>OY997262.1:112659873-118419871 GCA_963921465.1 Triticum timopheevii
ACGCGCTATCTCAGAGTCCCAGCCATATCAGTTAGGCTTCAAGTGTGTACTTGTTAGTTAAACCTATGGTTAAAATGTGACACTAAATACGACTAGTAAGTAGTACAGTAGCAGTACTAGTATACATCGGTCAAATTATTCATCATGTCCACACATTGAATTGACGTGACAACACGCTGCGCGTGGAGGTGACACAAGAATCCTGGCGGCGTGTTCGGGTAATCTGGACTTCAGATTTGGAGTACCACTTATCTATAGAATTCTTTCATCATTCACTTAAAATAGTCGATTGATCATACATTGAGTACCATATAACTGGAATTAACTGATGCAACTCGAAGAAGGATTGGCCCGGTGGCTGCCGGCTGGGCCTCAAGTTCGATCCCAGCGGATCAGGAGCTCATCGAGCACCTTGAAGCCAAAGTGAGTGCTGACAGCGCGAGATCTCACCCCTCTCATCAATTTGTTCATTACCAACCATCGACAGCGAGCACGACATATGCTACACCCAACCCGAGAAACTTCCAGGTAAAGACCACCGATCGGCCATCTACTTGTACAAACATATTCCTTTGTTCATAGCTCTATTTTTTTTTAGACACATACCTGGTGAAGCAATTACAATTTGACAGTTAATAAAAAGTGAAACAAGTGACTGCAACATGCCAAAGATGTTATGAAAATGCTAACTACGTACACTAAAACCTGGTATCCGACAATACTGCATGTATCACACTGAGTGGCCTAAGCAAGCATTTCTTCCAGCGTAATTCCAGGGCGTTCAAAAAGGGGTACATGGACGCGTTGCAAGATACAGTCGGAGTGCAGCATGCACGTGATGTGGCACAAGACCGGCAATACCTTGCCGGTGATGGTCAATGACCGGCAGACGAGCAGCAAAAAGGTTCTGGTGCCGCACACCAACAAGAACTTCGGCCAGCAGAGGACCAACTGGGTGATGCACCAGTACCACCTCGGGGACCTGGAGCAAGAGAAGGAGCGGGGACCTAGTCCTCTGCAAGATTTTCTACTAGATGAACACTAGGGCCAGGAGTAAAAAGATTAATAAGTTAGTTTGGTATTGGTACTTATACTACCTTGTCGTCCGCAAATTGGTATTGTTGTTAACTTCTTTTGGTATGAACTTGCATTTGCTTCCAACCATCATGCCGAGGGTCGACGTGGATATAAAGCTGAATCATTTGTTTCGAAATGAATTTTCAGGCACCTGATTTTTATTTGAAAGGTAGCAGCGCTCTCTCACATACTGAATTTCCAGTTCTCCAAATTTTTCGAAAAAAAGTGCATGCACTTATTATGACGATGAAAAACAATATCACTGCTGCATCCCAGTTATCAGTCTGTACTTGCAGAATTCTCTCATTCATTAAGCACGTATATTGTTTTTTCAGGTCGAGCAAGTTTCAACTGGGCTGTAGACTGCCCAGGCTTGGTTTTGTTTTTAACAGGCCCAGCCGATGACGACAACGGGGCACAAAGATCCAGCAAGTATCTACTGGCCTCTAGCCCACCAGCGTTAGTTATATTTTGTCTTACAACATCCGCAGACAGTTTTTTTACTGAATCAAACACACAGCCCAGTTCTAATTTCCTCTTGAAACACATGTCCTACATCCGTTTTCTAATCTCTACCTATAGTTTTACTAGTTCATATACACGGATCATTATATTGAAAATACATAAGATTCCCTTTTCATATTTACATCCTTATTTTTGTTGTTGTTTTCCCTCCCAGCGCTGATTTTTTACCACTGGTTTTCTCTTAAACCAACTAAATTGTCCCACATCTTATTTGCTTACAAAAATAAAACGATTTTTTGGTAAATCAGTAAGTTCTTAAAAAAATATTTATCATTTGGGGAATACAACAGTTCAAACTCCACCGAAATATGCAAAATAAGGTTGAACTTTTTGACCGTGGTCCTGGGCAGAAAATGGGCTGTAATAAATTACTTAAGAATTAGCAAATGGGCTGCAAATTATTAAAAAATAGCAAATGGGCTCTATGTTGTCTGCCACAGATTTGGAGGCTGACTTGTGGGCCTACTAAGTTCATGCGTACACAAGGTTTCTCAAAAAAGAAACTTAGTTAACAATCGACTCTACCAGCGTTAGACCGTTAGATGTCAATCTAACGGCAATCGTGCTTCTTCAGTCTCTGATCTTCCTGCCCCAGCCACCCAAACCAGCGCCGTCGGAACCGCCTGCTCCTGCCTCCCATGGCCAGCTATGCTGCCGGTCAGGCCTCACGGCCCCATCATACTCGTATCCCTGGCCTGTCTATCCCTCTACTCACCCACACCTCATGTTATTTTCCGGCGACGGTAGCCGAACCAGTCAACCCTCGTACTCTGCACCGCGTGGGAAGCCACTGCCGTGTCTTCCCCGTCTCCATGTCGTTCCCTTTGTAGGCCTCGCCGTCGTCCATTGCCCTAGTGTTCTCAGCGCGGCGTGCTCAACATGGTCAACGAACGACATCCATCGGAAGTGGACTATACGTGGAGAGGCTGACAGCTGGGTTCACAGCCACACACAAGGAAATGCCTCCTTATTACATGCAAAATAATGATTCCTCCACCTGACATCTGGGACCCACCGGAAGTGCCTTTATTTCGCGAAAAAAAGTTCCCTCCGCTGATAGGTCGGACCCACCATCTATATCTTCGCACACAAGGAAGTGCCTTCTTATTGCACAGAAAAAAATGAATACCCCTGCCAGCTGGGACCCACCATAGTGGGAGGCTGACTCGTGGGCCTACTAAGTTGACGGGGATGGAGGGCTTTGTCAACTTAGTCAATATATGAATGATTCTAGCTCCAGTGACAATACGATGTCCATCCAACGGCCGCTGTGCTTCTTCAACCTCTGGTCTTCTTGCTCCAGCCGCCCAAAGCAACGCCGGTCGTGCCACCCGCTCCTGCCTCCCATGGCTGGCTGTGCTACCGCGGAGGCCTCACCGCCCCCTACTACTCCCACCGCTGGCCAGGCCATCCCTCTACTCAACCACACCCCCTGTTATTCTGCGGCAACGACAGCCTCACGCCACAGCCAAACCAGTGAACCCTCATACTCCTCTCCGCGTGGGCATCCACTGTCGCGTATTCCCTGGCTCCATGTCGTCCCCTTCCTAGGCCTCGCCGTCGTCCACCGTCGTGGTGCTCTCGGCGTAGCATGGTCAATGTAATCAATGACCAACTTCCATCGGAAGAGTACTGTACATGGAGAGGCTGGCAGCTAGGTCCACGGCAGCCGCAAGGAAGTGCCTCCTTATTATGCGCAAAATAATTATTCCTCCACCACACAGCAGGGATCCATCGGACATGCCACCGTATTTCGCAAAAAAATGTTTCCCCCTGACTGCTGGGACCCACCGGACGGGCCACCGTATTTCGTGAAAAAAAATGTTCCCCCTCTGTCAGCTCGTACCCACCGGAAGTGCCTCCTTATTACACACAAAAAATGAATACTCCCCCTGCTAGCTGGGACCCTCCTTGGTGGAAGGTTGACTTGTGGGGCCTACTAAGTTGACGGGGACGGAGGTCTTTGTCAACTTAGTCAATATGAACGATTCTAGCTCCAGTGACCGTACGATGTCCATCCAACGGCCGTAGTGCTTCTTCAACCTCTGGCCTCCTTGCTCCAGCCGCCCAAACCAGCGCCGGTCGTGCCGCATGCTCCTGCCTCCCGTGGTCGGCTGTGCTGCCGCGGAGGCTTCACCGCCCCCTACTATTCCCACCGCTGGCCAGGCCCTGCACCGACGGCAGCCTCACACCGCAGCCGAACCACGTACTCCTATCCGCGCGGGCTTCCACTGCCGCATCTTCCCCGGCTCCGCGTCGTCCCCTTTGTAGGCCTCGCCGTCGTCCACCGCCCTGGTGCTCTCGGCGCAGCGTGGTCAACGTGGTCAAGGAACGAGTTCCATTTGAAGAGTACTGTACGTGGAGAGGCTGACAGTTGGGTCCACGGCGGCCGCAAGGAAGTGTCTCCTTATTACGCGCAAAATAATTATTCCTCCACCTCACAACGGGGACCCACCGGTCGGGCCACCATATTTCGCAAAAAACGTTTCCCCCCTGACTGCTGGGACCCACCAGCTACATCTTCGCACGCAAGGAAGTGCGTCCGGGCAAAAAAACGATTCACCCCCCTGACTGTTGGGACCCACTAGCTACATCTTCGCACGCAAGGAAGTGCCTGACAGTCGGGACCCACCAGGTCGAAACGTACGTAGCATTGTCATTCTGGTCGCGAACGTGTACGTACATACTGGTCGATGTAGAGGTGCGCACGTGTCGTAGTAGAGGCGCGCACGTGTCATAGTAGAGGCACGCACGTGTCGTAGTAGAGGCGCGCACGTAGCTTGTACACGTACGTACAACAGCCAGGGTGCAAGAAAGTAAATACGGCCACACACGTACATATGGGCGGGGTCTCAAACGCCTACTCGCGCATACGTACGGCCAGGGCTCGTGTACATGGTTGGGTCGGAACGGAGAAACAATGTCGTCATCGTGTTCATGGAGAGCCAACCGGCTGGGTCGGAATGGAATGCGTCGTCGTGTTCATCGGGAGGGTTTGGACGGAACAGCCGATGGAAACGAGGCATGGTGTACCGCAAAACAGAGAAAATGGCCTTGTGTTCGACCGGCCACGTTCGAAACGGGATCCTGTTCATCGGGAGGGGTCTGGCGTACGGCAAAACGGAGAAAACGGACTTGTGTTGGACCTCCTACGGTCGAAACAAGGTCCTGTTGATCGGGAGGGGTGTGGCGTACCGCAAAACGGAGGAAACGGACTTGTGTTGGAGCACTACGGTCGAAACGGGGGTCCTGTTCATCGGGAGGGGTGTGGCGTACCGCAAAACGGGACTCCAGAGGATACTGTTCATCTCCACCGTTGCCTCCTCCAGCCTCCACGGGCTACTGTTCATCCACCGTCGACCTCCTCCAGCCTCCACCTACGACTGTTCATCCACGGGCTCCTGTTCATCCAGCCTTCACCGAGCGCTACTCCACCGGATACTGTTCAACCACCCCTCCACGGGCTCCTGTTCAACCACCCCTCCACGGGCTACTATTCATCCACCCCTCCACCTTCTACTGTTCATCCAGCCCTCCACGGGGTCCTGTTCATCCAGCCCCAACTGGCTCGATCGATCGGGGTGCTGTTAATCGACCCCAACCGCTCACTGTTCATCCAGAGGCAGCATCGAACGGCTTCAGTTAGCAGTAGTAGTGAAGAAATCGCTCGATCGAGTTCAGTTAACAGCCATCGATTGATCGCTCGGGTTCAGTAACGCATAGCCTGCAGTGCAATCGCTCGGGTTCAGTTAGAGCCCAACGCATCGCTCAGGTTCAGTTAGAGCCCAATGACTCGCACACACACGCATACGTTTACGAGAGAAACGCGCATCGCTCGACCCCGACCACCCACCGTAACCGGGAACACCCCGATATTTTCCTCGCCCTCTCTTCTACCATGGTTTTTTCCATCATGGACGACCCAAAGAATGTCATGCAGTTGCGTCTCCGGCCCGCCCAGGACGAAAAGACCATTTTCTGTCATGATTTTTTGTCATAGAAGTAGGAGCCCAACATATCTATGATGATACCGGGTTTTGTCACAATTATCGTCATAGAAGTGTCATAAGTATGACAGAAAAAAATTCGTTCGGCTCAAAATGTCACGGATGTGTCTTTTTTCTGTAGTGTGCTTTGCTAGTGATTTCTTGCGCTTGTGACTTTACCATTGCTTTGCGAGGTACTCTTGATGTGTACGATGAGAGTGCCTTGCAGTTGCAGCCTCTCACCTTTTTGCAACATCTATGGCGATACCTTGCTTGGATGCTAGACTATTCTAGCTGGGCTTGCTGGGTAGCTTTCGTGCGTTGGTGCTGGGGCGCTGGAAAATCATAGTTTCCAGGTGCGATATACCGTCCAATTTTGAAGTTTTGTTGGTTGGCAGTGAGGAAGGAGCTATGGAGAGTGGTTCTCGGTCATCAGTAAGCATCTAACTAACTAGTCCTAGAATTATGGACAATGCATGTAGTAGTTATTTTTCAAGTGTCTCAAAATTAACAGGATGACTTGCTGGACAGTATGAAATTCTTATAGATCTCTCGACCCTGAGTTTTTCTCTAAGATTCTATACCCTTCACTACTCATGCTCTTATTCTTGCATGCGCCGAGAGAATAAAAATTTGGGAATAAAGTATGCCTTTTACCTTAGTACCCTATTCAGACTCACTCTTGACGTGCTTATCGACTGGACATGCGGCCTCTTGGACAAAAAATTGAAGGAGCGGTATAAGGGTGCTGGCCGTGGAAACACGAGAGTAAGACCTATGCTCCAATTCTGAATTTGTGAAGCGCATCAGGCTGAAGAGTCTCTATAGAATGCACTAGTAAAGGGTCATATTACTGAGAAAAAATGCTCACTCCAGGCAAAGCAGAAGGCTGCTGAAAGTGTTGTAGATCAACCTCCACCGAAGAAAGTTTCTGTTGAGAGAGTTGTTGAAGAGGAGTCTGATCATGAGGCTCGTGACAATGTTGTTCGGGATGAGGAAGTCTGAAAAGATCTCCCCTCTCATCCTTCTGAGTCCACTGCTCTAGTCGATCAGGATTTCCCTCCACAATGTTCATTGAAAGATGTTCCTCTAACCTCCCACACAAATCAAGCTAAAGAAAATCCTTCCAAGGCTGTGACTGAAGAAGGTGAAATTCCTCAATCCGAGCCTAGTGCTCAACAAAAGAAACTGCCGAAACATCCAATATTTCCGATCCTCAAGTGATGGAACACACTTTAGATGAGAAATTTGAACCAAGTAGATCACCTTCAAGAGTTGTTCTTGAGAAGGAAGAGACAAAAAGAGAATATGCCGAGCAATCTGCTCAACCAGAGATAGCAAAGGAGGCCCGAGCACGTAGAACCATTGCATAGGAAAATGAAATGACCCTTGTGCCCCCGCCTGAAGAGAATTCTTTGTTACAGGAAATTCTAAGAAGGCTAATGTGCCCCTTCTTGAAAATGTTGCTAAGGAGATTGTCTGTCCATGCACTTCCATGCAGAATGCAGAAGCTGCTCATTCTTCCCAAGCTCCGCCATCACAGTAAAAACCACGAGTTTCTGAAAGGAATGTTGGGTCTATTGTCTATGACGATGAATATCTCATGCGAGAAGACGAGCTAGCTCATCCAAATCCATGAGACTGCCTTCCAATCTTCTCGGAAGGTCATGGTGTCAAAGGTCCAACATTCAACGAAGAATTACACTGGGTAAAGCTTGCGTTCTTCTAGACCAGTCTATGATCAAGAGCGCACTTCATCGTCTTTTTGATTTTGGACACATGTGCAAGCCGTCTGTTACTCTCGAATTCTATACAAGAGTCATTAGATATTTACTCACGATATCTTGACGTTCCTTTAATGAGAAATATTGATTGCGTCCATCAAATTCTTCAAGAGGTTGATGACTTCAGTTTTTTGAAAATCTTCGCATTCCGGCATCCGTGGAATCAATAATGTATTCTCTAATTTTATGCAACATTATATATCTCCGGAGATCGAATGGATAGCTCTACATGTATCATCGAGTGGATGACCAAAGAACATCACTTCAGGTTCATTATTGTGGACTTCTTGGATCTCCTACATTTTCTCAATTCGAAATCAAAGGCTACGAGACACGATCGCGTTTGATCAACGTTGTCAGTGATGCTGCATTTCATTTTGCCTTGCACCCTGAAAAAGTTGGTGGTCATCTCCCCTATGGCTCACCAAAGGCCAAAACTATTATCTTTCAACAATTAGACACTTTATCATATCCTGGCATCCACAATGTGTCCTCTGACTGGACAGATGATTTGGGATCCTTCAACGATGTGCTAAAAAATGCTATTTTGCTATTTACTACTCCCTCCGTCCCATAATGTAAGACGTTTTTTGACACTAGTGTAGTGTCAAAAAACGTCTTACATTATGGGATGGAGGGAGTAGTAGATTATGTTTTTGACATTAAAGACTTACTCATCCGTATTCTGGCTGACTATGCTGATGCCACATAGATCGCCCCACGTTGATGTAATTTCTCTCTCCAGCCAGAATCGGGTGCCGCACTCTCACGACACGCCCTCGACCCAACCATCACGGAGTTTCTCCTCCTTCGGGGTGCGATGCACCAGCATGCACTTGGGCCCTTGCCTGACCTGTTCCCCTGGTGGCTCGTGGATGATGGTCGTTACTCGACGAGATTGGCCTACGATGCTACATTCCTTCGCTAGGAGCTTTGCATCTGCTGTCGATGGGCTATGGAGTTCATGGGTGCCTATAGACGTCAAAGTTCACCTTTGTCTTGTCCAGAAGGATATAGTCTTGATGGACGACAGGCTTGCTCAGCGGCAGTTGCAAGACCCTCCTTGTTGACAGCTTTGCGATCCAGTCGTAGAGGACCTTCACCCTATGATGCTCCAATGCTCCTTCTCGCGTCAAGTATGATACCATCTCCTCCTGCCCTTTAGGCTACACAAACACAGGTTAACACCGATGAAGTGCAACCAACTGGACTAGTGTAGAGGGTTGCCACGACGGTTTCAGGGCACCTCTTTCACAAGATTCATCCCTCATTGCGACTAGGTTATGGGTCATCTGGTTGGACAAAAAACCCGGATATTCGAGAGGGTTTGTTTATCTCCAGTGGTATTAGAGGCGAGTGCGAAGCCTATTGTGTGGAAGCTACCTCGCCACAACAGAGTTCACTGATGCAAATTATAACCTAAAGTGTACCCTTCGACCCTCCTTAGTTCAATCAAATGAATTAAATTTTCAAAAGTGAGGTGAATTCTAAAAATTAGTTTGTTTAGTTTAAGTAAGGAGGGTACCCGGCCGGGAGGTTCCAAATTTGCATCCCTAGTGGAGTCCAGGACGAACAGTTTTGTGTGTAATTCGCAGATGGTATCAGCGATGGTCTTTGGTTGTAACGATCGGACACCTTGCAATCCGTAATACTTTATCCTTAATACAATGATACACCATACTCATGCATGTTCTTGAAAAAAATCCCCTTGTTAGAGTCCAGACCAAAATGGAGCTCTCCCGCGCGTTTGGATTCTGGACCGTCGGATCGGAATCTCATCATGACACAGACCGTCGGATCTCGATCCAAATTGTTGTGGGTCGTTGGATATTTACCCGATCAACCTCGGCCATCGGATAAAATTTCAATGGCAACAGAATGTAATATCCATGCCACCAGCGGGGTATTTTGGTCATTTCGCGTGGGAGAGGTATAAAAAGGGACTGCTGCCGTGGAATGACCTAGCCGCATCCTCCCTCCTGCACTCGCGCCTCCCCCGCGCCCAACTCCTCCCGCCTCGCCGCCTCCTCCTCTCCCCTCCCGCGCGCCTCTCTCCTCCCACCCACATCGCCGCCGCCGCCACCCACCGTCTCGAACCACACCGTCGGCGGCCAGATCCGCCGCAACAGATCCCCCTCGCTACCCCCCCTCGCGCCGCTGACCTCGCTGACGCCGCCCTCCCTCTCGCGCCGCCCTTGCCTCCTCCCCTTCTCCTCCTCCCATCCTCGCCTCCCCCCTCGCGCCGCCGACCTCACTGATGCCGCCGCCCCCCTCGGGCCACCCTCGCCTCCTCCCACATCCCCCTCGGCCCGCCCTCGCCTCCTCCCCAGTCGTGGCTGCCGGGATCCCGAGCCCGGCAACAAAGGAGGTGGGCGGCCATCCCTTCCCACGAAGTGGTGGACGAAGGAGGTGCACGTATACGGCGAGGTCGACGCGCCTCCCGCCGCGGATCCGTGCTGGCCGACGGCAATGGCCGTGCAGCAAGGGCGCCGTTGATCTCTCCACGTCACAGCCTCGGCCCCCGCTCCCCTGCTTGGCGGCGCTCCCTACAGCCCTTGCCGCATCGTCTTCTACTCCTCGACCATCGACTGCAGGCCACCGCTCCAGCCCCCGTCGACCCTCTAGACGAGCACCTGCTAGTGGTGGACGAGGATATCCAGCACGAACCACGCACCGAGAGGAGCTCAATTTTTGCTGCCTCTGCACGCCCCAGGTATAGCAGATCTACCTTTCTAAATCTTTTTCAATACAGTAGGCCGAACACCCATAGCTCATTCTTGCTTCTTAAATTGTGTTTTCCTCTCTAATGTTCTCTCTTTATGCTTCAATTGATTCAACTTAGATTTTTGCTTCCTATTGATTTGCAGGTTATACTAACTGAAATTCAGTTATCAAGAGTGTCACATATCTAGAAGCTGATTGGAGAGAGAAGCTGATGCAAAAAGAAAAAAGTATATTCTTCCTATTACTTATTGGAAACATTATATCATTGTTATTTCATTAGGCTTATTTCTTCTCCTTTTGCTTCCAGTAATGTCATTTTTGCTTCTCACTTTGTAATAGTTATACTGCTGATAAGTTTATGTTGTGCGACTTTAGTATTTTGCAAGGTCAATCATATGTTTTTATCTTGCTACCAGGTCAAGAATACAAAGAATGTCAATGTGTTCTGATTTATTCCCACTGTTATTTGTTTTCTTCCCAAAAGTGTTGTTTCTGAAGGGGAAAATGCATTGTTGCTCTTTGTGCAGGTTAGTTTGCACAAGGTGGGGGTAGTTCCAAGATATATAATGTTGTCAAAGATTTCAATCAAAGGCTTATGTTGTATACCAAAAGAATCCTGAAAAATAAATAGAAGGTGGGTCCCATTGGAAATATGTTGAGCCTTTCTATTATGATCTTATCTTTTGCATGAACATTTGATGCCTCAAGTGAAAATTGTCATAGAAAGCTTGGTGTTTTCTGCTTTTATTTTTCCTGATTTTAAAGGTGACCTGGATTCCTACTTAGGATTAGATGTGTTAGCCCAGACTCCAAGATAGAGATATATCAGGTGTTCAAAGATACATATATGTGTTAGAAGAAACGAGCCATTTAGAAGAAACCGAGCATGCAGTAATTAAATGGACTATAGATGGACCTAGAGCACATAGTAAATGGTAGGCATGATTTTAAGTTTTTTTTGTAAAATTTGCTTACATTAAATCATTGTATTGTGTTGTCCATTTCTGCTTATGTTGCAGTTAGTGTAAAATCTGCTTACATACAATTTTGCTAAAGTGGATGCCATTGTGTGCCACCACTATGCGTCGGATCTCAAGGCTCGCTGGGGCGTCTACATCATTCACTGCAGGGTCAAGGTCAGGGGTCTGAACATGAAGGTATCTCTTCTGTTTATGCTTGCAATTCTTTCCTTCTCTGCATTGCTAATGGTCGTTATATGATCTCAAGTCTGATTTGCTAATGGTGGTTATATGATCTCAATTTGTGATATAGTGTGTGATGGAAATTTCAGTTTTCCTGCCTTTCATTGCATTTATTGTATAGTTTTCCTCTTTTATATTCTTAGATTAGAGGCCTCTTGATCCATGGCACTGTCATGTGAATGCTCTGTCTTTTTAGTTACATAGATTCATTATTCAGGCCTTAGGCCATCTACTTGCTGGAATAGGCAACAAGTGGAGGAGTGTAGACTATAGAAACTGGTCTTAGGCTGCAAAAGTAGTGGGATGAACATCCATTGAGCACTATATATGTAACTTTGTGACCTATTCTTAGGTTTATGCTTGATTATTTGTGTAATTTTGGTTGCTCCCAACTCTGTTCTTAGCTGAAGATTATTTATTACAATTTATGGAAATTGGAGGACATATGTATATGTATAGTAAGCCTTTTATTTTCTGGTTGACATATGTATAGTATTGTCAAGGTGCTTATATATTTTTTCAATACATTGGATTATATTTTTCTGGGTGACATATGTACAGTATTGCTCCTCGGGTGAGCACTTCCCCCTATGACCTCGACCCCCTATCTCTGCGTCTCCACTGCGACAATTTCTTATCTACATTGGCCATAGTGCCCTGTGTTTTTACAACATATTTTTGGATCCTGATGCAGTTATGGTATCTTCTATGAGATAATTTGGTTCATCGTGTTGGTAGACCATTCTCTTAGTTGACCATTTGTTTTTGGCTGTCCATGCTCATGAGATGTAGGGCAATTTCAACTGTCTGTTTAGGGAATGTACCAAAAATTCGTGTTACAATTCAGTAAGAACAAGCACAATTATTTTCTTTTTGGCTTTTGGTTCTAAGCAAGTCCAAATCCTTTAAGCTATGAAACACATGGGAGTGATGTCTGAAGCATACAATACCAGTTGTTAGCTATTCAGTTCATTGATGGCGGCGAGCCGTTTGATCTGCAAATCTCGGAAGTGCAGAATTACATGACCTGCAGAATAATTTTGGTGTTTTTGGTGATTAGTTAACTTGGGTTGCTGTACAATTTCTGATTTAAAGTTGAAGGTGTTTGGTCTTGCTGACTTGTGCCCTCTTGTGATGACAGAAAAAAATCCAATGGTCCAAAGGATCAGCTCAGGGGACTCGAGGCAGGTCTGGCAGAAGCTCTGTGTCTCAAGTAAGCATTTCAAGCATTTCTTCATTTGTGCACCTTGCAACAATATAGCATATAGATTATACTTCAGTTGTTTCTTTTCATTATCAATGGTTCAACACATGCACTACTTAGTCAATGTTTGATTTCATACTGGTCTCCTTGCCTTTCACTGCATTTAATGGAAGAGCTAAAATATTGTAAACTATCTCGGCAGCCCAACTAAAGAAAGGGTTAGAAAGTAAGCTCACCAGCGAGTCAATTTCAAATGCCACTACAGCGAAACGAGTAGCTCAGGAACTTGATCTTCGATCAGAGGTCTAGGACTAGGAGAGATGAGTTTGCAGGTGTAATATCACATCGCCTTTAAGGTAAAATATACATTCCACTTAAACCAAGTGCTTCTCAGAATTATTCAAAGTTTTGAATAGCGGGCTAAGCCTCTTAACGGCGGCTCATGCTGCCAATGTATATATTTAAGTCCACTATTTCAGTGGAATAATCTACCAATAACTCACATAGTCTGTTAATGTACCAGTACTTTGTCAGCCAAATAACTCGCATAGGATTTAAAATTATGCTTTGGGTTGGTTTAGTTTATTAATACTACTTGAGGTAGCCTTTTGAAAATATATGTAAGCAGACCCGAGTACTCATTCAAAGTGTTTTGTTATTAACATTCATATATATGTAGCTCTGATAAGTGTTGGTGGGTTTAGTTTTCCAATACAATAGCTGATGTTTTCTGTATAGAATAAGATGGAACTAAACATATCCAGTGCAGCATTTGGAATTACTCAACTTTGACAAGCTTCAACAGATATAACTTTACAATACTCCCCCCGTCCCAAAATAAGTGTCGCTGATTTAGTACAAAGTTGTAGAATAAGTGAGACTTATTTTGGGATGGAGGGAGTACCATATAGTTCATCTTGCTTTCTCAGGATAGCATGCAGATCACCATATTTCCTATTTGATAAGCATATGATATTTACTGTCTAACTCTGAACTATAAATAATATGATTGCAGGTCGTTGTCTATCATCTCTCTCTCTGACTACCCCTCCTCCCATTAATATATCAATAACTCACATAGGCGTTTGAATTCATAGGAACAGACATGTTATCTTGCAAGTACATATGTATACCATTTTTGGCTTAAGAAGCATGGACTATATTTTGATCGCTTTGTTGCCTGCTAGATGGTTTTGTGTAAACGAAAAAGTTACCAAATATTTTCCAGCTATCTCTTGAGTGATTCTGCTTGTTAGTAATGTTTACACTATCTAAATCCTAAGCTAGGGTTTATCAGTAATTAGATATACTTAGGTAAGTATAACTGTAGAAGTCTAATAATAAAGGTTCATCAAAATGGGTATTCTTTCATGTACATGATCACATTTTTTGTAGGGATTCTTTTCTTATTTTCCTCCCCTGAACCAAGACATCACAACCTCTGTTCGCTTGATTAAGTGGTTCGCTTGATTAAGTGGCTTTGATCAGTTGGTGTAAATACTAAGTTTTTTTATCAAGAACAAATCATAAAGTCATATATTGTAGATTTATAGACTAAAATAGCCGTTCATCCTCACTATTTGATTTTGGATGTCCCTCTTTAATGTTTCTCCAGCTGACTACAAAGTTGTTGTTTTAGTTGCTACTGCATATTTTTATTTTGTTGAATGTGGGAGAATAGCGAAAGGGGTACATTTCAGTTATTATATGATTAGAAATATACCTTGCTCCCTATCTTTTTGGATATGCACTTTTGTTAGTTATGTGAGCTATGGTTGTCCTGTTACATGTACTTCTTGGGGCAGTAGCACTACTCATCTGCATGTACAATGTTTATTTATATACAAGACAGAATGACTGCAGACTTGGTTTATATTAGGTCTCCTTTCCAAATATGGTTCTAATTTTTTTTCTTTGATGCCAGGGCCCAGGTGCAACATTGTGCGGAACAAGGAGAGATTGTCGAGGCGGAGCCGTGACGGTTGTGGAGGTCATGATCATTAGTTCATCATCATGAAGCAGAAGAAGTCGGTATAGCTTTGCCATGGCGAGGTTCTCACCTGCTTTGCGAGTACTTATTTTTATATGCTCGGGCTTAAAATTGGTTTTGTGGCATCATGGATAAGGCAAATATGACAAATGTCTCTACTGTTATGTTTTTTGGGCAATTTCTTTTCCACTGCCCATTATAACCTCTGTTAGATATTTGCAACATCTTCACATGGTAAGGGTGTCCTAAACTGACGATTCATGTTTCTTTGAATTGTAAGGGTGTCAACAGTTCTTTCGGACAACGCCTTGATGAGCAAGATCTTATAGAGCTATCCAATACACTACTTTCACTGTATGTCATAGAAGAACTATATATATATATATATATATCGGTTCTCTGAGGCTATTTTGAGGACTTGCTTTTGGTATATCATGTGACATTTTCTATGGCATGCTCAAAGTGATGTAATTAACCAAACCAATATTGTTATTAGTGCTTAGTTCCTCCTTTATCTTTCTTTCAAAAATTCAAATGATGGAATCAATGGTCTATATTTCCTCCGGTCTCTCGAATATGAATAGTGGACTGGTGGGTGATGCCATTGTGTAACAGCTTGAATCAAATATGAATAGTGTTCTATCAAGTTGGATATAATGTCACTGCATTGTAAATAAGTTATTGTATGCTGCAATTCTTTGTTTTTGATATACTGTTGTAAACCTGCACACTTTTCCCTTCCATCATGTCAATCTATCAAATTTGAAGTGTGACCTACTGTGTTGGATGGTCGCCGGGTTGGGTATGACCACACCCGGCAAGGGTGCGGGGTGCGGCAAGCCGCACTTTCCATCTAGTAGTATAGATTGGATGCAGCTTGGGCATTGATAAACAAATGAAGTACATGATAATTATGCGTTTGCTTGTCTTGAACTAGGGTCTACTTTAAGCCAATCATGGATTACATGGACAAACAGATGAATGTATCAAATAATTTCAATTATCTAGCTAGCTATGTTAGGGTGTACATGTTGAATGATTAGTAGGTAGATGAAGTTTCTTCACAGGTAAGCATGTAGCACATGCCAGAGACTATAGTCGACTATACTAAAAGCAAAGTGAAATGTGAATTAATAAATGCCTTTGTACAGCCAAACAAACATATATAATCCTCGCCTTATTTATAAAGCAGGGCGAAAGCCTTTTGCGGTAACTACTACCCCTAGGCATGTGTTCGTTTCCACAGTTATCCTTTCTTATCAAGCAGTTATGTGGCATGTGTTCGTTTCTACAGTTATCGGGCTAGCACCTAGGGGCTAAAACAGCATGTATAGGAAATTGCATTGTGTTGAATTTGTAACAACATACTAGTCTACGGGGGGCACTGAGCTAATAAAGATCGACGGTACATGCGCGCGACAAGTGTGTGTTAACTGAGGCTTAGCTCGCCAAGATCTCAAAAGCAGCGAGGAGCAAAAGCAGGAAGGAGCTTTCAGCTAAAGCGGCTTTCAGCTAAAGTACAATCTATCGATACACTCTACACGAAAAGACGCCAAATGTTGGTTCATTCATGTACCTGCACTTGCTTTCACATCCATGTCTCCTCTGACTTGATCAGAAAGTAAAATCATTACATATATGCTTCTCACCTGCACTTCAACACTAAGTAACTTTCCCTATCTTCATACTTGAGCGACATGCATAGTAACTGTACCTGTGAAAACAATGAACGAACTTAGTACAACTCGCTGGCACGAGGTTTGAAATTCTGACCTTTCATCTCAGTCCACATAGCTAGCAGATGAAAGACATCTATAAAGTTTCTTTGGTGTGGCCATTTAACTATGCTAATTAATATCTAATCATTCGTAAGAAGTGGTTGTATTTTTATTTTTTTGCAAGTAGAAGTGGTAGTAATATGTTCTCCGTACTTCACTATAATAAGATGTTTTGAATATTTCAATATGAATTACATATGAACTGAAATTAGTGAACAAGCATACCAAAACTTATCTATATACATTAATTTAGAAAAACATTAGAATATTTTATAATAGTGAACAGAGAGGTTATTTTTATATCAGTTGCTTAATTAATGGAGACAATCTTTTCATATTTAGTACGCACTGCATGTTTTGTGGCCTTTATCAAGACGTTTGGATGTAGATGCTGAGTAGATGAGTTCAATAATGCTGCGAGAGTGATTGCTTCATGTTTTTTTTTCATTTTGATATGTTCTAGGCCCGGCTGGGTGAAGCTATACATGTAGTGATGGTTCCTACGCGGATGATGGGTCGGCAAGTGCTGGAATGGTGCTAAGATATGACAAGGCTGCAATCATTTTCTCTTCTTTCATGCATCTATTTCTTTTTGTCAAGAAGCATTTGAAGCCGAATTATGTGCAAGCTTGAAAGGTTTATCTTTCTCCATCTAGAGAAGTGAGCTACAAGTGAAGATTGAGATGGAATGTGGTAGTAAAATTGGTTCAGGCCTCGGAGGTTGATAGATCGGTCTACTCATCCATGATAAAGGAAATTAGATATCCTACGTCTCTTCGTGAAAGTTGTATTACTCACATGTAAAACATAGCCAAAACAAGGTTAGTGACAGACTAACTAAATTTGCTCGCCTGTGGGTAGAACCATGACTTGGTTAGGCTCTAGCCCTCCGATGCCTTGAAGCCTGCTGCGATTGATTGTATGGATTTTGGAGATGAGTAATACATTATTTCAGCTGCAAAAAAAGGAAGAAGATATACGCTGGCCCCGAACTTGAACTATGTTATCTTCTTAATTAACAAACGAGGCAAGTCTTTTGTCATTGTTTAGAAAGAAAAAAAAATGAGGAAAACACATTCTAGCTATACAATATTTAATCTGATCTACACGTTCATGCTTTTGCTGACAGGACTAACTGAATGGGACAGAGGATTATGGAGTGGTTAGAGTGTTCTAATCTACATACATCTGGAGGAGATACCCATACGCACGTCTCCAAATCAATTAATTAACTAGTGTAGCAGTACAGTGTACTTCAAAAGGAAGTGGCATGTGTTGTGGCCTGCGCGTAAACATCATGCAATATTCCCTTGTTCGCGTGCATGTTACGTCTGATCTAGGGCTCGGACATTCCATGAGTCGCCACGTACGGTAGAGGGTCATGATGTTAGACCGTAGCTGCGAAACTTCGCCGTCAAGCTATACATACGTCTCTTTTATTGCCGACGGCCTCCTCTCGATCATCATTGTGAGTTGTTTGTTTGAGGAAAGGTCTGCGGCTTCCCCCATCCAGAAACAAGCATAGCAGTGGACACCGAGGCTTCTTGCCGCTCGGGATTCCTGGCCGTCGGATCCTTCCTTTGATGCATTCTGGACCGTACGATCTCGCTCGGGAGAGATCTCGGCCGTTGGATCAAGCCGGATCACTGCTACAATGAATAGTGATGAATAGTAGCCTCCATTCCATTTTTCTTACTGACTTTTCTTACTCCGAAATTACTGCCTTACCTCGCTGACGTGCGGGGTCGATCCCTGGTGGGCCGCGCCGGTCAGCGACTGTGTCTGCGAGCGTGGTCTGTGCGTTATTTAGTGTAGAAGTATTCATGCCACCGCCTGTAAAACTGGAAGGCTGCCGAGGGTATTTTGGACATTTCGCGTACCCCTATAAAACCGAAGCAGCAGCGACTGAAAACCTAGCCGCTTCCTCCCCTTGCGCGGTCGCGCCGCCTCCCCTCGTCCAGCCCTCTCCCCGATCTCGCCGCCCCACACACACCTCCGCTCGCCCAGCCCTCTCCCCGACCTCGCCGCCCCACCCACATCGCCACCACCGACGCCCCTCAGACCTCGCCACCGTGGATCTCTCTCCTTGTCTTCCTCGCACCACGGCACCCGCAACCTCCTCCCTCCCGTCAACAGAAGGGGGGAAAGAGAAGAGGGAGGGCGAGCGCGTCAGACGGCGGCCATGGCGGTGCCGTCGTCCGGCCTCGGCCTCCGACTGCTGACCTCTCTCCTCGTCTTCCTCGCACCACGGCGCCCGCAACTTCCTCTCCCTCCCGTAAACTTCTCTGGGATCTACAACATCGACGGCTAGGGCGCATCGCCGCTGCACAAGGCCGACCCGGTGTGCACCGCCAGCACCACGCGCGCGATAGCTGGGGGCTCCACCAACCACGGCAGTCCGCGCGCCCCGGCCTGGATCCCCATGCGTCGTCCTCCCCGACGACGTGAGGGCGGCCACCTGAGGAACCTGGCTGGCGGACGAGGTTGGGCGGCTCCAAGGTTCTTCGCCCTGCCGCTGATGCCCACCGGCCACTTCCGTCGGGCTTCGTCGTGGGAGGGGGTGCACCATCGAGGAGCAGCAGGGGAGGAGATGAGGATACACTGCCGGACTCCCTCTTCACTTTATGGTTGCATCTTTCTCGTGAGCTCCTTCTTCCATTCCCTTGCTTCCCTCCAGTGCTCCTCCTGTGTATTTCGATTTGGTTGTGAGATTGTACTCCATTGTGCTTGCAGGTCCGTGTACATTTATTCGAGTGCTCAATCATTGTCCGTCTCAACCAAACCTAACATGGCGGTGCGAATTTCTGCTAGGTATGCTTCTCCCTCCCATCAACTCCTTCTGATTATTCATATAGATACGTTTTTCTCATTTTTACTGATATATATCATCGGATGGATTATTGATGCTTTGTGTCATTCTGCAATTAGCGGCATGGTTACTTAAGATAGAAGTGTAATGTTAATTGGCTGGTAGAAGCATTTGTTTTATGCACAGAGGGTGCTGCATACAAACAAATTCTTATACATGCTGTGTGTATAAGAATAAAAAGAAGTGGAGTGTGTATTGGCTGGAAAAAAAAATCACATACAGGAGTAATAAAGCATTAGTTTTTATGCAGCACCTTCGGTTATAAGAATTTATTTTCTAATTCTTGATGGTCAATCACAGAGCATTAATTTTTTTCTTGCTTTACAATTTTTCAGGAGTAATCGAATGTTAATTGGCTGGTAGTGGCATGTTCAAGTATGGAAAATGATGAGCTCCTACTTCTTTTTATGCCAGCTCTATTTAGTAGGTGAGCTGCGACCTTCTTCCCCACATGTCTGTGGTAATCAGTTATCCTCCAGAGGGAATTGTGATTGTGATTAGTATCTTTAGGCCTTGGCCATATTCGTCAGTACTCACGATCTCCTTCATTTCTCCTCATTTTTTAAATGCATTGACCTCTGGTATATACAACTAAAATCGATGTGCCAAACAACAAGAAATAGAAGTAACAAGGGATATCTATATATTGGAAGATTTTGAGTGCCATTTTATTAGAGTAGTTCTGAAATGCTGCCTCATTTTTTTCATTCGTGTTGTTTCTCATAGTTTTAAACTAAAAGGAGGAGCTATATAAATTGTCCTTTATCTTTCGAAAACATGTTGTCGTGTAGATTTGTGCAGTCATGGTCAACTGGTATAGATATGTATAGTTTCAAAAGAACATTACAGATATGTATAGTTTCTATGGTTTCTAGGTTGCGAGAGTTCCCCATCTAGGGTGGTTTGGATGTATGTTCCTTAGGCAAGCGACATATAGACAGATCTGAGTTGAAGAGAAGAAGAATTTAGCTAAAGAGGTGAAAAAGATCAAAGTGATTTTTCTCCCTCATTTCAACCTTTTCTTGCATTTTGATGCTATAGTTTGTGATGATGTGTATGTGCACTTGTAAAATCGTTGCTGCCAGCTACGTTTAAATTTGCTAATATATGCGTTCTCTAACAATAGTTTTGTGGGCTCTAACGTAGAGCACGGGCTGCCTGGGGATGGCGCCGGTCCTGTACCACCGAGGGGGTTTCTTTTGTAGTTCTGGATAAACAATTTTTCGTGAAGATATGGCTACCCCAAGGCAATCTGAATTAGGTGCTCCTCTATCTTTCTCTCTCACTCACGTTTTATTTTTCCAACATGTGATTCTCCAAACATTATATTGAGAAGTTTTTCTTTCCCTTATTGCTTATGGATATTTATGGAGCTACTTCCCGTATACATCTTTTAGGATATTTTTTCCATTGCTTTTAGTATTGCGAGATCCATCATACATGAGTTGGGTAAACATTTGGGCTATACATAGCTCCGAGCTTGTGGTCGCAGTACTATTGTTTAAGTTTATCTAAAAGACAACACTGAATGTGACGTTGGAAGTTTAAGTAGATGCAGACTATAGCAGTAAATGTTTCAGCTAGGATGACACAAACTTCTGGTTTTTGTGCAAATATTTTCATCGTATGTGTAAACTCTGATAAATGTCATGGTCGCTATGTGATTTTGCTTCTAAACATTTTATTTTTCCCTTAGAGATTCTCTGGGAATAGGTGTTATGATGGTGAAATGGTGTAGCTCAGAGTCTTTTTATTGCCATCTGTTTTCTGAAGTTAGTCTTGAAAAGACGAGATGCCTATTCATATTCATATATTCAAATGGTATCTCATCTGTTCAAATTTGTTTTTTCAGTATTGTTTGTCATGCTTAATCTGTGTTGTTCTGGATGCAGACTTACACCTTGGACCTGCTTGGCAGCAAAAAGATGAACCAAACCAATGTGATTCACCATGTAGGCTTTTTTGGTGGAGCAAAATGACAAAGCTTCTAAGAATCAGAGGTAGTGTAGTATAGCTTAGGACTACAGAGCTACCTTGTGGATATGTTGGCTGTAGAACCAAGTGTACAAACATGTTTCCTTGTGATTGTTTTGTTTTGGTTATGTTCTGGTGCAAATGGTTTTTCCATGTGAGTTGCTCGCCGTGAGGCGGGCAACGCGCGGCAAGGCGCGCCACTTATCTAGTTAAGGGCGAATGAGTGCTTGACTCACAGTAATCACGTCCTGAACGTTTGGGAGTAGGCCAGGCTGGTCGGGCCGACAACAGGAGCGGTGGCCAGTGAGCGCCATGAACCGCATGTTTTCCTAGTACAAAAATAAACAGTTTTTCCACATACATCTAATCATTTTTAACCGTTTTATTTTTGATTCAGCGGTCCTGATGCGGTAGTACTACACCCATTCTTCTCGAGTAATATATTCAGGTGTCATGGTCATTTTTAGGAGTTGACTATTATAAATCTCACAGCCAGTTTTCCTAATAATACAGCTCTATTCCATGACGAACCAGCACCAAACCGTATCGTAAACTTCGTTGTATCGCTTAGTGTCTTTTATACTTTCTTTTCTTGAAAAAAAAAGATAACATTTTTTTAACACAGTACAAATGCAAGCGCTCATATACACTCACATACACTCGTCCCTATGATGCACGCGCGCGCACACACACACTAACCCTATGAGCACCCCCGAAAGACTGAGCCGGCATATCATCTTGAAATTTACGAAGTCACCGTAGGCAGCTCGTCGTCGATGGGAACGTCTCCTCCCACTGAATGCACATCGCCGGAAATTCTAAAATAAATCCAGAATTAATGCGGGCACCAGGATTTGAACCCTGATGGGCTGGGGATACCACAGTCCCTGTAACCATCCAACCACATATTGATTCGCAAAAAAAAAATGAAAAATCCTTGACCTCTACATCAAGCGATGCACACAACTATATTTTATTTATTATGCCAAAAATAAAGAGTGTTTATTCCTCGCAGCAGAAGAAACACGGGGTCCGAGTATGGACAAGAACCAAAACTTGCCTAAGAGGCAGGAGAAATAAGCAACCATCCACCTTGCAGTCCTAGACTGCTAACCAGAATCACAAATCTTAGTGATCGTCGTGATTGTAACCGAGAGCCACCTAGTATCTACCGCTATTTCCATCGGGAGCTTGGTAGTTGAGGACATCATCTATACATGCACCTATCCCATAGTCACCTATATCTGGAGTTGTTGCGGTATCTGTGAGCCATTTGGACTCACAAAGTATATTGCCAAAGGCACTAAGACTAACAACACTTATGATTAAGATATGATTAAGTGGCGATGTTGTAGCAAGCATAGCAATGTAAACTAACTATTCCTACGTTTACTAGAATAAGATGAGACCAACCTATGCAAAAGGGGTCGCAAACTAGTTGATCAAGAAGTGATGGTGAACACTTGCCTACAATTCATTCATAACCCCACTGTGTCGTCTTCTTGCTTGCAGTCACCGTACACTATTATGGAAAACCTTATACACAGGAGCTTACTAGTAACGCTTTTTAAAAGGCAACGCTGCTACTAGTTATTAGTAGCGCTCGGCAGCAGAAAGCGCTGCTACTATGATCCTACCAGTAGCGCTCTAGTTACAAAACCCGCTACTACTATAATTGCCAGACCGTTGCCGGCAAGTCAGGCATACTAGTAGCGTTCGTGCGAAAAAAAGCGCTACTGTTATTGCTAAATTCAGCCCCTTACTATGACCAAAATTTAGTCTCACCTCGCTCTACGAACAGAACTTTTACCACCTTAAATATGATGCTTCCCAAACTATCACAACCAATTGGTCTTCATTAAACTCTATATGTAGGATCTGTGGCAATATGAATCTTCCCCTGTACCTATACAGACGAGGATTCATACTGACAATTTAGATTCTACTCAAACAGATCAATGATGAGCAATGCATTTTTAATTTGATGCCTGTTTTACATGCTAATGATCAGATCCATAGTAGTAGCGCTGGTTAAGAAAAAACACTACTACTAATGATTGTAGCAGTAGCTCTGTTTATGGAGCAGCGCTACTACTACGGGTATCTTATCCACACCCGCGCGCGGCCTCACTCTCCCCTCACAGTCTCACTCGCCCACTCCGCCGTGCGCCGTCGCCCACCAGCGCCTCCAAGGTAAATATGCACCTCCCTCCCTCCCTTTCCGCCCTCCTCTCCCCTCCCTCTCGCCACCCTTCTCCTCTCGCCACCCTCCTCTCCCCTCCCGTCGCCCCACCTCCATCCGCCGCACCTCCTCCATCCTGATCCTCCCTCCTTCCTCCCCCTCCATCTGCCGCCATCTCGGACGCCTTCCTCCCTCCTGCCTCCCTACCTTTCCAACCTCCCTCCCTCCCTCTTGCCTCCCTCCCTTCTGCCCTCCCCCATCTATGTTAATTATTTTGAGTAAAATAGAACATATACGTTATATGAACAGAATGTAGGTATTTTGAATAGAATAAAATAGAAAATATAGGTAGAATGTAGGTATTTTGAATAGGATAGGAGACTAGTGAATAGGTTTTTTGAATATAAAAAAGTTTTAGTAACAGAAAATTTTAGTAATATAATTTTTTAGGTATAGAAAATTTTCAATTATAGAAACCTATTGGAATGCTACATGAGATATTTTTAAGTATCAAATTTAGTAATAAAAATTTTTAGTAAGAAAATTTAGGTATAGAATTTTTTTGTAATTTTTATTTTCAATATAGAAATGCATTGGAAAAATTAATTATTTTTATGTCATTATCACTTTGTTATCAAAGAATGCTATATGAGATTTGATGATCTAAATTTTGCACTCGGTGGAATATGCAGGCTTTGTAGGGTCGTGTCTCCTTGGAGTGATCGTCATCCGAGCTACCTCTACTTCCTCTACACCCGAGTCTGTGAGCTAAAATTCCACCTCCTCCTTCTCTACTCCTCGGTGTTGAATAGAGTAGAACTAGAGTAGAAATATACTGAAATGTTTTTGTCAATATTGAACCACTGAAATGCAATGAGCACCAGTTTATACTCATGTGCAGATGTGGAAAAATCCGAGTGGCCTATGTTTTCTCGGAGTGTGGATTCATTTCCATTCCGACAAATTTCAGGCGCTCGATATGTCCTATTTTAGCAAAGGTCATGCCAGATTTTTCCATGAATTTAAGCATGACTTGTGCTAGAATATGTAGGAAATATCGAGTGCCCCGGATTCGCTAGAAAGTGAATTAACTCAAAAATTAAGTGAGGGAGAGTCTCCTTCTTTTCCTTGTGCTAGATATTTGTAATGCACTAGGGAAAGGAGGAGTAGCGACCATCACCGACGGTCACAATATCAGAGAGGGAGTGCCCACCATATACATGAGATAAGAGCTTAGGAAGGAAGACTCGACAGACCTAAAGTCAACCCGTTGCATATTGAGTAATAGTGATCTATGTGTTGAGTTTCCTGCTAGTTGCCTTCACCTGATTTTCAATATTTCAAATATGAATATATATAGGAAATGTCTGGCAACGAAAGGGAATTCGGTATGTGCGAATAATGTAAAGACAAGCGCGGCATGTGCGACATGCCTTACCTAGTTGGTTGTAGGCACTTCAACATCGTGATGGATGAGAACTTTGAAGTGGATACAGTAAGTCACAACGACAAGTCTTTTTTCATAATTAAGCATAACTTCTACTACTTCTACTTTTGTTCCTTCAACTTATAATTTTAATTTTTTTTTACAATTCTACTAGCGTATCCCCTGTCATGCAAGAATCTATGTCTTGGATAAGATTAGTTTTAGTACTATGAAAAGTATGGAGGTAAAGAGAGTTCACTTGAGAACCGAGCATGGTTATACTTTTGCCGCAAAATTATACAATGGAGACACCTACTCCTATTTGAATGCAAATATTGGAGAGCACTATGCAAGGCTTATGCATTTGAGCCTAATATGGTTATCACCTTTGATATTCGCCCGGAAGATGAAATTGAAGGTAATCTCGACATTTGGGTCAATGTGCAGATGCCTCCAGCTCTACCATTATGTGAGTTTCTCAACCATATTTATTAAGTAATTTATATAGTTTATTTAAAAACAATTGAGAACTAATTTCTATTGACAACTTATTTCCACTCAAGCAAACATGTCCAACGCTTGGTAGACAAGACCTACTACTGTCCCAGGGCTGAACTAAACTGCAAGGAGATAGGTCATTATGTTTCAACGCTCGGCATCTCTTTCTTCGTACATGCGCGCTCGAGGTGAGTCATGAATGATGTCGCAGGGCAAAACTGCTTCTGCGCCGTATACCATAAAAAATGGTGTTAATCCGGTAGTTCGGTTGGGCGTTGTTCGCAGCCCCCAGAGTACGGAGTCGAGCTCCTCTACCCAGTGCGTGTCAGATTTCGTAAGGGACCGCACTAGTCTGGGTTTGATGCCGCTCATTATGAGACCATTTGCTCGTTCCACTTGACCGTTGGTTTGAGGATGATAGACTGAAGCGTAATCGAGCTTAATGCCCATATTTTTTCACCATAATTTAACCTCGTCGGCCGTGAAGTTCGTGCCGTTATCGGTAATAATGCTATGGGGGACACCGTAACGGTGTACTACCCCGGATATGAAGTCTATCATTGGTCCGGACTCTGCCGTTTTAACTAGCTTGGCCTCTATCCATTTGGTGAATTTGTCCACCATGACCAATAAGTACCTTTGCTTGTGGGTTCCCCCTTTAAGAGGTCCAACCATATCAAGCCCCCGGACTGCGAACGACCATGTAATGGGTATAGTTTTGAGGGCGGTGGGTGGCATATGGCTCTGATTAGCAAAGAGCTGACAACTGACGCATCTTTGGACTAAGTCCTGCGCATCTGCCCGGGCCGTCGGCCAATAAAATCCTGTACGGAATGCCTTGCCTACAAGGGCTCGAGCTGCGGCGTGGTGTCCGCCTAGTCCGGCATGAATTTCAGCCAGAAGGTTTCGCCCTTCCTCCTCGGAGATACACCGTTGAAGGACTCCGCTTGTGCTTTTCTTATAGAGTTCTCCCTCGTGGACCTTGTAGGCTTTAGATCGCTAGACTATGCAGCGGGCCTCATTTTGGTCTTCGGGAAGTTCCTGCCTAAGTAAGTAGGCTAGGAACGGCTCTGTCCAGGGGGTGATTACTGCCATTATTTCGTGGGCTGAAGGTTTTATTTTATCGGCTGAGTTGCCGGTGATGTCAGATTGTTCTATGTTGGGTGGTGCGGCTGCCTCCGGGTTGTTATTTCCGGACTCCTCTTCCCATAGTACGAATGGCTTAAGGAGCCGTTCCAGGAAGATGTTAGGAGGGACAGCGTCGCGTTTTGCGCCGATGCGTGCCAGTATGTCGGCTGCTTGGTTATTATCTCGGGTTACATGGTGGAATTCGAGCCCTTCGAACCGAGCTGACATTTTTAGGACAACGTTATGATAGGCTGCCATTTTCGGATCCTTGGCGTCAAAGTCTCCATTTACTTGGGATATTGCGAGGTTTGAATCCCCGCGCACCTCTAGGCGTTGAATGCCCATGGAGATTGCCATCCGGAGTCCATGTAGGAGGGCCTCATATTCGGCCGCATTGTTGGAGTCCGTGTACATTATCTGAAGTACATATTGGACTGTATCCCCGGTTGGGGACGTCAATACGACGCCAGCCCCCAAGCCGGCCAACATTTTGGAGCCATCAAAATGCATAATCCAATTGGAGTATGCGCCGTACTCTTTAGGGAGTTCGGCTTCAGTCCATTCGGCGACGAAGTCAGCTAAGACTTGCGACTTTATAGCTCGCTGAGGTTTATAAGTTATATCGAATGGTAAGAGCTCAATGGCCCATTTTACAATCTTGCCCGTCGCGTCGCGGTTGTTTATAATGTCGTTGAGGGGCACTTCGGATGCCACTGTTATCGAACACTCTTGAAAGTAGTGTCGGAGCTTCCGGGATGCCATGAACACCGCATACGCTATCTTTTGATAGTGCGGGTACCGGGACTTGCAGGGAGTTAAGACAGTGGATACGTAGTACACTGGTTTTTGAAGAGGGAATTTGTGCCCTTCTGTTTCTCGTTCGACGACGAGTACCATGCTTACAACTTGATGTGTTGCCGCGATGTATAATAACATTGGTTCGCCCAGGTTAGGCGCGGCCAGGACCGGATTTGTTGCCAATATGGCTTTGATTTCTTCGAGTCCGGCAGTGGCAGCATCCGTCCACTCTAAGTGTTCGGTACGCCTGAGGAGGCGATAGAGGGGCAATGCCTTTTCTCCCAAACGGGAGATAAAGCGGCTTAGGGCCGCCACACATCCGGTCAATTTTTGTATTTGTTTGAGGTCTTTTGGAATATCTAGCTGTGTCAGAGCTCGGATCTTGGCTGGGTTTGCTTCAATTCCTCTACCGGATACAATGAAGCCCAGGAGCTTTCCGGCTGGTACGCCGAAAACGCATTTTGCTCGGAGGTTGTCGAATGTGAGCCTCAAATCGTCTACTAGAGTTTCGGCGTGTTTGGTTTTGACGACTACGTCTTCTACGTATGCTTCTACTGTTTTGCCGATCTGGGTAGCTAGACATGTCTGAATCATGCGCTGATATGTTGCGCCGGCGTTTTTGAGCCCGAAGGGCATCGTGTTGAAGCAGAATGGTCCATATGGAGTAATGAATGCCATTGCGGCTTGGTCCACTTCCGCCATCTTGATTTGATGGTAGCCGGAATATGCGTCAAGGAAGAACAATGAATCGTGCCCTGCAGTAGCATCGATTATTTGGTCGATGCGGGGGAGGGGGAAGGGATCCTTTGGGCAGGCCTTGTTGAGGTCTTTAAAATCGACACATAGGCGCCATGATTTGTCCTTCTTTGGTACCATTACCAGGTTTGCTAGCCAGTCCGGATGTTTGATGTCTCTAATGAATCTGGCTTCCAGTAGTTTGGCTAGCTCTTCTCCCATTGCCTGTCTTTTGGGTTCGGAAAATCGCCGAAGAGCCTGCTTGACTGGCTTGAATCCTTTTAGGATGTTTAGGCTGTGTTCTGCCAATCTGCGTGGGATTCCTGGCATATCTGAAGGGTGCCAGGCGAAGATGTCCCAATTTTCCCAAAGGAATTCATGCAGTGCGGCATCTACATCAGGGTTCAACTGTGCCCCGATGGAGGCCGTCTTTGTTGGGTCCGTTGGGTGGACCTGGAATTTGACTATTTCGTCCGCTGGTTTGAAAGAAGTGGACTTGGATCTCTTATTGAGTATCACATCGTCCCTATTCACTGTAGAGCGCAGCGCAGTGAGTTCTTCTGCCGCTAGGGCTTCGGATAGTGCCTCCAGGGCTAATGCGGCTGTCTTGTTTTCGGCGCGGAGTGCTATGTCCGGATCACTAGCGAGAGTGATTGTTCCGTCGGGCCCAGGCATCTTAAGCTTCATGTACCCGTAATGGGGTATGGCTTGGAAAATTGTGAATGCCTCCCGTCCTAATATAGCGTGATATCCGCTGCTGAACAGGGCCACTTGGAATGTGACCTCTTCGGACCTGTAATTGTCCGGCGAGCCGAACACCACATCAAGTGTGATTTTTCCTGTGCAGCGCGCTTCCTGGCTAGGGATTATTCCTCTAAAGGTTGTGCTGCTTCGCTCAATGCGGCTCCAGTCTATTTCCATTTTTTGAAGAGTTTCCTCGTAGATGAGGTTTAGTCCGCTGCCGCCATCCATGAGTACCTTGGTAAGACGAAAGCCGTCCACTATTGGACTGAGGACCAATGTGGCTGGTGCTCGGGCTGTTCGGAATTTAGGTTCATCGCTGGTGTTGAAGGTGATGGCCGTGTCGCTCCATGGATTTGTTGTTGCTACTTGGTAGACTTCGGCGAGACTGCGGATTGTTCGTTTTCGCACATTATTTGATGCGAAAGTCTCGAAGACTGTTGACACCGTACTGGTACTGTTGGAGTGGTTTTCCGGGGCTAGAAGCTCCTCGCCACTTTTGGCCACCTACCGCAATATCCAACATGCTCGAAGGCTATGTGTTGGGGTTGAAGGAAATATGCCCTAGAGGCAATAATAAAGTTATTATTTATTTCCTCATATCATGATAAATGTTTATTATTCATGCTAGAATTGTATTAACCGGAAACATTATACATGTGTGAATACATAGACAAAACTATAGTCACTAGTATGCCTCTATTTAACTAGCTCATTAATCAAAGATGGTTATGTTTCCTAACCATAGACATGTGTTGTCATTTGATTGGTGAGATCACATCATTAGGAGAATGATGTGATTGACATGACCCATTCCGTTAGCCTAGCACTTGATCGTTTAGTATACTGCTATTGCTTTCTTCATGACTTATACAAAGTTCCTGCAACTATGAGATTATGCAACTCCCGTTTACCGGAGGAACACTTTGTGTGCTACCAAACGTCACAACGTAACTGGGTGATTATAAAGGTGCTCTACAGGTGTCTCCGAAGGTACATGTTGGGTTGGCGTAATTTGAGATTAGGTTTTGTCACTCCGATTGTCGGAGAGGTATCTCTGGGCCCTCTCGGTAATACTCATCACCTAAGCCTTGCAAGCATTGTAACTAATGACTTAGTTATAAGATGATGTATTACGGAACGAGTAAAGAGACTTACCGGTAACGAGATTGAACTAGGTATTGGATACCGACGATCAAATCTCGGGCAAGTAAAATACTGATGACAAAGGGAACAACGTATGTTGTTATGCGGTTTGACCAATAAAGATCTTCGTAGAATATGTAGGAACCAATATGGGCATCCAGGTCCCGCTATTGGTTATTGACCGAGAATGGTTCTAGGTCATGTCTACATAGTTCTCGAACCTGTAGGGTCCGCACGCTTAACGTTTCGATAACAGTTTTATTATGAGTTTATAAGTTTTGATGTACCGAAGTTTGTTCGGAGTCCCGGATGTGATCACGGACATGACGAGGAGTCTCGAAATGGTCGAGACATAAAGATTGATATATTGGAAGCCTATGTTTGGACATCGGAATGGTTCCGGGTGAAATCGGCATTTTACCGGAGTACCGGGAGGTTACCGGAACCCCCCGGGGGGTTATTGGGCCTACATGGGCCTCGAGGGAGAAGAGGGAAGGAGGCAGGAGGGGGCCGCGCGCCCCTCCCCTTCCTAGTCCGAATAGGACAAGGCAAGGGGGCGGCGCCCCCCTTTTCTTCCCCTCTTCCTCCTCTTTCCCCCCTTCTCCTACTCCTACTTGGAAAGAGGGAGTCCTACTCCCGGTGGGAGTAGGACTCCCCCCTTGGCGCGCCCTCCTTGGTCGGCAGCCTCCTCCCCCCTAGCTCCTTTATATACGGGGGCGGGGGGGGGGGGGGTGTAACGCCCCGGATACAACTTTCCATATTCGTAACTCCAACTCTTGCCTTTTTCCGGAGATGCGATATGATATTTTCTTCGTGGTTGGGTTTTTGTCTGTTGTTTTGCTTTTTGTTTTTGTTATGCATCTCGTCTCATGTCATCATTCGCATTGCATCTGCATGTTTTCATAAAAACTCATAGCCGTTCATTGTTGCCGCTTCTTCCTCGCCTCCGTTGACCTTTCTTAGACCAACCGTTCTTTTGTTGCCTGACCGTTTGACCCCTTTGCACAGTGCAGACACCTCGCGCGCGTCCAAAAGTTGTCCCGAACCCGACCCGCTTTGTCGCTACCGTTGAGTCCGGATCATCCCCTCACATCTATAAAATATCTCCGTTTTCTTATTTGGACTCTCTAGCCTATTTTTTTCGGCCGTCCGATTACGATCGGAGGGACCTAATACCCCTAAACCAAAACCCACTTGGTATATATATAGGTCCAACCCTAATTTCTAGGGTAGCTGTCCCATCCTCCCTATGGCCGCCGCCACTCCACCTCCCACATCGGGATCCCCTCCTCACTAACCAGAGCAGCAACCCCCTCTCGATCCAAACCACCAACCGAAGCTGCCTCCTTCCTCCTCGTTTTCCAGATCGGGCCAACCACAACCAGCCGGTGCTCAAGCCCCACGCTGCCCCTCCAGTTCGTATGCCGCCGCCCCCAGCAAGCTGCTCCACCGGCAATCCACGACCAGGCCAGCCCCTTGCGTCTCCTTCTCCTTCTGCTCCCTCCTTCCCCCGTCTCTCCTGTAACCTTGCTTCTCTCCCGTCGTTTCTCTCTCAGGGAGCACAGGACGCGCCGGCCATCATGGATTTTGCACCGGAGCTCCGTGCCCCTTGCTCGCGAGCGCCCCGTTTTGAGCCTCCTCTGCTTTGGGCCTCCCCGAGCGGCAGCGGCTCGTCCCCGCGCAGCCCGTGAGGCACCGGCCTCCTCATCTCCTTGCTGCCTCGTCTCGGACCTCACCTGCGGCTCCACCGCCCCGTCAAGTTCCTGGAGCCACCGCCGCCTTGCCAGCGCCGCTCGCCTCCGGCCGTCAAGTTTCTGCGTCGACGCGCCAAATCCTCTGCATCGCAATACCACCTGCATCGAGCGGGACAACTCCGCATTGACCCCGCGCCTCGCCCGTTCCAGCCGCGCCCCTCCTTGTCGCCATGGACGCGCCAAGCTCCGCCTCCCCGCGCTCCGTTCCGCCCGTCCTGGCTGGTTCCCGCCGACCCCGTCGCCAGGATCCCTGCCGCCGTCTTCTGCATCGCCGGCTGCAGTTTTTCTGTTCTTCAGAAAGGAAGCAGCTCGCTCACCCCTGTTCCCCTCGCGCGTTGGCCAGCGCCAGCGCGTGGGTCACGCCAGATCCGGCCTGCTTCGGCTATCTCCACCGAACCGGGCCAAGCCCATGGTGAGGCCTTCCCCAGCCCCTCCTGTGCATTGTTGGCCCAAGTGCAGATTCAGCTCGATGTATTTTTTTTCTGCTATGAACGAATTTAGCATTTTCCAGAAAACTGCATATTTACAGATTTTCCCTTGTTGTTCATGCATCAATAATTAATTAACCATGCATCGGATTAAAATGATTTAAACATGTAAAATGCTTAGAATTTTGTGTAGATTAATAATATGCTGTTTTCATCCTTATTCAATATGTTTAAAATGATGTTTGTTAAAAATTGCTTAAATGCCATGTTAAAATGATTTATTTCATAACTACATAATCGTAGCTCGGTTTTTAATAAACTTTATATGTAAATGGGGTGGAAAAATGCCTAGTTTAACATGGTCCACTTTATTTTCCTGTTTAACAACAATAAAATATGTTTTAGGGCATAACAGTACCAAATTCATAAATTGCATATGAGGATTTTCCGGAATTGTTGTTTGTTGTTCCGGCCTCATTTAAACTTGCCTAAATAGTTAGTTTACTTTTGATTCACCCCTTGCCATGTTTAACAACATTTAATATTGTTTGGTAGGATAAACGAGATCAAACTTAATAATTGATGTGGTGTTTCGTCAATATGCAACTCGTTGCATATTGAGCTCCACTTAACTTGTAGTATTGTTTGTTGCACTTTACCATGCCATGCCTCATTAAACCGGACATGCATCATACTTGGTTGTGCATCATGCCATGTTATGTGATGGTTGTTTACCATGTTGTTTGCTTCTTTCCGGTTTGCTTCTCTCGTTAGCTTCGGTCTCGTTCCGGAGTTGTGAGGATTCGTTCGACTACTCCCGTTCATCTTCTTCATGGACTCGGTCTTCTTCCTAGCGGGATTTCAGGCAAGATGACCGCTACCCTGGATCTCACTACTATCATTGCTATGCTAGTTGTTTCGTTCTATCGCTACGATGCGTTGCCTATCATTTGCTCTTCAAGCCTCCCAAATTGCCATGAACCTCTAACCTTTGACACCATTCCTAGCTAACCATTGCTTGGCTATGTTACCGCTTGCTCAGCCCCTCTTATAGCGTTGCTAGTTGCAGGTGAAGTTGAAGATTGCTCCATGGTGGATAGGATTATGTTGGGATATCACAATATCTCTTATTTAATTTAATGCATCTATATATTTGGTAAAGGGTGGAAGGCTCAGCCTTATGCCTGGTGTTTTCTTCCACTCTTGCCGCCCTAGTTTCTGTCATACCGGTGTTATGTTCCTGGATTTTGCGTTCCTAACGCGGTCGGGTGATTTATGGGACCCCCTTGACAGTTCGCTTTGAATAAAACTTGTCCAGCAAGGCCCAACCTTGGTTTTACCATTTGCCTCACCACCACCTATACCCTTCCCTTGGGTCGGCCAACCCAAGGGTCATCTTTATTTTAGCCCCCCCGGGCCAGTGCTTGTCTAAGTGTTGGTCCGAACCGAGCAGCCTGCGGGGCCCCCTCGGGGAAACCCGAGGTCTGGTTTTACTCGTAGCTTGACTTATCCGGTGTTGCCCTGAGAACGAGATATGTGCAGCTCCTATCGGGATTGTCGGCGCATCGAGCGGCTTTGCTGGTCTTTACCATTGTTGAAATGTCTTGTAAACCGGGATTCCGAGACTGATCGGGTCTTCCTGGGAGAAGGAATATCCTTCGTTGATCGCGAGAGCTTATCATGGGCTAAGTTGGGACACCCCTGTAGGGTTTAAACTTTCGAGAGCCGTGCCCGCGGTTATGTGGCAGATGGGAATTTGTTAATGTCCGGTTGTAGATAACTTGACACCAGATCCGAATTAAAACGCATCAACCGCGTGTGTAGCCGTGATGGTCTCTTTTCGGCGGAGTCCGGGAAGTGAACACGGTTTCTGTGTTATGTTTGACGTAAGTAGGTGTTCAGGATCACCTCTTGATCATTGCTAGCTTCACGACCGTTCCTTTGCTCCTCTTCTTGCTCTCATTTGCGTATGTTAGCCACCATACTTGCTTAGCCGCTGCTGCAACCTCACCACTTTACCCCTTCCTTTCCCATTAAGCTTTGCTAGTCTTGTTACCCATGGTAATGGGATTGCTGAGTCCTCGTGGCTCACAGAATACTACAACAACAGTTGCAGGTACAGGTTTTGTGATGATCATGACGCGAGAGCGATGTTTGCTTGTTTTGGAGTTCTTCTTCTGCTTCTTCTTCGATCATGAGATAGGTTCCAGGTCGGCAGCCTGGGCTAGCAGGGTGGATGTCATTTGAGTTTCTGTTTGTGTTTCATCCGTACTCGGATGGTGCTCTTATGTAATATGATGTTGTATTCGTGTGGCATTGTATGCCTTATGTATGTATCCCCATCTATTATGTAATGTTGATGTAATGATATCCACCTTGCAAAAGCGTGTCAATATGCGGGTCTATCCTTGGTGGAACCTTCGAGTTCCTTTAGGATAGGGTCGCATCTTGGTCGTGACAAGTTGGTAATCAGAGCCTCGACCGACCATAGGAGCCCCCTTGATTGTTGGCCGTTGTTGAGTCTAGAAGAAAACTATTTTGAGTCTTAGGATTATATATATCGGAGAGTAGGATTCTTTTTACTCCTCAGCCCCCTTCGTCGCTCTGGTGAGGACTCCTGACATAGATGTTTTGTCTTTCCTCTCCTCAAATTTCACTAAAAAAATTTTTAGGATCACGCGGGTATCTTGGAATTGTTCCGATATTCTTATGACGAGAACATTGTTCTTGGTGCCTCCTGACATTTAGGGGTTGTGGCAGTGTCCCGGGGAGTTGAGCTCCGAGGTGTTGTCGTCATAATTTTATCGTTGCAGTTCTGGAATACCTGAGTTTTGCCGACATCGAAAATCTCTTTTATGCAGTTGTTGGTGAGATAACCTCGACGCCACCCAGTACTGGGGAGTTCGGGAGTATTGCCATAACTCGTATAACGGATGCTTTTCGAAGGTTGAGGTACACGATTTCCGAAGTTTTCTTGGTTATGTGTTGACGGATGGATACAGCTGGATGTAGGGATTGTTAGTTTGGGTGAGATATATTGCTTCCCCTGTATCCCCAACACCAGATTGCATAACCAGAAAGTTTCGGGAGTTTATAGGTGGGAATTCTAGTAGCTCCTAGAATATCTTTCCGACAAATGCATGATATGGGATTGGGTAAATCTCTATCATATGTATTTGTTCCGGCTTATTCTGCAAGCCAAATCCTTTGTTTTGTTTTAATTGTGGTATTCGAGTTGCTTCGGAGTCAAATGTTGAATCCATACCTTTTCCTAAACGGTGTTCTCATATTGCTATGTGAATACTAATCCTTTTTGATCATTGAGGTTGTCATGTTAATTCTTTTCCAGCCGGTGCGCTTATCTTCGAGATGATCCCATCATTCTCCCCATCCGCAAGATCAATTCTAAGTTTTCTCAACGGTGTTTGTTTTGTTCATCCCAAGTTGTCTTTGTTTTTCCCCACCCTCCCACCCTTTTCTTCAAGGACTCATTTATTTTAATCAAGTATCTATTTATTCAGGTGAAGTCACTTCAGTCTTTTCAATCAATGTTCTGATCCGGTGATCCCTCGTGAAGATGCTCACAAGCTTCAAGTTCATCATCCTTCGTTCTTTTTTCTTCTCCGGTGGATCCAATTCAAGCTTTCGATATTCATCATATTCCTTTCCTCGTTTCTAATGTTTTCTCATGCCGATGCACCTCTTAATCATTCACTTCTCGCTATTCATTTGTTCTAGAGTGCTGAAGATATATCACAAGGCTTGTGTTTCCATTCTCAATCTGTTCGAGTTACTTCAAGGTTTTTCTCTCATTCAAGCTATTTAATTCTACTGGTGCAATCTCTATTCAAGCAAACCTTCAATGATGTTTCTTTCGAGTGGGCCCTAACCCACAAGTCTTTGTCCAGGATCTTACCTGACTCTTCTAATTTTCCTAGAACTATTCTCAAATTCATTTCAAAGTTTGACGTAAGAATGAATTTTCATCAGTCACATGCCTTCTCCAAGGTCACTTTCAAACTCTTTTCAGCTTTGACTCAACCTTTTCCTCTTTTAATCCTTCCGGAGTTTCTCAACAATTTGGTGGTGTTTCTCGTCGTCATTCTCGGATTTTGAAGACCGAAGAAGAGTTCCTTTTAATCCTTACCCGTTCTTCCAAAGATGCGTAGTTCAAGTTTAATGCCATCCTCTCATAATTGTTTTCGATTGTGGGAATTCTTTTCACCCATCCGGAGCATTTCATGAGTTGTTTCCATTTCTTTCCTCCGAAGGCCATCATGTAATAATTCTTCATTCTCAGCGTGTAGCTACCGTTCTCCAAATCTTACCGGTGAATCGTTCAAATATCCTCTAATCAGTTCATGATCTCTTCTTTCTCTTGTATCTAAATCCCCTCAAGTATCTTCATTCGTTTTCCAATTCTTCCCAGTGAATTGTGCCTTTTCTTCATTCACTTTCAATTCTTTCGGTGGTTCGTTCAAGATTCCTCTTCCTTTATTACCGTATCATTTCATTCGTCCTTTCCAATCCTCTCGGTGATTCGTCGAAGACTTCTTCAAGTTGGCGCTATACCTCTCTTCAATCCTTGCAAAAGAATAAGTAGTATGCCAAATCCGTTGCTTATCATCAATTAAATTGGTGAAGGATATGCATAACGTAATTCTTATTATTGTTTCATCCAAGTGATCTAATTTCTTGTTTCCATCATTGTCATCATGTCACATTTCTCGGTTCGAGATGCTCCATCTTTTCTTTTCTGGAGTTCCAAGTTTTCCGCATTATCTCATCACAAAGCTCCATCTAAATCATCGCAAGGCTTCACTTTGTGTTTTCAACTTATCTTTCTTTCTATCATCCTTTCATTACCGAAGTTCTTCATGGAGGCTCTACATGGTGGTTCGTCAAGGATTATTTTCATTCTTCAATTGTTCTTCAAGATTTCTCTTGAAGTTAAGATCAGCCAAGCGTTACTCTAAAAATAAACATGGTGCTTAACACATGTTTTGTTTTGAGGAGTTCAAATATTCTTCATCGTGCATTCCAAAGTGCAATTCTTTCTACCATATCTTTTGAGGTGGTGTTATGTCACTCTTGACAATTTCCTTCATGTTTCATGATTCATATGTTGTCAAGAATGAGGTATTTTAAATCCATAATTTTCTCTTCGTTCAAGAGATCTTTTCGACCAATCAACTTCTTCGTTGGAGTTATCTTGTGTCAGATTTCACCTAAAGCTCTTCCTTAAGGGTTGTTGCTATTTGTGGTGCTTATCAATGATCCGAGTTTTCTCCTATCCTCTCGGCGAAAGAAGTTTTGATCTCTTTGGTGCTCGCAATCAAATCAATGGTTTCCATTAGTGGCCGGTTGTCACCTCATAGTCTCGAGATGTTTGCCATAAACCCACAACAAGCTTGTGCTTCTCGTTGTTGATTTTCCAACAACTCCGTTCGATTCTTCTTTGCAAGGATGCTTTCCAAGTTCACTTGTGGCAAAAGTTGTCATTTTCTTCTCCGTCACTTTATCCCAACGGTCTAACTTCTATTCTTTCGTTACGAAGGCATTGTGATGTTGTGCTCTTCACCCATCACCTTGTTTGGTGAGGATCGTCTTCTTTTCTGGCTTATCCATTTAACCGGAGTGTTGTATCATCTCTTCAATATCTTTTCATCTAATCAAGTCTTTCCTCTCTTCTCAACCGGAGTGTCGCCCAAGTTCTGGCATTCGTGTTCTTTGGCTATCTCATGATATCGGTGTGGCTCCATATTCTTTTAGTTCGTTAAGCCCTTGTTTCATGTCTTTGCAACCTTCAAGTTCTCGTAATGTTCCCTGTTCCTCTTTTCTAAGGATTGTTTGCAATCTCGTTCATCTCTGTTGTGTTCTTTCTTTCAACTTTTCAACCTCTCAAGGTTCGTGGTTTCACTCGTTCGTCAAAGAAGCAACTTAGTTTTACCTCTTCTATGCCTCTTTCGTTTCTCTCCGGTGCCATCCTAGATCTCGGGACGAGATCCTCTCATAGTGGTGGAGTGTTGTAACGTCCCGGATACAACTTTCCATATTCGTAACTCCAACTCTTGCCTTTTTCCGGAGATGCGATATGATATTTTCTTCGTGGTTGGGTTTTTGTCTGTTGTTTTGCTTTTTGTTTTTGTTATGCATCTTGTCTCATGTCATCATTCGCATTGCATCTGCATGTTTTCATAAAAACTCATAGCCGTTCGTTGTTGCCGCTTCTTCCTCGCCTCCGTTGACCTTTCTTAGACCAACCGTTCTTTTGTTGCTTGACCGTTTGACCCCTTTGCACAGTGCAGACACCTCGCGCGCGTCCAAAAGTTGTCCCGAACCCGACCCGCTCTTTCGCTACCGTTGAGTCCGGATCATCCCCTAACATCTATAAAATATCTCCGTTTTCTTATTTGGACTCTCTAGCCTATTTTTTTCGGCCGTCCGATTACGATCGGAGGGACCTAATACCCCTAAACCAAAACCCACTTGCTATATATATAGGTCCAACCCTAATTTCTAGGGTAGCTGTCCCATCCTCCCTGTGGCCGCCGCCACTCCACCTCCCACATCGGGATCCCCTCCACCGAATCCCCCTCGATTTCTTCCCTGCCCAACCAACCACCATCCTCCCAGATCCCCTCGTCACCAACCAGAGCAGCAGCCCCCTCTCGATCCAAACCACCAACCGAAGCTGCCTCCTTCCTCCTCGTTTTCCAGATCGGGCCAACCACAACCAGCCGGTGCTCAAGCCCCACGCTGCCCCTCCAGTTCGTATGCCGCCGTCCCCAGCAAGCTGCTCCACCGGCGATCCACGACCAGGCCAGCCCCTCGCGTCTCCTTCTCCTTCTGCTCCCTCCTTCCCCTGTCTCTCCTGTAACCTTGCTTCTCTCCCGTCGTTTCTCTCTCAGGGAGCACAGGACGCGCCGGCCATCATGGATTTTGCACCGGAGCTCCGTGCCCCTTGCTCGCGGGCGCCCCGTTTTGAGCCTCCTCTGCTTTGGGCCTCCCCGAGCGGCAGCGTCTCGTCCCCGCGCAGCCCGTGAGGCACCGGACTCCTCATCTCCTTGCTGCCTCGTCTCGGACCTCACCTGCGGCTCCACCGCCCCGTCAAGTTCCCGGAGCCACCGCTGCCTTGCCAGCACCGCTCGCCTCCGGCCGTCAAGTTTTTGCGTCGCCGTGCCAAATCCTCTGCATCGCAGTGCCACCTGCATCGAGCGGGACAACTCCGCGTTGACCCCGCGCCTCGCCCGTTCCAGCCGCGCCCCTCCTTGTCGCCATGGACGCGCCAAGCTCCGCCTCCCCGCGCTCCGTTCCGCCCGTCCTGGCTGGTTCCCTCCGACCCCGTCGCCAGGATCCCTGCCGCCGTCTTCTGCATCGCCGGCTGCGGTTTTTCTGTTCTTCAGAAAGGAAGCAGCTCGCTCACCCCTGTTCCCCTCGCGCGTTGGCCAGCGCTAGCGCGTGGGTCGCGCCAGATCCGGCCTGCTTCGGCCATCTCCACCGAACCGGGCCAAGCCCATGGTGAGGCCTTCCCCAGCCCCTCCTGTGCATTGTTGGCCCAAGTGCAGATTCAGCCTGATGTATTTTTTTCTGCTATGAACGAATTTAGCATTTTCTAGAAAACTGCATATTTACAGATTTTCCCATGTTGTTCATGCATCAATAATTAATTAACCGTGCATCGGATTAAAATGATTTAAACATGTAAAATGCTTAGAATTTTGTGTACATTAATAATATGCTGTTTTCATCCTTGTTCAATATGTTGAAAATGATGTTTGTTAAAAATTGCTTAAATGCCATGTTAAAATGATTTATTTCATAACTAAATAACCGTAGCTCGGTTTTTAATAAACTTTATATGTAAATGGGGTGGAAAAATGCCTAGTTTAACATGGTCCACTTTATTTACCTGTTTAACAACAATAAAATATGTTTTAGGGCAGAACAGTACCAAATTCATAAATTGCATATGAGGATTTTCCGGAATTGTTGTTTGTTGTTCCGGCCTCATTTAAACTTGCCTAAATAGTTAGTTTACTTTTGATTCACCCCTTGCCATGTTTAACAACATTTAATATTGTTTGGTAGCATAAACGAGATCAAACTTAATAATTGATGTGGTGTTTCATCAATATGCAACTCGTTGCATATTGAGCTCCACTTAACTTGTAGTATTGTTTGTTGCACTTTACCATGCCATGCCTCATTAAACCGGACATGCATCATACTTGGTTGTGCATCATGCCATGTTATGTGATGGTTGTTTACCATGTTGTTTGCTTCTTTCCGGTTTGCTTCTCTCGTTAGCTTCGGTCTCGTTCCGGAGTTGTGAGGATTCGTTCGACTACTCCCGTTCATCTTCCTCATGGACTCGGTCTTATTCCTAGCGGGATTTTAGGCAAGGTGACCGCTACCCTGGATCTCACTACTATCATTGCTATGCTAGTTGTTTCGTTCTATCGCTACGATGCGTTACCTATCATTTGCTCTTCAAGCCTCCCAAATTGCCATGAACCTCTAACCTTTGACACCATTCCTAGCTAACCATTGCTTGGCTATGTTACCGCTTGCTCAGCCCCTCTTATAGCGTTGCTAGTTGCAGGTGAAGTTGAAGATTGCTCCATGGTGGACAGGATTATGTTGGGATATCACAATATCTCTTATTTAATTTATTGCATCTATATATTTGGTAAAGGGTGGAAGGCTCGGCCTTATGCCTGGTGTTTTGTTCCACTCTTGCCGCCCTAGTTTCCGTCATACCGGTGTTATGTTCCCGGATTTTGCGTTCCTAACGCGGTCGGGTGATTTATGGGACCCCCTTGATAGTTCGCTTTGAATAAAACTTGTCCAGCAAGGCCCAACCTTGGTTTTACCATTTGCCTCACCACCACCTATACCCTTCCCTTGGGTCGGCCAACCCAAGGGTCATCTTTATTTTAGCCCGCCCGGGCCAGTGCTTGTCTAAGTGTTGGTCCGAACCGAGCAGCCTGCGGGGCCCCTTCGGGGAAACTCGAGGTCTGGTTTTACTCGTAGCTTGTCTTATCCGGTGTTGCCCTGAGAACGAGATATGTGCAGCTCCTATCGGGATTGTCGGCGCATCGGGCGGCTTTGCTGGTCTTGTTTTTCCATTGTCGAAATGTCTTGTTAACCGGGATTCCGAGACTGATCGCGTCTTCCTGGGAGAAGGAATATCCTTCATTGATCGCGAGAGCTTATCATGGGCTAAGTTGGGACACCCCTGCAGGGTTTAAACTTTCGAGAGTCGTGCCCGCGGTTATGTGGCAGATGGGAATTTGTTAATGCTCGGTTGTAGATAACTTGACACCAGATCCGAATTAAAACGCATCAACCACGTGTGTAGCCGTGATGGTCTCTTTTCGGCAGAGTCCGGGAAGTGAACACGGTTTTTGTGTTATGTTTGACATAAGTAGGTGTTCAGGATCACCTCTTGATCATTGCTAGCTTCACGACCGTTCCTTTGCTCCTCTTCTCGCTTTCATTTGCGTATGTTAGCCACCATACTTGCTTAGCCGCTGCTGCAACCTCACCACTTTACCCCTTCCTTTCCCATTAAGCTTTGCTAGTCTTGTTACCCATGGTAATGGGATTGCTGAGTCCTCGTGGCTCACAGAATACTACAACAACAGTTGCAGGTACAGGTTTTGTGATGATCATGATGCGAGAGCGATGTTTGCTTGTTTTGGAGTTCTTCTTCTGCTTCTTCTTCGATCAGGGGATAGGTTCCAGGTCGGCAGCCTGGGCTAGCAGGGTGGATGTCATTTGAGTTTCTGTTTGTGTTTCATCCGTAGTGGGATGGTGCTCTTATGTAATGTGATGTTGTATTCGTGTGGCATTGTATGCCTTATGTATGTATCCCCATCTATTATGTAATGTTGATGTAATGATACCCACCTTGCAAAAGCGTGTCAATATGCGGGTCTATCCTTGGTGGAACCTTCGAGTTCCTTTTGGATAGGGTCGCATATTGGGCGTGACAGGGGGGGGGCACCCCAAAGACACACAAGTTGATCTACGGATCGTTCTTTAGCCGTGTGCGGTGCCCCCCTCCACCATATTCCACCTCGGTCATATCGTCGCGGAGTTTAGGCGAAGCCCTGCGCCGGTAGAACATCATCATCGTCACCACGCCGTCGTGCTGACGGAACTCATCTCCGGAGCTCAGCTGGATCGGAGGCCGGAGATCGTCATCGAGCTGAATGTGTGCTGAACTCAGAGGCCCCGTACGTTCGGTGCTTGGATCGGTCGGGTCGTGAAGACGTACGACTACATCAACCGCGTTGTGCTAACGCTTTCGCTTACGGTCTACGAGGGTACATGGACAAACACTCTCCCCTCTCGTTGCTATGCCATCATCATGATCTTGTGTGTGCGTAGGAATTTTTTTGAAATTACTACGTTACCCAACAGTGGCATCCGAGCCTAGGTTTTATGCGTTGATGTTATATGCACGAGTAGAACACAAGTGAGTTGTGGGCGATACAAGTCATACTGCTTACCAGCATGTCATACTTTGGTTCGGCGGTATTGTTGGATGAAGCAGCCCGGACCGACATTACGCGTACGCTTACGTGAGACTGGTTCTACCGACGCGCTTTGCACACAGGTGGCTGGCGGGTGTCAGTTTCTCCAACTTTAGTTGAACCAAGTGTGGCTACGCCCGGTCCTTGCGAAGGTTAAAACAGCACCAACTTGACGAACTATCATTGTGGTTTTTGATGCGTAGGTAAGAACGGTTCTTGCTCAGCCCGTAGCAGCCACGTAAAACTTGCAACAACAAAGTAGAGGACGTCTAACTTGTTTTTGCAGGGCATGTTGTGATGTGATATGGCCAAGACGTGATGCTATATTTTATTGTATGAGATGATCATGTTTTGTAACCGAAGTTATCGGCAACTGGCAGGAGCCATATGGTTGTCGCTTTATTGTATGAAATGCAAACGCCCTGTAATTGCTTTACTTTATCACTAAGCGGTAGCGATAGTCGTAAAAGCAATAGATGGCGTAAACGACAACGATGCTACGATGGAGATCAAGGTGTCGCGCCGGTGACGATGGTGATCACGATGGTGCTTCGGAGATGGAGATCACAAGCATAAGATGATGATGGCCATATCATATCACTTATATTGATTGCATGTGATGTTTATCCTTTATGCATCTTATCTTGCTTTGATTGATGGTAGCATTTTAAGATGATCTCTCACTAAAATTATCAAGAAGTGTTCTCCCTGAGTATGCATCGTTGCCAAAGTTCGTCGTGCCCAGACACCACGTGATGATCGGGTGTGATAAGCTCTACGTCCATCTACAACGGGTGCAAGCCAGTTTTGCACACACAAAATACTCAGGTTAAACTTGACGAGCCTAGCATATGAAGATATGGCCTCAGAACACGGAGACCGAAAGGTCGAGCGTGAATCATATAGTAGATATGATCAACATAGTGATGTTCACCATTGAAAACTGCTCCATCTCATGTGATGATCGGTTATGGTTTAGTTGATTTGGATCACGTGATCACTTAGATGACTAGAGAGATGTTTGTCCAAGTGAGAGTTCTTAAGTAATATGATTAATTGAACTTGAATTTATCATGAACTTAGTACCTGATAGTATTTTGCTTGTCTATGTTTGTTTGTAGATAGATGGCTCGTGCTGTTGTTCCGTTGAATTTTAATGCGTTCCTTGAGAAAGCAAAGTTGAAAATGATGGTAGCAATTACACGGACTGGGTCCGTAACCTGAGGATTATCCTCATTGCTGCACAGAAAAGTTATGTCCTGGAAGCACCGCTGGGTGCCAGGCCTGCTGCTGATGCAACTGACGACATTAAGAAGGTCTGGCAGAGCAAAGCTGATGACTACTCTATAGTTCAGTGTGCCATGCTTTACGGCTTAGAACCGGGTCTTCAATGACGTTTTGAACGTCATGGAGCATATGAGATGTTCCAGGAGTTGAAGTTAATATTTCAAGCAAATGCCCGGATTGAGAGATACGAAGTCTCCAATAAGTTCTATAGCTGCAAGATGGAGGAGAATAGTTCTGTCAGTGAACACATACTCAGAATGTCTGGGTATAATAATCACTTGATTCAACTGGGAGTTAATCTTCCTGATGATAGTGTCATTGACAGAATTCTCCAATCACTGCCACCAAGCTACAAGAGCTTTGTGATGAACTATAATATGCAAGGGATGAACAAGACTATTCCCGAGCTCTTCGCAATGCTAAAAGCTGCGGAGGTAGAAATAAAAAAGGAGCATCAAGTGTTGATGGTCAACAAGACCACTAGTTTCAAGAAAAAGGGCAAAGGGAAGAAGAAGGGGAACTTCAAAAAGAACGGCAAGCAAGTTGCTGCTCAAGAGAAGAAACCCAAGTTTGGACCTAAGCCTGAAACTGAGTGCTTCTACTGCAAGCAGACTGGTCACTGGAAGCGGAACTGCCCCAAGTATTTGGCGGATAAGAAGGATGGCAAAGTGAACAAAGGTATATGTGATATACATGTTATTGATGTGTACCTAACTAGAGCTCATAGTAGCACCTGGGTATTTGATACTGGTTCTGTTGCTAATATTTGCAACTCGAAACAGGGACTACGGAATAAGCGAGCACTGGCCAAGGACGAGGTGACGATGCGCGTGGGAAACGGTTCCAAAGTCGATATGATCGCGGTCGGCACGCTACCTCTACATCTACCTTCGGGATTAGTTTTAGACCTGAATAATTGTTATTTGGTGCCAGCGTTGAGCATGAACATTATATCTGGATCTTGTTTATTGCGAGATGGTTATTCATTTAAATCAGAGAATAATGGTTGTTCTATTTATATGAGTAATATCTTTTATGGTCATGCACCCTTGAAGAGTGGTCTATTTTTATTGAATCTCGATAGTAGTGATACACATATTCATAATGTAGAAGCCAAAAGATGCAGAGTTGATAATGATAGTGCAACTTATTTGTGGCACTACCGTTTAGGTCATATCGGTGTAAAGCGCATGAAGAAACTCCATACTGATGGACTTCTGGAATCACTTGATTATGAATCACTTGGTACTTGCGAACCGTGCCTTATGGGCAAGATGACTAAAACACCGTTCTCCAGTACTATGGAGAGAGCAACAGATTTGTTGGAAATCATACATACAGATGTATGTGGTCCGATGAATGTTGAGGCTCGTGGAGGATATCGTTATTTTCTCACCTTCACAGATGATTTGAGTAGATATGGGTATATCTACTTAATGAGGCACAAGTCTGAAACATTTGAAAAGTTCAAAGAATTTCAGAGTGAAGTGGAGAATCATCGTAACAAGAAAATAAAGTTTCTACGATCTGATCGTGGAGGAGAATATTTGAGTTACAAGTTTGGTTTACATTTGAAACAATGCGGAATAGTTTCGCAGCTCACGCCACCCGGAAAACCACAACGAAATGGTGTGTCCGAACGTCGTAATCGTACTTTACTTGATATGGTGCGATCTATGATGTCTCTTACTGATTTACCGCTATCGTTTTGGGGTTATGCTTTAGAGACGGCCGCATTCACGTTAAATAGGGCACCATCAAAATCCGTTGAGATGACGCCTTATGAACTGTGGTTTGGCAAGAAACCAAAGTTGTCGTTTCTTAAAGTTTGGGGCTGCGATGCTTATGTAAAGAAATTTCAACCAGATAAGCTCGAACCCAAATCGGAGAAATGTGTCTTCATAGGATACCCAAAAGAGACTGTTGGGTACACCTTCTATCACAGATCCGAAGGCAAGACATTCATTGCTAAGAATGGATCCTTTCTAGAGAAGGAGTTTCTCTCGAAAGAAGTGAGTGGGAGGAAAGTAGAACTTGATGAGATAACTATATCTACTCCCTTATTGGAAAGTAGTTCATCACGAGAACCGGTTCCTGTGACAACTACACCAATTAGTGAGGAAGCTAATGATATTGATCATGAAACTTCAGATCAAGTTTCTACTAAACCTTGTAGGTCTACCAGAGTAAGATCCGCACCAGAGTGGTACGGTAATCCTATTCTGGAAGTCATGTTACTTGACCATGATGAACCTACGAACTATGAGGAAGTGATGATGAGCCCATATTCCGCAAAATGGCTAGAGGCCATGAAACCTGAGATGGGATCCATGTATGAAAACAAAGTATGGACTTTGGTTGACTTGCCCGATGATCGGCACGCCATTGGGAATAAATGGATCTTTAAGAAGAAGACTGACGCTGATGGTAATGTAACTGTCTATAAAGCTCGACTTGTTGCAAAAGGTTTTTGAAAAGTTCAAGGGGTTGACTACGATGAGACTTTCTCACCCGTAGCAATGCTTAAGTCTGTCCGAATCATGTTAGCTATTGCTGCATTTCATGATGATGAAATTTGGCAAATGGATGTCAAGACTGCATTATTGAATGGATTTCTAGAAGAAGAGTTGTATATGATGCAGCCAGAAGGTTTTGTTGATCCAAAAGGTGATGACAAAGTATGCAAGCTCCAGCGTTCCATTTATGGACTGGTGCATGCATCTTGGAGTTGGAATAAACGCTTTGATAGTGTAATCAAAGCATATGGTTTTATACAAACTTTTGGAGAAGCCTGTATTTACAAGAAAGTGAGTGGGAGCTCTGTCGCATTTCTAGTTTTATATGTAGATGACATATTATTAACTGGAAATGATATAGAATTTCTGGATAGCATAAAGGGATACTTGAATAAAAGTTTTTCAATGAAAGACCTCGGTGAAGCTGCTTACATATTGGGCATCAAGATCTATAGAGATAGATCAAGACGCTTAATAGGACTTTCACAAAGCACATACCTTGACAAAATTTTGAAAAAGTTCAAAATTGATTAGGCAAAGAAAGGATTCTTGCCTGTGCTACAAGGTGTGAAGTTGGGTCAAACTCAATGCCCGACCACAGCAGAAGATAGAGAGAAAATGAAAAATGTTCCCTATGCTTCAGCCATAGGCTCTATCATGTATGCAATGCTGTGTACCAAACCTGACGTATGCTTAGCAATAAGCTTAGCAGGAAGGTACCAAAGTAATCCAGGAGTGGATCACTGGTGTAACGCCCCGGATGTAACTTTCCATATTCGTAACTCCAACTCTTGCCTTTTCCGGAGATGCGATATGATATTTCCTTCGTGGTTGGGCTTTTGTTTTTGTTTTGCATTTTTGTTCATGTCTTGCGTCTCATCTCTTTGCATCATTTGCATTGCATCATCTCATCATTCAAACCTTTTTAAAACTCATCTAAATAAAATCGTATGGATCTTCGGTCCATTTAAATCGAGGGAAATGCACATGGTGATTTCTCTTTATAACATATATCCTCCCAATATTATTAGGGAGCTATAAAACAAATATTCCATTAGTTTGGAATTAACCATAACCCACTTGCAAAATATCCCATGCATTTGTTATCTTAATTCTTGGTCTCCAAACTTTGCCCTAAATTATTTCTTCACATTCCGGAGCTCCACCAAAAATCCAAACATTTTTGGACCTTCCCAACCCTCACTTCTTATTCAAATCATTGGAATTTAAATCAAATGAGTTTGGATTTAAATCTCACAATCATGGCCTTTTCTATTTTCTCGGAACAAGCACATTTTTGTGAGTCCGGGAAAATTATCCCCATGTCCAACTTCTTTCCCTAACCCTCTTTTTCTTTTCTTCTCTCTAATTCTTTTATGTTAAAGAAAATAAGAGAGAGGGAGAAGAGAGCCCAACAACCCAGCAGGCCATCCAGGCCCAGCCGCGCCCCGCTCCTAACCCTAGCCTCTTCCCTGCTCGATCCACATCTCCCTCGCAGCCTCTCTTCCTCCCCTCGTTCCCCATTGTGCGCCGCACACCCACACACACCCGCGCCTCGCGGCTAATCCCCATGCCCGAGCACCGTCTCCTTTGCGCCCCTTCCCCTCAGGCCACGCCTCCGCTCCTTCCTCTCCTCCGTGTCTGCCGCCCCCGTTCAAGCATCTCCGTCGAAGCACGCCCGCCGAGCTCCGTCGCGCGCCCTCATCGGCCTTCCTCCGCGCCGTTGCCTCGCCAGGACGCCTCGCCTGGCCTCCCGCGCCACCACTTGAGGTCAACTCCGGCGCCCCCTGCCTCGCGTCGCCCTCTGCTTCCGTTTACACCGCGACCACGACCCCATCTCCTGCACGGACCTGCATCGCTGCTGCTCTACTCCCCGCGCCCGTCCTGGAGCTCGTCCGCCTCCCCAAGCCACTTCCCTGGCCTCGGATCCGGCTGGTTCCCGCCGACCCAGTTGCCCGTCCCATGGCCGCCCTCTTCATCTTCGGCGGATCTCGCACCGCTGCAAGCCCCCTGCCCCGCCTCTGCCTCGTTCGAGCGGGGTGGAGGACGCATCTCTGCTCGCCCGCATCAACTAGTGCCAAGTCCCTGCCGCCGACCTCTCTTTTCCCTGCTTGCCGCGTGAGCATCATCGCCCGCTCTCTTGCCCGTGCGTGAGTGCTTGCGTGGGTCACTTCGACCGTTGACCTCCTCAAGTTCAGGACCATGACTCGAGACCCATGTACGATTACGCAACGAACGGTGGAGTTACACGAGTTACAAGTACCGCGACGACCCCGGAGACTGGATTCTGTCAAGTTCCTCTACGAACGTGCACAACTACTTCCACTACGACCGTTCCGAGAACGTCTACTTCCTCTACGCCGCTTCAAACTCGACCCGCTCCGAAAAAGCACGCTTCAAAGGTATAACGACGAGACGACCGCCCGTGTACGAATGCATGTTGTATGAGATGTACCACTTGTCTGCACCGTGTTCGTTTGTTTCGTGCACGTCCCTCTTTTGCCATGCCACCGTCACGTGGGAACCCGGTAACCGGGATCACCCCCACCATCTTTGCATGTTCTACACATTCACACCTTCGTTCGCACCGACATCTTGATGAGTTGTCGGATCATCGGAATGTTGCCGTGGCACCATTTCCGTTTCACCGCCGTCGCACCCTTTTTGTTCCGCCATGGTGACCAAATGCTTCATAACATGCTCATGTCAACATTTTCATAAAAATTGCATAAAACTTGCATATGTCATCCGCATCATGATAACAACAATTAAAATGTTTAAAATTGTTGTTGCATTAAATTGCTAAATAACATGGGGATTTTCCGGAATTGTTGTTTGTTGTTCCGGCCTCATTTAAACTTTCCTAGATAGGTAGTTTAATTGTGCTTCACCTCATGCCATGTTTAACAACATTTAACATTGTTTGGTAGCTTAAACGAGATTAATCTAAATAATTGATGTGGTGTTTTGTCAATATGTAACTCGTTGCATATTGAGCTCCACTTGACTTGTAGTATTGTTTGTTGCACTTTGCCATGCCATGCCTTATTAAACCGGACACGCATCATATTTGTTTGTGCATCATGCCATGTTTATGCTTGTGTGTTTACCATGTTGTTTGCTTCTTTCCGGTTTGCTTCTCTCGTTAGCTTCGGTTTCGTTCCGGAGTTGTGAGGATTCGTTCGACTACATCCGCTTGTCTTCTTCATGGACTCATACTTCTTCCTTGCGGGATCTCAGGCAAGATGACCGCTACCCTGGATCTCACTACTATCATTGCTATGCTAGTTGCTTCGTTCTATTGCTTTGCTGCGCTTCCTATTAACTTGTTCTTCAAGCCTCCCAAATTGCCATGAACCTCTAACCTTTGACACCCTTCCCAGCAAACCATTGTTTGGCTATGTTACCGCTTTGCTCAGCCCCTCTTATAGCGTTGCTAGTTGCAGGTGAAGTTGAAGATTGCTCCATGGTGGACAGGGTTATGTTGGGATATCACAATATCTCTTATATTATTAATGCATCTATATATTTTGGTAAAGGGTGGAAGGCTCGGCCTTGTGCCTAGTGTTTTGTTCCACTCTTGCCGCCCTAGTTTCCGTCATACCGGTGTTATGTTCCCGGATTTTTGTGTTCCTAACGCGGTCGGGTGATTTATGGGACCCCCTTGACAGTTCGCTTTGAATAAGACTCCTCCAGCAAGGCCCAACATTGGTTTTACCATTTGCCTCACCTATTACCTTTTTGCCTTGGGAGTCGCGCATCCCAAGGGTCATCTTTATTTTAGCCCCCCCGGGCCAATGCTTGTCTAAGTGTTGGTCCAAACTAGAGCCACTTGCAGCGCCACCTCGGGGAAACTTGAGGGCTGGTTCTAGTTGTACGTAGTGCTCATCCGGTCGTGGCCTGAGACGAGATACGCGCGGCTACTATCAGGATGTCAGCACGCCGAGAGGTCTTGCTGGTCTTGTTTTATTACTGTCGAAATGTCTTGTAGCCGGGATTCCGAGACTGATCGGGTCTTCCCGGGGAGAAGGAATATCCTTCGTTGATCGCGAGAGCTTATCATGGGCTAAGTTGGGACACCCCTGCAGGGTATAAACTTTCGAGAGCCGTGCCCGCGGTTACGTGGCAGATGGGAATTTGTTAATGTCCGGTTGTAGATAACTTGACACCAGATCCGAAATAAAACGCATCAACCGCGTGTGTAGCCGTGATGGTCTCTTCTCGGCGGAGTCCGGGAAGTGAACACGGTTTCTGGGTTATGTCTGACGTAAGTAGGAGTTCAGGATCACCTCTTGATCATTGCTAGCTTCACGACCGTTTCTTTGTTTCTCTTCTCGCTCTCATTCGCGTATGTTAGTCACCATACTTGCTTAGTTGCTGCTGCAACCTCACCACTTTACCCCTTCCTTTCCCATTAAGCTTTGCTAGTCTTGATACCCATGGTAATGGGGTTGCTGAGTCCTCGTGGCTCACAGATTACTACAACAACAGTTGCAGGTACAGGTTATGCGATGATCATGACGCGAGAGCGATGTTTGCTTGTCTTGGAGTTCTTCTGCTTCTTCTTTGATCAGGGGATAGGTTCCAGGTCGGCAGTCTGGGCTAGCAGGGTGGATGTCGATTGAGTTTCTGTTTGTGTTTCATCCGTAGTCGGATGGTGCTCTTATGTATGATGATGTTGTATTCGTGTGGCATTGTATGCCTATTGTATGTATCCCCATCTATTATGTAATGTTGATGTAATGATATCCACCTTGCAAAAGCGTTTCAATATGCGGGTCTATCCTTGGTGGTACCTCTGAGTTCCTCTTGGATAGGGTCGCATATTGGGCGTTACAAGTTGGTATCAGAGCCTCGACCGACCATAGGAGCCCCCTTGTTTGTTGGCCGTTTTTGAGTCTAGAAGAAAACTATTTTGAGTGTTAGGATTATACATATCGGAGAGTAGGATTCTTTTTACTCCTCAGCCCCTTCGTCGCTCTGGTGAGGACTCTCGACGTAGATGTTTTGTCTTTCCTCTCCTCAATATTTCACTAAATTTTTTTAGGATCATGCGGGTATCTTGGGATCGTTCCGATATTCTTATGACGAGAACATTGTTCTTGGTGCCTCCTGACATTTAGGGGTTGCGGTAGTGTCCCGGGGAGTTGAGCTCCGAGGTGTTGTCGTCATAATTTTATCATTGCAGTTCTGGAATACCTGAGTTTTGCCGACATCGAAAATCTCTTTTATGCAGTTGTTGGTGAGATAACCTCGACGCCACCCAGTACTGGGGAGTTCGGGAGTATTGCCATAGCTCGTATAACGGATGCTTTTCGAAGGTTGAGGTACACGATTTCCGGAGTTTTCTTGGTTATGTGTTGACGAATGGATACAGCTTGGATGTAGGTATTGTTAGTTTGGGTGAGATATATTGCTTCCCTTGTATCCCCAACACCAGATTGCATAACCAGAAAGTTTCGGGAGTTTATAGGTGGGAATTCAAGTAGCTCCTAGAATATCTTTCCGACAGATGCATGATATGGGATTGGGTAAATCTCTATCATATGTATTTGTTCCGGCTTATTCTGCAAGCCAAATCCTTTGTTTTGTTTTATTTATGGTATTCGAGTTGCTTCGAAGTCAAATGTTGAATCCATACCTTTCCTAAACGGTGTTCTCATATTGCTATGTGAATACTAATCCTTTTTGATCATTGAGGTTGTCATGTTAATTCTTTTCCAACCGGTGCACTTCTCTTCGAGATGATCCCATCATTCTCCCCATCCGCAAGATCAGTTCTAAGTTTTCTCAACGGTGTTTGTTTTGTTCATCCCAAGTTGTCTTTGTTTTTCCCCACCCTCCCACCCTTTTCTTCAAGGACTCATTTATTTTAATCAAGTATCCATTTATTCATGTGAAGTCTCTTCATTCTTTTCAATCAATGTTCAGATCTGATGATCCCTCGTGAAGATGCTCACGAGCTTCAAGGTCATCATTCTTCATTCTCGTATTCTTCTCCGGTGGATCCAATTCAAGCTTTTGATATTCATCATATCCCTTTCCTCGTTTCAAATGCTTTTTCATACCGGTGCACCTCTTAATCTTTCACTTCTCGCTATTCATTTGTTTTGGAGTGCTGAAGATTTCTCACAAGACTTGTGTTTCCATTCTCAAGTCGTTCAAGATATTTCGAGGTTGTTATCTCATTCAAGCCATTTAATTCTACCGGTGCAATCTCTATTTCAAGTAATCCTTCAACGGTGTTTTCTTTTGAGTGGGCCCTAACCCACAGGTCTTTTTCCAGGATCTTACCTGACTCTTCTAATTATTCCGGAGCTATCCCAAATACTTTTCCAAGTTTGATGTAAGAATGAATTTTCATCAGTCACATTCCTTCTCCAAGATCTTTCAAATTATTTTTCATTGTTGGCTCAACAACCTTGTTTTTTTCATTCTCCCGGAGTATCTCAACAATTCATGGTGGTTCTCATCTTCATTCTCAACATGTGAAGACCGAAGAAGGATTTCTCTTAAATCTTGCTCCATTCTCTTCAAGATTCATGGTTCTAGATTGATGCCATCCTCTCATAATTGCTTTCGATTGTGACAATTCTTTTCTGACCATCCGGAGCATTTCATGAGTTGTTTCCATTTCTTACCTCCGAAGGCCATCATGTCATAATTCTTCATTCTCAGTGTGTAGCTATCATTCTCTAAATCCTACTGGTGGATCGTTGAAGACTTTTTCTCAAGTTTGCGCTATATCTCTCTTAATCCTTTCAACGAGAATAAGTAGTATGCCAAATCCATTGCTTGTCATCAATTTAATTTGATGAAGGATAAGCATACAATAAATCTTATTCTTATTTCCTCGAGGTGATTAAATTCTTTCCTTCCGGAGATTGTTCATGATGAAGTAATTCTCGGCTCTAGTGTTTCATCTTTTCTTTTCCGGAGTTCCAAGTTTTCTCGGTTATATTGCCATGAAGCTCCACCTAAATCATTGCAAGGCTTCACCTTGTGTTTTCAACTTCTCTTTCTTTGTATCATCCTTTTATTTCTGGAGTTCTTCATTGAGGCTCTACATGGTGGTTCGTCAAGGATTCCTTTCATTCTTCAATTGTTCTTCAAGTTTTCTCTCAAAGTTATGACCCGCCAAGCTATACTCAAAATTAAACATGGTGTTCAACACATGTCTTGTTTTGAGGAGTTCAAGCATTCTTCATCTTGCATTCCGAAGTGCAATTCTTTCTACCTTATCATTTGAGGTGGTGTGTAACGCCCCGGTTTCGATGCGCCAGCTGTCTGCCAGTTATTCGCCTTCGTTGCCATGTCATTTGTTTGCATGTTGCACTTTGCCATGTCATCATCTGCATTTCATATCATGTCATCATGTGCATTTCATTTTGCATACGTGTTCGTTTCATGCATCCGAGCATTTTCCCCGTTGTCCGTTTTGCAATCCGGCACTCCTATGTCATCCGGCGTTCCCCTTTTGTCTTCTGTTGTGAGCGGGTATTAAACTTTCTCGGAATGGCCCGACGTTTGCCAAGTGGCCTTGGTATAGCACTGGTAGATTGCCTGTCAAGTTTCGTGCCATTTGGAGGTCGTTTGATACTCCAACGGTTAACCGGGTAACCGCAAAGGCCTCTTTTGTTGCAGCCCAACACCCCTTCCAAAGTGGCCCAAAACCCATCTAACTCCCCTCCATGCTCTCGGTCGTTCGATCACGATCGCGTGGCCGAAAACCGCTCCTCATTTGGACTCTCCTAGCTCCCTCTACCTATATAAACACCTCCCCCTCCAAAAATCCCGGTGCAAACCCTAGCCCCGCTCCCCTCGTGCGCCGGACATGTCCACTCCGACCGGACATGTCCATCTTCCACCTCACCCCGGCTAATCCGGCCTCGCCACGTCAGCGCCGCCGCCTCCCTCCACCTATCAGCAGCCGCCACGTCGCCCTGTCCCTCCCGCGCCGTCACCAGCCCGCCGGGGTCCGAGGCCGGCCCGCCCCGGGCCAGATCTGGGCCGCCGCCCGGATCCCGCGCCCGCGCCGCCTGCGCGCCGCCGGCCGCGCGCCGCCGCGGCTCCGCGCTGCCCCTCTTCGCCGACCTCGTCAGGCCCACCCTCCGCCTCGCCGTCGCCCATCCGCCGCCGCCGCCCGGGCTCGCCCGCCCGGCGAGCGCCGCCGCCCCTCCGCATTCGCCGGCGTCGCCGTCCGCCTCCGCCCCGACCCCGTCTGCAGCCCGCCGCCGCGGAGCTCCTCGTCGCCGGCCTCGCCTCCATGGCCTCCGCTGCCCAGGGCCTCCTCGTCGGCGGCCTCGCCTCCATGGCCGCCGCCGCCGCAGGGGCTCCGGCCCCGGCCGCCCACGCCCGGTGCCGCCCCGGCCCCTCTCCGGCCAGATCCGGTGACCCCGCGCCCGGATCCGGCGACCCCGAGCCCCTCCGGCCATCTCCCTCCTCGACTCCGGCGACATCTCCGACGTGCATCGTTTTCCGTGCAAGGTTGACCCCTTGAGATTTGACTAAGTCCCGTATATTTTGACATTTTCATGCCATGTTCATGCCATCACGTCTCTGCATCCGTAGCTCCGTTTCGTGCGTGTAATATGTCAAATTGTTCGTCTCGACGAGTACTTCATTTCATTCCATTGCATCATTGTCCTTTGAGCTCATCTTGATGCCCGAAATGCTATTGGAAGAGTGCATGTTGATGTTAACCTGCTGAAACTGTTATAACTTGCTCATTTGTCATTTTTGCCATGATTGATGTGTGCATCCTATGAGGTTGATGTCTTCATGTGTTTTGATCTATGCCATGCCATCTTTCCAGGGGTATATGCCATGTATTTTTGTGATCAATGTGGTGACTAGCACAAGCATGCAAACTAGGCTTCGTGATATTGCTGATTTTAGTCCCTGTTCTGCTGTTATTTTGATGCCATGTAAATTTGATGCTACAGAGAGATCCATGCATATTTAGAGATACTTCAGTGAGGGTGTTTTGAACATGTGGTTATTGTCCATTCATGCCCTTGTTTGCAATTATGGAGTAGCCTAGCATGTCATTTGAGTGCTCTACTTTTGCTTCAAAATGTTTCCTGGCAGATTGTTTACATGTTATTCAATTTGGCCAAGCTTACTATATTTGATCCTTGCATGCTATGGACTTGTTCTTGACTTGGTTTTTTCACAAACATGCCTTCTTGACGATTCTATGCTTATATTATCATGCAATGACTTGTGGTGAGTGAATCGAGCTTGTTAAGTAGTGTACATGACGTTGCTGTTTTGCTAGACAGATTCTGTCATATTTTATTGCTATGTTAACATGCTTCTAGTAATCATTCGATGCATAATATGGAGATGTCCTATAAACATGTTTTGATCTACATGTCATGCTCTATCCATTCATGCCCCTGGTAGCATTTATAGCTTGCTGTAGATTGTTCATATCTTGCTCCAAAGTTGCTCCATAATGTTGCTGTCAGCCTGTTAACATTAAGTTCACTTGTTCCCATGTGTTTTGCTAGTGTTCCATGCACCCTATGACCTTGCTCTTGCCATGCTTAGCTTCACAAACATGTCTTATTACTGTTGGTTGCCTTGACATGCCATGTATTGCTCTGTGGTGAGTGGTTCAAGCTCACCAACATGCCTACTTATTGTTGTTCCTACCATGTTTGAATCTATCATATAACTTGCCATGTTTACATGGGTGCCATCATATTTTCTATGCCTTTTTGGCTCATGGTCAGTAAGGGACTTTTGATCTATGCAATTAGTATATTCATGCCATGCCTTTGTTTGCCATGATATGTTCCTGTAACATGTTGTTTGATAGCTCTAAACATTGCAACCTGATGTTATTTCCTGATAAGTCTGAAACTGTTATTATTTGCAATCTTCCCATGTGTTTTGGAGCATGTTCTAGTGATTTCTGGAGATAGCTCAGTGTTCATCTTTTGTTATGCTTTACCAGTACTTCATGCCCATGCCTTTTGTTATTATGTTGAGTTGCTGTAGCATGTTGTTTTGATGCTTGTAAGATGCCCAGTACTTCATGCCCCTATTTTAACAGAGACAATAGGCATGACCACAACAGGTTTATTCTTATCTTTTTCATCGGGTTTGGCATTTCTAGTAGCTTCATCATAGAAATAAATAACATGCCCATCTATATTATCGACCAAGAGATCTTTAACCATAGCAATATTAGGTTATACTTTATTTGTTCGGAGTGTGTATGTGTTCTTATATAACTTTTGTGGACCACAGTCGAAACCTTAGCATGTTCTTTTATCCTTACAGGAAAAGGGGGGGTTTCTCAATATAAGCAGTAGGAATAACTGGATCAACATTATAAGTACTAATTTCTTTTTTAATTTAAGCTTTAGTGGGTTCTACTATTTTTAGTCCAATACACTACAAAAAAAAACACATCCGTGACATTATGGGCCGAACGATTTTTTTCTGTCAAGCTTATGACACTTCTATGACGATAATTGTGACGAAAGCAAGTATCCTCATAGATGTGGTGGGCTCCTACTTCTATGAGAAAAATTATGATAGAAAATGGGCTTTTCGTCCTGGGCGGGACGGGGATGCACCTGCATGACATTCCTTGGGCCGTCCATGATGGAAAAACCGTGGTAGAAGTGAGGACGAGGAAAATATCTATGCGTTCCTGGTTATGGTATGGTGGTCGGGGCCGAGCAATGCACAAAGGTTTGTGTGTTTCTCTCGTACACATACACGCGTGTGTGCGAGGCATTGGGCTCTAACTGAACCTAAGCGAGGTGTTCTCTTACTAAACCCGAGCAATTGCACTAGCTACGTTACTGAACCCGAGCGATCGATCCCTTGGCTGTTAACTGAACCTAAGCGATTCCTTCGCTACTGCTGCTAATTGAAGCCGATCGAAGTTGCTGCCTCTTGATGAATAGTGACTATTGTTGGGGGTTGGATGAACAGTTCCCGGTGGGGGTTGGATGAACAGGACCCCGTGGTAGTAGAGGCCGTTGCCATTGTATGAATAGGACCCCGATCGAGGAGGTGGGGGCGTATGAGCAGGACCCCATGGACAGCTGATTGAATAGTCACTACTGTAGGATGCTGCTAATGCGACACTACGATTAGAGACCCTTCGACGAAACTGTGTGCGATGCAATAATTGCAAACAGTGGTGTAAAAAACCCATCAAAAAAGGTGGAAAACGTTTGCGATGGCGGACACATCAAACACGGTTCAGATTTTACTTGCGTGTGCGATGTTGGGCATACGGTTGATCTAGCAGAACTGTTTGCGATGAGGAAGAACAACAGAAACAGTTTGCCATATCAATGTGTGTGCGATATACGACATACAGTTTGCTCTGATGAATTGTGTGCTATTAGGGAATGCAACAGAAACAGTCAGGTAGATAAAGGTGTGTGTGATATAAAACATATGGTTCACTCGGACAAACTGTTTACGATTAGGCAAAAGAACGGAAATGGTTCATCTTAACAAGATGTGTGTGATATGTGGCATTTGCGATCAGCCAAAAGAACACAAATGATTCGTGTAAACCAGATGTGTGTGAGACACAGCAAACAACCCACTCGGATGAACTGTTTGCGATGAGAAATTATAACAGCCGGTTACTATAGTAAGTTCGTGTGCCATTCTGTTTGTACAAAAACTTTGAAAAATGCAAACTAGTTGCTTGCGTATAAACAATTATCAAAAAGTAACAAGATATACCTTCTTCAAGCCAAGCAACATGTGTTCAAAAAACAAGAAATGTCAAAAATTACAAAACAAAGACCTCGATAGACCTTGCTGTTGTAGTTCCCTCTTTGCAGCCTTTATTGCGCAACACAATGGAAATGGTTCAACTGAACAATATGTGTGTGATACGCGGAAAACAGGTCCGTGATCAGAAATGTGTGCGAAGACAAATAATAACACACATGATCGCTGCTAATAAGCAGTGTGATTTGCTCTGTCTATAGAAGAATAACATGTGTGTGTCTGTGTATAAAACTGAAATAAACATCAGATTACATAAGTGACTATACAGATCATTCGCACACACCTCAATACAGAATTGCAAGCATTCTAGAGTAGGAGAAACAATCGTCTAGTCATCTACTTCTTGTGACGCTCCCGCCACTGCTCTCTCGGCTGGGGCATGAAGAAGACACTTCCTCATGTCAATGATCCGCCTGCACATCTCGTAGCTTGTGTAGGCGTCCTTGGCCGCATACTTGACGTGTTGTTCATCCAGTATCTCATGCCAAACACTGTGCCAGGTGTCCTTGTCCTTCTTGCTCTCATCCTTCATCTTCATGTAGTAGGGGTGGATGATGGCCGAGGTGAGGTCAACTAGGGAGTTCAGTTTGTTCCTGTCGCTGCCGCTGACCTTGCAATGGTCCTGGATGTTGACAAGATTCCGGCATTTCGAGCCCGAAATCTTGAGCGCTTTTAGATCGTTGGTGGTGTCCATCGCAGTGAAATTGTAGTCGGAGCTATTGATAAACCTGGAGAAACGCTCGCAAGGCCTTGTGGCTAGGTGGTAGTGGTAGACGAGGATGTCATGTCGCACGCACAACTGATCGTGCCCGACACGACCGATGGTGTACTCGAGGTCAAAGCCAACCACTTGGTACTTGTCCTCAGCAAGGAACTCCTCCATAGTGTGGATGGATCTCTCCACCGACACTGGATCGTTCGTGTACACCACCGAGAGTGCTTTCCCCTCATGTGGGTGTCCACTACATGATGCGTGGTGAACTGCCCGCCGTTGTCATCGTCGGCCACTGGGAGCGCCATTGGAGCCACGGGGATCACCAATGGAACCGTTGGATGTTCTCTCTATATGTGTCATCGTGCAGGTGCTTATTCTATCATGTGAAGCGAGAGATGAAGGTAAATGGCCGCAGGAATAAATGGAGTCCGGGCGGCCTGGATTCTCGGTGCGTCCGCATGCCAGTTTTTGCATCGGGTAACTGCATGGTCGAGCCGCGCCCAGCGCAACGGCATGCACACGAACGTGCGTGATCGTGCGCCGGCCCCAAACACTGGCAGCGCGCATGGAGAGACGAGGGCAAAGCACTTGGAGGGATGCGAGAGAAGAGCGCACGCTCCTTGGCCGCCTCAACCGCAAGCAACCACAGGCATAGAGCAGTTGAACGCACAGGAAATGGTCTCCTACAAGCTGGCCGACACCAGCGTCATTGCGTAGAGAGCGGTCGTGTTGTCGGTGTACAAAAGTAGGGGCTCTCCTTTTGACCCCTTTACTTGTGCACGGGCAGTCAGAGCCACGCGCCATGGCCACGCATAGCAGGGCAAAGGAGGGAAGCCGGAGAGAAGCCGAAGGCACAAGACAAACAAGGCAACATCAAGGGCCAAGGCCACAAAGTGCAGATGGACGAAGCAGGTTTCCCCGGCAAGACCCTTGTCGGGGTAGCCTCAGCAGCCCCGACAAGGCCCTTGCCGGGGCGGCTCGCCCACACTAGCGGAGTGAGCCACACTTGAACCCATGGTCTCCAACACCAACAACTACGTTGGGCGAGGGCTCGGGAGGCACCTCCATGGTGGCATGCAGATCTTTGTGAAGACAAAGAATATTCAAGATCAGATGAGGATTAGAAGGCAACAATCCTCGACAAGATCCTTGCCGAGGAAACCCACAAGACCCCTGGCAAGATCCTTGCCGGGGACGACAGCGCGCCACGGCAAGACCCTTGTCGGGCCACCTGACAAGACCCTTGCCAAGTGCGTCAGCGGGGCCAACGCTAGGCCCGCACCAACCAAATCTCCACCGCCGTTCACATGCAGCTGCCAGCCCAACCAGCTGGGCAGGCACCTGCGTGGCAAGATGCAGCTTCCGGGCCAACTCAGCACACACCTGTGTGGCGGCATGCAGATCTTCATGGAGGCTCCACCACCGCACCACCTCAGATGCTTGCCTGCCTACATGGTGCCGCATGGATCGCTGGCCAGGGCACGTGTCAAAGCGAGGAGGAGCGGCGACGGACAGGACGGGCCTCGCCCCATCCCCGATAAAGCGAGGGGACACCTAAGCTACACATTAAATGCGTCTTGTCTTGTAATACGAGCGATAAGCTCGTAGCACTGTAGGCCTTTCCACCTCCTGTGTGCCATTGTGGCAGCCCCTTTCGACTATAAAAGGAGGCCCACGGCGTACTGGAGAGGGATTCGGCTCTTTTGAACCACGCAGCTCCCATAGCTAGTTCAAGGGCTCAAGAACACTCAATACATCCACCAAAGCAGGACTAGGGTTTTATGCATCCTCGCGACCCGAACCTGGGTAAACGATCCTTGTGCTGATTACTAACCCTGCTCTTCTCACAACCCCGTGCCCCAAAACCATAGTAGGGATTCTTATGATCCCATAGGTGTCGTTTCCCACTGACATCCTTGGCGCGCCAGGTAGGGGGCGCAATTATGAGAATCTGGTCTAGTAGTTGCCCTAGCAGTTCCTCATCACCATGGCTCCTAAGAAGAAGACGACCACGGCGATCAGTTAGTCCGGGACCGAACTGCCCATACCGGTGCGGTCCAGTAGCGGGCTAGTCGTGGAGAGAACCCATGGCGCAGCCCGCGAACATCCACATCACCATGGCAGTCCAGGCCTGATGAGCGGCGTCGTTCGTACGCTAGGTGATGAGCCACGTGTCGTGGGCTCCAGAGACGGAGTTGGGCCCCTCGCAAGCGGCGCGGGGCCCTCTAGGGGCGTCATTGAGGGAGTCCTGGATTAAGGAGTCCTCGGACAGGCGGATTATATACTTTGGCCGGACTGTTGGACTATGAAGATACAAGATTGAAGACTTTGTCCTGTGTCCGGATGTGACTCTCCTTGGCGTGGAAGACAAGCTTGGCAATTCGGATATGTAGATTTCCTTCTCTGTAACCAACTCTGTGTAACCCTAGCCCTCTCCGGTGTCTATATAAACCTGAGGGTTTAGTCGTTAGGACAACAACAATCATAATCATAGGCTAGCTTCTAGGGTTTAGCCTCTACGATCTCGTGGTAGATCAACTCTTGTAATACACATATCATCAAGATCAATCAAGCAAGAAGTAGGGTATTACCTCCATCGAGAGGGCCCGAACCTGGGTAAAACATTGTGTCCCCTGCCTCCTGTTACCATTAGCCTTAGACGCACAGTTCGGGACCCCCTACCCGAGATCCGCCGGTTTTGACACCGACATTGGTGCTTTCATCGAGAGTTCCACTGTGTCGTCCCTATATGGCTCGATGGCTCCTTCAATCATCTTCAACGATGTACTCCAGGGGGAGGTTTTCCTTCCCAGACAGATCTTGGTCTTCGGCGGCTTTGTACTACGGGCCAACTCGCTTGGCCACCTAGAGTAGATCGATAGCTACACCCCTGGCCATCAGGTCAGATTTGGAAGCTTGAACTATACTGCTGCGCGAAGACTTGATCTTCGAAGGATTTGAGCCCATGTGAGGTACGCCGAACAGTCGCGACAAGCATGACTTAGACTTTCCATCAGACAGTGTTCGGGAGATCGCACCTGCGGCGACCTCGGGAATCAATCTGGAGCAGATCACGTCCTCCGGGTACGGATGGATGGACCCCGCCACGGAGGCGGCACACTTATCTGCGATGGAGCCGAACACTAATCCCACCTCTTGTGAGGATCATGTCATTGGACCCTCGGACTCGTCTCCGGCTACAGGATCCGAACCGCGTACGTCCGTGCCTATCGAATCTGATTGGGCACCGGTCTTGGAGTTCAGCTCTGCGGATATTTTTTAGCACTCGCCCTTGGGTGATGTGCTAAATTCATTAAGGTCCCTCTCCTTGTCAGGAGACCCCTGGCCGAACTATGTTCGGCTCAAGTGGGAAGTGGACGACGAAGAAATTCATTTCCCACCCACCACCCACTTCATAGCCACTGTTGATGACTTAACCGACACGCTCGATTTCGACTGCAAAGACGTCGACAGCATTTACAACGACGCATGAGAAGAATAGGAACCACCGCCCACTGGGCACTGGACTGCCACCTCATCATATGATATATATATGGTGGTCATACCAAAAGAAGGCGATGGTAATGATGCAACGAAGGATAATCCCCTCGACAAGCCACCAAAGCGGCGCCGTAGGCGCCGCTCTAAATCCCGCCACAGTAAAAGCAGCGACAACAATGCAGGAAAGAATAATACCCCGGTCGACTCCAAAGGAAACGATGACCCCACGAACCCAGCGATGGAGCAGGATGATCCAGGGGATGGCGAACATAGTCCAGAGCAGACGTCAAAGGACACCGATAACGAGGGTAAAATTCACCAACATGTCTCTGGAGAGGACAACAGTCCGGACGATGATGCACTCATCATCCCAGAAAAACACTGGGAACAAGAGAACCTCCACAGAACGCTTATTGCCACCGCGAGGAGCCTAAAGAAGTAGAAGCAAAGGCTTAAAGCCACGCAGGATACGCTTAACCGCAAGTGGAACACAGTGCTCGACACTGAAGAGAAATACGATGCCGATCGCCACATAAAGAGCTATCCAAAGCGCAAGCTCCTGCCCGAATTCGACGACGAGGCCGTAGAGCCCACTCAGCCAGACCGACCACCCCATGGCCGCGACGGGATGGCTAATGATGCTGCAGACAAGTCAGCACATGATTTACGTGAGCTCCTGGACAAAAAGTCCCGTATGGCCAGGTCCATCAATGGATCTAGGAAACGCGCTTCGGCACAGGACCAGAGCTACCAAAACGATCACATCGACCGAATACCAGCTAGGAATCAGCACCGAATACAACAACCGTCGACAGCATGCCACGACAAGTCCAAATACAGGGGCGCCGCCCACCCCCTGTGCTTCACCGATGAGGTGCTGGACCATGAATCTCTTGAAGGATTTAAACCCGTGAACATAGAGGCATACGACGGAACGATAGACCATGGGGTCTGGATTGAGGACTTTATCCTTCACATCCACATGGCTCGTGGAGATGATCTCCACGCCATTAAATACCTACCCCTCAAGTTGAAAGGACTATCTCGGCACTGGTTGAAAAACCTTCCTGAAAACTCAATTGGAAGTTGGGAAGAACTTGAGGGTGCTTTTTGGGCCAATTTTCAAGGGACCTATGTCCGACCTCCGGATGTAGAAGACTTAAGTCACATAATTCAACAACCCGGAGAGTCAGCCCAAAAACTTTGGAACAGAGTTCTTACTAAGAAGAATCAAATCGTCGACTGCTCGGACGCTGAAGCCTTAGCGGCCTTCAAACACAGTATCCGGGACGAATGGCTTGCCAGACACCTTGGCCAGGAAAAGCCGAGAACAATGGCAGCCTTAACAAGCCTTATGACCCACTTTTGCGCGGGCGAGGATAGTTGGCTGGCCCGTAGCGGCACCAGTGACCCAGGTACATACGAAGTCAGGGATGGCGATGGGAAGACACGACGCAGTAAAAATTAGTGTCGAAACACTAAAGATAGCCTAGATAACACGACAGCCAACGCCGGATTTAGGGGCTCTCGACTCGGTCAACGGAAGAAGCCATTTAAAGGCAGCAGAGACGGACCGTCCAGCCTAAATAAGATTCTAGAAACATTGTGTTAGATTCATGGCACCCCCGAAAAACCTGCAAATCACACCCACAAACAGTGCTGGGTCTTTAAGCAGGCCGGTAAGCTAAATGCCGAACAAAAAGGAAGGGAGACACCAAGTGAAGACGAGGATGAGCCTCGCCAGCCGAACACTGGGGGACTGAAAAATTCCCACCAGAAGTCAAAACAGTAAATATGATTTACGCAACTCACATTCCAAAGACAACGCGGAAATGCGCACTCCGAGACATATACACTGTGGAGCCCGTCGCCCCTAGATTCAACCCCTGGTTGGCCTGCCCGATCACCTTCGATCGCAGGGACCATCCGACTAGTATCCGGCATGGAGGTTCAGCTGCCTTGGTGAATGACCCAATAATTGATCGATACCATCTCACTCGAGTCCTCATGGACGGCGGCAGTAGTCTAAACCTGATATATCAGGACACTGCCAGCAAAATGGGGATAGACCCGTCAAGAATCAGCCAATGTAATACTACCTTTAAAGGAGTAATACCAGGCATCGAGGCCCACTGTACGGATTCTCCCGACAACTTCAGAAGCGAAGAACTAATCTTCGACATCGCTCCATTCCGAAGCGGCTATCACGCACTACACGGAAGAACGACCTTTGCTCGTTTTAATGCAGTACCGCACTACACCTACCTTAAACTTAAGATGCCCAGTCCATGCGGCGTCATCACAGTTAGCAGAAATACAGAGCGTTCCTTACGCGCGGAAGAACATGTGGCGGCTCTAGCAGCCGAACACTGAGCGGCCCCTCCTACAAGAATAAACGGTCGTTAAAAGACCATAAACACGGTTAGACGAGTCCGGTGCTCCACCAGATATAACAGCCCAGATAAACCTGAGCCAGGGATACCCCCATAAGTGGCTCTAGGGGCTGCTCACGAAAAAAAGGAAGTCCATAGTTTGGCTTGACCCCATTAATGCATTTTCATTCAGATTAACCAACTCTTCGCACGAAGTCTTTCACCTAAGTTTTCCCCTTTTTACAGATGATCATCGTGCTACACCCTTCCAGGATATGGCACAACGGAGACAAAGGCGCAGACGTGCAGCAGGGCCTCTCTCAAAGGTTTCACTTTAGGTTAAGCCCCTGCGTAAACATTATTTAATGTCTCTTGTTGCTTTTTCCCTCCGGACACTTCACACAACCAGGAGGGATACTGGCATTCTTGACATTTCGTCACGCCAGATTAATGCATGTACCTGGAAACACAGGGCCCATTATCGAGGGCGTTATTCAGCCTAGTATATGTTGTAAAGTTCGAATACCTTAGGGAGTGTTCGGCGTCGTGAGTTTGGCCTTATATGCATCTGCTCCGAATCATGTCTCTGGTCAAATGTTGGGTTTGCCCGGCTCCCGTGTTTTGCTACATTATGTTCCGCTCTATCGGCTAAGGCGACACCGGGAGAACTACTGCGATTGTGCCCTGGTTCATCTGGATGAGCACCTCAGTAGAGAAAGCCTAAAACTGACTGTCATGATACATCGCGAGACTGGTCAACCACTCGATGACTCAGCGGAATCTTCGCGATTCCTCCGCATTAACGAAGACCGGTTTCCAGGTCATGTACATACGCACACCATATTCGGATGAACGCGGAAGTACCAGGGGCTATATAGTAGCCCCACCGTCAAACTCCTTTGGCTAAGTGAAAGTGTTAAAGCTATATAGTTCGATTGTCTGGTTCGCCGCGCTATCACCTCCTTAACAGACCAAGATGTCGGATCAAGTGTGACTACGCGTTTTCTCGAACACCCCCGCGTTATATGTGTGGGGGCTGAAGCCGACGACTACAAACTTTCAGGTTATATACATACATAAACGACCGCACATGAGTCACTGTAATACTTTCAGGCTAAAGTATAAACACAGCCTTTATAATCAAAATAGCATTGTTTTTACAATTGAGATACATGTCACTCGAACATGGCATTCTTTGAGCACTAAGCCTCTATTAAACGGGCGCCTTCAAGGACTTCGTCAAAATAGTGCTCGGCTGGGTCTGACCTTCTGCCGGACCCCGGGTTGCAATAGCGGTGGTTTCCATCCCTGCCCAGTATGTTTTAACATGGGCAAGAGCCATCCGCGCACCCTCTCTGTACGCTGACTTCTTCAAAGCATCGATATGCGACAAAGCGCCAAGGAATTGTTGCACTAATCCAAAATAACTGTCCGGCCTTGGTCCCCGTGGCCAAAGATGATCCACGACAGACCTCATAGCACGCCCGGACAACCTATGGAGCTCGGCCCATGCCGCCATCCTTTCATTCAAAAGCAGCGGCCGCGTCGGGGCACTGAACTGCGACCAGAATAGCCTTTCCACCTTATTGTCTTTCCGATCCTTGTAAAATTCGGTCGCATCAGCAGCACTCTTTGCCAAGTCTGCATACACGTCTGCAACACTCCACAACTGATCCAGAGGGGCATACTTCGGATCTCTGAACTTCATCCGCAACAAATAGGGCTTCCCAGCCATGATATCTCCGGCCTCACGAAGCTCCTCTCTTATCCCTCTCATCTCAGAGCGGGTTTCCTTTGCCGCCTCCAGGGCCTTCTTCAGGTCATCCGCTTTCTCTTGGTTTTCCTTTTCAAGGAGCTCATGGCGTTTGGCGGCATCTTTTAACTCAGCAGCCATCTAGGCTATCTTTTCTTCGCTCTGGCGATGAGCAGCCTGTTCGGCTCTTAACTCTTCGACCGCCTTCAGAGCGGCCGCATCACTTATTCGGGCTTGCTCCTTGGCTCGGGCAAGCTCCACCCGAAGGGCCTCTACGGCAGCAGCTCCATCTGCAGTCACAGCATATTATAGATACTAGCATTATGCTCCTCTTAATCATTTGCTCACAAAGTCGAACATACATACCTTGGGCCTCGTCAAGCCGCTTGTTAACAAGCGCGATGTCGGCATCAGCCACGTCAAGCTGCCGCTTCAGTTTGGCAAAATCAGCAGTCCGGTCAGCCGCCGGACCCTTAGCCGCCTGCACATAAAGCAGAGCGATTATTACCAGAGATTATGATCCTCTGTTCTCCACCTTTGGATGGCAACCAGAGTATCAGGGGCTACTATCTATATAGAGCACATCTCGCATGTGCGGTACAGTCAAAAATACATATATTATTTTTTGCGTACTCAAAGCCTCTCAGCAGACTCATAAAAGCTTCATTCAAACCGCTTTTGGTGGATGAAATCCTCTCAACCACCGTATCCATTAAGGCACGATGTGTCTCTGAGATGGCCGCTTGCTCCAGAAGACCCATCAGTGTGTCCGGCTATGTGTCGGACAATCCTGGACTCTTCCTCAAGCTCTCCTTGGGAGCCGGATATTCTGGACTTTGGGCAGCCGAAGTGTCAACTTCTGGCCTTGACGGATCAAAAGAAATCCTCCGGGACGACACCTCGGGGTCGTCCGCCCCATCTGGCGGGGAGGCAGGAGGAGGCATTTCAATCTCCATCATCTCCGGAGGAATATCCCCCAAAGACGAACTCTGTGGAGAAGGGTTACGAGCCGGACTGCAACAAATATATTTCGGTTATTATTCTCAGAGACACAACATGATATACTTACCAAAGTACCTTTTATGACTTACAGCTCGGTCGAGGGCTGGCCCCCATGCGGGTGCTATGCGGTAAGGACGCCCTCTGGGGCAGGGTCCCCTGGCGAGAGTTTCTTCCCTTGTTTGGACACCTCAGTTTCTAAATCTTCAGAGGCGGCCCTTTTCTTACCATGAGGAGAGGGGATTTCATATTCACCTCCCCGATTATCCTCCTTCATGGAGGCACTTATTCCCCCAATTTGGATGTGCAAAGTATGAAGCCCATCAGTGGCTTCTCTATTCCTCCCCTCGTCTTCTCCTGATGGTACCTGATATGGTGCGCGCTCAAGCATCCTGGTCAATAGAGGATCCGGCGAGCCTTCAGGAAGAGGGGTCGAACACCTAATTCTCTCCACCTTCCTTATCCAGTCCTAGCAGAGAGCAAATTTTCAGAATGATGTTATAACAAACATAAAGGACGGTGTGTTCGGTAGCGGAATTACTCACCTAGGTATCCGGACGGTTGCAGTTGAGACCCACGTCCTCGGTGGTATCCGGACACTTTATTCGTGATCCGAAGAATGACCCATACATCTCTTTGAGCGTCATGCTGAAGAATTGTTGAATGGTTCACGGTCCTTCTAGGTTGAACTCCCACATACGGAGAGGTCGACGTTGGCAGGGCAAGACCAGACGAACTAGCATCACTTGCATTATCTTGACAAGGCTGACGTCCTTCTTAAGAAGGTCTCGGATGCGGCTTTGCAGCGTCAGCACGTCGTTAACTGGCCCCCAGTCCAGGCCCTTGTTGACCCATGACGCCAGTTGCGGTGGAGGGCCCGGGCGGAATGCTGGAGCGGCCGCCCGCTTTGTACCTCGGGGAGCTGTGATGTAGAACCACTCCCGTTGCCATAAGTTAGAAGTTTCTGTGAAGGAACCCTTCGGCCATGGGGCGTCGACGCCTTTGCTTATTATAGCGCCTCTGCATTCCGCATGACCCCCGACAATCACCTTCGGGCTCACATTGAAAGTCTTGAGCCATAGGCCGAAGTGGGGGGTAATGCGGAGGAAGGCTTCACACGCGACGATAAACGACGAGATGTGAAGGATGGAATCCGGAGCTAGATCATGGAAATCTTGCCCGTAATAGAACATGAGCCCTCTTACGAAGGGATCAAGACTAAAACGTAGCCCCCCTGAGGAAGTGGGAAATAAATACAACACTCTCGTTGGGTTCTGGAGTGAGTTCAACCTGCCCTAGAGGAGGCAGCCTGTGCGGAATTTTAGCTGTAAGATACCTGGCCTCCCTAAGCTTCTTTATGTCCTCCTCTGTTACAGAGGAGGCCATCCACCGGCATTGAAGGTTGGATCCGGACATGGTCGAAGGTCCGAAGTGCTTAAGCTTGAGCCTTGGGTGTTGGAACTCGAGATGCTGGAGGGGAAGGATTGAGCGTGGGTAGAAAAGGAAAGGCCTTGGCCCCCTTATAAACAGGATGAATATCAAGCATCCCCCACGTGGCCGTTTGGGATTTGCCCAAAATCGAGGAGTCATATTAAAACAAGCGCGGTTGGGTTACCAACACCTGTATTGAGGAGAATCCCGTGATAAGGGGAACACGATCTCTGCTTCGACAAGATGTGCCAATAAAACCGCCTCGCGATACGTGCGGTGGCAAGTTGTGAAAAACAGTTCGAATAATAACCGGGCCGTGGCGTGATGTCACGTTATAAAATGTTGTCAGCAAATCAGATTTGTGGAATATTATGCTCTCTGCGGTGATATGTGGAATTTGTTTTGTAGAGCCGGACACGATTCTTGTGTTCAAAATCTTCTATGGAGTATTCAGAGAAGGAACCCGCCTTGCAATGCCAAAGACAATCTGCGCGCCGGACTCATCGTCATTGAAGCCTGGTTCAGGGGCTACTGAGGGAGTCGTGGATTAAGGGGTCCTTGGACAGCCGGACTATATACTTTGGCTAGACTGTTGGACTATGAAGATACTAGATTGAAGACTTCGTCCCGTGTCCGGATGGGACTCTCCTTGGCGTGGAAGACAAGCTTGGCAATTCAGATATGTAGATTTCCTTCTCTGTAACCGACTCGGTGTAACCCTAGCCCCTCCGGTGTCTATATAAACCGGAGGGTTTAGTCCGTAGGACAACAACAATCATAATCATAGGCTAGCTTCTAGGGTTTAGCCTCTACAATCTTGTGGTAGATCAACTCTTGTAATACTCATATCATCAAGATCAATCAAGCAGGAAGTAGAGTATTACCTCCATCTAGAGGGCCCGAACCTGGGTAAAACATCATGTCCCCTGCCTCCTGTTGCCATTAGCCTTAGACGCACAGTTCGGGACCCCCTACCCGAGATCCGCCGGTTTTGACACCGACAGTCGTCGTGCCGCCGAACGGCAGCGCGGCAACCTCCAAGATGCCAACACCGGCGCCCACGGCGCGCTCTTCTCAGGTCATGCGTGATGAGCAATGCCGCCCTGCTGGTGACTCTAGGCGCCGCCCTGGAAAGAGTCCCATGCGCCCTTCACATGATGAGGAGGGCCAACATGCGCCCCGTGGTGCTGGCGGAGGTAGCGGACGGCTGCGGGGCCGTGATGGGGCTCCTTCTAACGCGGTTAGAAGTCGAAGCGCATCACGGTCCACACAGCTTTCGCCGCCGCCCATGCTAGTAGAAGCCCTAGCACGCGCACAACTGCTCCTCGACTTTCCTCCCGCTGCGGAGAAGCTTGACGAATGGAGGGCCACCGTCCGGAGCCTCGTCAGCATCGCTAACAACGACGAGTTGCGGCCAGCGGGGCCCGCAGGCCGTCGCTCCGTCGAGCCACCGCATGCCGACGGAGGTCGGGCTAGAGGCAATGCGCCCACTGTGCACTCCCCTCCTCCATCCCGGCCACCGCGGGTGTCGGTCCGTCGCGACGATGCTTGTGATGATATCTCCATAGCGTCGTCCGACCCGCGAACCCACCGCGACCAACGCTAAGTTCTTCGGGAGCGAGCTCATAAAGACGCTCGAACCACCATCGAGCACCGGCGTGACGCGCGCCACCAGTCGGACAGGCGGGCAGGGCCCACTACGGACCACCCAGCACCGGGAGGCTACGGTGGCCTACCCTACGAGGTGGGTTGTCCGGCCTTCACCCATGCCCCCGGTAGTTCCAATGGCCCTCCCACCGCACGTTCAAGCCCGACGTTGGAGAGAAGTAGAACGGCAAGACATAGCCGTCGGAGTTCCTCAGCATCTACACCATCGCGATGCAAGCTGCCGGGGCTCACAATGATAAGGTGCTCGCCAACTATTTTTCGTTGGCACTCAAGCCCAATGATATGTCATGGTTGATGCACTTGCCAGTAGACTCCATTTATTCTTGGGCAGATCTGTGTCATGAGTATGTTGGCGCCTTTACCGGAGGCCACCAAGCTCATGGCCAGGCGAGTGATTTACATATCATCCCCCAAAAGGAAGGAGAAAATTTGCCCAAGTACATCCAAAGGTTCAGCCGAGTGCAGTACAACATCCCCGACGTTCATCCTGCCGCCGTGATCAGTGCATTCCATCATAATGTGCGCAATCGTAAGATGCGTGAAGAGCTGGCGATGAACAAGGACAGGGATGTGGCCGGACTATATGTTCTGGCCGATTGGTGCGCTCACGCTGAAGAGGGAAGGAAGTACCCCGACGAAGAAGCCGGCGCGGAAACCCACTCCACAGATGAAACTACCACCCCGGTGAAGAAGGGCCGGCGCTATAACAGGAAGCGCAAGGGAAAGGCCGTGCTTGCCGTCGAGGGGTCTGATGACACTGGCGCCACCAAGAAACCCAAGGCGAGTGACCCCGACAAGGAGGTTGCCGGGTGTGTCGCTTGCCGGGCCTTGGCGGCTGCTAATAAGCCAGGGGGCTCTGACAAGCAGTATTGCAAGATCCACCGCACCAAGGGCCACGACCTCCAGAACTGCCGGCAAGTGGAGCTGCTCGCTGAGAAGAAGAAATCCGAGTATGAGCGGCGGGACAAGGAGAAGGGCCAAGAAGCATGGCAGCCAAGGAGGCCACCACGGCAAGGATAATCAGCAAGACAGGCCCGACCGGGGCCGCGACAAGAAGCAGGAAGACAATGATCACAACGAGGACGATGAGTCCGGCGACCACGAGTTTCAGAAAGCCACAGAAGCCATGTGCGTCGATGGTGGCGCCTCGCTGCATGCATCTCACCGGCTCAAGCAATGGTCGCGTGAGATCACAGTGGTGGAGCCGTCGTTCGACGCATGAAAGCCGATGAAGTGGTCCAGCACGCCTATCATCTTCGACACCGAGGACCATCCTGACCGCACTACTGCGGTGGGGTGCTTGCCGTTGTTGGTTTCGCCAACAATCCACAACCTCAAGGTGACGAAGATGCTGGTTGATGGCGGGGCCGATCTGAACTTGATCTCTCCTGTGATCAACAGGCTGCAGATCCCTGATGGAGACCTCGAGGAGACAGGCACGCTGCCCATGACGTTCGGAGGCGAGCTGAACCACAGGACGGAGAGGATCGTCTTTGATGTATCTGAGTTCCCCTTGCCCTACAATGGGATCCTCGGTCGCCCGGCACTAGCCAAGTTCATGGCGGCTTCAAATTACGCCTACAACACGCTGAAGATGCTCGGGCCGATGAACATCATCAATGTCCCTTCCGACAAAAAAGATGTGTTGATTTGCGCCGACCAACTCTACCGGGAAGGAGTTGTAGTAGTTGCCGCCAAGGCACCTGCTCCTGCCGACGAAGCCCCGGGAGGGAAGAAGACCGGCGTGACCCCTCACAACCACTCCGGCAAGCGCACCTCTTCGGGGTGTTGCGCTCCCATTGAGGACGTGCCAGAGAGCTCCGCCGGCAAGAGCAAGAAGTCCAGAGCAACACCACCAGAGACCAGAAAGGTGTCCGTCAAGGAGGATGGTACAGGGGGAGCTTTTACCATAAGCTCCACCCTCGACAGCAAATAGGAAAGCGAGCTCGTCACTTTCCTGCGGGCGAATGTCGATGTGTTTGCACGGCAAGCCTCCGACATCCCCGGCGTTCCCAGGGAAGTGATTGAGCACCATCTTGCTGTCTGTCCTCATGCACGGCCAGTCAAGCAAAAGGTTAGGAAGCAAGCTCTCGAGAGGCAGTCATCACGGAGGAGATCAGGAAACTAGATGCGGCAGGTTTGGTAAGGGGAGTGCTCCATCCGACGTGGTTGGCCAACCCGGTAGTGGTGCGCAAGGCAAAAGGGAAGTGGAGACTGTGTATTGATTACACAGACATCAATAAAGCTTGTCCAAAGGATCCCTTCCCGTTACAGCGCATCGACCAGAGTGTTGACTCCATGGCTGGGTGTGACCTGTTATCATTCCTCGATGCCTACTCAGGATACCACCAGATCTTCATGACAAAAGAGGACAAGGAGAAGACATCATTCATCACCCATGTGGTACGTATTGCTTTTTACGGATGCCTTTCGGGTTGAAGAGTGCTGGTTCGACCTTTGCAAGAGCAGTCAAAATTGGTTTTGAGCCCTAGCTACATAGAAACATGGAAGCTTATATGGATGACATAGTGGTCAAAACCAAGGACAGAGCAACACTTGTGTAAGATCTGGAGGAAACATTTGCAAACCTGCGCAAGATCAACCTCAAGTTGAACCCTGAGAAGTGTGTCTTTGGTGTCTCGTCCGGCAAGCTTCTCGGGTTCTTTGTTCGCAGCGCGGGATTGAGGCAAACCTAGATAAGATCAAGGCTATCGAGCAGATTGAGGCACCCAAACGGATCAAGGATGTGCGTCAGCTCACTGGCTGCGTTGCCACCGTGACCAGATTCATCTCCAAGTCCGCGGAGCGTGCCCTTCCCTTTTTCAAGATCTTGAAGAAGGCGGTCCCAATGGAGTGGACCCCGGAGGCCGAGGCAGCGCTGCAATATTTGAAGAAGTATCTCTCCTCTACCCAGTGCTGGTTGCGCCCAAACCATAAGAACCGTTGCTGCTGTATCTAGCGCCAACGAATTAGGTGGTTAGCGCAGCACTAGTGGCGCAGAGAGAGGTCGACGAAGAGGCAGCGGCAGTGGCAGAGTCAACGGATGGCGAGCCGGAACCCTCCACGGCAGCGTACGATCCCGGCAAGACTGAGTCCCTGGCAGAGGCTGACGCCAGTATGATAGGGCCCGTGCGACCGGGCGATGTGGCGCAGAAGAAGAAAATGGTGCAGCACCCAATTTACTTCATCAGCTCCATCTTGCAGGTGGCTAGGTCGAGGTACTCAGGTGTGCAAAAATTGCTCTTCAGCCTCCTTATGGCCTCAAGGAAGCTGCGTCATTACTTCCAAGCACACGAGATAACCGTAGTCACCAGCCTCCCGTTGCAACGGATACTGCATAACCCAGATGCAACGAGGAGGATCTTGGAATGGGCCCTGGAGCTGTCGAGTTTCAGTTTAATGTTTGAAAGTACCTCGATGACTCAGAGCAGAGTCTTGGCGGAGTTTGTTGCAGAATGGACCTTGACGCCCAACGAAGAGGTACATGAGACCACTCTCCCCGGCAAGGAAACGAGCCGCAACTGGATCATGTACTTTGATGGGGCTTTTTCACTGCAAGGCGCCGGTGCTGGTGTGCTACTTGTCGCACCCACCGGAGAGCACCTCAAGTATGTCATCCAAATGCACTTTCCCCGGAAGATGTCAACTAAAAACACTGCCGAGTACGAGGGTTTGCTTGCCGGTCTCAAGATCGCAGCGGACATCAGAGTCAAAAAGCTCATCGTCAGGGGCAACTCGCGGCTCGTCGTCAGGCAGATCAACAAAGATTACCAAAGCCCGGTGATGGAAACTTATGTGGATGAAGTGAGGAAACTAGAGGAGCGCTTTGACGGTATACAAGTAGAGCACGTCCCTGGGACGGAAAACGACATCGCCGACTACTAGTTAAAGCGCGCTGCCCTCAAGCTACCTGTGGAACCAGGTACTTTTATGCTTCGGTTAACTCAATCATCCGTTGAACCATCAACCGGGCAGAGCAAGCAGAGGAAGCTAGGCCCCGGCAAGTACTTTCCCACCGAGCTCCCCGGAGCCGCTGGCGAAGATGTTGCCGTGGATACCGATCCTGCCGCGGGGCGACCGACTCCGGTAGGGCATCAGGCCATGGCCGTAGAGACGGCCGCTCCCGTGGCAGAAGAGATGCCTTTGGTCCTTGTCGTCGAGCCACAGGCTCCGGCATGGGCACAACACACCGTCTGATTCCTCCAAAAAGGAGAGCTTCCCGAGGAGCAGGAAGAAGCAGAGAGAGTAGCCCGCCGGTCTGCTCTGTACCAATTCGCTGACAACGTCTTGTACAGAAAAAGACCGAATGGGGTGAAATTGAAGTGCATCTCCCGAGAGGAAGGACTAGAGCTATTGGCAGAGATACATGGAGGCATATGTGGCTCCCACATAGGGTCGAGGGCCCTTGCCGGCAAGGCTTTAAGGCAAGGTTTTATCTGGCCCGCCGCCCTCCAGGATGCGATGGCACTAGTAACCAAGTGTGAAGTGTGCCAGTTCCATTCAACGAAGCTTCATCAACCAGCTCAAGCCCTTCAAACCATTCCTCTCTCCTGGCCCTTCTCGGTCTGGGGGCTCGACATATTGGGCCCTTTCACTCGTGCCGTCGGGGGCTTTGAGTACATGTACGTTGCAATCGACAAGTTCACAAAGTGGCCAGAGGTGGAAGCAGTGAGGAAGGTGATAGCGCAGTCAGCCATCAAATTCTTCAAGGGACTAGTTTGCCATTTTGGGGTACCCAACAGGTCATCACTGACAATGGCACACAGTTCACAAGGCATGCCTTCATGCAATACATTGAGGATCTCGGCAGCAAGGTCTGTTTTGCTTCTGTGGCACACCCACGGAGCAACGACCAAGCGGAGAGAGCAAATGCTGAAGTTCTGCGAGGCTTAAGAACGAAGACTTTTGAGAGGCTGCGCAAGAATGGAAGGCGCTGGGTTGATGAGTTGCCAGCGGTTCTTTGGTCGATCAGAATGACGCCAAATCGAGCCACCGTCCAGACACCCTTTGCCCTGATCTATGGGGCAGAAGCAGTTCTCCCCACAGAACTCACATACGGGTCACCTCGAGTGCTCGCTTATGATGAGCTTGAGAAAGAGCGATTGCAGTAAGATGACGCAACACTCCTTGAGGAAGATCATTTCCTATCAAGATTGTGTTAGCCCATGTCGTTAGCTTTCGAATAAACTTGGTTTCGTTGAATTCGGAGTCCGTTTGCAAAAGTTGTGGCTGTTTTGGTAAAGGTTCCAGCGGTACTACCGCGACTAGAGCGGATGTAAACTTTTACTACCGCTCCAGAGCTGTACTACCGCGGCTCCTGAGTGGTAGTACCGCTCCAGACCAAAATCTCATGTTTTTCTCAGCGGAGGTAGGCACGGAAGTATTTTATTAGTACCGCTCGCAAGTAGTAGTACCGCTACCATTTGCGGTAGTACCGTGAGGTCGAGCGGTAGTACTGTGAGGATGAGCAGTAGTACCGCTCCAGAGGTTCTACTGGCCTTTTGCCTCCTCGTTGTTGTTTTTCAAAGGGGTACTGCCGCCCTAGCTGTAGCACCGCTCCTTGGAGCGGTAGTACCGCTCTGTGCGGGTTGTGAGCATAACGGTTGGATTTTTCCCCACCTATAAAAGGGAGTCTTCTTCCCCATTGTACCTTATCCTTTGAGCTCGTGTTCTTCCCCCATTGTTGACCTTCTTCGAGCTTGCTAACTCTCAATGCCTCCATGGATTCTTGCTAGTTTTTGAGGGAAAAGAGAGAGGAGATCTAGATCCACATTTCCACCAATCACTTTCTCCTCTATGTGAGGGGAACCTCTTGGATCTAGATCTTGGAGTTCTTGGTGTTCTCCTTCTTGTTCTTCCTCTCTTCTTCATCCCTAACATTAGTTGCTTCAGTGGGATTTGAGATAGAAGGACTTGGGCACTTCGTGTGCCCTTGCCATTGCATTTATTTCATCGGTTTGAGTTCTCCACGTGATACATGGAAGTTACAAGTTGAGAAGCTTATTACTCTTGGGTGCTTGGTTGAGCTTGTTAGTCTTGGGTGTTTGGGCACCCTAGAGCTTGTTCCTCTTGGGTGCCTTGGCGCCCTAGACGGTTGGTGTTGTTTGGAGCTCAGTCATTGTGGTGTAAAGCTCTGGGCAAGCATCGGGGTCTCTAATTAGGTTGTGGAGATCGCCCCGAGCAATTTGACGGGTACCGGTGACTGACCCCAAGGGTTTCCAAAGTGTACGGGTTCGGTGACTGCCCCCAAGGGTTGCCATTTGTACAGGTTCGTTGACCGCCCTCAAGGTCCCTTAGTGGAATCACGACATCTTGCATTGTGCGAGGGCGTGAGGAGATTACGGTGGCCCTAGTGGCTTCTTGGGGAGCATTGTGCCTCCACACGGCTCCAAATGGAGATTGCCATCTGCAAGGGTGTGAACTTCGGGATACATCATCGTCTCCCTGTGCCTCGATTATCTCTTACCCAAGCCCTTTACTTATGCACTTTACTTTGTGATAGCCATACTATTCTTTGTCATATATCTTGCTATCACATAGTTACTTATCTTGCTTAGCATAAGTTGTTGTGCACCTAGGTGAGCCAAGTTGTTGTAGGTTTTGTGCTTGACAAATTAGCCACTAGGTTTATTCCGCATTTGTTCAAGCCTAAACCGTAATTATTTTAAAGCGCCTAGGCGACATCCACGATATTTCATAATAGATCTGATTATAAATGCAAAGGAAAATAGATCGCAAAGGAAAATAAGATGAAAAGGGACACGGGGGGTCGTAGGTTTCACTAGTGGCTTCTCTCGAGAAAAATAGCAAACGGTGGGATAACAATTAATGTTGGGAAATCGATAGAACTTCAAATAATCATGATGATATCCAGGCAATTATAATTATATAGGCATCACGTCCAAGATTAGTAGACCATCTCCTACCAGCATCTACTACTATTACTCCGCATATCGACCGCTATCCAGCATGAATCTAGTGTATTCAATTCATGGAGAAACGGAGTAATGCAATAAGAACAATGACATGATTTGGACAAGATCTATTTATGTATTTATGTAGATATAGACCCCATCTTTTTATCCTTAGTAGCAACAATACATATGTGTCGATTCCCCTTCTGTCACTCGGATACACTACAAAGCACCTCTTCCCGTTGCAAGATAAATAGATCAAGTTGTCCAAACAAAACCCAAATGTTGGAGAAGAAATACGAGGCTATAAGCAATCGTGCATATAAGAGATCAAAGAAGACTCAAATAACTATCATGTATAAAAACATACATCCGATCATAAACTCAAAGTTCATCGGATCCCAACAAAGACACCGAAAAAGGCTTACATCATATGGATATCCAAGAGACCATTGTGGTAATCAAGAGAGAGAGAGAGAGGAAGCCATCTAGCTACTAACTACGGAGCCGTAGGTCTACAAAGAACTACTCACGCATCATCGGAGAGGCACCAATAGAAGTGGTGAACCCCTCCGTGATGGTGTCTAGATTGGATCTGGTGGTTCTAGACTCTACGGCGGCTGGAATTGATTTTCTTCGACTCCCCTAGGGTTTCTGGAATATTGGGGTATTAATAGAGCAAAGAGGTGGTTCAAGGTGCACCTGAGGTGGGCAAAACCCACCAAGGCACGCCTGGGCTTCCTAGCGCACCCTGGTGGGTGCTTCCCTCCTCGAGGCACCCCCACGTGAAGCCTAGGCCCACTGGATGTCTTCTAGCCCAAAAAAAAATCCTCAAAAATTTTCGCTGCGTTTGGACTCTGTTTGGTATTGATTTCCTGTGATGTGAAAAACTTGCAGAAAATAGCAACTGGCACCGGGCACTATGTCAATAGGTTAGTACCAAAAAATGATATAAAATGACTATAAAACAATTGTAAAACATCCAAGAAAGATAATATTGTCGGATTTTGGGTTCCGGCAGACCCTTGAGTTTCGAACTCTGGGGTGCGCACGAAGATCTTTCCCCTACCAGCTCACGTTACGAAGGCTCGGAAGGAATCTAAGCTAGAAAGAAGAACACACAAGGTAGACGAGGTTTATACTAGTTCAGGCCACCATTGTGGTGTAATACCCTACTCCAGTGTGTAGTGTGGTGGATTGCCTCAGGGGCTGATGATGAATAGTACAAAGGGAGAACAGCCTCGCGAGGGGATGTTCTTGAGCTAGTGCGATGAACTGCTTGGGTGAGTTCAATCGCTTCTCTCTCTCTCTCTCCGATCGATCCGTCCCCCTTTGCCCTGTGGTGGCTAGCTCTATTTATAGAGGGAGGCCCTGGGCCTCTTCCCAAATAATGAGCGGGAAGGGCGGCAACAATTGGCCATTTTGAAGGGGAACATCTAGTACACTTATCCTGACTAAATTTGGTCTTCGGCTGCCAAAGGCTCTGACGATGATGCCGTCCCGGGCTCCACGACGACCTCCATCCTGCCGTTCTACTAGTCTTGGTCTTGTTGCACCGAAACGGTAACCTTTGCCTGATGCCTTGGCCTGTGCTTTCCCCATTTGCACCAAAGGGGAAACAAGGACACTGCATAGGCCGGCGCCCGCCTGGCTTTGGTCGTCATGGCTTGCGTCACGGGCTCCTCGCGAAGTGCCCTTGCCTTGATCTCTCCGCCTCCTCATGAGCCTGCCTGATGAGGCCGCCCCTGAGGAAGCTTCCTGTCATTCGCACCGCGAGGCTGGGCCCCTCCCGAGGGTCTTGAGCTTGAGCTGATGAAGCTGGGATGCACTGGGCCCCCACTTTAGCCACGCCGTAGGCCGTAGGCAGGCAAGTCTGGGGACCCCCGTTCCCAGAACGCTGACAGTAGCCCCCGGGCCCAAGGCGCGCCCGGACTTGGCTTAGCAAAGAAGCGAAGGGGCAAGTGCGAAGCGCCGCGGGCCCCAATAGCCTGCGGCCTTGGGTGCCGCGTGGCGGTTGATTGGACATGGGCGTCTCCGCTTCCCCGCGATGCCTCGGCAACCGCACATCTGACAAAAGGGGTGTCCGGGCCAGACTTACCTGCTTCGTTCTTGTTCACCTTGCTCCAAATCCCCTTTCTCGCTCTTCCCCTTCTTGCTTCCGAAATCCTCCAGATCTGTCTCGATCCCTTCCATCCGGCAAGCCATGGCGCCTCGCAAGACCCCGACCGAGGCCTGGTACTCGCCGGCTTTGGATCCCCCGAATGTGTCAGAGAAAAATCTCGCCCTCACGCGCCTCATGACGGTGGCGCAGCGCAATGAGGGAGCGACTGTGCTCAAGGCCGGCTCCGACCAGCCTGAAGGCAAGGGGAGCACCTTCTTCCTGCTCTTTGTGAGCGCCATCATCGTCAGTCTGGTGCCTCCTTTTTCCGAGTTCTTCTTTGTTGTTCTTCGCCAATACAACTTGCAAGCTCTGCACCTCCACCCCAATTCAGTTCTTCTCCTGGCGATGTTCGCCTACTATTGTGAGGCTCACGTTGGAGTGAGGCCCTCAGTGGCCTTGTTGCGTCATTACTTTTACCTCCGGGTTTCTCGTGCCCACATCACTTCATGTGCGAGCTTTATCGCATACTCCAACTCCAATGCCATCTCGAAGCCTGGGAAGAGGATCGAAGGCTTCCGGAGCAAGTGTGTTATGGTGGATGTCGGGCGCATCCACCCCCGACTGGTGCTTCCTACGGGGCAGCCCAAGGCCGTTGATGCGTAGTCTCGTGCGGAGCTTGTCGACCTTCGTGCAAGGGCGGTGCTGAAGAGGATGAACGCGGACCTGAGGCCCGGCAACTTGGGGGCGGCGAAGGTAACCGGGGCTACGCTCCTAAGGGAGTTTCTGGAGCACCGGGTGGCTCCACTCCGGGAGCACTCGCTCCCATTATGGAGCCTTGGGGAAGCTGATGCCGCCCTTTGCCTGAGCTCTGAGGCCCTAGCCGATGAAGATCTGGTCGCAGCTCTCCATTCCTTGGTCGGGGGAGAGGTGGCGAGCCCGATGGGCGCTCCCATCCCCCTGTTCCTTCGCGGCGACTGGGAGCAGGTGGTGAACGCCATGCCCACCTTCAACGGTGAGGGGCTGGTGCCCGCAGAAGCTCCCGGGGATCTGGCGGCGTTGGGGATGGTGAACGTGTCCTCCGACGACTCTAGCGGGAGTGAGGAGGAAGAAGAATAGGAGGAAGAAGAGTCTGACTCTGAGGCGACTGGCGAGGAGTCGGAGGAGTCCTTCCTTCGGTGCAGGTCACGCGCCCTCTGCTCCATGCCGGACGGCGACGAGGCCGGCGCCAGGCGAGGAGGGGAGGATTCTCCCATGGTCCCGAGGAATGGCAGGTAGGGGCTGGTTCTCCCAGGGTCTGCTCTAGTCCCGGGGTGGTCTGAGGCCAGCTCTGGCCCTCCCGATGTGCCTTCTGCTTCCGGGCCTCCCAAAGCCGATCCCAGCTGTAGGCTCTCAGGCTTCAAGTTTGGCTGGAGGCTGCTTGAGTCCACGAACAACAACCAGTAAGTGCTCGATCCATGCTTTTCTTTGTTTCCGCCGCCGAGGCTTGACGTCTGCATTCTTTTGGCCAGGCCGGAACTTGCAGCAAAAAGATTGAAAGGGCTTCTGCGGCCCTGCTTGAGGCGAGCTTGTCTGCCGGGAAAGCGCCTTCATCTACGGGGAAAGGAGGCATCGAGGCTCGCGCCTCTCCTGCCCGATCGTCTTCGCGAGCCCAGCAGGGACACTCTGGCGAGGAGTCAGCCCCCATGGCCCCGCTGACTCTGGAGGTGCCTGCGCTTGATGCTGCCACTGAGGTGTCCAAGGCCCAGGGGGCTCCTTCCTCCCAAGCTGTGATCACACTACCATCCTCTCCACCCGTTCCACCGGCTCCCATTTCTTGTGATCCCTCCGCCGTCCTGGACCAGGCTGCCAATGAACTGAGCTGGCTGCGGGAGGATCTTTGGAGCGCGGACCCCTGCCTAGTGGTCGGGCGCCTGGAGCTAGCTTCTGGCTGGGCCCGTTCTGCCGCCTCCATTCGAGCGGCGCTGAGCCAGGCCGTTTCGGCCTCTGATGGGGAGAAGCAGGCCGCCTGCCAGGCCAAGGCCGCTCGTGACGCTGCCCTGGGCGACGCAGCGGATGCCCAAGGCCGCTGCAAGGCGCTGGAGGACGAGCTTCAAGGCCTACGCGACGAGCTCGCGAAGGAGGTCCGCATCCGCTAGGAGAAGGAGGAGGAGATGAAGGCTCAGGAAGCTGCCGTCAGGGACCGGGACACCAAGCTTGGTGACCGTCACGGCCGGTTGGAGAAGCTGGAGAAGGCGCTGAAGGTGGCAAGGGCCGAGCTAGATGTCAAGGCAAAGGTGCTGGCCGAGGATCGAGTGGCCTTCGCCAAGCTGGAGGAGAAAGCTCGCGTCGTGCTGAAGACGCTTTATGTGGGCGGCTTAGAGAAGCCGTTGGCTGGAGCAGAGGACGGCCCTGCCGAGCTGCTTCCCTTCCTGGTCCGTGTACTTGAAGAAGTCGCGTATGTCCTTGGTCCTACGGCCGAGGCCGAGGCGCGTGCCCTGTCTTCTGCAGCACTGACGCATGTCCTCAGCCATGTCTACCTTTGCGACCCCAACAACGACCTCGATAGCCTACTGGAACCTATGAGTGGCGACCTTGCCGCTGCTGCTGCTGAGGCCGTGAAAGGCCGAGCCGAGGCTTTGCTGGGGAGGTTCCTCGCCTTCAGCACCTTGCCCAGGCGTGATGCTGCCAGCTCCGCAGCCTCAGGAGAGGGAGCCGCCCAGGGTGACTCCACCACAGGCGGCGGCGCCACTGGAAATTGATCCCTTTGTGGCTTCTGTTCTATTTTAATTCCCGCAACATGCACCATGCCTCGTGGAGGCATTTAAACTTGTGTTTGGCTTTGTGAAACAATCTATGGCTTGTAATATTTGCTTTTGAATTCCCTGGAATTTGCATTTTTTTCCTCCTATTTGCTTGTGTTCTACGTCGGCAAGGCCCGGCCCTGCGCATACCTCAGCCGCCGTTAGCCCCGACCGGAAACCAGGACGGGACTAAAGAGTGAGGGGCTACGTGGCAAGTTAGGATCCTGAGTCGCGATGCTCAGGAGTCCCCCTTGAATCGTGAACACAAAGTAGGGAAGGGAGGCATATGAGTGGATTTGTCGTTCTACGTCGGCAGGGCCCGGCCCCGTGCATACCTCAGCCGCCGTTAGCCCCGACCGGAAACCAGGACGGGACTAAGGAGTGAGGGGCTACGTGAACAGTTAGGCTCCTGAGTCGCGATGCTCATGAGTCCCCGTTGATGTTCAAACGAGTTTTCATACCTTGGCTCCGCTCGGGGAGGGGAGCGCGACGACCAGGTCCGAGGGACCTGGCTGGGTGGCGTGCGCTCGGGCGTGGCCCGGGCGTAGCCCCCGTGTCCACCCCCCTCGCGCGGCACTACCTAGGGGAGGCGTTGCAACGGTGCCGGACACTGAGCTCTGGGATCCCTGAGGTTGGTACGGTCATGGGCTGCCCTCAGTTGTTTATCACCAGCGCGGAGCATAGTGCTTCCGTATGTGTACGGGCATAGCCGCTCCTCGGCAGTGTCGTCAGCCAGCGCGGAGCATGGTGCTTCCACTGGTGCGTGGGAGGGGGGCTCCCCTCCGGGAGGAGCCCCCGGGGAGTGTACAGCCCCACCCTGACACGTGGCCGGCACGGTAGGGCTAGGAGAGGTGTATCTGGGCACCTGTGAGCCAGCGCGGGACTCACGAGGCCCTACCTCGAGGCGGGTTGCACCTGGCTCTGGGCCTTTATCAATGGTATGTTCCTGCAAGGTGGTTATAATGCAAATGCTCTACATCCTTAGGTCCCGGCCCTCGAGCGAGCTCAGCCGCCGCTGGTGTGACAGGTCGCGATGTCGTGGCTCAAGGCCAGGGGTGAGGGATGGAGAGCCAGTAAGAGCCCATGAGTCGCGATGCTTAGTTACCCCCCTTTTAACGTGCCAGCGCTTTGCGTGAGAGTGGAGAGGTCCGCGGTAAGCATCAAATGAAAACCATGGGAATCAGGTTAAGCGCGGAGGAGCAAATCCATTTCAGATAGATGCGGAAAAAGCAAACGCCACTGGGTCAGGCCCAAGCAGCTTGGGGATAATGCAACCCGAGGGGCGCCCCCAACAAGGTAGGTAAAGAGCATAAGCAAAACAGATACATGCCGTAGGGATGGACCCACGCGACCTGGGAATGATGCAACCCTGTGGGCGCTCCCAGCTGAAAATGGAACTTCGAAAGATGTCTCCTGATACCGTTGGAGATGAAGTGATGCTGAAGTAGCGGACGACGCGTGGTGAGGAAGTCGACCCTCACGAGCTCCAGGGACTAGGAGCCTTGGGAGGCTCCGAGGGCTCGGGCGGATCTTCGAGGACCATCTCCATCTCCGCGAAGACCGCACAATGCCTGACCTCCTGAGCCTCCAGAATCCTCCTCATCAGGCGCTGATGAGCAGCGGCCGCGTTCGGCAGGCCGAAAGGCATGCGAACGTAGCTGTGAGGTGGACCATCGCAACACCACACGTTGGAAGGCCAGAGGCGCTCCTGAGACACGGCTCGGTTGAGCCCTGGTACGTCGATGCAGATGCGCAGCCCACCATCCTCGCCTGGATGTGGGGCTACGGCGGGCAAGCGGCGGCTGCCGCACATGACTCTTGACTCCTGTAGCTCCTGAATGTTTCTCGTGATGAACTCCTGAGGGTTTGGCCCTCCTTGCCTCATACCTTCCCGAGGGAAATGTGCTTTGAAGCACCCCTCCAAGTGGTGCCCGAGCGCCTCCCTCGTGATCCTGGCAAAGTTGGTGGCCTTCCAAGAAAGAGCCCCCGAGCCCTGCCCGAGGAGGGCGCCGGGCGCGCCTTCCTATGCAATAGAGCATGGCGCCCCCTGAATGGGCGCGGATCCTGACGCAATGCCTCCGGTGGAACCCGCCTCCTGATGGCTTGGGCCAGGCGAAGCCTTCTTCTTCTTGGGGACCGCCTCGGGAAGTCTTCCGCTCCTGTGATCTGGGTCTTCGATTGCCGCGGCTTGGAAGTCGCGCTCCAGAGAACACACTGCATCCCTTTCCTCATAAGGTATTGTGATGACTCCACCGCTTCTTGGCATCTTGAGGACACACTACTAGAAAAAGGTCTACTAATGGCGCACCGGTTTTGCCTACTAATGGCGCACCACCGGTGCGCCATTAGTACCACGCCATTAGTATTTATTACTAATGGCGCACCGATGGTGCGCCATTAGTATCAGGTATACTAATGGCGCACCAGGCAGTGCGCCATTAGTATAGGCCACGGTGCGCCAATAGTATAGGCCACCGGTGCGCCATTAGTATAGGCCACCGGTGCGCCATTAGTATTTTTGAATTTTTTGAATTTTGAATCTGGATCTGGATCTAGATCGTGATTTTTTGCCCATTTTTTGCTCGTTTTTTTTGCTCGCTTTTTGGCACGACATTATTTCAAATTTTGTTCCTGTTTTTGGATCTTGTATGTTCTTTTGCCGTGTTCTTTTGCCGGAGAGGAGTTCGCTGGAGAGGAGTTCGCCGAAGAGGAGTTCGCCGGAGAGGAGTAGGAGGAGGTCACCGGAGAGGCGCTCGCCTACATCGCCGGAGAGGAGGAGGAGGAGGTCGCTGGAGAGGAGTTCATCGGAGCATTGGAGAGGAGGAAGGAGAAACCATGAGGGGATGGGAGGAGAGGAGGGAGGAGGAGCTCACCGGAGAGAAGGGAGGAGAAGCTCACCGGAGAGGAGGGAGGAGGAGCTCACCGGAGAGGAGGGAGAAGAAACCGTGAGGGGAGGGGAGGGGAGGGGAGGAGAGGAGGGAGGAGGAGGTCGCCGGAGAGGAGGAGGAGGTCGCCGGAGAGGAGGAGGGTAGTATGGTGGAGGAGAGAAGGGAAGATGGAGTGGAGGAGAGGAGGAGATGGAGTGTAGGAGAGGTGGAATGAAGAGATAAGGAGGAGAGGACCACGGCCAGCCATATATACGGCATACTAATGGCGCACTGCGGGCAGGTGCGCCATTAGTAACTTTTTTTTTATTTTTTTGATTTATTTTGAATTTTGAAGGCCGGAAGATACTAATGGCGCACCATGGGCAGGTGCGCCATTAGTAATTTTTTTTATTTTTTTGACTTATTTTGAATTTTGAAGGAGGGAAGATACTAATGGCGCACCATGGGATAGGTGCGCCATTAGTAACTTTTTTTTAATTTTTTTTTTGACTTTTTTTGAATTTTGAAGGCGGGAAGATAGTAATGGCGCACCATGGGTAGGTGCGCCATTAGTAAGTTTGAATTTTTTTGCCTCCCCATATCTTAAAAACCCCGTATCTTTTTTTCTGTTAGGTTTTTGAGGATTTTGAAAATGTTTAACGGGGTTCCCCCGATTAAATTTGGATGTAACTTTTCGAGTAGATGATTTTTCATATAAAAAACTTTTTCATCCGAGTTAGTATGCAAAAGTTATGCCCATTTTTACAAATTCTCGCGAGATTTTGCAAATGATGTCGAAATTCATATTTGCAAATTTTCCCAACAACTAGACCACATATCACATGGGAAACTTATTTCCTTTTATTTTTTTTGACATTTTCATCATTTTCTTTTATTTTTTTTAAAACTGAAAAGGTGATCCACTGGGGGGGGGTGGGGTGGGGGTGCATTCGGTGGAAGTGGTGGCCAAGTTACTAATGGCGCACCGTGGGAGTGGTGCGCCATTACTAGTTGAACTAGTAATGGCGCACCATGCCACGGTGCGCCATTAGTAGTTTTGAATTTTTTAAAAAAAAAATATTTTTACTAACGGCGCACCGTGGATGTGGTGCGCCATTAGTATTTGGACACTAATGGCGTACCAACACATGGTGCGCCATTAGTATATAGTAATGGCGCACCACATGTCTGGTGCGCCATTAGTGTCAATTCCATCTATAGCCCTTTTCCTAGTAGTGACATTGTAGCCATGGTGAGTCACTGCCATGAACTTGGCCAGGGCTGGGTACCCGAGGATGGCGTTGTACGGCAGGCGAATGCGGGCGACGTCAAAGTCGATGAGCTCGGTGCGGTAGTTGTTGTGCTGCCCAAAGGTGACTGGAAGGCGAACCTACCCTATCAGAACAGTGGAACCATCAATGACTCCTGAGAAAGGCTTGGTCGGCTGAAGCTGATCATATGGCACTTGGAGATTGTTGAATGTCTCGACGGACAGGACATTGAGTCCTGCTTCGCCATCGATGAGGGTCCTGGTGACTTGCACATTGCTGAAGACTGGGGAGCAAAGCATCGGGAGGACTCCGGCCATTGCTGCGCACTTGAGCTGATCCACTGAGCTGAACGTGATAGCGCACGCAGACCACCTGAGAGGGCGCGTGGCTTCAAGCTTGGGGAGGACTGCATTCACCTCGCGAGCAAACTGCTTGAAGATGCGCTGTGAGGCTGGGGCCTAGGCGCCACCCAGGATGCAAGCGATCGCGCGCGGCTCCTCGAAGCCCCCAGCCCCCTCGTCCTGATGCTGGTCTTCATTCCTCGGCTGTGGTGGCAGAGGAGGGAGGCCTGTGTTGCCGTGCGGGCGATCCTCATGAGGTTGATCCCTCCAACCTCCCTCGCGAGGCTGGTCCTCCCAATGGTCCTTGCGAGGTCGGTCACGCCACCCTTGGCGAGGGCCACGGTCTTCCCATCGTCCTCCAGCTCTTCCTCCTCCTCGGCCATAGCCCCGGTCGTTGCGCTCGGGGCGCCGGCCGATACGCCCATCTCGCACGGCCCCGAGCTCTTGGCATTCATTGGTGTTGTGGGTGTGGAGGTCGTGGTACACGCAATATCGGCTACCCTTGGATGAATCAGGCTGATCCCTGCCTCACTTGGTGTCCGAATCCGCTGCGAGCACAGCAGCTCCCTTATGCTTCACGTCCTTGACCTTGGGCTTCTTCTCTTCTGGATCGGCAGCCGGTAGCTCGAGGAGGGAGAGACGCCCTTCCTCAGCCCTGGCGCACTTGGTCTCCAAGTTGAACAGCTCCAGGGATGTGCATAGGTCTTCATGGATTGCTAGCTCCTCTTTCATCTTGATGTCACACACGCCATCGGAGAAGGCTAAGATGATGGCTTCCTCAGTCACCCTGGGGATCTTTAGGCGAGCGTTGTTGAAGCGCTGGATGTACTTCTACAGGGTCTCTCCTGGCTGTTGCTTGATGCGGCGCAGGTCACTCATGGCCAGAGGCCAGTCGCGAGTGCCTTGGCAGTTGGCGATGAAGCGAGTGCGCATCTCGTCCCAGGAGCAGATCGTGCCAGGAGCCAGGTTCAGGAGCTAGGTGCGGGCACCGTCCTTGAGCGCCATGGGGAACCAATTCGCCATGACCTTTTCGTCCTCATTGGCGGCTTTGATGCCCAGCTCGTAGAGCTGTAGGAACTCCGCGGGGTCTGCAGTGCCGTCGTAGCGAGGGGGCATGTCAGGCTTGAACTTGCCTGGCCATGCAACACCGCGCAGCTCAGGGGTGAAAGCGCGGCAGCCTGCGGTGCTCACCGGAGCTCTCTGCTGATGCTGGGCTTGCTCCTGGAAATTTCCACGCACCGCCGCTTGGAGCAGCGCGGGGTCTTGATGTGGTGGTGCAGGGATGCGGTCATGGCGCACCGGTGCTAGGAGCATGCGGGCACCTTCTTGGGGGTGAGGGATTTCTTGGCACCTCCTTTCTTGTCGCGCGGGCGCCGAATGTGGAGGGTCTCGTCCTGGGGCCACGCGCCTTCGAGCCAGGGCACCTTCTTGGGGAGGAGGTGGCGGAGGCACCTCTTGATCCTCGCCTCCTGCGTAGGATGGTGGGCGAGGCAGCGAGAGAGACAGTGCAGGGGAGCCCCCTACGGCGCTGACGAGCTCGGTGATGCGGGCGAGCCAGTCCTCGTAGAGGTCGTCGATGGGACGGTAGTGCAGGAGCTGAAGCGCCAGGAGCAGCGCAGCGTGCGCGTCCGTGGGGGCGCGACGGGCGGGGGACGACGAACCGGCTGGAGTCAGCGACAGGGTGGCGGTGCGGCCTTCCTGCCGCACCGAAGGATGCAGGGACGAGGCCTGCTGCTTGTTCCCTGCTGGGCCGGTGGCGACGTTGGCGGCAGGCGACGGGGAACAACGGGGGCGACCGCCGACAGGCGCCATCTGGGTGACGCGGGTGGCGAGAGCAGCCCGACGCTCGGCGCGAGCCCGGCGAGCATCAGCCATGGACACGACAGAAGATCACACGCGAACAGCGGAAGAGAGATTCTGGCGCCAAATGTCGGATTTCGGGTTCCGGCAGACCCTAGAGGTTTGAACTCTGGGGTGCGCACGAAGATCTTTCCCCTACCAGCTCACGTTACGAAGGCTCGCAAGGAATCTAAGGTAGAAAGAAGAACACACAAGGGACACGAGGTTTATACTGGTTCAGGCCACCATTGTGGTATAATACCCTACTCCAGTGTGTGGTGTGGTGGATTGCCTCAGGGGCTGATGATGAACAGTACAAAGGGAGAACAGCCTCGCGAGGGGCTGTTCTTGAGCTGGTGCGATGAACTGCTTGGGTGAGTTCAATCGATCCGTCCCCCTTTTCCTTGTGGTGGCTAGCTCTATTTATAGAGGGAGGCCCTGGGCCTCTTCCGAAATAATGAGCGGGAAGGGCGATAACAATTGGCCATTTTGAAGGGGAACATCTAGTACACTTATCCTGACTAAAGTTGGTCTTCGGCTACCGAAGGCTCTGACAATGATGCCATCCTGGGCTCCACGATGACCTCCATCCTACCGTTCTACTGGTCTTGGTTTTGTTGCACCAAAACGGTAACCTTCGCATGATGCCTTGGCCTGTGCTTTCCCCCTTTGCACCGAAGGGAAACAAGGACACTGCGCAGGACGGCGCCCGCCTGGCTTCAGTCGTCATGGCTTGCATCACGGGCTCCTCGTGAAGTTCCCTTGCCTTGATCTCTCCGCCTCCTCATGAGCCTACCTGATGAGGCCGCCCCTGAGGAAGCTTCCTTTTGTCCGCCCCGTGAGGCTTGGCCCCTCGCGAGGGTCTTGAGCTTGAGCTGATGAAGCTGATCTGCACTAGGCCCCCACTTGAGCCACGCCGCAGGCAGGCAAGTCTGGGGACCCCCATTCCCAGAACACCGACAAATATAACATCATGGAATAATCAAAAATTATAGATACGCTAGAGACGTATCAGCATACCCAAGCTTAATTCTTGCTCGTCCTCGACTAGGTGAATTATAAAAACAGAATTTTTGATGTGTAATGCTGCCTAACATGTTCATCACATTTCTTTTTTTATAGCATGGACATTTGGACTTTTATATGATTCAAAGCAATAGTCTAGTTTTGACGTGAAGACCTTAATACTCAAGCATATCAACAAGCAACCATGTCTTTCTAAATATCAACACTAAAGCAAGTTATCCCTAGCCTATTATGCACAATCATAGATTCATTCATGAAACACACTCAAATATTAGATACACCCAATGCTCAAATACGACCATAGTGCCCCTTAGTTGCTACTTTATAAGAGAAGATGGAGACTCAAATTCAAAATAGAAATTGCATAGGTAAAAGAAAGGCCCTTCGCGGAGGGAAGTAGGGATTTGCAGAGGTGCCAGAGCTCAAAGCTTAAATTGAGGATAAAAAATATTTTGGGAGGCATACTTTTCCCACCAACGAAAACGACTTAGAGATCTCAACACTTTTCATGCTAGATACATCATAGGCGGTTCCCAAACAGAAAATAAATTTTATTCCTTTTTCCACCATTACTTTCACTTTCCATGGCTAGCCGAATCCACGGTTGCCCTCCATACCAACACTTTGCAAGTAATTTATTATTGGACAACATAAAGTAAATTCATTATTCCTTTCGGGACTGGGCATCCCTAATACCTCTGCCGTACTCTCATGCAATGACAAGTGAATAAACACTCATCGTGAGAATAACACATCTAGCATGGAAAATATTGGTCACCCTTCACCGCCTCGCAATCAGTAGAGCACACAAAAGAGAAATTTATTTTAAAAATTAGAGATGGCACATGCAAATTTGCTTAGAACGACATGGAAATACCGCATATAGGTAGGTATAGTGGACTCATAAGGAAAAATTGGTTTAAAGGGTTTTGGATGCACGAGTAGTGATTATACTTAGTGCAAAATGAAGGCTAGCAAAAATATTGAGAAGCGACCAACCAAAAACGAAACATCTCGTACCCAAGCATTAAACATAAGTAACACCGAATAATGCATCATAAGTAGGATATAAATTTCATTGCATAACTATTGACTTTCGCGCTTCCATAGGGAATCACAAACCTTAACATCAATATTCTTACTAAGCACAATTACTCATCAACATGACTCACATATCATATCGTCATATCTCAAAACCATTACTAAGAATCAAGTTTATTTTGTCCAATGATCTTCATGAAAGTTTTTATTATATCCTCCTTGGATATCTATCACTTTGGGACTATTTTCATATGTTGCTTTTGATAAGCTCAAACAAATATAAGTGAAGATCATGAACATAATTTTTTTCTTTCTCCCAAAATAATCTAAGTGAAGCAAGAGAGAATTTATTAAAATTTTAATAACTCCCAAATAAATCTAAGTGAAGCATGAGAGATTGCTTCAAAAAAATAGCAAGGCACAATGTGCTCAAAAAGATATAAGTGAGGCAATAGGGAAAATCCATGGCTCTAAAAATTTAAGTGAAGCATAGGAGCATGCATAGCATAATTTTTAGCTATCTCAAAAGGGTGTGTTCAGCAAGGATTCAACACTTACAACACAAAGCAAAACAAGCAAAGACTCGTATCATACAAGACGCTCCAAGAAAATCTCATAATATGTGACAAATAAAAATATAGCTTCAAGTAAAATACCGATGGTTGTTAGAAGAAAGCGGGGATGCCACTCAGGGGCATCCCCAAGCTTATTTGCTTGCGAATTCTATGAATATTATCTTGGGGTTCCTCGGGCATCCCCAAGCTTAGCCTTTTGCTAATCCTTATTCCTTCATCCATCGTAAGATCACCCAAAACTTGAAAACTTCAATCACACAAAACTCCAACAAAACCTTCGTGAGATCCGTTAGTATAAGAAAAAAACACTACTATAAGTATTGTAGGAAACCTATTCTTATTTTTTTGCATTATATCTACTGTATTCCAACTTTTCTATGGCAAAAAGTCATCAAAGAAAACCATAGCACTACAAAAAGAATACACTTCCGTGATGATACGTGTTTGTCACAATAGGTCGCGTTTTTTGTCATGCATGTACATCCATGACAAATTTATGACAGAATCAAGATAGTCATACCTGTGCTGTCGTAGAAGTGTTCCATGACATTACCAAAATTATCATTACGGAAGTGTCCACTTCCATGACGATAAATCGCGTGTCACAGAAGTGCTTTCGTCAAGGGTGACCGACATGTGGCATCCACCGTAACGGAACGCCGTTAAGCTATCGGGTCGGGTTTTGGATCCGCTAACCCGTTAACAGCCCCGACCAATGGGGATTTTCCACGTGTAAAATCATCTTTGGCTGGAGGAGACACATGTCAAGTCTGCGTTGGCACAGGTGTCACTCATCCAATGGGCAAGACGCGCCCATGATATGTTGACACATGGACCGGCCCATCAAGTTTAAATGGGCCGGCCCAACTAAAGGCCCATGAGATTTGGCGGACCATAATGGGTCGGCCCAGCTAAAGGCTCATGAGATTTTGCGGACCATAATGGGCTGGCCCAGCTAAAGGCCCACAAGATTTTGTGTGTCATAATGGGCCGGCCCAGGTAAAGGCCCACAAGATTCTTGCGGATCATAATGGGCCAGCCCAGCTAAAGGCCCACGATATTTCGCCGACATTAATGGGTCGGCCCAGCTATAGGCCCACAAGATTTTGAGGACCCTAGTAGGCCGGCCCATTAACTGGCTGCCATGTTTTGGGCCAAATGCTGGCCCATATTTGATCCGGTCCATTAATGGCATGCCACGTTCCGGGCCTAATAATGGCCCATATGAGATCCCACGCGTTAAAAGCCTACCATGTTTTGGGCCAAATTATGGCCCAGATCAGGTCCGGCCTTTTAATAGGCTTTGGGCTCAATTATGGCCCATATCAGATTCGGCCCATCAACTGGACGCTATGCTTTTGTGCCCACTTGCTAAAGGCCCATTTAGTAATTCAGCCTGACATTACTTTCGGCCTGTTAAGGGCCCATTTAACATTTCGGCCCTATATTAATTCCGGCCTGTTAAAAGCCCGTCATATAGTTGGGCCTAACTACGGCCCGGTTTGCATCCGGCCTGCTCGCAGCCGATATCTGATTGGGCCAAACAAGGACCGAGAAAATTTTGGCCTGTTAAAAGCCCGTGATTTGATTCGCACAATCATGGGCCGGGGTCCATTTCGGGCTGCTGCCGGTCCGTGAGCTGTTCGGCACGTTTCAGGCCCAACCTACATCGTGATTGCATGACAGACCGATTATGTACCATAATTTTACGATTTGGCCGGTTTACTGCGAAGACAGGATATATATAAAATAAAATAACTGCAGCATCGTGAATAAGAAAAAACGTGAACTATACAATAAAGTAATTACGGCATATTACATCCAATGGGCATTAAAGTTCGCCACTATGATAATAAAGCACAAGCAGACAGCAGATTACATACACTGGGCGTCAAAGATCGCCACCAGTGCAAATAAACGCGCCGACAAAATAATATACAAAACCAATAGCACTTCAATAGAGTTCAAGAAAGGTTAGCCCTGCGGGGGAGCTGCAGCGCAAGCAGCTAAGCAAGATGATGAGACTACGCTTGTTCAACACTTATATCTTCCTCACTCTGAAAGATAAACAAGCAGACAGATGACAGGTTTTTCACATAAAAGTATCAGTGCTGACAATTCATCACATTTCTTACTGATGAATAAAGTGACACAGTTTAAAATTGCATTAACACAATATGATATTGTTCAGGTCAAGACATGGCAGGAAATGACATTGTGAAGGAGTTGGCAGCTTCACGACACCACTGGATTAGAGATCAAGAACTCATAAGTATCAATGGTTAGTGTGCTGTCAATTTATCCCATTTCAGATTGGCAAATAAAGAGACGGTTTAAATAATAGTAGAATGATATGACATTGTTCATAGTTAAGACATTGCAGAATATGACATTGTGCTGTAGCGGGTAGGTTCACCACACCATTGGATTACGGATGAAGAACAGAAGCATACATGCTGTGCAAAAGAAGATCAGTTGCTCTGTATAGTTTAATTTACATGGTATGAAGAAGGAACTTGGTTGTACAACTGAAAACTTAAATTGAGAAGGACAAACTTTTGTTTATGAACTAGATAATAAACTTTAAACATGCAATTTGATGCAAACACCAAAAATAAACAGCTGTTTGCAGTCATGCCTAACCAAATATATACAACAAAGTTTGAAGGCTTGAGAAGGACAAACTTACATTATTGGTGAAGACAGGCTCTATAAAGGCCTTGTCCATGCTGATGGGGGGGCAATTCAAGAAGTTTACCACAGAATCTTCTTCATAAGCATTGCCTTTATTCTACATTTTGTTAAGAGTAAATATAGATGTGATAATATACGAAAAATGGAGAATATTTAAGATAAGATGAAGAGTGATGCTACATAACCAAGTAGCTATAAATGTAAGTGCAGCGATACAGGCAAAAGGTACAGCCAAGAGCAATGCACAGCTAAACTTCTTCAGTACCAACCTTATGGTAAGAGTAAATATAGATCTGATGTGTAGAAAATGGAGGGCAAAGGAAAATAAGCTGCAGAGTGATGGTACATGAACAACTACCTGTCATTATAAGTACACTGATAAAGGACAGCATGTACTTACAAGAACAATGCAGAGCTAAAAAAATCATTGGCATTGGATATATTCTACACTAATGTAACCATTCATATAGATCAGATAATTTGGAGCAAACAATTGATAAGCAAGCTATCATGCATACTGCTGTCACATAATGAACCAGGTATGTATGCAAGTACAGTTATACATGACAACAGGTACTAATAAGAGCAAAGCAGCGGGCAGCATATTTGCGATATCCTGTCATTCTTTTCAAACCGGAATTCTTCTTCGAGCAGATTTCCTGCAAAAAAGATCCGTAAGGCACATGCGGAAAAGTAGAAGTTCAAATTGTCATGTGATTTCATAGACAGTACCTCATCCTGGGAACGAGACCAGTGCATAACAAGGTTTTTCCATTCAATGTCTTCTAAATTTAGCATAGGAGACTTCACCGGAAATTTGTTTATAGACTTGCCATCAAAGTGTGATTTCCTCACGTAACACCAATACTGCTGCAATGCTTCCTTGAAAAGCACAAGCAAGCTTTGCTCGTCATGACTATCCAGATTGACCCTCGCCTAGTTACAACAATGTAATGTAAATCATTGATGTGTTCAATCAGCAGAAAATAGGAAAATAATAACCATGAATAATAGCACTTACACGTAAGTTGGACAGGAAGATGTGAGAATGGTGTTTGTCTTCACTATAATCTTCCCATGATGGGAATATATGCACGTAGTCCCTAACAACATTGAAAGCATTGTCTTTTAAACTGGGAATAAATGGAATGTGGTTCCAATCTGCAGGAATTGGCCATCTTTGCAGTTGGGATAGGTCTTCGGCCAGTGGACTTGTTGTACTTTTTGCTGGAGTGGGATTTTTCTGTGGTACGGCTGGTGCTATGGAAAATGAAATTGGTATACCTTTTGCTGGAGTGCAGGTCCTGTGTGGTGGGGCTAGTGGTGTGAGCAGTGAAGTATGGGTATAGTTTGCTGGAGTCGGCCCTACGTTTTGTGTCACTGGTTGTACAGCCAATATAAGTGGGGTGCTGTCTGATTTCTCTGGCACCACCACGTTTTTCAAGGACTTTCCTGGTGCTCCTCCATGTTCGGCAATCACCCTCTTCCTTTTTGATGTCTGATGCACAAGAACAACATTTGAGTGGAAAAACATGGTATGATGACAGATGGAATATGTATTCATAATGGATGGGCATGGCATCTCGACATATATGATGAGTAAACTAAGCAGATGGCAGTGCAACAAAGTAGAAGAAATGCAAGACAACATATGCAAGATACCCGCAATCAATAAAACCTTGCCAAATTAGAACAGGCACCTTGATGGGTGAACAGGACAGGTCATCTGCCTTTGACTCCTCGAGGTTAGAATAGTCATTAGGATCATATTCTGAACATGAATCAACAGGTGGGGAGCGTATGAGTTCCATTGCATCCAGAATGGCACTCAAATGCCTTGGTGCCAAATTTGTAAGTCATTGCAGTGTTTAGCTTCAAGAGTGGACTGCTGCTAGTGCTACACAAAGCAGCTACACAGATCATAGTGTAGATATAATGGGGAAAATCGTAAGCATCAGAGTAAAATCAACACAGTGGAAATTGCTGGAATATATGTGCTAGTACTCCTGGTATGGCTAGAAAGGCTTCGGATACCAGTTCTCATCAACTGAAGGTGCGGTACTGTTAATATCAGTGTAACTCTCAAAGGCGACACAACTCCCCGCATTTCCTTGCTATTCTTATAGGATTCAAGTGGGCAGGTCACTACATATCCTATTCCTATGTTTACAAAATCCTACGAATCAAAGAGGCTCAAAGTGTCCATCACAACTGACCATATAGACCTCTACACTGCAAATGTCCCTGCTCATCTTCAGTATAAGGAACATAGTGTACTACTATCATACTCCCTTTGTTCCAAAATATAATTCTTGGTAGAGATTTCCACGATGGATCACATACAGATGTTTCCAGATACATTTTAGAGTGTAGATTCACTCATTTTGCTCCATACGTAGTCCATGGTGGAAACTATACAAAGACTTGTATTTAGGAACGGAGAGAGTACATATTAAAGAAGAACGAAAGAGGAACATGGTAAAGAAGAGCAAGCATATTTTCGATAATAACATGTTGGTTGCACAGTGCCCACACATGATGAACCAGAGCGCATTAAGAATGCAACTCCTAGCTGTCTATCGACCATTTATGGCGGTTGGATGAAGATCCTACGTCTCCTAACCCTTCTTCTTCCTGTCTCTGATTCTTCCCATACAGAACACCGCACGGGCCGCCGGCCGGACCACCGGCCCCCACAGCGTGTGTTCCTCCGCCACCCCCAACCCCCACCCCCGCCCCAACCCCCACCCGCGTCGAGTTTTCTTCATTCGGCGAGGCCCCACAACCACCTGAGCCCCTTCGTTCGCACCGACGAACTCCGGCGAGCTCTGAAAAATCGACTGACCCATTTTTGAAATTTACTCTATTGTGACTTTACTAGTGTGGAATATAAAAGGGGAAAACCATAAGCATTGGGAGTATAGTGTTGAGCGTGCCATGGCGGATTTGAAGGTGCAAACCGGACAAAGGCAACTTCGCAACCAAGACAAGAAATCAGAGTAAAGCAGTGGCGATCTATTTTCTTGCTGTGATAAATAAGTTGAGTAGATACAAAAAAGTACCGCCTCTGGTGCGGTGCCGCGTACGCATCTGCTGAGAATTTGACGGTGTTGCGATAGTGATGGCTGTCGGCGGCGTGCAAGCAGATCTAGGAGGGTAGACGGTGGCGGCGGGGCGCGGTGCACGAGATGATCGTAGGAGCGGCGCCGACAAGGTGGACGACGGCAGGGATGAAGCGAGAGGACGGGATGCAAGGATCCCGGTCCGAAGCCGTGGATGAGAGAGGTCGATCTCTTGTAATGGACGGGGGCGTCGGGGTATTAGCTCCGGCATGGTGGAGGAGGATGGCAGTGGATGGGGTGGCGGACGGTGGCGGGCGGAGGAGGGTGGGGTGGACAGGGTGTTTTTGGGCCCACGGAGTACGAATGGGGAAAAGGAAGGTAGAAAGGAAGGGGGAACCATGTATTCAGGGCCCGCTTGTCTCAAATGCGGGGAAATTTACAAACTTAGCCCCCGTTTCAAATTTCTACTACATTACATTAATATTAGTCGGTTGGGGATAGGACGGTAATCTCGCATACATTGAATATTTGTCGACGGGAGTTTGTTTTTGGCACCCACCGTGTATGAATATGAATCGGGGAGGGAGTCGATTTCGGCCAAGGACACACTGTGTTTTGGCGCCCACCGTGTATGAATCCGGGTGAGAGGCGGTTATGTCACGTTTGGGTGAAATTACAAACCTACCCCTATCGAAACCTATAGAAATCCAGCAGATGGCTTCGCATGGAAGGGATAGGCAGTAGTAATTTCCATCTCACAGATTTTGGTTTCGGGCGGTTACTGCGACTTTCCCCGCTTCGTTCAAATTTTGCAGAGTGCACGTTTACTGTGCCAACTCAATTCGAATCCCGTTTGTATTCTAATTTTTTTCGAGCGGGATCCATTTTCAATTGGAATTACATTCTATGTACATCATTTTTTATATATACTTTCAAAAGCACAACAAAGAATTCTGCTCCTTTATATGTATAATATGATTTACAAATACAACGATCTCAAAATCTTAAGGTTGAATTCAAATTTTTTTAACCAAATTATGTTGTACTAAAATGTATGGATCAGTAATATCTACATATTAAATAACATAGATGTGCGTGAATTCATATGAGTATGCATGTTTGATAGATCAATTTTGGTTCGAGTATGGATTACATGTATCATCATCTAGAATTCAAATATTTGAATCCCTTTTTTGTTCACTCCTTTCACGCCCATCTCTCTTGCATGCATGCTCCTTCAGGTAGCTATCACTCTATTTTCTCCAGCTCACCCGCACGCTCACTTCATGTTTCTCCTATCCTCGCAAACATGGTCTCTCGACGTCTCCCTTGAGAAGTGTCACACTCTCCCTATCATTATACATTACACAGTTTTCATTATCTCTCACGTCTCTACTGTTCTCTGGTATCACTCGGTACCTAAGCTTTCTTTTTCACCGACACACACACAGTCTCCACTCATCTTTCACTTTGCCTTTCTCTCGATGGGATTCTCTCACACACCCTCTATGTCTCTACATATGACTCATACCACTAAAATTAATCTCTCTCTCTCTCTCTCTCTCTCTCTCCTGTAGACACAACATTTGTTGCGGTCTCCTTTTCGTCTCCATCCGAGACTGACATTGTTCATTTGTTTACCGATCAGACAACCCCAACTACCGTCTCCTCTCTCTCACAGACACACACACAACTCCTGCTTCCACTCCCCTTCCCGACTACCATCTCTATTCTTCTCCTTCACACCCCGACTTGTATTTCTCTCACAAACATTTATCGACTAGCTAGCCTCTAGATAGGTTTATACACCCGCACACTCGTGCTTCCACTATCGCATACATGTCTCTCTCCCGCTCCTTGTATCTATGTAGATTTTTCTTCCCTTAAGGAGACACACCCTCTCGATCGTGCACACACACACTATCGCCTCATTTTAAGCTGATACCTATCGCACACACACTCCTTGTGTCTTTGTCACACATGCACTCCGTCCTCCTCCACTCTCCCTCTCTCTCACACACACATGGGCTTTTTGCAACAACTAGCAAGATGCCCATGCGTTGCACAGAACATCACGATGCATTTGTATGAGTAGTTTATCTTGAGGGGGAAAAGGATGAACGAGGGAAGGCCTTATTTGCAAATGTGGAGAGGGGTGTAGGTATCTTTTTGCAAAATTGCCATAGTTTCCTTCCTATCCGTCAGATATAGATCAGACGGCCTATATTGCAGTATGGCAAGCACATGATCATCACCGACAATGCTTTTTATAATAGTAGGGATAAAAATAGAGTTGGTGATGATGGTGGTCCTGCCATCCTGCAACGTAGGTCATCCGATTTATATCTGACGGATAGGAAGGAAAATACGGCAATTTACCCGCACTCTTCACCACATTTGCAGATAAGGCCTTCCCTCGTTCATCCTTCTCTCCCACAAGATCTTGATGTTCCATGCAACACACGGGCATCTTGCTAGTAAGAGTAGAAATTAGACATATACCATTTCTCAAATCTTCAAACCAACAACATTCCTCCCTTATCTCATCAAAACCGCCAAAGGAATATATTTTGAGTGAAACATAACATATTTTTTAGTGATATACATATTTCAAAACTAGAATTTTTTTCTATCAAGTCGGTGAATATGTATTAATCTACTTTGATCATGTGGCAACGCATTGGCACATTGCTAGTAGTTATTATAATTTTTTGGACACTAGACAAACGGTGGAGTACATATACGAAGAGAAGAGGCGCACGCACGCAGTCGGCCTCTCGTTGTCTCGCACACATGAGTGTTACATAAAGGCGACGTTAACAAATAAACCCTAAAACCTAGGTGCACGATTGCTGCATTAGCGGGTACCGGGTATGTGGTGGGGCACCTTTGTAAGAATAGTCAGCTCGCATGATAATTTGATCTGTAGGAGTTGATGGTCGGGACCAGAGGTGAACAACTTGGAGCACGGTGGCTCGCTAGTTGCCACAGATCGAGTAGCCACGTTTAAAATATCATTTTTTTAGTGGGGTTAAGAGTTCCGATTTTCGATGGCGCGTTATAAGTAGTAAGTAGTTTTTAGAACGATTGGTATGGAGCGAAAATGGAATTCATAGTACTACGTACCTCCTTGGCGTATGGTTGTATGGGTTTATGTTGCGAGATGTTGAACCTGGTAGTTCTAGGGCAAATACTATGGTTTAGATTTTGATGCTGGTTTTCAGTAATGAAAATCGGAAGGGGAAACCCTTCTTTGATTAAAAAAACTACTACCTCCATTCTGGTTTACTAGTCCCCATCGTACTTTGGGTCAAAGTTTGTCCACGAATTTTACTTGTAAAATGTGAATGGGAAACGAGATTTTGTTATACCTAAACAAAAAAGGACTAGAGGGAATGATTGCTCTGACACAGATGCGACCTCTCATAGTGCAGGCCTTGAATCGATGCGCCGGCCAAGAGGGCTGCACTCACTGCAGGCCCGGCTGAGCACGCCTCCTCGCCGCGTGCAACCAGCTTAAGACTGCCCCGCCTGCCTTCATTGAATCCGCACGTGTCCCGGCAACACGTCGTTCCATGAGCCTACAGGCATTTTAGAACACAAAAAATGACTAAAATATATAATTTACACATGGTCTTGACTTGTTGTGCTCGCACTGGTAGCAGGAACTAGTAGAGGTTTTTCTTTATTTATAACTCTCCTCACTTTTTTTGGCTTTCAAGTGAATCATGGTTGTGGATATTATGTATGAATGTGCAAATATCTGTGAACATGAGTTTGATGTGGAAGTTGAACTTGGAATGTCGGGCTTGCGCGTGAACTATACCATGTCCAATGCTTCGTCTGTTATTGTTTGGAAAGTAATTGCTGTTATTACATGACCTGAAAAAAAATTGTGCCCCATCAGTAGATGCACGGACATCACAACAAGCATGCTGACTGGATAAACATTTGAACCTAGCTATTATAAAGGAAATTTTGTATTGACAACAGTTTTAGATAGCAGGAGACGCCTAGCCTGCTCTTCCTCTGCTAGCTTATTTTTGGCTTCTTCCATCTCTTCTATGGCTTGGGTGAAGAGAGCATCTGATTGCTCTTTTCGCTTCTTCAGGAACTCAGCTACATTCTCAAGGGCTGTTGCACGCTTTCTTTCAGCCTTTACTAATGCCACGAGGACACGAAGAGCTAACGACTCCACCTAGCTTGTGTGTAATCCAACATCATCTTGGAATTTGCACCTTGTGTCTAATCCAGCATCATTAGGGAACTGGCACCTTGTGTGTAATCCAGCCTCATCTTGGAAACATGATCTTGAGGTTGACCATACTTCCCTCCTCGCAGGAACTGCATCCTGACATGAAGTTACTTCTTTTTTAGATCAATACTGAGAGCAACCTTGATACATTTAGTAGAAGCGAGATAAAAAGAACTCGGAGAAGTGAATGCAAAAGGAAAAAATATATAAAAACAAACTACAAGGTGAGAACACCCACTTCCTACATCAAGCTAAAAACAAAAGCATTAGGACGATTAAGCCTCTTATTATTACACGTCGAAGAACACCACGCTTAAGAGAACATAAACTACAACATATACACATCAAAGAACACGAGGCTAAACGAAAGTAATTGAAAGGGTGTTACTTACCAAAGCTCGTTTTACAGGTTCCGTGCAGCTCCTCTTTAACTTGCCACACTCCTTGAAGATGTCCCCAATATCCCGTGTTTGGTCTTCATTGCTCCTCTGCATGTTCACACTCATGGTTTTAAAATCTCAACATGGCAAGAAAAATATACTACTAGTAATACTCGCGCATCTTGTGGGCAACATTAAAGCACTCGTCTGCCATATTAGAGCCTCTCCAACAGAATCACAACGCGCAGTGCTTTAAAAAGCGTTTATAGTGCTGAGATCGAGAAGTAGAGACTAGAGAGTAGAGGATAGTTCTCAGCATAGATAGCTAAAAAATATAATTCAACTACTCCTCGTCATCCTACTCCTCCTCGGTGATGTCCTCCTCCGATGTCTGACTATAGGCGTGAAGATACCAATTGTTGTCGGATTCCCAGGGCGACGCTGCTCCTAGCCTCATGTTGAATTGAGCGTCCGCTTTTCGCCTACGCTTGTCCTGGCGATAGGCGGCTCGCTCCGCCCTCCTCTTATCCCTCTCCGCCCTTCTTTACGAAGAACATGCGCTCATTGATGATGTCCTATGGGAAGTGTTGGCGCCACAGCGCCATGGCTTCCTCGTCCATCTCGGCGGTGCCAAGACAGTGCTCCTGCCTCCGGTTGTCGCGACGATCCTTGTCGGTGCTAAACCACGGCAGAGGCGCGAGCTCCCGTGCCCGCTCCCGCGTCGGCACGTTGGGAAAGTTCAATGTTCTATGAGGCCACCGGAGGCGCCACGGCGCCGCGTCGTACGCACGGGCGGCCTCGTTGGCGGTGTCCAAATTGCCGAGGCCGAGGCGCATCCCGCGGAACCGGATCTCGGCGGAGAAGCCGCCGGAGGGGCGCGCGCAGACGTCGCGGTATCCCCAAGTTTCCCGGTGACGCGGCAACATGGTGGTGCGGCGGCGGCGAAGCGAGAAAGAGCGGGGAGAGAGCGGTGGCGAGGCACAGAGCGGGGAGAGAGCGGTGGCAAGGCATAGAGCGGTGGGAGGGCGTTGGATTTCATAAAGCGCGCCGGACGCCGCGCGCCAAAACTAGTGCACGCTCGGCCGCTTTTTCCCGCGCGCACGCGATCCTTTCCCGACGTCTCTGCTATCTCTACTCTCTTCTCTACTGTTTTATTTATTTTATATTTAATATTTAATATTTATCTCTACTTCTCTACTGTCTACTTTTTTTTCTCTATACTTTTTTTTTCTTGCAATATAGGCCATCCGATTTATATCTGACAGATAGGAAGGAAACAAATGGGAATTTTGAAAAAAGATACCCATACCCCTCTCCAGATTTGCAAATAAGGCCTTCCCTCGTTCATCCTTTTCTCCCACAAGATAAACTACTCATACAAATGCATCTTGATGCATGCAACGCATGGGAATCTTGCTAGTTCTAAAAAACTTTCCATCATTTGCCACACTACTGGTTGCAGATGAAAACCCTACCCAAGCACAGCGCGATACAGGAGCGACGCACAATTACAAGATGATATTATGTTGGAAAATGGAGGCTATAACCAATTACTTTTACGACGCAGATGAAGGGTAGGTATGAACAAAATTACAACTGCACATGTACTGCTAACATATTCAATACACACATTACCAATCGAGGAGGAGAACGATGGTCGCGGCGGCCTCTGTGAGTCATGGTCAGCAACGGGAGTCAGTTCATTTTCCACGATGGTGGTACTTCTGCGCTTGGCGTCAACTTCCGGGAAGTAGATCCGAGACCGTGGAAGGCGATGCCGGGAAAGAGGCTCCCTGTACGACGACGGTGGACCGGCTCCGGTGCGGCGTACGAGGTCATCAATGAGGCAGATGCACTGTGGTGGACGAGTGCGCCAATGTAAAGGGGAGGAGCACGAAGGCTGCAGTGCCGTGGAGAAGTCTATTTTGCGGTTGGGATAGAAAATGGGGAGTATTCAGGTGTACTACTCTGGGTGCTGGGGTGGGGTTGGCTGGGTAGGGTGAACCTGAAGTTATGAAAATAGCCCCCTACCAAGCATCATCCGTCGGCCTGTTCCGAAGGCTATGATGGTAACTTCCCACTGCTCGAATCAGGGTCACGGGAGATTTTCCTGCCGACCTCAAAATTTTGTGACACTGAACTCCCTGTGTGGCTTGTTGAGTGATTCGACTAAGCAACTAGCGAGTAGTAGTAGTAAACTCTGCATATTAGGTTTGACCGAAGTCAAACTTCCTAAAGTTTGACCAGGTTTATAGAAAAATATAAATATTTACCATAACAAATATGTATGATGTGAAAGTACATTCAATAATGAATCTAATGGTATTTATTTTTTATTGTATATGTTAATATTTTTTGTTATAAGCTTTCTGAGAGTTTACAAAACTTGACTTTGACCAATGCTAATATGCGGACTTAAATAAAAATGGAGGGAGTACACATTTGTTTTCTTAGTTTGTAGTGAACTAATCATTTGTTAAAATTGTGAAATAAATATATTAGGCTATTGACTTTGAATGTAATGGTCTATACAATTCAATAGTTACAATCATTGTCGAATCCCAAGATGTATACAAGGTCTATAGTACTTCACAACATGCTCAAACTCACATAATCCCAGTCAAATGAGAATCTAAATGCATTTCATAGTTATTACTTTGTCGGATCCAACAAAACCAACCATAACTCTACCTCAACCATTAGAGAAGCAACATTTTGACATATCCCAATGTGTGAATGAAACGTGCAGAGAGAGCTTTTGAATATGGAGCAGATAGGGTGGGAAAGATTGTATGTATGTGGACGAGAGAGTAGGAGACAAACCTAACGAGACAAAGAGAGAGATAGAGAGAGAAAGAGAGAGTAAGAAGTTAGGTCTGTGAGAAAGATGGAGACATGTAATATACGTGAGATGCGTGTGCATCTGAATTCTGTATACGTGGAAGGAGAAGAGACAACATGTTTGATGAGAGAGCTGGAAAAACATGGATGAGAGGGGAAGGATCTCGTGGGTTGAGGGATTGATAATTTTGTGCGGGGGAGAGAGGGATTGGTAATTTTGTGCGAGAGAGAGAGAGAGAGAGAGAGGGTGGGGGGAGGAGTCCGTCAGCCGTCTTCACATCGCCCTACTTCCAAATGGCCCCGCATTCTCTAGCGCGGTGTGGTCGATGTATTCGATCTGCTCGATGCCCTCTTTGAAGATTGAGGTGTTGTGCATGTTGGGGTGCAAAGAAGCACAAGCGAGAGTGGTCGCCGTATAACCTTGGATGGGGATGAAATGTGTGCTCGGGGAGGGTGTGTGTGTGTTGTGCTGTGTGTGTGTGTCAGATATCGAGAGAAAACAAACTTAAGGAGAGAAATGGGTATTCACGAAGAGATTGTGCTGGCCTTGAGGTGGGTAGGGGCCGGATGAAGGTGTCAAAACATGTGTGTTGATGTATGTGTTGCATGCGATCGTGCGAGGGACGGACGAATCAAGAGAGATGGTTGTTGTGTTACGGATGCTCCTCTCTCTTTCACACACACGCACACACACACATGCACACACACACACACACAATTAAACTAGAAGACCGTTCTCTCATGTATACACAACGTATTGACATCTGTCTATGTCTCACTCATGCATGATCATTTGCACATTCACACCTCTCTATGTCTGTATCACACGCACACCGTCTGCACATTGCCCTTCCGCCACAACACACATATGGACACATACACACGTTCTCTCTCAGTCACACACACAAAATCAGTATTAAAAAAACTAGGGCGCACCTAAAACGACCAAATCCAAATAAACATGAACTGGAGCTAAATTCAAATATATGGAAATATTGCAGCGTCAAGAACTTTCCCAGGAAAAAAAAGTTGAGTAATATTTGGGGATTGTTTTCACACACACAAAAAGGTTCGGTGGATGTCCTTCGAGCGGGACACGGTGACGCACTGTTCGATCGACCGCGCGGCCGCGGTTCACGTGCTTGCACAGTATTCCGTATCGTGGCTATGGTACTAACTAATAAAAGCGCTACCTAAGTCTAATGTTTACGTGTACTAGTACGGTTCTCTTTTAAGTTTGACCAACCTTATATAAAACTAAAGTAAGCTCCCACACGTGCAGTCATCAATATGTCGCCGCCGCCGTTGCACATGCCGGCGCCTGCCTGCTTCGGCCAACAATTTCTCTCCCATCACCGCCGTGTCGCCGCCATCCCTGTGCCATGAAGCCGAAGGCTCGCCCGCTCACGTCGTTTGCAGTTCCTCCTCGCGATGCCGCCGCGCTACCAAACACGCGAGCAGCTGGTGGAGCCACGTCTATGCAGGCAGCGTATGAAGAGGAGGACGAGCGCATGCTCCAGCACGCCGGCAAGGAGGAACTAGCGTGTCATTGTCATCTCCGCCCGCGCGGAGGAGGCGCGCATGGTGGCTGTCATGGCGGAAGCCGGTCGCGCGCGGGTCGAGCCCGCAAACTGGGTGCGGACGCGGAATCTACCTTTGAGACCTTGAATGCCACGTGGGCCTGCAATCTGAAGGAGCAATTTGGGTAAGTCGACTCTTGTGAGGCGTTTGATGCAACATGGATGGCTAGAAGGGCTTCTTCCACCTCTTCTGACGTGTTCTTCCTTCGCTCCATCGAACTTCTTTCACAAATCGATTGACCCAAATTATACTACTAGTACGAACGTATTAAGTATAGTAGGAACACGAAGATACGTGCAGTAGTACCAACTGCAAGAAGAACAGTAGTAAGACATAGTACTAGTACTACTGTACGTACTAAGGAATTCAAATAATGAGAAAGAACATAAACATAGTTCTGTTGGAGCCTCAGCACAACACACCCTTGAAAATAAACCAAGCAACTAGTCCGCTTGACACTTCAGTAGAACCAGCATGAGCGACGGCATAGCCACCTACTCGGAGTCCGAGTCCACATCCTCGACTTCGTCCTCGTCCCTATTCCTCTTCCTCTTCGCCGACGCTTCTTTGCTTGAACCGGACACTGGGCTCTACTTCTTCATCGAACCCTTGTAGATATTTAAACAATGGTAGGCATCCATTGTTGCGTACAGGATGTATTCTTCATCTAATGTCTTCGACTCCCATGCATGATGAAACTCGTGATGAGGTTTCTTCAGTTTAGCATACGAAGGATCCATCATGGCTGCTGCCAGGGTCAGCATTGAATGTTGAGAGGAGGAAACTAGGCTTGCCTTATGGAGATCGAAGGGCTGGCCTACAACAAGACCTATCCGACGCAGGACATCCCTGTCATTCTTAGTGTCTACAGTAACAAATTTCACTCTTTTGTCCTTGAGGAAGTTCTTAAAATCCTGGCACTCAACGTTAGCATGGCATATGTGGTAGACCAAGCAAATGTTATGTACGCAAACCTGGATCACGGCGGGCTTCTTCCTCTCTTCGTCCTTTAGATCCTTCTCTCGTCCCAGGACTGTGGTGTACTCAACATCTAGCCCAGCGACCCACTCATCCATTGAACTGTTGAACATGTGTAGGAAGCGAGCAAGCCGTGCTTTCACCTTCACGGATCCACGTGTGTAGATGATGATGAACTGATCGCCGGTGATGGCTCTAACCTGGTACTCATCGACGACCATGGAGATTTGGGAGGCCATGGATTTTGGAGGAGGGTTAGGAGAAGTTGAACTGTTGTACCCCGCAAAAAAAACTGGGAGTGAACTAATGTGAAAGGACGGGACGACTGGGAGCGAACTGTTGTAAGGTAGAAGACGGGGACGAGTAGGGCGTGCGAACGGCGTGGGGTTGCTGGCTTGCCCGGTGGATAAACGGCTGCAAGCCCCCAAAGAGTTCTCGAGAACTATGCGAGACCCACTAGATGTCATGTCTACTAGACCCATATCGTAGGCCTGACAGTATAGCTTCTGCCTGTTCACACGCCATGTCGGCGCGTGGATGTAACTTCACTTAATTCCGTCAACCGTCGCGCCTCCCATGACCTTCGCCTCCCTCGCGCGGTCGCGCCCTTTGAGAATTCGACCGGCTATAAATGAGATTTTTTTTTGCGCACTCCGCATGCAAGATACTCCCTCTGGTCCTTTTTACTCCCGTCAACCGTTTGCAAAGTGTTTGACCAAATTTATACAAAAAATATCAATATCTACAATACTGATTATAATGAGTATAAGAACTACATTTTATAATGAGTGTAAAAATGTTGATTTGACATTGTGAATGTTGATACATGTTTCTATAAGTCTGGTGAAAGTAGAGGTACATTGACTGCAGACAAAACTTAAATGCAAAATGCAGACTAGTTCCTTTGTCCAGGTGCGTGCCATGTCCTATCTTGTCATCACAACAAGGTTAGCTATTAGAGTACTACTACCTCCCTTCTAGTTTAAAGAACTCGATTAAAAAAATTCACCTACTCTTAGCAAGATAGTAGAGGCGGTGGAATAGTTTTTGAAGTCTGCAAAAGTACTCAACTAATGTTGTCGTTCTTCACAAAAAAATGTGTTTACTAATGCATGCATGAACACTAGTTACTCTAACCCCCTCTCTTCTTTAATTCTTTGCCACATCAGCATGTTTGCTACTCCCGTGTGCATGGTACCAGCTAAGATACCACCATTATGGCCAGCCTTCATCATCGCATGCAATAATTTAGTGCACCTTGAAATATGAACATGTGTGGGCGTGTATGTTTTTAATGACTTGAGACTATACCTAGCCCGGCAAGAAAGATGACTTATTATGCACCGTTCTGCATACCTGCAGGAAGCCCATTCGTCTCCAAATCTTTTCCTCTCCATGTGTGGAAACAATATGCCGGCCAAACTCTCCTTCTCCCTCCGGCGGTCCCACCACTCCACCCCGTGTGAAAAAATCTGCATGCATGACTCTCCTCCCCCCACGCTCGTCCAATCCGTTGTGACCAGCAATATTTCCACCCCTTCCCACCCCTGTAATTTACTCCAGCAAATATGCCCACGTAGCTGTTACTTAACTGCAGGTGCATTGGGTCACTAACATATGGGTCCAACAGGGGTCTGGCCCACATGTTAGTGATGCAACTGGACCTACAGTTAAGTCAGTGCAGCTCAGTCCATATCTTACGTAGGTGTGCCATTGATCGCTATAAATACTGCGCCTCCCACGAGATCGCTATCTCCTCCCCCTCACGTTCATGTTCATCACTATCTCCTCCCCCTCCCTCTCACGTTGACCACCATGGCATCACCCCTCCCAAGCCCTAGGAGCCCCTCGCTGCACCCCGTGGACGGTCACGCGTCGCCGTTCCGTTCCTTGCCGCCACTAGTCGAGGAAGACGCGTCGGTGTTCCGCTCCTCGCTGCTACATGATGCGTCGCCGTTTCGTTCCTCGTCGCCACTAGTCAAGGAGGACGCGTTGGCGTTCTGCTCCTTGCCGCGACACGACGCATCACCGTTCCGCTCCTCGCCGTCACTAGTCAAGGAGGACGCGTCGGTGTTCCGCTCCTCGCCGCGACCCGTCTAGGTTGATGCATTGGCATTCCCAATCTCACCAGCACACACGTCGGAGGACGCGTCGGCTCCCCGCTATGAGGAGAACGCCGCGCCGCCCGCCGAGCCCCCAGCCTTGAGGAGCTTTGGAAAGAAATGAATGTCGCCTTGTGGGAGGCTTTGCCTCCAGCAGAGCGCGCCAAAATAGAGGCGGAGAAGAAGGCCGAGGAAGAGAAGCGCACCACGGAACAAGCTGCCTGTGAGACCTATGTCGCGTCCGAGAGAGTCAGGCAATTGACTCTTTGGTAGAAGGCTCGTGCGAGGGCCGTGAGGGTGGCGGAGGACGCCTGTGCCAACACCCTGAGTGCAGTCGGGCCAAAGTGCCTCATCTACGCTTGGCGGTACGTGGACCGGGTGCACGCTTCCAGCGAGGAGGAGTACCTGTTGGAGCCGGATCACCACACCGGTGAGATCGCGCTCGCCCGCCGGCAAGCCGCCAATCAGCACCTCGTGTGTTGCGAGGCTGAGGAAGAGGCGTTGTGTCGGCACGCTGGGAAACGGCCGCGCACCAGGGCGCTCGTGGCGCGCCGCAAGCGCTCCTGCGAGCGCCGTGGCTTTTAGGAGGAGTATAATTTTTGTTTCATAAGGCGATCTAATTCGTTTTGGGACGCAAATGATAAATCCCAAACGTTCAGGAATTTTTAGTGTCCTTAATTAATTATGTAAAAGGGAAAGTTTGAAACCTTTTGTATTCGTACGCATTTTGCAAGTACGTGCATATAGCAAAAACTTTACTATATACTATCGCACTACATGTCTCTCTCGATATATGCTTGCAGACTGTGCTACTCCCTCCGTCCAGGTCAATAAGTCATCTTTGGTTCTGCACCATGACCAAGAAGGAGGGAAGACTTATACATCTAGACGGAGGGATTACTACTATTACTTATGTACGTGCAAATGCATTTGAACATTACGGTGCGGTTTTTTGTAAAAGTAGAAAAACAACACTAGTCAAGCTTGTGAAACGATTCAATGCAAAACAAAGGCAAAAATGCTCGTTTGATTGTTTACTTTTAGCTTCCTTCTCTGTGGTTATTTCTCTGTCATACTTTGTATGGAGGATCTCAGTGGTTGGAAAGGCATGCAAATTCCCAAAGCGCTTCCTACACCCTGTATTGAATTTTTTGCCTAACAAGTTGTGACGTGCAATTGGAATTCCAACTCGAGTACTACTACTAGTAGGAGTACCAGGGGCCAGTTCTTTTAGGCTTGTAGATTAGTAATCCCATAAATACTACCTCCGTCCTAGTTTATTGGTCCCCATTGTAATCTGTGTCAAATTTTGATCATAAATTTAACTAATGAAATGTTAGTGCATGTCACATGCACTACTCCCTCCGTCTAGGTGAGTAAGTCATCTTAGGCTGTGCACCGTGATCAAGGAGGAGGGGAAAACGAGAAACGTTAATTTTTATTTGCTAATTAATAGTATTGCATGCAATGAACTAACCACTGCATGTCGTGTCTGATAGTCTCAAGTCACTAAAAGGCATGCACACTCTTTATCTCTTATTGGTTGATATGTCAAGAAACAAGAAACGAGGTAGAAGTTAATGCACCGCGCCTAAGTGTTTTGGGATTATTTGGTTTTCGTAAGATGAATTACACACCTAGAAGGAGGGAGTAACATTTTATCAGTTAAACCTTTGGTCAAACTTTAGCACAAATTACAATGGCGAGGAATAAACCAGGACGGAGTAGTAGTTTAGAAGCCCAAATAAATGAGTGAGGCGCCTTATTGTTACTCTCCATTGTGACTAGTCTTATGGGAAAAGTTGGGGAAGCCGCCAAAAGAACTGGCTCTAGGAGTAGTAGCTAGGGATCGAGTGTGCGAGATGAATAGGAGAAAGTAAATGTAGAGAGATGAAATGAAAAAAGGACAGAGGGATGTGATGGTTGCTTGTCCGTTTATTTTACCAGGCCACTTATTACTGGGAGTGGTTGGGTTTTGTTATATAACGGCTTTACTGCCGCGCCATGAGCGTGGTGAGAGGTGAGACTCCCGTGCAGCGCCGCCCTCTACACTTGTACTACATCGGTCGTGGTTTATTAGTCCCCCATTGAATTTGACTGAAGATTTGACTGATAAAATGTTAGTGCATGTCAACAAAAACTATATCGTTCGATTCGTATTTGAACATAGTTTTGAATGATATAATTTTAGGTGACATGCATCAGCATTTATCGTACTATATATAATGTTAGTTCAATTTTTGGTCGTACTAATCTATAGTAGTAAGGTGCCTGTGCGTTGCACCGAAGAGTGAAATGCATTGATCGGGGAGTTGTTTATTTTGACAAAGGATGTGGGAGTCATCTCATGTGTAACGGGTATCAATAGGTTTCTTCGGATATTATTTCATCTCTAGAGCTCACAAACATCCTGGTGAAATAGATAAAAAGGTATCTTTTGCAAACAAAAGCATTCAACTGTTCAACCTACATCCAAAACTTGTGAAGAAATAACACTTATTGTGCTTTGGAAGAAATGATCTTTAAGAATTATTTTTTGAGTATCGATTGTTATACATGTTGGCTATAGATGACATGTCACTTTCTTATAGTCAACTGTTGGCTATACTATTAAGTAATATTAACCATGCCCTTATACATCTAGACGAAGGGATTAAATCAGGATGACTTGCAAGGGGGCAGAGGAGATGTAAGAAATGGTTCATTGTAAGTCTTTCACCAGTACTGTAGTAAAAAAATCATACATGGAAGATTCTAGACTAAACCATAAACGGATACACTTTTATTCATGCGCGATACTCCAATAGAGCAAGATCTTGCATGGAAGTCTCCACATGCTTAGACAGCGGATTACATTGAGTGAAGACTAATGATCAACATTTAACTTGATAATGCGTATGTCCAGGTGAACCTCCTTGGAGTCCCCGTGCACCGCGTCGGCGTGTAAACGATGCCATGGGTTTTCCAAGTCCACATTGGCGGGAAAGTCCCAGCTTCACAGAGTGCAAGTCCAACCAATGAGGCCGGTCTCACCGCCCACTTCACCCGGAGGGGGAGTAATAGTGAGCACACACCCGTACATCAGCCTCGTGTCAATGTTAGCGTCAGCAGCGTCGCCCTTGAGGCTGTCGGATTTTGGGATCCGGAAGACCCTTGAGCTTCGAACTCTGGGGTGCGCACGAAGATCTTTCCCCTACCAGCTCACGTTTCGAAGGCTCGCAAGGAATCTAAGCTAGAAAGAACACACAAGGGACACGAGGTTTATACTGGTTCAGGCCACCATTGTGGTGTAATACCCTACTCCAGTGTGTGGTGTGGTGGATTACCTCAGGGGCTGATGATGAGCAGTACAAAGTGAGAACAGCCTCGCGAGGGGCTGTTCTTGAGCTGGTGCGATGAACTACTTGGGTGAGTTTAATCGCTTCTCTCTCTCTCTCCGATCGATCCGTCCCCCTTTGCCCTGTGGTGGCTAGCTCTATTTATAGAGGGAGGCCCTGGGCCCCTTCCCAAATAATGAGCGGGAAGGGCGCCAACAATTGGCCATTTTGAAGGGGAACATCTAGTACACTTATCCTGACTAAAGTTGGTCTTTGGCTACCAAACGCTCTGACGATGACGCCATCCTGGGCTCCATGATGACCTCCATCCTGCCGTTCTGCTGGTCTTGGTCTTGGTGCACCGAAACGGTAACCTTTGCCTGATGCCTTGGCCTGTGCTTGCCCCCTTTGCACCAAAGGGGAAACAAAGACACTGCGCAGGCCGGCGCCCGCCTTGCGCCCGCCTGGTCTCGATCGTCATGGCTTGCGTCACGGGATCCTCGCAAGGTGCCCTTGCCTTGATCTCTCCGCCTCCTCACGAGTCTGCCTGATGAGGCCGCTCCCGAGGAAGCTTCCTATCGTCCGCCCCACGAGGCTTGGCCCCTCGCGAGGGTCTTGAGCTTGAGCTAATGAAGCTGGGCCGCACTGGGCCCCCACTTGAGCCACGCTGCAGGCCACAGGCAGGCAAGTCTGGGGGACCCCCGTTCCCAAAACGCCGACAGACGCACACTACAGAGACGAGGCGGCGGCCTGCGCGGGCCTCGCTGGTGCCCACGATCAAGAGGAAGATGCTGCCATCCTCCTCCAAGACTAGCAGGCGGCGGTGATCGTCCAACGACTCCGGCATGATGAACGGGTAGAAAGTCTCATACTTGATGTTCTCCGCCAAGGGCCAGTAGTGACCGCTGCACGCGCCCGTGAGGTGATACACCATGTCCGCCGGCGAGCCCCAAAATGGCATCAGGCACTCATAGCAGTAGACGAAGGGCTCCTTGGAGGCATCGACCAGGCCGTCCATGAAACGGGAGTGGCTGTAGGGGACGTTGCGCCAGTTGAATATATGAGCAAGTTACTACGAGATTTAATCTGAATAAGCACAAAATAAATCATGACGGCTATAACAGAGATGAAACTAATCATATGGACTAGCATAGTAGTAGGATACAGGGTAGAAACATGAATTCTACCATGATTTCGAACAGGAAGGAAAGAAACACATATGGTGCAACGGGAGCAGCACCGTTGGCGTTGAGGTTGTCGCCCATGTCGTTGAGGAATAGGTTGCCGAGGTCGGGGAAGAAGTCGTTGTCGGTGAAGTCGTGGCTGCCAGCAGTCGCGAGAGTGCACTCCCCAAATTTCAACAGTGCCCGCCGAATGGAGCGTAGGAGGGAGTGGCTGTAGGGGACGTTGCGGCCACCGAATGGAGCGCAGGAGTAGCACACGAAGCAGTAGATGGTGTCCTTACTAGTACTCCCTAGTCTCTATCTATCTATATCTACTCTTATATAAAACCGAGTTGGTGATGATGGTATGCCTGCCATCTTGTAATATAGACCATCCGATCTATATCTGACGGATAGAAAGCCAAGTATGACAATTTTACAAAATATACCCTCACCTCTCTCCACATTTACAGATAAGGCCTTGCCTCGTTCATCCTTATCTCCCACAACCTCGTGCTCCTCCCTAAGTCTCTATCTCTACTACTCCTACTCTTCTTTGTTTTTTTATAACAAATCGAATAGTACTGCGCCATCCGCTGCACGCCCGGCTGAACACGCCTCCTCGCCTCCATCATCACCAACTGAGTCTTTTATAGGAGTAGGAGTAGAGAAAAAACCGAGTTGGTGATGATGGTGTGTTGTCCAATGCATGGGCATCTTGCTATTATTTTTCCATATAATTCCAAACACCATGTAGACACGGTCTTTGAGCATGGTTCATAGACGTTCCATGCTCGGGCATTGATGTTTGTAATTATTTTAGATTAGAATATACTACTCCTCTGGTGCTACTAGTAGGGCAGAGTCCTACTCTACTACTATACTCAAGCAAGTTAGGGCATAGTACTATAGTAGGTACTGCAGGGAGTACCAGTACTGTGATCACTCAAGCAAGTTGTCTGGCATCGGTATGACCCTACGCTGCTGGTATGTGTCTCGTAAGTCAAGCGGCGTGTTGTAGTCATCATCACCTGTCCACTTCCCGTAGCACATATTCGCTTCTCCATCTTTGTCCGCACATAATCTCGTCCAATCTTCCATCCCCGCTAAGGCGCCTCCCCCTCGTCCGAAACCCAAGCACTAACAATGGTAGAACCGAGCAGCATCCGCCGAAAGAGTGGTTGGAATTCGCTCCCCACATAGGTAATCAAGCTCATTGTTTCGCGTGTGAACAATCTCACTACCATGTCGCTCATCGCGTGCTCGTCGGGGCGGTACCGTTTACTCAAAGCCCTCAGGCCGGAGCTTTTTAAGCTAGCTCCTTGCTTGCTGATGCCGCCTGATCTTCGGAAACAGCATGTCACGCAGCATAACGATCATAGGGTGGCGAGCATCAACCCCATTGATTGTGATCCGATTCCCGTTAGCCTCAACTACATTAACGGTATGTACTGGGTCGACATGAACACGTCTTGGATGGTGCTCGTTGATGGTCGCGGTAGCTGGATGCTCGTGGAGGTCTACACCCGGCAATTGATCCCCCTTCCTTCGATTAACACTGCACTGCTTTGGTACCGTGGCCCAGAATACTCTAAATCATACAGTAGCCAACATGATACCAAGTTTGATTTGCTCAAGGTTGTAATCTGCCAAGTGCCCACAAGATCTGTGAATTATAAAGACTTCACGCTAATTGCGTTCTTCAACTGCGGTCTCGCCTATCTGACAGGTCACTACGGTAAGTGGATAAATCTACACGTCCATCGCAGGATCATACATCCTCCATGGTTCTCTGATGCCATTGAACACAAGGGCTTCATTTACGCTGTTGACTCCTTCTATGGCTAGACGTATTGCTGGCCTACTCCAGTCATCGCTACAAACGGCTGTTATAGCAGTATGTTACTTTCCTATGATATCATGATGGCTTTCTTATATTACTGTCAACATTTACTGAAAAAATATTCATGCTCATAACATGCTGTTCTTAAGATTGACTAAATCAAGAGCCCTTTTTTATTTGACTCCAACTTGATATGATGTTGTAGAAAGCCTGGTGTTCCTACCCTTCCTAATCCCATAACCTTTCAAAGAAAAGCGGCATGGCAGTTGCAGGTGGTTCCTGGCTCGATCAGACGATGGCGAACGATTGATGATCGTTCGCACGTACCGGACGTGTTGTTTCGGGGAATATAATCACAACCACTGCAAGGTCTTTGAGCAGGATCCCAGCTTCTCTGGGCCTTCAGGAATTTTTGACTGGAGGCTGGTAAGTAGCCTTGGTACACGCTATTTGTTTGTCGGACTGAATTATCCGATTAACCAGGAGATAACCGACGACAAGGATCATGATGGGAGCGTGGTTTCGTTCATCAGGCAAAACTATGTGTACACACCGTACCATGCGTCTCTGCATGCACCATACCCTGATATGTGCCGCCACGCTCTGCAACCCAAAGTAGGAGAGAGGGTTGCAAGTATCAGACTTCGACCTGCTGGCTGGAGTTTCCCCCGTCAGGCACCCATCTGGTTCAAGCCGTCAGCCAATCTCCACAGCTTAATAAATAGTAATGTCTAACTGAGCCAGTTAGTTAGATGCGTACCCTTAGTGTAGTAGGATCTTTATTTAGTTTGATGCATACACTTGTTCTTTTTTGGTAGCCCTTTTGTAATGATGGTCGATGTTTGGTTTGGAAGAGAGAGCTGCGTCTTCAATCTTCTAGCCAGCTTACTGCTTCTGTTACACCCCCAGCCCTGGTTGCTGCTGCTGCTATTTTCAATGTACAATCAGTAGTATATTTCGTCTGTTGGTTGAATAAATGTGTTGTTAGAACGACAAACACAATGTTTTGGAAGTTGTTGCACGGTTCGATCCTTTAGTGCCCCGTACCGTACGTAGCACATACTATTTTTCGTACGGAACACATTTTCCACTTGTTGATAACATGCAGCCCACTGATGAAGGCCCAATAGAGAAGCCCATAATTAACTGCAAGGGATGCTCTCACATGAATCCAGCCCAGGTACATGCTCATGTTCCCCTAAACATAAATAAGTAAATAAATAAATAAAGCTAAATGCTCATGCACCAGTTCTTTGGGAAAATAGGCAGCCCAGTATTTCTTTTTGAAGAATACCCAAGCTAGGCCTATTTGTTTTCCCCGAATTACTAGGCTTAAAATCTTTGAAGACGAGGAGGGATGCATTCCAGCCTGGCCAAAGAGTATGGTCAATGTCTGTTAAAAGTAATATCAAAAGGGGTTGAAAATTCCAAAAAAATATAGCAAATGGGATATTAGTTTCTTTTTTTGTTTTTGTTCTTCACTGATATCTTATACGTATTTCATAGGATTTAACATGACATAGTACTAATTTATTTTTAATTTTTTTAGTATGGCTATTAATTTTTGGATTAAGAATATTTTGTTCCCCAGCAAAAAAATTCGAATTTTCAAAATTTCCCACATATTTAGTTAATTTTTTGACCCTGGTACTGACCAGAAAATGGCCAGCAATTCTAAAAATGGAAAACGGGCTGCAATAAATTCCATATGAATTAGAAAATGAGTAAAAATTATAAAAATAATGGCAAATGGGATGTACACGCCATAGATTTCGAGGCTGACTTGTTTACGCAAGGCTTTGTCAGTGAACACACGATTCTAGCAGCAGTGACTGTTGGATGTCCATCCAACGGCTGACGTGCTTCTTCATTCTCTGATCTTCCTGCTCCAGCCGCCTAAAGTAGCGCCACCGGGACTGCCTGCTCCCTCCTCTTGTGGCCCGCTGTCATGTCGCGCAGGCTTCCCCGGCCCACCCTACTCCCTCCTCTGGCCTGGCCGCACACAATCAACTGCCTCCTTATTACGCGAAAAAAATGATTCCTCCCACTGACATCTGGGGCGCACAGGTTGGGAGGTTGACCTGTTGGCCTACTAAGTTGGCGCGTATGCAGGGCTTGTCAACTTAGTCAACGAACGATTCTAACAGCAGTAACCGTTTGATTTGAACCGAACGGTCCTGCTGCTTCTTCAATCGCTGCTCTTCTTGCACCAGCCGCCCAAACCAGCGCCGAGGAGACCGCCTGCTCCTGCCTCCAGTGGCCGGCTGTGCTGCCGTTGAGGCCTCATCGCCCCTACTACTCCCACCGCTAGCCAGGCCCTGCGGTGATGGCAGCCTCACACCGCAGTCGAACCAGTGAACTATCGTACTCCTCTCCGCGTGGGTATTCATTGTCGTGTCTTCCCCGGCTCCGCGTCGTCCCCTTCCTAGGCCTCCCCATCGTCCACCGCCTTGGTGCTCTCGGCGTGGTGTGGTCAATGTGGTCAACGACATTCCATCGGAAGAGTAATGTACATGGAGAGGCTGACAGCTGGGTCCATGGCCACAGCCCAATTTTTTGTGATTTGCCAAGTAAGTCGCTTTGTCAGGCCTGTTGGGCTGCAAATATTTCAAGACTAGGAGAGCTTTCATTCGACTGGCCGAGAAAATGGCCCATCAGTAATGAGAAATGGGTTGTAAATTTTAAAACAAATCAAACCGGCCATTAGTTTCAAATATTTTTTGTTCATGTCAAGATTTTAAATTACATTAATTTTTATGCGTGGGGAATTTTTTGGATTTTATATTGATATACATTTATTTTAAAATCAGTTTGAATGTGAGTCGAAATTTCGGGATTAAAAACAGTTCGGACCGCACCGAAATATGCAAAATTGCGTATAATTTATTAACCGTGGCCACAATATGGGTTGTAATGCTAACAAAAAGAATATGGGCTCAAAAGAACCCTTAAGAATTAGCATATGGGTTGTAAATTATTAGAAATAATGGCAGATGGGCTGTATGCTGTTTTCCACAGATTTGAGGCTTTCCTAAAAAAAAGGTTGACGCACAAGCAGTGACTGTTGGATGTCCATCCAACGGCCGTCATGCTTCTTCAATCTCTTCTCTTCCTGCTCCCTCTTCCCCGCGGCCAGCTGTGCTACCGCAGGCCTCACCGCCCCACCGTACTCCCATCGCTGGCCTTGCCATCCCTCTACTCACCCACACCTGCTGTTATTCTTCGGCGACGGTAGACGAACCAGTAAACCCTCGTATAGTTGTACTCCCCTCCGCGTGGGAAACAACTGCCGAGTCTTCCCTGCCTCCGTGTCGTTCCCTTCCTAGGCCTCACCATCGTCCACCGCCCTGGTGCTCTCGGCGCGGCCTGGTCAACGTGGTCAACGACCGACATGCATCTGAAGTGGAATGTACATGGAGAGGCCGATAGCTGGGTCCACGGCCACACGCAAGGAAATGCCTCCTTATTACGTGCAAAATAATGATTCCTCCACCTAACATAAGGGACCCACCGAAAGGGCCTCTGTATTTCACGAAAAAAATGTTACCGCCGCTGACAACTGGGACCCACCAGCTATATCTTTGCATGCAAGGAAGTGCCTCCTTATTACGCACAAAAAAATGAATACTCCCCCTATTCGCTGGGACCCAGTATAGTGGCAGGCTGACTTGTGGGCCTACTAAGTTGACGGGGATGGAGGGCTTTGTCAACTGAGTCAATATGCACGATTGTACCTCCAGTGACCATACGATGTCCATCCAACGGCCGATATGCTTCTTGAACCTCTGGTCTTCTTGCTCCAGCCACCCAAACCAGCACCAGTCGTGCCTCGTGCTCCTGCCTCCCGTGGCCGGCTGTGATGCGGTGGAGGCCTCACCGCCCCTACTACTCCCACCGCTGGCTAGGCCATCCCTCTACTCACCCACACCCCCTGTTATTCTGCGGCGACGTCAGCCTCATACCACAGCGAACCAGTGAACCCTCGTACTCCCCTACGCGTGGGCATCCACTGCCGCATCTTCCCTGGCTCCGCGTTGTCCCCTTCCTATGCCTCGCCGTCGTCCACCGCCCTGGTGCTCTCAGCGCGGCGTGGTCAACATGGTCAAGGAACGACTCCCATCGGACGTGGACTGTACGTGGAGAGGCTGATAGCTGGGTCCATGGCCGCGGCAAGGAAGTGCCTCCTTATTACACGCAAAATAATTATTCCTCCACCTGACAGTGGGGACCCACCGGACAGGCCACCGTATTTCATGAAAAAAATGTTTCCCCCTGACTGCTGAGACCCACTAGCTACATCTTCGCACGCAAGGAAGTGCGTCCGGGCAAAAAAAATTATTCGCCCCCCTGACTGCTGGGACCCACCAGCTACATCTTCGCACGCAAGGAATTGCCTGACAGTCGGGACCCACCTGGTCGAAGCGTACGTAGCATTGTCATTCTGGTCGCGAATGTGTAGGTACATACTGGTCGATGTGGAGGCGTGCATGTGTCATAGTAGAGGCGCACACGTGTTGTAGTAGAGGCGCGTACGTGTCGTAGTAGAGGCGTGCACATAGCATGTACACGTACATACAACGGTCAGTGGGCAAGAAAGAAAATACGGCCACGTATGTGTACATATGGGCGGGGTCTCGAACGCCTACTTGCGCATACATACGGCCAGGGCTCGTGTACATGGCTGGGTCGGAACGGAGAAACAACATCATCGTCGTGTTCATGGGGAGCCAACCGGCTGGGTCGGAACAGAATGCGTCGTCGTGTTCATCGGGAGGGCTTGGACGGAACAGCCGATGGAAACGAGGCCTGGCGTACCGCAGAACAGAGGAAACGGCCTTGTGTTTGACCGGCCACATTCGAAACGGGATCCTATTCATCGGGAGAGGTCTGGCGTACCGCAAAACGGAGGAAAGGGACCTCCTACGGTCGAAATGGGGGTCCTATTGATCGGGAGGGGTGTGGCGTACCGCAAAACGGACGAAACGGACTTGTGTTGGAGCGCTACGGTCGAAATGGGGGTCCTGTTGATCGGGAGGGGTGTGGTGTATTGCAAAACAAACGAAACGGACTTGTGTTGGAGCGCTACGGTCGAAACAGGGGTCCTCTTCATAGGGAGGTGTGTGGCGTACCACAAAACGGGACTCCATGGGATGCTGTCAATCTCCACCGTCGACCTCCTGCAGCCTCCACGAGCTACCGTCGACCTCCTCCAGCCTCCACCGCATGCTACTCCACCGGCTACTATTCAACCACCCCTCCACGGGCACCCCTCCACCATCTGCTGTTCATCCAACCCTCCACGGGTTCGTCCTGTTCATCCGGAGGCAACGCCACCGGGTCCTGCATCCACCCCCACCGCTCACTGTTCATCCAACCCCCCCCCCCGCGCGCAACGCTCACTGTTCATCAAATCGATCTGCTTCAGTTAGCAGAAGTAGCGAAGGAATCGCTCGATCGGGTTCAGTTAATAGCCATCGATCGATCGCTCGGGTTCAGTGCAATCGCTCGGGTTCAGTTAGAGCCAATGCCTCGCACACATGCGCGTACGTGTACGAGAGAAACGCGCATCGCTCGGCCCCCGACCGCCCACCGTAACCAGGAACTCCCCGAAATTTTCCTCGCCCTCGCTTCTACCACGGTTTTTTCCGTCACAGACGGCCCAAAGAATGTCATGCAGCTGCGTCTCCGGCCCGCCCAGGACGAAAAGCCCATTTTCTGTCATGATTTTTTGTCATAGAAGTAGGAGCCCACCACATCTATGATGATACCGGGTTTTGTCAGAATTATCGTCATAGAAGTGTCATAAGTATGACAGAACAAAATTTTGTTCAGCCCAAAATGTCACGGATGTGTCTTTTTTTGTAGTGTAGAATCATGAAAACAAGCACAAAACGTAAAGAAAACAGAATCTGTCAAAAACAGAACAGTCTGTAGCAATCTGGATATTTCAAATACTTCTGTAACACCAAAAGTTCTGAAATAAATTGGGACGTGATAAATATGTCTATTAATCTTCTGCAAAAATAATCAACTCAAACTCGCTCTTCTGTTAAAAATGACAAATAATCTTGTGAGCGCAAAAGTTTCTGTTTTTCAGCAAGATCAAATCAACTTTCACCCATATCTTCCCAAAGGCCTTGCTTGGCACAAACACTTATTAAAACACAAAAAACACAATCATAACAGAAGCATAATTGTGCTAACACTCAAGAACAGAAAGAAAAAAGAAAAATATAAAATTTATTCATTGGGTTGCCTCCCAACAAGCGCTATCGTTTTACGCCCCTAGCTAGGCATAACGCGTAGGATCTAAGTTTTGTCAGCTTTATCCTTCTTTTCCTTGGAGGTATTTGTGTTGGGAGGTTTTGTAAATAAAATATAAAACACATTATCCATAGAAACTTTAGCACTATCTAGTTGCTTTTTATCATAATCCCTTTGATTTCCCGCAGTGATCCAGGAATAGTGTTGATTAACATCATTAAAAACTTGTTGGATCATATCTAAAACGGGGATCTGCTTTTTAAGATTCTCATCAAAGATTTGCTTATCTCCAAGAAAATGTCTTAAAGCATAATTACTCTTATAAATAATTTCATCAATCATGGGTTTTTCACGATTCATGCCATAAAAATCAAAGATTGCCTAGCTTCCCGAATTATGTAGTCAAATTCATTCATCAAAACAACAATGGCTAACTTTTTATCTTTAGGATCCTTTATAACGGGCAACTCATAGAACAATTTTTTCAAGGTAGGATGAGTATGAATAAATCTAGTTTCAAGTTTGAGAACAAATGCCGAAATAGCTTCCGCATAAGATTTAGTCCTTTTAAGTATAGGAATATCATCAAGACTTATTTTCCAACACAATTGAAAAATTCTTGGATATGTTCTAGTCCCATAAATTTCCCTTGCCCCAAGACAAAAGTTTTGGCATCCAGATTACCCGTATGCTCCATTTTAGTAGTTAGGCCATCATCTATTTCTGCCATACCAAAATCACTCATGGTGACTTCACAACAATATTGCACTCAAAAAAAGATCTGACGAGAAAACGGCAAACGAAAAAAAAGGCCGGATAAAACGGAAAAATTTTGTGAAGTGGGGGAGAGGAACACGAGAGGAAAATGGCAAATAATGTAAATTGCAAGGAGATGAGATTTGTGATTAGTAACCTGGTTGATGTTGAAGATCCTCCCCGGCAACGGCGCCAGAAATTCCTTTTGATGTCTGCTAGAATTATGTCGATATTTCCCCAAAGAGAAAGGGATGATGCAGTATAGCGACGGTAGGTATTTCTCTCAGTGATGAGACCAAGGTTATCGAACTAGTAGGAGAACCTCCTCACACCACGTAAACAACACCTGCACACAAATAACAAATACTCGCAACCCGACGTGTTAAAGGGGTTGTCAGTCCCTTTCGGGTACGGCGCCTCAAGATAGGCAAATAACGTGAGCTAAAAGTGGTAGATTGGATAAATAGATCACAGAACAAATAAATTGCAGCAAGGTATTTATGTATTTTGCATTTAATAGATCTGAAAATAAATGCAAAGGAAAATAGATTGCAAAGGCAAATATGACGAAAAGAGACCCGGTGGCCGTAGGTTTAACTAGTGGCTTCTCTCGAGAAAAATAGCAAACGGTGGGAAAACAATTACTGTTGGGAAATTGATAGAACTTCAAATAATCATGACGATATCCAGGCAATGATCATTATATAGGCATCACATCCAATATTAGTAGACCGACTCCTGCCTGCATCTACTACTATTACTCCACACATCGACCGCTATCCAGCACGCATCTAGTGTATTAAGTTAATGGAGAAACGGAGTAATGCAATAAGAATGATGAAATGATGTAGACAAGATGTATTTATATATTTGTGTAGATATAGACCCCATCTTGTTATCCTTAGTAGCAACAATACATGCATGTCAGTTCCCCTTCTGTCACTGGGATCAAGCACCGTAAGATCGAACCCACTACAAAGCACCTCTTCCCATTGCAAGATAAATAGATCAAGTTGGCCAAAGAAAACCCAAATATCGGAGAATAAATATGAGGCTATAATCAATCATGCATATAAGAGATCAAAGAACACTCAAATAACTTTAATGGATAAATACATAGATCTGATCATAAACTCAAAGTTCATTGGAGCCCAACAACACACCACAAAAAGGCTTACATCATATAGACCTCTAAGAGACCATTGTATTGATAATCAAGAGAGAGAGAGGAAGTCATCTAGATACTAACTATGGACCGTAGGTCTACAAAGAACTACTCACACATCATCGGAGAGGCACCAATGGAAGTGGTGAACCCCTCTGTGATGGTGTCTAGATTGGATCTAGTGGTTCTGGACTCTACGGCAGCTAGAATTGTTTTATTGGACTCCCCTAGGGTTTCTGGAATATTGGGGTATTTAAAGAGCAAATAGGCGGTTGAGGGGGCTCCCGAGCTGGCCACAACCCACCAGGGCGCGCCTGGGCCTCCTGGCGCGCCCTGGTGTGTGCTACCCTCCATGAGGCACCCCCCAAGTGCAGCCTTGGCCCACTGGATGTCTTCTGGCCCAAAAAACTCCTGAAAAAGTTTCGCTGCGTTTGGACTCCATTTGGTATTGATTTCCTGCGATGTAAAAAAACATGCAGAAAACAACAACTGGCACTGGGCAGTATGTTAGTAGGTTAGTACCAAAAAATGATATAAAATGACTATAAAATGATTGTAAAAAAAATCCAAGAATGATAATGTAACAGCATGGAACAATCAAAATTTATTGATACGCTGGAGACGTATTAGGATTGCATACCAAAGATGATAATACCTAGATCTATTTGTGTTTTTATGCCTAGCTAAGGGCGTTAAACAATAGCGCTTGTTGGGAGGCAACCAAATTTTATTTTTTCCTTGATTTTTGCTCCTGTTTTTCTTTGATAATTCATCTAGCCTCTGGTTAGATGTGGTTTTGTGTTTTAATTAGTGTTTGTGCCAAGTAAGACCTTTTGGATGTCTTACAGTGATAGTTGTTTTGATCTTGCTGAAAAACAAAAACTTTTGCGCCAAGGAAAATAATTTTCATAATTCATAGAAGCGTGTTTTTATCTGATTCTTTTTAAAGGAGATTGGTACACAAATTGCACAGATTGTCCTAATTTTTCAGAATTTATGGAGTTACAGAAGTATTCTAAGTTTCCAGACTGCTATAGACTGTTCTATTTTTGATAGATTCTGTTTTCTATGTGTTGCTTTCTTATTTTGATGAATCTATGGGTAGTATCGGGGGGTATGAACCATGGAAAAGTTGGAATACCATATATATTACACTAATATAAATAGAGAATGAGTTCACAACAGTACCATAAAGTGGTCATTTATTTTCTTATACTAACGAAGATTATGAGATTTTCTGTTGAGTTTTGTGTTGTGAAGTTTTCAAGTTTTGGGTAAGGATTTGATGGACTATGGAATAAGGAGTGGCAAGAGACTAAGCTTGGGGATTCCCAAGGCACCCCAAGGTAATATTCAAGGACAACCAAGAGCCTAAGCTTGGGGATGCCCCGGAAGGCATCCCCTCTTTCGTCTTCATCTATGAGTAACTTTACTTGAGGCTATATTTTTATTCACCACATGATCTGTGTTTTGCTTGGGGTGTCTTGTCTGATTTGAGTCTTTGCTTTTAGTTTGGCACACTAATCCTTGATGTACACACCTTTTGAGAGGGACACGCATGAATCATGATTTATTAGAATACTCTATGTGCTACAATTATATTTTTGAGATAGCCAATATTGCTCCACTTATATCTTTTTAGAGCACGGTGGTGGTTTTATTTTATTGAAATTGTTGAACTCTCATGCTTCACGTATATTATTGTGAGTCTTTTTAAACATCAAGGTAGTTTTATTTGGTTATAAAATTAGTCCTAATATGATAGGCATCCAAGAGGGATATAATAAAAACTTTCATATAAAGTGCATTGAATACTATGAGAAGTTTGATTCCTTATGATTTTTTTAGATATAAAGATGGTGATATCAGAGTCATGCTAGTGACTAATTGTGAATTGGTGAAATACTTGTGTTGAGGTTTGTGATTCCCGTAGCATGCACGTATGGTGAACCGTTATGTAAGGAAGTTGGAGCAGGAGATACTTATAACTCTAGTGCGTTCATTGCATGGCAATCCCTACTCACTCACATTGATATCTGTTGATGGGCATCTGCATAGCCCGTTGATATGCCTAGTTGATGTGAGACTATCTCCCTCTTTTTTTCTTCTCCACAACCACCATATCCTATTCCACCTATAGTGCTATGTCCATGGCTCACGCTCATGTATTGCGTGAAAGTTGAAAAGATTTGAGAAAACCAAAAGTATGAAACAATTGCTTGGCTAGTCATCGGGGTTGTGCATGCTTTGAATTTTTTGTGTGAAGAGGATGGAGTATAGCCAAACTATATGATTTTGTAGGGATAACTTTCTTCCATGTTATTTTAACAAGACATAATTTCCTTGTTAGTATGCTTGAAGTATTATTGTTTTTATGTCAATATTAAACTTTTGTTTTGAATCTTATGGATCTGAACATTCATGCCACAATAAAGAAAAATTACATGGATAAATATGTTAGGTAGCATTCCACATCAAAAAATCTGTTTTTATCATTTACCGACTTGAGGACGAGCAGGAATTAAGGTTGGGGGTGCTTGATACGTCCCCAACATATCTATAATTTTTTATTGTTCCATGCTATTATATTATCTCTTTTGGATGTTTTATATGCACTAATATGCTATTTTATAATATTTTTGGGACTAATCTATTAACCTAGAGCCATGTGCCAGTTTCTTTTTTTCCTTGTTTTTGAGCTTCGCAGAAAAGGAATACCAACCGGAGTCCAAACGGAATGAAACCTTCGCGATGATTTTTTTGGACTAGAAGACACCTCGGAGACTTGGAGATGAAGTCAGAAGGGCTACGAGATGGTGGCAAGGGGGAGGGCGCGCAGGGGTAGGGCACGCCCCCTGTCTTGCCACCTTCTTGGGACTCCTCTGACTTATCCCTTGACCCTATATATTCACATGTACCAGTGAGACCCCATCTAGGGGCCTTTTTGGCATCCTGCCAGAGGGGAACTCAATCACGGAGGGCTTCAACATCAACTCTATTGCCCTTCTAATGAAGCGTGAGTAGTTTACCTCAGACCTACGGGTCCATAGCTAGTAGCTAGATGGCTTCTTCTCTCGCTTTGATTCTCAATACCATGTTCTCCTCGATGTTCTTGGAGACCTATCCGATGTAATATTCTTTTGCGGTGTGTTTCTCGAGATCCGATGAATTGTGGATTTATGATCAGCTTATCTATGAATATTATTTGAATCTTCTCTGAATTCTTATATGCATTATTTGATATCTTTGTAATTCTCTTCGAAAAATTGGTTTGGTTTGGCCAACTAGATTGTTTTTTTTTGAAATGGGAGAAGTGCCTAGCTTTGGGTTGAATCTTGTGGTGTCCTTTCCCAGTGACAGTAGGGGCAGCAAGACACGTATTGTATTGTTGCCATCGAGGATAAAAAGATGGGGTTTACATTATTTTTTGAGTTTATTCCTCTACATCATGTCATCTTACTTAGGCCCTGTTCGGAGCACCTCCACTCCACAACTCCACTCCCAGAGTTGGTGGAGTTGCAGTTGAAAACTGCAGAGCAGCTATTTCCTGGCTCCACAGCTCCTGGAATTTCATGGAGCTGGTGGAATTCCGAACAGGCCTTTAATGCATTGTCTGTTCTTCATGAACTTAATAGTAGTAGATGTAGGCAGGAGTTGGTCTACTTGACACAGACGTGATGCCTATATTTCATAATCATTGCCTTAGATATCATCATAACTTTGCGCTTTTCTATCAATTGCTCGACAGTAATTTGTTCACCCACTTTATTATTTGTTATCTTGAGAGAGGCCACTAGTGAAACCTATGGCCCCCGGGTCTATTTTGCATCATAAGTTTCCAATCTACTATTTGCAATCTTTTACTTTCCGATCTATAAACCAAAAATACCAAAAACATTTAGTTTATATTTTGTTTAGTTTATTCTATCTCTATCAGATCTCACTTTTGCAAGTAACTGTGAAGGGATTGACAACCTCTTTTATCACGTTGGGTGCAAGTTGTTTTATTGTTTGTGCAGGTATTGGTGATTTGTGCGTTGTCTCCTACTGGACTGATACCTTGGTTCTCTAACTGAGGGAAATACTTATCTCTACTTTGCAGCATCACCCTTTCCTCTTCAAGGGAAAAACCAACGCAAGCTCAAGAAGTAGCAGTCTCATCCCTTTTACGATGGCGTTGACTGCAGCTATGGTTCCCATCATGAGGTATGTTCCTTTTTGGTCTCACTGCTTGCCAAGGATCCTGCATGTTGACTCTACTCTTGTGCTACTATTTTGGCACTACCATGATAAAGCAATAATGTTATTATTTTGCACCTCAATCTAGTGGCACTATTAATTTGAGGCAATGCTTTGGCACTGCTAGTGCCACTGATTTTTTTATATCAAAAGAGGGGGTTTCCTCCTATTTCATTAAAGAAACCAAACCGTAGAGAACCATTATTATCTGACAACATCTCAGTGTAAACGGGAAGTTATGGAACTACTACTAGAACGGACTGAGTACTAGCAGGAGAGAAGTTTGCCACATAAGCTAGGCAGGTAGGGGGACGCAGCCCCAGCTCAACTAAGGCTGGATTACAACCCAAAAGCTACCACACACACATCAGGGGGGAAGAATGGGACTGAAAGAGCCAGCTTCAGCATCCCATTCTAAGCACCCCCGGCCTCCATCCTTGCAACACACGGAAGTACACCTCGCGTGCCACCTGCTCGACCCTAGTGCCAATGATAAAATGAAGTAATAATACAGTTAAAATAGAGCTATCATTTCAATTACAATGTAGATAAAGAAAGTGCTTCTCTTTGCTAGTATATGTTTCATCAAGTAGTCCCATTGTTAATGTTTAAGTGTTTCTGCAAACTGGGGTGCTTAATTTTAGTTGATCTGCACAAAAATAGAGATTGGAATGTCTCAAGGCCCCTCCTTGTACTATCATTGTACACTGATGTTCATCACTGGCAAAAGGTGTATCGGGGAGAACTGGTCGATTTCCAGTATGATGCCTACCGTATGAGGGGTCGTAGGGCCCACTCGCCCTCGCGTCATAGCATACTATGATACTATCGCAATATTTCCCCATTAAGAAAATGAAGTTTCTTCTATTTATTAGTGTATGTTTCATCAACTAGTGCCACTATAATGTAATCACGCTTTTTCACTATCTGTGCAAACAGGGTTATTCAGCTGCATTTTGGTGGAACTACACAAATGTACGGATGCAACCGACATATATACAGAGTGTGAGGTGCCAAGTAAAAATTACCGACACCAACCATGCTCCATGAAAGCATTGGCATCCACCACCGGTGGGATGGATGGAGCTCTCTATGGACATATTTTTCTCGGAAGCAAATACTAGTAGCTTATATTGCCACTTTTCTAGGGAGTACTCTTTTCTTAAAGAAGCACCAATCGATTTTTTTTTCTTTATTTGTACACATTGTCACAACTTTGTTTTTGGTCTAGAGCTATTTTAGGGTGATTGGCGTCGTACTCGGGGACTCGGAGTACTACCCAACACATACCCATATGATTATCATTAGCCGTCACACTGATTGTAAGCATGAGCAAATGGAAGATTAGGTTAGTGTGGAGCTTACCTTAAACCCTACCGCCGCCGTTGAAACGAGGCAAGCGACGAGGGTGTTGGGAACGCGGTAATTTCAAAAAAAATCCTACGATCATGCAAGATCTATCTAGCTGATGCATAGCAACGAGAGGGGAGAGTGTGACCACGTACCCTCCTAGACCGAAAGCGGAAGCGTTTAGTAACGCGGTTGATGTAGTCGAACTTCTTCACGATCCAACCGTCGAAGTACCGAACGTACGACACCTCCACGTTCAGCTCGATGACGTTCTTCGAGCTCTTGATCCAGTTGAGGACGAGGTTAAGTTCCGTCAGCACGACGGCGTGGCGACAGTGATGATGATGTTACCAGTGCAGGGCTTCGCCTAAGCACTACAATTGTATGATCGAGGTGTGTAACTCTGGAGGGGGGCGTCGCACACGGTTAAGAGAAACTTTTGTGTTCTAGGGTGCCCCCTGCCCCTGTATATAAAGGAGGGAGGGGGAGGCCGGCCTGCCCTAGGGGTGCTCCCAAGGAGAGGGAGTCCTATTAGGACTACTAGTCCTAGTAGGATTCCTCCACAAGGAAGAGAGGGGGAAGGAAGGAGAGGGAGAGGGAGTAGGAAAGGGGGCACTGCCCCCCCTTCCCTTGTCCAATTCGGATTGCTAAGGGGGGGAGGGGGCGCTGCCTGCCCTGGACGCCCTCCTCTCTCTCCACTAAGGCCCATGGTGGCCCATTAGTTCCGCCGGGGTTATCCGGTAACCCTTTCGGCACTCCATTTTTACCGGAAACCACCCGGAACACTTCCGTTGTCCGAATAACATTGTCCAATATATCAACCTTTATGTCTCGACCATTTCTAGACTCCTCGTCACGTCCACGATCTCATACGAGACTCTGAACAAACTTCGGTCATCAAAAACACATAACTCATAAAACATATCGTTATCGAACGTTAAGCGTGCGGACCCTATGGGTTCGAGAACTATGTAGACATGACCGAGATACATATCTGGTCAATAACCGATAGCGGAACCTGGATGCTCATATTGGATCCTACATATTCTATGAAGATCTTTATCAGTCAAACCGCATAACAACATACGTTGTTCCCTTTGTAATCGGTATGTTACTTGCCCGAGATTCGATCGTCGGTATCATCATACCTAGTTCAATCTCATTATTGGCAAGTCTCTTTACTCGTTCCATAATACTTCATCCCGCAACTAACTTATTAGTCACATTGCTTGCAAGGCTTGTAGTGATCAGCATTACCGAGAGGACCCGGACATACCTCTCCGAAACACGGAGTGACAAATCCTAATCACGATCTATGCCAACCCAAAAAACACGTTCGGAGACACCTGTAGAGCATATTTATAATCAGCTATTTAGGTTGTGACGTTTGATAGCGCACAAGGTGTTCCTCCGATATTCGGGAGTTGCATAATCTCATAGTCTGAGGAACATGTATAAGTCACAAAGAAAGCAGTTAGCAATGAAACTGTAACGATCATAATGCTAAGCTAACGGATGGGACTTGTCCATTACATCATTCTCCTAATGATGTGATCCCGTTCATCAAATGACAACACATGTCTATGGTTAAGAAACATAACCATCTTTGATTAACGAGCTAGTCTAGTAGAGGCATACTAGGGACACTTTGTTTTGCCTATGTATTCACACATGTACTAAGTTTCCGGTTAATACAATTCGAGCATGAGTAATAAACATTTATCATGAAATAACGAAATAATAATAACTTTATTATTGCCTCTAGGGCATATTTCCTACAGTCTCCCACTTGCACTATAGTCAATAATCTATATTACAAAGTAATGATTCTAAGACCCATGGAGTTTGGTGTTGAACATGTTTTGCTCATGGAAGAGGCTTAGTCAACGGGTCTGCAACATTAGATTTGTATGTATCTTGCAAATCTCTATGTACCCCTCTGACACTTGATGACAGATGGAATTGAAGCGTCTCTTAATGTGATTGGTTCTCTTGTGAAATCTAGATTCCTTTGCCAAGGCACTTGCACTAGTATTGTCACAAAAGATTTTCATTGGACTCGATGCACTAGGTATGACACTTAGATCGGATATGAACTCCTTAATACAGACTCCTTCATTTGCTGCTTCCGAAGCAGCAATGTACTCCGCTTCACATGTAGATCGCGCCACGACGCTCTGCTTGGAACCGCACCAAATGAAAGCTCCTCCATATTCAATAAAAATACGTATCCGGATTGCAACTTAGAGTCATCCGGATCAGTGTCAAAGCTTGCATCGACGAAACCGTTTACGACGAGCTCTTCGTTACCTCCATAAACGAGAAACATATCCTTAGTTCTTTTCAGGTATTTCAGGATGTTCTTGACCGATGTCCAGTGCTCCATTCTGGGATTACTTTGGCAACTCCCTGCTATAGTTATAGCAAGGCACACATTAGGTCTGATACACAACATTGCATACATGATAGAACCTATGGCTGAAGCATAGGGAATGACTTTCATTTTCTCTCTATCTTCTGCAGTGGTCGGGTATTGAGTCTGACTCAACTTCACACCTTGTAACACAGGCAAGAATCATTTCTTTGGCTGGTCCATTTTGAACTTCTTCAAAACTATATCAAGGTATGTGCTTTGTGAAAGTCCAATTAAGTGTCTGGATCTATCTCTATAGATCTTGATGCCCAAAATGTAAGCAGCTTCACCAAGGTCTTTCATTGAAAAACTCTTATTCAAGTATCCCTCTATGCTATCTAGAAATTCTATATCATTTCCAATCTACAATATGTCATCCACATATAATATTAGAAATGCTACAGAGCTCCCACTCACTTTCTTGTAAATGCAGGCTTCTCCAAAAGTCTATATAAAATCATATGCTTTGATCACACTATCAAAGCGTTTATTCCAACTCTGAGAGGCTTGCACCAGTCCATAAATGGATCGCTGAAGCTTGCACACTTTATTAGCACCCTTTGGATCAACAAAACCTGCTAGTTGCATCATATACAACTCTTCTTCTCGAAATCCATTCAGGAATGCAGTTTTGACATCCATCTGCCAAATTTCATAATCATAAAATGAGGCAATTGCTAAGATGATTCGGATGGACTTAAGCATCGCTACGGGTGAGGAAGTCTCATCGTAGTCAACTCCTTGAACATGTCGAAAACCTTTCACAACAAGTCGAGCTTTGTCGGCAGTAACATTACCGCTAGTGTCGGTCTTCTTCTTGAAGATCCATTTTTTTCTATGGCTTGCCGATCATCAGGCAAATCCACCAAAGTTCACACTTTCTTCTCATACATGGATCCCATCTCAGATTTCATGGCCTCAAGCTATTTCGCGGAATCTGGGCTCATCATCGCTTCCTCATAGTTCGTAGGTTAACCATGATCTAGTAACATGACTTCCAGAATAGGATTACCGTACCACTCTGGTGCGGACCATAGTCTGGAAGACCTACGAGGTTCTGTTGAAACCTAATATGAAGTTTCATGATCATCATCATTAGGTTCCTCACTAATTGGTGTAAGAATCACTGGAACTGATTTTTGTGATGAACTACTTTCCAATTCGGGAGAAGGTACAATTACCTCATCAAGTTCTACTTTCCTCCCACTCACTTCTTTCAAGATAAACTCCTTCTCTAGAAAGGATCCATTCTTAGCAACGAATATCTTGCCTTCGGATCTATGATAGAAGGTGTACCCAACAGTTTCCTTTGGGTATCCTATGAAGACGCACTTCTCCGATTTGGGTTCGAGCTTATCAGGTTGAAGCTTTTTAACATAAGCATCGCAGCCCCAAACTTTGAGAAACGACAATTTGGTTTCTTGCCAAACCACAGTTCATAAGGCGTTGTCTCAACAGATTTTGATGGTGCCCTATTTAAAGTGAATGCTGCCATCTCTAAAGCATAACCAAAAAATGATAGCGGTAAATTAGTAAGAGACAACATAGATCGCACCATATCCTATAAAGTACGGTTACAACGTTCGGACACACCATTTTTCTATGGTGTTCCAGGTGGTGTAAGTTGTGAAACTATTCCACATTGTTTCAAATGAAGACCAAACTCGTAACTCAAATATTCTCCTCCACGATCAGATCGTAGAAACTTTATTTTCTTGTTACAATGATTTTCCACTTCACTCTGAAATTCTTTGAACTTTTCAAATGTTTCAGACTTATGCTTCATTAAGTAGATATAACCATATCTGCTCAAATCATCTGTGAAGGTAATAAAATAACAATACCGCCACGAGCCTCAATAATCATTGGACCGCATACATCGGTATGTATTATTTCCAATAAGTCTGTAGCTCGTTCCATTGTTCCGGAGAACGGAGTTTTAGTCATCTTGCCCATGAGGCATGATTTGCAAGAACCAAGTGATTCATAATCAAGTGATTCCAAAAGTCCATCAGCATGGAGTTTCTTCAAGCGCTTTACACTGATATGACCCAAACGACAGTGCCACAAATATGTTGCGCTATCATTATCAACTTTGCATGTTTTGGCTTCAATATTATGAACATGTGTATCATCACGATCGAGATTCAATAAAAATAGACCACTTTGAAAGGGTGCATGACCATAAAAGATATTACTCATATAAATAGAACAACCATTATTCTCTGATTTAAATGAATAGTCGTCTCGCGTCAAACAAGATCCAGATATAATGTTCATGCTCAACGCTGGCACCAAATAACAATTATTCAGGTCTAAAATTAATCCCGAAGGTAGATGTAGAGGTAGCGTGCCGACGGCAATCAAATCAACCTTGGAACCATTTCCCACACGCATCGTCACCTTGTCCTTAGCCAATCTTCGTTTAATCCATAGCCCATGTTTTGAGTTGAAAATATGAGCAACAGAACCAGTATCAAATACCCAGGCGCTACTACGAGCATTAGTAAGGTACACATCAATAACATGTATATCAAATATACCTTTCACTTTGCCATCCTTCTTATCCGCCAAATACTTGGGGCAGTTCCGCTTCCAGTGACCAGTCCCTTTGCAGTAGAAGCACTCAGGTTCAGGCTTAGGTCCAGAATTGGGATTCTTCCCGGGAGTAGCAACTTGCTTGCTATTCTTCTTGAAGTTCCCCTTCTTCCCTTTACCCTTTTTCTTGAAACTAGTGGTCTTGTTGACCATCAACACTTGATGCTCCTTCTCGATTTCTACCTCCGCAGCCTTTAGCATTGCAAAGAGCTTGGTAATCATTTTTGTCAACCATTGCATATAGTTCATCATGAAGCCTTTATAGCTTGGTGGCAGTGATTGAAGAACTCTGTCAATGACACTACCATCAGGAAGATTTATGTAACGCCCCGGATCCGATGCGCCAGGTGTCTACTAGTTATTCGCCGTCCTTGCCATGTCATCTGCTTGCATGTTGCATTCTATCATGTCATCATGTGCATCGCATTGGCATACGTGTTCGTCTCATGCATCCGAGCCTTTTCCCCGTTGTCCGTTTTGCAATCCAGCACTCCTATGCCCTCCGGTGTCCCCCTTTTGTCTCCTATTTTGAGTGGGTATTAAACTTTCTCGGAATGGACCGAGTCTTGCCAAGCAGCCTTGGTATAGCACCGGTAGACCGCCTGTCAAGTTTCGTGCCATTTGGAGGTCGTTTGATACTCCAACGGTTAACCGGGTAACCGTAAAAGCCTCCTTCTCTTTGCATCCTAACACCCTTCCAAAGTGGCCCAAAACCCATCTAAGTCTCCTCCATGCTCTCGGTCGTTCGATCACGACCGCGTGGCCGAAAACCGCTCCTCATTTGGACTCTCCTAGCTCCCAGAATCTATAAATAGGTCCTTCCCCTCCATTTTTCGCGGATGAATCCCCTAACCATAGATCCCACCTCCTCTGCGCGCCGGACATGTCCGCCGCCATCCGGACGCATCGCCACCGCCGCCCGCAGCCAACGGGGGCCTGCCACATGTCCGCCCCCGCCGCCCCGCCGCCGCGGCCCGGAGAGCCCGTCGCGGGCCCTCCCGGCCCATCCGCGCCGCCGCCCGGGCTGCCTCGCCCCGCACGCCGCCTGCGCCCCCGCACCTCCGCCGCCGCCGGCGCGCCACCCCGCCGCCGAGCGCCCTCCGCCGCTGCGCCGCCCGCGCCGGTCGCCGTCGCCGCCGGCTTCGCCCACCGGAGCTCTCCTCCGCCATGGCCTCGCCTGATCCGACCTTGCCCCGGCCGGATCCGGCGCCGCAGCCCCAGATCCGGGCACCCCGGGTGCCGCCGCGCCTGCGCCGCCCACCGGCGACCTCGTCCTCAGGCGTTTCCCATCGCCGCTGCTATGCGGGATCGGGGGGAGCCCGATCCGCTCCGCTCCCGCTCGCTCGCCCCTGTTGGGCCTCCTCCCTCGTCGGCCACGTGGGCCGTGGCCTAGCCTCCCCTTCCCCTCCGGCCCAGTGGCCCACTGGTGAGCCTCCCCGACTAAGCCTCGCCTGGGCGTTGTTTAGTAGTCCTGCGCCATTCTGTTTTTTTTTTTCATAAAAACTGCCAAGTCCTAAAAATCTTGCATTCTGGTGCCATGTTCAACGCATCATAACTTGCTGCAAACTGCTCCGTTTCGTGCGTGTAATATGTCAAATTGTTCGTATCAACGAGTACTTCATTTCATTCCATTGCATCATTTTCATTTGAGCTCATATTGATGCCCGGAATGCTGTTGGAAGAGTGCATGTTGATGTTAACCTGCTGAAACTGTTATAACATGCTCATTTGTCATTTTTGTCATGTTTGATGTGTGCATCCTATGAGGTTGATGTCTACATGTGTTTTGATCTATGCCATGCCATAATTCTAGAGGTGCAATCCTTGTATTTTCGTGAGTTGTGTGCTGAGTGCATCGAGCTTGTTAAGTAGGCTACTTGATGTTGCTGTTTTGCTAGACAGATTCTGTTATATTTTGTTGCTATGCAAACATGCTTCTACAAGTCATTTCGTGCATTATTTTGGAGATGTTCACTAAGGATGTTTTGTTATACATGTCATGCTATATCTATTCATGCCCCTAGTTGCATTTATAGCTTGCTGTAGCATGTTTTAATCTTGCTCCAAAGTTGCTAAATAATGTTGCTGCCAACCTGTTAACATGAAGTTCAGTTTTGGCCATGTACTTTTCTAGTGATCCATGCACCCTATGAACTTTTTCTTGCCATGCTTAGCTTCATAAACATGTCTTCTTACTGTTGGTTGCCTTGCCATGCCATGTATTGCTCTGTACTGAGTGGTTCAAGCTCACCAACATGCCTACTTATTGTTGTTTCTGCCATGTATGAATTCGTCATATAACTTGCCATGTTTACATGGGTGCCATCATATTTTCTGTGCCCGTTTGGCTCATGGTCAGTAAGGGACTCTTGTTCTATGCATTTATTATTTTCATGCCATGCCTTTGTTTGCCATGATATGTTCCTGTAACATGTTGTTTGATAGCTCTAAACATTGCAATCTGATGTTATTTCTGCTAAAGTCCGAAACTGTTATTATTTGCAATCTTCCCATGTCCTTTTGAACATGTTCTTGTTGTTTCTGGAGATAGCTCAGTGTTCATGTTTTGTTATGCTTTACCTATACTTCATGCCCATGCCTTTTGTTATTTTGTTGGGATGCTGTAGCTTGTTTTTTGATGCTTGTAAGATGCCTAGTTGCTGTTATGGACAGATTGTTGCTATGACTTGTATAGAGTGTATGTGTTGCACCGTTGCTCCGTTTTGAGTGTGCTCTATATGAAACTTGCTTTATTTTGCATGTAGCTTCGTATTATCATGTTGCATCCTTGTTTTGAGGTGTTTGCTTGATGTTTGTATGCATTTTGCATGAATGCCATGTTTAACTTGTTTTGCTCATATCTTCTAGGCCGTAGCTCCAAATCTAATGAACTATATATGTAACATGACTAGAATTTCGTCTAGATCATCTTGGTGATCTTTAACTTGCTGTTTAACAACTTGAACATAAGGTTTATTCAGTTCTGGACAATTTTCGAAATTTGCATATGAGGACTTACCAGAATTGTTATATGTTGTTTCCGGCCTCATTTAAACTTGTCTTGACGTGTTGCTCTTGTTTGCATCGTCTCTTGCCATGAGTAGCTTCATGTAGCCTTGTCATGCATCATGCTTGTTTCTGCATCATGTCTTGTTCATGTGTGGTGTGTTTACTATGTTGTGTGCTTCTTCTCGATAGTTTCCCGTTTCGTTGCGATCGTGAGGATTCGTTCGTCTACGGTTGGTTCGGCTTCATCCGTTCATCTTCTTCATGGACTCGTTCTTCTTCCTTGCGGGATTTCAGGCAAGATGACCGCTACCCTGGATCTCACTACGATCATTGCTATGCTAGTTGCTTCGTTCTATCGCTTTGCTGCATTACCTATCATTTGCTCTTCAAGCCTCCCAAATTGCCATGAACCTCTAACCTTTGACACCCTTCCTAGCAAACCGTTGCTTGGCTATGTTACCGCTTTGCTCAGCCTCTCTTATAGCGTTGCTAGTTGCAGGTGAAGTTGAAGATTTCTCCATGGTGGACAGGGTTTTGTTGGGATATCACAATATCTCTTATATTATTAATGCATCTATATATTTGGTAAAGGGTGGAAGGCTCGGCCTTATGCCTGGTGTTTTGTTCCACTCTTGCCGTCCTTGTTTCTGTCATACCGGTGTTATGTTCCCGGATTTGCGTTCCTAACGCGGTCGGGTGATTTATGGGACCCCCTTGATAGTTCGCTTAGAATAAAACTCCTCCAGCAAGGCCCAACCTTGGTTTTACCATTTGCCTCACCACCACCTACTTTTCCCTTGGGAGTCGCTCTCTCGAGGGTCATCTTTATTCAGCCCCCCCGGGCCAGTGCTTCTCTAAGTGCTGGTCCGAACCGAGCAGCCTGCGGGGCCCCCTCGGGGAAACTCGAGGTCTGGTTTTACTCGTAGCTTGACTTATCCGGTGTTGCCCTGAGAACGAGATATGTGCAGCTCCTATCGGGATGTCGGCGCATCGGGCGGCTTTGCTGGTCTTGTTTTACCATTGTCGAAATGTCTTGTAAACCGGGATTCCGAGACTAATCGGGTCTTCCTGGGAGAAGGTATATCCTTCGTTGATCGCGAGAGCTTATCATGGGCTAAGTTGGGACACCCCTGCAGGGTATAAACTTTCGAGAGCCGTGCCCGCGGTTATGTGGCAGATGGGAATTTGTTAATGTCCGGTTGTAGGTAACTTGACACTTGATCCGAATTAAAACGCATCAACCGCGTGTGTAGCCGTGATGGTCTCTTTTCGGCGGAGTGCGGGAAGTGAACATGGTTTCTGGGTTATGTCTGACATAAGTAGGAGTTCAGGATCACCTCTTGATCATTGCTAGCTTCACGACCATTCCTTTGTTTCTCTTCTCGCTCTCATTTGCGTATGTTAGCCACCATATATGCTTAGTCGCTGCTGCACCTCACCACTTTACCCCTTCCTTTCCCATTAAGCTTTGCTAGTCTTGATACCCATGGTAATGGGATTGCTGAGTCCTCGTGGCTCACAGATTACTACAACAACTGTTGCAGGTACAGGTTATGCGATGATCATGACGCGAGAGCGATGTTGCTTGTTTGGAGTTCTTCTTCTGCTTCTTCTTCGATCAGGGGATAGGTTCCAGGTCGGCAGCCTGGGTTAGCAGGGTGGATATTGTTTGAGTTTATGTTTATGATTCATCCGTAGTCGGATGTTGTTCTTGTATGTTGTATTGTTGTATTCATGTGACATTGTATGTATTGGATTTATCCCCACTATTATGTAATTGTTGATGTAATGATATCCACCTTGCAAAAGCATTCCAATATGCGGGTCTATCCTTGGTGGGACCTTCGAGTTCCTTTTGGATAGGGTCGCATATTGGGCATGACAAGTTGGTATCAGAGCCTCGACCGACCATAGGAGCCCCCTTGTTTGTTGGCCGCTGTTGAGTCTAGAAGAAAACTTTTTCGGAGTCTAGTTATATCAGAGAGTAGGAATTCTTTTTACTCCTCAGCCCCCTTCGTCACTCTGGTAAGGAATCTTGACGTAGGTGTTTTGAACTACTCCTCTTCCCTTCAAATTTTTTCTTTAGGATCACGCGGTTAGTTTCGTGAGTTGTCCATCCTCTTTTGTCCGGTGCATTCCTCGTCAAGCTGATTCGAACCTCTCTCTCTTTGGGAGATCAATCCTCAGCTCTTTTCGATCGATGTTGTTTCCCTGTCCAAAGTTGTCCTTGTTTTTCCCACCCAGCCACCCTTTTTCTTTTTGGAACCGGAGTCCGTAACCGAGTATCCATCCTACACGTGCGAAGTCTTTGCTTTCTTTCCTCAATGATTTCAACCGGTGTTTTCTCTTCAATATATTCGTCGGTTTCCCCTTCCAAGTTCCTTTGTTTTCCCGCCCTCCCACCCTCTTCTTCCCGGAGCCTCAGTCTCTTTCGAGCATCAACTTTCATTCATACGGAGCCTTTTCAGTCTTCCCTCAATCATTTCAACCGGTGAATTCTCGTCTCGTTCGTCATTCTTCATCCCGTTTTTTTCCGGTGGATTCGATTCAAGTTTTCTGGGTTGATCACATTGTTTTCCTTTCTTAAAGTGTTTTCCTTGCTCGTTCGCCTCTCGCCAGTTTATCATTCCGGAGTTCGGAAGACATCTCAGGAGATTCGTCTTTGTTCCAATTAATTCGAGGTTGTCACCTCATTCGAATATTTCAATTGTTCCGGTGCATCATCTACCTCTTCAACATCCCTTTCCAACGGTGTTTTTCTTTTAGTGGGCCCTAACCCACAGGTCTTTTCCCAGGATCTTACCTGACTCTTCTAATTCCCCCGGAGTTATTCTCAAATTCTTTTCAAGTGTGACGTAAGAATGAATTTCATCAGTCACATGCCTTTTCCAAGATCGATTTCAAATCATTTCATCGTCGGCTCAACCTCTTTGCTTTTCATTCTCCCGGAGTATCTCAGTAATTTTGGTGGTGTTTCTCATCATCATTTGAAGATCAAAGAAGAGTTCCTCGTAAATCTTGCCCGTTCTCTCGAAGATTCGTGGTTCTAGCTTCATATCATCCTCTCAAATTATTTCAGTTTGTCAGATATTCTTTCTTACCCATCCGGAGTATTTTAGGAGTTGATTTTCTTTTTCATTTCACCGGAGGCCATCATTCCAGTTATCGTTACCCATTTATCTCGGTGCTTCGTTCAAGTGTTCTTTAATTAGCTCATGATCTCTTTGTTCTTTGCATCTAAATTCCCCTCGAGCATATAGGTTCTCTTAATTCTTTACTGTGATTCATTCTCTTTTGTCATTCAATTTTCGAATTCTTACGGTGGTTCGTTCAAGATTCTTTTTCCTTGATTATCATATTAATCAATTTGTTCTTTCGAATCCTACCGGTGGCTCAGGAAGACCTTCTCAAGTTTGCGATATGTCACTTCTCAATCCTTTTTCAAGAAGAATAAGTAGTATGCAAAAATCCATTGCTTGTCATCAATTTAACTTGATGAAGGATAAGCATACAATAAATCTTATTCTTATTTCCTCGTAGCAAGTAATCCCTTCCTTCAGAGTTTGTTCTCGATGAAAAAACTCTAGTTCCAAGTGCTTTCATCTTTTCTTTTCCGGAGTTCATATTTTCTCGGCCATGTCGTCGAAACCCCCATCTAAATCATCGCAAGGCTCATCTTATTCTTTCATCCTTCATTTCTATCTCATCATCTTTTTGTTACCGGAGTTCTTCATGGTGGTTCTTCATGAGATAATTCTTTCTTCAAGAGTTCATCAAGTATCATTCCATCCTCTCAAGTTCATGTTCTAATCCTTCCTTTTTCAGCCGGAGTGCTGCCTAAATCCTTTCAGTCTTATTCGTTTCTTTTCTCATTCTAACCACTCCGGTTAGAACGAGTGGTTTCATAGTCTATCTGATTCCGTGAGCTTTCCATTCTCGTCATTCTCGTCATTTCTCTCTTCTTCTCGAGTGCTCTCGATTCTTTGCTTCTTCTCTTGAGTTTTTGTTTCACCCATCCCTTTTCACTTCCGTCTCGGTCCTAAGATCTCGGGACGAGATCTCTTGTTAGTGGAGGAGTGTTGTAACGCCCCGGATACGATGCGCCAGGTGTCTACCAGTTATTCGCCGTCGTTGCCATGTCATCTGCTTGCATGTTGCATTCTATCATGTCATCATGTGCATCGCATTGACATACGTGTTCGTCTCATGCATCCGAGCCTTTTCCCCGTTGTCCGTTTTGCAATCCGGCACTCCTATGCCCTCCGGTGTCCCCCTTTTGTCTCCTGTTGTGAGTGGGTATTAAACTTTCTCGGAATGGACCGAGTCTTGCCAAGCAGCCTTGGTATAGCACCGGTCGTTCGATCACGATCGCGTGTGTCGTGGGAAACGAACACCTATGGGGCAGGGACCCTTTCGGTCCGGCAAGGGAGCGGAGGGTGCACGAAGAGCAGATCGAGGCGAAGCACGCGAGGGATTTTACCCAGCTTTGGAGCTCTCCGGAGAGATAAAACTCCTACTGCTGCTTTGTGTTTGTATTGTGTTCTTGCTCGAGGGAGTGAGTGTTCTGTAGTTTCGAATGAGTCGAACCCCCTCTACGTTGCGCATGGGCCTCCTTTTATAGGCTAAAGGGGTCACCGACAGGTGGCAATGTAGAGAGGGGTACAAATGTAAAAAGGGTGGTTGGTACAACTGCTATCTACAGTGCACCTTACCTAACTCTGACGGCAGGGGACAAGCGCATTTAATGTCCGTCCGCCTCGCCCAACAGTACAGAGAAGCGACCGTTAGGGGCGCCACCGCCTGCCACGATGGCCTTCTCGTCATCTCCACTTGCCACCTCGCACCGCTTGGCTGCACAGCTCTCCGCCATGTGTGCCTGGAACGATCCTGTGGCGACACGTCGTCGGATGAGCTGGAGTGTGGGCGCAGAGTGGTGGCTTCGCCGCGGCAAGTGCCTTGCCGCGGTCGTTGTCTTATCGCACCCGAAAGCTTGTCGCTCGCCGGGTCTTGCCGGGACGCGCGGCGCGTCGCGGCAAGTTTCTTGGCTGGCCCACCCGGCAAGCTCCTCTTGCCGGGGCCTTGTCCTTCCTGGAAAGCTCCTCTTGCCAGAGCCTTGTCTTCTTAGTTAAAACACTTTGTTCTTGAATGGCACAAATATGAGTTACAGAGGATCTTGGCGGACGCCCAACAAGCCTTGCCGCTAGGCGCTGCGACTGCCCGTGCACAAGTTCGGGATACTAAGGTACCCCTACTTTAGTACACCGACAGGAGCCCCCGGGCCTGGGCCACACACGGTGCCGAGCGCTGTTGGGCCAGGCCCAAAACAGGGCACGGGCACGCGCGGCCTGGGTCCATACCAAATCTAACTCCATATCCACCGCGCCCTCCCGTAACGGCACGCGTCAAACGCGGCGTCGTGGGAGAGATCGTGGGCAATTCTTTAATCAAGAAAGGCGTAACGTTCGCCTCTCCTCTTTATAAGCAGAGGAAACAGGGGCCGTTCCCCCACCTTCGCCATTTGCGGTTCCTTCCTCAGAAAGCTCCACCGCTCCCCTCCGCTTCCCAAGCCGAAAGAGAGCAGCGCTCCGCCGTCGCCGCCGCCGTCGCCGCCATCGCCGCCAACCTCCTCCATCGCTTCCACCATGGCTCCGAAGACCGGAAGGAGTATGAAGTCGGCCGAGGCGCTGCGGCTTGAGGCGCTGCGCAAAGAGCAAGCACTTTTCCCCCCCGAGCTCACCCCGAAGGCGCTGCGGGAGGAGTTCTATCTGTTCTGGTCGACGGAAACGCGGGCGTATCCGCGCACGCAGGTACTCTCCGCCGAAGCTTCTACCTCAAAAAAGTGTCCAAGAGGATACTATTTCTTTCCCCTGTTCTTCTATTGCGGGCTTTGCCCACCTTTTTCCGATTTCTTCTGTGATATCATGAACACCTACGGGTTTCATGTTCTTGACTTCACCCCCAACGCCGTTCTGACAATGGCGGTTTTCGCACACCTCTGCGAGAACTTCGTTGGAATCCACCCAAATGTCGCCCTCTTTCGCCACTACTTCATGCCTCGGGCCGAGAAGGGGGAGCCCTTAGCTGGCAGGATCGCCTGGATATCGAGGGTCGGCATGAAGGAGGTTTATCTGGAGGGGGAGCTCCGCAACAAGTGGGATGAATGGAGGGCGGAGTGGTGCTGGATTGTTGATGCGGATCCGCAGCCATTCACCAGCCTGCGTCAAGCCCGAGTAGTGCGCGGCGGCGACTGGAGCGCCCTGGCGGCAGATGACGCCAGATTGTAGATCGCCACCACGCGGATTTTGCGGCTCAGGCTTGTCGGGCTTACTGTAGGGGCCGTTGTCGCGGACTTCCTTCGCCACCGCATCGCCCCTCTGCAGGAGAGGGGGAGGCCCGCCTGGCTGTTCGGGGGCCCGGCAGATATCATGAGGCTGCGTCCAGGCCTCAATTTTAATTTCACAGTCTTGGAGTTGGATGGTGTCGGTGTACTAAAGTAGGGGTACCTTAGTATCCCGAACTTGGGCACGGGCAGTCGCAGCACCCTGCGGCAAGGCTTGCCGGACGTCCGCCAAGATCCTCCGTTATTCCTATTACTGCCATTCAAGAACAAAGTGTTAACTGAGAAGACAGAGTCCCGACGAGAGAAGCTTGCCGGGAAGGACAAGACCCCGGCAAGAGGAGCTTGCCGGGAAGGCCAGCCAAGACCCAGCGAGCGGCAAAGCTTGCGGGTGCGACGAGACAGCGACCGCGGCAAGGCGCTTTCCGCGGCGAAGCCACCACTCTGCACCCACGCTCCAGCGCATCCGACGACGTGTCGCCGCAGGATCGCTCCTGGTGCACGTGGCGGGTGGCTGTGCAGCCAAGCGGTGCGAGGTGGCAAGTGAAGATGACAAGGAGGCCATCGTGGCGATCGGTGGCGCCCCTAACGGTCGTTTCCTACACTGTTTGAGCGACCGGACGGGCATTAAATGCCCTTGTCCCCTGCCGTCAGAGTTAGGTAGGGAGCACTGTTGATAGCGGTTGTACCAACCCCCGTTTTTACTTTTTTACCCCTCTCTCTACGCTGCCACCTGTCGGTGACCCCTTTAGACTATAAAAAGGAGGCCCATCCACACGTAGAGGGGGTTCGACTCATTCGACACTACAACACACCTACGCTCTTGAGCAAGAACAGAATAGAAACACAAAGCAGCAGTAGGAGTTTTATCTCTCCGGAGAGCTCCGAAGCTGGGTAAAATCCCTCGCGTGCTTTCGCCTCAATCTGCTCTACGTGCGCCCTCCGCTCCCTTGCCGGACCGAGAAGGGGCCCTGCCCCATAGGTGTTCGTTTCCCACGACATCTTTGGCGCGCCAGGTAGGGGGGCGTCGAGGTTGTGCGTATCTGATCCGGCATCTGCGCGCGCTACATCAACATCTTCATCGACATGCCACCGAAGAAGAAGGCTTCGGAGGTGGCCGCTCCGTCTGCGACTATCCTACCGCCACCGAAGCAAACGGGCGGTGGGGTGGACGCCGGCGGAGGAGCGGGCGCCGACGGTGGGACTCACGTCGTCACCAGGTCCAAGGATAAGGCCCCGCAAGCTTCAACGTCTGTACATCCACCGCACCCCTCCCTGGGGGTGCAGGATCGACAACGCCACGGTGCTCCTAGCACCGTACTCACTTTGGAACAAGGCCAAGCTGGTGGGTCGCGGGACGCTCAAGGCCAACATACACGTCAACACGCTGGCACGAGCGCAGTGCGTTCGCCTGGACGAGATGTTGCTCCTTCTAACACTGTTAGAAGTTTGAGCATATCCCGCACCTCGCGTCGCTCGCCACCGCCACCCAAGACTCCAGAGGAAGCGCTGGCTCGAGCCCAGCTGCTTCTAGATTACCCTCCAGCGCCAGACAAGATCGACGACTGGAGGGCCACCATTCAAAGCCTTATCGGCTTTGCCAACGGCGACAAGCCCCGGCAACCGAGCACATCGAAGCCCCGGCAAGACGCCCAGGCGCAAGCCGACGCCGACAAGACCGCTGGGGGTGCCACCACCGTGCACTCCCCGCCCCGAAGGCCAAGATCGCCGACTCGCCGGGCCAACCTCGACACCGACTCCACCGCGTCGTCGGACCCGCGAGCTCGCCGTGATCAACGCCAAGTTCTCCAAGAACGACGACACGAAGACGCTCGCACTCGCATCGAGCGTCAAAGAGAAGCGCGGCGTCAATCAGACCAGCGCGCTGGGCCCACTGTCGGTATGCATGCGCCAGGGGAACCAGGCGACTTGCCGTATGCGGTAGGTTGCCCCGCGTTCACCCGTGAGCTGCGGCAGGTCCAGTGGCCCAGTATGAAAAACTTCAAGCCAGACGTGCCCGAGAAGTACGATGGCAGGATACATCCGTCAGAGTTCCTCAGCGTCTACACCATCGCGGTGCAGGCCGCCGGGGGCCACGACGAGAAGATCCTCGCCAACTACTTCCCGCTGGTGCTCAAGCCCAACGTCAGATCTTGGCTCATGCACTTGCCGGACAACTCCATCTCTTCGTGGGCGGACCTGTGCCATCAGTTTTTCGGCGCCTTCACAGGCGGCCACAAACCCCATGGCCAGGAGAGCGATCTTCATCTGCTCGCCCAGAAAGAAGGAGAACCCCTGCGCAAGTACATACAGAGATTCAGCCAGGTGCAGCGCAACATCCCAGACGTCCACCCCGCCGCGGTTATCAGCGCGTTCCATCAGAATGTGCGTAACCGCAGGATGAGGGAGGAGATGGCGATGTGCAAAATCAGAGATGTCAGTGAGCTCTATGCTCTGGCCGACAAGTGTGCACGTGCTGAAGAGGGGAGAAAACTCCCCAGAGAGAACGCAGGAGCAGAAGGATCTGACAGTGAGGACGCCCCTCCGGAAAATAAGAACCAGAGGCGGAATAACAGAAAGAGAAAGGCTAAGGATGTGCTAGTTGTCGAGCAGTCCGGCAACGGAGGCGGTTCCGAGAAGGCCAAAGCTGGTGACTCCGGCGAGGCTGTGGTAGCCGCCGACAAGCAGGATGGCTCCGGCAAGCAGTACTCCAAGATCCACCGCACCAAGGGCCACGACCTCCAAGCTTGCAAGAAGGTTGAGCAGATGGCAGAGCTACAGAAAGCTGAATACGAGCGCCGCGACAAGGAGAAGGCCCAGGAAGGTGGCAGAGGATCCGGCAAGAAGCGTCCCGCCCGGGGAGGGCGCCGCGGCAAGGCCAAGCAGCGGCAAGGAGATAGGCCTCCCCGTGGCCGCGACAAGGATGAAGACGAAGATGAAGATGATGAGATGGAGGAAGATGAGACCGACGAGCAAGAGTTTCAGATGGCAACGGAGGTTTTGTGCGTCGACGGCGGTGCCTCTCTGCACACCTCGCACCGCCAACTCAAACAGTGGGTGCGGGAGGTGAACGCAGCAGAACCGTCCGTTGAATCGCGCAAGCCCCTGAAGTGGTCCAGCATGCCCATCATTTTTGATGTTGAGGATCACCCTGATTGCATCACTGCGGTCGGGTGCTTGCCGATGTTGGTTTCGCCAACAATCCGCAACCTCAAGGTCACGAAGAGGTTGGTTGACGGCGGGGCCGGCCTGAATCTGATCTCTTCCGCGGTGCTCAAGAAGCTCCAGATCCCCGACAGCGAGCTCGAAGAGACTGGTACCTTTCAAGGAATCACCCCGGGAAGGAGCAAGCCGAAGGGGAAGATCACACTGCCAGTAACTTTTGGCAGCGAGTTGAACTTCAAGACAGAGAGAGTCACGTTTGACGTTGCTGATTTCCCATTGCCTTACAATGGGATACTCGGCCGTCCAGCGCTTGCCAAGTTCATGGCAGCCTCTCACTACGCTTACAATGTGCTCAAGATGCCTGGTCCGATAAGTGTTATTTTTGTCCATGGCAACAAGAAAGATGCACTTATCTGTACTGACAAGATCTACCGAGAAGCAGCAGCTGCAGCAGAACACAAACCACTTGCCGCTGAAACTCCCGGGGGGAAGAAGAAGACCAAGTCCGGCAAGAGTAGCTCTGATGCCCACTCCGGCAAGCGCACCTCTTCGGAGTGCTGCGCTACCGTCGAGGACGCACCATCGAGCTCCACCGGCAAGTGCAAGAAGGCAAAGACAGCTTCACCAGAGACCAAGAAAGTGGCCGCCAAGGAGGACGGCACTGGTGGTACCTTCACCATCAGTGCCACGCTTGATCCTAAATAGGAAAGCGCGCTCGTTGCTTTCCTGCGGGCGAATGTCGATGTGTTTGCATGGCAACCATCTGACATCCCCGGTGTTCCCAGGAAAGTAATTGAGCACCACCTTTCCGTCTGCCCTCACGCGCGGCCCGTCAAGCAGAGAGTTAGGAAGCAAGCAGTGGAGCGTCAAGAGTTCATTGCAGAGGAGATCAAGAAATTGGAAGCAGCAGGCCTGGTCCGAGGAGTACTCCATCCGACGTGGTTAGCCAATCCAGTAGTCGTGCGCAAAGCAAACGGGAAGTGGAGGCTTTGTATTGACTTCACTGATGTTAATAAAGCTTGTCCCAAGGATCCATTTCCCTTGCTGCGCATTGACCAGATTGTCGACTCCACAGCAGGATGTGATCTGCTTTCATTCCTTGATGCATACTCAGGATATCATCAGATCTTCATGGCAGAAGAGGATGAAGAGAAAACCGCATTCATTACTCCATGTGGCACGTACTGCTTTGTACGGATGCCTTTCGGACTAAAGAATGCTGGTTCAACATTTGCAAGAGTAGTCAGTCATGCTTTTGAGCCACAGTTGCACAGAAATGTGGAAGCTTACACGGATGACATAGGGGTCAAGAGCAAGGACAAAGAGACGCTGATTCAAGATTTGGACGAGACTTTTGCAAATCTGCGCAAGATCAATCTCAAGTTGAATCCCGAGAAGTGTGTGTTCGGAGTTCCTTCCGGCAAGCTTCTCGGATTCTTTGTGTCTCAGAGGGGGATTGAAGCCAATCCCGACAAGATCAAAGCCATTGAACAGATCGAAGCACCAAAGCACGTCAAGGATGTGCGAAGACTTGCCGGCTGTGTTGCTGCTCTCAGTAGGTTTATCTCTAAGTCTGCTGAGCGCGCCCTGCCGTTTTTCAAAATTTTGAAAAAGGCAGGTCCTATGAAATGGACTCCGGAAGCGGAGGCTGCGCTGCAGGACCTAAAGAGATACCTATCCTCTACTCCAATACTTGTCGCACCTAAGCCACAAGAGAAGTTGCTGCTATATCTGGCGGCAACCAATCAAGTGGTTAGTGCTGCGTTAGTAGCGGAGAGGGAGGCGGATGATGAGCCAGCGGCCGCGGCAAGCGAGTCCAGCGACAAGCAGGGGGCTTCCCCGACAAGTTCTGGTTCCGGCAAGGATGGATCTGCACAGCCACAAGAAGAGAAACAGAAGAAGATGGTGCAGTGCCCAGTTTACTTTGTCAGTTCCCTTCTGCAGGGGGCTAGATCAAGGTACTTTGGTGTGCAGAAGTTGCTTTTCGGCCTTCTCATGGCCTCGAGGAAGCTGCGCCATTACTTTCAAGCACATGAGATCACAGTTGTCACTCGCTTTCCGTTGAAGAGGATACTGCAGAATCCAGAAGCAACAGGCAGGATTGTCGAGTGGGCACTGGAATTGTCAAGCTTTGGCCTCAAGTTTGAGAGTACCTCAACTATCCAGAGCCGGGCATTGGCAGAATTCATAGCAGAATGGACGCCAACACCTGATGAAGAAACTCCGGAGAGGAGCATCCCCGTCAAGGAAGCAAGCAAAGAATGGATCATGTACTTTGATGGTGCCTTCTCGCTGCAAGGCGCCGGTGCGGGCGTACTGCTTGTCGCACCCACCGGAGAGCACCTCAAGTACGTGGTCCAGATGCACTTTCCCAAGGAGCAAGCAACAAACAATACTGCAGAGTATGAAGGCTTGCTTGCCGGACTCAGGATCGCGGCAGACCTTGGGATCAAGAAGCTTATTGTCAGGGGTGACTCACAGTTTGTCGTCCGTCAAGTAAACAAAGATTATCAGAGTCCGTTGATGGAAGCATACATTGATGAAGTGAGGAAGCTAGAAGAACATTTTGACGGCCTACAGATGGAACACGTTCCAAGAGCTCAGAATGACATTGCAGATGGCCTGTCAAAGTGTGCCGCACTCAAGTTACCTGTGGAACCAGGAATTTTTGTGCTCAAGCTGACTCAACCATCTGTCACACCATCAACTGGACAGAGAAAGAAGAGGAAGTTGGTTACTGGTGACTACTTCCCGGCAGAACTCCTTGAAGCCGCCGTCAAGAAGGTCCCCAGGATCAACACAAAGAGTGCTGAGGAGCAGTCTGCTCCGACAAGCCCTAGGGTTTGCTTCGTTGAAGCAGACGCTCCCGACAAGCCGTGTCTCGACACGCTTGCCGGGGAGCATCATGCTCTGGCTGAATCACAGATTCTTGCCGTGGAAGCAAATGTTCCCGCAGCAGCATTTGCGCCTTTAGTCCTTGTCGTTGAGCCACAAGCTCCGGCATGGGCACAACAGATCGTCCAATTCCTTCAAACAGGAGAACTTCCCGAAGAGCAAGAAGAAGCAAAGAGAGTAGCCCGGCAATCAAGTATGTACCAGTTTGTCGATGACATACTGTACAGAAGAAGATTCAACGGAGTGAAATTGAAGTGCATCTCCCGGGAAGATGGACAGGAGTTGTTGGCAGAGATACATGGAGGCATATGTGGTCACCACATTAGCGCAAGAGCACTTGCCGGCAAGGCCTTCCGGCAAGGTTTCTTCTGGCCGACAGCCCTCCAGGATGCAACTGCACAAGTAACCAAGTGTGAAGCGTGCCAGTTCCACTCCAAACAGATACATCAACCAGCTCAAGCTCTCCAAACAATCCCTTTATCCTGGCCATTTTTGGTCTGGGGCTCGACATCCTCGGCCCCTTTCCCCGAGCCGTCGGGGGCTTTGAGTACTTGTACGTTGCAATCGACAAGTTCACAAAGTGGCCTGAAGTGGAACCAGTGAGGAAGGTGACAGCACAGTCAGCAGTCAAGTTCTTCAGGTCAATTGTTTGCCGTTTCGGAGTCCCTAACAGGATCATCACCGACAATGGCACACAATTCACGAGCCGCACCTTCATGCAGTACGTCCAAGATCTTGGCGCCAAGATCTACTTCGCTTCTGTTGCTCACCCGAGAAGCAACGGTCAAGCGGAGAGGGCAAACGCTGAAGTGCTGCGAGCGCTCAAGACCAGAACTTTCGACAGGTTGCACAAGTGCGGAAGAAACTGGATCGAGGAGCTGCCGGTGGTTCTTTGGTCGATCAGGACGACGCCAAATCGAGCCACTGGCCAGACAACTTTTGCTCTTGTCTATGGAGCAGAAGCAGTTCTCCCCACGGAACTCGTATACGGATCGCCTCGAGTGCTCGCTTACGATGAGCTTGAGCAAGAGCAGCTGCGCCAAGATGATGCGCTGCTCCTCGAGGAAGATCGTCTTCAGGCTGCTGTACGAGCTGCTCGCTACCAGCAAGCTTTACGCCGCTACCATAGCCGCAAAGTTAATGCCAGAAGCTTCGAGGAAGGCGACCTTGTTCTTCGGTGCGTTCAATCCGCCAAGAATTCCAACAAGTTGACGCCAAAGTGGGAAGGCCCTTATCGGGTGAAACGAGTCACTAGGCCCAGCGCTGTCCGCCTTGAGACTGAAGATGGCTTTCCGGTGAGCAATTCCTGGAACATAGAGCATCTTCGCAAGTTTTACCCATAAGGCGCGGTTGCCGGAATCTGTCCCGGCAACCACCTTTTGTACAAGCCTTGCCATTGTTGCATGTAACCCTTTGTACAAAGCCGGGCGCAGATCCCGTGCATAAATAAAGTTCATGTGCCTCGCACATCTTGTCAAATTTCATGCCTTTTTCTTTTTTGCATGTATATCTGACACTTTGTGTAGCACTCACCCCCGGTAAGCAATAACGAGCCTTAAGGCTCCATATCTTTATTTTCTCTTCTTTCTTTTTGTCCAAAAAGAAGGTACCTTCGCCCACAAGTTCACCGGGGGGGGGGGAGGAGAGGATAAAGGTGTAGACCAGGCGTCGTTCAAAAAATACAGCCTTGGTGGGACGCAGACGACAGAAAAGCTAAGTTGCCAAAGTTTGAGCACAGTCAGTTTTAAATTTTTAAGTTATATTCCTTGAACGACCGTGCCTTGTATGGAAAACCTGTGCGCGGACGAACCGGCTCGTGGCTAAGTTGCGCCCTTACTTTGTTTCGAGTCCGCTCAACAATGAAAGTGTGCTGCGACTAGTCCCGACAAGGTTTCTTGCCGGAGGCAACACCGCCAACAGGCTGCTGATGTTCCGCACTCAGCGCTTGCGGCAAGCGTGCTCGCGCCGGCAAGTTCCCTAAAAGCGTAGGGTAAAAACATGCAAGGGATGGAACCGAATAAAGGAAGTAACATAGTAGACAGTACTCAGAATAAAGTTATATTACAATAAATAACTTGCCGCGCTCTAATGGATTGTTCCTATGACATATCTAGCAGCGGCAAGAAGAAGGAAGGGAGAAGAAGGGTGGCCTAATCCACGCGCTCGCCGTCAACCCTCCTGACCTCATTCACCTTGTCCATGATGGGTGCGACAATGGATTTGAGCTCTTCGAGATCAGCGCCCGCCGGCAGCTTCTTGAGGACGCGGGTGAGGTCGAGGCCCGGATTGCGGAAGAGTATCTTCACCAACACCTTCTCCAAGACCTTGGCGCAGATTGCGCGCGACTCGTCCGCCAGCTTCTTTGGGATCCTTTCCCGGAGTTGCTGGAGGGCCGTCACCACGCCCTTGAAGAAGAGAGTAAGCTTGGCGCTGGGCTGGAGGTTTTCGTCAGTAGAGTACCCGAAGCCCTCCAAGTCCAGCTCCGCCAACTCCTCGTCGATGGCTGCAGCAATGTTGACGAGGCCCTCCGTCCAGAGCTCCACCGTAGCCTTGAAGGTGTTTTGGGTTTCGGCGGCCCTCGTCAGCAGCTCCTCGTTGCCCTTAAGCTCCTTCTTCAAGTCATCCTCTCGCCTCTTGGCGGCGTCCAGCGTCTCCGTCAAGGTGGCCAGCTTCAGCTCCAGATCAGCGCTCGAGTCCTTGGCGGCGTTCAGTTCCTTGATCTTGTCGGCAAGTTGAACTTGCAGATCGCCATGGGCAAGAGCATCCTTCTCGCGCTCGCGCTGGAGTGCGGCAAGCTCATCATCCTTCCCTTTCATGTCCACCTCCAGCTGCGTCACCTTCACCTCTAACTCCTTCTTGGCAGCCTCAGCAGCCGCGGCGGCATCCTTCGCCTCCTTGAGTGCCCCGCCAAGTGATTTCTCCCGGGCCTCGAGCTCCTCCTCATGGCTATCTAGATTCACCTTCTTCTGTGTCAGTTCACCTTTGCGCCTGGACAGCTCCTCGGCGGCGAGCCTCTGCTGCTCCTCGGCTTCCGCCTTCTCCAAGATGAACGCCTTCTTCGCCTCGTCAAGTTGCGCCCTTTCCTCCGCAATGGATCGGAGGGCCTCCTGGTTGCGGCTCTTGAGCTCCTCCTTGGACTCGCCGCTGCTGCTGCTTGGCGCGTCAACCACCGCCAGCCCAGCGGAGGCCAGTACTTCCCCGTCAAACTCCTCTCCTTCAACCGGCGCCCTGGAGCTCGACGCCCAGGGAAGCTTGATGTATACGCCCTCGCCGGCCTTCAAGTATGCGCCCGGCTGGGGCTCCTCGGAGCCAGGCGCTGCATCAGCGGCGGAGGGGTCGGCGGACGGTGTAGCGCCTTGCGCTCCTGCGCCCTCCGGGTTGTTAGTACGACCGCCGGACCCCTCGCCGGCTCCTGCGCCAGCGGCCTTGGCGGCTTCCTCGTCGGCAGGTTCATCAGCGCCGGCCTCTTCCTCGTCAGCGGCGGCACCTTCAGTATTGCCGCGTGCGCCTTCCTCGCGCGGTGGCCTCGGTCCCCATCGGGTCTGCGAGAGGGGGATCTGAGGACAGCGAGAGGAAGGAAAAGTCAAGCAAATATACAAAAAAAAGAAGAAAGAAGATCAAAAGAAGAACCCAAGGGAAGATTTCCGACAAGGTAGGTCACCTGTGCTGGGCTCTGTGACCATGGGCTCCTCCACCGAGGGCTCACTGGTTCCGTTTCTTGCCGGGGACCTCTCCCTTGCCGGGGAGCGCTCCCTTGTCGGGGAATCGCCCCTTGGCGGCGTAGTCGAAGCAGACAGCACCTCCGGGGCAGTTTCTGATTGCTCTTGATGGGCCTGCTCTGCTCCTACACGAATGGATCAGCAATCAAGATGTCAGCAAAAGAAGAAGCACCCATGCACGCCCCACAACAGAAAGTGAACCAAACACTTACGCTGGGGGCTGTGCTGGGGGCTGCTGCGAGGAGAAGGAACCGGGTCCGTCAAGGTAGTCTCGGACGTGTCCTCTGCCGTCACAGCAGGATCGTCCTCGATGACAACCACAGGGACCTTGGCCCTCTTCGCCGCTCTCTCGGCTAGAGTCCTGAAATGGGACAAGGATTCAGAGGGAAGCAAATCAGATACAAGGCAAGCAACAACAAAGATCAAAGAAAGACAAGTACAGTGAGAAGAAAGCCTTACTCCTCCTCCTCTTCTTCCTCCTCGTTGGAACTCAGCGCAGAAAGGTCGAAGTCTGGTACCCTTTCTGCGCGGCGAGGCGGAGGAGTAGGCTCCCTTGGACGTTTGCCGGGAGCTGTAGCAGGATCGGGCGTGGCAGCCCGGGAAGACCCCGCGTCAGTTGCCGGCGCGGCCTGAGAGGCTCCCGCGGCAATGGTTCTTGCCGCGGTGGAGCGTGTCCCACGGCGCTGCGGCTGTTGGCCTACTTGCCGCCCTGCTGTATCTCCAACTCGACGGAGGCACCTTCTTGGTTGGAATTGGGGCTGTGCTGGGGGCTCCGCCTGCGGCAAGCTGCTCGAAGACGGCTGGCCGCTCGCACCCTCGGCGGGCTCGCTCGCTTCGGCCTCGGGCTCCCCCTCGCCAACGACCTCTCTGGCAAGGTCCTCCCTGTCGGCAAGGCTTGCCGCCTCGGCCGCCTCTGCCTCCTCCAACATGAAGCCGAACTGGCCCGCGGCGGCGGCTGCCGCCGCCTCTTCGGCCCTGGTGGCGATGTACCGCATCTCGTCGTCGGTGGTGTCATGGGTGAGGAGCCTCTGCTCGTCGGCATTGACTTCTATCTCCGTCAAGCTATCGAAGAATTGCCGCATGACGTCGTCGGCGGGCTCCATCCAAGTTGCGCTTATCCCGTGCGAGTCGCACTCTGGCATCATTGCGCAGATGCGATCGCGCTGGGAGTTGTTGCACAAAGGGATGACGCCCTGCGGCAACCTGAACCACTCTGGATGGTTGGCGTCATGCTTGAACAACTCCCTCAGCATCCCGTCAAGCTCCAGGACTATGAAGTTGAATTTGAGGCCTGGACGCAGCCTCATGATATCCGCCGGGCCGCCAAACAGCCAGGCGGGCCTCCCCCTCTTCTGCAGAGGGGCAATGCGACGGCGAAGGAAATCCGCGCCAACCGCCCCTGCTGTGAGCCCGACAAGCCTGAGCCGGAGGATTCGTGTGGTGGCAATCTTCAGCTTGGCATCGTCCGGCGACAGAGCGCTCCAGTCGCCGCCGCGCACCACCCGGCTCCGGCGCAGGTTGGTGAATGGCTGCGGGTTGGCGTCGACGATCCAGCACCACTCCGCCCTCCACTCATCCCACTTGCTGCGGAGCTCGCCCGTCAGATACACCTCCTTCATACCGATTCGGGAGGTCCAGGAGATTCCGCCAGCCAGTGGCTCCCCTTTCTCGGCCCGGGGGGTGAAATAATGACGAAAAAGAGCGACATTCGGGAGGATGCCAACGAAGTTCTCGCAGAGGTGTGCGAAAACCGCCATTATCAGAACGGCGTTGGGGGTGAAATCAAGAAGATGAAACCCGTAGGTATTCATGATGTCGCAAAGGAAATCGGAAAAAGGTGGGAAGAGCCCGCAGTAGAAGAACACAGGAAAGAAATGGTACCCTTTTGGGCACCGCTTCGATTTGGAAGCCTCGGCGGAGAGCACCGGCGTGCGCGGATGCGCCCGCGTCTCCATCGACCAGAAGAGGTAGAACTCCTCCCGCAGCGCCTTCGGGGTGAGCTCGGGGGGGGGGGAAAAGCACTCGCTCCTTGCGCAGCGCCTCGAGCCGCAACTCCTCGGCCGACTTGGTGCTCGACTTCGTGCCCTTGCCGGTCTTCGGAGCCATGGCGGAAGCAGCGGGGGAGCGCGGAGGTGTTGAGGGCGACGGCGGCGACGGGCGGCGGAGCGCTGCTCTCTTTCGGCTTGGGAAGCGGAGGGGAGCGGCGGAGCTTTTGGAGGAAGGAACTGCAAGTGGCAAAGGTGGGGGGAACGGCCCTGTTTCCTCTGCTTATAAACAGGGGAGGCGAACGTTACGCATTTCCTGAATTAATAATTGCCCACGATCTCTCCCACGACGCCGCGATTGACGTGTGCCGTTACGGGGGAGCGCGGTGGATACGGAGTTAGATTTAGTGTGGACCCAGGCCACTTGTGCCCGTGCCCTGTTTTGGGCCTGGCCCAACAGCGCTCGGCACCGTGTGTGGCCCAGGCCCGGGGGCTCCTGTCGGTGTACTAAAGTAGGGGTACCTTAGTATCCCAAAATTGGGCACGGGCAGTCGCAGCACCCCGCGACAAGGCTTGCCGGACGTCCGCCAAGATCCTCCGTTATTCCTATTACTGCCATTCAACAACAAAGTGTTAACTGAGAAGACAGAGTCCCGGCGAGAGAAGCTTGCCGGGAAGGACAAGACCCCGGCAAGAGGAGCTTGCCGGGAAGGCCAACCAAGACCCAGCGAGCGGCAAAGCTTGCGGGTGCGACGAGATAGTGACCGCGGCAAGGCGCTTGCCGCGGCGAAGCCACCACTCTGCACCCACGCTCCAGCGCATCCGACGACGTGTCGCCGCAGGATCGCTCCTGGTGCATGTGGCAGGTGGCTGTGCAGCCAAGCGGTGCGAGGTTGTAAGTGAAGATGACAAGGAGGCCATTGTGGCGATCGGTGGCGCCCCTAACGGTCGTTTCCTACACTGTTTGAGCGACCGGACGGGCATTAAATGCCCTTGTCCCCTGCCGTCAGAGTTAGGTAGGGGGCACTGTTGATAGCGGTTGTACCAACCCCCATTTTTACTTTTTTACCCCTCTCTCTATGCTGCCACCTGTCGGTGACCCCTTTAGACTATAAAAAGGAGGCCCATGCGCACGTAGAGGGGGTTCGACTCATTCGACACTACAACACACCTACGCTCTTGAGCAAGAACAGAATAGAAACACAAAGCAGCATTAGCAGTTTTATCTCTCCGGAGAGCTCCGAAGCTGGGTAAAATCCCACGCGTGCTTTCGCCTCGATCTGCTCTACGTGCGCCCTCTGCTCCCTTGCCGGACCGAGAAGGGGCCCTGCCCCATAGGTGTTCGTTTCCCACGATAGATGGGATTCTCAAGGAGTTGTTCAAGCACGACTCCAACCATCCGGAGTGGTTCAGGCTACCGCAGGGCGTCGTGCCGTTGTGCAATAACTCCCAGCTCGATCGCATCCGCGCAATGATGCCGGAGTGCGACTCGCATGGGATTATCCCAACGTGGCAGGAGCCTGCCGAAGACGTCATGCAAAATTTCTTCGACAACTTGGTGGAGGTGGCAGTCCGTGCCGACGATCAGAAGCTCCTCACCCGTGACACTACTGACAATGAGATGCGGTACATCGCCACTAGGGCGGAAGAGGCGGCGGCAGCTGCCGCCGCGGGCGAGTTTGGTTTTACGCTGGAGGAGGCAGAGGCGGCCGAGGCGGCAAGCCTTGACGACCGAGAGGACCTTGGCGGGGAGGTCGTTGGCGAGGGGGAGCCCGAGGCCGAGGCGAGCGAGCCTGCCGGGGGCGTGAGTGGCCAGCCATCTTCGAGCAGCTTGCCGCGGACGGGGCCTTCAGCGCAGCCCCCAGCTCAACCAAGGAGGCGCCTTCGCAGGACCGGAGACACAGCAGGGCGGCAGACGGGCCAACAGCCGTCGCGCCGTGGGACACGCTCCACCACGCCAAGCACTGCTGACACGGGAGCGTCTCACACCGCGCCGACAACTGGAGCAGGATCTTCTCGAGCCGCTACTCTTGATCCTACCGCAGCTCCCGCCAAGCGTCCAAGGGAGCCTACTCCTCTGCCTCGTCGCACTGAAAGAGTGCCGGATTTCGACCTCTCCGCGCTGAGCTCCGAGGAGGAGGAAGAAGAAGAGGAGGAGTAAGACTTTCTTCTTGTTGTACTTATGTTTCTTCGATTCTTGTTGTTTCTTGTTTTGTATCTGATCTGCTTCCCTCTGAACCTCGTTCCTCTTCAGGACTCTGGCCGAGAGAGCGTCAAAGAGGGCCAAGGTCCCTGTGGTAGTCATCGAGGATGATCCTGCTGCGACAACAGAGGACGCATCCGAGACCACCTTGACGGACCCGGCAACCTCTCCCCGAAGCAGCCCCCAGCACAGCCCCAGCGTAAGTACTTGTTCACTTCCTGTTGTGGGGCGCGCGTGGGTGCTCTTTCTTTGTTGACATCTTGACTGTTGACTTGCTTGTGTAGGAGCAGAGCAGGCCCATCAGGAGCAACCAGAGACCGCTCCAGAAGTGCTGTCTGCTTCAACTACGCCGCCAAGGGGCGATTCTCCGACAAGGGAGCGTTCTTCGGCAAGGGAGGGGTACCCGGCAAGGGATAGGACCAGTGAGCCTTTGGTGGTGGAGCCCATGGTCACAGAGCCCAGCACAGGTAACCCTCCTTGTCCGAAATTTTCCCTAGGGTTCTTCTTCTGATCCTGTTTTTTGGATATTGGCTTGACTTTTTCTCCCTCTTCCCTTCTTCAGATCCTCCCTCTACGGAGCCAATGGAGACCGAGGCCACCGGCGAGGAGAACGTGTGCGGCGATACTGGCGATGCCGCTGCTACTGAAGAGGAGGCCGGCGCTGATGACCCCGCCGACGAAGAGGCCGCCAAGGCTGCTGGCGCTGGAGCTGGCGAGGGGTCCGGCGACCGTACTGACAACCCGGGGGTCGCAGGAGTGCAAGGCGCTACGCCGACCGCCGACCCCTCCGCCGCTGACACAGCACCGGGCTCCGAAGAGCCCCAGCCCGGCGCCTACTTGAAGGCCAGCGAGGGTGTCTTCATCAAGCTTCCCTGGGCGTCGAGCTCCAGGGCGCCGGTCGAGGGAGAGGCTTTTGACAGAGAGGTGCTCGCCTCTACAGGGTTGACAGTAGTTGACGCGCCAAGCAGCAGCAGTGGCGAGTCCGAAGAGGAGCAATTGCTCCGGAAGTTGGTGTCGCTCTACCGCGCCCGGCAAGCGAAGCTGGAGTCCCGAGAGGCGCTTGTCGCACGGGCGGGAATTGACATAGAGAAGCATGCGGAGGAACTCCAGAGCCGCAACCAAGAGGCCCTCTGGTCCATTGCGGAGGAGAGGGTGCAACTTGTCGAGGCGCGGAAGGCTTTCCTCCTCAAGAAGGCAGAAGCTGAGGAGCAACAAAGGCTTGCCGCTGAGGCGCTGTCCACCCGGGAAGGTGAATTGACACAGCGGAAAGTTAATCTGGACAGCCACGAGGAGGAGCTCGCCGCACGCGAGCAATCACTTGGCGGGGCGCTCGAGGAAGCGAAGGACGCTGCCGCAGCTGCCGAGGCCGCCAAGAAGGAATTGGAAGTGAAGATGACGCAGCTGGAGGCTGATCTGAAGGGGAAGGATGAGGAGCTTGCCGCGCTCCAGCGCGAACGCGAGAAGGATGCCCTCGCTCATGGTGATCTGCAAGTCCAACTTGCCGACAAGGGCAAGGAACTGAGCGCCTCCAAGGACTCAAATGCTGATCTGGAGCTGAAGCTAGCCACGCTGACGGAGACGCTGGGCGGCGCCAAGAAGCGAGAGGAGGATTTGAAGAAAGAGATCAAGGCCAACGAGGGGCTGCTAACAGGGGCTGCCGAGACTCAAAACACCTTCAGGGCTACGATGGAGCTCTGGACGGAGGGCCTCGTCAACATCGCTGCAGTCATCGACGACGAGCTGGCGCAACTAGACTTGGCGGGCTTCGGGTACTCCTCCGACGAGAATCTCCAGCCCAGCGCCAAGCTTACTCTTTTCTTCAAGGGTGTGGCGACGGCTCTCCAGCAACTCCGGGAAAGGATCCCAAAGCAGCTAGCTGACGAGTCGCGTGAAATCTGTGCCAAGGTCTTGGAGAAGGTGTTGGTGAAGGTACTCTTCCGCAATTCGGGCCTCAACCTCACCCACGTCCTCAAGAAGCTGCCGGCGGGTGCTGATCTTGCAGAGCTCAAAGCCATTGTCGCACCCATTGTGGACAAGGTAAATGAAGTCAGGAGGATCGATGGCGAGCGCGTGGATTAGGCTGCTCTTTCCCTCCTCTCCTTGCCGCTGCCATTTAAGTTATGAGAACAATTCAGTCAGTGCCGCAACAAGTTACCTTTGTAATATAACTTTATTCTGGGCAATGCTTGCTACGTTATCTCCTTTACTTGATTCCTTTTTTTGTATGTTTTTACCCTACGCTTTTAGGGAACTTGCCGGCGCGGGCACCCTTGCCGCGAGCGTTGAGTGCGGAACATCAACAGCCTGCTGGCGGTTCCACTCCGGCAAGAAACCTTGCCGCAACTAGTTGCAGCACACTTAAGTTGTTGAGCGGACTCGAAACAAAGTAAGGGCGCAACTAGATACGAGCCGGTTCCTCCGCGCACAGGTTTTCCATACAAAGTACGGTCGTGCAAGGAAGATAACTTAAAAACTTAAAAACTGATCATGCTCAGACTTTGGCGACTTAGCTTTTTCTGTCGTTTGTGTCCCGGCAAGGCTATACTTCTTTGAATGACGCCCGGTCCACACCATTATCTTCTCCTCCCCCCCCCCCCCCGGTGAACTTGTGGGCGGAGGAACCTTCCTTTTGAGAAAAAGAAAGAAGAGAAAATAAAGATATGGAGCCTCAAGGCTCGTTACTGCTTACCGGGGGCGAGTGCTGCACAATGTGTCAGATAAAGCATGCAAAAGGAAAGAATGCATGAAATTTGACAAGATGTGCAAAGCACATGAACTTTATTTATGCACGGGATCTACGCCCGGCTTTGTACAAAGGGTTACATAAAACAGCGGCAAGGCTTGTACAAAAGGTGGTTGCCGGAACAGGTTCCGGCAACTGCGCCTTATGGGTAAAACTTACGAAGATGCTCAATGTTCCAGGAGTTGCTCACCGGAAAGCCATCTTTGGTCTCTAGGCGGACAGCGCCGGGCCTAGTGACTCGCTTCACCCGATAAGGGCCTTCCCACTTCGGTGTCAACTTGTTGGAATTCTTGGCAGATTGAACGCGCCGAAGAACAAGGTCACCTTCCTCGAGACTTCTGGCATTGACTTTGTGGCTATGGTAGCGGCGCAAAGCTTGCTGATATCGAGCAGCTCGTACAGCAGCCTGAAGACGATCTTCCTCAAGGAGCAGCGCGTCATCTTGCCGCAGCTGCTCTTGCTCAAGCTCATCATAAGCGAGCACTCGAGGCGATCTGTGTACGAGTTCCGTGGGGAGAACTGCCTCCGCTCCGTAGACTAGAGCAAAAGGTGTCTGGCCAGTGGCTCGATTTGGTGTCATCCTGATCGACCAAAGAACCACTGGCAGCTCCTCGATCCAATTTCTTCCCCACTTGTGCAGCCTGTCGAAAGTTCTGGTCTTGAGCCCGCGCAGCACTTCAGCGTTCGCCCTCTCCGCTTGACCGTTGCTTCTCGGGTGAGCAACAGAAGCGAAGCAGATCTTGGCGCCAAGATCTTGGACGTACTGCATGAAGGTGCGGCTCGTGAATTGTGTGCCGTTGTCGGTGATGATCCTGTTAGGGACTCCGAAGCGGCAAACAATTGACCTGAAGAACTTGACTGCTGACTGTGCTGTCACCTTCCTCACTTCTTCCACTTCCGTCCACTTCGTGAACTTGTCGATTGCAACATACAAGTACTCAAAGCCCCCGACAGCTCGGGGAAAGGGGCCGAGGATGTCGAGCCCCCAGACCGAGAATGGCCAGGATAAAGGGATCGTTTGGAGAGCTTGAGCTGGTTGATGTATCTGCTTGGAGTGGAACTGGCACGCTTCACACTTTGTTACTTGTGCAGTTGCATCCTGGAGGGCTGTCGGCCAAAAGAAACCTTGCCGGAAGGCTTTGTCGGCAAGTGCTCTTGCGCCAATGTGGTGACCACATATGCCTCCATGTATCTCTGCCAACAGCTATTGTCCTTCTTCCCGGGAAATGCACTTCAATTTCACTCCGTTGAATCTTCTTCTATATATAGTATGTCATCGACAAACTGGTACATACTTGATTGCCGGGCTACTCTCTCGGCTTCTTCTTGCTCTTCGGGAAGTTCTCCTGTTTGAAGGAAACGGACGATCGGCAGTGCCCATGCCGGAGCTTGTGGCTCGACGACAAGGACTAAAGGCGCAAATGCTGCTACGGGAACATCTGCTTCCACGGCAAGAATTTGCGATTGAGCCGGAGCTTGATGTTCCCCGGCAAGCTTGCCGGAGCAAAACTTGTCGGGAGCGCCTGCTTCAACGAAACAAACCCCAGGGCTTGTCGGAGCAGATTGCTCCTCGGCATTCTTTGTGTTGATCTTGGGGACCTTCTTGACGGCGGCTTCGGGGAGCTCAGCCGGAAAGTAGTCACCAGAAACCAACTTCCTCTTCTTGCTCTGTCCAGTTCATAGTGTTATAGATGTTTGAGTCAGTTTGAGCACAAAGATGCCTGGTTCCACAGGCAACTTGAGTGCGGCACATTTCAACAGTCCATCGGCAACATCGTTCTGGGCTCTTGGAACATGTTCCATTTGCAGGCCGTCAAAATGCTCTTCCAACTTCCTCACTTCATCAATGTAGGCTTCCATCAACGGACTCTGATAATCTTTGTTCACTTGGTGGACGACAAGCTGCGAGTCACCCCTGACAATGAGCTTCTTGATCCCAAGGTCCGCAGCGATCCTGAGTCCGGCAAGCAAGCCTTCATACTCTGCAGTATTGTTTGTCGCTTGCTCCTTGGGAAAGTGCATCTAGACCACGTACTTGAGGTGCTCTCCGGTGGGTGCGACAAGTAGTACGCCCGCACCGGCGCCTTGCAGCGAGAAGGCACCATCAAAGTACATGACCCATTCCTTGTTTGTCTCCTTGACGGGGATGCTCGTTTCTGGAGTTTCTTCATCAGGTGTTGGCATCCATTCTGCTATGAATTCTGCCAATGCTCGGCTGTGGATAGTTGAAGTACTCTCAAACTTGAGGCCGAATCTTGACAGTTCCAGTGCCCACTCGACAATCCTGCCTGTTGCTTCTGGATTCTGCAGTATCCTCTTCAATGGAAAGCGAGTGACAACTGTGATCTCGTGTGCTTGAAAGTAATGGCGCAGCTTTCTTGAGGCCATGAGAAGGCCGAAAAGCAACTTCTGCACGCCAGAGTACCTTGACCTAGCCCCCAGCAGAAGGGAACTGACAAAATAAACTGGGCGCTGCACCATCTTCTTCTGTTTCTCTTCCTGTGGATGCACAGATCTATCCTTGTTGGGGCCAGAGCTTGTCGGGGAAGCCCCCTGCTTGTCGCTGGATGTGTTTGCCGGGGCTGCGGGCTCATCATCTGCCTCCCTCTCCGCTACTAACGCAGCACTAACCACTTGATTGGTTGCCGCTAGGTATAACAGCAACTTCTCTTGTCGCTTAGGTGCGACAAGTATTGGAGTGGAGGACAGATATCTCTTCAAGTCTTGCAGCGCAGCCTCCGCTTCAGGGGTCCATTTCATTGGACCTGCCTTTTTCAAAATTTTGAAAAATGGCAGGGCGCGCTCAGCAGACTTAGAGATGAACCTACTGAGAGCGGCAACGCAGCCGGCAAGCCTTCGCACATCCTTGACGCGCTTCGGTGCTTCGATCTGCTCAATGGCTTTGATCTTATCGGGATTGGCTTCAATCCCCCTCTGGGATACAAAGAACCCGAGAAGTTTGCCGGAAGGAACTCCAAATACGCACTTCTCGGGGTTCAACTTGAGATTGATCTTGCGCAAATTTGCAAAGGTCTCGTCCAAATCTTGGATCAGAGTCGCTCTGTCTTTGCTCTTGACCACTATGTCATCTGTCGTGGGAAACGGACACCTATGGGGCAGGGCCCCTTTCGGTCCGGCAAGGGAGCGGAGGGCGCACGAAGAGCAGATCGAGGCGAAGCACGCGAGGGATTTTACCCAGCTTCGGAGCTCTCCGGAGAGATAAAACTCCTACTGCTGCTTTGTGGTGGTATTATGTTCTTGCTCAAGAGCGGGAACGTTCTGTGTTTTCGAAGGAGTCGAACCCCTTCTACGTTGCGCATGGGCCTCCTTTCATAAGCTAAAGGGGTCACCGACAGGTGGCAACGCAGACAGGGGTATAAAAGTAAAAAGAGGGGTTGGTACAACCGCTATCCACAGTGCCCTCTACCTAACTCTGACGGCAGGGGACAAGGGCATTTAATGCCCGTCTGGTCGCCCAAACAGTGCAGGAAACGACCGTTAGGGGCGCCACCGATCGCCACGATGGCCTTCTCATCATCTCTACTTGCCACCTCGCACCGCTTGGCTGCACAGCGCCCCGCCACGTGCTCCTGGGACGGTCCCGTGGCGACACGTCGGCGAATGCGCTGGAGCGCGGGCGTAGAGTGGTGGCTTCGCCGCGGCAAGTGCCTTGCCACGGTCATTGTCTTGCCGCACCCGAGAGCTTGTCACTCGTTGGGCCTTGCCGGGATGCGCGGCGCGTCGCGGCAAGTTCTTCGTAGTGCCTTGGTTGGCCTTCCCGGCAAGCTCCTCTTGCCGGGGCCTTGTCCTTCCCGGTGAGCTACTTTTGCCGGAGTCTTGTCTTTTCAGTCAAAACACTTTGTTCTTGAATGGCATCAATATGAGCTACGGAGGATCTTCGCGGACGCCCGGCAAGTCCTGCCACTGGGTGCTGCGACTGCCCGTGCACAAGTTCGGGATACTAAGGTACCCCTACTTTAGTACACCGACAGGAGCCCCCGGGCCTGGGCCACACACGGTGCCGAGCGCTGTTGGGCCAGACCCAAAATAGGGCATGGCCACTCGCGGCCTGGGTCCATACCAAATCTAACTCCGTATCCACCGCGCCCTCCCGTAACGGCACGCGTCAAACGCGGCGTCGTGGGAGAGATCGTGGGCAATTCTTTAATCAATAAAGGCGTAACGTTCGCCTCTCCTCTTTATAAGCAGAGGAAACAGGGGCCGTTCCCCCACCTTCGCCACTTGCAGTTTCTTCCTCAGAAAGCTCCGCCGCTCCCCTCCGCTTCCCAAGCCGAAAGAGAGCAGCGCTCCGCCCTCGCCACTGCCGTCGCCGCCAACCTCCTCCACCGCTTCCGCCATGGCTCCGAAGACCGGGAAGAGCGTGAAGTCGGCCGTGGCGCTGCGGCTTGAGGCGCTGCGCAAGGAATGAGCACTCCCCCCCCCCCCCCCGAGTTCACCCCGAAGGCGCTGCGGGAGGAGTTCTATCTCTTCTGGTCGACGCAGACGCGGGCGCATCCGCGCACGCAGGTACTCTCCGCCGAAGCTTCCACTTCGAAAAAGTGTCCCAGAGGATACTATTTCTTCCCCCTGTTCTTCTATTGCGGGCTTTGCCCACCTTTTTCCGATTTCTTCTGTGATATCATGAATACCTACGGGTTTCATCTTCTTGACTTCACCCCCAACGCCGTTCTGACAATGGTGGTTTTCGCACACCTCTGCGAGAACTTCGTTGGAATCCACCCAAATGTCGCCCTCTTTCGCCATTACTTCATACCCTGGGCCGAGAATGAGAGCCCTTAGCTGGCGGGATCTCCTGGATCTCGAGGGTCGGCATGAAGGAGGTTTATCTAGAGGGCGAGCTCCGCAGCAAGTGGGATGAGTGGAGGGCGGAGTGGTGCTGGATTGTTGACGCGGATCTGCAGCCATTCACCAGCCTGCGTCAAGCCCGAGTGGTGCGCGGCGGCGACTGGAGCGCCCTGGCGGCGGACGACGCCAGATTGAAGATCGCCACCACACGGATTCTTCGGCTCAGGCTTGCCGGGCTTACCGTAGGGGCTGTTGGCGCGGACTTCCTTCGCCGCCGCATCGCCCCTCTGCAGGAGAGGAAGAGGCCCGCCTGGCTGTTCGGGGGCCCGGCAGACATCATGAGGCTGCGTCCAGGCCTCAATTTTAATTTCACCGTTCTGGAGTTGGATGGGATGCTCAAGGAGTTGTTCAAGTATGACTCCAACCATCCGGAGTGGTTCAGGCTGCCGCGGGGTGTCATGCCGTTGTGCAATAACTCCCAGCTCGATCACATCCGCGCAATGATGCCGGAGTGCGACTCGCATGGGATTATCCCAACGTGGCAGGAGCCTGCCGACGACGTCGTGCAGAACTTCTTCGACAACTTGGTGGAGGTGGCGAACCATGCCGACGAGCAGAGGCTCCTCACTCGCGACACCACTGATGACGAGATGCGGTACATCTCCAACAGGGCGGAAGAGGCGGCGGCGGCCGCCGCCGCTGGTGAGTTTGCTTTTACGCTGGAGGAGGCAGAGGCGGCCGAGGTGGCAAGCCTTGCTGACCGGGAGGACCTTAGCGGGGAGGTCGTTGGCGAGGCGGAGCCCGAAGCCGAAACGAACGAGCCTGCCGGGGGCGCAAGTGGCTAGCCATCTTCAAGCAACTTGCCGCAGACGGGGGCCTCGGTGCAGCCCCCAGCTCAACCGAGAAGGCGCCTCCGTAAGATTGGGGACACAGCAGGGCGGCGGGCGGGCCAACAGCCGCAGCGCCGCGGGACACGCTCTTCCGCGACAAGCACCGTTGCCGCGGGAGCGTCTCATGCCGCGCCGGCAACTGGGGCGGGATCTTCTCGAGCCGCTACTCCTGATCCTGCCGTAGCTCCCGCCAAGCGTCCACGGGAGCCTACTCCTCCATCTCACCGCGCGGAAAGGGAGCCGGACTTCGACCTCTCCGCACTGAGCTCCGACGAGGAGGAAGAAGAAGAGGAGTGTGACTTTCTTCTCGCTGTACTTATGTTTCTTTGATTCTTGCTATCTCTTGTCTTGTATCTGATCTGCTTCCCTCTGAACCTCGTTCCATTTCAGGACTCTGGCCGAGAGAGCAGCGAAGAGGGCCAAGGTCCCTGTGGTTGTCATCTAGGACGATCCCGCAGTGATGGCAGAGGACACGTCCGAGACTACCTTGACGGACCCGGCACCCTCTCCTCAAAGCAGCCCCCAGCGTAAGTACTTATTCACTTGCTGTTGTGGGGCGCGCATGGGTGCCTTTCCTTGTTGATATCTTGATTGTTGACTTGCTTGTGTAGGAGCAGAACAGGCCCATCAGGAGCAACCAGAAGCCGCTCCGGAGGCGCAATCTGCTTCAACTACGCTGCCAAGGGGCGATTCTCCGACAAGGGAGTGCTCTCCGGCAAGGGAGAGGTCCCCGGCAAGGGGTGGAACCAGCGAGCCTTCGGTGGTGGAGCCCATGGCCACAGAGCCCAGCACAGGTAGCCCTCCTTGTCGGAAATTTTTCCTTGGTTTCTTCTTCTTTTGATATTCTTTTTTGGATATTTGCTTATCTTCTCCTCCCCCCTTTTCCTGCCTTCAGATCATTCCTCCGTGGAGCCAATGGAGACCGAGGCCACCGGCAAGGAGAACTTGCGCGGCGATACTGGGGATGCCGCTGCTACTGAAGGGGAGGCCGGCGCTGATGACCCCGCCGACGAAGAGGCTGCCAAGGCTGCTAGCGCTGGAGCTGGCGAGGGATCCGGCGATCGTACTGACGACCCGGGGGCCGCAGGAGCGCAGGGCGCCACACCGAACGCCGATCCCTCCGCCACTGACGCAGCGCTAGGCCCCGAAGAGCCCCAGCCCGGCGCCTACTTGAAGGCCGGCGAAGGTATCTTCATCAGGCTCCCCTGGGCGTCGAGCTCCAGGGCGCCGGTCGAGGGAGAGACTTTCGACGGAGAAGTACTCGCCTCCGTTGGGCTGGCGGTGGTTGACGCGCCAAGCAGCAGCAGTGGCGAATCTGAAGAGGAGCAGCTGCTCCGGAAGTTGGTGTCGCTCTACCGCGCCTGACAAGCGAAGCTGGAGTCCCGGGAAGCGCTTGTCGCTCAAGCGGGAGTTGACAAAGAGAAGCACGCGGAGGAGCTCCAGAGCCGCAACCAAGAGGCCCTCCGGTCCATCGCGGAGGAGAGGGCTCAGCTTGTCGAGGTGAAGACGGCGTTCATCCTTGAGAAGGCTGAAGCCGAGGAGCAGCAGAGGCTTGCCGCTGAAGAGCTGTCCACCCGGGAAGGTGAACTGACACAGCGGAAAGTCAATCTGGACAGCTACGAGGAGGAGCTCGCCGCACGCGAGCAATCACTTGGCGGGGCACTCAAGGAAGCGAAGGACGCTGCCGCAGCTGCTGAGGCCGCCAAGAAGGAATTGGAAGTTAAGATGACGCAGCTGGAAACTGATCTGAAGGGGAAGGATGAGGAGCTTGCCGCGCTCCAGCACGAACGCGAGAAGGATGCCCTCGCTCACGATGATCTGCAAGTCCAACTTGCCGACAAGGGCAAGGAACTGAGCGCCGTCAAGGACTCAAATGCTGATCTGGAGCTGAAGCTAGCCACGCTGATGGAGACACTGGGCGGCGCCAAGAAGCGAGAGGAGGATTTGAAGAAAGAGATCAAGGCCAACGAGGAGCTGCTAACGAGGGCTGCCGAGACTCAAAACACCTTCAAGGCTACGGTGGAGCTCTGGACGGAGGGCCTCGTCAACATTGCTGCAGTCATCGACGAAGAGCGGGCGGAACTGGACTTGGCGGGCTTCGGGTACTCCTCCGACGAGAACCTCCAGCCCAGCGCCAAGCTTACTCTTTTCTTCAAGGGTGTGGCGACGGCTCTCCAGCAGCTCTGGGAAAGGATCCCAAAGAAGCTGGCTGACGAGTCGCGTGCAATCTGCGCCAAGGTCTTGGAGAAAGTGTTGGTGAAGATACTCTTCCGCAATTCGGGCCTCGACCTCACCCGCGTCCTCAAGAAGCTGCCGGCGGGTGCTGATCTTGAAGAGCTCAAAGCCATTATCGCACCCATTGTGCACCAGGTGAATGAGGTCAGGAGGATTGACGGTGAGCGCATGGATTAGGCCACCCTTCTTCTCCCTTCCTTGTCGCTGTTATTTAAGTTATGAGAACAATTCAGTCAGTGCCGCAACAAGTTACTTTTGTAATATAACTTTATTCTGGGCATGCTTGCTATGTTATCTCCTTTACTTGATTCCTTTCTTTGTATGTTTTTACCCTACGCTTTTACGGAACTTGCCGGCGTAGGCACGCTTGCTGCGAGTGCTGAGTGCGGAACATTAGCAGCCCGCTGGTGGTGCCGGCTCCGGCAAGAAACCTTGCCGCAACTAGTTGCAGCACACTTAAGTCGTTGAGCGGACTCGAAACAAAGAAATGGCGCAACTAGCTACGAGGAGGTTCCTCCGCACACAGGTTTTCCATACAAAGCACGGTCGTTCAAGGAAGATAACTTAAAATTTTAAAAACTGATCATGCTCAGACTTTGGCGACTTAGCTTTTTCTGTCGTTTGTGTCCCGGCAAGGCTATACTTCTTTGAATGACGCCCGGTCCACACCATTAACTTAGCTTTTTCTTTTTGTCGTCTGCGCCCCGGCAAGGCCAAAACTCCTCTGAACGACGACCGGTCCACACCATTATCTTCTCCTCTTCTCCTCCCCCCCCGGTGAACTTGTGGGTGGAGGAATCTTCCTTTTGAGAAAAAGAAAGAAGAGAAAATAAAGATATGGAGCCTCAAGGCTCGTTACTGCTTACCGGGGGCGAGTGCTGCACAAAGTGTTAGGTAAAGCAGGCAAAAAGAAAGAATGCATGAATTTTAACAAGATGTGTGAAGCACAAGAGCTTTATTTATGCACGGGATCTGCGCCCGGCTTTGTACAAAGGGTTACATGCAACAGCGGCAAGGCTTGTACAAAAGGTGGTTGCCGGAACAGGTTCCGGCAACCGCGCCTTAGGGTAAAACTTAGGAAGATGCTCTATGTTCCAGGAATTGCTCACCGGAAAGCCATCTTCGGTCTGAAGGCGGACAGCGCCGGGCCTAGTGACTCGCTTTACCCGATAAGGGCCTTCCCACTTCGGCGTGAACTTGTTGGAATTCTTGGCGGATTGAACGCGCCGAAGAACAAGGTTGCCTTCCTCGAAACTTCTGGCATTAACTTTGCGTCTATGGTAGCGACGCAAAGCTTGCTGGTATCGAGCAGCTCGTACAGCAGCCTGAAGACGATCTTCCTCAAGGAGCAGCGCGTCATCTTGTCGCAGCTGCTCTTGCTCAAGCTCATCATAAGCGAGCACTCGAGGCGATCCGTATACGAGTTCCGTGGGGAGAACTGCCTCTGCTCCTAGACTAGAGCAAAAGGTGTCTGGCCAGTGGCTCGATTTGGTGTCGTCCTGATCGACCAAAGAACCACTGGCAGCTCCTCGATCCAATTTCTTCCGCACTTGTGCAGCCTGTCGAAAGTTCTGGTCTTGAGCCCGCGCAGCACTTTAGCGTTCGCCCTCTCCGCTTGACCGTTGCTTCTCGGGTGAGCAATAGAAGCGAAGCAGATCTTGGCGCCAAGATCTTGGACGTACTGCATGAAGGTGCGGCTCGTGAATTGTGTGCCGTTGTCGGTGATGATCCTATTAGGGACTCCGAAGCGGCAAACAATTGACCTGAAGAACTTGACTGTTGACTGTGCTGTCACCTTCCTCACTGCTTCCACCTCCGGCCAATTCGTGAACTTGTCGATCGCTACGTACAAGTACTCAAAGCCCCCGACAGCTCGGGGGAAGGGGCCGAGGATGTCGAGCCCCCAGACCGAAAATGGCCAGGACAGAGGGATTGTTTGGAGAGCTTGAGCTGGTTGATGTATCTGCTTGGAGTGGAACTGGCACGCTTCACACTTGGTTACTTGTGCAGTCGCATCCTGGAGGACTGTTGGCCAGAAGAAACCTTGCCGAAAAGCCTTGCCGGCAAGTGCTCTTGCGCCAATGTGGTGACCACATATGCCTCCATGTATCTCCGCCAACAGCTCTTGTCCTTCTTCCCGGGAAATGCACTTCAATTTCACTCCGTTGAATCTTCTTCTGTACAGTATGTCATCGACAAACTGGTACATACTTGATTGCCGGGCTACTCTCTCGGCTTCTTCTTGCTCTTCGGGAAGTTCTCCTGTTTGAAGGAAACGGACGATCGGCTGTGCCCATGCCGGAGCTTGTGGCTCGACGACAAGGACTAAAGGCGCAAATGCTGCTGCGGGAACATCTGCTTCCACGGCAAGAATCTGCGATTCAGCCGGAGCATGATGTTCCCCGGCAAGCTTGCCGGAGCAAAACTTGTCGGGAGCGTTTGCTTCAACGAAACAAACCCTAGGGCTTGTCGGAGCAGACTGCTCCTCAGCATTCTTTGTGCTGATCTTGGGGACCTTCTTGACGGCGGCCTCGGGGAGCTCAGCCGGAAAGTAGTCACCAGAAACCAACTTCCTCTTCTTGCTCTGTCCAGTTGATGGTGTTACAGATGGTTGAGTCAGCTTGAGCACAAAGATCCCTGGTTCCACAGGCAACTTGAGTGCGGCATATTTCGACAGGCCGTCGGCAACATCGTTCTGGGCTCTCGAAACATGTTCCATCTGCAGGCCTTCAAAATGCTCTTCCAACTTCCTCACTTCATCAATGTAGGCTTCCATCAACGGGCTCTGATAATCTTTGTTAACTTGGCGGACGACAAGCTGTGAGTCACCCCTGACAATAAGCTTCTTGATCCCAAGGTCTGCCGCGATCCTGAGTCCGGCAAGCAAGCCTTCATACTCTGCAGTATTGTTTGTCGCTTGCTCCTTGGGAAAGTGCATTTGGACTACGTACTTGAGGTGCTCTCCGGTGGGTGCGACAAGTAGTACGCCCGCACCGGTGCCTTGCAGCGAGAAAGCACCATCAAAGTACATGACCCATTCCTTGTTTGCTTCCTTGACGGGGATGCTCGTCTTTGGAGTTTCTTCATCAGGTGTTGGCGTCCACTCTGCTATGAATTCTCCCAATGCTCGGCTCTGGATAGTTGAGGTACTCTCAAACTTGAGGCCAAAGCTTGACAATTCCAGTGCCCACTCGACAATCCTGCCTGTTGCTTCTGGATTCTGCAGTATCCTCTTCAATGGAAAGCGAGTGACAACTGTGATTTCATGTGCTTGAAAGTAATGGCGCAGCTTCCTCGAGGCCATGAGAAGGCCGAAAAGCAACTTCTGCACTCCAGAGTACCTTGACCTAGCCCCTGGAGAAGGGAACTGACAAAATAAACTGGGCGCTGCACCATCTTCTTTTGTCTCTCTTCCTGTGGCTGCACAGATCCATCCTTGTCGGGACCAGAGCTTATCGGGGAAGCCCCCTGCTTGTCGCTGGACTCGCTTGCCGTGGTCGCTGGCTCATCATCTACCTCTCTTTCCGCTACTAACGCAGCACTAACCACTTGATTGGTCGCCGCTAGATATAGCAGCAACTTCTCTTGTGGCTTAGGTGCGACAAGTATTGGAGTGGAGGACAGGTATCTCTTCAAGTCCTGCAGCGCGGCCTCCGCTTCCGGAGTCCATTTCATTGGACCTGCCTTTTTCAAAATTTTGAAAAATGGCAGGGCGCGCTCAGCAGACTTGGAGATGAACCTGCTGAGAGAAGCAACACAGGCGGCAAGCCTTCGCACATCCATGACGCGCTTCGGGGCTTCAATCTGCTCGATGGCCTTGATCTTGTCGGGATTGGCTTCAATCCCCCTCTGGGATACAAAGAACCCGAGAAGCTTGCCGGAAGGAACTCCAAATACGCACTTCTCAGGGTTCAACATGAGATTGATCTTGCACAAATTTGCAATGGTCTCGTCCAAATCTTGAATCAGAGTTGCTCTGTCTTTGCTCTTGACCACTATGTCATCCATGTAAGCTTCTACATTTCTGTGCAACTGTGGCTCAAAAGCATGACTGACTACCCTTGCAAATGTTGAACCGGCATTCTTTAATCCGAAAGGCATTCTTACAAAGCAGTACGTGCCACATGGAGTAATGAATGCGGTTTTCTCTTCATCTTCTTCTGCCATGAAGATCTGATGATATCCTGAGTATGCATCAAGAAATGAAAGCAAATCACATCCTGCCGTGGAGTCGACAATCTGTTCAATGCGCGGCAAGGGAAATGGATCTTTGGGACAAGCTTTATTAACATCAGTGAAGTCAATACAAAGCCTCCACTTCCCATTAGCCTTGCGCACGACTACAGGATTGGCCAACCACGTAGGATGGAGCACTCCTCTGACAAGGCCTGCTGCTTCCAACTTCTTGATCTCTTCTGCAATGAATTCTTGACGCTCCACTGCTTGTTTCCTAACTCTCTGCTTGACGGCCCGCGCGTGAGGGCAGACAGCAAGGTGGTGCTCAATTACTTTCCTGGGAACACCGGGGATGTCAGATGGTTGCCATGCAAACACATCGACATTCGCCCGCAGGAAAGCAACGAGTGCGCTTTCCTATTTAGGGTCAAGCGTGGCACTGATGGTGAAGGTACCACCAGTGCCGTCCTCCTTGGCGGCCACTTTCTTGGTCTCAGGTGAAGCTATCTCTGCCTTCTTGCACTTGCCGGTGGAGCTCGATGGTGCGTCCTCGACGGTAGCGCAGCACTCTGAAGAGGTGCGCTTGCCGGAGTGGGCATCAGAGCTGCTCTTGCCGGACTTGGTCTTCTTCTTCCCCCCGGGAGCTTCAGCGGCAAGTGGTTTGCGTTCTGCTGCGGCTGCTGCTTCCCGGTAGATCTTGTCGGTGCAGATAAGGGCATCTTTCTTGTCGCCAGGGACAGAAATGACACTTATCGGACCGGGCATCTTGAGCACGTTGTAGGCGTAGTGAGAGGCTACCATGAACTTGGCGAGCGCTGGACGGCCAAGTATCCCATTGTAGGGCAATGGGTAATCAGCAACATCAAAGGTGACCTTCTCTGTCCTGAAGTTCAGCTCGCTGCCAAATGTTACTGGCAGCGTGATCTTCCCCTTCGGCTTGCTCCTTCCTGGATTGATTCCTTGAAAGGTACCAGTTTCTTCGAGCTCGCTGTCGGGGATCTGGAGCTTCTTGAGCACCGCGGAGGAGATCAGATTCAAGCCGGCCCCGCCGGCAACCAGCATCTTTGTGACCTTGAGGTTGCGGATAGTTGGCGAGACCAACATCAGCAAGCACCCGACCGCAGTTATGCGATCAGGGTGATCCTCAACATCAAAGATGATGGGCGTGCTGGACCACTTCAGAGGCTTGCGCGACTCAACTGATGATTCCGCTGCATTAACTTCACGCACCCACTGTTTGAGCTGGCGGTGCGAAGTATGCAGAGAAGCACCGCCGTCGACGCACAAAACCTCTGTTGCCTTCTGAAACTCCTGCTCGTCGGTCTCATCTTCATCCATCTCTTCATCTTCGTCTTCGTCCTCGTCCTTGTCGCGGCCGCGGGGAGGTCTGTCTCCTTGCCGCTGCTTGGCCTTGCCGCGGCGCCCTCCCCGGCCGGGACGCTTCTTGCCGGATCCTCCACCACCTTCTTGGGCCTTCTCCTTGTCGCGGCGCTCGTATTCAGCTTTCTGTAGCTCAACAAGCTGCTCAACCTTCTTGCAAGTCTGGAGATCATGGCCCTTGGTGCGGTGGATCTTGCCGTACTGCTTGCCGGAGCCGTCCTGCTTGTCGGCGGCCGTCACAGCCTTGCCGGAGTCACCAGCTTTGGCCTTCTCGGCGCCACCTCCGTTGCCGGACTGCTCGACAACTAGCACATCCTTAGCTTTCCTCTTTCTGTTATTTCGCCTCCGGTTCTTCTTTGCCGGGGCGGCATCCTCACTGTCAGATCCTTCTGCTCCTGCGTTCTCTCCGGGGAGTTTCCTCCCCTCCTCAGCACGTGCGCATTTGTCGGCCAGAGCATACAGCTCGCTGACATCTCTGATTTTGCACATCGCCATCTCCTCTCTCATCCTGTGGTTACGCACGTTCTGATGGAATGCGCTGATAACTGCAGCAGGGTGGACGTCTGGGATGTTGCGCTGCACTTGGCTGAATCTTTGAATGTACTTGCGCAGGGGTTCTCCTTCTTTCTGGGCGAGCGGATGAAGATCGCTCTCCTGGCCATGGGGCTTGTGGCCACCTGTGAAGGCACCGACAAACTGATGGCACAGATCTGCCCATGAAGAGATGGAGTTGTCCGGCAAGTGCATGAGCCAAGATCTGACGTTGGTCTTGAGCACCAGCGGGAAGTAGTTGGCGAGGATCTTCTCGTTGTGCCCCCCGGCAGCCTGCACCACGATGGTGTAGACGCTAAGGAACTCTGACGGATGTATCCTGCCATCGTACTTCTCGGGTACATCTGGCTTGAAGTTCTTGGTACTGGGCCACTGGACCTGCCGTAGCTCATGAGTGAACGCACGGCAACCTACCGCGTACGGCAAGTCGCCTGGTTCCCCTGGCGCATGAATATCAACAGCGGGCCCAGCGCGCTGGTCTGACTGACGCCGCGCTTCTCTTCGACGCTCGTTGCGAGTACGAGCGTCTTCTTGTCGTCGTTCTTGGAGAACTTGGCGCTGATCGCGACGAGCTCGCGGGTCCGACGACGCGGTGGAGTCGGTGTCGAGGTTAGCCCGGCGAGTCGGCGAGCTTGGCCTTCGGGGCGGGGAGTGCACGGTGGTGGCACCCCCACCGGTCTTGTCGGCGTCGGCTTGCGCATGGGCGTCTTGCCGGGGCTTCGACGTGCTCGGTTGTCGGGGCTTGTCGCCGTTGGCGAAGCCGATGAGGCTCTGAATGGTGGCCCTCCAATCGTCGATCTTGTCTGGCGCTAGAGGGTAATCTAGAAGCAGCTGGGCTCGGGCCAGCGCTTCCTCTGGAGTCTTGGGCGGCGGTGGCGAACGACGCGAGGAGCGGGATATGCTCAAACTGCTAACAGTGTTAGAAGGAGCAACATCTCGTCCAGGCGACCGTACTGCGCTCGTGCCAACATGTTGACGCGCATGTTGGCCTTGAGCGTCCCGCGATCCACCAGCTTGGCCTTGTTCCAACGCGAGTACGGTGCTAGGAGCACCATGGAGTTGTCGATCCCGCACCTCCTAGGAGGGGTGTGGTGTATGTACAGACGCCGAAGCTTGCGGGTCCTTGTCTTTGGATCTGGTGACAACGTGAGCTCCCACATCGGCGCCTGTTCTTTCGCCAGCGTCTGCCCCACCGCCCGTTTGCTCTGGTGGCGGTGGGATCGACGTGGACGGAGCGGGCACCTCCGAAGCCTTCTTCTTCAGTGGCATGTCGACGAAGATGTTGATGTAGCGCGCACGAACACCGGATCAGGTTCACACAACCTCGACGCTCCCCTACCTGGCCCGCCAAAGATGTCGTGGGAAACGAACACCTATGGGGCAGGGCCCCTTTCGGTCTGGCAAGGGAGCGGAGGGTGCACGAAGAGCAGATCGAGGCAAAGCACGCGAGGGATTTTACCCAGCTTCGGAGCTCTCCGGAGAGATAAAACTCCTACTGCTGCTTTGTGTTTGTATTGTGTTCTTGCTCGAGGGAGTGAGCGTTCTGTAGTTTCGAATGAGTCGAACCCCCTCTACGTTGCGCATGGGCCTCCTTTTATAGGCTAAAGGGGTCACCGACAGGTGGCAATGTAGAGAGGGGTACAAATGTAAAAAGGGTGGTTGGTACAACTGCTATCTACAGTGCACCTTACCTAACTCTGACGGCAGGGGACAAGCGCATTTAATGTCCGTCCGCCTCGCCCAACAGTACAGAGAAGCGACCGTTAGGGGCGCCACCGCCTGCCACGATGGCCTTCTCGTCATCTCCACTTGCCACCTCGCACCGCTTGGCTGCACAGCTCTCCGCCATGTGTGCCTGGAACGATCCTGTGGCGACACGTCGTCGGATGCGCTGGAGCGTGGGCGCAGAGTGGTGGCTTCGCCGCGGCAAGTGCCTTGCAGCGGTCGTTGTCTTGTCGCACCCGAAAGCTTGTCGCTCGCCGGGTCTTGCCGGGACGCGCGGCGCGTCGCGGCAAGTTTCTTGGCTGGCCCACCCGGCAAGCTCCTCTTGCCGGGGCCTTGTCCTTCCTGGCAAGCTCCTCTTGCCGGAGCCTTGTCTTCTTAGTTAAAACACTTTGTTCTTGAATGGCACAAATATGAGTTACGGAGGATCTTGGCGGACGCCCGGCAAGTCTTGCCGCTGGGCGCTGCGACTGCCCGTGCACAAGTTCGGGATACTAAGGTACCCCTACTTTAGTACACCGATAGCGTGGCCGAAAACCGCTCCTCATTTGGACTCTCCTAGCTCCCAGAATCTATAAATAGGTCCTTCCCCTCCATTTTTCGCGGATGAATCCCCTAACCCTAGATCCCACCTCCTCTGCGCGCCGGACATGTCCGCGCCGTTCGGACGCATTGCCACCGCCGCCCGCAGCCAACAGGGGCCTGCCACGTGTCCGCCCCCGCCGCCTCGCCGCCGCGGCCCGGAGAGCCCGCTGCGGGCCCTTCCGGCCCATCCGCGCCGCCGCCCGGGCTGCATCGCGCCGCGCGCCGCCTGCGCCCCCGCACCTCCGCCACCGCCGGCGTGCCACCCCGCCGCCGAGCGCCCTCCGCCGCTGCGCCGCCCGCGCCGGTCGCCGTCGCCGCCGGCTTCGCCCGCCGGAGCTCTCCTCCGCCATGGCCTCGCCCGATGCGACCTCGCCCTGGCCGGATCCGGCGCCGCAGCCCAAGATCCGGGCGCCCCGGGCGCCACCGCGCCTGCGCCGCCCGCCGGCGACCTCGTCCACCGGTGTTTCCCATCGCCGCTGCTGTGCGGGATCGGGAGAAGCCCGATCCGCTCCGCTCCCGCTCGCTCGCCCCTGTTGGGCCTCCTCCCTCGTCGGTCACGTGGGCCATGGCCTAGCCTCCCCTTCCCCTCCGGCCCAGTGGCCCGCTGGTGAGCCTCCCCGACTAAGCCTCGCCTGGGCGTCGTTTAGTAGTCCTGCGTCGTTCTGTTTTTTTTCATAAAAACTGCCAAGTCCTAAAAATCTTGCATTCTGGTGCCATGTTCAACGCATCATAACTTGCTGCATACTGCTCCGTTTCGTGCGTGTAATATGTCAAATTGTTCGTATCAACGAGTACTTCATTTCATTCCATTGCTTCATTTTCATTTGAGCTCATCTTGATGCCCGGAATGTTGTTGGAAGAGTGCATGTTGATGTTAACCTGCTGAAACTGTTATAACATGCTCATTTGTCATTTTTGTCATGTTTGATGAGTGCATCCTATGAGGTTGATGTCTACATGTGTTTTGATCTATGCCATGCCATCTTTCCAGAGGTGCAATCCTTGTATTTTTGTGAGTTGTGTGCTGAGTGCATCGAGCTTGTTAAGTAGGCTACTTGCTGTTGCTGTTTTGCTAGACAGATTCTGTTATATTTTGTTGCTATGCAAACATGCTTCTACAAGTCATTTCGTGCATTATTTTGGAGATGTTCACTAAGGATGTATTGTTATACATGTCATGCTATATCTATTCATGCCCCTGGTTGCATTTATAGCTTGTTGTAGCATGTTGTAATCTTGCTCCAAAGTTGCTAAATAATGTTGCTGTCAACCTGTTAACATGAAGTTCAGTTTTGGCCATGTACTTTTCTAGTGATCCATGCACCCTATGAACTTTTTCTTGCCATGCTTAGCTTCATAAACATGTCTTCTTACTGTTGGTTGCCTTGCCATGCCATGTATTGCTCTGTAGTGAGTGGTTCAAGCTCACCAACATGCCTACTTATTGTTGTTTCTGCCATGTATGAATTCGTCGTATAACTTGCCATGTTTACATGGGTGCCATCATATTTTCTGTGCCCTTTTGGCTCATGGTCAGTAAGGGACTCTTGTTCTATGCATTTTGTATTTTCATGCCGTGCCTTTGTTTGCCATGATATGTTCCTGTAACATGTTGTTTGATAGCTCTAAACATTGCAATCTGATGTTATTTCTGCTAAAGTCTGAAACTGTTATTATTTGCAATCTTCCCATGTCCTTTTGAGCATGTTCTTGTTGTTTCTGGAGATAGCTCAGTGTTCATGTTTTATTATGCTTTACCTGTACTTCATGCCCATGCCTTTTGTTATTTTGTTGGGATTCTGTAGCTTGTTGTTTTGATGCTTGTAAGATGCCTACTTGTTGTAATGGACAGATTGTTGCTATGACTTGTATAGAGTGTATGTGTTGCACCGTTGCTCCGTTTTGAGTGTGCTCTATATGAAACTTGCTTGATTTTGCATGTAGCTTCGTATTATCATGTTGCATCCTTGTTTTGAGGTGTTTGCTTGATGTTTGTATGCATTTTGCATCAATGCCATGTTTAACTTGTTTTGCTCATATCTTCTAGGCCGTAGCTCCAAATCTAATAAACTTTATATGTAACTTGACTAGAATTTCGTGTAGATCATCTTGGTGATCTTTAACTTGCTGTTTAACAACTTGAACATAAGGTTTATTCATATCTGGACAATTTTTGAAATTTGCATATGAGGACTTACCGGAATTGTTATATGTTGTTTCCGGCCTCATTTAAACTTGTCTTGACGTGTTGCTCTTGTTTGCATCGTCTCTTGCCATGAGTAGCTTCATGTAGCCTTGCCATGCATCATGCTTGTTTGTGCATCATGTCTTGTTCATGTGTGGTGTGTTTACTATGTTGTGTGCTTCTTCTCGATAGTTTCCCGTTTCGTTGCAATCGTGAGGATTCGTTCGTCTACGGTTGGTTCGGCTTCATCTGTTCGTCTTCTTCATGGACTCGTTCTTCTTCCTTGCGGGATTTCAGGTAAGATGACCACTACACTAGATCTCACTACTATCATTGCTATGCTAGTTGCTTCGTTCTATCTCTTTGCTGCGCTACCTATCATTTGCTCTTCAAGCCTCCCAAATTGCCATGAACCTCTAACCTTTGACACCCTTCCTAGCAAACCGTTGCTTGGCTATGTTACCGCTTTGCTCAGCCTCTCTTATAGCGTTGCTAGTTGCAGGTGAAGTTGAAGATTTCTCCATGGTGGACAGGGTTTTGTTGGGATATCATAATATCTCTTATATTATTAATGCATCTATATATTTGGTAAAGGGTGGAAGGCTCGGCCTTATGCAGGGTGTTTTGTTCCACTCTTGCCATCCTAGTTTCTGTCATACCGGTGTTATGTTACTGGATTTGCGTTCCTAACGCGGTCGGGTGATTTATGGGACCCCCTTGATAGTTCGCTTTGAATAAAACTCCTCCAGCAAGGCCCAACCTTGGTTTTACCATTTGCCTCACCACCACCTACTTTTCCCTTGGGAGTCGCTCTCTCGAGGGTCATCTTTATTCAGCCCCCCCCCCCGGGCCAGAGCTTCTCTAAGTGCTGGTCCGAACCGAGCAGCCTGCGGGGCCCCCTCGGGGAAACTCGAGGTCTGGTTTTACTCGTAGCTTGACTTATCCGGTGTTGCCCTGAGAACGAGATATGTGCAGCTCCTATCGGGATGTCGGCGCATCGGGCGGCTTTGCTGGTCTTGTTTTACCATTGTTTAAATGTCTTGTAAACCGGGATTCCGAGACTGATCGGGTCTTCCTGGGAGAAGGTATATCCTTCATTGATCGCAAGAGCTTATCATGGGCTAAGTTGGGACACCCCTGCAGGGTGTAAACTTTCGAGAGCCGTGCCCGCGGTTATGTGGCAGATGGGAATTTGTTAATGTCCGGTTGTAGATAACTTGACACTTGATCCGAATTAAAACGCATCAACCGCGTGTGTAGCCGTGATGGTCTCTTTTCGGCGGAGTCCAGGAAGTGAACACGGTTTCTGGGTTATGTCTGACATAAGTAGGAGTTCGGGATCACCTCTTGATCATTGCTAGCTTCACGACCATTCCTTTGTTTCTCTTCTCGCTCTCATTTGCGTATGTTAGCCATCATATATGCTTAGTCGTTGCTGCAACCTCACCACTTTACCCCTTCATTTCCCATTATGCTTTGCTAGTCTTGATACCCATGGTAATGGGATTGCTGAGTCCTCATGGCTCACAGATTACTACAACAATAGTTGCAGGTACAGGTTATGCGATGATCATGACGCGAGAGCGATGTTGCTTGTTTGGAGTTCTTCTTCTGCTTCTTCTTCGATCAGGGGATAGGTTCCAGGTCGGCAGCCTGGGTTAGCAGGGTGGATATTGTTTGAGTTTCTGTTTATGATTCATCTGTAGTCGGATGTTGTTCTTGTATGTTGTATTGTTGTATTCATGTGACATTGTATGTATTGGATGTATCCCCACTATTATGTAATTGTTGATGTAATGATATCCACCTTGCAAAAGCGTTCCAATATGCGGGTCTATCCTTGGTGGGACCTTCGAGTTCCTTTTGGATAGGGTCGCATATTGGACATGACAAGTTGGTATCAGAGCCTCGACCGACCATAGGAGCCCCCTTGTTTGTTGGCCATTGTTGAGTCTAGAAGAAAACTTTTCTGGAGTCTAGTTATATCGGAGAGTAGGAATTCTTTTTACTCCTCAGCCCCTTTGTCGCTCTGGTAAGGAATCTTGACGTAGGTGTTTTGAACTACTCCTCTTCCCTTCAAATTTTTTCTTTAGGATCACACGGTTAGTTTCGTGAGTTGTCCATCCTCTTTTGTCCGGTGCATTCCTCGTCAAGCTGATTCGAACCTCTCTCTCTTTGGGAGATCAATCCTCAGCTCTTTTCGATCGATGTTGTTTCCCTGTCCAAAGTTGTCCTTGTTTTTCCCACCCAGCCACCCTTTTTCTTTTTGGAACCGGAGTCCGTAATCGAGTATCCATCCTACTCGTGCGAAGTCTTTGCTTTCTTTCCTCAATGATTTCAACCGGTGTTTTCTCTTCAAGATATTCGTCGGTTTCTCCTTCCAAGTTTCTTTGTTTTCCCGCCCTCCCACCCTCTTCTTCCCGGAGCCTCAGTCTCTTTCGAGCATCAACTTTCATTCATACGGAGCCTTTTCAGTCTTCCCTCAATCATTTCAACCGGTGAATTCTCGTCTTGTTCGTCATTCTTCATCCCGTTTTTTTCCGGTGGATTCGATTCAAGTTTTCTGGGTTGATCACATTCTTTTCCTTTCGTAAAGTGTTTTCCTTGCTCGTTCGCCTCTCGCCAGTTTATCATTCCGGAGTTTGGAAGACATCTCAGGAGATTCGTCTTTGTTCCAATTAATTCGAGGTTGTCACCTCATTCGAATATTTCAATTGTTCCGGTGCATCATCTACCTCTTCAACATCCCTTTCCAATGGTGTTTTTCTTTTAGTGGGCCCTAACCCATAGGTCTTTTCCCAGGATCTTACCTGACTCTTCTAATTCCCCCGGAGTTATTCTCAAATTCTTTTCAAGTGTGACGTAAGAATGAATTTCATCAGTCACATGCCTTTTCCAAGATCGATTTCAAATCATTTCATCGTCGGCTCAACCTCTTTGCTTTTCATTCTCCCGGAGTATCTCAGTAATTTTGGTGGTGTTTCTCATCATCATTTGAAGATCAAAGAAGAGTTCCTCGTAAATCTTGCCCGTTCTCTCGAAGATTCGTGGTTCTAGCTTCATATCATCCTCTCAAATTATTTCAGTTTGTCAGATATTCTTTCTTACCCATCCGGAGTATTTCAGGAGTTGATTTTCTTTTTCATTTCACCGGAGGCCATCATTCCAGTTATCGTTACCCATTTATCTCGGTGCTTCGTTCAAGTGTTCTTTAATTAGCTCATGATCTCTTTGTTCTTTGCATCTAAATTCCCCTCGAGCATATTGGTTCTCTTAATTCTTTCCGGTGATTCATTCTCTTTCTTCATTCAATTTTCGAATTCTTACGGTGGTTCGTTCAAGATTCTTTTTCCTTTATCATCATATTAATCAATTCGTTCTTTCGAATCCTACCGGTGGCTCAGGAAGACCTTCTCAAGTTTGCGATATGTCACTTCTCAATCCTTTTTCAAGAAGAATAAGTAGTATGCAAAAATCCATTGCTTGTCATCAATTTAACTTGATGAAGGATAAGCATACAATAAATCTTATTCTTATTTCCTCGTAGCAAGTAATCCCTTCCTTCAGAGTTTGTTCTCGATGAAAAAACTCTAGTTCCAAGTGTTTTCATCTTTTCTTTTCTGGAGTTCATATTTCCTCGACCATCTCGTCGGAACCCCCATCTAAATCATCGCAAGGCTCATCTTATTCTTTCATCCTTCATTTCTATCTCATCATCTTTTTGTTACCGGAGTTCTTCATGGTGGTTCTTCATGAGATAATTCTTTCTTCAAGAGTTCATCAAGTATCATTCCATCCTCTCAAGTTCATGTTCTAATCCTTCCTTTTTCAGCCGGAGTGCTGCCTAAATACTTTCAGTCTTATTCGTTTCTATTCTCATTCTAACCACTCCGGTTAGAACGAGTGGTTTCATAGTCTATCTGATTCCGTGAGCTTTCCATTCTCGTCATTCTCGTCGTTTATCTCTTCTTCTCGAGTGCTCCCGATTCTTTGCTTCTTCTCTTGAGTTTTTGTTTCACCCATCCCTTTTCACTTCCATCTCGGTCCTAAGATCTCGGGACGAGATCTCTTGTTAGTGGGGGAGTGTTGTAACGCCCCGGATCCGATGCGCCAGGTGTCTACTAGTTATTCGCTGTCGTTGCCATGTCATTTGCTTGCGTGTTGCATTCTATCATGTAATCATGTGCATCGCATTGGCATACGTGTTCGTCTCATGCATCCGAGCCTTTTCCCCGTTGTCCGTTTTGCAATCCAGCACTCCTATGCCATCCGGTGTTCCCCTTTTGTCTCCTGGTGTGAGTGGGTATTAAACTTTCTCGGAATGGACTGAGTCTTGCCAAACGGCCTTGGTATAGCACCGGTAGACCGCCTGTCAAGTTTCGTGCCATTTGGAGGTCGTTTGATACTCCAACGGTTAACCGGGTAACCGTAAAAGCCTCCTTCTCTTTGCATCCCAACACCCTTCCAAAGTGGCCCAAAACCCATCTAAGTCTCTTCCATGCTCTCGGTCGTTCGATCACGATCGCGTGGCCGAAAACCGCTCCTCATTTGGACTCTCCTAGCTCCTAGAATCTATAAATAGGTCCTTACCCTCCATTTTTCGCGGATGAATCCCCTAACCCTAGATCCCACCTCCTCTGCGCGCCGGACATGTCCGCCGCCGTCCGGACGCATCGCCACCGCCGCCCGCAGCCAACGGGGGCCTGCCACGTGTCTGCCCCCGCCGCCCCGCCGCCGCGGCCCGGAGAGCCCGCCGCAGGCCCTCCCGGCCCATCCGCACCGCCGCCCGGGCTGCCTCGCCCCGCGCGTCGCCTGCGCCCCCGCACCTCCGCCGCCGCCGGCGCGCCACCCCGCCGCCGAGCGCCCTCCACCGCTGCGCCGCCCGCGCCGGTCGCCGTCGCCGCCGGCTTCGCCCGCCGGAGCTCTCCTCCGCCATGGCCTCGCCCGATCCGACCTCGCCCCGGCCGGATCCGGCGCCGCAGCCCCAGATCCGGGCGCCCCGGGCGCCGCCGCGCCTGCGCCGCCCGCCGGCGACCTCGTCCTCCGGCGTTTCCCGTCGCCGCTGCTGTGCCAGATCGGGAGGAGCCTGATCCGCTCCGCTCCCGCTCGCTCGCCCCTGCTGGGCCTCCTCCCTCGTTGGCCACGTGGGCCATGGCCTAGCCTCCCCTTCCCCTCCGGCCCAGTGGCCCGCTGGTGAGCCTCCCCGACTAAGCCTCGCCCGGGCGTCGTTTAGTAGTCCTGCGCCTTTCTGTTTTTTTCATAAAAACTGCCAAGTCCTAAAAATCTTGCATTCTGGCGCCATGTTAAACGCATCATAACTTGCTGCATACTGCTCCGTTTCATGCGTGTAATATGTCAAATTGTTCGTATCAACGAGTACTTCATTTCATTCCATTGCATCATTTTCATTTGAGCTCATCTTGATGCCTGAAATGCTGTTGGAAGAGTGCATGTTGATGTTAACCTGCTGAAACTGTTATAACATGCTCATTTGTCATTTTTGTCATGTTTGATGTGTGCATCCTATGAGGTTGATGTATACATGTGTTTTGATCTATGCCATGCCATCTTTCCAGAGGTGCAATTCTTGTATTTTTGTGAGTTGTGTGCTAAGTGCATCGAGCTTGTCAAGTAGGCTACTTGCTGTTGCTGTTTTGCTAGACAGATTCTGTTATATTTTGTTGCTATGCAAACATGCTTCTACAAGTCATTTCGTGCATTATTTTGGAGATGTTCACTAAGGATGTTTTGTTATACATGTCATGCTCTATCCATTCATGCCCCTGGTTGCATTTATAGCTTGCTGTAGCATGTTGTAATCTTGCTCCAAAGTTGCTAAATAATGTTGCTGTCAACCTGTTAACATGAAGTTCAGTTTTGGCCATGTACTTTTCTAGTGATCCATGCACCCTATGAACTTTTTCTTGCCATGCTTAGCTTCACAAACATGTCTTCTTACTGTTGGTTGCCTTGCCATGCCATGTATTTCTCTGTAGTGAGTGGTTCAAGCTCACCAACATGCCTACTTATTGTTGTTTCTGCCATGTATGAATTCGTCATATAACTTGCCATGTTTACATGGGTGCCATCATATTTTCTGTGCCCTTTTGGCTCATGATCAGTAAGGGACTCTTGTTCTATGAATTTAGTAGTTTCATGACATGCCTTTGTTTGCCATGATATGTTCCTGTAACATGTTGTTTGATAGCTCAAAACATTGCAACCCGACGTTATTTCTGCTAAAGTCTGAAACTGTTATTATTTGCAATCTTCCCATGTCCTTTTGAGCATGTTCTAGTTGTTTCTGGAGATAGCTCAGTGTTCATGTTTTATTATGCTTTACCTGTACTTCATGCCCATGCCTTTTGTTATTTTGTTGGGATGCTGTAGCTTGTTGTTTTGATGCTTGTAAGATGCCTAGTTGCTGTTATGGACAGATTGTTCCTATGACTTGTATAGAGTGTATGTGTTGCACCGTTGCTCCGTTTTGAGTGTGCTCTATATGAAACTTGCTTGATTTTGCATGTAGCTTCATATTATCATGTTGCATCCTTGTTTTGAGGTGTTTGCTTGATGTTTGTATGCATTTTGCATCAATGCCATGTTTAACTTGTTTTGCTCATATCTTCTAGGCCGTAGCTCCAAATCTAATGAACTTTATATGTAACTTGACTAGAATTTCGTGTAGATCATCTTGGTGATCTTTAACTTTCTGTTTAACAACTTGAACATAAGGTTTATTCAGTTCTGGACCAATTTCGAAATTTGCATATGAGGACTTACCGGAATTGTTAAATGTTGTTTCCGGCCCCATTTAAACTTGTTTTGACGTGTTGCTCTTGTTTGCATCGTCTCTTGCCATGAGTAGCTTCATGTAGCCTTGTCATGCATCATGCTTGTTTGTGCATAATGTCTTGTTCATGTGTGGTGTGTTTACTATGTTGTGTGCTTCTTCTCGATAGTTTCCCGTTTCGTTGCGATCGTGAGGATTCGTTCGTCTACGGTTGGTTCGGCTTCATCCGTTCGTCTTCTTCATGGACTCGTTCTTGTTTCTTGCGGGATTTCAGGCAAGATGACCGCTACCCTGGATCTCACTACTATCATTGCTGTGCTAGTTGCTTCGTTCTATCGCTTTGCTGCGCTACCTATCATTTGCTCTTCAAGCCTCCCAAATTGCCATGAACCTCTAACCTTTGACACCCTTCCTAGCAAACCGTTGCTTGGCTATGTTACCGCTTTGCTCAGACTCTCTTATAGCGTTGCTAGTTGCTGGTGAAGTTGAAGATTTCTCCATGGTGGACAGGGTTTTGTTGGGATATCACAATATCTCTTACATTATTAATGCATATATATATTTGGTAAAGGGTGGAAGGCTCGGCCTTATGCCTGGTGTTTTGTTCCACTCTTGCCGTCCTAGTTTCCGTCATACCGGTGTTATGTTCCCGGATTTTGCGTTCCTAACGCGGTCGGGTGATTTATGGGACCCCCTTGACAGTTCGCTTTGAATAAAACTCCTCCAGCAAGGCCCAACCTTGGTTTTACCATTTGCCTCACCACCACCTACTTTTCCCTTGGGAGTCGCTCTCTCGAGGGTCATCTTTATTCAGCCCCCCCGGGCCAGTGCTTCTCTAAGTGCTGGTCCGAACCGAGCAGCCTGCGGGGCCCCCTCGGGGAAACTCGAGGTCTGGTTTTACTCGTAGCTTGTCTTATCCGGTGTTGCCCTGAGAACGAGATATGTGCAGCTCCTATCGGGATGTCGACGCATCGGGCGGCTTTGCTGGTCTTGTTTTACCATTGTCGAAATGTCTTGTAAACCGGGATTCCGAGACTGATCGGGTCTTCCTGGGAGAAGGTATATCCTTCGTTGATCGCGAGAGCTTATCATGGGCTAAGTTGGGACACCCCTGCAGGGTATAAACTTTCGAGAGCCGTGCCCGCGGTTATGTGGCAGATGGGAATTTGTTAATGTCCGGTTGTAGATAACTTGACACTTGATCCGAATTAAAACGCATCAACCGTGTGTGTAGCCGTGATGGTCTCTTTTCGGCGGAGTCCGGGAAGTGAACACGGTTTCTGGGTTATGTCTGACGTAAGTAGGAGTTCGGGATCACCTCTTGATCATTGCTAGCTTCACGACCATTCCTTTGTTTCTCTTCTCGCTCTCATTTGCGTATGTTAGCCACCATATATGCTTAGTCGCTGCTGCAACCTCACCACTTTACCCCTTCCTTTCCCATTAAGCTTTGCTAGTCTTGATACCCATGGTAATGGGATTGCTGAGTCCTCGTGGTTCACAGATTACTACAACAACAGTTGCAGGTACAGGTTATGCGATGATCATGACGCGAGAGCGATGTTGCTTGTTTGGAGTTCTTCTTCTGCTTCTTCTTCGATCAGGGGATAGGTTCCAGGTCGGCAGCCTGGGTTAGTAGGGTGGATATTGTTTGAGTTTCTGTTTATGATTCATCCGTAGTCGGATGTTGTTCTTTTATGTTGTATTGTTGTATTCATGTGACATTGTATGTATTGGATGTATCCCCACTATTATGTAATTGTTGATGTAATGATATCCACCTTGCAAAAGCGTTCCAATATGCGGGTCTATCCTTGGTGGGACCTTCGAGTTCCTTTTAGATAGGGTCGCATATTGGGCGTGACAATTTATTCCCAGCTGAGTCAAGTGGTTATGGTACCTAGACATTCTGTGTATGTGTTCACTGACAGAACTATTCTCCTCCATTTTGCAGCTGTAGAACTTGTTGGAGACATCATATCTCTCAACTCAAGCATTTGCTTGAAATATTAACTTTAACTCTTGGATCATCTCATATGCTCCATGAAGTTAAAAACGTCTTTGAAGTCCCGATTCTAAGCTGTAAAGCATGGCACACTGAACTATCGAGTAGTCATTAGCTTTGCTCTGCCAGACGTTCTTAACATCATCAGTAGCGTCTGCAGCAGGCCTACCACCTAGCGGTGCTTCCAGGACGTAATTCTTCTGTGCAGCAATGAGGATAATCCTCAAGTTACTGACCCAGTCCATGTAATTGTTGCCATCATCTTTCAACTTAGCTTTCTCAAGGAAAGCATTAAAATTCAAAGGAACAGTAGCACGGGCCATTGATCTACAATAACATTGACATGCAAAATAACTATCAGGACTAAGTTCATGATAAATTAAAGTTCAACTAATCATATTACTTAAGAACTCCCACTTAGATAGACATCCCTCTAGTCATCTAAGTGATCACGTGATCCAAATCAACTAAACCATGTCTGATCATCATGTGAGATGGAGTAGTTTTCAATGGTGAACATCGCTATGTTGATCATACCTACTATATCATTCACGTTCGACCTTTCGGTCTCAGTGTTCCGAGGCCATATCTGCATATGCTAGGCTCGTCAAGTTTAACCCGAGTATTCTACGTGTGCAAAACTGGCTTGCACCCATTGTATGTGAACGTAGAGCTTATCACACCCGATCATCACGTGGTGTCTCGGCACGTCTTCAGGGAGAACACATATACCTTGAAATTTAGTAAGGGATCATCTTATAATGCTACCGCCGTACTAAGCAAAATAAGATGCATAAAAGATAAACATCACAAGCAATCAAAATATGTGACATGATATGACCATCATCGTCTTGTGCTCATGATCTCCATCACCGATGCATCGTCATGATCTCCATCGTCACCGGCGCGACACCTTGATCTCCATCGTAGCATCATTGTCGTCTCACCAACTATTGCTTCTATGAGTATCGCTACCGCTTAGTGATAAAGTAAAATAATTACATGGCGATTGCATTGCATACAATAAAGCGACAACCATATGGCTCCTGCCAGTTGCCAATAACTTTGTTACAAAACATGAGCATCTCATACAACAATTAATATCACATCATGTCTTGACCATATCACATCACAGCAAGCCCTGCAAAAACAAGTTAGACGTCCTCTACTTTGTTGTTGCAAGTTTTACGTGGCTGCTACGGGCTTCTAGCAAGAACCGTTCTTACCTACACATCGAAACCACAATGATTTCTTATCAAGTGTGTCGTTTTAACCTTCAACAAGGACCGTCCATAGTAAAATTTGATTCAACTAAAGTTGGAGAACAGACACCCGCCAGCCACCTATGTGCAAAAGAACGTCGGTAGAACCAATCTCATGAATGCGGTCATGTAATGTCGGTCCGGGCCACTTCATCCAATAATACCGCCGAATCAAAGTAAGATGTTGGTGGTAAGCAGTATGACTATTATCGCCCACAACTCTTTGTGTTCTACTCGTGTATAAAACATCTACGCATAGGCCTGGCTCGGATACCACTGTTGGGAATGCGGTAATTTCAAAAAAATTCCTACGATCATGCAAGATCTATCTAGGAGATGCATAGAAATGAGAGGGGAGAGTGTGCCCACGTACCCTCATAGACCGAAAGCGGAAGCGTTAAGTAACGCAGTTGACGTAGTCGAACTTCTTCATGATCCAACCGATCCAAGTACCGAACATGTGGCACCTCGGCGTTCAGCACACATTCAGCTCGATGATATCCCTCGTGCTCTTGATCCAGTTGAGGACGACGGTGAGTTCCGTCAGCACGACGTTGTGGCGATGGTGATGATGATGTTACCGGCGTAGGGCTTCGCCTAAGCACTACGATGGTATGATCGAGGTGTGTAACTGTGGGGGGGGGGGCACCACACAGGGTTCAGAGAAACTTGTGTGTTCTAGGGTGCCCCCTTGCCCTCGTATATAAAGGAGGGAGGGGGAGGCTGGCCGGACCTAGGGGTGCGCCCAAGGAGAGGGATTCCTACTAGGACTACTAGTCCTAGTAGGATTCCTCCACAAGGAAGAGAGGGGGACGGAAGGAGAGGGAGAGGGGGTAGGAAAGGGGGCGCTGCCCCCCCCTTCCCTTGTCCAATTTAGATTGCTAAGGGAGGAGGGGGCGCGCGGCCTGCCCTGGCCGCCCTTCTCTCTCTCCACTAAGGCCCATGGTGTCCCAATAGTTCCCCCGGGGTTTTCCAGTAACCCCTCCGGCACTCCATTTTTACCCGAAACCACCCGGAACAGTTCCTGTGTCAGAATAACATGGTCCAATATATCAATTTTTTTCTCTCGACCATTTAGAGACTCCTCGTCACGTCCGTGATCTCATCTGGGACTCCGAACAAACTTCAGTCATCAAAAACACATAACTCATAAAACATATCGTCATCGAACGTCAAGAATGCGGACCCCACGGGTTCGAGAACTATGTAGACATGACGGACACACATCTCTAGTCAATAACTAATAGCGGAACCTGGATGCTCATATTGGCTCCTACATATTCTACAAAGATCTTTATCGGTCAAACCGCATAACAACATACGTTGTTCCCTTTGTCATTGGTATGTTACTTGCCCGAGATTCGATCGTCGGTATCATCATTCCTAGTTCAATCTCGTTACCGACAAGTCTCTTTACTCGTTCCGTATTATTTCATCCCGCAACTAACTCATTAATCACATTTCTTGCAAGGCTTATAGTGATGAGCATTACCGAGAGGGCCCAAAGATACCTCTCCGGAACACGGAGTGACAAATCCTAATCTCGAGCTATGCCAACCCAACAAACACCTTCGGAGACACCTATAGAACATCTTTATAATCACCCATTTATGTTGTGACATTTGATATCACACAAGGTGTTCCTCCAGTATTAGGGAGTAGCATAATCTCATAGTCTGAGGAACATGTATAAGTCATGAAGAAAGCAGTAGCAATGAAACTGTAATGTTCATAATGCTAAGCTAACAGATGGGTCTTGTCCATCACATCATTCTCCTAATGATGTGGTCCCGGTCATCAAATGACAACACATGTCTATGGTTAGGAAACATAACCATCTTTGATTAACGAGCTAGTCTACTAGAGGCATACTAGGGAGACTTTGTTTTGTCTATGTATTCACACATGTACTAAGTTTTAGGTTAATACAATTCTAGCATGAATAATAAACATTTATCATGCAATAAGGAAATAAATAATAACTTTATTATTGCCTCTAGGGCATATTACCTTCAAAGGGAACCGTGGAGAACAGCGGGGAAGCGATGTCGTGCCATCTGGCCTCCTCTTGTGGTGGGAGAATGGATACTCCTATGGCTCTGGCTGGCACTACACTCTCATGAATGGCACACCATACTCGATTGATTCGCTATCCTCTCGATGCTCGACCTTCGACCTGTATGCCAACCACCTCCGCTTGACATTCTTCTCGGGCGAATCTGTCTGTTCCATCGCCTAGAGGAGAAACTTGATGAGCTCGAAGGACTGTGGCATGACTACCGTCAGGGAGTACATCGCCACCCTCATCACCCACCTCTTGTTCTTTTGCATACATTGCCACATGGCCGTCACCGTCCTTGAAATCTCCTACTCGTTTTTCAAACCAAGTAAGGATCACTTTCAACTTGGCTCACTTCGCCTGGTCGCCGCTAGCGATTTGCCAGATTCGCTGCTGCATCCTCTCAACAGATGTCCTTCTGAGAGGTCTGGTGCTGGCTTTGGAAGATGGGAGGTGGGATGGTGGTATTGCAATTGAGAAGAGGGAGAGGCGAGATGGTGGTTTTGCAATGGAGAAGATGGAGAAGAGAGGGGGTGGTTTTGCAATGGAGAAGAGGGAGAGGCGAGACGGTGGTTTTGGAATGGATAAGATGGAGAGGAGAGGGGGTGGTTTTGCAGTGGAGAAGAGGGAGATGAGTGTGCGATAGCCACTTAGGACTGGACGAGAGGGCCATCGTGCTGTGACTGGATAAAAATCAAAATCAATTTACCCTTCAATTAAGAAAGCGACCCCACATTAACTAGTCTCCCTTGTATTCTGGGTCATATTTGACCATGATTTTAATGAATAAAATATATATAATACATTGCAAAAATAATATAATTTGAAAGTACATTCAGATACGAGCCAAACGATACAGTTTTTCATGACATGCATTTACATTTTTCTTGTCAAATATAGTATGTGGTATAACTTTGACCCAAAATACGCAAAACAAAAAAATACTTCCAAGATCAGCGCCGCTCCTCTCCTCTTAAACCACCACTCCTCCTCTCCTGTTTCAATCCAAAACTAGCGGCGCTCCTCTCCTCTTCCATTTCAAAATCACTGCCGCTCCTCTCCCGTTCTAATCCAAAACCATCGCCACTCCTCTCCTCTTCCATTAAAAAACCACCGCCGGTGAGTGAATATGTTGTGGAGAAGTAGATCGATGGAGGAGTACAACCGATACGTGTGGATCGCAGGCAGCGATCCTGAGAAGCTAACTAGGATGTTGGAGATACAGTCTTGGTTTGACAAACTGGAGCAATCAGCGGTGATGGCTACAGCGACGCCGATGGACAAATATCTGGAAAAGAGCAAAAAGGCAGCAATACTCCTGGAGGGAGTCGCGCGGGAGTACATAGAGCTACTCCTCTGGGCCATGGAGCAAACAGATTCACCGGATCCGATCGGGAGGCTGCTGTGGTGGGAGTATCGATCCAAGATGGAGCATCCACTAGAGATTTGTGAGAATCCGGAACTAACTTCCAGACCCTCCTATGTATATTTGTCACCCCAAGATCATTGTTGACAACACAACGAAATGGTATCATTGCACTACGTAAAAGCATTAAATGTAGTATATTTGTCACAACACATAGCAAGCGAAATGTCTGATGACGTTATTACAATCAGAAAACAACGAAAAGTAAAATGCGAGGCAACTCCATCTCAGCCATAGGTAGTCGATGTAGTCCATGTGACCTCACTCCTATGGATCATCATAGTTGTCGTAGTCACCGCCTTCGTCTTCATGGAACTCTGTTGTCAACAAAATTATTGACATGAGTACATTACATACTCAACATGCCTCCCCCGAAGAGGACCTATTAGCTACATGTGGCTTAAATAGAAGGTTGTATGGCTCATTTGCATAAAATCTATTTTTGTTTGAAATAACATAGTACTTGGATAATAGCAGTTTTAGTTTAAAACATGTTTTATCTCCAGAATAACTTTCATCAAAGTGAGGATCCTCGAGTAACTCACACTCTTCATAGGTTCCAAGAATAGGGGTAAAGAGTCAATAAGCAAGACAGGTCCTGTATGTCAAGAAAGATTCATGTGTCGTCATGACCGTGAAAATGGCTATCAATAGTTTTACACTATGTAGAGGTTGTACACTTTACCCACACGACACAATCCCGACTTATTGCCACTAGCCGTCGCTAGCATAGTACACCATTTGGTATACCGGTAGGGAGATTGTGATGAGGTCTTCCATTAGAACAAACATACTATGCCAAGCCCACTAGGTTTCAACACAGAAGTAACCATAGTTCATAGTACGGGCCTCCCTTTTGTGTCGAGGATACTCCTCGCACGACAGCTATCCCATCTGCGGTACGACGATGATGACAATAAGAGTGAACTAGCTAATTAACAAGCCAGTGCCCATATAGCATGTGGCTATACCGTTATCACAATATTCAAATCCAAGACTTATTATGCCTCATGCGGCACGGACGACTGATTGCCCCCTTCAACTTATGAAGGGCAGTCAATCGCTCTTTCAATGCTTGATCCAGCTGTCGCCCGTGCCAGTATTCAGATGGTAAGTTTCAACCAGAGTAGAAGAGGATAGAGGAGGTCAACAAGTTCCAAGTGTCAATGATCTGAAGATCATGAAAATAAGGACGTATAGAATGATAAGCATGGCTAAGCATTTCTACTCTATCGGAATAATATATAATTCTACTCAGGTGTCAAGTGAATAGGCAATAAGCAAATTAAGGAAATGTGTCAATCGACACGCTAGCTACGAGAATTAAAAAAACATGCATATAGTAACCATAAATACAATGCAATTTTGTAAAACATAGGATAAGCATGATCAAAGAAGGAGGCATGCCTTCGTTGTTGAGTCCTTCTTCGGTAACTTGATCTGCATGTGTCCAACATCATCACTCCCTACTTGTTGCAACATTAGAAAAAGACAAACAAATAAATGCCAAAGCAATAAATTCCAAATAACTTCCAAAACAATAATAAGAGTGGATAGGAAGATATTGATCAAGATGAAGATCCGAAAGGAGGTAGAAAGATAGGAATGTATGAAGGAGGATTCAACCAAGTGACATAGTTTAAGTCGATGATGGATAAGCAAGGCTTGCCAGTAGACTAATGTTATGATATGCACTATGCTACTAACCACCGGTACTACCCCCTACACATCTCGGCTAACTATATAACAAATGCAATGGCACCAACACACATGAAATGGAACCATCCTATGCATTTAACTACACCATCACAACATGGCATGATAAAAGGTAAAAGTTAACCATGATAAATATTTAGATAGATAGAATCTAAATATTTATAATGATCAATTGCAACGAAAAATATACAAAAACTATATAATAACTGAAAACAAGTGTTGCATAAGACAAGCAAACCATGATTACAAACTATACTAGTTAAGCAATCAAACATCATTCAATAACATGAACTGAATGATCTATGTATAGCCTTAAAACATTATTAAAGTAAAATAGGATCCACTCAATTAAATAAAACCAATTCATTTGTCAAACAATTAACAAAACTATACAACACATGGAGCAATTGGATGAACAACTATCCTCAACATGATATGATTAAGACTAATAATTAACCCATAACAAATATTTGGATGAATCCAAATATTTATAACGGTTAACCACAAGAAAAGACTATAAATCAAACATAACAAGTATTAGTGAGCATTTCTATAACAAAATACAAACCAATACTATGGTAGAAACTAATTAAACCACTAAATAATAAGACACATATCATACAATGCATGTGCATATAGAATCACTAGAGATGTATTAACTAATAACACAAGCATCAGACATACTAGTGATCATGAGAAGATATGAAACTTGGCCATGCTCTTTATAATAAGAAACAAGAAATATCTAAATAGCCACTAGAAATAAGATTACCACCACATGTTTTTAACAACATAACTATTTGTGCACGCTAAGCCTATGAAGAAGGCATAACTCAAACTACATGAAAGGTAAACTATCTTAAGTATGAGATGAACTACTTTAACACATATTAAACACTCATAATACCACATGAGACAAGTCAAGAATATATGAGAAACATAAATACAACTATAACACATGGAGTAGAACAAGACATTAAAGATCGCTTGCATGAATAATGGCTAGACATGTAACAATGCAGCAACAGATACACATGTCTAATGCTAAGGATGGATGATCATCACACGAGATGCCAAAGTATGGACTAATAGAATACAACTCATAACTATGAGATAACTTAGTTGATATCAACTAACATGACTATCAAGCATGGCAATATCACACAACCCTGTATACAAGTTATGACAAATAAGAACATTGAGTAAGCATACCAGCATGTCAATAGTAATAATAAATCACAGAGTCAACAACATCAAGCAATGAATTGTACTAACATGAACAACATGGACAAGGTCTTGACATGCCTTTTTTTGTCTAGTGCAATAACCTACACTTGCAATACTTCATATTAACGACTAGACATCATACAACACTCATCACAATTACTATGATGTAATAAGCTATGCTCTATGCCACAATAATAAATTATGTAATGCAATACAAATATAACCATGACATGAAGCATCCAACCATATAATCTTGGATAATAAAGATCTACAAAACAAGAGGAACAACTAGGGAATAATATTTTATCCAAAGAACAACTATGTACTCATTTCCAAACAACAAGGCATTTCATTTGATGTCTACTATGAAGAAAACTATGTCACAACGTATTTTAAAAATGTATAAACATCTACCGTAGACATGATATGATTTCTAACCAATAATACAAACATGTGACATGGATGAAAATGAATATGTAAACCATATATAAGATATATTCATGCTACGCAAAAAATCAAAATAGCAAGATAATCATGATTACATAAACAAAGCAAAGCCTAGCATAATCCTACGGAATTATAAGCATGGAGAACATTCAACAAAAAATGTGCCCATGCAAAGACAGAACTACATGATCTATAAAGAAAAATAATGACGTGACACCATACAAAACTATAAGAAATAAATAAAAGAAATCCTTACAGTAAATCTAGTCAGTCACATCTAACTCGTAGATTTATGGAATAACTCAGAGCGACTCCTTGGCATGTCATGAACATATAAAAATATGAAACCAACACAAAAGTTCACCGATCAACTAGAGCGACTCCTTGGCATGTCATGACCATATAAAAAATATCAAACCATCACAAAAGTTCACCGATCAACTACTACACATGATAACATATCACAAAACTAATATGAAACAAAGGCGTAACACACTACTAGAATTAGGCATGAATTGCATACATGAAACCAAAAACTGTATTAAAATCTATAGACATGTCTAACATAAGACAATAACAATACAAACAAAATATTATCGACTTCCGACAAAAAACACTCTAATCCATAAACAAATAAATCTAATAAGTAATTTGTCACATGCAAAAATTATGAGACCAATAGGATGCACTACTAGGCATATCGCAAACATATGAACAATGGCATATCAATACAAAATTTCACTCATGAACAAACCCGATTCAATCTTGCGCAAGAACGACTACAACAAAAGTTATACTAAAATGCTATTGACGAAACTAGTGATATAACTCCACCATGGGGCTACTATGGGATTGGAAACAAATCATATATTGAACACAAGTTCATCCGAGGAACAAAAAAAATACGCCGACATGTCGATGGCATCCGTTCATGCATCGACGCGAGCATCGGTATAGATGGGATGAACGATGATGTCTAAGGGATAAATTAGATGATGATGAGTACGCATGCATAAGGAATTTGATAGAGGCTCACCGAGTTTGGTGGAGCGGTTCAAAGAACTTAACGAATAGTGTAGACGTACTTGTAAAATTGTTCATATGTGGTCAACGGATGACGTTCTTTCTTCTCTGAAGAGATTCAATGCATGGAGGAGAATCATCTGGCACGAGGATTTTGATGGAGGTGCTTGGAGTCACCGGGAATGAGCACCGGCGTCCATGGAGCTTCACAAGTTCATGGAGATGTCTCGTAGAGAGGAGGAAGGGAGAGGGCAGGACAAGTTGTGGGATTGGAAGAGTAGACCAAGACGCACTTCTACATATATTGAAAACGTGAAATGGTTGAAAGTTTTTTTTGAAATGGAACACAACAATTCCATACTTCACACAAGTCCGGCCAAAGTGCTAGCCAAGCGGACGGATACATCGTATGAGAGATCCTGATACCAGGTCTCTCCACTTGCCTGATGGCTAGCACCAACGGCAGCTAAAACATGAGATAGCATATTACATGCCCTCAGGGAAAAGGAAAAGACAACACGACTGAAATTTAGTCTAGCAAATTGACGAATCTCTCTAAATAGGAGGCCTTCAGCAGCTAGATCCATCTCTGATCCCTGTAGAGCCTTGACTAGAACCTGGCAGTCCAACTCAACCTCACGTTCATCATGCCCCAGTTAGATGCCGCCACTAGCGCCGACGCACACGCTTTTGTTTCTGCTTGTAGTGCCGATGTGACGTGCCGTAGGCACCCTACTCCAAAGCCTCGGATATCACCCACATGGTCCCGGATGACAAAGCCCCACCCGACTGTACCTTGCCGCCCCGAGAATGCCCCATCACAGCTGATCTTCAGGAGGTCTTCCTCAGGTTTCTGCCAGTCCTGCACTGTTTGTGGCTGCTTATCAGTACGAGGCTGTCGGCACAGTGCAAGAGAATCAGTGGCCCAATGATTAATATCAGCTGGGAAGTTGTCCGCAGATCCTGCTGTCGGTGGCAAACGACGCCTATGGGATCACAAGAATCCTTAGTACGGTTGCAGGGCGCGGGGTCATGAGAAGAGCGGGATCAGCAATCAGCACAAGCACACGGGTCATTTACCAAGGTATGGGCCGCAAGGATGCGTAAGACCCTAGTCCTGCTTTGATGTGTATATCTGTGTTCTTGGAGTTCTTGAGCTAGCTACAATGGGTGTAACTTGTCCAAGGGTTCAAATCCTTCTTCTGGACGCCTCGGGCCTCCTTTTATAGTCAAGGGGATCGCAAAAGTGGCACACAGGAGGTGGCATCGGGGCATAGAGGCTAAGCTTCTCGCTTAGCCATTACGGGACAAGACGCATTTAATGCGCCTCTGATGTGTCCCCTTGCTTTACCGCCGCCTCGCCCCTGCTTCGACACGCGCTCGGGCCAGCGAGGCGGTCAGCGCCATGTAGGCTGGCTGGCTGCTGAGGTGGCACGGTGGTAGGGCCTTCACGAAGATTTGCATGCCTCCACGTTGACATGCAGGTGCCTGCCTAGCTGGCGGGCTGGCAGCTGCATGCGAGCGGTGGTATAAACTTGGCGGGTGCGGGCCTGGCTGTGGCCCCGTGGTTGTCCTCGGCAAGGGCCTTGCCGGGGCCCCGGCAAGGGTCTTGCCGTGGCGTCATGGTCATCCCCGGCAAGGATCTTACCGGTGGTCTTGTGGGTTTCCTTGGCGAGGATCTCGCCGAGGTTCATCGTCTTCTAATCCTCATCTAATTTGGAGTGTTTCTTGTCTTCACAAAGATCTGCATGCCATCACGGAGGCACCTCCGAGCCATGGTCCCAATGTGGTTGGTGGCGTTGGGAAACCTGTGGCTCAAGGGTGGCGTGCCCTGCTGGCGTTGGGAAAGCTGCCCCGGCAGGGTCCTTGCCGGGGCCGTGGAGGTCACCCCGGCAAGGGTCTTGCCGGGGGAAACCACCTCGCCTTCTTGCTCTTTGTGTCTCTGTCTTAGCGTTGCTTTGACCATCCTGCTGCTTTGGCTCCTCCCTCTGCCCTGCTAAGTGCGTCTGTGGGCGCGGTTCTGACTGCCCGTGCACAAGTAGGGGTTACAAAGGAGCATCCCTACTTTAGTACACCGACAGGAGCCCCCGGGCCTGGGCCACATAAAAGCGCAACGCGTTGTTGGGCTAGGCCCAAAACGGTGCGCGGGCAGGTGGGGCTGTTTTTATCGTAGTAATATTCTTCGTCCACTGTGCTTCCCCACGACCTGCGTTGAATGCGCGATGTGGGGGTCGTGCTTGACGTGGGGGGCATGCGTGGGGCAGTTCCTGCAGGCGTGCGTCATGTCGTAATAAATGGGAAAGAGGCGGCCCACGTCTTCCCATAAAAAGGAATAACCGCGGGCGCGTGGCTCATTTACCCTCTGTGCTTTCCCCAATCTTGACCTCGCCATCCTCATCTTCTTCCTCCTCAAGCTCATTTCTTCAACGATGTCATGCGCACTTTTGGCTTTCGTCTGTTGGATCTCATGCCGAATGCCGTGGCGGGCTTGGCGTACTTTGTGCACCTCTGCGTGGGCTTCACCGGTGTGGTTCCCAGCACAGTGCTTTTCCGACACTACTTCTCCCCCCACGTCCAACTCGGGGGTGCCCTTTCTGGGAGCGTCACCTGGATCCCGCAGGCCTAGGAGAAAGGAGCCTACCCAGGGGGTGCCACGAAGGAGAGGTGGGAGGAGTGGCGGGGCCGGTGGTGCTGGATCGTGGAGGAGAACCCACCGGATTTCTGCTGGGGTGTTCGTCGGGAGCCGCTGCTCGGTGGCACGGACTGGAGCAACCTTGACCCTGATGACAAGAAGTTTTCAATCGCCACCACCAGGATTCGCCACCTCACCGTGGCCGGGCTCACCCTCGAGATGATTGCGGCGGATTTCATCCGTCGCTGAATCGCTCCGCTACACAAGAAAGGGAGGCCTGCCTGGGATTTCAGAAATGCGGCCGACATCATGAGGCTCCGCACCGGCCTGAAGCACAACCTCATGGTGATGGGGCACTCCTAGTATTGCCGGAGGCCCTTCCAGCTTGACGTGTTCGCCGACGTCAAGGTGGAGAGGACCGGCAAGGCCGCGAAGTCCAGCAAGGTCGTCAAGGGACCTTTGTTCGGGCTGCCGCCGGGACTGGTCCCGCTGATCAACAACACCTTGCAGGTCGATATCCTCGCTATGATGCCAGTCTTCAATGTGCACGGTCTTGACCCAGCTTGGGTCGAGCCCCCGGCATGCGCGGTGGAGGAGTTCTTCAACAACCTAGTCGAAGAACTCAATCATGACGAGCCACTGCTCATCCAGGACACCACCCAGGAGGAGCTGGACTACATCGCCGCCAGACCGGTGGAGGCGGAGCTTGCCAAGGCGGTCGGCAACACCGGCGGCATGGAGAATGAGGTCGCCGTGGCCGTGGAAGAGAAGGAGCTCGCCGAGTGGGTGAAGTCCGCCAGGGAGGCGAGCGGCGTCAGCGCCGAGGCCCCCCCCCCCCCGCCGAGGACGTGGCCGAGGAATCGTCCGAGGAGAAGGCCGGGACCGACGACCCCTCGGCCACGAATAAGAGACGCGTCTTGCATCGGGCTAGCTCTGGCGAGCCGGTCCGATCCAGCAGGGCCGAGCCGCGGAAAGAGATCCAAGGGGAGGCCACGTCCGTGACGAGGGCCACGGCGGCGAAGAAGAAGGCGACTACCTCTTCTTCATCCAAACTCTACCGGACTCCATCACCTTCCCCTCCTCCCGCAGACACCGGCACGGAGGTCGCATTCGACTTTTCGTCCCTCAGCCCGGGGAGGAAAAGGAAAGAAGCAGAAGAGGAGGTGGAGGACGAGTAAGCATTCTGCCCCTCGCCGTTTCCGTCCTCTCCAATCATGTCGTTTTCCCTGATTACCTTTGTCTTTGAAGGGAAAGGGAGACGTTGGCCCAGCGGGTGGCGAAGAGGGCCAGGGCCTCGGCGGGCAGACAGCCCCCAGCGTGTACCTAAAAGGTGCCGCTGGTGGTGGAGAGTAGCCCAGACAGCAGCCCGCGGCGCAACCCCCAGCTGATCCCCCAACTTGCGGTCACCACCTACTCCCGATCAATGTGTGCTGAGGTGTGACTTTTTGGTACTGACCTTGCCGTGGCTGCAGGAGGAGGGCAGCAGTAGGAAGAGCTGCCAAGGGTCACCCCCACCACGCCGCCTCCATCGACCACACCACCCCGATGGGCGTCCCCAGCAAGGGCACCAGACACCGAGCCCATGTGCACGGAGGAGGAGGTGGTGGGCTTGGGCACTGGTGACCCCGTCCCGACAACAAATGTTGGTGGGGAGGTGGCCACTTCTTCTCAGGCCGGCACGGGTGAGTTATTTGACCTTCCTTACACTCCTTCTTCTTTTCGATTGAATCTTGATCTTGACCCTGCCTCATTTCCTCTTTCGGAATCCAGATCCTCCCCCGGCGAACCAGGAGGACATCGACACCATCATCAAGGTGGTCGCTGCGGACGCCGTGGCCGAGGCTGACAAGGTCACCGCTGAGGAGGCCGCCGAGACCACGTCCGAAGATGCCACCAAGGGGCTTGCCGAAGAGGCCGGTGAGGCTGCCGCCGAGGAGGCTGGCAAGGGCGCTGCCGAGGAGGCCGGCAAGGGCGCTGTAGGGAAGGCCGGCAAGGCCCCTGCCGAGGAGGATGGCAAGGACGCTGCTGAGGAGGCCGCTATCGAGGAGGCTGGCAAGGCCGCTACCGAGGAGGAGGTGTTTGATGACCAACCCTCCTCGTCCGCCGCCTCCACCTCAGGCAAATATCTGAACGTGAGTGATGACCTGTTCGTACACCTCCCGGGGACAGCGAGCACCAGGGCGCGGGCCGAGGGGGTGGTGTTCGACAATGAAGTCCTCGCCGCCGTCGGGCTCGAGGTCGTCGAGGAGCCGAGCGCCGGTGGCGGTGGCACCCAGGAGGAGGAGCTTCTTCGAGCCATGAGCGCCAGCTTCTGGAAGGTGCAGACGCTCCATCGCGCCCGCCTGGACAAGGCGAAGTCCAGGAATGCGGTGGCGAACAACGCAGAGGTAGACTTCGAGAAGCGCGGCGTCGAGGCGCAGGCCTGGTTCCACCAGGCCCACGAGGAGCTGAAGGCCGCACAAGGCCAGCTGGCAGAGCGCGATCTGGAGCTAGTCCTAAAGCAGGCCGGCATCGAGAAAGCCCAGGAGGCGGCGAAGGAAGGCTTCCAAGGCCGAGGCCGCTCGGTCCCAGTGCCAGGCCGAATTGGACTCTCGGGAAGAGGGGCCCATGAGGCGACGCTTGACGCCGCACTCCTCGACAAGGACGAGGAGGTCGAGAAGCTTGCCGCGGCGCCGACCCAGGAGCTGGAGCATGAGCACAAGGAAGCGCTCGATGCCCAAGCTCTGGCCCACGACAACACGGTGAAGGAGCTGGAGGCGGAGCGGGACGGCCTGAAGGCCAGGGCCGATCAGCTGGCGAAGGAGGGGGACACGGCCAGCTGCGCCCTAACGGTGGCGCAGGACGACATCGTCGCCAAGGCTGACCAGCTCGCCTACGTCAACGACTCCATCAAGGACCTGAAGCTAAAGCGGAGGGCCTTGAGAAAATGCTTTTGGAGGCCAAGGCCCGGGAGGGGGCCCTGACCAAGAGTCTGGCGGAGGAGAGGCAAATGCGAAAGAACGATGCCGCCAACCACGCGGATTTCATGAAGCGCGAGGACCTCTAGATCAGCCGCCTCGTCCATGTCGCCAACAGTAACACCAAGCAGCTGGCGGACATGGGGATAGCAGAAGTGGCGTTCACCCCAGAGCCGAACGTGAGCCCCAACGCCAAGCTGACCCTGTTCTTCGAGGGCGTTCTTGGAGCCCTGGAGCGATTCGACTCCAACCGGGCGAGCTCCCTGGCCAGCGAGGCCCGGACACTTTGTCGGGGCGCCATGACCAAGGTCCTCACCAAGCTGGCATACTGGAACCCCAAACTTGACATTGACGCCGTGCTGGATAGCTTGCCCGACGATGCAGACCTCACAGTGCTCAAGGAGTGCATCGAGCCCATCATCAGCCGAGTCGCCAGAATTCAGAGGGTAGAGGGCCAGCGCCGGGATTAGGCACCCCGTTTCTTGTTGCTGCTGCGGGTTCACTACCAAGACAATTCATATCTTTAGTTAGAACCGCAGCAACAATTGATGTAATATAACTCTGCAGTATTTTAAATCGATGCATGTTATTTCCCTGTTCAACCCCTCCTTGTACGTCCACCCTACACCAATCGGGCAGGCTTGCCGGCGCGTAAACCCAAACCGCAGCACTTTGAAGGACGGATCCTTTAGTGGCCGGCAGGGTCTGCTTGCTGTTGTGCGAACCACCTTGCCGTTCTCAACGCGGCCACTCGAACTGTCGGGCGGACTCGAGACAGAGCGAGAGCGTTGCCAATAGCGGAAGTCCACCCTGCCGTTCTCGATGTAGCCACTCGATCTGTTGAGCGGACCCGAAACAGACCAAGGGTGTTACCAATAATGGAAGGGCCCCACTGCGTGCAGGTTTCTTATACAAGGGAAAGATCTCCGAGGAGGATAACTTTATACAAAAAGGAATTACTTAGAATTTTTGCATGACTTAGCTTTCATGTCATCGCGCGGATGCTTGCTGCATCTGCTGACGGTGATGCTTGCTTGGTCGCCTTCCTCCTTGGAAGCCATGGCGACAGAGAACTGTAGGGCTGATGACCGAACCAGATCATCACTACTGCGCCTCCCCCTACCTGGCACACCAAAGATGTCGGTGGGAAACGACATCTATGGGATCACAAGAATCCCTACTACGGTTGCGGGGCACGGGGTCGTGAGAAGAGAGGGATCAGCAGTCAGCACAAGCACACGGGTCGTTTACCCAGGTTCGGGCCACAAGGATGCGTAATACCCTAGTCCTGCTTTGATGTGTATATCTGTGTTCTTGGAGTTCTTGAGCTAGCTACAATGGGTGTAACTTGTCCAAGGGTCCGAATCCTTCTCCTGGATGCCTCGGGCCTCCTTTTATAGTCAAGGGGATCGCCACAGTGGCACACAGAAGGTGGCATCGGTGCACAGAGGCTAAGCTTATCACTTAGCCATTACGGGACAAGACGCATTTAATGCGCCTCTGATGTGTCACCTTGCTTTACCGCTGCCTCGCCCAGCTTCCACATGCGCCTGGGCCAGCAAGGCGGTCAGCGCCATGTATGCTGGCAGGCTGCTGAAGTGGCGCAGTGGTAGGGCATTCACGAAGATTTGCATGCCTCCACGTTGACATACAGGTGCCTGCCTAGCTGGCGGGCTGGCAGCTGCATGGGAGCGGTGGTAAAAACTTGGCGGGTGCGGGCCTGGCTGTGGCCCCATGGATGTCCTCGACAAGGGCCTTGCCGGGGCCCCGGCAAGGGTCTTGCCGTGGCGTCGTGGTCATCCCCGGCAAGGATCTTGCCGGGGGTCTCGTGGGTTTCCTTGGCGAGGATCTCGCTGAGGTTCGTAGTCTTCTAATCCTCATCTGATTTGGAGTGTTTCTTGTCTTCACAAAGATCTGCATGCCATCATGGAGGCGCCTCCCGAGCCTTGGTTCCAATGTGGTTAGTGGCGTTGGGAAACCTGGGGATCGAGGGTGGTGCGCCCTGCTGGCGTTGTGCAAGCTGCCCCAGCAGGGTCCTTGCCGGGGCCCTGGCAATGGTCTTGCCATGGCGACGTGGTCATCCCCGGAAAGGATCTTGCCGGGGGTCTCGTGGGTTTCCTTGGCGAGGATCTCGCTAAGGTTCCTCGTCTTCTAATCCTCATCTGATTTGGAGTGTTTCTTGTCTTCACAAAGATCTGCATGCCATCATGGAGGCGCCTCCCGAGCCTTGGTCCCAACATGGTTAGTATCGTTGGGAAACTTGGGGCTCAAGGGTGGTGCGCCCTGCTGGCGTTAGGCAAGCTACCCCGACAGGGTCCTTGCCGGGGCCATGGAGGTCACCCGGCAAGGGTCTTGCCGGGGGAAACCACCACACCTTCTTGCTCCTTGTGTCTCTGTCTTAGCGTTGCTTTGACCATCTTGCCACTTTGGCTCTTCCCTCTGCCCTGCTAAGTGTGGCCGTGGGCGCGGCTCTGACTGCCCGTGCACAAGTAAGGGGTACAAAGGAGCGCCCCTACTTTAGTACACCAACACCTGCCCTGTCCCCCGCATTAATTTTATTCCGCCAACTCCACCACCGCCATAGCAAGCATGTCACTAGTACTTTTTTATGCTCTGGTAGATGGGATATTTCATGCATCACTTCACCTGCATCTCAACATGCGCACATCTGTTGTCTTTCAGGTTCAAGCTGCAAAACTCGCCTCACTTTCTTAACTTGTTTGCAGCGTAAGAACAAATGCGCCCTGTCCTCATCTAGCCGCCGGCAACAAACACAGAGGGTGTCACACTCAATGCCCATTTACTTCATATTCATCCTTAAAGATAGACAGTTATGCGCAAAGCGCCACATGAACTGCTAAATCTTAGGTTGGCAACGTATTGACCAAATGTCTTTCCATTCCCAAGTAGGTGCAGGGGTGTTGGACGCTCCTAGATTCATGTCTCTTCCTTTTAAGTACACCTTATAGGCTGACTTAACTGAAGAATTCCCCTTACTATCATAGTACCAAGCATATGAGTCCTCATACTCCTCCCAGACAGGGGTGGATAGGATGATTTTATCCTCCTCGGGCATAAAAATTTCCTAGACCAGCCTTTCATCCCATTGTTGTGTGTCTAGGTCGACAAGCTCAAACATTGTAGTTAGTATGCAGCGCCCCCTTGGTGTCATTGGGATTCTCACATTCTCTCTGTTCAGCCATGGGTCCTCCCAAATTCGTATTGTGGTGCCATCTCCCACCCGGCATATTAGTCCTTCTTTGAGCAGTGAAACACCCTTCAAAATACTTCGCCATGTGTAAGATATTCCAGCATGTGGTTCAACTTGTAGGATCGATGTGCGTTGGAAGTACCGTGCCTTCAGAACTTTGGCACATAAGAAGTCGGGGCCGGATAACATCAGCCATGCCTGCCGGGCTAACATAGCTAGATTGAAGCCATATATGTCCCGAAATCACATGCCCCCATCCTTTCGGCTTTGTTAATAGCTCCCAACTTAACTAGTGCATTATATTGTTTTTCTCTTGCCTGGCCCACCAGAACCTACAGATCATCATGCCAATCTCTTCACACAAAGTTTTTGTGAGGTCAAAACATGACATGGAAAAGGTTGGTATAGCTTGACAGTAATCTTTCCTGCCATCGTTAGATTTTCTGCCATACCCTCTCTTTCAAATATTCAAAGACTTGCTTTCTAGCTTGGCCAACATAAACAGGGAGCCCCAAATACCTTTCTGACATTGCTTCGTCGTTGATATGAAGAGAATCCAGAACTTCTCTTTTTTGTGCCTCTCTAGTGTTTTTTCTAAACGTGATAGAAGACTTGTCATAGTTGACAACTTGCCCCAAGAAACCTCATACAGCTATAGCACATTCTGCAGTGACATAATGCTCTCTCGCGAAGCTTTAATGAGCACTAGTGAGTCATCCTCAAACAATAGATGGTTGAAACTCGGGGCTGCATTGCAAATACAAATACCACATAGGGATCCATTCGCCTCTGCCTTATTCAACAAGGTCGAGCCCTTCGGCACAAATGAGGAATAGATAGGGGGATAAGGGATCCCCTTGTCGAAGTCCTCGTTGTGGCACAATTACATGAGTACATTCTCCATTAATCTTGACTTTGTAGTATACTAAGGTGACACATGTCATAATGCGCTCTATCCATTGCTCACTGAAACCAAGCTTAGCTATCATCTTCTCCAAAAAGTGCCACTCAACTCTATCATACGCTTTGCTCATGTCGAGCTTCACAGCTGCATACCCATTTTTGCTACCTCTTTTGTGTTGCATATAGTGTGTGCATTCATAAGCAAGCAAAATATTATCCATGATCAACCGGCCAGGAACAAAAGCAATTTGATTGTGGGAAATAATTTCTGGAAGAATTTGCTTCAAACGATTTGCAAGGACCTTGGAAATTAGCTTGTACACCACATTACAAAGGCTGATCGGTCGAAGGTCCTTCATGCTCTCAGGGTTTTTATCTTTTGGGATTAGAACCACACAAGTATCATTCCACCCCTCCGACATCGGACAACCATTAAGGAATGCAAGCACTTCCGCCATAATGTTATATCCCACCACATCCCAATTCTTTTTGTATAAAACTGAAGGCATACCATCTGGTCCAGGAGCTTTAATATATCAAATACTCTGCAAAGCTTCAAACACCTCCTCTCGGGTATAGTCTTGTAGGAGGAGCTCATTCATGTTGGTAGTGACACGTGCATCAACGCAAGACAACAGTTCATCTTGACGGGTTCCTGCACGAGATGTAAACAGATTTAAAAAATAGTTAGTGGCTACCTCCTTCATCTCCATATCCTTGTCCACTATACTTCCATCTTCGTTCTTCACCCTTTTTATTCTATTCCGCCTCCTTCTCTCCGATGCCGCTACATGAAAAAACTTCGTGTTTCTGCACTTCCTCTCATCCAATTAACATGCGCTCGTTACTTCCAATATGTTATTTCTAGTTGTTCTTCTAGTCGACTGAGTTAAAAGCGGAGAACCTGCTCACATCTTACTTGCTCCTCACTTATGTTTTTCCTTCTCTCCACTTCCAGCTCCTTTTTTAATCTATGAATTCTCTTCTCAAGGTCTCCCAAGATATTCCTATTCCAGTCTACAAGCTCCTTCATGACTCCCTTCACTGCTCCAACCACTTCCTTCCCTTCCAAAATATCTCGTTCCCCCACACATTCTGGACAATCTCCCGGCACCCCTCCTCCTGTAACCACCCCGCTTCAAAACGTGGATTTGGTACCAGAATAGAAGATCGCCTGACCGCTGCAGCCCCTGCCGTATCAATGATAACCGGTCTATGATTCGAGTGGCGTGGATCATCATTAGTGACTCGGTATGCAGTAAATCTGTTGCACCACGACTGGGTTGCGACGGCTCTATCGAGCCTCTCCTTGACATATTTTACAGCCGTGTGGCTATTGTTTCTCCAGGTAAAGGTGTCACCAACAAAGCGAAGATCCCCCAACTCACATACTTCCAATGCTGCCTTAAACCGGTCCATGCACGCTTGACTCCTCGGCACGCCACCCTCCTTCTCCCAAGAGTGCAACACCTCGTCAAAATCCCCCGCACGTAACCATGGCTTATTATTTTGGTATTTTAGGTTCCTTAACAGCCTCCAAGTTTTCTCTTTTTCCTCCATCTTTGGCTCACCATATATACCCGTAGACCTCCACTTAAACCCATCATCCTCAGTAATCTCAGTGTCAATGTGATATTTAGATATGAAACCAACAATCCTCAGGTTCACTTCCTTCTTCCAAAACATAGCTAGCCCGCCACTTTGTCCCTCGCTGTTTTTCACCATCATACATGTCATATTCATTTTCCATCGCAACAACTCTAACCTATGCTGCTCCATCTTCGTCTCCGACAAAAATAGAACATCGGGGTCCTCCTTCTGGAGCTCCGGAAGGCCGCGAATTGCCGGGCCGTTCCCCAACCCCCGGCAATTCCAAGCTATAAGCCTCATAGTGTCTTGCGGAGCTGTTCCAACAGCCCCGTGTTCACATTTACAGAATTTCCATCCTTCGTACCAGTGGCCTCCATAAGACGGCTTCTTTTCTGATCACCCAAACCTTCCACTTCCATCTTAACACCACCCCTCTTCTTCTCCAGAACCACTCCCTCCCCCTCTCCTACCTTCCTTCCCTCCCTATGCAGCCTCTTATACTTCCCTCCTCTTCCCTTTGGTGGTTCGAGCCCGCGCTCTCCTTTCCTCTGATCACACCTTCCATCACCATCCTTATATGGTATGCTTCCCTCCTCACCAACTCCCCCTACTGTAACTAAATCTTTCCCTACCCCCTCCCCTTAACCTGAACAATTCTTCTCGATTACTTCATAAGCAGCCACTACCTTCTCACCACCGCTATGGTTCTTTGTCTCCTGGGAGCTGTATAAGAATGCACCTTTATTTTCCGTTACTTCCCTCTGTTCCAAAAGTAGTTTTTCCTTGATGCTTCCATCTATCCTGCTACTTGGGTCCCTACTTTTTGATTTCCTCCAATTAGGCCCATCACTCCCTGACTTGTATTCGCTCCCTGACCACCCATATCGCCTTCTACTGTATCCTCTACCAAACTCAGCTCCACCCCTCCTCCTGTCCTAAAACCCCAGATTTCTCTCAGGTAAATAACACAGCCATCTCTCATACTCCGCTACCTCTCCCCTCTTCAAATTCTTCTTACAGTCTTTATCTATGTGCCCTAAGCGTCCAAATGTGAAGCAAAAAATCTAGCAAAAATTTGTACTGAAAATAGCACCAGTTTTTCTCTTCGTCGTCCTTCTTCTTTAAATCCTTCACAACAGTGTCACCATCCTCATCTTCCTCGTCCTCGAGAAACATCCCGCACATCAGGGGCTCAGCAACCTTGATCCTCACCTTAACACACAAGCACTGTCCTAGAGTCGTGCCATCCTCTCCTGTATCAACCTCAACTAGGTCTCTAACTTGTTCACCCATGTCCTCCGCAAGCTCTTTGCACATCATCCCTAGAGGTACATTATATATACAGACCAAAATTGGAACCTTCTCAAACATGTACTCGTCGAGAGTTTTGGCCGGATCAAACTCCTCCACCATGAGAAGATCCTTATTAGAAGTCCAAGGTCCATTCTCCGCCGCCTCCCTCTACCCTGCCTCCTGCTGGAAGACAAAAAGGAACCTATTCCCCCCATGTCCTTCACCTCCAATTTTTCCATCAAACACCAAGCTTTTCCAAGGGCTACTTCCATCCCCGCAGCATCCCCCAGCCTATCTAACACCAGCTTCCCCATCGCCTTCACAACCGCACCCTCCTTCTACTTTTGTATAGATCTTCTCCAACCAGCCTTCACCATTTTCTTCTCCGCCTCAGATAGATTCATCTTCCTTAGCATCCCTTCCACTCCCTCCATGCCACCATGCCGGAACCAGAAACTGACCAGAAATGAACTAGGTTCAGGTGGTGTATGACTAGGTGCCCTGGATACATCCAGAAGGTATTGGTGGATGGGTTGACGAGAGCACAGATGAGGGGATCGATCATGGAGATGTGCCCCCAATCAGGATGACGAGAATTGTGATCGAAGGGTGCACAGGATTCCCGTGGTGAAAACCTAGTGGCGGCTGTGTGGGGAACCTAGGACGAAACGCCTCACGATCGCCACAACAAAAACCCTAATCGTCACCTGCGGGACGGACCACTCGGGCCCAAGGGTTTAGAGCAGGGGTGTGTGTGGTAGCTGTATGTTTTTCTTCTCTGGAATGGGTGCGCTTTAAGGGTGGGTGAAGGAAGGAGATGAAGTGATTGAGGTGGAATAGCAAGTGGAGGCGCACGATAAGGCCTTTCAGTTTTACAAACTTATGGGTTTATGGGAAATGAAAGGAGAGGAAGAATCATGTGTGTTGGCGTTCCCTTTCTGTAGGTTTGTGATCGTACAAAGAGGGAGGAGAATAAAGGTGGTTGTGCTGGGTGAGGCAGGCCAGATCGGCCTGGCCATGAGGAAGGAGGAGAGAAGAAAAAAATAGAGAGGGAGTTATTGGGTTATGGTCCAAGACAGATGGAGAAATAAACAATAAAAGAGATGGGCTGGGACTGGGTCCATTCGGTTGAGACGAATAAGAAAGACAGGGAAAATAGAAAAGGTAGATTGTGCATTGGATATTGCTAGAGTTTGGGAAAAGAGATTAAATAGATTTTCCTTCTTAGGAAAATCTTGAAAAGGAATAGAAGCTAATAAATTCAAAAGAAGTTCCAAAATACATATGCGCATAATTAAATATATGCTGAAGGGAGAAAAACAAAACCCAACTAAAAGAAAAGAACAAAACTCAAATTTAAATTTAAGTTTGCATTAGATTAAATTAAATCTTCCAAACTATAAAAGTCCAATTTAAGCTTTGTTACCAATTTAAGTTCTCGCCCTGATTTTTGGAAAGTTATTTCTTAAACATATCGAGAATCGGGATGTTACAGATGTAACCCCCTTAAAAAGAAATCTCGTCCCCGAGATTCAGTTTGACTAAAGAGAATTGGTTTGGGTAAGCTTCATCTTCGATGAAGTTCTTCTCAAAAATTTGTGAAATCACGGATGGTTCTGAAATTTATGGTAGGTAGCTTGGCAGACTCGATTGACGATACTTCTCTTGTAAATATTTGTGCTATCTCGACCGATGATTGAAAGCAATCCTTCGATCTTGGCAATGGTAATATGATAGCTTCTTTGACTAGTTGAACATTCTTTGGTCTTGCCCTTCTTCTGCGTATTAAATCTTTGGTGCGGATAGACTCACTGATCCTTCCTTCCGGTTGAACTTATGGTAGGTTTACTGTAGGTATTCAAATCTTCGTCTTCCTTGCGAATGAAGGTCTTGAAACATTCGATTCCGCCATGAATCACCATCTACTACCCCCCCACCCCTTTAAAAGAGGTTTTCCATGGGGTTCACTTTGATAATAGATCTTCAAGAAGGTTGTTGCAACTTCCTTCAACTCAAGGTGACATCCAAGGTTTATAGAGAAGAGGGAAAGAGCATAAGAGGAGTAAACGAATCCTACACAAGGCGGAAATACCTTAGAAGATTAAAAAAACACTGAGATAGTCATGAAACTATCCAATTAAAACTCAAAAGCAACTCATTTTGGCATAGTATGACTGCATAGGAAAACACCCAAAAAATTATGCAGACAATACTCACACAAGAAAGGTTTTACGTCTACAAGCTACGAGTTCTATCACTACAAGGGTGTTCACAAACCTAATCCTATATGGCTGGTCACAATAAATCTTGGCGCAAACCTTTGACGTTGACGATTGAAGCATGATCCATGGTTGTTGCCTTCTTGAGGTCTGGAAGTGTCTTCTGTTGCAAAAATGTTGCTACTCGAAAATTGAGGAGTTGAAGTTTTCTTGAAATCCTTGGCACATCTTGTGAAGCTTTTGACTTTTCAATACCATGGGCGGGAAAAAGGGGATTCACATACTCTGAAGAAGAAGGTAGAGAAGTAGAGTTCAAACCTTATTTGAATAAGATAAGGCAAGAACAACAATATGGAGAAGAAGACTACAGGAATTTTTTTTAACAATAGTTTTTCTTATGAAAATAGTCCATAAGGCTTTCCATTTATAACTAAGGTCACGCGACTAGGTTGACATCGGCTCTTATACCACTTCTGTGAGAACCCGGGACTAATTTCCAGACCCTCCTGTGTATATTTGTCAACCTGAGAATCATAGTTGACAACATAGTGAAATGGTACGATCGCACAATACGAAAAAGGATTAAATGTACTATATTTGTCACAAGACATACCTAGTGAAATGTCTCATGACATTTATTACAATTAGAAAACTGCGGAAAGTAAAATGCATAGCGACTCCATCTCAGCCACAGGCAGTCGATGTAGTCCACTTGACCTCACTCGTACGGATCATCATAGTTGTCCCAGTCACCGCCTTCGTCTTCATGGAACTCTGTTGTCAACAAAATTATTGCCATGACTACATTACGTACTCAACATGCCTTCCTCGCAGAGGACCTAATAGCTAAATGGCTTAAACAGAAGGTTGTATGGCTCATTTGCATAAAAGCTATTTTTGTTTGAAATAACATAGTACTTGGATAATAGCAGTTTTAGATAAAAACATGTTTTATCTCCAGAATAACTTTCATCAAAGTGAGGATCCTCGATCAACTCACACTCTTCATAGGTTCCAAGAATAGGGGTAAAGAGGGAATAAGCAAGACAGGTCCTATATGTCAAGAAAAATTCATGTGTCGTCCATGACCTAGGACACGACTATTCGAATAGTTTTACACTCTGTAGAGGTTGTACACTTTACCTACACGACACAATCCCGACTTGTTGCCACTAGCCGTTGCTAGCATAGTACACCATTTGGTATACCGGCAGGTAGATTGTGACAAGGTCTTCCATTAGACCAATTTATTATGCCAAGCCCACTATGTTTCAACACGGAAGTAACCATAGTTCACAGTTTGGGCCCCCCTTTGTGCTGAGGATACTCCTCGCAAGGCAGCTATCCAATCTGCGGTACGGTGATGACGACGATAAGAGTGAAATAACTAATTAACCAAGCCAGTGCCCATATAGCATGTGATTGTACTGTTATCACAATCTTCAAATCCAAGACTTATTAGGCATCATGCTGCACGGACGACTAATTGCCCGCTTCAACTTATGAAGGGCAACCAATCGCTCCATCAATCCTTGATCCAGCTGTCGCTCGCGCCAGTATTCAGATGGTAAGTTTAACCCAGAATAGAAGAGGATAGAGGAGGTCAACAAGGCCAATCAATCTAGCTCAGCGAGCTCAGCAACAAGTTCCAAGTGTCAATGAACCGAAGATCATTCAAATAAGGACGTATAGAATAATAAGCAGGTTCAAGCATTTCTACTCTATCGGAATAATATATAATTCTTCTCAAGTGTCAAGTTAATAGGCGACAAGTAGATCAAGATAATATGTCAATCGACACGCTAGCTATGAGAATTAAAACAGCATGCATATAGTAACCATAAACACAATGCAATTTTGTAAAACATAGGATAAGCATGATCAAAGAAGGAGGCATGCCTTCGTTGTTGAGTCCTTCTTCAGTAACTTGATCTGATCTTGTCTGATATCCTCACTCCCTACTTGTCGCAATGATTGAAAAAGACAAACAAATAAATACCAAAGCAATAAATTCCATATAACTTCCAAAACTACGATAAGAGTGGATAGCAAGATATTGATCAAGATGAAGATCAAAAAGGAGGTAGAACGATAGGAATGTATGAAAGAGGACTCAACCAATTGACATGGTTTAAGTTGATGATGGATAAGCAAGGCTTGCCAGCAGACTAATGATATGATACGCACTATGCTACTAACCACCAGTACTACCCCCTACACATCTCGGCTAACTATATAATAAATGCAATGGCATCAACACACATGAAATGGAACCGTCCTATGCATTTAACTACAAAATCACAACATGACATGATAAAGGTAAAAGTTAACCATCATAAATATTTAGATAGATAGAATCTAAATATTAATAATGATCAGTCGCAACCAAACATATAAATCAACTATATAATAACTGAAAAACAAATGTTGCATAAGACAAGCAAACCATCATTATAAACCATACTAATTAAGAAATCAAACATTATTCAACAACATGAACTTAATGATCTAGGTATAGCCATAAAACATTCTTAAAGTAAAATACGATCCACTCAATTAAATGAAACCAATTCATTTGTCAAACAATTAACAATACTATACAACACATGGAACAATTGCATGAACAACTATCCTCAACATGATATGACTAAGACTAATAATTAACCCATAACAAATATTTGGATGAATCCAAATATTTGTAATGGTTAACCACAAGCAAATACTACAAATCAATCATAACAACTATTAGTGAGCATTTCTGTAAAAAAAGGCAAACCAATACTATTGTAGAAACTAATTAAACCGCTAAATAATAAGACACATATCATACAACACATGTGAATATAGAATCACTAGATATGTCTTAACTAATAACACAAGCCTCATACATACAAGTGATCATGAGAAGATATTAAACTAGGCCATGCTCTTTATAATAAGAAACAAGAAATAGCGAAATAGCCACTAAAAACAAGATTACCACCACATGTTTTTAACAACATAACTATTTGTGCACGCTAAACCTATGAAGAAGGCATAACTCAACTAACCTGAAAGGTAAACTATCTTAAGTATGAGATGAACTACCTTAACACATATTAAACACTCATAATACCACATGAGACAAGTCAATCATACATGAGCAACACAAATACAACTATAGCACATGCAATAAAACAAGACATTAAAGATCACTTGCATGAATAATTGCTAGATATGTAACAATGCAGCAACTGATACACATGTCTAATGCTAAGGATGGATGATCATCACATGAGATGCCAAAGTATGGTACTAATAGAATACAACTCATAACTATGAGATAACTTAGTTGATATCAACTAACATGACTATCAAGCATGGCAATATCACACAACCCTACATACTAGTTATGACAAATAAGAACATTGACTAAGCATACCAGCATGTCAGCAATAATAATAAATCACGGAATCAACAACATCAAGCAATGCACTCTACTAACACAAATAACATCCACATGGTCTTGACATGCCTTTTCCTATCTAGTGCAATAACCTACACTTGCAATACTTCATATTAACAACTCGACATCATACAACACTCATGACAATTACTAAGATGTAATGGGCTATGCTCTACGCCACAGTAATAAATTATGTGATGCAGTATAGATATATCCATGACATGAAGCATCCAACCATATAATCTTGGATATAAAGATCTACAAAACAATAGGAACAACTAGGCAATAATATTTTATCCAAAGATCAACAATGTACTCATTTCCAAACAACAAGGCATTTCATTTGACATCTACCATGAAGAAAACTATGTCACAACATATATTAAAAATATATAAACATCTACCGCAGACATAATATCATTTCGAACCAATAATACAAACATGTGACATGGATGAAAATGAATATGTAAACCATATATAAGATATATCCATGCTAAGTAAAAATTGAAAATAGCAAGACAATCATGATTACATAAACAAAGGAAAGCCTAGGATAATCCTATGGAATTATAAGCATGGAGAACATTCAACAAAAATTGTACTCGAGAGAGAACTACATGATCTATAAGGAAAAATAATAACAAGAGACACCATACAAAACTATAAGAAAAAAATAAAAGAAATCCTTACACTAAATCTAGTCAATCACATCTAACTCGTAGAATATGGAATAATTAAGAGGGACTCATTGGCATGCCATGACCATATAAAAATATCAAACCAACACAAAAGTTCACCGATCAACTAGAGGGACTCCTTGGCATGTCATGACCATATAAAAATATTGGACCAACACAAAAGTTCACCGGTCAACTACTACACATGATAACATATCAAAGGAACTAATAAGAAACAAAGGCGTAGCACACTACTAGAATTAGGCATGAATACATACGTGAAACCATGCAAAACTATATTAAAATCTATAGACATGTCTAACACAAGACAATAACAATACAAACAAAATATTATTGACTTGCAACAACAAACACAATAATCCGTAAACAAATTAATCTAATAAGTCATTTGTCACATGCAAAAATTATGAGACCAATAGGATGCACTCCTAGGCATATCGCAAACAGATGAACAATGACATATCAGTACAAACTTTCACCGATGAACAAACCCGATTCAATCTTGGGCAAGAACGACTACAACAATAGTTATACTAAAATCCTATTGATGAAACTAGATATCTCACTCCACCATGGGGCTACTATGGGCATGAGAAACAAATCATATATTGAACACAAGATCATCTGAGGAACAAAAAAACGACGACATGTCGATGGCATCTGTTCATGCATCACGCGAGCAACGGTATAGATAGGATGAACAATGATGTCTAAGAGATAAAGTAGATGATGATGCGTACGCATACAAACGGAATTTGATAGAGGCTCGCCAAGTTTGGTGGAGCGGTGCAAAGAACTCGACGAACAGTGTAGACGGACATGTAAAATTGTTCGCGTGTGGTCGACAGATCGCGTTCTTTCTTTTTTGAATCGATTCATGGCATGAAGGAGAATCATCTTGTGAGAGGATGATGGAGGTGCTTGGAGTCACCGGGAACGAGCACCGGTGTCCATGGAGGTTCACAAGTTCTTGGAGATGTCTTATAGAGAGGAGAAAGGGAGAGGGCAGGACAAGTGGTGGGACTGGAAGAGCAGATCAAGACGCACTTCTACATATATTGAAACCTTAAACGGTTGAAAGTTGAAGGAGTTGGAGGAGGGGTGTCTTTGGTGGCTGTAGGTTTTTCTTCTCTTTAATGGTGCGCTGTAAGGGTGGGTGGAGGAAGGAGATGAAGTGATCGAGGTGCGTGAGATCTTATGATACTCATCCTCTGCAGCATGGTTTTGAATTCAAAGCTATGTGGCTGAGAGCTCGTGACTACAGAGAGTTTTTAGAGAAGGCTTGTGCAGTAGGTAGGGGTAACTCTCCTTTATCACTGCAATCAACCTGATCCAACCTGAATCGAGTGGCAGCCTCTCTTAAAAAATGGGAAAGAGAATCTTTTGGCTCGATCGGATCCAACATTTGAAAGTTGGATAGGTGTCTCAAATACCTACGACCAATCCCTCTCTCGGATGCAGCGATTGTGGAGGAACGCTCGTTGGAGAGACAGTTAGGTGAATTGTTTGAGTGAGAAGAAATTATGGCTAGTCAGCGTTCCCGGGTGGACTGGCTCCGGGAAGGTGAACGCAATACAGAATTTTTCCATGCTCGGGCTTCGGCACGTCGACGTACAAATAGAATTAACCATCTCACTCGTGACGATGGATCAATTACTGAAAACCAGGAGGAGATTAAAGGTATGGTGCAAAGTTTTTATGAAAATCTTTTTACTACTGAACCATGTGCCTCCCTGGGAGCAGTTCTTCATTCTATTCCATGCAAAGTGGATGATTCCATGAATGCTGAGCTATGCAAGCCTTATGCGTATGACGAAATAAAATTTGTCTTGTTTCCAATGGGCCCAACTAAGGCACCAGGACCTGATGGTTTTCCTGCACTTTTCTACTATACTCACTGGGATTTCTTAAAGGAAGATATTTGTCATGCTATCAGATGCTCTTTGAATGGAATGCCAATTCTTGATGGTTTTTCTGACTCTGTGATTGTCTTAATTCCAAAAGTTGTGAAGCCAAAACACCTAAACAGCTTCAGACCAATAAGCCTATGCAACGTCCTTTACAAGATAGCTTCAAAAGTATTGGCTAATAGGCTGAAGATTATCTTGCCGGCAATCATCTTTGAGCATCAAAGTGCTTTTGTTCCGGGAAGACTAATCACCGACAATGCCCTGATTGCCTTCGAGTGTCTTCATACAATTCGACAACAAAGATCGAAAAGACCATACTTTGCCCTCAAGATCGACATGACTAAATCGTATGATCGCGTGGAGTGGTCCTATTTACATGGATGCCTTAGCAGATTTGGTTTTGCGCCGGAGTGGATTAGCACGGTGGTGAGATGTGTGACCTCAGTTCACTATGCTGTCCGGGTCAATAGAGAGCTCACTATTCCTGTAATTCCTACAAGGGGTATTCGACAGGGAGACCCAATCAGCCCTTAACTGTTCCTTCTATGCACCGAAGGCTTGTCTAGTGTGCTTTTGCACAAGGAGTCGTGTGATGAGCTACAAGGTATTCGAAATGTTCGTCAAGGCCCTCCTATTTCGCACCTCCTTTTTGCAGACGACATCATCTTCTTTGCTAGAAGTGATCAACTTAGTGTCCTCTCCTTGAAGGAAGCTTTGCATTTATATTGTGACGGTTCAGGCCAAAAAGTTAATCTCCAAAAATCATCAATCTTCTTTGGTACTCATTGCTCCGACGATACTAAGCAAAAGGTAATGGAAATTTTGGGGGTCACAAATGAGTCATTCCACGATAAATATCTTGGAATGCCTGCTCATGTGGGCAGGTCGCCAACCAGGACATTCAAATTCCTAAATGACAAAGTTTGGCAGCGCATCATTGGTTTGTCAGATAGACCCCCTTCTCGGGCAGGACAAGAAGTTTTGCTGAAATCCGTGGTTCAGGCCATTCCAACATATATTATGAGTTGTTTCCGAATACCCATTTCTACATGTGAAGGGATGAGACAAGCTGTTGCTGATTATTGGTGGGGTAGAGCAGATGGTAAGAGGAAACTTAACTGGCTTTCATGGGAATGGTTATCCACACCAAAAAAGCTTAGTGGACTGGGTTTCCATGATTTTTCGCTCTTTAACCAAGCTATGCTTGGTAGACAATGTTGGAGGCTTCTTACTGAGCTAGATTCTCCTTGTGCTCGGGTTCTCAAAGGACACTATTTTCCCCACTGTGATTTTTGGGATGCGCCTAAGCTGAGGTCATCATTCTATACTTGGATAAGTATTCTCTATGGCCGAGAGCTTGTTAAGGCTGGTGTTTGGTGGGGAATTGCTAATGGCCAAAAGGTTAAAATCATGACAGATCACTGGATTCCTGGACGACCACCGTACATGTTGCGAACTCTATCTCCAATTCCAGAATATGCTAAAGTGTGTTGCCTCATGGATGGACATGGTCATTGCAATGAAGAAAACGTTAGAGCTTTCTTCCCGGAGGAGACAGCTGAACTCATCTTACAGACGCAGATTAGCAGCCATGGAGGACAGGATTTGGTGTATTAGCCTCACACTCCCTTTGGACTATATACTGTCCGTTCAGCATACAATCTCGCTCGATCTTTAGATTTCCTTTCATCACACAGTACGACTGGCCGTGGACTCCCGTCAAGTAGGGAAGTTGAGGAGAAATATTGCAAGGCAATATGGGCAATCAAGGCACCAAACAAAATGAACATAGTGCTCTCGAGGTTCGCACATGACTGCCTCCCATCCGGACATCAATTGCGCCTTCGGAATATCCCCACAAATTCTGCTTGTGTGCATTGTGGGAAAGATGAGAGTATTGAGCATTGTTTGTTGTTCTGTCAGTTTGCTTTCAAGGTTTGGAACAAGGTCAAAAAACGGTTTGACATCCACCTATGTTGCAAGAACTTTCGTTCAACTAAACAGTGGCTATTAGATTTCATTGACAGAGCATCACCGGAGCAGTCCACTGTGTTGGCAATCACCGTATGGCATATTTGGGAAGCAAGGAATGCGGTAAGAAATGGTGAAAGTAATATCCATCCACACCGTGTTGCCTCAAACATACATGGTTATATCGATTTGGTTCTGCTGCACCTTTTTAAGACTGTTGCGGGACACAGTCGTGAGACACCATCAAATTCATTGGTTAGATGGTCTCCGCTGCCGCCCGGATCGGTCCTTATTAACGTCGACGCAGCTATCTTTTCAAACCTGCACAAACTGGGAATTGGCATCTTGATCCGGAACCACAAAGGCGAATGCTTGGTCGCTTGCACTGAGCCACTTAAAGGGATGGTACAGCCAGAACTTGCTGAAAGCTGGGCGCTCCATCATGCTGTGATTCTCGCCCGTGATGAGAGGCTGACCTCTGTCATTTTCGCTTCAGACTCCCTCTCCTTAGTACAAAGAATGAAATCTTCATCCATGGACAGGTCTGAAGTGGGTTTAGTGGTGTCAGATATTAAGCGTTTGGTTGCTTGTTTTTCTTCAGTTTCCTTCTGCCATGTCAAGCGGTCATTGAATGCTGCTGCTCATATACTAGCTAGGTCCTGTGAGTTTGCCAGTTCAAAAGCCGTGTACTATTCTACTCCAGAGTGTATCAGGCAAACTCTATGTACTGATGTATACTAATTAATAAATTGCAGCATTCTCTCTCAAAAAAAGGGTGTGTGAGATGGGCCAGATCGGCCAGGCCCACGAGGAAGGAGGGGAGAAGGAAAACAATAGAGAGAGGGAATTGTTGGGCTATGGTCCAAGAGAGATGGAGAAAGAAAAAATAAAAGAGATGGGCTGGGTCCATTCCGTTGAGATGAATAAGAAACACAGGTAAATAGAGAAGGTAGAATTTGCATTGGAGATTGCCAGAGTTTGGGAAAAGAGATTAAACAGATTTTCCTTCTTAGGAAAATCTAGAAAAGAAATAGGAGCTAACAAATTCAAAAGAAGTTCCAAAATACATACGCGGATAATTAAATATATGTTGAAGGGAGAAAAATAAAACCCAACCAAAAGAGAAGAAAAAATCTCAAATTTAAATTTAAGTTTGCATTAGATCAAATAAAATCTTCCAAATTATAAAAGTTCATTTAAGCTTTGTTACCAAATAAAACAAACGAAATGTTCTCGCCCTGAACTTTGGAAAACTATTTCATAAACATTTCGAGAATCGGATGTTACAAGATTGGAGGATAAAGCATCTACACGGTGCCGTTTGTGAGGGTGTCGCGGCAGAGTGAGCCCGTGGAGTCTTCATCGACCGAACCCAACTGCAAGAGGAGAAAAACAGTTGGTGCGACGATGCTTCCCGGCCATACTCTCCCTCGCTGTTCACCTCGTCCCACGAGGCGGCTGTCTGCCATCGAGGAATAGGAGGGGACTCCCCCCCCCCCCCCCAAATAGTCTGAGGAGGTGCTTAGGGTTGTCAGTATTTGCAGGTTGTCAATTGTGTTTTGTGTTGTATTTTGAGAGTGCTTCCATATATGAATGTAATTTGAATTTCATATTTGTAGTACTGAGCATATAAAGTATTTATGAATTCTAGAGATCTATGTTTAGCAATTTTAAACTATAGTTTCATATATATATAAGTGCAGACAATGTGATTCTCAGAGAAGAAACTGCAAGTTTCAGTTTTAGATAAGAAACTGCAAGTTTTAGAGGCAGAGCATTTATATTAACACGCCCTTTTCAAATAGGGATAACATCATGTTAGAAGTTTTATTCATGGTCGAATATGGAACTACCAGCCAGTTAACTATTGGGGAACGTAGTAATTTCAAAAAAATTCCTACGCACACGCAAGATCATGGTGATGTATAGCAACGAGAAGGGGAGTGTATCTTCATACCCTTGAAGATCGCTAAGCGGAAGCGTTTATCAATGCGGTTGATGTAGTCGTACGTCTTCACGATCCGACCGATCCAAGTACCGAACGCACGGCACCTCCGAGTTCTGCACAAGTTTAGCTCGATGACTTCCTCGCCTTCTCGATCCAGCAAGACGGGCGAAGTAGTAGATGAGTTCCGGCAGCACGACAGCGTGGTGACGGTGTTGGTGAAGAACAATCTCCGCAGGGCTTCGCCTAAGCACTACGAAAACTATGACGGAGAATAAACTAGAGGGGACGGGGTTGCCGGCACACGGCTTGGTGTTTTTTGATGTGTCTTTGGTGCTAGCCCTGCCCCTCTATTTATATGTTGAGCCTTGGGGTCGAAACTTGGAGTAAAAGCCTCAACAAAGTCGGTTTCACCTGAAAGGCAAGAGTCCTTCTCGGACTCCAGGGCCAGACGCCAGGGTTCCCGGCGTCTGGACCCAGACGCCAGGGGCCCTGGCTTCTGGCCCCTGGACTCCGCAAAACTTCCTTTTGCGCTTTCCAAAAACCTTGTGGGCTTTTCCCTTTGGCCCAAATAACGTGTTCTCGTACCCAAACATTTCGGGAAACATCCGGAACCCCTTCCGGAGATCAAACACTATTATCCCATATATCAAACTTTATCTCTGGACCATTCCGGAGTTCCTCGTGATGTCCATGATCTCATCCGGGACTCCGAACAACATTCGGTTACCAACATGCATAACTCATATAATACTATATCGTCAACGAAACGTTAAGCGTGCGGACCCTACGGGTTCGAGAACTATGTAGACATGACCGAGACACGTTTCCGATCAATAACCAATAGCGGGACCTGGATGCCCATATTGGCTCCCACATACTCTACGAAGATCTTTATCGGTCAAACCGCATAACAACATACGTTGTTCCCTTTGTCATCGGTATGTTACTTACCCGAGATTCGATCGTCGGTATCCAATACCTAGTTCAATCTCGTTACCGGCAAGTCTCTTAACTCGTTACGTAATGCATCATTCCGTAACTAACTCATTAGCTACATTGCTTGCAAGGCTTATAGTGATGTGCATTACCGAGAGGGCCCAGAGATACCTCTCCAATAATCGGAGTGACAAAACCTAATTTTGAAATACGCCAACCCAACATCTACCTTTGGAGACACCTGTAGTACTCCTTTATAATCACCCAGTTACGTTGTGACGTTTGGTAGCACCCAAAGTGTTCCTCTGGTAAACGGGAGTTGCATAATCTCATAGTTTCAGGAACATGTATAAGTCATGAAGAAAGCAATAGCAATATACTAAATGATCAAGTGCTAGGCTAACGGAATGGGTCATGTCAATCACATCATTCTCCTAATGATGTGATCCCATTAATCAAACGACAACACATGCCTATGGTTAGGAAACATAACCATCATTGATTAATGAGCTAGTCAAGTAGAGGCATACTAGTGACACTATGTTTGTCTATGTATTGACACATGTATTATGTTTCTGGTTAATACAATTCTAGCATGAATAATAAACATTTATCATGATATAAGGAAATAAATAATAACTTTATTGTTGCCTCTAGGGAATATTTCCTTCAGTCTCCCACTTGCACTAGAGTCAATAATCTAGTTCACATCGCCATGTGATTTAACACCAATATTCACATCTGTATGTGATTAATACCCGTAGTTCACATCATAATGTGATCAACACCCAAAGGGTTTGTTCACATCGCTATGTGATTAACACCCAAAGAGTACTAAGGTATGATCATGTTTTGCTTGTGAGAGAAGTTTAGTCAACGGGTCTATCATATTCAGAGCCATATGTATTTTGCAAATATTCTATGTCCACAATGCTCTGCACGGAGCTACTCTAGCTAATTGCTCCCACTTTCAATATGTATCCAGATTGAGACTTAGAGTCATCTGGATTGGTGTAAAAGTTTGCACCGATGTAACTTTTACAACGAACTCTTTTATCACCTCCATAATCGAGAAACATCTCCTTAGTCCTCACTAAGGATATTCTTGACCGCTGTCCAGTGATCTACTATTAGATCAAAATTGTATTCCTTTGTCAAACTCAGAGCAAGGTATACAATAGGTCTGGTCCATAGCATGGCATACTTTTATAAAACCTATGACTGAGGCATAGGGAATGAATTTTATTCTCTTTTCTATTTTCTGCCGTGGTCGGGATTTGAATCTTACTCAATTTCACACCTTTGCAACACATGCAAGAACTTTTTCTTTGACTGTTCCAATTTGAACTACTTCAAAATCTTGTCAAGGTATGTACTTATTGAAAAACTTATCAAGCGTCTTGATCTATCTCAATAGATCTTGATGCTCAATATGTAAGTAGCTTTACTGAGGTCTTTCTTTTAAAGAACTCCTTTCAAACACTCCTTTATGCTTTGTAGAATAATTCTACATTATTTCTGATCAACAATATGTCATTCACATATAGTTATCAGAAATGTTGTAGTGCTCCCACTCACTTTCTTGTAAATACAGGCATTCACCGTAAGTCTGTACAAAACTATATGCTTTGATCAACTCATCAAAGCGTATATTCCAACTCCGAGATGCTTGCACTAGTCCATAGATGGATCGCTGGAGCATGCACATTTTGTTAGCACCTTTAGGATTGACAAAACCTTCTGGTTGCATCATATACAACTCTTCTTTAAGAAAACCATTAAGGAATGCAGTTTTGACATCCATTTGCAAGATTTCATAAAATGTGGCAATTTCTAACATGATTCGGACGGACTTAAGCATCACTACAGTTGAGAAAATCTCATTGTAGTCAACACCTTGAACTTGTCAAAAACCTTTTTTGCGACAAGTCGAGCTTTGTAGATAGTAACACTACTATCAATGTCCGTCTTCCTCTTGAAGATCCATTTATTTTCTATGGCTTGCCAATCATTGGGCAAGTCCACCAAAGTCCACACTTTGTTCTCATACATGGATCCTATCTCAGATTTCATGGCCTCTAGCCATTTTGCGGAATCTGGGCTCATCATCGCTTCCTCATAGTTCGTAGGTTTATCATGGTCTAGTAACATGACTTTCAGAACAGGATTACCATACCACTCTGGTGCGGACCGTACTCTGGAAGACCTACGAGGTTCTATAGCAACTTGATCAGAAGTTTCATGATCATCAACATTAGCTTCCTCACTAATGGTGTAGGAATCACTGGAGCTGATTTCAGTGATGAACTATTTTCCAATTCAGGAGAAGGTACAATTACCTTATCAAGTTCTATTTTCCTCCCACTCACTTCTTTCGAGAGAAACTCCTTCTCTAGAAAGGATCCATTTTTAGCAACGAATATCTTGCCTTCGGATCTGTGATAGAAGGTGTACCCAACAGTTTCCTTTGGGTATTCTATGAAGACGCACTTCTCCAATTTGGGTTTGAGCTTATCAGGATGAAACTTTTTCACATAAGCATCGTAGCCCAAAACTTTAAGAAACGACAGCTTAGGTTTACTGCTAAACCATAGTTTATACGGTGTCGTCTCAACAGATTTAGATGTTGCCCTATTAAACGTGAATGCAGCTGTCTCTAATGCATAACCCCAAAACGATAGTGGTAAACTGATAAGAGACATCATAGATCGCACCATATCTAGTAAAGTACGATTACAACATTCGGACACACCATTACATTGTGGTGTTCCAGGTGGCGTGAGCTGTGAAACTATTCCACATTGTTTTATATGAAGACCAAACTCGTAACTCAAATATTTGTCTCTGCGATCAAATCACAGAAACTTTATTTTCTTGTTACGATGATTCTCCACTTCACTCTGAAATTCTTTGAACCTTTCAACTATTTCAGACTTATGTTTCATCAAGTAGATATACCCATATCTGCTCAAATCATCTGTGAAGGTCAGAAAATAACGATATACGCCGCGAGCCTCTACACTGATCGGATTGCATACATCAGTATGTATTATTTCCAATAAGTCAGTAGCTCGTTCCATTGTTCCGAAGAACGGAGTTTTAGTCATCTTGCCCAAAAGGCACGGTTCACAAGCATCAAATGATTCATAACCAAGTGATTCTGAAAATCCATCTTTATGGAGTTTCTTCATGCGCTTTACACCGATATGACTCAAAACGGCAGTGCCACAAATAAGTTGCTCTATCATTATTAACTTTACATCTTTTGGTATCAATATTATGAATATGTGTATCACTACGATCGAGATCCAACAAACTATTTGCATTGGGTGTATGACCATCAATGGTTTTATTCCTTTAAACAGAACAACAATTATTCTCTGACTTTAAATGAGTAACCGTATCGCAATAAACATGATCAAATCATATTCATGCTCAACGCAAATGCCAAATAACATTTATTTAGGTTTAACACTAATCCCGAAAGTATAGGGAGTGTGCGATGATGATCATATCAATCTTGGAACTATTTCCAACACTCATCGTCACTTCCCCTTCAACTAGTCTCTGTTTATTCTGTAACTCCTGTTTCGAGTTACTAATCTTAGCAACTGAACAAGTATCAAATACTCAAGGGCTACTATAAACGCTAGTAAGGCACACATCAATAACCTGTATATCAAATATACCCTTGTTCACTTTGCCATCCTCCTTACCCACCAAATATTCAGGGCATTTCCGCTTCCAGTGACCATTCCCTTTGCAGTGTTAGTGACAACTTGTTTGCCATTCTACTTGAAGTTTACCTTTCTTTCCCTTTGCCCTTTTCTTGAAACTAGTGGTCTTGTCAATCATCAACACTTGATGCTCTTTCTTGATTTCTACCTTCGTCGATTTCAACATCACGAAGAGCTCGGGAATCGTTTTCGTCATCCCTTGCATACTATAGTTCATCACGAAGTTCTAGTAACTTAGTGATGGTGACTAGAGAATTCTGTCAATCACTATCTTATCTGGAAGATTAACTCCCACTTGATTCAAGCGATTGAAGTACCCAGACAGTCTGAGCACATGCTCACTAGTTGAGCGATTCTCCTCCATCTTTTAGATATAGAACTTGTTGGACGCTTCATATCTCTCAACTCGGGTGTTTGCTGGAAATATTAACTTCAACTCCTGGAACATCTCATATGGTCCATGATGTTCAAAACATCTTTGAAGTCCCGATTCTAAGCCGTTTAAGCATGGTGCACTAAACTATCAAGTAGTCATCATTTTGAGCCAGCCAAACGTTCATAACGTCTGCATCTGCTCCTGCAATAGGTTTGTCACCTAGCGGTGCATCAAGGACATAATTCTTCTGTGCAGCAATGAGGATAACCCTCAGATCACGGATCCAATCCGCACCATTGCTACTAACATTTTTCAACACAATTTTCTTGAGGAACATATCAAAAATAAACATATGAAAGCAACAACGCAAGCTATTGATCTACAACATTATTTGCAAAATACTACCAGGACTAAGTTCATGATAAATTTAAGTTCAATTAATCATATTACTTAAGAACTCCCACTTAGACAGACATCTCTCTAGTAATCTAAGTGATCACGTGATCCAAATCAACTAAACCATGTCCGATCATCACGTGAGATGGAGTAGTTTCAATGGTGAACATCACTATGTTGATCATATCTACTATATGATTCACGCTTGACCTTTCGGTCTCCGTGTTCCGAGGCCATATCTGCATATGCTAGGCTCGTCAAGTTTAACCTGAGTATTCTGTGTGTGCAAAACTCGCTTGCACCCGTTGTAGATGGACGTAGAGCTTATCACACCCGATCATCACGTGGTGTCTGGGCACGACGAACTTTGGCAACAGTGCATACTCAGGGAGAACACTTCTTGATAATTTTAAGTGAGAGATCATCTTAAAATGCTACCGTCAAACAAAGCAAGATAAGATGCATAAAGGATAAACATCACATGCAATCAATATAAGTGATATGATATGGCCATCATCATCTTGTGCTTGTGATCTCCATCTTCGAAGCACCGTCATGATCACCATCGTCACCGGCGCGACACCTTGATCTCCATCGTAGCATCGTTGTCGTTATGCCATCTATTGCTTCTACGACTATCGCTACCGCTTAGTGATAAAGTAAAGCAATTGCAGGGCGTTTGCATTTCATACAATAAAGCGACAACCATATGGCTCCTGCCAGTTGCCGATAACTTCGGTTACAAAACATGATCATCTCATACAATAAAATATAGCATCACGTCTTGACCATATCACATCACAACATGCCCTGCAAAACAAGTTAGACGTCCTCTACTTTGTTGTTGCAAGTTTTACGTGGCTGCTACGGGCTTAGCAAGAACCGTTCTTACCTACGCATCAAAACCACAACGATAGTTAGTCAAGTTAGTGCCGTTTTAACCTTCGCAAGGACCGGGCGTAGCCACACTCGATTCAGCTAAACTGAGAGAGACTGACACCCGCCAGCCACCTTTAAGCACGAGTGCTCGTAACGGTGAAACCATCTCGCGTAAGCGTACGCATAATGTCGGTCCGGGCCGCTTCATCTCACAATACCGCCGAACCAAAGTATGACATGCTGGTAAGCAGTATGACTTGTATCGCCCACTACTCACTTGTGTTCTACTCGTGCATATGACATCTTCACATAAAACCTGGCTCGGATGCCACTGCTGGGGAACGTAGTAATTTCAAAAAAATTCCTACGCACACGCAAGATCATGGTGATGTATAGCAACGAGAAGGGGAGTGTATCTTCATACCCTTGAAGATCGCTAAGCGGAAGCGTTTATCAACGCGGTTGATGTAGTCGTACGTCTTCACGATCCGACCGATCCAAGTACCGAACGCACGGGCTCGATGACGTCCTCGTCTTCTCGATCCAGCAAGACGGGCGAACTAGTAGATGAGTTCCGGCAGCAAGACGGCGTGGTGACGGTGTTGGTGAAGAACAATCTCCGCAGGGCTTCGCCTAAGCACTATGAAAACTATGACGGAGGATAAACTAGAGGGGACGGGGTTGTCGGCACACGGCTTGGTGTTTTTTGATGTGTCTTTGGTGCTAGCCCTGCCCCTCTATTTATATGTTGAGCCTTGGGGTCGAAACTTGGAGTAAAAGCCTCCACAAAGTCGGTTTCACCCGAAAGGAAAGAGTCCTTCTCGGACTCCAGGGCCAGACGCCAGGGTTCCCGGCGTCTGGACCCAGACGCCAGGGGCCCTGGCTTCTGGCCCCTGGACTCCGCAAAACTTCCTTTTGCGCTTTCCAAAAACCTTGTGGGCTTTCCCCTTTGGCCCAAATAACGTGTTCTCGTACCCAAACATTTCGGGAAACATCCGGAACCCCTTCCGGAGATCAAACACTATTATCCCATATATCAAACTTTATCTCCGGACCATTCCGGAGTTCCTCGTGATGTCCATGATCTCATCCGGGACTCCGAACAACATTCGGTTACCAACATGCATAACTCATATAATACTATATCGTCAACGAAATGTTAAGCGTGCGGACCCTACGGGTTCGAGAACTATGTAGACATGACCGAGACACATTTCCGGTCAATAACCAATAGCGGGACCTGGATGCCCATATTGGCTCCCACATATTCTATGAAGATCTTTATCGGTCAAACCGCATAACAACATACGTTGTTCCCTTTGTCATCGGTATGTTACTTACCCGAGATTCGATCGTCGGTATCCAATACCTAGTTGAATCTCGTTACCGGCAAGTCTCTTTACTCGTTACGTAATGCATCATTCCGTAACTAACTCATTAGCTACATTGCTTGCAAGGCTTATAGTGATGTGCATTACCGAGAGGGCCCAGAGATACCTCTCCGACAATCGGAGTGACAAAACCTAATCTCAAAATACGCCAACCCAACATCTACCTTTGGAGACACCTGTAGTACTCCTTTATAATCACCCAGTTACGTTGTGATGTTTGGTAGCACCCAAAGTGTTCCTCCGGTAAACGGGAGTTGCATAATCTCATAGTTTCAGGAACATGTATATGTCATGAAGAAAGCAATAGCAATATACTAAACGATCAAGTGCTAGGCTAACAGAATGGGTCATGTCAATCACATCATTCTCCTAATGATGTGATCCCATTAATCAAACGACAACACATGCCTATGGTTAGGAAACATAACCATCTTTGATTAATGAGCTAGTCAAGTAGAGGCATACTAGTGACACTATGTTTGTCTATGTATTCACACATGTATTATGTTTCCGGTTAATACAATTCTAGCATGAATAATAAACATTTATCATGATATAAGGAAATAAATAATAACTTTATTATTGCCTCTAGGGCATATTTCCTTCATTGACATCATGCTAGTCAATATTCATGCATAGCACATCTTTCATATGATGCAGAGTCAAAAATATATACTATTTTCAAAATGCCCACACAATATTGAGTGTGCGAAAAACATAGAAACTGAGGGATGAAGTTTTGGCAAGTGCCTGAGGTGGTGTGCGTAGATGACAATGGGCACCCCCATGTCAAAGGCAGAGGCAAAAATTTGTGGATATTTTCACTTCATTAGGTGGAATCGAACACGGGCGGAGCAGTGGTTGGGCAGTGGAACTTGGCCACTGGACTACTCCAGCACTTTCAACAGAAGTTAGGGACAACATCTACCACTACTTTAGCACGTCTTCCCCGACTCCGGTGTGTTCTCGTCCTGTCTGCATTTGTGTGGTCGCCGCGACACCGATGTCTGCCGTTGTGGACACACTCAACAACCAAGAGGAATCTGGAGAGGACCGTACATGGAGAGGCGGACAATCGGGACCCACCAGGTCCATGGCCGTACGCAAGCAAGTGCCTTATGGAAAGAATACTTCCTCCTAATGCTATACTGACGTTGGGGGCCACAAGTTTGTCAACGTAGTTACTAAAGGACATAAATTTACTACGAAGCAAGTCATCGGGGAGCTGGAGGTATCATTTATTATCAGTGGGCCAACAATTATCAGCTGGGTTGTGGGCTCCTCAGTCTAGGATTTCTTTTTTAACATGTGTAGCCCAGAAGATGTCGGTTTGTATTTTTTGGAGGGCCATCATGTATCGACCGGCCTATGGACCTCCCATCCTAGATTTTATTTTTTCCTAAACATCCGCAACCCAACTTATGTATTTTTTTTGAAGAAAACGTATAGGTCTGTTCTATTTTTCTATACAAGAATAGGAACGCTAGGTTCAACTTATGTTTCCCTTCTAACTATATTATATGTTATTATATATTATTATTATTATCATCCTATATTTAACAGATACTTACATATATAAGAAAAATTATCCCACGTCTTATGAACTTATAAAAATAAATGTTTAACAATAAAATCCTGGGCGTTTTTACATTAAGGTCAACGAAAATCCAAGTGATTGTGTAAAAAGCTTGGTAAGATTTAAGGACCAATTTAATAATAAAGCACTTATTATTTAAATATATTTATAACAAAATGCTCATCCCCTGTTTATTTTTTGATAACATTGTTGTGCCCAACCAAACATTATAATTAGAACAAGCCCATCAAAATCGTGTATTTGGAGAAAGTTCATATGGGTAGTATTTTTTTAGGAAGAAATAAATGGGTCGCATGGACGCTAAATTATTTGATCACCCAGGCCAACAAATTTGTGTATTTCAAGAAAGTGCAAATGGGCTGTAGTTTTTTAAAAAATAAATAGACCACATGAACGCTACATTATTTGTTCACCCAGCCCAGCAAACGGACTGTAAATTCTAAAAAATGGGTTGAATATGTGCGACATTTTTGGAGGCTGAAATGTGGGCCAATAGGTCAAACCAACGGAAGGTGTTGTCAACTTAGTCAAAAAATGATTCTGACATCGATAGCCATTGGATTTACATCCAACGGCTGGCATTCATCTTCAGTCTCTCGTCTTTTTCCTCAAGCGTCGCAGGGACCACCTGCTCCCGCCTCCGGCTGCTAACAGCTTTGCTTAGCAGGCTTCCCTGTGAAGCGCTACCCCACTTCCTGGCAAGCCATCCCTCCACCCCTTCACACCTCTTGTTACTCTCCACCGACTACAGAACCATGTCGCGGTAGAAACAGTTAACCCTCGTACACCTCTCCGTCTGCGACTCTACTGCCGCGTCTTCCCATCACTAGCTCGTTGTCATCCGGGGCCTCGCCGTCGCCCACCTCCTTGGTGAGCTCAGTGCAGCGTGGACAACGTGGTCAACAAACGAGAGTCATCAGAAGAGGATTGTACATGGAGAGGCTGACAGTGGGGACGCACCAGGTCCATGGACGCACGCATGCAACCGCCTCTTTATTACACGAAAATAAAATTATTCCTCCCCCTGAAAGCAGGGACCCACCACGTATATCTTCGGAAGGAAGGAAGTGCCTCCTTATTCCTACCCCTGAAAACTGGGACCCACCAACAACATCTTTGAATGCAAGAAAGTGCCTCCTTATACTAGCAAAAAAAATATGATTCTACCCCCAACCGCCGGGACCCACCAGCTATATATTCACACGCAAGAAAGTGCCTCCTTGTCCTCCCTGACAGCTGGGACCCACCCGGTCGAAGCGTACATAGCATTGTCTGTGTACATACCGGTCGATTGGTCTATCTTCCATGATGAACCGTGGCCGAGTAAGGAGCGGTAACAATTCAAGCAGCCCCATCAAAATCCGGTACACATATGCTACAAAAAAGACGACCACATACGTACATACGGGAGGTGTCTCCAATGCTTACTACGCACACGTACGGCCAGGGCTCATGTACATAGAGAGGTAACGGATGGCGGTGATGGCATCCTGTTCATTGGCAGCCAACTGGCTGGTCATAACGGAGAAACTGCGTCTTGTCGAGAGGGAACGGAATGCATAGTGTTCATCGGGAGCCAACCGGCTTGGATGGAATTGCTGAAACAAGGTCTGACATACTGCAGAACGAAGGAAATGACCTTCTGTTTGACCGCATACAGTTGAAACGGGATCTTGTTCATCGGGAGGGTTTTGGCGTACCACAAAACGGAGGAAATAGACTTTTGGTCGAGCGCCTACGATTGGAACAGGGTGCTATTGATTGGGAGGGGTGTGGCATACCACAAAACAAAGGAAACAAACTTCTGTTGGAGCGTCTACGGTCAAAATGGGCTCCTATTCATCCACCATCTACTGCCTCGCGATGTCTACTACACAACCTTCTTCTTGTAGACGTTGTTGGGCCTGCAAGTGCACGGGTTTGTAGGACAGTAGCAAATTTCCCTCAAGTGGATGACCTAAGGTTTATCAATCCGTGGGAGGCGTAGGATGAAGATGGTCTCTCTCAAACAACCCTGCAACCAAATAACGAAGAGTCTCTTGTGTCCCCAACACACCCAATACAATGGTAAATTATATAGGTGCACTAGTTCGGCGAAGAGATGGTGATACAAGTGCAATATGGATAGTAGATATAGGTTTTTGTAGTCTGAAATAATAAAAACAGCAAGGTAACAAATGATAAAAGTGAGCACAAACGGTATTGCAATGATAGGAAACAAGGCATAGGGTTCATACTTTCACTAGTGCAAGTTCTCTCAACAATAATAACATAGATAGATCATATAACAATCCCTCAACATGCAACAAAGAGTCACTCCAAAGCCACTAATAGCGGAGTACAAACGTAGAGATTATGGTAGGGTACGAAACCACCTCAAAGTTATTCTTTCGGATCAATCTATTCAAGAGTTCATACTAGAATAACAGCTTCAGACACAAATCAACCAAAACCCTAATGTCACCTAGATACTCCATTGTCAACTCAAGTATCGGTGGGCATGATTATACGATATGCATTACACAATCTCAGATTCATCCAACCAACACAAAGTACTTCAAAGAGTGCCCCAAAGTTTCTACCGGAGAGTCAAGAAAACGTGTGCCAGCCCCTATGCATAGGTTCATGGGCGGAACCCGCAAGTTGGTCACCAAAACATACATCAAGTGGCACGTGATATCCCATTGTCACCGCCGATAAACACGGCAAGACATACATCAAGTGTTCTCAATAAAGATTCAATCCGATAGGATATCTTCAAGAGGGAAACTCAATTCATCACAAGAGAGTAGAGGTGGGAGAAACATCATAAGATCCAACTATGATAGCAAAGCTCGTGATACATCAAGATCGTGCCATAGAGAGAACACGAGAGAGAGAGAGAGAGAGAGATCAAACACATAGCTACTGTACATACCCTGAGCCCCGAGGGTGAAATACTCCCTCCTCGTCATGGATAGCGCCGGGATGATGAAGATGGCCACCGGTGATGGATTCCCCCTCCGGCAGGGTGCCGGAACGGGCTCCCGAGAGGTTTTTGGTGGTTACAGAAGCTTGCGGCGGCGGAACTCCCGATCTATTTTGATATTCGATGGTTTTAGGGTACGTAGGCTTATATAGGCGAAAGAAGTCGGTCGGGAGGTGCTCGAGGGGCCCACGAGACAGGGGGCGCGCCCTACAGGGGGGAGCGCCCTCCTATCTCGTGGCTGCCTCGAGGATCTTCTGACGTGAACTCCAAGTCTCCAGGATCATATTATTCCAAAAAATCACGCTGCCGAAGGTTTCATTCCGTTTGGACTCCGTTTGATATTCCCTTTCTTCGAAATACTGAAACAGGCAATAAAACAGCAATATGGGTTGGGCCTCCGGTTAATAGGTTAGTCCCAAAAGTAATATAAAAGTGTATAACAAAGCCCGTAATCATTCAAAATAGATAATAAAATAGCATGAATGCTTCATAAATTATAGATACGTTGGAGACATATCAGCATCCCCAAGCTTAATTCCTACTCGTCCTCGAGTAGGTAAATGATAAAAGAAAGAATTCATGAAGTGTGAATGCTAGAAGGTCCACAAGTTTGATCAATGATAATTTCAATCACCTTTTCTAGCATGATAATATGTCATAACACTAGTTCATCTCATAAAACTTCTCACGATAAAGTAACAAGCAATTCACATGTCAAAGCATAGACCATAAAATTTCTTGAAAACTAGCAAACTTCATTCTTAGTCATTAAACAATTGCAATTCATCTTGTTTTTAGGAATAGAAAACTCCACATACTCAACTATCATATAGTCTTCTATCATTGCTAACACTCACGCAATACTTGTGGTTATGAAGTCTTAATTGAACACTGAGAAAGATAGGGGCTTATAGTGTTGCCTCCCAACGTATTCACCTTTGGGTGATGTCAACAATAATAGTTCATGCTAACTTACATCCAATTGGATATATATATCAGGGTCACCCAAACACATAGTGCTTGCCAAAGGATAAAATGAAAAAGGGAAAGGTGGAGATCACCTTGACTCTTGCATAAAAGTAAAAGACATAAAGTAAAAGGTAGGCCCTTCATAGAGGGAAGCAGAGGTTGTCATGCGCTTTTAGGGTTGGATGCACAAAATCTTAATGCGAATGAACGTCACTTTATATTGCACTTGTATATGGACCTTTATTATGCAGTCCGTCGCTTTATTGCTTCCATAACAAGATAGTATAAAGCTATTTTCTTCACACCAAAAGATCATACATATTTAGAGAGAAATTTTTATTGCTTGCACCGATGACTACTTACTTGAAGGATCTTACTCAATCCATAGGTAGGTATGGTGGACTCTCATGGCAAAACTGGGTTTAAGGATATTTGGAAGCACAAGTAGTATCTCTACTTGGTGCAAGGAATTTTGGCTAGCATGAGGGGGAAAGGCAAGCTCAACATGTTTGAATGATCCATGACAATATACTTTAACTAAGATGTCGGAAAACATAACCCATTACATTGTCTTCCTTGTCCAACATCAACTCTTTAGCATGTCATACTTAATGAGTGCATCCAATTATCAAAGATGTCTAGGATAGTATATTTATAAATGAAATCTCTCTTCCTTCAATATTCTTTCATGAATTGTTCAAATGACCAATACAATGCTTGCTAACCTTCAATAAATTTACAACCTCTACTTCTTAGATGTGAAGTCATTACTCCCCATAGGATAAGAAAATGAGATATATATAATTTCAGATTTATGACATTCAACTCATTCAACCATTTACTCATAGGATATAAGTGAAGCACACGAGTAAATGACAAACTACTCCAAAAAGATATAAGTGAAGATCAATGAGTAGCTAAACAATTATGCAACTATGCGAAGACTCTCTGATTTAAGAATTTCATATCTTGGTACTCTAATCAAACAGCAAGAAAAACAAAATAAAATGACATTGCAAGGATAGCACAACTCATGTGAAGAAGCAAAAACTTAGGTTCAACCGATACTAACCGATAGTTGTTGAAGAAGAAAGGTGGGATGCCTACCGGGGCATCCCCAAGCTTAGATGCTTGAGACTTCTTAAAATATTATCTTGGGGTGCCTTGGGCATCCCCAAGCTTTAACTTTTGTGTCTCCTTAATTCCTCTCATATCATGGTTTCTCTTTTTATCAAAAGCTTCATCCACACCAAACTCAACAAGAACTCGTGAGATAGGTTACTATAAACCAATGCAAAACCTTATCATTTTCTACTGTAACAAATCACAAAAATTATTATTCAACATTGCATACTAAATGCCTCTGCATATTTAATACTCCTATCCTCAAATAGAATCATTAAACAAGCAAACATACGCAAACAATGCAAACATAACAGCAATCTGCCAAAACAGTACGGTCTGTAAAGAATGCAAGAGTATCAATACTTACCTAACTCCAAAAATTATGAAATAAAATTCCAACTTTAGTAAATTTATCATAGCTCATTATTCAAAAAGTTTCAACCTTATATCACGCTCTGACTTTTCTAGGGAATTTTTGCAACAGCGGTAAACTTTCTGTTTTCAAACAGCAACATGTATACTAGCAAAATAAGCATGGCAAAGGCTATCATTGACATTTTTATTAAAATAAAAGATACAAAACATTATTCTAAATAACAGCAAGCAAATACTAACAAAAGAAAACGACGCTCCAAGCAAAACACAAATCATGTGGTGAATAAAAATATAGCTCCAAGTAAAGTTACCGATGAACGAAGACGAAAGAGGGGATGCCATCCGGGGCATCCCCAAGCTTAGGCTCTTGTTCATCCTTGAATATTACCTTGGGGTGCCTTGGGCATCCCCAAGCTTAGGCTCTTGCCACTCTTTATTCCATAGTCCATCGAATCTTTACCCAAAACATGAAAACTCCACAACACAAAACTCAACAGAAAACTCGTAAGCTCCGTTAGTATAAGAAAATAAAACCACCACTTAGGTACTGTAATGAACTCATTATAAATTCATATTGGTGTAATATCTACTGTATTCAAACTTATATATGGTTCATACCCCCCGATACTACTCATAGATTATTCAAAATAAGCAAACAACACATAGAAAACAGAATCTGTCAAAAACAGAACAGTCTTTAGTAATCTGTATCAAACGTATACTTCTGGAACTCAACAAATCATACCAAATTTGGAAGTCCTAATAAATTTGTGATCCAATCCAGAGCAAAAAGAATCGGATCAGAATCTCGTTTATGTAAATTAACAAAACTAATTTACTGGGTGCAAAAGTTTCTGATTTTCGTCAGGATCAACACAAGTATCACCGTAAGCCATCCTAACGGTCTTACTTGGCACTTTATTGAAACAAAAGCTATAAAACATGATTATTACAGTAGAATAATCATGTGTACACACAAAAACAGTAAGGGTAAATATTGGGTTGTCTCCCAACAAGCTCTTTTCTTTAATGCCTTTCTAGCTAGGCATGATGATGACAATGATGCTCACATAAAAGATAAGAATTGAAACATAACGGGAGCATCATGAAGCATATGACTAGCATATTTAACTCTAACCCACTTCCTATGCATAGGGATTTTGTGAGCAAACAACTTATGGGAACAATAATCAACTAGCATAGGAAGTTAACACAAGCATAACTTCAAAACTTGAAGCACATAGAGAGGAAACTTGACATTATTGCAATTCCTACAAGCATATGTTCCTCCCTCATAATAATTTTGAGTAGAATCATGAATGAATTCAACAATATAACCAGCACCTAAAGCATTCTTTTCATGATCTACAAGCATAGAAAATTTATTATTCTCCACATAAGCGAATTTCTTCTCATGAATAATAGTGGGAGCAAACTCAACAAACTAATTATCATGTGAGGCGTAACCCATTTGAAAACTAAAATCATGATGACAAGTTTCATGGTTATCATTATTCTTAATAGCATACAATTCATCACAATAATCATCATAGATAGCAACTTTGTTCTCATAATCAATTGGAACCTCTTCCGAAATAGTGGAATCATCACTAAATAAAGTTGACACTCTTCCAAATCCACTTTCATGTTCATCACAATAAGATTCAACATCCTCCAAAATAGTGGGATCACTACTTCATAAAGTTGACACTCTTCCAAACCCACTTTCATCAATATAATCATCATAAATAGGAGGCATGCTTTCATCATAATAAATATTCTCATCAGAACTTGGGGGACTAAAAATATCATATTCATCAAACATAGCTTCCCCAAGCTTGTGCCTTTGCATATCATTAGCATCATGGATATTCAAGGAATTAATACTAACAACATTGCAATCATGCTCATCATACAAAGATTTAGTACCAAGCATTTTAATGCACTCTTCTTCTAGTACTTGAGCACAATTTTCCTTTCCATCAAACTCAGGAAAGATATTAAAAAGACGAAGCGTATGAGACAAACTTAACTCCATTTTTTGTAGTTTTCTTTTATAAACTAAACTAGTGCTAAAACAAGAAACAAAAAGATTTGATTGCAAGATCTAAAGATATACCTTCAAGCACTCATCTCCCCGGCAACGGCGCCAGAAAAGAGCTTAGTTGACGGGGTGTGAGTGAGTGCCGCTTACCTAGCTTGCCCGGCAACGGCGCCAGAAAAGAGCTTGATGTCTACTACACAACCTTCTTCTTGTAGACGTTGTTGGGCCTGCAAGTGCACGGGTTTGTAGGAGAGTAGCAAATTTCCCTCAAGTGGATGACCTAAGGTTTATCAATCCGTGGGAGGCGTAGGATGAAGATGGTCTCTCTCAAACAAACCTGCAACCAAATAACAATGAGTCTCTTGTGTCCCCAACACACCCAATACAATGGTAAATTGTATAGGTGCACTAGTTCGGCGAAGAGATGGTGATACAAGTGCAATATGGATAGTAGATATAGGTTTTTGTAATCTGAAATAATAAAAACAGCAAGGTAACTAATGATAAATGCGAGCACAAACGGTATTGCAATGATAGGAAACAAGGCATAGGGTTCATACTTTCACTAGTGCAAGTTCTCTCAACATGCAACAAAGAGTCACTCCAAAGCCACTAATAGCAAAGAACAAACATAGAGATTATGGTAGGGTACGAAACCACCTCAAAGTTATTCTTTTGGATCAATCTATTCAAGAGTTCGTACTAGAATAACACCTTAAGACACAAATCAACCAAAACCCTAATGTCACCTAGATACTCCATTGTCACCTCAAGTATCCGTGGGCATGATTATACGATATGCATCACACAATCTCAGATTCATCATAAGATCCAACTATAATAGCAAAGCTCGCGATACATCAAGATCGTGCCATAGAGAGAACACGACAGAGAGAGATCAAACACATAGCTACTGGTACATACCCTCAGCCCCGAGGGTGAACTACTCCCTCCTCGTCATGGATAGCGCCGGGATGATGAAGATGGCCACCGGTGATGGATTCCCCCTCCGGCAGGGTGCCGGAACGGGCTCCCGAGAGGTATTCGGTGGCTACAAATGCTTGCGGCGGCGGAACTCCCGATCTATCTTGATATTCGATGGTTTTAGGGTACGTAGGCTTATATAGCCGAAAGAAGTCGGTCGAGAGGTGCTCGAGGGGCCCACGAGACAGGGGGCGCGCCCTCCTATCTCGTGGCTGCCTAGAGGATCTTCTGACGTGAACTCCAAGTCTCCAGGATCGTATTCTTCCAAATAATCACACTGCCGAAGGTTTCATTCCGTTTGGACTCCGTTCGATATTCCTCTTCTTCGAAATACTGAAATAGGCAATAAAACAGCAATATGGGCTGGGCCTCCGGTTAATAGGTTAGTCCCAAAAGTAATATAAAAGTGTATAACAAAGCCCGTAATCATTCAAAACAGATAATAAAATAGCATGAATGCTTCATAAATTATAGATACGTTGGAGACGTATCACCTCGCTCCAACCTCCATGGGCTATTTTTCATCGACCGTCGACTTCCTCCAGCCTCCACTACCTACTGTTGATCCACGGGCTAATGTTCATCCAGCCTCCACTGGCTACTGTTCATAGAGCCTCCACGGGGTCCTCTTCATCCATCGGCAACGGCCTACTACCACAGGGTCCTATTCATCCAACCCCTGTCGGGAACTATTCATCCATAGCAAACCAACCTGCTTGATTCACCACATCTCGAGTCGTTCTATGTACCGCGTGCACGATAGCAACAATCACTATTCATCTAGAGGCAACCCAACACCGGCTGGCTATGTCTCGTATGGGGGCTCAATCGGCTTCAATAAGCAGCAGTAGTGATCGATCGCTCGTGTTCAGTTTGCAGCAGCAGCGAAGGAATCGCTCGGGTTTAGTCAGCAGCAAATGAATCACTCGAGTTTAGTTAACAACCAAGGGATCGATCGCTCGGGTTCAGTAACATGCGATCACTCGGGTTCAGTTAGCCAACACATCGCACACATGCGCGTACATGAGAGAAATGCACAAACCACAGTGCATCGCTCGGCCCCGACCACCCACCATAACCAGGAACTCCCTGAAATTTTCCTCGCCCTCGCTTCTACCATTACTTTTTCTGTCATGGATGGCCCAAAGAATGTCATGCAGGTGCGTCCATGGCCCTCCCAGGACGAAAAGCCCATGTTCTAAAGTAGGACCCCACCACATGTATGATGATACGTGGTTTTGTCACAATTATCATCATAGAAGTGTCATAAGCATGACATAAAAAGTTCTATTTCGGGCCAAAATGTCATAGATGTGTCTTTTTTTGTAGTGGAGGCTGGTCGGATTGGCGTATGAGGTTTCTTCGGAGTTGACCTCCTCCGCCATGGCGAGACAAGGAACGAGTCCAGCCGGGGCGAGATCCTTGTCTTCAGACGTCGTACTTGCGCCAAGGCTCCCTATCGAATCTATAGTGGGGAGGTTGGATCCTGCAGGGGTTAACTCCCAGTCTTCAGACACCGAACTCTTGCTAGGGCTTAAAGCTAAATCCATTGGGAGGAAGGAAGGATCTGACTGGGTTGACTCCTAGTCTTAGGTTGTTAGTGTCGCTACCGAGCTCGAAGTTGATGGTGTGGCAAGGGCTGATCCGGAGAACAGATTTGGGAGGGGCCTTGAAATTAATGCTTCCGTGGCCATGGTTGTTCGAGGTAGGGCTGAGTAGTCAGCGAAATCAAATCACCCCGAGCATGGGTGACATACTCGGAGTTGACAAACCTTATTTGATGCTCAGTGGAGAAGCTGTGATAACCCACAAGTATAGGGGATCGTTTGTAGCCTTCTTCGATAAATAAGAGTGTCGAACCCAACGAGGAGCTAAATCTAGAACAAATATTCCCTCAAGTTCCATTGACCACCGATACAACCATACGCACACTTAATGTTTGATTTACCTAGAACAAATATGAAACTATTTCGCAAGAATAAAACTACGAGTAAATTGCAAGGTAATAAAAGTGGATAGGTTTTGTCAGCACGAAATTCATTTGTCCCTAGGCAATTGATAACTAGACCGGTAATCATTCATGCAATTTTATATGAGGGAGAGGCATGAGCTAACATACTTTCTCTACTTGGATCATATGCACCTATGATTGGAACTGTAGCAAGCATGCGCAACTACTAAAGATCATTAAGGTCGTGAGACCCAACCATAGCATTAAGCATCAAGTTCTCTTTACTCCCATACACCATAATCCACTTATCCATGTTCAAGCTGTTGTCACCCCGGCAACCGAAAAGAAGCAAACCATGAACATATTGCAACAGCCTACAGCGGGGACCCCTCCATTTGCACGACACAGAGGGCACCGTAGGACAGCACCATAAATAAAATAGACACTCATACAAACCAAGATCACGATTAGCCCACAAGACTTAATGAATCTACTCAAACATCATAGGATAACCACATATCATTGGGAAATAATATATAGTGTCGAACATCATGTTTAAGTAGAGATTACAGTGGGGAAAAGAGGTGTTACACCACTGCATAGAGGGGGAGAAAGTAGGTGACGATGGTAGCAAGATTGTTGATGTAGATTGTCGTCCCGATCCTTGCCCCGGCGGCACTCCGGCGCCACTGGGGAGAAGGGGAGAGAGCCCCCTCCTTCTTTTTCTTCCTTGCCCCCCCCCCCCATAGATGGGAGGAGAGTTCCCCCACTGGTCCACGGCCTCCATGGCGCCAGAGGGGCGGGAGCCCCTCCAAGATTGGATCTCCCTCTCTGTTCTCTTCTATTTTGCCTTCCCCAGATTTGACCGAAAACCGTTTGTTATATTCCCAAAGATTCGTAACTCCGATTGCGCTGAGATTTTAACAGGATTTTTTTCCGGATATAAGCTTCCTTGCGCCTGAAGTAGAGCTCCACCCAACGTTCTAGGAGGGCACAACCCACCACCACGCGCCAGGGTCCTGGGGTGCGCCTTGTTGTCTTGTGGTCGATCACTGTGGGCCTCCGTTTGCATTGATTCCATGTCCCAAATTTCACAAATATTCTAAAATATTTCTCCGTAAAATTTTATTGCATTTAGGCTTTGTTTGATATGGATATTCTGCGAAACAAAAAACATGCAAAAAATAGGAACTGGCATTGGGCACTGGATCAATAGGTTAGTCCAATAAATCATATAAATTTTTGCCAAAAAGTATGTGAAAGTTGTATAATCTTGGCATGGAACAATAAAAATTTATAGATACAGCGGATACGTATCAAGCTACTGACTTGGTTGAGATGTACGGTAGAGTCGGAGTGCAGGACACTTCTACGAAACGTGAAAAGTTGCCCGGGGACGAAGATGTCTCCAGTATTGATGCCTTGTCCAATGATCAGGTGATCCAATAGAGGAACTCTCAATGAAAGCATTAATGTCGGTGTCAAAACCGACAGATCTCAGGTAGGGGGTCCCAAACTATGGATCTTGGATCAATGGCGAACAAGGGACACAGGACACGGTGTTTACCTAGGTTTGGGCCCTCTCTAAGAGGTAAAACCCTACATCCTACTTGACTATATTTCTTGTGTATATGGGGATCACAGAGTTGATACCACGAGATCAAATGAACTAAACCCTAAACTAGTAGGATGGTAATTGTTCTCTTAGCCTGTAGAGACTAGACCCTCTAGTTTATATAGACACCAGGGGTACTAGGGTTTACATATAGTCATTTATATCGGGGAAAGTTGGATCTTCCATCTTGACTTGGAGTACACACCAAGGCACAAAAGGTCCTCGGTCCGGATACAGTGTGGCCCAATAGTCCGGCCTATGAGAGATAGGCCGGCAACCCAAGGACCCCCTAGTCCAGGACTCCCTCAACGAGGTGATACGCCAATGTGCAAACTGATGGCAAACCCCACTCACTCCACAATCGTAGGCATTTGATATTTTGGAATGGGAAAACCTTCTCAAAGTTTGCTCATTGATGTTCACAAGAAGACATGCTTTTGATATTTTGGAATGGGACAACCTTTTAAACTTTGCTCATTGATGTTGGCAAGAAGACATGCATTTGATATTTTGGAATAGGACACCCTTTGTTGTCAGCAGCATCGATCAATTTTTCATTATTTGTGTCTTCAGTTGTGAACTAAATATTGGCTCTGACGTGTGAATAATTGAGATGCTCGATCAATTTTTCTTTATTTGTGTCTTTAGTTGTGAAATAAATATTCGCTCTAATGTGTGAATAATTGAGATACATAATCATCGATTGATTCTTCTTTAATGAATTGTCAGGCCTGTGGTTTGATTGCAATGTACAGGCACGCTAAAAAACTTCTCAAACTTTTGGTAAAGTGTGAAACTATAGCAAACGATGTGATCACCATGTGTCCTGAGAATAATGCTACTCCCTCTGTCTAGGTTCCTAAGTCGTCTTAGGTTGTGCACCGCGACCAAGGCGAAGGGAAAAACGACACAACTTAATGTTTATTTGCTTAATAGCACTGCATGCAATGGACCGACCACTACATGTCGTGTTTGGTAGTCTCGAGTCATCGATAGCATACACGCCCCACATATATTATTGGTTGATTCCTTTATTTATGTCACGAAACAATAAACGAGGTGAGAGTTAATGCACCATGCCTAAGTGTTTTGGGATTATTTGGTTTTCATAAGGTGACTTACACATCTAGACGGAGGGAGTAGTACATATTGTTTTGAATGTTCATGTAATGCAACTGATACAAGAAGGGTGTGGCCAGGTCTCAGTCGACTAAGACTTAACCAATTCTCAGTCAACTGATATAGTATGTTGGAAGAAAAGATAAAAAGTAAAATGAAACTTTTGTACGAATCTCCATGCAAAATCAGAGGAAGATTGTATCGACTGAGACATAACAAAGTCTTAGTCGACCGAGACTTAGCAAAACTGATACAATAATTAAGACTAACTGGTCTAAAATCATTGTTACACGTCCTGATTTCAAATAAACATGTCGAATTTCATTACATTTCAGACATTCTTCAACTACAAAGCGGTGTTCGTCACGCTCTAGAGGTTTAATTATCTAACCTAATTTATGATCTCCAGTGCCCATTCCCCGTGTCTGTCCCAAGAACTAAAGCTTCTTCTCCAGCAACACTTCCGGAGCCATAGGAAGTGAAGTTGTCTGACTCCATGTCGCCGCCAAGCAGCTAATCGGCCATCGATGTTCAAGCCGATAAGCTTGGCTTCAACTGGAGGGTAGGAGCGGTGGCCTTACTTGGGCCTGAGCGGCGGCGACATACTGTCTTCTACTCTTCCTTGTTTTCCGTGTGTGGCGGCCTTCTTGCCGGTGGGGCGGGGCCTCGACGGAGCCGCCGATGTATTCTGCCTCGTTGCTGGCGGGGCGGTGCCTCAGCGGAGCGGGGGAAATCCTCCGCCTCATTGTAGGCGGAGCGGCGCCTTGGCGGAGCCGGCGATGTCCTTTGCAACTTTGCCGGTGGGGCAGGGCCTTGATGGAGCCGACAACCTTGTCCGGCTTGTTGCCGGCGGGGAGGGGCCTTGGCAGAGATGGCGATGTTCTCTGCCTCGTTCCCGATGAGACGAGGCCTTGGCGGGGTAGGGCCTCGGTAGATCCGACGAAGTCCTCCAGCTTGCTACCAGTGGTGCGTTGCGTTGGCAGAGCCGGCAAAGTCCTCCGCCTCGTCGTCGGTGTCGCCAAACAGCGCCTCGCCAGCTTCATCATCGACCTTATGGGCGACCGCAACCTCCGCCACCCGCATGCGGTACCACCAGCATTCGAGGCGGCTCTCGTGGGCGGAGTGGTACGACTCGAGCAACACCTCCTGCTCTGCCCGCTCTGCGGCGATCTTCTCATCTGCCTACAGGTGCTCCTGGAGGACCTGGTTGTTGTAGGCAGCGTCGGCCTATGCCTGCCGGAACTTCTCCTCTCGCTCCTGCCACACCGATGGTCATGGTGCAATGCATCTGCGAGGATGGTGTGGAGGAGGAGGTTGGCGCTGGCTCCTCGACCACCACATTCTCGATTGGGACGTGGTCATTCTTCTGGTCCGTCGTCCGCCCATCCCGGAGAGTGGTGGAGATCGAGGAAGCCATGGTGGGAGTAGTGTGAAGAGGAGAAAGGGAACAGACACGAATGGCTGCAGGTATGGTCGGGGCAACAGTTTATATAGTAATGGTAGGCCGCGGAGGGACGGACGGGTGGTGCTGGGGTAGCCACCTCAGAAACCATGTATCATTAATGTGGGCGACAGATTGACGGATGGACAACATTCGTTTTGTTTGAACACGAAGCAGTCGCCTGCACTGGGAAGCGGCGCGGGCAGCGCTGGCCATTTCGGGCAGGAAGCGCGCCCGGCGAGGAAGGGGGTCTGGGTGGGCCAGGGTGGTCAGACTCATGCTTGGCAGCGGTCCGGTCCAGCAGGTGGACATGCCGGCTCACCCGGGAGCTCGCCGAGCTCAGCGATGACAACCAGACGATGGATGAGACTTCTGACTAGGAGCCGGCACCATCGCCCATGCCGGTTCATGCCGTCGCAGACATGTGACCCAATGATCTTGGATTCCTGAATGAGCAGCGGGTGCTGTATCAGACCATCCTTAAGGCCCGCGGGGCCTTCTCCGTCGACCTTCAAGTTGTTGCACTCACCGTGGCATCATCATTCTCACGTTATCAACATGGTCAACAAACATGAGGCATCGGGAGATGAATTTACATGGAGAGGATGACATTATGGACGCACCAGGGCCATCGCCGTACTTATGCAAGTGGCTCCTTATTACAACTATACAAAAGAATTGCTTCCTCCTGGTTTCCTGACATCACGGTACCACACCATTGACAACGTATATAGTCAATAAATCAGAGAATTCCACAAGGAGTGATCGATAGTTGGGACCCAGCAGCTCAAGCAGTATTTGTTTTTTGAGGTGTGAGCAGAATTTTGTTTGACTGATGTTTTTGTTGTTGTTCAAAGGAGTAGGGTATCAATTGGGTAGGCTGTGGCCCGTCTAGCCTGGGCTATTTTTTATGTCGACCAAATATCCAACCCAGACATAAAATTTTCAGGTGAAAATGACTTGCCCAGCTATACTTTTCCTGAGGAATACTCAACCCAGGCCAACTTTTATTTTCCAGCCCACTGGGATGCAAATCTTTCCTACGAGGGATCCTCTAGCCTTGCCAAGAAAATGGGCTTTAAAAAATAATAAATGGCTGTAATTATAAAAAATGTGTTGTAAATATAACAAAAATGCTCCGAACAGGTAATTAGTTTTAGAATTATTTTTTTGGATTTTCTTGACGAAACCTCGTCAGAGGGCGGGGATCTCCTTCATTGCATTTTTTTTGGATTTTTAAAATTTTAATTTCATTAATTGTTGCACACAAAATTTCATTGAAGTTTTACCTAATATAAATTCATTTTGAAACTAGATTTAATATGGCTCGAAATTTTGGGATAAATAATATATCGGATCCCATCAAAATGTGAGAAGTTTGGTTGAAATTATAAACTAATGTCCTATCTAGAAAAATGGGAAGTAATGTTAACAAACTGTAAATGAGTTGTAGTAAATTCTGTTAGAATTAAGAAATGAGTTGTAAATTAGTACAAATCGCAAATGGGCTATATGCTCTCTGCCACAGATGTGATGCTCACTTGTGGGCCTAAGAAGTTGATGCGTACGCAACCTTCAAAAAAAGTTGACGCATACGCAAGGCTTTTTCACCTTATAGTGAACACACGATTCTAACTGAAGTGGCCATTGGATGTTCATCCAATAGTTGCTGTGCTTCTTTAATCTCGGATATTCTTGCTTTAGCCACCCAAACCACCACCGGCTGTACTGCCTGCTACCACCTCCCATGGCCGGCTGTGCTGCTACGCAGGCCTCACCGCCCACCCTACTTGCATCACTGTCCAGGCCATTCCTCTACTCACCAGCACCTCCTGTTATTCTCCGGCGATGGCAGCCTCACACCATAGCCGAACTAGTGATCCCTTGTACTCCCCTCCGCATGGCCATCGACTGTTGTTTCTTCGCTAGCTCTGGGTCATTCCCTTCCTAGGCCTCGCCGTCGTCCACCACATTGGTTTTCTCGCGGCGGCGTGGTCAACTTTGTCAACAAACGACAGCCATTGGAAGATGGATGTACGTGGAGTGGCTGACAGTAGGGAACCACATGGTCATGGCCGCACGCAAGAAAGTGCCTCTTTATTATGCGAAAACAAATGGTTTCTCCCCATGACAGGTTTGACCCACGAGCTACATCTTCGCACGCATGCAAGTGCCTCCTTATTATGCGAAAAAAGTTTCCTCTCCCTGATAGCTGGGACCCACCAGCTACATCTTCACATGCAAGGATGTGCCACCTTATTACACGCAAAAAATGATCCCCCCTACTAGATGGGACCCACCAGATTTGGTCGCTAACTTGTGGGACTACTAAGTTGACACGTACGCAGGGTTTTGTCAACTTAGTCAACAAATGATTCTAGGTGCAGTGACCGTTGGATGTTAATCCAACCGCCGTGTTGCGTTTTCAACCTCTGGTCTTCTTGTTCCAGCCGCCCAAACCAGCGCCCGCCATACCACCTGCTCCTGCCTCCCGTGGCATGATGTGCTGCCACCACTGGCCATGCCATCCCTCTACTCACCCACACCTCCTATTATTCTCCAACGACGGCAGCCTCACCACCGCTACCGAAGTAGTCAAACCTCGTACTCCCCTCCGCGTGGGAATACACTACCTCATCTTCCCTGGCTCCGTGTCTTTCCCTTCCTAGGCCTCGCAGTCGTCCACTGCCTTGGTGCTCTCGGTGCGGCGTGGTCAATGTGGTCATTGAATGAAAGCCATCCGAAGAGAACTTTAGGCAGTGAGTCTGACAGCTAAACCCACCAGCTACATCTTCGAACACCAGGAAGTACCTCCTTATTACTCGCAAAATAAAAATGATTCCTCCCCCTAACAGCTGGGACCCACACGCTATATCTTCGCACGCAAGGAAGTATGTCCTTATCCTTCCTGATAGATGGGACCCACCTGGTCGAAGCGTATGTAGCATTGTCTGTCTGGTCGCGAACGTGTATGTAAATACTGGTCGATCGGTCTCTCTGCAATGATGAACCATGGCCGAGCAAGCAGCAGCATGTGTTGTAGTAGAGCCCCCGACGTAGCAGTTCAGGCTGTCCAGTCTAAACCGTGTACATGTATGTACAACCACATGCCAAAAATATGGCCACATATGTACATATGGGTAGGGTCTTGAACGCCTACTCGCGAATACGTACGACCAGGGCTCGTGTACATGGAGAGGCCGCACACGGCAGCAGCGACGTCCTGTTCATTGGCATCCAACCGGCTGGGTCGGAACAGAGAAACTGCGTCATGTTCATCGGGAGGCAACAGACACATTTTGTTCATCGGCAACCAAGTGTCTTGGATGGAACAGCCGAAACAAGGCCTGGCGTACCATGGAACGGAGGAAACGGCCATCTGTTCGACCACCTAAGGTTGAAACGGAATCCTGTTCATCGGGAGGGGTCTAGCGTACCGCAAAATGGAGGAAACGAACTTCTGTTGGAGCGCTTACGGTCGAAACAGGGTCCTGTTCATTGGGAGGGGTGTGGCGTACCACAAAATGGGACTCCACGGGCTATTGTTCATCCACCGTCAACTGCCTCTTGCTCCATCCTCCACTAAGGTATTGTTCATCCACCGTCATCCTCCAGCCTCCACCGACTACTGTTCATAGAGGCTCCATGGGGTCCTGTTCATCCAACACCAATCTGCTAGGGTGTGGTGGCCTCCTCGGCGTCTTGTTCATCAAGTAGCAACAACCTACTACCAAGGGGTCCTGTTCATCCAACCCCACCGGGAACTGTTCATCCACAGGCAACCAACCGGTCCAACTCACCATGTCTCGACACATTCTACACACCGTGTGCACAGTAGCAATGGTCACTGTTCATCGAGAGGCAACCCAACACTGGCTAGCTACGTCTGGCATGGGGGCTCGATCGGCTTCAGTAAGCAGTAGCAGTGAGTGATCGCTTGGGTTCAGTTAGCAGCAGCAGCCAAGGGATCGCTCGGGTTTAGTCATCAGCGAATGAATCCCTCGGGTTTAGTTAACTGCCAAGGGATTGATCGCTTTGGTTCAGTAACGTAGCTAGTGTGATCGCTGGGTTCAATTAGCCAACACCTCACAAACACGGGTACATGAGAGAAACGCTCAAACCACAGTGCATCGCTCGGCCCCGACCATCCATCGTAACCGGGAACTCCCCGATAATTTCCTTGGCCTCGCTTCTACCATAATTTCTTCCGTCATGGACGGGCCAAAGAATGTCATGCAGGCGCGTCTTCGGCCCGCCCAGGACAAAAGCCCATTTTATGTCATGATTTTTTGTCATAGAAGTAGGAGCCCACCACATCTATGACAATACGCGTTTTTGTCACAATTATCGTCATAGAAGTGTCATAAGCATGATAGAAAAACTTTTCGTTCGGGCCAAAATGGCATGGATGTGTCTTTCTTTTTTGTAGTGTATGGGCCCTCATTCTCATAAGGAAGGACTCCGAAAGCCTTGCACCTCGACATGATGATGACAGCTTCTACCGAAGACTTGACGTGTACTCCAAGAACATATTTGCCCGTCACCATGTGCATCCTTAGATCTGCAACCGACATGTAGCCCTAAGTTCCCCTCTGGCGTGTATATAGGCCAAGGAGTTTAGCATGTAGAAGGGATCCGATTATAATCACATCCTTCTAGCCTGATGGTTAGAACACAACTTACGATCTCGAGGTAGATCAAACTTGTACTCGATATTCAACCATCAATAAAATCAAAGCAGGATGTAGGGTATTACCTCTTCGAGAGGGCCCGAACCTGGGTAAGTATTTTCTCCTTCATCCCTTGTTAACCATTTATCCGAGATCCACATCTCAGGACTCCTACCTCGAGGTATGCCGGTTTTACTACCGACAGGCGCCGTCTCCACACACGGGCAAGAGGAGGAAGATGGATAAAGGGGCGAACCAGTATGGCGGACCCCACCTAGAGGCGAGACATAGGAGAAAGATAAAACAGTGGCTCTCTAATGGCATGGACACAACTATCGGATTAAGTAGGCGGATAGGAGTAGAAGGCGTGTTCGTTGGGGGGAGTGCGCTGTGAAGTTTACGCCAGCGACGTCGTCGCCCTCGTAGCAGATGGACCGACCAACTGGAGCAGTGGAGGCAACAACCAGTTTTGGCCCAGTTCAGCCTAGGTCACCCATTTTATTCTTTTCAGCAGAAAAATAGTCAAGGGCCTCCTAGTAAATATTTCTTTCACAGATAGGTCCATGCAATTTACACCCTCACTACTTTTTCGCCGTAACTCCATTCCAACAATTCCAATACTCATGTTCACCACTCGTCGAGCACTTTCTATTGGGCTCACTTTCACTAACGTTGCACACACTAAAAAGACCATGTTACCCTTGGCTCCTTTAGGATGTTTCAGAGCACTGAAATCCTTCACCGTGGTACCGGGATTTATTGGGACTCCTCCCTTTGAACCCAAGTGTCTAGGCAAGTCATTTTCTTTGATGTATACCCTAAGTTTTCACTCATTTTTATTCTTGCATGTTATTTGGCTTTTTGTTTTAGTTTCTGTGGGTACGTTTCTCGGTTGGTTTACTTAGCGTAGTTTACTTTTTAGTTGTACTATAGGTAGTTATTATTATCCGACTGGTTTACCAAAATGAGTTTCAGATAATACATCTTAAACTTATTATGTGTCTGTTTGTTTCTCTTTTATAGTGCTGACAGAATTTTGGAGAGGAGTACCCCATTATACAATGGTAAAGGAAGTAATGTAGATAAGGTTCAAGATAGTGAGACAACCCATGCTCTCCGATCTATCTATCTGAAGGAAATATGCCCTAGAGGCAATAATAAAGTTATTATTTATTTCCTTATATCATGATAAATGTTTATTATTCATGCTAGAATTTTATTAACCGGAAACATAATACATGTGTGAATATATAGACAAACAGAGTGTCACTAGTATGCCTCTACTTGACTAGGTTGTTAATCAAAGATGGTTATGTTTCCTAACCATAAACAAAGAGTTGTTATTTGATTAACGAGATCACATCATTAGTTGAATGATCTGATTGACATGACCCATTCCGTTAGCTTAGCACCCGATCGTTTAGTATGTTGCTATTGCTTTCTTCATGACTTATACATGTTCCTATGACTATGAGATTATGCAACTCCCGTTTACCGGAGGAACACTTTGTGTGCTACCAAACGTCACAACGTAACTGGGTGATTATAAAGGTGCTCTACAGGTGTCTCCAAAGGTACTTGTTGGGATGGCGTATTTCGAGATTAGGATTTGTCACTCCGAATGTCGGAGAGGTATCTCTGGGCCCTCTCGGTAATGCACATCACTTAAGCCTTGCAAGCATTACAACTAATGAGTTAGTTGCGAGATGATGTATTACGGAACGAGTAAAGAGACTTGCCGGTAACGAGATTGAACTAGGTATTGGATACCGACGATCGAATCTCGGGTAAGTAACATACCAATGACAAAGGGAACAACGTATGTTGTTATGCGGTTTGACCGATAAAGATCTTCGTAGATTATGTGGGAGCCAATATGGGCATCCAGGTCCCGCTATTGGTTATTGACCGGAAACGTGTCTCGGTCATGTCTACATAGTTCTCGAACCCGTAGGGTCCGCACGCTTAACGTTTCGTTGACGATATAGTATTATATGAGTTATGCATGTTGGTAACCGAATGTTGTTCAGAGTCCCGGATGAGAACATGGACATGACGAGGAACTCCGGAATGGTCCGGAGATAAAGTTTGATATATGGGATAATAGTGTTTGATCTCCGGAAGGGTTCCGGATGTTTCTCGAAATGTTTGGGTACGAGAACACGTTATTTGGGCCAAAGGGGAAAGCCCACGAGGCTCTTCGAAAGTGCAAAAAGAAGTTTTGCGGAGACCAGAGGCTAGACGCCAGGAACCCTGGCGTCTAGGGGGTAGACGCCGGGAACCCTGGCGTCTAGCCCTGGAGTCCGTGTAGGACTCTTGCCTTTCGGGCAAAACCGACTTTGAGGAGGCTTTTGCTCCAAGTTTCGACCCCAGGGCTCAACATATAAATAGAGGGGCAGGGCTAGCACCAAAGACACATCAAGAAACACCAAGCCATGTGCCGGCAACCCCGTCCCCTCTAGTTTATCCTCCGTCATAGTTTCCGTAGTGCTTAGGCGAAGCCCTGCGGAGATTGTTCTTCACCAACACCGTCACCATGCCGTCGTGCTGCCGGAACTCATCTACTACTTCGCCCGTCTTGCTGGATCGAGAAGCTGAGGATGTCATCGAGCTGAACGTGTGCAGAACTCGGAGGTGCCGTGCGTACGGTACTTGGATCGGTCGGATCGTGAAGACGTACGACTACATCAACTGCGTTGATAAACGCTTCCGCTTAGCGATCTTCAAGGGTATGAAGATACACTCCCCCTCTCATTGCTATACAACACCATGATCTTGCGTGTGCGTAGGAAAATTTTGAAATTACTACGTTCCCCAACAGTGGCATCAGAGCCTAGGTTTTATGGTTTGATGTTATATGCACGAGTAGAACACAAGTGAGTTGTGGGCGATATAAGTCATACTGCTTACCAGCATGTCATACTTTGGTTCGGCGGTATTGTTGGATGAAGCGGCCCGGACCGGCATTACACGTACGCTTACGTGAGACTGGTTTTACCGCCGTGCTTTGCACACAGGTGACTAGCGGGTGTCAGTTTCTCCATCTTTAGTTGAACCGAGTGTGGCTACGCCCGGTCCTTGCGAAGGTTAAAACAGCATCAACTTAACAAACTATCGTTGTGGTTTTGATGCGTAGGTGAGATTGGTTCTTGCTTAAGCCCGTAGCAGCCACGTAAAACTTGCAACAACAAAGTAGAGGACATCTAACTTGTTTTTGCAGGGCATGTTTGATGTGATATGGCCAAGACGTGATGCTATATTTTATTTTATGAGATGATCATGTTTTGTAACCGAAGTTATCGGTAACTGGCAGGAGCCATATGGTTTTCACTTTATTGTATGAAATGCAAACGCCCTGTAATTGCTTTACTTTATCACTAAGCGGTAGTGATAGTCGTAGAAGCAATAGATGGCGTAAACGATAACGATGCTACGATGGAGATCAAGGTGTCGCGCCAGTGACGATGGTGATCATGATGGTGCTTCGGAGATGTAGATCACAAGCACAAGATGATGATGGCCATATCATATCACTTATATTGATTGCATGTGATGTTTATCCTTTATGCATCTTATCTTGCTTTGATTGACGGTAACATTTTAAGATGATCTCTCACTAAAATTATCAAGAAGTGTTCTCCCTGAGTATGCACCATTGCCAAAGTTTGTCGTGCCCAGACACCACGTGATGATCGGGTGTGATAAGCTCTACGTCCATCTACAACGGGTGCAAGCCAGTTTTGCACACGCAGAATACTCAGGTTAAACTTGACGAGCCTAGCATATGCAGATATGGCCTCGGAACACGGAGACCGAAAGGTCGAGCATGAATCATATAGTAGATATGATCAACATAAGATGTTCACCATTGAAAACTACTCCATCTCATGTGATGATTGGTTATGGTTTAGTTGATTTGGATCACGTGATCACTTAGATGACTAGAGAGATGTCTGTCTAAGTGGGAGTTCTTAAGTAATATGATTAATTGAACTTAAATTTATCATGAACTTAGTCCTGATAGTATCTTGCTTGTCTATGTTGATTGTAGATAGATGGCCCGTGCTGTTGTTCCGTTGAATTTTAATGCATTCCTTGAGAAAGCAAAGTTGAAAGATGATGGTAGCAACTACACGGACTGGGTCCGTAACTTGAGGATTATCCTCATTGCTGCACAGAAAAATTATGTCCTGGAAGCACCGCTGGGTGCCAGGCCTGCTGCTGATGCAACTGACGACGTTAAGAACGTCTGGCAGAGCAAAGCTGATGACTACTTGATAGTTCAATGTGCCATGATTTACGGCTTAGAACCGGGACTTCAACGACGTTTTGAACGTCATGGAGCATATGAGATGTTCCAGGAGTTGAAGTTAATATTCCAGAAGAATGCCCGGATTGAGAGATATGAAGTCTACAATAAGTTCTATAGCTGCAAGATGGAGGAGAATAGTTCTGTCAGTGAGCACATACTCAAGATGTCTGGGTATTGTAATCACTTGATTCAACTGGGAGTTACTCTTCAGGATGAAAGCGTCATTGACAGAATTCTCCAATCACTTCCACCAAGCTACAAGAGCTTCGTGATGAACTATAATATGCAAGGGATGGATAAGACGATTCCCAAGCTCTTTGCAATGCTAAAGGCTGCGGAGGTAGAAATCAAGAAGGAGCATCAAGTGTTGATGGTCAACAAGACCACTAGTTTCAAGAAAAAGGGCAAAGGGAAGAAGAAGGGGAACTTCAAGAAGAACAGCAAACAAGTTGCTGCTCAAGAGAAGAAACCCAAGTCTGGACCTAAGCCTGAAACTGAGTGCTTCTACTGCAAGCAGACTGGACACTGGAAGCGGAACTGCCCCAAGTATTTGGCGGATAAGAAGGATGGCAAGGTGAACAAAGGTATATGTGATATACATGTTATTGATGTGTACCTTACTAGAGCTCGCAGTAGCACCTGGGTATTTGATATTGGTTCTGTTGCTAATATTTGCAACTTGAAACAGGGACTACGGATTAAGCGAACACTAGCAAAGGACGAGGTGACGATGCGCGTGGAAAATGGTTCCAAAGTTGATGTGATCGCGGTCGGCACGCTACCTCTACATCTACCTTTGGGATTAGTATTAGACCTAAATAATTGTTATTTGCTGCCAGCTTTAAGCATGAACATTATATCTGGATCTTGTTTGATGCGAGACGGTTATTCATTTAAATCAGAGAATAATGGTTGTTCTATTTATATGAGTAATATCTTTTATGGTCATGCACCCTTGAAGAGTGGTCTATTTTTGATGAATCTCGATAGTAGTGATACACATATTCATAGTGTTGAAGCCAAAAGATGCAGAGTTGATAATGATAGTGCAACTTATTTGTGGCACTGCCGTTTAGGTCATATCAGTGTAAAACGCATGAAGAAACTCCATACTGATGGACTTTTGGAACCACTTGATTATGAATCACTTGGTACTTGCGAACCGTGCCTCATGGGCAAGATGACCAAAACGCCGTTCTCCAGTACTATGGAGAGAGCAACAGATTTGTTGGAAATAGATGTACGTGGTCCGATGAATATTGAGGCTCGTGGCGGATATCATTATTTTCTCACCTTCACGGATGTTTTAATAAGATATGGGTATATCTACTTAATGAAGCATAAATCTGAAACATTTGAAAAGTTCAAAGAATTTCAGAGTGAAGTTGAAAATCATCGTAACAAGAAAATAAAGTTTCTACGATCTGATCGTGGAGGAGAATATTTGAGTTACGAGTTTGGTCTACACTTGAAACAATGCGGAATAGTTTCGCAACTCACGCCACCCGGAACACCACAGCGTAATGGTGTGTCCGAACATCGTAATCGTACTTTACTTGATATGGTGCGATCTATGATGTCTCTTACTGATTTACCGCTATCGTTTTGGGGTTATGCTTTAGAGACAGCCACATTCACATTAAATAGGGCACCATCAAAATACGTTGAGACGACACCTTATGAACTATGGTTTGGCAAGAAACCAAAGTTGTCGTTTCTTAAAGTTTGGGGCTGCGATGCTTATATGAAAAAGCTTCAACCTGATAAGCTCGAACCCAAATCGGAGAAATGTGTCTTCACAGGATACCCAAAGGAGACAGTTGGGTACACCTTCTATCACAGATCCGAAGGCAAGACATTCGTTGCTAAGAATGGATCCTTTCTAGAGAAGGAGTTTCTCTCGAAAGAAGTGAGTGGGAGGAAAGTAGAACTTGATGAGGTAACTGTACCTACTCCCTTGTTGGAAAATAGTACATCACAGGAACCGGTTTCTGTGACGTCAAAACCAACTAATGAGGAAGTTGATGATGATGATCATAGAACTTCAGATCAAGTTAATACAGAACCTCGTAGGTCAAACAGAGTAAGATCCGCACCAGAGTGGTACGGTAATCCTATTCTGGAAGTCATGCTACTAGATCATGATGAACCTACGAACTATGAAGAAGCGATGGTGAGCCAAGATTCCGCAAAATGGCTTGAAGCCATGAAATCTGAGATGGGATCCATGTATGAGAACAAATTATGGACTTTGGTTGACTTGCTCGATGTTCAGCAAGCAATTGAGAATAAATGGATTTTCAAGAAGAATACTGACGCTGACGGTAATGTTACTGTCTACAAAGCTCGACTTGTTGCAAAAGGTTTTCGACAAGTTCAAGGGATTGACTACGATGAGACCTTCTCACCCGTAGCGATGCTTAAGTCTGTCTGAATCATGTTAGCAATTGCCGCATTTTATGATTATGAAATTTGGCAAATGGATGTAAAAACTGCATTCCTGAATGGATTTCTGGAGGAAGAGTTGTATATGATGCAACCAGAAGGTTTTATCGATCCAAAGGGAGCTAACAAAGTGTGCAAGCTCCAGCGATCCATTTATGGACTGGTGCAAGCCTCTCGGAGTTGGAATAAATGCTTTGATAGTGTGATGAAAGCATTTGGGTTTATACAAACTTTTGGAGAAGCCTGTATTTACAAGAAAGTGAGTGGGAGCTCTGTAGCATTTCTAATATTATATGTGGATGACATATTATTGATTGGAAATGATATAGAATTTCTGGATAGCATAAAGGGATACTTGAATAAAAGTTTTTCAATGAAAGACCTCGGTGAAGCTGCTTACATATTGGGCATTAAGATCTATAGAGATAGATCAAAACGCTTAATTGGACTTTCACAAAGCACATACCTTGACAAAGTTTTGAAGAAGTTCAAAATGGATCAAGCAAAGAAAGGGTTCTTGCCTGTATTGCAAGGTGTGAAGTTGAGTAAGACAAGCCCGACCACTACAGAAGACAGAGTGAAAATGAAAGATGTTCCCTATGCTTCAGCCATAGGCTCTATCATGTATGCAATGCTGTGTACCAGACCTGATGTATGCCTTGCTATAAGTTTAGCAGGGAGGTACCAAAGTAATCCAGGAGTGGATCACTGGACAACGGTCAAGAACATCCTGAAGTACCTGAAAAGGACTAAGGATATGTTTCTCGTATAAGGAGGTGACAAAGAGTTCATCGTAAATGGTTACATTGATGCAAGCTTTGGCACTGATCCGGACGATTCTAAATCGCAAACCAGATACGTGTTTACATTAAACGGTGGAGCTATCAGTTTGTGCAGTTCAAAGCAAAGCATCGTGGCGGGATCTACGTGTGAAGCGGAATACATAGCTGCTTCGGAAGCAGCCAATGAAGGAGTCTGGATGAAAGAGTTCATATCCGATCTAGGTGTCATACCTAGTGCATCGGGTCCAATGAAAATCTTTTGTGACAATACTGGAGCGATTGCCTTAGCGAAGGAATCCAGATTTCACAAGAGAACCAAGCACATCAAGAGACACTTCAATTCTATCCGGGATCTAGTCCAGGTGGGAGACATAGAGATTTGCAAGATACATACGGATCTGAATGTTGCAGACCCATTGACTAAGCCTCTTCCACGAGCAAAACATGATCAACACCAAGAATCCATGGGTGTTAGAATCATTACTATGTAATCTAGATTATTGACTCTAGTGCAAGTGGGAGACTGAAGGAAATATGCCCTAGAGGCAATAATAAAGTTATTATTTATTTCCTTATATCATGATAAATGTTTATTATTCATGCTAGAATTGTATTAACCGGAAACATAATACATGTGTGAATATATAGACAAACAGAGTGTCACTAGTATGCCTCTACTTGACTAGCTTGTCAATCAAAGATGGTTATGTTTCCTAACCATAAACAAAGAGTTGTAATTTGATTAACGAGATCACATCATTAGTTGAATGATCTGATTGACATGACCCATTCCGTTAGCTTAGCACCCGATCGTTTAGTATGTTGCTATTGCTTTCTTCATGACTTATACATGTTCCTATGACTATGAGATTATGCAACTCCCGTTTACCGGAGGAACACTTTGTGTGCTACCAAACGTCACAACGTAACTGGGTGATTATAAAGGTGCTCTACAGGTGTCTCCAAAGGTACTTGTTGGGTTGGCGTATTTCGAGATTAGGTTTTGTCACTCCGATTGTCGGAGAGGTATCTCTGGGCCCTCTCGGTAATCCACATCACTATAAGCCTTGCAAGCAATGTAGCTAATGAGTTAGTTACGGAATGATGCATTACGTAACGAGTAAAGAGACTTGCCGGTAACGAGATTGAACTAGGTATTGGATACCGACGATCGAATCTCGGGTAAGTAACATACCGATGACAAAGGGAACAACGTATGTTGTTATGCGGTTTGACCGATAAAGATCTTCATAGAATATGTGGGAGCCAATATGGGCATCCAGGTCCCGCTATTGGTTATTGACCGGAAACGTGTCTCGGTCATGTCTACATAGTTCTCGAACCCGTAGGGTCCGCACACTTAACGTTTCGTTGACGATATAGTATTATATGAGTTATGCATGTTGGTAACCGAATGTTGTTCAGAGTCCCAGATGAGAACATGGATATGACGAGGAACTCCGGAATGGTCCGGAGATAAAGTTTGATATATGGGATAATAGTGTTTGATCTCCGGAAGGGTTCCGGATGTTTCTCGAAATGTTTGGGTACGAGAACACGTTATTTGGGCCAAAGGGGAAAGCCCACGAGGATCTTCGAAAGTGCAAAAAGAAGTTTTGCGGAGACCAGAGGCTAGACGCCAGGAACCCTGGCGTCTAGGGGGTAGACGCCGGGAACCCTGGCGTCTAGCCCTGGAGTCCGTGTAGGACTCTTGCCTTTCGGGCAAAACCGACTTTGAGGAGGCTTTTGCTCCAAGTTTCGACCCCAGGGCTCAACATATAAATAGAGGGGCAGGGCTAGCACCAAAGACACATCAAGAAACACCAAGCCGTGTGCCGGCAACCCCGTCCCCTCTAGTTTATCCTCCGTCATAGTTTCCGTAGTGCTTAGGCGAAGCCCTGCGGAGATTGTTCTTCACCAACACCGTCACCATGCCGTCGTGCTGCCGGAACTCATCTACTACTTCGCTCGTCTTGCTGGATCGAGAAGGCGAGGACGTCATCAAGCTGAACGTGTGCAGAACTCGGAGGTGCCGTGCGTACGGTACTTGGATCGGTCGGATTGTGAAGATATACGACTACATCAACCGCGTTGATAAACGCTTCCGCTTAGCGATCTTCAAGGGTATGAAGATACACTCCCCCTCTCGATGCTATACATCACCATGATCTTGCGTGTGCGTAGGAAAATTTTGAAATTACTACGTTCCCCAACACTATCTTCTTTGTCCAAGTTCGATGTGTTTTTCTTCAGAGGGATTGGTGATTCATAGTGGGTTCAATCTTGCGATACTCTAACCCAGTGACAATAAGGGCCAAGAAACGTATTGTATTGTTGCCACTAAAGGTAAAACAATGAGGTTTTGTAATATTGATTGACTTCTTCATGTGTACATTATGTCATCTTTCTTATTGCAATACTCTATTTTTGCAAAACTTAATACCTTGAGATGCATGCTGGATAGCAGTTTTGGGGTGGAGTATTAGTAGTAGGTGCACTTGGATTAATGGTCTACTTATCACCGATGTAACGACTATATGAGATTATACACTAGTAGAAAAAGGGCCATTTGTCCCGGTTCGTAAGGGCCTTTTGTCCCGGTTTAAGAACCCGGACTAAAAGGTCGGTACTAATGCCCCTGGCCTTTAGTCCCGGTTCTTACACGAACCAGGACAGATGGGCCTCCACGTGGCCACTGCGGGCAGCCCAGTCAAGGGGACCTTTGGTCCCGGTTGGTGACATAAACCGGGACCAAAAGGCATCCATGCGTCAGCAGCTGGCTGGAGCTGAGGTTTTTTCTTTTTTTTTGAAAGGGGCTGGTTTAGGGGTTTTGGGGGTCAATTTAGGTTGTTATTAGCTAGCTAATAGAGAGAAGTGTCCTCTCTTATATCTTCGTGCTTGGTTTACCAACGCTACTACTATGTTCATTTCACCCGCTGATATATAATAACTCTTCATGTTTGCATCATACATCATCATATATAATAACAAGTCCTACTAATCATGCATCATCATACAACTTCTACTCGTTATTAATAACAACTCATACGATCATCATCCTCATAGTCATCGAACCCAACCCTACTTAATTGTTCTTAGCACATGATCATCAGTATCAGGTAGGACCTAAACACCCTTAAGGTAAAATAGCATAAAACAATATAGACCCTGACTCTCCATTATGAAGAATGGAGATCATCCTGTCTCCAATTCTTACACTTTGCTTCCTTTTGCTTCCAAGAACCTCCTTACGACTGTCCATACATTTTTTCCATTCTTTGATTGTCATGTCTCCACTTCTTTTAGAAATCCGGTATGGACAGTTGAGATTCGTAGGATGACCCGGTTGTATGTTCAAAACATCAAGGCGACCATGCGTATACATCAGATGAGGCACACAATCATTCGGGATTATCTATTGAATAACATGGTAATAACTTCATAGTTAGCAATGATGTACTAGTTTTACAAGTATGCAAAAGATGCACGGATGTCGTAATAGTAAAAAATCTTACCAGGGTATTTCCATGGTAGTTACCGTAGTTCAACACGTGCACTAGTGGCACGTATTGACCATAATGTTGAGGAGTTCGATTGTAGATATTGTAATTCTCAAGATCAGTACAAAATGCGATCAGATGATTTTTCTCCTTATAAGTTAATTCGGAGCCATCTGTGTAGTGGGTTTTGTCTACCATCTTCCACACATTCTTTGAAGAATGAAAATAAGCTGTCAATGGAAATAAGCTGTCAACTATTTTGAACTAAACACTATAAATTACTTAATAACTATGTATGAGAAGCTCACATGGGGGAAGAATTGGAAGTGTATCAACAAGGACCCAAATGTCCATATTGTCTTGCTCGATTTTAGGATCACCAAGATCCATGGTGACAAGCATACCCTCATCAAAACCATACATCTTGCAAAGTGCTTCCCAATTTTTGCAACCAAAATGAGTTACACTCTCAGAATTGTACAGCTTTACTTCAAAATCCAAACCATGATGGGTCCTTAGGTGAATTTTTTTGGTTTCCATACTTTCATGGTCTTCAAAACCCATCCTCTCCAAGACATAGCGTCTTGCATAGCATGGGATAAGCTAGTCGAATTGGAAAAGATGAAAAATACATGTTAAAATAGTTGAAGTCGTGCTTAATTACAAAAAAACTATTGTCGTTGTTGCGTACCATTTCAACATCGAAGGTCTCCTCGAGCTTAATGCTGAAGCACCAATCTTCGTCCAGCTCAAGGAACCTGTGGCACATACCTCGGTCGTCGTGGCACTAGTCGCACTCCCCTGGGCGGTTTTCGTCGTCCGAGTACGACATTTCCTATGTTCATAATTCAAATATAAACTTGTATAATTAAATATATTTACTAAAAACCCTAAATTAGATAATTATTATTCATCGCGGGTTGACTATCGGTGATGGTAGCTCCTCCTTTCATTCCCGAGTGCATTATTACACCAAATTGTCTAGCACACGGGAATGAATGAGAAGCTACCCCCACGACGGCGTGGATGATGGAGGGGGCTCCTATATTTCTGCATAGTGCTCTCCAATTTTAGCATTCAAAGTAGGAGTACTTTTCCAATATGAGCATTAAATAAGCAAAGCCAAATCGTAAAATAAAGTAGTATTCAAGTTAGCATGCATTCAATTATAAGCAAAAGTACATCATCTCTTGTGTCCGTACATCGTCGAATATTATCACTAATACTCCTCGAATAATATAGCATCGCTAATAGAGCTAGAACCGTAGCACCCGACGGGTATCGTTGCGGGCGGTGGACACCCAAAGATAAGGAACCATCACAGGATCATAGCTCCAGTGAGATCCCTGAAGAACCTGCCAGGTATTGTCGAACCTACCCTCCAATTCAACCATTTAGCGGCGGACGTGCTCGTACTCCTCGATGACACGGTGACGTACCAACTCCGTGGTGTCCGGAAGCCTCGGCACCGTCACTTGCCCACGCGACCGCCACCAAACAAGGATCGGGTCAACAACGGGCTAGCTCCTCACCAACCTACGCCCCCCGGAAGGTAGCACCTCCCAATACCAGCCCGGCGGAGCCCAGTCCCGGACATGGCCCCTCTGATCAAGCAGGCCTCCTCCGCCGAGTCGACGACGAGGATGTGGGATAGGCATCGTCGACGTCGATGCGGGATTAATTGCTTGAACTAAAAAAATAAACTAGTTCTATTAATTTTATTGCTAAAAAATTACTTCTATAAATAGTAAAATAAAGTAGTTTTATTAAATCAACTAGTTCAACTACTAAGCACTTACTACAAATAAATAAAGTAGTACTTACTAAAAATAAACTACTTCTATAGTAAAATAAACTAGTTTTATTAAATCAACTAGTTCAACTATATATTAAGCACTTACTATAAATAAAATAACGTAGTACTTACTTAAAATAAACTAGTTGAACTAGTTCTATTATTTTTCTAACTAATTATATTAAACACTTTCTCTTCTTATTTTCCTTTTTCATCTCCTGCTTTTTCTTCTAAATATGAACATATACATAAATGACTTTGATCATACACAATTTTCCTATATATACACAATATGAACATATACATAAATTGACAAAGAAAATTCTATGAACAAAAAAATCATTAAAATTCTATGAACAAAATTACAATAGAAAAAATCATAAAAATTCTATGAACAGAAAAAATCATAAAAAATTGACATATTCGATCTTTGCATATATATGAACATACAAACATGCATATTCAACAATAATATCACCAAAAAAACCTATGAACAGAAAAAAAAATCTAAAACAATATGAACAAATTACACAATAAGAAAAAAATCTAACAAAAAAAATCTATGAAAAAAATCTAACTCAATTAACTACACATCTAAATTACTACAGATCTAAATTAACTACACATCTAATTAAATTAGCAAAATTCATATAAGCTCACGGGGATGGCGATGGCGTGAGGGGCGCGGCGAGGGCGACGGGCAAGGGACGGCGATGGCGGCGGTGTGTGAGGGGCGGTGCGGCGACGGGCGACGGTGAGGGGCGGCACGACGATGGCGACGAGCAAGGCAGGGCCGGCTGCATCGCGGGGCATGGGGCGTGAGGCGGCGCGGGACGGCGTCGGGGCGGCACGGGACGACGTCGGAGGCAGGGGCGACGACGGCGACGGCAATGCGGAGAGGGGCAGCCTGGCGGCGTCGGGGCGAGGAAGACGAACTGAATGAAATTTTCACGAGTGCTAGTTATATAGACAAAGCATTGGTCCCGGTTCGTGAGACAAACCAGGACGAATGCAACCTTTAGTCCCGGTTGGTGCCACCAACCGGGACCAAAGGCCTCTTTTCAGCAGCCCAAAGGGCGGGAAGCAGAGGGCTTTGGTCCCGGTTCTGGTTGGTGCCACCAACCGGGATCAATGCACCCCTTTAGTCCCGGTTGGTGGCACCAACCAGGACTAAAGGCCTTGTGCTGGCGCGGTGCGGTGGGAAGTTTAGTCCCATCTCGCTAGCTGAGAGAGCTCAACACCTGTTTATAAGCTGCGTTGCAGCTCAGGTGCTGAGCTCCTCTCTAATTTGCAGGCATTACTTGCCTACCCTTGTCACTGCCGTGTTGGGCCTATTGGGCCTGCGGGCCTGCATCCTGGCCCATGTACAGATGGGTTTCTAGTCGTATGCAGGCCGTGTGGCCCATTAGGCGGCATTTTTTTATTTTTTGCAGTATTTTTTTTGTGTTTTAAATTATTTATTTTCTTTTGATTTTTGCTTTATTTTTTTATTCTTTTTGCTTTTAGCTCAGAATAAATATAAACTTTTTGTTACTCCATTAGTTTCCCAATTTGAATAGTTTAAATTTTAATTTTTTGAAATTTGTGTGAATCACTAGTTTGTGAATAACTTCACTATAAAAATATATTTTGAGCGATTCTTTTTCCTGCTATTTAAAATTACTGCGTTTTATCATTATATTCAAAAACAAATTTGTTATTTTAGTTTCTATCAAAAAAATCTTTATGAAAATTCTTTTTGCTACTAAAGTTTCTAACAAAAAATTCTTTATGATAATTCTTTCTGCTTTTCATGTTTTGAACAGAAAATACTTTGATAATTTTAGTTGCATAAATTTTATATAATTTTAGTTTAAAAAATACTAGAGGTTTATAAAAGCTTTTTAGTTGATTCCTTTTGCTATTAGAGTTTTATAAAAGCATTTGCTGGGTTTTTTAGCTATAAGACCTTCAAATTGAAAAGCATTTCAAATGAACTCTGAAAAAAGGTTGAAAGTTGGCATGGTATCATCATTTCACCCACATAGCATGTGCTAAAAATTTGAGAGGGTTATGGGAAAAACTGGATACACTTCGTGTACAAAATGGACAATCTCTTTCGAAGTATCAGGGTTTCATACGGAAACTCATCTGTTACACAGGGATTTCATTTTTTTAAACTTATTTGAACTCTTGACTTTTTGTGTGTTCAAAATGCACCATTCAAAGCCACATCATCAATTTTCAGGTCTTTCTTACTTCATTTGTTATTTTTTATGCATTTACTGATTATTTTGAGCTATAAGACCCTGAAATCGAAAAGCATTTCAAATGAACTCTAAAAAGGTTGGAAGTTGGCATGGTATCATCATTTCATCCACATAGCATGTGCAAGAAACTTGAGAGGGTTACGGCAAAAACTGGATGCACTTCATGTACAAAACAAACAATCTCTTTCGAAGTATCAGGATTTCATATGGAAACTTGTCTGTTACAATAGGCATTTCAAATGAATTACAAAAAGCTTGAAAGTTGGCATGGTATCATCATAATAGTTGTGGACAAAGTCTTCACTTTTTCTTCGCTTGTGTCCTTTCCTTATTGCGCCGTAACCATGGATAACCTTCATCATTTATCAAGATGCTTGGGTCAGCATTGACTTTGAAGGGAGGAATTTCATGAAACTTTTCATAATCTTCGGACATGTCTGCCTTGCCCTCCACTCCCACAATGTCCCTTTTCCCTGAAAGAACTATGTGGCGCTTTGGCTCATCGTATGATGTATTCGCTTCCTTATTTTTCCTTTTTCTCGGTTTGGTAGACATGTCCTTCACATAGATAACCTGTGCCACATCATTGGCTAGGACGAACGGTTCATCAGTGTACCCAAGATTGTTTAGATCCACTGTTGTCATTCCGCACTGTGGATCTACCTGTACCCCGCCTCCTGACAGATTGACCCATTTGCATTTAAACAAAGGGACCTTAAAATCTACTCCGTAGTCAAGTTCCCATATGTCCACTATGTAACCATAATATGTGTCCTTTCCCCTCTCAGTTGCTGCGTCAAAGCGGACACCGCTGTTTTGATTGGTGCACTTTTGATCTTGGGCGATCGTGTAAAATGTATTCCCATTTATCTCGTATCCTTTCCAAATCATTATAGTCGAAGATGGTCCCCTGGACAACGAGTACAGATCATCACAAACAGTGTTTTCACCTCTGTGACGTGTTTCCAACCAACTGCTAAAAGTCCTGATGTGTTCACATGTAATCCAATCGTCACACTGCTCTGGGTGTTTGGAGCGCAGACTGTTCTTGTGTTCATCGACATAAGGGGTTACCAAGGTAGAGTTATGTAGAACTGTGTAGTGTGCTTGAGACCAAGAATATCCGTCCCTGCATATTATTGACTCCTCTCCAAGCGTGCCTTTTCCAGTCAGTCTCCCCTCATACCACGATTTAGGGAGACCTATCTTCTTCAGGCCAGGAATGAAGTCAACAAAAAACCCAATGACATCCTCTGTTTGATGGCCCATGGAGATGCTTCCTTCTGGCCTAGCGCGGTTACGGACATATTTCTTTAGGACTCCCATGAACCTCTCAAAGGGGTACATATTGTGTAGAAATACGGGGCCCAGAATGACAATCTTGTTAACTAGATGAACTAGGTCGTGCGTCATGATATTGAAGAAGGATGGTGGGAACACCAGCTCGAAAGTGAGAAGACATTGCACCACATCACTCCTTAGCCTTGGTATGATTTCTGGATCGATCACCTTCTGAGAGATTGCATTGAGGAATGCACATAGCTTCACAATGGCTAATCAGACGTTTTCCGGTAGAAGCCCCCTCAATGCAACCGTAAGAAGTTGCGTCATAATCACGTGGCAGTTATGAGACTTTAGGTTCTGAAACTTTTTCTCTGCCATATTTATTATTTCCTTTATATTCGATGAGAAGCCAGTCGGGACCTTCATACTAAGCATGCATTCAAAGAAGATTTCCTTCTCTTCTTTGGTAAGAGCGTAGCTAGCAGGACCTTCATACTGCTTTGGAGGCGTGCCGTCTTTTTCGTGCAAACATTGCAGGTCCTCCCGTGCCTCAGCTGTATCTTTTGTCTTCCCATACACGCCCAAGAAGCCTACCAGGTTCATGCAAAGGTTCTTCGTCACGTGCATCACGTCGATCGAAAAGCGGACCTCTAGGTCTTTCCAGTAGGGTAGGTCCCAAAATATGGATTTCTTCTCCCACATGGGTGCGTGTCCCTCAGCGTCACTCGGAACAGCTAGTCCGCCGGGACCCTTTCCAAAGATTATGTGTAAATCATTGACCATAGCAAGTACGTGATCACCGGTACGCATTGCGGGCTTCTTCCGGTGATTTGCCTCGCCTTTGAAATGCTTGCCTTTCTTTCGACATTGATGGCTGGTCGGAAGAAATCGACGATGGCCCAGGTACACATTCTTCCTGCAGCTTCCCAGGTATATACTTTTGGTGTCAGCTAAACAATGCGTGCATGCGTGGTATCCCTTGTTTGTCTGTCCTGAAAGGTTACTGAGAGCGGGCCAATCGTTGATGGTTACAAAAAGCAATGCGTGCAGGTTAAATTCCTCATGTCTGTGCTCATCCCACGCACGTACACCGTTTCCATTCCACAGCTGTAAAAGTTCTTCAACTAATGGCCTTAGGTACACATCAATGTCATTGCCGGGTTGCTTAGGGCCTTGGATGAGAACTGGCATCATAATGAACTTCTACTTCATGCACATCCAAGGAGGAAGGTTATACATACATAGAGTCACGGGAAAGGTGTTGTGATTGCTGCTCTGCTCCCCGAAAGGATTAATGCCATCCACGCTTAAACCAAACCATACATTCCTTGGGTCACGTGCAAACTCAGCCCAGTACCCTCTCTTGATTTTTCTCCACTACGACCCGTCAGCGGGTGCTCTCAACTTCCCGTCTTTCTTACGGTCCTCACTGTGCCATCGCATAAACTTGGCATGCTCTTTGTTTCTGAACAGTCGTTTCAACCGTGGTATTATAGGAGCATACCACATCACCTTCGTAGGAACTCTCTTCCTGCGGGGCTCGTCGTCAACATCACCAGGGTCATCTCGTCTCATCTTATACAGCAATGCACCGCATACCGGGCATGCGTTCAAATCCTCGTACGCACCACGGTAGATGATGCAGTCATTAGGGCATGCATGTATCTTCTGCACCTCCAATCCTAGCGGGCATACGACCTTCTTTGTTGCGTACATACTGTCGGGCAATTCATTATCCTTTGGAAGCTTCTTCTTCAATATTTTCAGTAGCTTCTCAAATCCTTTGTCAGGCACATCATTCACTGCCTTCCCCTGCAGCAATTCCAGTACGGTACCCAGCTTTGTGTTGCCATCTTTGCAATTGGGGTACAACCTTTTTTTGTGATCCTCTAACATGCGATCGAACTTCAGCTTCTCCTTTTGACTTTCGCATTGCGTCCTTGCATTGATAATGACCCGACGGAGATCATCATCATCGGGCACATCGTCTGGTTCCTCTTGATCTTCAGCAGCTTCCCTAGTTGCAGCATCATCGGGCACATCCTCTGGTTCCTCTTGATCTTCAGCAGCTCCCCCCGTTGCAGCATCACCGTATTCAGGGGGCACATAGTTGTCATCGTCCTCTTCTTCTTTGCCGTCTTCCATCATAACCCCTATTTCTCCGTGCCTTGCCCAAACATTATAGTGTGGCATGAAAGCCTTGTAAAGCAGGTGGGTGTGAAGGATTTTCCGGTCAGTGTAAGACTTCGTATTCCCACATTTAGTGCATGGACAACACATAAAACCATTCTGCTTGTTTACCTCAGCCACTTCGAGATAATTATGCACGCCCTTAATGTACTCGGAGGTGTGTCTGTCACCATACATCCATTGCCGGTTCATCTGCGTGCATTACACATAATTATGTGTGTCAAAAGTAAGAAAATCAGACAAATATCTATCTACAGTAAGAAAATCAGACAAGTATCAGAAAGAAGATAAGAACAAGAGGCTCACCATGGTGGTGCTGGCGACGAGATCGGCGCGGGCGATCAACGGCGGTGAAAGCGGGGACGGGGCGTGACGGACCACTAAATCTAGACAAATCTCGGGAAAAATGGAGCTCCGAGGTCGCGCTTCGAGAGGAGAAAGCTTAACTAGTGTGGCTCGGCATTTCATCGAACACCTCATGTGCATAGGAGGTGAACTAGAGCACCCAAATGCCCTCCCCTCGCCGGCTTGAAAAAACAGAGCACTGTGGAGTCCTCTGCCGCGCGATGGGTATATATAGGCAATTTGTTTGTCCCAGTTCGTGGCATGAACCGGGACTAAAGGCCCCCCCTTCTACACCGGTTCAAGGCATGAACCGGTACCAATGGCTGTGGGCCAGGAGCAAGGTCCATTGGTCCCGGTTCATGCCTAGAACCGGGACAAATGGGTCTAGACGAACCGGGACAAATGCCCACGAGGCCCCGGCTGGCCCCCTGAGCTCATGAACCGGGTCTAATCCCCCCCATGGTGTTGGGGAACGTAGTAATTTCAAAAAAAATCCTACGCACACGCAAGATCATGGTGATGTATAGCAACGAGAAGGGGAGTGTATCTTCATACCCTTGAAGATCGCTAAGCGGAAGCGTTTATCAACGCGGTTGATGTAGTCGTACGTCTTCACGATCCGACCGATCCAAGTACCGAACGCACGGCACCTCCGAGTTCTGCAAACGTTCAGCTCGATGACGTCCTCGCCTTCTCGATCCAGCAAGACGGGCGAAGTAGTAGATGAGTTCCGGCAGCACGACGGCGTGGTGACGGTGTTGGTGAAGAACAATCTCCGCAGGGCTTCGCCTAAGCACTACGAATACTATGACGGAGGATAAACTAGAGGGGACGGGGTTGCCGGCACACGAGTTGGTGTTTCTTGATGTGTCTTTGGTGCTAGCCCTGCCCCTCTATTTATATGTTGAGCCTTGGGGTCCAAACTTGGAGTAAAAGCCTCACAAAGTCGGTTTCACCCGAAAGGCAAGAGTCCTTCTCGGACTCCAGGGCCAGACGCCAGGGTTCCTGGGGTCTGGACCCAGACGCCAGGGACCCTGGCGTCTGGCCCCTGGACTCTGAAAAACTTCCTTTTGTGCTTTCCAAAAACCTTGTGGGCTTTCCCCTTTGGCCCAAATAACGTGTTCTCGTACCCAAACATTTCGGGAAACATCCGGAACCCCTTCCGGTGAATTCCGGAACCCTTCCAGAGATCAAACACTATTATCCCATATATCAAACTTTATCTCCGGACCATTCCGGAGTTCCTCGTCATGTCCATGATATCATCCGGGACTCAATTTCACACCTTTGCAACACACGCAAGAACTTTTTCTTTGACTGTTCCATTTTGAACTACTTCAAAATCTTGACAAGGTATGTACTTGTTGAAAAACTTATCAAGCGTCTTGATCTATCTCAATAGATCTTGATGCTCAATATGTAAGTAGCTTTACTAAGGTCTTTCTTTTAAAGAACTCCTTTCAAACACTCCTTTATGCTTTGCAGAATAATTCTACATTATTTCCGATCAACAATATGTCATTCACATATACTTATCAGAAATGTTGTAGTGCTCCCACTCACTTTCTTGTAAATACAGGCATTCACCGTAAGTCTGTACAAAACTATATGCTTTGATCAACTCATCAAAGCGTATATTCCAACTCCGAGATGCTTGCACCAGTCCATAGATGGATCGCTGGAGCATACACATTTTGTTAGCACCTTTAGGATTGACAAAACCTTCTGGTTGCATCATATACAACTCTTTTAAGAAAACCATTAAGGAATGCAGTTTTGACATCCATTTGCCAGATTTCATAAAATGTGGCAATTGCTAACATGATTCGGACAGACTTAAGCATCACTACAGTTGAGAAAATCTCATTGTAGTCAACACCTTGAACTTGTCAAAAACCTTTTTTGCGACAAGTCGAGCTTTGTAGATAGTAACACTACTATCAATGTCCGTCTTCCTCTTGAAGATCCATTTATTTTCTATGGCTTGCCAATCATTGGGCAAGTCCACCAAAGTCCACACTTTGTTCTCATACATGGATCCTATCTCAGATTTCATGGCCTCCAGCCATTTTGCGGAATCTGGGCTCATCATCACTTCCTCATAGTTCGTAGGTTTATCATGGTCTAGTAACATGACTTTCAGAACAGGATTACCGTACCACTCTGGTGCGGACCGTACTCTGGAAGACCTACGAGGTTCTATAGCAACTTGATCAGAAGTTTCATGATCATCATCATTAGCTTCCTCACTAATTGGTGTAGGAATCACTGGAACTGATTTCAGTGATGAACTATTTTCCAATTCAGGAGAAGGTACACTTACCTTATCAAGTTCTATTTTCCTCCCACTCACTTCTTTCGAGAGAAACTCCTTCTTTAGAAAGGATACATTTTTAGCAATGAATATCTTGCCTTCGGATCTGTGATAGAAGGTGTACCCAACAGTTTCCTTTTGGTATTCTATGAAGACGCACTTCTCCGATTTGGGTTTGAGCTTACCAGGATGAAACTTTTTCACATAAGCATCGTAGCCCCAAACTTTAAGAAACAACAGCTTAGGTTTACTGCTAAACCATAGTTCATACGGTGTCGTCTAAACGGATTTAGATGTTGCCCTATTAAACGTGAATGCAGCTGTCTCTAATGCATAACCCCAAAACGATAGTGGTAAACTGATAACAGAAATCATAGATCGCACCATATCTAGTAAAGTACGATTACAACATTCAGACACACCATTACATTGTGGTGTTCCAGGTGGCGTGAGCTGTGAAACTATTCCACATTGTTTTATATGAAGACCAAACTCGTAACTCAAATATTTGTCTCCATGATCAAATCACAGAAACTTTATTTTCTTGTTACGATGATTCTCCACTTCACTCTGAAATTCTTTGAACCTTTCAACTATTTCAGACTTATGTTTCATCAAGTAGGTATACCCATATCTGCTCAAATCATCTGTGAAGGTCAGAAAATAACGATATACACCGCGAGCCTCTACACCCATCGGATTGCATACATCGGTATGTATTATTTCCAATAAGTCAGTAGCTCGTTCCATTGTTCCGGAGAACGGAGTTTTAGTCATCTTGCCCAAAAGGCACGGTTCGCAAGCATCAAATGATTCATAACCAAGTGATTCCGAAAATCCATCTTTATGGAGTTTCTTCATGCACTTTACACCGATATGACTCAAAACGGCAGTGCCACAAATAAGTTGCACTATCATTATTAACTTTGCATCTTTTGGCATCAATATTATGAATATGTGTATCACTACGATCGAGATCCAACAAACTATTTTCATTGGGTGTATGACCATCAATGGTTTTATTCATTTAAACAGAACAACAATTATTCTCTGACTTTAAATGAATAACCGTATCGCAATAAACATGATCAAATCATATTCATGCTCAACGCAAACGCCAAATAACATTTATTTAGGTTTAACCCTAATCCCGAAAGTATAGGGATTGTGCGATGATGATCATATCAATCTTGGAACTATTTCCAACACTCATCATCACTTCCCCTTCAACTAGTCTCTGTTTATTCTGTAACTCCTATTTCGAGTTACTAATCTTAGCAACCGAACAAGTATCAAATACTCAGGGCTACTATAAACGCTAGTAAGGCACACATCAATAACATGTATATCAAATATACCCTTGTTCACTTTGCCATCCTCCTTATCCACCAAATATTCAGGGCATTTCCGCTTCCAGTGACCATTCCCTTTGCAGTGTTAGTACTCAGTTTCAGGCTTTGGTCCAGCTTTGGTCTTCTTCATGGGAGTGACAACTTGTTTGCCATTCTACTTGAAGTTTACCTTTCTTTCCCTTTGCCCTTTTCTTGAAACTAGTGGTCTTGTCAATCATCAACACTTGATGCTCTTTCTTGATTTCTACCTTCGTCGATTTCAACATCACGAAGAGCTCGGGAATCATTTTCGTCATCCCTTGCATACTATAGTTCATCACGAAGTTCTAGTAACTTAGTGATGGTGACTAGAGAATTCTGTCAGTCACTATCTTATCTGAAAGATTAACTCCCACTTGATTCAAGAGATTGAAGTACCCAGATAGTCTGAGCACATGCTCACTAGTTGAGCGATTCTCCTCCATCTTTTAGCTATAGAACTTGTTGGAGACTTCATATCTCTCAACTCGTGTATTTGCTGGAAATATTGTCTTCAACTCCTGGAACATCTCATATGGTCCATGATGTTCAAAACATCTTTGAAGTCCCGATTCTAAGCCGTTTAAGCTTGGTGCACTAAACTATCAAGTAGTCATCATTTTGAGCCAGCCAAACGTTCATAACGTCTGCATCTGCTCCTGCAATAGGTTTGTCACCTAGCGGTGCATCAAGGACATAATTCTTCTGTGCAGCAATGAGGATAAACCTTAGATCACGGATCCAATCCGCACCATTTCTACTAACATTTTTCAACACAATTTTCTCTAGGAACATATCAAAAATAAACATATGAAAGCAACAACGCAAGCTATTGATCTACAACATTATTTGCAAAATACTACCAGGACTAAGTTCATGATAAATTTAAGTTCAATTAATCATATTACTTAAGAACTCCCACTTAGACAGACATCTCTCTAGTAATCTAAGTGATCACGTGATCCAAATCAACTAAACAATGTCCGATCATCACGTGAGATGGAGTAGTTTCAATGGTGAACATCACTATGTTGATCATGGTGAACATCACTATGTTGATCATATCTACTATATGATTCACGCTCGACCTTTCGGTCTCCGTGTTCCGAGGCCATATCTGCATATGCTAGGCTCGTCATGTTTAACCTGAGTATTCTGCGTGTGCAAAACTGGCTTGCACCCGTTGTAGATGGACGTAGAGCTTATCACACCCGATCATCACGTGGTGTCTGGGCACGACGAACTTTGGCAACGGTGCATACTCAGGGAGAACACTTCTTGATAATTTTAAGTGAGAGATCATCTTAAAATGCTACCGTCAAACAAAGCAAGATAAGATGCATAAAGGATAAACATCACATGCAATCAATATAAGTGATATGATATGGCCATCATCATCTTGTGCTTGTGATGTCCATCTTCGAAGCACCGTCATGATCACCATCGTCACCGGCGCGACACCTTGATCTCCATCGTAGCATCGTTGTTGTTACGCCATCTATTGCTTCTACGACTATCGCTACCGCTTAGTGATAAAGTAAAGCAATTACAGGGCGTTTGCATTTCATACAATAAAGTGACAACCATATGGCTCCTGCCAGTTGCCGATAACTTCGGTTACAAAACATGATCATCTCATACAATAAAATATAGCATCACGTCTTGACCATATCACATCACAACATGCCCTGCAAAAACAAGTTAGACGTCCTCTACTTTGTTGTTGCAAGTTTGACGTGGCTGCTACTTCCTCGGTCCGATGGCTAGGGCGACCCAGGCGACTAAGGCAGCGCCCGCGCCGCCCACCGCGGCCTTGACACCGGCGTTCGCCTCTGGTGCGGGGCATGTCGGTGGGAGGTTTTGGGTCCTAGCGGAGTCGGATGCGGAGGATGAAGACGACGCCAAAGACGCTGGAGTCTCGCCGGAGGTCTACTCGCCAACGCCGTCGTCTGTTATCTGCGAGGCGTTCGATCCTGGATACTCTGAAGAAGAGGTGGCTGCGATCGTGGATGGCGTCATGACGGTCGTTCATCCGGCGAGGCAAGGACTGCGGCCTAAAGATAAGATTGAGATAGTTCGGCGCATAGTGCATCGACGAACTACGCCGGCTGCGATCCGGCCTTGGAAGGGGCCGATCCCTAAGGTTAGTCTTCCAAAACCGACTTTGTCAGATTTTATTACGGAGGGTTCGTGGAAGATAGTGAAAAGGAAGAAGAACCGGCGATCGCCGGCGGTGCAGGCGCCAGCGCCGGAGATCGACCGCGTGGCTCTGATCCAGGATCAGCGGATCGTGCATTTGAGAGGGATCTTGGGCCGAGATGTCAGTCTGCTTGCGGGTGGGCCGGTTCTGAGTGAACCGGGCCATACGGCTGCTGGGCCTGTGATCGCCGGGTATGAGGCCCGAGGCGAACAGGCACGTACGTCTACACCCCCATGCATAGAAAATACGATCTGGTGTCGATCGATACGGTCTAGGGTTCGCTGTACAGGGCGCCGGCCGAGCTTCTGCGATTGCTGTGGTGCGCGTGCTAGGCGCATCCCGCCTCTCCGAAGTATGGCGGGGCGAGGGGTTCCCGCTGCCAACGTCACCGCACCGGGCGCTGCGGGCCGCGGAGGGCCAGCGCCGATGGCGGCAGGTGGCCGCGGTGGTGGCAGCACGCTGGCGGGGATGGGAGGCCGCGGCGCGGGTGTGCTGCTTGGCGCCGGCCGAGGTGGTGCGCCACCGCGCCCAGGGTATGGTTCCGGCCGCGCGGCACCGGTCGTCGGCGGCCAAGCGCCAGTGCGTGCCGCAACTTTGGCCGGCCAGGCTGGCCGTGGGGCTGCTGCGGCTGGTGTTCGGCCTTCCGCGCCGGTGATGATGACGCCTGCTGCGGAGCGGGGTGGACCTAGGCCTCCAGTGCCGTCTCATGGGGCGGTGGCAGGCCAGGGTGCCCCGACCACGAGACCGCCTCCCCCGGCTGCTAATGGACAGCGTCCGGTAGCGCCTCAGGCAGGAGCTCGACCGCCGCACTTCGTGGCACGGCAGACGAATAACTCGACGACGCCGGTTTTGCAGCAGGCACAGGCGCCGCAGGTTTCTGCTGGTACGGATGTTCATGCGGCACCCCGCGGGCAGTGGGGTGATGATGGCTATAATGCTTATGGAGAAGGACACCACCGGGGATCCTCGTCTACGGGTGGTGGACGGGGGTATGCCTGGTAGAGCGATGGCTCGGCAGAGAGGCCTTTCTTGGGGCCGACAGGCGGTTTTGTCGAAGGGGCTTCTGGACCAGCTCATCGTAACCGACGCGGTTTCCGTGGCAATCATGGTGGCCGCGGTGGCCGAGGGGGTCGTTACCGCCCTAGGCAGCATCATATTACCGTTGATGAGACAGTGGTCAACGCTGTTACTGAGGAGTTAGGGCTATCTTGCCAGGCTATGGAGGTGGTCTCGGAACTGGCGGCGGTGGAGGTTCCTGTTGCGGTTGAGGCTCAGCCTATGTCGGTGGAGGCTTCTGACACGACTGAGATGGACAGGGCTGCAAAGTTTGCCAGGAAGAAGGAAAGAATGCTATGTTATCGATGTGGTGATAAGGGCCATTTTATTGCTGAATGTGTGGCTATTTTATGTGATACTTGTGGTAAGCCTGCACACGAGTCTGGGGCTTGTCCGATGTTACGGGAGCAGACACCGAGCCTTATGATGTATGGTGTGTTCTGTTCTGAGCTCACGTTTTTTGAGTCGCCGACTGAGAGGGAGGTTCCTCAGGAGGTGCACAGTATGACAACTGGGGTGGTGAAAGTGACTAGAGGTCAAGTGTCTGAGGCCCAGATTATTCAGCGACTCCGGGAGCTGGCGCCAGGAGACTTCCATTGGGAGCTTGTCAGGCTGGAGACCAACTTATTCAGGGTTCACTTCCCGACTGTGGAGGATTTACAGAGGTTGCTGAGCTTTGGGATGTGTAAGGTGCCAGGTACGGAGGCCATTCTTGAGTTCCAGGAGTGGAAGCTGGTTGAGCCTCAAGGTAAACCCCTCACCCAGGCCTGGCTGCGCTTTTCGGGAGCTCCTTCCACGCTACTGCAGGATGCCAGGGTTGTTGCTAGTCTGGGGATCATGGTGGGAAAGACCGAGCGAGTAGATATGGCATTTACTCGGGCTCATGGGATTGCTCGTCTTTTAGTCAGTATTTTGGACATTGACTTTGTGCCGGACGTGGTTAAGTGGGCTTATCGTGGTCAGGTATACAACCTTGAGATTGAATTTGAGGATGATACTATCTTTGCCGAGGCTCCGGCAGCCACTGGCGACGATATGAGCGAGGGTGATGATGATACGACTGGTAAGGAAAAACCGGGCAATGAGCCTAGGTCTGAGTTGGGCAAGAGGCCGGATTCGATTGCTAAGGCTGCAGGAGGAGGGTCAGCACCTAATACATCTGTGTCGTCGACCACTTTGAGATTTGGTTCCTTTGGTCCCGCCTCTGCACCTCCGAGACTTTGGAGCGAGCGGGTGGAGTCTCTTGAGGAGTTTGAGCACTCTCTACCGGCGTTGGACTTCGAGGACGCGGGTGTGGAGGGGTCTGGTGTGTCTAAGAGGCTGGAGATCGTGGTCTCGCCTTCTTCGGTCTGTGGTGACGTGGCTCAGTTGCAGGAGGTTGGTCCACTTCTGTCTGGGGGTTCGGAGCAGGGTGCTTTGGAGACCCCCTCACCTCTTCTTCCCGAGGAGGTTACCGGGAGGGACGACGGGCCTACGATAGGGGGGCCGGTGCAGGTGGCCTCCGCACCTCCTACGCCTGTTGCTGGGACGGCACGGCAGGCGGCTGGACCGGCTCCACGAGAGGGCTTGAGGCGGGCGGCCTCAAGGCCCTCTTCGCCTTCGGGGCCCGACGGGAGTGCCACGGTCGCGACATCGACGTGCTCTCCGAACAGGCGGTCCGGAGTGGCTGGGGGGCGGAGGCAGGTGGCCTTTGCCTCCCCAGTAGCTGACGCTGCGCTCTCACCTGGTCATGGCGACCGGGTGAATGTTCGGGGAGTGACAGGCGGTTGCTCCCCAGATAAATTCTCGAGGGAGGAGGTCATTCAGTTTGGCGGGATCCCGGACCAGGCGTCTGAGGGCCGACGCACGAGTTGTCGGCTTCAGGGCTATCCAGAGGTTGACGACATGCAGCAGCGCTGTGCCGTGAGGGCGGCAAAGCTTCGTGACGTCTAGGTCACTACTGGTATGTCCGTGAACACTTCCAGTACTATTTTGCATTTTTCGAATGATCAAATTGTGGATAAGGCAAACCAATTAGGAATTTCACTTGGTAGTAATGAGGGTGAAGTTACTAATTCTATTAACGATTTGCTTGATCTAGAAGCCGAGAGGGCTTTAGAAATGATTCGTAACTTAGCTGCTGTCAAACCGATGAACGATTCAGAGATTGATGCCTTGGGAGTTCGAATACTTGATAATTTTTGTGATGACCTCGCACCGCCCCTCCAGGAGCCAGAGGAGGAGGACGAGGATGTCGGTCTAGAAGAGGTTAGATCGCTAGTTATGGGCAGTTTGGACCGGGTGGGCCCGACCAGCCCTAAGCGCAAGTGGAAGCGCAAAATATACCCGATGTCTGCGGTCTGTAGGAGCGCTAGGATCCGCACGGCTAAAAAAATTCATGATGAGATATGAGAGGAATCTTCTGGAATAGCAGAGGTCTTAAGGACTTGGCTAAAAGGAGGTTCCTGGCGGAGGCATCCATTGAGCATAGATTGGACTTTATTGCCGTATTGGAAACGGGTAGAGCAAATTTCTCACCTCAATTTCTCAATACATTGTCGGGGGGTATTGAGTTTGACTGGCATTGTCTTCCGCCGAGAGGACGGTCGGGTGGAATCTTACTTGGTGTTAGATGTGACTCTCTCAAAGTTCGAAGTGTGGTCATGGGGGATTTTGCTGTTAAATTTAGGGTGCGGTCCAAAGTTGATGGGTTCGACTGGGCTTTGGTGGCGGTGTATGGGGCAGCGCAGGCAGAGCTCAAACCTGACTTTTTGGCTGATCTTGTTAGAATCTGCGGGTCTGAGCAGCTCCCAATTCTGGTTGGGGGTGATTTTAATATCATTAGAAGACGCGATGAAAAGAATAATGACAATTTTGATGGGAGATGGTCATTTATGTTTAATACTATTATTGAAAGCTTAGATTTGAGAGAGATTGAGCTTTCAGGGAGGAAGTTCACCTGGGCTAACGCGTTGCCAAATCCAATGTTCGAGAAGTTGGATCGGGTTCTGACTAGTGTTGCTTGGGAACAGAAGTTTCCCTTCGTAACGGTGCAAGCTCTATTCCGTGGCATTTCTGATCACACACCCCTGCTGCTCGACTCTGGTGGGGCTACCTATTCGGGTAACAAGAATTTATTCTCTTTTGAGCTGGCGTGGTTTGAAAGAGAAGGATTCTTGGATCTTGTAGCCAGAGAATGGGCTAAAGATGCAGGAGGTAGGAATGCCCTTGAGCGCTGGCAGAACAATATTAGGCACCTCAGAAGTTTCCTTCGGGGGTGGGCTAAACATCTAGGTGGAATGTATAAGGTGGAGAAGGAACGACTCCTTTCCCTTATCCAAACCTTAGATATCAGGGCAGAAACTACGATTCTGTCAGCCCCCGAGCTTCATATCAAGCATGAGGCTGAGATGAGGCTGAAAGAGTTACTCCGTGAGGAAGAATTAAAGTGGGCGCTGAGGGCAAAGGTGACAAAAGTTGTCCAGGGGGATGCGAACACTCAGTTCTTCCACATGATAGCCAATGGCAAGCACCGAAAGAAGAGAATTTTCTAGTTAGAACAAGATGAGGGTACAATAGTTGGTCAGGACAACCTGAAGCTTTACATTACTAAGTACTATAAACGTCTGTTCGGACCACCAGAGGAGAACTGTGTGTCCCTGGATGAGTCTAGGGTTCACGATATCCCTCAACTTACTGCTGTGGAGAACGATGTATTAACTGCCCCTTTCTCGGAAAAGGAGGTTTTCGAGGCTATCTCCAAGATGAAGTGTAACAAGGCACCGGGGCCGGATGGTTTCCAGGCTGAGTTTTACAAGAAGTGTTGGCATATTATCAAAGGGGACCTGATGCCGATGTTCCATGATTTGTTCTCGGAACATTTGCAGCTTTTCCAACTTAATTTTGGAACGATAACTTTGTTGCCTAAGAAAACAGATGCCGTGATAATTGAGCAATTTCGGCCCATCTGCCTTTTGAATGTCAGCTTCAAGATCTTTACCAAGGTTGGAACGATCAGGCTCACGCAGATTGCGCACACAGTTGTGCAACCTTCTCAAACGGCGTTCATGCCGGATAGGAACATCCTCGAAGGGGTTGTGGTCCTTCATGAAACGCTTCATGAAATTCATACGAAAAAACTAGATGGTGTTATTTTCAAAGTGGATTTCGAGAAGGCTTATGATAAAGTCAAATGGCCGTTCCTCCAACAGGCTTTACGGATGAAGGGCTTTGATGAGCTCTGGCGACATCAGGTGGAAACATTCACGCAAAAAGGTAGTGTTGGCATTAAAGTTAATGACGACATAGGTCATTACTTCCAAACGCACAAGGGTTTGAGACAGGGTGACCCTATGTCGCCTATTCTGTTCAATATTGTGGTTGATATGTTAGCGATCCTGATTGGGAGGGCCAAGGAGGCCGGTCAGGTGGAGGGATTGGTGCCTCATCTGGTTGATGGTGGTCTGTCCATCCTGCAATACGCTGATGATACAATCATTTTCATGGAACACGATTTGGCAAAAGTGAGGAACATGAAGTTAGTGTTATGCCTTTTTGAACAATTGTCGGGGCTGAAGATTAATTTCCATAAAAGCGAGTTGTTCTGCTTTGGTAGAGCCAAAGACGATCAAGAAGCATATACACAATTGTTTGGTTGCGAAGTTGGGGCTCTACCTTTCACGTATCTTGGTATTCCAATACACCATCGTAAGCTAACAAATCGTGAGTGGAAGTGCATCGAGGATCGTTTTGAGAAGAAACTTAGTTGCTGGAAAGGAAAACTCATGTCTTATGGAGGCCGGTTAATTCTGATTAACTCGGTGCTCACGAGTTTACCTATGTTTCTCTTATCTTTCTTCGAGGTCCCAGTGGGGGTTAGGAAGAGGCTAGACTTATATCGTTCTCGCTTCTTTTGGCAGAGTGATGAGTCTAAGAGGAAGTACAGATTGGCCAAATGGGATATTATTTGTCGACCAAAGGAACAAGGGGGACTTGGGGTTGAAAATCTTGAAGTCAAGAACAAATGCCTGCTTAGTAAGTGGTTGTTTAAGTTGTCTTCTGAGATAGAGGCAACTTGGGCGCAAATTCTACGTAGTAAATATCTGCACTCAAAGACTTTATCCCAGGTTACTCTGAGACCTACAGATTCGCCGTTCTGGAAAGGGCTTATGAGGGTTAAAGCCGCTTTCTTTAACAGAACGAGATGTATTGTTGGTAATGGTGATAATACGCGTTTCTGGGAGGATACGTGGCTTGGTGACGCGCCATTGGCTACACAATATCCGACACTATATCGTATTGTTCAGCGTAGGGATACTCTCATTTCCACGGTGATGTAGTCTATACCTCTAAATATTCAGTTTAGGAGGGTGCTTGTCGGGCCTCGATGGGAGGCATGGCTTCACTTGGTCCGTAGGCTGATGGAAGTTCAGCTAAATCCTCAGCCCGATCAGTTATATTGGAAGCTAACTAGAACTGGGGTATTCACGGTTAAATCGATGTATGTTGATATCATTAATTCTGCTGTGATACCTACTTCCAAGGAGGTCTGGAAAGTTAAGGTACCTTTGAAGATTAAAGTGTTTATGTGGTTTGTGCATAAGCAAGTTATTCTTACTAAGGACAATCTAGTTAAGCGCAACTGGACAGGATCTACTAGGTGTAGTTTCTGTGATAGGGATGAGACCATCAAGCACTTATTTTTTGACTGTCCGTTGGCACGAGGGTTGTGGCGCTCCGTGCAAATTTCCTTTAATATTACTCCTCCGACATCGGTAAACACGTTATTTGGGGCGTGGCTTGTTGGGATTGAGTCCGAAACAGCCAGACACATTCATGTAGGAGTATGTGCGTTATTATGGGCAATTTGGAATTGCAGAAATGATTTGGTTTTTAACAGGACAACAAATACTCATTTTTTGCAGGTGTTATTCCGAGCTACAGCACTGATCCGTACGTGGTCATTACTCACTCCGACGGAGGCCAGGGAGCGTTTGGTTACTGGATCTGTCCGGTGGGAGACGGTAGCGCGGGATATCTTCAACCGGTTTGGATGGCGATCATGTAATAGGATAGGCATTTAGTTTTACCTATCTGTTTTAATGCCAGCCGGTTGTGGCTTTTGTGGTTTCTGCTTTGCAGTTGACGCTCTATGTGAGCTACTCCCTGCTTTTGTTCCTTTACCGTAAGACCTTGTTGACACCTTGTTTACTTTATAATAATAGAGGCCATATGCATCGTTCTGATGCAGAGGCCGGGGAATCCCCCCTTTTCGAAAAAAAACTTTTGTTTTTATCTTGTAACTAGCAAGACAAGGGGGTTGACAACCCTCTTGTCGTGTTGGGAACAAACTTGTTTCTACCGTGTGTGTAGCTGCTATTGACTTGGCTAGCTTGGAAGTTCCTACTGGATTGATAATCTTGGTTCTCTAGATGAGGGAAATATTTGTTGCTTGCTGCTTCACTCTTCTCTTTGGGAATCCCAACAACTTCTGTGGGAGTAAGCAACAACGAAGTTGATGGAGACGATAGCCGCGATGATGGTTCCCACGGCAACACTCCCGCGCCATCGGGAGATAGGGGGAAAGAGCTCCCCTACTTCTTCTTCATCCATGGCCTCTTCCCTAGATGGGGAGAGGTTTCCCCCTTTTGTTCTTGGCCTCCATGACTCCCGGAGAGGCGACAGCCCCTTAGACATTGAATCACTCTTCTCTCTGTTTCTCCGTTCGTACAGTTTCTGACGCCAATCAGTGTTTCTTTAATAACCAGATATCTGTAACTCCGATCGGGCTGATTTTTACCAGATTTTTTCTTTCCATAAATTAGCTTTTTTGCTGTGAAAGAAGGGCCCCAACGGACTTAAGGAGTGGCCACGCGGGCACTCCACGCAGGGTGGGGATGGGCATGCCACGTGCCCTTGTGGCTTCCCTTGCCTCCATTCCAAAAAATCACACACAAATTTTCAACGATCTGTATTTTCTACCATCAAGCCGTCAAGACCATGCAGCACCTTCTTCTCCATTGCATGTTCTCCGGGAAGGTCTGTTCCGACATCCTTTACTGGTACAAAATCCCTGCTACTTTGCCCTCCAACAACGATGATTTTCTTCAGTGGTGGGCATCCATGACGGCTGCTACTTCTGCTCGCATGCGGAGGTGTGCGGCTTCTATTATTCTGCTGACGGCGTGGCTCATTTGGAGGCATCGAAACGCTTGCATATTTGACAACATGCAGCTCTCCATCTCACTGCTCGTGAAAGCCATCAAGGATGAGACTTTCTCCTAGGCTAAGGCCAGCGCCAAGGGTACATGTTAATTTCTGTTAGAGTTGTGTCGAATATTGTGTACAAGGTAGGTTACAGTTGGACTATGAGTAGTATTGTGTTTAGATAGGGTATGGAGTCGTGTCCAAGTAGGACACTTGTACCCTATGCCTCTCTTATATAGCGGGGGTAGACACACGATGTAACCTATGCCAACATACTAGCACCGGAACGCAGGGGAAGCCGGCGGCATGTGCCGGTGTCCAGGGCGACCGGGAGCGGTATTGTGACGGTGTCACGGGGAGGAGCGCCCGTAGTCAGGCCCCGGGGATGTAGCCATATCGGTGAACCTCGTTAACAAATCTCGGTGTCGTGCTTGTGTGATTGCTTGATCCTCAGATGATTCAACGGTGGCCTCGGTTTAATTCTAACAAGTGGTATCAGAGCAAGGTTACGAGGAGGTCGCGGTTGTGTTTGATCTAGAGGAGGAAGATTCGATGTCATGATCATCGTCAGCGTGTCGCAGCAGACGGAATTGATCTGGACACGTCGTGTGATTGAAAAAAAAAAGCAGTCGGATTGGCAAGCGGCGGCGGAGTGAAGCACTCGGCGAGATCGAATTGGTGATACACAGCAGCAGCCAGCGGGAGACCTATCGTGCGGCAGCAGCGGCTGGTCGATCGATCAGATCGAGTCCGCACGTGATTTGGCAGCACACAGCAGCGTGACGGCGAGGCGCTCGGGCCAAGGCTGAACAGCGGCAACGTGTCGCATGCTGGGCCATGTGGAGGCTGTGTGCTGGATGGGCCAGGCAAGCGTGGAAGCTGGAGGTGTGTTGCGTTCGATTGGAAGGCAGGGTAGCGCTCAGCAAACAGATTTGTTAAAAGGAAAAGGCAACCTGCATGTGGTATGAACGTGGCTTGGGAATGCAACAGGATTTAAGAAAGGAAGCTTTGGAGGTTATGGGAAGCAAAGGCTTTGCATCCATGAAGACTATGAGAAAAGTAAAAAAAAAATTCTTTTTGAAGTGTTGCTAATTGTGCACGGGTTTTACCAGGAGTTTGGCAGGTTGGCGACGTGCGTATAAGGTTCGGAGGAGCTTGGAGCGCGTCGTGCGGATCATGCAAATACAGGACGTCAAGCAATGCATGGAGAAGTGCGGGGCAGACATGACGCAGGGTGGAGCATGATTGCAGTCGGATAAGTTCGGCTGGGTCAGACTTGTCAGTCTGATGGATCGATGTAAGTCGGTTGGAACAGAAGACGGTGGTGGGATCGGCGACAGCTACATAGGAGCGTGATGCTGATGGTGACCGACTTCTGGGGCATGGAAACACGTGGCATAGGCCTGAGTGCTTGTGTGGCTTCGACAAGACTATGGCGCGGGCAGTGGCGAATCTACAGGCAAAATGCAGGGTGGGCTGCGCTGCGTGAGTCATATGAACATATGTTGGGCTGGGCTGTCAAATGGTTGGACTGGGCCTTGAGATTAGTAGTAAATATTCTTTTTGCAGTGTTGGAGGGGGGGCTCAAGCCTGTTAAAGCCCCCCTAGTAGATTCGCCCTGGGCGCGGGGTTGATTCAAGACGGTGCACATGAGAGCTTGGAGTCGACGGGGCGCGAGGGTGGACTGATCATCTACCATGGAGTCATGTTGAAGGTGGAGCTGGATTGAGGGGCTACGGTGTAAGGATCCAGAGAATCGAAGCCTATTCAGCGGATGGGAAAAGCGAGTGACATGCAGTTTGGACTGGAGCTCAGTGGTCTGATGGAAGCATGAAACTCGTCATCGGTCGGTGATGATCGGTGGTACTCTGCAGTGGGGGTTGAGTGATGTGGGTTTGCGACCCTTGAGATTCGACCAGGACAGCGGAGGCTCGACGCGGTAATAGCGGCGAGGCGTGCGGTATGCACGGGGCATGGAGACGGGCCAGGGCTCTGGTGGTCATACATGTGGTGAGACAACTGCGAATTTGACTCGGGATGACTACAAGCAATGGTGAAATTCCTTCAAGTTTCAGACAGGCGGTCAAGAAAGAGCGGTGATGTTGAGTTCAGGTAACTCTTATGTGTGACACCCAATATGTGAGTTGTTCACTTTCACGCAGATCAGTGATCAGTGTGTGATGGCGTTGGACGGATACTCTGGAAGTTGGGAGCACAAGCTAGAGTAACAAGGAACTTAATTTTGCTCGAGTGTTGACTGTGGTCAAGAAAAGAAGGGACTACAAGTTGCAGGTGGAGTCATATGGAGTCTTTGGTGCAAATGAAGTTTGACGCATGGACAAATTCAAGGTGGTGGAGTATATTCGCCAAGGTGGAGTTTGTTAGAGTTGTGTCGAATATTGTGTACAAGGTAGGTTACAATTGGACTATGAGCAGTATTGTGTTTAGATAGGGTATGGAGTCGTGTCCAAGTAGGACACTTGTACCCTATGCCTCTCTTATATAGCGGGGGTAGACACACGATGTAACCTATGCCAACATACTAGCACCGGAACGCAGGGGAAGCCGGCGGCATGTGCCGGTGTCCAGGGCGACCGGGAGCGGTATTGTGACGGTGTCACGGGAGGAGCGCCCGTAGTCAGGCCCCGGGGATGTAGCCATATCGGTGAACCTCGTTAACAAATCTCGGTGTCGTGTTTGTGTGATTGCTTGATCCTCAGATGATTCAACGGTGGCCTCGGTTTAATTCTAACAATTTCTGGATAATTTTGTAGCACTTTTGTACCTCATTCTTCCTTCTATCAATGCAATGATATGCCTAGGCGTATTCGTGAAAAAAATTCAGCTAGCAAGTGCATGACGCAGACGGACAGAAAAATTAAATTAAAGTTCACTATATAACTTGCTAGATTTACATATACAACAAAGCCATAAATTTTTGCAAGGACTGAAGGAGGACGACCAGCTAGAGAAGAAATAGACCGGCCATGCACATCTTCCTTTATGAAAAGCCTCTTCGCAGAAACAATGCAGATACAGAAGGCTTAATCGCTTTCACCCCCATGATATGATTACACTACACTCGCATAGCATAGCATCAAGAGCAATCAGCCTTAGTAGAGTGACTGCTCATGATGGTATGTACGTACGTACGCGCGCAGTTACGTACTCCTGCACCACCCCATGCACAACACATATACTTGCTGCAAGACCAGTCGTCTCTTCTACCGGAGGATCATCCCGCCAAGCGGCGCCGGGGCCCAGTAGTCAGCAGCGTTGTCCCCGCCAAAGTGGGACGTGCACGAGACTGGGACGAGGCACAAGCCCCGGCTCCTCAGGTCCTTCTTGCTCGCCTCTTCATTCACAGCACCCTGTATATACACATGGTATTTCATGCCACAGTTAAGGTAGCAAACTGATGCAGAAAGATTGTACGTTGCACAATGTAAATAAAAGAGAAAATTTTGTTTGTTTTGCCAACATGTACGTACTTAACTGCAACTCAAAAAAACACGTATGCACTTGATGCTACACGCCACAGAAATAAACTAACATCGAGTGCTAGCTAGGAATGATCTTATTTTTTTGCCAAAATGCATATGTAGATATACATGATTGAAAATGACTTTGAAGGTAAGCAAAGTGTGTTCATGATATACATACCTGTTGCTCTGGCTGGCCTGGAGCCTGCTGCTGTACTCCTCCAGTGTTGTTATTATGGTTTAGCAACTGCCCAAAATTGAAAAGTAGCTTAGGCAGAGCTGTAAAGGCAGAGAGATTCTCATGCGGATGTAAAGATCTCTACTTACCTGTCCGGGGTACTCCGGGAAGAGGCCAGGGTTGCTTTCTCTAGTTGGTCCCTGTTAATGAAAAGAAGAAAGTACTTTGTCACATGTCAACGTTGCACGTACAAGCGTGCGAAAAGGGCAGGGAGGAATAATTCCACAGACTAGGTAAATATAATTGAACCCATGATCAGTTGCACCCACCGGCCCAATGTTGTCGCAGATCATGGCCATGATTAACTAAACAATATAACTTTCATGAGTATTTCAATTATATATCTGACTAAAAAATAGAAGCAAATTTATGTTTATGAAATTAACTTCAAATTACAACACCAAAAAGTATCACCAAGCGAACAATCATTTGATTGTATATGTATATTATATTTTAACCATTTAATTAGTTCATCTCTTTTACCAGCCTTTCAAGAATGATGATCAAATAATTTTCTTTTTTTTCCATAACGTAGTGTACATTGGTTTCTCAAAAGTCAAGTACCAAACCCTTTGACCCAGCTGATTTAAAAATTATATATATCTACAATACCGAATATATAGGAAAATAGTTATGTACTCCACTCGTCATATACCACATAAATGAATTGGTTATACCTCTTTATCCCAAAATGAGTTTGATGAAAAATTACATTTGACATATTTTATTTTGTTTAAAAGTAAACTGCATTTTTATACGTAAAAACTTTATACTACACTAATGAGAAGGTTCAACGATTTATTTCGTGAAACTTATACTATGCTATATTAGAATAATGAATAAGATATATTTAGAATGATAGAAATGTATAATGAGAGGTGATTTCCTATGCATGATGGTAGCTACGCACGCATGCTGGCGGCTACACACCCTTTATGTTTGTTTAAGAGGTATACTTCAAAGTTTGTTTCCGTAGTTGAGTGTAAAATGCTTATTCTACACCCCCTCGTAACACTATATATATATAATCTAATAAAATAGTGTATGAAATGTAGTAATTATGAAAAATTAATTACTATCAAGTCGCCAATTAGTACATCGTATAAATTACAATATTTTGTATACTACCACCTCTGCTCAAGTGACCTAAAACGTCTTATAAAAGTTCATAGAGGGAGTATGTTATAATATTTCATGCACTTTTTACTAGGGATGTACAACAAGCTCTTCTACACTCATGCTTACTTTTTATACTTCTTTATCTTTTTAAATACATTTCATTAACAATCAATAGATACTCCTAAAATGAGTTTCATGACAAATAACATTTGAGACGACATATTTAATTTATTTGCGGGGAAACTATAATTTTTGTACAAAAAAGATATACCACATAAACTACGGAGGTCGACTGTATGTTTTCGTGAAACTTGCATTGAGTTATATTAAAAAATTAAATAAGATATATTGAAGTAATTAATAATTAATATGCTTGTTTAAGGGGTATATTTGAATGTGGGAGTAAATACTCCCATGACTACACACACACACACACACATGGTGGCCCTATTCTAAGCATGAGTGTTAAATAGTTATTCTACACCTCTAGTAACATTATATAAAAATGTAGTAAAATAATATAAAATATGTGATAATTACTTCCAAAATAGGTTTTTTATTAGATAGTAGCACTACTATAAAAATGACTTTTAGTACCGGTTCGTAAGGACCTTTAGTACCGGTTCTGGAACCGGCACTAAAGAGTGGGGACTAAAGGTCCCCCCCTTTAGTACCGGTTCAACACGAACCGGGACCAAAGGCCCACCACGTGGCACGAGGCGCGCCATGGTCTGGGGGACCTTTAGTCCCGGTTGGTAAGGATTTTTTTTTGAAATAAAGCAAAAACAGCCCGCCTACTGGGCCGGCACAGCCTGCATACGACTAGAAACCCAATCTCTAGTTGGGCCAGGATGCAGGCCCGTACGGCCCAGTAGGCCCCACAGGGCAGAAGACTTGCAATAGGCCCACAAAGGCCTGCTTAGAGAGGAGATCGACACGGTAGCCGCGGTGGGGCTTTATAAATCAATGCGATCTCCTCTCAACTAGCGAGGTGGGACTAAATATTATGCACTGCGGGTGGCAGCGCACCACCTTTTGTACTGGTTGGTGGCTCCAACCGGTACTAAAGGGGGGGGGGGGGGGGGGTCTTTAGTACCGGTTGGAGCCACCAACCAGTACTAAAGGTCACCACCTTTAGTACCGGTTGGTGGCTCCAACCGGTACTAAAGATCCCCCCCCCCCCCCCCTTTAGTACCGGTTGGAGCCACCAACTCGTATTAAAGGCCACCACCTCTTTAGTACCGGTTCGTGGCACGAACCGGAACTAAAGGTTCGCCACGAATCGGTACTAATGAGCGCCGCCTGCCTGGCCGTTGGAACCGGCACAAATGGTCACATTAGTGCCGGTTCAATTGTAAACCGGGACTAATGAGTTTCACATTAGACCCTTTTTCTACTAGTGTAGCTAATTTAGTACATTGTTTAAAAAATTAATATATTTTGTACCCTATTTTAGTACAATTTTTATTCTATTTTTTGAGGTATAGTAAGTTACTGTATACATATACATATATATATATATATATATATATATATATATATACATATATATATATATATTAGTTTATTTGGTATTCTACATATAACGAATGTAGTGGTATTTATTTTGTATAATACACCATATGACAGTGTAATTCATCACAAGTTTACTGGTATTTATTGGTTATTCTAGACGTGGATAAATTTTTCTATAACCTTGACCACAACAAACATGAGCATCCACATATATGAATTTATGATGTTTCCTGTAATATTAACTATGTATAGATATATTTAGTTTTATAGATTGAAAACATAATTAAGAAGGTGATGTGTGCTTGAACCTCATTACACCATTAATGTCTGAAAGAACCTTATATGAGTATGCTACATTATTAAGATAAAGTTATGTAAATAAAGGCTCCTTGCATAATAAGGTTATTCAAAAGTTTCACCTTTCCTTACATGCGGTACCAAATTCTGATATTAATTGTACAAAAAGACATGTATCTACCGTAACTGGGAATAAAGCATAAGGAGTCTTAAATCAGGGTGCTGCAACTCTGTAATGCATGCAATTATATTTCCAAACGTTAACTGTTATACATAGAGTTGTATACCAAAGCAAAGGTATTTCTTTTTTCCATGGTAACTTGGTAAGCATATATTATATAGGTAGTTTGGCTAATACAATTGCAATAAACAGGTCACAAGGTTTACTATGACATAATTTTTACGGCACTCACCCTAAGTAATTTATAATTAAAAAACACGTATCTTTTGCACACACGAAAACATCCTCGAGAAACTGAATATTCTTTAATGAAAGTTGAAATTCCATTTATTTTGCCTAAAATCCTGGGGAGTGGCTCAACCCTTAAGTCTTCGTCCAGGATAGCCTATTTGGATCCTTCGTTTGAGTTTGATCTGTTTTTCATTTTGCACGTCTAAAATATATCACAAACATACATTTAGAGGCGTGTAATTTATTAATTGCAGTTCTGTATTGTTTCAAAGAACTTCATTCCCTTACTTTGCACCTACAAAGAGCTTAAAGTGGCTTTCCACAAAGGTTATCAAATGGGTTGGTATCCTACTCACACTTATCTTCAGTGAAAGTTTTCCCACAAAGGCAAGACAAAAGCAACAATAACCTACGTACATTTGTGGCATATTTCATTTTATAACACCTCACACGCGCATAAGCATCTCATCACATACAAGTAAGGGCAACTCTAACGTGGATCACCAAATCACCTCTAAATATCCAGACCGTACTGGTCCGAACACTTTTTGCCATTCAAACGGGAGTCACCAAATATCTGCGGATAATGAGGTCCGTGAACATTTAATGATGTAGGTTTTGCTGAATCGCGTTGAAGTTGCCCTAAGAACTTTCTCCTCCGTGAAAGAGAGAGGGACAGCGAGATCTACAGAGGGAGGGAGAGAGAGGGGTAGAACTTACATTTTGAATGGATGCCCCGTTGCTGCCGTGGCCCATGTATGGGTAGCTTAGAGCCTGCAAGAAGAACAATCACTGGTCATGCACGAGAGAGAGAGGGCACCCGAGAGAGAGAGAGAGAGAGAGAGAGAGAGAGAGAGAGAGAGAGAGAGAGAGAGAGAGAGAGAGAGAGAGAGAGAGAGAGAGAGAGAGAGCATAAAATGCTAGTCGCCTGAAACACAAGACGCTACAAGAGGCAGCACATCCATCCATCCATCGATATCTCTGTTGCCGCTGCTGCTGCTGTGTGCTCGCGCTCCCTCCCATGCATGCACACAGCGCCCAACTTTAACAGCGTGCTCTTGCACCCAGTCCCACACCCATACCCTGCCCCCCAGCCATATTCTCTTTTTGTTTCCTGCGCGCCCTCAGTGTGCTTCTACCGTCGCCTGCGTGTGGACTATGGAGGCATGCAGTGGTGGGCTCAACTCTCCAGCCACAGCAGGCGTTGGAAAATGTTACTTGCGCTTTTTAGAGATACTGCTCATGCTATAACTGACATGTAGGTACCATGAGAGAGAGAGAGCGAGAGCGAGAGAGAGAGAGATTGGACCTCAATTTGACCCAGGAGGAATCTGACATAGCCAATGGTCTCTTGCAGTACAGACGCTGTGTCAGTCTGTAAAAGGGCGCACGTGTGTCAGAGATAAACTTTGGTTGGACACAACCCCTCAAGTGAACTGAAACAGGCAAAAGAAAGAAAACTATAGACAAATGTAACAGCACACATGAGCTAGCTTGTAGTACATCTACTGCGGGTACACATTTAGATCTAGCTCTCCACTACTGCTGCAAAGCAAGAATCGTCAAACAATTAATCACTTCCCGGTTATCACCTTGCCAAATGGGGAAACTATTTGGTGAAGTGCAGTTATTCTGTCCCCTAGCCTCTCCTTCCTCACCTGGAAAATGGTCACAATGAATAAACAAATGCTTGTAAACAGGATAGTAGTGGAAAGAAACGTCAATTGTGAAAGTCATTTTCGTGTGGTCTTGCTGCACGAACTTCTATATAGTCAAGTGCCCTTTATGCGCGCGCGTGTGTGGGTGTGTGTGTGTGTGAGAGAGAGAGAGAGAGAGTAATGGGCTAGAGTTATGCATGGAAAGCAGGGATTTGACGAGGAAGAAACCTTTAGAGTAGATTGTGCTGAGGACGAGGCCTGAACCCTAGCCTTCTTGAGAGCTGAACCTGTCGCGGTGCTGTTGCACTACAGAAAGACAAACAAACCAAAGCGTGAATAATCATGACCCCATTTTTATGTTGTCCCAACAAGAAGTACTCACTGTAGAACGCCCAACGATTCTACCCGGCCCTCTACAGTGAGTACAGCTGAACACTTATAGTATAGCAGAATATAAAAGAATTCAGGGTGAGGAAATGAGCAAAACATCCAGTAGCTAGCTCTGCCAATGGTTTTGCGATGTCCTACACTCTTACCAAGAGATCCTCAAACATCAAGCTATGGAGACATCAGTTAACTAGTAGTTCACCAAAGAGGATTTCCAAAGGAATATCAGAACATGTGGAGTATCTTTTCCGAAAAGAACAATATCTAGGGGATGACTGAGTGCACCATTGTCAAGAGATTGCATCGACAGCCATAAAAACCTGAACCTAGAGGATTATTACTGATAACATGATCATACATATAGTGCTTTCCACTTTAGAAAACAACACCAGCTTTTTCATGAAGGAGATGAAACGCACTTGCAACAACCAACTCAAACTCATAGAGAAACAGACCAAGGTATACATGAAATAAGACGCGAAGCATGGTAAACTAAATAAAGCCAGCCATAGAAAACCGAAGAGAGCAAAAAGCCCTCCTACCTTCCCGGTGACCTATATTACAGAGCAAATTAACTGGTAACATCTAATCTAATATCGTTATTCACCTCGGATGAGTTGTCGGAGTGGTGGTGGCTCCTCAGCTCCGGCGGGGGCGGTGCCATGCTGTTTGAGAAGTCGAGCATGTTGCTGCCCAGGCTTGTGGTGACGCATGACCTAGGAGAGGAGGCTAGGAGCATCTGGCTCAGCTGGGACTTGGGCTGGATCTCATGTCCGTCACCAGCAAGATGGCTCCCATAGAAGTTGTAAGAAGGAGCGCCTCCGGCGACGGACTGAGGCATGGAGCCGTCCTCCTTGGTTCCAACCATGCATGCACTTGCAGCAGCCTGATGATCCCCCCAATTCTCTAGTCCCTTTGAGAGGAGAGCCGTGGTGGTGCTGTATCCCTCTCTCTCTTCACCTCCAACCAATCCCCCACTGCTGTATATGATGCAGTATGCACAAAGAACACACAGATATACACAAATACATCAGTCGATGGAGATAAAAACAACTGCAAGTCAGTGAAATGAACATGCAACAGATGATTAATTAGCATATAGGAGCTGATTGTGATCTACTAAAGGACGAAGTGGATTAATCACTTTATTCCTTCCCCTAGAGCTACATATACTCACGTATGTAATTAAATTTTACAAGCATATTTTCTTCTTATCTGAATCACTAGCATGGAGAGAGAGAGAGAGAGGGAGAGAGAGAGAGAGAGAGAGAGAGAGAGAGAGAGGTGTTTACAGTATCATCTGGCTCCATGACTCTGGCATATGCTCCTGGGTGCCGGTGCTGCCGTCATGCAAGCTTAGAAGAGAGGTGACGCCGTTGATGTGACCCAGGCCTGATGAGCTGTGAGGAAACTGCTGGGAGAAAAGCATGGAGGGAGAAGACAAGGAGGGCAGCTTGGGAGACGCCTCTTGTTCCTCGTGGCATGGCTTCAAGCTACTCATGATACTACTGGTACCACCATCCCCAGTGCCGCTCCAGATCATCTGTTGCACCAGGGAGCTCTGGAATTCTCCTCGATTCATCACGCGCCTCTGGCGAGAGAAAGAGGAGATAGAGCGGGGGAGATGCGTTCCCGGCTTCCCGCTGAAAGGAATGCTCTCGCCTCTCAGGCCCTTGCACCCGGTGTGCGGAAATCTCAGCTCAATCTTCAAGGGACCAGTGGCTTAATTTTCTTTGAGCAATGGGGTATATGATGTTCTTGGGAGAGAGGGGGAGGGTGTGGGTAAGAGAAGAAGAGAAGAAAAAGCATAGGGCCTGTTTGGAGGGGAATCTGGGCATTGTTTTGTTTTCCCTTCCTTTTGCTTCACTCCTTTATCTATGAACGAACTTTCCGTTGCTTTCCTCCCCCCTTTCCCTCTCCTCTTTCATTCTTTCGTTACACAAACGAGAAAAATATATCCTTTATTTCCTTCTCCCTGGCGCTTTTGCTTTCGGAAAGGAGCGGTTTAAAGAGGAGACAGACGGTGCTTGTTAATCAATCTCTCTTAGCTTGTGTTATATATCCTACACGAGTACCTTTCAAACGTGTCTTAAGTAGCGAGCTAATAATTACTCCCTCCGTCCCATAATATAAGAACGTTTTTGACACTACACTGGCATAAAAAACGCTCTTATATTATAGGATGGAGGGAGTAGTACTGTACTGGCCACGAAGACAACCAGCGCTGATGAGTTACATCTGTATAGATAGATGGATGATGATCATGTGTAGGTGCGTTGCCTGCAGAACACGCACATACACAGCAGCGGAGGCAGTACACGCGCGCATGCAGGCACGCACGTCGCACCTAAAGTGAGAGCATGCATGCAGAGGGAGAAAGGATATCCTCTGTTGCTTAATACGGAGTATATTCGTCCTTTGATATGGAGAACCGGGACATCACACGGTTTGCTTGCTTTGGATTGCCAAGGGAAGGAAATACGAGTGCGCTACAAACAGTAGAATGCTTTTGTAGCCCTCACTAGGAATGTAGGTAGCTCATATATTACGTGTTGGCTAAGGAAAAAAAATAAACCGCCAAATATTGATGTTGTGCTTCCTCGATTAGCGCATAACGAGTGTTTAGGCTGGTCACAAGGCTGGTCACAATGGGCAGGAACTTAGGAGTAACATCACACACTCCAATACAAGTTTGCTTATGTGGCACATATTTAATGAAGAGAAAGGTGCTTGTGGTAACTAGCTAAGTTACCGGAACATCACACACTCCAAGAAACAATGAGTCTATATCCTAATAAATACATCGCTGCATGACACTACATACATGTTCCTACCCACTATGAAGGTAGTAACATAGTCTAGGAAACTGTGTATGTTACTAGCTTATGTTCCTGCCCATTGTGACCAGCCCAATGGGGAGGAACTTAAGAGTAACATCACACACTCCAATACAACTTTGCTTATGTGACACATATTTAATGAAGAGAGAGGTGCTTGTGGTAACTAGCTAAGTTACCGGAACATCACACACTCCAAGAAACAATGAGTCTATAACCTAATAAATACATCGTTGCATGACACTACATAGATGTTCCTACCCACTATGGAGACAGTAACATAGTCTAGGAAAGTGTGTAAGTTACTAGCTTATGTTCTTGCCCATTGTGACCAGCCTTAGGGGAAAGCGAGTCTTGTTTATTTTAACGGGAAGTGTGATCCCTCAAAAGCTCAAAACTTATTAGAGGAATCGAGTATTCAAATTTCCAACCAACCAACAATCATGAAATCAAGCCTTTTTAGTCTTCAATGTTTTTGTAATGCATGTTTATGCTTTGTAAACTTGATCCCTGCATTTTACCTAGAAAAAAAATAAACTCATCCTGCATTTGTAATAAATTATGGAAATTTATTATTAGCATTACTATATAATCTGGAAGATTGCCTGGTGCTGGGTTTTTTCTTTGAGCAAGAACTGTAGAACAATTATTCTATGGTAGCACATAGCCTTCTCTTTCCCCTCCACAAGAAAAGACCTTAGCCCTTCCTTCTTCTCCCGTTGGCGCCGCCGCCGGTCTGCCCCATCTCCTATGGCCTTTGGGCTAAAGAGGTGCGGAGGATCTCGGCTCTCTGCTGACGGGAGGGATCCCGTTCTCGTTCTTGTTTTTAGAGATACGACAGGCAAATCAACATCATGAAAAACGGAAAACAAGCAGGAGACACACGATTTTAACATGGAAAACCCCTCCAACACAAAATGGAAAAACCACGGGCGCCAGCCAGCAAATCTTCACTATATCGGGGGAGGTTACAAACGCCGGGGATTTACAATTAATTAACCTATCCCGTGTGGCGGCTTACAGAGGATATGTATAACACAAGTAACCTAGGATCAATACTAATCAATACAGCAGGGGGCTTCGCCCTCCCCCCCCCCCTTCCCGCACACCAAGTGTCCCTGTCGGGGGCGGCATGTAACACCCTGGATTTTGCCCTTTTCTTTTTCTGAGGATTTTCTTTGATTTGTTTTTCTGTGGCTATGTGGTTCTGAAACTTGGGAAGACCATGTCTTCCTAGGTTTTATAGTGGTTGTCATCCCCAAAACCATCCCTAGATCATGTCATTTTCATCCTAACCCAAATCCCAATAATCGTTTATTGGGAATATTCCTTTTCTATTAAAGGAATAATCCTATCTGCCCTAGGTTGTGAAGCAACCTATATTTCTGTCATTCTACAAATTCCCAAATAATTATCATAAATTATTTGGGTCATACATGTTCAAAATTCATCCTCCAATAATTTTTTCCTATTCTGCCCAAAATGGCACTGTGTGAAGCAAGTGCTATTTATCTTTGCTTGATTGCCTCCAAAATTTTAGGACACCTTTTCTTGTCCATATCATTTCCCTGTGCCAAAATTCAACTTCGTTGCCTAGTAAATCTTCCTCAGTGATTTTTCAAAGTTCCTGTCTGAGGGAAGCCTTTGTGAATGAAGTACTAGCTATGGTAATCCAAATGAGTTGAAATTTTGCAAACTCCTTCATGTGCTCATATCATAAACCTCCTCCAAGTTTCATCCCATTCCATTTATGTATGTGAGCCCAGGATTAATTCTTTGTTTCTGTCCAAATTTCAGTTAGTGAAGCAAGTATATTTTATCTTGCTCCATTATGGATGAAAATTTTCCTGAGCCTTCTCCTACCCATATAACCGATCTCCACAAGATTTTGTCTCAATTAATCGAACCATTTGTCCTGTGCAATATTTCCAAGTTTCTGGTCAGAATAAAGCTCTGTGAAGCAAGTACCATTTTGGTATTTCGAAATGGCGTGAAAGTTTTATAGTGGCTTCATATGATCAAATAACCCACCTACTCCAAATTTCAGCTCATGAAAATCATGTATGTGAGTGCAACTTCGTAATCCCCAAATGTGACCAGTAGGGCCCTTTCTATAGCAACTACCCTCTAAACTCCTCCTCTAAAGCTGATTTTTGGTGATCAACATCATCTTAGTATGTGATCATCACCAGAGAAATCCCTTCCTTCATTCCCAAGCTGGTGTCCCCACTACACATCATAAACACTTGGCTATTGGTCTGCTTTGGGGCCACCTGCAAATCTCTTCTTTACCCCTGGACCGAATTCTTTCTTCAGTTGGACTTAGGGCACTAAGGTCTATCTACTAGACATGGTCGGGCTGGCCAAAATGGGCTATTTGTACCAGTGTGCGTGGTCATCACGCTTGCGTCATGCAAATTGCAAGCTCTGGCTCGTTCCGGCCGCTATTCCCGTTGTCTCCCTCGTTGTCTCGATGCCCAACCTTGTCTAGTAGCTCCCCCGTGTTCTACTGCGTCGCCCTGCGCCGCTGCCTCGTCGTGGTTCGCCATAAATGTGCCGCTAGAGCCGTGCCTGTGCCGCATCTAGCCACTAACCTCCATTAGAGCCATGCCCAAGCTTGCCTGTGATGCTCTAGAGGCTTCCTCCGCGCCTATTTAAGTTGCCCCGAGGTTCTCCGCACATCACCATCCCCTCCCTCCCCTCATTTGATCACCGGAGATCCTCTCATCGCCGTTTTTCCTCGGACCACCGTGATCTCGCCAGAGTTCATCATGTTTCTGACGAGCTCAAGCCTCCTCTCCTCCTCTAGCCACCTCCACCGAGTTCCCCTCGTCCCCGGGAGTCGCCCCGCTCCTTTTCCCCTCGCCGGAGTGCCCCATGGCCACGTCCCCCGAGTCTAGCCGCTGCTTTCTCCTATCGGCCATCGCTTAAATCCGCCCGTGCCGAGCCCCTCCTCCTCTGATGGTGCCACCAACCTCTTCTTCTCTCTCCGGTGACCCCCTCCTCCACTCAGCCCATTGCCGGAGGCCTGGAGTACCTCGCCTCCAAGAAAACGGCCACTGCGGCCCCGCTCTCTATATTCGGGCATCGCCAGCGCCCCAGCCTGCCCCGGCGCTCCCTCTGCACGGGGATGGATGCGGCGCCACCCCCCGACCTTGCTGGTTGCCTCCCCGTGGCCGGAGCCAGCCAGAGTTAGCCCCTCCGTCACTGGCAGTGCCCTGCCCATCCTCCTCTGCTCTCTGTCGCGAGCGAGCACGGGAGGAGGAAGAAGACGAGGCTAGGTGGGCCCCGCATCACCGCCTGACCCCACCTATCAACGGCTGCACGTTGACCCCGCCTTGCCACATCAGCGTAAGTGGAAACACGTTTTCCAGAGTGCGTTTTCATTTAAGTGAGAACATATTTTACCACAATACGTTTTCTTCTTCTGGAAGTGCATTTCGTTCTTCTTTTGCCTAAAGTGCGTTTTCTCTGCTCCGAAAGCGTATTTTATAATATTCGCCTCCGCCTTATCCACTCAGGGACCCATATGTGATTATTCTTTTACAGGAAAGTCCATGATCTTCTTCACCTCATAATTCCGCAACCGTAACTCCAATTGAGGTGAAACCAACGCCCACTTCTTCGTCTCGTTGAGACCTTTCTGTTGGTACCATTTTCACTAGGTTGTCCCACAGTGAAAATGACCGTTTTGCCCTTGCTTCTAATCAGCCCCCTTTGAGAGAGAAGACTGTCTGGCATTTCGTTCCGCGGCTTCACCGCACTTCTCCCCGGAGTCCCCGTCACCCCCAAGCAAGCCACAACAGCCACTTGCATGACATGCAGTAGCCATGGTCTCTACTTGAATATTTAATAAAAGTTTGCCCGCTATCTGCTTGCTTGTTTTCTACTACTGTCGTTGTTTCGGTTATGCTCCTGGTTTCTTGTTCACCTTCATGCTATGTTCCGGTGCATCTTGTTACCTTATACTACTTGCTAGTATCATTTCCACATGTCATGTTTGGTAGTAGTAGTACATGATGGTAGCAGTGATGTTCTTTCTAGTGCATGCTTACCGTCTATTATCTAGTACCGTTGCGATGGATGTTCCTTTGCATCTAGTTGACATGTTTACTTGGTAGTATTCTTGCATGGTATTTCTTTCTAATGCTAGTGGTCACGATATGCTCATGTGTAGTGTTATGCTTATGCTCGTCAGTACGTCATGCTCATTTGGATATATGCTTCATTGTTGTTATGCTCGATGATTTATTATGGTTGCATATCCATGCTCATGTTGGTATCATGTTCATGCATTGTCGTTCCATCATGTTATTTTAATATGGCTCAGCATATTGCATTCAAGTTTAACCGGATAATAATGAACTTGAACAATTGTTGGCTGAGTCATGGTGACACCAAACCGAGCTGACCAGTGCAACCACATTTACCTTTTATGGGAAGGCCCTAATGTGGTCTATTGTCATGCCTCTTGCCGGTGCCTTCAAAGAGGGAAGATTATGGGGGCGCGCTACCCCAATCAGGTAGGCGGACATGAACCTTGTGTGACCGTTGTTGTTGTAAGGATCCTTGTCCCCGTTTGGGACCGTTGATTGTTTTGCCACGACGGTGGCCATTGGATGTCATTGGTTGACATCGAGACTACGCAGGACTTAGCCCAAAGGGGAGTTGGTCGAAGTGGCCGAGCGAGTGTCATGGGCAATAGATCAGTTTTATCGGAATGCCATTGGTCCACCCGAATGGAAGTGCGAGGCCATGGATTCCGCGGTGTGGGTACAGTGTACTAACCTCTGTAGAGTGTGTGTGTTTAAATCTATCGATAGCCGCGCCCACAAATATGGGCCCAGTTTGTAGTCGGTCACACTATGAGCCAACGGTAATAATGATAATCTGATTAATAATAACCCTGGTTCGATGATGATAAAGAGGTTGGTTGTGATCGAGAAAGGATCACGGAGGTATCATGGATACCGAAGTTTGTTGATTTATGTGATCGCGAGATGATCATGGTGGTATCGTGGATAGCGGAGTTGGTTGATCTTTATGTGATCGCGAGATGATCACGGTGGTATCGTGGATAACGATGTTGGTAAGGTGATGCATGTGTTGGTTACGAGGTAACCCGAGCAGAGTAAGTTGGTGCATGATAATGTTAACCTGTTGCATGTAGTATCATCATGTTCATATGCTCATGCTATGCTTGTTCTAGCCGTATCATGTTCAGTTGGTGCATGCCATGATGTTCTGTTAGTATCATGCTCATGATTGCTTTAACCTGCTAATGCCATGTTGTTGTTTGTCTTGACTGCTTTTGATTATTGTGAGCTTGCACGTACATTCAATGTACTGACCTGGCGTCTCATGCCAGTTTGCGGGTCGTGCCTGGATTGCTTGCTTGTTTGGTGTGGTTCCGGTGTTCGCGAGCTAGGATCAACGTTCCAGCCAGAGTCCCTGCGGATTGTAGTCCATCATCGTCGTTCGTTGTTCCGCTGCCAGTAGTTGTTCCGCTGCCTCGAGTTGTTATGCTGCTTGCATAGAGCAACCATGGTTGGCGTAGCATCACCGTGCCGATGTTATTCATTGTAATATCAGAGACCTTGTATTCATATTCGCGCTATAATAGAGAGCTGGTTTGTTCTATGCTAAGCAGTGCCGTATTCCAGAAGACTTCACCTTGATCTCTGGGCTGGAATACGGGGCGTTCCGGTTTCTCTGAGCCGGGGTGCCACATGGCTTGGTATCAGAGCAGGTCTGGCTGTAGAGCGTCCTAGTCCGCTGGAACGTTAGAAAACGGTAGTATAGGGTCTGGTTGTTGCCCTTGCTTGCTGCATTTGTTTGTTGCATATAGTCTTATTCGGTTACCCCTAACCCCTGTTTCGTGCTTATATGGCAGTTAGCTTCCATGAGTTCGATGCCATTCCTAGAGCTCCCGGTGCTATTCCTATTGTGTTCTGCCCCACTCCTGCACCTCTCAGCTTTGCCACCATCCTGGGCGATATGTGGCATAGCATTTATCCCTATGGAGATTCACCCCATTATCAAGTATTCCAGTTTTCTGCCGGAGGAAGAATTCTGGTGTATGTTGCTCATGTCCATCTGTTAGCCCCAATTCCTTTTGGCAAGCGTACCTACAGTTTCCACGGTGGTTACGGTGCTACTCTCGAGCGTGTTGTTCAGCTTGCCGCAATGGCAGGAATCACCAGTCTTCGTCGACAAGAGAGCATGGTGCAAGAGAACTGTGCTTATTAATACTATCCCACCATCATCGAGAATCCTAATCGGATCTAGTTCCCATCTGTCAAACCCCAAGATGACTAGGCCATCCTCACCATGTCCTGTTACACGACGGCCGAGTGTCTTCTTATTTCTGAGTTAGTCTGAGATGCCATTCGAGCCAGGAGATTGCTTGGTGCTTCCCTACCTTAGTCTCCTCCAGCTTCTCCAACCCCTCCGCCTCGTCCATCCGGAGTTTCGGAGTCAGTGGTTCCACTCGCTACTCCCTTAGCTTCTTCTTCAGTCCCCTAGCGTTTGCTCTGCCGTAGGGTGTAGTCCTTCATGTAGTGCATGTGCATCTGCTATAGTATCATGCTTGTGTGAAGTAGTTTTGTTGCTTGTTTGTTGTGTACTTTGTTGCAATATATAGTTTTCTTGTGCTTCTTGGCTTGAATCTTCGGTGTTACCCCCTTATAGAAATTGCTCATCAACTAAAACCTGATCAGAAGAAGCGTGAGAAGTACAGATATACACCAAGGAACTCAGTTAAAAGCAAGGAGATTTTTAGCTGACATCACTGTATTGCAGACATCCGGTCTGAATACAAGTATATTCTGCTCAGACTTTCAGTAAAAAGTACTCGTCAGAGATCCATCTTTATTGCAGCAATGATTAAATCAGTAGGAGAACCAAATTGGATCCATGTCCAACCATGCATTTCAAGTCAAAGGTATGGTCCGTACACAATGATTGATTCTGTCATGAATCATATTTGAAACATGCGACACTCCGAAGTCAGTTCGGATATGCAATGAATTCAGCAAGAAGGATGGTCAGACAATCCTTGTCATACACGTTATCAGCAGTCGAAATGACAAGAATATATATGTTATTCCGTTCACAAAGAAAATCAGTCCAATCCTTCTCCACAATTAATCAGCAAAGCGTACAAGGCAAGATTCCCCAGTCTGCTTCAGCAAGGTATGAATGGATTCCCGTGCAAGATATTCAGTCTTCTCAATAAGGTACTACAAAAGCTTCTGGCATGAGGTACCGAATCTTCACTAGTAAGTCTTTAAGGGGGAAGCTTCTGAGGTACGCTATCCAGCCTTCCTCAGCAAGCTATCCACCAAAGGTTTTGAGCACAAGCCATCCAGTCTTCCTTAGCACGATACCCCGATGGATTCCACCGCAAGCTGCCCAGTCTTCTTCAGTACGGAACTGGTACCAAAAATTAAAGAACGACTTGTCAGTATATGACAGTGTTTCCAAGCGTCAGATCTGCAACACTTGAGTCGGAAACAAGAAACAGTTGGAACAAAGGTATACCTCGAGAATTAGATATTTATTCATACGGTGAGTATACTACCATGTTCATGCAAGTCCTTTGCACAATGAAGAATTCACTGTACGCATCGGACAACCTCACTGGATATGCAAGTGAAGGAAAACCAGTGGGTGATGCAAGAATCGACATGTCTTGAAGAAAGACATCAATGAGACACCATCTTGGCAGAAATTATCCAGGTCAGATCCCCCGCACATCCGACAAGGTGATGTATTTAATATCCCGAGACTCGAAACCTAAACAAGGCCAAGGTATGATTGCAAGATATTGCACATGACAGTACTCAGGGTCACAGAAATAATCAAGGGTATATAAGGCCCCACTCTTTCAGTTAAGAATCCAGATGAAGAAAATAATAATGAAAGAGCAAGACCGACAATATAGGTATGTCGGTTATTGTGTGAACACTGTGGTATGTATGGCCAAGAAAGTATTATTCCACATCAAACCCCATTAATATACGCCTAAGGGGTCTACTCCATTGTGGAAAGGACCTCATAGCAAGGCAACCAGCTTAGTGTACAACATATGCTCAGAGCTGTCAGCATTGAATACCCAAGTCTTTCAAGTCCGACCCAAGGACATCTCAACATATTGACCTCAACAACCATGCTGAAGCATCACACAGACTGTTATCCACATGGATACACCGCCAAATGAGTAATCGGAGTATTAAATAACAAGCCTCAGAGCATGTTCCCTCACCTATGAGAACCAGCTAAAGAATAGCCTACCGTGGACAGAATCCTTGCCAAGATAACCGTCAGTCAAGTTTGCAAATGGGATCATCAGGTGATGGTGCATTTTTCTATCAGTCACAACAAGCGATAGTCAAACTTTTGGTACAGGTTGGATATGAAAGATAGTAAGGCCAGTCAAGATAAGTCAGAAACTCCTGTGAGACAATAGAATCCGTCAGATTCCCATCACTATTTTCAACCCAGAAGGCATGCATATATTCAAGCAGCACGATGGCTGGCTAGAAGAGATTCCTTGTTCAACTAGAAGATGCGTTACCAACTCCGTGGAATATTCTCGGTACTCGATACAAGAAGAACACCTCTCTCAAAGATTAATATCGAGAAGGACACGAATGTTAGTAATGGTAATCTATCGGACCTCAGCTAAGCCAGCAGGTATGAAAGAAAATGTGAGCTGATATGAATATGACCATATGAGGTAAGTCATGTCATTGTGTCAGGTACGGTGAAGTAAACCACCCCAGATCAAGGCATTCCACTACTAGAGAAAACCTTATACACAGAATCTTACCAGTAGCGCTCTTTAAAATAAGGCACTACTGCTATTTAGCAGCAGCGTGTGTAACGAAAACGCGCTGCTGAAAGAAAAATAACAGTAGCGCGTCTCCAGTAGACAGCGCTACTGCTATAATTGCCATGACCTCGCCGCCAAGCTAGTTATAGCAATAGCGCCTTATTCCATACCGTGCTAATTCTATTGATATTAGCAGTAGCCCCTTTTGACAAAGCTCGTTGCTGTTAAGTTCAGTCTGATGTCTACTATGCAACTTTATTCTGGTAGACTCGTGTTGGGCCTCCAAGCGCGGAGTTTTGTAGGGCAGTAGAAATTTTCCCTCAAGTGGATGACCTAAGGTTTATCAATCCGTGGGAGGCGTAGGATGAAGATGGTCTCTCTCAAACAAACCCGCAACCAAATTACAAAGAGTCTATTGTGTCCCTAACACACCAAATACAATGGTTATTTGTATAGGTGCACTAGTTCCGCGAAGAGATGGTGATTCAAGTGTAATATGGATAGTAGATATTGGTTCTTGTAGTAAGAACAATAAAAAACAGCAAGGTAGCAATTGATAAAATGGAGCACAAACGGTATTGCAATGCTTGAAAATGAGTCCTAGGGTGCATACTTTCAATAGTGCAATCTCTCAACAATGCTAACATGGTTAGATCATACGATTATCCCTCAAAGTGCAATGAAGAATCACTCCTGAGTTCCTATTAGCGGAGAACAAAAGATAGAAATTTTTTGCAGGGTACGAGACCACCTCAAAGCTATTCTTTCCAATCAATCTATCCTAGAGTTCATACTAAAATAACAGCGAACTATTCTTTCCGATCGACCTAATCAATAGTTCGTATAAAAATAACACCATATGATACATATCAACCAACTCTAATGTCACCTAGATACCCCAATGTCACCGCGAGTACCCGTGAGTAAATTATACAATATGTATCAAACAATTTCAGATTCATAATACTCAATCCACACAAAGAACTACAAGGAGACCCCAAAGTTTCTATGGGATAAAAGATAATAAAAACATGCATCAACCCCTATGCATAGATTACTGCTACGTCTTGAGCTTGCATTGGTTTTCCTTGAAGAGGAAAGGGTGATGTAGCAATAGTAGCGTAAGTATTTCCCTCAGTTTTTGAGAACCAAGGTATCAATCCAGTAGGAGGCTCCTCAAAGTCCCACGCACCTACAAAAACAAACAAGAACTCGCAACCAACGCAATAAAGGTGTTGTCAATCCCTTCACGGCCACTTGCGAAAGTGAGATCTGATAGAGATAGTATGATAAGATAAATATATTTTTGGTATTTTATGATATAGATTGGAAAAGTAAAGATGCAAATAAAAGTAGATTGAAAGCTTATATGATAAAAGATAGACCCGGGGGACATAGGTTTCACTTGTGGCTTCTCTCAAGATAGCATAAGTATTACGGCGGGTGAACAAATTACTGTCGAGCAATTGATAGAAAAGCGAATAATTATGAGATTATCTAGGCATGATCATGTATATAGACATCACGTCCGTGACAAGTAGACCGACTCCTGCCTGCATCTACTACTATTACTCCACACATCGACCGCTATCCAGCATGCATCTAGAGTATTAAGTTCATAAAGAACAGAGTAACGCATTAAGAAAGATGACATGATGTAGAGGGATAAACTCATGCAATATGATATAAACCCCATCTTTTTATCCTCGATGGCAACAATATGATACGTGCCTTGTTACCCCAGCTGTCACTGGGAAAGGACACCGCAAGATTGAACCCAAAGCTAACACTTCTCCCATTGCAAGAAAGATCAATCTAGTAGGCCAAACCAAACTAATAATTCGAAGAGACTTGCAAAGATAACTTAATCACACATAAAGAATTCAGAGGAGATTCAAATATTTCTCATAGATAAACTTGATCATAAACCCACAATTCATCAGATCTCGACAAACACACCACAAAAAGAGTTAGATCGAATAGATCTCCAAGAAGATCGTGGAGAACATAGTATTGAGATTCAAAGAGAGAGAAGAAGCCATCTAGCTAATAACTATGGACCGAAGGTCTATGGTAAACTACTCACAACTCATCGGAGAGGCTATGGTGTTGATGTAGAAGCCCTCCATGGTTGATTCCCCCTCCAGCGGAGCGCCGGCGAAGGCTCCAAGATGGGATCTCGCGGATACAGAAGGTTACGGTGGTGGAAATAGTTTTTCGTGGTCGCCTCTGATGTTCTCGGGGTACGTGGGTATATATAGGAGGAAGAAGTAGGTCGGTGGACGCCCGAGGGGCCCACGAGATAGGGGGGCGCGCCCAGTAGGGGCGGCGCCCTCCACCCTCGTGACCTCCTCGATTGCTTCTTGACTTGCACTCAAAGTCCTCTGGATCACGTTTGTTCCAAAAAGATCGCTCCTGAAGGTTTCATTCCATTTGGACTCCGTTGGATATTCCTTTTCTTCGAAACACTGAAATAGGCAAAAAAAACAACAATATGGGCTGGGCCTCCGGTTAGTAGGTTAGTCCCAAACATGATATAAAAGTGTAAAGTAAAGCCCGTAAACATCCAAAACGGGTAATATAATAGCATGGAACAATCAAAAATTATAGATACGTTGGAGATGTATCAAGCATCCCCAAGCTTAATTCCTGCTCGTCCTGGAGTAGGTAAATGATAAAAACAGAATTTTTGATATGGAATGCTACCTAGCATAATTCTCAATGCAATTTTGTTTATTGTGGCATGATTGCTCAGATCCAAATGATTCAAGATAAAAGGTTATAAAACCCAAAAATAATAATACTCCCAAGCATACTAACAAATAATCATGTCCTATCAAAATAGCATAGCCAAAGAAAGCTTATCCCTACAAAATCATATAGTTAGGCCATGCTTCATTTTCATTACACATAATACTCCCATCATGCACAACCCCGATGATGAGCCGAGAAATTGGTTCATACTTTTTAACGTGCTTCAGCTTTTCCAACTCTTATGCAATACATGAGCGCAAGCCATGGACATAGCATTATGGTGGTATATGGTGGTGGTTGTGAGGATAAAAAGGGAGAATATAGTCTCACATCAACGGGCTATGGAGATGCCCATCAATAGATATCAATGTGAGTGAGTAGGGATTGCCATGCAACGGATGCACTAGAGCTATAAATGTATGAAAGCTCAACAAAAGACACTAAGTGGGTGTGCATCCAACTCGCTTGCTTGCGAAGACCTAGGGCATTTTGAGGTAGCCCATCATTGGAATACACAAGCCAAGTTCCATAATGAAAATTCCCACTAGTATATGAAAGTGACAACACAAGAGACTCTCTATCATGAAGATCATGGTGCTATTTTGAAGCACAAGTGTGGAAAATAGATAGTAGCATTGTCCCTTCTCTCTTTTTATCTCATTTTTTATTTGGCCTTTCTCTTTTTTTATTTGGCCTTTCCTTTTTTTATTTGGTGGGATCTTTGGCCTCTTTTTTTTAAAGTCCGAAGTCTCATCACGACTTGTGGGGGAATCATAGTCTTGATCATCCTTTCCTCACTTGGGACAATGCTCTAATAATGAAGATTATCACACTTCTATTAATTTACAACTCGAGAATTACAACTCAACACTTAGAACAAAATATGACTCTATATGAATGCCTCCGGCAGTGTACCGGGGTATCAATGAATCAAGAGTGACATGTATGAAAATTATGAGGGTGGCCTTGCCACAAATATAATGTCAACTACATGATCATGCAAAGAGCAATATTGACAATGATGGAGCGTGTCATAATAACGGGACGGTGGAAAGTTGCATGTCAATATATCTCGGAATGGCTATGGAAATGCCACAATAGGTAGGTATGGTGGCTTTTTTGAGGAAGGTAAATAATGGGTGCATGATATCGATGAAAGTTGCGCGGTAATATAGAGGCTAGCAAAGTGGAAGGGTGAGTGTGCGTATATCCATGGACTCACATTAGTCATAAAGAACTCATATACTTATTGCAAAAGTCTACTTAGCCCTCGAAGCAAAGTACTACTACGCATGCCCCTAGAGGAATAGATTGGTAGGAAAAGACCATCACTCGTCCCCGACTGCCACTCATAAGGAAGACAATCAAAAGAGCACCTCATGCATCAAATTTGTCACACAACTTTTACCATACGTGCATGCTATGGGACTTGCCAACTTCAACACAAGTATTTCTCAATTTCATAATTACCCACTAGCATGACTATCTCAAAACAATTATCAAGCATCAAATTGATCCTAGTGTTTAATGCACTTTCTATGATAGTTTTTATTATACCCAACTTGGATGCTCATCATTCTAGGACCAAATTAATAACCATAGCAAATACCATGCTGTTCTAAAAGACTCTCAAAATAATATAATTGAAGCATGAGAGATCAAAAATTTCTTCAAAATTAAGCCACCGCCGTGCTCTAAAAGATATAAGTGAAGTACTACAGCAAAAACTATCTAGCTCAAAAGATATAAGTGAAGCACATAGAGTATTCTAATAAATTCTAATCAAGTGGGCTTCTCCCAAAAGGTGTGTACAGCAAGGATGATTGTGGAAAAATAAAAATCAAAGACTAATATCATACAAGACGCTCCAAGCAAAACACATATCATGTGGCGAATAAAAATATAGCTCCAAGTAAAGTTACCGATAAACGAAGACGAAAGAGGGGATGCCTTCCGGGGCATCCCCAAGCTTAGGCTTTTGGATATTCTTTAATATATTGGGGTTCCATGGGCATCCCCAGGCTTAGGTTCTTGCCACTCCTTATTCCATAGTCCATCAAATCTTTACCCAAAACTTGAAAACTTCACGACACAAAACTCAACAGGAAATCTCATAAGCTCCGTTAGTGAAAGAAAGAAAAACCACCACATAAGGTACTGTAATGAACTCATTATTTATTTATATTGGTGTTAAACCTACTCTATTTCAACTTCTCTATGGTTCATACCACTTAATACTAGCCATAGATGCATCAAAATAAGCAAACAACACATGAAAAACAGAATCTGTCAAAAACAGAACAGTCTGTAACAATCTGTAACTCTCGAATACTTATGGAACTCTAAAAATCCTACCAAAATAGGAAGTCCTGGGAAATTTGTCTATTGATCTACAGAAAAAAGAATCAACGCAAAACAACGTTTCTGTGAATTACTAAAATTATGTTCGTGCGTGCAAAGTTTCTGTTTTCAGCAGAATCAAGTTAACTATCACCATAGGTTATCATATAGGTTCTACTCGGCACAAACACTAATTAAAACATAAAAACAATCTAAAAAGAAGGTAGATGCAAAATTTATTACTAAACAGGAACAAAAACAGAAAACACAAATAAAATTGGGTTGCCTCCCAAGTAGCGCTATCGTTTAACACCCCTAGCTAGGCATAAAAAGAGGATAGATCTAAGTAGTGCCATCTTTGGCACTCAATTCTTCAATAGAGCACTTATAAACCCTAGGAGTTTCTTTCTTTTTAGTAATTATTAAGCTCCTAGGTAAGAAATCAAGAAATTCGTTTGTAGCAAAAGGTTCCTTAATGATAGCAAGAAAACTGGGGTGAACACTTATCGATTTGAGATCGGCATTTCCTTTGCTAGAAGATTCACCCTTATTTTTAGGAACATACATGACCTTGGCAATTTTGGTAGGAGGAGTTTTTTTTCACAGAAGAAAAGGTAGACCCTAAGTTGGTGATAATGTCCTCCAGTTTACCAATTCTTGTAGAATCAAGATCTATTCTTTCATTAACTATAGGTTTTTCTTTAAAAAAATTCAAAGTAACTCCAACCCTAGATCCATATTGGGTAATCTGATTGTGGATATTTTTATCCAAATTTTCAATTAACTCAACAGTGGCAACTTTATTTTCAATAATTTCAAGCCTTTGCATCACATGTTCCAAAGTTAAACAGTTCCATTAACCAAAAGAGGGGGTGGACCAAACAAATCTAACATGGCATTATAAGCATCAAAAGTGTGGCTACCCAAGAAGTTTCCTCTGGTAATGGTATCAAGAATATATCTATTCCAAGGAGTAATGCCTACATAAAAGTTGCGAAGAAGAACGAAAGTGGATTGCTTCCTAGTAGATCTATTTTGAGCATTGCAAATTCTATGCCAAGCATCTTTTAAATTTTCTCCCTCCCTTTGTTTAAAATTGAGAACTTCATGATCGGGAGTATTGATGATAATAGGAGGACTAGCCATAGTGACGAGCAAACAAAAAGGCAAGCGAAAGACAAAGGAGATTGGGAAAGAGAGGGCGAATAAAACGGCAAGGGTGAAGTGGGGGAGAGGAAAACGAGAGGGAAATGACAAATAATGTAAATGTGAGGGAGATGAGTTTGTGATGGGTACTTGGTATGTCTTGACTTGAGAGAAGACCTCCCCGGCAACAGCGCTAGAAATCCTTCTTGCTACATCTTGAGCTTGCCTTGGTTTTCCTCGAAGAGGAAAGGGTGATGCAGCAATAGTAGCGTAAGTATTTCCCTCAGTTTTTGAGAACCAAGGTATCAATCCAGTAGGAGGCTCCTCAAAAGTCCCACGCACCTACACAAACAAACAAGAACTTGCAACCAACGCAATAAAGGGGTTGTCAATCTCTTCAGGCCACTTGCGAAAGTGAGATATGATAGAGATAGTGTGATAAGATAAATATATTTTTGGTATTTTATGATATAGATTGGAAAAGTAAAGATGCAAATAAAAGTAAACTGAAAGCTTATATGATAAAAGATAGACCCGGGGGCCATATCTTTCACTAGTGGCTTCTCTCAAGATAGCATAAGTATTACGGTGGGTGAACAAATTACTGTCGAGCAATTGATAGAAAAGCGAATAATTATGAGATTATCTAGGCAAGATCATGTATATAGGCATCATGTCCATGACAAGTAGACTGACTCCTGCCTGCATCTACTACTATTACTCCACACATCGACCGCTATCCAGTATGCATATTGAGTATTAAGTTCATCAAGAACAGAGTAACGCATTAAGAAAGATGACATGATGTAGAGGGATAAACTCATGCAATATGATATAAACCCCATCTTTTTATCCTCGAGGGCAACAATACAAGACGTGCCTTGCTGCCCCTGCTGTCACTGGGAAAGGACACCGCAAGATTGAACCCAAGGCTAAGCACTTCTACCATTGCAAGAAAGATCAATCTAGTAGGCCAAACCAAACTGATAATTCGAAGAGACTTGCAAAGATAAGTTAATCACACATAAAGAATTCAGAGCAGATTCAAATATTTCTCATAGATAAACTTGATCATAAACCCACAATTCATCGGATCTCGACAAACACACCGCAAAAAGAGTTACATTGAATAGATCTCCAAGAAGATCGAGGAGAACATGGTGTTGAGATTCAAAGAGAGAGAAGAAGCCATCTAGCGAATAACTATGGACCCGAAGGTCTGTGGTAAACTACTCACAACTCATCGGAGAGGCTATGGTGTTGATGTAGAAGCCCTCCATGGTTGATTCCCCCTCCGGCGAAGCGCCAATGAAGGCTCCAAGATGGGATCTCGTGGATACAGAAGGTTACGGTGGTGGAAATAGATTTTCATGGTCGCCTCTGATGTTCTCGGGGTACGTGGGTATATATAGGAGGAAGAAGTAGGTTGGTGGATGCCCGAGGGGCCCACGAGATAGGTGGCGCGCCCTCCACCATTGTGGCCTCGTCGATTGCTTCTTGACTTGCACTCCAAGTCCTCTGGATCACGTTTGTTCCAAAAAGATCGCTCCCGAAGGTTTCATTCCGTTTGGACTCCGTTTGTTATTCCTTTTCTTCGAAACACTGAAATAGGCAAATAAAAACAGCAATACGGGCTGGGCCTCCGGTTAGTAGGTTAGTCCCAAAAATGATATAAGTGTAAAGTAAAGCCCATAAACATCCAAAAGGGTAATATAATAGCATGGAACAATCAAAAATTATAGATACGTTGGAGACGTATCAATTACCCCAAAGTCACCTCGGGAATCCGCAAGTTGAGTGCCATAACATATATCAAGGGAATCAAAATAATACCCCATTGTCACCATGGGTATTCATATGCAAGACATATATCATGTGTTGTCAGATCTAAACATTCAATATGACAAGACAAAACTTCAAAGGGTAAAGACTCAATTCAACACAACAAGTGTAGAGAAGGGAGAAACATCATATGATCCATCTATGTTAACAAAGCCCATGATACATCAATATCGTGACATCTCAAGATCACGCACGAGCGAGATTAGACACATAGGTATTGGTACAAACCCTCAGCGCCGAGGATGGACTACTCCCTCCTCATCGTGGTGGCCGCCAAGATGATGAAGATGGCCACCGGTGATGATTCCCCTCTCCGGCAGGGTGCCGGAACGATGTTCTGATTGGTTTTCGGTGGCTATCGAGGCTTGCAGCGGCAGAACTTCCGATCTAGGGTTATTTCTGATGGTTTCCCTATTGATAGAATTTTTCAGTGTCAGTTTCACGCGAAGATGGGCCTCGAGGTGAGAACAACACACCGGGGCACGGACAAGGGCTCAGGCGCGCCCCGGTGCTTGTGCCCTACTCCTTCACCTTATAGTCCTTCCATGAAGCTTCGGGGGTCTCTTTTGTGCCAAAAAAAATCGTCAAAAATTTTCAGCTCATTTGGAGAACTTTCATTTCTGCACAAAAAACAACACCACAGTAGTTCTGCTGAAAATAACATCAGTCTGGGTTAGTTCCACGCAATTCATAACAAAACCATATAAAATTATTGTAAACATGGCATGAATACTTCATAAATTATAGATACATTGGAGACATATCAGCATCCCCAAGCTTAATTCCTACTCGTCCTCGAGTAGGTAAATGATGAAATAAATAATTTATGAAGTGTGAATGCTAGCAAAGTGCACAAGTTTGATCAATGACAATTTCTATCACTTTTCCTAGCATCATAACAACAATTCTTTCTCACAGAACTTCTCACGTTAGAGTAGCAACCAATTCACATGTTAAGGTTCAAACAATGAATTCTCTTGAAACTCAACAACCTATATTCTTAGTCACCAAACAATTGCAATTCAACTTATTCAACAGAGTCTAAGTAAGAGCTCTACATACTCAATCATCATATAGTATTCCATGATTCCTACTTCTCAAATCATATTCTTAGAACAAATGGCATCCATCAAACACATAGAAAGATAGGGGCTTAATATTTCGCCTCCCAACTCATTTATCATAGAGATAATTGTCAACAATAATAAATCGTGATCAAATATATTTGACTGGTCGTATGTGCCTAGATATTTCCCCACAACATGATTCTTGCCAACTAGAGAATAATCGAGGTTGAAATGAGAATTTATACTCTTGACCCTTTGCATAAAAGTAAATACTGAAAAGTAAAAGATAGGCCCTTCGTAGAGGGAAGCAGAGGTTGTCATGTACTTTTTATTTGGATGCCCAAGCTCTTAATGCAAAGGAACGTCACGTTATATTGCCCCTTATGATAGCAATCTTTATTATGCAGTCCGTCGCTTTTATTACTTTGCCATCACAAGTACATACAATGCTCAATTTCCCCTTATAATAAAAGATCAAACATATTTAGGAGCACTTTTTATTGCTTTATGCACCGATGACAACTTACTTGAAGGATCTTATTCAATCCATAGGTAGGTATGGTCGACACTCATGGCAAGAAGCTGGGTTTAAGAGTTTTTGGATGCACAAGTAGTATCTCTACTTAGTACGAATTTTTGTCTAGCAAAAGATCCTAGGCAAACACCACATGTTGGAGGATCTATGACAATATAACTTCTATGCAAATATACACAACCATAACTCATTACGTTGTCTTCCTTGTCCAACTTCAACTAATTTTCTCAAGTTTGAAAATATTTAATGGGTATTCACAATCATAGAAGATTTCCAAGATAATATATTAGCATGTGAAAGTTCTCTTCCTTAGACTAATCATTCATGAATTACTTGTATAACCAATATTGTGATTGTCAAGCTTCAAAAGATTTCACTTTCTAAACCCAATGTGAAGCCACTACTAGGCATGATATGAACATATAATTTCAAATTCATGATATTCAACTCATTCAACAATTTACTCATAGGATGTAAGTGAAGCACAAGAGTAATAGACAAACTACTACAAAAAGATATAAGTGAAGATCAAGCGAGTAGTTATGTAGATGGGTAGCTATTTTGAGGACTCTCTTTTATTTAAAACTTTCAGATATAGGTATCTTATTAAAACAGCAAGGAAAATAAAATAAAATGGCATTCCAAAAATAGCACACATCATGCGAAGAAGCAAAAACTTAGGCTTAACCTATACTAACCGATAATTGTTTAAGAAGAAAGGTGGGATGCCTACCGGGTCATCCCCAAGCTTAGATGCTTGACACTTCTTGGAAAATTATATTGGGATGTCTTGGGCATCCCCAGGCTTGAACTTTTGTGTCTCCTTAATTCCTTCTCTATCACGGTTTCCCTAAATCCCAAAAACTTCATCCACACAAAACTCAACAAGAACTCGTGAGACAAGTTATTATAAATCAATGCAATAACCTTATCATTCTTTACTGTAGAAAATCAGTAAAATTATTATTCAACATTGAATACTAAATGCCTCTGCATATTTAATACTCCAATCCTCAAATAGACTCATTAAACAAGCAAACATATTCAAACAATGCAAAGATAACAGCAATCTGCCAAAACAGTACAGTCTGTAAAGAATGCAATATTCATCATTCTTCCCTAACTCCAAAACTTCTAAAAAATTACCACACTATATAAAATTTATTATATATTACTATGAAAAAAGTTTCAACATTTTATCACATTCTGAATTTTCTAGAGAATTTTTGCAACAGCAACAAACTTTCTGTTTTGAAACAGCCACAAGTGGACTCGCAAAATAAGCATGTGGAAAGCTATCCTTGACACTTTTATTGAAGTAAAAGATGCAAAACATTATTTTAAATAATAGCCAGAAAATCCTAGCAAAATAAAATGACGCTCCAAGAAAAACACATATCATCTGACAAATAAAAATATAGCCTCAAGTAAGGTTACCGATAATGTTGGAGACAAAAGAGGGGATGCCTTCCGGGCATCCCCAAGCTTAGTTGCTTGGGTCTTCCTTGAATATTACCTTGGGGTGCCTTGGGCATCCCCAAGCTTAGGGTCTTGTCACTCCTTATTGATAAAGGCAAAGGTGTCCCGTGTTTCGACGAGATGGTGGCTATCGTTTTGGTGGAAGTCGACTTTGACGATCCGACTATGAACGTGCGAGAACGTCGCGCCTTAGCAATCGCTAAACCAACTCCGAGAGGTTATTGACCACGCCGAAGCATGATCAACCTGACCACGAAGGTCTATTTCCTGCAAGCAAACGAAGAAAAAGCAAGAAACTAAGATTGCAATCTGGATATTGCGAATAACAGAGGAAAGCTTTATTAATGAAGGTGGGGTTCTGTGATGCCTTTGTCTGGTCGTTGAACACAAATGAAGTACGCGAAGTTGCATCTATGGCGAACTTTTAATCTAAACAAAACCCAAAGTCTAGACGGTGCCCTAAGGGCTGTATATATGGAGGAAGAGGGGGGGGGGATTTCTTGGCCCTTGGTGGAGGGGTCCGGAACCAACCCTATCTCTTGTTTCCCAACACATACGGACTCTAAAAATAGCCTATACTTATGTATTTAAAAATTACATGGGTCTGGCCCAATAAAAAGGTGACGCAACACCTAGAATAGCCCCTGGACGAAATTTATGAAGTGTCATCTTGTATATTTCATCCAAGGCTTCATGCACTCGTTATGGTGGCTTCAAAGCCCTGAAATCATCAGTTGTAACTCCGTTCTTGTTCCCCTTTTGCATGCCATCATCTCCATGCTTGGTCTTGCTCCAATGTTCATCCTTCTCCAAACTAGGTCATTCATTTGTAAGCAAAACAAATGTATCCAATTTACGCAGTACCTGGTAATTTAATTGGCGTGCGCGAGCTCTAGTAATTGGTCCAGTATGTATAGCAGCAGGGGCTGTGGGTGTAACAATGGTATTGATGTCCTCATCATCCTCCCCTTCTTGAAATGAAGTCGTCCTCGACGGAAGCTCATCTTGCTCACCCAAATAAGGCTTCAAATCTACAATGTTAAAAGTGGGACTAACCCCAAAATCTGCAGGAAGCTCAAGTTTATATGCATTATCATTTATTTTCTCTAACACCTTAAAAGGACCATCAGCACGAGGCATTAGCTTTGATTTGCGCAAATAAGGAAATCTATCCTTACGTGAATGTAACCAAACAAGATCTCCAGGTGCAAACACAACATGTTTTCTACCCTTATCTCCAGCAAGTCTATATTTAGCATTCATACGCTCAATGTTTTCCTTAGTTAACTCATGCATTTTTAAAATCAATTCAGCACGTTGTTTAGCATCAAAATTAACCTTCTCCGAAGATGGAAGAGGCAACAAATCAATAGGTGCACGAGGTAGGAAACCATACACAACTTCAAAAGGGCACATCTTAGTAGTAGAATGCAATGAACTATTATAAGCAAATTCAATATGAGGCAAGCATTCCTCCCACATTTTCTTATTATTCTTCAAAACAACCCTAAGCATAGTGGACAATGTTCTATTGACTACTTTAGTTTGTCCATTAGTTTGGGGGTGACAAGTAGTACTAAAAAGCAGTTAGTCCCCAATTTAGCCCATAAACATCTCCAAAAGTGGCTAAGAAATTTAGTATCATGATCTGAAATTTAGTATTTGGCACACCATGCAAGCGAATAATTTCATGAAAGAACAAATCAGCAACATTAACAACATCATCGCTTTCATGACAAGGTATAAAGTGTGCCATTTTCGAGAATCTATCCACAACAACAAATATGCTATCCCTCCCCTTCTTTGTTTGAGGTAAACCTAAAACAAATTCCATAGATATATCCTCCCAAGGAACACTAGGTACAGGCAAAGGCATATATAAACCATGAGAATTGAGTCGTGACTTAGCTTTTTGACATGTAGTGCAGCGAGCAATAAAACGCTCAACATCCCGCCTCATCTTTGGACAAAAGAAGTGTGTAGCAAGTACGTCCTCCGTCTTCTTCACGCCAAAGTGTCCCATTAATCCTCCTCCATGCGCCTCCTGTAACAACAAAAGATGAATAGAGCTAGCTGGAATGCATAGCTTGTTAGCACGGAACACAAATCCACCATTAACAAGGAACTAGTTCCATGTTCCCCCTTCTTTACAATTCTGCAATACATCTTTAAAATCATGATCATGCACATATTGATCTTTGATGGTCTCCAAACCAAATATTTTGAAGTCAAGCTGTGAAAGCAAAGTATAGCGACGAGACAATGCATCAGCAATAACATTTTCTTTACTCTTCTTGTGTTTAATGACATAAGGGAAAGTCTCAATGAATTCAACCCATTTAGCATGTCTATGATTCAGTTTAGCTTGACATTTAATATGTTTCAAAGATTCATGATCAGAATGTATAACAAATTCTTTGGGCCATAAATAATGCTGCCATGTTTCTAAAGTGCGAACAAGAGCATATAATTCTTTATCATAAGTAGAATAATTCAGACTAGGCCCACTCAATTTTTCAGAAAAGTATGCAACAGGTTTGCCATCTTGTAATAACACACCTCCAAATCCAATTCCACTAGCATCACATTCAAGCTCAAAAGTCTTATAAAAATCAAGAAGTTGGAGTAAAGGAGCATGTGTCAACTTATCTTTCAATACCGTGAAGGCTCTTCCTGTGCGGTACCCCAAACAAAAGGCACATCTTTCACAAAACGCCTATAGAATCCAGCGAGGCCAAGAAAACTCCTCACTTGTGTGACTGTTTTGGGCTGCGGCCAACTCTCAATAGCTTCAATCTTGGCTTTATCAACTTCAATTCCCTGTGGAGTAACAACATAGCCAAGAAAAGATACTCGGTCGGTGCAAAAGGTGCACTTCCCAAAGTTACCAAACAAACGTGCATCACGTAGAGCAATAAAAACAACACGTAAATGTTCCAAATGTTCCACCAAATATCTGCTATAAATCAGTATATCATCAAAATAGACTACCACAAATCGTCCAATGAAAGCACGTAAAACTTCATTCATTAATCTCATGAAAGTACTAGGTGCATTAGTTAACCCAAAAGGCATGACTAACTACTCATATAATCCAAACTTAGTTTTAAATGCTATTTTCCATTCATCCCCCAATTTCATATGAATTTGATGGTATCCACTACGCAAATCAACTTTGGAGAATATTGTAGAGCCACTCAATTCATCAAGCATATCATCTAGCCTAGGAATAGGATGACGATAACAAATAGTAATATTATTAATGGCTCTACAATCAACACACATACGCGATGTACCATCCTTTTTCGGCACTAGAATAATAGGAACAACACAAGGACTAAGGGATTCGCATATATAACCTTTGTTGAGAAGCTCCTGTACTTCACGCATAATCTCCTTCGTCTCCTCTGGATTGGCACGGTATGGCGCACGGTTTGGCAGTGAAGCATCGGGAATTAAGTCAATCTGATGCTCAATCCCTCGAATAGGCGGTAATCTCGGTGGCACGTCTTGTGGAAAGACGTCAGCGAACTCCTGCAAAATGTTAGTGACAGTAGGAGGCAAAGAGGAAGGCATGTCCTCGAATGAAAATAATGCCTCTTTGCACACAAAAGCATAGCAAACAGATTTGCTGAAATCTAGCTCATCAATATCAGATTTAGTGGCAAGTAAACATGCACTTTTCAATTTAATTTCAGAAACAACACTAGATGGTTTACTATTAGGCTTCATTTGTTGCTCAAATTCTTTTGCCACAATCTGATTTTCACTCTTATCTTTCTCCTATTTTTCTTTATTAGCTCTATTAATATCATCTTCCAAAATGGAATCAGGAGTCATAGGAAGCAATGTAATATTTTTATCCTTATGAACAAGAGTATACTCATTGTTTCTACCATGGTGTACAATTTTTTTATCAAATTGCCATGGTCGACCAAGTAATAAGGAACATGCTTGCATAGGTACCACATCACAATCAACATAATCAGCATATGTAGAGATACTAAAATGCACACGAATAGTACGTGTTACCTTAACCTTGCCGCTGTTGTTGAACCATTAGATGAAGTACGGATGTGGATGTGGTCTTGTGGTGAGAGATAGCTTCTCCACCATCTCCATGCTAGCCAAGCTATTGCAGCTCCATCCGTCTATGATGACTGAGGGAGTCCTGGACTAGGGGGTGTCCGGATAGCCGAACTATCATCTTTGGCCGGACTCCAAGACTATGAAGATACAAGATTGAAGACTTCGTCCAGTGTCCGGATGGGACTTTCCTTAGCGTGGAAGGCAAGCTTGGCGATACGGATATGTAGATCTCCTACCATTGTAACCGACTCTGTGTAACCCTAGCCCTCTCCGGTGTCTATATAAACCGGAGGGTTTTAGTCCATAGGACGAACAACAATCATACCATAGGCTAGCTTCTAGGGTTTAGCCTCCTTGATCTCGTGGTAGATCTACTCTTTTACTACCCATATCATCAATATTAATCAAGCAGGAGTAGGGTTTTACCTCCACCGAGAGGGCCCGAACCTAGGTAAAAACATCGTGTCCCTTGTCTCCTGTTACCATCCGCCTAGACGCACAGTTCGGGACCCCCTACCCGAGATCCGCCGGTTTTGACACCGACATTGGTGCTTTCATTGAGAGTTCCTCTGTGTCGTCACCTATAGGCCCGATGGCTCCTTCGATCATCAACAACGACGCGATCCAGGGTGAGACTTTTCTCCCCGGACAGATCTTCGTATTCGGCGGCTTTGCACTGCGGGCCAATTCACTTGGCCATCTGGAGCAGATCGAAAGCTACGCCCCTGGCCGTCAGGTCAGATTTGGAAGTTTGAACTATACGGCCGACATCCGCGAAGACTTGATCTTCGACGGATTCGAGCCACAGCCGAGCGCGCCGCACTATCATGATCGGCATGATTTAGCTCTGCTGCCGGACAGTGCCCTGGAGGCCGCACAAGAGTCCGCTCCGACCCTTAGCTCGGAGCCGACTGCGCCGATCGAGGATGGGTGGCTGGACACCGCCTCGGGGGCTGCTACCTCTACGGCGATAGAGCCGAATACCAACCCTGTCCCTTGTGAAGCTCGTGACTCCAAGGTGCCGGACTACTCCCCGGACCCCGAACCTTCCGCGCCCCCACCAATCGAACCCGATTGGGCGCCGATCATGGAGTTCACCGCTGCGGACATCTTTCAGGACTCGCCTTTTGGCGACATCCTGAATTTGCTAAAGTGTCTCTCTTTATCAGGAGAGTACTGGCCGGATTATTGTCAGGACGGTTGGGATGCGGACGAAGAAGAAATTCAAAGCCCACCCACCACCCACTTCGTAGCCACTGTCGATGACCTAACCGACATGCTAGACTTCGACTCCGAAGACATCGACGGTATGGACGAGATGTCGGAGACGACCAAGAACCAGCGCCTACAGGGCACTGGAAGGCCACCTCGTCATACGACATATACATGGTGGACATCCCAAAGGATGGGAATGGCGATGGAACATCAGAGGATGACCCCTCCAAGAAACAGCCTAAGCGCCGGCGTCAGCGGCGCCGCTCTAAATCCCGCCACAGCAAAAATGGAGATTCCGGCACCGGAGACAATAACACCCCGGACAGTGCCGAAGACAACCCCCTCCAGCAAGATTCAGCACCTCAGGATGGAGAAGCCAGCCCTCATGAGAGAGCGGTAGACAGAGAGGTAGAGGGCGATAATTATATGCCTCCCTCCGGAGACGAGGCAAGCCTCGACGACGATGAATTTGTCGTGCCTGAGGATCCCGTCGAACAAGAGCGTTTCAAACGCAGGCTTATGGCCACAGCAAGCAGCCTCAAGAAAAAGCAGCAACAGCTTAGAGCTGACCAAGACTTGCTAGCCGACAGATGGACTAAAGTCCTTGCGGCCGAAGAGTATGAACTCGAACGCCCCTCCAAAAGCTACCCCAAACGCAAGCTGCTACCCCGATTAGAGGAGGAAGCACATAAACCTATATCACCAGCGCACAATACGGCCGACCGGCCACCTCGTGGCCGCGACAGAGAGGCCTCTAGGCCCTCCACTAAGGCCGCACCCGGGCGTCGCTCGAAAAGTACAAAGCCACGGGGGAATGCGTCGGACTTACGAGACATATTGGAGGATAAGGCAAGACAAACAAGATCGACCTACGGATCGCGCAGGCGCCCCACGATACGTGACGACAACCGTCACGCCGGACACAGCAATTACGGCCGGGCTGAACACATTAGACAAAGCTTGTTTGAGCTGCATCATGATATAGCCCAATACAGAGGCACCGCACACCCACTATGCTTCACATACAAAGTAATGGATCATAAATCCCCGAGGGTTTCAAACCCGTAAACATAGAATCATACGACGGCACAACAGATCCTGCGGTTTGGATTGAGGACTATCTCCTTCACATCCACATGGCCCGCGGTGATGATCTACATGCCATCAAATACCTCCCACTCAAGCTTAAAGGACCAGCTCGGCATTGGCTCAACAGCTTGCCAGCAGAATCAATTGGGTGTTGGGAAGACCTGGAAGCCTCATTCCTTGATAACTTCTAGGGTACATATGCGCGCCCACCAAACGTTGATGACCTAAGCCACATAATTTAGCAGCCAGATGAATCGACCAAACAATTCTGGACACGGTTCTTAACTAAGAAAAATCAAATCGTCGACTGTTCGGATGCAGAGGCCCTTGCAGCCTTCAAACATAACATCCGCGACGAGTGGCTTGCCCGGCACCTAGGACAGGAAAAGCCGAAATCCATTGCAGCCCTCACATCACTCATGACACGCTTCTGCGCGGGAGAGGACAGCTGGCTAGCTCGCAGTAACAACCTGACCAAAAACTCTGGTAGTTCGGATACCAATGACAGCAACGGCAGGTCGCGTCGCAATAAGCACAAGCGCCGCATTAATGGCGATAATACTGAAGATACGGCAGTCAATGCCGGATTCAGAGGCTCTAAACCCGGTCAACGGAAAAATCCATTCAAAAGAAATACTCCGAGCCCGTCCAATTTGGATCGAATACTCGATCGCTTGTTCTAGATACACGGCACCCCCGAAAAGCCAGCCAATCACACCAACAGGGATTGTTGGGTGTCCAAGCAGGCCGGCAAGTTAATTGCCAAAAATAATGACAAGGGGCTGCATAGCGATGACGAGGAGGAGACCCGGCCGCCGAACAATAGAGGACAAAAGGGTTTCCCCCCACAAGTGCGGATGGTGAACATGATATACACAACCCACATACCCAAAAGGGAGCGGAAGCGTGCACTTAGGGACGTATATGCGATGGAGCCAGTCGCCCCAAAGTTTAATCCGTGGTCCTCATGCCCGATCACTTTTGATCGAAGGGACCACCCCACTAGCATCCGCCATGGCGGATTCGCCGCATTGGTTCTAGACCCAATCGTCGACGGATTTCACCTCACTAGAGTCCTGATGGACGGCGGCAGCAGCCTGAACCTGCTTTATCAGGATACAGTGCGCAAGATGGGCATAGACCCGTCAAGGATTAAACCCACAAAAACGACCTTTAAAGGCGTCATACCAGGTGTAGAGGCCAATTGTACAGGCTCAGTTACACTTGAAGTGGTCTTCGGATCCCCGGATAACTTCGGAAGCGAGGAGTTAATCTTCGACATAGTCCCGTTCCGTAGCGGCTATCATGCACTGCTCGGACGAACCGCATTTGCAAAATTCAATGCAGTGCCACACTACGCATACCTCAAACTCAAGATGCCAGGCCCTCGAGGAGTCATTACGGTCAACGAAAACACCGAACGCTCACTCCGAACGGAGGAGCATACAATGGCTCTCCCGGCGGAAATACAAAGCAGCCTCTTAAGGCAATTCTCGAGTGCGGCTGTTAAGCGGCCGGACACCGTCAAGTGCGCCCGGAGTAACCTACAACAAGATCACCTGGCACGTTCCGAGCACGCGTAGCAATGCGGCCCCAACCCCAGCCCTCGCGAAATCGCGAGACCAGTACCACGCGTACATAACTACGCTCTGGAGATACCATGGGCACAGGGGGAGGGGCACGACCACGGCATGCCCAGAGTGCGGCTCAACTACACCAGGGGCTCCCAATTGTGTCATTCTTCTTTTTCTTTCTTCTTATTCATAGGACTCTGTTTTCCAGAAGCCCTGTCCGGCAGTATACTTGCCCAACTCACGATGCAACAGCCAGGGAAGCAGAAAAGCTACGTTGAGTATCCAGGTGGTCTCCATTACGAGCATTATACCTATTTTACATACCATTCCGCAGCCTACCCCTGGAGGGGGACATGTTAAATAGTCCCATCCCTTGCTTATCACACTATTTGTATCGTTCTGCTTTCATTGCAGTATTTTTTGAATAAACAATGCATCGCTTTTTGCCTATCATTGCATTCCTTTTTTTATCTATATATGCTCACTTATGACATGTTGCACCCGTACACTTTGGTACGACCAAATACACCAGGGGCTTAAGTTCCCCGAAGTATGGTGTGATAAGTCCGAATACTTTCACAAGTGCGGCACCCCGAACTTATAGCATTATATGCATCGGCTCCGAATCATGTCTTGGGTCAATAGTTGGGTTTGCCTGGCTCCCATGTTTTGGTACCTTACGTTCCGTTATATCGGCTAAGGTAGCGCTGGGTGAACCACTGCAATTGTGCCCCAGTTGAGCTGGGTTGAGCACATCAGTGGAGAAAGCTAAAACTGACCGTCATGATGGGGTGAGAGTCGGTCGCTGTTCGAGAGGTTTTTTCGAGTCCCTAAAGACTTATGCCACTTAGAGCGAGGAGCCGGCTTTGTCCGGCCCAGGCATGGATAGCGCCCCGAATTCGTCCTTCCGAACACTAGGGGCTTTGCCGAAATTTAAAATTATAGAATTCTATGGCTAAGTGAGAATGTTCAAGCATTATAAGTCCGGTTGCCTCGTTCGTTGTGTTGAGCGCCTCCCTCGAATGACCCAAAAATGGGAAAAAGAGCGCTCAAGTTTACCCCGAACACCCCAGCACTCGCGGCATGGGGGCTAAAGCCAACGACTTGCCATCTCTCGAATTTGATAAACGGCCGCACAGAAGGTAATATTTTAAATTAACAAGCGTTGCTTAGCGCATATGAACAAGTTTTCAGCGCACATGATAACAAAATGCGAGTCTACTCAAAAATTACATCTTTGGAGCATTCACCCGCAATAAGGCGGGCACCCTTCAGGACACCCTTATAGTACATCTCGGGCGTGCGATACTCCTTGCCCGGCGGTGGTGCGTCTGTCACAAGCTTCTCGGTGTCCATCTTGTCCCAGCGCGGGCAAGGGCCCGACGGGCACCTTCAATGCAGACGGAGTGCTTGATGACTTCAATTCATGGACAGGCGTCCACCAGCCGCCGCACCAGACCGAAGTAGCTCCCAGGCATGGCCTCTTTGGGCCACAGCCGAACTATGAGGCCCTTCATGGCCTGTTTGGCCACCTTGTGGAGCTCAACCAGCTGCTTCAGCTGGTCACTCAGGGACACCGGATGTCCGGCCTCAGCATATTGAGACCAGAACACTTTTTCCGTCGAGCTCCCCTCCTCGGCTCGGTAGAACGCGACAGCATCAGACACGCTACGGGGCAGATCTGCGAATGCTCCTAGAGACCTCCGAATTCGGGTAAGTAACAAGTAATTCACTTTCACGTCCTTGCTTTGCATGAAGAATGCCTTACCCGCCACTATCTTCTTTATCGCCTCAATTTCCTGGAGGGCTTTTTGGGCATCGACCTTGGCGGCTTTGGCACTCTCAAGAGCCGAGGCGAGCTCAAACTCTCGAGTCTTCGAGTCACGCTCCAAACTCCCATGTTTTTCCACGAGAGCCTGGAGCTCTTGCCGCACCTCCGCCACCCGCGCCTCCTGCTACTCCCGCTCGATGCGTTCCGCGGCCGCATTGCGTTCGGCCTCGGACACCGGTTCCTTCAGGGTCGCCACCTCGTTCGTGGCCCCTGCAATACTCACGTTATCCCTGTCATTTTTTGCAACCAAATCCTTTTCTATAAGGTATTACTTTAATAAGGTATTACTTACCTTCCTTGTCCTCGAGCTGCTTCTTGGCACGACCCAGCTCGTTTTCGGACCGCTCGAGGCTCTGCTTCAAGGCATTGACCTCCACAGTCAGTGCGGCAGAGGTCAGCAGCGCAGCCTGCATTCCCATATTGACATATTTGTGTTAGACTCCTGCGTATATCTTTTTAGATCCTCAGTTCGGCTTTTCTTTCCAAACACCAAACTGAGCATCAGGGGCTACTGTCTATGCGGTACTATTTTTACATATCTTAATCACATACCTCAAAGCCTGTTAGAAGGCTGGTGCAGGCTTCAGTCAGCCCGCTCTTGGCGGACTGAACCTTCTGAATCACCGCACTCATGACAGTGCGGTGCTCCTCGTTGATGGAAGCGCCGTTAAGCGCCTCCAGCAAATTATCCGGCGGCTCCGGTTGGACGGAGGTCACCGGCGTCGCAGTCTCGCCCTTCGTACGAAGGGGCCGCCCGCCGGACTCCGGAACCACTAAAGGTTCCGGTGCGGAGTCCGGTCCAAAATCCGGTAGGTTGCCCTGCGGCACCTCCAGGGCCTCCTCCTCCTGGCTAGGCCCCTTCTGGGACCCCACCTCGGCGTCGTCTGCGTCACGGGGGGAGGAGGCGGTCGGAAGTGAAGCACTATTCACATCCGACGAATCCAAGGAGCCGCTCGACGAAGCGGGGAGATCGTCCTTGGGCGGGCTACATGGTGGTATTCGGCGTTAGAAGACACTATGCGACGAGAGAAAAATTATGAGTTATTCTGGAATCCGGACACTTACGATCTCGCCAGGGGCTTGGCCCTCGAGGGCCACTCCTCCTCGCCATTGTCGGCATTGGTGGAACAGTCCGGAAGAAGGGTCCTTCCCTTCTTGGACCCTTCGGCCTCCCCCGTTGGGGACGCCTTCCTCTTCTTCTCTCCCCCCGCTGGGGGAGAGGCCTCTTTTTTCTCCTCCTCGTCTTCGCGGGAGGAGTCCGCCTCGGAGTCATCAGACGATGAGTCCGATAACACCTGGCGCCGGGAACTCCTTCGAGTTCCCGTGGCCTTCTTCTTGGCCTTCTTCTCCGGCACCATGTAAGGCGCCGGAGCCAGCAGTCCTGTTAATCGGGCATCCGCTGGGTCTTCTGGCAAGGGAGCCGGACAGTTAACCTGCCCGGACTTCTTCTGCCAAGCCTATCAAAGGTAAAGGGAGTTTAGATCCTGCATAGAGTAAAACTATGGAAAACAAGTGTCCTGTAAAGGGTAAAATAGCTTACCTCGCCGGCTTTGACGCTGCGAGCTGAATCCGTGATCCTCGGCGGTGGATGCACCCTCCAGGCGTCTTCGTACGTAGTGTCGAAGAGCCTGCTCAAGGTCTGGTGCTGTGCCGGATCAAACTCCCACAAGTTGAAGGCCCGTTGTTGGCATGGGAGGATCAGGCGGACGAGCATGACCTGGACCACGCTGACGAGCTTGGTCTTCTTGTTCACAAGGTCTTGGACGCAGGTTTGGAGTCTGGTCAGCTCCTCTAAATCACCCCATGTCAGGCCCTTCTTTTTCCAGGAGGTGAGCCGCGTGGGGATGCCAGATCTGGATTCGGGGGCCGCTGCCAATTCAGGGTCACGTGGCTCGGTGATGTAGAACCACCCCGATTGCCACCCTTTGATGGTTTCCACGAAGGAGCCCTCGAGCCATGTGACGTTGTGCATCTTGCCCACCATGGCACCTCCGCACTCCGCCTGCTGGTCGCCCACTACCTTCGGCTTGACATTGAAAGTCTTCAACCATAAGTCGAAGTGGGGCTTGATGCGGAGGAAGGCCTCGCACACAACGATAAACGCTGAGATGTTGAGGATGAAATTCGGGGCCAGATCATGGAAATCCAGGCCGTAGTAGAACATGAGTCCCCGGACAAATGGGTGGAGTGGGAAGCCCAGTCCACGGAGGAAATGGGGAAGGAACACCACTCTCTCATGGGGCCTGGGGGTGGGGATGAGCTGCCCCTCGTCTGGAAGCCGGTGCGCAATATCGTTGTGCAGGTATCCGGCTTTCCTCAACTTTTTGATGTGCCCCTCCGTGACGGAGGAGGCCATCCACTTGCCTCCCGCTCCGTACATGACTAGGGAAGGTTGAGGCGAGATGTGCAGGCTTGGGCATTGGAGCTTGAGTGCGCGGAAATGGATAAGCAAAGGAGGAAGAAGGCGTAGGTAAAAAGGTGGATCCTTATCCCCTTATATATGGGCGGACGAAACTATGCGGCCCCACCAGCCTGGTAAAACTCGCTTATCTCCCAAGCGCCGCAATCAATGGCGCGGTTGGGTTACCCATGCCCGTATTGATGAGAATCGCGGAATAAGGGGACACGATCTTTGCTTTGATAAGACGTGCCAAGGAAACCGCTTCGCTAAACGCGCTGAGGTGGAACAATAAAACGATTCGAATAAAGGCTTGGCCGTGGTGTGACGTCATGCCACGAAATACGTCAGCAGATTGAACTTGTGTAAATATTATTCTCTCTACGGTGGTATGTGGAACTTATTTTGCAGAGCCGGACACTATCCTGGTGTTCAAAATCTTCTATGAATTATTCGGAGGAGGAACCCGCCTTGCAATGCCGAAGACAATATGCACGCCGGACTCGTCGTCATTGAAGCCTGGTTCAGGGGCTACTGAGGGAGTCCTGGACTAGGGGGTGTCCGGATAGCCGAACTATCATCTTTGGCCGGACTCCAAGACTATGAAGATACAAGATTGAAGACTTCATCCCGTGTCCAGATGGGACTTTCCTTGGCATGGAAGGCAAGCTTGGTGATACGCATATGTAGATCTCCTACCATTGTAAACGACTCTGTGTAACCCTAGCCCTCTCCGGTGTCTATATAAACCGGAGGGTTTTAGTCCATAGGACGAACAACAATCATACCATAGGCTAGCTTCTAGGGTTTAGCCTCCTTGATCTCGTGGTAGATCTACTCTTGTACTACCCATATCATCAATATTAATCAAGCAGGAGTAGGGTTTTACCTCCATCGAGAGGGCCCGAACCTGGGTAAAAACATTGTGTCCCTTGTCTCCTGTTACCATCCGCCTAGACGCATAGTTCGGGACCCCCTACCCGAGATCCGCCGGTTTTGACACCGATAATGATGCTCACAGAACGTTCCTTCACAACTCCCTTTGTATGGAACAAATTGTGCCTCTGATTTTGCTCGGCTTGTGTGACCTGCACATTCAAAACACGTTGAGCTACTAAACATTCATACATGTCAGCGTCTTCAGGAGCCATGTATTGCGTCTCATGATCAGAATCATCTCCACCATGTTCTTCACGTGTAATTAGAGCCAAAGTCTCCTCATCATAGTCGCTAGCGGACTCATACCCACCATCCTCAGTAGCAATCATCACACGATGAGATTTGCATTCTCTCCCATAATGACCTCTTCCCTTACAACGACGACAAATAATATCACATGTGTGCCCTGTTGATGCCATGGAAGAAGAAGAACTCTGTGCAGGCCCGGTAGGTGCGCTCTTGGCAGATAATGGTGGTTGTGCCTGCTTTCTTGTATCACGGCTGGAGGTGGCACCTGATGGAGGTGCTAGTGTAGTTGAAGTAAAAGATGCATGTGGTGTCCATGATGAAGGTCGGCCTGCAGAAAAGTTAGTTTGCGCTAATGCTTGTCAATCCTGCACTTCACGTTCAGCTTTACAAGCAAGATGGAATAAACGAGTGATATTAGTATACTCCTTATACTCTAGAATGATATGAATCTCTCTATTTAATCCACCCATAAAACGTGCAAGCATAGCTTCATTCTCCTCAACAATACCACATCTAATCATGCCAGTTTGTAATTCCTGATAATATTCTTCTACAAAATTTTTCCCTTGTCTTAAACGCTGCAATTTTTGATGCAATCCATGTTGATAATATGGTGGTACCCAACGAGTATGCATAGCAGTTTTCAAAGCAGCCCAAGTAGTTGGAATAGGATATAATATACAATGTTCAGACCACCATACACATGCAAAACTAGTGAAAGCACAAACAACAGAAGCAACCCGTCTCTCCTCGGGATATTGTGAACATGTAAAATGTTGTTCAGTTTCTAACTCCCAAGTAAGATATATATCAGGAACATATCTACAATCAAATGGTGGAATATTCAATTTCAGTTTAGGAATATGGTCATTATCTCGTACCTGAGGTGGTGGTGCAGGCCTACCATTGCAAATATATACCTGAGGTCGACCTGCTGGTGGCTGCACGTAGTTCTGATTTTGATCAACCTCATCCTTGTAATAGTCCTCCACCTCTGCAGTAGCAGCAGGAACTACAGAAGCACCAACAACAGTAGCAGCGGCACCAGAATTTTGTCCTGGCTCAATAGGAACACGTTGTGCTCGCCCTACTGTATCGCGGCATAGAGCTGGTTGTGGGAGACGTTTGAGTAATTCATCAAACTTGGCGTCCAACTTGGTGTCAATTGACTTCTCAATGTCATCCATCTTATCCATTGCCTTTCCAAAGCTGACCGTCACGTCTTCCACCTGTTGACCCAACATTTGATCAAACTTATCATGAAGCTCCTTGTTCGTCATATTCTCCCAGTCAATCTTGTCGGCTTGTGTTCCTGCCATAGGTAGCAGCAATAGAAATAGACAAGAATATGATCCTACAGACTACTGGAATATGGTGGTGGTGGGGTGTCACAAATCTGTCAAGCGAATCTCAAATTCTTACCAGTTCTTACCAAGCAACAGGTGGTGATCGGCAACCGTTGTAGTCAAAACTCTCAAAGCTTGGATAGAACGATTACCAGGGAGAGTCAAATGCATGACGTAGATGTATGTGGAGCTGGGAAGGCTTATAATATGGTAGCAAAAAGGGTCAGCAATAATCAATTCAGAGATGCAAAGTTGAATAAACGCTCAACGACGGTACTGTGCTGGTCCTAGGCTAGACTGTGCTAGAGACGCGAGCCTAGAACACTAACAAAATCACGGCGCGGCACGTAATCAAGGGAGGAGCACACTCTGAATTTTTTTCTCTTTTTTTTCACTTTTTTCACTTTTTTTTGCTCTGTAACAATTTTTTTTTGAAAAAGTCTACAAATGGTCTAAAACCTGCCTAGCTAGTATTTTCCAGACTTAGTTTTTTCTTGAAATTGGAACTCTTTTTCTTCTGCGGGAAGCACGACAATTCGGGAGTCCTACTCTGTCACGACTCGGAGTATGGCGTGATCTCGAAATCCAAAACAGAGTAACGAAATACTGGACTCGGACTGGTGGCGGAGATGAATCTGGTGGAACTCGGACTCGTGGCAGAGATGAATCTGGTGGAACTCGGACTGGTGGCGGATATATGTTGCAGGTGGACTCGGATTGGCGTGATGGCGGCGAATATGTGATGGCATATATGGACTCGGATTGGTGGTGATATGTGATGGTGGTATATGGCAGTGGCGATCAAGGTGGTGCGGTGGTGGTATATGGCAGCAACAATGATGATGATGCGGTGGTGATATATGGCAGCGGCGACGTGACAACCTGTGAACAGAACTCGAAACTCTAAAGGACTAGACGCTAAGACCAGCAACTTGACATGACGATGCAACTGCAAATTCAACAAAGCAAAACACTAAAAAGATTATGCAAAGGCTCAGATTGGTTCGGATATGAGGAACTAACCCTAATTTTTTTTTGGCTTTTTCGTGGACTGTAGGTATGAAGAACAGACTCGATCTAAACTACGAAAAAGGTAAAATCTCACCGAGCAACCTAGAAATCTGATACCACTTGATAGAGGCAAAGGTGTCCCATCTTTCGATGAGATGGTGGCTATCGTTTTGGTGGAAGTCGACTTTGACGATCCGACTACGAACGTGCAAGGACGTCGCACCTTAACAATCGCTAAACCAACTCCGAGAGGTTATTGACCACGCTAGAGCACGATCAACCTGACCACGAAGGTCTATTTCCTGCAAGCAAACGAAGAACAAGCAAGGAACTTAGATTGCAATCTGGATATTGCGAATAACAGAGGGAAGCATTATTAATGAAGGTGGGGTTCTGTGACGCCTTTGTCTGGTCGTTGAACACAAACGAAGTACGCGAAGTTGCAGTTATGGCGAACTTTTAATCTAAACAAAACCCAAAGTCTAAACGGTGCCCTAAGGGCTGTATATATGGAGGAAGAGGGGGGGGGGGGATTTTGTGGCCCTTGGTGGAGGGGTCCGAAACCAACCCTATCTCTTGTTTCCCCACAAATACGGACTCTAAAAATAGCCTATACTTTTGTATTTCGAAATTACATGGGCCTTGCCCAATAAAAAGGTGACGCAGCACCTAGAATATCCCCTGGATGAAATTTATGAAGTGGCATCTTGTATATTTCGTCCAAGGCTTCATGCACTCGTTATGGTGGCTTCAAAGCCCTGAAATCATCACTTGTAACTCCGTTCTTGTTCCCCTTGCGCATGCCATCATCTCCATGCTTGGTTTTGCTCCAAAGTTCATCCTTCTCCAAACTAGGTCCTTCATTTGTAATAAAAACAAATGTATCCAATTTAGGCAGCATCATATTCTCATGACCATTACAATCATTACCAAGAAACGAAAGTACTTGGTAATTTAATTAGCGTGCGCGAGCTCTAGTAATTGGTCCAGTATGTATAGCAGCAGGGGCTGTGGGTGTAACAATGGTATTGATGTCCTCATCACTTATTCTCCTCATATCGATATCTCACCCAAAACTTGAAAACTTCAATCACAAAAAACTTAATGGAACTTCGTGAGATAGGTTAGTATGATAAAGAGCAAACCATTTCACTTTGGTATTGTCAAAGACAAGATTCGTAATTGTTTCCATACAATGCCTACTGTAGCCTCTCATTTCCACAATTTATATTGAGCAATATAAGCCATAGAAACTAGAAAACAAGCAAACTATGCATTGAAAACAGAATCTGACAAAAACAGAACAGTCTGTAGTAATCTGTACTCTAACCATACTTTTGCTACTCCAAAAATTCTAAAAAATTAGGACAACGTAGAGAATTTGTATATCTATCACCTATAAAATTTCCATATCGAAAGCACGTTCCATTGAATGTACAAAATTCTTGTACTGAGAGCAAAAGTTTCTGTCTTTGCACAGATTAAAGTCAATGATCATCCACACTATCCCGAAGAATTTACTTGGCACTTTATTGAAACAAAAGCTATAAAACATGATTACTAAAGTAGCATAATCATGCTAAGACACAAAAAACAGTAGGTAAAAGTGTTGGGTTGTCTCCCAACTAGCGCTTTTCTTTACTGCCTTTTAGCTAGGCATGATGAGTTCAATGATGCTCGCATAAAAGATAAGAATTGGAACATAACAAGAGCATCATGAATTACATGACAAGCACACTTAAGTCTAGAACACTTCCTATTCATAGGGATTTTTTGAGCAAAAAATTTATGGGAACAAGAATCAACTAGCATAGGAAGGCAAAACAAGCAAAACTTATAGATTTTCAACACATAGAGAGGAAACTTGATATTATTGCAATTCCTACAAGCATAAGTTCCTCCCTCATAATAATTTTTAGTAGAATCATGAATGAATTCAACAATATAGCCATCACATAACGCATTATTTTCATGATACATGAGCATAGAAATTTTGTTACACCCCAGATAAGCAAATTTATTCTCATGAATAGTAGTGGGAGCAAACTCAATAAAATAACTATCATGGGATTGAAAACTAAAATCATGATGACAAGTTTCATGGTTATCATTATTCTTTATAGAATACATGTCATCACCATAATCATCAAAGATAGCAACTTTGTTGTCATAATCAATTGAAACCTCTTCCAAAATAGTGGATTCATCACTAAATAAAGTCATGACCGCTCCATATCCACTTTCATCAATATAATCATCATAAATTGGAGGCGTGCAATCATTATAAGAAATGTGCACATCAAATTTTGGGGGACTAAAAATATCATCTTCATCAAACATAGCATCCCCAAGCTTATGGCTTTGCATATCACTAGCATCATGGATGTCCAAAGAACTCATACTAGCAACATTACAATCATGCTCATCATTCATGGATTCTATGCCAAACATTTTATAGCATTCTTATTCTAACAATTGAGCACAATTTTCCTTTCCATCATTTTCACGAAAGACATTATAAAGAAGAATAATATGAGGCAACCTCAATTCCATTGTTTAGTTTTCTTTTTATGAACCAAACTAGTGATAAAACAAGAAACTAAAAGATTCGATTGCAAGATGTAAAGATATACCTTCAAGCACTCCCCTTCCTAGCAACGACGCCAGAAAAGAGCTTCGTTGACGGGATGTGAGTGCCGCTTACCTAGCCTCCGAGGCAACGTCGCCAGAAAAGAGCTTGATGTCTACTTTGCAACTTTACTTTTGTAGACTCGTGTTGAGCCTCCAAGCGCAGAGTTTTGTAGGATAGTAGAAATTCTCCCTCAAGTGGATGACCTAAGGTTTATCAATCCATGGCAGGCGTAGGATGAATATGGTCTATCTCAAACAACCTCGCAACCGAATAACAAAGAGTCTCTTGTGTCGCCAACACACCAAATACAATGATAATCTGTATAGGTGCACTAGTTTTGTGAAGAGATGGTGATACAAGTGTAATATGGATAGTAGATATTGGTTCTTGTAGTAGGAACAATAAAAACCAGCAAGGTAGCAATTGATAAAACGGAGAACAAAAGGTATTGCAATGCTTGAAAATGAGGCCTAGGATGCATACTTTCACAAGTGCAATCTCTCAACAATGCTAACATAGTTGGATCATATGATTATCCCTCAAAGTGCGATAAAGAATTGATGTCTACTACACAACCTTCTTCTTGTAGACGTTGTTGGGCCTGCAAGTCCACAGGTTTGTAGGACAGTAGCAAATTTCCCTCAAGTGGATGACCTAAGGTTTATCAATCCGTGGGAGGCGAAGGATGAAGATGGTCTCTCTCAAACAACCCGACAACCAAATAACAAAGAGTCTCTTGTGTCCCCAACACACCCAATACAATGGTAAATTGTATAGGTGCACTAGTTCGGTGAAGAGATGGTGATACAAGTGCAATATGGATGGTAGATATAGGTATTTGTAATCTTAAATAATAAAAACAGCAAGGTAACTAATGATAAAAGTGTGCGTAAACGGTATTAAAATGGTAGGAAACAAGGCATAGGGTCCATACTTTCACTAGTGCAAGTTCTCTCAACAATAATAACATAGATAGATCATATAAAAATCCCTCAACATGCAACAAAGAGTCACTACAAAGCCACTAATAGCGGAGAACAAACGAAGAGATTATGGTAGGGTATGAAACCACCTCAAAGCTATTCGTACTAGAATAACACCTTAAGATACAAATCAACCAAAACCCTAATGTCACCTAGATACTCCATTGTCACCTCAAGTATGCGTGCGCATGATTATACGATATGCATCACACAATCTCAGATTCATCCAACCAACACAAAGTACTTCAAACAGTGCCCCAAAGTTTCTACCAGAGAGTCAAGAAAACGTGTGGCAACCCCTATGCATAGGTTCATGGGCAGAACCCGCAAGTTGGTCACCAAAACATACATCAAGTGGCACGTGATATCAAATTGTCACCACAGATAAACATGGCAAGACATACATCAAGTGTTCTCAAATAAAGACTCAATCCAATAAGATAACTTCAAGAGTGAAAATCAATTCATCACAAGAGAGTAGAGGGGGAGAAACATCATAAGATCCAACTATAATAACAAAGCTCGCGATACATCAAGATCGTGCCATAGAGAGAACACGAGCGAGAGAGATCAAACACATAGCTACTGGTACATACCCTCAGCCCCAAGGGTGAACTCCTCCCTCCTCGTCATGGAGAGCGCTGGGATGATGAAGATGGCCACCGGTGATGGGTTCCCCCTCCGGCAGGGTGCCGAAACGGGCTCCCGAGAGGTTTTTCGTGGCTACAGAGGCTTGCGGCGGCGGAACTCCCGATCTATCTTGATTCGATGTTTTTAGGGTACGTAGGCTTATATAGGCGAAAGAAGTCGGTCGGGAGCTGCTCGAGGGGCCCACGAGACAGGGGAGCGTGCCCTACAGGGGGGTGCGCCCTCCTATCTCGTGGCTGCCTCGAGGATCTTCTGACGTGAACTCCAAGTCTCCAGGATCATATTCTTCCAAAAAATCACGCTGCCGAAGGTTTCATTCCGTTTGGACTCCATTTGATATCCCTTTTCTTAGAAATACCGAAACAGGCAATAAAACAGCAATATGGGCTGGGCCTTCGGTTAATAGGTTAGTCCCAAAAGTAATATAAAAGTGAATAATAAAGCCCGTAATCATTCAAAACAGATAATAAAATAGCATGAATGCTTCATAAATTATAGATACGTTGGAGACGTATCAGCATCCCCAAGCTTAATTCCTACTCGTCCTCGAGTAGGTAAATGATAAAGAAAGAATTTATGAAGTGTGAATGCTAGAAGGTGCACAAGTTTGATCAATGATAATTTCAATCACCTTTTCTAGCATGATAATATGTCATAACAGTAGTTCATCTCATAAAACTTCTCATGATAAATTAACAAGCAATTCACATGTCAAAGCATAGACCATAAACTTTCTTGAAAACTAGCAAACTTTATTCTCAGTCATCAAACAATTGCAATTCATCTTATTTTCAGGAATAGCAAACTCCACATACTCAACTATCATATAGTCTTCTACAATTGCTAACACTCACGCAATACTAATGGTTATGGAGTTTCAATCGGACACTGAGAAAGATAGGGGCTTATAGTGTTGCCTCCCAACGTATTCACCTTTGGGTGATGTCAACAATAATAGTTCATGCTAACTTACATCCAATTGTATATAGTTCATGCCAAAGGATAAAATGAAAAAGGGAAAGGTGGAGATCACCTTGACTGTTGCATAAAGTAAAAGATAGGCCCTTCGCAGAGGGAAGCAGAGGTTGTCATGCGCTTTTAGGGTTGGATGCACAAAATCTTAATGCAAATGAACGTCACTTTATATTGCCACTTGTATATGGACCTTCATTATGTAGTCCGTCGCTTTTATTGCTTCCATAACAAGGTCGTATAAAGCTATTTTCTTCACACCAAAAGATCATACATATATAGAGAGCAATTTTTATTGCTTGCACCGATGACAACTTACTTGAAGGATCTTACTCAATCCATAGGTAGGTATAGTGGACTCTCATGGAAAAACTGGGTTTAAGGATATTTGGAAGCACAAGTAGTATCTCTACTTGGTGCAAGGAATTTTGGCTAGCATGAGGGGGAAAGGCAAGCTCAACATGTTTGAATGATCCATGACAATATACTTTAACTGAGATGTCGGAAAAACATAAACCATTACGTTGTCTTCCTTGTCCAACATCAACTCTTTAGCATGTCATACTTAATGAGTGCTCCCAATTAAAAAATATGTGTAGGATAGTGTATTTATATCTGAAATCTCTCTTCCTTCAATATTCTTTCATGAATTGTTCGAATGACCAATACAATGCTTGCTAACCTTTAATATATTTTCAACCTCTACTTCTTTGATGTGAAGTCATTATTCCCCATGGGATAAGCAAATGGAGCATATATAATTTCAGATCTATGACAATCAACTCATTCAACAATTTACTCATAGGATATAAGTGAAGCACACGAGTAAATGAAAAACTACTCCAAAAAGATATAAGTGAAGATCAATGAGTAGCTAAATAATTATGTAACTATGTGAAGACTCTCTCTCATTAAAGAATTTCAGAACTTGGTATTCTAATCAAGCAGCAAGTAAAACAAAATAAATTGACATTGCAACGATAGCACAACTCATGTGAAGAAGCAAAAACTTAGGCTCAACCGATACTAACCGATAGTTGTTGAAGAAGAAAGGTGGGATGCCTACCGGGGCATCCCCAAGCTTAGATGCTTGAGACTTCTAGAAATATTATCTTGGGGTGCCTTGGGCATCCCCAAGCTTGAACTTTTGTGTCTCCTTAATTCCTCTCATATCATGGTTTCTCTTTTTATCAAAAGCTTCATCCACACCAAACTCAAATAGAACTCGTGAGATAGGTTATTATAAACCAATGCAAAACCTTATAATTTTCTACTGTAACAAATCACTAAAATTATTATTCAACATTGCATACTAAATGCCTCTGCATATTCAATACTCCTATCCTCAAATAGAATCATTAAACAAGCAAACATATGCAAACATAACAGCAATCTGCCAAAACAGTACAGTCTGTAAAGAATGCAAGATTCATCATACTTCCCTAATTCCAAAAATTATGAAATAAAATTCCCACTGTAATGAATTTATCATATCTCAATATGCAAAAATTTTCAACATTATATCATTTTCTGACTTTTCTAGGGAATTTTTGCAACAGCGGTAAACTTTCTGTTTTCAAACAGCAACATGTATACTAGCAAAATAAGCACGGTAAAGGCTATCCTTGACATTTTTTATTGAAAATATAGATGCAAAACATTATTATAAATAGCAGCAAGCAAATACTAACAAAATAAAATGACGCTCCAAGCAAAACACATATCATGTGGTGAATAAAAATATAGCTCCATGTAAAGTTACCGATGAACGAAGACGAAAGAGGGGATGCCTTCCGGGGCATCCCCAAGCTTAGGCTCTTGATTGTCCTTGAATATTACCTTGGGGTGCCTTGGGCATCCCCAAGCTTAGGCTATTGCCACTCCTTATTCCATAGTCCATCGAATCTTTACCCAAAACTTGAAAACTCCACAACACAAAACTCAACAGAAAACTCGTAAGCTCCGTTAGTATAATAAAATAAAACCACCACTTAGGTACTGTAATGAACTCATTCTAAATTCATATTGGTGTAATATCTACTGTACTCCAACTTATCTATGGTTCATACCCTTCGATACTACTCATAGATTCATCAAAATAAGCAAACAACACATAGAAAACAGAATCTGTCAAAAACAGAACAATATGAAGTAATCTGTATCGAATGTCTACTTCTGGAACTCCAAAAATCCTACCAAATTAGGAAGACCTAAGTAATTTGTGTACAAATCCAAAACAAAAATAATCAGATTAGAAGCACGTTCATGTCAATTAACAAAACTAAATTACTGAGTGCAAAATTTTCTAATTTTCAGCAGGATCAACACAACTATCACCAAAAGCTATCCTAAAGGTCTTACTTGGCACTTTATTGAAATAAAAGCTATAAAACATGATTACTACAGTAGCATAATCGTGTGAACACACAAAAACAGTAAGTATAAATATTGGGTTGTCTCCCAACAAGCGCTTTTCTTTAATGCCTTTCTAGCTAGGCATGATGATGGCAATGATGCTCACATAAAAGATTAGAATTGAAACATAAAGGGAGCATCATGAAGCATATGACTAGCACATTCAAGTCTAACCCACTTCCTATGCATAGGGATTTTGTGAGCAAACAACTTATGGGAACAATAATCAACAAGCATAGGAAGGTAAAACAAGCATAGCTTCAAGATTTTTAACACATAGGGAGGAAACTTGACATTATTGCAATTCCTACAAGCATATGTTCCTCCCTCATAATAATTTTCAGTAGCATCATGAATGAATTCAACAATATAACCAGCACCTAAAGCATTCTTTTTATGATCTACAAGCATAGAAAATTTACTACTCTCTACATAAGCAAATTTCTTCTCATGAATAGTAGTGGGAGCAAACTCAACAAAATAATTATCATGTGAGGCATAATCCAATTGAAAACTAAAATCATGATGACAAGTTTCATGGTTATGATTATTCCTAATAGCATACAAGTCATCACAATAATCATCATAGATAGCAACTTTGTTCTCATAATCAATTGGAACCTCTTCTGAAATAGTGGAATCATCACTAAATAAAGTCGGCACTTCCAAATCCACTTTCATGTTCATCACAATAAGATTCAACATCCTCCAAAATAGTGGGATCACTACTTCCTAAAGTTGACACTCTTCCAAACCCACTTTCATCAATATAATCATCATAAATAGGAGGCATGCTTTCATCAAAATAAATTTGCTCATCAAAACTTGGGGGACTAAAAATATCATATTCATCAAACATAGCTTCCCCAAGCTTGTGGCTTTGCATATCATTAGCATCACGGATATTCAAGGAATTCATACTAACAACATTGCAATCATGCTCATCATACAAAGATCTAGTATCAAACATTCTAATGCATTCTTCTTCTAGCAATTGAGCACAATTTTCTTTCCATCAAACTCACGTAAGATATTAAAAAGACGAAGCGTATGAGACAAACTTACCTCCATTTTTTTGGAGTTTTCTTTTATAAACTAAACTACTGATAAAACAAGAAACAAAAATATTCGATTGCAAGATCTAAAGATATACCTTCAAGCACTCACCTCCCCGGCAACGGCGCCAGAAAAGAGCTTGATGTCTACTACACAACCTTCTTCTTGTAGACGTTGTTGGGCCTGCAAGTGCACAGGTTTGTAGGACAGTAGCAAATTTCCCTCAAGTGGATGACCTAAGGTTTATCAATCCGTGGGAGGCGTAGGATGAAGATGGTCTCTCTCAAACAACCCTGCAACCAAATAACAAAGAGCCGCAACACACCCAATACAATGGTAAATTGTATAGGTGCACTAGTTCGGCGAAGAGATGGTGATACAAGTGCAATATGGATGGTAGATATAGGTATTTGTAATCTGAAATAATAAAAACAGCAAGGTAACTAATGATAAAAGTGTGCGTAAACGGTATTGCAATGGTAGGAAATAAGGCATAGGGTTCATACTTTCACTAGTGTAAGTTCTCTCAACAATAGTAACATAGATAGATCATATAACAGTCCCTCAACATGCAACAAAGAGTCACTCCAAAGCCACTCATAGCGGAGAACAAACGAAGAGATTATGGTAGGGTACGAAACCACCTCAAAGATATTCTTTCAGATCAATCTATAAAAGATTTCGTACTAGAATAACACCTTAAGATACAAATCAACCAAAACCCTAATGTCACCTAGATACTCCATTGTCACCTCAAGTATCCGTGGGCATGATTATACGATATGCATCACACAATCTCAGATTCATCCAACCAACACAAAGTATTTCAAAGAGTTCCCCAAAGTTTCTACCGGAGAGTCAAGGAAACGTGTGCCAACCCCTATGCATAGGTTCATGGGCGGAACCCGCAAGTTGGTCACCAAAACATACATCAAGTGGCACGTGATATCCCATTGTCACCACAGATAAACACGGCATGACATACATCAAGTGTTCTCAAATAAAGACTCAATCCGATAAGATAACTTCAAGAGGGAAACTAAATTCATCACAAGAGAGTAGAGAGAACACGAGAGAGAGAGAGAGAGAGATCAAACACATAGCTGCTGGTACATACCCTCAGCCCCGAGGGTGAACTACTCCCTCCTCGTCATGGAGAGCACCGGGATGATGAAGATGGCCACCGGTGATGGGTTCCCCCTCCGGCAGGCTGCCAGAACGGGCTCCCGAGAGGTTTTTGGTGGCTACAGAGGCTTGCGGCAGCGGAACTCCCAGTCTATCTTAATATTCAATGTTTTTAGGGCACGTAGGCTTATATAGGCGAAAGAAGTCAGTTGGGAGGTTCTCCAGGGGCCCACGAGACAGGGGGGCGCGCCCTAGGGTGGGGGGCCTCCTATCTCGTGGAGGCCTCGAGGGTCTTCTGACGTGAACTCCAAGTCTCCAGGATCATATTCTTCCCAAAAATCACGCTGCCAAAGGTTTCATTCCGTTTGGACTTCGTTTGATACCCCTTTTCTTCGAAATACTGAAGTAGGCAATAAAACAGCAATATGGGCTGGGCCTCCGGTTAATAGGTTAGTCCCAAAAGTAATATAAAAGTGAATAATAAAGCCCGTAATCATTCAAAATAGATAATAAAATAGCATGAATGCTTCATAAATTATAGATACGTTGGAGACGTATCAAGAATCACTCCCGAGTTCCTATTAGCGAAGAACAAAATATAGAAATTGTTTGTAGGGGACGAAGCCACCTCAAAGCAATTCTTTCCAATCAATCTATCCTAGAGTTCGTACTAAAATAACAGCAAGCCATTCTTTCTGATCGATCTAATCAAGAGTTCGTACTAAAATAACACCATATGGTACATATCAACCAACTCTAATATCACCTAGATACCCAAATGTCACCGCGAGTACCCGTGAGTTAATTATATAACATGTATCAAACTATTTCAGATTCATAATACTCAATCCACACAAAGTACTATAAGGAGACCACAAAGTTTCTATTGGATAAAAGATAATATAAACATACATCAACCCCTATGCATAGATTACCACAAAGTCACCTTGGGAATCAGCAAGTTTAGTGCGATAACATATATCAAGTGAATCAAAATAATACCCCATTGTCACCACGGGTATTCATATGCTAGAGATATATCATGTGTTCTTAGATCTGAACATTCAATCTGACAAGACAAAACTTCAAAGGGTAAATACTCAATTCATCACAACAAGTGTAGAGAGGGGAGAAACATCATATGATCCATCTATGTTAACAAAGCCAATGATACATCAAGATTGTTCCATCTCAAGATCGCGCGCGAGAGAGGTTAGACACATAGCTACTGGTACAAATCCTCAGCCCCGAGGATGGACTACTCCCTCCTCATCGTGGTGGCCGCCAGGATGATGAAGACTGTGTTTTTATTTTTGGCCGAAAAAAGCAGATTTCAGCCGAATTTCGGCCATCTCGGCCTGGGGCAAAATCTATCTTCGACTGAAATTGGTACAATTTGACACATTCTGGTCAATATTTAGCCAAATTTCAGTCAAATTTTGGCCGTAATTTTTGAAAATGGCCGAACTTCGGCCATCTCGGCCTTGGGCGAAAAGAAAATCTCTAACCAAAAGTCAAAACACTAGATGAATATGTCCACCGGTGATGATTCCCCCCGCCGGCAGGGTGCGGGAATGGGGTCCCGATTGGTTTTCGGTGGCTACAAAGGCTTGCGGCGGCAGAACTTCCGATCGAGGGTTATTTCTGATGGTTTCTCTATTTATGGGATTTTTGGCGTCGGTTTCACGCGAAGTTGGGCATCGAGGTGAGCACAACCCACCGGGGGACGGACATGGGCCCAGGCGCGCCCCGGTGTCTTGTGCCCTACTCCTTCACATTCTGGTCCTTCCACGAATCTTCGAGGGTCTCTTTTGTTCCAATAAAAATGGTCAAAAAGTTTTAGCTCATTAGGAGAAATTTCATTTCTACACAAAAAACAACAACATGGTAGTTCTGCTGAAAGCAGCGTCAGTCCGGTTAGTTCGATGCAAATCATACCAAAAGCATATAACATTGTTTTAAACATGGCATGCATACTTCATAAATTATAGATACGTTGGAGACGTATCACATTCCACCTAAGTTTAGTCCCACCTCGCTCCGCGAACAGGGTGTTTACCAGTTACTTCTCAAACTATCACAACCACTTGGTCTTCATTGAACTCTGTGTGTATAATTTGTGGCTGCAATATGAGTCTTCTCCGGTTCCTAAGCCGGTGAGGACTCATATTAACAATTCAGATTGTACACAAAAAGATCATTTATGATCAATGTATTTTTGCATGCTTACACTTAGCCGCAGCGCATTTTATGAGACGGTGCTACCGCTAGGGCGTTTAGCAGTAGAGAAGTACACAGAAGGGTGCTACTGCTAAAGCCATCCTATTTTCCCCACTAGGCCGCCCCTCACTCTCCTCTCTCCGCTCCACTCACTCTCCCCCGCACCCTGTCGTCTGCTGCTGCCGCATTACCGCCCGCTGCTGCCACCGTCGCCCCTCCCTCCTCCATCCCGCTGCTGTCGCCCCCTCCCTCCCTAACCCCCTCCACCATCCCGCTGCAGTCCCCCCCCCCGCCGTCATGGTAGCTCCTCCTACCTCCCTCCTCCTCCCTCCTCCCTCCTTCCCACCTCTTCCCTCCTTCCTCTCACTCCTCCCTCCCTCCTTGCTACCCCTCCTCCCTCCCTCCCTTCTCTCTGTTCCTGTAGAATGTAGGTAGTTTAAATGTAGATTTTAGAATGTAGACATTGTAGAATGTAGGTTTTGTAATAGAATAGATTTTTAGCCTATTTTAGGTGTTTTGAATATTATAGGAAATTTTAGGTCTTTCGATTAGAAATTGTAGTAATGGAAATTTTTAGTTGGTAGAATTCGAAAAATGTTCTTTACTTGCTATATTCTCAACTTAGGGCATATTTTTAGGGTTTAGTAAAAGAAATAGTAATATTGGATGATGATGTAGATGTTTTAGGTATAGAACATTTTGAATAGATGATGATGTAGATTTTTAGTAGAACTAGTTTATTTAGTGTTGCTCAAGAATTGCTCATATGATGTGGATATAAACATCTATATCTAGTGTTGCTCAAATAGGATATGTGCTTGCCCAAGTGGCCATGTTTGCAGGTAACACCTCTGAGTGGCCTATGTTTTGCTGGAGTGTTGATTAATTTCCGTTCCGGCAAATTTCAGGCGATCGATATGTCCTTTTTTAGCAAATGTCATGCCGGATTTTTTCGTGAATTTTTGCATGACTTGAGCTAGAATATGTAGGAAATATCGAGTGGCCTGGTTTAGTTTTCTTGTGGTTCAGTTTAGGTTAATCATATGGCAGTTCTTGTTATATGTTTTTCTTTCCTCTGAAGTGGATCGTTAATCCTTTTCTAATATTGCCTTAGGAAAATGGCGCCACCACCACCACCACCATGTTGATTGTGCAAGTCAAGATGCGCCGGTAGCCTTGCAACTAGCACGTTGTTCGACTTCTACTTCCAGTCGAATTTTCTCCCTGTGGCTGTAACAAAATATATGAAACTTGTAACAACTATTTTGTTTTTAGTGTTATTGGCATTAATGCATTTGTTTATATCATTGTGTATACACAGATTGTCCCATGCAATGTGAGGTTGGAATTCAAAAAGATGACCGGAGACACTGTGACCTTTGAGGCTCCTGTGGGCCCCAACACTATGGAGGTAGAGAAAGGACAAAATATGTCGTACATGGGAGGAGATGGAAGGGACCGTTTCATCTCCCACGTGGGTATCACTAGTGGTGAGTTGATCAGCTTCTCCTGCAGAGCAGAAAGACCCAAGCTAGCCATCATTTATGTCAACACGGAGGAAGATGATGAGGACCCACTTGATGAAGCCATCTATACTCAAAGAATAAGGCTGAGCGAGGAGGTGTGCACGCAATGGGACATAATTCCGCCACATGCTGACTTTGTCGGGGTGCCATTCGTGACCCGCCTGACAAGTACCATGGTTGATTGCACTAGTAGAAAAGGGGGCAATGGTCCAGGCCAGGCCAGCCCATTAGTCCCGGTTCAATCTAGAACCGGGACCAATGGGGGCATTGGACCCGGTTCGTGAGCCACGGGGGCCGGCCGGACCACGTGGGCCATTGGTCCCAGTTCGACTGGACCTATTGGTCCCGGTTGGTGGGACGAACCGGGAACAATGGGCCTCGCTCCTGGCCCACCACCATTGGTCCCGGTTGGTGGCTTGAACCGGGACCAAAGGCTGCCCTTTTGTCCCGGTTCTGGCCATGAACCTGGACCAATTAGTTGCCTATATATACCCCTCGCCCGCGAGCAGAGCACTCCCACTGCTCTGTTTTTCGTGGCCGGCGAGGGGAGAGCTTTGTGGTGCTCTAGCTCACCTCCTATGCACACGAGGTGCTCGATGGAATGCCAGAGCCACACTACTTAAGTTTTCTCCTCTCCAAACTCGACCTCCAAGCTCCATTTTCCTCAATATTTATCTAGGTTTAGCGGTCCGTCACGTCCCGTCCCCGTCTTTACCGCCGTCGATCGCCCGCGCCGATCTCGTCGCCGGCACCACCGTGGTGAGCCTCTTGTTCTTATCTTCTTTCTGAAAGGAAAAAAATTCTTACTGGTATGTTTATATATATACTTGTATAATTTTCTTACTTTTATTATTGCATCTTATATAGTGCGATGGTTTTGGTATCCACCCCCGTCGGCCCTCGTCCTGTCTATGATTCGGATGTGGTATATATTATCTTTTCATAACTATTGGTTCATTTATTATTTATGACAATTATGCCGACCAACGTGACATAGATTTTATTTATCTAGGAGGTTGTTGAATCGGAAATTCCAACCGACCCTATTGTCGAGAGGTTAAATTTAGTTGAAGAAGAAAACAATTTGTTGAAGGAAAAAATTAGAAAAATTGAGGAGGAGAAGATGATATTGGAGTTGCATGTTGCGGATGTCGTTGATGATCACAAGATCAAGATGGATGCAATGCGCTTGAATATTAGAAAGATTAGAAAATATGCCATTCATACCGAGGCTTGGTATCATTATGTCGTTGGATCAGTTGTTACATTGGTTGCGATTATGATCGCATTTGTTTTCTCATTTAAATGTTTTACATAGTTTCAGTGTATGGTTTAATTAATTTAGATGCTCTGCAGAGCTTTATGTTGTTAGATGAGAACTATGTATGTACTTTGGTTTTAATGTGATGATGAACTTCTATTAATTTGGTCACTTAATTATCTATTCATGATGTTCTGTAATGATTTTTGACACACTTAATTATATATAATGCACGCAGATGAACCGACAATGGATGTACGGTTCAAGACACACCTCCGAGTACATTAAGGGCATGCATGATTTTCTCGAGGTGGCAGAGGCAAACAAGCAGAATGGTTTTATGTGTTGTCCATGCCATATATGTGGGAATACGAAGTCTTACTCTGACAGGAAAATCCTCCACACCCACCTGCTTTACAAGGGTTTCATGCCACACTATAATGTTTGGACGAGGCACGGAGAAATAGGGGTTATGATGGAAGACGGCGAAGAAGAAGAGTACGATGACAACTATGTGCCCCCTGAAGATGGTGATGCTACTGAACATCAAGAGGAACCAGACGATGTGCACGATGATGCTGCAACGGGCGAAGCTGCTGAAGATCAAGAGGAACCAGACGATGTGCCCGATGATGATGATCTCCGCCAGGTCATTGTCGATGCAAGGACGCAATGCGAAAGTCAAAAGGAGAAGCTGAAGTTCGATCGCATGTTAGAGGACCACAAAAAAGGGTTGTACCCCAATTGTGAAGATGGCAACACAAAGCTCGGTACCGTACTGGAATTGCTGCAGTGGAAGGCAGAGAATGCTGTGCCTGACAAAGGATTTGAGAAGCTACTGAAAATATTGAAGAAGAAGCTTCCAAAGGATAACGAATTGCACGACAGTACATACACAGCAAAGAAGGTCGTATGCCCTCTAGGATTGGAGGTGCAGAAGATACATGCATGCCCTAATGACTGCATCCTCTACCACGGTGCGTACAAGGATCTGAACGCATGCCCGGTATGCGGTGCATTACGGTATAAGATCAGACGAGATGACCCTGGTGATGTTGATGGCGAGCCCCCCAGGAAGAGGGTTCCTGCGAAGGTGATGTGGTATGCTCCTATAATACCACGGTTGAAACGTCTGTTCAGAAATGGAGAGCATGCCAAGTTGATGCGATGGCACAGTGAGGACCGTAAGAAAGATGGGAAGTTGAGAGCACCCGCTGATGGGTCGCAGTGGAGAAAAATCGAGAGAAAGTACTGGGATGAGTTTGCAAGTGAGCCAAGGAACGTATGGTTTGCTTTAAGCGCGGATGGCATTAATCCTTTCGGGGAGCAGAGCAGCAATCACAGCACCTGGCCCATGACTCTATGTATGTATAACCTTCCTCCTTGGATGTGCATGAAGCGGAAGTTCATTATGATGCCAGTTCTCATCCAAGGCCCTAAGCAACCCGGCAACGACATTGATGTGTACCTAAGGCCATTAGTTGAAGAACTTTTACAGCTGTGGAATGGGAACGGTGTACGTACATGGGATGAGCACAAACAGGAGGAATTTAACCTAAAGGCGTTGCTGTTCATGACCATCAATGATTGGCCCGCTCTCAACCTTTCAGGACAGACAAACAAGGGATACCACGCATGCACGCACTGTTTACTTGACACCGATAGTATATACCTAGCAAGCTGCAGGAAGAATGTGTACCTGGGCCATCATCGATTTCTTCCGAACAACCATCAATGTTGAAAGAAAGGCAAGCATTTCAAAGGCGAGGCAGATCACCGGAAGAAGCCCGCCATGCGTACCGGTGATCACGTACTTGCTATGGTCAATGATTTACACGTAATCTTTGGAAAGGGTCTCGGTGGACTAGCTGTTCCGAGTGACGCTGGGGGACACGCACCCATGTGGAAGAAGAAATCTATATTTTGGGACCTACCCTGCTGGAAAGACCTAGAGGTCCGCTCTTCGATCGACGTGATGCACGTGACGAAGAATATTTGCGTGAACCTGCTAGGCTTCTTGGGCGTGTATGGGAAGACAAAAGATACAGCTGAGGCACGGGAGGACCTGCAATGTTTGCACAAAAAAGACGGCATGCCTCCAAAGTAGTATGAAGGTCCTGCCAGCTATGATCTTACCAAAGAAGAGAAGGAAATCTTCTTTGAATGCCTGCTTAGTATGAAGGTCCCGACTAACTTCTCGTCGAATAAAAAAGGAATAATAAATATGGCAGAGTAAAAGTTTCAGAACGTAAAGTCTCACGACTGCCACGTGATTATGACGCAACTGCTTCCGGTTGCATTGAGGGGGCTTCTACCGAAAAACTTCCGATTAGCCATTGTGAAGCTATGTGCATTCCTCAATGCAATCTCTCAGAAGGTGATCGATCTAGAAATCATACCAAGGCTAAGGAGTGATGTGGTGCAATGTCTTGTCAGTTTTGAGCTGGTGTTCCCACCATCCTTCTTCAATATCATGACACACATCCTAGTTCATCTAGTTGACGAGATTGTCATTCTGGGCCCCGTATTTCTACACAATATGTACCCCTTTGAGAGGTTCATGGGAGTCCTAAAGAAATATGTCCGTAACCGCGCTAGGCCAGAAGTAAGCATCTCCATGGGCCATCAAACAGAGGATGTCATCGGGTTTTGTGTTGACTTCATTCCTGGCCTTAAGAAGATAGGTCTCCCTAAATCGCGGTATGAGGGGTGACTGACTGGAAAAGGCACGCTTGGAAGGGACTCAATAATATGCAGGGACGGTTATTCTTGGTCTCAAGCACACTACACAGTTCTACAGAACTCTACCTTGGTGACCCCATATGTCGATGAACACAAGAACAGTCTGCGCTCCAAACAACCGGAGCAGTGCGACGACTAGATTACATGTGAACACATCAGGACTTTCAGCAGTTGGTTGGAAGCACGTCTCAGAGGTGACAACACTGTTTGTGATGAGCTGTACTTGTTGTCCAGGGGACCATCTTTGACTATATTGATTTGTAAAGGATATGAGATAAATGGGAATACATTTTACACGATTGACCAAGATCAAAAGAGCACCAACCAAAACAGCGGTGTCCGCTTTGATGCAACAACCGAGAGGGCAAAGGACACATATTATGGTTACATAGTGGACATATGGGAACTTGACTACGGACATGATTTTAAGGTCCCTTTGTTTAAGTGCAAATGGGTCAATCTGTCAGGAGGCGGGGTACAGGTAGACCCACAGTACGGAATGACAACAGTGGATCTGAAAAATCTTGGGTACACTGATGAACCGTTCGTCCTAGCCAATGATGTGGCACATGTTATCTATGTGAAGGACATGTCTACCAGACCGAGAAAGAGAAAAGATAAGGAAGCGAATACAACATACGATGAGCCAAAGCGCCACATAGTTCTTTCAGGAAAAAGGGACATCGTGGGAGTGGAGGGCAAGACAGACATGTCTGAAGATTATGAAAAGTTTCATTAAATTCCTCCCTTCAAAGTGAAGGCTGACCCCAACATCCTGATAAACGATGAAGATTATCCATGGTTACGGCGCAATAAGCAAATGACACAAGCGAATAAAAAGTGAAGACTTTCTCCCGCAACTATTATGATGATACCATGCCAACTTTGTAACTGATGAGTATGATACCATTGTCCGTTTTGTGCATGCACATGCTATGTGGGTCAATTTATGATACCATGCCAACTTTCAACTTTTTCAGAGTTCATTTGAAATGCTTTAATGTCTTATGGTTCGGCCCTCGTAATAATTAAAAATAGCAAATAAGTATTTTGTTGTAAGTAGAAACAAAATAAAATAAATAAAGCAAGAAAGAAAACAAAAAAACAAAAAAAGTGTTTTCAAATTTGAAAACTAATGGCACTAACAGAAAGTTTATAATTTTCCTAAAACTAAAAGCAAAAAGAATTAAAAAATAAAGCAAAAAACAAAAGAAAATAAATAATGCAGAAAACAAAACAAAAAAACTGAAAAAAATAAAAATAGCAACAATAAGTAAAGAAAAAAAATGCCTCCTACTGGGCCCCATGGCCTGAATACGACTAGAAACCCTACTATGGGCCAGGATTCAGGCCCGCAGTAGGCCCAGAAGGCCCATCAGGCAAAGCAATAGCAAGTAGGCCCGAAAGCCTGCGGTGGAGAGGAGCTCAAGAGGGGTGCGGCAGTGGGGCTTATAAACCACTGCGCGCTCCTCTCAACTAGCGAGGTGGGACTAAACTTTGGCCCGACGCGGGTAGCACAGGCGCCTTTGGTCCCGGTTGGTGGCACCAACCGGGACTAAGGGGGGGCATTGGTCCCGGTTGGTGGCACCAACCGGGACTAAGGGGGGGGGCATTGGTCCCGGTTGGTGGCACCAACCAGTACCAAAGGCCGCCGCTTCCCGCCCTTTGGGCTGCCGAAAAAGAGGCCTTTGGTCCCGGTTGGTGGCACCAACCGGGTCTAAAGGGTGCATTAGTCCCAGTTGGTTTCACGAACCTGGACCAATGGCTTTGCTATATAAGCAAACACTTTGCAAAAATTCAGAATTTCATCGCCAGTTGCCCCCGACGACGCCGACCTCCTCGACGTCGCCAGGCTGCTCCACCTCGCCGTCGTCGCCACCGCCGCCAAGGCCGTCGCCTCCCCGAGTCCGCGCCGTCCTCGTCGCCGGCCTCCCCAAGCCCGCGCCATCCTCGTCGCCGGCCTCCCCGAGCCCGCGCCGTCCTCGTCGCCGGCCTCCCCGAGCCCGCGCCGTCCTCGTCCCCGTCGCCGCGTGCCTCCCCGAGCCCACCCTCCTCGTCCCTGTCGTCGTGTGCCGCCTGAGACTGCCGTCCCCGTCACCGCGCGTGCCGCCTCGAGTCCCTGCCCCGTCCCGCCCCCGCGCGCCGGCGCCCTCGCCGCCCCCACCGTCGCCATCGTCATCGCTAGCCGCCCCCGCTGTGAGCCGCCGCGCCGCCCCGTCTCTGTTTTTTTCATTTTTATTAGTTTAATGTTTTTGTTCATATATATATATATATATATATATATATATATATGTGTGTGTGTGTGTGTGTATGTATGTGGCTATGTGTATGTAGATGTTCAAAATGTATAAAAAAATTGTTCAGAGCATGCTTTTGTTCATATATGTATTTTTTGTTCATATGTGTATTAATGTTTTCATATATGCAAAAGATAGATTTTCAGAAAAGTTAGGATTTTTTTCTGTTCATAGTTTTTTTGGTGATATTAATTATTGTAGAATATGCAAATGTTTGCATATTCATATGAACAATGCATTAGGCAAAACCTTTGTTTTTTTTCGAAATTTTCTATTTGAACATTTTTTAAAAACAAGCAATACTAAAAGAATGAGAGGAAAAAGGAAAATAAGAAGAGGAAGAAAGGATAAGAAGAGGAGAGAAAGAAGAGGAGAAATAAATAAGAAGAGGAAAAAAGAAGAAAAAAAAGAGGAGAAGAAGAAAGGAATAGAGGAGAAGAAGAAAAAATAGAAATTTCTATTTTTTCTTCTTCTCCTCTATTCCTTTATTCTTATCCTCTTTTTTTCTTCTATTTTTTCTTCTTCTTCTTCCTTCTTCCTTCTTCCTCTTTTCTTCCTTTTCCTTATTTTCCTTTCTCGAGGGAGAAGAAGGTAAAGAAGAGGAGAAGAAGAAGAAAGGAATACAGGAGAAAGAAGAAACTTCAACACAAGGGGGGGTACCGATACCCCCTCCCCGATAACATTATTTTCCCATGTATATGTATGTCGCGTCGTTGTCGATATAACCCCCTCGAGATAACTTCGACATGAGGGGCGGTCGATATATATACCCCCTCTCGACCGTGATAACTTATACCACGGCAGCAGCCCCCTCGGCCCTCTCGCTCGACCAAAACTCTCGAGGACACCCAAACCCTAGAGAGAAAACGATGTTGGTCTTCTACCCCCTCCCGCCGCGCCCCTACCCGACAAATTAACTCTCTCGAGGCCACCCAAATTTACCAAGTTAAAAGAGCGTTGTCGTCGAGGCCACCCCAAACCCTTGAAGTGTTGTGTCGAGTCGACCCCAAACCCCAAACATTTGACCCATCCTAGACTGTAATCCTTAACCATGGACACGGCTATTCGAATAGGTTTATTCTCTGCAGAGGGTGTACTCTTTACCCACGAGTAATGGATTTTTTAGTCCATCGGGACTAATTCCGTCTACGGTCTTTTTGTTGAAAACACACCTAACCTGCACACACCAGCTTAACTCACACGTGTCTGGAATCACCCACGACACCTGTCAAGCAAACTCTAAGTGGGGAGGTTACAACCTCGCGTAGCATGGGATCAAATTTATATCGCGCGCTCTAAGGGGTGGCCTCCCCTCTCGGTCCCAACCGGAAACACCCATGCCCCCGGACCAGGTGGCCTGCCTACCAGCTACAACCGGTATCTTCCACCATGGCCTCTCTGTACGGTGTGTGCTAGAAAGAGGTTGACAACTTACTGAACCGTACTCTACTTGCTGTAGAGACGAGTGGTAGTACGAAACAAGTATGGGGGTTACTAGAACAAGACTCGATCTACAGTCGACTCAGGAGGTTTAAGTATTCACTGCATGATTAGTATAACGAATACATTTCATCCAACAGAGTCACCGCTCATATCACCTTACCATGCCATACCAGACATAACCGTCCCGACGGAGATCGGCGACAAACTCATGCCTACCCAAGGCAGAGGTTTTCCCGAGTTCCTGCCGGTATGCATGCAAGGCACATGAGGGTGATTATCATCACAAGTGTGTTCATTTCCAACAGCATGGAAATCACTAATATGCACTCATGCATATGATCATACCACATGAAATAACAGGTCCTTCGAGTTGCGGTGGTGTTATAAATGTATCAACGATCACACCAAAAATATTACGCCGGGATTCAGAATGCTTGCCTTCAATGTGTGGAAAGGCAGGGTGCACTCCAAAACTTGAAACATTTCTCCTCTCTTCAAAAATCCTATTTTAGCAATATAAAGAATTAACACACAAAATAAAAACAGCACCAAAAGTTGTTCTGAATTTTTTTTCAAATAAATCTTAAAATAAACTAGGCATTATTTGAGAGAGGTAGGAAAAGGAATTAATTCATTTGGAGTTATATTTAAAAAGATATAAATCTGTTTTTAAATTAAAATAGAAAAAACGTTTCAGATAGAAATACGCTTCCGGGGTAAAGGAGACGTACTTCTGAAGTTTACGCCTTCACTTAAACACGTGGACGGCGCGGGGTGTCACTGACAGTGGGTCCTAGGTGGCCCACTAGTCATGTTTGACTAGTCGCCCTCCCTCCCCTTCCTCTGGCCGAACAGAGGCGGGGGCTCTGGCGATCTTCGCCGGTGTTAGGCGGCTCCTCGCGGGCATCCGAGGGTAGGGATGTATCCGCATGGCTGGGGCGATCCTCCCGGTAGTCGTTGGGTCGGCGGGGACGGAGTGAGCTGCCGGCGGCGAGCTTCTCGGTGGAGGTGGCCTCGGGAGCAAAGTGATTTTGTGGCGGCGATGGCTCCCGATCAAAATCGAGTAGGGGGTTGGGTTCCTGGAAGGAAGAAGGTGTTCTTGGCGAAGAGAAATGGGAGGAAGAGGCCCTGGTGGCGCTAGGAGAGCTGGGGCCATGGCGGCGGCCGCTGCTGCCGGAGGTGGAGAAGACAACCTCCTCAGGTCGATTGGCTGCCATGGGGAAACTAGGGAAGTGGACTGAGGTTGCATGCGTGCTCAGAGGGGCTCGGGGTCCCTTATATAAGCGGTGGAGGTCGGTTCCGAGGCGGCCGGTGATAAGGACGATGGCGAACCGCCTCCCTGTAGCGTCAGGGCGTCGTGGCGGCGACGAGGGCTTGCGGAGAAGGCTGTGGATGAGCTTGAGCTGTTCAAGGGGCCAGGTGGCGAGCCGGGGTGGCTTGGGCGGCGCTGAATGGCGCAGAGGCTGTCGGCCGACGCCGGCATGCCGCCAAAAGTGCTCTGGCGGTGGCGCTGTGCGGCTTTGGATGGTTCCTGCGAGTGGATGAGGTCGGGCGCGGCTCTGCGGGCGCGCGGGGGTAGGTGGCGTGAAGCGGGCGCGACGCGGCGGCTCGGGCGCACGTGCGTGCCAAATGCACGCTCTGGGCATGCCCAGAGCACGCCCACCAGGTGCTCGGCGAAATGCCATGGCACTCCAGAGCGCTTGGTTGGAGCTGGGAGTTAGCAGGTCTAGGCTATGGCTTGCAAGGAGATCAATGGACAAGCTTGAGGGGTCATAGGATCAGGTTCACACTGCTAACTAAAATCCATGCCAAATCTGACCATGCACTCCAGGTGTTTGAGAAAATGCCACGGGCACCTAGCCTTTCTTGGAGGGGCCAAATCTTCCAGATCAGTGTCTCTTTGGATGCACAAGAGGGTGGTGAGGTTAGTTAGTGAAAAGCATAAACTTTCTAGTGCAAGTTTTGCAGAACTTCAAATCTGGACAGGAGGTGAAGGGCATTATTTCATGAAGCAGAAATTATCCAATGAGTGCATGCTCCTGGAAATAGAGGTTTAGCATGGAGTACTACAAGTAGGAAAAAGAATCAAGGGCTAAAGAGCAAGAAAAAATATGGTTGCTGTACAAACCATCATGTTGGACCAGAATGAAGATGAGGTTGTTTCACTCAAAATTTTCAAAGAACAACCCTGGATTTTGCATATAATGGAATGATATGCTCCTACTGACATCCCATAATTTTGGTGGAAGCTATAAAGAATTATTTAAAAGGGTTGTAGTGAAAAATTGCCCACTGGACCAGAGAAGGAAAACAGGTGTAGCACTCAAAATATGCAATGAAATAAATATATTAATGCACAAAAGTGATTTAGAGACATCACATGACATCTCCAAATTTTGGTTGGATTTTTAGATAAATATATCAAATGGTTGTAGTACAAAAAGAGTTCCAAATCTCAAAACAAGTCATTTAATGAATAAAGCTCAGGGTGAAATAATTTTATAAATAAATCTCCTAATTAGAGATGTTTTTAATGAGAGGGCATATAAGTCCAATATGTTTTGGAAGGATCCACTTGGGAAAAATTTCTTAATATTAAAAGAAAAGTTTTGAAATCAACAGAGATATACTTGCATGCAAAAATTTTAAACTCTTGGCAAAATTTATATATCAAAAACTTGGTTAAATTTTTGGGGTGTTACAATACTACCCCCCTTAAGAAAAAATCTCGTCCTCGAGATTTGCTAAGGGCCGTTGTGAAAAACGAATACTCCATATACGTTCGAGTGGTTGTGAGACTGCTGCCGTGGTGCTGCGTGAATAAAATTAATAATCCACGTAGTGAGGGGATAATCGATGCAGCAATTCAGAAAAAGGAAAACTCATACTAGAATTTTTTTCGCGGTTACACAAGTTATCACGAAGAAAACTACTCACATAAGTAGAAACTAAATACTCGACTCGTCGCACAGATTCGAGGTACCATGCATAAGTTACAACGCAAATATAAATGCTGCAAAAACAAATACAACAGTGACGTCTAAAATGAAAACGGTAACTGGGTGGGGTCCTGATAAAATGTCTCTGGTAAAGGGATACACTCCTCTTCTATCGGAGGAAGTGGATTGACCAGTCGATGTATGCGGCTCTCCGGATCGGGCCTCAGTGGTCTGCCGATGGCAATCTGAGGATTTAAATCAGTGAGACTCTGGAGATAATCCATCACTCGCTGGTTCAAATGCTCTTGAGCGAAGATGTACTGATAAGGTTGGCCAGAACTGGGTCTCTCTCAATACGCCCACCGGGAAAAGACGTCACTCCTCCGGGTGTTGCACGGCTCGGAAAGTAATAATATCCTCGTTCGCGGGCATAGGGTACTGCGGATCGAAGGCGAGCAATCGTTTCTTTCGCAGCATCTTCTATGGCCAGGTGTGGGGTTGGCATAGATTTTCCCACGAAGGAAACTTCTGTTGGATCTTGGTTGGGGTCTACAGGAGGAATGTGTACTGCTGCCCAATATTCCGAGGTGGATGGGGTGATTCTTGATTTGAACACCTCGTACTGAGGTGGCTGGGTAGAACCCATGGTACTGCAGGTAAAATCCCACAATATTTTGACAAAGCTACCTGGGGTTGCATCTGGGGTTCTCAGATGAATACTGGGGCTCGGCATGACAGGAAAAAGTTGTGAGTGTGGTGCTCAAGGTGTGGGGTGCTTGGTAAGGTCACGAGGTGGCCTTTATATAGCAATGGAGCTGGGTCATTTTTACCGTGGTGGAAGGTAATAAATTTGCCAGCTTAGCTCCAGAGGTCGGGTCAGTGTCAGAGATACACATATCTCATAAAGAGACATGTTACTGTGGTTGTCGTCGGGTTGGTTTTGGTAGCTGTGCCCGGAAAATATGCAACTATGCGCTGACAAAAAAAAATTGCAAGGCTACTATTAAAACAGAGGCACAACGACAGGCTGCGTTTATATACACGGTCGCACGATTACAAAGCGAGGATACATTGAGACTCGGTACTACTCGTACGGCTTAGTCTACCCCGTTTATGTCTAAACGGGCGTGCCTGGTGGATGTCGAGGCTTCTCCACGTGTCTCACTGCCGGGATTAGTCGGAGATGGCGGAGGAACGGCAGGGTCGGGGTAGCGGTGATGACCATCACGGGGATTGTTGGCCACAACCCCGTTGGAGTGTGCTCCCAAAAGGTGACAAAGCACTTCTGGGGTCATCAAAGCATCTCGGTTGATGGCTGGAGCTGATCTCAGGGTCTCGATCGGGTGTCCAAACAGCACGACTGGGTTGTCGGCATCGGGCTCGTCTTCTCTTCTAGCTGGGGTTCGACGAACCAGCTCTCCTCGAGCTGAGATCAGATCAATGGTGATCTGGTCGAACAGTGCCTCTAGTGCACTTACATAGCGCACTAGGTGCAATAAGGCGGGATCTGTCTCGTGATCTCCGTTGGCAACTTGGGGTGGTCTGCCATACCCTTCGCGTCTGGGGTAGTAGTGGAACGAGCGACAGTTAACTCTGGGCGACAAGTGCCTGAGATGAACTATAGCCTCTCGAGCAGCTAGTTGTATGGCTTGTGGCTCAAAGGAAGTTGTTCTTCCGGTGAACCTGTAGGGGCGTTCGGGCGCTAGACCCCTACTGTAGATGTGCACAGTGGCCCAGAATTGACGGTCCACACCGCTCATGGGTCCTTGGTACACAACATATTCAGGTGGCTCTTCTAACGCATAGGCACGACGGGTGAGGTTTGCGAGGATGGTCACAAAACCTCCAAGGTTGGTTGCTGTGGTCTCATTGTGCACGACGGGGCCGGGCATTGTGGCTAGGTTGGGAAAGAGGCTGTGGTGTGCTGGTTGAGGCTAGCGTGCCCTTTTTATAGAAAAAGGGGACGGAGTCTTCCTTCGCACGCTTGCGAATGAGACATTTCTGCCATCGGTCACTAGTGTGCGATCGACAGGCTAGGCTGATAGGTTGGGCACCGACTGCAAAAAGTGTCGGGATTACTGTGTGGCTATCTTGCACGAGAAGCTTGGCTGGGGTTTGGTTAAGGTCTGGTGGGTTGGTTTGCCTAAGTTTTTCGACCTGGCTAAGATAGGATTAGCCAATGGTCAGCCTGGCTCTGATACCAAGTCTGTCACGACCGGTTTTCCGGGTATAAATTTCCAGAAAAGACCATCATGCTCATCAGCCCCAGGATTACTGTTAGCTGATGAGGCTCCAACTTGATACAGAAATTCCAAGCAAAATACAAAATATGAAGTACAAGACCATTCTGGCCTGTGAGTACAACAAATGATTTCTAGTGGTTGATGGCGGAAGCGTGTTGTGAAACATCAGTGTCTATGGGACCCCATTTCCCACGGGAACAGCTGGCCAGGTTAACTTCTATCTTCGCGAGGCTGCTATCTCCATTGCCTAGGTTCCGGGACTGTCATCGGGTCACTCCTCTCCGTGCAAGAAAATCTGGCCAAGACAATAGCCAGGGACAAGCCAGTGAGTACTTTGAATGTACTCGCAAACATTATGAACACAGGTATAATATAACAATGATGTGCTGAAAATATTTTATGCTCATGACGTCAGTCACAAAAGATAAATGAAACTCTGATGCGTGCAAGCAAGTTATTTATAAGAATGCAATAACATAGTAGTATTAAAATTTATGAAGTAAATAATAAGTAATGCCACAGTCGGGCGTCTTAGCGACGCCACATAAAAGGGCTTTAAAAGAAATGCCGCAGTCGGGCGTCTGAGCGACGCCACATAAAAGGGCTTTAAAAGAAATGCCGCAGTCGGGCGTCTGAGCGACACCACATAAAGGGCTTTAAAAGAAATGCCACAGTCGGGCGTCTGAGCGACACCACATAAAGGGCTTTAAAAGAAATGCCACAGTCGGGCGTCTGAGCGACACCACGTAAAGGGCTTTAAAAGAAATGCCACAGTCGGGCGTCTGAGCGACACCACATAAAAGGCTTTAAAAGAAATGCCACAGTCGGGCGTCTGAGCGATACCGCATAAAGGGCTTTAAAAGAAATGCCACAGTCGGGCGTCTGAGCGACACCACATAAAGGGCTTTAAAAGAAATGCCACAGTCGGGCGTCTGAGCGACACCACATAAAGGGCTTTAAAATAAACAATCATAGTGGATATCTCGGAGGTAGAACCATCCCAGAGATACTCGATAATAACAATAATATCACGGGTTAGTCAACAATAATAATAATCAAAAATTATCACAAGTCACAAGTAGTAGTTCCAGTTCTGGTTAACAGTTTCACCTCCGAAGACCGACGCTAAGACCGACATTTGACCCATCCCAGACTGTAATCCTTAACCATCGACACGGCTATTCGAATAGGTTTATTCTCTGCAGAGGGTGTACTCTTTACCCACGAGTAACGGATTTCTTTAGTCCATCGGGACTAATTCCGTCTACGGTCTTTTTGTTGAAAACACACCTAACCTGCACACACCAGCTTAACTCACACGTGTCTGGAATCACCCACGACACCTGTCAAGCAAACTCTAAGTGGGGAGGTTACAACCTCGCGTAGCATGGGATCAAATTTATATCGCGCGCTCTAAGGGGTGGCCTCCCCTCTCGGTCCCAACCGGAAACACCCATGCCCCCGGACCAGGTGGCCTGCCTACCAGCTACAACCGGTATCTTCCACCATGGCCTCTCTGTACGGTGTGTGCTAGAAAGTGGTTGACAACTTACTGAACCGTACTCTACTTGCTGTAGAGACGAGTGGTAGTATGAAACAAGTATGGGGGTTACTAGAACAAGACTCGATCTACGGTCGACTCAGGAGGTTTAAGTATTCACTGCATGATTAGTATAACGAATACATTTCATCCAACAGAGTCACCGCTCATATCACCTTACCATGCCATACCAGACATAACCGTCCCGACGGAGACCGGCGACAAACTCATGCCTACCCAAGGCAGAGGTTTTCCCGGATTCCTGCCGGTATGCATGCAAGGCACATGAGGGTGATTATCATCACAAGTGTGTTCATTTCCAACAGCATGGAAATCACTAATATGCACTCATGCATATGATCATACCACATGAAATAACAGGTCCTTCGAGTTGCGGTGGTGTTATAAATGTATCAACGATCACACCAAAAATATTACGCCGGGATTCAGAATGCTTGCCTTCAATGTGTGGAAAGGCAGGGTGCACTCCAAAACTTGAAACATTTCTCCTCTCTTCAAAAATCCTATTTTAGCAATATAAAGAATCAACACACAAAATAAAAACAGCACCAAAAGTTGTTCTGATTTTTTTTTCAAATAAATCTTAAAATAAACTAGGCATTATTTGAGAGAGGTAGGAAAAGGAATTAATTCATTTGGAGTTATATTTAAAAAGATATAGTCAGTCAAAGTTCTGGTCAAATCTGTTTTTAAATTAAAATAGAAAAAAAACGTTTCAGATAGAAATACGCTTCCGGGGTAAAGGAGACGTACTTCTGAAGTTTACGCCTTCACTTAAACACGTGGACGGCGCGGGGTGTCACTGATAGTGGGTCCTAGGTGGCCCACTAGTCATGTTTGACTAGTCGCCCTCCCTCCCCTTCCTCTGGCCGAACAGAGGCGGGGGCTCCGGCGATCTTCGCCGGTGTTAGGCGGCTCCTCGCGGGCATCCGAGGGTAGGGATGGATCCGCATGGCTGGGGCGATCCTCCCGGTAGTCGTTGGGTCGGCGGGGACGGAGTGAGCTGCCGGCGGCGAGCTTCTCGGCGGAGGTGGCCTCGGGAGCAAAGTGATTTTGTGGCAGCGATGGCTCCCGATCAAAATCGAGTAGGGGGTTGGGTTCCTGGAAGGAAGGAGGTGTTCTTGGCGAAGAGAAATGGGAGGAAGAGGCCCTGGTGGCGCTAGGAGAGCTGGGGCCATGGCGGCGGCCGCTGCTGCCGAAGGTGGAGAAGACGACCTCCTCAGGTCGATTGGCTGCCATGGGGAAACTAGGGAAGTGGACTGAGGTTGCATGCGTGCTCAGAGGGGCTCGGGGTCCCTTATATACGCGGTGGAGGTCGGTTCCGAGGCGGCCGGCGATAAGGACGACGGCGAATCGCCTCCCTGTAGCGTCAGGGCGTCGTGGCGGCAACGAGGGCTTGCGGACAAGGCTGTGGATGAGCTTGAGCTGTTCAAGGGGCCAGGTGGCGAGCCGGGGTGGCTTGGGCGGCGCTGAATGGCGCAGAGGCTGTCGACCGACGCCGGCGTGCCACCAAAAGTGCTCTGGCGGTGGCGCTATGCGGCTTTGGATGGTTCCTGCGAGTGGATGAGGTCGGGCGCGGCTCTGCGGGTGCGCGGGGGTAGGTGGCGTGAAGCGGGCGCGACGCGGCGGCTCAGGCGCACGTGCGTGCCAAATGCATGCTCTGGGCATGCCCAGAGCACGCCCACCAGGTGCTCGGCGAAATGCCATGGCACTCCAGAGCGCTTGGTTGGAGCTGGGAGTTAGCAGGTCTAGGCTATGGCTTGCAAGGAGATCAATGGACAAGCTTGAGGGGTCATAGGATCAGGTTCACACTGCTAACTAAAATCCATGCCAAATCTGACCATGCACTCCAGGTGTTTGAGAAAATGCCACAGGCACCTAGGCTTTTCTTGGAGGGGCCAAATCTTCCAGATCAGTGTCTCTTTGGATGCACAAGAGGGTGGTGAGGTTAGTTAGTGAAAAGCATAAACTTTCTAGTGCAAGTTTTGCAGAACTTCAAATCTGGACAGGAGGTGAAGGGCATTATTTCATGAAGCAGAAATTATCCAATGAGTGCATGCTCCTGGACATAGAGGTTTAGCATGGAGTACTACAAGTAGGAAAAAGAATCAAGGGCTAAAGAGCAAGAAAAAATATGGTTGCTGTAAAAACCATCATGTTGGACCAGAATGAAGATGAGGTTGTTTCACTCAAAATTTTCAAAGAACAACCCTGGATTTTTGCATATAATGGAATGATATGCTCCTACTGACATCCCATAATTTTGGTGGAAGCTATAAAGAATTATTTAAAAGGGTTGTAGTGAAAAATTGCCCACTGGACCAGAGAAGGAAAACAGGTGTAGCACTCAAAATATGCAATGAAATAAATATATTAATGCACAAAAGTGATTTAGAGACATCACATGACATCTCCAAATTTTGGTTGGATTTTTAGATAAATATATCAAATGGTTGTAGTACAAAAAGAGTTCCAAATCTCAAAACAAGTCATTTAATGAATAAAGCTCAGGGTGAAATAATTTTATAAATAAATCTCCTGATTGAGAGATGTTTTTAATGAGTGGGCATATAAGTCCAATATGTTTTGGAAGGATCCACTTGGGAAAAATTTCTTAATATTAAAAGAAGTTTTGAAATCAACAGAGATATACTTGCATGCGAAAATTTTAAACTCTTGGCAAAATTTATATATCAAAAACTTGGTTAAATTTTTGGGGTGTTATAGGTAAGATCCTGGGAAAAAGACCTGTGGGTTAGGGCCCATTAAAAGAAAACACCCTTGGAAAGGGATGTTGAACAGATAGATGATGCACCGGAACAATTGAAATATTTGAATGAGGTGACAACCTCGAATTAATTCAAACACCGACAAATCTCCTGAGATGTCTTGAGCACTGCGGAATGATTGAATGGCGAGAGGCAAACGAGCAAAGGAAAATATTTGAGCTGAGGAAAAGAATATGATCAACCCGAAAAACTTGAATTGAATCCACCGGAAAAGAAAGGGATGAAGAATGACGAACGAGACGAGAAATCACCAGTTGAAATAATTGATGAAAGACTGAAGGGGTTCCGCACGAATGGAATTGATGCTCGAAACAGACTCAAGCTCCGGGAAGAAGAGGGTGGGAGGGCGGGAAAATAAAGGCAACTTGGAAGGGGAACCGACGAATATCTAGAAGAGAAAACCCCGGTTGAAATCATTGAGAAAAGAAAGCAAAGACTTCACACGAGTAGGAAGGATACTCGATTACAGGCTCCGGTTCCGAGAGGAAGAAGGGTGGGCGGGTGGGAAAAAGAAAACAACTGAGGATTGAACTTGGCAAAGATGAAGAGGATTGAGTCAACTTGACGAGAAATGCACCGGATGAAAAGAGCTGAGAACCAACGAACGCAACGCAAGCAAGCAGAAGAAGCAGAAGAAGAACTCAATGCAAGCAAGCATCGCTCTCGTATCATGACCATCGCAAACCTGTACCTGCAACTGTTGTTGTAGTAATCTGTGAGCCACGAGGACTCAGCAATCCCATTACCATGGGTATCAAGACTAGCAAAGCTTAATGGGAACGGAAGGGGTAAAGTGGTGAGGTTGCAGCAGCGACTAAGCATATATGGTGGCTAACATACGCAAATAAGAGCGAGAAGAGAGCAAGCGGAACGGTCGTGAAGCTAACAATGATCAAGAGGTGATCCTGAACACCTACTTTCGTCAAACATAACACAGAAATCGTGTTCACTTCCCGGACTCCGCCGAGAAGAGACCATCACGGCTACACACGCGGTTGATGCATTTTAATTCGGATCTGGTGTCAAGTTATCTACAACCGGACATTAACAAATTGCCATCTGCCACATAACCACGGGCACGGCTCTCGAAAGTTTATACCCTGCAGGGGTGTCCCAACTTAGCCCATGATAAGCTCTCGCGATCAACGAAGGATATTCCTTCTCCCAGGAAGACCCGATCAGTCTCGGAATCCCGGTTTACAAGACTTTTCGACAATGGTAAAACAAGACCAGCAAAGTCACCCGATGCGCCGACAATCCCAATAGGAGCTGCACATATCTCGTTCTCAGGGCAGCACCGGATAGGTCAGCCTACGAGTAAAACCAGACCTCGAGTTGCCCCGAGGTGGCCCTGCAGTCTGCCCGGTTCGGACCAACACTTAGACAAGCACTGGCCTGGGGCGGGGGCTAAAATAAATATGACCCTTGGCTTAATTACTCCCAAGGGAAAGTAGGTGGTGGTGAGGCAAATGGTAAAACCAAGGTTGGGCCTTGCTAGAGGAGTTTTATTCAAAGCGAACTATCGAGGGGGTCCCATAAATCACCCGACCGCGTTAGGAACGCAAAATCCGGGAACATAACACCAGTATGACGGAAACTAGGGCGGCAAGAGTGGAACAAAACACCAGGCATAAGGCCGAGCCTTCCACCCTTTACCAAATATATAGATGCATTAATAATATAAGAGATATTGTGATATCCCAACATAACCCTATTCACCATGGGGCAATCTTCAACTTCACCTGCAACTAACAACGCTATAAGAGGGGCTGAGCAAAGCGGTAACATAGCCAAGAAATGGTTTGCTAGGAAGGGTGTCAACGGTTAGAGGGTTCATGGCAATTTAGGAGGCTTGAGGAGCAAAAGATAGGTAACACAGCATAGCGATAGAACGAAGCAACTAGCATAGCAATGATAGTAGTGAGATCCAGGGTAGCGGTCATCTTGCCTGAAATCCCACAAGGAAGAAGAACGAGTCCATGAAGTAGATGAAGCCACGAAGACGAACCACACGTAGACGAACGCATCCTCACGATCGCAACGAAACGGGAACTATCGAGAAGAAGCACACAACATAGTAAACACACCACACATGAACAAGACATGATGCACACCAAGCATGATGCATGACAAAGCTACATGAAGCTACTCATGGCAAGATATGATGCAAACAAGAACAACACATCAAGGCAAGTTTAAATGAGGCCGGAAACAACATATAACAATTCCGGTAAGTCCTCATATGCATATTTCGAAATTGGTCCAGAACTGAATAACCATTAAGTTGAAGTTGTTAAACAGCAAGTTAAGATGCACCAAGATGATCTACACGAGATTCTAGTCAAGTTACATATAAAGTTCATTTCATTCGGAGCTACGGCCTAGAAGATATGAGCAAAACAAGATAAACATGGCATTGATGCAAAATGCATACAAACATCAAGCAAACACCTCAAAACAAGGATGCAACATGTTAATATGAAACTACATGCAAAATCAAGCAAGTTTCATATAGAGCACACTCAAAACGGAGCAACGGTTCAACACATACACTCTATACAAGTTATAACAACAATCTGTCCAAAACAGCAACTAGGCACCTTGCAAGCATCAAAACAATAAGCTACAGCACCCCAACAAGAAAACAAAAGGAATGGGCATGAAGTACAGGTAAAGCATGACAAAACATCAACACTGAGCTATCTCCCGAAACTACTAGAACATGCTCAAAAAGACATGGAAAGATTGCAAATAATAACAGTTTCAGACTTATCAGGAAATAACATCAGGTTGCAATGTTTAGAGCAAGCAAACAACATGTTACAAGAACTTATCATGGCAAACAAAGGCATGGCATGAATCTACTAATCGCATAGAACAAGAGTCCCTTACTGACCATGAGCCAAAAAGGATCAGAAGATATGATGGCACCCATGTAAACATGGCAAGTTATATTACAGATTCATACATAGCAGGAACAACAATACGTAGGCATGTTGGTGAGCTTGAACCACTCACCACAGAGCAATACATGGCATGGCAAGGAAACCAACAGTAAGAATACATGATTGTGAAGCTATACATGGCAAGAGCAAGGTCATAGGGTGCATGGATCACTAGCAAACAATCATGGAAACATTGAACTTAATGTTAACAGGCTGACAGCAACATTATTTAGCAACTTTGGAGCAAGATAACAACATGTTCCAGTAGGCTATAATTGCAACCAAGGGCATGAATGGATAGAGCAAGACATGTATAACAAAACATCCTTAGTGAACATCTCCAGAATAATGCACGAAATGACTGATCTTTGTGCTCGCAGCTGATCTCCTTCAAGCTGCGGTTAATGATGCGTTCGTTCAAGGGCTGTTAGACTTGCCAATCCCGAATAACCGCCGTGGTGATTACCCAGTGGTGCAATACACGGACGATACCATCTTAGTGATGCCAGCCTGCCTTGATCAAGCTGCCCGCATGAAAAAAATTCTGGAGGATTATGCTACATCGGTTGGACTGAAGATCAACTTCCATAAATCTACATTGATCCCCATTAACATAGATCAACCATATGCGATTGAAATGGCGCAGGTTTTTGGATGCACTGTCGGAAGTCTCCCATTCACGTACCTTGGCCTCCCCATGGGCACGTCTAGGCCCACTCTCCTGGAACTCATGCCTCTAGTACATAATGTGGAGAGGAAAATGTCCACGGCTCTGTCCCTTATGTCATCCGGGGCCAAGCTCACGCTGGTTAATTCGGCCGTGATTTCGATGCTGATATATGCCATGTGCACGATCAAACTGCACCCCAGAGTGGTTGAGCACTTGGATAAACTGCGCAGGTACTGCCTATGGGCTAAAAACTCTGAAGATGGTGTCAAAAACAATTCTTTGGCTGCGTGGGAGTTGGTCTGCAGGCCTAAGGATAAAGGTGGCTTGGGGATCATTGACATCAAGACACAGAATGTGGCCCTCCTCTTGAAGCATCTATTCAAGTTCTACAATCACGAAGACGTACCCTGGGTCACCATGATCTGGGATGCATATTACGCTGGCAAGATTCCACATGCTGTCGATCCGGTTTGTTCTTTCTGGTGGCGTGATGTTTTGCAACTATCGGACGTCTTCCGTGGGATTACCACTATCACGTTGGGGGATGGATCCTCCTCTCTATTTTGGAAGGATGCCTGGTTCGCCGATCACCAGGGCCTGCTCATGGAGCTCTTCCCTCGAGCCTTCTCTTTTTGTTTGAACGAAGATGCATCTGTCGCTGATGTCCTCACGACCACGGACCCAACCTTGCTCTTCTATTTGCCACTGTCAGTGCAGGCCAGGGGAGAGGTTAGAGAGATCCAACAGGGCTCGTTGCATACAGTTTTGGATGGTGATCAATGGGATACCTGGGAGTGCTCCCTCGCTGGAACTTACTCCTCGAAGAAATTCTATGAACATTGTTTCAGGGAGGTGGTTGCGGACAAAGCTTTTCCCTGGCTCTGGAAAGCCAAATGCCCAATCAAATTCAAAATGTTCGGGTGGTTGCTGCTGGTTGATCGCCCGAACACAAGAAACATGCTGAGACGTAGGCACTATAATGTGGATAACAATGATTATACCTGCATGCTTTGCCAAAGCCCACCTGAGGAAACTGTGGAGCACCTGTTCTTCGCCTGCCCGTTTAGTCGGCGATGTTGGGCCAAAGTTGGTATGCTTTGGCCGACGACGGGGGACAGAATCTCTCTGATTCACGGAGGCAAAGAAAGTTGGCATCGGCCCTTGTTTATGGACATATTTCTGATGCCAGCCTGGAGTCTGTGGATGGAAAGGAACAATGTTTACTTCAGAGGGATTCCACACTCTTTCGATTCATGGCTGGCTAGACTCAAAAATCTTCTATGTCTTTTAGTGCATAACTGTAGAGAGGGCCTTTGTCCCTACCTAAACGACTACATACAAAGCTTGTAACCTACCTTGTAACGCACAACTAGCCTTGCGTCCTTCAAGTTTGGCCGGGGGGCCACCCAAAACCCCAATTGTAACCCTGATGTAATTATCCTTTTGTGAGTAATAGAAAGTCAGTGGGAGCCTCTCCCACTGTCGTTAACCATCAAAAAACATAGCAACAAAATATAACAGAATCTGCCTAGCAAAAAAGTAACAGCAAGTAACCTCCTTAACAAGCTTTATGCACTTAGTACACAACTCACAAAAATACGTGGATAGCACCTCTAGAAAGATGGCATATCATAGATCAAAACACATGTAGACATCAACCTCATAGGATGCACACATCAAACATGGCAAAAATGACAAATGAGCATGTTATAACAGTTTCAGCAGATTAACATCACATAGCACTCTTCCAACAGCATTTAGGGCATCAAGATGGACTCAAATTAACGTGATGCAATGGAATGAAATGAAGTACTCGTCGAGGCGAACAATTTGACATATTACACGCACGAAACGGAGCAGTATGCACAGAGTTATTATGCGATGAACATGCTAAGATAATGCAAAATTACAGGACTTAGTGGACCTCGGGGTCAACCTCAAACGGATCCAGATCCAGATCGGGGCGGCGCGGAATCCAAGGATCGCCAGAGTAGGAGGTTGCGGTGGCCGGAGAGGAGGGGGCCGGCGAGGGGGCGCCTGATCCGGCCTTCCCGCGGCCAGATCTGGCCGGGGCGGCGCGGAGGCGAGGGCCAGCGGGGCGCGGGGCGGAGCCCGCGGCGACGCCCGCGGCAGCGCGGCGCCGGCGGCGAGGGGCGGCAGGGCCGGGAGCGGGGCCGGCCGGGCGCGGCGGAGGGCGAGGGGCGGCGGCGCTCGCCGGGCGGGGCAGCGCCCGCGGGCGGCGGCCGGCGGAGGGAGGCGCCGGAGCGCGGCAGAGGTCGCCGGCGGGGCTGCCGGAGTTGGCGGCGCCGGCGAGGGGAGACGGCGAACGGGGCGGCCGGAGGCGAACGGGCCGGGCCGCGGCGGCGTGAGGGCCCGTGCGGGCCCGCGCTGGGCTCCGCGGGCTGGCGGCGAAGAGTCGGCGGCAATGCCATGTGGCCGGATCTGATTGGACGGGGGAGTGGGGCGGACGTGTCCGGCTGCGGCCGGACGTGTCCGGCGGCGCGAGGGGAGCGGGGCTAGGGTTAGGGGGGATTCATCCGCGAATTTGGACGGGGAGGGCATATATTTATAGGTAGAGGGAGCTAGGAGAGTCCAAATGAGGTGCGGTTTTCGCCCACATGATCGTGATGGAACAACCGGGAGCATGGAGGGGAGTTAGATGGGTTTTGGGCCACTTTGGAAGGAGTGTTGGGCTGCACACAAAAGAGGCCTTTACGGTTACCCGGTTAACCGTTGGAGTATCAAACGACCTCCAAATGGCACGAAACTTGACAGGCGGTCTACCAGTGCTATACCAAGGCCGCTTGGCAAACCTCGGGCCATTCCGAGAAAGTTTAACACCCGCACATGAAAAGAGACAAGAGGGGAACGCCGGAGGACATAGGAGTGCCGGATTGCAAAACAGACAACGGGGAAAAAGCTCGGATGCATGAGATGAACATGTATGCCAATGCGATGCACATGATGACATGATATGAAATGCAGATGATGACATGGAAAAATGCAACACGCAAGAACAAGGACATGGCAACGGCGGCGAATAACTGGCAGACATCTGGCGCATCGAAACCGGGCATTACACATATAATCAATATTAATCAAGCAGGAGTAGGGTTTTACCTCCACCGAGAGGGCCTGAACCTGGGTAAAAACATCGTGTCCCTTGTCTCCTGTTACCATCCGCGTAGACGCACAGTTCGGGACCCCCTACCCGAGATCCGCCGGTTTTGACACCGACATTGGTGCTTTCATTGAGAGTTCCTCTATGTCGTCACCTTTAGGCCCGATGGCTCCTTTGATCATCAACAACGACGCGGTCCAGGGTGAGACTTTTCTCCCCGGATAGATCTTCGTATTCGGTGGCTTTGCAATGCGGGCCAACTCGCTTGGCCATCTGGAGGAGATCGAAAGCTACGCCCCTGGCCATCAGGTCAGATTTGGGAGTTTGAACTACACGGCTGACATCCGTGGAGACTTGATCTTCGACAGATTCGAGCCACAGCCAAGTGCGCCGCACTGTCTCAATGGGTATGATCTAGCTCTGCCACCGGACAGTACCCTGGAGGCCGCACCAAAGTCCGCTCCGACCCCTAGCTCGGAGCCGACTGCGCCGATCGAGGACGGGTGGCTGGTCACCGCCTCGGGGGCTGCTACCTCTACGGCGATAGGGCCGAATACCAACCCTGTCCTTTGTGAAGCTCGTGACTCCAAGGTGGCGGACTCCTCTCCGGACTCCGAACCTTCCGCGCCCCTGCCAATCGAATCCGATTGGGCGCCAATCATGGAGTTCACCGCTGCGGACATCTTTCAGCACTCGCCCTTTGGCGACATCCTGAATTCACTAAAGTCTCTCTCTTTATCAGGAGAGCCCTGGCCGGACTATGGTCAGGTAGGTTGGGATGCGGACGACGAAGAAATTCAATGCCCACCCACCACCCACTTTGTAGCCACTGTCGATGATTTAACCGACATGCTCAACTTCGACTCCAAAGACATCGACAGTATGGACGACGATGCAGGAGACAACCAAGAACCAGCGCCTACAGGGCACTGGAAGGCCACCTCATCATACGACATATACATGGTGGACATCCTAAAGGATGGGAATGGCGATGGAACAACGGAGGATGACCCCTCCAAGAAACAGCCTAAGCGCCGGCGTCAGCGGCGCTGCTCTAAATCCCGCCACAGCAAAAATGGAGATTCTGGCACAGGAGACAATAACACCCCAGACAGTGCCGAAGACAACCCCCTCCAGCAGGATTCAGCGCAGGAGGATGGAGAAGCCAGCCCTCATGAGAGAGCGGCAGATAGAGAGGTAGAGGACGATAATTATATGCCTCCCTCCGAAGACGAGGCAAGCCTCGACGACGACGAATTTGTCGTGCCTGAGGATCCCGTCGAACAAGAGCATTTCAAACGCAGGCTTATGGCCACGGCAAGCAGCCTCAAGAAAAAGCAGCAACAGCTTAGAGCTGACCAAGACTTGCTAGCCGACAGATGGACTGAAGTCCTTGCGGCCGAAGAGTATGAACTCGAACGCCCCTCCAAGAGCTACCCAAAACGCAGGCTGCTACCCCGATTAGAGGAGGAAGCACCTAAACCTACATCACCAGCGCATAATACGGCCGACCGGCCACCTCGTGGCCGCGACGGAGAGGCCTCTCGGCCCTACACTCAAGCCGCACCCCGGCGTCGCTCGAAAAGTACAAAGCCACGGGGGAATGCGCCAGACTTGCGAGACATATTGGAGGACAAGGCAAGACAAATAAGATCGATCTATGGATCGCATGGGCGCCCCACGATACATGATGACAACCGTCACGCCGGATACAGCAATTCCGACCGGGCCGAACACAGTAGACAAAGCTCATTTGAGCTGCGTCGTGATATAGCCCAATACAGAGGCGCCGCACACCCACTATGCTTCACAGACGAAGTAATGGATCATCAAATCCCCGAGGGTTTCAAACCCGTAAAAATTGAATCATATGATGGCACAACAGATCCTGTGGTTTGAATCGAGGACTATCTCCTTCACATCCACATGGCCCGCGGTGATGATCTACACGCCATCAAATACCTCCCACTCAAGCTCAAAGGACCAGCTCGGCATTGGCTCAACAGCTTGCTAGCAGAATCAATTGGTTGTTGGGAAGACCTGGAAGCCGCATTCCTTGATAACTTCCAGGGCACATATGTGCGACCACCAGACGCTGATGACCTAAGCCACATAATTCAGCAGCTAGATGAATCGGCCAGACAAGTCTGGACATGGTTGTTAACCAAGAAAAATCAAATCGTCGACTGTCCGGATGTAGAGGCCCTTGCAGCCTTCAAACATAACATCCGCGATGAGTGGCTCGCCCGGCACCTAGGACAGGAAAAGCCGAAATCCATGGCAGGCCTCACATCACTCATGACCCGCTTCTGCGCGGGAGAGGACAGCTGGCTAGCTCGCAGTAACAACCTGACCAAAAACTGTAGTTCGGATACCAAGGACAGCAACGGCAGGTCATGTCGCAATAAGCACAAGCGCCGCACTAACGGCGACAATACTGAAGATATGGCAGTCAATGACGGTTTCAGAGGCTCTAAACCCGGTCAGCGGAAAAAGCCATTCAAAAGAAATACTCAGGGCCCGTCCAATTTGGACAGAATACTCGATCGCTTGTGCCAGATACATGGCACCCCCGAAAAACCAGCCAACCACACGTACAGGGATTGTTGGGTGTTCAAGCAGGCAGGCAAGATAAATGCCGAAAACAACGACAAGGGGCTGCATAGCGATGACGAGGAGGAGCCCCTGCCGCCGAACAATAGAGGACAGAAGGGCTTTCCCCCACAAGTGCGGACGGTGAACATGATATACGCAACCCACATACCCAAAAGGGAGCCAGTCGCCCCAAAGTTCAACCCATGGTCGTCCTGCCCGATCACTTTCGACCGAAGGGACCACCCCACTAGCATCCGCCATGGCGGATTCGCCACATTGGTTCTAGACCCAATCGTCGACGAATTTCACCTCACTAGAGTCCTGATGGACGGCGGCAGCAGCCTAAACCTGCTTTATCAGGATACAGTGCGCAAGATGGCCATAGACCCCTCAAGGATTAAACCCACAAAGGCGACCTTCAAAGGCGTCATACCAGGTGTAGAGGCAAACTGTACAGGCTCAGTTACACTTGTAGTGGTCTTCAGATCCCCGGATAACTTCCGAAGCGAGGAGTTAATCTTCGACATAGTCCCGTTCGGCAGCGGCTATCATGCACTGCTCGGACGAACCGCATTTGCAAAGTTCAATGCGGTGCCGCACTACGCATACCTCAAGCTCAAAATGCCAGGCCCCCAAGGAGTAATCACGGTCAATGGAAACACCGAACGCTCTCTCCGAACAGAGGAGCATACGGCGGCCCTCGTGGCGGAAGTACAAAGCAGCCTCTTAAGGAAATTCTCGAGTCCGACTACTAAACGTCCGGACACCGTCATGCGCGCCCGGAGTAACCTACAACAAGACAGCCTGACACGTTTCGAGCACGCGCAGCAATGCGGCCCCAACCCCAGCCCTCGCGAAGTGAGACTAGTACCACACGTACATAACTACGCTCTGGAGATACCATGGGCATAGGGGTAGGGGCACGACCACGGCATGCCCGGAGAGCGGCTCAACCGCACCAGGGGCTCCCAATTGTGTCATTCTTTTTTTTTATTCTCAGGACTCCGTTTTCCAGAAGCCCTGTCCGGCAGTAGAATTGCCGAACTCACGATGCAACAGCCAGGGAAGCAGAAAAGCTACCTCGAGTGTCCAGGTGGTCTCTATTATGAGCAGTATACCTGTTTTACATACCATCCCGCAGCCTACCCCTGGAGGGGGACATGTTAAATAGTCCCATCCCTTGCTTATCGCATTATTTGCATCGTTCTGCTTTCATTGCAGTATTTTTTGAATAAACAATGCATCGCTTTTTGCCTATTATTGCATTCCTTTTTCTATCTATATATGTTCACTTATGACATGTTGCATCCGTACGCTTTGGTACGGCCAAATACACCAGGGGCTTAAGTACCCCAAAATATGGTGTGATAAGTCCGAACACTTTAACAAGTGCGGCACCCCAAACTTATAGCATTATATGCATCGGCTCTGAATCATGTCTTGGGTCAATAGTTGGGTTTGCCCGGCTCCCATGTTTTGGTACCTTACGTTCCGTTATATCGGCTAAGGTAGCGCTGGGAGAACCACTGCGATTGTGCCAGGGTTGAGCTGGGTTGAGCACCTCAGTGGAGAAAGCTAAAATTGACCGTCATGATAGGGAGAGAGCCGGTCGCTGTTCGAGAGGTTTTTTCGAGTCCCTAAAGACTTATGCCGCTTAGAGCGAGGAGTCAGCTTTGTCCGGCCCAGGCGTGGATAGAGCCCCGAATTCGGCCTTCCGAACACTAGGGGCTTCGCCAAAATTTAAAATTATAGAATTCTATGGCTAAGTGGGAGTGTTCAAGCATTATAAGTCTGGTTGCCTCGTTCGTTGTGTTGAGCGCCTCCCTCGAAGGACCCAAAAATGGGAACAAGAGCGCTCATGTTTATCCCGAACACCCCAGCACTCGTGGCATGGGGGCTGAAGCCAACGACTTGTCATCTCTCAAATTTGATAAATGGCCGCACAGAAGTTAATATTTTAAATTCACAAGCGTTGCTTAGCGCATATGAGCAAGTTTTCAAGTGTACAGGATAACAAATGCGAGTCTACTCAAAAATTACATCTTTGGAGCACTCACCCGCTATAAGGCGGGCACCCTTCAGGACACCCTTATAGTACATCTCGGGCGTGCGATACTCCTTGCCCGGCGGTGGCGCGTCCGTCACAAGCTTCTCGGCGTCCATCTTGCCCCAGTGCACTTTAGCACGGGCAAGGGCCCGACGGGCACCTTCAATGCAGATGGAACGCTTGATGACTTCAATCCATGGACTGGCGTCCACCAGCCGCCGCACCAGACCGAAGTAGCTCCCAGGAATGGCTTCTTTAGGCCACAGCCGAACTATGAGGCCCTTCATGGCCTGTTCGGCCACCTTGTGGAGCTCGACCAGCTGCTTCAGCTGGTCGCTCAGGGGCACCGGATGTCCGGCCTCAGCATATTGAGACCAGAACACCTTTTTCGTCGAGCTCCCCTCCTTGGCTCGGTAGAACGCGGCAGCATCAGACACATTACGGGGCAGATCTGTGAACGCTCCTGGAGAGCTCCGAATTCGGGTAAGTAATAGATAATTCACTTTTACATGCTTGCTTTGCATGAAGAATGCCTTACCCGCCGCTATCTTTTTTATCGCCTCAATCTCCTGGAGGGCCTTCTGGGCTTCGGCCTTAGCGGCTTTGGTACTCTCAAGAGCCAAGGCGAGCTCGGACTCTCGAGTCTTCGAGTCACGCTCCAAACTCTCGTGTTTTTCCATGAAAGCCTGGAGCTCTTGCCGCACCTCCGCCAGCCGTGCCTCCTGCTTCTCTCGCTCGGTGCGCTCCACGGCCGCACTTTTTTTGGCCTTGGACACCGCCTCCTTCAGGGTCACCACCTCGTTCGTGGACCTTGCAATACTCACGTTATTCCTGTCATTTTTTGCAACCAAATCCTTTCTATAAGGTACTACTTCAGTAAGGTATTACTTACCTTCCTTGTCCTTGAGCTGCTTCTTGGCACGGTCGTGCTCGTTCTCGGACCGCTCGAGGCTCTGCTTCAATGCATTGACCTTCGCAGTCAGTGCGGCAGAGGTCAGCAGCGCAGCCTGCATTACTCCTGCGTATATCTTTTTAGATCCTCAGTTCGGCTTTTCTTTCCGAACACCAAACTGAGCATCAGGGGCTACTGTCTATGCGATATTATTTTTACATATCTTAATTACATACCTCAAAGCCTGTTAGAAGGCTGGTACAGGCTTCAGTCAGCCCGCTCTTGGCGGACTGAACTTTTTGGATCACCGCACTCATAGCAGTGCGGTGCTCCTCGTCGATGGAGGTGCCATTGAGCGCCTCCAGCAAATTATCCGGTGCCTCCGGCTGGACGAAGGTCACCGGTGTCGCAGTCTCGCCCTTCTTACGAAGGGGCCGCCCGCCGGACTCCGGACCACTAAAGGTTCCGGTGCGGAGTCCGGCCCAGGGCCGAACTCAGAACCCTTTGGGGGTTGATCCCCCTCGTGCCCAAAGTCCGGGAGGTTGCCTTGCGGCACCTCCAGGACCTCCTCCTCCTGGTCGGGCCCCTTTTGGGACCCCACCTCGGCGCCATCAGCAGCGCGAGGAGAGGAGGCGGCCGGAAGTGAAGTGCTATTCACATCCGACGAATCCAGGGAGCCGCTCGACGAAGCGGGGAGCTCGTCCTTGGGCGGGCTACATGGTTGTATTTGGCGTTAGAAGACACTACGCGACAGAGAAAAAATCATGAGTTATTCTGGGATCCGGACACTTACGATCTCGCCAGGGGCTTGGCCCTCGAGGGCCAATCCTCTTCGCCGTCGTCGGCGTTGTTGGAAAAGTCCAGAGGAAGGGTCCTTCCCTTCTTGGACCCTCCGGCCTCCCCAGTTGGGGAGGCCTTCCTTTTCTTCTCTCCCCCCGCTGGGGGAGAAGCCTCTTTTTCCTCCTCCCCTTCTACGCAGGAGGAGTCTGCCCCGAAGTCGTTGGACGATGAGTCCGACAACACCTGGCGCCGGGAACTCCTTCGAGTTCCCGTGGCCTTCTTCTTGGTGTTCTTCTCCGGCACCACGTAAGGCGCCGGAACCAGCAGCCCCGTCAATCGGGCGTCCGCTAGGTCTTCTGGTAAGGGAGCCAGACAGTTAACCTGCCCGGACTTCTACTGCCAGGCCTGTCAAAGGTAAGGGAGTTTAGATCCAGCATAGAGTCAAACTATGAAAAACAAGTGTCCCGTAAAGGGTAAAATAGCTTACCTCGCCGGCTTGACGCTGCGAGCTGAATCCGCGATCTTCGGTAGCGGATGCGGGAGCCTCGGCGCCCTTGAACAGCACCTGCCAGGCATATTCGTACGTAGTGTCGAAGAGCCTGCTCAAGGTCTGGTGCTGTGCCAGATCAAACTCCCACGAGTTGAAAGCCCATTGTTGGCACGGAAGAATCCGGCGGATGAGCATGACCTAGACTGCGTTGACGAGCTTGATCTTCTTGTTCATAAGGTTTTGGACGCAGGTTTGGAGTCCGGTCAGCTCCTCCAAATCACCCCATGTCAGGCACTTCTCTTTCCAGGAGGTGAGCCATGTGGGGATGCCAGATCTAAATTCAAGGGCCGCTGCCCATTCAGGGTCGCGCGGCTCGGTGATGTAGAACCATCCCGATTTCCACCCTTTGATGGTTTCCATGAAGGCGCCCTTGAGCCATATGATGTTGGGAATTATGCCCACCATGGCGCCTCCGCACTCCGCCTGCTGGCCACCCACAACCTTCGACTTGACATTGAAGGTCTTCAGCCATAAGCCGAAGTGGGGTTTGATGCGGAGGAAGGCCTCGCACACAACGATAAATGCCGAGATGTTGCGGATGAAATTCGGGGCCAGATCATGGAAATCCAGGCCATAGTAGAACATGAGCCCCCGGACAAATGGGTGGAGTGGGAAGCCCAGTCCGCGGAGGAAATGGGGAAGGAACACCACCCTCTCATGGGGCCTGGGGGTGGGGACGAGCTGCCCCTCGTCTGGAAGCCGGTGCGCAATGTCGTTGTGCAGGTATCCGGCTTTCCTTAACTTTTTGATGTGCCCTTCCGTGACGGAGGAGGCCATCCACTTACCTCTCGCTCCGGACATGGCTGGGGAAGGTTGAGGCGAGATGTGCGGACTTGGGCGCTGGAGCTCGAGTGCGAGGAAATGGATAAGCAAAAAAAGGAGGAAGAAGGCATAGGTAAAAAGGTGGATCCTTATCCCCTTATATGGACGGACGAAACTAGGCGTCCCCACCAGCCTGGTGAAACTCGCTTATCTCCCAAGCGCCGTAATCAATGGCGCGGTTGGGTTACCAACACCCGTATTGATGAGAATCCCAGAATAAGGGGACACGATCTCTGCTTTGACAAGACGTGCCAAGGAAACCACTTCGCTAAACGCGCTGAGGTGGAACAGTAAAAACGATTCGAATAAAGTCCTGGCCGTGGGATGATATCACGCCACGGAATATGTCAGCAGATTGAACTTGTGTACATGTTATTCTCTCTACGGTGGTATGTGGAACTTATTTTGCAAAGCCGGACACTATCCTTGTGTTCAAAATCTTCTATGAAGTATTCGGAGGAGGAACCCGTCTTGCAATGCCGAAGACAATATGCGCGCCGGACTCATCGTCATTGAAGCCTGGTTCAGGGGCTACTGAGGGAGTCCTGGATTAGGTGGTGTCCGGATGGCCGGACAATCACCGTTGGCCGGACTCCTAGACTATGAAGATACAGGATTGAAGACTCCGTCTCGTGTCCGGATGGGACTTTCCTTGGCGTGGAAGGAAAGCTTGGCAATACGGATATGTAGATCTCCTACCATTGTAACCGACTCTGTGTAACCCTAGCCCTCTCCGGTGTCTATATAAACTGGAAGGTTTTAGTCCGTAGGACGAACAACAATCATAAAATAGGCTAGCTTCTAGGGTTTAGCCTCTTTGATCTCGTGGTAGATTTACTCTTGTACTACCCATATCATCAATATTAATCAAGTAGGAGTAGGGTTTTACCTCCACCAAGAGGGCCCGAACCTGGGTAAAAACATCGTGTCCCTTTTCTCCTGTTACCATCCGCCGGTTTTGACACCGACATTGGTGCTTTCATTGAGAGTTCCTCTGTTTCGTCACCTTTAGGCCCGATGGCTCCTTCGATCATCAACAACGACGCGGTCCAGGGTGAGACTTTTCTCCCCGGACAGATCTTCGTATTCGGCGGCTTTGCACTGCGGGCCAACTCCCTTGGCCATCTGGAGCAGATCGAAAGCTACGCCCCCTGGCCATCAGGTCAGATTTGGGAGTTTGAACTACACGGCTGACATCCGGGGAGACATGATCTTCGATGGATTTGAGCCACAGCCAATCGCGCCGCACTGTCTCGATGGGTATGATCTAGCTCTGCCACCGAACAGTACCCTGGAGGCCGCACCAAAGTCCGCTCCGACCCCTAGCTCGGAGCCGACGGCGCCGATCGAGGATGGGTGGTTGGACACCGCCTCGGGGGCTGCTACCTCTACGGTGATAGAGCCAAATACCAACCCTGTCCTTTGTGAAGCTCGTGACTCCAAGGTGCCGGACTCCTCTCCGGACTCCGAACCTTCCGCGCCCCTGCCAATCGAATCCGATTGGGCGCCGATCATGGAGTTCACCGATGTGGATATCTTTCAGCACTCGCCCTTTGGCGACATCCCGAAATTCACTAAAGTCTCTCTCTTTATCAGGAGAGCCCTGCCCGGACTATGGTCAGGTAGATTTCCAAAAGTTTGCGTTAGTTACAGATTGCTACAGACTGTTCTGTTTTTGACAGATTCTATTTTTCGTGTGTTGTTTGCTTATTTCAATGCATCTATGGCTAGTAAATTAGTTTATAAACCATAAGGAAGTTGGAATACAGTATGTTTAACACCAAAATAAATAAAGAATGAGTTCATTACAGTACCTTATGTGGTGGTTTTTTTTCTTTCACTAACGGAGCTTATAAGACTTCCTATTGAGTTTTGTGTTGTGAAGTTTTCAAGTTTTGGGTAAAGCTTTTATGGACTATGGAATAAAGGGTGGCAAGAGCCTAATCTTGGAGATTCCCATGGCACCCCAAGATATTCAAGGATAGCCAAAAGCCTAAGCTTGGGGATGCCCCGGGAAGGCATCCCCTCTTTCGTCTTCGTTCATTGGTAACTTTACTTGGAGCTATATTTTTATTCGCCACATGATATGTGTTTTGCTTGGAGTGTTGTGTATTATATTAGTCTTTGCTTTTTAGTTTACCACAATCATCCTTTCCGTACACAACTTTTGGGAGAAGCCTACTTGATTAGAATTTGCTAGAATACTCTATGTGCTTCACTTATATCTTTTGAGCTTGATAGTTTTTTCTCTAGTGCTTCACTTATATCTTTTAGAGCACGGTGGTGTCTTAATTTTGAAGGAATTACTAGTCTCTCATGCTTCACTTATACTATTTTGAGAGTCTTTTAGAACAGCATGGTATTTGCTATGGTTATAAAATTGGTCCTAGAATTGTAGGCATCCAAGTTGGGTATAATAAAAACTATTATAGGAAGTGAATTGGATGCTATTATCAATTTGATACTTGATAATTGTTTTGAGATATGGAGGTAGTGATATTAAAGTCATGCTAGTTGGGTGATTATGAATTTAAAGAATGCTTGTGTTGAAGTTAGCAAGTCCCGTAGCATGCACGTATGGTTAAAGTTGTGTAACAAATTTGAAACATGAAGTGTACTTGGCTTGTGCATCCTAATGAGTGGCGGTCGGGGACAAGCGATGGTATTTTCCTACCAATCTATCCCCCTAGGAGCATGCACGTAGTTCTTGGTTTTTGATGACCTATAAATTTTTGCAATAAGTATATGAGTTCTTTTGACTAATGTTGAGTCCATGGATTATACGCACTTTTACCTTTCCGCCTTTGCTAGCCTCTTCGGTACCGTGCATTGCCCTTTCTCACCTTGAGAGTTGGTGCAAACTTCGCCGGTGCATCCAAACCCCATGATACAATACGCTCTATCACACATAAACCTCCTTATATCTTCCTCAAAACAGCCACCATACCTACCTATTATGGCATTTCCATAGCCATTCTGAGATATATTGCCATGCAACTTTCCACCATTCCGTTCATCATCATCATGACATACTTTGCTTTTGTCATATTGCCATTGCATGATCATGTAGTTGACATCGTATTTATGGCAAAGCCACCATGCATTATTTTTCATACATGTCACTCTTGATTCATTGCACCATCCCGGTACACCGCCGGAGGCATTCATATAGAGTCATATCTTGTTCTAGTTTCGAGTTGTAATTCTTATGGTGTAATCAATGGAAGTGTGATGATCATCATTATTAGAACAATGCCCAAAGAAAAAAAGAAGAAAAAAAAAGAAGAAAGGCCAAAAAAAAGAAGGGCCCAAAAAAATAAAAAAAGAAAAGAAAAGAAAAATAAATAAAAAGGGCAATGTTACTATCTCTTTTTCCACACTTGTGCTTCAAAGTAGCACCTTGTTCTTCATGTAGCGAGTCTCATATATTGTGCTTCAAAGTAGCACCACGTTTTTCATATAGCGAGTCTCATAAGTTGTTTTTTTCATAGTAGTGGAAAATTTTCATTATAGAACTTGGCTTGTATATTCCTACGATTGGCTTCCTCAAATGCCCTAGGTCATCGTGAGCAAGCAAGTTGGATGCACACCCAGTAGTTTTCTTTTGTCGAGCATTCATTTGTAGCTCTAGTGCATCCGTTGCATGGCAATCCCTACTCCTCATGTTGACATCAATTGATGGGCATCTCCATAGACCGTTGATTATCCTCGTCAATGTGAGACTTTCTCCCTTTTTTGTCTTCTCCACACAATCACCTTCATCATATTCTATTCCACCCATAGTGCTATATCCATGGCTCACGCTCATGTATTGTGTGAAGGTTGAAAAAGTTTGAGATTATTTAAGTATGAAACAATTGCTTGGCTTGTCATCGGGGGTATAGAAGTTGGGAACATCTTTGTGTGACGAAAATGAAGCATTGCCTAACTATATAATTTTGTAGGGATGAACTTTCTTTTGCCATGTTATTTTGAGAAGACATGATTACTTTGATTAGTATGCTTGAAGTGTTACTATTTCTTTTATCAATATGAACTTTTATTTTGAATCATTTGGATCTGAACATTCATGCCACAATAAAGAAAATTACATTATAAATTATGCTAGGTAGCATTCCACATCAAAAATTTCTTTTTTAATCATTTACCTACTCGAGGACGAGCAGGAATTAATCTTGGGGATGCTTGATACGTCTCCAATGTATCTATAATTTTTGATTGTTCCATGCTATTATATTACCCCTTTTGGATGTTTATGGGCTTTAGTTTACTCATTTATATCATTTTTGGGACTAACCTACTAACCGGAGGCCCAGCCCATATTGCTGTTTTTTTGCCTATTTAAGTATTTCGAAGAAAAGGAATATCAAACGGAGTCCAAACGCAATGAAACCTTCGGGAGCGTGATTTTTGGAACAAACGTGATCCAGAGGACTTGGAGTGCAAGTCAAGAAGCAGCCGAGGCCCCCACGAGATAGGAGGCCGTGCCCCCCCCCCTGTAGGGCGCGCCCCCTGTCTCGTGGGCCCCTCGGGCGGCCACCGACGTACTTCTTCCTCCTATATATACCTACGTGCCCCGAAAACATCCAGGAGCCCCACGAAACACAATTTCCACCGCCGTAACCTTCTGTATCCGCGAGATCTCATCTTGGAGCCTTTGCCGGCACTCTGTCGGAGGGGGAATCGACCACAGAGGGCTTCTACATCAACATCCTTGCCCCTCCGATGAGTTGTGAGTAGTTTACCACAGACCTACGGGTCCATAGTTATTAGCTAGATGGCTTCTTCTCCCTTTTTGGATCTCAATACAATGTTCTCCCCCTCTCTTGTGGAGATCTATTCGATGTAAACTCTTTTTGCGGTGTGTTTGTCGAGATCCGATGAATTGTGGGTTTATGATCAAGTTTATCTATGAATAATATTGAATCTTCTCTGAATTCTTTTATGCATGATTGAGTTATCTTTGCAAGTCTCTTCGAATTATCAGTTTGGTTTGGCCTACTAGATTGATCTTTCTTGCCATGGGAGAAGTGCTTAGCTTTGGGTTCAATCTTGTGGCGTCCTTACCTAGTGACAGAAAGGGTTGCAAGGCACATATTGTATTGTTGCCATCGAGGATAACAAGATGGGGTTTATATCATATTGCTTGAGTTTATCCCTCTACATCATGTCATCTTGCTTAATGTGTTACTCTGTTCTTATGAACTTAATACTCTAGATGCAGGCAGGAGTCGGTCGATGTGTGGAGTAATAGTAGTAGATGCAGGCAGGAGTCGGTTTACTTGCTATGGACGTGATGCCTATATACATGATCATGCCTAGATAATCCCATAACTATGCGCTTTTCTATCAATTGCTCGACAGTAATTTGTTCACCCACCGTAATACTTATGCTATCTTGAGAGAAGCCTCTAGTGAAACCTATGGCCCCCGGGTCTATCTCTTATCTTATTTGCTTTCAATCTACTTTTATTTGCATCTTTTCTTTTTGCATCTATATTATAAAATACCAAAAATATATTTATCTTATCATACTATCTTTATTAGATCTCACTTTTGCACGTGGCCGTGAACGGATTGACAACCCCTTTATTGGTTGCGAGTTCTCAGTTTGTTTGTGTAGGTGCGTGGGACTTTTGAGGAGCCTCCTACTAGATTGATACCTTGGTTCTCAAAAACTGAGGGAAATACACCCTCTCCTTTTCGAGGAAAACCAACGCAAGATCAAGACGTACTAGTCGCCATCTTTCACTGGCGAGGATTGAATAGTGAAATGATATTTGGGGAGCGAGCTAGTGTGCTTGACACGCCGGCTGTGGACTATAGCCGACGAACCTTCTCGCGTAAGCCATATGCTTACTTAATGGGTAATGCTGTAATTTCAAAAAAATTCCTACGATCACGCAAGATCTATCTAGGTGATTCATAGCAATGAGAGAGGAGAGTGTGTCCACGTACCCTCGTAGACCGAAAGCAGAAGTGTTTCAATAACGTGGTTGATGTAGTCGAACTTCTTTGCGATCCAACCGATCAAGTACCAAACGTACGACACCTCTGCGTTCAACACATGTTCAACTCGATGTCGTCCCTCATGCTCTTGATCCAGTTGAGGACGAGGGTGAGTTCCGTCAGCACGACGGCGTGGCGAAGGTGATGATGATGCTACCGGCGCAGGGCTTTGCCTAAGCACTACGATAGTATGATCGAGGTGTGTAACTGTGGAGGGGGCACCGCACACGGTTAAGAGAAACTTGTGTGTATTTGTAGTGCCCCCTGCCCCCTTATATAAAGGGGGGAGGGAGAGAGGCCAGCCCCCTAGGGGCACGCAAAGTGTATGGAGACCTACTGGGACTTCCATGTCCTAGTAGGAATCCTTTCCCTTTTAGAAATTGGAGAGAAGGAAGGAGAGAGGGAGTAGGAAAGGGCAAGGTGGGCGCCGCCCCTTCCCCTAGTCGAATTCGGACTCATGGGGGAGGGGCGCCACCTCCCCTTGTCCAACCTCCTCTATTTCCCGTATGGCCTAATAAGGCCCATTACTTCTCCCGGCGAATTCCCGTAACTCCCCGGTACTCCGAAAAATACCCGAATCAATCGGAACCTTTCCGATGTCCGAATACAGCCTTCCAATATATCGATCTTTACGTCTCGACCATGTTGAGACTCCTCGTCACATTCGTGATCTCATCCTGGACTCCGAACAAACTTCGGTTATCAAAACACATAACTCATAATACAAATCGTCATCGAATGTTAAGCGTGCGGACCCTACGGGTTCGAGAACTATGTAGACATGATCGAGAATCATCTCTGATCAATAACCAATAGCAGAACCTGGATGCTCATATTGGATCCTACATACTCTACGAAAATCTTTATCGGTCAAACCGCGTAGTAACATACATTGTTCCCTTTGTCATCGGTATGTTACTTGCCCGAGATTCGATCGTCGGTATCATCATACCTAGTTCAATCTCGTTACCGGCAAGTCTCTTTACTCGTTACATAATACTTCATCCCGCAAACTAACTCATTAGTCACCTTTCTTGCAAGGATTATAGTGATGAGCATTACCGAGAGGGCCCAAAGATACCTCTCCAATGCACGGAGTGATAAATCCTAATCTCAATCTATGCCAACCCAACAAACACCTTCAGAGACACCTATAGAGCATCTTTATAATCACCCAGTTACGTTGTGACGTTTGACAGCACACATGGTGTTCCTCCGGTATTGGGGATTTGCATAATCTCATAGTCCGAGGAACATGTATAAGTCATGAAGAAAGCAGTAGCAATGAAACTGCAAAGATCATAATGCTAAGCTAACAAATGGGTCTTGTCCATCACATCATTCTCCTAATGATGTGATCCCATTTATCAAATGACAACACATGTTTATGGTCAGGAAACATGACTGAGGGAGTCCTGGACTAGGGGGTGTCCGGACAGCCGGACTATCATCGTCAGCCGAACTCCAAGACTGTGAAGATACAAGATTGAAGACTTCGTCCCGTGTCCGGATGGGACTTTCCTTGGCGTGGACGGCAAGCTTGGTGATACGGATATGTAGATCTCCTACCATTGTAACCGACTCTGTGTAACCCTAGCCTTCCCTGGCATCTATATAAACCGGAGGGTTTTAGTCTGTAGGACAACACAACCATTACGACAATCATACCATAGGCTAGCTTCTAGGGTTTAGCCTCCTTGATCTCGTGGTAGATCCACTCTTGTACTACCCATATCATCAATAGCAATCAAGTAGGAGTAGGGTTTTACCTCCATCGAGAGGGCCCAAACCTGGGTAAAACATCATGTCCCTTGTCTCCTGTTACCATCCGCCTAGACGCACAGTTCGGGACCCCCTACCCGAGATCCGCCGGTTTTGACACCAACATTGGTGCTTTCATTGAGGGTTCCTCTGTGTCGTCACCGATAGGCTCGATGGCTTCTTCAATCAACAACAACACCATCAAGGGTGAGACTTTTCTCCCCGGACAGATCTTCGTATTCGGCGGCTTCGCACTGCGGGCCAATTCGCTTGGCCATCCGGAGCAGATCGAAAGCTACGCCCCTGGCCATCAGATCAGGTTTGGAATCCTAAACTTCACGGCCGATATCCGCAGAGACTTGATCTTCGACGGATTCGAGCCACATCCGAGCGCACCGCACTGTCACAATGGGCATGATTTAGCTCTGCCGCCGGACAGTGCCCTGGAGGCCGCACACGAGTCCGCTCTGAACCACAGTTTGGAGCAGACCGTGCAGATCGAGGATAGGTGGCTGGACACCGCCTCGGTAGCTGCAACTTCTGTGGCGTTGGAGCCGAATACCGACCTTGTCCCTTATAAAGCTCGTGACTCCGAGGTGCCGGACTCCTTGCCGGATTCCGAACCTCCTGCGCCCCTGCCAATCGAATCCGATTGGGCGCCGATCATGGAGTTCACCGCTGCGGACATCTTTCAGCACTCACCCTTTGGCGACATCCTAAATTCGCTAAAGCATCTCTCATTATCAGGAGAACCCTGGCCGGACTGCGGTCAGGACGGTTGGGATGCGGACGACGAAGAAATTCAAAGCCCACCCACCACCCACTTTGTAGCCACTGTCGACGACCTAACCGACATGCTAGACTACGACTCCGAAGACATTGACGGTATGAACGACGATGCCGGAGACGATCAAGAACCAGCGCCTACAGGGCACTGGAAGACCACCTCGTCATACGACATATACATGGTGGATACCCCAAAGGATGGGGAGGGCGAAGAAGCAGCGGAGGCAGATTCTTCTAAGAAACAGCCCAAGCGCCGACGTCAACGGCGCCGCTCTAAATCCTGCCACAGCAAGAATGGAGATTCCGGCACCGGAGATAATAACACCCCAGAGAGTGCCGAAGACAACCCCCTCCAGCAAGATTCAGCACAGGAGGACGGGGAAGCGAGCCCTCGAGAGAGAGCGGCAGACGAGGAGGATGAAGACTACATGCCTCCCTCCGGAGACGAGGCAAGCCTCAACGACGACGAATTCGTCGTGCCAGAGGATCCCATCGAACAAGAGCGTTTTAAACGCAGGCTTATCGCCACGGCAAACAGCCTAAAGAAAAAGCAGCAACAACTTCAAGCTGATCAAGACCTGCTGCCCGACAGATGGACCGAGGTCCTCGCGGCCGAAGAGTATGAACTCGAACGCCCCTCCAAAAGTTATCCAAAACGCAAGTTGCTCCCCCGATTAGAGGAGGAAGCATACAAACCTTCATCACCAGCGCACAATACGGCAGATCGACCACCTCGTGGCCGGGACAGAGAGGCATCTAGGCCCTCCATCAAGACCGTACCCCGGCATCGCTCGAAAAGTACGAAGCCATGAGGGAATGCACAGGACTTGCGAGACATATTGGAGGACAAGGCAAGACAATCCAGATCTATCTACGGATCACGCGGGCGCCCCACGACCCACGACGACTACCGTCGCGCCGGATACAGCAACTCCGGCCGGGCCGAACACAGCAGACAACGCTCTTTTGAGCTACGTCGTGATATTGCTCAATATAGAGGTGCTGCACACCCACTATGCTTCACAGACGAAGTAATGGATCATCAAATCCCTGAAGGGTTTAAACCCGTGAACATTGAATCTTACAATGGCACAACAGACCCCGCGGTTTGGATCGAAGATTATCTCCTTCATATCCATATGGCCTGCGGCGACGATCTCCACGCCATCAAGTACCTCCCACACAAGCTTAAAGGACCAGCTCGGCATTGGCTTAACAGCTTGCCAGCAGTGTCAATTGGGTGTTGGGAGGACCTGGAAGCCGCATTCCTCGACAACTTCCAGGGCACATATGTGCGACCACCAGACGCCGATGACCTAAGCCACATAATTTAGCAGCCAGATGAATCGGCCAGACAGTTCTGGACACGGTTCTTAACAAAGAAAAATCAAATCATCGACTGTCCGGATGCAGAGGCCCTCGCAGCCTTCAAACATAACATCCACGACGAGTGGCTGGCCCGGCACCTAGGACAGGAAAAGCCGAAATCCATGGCAGCCCTCACATCACTCATGACCTGCTTCTATGCGGGAGAGGACAGCTGGCTAGCTCGCAGCAACAACCTCAGCAAAAATGCTGGCAGTCCGGATACTAAGGACCATAATGGCAGGTCACGTCGAAACAAAAACAAACGCCGCGTCAACGGCAATAACAATGAGAATACGACAGTCAACGCTGGATTCAGAGGCTCTAAACCCGGTCAGCGGAAGAAGCCATTCAAAAGAACTACTCCGGGTCCGTCCAATCTGGACCGAATACTCGACCTCTCTTGCCAGATACATGGCACCCCCGAAAAGCCAGCTAATCACACCAACAGAGATTGTTGGGTATTCAAGCAGGCAGGCAAGTTAATTCCCGAAAACAATGACAAGGGGCTGCACAGCGACGACGAGGAGGAGACTCGGCCGCCGAACAGTAGAGGACAGAAGGGTTTCCCCCCACAAGTGCGGACAGTAAACATGATATACGCAACCCATATACCCAAGAGGGAGCGGAAGCGTGCACTTAGGGACGTATATGCGATGGAGCCAGTAGCCCCGAAGTTCAATCCATGGTCTTCTTGCCCGATTACTTTCGATCGAAGAGACCACCCGACCAGTATCCGCCATGGCGGATTTGCCGCATTGGTTTTAGACCCAATCGTCGATGGATTTCACCTCACTAGAGTCCTGATGGACGGCGGCAGCAGCCTGAACCTGCTTTATCAGGATACAGTGCGCAAGATGGGCATAGACCCCTTAAGGATTAAACCTACAAAGACGACCTTTAAAGGCGTCATACTAGGTGTCGAGGCCAATTGTACAGGCTCAGTCACACTGGAAGTGGTCTTCGGATCCCCGGATAATTTCCGAAGCGAGGAGTTAACCTTCGACATAGTCCCGTTCCGCAGTGGCTATCACACCCTGCTCGGACGAACCTCGTTTGCAAAGTTCAACGCTGTGCCACATTATGCATACCTCAAGCTCAAGATGCCAGGCCCTCGTGGAGTAATCACGGTCAACGGAAATACTGAACGCTCCCTCCGAACGGAGGAACACACAGCGGCTCTCGCGGCAGAAGTACAGAGCAGCCTTTTAAGGAAATTTTTGAGTCTGGCCGTTAAACGACTGGACATGGCCAAACGCGCCCGGAGTAACATCAATCAAGACCACCTGGCACGTTCCGAGCACGCGTAGCAATGCGGCCCCAACCCCAACCCTTGCATAATTGCAAGACCAGCTCTTCGTGTACATCATTACGCTTTGGAGATACCATGGGCATAGGGGGAGGGGCACGACCACGACAGGCCTAGAGTGCGGATTAACCACACCAGGGGCTCCCAAGTGTGTCACTCTTTTTTCTTCCTTTTTTATTTTTTCACAGGACTCCGTTCACCAGAGGCCCTGTTCGGCAGTAGATCTGCCGAACTAACGATGCAACAGCCAGGGAGGGACAAAGGCTACGACGAACACTTAGGTGGTCTCCATTATGAGCATTAAATTTGTTAAATACACCAGCCCGCAGCCCCACCCCTGGAGGGGGACATGTTTAATTAGTCCAATCCCTTGCTTACCGCACTATTTGTATCGTTCTGCACTCATAGCAGGATTAACTGAATAAACAATGCAGCACCTTTTGTCTGTAATTGCATTACTTTTTTTACATATATGTTCATTAATGACATCTTGCACCCGTACATTTTGGTACGGCCGAATACACAGGGGCTTATGTTCCCTGCATTATGGTGTGATAAGTCCGAACACTTTCACAAGTGCGGCACCCCGAACTTATAGCATTATATGTATCGGCTCCGAATCATGTCTTGGGTCAATAGTTGGGTTTGCCCGGCTCCCATGTTTTGGTACCTTACGTTCCGTTCTATCGGCTAAGGTAGCACTGGGAGAACCACTGCGATTGCACCCCGGTTGAGCTGGGCGAGCGCCTCAGTGGAGAAAGCTAAAACTGACTGTCATGATAAAGCGAGAGACTGGTCGCTATTCGAGAGGTCTTTTCGAGTCCCTAAAGACTTATGCCGCTTCGAGCGAGGAACCGGCTGTGTCCGGCCCAGGCGTGGATAGCGCCCCGAACTCGGTCTTCCGAATACTAGGGGCTTCACCGAAATTTAAAATTATAGAATTCTATGGCTAAGTGAGAGTGTTCAAGCATTATAAGTCCGGTTGCCTTGTTCGTTGTGTTGAGCGCCTCCCTAGATGGACCCAAAAATGGGAACAAAAGTGCTCAAGTTTATCCAGAACACCCCAGCACTCGTGGCATGGGGCTGAAGCCGACGACTTGCCATCTCTCAGATTTAATAAACAGCCGCACAGAAGGTAATATTTTAAATCAATAAGCATTGCTTAGCGCATATGAACAAAGTTTTCAACGCACAGGATAACACATTGCGAGTTCACTCAATAATTACATCTCTGGGGCACTCATCCGCAATCTTGCGGGCACCCTTCAGGACAGTCTTATAGTACATCTCGGGCGTACAATACTCCTTGCCCGCTGGCGGCGCGTCAGTGATAAGCCTCTCCGCATCCAGCCTGCCCCAATGCACCTTTGCGCGGGCAAGGGCCCAACGGGCACCTTCAATGCAGGCGGAGCGCTTGACGACTTCCACCCAGGGGCACGCATCCACCAGCCGCCGCATGAGGCCGAAGTAGCTCCCAGGCATGGCCTCTCCAGGCCACAGCTGGACTATGAGGCCCTTCATGGCCTGCTCGGCTACCCTGTGGAGCTCGACCAGCTGCTTCAGCTGGTCGCTAGGGGGCACCGGATGTTCGGCCTCAGAGTACTGAGACCAGAAGACCTTCTCCGTTGAGCTCCCCTCCTAGCCACGGTAGAATGCGGCGGCATCAGACACACTGCGAGGCAGATCTGCAAACGCCCCTGGAGAGCTCCGAATTCGGGTAAGTAACAGGTAATTTACATTAACATGCTTGCTTTGCATGAAAAATGCCTTACCCGCCGCTATTTTCTTCACATCCTCAACCTCCTGAAGGGCCTTACGGGCCTCGGCCTTAGCGGCTTTGGCACTTTCAAGAGCCGAGGCAAGCTCGGACTCTCGAGTCTTCGAGTCGCGCTCCAAACTCTCATGCTTTTCCATGAGAGCCTGGAGCTCTTGCCGCACCTCCGCCACCCACGCCTCCTGCTTCTCTCGCTCCGCTCGTTCCGCGGCCGCATTACGTTCGGCCGCGGACACGGCCTCCTTCAGGGTCGCCTCCTCGTTCGTGGCCCCTGTAGTACCCACGTTATCCTTGTTGTTTCTATTGCAACCAAAATCCTTTTCTGTAAGGTACAAATTTTAAAGTGGTGTTACACACCTTCTTTATCCTCGAGCTGCTTCTTGGCATGGCCGAGCTCTCACTCGGACCGCTCGAGGTCCTGCTTCAAAGCACCGACCTCTGCAGTCAGTGCGGCAGAGGTCAGCAGTGCAGCCTGCAAACCCATATTGACATAATTTTTAGTACTCCTGCGTATATCTTTTTTAGATCCTCAGTCCGGGTTTTCTTTCCGAACACCGAACCGAGCATCAGGGGCTACTGTCAATGCGGTATTACATTACATATTTTAAACTTCTTACCTCAAAGCCTGTTAGAAGGCTACTGCAGGCTTCGGTCAGCCTGCTCTTGGCGAGCTGAACCTTCTGAATCACCGCACTCATGATAGTGCGGTGTTCTTCCTCGATGGAAGCGCCGTTAAGCGCCTCCAACAAGTTGTCCGGCGCCTCCGGTTGGACGGAGGCTGCCGGCGTCACGGTCTTGCCCTTCTTACGAAGGGGCCGCCTGCCGGACTCCGGAACCATTGCGGGTTCCGGCATGGAGTCCGGCGCAAAGTCCGGGAGGCTGCCCTGAGGCACCTCCGGAGCCTCCTCCTGATGGGTCCCCTCTTGGGATCCCACCTCGGCATCGTCAGCACGAGGGGTGGAGGCGGTCGGAATGGAATCCACGTCCAACGGAGCCAAGGACCCGCTCGACGAAGCGGGAACATCATCATCGGCCGGACTATAGGTAGTGCGCGGCATTAGAAGGACACTATGTGACATGAAGGAGATATTATCAACCATTCAGGAATCCGGATACTTACGATCTTGCCGGAGGCCTGGCCCTTGAGGGCCACTCTTCGTAGCCAACGTTGGCGTTGGCGGAGCTGTCCGGAGGAAGGGTCCTTCCCCTCTTGGACCCTTCGGCCTCCCCCATTGGGGAGGCCTTCCTCTTCCTCTCTCCCTCCTCCGGGAGAGAGTCCTCTTTCTCCTCCTCGTCTTCGGGGGAGGAGTCCGCCTCGGAGCCATCGGACGATGAGTCCGATATCACCTGGCGCCGGGAACTTCTTCGAGTTCCCGTGGCCTTCTTCTTGGCCTTCTTCTCCGGCACCACATACAGTGTCGGGACTAGCAGCCCCGTTAAACGGGTGTCCGCTGGGTCTTCGGGAAGGGGAGCCGGATAGTCTACCTGTCCGGACGTCCTCTGCCAGTCCTGTCAAAGGCATTGGGAGTTTTAGATCCCACATAGAATTAAACTATGAAAGAAAATAACTGTCCCATAGAGGATAACAAAGCTTACCTCGCCGGCCGGGCGCTTGGTGCTGAATCCGCGGTCTTCCGTCGCAGATGCGGGGGCTTCTCCGCCCTTGAACAGCACCCTCCAGGCAGCTTCGTACGTCATGTCGAAGAGCCCGCTCAAGGCCTGGTGCTGTGCCGAATTGAACTCCCACAAATTGAAGGCCCGTTGTTGGTAGGGGAGAATCCGGCGGACGAGCATGACCTGGATCACGTTGACAAGCTTGAGCTTCTTGTTCACCAAGGTCTGGAGACAGGACTGGAGTCCGGTCAGCTCCTTCGAACTGCCCCATAGCAAGCCCTTCTTTTTCCAGGAGGTTAGCTGCATAGGGGCACCAGATCTGAACTCGGGGGCCGCTGCCCATTTAGGGTCCCGCGGCTCGGTGATGTAGAACCACCCCGATTGCCACCCTTTGATGGTTTCCACAAAGGCGCCCTCAAGCCAGAGGGCGTTGGGCATCTTGCCCACCATGTGTTGGTGTACTAAAGTAGGGGTACCTTAGTACCCCGAACTTGTGCACGGGCAGTCGCAGCGTCCAGCGGCAAGGCTTGCCGGGCGTCCGCCAAGATCCTCCACTATTCCTATTTACTGCCATTCAAGAACAAAGTGTTAGCTGAGAAGACAGAACCCCGGCAAGAGGAGCTTGCCGGGAAGGACAAGGCCCCGGCAAGAGGAGCTTGCCGGGAAGGCCAACCAAGGCACTTCAGAAAACTTGCCGCGACGCTCCGCGCGTCCCGGCAAGACCCGGCGAGCGGCAAGCTTGCGGGTGCGACAAGACAACGGCCGCGGCAAGGCGCTTGCCGCGGCAAGGCTGCCACTCTGCACCCGAGCTCTAGCACATCCACGACGTGTCACCATAGGATCGCTCCTGGTGCACGTGGCGGGTAGCTGTGCAGCATAGCGGTGCGAGGTGGCAAGCAAAGCTGACAAGGAGACCATCGTGGCGATCGGTGGCGCCCCTAACGGTCGCTTCCTTGCACTGTTGGGGCGACCGGACGGGCATTAAATGCCCTTGTCCCCTGCCGTCAGAGTTAGGTAGGGGGCACTGTTGGTAGTAGTTGTATCAACCTGCGTTTTTACCTTTTTACCCCTCTTTCTACGCTGCCACCTGTCGGTGACCCCTAGCACCGTACTCGCGTTGGAACAAGGCCAAGCTGGTGGGTCGCGGGATGCTCAAGGCCAACGCGTGCGTCAACACGCCGGCACGAGCGCAGTGTGGTCACCTGGACGAGATGTTGCTCCTTCTAACACTGTTAGAAGTTTGAGCATGTCTCGCACCTCGCGTCGCTCGCCACCGCCGCCCAACACTCCAGAGGAAGCGCTGGCCCGAGCCCAGCTGCTTCTAGACTACCCTCCAGCGCCAGACAAGATCGACGACTGGAGGGCCGCCATTTATAGCCTTATCGGCTTCGCCAACGGCGACAAGCCCCGGCAACCGAGCGCATCGAAGCCCCGGCAAGACGCCCAGGTGCAAGCCAACACCGACAAGACCGCTGGGGGTGCCACCACCGTGCACTCCCCGCCCCGAAGGCCAAGATCGCCGACTCGCCGGGCCAACCTCGACACCGACTCCACCGCATCGTCGGACCCGCGAGCTCGCCGCGATCAACGCCAAGTTCTCCAAGAACGACAACACGAGGACGCTCGTACTCGCATTGAGCGCAGAAGAGAAGCGCGGCGTCAATCTGACCAGCGCGCTGGGCCCACTATCGATATGCATGCGCCAGGGGAACCAGGCGACTTGCCGTACGCGGTAGGTTGCCCTGCGTTCACCCGTGAGCTGCGGCAGGTCCAGTGGCCCAGTACCAAGAACTTCAAGCCAGACGTGCCCGAGAAGTACGATGGCAGGATACATCCGTCAGAGTTCCTCAGCGTCTACACCATCGCGGTGCAGGCTGCCGGGGGGCGCGATGAGAAGATCCTCGCCAACTACTTCCCGCTGGTGCTCAAACCCAACGTCAGATCTTGGCTCATGCACTTGCCCGACAACTCCATCTCTTCGTGGGCGGACCTGTGCCATCAGTTTGTCGGCGCCTTCACAGGCGACCACAAACCCCATGGCCAGGAGAGCGAACTTCATCTGCTCGCCCAGAAGGAAGGAGAACCCCTGCGCAAGTATATACAGAGATTCAGTCAGGTGCAGCGCAACATCCCAGACGTCCACCCTGCCGCGGTTATCAGCGTGTTCCATCAGAACGTGCGTAACCATAGGATGAGGGAGGAGATGGCGATGTGCAAAATCAGAGATGTCAGCGAGCTGTATGCTCTGGCCAACAAGTGTGCACGGGCTGAGGAGGGGAGGAGACTCCCCGGAGAGAACGCAGGAGCAGAAGGATCTGACAGTGAGGACGCCCCTCCGGCAAAGAGGAACCGGAGGCGGAATAACAGAAAGAGGAAGGCTAAGGATGTGTTAGTTGTTGAGCAGTCCGGCAGCGGAGGCGGTTCCAAGAAGGCTAGAGCTGGTGACTCCGACGAGGCTGTGGTGGCCGCCGACAAGCAGGACGGCTCCGGCAAGCAGTACTGCAAGATCCACCGCACCAAGGGCCACGACCTCCAAGCCTGCAAGAAAGTTGAGCAGATGGCGGAGCTACAGAAAGCTGAATACAAGCGCCGCGACAAGGAGAAGGCCCGGGAAGGTGGCGGAGGATCCGGCAACAAGCGTCCCACCCGGGGAGGGCGCCGCGGCAAGGCCAAGCCGCGGCAAGGAGACAGGCCTCCCCGCGGCCGCGACAAGGACGAAGACAAAGATGAGGATGATGAGATGGAGGAAGATGAGACTGACGAGCAGGAGTTCCAGAAGGCAACAGAGGTTTTGTGCGTTGACGGCGGTGCTTCTCTGCACACCTCGCACCGCCAACTCAAACAGTGGGTGCGGGAAGTGAACGCAGCAGAACCGCCCGTTGAGTTGCGCAAGCCCCTGAAGTGGTCCAGCACGCCCATCGTCTTCGACGTTGAGGATCACCCTGATCGCATCACTGCGGTCGGGTGCCTGCCGATGTTGGTTTCACCAATAATCCGTAACCTCAAGGTCACGAAGATGCTGGTTGACGGCGGGGCCGGCTTAAATCTGATCTCCTCCGCAGTGCTCAAGAAGCTCCAGATCCCCGACAGCGAGCTCGAAGAGACTGGTACCTTTCAAGGAATAAACCCGGGAAGGAGCAAGCCGAAGGGGAAGATCACACTGCCAGTGACGTTTGGCAGCGAGCTGTATTTCAGGACAGAGAGAGTCACATTTGACGTTGCTGATTTCCCATTGCCCTACAATGGGATACTCGGCCGTCCGGCGCTTGCCAAGTTCATGGCAGCCTCTCACTACGCCTACAATGTGCTCAAGATGCCTGGTCCGATAAGTGTCATTTCTGTCCAAGGCGACAAGAAGGATGCACTCATCTGTACCGACAAGATCTACCGGGAAGCAGCAGCCGCAGCAGAGCGCAAACCACTTGCCGCTGAAGCTCCCGGGGGGAAGAAGAAGACCAAGTCCGGCAAGAGTAGCTCTGATGCCCACTCCGGCAAGCGCACCTCCTCGGAGTGCTGCGCTACCGTCGAGGACGCACCATCGAGCTCCACCGGCAAGTGCAAGAAGGCAAAGACAGCTTCACCAGAGACCAAGAAAGTGGCCGCCAATGAGGACGGCACTGGTGGTACCTTCACCATCAGTGCCACGCTTGACCCTAAATAGGAAAGCGCGCTCGTTGCTTTCCTGCGGGCGAATGTTGATGTGTTTGCATGGCAACCATCTGACATCCCCGGTGTTCCCAAGAAAGTAATTGAGCACCACCTTGCCGTCTGTCCTCACGCGCGGCCCGTCAAGCAGAGAGTCAGAAAACAAGCAGTGGAGAGACAAGAGTTCATTGCAGAAGAGATCAAGAAATTGGAAGCAGCAGGCCTGGTCCGAGGAGTACTCCATCCAACGTGGTTAGCCAATCCAGTAGTCGTGCGCAATGCAAACGGGAAGTGGAGGCTTTGTATTGACTTCACTGATGTTAATAAAGCTTGTCCCAAGGATCCATTTCCCTTGCCGCGCATTGACCAAATTGTCAACTCCACGGCAGGATGTGATCTGCTTTCGTTCCTTGATGCATACTCAGGATATCATCAGATCTTCATGGCTGAAGAGGATGAAGATAAGACCGCATTCATTACTCCATGTGGCATGTACTGCTTTGTTCGAATGCCCTTCGGACTAAAGAATGCCGGTTCAACATTCGCAAGAGTAGTCAGTCATGCTTTTGAGCCACAGCTGCACAGAAACGTAGAAGCTTACATGGATGACATAGTGGTCAAGAGCAAGGACAAAGAGACTTTGATCCAAGATTTGGACGAGACCTTCACAAATCTGCGCAAGATCAATCTCAAGTTGAATCCCGAGAAGTGCGTGTTTGGGGTCCCTTCCGGCAAGCTCCTCGGATTCTTTGTGTCTCAGAGGGGGATTGAAGCCAATCCCGACAAGATCAAAGCCATTGAGCAGATCGAAGCCCCGAAGCGCGTCAAGGATGTGCGAAGGCTTGCCAGCTGTGTTGCTGCTCTCAGCAGGTTCATTTCCAAGTCTGCTGAACGCACCCTGCCGTTTTTCAAAATTTTGAAAAAGGCGGGTCCAATGAAATGGACTCCGGAAGCGGAGGCTGCGCTGCAAGACTTGAAGAAATATTTGTCGTCCACTCCAACACTTGTCGCACCTAAGCCACAAGACAAGTTGCTGCTATATCTGGCGGCAACCAATCAAGTGGTTAGTGCTGCGTTAGTTGCGGAGAGGGAGGCGGATGATGAGCCGGCGGCCACGGCAAGCGAATCCGGCGACAAGCAGGGGGCTTCCCCGACAAGCTCTGGTTCCGACAAAGATGGATCTGCGCAGCCACAAGAAGAGAAACAGAAGAAGATGGTGCAGCGCCCAGTTTAGTTTGTCAGTTCCCTTCTACAGGGGGCTAGATCAAGGTACTCTGGTGTGCAGAAGTTGCTTTTCAGCCTTCTCATGGCCTCGAGGAAGCTGCGCCATTACTTTCAAGCACATGAGATCACAGTGGTCACTCGCTTTCCGTTGAAGAGGATATTGCAAAATCCAGAAGCAACAGGCAGGATTGTCGAGTGGGCACTGGAATTGTCAAGCTTTGGCCTCAAGTTTGAAAGTACTTCAACTATTCAGAGCCGAGCATTGGCAGAATTCATAGCAGAATGGACGCCAACACCCGATGAAGAAACTCCGGAGAGGAGCATCCCCGTCAAGGAGGCAAGCAAAGAATGGATCATGTACTTTGATGGTGCCTTCTCGCTGCAAGGCGCCGGTGCGGGTGTGCTACTTGTCGCACCCACTGGAGAGCACCTCAAGTACGTGGTCCAGATGCACTTTCCCAAGGAACAAGCAACAAACAATACTGCAGAGTATGAAGGCTTGCTTGCCGGACTCAGGATCGCGGCAGAACTTGGGATCAAGAAGCTTATTGTCAGGGGTGACTTGCAGCTTGTCGTCCGTCAAGTAAACAAAGATTATCAGAGTCCGTTGATGGAAGCCTACATCGATGAAGTGAGGAAGCTGGAAGAGCATTTTGAAGGCCTGCAGATGGAACATGTTCCAAGAGCCCAGAACGACATTGCAGACGGCCTGTCAAAGTGCGCCGCACTCAAGTTACCTATGGAACCAGGGATTTTTGTGCTCAAGTTGACTCAACCATCTGTAACACCATCAACTGGACAAAGCAAGAAGAGGAAATTGATTACTGGCGACTACTTTCCGGCAGAGCTCCCTGAAGCCGCCGCCAAGAAGGTCCCCAGGATCAACACAGAAAGTGCTGAGGAGCAGTCTGCTCTGACAAGCCCTAGGGCTTGTTTTGTTGAAGCAGATGCTCCCGACAGGCTGTGTCCCGACACGCTTGCCGGGGAGCATCACGCTCCGGCAGGATCCCAGATTCTTGCCGTAGAAGCGGATGTTCCCGCAGCAGCATTTGCGCCTTTAGTCCTTGTCGTCGAGCCACAAGCTCCGACATGGGCACAACAGATAGTCCATTTCCTTCAAACAGGAGAACTTCCCGAGGAACAAGAAGAAGCGGAGAGAGTAGCCCGGCAATCAAGTATGTACCAGTTTGTCGATGACATACTGTACAGAAGAAGATTCAACGGAGTGAAATTGAAGTGCATTTCCCGGGAAGATGGACAGAAGCTGTTGGCAGAGATACATGGAGGCATATGTGGTCACCACATTGGCGCAAGAGCACTTGCCGGCAAAGCCTTCCGGCAAGGTTTCTTCTGGCAGACAGCCCTCCAGGATGCAACTGCACAAGTAACCAAGTGTGAAGCGTGCCAGTTCCACTCCAAACAGATTCATCAACCAGCTCAAGCTCTCCAAACAATCCCTTTATCCTGGCCATTTTCGGTCTGGGGGCTTGACATCCTCGGCCCTTTCCCCCGAGCTGTCGGGGGCTTTGAGTACTTGTACGTTGCAATCGACAAGTTCACAAAGTGGCCTGAAGTGGAACCAGTGAGGAAGGTGACAGCACAGTCATCAGTCAAGTTCTTCAGGTCAATTGTTTGCCGTTTCGGAGTCCCTAACAGGATCATCACCGACAACGGCACACAATTCACGAGCCGCACCTTCATGCAGTACGTCCAAGATCTTGGCGCCAAGATCTGCTTCACTTCTGTTGCTCACCCGAGAAGCAACGGTCAAGCGGAGAGGGCAAACGCTGAAGTGCTGCGCGGGCTCAAGACCAGAACTTTCGACAGGCTGCACAAGTGCGGAAGAAATTGGATCGAGGAGCTGCCGGTGGTTCTTTGGTCGATCAGGACGACACCAAATCGAGCCACTGGCCAGACACCTTTTGCTCTTGTCTATGGAGCAGAAGCAGTTCTCCCCACGGAACTCGTATACGGATCGCCTCGAGTGCTCGCTTATGATGAGCTTGAGCAAGAGCAGCTGCGGCAAGATGACGCGCTGCTCCTCGAGGAAGATCGTCTTCAGGCTGCTGTACGAGCTGCTCGTTACCAGCAAGCTTTGCGTCGCTACCATAGCCGCAAAGTTAATGCCAGAAGGTTCGAGGAAGGCGACCTTGTTCTTCGGCGCGTTCAATCCGCCAAGAATTCCAACAAGTTGACGCCGAAGTGGGAAGGCCCTTATCGAGTGAAACGAGTCACTAGGCCCGGCGCTGTCCGCCTTGAGACCGAAGATGGCTTTCCGGTGAGCAATTCCTGGAACATAGAGCATCTTCGCAAGTTTTACCCATAAGGCGTGGTTGCCGGAACCTGTTCCGGCAACCACCTTTTGTACAAGCATTGCTGCTGTTATGTAACCCTTTGTACAAAGCCGGGCGCAGATCCCGTGCATAAATAAAGCTCAAGTGTGCTTCGCACATCTTGTCAAATTTCATGCATTCTTTCTTTTTTTTTTTGCATGTTTTATCTGACACTTTGTGCAGCACATACCCCCGGTAAGCAATAACGAGCCTTAAAGCCCCAATACCATTATTTTCTCTTCTTTCTTTTTCCCAAAAAGAAGGTTCCTTCGCCCACAAGTTCACGGGGGGGGAGAAGGAGAGGATAAAGGTGTGGACCGGGCATCGTTCAAAGGAGTCCAGCCTTGCCGGGACGCGGACGACAGAAAAGCTAAGTTGCCAAAGTTTGAGCATTGTCAGTTTTAAATTTCTAAGTTATATTCCTTGAACGACCGTTCCTTGTATGGAGAACTTGTGCGCGGAGGAACTGGCTCGTGGCTAAGTTGCGCCCTTACTTTGTTTCGAGTCCGCTCAACAATGAAAGTGAGCTGCAACTAGTCCCGACAAGGTTTCTTGCCGGTGGCAACACCGCCAGCAGGCTGCTGATGTTCCGCACTCAGCGCTCGCGGCAATTGTGCTTGCGCCGGCAAGTTCCCTAAAAGCGTAGGGCAAAAACATACAAGGGATGGAATCGAGTAAAGGAAGTAACATAGCAGATAGTGCCCAGAATAGAGTTATATTACAAAAATAGCCTGTTGCGGCACTGACTAAATTGTTCTCATGACTTAAAGAAACAGCGACAAGGAAAGGAAAAGAAGGATGGCCTAATCCACGTGCTCGCCATCGATCCTCCTGACTTTGTTCACCTTGTCCACGATGGGTGCGACGATGGCTTTGAGATCCTCAAGATCAGCACCCTCCGGCAGCTTCTTGAGGACGCGGGAGAGGTCAAGGCCTGGATTGTGGAAGAGGATCTTCACCAGCACCTTCTCCAAGACCTTGGCGCAGATTGCGCGCGACTCGTACGCCAGCTTCTTCGGGATCCTTTCCCGGAGTTGCTGGAGGGCCGTCACCACACCCTTGAAGAAAAGAGTAAGCTTGGCGCTGGGCTGGAGATTTTCGTTGGTGGAGTACCCGAAGCCCGCCAAGTCCAGCTCCGCCAGCTCCTCGTCGATGGCTGCAGCAATGTTGACGAGGCCCTCCGTCCAGAGCTCCACCGTTGCCTTGAAAGTGTTCTGAGTCTCGGCGGCCCTCGTCAACAGCTCTTCGTTGCCCTTGAGCTCCTTCTTCAAGTCATCTTCTCGCTTCTTGGCGGCGTCCAACGTCCTCGTCAAGGTGGCCAGCTTCTTCTACAGATTAGCGCTCGAGTCCTTGGCGGCGTTCAGCTCCTTGATCTTCTCGGCGAGCTGAACTTGCAGATCACCATGGGCATGGGCATCCTTCTCGCGCTCGCGCTGGAGTGCGGCAAGCTCTTCGTTCTTACTTTTCATGTCCGCCTCCAGCTGCGTCACCTTCGCCTCTAACTCCTTCTTGGCAGCCTCAGCAGCCGCGGTGGCATCCTTCGCCTCCTTGAGTGCCCCGCCAAGTGATTGCTCCCGGACGGCGAGCTCCTCCTCGTGGCTGTCCAAGTTCACCTTCTTCTGTATCAGCTCACCATCCTGCTTGGACAGCTCCTCGGCGGCGAGCCTCTGCTGCTCTTCGGCTTCAGCCTTTTCTAGGATGAACGCCTTCTTCGCCTCGTCGAGCTGCGCCCTCTCCTCAGCAATGGACCGGAGGGCCTCCTGGTTGCGGTTCCGGAGCTCCTGCGCGTGTTTCTCTATGTCAACTCCCGCCTGCGCGACAAGCGCTTCCCAGGACTCGAGCTTCACTTGCCGGGCGCGGTAGAGTTACACCAACTTCCGGAGCAGCTGCTCCTCCTCGGACTCGCCGCTGCTGCTGCTTGGCTTGTCAACCACTACCAGCCCAGCAGAGGCGAGTACTTCCCCGTCAAACTCCTCTCCTTCCACCGGTGCCCTGGAGCTCGACGCCCAGGGAAGCTTGATGTACACGCCCTCGCCGGCCTTCAAGTATGCGCCTGGCTGGGGCTCCTCGGAGCCCAGCGCTGCATCAGCGGCGGAGGGGTCGGCGGACGGTGCAGCGCCTTGCGCTCCTGCGTCCTCCGGGTCATCAGTGCGATCACCGGACCCCTCGCCGGCTCCTGCGCCAGCAGCCTTGGCGGCTTCCTCGTCGGCGGGTTCATCAGCGCCGGCCTCTTCCTCGCCAGCGGCGGCATCTTCAGTGTTGCCGCGTGCGCCTTCCTCGCCGGTGGCCTCGTTCTCCATCGGGTCTGCGAGAGGGGGATCTGAGGATAGGAAGAGGAAAGAAAAGTCAAGCAAATATCCAAAAAAGAAGATCAGAAGAAGGACCCAAGGGAAGATTTCCGACAAGGAAGTTTACCTGTGCTGGGCTCAGTGACCATGGGCTCCTCCACCAAGGGCTCACTGGTTCCGTCCCTTGCCGGGGACCTCTCCTTTGCTGGGGAGCGCTCCCTTGTTGGGGAATCGCCCCTTGGCGGTGTAGTCGAAGCAGACAGCACCTCCGGGGCGGTTTCTGATTGCCCCTGATGGGCCTGCTCTGCTCCTACACGAATAGATCAGCAATCAAGATGTCAGCAAAAGAAGAAGCACCCATGCGCGCCCCACAACGGGAAGTGAACCAAACACTTACGCTGGGGGCTGTGCTGGGGGCTGCTGCGAGGAGAAGGAACCGGGTCCGTCAAGGTGGTCTCGGACGTATCTTCTGTTGTCGCAGCAGTATCGTCCTCGATGACAACCACGGGGACCTTGGCCCTCTTCGCCGCTCTCTCCGCCAGAGTCCTGAAATAGAACAGGAATTCAGAGAGAAGCAAATTAGATACAAGACAAACAATAACAAGGATCAAAGAAAATCAAGAACAGTGAGAAGAAAGTCTCACTCCTCCTCCTCCTCCTCTTCATCATCATCGAAGCTCAGCGCGGAGAGGTCGAAGTCCGGTACCCTCTCTGCGCGGTGTGGCGGAGGAGTAGGCTCCCTTCGGTGTTTGCCGGGGGCTGTGGCAAGATCAGGCGTGGCGGCCCGGGAAGACCCCGCCTCAGTTGCCGGCACAGCCTGGGACCCTCCCGCGGCAACGGTACTTGCCGCGGTGGAGCGTGTCCCACGGCGCCGCGGTTGCTGGCCGGCCTGCTCCCCTGCCGTATCTCCGACTCGACGAAGGCGCCTTCTCGGTTGGAATTGGGGCTGCGCTGGGGGCTCCGCCTGCGGCAAGCTGCTCGAAGACGGCTGGCCGCTCGCGCCCCCGGCGGGCTCGCTCGTTTCGGCCTCGGGCTCCCCCTCGCCAACGACCTCTTCGGCAAGATCTTCCCGATTGGCAAGGCTTGCTGCCTCGGCTGCATCCGCCTCCTCCAGCGTGAAGCCAAACTCGCCCGCGATAGCTGCTGCCACCGCCTCTTCGGCCCTGGTGGCGATGTACCGCATCTCGTCATCGGTGGTCGCGCGGGTGAGGAGCTTCTGCTCGTCGGAGTTGACTGCCACCTCCCTCAAGCTATCAAAGAATTGCTACACGACGTCGGCGGCGGGCTCTATCCAAGTTGTGCTTATCCCGTGTGAGTCGCACTCTGGCATCATTGCGCAGATGCGATCGCGCTGGGAGTTGTTGCACATCGGGATGACGCCCTGCGGCAACCTGAACCACTCTGGATGGTTGGCGTCATGCTTGAACAGCTCCCTCAGCATCCCGTCAAGCTCCAGAACCGTGAAGTTGAAGTTGAGGCCTGGACGCAGCCTCATGATATCCGCCGGTCCGCCAAACAGCCAGGCGGGCCTCCCCCTCTTCTGCAGAGGGGCGATGCGACGGTGGAGGAAATCCGCGCCAACCGCCCCTGCTGTGAGCCCGGCATGCCTGAGCCGGAGGATTCGGGTGGTGGCAATCTTCAGCTTGGCATCGTCCGGCGACAGAGCGCTCCAGTCGCCGCCGCGCACTACCCGGGTCTGGCGCAGGTCGGTGAATGGCTGCGGATTGGCATCACAGATCCAGCACCACTCCGCCCTCCACTCATCCCACTTGCTGCGGAGCTTGCCCGTCAAGTACACCTCCTTCATGCCAATCCTGGAGGTCCAGGCGATTCCGCCAGCCAGTGGCTCCCCTTTCTCGGCCCGGGGGGGTGAAATAATGACGGAAAAGAGCGACATTGGGGAGGATGCCAACAAAGTTCTCGCAGAGGTGTGCGAAAACCGCCATTGTCAGAACGGAGTTGGGAGTGAAATCAAGAAGATGAAACCCGTAGGTGTTCATGATGTCGCAGAGAAAATCGGAAAAGGGTGGGCAGAGCCCGCAATAGAAGAACACAGGAAAGAAGTAGTATCCTCTGGGGCACTTTTTCAATTTGGAAGCCTAAGCGGAAAGCGCCAGCGTGCGCGGATGCGCCCGCGTCTCCGTCGACCAGAAGAGGTAGAACTCCTCCCGCAGCGCCTTCGGGGTGAGCTCGGGCGAGAAAAGCGCTTGCTTCTTGCGCAGCGCCTCAAGCTGCAGCGCCTCGGCCGACTTCGCAGCCTTCGCAGCCTTCCCGGTCTTCGGAGCCATGGCGGAAGCGGTGGGGGAAGGCGAGGGTGACGGCGGCGACGGTGGCGACGGGCGACGGAGCGCTGCTCTCTTTCGGTTTGGGAAGCGGAGGGGAGCGGCGGAGCTTCCGGAGGAAGGAACTTCAAGTGGCGAAGGTGGGGGAACGGCCCTGTTTCCTCTGCTTATAAACGGGGGATGCGAACGTTACGCATTTCCTGGAATTAAGTATTGACCATGTTCTCTCCCACGACGCCGCGATTGACGCGTGCTGTTGCGGGAGGGCGCGGTGGGCATGGAGTCAGATTTAATGTGGACCCGGGCCGCGTATGCCCGTGCCCTGTTTTGGGCCTGGCCCAACAGCGCTCGGCACCGTGTATGGCCCAGGCCCGGGGGCTCGTGTCGGTGTACTAAAGTAGGGGTACCTTAGTACCCCGAACTTGTGCACGGGCAGTCGCAGCGTCCCGCGGCAAGGCTTGCCAGGCGTCCGCCAAGATCCTCCGCTATTCCTATTTACTGCCATTCAAGAACAAAGTGTTAGCTGAGAAGACAGAACCCCGGCAAGAGGAGCTTGCCGGGAAGGACAAGGCCCCGGCAAGAGGAGCTTGCCGGGAAGGCCAACCAAGGCACTTCAGAAAACTTGCCGCGACGCTCCGCGCATCCCGGCAAGACCCGGCGAGCGGCAAGCTTGCGGGTGCGACAAGACAACGGCCGCGGCAAGGCGCTTGCCGCGGCAAGGCTGCCACTCTGCACCCGAGCTCCAGCACATCCGACGACGTGTCACCACAGGATCGCTCCTGGTGCACGTGGCGGGTAGCTGTGCAGCATAGCGGTGCGAGGTGGCAAGCAAAGCTGACAAGGAGGCCATCGTGGCGATCGGTGGCGCCCCTAACGGTCGCTTCCTTGCACTGTTGGGGCGACCGGACGGGCATTAAATGCCCTTGTCCCCTGCCGTCAGAGTTAGGTAGGGGGCACTGTTGGTAGTAGTTGTACCAACCTGCGTTTTTACCTTTTTACCCCTCTTTCTACACTGCCACCTGTCGGTGACCCCTTTAGACTATAAAAGGGAGGCCCGTGCGCACGTAGAGGGGGTTCCGCATTTTTTGGGGTTCATTCGACTCCTTCAACACTACACCACACCCACGCTCTCGAGCAAGAACAAATAAAAACACAAAGCAGTAGTAGGAGTTTTATCTCTCCGGAGAGCTCCGAAGCTGGGTAAAATCCCCCGCATGCTCTCGCCTCGATCTGCTCTGTGTGCGCCCTCTGCTCCTTTGCTGGACAAGAAGGGGCCCCCTGCCCCATAGGTGCTCGTCCCCCACGACACCATGGCGCCTCCGCACTCCGCTTGGACACCCTTCACTACCTTCGGCTTGACGTTGAAGGTCTTGAGCCACAAGCCGAAGTGGGGCCGGATGCAGAGAAAGGCCTCGCACACGACGATAAACGCCGAGATGTTGAGGATGAAGTTTGGCGCCAGATCGTGGAAGTCCAGGCTGTAGTAGAACATGAGCCCCCGGACGAAGGGATGAAGTGGGAAGCCTAGTCCGTGGAGGAAGTGGGGAAGGAATACGACCCTCTCATGGGGCCTGGGGGTGGGGATGAGCTGCCCCTCGTCGGGCAGCCGGTGCGCGATGTCGCTGGAAAGGTATCCGGCGCCGTGCAGCTTTGCGATGTGCTCCTCCATAACGGAGGAGGCCAGCCACTTGCCTCCCTCTCCAGACATGGTTGGAGAAGGTTGAGACGAGATGTGCGGACTTGGGCGTTGGAGCTCGAGTGCGCGGAGATGGATAAGCAAAGGAGGAAGAAGGCGTAGGTGAAAAGGTGGATCCTTATCCCCTTATATATATAGACGGACGAAGACTATGCGTCCCCACCGGCCTGGTAAAACTCGCTTATCTCCCAAGCACCACCATCAATGGCGCGGTTGGGTTACCCACGTCCATATTGATGGGAATCTCGGAATAAGGGGAACACGGTCTCTGCTTCGACAAGACGTGCCAAGGAAACCGCTTCGCTAAACGCACTGAGGTGGTATAATAAAAAACGGTTCAAGTAAAGTCTTGGTAGTGGCGTGACGTCATGCCACAAAATACGTCAGCAGATTGAACTTGTGTACATATTATTCTCTCTACGGTGGAATGTGGAAATTATTTTGCAGAGCCGGACACAATCCTGGTGTTCACAATCTTCTATGAATTATTCGGAGGAGGAACCCGCCTTGCAATGCCGAACAATATGCGCGCCAGACTCATCGTCATTGAAGCCTGGTTCAGGGGCTACTGAGGGAGTCCTGGACTAGGGGGTGTCCGGACAGCAGGACTATCATCGTCAGCCGGACTCCAAGACTATGAAGATACAAGATTGAAGACTTCGTCCCGTGTCCGAATGGGACTTTCCTTGGCGTGGAAGGCAAGCTTGGCGATACGGATATGTAGATCTCCTACCATTGTAACCGACTCTGTGTAACCCTAGCCTTCCCCGATGTCTATATAAACCGGAGGGTTTTAGTCCGTAGGACAACACAACCATTACAACAATCATACCATAGGCTAGCTTCTAGGGTTTAGCCTCCTTGATCTCGTGGTAGATCCACTCTTGTACTACCCATATCATCAATATCAATCAAGCAGGAGTAGGGTTTTACCTCCATCGAGAGGGCCCAAACCTGCGTAAAAACATCGTGTCCCTTGTCTCCTGTTACCATCCGCCAAGACGCACAGTTCGGGACCCCCTACCCGAGATCCGCCGGTTTTGACACCGACAATGACCATCTTTGATTAACGAGCTAGTCAAGTAGAGGCATACTAGGGACACTCTGTTTTGTCATGTATTCACACATGTACTAAGTTTCCGGTTAATACAATTCTAGCATGAATAATAAACATTTATCATGATATAAGAAAATAAATAATAACTTTATTATTGCCTCTAGGGCATATTTCCTTCAGTACTATACACCGACGGTGCTCCAGGATATTTTGTATTGCATCTCACATGGTTGGTGATAATAAACTATGTGGGATCTACTTGATTTTTCATCTTGATTTGAATTACATAATGGGGTCACAGCTGCAAAGTATGGTGTTTGAATTGCTAGAACTTCTATCTATAGTGAACATGCAACTATAGGTGTGTCATCAAAAAATTTGGAATTATTCAGGGATCGTTTGGACATTTTTATACGGTAATTTGGTTTTCTAGGCATTTCAGGTGCACAATTCAAACTTAAACCACATGCACATGCTTCGGTGCACCAAAATGGGTTGTAAACTGATATATGAACGAACGACGCTGCTCGCCGGATCCGGACTGCCAGGGCGATGTGGGTGTTCGCGGGCCGCGCCTGGGGTTCTTTCTGCAACCGTCCCGCTACTGGCCCAGACCGGCGCGGGCAGTCCGGCTCCCGATGAACCAATCGTTGTGGTCGTCTTCCTCTTGGGAGCCATGGAGACGAAGAGCTACTGGACCAGCTGTTAAACCGGATTCACACGACTGCGCCCCCTACCTGGCGCGCCAAAGATGTCAGTGGAAACGACAACTATGGGATCACGGGAATCCCTACTACGGTTGCGGGGCGCGTGGTCGTGAGAAGAGCGGGATCAACAATCAACACAAGCACACGGGTCATTTACCCAGGTTCGGGCCGCGAGGATGCGTAATACCCTAGTCCTGCTTTTGTGTGTATATCAGTCTTCTTGGAGTTCTTGAGCGAGCTACGCTGAGTGTAACTTGTCCCAGGGGTCCGAATCCTTCTCCTGGATGCCTTGCGCCTTCTTTTATAGTCAAGGGATCGCCAAAGTGGCACACATGAGGTGGCATCGGTATACAATGGCTAAGCTTATCACTTAGCCATTACAGGACAACACACATTAAATGCGCCTCTGAGGTGTCCCTTCACTTTACCGCCACCTCGCCCTGCTTCGACACGCGCCCGGGCCAGCGGTGTGCATGGTGCCATGTAGGATGGCAGGCTGCTGAGGTGGCGCGGCGGTAGGACCTTCACGAAGATTTGCATGCCACCACGTAGGCACGCGCTGAGTTGGCCTGGAAGCCTCATGTCGACACGCAGATGCCTGCCTAGCTGGTGGGCTGGCAGCTGCATGGGAGTGGCGGTGGAACCTTGGCAGGTGTGGGCCTGCCTGTGGCCCCGCGGATGTCCTCGGCAAGGGTCTTGCCGGGGCCCCATCAAGGGCCTTCCCGCGGCACCGTGGTTGTCCCCGGCAAGGATCTTGCTAGGGGTCTCGTGGATGCCCTCGACAAGGGTTTTGCCGAGGCTTGTCGTCTTCTAATCCTCATCCAACTCCGTGTGCTTCTTGTCTTCATGAAGATCTGCATGCCATCGTGGAGGTGCCTCCCGAGCCTTGGTTCCAATATGGTTGTCGAAAACCTTGGGCTCGAGGGTGGCGCGTTCCGTTGGGGTTGGGCAAACTACCCCGGCAAGGTCTTTGCCGGGGCCGTGGAGGCCACCCCGGCAGGGGTCTTGCCAGGGGACCCTACCTCGCCATCTTGCTCTTTGTGTATTCGGCCTTGTCATTTCTTTTACCGTCTTGTGGCTTTGATACCCTGCCCCTGTCCCGCTGAAGTGTGGCTGCAGGCGTGGCTCTGACTACCCGTGCACAGGTAAAGGGGTACAAAGTAGTGCCCTTACTTCTGTACACCGACACGTGCTATCATGGAACGACATCAAGATGCTGGGGTAAAAAATTATTGTCCCATTTGGGCCAGGTTATGGTATAAGCTACTCGCAAACCAGAGCTTCTCTCACAACAACCATGATGGTTTTGGTAGGGAACGTGCCACCTTGGGGGATGAAACGATATTTGTTGCATCTTCTTACTTTCAAATTTTTTTTCGTGTCAACATAGAACAACATGAGTGTCGGTGTCAAAACCGGCGGATATCGGGTAGGGGGTGCCGAACTGTGCGTCTAAGGCTAATGGTAACAGGAGGCGGGGGACACGATATTTACCCAGGTTCGGGCCCTCTCGATGGAGGTAATACCCTACTTCCTGCTTGATTGATCTTGATGATATGAGTACTACAAGAGTTGACCTACCACGAGATCGTAGAGGCTAAACCGTAGGAGCTAGCCTATGATTATGTGTGTTCTTGTCCTACGAACTAAACCCTTCTGTTTATATAGACACCGGAGGGGGCTAGGGTTGCACAGAGTCGGTTACAAAGGAAGTAATCTTCATATCCGAATCACCAAGCTTGCCTTCCACGCAAAGGAGAGTCCCATCCGGACGCGGGACGAAGTCTTCGATCTTGTATCTTCATAGCTCAACAGTCCGACATATGCATATAGTCTTACTGTCTGAGGACCCCTTAATCCGGGACTCCCTTAGTAGCCCCTGAACCAGGCTTCAATGACGATGAGTCTGGTGCATAGATTGTCTTCGGCATTGCAATGCGGGTTCCTTCTCCAAATACTCCATAGTAGATCTTGAACATAAGAATCGTGTCCGGCTCTACAAAACAAATTACACATACCACTATAGAGAGTATAGTATCCCACGAGTCCAATCTACTGACAACTCATAGCGTGACATCACACCACGGCCCAGTCTTTATTCGAACCGTTTTTATCCTGCCCCTCCGTATTTCGAGGCGTGGTTTCATTGTCACGTCTTGTCAAAGCAGAGATCATGTCCCCTTATCACGGGATTCTCATCAATGCGGGTATGGGTAAGCCAACTGTGACATCCACACGACGCTTGGGAAATAAGCGAGATTTAGGGAAAGTGGGGAGGGGCATGATTTTACTTCCTTTATAAAGGGATAAGGATTCCCCTCTTTCACCCACGCCTTCTTCTTCCTCTGCTCATTCATTCTCAAGCTGCAGCGCCCAAGCACCCATCTCTGCTGCCCAAAAAGCTCTCCAACCATGTCTGGATCTGGAGTGCAAGGCAAATGGATGGCCTCCTCCGTCAAGGAGAAGGATATCAAGAAACTCCGGGAGGTCGGATACCTGGCCAAGAAGATCGCACACCGTCTCCCGGCGGCGGGACAGATCGTCCCTACTCCGGAACCCCACAAGAGGGTTGTATTCCTCCCACACTTCGTCCGCGGGCTGGGGTTTCCCCTCCATCCATTTGTTCGCGACCTTATGTACTTCTACGGGATAGATTTCCATGACCTATCCCCCAATTCCTTCCTCAACATCCTGACATTCATCTTCGTGTGCGAGGCCTTCCTCCGCATCCCTCCACACTTCGGACTGTGGCTAAAGATCTTCAACGTGAAGCCAAAGGTGGTAGGTGGCGAGCACGCCGAGTGCGGAGGCGCCATGGTGAGCAACATGCCCAACGTCAAATGGCCATCAGGTACATTCAACGAGTCCGTCAAAGGTTGGCAATAACAGTGGTTCTATGTTACCGAGCCACGTGGCACCAAATGGGCCGCAGCCCCTGAATTCTCATCCGGAGGCCCACTACGGCTCATGTCCTGGTCCGAAAAGGGCCTAGACTGGTCTTCGTCAGACGAGTTGACGATGCTCCAAACGCGTATCAAGAGCATGGAGGACAAGAATATCAAACTTGTCGATGTGGTCCAGGCGATGCTAGCTCGCCGAATCCTTCCATGTCAACACCGGACTTGCAATCTATGGGAGTTTGATCCGGCCAAGCACCAAACCTTGTCGGAGTTCTTCGTCACGACGCACGAAGACATCTAGAAGGTGATATTTAAGCCCGGCAGGTCGTGGCCGGATACCGCCGAGGATCGCGGGCACCAATTTTCCCATCCCGCAAGTTCGGTAAGTCTTTATAAGTTTTCGAGGTGTATCCTTTATTTGTATACTTTGGGGAAAACACCTGATATTTCCCTAACTATTCTCCCAGAGCTGGACGAAGAAGGAAGAGCGGATCTACTGTCCGGTTCTATTGCCTAAAGAACAAGCCGGCCAACTTCTAATGATGCTGGTCCTGGCGCCGTATAAGGCGCCGAAGAAGAAGGCCAATAAGGAGGCCAAGGAGAACAGAGGCGCGCTCTGCCGCAAGAGTACTTCGGACGTGATGTTCGAAGACACCGAGGACCACTCCTCCACCGAAAAAGATGAGGAAGAGGAGGAGGAAGAAGAGGAAAGCCAGTCCCCCCTGCGAGGGGGAGAAAGAAGAGGACGACCTCCACACGTTTGGAGGCCGAAACGTCTAAGAAGGGGAAAACTTCCCTTCCAGACAAATCCACTGCAGCCACTGACAGCAGCCCGGAGTGGGAACCCAGGGTCAAGCCCCTGGCCAAATCGTGAGTACAAAGAAACCCGGACACATCCATATATCCAGTCTTAGTTTTGCATAACATTAATGTGTTTAGTCACACATTCTCCATTCCGGCCTGGTCCGACATCACGTGATCTTCGTCAGAAGATTCATTGGACCCTGATGCGATGGACAGCGAGACCCTCCCGATGGCCTTCTCCCCCAAAGGCGTGGACAACACAGAGGTACCATCACAAAGGGCCCAGGCCAGGGCAAAGCTCAGGAGACCGTCGAGGCGGCACCGGAGGGTCAACCCTCGGTAGCCGGACACATGGGGGAGCAAACCCCCATGGATGGTGACAGCGGGTGCCATCCTGAATTCGGCCTCCAGCCAGAGACAATTTTGGGGACCAATATGGCTCCAAAATTAGGCCAGCAACCTTCTTCAACAGAAGGTGGCGCGCCTATTCGACCAGTGACCTCAGTCCATCCAGAGGTGCCGGATACTTTATCGGCGGCGCTGCAAAGTGCTTCCATTATTGAAGAACACCGTACCCTTATGGGTGCGGCGATTGAGAAGGTCCAGTCTGCCAAAAGCGGGCTAACCGAAGCTTGCACCAGCCTTCTAACCGGCTTTGAGGTAAGTAATGAAGTTAGAATGTCACAATATAGATAGTAGCCCCTGAGACACTGTCCGGTGTTCGAAAAGAAAGCTGGACAGAGGATCAAATATATTTTGCTGGAGACTAATTAGGAAATACCTATGTGAATGACCAGGCGTCGTTATTGACTGCAACTGCTCATACTGCGGAGGTCTTCAAACTGACGCAGAGTTTGGAGCGGGCCGAAAAAGAGCTCGGTCAGGTAAAAAGGCAATTGGAAGATAACCAAGGTATGGGATAACTTTGTTTGTATTTAAATACAAGAATAGTTATTTTAACTGAAAAATGTCATGATATGTATTAGGAGCGGCGACCGAAGTCGAGGCTCTTAAGAAGGCGGTAGCCGAGGCCGAGAAGGAGGCGGCCAAGGAGTAGGCCACTCGTGAATACCACGAGGCCCGGGTCATTGAAGTTCAACAAGAGCTCCAAGAAGCCATAAAGAAGTGCAAGACCTTGGAGCGGAGTATAACGGATAAAGAGTCCGGACTCACCAAGGCTTGTCAATCCGCACACGATGCCCGGGCTGAAGCCCAAGGCGCCTTCTAGGAAATCCAGGAGGCTAGAAAGATCGCAGTGGGTAAGGCCTTTATTATGCAGAGAAAGTATGCGAAAGAAAGATTTCGTTTACTGAACCAGATTCGGAGTTCTCTAGGGGTGTTTGCGGATCTGCCGTGCAGCATGTCTGACGCCACACAATTCTACCGAGCCGAAGAGGGGAGCTCTACGGAGAAGTTGTTCTGGTTGCAATATCTTGCTCCAGAATATCCAGTACCCTTTACCGATCAGCTAAAGCAGCTGGTTGAGCTGCATAGCGCGGCCGAACTAGCCCTAAAGGATTTGATTATCCGTCTATAGCCTGCCGAAGCGATTCCCAGTAGTTACTTCAGGCTCGTGAAGCGGTTGGTTAGTGCTTGCCCTCGGCTGGAAGCCATCAAGCGGTCGGTCCATCGAAGGTGCGCGAATGGCCTTTGCCTGTGTCAAGGTGCATTGGGCGAAGATGGATGCCGTGAAGCTGATGACCAAAGGACCTCCCGAAGGGAAAGAGCACCGCAAGCCCAAGCTATATTATGACAGTGTCCTGGAGGGATCCCACCTTGTGGCGGAGCAATGTGCCAAGGATATTATAATCCCATGAATATATGCATGTTATCCTGTGTTGTAATATGAAACAAGGTTGTTATGTAAAATAATGCTTGTTATTTGAATTTTTACGTCCTGTGCGGCCGTCTTTAAATTAATTCTGAGAGTTGGCCAGTCGCCGGCTTCTGCCCCACGTAGGAAGTATGGGGGTGTTCGGGATAAATCTAAACACTCTTTACTCCAGATTTTTGGTCCTTAAAGGAGGTGTTTAGCGCGACGAACCAGACAATCGGACTATAAGGCTTTATCACCCGCACTTAGCCATAGGAGTTTGACAAAAGAAAGGTAGGCGCAGCCCCTAGTGTTCGGAAGACCGAACATGGGGTATTGTAAAACACCTGATCGGATAAAAACTGATCCGTCGCATGATGCATTAGTTATCGCATAATGCAGAAGAAATCGTTAAAGATTTTGTGACCTCTCGAATAGCTGACTAACTCTAGCCGCATCATGACAGTCAATTTTCGGCTTTCTGTACTAAGGTGCTCGTCCGGAAGAACCGGGACACAATCGTAGTAGGTCTCCCTTTACTACCCTAGCCGATATAGCGGAACGTAAGGTAGCAAGCATAGGAGCCGGGCAACCCAACTGTTGACCGAAGTCATGATTCAGAGCCAATGCATATAATGCTATAATTTTGGGGTGCCGAACTATACTGTAAGGGTGTGTTTGGTTCCTAGAATTGACTGGAATGTCATGGGTCGGACCTGTTTCTGGGCCTAGTTCTCGTGTTTGGTTGGTACATGGAACGGTAACCAACTCGTCCCCAGAGAGCGAATATTCGGCCCAGATGCTGAACCGAGTGGAACCTCCAAATCGGGTGGACGACATGGAACCGCTCCTCATCTCACCCCCGCAAACCCAATCGAGCCTCACCCTCTCTTGGTGCGTCGCTTCCCCTCATCTCTCTTCCTCCCTCGATCCAGTCCGCCGCCCCGGTTCCTTCCGATTCTCGCTGCCGGCAGACTCTTCTTTCTTCTCTCTGGATCTGCAGCACCATAGGGGAGTCATGAACGGGGCAAAAGAACCACCCTCTCCTGATCTGGAGCTGCGTGCCAGCGTTCTTGTAGCGGGGCGGAGGTCTAGGTGGGATTCCGGCAGGCTAGTATCGGTGCAGAGGTGCAGCACACTCTCCTCTCCTAAAGGTACGCGCCTCTCTCAGATCCCCTTGTATATGATGCGGCTGGTACTTTTTTCAATCACAGCGATTGTCCAGCCGAAAGAAATAGTTCGGCTCGTGGTTGCTTTTTGATTCATGGCTGTTTTTTGATCCAATATCTACTCAAATAAATGCTATCCAGTACGTGTTTGCAGTATATGCTAACGTGTAATATCCTTTTTGATTCAAGGAAGAGAAGATCACGCAAGGAAGAGAAGATTTGTGTTCGATGTGCTATCATTTATGTGTCAAGCTTGTCAGTATATACTGATATGTTGCCTTCCTTAAAAATACAAATGAAATGATGCCCAAATTTTGAATTTTTTGTCATTTCATTTTTCATTCTGTTCTTCCAACTATACACCGGAACGGAACCGACCCATTCTACTTTTTTGCTCGTACCAAACACAGGAATGGAACCGACCCGTTCCTTTGGAATGGAACCGTTCCATTCCATAACAGTTGGTTCCTCAACCAAATAGACCCTAAAAGTATTCGGACTTTCTTGCCGTGTTATGGGGTACAATGAAGCCCCTGGCGAATTGAGGCGTACCAGAATGTACAGGTGCAATAGATAATAAATAAATAGACAAGGAAGAAATTAAGCAAGAAGTTGACGCTGCAAATTATTTTTCGCTGTAATTTGATTAATACGTCAAGGCGTATGTGTACAAGTAGTGCAATAAGCGAACAAGGCTATTTAACATACCGCGACCAAGAGCGAGCTGCGTGCGGGTATTTAAAATAGGTATGACAATCATTAGCAGAGACCACCTGAGTATTCCCTTGTACGTCCAAGCCCCTAGATTCCTTGGTGTATCCGTCCCATGATGGGTCCGGTGATCAGGTTTATCAGAAAAAGCCTTGAGAGGAGAAACACCTGAAAGAAATAGAAAAAGTGAAGGTATGCGGATCCAGAAGCGGTTGAGCCGCATTGTGGACCACGGTCAAGCCGTGCCTCCGCCCGTGCCCATGGTGTTTTAAGTGCGTAGTTGTGTATGCGCGCCACGAATTTCACCGCTTGATTGGGGCTAGGACGAAGGACGGGTTGCTAGCTGAGCTCTGAATGAGCCGGACGGTGTTGCTGTAGAGTAGCTCGGACTCGCTTGACGGTGTCCGGGGGCTTTATTGCCGAATTGAGGTTTTGCCTAAGAAGGCTACTCTGTACTTGTGCTGCTGGCCGCGGTGTGCTCCTCCGTACAGAGGGAGCACTCTGTATTTCCATTGACTATTATAACACTGCGAGGTCCGGGCATCTTGAGCTTAAGGTAGGCATAGTGCGGCACCGTGTTGAAACGAGCAAATGCGGTTCGTCCGAGCAGTGCATGATAACCACTACGGAAGGGTACGATGTCGAAGATTAATTTTTCGCTTCGGAAATTATCCGGGGATCTGAACACCACTTCCAGTGTGATTGAGCCCGTACAATAGGCCTCTACACATGGTATGACACCTTTAAAGGTGGTTTTGATGGGTTTGATCCTTGAGGTATCAATACCCATTTTGCGCACTGTATCCTGATAGAGCAGGTTCAGGCTGCTACCACCGTCCATGAGGACGCGTGTGAGGTGGAATCCGTCAATGATAGGGTCGAGCACCAGTGCGGCTGAACTGCCGTGACGGATACTGGTCGGATGGTCCTGTAACACCCCGGACACACCCGCCGGTGGTCATTACTCCTGGCGGGATCTAGACTGGCCCCACAGATCAATACTAGTCTTTTCTGTGCACTTTGTCCTCACTCGTACGCACACGGGAGCAACTTCCCAGTCTGTCACCCATCCTGAAACTACTTCAAGTTGAGCACGCTTAACTTTGGAGTTATGTATGAATGGGCTCCCGGAAAAGAAGGAATTCCTTATTGATATGAGTTGTCTATCATCCCTAATAAGCCAGGCTATCACATACACCCACTAGTGCAGAACCGGGCAATAGCACAGGTTCGTAAGGCCCTTTAGTGCCGGTTTCATAACCGGCACTAAAGTGTGGTCACTAAAGGGCATCCACGTGGCACGAGCCAGCTCCGGGGGCCTAGAGCCCTTTAGTACCAACCGGTACTATAAGGTTTGGGTGTTTTTTAGTTTTATGATTTATTTTTCATTTAATTTTGTGTTTCCATTTTAATTCTTTTTCGTTTGCTGGTATTTTATGATACTACACATTGTACACGTTATGCATATATATATATATATATATATATATATATATATATATATATATATATATATAGAATTTCTAGTAGAACCAATCATGCATATATATATCATCAATGTCTCACAAACCACCATATTAATTAATTCACACATACACACATGTATAGCGATATACAATTTCTCCTACATATGCATGTTGCCTTCGGGGCCAGTGGCATTAGCCTAATTGGTGCCTTCGGAGCACGATGATAATTGGAAGTGCTTTTCATGGGGGCGGTAGCAGGTAATAGTATTCTCCCTTCGGATTTATGACCTGGTCGAGCAAAAATCCCGCTATTTCCTCTTGAAGTGCTTCTACGCGCTCCGTTTCTAGGAGCTTCTCCCGCACCTCTTTGAACTGTTAAGAAGGAGATCAATATGCATGTGTATTAGTTGTGTGACTAGATATCGATAATGGTGTAAAAATTGTGAATAGTGTTCTGACAAGCATACCCATTCCTGTCTTTGAGATCTGCTCCTTTCGGACTCCAACATGCGAATGTTCTCGCAAACGCAGAATGCACACAGATCAGTCCCCTGCGCCTGCTTCAGGGCCTTTACGAGAATGGAATTTGATTAGATAATAATTAATCAAGCATGATAATTAAAGAGATGGCAGCTAGCTAGCTAGCTAGTACTACTTAATTACTTACCTTGGGTCGAAACCATTTAAGCTTTTTTTTCCATTCGCCTTCTGTGACGCTGATGTACCTTGCCCAAGCCCTGCCCGCCGACAAAGAAAATGAATAAAGGGGTTATTAAATAGTTCATATCATGAAATGATGAACTAAATAGGCCGAGATATATAGTTAATAATGATTGAAATTACCTGTTGACTATCCCAAACAAGATGTTATAGTCAGTTTTTTCTTTGAGTAGTGAGTCCAGTACTTCAACTGTTCCGGCGTCAACTTTAATGATACACAAGACCCAGTGAAATCTGCATGCACACACGTTTGCATGTCTTAATTAAGCGGGCATATGTAAGCAAAAACATGTAGCTAGCTAGTAGGCTAAAATAGAGAATTTGTAGTACAAGACAGTGTGACTCATTGGAAGTTGTAAGGAAGTAGTATATCTTCATTGTATTTGAGGCGCTTCAAGAACTCTAGCATGTTGTCCTCTACGTTTTTTGATGATGTGGATTTATTAGCCATGTGTATTCATTAACAGTGTTTGGGTCAATGAACCCAATGCCAAAGCGTCCACCTTTTCTCATTTCATACATCTTCATCCTGCATAATACCATAGAAAAGAATATAGTGAGGATAATTACAGGTAATGATTGATCAAAAGGATCACTACAGCTAGCTTGAGACTTAAATTACAGAAAGAAATCACTTACAGACAATAGCAACTGACGATAGATTTGTCGAGTGCGTCTTAATTGTATAACTGAAACAGTTCAGAATACTCAACGGACAGAGCTTTCTCATGGAAGTAATTCTCCTCCTTGACATTCACCATGAGGGACAATCGATCTGAAATCTTGGTAATGTTCATGTACCATTGATGCAATTCATACATTCTCGTTGGGAGGTTCTTGACCTTGTCTAGCTTGACCAAAGGTTGGCCCCAGACATATTTCCGTTTTATTTCATCCTCTCTAAGCAAAGGCATGGGCTCGATCTCGAGGAGTTGTCCAACAGTGATGTTGAGAACTTCAGCCTGCATTATATGCTCCTCCGTTATTACCACATTGCCCACCTCGGGAACGTGCACTGTTTGCCCACAATAATATTGGGCGCGCGTACTGTCACGTGTTGTTGGCACAACAAGCGAGGGGATCGATTGCGCCGCCTGTTCTCCTAGCTGGGGAATGGTTTTCCCGCATTTTTTGATAGTTGCTTCTTGTTTGCTCGATCCCGAGCTCGCGTCCTTACGTAGACGTTCTCGATTTAACTTCCTGATGTGGCGCTCATAGTCTGTGTCAACAGGCTTGGGAGCTGGTGGTTGAGCCACACAAATGAAGTGGTCAATCGTTTCCTCAGGCACTTTCTCCCTTGGCGGCGGTGGCGGTTTCGGTGCAAAATAGGCTTCCACCTCGGCCTTCGATATGGCTGCGATTTCCTCCTCGAACCTGTCATAAGCCCTCTGCGGAAGAGGCGTGAGGCCTGGACCATATTTATATCGCTTGCCTCCGCCTGTACTTCCTGTACTACCTCGACTGGTACCGCTACGCACCATAGCTGCGGGGTGTCTCTTCTGCGATTGCTGAGGGGGCGGAGACGGCTGACGGGGCTGAGTTGGACGAGGAGGAGTGGCCTGAAGCTGTGCCGGACTTGGAGGAGGAGTGGCCTGAGGTTGTGCCGGACTTGGAGGAGGAGTGGACGTCTGATGCTATGGCGGACTTGGAGGAGGAGGAGTGGCCTGACACTTTGCCGTACTTGGAGGAGGAGTGGCCTGACACTTTGCCGGACTTGGTGGACATGCAGGAGTGGGAGTCTGCTGACTCGGTGGCGGACTTCGACGAGGAGTCGGCTGACGCGGTGTCGGTGGCCTTCGAAAGATGATGCAATCCTTTTTCCATAGGATGATACGATGTTTGGCCTCTCCGAGAAAGCGCTCGCTGAGGGAGTCCTGGACTAGGGGGTGTTCGGACAGCCGGACTATCAACGTCCGCCAGACTCCAAGACTACGAAGATACAAGATTGAAGACTCCGGCTCGTGTTCGGAAGGTACTTTACTTGGCATGGAAGGCAAGCTTGGCGATACGGATACGTAGATCTCCTACTATTGTAACCGACTCTGTGTAACCCTAGCCCTCTCCGGTATCTATATAAACCGGAGGGCTTTAGTCCGTAGGACAACATACACAACATACAATCATACCATAGGCTAGCTTCTAGGGTTTAGCCTCCTTGATCTCGTGGTAGATCTACTCTTGTACTACCCATATCATCAATATTAATCAAGCAGGACGTAGGGTTTTACCTCCATCGAGAGGGCCCGAACCTGGGTAAAAACATCGTGTCCCTCGTCTCCTGTTACCATCCGCCTAGACGCACAGTTCGGGACCCCCTACTCGAGATCCGCCGGTTTTGACACCGACATTGGTGCTTTCATTGAGAGTTCCTCTGTGTCGTCACGGATAGGCTTGATGGCATCTTCAACCTGCAACGCTGTCCAGGGTGAGACTTTCCTCCCCGGACAGATCTTCGTATTCGGCGGCTTCGCACTGCGGGCCAATTCACTTGGCCATCTGGAGCAAATCGAAAGCTACGCCCCTGGCCGTCAGGTCAGATTTGGAAGCTTAAACTTCACGGCCGATGTCCGAGGAGACTTGATCCTCGACGGACTCAAGCCACAGCCAAGCGCGCCGCACTGTAACGATGGGCATGATCTAGCTCTGCCGCCGAACAGTGCTTTGGTGGCCGCACACGAATCCGCTCCGGCCTTTAGCCCGGAGCCGATCGCCCAGATCGAGGGCCGGTGGTTAGACGCCGCCCCGGGGGCTTCAACATCCACGGCGATGGAGCCAAACACTAATCTTGTCCCCTGCAAAACTCGTGATTCCGAGGCGCCGGACTCCTCGCCGGACTCCGAACCTCCCGCGCCCCTACCAATCGATCCAGATTGGGCGCCGGTTATGGAATTCACCGCCGCGGACATCTTTCAATGCTCGCCTTTCGGCGATATCTTAAATTCACTAAAGCATCTCTCGTTATCAGGAGAGTCCTGGCCGGATTATGGCCAGGATGGTCGGGATGCGGACGACGAAGAAATTCAGAGCCCACCCACCACCCACTTTGTAGCCACTTTCGACGATCTAACCGACATGCTAGACTACGACTCCGAAGACATCGACGCTATGGACGACGATGCCGGAGACGAACAGGAACCAGCACCCACAGGGCACTGGAAGGCCACCTCGTCATATGACGTATACATGGTGGATACCCCAAAAGATGGGGACGGCGAAGGAACAGCGGAGGCAGATTCCTTAAAGAAACAGCCCAAGCGCCGGCGTCAGCGGCGCCGCTCTAAATCTCGCCACAGCAAAAACGGAGATTCTGGCACAGGAGATAATAATACTCCAGAGAATGCCGAAGACAATCCCCTCCCGCAAGACTCAGCACAGGAGGATGCAGAAGCAAGCCCTCATGAGGGGGCGGCAGACGAAGAGGTCGAGGATCATAATTATATGCCTCCCTCCGAAGACGAAGCAAGCCTCAACGATGACGAATTCGTCGTCCCCGAGGATCCCGTTGAAAACAAGAGCGCTTCAAGCGCAGGCTTATCGCCACAGCAAACAGCCTAAAGAAAAAGCAGCAGTAGCTTCAAGCTGATCAGGACCTGCTGGCCGATTGATGGACCGAGGTCCTCGCGGCCGAAGAGTATAAACTCGAACGTCCCTCCAGAAGTTACCCAAAATGCAAGCTGCTCCCCCGATTAGAGGAGGAAGCATACATACATCCATCACCAGCGCATGATATGGCTGACCAACCACCGCGTGGTCGTGCCAGAGAGGCATCCAGGCCCCCAGCCAAGACCATACCCCGGCATCGCTCCAAAAGTATGAAGCCAAGAGGGAACGCGCCGGACTTGCGAGACATATTGGAGGACAAAGCAAGGCAATCCCGATCCATCTATGGATCACGTGGGCGCCCTACGACCCATGACGAATACCGTCGTGCCGGATACAATAACCCCGGCCGGGCCGAACACAGCAGACAGCGCTCTCTCGAGCTGCGTCGCGATATCGCTCAATACAGGGGCGCCGCACACCCGTTATGCTTCACTGACGAAGTAATGGATCATCAGATCCCTGAAGGGTTTAAACCCGTAAACATCGAATCTTATGATGGCACAACGGACCCCGCGGTGTGGATCGAAGACTATCTTCTCCACATCCATATGGCCCGCGGCGACGATCTCCACGCCATAAATTACCTCCCACTCAAGCTTAGAGGACCAGCTCGGCATTGGCTTAACAGCTTGCCCGCAGAGTCAATTGGGTGTTGGAAAGACCTGGAGGCCGCATTCCTTGATAACTTCCAACGCACATATGTGCGACCACCAGACGCCGATGACCTCAGCCACATCATTCAGCAGCCAGACGAATCGGCCAGGCAATTCTGGACACGGTTCTTGACAAAGAAAAATCAAATCGTCGATTGTCCGGACGCAGAGGCCCTTGCAGCCTTCAAACATAATATCCGGGACGAGTGGCTAGCCCGGCACCTGGGGCAGGAAAAGCCGAAATCCATGGCAGCCCTCACATCGTTAATGACCAGCTTTTGTGCGGGAGAGGACAGCTGGCTAGCCCGCAGCAACAATCTCCGTAAAAATTCTGGCAGTCCGGATACTAAGGACAACAACGGCAGGTCACGTCGAAACAAAAACAAGCACCGAATTAACGGCGACGATAAGGAGGATATGGCAGTCAATGCCGGATTCCGAGGCTCTAAACCCGGTCAACAGAAGAAGCCATTTAAAAGAACCATTCCGGGTCCATCCAATTTGGACCGAATACTCGACCGCTCATGCCAGATACATGGCACCCCTGAAAAGCCAGCCAACCACACCAATAGAGATTGCTGGGTGTTCAAGCAGGCCGACAAGTTAATTGCCGAAAACAATGACAAGGGGCTAAAGAGCGACGACGAGGAAGAGACCCGGCCGCCGAACAACAGAGGACAGAAGGGTTTTCCACCACAAGTGCGGACGGTGAATATGATATACGCGACCCATATACCCAAGAGGGAGAGGAAACGCGCACTAAGGGACGTCTATGCGACGGAGCCAGTCGCCCCAAAGTTCAACCCATGGTCCTCTTGTCCGATCACTTTCGATCGAAGAGACCATCCGACCAGCATACGCCATGGCGGATTCGCCACATTGGTCTTAGACCCAATCGTCGATGGGTTTCACCTCACGAGAGTCCTGATGGATGGCGGCAGTAGCCTGAACCTGCTTTATCAGGATACAGTGCGCAAAATGGGCATAGACCCATCAAGGATTATACCTACAAAGACAACCTTTAAAGGTGTCATACCAGGAGTGGAAGCCAACTGTACAGGCTCAGTCACACTGGAAGTGGTCTTCGGATCCCCGGATAATTTCCGGAGCGAAGAGTTAGTCTTCGACATAGTCCCGTTTCGCAGCGGCTATCACGCTCTGCTCGAACGAACCGCGTTTGCCAAATTCAACGCGGTGCCGCACTATGCATACCTAAAGCTCAAGATGCCAGGCCCTCGTGGAGTCATCACGGTCAATGGGAATACGGAACGCTCCCTCCGAACGGAGCAACATACAGCGGCTCTCGCGGCAGAAGTACAGAGCAGCCTTTATAGGCAATTCTCGAGTCCGGCCGTTAAACGGCCGGATACAGCAAAACGCGCCCGGAGCAATATCAACCAAGACCACCTGGCGCGATCAGAGCACGCGTAGCAATGCGGCCCCAACCCTCGCCCGCGTATGATCGCAAGAATAACACTACGCGTACATCATTACGCTTTGGAAATACCATGGGCATGGGGGAGGGGGCACGATCACAACGGACCCAGAGTGCGGTTCGACCACACCAGGGGCTCGCAAATGTGTCTCTTTTTTATTATTATTTTTCTTATTTTTTGTACACAGGACTCTGATAACCAGAAGCCCTGTCCGGCGGTGAACCTGCCGAACTCATGATGCAATAGTCAGGGACTAAAGAAGGCCGCGTCGAACACTTAGGTGGTCTCAATTACGAGCATTAAATTCAATTATGTACACCAAATCCGCAGCTCATCCGGGAGGGGGACATGTTTATTTAGTCCAAATACCTTGCTTACCACACTATTTGTATCAGTCCGCTCTACTAGCAGGCTTTTTCTTTCATTAATAATGCAGCACCTTTATGATTGCAATTGCATTACATTTTATATATATGTTCATTATATGAAATTCTGGCACCCGTATATTTTTGGTACGGCATAATACACCAGGGGCTTATGTTCCCCACTCTATGGTGTGATAAAGTCCGAACACTTTCACAAGTGCGGCACCCCGAACTTATAGCATTATATGAATCGGCTCCGAATCATGTCTTGGGTCAATAGTTGGGTTTGCCCGGCTCCCATGTTTGGCACCTTACATTTCCGTTCCGTTGGCTAAGGTAGCACTGGGAGAACCACTGCGATTGCGCCCCGGTTGAGCCAGGTTAACGCCTCAGTGGAGAAAGCTAAAACTGACCGGCATGATAAGGCGAGAGACTGGTCGCTGTTCGAGAGGTTTTTCGGGTCCTTAAAGACTCACGCCGCTTCGAGCGAAGTTCCGGATTATGTCCGATGATGGCGTGGATAGCGCCCCGGATTCGGTCTTCCGAATACCAGGGGCTTCGCCGAAATTTAAAATTATAGAATTCTATGGCTAAGTGAGAGTGTTCAAGCATTATAAGTCCGGTCGCCTTGTTCGTCGTGTTGAGCGCCTCCCTAGATGGACCCAAATATGGGAACAAGAGTGCTCAAGTTTATCACCGAACACCCCAGCACTTGTGGCTTGGGGGCTGAAGCCAACGACTTGCCATCTCTCAGATTTTATAAACAGCCAAACAGAAGGTAATATTTTAAATTAAACAAGCGTTGCTCACGCGCATATGAACGAAGTTTTCAGCGCACAGGATAAATAAACAGCGAGTTCACTCAAAGATTACATTTCGGGAGCACTCATCTGCAATATTGCAGGCTCCCTTCAGGACAATATTATAATACTTCTCCGGCGTGCGATACTCCTTGCCCGGTGGCGGTGGGTCCGTGAGAAGCTTCTCCGCATCCAATTTGCCCCATTGCACCTTTATGCGGGCAAGGGCCCGACGAGCACCTTCGATACAGGTGGAGCGCTTGACTACATCCAGCCTAGGGCATGCATCCACCAGCCGCCGCACGAGGCCAAAGTAGCTACCAGGCATGGCCTGTCTAGGCCACAGCTAGACTATGAGGCCCTTCATGGCCTCCTCAGTTACCTTGTGGAGTTCGACCAGCTGCTTCAGCTGGTCGCTTGGGGGCACCGGATGGCCGGCCTCAGTATACTGATACCAGAAGACCTTCTCCGTCGAGCTCCCCTCCTCGCCACGATAGAATGCGGCGGCATCAGCCGCACTGCGCGGCAGATCTGCAAACGCCCCTGGAGAGCTCCGAATTCGGGTAAGTATCAGGTAGTTCACATTAACATGCCTGCTTTGCATGAAAAACGCCTTACCCGCCGCTATATTCTTTATGTCCTCAACCTCCTGAAGGGCCTTATGGGCCTCGGCCTTGGCGGACTTGGCACTTTCGAGAGCCGAGGCAAGCTCGGACTCTCGAGTCTTGGAGTCACGCTCCAAACTCTCATGTTTTTCCATGAGAACCTGGAGCTCTTGCCGAACTTCCGCCACCCGCGCCTCTTGCTTTTCTCGCTCAGCCCGCTCCGCGGCCGCACTGCGTTCGGCCGCGGACACAGCATCCTTCAGGGTTGCCACCTCGTTAGTGGCCCCTGCGATGCACATATTATCCTTGTTAATTTTATTTGCAACCAAAATCCTTTTCTGTAAGGTACTTATTCAAGGAGGTGTCACTCACTTTCTTTTTCCTCGAGCTGCTTCTTTGCACGGCCGAGCTCTTGCTCGGACCGCTCGAGATTCTTTTTCAGCACGTCAACCTCCGCCGTTAGTGCGGCAGAGGTCAGCAGTGCAGCCTACAAACCCATATTGACATATTTTGGGCAACCCTGCGTATATCTTATTATAGATCCTTAGTCCGGCTTTTCTTTCCGAACACCGAACCAAGCATCAGGGGCTACTGTCTATGCGGTATTACATTACATAATTTTAACTTCTTACCTCAAAGCCTGTTAATAGGCTGCTGCAGGCTTCGGCCAGCCCGCTTTTCGCGAGCTGAACCTTCTCAATCACCGCACTCATGATAGTGCGGTGTTCTTCCTCGATGGAAGCGCCTTTAAGCGCCTCCAGCAGGCTATCCGGCGCCTCCGGTTGGACGGAAGCCGCCGGCGTCACAGTCCTGCCCTTCTTTCAAAGGGGCCGCTGGCCGGACTCTGGAACCACTGCGGGTTCCGATGTAGAGTCCGGCACGAAGTCCGGGGGGCTGCCTGAGGGCGCCTCCGGAGCCTCCTCCGGATGGGTCCCTCTCTGGGATCCCACCTCGACGTCCTCGTTGGCGCGTGGGGTGGAGGCAGTCGGGATGGAATTCACATCCGACGAGGCTAATGACCCGCTCGATGAGCCAGGGAGATCATCATTGGCCGGACTACGGGCAGAATGCGGCATTAGAAGGATACTACGCGACATAAAAGAAATTACACATCAAGGATCCGGATACTTACGATCTTGCCGGACGCCTGGCCCTTGGAGGCCGCTCATCCTCACCAACGCTGATGTTGGCGGAACTGTCCGGGGGGATAGTTCTCCCCCTCTTGGACCCTTCGCCCCCCCCCCCGATGGGGGAGGCCTTCCTTTTCTTCTCTCCCTCCTCCAGGAGAGAGTACTCCTCCTCGTCTTCGGGAGAGGAGTCCTCGTCGTCATCAGACGCCTGATTGCGGGAACTCTTTCGAGTCCCCATGGCCACCTTCTTAGCCTTCTTCTCCGGCACCACGTGCGGTGCCGGAACCAGCAGCCCTGTTAAGCGGGCGTTCGCTGGGTCTTCTGGCATGGGAGCCGGGCTGATGAGCAGCTTGGCCTTCTCCATCCATTCCTGTCAAAGGAAGAGGCAGAATGAAGCCTCACTAGAGTCAATCTAATTATTACAAGTGTCCCATAATGGGGTTGAATCACTTACCTCATCAGTTGGATTCTGCGAGCTGAATTTGCGGTCTTTGGTCGCGGACGTAGGGGCTTCGGCGCCCTTGAACAGCACCCTCCAGGCGCCTTCGTATGTTGTATCGAAGAGCCCGTTTAGCGCCTGGTGCTGTTCCGGATTGAACTCCCACAAATTAAATGCCCGTTCTTGGCATGGGAGGATCCGCCGGATGAGCATGACTTGGACCACGTCGACGAGCCTGAGCTTATTGCTCACCATCTTCTTGATACATGCTCGGAGTCCCGTCACCTCCACTGGATTCCCCCACTGCAAGCCCTTCTCTTTCCAGGAAGTGAGCTGCGTGGGGATGCCTGATCTAAACTCGGGGGCCGCCGCCCATGTGGGTTTGCGCGGCTCGGTGATGTAGAACCACCCCGATTGCCACCCCTTGACGGAGTCCACGAAGGTCCCTTCTAGCCAAGGGACGTTGGGCAATTTGCCCAACATAGCGCCTCCGCATTCCGCTTGTGTACCCTTCACAACCTTCGGCTTGACGTTAAAGGTCTTGAGCCACAGGCCGAAGTGGGGCCGGATGCAGAGAAAGGCCTCGCACACGACGATAAACGCCGAGATGTTGAGGATAAAGTTCGGCGCCAGATCGTGGAAATCCAGGCCGTAGTAAAACATGAGCCCCCGGACAAATGGATGGAGCGGAAAGCCCAGTCCGTGGAGGAAGTGGGGAAGAAAGACGACCCTCTCATGAGGCCCGGGGGTAGGGATGAGCTGCCCCTCGTCGGGCAGCCGATGCGCGATCTCGCCGGAAAGGTATCCGGCGCTGCGCAGCTTGGTGATGTCCTCCTCCTTGACGATGGAGGCTAACCATTTACCTCCCGCTCCAGACATATTAGGAGAAGGTCGAGGTGAGATGCGCGAGTTCGGGCGTTGGAGCTTGAATTCGCGGGGATGGAAAGGCAAAGGAGGAAGAAGGCATAGGTGAGAAGGTGAATCCTTATCCCTTATATATGTGCGGACAAAACTATGCGTCCCCCACCGGCCTGGTAAAACTCGCTTATCTCCCAAGCGCCACCGTTGATGGCGCGGTTGGGTTACCCACGCACGTATTGATGAGAATCCCGGAATAAGGGGAACACGATCTCTGCTTCGACAAGACGTGCCAAGGAAACCGCTTCGCTAAACATGCTGAGGTGGTATAGTAATTCAAACAAAGGCCTGGTGGCGGTGTGATGTCACGCCGCATAATACGTCAGCAGATTGAACTAAGTGTACATTTTATTCTCTCTACGGTGGAATGTGGAATTTATTTTGCAGAGCCGGACACTATCCTGGTGTTCATTATCTTCTCTGGATTATTCAAGGGAGGAACCCGCCTTGCAATGCCGAACATTATGCACGCCGGACTTATCGTCATTGAAGACTGGTTCAGGGGCTACTGAGGGAGTCCTGGACTAGGGGGTGTTCGGACAGCCGGACTATCAACGTCCGCCGGACTCCAAGACTACGAAGATACAAGATTGAAGACTCCGGCTCGTGTCCGGAAGGTACTTTACTTGGCGTGGAAGGCAAGCTTGGCGATACGGATACGTAGATCTCCTACTATTGTAACCGACTCTGTGTAACCCTAGCCCTCTCCGGTATCTATATAAACCGGAGGGCTTTAGTCCGTAGGACAACATACACAACATACAATCATACCATAGGCTAGCTTCTAGGGTTTAGCCTCCTTGATCTCGTGGTAGATCTACTCTTGTACTACCCATATCATCAATATTAATCAAGCAGGACGTAGGGTTTTACCTCCATCGAGAGGGCCCGAACCTGGGTAAAAACATCGTGTCCCACGTCTCCTGTTACCATCCGCCTAGACGCACAGTTCGGGACCCCCTACCCGAGATCCCCGGTTTTGACACCGACACTCGCCATCACCTCCAGGAATGTCAAGCTGTAGCTCCGAATATGGTGCGTCCACCACGTCATCAACCAAGACACGAGCATAGCCCGCTGGAATCGGGTTGCAATGGAAGGTTGCCTCGTGGGGATTTGTAAAAGCAATGCCGTCTGCCACCTTCATGGATATGTTCTTCATTTTGACGTGTAGCTTGCAGTTAGTTTTCTCCGTGATGTCATCCACGGGGTATCTACCCAGCATTGCGTCGTCCGGGACGGAACCCATGCTGCTTCTCGGCATGGAAGGGCCGGTGCTATCCAATGCTGGATCATCCGCTAGCTGCTGCAGCTGCTGAGACCCCCTTTGCTGGGTAAGTGAGTCGATCTGCTCCTGCTGCCGCTGGAATTTGACTGCCAATTCCGCTTGACTTTCTTCTAGGCCTTGAAGGCGTTCATAGTCCCGCTTCCTCTGCTCCTCCTCCATCTTCCTCTTCTTCTCCTCCGCAATCTTCTTTCTCGCACGGGTTCTGTAGTCGGTATTCCATTCTGAAAACCCCTCATACGACGGAATAGCGCCCTTGCCCCGTGTTCTTCCCGGGTGTTCAGGATTTCCCAGGGCACGCGTAAGCTCGTCGTTCTCTCTGTTGGGCTGGAACACCCCCGATCGTGCCTCTTCTATTGCAACAAGTATCGCATCGTCGGCTCCCTTCAGACTTGCCCTCTCGAAACATTACCTGCCTCCGGGTCCAACTCCACCCCATGCGCATAGAACCAAGTCCTGACCCTGGGGGACCAGCTCTTAGTAACCGGAGTGACACCTGCATCCTCCATCTCTTTCTCAGACTTATCCCACTTAGGCATTGCCACCGCATAGCCACCTGGCCCCAGCTTATGGAACTTATCCTTTTTTTTCGGCATTCTTCTTGTTTATTCTCGACCGTTCGTTAGCTAATTCCGAATCCTTGAATTTCACGAAATCGTCCCAATGAGCACGTTGGTTCTCTAGTGTTCCCTCGAATACTGGAGTCTTCCTTCCTCCCTTGACGTACTTGTTCCATTCACGATTCTTGTGGTTCTTGAATGCAACCGCCATCTTCCTAAGAGCAGCGTCCTTGACTTTCTACACATCTGCTTTCGTGAAATGATCTGGTAGGGTGAAATGTTCCATGAGAGTATCCCAAAGCAGATCTTTTTGATTCTTGTCGACAAAAGTAACATCTGGACGTGGCTTTGCTGGCTCTCTCCATTCTTGAAGTTTGATCGGGAGTTGGTCCTTCACAAGAACTCCGCACTGACGAACGAACTTGTCCGCAATCTTCTTAGGCACTAATGGTTCGCCAGTAGGGCTGCATGCCTCGATATTGTACTTTACGCCCTGCTTCAACTTTTTGTTCGGGCCTCGTTTCGTCCCTTTGCCTGAAGATTTGCTCAATCCGGATGACTGAAAGAACAAAGATCGATTCGTCAATATATCATCAAGTCATTTAAAACATGTGATGATCACCAGATGCCTGCTTATATAAATATATATACCTCGCCGGTCTTTGTTGTTTCAGGATCAACATGTTCTTCGTCATCGTCATAATCGTAGCTCATGACTTCATCAATTCGGTCGTCGCGATCGAATATCATATCACCCTCTCCGGTGTTGTTTAGAAATTCGGAGCCGTCATAATCTTCTTCATTCTGATCATCATCTGGCCCGCGTATCATATCGAACATGGTCTGTTCTCCCTCTGTGTCGGTATTGTCTGCCATAGCTTTTATTTAACTAATCCAAAAGAAATATAAAACAATTTAGTATTCAAATTACATCGTCTCGAATAATAGATATAATCTCGAATACATCGTCTAGAATAATAGATATAATCTCGAATACATCGTCTCGAATAATATATAATATTGAATAGTACATCACGGGCTAGGTAGCTAATAAAGATCGAATACTACAGAAGAATCTAGGACACTCGCGGTTCCTGCGGCGCGGTCGGTGGACACCCAAAGAGAAGGAACCCTCACAGGATCATAGCTGAAGTGAGATCCCCGAAGAAACTGCCAGGTATTGGAGAACCTGCCACCCTCTAACGCAACCATGTAGCGATGGACGTGCTCGTCCTCCTCCCTGACACGACGACGTACCACCTCCGGCGGGGCCGGGTCGCTCCGCACCGAAACTGGCCCACGCGAACGCCACCAAACGAGATCAGGGTCGACGACGGGACCCGGGGCCGGGTTCCTCATCAAGTGGCGCGCCCCTCCAGGCAGCACCTCCCAGTGCCAGCCCGGCGGAGCCCAGTCCCGGACATGGGTCGGCTGGACATCGTCGCAGACGGGTCGACGGCGAGGATGCGGGCCGGGCATCGTCGAGAACAAATACTAGCTATATGCCCGCAAAAAGTAACATTTTTTTAATGATTGGATTTTGATAACTAAAATTTCTAACATTTCTATATGACACTAATTATGCTATCATTGCATATGTCAAAAATCTATATACTATTTCATACTAATTAAGCATCTAACACTAAAAACAGAAAACACAACTTCTATACAACCATTAAAAAACTGAAAAACAACATTATATAAAAAATTTCCATACTAATTAAACACTAATTATATCCATCTAACATGCATTCATACATATATAATAGTGAAAAATAATAATCTAAATAATCTAAACTAATTAAACATACAAAATACGTATATACTAATATATACATGCATTAATTCATACATATGTACGTGTGTGTGTGTGTGTGTTCATCATGCATGCTTGTGTGTGTGTGTGTGTATGGGCTCGGGGAGGGGTGGCGCCCATAGTGGCCGCCGGGGGCGAGGGAGAGGAGTTAGAGGGGGAGAGCTCACAGCGGGGCGATGGCGACGGCGAGGCGGCGACGAGGCGACGGCCGGGGGCGGTGACGGGCCGGGGCGTGATGCGGGGGCGGCGACGCGGGGACGGTGCGACGGGGACGGGCCCGGGGGCGGCGACGGCGACGGAGATGAGGGCGGCGACGGGGACGGGGGCGGCGACGGGGACGGGGCGGTGACGGAGACGAGCGGCGACGGGGACGGAGACGACGGAAACAGAGGAACAAACAGAGGGAAAATGAAATTTTCGTACCTGTTGTATATATAGAAGGCACCTTTAGTACCGGTTGGAGCCACCAACCAGTACTAAAGGCCTGTTTTGGCCAGGCCAAGCGGCGGAAACCGCACCCCTTTAGTACCGGGTCGTGGCACCAACCGGTACTAAAGGCCCCCCCTTTAGTACCGGTTGGAGCCACCAACCGGTACTAATGGCCGTGCGCTGCCACCCGCGGTGCGCTATGTTTAGTCCCACCTCGCCGAGCGAAGGGCAGCCGCACTGGTTTATAAACCCAGCCACGGCTGCCCTTTCGAACTCCTCTATATAGCAGGCTTCTGGGCCTAACTAGGGAGCGCTGCCCTGTGAGCCTGCTGGCCCTTCTGGGCCTGCATTTGCACACCCTAGGTCTGGCAGGCCCACCGGACAGCGCCCCAACATTTTTATATAATTTTTTTTCTTTTCTGCATTTTTTTATTTTTTTTGCTTTATTTATTTTTGTGTTGTTTATTTTGTGTATTTAGAGTTTCTTTGTGAATATTTTTGCTTTAGGTACAAAAAATTACAAACTTTCTGTTAGTGCCCGTAGTTTTCAAATTTGAATAGCTTAAATTTTGAATTATTTGAAATTAGTGTGAATCACTAGTTTGTGAATAACATAACTTTGAAAAAAGTTTTTTTAGTGATTCTTTTTTCTTATGTTTAATATTAGTGTGTTTTACCATTATATTCAATTTGGTAATGCTTAGGTTATTTAAAAAATGAAATGCCTTTGTAACAGTTCAGTTTTCGTCGGAAACCCTGATACTTCGAAAGACATTGTCCATTTTGTACACGAAGTGCATCCAGTTTTTGCCGTAACCCTCTCTACTTTCTTGCACATGCTATTTGTATGAAATTATGATACCATGCCAACTTTCAACCTTTTCTGAGTTCATTTGAAATGCTTTTCAATTTCAGGGTCATTTAGCTGGAAAAAAATTAGTAAATGCATGAAAAGAATTTGTTTGCACATAAAATTTCTTCGCGTTTCAAATGCCAAAACACATAACTACCCTAACTATTATAGACATTCCCTCCTGGTTGTGAAACACAGAAGAAAGTGATGATAGTGAAGCCGATCACATCCCGGATCTTTGGGTGTGAAACTTTTTCTTCATGTGTGTCCCTTTGCGCCGTAACCATGGAAAATCTTCATCATTTAACGGGATGCTCGGGTCAATATTCACTGTGAATGGAGCAATTTCATCAAACTTTTCATAATCTTCTGACTTGTCTGTCTTGTCATCCACTCCCACGATGTTTCTCTTCCCAGAAAGAACTATGTGCCGCTTTGGCTCATCGTACGATGCATTCGCTTCCTTATCTTTTCTTTTTCTTGGCTTGGTAGACATGTCCTTCACATAGAAAACCTATGCCACATCATTGGCTAGGACGAATGGTGCGTTTGCATACGCAAGATTGTTGAGATCCACTGTTGTCATTCCATACTGCGGGTCTTCCGTTACCCCGCCTCGTGTCATATTGACCCATTTGCACCGAAACAAAGGGACCTTTAAACCACGTCGATACTCAAGTTCCCATATGTCCTGTATATAACCATAATATGTTTCCTTTCCCGTCTTGGTTTCTGCATCAAAGAGGACACCACTGTTTTGGTTGGTGCTCTTCTTATCTTGGGCGATCGTGTAAAATGTATTACCATTTATCTCGTACCCTTTGAAAGTCATTATATTCGAAGATGGTAACTGGGACAGCAAGTACAGGTCATCTTCAATAGAGGTGTCATGCATGGTACGTGTCTGCAACCAGCTGGCGAAACTCCTGGTTTGTTCACGTGTAATCCAGTCATCAGACCGCCCCGGGTGTTTGGAGCGTAGCAAATTCTTGTGTTCATCCATATACGGAGCCACCAAGGTGGAATTTTGTAGAACTGTGTAGTGTGCTTCAGTGAGAGAATGTCCGTCCATACATATTATTTGTTCCCCTCCTAGCGTGCCTTTTCCATCCAGTCTGTCTTTATGCCGCGATTCAGGAACACCAATCGGCTTAAGGTCAGGAGTAAAGTCAATACAAAACTCAATGACCTCCTCATTTTGATGGCCCGTGGAGATGCTTCCTTCTGGCCTAGCACGGTTATGAACATATTTCTTTAAGACTCCCATGAACTTCTCAAAGGGGAACATATTGTGTAGAAATACAGGACCCAAAACGTTAATCTCTTCGCATAGGTGAACTAGGACGTGCGTCATGATGTTGAAGAAGGATGGTGGGAACACCAACTCGAAACTGACAAGACATTGCACCAAATCATTCTGTAACCTTGGTATGATTTCTGAGAGATTGCATTGAGAAATGCACATAGCTTCACAATGGCTAATCGAACGTTTTCCGATAGAAGCCCCCTCAATGCAACCGGAAGCAGTTGCGTCATAATCACGTGGCAGTCATGATACTTTAGGTTCTGGAACTTTTTCTCAGCCATGTTTATTATTCCCTTTATATTCGACGAGAAGCCAGACGGTACCTTAATATTGAGCAGGCATTCAAAGAAGATTTCCTTCTCTTCTTTGGTAAGAGCGTAGCTTGCATGACCCTGATGTATGCTGTCTTCTCCGTGCATACGTTGCTGGTCCTCCCGTGCCTCAGGTGTATCTTTTGTCTTCCCATACACGCCCAAGAAGCCAAGCAGGGTCACGCAAAGATTCTTCGTCACGTGCATCACGTCGATTGCGGAGCGGACCTCTAGGTCTTTCCAATATGGCAGGTCCCAAAATATAGATTTCTTCTTCCACATGGGTGCGCGTCCGTCAGCGTCCTTGGGAACAGGTTGTCCACCAGGACCCTTTCCAAATATCACCTTCAAATCCTTGACCATATCATGTACATCAGCACCAGTACGGTGGCGAGGCTTCGTCCGGTGATCCGCCTCACCTTTGAAATGCTTGCCTTTCTTTCTTACGGGATGCTTGCTCGGAAGAAATCGACGATGTCCCAGGTACACATTCTTCTTACAACTATTCAAATATATACTGTCGGTATCATCCAAACAGTGCGTGCATCCGCGGTATCCCTTGTTTGTCTGTCCTGAAAGGTTACTGAGAGCAGGCCAATCATTGATGGTCACGAACAGCAACGCCTTTAGGTCAAATTCTTCCCCCATGTGCTCATCCCACGCACGTACACCTGTTCCATTCCACAGTTGTAAGAGTTCTTCAACTAATGGCCTTAGGTACACATCAATGTTGTTGCCGGGTTGCTTAGGGCCTTGGATGAGCACTGGCATCATAATGAACTTCCGCTTCATGCACAACCAAGGAGGAAGGTTATACAAACATAGAGTCACAGGCCAGGTGCTATGGTTGCTGCTCTGCTCCCCAAAAGGATTAATGACATCTGCGCTTAGACCAAACCATACGCTCCTTGCATCATCTGCAAACTCCTTCCCGTACTTTCTTTCGATTTTTCTCCACTGCAACCCGTCAGCGGGTACTCTCAACTTTCCGTCTTTCTTACGGTCTTCTCTGTGCCATCGCATCACCTTGGCATGCTCTTTGTTTTGGAACAAACGTCTCAACTGTGGTATTATAGGAGAATACCACATCACCTTGGCAGGAATCTTCTTCCTGGGGCGCTCGCCCTCGACATCACCATGATCATCGCGGCTGATCTTATAGCGCAATGCACCACATACCGGGCAAGCGTTCAAATCCTCGTACTCACCGCGGCAGAGGATGCAATCATTAGGGCATGCATATATCTTCTGCACCTCTAACCCTAGAGGGCAGACAGCCTTCTTTGCTTCGTACTTACTCTCGGGAAATTCGTTGTCCTTTGGAAGCATATCCTTTATCATTACCAGCAACTTTCCAAATCCCTTGTCATATACACCATTCTCTACCTTCCATTGCAGCAATTCCAGTGTGGTGCCCAGCTTTTTCTTGTCACCTACGCAATTCGGGTACAACAATTTTTTGTGATCCTCTAACATGCGCTGCAACTTCTTCTTCTCCAAATCACTTGCGCAGTTTCTCTTTGCATCGGCAATGGCCCGACCTAGATCATCAATGGGCTCATCTGATGCCTCTTCTTCAGCTTCTTCCCGCATTGCCGGCTCAGCTTCTTCCCGCATTACCGGCTCAGCTTCTTCCCCCATTGTTGTATCATCGTATTCAGGGAACCCATGGCCAGGATAGCTGTCGTCGCCCTCTTCTTCTTCATTGTCTTCCATCATAACCCCTCTTTCTTCGTGCTTGGTCCAAACATTATAGTGGGGCATGAAACCGAACTCAAACAGGTGGACGTGAATGGTTCTTGACGTAGAGTAATTGCGACCATTCTTACAGCCAGCACATGGACAAGGCATAAAACCATCCGCCCGCTTGTTTGCCTCAGCCGCAAGCAGAAAAGTATGCACGCCCTCAACGAACTGGGGAGAGCATCGGTCATCGTACATCCATTGCCGGCTCATCTTCATTACACAACACCGAATAGAGCAAATTAATACAAGTTCATACATAAAGTTCATACAACACTTAAATGCAACAAACAAATAACTCTCTAGCTAAAGCATGTAAATGCAACAACAAATGCAATCAAGATCGCAACTAAGGTAACAATTGACCCAATAGCATAATGATACCAAGCCTCACTATCGATGGCATATTTTCTAATCTTTCTAATCTTCAAGCGCATTTTCTCCATCTTGATCTTGTGATCATCGACGACATCGGCAACATGCAACTCCAATTCCATCTTCTCCCCCTCAATTTTTCTTTCAAGTACTCATTTTCTCTTTCAACTAAATTTAACCTCTCGACAATAGGGTCAGTTGGAATTTCTGGTTCACATACCTCCTAGATAAAAATATCTATGTCAACTTGATGGGCATAATTTGTCATAAACACGAAATGCAACAAATAGTTTTAAAAGAGAATATACCACATCTGAATCATAACAAGGACGAGGGCCGACGGGGACGGATATCAAAACCATGGCACTATGTATAACAAACCACGTACGGGTAAGATAATTATTATACGAGTAACTATATATCCAAATCACACAAACATCAATTTTTTATATAAAATTTCATGAACAAGAGGCTCACCACAAGGTGGTGCCAGCGACGGGACGGTGCAGGCGATCGACGGTGGTTACGACGGAGATTTAGAAGGCACTAAGTAAACCACACCTACATATGCAAAGTAAGTCTTATTTTTGACCTCAAATTGCATATAAATCAAATACTAGCACATATATATATTTCCTCCCAAATTACTAAACTCACAAATTAATAACTATATAAAGCATTGCAAGAGCTAATCTAGTAATCAGAGATGAAAGGACAAAGTTGCTAACCTTTGTGATCATTTGAATGGATGGGGGCCTTCAAATCCTGACAAATTTTGGGCAAAATGTGTGATGAGCTCGAGAGGAAGAGGGGAAGAACAGAGAGGAGAGGGGAAAGGGGAAGAACAGAGCGAGCTCGGGTGGACGAAGGGTTTATGTAGGACGACCTTTAGTACCGGTTCGTGCCAAGAACCGGTACTAAAGGTGCTGGAGGGGCCCCAGACTGACAACATCCTGCCACCACTCTCATTAGTACTGGTTCGTGGCACGAACTGGTGCTAAAGGTTAGCCACGAACCGGTACTAATGAGAGCGGCCCGGCTAGCCGTTGGAACCGGCACTAATGTATACATTTGTGCCAGCTCTAATACAAACCGGCACTAATGTGCTTCACGTTTGACCCTTTTTATACTAGTGACCCCCACTCAGAGGGACCGACGTCCTCACCGGGCCACAGGAACGTTCCCTCTTGGGACATACATCTGTGCATCTAGTCCTGTACATGTGCCATGTCGTGTGCCACGACGGGTCACAAACGTCATGAACAACATGACCGCACACCTGTCCGCAAACATCCGTGTAACCGCGAGCGTTGGCTCTGATACCAACTTGTCAGGCCCAATATGCGACCCTATCCTAAAGGAACTCGAAGGTCCCACCAAGGATAGAAGCGCATATTGGAGACGCTTTTGCAAGATGGATATCATTACATCGTACCATTACATAATAGTTGGGGATACATACAAGAGACATGCAATGCCACACAAATACAACATCATCATACATAAGAGCAACATCCGACTACGGACAAAACACAAACAGAAACTCAAGGACATCCACCATGCTAGCCCCGGCTACCGACCAGGAACCTATCCCCTGAAGGACGAAGCAGGAGAAGAACTCAAAACAAGCAAGCTTCGCTCTCACATCATGATCGTCGCATAACCTGTACCTGCAACTGTTGTTGTAGTACTGTGAGCCACAAGGACTCAGCAATCCCATTGACATGGGTATCAAGACCAGCAAAGCTTAAAGGGTAAGGAAAGGATAAGTGGTGAGTTTGCAGCAGTGACTAAGCATATATGGTGGCTAACATATGCAAATAAGAGCGAGAACAGAAGAAAATGGAACGGTCGAGAAGCTAGAAGCGATCCTGAAACTACATACGTTCATACATAACCCAAACTGTGTTCACTTCTCGGACTCCGCCGAAAAGAGACCATCACGGCTACACACGCGGTTGATGCATTTTCATTCGAATCTGGTGTCAAGTTCTCTACAACTGGATATTAACAAATTCCCATCTGCCACATAACCACGGGCACGACTTTCAAAAGTTTAAACCCCGCAGGGGTGTCCCAAATTAGCCCATTATAAGCTCTCACGACCAACGAAGGATATTCCTTCTCTCTGGAAGACCCGATCAGTCTCGGAATCCCGGTTACAGGACATTTCGACAATGGTGAAACAAGACCAGCAAGACCGCCCGAATGTGCCAACAAATCCCTATAGGAGCTGCATATATCTTGTTCTCAGGGCACACAGGATGAGATAAGCTACGAGTAAAACCAACCCTCAAGTTTCCCCGAGGTGGCCCTGCAGGCTGCTCGGTTTGGACCAACACTTAGAGAAGCACTGGCCCGGGGGGAGGCGGGTTTCAAATAAAGATGACCCTCGGGTTAATTACTCCCAAGGGAAGGGTTATAGGTTGTTAGGCAAATGTAAAACCAAAGTTGGGCCTTGCTGGAGGAGTTTTATTCAAGGCGAACTATCAAGGGGTTCCCATACACCCGGCCGCGTAAGAAACGCAAAATCAAGGAACATAACACCGGTATGACAGAAACTAAGGTGGCAAGAGTGGAACAAAACACCAGGCATAAGGCCGAGCCTTCCACCCTTTACCAAGTATATAGATGCATTAATTAAATAAGAGATATTGTGATATCACAAAGTAATCCTGTCCAACATGGAGCAATCTTCAACTTCACCTGTAACTAACAACACTGTAAGAGGGGCTGAGCAAAGCGGTAACATAGCCAAGCAACGGTTTGCTAGGAAGGGTGAAAAGGTTAGAGTCTGACATGGCAATTTGGGAGGCTTTAAAAACAAGAGATAGGTAGCGCAGCATAGCGATAGAACGAAGCAACTAGCATTGCAATGATAGTAGTGAGATCTAGGATAACGGTTGTCGGTGTACTCAAGTAGGGGTACCTTAGTACCCGAACTTGTGCACGGGCAGTCGCAGTGTCCTGCGGCAAGGCTTGCCGGGCGTCCGCCAAGATCCTCCACTATTCCTATTTAGTGCCATTCAAGAACAAAGTGTCAACTGAGAAGAAAAGGCCCCGGCAAGAGGAGCTTGCCGGGAGGGACAAAGACCCCGGCAAGAGGAGCTTGCCGGGAAGGCCAACCAAGGCACTTCAGAAAACTTGCCGCGACGCCCCGCGCGTCCTGGCAAGGCACGGCGAGCGGCAAGCTTGCGGGTGCGACAAGACAGTGGCCGCGCAAGGCGCTTGCCGCGGCAAGGCTGCCACTCTGCACCCGAGCTCCAGCGCATCCGACGACATGTCGCCCCAGGACCATCCCAGGAGCACGTGGCGAGGCACTGTGCAGCCATGCGGTGCGAGGTGGCAAGTAAAGCTGACAAGGAGGCCATCGTGGCGATCGGTGACGCCCCTAACGGTCGCTTCCTGCACTGTTGGGGCGACCGGGCGGGCATTAAATGCCCTTGTCCCCTGCCGTCAGAGTTAGGTAGGGGGCACTGTTGGTAGTAGTTGTACCAACCTGCGTTTTTACTCTTTTACCCCTCTCTCTACGCTGCCACCTGTCGGTGACCCCTTTAGACTATAAAAAGGAGGCCCATGCGCACGTAGAAGAGGTTCGGAGGTTCCGCAGTTGGGTTCGGTTCATTCGACTCATACAACATGACACCACACCCACGCTCTCAAGCAAGAACAAATACAAACACAAAGCAACAGTAGGAGTTTTATCTCTCCGGAGAGCTCCGAAGCTGGGTAAAATCCCCCGCGTGCTCTCGCCTCGATCCGCTCTACGTGCGCCCTCCGCTCCCTTGCCGGACCGAGAAGGGGCCCCCTGCCCCATAGGTGCTCGTCCCCCACGACATCTCTGGCGTGCCAGGTAGGGGGGCGTCGAGGTCGTGCGTATCTGATCCGGCGTCCGCGCGCGCTACATCAACATCTTCATTGACATGCCGCCGAAGAAGAAGACTTCGGAGGTGGCCGCTCCGTCCGCGACTATCCTACCGCCACCGGAGCAAACGGGCAGTGGGGTGGACACCGGCGGAGGAGCAGGCGCCGGCGGGGGGACTCACATCGTCACCCGGTCCAAGGACAAGGCCCCGCAAGGTTCAGCGTCTGCACATCCACCGCACCCCTCCCAGGAGGTGCAGGATCGACAACGCCACGGTGCTCCTAGCACCGTACTCGCGTTGGAACAAGGCCAAGCTGGTGGGTCGCGGGACGCTCAAGGCCAACGCGCGCGTCAACACGCCGGCACGAGCGCAGTGCGGTCGCCTGTACGAGATGTTGCTCCTTCTAACACTGTTAGAAGTTTGAGCATGTCTCGCACCTCGCGTCGCTCGCCACCGCCACCCAACACTCCAGAGGAAGCGCTGGCCCGAGCCCAGCTGCTTCTAGATTACCCTCCAGCGCCAGACAAGATCGACGACTGGAGGGCCGCCATCTATAGCCTTATCGGCTTCGCCAACGGCGACAAGCCCCGGCAACCGAGCACATCGAAGCCCCGGCAAGACGCCCAGGCGCAAGCCGATGCCGACAAGACCGCTAGGGGTGCCACCACTATGCACTCCCCGCCCCGAAGGCCAAGATCGCCCACTCGCCGGGCCAACCTCGACACCGACTCCACCGCGTCGTCGGACCCGCGAGCTCGTCGCGATCAACGCCAAGTTCTCCAAGAACGACGACACGAGGACGCTCGTAGTCGCATCGAGCGTAGAAGAGAAGTGCGGCGTCAACCTGACCAGCGCGTTGGGCCCACTGTCGATATGCATGCGCCAGGGGAACCAGGCGACTTGCCGTACGCGGTAGGTTGCCCTGCGTTCACCCGTGAGCTGCGGCAGGTCCAGTGGCCCAGTACCAAGAACTTCAAGCCAGACGTGCCCGAGAAGTACGATGGCAGGATACATCCGTCAGAGTTCCTCAGCGTCTACACCATCGCGGTGCAGGCTGCCGGGGGGCGCGACGAGAAGATCCTCGCCAACTACTTCCCGCTGGTGCTCAAACCCAACGTCAGATCTTGGCTCATGCACTTGCCGGACAACTCCATCTCTTCGTGGGCGGACCTGTGCCATCAGTTTGTCGGCGCCTTCACAGGCGGCCACAAACCCCATGGCCAGGAGAGTGATCTTCATCTGCTCGCCCAGAAGGAAGGAGAACCCCTACGCAAGTATATACAGAGATTCAGTCAGGTGCAGCGCAACATCCCAGACGTCCACCCTGCCGCGGTTATCAGTGCGTTCCATCAGAACGTGCGTAACCGCAGGATGAGGGAGGAGATGGCGATGTGCAAAATCAGAGATGTCAGCGAGCTATATGCTCTGGCCGACAAGTGTGCACGGGCTGAAGAGGGAAGGAGACTCCCTGGAGAGAACACAGGAGCAGAAGGATCTGACAGTGAGGACGCCCCTCCGGCAAAGAGGAACCGGAGGCGGAATAACAGAAAGAGGAAGGCTAAGGATGTGCTAGTTGTTGAGCAGTCCGGCAGCGGAGGCGGTTCCGAGAAGGCTAGAGCTGGTGACGCCGGCGAGGCTGTGGTAGCCGCCGACAAGCAGGACGGCTCCGGCAAGCAGTACTGCAAGATCCACCGCACCAAGGGCCATGACCTCCAAGCCTGCAAGAAAGTTGAGCAGATGGCGGAGCTACAGAAAGCTGAATACGAGCGCCGCGACAAGGAGAAGGCCCGGGAAGGTGGCGGAGGATCTGGCAACAAGCGTCCCACCCGGGGAGGGCGCCGCGGCAAGGCCAAGCAGCGGCAAGGAGATAGGCCGCGACAAAGACAAAGACGAAGATGAGGATGATGAGATGGAGGAAGATGAGACTGACGGGCAGGAGTTCCAGAAGGCAACGGAGGTGTTGTGCGTCGACGACGGTGCTTCTCTGCACACCTCGCACCGCCAACTCAAACAGTGGGTGCGGGAAGTGAACGCATCAGAACCGTCCGTTGAGTCGCGCAAGCCCCTGAAGTGGTCCAGCACGCCCATCATCTTCGACGTTGAGGATCACCCTGATCGCATTACTGCGGTCGGGTGCTTGCCGATGTTGGTTTCGCCAACAATCCGCAACCTCAAGGTCACGAAGATGTTGGTTGACGGCGGGGCCGGCCTGAATCTGATCTCCTCCGCAGTGCTCAAGAAGCTCCAGATCCCCGACAGCGAGCTCGAAGAGACTGGTACCTTTCAAGGAATAAACCCGGGAAGGAGCAAGCCGAAGGGGAAGATCACACTGCCAGTGACGTTTGGCAGCGAGCTGAATTTCAGGACAGAGAGAGTCACATTTGACGTTGCTGATTTCCCATTGCCCTACAATGGGATACTTGGCTGTCCAGCGCTCGCCAAGTTCATGGCAGCCTCCCACTACGCCTACAATGTGCTCAAGATGCACTCATTTCTGTCCAAGGCGACAAGAAGGATGCACTCATCTATACCGACAAGATCTACCGGGAAGCAGCAGCCGCAGCAGAGCGCAAACCACTTGCCGCTGAAGCTCCCGGAGGGAAGAAGAAGAAGACCAAGTCCGGCAAGAGTAGCTCTGATGACTACTTCGGCAGGCGCACCTCTTCAGAGTGCTGCGCTACCATCGAGGACGCACCATCGAGCTCCACCGGCAAGTGCAAGAAGGCAAAGACAGCTTCACCAGAGACCAAGAAAGTGGCCGCCAAGGAGGATGGCACTGGTGGTACCTTCACCATCAGTGCCACGCTTGACCCTAAATAGGAAAGCGCGCTCGTTGCTTTCCTGCGGGCGAATGTCGATGTGTTTGCATGGCAACCATCTGACATCCCCGGTGTTCCCAGGAAAGTAATTGAGCACCACCTTGCCGTCTGCCCTCACGCGCGGCCCGTCAAGCAGAGAGTCAGAAAACAAGCAGTGGAGAGACAAGAGTTCATTGCAGAGGAGATCAAGAAGTTGGAAGCAGCAGGCCTGGTCCGAGGAGTACTCCATCCAACGTGGTTAGCCAATCCAGTAGTCGTGCGCAAAGCAAACGGGAAATGGTGGCTTTGTATTGACTTCACTGTTGTTAATAAAGCTTGTCCCAAGAATCCATTTCCCTTGCCGCGCATTGACCAGATTGTCGACTCCACGGCAGGATGTGATCTGCTTTCATTCCTTGATGCATACTCAGGATATCACCAGATCTTCATGGCAGAAGAGGATGAAGAGAAAACCGCATTCATTACTCCATGTGGCACATACTGCTTTGTACGGATGCCCTTCGGACTAAAGAATGTCGGTTCAACATTTGCAAGAGTAGTCAGCCATGCTTTTGAGCCATAGTTGCACAGAAATGTAGAAGCTTACATGGATGACATAGTGGTCAAGAACAAGGACAAAGAGACTTTGATCCAAGATTTGGACGAGACCTTCACAAATCTGCGCAAGATCAATCTCAAGTTGAATCCCGAGAAGTGTGTGTTTGGAGTTCCTTCCGGCAAGCTTCTCGGATTCTTTGTGTCCCAGAGGGGGATTGAAGCCAATCCCGACAAGATCAAGGCCATTGAGCAAATCGAAGCACCAAAGCGCGTCAAGGATGTGCGAAGGCTTGCCGGCTGTGTTGCTGCTCTCAGTAGGTTCACCTCTAAGTCTGCTGAGCGTGCCCTCCCATTTTTGAAAATTTTGAAAAAGGCAGGTCCAATGAAATGGACTGCAGGACCTGAAGAGATACCTATCCTCTACTCCAACACTTGTCGCACCTAAGCCACAAGAGAAGTTGCTCCTATACCTGGCGGCAACCAATCAAGTGGTTAGTGCTGCGTTAGTGGCGGAGAGGGAGGCGGATGATGAGCCGGCGGCCACGGCAAGCGAATCCAGCGACAAGCAGGGGGCTTCCCCGGCAAGTTCTAGCTCCGGCAAGGATGGATCTGTACAGTTGCCGGAAGAAAAACAGAAGAAGATGGTGCAGCGCCCAGTTTACTTTGTCAGTCCCCTTCTGCAGGGGGCTAGATCAAGGTACTCTGGTGTGCAGAAGTTGCTTTTCAGCCTTCTCATGGCCTCGAGGAAGCTGCGCCATTACTTTCAAGCACATGAGATCACAGTGGTCACTCGCTTTCCGTTGAAGAGGATATTGCAGAATCCAGAGGCAACAGGCAGGATTGTCGAGTGGGCACTGGAATTGTCAAGATTTGGCCTCAAGTTTGAAAGTACTTCAACTATTCGGAGCTGAGCATTGGCAGAATTAATAGCAGAATGGACGCCAACACCCGATGAAGAAACTCCGGAGAGGAGCATCCCCGTCAAGGAGGCAAGCAAAGAATGGATCATGTACTTTGACGGTGCCTTCTCGCTGCAAGGCGCCGGTGCGGGTGCGCTACTTGTCGCATCCACCGGAGAGCACCTCAAGTACGTGGTCCAGATGCACTTTCCCAAGGAACAAGCAACAAACAATACTGCAGAGTATGAAGGCTTGCTTGCCGGACTCAGGATCGCGGCAGAACTTGGGATCAAGAAGCTTATTGTCAGGGGTGACTCGCAGCTTGTCGTCCGTCAAGTAAACAAAGATTATCAGAGTCTGTTGATGGAAGCCTACATCGATGAAGTGAGGAAGCTGGAAGAGCATTTTGTAGGCCTGCAGATGGAACATGTTCCAAGAGCCCAGAACGACATTGCAGACGGCCTGTCAAAGTGCGCCGCACTCAAGTTACCTGTGGAACCAGGGATTTTTGTGCTCAAGTTGACTCAACCATCTGTAACACCATCAACTGGACAGAGCAAGAAGAGGAAGTTGATTACTGGCGACTACTTTCCGGCGGAGCTCCCCGAAGCCACCGCCAAGAAGGTCCCCAGGATCAACACAGAAAGTGCTGAGGAGCAGTCTGCTCCGACAAGCCCTAGGGTTTGTTTCGTTGAAGCAGACGCTCCCGACAAGCTGTGTCCCGACACGCTTGCCGGGGAGCATCACGCTCCGGCAGGATCCCAGATTTTTGCCGTAGAAGCGGATGTTCCCGCAGCAGCATTTGCGCCTTTATACCTTGTCGTCGAGCCACAAGCTCCGGCATGGGCATAGCAGATCGTCCATTTCCTTCAGACAGGAGAACCTCCCGAGGAACAAGAAGAAGCGGAGAGAGTAGCCCGACAATCAAGTATGTACCAGTTTGTCGATGATATACTGTACAGAAGAAGATTCAACGGAGTGAAATTGAAGTGCATTTCCCGGGAAGATGGACAGGAGCTGTTGGCGGAGATACATGGAGGCATATGTGGTCACCACATTGGCGCAAGAGCGCTTGCCGGCAAAGCCTTCCAGCAAGGTTTCTTCTGGCCGACAGCCCTCCAGGATACAACTGCACAAGTAACCAAGTGTGAAGCGTGCCAGTTCCACTCCAAGCAGATACATCAACCAGCTCAAGCTCTCCAAACAATCCCTTTATCCTGGCCATTTTCGGTCTGGGGGCTCGACATTCTCGACCCCTTTCCCCTCGTATACGGATCTCCTTGAGTGATCGCTTACGATGAGCTAGAGCGAGAGCAGCTGCGATAAGATGACGCGCTGCTCCTCGAGGAAGATCGTCTTCAGGCTGCGGTACGAGCTGCTCGCTACCGGCAAGCTTTGCGCCGCTACCATAGCCGCAAAGTTAACGCCAGAAGCTTCGAGGAGGAGAGGATAAAGGTGTGGACCGGGCATCATTCAAGGAAGCATAAGCCTTGCCGGAACGCAGACGACAGAAAAGCTAAGTTACCTAAGTTTGAGCATGATCAAGTTTTTAAATTTTTATGTTATACTCCTTGAACGACCATGCCTTGTATGGAAAACCTGTGTGCGGAGGAATCGACTCATGGCTAAGTTGCGCCCTTAATTTGTTTTCGAGTCCGCTCAACAATGAAAGTGTGCTGCAACTAGCCCCGACAAGGTTTCTTGCCAGAAGCAGCAACCGCCGGCAGGCTGCTGATGTTCCGCACTCAGCGCTCGCGGCAAGCATGCTTGCGCCGGCAAGTTCCCTAAAAGCGTAGGGTAAAAACATACAAGGGATGGAATTGAGTAAAGGATATAACATAGTAAGCATTCCCTTTTTCATTAAAAAACATCCCACTCGGGTACAGTCCATAGGGGATGAAAAACATGAAATAGAGAATTACAAGTTCTCGATGCGGCTAAGGCCCGGAGGCTTACAAATTAGAAAGATAAGATGCACGTAATCCTTTTCCTGTCCCTCTTTTCAGGAGGTAGGTCAAGGAGGCTGAGGGAGTCCTGGACTAGGGGGTGTCCGGACAGCCGGACTATCATTATCCGCCGGACTCCAAGACTACGAAGATACAAGATTGAAGACTCCGTCCCGTGTCCGGATGGGACTTTCCTTGGCGTGGAAGGCAAGCTTGGCAATACGGATATGTAGATCTCCTACCATTGTAACCGACTCTGTGTAACCCTAGCCTCCTCCGGTGTCTATATAAACCAGAGGGCTCTAGTCCGTAGGACAACATACATTACAACAATCATACCATAGGCTAGCTTCTAGGGTTTAGCCTCCTTGATCTCGTGGTAGATCCACTCTTGTACTACCCATATCATCAATATTAATCAAGTAGGACGTAGGGTTTTACCTCCATCGAGAGGGCCCGAACCTGGGTAAAACATCGTGTCCCTCGTCTCTTGTTACCATCCGCCTAGACGCACAGTTCGGGACCCCCTACCCGAGATCTGCCGGTTTTGACACCGACATTGGTGCTTTCATTGAGAGTTCCTCTGTGTCGTCACCGAGAGGCTTGATGGCATCTTCAACCAACAACGATGTCCAGGGTGAGACTTTTCTCCCCGGATAGATCTTCGAATTCGGCGGCTTCGCACTGCGGGCCAATTCACTTGGCCATCTGGAGCAAATCGAAAGCTACGCCCCTGGCTGTCAGGTCAGATTTGGAAGCTTAAACTTCACGGCCGATGTCCGCGGAGACTTGATCTTTGACGGACTCGAGCCACAGCCAAGCGCGCCGCACTGTGACGACGGGCATGATCTAGCTCTGCCACCGAACAGTGCCTTGGGGGTCGCACACGGGTCCTCTTCGGCCATTAGCCCGGAGCCGATCGCCCATATCGAGGGCCGGTGGATAGACGCCGCCCTGGGGGCTCCAACATCCACGGCGATGGAGCTGAACACTAATCTTGTCCCCTGCGAAACTCATGATTCTGAGGCGCCGGACTCCTCGCCGGACTCCGAACCTCCCGTGCCCCTACCAATCGATCCGGATTGGGCGCCGGTTATGGAATTCACCGCCGCGGACATCTTCCAATACTCGCCTTTTGGCGATATCTTGAATTCACTAAAACACCTCTCGTTATCAGGAGAGTCCTGGCCGGATTATGGCCGGGATGGTTGGGGTACGGACGACGAAGAAATTCAGAACCCACCCACCACCCACTTTGTAGCCACTGTCGACAATCTAACCGACATGCTCGACTACGAATCCGAAGACATCAACGCCATGGACGACGATGCCGGAGACGAACAGGAACCAGCGCCTACAGGGCACTAGAAGACCACCTCGTCATATGACATATACATGGTGGACACCCCAAAAGACGGGGATGGCGAAGAAACAGTGGAGGCAGACTCTTTAAAGAAGCAGCCCAAACGCCGGCGTCAGCGGCGCCGCTCTAAATCTCGCCACAGCAAGAATGGAGATTCCGGCACAGGAGATAATAATACTCCAGAGAGTGCCGAAGACAATCCCCTCCAGCAAGACTCAGCGCAGGAGGACGCAGAAGCAAGCCCTCATGAGGGAGCGGCAGACGAAGAGGTTGAGGATCATAACTATATGCCTCCCTCCGAAGACGAAGCAAGCCTCAACGATGACGAATTCGTCGTACCCGAGGATCCCGTCGAACAAGAGCGCTTCAAGCGCAGGCTTATCGCCACAGCAAACAGCCTAAAGAAAAAGCAGCAACAGCTTCAAGCTGATCAGGACCTGCTGGCCGATCGATGGACCGAGGTCCTCGCGGCCGAAGAGTATAAACTCGAACGTCCCTCCAAAAGTTAGCCAAGACGCAAGCAGCTTCCGCGATTAGAGGAGGAAGCATACACACCTCCATCACCAGCGCACGATATGGCTGACCGACCACCCCGTGGTCGTGACAGAGAGGCATCCAGGCCCCCAGCCAAGACCGTACCCCGGCATCGCTCCAAAAGTACGAAGCCAAGAGGGAACGCGCCGGACTTGCGAGACATATTGGAGGACAAGGCAAGGCAATCCAGATCCATCTACGGATCACGTGGGCGCCCTAGGACCCACGACGAATACCGTCGCGTCGGATACAATAACCCCGGCCGGGCCGAACACAGCAGACAGCGCTCTCTCGAGCTGCGTCGCGATATCGCTCAATACAGAGGCGCCGCACACCCGCTATGCTTCACTGATGAAGTAATGGATCATCAGATCCCCGAAGGGTTTAAACCCGTAAACATCGAATCTTACGATGGCACAACAGACCCCGCGGTTTGGATCGAAGACTATCTTCTCCACATCCATATGGCCCGCGGCGACAATCTCCACGCCATCAAGTACCTCCCACTCAAGCTTAAAGGACCAGCTCGGCATTGGCTTAACAGCTTGCCCGCAGAGTCAATTGGGTGTTGGGAAAACCTGGAGGCCGCATTCCTTGATAACTTCCAAGGCACATACGTGCGACCACCGGACGCCGATGACCTAAGCCACATCATTCAGCAGCCAGACGAATCGGCCAGACAATTCTGGACACGGTTCTTGACGAAGAAAAATCAAATTGTCGATTGTCCGGATGCAGAGGCCCTTGCAGCCTTCAAACATAACATCCGGGACGAATGGCTAGCCCGGCACCTGGGGCAGGAAAAGCCGAAATCCATGGCAGCCCTCACATCGTTAATGACCCGCTTTTGCGCGGGAGAGGACAGCTGGCTAGCCCGCAGCAACAATCTCCGTAAAAATTCTGGCAGTCCGGATACTAAGGACAACAACGGCAGGTCACGTCGAAACAAAAACAAGCGCCGCATTAACGGCGACGATAAGGAGGATATGGCAGTCAACGCTGGATTCCGAGGCTCTAAACCCGGTCAGCGGAAGAATCCATTCAAAAGAACCACTCCGGGTCCGTCCAATCTGGACCGAATACTCGACCGCTTATGTCAGATACATGGCACCTCTGAAAAGCCAGCTAACCACACTAATAGAGACTGCTGGGTGTTCAAGTAGGCCGGCAAGTTAATTGCCAAAAACAATGACAAGGGGCTAAACAGCGACGACGAGGAAGATACCTGACCGCCGAACAACAGAGGACAGAAGGGTTTTCCCCCACAAGTGCGGACGGTGAATATGATATACGCGACCCATATACCCAAGAGGGAGAGGAAACGCTCACTAAGGGACGTCTACGCAATGGAGCCAGTCGCCCCAAAGTTCAACCCATGGTCCTCTTGTCCGATCACTTTCGATCGAAGAGACCATCCGACCGGCATACGCCATGGCGGATTCGCCGCATTGGTTCTAGACCCAATCGTCGATGGGTTCCACCTCACGAGAGTCCTGATGGACGGCGGCAGTAGCCTGAACCTGCTTTATCAGGATACAGTGCGCAAAATGGGCATAGACCCATCAAGGATTAAACCTACAAAGACAACCTTTAAAGGTGTCATACCAGGAGTGGAAGCCAACTGTACAGGCTCAGTCACACTGGAAGTGGTCTTCGGATCCCCGGATAATTTCCGGAGAGAAGAGTTAATCTTCGACATAGTCCCGTTTCGCAGCGGCTATCACGCTCTGCTCAGACGAACCGCGTTTGCCAAATTCAACGCGGTGCCGCACTATGCATACCTAAAGCTCAAGATGCCAGGCCCTCGTGGAGTCATCACGGTCAATGGGAATACGGAACGCTCCCTCCGAACGGAGGAACATACAGCGGCTCTCGCGGCAGAAGTACAGAGCGGCCTTCTAAGGCAGTTCTCGAGTCCGGCCTTTGAACGGCCGGATACAGCAAAGCGCGCCCGGAGCAATGCCAACCAAGACCACCTGGCGCGATCAGAGCACGCATAGCAATGTGGCCCCAACCCTCGCCCGCGCATGATCGCAAGAATAACACTCCGCGTACATCATTACGCTTTGGAGATACCATGGGCACAGGGGAGGGGGCACGATCGCAACGGACCCAGAGTGCGGTTCGACCACACCGGGGGCTCGCAAATGTGCCCCCCTTTTTTTTATTATTATTTTTCTTCTTTTATGTACACATGACTCTGTTAACCAGAAGCCCTGTCCGGCGGCGAACCTGCCGAACTCATGATGCAACAGTCAGGGATTAAAGAAGGCCGCGACGAACACTCAGGTGGTCTCAATTACGAGCATTAAATTCGATTATATACACCAAGTCCGCAGCTCATCCCTGGAGGGGGACACGTTTACCTAGTCCAAATCCCTTGCTTACCGCACTATTTGTATCAGTCCGCTCTACTAGCAAACTTTCTTTCATAAATAATGCAGCAACTTTTTGATCATAATTGCATTACATTTTATATATATATGCTCATTATATGACATCTTGCACCCGTATATTTTGGTACGGCCTAATACACCGGGGGCTTATGTTCCCCATTCTACGGTGTGATAAGTCCGAAAACTTTCACAAGTGCGGCACCCCGAACTTATAGCATTATATGAATCGGCTCTGAATCATGTCTTGGGTCAATAGTTGGGTTTGCCCGGCTCCCACGTTTTGGTGCCTTACGTTCCGTTCCGTCGGCTAAGGTGGCACTGGGAGAACCACTGCGATTGCGCCCCGGTTGAGTCGGGCGAGCGCCTCAGTGGAGAAAGCTAAAACTGACTGGCATGATAAGGCGAGAGACTGGTCGCTGTTCGAGAGGTTTTTTTGGGTCCTTAAAGACTCACGCCGCTTCGAGCGAAGTTCCGGACAATGTCCGATGAAGGCGTGGATAGCGCCCCGGATTCGGTCTTCCGAATACCAGGGGCTTCGCCGAAATTTAAAATTATAGAATTCTATGGCTAAGTGAGAAAGTTCAAGCATTATAAGTCCGGTTGCCTTGTTCGTTGTGTTGAGCGCCTCCCTCGATGGACCCAACAATGGGAACAAGAGTGCTCAAGGTTATCCCGAACACCCCAGCACTCGCGGCTTGGGGGCCGAAGCCAACGACTTGCCATCTCTCAGATTTTATAAACGGCCGCACAGAAGGTAATATTTTAAATTAAACAAGCGTTGCTTAAACACGCACATGAACAAAGTTTCAAGCGTGCAGGATAATACATAGCAAATTCATTCAAAGATTACATTTCGGGGGCACTCATCCGCAATATTGCGGGCTCCCTTCAGGACAGTTTTATAATACATCTCGGGCGTGCGATACTCCTTGCCCGGCGGCGGTGGGTCCGTGAGAAGCTTCTCCGCATCCAACCTGCCCCATTGCACCTTTGTGCGGACAAGAGCCCGGTGAGCGCCTTCAATACAGGCGGAGCGCTTGATTACATCCACCCAGGGGCATGCATCCACCAGCCGTTGCACAAGGCCAAAGTAGCTCCCAGGCATGGCCTGTCCAGGCCACAGCCGGGCTATGAGGCCCTTCATGGCCTCTTCAGCTACTTTGTGGAGTTCGACCAGCTGCTTCAGCTGGTCGCTTGGGGGCACCGGGTGTCCGGCCTCAGCATACTGAGACCAGAAGACTTTTTCTGTCGAGCTCCCCTCCTCGCCACGATAGAATGCGGCGGCATCGGACGCACTACGCGGCAGATCTGCAAACGCCCCTGGAGAGCTCTGAATGCGGGTAAGTATCAGGTAATTTACATTAACATGCTTGCTCTGCATGAAAAAGGCCTTACCCGCCGCTATTTTCTTTATATCTTCAACCTCCTGAAGGGCCTTACGGGCCTCGGCCTTGGCGGACTTGGCACTTTCGAGAGCCGAGGCAAGATCGGACTCTCGAGTCTTGGAGTCACGCTCCAAACTCTCATGCTTTTACATGAGAGCCTGGAGCTCTTGCCGAACTTCCGCCACCTGTGCCTCTTGCTTTTCTCGCTCAGCCCGTTCCGCGGCCGCACTGTGTTCGGCCGCGGACAGAGCATCCTTCAGGGCTGCCACGTCATTAGTGGCCCCTGCAATACACATATTATCCTTGTTAATTTTATTGCAACCGAAATCCTTTTCTGTAAGGTACCTATTCAAAGTGGTGTTACTCACCTTCTTTTTCCTCGAGCTGCTTCTTCGCATGGCCGAGCTCTTGCTCGGACCGCTCGAGATCCTGCTTTAACTTATCGACCTCCGCCGTTAATGCGGCAGAGGCCAGCGGTGCAGCCTGCAAACCCATATTGACATATTTTTAGCAACCCTGCGAATATCTTGTTAGATCCTCAGTCCGGCTTTTCTTTCCGAACACCGAACTGAGCATCAGGGGCTACTGTCTATGCGGTATTACATTACATAATTTTAACTTCTTACCTCAAAGCCTGTTAAAAGGCTGCTGCAGGCTTCGGTCAGCCCGCTTTTGGCGAGCTGAACCTTTTGAATCACCACACTCATGATAGTGCGGTGTTCTTCCTCAATGGAAGCGCCTTTAAGCGCCTCCAGCAAGTTATCTGGCGCCTCTGGTTGGACGGAGGCCGCTGGTGTCACGGTCTTGCCCTTCTTTCGAAGGGGCCGCTTGCCGGACTCTGGAACCATCGCGGGTTCCGATGTAGAGTCCGGCGCAAATTTCCGGGAGGTCGCCTGATGGCGCCTCCGGAGCCTCCTCCTGATGGGTCCCTCTCTGGGACCCCACCTCGGCGTCCTCGTCGGCGCGTGGGGTGGAGGCGTTCGGAAGTGAATTCACATCCGACGAGGCCAACGACCCGCTCGATGAGTCGGGGAGATCGTCATCGGCCGGACTACGGACAGAATGCGGCGTTAGAAGGACACTATGTGACGTAAAAGATATGCATATAAAGGATCCGGGTACTTACGATCTCGCCGGACGCCTAGCCCTTGGAGGCCACTCATCCTCGCCAACGCTGGTGTTGGCGAAACTGTCCGGGGGGATAGTTCTCCCCCTCTTGGACCCTTCGGCCTCCCCGATTGGGGAAGCCTTCCTCTTCTTCTCTCCCTCCTCCGGGAGGGAATACTCCTCCTCCTCGTCTTCGGGGGAGGAGTCCGCGTCGTCGTCAGACGCCTGATTGCGGGAACTCTTTCGAGTCCCCGCGGCCACCTTCTTGGCCTTCTTCTCCGGCACCACGTGCGGTGCCGGAACCAGCAGCCCTGCTAAGCGGGCATCCACTGGATCTTCTGGCATGGGAGCCGGGCTGATAAGCAGCTTGGCCTTCTCCATCCATTCCTATCAAAGGAAGAGGCAGAATGAAACCTCACTAGAGTCAATCTAATTATCACAAGTGTCCCGTAATGGGGTTGAATCACTTACCTCGTCAGTTGGATACTGCGAGCTGAATCCGCGGTCTTCCGTCGCGGATGCGGGGGCTTCGGCGCCCTTGAACAGCACCCTCCAGGCGCCTTCGTATGTTGTATCGAAGAGCCCGCTTAGCGCCTGGTGTTGTTCCGGATTGAACTCCCACATATTGAATGCCCGTTCTTGGCATGGGAGGATCCGCCGGATGAGCATGACTTGGACCACGTCGACGAGCCTGAGCCTATTGCTCACCATCTTCTTGATGCAGGCTCGGAGTCCCGTCACCTCCACCGGATTGCCCCACTGCAAGCCCTTCTCTTTCCAGGAGGTGAGCTACGTGGGGATGCCAGATCTAAACTCGGGGGCCGCCGCCCATGTAGGTTTGCGCGGCTCGGTGATGTAGAACCACCCCAATTGCCACCCCTTGACGGAGTCCACAAAGGTCCCTTCGACCCAAAGGACGTTGGGCAATTTGCCCAACATGGCGCCTCCGCATTCTGCTTGCGTTCCCTTCACAACCTTCGGCTTGACGTTGAAGGTCTTGAGCCACAGGATGAAGTGGGGCCGGATGCAGAGGAAGGCCTCGCACACGACGATAAACGCCGAGATGTTGAGGATGAAGTTCGGCGCCAGATCGTGGAAATCCAGGCCGTAGTAAAACATGAGCCCCCGGACAAATGGATGGAGCGGAAAGCCCAGTCCGCGGAGGAAGTGGGGGAGGAAGACGACCCTCTCATGAGGCCCAGGGGTAGGGATGAGCTGCCCCTCGTCGGGCAGCCGATGCGCGATATCGCCGGAAAGGTATCCGGCGCTGCGCAGCTTGGTGATGTCCTCCTCCTTAGCGGTGGAGGCCAACCATTTGCCTCCCGCTCCGGACATATTCGGAGAAGGTCGAGGCGAGATGCGCGAGCTTGGGCGTTGGGGCTTGAGTTCGCGGAGATGGATAAGCAAAGGAGGAAGATGGCGTAGGTGAGAAGGTGAATCCTTATCCCTTATATATAGGCGGACGAAAACTATGCGTCCCCCACCAGCCTGGTAAAATTCGCTTATCTCCCAAGCGCCACCATCAATGGCGCGGTTGGGTTACCCACGCACGTATTGATGAGAATCCCGGAATAAGGGGAACACGATCTCTGCTTCGACAAGACGTGCCAAGGGAACCGCTTCGCTAAACGTGCTGAGGTGGTATAGTAAAAAACGATTCAAACAAAGGCTTGGTAGCGGTGTGGTGTCACGCCGCATAATACGTCAGCAGATTGAACTAAGTGTACATTTTATTCTCTCTACGGTGGAATGTGGAATTTACTTTGCAGAGCCGGATACTATCCGGGTGTTCATGATCTTCTCTGGATTATTCAAGGGAGGAACCCGCCTTGCAATGCCGAACATTATGCGCACCGGACTTATCGTCATTGAAGCCTGGTTCAGGGGCAACTGAGGGAGTCCTGGACTAGGGGGTGTCCGGACAGCCGGACTATCATTATCCGCCGGACTCCAAGACTACGAAGATACAAGATTGAAGACTCCGTCCCATGTCCGGATGGGACTTTCCTTGGCGTGGAAGGCAAGCTTGGCAATACGGATATGTAGATCTCCTACCATTGTAACCGACTCTGTGTAACCCTAGCCTCCTCCGGTGTCAATATAAACCGGAGGGCTTTAGTCCGTAGGACAACATACATTACAACAATCATACCATAGGCTAGCTTCTAGGGTTTAGCCTCCTTGATCTCGTGGTAGATCCACTCTTGTACTACCCATATCATCAATATTAATCAAGCAGGACGTAGGGTTTTACCTCCATCGAGAGGGCCCGAACCTGGGTAAAACATCGTGTCCCTCGTCTCTTGTTACCATCCGCCTAGACGCACAGTTCGGGACCCCCTACCCGAGATCCGCCGGTTTTGACACTGGCAGAGGCGAAAAGAGCAAAAGGGGCGCCTAGGCAAACTACGGGTGCCAGAAGACACCAAGAGAACATCTCGCGGGTCGTCCGAAGGCTGGATGGTGATGGCGGCGCCGGAAGTGGGGCTCGAAGACGGGGCGGCAGGACGTCAGCACGCTGTCGAGGGCACTACGCCCTCGTACTCCGACTTGACGGCCTTGTCGCCAGCCCTCTTCCCCTTCCGCAGCCTCCCTACGCTAGCCGCCCAAGGAGACGACCCCGTGGAGTTAAAGGTGCCGGCGACATGGATGATGGGGTCGCCGGTGATGCGCGAAGTGGCGCCCGACACCTAGTCGGACCCGCCGCTCCGCCGCCCGCTACCCTCGTCATCGCTGTCGCTCTCCTCCTCGTCACTCTCGCTCGAGGGGGAGTCTTCGCTATCGGAGGAGCTGTCCACGCAGCACCTCGCCCACATGTCGGAGTCCCCGAAGACCTTGACGGAGAGGAGGTCGCCCTCCATTAACTTAAAATGGAGGGCAAACCCCGCCGTCAGGCTGTGGATACGGGCGAACGTCTTCCACCCTCGATCAAGATACACCACATTAGGGGCTGGGAATACAACGTGGACTCGCGTGCTGTTGATCCCACAGCCCCTCATGTGCAGTCTCAATGTCTCGGGCGGGTCCAACTCCATCGCGTTCGCAAACGGAGCTGGAAGCGGGAGACGACGACGAGGCGCCCGACGCAGCCTGACGAAGAACTCGCAAGGGTCGTCCCCTGTATGGACCGCCGCGAGGGGAGGAACCGCCGGCGGAGGCGGAGATGCTGCGCCGCCCCGTCCGCCTCTTCCCCGAGCGCCTCGACCTCGTCCTCGACCTCGTCCGCGGCCTCGCCCCCTCCCTCTTCCCCTTGTGGCTGGCTCTGCCACCACGGGCGCGGGAGAGGGAGGGATGCGCTGCCTGGCGGCGACCCTCGCCGCCACCGATGAAGGGCCAGGGTTCCCTTCCTCCATGGCGAATGAGAGAAAGGGGAGCAGAAGCTGAAGAAAGGAGAAGATGAGAGAGTGCGGGCTTCTGCGCTCCCCTCCCACTCTTCTTAAAGGAGCGAGGTGGGGGCTCGGCCGCCCCGCTCAGCGAATCAGAGCACGGGAAGAGCAGGGAGTCGGGGCCGACCCGCTGCCTCCGCCCGTGACGGCCCAGTTTCCCACTTCCACCGTCCGCGGCCCCGAGTGCATGGGAGCCGCGTGGCGGAGATACAGAACCGATGCGAACGTTACGCATTTCCTGGAATTAAGTATTGCCCACGTCCTCTCCCACGACGCCGCGATTGACGCGTGCCGTTGCGGGAGGGCGTGGTGGACACGGAGTCAGATTTAGTGTGGACCTAGGCCGCGTGTGCCCGTGCCCTATTTTGGGCCTGGCCCAATAGCGCTCGGCATCGTGTATGGCCCAGGCCCGGGGGCTCCTATCGGTGTACTAAAGTAGGGGTACCTTAGTACCCCGAACTTGTGCACGGGCAGTCGCAGCGTCCCGCGGCAAGGCTTGCCGGGCGTCCGCCAAGATCCTCCACTATTCCTATTTACTGCCATTCAAGAACAAAGTATCAACTGAGAAGACAAGGCCCCGGCAAGAGGAGCTTCCGGGAGGGACAAAGACCCCGGCAAGAGGAGCTTGCCGGGAAGGCCAACCAAGGCACTTCAGAAAACTTGCCGCGACGCCCCGTGCGTCCCGGCATGGCACGGCGAGCGGCAAGCTTGCGGGTGCGACAAGACAGCGGCCGCGGCAAGGCTGCCACTCTGCACCCGAGCTCCAGCGCATCCGACGACGTGTCGCCCCAGGACCATCCCAGGAGCACGTGGCGAGGCGCTGTGCAGCCATGCGGTGCGAGGTGGCAAGTAAAGCTGACAAGGAGGCCATCGTGGCGATCGGTGACGCCCCTAACGATCGCTTCCTGCACTGTTGGGGCGACCGGACGGGCATTAAATGCCCTTGTCCCCTGCCGTCAGAGTTAGGTAGGGGGCACTGTTGGTAGTAGTTGTACCAACCTGCGTTTTTACTCTTTTACCCCTCTCTCTACGCTGCCACCTGTCGGTGACCCCTTTAGACTATAAAAAGGAGGCCCATGCGCACGTAGAAGAGGTTCGGAGGTTCCGCAGTTGGGTTCGGTTCATTCGACTCATACAACACGACACCACACCCACGCTCTCAAGCAAGAACAAATACAAACACAAAGCAGCAGTAGGAGTTTTATCTCTCCGGAGAGCTCCGAAGCTGGGTAAAATCCCCTACGTGCTCTCGCCTCGATCCGCTCTGCGTGCGCCCTCCGCTCCCTTGCCGGACCGAGAAGGGGCCCCCTGCCCCATAGGTGCTCGTCCCCCACAACAACGGTCATCTTGCCTGAAATCCCGCTAGGAAGAAGAACGAGTCCATTAAGAAGACGAACGGATGAAGACGAACCAAGCGTAGACGAACGAATCCTCACGATCGCAACGAAAGAGGAACTATCGAGAAGAAGCACAACCGGACAGAAGCAAACAATAAGGTAAACACACCACACATAACCATGACATGATGCACAAACAAGCATGATGCATGACAAGGCTATATGATGCTACTCATGGCAAGAGATGATGCATACAAGACAAACACATCAAAGCAAGTTTAAATGAGGCCAGAAACAACATATAACAATTCCGGTAAGTCCTCATAGGCAAATTTCGAAATTGATCCAGAACTGAATAAATCTTATGTTCAAGTTGTTAAATAGCAAGTTAAGATGCACCAAGATTATCTACATGAAATTCTAGTCAAGTTACATATAAAGTTCATTTAATTCGGAGCTACGGCCTAGAAGATATGAGCAAAACAAGTCAAACATGACATTGATGCAAAATGCAATCAAACATCAAGCAAACACTCTCAACACAAGTATGCAACATGATAAGATGAAACTACATGCAATTCTAAGCAAGTTTCATATAGAGCATGCTCAAAACAGAGCAACAGTGCAACACATAGACTCCAAACAAGTTATAACAACAATCTGCCCAAAACAGCAACTAGGCACTTTGCAAACAACAAAACAACATGCTAAGGGAAACATATGAGCATAAGCTTGACATGCACTACATGTACATATAACATATTTCAAATATCATTAAGTTTTAGGTTCATAGGGATCAATATTAAACCAAGATGATCAATGCAAAATGCAACTCTATAACACAGTAACATAAACATGAGCAGAGTTAATATGATGGCATGTTGGAGGCATAAAACAATGATGCTACAACAACTATAAATAGCAACCAAGGGCATGAATCAAAGCACACATAACAAAGATCAAAAAACATCATGGCATCATATACAAAAGGCTCATGGATTAGTGGGAACGAACAAGACAAGATTGAATGTTGAAACAGTTTCAGCAAGTGTAAAACAGCAACATTATGATAGCATGTTTGCAAGAATTAAACAGATGCATATGACATCCAAAATTAGCAAAAATGGCATGTGAACAATGTACTTATAGCATACTTCAAAACATGTAATTGGAGCATCTCCATAATAGGCATGTATCAACGAATATCAAGCTCACAACAAGGCATCATGAAGTTAATAGAATTCTAGAACAGCATATAAGCATGTTCATGGGAATGAAACCATTTGCTACATGACATGTATGAGGGATAAAAAGGCATGGCATGATATAGAATAACATAGAAATCAAAACATGTCAACTAATCATCTTCAGAATATGCATGGATTAGTTGGTAGCTTCAAGCAAACATGGCAACATGATATAGCAGTTTCAGCATTGACAGAAAGTTAACAGCAAGTGGCCCACTTCACAAGCTTGATGCACTCACTACAGGCCATATAAAAATATATGTATTCCAGAACTGCAAATATGGTATAATTATGCTCCTAAAACATTTAGACATCATGCTCATAGGATGCACACACAAAATGCAACAAAAATGACAAATCAGCAAGTAACAGCAGCTTTCAGCAGTTAACAGCAACATGCACTTTTGCAACAGGGATTAGTATATCAATATGCACCCTAACATGAATTCAAAGCACATCAACATGTAGAGCATGGAGTGAAGAACATATGCATATCAAGATCATCATCATAGCATCAACAGGGACAAAGTTGTGGCACTCACAAGAGGCACATATGATGTTAATAAGCAGCAGATTCCAGCAGCTCATATCATATAGCAGCTTTGCAATGAAGGTTTAGGCATCAATACTAACATCAACATGAATGCAAACTAGACCATCATGAATAGCACTCTGAGATGAACATTTGACATATTATGCACGCAAAATGAAGCAATACACACCAAGTTATGGACATGGAAAGATGCACACATAATAACAGAAAACTGGGATAGTCAAAATTTGCGTGTGCGCAGGATAGCTATAAGACGCATAGAGCGGAGGATAGGGGCGCTCACCATGGGATTTGGCCCAGAGGCGAAGGAGAGGTGGATCGGGACGGCCGGGGGGGAGGGGGCAACTGGGCCGGACGAGGCCCACGTGGTGCGGGACGGCCCACAGGGTCGTCTCCACCGATCCCTCCTGGATCGGGGAGGCAGGGTGTCGTGGAATATTCACGTCAGATGTCCTCGTGAAAGGACTTAGTTGTGGAGCCATCGCAACTAGGAAGCTTGAAGGGGTTAAATCGGGACAAAGGACACGAGCGAGTTTATACTAGTTCGGCCCCTTACGGTGAAGGTAAGGCCTACGTCTAGTTGGGTTGGTATTGATGTTTCGATGACCAGGGAGCGAGATACGCTTTGCCCAGCTCTCGATGAGTTGTTTCTTGCCCTAAGCCGCCAGCAGGTCGTCCCCTTATATACACGGGTTGACGCCCTGTGGCGTACAGAGTCCCGGCCGGCTTATAAACAGTGTCTGGCTCGGTGACTAGTTAAATCTACCTCATGTTACAAGTCATGCCATCATGGCGGTTTACTACAACGAGCCTTAAGCCGCCTGTGGGCCTTAAGCCTTTTATTGAACCGCCATCTTCATGCTTGGTCTTGGGCTTCCTCTGATGAGTCCTCTTTGCATAACCCGGCCCCTCCTGGGCGGCTTACACAAATAGTCATATCCCCAACATTAGGCCTCAGATTGATTTGAACCTGTTCACAATCTTAAAATATACTTCTAAAGAATAAATCTTCAGTCTTCTGACTATACAGAGGGCTTTCTTTTAACCCGCCGTGACGTCATCCTCTGGATCCACCTTAACTCGGCATGACATCATCCTTTCTTTAATTCATTTTCTATTCCGTCATATCCTTCAACGGATCTCTGCCTTATTAAGTGTTCCGAAAATCGAGGCATCCGGGCCGCTGGATAGTAATTCTTATCTCCTCATTTCCTGCGCCGTCTCAGTTATCCTCTCCCTATAAATAGGCGTGACCCTAGGTCTTTCATTCTTCTCCTTCCAGTCATCTTCTTCCTCTCCACTCTGCCACTCGAGCTCCACCGCCACCGCCATCGATCCCCACGTCTGCATCGACTCAGGCCGCTGCATCGACCTGACTCTGACCAGAAAACATCGGTGAATCTCCGCAGCTCGTCTTCATCCGTGAATTCCTCTCCTCCCCTTTCTCAGATCTGCATTGGAACTCCGCTGAGCTTGTCGGCGTTCATCACTGCCCGACACAAACCCTCGCTAGTTCTCACCTTAAACGCCCTGTTTAGGTCGCAAAACTGTACAGAACTGCCGCGGTAGTTGTTTGAATTGATCTTGCATAAAAATAGATCTCCGTTTCCTTGCTTAGAAACCCTCTTCAACTGTATGAACTTCTCTGTTCTGTTTCTAGGTCTAGAAATTTTTTCTTTCAGAGCAATAATTTGATCCATGATAATAGATGTCGTCTGTGAAACTTGTTTATATCACCCGGAAAGTTTCTTCTGTAACACTTGCTTCTATCACTGCTCTCTAAGCGTCCGGTTTAAATAAGTGATACTGAACTGTGAACCTTGCCTTCTTCTCATGATCTTAAAAAAATTTGAATTGCTCTTGATACTGATAGCGGCTTAAACATTATTGTACAAGCACCCTTATATCATTAGGCCCCTTTCTTAAGCCGCCACTGTGAACAATTTAGATATGTCTTCGGTTGAACCGGAGCCTTCTTATTTTGTCGTAGGTCAACTATTGTCATGGCTCCTAAGGCGGCCAAGGCCCCTGTGACTTGCAATTGGGTTCCATCCACAGTAACCAAAAGCAAACTCGCCGAGTTTGTAAAGTCTGGCCATCTGCCAAAGAAGGAAGCCATGTCTTATCATGCCCCTCACCTGTCTGAGGAGATACCTCAACCCAAGGATGGGGAGGTAGTAGTTTTCACAGATCATATGAGCCGGGGATTTTCCCCTCCGGCTCAAAATTCTTCAGGGAAATTTTGGATTTCTTTGACCTGAAGCCTCAAGACATTGGACCCAATTCCGTGTCAAATCTGTGTAATTTCCAAGTCTTCTGCGAGGTATACCTAGGAGAAGAGCCAAGTCTACTGTTGTTCAGAGAACTTTTTTACTTGAACCGGCAGAACGAACGTGCCAACGGGCCTAGTCTTGAGCTTGGCGGCATCTCAATCCAGCGGCGGAGAGATTGCCTCTTTCCTTACGCTGAGCTACCGAGTCACCCAAAAGACTGGAACCAGACATGGTTCTACTGTCAAGATACCTCTCCAGCTAATGAGAAGCCTGTGCCCGGCTTTCGTGCCCTGCGTCCTGAGTCCAACCATCATTTGGCGGACAAGTTGACTTCTATTGAGCGTCTGCCTCTTAATCCCACCATCAAGAAGATCAAAGCCCTTTTAGGCAACGGGTTAAGTGGCATTGATTTGGTCCGGGTCTAGGTCACCTGGCGGATACTACCATTAAGCCGCCGCTCCGGATTAATGTGTGCTTACATAGGCGAGAAAGAAGACCCAATGCGTCATAGCCCTGAGGACTTACCAGATGATGTGGTAGATGCTACAGTCCAGTCGCTATTGAAGGAGGGCACTGTAACCAGCAATACCTTCGGTTTACTTCCCTTCTGCAAGAAGAACCCGGCTCCTGCGGTAAGTTACTAATCTTCATCAATACTCTTTCATATGTTACCTTCTTGTACATACGATTCTTCATCTGTTTCCACAAACCGGTGATAATTTCTGGAAGGTCAAGTATGACTATGAGGCTGCCAAACAGGCCAGGGCGGCCAAAAAAACTGAAAGGAAAGCCGCCAAGACGGGCACCTCTAGGAAGAAGAAACCCAGCGCCTCCGATATGTTTAAACTGGATGACTCTTCTTCAGATGAAGAAGAGGTAATCTTTTTTGACTTTCTTTAACTTCGTTGTCATTACTTTACCGACATTTGATCCTTTCAAGAGGATACTGGGAATAGTCAAGCAGTTGGCGAAGAGGTAACTATAATTTCCTCCGACTCAGAGCCTTTGCCAACCCAAAAAATCTGAAGGGTGACCCGGAAAGTTAGGTTTTCACACCCTCTAGCTTACCAAGATCCTCAATTTCTTATGAAGCAACAATAGCTTGAAAATCGGTGGCAGACTCGGGCCAACCAGGACGTAGAGCTCTCCTCGGCTTACCCGACGTAACCAGGAAACGTCGGACCGAGGTTATCTCTGATTTATGTTTTGTTTTACCTTTGACGGGTTTGATTCGCCAACCTCTCAATTCATCTGACTCCAACTATGAGGATACCTCCCCTTCTTCTGACGAGTCAATGCAATCAAACATGCCGGCTTTCAAAACGGCTCCCGGGTAATATAACCTTTCTTTACTTTAAGTTTTTCCATACTTATACTTTGATGCTTATCCTTCTACTTTGATTGACAGCTTTCAAGTAAATCCCAGCAAAAGGGCAAAGAAGGATAAGCCATCCCGAGACCCGGTGGTTACTAAACCGGTGCTTGACTCATCCGTTCCTGATAGCTCCACTCATCAACCACCACCTAAACCGGCTTCTGACATTCCGGTGCCAACCTCTGACCCGCCTGCAGAAGATGTTATCCACAACTCGGATGACCCGGAAACTCCTAGCCCGGTCAAGACAACTGACCCGGAGGTTGAAATTGTGAAGAGCCAATATGTTGAACCAGGCCGGCCTACTGTTCTTGCCCAATGCACTGCCAAGGAGGAGTTTGCCTAGCGTCGGAAAGCCAAACAGGATATCACTGATTATTCTCACCTAAGTATTGGTGATATAGTCTCGGGCTATCTAAACCAAGTGCACAATAGTCGTGACCTAGAAATTGACATGGTGAAGCAAATACAGCATAAATCTGAGGTATAATTTATGTGTTTATTCTGAACCTTACTTACTATACTAGCCCCCAAGTCTATTGCTTATGAACGAATATGCTGTCGACTTAATAATTGACTTACTGTTAGTTTTGCCCGGCTTAAATAGAATATGTTTAACCCGGTGGTAGCATGAAACTTTGAATTTGGGTTATACATTAGCCCCCAAGTGTCAAGTACCTTTACTTGTAAAGTGCTTGAGACTTGAATGTTATCTTACCATGATTCTTACCATAGCCTGACGTCGATGCAGGCCACCATAAGTCAATGTGAGGTGGAGATTGCCGATCTGAAGAGTTAGTTGAAAACCCAAGAGCTCGAAGCTCAGAAAGCCAACTCCAAGTTTGAATTCAGTGTCTCCGAACAAGAGAAGCTGAAGAAAAATTTTGAATCGGAGAAGAAAACTTGGGTTGATGAGAGGGCTTCACTGGTGACTCGGGCTGAAACAGCAGAGGCATCTCTTGCCGAGGCAACAAACGAGCTGTCCGACTTAAAACGGCAGATATCCCAAATTGTCTCAGCCATCTTCGGTAAGTCGGTCGTCAATATTGTAATCTTTCCAGAGTTATCGTAATAATTACCTCTGGCTTACTATTATACCTATGAACATACAGGCCCCAGGAGTACCAATCTGAAGGAAAATATGCTGATCAAGCTTAAGGCGGTGTATACCTTAGTAGAGCAGCTGTACTCTGGGTCACAACATGCGTTGGCCGTTGTGGCCTTATCAAATACCACTCCTCGGCTCCTACAAGATGTGTTGAGGCATCTTTCGGTGCTACCTCAACGAATTCAGGACTTAAGCCGGGCATCTGCGAGAGCCGGAGCCGTGGCTGCATTAAGTCGGGCAAGAGCATGGGTGCCGGAACTTGACCTTGCTGATCTCTCTCTCGGATATCCAAGCCTTAAAGAGGATGGCACTGCTTTTGACGACCAAGACTTCACTGCCTGTGTTCAAGCCGTACGTCCCCTGGCGACTCTCATTGGGAATGATACTGATTTTACTAAGTATTCGCCGGGTTACGATAGTGAGAACCGGAGAATCCCAAACGCCCCATATGACCAAGTCAGCCTGATCCCTCCAACGCGTAAGCATACCTTTGCCCCTGAAGTGGACCCGGCCAATTTAATAGATAATGAGGCTGAATTTGAAGCCTTGAGCGGCATTGACTGGGCCTCGTCCACCTTCCAGGACAAAACAACCGAAGGAGAGGCGGGGAAGGATAACCCGGAGTCGTCAAGCCAGCCGGAGGAATGAGCTGCCAGCTTTGTTATAACTTTTGCAAAAACAATGCTTCGATTATTTTAGACTCGGGGAGTCTTGTAATAGGATAGAGAAAACTCCTTAATGCTTGTCATGCTTTATGGTACTGATTGCTTTTGTAAACCGCCCTCACTGAATTCCTCTGGCTTATGTTAACCGTGTATTTCCTTGATGTTTGAACTTGCTCTGCTTTATCCTGCACATAAAAACAGGCAAGGTTTCCTGGGCGGTTCACTGCGCCAGGGGGTTATAGATATTGATAACCCGGAACATGATCAAAAGACAACATGTACAAGCCGGTTCATGATTAGTTAGAATATAATCACAACAACATACCTGTGACCCTTTTAATAGTCTCCCCGGCTCATATAAGGCTTTACTCGGCACTTTTAGAACATAAAGGTAATCAATATGAAACCGGAAGGATCAAGAACCATCTCCTCAAGAAGGTTTCAATGAAAGTTAAAGTAATCATACTTATAAATAATGTTCACAGGCTCCTGATTTGAATACGATCAGAGAACCGTCCCAAAGGGGTTAAGCTAAGATTCGGATACGATCATATAGCTCCCAGTGGCTTTGGCGATGCCGATCAAGTGGGTATCGACAGCTATGTTCTCTTTGGTTTGAATACGACCTATGTTTGAACAGGAAGCCCCCAAGTGAACATAAGAGTTGTTTAATGACGCTGATTCGAATACGATCCACGTCAGACCCAAAGGGGTTAAGCTATGATTCAAATATGATCAAGAAGCCACCAAGTGGGTTTGGCAGTATGCCGATCAAGTGGGTATCGATAGCTATGTTCTCTTTGGTTCGAATACGACCTATGTTTGAACAGGAAGCCCCCAAGTGACCACGGCTAGATTCAGATATGATCATAAGCCGGACCAAAGGGAAAGCCAGATTCAGATATGATCCGTCCTGTCACGCCCAATATGCGACCCTATCCAAAAGGAACTCGAAGGTCCCACCAAGTATAGACCCGCATATTGGAACGCTTTTGCAAGGTGGATATCATTACATCAACAATTACATAATAGTGGGGATACATCCAATACATACAATGTCACATGAAAACAACAATACAACATACAAGAACAACATCCGACTACGGATGAATCATAAACAGAAACTCAAACAATATCCACCCTGCTAGCCCAGGCTGCCGACCTGGAACCTATCCCCTGATCGAAGAAGAAGCAGAAGAAGAACTCAACGGAAGCAAGCATCGCTCTCGCGTCATGATCGTCGCATAACTTGTACCTGCAACTGTTGTTGTAGTAATCTATGAGCCACGAGGACTCATGATGTAGGGTGGAACCCTAATTCGTCGATCTTTCACGTTTGGAGCGGGATCCCTCGAAGAACACGATGAACACGGGGAAGAACGGGGAGAAATCACAAGGGGAAACACTCAAGAACAAGTCCAATCACACATCCACTAGACAATCAAACACACAAGATCACAAGGTACATGAACAACAAAGGGAAAGATACAAGGTAAGGTTCATCTCCAAGAGGAGGTCTTGATGATATCCTAGATGGATCTTCCCTAAAGAGGGGTCTTGTATCCGCAGGGGGATCTTCTCCTAGATGGAGGCCTTGGCCTCCAATGGAGTAGTGGTCTCTCTCTCTCAGGAGTAGAGATAGGTAGGAGCAAAGCTCACTTAAGAATGAGCTATCACTTTGCTAACCCTAGAAAGGAGGTGGAGGAGGTCTATTTATAGCCCAAGGGGCGAAGGGGTAAGTGAGGGGCGAAGGGGTACACGGGCTTCGGCCCAAGTCAGGCACGCAGGCGGGGTCCGGATGATCCGGATGGTGGCCCGGATGATCCGGGTGTCGGGGGTCCGGATGATCCGGGCGACCGTCCGGATGATCCGGCTTCGTCGAGCAGGTTCTGTTGTCTTCGGGCGCGTTAGCCGGATCGTCCGGGAGGTCGTCCGGATCATCCGGGCTCGGTCCGGATCATCCGGCTGGGGGTCCGGATGATTCGGGCAACTCCAGTCCTGCTCCGTTCTTCTTCTTCCTTTCTTCCGTCTTCTCTTCCACGCTTCCCTCGCGGATGGTGTAGTCGTTCCTTGGCGCTTGCACTCCTCCTCGTCGTCCGTAAAGTTCCGACAATACCTATGCATGCACACGGGAGAAGTGTCAAGTAGTATGCCATCCTCGAAGGGGTCAAGTGAGCACGTGTAAAGGAGATGATTCACCTTAGTGTGTGTGAAGTAGATGTCGCACGTGTCACTTGCCAAATGGGCTCTTGACATGGTGATGTCCGTAGGATGCTCCGCATCATCCCCTCCCCCTTGGGAAAGATCTGACCTCGGATCGAAATCCAAATCACCATGGGAAAGAGATGATGTCGTCGTGTAGAAGTGGACGATCACCAAGCATTCGTCATCTTGTAGTTCCAAATGGGCACCCTCCAATGTCGCACCGTCTTGTAATTCCTTCAAAAGTAGCAAAGATAACAAGCACTTGGAAAAACAAATGTGGTTGTCGGAAGAGCAAAACCAAGCATTCAAGAGGTGATTCACCCAACAAGTGTTGTCATCAAGCATAGCATATGGTTTGACAAAGAAGTGTGGCATGGCATTTGAGCATATAAATTGAGCACAATCAAGTATATAATGGGAACAAGCATGCAAATGGAGGTCAAGATGCAAATATATGTGATAAGTGAACAAGCATCTACCTCAAGGTCATAGCAAGCATTGACAAATTGCTCAATGAAAGGTCTATGGTAGGCATAGGAAGTATTCACAACACCAAATAAAATGAAGTGTCTAAACACACGGGTCAAGTGCAAGACAATCCAAGCATAATGTGCATAGGGTGTAGTGAATATAGTGTGGCACTCAACACAATAGAAAGAGCAATTGTTCATCATGTGTGAGGCAATCAAGTCAAGTATGTGACAATCAAAGGGACATGGCATATGTGAAGAAATGATATTGGTGCAACCAACCATATGATAGTAGCAAGTAGTCCAAGAATTGGATGCAACACACAAGGCATATATATCATGATACATGGGAATGTGATAATGGCAAGTCAAAGCAAGATCTCTAGCAAGTGCGCAATCAAGTGGTCCAAGATGACCAATAAGTCTCACGGTGCAAGCAACACAAGTAGTATTATCCGCAATATCCATGCTCAAGAAAGATGTCACCTTGAAGGCATGTCCTTGTGCATTCTTCACAATGCCGAAACGCAAGCAAGCGCGGTATAGAAGCGAGTCGTGGTAGAATGTATGAGGCTCGCTCTCAAGAGCTCGAATGGTCAACTCACATGAAGTGGAAGTCGACACAAAGTCCAAGTATCCTACACATGCACAAAACAAATTAAAGAACGTATGCACATGGTAGACAAACACATCATCCATCATGATGGTTCTCTTCTCTTGCATATAACCGTTAGAAGCAAAAGTGCATGAATAATATGATGCAACAATGGCAATATTCATGGCACTATGTATATGGTGCAAAGGAGTAAGACAAGCATGCTTCACAAGTAATATGTCAAAATCTCCAAACATGTGTGAGAATGCTATGGGGGCAATCTCATGAGCAAGAAGAGAATCATTGTTGCACTCAATACATGGCAAATCTAGCATGAGAGAGGCAACACATGGAGATATATGACAAGAAGCAATATGAATCATGTGCAAAGCATATAGATGGTTGTCATCAACCGCATGGGATGAGCAAGTATGACACAAGATACAATGATCAAGATATATCATGTGAGAGGCATGAGCATATATGTCATCAACCCAAGAAAGCAAGTAGTGGAACATGGGTGATGCAACATAGCAAGCAATCAAAGCAATCAAGTCAAGCAAGCTAGTAGTGCGAAGATGCAACATACTAGAGGAAATCATGGCAATCATGTCATTGGTGCAAATAGTGGGCATGAACAATTCACATGTCATAGCACAAGCATGAAAGCAAGACATGAGTACAATATCATGAATGTATTGGCGAGAGGCCATATGTGAATAGCAATGGGTCATCATGACTCTCCCAACACAACAAGCATCAATATAATGGGGCACGTGATAAACATGGCAAAAGCAACAAGGATCTCCACCAAGCATGCCAATACACATAGGAATATTATAATGGAGAATCATGGGTAGATGCAAACAAGGGTCACAATTGCATGGCAAAGGCATAGAAGTAAGCATAGCATGCAAAGTGAACACGGTAAAATGAGCATAATGTGAGAAGTTGTCAATGGCCCATAGCCATGTAGAGGAGTTGCACGTAGTCCTTGCGCGAAGTGGACGTTGTTAAGGATAGTCCATTGGATCCCAAAGCATCGTTGCTCTCAAGAGCTCGTTTTGTCAACTCGTGGGATTGCGAGGTTGACAAGTATTCCTGGGTACCTACACAAAGGAGACACAAACGAAAGAAATTGTGTGTGTGGTAAATGTACACATCATCCATCATGATGTGTATGTGCACGTGTGAGTTAGCACAAGATAAGCAATGCTCAAAGAAATTTGAGGCATGGTATATGAACATGTCATCCATCATGAAAGAATAGTTGTTATGTATGACACGATGGGGACACAAATTGAGCAAACAAGTATATGGCACATCAAAAGCATGTTTGTTCATGGGGAGCATATGGTGCACACAAGTATTGGGATCATGCAATGAATGGGATGGATCAAATTCTCCTAACATGTATGAGGAAACTATGGGGGTCTCCTTATGAGCAATATCGGAAACATCATATGGAGAAAATGGACAACATCCAAAACAATGCATATCTGAAGCTAGGTGGTCATGGCATGGCATATGAGATAAATGATGCAAAGGGAGCATATCAATATCATCACAAGAGAAACAAATGCCAATAACCATGGGCTTGTCATCTATGCCATATGTACAAATTGGGTTTATTTTAATGGCATATGCATAGTCACTATGACGAGATTGCAAATAAGACATATGGTTGATCTCATGCATAGCATATGACAAGTCAAGCGGATTATCAAACATGATGTGACCTAAAGAATTGTCACAAGAAATCCTATGTAAGATGGCATCACAACTAATAGACTCCACAAGAGAATCATCATACTCATCATAAATGGGAAAATCATCGCATGGGGAAATCATACAAGCATGAAGCATGGCAATAGGTGGATCAACATCATGCAAGCAATCAATGCCAAGAATGTCCACTAGTGGGACTAGAGCATCACCTTCACCTATGTTACCTTTGTCATTCCAATCAAGTGGTGTAGGTGAGGTGGGAAAGACCAAATGGTGGTCATCATCTTCATATTGATGGAACCATGTGGGCGGTGCATCATAATCCACCATGGCCATCATCTTGTCCAAAGGGAGGACGAAGTCGTCGAGGATCGGCGCGTCATCATCAATGGGACCTAGCACCAAACGAGAAGACACAATAGAGGTAGAGGTCAAGTTGTTAGAAATGCAAATGGCCTCACTAGACCTATCAACTATCTCACTCTCTCTATGTGGTGGTTCACTCACTCCCTCAAAATAGGTGCACTCAAACTCACGTATGGTGGAGTCACTCATCTCACTCAAGTGGTGGGGGTTGAGGCTCTCCTCACATGGGAATTGTGTCAACTCATCATATATGGGGCTAGTGGTGAAGTCACTCTCACTCTCAATTTGGTGGCACAAGTCACTTAAGTCATCATATGTCGCCGTGGTCGAAGGGAAGATCCCATGCTCAACCATCTCGTCGTGGTCGCCGTGGATGAAGGCCGAAGATGGCACATCATCACTCTCGTCGTGGATGAAGGCCGAAGATGGCTCAACATCACTCTCGTCGTGGATGAAGGCCGAAGATGGCACATCATCATTCTCGCCTCCTAAGATGGAAGCATCATCCTTGCTCGCCATCTTGTCGCTCGCCTCCAAAGCTTGGTCCTTGAAGGTCTCCGTAGTCGAACTCGTCGCCGCACCGTCTTGAAAAAGAGTCGAAGTAGACTCGTCATCATCAATGCCACAAAGAGGGATGGCGGTGAAGTCGCACTTGGGAGCATCGTCTTGGAGCTTGTCGGCCTTGGACATCATGGTGGTACTAGCCTCATGCTTGTCGTAGAGCTTGGTCGCCGCAAAGTGTGCTTGGGGTGGAGAAGTCTTGTCCTTCATGAGTTCTTGTTCCGCCTTGAGAGCACCAATGTAGTAGTTGTCAATGGACTTGTAGTTCTCGATGAAGATGGTCTTGGATATGTCGTTGTGCAATCCCATCATGAAGTGGAACTTCATTGACATGGGGTCGTCCACGCCGGCTCGTCGCAAGGCAATCATCATCTCCTTGAAGTACTTGTCGATGGACTTGGATCCTTGGGTGGTGTTCTCCAATTGGCGTCGAAGTTGTTCCGTGTAGGTTGGAGGCACAAACTCTCGCCGCAAAGCTTTCTTCGTCTTGGGCCAACTCATGTCGTAGTACTCCAAAGGTGTGTGAAGCCACCATGTCGAGGCGTAGTCGTGGAAGTTTCTTGTGGCGCACTTCACTTGATCTTTGGGACGAACTTGATGTAGCTTGAGGTAGTCGTCCATCAAACGCTCCCACTCGAGGTACTCCTCGGGTTTTTCAGTCCCATAGAAAGGAATCTTGTGGTCGTTGTCGAGGTCGTAGTAGCTCGTGGAAGTCGCGGACTTGAGCTTGGGTAGCTTCTCTTGAGTGTAGTCTTGAGGTGCTTGTTGGCGAAGATGCCGTATGTCCGTAGGCGAAGATGCCTTGAAGTCGCTTGGCGAAGATGCCAAGGGAGATGGTGAAGTCATTGAGCGGTTGTTGGTGTTGATCTCTTGACCTTCACGTTCTTGTTGGTGATGGTGTCGATGCCGATGTGATCTTGCCGGAGATGGTAGCTCGGAAGCATGTGCTCTTGAGCGTCTTCTCGAAGATGAGGAAGATCGCTTGTAGGACTTGATGAGGGCTTTGATCTCCTCCATTTTAGCTTGCATCTTGGCATCGGAGTTGTTGTTCATGGCATCGAACTCGTCGTTGTTGTTGTAGACCGAAGATGAAATGCCTTGCCTATCCATCACAAGACTCGAGTAGAGGTGAGTAGGAAATGAGATAAACAATACCAAGTTACCTTTTCCCAAAGTTGAGGATGTATCCCGTGTCACTCAATGTGAGATGAAAGAATAGTGGAATTGGTACCGGACTTGTTCACTCACACCTACAAGTAAAGGCTTATGGTAGAGCTCGGTGAGGATAGTGGCACAAAAATTTGATATAAAATGTTAGCAAGAGTCAATAATGTTGAAAGAGATTCACAAATTCGCAAGTGAAACAAATGGACCAATAGCAATGAAAGGTACACGGAAACACACACACGGATAGATAAATGGGGTCGTGCAACCAAGGAATGAGCACAAAATGTGGAATCCACGGAAGACGCTCGTGTTGCACAACTCTAGAGAGACACTAGCACGATTGCTCAATAGGCGGATACGACACTTGTGCACAACCTATAGATGCGAAATGGATAAACTTCTATCCCAAGTATGCTATGTATGTATGGTTCCCGGTGTTTCTCTCAAGCATGATATCATATGATGTAAATTTTGGTATGGCTCTTATTTGCAATGGGGGTATGATGCTATGGCACTTGCTCACGAGCTCTTTGCTCTCTTTTTGCTTAAAAGCTTTTTCTCTTTTTTTTCTTCTATGGCCAATTTGCACAATGCACAAACCAAGATAGCAATTGTGTATATGCGGGAACAAACTTGAGGCACAATGGATTATATGATACCAAGATGATATGGTATGTATACAATGGATGGTGGATCACTAATGTGCACAAGTAACGTTGCCGGCAATACTCAAATGGCTAGTCTCGATAGGCAAGTAACGCAAAATGGGCTAGGGGTTAACAATGCAATTGCAAGGGAATATACAATGGTGTCGTCGAGGTTACCGTCCTTGCGATGATGAGCGGCGGTGTTCTTGGTGTAGATATCAAGATGATGGAGACTCGTCCCTAAGTAGCCGAAACACCTTAGGAAATGGAAAAAACCGCAAACTCAAAATCTCAAATGACAAATGTCAAAATGGTGGTAGCGGAAAGCGGTGGTGGTTTGCACTCGGCAATGCGGAAGTGGAATGATGGGCTATACACGTGTCGGAGTTGAAGTTGCCGTCCCTAAGTAGCCGAAACACCTTAGGAGACACAAGCCACAACTCAAACAAGCTCAAACAACAATTGGGTTAAGTTTGCGTGGCGGAAGTGTATGGTGGGCACATCTATGCGGAAGTGGTGGTGGTGGTTGATGAAGAAGCAATTGTCCCTAAGTAGCCTAAACACCTTAGGAGACTCAAATCACAACTCAAACAACCACTAATGCAATGGGGAACAAAATGGGTTAGGTTGCGGAAGTCGGTGGTGGTAATGCGGATGATATGGTGGAGGGCCTAGGCAAACTTGCCAAATTTCAGAAAATATGATGGAGTCAAATGATGTTGGTGGTATTTTTGTGGGAAGGGGGATGTCAATAGCTTCAAAACGAGCTAAAGAACGTCAAAATCGGACTCCGGATGAATAAGTTATGACCAAAACAAAATTTCAGCCGTGTCAGTTTCAGGGTTAACCGGACATCCGGGAGGAGGTCCGGATGATCCGGGCTTGGTCCGGATGATCCGGGTGTTCAGCCGGATGATCCGGGTTCGTCAGCGCCGGTTCTGTTTTCTGGGTGCGTGGGGTATCCGGACGTCCGGGGGGCGTCCAGCTGATCCGGGCTTGGTCCGGATGATCCGGGAGAAGGTCCGGATGATCCGGGCAAGTCAAACTGCTCGGGATTTGCTCTCGCGGACGAATTTTTTGGGCGGAAATGGATGATTTTCGGGGCAAAATTTGAGGGATTTCGTGGATGGAAGGTGGGGAAACTTGGGGAAATGCTAGATCCACTTGAAACCAAGCAAATCCATGGATCAAAATCAACAAAACATCATCAAACCAACAAATCACAAAAAAAATTGGGGGCTATTTTTGGTGGGGATTTTCGGATTTAGGACGAAATCAACAAAATCAAGCTAGAAAACACGGGGTAGGGGCTCCAAAAACGTGATCAACGTGGCTCATGATACCATATGATGTAGGGTGAAACCCTAATTCGTCGATCTTTCACGTTTGGAGCGGGATCCCTCGAAGAACACGATGAACACGGGGAAGAACGGGGAGAAATCACAAGGGGAAACACTCAAGAACAAGTCCAATCACACATCCACTAGACAATCAAACACACAAGATCACAAGGTACATGAACAACAAAGGGAAAGATACAAGGTAAGGTTCATCTCCAAGAGGAGGTCTTGATGATATCCTAGATGGATCTTCCCTAAAGAGGGGTCTTGTATCCGCAGGGGGATCTTCTCCTAGATGGAGGTCTTGGCCTCCAATGGAGTAGTGGTCTCTCTCTCTCAGGAGTAGAGATAGGTAGGAGCAAAGCTCACTTAAGAATGAGCTATCACTTTGCTAACCCAAGAAAGGAGGTGGAGGAGGTCTATTTATAGCCCAAGGGGCGAAGGGGTAAGTGAGGGGCGAAGGGGTACACGGGCTTCGGCCCAAGTCACGCACGCAGGCGGGGTCCGGATGATCCGGATGGTGGCCCAGATGATCCGGGTGTCGGGGGTCCGGATGATCCGGGCGACCGTCCGGATGATCCGGCTTCGTCGAGCAGGTTCTGTTGTCTTCGGGCGCGTTAGCCGGATCGTCTGGGAGGTCGTCCGGATCATCCGGGATCGGTCTGGATCGTCCGGCTGGGGGTCCGGATGATCCGGGCAACTCCAGTCCTGCTCCGTTCTTCTTCTTCCTTTCTTCCGTCTTCTCTTCCACGCTTCCCTCGCGGATGGTGTAGTCGTTCCTTGGCACTTTCACTCCTCCTCGTCGTCCGTAAAGTTCCGACAATACCTATGCATGCACACGGGAGAAGTGTCAAGTAGTATGCCATCCTCGAAGGGGTCAAGTGAGCACGTGTAAAGGAGATGATTCACCTTAGTGTGTGTGAAGTAGATGTCGCACGTGTCACTTGCCAAATGGGCTCTTGACATGGTGATGTCCGTAGGATGCTCCGCATCAACTCAGCAATCCCGTTACCATGGGTATCAAGACTAGCAAAGCTTAATGGGAAAGGAAGGGGTAAAGTGGTGAGGTTGCAGCAGCGACTAAGCATGATATGGAGGCTAACCAACGCAAATAAGAGCGAGAAGAGAACAAGTGGAACGGTCGTGAAGCTAGCAATGATCAAGAGGTGATCCTGAACACCTACTTACGTCAAACATAACACAGAAATCGTGTTCACTTTCCGGACTCCACCGAGAAGAGACCATCACGGCTACACATGCGATTGATGCGTTTTAATTCGGATCTGTTGTCAAGTTATCTACAACCGGACATTAACAAATTCCCATCTGCCACATAACCGCGGGCACGGCTCTCGAAAGTTTATACCCTGCAGGGGTGTCCCAACTTAGCCCATGACAAGCTCTCGCGATCAACGAAGGAATAGACCTTCTCCCAGGAAGACCCGATCAGTCTCGGAATCCCGGTTTACAAGACATTTCGACAATGGTAAAACAAGACCAGCAAGACCTCCCGGCGTGCCGACACCCTGATAGTAGCCGCGCGTATCTCGTCTCAGGCCACGACCGGATGAGCAGTCCGTACAACTAAAACCAGACCTCAAGTTTCCTTGAGGTGGCGCTGCAAAGCGCTCTAGTTTGGACCAACACTTAGACAAGCATTGGCCCAGGGGGGCTGAATAAAGATGACCCTTGGGTTAATTACTCCCAAGGGAAATATAGGTGGTGGTGAGGCAAATGATAAAACCAATGTTGGGCCTTGCTGGAGGAGTTTTATTCAAAGCAAACTGTCAGGGGGGTCCCATAAATCACCCGACCGCGTAAGGAACGCAAAATCCGGGAACATAACACCGGTATGACGGAAACTAGGGTGGCAAGAGTGGAACAAAACACCAGGCATAAGGCCGAGCCTTCCACCCTTTACCAAATATATAGATGCATTAATAATATAAGAGATATTGTGATATCCCAGCAAAAACCCTGTCCACCATGGAGAAATCTTCAACTTCACCTGCAACTAGCAATGCTATAAGAGGGGCTGAGCAAAAGCGGTAACATAGCCAAACAACGGTTTGCTAGGAATGGTGTCAAAGGTTAGAGGTTCATGGCAATTTGGGATGGCTTGATAAACAGGTAATAGGTAGCGCAGCATAGCGATAGAACGAAGCAACTAGCATAGCAATGATAGTAGTGAGATCCAGGGTAGCGGTCATCTTGCCTGAAATCCCGCTAGGAAGAAGAACGAGTCCCATGAAGAAGATGAAGCCACGAAGACGAACCAAGCGTAGACGAACGCCTCCTCACGATCGCAACGAAACAGGAACTATCGAGAAGAAGCACACAACATGGTAAACACACCACAGATAGACAAGACATGATGCATAACAAGCATGATGCATGACAAAGCTACATGAAGCTACTCATGGCAAGAGATGATGCAAACAAGAACAACACATCAAAACAAGTTTAAATGAGGCCGGGAACAACATATAACAAATCCGGTAAGTCCTCATATGCAAATTTCGAAATTGGTCCAGAACTGAATAAACCTTATGTTCAAGTTGTTAAACAGCAAGTTAAGTTGCACCACGATGAACTACACAAAATTCTAGTCAAGTTACATATAAAGTTCATTAGATTCGGAGCTACGGTCTAGAAGATATGAGCAAAACAAGTTAAGATATGGCATTGAGGCAAAATGCACCGAAACATCAAGCAAACACACCAAAACAAGGATGCAACATGATAATATGAAGCTACATGCAAAATCAAGCAAGTCTCATATAGAGCACACTCAAAACGGAGCAACGGTGCAACACACACACACTATACAAGTCATAACAACATTCTGTCCATAACAGCAACTAGGCATATTGCAAGCATCAAAACATCATGCTACAGCATCCTAACATAACAATAAAAGGCATGGGCATGAAGTACACGTAAAGCATAACAAAATATGAACACTGAGCTATCTCCAGAAACAACTAGAACATGCTCAAAAAGACATGGAGATATTGCAAATAATAACAGTTTCAGACTTTAGCAGAAATAACATCAGTTTGCAATGTTGAGAGCTATCAAACAACATGTTACAGGAACATATCATGGCAAACAAAGGCATGACATGAATATACTAATAGCATAGATCAAATTTCCCTTACTGACCATGAGCCCAAAAGGATCAGAAAATATGATGGCACCCATATAAACATGGCAAGTTATATTACAGATTCATACATGGCAGGAACAACAATAAGTAGGCATGTTCGTGAGCTTGAACCACTCACTACAGACCAAAACATGGCATGGCAAGGTAACCAATAGTAAGAATACATGTTTATGAAGCTAAGCATGGCAAAAGAAAGGTCATAGGGTTCATGGATCACTAGGAAAACACATGGAAACAACTGAACTTTATGTAAACAGACTGACAGCAACATTTCCAAGCAACTTTAGAGCAAGATTACAACATGTTCCAGCAGGCTATAATTGCAACCAAGGGCATGAATGGATAGAGCATGACATGTAGATCAAAACATGTTTATAGAGCATCTCCAGATAATGCATAGAATGACTAGTGGAAGCATGTTAACATAGCAACAAAATATAACAGAATCTGTCAGGAAAACAGCAACAGCAACTACCCTACTTAGCAAGCTTGATACACTCAGCACACAACTCACAAAAATACATGGTTGGCACCCCTGGAAAGATGGCATGGCATAGATCAACATACATGTAGAGCTCAACCTCATAGGATGCACACATCAATCATGGCAAAAATGATAAATGAGCAAGTTATAACAGTTTCAGCAGATTAACATCAACATGCACTCTTCCAACAGCATTTCGGACATCAAGATGAGCTCAAATGAAAATGATGCAATGGAATGAAATGAAGTACTCGTCGAGGCGAACAATTTGACATATTATACGCACGAAACGGAGCTACGGATGCAGAGATGTAATGCGATGAACATGGCATGATTATGCAAGATTTTCGGGACTTAGTGGAAATCTCAGGGGTCAACCTGGATCCAGATCTGGACCTGAGCGGCGCGGGTCCCAAGGTGGGGCCGGACTCTCGCCGGAGTTCAGCCGAAGGGAGGCCGGAGGTGGCCGGCGTCGAGGGGGAGCACCGGGGAGGCGTGGAGGCGCGGTGGCCGGGGCTACACCGGCGGCGCGGGGCCGGGGAGGCGCTTGGCGCCCGGCGGCGGCGCGGATCGGCGAAGGGGGCCGCGGCCCGGAGGACGGCGGTGAAGCCAGGCGGCGCGGGCCGGCGGCGAGGGCGCGCTCCGGCGCCCGGGGCGGGAGACGGCGGCGCGGTCGGGCAACCGCGGCGGGCGGCGGCGGCTGGCTGATGGAGGAAGACGCCGGCGAGGGGCCGGCCGGGGACGGGGTCGCCGGGCGGCGGGCGGAGGCGGGCGGCCGGGCCGGGGCGGCGGCTCTGCCGGGCCGGCGCGGGAGGCGGCGGGGCGCGCGGTCGGGCCGGGCGGGCCGGCCGTGGGCCCGCAGGGCTGCGGCTGCGCGGGGAGGAGAGAGAAGGCCGGCGGGGACAGGTGGCAAGGCGCGGTTGGAGGAGAGGAGCGGCGGGGTGACGTGGCGGCGCGTGATTCGCCGGGGTGAGGTATCCGGCGGACATGTCCGGCTCGGGCGGACGTGTCCGGCGGCGCGAGGATGAAGATGGCTAGGGTTTGGACTGCGATTTTCGGGGGAGGCCACATATTTATAGGTAGAGGGAGCTAGGAGAGTCCAAATGAGGAGCGGTTTTCGGCCACGCGATCGTGATCGAATGACCGAGAGCATGGAGGGGAGTTTGGTGGGTTTTGGGCCACTTTGGAGGGGGTGTTGGGCTGCAACAAAAGAGGCTTTTACGGTTACCCGGTTAACCGTTGGAGTATCAAACGACCTCCAAATGGCATGAAACTTGACAGGCGGTCTACCGGTGCTATACCAAGGCCGCTTGGCAAACCTCGGGCCATTCCGAGAAAGTTTAACACCCGCTCACAACGAGAGACAAAAGGGGAACGTCGGAGGGCATAGGAGTGCCGGATTGCAAAACGGACAACGGGGAAAATGCTCGGATGCATGAGACGAACATGAATGCGAAATGAGATGCACATGATGACATGATATGAAATGCATATGGTGACATGGCAAAGTGCAACATGCAAGCACATGACATGGCAACGACGGCGAATAACTGGCAAACATCTGGCGCATCGAATCCGGGGCGTTACACGTCCCCTGTTGGCAGTGTCCATCACCTGATAAAGAAGACATAAAACATTCTTTATGAGAAAAAAGGACAGAGGTCCTGCTTTATTGCTTTATATAATATGTACATCGTAAAAGGTATCTTAAGAACTGGTAACTAAAGTATAGTAAGGCCGGAGATGAGCTATATTCCATGGCCGGTGGGTCTCCTCCTCCGATTTACGTGAGTCCTTGTGCTCTCGAATATCGATGAGATAATATGACCCGTTGTGTAGATTCTTGCGACCACAAAGGGCCCTTCCCAAGGCGGGGATAGCTTGTGCATGTTAGACTGATCGTGGATGAGCCGGAGCACCAAGTCACCTTCCTGAAAGGTTCTGCTCCTAACCCGGCGGCTGTGATAGCGGCGCAGGTCTTGCTGGTCAATCGCCGAGCGGGCTATTGCCAAGTCTCGCTCCTCCTCCAACAAGTCAAGTGCATCCTGACGAGCCTTTTCATTATCCGCCTCAACGTAAGCCGCCACACAGGGTGAGTCGTGCCGGATGTCACTTGGCAGGACCGCCTTTGCTCCATAAACCATGAAGAAAGGTGTGTATCCCGTAGATCTGTTAGGCGTAGTGTTGATGCTCCATAACACGGAGGGTAACTCCTCCACCCAACAACCCGGGGTCCGCTGTAAGGGGACTAAGAGCCGGGGTTTGATACCTTTCAGAATCTCTTGATTAGATCTCTCTGCTTGCCCATTGGATTGAGGATGAGCAACGGCCGAAACATCAAGCTGGATATGTTCTCTTTGACAGAACTCTTCCATGGCACCCTTAGAGAGATTAGTGCCATTATCAGTTATGATGCTATGCGGAAAACCAAAACGAAAGATCACCTTTTTCATGAACTGAACTGCCATGGCTGCATCACACTTACTGACCGGCTCTGCCTCAACCCACTTTGTAAACTTGTCCACTGCCACCAGTAGATGTGTCTTTTTGTCTTTAGACCTTTTGAAAGGTCCCACCATGTCAAGCCACCAGACTGCGAACGGCCAAGTGATTGGGATCATCCTCAATTCTTGAGCCAGCACATGAGCTCGTCGTGAGAACTTTTGACAACCATCACATTTTCTGACCAGATCCTCGGCATTAGCATGAGCCGTCAGCCAATAAAAACCATGACGAAAAGCCTTGGCTACGAGATATTTTGATCCGGCATGATGGCCACAATCTCCTTCATGTATCTCACAAAGTATTTCTTGGCCTTCTGTAGGTGACACACAGCGTTGAAACGCCCCCGTGACGCTTAGGTGATGTAATTCGCCGTTAACAATTGTCATGGATTTGGAGCACCTGATAATTTGTCTCGCCAATGTCTCATCCTCTGGCAATTCACCCCGGGTCATATAAGCCAAGTAAGGCACCATCCAATCCGGGATAAAGTGAAGAGCCACCACCAGCTGTGCCTCCAGGTCTGGCACTGATAGTTCTTCCTCGGTAGGCACCTTGACAGAAGGGTTATGCAACACATCGAGAAAGGTATTGGGCGGCACCGGTTTACGTTGGGATCCCAACCGGCTTAAAGCATCAGCCGCCTCATTCTTCCTTCGATCGATGTGCTCCACTTGATAACCCGTGAAGTGACCAGCTACAGCATCTACCTCACGACGATAAGCCGCCATAAGGGGGTCCTTGGAATCCCACTTGCCTGACACTTGTTGAGCCACAAGATCTAAGTCGCCCAAGCATCATACCCGGCATAAGTTCATCTCCGTAGCCATCCGGAGACCATGGAGTAAGGCCTCATATTCAGCTGCATTGTTAGTACATGGAAACATAAGCCGAAGTACATAACAACATTTGTCACCTCGAGGGGAAGTTAACACCACTCCAGCCCCCGAGCCTTCTAGCTGCCTAGACCCATCAAAGTGAATCGTCCAATATGTGTTATCCGGCTTCTCCTCAAGGGCCTGTAACTCTGTCCAATCATTGATAAAGTCCACCAAGGCCTGAGACTTAATAGCAGTACGTGGCATGTACTTCAAATCGTGAGGCCCAAGCTCAATGGCCCACTTGGCGACTCGTCCTGTGGCCTCCCTGTTCTGAATGATGTCTCCCAAAGGGGCAGAACTCACCACAGTTATAGGGTGGCTTTGAAAGTACTGCTTCAACTTCCGGTTGGCCATGAACACTCCATAAACAAGCTTCTGCCAATGCGGGTACCTTTGCTTGGATTCAATGAGCACCTCACTGATGTAGTAAACCGGCCGTTGAACCGGATGCTCCTTACCGGCTTCCTTACGCTCCACCACGATGGCAACGCTGACGGCTCGTGAATTGGTAGCCACATATAACAGCAAAGGCTCTTTATCAATCGGAGCCGTGAGAACCGGCGGCTTATACAATTGTCTCTTTAAGTCTTCAAAAGCAGCATCAGCGGCCTCGCTCCATACAAAAGTGTCAGTTTTCTTCATCATCTGATACAATGGGAGGGCCTTCTCACCGAGCCGACTTATGAACCGACTTAAGGAGGCAACACGACCCGCTAGTCGCTGAACATCATTGATGCACGCCAGTTTAGCCAGGGAGGTAATCACCTTAATCTTCTCCGGGTTAGCTTTGATGCCTCTGTTGGACACTAGAAAGCCCAAGAGCTTGCCCACAGGAACGCCAAACACACACTTGGCCGAGTGAAGCATCATCTTGTAAACCCGGAGATTATCAAAGGTCTCCTTTAAGTCAGATATCAATGTCTCCTTTTCCATGGACTTCACCACAATGTCATCCACATAAGCATGAACATTACGCCCAATTTGATCGTGCAAACAGTTCTGCACACACCGCTGATAAGTCGCCTGGGCACTCTTGAGCCCAAACGGCATAGATACATAGCAGAAGGCTCCAAACGGAGTGATGAAAGTCGTCTTCTCCTGGTCCTTAACTGCCATCTTAATTTGATGATAACCGGAGTAAGCATCCAAAAAACTCAAACGCTCACAACCCACCATAGCATCAATGATTTGATCAATACGGAGAAGAGCAAAGGGATCAGCCGGACAAGCCTTGTTTAAGTCCGTGTAGTCCACACACATCTGCCAGGTGCCGTACTTTTTGAGGACAAGCACCGGGTTAGCCAACCACTTCGGGTGAAAAACTTCAATGATAAACCTGGCCGCCAAGAGCCGGGCGACTTCTTCCCAATAGCTTTCCGTCGCTCTTCGTTAAAACGCCGAAGAAACTGCCTGACCGGCTTATACTTTGGATCAATGTTGAGAGTGTGCTCAGCGAGTTCCCTCGGTACACCCGGCATGTCCGAAGGTTTCCATGCAAAGATGTCCCGGTTCTCACGGATGAACTCGATGAGCGCGCTTTCCTATTTGGGATCCAAGTTGCTGCTGATGTTGCACTGTTTAGAAGAGTCACCCGGGGTAAAATCAACAAGCTTTGTCTCAGCTGCCGACTTAAACTTCAACGCCGGTCCGTGCTCTGTAGTTGGCTTCTTCAGGGGTGTCATATCCGCCGGGTCAACATTATCTTGATAAAATTTGAGCTCTTCTGCTGCACAGGTCGACTCAGCATAAGCCGCGTCACCTTCTTCACACTCCACTGCTACCTTCCGACTCCCATGTACAGTAATGGTGCCCTTGTGACCTGGCATCTTGAGCTGCAAATAAACATAACATGGCCGGGCCATAAACTTAGCATAAGCCGGCCGCCCAAACAGAGCGTGGTATGGGCTCCTAATTTTGACCACCTCAAACATCAACTTCTCAGCTCTGGAGTCATATTCGTCTCCAAAGGCCACCTCTAGCTCAATCCTGCCAACTGGGTAAGCCGACTTACCAGGGACAACTCCATGGAAAACAGTGTTGGATGTTCTCAGATTTTTATCAGTTAATCCCATGCTTCGAAAGGTCTCATAGTAGAGGATATTGATGCTACTACCCCCGTCCATGAGCACTTTAGTGAACTTATACCCACCAACCTGAGGTGCCACTACCAAGGCCAACTGACCCGGGTTATCGACCCGCGGAGGATGATCTTCCCTGCTCCATATGATGGGCTGCTCTGACCACCTCAAATAATGAAGGATTGCCGGCTCAACAGAATTAACGGCCCTCTTATGCACCTTCTAGTCATGTTTGCATAAGCTAGTGGTAAATATGCGATATTGCCCACTATTCAATTGCTTCGGATTGCTCTGATAACCCGACTGCTGCTGCTCTCCTGGACCAGACTGCTGTTGGTTATAGCCCCCTCCTTGATGTCCCTGAAAGCCGGATCCTGAGCCGCCACCTGGGCCATGGAAACCGCTAGCTCCTGAACCACCACCAGACCCATTATGGCCATCATAAGTGTTGGAATTCTTAAACGCCTTCATGATTGCACAATCCTTCCACAGGTGCATGGCAGGCCGCTCCCTGGTGCCGTGTCTCGGGCAGGGCTCATTAAGTAACTGTTCAAGAGATGGGCCTGATCCGCCGGATCGAGGCAGTTTACCCTTACGTCTCGGATTGTTACCCTGCGCGTTGGCATTGGCTACGAACTCCGGGTTACCGTCCGCCTTGCGCTTACTGCCGTTTTGATTCCCCGGGTTATGCTGTTGACCCTTTCCATTGCCGTTCCTTCTTCCCTTGCCTGTCTTCTCATTGTCATACGCGGGATCCTTGGTACTATCAGAATCAGCATATTTGACTAAAGCCGCCATCAACATACCCATGTCCTTGCAATCACGTTTAAGGCACCCCAGCTTCTGCCTCAGCGGCTCAAAGCTACAATTCTTCTCCAACATAAGGACTGCAGAGCCGGCATCCATATTGTCAGATGAATGAATTATCTCCTTAACCCGGCGCACCCAATGGGTGGTGGATTCGCCCTCCCCCTGTTTACAATTGGTTAAGTCCACAATTGACATAGATTGCTTGCAGGTGTCCTTGAAGTTCTGAATGAACCGGGCCTTTAACTCTTCCCATGAGCTAATGGAATTGGGTGGCAACCCCTTCCGCCAAGACCGGGCTGTTGCATCTGACATCATGGTGAAATATTTAGCCATCGCAGCATCACTGACCTCTAGCAGCTCCATGGCCATCTCATAGCTCTCGATCCACGCCCCAGGCTATAAGTCGGCCGTGTAATTTGGTATCTTTCGAGGTCCCTTGAAGTCCTTGGGCAGACGTACATTGCGCAGAGCCGGTACCAGGCAAGGAATACCGCCGTTCTAGTGGCTACCCCCGCCTCAACAGACATTGTCGGATACTCCGGGTGATCCTGATAAGCCGCTGCCTGAGCCGCTCGTTCGTTCTCCTGACGTATTCGGTCTTGTACTGGGTGATAACCACCGGGCTGGTTATGGCGTTGGGCGTTGCTTGACAAAGCTTCAGATTCCATGTGCCTGCTGTAACTCAGGCTCCGGTTCTGGCGGGGCGGCGCTAACCAAGGCGGGGGAGTTGAATGGATTCTGTCCCGGCTATAAGAATAGGTCTCCTGCTGAGCCAAGGCTGTCTGAAGAAGTTCTCTGACTCTCCGGGTCTCCACTGCCGTCGGGTCATCACCGTCCATGGGAAGAGCCGCCAAACGTGTTGAAGCTGCAATTAAGTTCTCCATAGGGTTGGAAAAGTGACCTCAGGGGATTGGTACATAACGCGGCGGCGGCATGCTCACGTGAGGCGGCACCGTCTCTCGGGGCTGAGTCGGCCCTCCTGTTCCGGCCATCATAAGTTGATTGGTTTCTGGCGGGTTACTTGGGCCGGCCCGGGTGTCGCAAAAAGAATCCAAGGATCGTAATTCGGAGGCAAACGGGACTGAGTTTTCTGATGTCTCCTCCTCATTACCTCATTAGACGCGTTTAGGCTCATTGTGAGCTGATAAGCTTCTGACTGCAAGCGTTGCGCCCGGGCGTCGAGAGCCGCCCGTTCTGTAGCTAGTCTAGTATCCTCAGCTGCCAAGGCCTCCTTGGCCTGAGCTATCTCCTCATGCACCTATGCTACCACTGCGTCATGCTCATCTTTATCTGCAGGAATAACTGTGGCGGTTAACACGGCCGTAAGCTTGTCCATGAGGTCTATCAGCACCTGGGGCGGTGGGTGCACGGGGCCGCCTACCCCGGCTGCTCCTAAACCGGACGTTGCCGCTGCCGCAGCTGTAGTGTTTGAGCCTGGCTGAGTCCCAGCCATGAAGATTCCGGCCCATCTTGGCGGCTCAAAGGGGTCCGGAATACTGATGCCGTCGGAACAGCCCCCGAGCACGCCGTCTTGCACTTGGTACAACGAATCTGTTCAACCGGTGGACGAATCTCCGTCCGAGAGGATGGCCATGTCACCCCTATCTTCAGATCCTTCAGAAAATTCTTCTCCGTGGATGCAGCTCACGAAGGCACGCCTCATGACCGGCTGAGTCCGGGTCTTCCTCGCACGCTGAGCCGTCTCGATGAGGTCGGTGCTTTTGTCCGGCTCAGGGCCCGGCTCACCTATCCGGCTGATGAAGACGTGGATTCCGCCGAAGGGGACCCGGTATCCGTACTCAATTGAGCCGGCATCGGGACCCCAGCCTTCGTCGTCGATGTAGATCTTGCCGCGATGACTCTTGGTCATCTGGCCCACTACGTATCCCTTGAGCCCTTCGAAGTTGCCCTTCAAGAACTCAAATCCACTGTGCACTGGCCCCACGGTGGGCGCCAACTGTCGTGGAATAGTCACGTCAGATGTCCTCGTGAAAGGACATAGTTGTGGAGCCATCGCAACTAGGAAGCTTGAAGGGGTTAAATCGGGACAAAGGACACGAGAGAGTTTATACTAGTTCGGCCCCTTACGGTGAAGGTAAGGCCTACGTCTAGTTGGGTTGGTATTGATGTTTCGATGACCAGGGAGCGAGATACGCTTTGCCCGGCTCCCGATGAGTTGTTTCTTGCCCTAAGCCGCCAGCAGGTCATCCCCTTATATACACGGATTGAAGCCCTGTGGCGTACAGAGTCCCAGTCGGCTTATAAACAGTGTCCGGCTCGGTGACTAGTTAAATCTACCTTATGTTACAAGTCATGCCATCATGGCGGTTTACTACAATGAGCCTTAAGCCGCCTGTGGGCCTTAAGCCTTTTATTGAACCGCCATCTTCTTGCTTGGTCTTGGGCTTCCTCTGATGAGTCCTCTTTGCATAATCGGCCCCTCCTGGGCGGCTTACACAAATAGTAATATCCCCAACACAGGGCGAGGCGGCGGCCCTAGCGTGACGCCAGCGAGGCGGGGCGGTGAATCCCGGTCTGGCGTGGAGAGGAGCTCGAGGCGGGGCCGGGGTCCTCTATGGCGGCGACGACGAACACCGGTGGTCGGGTGGCGTCTCCTCCGGCGACCGGCCGGCGGGGTCGGTGGAAGGATGGGCGGCGAAGTGGCTTGGCGGTGCGGCGAAGGGCGAAGCCGGGCGGGAGGCGGCGCGGGTGCTCGGGTGGAGCAGCGGGCGGCGGAGGCGCGGTTCCCAAGGCTGTCGAGGTCGGCGGCGCAGGCCGGTGGCGCGGGCGATGAAGTCTGGTGAGCGGGTGCGGTGGATCGGGCGGATCGGGCCTAGATCCGTCCCGGGCGGGCCGGCTGCGGGCTTCCGCGGGCCCGGCGGCGAAGTGGGCGCGGGGTGGCGACGTGGCCGGCGGTGATTGGCTGAGGGCAGCGGTGCATACATGTCCGGCGGCGGGGGAGGCTTTGTCCGGCGGCGCGGAGGGGAAGAAGACTAGGGTTTGCCTGAAATTTCGGGTGAGAGGGGGGTTTATATAGGCATAGGGAGCTGGGAGTGTCCAAAAGAGGTGTGGTTTTCGCCCACGCGATCGTGATCGAACGGTGGAGAGCATGGAGGGGAGTTAGATGGGCTAAGGGGCTGTGGTGAAAGGGTGCTGGGATGCAAAGAGAAGGGGGTTTTCGGTTAACTCGGTTAACCGTGGGGGCATCAAACGACCTCCAAATGGAACGAAATTTGATAGGCGGTCTACCAGTGATATACCAAGGCCACTCGGCAAATCTCTACCCATTCCGAGAACCTTTTTTGGTGGCTCACAAAACAAGAACTAGGAGGTGCCACGGGCGCATGCGAATGTGGTTGGGCTTAGAACGGACAACAAAGATAATCGGGGGAATCCGAATGGATGCAAGTTTTGAAAAACATGCAGATGAAATGGGGATGATGACATGTCAAAATGCAACACGCAAGCAAACGACATGGCAACAACGGCGAGTAACTGGAAGACACCTGGCGCATCGGATCCGGGGCGTTACAACTCTCCTCCACTAACAAGAGATCTTGTCCTGAGATCTTAGGAATGAGACGGAAGAGAAAGAGGAAGAGGTGAAGTAAGAACGCAAGAGAGAAGATGAACAAAATCAAGAGCACTCAGGGAGAAAAGATGAAAGGCGAATATGACAATAATCAAAAGCTCAATGAATAGGATAGACTCTGAAACCACTTCGGTTAGAACAAGGTAGAAAAGGAATCAGAGTGAAAGAATTCTGGCAGCACTCCGGCTAGACATAGAAACAAAGGAACATGAACTTCGCAAGATGGGATGACACTTGATGAGATGAACAACGCAATGCCTCCGGAAGAATTGAAAGAATGGAATGAAAAGAACTTAGAAGGAAGGATTGAACGGAGTTGTTGAGAAAATCAACAACGAACGAATCAGCTTGTTGTGGACCTATGGAAAAACATCTGAAAACTTGAGGTGACATTTTGCCACAGCCAAATGGTTGAATAACTGAGAAGAACGAAGAAATGCAAAACTCCATTCCAAAAGAAAATGAAGAATTATTTGCACTTGGAGATGCGAGAAGAAAATATACTTGAACTCCTCCAACAAGAATCTAGATGAACTCTTGAAGAATGAAATAGAACATGAAGAACCACAATGAAGAACTCCGGTGACAAAAGGATGATGAGATAGAATGAAGGATGGAAGAATAAGATGAGCCTTGCGGTGATTTGGATGGAGGTTCCGACAAAATGGCTGTGGAAATTCTAACTCCGGCAAAGAATAGATGAAAACACTTGGAACTAGAATTTATTCATCACGAACAAACTCCGAATAAAGGGATTACTTGGCGATGGTGAAATTAGAATAAGAATTACGTTATGCTTATCCTCATCAATTTAATTGATGACAACTGGATTTTGCATACTACTTATTCTTGTTGAAAAGGATTAAGGGGGATATAGCACAAAACTTCAGAAAGTCTTCATGAACCACCGGTGGAATTGGTAAGAACGAATGAATTAAAATGCTAACAATGGAAAAGGAATCTGAAGGAACCACCGTAAAAATTCGAAAATGACTGACGAAAGAGAATGAATCACCGGGAAGAATTAGAAGAACAAATATGCTTGAGGGGATTTAGATGCAAAAAATGAAGAGGTAACAAGCTGATTAAAGAATATTGACAGATGCGCCGGGATAATTGGATAACGGTAGCTGAAATGTGAGGATGAAGAATTCTTCTCGAATGATGGCCTCCGGTGAAAAGAAACGGAAAAACAACTCCTGACATACTCCGGATGGGTAAGAATAGAATATCTGACAAACGGAATAACTCGAGAGGATAACATGAAGCTAGAACCACGAATCTTTGAGAGAACGTGCAAGATTTAGAGGAAAACCTCTTCTTCGGTCTTCAAATGACGACGAGAAGCACCACCAAAATTACTGAGATACTCCGGTAGAATGGAAACAGGAAGGGTTGAACCAAAGATGAAAAGAATTTGAAAGCAGTCTTGGAGAAGGCATGTGACTGATGGAATCTATTCTTACGTCACACTTGAAAATAATTTGTGAATAACTCTGGAATAATTAGAAGAGTCGGGTAAGATCCTGGGAAAAGACCTATGGGTTAGAGCCCACTAAAAATAAAACACCGTTGAAAAAGGATTGTTGAAGAGATAGATGATGCACCAGAACAATTGGAATATTTGAATGTCGTGATAACCTCGAATTAATTGGAACACAAACGAATCTCCTGAGATGTCTTACGAACTCCGGAATGATTAAATGGCGAGAGGTGAACGAGCAAGAGGAAACACTTGATCCAAGGAAAGAATATGATAAACCTGAATAACTTGAATTGAGTCCACCGGAGAAGAAAAAGAGATGAAGAATGTCAAACGAGACGAGAATTCACCGGTTGAAATAATTGACGAAAGACTGAAGAGGCTCCGCACGAATGATTGATGCTTGAAAGAGACTCAGGCTCCAAAAAGAAGAGGGTGGGAGGGCGGGCAAAACAAAGGCAACTTGGGAGGAAGAACCGACGAATAGCTTGAAGAGAAAACACCGGTTGAAATAATGCAAAGGCTTCACACGAGTAGGATGGATACTCGATTACAGGTTCTGGCTCCGAGAAGAAAAAGGGTGGGCAGGTAGGAAAAAGAAAACAACTGAGGATTGAACTTGGCAAAGATGAAGAGGCTCTAGTCAACTTGACGAGAAATGCATCGGATGAAAAGAGCTGAGAACCAACGATCAGAAAACCAACTGCGTGATCCTAAAGAAAATTTGAAGCGGAAGAGGATTAATTCCAAACACCTACGTCAAGATTTCTCACCAGAGCGACGAAGGGGGTGAGGAGTAAAAATAATTCCTACCCTCCGATATAACTAGACTCCGAAAACAGTTTTCTTCTAGACTCGACAATGGCCAAATACGATCAATCAAGGGGGCTCCTATGGTGGGTCGAGGCACTGATACCAACTTGTAACACCCTGGACACACCAGCCGGTGGTCGTTACTCCTGGCGGGATCTAGACAGGCCCCACAGATCAATACTAGTCTTTTCTGTGCATTTTGTCCTCACTCGTGCGGACCCGGGAGAAACTTCCCGGTCTGTCACCCATCCTAAAACTACTCCAAGCTGAGCATGCTTAACTTTGGAGTTTTGTCTGAATGGGCTCCCGGAAAAGAAGGAATTCCTTATTGATATGAGTAGTCTATCATCCCTAATAAGCCAGGTGATCATAGGTCCCTTCGATCGAAAGTGATCGGATAGGAGGACCACGGTTTGTATTTTGGGGTGACTGGCTCCATCACGTAAACTTCCCTTAGTGCGCGCTTCCGCTCCCTTTTGGGGATATGGGTAGCATATATCATGTTCACCGTTTTAACTCGGGGAGGAAACTACTTCTGTCCCCCTTTGTTCGATGGCCAGGGTTCCTCATCGTCGTTACTTTGTGGTCCCTGTTCCTTGTTTTGGCATTTAACTTGCCGGCCTATTTAAAGGCCCAACATTATCTGTTGGTATGATTGGCTAGTTTATCGGGGGTGCCGTGGATTTGACATGGACGATCGAGTATGCAGTCTAGATTGGACGGGCCCGGATTGTTTCTCTTAAATGGCTTTTTTCGCTGACCGGACTTGGAGCCACTGAATCCGGCATTAACGGCCGTGTCTTTGGTGTTATCGCCATTATTTCGACACTTGTGTCCGTTGCGTCGGGGCTTGCCGTTGCTATCTTTGGCTTCAGAAGTGCCAGGTTTACTTGAGGTGCTGTTGCTACTAGCTTGCCAGCTATCCTCGCCCGCACAAAAGCGGGTCATGAGCTTCGTAAGGGCTGCCATGGACTTCGGCTTCTCTTGGCTGAGGTGTGGGGCGAGCCACTCATCACAGATGTTATGCTTAAAAGCCACTAGGGCTTCGGCATCCGGACAGTCGATGATCTGGTTCTTTTTAGTTAAGAATCGAGTCCAGAATTTCCTGGCTGACTCTCCGGGCTGTTGGATAATATGACTTAAGTCATCGGCATTCGGAGGTCGGACATCAGTGCCTTGGAAGTTGACAGGGAATGCATCTTCTAGGTTCTCCCAACTGCCAATGGAGTTTTCAGGCAGACTGTTCAACCAGTGCCAAGCTAGTCCCTTGAGTTTTAGCGGGAGATACTTGATGGCATGGAGATCATTGCCGTGGGCCATATGTATATGGAGAAGGAAGTCCTCGATCCATACCACGGAATCTGTTGTTCCATCATATGATTCAATGTTTACGGGTTTAAACCCTTCTAGGAATTCATGCTCCATTACTTCATCAGTGAAGTATAGGGGGTGTGCGGCGCCTCTGTGTCGGGCTACGTCGGGATGCAGCTCGGATGGAGCCGGTCTGCGGTATTCGGCCCGGACAAGGTTATATTTGTTATATCCGGCTTGGTGGTCGTCGTTGCGCGTTGGGGCAGACCCCCGCGATCCATAGATCGATCTGGTTTGTCCTGCTCCGTTTTCCAAGTCGTACCGCAGGTCATGTGTGTATCCCCGAGCTATTGTGTTTCTATTTGTGCGGCGAGGCAGTGCCGGCTGGTGTTCGGGCTGAATTACCGTTTTATCTCGGCCACACGGTGGTCGGTCAGCCGCATTATGCGCTGGTAGTGCCGGCTCCAGTGCCTCGTCATCGAATTGAGGTAGCAATTTTCGCTTTGGGTAACTTTTGGTTGGGCGTTCGAGTCCGTATTCCTCGGCTGCCAGGACCTTAATCCATCTATCAGTGAGAAGATCTTGATCAGCTTGAAGCTGCTGCTGCTTCTTCTTCGGGCTTTTTGCCGTAGCTATAAGCCGGCGCTTAAAACGCTCCTGCTCGACGGGATCCTCTGGCACGATAAATTCATCGTTGCCGAGGCTCACCTCATCCTCGAAGAGAGGATGTAATTGTTGTCCTCTAAGCCGTCGTTCACGGCCTCTTCATCTGGGCTAGCTCGCTCGTCTTCCCGTTCAGCCTATTCGAAACTTGGCTTGGCGGGGTCTTCGTTGTCTTCGGCATCGTCCGGAGTGCTATTTTCTCTTGTGCCAGTATCACTATTTTTACCATGGCGTGATTTAGAGCGGGGCCGCTGGTGTCGGTGCGGTGGCTGCTTCTTAGGAAGTTTATCCTCAACTGGATCATTTTTGTCATCGCCATTGTCTTCTTTAGGTATATCCACCATGTATATGTCGTATAAGAGGTGGCTGTCCGGTGCCCTGTGGGCGGTGGTTCCTGTTCTACTCCGGCATCGTCATCCATACCGTCGATGTCTTCGGAGTCGAAATCAAGCATTTCGGTCAAATCGTCGATAGTGGCTATCAAGTGGGTGGTGGGTGGGTAACGAAGTTCCTCGTCGTCCGCTTCCCACTCAAGCCAGACATAGTTCGGCCAAGAATCTCGTGACAAGGAGAGAGACTTTAATGAGTTTAACACATCGCCTAGGGGCAAGTGTTGGAAGATGTCCGTAGAGCTGAACTCTAAGATCGGCGCCCGGTCAGATTCGATGGGTGTGGATACACGCGGTTCGGAGCCTATGGCCGGAGAAGAGTCCGAGGTTCCGATGACACATGCCTTGTTGGAGGTCAGATCTATGTTCGGCTCTAGCGCCGCAGAGTTAGCCGCCTCCGTGGCGAGGTTGAGCTTCCCGTCCTTGGATGGCGCGCTCTGCTCTTGATCTAGGGCCGAAGCGATTGCATGCTCTATTTCCTGCACACAGTATGACGACAGAATTAGGTCATATTCATCATGGTGGCAGGGCGCGGCTATCATGGGCTCGAATTCGTCGAAGATCAAGTCTCCGCGGATGTCCGCGGTGTAGTTCAAGCTTCCAAACCTGACCTGATGGCCAGGGGCTCGAACAGCTCCAGATGGCCAAGCGAGTTGGCCCGCAGTGCGAAGCCGCCGAATATGAAAATCTGTCCGGGGAGAAAAAATTCACCCTGGACTATGTTGTTGTAGATGATTGAAGGAGCGATCAAGCCTTACAGTGACGACACAGTGGAAATCTCAATGAAAGCACCAATGTCAGTGTCAAAAACGGCGAATCTCGGGTAGGGGGTCCCGAACTGTGCCGGGAACACGATGTGTACCCAGGTTCGGCACCTCTCGATGGAGGTAATACCCTACTTCCTGCTTGATTGATCTTGATGATATGAGTATTAAAAGAGTTGATCTACCACGAGATCATAGAGGCTAAACCCTAGGAGCTAGCCTATGATTATGATCGTTCTTGTCCTACGAAGTAAACCCCCCAGTTTATATAGACACCAGCGGGGGCTAGGGTTACACAAAGTCAGTTACAAAGGAAGGAATCTCCATATCCGAATCGCCAAGCTTGCCTTCAACACAAAGGAGAGTCCCATCCGGACACGGGAAGAAGTCTTCTATCTTGTATCTTCATAGCCCAACAGTCCGGCATATGCATATAGTCCGGCTGTCCGAGGACCCCTTAATCCGGGACTCCCTCAATGAGTGTTTGCAAATTTTTGGGATATTTTGGGGTTCGTGTGGACATTTTATACATTAACTGAGTTTTCTATGCATTCATGTGCATAATTGAAATTTGAAATACATGGACATGCTCCAGTGCATATAAACGGGTTGAAAAATCAAATGTGTGTCCTTGGTTGCAACCTTAGGGCCCATGCAAGAAATGGGAATGAATGTAAAACACCTTTGCCACCGTAGCTCAGCCGCTGTCGGTGTCAAAACAGGTGGATCTCAGGTAGGGGGTCCCGAACTGTGCGTCAAAGGCAAATGGTAACAGGAGGCGGGGGACACAATGTTTACCCATGTTCAGGCCCTCCCTATGGAGGTAAGACCCTACTTCCTGCTTGATTGGTCTTGATGATATGAGTATTACAGGAGTTGATCTACCACGAGATCATAGAGGCTAAACCCTAGAAGCTAGCCTATGATTATGATTGTTCCTGTCCTACGGACTAAACCCTCCGGTTTATATAGACACCAGAGGGGGCTAGGGTTACACAGAGTCGGTTACAGAGAAGGAAATCTACATATCCGAATTGCCAAGCTTGCCTTTCATGCAAAGGAGAGTCCCACCCGGACACGGGACGAAGTCTTCAATCTTGTATCTTCCTAGTCCAACAGTCCGGCACAAGTACATTGTTTGGCTGTCCGAGGACCCCCTAATCCAGGACTCCCTTAGCAGCCCCTGAACCAGGCTTCAATGACGATGAGTCCGGGACGCAGATTGTCTTTGACATTGCAAGGCGGGTTCTTCTTCAAATCCCTGAGTACCTGTTGTAACGAGCAGTGTCCGGCTTCCCATTAATGTTGCACTCCTTGGCTTATGTACCTTGATAATGGCAGTCTCCACGTGTCGAGCGAATGCGGGAAGTCGGCGCATTTTTACATTTGCCACCCTGACCATGTAAGTAAATCGTCTATTAAAGAGACGGGGATCCTCAGATCCAAATCACACCTTCTTCCCCAAGCGAGGATTCATCAGAGCGCGCCCGAAAAAACCATCCCATCCTGGCCGGCCACCGCAGCTCCTCCTCTCGCTCCCATAGCGCTAAGCCAGGTGATTGGGTGAAGTGAACCATATCCTACGGCTAGTTGGTGGAGTTGCAGACCCAGGGGTTTCTCCCGCCTGCATATCTTGTCCCCGTCCGAGCCGGGCTAGCCACTTACAATGGCGGGGAGCAAGCAGATAGTTTCCCCAACCCATCCAGGGAGGAGCGAGTATGCCTTGTTCCTTACTTGCTGAGGGGCCTCAGATTTCCAATCCATCCGTTCGTCCATGGGCTCCTGGAGTATTATGGCCTCCAGCTGCAGAACTTCACTCCTGCCTACATACTGCACACCGCAGGTTATGTCGCCCTTTGTAAGCTATTTTCTGGGCTGCGAAGCTCATTTCGAGCCATGGAAGAGGCTATTCTGCCTCGTCCCTCGCAATCAGGAGGGATCAATATACAAAGTGGGTGGAGCCGAAATATGGCGCATCACCGGGACTGGATACCTGTCTGGCGCTCCGAAGAAGACATCCGAAGACTGGCCTTCGGAGTGGTTTTATATAGAGGACTTCCCCCTTCCTGACCCTATCCGGACGGGCCTTCCTGAGTTTACCAATGCCCCACTGAAGAAACGCCGCAGCCGGCGTCCCCGGAGCCCCCAGGAGGAAGATAGCAGAGAGGTCCTTTATCCGATGGGCAGGATAAAAACGGTGGCCAAATCTGGATTGACAATAATCGAGGTTATGTCAACATGCATAATGCGGGGGGTGCAGCCACTCCAATATCGAGGGCGTCCCATGTGGCACTTTAATGGAGAGGACGATGCCACCCGCTGCGGTCTGAAAGGTCCGGACTCCGCTGCTAAGTCTTGAGCTCGCGTTGGTTTTCCTTGAAGAGGAAAGGGTGATGCAGCAATAGTAGCGTTAGTATTTCCCTCAGTTTTTGAGAACCAAGGTATCAATCCAGTAGGAGGCTCCTCAAAAGTCCCACACACCTACACAAACAAACAAAGCACTCGCAACCAATGCAATAAAGGGGTTGTCAATCCCTTCACGGCCACTTGCGAAAGTGAGGTCTGATAGAGATAGTATGATAAGATAAATGTATTTTTGGTATTTTATAATATAGATGCAAAAAGTAAAGATGCAAACAAAAGTAGATTGAAAGCTTATATGATAAAAGATAGATCTGGGGGGCATAGGTTTCACTAGTGGCTTCTCTCAAGATAGCATAAGTATTACGGTGGGTGAACAAATTACTGTCGAGCAATTGATAGAAAAGCGAATAATTATGAGATTATCTAGGCATGATCATGTATATAGGCATCACGTCCGCGACAAGTAGACCAACTCCTGCATGCATCTACTACTATTACTCCACACATCGACTGCTATCCAGCATGCATCTAGAGTATTAAGTTCATAAGAATAGAGTAACGCATTAAGAAAGATGACATGAGGTAGAGGGATAAACTCAAGCAATATGATATAAACCCCATCTTTTTATCCTCGATGGCAACAATAAAATACGTGCCTTGCAACCCTTTCTGTCACTAGGTAAGGACACCGCAAGATTGAACCCAAAGCTAAGCACTTCTCCCATGGAAAGAAAGATCAATCTAGTAGGCGAAACCAAACTGATAATTCGAAGAGACTTGCAAAGATAACTCAATCATACATACAAGAATTCAGAGAAGATTCAAATATTTCTCATAGATAAACTTGATCATAAACCCACAATTCATTGGGTCTCGACAAACACACTACAAAAAGAGTTTACATCGAATAGATCTCCACAAGAGAGGGGGAGAACATTGAGATCCAAAAAGAGAGAAGAAGCCATCTAGCTAATAACTATGGACCCGAAGGTCTGTGGTAAACTACTCACAACTCGTCGGAGGCGCTATGGTGTTGATGTAGAAGCCCTCCATGGTCGATTCCCCCTCCGGCGGAGCGCTGACGAAGGCTCCAAGATGGGATCTCGCGGATACAGAAGGTTACGGCAGTGGAAATTATTTTTCGTTGGCTCCCTGGATGTTTTCGAGGTACGTAGGTATATATAGGAGGAAGAAGTATGTTGGTGGCCGCTCGTGGGGCCCAGGAGACAGGGGCGCGCCCAGGAGGGGTGGGCGTGCCCTCCTATCTCCTGGCCGCCTCGTTTGCTTCTTGACTTGCACTCCAAGTTCTCCGGATCACGTTCGTTCCAAAAATCACGCTCCCGAAGGTTTCATCCCGTTTGGACTCCGTTTGATATTCCTTTTCTTCGAAATATTGAAATAGGCAAAAAAAACAGCAATACGGGCTGGGCCTCCAGTTAGTAGGTTAGTCCCAAAAATGATATAAATATGTAAAATAAAGCCCATAAACATCCAAAAGGGGTAATATAATAGCATGGAACAATCAAAAATTATAGATACGTTGGAGATGTATCATCTGCCACCGCCCTGGCGAAAATATTGTCTGATTTGTATAAAGGAGAAGAAGAGGAGTTTATCCGCATTAAGCCACGGGACGGATTTTCTATGTACAACCCCCCTAGCTGGGTGAGCTGCTATCTTTTACTCAACTCTATTCATTCCCACATTCTTTCATCTCAAATATTTACCTTGCTAATTCATAGCAGGAACTGCGAAATGCTGTGAGGGAGGTCCACAGCCCGTCTCCACAGCCAGAGTACCACAACCGGGCCCTCGACCCCGGACTTGAAGAAGATCTGGACATATTTGTGGAGCTCATCGACAGGATGTTTTACCAGGAAAGCTATGACGGTGCTTTGGTGGCCATCATAGACAACTATCCTGGCCTACTCCCTGCATCATATGTAATTAAAACCGGAGTCCTAACTTCCAAGAAGGATCCCTTCTTTACGCCCTACCCACCGCACACGTATTGCGCTTTATAGGGAAGGCCATCGGGGCACCATGTCGAACCCGCGGCGACTTACCAACAAGGGGAACCCAAGTCGGGTAGGCTTAAAAGGAAGGCGGTCAGGACCGAGACGCTGTCGCAGAGGTATGATTTAAAACCTGCTCCGTGATCATCGTCTTTAAAATATAACAATGTCAATTGTCTCCTCGCAGAAAGAGTGCTCGCCGGACTGTGTCCGGAGATCCTGCCGGCCACGCCTCCACCAGCCGGACTCCAGAACCGGCCTCAAGGATGGAGGCTAACGTGGGGACAACAGCGGACGGTCCTCCTACAGAGGATGTGGATAGAATATCCACTACGAATTCCAAAGTGGAGAGCACTATGAATCACCGGCGTCGACGGGCCATACTCCGCGACCCTAACTTCTCCGAGGAGGTGTTCAATGCCTTCAACTCGGGAGACGCGTACATCCAAGATGCTCAAGATGGGCTTGCTAGAGCCACATACCAGTATTTAAAGGATATACGGGTAAGAAAAATCTGATAATTATGTATATCAGTAGCCCCTGAGACTTGAAACAGTTGGCACAACTGATTTAAGGATCATTGTATGAATAGGTTCTTACAGAGAAGAACAGCCATTTGTCTCAAGAGTTGTAGGAGTGCAAAGCCCAGCTAAGGGTCAGAGTTGCCGGAATGGAGGAATCCAAGAAGGCCTCATCTGGTAATATTAGTCTCGATCAAAAAGAATGTAATTACGTGTAATAGTTAGTATTCGGCATGCTTGCAAATCTAACAATAGATTCTGTAGACAATCCCGAAGTGGATCCGGAGATCGTACAAGAGGATGAGCAACAAGCTCAACGATAGCTAGAGGCTGGCGAGCATGTGCTTACACATGTTAGGCGAGAGAAAAACAATCTCCAGGATGCCAATACCCGGCTGGGCATTGAATTGGAAGATGTTCGTGCTCAGCTTGCTGACTCCGTGAAGGAGAATAGGAGGCTTCGACGCGGCATTTTAAGTATGTGCTCAAACAAACCTTTATACAGTTCGGCGAAGAAACGGGCTAACAGAGTAATGTCTGTACGTATGCTGACAGGTCATCCTAAAGAGGAGATGCCCGGATCCGCAGGCGATCTTCTGCAAGAGCTTTCACAACTGCACGAACAAGTCCGACAGGTGATGCAGGGTATTGCCCAGGCCTTGTGGCCGTCCGCCTTCCTGCAAGGATGCATGGGTGAGCTTGTAGAGATGCTCAAGGGAGCGCGGGGCCGCTTCTGATTATGGAAGATATCGGCCTGCGGACAAGGTGCGAGGGAAGCCTGGGCCATGATAAAAACTCGATACACCAAGGTTGATCCGAATCACATGGCCCTGGTCGGACCTGCAGGGTCATATGGGAATGAGATTCCCGTTAGTCTGGTATATGACCAGGTAGGATTGGCCGCAAAGTATTCCCAACAGGATTGTAGGCTAGACAGCCTTTTGGATGGTATAGAAGAAGAATTTAGCTAGTCTAAGTGAATGTTTACATCAATTCACATATTTTGCCCCTAGCCAGATTGCAAATCATTTGTCATGGCGGACTTTTTCGCTTCAACCACCGGACCCGACATTCCAGAGTGTATCCGAATACCTGCTCAGTTATGTAAACCGGGGTACGCATGGAAACCAGGCATAGGGGTCATAAGTGCTTGAACAGATAAGTAGCCAACTAGCTATGTTATATTACATGGTTAGTAGGAAACGTCTTCCAGAGAGAATAGTTCCATTAAGGGTTCCTTTCCCTGGGTACGCATGCATTAATGTGCATGTCAGAACTGCGAACACAGACGCTAGATATGAAACATCTGGGAGTTTATATTGTAATAGGTAGGAAACATATTTTGTTCACCAACCGAATATTCCCTTAAGAATGCTATCTTTCGGCTTCACCCAGTCTGAGGTACACATCCGGCGGACCCGGCAGTAACAATCGTAGAGGTGCTCCCCTTATGCCCTAGCTGAACTAACGGGAACGTAGGGCATAAACACAGGAGCCAGGCAACCCAGCTTGGCCAAAAATTAAGTCATATCGACGCATATAATGGCGAAGAAAAGGTACATATGGAAAAGTGACACATATGTAGTGGGCACGACGCGCGGAAGATAATTGTATTAAGCTTCTGTATAAGAAGGCCCCAGGTATAGTGAGCGCGCATAGCGCGTCAAGATTGTGTAGTCGAGTCACACTTGAAGCTTTTTAGGGCCATAAAAAGAAAGAAAGAGGATATAATTAAAAAAGGGCGGAGGTAAGGAGACGAACACAGAGTTCAGCGCTAGGCATAGAATCTTCGGAGTCTGGCCGCGTTCCAAGGGTTTGGCTCGAGTCGATTATCTGATGCATCACGCAGGCAGTACGCTCCTCCGGTGAGAACTTTATCAATGATGAAGGGACCCTCCCACTTGGGCTTGAGCTTGTCCTTTTTTTCTCCGGTAGGCGTAGAACGAGTTCGCCAACATTATAAGTTTTGGTCTGTGCTTCTCTGCTTTGATACCTTCGAGCCTATTGCTGATAGAATGCGAAACGTGCATCCCGTTCCTCCTCCAAGGCATCTAGACTGTCCTACCGATCAAGCTCAGCTTCTCTCTCTTCATACATGCGCACTCGAGGTGAGTCATGAATGATATCGCAGGGCAATACCGCCTCTGCGCCGTACACCATGAAGAATGGTGTGTATCTGGTAGTGCGTTTTGGCATGGTTCGCAGTCCCCATAGTACAGAGTCGAGCTCCTTGACCCAGTGCGTGTCTGATTCCTTCAAGGACTACACTAGTCTGGGTTTGATGCCGCTCATAATAAGACCATTTGCTCGTACGACTTGACCGTTTGTTTGGGGGTGATAGACGGAGGCGTAATCGAGCTTAATGCCCATGTTGTGCCACCAAGCTTTCACCTCGTCGGCTATGAAGTTGGAGCCATTATCGGTGATGATGCTGTGGGGGACACCGTAACGGTGTACAACCCCTGATATGAAGTCTATCACTGGTTCAGATTCGGCCGTTTTAACTAGTTTGGCCTCTATCAATTTGGTGAATTTATCCACCATGACCAATAGGTATTTTTCTTCTGGCTTCCTCCTTTAAGGGGTCCGACCGTATCGAGCCCCCAGACCGCAAAGGACCAAGTTATGGGGATTGTTCGGAGGGCGGTAGGTGGCAAATGGCTTCGATTTGCAAAAAGCTGGCAACCGACGCAATGTTGGACGAGGTCCTGTGCGTTTGCTCGAGCTATCGGCTAGTAGAAACCTGTGCAGAAGGCCCTGCTTACAAGGGCCTGAGATGCGGCGTGTGGCCACCGAGTCCAGCATGAATTTCGGCCAAGAGTTGCTACCCTTCCTCCTCAGAGATGCACCTTTGGAGTACTCCGGTAGCGCTTTTCTTATAAATCTCTCCCTCGTGGACCTTGTAGGCTTTAGAGCGCCGCACAATGCAACGTGCCTCATTTTGGTCCTCGGGGAGTTCTTGCCTATTTAGGTAGGCTAAGAACGGTTTTGTCCACTGGGCGATGACAGCCATGATCACGAGGGCCGAAGGTGTTATTTCGGTGGCGGAGCCTCCGATTATGTCAGTGTGTTCGGGATCTGGGGTTGCGGTCGGATCCGGACTTGTACTGCCAGTCTCCCCTTGCCACACCACGGATGGCTTGAACAGGCTTTCCAAGAAGATATTAGGTGTGACGAGGTCGCGCTTAGCGCCGATGCGGACGAGGATATCCGCCGCTTGGTTGTTTTCTCGGACCACATGATGGAATTCGAGCCCCTCGAACCGAGCTGACATCTTGAGGATGACATTGCGGTAAGCCACCATTTTCGGGTCCTTGGCGTCAAAGTCTCCATTTATTTGAGATATTGCGAGGTTCGAATCCCCACGCACTTCTAGGCGTTGAATGCCCATGGAGACTGCCATCCGAAGAACATGCTACAGATCCTCGTATTTGGCTGCATTGTTGGAGTCTGTGTATAATATTTGGAGTACGTATTGGACTATATCTCCGGTGGGGGATGTCAGGACAACGCCCGCTCCCAGACCAGCTAGCATCTTAGAGCCGTCAAAGTGCATGATCCAATTGGAGTATGCGTCGTACTCTTTAGGGACTTCGGCTTCTGTCCATTCAGCGACGAAGTCTGCCAGTACTTGCGACTTAATGGCTTGCCGTGGTTTATATATGATGTCAAACGGGAGGAGCTCGATGGCCCACTTAGCAATCCGGCCCATGGCATCATGGTTATTTATTATATCGTTGAGTGGTACTTCGGAGGCCACCGTGATTGAACACTCTTGAAAGTAGTGTTGTAGTTTCCGGGATGCCATGAAGACCGCCTATGCTATCTTTTGATAATGTGGGTACCGTGACTTGCGTGGTGTGACGACAGTGGATACGTAGTATACCGGCTTTTGAAGCGGGAACTTATGTCCGTCCTCCTCTCGTTCGACGACGAGCACTGTGCTTACAACTTGGTGCATTGCAGCTATATATAACAGCATGGGTTCGCTAATGTATGGTGCGGCCAGGATTGGATTGCTGGCCAATAGGGCCTTTGTTTCTTCCAGTCCGGCCGTAGCCGCATCCGTCCACTCGAAGTGTTCGGTGCGTCGAAGAAGGCGATAGAGAGGTAGTGCCTTTTCTCCCAATCGGGAGATAAAGAGGCTTAAGGCAGCCACGCATCCAGTTAATTTCTGGATTTGCTTGAGGTCTCTTCGTGTAGCCAACTGTGACAAAGCTCGGATTTTAGCCGGATTTGCTTCAATTCCTCTATTGGAAACGATGAAGCCCAGGAGCTTTCCGGCAGGAACACAGAAAACGCATTTTTCCGGATTGAGCTTGATGTCATACGTTCGGAGTTTGTCGAACGTAAGCCTCGGGTCATTTATTAAAGATTCGACGTGTCTGGTCTTGATGATCACGTCGTCTATGCATGCCTCAACTGTTTTGCCGATTTGTTTTTCCAGGCATGTCTGAATCATGCGTTAATAGGTTCCACTGGCATTTTTGAGCCCGAAAGGCATGGTGTTGAAACAGAAGGGGCCGTATGGAGTGATGAATGCTGTTGCGGCTTGATCAGACTCCGCCATCTTTATTTGATGGTATCCGGAGTATGCATCGAGGAAGCACAATGAGTCGTGTTCTGCGAGGGAAGCGATCCTTGGGGCAAGCCTTATTGAGGTCCTTGAAATCGACACATAGGCGCCAAGATTTGTCCTTCTTTGGTACCATCACCAGGTTTGCTAGCCAGTCTGGGTGTTTTATTTCTCTGATGAATCTGGCTTCGAGTAACTTGGCTAGCTCCTCTCCCATGGCTTGTCGTTTAGGTTCCGAAAAGCGCCGAAGAGTCTGCTTGACCGACTTGTATCCCTTCAGTATGTTTAGGCTATGCTCGGCCAGCCTGCGTGGGATACCTGGCATGTCTGAAGGGTGCCAGGCGAAGATGTCCCAATTCTCGTGCAAGAACGCCCGCAATACAACGTCTATTGTGGGGTTCAGCTGTGCCCCGATGGATGCTGTTTTTGTTGACTCCGTTGGGTGGACTTGGAATTTGACTATTTCGTCCGCTGGTTTGAAAGAGGTGGACTTGGATCGTTTTTCGAGTATCACGTCGTCCCTGTCCATTGCGGAGCGCATTACAATTAGTTCTTCGGCCACGAGGGCTTCGGATAATGCCTCAAGAGCCAGGGTGACGGTTTTATTTTTAGCGCAGAGTGCTATGTCCGGATCACTAGCTAGAGTTATGATTCCATTGGGCCCGGGCATCTTGAGCTTCATGTACCCGTAACGGGGTATAGCTTGGAAGCTCGTGAATGCATCCCGCCCTAAAAGGGTGTGGTATCCGCTACTGAACGGATCCACTTGGAATATTATTTCTTCAGACATGTAATTCTCTGGCGTGCCGAATACCACATCTAGTGTGATTTTTCCCGCACATCGTGCCTCCCGACTAGGGATAATTCCTCTGAAGGTCGTGCTGCTTTGCTCAATGCGGCTCTTGTCTATTTCCATTTTGTTGAGAGTTTCCTTGTAGATGAGGTTTAATCTGCTGCCACCATCCATGAGTACTTTAGTAAGCCGGAAGCCGTCCACAATTGGACTAAGGACCAAAGCAGCTGGTGCTCAGACTGTTTGGAATTGAGGTTCGTCACTGGCATTGAAGGTTATGGCCATGTCGTTCCATGGATTTATTGCTGCAACATGGCAGACTTCAGCGAGGCTGCGTTGTGCTCTCTTGCGCCTGTTCTTTGAGGCGAAAGTCTCAAACACTGTCAATACTGTATCGTTGTTTTCTGTGGGATGATGCTCTGCGGTATCGTTAATGAGGAGATCCTCGCCGCTTTTGGCCACCTGCCGAAGTATCCAACATGCTCTAAGGCTGTGTGTTGGTATGGTATCCGATGTGGTGTGAATTTTGCATGGCCCATTGAGCCATCCCTCCAATACGTTTCCACGCCCTGTAGTGGGCTTTGGTTTATTTGTAATTGTATCGGGTGACTTGCGAGAGTGCACCCTTTTAGTTCGGACGAGGGGTTTAGTGAGAGCCGGAGGATCCCATAATTTTGCTTGGGTTTTCCAAGCGCTTTCCATCGCACAGTACTTCTGTACTACGGTCGCCAAGTCAGCAAAGTGTGCTATGTCACGGCGACTTATGGAGTTGAGGATTACCTTGTCCGTGCAATTTTTTCAAAAGAATGAGATTGCGTCTTCCTCGCGACAGTCTTTGACCTTGCTCATTACAAGGAGGAATCTGGCCCAAAAGTGATGTAATGTCTCTTGGGATTCTTGTCTAATGTGGGAGAGATCGCTTGTATCTGGGTGGGTGGGTAGATTTAAGTCTGAACCCTGACCCGATTTGAGACCCAGGGGCAGAGGAGCTTCCAAACTTGGTCGTTCAGGTTCCGAGATGTTGGCCAATTTTTCTAGCCCGCTGTCCGATTCTAAGTTCGGAGCTTGGGTCATGTCCTCCCGCAGACAGGTACCCGGCTTGGAGAGCTCGGGAATCCGGACATAGTTCATCCTCAAAATAGAGGAAGATTCACTACATTGCTCCTCCACCAGCGCTATCTGCTGGGTGACCGGCGGAGAGTTAATCTCTCTTTGGTCAGGTTTATGCCCGATCTGATCATAGTCCCAAGGCGGTGATGCGATCCAAGAGCTCGTTCAAGCACGAGATCTCCATTGGATCCATCTGCTCGGTGTATTCCGAGCTGACATGGAGGCTGTTTTTGATGACCCAAGAAGTCATCATCGGCGCGGCGGCCGAAAAGGCGGTCATGACGAAGCCGCCTAGTCGGAGGGTTTGGCCTAAAGCCAGGGCTCCCCCAAAGGTGATGTTGTCCTTGATAAAAAGGCTAGCCATCAAACCCTTTTCGACGTCACAGTGGAACTCTAAATGAAAGCACCAATGTTGCTGTCAAAACCAGCGGATCTCGGGTAGGGGGTCCCGAACTGTGTGTCTAAGGCTAATGGTAACAGGAGGCGGGGGACAAAATGTTTACCTAGGTTCGGCCCCTCTATGGAGGTAATACCCTACTTCCTGCTTGATTGATCTTGATGATATGAGTATTACAAGAGTTGATTGATGTCTACTACACAAATTTCTTCTTGTAGACGTTGTTGGGCCTGCAAGTGCACAGGTTTGTAGGACAGTAGCAAATTTCCCTCAAGTGGATGACCTAAGGTTTATCAATCCGTGGGAGGCGTAGGATAAAGATGGTCTCTCTCAAACAACCTTGCAACCAAATAACAAAAAGTCTCTTGTGCCCCTAACACACCCAATACAATGGTAAATTGTATAGGTGCACTAGTTCGGCGAAGAGATGGTGATACAAGTGCAATATGGATGGTATATATAGGTTTTTGTAATCTGAAATAGTAAAAATAGCAAGGTAACTAACGGTATAAGTGAGCGTAAACGGTATTGCAATGATAGGAAACAAGGCCTAGGGTTCATACTGTCACTAGTGCAAGTTCTCTCAACAATAATAACATAGATAGATAATATAACAAGCTCTCAACATGCAACAAAGAGTCACTCCGAAGCCACTAATAGCGGAGAACAAACGTATAGATTATGGTAGGGTACGAAACCACCTCAAAGTTATTCTTTCGGATCAATCTATAAAAGAGTTCGTACTAGAATAACACCTTAAGACACAAATCAACCAAAACCCTAACGCAGCTAGATACTCCATTGTCACCTCAAGTATCCGTGGGCATGATTATACGATATGCATCACACAATCTCAGATTCATCCAACCAACATAAAAGTACTTCAAAGAGTGCCCCAAAGTTTCTACCGGAGAGTCAAGAACGTGTGCCAACCCCTATGCATAGATTCCCAATGTCACGAAACCCGCAAGTTGATCACCAAGACATACATCAAGTGTTCTCATAAAGACTCAATCCGATAATATGACTTCAAAGGGGAAACTCAATTCATCACAAGAGAGTAGAGGGGGAGAAACATCATAAGATCCAACTACAATAGCAAAGCTCGGGATACATCAAGATCGTGCCATAGAGGGAACACGAGAGAGAGAGAGAGAGAGAGAGAGAGAGAGAGAGAGATCAAACACATAGCTACTGGTACATACCCTTAGCCCCGAGGGTGAACTAGTCCCTCCTCGTCATGGATAGCGCCGGGATGATGAAGATCGCCACCGGTGATGGGATACCCCTCTGACAGGGCGCCGGAGAGGTTTTTGGTGGCTACAGAGGCTTGTCGCGGCGGACTCCCGATCTATCTTCTGTTCTGGAAGTTTTAGGGTACGAGAGTATATATGGGTGCAGGGGGTACGTCGGTGGAGATACGGGGGCCCCACGAGGCATGGGGGCGCGCCCGGGGGGGGTGGGCGCGCCCCCACCCTCGTGGGCAGCCCGTATCTCCCCTGACGTGCACTCCAAGTACCCCTGGGTTGCTTTCCTTCCAAAAATAACTTCTCTAGTTGATTTCGTTCTGTTTTGACTTCGTCTGATATTCCTTTTCCTCGAAACACTGAAATAGGCATAAAACAGCAAATCTTGGCTGGGCCTCCGGTTAATAGGTTAGTCCCAATATTGCCTAAAACAGTAGATAAATTAGCATGGAGCAATCAAAAATTATAGATACGTTGGAGACGTATCAAGCATCCCCAAGCTTAATTCCTGCTCGTCCTTGAGTAGGTAAATGATAAAAAAGAATTTTTGATGCGGAGTGATAGTTTGGCATAATTTCAATGTAATTCTTCTTACTTGTGGTATGAATATTTAGAACCGAAAGATTGAAGACAAAAGTTCATATTGACATAAAAATAATAATACTTCAAGCATACTAACTAAGCAATTATGTCTTCTCAAAATAACATGGCCAAAGAAAGTTATCCCCACAAAATCATATAGTCTGGCTATGCTCCATCTTCCCAACACAAAATATTTAAATCATGCACAACCCCGATGACAAGCCAAGCAATTGTTTCATACTTATGACATTCTCAAAACTTTTTCAATCTTCACGCAATACATAAGCGTGAGCCATCGATATAGCACTATATGTGGAATAGAATGGTGGTTGTGGAGAAGACAAAAAAAAGGGAAGATAGTCTCACATCAACTAGGCGTATCAATGGGCTATGGAGATGCCCATCAATAGATATCAATGTGAGTGAGTAGGGATTGCCATGCAACGGATGCACTAGAGCTATAAGTATATGAAAGCTCAACAAAAGAAACTAAGTGGGTATGCATCCAACTCGCTTGCTCACGAAGACCTAGGGCATTTGAGGAAGCCCATCATTGGAGTATACAAGCCAAGTTCTATAATGAAAAATTCCCACTAGTATATGAAAGTGACAAAATGAGAGACTCTCTATCCTGAAGATCTTGGTGCTACTTTGAAGCGCAAGTGTGGTAAAAGGATAGTAACATTGTCCCTTCTCTCTTTTTCTCTCATTGTTTTATATTTTTTTATTTGGGCCTTTTCTCTTCTTTTTTTATGGCCTCTTTTTTTTATTTGGGCTTCTTTGGCCTCTTTTATATTTTGTTCATCCGGAGTCTCATCCCGATTTGTGGGGGAATCATAGTCTCCATCATCCTTTCCTCACTTGGGGCAATGCTCTAATAATGATGATCATCACACTTTTATTTTTCTTACAACTCAATACTTAGAACAAAGTATGACTCCATATGAATGCCTCGGGCGGTGTACCGGGATATGCAATGAATCATGAGTGACATGTATGAAAGAATTATGAACGGTGGCTTTGCCATAAATACGATGTCAACTACATGATCATGCTAGCAATATGACAATGATGGAGCGTGTCATAATGAACGGAACGGTGGAAAGTTGCATGGCAATATATCTCGGAATGGCCATGGAAATGCCATGATAGGTAGGTATGGTGGCTGTTTTGAGGAAGGTATATGGTGGGTGTATGATACCGACGAAAAGTGCGCGGTATTAGAGAGGCTAGCAATGGTGGAAGGATGGGAAAAAGTGTGTATAATCCATGGACTCAACATTAGTCATAAAAAATCATATACTTATTGCAAAAATCTAGAAGTTATCAAAGCAAAGTATTACGCGCATGCTCCTAGAGGGATAGATTGGTAGGAAAAGACCATCGCTCGTCCCCGACCGCCACTCATAAGGAAGACAATCAATAAATAAACCATGCTCCGAGTTCATCACATAACGGTTCACCATACGTGCATACTACGGGAATCACAAACTTCAACACAAGTATTCTTTAAATTCACAACTACTCAACTAGCATGACTCTAATATCACCATCTTCATATCTCAAAACAATCATCAAGCATCAAACTTTTCTTTAGTATTCAACACACCCATAAGGAAGTTCTACAAATCTTGAATACCAAGCATATTAGGATTATTTAAACAAATTACCATGCTATTTAAGACTCTTAAAATAATATAAGTGAAGTATGAGAGATCATATATTTCTTCAAAATAAAACTACCACCATGCTCTAAAAGATAAAAGTGAAGCACTAGAGCAAATGACAAACTACTCCGAAAGATATAAGTGAAGATCAATGAGTAGCTAAATAATTATGCAACTGTGTGAAGACTCTCTCTCATTTAATAATTTTAGATCTTTATACTTTATTCAAACAGCAAGAAAAGCTAAAGAAAACTACATTGCAAGGATAGCACAACTCATGTGAAGAAGCAAAAACTTAGGCTCAACCGATACTAACCGATAGTTGTTGAAGAAGAAAGGTGGGATGCCAACGGGGGCATACCCAAGCTTAGATGCTTGATACTTCTTGAAATAATATCTTGGGGTGCCTTGGGCATCCCCAAGCTTGAACCTTTGTGTCTCCTTAATTCCTCTCATATCATGGTTTCTTCTTTTTATCAAAAGCTTCATTCACAACAAACTCAACAAGAACTCGTGAGATAGGTTAGTATAAACCAATGCAAAACCTTATCATTTCGTACTGTAACAAATCACTAATATTATGATTCAACATTTAATACTAAATGCATCTGCATATTTAATACACCTATCTTCAAATAGAATCATTAAACAAGCAAACATATGCAAACAATGCAACCATAACAGCAATCTGCCAAAACAGTACAAACCGTAAAGAATGCAAGAGTCATCATACTTGCCTAACTCAAAAATTATGAACTAAAAATTCACACTCTAATAAATTTATCATAGCTCAATATGCAAAAAGATTCAACATTATACCATTATCTGACTTTTCTAGGGAATTTTTGCAGCAGCGGTAAACTTTCTGTTTTCAAACAGCAACATGTATACTAGAAAAATAAGCATGGCAAAGGCTATCCTTCACTTCTTTATTGAAACTAAAGATGCAAAACATTATTATAACTAACAGAAAGCAAAAACTAACAAAAGGAAATGACGCTCCAAGCAAAACACATATCATGTGGTGAATAAAAATATAGCTCCAAGTAAAGTTACCGATGAACGAAGACGAAAGAGGGATGCCATCCGGGGCATCCCCAAGCTTAGGCTCTTGGTTGTCCTTGAATATTACCTTGTGGTGCCTTGGGCATCCCCAACCTTAGGCTCTTGCCACTCCTTATTCCATAGTCCATCGAATCTTTACCAAAAACTTGAAAACTCCACAACACAGAACTCAACAGAAAACTCGTTAGCTCCATTAGTATAAGAAAATAAAACCACCACTTAGGTACAGTAATGAACTCATTCTAAATTAATATCGGTGTAGTATCTACTGTATTCCAACTTTTCTATGGTTCATACCACTAAATACTAGCCATAGATTCATCAAAATAAGCAAATAACACATAGAAAACAGAATCTGTCAAAAACAGAACAGTCTGTAGTGATATTTATCAAACGTATACTTATGGAACTCCAACAATTCTACAAAATTAGGAAGTGCTAAGCAATTTGTGTACCAATCCAGAGCAAAAAAAATCAGATCAGGAGCACGTTTATGTGAATTAACAAAACTAATTTACTGGGTGCAAAAGTTTCTGATTTTCAGCAGGATCAACACAACTATCACCGTAAGCTATCATAAAGGTCTTACTTGGCACTTTATTGAAACAAAAGCTATAAAACATGATTACTACAGTAGCATAATCATGTGAACACACAAAAACAGTAAGGATAAATATAGGGTTGTCTCCCAACAAGCGCTTTTCTTTGATGCCTTTCTAGCTAGGCATGATGATGACAATGATGCTCACATAAAAGATAAGAATTGAAACATAACGGGAGCATCATGAAGCTTATGACTAGAACTTTTAAGTCTAACCCACTTCCTATTCATAGGGATTTTGTGAGCAAACAACTTACGGGAACAAGGATCAACTAGCATAGGAAGGTAAAACAAGCATAGCTTCAAAATTTTCAACACATAGAGAGGAAACTTGACATTATTGCAACTCCTACAAGCATATATTCCTCCCTCATAATAATTTTCAGTAGCGTCATGAATGAATTCAACAATATAACCAGCACCTAAAGCATTCTTTTCATGATCTACTTGCATAGAAAATTTACTACTCTCCACATAAACAAAATTCTTCTCAGTCGGAATAGTGGGAGTATCTTAAGAGACTTGAACACTAACAATTGTTTCCACATTAAAAGAGTAATGTTCAGAAAAAGGGTAATCATAATCATGACAAGATTTCTAAATATAATCATCACTACTTTTTATAGCATAAGTTTCATCACAATAATCATCATAAGTAGCAACTTCGTTCTCATCATAATCGATTGAAACCTCTCCCAAGATACTGGAATCATCACTAAATAAAGTTGACACTCTTCCAAACCCACTTTCATCAATATAACCATCATAAATAGGAGGCATGCTATCATCATAACAAATAAAGCTGCTAAGGATTTTCGGATGATTGAATAGTATTTCAAAGACTTTTGTGAAACACCTGAACAACTGGGGATGAGCGGATACTCGGAAAGTGCGAGAAATTATTCTTAGGGGTGTTCATGTGGCAAGGAATTGCAAGGCAGTAGGCACAAAATATTCTCGGGGTATCTTGTAATAACAAGATCGACTGAGAATAAAAGTAAGCACAAAAGGTGTAAGTATTTATCCATAGGGATATTTCGGTGGAAGCGAATTGCAAAAGCAACGGGCACAAGGTCTCGAGAGAAAATCAGAGAGTATCTTTGAAATCTTCTGGTGCAAGCAGACGATCATCTGTAATAAGGGGCTCTCCGGGAGAAAGTATTATCAGGACCTAGAGTCCAAGTTAGTAAAATCGTTTAACCCGAATAGAAGAGATGTCAGAGTCCCAGAGTATAGGTCGAGGAATAAAAGATCCTACTACCACCCAATGGCGACGTGTGCCGGTAAGACACACAGCTATGTTAGTAAAAGTTTTTGCAACGTCTAGACTCGACTTCGGCCAAGGAGTTGGGAAGGGGGATTCCTACAGGCAGTCGGCTCTGATACCAACTTGTGACGCCCCCGATTCAATCGTACACTAATCATACACGCAAACATGTACGATCAAGATCAGGGACTCACGGGAAGATATCACAACACAACGCTAAAATAAAATAAGTCATACAAGCATCATAATACAAGCAAGGGGCCTCGAGGGCTCGAATACAAGTGCTCGATCATAGACTAGTCAGCGGAAGCAACAATATCTGAGTACAAACATAAGTTAAACAAGTTTGCCTTAAGAAGGCTAGCACAAACTGGGATACAGATCGAAAGAGGCGCAGGCCTCCTGCCTGGGATCCTCCTAAACTACTCCTGGTCGTCGTCAGCGGCCTCCACGTAGTAGTAGGCACCTCCAGTGTAGTAGGAGTCATCGTCGACGGTGACGTCTGGCTCCTGGGCTCCAGCATCTGGTTGCGACAACCAGGTAGAATGGAAAGGGGGAAAAGAGGGAGAGAAGCAACCGTGAGTACTCATCCAAAGTACTCGCAAGCAAGGATCTACACTACATATGCATGGGTATATGTGTAAAGAGGCAATATCGGTGGACTGAACTGCAGAATGCCAGAATAAGAGGGGGATAGCTAGTCCTATCGAAGACTACGCTTCTGGCAGCCTCCGTCTTGCAGCATGTAGAAGAGAGTAGACTGAAGTCCTCCAAGTAGCATCGCATAGCATAATCCTACCCGGCAATCCTCCCCTCGTCGCCCTATTAGAGAGCGATCACCGGGTTGTATCTGGCACTTGGAAGGGTGTGTTTTATTAAGTATCCGGTTCTAGTTGTCATAAGGTTAAGGTACAACTCCAAGTCGTCCTGTTACCGAAGATCACGGCTATTCGAATAGATTAACTTCCCTGCAGGGGTGCACCACATAACCCAACACGCTCGATCCCATTTGGCCGGACACACTTTCCTGGGTCATGCCCGGCCTCAGAAGATCAACACGTCGCAGCCCCACCTAGGCACAATAGAGAGGTCAGCCTGCCGGTCTAAATCCTATGCGCGCAGGGGTCTGGGCCCATCGCCCATTGCACACCTGCACGTTGCGAGGGCGGCCGGAAGCAGACCTAGCAACCTCCATTACAAAGGAAGTCACGTTACGCGGTCCAATCCGGCGCGCGCCGCTCCGTCGCTGACGTCAAGAAGGCTTCGACTGATACCACGACGTCGAGTGCCCATAACTGTTCCCGCTTAGTTGGTTAGTGCATATAGGCCAGTAGCCAGACTCAGATCAAATACCAAGATCTCGTTAAGCGTGTTATTATGAAGCAACCGCGAACGCTGACCAGGGCCAGGCCCACCTGTCTCCTAGGTGGTCTCAACCTGCCCTGTCGCTCCGCCACAAAGTAACAGCCAGGGCCGTCGGGAACCCAGGCCCACCTCTACCGGGATGGAGCCACCTGTCCTTTCAGCCCCCACATCGGGATCACTTGCGGGTACTCAATGAGCTTACCCGACTTTAGTCACCATCTGTATAATATGTATGTATGTATAGTATATACCCGTGATCACCTCCCGAGTGATCACGGCCCAATAGTATAGCAAGGCAGACTGACAAGAATGTAGGGCCAATTATGATAAACTAGCATCCTATACTAAGCATTTAGGATTGCGGGTAGGGTATCAATGACTGTAGCAACAATGACAGGCTATGCAACAGAATAGGAGTAACCGAACAGTAACATGCTACACTACTCTAACGCAAGCAGTATAGAGAAGAATAGGCGATATCTGGTGATCAAGGGGGGGGGCTTGCCTGGTTGCTCTGGCAAGGAGGAGTCGTCAACTCCGTAGTCGAACTGGGCAGTAGCAGCGTCGGTCTTGTAGTCTACCGGAGAGAAGAGGGGGAAGAAACAGTAAATACAATGCAAACATAAGCATGACGATGCATGACATGACAAAGCGTGATGCTAGGCATGCCCTAACGCGGTGGGAGGTTGTACCAGTGAAGGGGGGAACATCCGGGAAAGTATTCCTAGTGTTTCGCGTTTTCGGACAGATGAACTGGAGGCGGAAAGTTGCGAGTTGGATAGGTTAGGGATGTGTGGCGGACGACGGGCTACGTATCCGGATTCGTCTCGTCGTTCTGAGCAACTTTCATGTGCAAAGTATTTGCATCCGAGCTACGGTTTATTTTCTATTAATTTTTAAAGTTTCAAAATATTTTCTAAATTATTATCTATTTAATTCTAACATTATCCAGAATAGTGCATGCTGACATCAGCATGACATCAGCATGACGTCAGCAGTCAACGGGACGTTGACTGGGTCAAACTGACGTGTGGGTCCAGTGGGACCCACCTGTCATAGACTAAACATGTTAATTAGGGTTTAATTAAGCCGGATTAGTTATGTTTAATTAAACTAGATTAATTAAGTTAAATAATTTGTTAATTAATTAATTAATTAATATATTTTATTTCTTATTATCATTTTCTAAAACCTTTTCTTTTTAATCCATTTTCGTTCTTAGGGGCGTGGGCCCCGTTTGTCATTGGCCCAAAGGCCAAACGGGCGCGGTACACTGGGCTCGGGTTAACGGGGGGTGGAGCGGAGCCAAGGGGCTCGCGGGCGCGAGCGCCGGCGGCCAGGGGCCGCGCGGGCGGCGACCCGAGCAGGGCTGGGGCAAGGGGGTGCGGCCAGGCGGACGCGGCGGCATGGGCGCGAGAGGAGCGCGGGCAGTGGCGAAGCAGCACGAGGCCGGTAGCCATCAGGGAGCAGGCCACGGCGTGAACGACGGGCGCGCTCGGTTCCGGCGAGGGAAGCAGAGGGGGAGAGGAGAGGGGCGATGCTCACTAGGCCCTACAGGTGTGCGACAGTGGGCTCGAGGTGACGACGGTGACGACGAAGACAAGGAAGCAGTGGCCGGCGAGGCTCGGTGCGGTCCGGCGAGGAAGAGGCGGTGGGGCGGCGACAGGGCCCAGCGTGGCTTGGGGAGGCCGTCAGGGAGGAGGTCGAGGAGGTCTGACGTGGGGAGGAGACGAGGAGGTGCCGGCGTGGGGAGGAGACGAGGAGGCGCCGGCGGATACGGGCGTAGGGATGAGGCAGCAAGGTCGGGCCCCCATGCCCCGATCCGATCTGGATCGGGGGAAGGCAGAGGAGAGGGGCGAGGGGGAGGGAGTGGGGCGAGTGGGAGTAGTGGGGGGGTGTTTCTAGGTCACGGGGAGGGGAGGAGGCCTAGTAGGCCAGGGGGTGCGGGAGTGGGTCGGCTGGGCCGACTGGCTCCTTCGGCCAACTGGGCTAAGGCCCAGTCGGGGGGTGGTGTCTTTTATTTCTTTTTCCTTTTCTATAGTTTTTATTTTATTTTTGCTCTGGTTTGTTAATTTCTTAACCACCAAAAGACTTTTGTAAATCATGTAGCTTGTCACATGAACATCATTGCATTATATAGCAACAATGCCACAAAAAGCTGAAGGTCTTCCGAAAAGGTTTAATTATTTTTAGAAAGTGAAAAGGCCAAGTGATGTGTTGTTGGTCCACTGTTTTAATTCCTATGGGCATTTCTGGAGCTTCTAAAGTGTTGGTTTTATTTTTATAACAGCTTTGGTAATTTTTGCAATATTGTGAACATTTTAGTTTTTAGCGTTTGAAAACTTTTGTTGTTTGTTTTTATTTTAAATTTTAATTTGGATCTGTTTCGAACTAAAACGATATTAGCACAGAAACCGGGGTGACGTGGCATCGTTAACGTGGGATTACTGTAGCCTGATTATCCGGGCGTCACACTTAGGCTCTTGCCACTCCTTATTCCATAGTCCATCAAATCTTTTACTCAAAACTTGAAAACTTCACAACACAAAACTCAGCAGGAAATCTCATAAGCTCCATTAGTGCAAGAAAGAAAAACCACCACATAAGGTACTGTAATGAACTCATTCTTTATATATATTGGTGTTAAGCCTACTGTATTCCAACTTCTGTATGGTTCATACCCCCCGATACTAGCCATAGATGCATCAAAATAAGCAAACAACACACGAGAAACATAATCTGTCAAAAACAGAACAGTCTGTAGAAATCTGTAACTTTTGAATACTTTTGGAACTCTAAAACTCCTACCAAAATAGGAAGTCCTGTTAAATTTGTCTATTGATCTACTTCAAAAAGAACCAATGTAAAAGAACGTTTCTGTGATTTATTAAAATTATTCTCGTGCGTGCAAAGGTTTCTGTTTTTTAGCATAATCAAATTAACTATCACCGTAGGTTATCCTATAGGTTCTACTTGGCACAAACACTAATTAAAACATAAAACCACATCTAAACAGAAGCTAGATGAAAATTTTATTACTAAATAAAATCAAAAAGCAAGGAACAAAGATAAAATTGGGTTGCCTCCCAACAAGCGCTATCGTTTAACGCCCCTAGCTAGGCATAAAAGCGAGGATAGATCTAAGTATTGCCATCTTTGGTATTCAAATTTTTAATAGAGCACTTATAGCTTTTAGGATTTTCTTTCTTTTTAGCAATGATTAAACTCCTAGGCAAGAAATCAAGAAATTCATTTGAAGCAAGAGGTTCCTTTATGATAGAAAGAAAATTGGGGTGAACACTTATTGATTTGAGAATCCGCATTTTCCTTACTAGAAGATTCGCCCTTATTTTTAGGAACAAAAATAAATTTAGCAGTTTTGGTAGGAGGAGTCAGAGTATTTTTCACGGATTAAAAGGCCGACCCTAAGTTGGTAATAATATCCTCAAGTTTACCGATTCTCGTAGAATCTAGATCTATTATTTCGTTAACTATGGATTCTTTTTCTTTAAAAAATTTCAAAGTAACTCCAACCCTAGATCCATATTGGGTAATTTGGTTATGGATCTTTTTATTCAAATTGTCAATCAACTCAATAGTGGCAACTTTATTTTCAATAATTTCAAGCCTTTGCATCACATGTTCCAAAGTTAAAACAGTTCCATTAACCAAAAGAGGTGGTGGGCCAAACAAATCTAACATAGCACTATAAGCATCAAAAGTATGGCTACACAAGAAATCCCCTCTGGTAATGGTATCAAGGATGCATCTATTCCAAGGAGTAATGCCTACATAAAAATTGTGAAGAAGAACGAAAGTAGAGAGCTTCCTAGTAGATCTATTTTGAGCATTGCAAATTCTATGCCAAGCATCTTTTAGATTTTGTCCCCACCCCTTTGTTTAAAATTGAGAACTTCATGCTCGGGAGTAATAACGAGGATAGGAGGACTAGCCATGACGACAAGATAAAAGAACTAACACACGAGCACACAAAAGGCAAGCGAAAAAGAGAGGCGAACGGGAAAGAGAGGGCAAATAAAACGGCAAGGGTGAAGTGGGGGAGAGGAAAACGAGAGGCAAATGGCAAATAATGTAATGCGAAGGAGATGAGTTTGTGATGGGTACTTGGTATGTCTTGACTTGAGCGAAGACCTCCCCGGCAACGGCGCCGGAAATCCTTCTTGCTACCTCTTGAGCACTGCGTTGGTTTTCCTTGAAGAGGAAAGGGTGGTGCAGCAAAGTAGTGTAAGTATTTTCCTTCGTTTTTGAGAACCAAGGTATCAATCCAGTAGGAGGCTCCTCAAAAGTCCCACACACCTACACAAATAAACAAGAACCTCGCAACCAACGCGATAAAGGGGTTGTCAATCCCTTCACGGAAACTTGCGAAAGTGAGATCTGATAGAGATAATAAGATAAGATAAATATTTTTGGTATTTTTATGATAAAGATGGAAAAGTAAAGATGCAAATAAAAGTAGATGGAAAACTTGTATGATAAAATACAGACCCGGGGGCCATAGGTTTCACTAGTGGCTTATCTCAAGATAGCATAAGTATTACGGTGGATGAACAAATTACTGTCGAGCAATTGATAGAAAAGTGCATAGTTATGAGATTATCTGGGCATGATCATGTATATAGGCATCACGTCCGTGACAAGTAGATCGAACCGATTCTGCATCTACTACTATTACTCCACACATCGACCGACTCCTGCCTGCATCTAGAGTATTAAGTTCATGAAGAACAGAGTAACGCATTAAGAAAGATGACATGATGTAGAGGGATAAACTCATGCAATATGATATAAACCCCTTCTTTTTATCCTCGATGGCAACAATACAATACGTGCCTTGCTACCCCTGCTGTCACTGGAAAAGGACACCGCAATATTGAACCCAAAGCTAAGCACTTCTCCCATTGCAAGAAAGATCAATCTAGTAGGCCAAACCAATCTGATAATTCGAAGAGACTTGCAAAGATAACCAATCACACATAAAAGAATTCAGAGGAGATTCAAATATTTCTCATAGATAAACTTGATCATAAACCCCCAATTCATCGGATCTCGACAAACACACCGCAAAAAGAGTTACATCGAATAGATCTCCAAGAAGATCGAGGAGAACTTTGTATTGAGATTCAAAGAGAGAGAAGAAGCCATCTAGCTAGTAACTATGGACCCGAAGGTATGTGGCAAACTACTCACAACTCATCGGAGAGGCCTTGGACATGATGTAGAGGCCCTCCGTGGTCGATTCCCCCTCCAGCGGAGCGCCGGCGAAAGCTCCAAGATGGGATCTCGCGGATATAGAAGGTTGCAGCTATGGAAATAGTTTTTTGTGGTGCTCCTCGATGTTTTCGGGTACGTAGATATATATAGGCGAAGGAGGTAGGCCAGGGGAGCCACGAGGGTGGGGGGCGCGCCTGCCCCCCTAGGGCGCGCCGGGCAACCTCATGGCCGCCTCGGTTACTTCTTGACGTCCACTCCAAGTCTCCTGGATTGCGTTTGTTCCAAAAAGATCGCTCCCGAAGGTTTCATTCCGTTTGGACTCCGTTTGGTATTCCTTTCCTTCGAAACACTGAAATAGGCAAAAAAAACAGCAATTCGGGCTGGGCCTTCTGTTAGTAGGTTAGTCCCAAAAATGATATAAAAGTGTAGAGTAAAGCCCATAAACATCCAAAACAGGTAATATAATAGCATGGAACAATCCAAAATTATAGATACGTTGGAGACGTATCATTGGACTTAGGGTTGCAGGAGGCTCCAGGGGCCCACAAGCTTGAGGGCCCGCCCTGGGGGTGGTAGGCGCGCCCCTGAGCTTGTGGCTCCTGGGTGGCCCACCTCTAGTAGTTTTCTTCGCCAATATTTTTATATTTTTTTATTATATTCTCCATAAATTTTCAGCTCATCCCGAGAACTTTTACTACCGCACAAAAACAACACCATGACAATTCTACTGAAAACAACGTCATTCCGGGCTAGTTCCGTTCAAATCATGCAAATTAGAGTCCAAAACAAGAGCAAAAGTGTTTGGAAAAGTAGATATGTTTGGGACGTATCAAAGCCTATAGTAAAAACTATGGCCCCGCGTCTACTTTAATCATATTATAAAAACAAATTTTCTTTCCTACACTTCTATTACTTTCATTTTCTTTTGCAGTTTACCCATCTACCTATACAAGATTTGATCCTTGCAAGTAAAGGAGTTCAAGGGGATTGACAACCCTCTTGCTCGCGTTGGGTGCAAGTATTTGTTTTTGTGTGTGCATGTGATGTTCACGAGGCTTTACATGATTATCCTATTGGTTCGATAAACCTTGGTTCTCACTGAGGAAAATACTTATCTCTACAGTATTGCATCTCCCTCCTCTTCGAGGAAAATCGCGACGCAGTTCACAAGTAGCTGGGCAGTATAGGGGGGCATGTCAAAGATTTCACGTCATACTTGAAGTTGTGGCTTCACAAGATCTCTGGATTTTGCACTCTTTTCGACATGGTTGGTTATCAAAATGACATCAACGTGCTTCAGCGCTCTTCGGTGTTTGGAAGGCTTGCAGAAGGCAACTGCCATAGGTCAACGTTGAGATCAATGACCACCACTACAACAAGGGATACTACCTAGCTGATGGTATCTACCCTCAACGAACAACTCTTGTGAAGACAATCTCCAATCCGGTAGGAGAGAAGAGGCCTAGGTTTTCTCAAGCACAAGAGAGTGCTAGGAAGGATGTGGAGCGTGTTTTTGATGTGCTTCAATCTCGATGGGCCATCGTTCAATATCCTGCTAGAACTTGGAGCACCAAGAAGTTGTGAAAGGTGATGACTACTTGTGTGATCATGCAAAAATGATCGTAGAGGATAAGTGCGAGGACGAAATCTTCGACCAAGGGTTTCGATTTTAGGGTGAAAACATTGTGCCTAAGCATGGAGGACCGACAACATTTGCACAGTTCACCCAATTTCATCATGATTGGACAACTCATATTCAAATCCAAAATGATTTGGTTAAGCATATGCGAACTCACCTTGGCAACCAATAGATGTATCGCTCCTTTTCTTTTCAATGTATTTGTGACAGTATAAATTTCATTTGGTTTGTAAACTATGAGATTTTTATTTGGTGATAAACTATGTGATAAAATATAAACACAGGGTAATGTTAAATTTTTTGTATGCAAAGTTGTGTAAAGCTATGGCTGCATGCCGGTTGCGCGGACAAAATGCATCAGCGGGTTGGGTGCACTAACCAGCAAAACACAGACGGGGCCGGACGCCGTCCCTACGGGAGACCCAAACAAACAAAAAGCGGACCAAATCCACGTCTGTTTGCGTCGGCGCGTTGGAGTTTCCCTAAGGGCATGCCCAATTTATTAGTATGGCCAACTTGGGTGGCAATCGAAACAACCCTGAACTCTTTTTGATTGTATTGTCTTGGCATTTTATCGGGAAAATGAAAAGAGTTTGGGACAACTATCAACACGAGGTATTTGGTGCGCTTATTTTTGTAAGGCAACACACGAGTATTTTGCTAGTGTAGAAGTAAACAAGGTGAAATATACAATAAGATAGAAAAGAAAGCTCCCCGAGAGAAGAAGATCGTCGTGGGATCGAGGCGCCTTAGGCGCTGGCTAAGATAACTGGCGCTCACGCACGGGAGTATATGGGCCGACCAACATTTCCTGTTTTAAGGTTACCTAGTGGACCTGCGATTGTTGACCGGAAGACCAAAACTGGTTGACCATTGACTTTTTCAAAAAATAAAAAGTTCACAAAAAAGTTCAAGAGATTTGGAAAAAAATTCAAAAAATTCACTATTTCTAAAAAAAGTTTACTAAATTCTAAAAAAGATCGCATTTTTGTTTTAGATTTGAAAAGAAGCTTTCAAAGATTTGAAAAAAATCGCTTAGTTTTTAAATAGTTCACAAATTTTGTGAAAAAGTTCATGAATTTCAGAAAAATATCATGGGTTAGAAAAAATATCACGAAAAATGGATATTTTTTCATATATGGTAAAAGTTACGGAATTGTGAAAAGTTCACGAACTTCATAATAAAAATGAAAAAAGTATAAAACAAAAAATAAAATGAAATGAAATGAACAAGAAAAATAAAAAATATATTGAGAAAACAGGAAAAACCCATGCTGGGGAATAACTAGAAGAAAACCTGCCCATACAAACAATCATAACAATCATGGAAAGGTTCCAAAAAACGGGTGAAAAAAGACCTACATGGACCGGCCCATTTAGATTTAGAGTGTTGTGGAGGAGTGTGCACCGGTTTGCAGAAAGCACTCTAGCCGGGGCAATCCCTATTTGGCACTACACTAACGGGCTCACACAACCCCTCCGAGCTGGGCTAACCCATCTCCCAAATCGAACCAGCGGCCTCACGTATCGAGGAGCACTGGAGTAACCACCACGCCACATAGGCCAATCAAGTAAGTTACATCTTCTTTCGTCTATTCTTCATTCCTTTTTCTTTCCCCCCTTTTCATTATTTGTTTTATCTTTTTTTCTTCCTCCTTACTCAATGGAAAAAAATTCAACTTCTTGTATTTTTTTTATTCAAATCGATGAACTTTTATCTTTTTTCGATGAACTTTTTTCAAAGTCGATGAACTTTTTTCATTATTTCATGAAGTTTTTCTCAAAATTGATTAAATTTTTTCAAATTCATGAACTTTTTTCTTTGTATTGAACTTTTTTAAAAAATTGATAAATTTTCCAAATTTGATGATTTTTTTTTCAAAATCGATGAACTTCTTTCAAATTTGATGATTCTTTTCAAAATGGGTGAACTTTTTCTTCGAATTTGTGAACTATTTTTTGAAATTTGATGATTTTTTATCAATTTCATTGAAGTTTTTCTTAAATCCATGAAAATTTTCAAATTTGTGATATTTTTCATAATCGATGAACTTTTTTTTTGAAAAGTTAACATGGTCGACTACGGGAGGTCAATGGTCAATGGTCAATGCTCAACTGACGCCCCTAGTTTCTTTTTGAGAATCAACTGATGCCCAAGTAAGGAGGGAGTTTTTTGTTGAAACTTATGCTTTCCTTTTTGAAATAGTTTATACTAGTCAAATAAATGTGTGTCCTGGTGATCCTACTGGTTGTTGCAACGGGCCGTCAAACTTAAGGTCGCTGGTTCTAATCCACTCTCTACCAAATTGCTGCACGCTTCCATTTTTCGAGTCTGGTTTTCAACCATTTTCTAGGCTAGCCCATTGTGTGTCTCTTGTTAGCGCCAGCAGCCCTAACCGGCGCTTAAGGTGCCGAGTAGGAGGGAACCTCCTATTTGACACATTTTGTGTCAAACAGTAAACCAGCTTCGGCACTGTAGCCGTTAAAATCCATATTAAAAACATGCGCTCGCATGGGTTTGATCTCAGGATCTTATGTACCTGTGATTGCATTGCTAGCCAACGGAGCTAATAACCTATCTTTTCTACGTACTAGCGCGAGACTCTAAGAACCAAAGACATCAATAAATCCGAAACTTTTTAAATTTCGAACGCGAACATTCTTAAAAAGGGGAATACTTTTAGAAACACGAACACTTTTCAAATCCGTGAACAAAATTTAGAAAACTCTACTTTTTTGGGAAAACAGAATTTTAGTGAATCATGAACAAGATTTGAAATTCTGAACAAGATTTGAAAATATGAATAGATTTTTAAAACAATAACATTTTTAAAAGAGGAACATTTTTCAAACTCATACACGAAATTTGAAAATGCAAACAATTTTTTGAATTTGTGAACAAATTAAGAAAACATGAACATTTTTTGTATTTGTGATTAAATTTTAAAAGGAACAATTTTTGAAATTCCAGAACATTATTTAAATTTGTGAACAAGTTTAAATTTTTTGATCATTTTTTGGCAAAAGTGAAAAGTTTTTCAATTTCGTGAACAAATTTAAACATGTGAACAATTTTTTGGAGACACAAATATTTTTTGAATTTTCCAAACAATTTTTAAACTAGAAATGTTTTGTTTCGTGTTTATAAGAAGTAAAATAAAGAAAGAATATGAATATTTTAGGAAAACACGAACAATTTTTAAATTATGTGAAAATATTTTTCAAAAACTCAAATATTTACGGAAAAGATGAACATTTTTATGAATATTTTTGAAAGAAGGGGAACATTTTCTAAATCTAATAATAAAATTTGAAAATGTGAACAACTTTCGGAAAAGCACGTAGTTTGAAAAACATGTATTTTTAAACTCACCGAATAAAATTGAAAAGACGAACATTAATTGAAATTCGGGGAGAATTTTTGAAAATGGCAACATTTTCTGGAAATACAAGCTTTTTTTGCACACCTGAACATTGTTTGAAACTCATGAACAAATTTGGAAAAGTGAACAATTTTTGGAAACTTGAACTTTTCTAAATTTGTATTTTTTTTCGAAAAAGACGAACATCAAAAAATATTGAAAAGGGAAAAAAGTAAATGAAAAAGGAGAGAAAAGCAAGAAAAAAAGAAACATGAAAGAAGAAAATAAAAGAAGAAACAACAACAAGAAAAAAGGAAGAAAAAAGAACTAGTTTAGGAACCTTCTAGAATGTTCCCAAAACAGAAAAAACCGTCTGGTCATCTCTAGAAGGTTTGCAAAATCAGGATAGCTGAATTGATGAATGGGCCGACCCAGATCGCGTCGCTCGCTCGAGAAACCCGTGCAAATCCTCGACAACTTGATGGACATTTCCTATTTGGCGCCACAGGCGCTAATTAATGTGCATTTTCGTTAATTGGCGCATGTGGCATCCGTAAATGGGCCGGCCATCTAGGCGCCGGTTGATAGTTTTTTTTTTAAATTGATGAAATTTTTGAATATCGAGGAACTTTTTTAAAATTTGATGAACATCTTTTTGAAAATGGATGAACTTTTTTTATGAACTTTTTTTAACTTCAACGAACTTTTTCTAAAAATACATAAACTTTTTTTGAATTTCTATGAAAATTTTCACATTTAATGAACTTTTTAGAAAATTAATGAACTTTTTCTAAATTGGATGATTTTTTCAATTTGAATGAACCTTTTTTCAAATTGATAGACTTTTTTCAAAATTGTTGACCCTTTTTGAAAGATATGAACTTTTTTAAAAAAAGGATGAACTTTTTTTCTTTAAATCATTAAACCTTTATTGATTTCATATTTTTATTTCGTAACAAAAAAATAAAACAAATCTGGGGCAGCACGCTAGTGGGCCGGCCCATGCTAGCAGCGCTGCAGGCGCTGGATCGTTAACGGGGGCCTGCTGCGCTGCATAGGGGAGCTCCCAACTTGACACAAGGTTCATCATATAGAATTTTCTGAGTCCTAGAGCGCCGAATAGGAGTTGGTCCAAGAACAATGCGGGGAGAGGGGAAATCCTATTCGACACATTTTGCGTCAAATTGACGACCAATAGTGAAAGAACATGCGGTGCCCCCATATTTGGTTTTGGTAATTGATGACAATCTCTATGGACTAATGGTTGTCTTGAGTTATATTTGAAGGATTTGTACATAGGCTTTTCTTGAAATCCATGTGTTGGTTTCAAGGAGTTTATGAGTTGACCAAGGTGCTATTAAGGAATTATCCAAAGATTGGTCATGCGAGTGTTGAGCTTATTGCAAGCATGTCTTGAAGAAGAAGGTTGTGTGATCATTCATGTTTACCTTCAATACATCATCCAAATGAAGAGAGTTTCAAAGATTCAAGGTTGATCAAGACTAAGTCAATAGTGAATCAAGTTGATTAACTCACAAAGAGTAGAAGATGTACTGAGAGGGATCAAGTGATCCCATGGTATGGTAAGCATTGTCCATTGCACTTTGTGTACTAACCCATGGTCTATGTGAGAGTTCTATGTGGGGTTAGGTACGTATCCATGGGCTTGCATCAAGAGAAAGATATCATGCAACCCATGGAAAGGATGACATCAAGTGGTGATCGTCATCAAGATTGCCGTGTGCAAGTTCAAGTGGAGCATCACGAAGAGATCAAGTGCTTGAATCTTTCCATCCATTATGGTGTCAATGGACTTGTGAAGATGAGCCTAAGAGTGGCTCACCCATAGTGGACTATGGGGGAGCAATCATCTAGTCTTCATCGAGCCAACACAATCAAGAAAGGTGTTCCAACTTGAGGGAGTGAAGATCGTCATCATCTAGCTCAAAGTGGACCATGTGCAAGGCAAAGGTTTGCCCTTGATAGGTTTTCTATTTTACCGGTCTCATGGTAGTTGTGGGAGACCGGGTTATAGGATCGATTGCCGTACTATCAAGAGGGGCTCTCGATGAGTTGCTTGATCGTATCATTCGTAGAGAGCTCAAACCATTGCATCCTTGCATCATGTTTCTTGGTTCTTGTTTGATTCTCTTTGTGAGTCTTAGAGCTTATGGTCATCTTGATGACAAGTTTGAGTTCATCGAAAACGGAGTTCGCATGCGTCTTCTATGATGTTTTCGGTGTTGGAGGTTTTACCGGTCTTATTTAAGGAAGGGTTCTCACCATTTTCTTACGGGCCTTTTCTAAGTTGCTTCTTATTGATATTTCTTTTGAGATTGTGTTAGCCCTTGTCGCTAGCTTTCCAACAAACTTGGTTTCATCGAATTCGGAGTCCGTTTGCAAAAGTTGTGGCTGTTTTGGTGAAGGCTGCAGCGGTACTACCGCGACTAGAGCGGATGTAATTTTTTTCTACCGCTCTAGAGCGGTACTACCGCGGCTCCTGAGCGGTACTACCGCTCTAGAGCAGTACTACCGTGGCTCCTAAGCGGTAGTACCGCCCCGGACCAAAAAGTCGTGTTTTCTCTCTCGTTTGGGCTGTTTTGAGCGTGCTAAGCGGTAGTACCGCTCCTCCAAGCGGTAGTACCACTTGTGCACGACCTGAGCACATAACGGTTGGATTCGGGAGGTCCTATAAAAGGGGGTCTTCTTCCCCATTGAACCTAATCCTTTAAGCTCGTGTTCTTCCCCCATTGTTGACCTTCTTCGAGCTTGCTAACTCTCAATCCCTCCATGGATTCTTGCTAGTTTTTGAGGGAAAAGAGATAGGAGATCTAGATCCACATTTCCACCAATCACTTTCTCCTCTATGTGAGGGGAACCCATTGGATTTAGATCTTATAGTTCTTGGTGTTCTCCTTCTTGTTCTTTCTCTCATCTTCCTCCCTAGCATTAGTTGCTTTGGTGGGATTTGGGAGAGAAGGACTTGGGCACTCCGTGTGCTCTTGCCATTGCATTTGGTGCATCGGTTTGAGTTCTCCACGTGATATGTGGAAGTTACAAGTGGAGAAGCTTATTACTCTTGGGTGCTTGGGCGCCCTAGACAGTTGGTGGTGTTCGGAGCCCAATCATTATGGTGTAAAGCTCCGGGCAAGCGTCGGGGTCTCCAATTAGGTTGTGGAGATCGCCCCGAGCAATTTGACGGGTTCCGGTGACCGCCCCCAAGGGTTGCCAAAGTGTACGGGTTCGGTGACCGACCCCAAGGGTTGCCATTTGTACGGGTTCGGTGACCGCCCTCAAGGGTCCCTTAGTGGAATCACGACATCTTGCATTGTGCGAGGGCGTGAGGAGATTACGGTGGCCCTAGTGGCTTCTTGGGGAGCATTGTGCCTCCACACCGCTCCAAACGAAGATTAGCATCCGCAAGGGTGTGAACTTCGGGATACATCGTCGTCTCCGCGTGCCTCGGTTATCTCTTACCCGAGCCCTTTACTTATGCACTTTACTTTGTGATAGCCTTATTGTTCTTTGTCATATATCTTGCTATCACATAGTTTCTTATCTTGCTTAGCATAAGTTGTTGGTGCACATAGGTGAGCCTAGTTGTTTTAGGTTTTGTGCTTGACAAATTAACCGTTAGGTTTATTCCGCATTTGTTCAAGCCTACACCGTAATTATTTTAAAGCGCCTATTCACCCCCCTCTAGGCGACATCCTCGATCTTTCAAATAGCATACAGGACACGATCGAAGCGAGCGAATGGGCGGGCCCATCTACAGTATAGGTACGTCTTCCACGTTTCGGTTTTTGGAATCTTCTAGAGGATTTCCAGCGGTTTTTATCGGTTTTGGGAACCTTCTAGAAGGTTCCTGAACCCGTTTATCTTTTTTTTCCTTTTTTTTCGTTTCTCTTTCTTTTTCTTTTTCCTTTTTGGTTTTTCTGCTTCTTTTTTCTTTCCTTTTTTCGTTTTCCCATTTCATTTGTTCGAAATTTTTGAATATTGTTCAGAATTTAAAATTTGTTCCTGTTTTCAAATTTGTTCAGGAATTCTAAAAAATGTTGTTGATTCGAAAGTTGTCCACTGTTTCAAAAAATGTTCATATATTTCAAAAAACATTCACATATTTCAAAAAATGTTTTTCTTTTCAAAATTTGTTCGCAATTAAAAAAATGTTCATGTCTTAGCAAATGTTCAGGAATTTAAACAAGTGTTCTCCTTTTCAAAATTTGTTCAAAATTTCGAAAAATGTTCTTAAATTCAAAAAATGTTCTCGTTTCAAAATTTGTTCAGTATTTTCGGACATGAAATGCTTTCATAATTTGTTCGTGAATTCAAAAATGTTCACGAATTTCATAATATGTTTGCATTTTTGAAATTTGATATATTTTAAAAAAATGTTCACAAATTATTCAATATTTGTTCACAATTTCGAAAAATGTTCTCAACTTTCAAATAATGTTCTGGTTTCAAAATTTTGTTCACAATTTAGGAAAAGTCATGATTTCATAATTTGTTCGCAAATTCAAAAATGTTCGTGAGTTTCGTAAAATGTTTGCAGTTTTCAATTTTTTTTGCTGTTTACAAAAAATGTTCCAAAATTATTCAAAAAATTATGTGTAGTTTTTAAAACGTTCTTGTTTTCAATAATTTTCCTTTTTACATAAAATATTTGAGGTTTCCCAAAAAATGTTAAATTTTTATAATTTTCTGTTTTCTCTTAAAATGTTCATAGTGACGTGGTTCCTTCACGGGAGATCATGTGTTCGATCTCACTAAAACACGCTTTGGGGAAACTTTTGCGAGTTTTTCTTTAAATTTTTCCGCAACTGTTCTTTTCTTTAACAACAAAGCTGTAGATGTTACACCAAAGGTGGCAGGTTGGACTGGCTATAATCGCGTACGTGCATGCGCGTGATCGCGGGTTCGAGTCCCACGTTTCAACCTATTTTTATCAATTTTTAACAGTGCGCCGCGTAAATGGGCCGGCCCAGGTCAGTTGCCTGCTGTGCGTATCCTCGACTGTTTGCCGCAATAAGCGGCATGCGGGAGGGAAAATCCTATACGCCGCATTCTGGGCATTTCCTATTTGGCGCCATAGGCGCCAGTTAACGTGCATTTTCATTAACTGGCATCAGTAGCGTCCATAAATGGGCCAGCCCATCTATGCGCCGGTTGACATTTCCTTTTTTGAAAATTCTGTGAATTTTTTAAATATCTATGAAGTTTTAAGAAATTACAACATTTTTTTAACATTGATTAACTTTTTTGAATATCGACGAAATTTTTTGAAATTTGATGAACATCTTTTTGAAAATAGATGAACTTGTTTTTATTTATGAACTTTTCTAAAAATACTTGAACTTTTTTTGAATTTCTATGAACTCTTTCAAATTTAGTGAACTTTTAAAAAAATTAATGAACTTTTTTAACATTTGATGAACTTTTTTCAATTTGAATGAACTTTTTTTGAAATTGAAGAACTTTTTTCAAAATTGTTAAACATTTTTGAAGGATACAAACTTTTTTTAAAATGAATGAACCTTGTTTCTTTAAATCTGTTAACCTTTTTTGATTTCATATTTTTTTCGTAAAAATAAAATAAAAAATTTAGGGCAGCACGCTAGTTGGCCGACCCATGCTAGCCGCGCTGCAGGCGCCGGATCGTTAACGGGTGCCTGCAGCGTTGCATAGGAGCTCCCGCATTCTGCGACTGTTTCTTAGCGATCGAACGAAATGGGCCGGCCCATTAGAAGCGTTCCACCGATCCGGTTTTGGGAACCTGCTCGAAGGTTCCAGTCGGGTTTTCCCGGTTTAGGGAACCTTCTAGTAGGTTCCTGAACCGGTTTTTTCTATTTTTTATTTTTTTCCTGTTTGTTTATTTTTTCCTTTCTTTTTTCGTGTTCTTTTTTGTTTTTTTGCGTTTTTGGAAAAATGTTCTTAATTTTCAGAAAAAGTTGATTTATCATAATTTTTCCAATGTTTCAAAAAATGTTTCCAAATTGTATTCAGAAATTCAAAAAGTATTCGTGCATTCCAGAAATTGTTCAAAATTTCACAACTTCTCAAATTTTGTTCAGTATTACGAAAATTGTCTCCAATTTATAATAATATTTGGGTTTCAAATTTAGTTTGGAGTTTAAAAATGTTCACAATTTTTAAATAATGTGCTTGTTTTCAAATTTTGTTCCGGGATTTCAAAAATTGTTCGTGCTTTGAATTTTGTTCGGGAGTTTAATATATGTTCACAATTTTTTAAATAATGTTTTTGTTTTCAAATTTTGTTCTGGGATTAAATTATTTGCAATTTTCAAAAATTGTTTGTGCTTTGAATTTTGTTCTGGAATTTCAAAAAATGTTGGTGTCTTCAAATTTTGTTCGGGAGTTTAATATATGTTCACAATTTTGTAAATAATATTCTTGTTTTCAATGTTGTTTTGGGATTTAAAAAATTGTTCACAATTTTCGAAAATTGTTTGTGATTTGAATTTTGTTCCGGAGTTTAAAAAAATGTTGGTGTTTTCAATTTTTTTGCTAGAGATTCAAAAAAGTTCCCATTTTTCAAAAATCTTCGCGTATCCAAAAACTGTTTTTCCATTCAAAAAATGTTCTAGTTTTCTACAAACATGTTCGTATTTTTCAGTTTTTTGGGGGAGTTCAAAAATTGTTTCCGTTTCTATAGAATTGTTTGAGTTTTTTCAAATATACACAATTTCGGAACGTGTTCGTGGTTTCATACAGAATTCCCTTTTTCTCCAAAATAATATTTCGCGTCTAAATTAAAAAAGAACGTTCTTATCCGCGCTTGGTTTGGTTCTTAAGTGTTTGTGCTGCCCATTAAAATACCCAGCTCGCTAGCTCAAGTGGTAGGAGTACTACTTGTGTTCCAGGTGGTCTTGTGTTCGAATCTTGCTTGGCGCATTATTTTTCGCAAGCGTGCCCTGTAGTTTCTTCGCTAGGCGTAACGGGAGAGCGATATGCGCCGGCCCAGTCGGGGAGACCCGCCTGTTCGTTCCCTCGACGTTTTGCCGCTGTTAGGCAGATAGGAACCCTCACAGGAGGTCCCCGGGGAGAGTCCAACCGGCAGATCCTATTTGACGCCCGCAGGCGTCAAAAGGATGTGGCTCCGCTGAAGCCTGGCCACCCGACGCCCCTGTTTGGGCCGGCCCACGGTCGGCTGCTTTTTCTTCTTCTTTCTGTTTCTTTCATTTCTGTTTCTATTTCTTTTTCCATCTTTTTTTTCTTTTTCTTTCTTTTTCGTATATTATACACATTTCATTTCATATTTATATACAAACATGTTCATCATATATTTAAGAAAATGTTCATTGTGTATTTTGAAATTGTTCAACATATATTCACAAAAATGTTCAATGAGTATGTAAATATTGTTCAGCGTATATCACCAAAATGTTCAATGTGTATTTAAATATTTGTTCAGCGTACATAAAAAATGTTAAGTGTGTATTTAAAAATTGTTCAGCATATGTAAAAAATGTTCAATGTCTATTTAAAAAGTGTTCATCATTTGAAATTTCAAATTTTGTTCATGTTTTCAATAAACGTTGACGTTTTTAAAAGTTGGATAAAATTTCTAAAAAAATCAAGATTTCAAATGTTATGAAAAAAATGAAGAAAAATTGTTCATTTTCCCCAAGAAATGTTGAAAAGTTTGAAAAACGAAACGGATCTGCTGTTTTATATAGTAGTTTAATTGATCAGGCAATATACATTGGTTCTTAAAGTTGGGCGCCGAAAATCTAGCACTAGTACGTGTCTGGTCTGTTTGTTTGGATGAGCTATACACTAGCCGGAGATAACAAGTTCGAGCTCTCTTTCTGGCGCAACAGTTTTTTGGTGATTTTTTTTTTACATGCCTGGATTTCGCGAGCTCCAACTGGGCCGGCCCGTTCGCGGTTCTGTTCAGCGAAGGGTCGACAGCTTGACGCTCGCGGGCGTCATACAGGAGCTCCCAGTCCAACCCACGGCCGTGTTGGGTTTGTGGTGTATGCAGCGTTGCGAGGAGAGTCCAACCCACGGCCCATTCACCAGAAACCCAACACGGGCCCAAGAACGAGGCACTAGGTCGCCACACCGACTCCCCTGCACGGAATCCTCAAAAAGAAAAAAAGACTCCCCTGCACGGTGCACCCGGGGCACGGAGTATACACTCGCTCATGTTCTCCTCAAGAGGTGTGGCCCACATGTCGGGGAGCAAACGGTGCACGGACCAGGTCCACAGAAACGGCAACCCTTCCTCCAGGCTTCAGCCAGTTTTTGGCGGGAAGAATTGGCGCCAAGCCGCCGCCACCTTCCCGCCAACAATACCCCCCCTTGCCCCTTTCATCCCCAACCCGAAACCCTTGCCTCTCTCACCGCGCACTCAGACGCCAGAACCGCCCCCCCCCCCCCCCCCCTCCCACCCCAATCACCAAACACTCGTGTAGATCCAGAAGGTTCGCCGGCCATGGAGGCGTTCGGCGGCTTCTTCGTGGACGAGAAGGCGGCGCGTGTGGAGAACATCTTCCTCGAGTTCCTTAAGCGGTGAGACCAGCGCCGCCGGCGGCCCTCCTCTCCCCCCCTCCATTTATAGGGTTTCCTCATGGTCCTCTGTGTACCTTCGGCTTTTCGGGTCCATAGGTTCAAGGAGCCGGATGCGGCGGAGCCGTTTTACGATGTAGAGATGGAGGCGATGCGGTCGCGTGAGTCCACCACCATGTACGTCGATTTCGCGCACGTCATGCGCTTCAACGACGTCCTCCAGAAGGCCATCTCCGAGGAGTACCTTAGGTGAGATGGGGATGTTTCCTTTTTCTTTTCCTGCGAGTTACTAGTACCCATTGATTTGTTTCTTCGTTTGTTTTGCTCATGGCGTTTTTGATTGCATCAGGTTTGAGCCGTACCTTCGCAATGCGTGCAAGAGGTTTGTGATGGAACACAGAGCTGGCGAGAACCGTGCGCCAATAATCTCCGACGACAGCCCCAACAAGGATATTAATATTGCCTTCTACAACATTCCGATGCTGAAAAGGTCTGCACTTGCTTCTGAAGTATGTTTTGTGTGGTTAATGAACCAATTAATCGTACAAAGGTGGATTAAGCATTATAATTGTTCAAACTTCTGTCTTTAACTGCTGCATACTAATACTACTACAGACATTAAATGAATTCAAGGAGCAGTGTCTGCAGAATTTGATTTTAGATCCAGTTGAAACTGCAGTCTAAATTCTACACACTTTTCTCTGTTAGATCATAGGTGTAATCTAATATCTTGGTGGCTGCCAATTTTTTTGACTGAATTTTCTACTATATTAGGTTGAGAGAGCTGGGGACAGCAGAGATTGGTAAGCTCACAGCTGTAACGGGGGTTGTAACAAGGACGAGTGAGGTCCGACCTGAGTTATTGCAAGGCACCTTCAAGTGCCTTGATTGTGGAAATGTTGTTAAAAATGTAGACCAGCAGTTCAAGTATACTGAGGTCTGTACTTTCAACCTTATCTTACTTACTTACTTACTTACGAAGCCTTTTATCCCAAACAAGTTGGGGTAGGCTAGATATGAAACCCTTTCATGAGGACTTCCCAGGAGGTCACCCATCCTAGTACTACTCTCGCCCAAATGGGTTTCATACCCAAAAGACTGGCTAGTTTTTACGTTGGCTCGCCAAGCCTATCACAATCCTTAGATATGAAACCCTTTCATGAGGACTTCCCAGGAGGTCACCCATCCTAGTACTATTCTCGCTCAAATGGGTTTCATACCTATGGGACTGGCTAGTTTTTACGTTGGCTCGCCAAGCCTATCACAACCCTCCTCCTTGGGACCGGCTATGCCTAGAAGACATAGGCGGAGTTTTTCAACCTTATCTTCTATTAGTTATTATTTCTCAAGCAATGTATCTAATGATGGACTCACTTCAGCCAATAATATGCGTTAATGCAACATGCCAAAACCGATCAAGATGGGCCCTTCTCCGTCAGGATAGCAAATTTACAGATTGGCAGCGGGTCAGGATGCAGGAGACATCAAAAGAGATACCTGCTGGGTCACTACCTCGTTCCCTGGATGTCATTCTGCGGCATGAGATTGTTGAGAAGGCTAGAGCTGGGGATACGTGAGTGGAGGAACTCCTTACTGTTACTTTGTTGTGGTTTGGTTGAGTTCATTTTATTAAAATGTTCTGTTTTGCCAATTTCAGGGTCATATTTACCGGAACGGTTGTTGCTGTTCCAGATGTTATGGCATTAACTTCACCTGGTGAGAGAGCAGAGTGTCGCCGGGAAGGTCCTCAGCGGAAGAATGGGTCAGGTGTCCAAGAAGGTGTAAAGGGCTTGAAGTCCCTTGGAGTACGAGATCTCTCATATCGCCTTGCTTTTGTGGCCAACTCAGTGCAGGTGCGCACCATTTTCAGCAATAGACTTTCCTCAGTTTTTCTCCCAACTGAAATATAATTTGGTAAATGGTAATTTCTCATGCAAGTTTCTCATCTCTCTTTAACATTGCTAGGTGGCGGATGGCAGGAGGGACGTGGACATCAGGGACCGTGACATAGATGGTGATGGCAGCGAGAGACAGAAGTTCACTGTAAGTTCTGCTTATGCCACAAGAACTACTAATGTTTCCATAAAGTAAATTAGAGGAGAGGTACTGTTTCAAAAATATGACTAATCACTTGCCCATTCCAAGAAAAACATTGCAAGTACTTATTTTTGCATAGCAATATTGTTCTGTCATGTTGGTTTAATGCCCGTCTTACTATTTTTCATTTGAGCATGCATACCAAGTAAGCTCATCTTACTATTTTTATTTTCTGAAGTGTTATGTGAACCTATTACATTATGAACATGGAGTTTTGCATGTGAATCTATTATATACTCCCTCTGTCCCACAATATAACATTGTTTTTTAAGCTAGCTTGAAAAACGATCTTATATTGTGGGACGAAGGGAGTATTAGATTACATATTGATTGAGCAGCCATGAACATTCCTTTCTGTTTTTTGTGGGTTTATAACATAAACTATTTCTCTTGATGTGTCTTTAACAGGAAGAGGAGGAGGATGAGGTTGTTAGGATGAGAAACACTCCTGATTTTTTTAATAAGATAGTTGATAGCATATGTCCCACTGTCTTTGGTCATCAAGAAATAAAGAGGGCACTTCTCCTTATGCTCTTGGGTGGTGTTCACAAGATAACACATGAAGGCATAAACCTTAGAGGAGACATAAATGTCTGTATTGTTGGAGATCCAAGTTGCGCAAAGTCTCAGTTTTTAAAGTAAGTTTTTTTTCTCATGTATTCTTATGTCCATGGTTCTTTTTTGTCTTGTGATGCTATTCAATGCCATGATCTCTGGCTATATAAACTCGTTACTGCTGCTTCTCAAGATAAATTGTCAATGCTTGCATAAATAATATCATGACCATGAGATAAGGATGGCTCAGTGTAATGATGATATTATGACCCATAGTATCATTCAGAGAATGCTTCCATGCATTCAATAGAAGAACCATTGGTGAATTATGGATTCATTTTAAGAACTAATGAATTTATGAATGACTTGTTGAATTTGGCCAATCTATGTCTGTTATTTGTTGTATATTATCTTTTAAAAGACCACAAATATGGCCAAATTTATAGAAATGTAATTGTCTAGATTAAAAATTACTAATGGACCATGCAGATTTGCTTGTCAAAATACCATACAAGGTGTCATGATTTCTGTTGGTTAAAATGCTGATGCTCAGATTTGTAGCAGCTGTGGAATTTGTTTCCTGGAATTCAAATTTTGTCCTGTGACTTGATGCTTCACCAGTCAATGAAATTTAAAATGTGTAATCCAATTTTCAGATACACTGCTGGTATTGTTCCGCGATCTGTTTACACATCAGGGAAGTCCTCGTCTGCTGCTGGATTGACAGCAACTGTTGCAAAAGAACCTGAGACCGGTGAATTTTGTATCGAGGTAATCTGAATTTTAAGCAATCCAATCCATTTCTGTAGTTACCACAAAGTCTGCTTTGGTGAGGCCATATATTTTATCATTTGCTTGATAGAAGTCTGCTTTGGTAAATATTTTTTCTTCAAAATCTCTCTTGAAAGAGATCATACCGTATATGTACAAGTATTAGCTTTTCTTATTGCATTTTAACATGTTTTCTCACTGTAAATGCTGAACTGAGTTGGACAGAGCTAGAATCTGTTGTAAACTGCTGGCTAGGTGTCACTTAGTTTATGTACAATCAGTTCTTATGTCTTTCCTTTGCCGCTGCCAATTTTGTTTCTTGCAGGCAGGTGCACTCATGTTAGCTGATAATGGCATCTGTTGTATTGATGAATTTGATAAGATGGATATTAAGGATCAGGTAGGCCTATCAAAATTTGGCTATTACTGCCCATGCCTTATTTTTTCACTGATGTGAAACCTTGAGTGACAATTTTATTTGTCCATTGTAGGTTGCTATACATGAAGCAATGGAGCAGCAAACCATCAGCATAACAAAAGCTGGAATACAAGCAACTTTGAATGCACGAACTTCAATACTGGCAGCAGCAAATCCCACAGGAGGACGGTATGACAAGTCAAAACCACTTAAGGTAAGTCAAGAAATTTAAATTAAATTTATCTTGTGAATTCAGAAAGTTCAAATCCCTTTCTGTTTGAATCATGAGATCTTCGTTGAATCTAATACTGCTGCAATCCCTGCCAGTACAATGTGGCGCTACCTCCAGCCATTCTTTCAAGATTTGATCTGGTATACATCATGATTGATGAACCTGATGAAAACACTGACTACCACATTGCTCATCACATTGTGAGAGTCCATCAAAAACGTGAAGAAGCACTTTCCCCCGCATTTAGCACTGCAGAATTGAAGCGCTACTTTGCTTTTGCAAAGTCTTTGAAACCTCAGGTTTGCCCCTTAACTCAGTTACGAAAAGGGAGCTTGGCTATTAATCAACTTATTGTTATTATTTATGTCATTGCAGTTGAGTTCTGAAGCAAAGAAAGTTCTGGTCGAATCATATGTTGTCCTCCGTAGAGGTGACAGTACTCCTGGTACTAGGGTTGCTTACAGGATGACAGTTAGGCAACTGGAGGCGCTAATCAGGCTGTCAGAAGCTATTGCCAGAAGCCATTTGGAAAGAATTGTACGTTAAATTGCATGCATATGTCAATATTAGGATTGATTGTCTGCAGTTTTGTTCTTGAAGCACCACCACTTATGTTTGTAAAGTAAATTTACTTGCTGTGATTGATAGTAGGATCAACTTACAATCTGCCTGCATTTACCTTGCATTGATTGATTTCCCTCCATAATTTGCTGCTAACTTCTTTTGGTAATAAAATCTTTTAGGTTCTCCCTGCTCATGTCCGCATGGCAGTTAAATTACTCAAAACATCCATAATAAGGTGAGTTTGCTTACTATTTGACCTTTTGAAGCACTTATATTTTCATGATGATATCAGTAACAAAGAAGCTTATTAATTTTTGCAGTGTGGAATCAAGTGAAGTTGACCTATCTGATTTTCAAGATGCACCTCTTGATCATGATGATGAACAGCCAGTACAAGGAGATGCTACTCAACAAGATGGTGCAGGTGGGTTTCTCACTATTTCTAAAATGAATATTGGTTTTGCTCAGTTTGTTTTGTTCTAATAATTGTTCCCGCTTGTTTTCAATGTCAAAACTCTAAAAGATGAACCAGCAGAGGTGATTAAGAAGAAACTGGTTATTACTGAAGAACATTTCCAGAGAGTTACACAAGCTTTGGTCATGAGACTGCGGCAACACGAAGAATCAGTCAAGAAAGACGGTAATGATGCTGATACATACTTATTCTTGATTTTGTATGGCTTGCTTCCTCTTGTTTTATCCTATCAGCAATCATGGTCACCTCATCATTACCAACTTCCCATGAAGAATGGAAGTATCTTGTAATTTTAGATTAGAAGCCATTCCAAACGCCATGAGCCATCTAAACTCCTTCACTTGCACTCTAGCTACAGTAGCATGGTCCCTTTCCTGGACAATGAAAAGGCACTCTGCGGTAGGCTCTAGGTTCAAGCACAAAGTGTTTTAAAATGCTATGCTTATTTGGTAATACCGTGAAACACAAACGTTACCCTTATTTGGTAATGCACCTATTTGGTAATTTATAGCTTATGTATGTGCTAATTATGCTTCTTCCTTAAGTCTCCATGGCTCAATCTTTTAGGGATGCTTGGAACTGGGAAATTTCATAGGTATTTTGCAAGAATTTTACAGGAAAATAGATTAGTTATGTGCCTGTGATTTTATACACTTGCCCCCACTTGCAATATATTGTGTGATGCTTAAGAATTTTGTAACAACTGCAAACTTTCACACTCCCAGCTAACCCAGGAATTGAAACTGATGTTCTTTCACTTTGGTGATGCAGGGGATGGTCTGGCTGGCATGAAGCAAGGGGATCTAATCATTTGGTATGTTGAGCAGCAGAATGCCCAAGGCGCATATAGTTCTACAGAAGAGGTGAAGGAGGAAGTAAAGTGCATCAAGGCCATTATAGAGGTATAAGCCTATCATTTATCTATGTTGATAATATGATGAAAATTTCCGAACCACTTGCATTGTAAAAGGGTACATGGAAGGCATATAGTGTCCTTTGCATGTTTACTGAAATTTTGCCGATGGGTGTGCATCTGCAGAGGCTGATACAGAGGGAAGGCCATCTTGTGGTCATAGATGAAGGAACAGCGGCAGCAGAAGGTGCTGCGGCAAGGGCATCGGAGCACAGAATCCTGGCTGTTAACCCGAACTACGTCATTGATTGATTAACCAGCTGAGGTCACACAGCTAACTAGATCCATCATATGTGGTTGACCAATAGAGCAGACATTCAAACGGAAGACATCCTGTTGTGATATGCTCTAGAAATGATATGTAGTACCTGCCATCCCCTTCCCAAGGAAGCACAAGATCTCTGGAATTGTATCTTCCTTCCAAGGTTGAAGTGTGGTAATTAATTTGCCACAGTATTGGTTGCGTATTTTCCACTGTCTCATGGTTATGTAAGCTGCAACTCTGTAAGACAAGTACAGCTTAATTTATGTGCTTCTGAATTTCTAAGCTTTGCTCTCAGCTATTGTTTGCTCATATGACGGCCTACAGATGTCATAATGAAAAAAATGTGCATATTGCCTTACGGATGGATTACTTCCACGCCATTAGCCATCGTTGACTCGTTGTACATTTGGGTGGTGGCACCAAATCCGCTTCAGTAAGAATGGATGTACGATTTAGTGTCACTCTTTTCCAAATCAATAATTTTCAAACCCCACATAGTTTGGACGTAAAAAAAAACCAAATTTGCAAGTTAAAATTAGTTGTACTCAAAATGGGATTGCAGATTTCTTAGCTAAATTTGCAAGAAGGGAACATCTAACCAATGTTTGGTTTGGTTTCAGGATGTCCCAAGTGATGTAGCAGTTCTATTAGCTGCAGATTGTAATCCTGTTCTAAATTAATAAAGCTCCCGGTTTTCAATGCAAAAAAAAAAAAGCTAAGTCAGCCATGGGCGCGGGCAGCCACGGGTGTGGCCACAGGCGCCGGAGCCGAGCTCGAGCTGCCCATCCCTGGTGGGGCATGGGAAGACGAGAGGCAGAGGGTGAAGGGAGGAATGAGGAGGCGGCGACAAAGATGGAGTGCTCGCCGGCTTTTGGACTTAGCTCACCCTCTTGTCGCCTCTTCTCTATTCCAATAAATATTCTACATAGCAGATGAAACAATCAATTAATATCATACCTTTGTACATGCTAGATGTTACGATCCTGATTTGCTCTTTCTCTCAATTACGCATGATTAGAGGTAATTGTCACTACACTTGTCTCTAAGGAGGGAGACGCAAAAAACAGTGGGCCTCACGCAGCCGCCTCCCATCGGCACCGTCACCGGTCCGCCTCGTCTCTGGTGGCCTTAGGGTCATGGGGCTGCGGTGGATCCCGGACCTTGCCGGTGGGAGGGCACCGCTTTTAGATGTGCTTTCGAGTTTCGCTAGGGTTTGTTACAATCGACAAAACCTTCTGGTTGCATCATATACAACTCTTCCTTAAAAACCCGTTAAGGAACGCTGTTTTGATGTCCATCTGTCATATTTCATAATTGAAAGTTTGCAGCAATTGCTAGCATAATCCCAACAGACTTCAGCATCGCTAAGGATGAGAAAGTCTCATCGTAGTCAACCCCTTGAACTTGTCGAAAACCCTTTGTGACAAATCAAGCTTTATAGGCGGTGACATTACCATCAGCGTATGTCTCTTCTTAGAGATCCATTTATTCTCAATGGCCCGCCGATCATCGGGTAAGTCTACCAAAGTCCATACTTGGTTTTCATACATGGATACTGTCTCGGATTTCATGGCCTCAAGCCATTTGTCGGAATTCGGGCTCATCATTGCTTCTTCATAGTTCGTAGGTTTGCCGTTGTCTAACAACATGAATTCCAAGACATGATTATCGTGCCATCTGGTGTGGTATGTGTCCTGGTCGACCTACGAAGTTTAGTAGCAGCTTGATTCGAAGTTTCATGATCATCATCATTAACTTCCTCTTCGGCTGGTGTAGTCATCACAGGAACTTCTTTCTATGATGCACTACTCTCCAATTCGAGAGAAGGTACGATTACCTCATCAAGCTCTACCTTCCTCCCACTCACTTCTTTCAAGAGAAACTCCTTCTCCAGAAAGGATCCATTCTTGGCAACGAAGATCTTGCCCACGAATCTTTGGTAGAAGGTATACCCAATGGTCTCTTTAGGATATCCTACGAAGACACACTTCTCCGCTTTGGGTTTGAGCTTATCAGGCTGAAGCCTCTTGACATAAGTGTCGCATCTCCAAACTTTAAGAAACGACAACTTAAATTTCCAGCCAAACATAATTCATACGGTGTCGTCTCATCGAATTTAGGCGGTGTTGTGTTTAAAGTGAATGCGATTGTCTCTAATGCATAACTCCAAAACAATAGTGGCACATTGGTGAGAGACATCATAGAATGCACCATATCTAATAGAGGTATCGCCGTCGAGTCCCACCTTCGGCGGGCTGAAGAAAATTACTCATATGAGTTTTATCTTGATGGAAAGACTTGTTAAAAACCAGATATGGTGACGATAACATACCTCCGGGGCGCACGATTCTCCCACCCCATCTCGAGGAGGTCGTCATCCGACTCATCGGATAAGTTAATCTTCTCCGGCGGAGCAGGCCTGCTGGCGGGCTCGGCGAAGGCATTGCGCCGCCTCTTTTGGCCTTGTGGCCGCACTCCGGCCTCGGCGTCCTCGGATGCCGCCCTCTTCCCCTTGAGGGAAGGGTTCTCTTCCCTCGTGTCCTCCATGTTGTCCTCGTGAGTGGAGGAGGCATGGGTATCCTCGGATCGGGTGACCAAGGTCTCCCGTGTCCGAAGACCCGCCTTGCCCTTCTGGGCTTTGACCCCTTGGAGATCACCACATGCGGCTCCTCGACTAGGAGGGCTGTGAGCAGGGGGTCCTCTCCCCCTTGGGCAGTGGCACCGGGCACAACATCTGCTGCGCCTTGGAGATCCACTTTTTTAAATACAAGACCAATTGATTAGTTGAAGTCTATAAAGCTTAAAGAAACACAAAGTATAGTATCGAAAGATTACCTCGGGGGCGTCGTACCGGCTTCAAAGCCGAGGTCTCGACCTTCCAAAGGGAATTAGTCCTCAGATGGCTTAAACAGCCGCGTCCAAATTACGGCCAAGGTGGAGCGCAAGAAGTGGTGAACGGGCACCGCGTCCTCAGACTTACGTGTCCACATCAGGGTGTCCCAAAGTTGGAGAGGGAGGATGTGGCAGTGGAGCATGATGTTTACCATGTCTGCCAGCTGGAGATTCTTCTATTCAGACCACCACCAGATCTTTTTGGACATCGCCTCCACCTCCCCTGGGTTCCCCCAGGCGGTGCCCTTCTTCTTACAGGACAACTTCCTCAGAGGCCCAACCGATAAAGCCGGGACCTCGGCCTAGCCAGCGGCAAGCGACTCAGTTATGTAAAACCACTTGCGCCGTCACTCTTTGACAATCTCTATGAAGGTGCCTTTAAACCAGCCGACCTTATGGTTCTTGCTAATCATGGTGCCTCCGCACTCCACGAGCTTGGAGCTGCTAGACTTCGGCTTGAAGCCGAAGATCTTCAGCCAAGTGCGGCTCGATGCGGAGGAAGGCCTCGCAGACCGTGATGAAGGAGGCAAGATGGAAGATAGAATTTGGGGCTAGATATGGAATTCCAGCCCATAGTAAAACATGACCCCGCGCACAAAGGGGTTCAGCGGGAACCCTAGACCTATGATGAGGCGGGGCATGAAAACCACCCCCGGATTGGGAGTGGGTACCTATTGGTTCGGGTCCGGCGCACGGGTGTTGACCTCTGTGAGGATGTACCCCGTGCTACGTAGCTCCAGGATGGTGCCCTCCGTGACGGAGGAACCGGCCCAGTGCCCCTTGAGGGTGGAGTCAGCCATTGCTGGGAATGGAAGCTAGGATGCGCTATGCAGGAGGGGGTTGAGATTGGATCTGGGAGCTGGAGCTCGAGAGGCAGCAGGCAAGGAGAAATGAGAGCGTATCTTTTTGTCATCGCTATCTTTTACTCTTATAGGATGGCAAAAGGCCAAGAGTCCCTCTATCGTGCCACTGAAATCGCCACTCCCCACAAAAGATGTCGTTATACGTACGGGGAGAAGCAAAATCTTAATGATATCCCTAAGAAAATGGGCACGAGCTCCATTACGATGTGACACGCCAATAAAATGATACGGGCAACAATTCGGGTAAGCAGTAACTGCTTGACCAATTGTGGGTAGTGCCGCTTCGATAAAGTTGCCAGGCTAGAAAACACTATTCACACCTATGCGGCTGGCCTTCGAGGCTAAGAACCCCGCGTCTTCGGGCACTGAGCAAGTCCGGCTAGGCCGTGGTCCGGGAACGCCACTCCTTTGAGAAGTGGTTCATAGTTTCCTTTAAAGGGAAGGAATATTGAATTACCAGAGAAGGCGAACTCGTCTGTTAAGCCAAGGACTTCAGATCCAAAGTTCTAAACGTCAAGGAGGTCGTCCTCGGCATAGAAGACTAGTTCGGGGGCTACTAACGGTGTCCTGGACTAAGGGGTGCCAATCGAGTCGTCCTGTAGTCCTTGGGCCGGACCTGTGGGCCTCACTCTCCATCGGATGGACTCCGGAAGCTACACGCTTGGACATGATCAAGACTGCATCTGCCGAAGACTTGAGTATACTCCAAGACATCTCCTGCCACCTCCATGCGACCCCCCTGGATACCGAGCATGTAACCCTAGATGGCCTACCTGGCGTGTATATAAGCCAAGGGGTTTAGCCCATAGAGGGGACTGAATTGCAATTACATTCACCTAGCCCTAGGGTTAGAACACAATGATCCGAGGTAGATCAAGCTTGTACTCGATACATCTCTATCAATGTAAACAAGAGCAGGATGTAGAGTTTTACCTCCATCAAGAGGGCCCGAACCTGGGTAAACATCGTCTCCTTTGTTCCTGTTACCACTGATCCGAGATCCACGGCTCGGGACCCCCTACCTCGAGGTCTGTCAGATTTTACATCGACAAGTAGGTTGTGCTTACTAAATTCATCGACCACATGCCCCTAAAAAAGAATCCATTAATAAGGTTGATCAAGTCTCACCAACAAACTGTCTCTGAGTATCATGAAACCAATTTTTTTCCGTATAACACTAGATTACCTCAACGGGGATATGCATCTCCCCAACAATAAGATTTTCATATTTCTTTTTGATGGTCAGAAGAGGGAATTCGAATCCTGCAATAATAATTGTCGCAATTTTTCAGTAGTGTTGTTACTATTCGTTGAACTTTGTTTCCTCGGGAAATAAACCGTATGCTCATTACCATTGACATGAGATGTGACCTTGCTTTTGTTGCAATCAATAATAGCCCCTGCAGTATTCAAAAAGGGTCTACCAAGGATGATCGACATATTGTCATACTCGGGCATATCAAGTATAACAAACTCTGTTAAGATAGTAACATTTGCAACTGCAACTGGCACATCCTCGCCTAAATAAAGTGATTTAAGATGAATGTACAACCTATCTTGCAGCTCGGTGAAGTAGGCAGCCCCAGCTGCAGAGTCGATGAGGCCGGTGCGGTTGCGGTGGCTCTCGGCGGCAGGAAAGCAGATATGTTGCGACGGTCAATGGCTACGGGTAAACAGCGCCGGGACCCTGGACGCGTCCGAAGTTGGAGCCGCTCCGGCGCCATGCACAATGGTGCGGGTGAATCGGCTCCGGTACGGTTCACGCGATCGTCGTCGAGGCACCTCCAGCACCACGGAGTAAGAGGCACACGACTCAGTGCACGATGGCAAACGGACAGCGGCTCCGATATTGGGGAGGAGGGCGGTGGTGAATTTGGTGCGGTGGGGGCCGGGCGCCATGGAGAGGGGCTAAGGTTTCGCGGCTGGGGAGAAGGTGATTTGGCGCTCACGCTGTATGAAGGGGGAATTGGAAGGGGAAACCATGTCTTACGGACACATTTGTCTGAAAATGCGGGGGAAGTTACAGTTCTACCCCTGCCTTTTGGCTTCTGGGCTTGGGTCTGTGTCTTGAGGGTCGGGGATAGTAGGGTAACTTGCTTCTCCCAAATAGTGGGCGCCAACAATTTCGGGCGAGGAGGGCGTGTTTTGAAATAGTGGGCGCAAGTGATTTCGGGCGAGGAGGGCATGTTTTGAAATACTGGGTGTGAGCGATTTCAGCCGAGGAGGGCATGTTTTGAAATAGTGGGCGCGATCGATTTCAGCCGAGGAGAGGGTGTTTTGCCGCCCATGGTTTATGAATTATTCGGCGCCTGCCATTTCGGCCGAGGGGAGGGTGTTTTGCCGCCCATGGTTTATGAATTATTCGGCACCTGTCATTTCGACCGTGGAGAGGGTGCGCTTGGATGAAGTTACAAACCTACCCTCGATGTACAATGAGCCAATTGATGTGTGTCCCACATAGGCCGGTAATTTCATGTCTCCCATTTATTTGCTTGGGCGATTTCCACCGAGCAGAGGGTGTTTAGCTGTTCGTTCAAATTTTGGGAGAATGAGCATCCACGTCTACCTTACCAAGTCGATTCGAATCAAATTTTGAAATATTAGCTTGCCACTTCTTTTTAGATGGTGAGATGATGCTTGGGACTAATGTGTTTTTACATGCTTGTTGCTAACAATTTACTATATGACAAATAGTTGACCCACTCAAAAAACGGGAATCAAACCCAAAAGGAAATATCTCGATTCAATGAAATAGCTCGTTCACCCGGTCAAAAAAGTGGACTAAATCCAAAATTGAACACCTCAATTGAGTAGCATGTTGTATTATAGTACTCCATGAACATGCTGAAAGTCAAATTAATGAACTTATTTGATACACATATCTCCCTTCATGTGTGGATTGCAAACACCATGTTCTCCAATTCAAATATTTGAATGCAAATTCATATCGAAACATGGTTTATATCAGTCTTCGATGCATAAACGCGACCTCCCCCTCTCCTGGACTCCCGTTCTCTCTCTAGCTGACAATCTTCGTTTCTATCGCACACATACAAACACAAACCTTGTCGACCCCCCCTCTCTCTAGGTCTTTCTAGTTCGCATGCACACTCCATTTATGGGTCTCTCTGGCACACAGTGTATGATTCTCTAGTCCAAGCTAAATATGTAGGGTGCACTCATCGTACACACACAAATTCCCTAGCTCGTTGTCCGTAACTCTCTCATGCACCAGTCCGCCGTCTCGGGGCTCTTCCCTCTCTCTCTCTCTCCATCTCCCTAGGTCACACATACACATGCATATCTCACTCACACTAGATAGACCCATCTAAAACTCTCTCTCTCTCCATCTCACACACAGACACACACAATCTCACGCCTAGCTAAGTATGACTGTCTCTCACTCCATTGTAGGCACACGCAGTCCCCCCTATGTATATGACTATTTCTCTATCTCCATCACAAACATATGCATTGCCTCTTTTCCTCAATTGGTCTATCTCGATTTCTCTCGGGGCATCTTTCTATTGCACACACATCTCGTCCCTCGATCTCCCACCCATATAGTCCCCTCACGATCTCGAGGGGATCTCTCTATCACAAACACGCCCTCTCTCCCCCCACGTGTCCATCTTCTCCATACATCCCTCTCGACCTTTGTCCCTTGTTGGCCAGACCTCTATTGGATAGGTGCTATAGGGGGGGGGGGGTCTCTCTCTCCGTTGCAAACAACCACACACTAGCTATCTCTGTGTATTTCCTCACCTCACTTTTCTATCTCAGAGATGCATGTGTGATATGTTTGCATAAGACACACACACACTCTCTCCATTTTATCATTTGTTGTCCCTTTCTCTTTCACACACACACACACACACACACACACACACACACACACACACACACACACACACACACTCTTTTTTCACACTCACTCTTTCTCCTTCACACGCACTTGATCTCTCTTGACTTAGGTACTCTCTTTGGTCCATAGCATATAGATTTATTGAAAAGTGAAACTTCACAAAGTTTGACCAGGTACGTGGAGAAAAACATTTACATCTAGAACGACAAACATATATCATTACATTCATCACAAGATGTAGTTTCATATGATGTATCTTTGGTATTGTAGATATAAATTATATTTTTTGTAAACATGGTCAAAGTTTCCAAAGTTTGACTTCTAAAAAATGTATATGCACTGCATTATCTCTTTCCCTCTCTCAGCTATTTGACGCACCACTCAGCCGTATCGGGGCTCCTCTAGCTCTCTCAAACTTTATATCTCTCGGGGTATCTTCTATCGCGCACACACCTTGTCACTCGATCTCCCACCTATGTAGTCCCATCATGATCTCCAGGGGACCTCTCTATCACAAACACACACTCTCTCCTCCCCATTACTACCATTTATCTATACGCCTCTCTCGACCTCTCTCCCTTGTTTGCCAGACCTCTCTTGCCCATGTGCTAGGGATCTTTCTCTCTCGGTTGCAAACAACCACACACTATCTCCTCACCTCGCTTTCGCTGTCAAAGATGCATGTGTGATACGTTTGCATAAGACACACACACTTTTTCTCTACTTTATTATGTGTTGTCCATGTCTCTTTCACACACGCACGCACACTTTTTTCACTCACTCTTTCTATTTCACACACACACACATACTCTCTCTCTCTCTCTCTCTCCCCTCTTAGGTACTCTCTCACGTCCATAACATATGGATGTTTTGAAAAGTCAAACCTCAGAAAAGTTTGACTAGGTATATGTGGAGAAAAACATTTACATATGGAATGATCAATAGATTCATCACACCATGTACTTAGTTCATATTATCATTTATCTTTGGTATTGTAGATATAAGTAATTTCTTTATAAACTTGGTCAAAGTTTCAAAAGTTTAACTTAAAAAAATTATAGGCACTACATTATCGAACGGAGGGAGTAACTCTTTCTCTCTCTCTACTATCTCTCACGGGCCTCCCCTCTCACTCGATCTCCCTTTATCGAGGGATTATACGGTCACCGTGTCAGCGTATAGCTCCATGTATTGTTTACTTGACCAGTCGACCAGTCCATATGCTCCCTTTTCAGCTCGTGTTCTCTATCTTGGTGTGCTGGCCCATGTGGCAGTGGGTGAAAATAAATACACTAGCGGCCCATCTGACACGCGGGAAAGTAAACAAAGTTGAAACCACTCGCGATAGTGGCCCAATCCTTTTTGTAGCAAAGGACAAGCCTGGACAATTTCTTATAATGAGAAAATCTCTCGCGAGGACACATGGGAATTATCATCAAGCTAGTTTTCATCACGCTCATATGATTCACGTTCGGTACTTTGATAATTTGATATGTGGGTGGACCGGTGCTTGGGTACTGCCCTTACTTAGACAAGCATCCCACTTATGATTAACCCCTATTGCAAGCATCCGCAACTACAAAAGAAGTATTAAGGTAAACCTAACCACAACATTAGACATATGGATCCAAATCAGCCCCTTACGAAGCAACGCATAAACTAGGGTTTAAGCTTCTGTCACTCTAGCAACCCATCATCTACTTATTACTTCCCAATGCCTTCCTCTAGGCCCAAATAATGGTGAAGTGTCATGTAGTCAACGTTCACATAACACCACTAGAGGAGAGACAACATACATCTCATCAAAATATCGAACGAATACCAAATTCACATGACTACTAATAGCAAGACTTCACCCATGTACTCAGGAACAAACGTAACTACTCACAAAGCATATTCATGTTCATGAGCAGAGGAGTATTAAACCAAGTAAACCAATTAACATCAACTAAAAGGAGTAATCAACACTACTAGCAACCCACAGGTACCAACTTGTGGTTTTGATACAAGATTGGATACAAGAGATGAACTAGGGTTTTGAGAGGAGATGGTGCTGGTGAAGATGTTGATGGAGATTGACCCCCTCCCGATGAGAGGATCATTGGTGATGACGATAGTGATGATTTCCCCCTCCCGGAGGGAAGTTCCCCCGGCAGAACAGCTCCGCCTGAGCCCTAGATTGGTTCCGCCAAGGTTCCGCCTCGTGGCGGCGGAGTTTCGTCCCGTAAACTTGCTTCTGATTTTTTCCAGGGTAAAAGCCTTCATATAGCAGAAGATGGGCACCGGAGGGCCACCAGGGGGCCCAGGAGACAGGGGGTGCGCCCAGTAGGGGTGGGCGCGCCCCCACCCTCCTGGCCAGGTTGTGGGCCCCCTCTTGTGTTTTCTTCGCTCAATAATTCTTATTAATTCCAAAAATGACTTCCGTGGAGTTTCAGAATTTTTGGAGCTGTGCAGAATAGGTTTCCAATATTTGCTCCTTTTCCAGCCAGAATTCCAGCTGTCGGCATTCCCCCTCTTCATGGTAAACCTTGTAAAATAAGAGAGAATAGCCATAAGTATTAAGACATAATGTGTAATAACAGCCCATAATGCAAGAAATATTGATATAAAAGCATGATGCAAAATGGACGTATCAACTCCCCCAAGCTTAGACCTCACTTGTCCTCAAGCGGAAGCCGAAATCGAAAAATATGTCCACATGTTTAGAGATAGAGGTGTCGATAAAAATAAAATACGGACATGAGGGCATCATGATCATTCTTATAACAGCAACATATATAGATTTTATCATATGATTTCTTATGCTCAAGTAACGATCAATTCACAATGTCAAGTATGGTTCAGAAACTTCATTGGGAACTAACAAACTATAATCTCAGTCATTGAAGCAATTGCAATTTATCATAACATAAGAAAGAGTCAAGAATAGAGCTTTTCAGCAAGCCCACATACTCAACCATCATATAGTCTTCTACAATTGCTAACACTCACGCAATACTTGTGGTTATGGAGTTTCAACCGTACACTGAGAAAGATAGGGGCTTATAATGTTGCCTCCCAACACATTCACCTTTGGGTGATGTCAACAATAATAATTCATGCTAACTTACATCCAATTGGATATATATATCAAGATCTTTCAAACACGAGGAGCTTGCCAAAGGATAAAATGAAAAAGGGAAAGGTGAAGATCACCTTGACTCAAGCATAAAGTAAAAACATAAAGTAAAAGATAGGCCCTTCGCAGAGGGAAGCAGAGGTTGTCATGTGCTTTTAGGGTTGGATGCACAAAATTTTAATGCAAAAGAACGTCACTTTATATTGCCACTTGTATATGGATCTTTATTATGCAGTCTATCGCTTTTATTGCTTCCATAACAAGATCGTATAAAGCTTATTTTCTTCACACTAATAAGTCATACATATTTAGAGAGCAACTTTTATTGCTTGCAGCATGACAACTTACTTGAAGGATCTTACTCAATCCATAGGTAGGTATGGTGGACTCTCATGGCAAAAACTGGGTTTAAGGATATTTGGAAGCACAAGTAGTATCTCTACTTGGTGCAAGGAATTTGGCTAGCATGAGGGGGAAAGGCAAGCTCAACATGTTGGGAAGATCAATGACAATATACTTTAACTGAGATGTGAGAAAACATAAACCATTGCGTTGTCTTCCTTGTCCAACATCAACTCTTTTAGCATGTCATACTTAATGAGTGCTTCACAATCATAAAAGATGTCCAAGATAGTATATTTGTATGTGAAAACCTCTCTTTCCTTATTACTTCCTATTAATTGCAATGATGACCAAAACTATGTTTGTCAACTCTCAACAACTTTTATGTCTCATACTTTTTATGTGTGAAGTCATTACTATCCATAAGATCAATATGAACTCTTTTATTCTTTTTATTCTTTCTAATTTCTCAAGATCATAGCAAGATAACAAAGCCCTTGACTCAACACTATTCTTTATTATAGATAGCTCACGGACTCGATTACATAAAGAGATCACAAAACAAAACTCAAAACTACTTGATACCAAAACTTCAATCTAATAGATCAAGATACTACTAAAAGGATCGAACTAAGTAAAATGGTACAGATAGGAGTGTGATGGTGATACAATACCGGGGCACCTCCCCAAGCTTGGCAGTTGCCAAGGGGAGTGCCCATACCCATGTAGTTATGTCCTCGGAGGTGGTGAGGTAGGAGTTGTTGATGATGTAGGCTTCTTCCTCAATTTACGCTTGAGGATAATATTTTGCTCCTTCAGGTCATTGATCTCTTGCTCAAGACTTAATATTCTTTTGCATAGTTCCTGCTTATTTTCCTGCAAGAGACGAAAAGGGATAAACTCGATCTTTGGCTTCTTTGCTCTATCAGGGAGGCTTGACTTTTTAAACTCCACATGCATGTCCCCAGGTTGAGGTAATGGGGCTTCGTCTTCGTCTGAACTCGTCTCCTCCTTTCCCTTAGGCTCATAGTCTTCCTATTATTCAGTGGTCCAGTCACCATGCTCCAAGTCCCCATAGACCTTAGGGTCTGCAAGGTAATCAACCACATAGCTTTCCCCTTTCGAATCTTGAGATGACATATTGCCCTAAATCTGTAACAGAAATAGCTCGAAACGAAAACAGAGGAGTTTTGCGTGATACGGTGGTCAAAATCTTCGGGAGATTATATAATGAATTTTTACTGACCAAAATACATAACGTGCAAGAAAACGGAGTCCGGGAGGCACACGAGGTGGCCACGAGACAGGGGGGCGTGCCCAGGAAGTGTGGGCGCGCCCTCCACCTCGTGGAGGCCTCGTGTCCTTCCCGGATTACTTCTTGCTTTCCAAAATTCTTAAATATTCCAAAATGGAGAAAAATTGCCATTAGAACTATTTTGGAGTCGGTTTACTTACCGTACCACATACCTATTCCTTTTCGGAGTCTGAAACGTTCTGGAAAGTGTCCCTTATGTATTCCTCTGGGGTTATGGTCTCAATAATATTAGTTCAACATTGATGGGATTACTTGAGAGATAATGTTTGATTCTTTGATCGTTCACCACCCTCGGACTTGTGCCTTCGAAGTTGTTGATTTTTATGGCACCGGAACGATAGACCTCCTCGATAACGTAAGGACCTTCCCATTTAGAGAGAAGTTTTCCTGCAAAAAATCTTAAACGAGAGTTGAATAGCAACACATAATCACCTACGTTAAATTCTCGCTTTTGTATTTTTTTGTCATGCCACCGTTTAACTTTTTCTTTGAACAGCTTGGCATTCTCATAGGCTTGGGTTCTCCATTCATCAAGTGAGCTAATGTCAGACAACCTCTTCTCACCGACAAGTTTGAAGTCATAGTTGAGCTCTTTAATAGCCCAATATGCTTTATGTTCAAGTTCAAGAGGTAAGTGACATGCTTTTCCATAAACCATCTTATACGGAGACATACCCATAGGATTTTTATAAGCAGTTCTATAGGACCATAATGCATCATCAAGTTTCTTGGACCAATTCTTTCTAGATCTATTGACAGTCTTTTGCAAAATTAATTTGAGCTCTCTATTGCTCAACTCTACTTGACCAGTAGACTACGGGTGATAAGGAGATGCAATTCTATGATTAACATCGTAATTAGCAAGCATCTTACGGAAAGCACCATGAATAAAATGTGAACCACCATCAGTCATAAGATATCTAGGGACTCCAAACCTCGGAAAAATAACTTCTTTAAGCATATTAATAGAGGTGTTATGATCAGCACAACTAGTTGGAATAGCTTCTACCCACTTAGTAACGTAATCAACAACAACTAAAATATGTGTGTAACCATTAGAGGCAGGAAAAGGTCCCATATAATCAAAGCCCCAAACATCAAATGGTTCAATAACAAGAGCATAATTCATAGGTATTTCTTGACGTCTACTAATATTACCTATTCTTTGACATTCATCACAAGATAAGACAAACTTACGAGCATCTTTGAAGAGAGTAGGCCAATAAAAACCGGATTGCAGTACCTTATGCGCAGTTCTATCTCCAGCGTGGTGTCCTCCATATGATTCAGAGTGACACTTGCGTAGGATCTATTCCTGTTCATGCTCAGGTACACAATGTCTAATAACACCATCTACTCCTTCTTTATAAAGGTGTGGGTCATCCCAAAAGTAATGTCTTAAATCATAAAAGAACTTTTTCTTTTGTTGGTATGTGAAACTAGGCTGTATAAATTTAGTAACAATATAATTAGCATAATTAGCATACCAAGGAGCAGTATGAGAAGCATTAATGACCGCTAATTGTTCATCAGGAAAGCTATCATCAATAGGTAGTGGGTCATCAAGAACATTCTCTAACCTAGACATGTTGTCTGCAACGGAGTTCTCAGCTCCCTTTCTATCAATAATACGCAAATCAAATTCTTGAGCAAGAGAACCCATCTAATGAGTCTAGGCTTAGCATCTTTCTTTTCCATAAGGTATTTAATAGCAGCATGATCAATATGAATAGTAACTTTGGAATCAACAATATAAGGTCTGAACTTATCACATGCAAAAACAACTGCTAAGAACTCTTTTTTAGTAGTAGCATAATTTCTCTGGGCAGTATCAAGAGTTTTACTAGCATACTGGATAACATTCAATTTCTTATCAACTCTTTGCCCTAGAAAATCACCTACAACATAATCACTAGCATCACACATAATTTCAAAGGGTAAATTCCAATCAGGTGGCTGAACAATAGGTGCAGTGATCAAAGCTTTCTTAAGTATTTCAAATGCTTCTACACAATCATCATCAAAGATAAAAGGAATATCTTTTTGTAATAAATTAGTCAGAGGCCTAGAGATTTTAGAAAAGTCCTTAATGAACCTCCTATAAAAACCGGCATGACACAGGAAACTTCTTATACCTTTTATGTCCTTGGGACATGGCATCTTTTCAATAGCATCAACTTTAGCTTTATCAACTTCAATACCTCTCTCGAAAATCTTATGCCCCAAGACAATGCCTTCATTAACCATAAAGTGGCACTTTTCCCAATTCAAGACGACACTAGTGTCTTCGCATCTCTGCAAAACTCGATCAAGGTTGCTCAAGCAATCATCAAAAGATGATCCGTAAACGGAGAAATCATCCATGAATACCTCACAAATCTTTTCACAAAAGTTAGAGAATATAGCCATCATGCATCTTTGAAAGGTAGCAGGTGCATTACATAAACCAAAAGGCATACGTCTATAAGCAAAAGTACCGAAAGGGCAAGTAAAAGTAGTTTTTGATTGATCCTTTGCTGACACAGGTATTTGAGAGAAACCAGAATAACCATCTAGAAAGCAGAAATGTGTGTGTTTGGATAGTCTTTCTAGCATTTGATCAATAAAAGGTAAAGGGTAATGATCTTTCTTAGTAGCTTTATTTAATTTACGGAAATCAATTACCATCCTATAACCTGTGATAATTCTTTGCGGGATCAATTCATCTTTATCATTAGGAACGACAATAATATATACCTCCCTTCTTAGGAACACAATGGACATGACTTATCCATTCACTATCAGCAACGGGATAAATTATACCTGCCTCAAGGAGCTTTAGTATCTCCTTTCTTACCACTTCTTTCATCTTAGGATTTAATCGTCGTTGAGGATCCCTAACTAGTTTGGCATCTTCCTCCACTTTAATTTTGTGTTGGCATAGAGTGGGACTAATGCCCTTAAGATCATCCAGAGTATATCCAATAGCAGAACGGTGCTTCTTCAGAGTTTTCAATAATCTTTCTTCTTCTTGCTCTGAAAGGTTAGCACTAATAATAACAGGATATATTTTCTTTTCATCAATATAAGCATACTTAAGATTATCAGGTAATGGTTTGATCTCAAACACGGGATCACCCTTGGGTGGAGGGGGATCCCCTAGGATTTCAACAGGTAAGTTGTGTTTCAGAACATGACCCTGTTGAAGGAACACTTCATCTATTTCCCTTCTTTCATTCATAAACATATTATTTTCATGGTCTAGCAAATATTGTTCTAACGGATCAGTAGGAGGCACGGCAATAGAAGCAAGACCAATAATCTCATTCTTACTAGGTGATTCTTTATCACGGGGTTGTCTACGAAACTTAGCAAAATTAAACTCATGAGACATATCCCCTAAGCCAATTGTAACAATATCCTTTTCATAATCAATCCTAGCATTAACAGTATTCAAGAAGGGTCTACCAAATATAATGGGACAAAATTCATCTTGTGGGGAACCAAGAACAAGAAAATCAGCAGGATATTTAACTTTCCCACACAAGACTTCAACATCTCTAACAATCCTCACTGGCTTAATAGTGTCCCTATTGGCAAGCTTAATAGTAACATCAATACCTCTATTTCAGCAGGTGCAATATCATGCATAATTTCTTTATATAAGTCATAGGGTATCGCACTAGCACTAGCACCCATATCACATAAGCCATGATAACAATGATCTCCTATTTTAACAGAAATAACATGCATGCCTACAACAGGTCTATGTATCTTAGCATCTGGTCTAGCAATATTAGCAGTCTCACCACGGAAATAAATAACATGCCCAGCTAAATTATCATCCAAGAGATCTTTAACCATAGCAATACTAGGTTCAACTTTGATTTTCTCAGGAGGTGTATAAGTTCTAGTATTACTCTTACGAACAACAGTTGAGGTTTTAGCATGATCCTTTATCCTAACAGGAAAAGGTGGTTTCTCAACATAACTAGTAGCAACAATAGGATCATTATAAGTGATAGTCTTTTATTCAACTGTAATAGGTGCAACTACTTTTACTTCAACGGGAGGATTATATTTAAACCACTTCTCCTTAGGGAGATCAACGTGAGTAGCAAAAGATCCACAAAAAGCAGCTACTATCTCAGAGTCAAGTCCATACTTAGCGCTAAATCCACGAAAAGCATCGGTATCCATAAAAGATTTAACACAATCAAACTTAGGTTTATACCTGACTCCTTACCATCGTCGAAACCCCAATCTTCAGAGTTGCATTTAATTCTTTCCAATAATACCCACTTGAATTCAGTAGTCTTCAGCATATAAGAACCAGCACAGGAAGTATCGAGCATGTTGCGATCATTAAGAGAAAGCCGAGCATAATTTTTTTGAATAATCATTTCTCTTGAAAGCTCATGATTGGGGCATGAATATAACATTGACTTAAGCCTCCCCCAAGCTTGAGCGATGCTTTCTCCTTCGCGAGGCCAGAAATTATATATGTAATTATGATCACGATGAACAAGATGCATAGGACAAAACTTCTGGTGAAATTCCAACTTCAATCGTTTATAATTCCAAGATAGCCTATACCATGTCAATGCATCTCCCTTCAAAGATAAAGGGAAGACCTTCCTTTTGACAACATCATCGGGAATACCTGCAAGCTTAAATAGTCCACAAACTTCATCCACAAAGATCATGTGTAAATCGGGATGCAATGTTCCATCTCCTGCAAAGGGATTAGCTAGCAGTTTCTCTATCATACCCGAAGGAATCTCAAAGTAAATATTTTCAGTAGGTTGAGGAGCAACTCTTTGCTCTTCTGGTTGGGGTGAAGATACCCCAAACAAGCCCCTCAAAGGATTAGTTTCCATAGTAACAAGTGACAGAAAATTTCAGCACACTATATGAATGTTTCCTTACCAAGTTCCACTCACCAAAGGCGCTTCCCTCCCCGGCAACGGCGCCAGAAAAGAGTCTTGATGACCCACAAGTATAGGGGATCTATCGTAGTCCTTTTGATAAGTAAGAGTGTCGAACCCAATGAGGAGTAGAAGGAAATGACAAGCGGTTTTCAGTAAGGTTTTCTTTGCAAGCACTGAAATTGTAGGTAACAGATAGTTTTGTGATAAGATAAATTGTAACGGGTAACAAGCAATGAAAGTAAATAAAGTGTAGCAAGGTGGCCCAATCCTTTTTGTAGCAAAGACAAGCCTGGAAATTTCTTATAATGAGAAAAGCGCTCCCGAGGACACATGGGAATTACCGTCAAGCTAGTTTTCATCACGCTCATATGATTCGCGTTCGGTACTTTGATAATTTGATATGTGGGTGGATTGGTGCTTGGATACTGCCCTTACTTGGACAAGCATCCCACTTATGATTAACCCCTATTGCAAGCATCCGCAACTACAAAAGAAGTATTAAGGTAAACCTAACCACAACATTAGACATATGGATCCAAATCAACCCCTTACGAAGCAACGCATAAACTAGGGTTTAAGCTTCTGTCACTCTAGCAACCCATCATCTACTTATTACTTCCCAATGCCTTCCTCTAGGCCCAAATAATGGTGAAGTGTCATGTAGTCGACGTTCACATAACACTACTAGAGGAGAGACAACATACATCTCATCAAAATATCGAACGAATACCAAATTCACATGACTACTAATAGCAAGACTTCACCCATGTACTCAGGAACAAACATAACTACTCACAAAGCATATTCATGTTCATGAGCAGAGGAGTATTAATATGCATTAAGGATCTGAACATATGATCTTCCACCAAGTAAACCAATTAGGATCAACTACAAGGAGTAATCAACACTACTAGCAACCCACAGGTACCAATTTGTGGTTTTGATACGAGATTGGATACAAGAGATGAACTAGGGTTTTGAGAGGAGATGGTGCTGGTGAAGATGTTGATGGAGATTGACCCTCTCCCGATGAGAGGATCGTTGGTGATGACGATAGTGATGATTCCCCCCTCCCGGAGGGAAGTTTCCCCGGCAGAACAGCTTCGCCGGAGCCCTAGATTGGTTTCGCCAAGGTTCCGCCTCGTGGCGGCAGAGTTTCGTCCCGTAAACTTGCTTCTGGTTTTTTCCAGGGTAAAAGCCTTCATATAGCAGAAGATGGGCACCAGAGGGCCACCAGGGGGCCCAAGAGACATGGGGGCGCGCCTAGTAGGGGTGGGCGCGGCCCCCACCCTCCTGGCCAGGGTGTGGGCCCACTCTGGTGTTTTGCTCAATAATTCTTATTAATTCCAAAAATGAATTCCGTGGAGTTTCAGGATTTTTGGAGCTGTGCAGAATAGGTTTCCAATATTTTCTCCTTTTTCAGCCAGAATTCCAGCTGCCGGCATTCCCCCTCTTCATGGTAAACCTTGTAAAATAAGAGAGAATAGCCATAAGTATTGAGACATAATGTGTAATAACAACCCATAATGCAAGAAATATTGATATAAAATCATGATGCAAAATGGATGTATCAGTAGCACCCTGCACGCTAGTAAATTGAGGGCACACTTCTTCCGTGTGAAGGACGCACTCGCGCACACTACACCACTGCGCAGCGACATGCACATGAGGACGCACTCGCGCACACCCAACACACAATACACACCAGCACACCTGTACACCGGTGTCGCCGCCGGCTGAGATGGACGATGAGGCAACCAACAAGCGAAGGCAGCTCGAGCCAAAACCGCATCCAGCGAGCCTGGACTTCATCAGTAGCCTCCCCGACGACATACTACTCGTCATCATCGCCCTCCTCCCCACCAAATCTACCGTGTGGACCACCCTGCTGTCCCAGCTGTGGCGCCCCCTCCGGCGCCGCATCCCTGTCAACCTCACCGTCGACAGCTGCCTCTGCGACGGGGATTGCAAACGCATGGCCGCAGTCTCCAAGATCCTTGCATCGCACCCTGGGCTAGCCAGACGCCTTGACATCCGCATGTTCAGTACCAACTCCAAGGTCCAAGCCAAGTTCGATGAGTGGTTCTTATCCGCCGCCCTAGATCAGCTCGAGGATCTCATGTTTGAAGCTGGACGATGTCGCTCTTTGCTGCCGTCTGCGCTCTGCCATATGCCAATGCTGCGCCGCGCCAGCTTCAGCTCCTGCTATTTCCCCAGATTAATGCCACGCCCACCCTTATTCTCCCTCAACTCAAGCAGCTCGACCTCTTCAACATTGGCATCTTGAAGAAGGCTATGGAGCAACTGCTCCATGGCTGTACTGTGCTCGAGTACCTTCGTCTCCGGCAGATCCACGGGTTCATTAGCCTCCACATTGCCTCGACGAATCTCCTATGGATTTATGTGTCTTGCTGGCCCGCAACAAGACATTAATCGGGAAGAGATCACTTGAGCTGTTCCACGTTATGGTCATTGACAATGCGCTTTTCCTTGAGAGATTGATTGCATCTAATCTAGAAGGTCCAACAAAAATCAGGGTCATTGACGCGCCAAAGTTGACAGTGTTGGTCTACTCGTCTGCCAAATTCTCCGAACTCGTTATTGGATCCATAATCGTTCAAGTACAACACTCATTTTCTTCTCCATCTTGAAATTCACATTTTTAAATTTCTTCTTGATGTATTTATGAATGTCATCCAAAAAATGATCCCCACAAGCTTGACCCAGTCTGTGCGCACAGTGAAGATCTCGGCAATAAAATCTATCGGCCCCAATCTAGATCAAGTTGTTGGATTCCTTAGATGCTTTCCGTGCACAGAGAAGCTGCTCATCGAGGTGAAACTTATTTCCTATTGAATGGTAATCACAACGAAGCTCAATTTTTTTTTGTAATTTTCCCAAATTACGATGACAAGTGTAGTGTTCAAAACTGCATCTACACACTACACGGAAAGAAATGTTTTTAGTATTTTCCTCACGTGATCACCTGCATCTTTTTTTGTACTAGTAGCCTAGGTTAGTAATAGTGGCAAGTAACTTAGACTAGTAACTCTATGGTTAACCTAAGAGCAAGTACTACCTCCGTCCTGGTTTACTCTTCATAATTTTTAGTATCACTAGTAACTCTATGGTTAACCTAAGAGCAAGTACTACCTCCGTCCTGGTTTACTCTTCATAATTTTTAGTATCAAATTTTGACCATAGATTTAATTGAAAAAATGTTAATGCATCTCACTAAACATTATACCGTTGGATTCATATTTGAACATAATTTCAAATGGTGTTATTTTTGGTGACATGCATTGGCATTTTCTTAGGTAGATCTATGGTCAAAATTTTACACTAAATACTAGGTAGTACAAAAGTGGGCTATAACGACCCTCCACTATGTAGGCCAAAACACGTGCCAAATTCACTTTTGATGCATTTGGCATCGGTGCCCTCCATTGCTGACCCGGTGCCCCAAAAAAAGTTTAGGGCATCGGAGCACCTACTTGCTCTGGTGCCAAATTAACTCACACAATGAAAAAAGACTTGCATGGGATAGGGAGAGGACTAAGACAATAAAAAACACTTGTTTGGGAGAGGGAGAGGCTGGTGTAGTTGGTTTGATCGATTTGTTTATACATGTGGGTCTGTGTGCACAATGGTGTCAACTCTCTCACACTGCTAGAGCGGTGACAAAATCTTTTGATTTGACATCGATGTGTATTATCTGGCATAGTTTTGAGAAGTATGGCATCGGCCGCATAGTAGAAGGCAAGAAATGCCCAAGCTCTTCACGTGCTCCTAGGTAAATGAGAGGAAAGAGAGAGAGAGAGAGAGTGAAAAATTATCACTAGCCTTAGAGCCAACCCTATAGCCAACCCTATCGTATGAGCGAATGATATTGGTACCTCTTGATGACACGACAATCTTATACAACCAGCTGCTCTAATATGTTCTCTTCTTTTGCAGATAAAAAAAGACCCGAAAGTGAAAAATGTGCTGCACTATAACAATTTGATCGAATGCCTTGATCTCCATCTTACAGAAATCAATTTGATCGACTATCGAGGAACCACATCTGAGATTAAATTGGTCGGGTTCTTTGTTCTGGAGGAAAGTGTGCTCAATGTAATGAGGTTTGGCGTTCTCTGGTGCAACAATGAATGGCGTGCTGATCACCGCAAGCGTCTAAGCCTAAATGACAAAGGCTCCGCAGAAGCTGAATTTGTTTTCGAAGCATCAAGTCACAAGATACTCAAAAATTTATTTGCCCATTAGTGACTTTTCAGGGCGGTGGATTTTAGTTTGTACAATACTGCTCCATCCACCTAAAGTAACAGAAGTTCTTACGTAAACTTCCTAATAATTCCCTCTTCGTAGGTGCAACATTACTCCTAGCATTTGTAATATCAGTCTGAAACTTGTAATATTACGACTGTCCAGCATGAGGTACTATGTTGCGATAAATGTTTGCGTGCATAGGTGCGGCAACGATATACCTATTACTCGAGTACAATATTTATCATTACTCATGGCAATGCATGGGAAATTATGTCAAACACGACTAGTTGTAAGCAGGCTAGCTCTACAGCCATGACGATAGTGACTGCACATGGTGAGGCTGACTTTGGTATGCCGAACACGCTGCCTACACTCAGGTGTCATCTCTGGCGTAGGGTCTTGTCACTTTATTGTGAGGAGCAGCACGTAATAATTTGACCAACGGATCGTACAGTACTACTACATTGGTAGTACTACTAGTACTACCACCGTCTGGATTTAGTATTTGACTAGCAATATCTAGTAATGCATGCCACAAAAAATATAGTACTCCCTCCGTAAATAAATACATGGAGTATTGTTTTATTCGGTTTTGAATGTAGTTTCCAATGATATTATACACTCTCCCTTCCGGTAGATGGCTCAAATCTGAAATCTCATCAATTAGACTACTATTACAAAAACCAAACCCCTCCGTACTGGTGCAATAGTCACGTTACAAAAACCAAATAATCCCAAAACTTTTAGGCGTGATGCATTAACTACCCACCTCGTTCCCTATTTTTTGCCACAAAAAAATAAATCAACCAATAGGAGACATGGGGTGCATATGCATTCAATGACTTGAGACTACTTAGCACAACATGTAGTGCTCAATTCTCTGCATGCAGTGACAATAATTACAAAATAAACATCAAGTTCTCTCTTTTTCCCCAACTTGGTTTTGGTGAGATGACTATACTGCACTGGTACGGAGGGAGTAAGGGCCAAGGAGTATATGGCCAACACACACATGAACGCAACACAGTCTACACTTCTCATATAACCAGTCCAATCTACGAAATCCTACGCACCTATGCACCCTAACCAAGGACAAGAGTGATCACTCCAATCGCAAGATCAGTTGACTAGAAGCTAGACCCATGGAGGCGATGAGCGTGAGCATGAGTCACCTATGCCAGATGTTCCACGACGCCGGCCTGCGGCCCGGCACCGAGGAACATCTCCAGGTCGTGCTTGAGGCTGCCATGACGAGAGGCCTCTTGGACAACAACTTGTCTCCTTGTTTGACTAGGTCCTCGTTGATGTCTACTACACAACCTTCTTCTTGTAGACGTTGTTGGGCCTGCAAGTGCAGAGATTTGTAGGACAGTAGCAAATTTCCCTCAAGTGGATGACCTAAGGTTTATCAATCCGTGGGAGGCGGTCTCTCTCAAACAACCCTGCAACCAAATAACAAAGAGTCTCTCGTGTCCCTAGCACACCCAATACAATGGTAAATTGCATAGGTGCACTAGTTCGGCGAAGAGATGGTGATACAAGTGCAGTATGGATGGTAGATATAGGGTTTTGTAATCTGAAAACATAAAAACAGCAAGGTAACTAATGATAAAAGTGAGCGAAAATGGTATTGCAATGCTTCGAAACAAGGCCTAGGGTTCATACTTTCACTAGTGCAAGTTCTCTCAACAATAATAACATAATTAGATCATATAACAATCCCTCAATATGCAACAAAGAGTCACTCCAAAGTCACTAATAGCAGAGAACAAACGAAGAGATTATTGTAGGGTACGCAACCACCTCAAAGTTATTCTTTTCGATCAATCCATTGGGCTATTCCTATAAGTGTCACAAACAGCCCTAGAGTTTGTAGTAAAATAACACCTTAAGACACAAATCAACCAAAACCCTAATGTCACCTAGATACTCCAATGTCACCTCAAGTATCCATGGGTATGATTGTAGGATATGCATCACACAATCTCAGATTCATCTATTCAACCAACACAAAGAACTTCATAGAGTGCCCCAAAGTTTCTATCGGAGAGTTAAGATGAAAACGTGTGCCAACCCCTATGCATAGATTCCCAAGGTCACAGAACCTGCAAGTTGAACACCAAAACATACATCGAGTGAATCAATAGAATACCCCATTGTCACCACGGGTATCCCACGCAAGACATCATCGAGTGTTCTCAAATCCTTAAAGACTCAATCCGATAAGATAACTTCAAAGGGAAAACTCAATCCATTAAAAGAAGGTAGAGGGGGAGAAGCATCATAAGATCCAACTATAATAGCAAAGCTCGTGGTACATCAAGATCGTGCCAAATCAAGAACACGAGAGAGAGAGAGAGAGATCAAACAGATAGCTACTGGTACATACCCTCAGCCCCGAGGGTGAACTACTCCCTCCTCGTCATGGAGAGCGCCGGGATGATTGGCTACCGGTGATGGATCCCCCCTCTGACAGGGTGCCGGAATAGGGTCCCGATTGGTTTTTGGTGGCTACAGAGGCTTGCGGCGGCGGAACCCCCGATCTAGGTTATGTTTTGGAGGTTTGGGGATTTATAGGAGAGGTTGGCATCGAGAACAAGTCAGGGGCCCCACGGGAAGTCCACAAGGCACAGGGGCGCGCCCCAGGGGGGTGGGCGCTCCGTCCACCCTCATGGGGCCCACAGGCCTCCCCTCCGGTAACTCTTCGTTCCAGTATTTTTTATATTTTCCAAAAAATATCTCCGTTGATTTTTAGCACATTCCGAGAACTTTTATTTCTGCACAAAAAGAACACCATGGTAGTTCTTCTGAAAACAGCGTCAGTCCGGGTTAGTTCTAATCAAATCATACCAAAAACATGTAGAAATATTATAGACATGTCATGAATACATCAAAAATTATAGCTACGTTGGAGACGTATCAGCATCCCCAAGCTTAATTCCTGCTCGTCCTCGAGTAGGTAAATGATAAAAACATAATTTTTGATGTGAAATGCTACCTAACATATTTATCAATGTAATCTTCTTTACTGTGGCAAGAATATTCAGATCCATAAGATTCGAAACAAAAGTTTAATATTGACATAAAAACAATAATACTTCAAGGATACTAACAAAGCAATCATGTCTTCTCAAAATAACATGGCCAAAGAAAGCTATCCCTACAAAATTATATTATCTGGCTATGCTCTATCTTCATCACACAAAATATTCAAATCATGCACAACCCCGGTTTCAGCCAAGCAATTGTACTTTAGTATTCTCAAACTTTTTCAATCTTCACGCAATACATGAGCGTGAGCCATGGACATAGCACTATAGGTGCAATAGAATGGTGGTTGTGGAGAAGACGAAAAGGAGAAGATAGTCTCACATCAACTAGGTGTATCAACGGGCTATGGAGATACCCATCAATAGATATCAATGTGAGTGAGTAGGGATTGCCATGCAACGGATGCACTAGAGCTATAAGTGTATGAAATCTCAAAAAGAAACTAAGTGGGTGTGGATCCAACTCGCTTGCTCACGAAGAACTAGGGCATTTTGAGGAAGCCCATCATTGGAATATACAAGCCAAGTTCTATAATGAAAAATTCCCACTAGTATATGAAAGTGACAACATAGGAGACTCTCTATCATGAAGATCATGGTGCTACTTTGAAGCACAAGTGTGGTAAAAGAATAGTAGCATCGCCCCTTCTCTCTTTTTCTCTCTTTTTTTTGTTTTTTGGGCCTTCTCTTTTTTGGCCTATTTTTATTTATTTTTTATTTTTCATCCAGAGTCTCATCCCGAATTGTGGGGGAATCATAGTCTCCATCATCCTTTCCTCATTGGGACAATTCTCTAATAATGAAGATCATCACACTTTTATTTAGTTACAACTCGATACTTAGAACAAAATATGACTCTATATGAATGCCTCCGGTGGTGTACTGGGATGTGCAATGATTCAAGAGTGACATGTATGAAAGAATTATGAACGGTGGCTTTGCCACAAATACGATGTCAACTACATGATCATGCAAAGCAATATGACAATGATGAAGTGTGTCATAATAAACGGAACGGTGGAAAGTTGCATGGCAATATATCTCGGAATGGCTATGGAAATGCCATAATAGGTAGGTATGGTAGCTGTTTTGAGGAAGGTATATGGTGGGTGTATGGTACCGGCGAAAGTTGCGCGACACAAGACAGGATAACAATGGTGGAAGGGTGAGAGTGCGTATAATCCATGGGCTCAACATTAGTCATAAAGAACTCACATACTTATTGCAAAAATCTACAAGTCATCAAAACCAAGCACTACGTGCATGCTCCTAGGGGAAGGGTTGGTAGGAGTTAACCATCGCGCGATCCCGACCTCCACATAAAGGATGATAATCAATAAATAAATCAGGCTCCGACTTCATCACATAACGGTTCACGATACGTGCATGCTACGGGAATCACAAACTTTAACACAAGTATATTTAAAATTCACAACTACTCACTAGAGTTACTCTAATATCACCATCTTCATATCTCAAAACAATCATAAAGAATCAAACTTCTCATAGTATTCAATGCACTTTATATGAAAGTTTTTATTATATCCCTCTTGGATGCCTATCATATTCGGACTAAAATTCATGATCAAAGCAAATTACCATGCTGTTTAAGAGACTCTCAAAATAATATAAGTGAAGCATGAGAGTTCATATATTTATTCAAAATAAAACTACCATCCTGCTCTAAAAAGATATAAGTCAAGCACTAGAGCAAATGACAAACTACTCCAAAAGATATAAGTGAAGATCAATGAGTAGCCGAATAATTATACAACTATGTGAAGACTCTCTAACATTTAAGAATTTCTGATCTTGGGATATTATTCAAACAGCAAGCACAACAAAAATAAAACAAAATGACGCTCCAAGCAAAACACATATCATGTGGTGAATAAAAATATAGCTCCAAGTAAAGTTACCGATAATCGAAGACGAAAGAGGGGATGCCATCCGGGGCATACCAAATCTTAGGCTCTTGGTTGTCCTTGAATATTACCTTGGGTTGCCTTGGGAATCCCCAACCTTAGGCTCTTTCCACTCCTTATTCCATAGTCCATCGAATCTTTACCCAAAACTTGAAAACTTCACAACACAAAACTCAACAGAAAACTCATAAGCTCCGTTAGTATAAGAAAAGAAATCACCACTTTTGGTACTGTTTTGAACTCATTCTAAATTCATATTGGTGTAATATCTACTGTATTCCAACTTCTCTATGGTTTATACCCTCCGATACTACTCATAGATTCATCAAAATAAGCAAACAACACATAGAAAACAGAATCTGTCAAAAACAGAACAGTCTGTAGTAATCTGGAAACTTTCCATAGTTCTGTAACTCCAAAAATTCATAAATAAATTGGTGGATGTGAGGTATTTTTCTATTAAGCTTCTGCAAAAAGAATCAACTCAAAATGACTCTTCTGTAAAAAATGACAGCTAATATCGTGAGCGCAAAGTTTCTGTTTTTTACAGCAAGATCACATTAACTTTCACCCAAGTCTTCCCAAAGGTTCTACTTGGCGCTTTATTGAAACAAAAGATATAAAACATGATTACTACAGTATATTAATCGTGTGAACACACAAAAACTGTAGGGGTAAATGTTGGGTTGTCTCCCAACAAGCGCTTTTTTTAATGCCTTTTTAGCTAGGCTTGACGATGACAATGATGCTCACATAAAAGATAAGAATTGAAACATAATGGGAGCATAATGAAGCATATGACTAACACATTTAAGTCTAACCCACTTCCTATGCCTAGGGATTTTGTGAGCAAACAACTTATGGGAACAAGAATCAACTAGCATAGGAAAGCAAAACAAGCATAGCTTCAAGATTTTCAACACATAGAGAGGAAACTTGATATTATTGAACAAGCATATACTCCTCCCTCATAATAATTTTCATTAGCATCATGAATGAATTCAACAATATAATGATCACATAAAGCATTATTTTCATGATGCACAAGCATAGATTTCTTATTACTATCCACATAAGCAATTTTCTTCTCATGAATATTAGTGGGAGCATACTCAACAAAATAACTATCATGTGAGGCATAATCCAATTGAAAATTTAAATCAAGATGACAAGTTTCATGGTTGTCATTATTCTTTATAGCATACATGTCATCACAATAATCATCATAGATAGCAACTTTGTTCTCATAATCAATTGGAACCTCTTCCGAAATAGTGGATTCATTACAAAATCAAGTCATGAACTCTCCAAATCCACTTTCATAATTATCACAATAAGATTCAATACCCTCCAAAATAGTGGGATCATTACTTCCTAAAGCTGACACTCTTACAAACCCACTTTCATCAATATAATCATCATAAATAGGAGGCATGCTATCATCATAATAAATATTCTCAACTTGGGGGACTAAAAATATCATATTCATCAAACATAGCATCCCCAAGCTTGTGCCTTTGCATATCATTAACATCATGGATATTCAAGGAATTCATACTAACAACATTGCAATCATGCTCATCATACAAAAATTTAGTGCCAAACATTTTATAGATTTCTTCTTCTAGCACTTGAGCACAATTTTCCTTTCCATCATTTTCACGAAAGATATTAAAAAGATGAAGCATATGATACACCCTCAATTCCATTTTTTTGTAGTTTTATTTTATAAACTAAACTAGTGATAAAACAAGAAACAATAAGATTCAGTTGCAAGATCTAAAGATATACCTTCAAGCACTCACCTCCCTAGTAACGGCGCCAGAAAAGAGCTTGATGTCTACTACACAACCTTCTTGTAGACGTTATTGGGCCTCCAAGTGCAGAGGTTTGTAGGACAGTAGCAAATTTCCCTCAAGTGGATGACCTAAGGTTTATCAATCCGTGGGAGGCGGTCTCTCTCAAACAACCCTGCAACCAAATAACAAAGAGTCTCTCGTGTCCCCAGCACACCCAATACAATGGTAAATTGCATAGGTGCACTAGTTCGGCGAAGAGATGGTGATACAAGTGCAGTATGGATGGTAGATATAGGGTTTTGTAATCTGAAAACATAAAAACAGCAAGGTAACTAATGATAGAAGTGAGCGAAAATGGTATTGCAATGCTTCGAAACAAGGCCTAGGGTTCATACTTCCACTAGTGCAAGTTCTCTCAACAATAATAACATAATTAGATCATATAACAATCCCTCAATATGCAACAAAGAGTCACTCCAAAGTCACTAATAGAGGAGAACACACGAAGATATTATTGTAGGGTACGAAACCACCTCAAAGTAATTCTTTCCAATCAATCCATTGGGCTATTCCTATAAGTGTCACAAACAGCCCTAGAGTTCGTAGTAAAATAACACCTTAAGACACAAATCAACCAAAACCCTAATGTCACCTAGATACTCCAATGTCACCTCAAGTATCCATGGGTATGATTGTAGGATATGCATCACACAATCTCAGATTCATCTATTCAACCAACACAAAGAACTTCATAGAGTGCCCCAAAGTTTCTATCGGAGAGTTAAGACGAAAACGTGTGCCAACCCCTATGCATGATTCCCAAGGTCACAGAACCCGCAAGTTGATCACCAAAACATACATCGAGTGAATCAATAGAATACCCCATTGTTACCATAGGTATCCCACACAAGACATACATCAAGTGTTCTCAAATCCTTAAAGACTTAATCCAATAAGATAACTTCAAAGGGAAAACTCAATCCATTACAAGAAGGTAGAGGGGGAGAAATATCATAATATCCAACTATAACAGGAAAGCTCGCGGTACATCAAGATCGTGCCAAATCAAGAACACGAGAGAGAGAGAGAGAGAGAGAGAGAGAGAGAGAGATCAAACGCATAGCTACTGGTACATACCCTCAGTCCCGAGGGTGAACTACTCCCTCTCATCATGGAGAGCGCCGGGATGATGAAGATGGCCACCGGTGATGGATCCTCCCTCTGGCAGGGTGCCGGAATAGGGTCCCGATTGGTTTTTGGTGGCTACAGAGGCTTGCGGCGGCGGAACTCCCGATCTAGGTTATGTTCTGGAGGTTTTGGGATTTATAGGAGAGGTTGGCGTCAAGAACAAGTCATGGGGCCCCACAAGAAGTCCACGAGGCACAAGGGCGTGCCCTCCACCCTCATGGGGCCCATGGGCCTCCCCTCCGGTAACTCTTCGTTCCCGTATTTTTTATATTTTCCAAAAAACATCTCGTTGATTTTCAGCGCATTCCGAGAACTTTTATTTCTGCACAAAAACAACACCACGGTAGTTCTGCTAAAAACAATGTCTGTCCGGGTTAGTTCTAATCAAATCATACCAAAATCATGTAGAAATATTATAAACATGGCATGAATACATCAAAAATTATAGATACGTTGGAGACGTATCACTTGTCAGCTTCGTCGGCAAGTTCACCGTCGTCAAGAAGCTCACGGACGACCTTGACACACGCCTCCAACCCACGTGCCTTGGATCTGCGATGCCCGCCACCCTCAACGACCTCTGTGGTGATAACCTCTTCGACGCACTAGTGGCCCTGTGACTGCCCACCGTCGCACCGGAGAATGTCCACCTCAAGGTCGCGCTCGCCGCGCAGCACCTGGCGCAGCAAGACACCATCGACATAATCACCCACATCTATGAGCAAATCGTCCACACAGACTACTACGTGCCAGAGGAGGACGATAGGACGCTGACCTTCTTGGAGCGTATGGCAACCTTGGACGACATTGTTTAGAAGCACGTTGAGCTCACCGCCAACACCGCTACTCCTCACACGCCAGTTAGTGACCCAGCGCACTAGGGAGAGAGGATGTCGTCGATGGATCTGTATGCATCTTTATTTTTTGTGTCAATCCCATGTAGACTGTAATTTTCTTACCTCGTGCATCAACTTCATAACTTTTGTACGTACCATGCATGAACCGCACCACAACCAAACTTCTTATATATATATATATATATATATATATATATATATATATATTGACGTGTAACGAGAATGTTTAGGTCCATGCAAGAAATGGGAATGGATTTCAAACTTCTGGGTGTGGTGGTTCAAATTTGCGAAGGCGCACACATAAACAACCAAAACAAAGTCATTGTGGAATAAAGAGCTGCCACGTTACAATCGGAAACAAAAGTAGTATTGAAACCATGGGTGTTCTACTAACCATTTAAGTGCAGCCACACATCCCTCTATTAACTGGCTACTAGGAGGCGCCGTGCGGGGTAGTACCTCCATCCTGGTTTATTGTTTCCCTTAGTGTTTTGTGCCAAATTTTGACTCTGACTTCAATTAAGAAAAAATAGTATCATTGGAAACTATGTTCAAATACGAATCCAACCATGTAAATTTTTATAACATGCATTAAAATTTTGTCAATTAAATCTATGGTCAAAATTTGACACAAAATATGAAAGGACCAACAAATCAGGACAGAGTCTTTGAGTAGACGGGAGGCGTGCGAGTAGACCACTGCGCATGCTCACCCCAGACGGTCGTTCCTGCCCACCCCTAAACGCATAGTGGCTAGGCATATCACTTACATGTGGGACAACATGTAAGGAAAGTGATGATGGCCGAAATTGGCAAAACTCCCCCGCTTATCACGCAGGAAAAGCCCAGTGCTATCGTTTTGAATCGTTATTTCTATTTTTTGAGGGAAAATTGTTATTTCTATCTATCGGTCGCGCCAGGAGCAGAACCAAGTGTTACAACTTACTAGTAGTACAAGTTCAAAAGGAAAAGCCTGCCTTGTTCACATCGCACCCCCACACGGTTGGTTCGGCACGCCGCTCAAGGGGGGAACAAGTGCTGTCTCGCATATTCACTTACAAGTGGGACCGTAGTTGAGGAAACCAACTATCGGCAAACCCCCACCCCGCCTGCCACGTGATGGCTGAGTTTAGAGAAACGGGGAGGGAGAAGAGATAGCTGTAGCACGGACTCCAAGAAATATGGTGTCAGATGGGAGTTGTGCTGGTGGCGTGTGCCGTACTCCTGGACGTGAATGCTTGTTCTGGCCCATGCCACTCTACTATATATCGAGGATTCGAGGTGCTGGTCACGTACAACGAACACATTAACATATGGCCCACGTTACACCGTGGCCAAATTTCCCGGAGTCTGTGCTAGGCTAAAAAGTGTTCTTTGAGAGGGTGGATGGCTAGTCTCATGTTTAAAACTTGTCGTATTATGTATATGTAGATGTAGAGATAGTGCAACCATTTTGAAAGTTTGAATCTAAACATCAGAATGCAATTTCTATCGTTGATTGGACTCATCCGATGACCTAGGATGATGGGATTCGCAGCTATACAGTACAAACACCCGCCCGCCGCGCGAAGCATGTAAAGCTAACTAGTAGTACTATTGTTGATTGGACTCATCCGATAACCTATTGCAATGCACGTACAATTATGTATTCGGGAAAAATTGCCGCGTGCAACACCCACTCTGAGAAGCAACTCGAAATCCATTCATAAATTTAGTAAGTTTGTCATAGGCATATCGTTTAGTATTACATACAAAAAGTCATCAACGTACAACAACAACAAGGATACATTATAAATACTAAAGTTTTTATCACGCAACAAATAATAAAGCGATGAAATAAGCTTCAAGTCAACCAATCCTTGGCATTGGAAACGCTTGCTTTGAACCATAAGTGAGCTATTGTCAATATCAAGACCAATGTAAGACTCGTCATCCAGGCTGAAGCGACCTATATCAGGATGCATATTGTGATAGCCAGGGTAGGGAACCATAGCAATGTCCGAGGTATATATATAGTTGCTTCTCATAAATGGTAGTAACGTTGTGCCAACAGCAGCTGGATCACCTTTCACCATCATTGCATAGTTTAGTCCAAGGAAGAGCGAGTTTTCTCCAAGACTATCAATATTGAACTAGGCAGAAGGTACTGGCGCTAGCACACTAATATCCATCCCAAATACCCTGCAACGAATGTTGGAATAGGTCCGGAGAGTGCAACCATGGGAGACAACACCTGCTTCCTCTGTAACATCAACATTACCCTGTATACAGACAAGAAGAGGTTATCCATCGGGATAAGTTGCTAGGCACCACTGAGTATGTAGGTCCTGCTCGTCTTCATGCTCGCGATCATCACCATCGTCATCTCCCCCTTGGTTACAAATTTTCCAAGTATTGGTGGGGGAATGTTGACATGACCTTGGAAAACACAAGAAGGTTAATTAATGTATGAGGATACTAAACTCACATGCATGGTGAATGAAACCATTATAATTACAGTGGAAGACAAATATACTGAAGCAATAAGGACCCCATGCGAAAACAGTGCCACGAGTGGTGGAAACAAACACAAGACCCTCGTATTGAATTGCATCACAGTACACATCGGTGTACAGAAACTAATTTTTGAGCAATATCCATCGATTCGAAGGACTAAGGACGGCAAAAAGCTTGTTGAAGATAGCGACAACACAAGCGTTTTTATAATCCCAAGAGCGATTGGGAACTCAACAAATTGCTATCTTCTGTAGACGACAGTCACCATGATCATATTTGAACATACATAGATCATCTGTGTGCTCAACCTCAGGGCTGTAGGACCTTGAGAAGAGGTGTCTAGAGGGGGGTGATTAGACACTAAGTACCAAAGTTGCAGTTTTTAAGTTTCTTTGAGTTTAAGTGGAGTTTAGGCACAATTTCAACATTCACAATACATATCAAGCAAGCATGCAAAGAGTATATGAGCAGCGGAAAGTAAAGCATGCAACTTGCAAGAAAGTAAAGGGAAGGGTTTGGAGGATTCAAACGCAATTGGAGACAAAGATGTTTTTGGTGTGGTTCCGATAGGTGGTGCTATCGTACATCCACGTTGATGGAGACTTCAACCCATGAAGGGTAACGGCTACGCGAGTCCACGGAGGGCTCCACCCACGAAGGGTCCACGAAGAAGCAACCTTGTCTATCCCACCATGGCCGTCGCCCACGAAGGACTTGCCTCACTAGCGGTAGATCTTCATGAAGTAGGCGATCTCCTTGCCCTTACAAACTCCTTGGTTCAACTCCACAATCTTGTCGGAGGCTCCCAAGTGACACCTAGCCAATCTAGGAGACACCACTCTCCAAGAAGTAACAAATGGTGCATTGATGATGAACTCCTTGCTCTTGTGCTTCAAATGATAGTCTCCCCAACACTCAACTCTCTCTCATAGGTTTTGGATCTGGTGGAAAGAATATTTGAGTGCAAAGCAACTTGGGGAAGGCTAGAGATCAATATTCATATGGTAGGAATGGAATATCTTGGTCTCAACACATGAGTAGGTAGTTCTCTCTCAGAAAATGTATGCTGGAAGTGTAGGTTTGTTCTGATGGCTCTCTCCACGAGTGAAGAGGAGGTGGAGGGGTATATATAGCCTCCACACAAAATCTAACCGTGACACACAATCTACCAAACTCGGTGGGACTGAATCGTTAAACTCAGTCAGACCGATTTAGCAAATAATGTGACTGTTAGGATTTTTGGTGGGACTGATATGCATCTCGGTGAGACCGATTCGGTTAGGGTTAGGGCATAGCGTAATCTCGGTAGGACCGATTACACAAACTCGGTGAGACCGATTTGGTAATAAGCTTTCCAGAGAGTTGGTCAGGCAAACTCGGTGGGACTGATTACTCAAACTCGGTGAGACCGATTTTGGTAATAAGTTTTCCAGAGAGTTTGCATTGTAATCTCGGTAGTACCGATTGCTCAAACTTGGTGAGACTGATTTTGATAATGGACATACACAGAGAGATTACAATCCCATCTCGGTGAGACCGAGATCCCTATCGGTAAGACCGATTTGCTTAGGGTTTGTGGCAGTGGCTATGACCTTTGGACTCGGTGGCGCCGGATAGGAAGAATCGGTGTGACCGATTTTGGCTTTTAGGTTTAGGTCATTTGTGGAAGTGGGAAAGTAGTTGAGGGTTTTGGAGCATATCACAAAGCACACGAAGCAAGAGGCTCATTAAGCAACACCTCATCCCTCCTTGATAGTATTGGCTTTTCCTATAGACTCAATGTGATCTTGGACCACTAAAATGTAAAATGAAGAGTCTTGATCTTGAAGCTTGAGCCAATCCTTTGTCCTTAGCATCTTGAGGGAGTTCCCAAATCCTTTAGTCCATGCCACTCCATTGTTGAATTCATCTGAAATATACTAGATAAAAGTGTTAGTCCAACAAGAGATATGTTGACATTAATTACCAAAACCACCTAGGGAGCACTTGTGCTTTCAATCTCCCCCTTTTTGGTAATTGATGACAACATACATCAAAGCTTTAGATAAAGATATTAAGAGTAGCAAGTAAAGCTTTGGAAGGACATGTAACAAACATAGGCTCCCCCTACATGTATGTAATCATGTGAATATGGAATGTAGAAGCATGTGAGAGCATAAACATGATAGAGCAGGCAATGTGTTACATGTATCTTGTCCATATGCATCAGAGCAAAGAATGTTGAAGAAAATACCTTCATGCTCATGAGTCCTTCTTGCAAACAATATGTACATCAGCAAGAATTCCTCATACACATGATTGTGATGCATATGCTTACCTTGTAGTCTTGAGTTGTCTTAGGATGAAATGAACCTGTGTAAACAAGGTTAGATAACACAGATACATCTACTAGCCAGAGCAAACAGAAGAAACCACAAGAATACCAAGACTGGGATGACATGTAGAGAGTGAGTACTAAGTACCACATTGAATTAGACATGTCCCCAAGAGTAAAGATATGCAATGAATTTAAATGATCTCTTTCCCTTAGATGTCTTGCTCCCCCTGAATCTAACATGGGATATTGGGAGAAGATAGGGAACAGAAAATCAGAGCTGAAAGATATGAAAGATGATCAGAGCTAATGTATGCTAATGCAAATAAACACAATAGATCATATGAACATGTCTCTCCCCTCAAGAAGACATGTGGACATCTCTCCTCTTGAACACCAAGCATCTGGGATCCTTGAGAAATACTTTCTACTTAAGTATCCTCTCCCCCTAGAGATCTCTCTCCTTTTTAGGGTATCTCTCTCCTTTTGAGGGTATCTCCCCCTAGAAGGTCTCTCTCCCCCTTAAGAAGGAAGGTGATAAGCTTTGATGCTCTTTGTATCTTCAAATGATAAGCTTTGATGTTCTCTCTCTCCCCCTTTGACATCAATTTCCAAGAAGGATCTTCTGGAAACTGTCGAATGGGTTTGGTCCTTGAGACACAGACAAAGCGATGATAAAAATGTGATGCTTGTAGAGGACAAGATTCATTGAGTGGAGCTGGATCAGAAGAAACACAGAGTATGTGGCAAATAGTTTTTCCTATTGTGAAATCGGTGGCACCGAGTGGCCTGTTTCGGTCGTACCGAAGGGATTCGATTGGGCCGAAAATAACTAATCGGTGAAACCGAGTTCATCGCAGAGAAAATACTTGTCACCTCAACTCACTAGACTAGTAAGATCTCACAAAGATTTGCAAGGAATTTACTGAAAGATGTGCAATGAATTGAAATGCAGAAAATGCAGAGCAAACAGAAAGAAATCTAGATGAAGTTTATTTTTGAAAGGGGAAACAAATATGCATGAGACAAATGCAGAAACACAGAAAAGAACACAAGAGAACTTCATCTAGAGATGGTCGGCGACAAAGTCACCTATGTTAGAGTATATTGACTTAGGAGTCAAGTGAGATCACTTGATCATAGGTCATACTCATCGTTTAAGCTCAAAATGGGGTTGCCATTTTTCGTTTAAGCATCTTGATGTATTCACATCTTTTCGAGTTGCTTTAGCTCATGACTTGGAGTAAAGCTTCTCTAAGATGGAATAACATACCTTGGTTGGTGGTGTTGTTGTCCATGTAGTTGAACTTGTGTGGGTTGCTCAAGGTTGATGTAGCTTGGAGCACCACTTGGAATTTTAGTCCGTCTACCTACATGGGTTAGTTATTATATGTTTGAATGGTTCCGTGCTTCCTTGTCCTCAACCACCATAGCGTAGAGACTTGGTGATGTAGAGATTGCTCAAGATATGAGTAGATTACAATATCATGGAGTTGGATTTCACCAAGTACCTACAAGAGTTAGATGACATGCAAGATACAAATATATCCAAGACATAAGATTTTCATCATAAGAGAGATATCAAGGATTAGTCATAAGCTCATGTCTTGCATGTATCCAATGGAGTTTCTACTCCAAGTTCGAAGCATCAATGATGTTCAATTCTCCTCTTAACCTGCAAAACACTTTCTCATCAAGAGGTTTAGTGAATATATCCGCTAATTGCTTTTCGGTGCGAACATGCTTAAGATCAATGTCACCCTTAGCAACATGATCTCGAATGAAATGATGACGAACTTCAATATGCTTAGTTCGAGAATGTTGCACAGGATTATGACCAATTCTGATAGAACTTTCATTGTCACAAAGCAATGGAACATGTCTCACATATATCCCATAATCCTTAAGAGTTTGGGTCATCCAAAGTAATTGAGCACAACATGAACCAGCGGCAATATATTCAGCTTCGGCAGTGGATAAGGATACTGAGTTTTGTTTCTTGGAGGACCAAGACACAAGAGATCTACCAAGAAATTGACAAGTACCCGAAGTGGACTTTCTATCAACCTTGTCTCCGGCATAGTCCGAGTCGGAATAGCCAACAAGATCGAAAGAAGCCCTCTTAGGATACCAAATGCCAAAGTTTGGTGTATGGATTAAGTATCTCACTATCCTTTTCACGGCCTTAAGATGACATTCCTTAGGAGCAGCTTGATATCGTGCACACATGCACACACTTAACATGATATCGGGACGTGAAGCACATAGATATAACAATGAACCGATCATAGAGCGATAAACCTTTTGATCAACCGGTTCACCACCTTTGGTTAAGTCATCATGTCCACTAGTAGGCATGGGTGTAGACATACCTTTGCATTCTTGCATGTTGAACTTCTTGAATAAGTCCTTGGTGTACTTCATTTGAGAAACAAAGGTACCTTCCTTAGTTTGCTTGATTTGCAGCCCAAGGAAGAATTTGAGTTCACTCATCATAGACATCTCAAACTTCTCCGACATTAGCTTCCCAAACTTTTCACTAAAATGAGGGTTAGTTGAACCAAATATAATATCATCAACATAAATTTGGCACACAAATAGTTCTCCATTAACCCTTTTAGTAAAAAGAGTAGAATCAATTTCCCCAATTTCAAAGCCTTTTTCAATAAGAAACTTGCTCAAGCATTTATACCAAGCTCTAGGAGCTTGTTTAAGACCATAAAGAGCTTTGTGAAGTTTGTAAACATGATTGGGTTTCTTAGGATTGACAAAGCCGGGAGGTTGCTTAACATAAACTTCCTCCTCTATTTCACCATTTAGAAAAGAACTTTTAATGTCCATTTGGTACAAGGTGATATCATGATGATTAGCATAGGCAAGTAAGATGCGAATGGACTCAAGTCTAGCAACGGGGGCGTAAGTCTCACCATAGTCCATACCTTCGACTTGTGTGTAGCCTTGGGCGACGAGACGTGCTTTGTTGCGAACTACTTGTCCATCTTCATCTTGCTTGTTGCGAAACACCCATTTGGTACCGATGACGTTGTGGTTGTTTTCGGGCTTCTCAACAAATGTCCAAACTTGGTTCCTCTCAAAGTTATGTAGCTCTTCATGCATAGCATTTATCCAATCCGGATCTTCCAATGCTTCTTCAACCTTCATAGGTTCAATGCTAGAGATGAAAGAATAGTTTTCACAAAAGTTAGCTAAACGAGTTTTAGAGCGAGTGATTCTCCCGGTTTGAATGTCATTGTAGATTTGCTCGACGGGATGATCTTTAGCAACTCTTGCTCGAACTCGTGAAAGCTTTTGCTTGGGTCTTTATTGAACATCTTCTTCATCTTGTTCTTCTTCTTGGCCTTCTTCATTATTGGCGTCGTCGTTCTCTTGTCATGGTGAAGAAGGAGGTTGTTGATGTTCATCTTGATGCACTTCCTCGTTTTCTTCATCTTGGTGTGTCCCACTTGTGGATGCTTCCGTATCAACTCTTGGTTCACCTTGTCGTGAAGTAGAAGCTTCCACTTGGACGGACGAGGTACTCTCCTTCACCTCCGTTGGAAGAACCTTGCCAATAGCCAAGTCTTGAATTGCTTCCAAAGGATCTTTGTCTCCTACATCAATTGGCAATTGATCTACTTGCGAGCCATTAGATTCATCAAACTTCACATCTACCGTCTCTTCAACCTTTCGGGTGAAATTGTTGTAGACACGGTAAGTGTGGGAGTTTGAGCCATAACCTAGTAGGAAACCTTCATGAGACTTAGGAGCAAATTTGGAGCGACGATGCTTATCAAGAATGTAGCACTTTGAGCCGAATACTCGAAAGTATCCAACTTGGGCTTTGTTACCAGTGAGGAGCTCGTATGAAGTCTTGCCGAGTAGCTTGTGAAGATACAAGCGATTTGTTGCATGACAAGCTGCCTCAACTGCTTCCGCCCAAAAGTGCTTCGGCGTCTTGTACTCATCAAGCATCATTCTCGCCATTTCGATGAGCGTCCGGTTCTTCCTCTCAACAACTCCGTTTTGTTGAGGTGTGTACGTAGCCGAGAACTCGTGTGAAATCCCTTCTTCGTCAAGAAAGGTGTCCACATTTGCGTTCTTGAACTACGTTCCGTTGTCGCGGCGAACCTTCTTGATCTTCACTTCAAATTGATTTTGGGCCTTCCTAGCGAAGTTTTTGAAGATCTTTTGGACCTGCGTTTTATCATCGAGAAAGAACACCCACGTAAATCTTGAAAAATCATCAACTATAACTAGACCAAAAGAATTTCCACCGAGACTCTTATAAGAGTTGGGACCAAAGAGATCCATGTGAAGTAGCTCGAGTGGCCTCCTTGTAGTCATGATGTTCTTCACGGGATGCCTTCCTCCAACCTGTTTACCTGCCTGACAAGCGCTGCAAAGTCTATCCTTATGAAATATGACATCATTAACTCCAAGGATATGATTTCCTTTAATAAGCTTGTCAAGGTTTCACATACCAACATGACCTAATCGCCTATGCCATAGCCAACCTTTTGAGGATTTAGCAATGAAGCAAGTTTTAGGTTGAGCCTTTTTAGTGAAATCAACAATGTATAGATCACCTCTACGCACACCAGTAAAGACCATTTTATGATTATCTCGACGAAACACTTGGCAATCTACTTCAGTAAATAGAACATTGAAACCAAAATCAGCAAGTCTAGATACTGAAAGTAAGTTGTAACCAAGAGATTCAACGAGCATGACATTTTGTATGGAGCTATCATGTGATATGGCCACCTTACCAATGCCAACCACCTTACCCTTTGAGTTGTCACGGAAAGTAACATACTTTCGAGGACTATCGTTGTCAGCAAGCTCACGAAACACGTCTTTATCTCCGGTCATGTGATCGGTACATCCACTATCAAGAACCCATTCCTTTCCTCCTGACATATATCCCCGAAGATTTGCCATAAGACCAAAGTGTCTCATTGCATCATCAAGATCGAAGTCACTATCATCATCCTCATCATAGTATCCATGTTCAACATCGTCATGTGGTGGATCAAGTCCTATAGAGGGTGATTCATTAGTATGAGTTTGACAATGATCTTGCTTATGAATTTTTATGGCTTCGGAAATAATATCACTAATAATACCAACATTTCCTTTGGCACGCACAAGGTTAGTAAGCTCAAATAGACGATCACCAAACATAGGATCACTAGTGGAGAATTTCATCTTACTCAAGGCAATAGACTTATGGAGAATAGACTTATGGAGAATTTCATCTTACTCAAGGCAATAGACTTATGGAGAATTTCATCAAGATTTTTCAAGGAATAATCTGGAAATCGTTCCTCAAGAAATTTCCATATGGTGTATGCACACTTGAAAGTAGGCAAACATCCAATCAAATTTCTAGGCAATCCTCTAATGATAAGTTCGGCAGTTCTAAGATTCCTAATCATGTCAACTAGGATCAACACTAGGTGCACAAGGGCTAGCAATGTACTTGTTAAAATGATATTGATTGAAAATGACAAGCATCTCATTTTTTCACTCATGAAAATACTCTCCATCTAGAATAGGCACTCTATGTCTAAGACTCCCCAAAGTAGACTCATCCATCTTCCTCCAATGGTGATTAAACCAAAGCAATGGAGACCAATGCTCTGATACCACTTGTAGGACCTTGAGAAGAGGTGTCTAGAGGGGGGGTGATTAGACACTAAGTACCAAAGTTGCAGTTTTTAAGTTTCTTTGAGTTTAAGTGGAGTTTAAGCACAATTTCAACATTCACAATACATATCAAGCAAGCATGCAAAGAGTATATGAGCAGCGGAAAGTAAAGCATGCAACTTGCAAGAAAGTAAAGGGAAGGGTTTGGAGGATTCAAATGCAATTGGAGACACAGATGTTTTTGGCGTGGTTCCGATAGGTGGTGCTATCGTACATCCACGTTGATGGAGACTTCAACCCACGAAGGGTAACGGCTGCGCGAGTCCACGGAGGGCTCCACCCATGAAGAGTCCACGAAGAAGCAACCTTGTTTATCCCACCATGGCCGTCGCCCACGAAGGACTTGCCTCACTAGCGGTAGATCTTCACGAAGTAGGCGATCTCCTTGCCCTTACAAACTCCTTGGTTCAACTCCATAATCTTGTCGGAGGCTCCCAAGTGACACCTAGCCAATCTAGGAGACACCACTCTCCAAGAAGTAACAAATGGTGCATTGATAATGAACTCCTTGCTCTTGTGCTTCAAATGATAGTCTCCCCAACACTCAACTCTCTCTCATAGGTTTTGGATCTGGTGGAAAGAAGATTTGAGTGGAAAGCAACTTGGGGAAGGCTAGAGATCAAGATTCATATGGTAGGAATGGAATATCTTGGTCTCAACACATGAGTAGGTAGTTCTCTCTCAGAAAATGTATGCTAGAAGTGTAGGTTCGTTCTGATGGCTCTCTCCACGAATGAAGAGGAGGTGGAGGGGTATATATAGCCTCCACACAAAATCTAACCGTTACACACAATCTACCAAACTCGGTGGGACCGAATCATTAAACTCGGTCAGACCGATTTAGCAAATAATGTGACCGTTAGGATTTTCAGTGGGACTGATATGCATCTCGGTGAGACCGATTCGGTTAGGGTTAGGGCATAACGTAATCTCGGTAGGACCGCTTACACAAACTCGGTGAGACCGATTTGGTAATAAGCTTTCCAGAGAGTTGGTCAGGCAAACTCGGTGAGACCGATTACTCAAACTCGGTGAGACCGATTTTGGTAATAAGTTTTCCAGAGAGTTTGCATTGTAATCTCGGTAGTACCGATTGCTCAAACTCGGTGAGACTGATTTTGATAATGGACATACACAGAGAGATTACAATCCCATCTCGATGAGACCGAGATCCCTATCGGTAAGACCAATTTGCTTAGGGTTTGTGGCAGTGGCTATGACCTTTGGAATCGGTGGCGCCGGATAGGAAGAATCGGTGTGACCGATTTTGGCTTTTAGGTTTAGGTCATTTGTGGAAGTGGGAAAGTAGTTGAGGGTTTTGGAGCATATCACAAAGCACACGAAGCAAGAGGCTCATTAAGCAACACCTCATCCCTCCTTGATAGTATTGGCTTTTCCTATAGACCCAATGTGATCTTGGACCACTAAAATGTAAAATGAAGAGTCTTGATCTTGAAGCTTGAGCCAATCCTTTGTCCTTAGCATCTTGAGGGAGTTCCCAAATCCTTTAGTCCATGCCACTCCATTGTTGAATTCATCTAAAATATACTAGATAAAAGTGTTAGTCCAACAAGAGATATGTTGACATTAATTACCAAAACCACCTAGGGAGCACTTGTGCTTTCAAGGGCGGTCTGAGATTTTTGGAAGTAGAACCAGGTGACGAGTGTACACACTCACAAGTTCCCACTCGCTATTGTACCCAATATAAACAAACCAATCTCCGTTTGCGCCTGCCCAGGCCTTACCCATAAGCGATGGCATCTTAACATCAGACATATCATTATCAAGCGGCATCAACTTTCACAAGGCGAGGCTTTCGTTGTCCCAGCGCCAACGAGCAGGGTCATTGCGAAGAAGATAGGGGAGATCAAACCGCTCCTGAACCCTTGGGTTCTTTGTAATGATGTTATTTGTTGAGTCGAGAATGGTCTTGAGTGAACCTGCCGAGGGAGTCCTGGACTAGGGGGTCCTCGGGCCACCGACCTATTTCTTATGGGCCAGACAGGTGGGCCACTATACGACTACCACAAGGCCAAGTTATAAGGTCACCCCGTGTCTGGACGGGAGACCCTCGAAGTCTTGGTGTGTCCTCCAAGTCAAGATAGAAGATTTGGCATGTTTATTTCCTTGTTGTAACCGACCATGTGTAACCCTAGTACCCCTGGTGTCTATATAAACCAGAGGGTTTAGTCCGTAGAGTCTAGAACGACAACCATCATCCTACTAGTCTAAGGTTTAGTTCATCTGATCTCATGGTAGATCGACTCTGTAACCCTCCTATACACTTCATTATGATCAAGCATGACGTAGGGTTTTACCTCTTAGAGAGGGCCCAAACCTAGGTAAACAATGTGTCCTTCTTCCCTTGTTCCCCATTGATGCAAGATCCACAATTCAGGACCCCCTACCCGAGATCCGCCAGTTTTGACACCGACGTTGGTGCTTTCATTGAGAGTTGCGCTGTTGATCACTGAAGGATCGATGGCTCGCCTGATCATCGGAGATGGCGTCAACACCAGGGACATCTTCGTCCCCGTCCAGCTTTTTGCGTTTGGCAGCATCATTTTACATGCCAACTCGACCGGTCATCTCGACCAGGTTGATAGTTTTGCCCCTGAGCACCAGATCAAGTTCGGTAACCTAGAGTACATCGCTGACGCCCAGGGTGATGTGGTCTTTACGGGCTTCTCAACCTCATCTGAGACACCCACGGACCCAAAGCATCAACTTTGGGGCCTCTCCCGGATCCTACCTCTGGATCGGCCCCTACCTTGCAACTGGCTTTGATCCCGGACACAACCACTATGTCTGAAGACCGGGAGTCATCCTCAGCTGGACTCGCTCTCATCACTGCGGTATTGGCTTTGAGCCTCGACACAGGATCTACGTCCGAAGACCGGGAGTCACCCTCGGCCGCACTCGCTCTCCCCACCGTAGATTTGGCTTCGAGCCTGGACACAAGATCTACGTCCGAAGACCGGGAGTCACCCTCGGCTGGACTCATCCTCCTCACCACAGATCTAGCTTCGAGCCTCAACATAGAATCGACACCCGAAGGCTGGGAGTCACCCTCGACCGGACTCACCCTCCGTACTGTAGATCCGGCTTTGAGCCTTGGCACAAGTTCGGTGCCCGAAGACTAGGAGCCAGCCTGGCCGGGCCCGCCCCTCGCCTCACCATCACGTCGGAGGTCGACTTCGAAGAAATGTCATACGCCAACCCGGCCAGTCTCGTCCTGTTAAACGAGGCGCTTGATCGGATCCAGATGATGCCTATCTTGGATGGCCCGTCCGCGGCCTACACATAGCGAGGCCTCAAAGCGGTCCATAGGGAATTTTACGTCCCACCCACCACCCACTTAGTAGCCACTTTCAAAGACTTAACCGACATGCTGGGCTACGCCTCTGAAGAGGCCGTTGACATGGACGAAGATGTCGAAACCATGGCCCATGCTGATACTGCCCCTGCCGTCATCGACCGATGGATGGCCACCTTCACTTACGATGTTTACATGGTGGACACTCCCGAGGATAACGACGACGATACCAATAATGGTGATGACACCCCCAGGAGAGATAGAAACAAGCCCGACGAGGAGCCGTCTAAACACCGTAGATAGCATCGACGATCCAAGCAGCGTCGAGGCAGAGAAAGCAACACGGGCACCGGAGAAAATGACAACCAGGACAATATGGAAGACCTTGGCAATCCCGCTGCCGTTGAACAACAGCTAGACGACTTGGGGGAGCATGAGGATGAGTTAAATACCGAAGACCTCAATGACTTCAAAGACAGTAACTACCTCCCTCTTTCGGAAGAGGAGGCCAGTCTTGGAGCCGAGGATTTCATCGTCCACGAGGATCCATTGGACCAACAATGGTTTAAATGATAGCTTATTTCCACCGCACGAAGCTTGAAGAAAAATCAGCAACGAATAAAAGCTGAACAAGACACCCTCAACGACAGATGGACCAAAGTCCTAGCTGCTGAAGAAGGGTACAGCTATGAGCGGTAGACCAAAAGCTACCCAAAGCACAAACTGCTACCACAATTTGACGAGAGGCCCTCGAGCCCGCACCTCCAAGATACACTCAGGCGGATCAACCAGGCTGCCCCCCTCGAGGACGGGACAAGCCAGCTGAAAAGGCCAAACACCCACCCGCTCCCCCTCACCGAAGAGGCAAGGAGCTGGTGCAGCCAAAATTTGAATACGACTTACGACGTGACCTAGATGGTAGAGCAGGTCAAACAAGATCCATTTATGGATCCAGAGAATACCTCCCGCTAGACGGGATAGATATCAAGCTTGGCTCAACCGAAATGATAGAGCTCGGGAGCAGCAACATGCCCGAAGGACAACCGAACTCTGGCGCAACATGGGCTGAGTCAGGGGCGCCGCTCACCTGATGTGTTTTACAGATGAGGTGATGCAACATTAGTTCCCTAAAGGGTTTAAACCTGTAAACATCGAACAACACAACGGGACTATAGACCTGGCCGTGTGGATTGAGGACTTTCTTCTCCACATTCATATGGCTCGAGGGGATGACCTCCACGCCATAAATTATTTGACATTTATGCTCAAGGGACCAGCCATGCATTCGCTGAATAGCCTCCCCGGAAACTCCATAGGATGTTGGGAAGAGCTCGAGGATGCTTTTCGAGCTAACTTTCAAGGCACTTATGTCTAGCCTTCGGATGCCGATGACCTGAGCCATGTGGTCCAGCAACTCGAAGAGTTAGCCCGAAAATTTTGGAATAGGTTTTTGACCAAAAAGAACCAGATCGTCGACTGTCCGGCCACCGAAGCTATAGCCCCATTTAAGCACAACATCCATGATGAATGGCTAGCACGCCAGCTCGGCCAGGATAAGCCAATGTCGATGTCAACACTTACCTCTTTGATGACCTGCTTTTTCATGGGGGAGGATAGTTGGTTGGCTCGTAGAAGCACCAACCCAGAAGACCCTGGCACCTCGGAAGTCCGGGATGGAAACGGGAAACCATGGCACAACAGAAATAAGCGTTGTCATAACGGCGGTGAAGCCAAAGATGCGATAGTGAATGCCGGATTCTGCAACCCCATGTCAGGACCACGGAAAAAGCCCTCTAAAGGCAATCAGGACGGACCCACCAAGTTGGACACACTCTTGGATAGGCCCTGCCAGATCCACGACACCTCCGACAAGCCCGCCAACCACACCAACCACAACTGTTGGGTGATAAAACAGGTCGGCAAGCTCACAGCCGAGGATTCAGGTAGAAGCCCCCGGAGCGAGGATGATGAGGAACCTCGCAGGCCGAACAATGGAGTCCAAAAACAATTCCCTCCCGAGGTAAATACGGTGAATATGGTCTATGCCACTTGCTACGTCTTGAGCTTGCGTTGGTTTTCCTTGAAGAGGAAAGGGTGATGCAGCAATAGTAACGTAAGTATTTCCCTCAGTTTTTGAGAACCAAGGTATCAATCCAGTAGGAGGCTCCTCAAAAGTCCCACGCACCTACACAAACAAACAAAGAACTCGCAACCAACGCAATAAAGGGGTTGTCAATCCCTTCAAGGCCACTTGCAAAAGTGAGATCTGATAGAGATAGTATGATCAAATAAATATATTTTTGGTATTTTATAATATAGATGCAAAAAGTAATGATGCAAATGAAAGTAGATTGAAAGCTTATATGATAAAAGATAGACCCGGGGGCCATAGGTTTCACTAGTGGCTTCTCTCAAGATAGCATAAGTATTACGGTGGGTGAACAAATTACTGTCGAGCAATTGATAGAAAAGCGAATAATTATGAGATTATCTAGGCATGATCATGTATATAGGAATCATGTCCGTGACAAGTAGACCGACTCCTGCCTGCATCTACTACTATTACTCCACACATCGGCCGCTATCCAGCATGCATCTAGAGTATTAAGTTCATAAGAACAGAGTAACGCATTAAGAAAGATGACATGATGTAGAGGGATAAACTCATGCAATATGATATAAACCCCATCTTTTTATCCTCGATGGCAACAATACAATACATGCCTTGCAACCCTTTCCGTCACTGGGTAAGGACATCGCAAGATTGAACCCAAAGCTAAGCACTTCTCCCATGGCAAGAAAGATCAATCTAGTAGGCCAAACCAAACTGATAATTCGAAGAGACTTGCAAAGATAACTCAATCATACATAAAAGAATTCAGAGGAGATTCAAACATATCTCATAGATAAACTTGATCATAAACCCACAATTCATCGGATCTCGACAAACACACCACAAAAAGAGTTTACATCGAATAGATCTCCACAAGAGAGGGGGAGAACATTGTATTGAGATCCAAAAAGAGAGAAGAAGCCATCTAGCTAATAACTATGGACCCAAAGGTCTATGGTAAACTACTCACAACTCATCGGAGGGGCTATGTTGTTGATGTAGAAGCCCTCCATGGTCGATTCCCCCTCCGGCGGAGTGACGGCGAAGGCTCCAAGATGGGATCTCGCAGATACAGAAGGTTACAGCGGTGGAAATTATTTTTCGTTGGCTCCCTGGATGTTTTCGGGGTACGTAGGTATATATAGGAGGAATAAGTACGTTGGTTGCCGCTCGAGGGGCCCAGGAGACAGGGGGCGCGCCCATGAGGGGTGGGCGCACCCTCCTATCTCCTAGCCGCCTCGTTTGCTTCTTGACTTGCACTCCAAGTTCTTCGGATCACGTTCGTTCCAAAAATCACACTCCCGAAGGTTTCATTCCGTTTGGACTCCGTTTGATATTCCTTTTCTTCGAAATACTGAAATAGGCAAAAAACAACAATACGGGCTGGGCCTCCGGTTAGTAGGTTAGTCCCAAAAATGATATAACTATGTAGAATAAAGCCCATAAACATCCAAAAGGGGTAATATAATAGGATGGAACAATCAAAAATTATAGATACATTGGAGAGGTATCAAGCACCCCCAAGCTTAATTCCTGCTCGTCCTCGAGTAGGTAAATGATAAAAACAGAATTTTTGATGTGGAATGCTACCTAGCATAATTCTCAATGTAATTTTTTTTATTGTGGCATGAATGTTCAGATCCAAATGATTCAAGATAAAAGCTTATAAAACATAAAAATAATAATGCTTCGAAGCATACTAACAAATAATCATGTCTTATCAAAATCATAGCCAAAGAAAGCTTATCCCTACAAAATCATATAGTTAGGCCATGCTTCATTTTCATTACACAAAATACTCCCATCATGCACAACCCCGGTTTCAGGCAAGCAATTGGTTCATACTTTTTAACGCGCTTCAGCCTTTTCAACTCTTACGCAATACATGAGCGCAAGCCATGGACATAGCACTATGGTGGTATATGGTGGTGGTTGTGAGGACAAAAAGGGAGAAGATAGTCTCACATCAACTAGGCATATTAACGGGCTATGGAGATGCCCATCAATAGATATCAATGTGAGTGAGTAGGGATTGCCATGCAACGGATGCACTAGAGCTATAAATATATGAAAGCTCATCAAAAGAAACTAAGTGGGTGTGCATCCAACTTGCTTGCTCACGAAGACCTAGGGCATTTTGAGGAAGCCCATCATTGGAATATACAAGCCAAGTTCTATAATGAAAAATTCCCACTCAGTATATGAAAGTGACAACATAGGAAACTCTCTATCATGAAGACCATGGTGCTACTTTGAAGCACAAGTGTGGAAAAAGAGATAGTAGCATTGTCCCTTCTCTCTTTTTCTCTCATTTTACTTTTTTCCTTTTTCTTTTCTTTTTTTCTCTCTTTTTTTTTATTTTTGGCATTTCTCCCTTTTTTCCCTTTTTGTTTTTGGCCTTTCCTCTTTTTTTTTAAAGTCCAAAGTCTCATCCCGACTTGTGGGGGAATCATAGTCTTCATCATCCTTTCCTCACTGAGACAATGTTCTAATAATGAAGATCATCACACTTTTATTGATTTACAACTCAAGAATTACAACTCAAAACTAGAAAAAGATATGACTCTATATGAATGCCTCCAATGGTGTACCGGGATATGCAATGAATCAAGAGCGACATGTATGAAAATTATGAATGTGGCCTTGCCACAAATACGATGTCAACTACATGATCATGTAAAGAGCAATATGACAATGATGAAGTGTGTCATAATAAACGAAACGGTGGAAAGTTGCATGGCAATATATCTCGGAATGGCTATGGAAATGCCATAATAGGTAGGTATGGTGGCTGTTTTGAGGAAGGTAAATAATGGGTGCATGATACCGGCGAAAGTTGCGCGGTATAATAGAGGCTAGCAAAGTGGAAGGATGAGTGTGCGTATATCCATGGACTCACATTAGTCATAAAGAACTCATATACTTACTGCAAAAGTCTACTTGCCCTCGAAGCAAAGTACTACTACGCATGCTCCTAGGGGAAGGGTTGGTAGGAGTTAACCATCATGCGATCCCGACCTCCACTCATAAGGAAGACAATTAAAAGAGCACCTCATGCAACAAATTTGTCACACAACTTTTACCATACGTGCATGCTACGGGACTTGCCAACTTCAACACAAGTATTTCTCAATTTCATAATTACCCACTAGCATGACTCTAACATTACTACCTCTATATCTCAAAATAATTATCAAGCATCAAATTGATCATAGCATCCAATTCACTTCCTATGATTGTTTTTATTATACCCAACTTGGATGCCTACCATTCTAGGACCAATTTTATAGCCATAGCAAATACTATGCTATTCTAAAAGACTCTCAAAATAATATAAGTGAAGCATGGGAGACTAGCAATTTCTTCAAAATTAGGCCACCGCCGTGCTCTAAAAGATATAAGTGAAGTACTAGAGCAAAAACTATCAAGCTCAAAAGATATAAGTGAAGCACATAGAGTATTCTAGCAAATTCTAATCAAGCGGGATCCTCCCAAAAGGTGTGTACATCAAGGATGATTTTGTAAAACTAAAAAGCAAAGACTAATATAATACACGACGCTCCAAGCAAAACACATATCATGTGGCGAATAAAAATATAGCTCCAAGTAAAGTTACCAATGAACGAAGAGGAAAGAGGGGATGCCTTCCGGGGGCATCCCCAAGCTTAGGCTTTTGGCTATTCTTGAATATCTTGGGGTGCCATGGGCATCCCCAATCTTAGGCTCTTGCCACTCCTTATTCCATAGTCCATCAAAGCTTTACCCAAAACTTGAAAACTTCACAACACAAAACTCAACAGGAAATCTTATAAGCTCCATTAGTGAAAGAAAAAAAACCACCACATAAGGTACTGTAATTAACTAATTCTTCATTTATTTTGGTGTTAAACCTACTGTATTCCAAGTTCTCTATGGTTCATACCACTTAATACTAGCCATAGATGCATCAAAATAAGCAAACAACACACGAAAAACAGAATCTGTCAAAAACAGAACCGTCTGTAGCGATTTGTAACAAACGCAAACTTCTGGAACTTTAAAAATCCTACCAAAATAGGAAGTCCTGGAAAATTTTCCTATTGATCAGCGGAAAATAGAATCAACGCAAACGCACGTTTCTATGATTTAACAAAACTAAATTCGTGCGTGCAAAGTTTCTGTTTTTCAGCAGAATAAAATTAACTATCATCATAGGTTATCCTATAGGTTCTACTTGGCACAAACACTAATTAAAAGATAAAAACACATCTAAACAGAGGGTAGATGCAAAATTTATTACTAAACAGAAACAAAACAAAAAACACAAATAAAATTGGGTTGCCTCCCAACTAGCGCTATCATTTAACGCCCCTAGCTAGGCATAAAAACGAAGATAGATCTAAGTAGTGCCATAATAATAAGATAGATCTTGAAAACCCATCTCATATTCTCTACGTTCAACAGCAAGTTTTCTTTGAGGCAAGCAAAAGTAATCAAAATGGCTAAATTTAGCGGGACAAAAATCCCCAAGATCAATCTCAGGAGGAACGGGTTCCTCCTTTGGCCATTCATAATGCACAACTAATTCATCACTAAAAGCATTCTTTTGGCAAAATCTCGTGAGCCTATACTCAAGAGAGTATCCTAGCTCATTATTTCGAAGAGCAAAATAATTATTAAGTTCGGAAATTCTATCAACCAAGACATTGGTAGGAACCTTTTTTCTAAGGTTTTCATTGAAAACAACATAGTCCGAAGATTGAAAACGCCTAATTTCCTCTTCATCAAAGAGGACCGCCTCTATGGGAGGACGACCGCCGTCCACCCTATAGTGCACAAAGATTTCTTTGGCATCTCTTATTATAAATCTAAGCTCATGAGCCAAAAAGATAGTAACAACGCGTTTAACAGAAGAATGCTCAATATTGGAAAATTCTAGAATTTTTTTTTGTATGCAAGGATGCATATGCATAAATTGTCTTTCAAGTTCAACTAGAAGCATAGCGATAGCATCCGCAAGACTACTAGTTCTATGAAGAATAAAACCACCCATGGAAGGTAAAGCACCGACACAAGTAAAGAAATCTTGAATAACACCTTTTCCAATAATGTTACCACTACCGATTCGAAACTTTTTAGTATGCAAGATAGGGGGTTCTTCAGCCGGAGCCTCAGAATTTTCCATGTTATTATTATTGTCCATATCGACGATAATTTCCCCAATTTCAGACATAACGGCAAACAAAAGCAAGGAGGAAGAAAGCAAGCAAAAGAGAAAAGAGAAGATTGGGAAAGAGAGGGCGAATAAAATGGCAAGGGTGAAGTGGGGGAGAGGAAAACAAGAGGCAAATGGCAAATAATGTAAATGCGAGGGACATGAGTTTGTGATGGGTACTTGGTATGTCTTGACTTGAGCGAAGACCTCCCCGGCAACGGCGCCAGAAATCCTTCTTGCTACGTCTTGAGCTTGCGTTGGTTTTCCCTTGAATAGGAAAGGGTGATGCAGCAAAGTAGCGTAAGTATTTCCCTCAGTTTTTGAGAACCAAGGTATCAGTCTAGTAGGAGGCTTCACCCAAGTCCCTCATACCTACACAAAAAAACAAGAACCTCGCAACCAACACGATAGAGGGGTTGTCAATCCCTTCATGGCCACTTGCGAAAGTAAGATCTGATAGAGATAATAAGATAAGATAAATATTTTTGGTATTTTTATGATATAGATTGGAAAGTAAAGATTGCAAAATAAAGTAGATTGGAAACTTATATGATAGAAAATAGACTCGGGGGCCATAGGTTTCACTAGTGGCTTCTCTCAAGATAGCATACATATTATGGTGGGTGAACAAATTACTGTTGAGCAATTGATAGAAAAGTGCATAGGATGAGAATATCTAGGCATGATCATGTATATAGGCATCACGTCCGCGACACGTAGACCGACTCCTGCATGCATCTACTACTATTACTCCACACATCGACCGCTATCCAGCATGCATCTAGAGTATTAAGTTCATAAGAACAGAGTAACACATTAGGCAAGATGGCATGATGTAGAGGGATAAACTCAAGCAATATGATAAACCCCATCTTTTTATCCTCGATGGCAACAATACAATACGTGCCTTGCTGCCTCTGCTGTCACTAGGAAAGGACACCGCAAGATTGAACCCAAAGCTAAGCACTTCTCCCATTGCAAGAAAGATCAATCTAGTAGGCCAAACCAAACTGATAATTAGAAGAGACTTGCAAAGATAACCAATCATACATAAAAGAATTCAGACGAGATTCAAATATTTCTCATAGATAAACTTGATCATAAACCCACAATTCATCGGATCTCGACAAACACACCGCAAAAAGAGTTTACATCGAATAGATCTCCACAAGAGAGGGGGAGAACATTGTATTGAGATCCAAAAAGAGAGAAGAAGCCATCTAGCTAATAACTATGGACCCAAAGGTCTGTGGTAAACTACTCACAACTCATCGGAGGGGCTATGGTGTTGATGTAGAAGCCCTCCATGGTCGATTCCCCCTCCGGTGGAGCGCCGACGAAGGCTCCAAGATGGGATCTCGCGGATACAGAAGGTTACGGCGGTGGAAATTGTTTTTCGTTGGCTCCCTGGATGTTTTCGGGGTACGTAGGTATATATAGGAGGAACAAGTACGTCGGTGGCCGCTCGAGGGGCCCAGGAGACAGGGGGCGCGCCCAGGAGGGGTGGGTGCGCCCTCCTATCTCCTGTCCGCCTCGTTTGCTTCTTGATTGCACTCCAAGTTCTCCGGATCATGTTCATTCCAAAAATCACGGTCCCGAAGGTTTCATTCCATTTGGACTCCGTTTGATATTCCTTTTCTTCGAAATACTGAAATAGGCAAAAAAACAGCAATACGGGCTGGGCCTCCGGTTAGTAGGTTAGTCCCAAAAATGATATAAATATGTAAAATAAAGCCCATAAACATCCAAAAGGGGTAATATAATAGGATGGAACAATCAAAAATTATAGATACGTTGGAGACGTATCACCACTCATATACCCAAGAAGGAGAGAAAATGTGCACTTCGGGATGTCTACGGCGTAGAGCCTGTAGCCCGAAAATTTAACCCATGGTCGGCATGCCCGATCACCTTCGACCATAGGGACCACGCGACCAACATCTATCATGTAGGATCGGCGGCCCTGGTCCTCGACCCCATTATCGATGGGCACCACCTCACCAGAGTCCTCGTGGACGGAGGCAGTAGCCTTAATCTGATTTATGCAGATACACTAAGGAAAATGGGCATCAACCCTTCAAGGAACAAACCCAGTAACACTACCCTCAAAGGGGTAATCCCAGGCGTGGAGGCCCGCTACTCGGGCACCCTGACTTTGGAAGTGGTGTTCAGCTCACCGGACAACTTCCATAGCGAAGACTTGATCTTCGACATTGTCCCTTTTGGCAGCAGCTATCACACACTCCTGGGCCAAATAGAGTATGCTCGTTTCAGCGTCGTCCCCCATTATGCATACCTAAAGTAAAGATGCCCGAACCTAAGGGTGTCATTATAGTCAATGGCAATACGGAATGCTCACTTCGGACCAAGGAACATACAGCGGCCCTAGAAGTCGAAGTCCAAACCAGTATCGAGGGGCCCAATTACCAGCCCGCCGTCAAGAAATGGGAAGCAAGGAAACGAGCCTGAGATCTATCTCCATTTGAGGAGCCTCCCTACTCTCCACGTAAATAGGGATACGCCCCCATAACATGCCTACCTAGTAGCACACTACGTGCCTCGTCAGCACAACTTCACACTCAAAATACTGTGGGTAGCTGTGGGGCCTAATTAAAACCAAGTGTTCGGCTCAACCGAACTATGGTCTTATACGTCTTCGGACGTCGAACGGGTACCATCAAGGATCGATCCGACATTAAGCCAGACTAGCACGACGACCTCTCAAGGCTCCTTGTCAAGGGCCTGTCAGCTGATTATCACCCCCTCCACGAAGTCCTTCTCCCCAACAGAGGCAAAGGCGCAGACATGCAGCAGGGCACAATAGGGACATCAACCCACGCTTCAAGGCCCTATGTAAACCTTTAATCCGTATTTTTTATTTTTGTCTTATAAAGTGCTTGTAACAGATGCTTTGACAGTTCGAATTGTATGGATAGACGTCATGAGCTTCTTGAAAAAAAGACCACCTTTTACGGCCATCCTGTAGTTATTTACATTGCACTCATTTTTCCGCTCTTAGACACCGCTATAAACTAGTTCGGCACACTTTTCCCTCTAAAGATGCAGTTGGCTAGTAGACTCGGAGCTCGACCGTAATACTCGCCCTATGCATCAAGTCCGACACTATCTTTTCTCTACGTGTTCGACGTCTCGGATATTGCATTATATCCATCAGTTTGAATTACGTCTTGGGGTCAATAGTTGGGTTGCCCAGCTCCTGTTCTTACCTTCTTACGTTCTACACGTTTGGCTAAGAAGGTGTCACGCCCCAATATGCGATCTTATCTGAGAGGAACTCGAAGGTCCCACCAAGGATAGGGCTGCATATTGAAGACACTTTTGCAAGGTGGATATCATTACATCATACCATTACATAATAGATGGGGATACATACAAAAGGCATACAATGCCACATGAATACAACAACATCATACATAGGAGCAACATCCGACTATGGATGAAACACAAACGGAAACTCAAACGACATCCACCCTGCTAGCCCAGGCTGCCGACCAGGAACCTAACCCCTGAACAAAGAAGAAGCAGAAGAAGAACTCCAAGACAAGCATACATCGCTCTCACATCATGATCATCACATTACCTATACCTGCAACTGGTGTTGTAGTAATCTGTGAGCCACGAGGACTCAGCAATCCCATTACCATGGGTATCAAGACTAGCAAAGCTTAATGGGTATGGAATGGATAAGTGGTGAGGTTGCAGCAAGTGACTACGCAATTATATGGTGGCTAACTTCTGAGTACAAGAATAAGATGAGAAGCTACACAAACGGTCGCAAACTAGTAATAATCAATAAGTGATCATGAGCTACTTACGTTCAAATATAACCCCACCGTGTTCTCTTCTCGACCAACTCGAAAAGAGACCGCCACGGTTACGCACGCGGTTGGTGTATTTTAATTCGAATTTGGTGTCAAGTTCTCTACAACCGGACATTAAAAATTCTCATCTGCCACATAACCGCGAGCACGGCTCTCGAAAGTTTAAACCCTACAGGGGTGTCCCTACTTAGCCCATGACAAGCTCACAACCCGCGGAGACAATCCTCCACACGGGACATCCGATCAGACTCGGGATCCCGGTGCACAAGACATTTCGACAATGGTAAAACAAGTCCAGTAAGACCTCCCGGCATGCTGACACCCTGATAGTATCAACGCGTATCTCGTCTCAGGCCACGACGGATGAGCGAAGCGTATAGGTACAAGATACCCCAAGTTGCCAAGGGGCGGTCCCGCACGATGCTCTAGTTTTGGACCAACACCATCAGCACTAGCCCCCTTGTATTATGTAGAATTACTCCTCGGGTAGTGCTAACTCCCTATGTGTCAAGTTTAATATCAAGTTTAGTTATTATGTTGGGAAAATGGTAAAACCAATGTTGGGCCTTGTTGGAAGAGTTTTATTCCAAGCGAATTTTCCAGAAAATCCCCATGCGCATATTTCGTATTTGCTACTGTTCTGCCCTAAACCATATTTTAATGTTGTTAAACAGCAAAATAAAGTGCACCATGTTGTTAAACAGCATTTTCCCACCCCATTTACATATGAAATTTATTTAATTCGGAGCTATGGTTATTTGTTATGAAATTAACCATTTTAACATGTCAATTAAGCAAATTAAATGCAAACAACAATTTAAGCATTTTAAACATGGATGAAAGTTGGATATTATGAAACTAGATAAAATTCTAAGCATGTTACATATATAGTTTGACTAATTTGGATGCATGCATATTTAGTTATTAACAAAACAAAACAGGGGCATTTATGTAAATATGCAATGCACTTGAAAAATACTAAAATCAGAGAAGGGGAAAAAACATACGTGGGCCGAGTTGCAACACAGTGCAGCGGCCCAGGAGGAGTTTTGGCCCAGCGGTTGAGTGTGTGTGCAAAACTAAAAGAAACAGAGAAAAACAGGGGTGCCTGGGACTTGAACCCCAGAACCCTCGGATGGATAGCGGCTGCACGCCCAGCCACTGGGCTAGCTATGCGTTCGTGATCTAAAGGGAGATCATCAAGAAATAAAGCATATGTGCATCACGACTAGGACCAAAACTGAAGCGTGCGACTCGCCGGCGATGGAGCCAGCAACAACCACTGCTGTGGTTGCAGAGGACCAGCGGGGGTGTGGAAACATGCCAGGGTGCGTGTGGTAGAGCAACGGCGTGAGCGTGTGGGGAGAGGCTGGGCACGCATGAGGCCAACCCTCGTTACTCATAGCTTCGGCCATGGCTGATGACATGAATAGAATAGAGGCGACGTGCATGTGGATGTGCAGGAGCAGGACATGCATGGAACGCACGGGCGTGCGGGGAGTAGGAGGCTAGATGGGTAGTTGAGCTAGGTGACCAAAAGATCAGAGAAAAACTAAAACAAGATGAACCAAACAAGGGGTGGACTTGCTGGTTAAGGCATTCGGACCCGCCCACGGCGGGCGTGCAGCGGGGCGTGCAGGTGTGCGGGAGAGGCTACTGAGCAGTGCTGGCGAGTGCGGGGCAAGCGGCTGCACGGAGGTGTGATACGTCTCCAACGTATCTACTTTTCCAAACACTTTTGCCCTTGTTTTGGACTCTAATTGCATGATTTGAATGAAACTAACCCGGACGGGACACTGTTTTCAGCAGAACTGCCATGGTGTTGTTTATTGTCCAGAAAACAAAAGTTCTCGGAATGACCTGAAAATCCACGGAGATAACTTTTGGAAAATATAAAAAATACTGGCGGAAGAATCAATGCCAGGGGGCCCACACCCTGTCCACGAGGGTGGGGGCGGCCCTCCCCCTGGGTGCGCCCCCTGTCTCGTGGGCCCCCTGATGCTCCATCGACCTCAACTCCAAAACCATATATTCTGTTTCGCGGAGAAAAATCAGAGAGAAAGTTTCATCGCGTTTTACGATACGAAGCCGCCGCCAAGCCCTAATCTCTCTCGGGAGGGCTGATCTGGAGTCCGTTGGGGCTCCGGAGAGGGGGATTCGTCACCGTCATCATCATCAACCATCCTCCATCACCAATTTCATGATGCTCACCGCCGTGCGTGAGTAATTCCATCGTAGGCTTGCTGGACGGTGATGGGTTGGATGAGATTACCATGTAATCAAGTTAGTTTTGTTATTGTTTGATCCCTAGTATCCACTATGGTCTGAGATTGATGTTTCTATGACTTTGCTATGCTTAATGCTTGTCACTAGGGCCCGAGTGCCATGATTTCAGATCTGAACCTATTATGTTTTCATGAATATATGTGAGTTCTTGATCCTATCTTGCAAGTCTATAGTCACCTATTATGTGTTATGACCCGGCAACCCTGAAGTGACAATAATCGGGATACGTCTCGGTGACGACCATAGTTTGAGGAGTTCATGTATTCACTATGTGCTAATGCTTTGTTCCGGTTCTCTATTAAAAAGATGCCTTAATATCCCTTAGTTTCCACTAGGACCCCGCTGCCACGGGAGGGTAGGACAAAAGATGTCATGCAAGTTCTTTTCCATAAGCACGTATGACTATATCCAGAATATATGCCTACATTACATTGATGAACCGGAGCTAGTTCTGTGTCACCCTATGTTATAGCTATTACATGAGGAATCGCATCCAACATAATTATCCATCACTGATCCAATGCCTACGAGGTTTTCACATATTGTGCTTTGCTTATTTACTTTTCCATTGCTACTATTACAACTACTACAAAACTGCTATCTTTACTTTTGCTACTGTTACCATTACTATCATACTACTTTGCTACTAAATACTTTGCTGCAGATACTAAGTTATTCAGGTGTGGTTAAATTGACAACTCAACTGCTAATACTTAATAATATTCTTTGGCTCCCCTTGTGTCGAATCAATAAATTTGGGTTGAATATTCTACCCTCAAAAGCTGTTGCGATCCCCTACACTTGTGGGTTATCAAGTCTAATTTCTGGCACCATTGCCGGGGAGCATAGCTCTATTCTTTGAGTCACTTGGGATTTATATCTATTGATCACTATGAGGAACTTGAAAGACGAAAGAACCAAGATTTTTCCCTCAACTACGAGGGGAGATAAGGAACTGCCATCTAGCTCTGCACTAGATTCTCCTTCTGTTTTGAGTAAGCTTGCAACATCTAAACCTGCTACTGCTATGAATTCTGATATGTCGCATGTTATTGATATGCCACTTCTGCTATGCATGATACTTATGATGAAATCACTTTTGTGCGTGATACTAGTTTGCCATTAGGTGAATTTATTGATGAACAACTTCCTAGGGTTAGAGAGAATGAAATTATTGAAGATGCTATTATTGATGATAGTGATGATGAAAGTTCTCCCCCTGATTATGAATTACCTGTTGTTCCTGAGGGTTATGTTATGGATGAGGAAGCTCCTAGAGCTATTTTTGCTTGCAAAGATACATATGATCTTAAGAAGTTATTAGCTAAATGGAAGCAACAATCTCTTAATGCTAGAATGAAACCTGACCCCGCTTTTGCTACTTCACCTATCTGTGTTACTGATAAGGATTATGAATTCTCTGTTGATCCTGAGATTATTACTTTGGTTAAATCTGAACCTTTTTATGGCCTTGAATCTGAAACTATTGTGGCACATCTTACCAAGTTAAATGATATAGCCAGCCTATTCACTAATGATGAGAAGTCTCACTATTATTATATCCCTAAGATATTTCCGTTCTCATTAAAGGGTGATGCTAAGACTTGGTTTAATTCTCTTGATCCTGGTTGTGTGCGTAGTCCCCAGGATATGATTTATTACTTCTCTGCTAAATATTTCTCTGCCTTGCGGGAAATATATAATTTTGTGCAAATCAAAGAAGAGAGTCTCCCACAAGCTTGGGGGAGGCTTCTCCTATTACTTAATGCTTTGCCTGATCATCCTGTTAAGAAAAATGAAATACTTGATATCTTTTATAATGGACTAACTGATGCTTCCAAGGACTACATGGATAGTTGTGCTGGTTGTGTTTTCAGGGAAAGAACAGTCGACCAAGCTGAATTACTATTGAATAATATGTTGACTAATGAAAATAATTGGACTCTTCCTGAGCCAATCCCTGAGCCAATTGAGCGACTCCTGAGCCTATTCCTAAACCCACTCCGAAGAAGAGGGGCGTTCTATTTCTCAGTCCTGAAGATATGCAAGAGGCAAAGAAATCAATGAAAGAAAAAGGGTATTAAAGCTGAAGATGTTAAGAATTTACCACCTATTGGAGAAATACATGGTCTTAATATACTGCCTGTTGAAGAAATAGATTGTCTTGATAACTAGACACAGGTAGTAAAGGTAAATTCTCTCTATAGATATGATAAAGTTGAAATCCCCTCTACTAAATTTCATAGCCCATGCTTAGATGAATTTGATGACTTTATGGCTAGACAAGAAAGTTTTAATGCTTATGTTGGTAGAGAATTAAAGAATAATGCTTTCGAGATAGGACGCTTGAGTGATTGTATGGCTAGAGTTAAAGGTGAACTTAAACTCATTAGCAAATATGCTTCTATGGTTACCACTCAAGCTGAGAAAGTACTTAATGCTCAAAGTGATTTGCTCGATGAATTAAATAATAAACATGACTTTGCTGTTAGAGTGGCTACTAGAACTGGTAGAATGACTCGGGAACCTTTGTATCCTGAAGGCCACCCTAAGATAATCGAGTAGGATTCTCAGAAAAATAATTTAGAGGCACCTAGTTCTTCCAAAAAGAAGAAAAAGAAAAATGATAGGACTTTGCATGCTTCTAGTGAACCTATTGTAGACACACCTAAGAATCCCAATGATATTTCTATTTCTGATGCTGAAACACAATCAGGAGATGAACATGAACCTAGTAATAATGTTAATGATAATGTTCATGTTGATGCTCAACCTAGCAATAACAATGAAGTAGATGTTGAACCTGCTGTAGATCTTGATAACCCACAATCAAAGAATCGACGTTATGATAAAAGAGATTTTGTTGCTAGGACGCACAGTAAAGAAAGAGAACCATGGGTTCAGAAACCCATGCCCTTTCCTCCTAAACCATCCAAGACAAAGGATGATGAGGATTTTGAGCGCTTTGCTGAAATGATTAGACCTATCTTCTTACGTATGCGCTTGACTGGTATGCTTAAATTAAATCCTTATGCTAAATACATGAACGATATCGTTACAAATAAAAGAAAGATACTGTAAGCTGAAATTTCCACCATCCTTGCTAATTACACTTTTAAGGGTGGAATACCAAAGAAACTTGGAGATCCGGGAGTACCCACTATACCATGCTCCATTAAAAGAAATTATGTTAAAACAGCTTTATATGATCTTGGAGCCGGTGTTAGTGTTATGCCTCTCTCTTTATATCATAGACTTGAATTGAATAAGTTGACACCTACTGAAATATCTTTGCAAATGGCTGATAAATCAACTGCTATACCTGTCGGTATTTGTGAGGACGTGCCTGTTGTGGTTGCAAATGTCACTATCTTAACGGACTTTGTTATTCTTGATATCCCCGAGGATGATAGCATGTCGATTATCCTTGGTAGACCCTTTTCAAATACTGCAGGGGCTGTTATTGATTGCAACAAAGGCAATGTCACTTTTCATGTTAATGGTAATGAGCATACGGTACACTTTCCAAGGAAACAATCTCAAGTTCATAGCATCAATTCTATTGGAAAAATTCCAACTATAATTATTGGAGGTTTTGAATTTCCTCTTCCTACTGTGAAGAAAAAGTATGATATTCTTATTGTTGGGGATATTCATATCCCCATTGAGGTAACTTAATGTTATTCGAAATTTCTCCGGTTCCGTGTTATTCGGAATGAGTTTGTTAACAAGACTTGATCAACCTTGTTAGTGGAATTTTGATGATCATGAGATGGATGAAACTAGAAGGCACAACCTTCTATACCCTCTTTTTACTTTCTGTTATTTAGAATAAATAAAGCAAAAATAGTATTATCTGTCTGTTTTCTGAATTATCCGTGCAATAAAAAATATCCCGAAAATAAAAGTGCTCCAGATGCCCTGCAAATTTAGTATATGGATTATTTGAGGATTTTAGGCACTGAAAACACTGCAGGGGGGCAAGCACATGGCCACGAGGGTGGGGGGCGTGCCCACACCCCCTGGGCGCGCCCCTTGTCTCGTGGGCCCATGGTGGCCCCCTCCACTTATTCCTGCACCCACACACTCCATCTTCTTCCCAAAAAAATCCCCATCCAGCTCAAGCACGAGTTCTAGCTCATTTTGCTACTATTTTCGATCTCCTTGCTCAAAGCTCCATTCACAAAACTGCTTTGGGAGATTGTTGCTTGGTGTGTGACTCCTCCATTGGCCCAATTAGTTTTTGTTCTAGTGGTGTGTGACTCCTCCATTGGTCCAATTAGTTTTTGTTCTAGTGCTTTATTCTTTGCAAGTTTTTGCTGCATAGGTGACTCTATTCTTGAGCTTGCATGTTCAATTTTTGAGGTCCCAAGCAATTCTAATGCATGATATAGGCTCTAGGCACTTGTAGGAGTAGTTGCTACCAATCTTGTTTAGTTATATTCACTTTTATTTTGAAGTTACTAAAAATTTCAGAAATTTTCAGAAAATGTGAAGGAGATTTTTGAGGGGCTCTTCTAGCCAAGGCTCCTAGGAAAAACAAGCTAAAGAGAAGAAAAAGGTCAAGTATAATCTTCCTCGCGTAGCGGAAGTACGGCCGTGTGAATGGCCATGTGATAATTTCTTGAGAGAAGCCGGGATTTATGAAGACTTTTATTCCTTGATTGAAAATGCAGGCCTCACCGACTTCCTCCACGACCGGATCAATCAGTATCTCTTACTCACCAATACTTTCGTGCAAAACTTTTATTATTATCCTAAGAATTCACCTCCATCAGTATCATTTCATTTATATGATGAATTCAAGCAATTGTCTTTACGTAATTTTTGCGTGGTATGTAGAATACCCTTTAAGGGCAGATTAGATGAACCACATCGTAAAGATGTGAATGGCTTTGTTAACACCATTACTGTAGGGGATCCAAAAAAGGGTTCCGATGCGAGAATCTCTAGCATACACTTTCCTGTTTTATGCTACTTTGCCTTATTTGCTAGTCGATGATTAATTGGTCGTGGAAATAGTGGAAACTTCAGTGTTCCTGATATTATTATTCCATTCCATGCCTTGTTTGGTGATAATAGTTTTAGTATGGGTGCCATTATTGCTAAACGGCTGAGCCTGAACCGTACAAAAGGCCCCATTTTTGGAGGTATCTATGCTGCACGTCTTGCTAAACATTTTGAGATACCTATTAGACACCATGATAAAGAGGAGACAATATTGCCTCCTTATATTTTAGATTACAAGAGCATGGTAGCACATGAGTTTATTGTTCATAATGATGATAAGATGCTCCTGTATAACTTGAGATTTAATAAGAAACACATTGAGATTATTATCCTGCCCGTGCCTCTAATGTTTGATTTGACTGCAGTTACTTATCTCGTCTCGCCGGAAGTGGTGTACGCTCATCGAGGCCAAGCATCCGCTCCAGAACCTGAGCCGGAACCTCCACTGGACCCTTATTGTCCATCATCTTATCAGTGGGATCCGGAGGAGATGGCTAGTCAGTGGTATCCTTATTTCACTCCTCAGTCCACCGGGGAGAGTAGCCGCGGTCCTTGGCAATAAACCAACTTAGGCCAAAAGCCTAAGCTTGGGGGAGTACGTATTTCTCACCGACTTTACATTCATGTTCACACATTATTCTAGTTGTCGGTGCTCATACTCTTTCATTGTATTATCCATGCTAGTTTAATTTCTTTTTTCTAGCTTTCTTCTTGTGTGTTTGATAAACCTTAAGAAAAACCAAAAAATTAGTTAGTTTAAATTCCATGCTTGTAGTAGTAATTAAATGAAAACCCAAAAATATTTCTCGTTCTTCTTTTACTTGTTGGGAGCTTTCCCGAGTAAATAGTTTTATTTTCTTTTCTTTCCTTTGGGGGTCGAGAGTAGAAGACCATATTGAAAATGTTTAGTGGCTCTCATATGCATGATTGTTTATTTAACTTAGAGCCCATATTACTTTGTCTTCTCTTTTGAGTTGAATGCTTGCAGATTCCAGCTTAAACCAATGCACGTGCACTATTATTATTATTATGCACATCATTCGGTCGTGCAAGTGAAAAGCAATAATGACAATATATGATGCACTGATTGAGACGAGAAAAGCTGGTATGAACTCGACCTCTCTTGTTTTTGTAAATATGATGAGTTCATCGTTCCTGATTCAGCTTATTACGAAGTAAACATATTTGCAATGACGTTTAGAGATTATAGTTGCTTGTGCCATGCTTAATTAGCTATGAGTTATAATGGTTTACCTTGCGTGCCAACATGCTATTAAAATGATTATGATGTGGTATGATGGGATGTTATCCTCCTTTGAATGAATTGAGTGACTCGACTTGGCTCATGTTCACGCATGTAGTTGAAACAAATCAACATAGCCTTCACGATATTTATGTTCATGACTGTTGTCGCTCTCTTAGTTGGTCGCTTCCTAGTCTTTTGCTAGCCTTCATCTGTACTAAGCGGGAATACTGCTTGTGCATCCAAACTCCATCAACCCCAAAGTTGTTCCATATGAGTCCACCATACCTTCCTATATGCGGTATCTACCTGCCGTTCCAAGTAAATTTGTATGTGCCAAACTCCAAACCTTCAAATGAAATCCTATTTTGTATGCTTGAGCAGCCCATGTTTCAACTAGGGTTGTCTGTATCTTCCATGCTAGGTGGGTTATTCTCAAGAGGAGTGGACTCCGCTCCTCATTCATGAGAAAATGGCCGGTAACCGGGATGCCCTGTCCCATGATCAAAAAGATCAAAGCAAATCAATATAATTAAACAAAACTCCCCTAGGGCTGTTGTTAGTTGGAGGCACTCGTTGTTTCGAGCAAGCCATGGATTGATGCTTGTTGGTGGTGGGGGAGTATAAACTTTTACCATTCTGTTTGGGAACTGCCTATAATGCATGTAGTATGGAAGATATCGCCATCTCATAGTTGTTGCGTTGATAGTGAAAGTATGCCGCTCAAAATGTTATTCATCTCTATCTTAAAATCGAGCTCTGGCACCTCTACAAATCCCTGCTTCCCTCTGCGAAGGTCCTATCTATTTACTTTTATGTTGAGTCATCACCTTCTTATTAAAAAGCACCCGCTGGAGAGCACACTATCATTTGCATTCATTATTATCGGTTTATGTTGGGTATGACTTGACTGGATCTCTTTTTACCATGAATTACAATGTTTAGTCAGTCCTTGAACTTTAAAGGTGCTCTGCATTTATGTTTTGCGGTCGCAGAGAGGGCTAGCGAGATACCATCTTGTTATATCATATTATGATTATTTTGAGAAAGTGTTGTCATCCGAGTTTTATTATTATTGCTCGCTAGCTGATTATGCCATTGATATGAGTAAATGTGAGACCTAAGTGTTATTGTGAGTATGGTTAGTTCATAATCTTTGCCGAAAACTTGAATGTTGGCTTTACATATTTACAACAACAAGAGCAAATAGAGTTTGTAAAAGTTTTTCTTTATCACTTTCAGTTTATCAACTGAATTGCTTGATGACAAGGAAAGGTTTAAGCTTGGGGGAGTTGATACGTCTCCATATCTACTTTTCCAAACACTTTTGCCCTTGTTTTGGACTCTAACTTGCATGATTTGAATGAAACTAACCTGGACTGACGATGTTTTCAGCAGAACTGCCGTGGTGTTGTTTATTGTGCAGAAAACAAAAGTTCTCGGAATGACTAGAAAGTCCACGAAGATAAATTTTGGGAAATATAAAAAATACTGACGGAAGAATCAAGGCTAGGGGGCCCACACCCTATCCACAAGGGTGGGGGGCGCGCCCTCCCCCCTGGGTGCGCCCCCTGTCTTGTGGGCCCCCTGATGCTCCACCGACCTCAACTCCATCTCCATATATTCTGTTTCGTGGAGAAAAAAAATCAAAGATAAAGTTTCATTGCGTTTTACGGTATGGAGCCGCTGCCAAGCCCTAATCTCTCTCGAGAGGGCTGATCTGGAGTCTGTTCGGGGCTCCGGAGAGGGGGATTCGTCGCCGTCTTCATCATCAACCATCCTCCATCACCAATTTCATGATGCTCACCGCCGTGCGTGAGTAATTCCATCCTAGGCTTCCTGGACGGTGATGGGTTGGATGAGATTTACCATGTAATCAAGTTAGTTTTGATAGGGTTTGATCCCTAGTATCCACTATGTTCTAAGATTGATGTTGCTATGACTTTGCTATGCTTAATGGTTGTCACTAGGGCCCGAGTGCCATGATTTCAGATCTGAACCTATAATGTTTTCATGAATATATGTGAGTTCTTGATCCTATCTTGCAAGTACTCCCTCCGTTCGTTTATATAAGGTGTATTTGTTTTTTGATAAAATTCCACAATGTAAGGTGCATTTCTTCTAAATCCTCCTAATTCCCTTTTTAGCCCTCCAGCAAAAGGAAAGTATCTTTCTCCTGATTGCATGTACCTCTCTTTGTTGCAAAATAAGGAAAGAATCTCCCTCTCGATTGCATGAATCTCTTACTTGTCTGTACTCACTGATTTACTTGCCACTATTCAATAAATTTGCCACGGGTAATTCTGTCCTAACACATCTATATTTATGCGCCTTGGTCACTGTGCCAAAAATAATACACCTTATATAAAGGAACGGAGGGAGTATATAGTAACCTATTATGTGTTATGATCCGACAACCCCGAAGTGACAATAATCGGGATACTTCTTGGTGATGACCATAGTTTGAGGATTTCATGTATTCACTATGTGCTAATGCTTTGTTCCGGTTCTCTATTAAAAAGATGCCTTAATATCCCTTAGTTTCCACTAGGACCCCACTGCCATGGGAGGGTAGGACAAAAGATGTCATGCAAGTTCTTTTCCATAAGCACGTATGACTATATTCGGAATACATGCCTACATTACATTGATGAACCGAAGCTAGTTCTATGTCACCCTATGTTATAGCTATTACATGAGGAATCGCATCCGACATAATTATCCATCACTGATCCAATGCCTACGAGCTTTTCACATATTGTGCTTTGCTTATTTACTTTTCCGTTGCTACTGTTACAACTACTACAAAACTGCTATCTTTACTTTTGCTACTGTTACCATTACTATCATGCTACTTTGCTACTAAATACTTTGCTGCAGATACTAAGTTATCCAGGTGTGGTTGAATTGACAACTCAACTGCTAATACTTAAGAATATTCTTTGGCTCCCCATGTGTCAAATCAATAAATTTGGGTTGAATACTCTACCCTCGAAAGCTGTTGCGATCCCCTACACTTGTGGGTTATCAAGGTGCTCGAGCACGAGCAGGCTTGGCTCGGCTCGAGCGATGCGCGACGAGGCAGGGTGAGTAGATTACAGGCGCGGCAAGGTGAAGTGGACAGGGTGCGCGCGCGGGTGCGGATAGGCGTGCATGAACAGAGAGGGTAGAGCGCTTGCGGTTTCGTGTGCAAGGGTCCGAACAGAGGAGCTAAAGGCACGAGCTTCTGCTCGCTACCAGGGCAAGTCATGGTGGCCAGAGCTCCTATTCGCGAAGGACGGCGACTACTGCGTATGGAACAGAGAAGAAAAACGGGAGAAGGAGCGGAGCATCACCGTGGGTTTGCCGATGACGACGGACTCCCGGGGAAGCAGATGAGATGGCAGAGGCGCTGGTTGTCGGGGACGTACGTGTGCATGATGAAGACGAAGAAGGGGAAGAAGACATCAAGGAGGAAGCTGATCCAGGCTCTAGGCAGTTGCCTCGGAGACGAGGACGAAGTCGGGGACGCGTGCGTCGCTCCCCGAGGAAGAAGACCACGACGTCGAGTTTGATCGCGCCGGAGTAGAGCTCGGGCATGGCGTTGGCGATGGCTATGGCGTGGAGTGTCTTACCTTGTGGCGGCTAGACAAGGAGAAGGGAGGAATGGAAAGAGGAGAGACCCTAGGGCATCGGGGCATGATTTATAGGAGGAAGGGTGGCTGTCCCAACCATCAAATCAAGCCGGCTGCCGACATGGAGGTGCTGGATGTGCTGCCATACAGGAGAGAAGAAGAAGAACAGGGGCACTGCTGTTGGTGGGCTGGATGGACTGCAATGGGGGGAATAAGTGGCTGCGCTAGACCATGGTTGGGCTGAGGCGCCGGGCTCTCTCTCTCCCTCTATATTCTTTCTTTTTCTCAATTTCCTCAAAAAGAAAATAAGAGAGAAAAGCTCAGAGATAAAGGGAGAGCGTGAGAGAGATATGAGAATATATCTAGAGTCCTTGCATCATGCACAATTTGAATAAATGGACTTGGCAATTTTTGTGGATAGAAAAATAATTCAAGTCTGAATTATATTCAAACTTGAGCCATTTTTAACCCAACCAAATCAAACCCAAATGAGCTGAAACATTTAGGAGTTGGTCTTGGCATGGCCTAAGATTTATAGGAAAAGATAGAACATTTATGGAGGAAGAAAATGTCACTTGCAACAATGAAAGAAAGAAGAAGGAAGGAGGAGGTGATGATGCCTGATCATCCATGGAGCAATCAACAAACATAATGTAGGGGCAATGCACATGGACTTGGAAACAACATGAATGACACAATGCTATAACATGATCCATCAGGCAAAGGATGACATAATGCAAAATAATCAAAGATGAACATGATGCAATAAACAAAATATGGCAATGGCATACATCATGAGCATGACATAAAAACATAGGAATGAAATATGGAAAACAATTATGATAATGCAACAAACATAATAAACACACGACAACAACTAAAATAAATGGAAGGCATCTAGAGCATTGGTCTCAGGGTGTTACGACTCTCCTCCACTAACAGAATATCTCGTCCCGAGATCTTAGGAACGAGACGAAAGAAAAGAAGGATGAGGTGAGATAAGAACACAAGAGAGAAGATGAACAAAGACTAGAGCACTCGTTAGAAACGAGGAACGTCAAATATGATGAGAATCAAAAGCTCAAGGAATAAGATAGACTCTGAAACCACTTCGGTTAGAACAAGGTAGAAAAGAATAAGAACAAAAGAATTTGGGCAGCACTCCGACTGAAAATGGAAGGAATAGAACATGAACTTCACAAGATGGGATGACACTTGACGAGAACAACAACACAATGCCTCTGGAAGAATTGAAAGAATGGAATGAAAGGGATAAGAGAACAATAACTTCCACCACGAATGAGTTTGATAGCATCCTTAGAAGGAAGGATTGAACAGAGTTGTTGAGAAATCAATAACAAAAGAATAAGCTTGTTGTGGGCTTATGGAAAAACATCTCGAAACTTGACGTGAAATTATGCCACAAACAAATGATTGAATAGCTGAGAAGAATGATGAAGTGCAAAACTCCACTTCAAAAGAATACAGAGAATTAATTGCACTTCGAGACGCAAGAAGAGAAGATACTGGAGCTCCTCCAACAAGAATCTTGCTGAACACTTGAAGAATGAATTAAATCATGAAGTACCACCATGAAGAACTCTGGTAAACAAAAGGATTAAAGAAACGAAGGTTGAAAAGAACAAGATGAAGCCTTGCGATTATTTAGATGGAGCTTCATGACAAGACAACCGAGAAAAACTTGGAACTCCGGAAAAGAAAAGATGAAAACACTTGGGACTAGATTTTATTAATCATGAACAAACTCCGAAGGAAGGGATTAATCAACTTGATGAAAGAAGAATAAGAATTATGTTATGCTTATCCTCCATCAATTAAATCAATGGGAAACAATGGATTTGCGTACTACTTATTCGCGTTGAAAATGATTAAGGGGGGATATAGCTCAAAACTTGGAAAAATCTTCTTGAACCACCGGTAGGATTGGAAAGAATGAATGAATTGATATGATAACAAAGGAAAATGATTCCTGAATGAACCACCGTAAGAATTTGAAAATGAATGAACAAAAAGAATGAATCACCGGTGAGAATTAGAAAAAGCACGAACATAATTGAGGGAATTTAGAGACAAGAGAATGAAGAGAATGCGAACTGATTAAAGAATACTTGACCAAAGCACCGGAAGAATATGGAGACGAACGAAGAGGCATCAATTCTGAATAATTAGAGAACGAAGCTGAAAACTCAGAACAAAGAAATCTTCTGGAATGATGGTCTCCAGTGAAACGAAACGGAAAAATAACTCCTGACATACTCCGGATGGGTAAGAAAAGAATGCTCACAATCGAAAGGAATTTTGAGATAATATCTTGAAGCTTGAGCAATGAATCTTCACGAGAACGGGTAAGATTTAAGAGAAACTCTTCTTTGGTCTTCAACGCTGAGAAGACGATGAGGAACACCACCAAAATTGTTGAGATACTCCGGAATAATGAAAAGAGGAAAGGTTGAATCAAAGATGAAAAGTATTTGAAAGCGATCTTGGAGAAGACATATGATTGATGGAATCCATTCTTATGTCACACATTGAAAGAATTGGGAATAACTCTGGGACAATTAGAAGAGTCAGGTAAGATCCTGGGAAAAGACCTGTGGGTTAGGGCCCACTGAAAATAAAACACCGTTGAAAAGGAATGTTGACTTGTAAATGATGCACCGGAACGATTGAAAGACTTGAATGAGGTGATAACCTCGAACTAATTGGAACATAGATGAATCTCCTGAGATGTCTTCATCACTCCGGAATGATTAAATAGCGAGAGTCGAACGAGAAAGGGGAAGCATTTGAGCCAAGGCAAGGAATACGATCAACACCGGAAAAAAAACTTAAGTTGAGTCCACCGGAAAAGAAAAGAAGACGAATCGATGATGAACTTGACGAGAATTCACAGGTTGAGATAATTGAGGAAAGACTAAAGAGGCTCCGCACGAATGAAATTGATGCTCGAATAGAGACTCAGACTCCGGGAAGACAAAAGGGAGGGAGGGCAGGAAAAACAAACGCAACTTGGAAGGGGGAACCGGAGAATAACTTTAAGAGAAAAGCACCGGTTGAAATAATTGAGGAAATAATGCAAAGGCTTCACACGAGTAGGATGGATACTCGATCAAGGACTCCAGCTCCGAGAAGAAAAAAAGGTGGGCGGATGGGAACAAGAAGACAACTGAGGGCGACATGGTTTCTGTTCAGACGACGTTGCTTCCTCGTCTGAGAAAGAGTTGAGGATTGATCTTGGCAAATACGAAGAAGATCGAATCAACTTGACGAGAAATGCACTGAATGAACAAAGCTGACAACGCAACGATCGGAAAACTGACTGCGTGAACCTAAAGAAAAATTTGAAGGGGAAGAGAAGTAATTCAAAACACCTACGTCAAGATTCCTCACCAGAGCGACGAAGGGGCTGGGGAGTAAAAAGAATTCCTACTTTCTGATATAACTAGACTCCAAAAATGGTTTTCTTCTTGACTCGACAATGGCCATGCTACGAACAATCAAGGGGGGCTCCTATGGTCGGTCAAGGCTCTGATACCAACTTGTCACGCCCAATATGTGATCCTATCAAAGAGGAACTTGAAGATCCCACCAAGGATAGGGTCGCATATTGAAGACGCTTTTGCAAGGTGGATATCATTACATCGTATCATTACATAATAGATGGTGATACATACAAAAGGCATACAATGCCACATGAATACAACAACTTCATACACAAGAGCAACATCCGACTACGAATGAAACACAAACAGAAACTCAAATGACATCCACCCTGCTAGCCCAGGCTGCCAACCAGGAACCAAACCCCTAAACAAAGAAGAAGCAGAAGAAGAACTTCAAGACAAGCATACATCACTCTCACGTTATGATCATCGCATTACCTGTACCTGCAACTGGTGTTGTAGTAATCTATGAGCCACGAGGACTTAGCAATCTCATTACCATGGGTATCAAGAATAGCAAAGCTTAAAGGGTATGGAATGGATAAGTGGTGAGGTTGCAGCAAGCGACTAAGCAATTATATGGTGGCTAACTTACGAGTACAAGAATAAGATGAGAAGCTACGCAAACGGTCGCAAACTAGTAATGATCAATAAGTGATCCTGAACTACTTACGTTCAAACATAACCCCACCATGTTCTCTTCTGGACCCACTCGAAAAGAGACCGTCACGGTTACGCACGCGGTTGATGTATTTTAATTCGAATCTGGTGTCAGTTCTCTACAACCGGACATTAAAAATTCCCATCTGCCACATAACTGCGGGCATGTCTCTCGAAAGTTTAAACCCTACAGGGGTGTCCCAATTTAGCCCAAGACAAGCTCATGATCCGCGGAGGCAATCCTCCATCGCGGGACATCCAATCAGACTCGGGATCCCGGTGCACAAGACATTTCAACAATGGTAAAACAAGTCTAGCAAGATCTCCCGGCGTGCCGACACCCTGATAGTAGCCGCGTGTATCTCATCTCAGGCCACGAAGGATGGGCAAAGCGAACAAGTACCAGATACCCCAAGTTGCCAAGGGGCAGTCCCGCACGATGCTCTAGTTTGGGACCAACACCATCAGCACTAGCCCCCCTGTATTATGTAGAATTACTCCTCGGGTAGCGCTAACTCCTTATGTGTCATGTTTATTACCGAATTTAGTTATTATGTTGGGCAAATGGTAAAACCAATGTTGGGCCTTGCTGGAAGAGTTTTCTTCAAAGCAAACTGTCAAGAGGGGCCCATAAACCCTCATCGTGTTAGGGACGCAAAATCAAGGAACATGACACCGGTATGACGGAAACTAGGGCGGCAAGAGTGGAACAAAACACCAGACATAAGGCCGAGCCTTCCACCCTTTACCAAGTATATATGTGCATTAATTAAATAAGATATATTGTGATATCCCAAGATATCCATGATATCCATGTCCCAACATGGAACAACCTGCATCTGCACCCGCAACTAGCAACGCTATAAGAGGGATGGGCAAAGCGGTAACATAGCCAAACAATAGTTTGCTGGGTAGGTGGAAAAGGTTAGAGGCTGTTTCATGTCAATTTGGGTGGCTTGATAAACAAGTGGTAGGAAGCGCGACATAGCGATAGCATCGAGACAACTAGCATAGCAATGATAGTAGTGAGATCATGGGTAATGGTCATCTTGCCTGAAATCCCACTAGGAAGAAGAACGAGTCCATGAAGTAGACGGACGGGCATTGATGAACATGCGTAGTTGAACGAATCCACATGATCGCAACGAAACATGAACTATCGAGAAGAAGCACAACCGGAAAGAAGCAAACAACTCGGTAAACACACAACACATAACATGGCATGATGCTCAACCAAGTATGATGCATGACAATATTAAATGTTGTTACTCATGGCAGAGATGAAGCATATGAAAACTACCTAGCTAGGCAAGTTTAAATGAGGCCGGAAACAATAAACAACAATTCCAGAAAATCCCCATGCGCATATTTCGTATTTGCTACTGTTCTGCCCTAAACCATATTTTAATGTTGTTAAACAGAAAAATAAAGTGCACCATGTTAATCTATGCATTTTTTCACCCAATTTACATATGAAATTTATTTAATTCGAAGCTACGGTTATTTAGTTATGAAATAAACCATTTTAACATGTTAATTAAGCAAATTAAATGCAAACAACAATTTAAACATTTTAAACATGGATGAAAGTTGGATATTATGAAACTAGATAAAATTCTAAGCATTTTACATATATAGTTTGATTAATTTGGATGCATGCATATTTAGTTATTAACAAAACAAAATAGGGGCATTTATGTAAATATGCAATGCACTTGAAAAATACTAAAACGAGAGAAGGAAAAAACATACGTGGGCCGAATTGCAACACAGTGTAGCAGCCCAGGAGGAGTTTTGGCCCAGCGGTTGAGTGTGTGAGCAAAACTAATAGAAACAGAGAAAAACAGGGGCGTAGACGAACAGGCATAGTCGAACGAATCCACAAGATCGCAATGAAACATGAACTATCGAGAAGAAGCACAACCGGAAAGAAGCAAACAACTCGGTAAACACACAACACATAACATGGCATGATGCTCAACCAAGTATGATGCATGACAAGATTAAATGTTGTTACTCATGGCAAGAGATGAAGCATATGAAAACTACCGCTAGGCAAGTTTAAATTAGGCCGAAAACAATAAACAACAATTCCGGAAAATCCCCATGTGCATATTTTGTATTTGCTACTGTTCTGCCCTAAACCATATTTTAATATTGTTAAACAGCAAAATAAAGCGCACCATGTTAATCCATGCATTTTTCCACCCCATTTACATATGAAATTTATTTAATTCAGAGCTACGGTTATTTAGTTATGAAATAAACCATTTTAACATGTCAATTAAGCAAATTAAATGCAAACAACAATTTTAACATTTTAAACATGGATGAAAGTTGGATATTATGAAACAAAATAAAATTCTAAGCATTTTACATATATAGTTTGATTAATTTGGATGCATGCATATTTAGTTATTAACAAAACAAAACAGGGGCATTTATGTAAATATGCAATGCACTTGAAAAATACTAAAACCAGAGAAGGAAAAAAAAAATACATGGGCCGAATTGCAACAAAGTGCAGCGGCCCAGGAGGAGTTTTGGCCGAGCGATTGAGTGTGTGTGTGCAAAACTAAAAGAAACCGAGAAAAACAGGGGCGCCTTGTACTTGAACCCCAGACCCCTCGGATGGATAGCGGCTGCGTTAGCCACTGGGCTAGCTATGCATTCGTCATCTAAAGGGAGATCATAAAAAAATAAAGCAAATGTACATCGCGACCAGGACCAAACTGAAGCGTGCGCATGGGGACTCCCCGGCGACGGAGCCAGCAGCAACCACTGCTGTGATTGCAGAGGACCGACGGGGGTGCAGAAACGTGCCAGGGTGCATGTGGTAGAGCAACAACGTGAGGGTGTGGGCATGCATGAGGCCAACCCTGGCTGCTCATGGCTTCGGCCATGGCTGACGACATGAACAGAACAGAGGCGACGTGCGTGTGGATGCGCAGGAGCATGACATGCATGGAACGCATGGGCGTGCATCGAGTAGCAGGCTAAATGGGTGGTTGAGCTAGTTGACCAAAAGATCGGAGAAAAACTGAAACAAGATGAAAGAAACATGGGCTGGTCTTGCTGGTCGAGGCGTTCGGCAACGGCCACGGCGGGCGTGTAGCGGGGCATGCGGGTGTGCGGGAGAGGCTGCTGAGCAGCGCTGGCGAGCGTGGGGCAAGCGGCTGCACGGAGGTGCTCGAGCACGAGCAGGCTCGGCTGGGCTTGGGCGATGCGCGGCGAGGCAGGGTGAGTAGAGTACAGAGGCGCGACAAGGCGAAGCGGACAGGGTGTGTGCGCGGGTGCGGATAGGCGTGCGTGAACAGAGAGGGTAGAGCGCTTGCGGGTTTCGTGCGCAAGGGTCCGAACAGAGGAGCTAAAGGCACAAGCTTTCGCTCGCTACCATGACAGGTCATGGTGGCCAGAGCTCCTGTTCGCGAAGGGCGACGACTACAGCGTATGGAACGGAGTAGGAAAAACGGGAGAAGGAGCGGAGCATCACCGTGGGTTTGCCGATGATGACGGACTCGCCGGGGAAGCAGATGAGATGGCGGAGGCGCTGGTTGTTGGGGACGTACGGGTGCATGATGAAGATGAAGAAGGGAAAGAAAACATCGAGGAGGAAGCTATCCAAGCTCTAGGCAGTTGCTGCGGAGACGAGGACGAAGTCGGGGACGCGTGTGTCGCTCCCCGAGGAAGAAGACGACGACGTCGATCTTGATCATGCCGGAGTAGAGCTCGGGCATGGCGTTGGCAACGGCTATGGCGTGAAGTGGCTTACCTTGCGGCGGCTAGACACGGAGGAGGGAGGAATCGAAAGAGGAGAGACCCTAGGGCACTGGGGCATGATTTATAGGAGGTAGGGAGGTGATACGTCTCCAACGTATCTACTTTTCCAAACACTTTTGCCCTTGTTTTGGACTCTAACTTGCATGATTTGAATGAAACTAACCCAGACTGACATTGTTTTTAGGAGAACTGCCATGATGTTGTTTTGTGTGTAGAAAGCAAAAGTTCTCGGAATGTCCTAAAAATCCACGGAGGCACTTTTTGGAAAATATAAAAAATACTGGCGAAAGAATCAAAACCAGGGGGCCCACACCCTGTCCACGAGGGTGGGGGCGCGCCCCCTGTCTCGTGGGCCCCCTGGGCCTCCACTGACCTCAACTCCAACTCCATATATTCACGTTCGGGGAGAAAAAAATCAGAGAGAAAGTTTCATCGCGTTTTACGATATGGAGCCGCCGCCAAGCCCTAATCTCTCTCGGGAGGGCTGATCTGGTGTCCGTTCGGGGCTCCGGAGAGGGGGATTCGTCGCTGTCATCATTATCAACCATCCTCTATCACCAATTTCATGATGCTCACTGCCGTGCGTGAGTAATTCCATCGTAGGCTTGCTGGACGGTGATGGGTTGGATGAGATTTACCATGTAATCAAGTTAGTTTTGTTAGGGTTTGATCCCTAGTATCCACTATGTTCTGAGATTGATGTTGCTATGACTTTGCTATGCTTAATGCTTGTCACTAGGGCCCGAGTGCCATGATTTCAGATCTGAACCTATTATGTTTTCATGAATATATGTGTGTTCTTGATCCTATCTTGCAAGTATATAGTCACCTATTATGTGTTATGATCCGACAACCCCGAAGTGACAATAATCGGGATACTTCTCGGTGATGACCGTAGTTTGAGGAGTTCATGTATTCACTATGTGCTAATGCTTTTTTCCGGTTCTCTATTAAAAGGAGCCCTTAATATCCCTTAGTTTCAGGTAGGACCCCGCTACCACGGGAGGGTAGGACAAAAGATGTCATGCAAGTTCTTTTCCATAAGCACGTATGACTATTTACGGAATACATGCCTATATTACATTGATGAACTGGAGCTAGTTCTGTGTCACCCTATGTTATAGCTATTACACAAGGAATCGTATCCGACATAATTATCCATCACTGATCCATTGCCTACGAGCTTTTGATATATTGTTCTTCGCTTATTTACTTTTCCGTTGCTACTGTTACAACTACTACAAAACCCAAAAACATTACTTTTGCTACTGTTACCTTTATTATCATACTACTTTGCTACTAAATACTTTGCTGCAAATATTAAGTTATCCAGGTGTGGTTGAATTGACAACTCAACTGCTAATACTCCAGAATATTCTTTGGCTCCCTTTGTGTCAAATCAATAAATTTGGGTTGAATACTTTACCCTCGAAAGCTGTTGCGATCCCCTACACTTGTGGGTTATCAAGACTAATTTCTGGCGCCGTTGTTGGGGAGCATAGCTCTATTCTCTGAGTCACTTGGGATTTATATCTGTTGATCACTAAGATGACAGATCTACGATTTTTCCCTCAACTACGAGGGGAGGTAAGGAACTGCCATCTAGCTCTACACTAGATTCTTCTTCTGTTTTGAGTAAGCTTGCGACACCTAAACCTCATACTGCTATGAATTCTGATATGTCGCATGTTATTGACAATGCCACTCCTGCTATGCATGATACTTATGATGAAACTACTTTGCCATTAGGTGAATTTCTTGATGAACAACTTGCTAGAGTTAGGGGGAATAAAATTATTGAAGATGCTATTATTGATGATAGTGATGATGAAAATTCTCCCAATGATTATGAATTGCCTGTTGTTCCTAAGGGTTATGTTATGCATGAAGAAGCTGCTAGAGCTATCTTTGCTTGCAATGATAGATATGATCTTAAGAAATTATTAGCTAAATGGAAGCAGCAGTCTCTTAATGCTAAAATGAAACCTGACCCTGCTTTTGCTACTTCACCTATCTGTGTTACTGATAAGGATTATGAATTCTCTGTTGATCCTGAGATTATTACTTTAGTTGAATCTGATCCTTTTTATGGCCTTGAATTTTAAACTGTTGTGGCACATCTTACCAAGTTGAATGATATAGCCACCCTGTTTACTCATGATGATAAATCTCGCTATTTTTATGTCCTTAAGATATTTCCGTTCTCGTTAAAGGGTGATGCTAAGACTTGGTATAATTCTCTTGCTCCTAGTTGTGTGCGTAGTCCCCAGGATATGATTTATTACTTCTCTGCTAAATATTTCCCTACTCATAAGAAACAAGCTGCCTTGCAGGAAATATACAATTTTGTGCAAATCAAAGAAGAGAGTCTCCCACAAGCTTGGGGGAGGCTTCTTCGATTACTTAATGCTTTGCCTGATCATCCTCTTAAGAAAAATGAAATACTTGATATCTTTTATAATGAACTAACCGATGCTTCCAAGGACTACTTGCATAGTTGTGTTGCTTGTGTTTTCAGGGAAAGAACAGTTGATGAAGCTGAATTACTATTGAATAATATGTTGACTAATGAAAATAATTGGACTCTTCCCGAGCCAATTCCTGAGGCAATTCCTGAACCAATTAAGCCAACTCCTGAGCCTATTCCTGAACCCACTCCGAAGAAGAGTGGTGTTTTATTTCTCAGTCCTGAAGATATGCAAGAGGCAAAGAAATCAATGAAAGAAAAAGGTATTAAAGCTGAAGATGTTAAGAATTTACCTCCTATTGAAGAAATACATGGTCTTAATATACCTCCTGTTGAAGAACCACATTGTCTTGATCACCCGACACAGGTAGTAAAGGTAAATTCTCTCTATAGATACGATAAAGTTGAAATCCCCTCTACTAAATTTCATAGCCCATGCTTAGATGAATTTGATGTCTTTATGGCTAGACAAGAAAGTTTTAATGCTTATGTTGGTAGAGAGTTAAAGAATAATGCTTTCAAGATAGGACGCGTGAGCGATAATATGGCTAGAGTTAAAGGTGAACTCAAACTCATTAGCAAATATACTTCTATGGTTGCTACTCAAGCTGAGCAAGTACTTAAAGCTAAAAATGATTTGCTTGATGAATTAAATAATAAAAATGACTATGCTGTTAGAGTGGCTACTAGAACTGGTAGAATGACTCAGGAACCTTTGTATCCTGAAGGCCACCCTAAGAGAATCAAGAAAGATTCTCAGAGAAACAACTTAGAGGCACCTAGTTCTTCTAAAGAGAAGAAAAAGAAAAACGATAGGACTTTGCATGCTTCTAGTGAACCTACTGTAGACACACCTGAGAATCCCAATGATATTTCTATCTCTGATGCTGAAACACAATCAAGTGATGAACATGAACCTAGTAATAGTATTAATGATGATGTTCATGTTGATGCTCAACCTAGCAAAAACAATGAAGTAGAGATTGAACCTGCTATTGATCTTGATAACCCACAAACAAAGAATCAACATTATGATAAGAGAGATTTTGTTGCTAGGAAGCACGGTAGAGAAAGAGAACCATGGGTTCAGAAACCCATGCCCTTTCCTCCTAAACCATCCAAGACAAAGGATGATGAGGATTTTGAGTGCTTTGCCGAAATGATTAGATCTATCTTCTTACGTATGCGCTTAATTGATATGCTCAAAGTAAACCCTTATGCGAAGTATATGAAGGATATCATCACAAATAAAAGAAAGATACCTGAAGCTGAAATTTCCACCATGCTTGCTAATTACACTTTTAAGGGTGGAATACCAAAGAAACTTGAAGACCCGGGGGTACCAACTATACCATGCTCCATTAAAAGAAATTATGTTAGAACTGCTTTATGTGATCTTGGAGTCAGTGTTAGAGTTATGCCTCTCTCTTTATACCGTAGACTTGAATTGAATAAGTTGACACCTACTGAAATATCTTTGCAAATGGCTGATAAATCAACTGCTATACCTGTCGGTATTTGTGAGGATGTGCCTGTTGTGGTTGCAAATGTCACTATCTTAATGGACTTTGTCATTCTTGATATTCCCGAGGATGATAGTATGTCGATTATCCTTGGTAGACCTTTTTTGAATACTGCAGGGGCTGTTATTGATTGCAACAAAGGCAATGTCACTTTGCATGTTAAGGGTAATGAGCATACGGTACACTTTCCGAGGAAACAATCTCAAGTTCATAGCATCAATTCTATTGGAAAAGTTCCAACTATCATTATTGGAGGTTTTGAATTTCCTCTCCCTACTGTCAAGAAAAAGTATGATATCTTATTGTTGGGGATTTTCATATTCCCGTTGAGGTAACTTAGTGTTATTCGAAATTTCCCCGGTTCTGTGTTATTCGGAATGAGTTTGTTAACAAGACTTGATCAACCTTGTTAGTGGATTCATTTTGATGATCACGAGATGGATGAAACTTGAAGGCACAACCTTCTGTACCCTATTTTTACTTTCTGTTATTTAGAATAAATAAAGCAAAATAGTATTATCTGTCTATTTTCTGAATTATCCGTGCATTAAGAAAATATCCTAAAAATAAAGTGCTCCAAATTCCTTGCAAATTTAGTATGATTTTTATGGAATACTTGAGGATTTTAGGCACTCAAATCACTGCAGGAGGGGCAAGCACCAGGCCACGAGAGTGGAGGGTGCGCCCCCTGTCTTGTGGGCCCCTGGTGGCCCCCCTCCACTTATGCCAGCACCCACACACTTCATCTTCTACCCAAAAAAATCCCCATCCAGCTCAAGCACGAGTTCTAGCTCGTTTTTCTGTGATTTTCGATCTCCTTGCTCAAAGCTCCATTCACGAAACTGCTTTCGGAGATTGTTGCTTGGTATGTGACTCCTCCATTGGTCCAATTAGTTTTTGTTCTAGTGCTTTATTCATTGCAAATTTTTTCTGCTTAGGTGACCATGTTCTTGAGCTTGCATGTTAAATTTATGAGGTCCTAAGCAATTCTAATGCATGATATAGGCTCTAGGCACTTGTAGGAGTAGTTGCTACCAATCTTGTCTAGTTTTATTCACTTTTATTTTGAAGTTACTAAAATTTCAGAAATTTTCAGAAAATTTTAAGTAAACTTTTGTGGGGCTCTTCTAGCCAAGGCTCTCTGGAAAAACAAGCCAAAGAGAAGGAAAATGCCAAGTATAATCTTCCTACCTTAGCGGAAGTACGGTCGTGTGAATGGCCATGCGATGATTTCTTGAAAGAAGCTGGAATTCATGAAGATTTTTATTCTTTGATCGAGAACGCAGGCCTCACCGGTTTATTCCACGACCGGCTCGATCATTACCTCTTACTCACCAATACTTTCGTGCAAAATTTTTATTATTATCCTAAGAAGTCACCGCCTGCAGTATCATTTCATTTATATGATGAATTCAGAGAAATGTCTCTACGTAATTTTTGCGCGGTGTGTAGGATACCCTATAAGGGAGAATTAGAGGAACCCCATCATAAAGATGTGGATGGCTTTGTTAACACTATCGTTGTAGAGGAGCCAAAGAAGGGTTCCGAGGCAAAAATCTCTAGCATACACTTTCCTGTTTTATGATACTTTGCCATATTTGCTAGTAGATGCTTGATTGGTCATGGAAATAGTGGAAACTTTAGTGTTCCTGATATTATCATTCTTCAACATGCCTTACTTGGAGACAATAGTTTTAGTATGGGTGCCGTCGTTGCTAAACGGCTAGACCTGAATCGTACAAAAGGCCCCATATTTGGAGGTATCTATGCTTCACGTCTTGCTAGACATTTTCAGATACCTATTAAGCACCATGAGAAAGAGGAGACAAAATTTCCTCCTCACATTTTAGATTACAAGAGCATGGTGGCACACACGTTTATTGTTGACAACGAAGAGAAGATGCTCTTGTATAACCTTAGATTTAATAAGAAACACAATGAGACTATTATTTTGCCTGCGCCTCTGATACGTCTCCAACGTATCTATAATTTTTGATTGCTCCATGCTACTTTATCTACTATTTTGGACTATATTGGGCTTTATTTTTCCACTTTTATATTACTTTTGGGACTAACCTATTAACCGGAGGCCCAGCCCAGAATTGCTGTTTTTTTGCCTATTTCAGTGTTTCAAAGAAACGGAATATCAAACGGAGTCCAAACGGAATGAAACCTCCGGGACGTGATTTTCCAACCGAACGTGATCCAAGAGACTTGGACCCTACTCCAAGCAGTGCCAGAGGTGGTCACGAGGGTGGAGGACACGCCCTCCTGGGCGCGCCTCCTACCTTGTGGGCCCCCTGACGCTCCACCGACGTACTCCTTCCTCCTATATATACCTACGTATCCCTGTACGATCAGAACAGGAGCCAAAAACCTAATTCCACTGCCGCAACCTTCTGTGTCCATGAGATCCCATCTTGGGGCCTGCTCCGGAGCTCCGCTGGAGGGGGCATCCACCACGGAGGGCTTCTACATCATCACCATAGCCCCTCCGATGAAGTGTGAATAGTTTACTTCAGACCTTCGGGTCCATAGCTAGTAGCTAGATGGCTTCTTCTCTCTTTTTGGATCTCAAATAAAATGTTCTCCCCCTCTCTCGTGGAGATCTATTCGATGTAATCTTCTTTTTGCGGTGTGTTTGTTGAGACCGATGAATTGTGGGTTTATGATCTAGTATTATCTATGGAAAATATTTGATTCTTCTCTGAATTCTTTTATGTATGATTGAGTTATCTTTGCAAGTCTCTTCAAATTATCCTTTTTGGTTTGGCCAACTAGATTAGTAGTTCTTGCAATGCGAGAAGTGCTTAGCTTTGGGTTCAATCTTGCGGTGTCCTTACCCAGTGACAGAAAGGGTTGCAAGGCACGTATTGTATTGTTGCCATCAAGGATAACAAGATGGGGTTTTTATCATATTGCATGAATTTATCCCTCAACATCATGTCATCTTGCTTAAGGCGTTACTCTGTTTTTAACTTAATACTCTAGATGCATGCTGGATAGCGGTCGATGAGTGGAGTAATAGTAGTAGATGCAGAATTGTTTTGACCTGCTTGTCTCGGACGTGATGCCTATATACATGATCATTGCCTAGATATACTCATAACTATTCTCAATTCTGTCAATTGCTCAACAGTAATTTGTTCACCCACCGTAGAATACTTATGCTCTTGAGAGAAGCCACTAGTGAAACCTATGGCCCCCGGGTCTATTCTTATCATATCAATCTCTATCACTTTATTTACTTGCTTTGTTTTTACTTTGCCTTTTATTTTTTACTTTGTATCTATCTATCAAAAATACCAAAAATATTATCTCTATCAGATCTCACTCTCGTAAGTGACCGTGAAGGGATTGACAACCCCTAAGCATTGGTTGCGAGTTGCTATCGTTTTGTGTAGGTACGAGGGACTTGTGAGTGGTATCCTACTGGATTGATACCTTGGTTCTCAAAAACTGAGGGAAATACTTACGCTACTTTGCTGCATCATCCTCTCCTCTTCGGGGAAATCCAACACAGTGCACAGGAGGTAGCAAGAAGAATTTCTGGCGCCGTTGCCGGGGAGGCTCACGCAAGCAAGTCAACCATACCAAGTACCCATCGCAATCCCTATCTCTCGCATTATATTATTTGCCATTTGCCTCTCGTTTTCCTCTCCCCCACTTCACCCTTGCCGTTTTATTCGCCCCTCTTCCGTTCGATCTTGTGTCTCCATGTACCTTCTTTTTTGCTTGCATCTTCGCTTGCTAAAAGTTTATGGATCCTCATCCACTTGCTAATCTCTTTAAGAGATCCAATTATGTTGAACCTATTGCTAGTGAGTTGAGTGCACTAGATTATCTTTATGAGGTTTTGCTTGAAATTCGTGAATCTGAAAATTATGATGAAGAAATTTATGAAGAGATTCATGATAACTCCTTGAATAAAAAGCATGATTGCAATGATTTTCCTATAAATTCTCTTGATGTCAATTGTGCTAATAATATGCAAAACCCTAAGCTTGGGGATGCTAGTTTTGCTATGTCTACTACTTGTTTCAATGATCATGATTGGGGTGATTCTTCTTACAACCTTGAAAATTTATTAAGCCCCATGATGAATATGAGATTGATAATAATGTTTGCAATAATATTGAAAGTGGGTTTGGAAGAGTGTCAACTTTAGATCCCACATTTTTGGAGTATGTTCAATCTTATGATATTGTTGATAAAAGTGGGTTTGGAGAGGTCATGACTTTAGTTAATGTTAATCCCACTATTTTGGAAGAGTGTCAACTATTCATGCATGTGGATCATGTTGAAAATACTTTATGTGATAGCTATTTTGTTGAATTTGCTTATGATCCCACATGTAATTATTATGAGAGAGGAAAATATGGTTGTAGAAATTTTCATGTTACAAAATTACCTCTCATCATGTTGAGATTGCTATCGCCTCTTTCTTCTTCCTTGCATATGCTAATTTTTGCTTGCCTTGCAAATTTGTTTGCTTATAATATGCCTATGCATAGGAAGTATGTTAGACTTAGATGTGCTTGTCACGTGTTTCATGATGCTCTCCTTGTGCTTCAATTCTTGTCTTTCATGTGAGCATCATTAAAATTATCAATGCCTAGCTAGGGGCGTTAAACGATAGCGCTTGTTGGGAGGCAACCCAATTTTATTTTGTGTTTTGTGTTTTTTGTCTTTGCTTCTGTTTAGGAATAAATAATCCATCTACCTTATGTTTGGATGTGGTTTATGTCTTAATTAGTGTTTGTGCCAAGTAGAACCTATAGGATAACCTACGATGATAGTTGATTTGATTCTGCTGAAAAACAGAAACTTTTCGCGCACAAATTTAGTTATGATAAATCACAGAATCGTGCTTTTGCGTTGATTCATTTTGCTGCTGTTCAATAAACAAATTGTCCAGGACTTCCTATTTTGGTAGAATTTTTCGAGTTCCAGAAGTTTGCGTTAGTTACAGATTGCTACAGACTGTTCTGTTTTTGACAGATTTTGTTTTACGTGTGTTGTTTGCTTATTTTGATGAATCTATGGCTAGTAAAATAGTTTATAAACCATAGAGAAGTTGGAATACAGTAGGTTTAACACCAATATAAATAAAGAATGAGTTCATTACAGTACCTTGAAGTAGTCTTTTGTTTTCTTTCTCTAACGGAGCTCATGAGATTTCTGTTGAGTTTTGTGTTGTGAAGTTTTCAAGTTTTGGGTGAATTCTTTTGATGGATTATGGAACAAGGAGTGGCAAGAGCCTAAGCTTGGGGATGCCTATGGAACCCCCAAGATAATCCAAGGACACCAAAAAGTCAAAGCTTGGGGATGCCCCAGAAGGCATCCCCTCTTTCGTCCACTTCCATCGGTAATTTACTTGGAGCTATATTTTTATTCACCAACATGATATGTGTTTTGCTTGGAGCGTCTTGTATTATTTGCGTCTTTGATTGTTAGTCTACCACAATCATCCTTGCTGTACACACCTTTTGAGAGAGCCATATATGATTTGGAATTTGTTAGAATACTCTATGTGCTTCACTTATATCTTTTGAGCTTGATAATTTTGCTCATAGTACTTCACTTATATCTTTTGAGTGTGATAATTTTTGCTCTAGTGCTTCACTTATATCTTTTAGAGCACGGTGGTGGATTTGTTTTAAAGAAACTATTGATCTTTCATGCTTCACTTAGATTATTTTGAGAGTCTTTAATAGCATGGTAATTTGCTTAATGTTAATATACTTGGTGTTCAAGATATGTGAAACTTTCTTTTGAGTGTGTTGAATACTAAGATAAGTTTGATGCTTGATAATTGTTTTGAGATATGGAGGTGATAATATAAAAGTCATGCTAGTTGGGTGATTATGAATTTGAGAAATACTTGTGTTGAAGTCTGCAAGTCCCGTAGCATGCACGTATGGTTAAAGTTGTGTAACAAATTTGAAACATGAAGTGTACCTGGCTTGTGCTTCTTTATGAGTGACGGTCGGGGACGAGCGATGGTCTTTTCCTACCAATCTATCCCCCTAGGAGCATGCACGTAGTACTTGATTTTTGATGGCTTCTAAATTTTTGCAATACGTATATGAGTTCTTTTGACTAATGTTGAGTCCATGGATTATACGCACTCTCACCTTTCCGCCTTTGCTAGCCTCTTCGGTACCGTGCATTGCCCTTTCTCACCTTGAGAGTTGGTTCAAACTTCGTCGGTGCATCCAAACCCCGTGATACGATACGCTTTATCACACATAAACATCCTTATATCTTCCTCAAAACAGCCACCATACCTACCTATCATGGCATTTCCATAGCCATTCCGAGATATATTGCCATGCAACTTCCACCATCATCATCATCATGACATACATTACTTTTGTCATATTGCCATTGCATGATCATGTAGTTGACATCGTATTTGTGGCAAAGCCACCATGCATTATTTTCCATACATGTCACTCTTGATTCATTGCACCATCCTGATACACCGCCGGAGGCATTCATATAGAGTCATATCTTGTTCTAAGTTTCGAGTTGTAATCCTTATGTTGTAATCAATAGAAGTGTGATGATCATCATTATTAGAGCATTGCCCAAAAAAAAGAGAGAAAGGCCAAAAAAAAAGAAAGGCCCAAAAAAAGAGAAAAAAGGGGGGCAATGCTACTATCTCTTTTTCTACACTTGTGCTTCAAAGTAGCACCTTGTTCCTCATGTAGTGAGTCTCATAAAGTTGTCCTTTTCATACTAGTGGTAATTTTTCATTATAGAAGCTTGTATATTCCTACGATGGGCTTCCTCAAATGCCCTAGGTCTTCATGAGCAAGAAAGTTGGATGCACACCCACTAGTTTTCTTTTGTTGAGCATTCATAGCTCTAGTGCATCCGTTGCATGGCAATCCCTACTCCTCATGTTGACATCAATTGATGGGCATCTCCATAGCCCGTTGATTAGCCTCATCAATGTGAGACTTTCTCCTTTTTTGTCTTCTCCACACAATCCCCATCATTATATTCTATTCCACCCATAGTGCTATATCCATGGCTCACGCTCATGTATTGCGTGGAGGTTGAAAAAGTTTAAGATTATTTAAGTATGAAACAATTGCATGGCTTGTCATCGGGGGTATAGAAGTTGGGAACATCTTTGTGTGACGAAAATGAAGCATAGCCTAACTATATGATTTTGTAGGGATGAACTTTCTTTTGCCATGTTATTTTGAGAAGACATGATTGCTTTGATTAGTATGCTTGAAGTATTATTATTTTTGTGTCAATATGAACTTTGTTCTTGAATCTTTCAGATCTGAGTATTCATATCACAATTAAGAAGATTTACATTGAAATTATGCCAAAGTATCATTCCGCATCAAAAATTCTTTTTTTATCATTTACCTACTCGAGGACGAGCAGGAATTAAGCTTGGGGATGCCTGATACGTCTCCAACATATCTATAATTTTTGATTGCTCCATGCTACTTTATCTACTGTTTTGGACTATATTGGGCTTTATTTTCCACTTTTATGTTACTTTTGGGACTAACCTATTAACCGGAGGCCCAGCCCAGAATTGCTATTTTTTTGCCTATTTCAGTGTTTCGAAGAAACGGAATATCAAACGGAGTCCAAACGGAATGAAACCTTCGGGAACGTGATTTCCCAACCGAACGTGATCCAGGAGACTTGGACCCTACTCCAAGCAGTGCCAGAGGCGGTCACGAGGGTGGAGGGCGCGCCCCCCTGGGCGCGCCTCCCTACCTCGTGGGCCCCCTGACGCTCCACCGACGTACTCCTTCCTCCTATATATACCTATGTATCCCCGTACGATCAGAACAGGAGCCAAAAACCTAATTCCACCGCCGCAACCTTCTGTATCCATGAGATCCCATCTTGGGGCCTGCTCCGGAGCTCCGCCGAAGGGGGCATCCACCATGGAGGGCTTCTACATCATCACCATAGCCCCTCCGATGAAGTGTGAGTAGTTTACTTCAGACCTTCGCGTCCATAGCTAGTAGCTAGATGGCTTCTTCTATCTTTTTGAATCTCAATACAATGTTCTCCCCCTCTCTCGTGGAGATCTATTCGATGTAATCTTCTTTTGCGGTGTGTTTGTTGAGACCGATGAATTATGGGTTTATGATCCAGTATTATCTATGGAAAATATTTGATTCTTCTCTAAATTCTTTTATGTATGATTGAGTTATCTTTGCAAGTCTCTTCGAATTATCCTTTTTGGTTTGGCCAACTAGATTAGTAGTTCTTGCAATGGGAGAAGTGCTTAGCTTTGGGTTCAATCTTGCGGTGTCCTTACCCAGTGACAGAAAGGGTTGCAAGGCACGTATTGTATTGTTGCCATCGAGGATAACAAGATGGGGTTTTTATCATATTGCATGAATTTATCCCTCTACATAATGTCATCTTGCTTAAGGCGTTACTCTGTTTTTAACTTAATACTCTAGATGCATGCTGGATATCGGTCGATGAGTGGAGTAATAGTAGTAGATGCAGAATCATTTCCATCTACTTGTCTCGGACGTGATACCTATATACATGATCATTGCCTAGATATACTCATAACTGTGCTCAATTCTGTCAATTGCTCAACAGTAATTTTCTGTCAATTGCTCAACAGTAATTTGTTCACCCACCGTAGAATACTTATGCTCTTGAGAGAAGCCACTAGTAAAAGCTATTGCCCCCGGGTCTATTCTCATCATATCAATCTCTATCACTTTATTTACTTGCTTTGTTTTTACTTTGCCTTTTATTTTTTACTTTGCATCTATCTATCAAAAATACCAAAAATATTATCTCTATCAGATCGCACTCTCGTAAGTGATCGTGAAGGGATTGACAACCCCTAAGCGTTGGTTGCGAGTTGCTATCGTTTTGTGTAGGTACGAGGGACTTGTGCGTGGTCTCCTACTAGATTGATACCTTGGTTCTCAAAAACTGAGGGAAATACTTACGCTACTTTGCTGCATCATCCTATCCTCTTCGGGCAAATCCAACGCAGTGCTCAAGAGGTAGCAGCCTCTGTTGTTTGATTTGCTTGCAGAAAATTTTCTCGTCATGCCGGAGGCGGTGTATGCTCATCGAGCCCAAGCATCCACCCCAGAACCTGAACCTGAGCTAGAACCTGCACTGGACCCTTATTGTGCATCATCTTTCTAGTGGGATCCGGAGATGACCAGCCAGTGGTATCCTGATTACACTTCCTAGTACACCAGGGAGAGTAGCGGCGGTCCTTGGTACTAGACCAACTTAGGCCAACAGCCTAAGCTTTGGGGGTCGAGAAGACCATATTGAAAATGTTTAGTGGCTCTCATATGCATGATTGTTTATTTAATTTAGAGCCCATATTATCCTGTCTTCTCTTCCGAGTTGAATGCTTGCAGATTCCAGCTTAGTCCAATGCACGTGCACTATTATTATTATACACATCGTTCGGTCGTGCAAGTGAAAGGCAATAATGACGATATATGATGAACTTATTGAGATGAGAAAAGCTGGTATGAACTCGACCTCTCTTGTTTTTGTAAATATGATGAGTTCATCGTTTCTGATTCAGCTTATTATGAAGTAAACATATTTGCAATGACATTTAGAGATTATAGTTGCTTGTGCCATGCTTGATTAGCTATGAGTTATAATGGTTTACCTTGCATGCCAACATGCTATTAGAATGATTATGATGTGGTATGATGGGATGGTATCCTCCTTTGAATGAATTGAGTGACTCGACTTGGCACATGTTCACGCATGTAGTTGAAACAAATCAACATGGCCTTCATGATATTTATGTTCATTATATCCTACTCATGCTTGTACTCGGTGTAAATTAATTTTAATGCATGTTTATGACTGTTGTCGCTCTCTTAGTTGGTCGCTTCCCAGTATTTTGCTAGCCATCACCTGTACTAAACAGGGAATACTGCTTGTGCATCCAAACTCCATAAACCCCAAAGTTGTTCCATATGAGTCCACCATACCTTCCTATATGCGGTATTTACCTGCCATTCCAAGTAAATTTGTATGTGCCAAACTCCAAACCTTCAAATGAAATTCTGTTTTGTATGCTCGAGCAGCTCATGTTTCAACTAGGTCTGCCTATATCTTGCATGCTAGGTGGATTATTCTCAAGATGAGTGGACTCCGCTCCTCATTCACAAGAAAGGGTCGGTAACCGGGTTGCCCAGTCCCATGATCCAAAAAGATCAAAGCAAATCAAAATAATTAAACATAACTCCCCCAGGGCTGTTGTTAGTTGGAGGCACTCGTTGTTTCGAGCAAGCCATGGATTGATGCTTGTTGGTGGATGGGGGAGTATAAACCTTTACCATTCTATTTGTGAACTGCCTATAATGCATGTAGTATGGAAGATACAACCATCTCATAGTTGTTGCATAGACAACGAAAGTATGCCGCTCAAAATGTTATTCAATCTCTATTTTAAAACCGAGCTCTGGCACCTCTACAAATCCCTGCTTCCCTCTGTGAAGGGCCTATCTATTTACTTTTATGTTGAGTCATCTGGAGAGCACACTGTCATTTGCATTCATTACGGTTGGTTTATACTGGGTATGACTTGCCTTGATCTCTTTTACCATGAATTACAATGTTTAGTCAGTCCTTATTCTTTAAAGGTGCTCTGCATTTATGGTTTGCAGTCTCAGAAAGGGCTAGCGAGATGCCATTTTGTTATATCATATTATGATTGTTTTGAGAAAGTGTTGTCATCCGAGTTTATTATTATGGCTCGCTAGCTAATTATGCTATTGATATAAGTAATTGTGAGACCGAGGTGTTATTGTGAGTATGGTTAGTTCATAATATTTGCTGAAACCTGAATGCTGGCTTTTCATGTTTACAACAACAAGAGCAAACAGAGTTTGTAAAAGTTTTTCTTTATCACTTTCAGTTTATCAACTGAATTGCTTGAGGACAAGCAAAGGTTTAAGCTTGAGGGAGTTGATACGTCTCCAACATATCTACTTTTCCAAACACTTTTGCCCTTGTTTTGGACTCTAACTTGCATGATTTGAATGAAACTAACCCGAACTGATGCTATTTTCAGCAGAACTGCCATGATGTTGTTTTATGTGTAGAAAGCAAAAGTTCTCGGAATGTCCTGAAAATCCACGGAGGCACTTTTTGGAAAATATAAAAAATACTGGCGAAAGAATCAAGACCAGGGGGCCCACACCCTGTCCACGAGGGTGGGGGGCGCGCTCCCTGTCTCGTGGCCCCCCTGGGCCTCCACCGACCTCAACTCCAACTCCATATATTCACATTCGGGGAGAAAACAATCAGAGAGAAAGTTTCATCGCGTTTTACGACACGGAGCCGCCGCCAAGCCCTAATCTCTCTCGGGAGGGCAGATTTGGAGTCCGTTCGGGGCTCCAGAGAGGGGGATTCATCGTTGTTGTCATCATCAACCATCATCCATCACAAATTTCATGATGCTCACCGCCGTGCGTGAGTAATTCCATCGTAGGCTTGCTGGACGGTGATGGGTTGGATGAGATTTACCATGTAATCAAGTTAGTTTTGTTAGGGTTTGATCCCTAGTATCCACTATGTTCTGAGATTGATGTTGCTATGACTTTGCTATGCTTAATGCTTGTCACTAGGGCCCGAGTGCCATGATTTCAGATCTGAACCTATTATGTTTTCATGAATATATGTGTGTTCTTGATCCTATCTTGCAAGTCTAGAGTCACCTATTATGTGTTATGATCTGACAACCCCGAAGTGACAATAATCGGGATACTTCTCGGTGATGACCGTAGTTTGAGGAGTTCATGTATTCATTATGTGCTAATGCTTTGTTCCGGTTCTTTATTAAAGGAGGCCTTAATATCCCTTAGTTTCCGCTAGGACCCCGCTACCACGGGAGGGTAGGACAAAAGATGTCATGCAAGTTCTTTTCCATAAGCACGGATGACTATTTACGGAATACATGCCTACATTACATTGATGAACTGGAGCTAGTTCTGTGTCACCCTATGTTATAGCTATTACATGAGGAATTGTATCTGACATAATTATCCATCACTGATCCATTGCCTACGAGCTTTTCATATATTGTTCTTCGCTTATTTACTTTTCCGTCGCTACTGTTACAACTACTACAAAACCCAAAAACATTACTTTTGCTACTGTTACCTTTATTATCATACTACTTTGCTACAAAATACTTTGCTGTAGATATTAAGTTATCCAGGTGTGGTTGAATTGACAACTCAACTGCTAATACTCAAGAATATTCTTTGGATCCCCTTGTGTCGAATCAATAAATTTGGGTTGAATACTTTACCCTCGAAAACTGTTGTGATCCCCTACACTTGTGGGTTATCACGAGGCTGTCCCAGCCGTCAAATCAAGCCGGCTGCCGACGTGGAGGCGCTGGATGTGCTGTCGCGTACAGGAGAGAAGAAGTAGAACAGGGGCACTGCTGCTGGTGGGCTGGATGGGCTGCAATGGAGGGAGTAAGTGGCTGCACTAGACCATGGTTGGGCTGAGGCGCTGGGCTCTCTCTCTCCCTCTATATTCTTTCTTTTCTCAATTTCCTCAAACAGAAAATAAGAGAGAAAAGCTGAGAGATAAAGGAAAAGCGTGAGAGATATATGAGAATATATCTAGAGTCCTTGCATTATGCGCAATTTGAATAAATGGACCTGGCAATTTTTATGGATAGAAAAATAATTCAAGTTTGAATTATATTCAAATTTGAGCCATTTTTTAACCCAACCAAATCAAACCCAAATGAGCTAAATCATTTAGGAGTTGGTCTTGGCATGGCCTAAGATTTATAGGAAAAGATAGAACATTTATGGAGGAAGAAAATGTCACTTGCAACAATGAAAGAAAGAAGAAGGAAGGAGGAGATGATGATGCATGATCATACATGGAGCAATCAACAAACATAACGCAGGGGCAATGCACAAGATGGACTTGGAAACAACATGGATGACACAATGCTATAATATGATGCATCAGGCAAAGGATGGCATAATGCAAAAATAATTAAATATGAACATGATGCAATAAACAAAATATGGCAATGGCATACATCATGAGCATGGCATAAACACATAGGAACGAAATATGCAAAACAATTATGATAATGCAACAAACATAATAAACACATGACAACATCTAAAATAAATGGAAGGCATGTGGAGCCTTGGTATCCAACGTATCTATAATTTTTGATTGTTCCATGCTATTATATTACCCGTTTTGGATGTTTATGGGCTTTACTATACACTTTTATATCATTTTTGGGACTAACCTACTAACCGGAGGCCCAGCCCGAATTGCAATTTTTTTTGCCTATTTCAGTGTTTCAAAGAAAAGGAATATCAAACGGAGTCCAAACGGAATGAAACCTTCAGGGGCGATATTTTTGGAACAAACGCAATCCAGGATACTTGGAGTGGACATCAAGAAGCAGCCGAGGCGGCCACGAGGGTGCAGGGCGCACCCTAGGGGGTTGGGCGCGCCGCTCACCCTCGTGGGCCCCTCATGGCTCCCCTGACCGACTTCCTTCGCCTATATATACTTGCATACCCTGAAAACACCGAGGAGCACCACGAAACCCTATTTCCACCGCAGCAACCTTCTGTACCCATGAGATCCCATCTTGGAGCCTTTTCCGGCGCTCCGCCGGAGGGGGAATCAATCACGAAGGGCTTCTACATCATCGCCAAGGCCTCTCCGATGAGTTGTGAGTAGTTTACAACAGACCTTCGGGTCCATAGTTATTAGCTAGATGGCTTCTTCTCTCTCTTTGAATCTCAATACAATGTTCACCTCGATCTTCTTGGAGATCTATTTGATGTTAACTCTTTTTGCGGTGTGTTTGTCGAGATCCGATGCATTGTGGGTTTCTGATCAAGTTTATCTATGAGAAATATTTGAATCTCCTCTGAATTCTTTTATGTATGATTGGTTATCTTTGCAAGTCTCTTCTAATTATCAGTTTGGTTTGGCCTACTAGATTGATCTTTCTTGCAATGGGAGAAGTGCTTAGCTTTGGGTTCAATCTTGCGGTGTCCTTTCCCAGTGACAGCAGAGGCAGCAAGGCACGTATTGTATTGTTGCCATCGAGGATAAAAAGATGGGGTTTATATCATATTGCTTGAGTTTATCCCTCTACATCATGTCATCTTGCCTAATGTGTTACTCTGTTCTTATGAACTTAATACTCTAGATGCATGCTGGATAGCGGTCGATGTGTGGAGTAATAGTAGTAGATGTAGGCAGGAGTTGGTCTACGTGTCGCGGACGTGATGCCTATATACGTGATCATGCCTAGATATTCTCATCACTATGCACTTTTCTATCAATTGCTCAATAGTAATTTGTTCACCCACCGTAATACTTATGCTATCTTGAGAGAAGCCACTAGTGAAACCTATGGCCCCCGAGTCTATTTTCTATCATATAAGTTTCCGATCTACTTTATTTTGCAATCTTTACTTTCCAATCTATATCATAAAAATACCAAAAATATTTATCTTATCTTATTATCTCTATCAGATCTTACTTTCGCAAGTGGCCGTCAATGGATTGACAACCCCTCTATCGCGTTGGTTGTGAGGTTCTTGTTTGTTTGTGTAGGTATGAGGTGACTTGCATGAAGCCTCCTACTGGACTGATACCTTGGTTCTCAAAAACTGAGGGAAATACTTACGCTACTTTGCTGCATCACCCTTACCTATTCAAGGGAAAACCAACGCAGTGCTCAAGAGGTAGCAAGAAGGATTTCTGGCGCCGTTGCCGGGGAGGTCTTTGCAAAAGTCAAGACATACCAAGTACTCATCACAAACTCATCTCCCTCGCTTTACATTATTTGCCATTTGCCTCTCGTTTTCCTCTCCCCCACTTCACCCTTGCCGTTTTATTCGCCCTCTCCTTCCCGTTCGCCTCTCTTTTTCGCTTGTCTCTTGTGTGCTTGTGTGTTATTGCTTGTCACGATGGATCAACATAATACTAAATTCTGTGACTTTTCCAATATCAACAATAATGCTTTGTTGAATCTTCTTATGAAAGATCAATTTTCCGGCCTTCCTAGTGAAGATGCCGCTACTCATCTAAACAACTTTGTTGATTTGTGTGATATGCAAAAGAAGAAAGACATGGATAATGATATTGTTAAATTGAAGTTATTTCTGTTTTCACTTAGAGATCGTGCTAAAACTTGGTTTTCATCTTTGCCTAAAAATAGTATTGATTCATGGAATAAGTGCAAAGATGCTTTTATCTCTAAGTATTTTCCTCCCGCTAGGATCATCTCTCTTAGAAACGATATTATGAATTTTAAGCAACTTGATCATGAGCATGTTGCACAATCTTGGGAGAGAATGAAATTAATGATTCACAATTTCCCTACACATGGTTTGAATTTATGGATGAACATAAATTTTTTTATGCCAGATTGAATTTTGCTTCTAGAAATCTTTTAGATTCAGCCACGGGAGGCACTTTTATGGAAATCAATTTAGTAGAAGCAACTAAACTCCTAGATAATGTTATGGTTAATTATTCTCCATGGCACACCGAAAGATCTACTAGTAAAAAGGTTCATGCGATAGAAGAGATTAATGTTTTGAGTGGAAAGATGGATGAACTTCTGAAATTGTTTGCCACTAAGAGTGCTCCTATTGATCCTAATGATATGCCTTTGTCTACTATGATTGAGAATAATAATGAATCTATGGATGTGAATTTTGTTGGTAGGAATAATTTTGGTAACAATGCATATAGAGGAAACTTTAATCCTAGGTCGTTTCCTAGCAATTCCTCTAATAATTATGGTAATTCCTACAACAACTCTTATGGAAATTTTAATAAGATGCCCTATGATTTTGAGATTAGTGTTAAAGAATTTATGAATTCTCAAAAGAATTCCAATGCTTTGCTTGAAGAAAAATTGCTTAAGATCGATGAATTGGCTAGGAACATGGATATAATTTCTCTTGATGTTGATTCTTTGAAACTTACATCTATTCCACCTAAGCATGATATCAATGAGTCTCTCAAAGCCATGATAATTTCCATTGATGAGTGCAAAGAAAGAATCGCTAGAATGCGTGCTAAGAAAGATTGCTTTGTAAGAGCGTGTTCTTCTACTTTTCATGATAATAATTATGAAGATCTAAAAGTGATTGATTTATCTCCTATTAAGTATTTGTTTTTAAATATGAATCTTGATAATGATGGGACTGGAGATGAGTCAACTTTAGTTAAAAGGCGTCCCAATGATTCAGAGTTTTTAGATCTTGATGCTAAATTTGGTAAAAGTGGGATTGGAGAGGTCAAAACTTTACATAGCAATGAACCCACTATTTTGGATTTCAAGGAATTTAATTATGATAATTGTTCTTTAATAGATTGTATTTCCTTGTTGCAATCCGTGTTGAATTCTCCTCATGCTTATAGTCAAAATAAAGCTTTTACTAAACATATCGTTGATGCTTTGATGCAATCTTTTAAGGAAAAACTTGAATTGGAAGTTTCTATCCCTAGAAAACTTTATGATGAGTGGGAACCTACTATTAAAATTAAAATTAAAGATCATGAATGCTATGCTTTGTGTGATTTGGGTGCTAGTGTTTCCACGATTCCAAAAACTTTATGTGATGTGCTAGGTTTCCATGAATTTGATGATTGCTCTTTAAACTTGCACCTTGCGGATTCCACTATTAAGAAACCTATGGGAAGGATTAATGATGTTCTTATTGTTGCAAATAGGAATTTCGTGCCCGTAGATTTTAGGGATAATTAGATTTATGCCCCTAATTGTGTCCCACTCGTCTGTTTTACCCCTAATTCCCAAAAGTCACCGGTTCTGTCCAAGTCACTTTGCTCCTCTTATGCTTTTTCCCTTTGACCGTTTGACCGTCAGTTTGAAAACTTCATAACTAATTCATACTAAATCAAAAAAAATGCAAATAAGATACCAAAATGTTCAAAAAAACATCACCTATATGTCAGTGTCATTTGCATTCATGAAAAAAGTGTTGGAAAGTGCACATCCGAGTTTTAGCTCTTATGCTACCACCATGAATAGTAAAATCTAAAAAAGTTCAAAAAAATTCAAAACAAAATTGGTGGCAAAGAATGACAAATGTTTTAAGTGCCTACCAAGTTTCATCAGGGAATAACATTCGTGGGTGCCACGGCAAAAAAAACAATCAGCACTCCAAAATAGATTATTTTTTTGCCACGACTTCCACGAGTGTCGTTCCCTAATGAAACTTGGCAAGCACTTAGAACAGTTGTCGTTCTTTGCCACCTTATTTTTTTGATTTTTTTTGATTTTTTTGAGTTTACTATTCATGGTGGTATCAAAAGAGCTAAAACTCGGATGTGCACTTTCCAACACTTTTTTCATGAATGCAAATGACACTGACATATAGGTGATGTTTTTCTAAACATTTTGGTATCTTATTTGCATTTCTCTGATTTAGTATGAATTACTTTTGAAGTTTTCAAACTGACAGTCAAACAGTCAAAGGGCAAAATCATAAGAGGAGCAAAGTGACTTGGACAGAACCGGTGACTTTTGGGATTTAGGGGTAAAATAGATGAGTGGGACACAACTAGGGGCATAAATCTATTTATCCCTAGATTTTATTGTTCTTGATATAGATTGCAATCTTTCATGTCCTGTTATTCTTGGTAGACCTTTCCTTAGAATGATTGGTCCAATTATTGATATGAAGGAAGGAAATATTAGATTCCAATTTCTATTAAGGAAAGGCATGGAACACTTTCCTAGAAAGAAAATCAAATTACCTTATGAATATATTATGAGAGCACTTATCAATTGAATACCAAAGATGGCAATGCTTAGATCTATTCTCCCTTTTATGCCTAGCTAGGGGCGTTAAACGATAGTGCTTGTTGGGAGGCAACCCAATTTTATTTTTTTTCCTCGATTTTTGCTCCTGTTTAGTACTCCCTCCGTCCGGAAATACTTGTCGGAGGAATGGGTGTATCTAGACGTATTTTAGCTCTAGATACATCCATTTTTATGCATTTTTGTGACAAGTATTTTCGGATGGAGGGAGTAATAAATAATTCATCTAGCCTATGTTTAGATGTGGTTTTATGTTTTAATTAGTGTTTGTGCCAAGTAGATCATCTTGGGCGAAAGTTAATTTGATCTTGCTGAAAAACAGAAAATTTTGCACGACGAGAATAATTTTAATAAATCACAGAAACGTGATTTTTAGTTGATTCGTTTTGCAGTATATTAATAGACAAATTGCCTAGGACTTCCTTTTTTTGTAGGATTTTTAGAGTTCAGAAGTATTCAAAAGTTACAGATTGCTACAGACTGTTCTATTTTTGACAGATTCTGTTTTTCGTGTGTTGTTTGCTTATTTTGATGAATCTATGGCTAGTATCGGGAGGTATGAACCATAGAGAAGTTGGAATACAATAGTTTTAACACCAATATAAATAAAGAATGAGTTCATTACAGTACCTTAAGTGGTGGTTTTTCTTTCTTGCACTAACGGAGCTCATGAGATTTCCTGTTGAGTTTTGTGTTGTGAAGTTTTCAAGTTTTGGGTAAAGATTTGATGGACTATGGAATAAGGAGTGGCAAGAGCCTAAGCTTGGGGATGCCCATGGCACCCCAAGATAATTCAAGGACAACCAAAAGCCTAAGCTTGGGGATGCCCCGGAAGGCATCCCCTCTTTTGTCTTCGTCTATCGGTAACTTTACTTGGAGCTATATTTTTATTCACCACATGATATGTGTTTTGCTTGGAGCGTCTTGTATGATATGAGTCTTTGCTTCTTATTTTACCACAATCATCCTTGCTGTACACACCTTTTGGGAGAGGCACACATGATTCGGAATTTATTAGAATACTCTATGTGCTTCACTTATATCTTTTGAACTAGACAATTTTGCTCTAGTGCTTCACTTATATCTTTTAGAGCACGACGGTGGTTTTATTTTGTAGAAATTATTGATCTCTCATGCTTCACTTATATTATTTTGAGAGTCTTTTAGAACAGCATGGTATTTGCTTTGGTTATAAAATTGGTCCTAATATGATCGGCATCCAAGTTGGGTATAATAAAAACTATCATAAAAAGTGCATTGAATACTATGATCAATTTGATGCTTGATGATTGTTTTGAGATATGAGGATGGTAATATTAGAGTCATGCTAGTTGGGTAATTGTGAATTTGAGGAATACTTGTGTTAAAGTTTTTGATTCCCGTAGCATGCACGTACGGTGAACCGTTATGTGATGAAGTTGGAGCATGATTTATTTATTGATTGTCTTCCTTATGTGTGGAGGTCGGGATCGCGCGATGGTTAACTCCTACCAACCCTTCCCCTAGGAGCATGTGTCTAGTACTTTGTTTTGATTACTTGTAGATTTTTGCAATAAGTATATGAGTTCTTCATGACTAATGTTGAGTCCATGGATTATACGCACTCTCACCCTTCCACCATTGCCAGCCTCTCTTGTGCCGCGCAACTTTCGCCGGTACCATACACCCACCATATACCTTCCTCAAAACAGCCAACATACCTACCTATTATGGCATTTCCCTGGCCATTCCGAGATATATTGCCATGCAACATTCCACCCTTCCATTTATTATGACACGCTCCATCATTGTCATATTGCTTTTGCATGATCATGTAGTTGACATCATATTTGTGGCAAAGCCACTTTCATAATTTTCATACATGTCACTCTTGATTCATTGCATATCCCGGTACACCGCCGGAGGCATCCATATAGAGTCATATTTTGTTCTAAGTATTGAGTTGTAAGTAAATAAAAGTGTGATGATCTTCATTATTAGAGCATTGTCCCAAGTGAGGAAAGGATGATGGAGACTATGATTCCCCCACAAGTCGGGATGAGACTCCAGACTTTATGAAAAATAAAAGAGGCCAAAGAAGCCCAAATAAAAAAAGAGGCCAAAGAAGCCCACCAAAATAAAAAATGAGAGAAAATGAGAGAAGGGACAATGTTACTATCCTTTTTCCACACTTGTGCTTTAAAGTAGCACCATGACCTTCATGATAGAGAGTCTCCTATGTTGTCACTTTCATATACTAGTGGAAATTTTACATTATAGAACTTGGCTTGTATATTCCAATGATGGGCTTCCTCAAAATGCCCTAGGTATTCTTGAGCAAGCAAGTTGGATGCACACCCACTTAGTTTCTTTTTGAGCTTTCATACACTTATAGCTCTAGTGCATCCGTTGCATGGCAATCCCTACTCACTCACATTGATATCTATTAATGGGCATCACCATATCCCATTGATACGCCTAGTTGATGTGAGACTATCTTCTTCTTTTTGTCTTCTCCACAACCACCATTCTATTCCACATATAGTGCTATGTCCATGGCTCACGCTCATGTATTGCGTGAAGATTGAAAAAGTTTGAAAATACTAAAGTATGAAACAATTGCTTGGCTAAAACCAGGGTTGTGCATGATTTAAATATTTTGTGTGATGAAAATAGAGCATAGCCAGACTATATGATTTTGTAGGGATGACTTTCTTTGGCCATGTTATTTTGAGAAGACATGATTACTTTGTTAGTATCCTTGAAGTATTATTACTCTTATGTCAATATGAACTTTTATATTGAATCTTTTGGATCTGAACATTCATGCCACAATAAACAAAATTACATTGAGTATTATGCTAGGTAGCATTCCACATTAAAAATTCTATTTTTATCATTTACCTACTAGAGGACGAGCAGGAATTAAGCTTGGGGATGCTTGATACGTCTCCAACGTATCTATAGTTTTTTATTGTTCCATGCTATTATATTACCCATTTTGGGTGTTTATGGGCTTTACTATACACTTTTATATCATTTTTGGGACAAACCTACTAACCGGAGGCCCAACCCGAATTGCTGTTTTTTTGCCTATTTCAGTGTTTCGAAGAAAAGGAATGTCATATGGAGTCCAAACGGAATGAAACCTTCGGGAGCGATCTTTTTGGAACAAACGCAGGAGACTTGGAGTGGACGTCAAGAAGCAGCCAAGGCGGCCACGAGGGTGTAGGGCGCGCCCTAGGGGGTGGGCGCGCCCCCCACCCTCATGGGCCCCTCGTGGCTCCCCTGACCGACTTCCTGCGCCTATATATACTTGTATACCCTGAAAACACCGAGGAGCACCACGAAACCCTATTTCCACTACCGCAACCTTCTGTACCCGTGAGATCCCATCTTGGAGCCTTTTCCGGCGCTCCGCCGGAGGGGGAATCGATCACGGAGGGCTTCTACATCATCTCCAAGGCCTCTCCGATGAGTTTTGAGTAGTTTACCATAGACCTTCGTGTCCATAGTTATTATCTAGATGGCATCTTCTCTCTCTTTGAATCTCAATACAATGTTCTCCTCGATCTTCTTGGAGATCTATTTGATGTGACTCTTTTTGCGGTGTGTTTGTCGAGATCCGATGAATTGTGGGTTTATGATCAAGTTTATCTATGAGAAATATTTGAATCTCCTCTGAATTCTTTGATGTATGATTGGTTATCTTTGCAAGTCTCTTCGAATTATCAGTTTTGTTTGGCCTACTAGATTGATCTTTCTTGCAATGGGAGAAGTGCTTAGCTTTGTTCCATCTTGCGGTGTCCTTTTCCAGTGACAGCAGGAGCAGCAGGCACGTATTGTATTGTTGCCATCGAGGATAAAAAGATGGGGTTTATATCATATTGCTTGACTTTATCCCTCTACATCATGTCATCTTGCCTAATGCGTTACTCCGTTCTTATGAACTTAATACTCTAGATGCATGCTGGATAACGGTCGATGTGTGGAGTAATAGTAGTAGATGCAGGTAGGAGTCGGTCTACTTGTTGCGGACGTGATGCCTATATACATGATCATGCCTAGATATTCTCATAACTATGCACTTCTCTATCAGTTGCTCGACAGTAATTTGTTCACCCATCGTAATACTTATGCTATCTTGAGGGAAGCCACTAGTGAAACCTATGGCCCCTGGGTCTATTTTCTATCATATAAGTTTCTGATCTACTTTATTTTGCAATCTTTACTTTCCAATCTATATCATAAAAATACCAAAAAATATTCATCTTATCGTATTATCTCTATCAGATCTTACTTTCACAAGTGGCCGTGAAGTGATTGACCACCCCTTTATCGCGTTGGTTGCGAGGCTCTTGTTTGTTTGTGTAGGTACGTGGGACTTGCGTGAAGCCTCCTGCTGGATTGATACCTTGGTTCTCAAAAACTGAGGGAAATACTTACGCTACTTTGTTGCATCACCCTTTCCTCTTCAAGGGAAAACCAACGCAGTGCTCAAGAGGTAGCAGGAGGCCACCGAAGGCTTTCTTCAGTCTGTTGTTAGCAGACCTAATACTTTGCAACACCACGCCCATTAGGGAGCGGTGCTTCGCAATGATGGAGGAGCTGTTTAAGGCGTCCTCCATCACATCTGGCCACCCAACCACAACTCGATCGCCGGTGTTCGGCGCTGGCAGCGGGACCCCGGCTCCTCCTTCGATGGAGGGCGAATTGAGGCCTCCGGGGGCCTTGGGGGCTCTGAAGCTATCTTTCGGGAGGGCTCAGATTCACCGAGATCCCGCTCTTTGTTCATCAAGAGGGATCCCTCCTCCTGGTCTTTGCCTACTGAGGTGTTAGCCTCGGCAATGATCTTGTCACCACCGCCTCCCGTGTCTAGGCAGGGAGGAGTCCTTCGGGACAGCACCTTCCCGGTCTCCCCAACGACCAGAGGAGGCACAGAATGCGAAGCAGACCCGCTCTCCACCAGTTTGGCTGGCGAAGAAGTCCCCTCTAAGGTTTGGTCAGTGAGGTGGGCGCGCGATGGGCAACAACACGAAGGGCACATGTGCTATCAACAATAGAATAACAAACAAGCACCTAGAGAATATCTGAAATCGTACCTTTGGGCAGGGGGCTTGACCATGGGGTTCCTCTCCGGAACCTCTTTAGATGCTACAGACTCCTCGTCAGAATCCGAGCTGTCATCAGGCAGGACTACCTTGGGCATACACTGTTTCTTTGGGGCGTGAGGGGGCTGCTCCTGCTCAGCATCGTCCAACGCTGCCCTCTTCTTAGAAAGGGAGGAGCCACTCTCCTCCTTGTCCTCTTCCTGCTCCCCTCTTGAGTGGAGGGAGCCTGGGTGTCTTCGGATTTGCTGTACGGATGCCCTCTTGAGCGGAGGCCTTCCCTGGCCTCCTGCGCCTCTTTCTTCTTCTTTTCCTTCTTGTCTGGCGCCTTGTACGGTGCCATGGTCAGCATCTCCTCCAGCTGAACTGAACAGGGGTCTTTGCTTAGCGGGGTCGGGCTCTCAATCTTCTTGGCCTTCTTGAGCTAGCCCTATGGAAGTAGGAAAGCTAGGATTAAAACTCTTGGAATGCAAACATCCGAACATAGAGTGGATAGAACTTTGTTACCTCCTTTGGGGGGTGAGCGGCATCGAGGCCGATGTCCTTCTTCTTGGCCAACCATGCTTTATGAGTCTTAAACAACACCTTCCACAGCTTTTCGTGGGTGGTGCCATAGAAGTATTGCATGGTGGCCGGATCCTTGAGTTTGTAAGACCACATTGTGGTGGCCCTTTGTTGGTAGGGGAGGAGGCGGCAGTAGAGCATCACCTGAAACACATTGGTCAGCTTGGCGCCTGCCTTTATCATGTTGAATATGCGCTTCTGCAGTGACTTCACCTTCATAGTGGACTCCCAGTCAAGGCCCTTCTTGGTCCATGAGGTTAGCCTCGTCGGGGGTCTAGATTTGAATTCGGGAGCCATCGTCCAGGCCACATCCCGTGGCTCTGTGATGTAGAACCACTCCTTTTGCCAGACTTTGACAGTATCTATGAATGTGCCCTCCGGCCACTTGACCCGGGCGAGTTTACTAATCATCGCCCCACCACAGTCCACCTGTTGGCCGTCGACTATCTTCGGCTTGACGTTGTAGACCTTTAGCCACAGGCTGAAGTGTGACCAGACTCATAAGAAGGTCTCACAGATGATGAAGAAGGCCGAGATATGGAGGAAGGAGTTCGGGGCTAGATCATGGAAATCCAGCCTGTAGAAGAACATAAGCCCCCTGACGAAGGGGTGGAGCGGGAAGCCTAGTCCCTGGATGAAGTGGGGGACGAACATCACCCTCTCGCCTGGCCGGGGCATGGAGACGGCCTGGCCCTCCTCTAGGGCCCAGTGAGTGACTCCGAATGGTAGATAGCCAGCACGCTTCATGTCCTCAATGTCGTCGTTGGTGACGGTGGGGGCCTCTCACTTGCCCTTGGCACCGGATCCGGCCATGGCTAAAGGAGGGGGTGGCTTGAAGGGACTTCTGGTAGAAGAATCGCACAGGGCGCTGGAGCTCCATAGATTGGGAAAGTGATGGTGAGAGGAAGAAGAAGGCGTACACCAATAGAGGTGGTAGTTTCCCTTTTATAGGCTGCCAAAATACCAAAGGTCCTTTTACTGTGCCGCAGGCCTCACCACTTCCCGATATACTTGTGACGTTATGCTCGGGTGGGATAATCGAAATCATTAATCGTATCCCCTAAGAAACGGGGCACGATCTCCACTTTGAGGAGACACGCCTATGAAGGAGCCGCCTCGAACCGCACATCAAGTACTTAGAACGGCTCGGTGCTTATTACCGAACGTGACCCTTCATTGAAAGTTGTCAGGCGAAGGTGTAAGTGCATCTAGTGCCACCCCTAGTTGGTTTTAGAGTATTAACGACAAACATGGTTGAGGGACTAATGTGTTTGTGAGAATTGTAGGATAACACAGGTAGTGTCCCTCATTGATTTGGTTTACCTACCAGACATGGCCCCTAAAATGTGTGAAGACATTGAAGACAATGGTGGTTCGTGAATACATTCACGATGAAGATTATGACACATGAAGCTATTCACTTGAGGACTATGGAGTGCGAAGACATAGTTGTTTCATAGTTTCCTTTTCTTCTTACTGAGTCATAGGAACCACCGTACTGTTAAGTGGGGTCCAAGTGAACAAAGTCAGAGTGAATGAAGTGATGCTCAACCAAATCCTATGTCTTCGAGCGAAGACAATGATAGCAAATCTTATCCAGAGTTGGATGAGTCAGCTTTGCTTGTAGCCCAAGCCAAGCTACTGCGTGTGTTTGAAATCTGACAGTTGACACGTGTCAGTTCATTAGTGACTTAGGGTCATTTTGGACTAATCAGGTCGGGTTGCCTCCTGGCTATAAATTGCCCACCCCCTACACCATAAATTGGTGGCTGCTCCGAGTTAGTGCACGACTTTTGTCATTTGAGAGCAACCCACCTCTGAAGCATTTGAGAGAGAAATCCTTGCGAGGACAAAACCCAAAACACCCAGAGCCAAAGAGTGTTAGGCATCACTGAAGTCTTTCTGTCCGCGTGATCTGAAGACTTGTTACACTTGAGGACTGTGAATCCTCCGGCCGGCTAGGCGTCGCATTCTGAGCATCCAAGAGTCATTGTGGATTGCCGGAGAACAAAGTCTGAGAAGGTTTGGAAGTCTACCTCGAAGACTTACCAGAGTAATTGGGCGAGGACGGGGTGTCCTTAGCTCAAGGGGAATAAGGTGAAGATGCGGTCTTCTTAAATCTCAGCCTCCCTAACTAGACGTACAGTTGTCACGACAACTGGAAGTGGTCTGCCAAATCCTTGTCTACGTCAAGCTACTGGTTCTATCCTCTACTCTCCTTACTTTACAGTTGTCTTCGTGAAGTCATTGCTTACTTGTCTAATCTGTTTGACTTCATCCTGTGAAGACTATTATCTATTTAGCTTTGTACTATCTACCTTTCTGACCCTGTCTACCTAGTTGAAATTAGTCTTCATGCTTTCATTATGTTGTATGTTAGACTTATGCTTACTTAGTGTAGTTTTCATTCCGCTGCTTACTATTTAGGCGCAGTTACTTGTTTGTCTTCAAAGCCACCGTGTTTTGAAGACTTTCATAAAAATCGCCTATTCACCCCCCTCTAGTCGATAACTAGCACTTTCAATTGGTATTAGAGAAAGGTACTTCCTTGTTCTATGTGATTTGGTTTAACCACCTAGAGGTTTAGCTATGTTGACTGCAGGGATAATCAAGGTCTCCGCTGCGTGCCATGTCTTCGATGGCACTGACTACCCCTACTGGAAGAACAAGATGCGCATGCATCTTGAAGCCATTGATGTTGATCTCTGGTATATCATCAAGACTGGCGTTCCCAAAGTCGGTGAAGGCGCACCGCTGGTGATGTCAAGAGATTTGCTCAATTGGACTCAACTGCCAAGAACATCATCTGTGGTCATCTGACCAAAGGGCAATATGGCCGTGTGAGTGCACTGGAAACTGCAAAGCTGGTTGCTACATCTTGAGCATTGGTTTTCCTTGAAGAGGAAAGGGTGACGCAGCAATAGTAGCGTAAGTATTTCCCTCAGTTTTTGAGAACCAAGGTATCAATTCAGTAGGAGGCTCCTCAAAAGTCCCACGCACCTACACAAACAAACAAAGAACTCGCAACCAACGCAATAAAGGGATTGTCAATCCCTTCACGGCCACTTGCGAAAGTGAGATCTGATAGAGATAGTATGATAAGATAAATATATTTTGGGTATTTTATAATATAGATTGCAAAAGTAAAGATGCAAATAAAAGTAGATTGAAAGCTTATGTGATAAAAGATAGACCCGAGGGCCATAGGTTTCACTAGTGGCTTCTCTCAAGATAGCATAAGTATTACGGTGGGTGAACAAATTACTGTCGAGCAATTGATAGAAAAGCGAATAATTATGAGATTATCTAGGCATGATCATGTATATAGGCATCACGTCCGTCACAAGTAGACCGACTCCTGCCTGCATCTACTACTATTACTCCACACATCGACCGCTATCCAGCATGCATCTAGAGTATTATTCATAAAGAACAGAGTAACGCATTAAGAAAGATGACATGATGTAGAGGTATAAACTCATGCAATATGATATAAACCCCATCTTTTTATCCTCGATGGCAACAATACAATACGTGCCTTGTTGCCCCTGCTGTCACTGGGAAAGGACACCGCAAGATTGGACCCGAAGCTAAGCACTTCTCCCATTGCAAGAAAGATCAATCTAGTAGGCCAAACCAAACTGATAATTCGAAGAGACTTGCAAAGATAACTTAATCATACATTAAAGAATTCAATGGAGATTCAAATATTTCTCATAGATAAACTTGATCATAAACCCACAATTCATCGGATCTCGACAAACACACCGCAAAAAGAGTTACATCGAATAGATCTCCAAGAAGATCGAGGAGAACATGGTATTGAGATCCAAAAGGAGAGAAGAAGCCATCTAGCTAATAACTATGGACCCAAAGGTCTATGGTAAACTACTCACAACTCATCGGAGGGGCTATGGTGTTGATGTAGAAGCCCTCCGTGGTCGATTCCCCCTCCGGCGGAGCGCCGGCGAAGGCTCCAAGATGGGATCTGGCGGATACAGAAGGTTGCGGCGGTGGAATTAGGTTTTCATGGCTTGTTCTGATGTTCTCGGGGTACATGGGTATATATAGGAGGAAGAAGTAGGTCGGTGGCCGCCTAAGGGGCCCACAAGATAGGGGGCGCGCCCTGTAGGGGTGGGTGCGCCCTCCACCCTTGTGGCCGCCTCGACTGCTTCTTGACTTGCACTTCAAGTCCTCTGGATCACGTTCGTTCCAAAAATCACGTTCCCGAAGGTTTCATTCCGTTTGGACTCCGTTTGATATTCCTTTTCTTCGAAACACTGAACTAGGCAAAAAAACAGCAATACGGGTTGGGCCTCCGGTTAGTAGGTTAGTCCCAAAAATGATGTAAATGTGTAAAGTAAAGCCCATAAACATCCAAAACGGGTAATATAATAGCATGGAACAATCAAAAATTATAGATACGTTGGAGACGTATCAAGCATCCCCAAGCTTAATTCCTGCTCGTCCTCGAGTAGGTAAATGATAAAAATAGAATTTTTGATGTGGAATGCTACCTAGCATAATTCACAATGTAATTTTCTTTATTGTGGCATGAATGTTCAGATCCAAATGATTCAAAATAAAAGTTCACTACAAAAAAATACACTTCCGTGATGATACATGTTTGTCACAGTAGGTCGCGTTTTTTGTCATGCATGTACATCCATGACAAATTTATGACAGAATCAAGATAGTCATACCTGTGCTGTCGTAGAAGTATTCCATGACATTACCAAAATTATCATCACGGAAGTGTCCACTTCCATGACGATAAATCGCGCGTCACAGAAGTGCTTTCGTCAAGGGTGACCAACACGTGGCATCCACCATAACGGAACGCCATTAAGCTATCGGGTCGGGTTTTGGATCCGATAACCCGTTAACAGCCCCGACCAATGGGGATTTTCCACGTGTAAAATCATCATTGGCTGGAGGAAACACATGTCGGCTCACCGTTGGGACAGATGTCATCCGCTCATTGGACCGATGGTGCCTATGATATGGCAACACATGGCACAGCCCAACAGAGGCCCATTCCTGTGAAAAGGCCGGCCCGTTTGACTTGGTCAAAAGGTGGCGGGCCGGCCCACAGAAAGCCTGTTAACGGCCTGTTCGCATATAGCCCATTTACAGCCCGCTAACCAGGGCCCGTTACGCCCTATCCGAATTAGGCCCAGTAGCGTCATCTGGGCCGTCCAATATGATTCTAGCCCATTTTAACTTCCGGCCCATGTGTGGCCCATGACTTCTTTCGGCCCATATGAGGCCCTTTGTAACTCTTGGCCCATTAACGGCCCGTGGTGAAACTGGCCCGTAATGAACAGTGTATCACTTTATACCCATTAACGGCCCGTTATTCTATTGGGCCGTTTCCAGCCCAAGTTATCTTTTGGCCTTCTCAGGGCCCATTGATTCTTGGGCTCATTTGCAGCATTCGGTTACATACGACACGTTACTGTCATTTTCTGCTTGTGGGCCAAATTCAGCCCGTCGTTACAGTCGGCCCATTTGCGGACCGTTAATACGTTGGGCCGTTTTCATGTCAAAAAAACCTGTTGGGCTGTTTTCATATAGTTATCAAAAAAGGTCTATTAACGGCCCGTTATGGTCCACGGATTGTACGGCCCATGATTGGCGAAATGATGATACGCCCCGTAGAACGCCCATGGATCTACGGCCCATATGAGGCCCATGGATCTACGGCCCGTAGAAGGCCCATGGGTCGTACGACCCATAGAAGGCCCATGGACCCTACGGCCTATAGAAGGCCCATGGACCCTAAGGCCCGTATAGAAGGCCAATGGATCCTACGGCCCGTATAGAAGGCCAATGGATCCTACGGCCGGAAGAAGGCCCATAGATCATACGGCCTGTAGGAGGACCATGGTTACAATAGTCCGTGTGTTGCCATGATTATTTTGGCCTGTTTACCAAAAATAGGCTATTGTGGCCACTAGAAAAACATAGAAAAGGAACTGCAGTGACTACAAGCAAACAACTAAACAAGACAATAAGGAAATAAATAAGCAAGCAATTAACGCTAGCCTATTACCGCTATTACACATATTACATCCACTGGGCATCAAAGTTCGCCACCAGTGCAAATATAGGGAACAAAGCAGCATATTACATACACTAGCCGTCAAAATTGGCCACCAGTGCAAATAAACGCGGCAGCAAAACAAGAGCATAACTGAAACAACTTCAGAATAGCTCAAGAAACGTTATCCTGGGTATCCACCATGCTGGCAATAAGCTTAGCAAGCTGATTAGCTTTGTCCTGTTTGGCGCTAAAATCCTCCAACGCTTGCTGTTGCACCAGAAAGTATGCATCTGAATGCTCCAGGGACTTCCGCGGTCCTTCCGCTTCTTGTCGCAGCACAACTGATCGATGTCTTTCAGCTTGTAGTTGAGACTCAAGAAACCAAACTGATTCAGACAGTGAGTTTGAATAGCTTGTCCAAGTGGTAGTGGCGAGTAACTCAAACACTAAACCAAGACAGGACTTTGGGGTTGTCTCGCTGTCTTCAAGATAGTCTTCCTTAGCTGTTTTATCAGCTTTGTTGGAGACCAACAAGGATGTGTCACTATCCTGAACCTTATCTGCATTACTTCCTTTACCATTGCTTAATAAGGCACTCTTCCCCAATATTCTGTCAGCATTCTAAAAGAAGAAACGAGCAGACACATAACAAGTTTAGCATGTACTAGTATATGAAACTCATTTCGGTAAACCAGTTCATTAGTAAGGTGGACAGGATTAAACTACCAAGTCTTCTATTGCCAAGTACTAGTACATAATAAAAGCATCAAACAAACATATATCTATGTCCTATGGTCAATGCATTGTCTTGCCAAATCAAAATAGAGACACGGTTCAAATCATATCAGTTCAAGACAAAGCAGCAGTGAAAGAATACAAAGCGTGGGAAACTATACGACACAACAAGATTTCAGATGGGTACCACGGGTCTACATGTACAACAACACTATTGGCTCTATTGTGATGCTAGTAATGTGCATGATATGAAAGTCAACTGTATACACAATTGAAATTGAAATCAAAAGAGCTATTGATAAGAGCAAACCTGTTAAAGAAACATGCGTGAACATACCTGTTGCGCCATTGGAGTTTGGATTGGATCATTCAATTTAAAAATAAGTTTGTATCAGTAAATACAGTCATACAAGAGCAAAGCAATCATAGTTAAAAAAGGCGCGCCTAAGCGAGCGCTTAAGCGCACCTAGGCTCTAGGCGTTGGCAAAACGCACTGCACATAACTACGCTTAATCTGTGCATAACTGCGCATAAGCATGCGCTTTGGTCAGTAAAGCGCAAGGCGGTGGCAAAACGCACAATTAACGCCTAGTGCTTTTTTGAACTATGATAGCAATGGAATCTTAAATTAGAACAGTTGTTCTTCAGGTTTAGGCACTTGTTCTACATGAACAGAGTACAGTAAGACGCAAGAATATAATACTTAAAAATAGAAAATGAGCTCATAGACCTTACCACATTCTTGGTTCGGGACCAGTACAGAACAAGGCGTTCCCAGTCATTGTCTAGTAAATGTGTCTCAGGAGAACGTAAGGGAATTTGATGAGTTTCTTTGCCGGTGAAGTACGTTTTCTTCAGGTAATTCCGATACTGCCACCAAGCATTCTTGAAGATAGCAGAGGTATTAGCACAGGTTACCTCATCCTGAGTTTCCAAATTGGTCCTTCTCTATAGAGAAAAATGGGAAAATTTGCTGTATTATAACCATCATGGAGGTTGGATGTATGGGACGAAGCAAAGTAATTGCCATGAATAACATTACTTACACATAACTCCTGGACAAACACCTGCAACTGGCATTTTCCTTCATCTTCAGTATAATATTTCCAAGATGGGAAGATACGCACATACGATTTAACAACATCAAATGCGATAGATGCTAAACTACGACTAGCTGGTTGTGCTTCCTCCACGGGAATAGGCGTACTAACTGGTGGAGTTGGGGTTCGCCGTGATAGTACTGGCCCTTTGGGCACTGGAGCTGCCTTACTAACTCCTCTTGTTTGGGAGCTCAGTGGTGGAGATGGTGATGTGTCAATAGGAACTGGATTACTATCGGCTGGGGTTGGGGTTAGATTGGGTGAAGCTCATTCTCTGTCCATTGTAGTAGGGGTACAATCCGCGAGAGTTTGGGTTATGTGTCGTAGGGCTGGTTCTTGTGCATGTACAACCAGGGTGCTATCTCCACCAAGAGGTAGCACTGTTTTATTCGAAGACCGTGTTTTTATTCCGCTAGATACTGGCATCACCCGCTCCAATTAAAATGGCTGATAAACATGAAACATAGTTGAATGTACAGACATTGTATGAGAGACAGATGCAATAGATAGTGTGGAAAAAAGAGGGCATGAAATAGTTGACATGTATATTGTTTAACTAAAACGGATAGCATGACATAATTTTAGATATATGATGTCTATCTAAACTGGATAGCATAGCATAACATAATTCAAAGATATGATGAATAACTAAACAAGATCGCATGACATAATTCACCTACATGTTATCTAAGTAATCAGGATCGCATCATTTAATTCACATATGTGATTTGTATGCTAAACAGAGGGCATTCGATATGATGTCTGAACTAAGAACATGGTGTTGAATATTGTGTATATGATGTCTAAACTATGCAATGAAAGACACCGTATGCATGATATGAGCAGTATAACCGTGCCAAGTTAGAGCATACACCTCAGTGGGGGAATAGGACTGGTCATCTGTCTCTGAATCCATCTCTGAGGAGCTATCAGGACCCAACAAGAGATCTGCTTCGACAGGTAGCATTGTCTGCTCTGAAGGCCTTGTTTTCACTCCAGATTTTTCCATCTCCCACCCAAATGGCTGATTTACAGGAAGAGTAGTTCAATGTACAAACATTGTCGACAAATGAAATGTAATGAAGAAAAGGATGGGCAAGATATCATTCAAATATATGATGCCTGGTTAAACAGGATGGCATTGCACATTTCACATATATTATGGCTGGCTAAAAGACATGAGACTGCATAATTCCCATATATGATATAGAAACTAAACAGGTGGCATTACAGAACATGTCTAAACTAAGCAGATGACATATATGATGTCAAAAGTAGGCACTGCAAGGCAACATATGCATGATATGACTAACATCATCATGCCAAGGTAGAGCAAACACCTTGGGGTAAATAGGAGTGGTCAGCGGCGTCTGAATCCGCCTCAGAACAGATATCTTCCTCTGGATTACAATCTGGAGAGGGGTGGGGAGGGTTTGCCATTGAACCCACCATGGAGCGATGTCTACATGACATTGTATTGCCGCGCAAAACTCTTCTCTTTTTCTCTACATGTTCAGCATGACTGTGTACAATGTCTGACATGCATACGAAAAAAATATGGTGAGATTATGTAAGGAGAACATGCAGAAATTTAGGGTGATGGTAACAACCAGTGGATGGATCCAAAAATAATGATAGCAGGCTGATGATTGCTTTAAATTAATAAAAAAGACAGATGATGATTGCTTTACTATTTGTTTCCCACCCAAGATGAACAACATAGGCATACCCTAGGTGAACCAGATATTAGACAGACATACTATTCATTGTTGTTCGATATGTGCCCCACAACTAATTTAGAACTCAAGTTTGAACATTAATTTGGACCTGACTTGGGATTCCAAGAGCTGAACAGGACGATAAAGTAGCAGGTAAGTTTAAGCAATGCATAACATAAGCAGAAACAAAAGAGTGTGACCTCTCTTGTGGACCCATGTACTCCTCAGGTTTATCTGCTGAGTCGATGATGGTGATGTCGTTGGGGTGGGTGCTGGCGGCAGGGAAGGAGATCTGAGGCGGCGAAAGACGGTCAGGAGTCGTGATGTCTGGTTTGGAGGATGCTTCTGTCGATGGAGCAGCTCAGGTGAGGTGGACGACGTCGCAGCAGGAGCATGACAAACCACACAAAGTTCCCTTCAACACGTACCTGTAACTGAAGTAATTCTGTAAGGGCTCATTTGGCTTGCATGATTTTTAAAACTTAGGGATAGGAAAAACACTGGAATAGGATAGGAAAATGCACATGGTAAACAGAGCATTTGTAAACACTAGATTTCTGTCAACTTGGGTGTTTGGTTTACAGGAATTGGAAGAGCAGAGGAATGCAAAGAAACATGGCCAAAATAAAGAGAAACCATATGAAAGCATGTACAGTTAGAATGTTATTCTGGCACTAATGCGCTTGGTCTTGTTTTCATGCATAGGATTTTGAAAAGTAGGTCCAGGTGGATGTTTTGCTTCATTCCTTTCAACAAAATGCATGAATAATTGAATAGTAGAGTGCCATTGTAAAATTCCCTATTGCTATGTTTTTCCGTTGAACCAAAATAGCCCTAATGGATCGACGTGAATGTATAGTAATAAGTGATGCAACAAGTGTACAACCTCTTTGCCGTAGCCGTGTCGACCTCAGCATCTTTGGGTTGGTCGCTGAAGTAGTTGAGGCAGAGGTGGCTGTCGGAGGTGTGGAGGAAGATCTGAGGAATCTGTAGACTGCGTCCAGGGCACTGCTCTATTGTGATGGATCGTTCTGTCGTTGGAGCAGCTCCGGTGAGCCGTAAGACGTCAAGGCTGAAGCATCACAAGACAGACATCGTCAATCTCAAGTGGGATTCTAATAGCATCTCCAATAGATGATGCAAAATGGATGTAAAATTAACATCACCAAAAACCACCTGACTACAACAGATGAGGTAAAAATTGTTGACTCTGAACTTAACTGTCAAAACTGAAATTTACTGTGGAATCAGAATGCTACTGTCAAAATTGAACGCAATGGTAGCAGAGAGGCACTTGACATGTAGTTTAGGGAGGGCCTGCAGTTCATCTTCAACCTGCACCCCCCTGAGCCGCCTGCCACCACCGGCCGAACCGCCGGCCCCAGCGCCGCCTCGCCGCCCCGAAATAACTCGCCACAGCCGCCCCGGCCAGCCCTCTAGGCCCCCCGCCCCCACCCTAAACCCTAAGATAGATAGTGGGGTATCTCTCTGGCGAGCCCCCGTCCCCGCTGCGGGTGGTTCTTCCTTAACTCCGGCGAGCCCCCCCCCCAACCCCTGAAAATTGACTGACCCAAAAGTCGATTCAGTCGACTGAAGTGTGGCTTAATTGGAGCAGAGCAGCAGCACGAGCGAGGGGGAGAGCAGCAGCAGCAGCTGGGCGAGCGAGCGATCGAGCGAGAGCCGGAGCAGCAGCAGCAGATCCGGCTGGTATGGACGCCGCCGCCGAAGGGGCATCGCACTGGGGGAGAGCCGCTATGGAGATGTCTCCCGCGGAGCCGTCTTCAAGGTAGCCGCTCCATGGGGGTGCGGGATGGAGCACCATCGGCGCCGGGAGGTCGAGTTAAGGAGAAGGTGCGATGCGATGAGTGTACAACCTCTTTGGTGGCGCCGAGTAGGCCTCGGCTTCGTCCAAGGAGTCGGTGAGGATGTTGCGGTCCCGGTGGAGCAGGTTAAGGCGGCGCTGTGGGGATGGATCAGCCGCGATAGATGAGGCGATCATCGGAGAAGCTCCTTGGAGGTGGAGGACGGGGCGGCTGAACCGGCGGGACGGCGAGATTTATGACGGATCCTCATCCGGGGAGGTGGACAAGGGACATCGAGCTGTTGCGGTGGACGACATCGTCGGGGAAGAGGCTTCGGCTGGGCAGCGGTGATGTGGCGGACGGAGGAGGGTGGGGTTTCGCGGCTGGAGAGGAGAGGTTATGGCGGCCTGGGATTTCGAATGGTGAAAAGGGGGCGATGGGAGGGGGTGAAGCATGACTTAGGGACGCGCTTGTCCAAAATGTAGGGTGTGTTACAAAAGTACCCCCCCCCCCACCAATTTGAACTACCGGCCCTTTCGGCTCAGGGTTAGAAGGGGGATTTTGCGTGTCGGGATTTGGCAGCTGGAGGGAGTTTTCACACGCGTTGTAATTTCAGGATCGTGAGGCGCGGGTTGTGAAGGCGCCAGTTTTGGGAGCACGGTATCTGAATTTTCGGGATATAACAAGACGCGGGTTGAATTTTAGGGACAAGCCTAACATGTAGTAATATTGTACTTGTACGTACCAAATCAATTCGCACTTCCCTCAACCAAAAAGAAAATGAAAAAAATAAAACTATTCACACCACACAAAGAGAGTCTCTTGCCCCGTTTTACTATACAAATGCTATTCAAAGCTACTCCCTCCTTCCATCTATATAGGGCCTAATGCGTTTTTTGATGCTAACTTTGACCAAATATTAGAGCAATGATATATGACATGCAACTTACACAAAGCACACCGTTAACTTCGTCTGTGAAAGGTTCTTTCAATGATATAATTTTCACATTGTGCATGTCATGTACTATTAATCTTGTCAATAGTCAAAGGCGGTCTTAAAAATCTCATTACGCCCTATATAGATGGAAGGAGGGAGTATGAATCCATGTTATGTCCGATTAAATTTTTTCGCTTGCTGTATAATGCATGTAACCTACTTATACCAACATTTTAGTGCATTCCAAATGTCTATACTACCGCTACAATTCGAACTAAATTTGAATTCGTTTCTCTATTTCAATAAGAATCTACAATCATGATTGTTGCCAACTTCAACCATCATTCGTGTAATACCTTAATAACATACCACATGATTACTATAGAGATAGATATGAACTATGTGTACTACATGAACTCGAATTCTATTTTTTGAATACACTTGATGTTGATTCCAAATAATAGTACATTTGATGTACTAACTATATATTCATAATCTAAACCATGTTCCATACGTACACCGTTTTTATCACACAAAGTATAGTGCCCCGCCCCCTACATTATGACAAGTATTTAGACCTGAGTTGCAAAAGCCACACATTAGCCGAAATAATAATCAATGTTCTACATTATGATATCTTCTTCAAGTATCCGTATCCACTTTTTTATAATGAATTATGATCTTTGTTCGTCTTTTACACCTTCACGATCCTCTTCTATTTGTAGCTAGCTAGCGCTAACTTTCTATCATGCATGCACACGCCCCCCCCCCCTCACACACCCTTAGCGTCCCCTCCATCACACACGTTCATTATTTCTCTTTAGGTCGTCCACCAACGGTGTGTGTAGGCCCCCGGCTCCCTCCTTTCTGGCACACACCGGTCGATATACCTCTCTAGCCAAGTGTGCCTACAACGAACACATATATACTTCTCCTCTTCTCTTCTCACCGTCCATGCCCACATATGTCCAATATGATTCCACGCAGGTGCACACTCCCGCCCCTCTTTTCATTAATCACATGCTCGCACACTCCTTCCCCCTCGACATGGTAGGCCTCTCGCACCACCTCCTAGCCACACCCTCTCCCCCTGTCTGCCTCTTCGGACCTTATTTGCTTCTAACACATGCAGGCGTGTATATGAACTGATCTCCTTACATATAGCCAGGTCGACTATAATTCATTTTCACCAAGCACCGATACACTTACCTTGCTAGTTATGTCTCTCCTTTTCTCGGACACACGACGGTTGATCTTCCTATGTAGTTACGCATGCTTACCGCAACCATATCTTCTCCCCTCATCATCCTTGAATACCTCCCGACCCGTCTCTCACACGCACGTGCATTGACAGACAGACATCCCCCGCCCTCTCTTATTGATATTGCACTCATACCCACCGTTTGTCTTGCAGGCCTCTCCCACCATTTGTGAGACGCCACTCCACCACCAACCCTCCGACGCTCTACCTTTGTCTTTTTCCCAACCATATTCCTCTGCCACACATATCCATGGATGTCGATCGATCTCCCTCAATACATAGCTAGGTCTCTCTCCTTCCCCAAACATATACTAGTCAACCAGTCTCTACCCCCCCCCCCCACACACCGATAGTCGAACATTGTAGGTAGGTATCCATGCCACGGAGAAGAACTGCACCTCTGCCCTCTCAAATTCCAGTAGGCCAGCCGCCCTGTATCTTTGACGTGGGCAAACACAAATTGGATGGTACTCTTTATCGATCGCGCAGCCACACACTTCATCCCTGTTTTCAATTCTATCGATATCTCACGTCCATGACTCCGTTTCACACACATTGCATATGTTATGTTTTTCTGATTGAGATATCATCAACACATTGCCTCTGTTTCACACAAACCATCTCTCTCACACCCACCCACATACGTACCTGCACCTAAAGAAGAAGTGCACGCAGGACGCACGTACTCACGTCTCGTTCCCGTCCACACCCGTGCGGGTACACGGTGGAGTTCGTTTCTGTATGAAAAGGCAGCCCACGTGATAATTTGACACGTGTAGCGGTTGTTTACTTGAAGGATGGTCGGTTACCACGCCTAGGATATAAAACGATTGCCGTGGGGAAAATGGAAAAATGGGTTTGTCTCTCGTGAGTCTCGTCACACCATCTCACACAAGGCCGCCGTGGCCTCTCTCTCTCTCTCAGCGTTGTTCAGTGATCCGGCCGCATCCCGTCCACTGGCGGAAAGGGAGGATGTGCATCGTCTCTCCGTTCAACGGCGTTGAGGCAGCTCGTCCCGATGCGGTACCCACCGTTCTCTCTGACCAAGCTCCGACGTGGTAGGGCCTTCGCCACTTGCTCGCTGCCGCAGTATGGGCAGATCCCGGCCGCCGGCGCCCTCCTAGTAACATCCCGACGACCCTCAGGTAGAGCTTCCTCCGGCCTTGCTCCACTGCCCATCTTCCCACGTTGCTGCATGTGGATCTTCTTTAGTTGTTTGCTTAAATCGTATCTCGGCCGGCGTACTTTCCATCTTGCAATCTCGTCCTCAAACCATTTTTGATAAACCACCATGTGCTATCTTTCCCTTTTTACATGGAACATGCTTCTTTTTTGTCGGCGTATGTGTCTTGAACTCGTGTTATTGGGCAGTAATTGTTTCCTTTCGACCTCCTTTTGCAAACAGGGCTATCCATTTTCACCTCGTTGCTATTGCGACCTTTTGGTGAACTGCACAAATCACTTTTCTGAAGAGTGTTTTGTGCAGTTCCGCCAAAATGTCACACGGGCAATGTTTTTACATTTCTGTGGGACCACGGAAAGGGAGATTGGTTTTGCTATCCTCCTCATCCAACTCCGTGCCTAATCTTCTCCAACAAGAAGTTAGTCCTAAAGAGAGATTGTAGAGGTGATCGGCTTCTATTTATGTGTGTTATGTTTCATCATCTAGTTCCACTATTATTGTAATCACACTGACTGGATATCTTTGCAAACAGGGATGGTCCGCCCGATTTTAGTGGAGCTGCACAAAATGATCGGATTGTGGTGTCCTTCATACACCTCTTTTTTGGCTACAGAGCTGGGTGAAACTAGCTGCCAAGCAATGAACACTGTGCCAAGGAAATGGAGCCATGCCTACGAACAACATCGATCAATTATATTTTTTCTTTATTTGTACACCTTCTCGCAACTTTGTCTTCAGTTGTGATGTGAATATTGGCGCTGATATGCGAACCATTGAGATGCATTAGCCATGGTAGTTTCATTTGTATTTGATGGAATGTTGTAACGAGATAATCTCGAGGCAAGACACATGAATCCTAAGTTGTAACCTTTTTTTCCTGCGGGAACCAGAGTTGAAACCTTCATAGCATCACAATACAATTTCATCAAAATTATTCATACATATAAACAAATCCTGAAGGATTGATAGCAATGCCAGAAACAATTCAACCTCGTTTCGCCGACATGTTGGACATCCTTCATCCGGCTCCACCTGCCATGCAGCAATATTGAGTGCACAACACAACTTCAAGGAAAGATTCACCCCGGTCGTTGCGCCGTAGTAGTAATTACTAGTCAGCAGTCAAATCACAGAGCCCCACCTTCGCCACAGTAAGTTGCTCGGACGAAGCAACCATCATTTCTCTGTTCCTTGAATCTGCTGGTACTCCCATATTCCCACAGTAATAAGTTGCTCGGGTGAATCAACTATCACTATATCCGCTCACGTGTGATGACCACAGGAGCTATCCATTCAGATTGCATGTTAAAAAAATAAAGGTCGATAACTAATGCGGCAAACTTCCAAAAAAACTAATGCAGCACCTCAGGCCAACGGGCCAGATCACATTTTGCATGAGAAATTACACACCATGTTTCGTTGACATGTGGTCCCGTTCCAACATATCAGTGAGACGACAGCGAGTAGTAGGAGTATTTCTGAACCGACGTGTAGGCCGGGGCGCCCCTTCGTGAACCATGGCAAACTGGCAACTGTCCACCGACTCTTTGCCTTTCCCTCTCGATTTGGAACTACTGTCGCACGCTCTTCCTCTCCCTCCTCCATTTTCCTTCAGCCCTTCACCCTTTCTTCTGCCACTGTTCGATCATCTTCTCCATGGAGGGAACAGGACGGAAACGACCCCGTTATTCTTGCCCCGATCTGAAAGATGACGTGGTGGAGGAACTCATTGATCGGTGCGACGTCATCACCTCGGCTAGCATGGCAGGTTCGTTCAAGCTCATTCTTGACTCAACTAACGACATCATTACAAGGAACCCAAGAGTCAAGGAGCGGTTTGATCTCCCCTATCTTCTTCGCCGTGACCCTGATGACTGGCGCCGTCACGACGGAGGCCTCGCCCTGTGCAAGTTGATGCCGCTTGATAATGATACGTATGATGTTAAGATGCCATCGCTTGAGGGCAAGGCTTGGGCGAGCGCAAATGGAGATTGGGTTGTTTACATTGGGTCCAACTGTGAGTGGCAACTTGTGAACGAGTACACTCGTGACCGGGTTCCACTTCCAAAAATCTTAGCAGACTGCCCAGAGGTTGAGCACACCGGTATTGTACGCATGTTCAAATACAATCATGGTGACTGTCTTCTACGCAAGATAGAAATTTTTCGAGTTCCCACCCCCTCTCGGAATTACAACAACTATGAAGTTGTTGCTATCTTCGACAAGCTTGTTGCCGTCGTTGCTGGTTTGACTCGATGGACATTGCTCAAAAATCAGTTTCTGTACACGCATGAGTACTGTGATGCAATTCAATACGAGGGCCTTGTGTTTGCTGCCACCACTCGTGGCACTATTTTTTCATGGAATCATTATGATTTCGGTATGTTTGTCTTCCACCGTAATTATAATTGTTTCATCCACATGCATGCGGGTTAGCAAGTTTCCCTTTACTAATTAACCTTCTTCTTGTGTTTCAAAGGTCCTGTGAACATTCCACCACCTATACTTGAAAAATTTTATAACCAAGGGGGAGATGAAGATGGTGATGATCACGAGCATGAGGACGAGCAACACCCATATACTCATTGGCGCCTGGCAACTAATTCCGATGGATCACCTCTTCTCGTGTGTATACAGCCCACTGATGATGTTACTGCTAAGGAAGCAGGTGTAGTCTCCCATGGTCGCACTCTCCGGACCTATTCCAACACCCGTTGCATGGTATTCGGGATGGATACTAGTGTGCTAGCGCCAACACCTTCTCCCTGGTATAGAATTGATAGTCTTGGAGAAAACTCGCTCTTCCTTGGACAAAACTATCTGATGATGGTGAAAGGCGATCCAACTGTTGTTGACACAACGTTACTAGCACCATTTATGAGAAGCAACTGTGTCTATACCTCGGACATTAGCGTGGTTCCCTACCCTGGTATTGATATAGTAGGCCGCTTCAGCCTGGATGATCAGTCCTGCGTTGGTCTCGAGATCGACAATAGATGCCCCGTCCCAGAGAATCACTTGTGGTTCAAAGCAAGCGTTTCCAACGCCGAGGAATGGTTGAGTTGAAGTTCATTTCATTGCTTGTTATTTGTTGTGTGGTGAAAACTTTAGTATTTATAATGTATCCTCGTTGTCGATGTGGGTTGATGACCTGTTGTATGTAATAAAATGATATGCCTGCGATAAACTTACTAAATTTATGAATGGCTTTCGAGTTGCTTCTGTGAGTGAGTGGTGCGACGAGGCAAAAAAATATTTTTCGAATACATAATTGTACGTGCATTGCAACAGGTTATCGGATGAGGCCAATCAATAATAATAGTACACTATTTGTACTAGCTTCACATGCTTCGCGCGTCATGCGGGTGTTTTTACTGTAGCCATATTGTACGTAACCAGCACCTCGAATCCTCGATACTAGTACTATATAGTAAGTAGTAGGAGTAGTAGGGTGGCATGGGCCAGAACAAGCATTCACGTCCAGGATTACGGCACACGCCACCAGCACGACTTCCATCTGACACCATATTTCTTGGAGTCCGTGCTAGAGCAATCTCTTCAACCTCATCGTTTCTCTAACTCAGCCATCATGCGGCGGGCGAGGTGGGGGTTTGCTGATAGTCGGTTCCCTCAACCGCGGTCCCACTTGTAAGGCCAACTCCAATGCTCTATCAATATATGGATGTACTCTTCTTCCCAATACAAAAACTTGCATCCATTCTACTCCCTCCATTGCACAATACATGCCTTCTACTACCTCCGTCCTGGTTTATAGGTCCCCTTTGTAGTTTGTGTCATATTTTGACTAAAGATTTAACTAACAAAATGTTAATGCATGTCAAGAAAAATTATCTCATTGGATTCATATTTGAACATAGTTTTCAAAAATATGATGTTTGGTGACATGCGTAACCATTTTGTTAGTTTAATCTATGGTCAAAATTTGGCACGAAATATAATGGGGACCAATAAACCCGGACGGAGGTAGTATTTGTCAAAATATATATGTATCTAGACATGTTTTAGTATATAGGCACATCCATTTTTGGACAAATGGAAGTCAAGCATTTTGGAACGGAGGGAGTACACAATAAAATTTTTAAGTTAGCACAACTAGTCAAATCCGAGAGCACAACCGAAGATTTGGTCGGGTTCTTCCTCCTTTTGCTGACACGTGGGACATCCAGCATCCAGGTCGTGTCATGAAACAAAATAGAGTGGTATTTGATAAGTTGAAGCCACGAGATGTGCATCTTGGGTTAAACTGTAAATAGAATCTTACTACTCTTGAGTAACTCCAAAAGCGGCCACCGAAGATCTTTCTTGGATTTGTCTTTCATCACCAGCACACCGAGGTGACAGATGTGTAGGTTCAGTGGGTCCTCTTGCGTTTTCACTTACATGTGGGGCCGCATGTGAGCAAACAGACGATGGGCTCTGTGCGTCTGCTGGCTGGCTGAGAAGAGAGATCGAGGAGGGCTGAGCACGGACTGCAGGAAATTTGTTCTACGTAATCAGCACCTTGATATTCGTGTGTGGTTGTTTCTAGAATAAAAAAAGGAGGTACCCCTACTTATGTTACTCCCACTACGCCTAGCCTAAGGTTAGTAGGTGACCTTGCGCTTGGCTCTTCACCTCTTCCGGAAGTCGATGGTTCTACAGTAGTGCTTCTGGTAATCTGACACCAAATGAACTACTGCACGTCCACCACTTGTAAGCAAAAGTTTCTCCTCGTGCTGCGAGCCACCACGCACGCGTTGGCAAGGGAGAAGGCGTAATCAAGCTTCTCGTCGTTCTACGAGTTGATGGGACACATCAAAGTTATTTACTAGTAGTATGTACTCTCTCCAAAAAAGGGCTGACCATGTCATTGCTACCATCCCGTGCTTCGTCGTTGAGTACGTGCACTATTCACGTGCCATCGAGGAGAAAAAATATTGCGTAGGTGCCATCGAAGTGCACGACTCACTTATGGAAAAGGGTTTCCCCCCGCTCCCCCCCCCCCCCGCACGACTCACTTACGCACTGCTTATCTGATTATCTCCATTTTCTTGCATGACACGTGCACCTTGATGCTAGATGTCTCGTGTGTTGGGAAAAGGATGAACAAAGCTCACATAAAAGAAAAGAATTGAAGAGCATAGATTCCCAACAACCGAGGGGAGCAAGGAACCTCGCGGTGGAGCGTCTACAAGGAACCTTGCGCGTTTTCCCCTGTTTTTAGCTGCTTGCCCACCTATAAACAACTAAAAGAACATGAACTTTTTGCTAACCACTAGAAACGGTACATCAGGATGCTAAGTTGAAGATGTTTTATACTCCCTCCGTTCCCAAATATAAGTCTTTTTAGATATTTCAATAAGGGACTACATACGAAACAAAATGAGTGAATCTACACTCTAAAATATGTCTGCATACATCCGTATGTTGTAGTCTATTTGAAATGGCTAGAAAGACTTATATTTAGGAACGGAGGGAGTAGTTTATATTGAATTATTGATAACCACGCAACAAGCCACGCCTGTACACAAGCCAACGCACTAACTCCATCCGATCCAACTCATGCACATACGCGCACGGCATGGAGCACACAACACACGTACACAAGACGTGCATGCACACACGCTCGGCCGCAGAATGCACATGAATAACACATGCATGCGCACACACTCGGCTGCATGGAGGCGTGCGCCATCCGCGGCGACGTCCGGTTCGTCGTGCTACGGCGAAGCTCACACGCAATGGCGCATACGCATCTCTTTCAGCACCTCTTTGCCGTCATTGCTCAACTACTAGTCGGAGACGAAGACGACCGCAACCTCGGCCTTAGAGCTAGCACCGATGGAAAAACACGCACGCTGCACGCACACGAGCACATACGGAGTGCCCATGACGTGGTGTTGGTGTGTCCCCAGTCGCCTCTACTCCTTCTGCGCACGTTGTCTATCAAGGCAGTTGCATGCTAATGATGATGTGGGAGAGGCCAAGGCTGGTCATAGTGGGGAGTAACTTGTACTGTAACATATTACTATGTTACTCTAAACATCTCTATAAACCGGAAAGGAGGGAGTAGTAACATAGACTAGTGTCATATGCAGAGTATGGGAGCACATGATATTTCCCCGTCCGGACCGATCCCAAGTTGTCTTCTCACCTTCTTGGCCCAAGAAAAACCCCTCCCCCTCCCACGCGCGCTTCCCGCCCGGCGCCAGCTGAGCCCGCCGCTCCACATTGAGGGCGACGTGACCTCTCACTGTTTCCGCCATTGAAGCGGCGCGCCGACCGAGGGCACCGCCCGCTGCACGCCCGGCTTTTCAGACTACACAGTGGATAGTAAATTTTAGAGCAAGTACTATAATTAGATGACATAAGCAGGCTATAAGGATTTAAATATAGTATTTGTGCTTAGTTGAAGGAGAGAGAAGAGGAGAGAGAAGAGAAGCGGATTGTAAACGTGTAGCCGGTTGTACTCCAACATACTCTACTTTGTGAGACAAAAGGTGGGGCCATTATTCATGATATTGTATTTATACTAAAGGGACTAACGGACGCCTTAATTACTCCGGTTTTTTAGACAAACCTTGGTGGGGCTATTATTGACTTTTTTGAGATATTATTGACTTGGACATGGGGTTTGGGGGCCAAAGGCCTACTATTATACTCACACGACCGACCTGACATGCTCTACCCTAGCCGCCGCTGTATCATATGGTTTCGCACCGTTCCAGATCTTAGCGCCGCCACGCAATTCTTCTCCAGCCCTCCTTCCGGCGTGCACCGCGAGAAGGGACAGCAGTCCTCTGAACCCCGCCTTTCGTGATCCTGTACGGGAGAGGGGCGATCAGGTTTTTGGGGAGCACACTCCTGTGACTACTGCCAGCGACGACTTCCTCAACGACAGCCTTCTTCCTTGACCTCGGTAACCTCTTCATCAACGACATGAGTGACAACATCAACCACATCGGTTCTACTCCCACTGTACAGTATGTGATTCTGTCCTCCTCGTTTAGTCCGCATCATTACTTTGATGTTTGCAATTATCGTCATGATCTATTTACTGCTGATTTGGATTAAATCTCATACTAAATTGCTCATATATTCAACAATCCAATCCAAAAACCTGATCACAGGCAATTTACTCCGAGTGGTTTTGTTGCGCTTTTCAAGCCGCCTACTTTTCAGGGGGTGCAATATAAAAGGTGGCGCACAAGAGCAATATATTGGTTTCAGATCATGTACAGCTATGACGCCACTAAGGGTAAGCCTAAGGGCGATCTTAATCCTACACAACAGGAAGCTTTTCAGAACATGGATACCCTCTTCAAAGCCGCCCTGCTGAGTGTTCTTGACGATTCCATTGTGGATTCATATATGTCGTTTGACAGTGGCAAAGACATGTGGGCTGCGCTCGAGGCCACGTTTGGGCCCTCGGGCGCTGGCAACGACTTGTACGTCATGGAGCAATTCTGTGACTACAAGATGACTGATGAGCGCTCTGTTGTTCAGCAGACTCATGAGATACAGTCACTCTCTAAGGAACTTGAGTACTTTAAGTGTCTGTTGCCGGACAAATTTGTTGCTGGGGCCATCATTGCCAAGCTTCCACCTTCGTGGAACGATTTTGCTACTTCTTTGAAAAACAAGAGACATGAGTTTTCTGTTTTGGATCTCATTAGCACTCTTGATTTTGAGAAGGCGAGAGCAAAAGACACACGTGCTCGGGTCGCCGAGGGAGCTTCTAGTGCCCACATGGTACACGAGAAGAACTTCCAGCCCAACCAGCCCCAAAACAACAAGAACATATCTCAGGCGAAAGGCAAGTTTGATGCAAAGAACAACCCGTCGCATTCTACCAACTTCAAGAAGAATTCTCATAACGGGAAGGGATACAAACCTCAATTTTGGTAGCACCGCATAAAATTTTATATGGCTGCATCTACCTATTGTCAGCTAACCTCATGGTGCTCCAGGTATTCCTACATTCGTAACAAGGTACAATGACCACCGCAAGATGAAATTAGCTTATTCGTACGTTGACTTGCTGAATGCAGTGCGGAATGATCCTGTCATGTGTGGAGGAGCAAACAAGCAGTGCAGCCGAAGGTGGAAATAAACCAAGGACTTATGAAATTATATGTAATCCTCCTCAGGCAGGTCAGTACCCCCTTCGTCCAGATGATCGTGTTTTGTCATACCGAGCTATTGATATGTGCTACTGTTTTGTAACACCGTTTAAGTATAGCTACTGTTTTCCAATCTTTTCAGATTCAGGACAATGAATATGATATCAGGGGAATTGCACAATATGGACCCATGTTGAGTCATTTCTATTGCCTCATGTGTTTGCTGCAAATGTGTCAGCATCAATTGCAAGATGAGGCAGCTAGCTAGCTGTGGAGTTGCCAACATGCTCAAAGTGCTCACAACATTGAGAAGAAACAAGCATGCCCAGGAAATTAATGCGTGCGCGGGGAGGCCCTTTGCTCAGAGAAGCATCGACCGATTTTCTCTATTTCCACACCTTCTCACAGCTTTGTATATTGGTTATAGTATGGTGAATCATTGAGATGCATAGACATGCTGAACTTTTGTTCTTCTGAATGTTAGTTTAATGTGAGTGTCTGCATCCAGTACCGCATCCTCTAATTTGGTGGATGCACACAGAGAAAATAAATCTCCTTAATTTACTCCATAACCACCCTATTAAATAGGCCTAGTAACAAATCAGGCACATGCAGTGGCCGGCGGGCACATGCATCCTGCATGCATGGCCAGTCATGCAGCAACACAAACGAAGAGAGCGGTTCTTGGGAAAAAGCGAGTAGTTAGTGCAGCGGGCCTTATAAACACGAACATCTCGCTCTCCCGCTTCCGTCTCCCCACCCAATTCCCCCCGCTCCCCAATCTTCCTCACTCGTCCAGAAAACACCGCTCACCTTCTTCCTCACTCATACAGAAAACGCCTGCTCCTCTTCTTCCACTCCTACAGAAATCCCTAGCCCTCCTTCTTCCCCACTCACACTGCCACTAGGCTCGTCTCTGGCTACTCTGCTCAAACCCGTGAGCTCGGCGCGACGCCCACAAGGAAAATGGAGTCGGCTGGCCCCAGTGCCAAGAAGATGAGGCTCCTGCCAGCGGCGATGCCGGTTGTAGATCCCGCACCCGGTAGCACGGGGAGAAGCGGCGAGCCCCCCCCCCCCCCCACCCAGATCTGAGGAACCGGTAGAATCTCCGGTGGACCGCATCAGTGATCTCCCTGGCGTCATCCTTGAGGAGATCATCTCGCTTCTCCCCACCAAGGATTGCTCCCGCAAACAAGTCCTCTCAACTCGGTGGCGCCCTCTATGGCGCACCGCGCCCCTCAATCTCGACTGTCGTCAGATATCTGTCCTTCCTGAATTTGATCTCATCAGAGCCATCGTCTCTTCTCACCAGCAGGGCCGTTCAATGCCTCTGCATCCCGACAAGCTACCTGCTATCCATACTCGGCAAGGTGGATGCTTGGCTGACATCCCCTGAATTCGGAAAACTCCAGCAGTTTGTGTTCTACCATTACCATGAAAGTTTCATACCACGAACATACCAAAAATTCGTGCCGACACCACTGTTGTCCATCTCGCGGTTTCCTCCTCTCTCCACACCACCACGTTCGCCCAGTGCCATCTACCAGACGATGTGGTACAAATGCTTCTACTCCCACTGCTAAAAAAAACTTCCGCTTGTGGTGGTTTATCTGTCGGAGGCCTCACTGCACAGCATCATCCACTCCAGTTGCCCTGCCATAGAGTGCTTGCTGATTGTTTTGAGAATAGAAATCGGTATTAGTTGTCTCCAAATAAAGTCGCCTCACTTTAAAAGCATTGGAATTTGTTTTAAAGGACAGCAGCTCATCATCGAAGATGCCCCTTCACTTGAAAGGTTGCTCCTTCATAATTGTTATACACCTTCAGAAATAACTGTCGTCTCTGCGCCCAAACTAGAGACCTTGGGTGTAATTCGTGACCCGTTTAATAATCACAAGGAGTTGGTGTTTGGCTCCTCACTTTTTCAGGTACCGTATATTATCATCTACACATTTGTAATCATGTGCTGCGTTTTTCATTTGTGCGCATAACTTTTATATCATCTTGGAGTACACTTTGGGTACTAATATTATGTTATATGCTCAATGAAGAGTTCGTCCATTGATAGCCTATCAATGCTGCTGGATTCTATCAAGATCATATATATCAGTATGCATAGTTTTGATCTGGACATAATTATTGGCTTGCTGCGATGCTTTCGATCTCTGGAGAATTTATACATAGAGGTGATGATTTCATGCACATTGAAAGCCCGTATATATTGTACTAGAATTAATTGTTCAGCTATCGTTCTTTCGACATACTCTTTTTTCAGACCTTAATTGTTTTCAATCTTCATGTCTACTTAGGGAGAACCACATGGAGAAAAACATATAACCAATCGTTGGCATAATAAGCACAAGGATTTTCTCAGTTCTCCTGACATTCGTTTGAGGACAATAACGATGGGACGATATGCATCCAACCAGGCAAACAGAAGCTTTGTCATATTGTTCCTGTTGAACGCGAGGTTACTATTGTCCATGAGGCTTAATTTTTACAGCAAGAGATTTCTCACGGACGAACATGTTGAACAAAAAAAAGAAGTTTCAGGTGGACAAATGGGCTTCTAAACATGCTCGGCTTATATTTACAATAAGTTGTAGACATCTTGAAATAAATTCTTTTGCACAGGATGTTGATTTTATGGATCAGACCGATCCATTTGTTTGTGACTGCAAAAAAGAGTGGTTGGGTTAGATGTTACTATCATGTTCAATCTGGGTTTTGTCTAAAAATTTGATGAACAATTAATCCTTGGGCTTTTTGTACCATTTGTATGCTTGACTTGCATGTTGTTTCCCTCGTACTCCCCTCCACCTGCCACTACACTGCCGCATCTTCCATGGCTGCTGTTCATTCCCGTCCGAGGCCTTGTCGTTGTTCTCTGCCTTGGTTAGCTCGCTGTGCTCGCCGCCGTCTGGCGTTGTCAACATGGTCAATAACCAAGAGGAATCAGGAGATGACTGTACGTGGAGAGGCTAACAGTAGGGACCCACCAGGGTCATTGCATTTCGCAAGCAGGTGCCTCATTATTACAAGCCAAAAAAATAATTCCTCCTAATTGTTTGACAACTAGGTTCCACGCCATTGTCAATGTAGTCAGTAAACGAGAAAATTACACAACGAGCGGATAACACCAGGGACCCAGCAGCTCACCCAGTTGTTTTTCAGTTTCAGAGACGGAGCTCAACTGCGCGCTGTGCGGGGGCTGTGGCCCGTCTAGCCCACGCTTACGCTTTTATTAACCACATGACGAGCCCAGTTGATATATTTTTTCTTTCTGAAATTGGCTAGCCCAGTTCTTTTTTTGGAGAATACCAAAACCGAGGCCTACTTGCTTTTCTCAGCCCTACTGGGCTGCAAATCTTTCAAGACGAGGAGGGATAAGAAATGGGCTTCCCTAGAAAATGGGCTATAAGTTGTAAGAAATGGGCTGTAAAATTTTAAACCAAAGCCAACCGGCAATTGCATTAAAATATCATTTTTTTCAGGATTTCTCTACTCTCTACTCTTATAAAAACCAAAGCCAACTGGCAATTACAATAAAATATCATCTTTTCTCCCACAAGATAAACTACTCATACAAATGCATCTTCATGTTCCGTGCAACGAACGGGCATCTTGCTAGTTAAGATTCTAAATTTCATTCATTTTTTGCGGAGAATTGTTTTTTGAATTTTATTTTGATATAATTTTTTGAAAACTATTTTTAACGTGACTCGAAATTTCGTGATTAAAAGAGTTCGGACCCCACTGAAATATGCAAAATTTCGCTGATTTTTTTAGCAGTACCCAGAATATATGGTTTGTAATGCTAATAAAAAGAATATGGGCTTCAAATATCCTTAAGAATTAGCAAATGGGCTATAAATTATTAAATAATGGCTAATGGGCTATATGCTGTTTTCCACAGATTTGGAGGCTGACTTCTGGGCCTACTAGGTTGATGATGACGCTACCATAATTTTTTTTTGACGCGTACGCAAGGCTTTGTCAACTTAGTCAACACACGGTAGTGACTATTGGATGTCCATCCAACGGCCGCCGTGCTTCTTCAATCTCTGATCTACCTGCTCCAGCCGCCCAAACCAGCGCCGGCGGGACTACCTGCTCCCTCCGCCCGTGGCTGGCTGCGCTGCCGCCAGGCCATCCCTCTAACCACCCACACATCCTGTTATTTTCCGGCGACATCAGCCTCACCCCGCAGCCGACCAGTCAGCGCTTGTTCTCCCCTCAGCGTGGGCATCCGCTGTGGTGGCTTCACCGGCTCCGGGTGGTTCTCTTCCTGGGCCTCGCCCTCGTCCACCGCGTTTGTGCTCTCGGCGCGGTGAGGTCAACATGGTCAACAAACAACAGCCATCGAAAGAGGCTGACAGTAGGGGCCCACACAGGAAAATGCCTCCTTATTACGCGCAAAATAATGATTCCTCCACTTGATAGCTGGGACCCACCGGAAGGGTCTCTGTATTTCACGAAAAAAACGTTTCCCCCGCTGTCAGCTCGGACCCATCGAAAATGCCTCCTTATTACGCACAAAAAAAGAATACTCCCCCTGCTAGCTGGGACTCACCTTGGTGGGAGGATGACTTGTGGGCCTACTAAGTTTACGGGGATGGTGGGCTTTGTCAACTTAGTCAATATGAATGACTCTAGCTCTAGTGACCGTACGATGTCCATCCAACGGCCGTAGTGCTTCTTCAACCTCTGGTCTTCATGCTCCAGCCGCCCAAAGCAGCACCGGTCGTGCCGCGTGCTCCTGCCTCCTGTGGCCGGCTGTGATGCCGCGGAGGCCTCACCGCCCCCTACTACTCCCACCGCTAGCCAGGCCATCCCTCTACTCACCCACACCCCCTGTTATTCTGCGGCGACGGCAGCCTCACACCGCAGTGAACCAGTGAACCCTCGTACTCCTCTACGTGTGGGCATCCATTGCCGCGTCTTCCCCGGCTCCGCGTCGTCCCCTTCCTAGGCCTCGCCATCATCCACCGCCCTGGTGCTCTCGGCGCGGCGTGGTCAACATGGTCAAGGAACGGCTTCCATCGGACGTGGACTGTACGTGGAGAGGCCGACAGCTGGGTCCACGGACGCAGCAAGGAAGTTCCTCCTTGTTACGCGCAAAATAATTATTCCTCCACCTGACAGCGGGGACCCACCGGACGGGCCACCATATTTCACGAAAAAAAGTTTCCCCCCGGACTGCTGGGACCCACCAGCTACACCTTCGCATGCAAGGAAGTGCGTCCGGGCAAAAAAAAAAACGATTCGCCCCCCTGACTGCTGGGACCTACCAGCTACACCTTCGCACGCAAGGAAGTGCGTCCGGGCAAAAAAAAACAAAACGATTCGCCCCCCTGACTGCTGGGACCCACCAGCTACATCTTCGCACGCAAGGAAGTGCATCCGGGCAAAAAAACGATTCGCCCCCTGACTGCTGGGACCCACCAGCTACATCTTCGCATACAAGGAAGTGCGTCCGGGCAAAAAAACAAAACGATTCGCCCCCTGACTGCTGGGACCCACCAGCTACATCTTCGCAGGCAAGGAAGTGCCTGACAGTCGGGACCCACCTGGTCGAAGCGTACGTAGTGTTGTCATTCTGGTCGCGAACGTGTACGTACATACTGGTCGATGTAGAGGCGCGCACGTAGCATGTACACATACGTACATCGGCGAGGGTGCAAGAAAGAAAATACGGCCATGTACGTACATACGGGCAGGGTCTCGAGCACCTACTCGTGCATATGTACATGGCTGGGTCGGAACGGAGAAACAGCGTCGTCGTCGTGTTCATGGGGAGGCAACGGAATGCGTCGTGTTCATGGGGAGGCAACGGAATGCGTCGTGTTCATCAGGAGGCAACGGAACACGTGGGAGCCAACCGGCTTGGACAGAACAGGCGATGGAAACGAGGCCTGGCATACCGCAGAATGGAGGAAACGGCCTTGTGTTCGACCGGCCACGTTCGGAACGGGGTCCTGTTGATCGGGAGGGGTGTGGCATACTGGAAAATGGAGGAAACGGACCTCCTACGGTCGAAACGGGGGTCCTGTTGATCGGGAGGGGTGTGGCGTATCGCAAAACGGAGGAAACGGACCTCCTACGGTCGAAACGGGGGTCCTGTTGATTGGGAGGGGTGTGGCGTACCGCAAAACGGACGAAACGGACCTCCTACGGTCAAAACGGGGGTACTGTTCATCGGGAGGGGTGTGGCGTACCGCAAAACGGGACTTCATGGGATACTGTTCATCTCCACCGTCGACCTCCTCCAGCCTCCACGGGCTACCGTCGACCTCCTCTGGCCTCCACGGGCTCCTGTTCATCCAGCCTCCACCGCGCGCTACTCCACTGGCTACTGTTCAACCACCCCTCCACCGTCTACTGTTCATCCAGCCCTCCACCGTCTACTGTTCATCTAGCCCTCCACACCACGGGGTCCTAATCAACCACCCCTCCACGGGCACCCCTCCACCGTCTACTGTTCATCTAGCCCTCCACACCACGGGGTCCTGTTCATCCAGAGGCAACGCCACCGCTCACTTTTCATGCAACCCCCCCCCCCGTCCCGCAATGCTCACTGTTCATCCAATCGATCGGCTTCAGTTAGCAGCAGTAGCGAAGGAATCGCTCCATCGGGTTTAGTTAACAGCCATTGATCGATCGCTCGGGTTTAGTAACACGTAGCCTGCAGTGCAATCGCTTGGGTTCAGTTAGAGCCCAACGCCTCACTCGGGTTCAGTTAGAGCCAACGCCTCGCACGTGTACGAGAGAAACACGCATCGCTCGGCCCCCGACCTCCCACCGTAACTGGCAACTCCCCGAAATTTTCCTCCCCCTCGCTTCTACCACGATTTTTTCCGTCATGGACGGCCCAAAGAATGTCATGCGGCTGCGTCTCCGGCCCGCCTAGGACGAAAAGCCCATTTTTTGTCATGATTTTTTGTCATAGAAGTAGGAGCCCACCACATCTATGATGATACCGGGTTTTGTCACAATTATCGTCATAGAAGTGTCATATGTATGACAGAAAAAAAATTCGTTCGACCCAAAATGTCACGGATGTGTCTTTTTTTGTAGTGGTTCATATTGACATAAGAAATAGCAATACTTCAAGCATACTAATCAAGCAATCATGTCTTCTCAAAATAACATGGCTAAAGAAAGTTATCCCTACAAAGTCATATAGTCTGGTTGTTGCTCTATCTTCATCACACAAAGTATTTAATTATGCACAACCCCGATGACAAGCCAAGCAATTGTTTCATACTTTAGTAATCTCAAACTTTTTCAACTTTCACGCAATACATGAGTGTGAGCCATGGACATAGCACTATATGTGGAATATAATGGTGGTTGTGGAGAACAAAAAAAAGGAGAAGATAGTCTCACATCAATTAGGCGTATCAACGGGCTATGGAGATGCCCATTAATAGATATCAATGTGAGTGAGTAGGGATTGCCATGCAACGGATGCACTAGAGCTATAAATGTATGAAAGCTCAACAAAAGAAACTAAGTGGGTGTGCATCCAACTCACTTGCTCACGAAGACCTAGGGCATTTTGAGGAAGCACATCATTGGAATATACAAGCCAAGTTCTATAATGAAAAACTCCCACTAGTATATGAAAGTGACAACATAGGAGACTCTCTATCATGAAGATCATGGTGCTACTTTGAAGCACAAGTGTGGTAAAAAGGATAGTAGCATTGTCCCTTCTCTCTTTTTCTCTCATTTCATTTTTTTTCTTTTCTTTTTCTTTTCTTTTTTCTCTTATTTTTTCTTTTTGGGCCCTTCTTTTTTCTTATTTGGCCTTTCTCCTTTTTTTTCTTTTGTAAAGTCTGAAGTCTCATCCCGACTTGTGGGGGAATCATAGTCTCCATCATCCTTTCCTCACTGGGACAATGCTCTAATAATGAAGATCATCACACTTTTATTTACTTACAACTCAAGATTATAACTCAAGAAGATATGACTCTATATGAATGCCTCCGGCGGTGTACCGGGATATGCAATGAATCAAGAGCGAAATGTATGAAAATTATGAAGGTGGCCTTGCCACAAATACGATGTCAACTACATGATCATGCAAAGAGCAATATGACAATAATGATGCGTGTCATATGAACGGAACGGTGGAAACTTGCATGGTAATATATCTCGGAATGGCTATGGAAATGCCATAATAGGTAGGTATGGTGGCTGTTTTGAGGAAGGTATATGGTAGGTGTATGTTACCGGCGAAAGTTGTGCGGCACAAGAGAGGCTAGCAATGGTGGAAGGTGAGAGTGCGTATAATCCATGGACTCAACATTAGTCATAAAGAACTCATATACTTATTGCAAAAATCTACAAGTCATCAAAAACAAAGTATTACGCACATGCTCCTAGAGGGATAGATTGGTAGGAAAAGACCATCGCTTGTCCCCGACCGCCACTCATACGGGAGACAATCAATAAATAAAATTGTGCTCCAACTTCATCACAAAGCGGTTCACCATACGTGCATGCTACGGGAATCACAAACTTCAACACAAGCATTCTTTAAATTCATAATCACCCAACTAGCATGACTTTAATATCACTACCTCCTAATGTCTCAAAACAATTATCAAGCATCAAATTGATCATAGCATCCAATTCACTTTCTATGATAGTTTTTATTAGACCCAACTTTGATGCTCATCATTCTAGGACCAATGTTATAACCATAGCAAATACCATGCTGTTCTAAAGGACTCTCAAAATAATATAAGTGAAGCATGATAGATCAACAATCTCTTCAAAATTAAGCCACCGCCGTGCTATAAAAGATATAAGTGAAGCACTAGAGCAAAAACTATCTAGCTCAAAAGATATAAGTGAAGCACATAGAGTATTCTAATAAATTTCAATCAAGTGGGCTTCTTCCCAAAAGGTGTGTACAGAAAGGATGATTGTGGTAAACTAAAAATCAAAGACTAATATCATACACGATGCTCCAAGCAAAACACATATCATGTGGCGAATAAAAATATAGCTCCAAGTAAAGTTACCAATGAACGAAGACGAAAGAGGGGATGCCTTCCGGGGGCATCCCCAAGATTAGGCTTTTGGCTATTCTTGAATATCTTGGGGTTCCATGGGCATCCCCAAGCTTATGCTTTTGCCACTCCTTATTCTATAGTCCATCAAATCTTTACCCAAAACTTGAAAACTTCACAACACAAAACTCAACAGGAAATCTCATAAGCTCCGTTAGTGAAAGAAAGCAAAGCCACCACATAAGGTACTGTAATGAAGTCATTCTTTATTTATTTTGGTGTTAAACCTACTGTATTCCAAGTTCTCTATGGTTCATACCACTTAATACTAGCCATAGATGCATCAAAATAAGCAAACAACACACGAAAAACAGAATCTGTCAAAAACAGAACAGTCTGTAGCAATCTATAACTAATGCAAACTTCTACAACTTTAAAAATCCTACCAAAATAGGAAGTCCTGGGAAATTTTTCTATTGATCAGCATCAAAAAGAATCAACGCAAAATCACGTTTCTGTGATTTAACAAAACTAATTTCGTGCGTGCAAAGTTTCTGTTTTTCAGCAGAATCAAATTAACTATCACCATAGGTTATCCTATAGGTTCTACTTGGCACAAACACTAATTAAAACATAAAAACACATCTAAACAGAAGGTAGAAGCAAAATTTATTACTAAACAGAAACAAAAACAAAAAACACAAATAAAATTGGGTTGCCTCCCAACTAGCGCTATCGTTTAACGCCCCTAACTAGGCATAAAAGCGAGGATAGATCTAAGTAGTGCCATCTTTGGCACTCAATTCATAAGTAGCCCGCATGATAGATTCATAAGGTAATTTAAATTTCTTTCTTGGAAAGTGCTCCATGCCTTTCCTTAATGGAAATTGGAATCTAATATTCCCTTCCTTCATATAAATAATCGCACCAATCGTTCTAAGGAAAGGTCCCAAGAATAATAGGGCACGAAAGATTGCAATCTATATCAAGAACGATAAAATCTACGGGCACCAAATTTCTATTTGCAAAAATGAGAACATCATTGATCCTTCCCATTATCTTTTTAATGGTGGAATCATCAAGGTGCAAATTTAAAGAGCAATCATCAAGATCATGGAAACCTAGAATATCACATAAAGTTTACGGAATTGTGGAAACACTAGCACCCAAATCACTTAAAGCATAACACTCATGATCTTTAATTTTAATCTTTGTAGTAGGTTCCCACTCATCATTAAGTTTTCTAGGCATAGAAACTTCCAAATTAAGTTTTTCATCAAAAGATTGCATCAAGGCATCAACAATATGTTTAGTAAAAGCTTTATTTTGACTATAAGCATGAGGAGAATTCACAACGGATTACAACAAGGAAATACAACCTTCTAAAGAACAATTATCACAATCAAATTCCTTGAAATCCAAGATAGTGGGTTCAATGCTATTTAAAGCCTTGACCTCTCTAATCCCACTTTTACCAAATTTAGCATCAAGATCTAAAAACTATGAATCATTGGGACGCCTTTTAACTAAAGTTGACTCATCTCCAGTCCCATCATTATTAAGATTCATATTGCAAAACAAAGATCTAATAGGGGATACATCAATAACTTTAAGATCTTCATCATTATTTTCATGGAAACTAGAAGAACACGCCTTTACAAAGCAATCTTTCTTAGCACACAATCTAGCGGTTCTTTCTTTGCACTCATAAATGGAAATTCTCATAGCTGTGAGAGGCTCATTGATATCATGCTTAGGAGGAGTAGATCTAAGTTTCAGAGAATCAACATCAAGCGAAAGTCTATCAATGTTTCTAGCCAAATCATCAACTTTGAGCAATTTTTCTTCAAGAAAGGCATTAAAATTCTTTTGAGAGATCATAAATTCTTTCACACTATTCTCAAAATCAGAGGGCATCTTATTAAAATTATCATCAGAATTATTGTAGGAATTTCCATAATTATTAGAGGAATTACTAGGGAACGGTCTAGGATTAAAGTGTCCTCTATAAGCATTGTTTCCAAAACTATTCCTACCAAAAAAATTCACATCCATAGATTCATTATTATTCTCAATCAAAGTAGACAAAGGCATATCATTGGGATCAAGAGGAGCACTCTTAATAGCAAACAATTTCATAAGTTCATCCATCTTTCCACTCAAAACATTAATTTCTTCTATAGCATGCACTTTTTTACTAGTAGATCTTTCGGTGTGCCATTGAGAATAATTAGCCATAATATTATCAAGGAGTTTTGTAGCATCTCCTAAAGTGATTTCCATAAACGTGCCTCCCGCGGCCGAATCTAAAAGATTTCTAGAAGCAAAATTCAAGCCAACATAATTTTTTTGTATGATCATCCATAAATTCAAACCATGAGTAGGGAAATTGCGAATCATCAATTTCATTCTTTCCCAAGATTGGGCAACATGCTCATGATCAAGTTGTTTAAAATTCATAATATTGTTCCTAAGGGTGATGATCTTAGCGGGAGGAAAATACTTAGAGATAAAAGCATCTTTGCACTTGTTCCATGAATCAATACTATTTTTAGGCAAAGACGAAAACCAAACTTTAGCACGATCTCTAAGTGAAAATGGAAATAAATTAAATCTAACAATATCATTATCCGTATCTTTCTTCTTTTGCATCTCACACAAATCAACAAAGTTGTTTAGATGGGTAGCGGCATCTTCACTAGGAAGGCCGGCGAATTGATCTTTCATGACAAGATTCAGCAAAGCATTATTGATTTCACAAGACTCAACATCATTAAGAGGAGCAATCGGAGTACTAAGGAAATCATTATTATTGGTATTGGAGAAATCACACAATTTGGTATTATCTTGCACCATCGCGACAAGTAATCCAACACACAAGCAAACAAAAAGGCAAGCAAAAAAGAAAGAGGGGAAGATTGGGAAAGAGAGGGCGAATAAAACGGCAAGGGTGAAGTGGGGGAGAGGAAAATGAGAGGCAAACGGCAAATAATGTAAATGTGAGGGAGATGAGTTTGTGATGGGTACTTGGTATGTCTTGACTTGAGCGAAGACCTCCCCGGCAACGGTGGCAGAAATCCTTCTTGCTACGTCTTGAGATTGCGTTGGTTTTCCTTGAAGAGGAAAGGGTGATGCAGCAATAGTAGCATAAGTATTTCCCTCAGTTTTTGAGAACCAAGGTATCAATCTAGTAGGAGGCTCCTCAAATGTCCCACGCACCTACACAAACAAACAAAGAACTCGCAACCAACGCAATAAAGGGGTTGTCAATCCCTTCACGGCCACTTGCGAAAGTGAGATCTGATAGAGATAGTATGATAAGATAAATATATTTTTGGTATTTTATAATATAGATTGGAAAAGTAAAGATGCAAATAAAAGTAGATTGAAAGCTTATATGATAAAAGATAGACCCGGGGGCCATAGGTTTCACTAGTGGCTTCTCTCAGGATAGCATAAGTATTACGGTGGGTGAACAAATTACTGTCGAGCAATTGATAGAAAAGTGAATAATTATGAGATTATCTAGGCATGATCATGTATATAGGCATCATGTCCGTGACAAGTAGACCGACTCCTGCCTGCATCTACTACTATTACTCCACACATCGACTGCTATCCAGCATGCATCTAGAGTATTATTCATAAAGAACAGAGTAACGCATTAAGAAAGCTGACATGATGTAGAGGGATAAACTCATGCAATATGATATAAACCCCATCTTTTTATCCTCGATGGCAACAATACAATACGTGCCTTGTTGCCCCTGCTATCACTGGGAAAGGACACTGCAAGATTGAACCCAAAGCTAAGCACTTCTCCCATTGCAAGAAAGATCAATCTAGTAGGCCAAACCAAACTGATAATTCGAAGAGACTTGCAAAGATAACTAAATCATACATAAAAGAATTCAGAGGAGATTCAAATATTTCTCATAGATAAACTTGATCATAAACCCACAATTCATTGGATCTCGACAAACACACCGCAAAAAGAGTTACATCACATAGATCTCCAAGAAGATCGAGGAGAACATGGTATTGAGAACCAAAAGGAGAGAAGAAGCCATCTAGCTAATAACTATGGACACGAAGGTCCATGGTAAACTACTCACAACTCATCGGAGGGGCTATGGTGTTGATGTAGAAGCCCTCCGTGGTCGATTCCCCCTCCGGCGGAGCGCCGGCGAAGGCTCCAAGATGGGATCTCGCGGATACAGAAGGTTTTGGCGGTGGAATTAGGTTTTCATGGCTTGTTCTAATGTTCTCGGAGTACGTGGGTATATATAGGAGGAAGAAGTAGGTCGGTGACCGACCGAGGGGCCCACGAGATAGGGGGCGCGCCCTCCACCCTCGTGGCTGCCTCGACTGCTTCTTGACTTGCACTCCAAGTCCTCTGGATCACGTTCGTTCCAAAAATCACGTTCCCGAAGGTTTCATTCCATTTGGACTCCGTTTGATATTCCTTTTCTTCAAAACACTGAAATAGGCAAAAAAACAGCAATACGGGCTGGGCCTCCGGTTAGTAGGTTTGTCCCAAAAATGGTATAAATGTGTAAAGTAAAGCCCATAAACATCCAAAAGAGGTAATATAATAGCATGGAACGATAAAAAATTATAGATATGTTGGAGACGTATCACTGGTCTGGGACTGGCTGTCCAAGGTCAATGAAGGCATCTCAACTCAGAGAGACTCAAGAATTGATGTTCTTCGCAATCTTTTCAACCGCTTCAAGAGAAACGACAATGAAAATGTCCAGCTCATGTTCGATTGCTTGACTGACGTCACCAATGAGCTGCGTGCTCTCGGCGCCACTGAGATAACCAAGCATGAGATCGTGAAGAAGCTTCTAAGATCACTTAACAGCTCATTTGACACCTTAGCCCTGATGATTGAAGAGCATCCTGACTTCAAAGATCTCGATCCGTTTGACATACAAGAGAGGCTCAACACGCATGAGTTCTAGCTATCTGAGCAGCATGATATCTATGGTCCCAACTATGGCCGAACCCGTGCTCTGAAGGCAAAGGCTGTTTCCTCATCTGAAGAAAGAATCTGATTGTAGCTCTGGTGATCCTGAAGAGCTTGGCAAAGAGCTTGCAATGCTGGTGAGAAAGTTCCAGAAGTTCTCCAAGAAGAATCGATTCAGCAAGTCTTCAAGATCTAGCTCCAAGAACGACGAGGCTTCATCACATGACTACAAGAAGAGAACTTGCCACAAATTCAAGAATACTGGCCACTACATCTCTGAGTGTCCTCAGTGGGATAAGGAATCCAAGAAAAAGAAGAAGAAGAAGAGAAAGGAATATGATTCTGATGATAAGAAGAAGAAATCTTCAAAATCTTCCTCAAAGTCTTCATCTCATAAGAAGACCTCATCAAGCAAGGCTCGTGCATTTATGGGCAAGGAAATGGATTCAAAGGAGGAGTCTGCTTCTGAGGAGGCAGAGGTGGAGTCTTAGGAGGAGTTTAATTCAGGCATGGCAAGCTTGGCTTTGGCATCAGCGTTCGTCGCCAAGTCCATCTTCAACACTAAAGACAATGGCCGCAGTGTTGAAGCCAAAGCTGATGATGATCAGGACAACTCTGATCCTACCTACTGCTTCATGGCACGTGGTGCCAAGGTAACTTCACGTGATGCCTACTTCCAAACCTCTAGTGAAGATGACTTTGAATGTGAATCCAAACCTAGTTAGAAGACACTAGCTAACATTGCAACTGAGCAACAAAATGATATGGAACACATTCAAAAGCTGCTAGACAAAAGCAATGATCTGTTGGATGGAGAAATGAATCAAACTCAGTCCTTAATCGAAGACATTAAAAGTCTTCGTGTTAAGTACGAAGATCTTGAAAGTCATCATGAAACTCTCTCAGTCTCTCATGAGAAGCTTTCCTACGATTATCTTCAAAGGAAGCAGGATCTAGAGAAACTGAGAGCATCTCATGAAGATCTTCAAAAGGAGAATGATTCACTACTCGCCCAATAGATCAGTACCGCTCAGGTAGAATTTGTTCCACCATGTTTGAAATGTCTTGAGCATGATAATGCTATCTCTGTTGTTGAATGTTCTACTGCCTTTGATGTAGCAATATCTTCAAATGCCGATGTGGTAACTAACCCCTCTACTGAGGATGCCACTACTATTGCTGATGAGAATGCTAGGTTGAAGACATTGCTTGAGACTGGCATGTACAAAAGCCTCAAGGGGCATTGAGGGAGTCCTGGACTAGGGGGTGTCCGGACAGCCGGACTATCATCGTCCACCGGACTCCAAGACTACGAAGATACAAGATTGAAGACTCCGTCCCGTGTCCGGATGGGACTTTCCTTGGCGTGGAAGGCAAGCTTGGCGATACGGATATGTAGATCTCCTACTATTGTAACCGACTCTGTGTAACCCTAGCCTCCTCCGGTGTCTATATAAACCGGAGGGCTTTAGTCCGTAGGACAACATACATTACAACAATCATACCATAGGCTAGCTCTAGGGTTTAGCCTCCTTGATCTCGTGGTAGATCCACTCTTGTACTACCCATATCATCAATATTAATCAAGAAGGACATAGGGTTTTACCTCCATCGAGAGGGCCCGAACCTGGGTAAAAACATCGTGTCCCTCGTCTCCTGTTACCATCCGCCTAGACGCACAGTTCGGGACCCCCTACCCGAGATCCGCCGGTTTTGACACCGACATCGGTGCTTTCATTGAGAGTTCCTCTGTGTCGTCACCGATAGGCTTGATGGCATCTACAACCAACAACGCTGTCCAGGGTGAGACTTTTCTCTCCGGACAGATCTTCATATTCGGCGGCTTCGCACTGCAGGCTAATTCGCTTGGCCATCTGGAGCAGATCGAAAGCTACGCCCCTGGCCATCAGGTCAGATTCGGAAGCCTAAACTTCATGGCCGATGTCCGCGGAGACTTGATCTTCGACGGACCCGAGCCACAGCCAAGCCTGCCGCACTGTTGCGATGGGTATGATCTAACTCTGCCGCCGAACAGTGCCTTAGTGGCCGCACACGAATCCGCTCCGGCCATTAGTCCGGAGCCGATTGCCCAGATAGAGGATCGGTGGATGGACACTGTCTCGGGGGCTTCAACTACCACGGCGATGGAGCCGAACACTAATCTTGTCCCTCGCAAAACTCGAGATTCCGAGGTGCCGGACTCCCTGCCGGACTCCGAACCTCCCGCGCCCCTACCAACCAAATCGGATTGGGCGCCGGTTATGGAATTCACCGCCACGGACATCTTCCAATACTCGCCCTTTGGCGACATCTTGAATTCACTAAACCATCTCTCGTTATCAGGAGAGCCCTGGCCGGACTATGGCCAGGATGGTTGGGATACGGGCGACGAAGGAATTCAGATCCCACCCACCACCCACTTTGTAGCCACTGTCGACGACTTAACCGACATGCTAGACTACGACTCCGGAGACATCGACGCTATAGACGACGACGCCGGAGACGAACAAGAAACAGCGCCTATAGGGCACGCGAGGACCACCTCGTCATACGACATATACATGGTGGATAGCCCAAAAGAGAGCGATAACGAGGACCAACGGGCCGCGGCAGAGGATAACCCCGCCGATAAACAACCAAAACGGAGGCGCAGACGCTGCCCTAAGCCTCGCCTCGATAACAACAACGCTCCTAAGGACCCCGCATTACAGCAGGGCACAAAAGTGGACGACGAGCATGCAGATAAGCAACCGTCCGAACAGGACGAGTCAGATAATCAGTCCAGGCCCGACGAAAACGACGGTTCGGACGATCTCACGCCGGACACGCCGTCGGAAGGTAAAAACCTTCAGAAAAGACTCGTCAACACTGCAAGAAGCTTGAAGAAAGAAAAACGGAAGCTCAAAACAGCGGAAGACACACTCAGAATGAGGTGGAGCAAAGTACTCAAAACCGCAGATAAATACGGCAATGGCCACCAATCAAAGAGCTACCCGAAGCGCAAGCTGCTACCAGAATTCGACGACGAGGCCATAGAGCCCCCACAGTCAAAAAATAAAGAGGCTGCCTGGTTGGATAGACGGCTGGATGACAAGCCAAATTCTGAAAGCGGCGCCACACATAAACAAACCAATGAACTTGGAAGGACAGATGGCCCAGCCAGGTCCATCTACGGGCCAAAGAAGAAGGCCCCAGGAAGCAAGGCAACACGTCAAGTGTCCGAAGATAGCGGCACACCCAAATACAGGGGCGCCGCACACCCGCTATGTTTCACCAATGAGGTGCTAGACCATGAATTCCAAGCAGGATTTAAACCAATAAACATAGAGGCCTACGATGGAACAACAGACCCTGGAGTCTGGATAGAAGATTATATACTACATATACACATGGCCAGAGGAGATGATCTCCACGCCATAAAATACCTACCCCTCAAGCTCAAAGGGCCAGCCCGTCATTGGCTTGAAATCCTCCCAGAAAACACTGTTGGAAGTTGGGAAGAGCTCGAGGACGCGTTTAGAGCAAATTTTCAAGGGATTTATGTCCGCCCTCCGGACGCAGATGATCTAAGTCATATAACTCCACAGTCCGGAGAGTCAGCGCGGAAATTCTGGAACAGGTTTCTCACCAAAAAGAACCAAATAGTCGACTGTCCGGACGCCGAAGCCTTAGCAGCTTTTAAAAGCAATGTCTGAGACGAATGGCTTGCCAGGCACCTCGGCCAAGAGAAACCGAGGACAATGTCCGCACTAACAAGCCTCATGACCCGCTTCTGTGCGGGAGAGGATAGCTGGCTAGCAAGATGCAGCACCAGCGACCCAAGTACATCCGAGATAAGAGACGGAAACAGAAAATCACGGCGCAGAAAAGAGCAGCGCCTGAATAAAGAGAAAAGCCCAAAGAGCACGGCAGTCAACGCCGGATTCAAAAGCTCACGGCCCAACAGCAAAACACCACCTCTTAAGGATGACAACGATGAGTTGTCCAACTTAAACAAGATTTTGGGTCGGATATGTCAAATCCACAGTACCCCCGGAAGGCCTGCAAACCACACCCACAGGGATTGTTGGGTTTTCAAACAGTCTGGCTGATTAAACGCCGAACACAAGGGGCTCGACGCGTCAAGCGAAGGCGATAAACCCCACCAGCAGAGCACCGGAAAACAAAAGACTTTCCCACAAGAGGTCAAATCAGTAAACTCACTTCATGTGATAATACGGAAAAATAGTGCGGCACTTCCTAAAAAGAGCCTCGCACGGTCCAACCCAGCAGACCATAGAAATTGGATATCAAAACCAATCATTTTCGACCACCTGGACTATTCCAGAAGCGTTCGAAACGCGGGACGGACTGCCCTGATATTGAATCCCATAATCGACGGATTACAATTTACTAAAGTCCTAATGGACGGAGGCAGCGACTTAAACCTGCTGTATTCAAACACAATCCGCAAGATGGGGATAGACCCTACCAAAATTCGACACAGCCGCACTTCCTTCAAAGGAGTGACGCCAGGCCCTTATGCCAAGTGCATAGGCTCCCTATTACTAGAAGTCGTGTTCGGACCACAGAACAACTTTCGGCGCGAAAAACTAATTTTTCATATCGTCCCATTTAAAAGTGGATATCAAGCACTCTTGGGACGAAAGGCTTTTGTCCGTTTCAACTCCATACCACATTACGCGTCTCTTACACTCAAGATGCCCGGTTCGCGTGGCATCATCTCAGTGCGAGGGTCACCCAAAGACCCCGGACACGGATAGACGAGTCCGACATCAGTAGGCTAGGGGCTCCCTAGCCGCACACCCCTTCACAAGGGGCTGCGCGCACACTCAACCGCGGGTTCATTCAAACCCAGCTTTGCTTGTTTATATTTTTTCTTTCACACATACCTTTTTTCGCACGAATTGTTTTCAAACTAAACTTTCCTCTCTTTTTACAGATGAACAAAGTGCGTACCCGTCCAGGATAACGGCACAACGGAGACACAGGCGCAGACGTGCAGTAGGGACCCGTTGCGAGGATTCTTTTCAGATTAAGACCCTGCGTAAACCTTTTTTACTGTCTCTTGTTGTTATTTTCCCTTGGTTTCTTCCTACAACCAAAGCGGAGCCTGACGTTTTGGCATCGGCCGCGTCAGAAGACCATGCCCATACCTGGACACTAGGGGCTTAGGACGTTATTCTGCCCATTATCATAAAGACCGAACACCTTAGGGAGTGTTCGGCGTCTCGAGTTAGGCATTATATGCATCAGCTCTGAATCATGTCTTTGGTCAAATGTTGGGTTTGCCCGGCTCCTGTGTTTTGCTGCCTTACGTTCCGTATCATCGGCTAACGCGGCACCAGGAGAACTACTGTGATTGTGCCCTAGTTCAGCTGGGCGAGCACCTCAGTAGAGAAAGCCGAAAACTGACTGTCATGATATAGCGAGAGACTGGTCAACCACTCGATCGACCATCGGAATGTTTAGAATTCCCCGCTTTAACGAAGGACCATTTCCCGGTCAGGCACACACGCGCCCCGAAATCGGAGAAGTGCGGTGCCCCCAGGGGCTATATCGTAGCCCCAATCTCGAACTCCACTGGCTAAGTGAAAGTGATAAAGCATTATAGTCCGGATTGCCTCGTTCGCTACGCTACCACCTCCTTAACAGGACCGAGACGTCGGATTAAGTGTGAAAACGCGCTATTTGCGAACACCCCCGCACCTTGTGCGTGGGGGCTGAAGCCGAAGACTGCAATCTTTCAGGTTATACAAAAGTATACGCAAACGGCCGCATCGGAGAAGTTTCACTACTTGGGACGCACAAGTATAAAAACCAGATATAGTATAATCATCGTTTTACAAGCTAAAAACGTTCATTTGAACGTGACATTTTTTGAGCACTGCGACTCTATTACACGAGCACCACGCATAACTTCCCCGAAATAGTGCTCGGCAGGGAGCCGGTTTTCATCCGAACCCTGGGCGGCAACAGCGGTGGCATCCATCTCTGTCCAATGCGTCTTCACGCGGGCAAGAGCCATCCGCGCGCCTTCGATACAAGCCGACCGCTTCATCTCCTTGATATGCGGCACCGCTCCAAGGAATTGCTGCAGTAAGCCGAAGTAGCTCGTCGCCTTGGGCCTCTCTGGCCAGACATGAGCCACGATGTCAGTCATGGCAAGGCCGGATAATCTATTTAGCTCGGCCCATTCGGCCAACCGGTCGGTCAACGGAAGTGAGCGATCCAGACTATGGAATTGAGACCAAAATAGCTCTTCCGTCTTGTGATCCTTCTGGCTCCGGAAGTGCTCAACGGCATCAGCTGCACTTGCCGCTAAGTCCATATACGGATCCTCCAGACTCCATAGCCGATCAAATTGAGCATACTTTTGATCCATAAACCGGCGACGCAGTAGATAAGGCTTGCCAGCCACGATATCTCCGGCCTGGCGCAGCTCCTCCCTCATGGCCCGCATTGCAGAGTGGGCATCCTTGGCCTCGACGGTGGCCTTCCTCAGGTCTTCCCGCTCCGATAAGCGCTCCTTTTCAAGAGCCTCATTGCGGTCGGCAGCATCTTTTGCTTTCACGGCCAATTCGGCCACCTCTTCCCTGCTTAGACAGTGAGCAGCCCTTTCGGCTTTCAACTCCTCGGCCGCCCTCGAGGCAGCCGCGTCACTCCTTCAGGCTTGCTCCTTAGCTTGAGCAAGTTCGGCCCGAAGGCTCTCCATAGCAGCAGCACCGTCTGTATAACAGCATATAATTTATCAGAGGAGGGCTTTGACCCCATTAGTAAAGTGACCGTGGAGAACTCATTTACCTTGCGACTCGTCAAGTCGCCGGTTGACAAGTGCGATGTCCGCATCCGCCGCGTCAAGTTGCCGCATTAACTCGGCAACCCCACTAGTCCGGCTAGCCCTCGGACTATCCTCCACCTGCATAGGAACGACGACATTCATTACTTGCGATTTCGATCCTCGGCACGCTGTCGTCTTCGACAACCTACCGAGTCTCAGGGGCTACTATCTATACAGGGCACACTTTTATGTGCAAAACTGTCAAAAATAGAAGGTGCGTCATTTTCGCGTACCTCAAATCCCGCCAGCAAACTCATAGCGGCATTACGCAATCCGCTCTCGGCGGACGAAATCCTTCCAATCACCATGCGCATCAACGCACGGTGATCTTCTGAGATGGACGCCCTCTCAAGCAGATTCTTCAGTTCTCCCAGACGGATACCAGCGGGCGCCGAACTCTCCGGCCCCTCCGCACTCGGGGATACCCTCCGTGACGATACTTCAGGCTCGTCTCCATTATCTGACGGCGCAGCAGACGGAGGCGTTTCGCTCTCCATCATCTCCGGAAGAAGGTCCCCCGAAGACGAACTCATTTGAGAAGGCTGCAAATCCGAACTGTAGGATAAAAATTTCGGTTACCCACAGAAGCACAAATGGAGGTATTTTCTTACTAATGAAATCCCCTTTTCATACTCACGGCTCGCTGGAGGGCTGATTCTTTGGCGATGATTGTGCGTCCGGGTTCTCCCCGGACGCCGGACCCCCCGGGGAAGATCTCTTCCCCCGCTTAGGGGCTTTGGCCTCCGGATCCTCGGAGGCGGTCCTCTTCTCCCCCTGGAAGGAGGGGTTTTTGATTCCCCCCTCTTCAGACGCCCCTTTGGGCGAAGTAATAGCTCCTCTGTTTTCCCCATCGCTCCCTTCTATGGGTGCGACCTCCAACATTCTGACCAGCACGGGCTCCAGTGCGGTCTCTGGGAGGGGGGCCGGACACCTTATCAGCCTCGATCGCGCCACCCACTCCTATGAGGAGTAATGGGTCAGGAGGCGAACTCTAGAAAAGCAGATAAACAGAACGTCCGGACTCTGAGCTATTTACCTGAGTATCCGGGCGATTGTGGCTTAGGCCTGCGTCCTCGGCCAATTCCGGACACGCCACCTGCGGTCCGAAGAACAACTTGTACATCTCCATGGGTGTCGTACCCATGAAGTGTTGGAGAATCCGAGGTCCCTCTGGGTTGAACTCCCATAGACGGAGAGGACGACGTTTGCAGGGCAGAAGATGCCTGATTAGCATAACCTGCATCACCACGACCGGATTGATCTCCCTCGCTTGGAGGTCTCTAATCCGGCCCTGCAGTAAGGGCACGTCTTCGGACGGCCCCCAATTGAGCCCTTGGTTGACCCACGACATCAGTTGACGTGGAGGTCCCGGGTGGAATGAAGGCGGTGGCTTCTGCTTGCTGCCCTTCGGAGCGGTGATATAGAACCACTCCTGCTGCCACAGTCCGAGTTCCTCTTGGAAGGAACCCTCGGGCCACGGGGCATTGGCCTTTTTGCTTATGGCCGCCCCGCCGCACTCCGCTTGACGCCCCCTGATCATCTTCGGCTCCACATTGAAGGTCTTCAGCCACAGGCCAAAGTGGGGAGTGACGCGGAGGAAGGCTTCGCAGACGATAATGAATGCGGAGATATGGAGGATGGACTCCGGAGCCAAATCGTGAAAATCCAGCCCGTAGTAGAACATGAGCCCTCTCACAAAGGGGTCCGTCGGGAAGCCTAAACCCCGACGGAGGTGGGATACGAATACAACGTATTCACCGGGCTCGGGGGCAGGCACGGCCTGCCCTTGGGCAGGCAACCTGTGCGAAATCTCGTAGGCCAGGTACTTGGCCTCACGTAGCTTCAATATGTCCTCCTCCGTGCATCCACCGGCCCTGAAGGTCGGAGCCGGACATGGTTGAGAATCCGAAGCGCTCGAATCTGAGGCCCTAGGTGTTAGAACTGGGAGCGAGGAAGAGATTCGATGCGAGATTGAAGAAAAAGAACGAGCCTTGGTCCTCTTATGAAGGGGAAAAATACCAAGAGCCGTCTCCGTGACCGTTTGGGATTCACCTTCGATAGAGGAGGCGTGGCGACGAGCACGGTTGGGTTACCCACGCACGTATTGATGAGAATCCCGGAATAAAGGGAACATGATCTCTGCTTCGACAAGACGTGCCAAGGAAACCGCTTCGCTAAACGTGCTGAGGTGGTATAGTAAAAAATGATTCAAGTAAAGGCTTGGTAGCGGTGTGATGGCATGCCGCGTAATACGTCAGCAGATTGGACTGGTGTACATTTTATTCTCTCTACGGTGGAATGTGGAATTTATTTTGCAGAGCTGGACACTATCCTGGTGTTCATGATCTTCTCTGGATTATTCAAGGGAGGAACCCGCCTTGCAATGCCGAACATTATGCGCGCCGGACTTATCATCATTGAAGCCTGGTTCAGGGGATACTGAGGGAGTCCTGGACTATGGGGTGTCCGGACAGCCGGACTATCATCGTCCGCCGGACTCCAAGACTACGAAGATACAAGATTGAAGACTCCGTCCCGTGTCCGGATGGGACTTTCCTTGGCGTGGATGGCAAGCTTGGCGATACGGATATGTAGATCTCCTACCATTGTAACCGACTCTGTGTAACCCTAGCCTCCTCCGGTGTCTATATAAACCGGAGGGCTTTAGTCCGTAGGACAACATACATTACAACAATCATACCATAGGCTAGCTCTAGGGTTTAGCCTCCTTGATCTCGTGGTAGATCCACTCTTGTACTACCCATATCATCAATATTAATCAAGCAGGACGTAGGGTTTTACCTCCATCAAGAGGGCCCGAACCTGGGTAAAAACATCGTGTCCCTCGTCTCCTGTTACCATCCGCCTAGACGCACAGTTCGGGACCCCCTACCCGAGATCCGCCGGTTTTGACACCGACAGGCATCAAACTCTGTGCGATGTCCTCAAGAAATAGATTCTGAACCAAAACCCTAGGAAAGAGGGTGTTGGGTTCGAGAGGAAGATAAATGTTGGTGGTTCATATTGGACGCCTGAGCCGTACCCCAAAACCACCTGGGTTGCTGCTAAGGATCCTTCAGTGGACCCATCTACTTTATCTGGCTTCACTTGTGCTAATCCAATTGTCAATGATGAATCCTTTGATGCAAATTATAAACTATTTAAGAATCAAAATGGTGAAGTTTTTGCCAGGTACATTGGTACTAACTGCAGGAATGGGTCACCCCAGAAGAAGATCTGGGTGCCCAAAAGCTGTCTTGAGAAGCTTCCCGTGAATGTCATCATGACACCACATGGGAAGAAGACAAACCCTCGGCCAAAGGCGTCATATGGTCCAAAGGCTTCATACAGACAGAGGACCACTTATGGTCACCCTAACGTCAATGTTTTGTAGGAGAATCGCTATGAGACTCATGAATATGAGCATGTTTCATCCAACCGCTATGTTCACAAAACTAAGAACTTTTCTGCATATTCTTATGAGTATTATTATCCTCCTACGAAGCTATTTACTAGGGCTCCCAAGCCAAAGTTCTCAGATGTTGCACTTAGACTCATTGCTTCTAAGCCACCCCTGAAGATGTGGGTGGTTAAGAAGAATTAACTTCTTTTGCTGGGAAAGGTCTCCAGCCGGAAAGAAAAATCCTCTGACAACAATGTTGGACACCTAAAACATCTCGTGGGACGCAAGATAAAATGCTCAAATGGTCTTATCATGTATTTTGTCCCAGGGTTCCTTGACGAGCATCCTATCATGCCTAACCAGGATTTAAACTTTGATAATATGCTTGTTCGCCACATGTTTCTACTTCACAATACTCTTGGTGAAGCCTATCCCGCTAACTACACTGTAGGGTACAACTCCGAAAGCCACTGAATGGATCATGGATAGTGGCTGCACCAACCACATGACTGGTGATCGAAGTCTTCTAATGGATTCAACCCTACGTCCTTCTACTAAGAGCCACACACTGACACTGGTAAAAGTAAGGTACTGGGTCTTGGTAGAGTTTCTATCTCAAAGGATCAGCACATGGATAAAGTGATGTGTCACAACCTGGTTTTTGCCCTCTTTTCTTTGCTTGATTTTTAGCTGATTTGGTTTGGATTTGGAGTTTTGAATCATTCCATTTGGACTTGACCACTTGGGTATCCCTTGATTTTCACCCAAGTGTCCCCTCTCCTCCTCTAATACATCATTTCACCCCTGGCCAACCCAACAAAATTGCTTGGAATATTTTTCTTAAATGAAAAATATTCATTTTGCCCCTAAAACCCTAGCTTAACTCTTTGACCTCCAAAGCAACCCTCATTTCTGTTGCCCCAAAAATCCTGAGAAAAATCCCAAATATTCTTTGGACCCTACGGCACATTTCTGTGCAAAAATATTTCACCACTCTTTGGAGTATTTTGGCTACAGAAAATAAAATCACTTCTGGGCTGAAATGGTAGTTTCTACAGCAACTACCTTTTTACTAGCTCCAATGTAGCTGGTTTTCCCTGAGCTTATTCACCTTAGTAAGAGTCAGTAAAACCCCAAAGCTCAGCCCTTGAATCCCTGTGGTTTGACCATAGTAACTCCCCAAAATTTCTATCCAGTAACTTAACCTCATCACCATTTTACTTCTACTGCACCAGGAACCAAACCGAGCCATGGTAACACCCAAGTTTACCAAGGACTACACGCCAGGTATCATGGTTAGTTCATATGTGGCCTGATGTCATGGTCCACGCGGTGACCGCGTTCGTCCGAGCGTGCTGGCATGCCAAACGCGCGCTCTGCGCGTTGCCAGCGCCTCTGTGGCGCGCGCGCTCGCTGCTCGGCCAGCCAGAGTGTGTCCCCCCATGCCACCATGCTCGTCTCCACCCTCTTAACTCCACCCTGCCGCTCGCTAATGCCAGAGCTCGCCGCAGCGAGCACGGGCATGATCCGGCCAACGGCACAGTGCCCGCGCACTGTGTTCGTCCCTTTCCTCCTCGCTCCTGTGCTCGTCCGTGTCCGCGCACAGCTCCCGCGTGACCCCCGTCGCCTTCCCCCTCTCTCTCTGACGCCGCTCGTCGCCGGGCGCCGTGGACAGGTGTCCACCGGCGGAGCCCAAAACCCCCTCGCCACTTGCCCATATAAGAAGCCACCCCCAGCCTCCTCGAGCACCATCCCGCACTCTCTCACACCCCACAATCTAGTAGGAAGCCGCAGCCCGGCCGGGCAGGCCGCGGGCTGCCGTTCTGGAGCCGAGCTCGTCGGCGATCCCCTCTGGACTGTTCCCGCAGCTCCAGCCACTCCCAAGCCAAGGTGACCCCGCTAGGGCCTCTGCCTCTCCTCCGTGAAGCCAACGCGCCTAGCTAGAGCCCCTGGAGCCGCCCCTAGCCGCCGTCTTCCTCATCTTCGACGACCACCGTGTTCTGCCTCCATTTGCGAGGAAGAATCTGACGCCGTCCAGTCACTGTTAGCCACGCTATGGGTACGGGCAGGTGTGCAATCATCTTCTCCGTCGATCCCTCCCTCTAGTTTTCCTCCAAGAAGCCTCAACGCCGGCGTAAGCTCCAGCGAAGTGCCGCGCCTCTCTGTTTCCTTCTCCCCTCCCTCCGGCCTGACTAGCGGGGCCCGCTAGTCAGCCACTCACTACGCGCGTGAAGCGGTATGAGTGGTGGCGCCCTGGGAGAATACGCCTTCGACGTCACCCCCCTCTATTTTCTTTTTCAAATTCATTTAAATTCCAGTAGCATTCAAACAGCCATAACTTTTATTCTACAAGTCCAAATGCATTGATTCTTTTTGCATCGTGTTCTGTGTCCAAAAATCTAACAGCACCCAAAAGATGGGATTTTTCCTTGCTGTCTAGATTTTCTGGCAATTTTCAGAAGGTTTCTTGATATTTTCATTTGTGGTTTTTGAATATTTTTCAGAGGAACTAGCTTGTCTTGAGGATCACCAGGAGCCTTGTGAACCTCATCAGTACTAAGGCAAGCCACAGTAACATTTTCATGGTGCCACTTCAATATTTATGATTTTCATACTTGAATTTATGAATATTGATGCATTTAAATTAGTTATATAATAAATATATTTTGTTATATGCTTATTATGTTAAAATACTTGAACTTCAGTATGCTTGAAGTAAATATCGTTGGCAAGATGATGAGAACTTAGTTGCAAGTGATAAATAAATAATATGGTCATAGAGTTTGATGAGTAATTTGAATATTATTTTTGCATGAGGTATAATGATGATAATGCTAGAAATAGTTCTGGTATAAGTAAAGAGAGGTTTTAACCAGTATAGTAGCATGAGTTTATGTTGGCTCCGTGGGAGCGTAGTTGGTGCAGTCTTTGCATGATTATGTGATGCATATGTTAAGTGATGCATGGTATGGCAGTATGACACCGGTTATTTTCTTTTCACATTAAAGTTGAACCTGATTAATAATTCAACTTGAACATGTTGTTGACCGGGTCGTGGTGCCGCTGAAACGAGTCTTTCCTAGTGCAACCACATTTGCCGGTATGGGACGGCCTTAATGTGTTTCATTGTCGTGCCTTTGGTCGGTACCTCAATTTAGGGAAGGTTATGGGCGTGCTATACCCTGGCCCGGTAGGCAAGCATAACCATGTGAGCCCGTTGTTAAGTTAAGTTTGGTACCGGATCCCAGTGTGGATCGTGGCCACAACGGTGGTCAAGGTGTCTGGAGGTAGACACGGGGCCACCCAGGACTAGCCCGATGGGGTCTGAGTCGGAGGGGCCGGGAGAGTGTCATGACAGTGAAATGGTTTCGTCGGAACACTGTTGGTCCACCCGAATGGGAGAGTCAGGCCATGGGTTCCGTAGTGTGGGTACAGTGTACTAACCTCTGCATAGTGTTTTTAATCTATCGATAGTCGAGTCCATGGATACGGACACGCTCGAAAGTAAGGTACACCATGGGTCAACACTTAATAAATATGCACACTAAATTGCACTAAGGATGGCAGTGAGGTCATCGTGTTGAGTTGGACATGAGTTGTCGGGTTGTGATCACCGTAAGGATCACGGGCCACGAGTTGGTCGGGTTGTGATCGCCGTAAGGATCACGGGCCATGAAATGGTCGGGTTGTGATCGCCGTAAGGATCACGAGTATGTTTTGGTAATATTATGTTTGTTGGTCACACCTGGTAAGCAAGTCGAGAGAATGAGTACCTGTTGAGCATTGTCACAACATGTTGGATATATAGTTGCATTGTCGATTAAATTGGATAAATATCATAATATTGTCTGTCATCTTGTTTATGCTTATTGTGAGCTTGCAAGTACATTCAATGTACTGACCTGGCGTGTCATGCCAGATTTCAGGAAAGTCCCATTGGAATGGAGTGCTGTCCGAGTCTAGACCGTGTCCACGTCGGTGTCCTTGTGCTATGGAGTCCCGCTACGACGTTGTTCCGCTGCCGAGTAGTTGTCATGATCGAGGCCCCTTTATGTTCACTAAATAATGTACATATTGTTCAGCCGCACCGTGTGTGCTGCTTGGCCTCGCTAACTGTTGTAATATGAACTATGTTCCGCTAGCATGAATAAAGCGGTTGTTTTCTGTACCATGTTGTTGTGTGTTGCCAGAAGACAAGGTCTGTGGGCTGGCAATGTAGGGTAAACCGGTCGCTCTGAGCCGGGGTGCCTCATGATGCTTGTTGAATCCCTTGGTTACAACTTAACGTCTGTGTCAATGCTCTGTGATCTGAACATGATTGTGATATTTGGAAAATATCGCTGTCTTGTGCTAATGGAATCTGAAAAATCTCTAGTCTTCAAAGGCTATTGAAGAGGTGATTTGTATATGGTAGATTTCTCAGCAGGACCACAACTTGTCATATGTTTTCTAGCAAAGGCTTCAGAATGTTGGCTATGGCATCGGCGGCTAGGACATGCAGGCATGAGAAACCTGTACACTCTTGCGAAGAAGAAGCACATCATTGGCATCGAGGGCGTCAAGTTAAAGAAGGATCATCTATGTGGTGCCTGTGAAGCTGGAAAGATGACAAGAGCCAAGCATCCCTCGAAGACAATCATGACTACCTCATGCCCCTTCGAGCTGCTTCACATGGATCTATTTGGCCCCACTCACTACTCTACTCTCACTACTACTGCACATCTCTATGGCTTCGTTATTGTTGATGATTACTCAAGATACACCAGGGTGCACATAATTCTCTATAAGACTGAAGTGCAGGATGTCTTCAGACGCTTCGCAAACTGGGCCATGATGAATTATGGCATCAAGATCAAGCACATCCGAAGTGACAATGGCACTGAATTCAAGAACGTTGGCCTCGACATTTATCTTGATACCTTGGGCATCACACACGAGTTCTCTGCTCCTTACACACCTCAGCAGAATGACATCGTGGAGCGCAAGAATAGAACACTCATTGAGATGGAACGAATGATGCTCGATGAGTACAAGACTCCGAGAAAATTCTGACCTGAAGCTATTGATACTGCATGCCACATCATCAATAGAGTATATCTTCACAAGTTCTTCAAGAAGTAATCTTATGAACTTCTGACTGGTAAGAAGCCAAATGTCAGTTACTTCAAAGTCTTTGGTGTTAGGTGTTGGATCAAAGATCCACATCACACGCCTAAATTTGCACCGAAAGCACATAAATGTTCTATGCTTGGCTACGGAAACGACTCACACACCTACAGAGTCTTCAACCTCTTTCACTATAAAGAGGTTGAAACTGTGGATGTGCGGTTCGATGAGACTAACGGCTCGCAAAGAGAGCACCTGCAAAATGTGCTAGATGAAGCTACACCTGGTGAAGCTATCAAGTTAATGGGTATTGGAGAAATCATACCCACAGAGGAACAGGCTGAGGATGAGATCATCATTTCTGCACCTAACCAACCTGAAGACAATGCTCAGTCCGAAGCCAATGCTGGAGACGAAAACAACAGTCAGTCAAATCAAAATCTTCGTCGAGCTCACCCTCGGGTTGCAAATGAAGTCCAAATTGAGAAGATCATTGATAGCATCAACGCTTCTGGCCCTCTCACTCGATCAAGAGCTACACAACTAGCAAACTTTTATGTCACTTTGCTTTTGTCTCTATATCTAAACCCAAGAAAGTCAAAGAAGCCTTCATGGAACCTGAATGGATTCAAGCTATGCAAGATGAGCTTCAACAGTTTGAGCTGAATAATGTCTGGGAGCTTGTCAAACGTCCTGATCCTCGTAAGCACAATGTCATTGGCACAAAATGCATCTTTCGCAACAAGCAAGATGAACTTGGACAAGTTGTCAGAAACAAAGCTCACCTCGTTGCTCAAGGTTACACACAAGTGGAAGGAGTAGACTTTGATGAAACATTTGCTCATGTGGCTCAGCTTGAAGCCATTCGCATACTGCTGGCTTATGCCAACCATCACAACATTCTTCTGTACCAAATGGATATTAAGAGTGCCTTTCTCAACGGCAAAATTGAGGAAGAAGGGTATGTCGCTCAACCGCCTGGTATACCGCTCCATGATTGGTTCTTTGCTCTATTTATGTGCATCTAGGCCTGATATTATGCTTAGAGTTTGCATGTGTGCCCGATTCCAAGCGGCACCAAAGGAGTCGCATCACTTAGCAGTGAAGCGAATACTTAGATATTTGGCTCACACCCCAACACTAGGATTATGGTATCCAAAGGGCTCGACATTTGATCTGGTTGGATATTCTGATGTTGATTATGTTGGTGACAAGGTTGATCGCAAGTCCACTTCAGGAACATGTCATTTTCTTGGACGATCTCTTGTCTATTGGTCTTCAAAGAAGCAGAACTGTGTATCACTCTCCACTGCTGAATCTGAATACAATGCTGCTGGATCGTGCTGTGCTCAACTTCTCTGGATGAAGCAAACTCTCAAGGACTATGGCATCAACACGAAGAATGTGCCAATCTTCTGTGACAATGAAAGCGCCATCAAGCTTTCCAAGAATGCAGTTCAGCACTCAAAGACAAAGCACACCGAGATTCGTCATCACTTTCTCAGAGATCATGTCAACAAGGAAGACATTGACATCATTCATGTCAACACTGAAGAGCAACTGGCTGATATCTTCACTAAGCCCTTGGATGAGAAGAGGTTTTGCAAGCTGAGATGTGAGCTAAATATCTTAGAATCCTCAAATGTCCAGTGAATGGACACACATCCCAACGCTTATGCATGTTGATGACTTAGATGTGCAACACACGAAGTAACGTATTTCTTCAATCAATGAAGACTTACCCTCTTGAGTGTGAATACATTAACATGGAATTTGACTTTGGAGTGCCACAATAATTGTGCACCGTGTCAAGGCCTAATACTTCCTATACGATGGGTAACGCCACCACCAAAACTTTTGAAGATTTTCATTTGGCATCATGACTGAATTATCTTCGGATTTGGATTGTCATCAACATTGGTTTATCTTCAGATCTATATCTTTGCAATGTTGATTTGTCTTCAGTAATAATTATATCTGCATATGTGTTTTGTCCTCTACAACATTCACTTATAGCTATGTCTTCATGTTGCTATTTTTCTGACCTAAGTGAATGTGATCGGACCCTAATCTCTCATGTGCTACTCCCTCAAATTCTTCCAGTCCAAGTCATGTGCATTCTGTTGACACTTGTCGAATATCTTCTCTACATCCTTGTCAGTAGAAGATACAGAGACACACATTTACAAACTGCTTTTAATGTTCTATCCTTTTGACTTAAAACCGGAGAAGTCGGAACGACCACCCAACAATCCTGGCATGCGTGGGAACATAGATCAACTCCTGATAAGTTGCATGCACGCCACGTGTTCCTCAGATGTGAACTGCCAGGGGCACCTGCATAATTGCGCTGCGCCACCCTCCTCCTTCTTATAAATACACACCCCTCACGGTCAAAATTCCTTCTTCCACCTCGCCACCTCGCTCAAACCCTAGCACCTCCGCTAGCTCGCATCGACGCCAGAGACAAAGCGCTTAGCTGCCGCGACTTCTTCGACGCCATCCTCACACTGGCCAAGGACCTCTTCCTCTCCGTCATCTCCGTAGGTGCCTTCCGCCGCCAAGTTAGGGCACGGGAGATTGGACTGCTTGGCCTCCCGTCCACTTCGTCTTGCAGTTTATCTGTGGTAATTAAAACCTACTTTTTATAGTCTTTTCAATTTGTCAAATCCATCCACATCAACCAAAAGTGGTTTATACACTTCCAAATCTGGATCTGTCTTTTTCTGAATCTCATATTTTGCAAAGTATGTTCACTTATGCATCAAAACTAGTTAGATTCCTCACTTGTACCTATTCACGGATTCGTACAAATCTGGAACCAGCTTCCTTCAATAAGTGAATGTATTCGCACTGTGAGGTCAATGTCTTCTAAATTGATTTATCTTGAAAATCTTTTGAGAATGCATATGACCTCTTTCCCTTCCCTCGCATCTCTAATGTTGTCACAGGTACATGTCCGTGGGAGAATACCTTGGTTCTCATAGTCCGCATTCACTTGCAGAATTCTTACAGCGTCACATCGAATCTCCTGAAGCTAGTTCTTGCCTAACCAGCAGACGGAACGTAATGGCTTCAGAGAAGTCTGCACGGAAAGGAGGCAGGCAACACCGTGGCAACACTGCACTTGATTTGCCTGAAGATCTATATGAACTCTACAAGTCTGACCCGGAGGAGAGCTACACCCAGCGCAAGAACCGGATCCAGTGGATCCAAAGATATTGGGCAGAGCAATGGTTCAAGTACAGGTTTGTAACACCTCAATATGCTGAAAAGAATGCCATCAAGCGCACGTGGGGTGACTGTCTGTACCGCGGTTTGGTACAGAAGAAGAAGGCTGAAGCTATTGATCAGGGGTTCTATCCCTGTATGGTCAGAGGACCACAGCCTGAGAATGCTGACCTAGCTTCTCTCCTATGGTGTCGTGAAGACAATCTTTTCAAGCGCAACTTCCAATTTGCAAAAGATTCAACGGCTAAGAACCAAAAGGAGTTTGGCCTCAACTTCAACCCTAGCGCCTCCGCTCTAAGACCAGATGGAACTCATGAAGCAAATGAGAACATGATTGGCCCCTTCGCCAACTTCGACGGGCTTCTGTCTCATATTGCTGCTCAGAGAGCTGCTGTGGAGCAATCTGCTGAAGAAGCTGATTCTGATGATGCTCCATCACCACCAAAGCAGCAGAAGAAGAAGGCAAAAGCTTCAAAGCCATCTACCTCTGCTGCTCCAAAAGCTTCAACCAAGAAGTCACTAAAAACTGCACCGCCTGAATCTAGTGTGCAGTCTGAAGATTTATCTCACGTGTCCAAGAGGACCAAGAAGCCATTGCCCAAGAAGGCTGCTGGGCAACCCCTCACCCCTGCTGCCATTCTGCGCAACGAGGAAGACACCATTGATCTGTCCAGCGATGAAGATCTTGGTGATGAAGCCCTTGAGATGTTGATCAAGATTAAGCAAGAGGCGAAGATCTTCAGTGATCTACCCCTCTTTGATGCTGACATCTTGAACAATTTCATTAATGAGTGGTTCGACGACCAGAATATCAGCATTGACAGTCTGCAGCTGCCAGTGGGCATCAACGTCACATTCCACTCTGCAATTGCTAATGAGCTGGCCCTGGCACAGAAAATCGTCGAGCTCAAGAACAAGATTGAGTATGAGAAGGCCCATTTCAAGAAGAACATGCACAAGCTCAGTGTGGCAGATGTGCAAATCTTCAAGAAGATGTTGCATGACCTCAAAACTGAATTTCATAAGAAGCATGAAGAAGCCAGAGGCTCTCTAGAATGCATGAAGTCTTATGCTCAGAAATGTGTGCAAGCGCACAATGAAGCTGAAAAGAGGAAAGCTCTTGGACATCCTGGCATTGATCCCAGAATGGCTACTAAGAAGAGCAAGAAGCATGCTAAAGCTAATCCTGACACTGCAAGGCAGGGACAACCCAGCATTGTCTTCCCTGCCAACATGACTAGCTCGAAGCCAAAGGTCCCCTCAGCTGCTTTTGAGCTCAAGAAGACTAGGCAGGCCGAAGTAGAAGCCAGGAAGAGGAAGCACAGGGATACATCTCATGATGCCCCTTCCAAGAAAAAGTTGAAGACTAAGGGCTCTATGTCTTCAAGGAAAGATCATGCTGCTGCCCCTGAGCCCCTTGTTGTTGAACCCATCTCTGTTGCATATCCTGCCTCTGCTAATCGCGAGCGCCATCTTGTTGTTCATGAGCCTGCTCCCACAAAGGCACCAGAATCTGATGAAGTTCCAGCTGTTGACCCCAACACAGCTGACAACATTGGTCATGAAGACAATGTAGTTGATGATGAAGTCCTTCCTCAGCTCGAGCGCCAGTTGGTATCATCGCCTGCTCCAACAAGCAGTGAATACATTATCATTGGTCGTCCATTGACGCCAATTGCTCAAGATGACTCCTGGGCTGAGGGCCAACAAGAAGATACCCCTGTTCAAGATGTGACACCCCATACTCCACCAGATCAAGTTACCTATCCGGTACTTGATGATGACAATTACATGGAGACCACTCCATCTCCAAAGGCATCGCCAGCGTTTCATAGGCTTCATAAAGGTCTCAAGCCATCCGTCTCCATGTCCACCATTCCAGAAGAAGATTCACAACAATCCAGCTCAGTGGCACGTCAAGTGTTCCCTGAAGAGAATCCTTCTATGACTAATCAAGCATATGCAGCTAATGTTGCTGAAGACATTCCGGCTACATCAGCCGATGAAGAAAGAAGAGAAGAAGAAAGAGAAGACACACCCCCTGTTGTTGATCAAGTCGTTCTTTAAGAGAATCTGATCATGCCTGACCCTCCAGTCGTTGACCAAATGGAGGTTCAAAACAATGAGGCTGCCACCAACAATGCTACTGAAGCCAATGACCATGTCATGGCTGAAGACAATGTGGAGCCTAAAGCCAATGTGAACGTTGAAACTACTGTGACACCAGTCATCACTTATGGCGCTATTCCTCCAACACGGTCACACACCATGGAATTGGCCTTCGATCATAATGATCATCTTGTCACTGTTCGCTAGCCAATTATGATTCCTCCTACCGCTCTAGGACCACAATATGACTATCATCTGGAGCGAAGGCCTCAAGTCCAGAAGCCAAAGCCGCGTCTGCCAAGGCTTCCTAGCGTTGTAACTGCCCAAGGTTCATTCAGTGTGCTCAGTTTTAGAGAAGACAATACATTCTTTGATAGTGCCAAGAACCCTTACAAGAAGCCAAGGATCTCATCTGACAAATTTTGGGGCCACCAACGGCGAAGCTATTACTCTTGCATTCTGTACAATCAAGACAAGATTTTTCTGCACAGGCGTCTGGATTGTGATGCTATGGTTGGGCTACCATGTCTGGAAGAAGCCCTTGACTGCTTAAGGGATGTTGGTCTTCTGGCATTTGTCACTAATAAAGAGCACTGGAATGAAGAGCTCCTCCTACAGTTCTATGCCACCTTACACATTCGAGGCTGCAACAGGGATCTGAAGACTTGGATCCTTGAGTGGATGATAGGTGATGTGCATCACAAAGCCAAAGCTCAGGATATTATCAAGCTGACTTCCCTGCCCACTCCAGGTGAGCTACACGAACCTGGTTGTTCGCTTTATCAGAATGAACTATAGAGCATATTTCGGAAGCCTAAGCCGAACATGAGCCAAATGCTTAGCATGATGAAGCCTTTGCCCAAAGACACTGAATATCCAAATGAATTCTTTGTTAAGGACATCGAGTATCTGCAATGCACAGTATATCACATTTTGAGGTATACTCTCTGGCCCATCAAAGGATATTCATCTGAAGCCAAACTTGAAGGCTCCATGAAGACTTTGGTGTTCTATATCATCAATGGCATCAGATTCAACACTCAGGATTTCTTCATCAGACAACTTGCTGCTTCCAGGATTGATCTGTTTGGTCTGAAGTTCTATGCTCCATGGGTTATGTGCTTGATTAAGCTTCATTCAACTGTTGACTATCGACCATCAGCTTGCAATCACATTGTCTTCTTGCCTGATGTTGATATGTCTGTTGAAGCCATCTACCCTGAGCCTGCAAAGAAGCCCCTCCATCTTTAGAATGTTGAGTTTCAAAGCTTCACACAACCCATTGATGGTGTTCATGTGCCCAATGCTGCAACTCATGCCTATCCCTTGGCTGGAAACCTGCGCCTACCGCATCGTGCAAACACCGAAGCCACTGTAAGAACCATTGCACAAAGGCCTTAGAAGCATCCTCGTGTTCTTAATCATCGTGAGCTTCTGGTGGCTTTACATCAAAAGCATGACAAACATCATGATTGGCTAAAGCGTCAAATGAAGAGTATCTTGGTGGATGTCAATCACATTCGCAACTTAGCCACCAAGAACTCGTTTGTTGCTCATGAAGCTTGTCGCCATAACAGGAAGAGTCTCACCTTGCTCTGCGCTGAAGATGAACTTCGCACGAATGGCTTCACTAAAAATTTCAAGTTTTACTCTAGGCCTCCTCAAAATGCAAGTTGGCGTCGCACACCCTCCATTGAAGATTCTGAGTACTCATCCTCGGCTGCAACAGTTGTTGCGAGAGTCATCGATGAAGAAGATGATGCCACTTCGCCTGTTCTCGCTGCTCAGCATGATGATGATGATGCACAAGGCCCGTCTACACCACCTAACTCCACCGTCGTCCCTGCTGCTCCAACATCGTCTCCAACTGGGAATGAGTAGAAACTCTATGTCTTCAAACCTTTTTGGTCATTACTGACAAAAGGGGGAGAAGCATATGAGTTGATAGTCTTCAAGGGGGTCCATATGGGTGGTTGCTTAATTTTTTTTGCTTAGTTCTTACAACTCTCATTCTAAAACATTGGGCTTTTGAGTTGTAACACTTAAACTTGATGGTCGTCTGCTACTTTTGCTACCACTGTGTGATGCGATGATAAATTCCGCATGAAGTCATTCTGCAGACGTCCATTTTCCGTTATGCATATCATTATCTTCTTATATGCATGATGCATTGTCTTCACACTTTGAAGATGGCCTCCACAAAGCAAAACCTTCCATGTGCATTTGCATTCCAAAGAAAACTATTTATATGCACATCTTCAGGGGGAGCCTCGTCATATGTATGAAGACAATACTCCCAACACTGAACGTTCACATACTTTTATCCCCGTTGAAAACTTCAACCAGTTTGTCATCAATCACCAAAAAGGGGGAGATTGTAAGTGCATCTAGTGCCACCCCTAGTTGGTTTTGGAGTATTGACGACAAACATGGTTGAGGGACTAATGTGTTTGTGAGAATTGCAGGATAACACAAGTAGTGTCCCTCATTGATTCGGTTTACCTACTAGAGATGACCCCTAAAAATGTGTGAAGACATTGAAGACAATGGTTGTTCATGAAGACATTCACGACAAAGATTATGACACGTGAAGCTATTCACTTGAAGACTATGGAGTGTGAAGACATAGTTGTTTTGTAGTTTACTTTTCTTCCTATTGAGTCATAGGAACCACCGTACTGTTAAGTGGGGTCCAAGTGAACAAAGTCAGAGTGACTGAAGTGATGCTCAACCAAATCCTATGTCTTCGAGCGAAGACAATGAGAGCAAATCATATCCAAAGCTGGATGAGTCAGCTTTGCTTGTAGCCCAAGCCAAGCTGCCGCATGTGTTTGAAATCTGACTATTGGACACGTGTCAGTTCCTTAGTGACCCAGGGTCATTTTGGACAAATCAGGTCGGGTTTCCTCCTGGCTATAAATATCCCACCCCCTACACCATAAATTGGTGGTTGCTCAGAGTTAGTGCACGACTTTTGTCGTTTGAGAGCAACCCTCCTCCGAAGCATTTGAGAGAGAAATCCTTGCGAGGACAAAGCCCAAAACACCCAGAGCGAAAGAGTGTTAGGCATCACTGAAGTCTTTCTGTTAGCGTGATCTGAAGACTTGTTACACATGAGGACTGTGAATCCTCCAGCCGGCTAGGTGTCGTGTTCTGAGCATCCAAGAGTCATTGTGGATTGCCGGTGAACAAAGTCTGTGAAGGTTTGTAAGTCTACCTCGGAGACTTACCAGAGTGATTGGGTGAGGACTGGGTGTCCTTAGCTCAAGGGGAATAAGGTGAAGACACGGTCTTTTGAGTTAAATCTTAGCCTCCCTAACCAGACGTACAGTTGTCACAGCAACTGGAACTGGTCTACCAAATCCTTGTCTTCTTCAAGCTACTAGTTATATCCTCTACTCTCCCTACTTTACAGTTGTCTTTGTCAAGTCATTGCTTACTTGTCTAATCTGTTTGACTTCACCCTGTGAAGACTATTATCTATTTAGCTTTGTACTATCTACCTTTCTGATCCTGTCTACCTAGTTGCAGTTAGTCTTCATGCTTTCATTATGTTGTATGTTAGACTTATGCTTACTTAGTGTAGTTTTCATTCCGCTGCTTACTATTTAGGCTCAGTTACTTGTTTGTCTTCAAAGCCACCGTGTTTTGAAGACTTTCATAAAAAACACCTATTCACCCCCCTCTAGTCGATAACTAGCACTTTCAGAAGGCACTGTTCACACTTGAATGGTTGGCCTTCGAGGCTAAGTAAAATCAATAATCCGGATTCTGGATACGACTTAAATGAACACATGGCCAAACTTGGCCGAGTAGTTTTGGAGGCTCGGCCATGGAGGATTATTGTGACGCCCCCGATTCAATCGTACACTAATCATACACGCAAATGTGTATGATCAAGATCAGGGACTCATGGGAAGATATCACAACACAACTCTAGACACAAATTAAAAATAATACAAGCTTTATATTACAAGCCAGGGGCCTCGAGGGCTCGAATACATAAATTCGAATACAAACGAGTCAGCGGATGCAATAATATCTGAGTACAGACATAAGTTAAACAAGTTTGCCTAAAGAAGGCTAGCACAAAAGTAACAACGATCGAAAAGTCAAGGCCTCCTACCTGGGAGCCTCCTAACTACTCCTGGTCGTCGGCGTCCGTCACGTAGTAGTAGGCACCCTTGGGATAGTAGTAGCCGTCGGCGGTGGCGTTTGGATCCTGGGCCCCACCATCTAGTTGCAGCATCCGAGAATAATGGAAAGAGGTGGAAAAAGGAGAGCAAAGCAACTGTGAGTACTCATCCAAAGTACTCGCAAGCAAGGATCTACACTACATATGCATCGGTATCAATGAAATGGGTAGTATCTATGGACTCAGCTGCAGAGTGCCAGAAGAGAAGGGGAAAGCCTAGCCTATCGAAGACTAGCATCTTCAAGCAGCTCCAAGCATCTTGCAGCAATCAGAAGAGCATAGAATAGCAGTTTATATTTAACAAACATGTTGTAGAAATAACGCCTAGAGATCCTTCCCCGACTCCCTGCGGGAAAGCAATCTCGGAGCCACATATCCATTACATGCCTCAGCATTTAGTATCTAGTTCTAGCTGTATCGATCAGGATACAACTCCGAGCATCCGTTACCATGGACCCGACTATTCGAATAGATAATACTTCCCTGCAGGGGTGCACCAACTTACCCAACACGCTCGATCAACTCCGGCCAGACACACCATTAGGTCATGACCGCCCTCGGCCGATCAACACACCATAGTCCTACCTAGGCTCATCAGAGAGGCCAGCACGCCGGTCTACATCCTAAGTGCGCAGGGGTCATGGGCCAATTGCCCCTTGCACTCCTGCGCGTTGTGTACGCGGCCGGTGAGCAGACCTAGCTACCTCCTTAAAAAAGTCAGGTGCTTACGCAGTCCAACCCAATTCGTGCCGCTCAGTCGCTGACGTCCGTTGAGCTTCCGGCTGATACATATAATGCAGAGTGCCCATACTTATTCCTGTGTGGTGGTTAGTGCGAATATGCTCGCAAATATGCTCGCGCGGGTACCCCTCAGGGCCGACCCGACTTTAGTATCATGGTTATATGGTAAAGCCATAGTAACCTGTGTCCAAAAAAACCAAGGGGGAATCCTGAGGAATCACCCTCGATGGAATTCCACCTGATGTAATCGTCAAGGTGAACATGGGAGGAATCACCCTCGAGGTCCACACTTGAGAGGTCGCACGACAGATTTGTATCGGGAGTGGTGAAGGAGGAATCACCCTCGATGACCACGACCGAATAGATACACTACAGAGTCATCATTAGGAGTGCGTTAAGAGGGATCACCCCCGGCACTCGATAGTAGCGCCGCAGAGTCGAGCAACAAAAGGGACGTGATGTGATGTGAGGTGTCGGGTATGGTCGTTGATCACGTTGATCGAGTCACCGATGATGAAGCAGGGGCAACAGGGACAAGGTGGGGGTCACTGATGGATCACCAACCAACCTATACTAAGCAGTTTAGGATAAGCAGTTAGGTAACAATAGTAGGTACAAAAGGAAGCTATGCATCAGAATAGGAGCAAACGGTAACAGTAGGAAAATCTAATGTAAGCATGAGAGAATGGAATGGGCGATATCGGGATGATCAAAGGGGGGCTTGCCTAGAAGCTTTGCTGAAAGGGAAGAAGGCTCGTCGTTGACGTAGCCGATCACAGTAGCATCATCAGCGGTCTCGAGGTCTACCGGAGAGAAGAGGGGGAAGAAACAATAAATACAAAGCAATTAAGTGCAATACTATGCATGACAAGACAATAAGCAGTGCTAGGGGTTTTCTAGCGCGGTGCTACACAATACCGGTGAAGGAGGATAACATCCGAGAAAGTTTTCCCAAGGTTAGGCATTTTTTGGACACATGAAAGAGAGGGGATGTTTGCATGTTCGCTATACTAGGGATGTGTGGAAGATGAACGGACTGCATATTCGGCCTCATCCCGTTGTTCTAAGCAACTTTCATGTAGAAAGCATGTTCATCCGAGTTACGGATTATTTTATATGATTTATCAAAGTTTAAAATGATTTTATGGAATTAATAGTTTCAAATTCAAACACAAAGAAATACTACATCAGCATGACGTCATGGTGATGTCAGCAGTCAACCAAGCCAGTCCAGGTCAAACCTGACGGCTGGGTCCCACATGTCATACACAGTGGGCTAACAGAGCGTTAAATTTAACTAATTAGGATAATTAGTAGGTGGGCCCCATCTGTCAGTGACTAATCTAGTTAGCAGATTAGTTTAAGTTAATTTAGTTTAATTAAGCATGGGGGCCCACATGTCGGCGACTGGTGCTGTCCAGTCAGCACAGTTGACCGAAGTCAACCTGGTCAAGCGGGGCAGCGGGGGCCACTGGGGCCATTGGTCAGCGACCCAGCGAGTGGCCCCGGGGCAGCCACGTCAGCTGGCCGGTGACGGAGTGGCTCCGACGACCAAAGCAACGGCGGTGCCTCACCGGAGTTGGCTGGAGCCGCGCTACAGGGGGCCTCCAGACCGGCGGCTTGGACCTATGGGCGCGACCCGGCATCGCGCACGCGATGGTGACAATGGCCAGCGTTGGGGACGACCGGAGCATCGCCAGTGGCGAGAGGAGGCGGCGGCAGCGTTCGGGTGTGCTACGGGGACGGCGGCATGCGGCCCTAGCGGCTAAATGGAGGACTCCGGCCGCACCGTAGAGGTGCCCCGAGCACACTGACGTGCTCGAACGGCCACGAGAAGGACGGTGACAACGGCAGCGAGCTGCATGACGGAGCTGAGCTCGGCCTATGGCGGCGAGCATGGCTATGGGCGAGGCAGCAAGGGGAAATGAGAGGGGAATAGGGAAATGCTCACTGTAGGTCAGTAGTGGAAGGCAGTGGGCTCGGGGGAGGGTCGGCGGCGATGGGATCGGTGCCAGAGCTTGTCAGAGCCAAGGAAGGAGAAGAAGAAGACGAGGCAGGCGCTCCGATGGCTTTGAGCTTAAAGTCGAGGGCGCAAACAACATAGCGGTGCTCGATGAAACTCCTGGGCATGACGACGTGGCATGGGGCGGCCAGTGGCCGCTGTCAGCTCGGCGGCGAGGCCACGGGCGCGCTCGGCGCCGTGGATCTGGAGGAGAGAGGGGATCGTAGTGGAGAGGGAGAAGAGAGCGAGCAAGGTCTGGGGGGAAGCGGGGGAGTGGGCAGAGTAGGAGGAGGGGAGGGGATTCTTATCCCCTAACGCCGACGGCGACGAGTCGACGTGGTGGCGACCGGGCGCGCCCCATCTCGCGGTCGGAGGAACAGGAAGGGAGGGGTAACCGACCGGGGAGCTAGGCGGCCGGCTGGGCCGCCTAGGTGGTCGACTGGGCCGGCTAGGTTGAAGCCTCGTAGGGGGAGGGGTTTGTTTTTCTTTTGTTTGTTCCTGTTTCATTTTTAAATACACTTTTAGTTTAGTTTTGTTAAATGTAAAACTTGCACCAAAAATAGAGTTGAAATTAACCCACTGCCACAATTTAGTTTGAGGTTAAATAAAATAGTTTAGCATTTTTATAAAACCAAAAGGCATTTATTTAAATGATTTAGCCACTGTTGTAAACAATTGTGGCATTAAAACATTTTACAAAAAGGTTGGTTCACCACAAATATTAACAAGTGAAAATTTGCCACATGATGAAAATTTTTGTTTTCATTTTCGAGAAGTTTTGAATTTGGACTATAATTTGGATTTGAAATTGAATTGTGTTTGAATGCAAATGAGGATTAGCAACAGTAAGAGTGATGACATGGCACCATCAACAGGGAATTACTATAGCATGATTCTCCGGGTGTTCCAATTATTTTGAACACACAAGGGCAGAAGAACTCATGCGCAAGCCGGGGACTGCAGGTGCGGGAGTTACAAGAAGCCGATGTTGGAGGCTAGTTCGGGGGCTATTGAGGGAGTCCTGGACTAGGGGGTCCTCGGGCTGCTAGCCTATCTCTTATGGGCTGGACAGGTGGGCCGCTATATGACTACCACAAGGCCAAGTTATAAGGTGAGCCCGTGTCTGGACGGGAAACCCCCGAAGTCTTGGTGTGTCCTCCAAGTCAAGATAGAAGATTCAACATGTTTATTCCCTTGTTGTAGCCGACCATGTGTAACCCTAGTACCCCTGGTGTCTATATAAACCAGAGGGTTTAGTCTGTAGAGGCTAGAATAACAACCATCATCCTACTAGTCTAGGGTTTAGTTCATCTGATCTCGTGGTAGATCGACTCTGTAACCCTCCTATACACTTCAATATAATCAAGCAAGACATAGGGTTTTACCTCTTAGGAAGGGCCCGAACCTGGTAAACACCGTGATGCGGAGCATCCCCATGGATACCCCGTCACCACCACAAGCACGGAGAGGACCTTTGACAAGACTCCGGGCACATGCCATCAAGACTGAGCTTAACTCCTTCCTCTTCGAACTTCGTTTGAATTCACACGAGAATTGGGTCCTACCTCAAACGAAAGTGTTATGCGTTCTTAGGTACCAAAGAGATGATCATGATGAGGCTAGGATGGAGACCCTAGCACCCAAGGAGAAGGAGGAGAAGGGAAGCCACAAGATGCACGAAGGAACGGGGGTGCTGGATACTCCGGGTGCCCGGCCCCCGCTACCCCCGGGTGCCCGGGACTTTGACCGCTACCTGGCCCGGATCTCTGTTCACCCTGGGTGCCCAGTCCCCCCTCCAGCCGGCTCCCTGCCCTGTCGAGGTGCCCAACCCTCTTCGCCCCGGGTGCCCAGCCGCCCCAAGGCGCCCGCCCCTGACTGGTCTGGGTGCCAGGACCCCTTTTCCCCGGGTGCCCAGACTCCACCGTTTTGCCTGCACACAATTAGGGATAAAAGACCCTTGTACCCCCATCTTCCTCTTATTTCGTCCCTAGACTATAAGTACGCATCTCCTACCTTGTTTGAGGGGTTAGCAAAGTATTAGATAGAGAAAGAGAGAGCTTTGGTCATCTTCCTCCTCTTGGAGATCTAGGCCTCCTGTTGGAGAAGACCCACTTGTGGATTCAAGGCCTCCTCTGGGGAAGATCATCACCAAGACCTCACCTAGTGGGAAGAACCTTACCCTTGTTCTGTTTTCCTTGAATTGTTCTTGTATGCTTGTGGATCTCATGTATGCTACACTAGTGGATGTGTTATTTGGATTTGTTCAAGTGATTCTCCTGTTGTGTTCTTGATTGTTCCTCACTTTTCTCCCCTCCAAGTGTGAAAAGATCCCTTCTAGGGTTTCAGCCTACAACATCTTAGTACCATGAGCAAGGTTGATTCACATCTTGGAGTCCTTACCCCCCCCCCCATTGGCTAGCTTGATTTTGTGGTTTTCCATCCTAATTCGAAAATCCCCACAAAATAACCCCAATTTGTTTCTTGAAATTTGTTGGATCTTGTGAGATTTGGTTGTTTTGGTCCATGGATTTGTTGTTTGGCAAGTGGGTCTAGCGCCTAAACCTTCATCCCCACCCTTCCCACCATGAAATCCATCGAATTTGGCCATTTCGCAAAAAATTCCGCCCAAATCCATGACCCCTGGGCACTCGCACCCTGAACCCCTGGGTGCCCGCACCCCCGGGCTGTTTTCCCTAACCACCCCGGGCACCCGCACCCCCCGAATCAGCCCAACTACAAATCCATTTTGGCCATAACTTTCACCTCCCAAGTCCCTTTTTCGTGTTCTTTAGCTCGTTTGGAAGCTCTTGACACCCCCCCCCCATCCACATATATCATTACCGCCACCATTTGACTCCATCAAAATTTTCACCATAAAAACACCCACCTTCCGCATTTGACCGATTTTGAGTTGCGGTTTCCATTTCCTAAGGTGTTTCGGCTACTTAGGAACATGTGACATCGACATCACCGCCATTCATCATCGCCCCAGAGTCGTCATTGCCAACAATCTTCATCTTTGACACCACTAACCGTAAGCAAATACGGTAACCTCGATGACACTTAGTACATTCACTTGCTTTAGCATTGATAACCCAAGCCATTTTGCGTCACTTATCCATCGAGACTAGCGAGTTGAGAATTGCTGGGCCACGCTATATTGTGCACCGTAGTGATCTTGCTATCATCATTGTGCCCTAAGTCTCTCCCGTGCATATCTTACATACTTGTCTCATATCATACTTGACTCGAGCATCAAGCATAGTGAAAAAAGAGAGATAAAAGCTTTTAAGCAATAGAGGAGAAACAAATGTAAGCAATAGCATTGAGCCATTTTGCATCGCTACATCATCTTGGTAACCACATACATAGCATAGTTGGGATTGAAGACGGCAGGTTTCGCTCATAGGTTGGTGCACAACGTATCTTGCCCATTTGAGAAATCAAGCTAGCGTATCTATAGCATCCGTACAACAAGAGCATTTTCCGTGGTTACACGTCTTGCACTCACTCCTTGGTTGTGCAGATCCCATCTATCTTCCGTGTATGTGTTCCTAGTGATATTGTTGGGTTTGATCTATTTGCTTTACTTGCAATTTTGTGATCCTTCTCAACCTTATCGATATCTTGACTAACATTTGCTTGAAATTTTATGCTATCATCCTAACCAACCTCCTCCCTAAGCTTTACTTGTATAGGGGTGAGAAACAAACCCGGTACCAATTCTCCTATTGTGGCATTACATTGAGCGATACTTGATACATCCACAATCCTTGGAAAAGGTAACTTCGGTATTGTTCTCTCATTTTCCTACTCACCCCCACTTGGTTATGATGGATAGGCCAATTTCTTCGGCGAAACCACTTTTCGAGGAGCAAGGTGACGATCACGACGACGTCACCAAGAACCACTTCTTCGTTACCCAATGAGCTCTCCATCAAGAAAGTGAAGCTTTGGGTGAGCGCATTGAGAAACTCGCCACCGTCCTTCGTCAATCGGAAGCAAGGAGCCGCGACTACCTTGACACCAAGCTCACCACACAAATGGAAGAATTATGTAACATGATCGTGAGCCGCGCGTCTTCCTCAAGCTCTTCGCCAAGACAATGCCACTCAAGCCGCCGCTCAAGTCATCAATCTTCGGACTACTCTTCTTATGATGCAAGTCCTCCCCGAGCTCGCTTTCATCGACATGACGATCCCCAGGATTGCCAAGCTCAAGAAAATCCATTCCATAGCAATGGCTTACAAGAACGAGTTTGATCACGTGAAAGGGCACGATGCCTATGGCAAGAAGCAATGGAGCAAGAGCAAGTACATCCACAAGTGCAATGTCAACCAACTCAAGACGGTGATGCAATCCAACAAGCACAAGAGCGCCGTGAAGCACAAGCACTTGAAGCACAATGCACACTCCGCGAGGCCACTAGAGCCGTCGACGAGCGCAACCACCAAGTGCGTAAACAAGAAGAAGCACTTCATTAAGCACGACAAGAAGAAGCTGCTCAACTTGAAGAGCAACAAGAATGGTGAAACCAAGTGCATATGCCTCGTCCTCCTCCACTACAAGAGCGACACCAAGTGGAACAAGTGCTTGAAGACCCTCCTCCATGCCAAGAGTGACATCACGAGGAACGATCATTTGAGGACCTTCCTCCTTAGCAAGAGCGACATCAAAACCACCACTATGATGAAGAACTCTGCTACGGCAAGCTCAAAATCACCATGCCCAAGTTCTCCGGAAGCAATGATCCTGAAGAATATCTCTCATGGGCATTGAAAGTCGACAAGATATTTCGTCTTCACAACTGCGACAAGGAAAAGAAGATTGCCATGGCCCCCCTTGAGTTTCAAGACTACGTCCTCATTGTCGGTGCAACAGACCCTGGGTATGTTGCCCTGACTGTGCACATGCACGGGAACAAGATTATGGTACCAGGCCATGCCAGAATACAAGAGACCAAGATCTTCAAAGGACCATCATGCAGAACAAGAGGACCAAGATCAAGCCAGAGAAGTAAGATACCACCAGGAGAAAAGCCTCACTTGCTGGGCAGACGAGCTTGGCGAGGGCGGAGCCACCCCCGGAAGAGAACATCCAAGATGTCCCAGCAGTGCCTACTGGGACTCACGGAGGCAAGAACACACCTCACCAACCACTCCGCCATGACCCACGTCATCAATCAGTGCGGTGTCAAGCCGCAAAGTGGTTAAGTGGCAGCCATTCGCCACATGGTAGCCTCTTTCTACAGAAATACCTATAGACGACACCCGTCCTGCGACGTGTCTAGCAAGCAGGCGCGAAGCTGGCAAAGTAGCCCAGCAAGGCTTGCCGGGCGAGCAACGATGTGATGTTGCGCGACGCATTTAATGCACTCTGTCAGCCTACAAAGTTAGGTATGATAGCACTGTTTGCTATCTTATCGGTGCATAATGACTGATTTGCCATTGTGGAGACCCCTTAATGTATAAAAGGAGGCCTGTGGCAACCGTAGAAAGGGTTAGTGTCGGTGTCAAAACCGGCGGATCTTGGGTAGGGGTCCCGAAATGTGCGTCTGAGGCTAATGGTAACAGGAGACAGGGGACATGATGTTTACCCAGGTTCGGGCCCTCTCTATGGAGGTAATACCCTACTTCCTGCTTGATTGATCTTGATGAATATGAGAATTACAAGGGTTGATCTACCACGAGATCGTAATGGCTAAACTCTAGAAGTCTAGCCTATGAAGTTATGATTGTTGTGGCTAAACCCTAGAAGTCTAAACCCTCCGGTTTATATAGACACCGGGGGGGCTAGGGTTGTACAAAGTCGGTTACAGAGAAAGGAATCTACATATCCGAATCGCCAAACTTGCCTTCCACGCAAAGGAGAGTCCCATCCGAACACGGGACGAAGTCTTCTATCTTGTATCATCATAGTCCAACAGTCCGGCCAAAGTATATAGTCCGGCTGTCCGAGGACCCCTTAATCCAGGACTCCCTCAGTAGCCCCTGAACCAGGCTTCAATGACGATGAGTCCGGCGCGTAAATTGTCTTCGTCATTGCAAGGCGGGTTCCTTCTCCGAATACTCCAACATAGCCTTCCGAACATAGAAAACGTGTCTGGCTCTGCAAAACAAGTACCACACACAACCGTAGAGAGTATAATATTTCACGAGTCCAATCCGCTGACAACTTTTTTAGCATGACATCACGCCACTGTCGGGTCATTATTCGAACCATTTTTTAGTCCGCCGCTCCGTACTTTGAGGTGCGGTTTCATTGGCACGTCTTCTCAAAGCAGAGATCGTGTCCCCTTATCACGGGATTCTCATCAATACGGGCATGGGTAGTCCAACCATGTCATCTACATGGCGTTTGGTAAATACGCAAATTTTAAGGCGAGAGGGGAGGCGCATGACTTTTACGGCCTTTATAAAGGGATAAGGATTCATCCTCTTTCACCCACGCCTTCTCCTTCCTCTGCCCATCCATCCTCAAGCTCCAGCGCGCAAGCTCTCGCCTTCTCTGCCCAAAAAAGCACTCCAATCATGTCCGGATCTGGAGCATGAGGCAAGTGGATGGCCTCCTCCGTCGAGAAGATGGACATCAAGAAGCTCCGGAAGGCCGGATATCTAGCCAAGGAAACCGCTCACCGACTTCCGGCCAAGGGACAAATCGTCCCCACCCTGAAGCCCCAAGAGAGGGTGGTGTTCCTCACACACTTCGTCCGCGGGCTGGGATTCCCCCTCCACCCATTCGTCCACAGACTGATGTACTACTACGGGCTGGACTTCCATGATCTGGCCCCCAACTCTATCCTCAACATCTCAACATTTATTGTCGTGTGCGAGGCCTTCTTCCGCATCCCACCTCACTTCGGCCTATGGATGAAGACCTTAAATGTGAAGCCGAAGGTGGTGAGCGGCCAACAAGCAGAGTGCGGAGGCGCGATGGTGGCCAAGATGCCCAATGTCACCTGGCCCGAAGGCTCCTTTGTGGAAACTGTAAAAGGGTGGCAGTCGGGGTGGTTCGACATCACCGATCCGCGCGGCACCAACTAGGCGGCGGCCCCCGCATTTTGATCCGAAGTCCCGATGCGGCTCACCTCCTCGCAAGAGAAGGGCCTGTCCTAGGGCTCTCCAGACGAGCTGACAGTGCTCCAGACATGCGTCCAGAGTATGATAAACAAGAAAGTCAAGCTCATCAATGTGATCTAGGTTATGCTCGTCCGCGGGATTCTTCCATGCCAATGCCGGACTTGCTATTTGTGGGAATTTGATCCGGCCAAGCACCAAACCCTACTAGAGCTCTTCGACATGATGCACGAAGATATCTGGAAGGTGCTCTTCAAGGCCAACAAGGTGCCGCCGGCCACGGACGAGGACCGTGGGCACGACCTAACTCACCCTGCAAATCTGGTAAGTTCTTTCATGTTTTCAAGGTGTACCCTTTACTTGCATATTCGAGGAAGGAATGTAAGTCTCCCTATCAATTATTTCAGGACTGGAACGAGATAGCGGAGCAGATTAACTGTTCGGCTCCGCTGCCCGAAGACCCAGAAACCCCGCTCCTAGCGAAGATGCTATTTCCGGCGCCTTATGTGGTGCCGGAGAAGAAGGCCAAGAAGAAGGCCAAGGGGACCAGAGGTGGTCTCCACCGCAAGGGTACTTCGGATGCAACGTCCGAAGAGGCCGAGGCTCACTCCACCATCGCCGAGGATGACGAGGAGGAGGAGGAAGAAAAAGAAATCCATTCCCCCCTATAGGGGGGAGAAAGAAGAGGACAGACTCCACGTCCCTGGAGGCCGAGGCATCCAAGATGGGGAAAGCTTCCTGTCGGTGTCAAAACCGGCGGATCTCGGGTAGGGGGTCCCGAACTATGCGTCTAGGCGGATGGTAACAGGAGACAAGGGACACGATGTTTTTACCCAGGTTCGGGCCCTCTCGATGGAGGTAAAACCCTACTCCTGCTTGATTGATATTGATGATATGGGTAGTACAAGAGTGGATCTACCACGAGATCAAGGAGGCTAAACCCTAGAGGCTAGCCTATGGTATGATTGTTGTTCTATCCTATGGACTAAAACCCTCTGGTTTATATAGACACCGGAGAGGGCTAGGGTTACACAGAGTCGGTTACAATGGTAGGAGATCTACATATCCGTATCGCCAAGCTTGCCTTCCACGCCAAGGAAAGTCCCATCCGGACACGGGACGAAGTCTTCAATCTTGTATCTTCATAGTCTTGGAGTCCGGCCGATGATGATAGTTCGGCTATCCGGACACCCCCTAGTCCGGGACTCCCTCAGTAGCCCCTGAACCAGGCTTCAATGACGACGAGTCCGGCGTGCATATTGTCTTCGGCATTGCAACGCGGGTTCCTCCTTCGAATAATTCATAGAAGATTGTGAACACCAGAATAGTGTCCGGCTCTGTAAAATAAATTCCACATACCACCGTAGAGAGAATAATATTTACACAAGTTCAATCTGCTGACGTATTCTGTGGCGTGACGTCACACCACAACCAAGCCTTTACTCGAATCGTTTTTATTATACCACCTCAGCGCGTTTAGCGAAGCGGTTTCCTTGGCACGTCTTGTCGAAGCAGAGATCGTGTTCCCCTTATTCCGGGATTCCCATCAATACGGACGTGGGTAACCCAACCGCGCCATTGATTGCGGCGCTTGGGAGATAAGCGAGTTTTATCAGGCCGGTGGGGACGCATAGTTTCGTCCGCCCATATATAAGGGGATAAGGATCCACCTTTTTTACCTACGCCTTCTTCCTCCTTTGCTTATCCATCTCCATGCACTCGAGATCCAGCGCCCAAGTCCGCACATCTCACCTCGACCTTCTCCAGCCATGTCCGGAGTGGGAGGCAAGTGGATGGCCTCCTCCATTACGGAGGGGCACATCAAGAAGCTGCGCAGCGCCGGATATCTATCTAGCGACATCGCGCACCGGCTCCCCGACGAGGGGCGGCTCATCCCCACCCCGGGCCCCATGAGAGGGTGGTATTCCTTCCCCATTTCCTCCGTGGACTGGGCTTCCCACTCCACCCCTTTGTCCGGGGGCTCATGTTCTACTATGGCCTGGATTTCCATGATCTAGCCCCGAATTTCATCCTCAATATCTCGGTGTTTATCGTCATGTGCGAGGCTTTCCTCTGCATCCAGCCCCACTTCGGCTTGTGGCTAAAGACCTTCAATGTCAAGCCGAAGGTTGTGAAGGGCAGCCAAGCGGAGTGCGGAGGCGCCATGGTGGGCAAAATGCCCAATGTCACTTGGCTCGAGGGCACCTTCGTGGAAACCATCAAAGGGTGGCAATCGGGGTGGTTCTACATCACCGAGCCGCGTGACCCTAAATGGGCAGCGGTCCCCGAATTCAGATCTGGCATCCCCATGCGGCTCACCTCCTGGAAGGAGAAGGTGTTGGGGAACGTAGTAATTTCAAAAATTTCCTACGCACACGCAAGATCATGGTGATGCATAGCAACGAGAGGGGAGAGTGTTGTCCACGTATCCTCGTAGACCGTAAGCGGAAGCGTTATGACAACGCGGTTGATGTAGTCGTACGTCTTCACGATCCGACCGATCCAAGCACCGAACGTACGGCACCTCCGAGTTCTGCACACGTTCAGCTCGATGACGATCTCCGGCCTCCGATCCAGCCGAGCTCCGGAGATGAGTTCCGTCAGCACGACGGCGTGGTGACGATGATGATGTTCTACCGGCGCAGGGCTTCGCCTAAACTCCGCGACGATATGACCGAGGTGGAATATGGTGGAAGGGGGCACCGCACACGGCTAAGGAACGATCCGTAGATCAACTTGTGTGTCTATGGGGTGCCCCCTGCCCCCGTATATAAAGGAGTGGAGGAGGGGAGGGCCGGCCCTCTACTATGGCGCGCCCTGGGGAGTCCTACTCCCACCGGGAGTAGGATTCCCCCTTTCCTAGTCCAACTAGGAGACCTTCCATGTATTAGGAGTAGGAGACTAGGAAGGGGAAGAGAGAAGGGAAGGAAGGAGGGGGTGCGGCCCCTCCCCCTAGTCCAATTCGGACTAGGGCAAAGGGGGGCGCGCGGCCTGCCCTAGGCAGCCCCTCTCTCTTTCCCGTATGGCCCATAAGGCCCAATACTTCTCCCCGGCGAATTCCCGTAACTCTCCGGTACTCCGATAAATACCCGAATCACTCGGAACCTTTCCGAACTCCGAATATAGTCGTCCAATATATCGATCTTTACGTCTCGACCATTTCGAGACTCCTCGTCATGTCCCCGATCTCATCCGGGACTCCGAACTCCTTCGGTACATCAAAACTCATAAACTCATAATATAACTGTCATCGAAACCTTAAGCGTGCGGACCCTACGGGTTCGAGAACTATGTAGATATGACCTAGAACTATTCTCGGTCAATAACCAATAGCGGGACCTGGATGCCCATATTGGCTCCTACATATTCTACGAAGATCTTTATCGGTCAAACCGCATAACAACATATGTTGTTCCCTTTGTCATCGGTATGTTACTTGCCCGAGATTCGATCGTCGGTATCCAATACCTAGTTCAATCTCGTCACCGGCAAGTCTCTTTACTCGTTCTGTAATGCATCATCCCGTAACCAACTCATTGGTCACATTGCTTGCAAGGCTTATAATGATGTGCATTACCGAGAGGGCCCAGAGATACCTCTCCGACAATCGGAGTGACAAAACCTAATCTCGAAATACGCCAACTCAACATGTACCTTCGGAGACACCTGTAGTACTCCTTTATAATCACCCAGTTACGTTGTGACATTTGGTAGTACCCAAAGTGTTCCTCCGATAAATGGGAGTTGCATAATCTCATAGTTACAGGAACATGTATAAGTTATGAAGAAAGCAATAGCAACATACTAAACGATCAAGTGCTAAGCTAACGGAATGGGTCAAGTCAATCACATCATTCTCCTAATGATGTGATCTCGTTAATCAAATGATAACTCTTTTGTCCATGGCTAGGAAACATAACCATCTCTGATAAACAAGCTAGTCAAGTAGAGGCATACTAGTGACACTATGTTTGTCTATGTATTCACACATGTATTATGTTTCCGGTTAATACAGTTCTAGCATGAATAATAAACATTTATCATGAAATAAGGAAATAAATAATAACTTTATTATTGCCTCTAGGGCATATTTCCTTCAGTCTCCCACTTGCACTAGAGTCAATAATCTAGTTCACATCGTCATGTGATTTAACACCAATATTCATATCTGTATATGATTAACACCCATAGTTCACATCATCATGTGACCAACACCCAAAGGATTTACTAGAGTCAATAATCTAGTTCACATCACTATGTGATTAACACCCAAAGAGTACTAAGGTGTGATCATGTTTTGCTCGTGAGAGAAGCTTAGTCAACGGGTCTGTCACATTCAGAGCCGTATGTATTTTGCAAATATTCTATGTCTACAATGCTCTGCATGGAGCTACTCAAGCTAATCGCTCCCACTTTCAATATGTATCCAGATTGAGACTTAGAGTCATCTGGATCGGTGTGAAAACTTGCACCGAGGTAACTTTTACGACGGGCTCTTTTATCACCTCCATAATCGAGAAATATTTCCTTAGTCCTCACTAAGGATATTCTTGACCAATGTCCAGTGATCTACTCCTAGATCACTATTGTACTCCCTTGTTAAATACAGAGCAAGGTATACAATAGGTCTGGTACATAGCATAGCATACTTTATAGAACCTATGACTGAGGCATAGGGAATGACTTTTCATTCTCTTTCTATTTTCTGCTGTGGTCGGGATTTGAGTCTTACTCAATTTTATACCTTTGCAACACAGGCAAGAACTCTTTCTTTGACTGTTCCATTTTGAACTACTTCAAAATCTTGTCAAGGTATGTACTCATTGAAAATCTTATCAAGCGTCTTGATCTATCTCAATAGATCTTGATGCTTAATATGTAAGTAGCTTTACTGAGGTCTTTCTTCGAAAAACTCCTTTCAAACACTCCTTTATGCTTTGCAGAATAATTCTACATTATTTCCGATCAACAATATGTCATTCACATATACTTATCAGAAATGCTGTAGTGCTCCCACTCACTTTCTTGTCAATACAGGCCTTTCCAAAAGTCTGTATTAAACCATATGCTTTGATCAACTCATCAAAGCGTATATTCCAACTCCGAGATGCTTGCACCAGTCCATTGATGGATTGCTGGAGCTTGCACACTTTGTTAGCATCTTTAGGATTGACAAAAACTTTCTGGTTGCATCATATACAACTCTTCTTTAATAAATCCATTAAGGAATGCAGTTTTGACACCCATTTGCCAGATTTCATAAAATGTGGCAATTGCTAACATGATTCGGACAGACTTAAGCATCACTATAGTTGAGAAAATTTCATTGTAGTCAACACCTTGAACTTGTCAAAAAACCTTTTGTGACAAGTCGAGCTTTGTAGATAGTAACACTACTATCAACGTCCGTCTTCCTCTTAAAAATCCATTTATTTCTTATGGTTTGCCGATCATCGGGCAAGTCCACCAAAGTCCACACTTTGTTCTCATACATGGATCATATCTCAGATTTTATGGCCTCAAGCCATTTCATGGAATCTGGGCTCATCATCGCTTCCTCATAGTTCGTAGGTTTATCATGGTCTAGTAACATGACTTTCAGAACAGGATTACTGTACCACTCTGGTGCGGACCGTACTCTGGAAGACCTACGAGGTTCTGTAGTAACTTGATCTGAAGTTTCATGATCATCATCATTAGCTTCCTCACTAATTTGTGTAGGAATCACTGGAACTGATTTCAGTAATGAACTATTTTCCAATTCGGGAGAAGGTACAAATTACCTTTTCAAGCTCTACTTTCCTCCCACTAACTTCTTTCGAGAGAAATTCCTTCTCTAGAAAGGATCCGAATTTAGCAACGAAAATCTTGCCCTCAGATCTGTGATAGAAGGTGTACCCAACAGTTTCCTTTGGGTATTCTATGAAGACGCACTTCTCCGATTTGGGTTCGAGCTTATCAGGATGAAATTTTTTCACATAAGCATCGCAACTCCAAATTTTTAGAAACGACAGCTTAGGTTTATTGCTAAACCATAGTTCATACGGTGTCGTCTCAACGGATTTAGATGGTGCCCTATTTAATGTGAATGCAGTTGTCTCTAATGCATAACCCCAAAACGATATTGGTAAATCAGTAAGAGACATCATAGATCGCACTATATCCAATAAAGTGCGGTTACGACGTTCGGACACACCATAACGTTGTGGTGTTCCAGGTGGCGTGAGCTGTGAAACTATTCCACATTGTTTTAATTGAAGACCAAACTCGTAACTCAAATATTCATCTCCACGATCAGATCGCAGAAACTTTATTTTCTTGTTACGATGATTTTCCACTTCACTCTGAAATTCTTTGAACCTTTCAACTATTTCAGACTTATGTATCATCAAGTAGATATACCCATATCTTCTCAAATCATCTGTGAAGGTCAGAAAATAACGATACTTGCCACGAGCCTTCATACTCATTGGTCTGCATACATCAGTATGTATTATTTTCAATAAGTCAGTAGCTTGTTCCATTGTTCCGAAGAATGGAGTTTTAGTCATCTTGCCCAAAAGGCACGGTTCGCAAGCATCAAATGATTCATAACCAAGTGATTCCGAAAATCCATCTTTATGGAGTTTCTTCATGCACATTACACCGATATGACCTAAACGGCAGTGCCACAAATAAGTTGCACTATCATTATTAACTTTGCATCTTTTGGCTTCAATATTACGAATATGTGTATCATACGATCGAGATCCAACAAACCATTTTCATTGGGTGTATGACCATAGAGGGTTTTATTCATGTAAACAGAACAACAATTATTCTCTAACTTACATGAATAACTGTATTGCAATAAACATGATCAAATCATATTCATGCTCAACGTAAACACCAAATAACACTTATTTAGGTTTAACACTAATCCCGAAAGTATAGGGAGTGTGCAATGATGATCATATCAATCTTGGAACTATTTCCAACACACATCGTCACTTCACCCTTTAACTAGTCTCTGTTTATTCTGCAACTCCCGTTTCGAGTTACTAATCTTAGCAACTGAACTAGTATCAAATACTGAGGGGTTGCTATAAATACTAGTAAAGTACACATCAATAACATGTATATCAAATATACTTATGTTCACTTTGCCATCCTTCTTATCCGCCAATCACTTGGGGTAGTACCTCTTCCAGTGACCAGTCTCTTTGCAGTAGAAGCACTTAGTCTCAGGCTTAGGACCAGACTTGGGTTTCTTCACTTGAGCAGCAACTTGCTTGCCGTTCTTCTTGAAGTTCCCCTTCTTTTCCCTTTGCCCTTTTCTTGAAACTAGTGATCTTGTTAACCATCAACACTTGATGCTCTTTTCTTGATTTCTACCTTCGCCGATCTCAACATCACGAAGAGCTCAGGAATAACTTTCGTCATCCCTTGCATACTATAGTTCATCACGAAGTTCTAGTAACTTAGTGATGGTGACTAGAGAATTCTGTCAATCACTATCTTATCTGGAAGATTAACTCCCACTTGATTCAAGCGATTGAAGTACCCAGACAATCTGAGCACATGCTCACTAGTTGAGCGATTCTCCTCCATCTTTTAGCTATAGAACTTGTTGGAGACTTCATATCTCTCAACTCGGGTATTTGCTTGAAATATTAACTTCAATTCCTGGAACATCTCATATGGTCCATGATGTTCAAAACGTCTTTGAAGTCCCGATTCTAAGCCGTTTAAGCATGGTGCACTAAACTATCAAGTAGTCATCATATTGAGCTAGCCAAACGTTCATAACGTCTGCATCTGCTCCTGCAATAGGTCTGTCACCTAGCGGTGCATTAAGGACATAATTCTTCTGTGCAGCAATGAGGATAAACCTCAGATCGTGGATCAAATCCGCATCATTGCTACTAACATTTTTCAACACAATTTTCTCTAGGAACATATCAAAATAAACATATGAAAGCAACAACGCAAGCTATTGATCTTACAACATAATTTGCAAAATACTACCAGGACTAAGTTCATTATAAATTTAAGTTCAATTAATCATATTACTTAAGAACTCCCACTTAGACAGACATCTCTCTAGTCATATAAGTGATCACGTGATCCGAATCAACTAAACCATAACCGATCATCACGTGAGATGGAGTAGTTTTCAATGGTGAACATCACTATGTTGATCATATCTACTATATGATTCACGCTCGACCTTCCGGTCTCCGTGTTCCGAGGCCATATCTGCATATGCTAGGCTCGTCAAGTTTAACCTGAGTATTCTGCGTGTGCAAAACTGGCTTGCACCCGTTGTAGATGGACGTAGAGCTTATCACACCCGATCATCACATGGTGTCTGGGCACGACGAACTTTGGCAACGGTGCATACTCAGGGAAAACACTTCTTGATAATTAGTGAGAGATCATCTTAAAATGCTACCGTCAAACAAAACATAATAAGATGTATAACAGATAAACATCATATGCAAAATATGTGACATGATATGGCCATGATCATCTTGCGCCTTTGATCTCCATCTCCAAAGTACTGTCATGATCTCTATCATCACCGGCACGACACCATGATCTTCATCATCTTGATCTATATCAATGTGTCATCACATGGTCGTCTCACCAACTATTGCTCTTGCAACTATTGCTATCGCATAGCGATAAAGTAAAGCAATTATTTGGCACTTGCATCTTATGCAACAAAGAGACAACCATAGAGCTTCTGCCAGTCGCCGATAACTTCAACAAAACATGATCATCTCATACAATAACTTATATCTCATCAAGTCTTGACCATATCACATCACAACATGCCCTGCAAAAACAAGTTAGACGTCCTATACTTTGTCATTGCAAGTTTTATGTGGCTGCTACGGGCTTAAGCAAGAACCAATCTCACCTACGCATCAAAACCACAACGATAGTTTGTCAAATAGACTCCGTTTTAACCTTCGCAAGGACCGGGCGTAGCCACACTCGGTTCAACTAAAGTTGGAGAAACTGACACCCGCCAGCCACCTGTGTGCAAAGCACGTCGGTAGAACCAGTCTCGCGTAAGCGTACGCGTAATGTCGGTCCGAGCCGCTTCATCCAACAATACCGCCGAACCAAAGTATGACATGCTGGTAGGCAGTATGACTTATATCGTCCACAACTCACTTGTGTTCTACTCGTGCATATAACATCAAACCATAAAAACCTAGGCTCGGATGCCACTGTTGGGGAACGTAGTAATTTCAAAAATTTCCTACGCACACGCAAGATCATGGTGATGCATAGCAACGAGAGGGGAGAGTGTTGTCCACGTACCCTCGAAGACCGTAAGCGGAAGCGTTATGACAACGCGGTTGATGTAGTCGTACGTCTTCACGATCCGACCGATCCAAGAACCGAACGTATGGCACCTCCGAGTTCTGCACACGTTCAGCTCGATGACGATCTCCGGCCTCCGATCCAGCCGAGCTCCGGAGATGAGTTCCGTCAGCACGACGGCGTGGTGACGATGATGATGTTCTACCGGCGCAGGGCTTCGCCTAAACTCCGCGACGATATGACCGAGGTGGAATATGGTGGAAGGGGGCACCGCACACGGCTAAGAAACGATCTGTAGATCAACTTGTGTGTCTATGGGGTGCCCCCTGCCCCCGTATATAAAGGAGTGGAGGAAGGGAGGGCCGGCCCTCTACTATGACGCGCCCTGGGGAGTCCTACTCCCACCGGGGGTAGGATTCCCCCTTTCCTAGTCCAACTAGGAGACCTTCCATGTATTAGGAGTAGGAGACTAGGAAGGGGAAGAGAGAAGGGAAGGAAGGAGGGGGTGCGGCCCCTCCCCCTAGTCCAATTCGGACTAGGGCAAGGGGGGGCGCGCGGCCTGCCCTAGGCAGCCCCTCTCTCTTTCCCGTATGGCCCATAAGGCCCAATACTTCTCCCCGGCGAATTCCCGTAACTCTCCGGTACTCCGATAAATACCCGAATCACTCGGAACCTTTCCGAACTCCGAATATAGTCGTCCAATATATCGATCTTTACATCTCGACCATTTCGAGACTCCTCGTCATGTCCCCGATCTCATCCGGAACTCCGAACTCCTTCGGTACATCAAAACTCATAAACTCATAATATAACTGTCATCGAAACCTTAAGCGTGCGGACCCTACGGGTTCGAGAACTATGTAGACATGACCTAGAACTATTCTCGGTCAATAACCAATAGCGGGACCTGGATGCCCATATTGGCTCCTACATATTCTATGAAGATCTTTATCGGTCAAACCGCATAACAACATACGTTGTTCCCTTTGTCATCGGTATGTTACTTGCCCGAGATTCGATCGTCGGTATCCAATACCTAGTTCAATCTCGTCACCGGCAAGTCTCTTTACTCGTTCTGTAATGCATCATCCCGTAACCAACTCATTGGTCACATTTCTTGCAAGGCTTATAATGATGTGCATTACCGAGAGGGCCCAGAGATACCTCTCCGACAATCGGAGTGACAAAACCTAATCTCGAAATACGCCAACTCAACATGTACCTTCGGAGACACCTGTAGTACTCCTTTATAATCACCCAGTTACGTTGTGACGTTTGGTAGTACCCAAAGTGTTCCTCCGGTAAATGGGAGTTGCATAATCTCATAGTTACAGGAACATGTATAAGTTATGAAGAAAGCAATAGCAACATACTAAACGATCAAGTGCTAAGCTAACGGAATGGGTCAAGTCAATCACATCATTCTCCTAATGATGTGACCTCGTTAATCAAATGATAACTCTTTTGTCCATGGCTAGGAAACATAACCATCTCTGATAAACGAGCTAGTCAAGTAGAGGCATACTAGTGACACTATGTTTGTTTATGTATTCACACATGTATTATGTTTCCGGTTAATACAGTTCTAGCATGAATAATAAACATTTATCATGAAATAAGGAAATAAATAATAACTTTATTATTTCCTCTAGGGCATATTTCCTTCAGAAGGGCGTGCTATGGGGTAGTTCGGAAGAGCTGACCGGACTCCAGTCCTGTCTCCAAACCCTGGTGAACAAGAAGCTCAAGCTTGTCAACGTGATCCAGGTCATGCTCGTCCGCCGGATTCTCCCCTGCCAACAACGGGACTTCAATTTGTGGGAGTTTGATCCGGCACAGCACCGGACCTTGAGCGGGCTCTTCGACACTACGTACGAAGATGCCTGGAGGGTGCTGTTCAAGGGCGCCGAAGCTCCCGCATCCACTACCGAAGATCGCGGATTCAGCTCGCAGTGTCCGGCTGGCGAAGTAAGCCATGTTATCCTTTATGGGACACTTGCCTTTCATGTTTTGACTTTATGCGGGATCTAAACTCCCAATACCTTTAACAGGCCTGGCAGGTGACGTCCGAATAGGTTAACTGCCCGGCTCCCCTTCCAGAAGACCCAGCGGATGCCCGTTTGACAGGGCTGCTAGTCCCGGCACTTTACGTAGTGCCGGAGAAGAAGGCCAAGAAGAAGGCCACGGGAACCCGAAGGAGTTCCCGGCGTCAGGTGGTATCGGATTCATCGTCCGATGACTCCGAGGCGGACTCCTCCCACGAGGATGAGGAGGAGAAGAAAGGGGCCTCTCCCCCAGCGGGGGGAGAGAAGAAGAGGAAGGCCTCCCCAACGAGGGAGGCTGAAGGGTCCAAGAAGGGAAGGACCCTTCCCCCGGACTGTTCTGCCAATGTCGGCGACGGCGACGAGGAGTGGACCTCAAGGGCCAAGCCCCTAGCGAGATCGTAAGTATCCAGACTCCCGAATAACTTCATGATTTTTCTTTTTGCCACACGGTGTCTTTCTAATGCCGCATACAACCCTGCAGTCCGCCCAAGGACGATCTTCCCGCTTCGTCGAGCGGGTCCTTGGGTACGTCGGATGTGGATAGTACTTCACTTCCGACCGCCTCCACCCCCCGTGATGCCAACGACGCCGAGGTGGGATCCCAGAGAGGGACCCACCCGAAGGAGGAGGCCCCGGAGGTGCCACAGGGCAACCTCCCGGACTTCGTACCGGACTCCGCACCGAAACCTGTAGTGGTTCCGGAGTCCGGCGAGCGGCCCCTTCGTAAGAAGGGCAAGACTGTGATGCCAGCGGCCTCCGTCCAACCGGAGGCGCCAGATAACTTGCTGGAGGCGCTCAACGGTGCTTCCATCGAAGAGGAACACCGCACTGTCATGAGGGCGGTGATTCAGAAGGTTCAGCTCGCCAAAAGCGGGCTGACCGAGGCCTGCAGCAGCCTTCTAACAGGCTTTGAGGTAAGAATTTTAACATATGTAAAATAGTACTGCATAGACAGTAGCCCCTGATGCTCAGTTCGGTGTTCGGAAAGAAAAGCCGGACTGAGGATCTAAAAAGATATACGCAAGAGTCTTAAAAAATATGTCAATATGGGATTGCAGGCTGCGCTGCTGACCTCTGCTGCACTGACTGCGGAGGTCAATGCTTTGAAGCAAAGCCTCGAGCGGTCCGAGAGCGAGCTCGGCCGTGCCAAGAAGCAGCTCGAGGACAAGGAAGGTGAGTAACACCTTATTAAAGTTGTACCTTATAGAAAAGGATTTGGTTGCAAGAGGAATGACAAGGATAATGTGGGTACTCCAGGGGCCACGAACAAGGTGGCGACCCTGAAGGAGGCGGTGTCCGCGGCCGAACGTAATGCGGCCGTGGAGCGTGCTGGGCGGGAGAAGCAGGAGTCGTGGGTGGCGGAGGTACAGCAAGAGATCCAGGCTCTCATGGAAAAACATGAGAGTTTGGAGCGCGACTCGAAGACTCGAGAGTCCGAGCTTGCATCAGCTCTTGAGAGTGCCAAAGCCGCTAAGGCCGAAGCCCACAAGGCCCTCCAGGAAATCGAGGCGTTGAAGAAAATAGTGGCGGGTAAGGCATTTTTCATGCAAAGCAAGCATGTGAATGTGGATTACCTATTACTTACCCGAATTCGAAGCTCTCCAGGAGCGTTCGCAGATCTGCCCTGCAGCGTGTCCGATGCTGCCGCTTTCTACAGGGCCGAGGAGGGGAGCTCGACGGAGAAGGTCTTCTGGTCTCAGTATGCTGAGGCCGGACATCCGGTGCCCCTTAGCGACCAGCTGAAGCAGCTGGTCGAGCTCCACAAGGTGGCCGAACAGGCCATGAAGGGCCTCATAGTTCGGCTGTGGCCCAAGGAGGCCATGCCTGGGAGCTACTTCGGCCTGGTGCGGCGGCTGGTGGATGCTTGTCCACGGGTTGAAGTCATCAAGCACTCCGCCTGCATTGAAGGTGCCCGTCGGGCCCTTGCCCGTGCTAAGGTGCACTGGGGCAAGATGGACGCTGAGAAGCTTGTGACGGACGCGCCACCGCCGGGCAAGGAGTATCGCACGCCCGAGATGTATTATAAGGGTGTCCTGAAGGGTGCCCGCATTATTGCGGGTGAGTGCTCCAAATATGTAATATTTCGGTAGACTCGCATTTTGTTATCCTGTGCGCTGAAAACTTTGTTCATATGCGCTAAGCAACGCTTGTTAATTTAAAATATTACCTTCTGTGCGGCCGTTTATTAAATCTGAGAGATGGCAAGTCGTCGGCTTCAGCCCCCATGCCACAAGTGCTGGGGTGTTCGAGATAAACTTGAGCGCTCTTGTTCCCATTTTTGGGTCCATCTAGGGAGGCGCTCAACGCAACGAACGAGGCAACAGGACTTATAGTGCTTGAACACTCTCACTTAGCCATAGAATTCTATAATTTTAAATTTCGGCGAAGCCCCTAGTGTTCGGAAGACTGAGTTCGGGGCGCTATCCACGCCTGGGCCGGACGAAGCCGGTTCCTCACTCTAAGCGGCATAAGTCTTTAGGGACTCAAAAAAACCTCTCGAACAGCGACCAGCTCTCGCCTCATCATGACGGTCAGTTTTAGCTTTCTCCACTGAGGTGCTCGCCCAGCTCAACTGGGGCACAATCGCAGTGGTTCTCCCAGCGCTACCTTAGCCGATATAACGGAACGTAAGGTACCAAAACATGGGAGCCGAGCAAACCCACCTATTGACCCAAGACATGATTCGGAGCCGATGCATATAATGCTATAAGTTCGGGGTGCCGCACTTGTGAAAGTGTTTGGACTTATCACACCATAATGTGGGGAACTGAAGCCCCTGGTGTATTTAGCCGTACCAAAGTGTACGGATGCAACATGTCATAACTAAACATATGTATAAGAAAGGAATGCAATTAAAAGCAAAAAAGCGATGCATTGTTTATTTAGGAAATACTGCCATGAATGCAGAACGATACAAATAGTGCGGTAAGCAAGGGATGGGACTATTAAACATGTCCTCCTCCAGAGGTAGGCTGCGGAATGGTGTATAAAACAGATTTAATGCTCTTAATGGAGACCACCTGGGTACTCGTTGTAGCCTTTCTCCTTCCCTGGCTGTTGCATCGTGAGTTCGGCAGGTCTACTGCCGAACAGGGCCTCTGGTGAACGGAGTCCTGTGTATAAGAAAAAAAAGGGAAAAAAGGATGACACACTTGGGAGCCCCTGGTGTGGTTAAGCCGCATTCTGGGCTTGTCGTGGTTGTGCCCCTCCCCCTATGCCCACGGTATCTCCAGAGCGTAATGATGTACGCGAAGTACCTGTCTTGATATTTTGCAAGGGCTGGGATTGGGGCCGCACTGCTACGCGTGCTCGGGACGTGCCAGGTGGTCTTGTTGTAGGTTACTCCGGGCGCGTTTAGCAGTGTCTGGCCCCTTAACGGCCGGACTCGAGAATTGCCTTAAGAGGCTGCTCTGTACTTCTGCCGCGAGAGCCGTTGTGTGTTCCACCGTTCGGAGGGAGCGTTCAGTGTTTCCGTTGACCGTGATGACTCCTTGAGGGCCTGGCATTTTGAGCTTGAGGTATGCGTAGTGCGGCACTGCCTTGAACTTTGCAAACGCGGTCCGTCCAAGCAGAGCATGATAGCCGCTTCGGAACGGAACTATATCGAAGATTAACTCCTCGCTTCGGAAGTTATCCGGGGATCCGAAGACCACTTCCAGTGTAACTGAGCCTGTACAATTGGCCTCTACACCTGGTATGACGCCTTTGAAGGTCGTCTTTGTGGGTTTAATCCTTGAGGGGTCTATGCCCATCTTGCGCACTATATCCTGATAAAGCAGGTTCAGGCTGCTGCCGCCGTCCATTAGGACTCTGGTGAGGTGAAATCCATCGACGATTGGGTCTAAAACCAATGCGGCGAATCCGCCATGGCGGATGCTGGTGGGGTGGTCCCTTCGATCAAAAGTGATCGGGTAGGAGGACCATGGGTTGAACTTCGGGGCGACTGGCTCCATCTCGTATACGTCCCTGAGTGCACGCTTCCGCTCCCTCTTGGGTATGTGGGTTGCGTATATCATGTTCACCGTCCGCACTTGTGGGGGGAAACCCTTCTATCCTCTATTGTTCGGCGGTCGGGTCTCTCCCTCGTCATCGCTATGCAGCCCCTTGTCATTGTTTTTGGCAATTAGCTTGCCTGCCTGCTTGAATACTCAACAGTCCCTGTTGGTGTGATTAGCTGGCTTTTCGGGGGTGCCGTGTATCTGGCACGAGCGGTCGAGTATTCGGTCCAAATTGGATGGACCCGGAGTAGTTCTTTTGAATGGCTTTTTCCGCTGACCAGGTTTGGAGCCTCTGAATCCGGCATTGACTGCCGTATCCTCGATATTGTCACCGTTAATGCGGCGTTTGTGCTTGTCGCGACGCGACCTGCCGTTGCGGTCCTTGGTATTCGGATTGCCAAAATCTTTGCTGAGGTTGTTGCCGCGGGCTAGCCAGCTGTTCTCTCCCGCGCAGAAGCGGGTCATGAGTGATGTGAGGGCTGCCATGGATTTCGGCTTTTCCTGTCCCAGGTGCCGGGCAAGCCACTCGTCGCGAATGTTATGTTTGAAGGCCACGAGGGCCTCCGCATCCGGATTGTCGACGATTTGATTTTTCTTAGTTAAGAACCGTGTCCAGAATTGTCTGGCCGATTTGTCTGGCTGCTGAATTATATGGCTTAGGTCGTCAGCGTCTGGTGGTCGCACATACGTGCCCTGGAAGTTATCAAGGAATGCGGCTTCCAGGTCCTCCCAACACCCAATTGATTCTGCTGGCAAGCTGTTAAGCCAATGCCGAGCTGGTCCTTTAAGCTTGAGTGGGAGGTATTTGATGGCGTGAAGATCATCACTGCGGGCCATGTGGATATGAAGGAGATAGTCTTCGACCCAAACCGCGGGGTCTGTTGTGCCATCATAGGATTCAATATTCATGGGTTTAAACCCTTCGGGGATTTGATGATCCATTACTTCATCTGTGAAGCATAGTGGGTGTGCGGCGCCTCTGTATTGGGCTATATCACAACGTAGCTCAAACGAGCTTTGTCTATTGTGTTCGGCCCGGCCGGACTTGCTGTGTCCGGCGCGACGGTTGTCGTCGCGTGTCATGGGGCGCCCACGCGATCCATAGATCAATCTTGATTGTCTTGCCTTATCCTCTAATATATCTTGCAAGTCCGGAGCGTTCCCCTGTGGCTTTTTTCTTTTCGAGCGATGCCGGGGTACGGTTTTAGTGGAGGGCCTAGAGGCCTCTCTGTCGCGGCCACGGGGTGGTCGGTCAGCCGTATTGTGCACTGGTGATGCAGGTTTATATGCCTCCTCCTCTAATCGGGGGAGCAGCTTGCGTTTGGGGTAGCTTTTGGAAGGGCGTTCGAGTTCATGCTCTTCGGCCGCAAGGACTTCAGTCCATCTGTCGGCTAGCAGATCTTGATCAGCTCTAAGTTGTTGCTGCTTTTTCTTGAGGCTGCTTGCCGTGGCCATAAGCCTGCGTTTAAAACGCTCTTGTTCGACAGGATCCTCAGGCACGACGAATTCGTCGTCGTCGAGGCTTGCCTCGTCTCCAGAGGGAGGCATGTAATTATCATCCTCTACCTCTTCGTCTGCCGCTCTCTCATGAGGGTTGGCTTCTCCGTCCTCCTGTGCTGAATCTTGCTGGAGGGGGTTGTCTTCGGCACTGTCTGGGGTGTTATTATCTCCGGTGCCGGAATCTCCATTCTTGCTGTGGCGGGATTTAGAGCGGCGCCGCTGACGCCGGCGCTTCGGCTGTTTCTTGGAGGGGTCTTCCTCCGCTGTTCCCTCGCCATTCCCATCCTTTGGGATATCCACCATGTATATGTCATATGACGAGGTGGCTTTCCAGCGCCCAGTAGGCGCTGGTTCTTGGTGGATATCATCGGAGTCGTCCATACCGTCGATGTCATCGGAGTCGAAGTCTAGCATGTCGGTTAGATCGTCGACAGTGGCTACTAAGTGGGTGGTGGGTGGGCTTTGAATTTCTTCGTCGTCCGCATCCCAACCATCCTAACCGCAGTTCGGCCAGGGCTCTCCTGATAACGAGAGATACTTTAGCGAATTCAGGATGTCGCCGAAAGGTGAGTGTTGAAAGATGTCCGCAGTGGTGAACTCCATGATCGGCGCCAACCGGATTCGATTGGTAGGGGCGCGAGGGGTTCGGAGTCCGGCGAGGAGTCCGGCACCTCGGAGTCACGAGCTTCACAAGGGACAAGGTCAGTATTTGGCTCCATCGCCGTAGAGGTCGCAGCCCCCGAGGCGGTGTCTAGCCACCCGTCCTCGATCTGCGCAGCCGGCTCCGAATTAAGGGTCGGAGCGTACTCATGTGCGGCCTCCAGGGCACTGTCCAGCAGCAGAGCTAAATCATGCCCATCGTGACAGTGCGGCGCGCTCAGCTGTGGCTCCAATCCATCGAAGATCAAGTCTCCGCGGATGTCAGCCGTGAAGTTCAGACTTCCAAATCTGACCTGACGGCCAGGGGCGTAGCTTTCGATCTGCTCCAGATGGCCAAGCGAATTGGCCCGCAGTGCAAAGCCGCTGAATACGAAGATCTGTCCGGGGAGAAAAGTCTCACCCTGGACTGCGTCATTGTTGTTAACGATCGAAGGAGCCATCGAGCCTATCGGTGACGACACAGAGGAACTCTCAATGAAAGCACCAATGTCGGTGTCAAAACCGGCGGATCTCGGGTACGGGGTCCCGAACTGTGCGTCTAGGCGAATGGTAACAGGAGACAAGGGACACGATGTTTTTACCCAGGTTCGGGCCCTATCGATGGAGGTAAAACCCTACTCCTACTTGATTGATATTGATGATATGGGTAGTACAAGAGTGGATCTACCACGAGATCAAGGAGGCTAAACCCTAGAAGCTAGCCTATGGTATGATTGTTGTTCTGTCCTATGGACTAAAACCCTCCGGTTTATATAGACAACGGAGAGGGCTAGGGTTACACAGAGTCGGTTACAATGGTAGGAGATCTACATAACCGTATCACCAAGCTTGCCTTCCACGCCAAGGAAAGTCCCATCCGGACACGGGACAAAGTCTTCAATCTTGTATCTTCATAGTCTTGGAGTCCGGCCGATGATGATAGTCCGGCTATCCGGACACCCCCTAGTCCGGGACTCCCTCACTTCCCTTCTGGACAGCTCCGAAGTGGACACCGACAGCAGCTGGGAGTGGAAACCCAGGGAGAAGCCCCTGGCCAAATCGTAAGTATCCGGACACGTTCATGTATCCGGCCTTTTTATTTTATTGTTTTAATGTGCTGATTTATGCATTTGCAGTCCGGCTCGGTCCAGTCTCGAGCGGTCCTTATCCTTAGAGGATTCACTGGATCTGGCTGTGGTGGACAGCGGGACCCTTCCATCGGCCACCTCTCCCCGAGACCTAGATGGCGCTGAGGCGTCGTCCCGAAGGATCCCCAGCCCGGGAGAGAATCTAGAGGCCGTCAGAGGGGCGCTGGAGGGTGAAGCCTCGGCGGCCGGACACATGGGGGAGCCAGCCCCCATGGACGGTGACGGTGGGGGCCATATCCAAACAGGCCCTCAACCGAATATAGTTTGGGAGACACATACGGCTCCGAAACCAGGCCAGCCGCCCCTTCCACAAGGAGGCAGTGCGCCTATCCACCGGTGGCCTCTGTCCATCCAGAGGCACCATATAGTTTGCTAGAAGCGCTACAAGGCGCTTCCATTGTGGAAGAACATCGTACCCTTATGGGTACGGTGATTGAGAGGGTCCAGTCAGCAAAAAGCGGACTGACCGAAGCCTGCACTAGCCTTCTAATAGGCTTTGAGGTAAGAAATGTAATTGTAAAAATATTGTGATAGTATAGACAGTAGCCCCTGATACTTTGTCCGGTGTTCGGAAAGAAAAACCGGACTGAGGATCAAATAATTTTCGCAGGAGTCTAATCTGAAATGTCTATGTGAACAAGCAGGCGTCGTTGCTGGCTGCTGCCGCTCATACTGCGGAGGTCTCCGGACTGAAGCAGAATCTAGAGCGGGTTTTGGAAGAGCTCGGCCTCGTGAAGAAGCAGCTGGAGGAAAGCAAAGGTATGTGTTTAACCTTGTCTAAATGCAGGTATAATGAACGATTTGTTCTGAATGAAGTGCCACAATATTTGTTAGGGGCAACGACCGAGGCAGAGGCTCTCAAGATGTCGTTGGCAGAGGCCGAGGACAGGGCGGCTAAGGAAAAGGCCGCACGTGAAAAGCATGAGGATCGGGTCAGTGAGGTCCAGCAAGAGCTCCAGGACACCGTCAAGAAGTACGAGTCCTTGGAGCGCGACTTTGAGAATCAAGAGTCTGAACTTGCCAAGGCCCACCAGAGCGCAAATGATGCCCGAGCCGAAGCCCGGGGCGCCCTCCAGGAAATTCAGGCGGCCAAGAAGATCGCGGCGGGTAAGGCTTTCATTATGCATAGCAGACATGTGAAGGAAAAATTCCTTTTACTGACCCGGATTTGGAGTTCTCCGGGGGTATTTGCGGATTTGCCGCGCAACGTGTCAGGCGCTGCAGAATTCTATTGAGACGAAGAAGGGAGCTCAATAGAGAAGTTGTTCTGGTCGCAATACCTTGGACCAGAACATCCAGTGCCCTTTAGCGATCAGCTGAAACAGCTGGTCGAGCTGCATAAGGCAGCTGAACTAGCCATGATGGAATTGATAATCTGGCTATGGCCTGCCGAAGCCATGCCTAGCAGCTACTTCGGACTTGTGAAGCGGCTTGTCAGTGCCTGCCCTTGGCTTGAAGCCATCAAGCAGTCGGTCTGAATTGAAGGTGCGTGAATGGCCTTTGCCCCCGCCAAGATGCACTGGGCAAAGATGGACGCCAAGAAGCTGATGACCGAAGGTCCGCCTGAGGGCAAGGAGCACCACCGACCTGAACTGTATTTTGACGGTGTCCTGGAGGGATCCCGCCTTGTGGCAGAGCAATGTGCTAAGGATGTCATATTCCCATGAACGCACTCATGTTATCCTGTCCTGTAATATGAAACAAATCCGTTATGTAATATAATGTTTGTTATTTTAAAATTTTACCTCCTGTGCGGCCGTTTATGAAATCTGAGAGTTGGCCAGTCATCGACTTCTGCCCCCAAGTAGATAGTACTGGGGTGTTTGAGATAAATCTAAACACTCTTCACTCCACATTTTGGTCCTTAAAGGAGGTGCTTAGCACAACGAACAAGGCAATCGGACTATACGGCTTTATCACCCTCACTTAGCCATAGGAGTTGGACAATGAAAATTTGGCGCAGCCCCTGGTGTTCGCAAGTCTGAACTTGGGGCGCTATACGCGCCTAATCGGATAAAAACTGACTCATCACATAATGCAGGAAAAAATCTCTAAGGATTTGAAACCTCTCGAACAGCTGACCAGCTCTCGCCGCATCATGACAGTCAGTTTTCGGCTTTCTCTACTGAGGTGCTCGTCCGGAAGAACCGGGACACAATCGCAGTAGTTCTCCCTTTACTACCCTAGCCGATATAGCGGAACGTAAGGTAGCAAGCACAGGAGCCGGGCAACCCAACTATTGACCAAAGACATGATTCGGAGACGATGCATATAATGTTATAAGTTCGGGGTGCCGAACTATACTGTAAAAGTGTTTGGACTTTCTTGCCATGTTATGGGGTGCAATGAAGCCCCTGGCGAATTAAGGTGTACCAGAATGTACGGGTGCAATAGATAAGAAAAACAAAGACAAGGAAAAAAATCAAGTAATAAGCTGACGCTGCAAATATTGGGCCGCAAATTATTTTGCATTGTAATGATTAATACGTCAAGGCGTACTTGTACAAGTAATGTGATAAGCACATAAGGCTATTTGACATGCCATGACCAAGGGCGAGCTGCGTGCGAGTATTTAAAACAAGTACAACAATCATTAGCAGAGACCACCTGGGGGTTCCCTTGCACGTCAAAGCTTCTTGCCTTCTTGGTGTATCTGTCCCGTGATGGGTCTGATGATCAGGTTATCAGAAAAGCCTCGAGAAGAGAAAAACCTGAAAGAAAAAGAAAGAGTGAAGGTATAAGGATCCAAGGGCGGTTGAGGCGCATTATGGACCATGGTCTAGTTGTGCCTCCGTCCATGCCTGTGGTATTTGAAGTGCGTATTTATGTACGCGTGGCGCAAATGTCACCGCTTGATTGGGACTGGGACAGAGGCCGAATTGCTAGTCAAGCTCTGGACGAGCTGGATTTTCCTGCTGCAGAGTAGTTTGGACTCGCTTGACTGTGTCCAGGAGTTTTACTGCCGAATTGAGATTCTGCCTAAAAAGGTTGCTCTATACTTCTCCTGCAATGGCCGCGGTGTGCTCCTCGGTACGGAGGGAGCGTTCCGTATTTCTGTTGACCGTTATGACACCGCGTGGTCCAGGCATCTTGAGCTTGAGGTAGGCGTAGTGCGGCACCACATTGAATCGAACGAATGCGGTTCATCCGAGCAGTGCATGATAGCCACTACGGAAGGGGACGATATCGAATATCAACTCTTCGCTTCGGAAATTATCTGGGGATCCGAAGACCACTTCCAGTGTGATTGAGCCCGTACAGCAGGCCTCTACACCTGGTATGACACCTTTAAAGGTGGTTTTTGTGGGCTTGATCCTTGAGGGAGCGATACCCATTTTGCACACTGTATCCTGATAGAGTAGGTTCAGGCTACTGCCACCATCCATGAGGACTCGCGTAAGGTGGAATCCATCAATAATTGGGTCAATGCGGCTGAACCGCCATGACGGAAACTGGTCGGATGGTCTCTGCGGTCGAAGGTGATTGGACAGGACGACCATGGGTTGAACTTTGGGGTGACTGGCTCCATCGCGTAGACATCCCTGAGTGAACGCTTGCGCTCCCTCTTGGAGATATGGATGGCGTATATCATATTCACCGTTTTAACTTGGGGGGGGGGGGACTTCTTCTGTCCCCCTGTGTTCGGTGGCCGGGGCTCCTAGTCATCGTTATCACTTTGCGACTCCTTTTCCTTGCTCTCGACATTTAACTTGTCGGCCTGTTTGAAGACCCAACACTCTCTGTTGGTATGATTGGCTGGTTTATCAGGAGTGTCATGGATTTGACATGGACAATCGAGTATGCGGTCCAAACTGGACGGGCCCGGATTATTTCTCTTAAATGGCTTCTTCCGCTGACCGGACTTAGAGCCACTGAATCCGGCGTTGACCGCCGTTTCTTCGGTGTTGTCACCGTTGTTTTGACGCTTATGTCTATTGCGTCGGGGCTTGCCGTTGCTGTTTCTGACTTCGAAAGTGCCAGGTCAGCTTGTATTGTTATTGCTACAGGCTAGCCAGCTATCTTCGCCCGCACAGAAGCGGGTCATGAGTGCCGTAAGGGCTGACATGGACTTCGGTTTTTTTTGGCCGAGGTGTCTGGCCAGCCATTCATCGCGGATGCTGTGCTTAAAGGACGCTAGGGCTTCGGCGTCGGGACAGTCGACGATCTGGTTCTTTTTAGTTAGGAACCGAGTCTAGAATTTCCTGGCTAACTCTCGGGGCTATTGGATTATGTGACTTAGGTCATCGGCATCGAGAGGTCGAACATATGTGCCTTGGAAGTTGTAGAGGAAGGCGTCCTCCAAGTCCTCCCAGCTGCCAATGGAGTTTTTGGGCAGACTGTTCAACCAGTATCTAGCTGGTCCCTTGAGTTTGAGCGAGAGGTATTTGATGGCGTGAAGATCGTCACCGCGGGCCATATGAATATGGAGACGAAAATCCTCAATCCATACCGCGGGGTCTATTGTGCCATCATATGATTCAATGTTCACGGGTTTAAACCCTTCTAGGAAATCGTGTCCCATTACTTCGTTAGTGAAGCAAAGGGGGTGTGCGGCGCCTCTATATCGGGCCAAGTCGTGACGTAGCTCGGATGGAGTTCGTCTGCAGTTTTCAGCCTGGACGTGGTTATGTGTGTCACGTTCAGCCGGATGGCCATCGTTGCGCGTCGAGGCATGCCCCCGTGATCCATAGATTGATCTTGTCTGACCTGCTCTATTTTCCAAGTCGCGCTGCAGGTCATGTGTGTATCCCGGAGCTGTTGTATTTCGGTTTGTTCAGCGAGGTAGTGCGGGCTGGTGTTCGGCTTGAGGTGCCGCTTTGTCCCGGCCACGTGGTGGTCGGTCAGCCGCATTGTACCTTGGTAGGACGAGCTCCAGTACCTCGTCATCGAATAGTGGTAACAGTTTGCGCTTCGGGTAGCTTTTGGTTGGGCGCTCGAGGCCATATTCCTCGGCTGCCAGGACATCAGTCCATCTTTCATTGAGCAGATCATGATCAGCTTGAAGCTGTTGCTGCTTCTTTTTCAGGCTCCTTGCAGTGGCAATTAGCCGACGCTTAAAGCGTTCCTGTTTAGCAGGCTCCTCAGGCATGATAAAATCTTTGTCATCGAGGCTCACCTCATCCTCGGAGAGCGGAAGGTAGTTTTTATCCTCCGAGTATTCATTCATGGCCTGTTCGCTAGGGCTGACTCGCCCATCCTCCCATTCCTCCTATTCGGAGGTTGGCTCAGCGGGGTCTTCATTGTTTTCAGCACCGTCCGGAGTGTTGTCTTCTTCTATGAAGGTGTTTCTATTTTTACTATGGCGTGGCTTAGAGCAGCGCCGCTGACTTTGGCGCTTTGGTTGTATCCCAGGAGGTTTATCCTCGACTGGATTTTCATCGTCGTCGTTGTTTTCTTTGGGTGTATCCACCATGTATATGTCGTACGAGGAGGTGGTTGTCCAACGCCCTGTGGGTGGTGGTTCCTCCTCCTCTCCGGCATCATCGTCCATACCGTCGAAGTCTTCAGAGTCGTAATCAAGCATGTCGGTTAAGTCATCGACAGTGGCTACAAAGTGGGTGGTGGGTGGTAAACGAAGTTCTTCGTTGTCTGCTTCCCACTCGAACCAGACATAGTTCGGCCGAGAGTCCCCTGACAAGGAGAGGGATTTTAATGAGTTTAACACATCTCCAAAAGGCGAGTGTTGGAAGATGTCCGCGGAGCTGAACTCTAAGACCGGCGCCCAATCAGGTTCGATGGACGTGGATGCACGCAGTCCGGAATCCATGGCCGGAGACGAGTCCGAGGTTCCGGTGACACAAGCCCAGCCTGATGTTGGGTCTGTGTGCGGCTCGAGTGCCACTGAGTCTGCGGCCTCCGTGGCGGGGTTAAGCTTCCCGTCTTCGGACGACGCGGTTCGCTCCGTCTCTAGGGCCAGGGTGGTCACAGGCGCCATCTCCTGTGCGTGGCCAGATGACAAATCTAGGTCGTGTTCATCATGGTGGCCGGGGACAGCCGTCATGGGCTCGAATCCGTCGAAGATCAAGTCTCCGCGGATATCGGCCACAAAATTCAGGCTTCCAAATCTGACCTGATGGCCAGGGGCGTAGCTATCGATCTGCTCGAGATGGCCAAGCAAGTTGGCCCGCAGTGCGAAGCCGCCGAATACGAAGATCTGTCCGGGGAGGAAAATCTCCCCCTTGACTACGTTGTTGTAGATGATTGATGGAGCCATCAAGACTTCTGGTGACGATGCAGTGGAACTCTCAATGAAAGCACCAATGTCAGTGTCAAAACCGGCGGATCTCGGGTAGGGGTCCCGAACTGTGCATCTCAGGCTAATGGTAACAGGAGACGGGGGACACGATGTTTACCCAGGTTCGGGCCCTCTCTATGGAGGTAATACCCTACTTCCTGCTTGATTGATCTTGATGAATATGAGTATTACAAGAATTGATCTACCATGAGATCGTAATGGCTAAACCCTAGAAGTCTAGCCTATGAAGTTATGATTGTTGTGGCTAAACCCTAGAAGTCTAAACCCTCCGGTTTATATAGACACCGGGGGGGCTAGGGTTGTACAAAGTCGGTTACAGGGAAAGGAATATACATATCCGAATCGCCAAGCTTGCCTTCCACGCAAAGTAGTCCCATCCGGACACGAGACGAAGTCTTCTATCTTGTATCTTCATAGTCCAATAGTCCGGCCAAAGTATATAGTCCGGCTGTCCGAGGACCCCTTAATCCAAGACTCCCTCAGTTAGAAGGTTGGACACCCACTAACTCATACGCGTGTAGCCACTATCGCCCCTGCCGGGCAAGTGTACTGTGCTCCACCACCATTCTTCCACCATCAATCCACCAAAGTAGGAGTAGGGTTCTATGCCACGCGGTGGCCCGAACCCGGGTGAAATTGCTCGTGTGATCTTTGTCGTGCTGCCCCACGCTCCTCTACTCTTTGTGCAACGTGACATCCCCCCCGCCGAACCAGCAAGGCACCCTTGGTCCCATAGGTGGTCGTGGTTTCCCGCAACATCTTTGGCGCGCCAGGTAGGGGGGTCACTTGCGCGAACCTGAAAACGTGTGCAGGGCATCATCTTCATCGCCATCTTCATCTTTGACGGCGCCATCAACCATGGCGCCCAAGAAGAAATTAGGTGCTTCAACTCACCCATCCACCTCAAAGGCTCTGCCTCCTGCAGCCACCAATGCTATGGGAGGTGCGGAGGCGCGCGAGGATGTGGACGCCGCTGGGGATGTGGTCGGAGCAGGCAACACCATCACCACTTCCCCCATGGCCAAAGCAGGAGCGAGTGTCGGTGTCAAAACCGGCGGATCTCGGGTAGGGGGTCCCGAACTGTGCGTCTAGGCGGATGGTAACAGGAGACAAGGGACACGATGTTTTTACCCAGGTTCGGGCCCTCTTGATGGAGATAAAACCCTACTCCTACTTGATTGATATTGATGATATGGGTATTACAAGAGTAGATCTACCACGAGATCAGAGAGGCTAAACCCTAGAAGCTAGCCTATGGTATGATTGTTGTTCGTCCTACGGACTAAAACCCTGGTTTTATAGGCACCGAAGAGGGTTAGGGTTACATAGAGTCGGTTACAATGGTAGGAGATCTACATATCCGTATCGCCAAGCTTGCCTTCCACGCCAAGGAAAGTCCCATCCGGACACAGGACGAAATCTTCAATCGTGTATCTTCATAGTCCAGGAGTCCGGCCAAAGGCTATAGTCCGGCCATCCGAACACCCCCTAATCCAGGACTCCCTCAGTAGCCCCTGAACCAGGCTTCAATGACGACGAGTCCGGCGCGCATATTTTCTTCGACATTGCAAGGCGGGTTCCTCCTCCGAATACTTCACAGAAGATTTTGAACACAAGGATAGTGTCTGGCTCTGCAAAATAAGTTCCACATACCACCGTAGAGAGAATAATATTTACACAAATTCAATCTGCTGACGTATTCCGTGGCGTGACATCACACCACGGGCAAGCCTTTATTCGAATCGTTTTTACTGTTCCACCTCAGCGCGTTTAGCGAGGCAGTTTCCTTGGCACGTCTTGTCAAAACAGAGATCGTGTCCCCTTATTCCGGGATTCTCATCAATACGGGCATGGGTAACCCAACCGCGCCCGTTGGCACGTCTCCTCTATCGAAGGCGAGTCCCGAACGGTCACGGGGAAGGCTCTTGGTATTCAACCTCTTTATAAAGAGACCAAGGCTCCACTCCTTACTTTCAATCTTGATCGAATCCGCACCTTGCCTTGAGTTCCAACACCCAAAGCTCCAGATTTAGGCGCTTCAGACCTTCGATGATGTCCGGCTCCGACCTGCAAGGCCAGTGGATGCCTTCCTACGTTACGGAAGAATACGTGCTAAAGCTAAGAGATGCCAGGTATCTAACCAACGAAATTTCGCATAGGTTGCCTGCCCAAGGGCAGGTTATTCCCACTCCCAAGCCTGGTGAAAGTGTGGTCTTCGTGTCTCACTTCCTTCGGGGGCTAGGCTTCCCGATGGACCCCTTCGTGAGGGGGCTCATGTTTTACTATGGGTTGAAATTTCATGACTTGGATCCGGAGTCCATCCTCCACATCTCATCGTTCATTGTCGTATGTGAAGCCTTCCCCCGCATTACCCCTCACTTCGGATTGTGGCTCAAGACCTTCAAGGTGGAGCTGAAGATGATCAAGGGGCAGCAGGCAGAGTGCGGAGGGGCTGTTATAAGCAAGAATGCTGATGCTCCGTGGCCCGAGGGCTCTTTTCAAGAGGAGCTCAGCCTATGGCAACAAGAGTGGTTTTATATCACAGCTCCCAGGGGCACCAAATGGGTGGCGCCACCTGCCTTTCGCTCGGGTCCTCCACCGCGACTGGCGTCATGGGTCAATAAAGGACTTGACTGGGGGCTATCCAAGGACGTGCCCTTGTTGCAGGGCCGCATTCAAGATCTCCTAGAGAGAGAGATCACTCTGGTCGTAGTAGCGCGGGTCATGCTGATTCGTCGCACCCTGCCCTGCAAACGTCGCCCCCTCCGCCTGTGGGAATTTAACCCGGAGGGACCACGAGCTCTCCAACATTTTATGGGCACGACGCCCGTGGAGATGTACAAGCTTTTCTTCGGATCGCAAGAGATGTGTCCGGACTTGACCGACGATGCGGATCTGAGCTGCAATCGCCTGGATACTCAAGGAAGTAGCCCTGTACCCGGACACGCTATCCCATATTTATCACAAACTTGCTCTTTAGAAGAGTTGTCCCTCGAACAGGAGTGGATAGCGAAAGCAAAGTTAATCAGGTGTCCGGCCCCCCTCCCTGAGACCACGCCGGATCCCGTGTTAACCAGGATGCTGGAGGTTGCGCCTTCAGAAGAAGGTGAAGGGGGGAACAAGGAAGCTACCGCCTCCGCGAAGGAGGCTGCCAGGAAACGAGGGATTGAGAATCCCTCCATCCAAGGGAAGAAGAGGACCGCCTCTGAAGATCCGGAGACCATGGTCTCAAAGCGGGGGAAGAAATCTTCGTTAGAGGGTCCTGCGCTGACAGATTCCTCGGCCGCATTATGCCCCCAAGGGGATCAGCCCTCCACTGAGCCGTAAGTAAAAAGGGGAGTTTTTAAAATAAAGGATATCCCTGCCCTATTTCTGATGAAGATAACCAAAGTTTTACCTTGTAGTTCAGATCTCAGCCCTTCTCTGCAGAGCTCATCTTCGGGGGATCTTCATCTGGAGATGATAGAGAGCGAAACGCCTCCCCCTGCTGTACCATCTTGCGAGGCGGGCGACCCCGAGGTGTCATCGCGGAGGGTTTCTCCGAATCCGGCGGGGCCGGAAGGTGGTCATATTTCCCCTCAAAGCCCTCTGCGTCTGGCCTTCGAAAAAGGCCATCGGACGAGTCCGGCACCACCAGGTGTTTGGTTAGAGGAGCTGGAGGATCTGCTCGGGCGAGCGTCTATCTCAGAAGATCAACGTGCGTTAATGGGTATGGTGATTGAAAGGATTTCATCCGCTGAGAGCGGATTGCACGAAGCCGTCAGAAGTTTACTGACAGGTTTTGAGGTACGCGAAATGATGTACCTTCTGACAGTTCCGCATATAAAATGCGCCCTGTGTAGATAGTAGCCCCTGAGACACGGTGTGTTGTCAAAAATGATAGCGCGCCGAGGATCATAATCCCAGGTATAATATGTCGCCCTTCCTATGTAGGTGGCGAAGTGTCCAGTGGCTAGCCGGACTGACGGATTTGCCGAACTAAAGCGACAACTTGACGTGGCGGATGCCGACATCGCGCTTGTCAATAAGCAGCTGGACGAGTCACAAGGTATGTGATTTCTCCGCGGACACCTGGTAAGGGAGCTTGATGCCCGTGCCTTACAACATGTATGCTTGATGCAGATGGTGCCGCTGCCATGGAGAACCTTCGGGCGGAGCTCGCCCGAGCCAAGGAGCAGGCCAGAAAAAGTAATGCGGCTGCCTTGAAGGCGGCCAAAGAGCTAAAAGCTGAACAGGTTGCTCACTGCCGAAGCAAGAAGGAAATGGCCAAGATGGCCGTGAAGTTGAAGAATGTTGCCGACCGCTGCAAGCTTCTTGAAAAGGAAGATCGAGCGGTGCAAGAGGACCAGAAGAGGGACACTACCGAGGCCAAGGATGCTCGCTCTGCAATGAGAGCTATCAAGGAGGAGCTGCGTCAGGCCGGAGATATCACGGCTGGAAAGCCCTTCATGCTGCGGAGGAAGTTCATGGATCCTAAATATGCTCAGTTGGACCGGCTGTGGAGTTCGGAGGATGCTTATCTGGACTTGGCGGCAAGTGCCGCGGACGCGGCCGAACACTTCCGAGATCAAAAGGATCATGAAATGGAAAAGGTTTTTTGGTCGCAGTTCCATAATCCAGAGCGCCCTCTTCCATTAACCGATCGCTAGGCCGAATGGGCGGAGCTGAATAGGTTATCCGGACTTGCCATGAAGGATGCCGTGAGTCTTTTGTGGCCGAAAAGGCCCGAGCCGAAGAGTTATTTTGGCTTGGTGCAGCAGTTCCTTGGTGCGGTGCCGCATATCAATGCAATGAGGAGGTCGGCATGCATAGAGGGTGCGCGGATGGATCTTGCCCGTGTCAAGACATACTGGGCCGAGATGAAGGCCACTATGTTGGGGAACATAGTAATTTCAAAAAAAATCCTACGCACACGCAAGATCATGGTGATGGCATAGCAACGAGAGGGGAGAGTGTTCGTCCACGTACCCTCGTAGATCGTAAGCGGAAGCGTTAGCACAATGCGGTTGATGTAGTCGTACGTCTTCACGATCCGACCGATCCAAGCACCGAACGTACGGGGCCTCCAAGTTCAGCACATGTTCAGCTCGATGACGATCTCCGGCCTCCGATCCAGCCGAGCTCCGGAGATGAGTTCTGTCAGCACGACGGCGTGGTGACAATGATGATGTTCTACCGGCGCAGGGCTTCGCCTAAACTCCGTGACGATATGACCGAGGTGGAATATGGTGGAGGGGGGCACCGCACACGGCTAAGGAGCGATCCGTAGATCAACTTGTGTGTCTTTGGGGTGCCCCCCCCGCCCCCGTATATAAAGGAGCCAGGGGGGAGGAGGCGGCCGGCCAAGGAGGGCGCGCCAAGGGGGGAGTCCTACTCCCACCGGTAGTAGGACTCCCATTTTCCAAGTAGGAGTAGGAGAAGGGGGGAAAGAGGAGGAAGAGGGGAAGGAAAGGGGGGGCGCCGCCCCCCTTCCCTTGTCCTATTCGGACTAGGAAGGGGAGGGGCACGCGGCCCCCTCCTGCCTCCTTCCCTCTTCTCCCTCGAGGCCCATGTAGGCCCAATAACCCCCCGGGGGGTTCCGGTAACCTCCCGGTACTCCGGTAAAATGCCGATTTCACCCGGAACCATTCCGATGTCCAAACATAGGCTTCCAATATATCAATCTTTATGTCTCGACCATTTTGAGACTCCTCGTCATGTCCGTGATCACATCCAGGACTCCAAACAAACTTCGGTACATCAAAACTTATAAACTCATAATAAAACTTTCATCGAAACGTTAAGCGTGCGGACCCTACGGGTTCGAGAACTATGTAGACATGACCTAGAACAATTCTCGGTCAATAACCAATAGCGGGACCTGGATTGCCATATTGGTTCCTACATATTCTATGAAGATCTTTATCGGTCAAACCGCATAACAACATACGTTGTTCCCTTTGTCGTCGGTATGTTACTTGCCCGAGATTTGATCGTCGGTATCCAATACCTAGTTCAATCTCGTTACCGGCAAGTCTCTTTACTCGTTCTGTAATACATCATCTCATAACTAACTCATTAGTTACAATGCTTGCAAGGCTTAGGTGATGAGTATTACCGAGAGGGCCCAGAGATACCTCTCCGACAATCGGAGTGACAAAACCTAATCTTGAATTATGCCAACCCAACATGTACCTTCGGAGACACCTGTAGAGCACCTTTATAATCACCCAGTTACGTTGTGACGTTTGGTAGCACACAAAGTGTTCCTCCGGTAAACGGGAGTTGCATAATCTCATAGTTGCAGGAACTTTGTATAAGTCATGAAGAAAGCAATAGCAGTATACTAAACGATCAAGTGCTAGGCTAACGGAATGGGTCATGGCAATCACATCATTCTCCTAATGATGTGATCCCATTAATCAAATGACAACACAGGTCTATGGTTAGGAAACATAACCATCTTTGATTAATGAGCTAGTCAAGTAGAGGCATACTAGTGACTATATGTTTGTCTATGTATTCACACATGTATCATGTTTCCGGTTAATACAATTCTACCATGAATAATAAACATTTATCATGATATGAGGAAATAAATAATAACTTTATTGTTGCCTCTAGGGCATATTTCCTTCACACTGATGTTGCATCCCCAGATTCGGACGGAAGCCGAGTACCTGTCGAGCAATATTTTCAGGAAGTTCTGCAGGGCGCTCGTTTAATAGAGACGCGGTGCTCGAAGGATATTATGTTCGAATAACATGTATTATTGTGAACCAGTGTTTCGATGCAATATAAAAGCTTTTTATACCTGTGCCTTCAAGAATTAAAATACCTCCTGTGCGGCCGTTAATGTATATGTGTATATAACCTGAAAGATGGCAGTCTTCGGCTTCAGCCCCCACGCATATAATGCGGGGGTGTTTGCAAAAGGCACATTTTCACACTTGATCCAATGCCTTGGTCCTATAAAGGAGGTGATAGCACAGCAAACTAGGCAACCGGACTATAATACTTTATCACTTTCACTTAGCCATAGGAGTTTGATAGTGGGGCTACTATATAGCCCCTAGGGGCACCACGCTCACCCGAATTCGGGGCGCGTATGTGCCTGACCGGGAAACGGCCCTTCATCAATGCAGAGGAATCCTATAGATTCCGGCGGGTCATCGAGTGGTTGACCAGTCTCACGCTATATCATGACAGTCAGTTTTTGGCTTTCTCTACTGAGGTGCTCGCCTGGACGAACCAGGGCACAATCGCAGTAGTTCTCCTGGTGCCGCGTTAGCCGATAGAGCGGAACGTAAGGCAGCAAAACACAGGAGCCGGGCAAACCCAACATTTGACCAAATACATGATTCGGAGCTGATGCATATAAGGCCTAACTCGAGACGCCGAACACTCCCTAAGGTATTCGGTCTTTATGAAAACGGGCCGAATAACGCCCTTGGTAATAAGCCCCTGGTGTCCAGGTACGCGCAAAATTCTGACGTGGCCCATGCCAAAACGCCAGCCTCCTCCTCGGTTGTAGCAAGAAACCGGGGGATGTGTATCAATAAGAGACAGTAAAAAAGGTTTACGCAGGGTCTTAATCTGAAAAGAATCCTTGCAATGGGTCCCTACTGCACGTCTGCGCATGTGTCTCCGTTGTGCCGTATCCTGGACGGGTGTAGCACGGTGTTCATCTGTAAAAGAGAGGAACTTAGTCGAAAAAGATCGTGCAAAAATGTACGTTATACTAAATAAACAAAGTAAAATTCAAAAAAAATTGAGCTTTAATGTCTCTTGTTGTACATGCGCGGAGCCCCTAGTGCGGGGGTATGCGGCTAGTAAGCCCTTGTATGTTTACGCCGGACTCGTCTAACCGTGTCCGGGGTCTGGATGACCTGTTTAGGTGCTTTGATTAGTGAAGCCGGTTTGGTGTGTGGCTGTCAAGGCAGTCACAAAATCTTCCGCGCTCGAGGAACACTCGATATTTCCCTTTAAGGAGATGATGCCTCGCGGACCGGGCATTTTAAGTGTAAGGGATGCATAATGCGGTATTGCATTAAAGCGGGCGAAAGCTTCGCGTCCCAGTAGTGCTTGGTAGCCACTTGTAAATGGGGCGAGGTGGAAGGTTAGATTTTCGCGGCGGAAGTTGTCGGGTGAGCCGAACACAACTTCTAGCAGTAGAGAGCCCGTACAATGGGCATATGGGCCTGGCATTACCCCTTGAAAGGAAGTGTTGCTATCGCGAATTTTGGTTGGGTCTATCCCCATCTTGCGGATTGTGTCCTGATATAGCAGGTTTAGATCACTATCGCCGTCCATTAGGACTTGTGTAAATTGGAGTCCGACGATTATCGGATCTAATATCAAGGCAGTCCATCTTGCATTCCGGATACTTCTAGAGTAATCCTGATGGTCGAAGGTGATTGGTTTTAACAACCAGTGGCGGGACTCCTCTGGGATAGGTCGTATGGCGTGTATATCTATGGGCGTCATTCTATTTTTCCCTTTTGTCACGTAAAGTGAGTTTACTGTTTTCACTTCTTGTGGGAAATTCTTTTGTTTTCCGGTGCTCTACTTGTGGGGTTCATCATCGTCCTCGCTTGGTGTGTCGAGCCCCTTGTGTTCGGTGTTGAGTTTGCCGGACTGCTTGAAGACCCAACAATCTCTGTGGGTATGGTTTGCAGGCTTCCCGGGAGTACTGTGGATTTGGCATATCTTGTCCAAGATTTTGTTCAAGTTAGATAGCTCGTCCCTATTATCCTTAAGGGGCAGTTTTTTATGATCCTGCCGTGAGCTTTTGAATCCGGCGTTGACTGTCGTGCTCTTCGGGCTGTTTCCCTTAGTCCAGCGCTGGTCCTTGCTTCATCGCGGTTTCCCGTTTCCATCCCTGACTTCGGATGTACTTGGGTCGCTGGTACTGCATCTTGCCAGCCAGCTATCCTCTCCCGCGCAAAAGCGGGTCATGAGGCTTGTTAATGCAGCCATTGTTCTTGGCTTTTCTTGGCTGAGGTGTCTGGCGAGCCATTCGTCTCGGACGTTGTGTTTGAAAGCTGCTAAGGCTTCGCGTCCGGACAGTCGACTATTTGGTTCTTTTTAGTAAGGAATCTGTTCCAGAATTTTCGGGCTGACTCTCTGGGTTGTTGAGTTATGTGACTTAAATCGTCTGCATCTGGAGGTCGGACATAGGTCCCTTGAAAATTTGCCCGAAAAGCATCCTCAAGCTCTTCCCAACTTCCAATGGTGTTTTTGGGGAGGCTTTTGAGCCAATGTCGGGCTGGCCCTTTGAGCTTGAGGGGTAAGTATTTTATGGCGTGGAGGTCATCTCCTCTAGCCATGTGTATGTGGAGGATGTAATCCTCAATCCAGACTCCAGGGTCTGTTGTTCCGTCGTATGCCTCTATGTTTACGGGCTTGAATCCCGTTGGAAATTCATAATCCAGAACCTCGTCGGTGAAACATAGGGGATGTGCGGCACCCCTATATTTAGGTGTACCGTAATATTCGGATACTTGACGTGTTGCATTGCTTACTAGAGCTTGCTTTCTTGGCCCACAGATAGATCTAATTAGGCCATCTTTTTGATGCAAATGTTGGGGAACGTAGTAATTTCAAAAAATTCCTACGCACACGCAAGATCATGGTGATGCATAGCAACGAGAGGGGAGAGTGTTGTCTACGTACCCTCGTAGACCGAAGCGGAAGCGTTGACGCAACGTAGAGGAAGTAGTCGTACGTCTTCCCGGTCCAACCGATCCAAGCACCGTTACTCCGGCACCTCCGAGTTCTTGACACACGTACATCTCGATGACGCACCCCGAACTTCGATCCAGCAGAGGTATGGGGAGGAGTTCCGTCAGCATGACGGCGTGGTGACGATCTTGATGTTCAACTGTCGCAGGGCTTCACCTAGGCACCGCTACAATATGACCGAGGTGTAATATCGTGGAGGGGGGCACCGCACACGGCTAAGGAACAATCATGATGATCAACTTGTGTGTCCATGGGGTGCCCTCTGCCCCCGTATATAAAGGAGTGGAGGAGGGGAGGGCCGGCCCTCTCTATGGCGCGCCCTAGGGGAGTCCTACTCCCACCGGGAGTAGGATTCCCCCTTTCCTAGTCCAACTAGGAGACCTTCCAAATAGTAGGAGTAGGAGACAAGGAAGGGGAAGAGAGAAGGGAAGGAAGGAGGGGGTGCGGCCCCTCCCCCTAGTCCAATTCGGACTAGGCCATGGGGGGGGCGCGGCCTGCCCTAGACAGCCCCTCTCTCTTTCCCGTATGGCCCAATAAGGCCCAATACTTCTCCCCGGCGAATTCCCGTAACTCTCAGGTACTCCGATAAATACCCGAATCACTCGGAACCTTTCCGAACTCCGAATATAGTCGTCCAATATATAGATCTTTACGTCTCGACCATTTCGAGACTCCTCGTCATGTCCTCGATCTCATCCGGGACTCCGAACTCCTTCGGTACATCAAAACTCATAAACTCATAATAAAACTGTCATCGAAACCTTAAGCGTGTGGACCCTACGGTTCGAGAACAATGTAGACATGACCGAGACACGTCTCCGGTCAATAACCAATAGCGGGACCTGGATGCCCATATTGGCTCCTACATATTCTACGAAGATCTTTATCGGTCAAACCGCATAACAATATACGTTGTTCCCTTTGTCATTGGTATGTTACTTGCCCGAGATTCGATCGTCGGTATCCAATACCTAGTTCAATCTCGTTGCCGGCAAGTCTCTTTACTCGTTCCGTAATACATCATCTCGCAAATAACTTATTAGTTGCATTGCTTGCAAGGCTTATGTGATGTGCATTACCGAGAGGGCCCAGAGATACCTCTCCGACATTCGGAGTGACAAATCCTAATCTCGAAATACGCCAACCCAACAAGTACCTTTGGAGACACCTGTAGAGCACCTTTATAATCACCCAGTTACGTTGTGACGTTTGGTAGCACACAAAGTGTTCCTCCGGTAAACGGGAGTTGCATAATCTCATAGTCATAGGAACATGTATAAGTCATGAAGAAAGCAATAGCAACATACTAAACGATCAGGTGCTAAGCTAACTGAATGGGTCATGTCAATCACATCATTCTCCTAATGATGTGATCCCATTAATCAAATGACAACTCATGTCTATGGCTAGGAAACATAACCATCCTTGATTAACGAGCTAGTCAAGTAGAGGCATACTAGTGACACTATGTTTGTCTATGTATTCACACATGTATTATGTTTCCGGTTAATACAATTCTAGCATGAATAATAAACATTTATCATGAAATAAGGAAATAAATTATAACTTTATTATTGCCTCTAGGGCATATTTCCTTCAGTCTCCCACTTGCACTAGAGTCAATAATCTAGATCACATCACAATGTGATTAACATCGATAGTTCACATCATCATGTGATTAACACCCATAGTTCACATCGCCATGTGACCAACACCCAAAGGGTTTACTAGATTCAGTAATCTAGTTCACATCGCTATGTGATTAACACCCAAAGAGTACTAAGGTGTGATCATGTTTTTCTTGTGAGAAAATCTTAGTCAACGGGTCTTTCACATTCAGATCCGTTATGTATTTTGCAATTTTCTATGTCTACAATGCTCTGCACGGAGCTACTCTAGCTAATTGCTCCCACTTTCAATATGTATCTAGATCGAGACTTAGAGTCATCCAGATCGGTGTCAACACTTGCATCGACGTAACCCTTGACGACGAACCTTTTGTCACTTCCATAATCGAGAAACATATCCTTTTTCCACTAAGGATAATTTTGACCATTGTCCAGTGATCTACTCCTAGATCACTATTGTACTCCCTTGCCAAACTCAGTGTAGGGTATACAATAGATCCGGTACACAGCATGGCATACTTTATAGAACCTATGGCCAAGGTATAGGGAATGACTTTCATTCTCTTTCTATCTTCTGCCGTGGTCGGGTTTTGAGTCTTACTCAATTTCACACCTTGTAACACAGGCAAGAACTCTTTCTTTGACTATTCCATTTTGAACTACTTCAAAATCTTGTCAAGGTATGTACTCATTGAAAAAACTTATCAAGCGTCTTGATCTATCTCTATAGATCTTGATGCTCAATATGTAAGCAGCTTCACCGAGGTCTTTCTTTGAAAAACTCCTTTCAAACACTCCTTTATGCTTTGCAGAATAATTCTACATTATTTCCGATCTACAATATGTCATTCACATATACTTATCAGAAATGCTGTAGTGCTCCCACTCACTTTCTAGTAAATACAGGCTTCGCTGCAAGTCTGTATAAACTATATGCTTTGATCAACTTATCAAAGCGTATATTCCAACTCCGAGATGCTTGCACTAGTCCATAGATGGATCGCTGGAGCTTGCGTATTTTGTCAGCACCTTTAGGATTGACAAAACCTTCTGGTTGCATCATATACAACTCTTCTTTAAATCCATTAAGGAATGTAGTTTTGTTTATCCATTTGCCAGATTTCATCAAAATGCGGCAATTGCTAACATGATTTGGACAGACTTAAGCATCGCTACGAGTGAGAAAATTTCATCATAGTCAACACCTTGAACTTTGTCAAAAACCTTTTTCGACAAGTCTAGCTTTGTAGATAGTAACACTACTATCAACGTCCGTCTTCCTCTTGAAAATCCATTTATATTCTATGGTTTGTCGATCATCGGGCAAATCCATCGAAGTCCATACTTTGTTCTCATACATGGATCATATCTCAGATTTCATGGCCTCAAACCATTTTGCGGAATCTGAGCTCATCATCGCTTCCTCATAGTTCGTAGGTTCGTCATGGTCAAGGAACATGACCTCCAGAATGGGATTACCGTACTACTCTGGTGCGGATCTCACTCTGGTTGACCTACGAGGTTCGGTAGTAACTTGATCTGAAGTTACATGATCATCATCATTAGCTTCCTTACTAATTGGTGTAGTAGTCACAGGAACAAATTTCTGTGATGAACTACTTTCCAATAAGGGAGAAGGTACAATTACCTTATCAAGTTCTACTTTCCTCCCACTCACTTCTTTCGAGAGAAACTCCTTCTCTAGAAAGGATCCATTATTAGCAACGAATGTTTTGCCTTCGGATCTGTGATAGAAGGTGTACCCAACAATTTCCTTTGGGTATTCTATGAAGACGCACTTCTCCGATTTGGGTTTGAGCTTATCAGGATGAAATTTTTTCACATAAGCATCGCAACTCCAAACTTTAAGAAACAACAACTTGGGTTTCTTGCTAAACCACAGTTCATATAGTGTCATCTCAACGGATTTAGATGGTGCCCTTTTAACGTGAATGCAGCTGTCTCTAACGCATAACCCCAAAACGATAGTGGTAAACTGGTAAGAGATATCATAGATCGCACCATATCTAGTAAAGTACGATTACGACGTTCGGACACACCATTACATTGTGGTGTTCCAGGTGGCATGAGTTTGTGAAACTATTCCACATTGTTTTAATTGAAGACCAAACTTGTAACTCAAATATTCGTCTCCGCGATCAGATAGCAGAAATTTATTTTCTTGTTACGATGATTTTTCCACTTCACTCTGAAATTCTTTGAACCTTTCAACTATTTCAGACTTATGTTTCATCAAGTAGATATACCCATATCTACTCAAATCATCTTGTGAAGGTCAGAAAATAATGATACTTGCCACGAGCATCAACACTCATTGGATCGCATACATCGGTATGTATGATTTCCACAAATCTGTTGCTCGCTCCATTGTTCCGGAGAACGGAGTCTTAGTCATCTTGCCCATGAGGCATGGTTCGCAAGCATCAAGTGATTCATAATCAAGTGATTCCAAAATCCCATCAGCATGGAGTTTCTTTACACCAATATGACCTAAACAGCAGTGCCACAAATAAGTTGCACTATCATTATTAACTTTGCATCTTTTGGTTTCAATATTATGAATATGTGTATCACTACGATCGAGATCCAATGAACCATTTTCATTGGGTGTGTAACCATATAAGGTTTTATTCATGTAAACAGAACAACAGTTTATTCTCTTACTTAAATGAATAACCGTATTGCAATAAACACGATCAAATCATATTCATGCTCAACGCAAACACCAAATAACATTTATTTAGGTTCAACACTAATCCCGAAAGTATAGGGAGTGTGCGATGATGATCATAATCTTGAAACTACTTTCAACACACATCGTCACTTCACCCTTAACTAGTTTCTGTTTATTCTGCAACTCCCGTTTCGAGTTACTACTCTTAGCAACTGAACCAGTACCAAATACCGAGGGGTTGCTATAAACACTAGTAAAGTACACATCAATAACATGTATATCAAATATACCTTTGTTCACTTTGCCATCTTTCTTATCCGCCAAACACTTGGGGTATTTCTGCTTCCAGTGACTAGTCCCTTTGCAGTAGAAGCACTTAGTCTCAGGCTTAGGTCCAGACTTGGGCTTCTTCACTTGAGCAGCAACTTGCTTGCCGTTCTTCTTGAAGTTCCCTTCTATCCCTTTGCCCTTTTCTTGAAACTAGTGGTCTTGTTAACCATCAACACTTGATGTTCTTTCTTGATTTCTACCTTCATCGATTTCATCATCATGAAAAACTCGGGAATCATTTTCATCATCCCTTGCATACTATAGTTCATCACGAAGTTCTACTAACTTGGTGATGGTGACTAGAGAATTCTGTCAATCACTATCTTATCTGGAAGATTAACTCCCACTTGATTCAAGCGATTGTAGTACCCAGACAATCTGAGCACATGCTCACTAGTTGAGCGATTCTCCTCCATCTTTTAGCTATAGAACTTGTTGGAGACTTCATATCTCTCAACTCGGGTATTTGCTTGAAATATTAACTTCAACTCCTGGAACATCTCATATGGTCCATGACGTTCAAAACATCTTTGAAGTCCCGATTCTAAGCCGTTAAGCATGGTGCACTTAAACTATCAAGTAGTCATCATATTGAGCTAGCTAAACGTTCATAACGTCTGCATCTGCTCCTGCAATAGGTCTGTCACCTAGCGGTGCATCAAGGACATAATTCTTCTGTGCAGCAATGAGGATAAACCTCAGATTACGGATCCAATCCGCATCATTGCTACTAACATCTTACAATACATTTTTCTCTAGGAACATATCAAAATAAACATATGAAAGCAACAACGCGAGCTATTGATTTATAACATAATTTGCAAAATACTACCAGGACTAAGTTCATGATAAATTTAAGTTCAATTAATCATATTACTTAAGAACTCCCACTTAGACAGACATTTCTCTAGTCATCTAAGTGATCACGTGATCCAAATCAACTAAACCATAACCGATCATCACGTGAGATGGAGTAGTTTTCAATGGTGAACATCACTATGTTGATCATATCTACTATATGATTCACGCTCGACCTTTCGGTCTCCGTGCTCCGAGGCCATATCTGCATATGATAGGCTCGTTAAGTTTAACCTGAGTATTCCGCGTGTGCAAAACTGGCTTGCACCCATTGTAGATGGACGTAGAGCTTATCACACCCGATCATCACGTGGTGTCTGGGCATGACGAACTTTGGCAACGGTGCATACTCAGGGAGAACACTTCTTGATAATTAGTGAGAGATCATCTTAAAATGCTACCGTCAATCAAAGCAAGAATAAGATGTATAATAGATAAACATCATATGCAATCAAAATATGTGACATGATATGGCCGTGATCATCTTGCACCTTTGATCTCCATCTCCAAAGTACTGTCATGATCTCTATCGTCGCCGGCACGACACCATGATCTTCATCATCTTGATCTATATCAATGTGTCATCACATGGTTGTCTCACCAACTATTGCTCTTGCAACTATTCCTATCGTATAGCGATAAAGTAAAGCAATTATTTGGCACTTGCATCTTATGCAACAAAGAGACATCCATAGGGCTTCTGCCAGTTGCCGATAACTTCAACAAAACATGATCATCTCATACAACAACTTATATCTTATCACGTCTTGACCATATCACATCACAACATGCCCTGCAAAAACAAGTTAGACGTCCTCTACTTTGTTGTTGCAAATTTTACGTGGCTGCTACGGGCTGAGCAAGAACCGTTCTTACCTACGCATCAAAAACCACAATGATAGTTCGTCAAGTTAGTGCTGTTTTAACCTTCGCAAGGACCGGGCGTAGCCACACTCGGTTCAACTAAAGTTGGAGAAACTGACACCCGCCAGCCACCTGTGTGCAAAGCACATCGGTAGAACCAGTCTCGCGTAAGCGTACGCGTAATGTCGGTCCGGGCCGCTTCATCCAACAATACCGCCGAACCAAAGTATGACATGCTGGTAAGCAGTATGACTTGTATCGCCCACAACTCACTTGTGTTCTACTCGTGCATATAACATCAAACCATAAAACCTAGGCTCGGATGCCACTGTTGGGGAACATAGTAATTTCAAAAATTTCCTACGCACATGCAAGATCATGGTGATGCATAGCAACGAGAGGGGAGAGTGTTGTCTACGTACCCTCGTAGACCGAAGCGGAAGCGTTGACGCAACGTAGAGGAAGTAGTCGTACGTCTTCCCGGTCCAACCGATCCAAGCACCGTTACTCCGGCACCTCCGAGTTCTTGACACACGTACAGCTCGATGACGCACCCCAAACTCCGATCCAGCAGAGGTACGGGGAGGAGTTCTGTCAGCACGACGGCGTGGTGACAATCTTGATGTTCAACTGTCGCAGGGCTTCGCCTAAGCACCGCTACAATATGACTGAGGTGTAATATCGTGGAGGGGGGCACCGCACACGGCTAAGGAACGATCATGATGATCAACTTGTGTGTCTATGGGGTGCCCCCTGCCCCCATATATAAAGGAGTGGAGGAGGGGAGGGCCGACCCTCTCTATGGCGCGCCCTAAGGGAGTCCTACTCCCACCGGGCGTAGGATTCCCCCTTTCCTAGTCCAACTAGGAGACCTTCCAAGTAGTAGGAGTAGGAGACAAGGAAGGGGAAGAGAGAAGGGAAGGAAGGAGGGGGTGCGGCCCCTCCCCCTAGTCCAATTCGGACTAGGCCATGGGGGGGGCGCGGCCTGCCCTAGACAGCCCCTCTCTCTTTCCCGTATGGCCCAATAAGGCCCAGTACTTCTCCCCGGCGAATTCTCGTAACTCTCTGGTACTCCGATAAATACCCGAATCACTCGGAACCTTTCCGAACTCCGAATATAGTCGTCCAATATATCGATCTTTACGTCTCGACCATTTCGAGACTCCTCGTCATGTCCCCGATCTCATCCGGGACTCCGAACTCCTTCGGTACATCAAAACTCATAAACTCATAATAAAACTGTCATCGAAACCTTAAGCGTGCGGACCCTACGGTTCGAGAACAATGTAGACATGACCGAGACACGTCTCCGGTCAATAACCAATAGCAGGACCTGGATGCCCATATTGGTTCCTACATATTCTACGAAGATCTTTATCGGTCAAACCGCATAACAACATGCGTTGTTCCCTTTGTCATCGGTATGTTACTTGCCCGAGATTCGATCGTCGGTATCCAATACCTAGTTCAATCTCGTTGCCGGCAAGTCTCTTTACTCGTTCCGTAATACATCATCTCGCAACTAACTTATTAGTTGCATTGCTTGCAAGGCTTATGTGATGTGCATTACCGAGAGGGCCCAGAGATACCTCTCCGACATTCGGAGTGACAAATCCTAATCTCGAAATACGCCAACCCAACAAGTACCTTCGGAGCCACCTGTAGAGCACCTTTATAATCACCCAGTTACGTTGTGACGTTTGGTAGCACACAAAGTGTTCCTCCGGTAAACGGGAGTTGCATAATCTCATAGTCATAGGAACATGTATAAGTCATGAAGAAAGCAATAGCAACATACTAAACGATCGGGTGCTAAGCTAACTGAATGGGTCATGTCAATCACATCATTCTCCTAATGATGTGATCCCGTTAATCAAATGACAACTCATGTCTATGGCTAGGAAACATAACCATCTTTGATTAACGAGCTAGTCAAGTAGAGGCATACTAGTGACACTATGTTTGTCTATGTATTCACACATGTATTATGTTTCCGGTTAATACAATTCTAGCATGAATAATAAACATTTATCATGAAATAAGGAAATAAATAATAACTTTATTATTGCCTCTAGGGCATATTTCCTTCAGCAAATCCGTGTGCGGATCGCGTGCCGGCTTGTGTGCGGCGCTGTTTGCCACTCTATGTTTGCCATGGGGTCGTCTATCCGACCGGGTGGTCTCTTTGTTCTTTGATTGCGGGGGCTCTACGGCCTCCTCATCAAATTCGGGCAGTAGTTTTCGCTTTGGGTAGCTCCTTGTTCAGCGACTATCGCCGTATTTGTCTGCTGTGTTGAGTACTTTGCTCCATCTGATCTTGAGCGCATCTTCCTCTGTTTTGACTTTTGAGCTTCCGCTTCTGCTTTTTCAGGCTACGCGCAGTGGCGACGAGCCTTTTGTGGAGGTTCTTCTGCTCCAGCAACTTGTCCGGCGTGAGATCGTCCGGACTGTTATCTTCGCCGGGGATGGATTGTTTATCCATATCGTCCTGTTTGGACGGTTTCTCGATAGCATGTTCGTCGTTCACCGGCTCACCCTGCTCTATGGCTGGGTCTGTATGGCTGCTCTCTTTGTCGAGGCGGGATTTTGAGCGGCGCTTACGTCGCCGTTTTGACTGCTTTTCGAGGGAATGATCCCCCGTGGCGTCCCGTTGTTCCTCATTGTCGCTTCCTTTAGGTGTATCCACCATGTATACATCGTGAGATGAGGTGCGTGTCTAGTGCCTTATAGGTGCTGGTTCATGCTTATCTCCTACATCGTCGTCCATACCGTCGATGCCTTCAGAGTCAAAATTGAGCACGTCATTTAAACTTTTGACAGTGGCTACGAAGTGGGTGGTGGGTGGGCTTTGAATTTCTTCATCGTCCGCATCCCGACTTTGTTGACCATAGTCCAGCCAGGGCTCTCCTGATAAAGAGAGAGACTTCAGTAAATTCAGGATGTCGCCAAAGGGCGAGTGTTGAAAGATGTCTGCGGCAGTGAATTCCATGACCGGCGCCCAATCGGATTCGATTGACAGGGACGCGGAAGGTTCGGAGTCCGGAGAGGAGTCCAGCACCTTGGAGTTACGAGCCTTGCAAAGGACAGGGATGGTGTTCGGCTCAATCGCCGTAGAGATCGCAGCCCCCGAGGCGGTGTCCAGCCACCCGTCCTCGATCGGCGCAGCCGGCTCCGAGCTAAGGGTCGGGGCGGACACTGCTGCGGCCTCCAGGGCACTGTTCGGCGGCAGATCTAGATCATGCCCATCGTGACAGTGCGGCGCGCTTGGCTGTGGCTCGAACCCGTCGAAGATCAAGTCTCCGCGGACGTCAGCCGTGTAGTTTAAACTTCCAAATCTGACCTGATGGCCAGGGGCGTAGCTTTCAATCTGCTCCAGATGGCCAAGCGAATTGGCCCGCAGTGCAAAGCCGCCGAATACGAAGATCTGTCCGGGGGGAAAAGTCTCACCCTGGACCGCATCATTGTTGATGATCGGAGGAGCCATCGGGCCTAAAGATGACGACGCAGAGGAACTCTCAATGAAAGCACCAATGTCGGTGTCAAAACCGGCGAATCTCGGGTAGGGAGTCCCGAACTGTGCGTCTAGGTGGATGGTAACAGGAGACAAGGGACACGATGTTTTTACCCAGGTTCGGGCCCTCTTGATGGAGGTAAAACCCTACCCCTGCTTGATTGATATTGATGATATGGGTAGTACAAGAGTAGATCTACCATGAGATCAGAAAGGCTAAACCCTAGAAGCTAGCCTATGGTATGATTATTGTTCGTCCTACGGACTAAAACCCTCCGGTTTATATAGGCACCAAAGAGGGTTAGGGTTACACAGAGTCGGTTACAATGGTAGGAGATCTACATATCCGTATCGCCAAGCTTGCCTTCCACGCCAAGGAAAGTCCCATCCGGACATGGGACGAAGTCTTCAATCTTGTATCTTCATAGTCCACGAGTCCGGCCAAAGGCTATAGTCCGGCCATCCGGACACCCCCTAATCCAGGACTCCCTCAGCGAGAGACACCAGAGGAGAGCGACATTAGCAACACCCCGACGGCCACGCTCCATGAGGTATGGGTGAAGGCTTACTCCGTCCACACCCCTTCCTCTCGCCGACGGGCACAGCCGCAGCAATGGCGCTCGGTCCAGGGCGGATCGCCGCCCGCCGGTCGCCCCCATCACGGGGGCGACCGCAACACGTGCGCCTCCCCCGGGGCGAGTCAACCAAGTCATTATGCCCGACGGAGCCACTAGCCGTCAAGCACCTTCGCCACGCCACCATGCCATCTAGGTGGCCACCCCGCAACAGCGGGAACGTGGTACTGTCACTGCTAGCACCGTCAGGAGCCGAGCGACAGTACGATCTGCGTCGTCATCACCCATGCCGAGCACGGCTACGAAGGCCATGGCGCGGGCCGAGCTACTGCTAAGGTTCCCACCAGCGGTCGAGCAGATGGATGAGTGGTGTGCCACCATCCAGAGCCTGCTCGGTTTTGCCGAGGCTAGGGGTTCACAGTGAGCTGGCCCGCCATGACCTTCCCAAGCGACAACAACGGCTCGTGTTGCTAGTCATATGAAAGGGGCCAACCCCACAGTACAGTCCCCACCACAGCAGCCAGCGCGAGCATGACAGAATCAAGAACCTGACAATGTCTCGATGGCCTCTTCTGACCCTCGAGCGCGTCCAGATCAGCGGCAAGCTCTGGAGGACAGGCGGAGGGAAGACGCGCACGTTGTCATTAAGCAACACCGCGACGACCGCCGCCGGACCGATGGGTGCGATGGCCCTAATGTCGACGGGCCTGCACTCGATATTAGTGGGTGCCTACCTTTCGAGGTTGGGTGCCCTGCCTTTACTCGTGAGCTGCGGCAAGTCCGTTGGCCGTCCGTCCCCACGTTCAAGCCAGAGATACCTGAGAAGTATGATGGGAGGCTAAACCCGGCAGAGTTTTTGAGCATCTACACCATCGCTGTCCAAGCTGTTGGGGGAAGAGATGAGAAGGTATTCGCCAACTACTTCCCTTTGGCTCTCAAGTCCAATGTGAGGTCCTGGCTGATGCACCTGCCGGAGAACTCCATTTCGTCATGGACTGACCTGTGTCTTGAGTTCATTGGCGCCTTCATTGGCGGCCACCAAGAACCAGGCCGGCCCAGCGATTTGCAGCTTCTCTAGTAGAAAGAAGGAGAAACTCTCCGGAAGTATTTGTAGAGATTCAGCAAAGCCCACAGGAACATCCCGAACATCCATCCGGCAGTTGTGATAGCCGCCTTCCAGTCCAATGTGTGCAACCACAGGATTCGTTCCAAGATGAATGTATGGTTTCCCAAGACTGTGAAGGAGCTTTACACCTTGGTGGATAAGTGTGCTCGAATGGAGTAGGGAAGGAAGTTGCCTGGGGAGGAGGACTGCATCAATGTCGATTCAGAGGATGATGACGAATCCACCAGTCAGAAGAAGAGCAAGAAGCGCAATAAGAGGCACAAGGATAAGGCAGTGATGACTGTTGAAGGATTGGGTACACCTAGTACCGGCAAGACGGCCAAGACCGAAGCCCCTAGCAAGGAAGCTACCATATGCGCTGGCTGCCGGGAAGCTGTGGCTGCCGAAAAGGCCGGGAAAGGCGATGGGTCGTATTGCAAGATTCATCGGACCAAGGGTCACGACCTTCAAGAGTGTTATCAGGTTGGGCACTTGTCAAGAGGCAAAGAGCTGAGTACGAGAAGCATGACAAGGAAAACGGTCAAAATGTGTCATGCCCAATATGCGACCCTATCCAAAAGGAACTCGAAGGTCCCACCAAGGATAGACCCGCATATTGGAACGCTTTTGCAAGGTGGATATCATTACATCAACATTACATAATACATAGGGATACATACATAAGGCATACAATGCCACATGAATACAACAATACAACATACAAGAACAACATCCGACTACGGATTAATCATAAACAGAAACTCAAACAATATCCACCCTGCTAGCCCAGGCTGCCGACCTGGAACCTATCCCCTGATCGAAGAAGAAGCAGAAGATGAACTCAAGCAAGCAAACATCGCTCTCGCGTCATGATCATCGCATAACCTGTACCTGCAACTGTTGTTGTAGTAATCTGTGAGCCACGAGGACTCAGCAATCCCATTACCATGGGTATCAAGACTAGCAAAGCTTAAAGGGAAAGGAAGGGGTAAAGTGGTGAGGGTGCAGCAGCGACTAAGCATATATGGTGGCTAACATACGCAAATAAGAGCGAGAAGAGAACAAGCGGAACGGTCGTGAAGCTAGAAATGATCAAGAGGTGATCCTGAACTCCTACTTACGTCAAACATAACCCAAAGACCGTGTTCACTTCCCGGACTCCGCCGAAAAGAGACCATCACGGCTACACACGCGGTTGATGCGTTTTAATTCGGATCTGGTGTCAAGTTATCTACAACCGGACATTAACAAATTCCCATCTGCCACATAACCGTGGGCACGGCTCTCGAAAGTTTAAACCCTGCAGGGGTGTCCCAACTTAGCCCATGACAAGCTCTCGCGATCAACAAAGGAATAGACCTTCTCCCAGGATGACCCGATCAGTCTCGGAATCCCGGTTTACAAGACATTTCGACAATGGTAAAACAAGACCAGCAAAACCGCCCGATGCGCCGACAATCCCGATTGGAGCTGCACATATCTCGTTCTCAGGGCAACACCGGATAAGCGAAGCGTACAGGTACCGACGAATCCAAGTTGCCAAGGAATGGTCCCGCACGGTGCTCTAGTTTGGACCAACGCTTAGACAAGCACTGGCCCGGGGGGGCTATAATAAAGATGACCCTTGGGTTAATTACTCCCAAGGGAAAAGTAGGTGGTGGTGAGGCAAATGGTAAAACCAAGGTTGGGCCTTGCTGGACAAGTTTTATTCAAAGCGAACTGTCAGGGGGGTCCCATAAATCACCCGACCGCGTAAGGAACGCAAAATCCGGGAACATAATACCGGTATGACGGAAACTAGGGCGGCAAGGGTGGAACAAAACACCAGGCATAAGGCCGAGCCTTCCACCCTTTACCAAGTATATAGATGCATTAATAATATAAGAGATATTGTGATATCCCAACATAAACCCTGTCCACCATGGAGAAATCTTCAACTTCACCTGCAACTAGCAACGCTATAAGAGGGGCTGAGCAAAAGCGGTAACATAGCCAAACAACGGTTTGCATAGGAAAGGTGTCAAAGGTTAGAGGTTCATGGCAACATGGGATGGCTTGATAAACAGGTAATAGGTAGCGCAGCATAGCGATAGAACGAAGCAACTAGCATAGCAATGATAGTAGAGAGATCCAGGGTAGCGGTCATCTTGCCTGAAATCCCGCTAGGAAGAAGAATGAGTCCATGGAGAAGATGAAGCCACGAAGACGAACCACACGTAGACGAACGAATCCTCACGATCGCAATGAAATGGGAACTATCGAGAAGAAGCACACAACATGGTAAACACACCACACATAGGCAAGACATGATGCACAACAAGCATGATGCATGACAAGGCTACATGAAGCTACTCATGGCAAGAGATGATGCAAACAAGAACAACACATCAAGGCAAGTTTAAATGAGGCCGGGAACAACATATAACAATTCCGGTAAGTCCTCATATGCATATTTCCAAATTGGTCCAGAACTGAATAAACCTTATGTTCAAGTTGTTAAACAGCAAGTTAAGATGTACCACGATGATCTACACGAGATTCTAGTCAAGTTACATATAAAGTTCATTAGATTCGGAGCTACGGCCTAGAAGATATGAGCAAAACAAGTTAAGCATGGCATTGATGCAAAATGCATGCAAACATCAAGCAAACACACCAAAACAAGGATGCAACATGATAATATGAAACAACATGCAAAATCAAGCAAGTTTCATATAGAGCACACTCAAAACGGAGCAACGGTTCAACACATGCACACTATACAAGTCATAGCAACAATCTGTCCATAACAGCAACTAGGCATCTTGCAAGCATCAAAACAACATGCTACAGCACCCCAACATAAGAACAAAAGGCATGAGCATGATGTACAGGTAAAGGACAACAAAACATGAACACTGAGCTATCTCCAGAAATCACTAGAACATGCTCCAAAACACATGGAAAGATTGCAAATAATAACAGTTTCAGACTTATCAGGAAATAACATCAGGTTGCAATATTTAGAGCAAGCAAACAACATGTTACAGGAACGTATCATGGCAAACAAAGGCATGGCATGCATCTACTAATTGCATATATCAAAAGTTCCTTACTGACCATGAGCCAAAAGGGCACAGAAAATATGATGGCACCCATGTAAACATGGCAAGTTATATTACAGATTCAAACATGGCAGAAACAACAATAAGTAGGCATGTTGGTGAGCTTGAACCACTCACCAAAGAGCAATACATGGCACGGCAAGGCAACCAGCAGTAAGAAGACATGTTTATGAAGCTAAGCATGGCAAGAACAAGTTCATAGGGTGCATGGATCACTAAAAAAACAATCATGGAAACATTGAACTTAACGTTAACAGGCTGACAGCAACATTTTCAAGCAACTTTGAGGCAAGATAACAACATGTTCCAGCAGGCTATAATTGCAACCAAGGGCATGAATGGATAGAGCAAGTCATGTAGATCAAAACATATTTATAGAACATCTCCAGATTATGCATAGAATGATTAGTAGAAGCATGTTTACATAGCAGCAAAATATAACAGAATCTGTCAGGAAAACAGCAACAGCAACTACCCTACTTAGCAAGCTTGATACACTCAGCACACAACTCACAAAAATACATGGTTGGCACCACTGGAAAGATGGCATGGCATAGATCAACATACATGTAGACATCAACCTCATAGGATGCACACATAAATCATGGCAAAAATGACAAATGAGCAAGTTATAACAGTTTCAGCAGATTAACATCAACATGCACTCTTCCAACAGCATTTCGGGCACCAAGATGAGCTCAAATGAAAATGATGCGATGGAATGAAATGAAGTACTCTTCGAGACGAATAATTCGACATATTACACGCACAAAACGGAGCTACGGATGCAGAGATACAATGCGATGAACATGGCATGATTATGCAATAATATGGGGACTTGGCAGATTTACAGAAAAAAACGGGTGAGCGTCGAATAACTACGAGGCGCCCAGAGCGGGGATTAGGGGGGGCTGCTCACCCTGGGCTCGGCCCGTGAAGAGGAAGCAGGCCGGGGAGCTGGGCCGGGGCCCACGCAGGCGACGATTGGGGTCAGGGCACCCCCGATCCGCCCCGGACGGCGAGCGGCGGCGCGGCCTCCGGCGAGACGCCGGCGAGGCACGGCGAGGCGGGAAGGGCCCCGGCCAGATCCGAGCGGATCGGGTCCGGCCGGATCCGTTCCCGGTGGTGGCGAGGCCGGGCGGCGACGGGAGCGGAGGCGGCGGGGCCGACGCGGCGCAGGTCGCCGGCGGGAAGAGCGGGGCGCGCTCGGGCGCGCGAGGCAGGGCGCCGGGCGGCGCGCGGGCCGGCGGATGGGCGCACGGGCGGCGGCGACCGGGCCGGAGGCGAGGAGGCGGCGGCGGCGCGGGGCGGGCAGAGCCCGGCGACGAGGATCCGCGGCGGCGGGGCGGCGCGGGCGGCGGCGGGGCCGCGGCCGGCGGCGGCGGAGAGGTGGGGCGGCGCGCGGGGGCCGACGGGCTCGGGCGGGCTTCCCAGGGCCCGATCTGGGTCCTGGCAGGCCCGCGGTGGGAGGCGTTGACCGGCGGCGGGGCTGGCGACGTGGCGGCGTCGGATTCGTCCGGTGCGGCGGCTGGACGTGTCCGGCGGCGGAGTGGACATGTCCGGCGCGCGGAGGTGGAAGAGGCTAGGGTTTGCACCGCGAATTTCGGGGAGGCACACATATATATATAGGTAGAGGGAGCTAGGAGTGTCCAAATGAGGTGCGGTTTTCGGCCACGCAATCGTGATCGAATGACCGAGAGCATGGAGGGGAGTTAGATGGGTTTTGGGCCACTTTGGAAGGGGTGTTGGGCTGCAAACAAAAGAGGCTTTGCGGTTACCCGGTTAACCGTTGGAGTATCAAACGACCTCCAAATGGCACGAAACTTGACAGGCGGTCTACCGGTGCTATACCAAGGCCGCTTGTCAAACCTCGGGCCATTCCGAGAAAGTTTAACACCCACTCACGGAAAGAGAGAAGAGGGGGACGCCGGATGACATAGGAGCGCTGGATTGCAAAACGGACAACGGGGAAAATGCTCGGATGCATGAGATGAACACGTATGCAAAATGAAATGCGCATGATGACATGATATGAAATGCAGATGATGACATGGCAAAATGCAACACGCAAGCAAATGACATGGCAACGACGGCGAATAACTGGCAGACACCTGGCGCATCGATTCCGGGGCGTTACGAAATGTCACTGGCGGTAAGGGTCGAGGCAGTGAAGTAAATCACCCCGGCAAACCCTTCCGGAACAAAGGAAAACCCGCCAGAGGTCAAGAGAAGGAAGCCTATGATGATGAGAGTGATGGAGGGGATGAAGATGAAACCAGTGAGCAAGAGTTTTAGAAGGCCACTGATGCCCTGTGCATTGACGGAGGCGCATCCCTGCACGCCTCTCACCGCCAACTCAAATGGTGGGCGCGTGAGGTCAATGTCGTGGAACTAGCACCAGAGGCCCGGAAACCACTCAAATGGTCACGCACGCCCATCATCTTTGACAAAGAGGATCATCCTGACCGTATCACTGTGGTAGGGTGTTTTCCATTGTTGGTCTCTCCAACAATTAGCAACCTCAAGGTCACTAAGATGTTGGTGGACGGCGGGGCTGGGTTGAATCTGATTTCCCCAAAGGTTATTAGCAGACTCAAATAACAGAAGAGGAGTTAAAGTTCATTGGCACGTTTCGAGGAGTTAATCCCGACAGGAACCATCCTGAGGGAAAGATCATGTTGCCTGTGACATTTGGAGGGGAGTTGAACTATCGGACTGAAAAGATTGTGTTTGATGTGGTTGACCTCCCCTTGCCGTATAATGGGATCCTTGGATGACCAGCCTTGGCTAAATTCATGGCGGCATCCCACTATGCCTACAACACATTGAAGATGCCTGGGTAAGTTGGAGTCATTTCCATCCCATCAGATGAGAAGGACGCGATCATTTGCGTGCACAAGATGTACCGGGACGCGATCGCGGCAGAGGAATCGGTAGCAGCAGTTCCTGCCAAGGAGAACAGAGGAAAGAAGAAGGATAACAAGGACACTGGCAAGGAATCCAGGAAGCGTACCTCTTCGGAGTGCGCTGCACTTGTTGATGACTTGCCGGAGAGTTCCAACAACAAAAGGACTACAGCGCCCAAGATGAGATTCTATCTCAATCACGTGATGAGTTCATGATTGGGGCACAATCGCATTTCGAGCGCATAGCAAGGTGGTATCATTGCAACATACCATGTACTAAATAGATGAGCGTACCAGATAAAGGCTTACACTCACCACAAGCTACAACATTCATACAACAATACATCAATACATAGCATTCATCATGAAGAAGAGCAAGATCCGACTACGGATGAAATCAAACGAAAAAGAAGAACGACATCCACCCTGCTAGCCCAGGCTCCCGACTGGAACCTATATCCCTTGATCGAAGAAGAAGCAGAAGAAGAACTCCAAACAAGCAGGCATCGCACTCACGTCAGATCATCGCTTTACATGTACCTGCAACTGTTGTTGTAGTAACCTGTGAGCCACGAGGATTCAGCAATCTCATTACCATGGATATCAAGACTAGCAAAGCTTAATGGGTATGGAATCGATAAGTGGTGAGATTGCAACAAGCGACTAAGCATTATATGGTGGCTAACTTACGAGTACAAGAATAAGATGAGAAACTACGCAAGCGGTCGCCAACTAGTAATGATCAAGAAGTGATCCCGAACTACTTACGTTCAAACATAACCCAACCGTGTTCTCTTCTCGACTCACTCGAAAAGAGACAGTAACGGTTACACACGTGGTTGGTGTATTTTAATTCGGATTTGGTGTCAAGTTCTCTACAACCGGATTTTAAAAAATTCCCATCTGCCACATAACCACGGGCACGCCTTCCAGAAAGATAAAACCCTGCAGGGATGCCCCAACTTAGCCCACGACAACCTCTCACGATCAACGGAGGAAAATCCTCCTCCCGAAACAACCCGATCAAGCTCGGAATCCCGGTTCTCAAGATATTTCGATAATGGTAAAACAAAACCAACAAGACCGCCCGAATGTGCCGACAAATCCCGATAGGAGCCGCACGTATCTCGTTCTCAGGGCACACCGGATAGGTCAGCCTACGAGTAAAACCAGACCTCAAGTTGCCCCGTGGTGGCCCCGCGGTCTGCCCATTTTGGACCAACACTCAGAGGAACACTGGCCCGGGTTGTTGATTAAGAGTCCTAGGATGCTAGCTGGTCCCTATGCAAGTTTTAGTTGTTATTAGGCAAATGGTAAAACCAATGTTGGACCTTATTGGAAGAGTTTTATTCAGAGCGAACTGCCAAGGCCCATAAACCCCAACCGTGTTAGGAACGCAAAATCAAGAAACATAACACCGGACGGGCCACCGTATTTCGCAAAAAAAACAGAGGAGCCTCGGGATTGGGAATGCAGAGGCGGAGCAACCAGAGGAGTAGCTGGCGTCGGCTCCGACTCCGGGCTTCAACATGAAGGACAAGGCGGAGTTCGTGGTCGCCCAAGCGGCCGAGATGGCGGAGCAGCAGGCCACACCCGGCACAACGCTTGGGTCCTAACCTAGCGTCGTCGCCTGATCTCGGCCAGCGCTGCACGTGTTCTACCCAACGCCTACCTCGTCGTCCAGACGCCCAGCACCACACACGTGTTCTACCCAACGCCTACCTCGTCGTCCAGACGCCCAGCACCACACAGCGCAGCTGCCTACCACCGTCGTCCAGACCTTGCCCAACACCACCGCAGTGCAGCTGCCCACCTCGCTCAGTGTTGCTGGCTGGCTCCGGTTGCTGTTTCTGTCACGACCGGGGTCAATGGCGGAGACACAGCCCAGGGAGCAGCTGCTACTGCTTTCGTGCATCCCCAACACCACTGGTTGCTGGGGCGGCAGCACGGGGTAGAAAGCGGTGGACACAATGGAGGTCAGAGGCAACCACCACAGCAAGACATATCCGTTCCCCTACAAGCTTTCCAGATTTGAGGCTGGGACATTTCAAGGGTTCAGCCCCTACAATTTCAGGGGCCTGAATTTTCAAGGAGAATAACTCAGTGTTTACTCGTGCAACCTAATTTAAAGCTCAAAATTCAACGCTTTTCACTCATTACCATCTCGAACTAGCAAATATTTAGGTTTGGCATCACAGCTATAATTTTGATTTTTCGAAGACATGATCCAAGCAACAACGAGCTCAAGCAAGCCATCGCAAATTCAATACATGAACAAGAGGGCCAATATGCAAATTAAGATGGATCTTCAAGCAGTTTCGGCAACCGGGTACTCGTACACAACATCCTTGCCACAAAGCCTGCGGTACACTGCAGTGAAGGTATCCAATTTGTACTCTGTGTTGTTGCGTTCCTTTGGGTCCAAGAAGATCTGCAACAACACCAGTAAAATAAACAGGGCACCAACAAAAAATTGTTTGGATCAAAAGTGTCAATGTTGATCAATTCAGAAGAAATTATAGAGATGCAAAGTTCAGGCTAATCAAAAATTGTCTAGACAAGAATCAGCTATATCAATGCAGTCGTCAAATCTTACCTTGATGATCTTCGAGCCATCTAGGCGATATCTGACACGTTTCCCCACAATCTCAGCTGGGTACACAACATCCTCCAAAAGACCATCATGAACAGCGGTCAAAGTCCTGGTACGAGGGCGAACAACAGCAGAACCCTTCTTGGGTGGCCTCACAATCCGCCTTGTTGCAACAATAACAACATCCTACATCGAGTCATAGTCAACCACACATTTCAACAAGCACGGAACAAACGGGACAATGGCTAACATTTGCTTCAGCATAATTGGGGGGTTTTGGCATTTTGCTAGGCAAAGGACACAACTATGAAGAAATTTCTCGAACAGAGTATATTTGGCAATTAGAGGGAAGTGACATGAATACAATAATTACTCTGCAATAACGTTAGACAAACAACCAAATTCGACTTTAAACCAGTAACACTGAATAAAAGATGACAAACATTGTAAATGGCACCTGACAAAGAAGGAAATAAGAAATAACTGCCACAGCATTTGAGTAAATACAACTCTTCCAAACGGAAAACACATGCCCATAAGAGTACAGCATCCTAGTTGTAGACTAGGAAGCATACTGGTGAACATTCCACACACAGAGGTATCGCATTGTATTTGTAGCAGCAGAGTGTAGTGCAAAACATAACAGGATTCAGGAGGAGCATACAGGCATGCTCTCTGGTAAAGCAGTATACTGTTATAGCTGTAGGGGAATACCATCTTTGTCTACGAAATCTACAACACATAAGCAATACTTCTGACTAGCAAACTTACTCCACTTACTCCTATGTGAAATACTGATTACTAGATCACACTGTTCTCAAAGGAAAGGACTCTAACAAGGTTAATGGCAATTCACTAACCTTGCCGCTGAACTTCTTCTCGAGCTCCCTGACAAGCCTGACGTGGATCTTCCTGAAGTTCTTGCGGAGCCTGTACGGCACGTGGATGACCACGGCCTTCCTGTTCCCTGCAACATCCATCTGGCTGCAATACGAGGCAGCACAAGCCAGAAACCATCACACCTCGCTACCACTTGGACTGCTACTCAACAGAAACGAAAACCAAGGTTAAGACTGGCTGATGACTTACAAGGCGGCGTTGATGTAGAGGTCTTTAACGTCGCTCTTGAGCTCCTGGCTGCCATTCTCCAGGTCGAAGAATGCCTGCAAACACGAAACAACGGTGGTGAAACACGGAGCGCAGAGACCACGCGCAACAGCACTGACATGAGACGAGAGGGCTTCCAGGCTACCTGCGCGACGGAGTCCTCGAACTCGGAGGGCTCGAGGGCCTTGTCCTTCTGGATCTTCTTCCTCGCCGTGTACATGGTGCTTTCGCCCTTTCTTCGCCTGAGGGAGGTCGAGGGGTGGCGGTAGGGTTTGGAGGCGGCCACGGAGGTAGGGTTTGGAGGCGGCCGCGAGTAGTGGGATACGATTTTATAGGTCTATAAGGGGATCCCAAAATGTTTGTGGGCTGGGCCATGCTCGGTACAGAATGCCTGTCGCACTGGCCCAATTTCGATCTTTATAAAAAAAATGGACTGTGTATGTGCCCATGCGTTGCCGCATGATCCAAATATTATTATTTTTAACACAATATATAGGAGGACCATACGGGATAAATTATGATGCAAAACAGATATAATTAAACAAGCAAAATAGGTACGTGCCCATGATTGATTTGCTTTATTGGATTATAACAAAGATAAGAGATTAATTGCTAATTATTTATTTTTCATGGGTGACGGGTCACGGGTAGGCTAATGACGATGTCAGTGTCGCCAGATGAGGACGGACCAAGAGTAGCGGCAGGTACGTGAATGACCTTAGATGTCATCATGGAAGCTGCTGCCATTGAGCGAGTGGTCAAGGAAGCCAGTATGACCACTGGGGAGGATGTAGCTAACGCTTCATCGAGTACACACCCCTTACGGACGGTGGTCAAGCATATGGTGGTTGTTGATGTTGTGGCAACGACGTCACGCGTGGTCGAGGATGGAGGGAGCACAGTGGACACAACGAGCTTGGAAGAAGGCATGCTGACACCAGTGGGTGGCATGAAGTGGAGATCATCCTTGTAGGAATATAGGCATTGTATCACATGCGGTCACGTAGGATGTTTACTTCCATACTTGCCTCCTCTTGATATCTTTCCTTGTACATAGAGATAGAGTCTTGGAGGTCAAGTATTTTTGTGTATATATGTAATTGCCCTATGGATCAATACAATGCGTTGCATATTCCCAATTATTCAATCCTACATGGTATCAGTTTTCTCTTTCCCGTGACCTCTTTCCGCTGCTCACGCCTGAACCACACCCCCACCTGACGCCCTAGCTGTTGTTGTCCTCATCAGCCGCCATAGCCATGGATCCCTTCAGTGATTTCTTCTCCAACCCCGGCTCCAATCCCTTCGCCTCCAACCCCTCCTCCAACCACTCCACCCAATCTGGCTCCACCCCCAGCTCCAACCCTTTCGCTGAGTCCATTCAGCCAGCCGCCCCTAGCGCCACCGCCGTGCAACTCATCAACATCTGCACCATGTTCCCGTCACCCTTAGCTTCGATGAGTCGAACTTCTCGATCTGGCAAACTTTTTTCCACCTCACCTTCCGCAAGCTCGGTCTCGTCTATCATGTTGATGGGTCGACCAATGCTCTAATGATGTTCGCTGATGTTGAGTGGACCCAGATCGATCAGTGCATCGTCTTGTGGCTCTACACCACCGTCTCTCCTGACATCCTGCACATCATCATCAAGCCCTCCGACACCGCTACCAACGCATGGACAGTCATCTCCAAGTTCTTCCTCGACAACCATCTATAGCGCGCCATCTCCGCCAAGCGGGAGTCTCACAACATCGTTCAGGGTGACCTCTCTGTCACCGCCTTCTGCCGTCGTCTCAAGTGTCTCTCCGACACTCTTCGGGACGTCGGCTCGCCGGTCTCTGACCAAGACATGCTGCTGGCTCTTATCAACGGGCTAAACAACGACTTCGCCCATTGCATTGCGGCGCTCACCGTCAACCCCACCGGCGTCACCTTCGCGCGGGCCCGTGGTGTTCTTCTTCAGGAGGAGCGCCGCCTCTCCCTTGGCGATCACCATGCCCGGTTGGCGGCTCTCATCGCCGGTCAGCCCTGCCCGGCCACTGCTGCTCCGAATCCACCACGTCCAGTCGCCCCACGGTGCCCCTGCTGCGCCCTCTCCCAATGGCGGCCACAACCGCGGCAAGAAGAAGAAGCAGGCCGCTCCTCCTGTCGGCCCTAGTGGCACGACGAATCCTCTTTCGGACGCACGCAACACCCCAGCATGGCCTCTCGGGGGCTGCCCCCCTGTCGGGCATGTTCACAGCCTGGCCCCCGAACTGGCGTGTGCCCGGTGCCGGCCGGCTCGGGCCTTGACCCGGCGCCTCTTTGCCGCATGCGTATGCGGCCCAGCTAGGGGAGGTGGGCCCGCACTACTACCCCTTTTGTCCCGTCTACCCTGGCTATGCGCCGGTCCCGCCTCTTCATCAACCTTCGGCTTGGGACCAAACGCAACTACATGCCGCCCTCAACAATCTCTCCATCAATGGTGGCGGCAGCGGGGCTGACTGGTTCCTTGACACCGGTGCTACCTTGCATATGGCGAACCATCCCGGTATCCTTTCTCACTCTCAACCATATTCTACTTACACCCGTGTCATCATCGGTAATGGGGATTCTCTCCCGATCACCCACACCGATGACGTTTCTTTTCCCACATCTTCTTTTCCTATTTATCTTCGTAATGTTGTCATTACTCCTAATATCATCAAAATTTTGATTTTCGTTCGTCGCCTTACTCGTGAAAATCCCATTACTATTGAGTTTGACATGTTTGGTTTTTCTGTCAAGGACCTTCACACACGACGAGTGATTCTGCGATGTGACAGCCCTGATGAACTTTATCCACTTGCATCCGGGCCTCAAGCTCTCCTTGTCGAGACCTCCGATCTTTGGCACCAACGGCTTGGACACCCGGGACACGCTGCTCTTTCCAAAACATTATCGTATTTTGAGTTTTCCTGTAATAAAGCTATGTCTACAACATGTCATGCTTGTAGGTTGGGCAAGCACGTTAGGTTACCTTTCAAACAATCAGATTCCCAGGCTAGTTTCTCTTTTGCTCTTATACATTGCGATGTATGGACATCTCCAATAAAAAGTGTCTCTGGTTTTCTCTATTATCTTATCATTCTTGATGATTTTTCCCACTATACTTGGACTTTTCCATTACGTCGCAAATCTGAAGTTTTTCCACTTCTGTCTCATTTTCATGCGTTTGTTGCTACGCAATTTCAATGCAATATTCTGAGTTTTCAAATGGATAATGGCAAGGAATTTGATAATAATGCGTCTCGTGATTTCTTTGCTTCTCACGGCATTCACTTTCGGCTTTCTTGTCCATACACCTCTCAACAAAATGGCCGCGCTGAACGCATTCTTCGGACTTTGAATGATAGTGCTTGTACTATGTTATTTCATGCTCATCTTCCTCCTTGATTTTGGGCTGAAGCTCTTAACACTGCCACGTACCTACTCAATCTTCGTCCTTATCGTCCTCGCCACCATCAAACACCGCATGAGCTTCTTTTTGGTTTTCCTCCTGAGTATGAACACCTTCGTGTTTTCGGTTGTCTGTGTTATCCTAACACATCTGCCACCGCTCAACATAAGCTTGCACCTTGATCTGTTGCTTGTGTTTTCTTTGGCTACCCTCCTGACCATCGCGGCTATCGATGTTATTATCCCGCCTCCCGTCGCATACTAACATCACGCCATGTCATCTTCGACGAGCGTGTTTTTCCTTTCAGGGAACAGGAGGAATCGTCTACATCACCGTCTGACCAGGCGCTCCTTCCGATTGAGAGCATGGTGCTCCCGTACATGGCCGCTGGCCCCCTGGACCTCGGCCAGCCTCAGCCACTCCAGGCCAGGTCTCATTGGCCGGCCGCCACGCTATGGTCGCGCCGTCACCACCTCGGGCGCCATCGTGTTGGGGAACGTAGTAATTTCAAAAAATTTCCTACGCACACGCAAGATCATGGTGATGTATAGCAACGAGAAGGGGAGTGTATCTTCATACCCTTCAAGATCGCTAAGCGGAAGCGTTTATCAACGCGGTTGATGTAGTCGTACGTCTTCACGATCCGACTGATCCAAGTACCGAACGCATGGCACCTCCGAGTTCTGCACACGTTCAGCTCGATGACGTCCTCGCCTTCTCGATCCAGCAAGACGGGCGAAGTAGTAGATGAGTTCCGGCAGCACGACGGCATGGTGACGGTGTTGGTGAAGAACAATCTCCGCGGGGCTTCGCCTAAGCACTACGGAAACTATGACGGAAGATAAACTAGAGGGGACGGGGTTGCCGGCACACGGCTTGGTGTTTCTTGATGTCTCTTTGGTGCTAGCCCTGCCCCTCTATTTATATGTTGAGCCTTGGGGTCGAAACTTAGAGTAAAAGCCTCCACAAAGTCGGTTTCACCCGAAAGGCAAGAGCCCTTCTCGGACTCCAGGGCCAGACGCCAGGGTTCCCGGCGTCTGGACCCAGGGCGTCTGGCCCCTGGACTCCGCAAAACTTCCTTTTGCACTTTCCAAAAACCTTGTGGGCTTTCCCCTTTGGCCCAAATAACGTGTTCTCGTACCCAAACATTTCGGGAAACATCCGGAACCCCTTCTGGTGAATTCCGGAACCCTTCCGGAGATCAAACACTGTTATCCCATATATCAAACTTTATCTCCGGATCATTCCGGAGTTCCTCGTCATGTCCATGATCTCATCCGGGACTCTGAACAACATTCGGTTACCAACATGCATAACTCATATAATACTATATCGTCAACGAAACCTTAAGCGTGCGGACCCTACGGGTTCGAGAACTATGTAGACATGACCGAGACACGTTTCCGGTCAGTAACCAATAGCGGGACCTGGATGCCCATATTGGCTCCTACATATTCTACGAAGATCTTTATCGGTCAAACCGCATAACAACATACGTTTGTTCCCTTTGTCATCGGTATGTTACTTGCCCAAGATTCGATCGTCGGTATCCAATACCTAGTTCAATCTCGTTACCGGCAAGTCTCTTTACTCATTAAGTAATGCATCATTCCGCAACTAACTCATTAGTCACATTGCTTGCAAGGCTTATAGTGATGTGCAATACCGAGAGGGCCCAGAGGTACCTCTCCGACAATCGGAGTGACAAAACCTAATCTCGAAATACGCCAACCCAACATGTACCTTTGGAGACACCTGTAGTGCTCCTTTATAATCACCCAGTTACGTTGTGACGTTTGGTAGCACCCAAAGTGTTCCTCCGGTAAACGGGAGTTGCATAATCTCATAGTTACAGGAACATGTATAAGTCATGAAGAAAGCAATAGCAACATACTAAACGATCAAGTGCTAGGCTAACGGAATGGGTCATGTCAATCACATCATTCTCCTAATGATGTGATCCCGTTAATCAAATGACAACTCATGTCTATGGTTAGGAAACTTAACCATCTTTGATTAACGAGCTAGTCAAGTAGAGGCATACTAGTGACACTATGTTTGTCTATGTATTCACACATGTATTATGTTTTCGGTTAATACAATTCTAGCATGAATAATAAACATTTATCATGAAATAAGGAAATAAATAATAACTTTATTATTGCCTCTAGGGCATATTTCCTTCAGTCTCCCACTTGCACTAGAGTCAATAATCTAGTTGACATCGCCATGTGATGTAACACTAATATTCACATCTGTATGTGATTAACACCCATAGTTCATATCGTCATGTGATCAACACCCAAAGGGTTTACTAGAGTCAATAATCTAGTTCACATCGCTATGTGATTAAAACCCAAAGAGTACTAAGGTGTGATCATGTTTTGCTTGTGAGAGAAGTTTAGTCAACGGGTCCGTCACATTCAGAGCCGTATGTATTTTGCAAAATATTCTATGTCTACAATGCTCTGCACGGAGCTACTCTAGCCAATTGCTCCCACTTTCAATATGTATCCAGATTAAGACTTAGAGTCATCTGGATCAGTGCCAAAACTTGCATCGACGTAACCCTTTACGACGAACCTTTGTCACTTCCATAATCGAGAAACATATCCTTATACTACTAAGGATAATTTTGACCGCTGTCCAGTGATCTACTCCTAGATCACTATTGTACTCCCTTGCCAAACTCAATGTAGGGTATACAATAGATCTGGTACACAGCATGGCATACTTTATAGAACCTATGGCCAAGGCATAGGGAATGACTTTCATTCTCTTTCTATCTTCTGCCGTGGTCAGGTTTTGAGTCTTACTCAATTTCACACCTTGTAACATAGGCAAGAACTCTTTCTTTGACTGTTCCATTTTGAACTACTTCAAAATCTTGTCAAGGTATGTGCTCATTGAAAAAACTTATCAAGCGTCTTGATCTATCTCTATAGATCTTGATGCTCAATATGTAAGCAGCTTCACCGAGGTCTTTCTTTGAAAAACTCCTTTCAAACACTCCTTTATGCTTTGCAGAATAATTCTACATTATTTCCGATCTACAATATGTCATTCACATATACTTATCAGAAATGCTGTAGTGCTCCCACTCACTTTCTAGTAAATACAGGCTTCACCGCAAGTCTGTATAAAACTATATGCTTTGATCAACTTATCAAAGCGTATATTCCAACTCCGAGATGCTTGCACCAGTCCATAGATGGATCGCTGGAGTTTGCGTATTTTGTCAGCACCTTTAGGATTGAAAAAACCTTCTGGTTGCATCATATACAACTCTTCTTTAAATCCATTAAGGAATGTAGTTTTGTTTATCCATTTGCCAGATTTTATAAAAATGCGGCAATTGCTAACATGATTTGGACAGACTTAAGCATCGCTACGAGTGAAAAAATTTCATCGTAGTCAACACCTTGAACTTTGTCAAAAACCTTTTTCGACAAGTCTAGCTTTGTAGATAGTAACACTACTATCAACGTCCGTCTTCCTCTTGAAGATCCATTTATTTTCTATGGTTTGCCGATCATCGGGCAAATCCATCAAAGTCCATACTTTGTTCTCATACATGGATCATATCTCAGATTTCATGGCCTCAAACCATTTTGCGGAATCTGGGCTCATCATCGCTTCCTCATAGTTCGTAGGTTCGTCATGGTCAAGTAACATGACCTCTAGAATGGGATTACCGTACCACTCTGGTGCGGATCTCACTCTGGTTGACCTACGAGGTTCGGTAGTAACTTGATCTGAAGTTACATGATCATCATCATTAGCTTCCTCACTAATTGGTGTAGTAGTCACACGAACAGATTTCTGTGATGAACTACTTTCCAATAAGGGAGAAGGTACAATTACCTTATCAAGTTCTACTTTCCTCCCACTCACTTCTTTCGAGAGAAACTCCTTCTCTGGAAAGGATCCATTCTCAGCAACGAATGTCTTGTCTTCGGATCTGTGATAGAAGGTGTACCCAACAGTCTCCTTTGGGTATCCTATGAGGACGCATTTCTTCGATTTGGGTTTGAGCTTATCAGGATGAAACTTTTTCACATAAGCATCACAACCCCAAACTTTAAGAAACGACAACTTTGGTTTCTTGCTAAACCACAGTTCATATAGTGTCGTCTCAACGGATTTAGATGGTGCCCTATTTAACGTGAATGCAGCTGTCTCTAATGCATGATCCCAAAACGATATTGGTAAATCGGTAAGAAACATCATAGATTGCACTATATCCAATAAAGTACGGTTATGACGTTCGTACACACCATTATGATGTGGTGTTCCAGGTGGCATGAATTTGTGAAACTATTCCACATTGTTTTAATTGAAGACCAAACTTGTAACTCAAAAATTTGTCTCTGCAATCAGATCGTAGAAACCTTATTTTCTTGTCACGATGATTTTCCACTTCATTCTGAAATTCTTTGAACTTTTCAAATGTTTCATACTTATGTTTCATCAAGTAGATATACCCATATCTGCTCAAATCATATGTGAAGGTCAGAAAATAACGATACCCGCCGCGAGCCTTAACACTCATCGGATCGCATACATCAGTATGTATTATTTCCAATAAGTCAGTTGCTCGCTCCACTGTTCCGGAGAACGGAGTCTTAGTCATCTTGCCCATGAGGCATGGTTCGCAAGTACCAAGTGATTCATAATCAAGTGGTTCCAAAAGTCCATCAGTATGGAGTTTCTTCATGCGCTTTATACCGATATGACCTAAACGGCAGTGCCACAAATAAGTTGCACTATCATTATTAACTTTGCATCTTTTGGTTTCAATATTATGAATATGTGTATCACTACGATCGAGATCCAATGAACCATTTTCATTGGGTGTGTAACCATATAAGGTTTTATTCATGTAAACAGAACAACAGTTTATTCTCTTACTTAAATGAATAATCGTATTGCAATAAACACGATCAAATCATATTCATGCTCAACGCAAACACCAAATAACATGTATTTAGGTTCAACACCAATCCCGAAAGTATAGGGAGTGTGCGATGATGATCATATCAATCTTGAAACTACTTTCAACACACATCGTCACTTCACCCTTAACTAGTTTTTGTTTATTCTGCAACCCCCGTTTCGAGTTACTACTCTTAGCAACTGAACCAGTACCAAATACCGAGGGGTTGCTATAAACACTAGTAAAGTACACATCAATAACATGTATATCAAATATACCTTTGTTCACTTTGCCATCCTTCTTATCCGCCAAATACTTGGGGTAGTTCTGCTTCCAGTGACTAGTCCCTTTGCAGTAGAAGCACTTAGTCTCAGGCTTAGGTCCAGACTTGGGCTTCTTCACTTGAGCAGCAACTTGCTTGTCGTTCTTCTTGAAGTTCCCTTCTATCCCTTTGCCCTTTTCTTGAAACTAGTGGTCTTGTTAACCATCAACACTTGATGTTCTTTCTTGATTTCTACCTTCATCGATTTCATCATCATGAAAAACTCGGGAATCATTTTCATCATCCCTTGCATACTATAGTTCATCACGAAGTTCTACTAACTTGGTGATGGTGACTAGAGAATTCTGTCAATCACTATCTTATCTGGAAGATTAACTCCCGCTTGATTCAAGCGATTGTAGTACCCAGACAATCTGAGCACATGCTCACTAGTTGAGCGATTCTCCTCCATCTTTTAGCTATAGAACTTGTTGGAGACTTCATATCTCTCAACCCGGGTATTTGCTTGAAATATTAACTTCAACTCCTGGAACATCTCATATGGTCCATGACGTTCAAAACGTCTTTGAAGTCCCGATTCTAAGCCGTTAAGCATGGTGCACTAAACTATCAAGTAGTCATCATATTGAGCTAGCCAAACGTTCATAACGTTTGCATCTGCTCCTGCAATAGGTCTGTCACCTAGCGGTGCATTAAGAACATAATTCTTCTATGCAGCAATGAGGATTAACCTCAGATCACGGATCAAATCCGCAACATTGCTACTAACATCTTTCAACATAGTTTTCTCTAGGAACATATCAAAATCAACATATGAAAGCAACAACGCAAGCTATTGATCTACAACATAATTTGCAAAATACTACCAGGACTAAGTTCATGATAAATTTAAGTTCAATTAATCATATTACTTAAGAACTCCCACTTAGACAGACATCTCTCTAGTCATCTAAGTGATCACGTGATCCAAATCAACTAAACCATAACCGATCATCACGTGAGATGGAGTAGTTTTCAATGGTGAACATCACTATGTTGATCATATCTACTATATGATTCACGCTCGAACTTTCGGTCTCCGTGTTCCGAGGCCATATCTGCATATGCTAGGCTCGTCAAGTTTAACCTGAGTATTCTGCGTGTGCAAAACTGGCGTGCACCCGTTGTAGATGGACGTAGAGCTTATCACACCCGATCATCACGTGGTGTCTGGGCACGACGAACTTTGGCAACGGTGCATACTCAGGGAGAACACTTCTTGATAATTTTAGTGAGAGATCATCTTAAAATGCTACCGTTAATCAAAGCAAGATAAGATGCATAAAGGATAAACATCACATGCAATCAATATAAGTGATATGATATGGCCATCATCATCTTGTGCTTGTGATCTCCATCTCCGAAGCACCGTCGTGATCACCATCGTCACCGGCGCGACACCTTGATCTCCATCGTAGCATCGTTGTCGTTTACATCATCTATTGCTTCTACGACTATCGCTACCGCTTAGTGATAAAGTAAAGCAATTACAGGGCATTTGCATTTCATACAATAAAGCGACAACCATATGGCTCCTGCCAGTTGCCGATAACTTCAGTTACAAAACATGATCATCTCATACAATAAAATATAGCATCACGTCTTGACCATATCACATCACAACATGCCCTGCAAAAACAAGTTAGACGTCCTCTATTTTGTTGTTGCAAATTTTACGTGGCTGCTACGGGCTTAGCAAGAACCGTTCTTACCTACGCATCAAAACCACAACGATAGTTCGTCAAGTTAGTGCTGTTTTAACCTTCGCAAGGACCGGGCGTAGCCACACTCGGTTCAACTAAACTGAGAGAGACAGACACCCGCGAGTCACCTTTAAGCATGAGTGCTCGTAACGGTGAAACCAGTCTCGCGTAAGCGTACGCGTAATGTCGGTCCGGGCCGCTTCATCTCACAATACCGCTGAACCAAAGTATGACATGCTGGTAAGCAGTATGACTTGTATCGCCCACAATTCACTTGTGTTCTACTCGTGCATATGACATATACGCATAAAACCTGGCTCTGACGCCACTATTGGGGAACGTAGTAATTTCAAAAAAAATTCCTACGCACACGCAAGATCATGGTGATGTATAGCAACGAGAAGGGGAGTGTATCTTCTCGATCCAGCAAGACGGGCGAAGTAGTAGATGAGTTCCGGTAGCACGACGGCGTGGTGACGGTGTTGGTGAAGAACAATCTCTGCAGGGCTTCGCCTAAGCACTACGGAAACTATGACGGAGGATAAACTAGAGGGGACGGGGTTGCCGGCACACGGCTTGGTGTTTCTTGATGTCTCTTTGGTGCTAGCCCTGCCCCTCTATTTATATGTTGAGCCTTGGGGTCGAAACTTGGAGTAAAAGCCTCCACAAAGTCGGTTTCACCCGAAAGGCAAGAGTCCTTCTCGGACTCCAGGGCCAGACGCCAGGGTTCCCGGCGTCTGGACCCAGACGCCAGGGACGCAAAACTTCCTTTTGCACTTTCCAAAAACCTTGTGGGCTTTCCCCTTTGGCCCAAATAACGTGTTCTCGTACCCAAACATTTCGGGAAACATCCGGAACCCCTTCCGGTGAATTCCGGAACCCTTCCGAAGATCAAACACTATTATCCCATATATCAAACTTTATCTCCGGATCATTCCGGAGTTCCTCGTCATGTCCATGATCTCATCCGGGACTCCGAACAACATTCGGTTACCAACATGCATAACTCATATAATACTATATCGTCAACGAAACCTTAAGCGTGCGGACCCTACGGGTCCGAGAACTATGTAGACATGACCGAGACACGTTTCCGGTCAATAACCAATAGCGGGACTTGGATGCCCGTATTGGCTCCTACATATTCTACGAAGATCTTTATCGGTCAAACCGCATAACAACATACGTTTGTTCCCTTTGTCATCGGTATGTTACTTGCCCGAGATTCGATCGTCGGTATCCAATACCTAGTTCAATCTCGTTACCGGCAAGTCTCTTTACTCGTTACGTAATGCATCATTCCGCAACTAACTCATTAGTCACATTGCTTGCAAGGCTTATAGTGATGTGCATTATCGAGAGGGCCCAGAGATACCTCTCCGACAATCGGAGTGACAAAACCTAATCCCGAAATACGCCAACCCAACATGTACCTTTGGAGACACCTGTAGTGCTCCTTTATAATCACCCAGTTACGTTGTGACGTTTGGTAGCACCCAAAGTGTTCCTCCGGTAAACGGGAGTTGCATAATCTCATAGTTACAGGAACATGTATAAGTCATGAAGAAAGCAATAGCAACGTACTAAACGATCAAGTGCTAGGCTAATGGAATGGGTCATGTCAATCACATCATTCTCCTAATGATGTGATCCCGTTAATCAAATGACAACTCATGTCTATGGTTAGGAAACTTAACCATCTTTGATTAACGAGCTAGTCAAGTAGAGGCCTACTAATGACACTATGTTTGTCTATGTATTCACACATGTATTATGTTTCCGGTTAATACAATTCTAGCATGAATAATAAACATTTGTCATGAAATAAGGAAATAAATAATAACTTTATTATTGCCTCTAGGGCATATTTCCTTCACATCGCCGCCTCGGGCCCCGTCTTCGACGACACCTCGGGCGCCCTCTACTTCACCTCCTCGGGCGCCGTCTTCGATGATCCTCGGGCGCCCTCTACTTCACCTCCTCGGGCGCCCCCAACATCGTCACCATTCGCTGCCATGTCTGTGGCTCCCTCGTCAGCATCGCCACGTTTGGCTGCCACGGCCGCAGGTTCGGTAGCCCCTGCGGCCCATTTGGCTACCACGGCTGGTGTTTCTTCGCCCACTTCAGCTGCCACGGCAGCGCCGGATGTTGATGTGGCCGCCTCTGACGATGATCTCAGTGCCTCGACATCCTCACTGGCGCCCGCACCACGTGTTACTCATGGTGCTCTGTGGTTGCGACCCTCTATCGTACCTGTGCACACCATGGCCACTCGTGCACGACAGGGCATCGTTCAGCCTTCGCGACGCTACGACGACTATGAGCAGGCCCATGTGCCTATGTTGCATAGTCACCGCTGCCTGTGTCGGCTTGCGCAGCTCTTCGAGATCCTTCCTGGGGTGCCGCGATGAAGGAGGAATTCGATGCTCTACATGCCAACTGCACTTGGACCCTTGTACCTCGCCCTTGTGGTACCAACATTGTCACCGGCAAGTGGGTTTTCCGTCAGAAGCTCAAATCCGATGGTTCTCTTAATTGCTACAAGGCCCGTTGGGTTGTCCAGGGATTCACTCAGCGCACCGGTGTTGACTTTGGAGAGACATTCAGCCCTCTGGTGAAGCCTGCTACCGTCCGCACTGTACTCCATCTTGCCACCTCTCGTCATTGGCCAGTCCATCAGTTAGATGTCTCCAATGCTTTTCTTCATGGTGAGCTACAGAACGAGTTTATTGTGCCCAACCTACAGGTTTTGTTGACACGGATCACCCGGAGCATGTGTGCTTATTGTCTAAGTCTCTCTATGGACTTAAACAGGCTCCCAGTGCCTGGTATACCCGCATTGGAGATTTTCTTTGCCGGCTTGGTTTCTCCGCGACACTCTCCAACACTTCCCTATTTGTCCTTCGTCGTGGTTCAGACATGGCTTACTTGCTCCTATATGTTGATGACATTGTGCTCACGGCTTCCTCACCGATGTTCCTTTAGTTGATCATCACTGCTCTCAGTGCCGAGTTCAAGATGAAGGATCTTGGACCGCTCCATTTTTTTCTCGGTGTAACCATCCAGCGCACAGCTTTGGGATTCTTTCTCTCGCAAGAACGGTATGCCGAGGAGCTTGTTGATCGAGCTTCCATGTCTAATTGCAAACCTACTTCGACACCTGTTGACACGAAATCCAAGGTCTCAGCCACCTCCAGTGCTCCCGTGTCTGATGCCACCTTCTACCGCAACATTGCTGGTGCCCTTTAGTATCTTACATTGACTCGCCCGGACATTGCCTATGTGGTTCAGCAGGTTTTCTTACACATGCATGCTCCACGAGATACTCATTGGGGGATGGTTAAGCGACTACTTCGCTACATCCGTGGCACCACTTCTCACGGGCTTCAACTTACTAGCAGTTCCTCCATCGACATTGCTGCTTACTCTGACGCTGACTGGGCTGGTTCTCCTGATACACGCCGCTCCACCTCCGAGTTTTGCGTCTATCTTGGTGACTCCCTTGTGTCATGGTCGTCCAAGCGACAACCCACTGTTTCTCGTTCAAGTGCCGAGGCCGAATATTGAGCCATCGCCAATGCTATTGCTGAATGTTGTTGGCTACGTCAACTCCTTGGAGAACTCCATTGCATCATTGAGAAGGCCACGATTGTCTTTTGTGATAACATCTCCGCTGTTTATCTCTCAGCTACCCCTGTTCATCATCGTCACACCAAGCACATCGAGTTGGACATTCATTTTGTCCATGAGAAGGTGGCCTTGGGACAGTTTCGTGTTGTTCATGTCCCAACTGATCATCAACTGGCCGACATCATGACCAAGGGTCTTCTCACTACTTCATTCGAAGCCTTTCGCAAGAGTCTTGGAATTCACTCTGACGACGCTTCGACTGCGAGGGGGTGTAGGAATATAGGCATTGTATCACATGCGATCACGTAGGATGTTTACTTCCATACTTGCCTCCTCTTGATATCTTTCCTTGTACATAGAGATAGAGTCTTGGAGGTCAAGTATTCTTGTGTATATATGTAATTGCCCTATGGATCAATACAATGCGCTGCATATTCCCAATTATTCAATCCTACACTTGCAGACCAAGAGAGTGGTCGTGTTTTGAGCAAGCACAGAGTCGACGTCGCCTGATGCAGGAGGGGTAAAGGTCGTGGTCGGCGTAGAGATGTTCGTTGTCGTCGCCACAAACACAGAGGTTGCGACCCAACAGTTGGTGGAGGCGATGTTGCACATAGACGTGCTCGTCAGAGATGAGGGCAATGCTGCTAGTGAGGGAGCGTGAGCACGAGAGTGTCGGTATGACCGTATGAGGTAGAGTTCTTGAAAAAGAAATTGATGTGGTCTCCTTTATGGTTACCAGTGCCATGTACACAGCCCACTCTCGGTGTTAATTACTGGATTCGTCAATGCAAACTCCTGCATCGCTTTCATCGACTGAGTCTCATCCTCCATGGCGATGATATAAGATGTTGGGAGGATAATTTGAGTGTGGGTTTGAGGGTGCCTGGTGACATTTGCGAAGAATCTATGGCTCTGGCACCAAATGTTAGAATCCAGCTATTAATAGATTCAGTTACAACTGAGCTAGAGATAGAGTGAAAGCTCGTCAATGAAGATTTGACAAGACCAGTGGAAGAAGACTACAAGCACACGCACACAAGCCTCGGCTATAGTCGTCGTTCCGTTCCAATTCCTCCTATTAGTAGATTTTCTTAGACAATCCTATTAGTTTTTTTTTCTTTTTGAGGGGAGGCAATCCTATTAGTAGTTTTTTTTAGAAAATCCTATGTTTTTGAATTAAGACGGAACTTTATTCATTAGAGATAACCATTACATCGTTTGTGAGGATCAGTACAATTTCATTTAGGGGCTCCTCAAACCAGTTTGAAGTCAAAGAAAACCTAGCTAATCTAGCAAGTTCATGAGCTACTTTATTTGCCTCTCTATTACAGTGTTCGAAACTAGTCATGACAAAACCACAGGCATAGTGAAAGCAGTCCTCAAAAATTGCCGCCGCCGCACCCGCTGATTGTCCTCCATCCTGCATGGTCTCAATCACCTCCAGATTGTCTGAATTGATGATTATGCGATTACAACCCGCCCTTTGCTCCAGTGTTAGGCCAAATTTGAGTGCTAGAGCTTCAGCCATCAGAACATCCGCACAATAGTCAATTTTTCCATTTCCTCCTGCAATAAACCTACGTTCGTCTCTCAAGACTGCCCCCACCGTACCCTTCAGCATGTCATGATCAAAGGATGAAAGGAGGCATCAACATTAAGTTTCACAAAACCCCTAGGAGGATAGTACCAGCCCCCCCTTTTTCATGGACACATTTGGAGATGATGCATTTACAAAGTTGGATGTGAGTGCTATGATCGCCATTGATACCTGATTTGCATTCTGAGTTAATTCTTTGTGCACTAATTTTCGTCTTTCCCACCATAGGTACCAAGCTGAAATAGCTATCATTTCTCGTACATTTTGGTACCTCATAATACTCAAATCTTGGTCCGGAAGAAGTAGAAGATATTTCAATATCACCTCTCCAGCATGATCAACCTTACAAGCTTTATCAATAATCTCATCTATCCCTAGTTTCTTCCAAACCTCCATTGCTTTACTACAGAGGAAAAGCATGTGTTTTGTATCTTCTAAACCTTGAGAGCAATTAGGGCAATAGGGCGAGACCTTCATGTGTCTGTTAGCGAGTATTAACCAACATGGGAGAGTGCCATGTAATGTACGTCATATGAAATTTTTTACTTTTGCCGGACAAGATAACTTCCATATTTGACACCATATAGGATTAGGTGTGATTCGCCCCATCCCATTAGAATATTTTAGTTTGCTACCATACTGATAGTTCCACTCCACAGAGTAAGCAGACCAAACCGAGAATATACCACTTTTCATATCATCTTGCGAAAGTGGGATTGAAAGAATCCGTTGTGCGTCAATCGGCCACATAGTTTGTCTAATCAGGTCCTCATCCCAATTATTGGAGGCAGGGTCAATCAGGTCACCCACTTTTGATAATAATTGTCTCCTCCTAGGGGTCACAATCTTTCTAGTTGCACAGTTTAGAAAATCCTATTAGTAGTGTGTTGCTCCCTTGTCCATGTTAGCATCCCAAGCCCATCTGTTGGGTCCTTCCATCCAGCCCGGCCCACTATGAGGACGCAGGTCGCTAACAAAGATGACTTCTTGCCAAGCACCAACAGATACATGTGACTATAAGGGCTGAATGTGCAAAAGTAGCAAGAGGGCATATATCAATTTAGTTCGATGAACTGCCATTTCTAAAAAAAAAATAGTTTCAGTGAGTGAAATTAGACTAAGTGGTCAGGTTGGTAAGCTACCGACAGAAAAATGCAAACGATGAGTGCAATTAGAACATGGCGAGGAGAAATAACACCCGTGAACTATATATGAATTACTATGCAACATGTATTGCTATTATGGAAGTAGCTACGGGCAACATTGCAATTTTGACATTGTTGCACTTTTATTCCTGCTGAAATTAATCGGCATCTGCGTTTGCAAACTAAAAGAATATCATGATCTCCTGCCATGTTGTGCATAAGACTCCTATAATTTCCCAGCGTCGTCGTGAAAAGTGAAAAATACTGGAGAAATAACACAGCGATGTTTTAAAATGGCTCGATCAAAGTAACACCTGTAGCAGTTCAGAAGGCGCGGCAACAGGAATAAGAAAATAGTAGACAGCTTCAACAATTTCCCGTCTGGTATAAGATAACAGATGAATCAGCATATAAAAGCAGTCTGCTATAACTCTTATGTAACTATAATCACTACCTCCACCTTCCCATCCACAACCACCCTGAAAGGCCCAAAAAGGGGGAAATGGAAAATAATACAGGCAGGGTAAAACCCTTGAATCGGCAGCAAGGCAGTACCAGAAACAAACTGCAAGTTGGAAGTTTCAACTGTACTACTGAGCCTCATCATCGGCAAAGTTTTCAGAAAGACCGCGCTGTGACAACCGGTAGTAGAGAATTCCCATCGTTGCTATACATGCCCTACATTAACAGCACATTAATGCAGGTTAATTAAATCAAGAATAATAAAATCTTTGCATCCAACACAAACTAAAAGGTAAAATTAAAATAAGGAAATGAAACACATCTTAAAGTTTTTCGTTAGACAGACTATTAGCTTTACAGGACTCACATCTAAGACATACAGAACTGCTTGCTATGTCACTAATCAAGCTAACAGAATGAAGGAACAGACATATCTATTTATTTATACACATAAAATCAAGAATATAGAAATGGATATCATACTAGACGAACACTCTGATAATAAATGGTGCGACATCTCTAAAGAAAAAGAAAAAATAATTTGCACAGCTAGCAACCTTGCTGATTGTACAGAACTCAAATTAAAAACATAACACTGCGAGTACCAATTTCTGGTTGTTTCCCTCAAATTTGCTAGAAATATGGGTAGGAGGCCACTCAAACAGACACCCAGATGAATCAAAGGGGAAAACTAACAGTGCTGGCCATCTTATATATTCAAACCACAAAATAATCATTTACTTCTGAATATATTACATATTCGATAATACAGTAATAAAACTTCAGCCATGTAATATCCGTTTTGAACATTACTTAACGAAATTAAGATACATTCCAGGAGAATATTAGTCAGAGGCTAGAACAATTGCATGGCAGAAACCTTACATGATTGCCATTGCAAGTAAGATCTTTGTGGGATCGATTCGTGATGTCCTCTGATGTCGTGACCGGCCTTCTGGAGCATCATTTTCCTTTTTAGGGGGTGCTGTAACTGGTAATGTTGGCAGTGCACTAGACCAAAAAGGTAGCAGCATCCTTAAAAATTTGTGACGATATGTACCTGTAAACTGAAGCTTCATAAGAAACAAGCACAACCATCTTTTGAAATAAATGTTCCACCTAGAATTGACTAGTTATATATGAACCAATCTAAATAGTCTTGCGCATTTCCAGCATATATATACATGTACATTTCATGTTAGATGTATCACACCCTGGGAATATAGGTGTATTGCAAGAGAAGGGTGGTAGAAGACGAGGTTAACACATCAAACTGAGATACAATAAGATAGTAATTATCTTGTGAGTGATTGGAAACATGACTAGTGTTTGGCAACTAATTTGAGACAGAAATGTCACCTCGAATATTGAAAAAAAAAATCATATGACAAAAGCTCGGTAACTCAAGAAAAGAAGGACCTGACATAAAGACGGAAGTAGAAAATAGATTTTTGATAATGGCATTCTTACCCCTTTTAGTGTACTTTTTGCGGTTTGCATCTTCATCATCAGCATAATAAGACATCTCTGAATTTTGTCTCTCAACATAGTTAGCACCTTTTCTTGTCGTGGCACTAGGCTACATAATGAAGGAATAGGATAACTAACTCTGCTTAAGGTGAACAGAAAACAAACAGACACTAACTATATACACGAGGATATGTCATGATTTACCCCGTGCGGGCTTGGACTTCTGATGAAATTGGGCTCCTGCTCTGGGAACTTTGTTGCTATGGTACTAGGACCATCTATTTCAACTATTTCTGGTTCCACGTGACTAAGAGTCCCAGAAGAGTACATCCCAGCAGGATATGTATCCCCCTGGGAGAGTACCGCTGATGATAAAGTTGCATCTTTCGAAGAGTTAAGCATGTTTGCATCAGTAGATTCACCAGAATATGATAGACGCTTAAGGGGGTCTGAAGCAAATGCAGGGGGTGTGCGGGCATCAGCTTTAGGCATTGTCACAAAATGATTCCCAAATACATTCTTCTCCAGACCAGTCTGCGACATGTTACAAAGTGCAAGCTTTGTCAAACAGTGCAGTAAATATACTTAGCTGTAAGAGTCGTAGTTAATAGGTAAATGTGTAATAGTGCACCAAAGAAGAATTTATTCGCACAAATAAAAACAAAGGGAAAATTTCAAGGAAAATTAGTGGTTTTGATCTTGCAAGAAGGAACTGATTTGAAGGACTAACCTGGACTACTGCTTCCTTCAGTTTAGCATGGAGGCGGGAGCCTGTATCTTTAATACTCGAAGGAGGCCATATCTGTCAAGAAATAACTATGTCACATGTTAAGGTTAAAAGAACTGTTGGAGCCTCAAAGTAATAGCATATCAAGCCAGAGATTAGCTTACAGGAATTGAACATGAGGGGCAGACAAATCCTGCTGGTGCTGTTTGTGCCGGAAAACTTTGGACATGTGATATCAAGCATTTTGTGTGCATCACATCTAAAAGATGTCAAGACAAAATATATCGTGTTATATTTAGTGAAGGTGGCTCCAAGAGACGAATGGATTCATATATTCTACTTGAAGCAATACATACGGAGGCAACCCAATCGTGTAGTTTCTTCGCTTGCAGCTTCTAGAACTAAATTACACAAAGAGCAGTGTTGTGGCCAGTCATAATCAGAATTAACAACCCATTCAGCATAGTTTTTCACCTACAGAAAGTAAAAAAGAGGATATTAGTTTTGTAAAATTAATGTTACACGATTACTTTTAACAGAATTGTAAGAATATAAAGCATTTTTTTACGTTTGGTTATGAAAGTAGCTGATATGAAGCCCATAGCAACATTATATACTTACATGTGATTATTAAATTTCTCTTCACGCAAAATAAACAGAACAGGAAAATGATATGATCATAGCATGCACATATATGGTGTCACAAAATTTTACAGCATAGATGCAGCAATAGGACTAAGCAACAATACTGAATTCCAAATGTTTCAGTAAGAAAGTGGAGGTGGAAACTGTAGGGCTGTAAATCTGTTATATAGGGCCAAACTAGAGAGGAAAAAAAAGATGGATTTAACTTATAGTCAGGTCTCTCCCAATGCCCTACGTAGGCTCTCTTAGCATGACACATCAGATTTTTGTCTATGTAATTCATAATTAATGACGAGATGATGGAACCATCACTCTAAGAAACCATCTCTACACGGAATCCAACACATATATCATTCTTATAGTATCATCCAATAAAAGTCAAGTATCTTAATAAAAGTGGGGGCTACTCCAATATTAAGCATATGTAAGATACAATACATTGGGGTAGTTGTCTCTAAAAATCTACCATCTCCTAAGAGAGCGCACTAAGAGCCAATGCATTGTAAAAAATATGATACTCTAGCAGCAACACCAGGCATAAAAATGTTGTCTCAGCAGCTATTTGTTAAACAGTACTCACATGTGATCCAATCTTCTATCACACTGTAAACAAGTATATTTCACATTACAAACCTATATTACTAGCACATTTCAAAGCATATGCAAGACCATATATTTGAAAGGGCACTCATGTCCAGCAAGCTTAATGCCAATATACAACAGCTAACATGAGAGACAAACTTGTGATACACTATAGACACTAAACAGGATGGAGCACATTGGGCAAGCACATATTAACCGCTATGCCTTTTTCTGAGCTAATTGGGAAGAGGGGATCAAGTCGGAAAGCTCACCACGCATAATTGATGTTCTGGGAAGCAGATGCACTCGCCGCAGACCGGAACCTGGTGGACGAAGCAATAAACCCTCGTCGCCTGAAAATCCAAAGCAAGCACACACGCCCTGTCAACACAAAATTCAGGCAGCACTGACAAATCTCAACACGCCAGCAGTAAATCCAAGAACCCCAGACTAAAATTTCGAATCCGCGCTCGCAGTGCCCTCTCAGATCCAGGCCACGCGAACGCCAAATCCGCCACCGCGTACTTCCCCTGCCCAGATCCAAAATCCCCCTTCACATGTCGACGCGCAACAGAAAGAACACGCAGGACACCGCAGGGGCATCGTCGAATAGGTGGAGAAATGATCAAGAAGTAACCTTGCGGCATTTGCAGACGACCATCGCCGAGGAACCGGAGAAAAGAACCGGGAGTCGGTACGGGGAGCAAGGGGAGAAGCACGGCAGATCTCGCAGAGATGGAACAAAGTTTCGTGGGGTTGCCTTAGAAATGTTAACCGGTAGTAATCGCGTAACCAAAGCTTTTGGGTCTTTAAAAAAGGAGACACAATTTTTGGGCTGAGTCGTGAGATTCTCGGGTAAGAGTTTTTTTTTACCGGTAGGAGTTTTTTTTATGCTTGAGCGCACTTTATTAAAACTAGTGAAATGCCCGTGCGTTTCTACGAGTTATATTTTTTCTCATAAATCCCGACGTGTTTCGGTATCAGTCGGGCGCCCGGTGTGCTCCCAAAAAATCCAACTGCCTGAACAGTCCGGGTTCCCTAAAATTCAGCCCATATGTAAGGGGGGAAATGTGCATGTCCGGACTATCGCCATGCTATCTCCAACACGTGGCTCAAAAAAACCCACCTCATGACACACTCTTCCTTTTTCCTGTCGGATCCTTCCATTCCCGCTCAGTTTTCCGCTATAGCAGGACATTTATCGCTGGAGCCCTCTCCTGATGACGCCCACCTCATCTTCGCCATGACGCCCTCTCTCCTTCACACAGTACTTCCCCATGGAATGCCTCGTGAAACCACCTGGGCTATGAAGATAGATCTGAATGGCGTGCATTACCACGAAGCAAAAAAATGATGTTTGTTATTGGTCATGCAACTGATACGCCATCATGTTGTTATTAACTATACCAATGCATTTACACTTCTATCCTAACCAAAAAAATGTACTACTTTATCAAAGAAATATGAACCACTCGCTCATTCAATTTGTTGTAAAGCCATCTCTAATGAAATGCAATTTGCCATTTAGATATATTAAAACTGAGCACCCTCCCAGCCCTCTCAGGCCATCAACACTTCTAGCCGTTAGATCGTCATTTTTAGTCGTTTTTGGCCATCGGATAGTCCCACCTAAATCTCGTCTGCAGGCTAACTCGCGCGTCAGGCTGCGCTGGCCTTTTCGAGCCGCTGCTCCGATGGCTTTTTTGGGTGTCTCACGTTCAATTGGGCCTACTGGCCTACTGGGCCTCAAACTCAAACCCTAGCAAAGGGTCTCTCCACCCCGTCCCCGTGGCTGCTGTTCGTCCCCGTCCCTTTCGCTCTAACCTCGCCAAAGCCGTTGCTCCTGCAGTCCTTCGGCGCCATCCAATCTCATGCTAGACTCCTGCGGGAGGATAGGAGAGTATGAACGACGTTCCTTGCAGCGGCAGCGGCAGCGACGAGGAGCCCTTTCTATTTCCACCTCCTTTCTTTCGCGTGGATGTCGTGTCTTCTTTGCCCGTCAGAGCCCAGATCTGGCTGCGGTTTGTACTGGTGAGTCCCATTTGAACGCCCCTCCCCCTCCTTTCCATCTCTTTTATGGGATGATCATTGTTTGAGAGGAGAAATGGGAAGGGAGGGATTGATTCCTGCATTAAGAATCTGTCCAAAGACACTAAGGTTCATTTCTGTATTGAGATCTCTTCTTTAGTTATGGCTGAATTTTCCCAAGAGCTCCTTTTTGTAATTTATGATGTCAATATCCAAGAAATTTGAACCGGAGTTTTCATACTTTAGTAACTGAATTTCATTGATCCAAATGATAATATTGTAATCTGCACAGACTTCCTGTGATTTCAGACCCAACTCATCTCTATTCAGACGTCCTAACTGGTGGTGATTCTGTTTGGGGAGAAAATTCATTGTGGCACTGTTAACGCTAGCATCAGGAGGTTGTTCATGTCATCAAAATGTGCAACCAGAATGAAAGTGCAACTACACTGCAACTTCTTCGAGGTATGCAGAGTATGTCCTCTCATACACCCTATTCTTAATCTGACAATTATATCCTAAAGATATGGGTTCAACAGGTACAAAGAACATCTTAGTGGGATTTCAAAAACAAATGTTCATCTTATCAGTGTTAGCTCCCTATTTTATTCTCCATGGAACCCTCTCCTTAATTAAGATTGGGTATCCCAAAAAAGAAATGTAAGACGAAGGAGGGTAGAGGAGATTGAGGAGGGAGGGGGCCGTTGCGAGGAGATATTTGGAGGCCAAGCATCAGCACTGGAGACGAGGACCCGCGAGTGGGAGAGGCAACGCTGGGCCGGCCATTTCCACTGCGTCGGCAGAGGCCAGCGGAGTGAGCTCGTCAGCGTGGCATCAAACTGTACAATGAAGTCAGAGTCCGGCCAGATCGTTTGCAAGGTGTGCATCCCCAAATCCATCTCCTTCTTTACTCCCTTTAATTTCAATTTCCAGCAAGAGCTTTTCGGCCAACTAGCAGCAAACTATCCGTCCAAGTCAACATGATAAGCCCCTTCCCTTCTTGAGGTTGTTATCTGTATTTTTCAATTTTTTTTTATTCACTGCGGCTGGACATGATGTTGGCAAATACAGTAGAGATCATGGGCTGAGACAATACAACCGAGATCATGTCGAGGCTGGAAATTTTGCTTTTTATAAAAGCAGGACAATTAAAAAAATTGCTTACATTATATTCTTCATTTATATACCAGTTAAAGAAACTTTATACATTGGTTCCTAATTTGATGCAAATAACCAAACTGAATGGACATTATTTAGCATCCAAGCATGGTGCGCAGTGCACCGATCTGAGGCGACACCGCCACCTGCAACTTGTCCTCCTTGGTCTGATCCGCCACCCTGCATCCCCCAAAACCTCATAAGATGCATTTATGTAATGATAAGACCAGTACAATAAAAGTCCCAAATTTGTATAGAAACAAACTGAAAAGGGGTACTGCACTCGTAATGTTCAGGCAAGTCTCTCAAAAGAAAATAGTTCAATCCTAAAATGTATATTTGGTGAAGCGGTTAATATAGAATTGAAATTACAAGTTTAGAATTTGCTTCGGACTTTCTAATTTAGAAGTATTTAAGTTTAAATTCAATAAGAATTCTGAACTGCACACACTGTAGAATGTTGTTCAGGAAAGGATTATTTACATCTAAGTAGACCACTTTGATGCAATATGGGTTGTAAATAACCTGTCAACAACATTATCTGTTATTACCTTCTTGAAGCTAGCAACATGGTGTTCCTTTTATTGGCCCATATTTATTCTTATAGCCTTTGGTTCTTCACTTGTGCCAACCGATTTCTTATCTTCAACCTCTGCTTATTTGCATATGTCCTTAATGTTGCTTCCTTTTCCTAGAGAGGCTAGACTTAAATTTTTTTTGCCACTACAACAATGTATTTTTTTACTATGCAGTGAAATAAGGGACAGACAACTGAATATTTTTATGCCAACACACTTCTTGCTGGTGTGTCCTTTTATCAAAAATCAGAGCATAGAAAGGGCGGGGCTGGCTAATTAAATGAAAGGATTTCGAACCAAAATAACATGCCTGCTTCTCAAGAGACGCAAACTGTACCCAATTAAGAATGAGAACAACAACCTTTGCTTCTACTAGGTACTTTCATTTTTTGACATTCACCTGTTTGTGTTGTTAACATTTAGTTCCATCTATCCATCAATTAGTTATTAGTTTTTGTATATTTAAATTAAGCGTCGGGGAAGAGTAGCAAATCATAAATTTGAAACATGTATCCTCGCATCTCTGACTGTCTTATAGTCCATGAATAAATAGTTTCTACTTCATTGGCGCAGTATTATTTGCCGAAATCCCTTTGGGCCAATATTTGACATGTCTTTATTTCCTCCTTTCCCTTATACAATATTAAATTTTGGCCGGTTCTTATGTTTTTACTACTCCTATCAGATCATTATTTATTGTAATTTTTGTGCAATTTTCTATATCGCCTGTTCTGGTTGCACTAAAATTTTCTTCTGCTAATATAATTTTTTCACGTTCTGAGGTTTATCTATCCGTTTTTTGATGTGAAGATAGTAATGAGATTTTTAGATAAAAGGCTGAGCTCTGAGGAAAAATGCCTTGGAAAGTTTCATGCATAGTTTGGAAAGCTAATTAGTTGAATGTTGAGTCTGATATTCTCAAGCATCTCCTCAGTTTTATCATTACCAATTTGAGACAATTTTCTTTGTCTCGGTTTAAGGCTATTTAGCCTTCAGTTCGTGACCAATCTCATAATTTGCTCTAAATGATAGAAGTTTTCACTGCACCAGTGGTTTGGCATGTTAGAAACAGTTGTAGTGTACTCATTTGTTGGGAGTGTGAGTGCTCATCACACTATGTATTGTATAAATCCACCGGATTAGCCAACGGTATGCTGCACCGTTCACTTCAAAACAATCCTGCTATATTTACTGATTATACAATTCTTCGATTTCCATTGGTCATTTCTCTCTTTGTGTTCCCAACTCTATATGATATCTGTTTTTCTTAAATTTTGTGCAGCAAATGAGTAAGAACTATTAGATTGTACATGCTACTTATCACCTTCATTGTTGTGTTGTGAACAAAGTTGAATTGTTTGGGCTTGTGAAAAAGGTAGAATTTACTAGATGTCCTGTAATGAGATATGGCCCTTTTTAATGGCATACCATATGAAGATTCTTTTAGTCAATAGAACTTCTATGCATGCCTTCAGCACATTACATCTTCATTCAGTGAAGGATGTCATCAAAAGCGAAGGATGGCATTGGATTTTCTTCATTATTTAACCAAGTGAAGGATAGCATCACATAATGGTGGACGCAGCTTCGGTGCCTTAAAGGCACCTGCCTTTGGGTCACCGGCATGTGGGCCAGCCATCTGTTGGGCCCACATGTCATAGACACAAAGGTAGGTGCCTTAAGGCACCGAAGCATCGTCCCATAATGGTGTAGTCTAGGATAGGGATACCTACATTTTGATTTTTTGCACAATACATTGCAATATAATATACATGATTTTAACTTGTACTTTTGATGAATTTTATCTCAAGTTCTTCAATGATAATATTGTTTTTGCTTGTTTCTTAAATCTGTTTCCCAAGCAAAAAATCTTCTATCGTTCGGTTTGTTTCCAGCAATGTGTATTGTTAAATTATCTATGTTGCTATTATTTTGGAAATGAGACTATATTCTTATGATATTGCTTAAAGTAGTATTTGCTAGACACTTCTACTTCACATGTATGGTTGTTGTTGATACTTACATCTATTTTTTATATTAGTGGTTCAGAAAAACATCTATTTCTAAATATTATTTTTGTGCCATGATATACCTGTCATTCTATTGCCATAATGGACGGGCGCGGCAACGCGCGCCATCGATGATCTAGTATTTTTAAAAATAAGGAAATTATTTCACTCAGACAGCCATAACTAAACAGACCAACCACATCCCTCATCTCGCTCACTCTCATCTCTCACTCTTCTCACAAATCCATTAACTGATGTTCTAAGTGAGCTAGTGATAGTCTCGTTGTGGTAGGCCAGCAACAAGGGACAAGGGCAGTAACCGCTCTAATATCTTAGTGTTATTACCTCTTCTATACTGGACCCACACTCCATCCCAGGCTCTACCATGACGGCGATGTGCTCATGTGTTGCCATGGAAAAAGAAAACTATGAATAGAAATGTTCGTTCAAAGCATGAAAAAATTGTGAAGAGAAGCCTCAACTAAAATTATCTCTCTAACAAAAATGTATCATAAGTCAACTCATAGGCAACAAACATGATTCAGAAATACCATCAACAATTAGTCCCTCATTCATTGTTCTCGGAGTCGGTTGGGTATTGCCTAGGCAAGAGAGGGCACACCGGTGGCCTGAGAAGCACTCCTCTAAGGCGGAGGTAGAGGCGAGTCTCTCGATGTCGTGGGCCTACATTACAGCGTCCTCCTTACGGGCGTATCTAGCAAGACAAACTAACAACTGACTAAAGCTATCTAAGTCACCAAACATTGTTCTCTGCAAACCTTTTTGTTGAATATAAGAATAATGCAATTTTGAATTATAAAAAACAAGGCAACAAACATTTTTAATGCAAGGCTAATATTTATTTCTTAACTGCAATAATAAAACTACACTAAAAATATAAATACTTCTTCTGAATACAAATAATAAAGGAATGATAAATCACAAAACGCGAGTATATGCCGACATTCGTGCTATGTAGTTAGACTGCCTATACATAGAGCAGAGCCATGACTTGAAACATCATTTCACTATAAGTTTGAAGACAATATGAGGTCTGGTCATAGACTAAAATATGTGCACATGAGCTATCAAAGGCCATGCTAAAAAGCATATTAGCAATGATAATTTTAGTGAAATCTTCACATGAAGTAAGAGCATGTTTGAACTTGATCAATCTAAATGTGAATTCCTTATAATGACCTCAACACCCCTCAAGTATCTATGGATGCAAACATATATAAGTTTGTGATATGGTGTAGCACTAATGCTACATAAACAGTAGGAATAAATAAAAGGTTTGTATAAGCACATGTTAAATCAAAGCAAGTCTCCAAGACATCTTTGATCACTCAATCTGTGCTAATACGACTGTTAAGTGCAGGAGAAAGTCTGAAATACACAAATTGCAAAAACTACAAAAATACACAAACAATAACAACCAACTATAAATGGGTATTGATCCCTCAAGAATCAAGCCCACCAAAACCACCTTTAAAGGTGTCATACCAGGTGTAGAGGCCTGCTGTACGGGCACAATATCACTGGAAGTGGTCTTCGGATCCCCAAATAATTTCTCAAGCGGAGAATTAATCTTCGATATCGTCCCCTTCCGCAGTGGTTATCACGCGCTGCTCGGACGAACCGCATTTGCTCGTTTCAATGCGGTGCCGCAATATGCCTACCTTAAGCTCAAGATGCCCGGACCTCGCGGTGTTATAATAGTCAATGGAAACACGGAGCGCTCCCTCCGTACGGAGGAGCACACCGCGGCCCTCGCAGCAGAAGTACAGAGTAGCCTTATTAGGCAAAACCTCAATTCGGCAATAAAGCCCCCGGACACCGTCAAGCGAGTCCGAGCTACTCTGCAACAGGACCGTCCGGCTCGTCCAGAGCTCAGCTAGCAATCCGGCCTTCGTCCCAGCCCCAATGAAGTGGTGAAATTCGTGCCACGCGTACACAACTACGCACTTAAAATACCATGGGCATGGACGGAGGCACAGCTAGACCGCGGTCCATAATGCGGCTCAGCCGCTCCTGGATCCGCATACCTTCACTTTTTCTCTTTCTTTCAGGTGTTTTCTCTTCTCGAGGCCTTTTCGGATAAACCTGCTCATCGGACCCATAGCAGGACGGATACACCAAGGAGCTCGGACGTACAAGGGAATACCCAGGTGGTCTCTGCTAATGATCGTCAGGCCTGTTTTAAATACTCACACGTAGCTCGCTCTTGGTCATGGCATGTTAAATAGCCTTATTTGCTTATTGCACTACTTGTATACATACGCCTTGACGTATTAATCAAATTACAATGAAAAATAACTCGCAGTGTCTGCTCATTACCTATTTTTTTTTCTTGTTTATCTATTTTCAATTGCACCCGTACATTCTGGTATGCCTTAATTCGTCAGGGGCTTCATTGCACCCCATAACACGGCAAGAAAGTCCGAACACTTTTACAGTATAGTTCGGCACCCCGAACTTATAGCATTATATGCATCGGCTCCGAATCATGTCTTTGGTCAATAGTTGGGTTGCCCGGCTCCTGTGCTTGCTACCTTACGTTCCGCTATATCGGCTAGGATAGTAAAAGGGAGAACTACTGCGATTGTGTCCTGGTTCTTCCGGACGAGCACCTCAATAGAGAAAGCCGAAAACTGACTATCATGATGCGGCGAGAGCTGGTCAGCTATTCGAGAGGTTTTCAAATCGTTAGAGATCTTTTTTCCGCTTTATGCAAGGAATCGGTCTTTATCCGATTAGGCGTGTATAGCGCCCCAACTTCGGCCTTCCGAATACCAGGGGCTACGCCAAAATTTAAAATTATAGAACTCCTATGGCTAAGTGAGGGTGATAAAGCTGTATAGTCCGATTGCCTTTGTTCGTTGCGCTAAACACCTCCTTAAAGGACCAAAAATTTGGATAAAGAGTGTTTAGATTTATCCCGAACACCCCTGTACTAGCTACTTGGGGCAGAAGCCGACGACTGGCCAACTCTCAGATTTTATAAAACGGCCGCACAGGAGGTAAAATTTTAAATAACAAGCATTATATTACATGAAAACCTTGTTCCATATTACAGGACAGGATAAAATAATGCTTTCACGGGAAAATGATATCCTTGACACATTGCTCCGCCACAAGGCGGGATCCCTTCATGACACTGTCACAGTACATCTCGGACTTGCGATGCTCCTTCCCGTGGGCGGACCTTCGGCCATCAACTTCGTGGCATCCATCTTCGCCCAGTGCATCTTGGCGCAGGCGAAAGCCATCTGCGCACCTTCAATGCGGACCGACTGCTTGACGACATCAAGCCGAGGGCAAGCACTGACCAGCCGCTTCATGAGTCCGAAGTAGCTACTGGGCATGGGCTCAGCATGCCATAGCCGGACTATTAGGTCCTTCATGGCTAGTTCGGCCGCCTTGTGCAGCTTGACTAACTGTTTTAGCTGGTCGCTAAAGGGCACCAGATGTTCTGGTCCAAGGTATTGAGACCAGAACAGCTTCTCCTTCGAGCTCCCTTCTTCGGCTCGAAAGAACTCTGCAGCATTTGATATGCTGCGCGGCAGATCCGCAAACGCTCCTCGAGAACTCCAAATTCGGGTAAGTAAAAGGAATATTTCCTTCACATACTTGCTTTGCATAATAAAAGCCTTACCCACCGTGATCTTCTTGGCCGCATGGATTTCCTAGAGGGCGCTCTGAGCTTCGGTTCGGGCATCTTGCGCGCTCTCGCGGGCCTTGGCAAGTTCGGACTCTTGAGTCTTAGAATCACGCTCCAAGGACTCATACTTTTTAACGGCGTCCTGGAGCTCTTGTTGGACCTCGCTGACCCGGGCCTCCTGCTTCTCGCGCGAGGCGCGTTCCTTCGCCGCTTTGTCCTCAACCTCGACCAACGCCTTCTTGAGGGCCGCTACTTTGGCCGTGGCTCCTAATAAAGTTCATGAAACTTTAGTCAGCTCGAACCTTTCATCCTTCCTAAATATAAGCACAGGTTAGTGCATACCTTGGTTGTCCTCCAGCTGCTTCTTCACGAGGCCGAGCTCTTCCTCGGCCCGCTCTAGATTCTGCTTTAATCGGGAGACCTCCGCAGTGTGAGCGGCAGCAGACAGCAGCGACGCCTGCTTATTCACATAGACATGTTATGTTAGACTCCTGTGAAAATTATTTTGATCCTTTGTTTGGTTTTTCTTTCCGAACACCGAACAGAGCATCAGGGGCTACCGTCTACAAGGTGATATTCTTTTACAACTACATTACTTACCTCAAAGCCTGTTAGAAGGCTAAGGCAGGTTTCGGTCAGTCCATTTTTGGCAGATTGGACTTTCCCAATCACCGTACTCATAAGAGTACGATGTTCTTCCATAATGGAAGCGCCTTGTAGCGCTTCCAGCAATCTATCCGGTGCCCCTGGATGGATAGAGGTCACCGGTGGAGGCGGCTTGCCCCCCTCATTCGGGAGAGGCTGCCTGCCTGAATCTGGAACCACTTGGGTCTCCGGAGCTGTATTCGGCTGAGGGCCGAACTGGATACGGCCCCCATCGTCGGGGTCTGTAGGGGTCTTCCCCCCATGTGTTCGGCAACCGGGGTTTTATCCACCGGCATCACCGAAATGGTCTCCCCTTGGCCCGGTATCCTTCGAGACAACACCTCAGTGTTGTCCGCAACCTTGGGGGAGGTGGCCGTCGGAAGTGACCCGTTGTTCATCGCCGACGGGTCCAGCGACCCCTCCGAAGAGGAGGATAGCTCGATGTTGGACTGGACCGGACTGTAGATGCATGGTCTAGCACATTAAAAAAATGATAAAGTGAAACGACCGAAAATATTACCGTGTCCAGATACTTACAATTTGGCCAGGGGCTTGGCCCTGGGCTCCCACTCCCTGCTGCTGTTAGTGGCTGCGGCGGAGTAGTCCGGAAGGGAGATTTTTCCCTTCCTGGATGCCTCGGCCTCCCGTGGAGGCCATCCTCTTCTTTTTCCCTCCAGTAGGGGGGGACGGGTCTTCTCCTCCTCGTCGTCGTCTTCGGCGGAGGAGTGCGTCTCGGCGTCTTCGGACGTCACGTCCGAAGCACCCTTGCGGCGGAGACCATCTCTGGTTCCCTTGGCCGCTTTCTTGGCTTTCTTCTCCGGCACCTCATAAGGCGCCGGAAACAACATCTTCGTTAGAAGAGGAGTTTCTAGATCTTCGGGTAGCGGAGCCGGATAGACAATCTGCTCTGCTGTCATTACCCAGGCCTGAAAGATGGGCATGGAGGCTTAGGTTCCTCCCACAGATATGCCAGTAAAAGGTATACCTTGCAAACATAAAAGAACTTACCGGGTTAGCCCGGCGTTTTGCGCTAAGCCCACGATCTTCGGTTGTGGGCGGTGGTACCTCACCGGTCTTAAAGAGCACCTTCTAGATGTCTTCGTGTGTTGTACCGAAGAGCTCCAGCAGCGTCTGGTGTTTGGCCGGGTCAAACTCTCACAAATTACAAGTCCGACTCTGGCATGGAAGGATCCGGCGGAAGAGCATAACTTGGACCACGTTGACAAGCTTGATTTTCTTGCTTATCATGTTCTGGACATATGTCTGGAGCCCGGTCAGTTCTTCCGCTGAGCCCCAGGTTAAACCCTTCTCTTGCCAGGAGGTGAGCCGCATGGGGACTCCGGACCGGAATTCGGGGGTTGCCGCCCAGTTGGTGCCGCGCGGCTCGGTGGTGTAGAACCACCCCGATTGCTGAAGGAAATATGCCCTAGAGGCAATAATAAAGTTATTATTTATTTCCTTATCATGATAAATGTTTATTATTCATGCTAGAATTGTATTAACCGGAAACATAATACATGTGTGAATATATAGACAAACAGAGTGTCACTAGTATGCCTCTACTTGACTAGCTTGTTAATCAAAGATGGTTATGTTTCCTAACCATGGACAAAGAGTTGTTATTTGATTAACGGGATCACATCATTAGTTGAATGATCTGATTGACATGACCCATTCCGTTAGCTTAGCACCCGATCGTTTAGTATGTTGCTATTGCTTTCTTCATGACTTATACATGTTCCTATGACTATGAGATTATGCAACTCCCGTTTACCGGAGGAACACTTTGTGTGCTACCAAACGTCACAACGTAACTGGGTGATTATAAAGGTGCTCTACAGGTGTCTCCAAAGGTACTTGTTGGGTTGGCGTATTTCGAGATCAGGATTTGTCACTCCGAATGTCGGCGAGGTATCTCTGGGCCCTCTCGGTAATGCACATCACTTAAGCCTTGCAAGCATTACAACTAATGAGTTAGTTGCGAGATGATGTATTACGGAACGAGTAAAGAGACTTGCTGGTAATGAGATTGAACTAGGTATTGGATACCGACGATCGAATCTCGGGTAAGTAACATACCAATGATAGAGGGAACAACGTATGTTGTTATGCGGTTTGACCGATAAAGATCTTCGTAGAATATGTGGGAGCCAATATGGGCATCCAGGTCCCGCTATTGGTTATTGACCGAAAACGTGTCTCGGTCATGTCTACATAGTTCTCGAACCCGTAGGGTCCGCACGCTTAACGTTTCGTTGACGATATAGTATTACATGAGTTATGAATGTTGGTAACCGAATGTTGTTCAGAGTCCCGGATGAGATCATGGACATGACGAGGAACTCCAAAATGGTCTGGAGATAAAGTTTGATATATGGGATAATAGTGTTTGATCTCCGGAAGGGTTCCAGAATTCACCGGAAGGGGTTCCGGATGTTTCCCGAAATGTTTGGGTACGAGAACACGTTATTTGGGCCAAAGGGGAAAGCCCACGAGCCTTTTGGAAAGTGCAAAAGGAAGTTTTGCGGAGACCAGAGGCTAGACGCCAGGAACCCTGGCGTCTAGCCCTGGAGTCCGTGTAGGACTCTTGCCTTTCGGGCAAAACCGACTTTGAGGAGGCTTTTGCTCCAAGTTTCGACCCCAGGGCTCAACATATAAATAGAGGGGCAGGGCTAGCACCAAAGACACATCAAGAAACACCAAGCCGTGTGCCGGCAACCCCGTCCCCTCTAGTTTATCCTCCGTCATAGTTTCCGTAGTGCTTAGGCGAAGCCCCGCGGAGATTGTTCTTCACCAACACCGTCACCACGCCGTCGTGCTGCCGGAACTCATCTACTACTTCGCCCGTATTGCTGGATCGAGAAGACGAGGACGTCATCGAGCTGAACGTGTGCAGAACTCTGAGGTGCCGTGCGTTCGGTACTTGGATCGGTCGGATCGTGAAGACGTACGACTACATCAACCGCGTTGATAAACGCTTCCGCTTAGCAATCTTCAAGGGTATGAAGATACACTCCCCCTCTCGTTGCTATACATCACCATGATCTTGCGTGTGCGTAGGAATTTTTTTGAAATTACTACGTTCCCCAACAGTGGCATCCGAGCCTAGGTTTTATGGTTTGATGTTATATGCACGAGTAGAACACAAGTGAGTTGTGGGCGATATAAGTCATACTGCTTACCAGCATGTCATACTTTGGTTCGACGGTATTGTTGGATGAAGCGGCCCAGACCGACATTACACGTACGCTTAAGCGAGACTGGTTTTACCGCCGTGCTTTGCACACAGGTGACTAGCGGGTGTCAGTTTCTCCAACTTTAGTTGAACCGAGAGTGGCTACGCCCGGTCCTTGCAAAGGTTAAAATAGCATCAACTTGACAAACTATCGTTGTGGTTTTGATGCGTAGGTGAGATTGGTTCTTGCTTAAGCCCGTAGCAGCCACGTAAAACTTGGAACAACAAAGTAGAGGACGTCTAACTTGTTTTTGCAGGGCATGTTGTGATGTGATATGGCCAAGACATGATGCTATATTTTATTGTATGAGATGATCATGTTTTTTAACCAAAGTTATCGGCAACTGGCAGGAGCCATATGGTTGTCGCCTTATTGTATGAAATGCAAACGCCCTGTAATTGCTTTACTTTATCACTAAGCGGTAGCAATAGTCATAGAAGCAATAGATGGCGTAAACGATAACGATGCTACGATGGAGATCAAGGTGTCGCGCCGGTGACGATGGTGATCATGATGGTGCTTCGGAGATGGAGATCACAAGCACAAGATGATGATGGCCATATCATATCACTTATATTGATTGCATGTGATGTTTATCCTTTATGCATCTTATCTTGCTTTGATTAACGGTAGCATTTTAAGATGATCTCTCACTAAAAATTATCAAGAAGTGTTCTCCCTGAGTATGCACCGTTGCCAAAGTTCGTCGTGCCCAGACACCACGTGATGATCGGGTGTGATAAGCTCTACGTCCATCTACAACGGGTGCAAGCCAGTTTTGCACACGCGGAATACTCAGGTTAAACTTGACGAGCCTAGCATATGCAGATATGGCCTCGGAGCACGGAGACCGAAAGGTCGAGCGTGAATCATATAGTAGATATGATCAACATAGTGATGTTCACCATTGAAAACTACTCCATCTCACGTGATGATCGGTTATGGTTTAGTTGATTTGGATCACGTGATCACTTACATGACTAGAGAGATGTCTGTCTAAGTGGGAGTTCTTAAGTAATATGATTAATTGAACTTAAATTTATCATGAACTTAGTCCTGGTAGTATTTTGCAATTTATGTTGTAAGATCAATAGCTTGCATTGTTGCTTTCATATGTTTATTTTGATATGTTCCTAGAGAAAATTGTGTTGAAAAATGTTAGTAGCAATGATGCGGATTGGATCCGCGATCTGAGGTTTATCCTCATTGCTGCACAGAAGAATTATGTCCTTAATGCACCGCTAGGTGACAGACCTATTGCAGGAGCAGATGCAGACGTTATGAATGTTTGGCTAGCTCAATATGTTGACTACTTGATAGTTTTGTGCACCATGCTTTATGGCTTAGAATCGGGACTTCAAAGATGTTTTGAACATCATGGACCATATGAGATGTTCCAGGAATTGAAGTTAATATTTCAAGCAAATACCCGAGTTGAGAGATATGAAGTTTCCAACAAGTTCTATAGCTAAAAGATGGAGGAGAATCGCTCAACTAGTGAGCATGTGCTCAGATTGTCTGGGTACTACAATCGCTTGAATCAAGTGGGAGTTAATCTTCCAGATAAGATAGTGATTGACAGAATTCTCTAGTCACCATCACCAAGTTAGTAGAACTTCGTGATGAACTATAGTATGCAAGGGATGATGAAAATGATTCCCGAGTTTTTCATGATGATGAAATCGATGAAGGTAGAAATCAAGGAAGAACATCAAGTGTTGATGGTTAACAAGACCACTAGTTTCAAGAAAAGGGCAAAGGGATAGAAGGGAACTTCAAAAGAACGGCAAGCAAGTTGCTGCTCAAGTGAAGAAGCCCAAGTCTGGACCTAAGCCTGAGACTAAGTGCTTCTACTGCAAAAGGAATGGTCACTGGAAGCGGAAATGCCCTAAATATTTGGTGGATAAGAAGGATGGCAAAGTGAACAAGGGTATATTTGATATACAGGTTATTGATGTGTGTTTTACTAGTATTTATAGTAGCCCATGTTAGAATAAATCCGAGGCATACTGTTGATCATCACGAGGACCAAGTAATCACACGAGCACGACACCGAGATTTGTTAACGAGGTTCACCGATATGGCTACATCCCCGGGGCTTGACTACGGGCGCTCCTCCCCGTGACACCGTCACAATACCGCACACCGGCCACCCGGGCGCCGGCACATGCCGCCGGCTCCCCCTTGCGCGCCTGTGCTATTATGTTGGCATAGGTTACATCGTGTGTCTACCCCCACTATATATGAGAGGCCTAGGATACAAGTGTCCTACTAGGACACGACTCCATATCCTATCTAAACACAATACAACTACAAGTCCAACTGTAACCTACCTCGTACACTATATTCGACACAACTCCAACAAACTCCACCTTGGCGAATATACTCCACCATCCTGGATTTGTCCATGCGTCAAACTTCCATGTACATTGGACTTGAGCTCATCCCATGAGAACCGCTCCTACTCCAAAGACTCCATATGACTCCACCTGCAACTTGTAGTCCCTTCTTTTCTTGACCACGGTCAACACTCGAGCAAAATTAAGTTCCTTGTTACTCTAGCTTGTGCTCCCAACTTCCAGAGTACCCGTCCAACGCCATCACACACTGATCACTGACCTGCGTGAAAGTGAACAACTCACATATTGGGGGTCACACATAAGAGTTACCCGAACTCAACATCACCGCTCCTTTCTTGACTGCATGTCTAGAACTTGAAGGAATTTCACCATTGCTTGTAGTCATCCCAAGTCAAATTCGCAGTTGTCCCACCACATGTATGACCACCAGAGCCCTGGCCCGTCTCCATGTCCCATGCGTACCGCACGCCTCGCCGCTATTACCGCGTCGAGCCTCCGCTGTCCCGGTCGAGTCTCAAGGGTCGCGACCCACACCACTCAACCCCCACTGCAGAGTAACACCGATCAGCACCGACCGATGACGAGTTTCACGCTTCCATCAGACCACTGGGCTCCAGTCCAAACTATGTGTCCCTCGCTTTTTTGTCCCGCTGAATAGGCTTTGACTCTCTGAGCTCTTACGCCGTAGCCCCTCAATCAGCACCGAGTGAAGTCTTCCAGACTCCAGCTCCACTTTCAACATGACTCCATGGTAGATGATCAGTCCACCCACGCGCCCCGTCAACTTCAAGCTTCGTGTGTACACCACCTTGAATCAACCCCGCGCCATAGTCTTGTCGAAGCCGCCCAAGCCCTCAGGCCTGCGCCACGTGTTTCCACGCTCTAGAAGTCGGTCACATCAGCATCACGCTCCTATGTCGTCGTCGCCGATCCCTTCTGTACCAACCGACTCACGTCGATCGCCAGACTATCTAGTCCGACCCAGCCGAACTTCTCTGACTGCAACCATGTTTCACCCTGCATCGTGTTAACCAGCACATACCATGCATTACTCGACGCCCTGTTAATCATGATCCTCATGACGTGCTCGTCCGCGCCCTCCGTTGCCCCTCCACACACGCCAAGCCTTCTGATCAAACCAACCTAGCAAAACTTCCATGCAAATTTGGATCAGACAAATCCCTCGTCTGCAAATTATTATGCTCATGTTTGATTTATTAGCTTCTCCGTGCACCTAGCAGAAAAGAATCAAATCCTTTTGATCCATGCCAAACCACTCCCGTGCACACGTGTTGGACCTAGCAACTCTTTTTTGTTCTCAAAACAAATCACGTGTCTGCACAACACCAAGCAAGGCACACGTATACAGTTGACGTACACGTCCAGGATCAGCAGCACCGCATGGGCCTCGCGCCATGCCGCTACCTTCTCGGCCACCCAGCACCTGGGCCTGCAGCCGTCCCGCAGAAAACCAGAATACAGCCATCCTGCAGAAAACCAAAAAATTCCACGCCTTGGCCAACCTGGCGACTGCCTCCTACGGCGCTCGCGGCGCTCCGTGCCCTAACCGCCGCTGCTTCAGATCCGACCTGCCGCTACCTTGGTTGCTTCCGATTGCTTCCGAACCTGCTACTTTGGCCTCCGTGCCATGACCATCTTTGACCTTCACATCAGACCTTATCTGCTGCGGACCGTCAACAGATCGGAACAGAACACGGCACCTCTCTTCAAGACCGACCATCGCAGCTTTTCCTCTTGATCAACAACGATTGAAAACCTCTTCGAAACCTTGCTCATGATACCACTTGTTAGAATAAATCCAAGGCATACTGTTGATCATCACGAGGACCAAGTAATCACACGAGCACGACACCGAGATTTGTTAATGAGGTTCACCGATATGGCTACATCCTCGGGGCTTGACTACGGGCGCTCCTCCCCGTGACACCGTCACAATACCGCACACCGGCCACCCGGGCGCCGGCACACGCCGCCGGCTCCCCCTTGCGCGCCTGTGCTATTATGTTGGCATAGGTTACATCGTGTGTCTACCCCCACTATATATGAGAGGCCTAGGATACAAGTGTCCTACTAGGACACGACTCCATATCCTATCTAAACACAATACAACTACAAGTCCAACTGTAACCTACCTCGTACACTATATTCGACACAACTCCAACAGCCCATGAGTATTTGATACTTGTTCGGTTGCTAAGATTAGTAACTCGAAACAGGAGTTAGAGAATAAACAAAGACTAGTTGAAGGGGAAGTGACGATGAGTGTTGGAAGTAGTTCCAAGATTGATATGATCATCATCGCACACTCCCTATACTTTCGGGATTAGTGTTAAACCTAAATAAATGGTATTTGGCGTTTGCGTTGAGCATGAATATGATTTGATCATGTTTATTGCAATACGGTTATTCATTTAAAATCAGAGAATAATTGTTGTTCTATTTAAATGAATAAAACCTTCAATGGTCATACACCCAACGAAAATAGTTTGTTGGCTCTCGATCGTAGTGATGCACATATTCATAATATTGATGCCAAAAGATGCAAAGTTAATAATGATAGTGCAACTTATTTGTGGCACTGCCGTTTTGGTCATATCGGTGTAAAGCGCATGAAGAAACTCCATAAAGATGGATTTTCGGAATCACTTGGTTATGAATCATTTGATGCTTGCGAACCGTGCCTTTTGTGCAAGATGACTAAAACTCCGTTCTCCGGAACAATGGAACAAGCTACTGAGTTATTGGAAATAATACATAGCGATGTATGCGATCCAATGAGTGTTGATGCTCGTGGCAAGTATTGTTATTTTCTGACCTTCACAAGATGATTTGAGCAGATATGGGTATATCTACTTGATGAAACATAAGTCTAAAATAGTTGAAAGGTTCAAAGAATTTCAGAGTGAAGTGGAAAAATCATCGTAACAAGAAAAATAAAGTTTCTACGATCTGATCGCGGAGACAAATATTTGAGTTACAAGTTTGGTCTTCAATTAAAAAAATGTGGAATAGTTTCACAAATTCATGCCACCTGGAACACCACATCATAATGGTGTGTCCGAACGTCATAACCGAACTTTATTGGATATAGTACAATCTATGATGTTTCTTACCGATTTACCAATATCGTTTTGGGATCATGCATTAGAGACAACTGCATTCACGTTAAATAGGGCACCATCTAAATCCGTTGAGACGACACTATATGAACTGTGGTTTAGCAAGAAACCAAAGTTGTCATTTCTTAAAGTTTGGGGCTTTGCGATGCTTATGTGAAAAAGTTTCATCCTGATAAGCTCAAACCCAAATCGGAGAAGTGCGTCTTCATAGAATACCCAAAGGAAATTGTTGGGTACACCTTCTATCACAGATCCGAAGGCAAAACATTCGTTGCTAATAATGGATCCTTTCTAGAGAAGGAGTTTCTCTCGAAAAGAAGTGAGTGGGAGGAAAGTAGAACTTGATGAGGTAACTGTACGTGTTCCCTTATTGGAAAGTAGTTCATCACAGAAATCTGTTCTTGTGACTACTATACCAATTAGTGAGGAAGCTAATGATGATGATCATGTAACTTCAGATCAAGTTACTACCGAACCTCGTAGGTAAAACAGAGTGAGATCCGCACCAGAGTGGTACGGTAATCCTGTTCTGGAGGTCGTGTTACTTGACCATGACAAACCTATGAACTACGAGGAAGCGATGATGAGCCCAGATTCCGCGAAATGGCTTGAGGCCATGAAATCTGAGATGAGATCCATGTATGAGAACAAAGTGTGGACTTTGGTGGAGTTGCCCGATGATCGGCAAGCCATAGAAAATAAATGGATCTTGAAGAGGAAGACGGACGCTGATAGTAGTGTTACTATCTACAAAGCTAGACTTGTCGAAAAAGGTTTTTGACAAAGTTCAAGATGTTGAATACAATGAGATTTTCTCACTCGTATCGATGCTTAAAAGTCTGTACGAATCATGTTAGCAATTGCCACATTTTTTTGAAATCTGGCAAAAGGATGTCAAAACTGCATTTCTTAATGGATTTATTAAAGAAGAGTTGTATATGATGCAACCAGAAGGTTTTGTCAATCCTAAAGGTGCTAACAAAATGTGCAAGCTCCAGCGATCCATCTATGGATTGGTGCAAGCATCTTGGAGTTGGAATATACGCTTTGATAAGTTGATCAAAGCATATAGTTTATACAGACCTGCAGTGAAGCCTGTATTTACTAGAAAGTGAGTGGGAGCACTACAGCATTTCTGATAAGTATATGTGAATGACATATTGTAGATCGGAAATAATGTAGAATTATTCTGCAGAGCATAAAGGAATGTTTGAAAGGAGTTTTTCAAAGAAAGACCTCGGTGAAGCTGCTTACATATTGAGCATCAAGATCTATAGAGATAGATCAAGACGCTTGATAAGTTTTTTCAATGAGTACATACCTTGACAAGATTTTGAAGTAGTTCAAAATGGAACAGTCAAAGAAAGAGTTCTTGCCTGTGTTACAAGGTGTGAAATTGAGTAAGACTCAAAACCCGACCACGGCAGAAGATAGAAAGAGAATGAAAGTCATTCCCTATGCCTTGGCCATAGGTTCTATAAAGTATGCCATGCTGTGTACCAGATCTATTGTATACCCTACACTGAGTTTGGCAAGGGAGTACAATAGTGATCTAGGAGTAGATCACTGGACAGCGGTCAAAATTATCCTTAGTGGAATAAGGATATGTTTCTCGATTATGGAAGTGACAAAAGGTTCATCGTAAAGGGTTACGTCGATGCAAGTTTTGACACCGATCTGGATGACTCTAAGTCTCGATCTAGATACATATTGAAAGTGGGAGCAATTAGCTAGAGTAGCTCCGTGCAGAGCATTGTAGACATAGAAAATTGCAAAATACATAACGGATCTGAATGTGAAAGACCCGTTGACTAAGATTCTCTCACAAGCAAAACATGATCACACCTTAGTACTCTTTGGGTGTTAATCACATAGCGATGTGAACTAGATTAGTGAATCTAGTAAACCCTTTGGGTGTTGGTCACATGGCGATGTGAACTATGGGTGTTAATCACATGATGATGTGAACTATCGATGTTAATCACATTGTGATGTGATCTAGATTATTGACTCTAGTGCAAGTGGGAGATTGAAGGAAATATGCCCTAGAGGCAATAATAAAGTTATTATTTATTTCCTTATATCATGATAAATGTTTATTATTCATGCTAGAATTGTATTAACCGGAAACATAATACACGTGTGAATATATAGACAAATAGAGTGTCACTAGTACGCCTCTACTTGACTAGCTTGTTAATCAAAGATGGTTATGTTTCCTAACCATGGACAAAGAGTTGTTATTTGATTAACGGGATCACATCATTAGTTGAATGATCTGATTGACATGACCCATTCCGTTAGCTTAGCACCCGATTGTTTAGCATGTTGCTATTGCTTTCTTCATGACTTATACATGTTCCTATGACTATGAGATTATGCAACTCCCGTTTACCGGAGGAACACTTTGTGTGCTACCAAACGTCACAACATAACTGGGTGATTATAAAGGTGCTCTACAGGTGTCTCTAAAGGTACTTGTTGGGTTGGCGTATTTCGAGATTAGGATTTGTCACTCCGAATGTCGGAGAGGTATCTCTGGGCCCTCTCGGTAATGCACATCACTTAAGCCTTGCAAGCATTACAACTAATGAGTTAGTTGCGAGATGATGTATTACAGAACGAGTAAAGAGACTTGCCGGTAACGAGATTGAACTAGGTATTGGATACCGACGATCGAATCTCGGGTAAGTAACATACCGATGACAAAGGGAACAATGTATGTTGTTATGCGGTTTGACCGATAAAGATCTTCGTAGAATATGTGGGAGCCAATATGGGCATCCAGGTCCCGCTATTGGTTATTGACCGGAAATGTGTCTCGGTCATGTCTACATAGTTATCGAACCCATAGGGTCCGCACGCTTAACGTTTCGTTGACGATATAGTATTATATGAGTTATGCATGTTGGTAACCAAATGTTGTTCGGAGTCCCGGATGAGATCATGGACATGACGAGAAACTCCGGAATGGTCCGAAGATAAAGTTTGATATATGGGATAATAGTGTTTGATCTCCGGAAGGGTTCCGGAATTCACCGGAAGCGGTTCCGGATGTTTCCCGAAATGTTTGGGTACGAGAACGCGTTATTTGGGCCAAAGGGGAAAGCCCACGAGGCTTTTGGAAAGTGCAAAAGGAAGTTTTGCGGAGACCAGAGGCTAGATGCCAGGAACCCTGGCGTCTAGGGGGTAGACGCCGGGAACCCTGGCGTCTAGCCCTGGAGCCCGTGTAGGACTCTTGCCTTTCGGGCAAAACCGACTTTGAGGAGGCTTTTGCTCCAAGTTTCGACCCCAGGGCTCAACACATAAATAGAGGGGCAGGGCTAGCACCAAAGACACATCAAGAAACACCAAGCCGTGTGCCGGCAACCCCGTCCCCTCTAGTTTATCCTCCGTCATAGTTTCCGTAGTGCTTAGGCGAAGCCCTGCGGAGATTGTTCTTCACCAACACCGTCACCACGCCGTCGTGCTGCCGGAACTCATCTACTACTTCGCCCGTCTTGCTGGATCGAGAAGGCAAGGACGTCATCGAGCTGAACGTGTGCAGAACTCGGAGGTGCCGTGCGTTCGGTACTTGGATCGGTCGGATCGTGAAGATGTACGACTACATCAACCGCGTTGATAAATGCTTCCGCTTAGCGATCTTCAAGGATATGAAGATACACTCCCCCTCTCGTTGCTATACATCACCATGATCTTGCGTGTGCGTAGGAATTTTTTTGAAATTACTATGTTCCCCAACAATTGCCACCCCTTTACAGTCTCCACAAAGGAGCCTTCGGGCCAAGTGACATTGGGCATCTTGCCCACCATGGCACCTCCGCACTCCGCTTGTTGGCCGCTCACCACCTTCGACTTCACATTGAAGGTCTTCAGCCATAGGCCGAAGTGAGGTGGGATGCGGAGGAAGGCCTCGCACACGGCAATAAATGCCAAGATGTTGAGGATGGAATTGGGGGCCAAGTCGTTGAAGTCCAGCCCATAGTAGAACATCAGTCCGCGGACGAACAGGTGGAGGGGGAATCCCAGCCCACGGACGAAGTGGAAGAGAAACACCACCCTCTCTTGGGGCTCTGGGGTAGGGATGATCTGCCCCTTGGCCGGAAGCCGATGAGCGATGTCTTTGGACAAGTACCCGGCCTCCCAGAGCTTCTTGATGTCCTCCTTCTTAACGGAGGAGGCCATCCACTTGCCTCCAGCTCTAGAACCGGACATGATTGGAGTGTGTTTTCGGGCGGAAAAGGTGAGAACTTGGGCGTTGAAGCTCAAGAATGAATGGGCAGAGGAAGAAGAAAGCGTGGGTGAAAGAGGGGAATCCTTATCCCTTTATAAAGGCAGTAAAAATCATGCGCCTCCCCACTTGCCCTAAAGCTCGCTTATTTCCCAAGCGTCGTGCGGATGGCACGGTTGGGTTACCCGTACCCACATTGATGAGAATCCCGTGATAAGGGGACACCATCTCTGCTTTGATAAGACGTGTCAATGAAACCGCACCTCAAAATACGGAGGGGCAGGATAAAAATGGTTCGAATAAAGACCGGGCCGTGGCATGATGTCACGCTATGAGTTGTCAGCAGATTGGAGCCGTGGGATATTATACTCTCTACTGTGGTATGTGGAATTTGTTCTGCAGAGCCGGACACGATTCTTATGTTCAAGATCTACTTTGGAGTATTCGGGGAAGGAACCCGCCTTGCAATGCCGAAGACAATCTGCGCGCCGGACTCATCATCATTGAAGCCTGGTTCAGGGGCTATTGAGGGAGTCCCGGATTAAGGGGTCCTTGGACAGCCGGACTATATGCATATGTCGGACTGTTGGACTATGAAGATACAAGATAGAAGACTTCGTCCTGTGTCCGGATGGGACTCTCGTTTGCGTGGAAGGCAAACTTGGCGATTCGGATATGGAGATTCCTTTCTCTGTAACCGACTATGTGTAACCCTAGCCCCCTTTGGTGTCTATATAAACCGGAGGGTTTAGTCCGTAGGACGAGGACAATCATAATCGTAGGCTAGCTTCTAGGGTTTAGCCTCTACGATCTTGTGGTAGATCAACTCTTGTAATACTCATATCATCAAGATCAATCAAGCAGGAAGTAGGGTATTACCTCCATCGAGAGGGCCCGAACCTAGGTAAACATTGTGTCCCCCACCTCCTGTTACCATTAGCCTTAGACGCACAGTTCGGGACCCCCTACCCGAGATCCGCCGGTTTTGACACCGACACTTACTCAAGGAAGCATTATAGTAAATGAATACCTGAATAAATTCAACCATTTGGCCCGGTATTCTCTCTATGATGTGGCCACAGAAGAAAGGAAGGTCGATAGATTCCTTGGCGGACTGAACCAACACCTCAGATGCACTCTCAACATGTTTAATTTTCCTGACTTCCAAACTCTGGTGAACAAGGCCCTCGTCGCAGAAAGGGAACACAAGCTCATGCACGACAGCAGGCCTGCAAATAATGATCACAAGCGCAAATTCGAGCCTAAGAAGGATATGCAACCAGTGCAGAAGGCTCGGACATGGCAACAGACTCAGGTGGAGTACAATCCCAATTGGCAGTAGAATGTCAACAAGACCACTACTCATGTCTAGAATGTTGTAACCAATCCGGTGCGTGAAGATTGTCAGTGCAACAATGCCTGTTTCAGCTGTGGACAAACCGGACATTACGCCAGACAATGTCCCAAGAGCGGCAAAACAATAGCCTCCTACCGTCCACAAGTCAACCACCTAGAGTCATGTTCTGACTCGAGGGCCATCCAAGGTGAAATCTATCATATCTCCGTTGGCGAAGCCCAAGAAGACCCGGAAGTCGTCATTGGTATGTTCCCTGTTAATAGCATACCTGCAGTAATTTTATTTGATTTTGGGGCTTCCCACTTTTTTATTTCGCGGAGTTTTGCTACCCAAAACAAATTTCCCTACTCGATTATGGGCAAAAGTATGATGGTACAGTCCCCGGGATCGGTGCTCCGAAGCAATCTGGTCTGCCGAAATTTAGAAATTGAGATAAAGGGAGTCAAGTTTCCAACAGCTTTGATAGTCACTGAATCTGATAAATTGGACATTATTCTGGGAATGAATTGGTTGACCCAATACCAAGTATGCATCAACTGTGCGACAAGAGAAGTCACCATGGTAAATCAGGAAGGTTGCATCGCAAGTTTTTATGCCCGCAGAAGTATACCCAAGAAGGATATGGTATTCTCAGCTGTGGCCGAAGAAGTGGAATCAATTCCTGTGGTCAGTGAGTATCCAGATGTATTTCTTGAGGAATTGCCAGGAATGCTGCCAGATAGAGAATTGGAGTTTGCTATAGACTTGGTGCCAGGGACTGCACCGATATATAAGAAATATTATTGGATGCATTCGTCAGAATTGGTGGAGTTAAAGAAACAGCTCGATGAAATGCTGCAGAAAGGATACATCCGTCCAAGCTCTTGACCTTGGGGATCACCCGCTATATTCGTGGATAAAAAGGACGACAGTCTTCGGATGTGTGTAGATTACCGACAGTTGAATGACGTGACCAAACAAGTATCCACTGCCAAGAATTGATGATTTGTTCGATCAACTCACCGGTGCCAAAGTATTCTCCAAGATTGATTTGAGGACCGGATATCATCAATTCAAAATCAAGCACAGACATATCTTATTTTCATCAAGATGAGCATATTTAAGAGTATCAGGTAGTGGTTTAAGCTCAAACACGGGATCACCCTTGGGCGGTGGAGGATCCCCTAGAATTTCAACAGGCAAGTTGTGTTTCAAAATAGGTCCCTGTTTAAAGAATACTTCATCTATCTCCCTTCTCTCATTCATAAACATATCATTTTCATGGTCTAGCAAATATTGTTCTAAAGGATCATTAGGAGGCAGGGCAATAGAAGAAAGACCAATAATTTCATCCTTACTAGGCAATTCTTTATCATGGGGTTGTCTACAAAATTTAGCAAAATTAAAGTCATGAGACATATCCCCTAAACCAATCGTAACAATATCCTTTTTGCAGTCTATCCTTGCATTAACAGTATTCAAGAAGGGTCTACCAAATATAATGGGACAAAAGTCATCTTGTGGGGAGCCAAGAACAAGAAAATCAGTAGGATATTTAACTTTTCCACACAAGACTTCAACATCTCTAATAATCCCAACTGGTGAAATAGTATCTCTATTGGCAAGCTTAATTGTAACATCGATTTCTTCTATCTCAGCAGGTGCAATATCATGCATAATTTCTTTGTATAAGGAATGAGGTATTGCACTTGCACTAGCACCCATATCACATAAACCATGATAACAATGATCTCCTATTTTAACATAAATAACATGCATACCTACAACAGGTCTATGTTTATTTTTAGTATCCGGTCTAGCAATTTTAGCAGCTTCATCACAGAAGCAAATAACATGCCCATCAATATTATCAGCCAAGAGATCTTTAACCATAGCAATACCAGGTTCCTTTAATTTGCTCAGGTGGTGTAGGTGTTCTAGTATTACTCTTACGAACCATAGTTGAAGCTTTAGCATGATCCTTTATCCTAACAGGGAAAGGTGGGTTCTCAGTATAGGTAGTAGGAACAATAGGATCATTATAAGTGATAGTCTTTTGTTCAACTTTAATAGGTGCAACTACTTTTATTTCAATGGGAGGATTATGTTTAAACCACTTCTCCTTAGGGAGGTCAACATGAGTAGCAAATGATTCACAGAAAGAAGCTACTATCTCAGAGTCAAGTCCATAAGTGCTAAACTCACAAAAAGCATCGGTATCCATAAAAGATTTAACACAATCAAACTTTGGTGTTATATCTGACTCCTTACCTTCATCGAGATCCCAATCTTCTGAGTTGCGTTTAATTCTTTCCAATAAATCTCATTTGAATTGAATAGCCTTCATCATGAAAGAGCCAGTACAAGAAGCATCGAGCATGGAGCGATTGTTGAGAGAAAGCCGAGCATAAAAATTTTGAATAATAATTTCTCTTGAGAGCTCATGCTTGGGGCATGAATATAACATTGACTTAAGCCTCCCCCAAGCTTGAGCGATGCTTTCTCCTTCACGAGGCCAAAAATTATATATATAATTACGATCATGATGAACAAGATGCATAGGATAAAACTTCTGATGAAATTCCAATCTCAATCGGTTGTAGTTCCATGATCCCATATCATCACATAGCCTAAACCATGTCAATGCCTTTCCCTTCAAAGATAAAGGGAAGACCTTCTTCTTGATAACATCCTCGGGCATACCTGCAAGCTTAAATAATCCACAAACTTCATCCACACAGATTAGGTGCAAATTGAGATGCAATATTCCATCTCCTGTAAAAGAATTAGCTAGCAGTTTCTCTATCATACCTGAAGGAATTTCAAAGTAAACATTTTCAATAGGTTCAGTAGGTTGAGGAGAAACTCTTTGCTCTACTGGTCGGGGTGAAGATACCCCGAACAAACCCCTCAAAGGATTACTTTCCATCGTAACAAGTGATAGTAAATTTCAGCACACTATATAAATTTTTCCTTACCAAGTTCCACTTACCAAAGGCGCATCACACCCCGGCAACGGCGCCAGAAGAGAGTCTTGATGACCCACAAGTGTCGGGGATCTATCGTGGTCCTTTCGATAAGTAAGAGTGTCGAACCCAACGAGGGGCAGAAGGAAATGACAAGCGGTTTTCAGTAATGTATTCTCTGCAAGCACTGAAATTATCGTAATAGATAGTTTTGTGATAAGGTAATTCGAAACGGGTAACAAGTAACAAAAGTAAATAAGTTGCAACAAGGTGTCCCAATCCTTTTTGTAGCAAAGGACAAACCTGGACAAATTCTTATATGAAGGAAAACGCTCCCGAGGACACATGGGAATTATCGTCAAGCTAGTTTTCATCATGCTCATATGATTCGTGTTCGTTACTTTGATAATTTTGATATGTGGGTGGACCGGTGCTTGGGTGCTGCCCTTCCTTGGACAAGCATCCCACTTATGATTAACTACTCTCGCAAGCATCCGCAACTATGAAAGAAGAATTAAGGTAAACCTAACCATAGCATGAAACATATGGATCCAAGCCAGCCCCTTACGAAGCAACACATAAACTAGGGTTTAAACTTCTATCACTCTAGCAACCCATTATCTACGTATTACTTCCCAATGCCTTCCTCTAGGCCCAAACAACGGTGAAGTGTCATGTAGTCGAGACAACATACATCTCATCTCATCAAAGCACATACATCTTATCAAAATATCAAACGAATCCCAAATTCACATGACTACTTATAGCAAGACTTCTCTCATGTCCTCAGGAACAAACGTAACTACTCAAAAATCATATTCATGTTCATAAGCATAGGGGTATTAATATGCATTAAGGATCTGAACATATAATCTTCCACCGAATAAACCAACTAGCATCAACTACAAGGAGTAATCAACACTACTAGCAACCCACAGGTACCAATCTGAGGCTTTGAGACAAAGATCGGATACAAGAGATGAACTAGGGTTTGAGAGAAGATGGTGCTGGTGAAGATGTTGATGGAGATTGACCCCCTCCCAATGAGAGGATTAATAGTGATGACGATGGTGACGATTTCCCCCTCCCGGAGGGATGTTTCCCCGGCAGAACAGCTCCGCCGGAGCCCTAGATTAGTTTAGCCAAGGTTCCGCCTCGTGGCGGCGGTGTTTCGTCCCGAAAACTTCTTCCTTATTTTTTCCAGGGCGAAAGACTTCATACAGCCAAAGATGGGCACCGGAGGCCTGCCAGGTGGCCCACGAGGCAGGGGGCGCGCCCAGGGGGTAGTGTGCGCACCCCACCCTCGTGGACGGTGGGTGGCCCCCCTCTGGTATTTTCTTCGCTTAGTATTTTTTATTAATTTCAAAAATAACTTCCGTGGAGTTTCAGGACTTTTGGAGTTGTGCCGAATAGGTCTATAATATTTGCTCCTTTTCCAGCCCAGAATTCCAGCTGCCGGCATTCTCCCTCTTCGTGTAAACCTTGTAAAATAAGAGAGAAAATGTATAAGTATTGTGACATAACGAGTAAGAACAACACATAATGCAATAAATATCAATATCAAAGCATGATGCAAAACGGACGTATCAACTCCCCAAGCTTAGACCTCGCTTTTCCTCAAGCGGAAGCCAATATTGGAAAATATGTCCACATGTTTAGAGATAGAGGTGTCGATAAAATAAAATACGGACATGAGGGCATCATGATCATTCTTATAACAACAACATATATAAATATTGTCATATGATTTCTTATACTAAAGTAACAATCTATTCACAATGTCAAGTATGAATCAGAAACTTCATTGAAAACTACAAAACTATAATCTCGGTCATTGAAGCAATTGCAATTTATCATAACATCTGAAATAGTCAATATAAGAGCTTTTTAGCAAGTCCACATATTCAACTATCATTTAGTCTTTCACAATTGCTAACACTCACGCAATACTTATGGGTATGAAGTTTTAATCGGACACAGAGAAAGATAGGGGCTTATAGTATTGCCTCCCAACCTTTTACCTCAAGGGTAATGTCAACAATAATAGTTCATGCTTTTACATCCAATTGGGAGGCAATACTAATTTTTAGGTATATATATATATATATATATATATATATATATATATATATATATATATATATATATATATATATATATATATATAGGACAAATGTTTCCTACAAGCAGTGTTAGTTACCACCACTTGCGTTTTGTATATTGTATGTAGTATCTGTCGGAACCGAGAGTATGTACGTGTAGTATGTAGTATATAACAATGATTATGTAGTATATATACTAATTTTTAGGTAGTATGTACCATTTTTTGAGTATGCTCATTTTTACGTACAAATATGTACGTATTTTACAAATATAACAAAAACTATGGGCTCATATGCAATTTTTTCATGTAACTTGCTTTAAAACATCTTAGATATAGTATATGAACATATTTAAAATAATAAAATAGTATATATAGTACCACATGGTAGTATATGAGACATGTGGGGTAACTACCACCGGGTGGTAGGATGGATTTTCCATATATATATATATGAAAATGGGTTCATACTCCTAGGAGTACATACTCTCACCTTCGAACTCCACGCACACACATACCGGCGAGCAATCGTTCCGTGTCCATCTAAGCATCTAGCTATTATTTAATAATTTAATTTAATTAAAGTATTAGTATTCCATCTAACCCCTCCGCATGGATCTGGAAACAACTTCCGTGTTAGTAGGGAATTTAGTTGCCACTAATACCTAGTTAGGCTGACTCGCCCGACGTGGGCGCTCACCCAATCACGGGCTTTCCGGCAGCTTCACACACGTTTATGATCTTCCGGTGATTTGATTCACAAGACGGGGCAGCATGCGACTCATCTGCTATGAACGCGCAAAGGATTTTATCGTATTGGTAAGTGAGCTGATCGTTGATTCCATCCGGCCGAAGCGAGCCGGTCGTTTCCTCTGACATCTCAATCGGTGGCAAGCGATCCATGGCGAATTGGCGCTGGCTAAGTACGTGGTAAGGTTTCCATCAATTTTATATTGCATATACCAGGATATGACCACCGTATGTCTATAAGAAGCGCTCATGTATTTTGCTTTCTTCTGATGGACGGATGCATGTGGATGCACATACATCCACATTACCACATCTGATGCACGTACGTGCATCCTTTGCACTTGGATTTTTTTATTTTTATTGGGATTCCACTTCTGTGTTACCTCTGAACTTGACATGTTGCATACTTGAGCTGGAATTCTAATCTCATCATACAAGACATCATCTGTTGCGGCTGATTCGATCTACCTCGGTTTTGATAGATGCAGCGAACACCGGCCGGCCAACCAGCGTGCGTCTTTCGAATGTTGACGTGGCATACTGGTGGCGATGACGCCTCCCGTCGCATGGATTACTGCAACTTCTCTCATGGACGTCGACGACCACAATCGTGTTGCTTCGACAGTGTTTCTTTATTTTCTGTCTATGAGCCACATACTATGGACACCAGATCTAGATGCTTGGAATTGAATTGTACACTTTTTCGTGGATTAGACTCCTTTTACTTCATGTATTTCCTTAAGAAACTATATACCCCTTTTGTAGTAGTATATACCCATCAGCTATAACTCGACACAACTATTTTTGGTATGCACTAAAAGTAAAAATGAAGTATATACTGACTAACAAAAGTAATATTTACCGACTCACAAAAATGCATATTTCATAAAAAAATGTAGTATATACTGAACCAGAAAAATAGTATATATACTCACACATTAAAAAACTATCTTTTTGATTTTCAACAATATGTTACTTGCCGTGAATTTATACAGAGAAGAGTCGGTACAATCTATGTACCTAAAATTAGTACCTTATATGCACTACTTTTGATGGTAGCATTACATTACTAAGAAGAGCAGGCTCAGTCTTTCGGAGGTGCTTATAGGGGTAGGGTGTGCGTGCGTGCGTTCATAGGGATGAGTATATGCACGTGTGTATGAGCGCTTGTGTCTGTACTGATGTTCAAAAAAAAAAGAAACAAAGCGCCCGCTACTCTAAGCAGTATAAAAAAAGGTATACTCCATCACAAAAAATGGTATGTACTTCATTGCAAAATATCTAGTATATACACCATATGAAAAGAAGTGGTATATACTCTCGAAGGGCCAGAAGTGGCCTGTGGTAAATATGTGGTATATACTTCGTTCCAAAGAGGAGTATATACTAAATCATAAAATCAGAATGACACAATTTGTTAAAGTTATATTATATGACTTCCAAAAAATATTACAGCAACAATATAATAGAATGCTATATATATATATACCACATGTATACACTAGCTAACTACGTACCTTCAAGTGGAGGACATGTACTTCTATATACTACGTGGAGCATGTGGCCTGCAACCTAAACAAACTTCCTGTTCCACAAATATCGTTGCTTAATAATAGGATCAAGCCCATGCATGCACACTGCGACTATTGCATGCATCGCTTCCTTTTCTTATCGGTTGGTTTGTTGGCTGAACGTAAGTGCACTGCATCATTTTGACGACGAGCACTGCAATAGAGACTAGTGAACTTCTCGTCAGAAAAAACTGCACGCGTTATTTTTTCGATACTGTTTTCGCTCTAATTTTTTAACCGTTTATCGGAATGAGGCGTGTAATATATCGTTGAAAAGCTATGGATTAGGCGCAACTTCGACATGTTGAACACTTTTCGAGATTCCACACGGTTTAAGAGCAGTTTTGAAAATAGTGCGGCGGATGACGAGTGGCAGCGTGCGTTTTTTGGCGATTTATTCTAAACCGCTTGTCGGAATGAAGCAAATGATACGCCGTTGGGATAGATATCGTCGAGGCACATCTTTTTCATATATAAATCTTTCTCTAATTCGTTACGGCTTAAGAGCAGTTTCAAATTTACTAAATCGCGGAACTGTGTTTTTCAATTTTTTTTGAAATTTTCGATACTGTTTTCGCTCCAATTTTTGAACCGTTTGTCGAAACAGGGCATGTGATACGCTGTTGGAAAGCTACGGACAAGGCGCAACTTCCATATGTTGAAATGGTTTTGAGATTCCTTACGGTTTTTAGTTAATTTGTAAAATCGTGCGGCTGACTTTGAGAGGCAGCGGCTGTTTTTTCGTGAAATTTTTGCAAACTGCTGGTCGCAATGATTCAAACGATACGCCGTTGGAAAGATATCGACGATACGCAACTTTTTCATGTAGAACACTCTCTCTAATTTCTTGTGGTTTAAGAGCAGTTTCGATTTTACCGAAAAGCGGACACTCTGTTCTTCACGAGACCAAAATCGTCATATTTACTGCATCTGACAGAAGAACGCATTGCTTCAGACAAAATACCGCACTACATCAGATGGGCAAGTGCATTGCATGGTTTCTTTTAGACGTATTTTTTCTCGGACGAGGAAAGAAGAACGCACTGCTTCAGACGAAATACCGCACTTCATTAGATGGGCAAGTGCACTGCATGGTTTCTTTTTGTTTAGACGTATTTTTTCTCGGACGGGAAAAGAAGAACGCACTGCTTCAGACGAAATACCACACTCCATTAGATGGGCAAGTGCATTGCATGGTTTTTTTTGTGGGACATAAATTTTCCCAAACGAGGTGGAGTGCACTGCTTCAGACGAAAAACCACACTGCATCGGACGAGCAAGCGCACTTCATGATTTCTTTTGTCGGACGTAAAAAATTTCAAGAGTGTGCTACAAACTCCTTCGGAGCGGACCTTTTTAAAGATAGGAGTGCACTGCATTTTTCTTTTTCTTTTTCTCTAACAGACTTTTGACTTTCCCGTAGTGCATTGCATATATATTTTTGGTTTTAAAATGAAATATGCAATGAATTGTTTTAAAATGAAATATACACAGGGCCAGTGCTGGGAGTTTCTCCCCTCTCACTGTGGTGGACGACACCAGAGTGGCCGAATTATTTTTACAAGTAGTATTGAACTGCAGTTAACTGTATTGTACTGCAAACTCAGTTTTCTTATCTACACTGTCAAACAACTTTCCTTCTCTACACAGCTAAATGAACTGCGGTTAAACATTTATCGGTCGTCAGCTAGGCTGCGAGGTGGACTGCACGAGATCTGGATGAATCTTTCCGTTGCTTTTTTTTCAAAATCCTATTATCTGCACAAGAGCAACAAAACCGGGTGTCTTCATCATCAGGAAAAAGGAGAATTGTAGCCTTGTATTGGGGAACCGGACGGACGAGGCGAACCAAACTGCACACACCCATGCACTTTGTCTCCCGCTCGCCGTTATGGCGTCGGTGTGGCCTTGAAACCGCAAGAGCGCGGCCATGTGGATTTAATAGTGGGTCACGTAGAGGAAGAAGGGAGATCACGCCACCGGGTGCGAGGTGGACGGCGAGCTCTGTCGCGGACGAACTGACCTGCAAACAACTTTGTAAAACCTGTAAACAACCAAGAGCTCACCGGACTGCCCGCCCACGAGCACCAATTCGCATCAGGCCGGCGAGGTGCAGGTCAACGATGCCGCACGGTCATAAAATCCGAAGGAAGGAAGAGGGTGTGAAGGTAGAAGGTCGCCGCTGGCCCCGTTGCTGTCGAGCGCCGTGGTCACGAAGAGAAAGGAAGGAGCACCTGCGGGGAGCGCCAGAGGTCGGCGGTTGGGGGTGGTGGTGGTGGTGGTGGCGGGTGGGGAGGATCGGAGTGTAGGTCAGGGCACCAGAGGGAGGAGGTGGCCTGCCCGCCGACGAACTGCGACTTGCACGCGACACCATCGATGTTGCTGCTTGGTGAGAGGACGATGGGAGCTGGAGGGTGGGGTGGGGTGGGGGGGGGGGGGGCAGTCGCCGGACCACGCTGGGGACCGGCGGCGCTCCGATCTGTCGATTGCGCGGCGCGTCGGGGCCAGATGCGTCCCCTGGGCGGAGGCGCGCGGGTCGGGGTGCGGGCCGGAGTCCATAGCTGGCGGGCGGCTGCGAATCTGGCGGGGTAGGTGGTGTATGGTTGGGTGCCGGGGATCGGTGGCCGGCGCGGCGGAGGCGTGATTCGGCGGGGTTGGAGGCGAGGTGCCGCACGAGGGGGGCGGCGGCGCGGTGAAGGCTGCGGCCAGGGGTGAGGGAAGGGAGGGCGGCATGGGATGGCGTGTGAGGAGGGAGGTGGCCGGCCCGCGCGGCATGGGAGGTGGCCAGCGTGGTGGCTGGGGGAGGAAGAAGGGCGGCGCTGGTGGCGAGTGGAGGTGGGGGAAGGGGAGGGGAAGGTGAAGGCAGTGGGGGAGGAAGAAGGGCGACGCTGGTGGCTGCCACCGGCTAGGATTTGGGCGCGGGGAGGGGGAAGAAGGTGGGTAGAAGTGGGATGGGTGCGGGGTGGGGTGCGGTTTTGTTTTTAATTCCTGTAGTTTGTGTCGATGGGTGGGGTGTTAGCAGAATAAGAAAGTGGTGTGCAGAATAAGACTCTTAAGGGTGTTATCATAATAGACCCACCCTATATATATATATATATATATATATATATATATATATATATATATATATATAGGGAAAATGCATCCTACTACCGGGTGTAATTACACCCATTTTTTATATACTATCATGTGATAGTATATACTCTACTTTATTATTTTTATTACGTTCGTATACTATATCTAAGATACTCCAAAGTGAGTTATATGAAAAAATTGCAAGTGAGCTCATAGTTTTATTGTATCTGTGAAATACGTACATATTTGTACGCGAAATAAAGTATGCACAAAATATGGTATATACTACCAAAAAGTAGTATATACACTACCTAAACATTCTTATATACTACATACTACACGTACATACTCTCCGATATAATAGATACTACCTAGAACGTACGAAACAAAAGTGGGAGTAACTACACCTGGTAGTAGGAAAAAATTGTCATATATATATATATAGACATACACACACACAGACGGTCTATTATGCTAATATTAGCAGAATAACTATTCTGATAACACTTCCGCACTGCATGCTCAACGCAAGTGCACGTCATTCTTTGAACCAAGTGTGCTGCAGTACTTACACGAGTGAACTTCCCGTCGGGAAAAACTGCACGCGTTGTTTTTTCGGTACTGTTTTCGCTCTAGTTTTTTAACCGTTTATCAGAACGAGGCGTGTAATATACCGTTGAAAAGCTATGGATTAGGCACAACTTTGACATGTTGAACACTTTTCGAGATTCCACACGGTTTAAGAGCAGTTTTGAAAATGGTACGGCGGATGACAAGTGGCAGCGAGTGTTTTTTCGTGTTTTTTCTAAACCACTTGTCGGAATGAAGCAACTGATACGCCGTTGGATAGATATCGTCGAGGCGCATCTTTTTCATATATAAATTTTTCTCCAATTCGTTACGGTTTAAGAGCAGTTTTAAATTTACTAAATCGCGGAATTGTGTTTTTCTTTTTTCAAATTTTTGGTACTGTTTTCGCTCCAGTTTTTGAACCGTTTGTCAAAACGAGGCGTGTGATATGCCGTTGGAAAGCTACGAACGAGGCGCAACTTTCATATGTTGAAATATTTTTGAGATTCCTTACGGTTTTAACTTAATTTTGAAAACCGTGCGACGGATGACGAGTGGCAGCGGCCGTTTTTCGTGATTTTTGCAAACGGCTGGTCGGAACGATTCAAACGATACGCCGTTGGAAAGATATCGACGAGACGCAACTCTTTCATGTAGAACACTCTCTCTAATTATTTATGGTTTAAGAGGAATTTCGAATTTACCGAAATGCGGACACTATGTTTTTCGCGACACCCAAATCGGCGGGGGTACTTCATCCGACTGAAAACCGTACTACAACAGACAAAAAACCACACTGCATCATACGGGTAAGAGAACTGCATGGTTTCTTTTATTCAAACGTAATTTTTTTCAAGAACGAAAAAGTAGAGTGCACTTCACATCGGGTGTAAATGAACCACAACACTATCAAGAAGTGAACCGCATTACTTTTTTTTGCTTCTGTAATAATTTTTTTGCACTTACGGGATGAACAACATCATACGGTCGACCTCACTGCTTCAGAATGAAAACCGCACTGCATCGAACGGGCAAGCGAGCTGCATAATTTCTTTTGTCGGACGTTATTTTCCTCATACGAGTTTTTGTTGTCTTTTTTTAACTTTTTTTATGGACGAGAGTGGACCGCAGAGACTAGGGCAAGTGAACAGCAACATATATCAAAGTGAATCACGTTACTTTTGTTGTTCTTTTCCTAACATTTTTTCGCACTTCACATTGGGCGCAAGTGAACAGTATCACTCTCGAAAGTGAACCACATCAGGGGGCAAAACGCACTGCAGGACCAAGTTTTGAAACACAGAAACACACGAACAAAACAATCTTAAAAAAGTAACATTTTTTGAACTGCACACATGAGCCGGGCGACCTGCAAAGTGCACCGGAGCACTGCATTTTTCTGAACTGCATAGATGAGCCGGGCGACCCGCAAAGTGCACCGGAGCACTACATTTTCTGAACTACACGGGCGTCGTCACCGCTGTTTGACCTTCACTGCCATGGAAGAGGCCGCTCTCCATAGCCAGGCCGATCAGGCCCCGGTGACGACTCCTAGAGACCAGCCAGCTGCACAACAACATAGATACACATATGTGAAAAACAAAAGTGCACTGCATAACAATTTTACATTTTCTTTTTTTCTGTTGTTTCTCCCCTCTCCTGCAAATAACAAAAATTGTTGTGCACTAGACCGTCTCGCTCCCAAATGTAAAAAGTTAGCAGCCTCGTTGTCACTCGTGTGTTTTTTCCTGTTCATGGATGTCGAGTAGATTCCAGAGCCCACTGGCATCCCGGAACTCCAAACAATCAGGACGTGCACTGCATACCCATTGCCAGCAGACTTCAATTCTCGTCGAAGGCCATGGGGGTTGAAGAAGTAAAAAAGCAGGGTAGAAGAAGGAGCAGGGGAGAGGGCCATGAGTAGATCAGGTCCTTCAGACACAAATTGCACGCACTGCATTAGCAAAATCTAAAACAAAAGTAGCTCCAAAATGAAATTGTATCCCTGGAGAAGTGCACATTGAATAGAGGTGTTGGTGCATGGCGGGTCGGGGGGGGTGAGCTGCACTGCATGCCACAGTCGCCGGCACTGCATGCAGTGTCGGGATCCGGGGTGGCCGCGCAGGAGCAGGGTGGCGCCTAGGTCTCGCCGGAGAGGAGGAAGAGAGCCGGGTGCTCTCCTCCATCAGCTGGATCGATGGGAGATTGGGATGATGGAGAGGTGGGGCGCCGATGTGACTCCGTGTGGAGGGCCAGTCAGGTGGAGGGCCTGATCCCGTGGCCCCGGGCCAGATCCACGCCGTATTTTTACTGAAGTACCAGAACATAAACTTGGATATCTTGAGTATGTGTATATTTCAATTAGATACAATACCCTGAGATATGTATATTTTAATTAGGTATATACGCATTGACTGGGTACCTACAAGATAGTATTTAGTCTATATTTTACTATAGGTATATATTTAACTAGGTATAATACTCGGGTATGTGTATATTTTCAATTGGTATAATAGCTCGGGTATGTTAATATTTTCAAATAAATATAACACATCTGGCATGTGTAAAATTTATATAGATAAACAATATCTGTATATTTTTAATAGATAGAAATAATATATCTAAATTTTCAATAGGTATAAAACCTATTGTATATGCATTTTTTATTAGGTATAACACCACGGGTTTGTGTATATTCATTAGATATAATACCCTACGTACATGGATATTTTCATTACATATAATACCCTTGGTACGTGTGTATGTCTCTTTATTAGGTATAATACTGCATGTGTGTGTGTATTTTTGTTAGGCATATCATCAACACATATATTTTTTTATTAGCTCGAGTATGCCTATACTGGGTATGTTACTCGGGTATGTGTATATTTTAATTTGGTATAATAGCTCGGGTATGTTAATATTTTCAATAAATACAACACATCTGGCACGTGTAAAATTTATATAGATAAACAATGTCTGTATATTTTTAATAGACAGAAACAATATATCTAAATTTTCAGTAGATATAAAACCTATTGTATGTGCATTTTTTCATTAGGTATAACACCACGGGTTTGTGTATATTCATTAGATATAAAGCTGGTTGTAATGGGAGTATCATAGCTAGTATCATGCATGCCAACTAGGCAACTTTGATGAGGTGGCATTGAGTTAAATGAAGTAAGAGAGGGTTGGGTATCATATTATGATACCATATCATAATAAATGCTACACTAGTATGTGTCATGCATGGCAATAAATAAAGTCATCTATGATACTACCATATGATACTATGCATTAGGGAGATAGTATCATACACTAGTATCATATGCATGATACTAACTTATGATACTACCCATTACAATCAGCCTAATACCCTAAGTATATGGATATTTTCATTTCGTATAATACCCTTGGTATGTGTGTGTGTGTCTTTATTAGGTATAATACTGCATGTGTGTGTGTATTTTTGTTAGGCATATCATCAACACATATATATTTTTATTAGCTCAAGTATGCCTATACTAGGTATGTTACTCGGGTATGTGTATATTTTAATTTGGTATAATAGCTCGGGTATGTTAATATTTTCAATAAATATAACACATCTAGCACGTGTAAAATTTATATAGATAAACAATATATGTATATTTTTAATAGACAGAAACAATATATCTAAATTTTCAGTAGGTATAAAACTTATGGTATGTGCATTTTTTCATTTGGTATAACACCACGGGTTTGTGTATATTCATTAGATATAATACCCTAGGTATATGTATATCTACATTACGTATAATATCCTTGGTATGTGTGTGTCTTTATTAGGTATACTACGTCATGTGTGTAGATTTTTGTTAGTCATATCATCAACATGTATATATTTTTATTACGTATACTACCCAACAACTATTGTCATAGTCTAATATCATATACAATTGTGTATTATAATAACTAGTATCGCGGTCTAATAATATGTACGTGTGTGTATGATGAATTTGGATTTTGCATGCGTGGAGTTGCCTCCAAATAGAGCAGGCAAATAAATTTGGAAATAAATTATAAATGCTTCAAGCATGCAAATGTAACAGAAAACAAATCGACACTAATGCACGTTGTTTCCTATTTAATGCATTAACGGGTTGGACCCGAATAAGGTGCCCAGGCACCTAGGTGCCCCGCATAATTTACCTATATATAATTTACCTATATATATATAGGTTCGCTAAACTGAGCCTGAGCGCATAACATCTTATCTACGCGCTGGCCAGGCTGCGCGCAACACTCCCGTAAAATTAGCGCTGGTTCCTTCCACTTAATCGCTAGAATTTTTTAAAGCATCGTAACAGACGAATTTGTTTTACTACCCACGCCTTTGCTCTAGTAACTAGACAACCGATCGTCATATGCTGAACGTAAAGGACCTTAGACTACATAGTAATGATGGCAATGAAAAATACTACTGGTACGATCCTAAGCACATGCATCATGCACTAGTAGTAAAATTAGTTTTACTGATTATACTTGTGTGTGGCAGCCTGCTGGTCAATAGGTTACCAGAACTTGTGTATCCAATTACTATTTCTGATATATACACGCTCGTATAATTTGTGTGTGGCAGCGAGATTATGATGCTGTGTGATGGATGCATGGTAGACTGTAACAAGATTAACATTTCTGATATGTACACTCTCATATAATTAATCATTTTGTATATGACTATCTTTTTTTAACTTGTGTGTGGCAATCTGATAATTAGATTACCAGAATGATCAAATCATGAGGGGTTATGTGTGCTAGCCTATAAGGATTACTATATACATATCCTGGACTAATTATTCTGTATGTGGCTGCCTGGTAAATGGTAACTTAGATTACCATAAGCATTAAAGGACGGAGGAATGTGTGTGCCATCTAGTAACTTGATTATTTACTAGAAAGGTTAATTATTTTACGAGCACACATGAGCGAGGCGGACCACTGGAATGGTGTGTGGCATCTAGTAACAGGATTACTAGAAAGATTAAATATTTTACGAGCACGCATGGGCGAGGCGGAGTAGTGGTCCGTGCCAGCCGGTAACAACTTTAATTCTCTTACGATGTTTGGCTGGATTTTTACGGACATTAGCCGAGCGGCGCGCGTACCGAACCGCACAGCGAGCGGAGCGCATGATTAGCGTTCTTACGCTCGGGCTTAGATTAGCGCTGCCGTATATATATATCAGGATCTTTCCAACACAATGTGTTTGCCAAAGGATAAAATATAAAAAGGAAAGGCGAAGATCACCATGACCCTTGTATGAAGGCATAAGACAAAAATAAAAGATAGGCCCTTCACAGAGGGAAGGAGAGGTTGTCATGTACTTTTAGGGTTGGATGCACAAAATCTTAATGCAAAAGAACGTCACTTTATATTGCCACTTGTGATATGGACCTTTATTATGCAGTCCGTCGCTTTTATTTCTTTCACATCATAAGATCGTATAAAGCTTATTTTCTCCCACACTAATAAATCATACATATATAAAGAGGAATTTTTATTGTTTGCAACAATGATAACTTACTTGAAGGATCTTACTTAATCCATGGGTAGATACACTACTAGGGAAAACCTTATACACAGAACTTTAGCAGTAGCGCTTGTCAAAAAATGGCGCTAGTGTTAAATAGCAGTAGCGCGTGCAGGATAAGGGCGCTACAGATACAAACGTAGCAGTAGCGCGCCTAACTATAAACGTGCTACAACTAAAATTCTCATGACTAAGCCGATAAGCTACACATAGTAGTAGCGTTCTTTCTTAAACCGCCCTACCGCTATGTCTATTGTAGCAGCGCGTTTACGTAGAAAGGCGCTACTGCTAACGAATAGAAAATAAATTGAACAACAAATAGAAAAGTAAATGAAAATGAAACAAATAGAAAAAGGAGAAAGGAAAAAAATAAAATGTAAAGAAAAATAGATGAGAAAGGGAAAAAAAGAGACAGACTTAGCAGTAGCGCATTTTGTGAAACGCGCTATAGCTAACTTAGCTATAGCGCGTTTTCAGAAACGTGCTACCGTTATGTTTCACTTAAACAGCTAGCGGTTTCCCTCCCCCCACCCGGCCACCACTTCTCCCCCAAATCCCTTGCCCCACTTTGCTGCCGTCTCCCCGATTCGCCGTCGCCCCACTTCACCGCCGTCTCCTGCCGGCGTGGACGCCCGCAACCTCATCCTCACCGCCGCCGCCCGAGGCCGCCCTCAGCATCACCACCGCCACCCGTCGCCGCCCTCGACCTCACCGCAGCGGACTTCGACCTCACCATCGCCCGAGCCCGCCCAGGACCGCCGCTGCCCATGCCCGAGCCCGCCCTCCCCACCCCTGCCTCCGTCGCCGAGCACCTCCCCACCATCGTCTCTCCCCCTCTCTGTAAGCCCCCCACCATTCCTCTCTCTGTATTTTAGAGCAAAAATTAGCAGAGCAAAAGTTAGTTTATAGAAAAAAATTAGTTTAGAGCAAAAAATGTTAAGTAGTAGATGTTAGAGCAAAAATTAGTTTAGAGCAAAAAAATTAGTTAGAGTAGTAGGGTTTTTGTTTTCATAGATTTTTTTAAAAGAAAAAAAGAAGAAAATATTATAGCAGTGCTGCTTGTAGTATATAGTGATACTAGTAGATGTTAATTAGGTTAGGGCAGTAGTGGTACTAGTAGATGTTAATTAGATGTTTTTTAGTTAGGTCAGTAGGGTTTTGCTAGGTTAATTAGGTTAGTAGTGCTGCTAGTAGTAGTGGTACAGTAGGTTAATTAGGTGAAGTTAAATGAATAACCTAAATGAATGAAATTAGTAGTTAACTGAATTTTTTTCCTTCATCATTATAGAGCACTAAAGTTAACTGAATTTTGTTCTATTAGTAGTTAAATGAATTATCTTCTACACTTAGTTTTTGAATTAGCTTGTGAAATTTGGACCTGTATATTTGGACATGTGGTTGCTCGTGTATATTTGGACATGTGTTGCGGTGTCGAAGATGGATATTTGAACACTGTTTCCAGGGAATGAAGTTGAGTGGCCTATGTTTTGCCGGAACGTTAATTCATTTTCGTGCCGGCAAATTTCACGTTCTCGGTTTGTCCACTTTTTAGCAAAAGTCATGCCAAATTTTTTCGTAAATTTTGGCATGACTTGTGCTACAAACTAGGACATATCGAGTGCCCGGGATTTGCCGCACCGGGAAGGAGTCAACGTTCCTGCATGTCATTATTCATTTTATTAGGTCTAGAATTAATTACTAGATTTAATCGTAGGAAACATGGCTAGCAACGATGAAGGAAAGGGTTCTGGTGACTGCAACAACGTCTGTTCTCGACATTGCTATCTTTTACTACGGCAAAGGGGGTGGAGAGGTCAACGACAAGAAGACAAGGCACGACACGCCCACGTTCAGCCATAAGACTGACTTTTGCTGCATCTAGCAACCGAGTGATTCTCGTAATGATGGATTCTATGTCCTACACCACATGCTGGAGTACAGACGGGATCACCAGAAACTTCGCATGTCACCTAAATCTGGCGATGCCCATATTCTGCAATGGGAAAAGCACATAGGAGATATCGAGGATCATCGACTTCGAGCTGTGTTCTATCACATCCAGCGAGAACTTGCCCAAATCATCATGAAGGAGGTCCTCGAAAAAACAGGGATGTTCTACGAAGAAGGAGAAATGTCGTGGGAAGACGTTCGAACACGCGTAGCCTCTCAGCGTCTCGATGTGAAGTCTTTCACTAAGCTCGGGGACTTTCTCCCTGACATGGATGGATGGCACGACATGTTGGAGTGATTGTCGATATATAACAATGTGTGTCCATTTAGTCCATACTTTCTGTATGACAAAACTTTGAGTTATGCACGGCAAAACTTTATTTGTGATGTACTAGCGAAGATCACTCTAGTTAGGGCATTTTGGGTACGATGAACTTTGTTATTTATGCTTATGATATGTTGTTTCTATTTTTGCCAAGTCTGTCTCTTTCTGTTGTTCAACTATATATGTTGCATATCATCGACTCATGTGACGATGCATGTGCATAGATCATCGATGGCGAAGAAGTGCTACGCCAGGAGTATACGACGAGTGGCCGGAGTGTCAGGCCTAGGTGTACCGGTTTTCGGTTTCTGAGCGACAGCCAGTAGTTAGTTTAGGTTCACGCTAATGCGAGAGAGGGGTACGAACTCATGTACTTCATAGTTCCGCTCTCACTCATAGTGTAGCTCTTCTCGTGTATATCATTGTTTAGATGGATGACGACGTAGTTGCAAGTAATCGAGACTTGTATCGCTATTTTCGAGATGATGACGAGAGACCACTTTGTGTTGGATGATGATTATGATGATGACATGATTTGATGAGACTATTTGTATGTATATGCTATGATTACATTTGTATGTGTATGATATGCTAAAGATTATTGTATAAAGCCTATTCAAATACAAAACAAATATGCATAAAAAAGAAACTAATATAACTAGCAGTAGCGAGGGGAACAAAGTTAGCAGTAGCGCTTACTTCTAACAAGCGCTACAGATATTAGCAGCAACGCTCTTATCTAAAGCGCACTACTACTAGCCATGTATAGCAGTAGCGTGGGACGGTAGGCGCTACTGCTACACGTTAGCTGTAGCGCCTTATCAGTAGCATGACCACCCGCGCTACTGATAGGCAAAATACCCGCGCTACCGCTAGGGTTTTCCCTAGTAGTGATATGGTGGACTCTAATGGCAAAATTGGGTTTAAGGATATTTGGAAGCACAACTAGTATCTCTACTTGGTGCAAAGAATTTGGCTAGCATGAGAGGGAAAGGCAAGCTCAACATGTTAGATGATCCATGACAATATACTTTATTTCGGATATAAGAAAACATAACCCATTACGTTGTCTTCCTTGTCCAACATCAACTCTTTAGCATGTCATATTTTAATGAGTGCTCACAATCATAAAAGATGTCCAAGATAGTATATTTATATGTGAGAACCTCTCTTTCTTTATTACTTCCTATTAATTGCAACGATAACCAAAACTATGTTTGCCAACTCTCAACAACTTTTATTCATCATACTCTCAATATGTGAAGTCATTACTCTCCATAAGATCCATATGATCTCTTTATTTCTTTTTCTCTTATTCCCTCAAGATCATAGCAAGATAGCAAAGTCCTTGACTCAAGACTAATCTTTATTATATATAGGTCATGGACTCAATTACATAGGGGGATCATAAAGCAAAACTCAAAAACTAGATCATTCTAAAACTTTATTCTACTAGATCAAGATATTATCAAAAGGATCAAACTAAGAAAAACGGTAAAGATAGGAGTGTGATGGTGATACGATACCGGGGCACCTCCCCCAAGCTTGGCAGTTGCCAAGGGGAGTGCCCATACCCATGTGTTCATGTCTCTCTCTTCGGAGGTGGTGATGTGATATTCTTGGCGATGATGCCCCCCAGGATACGATTCTCCTCCTCGAGCTTATTGACTTGCTGCTTGAGGTCCATTATTTCCTTATGGAGCTTACCCGTGACGGCTAAAGCTCCTTTCACCCATGGATGTTGCATAACTACTGGAGAACAAGTGACACTCTTTTTCATATTTTCATAAGAAAGAAATCTAACATTGGAAGGGATGACCGAGTTTGGAATAGTTGAGCCTTGTAGTTCCCCCATCGTGAATCCGGCTCGGAAGCGAGAAGTAACTTCTTGATCCTCCTCCATGGCATCTATCCTTTTCAAATTGGCCTCCATCTCTTCCTCCGTTGATGGCCCAAAGTTGTCAGCATCGCTGTTTGCTCCTGGTCCTGGTGTCGGATGAGACACCCGACTCTCCCCTACTGACTCTTGAGAAGACATCTTGCTCTAATCTGCGACACAAACAGCTCAAAACAAAAACAGAGGATTTCATCATGGTACGGTGGTCAAAACCTTCGGGAGATTATATAATGAATTTTTACCAACAAAAAGAAGTATCGTGCAAGAAAACGGAGTCCGGAGAGCAAACGAGGTGCCCATGAGGCAGGGGGCGCGCCCAGGGGGGTGGGGTGCGCCCTCCACCCTCGCGGATGCCTCGTGTCCTTCCTGGACTACTTCTCATTTTCCTATTTTCTTAAATATTCCAAAACGGAAATTTTTTGCTATTAGAACTGTTTTGGAGTCGGTTTACTTACCGTACCACATACCTATTCCTTTTCGGAGTCTGAAACGCTCTGGAAAGTATCCCTTATGTATTCCTCCGGGGTTACGGTTTCAATAACATTGGTTTCAACATTTATGGGATTACCTAAGATATAATGTTTGATCCTTTGACCGTTCAACAACTTCGGATTTGTGCCTTCGAAGTTGTTTATTTTTATGGCACCGGAACGATAGACCTCCTTGATAACGTAAGGACCTTCCCATTTAGAGAGGAGTTTTCTTGCAGAAAATCTTACATGAGAGTTGAAAAGCAACACATAATCACCTATGTTAAACTCACACTTTTGTATCCTTTTGTCATGCCATCTTTTTACTTTTTCTTTAAATAGTTTGGCATTCTCATAGGCTTGAGTTCTCCATTCATCAAGTGAGCTAATGTCAAATAACCTCTTCTCACCGGCAAGTTTCAAATCATAATTGAGCTCTTTAATGGCCCAATATGCCTTATGTTCTAGTTCGAGAGGTAAGTGACATGCTTTTCCATAAACCATTTTATATGCAGTTCTATAAGCCCATAATACATCATCAAGTTTCTTGGACCAATTCTTTCTAGATCTATTAACAGACTTTTGCAAAATCAATTTAAGCTCTCTGCTACTCAGTTCTACTTGGCCACTAGACTGCGGGAGGTATGGAGATGCAATTCTGTGATTAACATCATACTTAGCAAGCATTTTACGAAAAGCACCATGAATAAAATGTGAACCACCATCAGTCATTAGGTATCTAGGGACTCCAAACCTCGGAAAAATAACTTCTTTAAGCATCTTAATAGAGGTGTTATGATCATCACTACTAGTTGGAATAGCTTCTACCCACTTAGTAACGTAATCAACATCAACTAAAATATGTGTATACCCATTAGAGGAAGGAAACCGTCCCATATAATCAAAGCCCCAAACATCAAATGGTTCAACAACAAGTGAATAATTCATAGGCATTTCTTGACGTCTACTAATATTACCAATTCTTTGACGTTCATCGCAAGACAAGACAAACTTACGGGCATCCTTGAAGAGAGTCGGCCAATAAAAACCGGATTGCAATACCTTATGCGTAGTTCTATCTCCAGCGTGGTGTCCTCTATAAGCCTCGTAGTGACACTTGCGTAGGATCTGTTCCTGCTCATGCTCAGGTACACAACGTCTAATAACACCATCTAATCCTTCTTTATAAAGGTAATGGGTCATCCCAAAAGTAATGTCTTAAATCATAGAAAAACTTTTTCTTTTGCTGGTACGTGAAACTAGGTGGCATAAATTTAGCAACAATGTAATTAGCATAATCAACATACCATGGAGCAGTATGAGAAGCATTTATGACAGCTAATTGTTTGTCAGGAAAGCTATCATCAATAGGTAGTGGGTCATCAAGAACATTCTCTAACCTAGACAAGTTGTTTGCAACGGGGTTCTCAGCTCCCTTTCTATTAATAATATGCAAATCAAATTCTTGTAGTAGGAGAACCCATCTAATAAGTCTAGGTTTAGCATCTTGCTTTTCCATAAGATATTTAATAGCAGCATGATCAGTGTGAACAGTTACTTTAGAGTCAACTATATAAGGTCTAAACTTATCACAAGCAAATACAACTGCTAAAAATTCCTTTTCAATAGTAGCATAATTTCTCTGGGCACTGTCTAGAGTTTTACTAGCATATTGAATAACATTTAGTTTCTTATCAACTCTTTGTCCTAGAACAGCACCTACGGCATAATCACTAGCATTGCACATAATTTCAAAGGGTAAATTCCAATCAGGTGGCTGAACAATAGCTGCAGAAATCAAAGCTTTCTTAAGTATTTCAAATGCTTCTACACAATCATCATCGAAGACAAAAGGAATATCTTTTTGTAAGAGATTAGTCAGAGGCCTAGAAATTTTAGAGAAGTCCTTAATAAACCTCCTACAAAACCGGCATGACCAAGGAAACTTCTTATACCTTTAATGTCTTTAGGACATGACATCTTTTCAATAGCATCAACTTTAGCTTTATCAACTTCAATACCTCTTTCAGAAATTTTATGCCCCAAGACAATGCCTTCATTAACCATAAAGTGGCATTTTTCCCAATTCAAGACAAGATTAGTTTCTTCACACCTCTGCAAAACTTGATCAAGGTTGCTCAAGCAATCATCAAAAGAAGATCCATAAACGGAGAAATCATCCATGAAAACCTCAACAATCTTTTCACAAAAGTCAGAGAATATAGCCATCATACATCTTTGAAAGGTAGCAGGTGCATTACATAAACCAAAAGGCATACATCTATAAGCTAAAGTACAGAAAGGCACAAGTAAAAGTGGTCTTTTCTTGATCCTCTTTTGACACATGCATTTGAGAGAAACCCGAGTAACCATCTAGAAAGCAAAAATGTGTATGTTTGGATAATCTTTCTAGCATTTGATCAATAAAAGGCAAAGGGTAATGATCCTTTCTAGTAGCTTTATTTAATTTGCGGAAATCAATTACCATCCTATAACCTGTAACAATTCTTTACGGGATCAATTCATCTTTATCATTAGGAACGACAGTAATACCTCCCTTCTTAGGGACACAATGGACAGGACTTACCCACTGACTATCGGCAACGGGATAAATTATACCTGCCTCCAAGAGCTTTAGTATTTCTTTTCTTACCACTTCTTTCATCTTAGGATTTAACCGTCGTTGGTGATCAACAACTAGTTTGGCGTCTTTCTCCAATTTTATTTTGTGTTGGCATAGAGTGGGACTAATGCCCTTAAGATCATCAAGAGTATATCCAATAGCAGCACAGTGCTTCTTCAGAGTTTTCAATAATTTCTTCTCTTCGTGCTCTGAAAGGTTAGCACTAATAATAACAGGATATATCTTATTTTCATCAAGATAAGCATATTTAAGAGTATCAGGTAGTGGTTTAAGCTCAAACACGGGATCACCCTTGGGTGGTGGAGGATCCCCTAGAATTTCAACAAGCAAGTTGTGTTTCAAAATAGGCCCCTGTTTACAGAATACTTCATCTATGTCCCTTCTTTCATTCATAAACATATCATTTTCATGGTCTAGCAAATACCGTTCTAAAGGATCATTAGGAGGCACGGCAATAGAAGCAAGACCAATAATTTCATCCTTACTAGGCAATTCTTTATCATGGGGTTGTCTACGCAATTTAGCAAAATTAAAGTCATGAGACATATCCCCTAAACCAATCATAATAATATCCTTTTTGCAGTCTTTCTTAGCATTAACAGTATTCAAGAAGGGTCTACCAAATATAATGGGACAAAATTCATCTTGTGGGGAGCCAAGAACAAGAAAATTAGTAGGATATTTAACTTTCCCACACAATACTTCAACATCTCTAAAAATCCCAAATGGTGAAATAGTATCTCTATTGGCAAGCTTAATTGTAACATCGATTTCTTCTATCTCAGCAGGTGCAATATCATGCATAATTTCTTTGTATAAGGAATGAGGTATTGCACTTGCACTAGCACCCATATCACATAAGCCATGATAACAATGATCTCCTATTTTAACAGAAATAACATGCATGCCTACAACAGGTCTATGTTTATTTTTAGTATCCGGTCTAGCAATTCTAGCAGCTTCATCACAGAAGTAAATAACATGCCCATCAATATTATCAGCCAAGAGATCTTTAACCATAGCAATACTAGGTTCAACTTTAATTCTCTCAGGTGGTGTAGGTGTTCTAGTATTACTCTTACGAACCACAGTTGAAGCTTTAGCATGATCCTTTATCCTAACACGGTAAGGTGGTTTCTCAATATAAGTAGTAGGAACAATAGGATCATTATAAGTGATAGTCTTTTCTTCAACTTTAATAGGTGCAACTACTTTTACTTCAATGGGAGGATTATATTTAAACCACTTCTCCTTAGGGAGGTCAACATGAGTAGCAAATGATTCACAGAAAGAAGCTACTATCTCAGAGTCAAGTCCATATTTAGTGCTAAATTCACAAAAAGCATCGGTATCCATAGAAGATTTAACACAATCAAACTTAGGTGTTATACCTGACTCCTTACCTTCGTGGAGATCCCAATCTTCCGAGTTGCGTTTAATTCTTTCCAATTAATCCCATTGTAATTCAATAGCCTTCATCATGAAAGAGCCAGTACAAGAAGCATCGAGCATGGAGCGATTGTTGAGAGAAAGCCGAGCATAATTTTTTTGAATAATAATTTCTCTTGAGAGCTCATGATTTGGGCATGAATATAACATTGACTTAAGCCTCCCCCAAGCTTGAGCGATGCTTTCTCCTTCGCGAGGCCAAAAATTATATATATAATTACGACCACGATGAACAAGATGCATAGGATAAAACTTATGATGAAATTCCAATTTCAATCGGTTGTAGTTCCATGACCATATCATCACATAGCCTAAACCATGTCAATGCCTTTTCCTTAAAGATAAAGGGAAGACCTTATTCTTGATAACATCCTCGGGCATACCTACAAGCTTAAATAATCCACAAGCTTCATCCACATAGATTAGGTACAAATCGGGATGCAATGTTCCATCTCCTGTAAAAGGATTAGCTAGCAGTTTCTCTATCATACCCGAAGGAATTTCAAAGTAAACATTTTTAGTAGGTTCAGTAGGTTGAGGAGAAACTCTTTGCTCTACTGGTCGGTGTGAAGATACCCCGAACAAACCCCTCAAAGGATTACTTTCCATAGTAACAAGTGACAGTAAATTTTAGCACACTATATAAATTTTTCCTTACCAAGTTCAACTTACCAAAGGCGCATCACTCCCTGGCAACGGCGCCAGAAAAGAGTCTTGATGACCCACAAGTGTAGGGGATCTATCGTAGTCCTTTCGACAAGTAAGAGTGTCGAACCCAATGAGGGCAGAAGGAAATGACAAGCGGTTTTCAGTAATGTATTCTCTGCAAGAACTGAAATTATCGGTAACAGATAGTTTTGTGATAAGGTAATTCGTAACGGGTAACAAGTAACAAAAGTAAATAAGGTGCAGCAAGGTGGCCCAATCCTTTTTGTAGCAAAGGACAAGCTTGGACAAATTCTTATATGAAGGAAAACACTCCCGAGGACACATGGGAATTATCGTCAAGCTAATTTTCATCACGCTCATATGATTCACGTTCGTTACTTTGATAATTTGATATGTGGGTGGACCGGTGCTTGGGTGCTGCCCTTCCTTGGACAAGTATCCCACTTATGATTAACTACTCTCGCAAGCATCCGCAACTACGAAAGAAGAATTAAGGTAAACCTAACCATAGCATGAAACATATGGATCCAAATCAGCCCCTTATGAAGCAACGCATAAACTAGGGTTTAAGCTTCTGTCACTCTAGCAACCCATCATCTACTTATTACTTCCCAATGCTTTCCTCTAGGCCCAAACAATGGTGAAGTGTCATGTATTCGATGTTCACATAACACCACTAGAGGAAAGACAACATACATCTCATCAAAATATCGAACGAATACCAAATTCACATGACTACTTATAGCAAGACTTCTCCCATGTCCTCAGGAACAAACGTAACTACTCACAAATCATATTCATGTTCATAATCATAGGGGTATTAATATGCATTAAGGATCTGAACATATAATCTTCCACTGAATAAACCAACTAGCATCAACTACAAGGAGTAATCAACACTACTAGCAACCCACAGGTACCAATCTGAGGCTTTGAGACAAAGATCGGATACAAGAGATGAACTAGGGTTTGAGAGGTGCTGGTGAAGATGTTGATGGAGATTGACCCCCTCCCGATGAGAGGATCAATGGTGATGACGATGGTGACGATTTCCCCCTGCCGGAGGGATGTTTCCCCGGCAGAACAGCTCCGCTAGAGCCCTAGATTGGTTCCACCAAGGTTCCGCCTCGTGGAGGCGGTGTTTCGTCCTGAAAATTTCTTCTTTATTTTTTCCAGGGCGAAAGACTTCATATAGCCAAAGATGGGCACCGGAGGCCTGCCAGGTGGCCCACGAGGCAGGGGGCGCGCCCAGGGGGTAGGGTGTGCCCCTGATACGTCTCCAACATATCTATAATTTTTGATTGTTCCATGCTATTATATTACCCGTTTTGGATGTTTATGGGCTTTAATTTACACTTTTATATCATTTTTGGGACTAACCTACTAACCGGAGGCCCAACCCGAATTGCTGTTTTTTTGCCTATTTCAGTGTTTCGAAGAAAAAGAATATCAAACGGAGTCCAAATGGAATGAAACCTTCGGGAGCGTGATTTTTGGAACAAACTTGATCCAGATGACTTGGAGTGGAAGTCATGAAACAAGGGAGGTGGCCACGAGGGTGCCCGGTGCGCCCCCTAGGGCTGGTTAATTAGTGTTTGTGCCAAGTAGAACCTATAGGATAACCTATGGTCATAGTTAATTTGATTCTGCTGAAAAACAGAAACTTTGCGGGCACGAAAATAATTTTAGTAATTCACAGAAACGTGCTTTTGCGTTGATTATTTTTGCCGTAGATCAATAGAAAAATTGCCCAGGACTTCCTATTTTGTTAGGAGTTTTAGAGTTCCATAAGTATTCGAGAGTTACAGATTGCTACAGACCGTTCTGTTTTTGACAGATTCTGCTTTTCGTGTGTTGTTTGCTTATTTTGATGCATCTATGGCTAGTATGTATGGGTATGAACCATATAGAAGTTGGAATACAGTAGGTTTAACACCAATATAAATAAAGAATGAGTTCATTACAGTACCTTATGTGGTGGTTTTTCTTTCTTTCACTAACGGAGTTTATGAGATTTCCTGTTGAGTTTTGTGTTGTGAAGTTTTCAAGTTTTGGGTAAAGATTTGATGGATTATGGAATAAGGAGTGGCAAGAGCCTAAGCTTGGGGATGACCAAGGAACCCCAAGATATTCAAGAATAGCCAAAAGCCTAAGCTTGGGGATGCCCCGGAAGGCATCCCCTCTTTCATCTTCGTCTATCGGTAACTTTACTTGGAGCTATATTTTTATTCGCCACATGATATGTGTTTTGCTTGGAGCATCTTGTACGATATTAGTCTTTGCTTTTTAGTTTACCACAATCATCCTTGCCATACATACCTTTTGGGAGAAACCCACTTGATTGGAATTTATTAGAATACTCTATGTGCTTCACTTATATCTTTTGAGCTAGATAGTTTTTGCTCTAGTGCTTCACTTATATCTTTTAGAGCACGGCGGTGGCTTAATTTTGTAGAAATTGTTAATCTCTCATGATTCACTTATATAATTTGGAGAGTCTTTTATAACAGCATGGTATTTGCTATGGTTATAAAATTGGTCCTAGAATGATGGGCATCCAAGTTGGGTATAATAAAAACTATCATAGGAAGTGAATTGGATGCTATGATCAATTTGATACTTGATAATAGTTTTGAGATATGGAGGTAGTGATATTAGAGTCATGCTAGTTGGATGATTATGAATTTAAAGAATTCTTGTGTTGAAGTTGGCAAGTCCCAAAGCATGCACATATGGTAAAAGTTGTGTAACAAATTTGAAACATGAGGTGTTCTTAGATTGTGCATCCTTATGAGTGGCGGTCGGGGACGAGCGATGGTCTTTTCCTACCAATCTATCCCCCTAAGAGCATGCGCGTAGTGCTTGATTTTTGATGACTTGTAGATTTTTGATGCCTATTTTAGTGTTTCGAAGAAAAGGAATATCAAACGGAGTCCAAACGGAATGAAACTTTCGGGAGCATGATTTTTGGAACAAACGTGATCGAGAGGACTTGGAGTGGAAGTCAAGAAACAAGGGTGCCCTGCGCGCCCCCTAGGGCTGGGCGCGCCCCCCACCCTTGTGGGCCCCTCGGGAGTCCACTGACCTACTTCTTCCTCCTATATATACCCATGTACCCCGAAAACATCAGAGGCGACCACGAAAAACTATTTCCACCACCGTAACCTTCTGTATCCGCGAGATCCCATCTTGGAGCCTTTGCCGGCGCTCTGCCAGAGGGGGAATCGATCATGGAGGGCCTCTACATCAACTCCAAGGCCTCTCCGATGAGTTGTGAGTAGTTTACCATAGACCTTCGGGTCCATAGTTATTAGCTAGATGGCTTCTTCTCTCTCTTTTAATCTCAATATCATGTTCTCCTCAATCTTCTTGGAGATCTATTCGATGTAACTCTTTTTGCGGTGTGTTTGTCGAGATCCGATGAATTGTGGGTTTATGATCAAGTTTATCTATGAGAAATATTTGAATCTCCTCTGAATTCTTTTATGTGTGATTAAGTTATCTTTGCAAGTCTCTTCGAATTATCAGTTTGGTTTGGCCTACTAGATTGATCTTTCTTGCAATGGGAGAAGTGCTTAGCTTTGGATTCAATCTTGCGGTGTCCTTTCCCAGTGACAACAGGGGCAGCAAGGCATGTATTGTATTGTTGCCATTGAGGATAAAAAGATGGGGTTTATATCATATTGCATGAGTTTATCCCTCTACATCATGTCATCTTTCTTAATGTGTTACTTTGTTCTTTATGAACTTAATACTCTAGATGCATGCTAGATAGTGGTCGATGTGTGGAGTAATAGTAGTAGATGCAAAATCGTTTCGGTCTACTTGTCACGAACGTGATGCCTATATACATGATCATGCCTAGATAATCTCATAATTATTCGCTTTTCTATCAATTGCTCGACAGTAATTTTTTCACCCACCGTAATACGTATGCTATCATGAGAGAAGCCACTAGTGAAACCTACGGCCCCCGGGTCTATCTCCTATCATATAAGCTTTCAATCTACTTTTATTTGCATCTTTTACTTTTCCTTTCTATATCATAAAATACCAAAAATATTTATCTTATCATATTATCTCTATCAGATCTCACTTTCGCAAGTGGCCTTGAAGGGATTGACAACCCCTTTATTGCGTTGGTTGCGAGTTCTTGTTTGTTTGTGTAGGTGCGTGGGACTTTTGAGGAGCCTCCTACTGGATTGATACCTTGGTTCTCAAAAACTGAGGGAAATACTTATGCTACTTTGTTGCATCACCCTTTCCTCTTCAAGGAAAACCAATGCAAGCTCAAGATGTAGCAGCCCCCCACCCTCGTGGATGGTGGGTGGCCCCCCTCTGGTATTTTCTTTGCTCAGTATTTTTTATTAATTCCAAAAATAACTTCCGTGGAGTTTCAGGACTTTTGGAGTTGTGCAGAATTGGTCTCTAATATTTGCTCCTTTTCCAGCCCAGAATTCCAGCTGCCGGCATTCTCCCTCTTTATGTAAACCTTGTAAAATAAGAGAAAAAGGTATAAGTATTGTGACATAATGAGTAATAACAGCCCATAATGCAATAAATATCAATATCAAAGCATGATGCAAAATGGACGTATCAGCCAGCATACTGGAAATGGCTCCTACCCTCGAGGAAGAAATTCGCAGCGCTCAAGCACATGACGGTTCACTGCAATCATATGCCAAGCCGACTAAGGATTTCTCTAAGGATCAAAACGGTACACTGAGGTGTCACAACCCTAGATCAGCCTTTGATTGTCTTTGCTTGATCATCATGTTTAAATTTGAAATGAAATTTGAATTGAGGAATTTGCAAAGCCTCTGAAATCATTTTTGAAAATGATCAAGACAAAAATTGCCTCAAATAAGTCCAAGAAAATGTAGTGGCAGGTGACACGATCCTTTTTTGGAAAGATAAATGGAAGACTGAGGTTTTTCAAGACAAGTACTCGAGAGCTTTCTCTTTTGCCAGGGAACCAGATATCTCAGTGAGGCATCTTTTGTATTCAAATCGATTGGGTGATGTGTTCCACCTGCCTCTATCTATGGAGGCTAGGTGTGAGGTTGCTGGGCTGCAGTCAGAGACCATGGACACTTTGCTAGCTCATGGCAAGGATGTGTGGTCTTGTGTTTGGGGGGGGGGGGAGATGCGTTTCGATCCTCGCAATACTATGCCCACTGTTTCAGCCAGGTGCAAGTTGATGAGGCATTCGGTTGGATCTGGAAAACCAAATGTACAATGCAGTGGAAAGTGTTTTTATGGTTGCTGATGGCCGATAGATTGAACACTAGAAATATGCTCAGGAGAAGACATTACAAAGTCCAGAAGGATGATTACACCTACCTTCTATGCCACCACCCACCCAAGGAAGACTTGGTACACCTCTTTTTTACCTGCCCCTTCAGTCAAAGATGCTGGGATTCTTTGGGGATACAATGGACAAATGACACTAGTTGGATGAGAATGCTGCATGAGGGCAAAGCCAGATGGGCGCGACCGATGTTCTTGGAAGTTTTTGCAGTGGCAGCCTGGGGGATCTGGAAGGAGAGGAATGATAAACACTTCAGAGGAATCCAGCCTTCGTTTGAATCTTGGAGGAACAGATTCAAGCTGGACTTTGCCATGTTGGTTCATAGATCAAAGCAAGAGCAGGGTCCTTACATCTTATCCATAGCTAGCTCGCTTTGATTTTATCTTTTTTGTGTTAGTCCCTATACCTAACCCCCCTCCAGTCACTATGTAACATGTAAAGTTCTGAACACTCTAACCCCCTAACTTCATTTTATTAATACAAAAGGCAGTGAGAGAATCTCACTGTCATCACTTCTCAAAAAAGTCCAAGAAAATGTTCCTGATTCTCTCTGAAAATATTGGCCACAAATAAAATTCAAGTCAGTAATTTTAAGAGCTTGGAAATAATTATTTTGGGCATTTGAGCCAACCCAATAATTATTTGTATTGGATCTATATTTATTATATAGAAAATATAAGTTCAATAATTTTGAAAATTGTTGTGTGACTTTGGATAAGACCACTTAGTTCACACAATTATTTTCATGAAGTTTTAAATTAGTTTGGTATATTAACTAAATCAGAAACAAACTATAGAAAAGAAAAACAGAAGAAAAAAAAGAAACAGAAACTTACCTGAGGCCCACTTACCTGGTGGCCCAGCAGAATCGGTCCAGCCCACCAGGGGGGCCGTGGTCTTCTTCCACCTCTGCCAGTAGGCAGAGGCGTGTTGACATGCGCGCGATCGCCGTGGCCTCCTCCCTGCCTGCTTCCCCTCCCCGGCTCTTCTGAACGCGCTACGGAGACGCCCCGGACCTTCTCCCCCTGTTCCCCTCACAGCTCTCCCTCCTCCTTCTCTGCTCACCCTCCCGAGAGCCACCGTAGCGCACCGTCACCGCCGCGTGCTGCCACCGTGACCACTAAGCCCGCCCGTCCTCCCCACCATGAACCTAACCTCCGCCGCGACGCTGCACGTCGACCGGAAGAACAAAACAAGCCCGGGAGCCCCTCAGCCTCGCCATCACCGTTGTACTCGTCCTCGGAAGCCGACCATCGCCGTCGTTGATTTGCAGCAACCTGCTCGTCCCCGACCTCGCCCTTGCGCTCGTTGGACTCGCCGTGAGCTCGTCTTTCTCCTCCCCCTAACCTCGTTGCTCTGGTCGTCCTCTAGCTAGCACTGCCGCCATGGACGAAGCTTCACCACGGCCGGCCATGTCACCGTCATTGTTGCAGATGCTGTAGCTTGTGCCTGGGCACGTCATGGTGCTCGGTTTGCTCCCAGGAGACGACCCCAACCACTAGCTATCCTGTCGTGCACCAGAAGACCGAACCCGCGCGTGTCCGAACTCCGACCGCCGCCTCCGTCGCTGCTACCGTCGCTGTGGGCCTCCCCTCACCTAGCCACCCACCCCGTTGGACGCAGCGCACTCTCAGCATTCCAATGAGCCAAACCCCGCCTCAAACCATGGGCTGTAGCGAAATCCCGATGATCTCCGCCGTGTTTTTGGTCATCGACAGCCAACCTCCGGCGTGGTCGATGTGGCACATTTAATTAGCAGCTAATCACCCCGCTAACCAACCCCCTAAGCCACTGACACCTGGGCCCCAAGCTCTAACTAACCCCAACTTTATTCCTGCTTAGTTTTAGTTAATCACAGTGGCCCCACGCGTCAGTGTTGACCATGCTGACGTGGCCGTTGACCTGGCCCACCTGTCAGCGACCTCTATGTCACTGACGTGTGGCCCCCACATGTCAGGTTTGACCTGGCCGACTCTGTTGACTAGCTGATGTCAGCATGACCTAGTGCTGACGCAATAAAGCTTTTCTGGCGTTTAATTAATTCTAAAAATTCCAGAAAATGCCCAAAACTTCTAAAATTCATAGAAATTAATCTATAACTCAGAATGAAATAAGTTATATACGAAAAATGATCAGAAAAATCCAATCTATCCATCTGCACTGGATTTATGCATGTTAAAGGAACTTAAACCTGTTGTTTATATCAAAACATGATAATGCACTTTATAAATTCATAGTTTGAGTTTGAACTTGAACCTTGGGTTCAAAATAACTCAAACCCATGTGGTTGTAGTTGCATTAGGCCAACACACTCATATTGCCATGTCATGATCATACATCATATTGTGCATTGCATTGATTATGTTCCTTCTCTGTTGCCGGTGGTTGTTCCCTCTCAATAGACGTGTTTCGACGATGTGATCGATGACACCGATGAAGAACTATACTATATTCTGAAGTCCCAGGCAAGCAAAACCCCCTTGTTCATTCGGATACAATCCCCCCTCTCGCTTCTGCTCTCTTTTACTGCATTAGGAAAACAATGACATATCTGTTACTTGCTTTGGTAGTTGAACCCCCTTTTCCTCTGCATGACCTGTCATTGCCACAGTAAATAGATGAAACCCACTAGCATGAGTGGGAATTGGTTGAGCCTTGATGTGCCTACTCTTTCATGCTTGTTTGTCATGGCAGCTACTGATTAGACTTGAGTTAGGTCTGATTCATCGGGGATGAATTGGAATGGTGATGAACATGTCCTACTGTGTATGAGTGTAGGATCGAAAGTATGTCTAGAGGGGGGGGGGGGGGTGATTAGACTATTTGACCAAATAAAACTTATCCTTTTCCCAATTTTAGTCTTTGGCAGATTTTAGCTATCTTAGCACAAGTCAAGCAATCTTAACACAATTCAAGCAAGCATGCGAAGAGTATATGAGCAGCGGAAAGTAAAGCATGCAACTTGCAAGAATGTAAAGGGAAAGGTTTGGAGAATTCAAATGCAATTGGAGACACAGATGTTTTTGTCGTGGTTCCGATAGGCGGTGCTATCGTACATCCACGTTGATGGAGACTTCAACCCATGAAGGGTAACGGTTGCGCGAGTCCACGGAGGGCTCCACCCACGAAGGGTCCACGAAGAAGCAACCTTGTCTATCCCACCATGGCCGTCGCCCACGAAGGGTTTGCCTCACTAGCGGTAGATCTTCACGAAGTAGGCGATCTCCTTACCCTTACAAACTCCTTGGTTCAACTCCACAATCTTGTCGGAGGCACCCAAGTGACACCTAGCCAATCTAGGAGACACCACTCTCCAAGAAGTAACAAATGGTGTGTTGATGATGAACTCCTTGCTCTTGTGCTTCAAATGATAGTCTCCCCAACACTCAACTCTCTCTCACAGGATTTGGATTTTGTGGAAAGAAGATTTGAGTGGAAAGCAACTTGGGGAAGGCTAGTGATCAAGATTCATATGGTAGGAATGGAATATCTTGGCCTCAACACATGAGTAGGTGGTTCTCTCTCAGAAACAGCAAGTTGGAAGTGTAGGTTTGTTCTGATGGCTCTCTCCACGAATGAAGAGTGGGTGGAGGGGTATATATAGCATCCACACAAAATCTAACCGTTACACACAACTTGCCAAACTTGGTGGGACCGACTTGATGAACTCGGTCGGACCGATTCAACAAATCTAGTGACCTTAGGATTTTCGGTGGGACCGACATGCAACTCGGTAGAACCGATATGGTTAGGGTTAGGGCATAACATAATCTCGGTGAGACCGATTACACAAACTCGGTGAGACTAATTTTGGTAATAAGCTAACCAGAGAGTTGGTCAGGTAAACTCGGTGGGACCGGTTCGCTCATTTTGGTGGGACCGAAATGTTACAAAAAGGAAACAGGGAGTTTACATTGCAATCGGTGGGACCGATCGCTCATCTCGGTGGTACTGAAACGTTACGAAGGGAAACAGAGAGATTACAATCCCATCTCGGTGAGACCGAGATCCCTATCGGTGAGACCGATTTGCCTACGGTTTGTGGCAGTGGCTATGACATCTGAACTCGGTGGCGCCGGTTAGAAAGAATCGGTAGGGCCGAGTTTGACTTTTGGTTTAGGTCATATGTGGATGTGAGAAAGTAGTTGAGGGTTTTGGAGCATATCACTAAGCACTGTGGAGCAACAAACTCATTAAGCAACACCTCATCCCTCCTTGATAGTATTGGCTTTTCCTATAGACTCAATGTGATCTTGGATCACTAAAATATAAAATGTAGAGTCTTGAGATTTTGAGCTTGAGCCAATCCTTTTATTCTTAGCATTTTGAGGGATCCACTTTTCTCATCCATGCCATGCCATTCATTGACCTTTTCCTGAAATGTTCATCTTGGAATGATGTTAGCTCAATGAGCTATATGTTGTTAGGAATTACCAAAACCACCTAGGGATAGTTGCACTTTCAATCTCCCCCTTTTTGGTAATTGATGAGAACATATAGATCAAAGCTTCGACAAATGATAATAATAACGAAAAACATTGTCGCTTTGAGACGTATGTGATAAGCAAGAGCTCCCCTAAATTTGTGCATAGTTTAAGATTTGCTTTGGACTGCAAATGCACAAAGATTTAGGCTCATGGGTTACTCTTCCATGTCACATACATCTTGGTGGAGCGCTCAAAATGATAATGATTGAATGCATGCACTCATCACCAAGCAAAGTAAATGATCATATAGAGATAAAAGGATAATGTCATCCAACAAGCATAAATGTAGCATATGATCAAACACAAGATCATCCAAGTATCACACAGACATAAAGTATCTCAAACAAGCAAATAAAGTTTAACCACCAAAGCAAGAGAGAACAAAAAGCAACACTCTCTCTCAAAGCCTATGATCTATACATTTTTCTCCCCCTTTGGCAACAAGTTACCAAAAAGTTCATAGAAAATGCATAGCACTAAGTCGTCTATCAGGCTTGATCTTCAGGTGGTGGTGGTGTAGAGAAGGCTCCTTGGATGAAGACTTCAGTAGATGTGGATGGAGCTGGAGGTGTAGGTGCTGGAGCTGGTTGCACTGGAGCTGTAGGAGCTATAGCTGGTGCAGATGAAGTGGCTCTTGTGTCTGTCACATGCACTAGAGCTAATCTCTGAGCTCTAGGCACTCTGGCAAATGCATCAGTGGTTGTCTTGCCCTTCCTCTCCTGCATATCATCCTGAAGCTGCCCAACAACAGACTGGATCTCAGTTACCTTCACATCCAAGTCATAGAACTTTTGCTCCATGATCCTCTCCAGGCTCTCCTGTAACGTCCCAGATTCGATGCGCCAGGTGTTCGCCAGTTATTCGCCATCTTTGCCATGTCATGTGCTTGCGTGTTGCATTTTGCCATGTCATCATCTGCATTTCATATCATGTCATCATGTGCATCGCATTTGCATACGTGTTCGTCTCATGCATCCGAGCATTTTCCACGTTGTCTGTTTTGCAATCCGGCACTCCTATGTCCTCCGGCGTTCCCCTTTTGCCTCTTTTCATGTGCGGGTGTTAAACGTTCTCGGAATGGACCGAGGTTTGACAAGCGGCCTTGGTATAGCACCGGTAGACCGCCTGTCAAGTTTTGTGCCATTTGGAGGTCGTTTGATACTCCAACAGTTAACCGGGTAACCGTAAGGCCTCTTTTGTGTGCAGCCCAACACCCCTTCCAAAGTGGCCCAAAACCCATCCTAACCCCCTCCATGCTCTTGGTCGTTCGATCACGATCGTGTGGGCGAAAACCGCACTCCATTTGGAGTCTCCTAGCTCCTCCTATCTATAAATATGCCCTCCCCGTCCAAATTCGCGGATGAATTCCACCCTAACCCTAAAAATCGCCCTCCGTCGCGCCCGGACATGTCCGTCCGCGCCGGACGCATCTCCGCCGCTGTCCGTAGCCAATGGCGCGCCGCCACGTGGCCTCCCGCGTCGGCCCCGCCGCCGCGGCCCGCCGGGCCCGGGTCAGGCCCGCCCAGGCCCGTGCGCCGCCCGCGCTCGCCTCACTCCTCCGCCGCCTGCGCCCGCCGGCGCCGCCCCTCGCCACCCGTCGCCCCGCCGCCCGTCGCCCCCTCATCTCTGCCGCCGAGGCGCCCGCGCTGCCCTGCCGTTCGGTGCCCCGCCGCCTCGCCTCGCCCCGCGCCCGGCGCCCTGCCGCCGCTCCGCCGCCCGGCCTGCTCCCCGTCGCCCGGAGCTCGCGCCGGCGCCGCCGCCCCTCGCCGGCCTCCTCCGACCGCCGGAGCGCCCGGTCCGGCCGCTCCTCCGCCGGATCCGGCCTCCCCGGCCCCGATCCGCGCCGCCCGCGTCGTCCCGTCGTCGTCCCCGCCATCTCCGGTCATCCTCGTCATCTGTGCACCCAGAGGTTGACCCCGTTTTTCGTCCAAGTCCCCGGTTCTGCTATTATTTTCATGCCCTATTCAACGCATCATAACTCCATGCATACTGCTTCGTTTCGTGCGTGTAATATGTCAAATTGTTCGCCTTGACGAGTTCTTCATTTCATCCCATTGCATCATGTTCATTTGAGTCCTTCTTGATGCCTGAATCATCGTTGCAAGAGTGCTATATAATGTTATGTGCTGTCTGTTATCAGAACATGCTCATTTGTCATTTTTGCCATGTTTGATTTGTGCATCCTATGAGGTGATGTCTACTTGTGTTTTGTACTATGCCATGCCTTATTCACAGTGGTGCCATCCATGTATTTTTGTGAGTCTTGTATTGAGTGCATAAAGCTTGTTAAGTAGGGTACTCCCTGTTGCTGTTTTGCTAGTCTGAATCTGCTATATTATGATGCTATGTAAACCTGCTGCTACAAGTCATTCTATGCATAATCTGGAGATGTTCACTAAGGAGGATTTGTTATACATGTCATGCTCTATCTATCCATGCCCCTGGTTGCATTTATAGCCTTTTCTAACGTGTTGTAATCTTGCTCTCAAATTGCTAAATAATGTTGCTGTCAGCCTATTAACATTAAGTTCAATGTTGCCATGATTGTTGTTATTGATCCATGCACCCTATGAACTTGCTATTGCCATGCTTAGCTTCATAAACATGTATTCTTGCTGTTGGTTGCCTTGTCATGCCATGTATTGCTCTATGGTGAGTGGTTCAAGCTCACCAACATGCCTACTTATTGTTGTTCCTGCCATGTATGAATCTGTCATATCTTTTGCCATGTTTACATGGGTGCCATCATATTTTCTGTGCCCTTTTGACTCATGGTCAGTAAGGGACTTTTGTTATATGCAATTAGTAGATTCCTGCCATGCCTTTGTTTGCCATGATAAGTTCCTGTAACATGTTGTTTGATAGCTCTAAACATTGCAACCTGATGTTATTCCTGCTAAGTCTGAAACTGTTATTATTTGCAATCTTGCCATGTCCTTTTGAGCATGATCTAGTGATTTCTGGAGATAGCTCAGTGTTCATGTTTTGTCATGCTTTACCTGTACATCACATCTATGCCTTTTGTTATCATGTTAGGGTGCTGTAGCATATTATTTTGATGCTTGCTAGATGCCTAATTGCTGTTTTGGACAGCTTGTCCTTTAAACTTGTATAGAGTATGTGTTGAACCGTTGCTCCGTTTTGAGTGTGCTCTATATGAAACTTGCTTGTTTTTGCATGAAGTTTCATATTATCATGTTGCATCCATGTTTTAAGGTGTTTGCTTGATGTTTGTATGTATTTTGCATCAATGCCATGTTTAACTTGTTTTGCTCATATCTTCTAGGCCGTATCTCCGAACTAAATGAACTTTATATGTAACTTGACTAGAATTTCGTGTAGATCCTCTTGGTGCTCTTTAACTTGCTGTTTAACCACTTGAACATAAGGTTTACTCAGATCTGGACCAATTTCGAAATTTGCATATGAGGACTTACCGGAATTGTTATATGTTCTTCCCGGCCTCATTTAAACTTGCTTTGATGTGTTGCTCTTGTTTGCATCGTCTCTTGCCATGAGTAGCCTCATCTAGCTTTCTCATGCATCATGCTTGGTTGTGCATCATGTCTTGTCTATGTGTGGTGTGTTTACTATGTTGTGTGCTTCTTCTCGATAGTTCCCGTTTCGTTGCGATCGTGAGGATTCGTTCGTCTACGCTTGGTTCGTCTTCGTGGCTTAATCTTCTTCTTGGACTCGTTCTTCTTCCTTGCGGGATTTCAGGCAAGATGACCGTCACCTTGGATCTCACTACTATCATTGCTATGCTAGTTGCTTCGTTCTATCGCTTTGCTGCGCTTCCTATCATTTGCTCTTCAAGCCTCCCAAATTGCCATGTCAGCCTCTAACCCTTTTCACCCTTCCTAGCAAACCGTTGCTTGGCTATGTTACCGCTTTGCTCAGCCCCTCTTATAGCGTTGTTAGTTGCAGGTGAAGTTGAAGATTGCTCCATGGTGGACATGATTATGTTGGGATATCACAATATCTCTTATATAATTAATGCATCTATATACTTGGTAAAGGGTGGAAGGCTTGGCCTTATGCCTGGTGTTTTGTTCCACTCTTGCCACCCTAGTTTCCGTCATACCGGTGTTATGTTCCCGGATTTTGCGTTCCTTATGCGGTCGGGTGATTTATGGGACCCCCTTGACAGTTCGCTTTGAATAAAACTCCTCCAGCAAGGCGCAACCTTGGTTTTACCATTTGCCTCACCTAGCCCTTTTCCCCTTGGGTTTCCGGAGCTCGAGGGTCATCTTTATTTTAGCCCCCCCGGGCCAGTGCTTCCCTAAGTGTTGGTCCGAAACGAGCAACCTGTGGGGCCCCCTCGGGGAAACTCGAGGTCTGGTTTTACTCGTAGCTTGACTTATCCGGTGTTGCCCTGAGAACGAGATATGTGCAGCTCCTATCGGGATTATCGGTGCATCGGGCGGCTTTGCTGGTCTTGTTTTACCATTGTCGAAATGTCTTGTAAACCGGGATTCCGAGACTGATCGGGTCTTCCTGGGAGAAGGAATATCCTTCGTTGATCGCGAGAGCTTATCATGGGCTAAGTTGGGACACCCCTGCAGGGTTATAAACTTTCGAAAGCCGTGCCCGCGGTTATGTGGCAGATGGGAATTTGTTAATGTCCGGTTGTAGATAACTTGACATGAGATTCGAATTAAAACGCATCAACCGCGTGTGTAGTCGTGATGGTCTCTTCTCGGCGGAGTCCGGGAAGTGAACACGGTTTTGGGTTATGATTGACGTGAGTAGGAGCTCAGGATCACTTCTTGATCATTGCTAGCTTCACGACCGTTCTGTTTGATCTCTTCTCGCTCTTATTTGCGTATGTTAGCCACCATATATGCTTAGTCGCTGCTGCAACCTCACCACTTTACCCCTTCCTTTCCCATTAAGCTTTGCTAGTCTTGATACCCATGGTAATGGGATTGCTGAGTCCTCGTGGCTCACAGATTACTACAACAACAGTTGCAGGTACAGGTTATGCGATGATCATGACGCGAGAGCGATGTTTGCTTGTTTTGGAGTTCTTCTTCTGCTTCTTCGATCAGGGGATAGGTTCCAGGTCGGCAGCCTGGGCTAGCAGGGTGGATGTCATTTGAGTTTCTGTTTGTGTTTCATCCGTAGTCGGATGGTGCTCTTATGTAAGATGATGATGTATTCGTGTTGCATTGTATGCCTTTTGTATGTATCCCCACCTATTATGTAATGTTGATGTAATGATATCCACCTTGCAAAAGCGTTTTATTATGCGGTTCTATCCTTAGTGGGACCTTCGAGTCTCTTTAGGATAGTATCGCATATTGGGCGTGACATCTCCTGGTTTTGAGTCAAGGTGGCCAGCCCCTTCTCAATCCTCAGAGTGAATGCAATCAAGTAGCCTAGCTGATCTTGTTTGCTCTTCAAAAAGTAGTGAGATGCCTCTTCCATTGTTGGCATCTTGGTAGCCTTCTCTGTCCTTGCCTTCTCCTTCTTTGCTTGAGCATGCACAGAAGATGGTTCATCTTCATCCATAACCACTTGGTTGTCCTCAAAGTCTGGATAGATAGGCATGTGATCCTTGTCCAACAAGTATGTGCCTGTGCCCATCTTGGAGTTAATCAGCTCCTGGATCTGTGGGGCATACCCACAACTTCTCTTCTGGTCAGCTGCTGTCCTCTTGATAGTCTCAACTATGAGGATCATGACCTTGAACTTTTGTGGCACATCAAATAAGTGTAGCAAGTTTATTGCATGGCCTCTGATCATGTTGTGGTCACCTGACTTGGGCAAGAGAGTATGCCCGAGGATCCAATTGATGGTTGGCAGTCCTGACAGAAGGTAATGGACTGATCCAAACTTATGTGTCTCAACTGCAGCATCTGGGATCTCCTTGTACATATGTGCCATAGTGTTATGATCCATCTTCTTCTTGGCACAGACATCCAAGTCATCTTCTTTCTCCTTAGGTGCATTGATCAGATTTGCCCATTCTTCAATTGTTGATTGGTACCTAGTACCTTCAGACATCCATACTATCCTGCCATCTGGATAGAAGTGTGCTGTGGAGTAGAATTGCATTATGAGCTCATCATTCCACTTTGTGAGCTTCTGCCCAACAAAGTCTGCAACTCCTCAAGCACTAAAACTGTCATACACACCAGGATAGTGTTCCTCATTCTCCTTCATGTAGGTCCAGTCCACCCACCTCATATCACACACTATAGGCTTCTTGTCCAACAACACTGTCTCATAGAAATCCTGTTGTTCCTTAGTATGGAACCTGTAGTCAATAATAGTCCTTCTCCTGATTGCATAAGAATCAGACAACCTCCACTGTCTAAGGCCTGCATCCTTTCTCAGCTTCATGTTCTCAGCCACAGGATGAGCATCATTATGATCTGGAATCTTTGGCTTCAACTTTCTCAAGACATGCTCTTCATCTTCTTCTTCTTCAGCAGCAGTTTCAGGCACTGGGGCCTTGTTCTTCTCAGCAGCAGATATGTTTCTTGTATTCCTCTTTGGTGCAATCTTGGGCTTGGAGGCAGCTTTGGGTGCTTCTTTGGGCTTTGATGATGCAACCCCTGACCTTATAGCATCACCCATAAGCTTCTGAGCCTTGGGTGCTGGTGCAGCAGCCTCTTCTTCCTCTTCCTCTTCCATCATGGAAGGCTTTCCAACAACTCTGGCCATGGTCTTCTTGACCCTTTCCTTCCTCTTCTTCTGTCACACCCTGATTTCCATGGCACAACACTTAAGATGATAAATCATGATAAAATGTGGTTTGACAAAAACTTTTGAGTGTTTTGGACTTTGCTTGATTGGATTTTTGTTTGCTGTTTGCAAGTGCTCTAAAAATCAAATAAATCCTCCAACTCCTATACTTCATCTCCTTGATCCAAAACCTTTCCCCAAATGATCATGCCATGTGTATAGAGCAATATAGTATTTTCTTACAAAATTATTTTGGCCAAAAAGTATTTTCTAAAATTAGTTTTTCAAAAACCCCTGAATTGAGGTTTGCACTGCAAGTACTTAATTAAGGGCAGTAAAAATATTTCCAAAAATATATTTGACTCCTATTAGATATAGGGTACCCAGAAACCACAAAAATATAATTTTAAATGTTATTTTCCTATTTTATTTAAAAGCTTTTTCTTAAGGCCAGAAATGGTTTTAATAGGGAAAAATTATTTTATTGTTTCAAAAATATTTGACAAAAATTACGGAAACTCAGTGGACATATATTTTCCATATATAAGAGTTTCAACACATGGTGATGTTCAAAATATTGGTCAAACCCCTCAAAAACCTTTTCTGGATATTTCAAGCTTTTGAAATATTTACAAAGGAAATATTCTCCAAAAATTCCAAGAAAATTCTATCATGTCACAAATGACATATTAGGTGATCTTGCCAAGTCTCATGACTTGGAGAACAAGATAACATCATCAAATCCCCTCAAAACCATTTCTGTCCATTTTGAAGTTTGAGAAACTTTACATTGCCAAACATTCCCAAATAATCTCAAACCTTGTGAACATTCTCAAATGTTCTAATTATTCATCTAGACCAAATGGCACAAGCTGGAGAACAAGCTAACTTGATCAAAGTGCCCCAAAAGCCTTCCTGTGCAGAACCAAATTTGGACAACTCTACATTGCCAAGTGTGTCCTTTTGATCTGAATTTTTGTGGGCATGTTCAAATCCTCAACTGATGACACTACACGAAGTGGTGCATCGAGGAGAATAGATTTGCATGGCTAAATCTTGGCAAAGCCGTTTCTGCTGATTTCTAGGGTTCACCAAAGTTACATTGGTTACTTTGCCCAAATGAGCTCAAACTTGGTGGAACACCCTAATTCTATGTGCCATTCCATCCTGTTAGTTCTCATGGCAAGTGGAATTAATTTTCTTGCCCAAACCATTATCAAACACCTTCTGACACTTTACCAAAATGCCATTTTGATCTCCTCCACTCTTCTCCATGGCCTCTACTTTTTACCACAACCCCTCCTAGTCCCCCTCTAGTACCTGGACGCTTTCATGCCCAAGGAAGCAATGATGGAGGGGGGGAGAACTTCATTTTTCTTCCCTGGACAGCAGTTTTCCCTCTCTCTCTCGACCCCACCTCTCCTCTACTGGTTCCCCAAGGCATCCAATGCCATTTCCACTTTGTTTACTCCCTCCCAGAGCCCCCAGACGCAAGTGGGCGCATGAGGACGCGAAGAAAAGCCGCGGGTGCCGGCCATTTGCGCGCTCTGAAGCACGTTAACATGCTCCCGACCATTGACATGGCACTCCCGACTACCTCGAGCCTCCCCCTCACGCCAGTCGAGGTGCCTCGGCGTCCGCAACACGCTACGCGGTCGGCCCCCTCCTCTCTCCTCCTCCCCGCGCCTCCGTGCTAGCAAACAGAGGCCGCCCGAGCGCGCCAATGGTGCGGCTCACACGCGCGCGTCTCTGACCTTTCCCCACTCCCTCTCTCTATCCCTCCCGACGTAGTCGACGTCCAGGAACACCCCAGACACCACGCCCTCTTCCCCCGAGCCCTGCAGCGACGAGCAGGAGCCCACCGGCGCACGAGTCCACGGCACCCCGCTGTTCGCCTATTTAAAGGCCTCCCCGAGCCCTCTCTCAACTCCTTTGGCCCTCTCTCCCTCCCAGCAACCGTCTGGACCAACTCATTCTTCCTCCGATGCCCTCTGTCCACCTCCATGGCCGGAGCAGTGCCGCCGGCCTCCACCTAAATTCAGCCGAGCCTGAGCTCTTCTCCCTCTCCTCTCTCCACCAGCAGGCTCCCCTGAGCAAGGCGGAGCTCCCACGCTCTTTCCCTCGTCCGGGGACGCACCGTAGCGCCATGCCCAATCTTGCCCGATGCCACCGTCCGCCGGCATCCAAGCCGCCGTCGCCTCGACCATCCCCGGCAGCCGTGGCATACACGAATGGATGCGGCGTTTGACGCCGAGCTCATCCATAGCCAGAGCGTCGCCAAAGGTGCTCCGTAGCGCCGGCAGTCGTCGTCGGGGCTCTCTGCTCCCTCGGCCAGGCGAGCGCGCGGGAGGTTGAGGACGACCCTGCAGGCGGGCCCCGCTCGTTAGTGGCTCAGCCACCGGGCCACGCTGGCAAGTGGAGGCGCGTTCGGCTTCTCCCATGTCCCAGCAGCGAAGGCGTACTCCGCCTGGGTGCCTTCGACGTCGCCTGTCGCCAGCGCAGCTGAGCCGCTGGGCCGGCCCACGGCTATCTCTCGCCGGTGCGCAGGATAAGGGTAATGCCTTATATTTCTTTTTATTCTTTTCTAGCGAGTTTCTAAAATCCATAAATAATTCAAATTAACTCCAAATTTGATGATTCAAATTTCTAGTAGTTCCTAAAATCATTCCCTATCACATGGTGCTATTTGCACATTTTTCAAGAATCATTTCCTTCACAAATATTTATCAAATCCTATTTTTCCATTTCTGTGATGAACTTTAGAAAATCACAGAGTGCTAAAAATTGATCCAAATGCCATGATTCAAATTCCTAGATGATTCTAAGTTCATAACTTAGTTTATGAACATTTTTATTAATACTTTCTGTACCCCACAATATAATGAGCCATTTCTTCATATTTGTCAACGTTGCAAATTCACAGGGAATTCATTTGAACTCCAAATCCAGTGAAACGAATTCCTAGATGCTTCTAAAATCATCCTTTGTTAAATGTGTGCCTTTGCTCATTTTTCAAAAATATATTTCTGTACACTTCTTACAAATCCATAAACCCCTTGATTCCATCATATTGAAATGTTCAGAGATGTCCATTGATCAAATCCTAATGAAACCACTTTGGTCATCCCTCATATGACCAGAGGTATCCCAGAAAAGTCCAACTCATATTTTTAGAGCACTTTTATTTTTGCCTTGTTGTGTTGCTTATTATGATTGTTTCCCACGTTAGTTGACGAAGTAGACGGAGTACTTGGAGAAGGACTAGAAGACTTGAAGACTTTGTTAAAACAGGCAAGCAGCCCTTTGACCATGTCTATGAAACCCTTTTTATGCATGTCATATAGCTCTTTATTATTGTTGCATCGGAATCATGATGAGATGGTGAACCACGTGGGTTGGTTGCCTCTGTTACTTCCTCGTTGATACTTGCATTGTGCACGGCCCTACCTTCTTGTGAGGGTTATGCCGGTGGGAGTAGATAGGATGCTAAAGTAGTGCTACACGAAAAGGGACGGGAATATGCATGGTGAAGGAGGCCAGTATGTTCCCAAAGACTTTTGAAAACCCCGTCGGGTGCCACTAATGCCCGAGGGAGATGTTGAGCTGGGTAACCACTTGACAAAGAAGTGGTGTACCAGAGAAGGATATGTGGGTGTGGTTTCAAAAACGGATTGGTTGAAGTTGCGACTGTTATTCCAACCTTACATGCGCAACCACTCTACCCTTATATGGGAAAGGGCATTATTGATTACCTAGACTGATACTAGCTTGGAGCCCGCATTACTAGTGACGGGAGAGTTGTTGGTGCGCTCTCTCGGGACGGGGTCGTGCCAGGTAGGGCGGCCATGACTGTTTTCACAGGGCACCGGACACACCGTTGGTACCCCGTGCTTGTGGTATGTGATGAATATGGGAGCGAGGCTCCACAACTTTATGATGTGAAATGTTGGGCATGGGGGTTACTACCAATCGAGTGGACTCCATGTTAGTGTTGTCTAGGGAAAGGTAGTGATCGGGTGCTTACCCCGGGTACTTGAGGTATCGCGGGTCGTGGCTGACACGGAAGTTCCCCGGATCTTGTGGGTACAGTGTGCAACCTCTGCAGAGTGTAAAACTATTCGAATAGACGTGTCCACGGTCAAGGACAATTGGGTAACCGCTCTTGGGCTATGTCCATATGTTTACGAAACCTGGTGAGTATGTATGGATGAGTGGAAAGAACTACTTGGGTCAAGTCAAGGGACTTGACATGATTGAGTTGGGTTGGTGCCCACTCTATTTATGTTGATATCTGTAACCTGTCCTCGTGGTTACTTGAATTCTCTTGATGCATGTCTTACAAGTTGTTGAACATGTCATTGCACTCAAAACTAGCTTTCTGCAAAAATTCACCTATATCATGCATTGTTGTATCTTGAACCAAAACATGGGTTGCTTGCGAGTACATTCAAACGTACTCACTGGCTTGTCCCTGGCTATTTACTTGGCCAGGCTTGAAAGAACAGGATATGATGAAGAATACTTCGGTGACGAACATGCGAGCTAGGACGCTTCCCAGTCAGAATGCCTGTAGGGTTAAGGCAGATGGCATGGGTCCAAGTTATCGACGAAGATTTCTGCTGCAATTTTATACTCAAGACTTGACCATAATGGTCCTACTTGTGTAATACGGTATGTATGGATGTAAGCCTCTTGTTATTCAGCTTCTGTGTGTTCAGTGTGCATTGATCTCTGGGATCACTGTACACGTGCATTCGGTGATTTCGACTTATGAGTCGGGGTCCCCACAGAGCTGGTATTAGAGCCATCCTGACTGTAGGAAGCCTTAGCTAGCATGGTCGTTAGTTAGGATAAAACTAATTCCAAAACAACTACTAGTTTTCAAAACTATGTGTACTTCTCTTCCCTTCTCAGTTTGTCGAAAACTAAGGTATACTTTCCTTATTGATCTCTTCCCCTTCAAAACCTTTGGTCGCTAGAACCCTTATGCCCCTGACCACTGGATTCCTTGTAATCTTCGTGGATAATCTAGAAGGAAGATGCCTTGCCAGACATTCACCCACATCTCCTGAATACAAGATTGGCGACATCACAACAAGACGATACCAACAGAAGATACATCCTTGAGGAATGAGGACCTGAAGACCCAGGAGATGGTGACACCCTTGACACTGCCCCAAGATGATGCAACCTTAGCCTACGATGATCAGGGCATAGAATATGCAAGATCATGATATACATCGCTAATAGAGTAACCCTGTCACTACCGTTGTTGTATCGGCAACCACCGGTGGATGAGAACCTAGCCATTTGGTCCGCCTCACTATAGTGAGCAGGAAAACGGTTCTCTTCATCCCCCGCTCTTGGTGACAATATTGTCAACAATGTGCCCACCATGATGGACCTCTGTTATGCCTTGATAATGTCATTGCATAAAGGATTACCTACCTGGTACCATCGACGGCTTAGAAGACAAAAAGGGATCATCGTTATTAAGAAGACAATGGAAGACCAAGTCAATGCCAGTTACGAGGAGCCACCTTCACCCCACCACCTCATCGGGAGAGAAGTTTTTGAAGATTCTTCAGGCTCAACCAAGATTGTTTCATCGAACAACTACAAGAGACGTAACAACACCTGAGGAAAACTCAGAAGACTGCATGAGGCACAAGGCACGACTACTGAGTCCGAGAACCCCTAGGGTAGGATGAGTCGTGTACCCCCTATGCGCAGTCGAGTCCGTATGATAGTTTGAATAGAACCATGATTGTGTGTTGCTTGTTTTTATTTGTTTGTGTTTTGATATAGGTCGCACTTTTGCCCTAGGCGACAAGCATGCGACTATATCACCTTCCTCACCTTGTTTCTTTTGTTTGGCCCTCTTTGCACCTGTTTGTTTGCACTAGCACTATAGAACCCGCTTTAGGCATTCCCCTCCTCTATGCTACTTTTCCCTCTCATCTCTCTTCTCAACTGAAGACAAGCAAGACAATATGCACCAAGGATTCCACCTCGGCGACCAACAAGCACTGAAGACTTTTTGCTACAACCTCCTCGACCAAGTGCAGCCCCTTAGAGTTATGGTTGCCCCTCAAGATTAGAAACATATTCCTAGACCCTTTGAGACTTCATAAGATACGCCAGCTCAAATCCTTAACCATGTGCTTAACCCACAGAATTGCAAGAGAACCTGTTAAGCCTCCGTAACCTTGCTTATCACTGGGTTCATTAGGGAACTAGTGTACATAGTGAACGAGCACATTATCATCCTAAGATAGCACCAAAACTAACGATGCCATAGGGAAGACCAATCTGAGGATATAGGAATAGAGGACAAATGACTTGATGAGTTGATATCAATGACTGGAGGAATTATATGAGACTATTTGGTGGATCATGAGGCTTTGATGTTGGTAGATGAACTTGGTGGGATCATGATTATAGAGTACCATAGCTTTCATTACCCCAGAGTAAATTGGATTTAGTAGGATAATTATGATCGCAAGCTGAAATTCTTGGAAGTATAATAATTTGACTTAGCCAGGGGATATTGATAGGAGATAGTTGACATTACGATAATGACTTGAGGGAAAAGTGTAGAAATTCTCGCGGGACATGAGATTTGGATTAAATAGGTTACCCTAGTGGAGTATGGATGCAAAGTAATTTTACATGGTTCGGAGTAAATTGGATTTAGACTGATGATCTCGATCACGATACCATGTTCTCGGTGGACAATAAACTAAGAGATTTGATTAATTGTGAGAGTTGATTTAGGGATCTATATAAGCCTGAGGTTGGAAGTTACTTGACCCCGAAGATGGGAATTGGTGGACTGACTATAGTAAATATAGCTCTTTCAAGTATTCGGGGATTATAAGGACTTTAGAAGATCATGTGGAACACCAGCATAGGCGTTGGATTTGTAGAATTAATGGATTATGCAGTGATTAATGGAAGTTAAGAGGTTGTTGGAGTTGATTCATAGGAAGGAAACAAGATCTTGGGGTGGCTTACGGCGTGTTTCCTTAGGATAGAGGTGCTTTATCTTAGACCTTGGAAGAACAGGCTGAGCACTTGGATTGTCACGTTCAAGGTTAGCAGCTTATATGTTCTACCCATGGATTTTTAGGGGTAGACATACATATGAGTTTGGGGATTGTAGACATATATGATTCTGTTAGACCTCCTCTCGAGAGCCATGAGGATATGAATAACATGAGTGATGATTGGAGTTGACCTATACGAGATGATTCTTTTGGTAATATGAGGTGAAGACTAGGTAGAAGTATTGGCATCTCAGAAATCGTGCTTAAAGATAAGATGATAAATGTTCACTCGCACACTAGAATCCTTGAAACCCTTAAGCCCTACCAAGCTACAACATGGTCGGATCCTGACCTTGGGCTTTGGTTCTAGATCATAAGACCTTGGCCGATACTCAACCATGACCACCACCAATGCCTCAGCCCACTTTATGTATCCCATAGACTTCATGGAGTGCTCGGACAAGTTAGTTGTCATCTTTCTTTGATGACATACTTGTCTACCCGAAGACGGAAGAAGAATCGTTGAGCTGGTCAAGGAACATCTGAAGCTCGTCATGTCTAGGAGGAAGAACTATGTCAACCGCCATCGCCAAGAAGTGAACTTCCTCGTTGAAGACCATGCGTATCTACAAACCACTCCTCTCTAAGGAACCAAGCATTTCCATAAAAAGGAGACCCACACCAAGATTCATCGGCCCCCTTCGAGATCACTCCAAAAATTTAACAACCCCCTCTGAGATCACTACGAGACGAAGAGAAGACAGTTACTAGCTGGAGATGCCACCTGAGTTAACTAATGTGCACAATGCTTTCCATGCATCACAACCCCGGAAGTGTTTCCATCTTCCTAACTTGCCCGATCTCTACGAGGGCATTGACCACCGAGCCATCAACCCCCAGCCCAATCTAACCTAGCGCGAGCTACCCATTAGCAACCTGGATCAAGAAGAGCGTCATACATGAAGCCACACCATCAAGTACTTCAAGCTCAATGGTGCGCTACACGAAAGCAGAAGCAACATGAGGACTTGAAGACCACCCAAGATCTAAGTTTCTGTATCCCTTTCCGCGCCTAGTCTAGGAATCTCGAGGACGAGATTCTTGTAAGGGGGGTAGGTCTGTCACACCCTGATTTCCATGGCACAACACTTAAGATGATAAATCATGATAAAATGTGGTTTGACAAAAACTTTTGAGTGTTTTGGACTTTGCTTGATTGGATTTTTGTTTGATGTTTGCAAGTACTCTAAAAATCAAATAAATCCTCCAACTCCTATACTTCATCTCCTTGATCCAAAACCTTTCCCCAAATGATCATGCCATGTGTATAGAGCAATATAGTATTTTCTTACAAAATTATTTTGGCCAAAAAGTATTTTCTAAAATTAGTTTTTCAAAAACCCCTGAATTGAGGTTTGCACTGCAAGTACTTAATTAAGGGCAGTAAAAATATTTCCAAAAATATATTTGACTCCTATTAGATATAGGGTACCCAGAAACCACAAAAATATAATTTTAAATGTTATTTTCCTATTTTATTTAAAAGCTTTTTCTTAAGGCCAGAAATGGTCTTTAATAGGGAAAAATTATTTTATTGTTTCAAAAATATTTGACAAAAATTAGGGAAACTCAGTGGACATATATTTTCCATATATAAGAGTTTCAACACATGGTCATGTTCAAAATATTGGTCAAACCCCTCAAAAACCCTTTCTGGATATTTCAAGCTTTTGAAATATTTACAAAGGAAATATTCTCCAAAAATTCCAAGAAAATTCTATCATGTCACATATGACATATTAGGTGATCTTGCCAAGTCTCATGACTTGGAGAACAAGATAACATCATCAAATCCCCTCAAAACCATTTCTGTCCATTTTGAAGTTTGAGCAACTTTACATTGCCAAACATTCCCAAATAATCTCGAACCTTGTGAACATTCTCAAATGTTCTAATTATTCATCTAGACCAAATGGCACAAGCTGGAGAACAAGCTAACTTGATCAAAGTGCCCCAAAAGCCTTCCTGTCCAGAACCAAATTTGGACAACTCTACATTGCCAAGTGTGTCCTTTTGATATGAATTTTTGTGGGCATGTTCAAATCCTCAAATGAGGACACTACACCAAGTGGTGCATCAAGGAGAATAGATTTGCATGGCTAAATCTTGGCAAAGCCATTTCTGCTGATTTCTAGGGTTCACCAAAGTTACATTGGCTACTTTGCCCAAATGAGCTCAAACTTGGTGGAACACCCTAATTCTATGTGCCATTCCATCCTGTTAGTTCTCATGGCAAGTGGAATTAATTTTCTTGCCCAAACCATTATCAAACACCTTCTGACACTTTATCAAAATGCCATTTTTGATCTCTTCCACTCTTCTCCATGGCCTCTACTTTTTACCACAACCCCTCCTAGTCCCCCTCTAGTACCTGGACGCTTTCATGCCCAAGGAAGCAATGATGGAGGGGGGGGGGGGGGGGAGAACTTCATTTTTCTTCCCTGGACAGCAGTTTTCCCTCTCTCTCTTGACCCCACCTGTCCTCTACTGTTTCCCCAAGGCATCCAATGCCATTTCCACTTTGTTTACTCCCTCGCAGAGCCCCCAGACGCAAGTGGGCGCGTGAGGACGTGAAGAAAAGCCGTGGGTGCCGGCCATTTGCGCGCTCTGGAGCACGTTAGCATGCTCCCGACCGTTGATACGGCACTCCCGACTACCTCGAGCCTCCCCCTCGCGCCAGTCGAGGTGCCTCGGCGTCCGCAACACGCTACGCGGTCGGCCCCCTCCTCTCTCCTCCTCCCCGCGCCTCCGTGCTAGCAAACAGAGGCCGCCCAAGCGCGCCAATGGTGCGGCTCACACGCGCGCGTCTCTGACTTCTCCCCACTCCCTCTCTCTATCCCTCCCAACGTAGTCGACGTCCAGGAACACCCCACACACCACGCCCTCTTCCCCCGAGCCCCGCAGCGACGAGCAGGAGCCCACCGGCGCTCGAGTCCACGACACCCCGCCGTTCGCCTATTTAAAGGCTTCCCCGAGCCCTCTCTCAACTCCTTTGGTCCTCTCTCCGTCCCAGCAACCGTTTGGACCAACTCATTCTTCCTCCCATGCCCTCTGTCCACCTCCATGGCCGGAGTAGTGCCGCCGGCCTCCACCTAAATTCAGCCAAGCCTGAGCTCTTCTCCCTCTCCTCTCTCCACCAGCAGGCTCCCCTGAGCAAGGCGGAGCTCCCACGCTCTTTCCCTCGTCCGGGGACGCACCGTAGCGCCGTGCCCAATCTCGCACGACGCCACCGTCCGCCAGCATCCAAGCCGCCGTCGCCTCGACCATCCCCGGCAGCCGTGGCATACACGAATGGATGCGGCGTTTGACGCCGAGCTTATCCAAAGCCAGAGCGTCTCCGGAGGTGCTCCGTAGCGCCGGCAGTCGTCGTCGGGGCTCTCTACTCCCTCGGCCTGGCGAGCGCGCGGGAGGTTGAGGACGACCCTGCAGGCGGGACCCGCTCGTCAGTGGCTCAGCCACCGGGCCACGCTAGCAAGTGGAGGCGCGTTCGGCTTCTCCCGCGTCCCAGCAGCGAAGGCGTACTCCGCCTGGGCGCCTTCAATGTCGCCTGTCGCCAGCGCAGCTGAGCCGCTGGGCCGGCCCACGGCTATCTCTCGCCGGTGCGCAGGATAAGGGTAATGCCTTATATTTCTTTTTATTCTTTTCTAGCGAGTTTCTAAAATCCATAAATAATTCAAATTAACTCCAAATTTGATGATTCAAATTTCTAGTAGTTCCTAAAATCATTCCCTATCACATGGTGCTATTTGCACATTTTTCCAGAATCATTTCCTTCACAAATATTTATCAAATCCTGTTTTTCCATTTCTGTGATGAACTTTAGAAAATCACAGAGGGCTCAAAATTGATCCAAATGCCATGATTCAAATTCCTAGATGATTCTAAGTTCATAACTTAGTTTATGAACATTTTTATTAATACTTTCTGTACCCCACAATATAATGAGCCATTTCTTCATATTTGTCAACTTTGGAAATTCATAGGGAATTCATTTGAACTCCAAATCCAGTGAAACCAATTCCTAGATGCTTCTAAAATCATCCTTTGTTAAATGGGTGCCTTTGCTCATTTTTCAAAAATATATTTCTGTACACTTCTTACAAATCCATAAACCCCTTGATTCCATCATATTGAAATGTTCAGAGATGTCCATTGATCAAATCCTAATGAAACCACTTTGGTCATCCCTCATATGACCAGAGGTATCCCAGAAAAGTCCAACTCATATTTTTAGAGCACTTTTATTTTTGCCTTGTTGTGTTGCTTATTATGATTGTTTCCCACGTTAGTTGACGAAGTAGACGGAGTACTTGGAGAAGGACTAGAAGACTTGAAGACTTTGTTAAAACAGGCAAGCAGCCCTTTGACCATGTCTATGAAACCCTTTTTATGCATGTCATATAGCTCTTTATTATTGTTGCATCGGAATCATGATGAGATGGTGAACCACGTGGGTTGGTTGCCTCTGTTACTTCCTCGTTGATACTTGCATTGTGCATGGCCCTACCTTCTTATGAGGGTTATGCCGGTGGGAGTAGATAGGATGCTAAAGTAGTGCTACGCAAAAAGGGACGGGAATATGATTGGTGAAGGAGGCCAGTATGTTCCCAAAGACTTTTGAAAACCCCGTCGGGTGCCACTAATGCCCGAGGGAGATGTTGAGCTGGGTAACCACTTGACAAAGAAGTGGTGTACCGGAGAAGGATATGTGGGTGTGGTTTCAAAAACGGATTGGTTGAAGTTGCGACCGTTATTCCAATCTTACATGCACAACCACTCTACCCTTATATGGGAAAGGGCATTATTGATTACCTAGACCGATACTAGCTTGGAGCCCGCATTACTAGTGACGGGAGAGTTGTTGGTCCGCTCTCTCGGGACGGGGTCGTGCCAGGTAGGGCGGCCATGACTGTTTTCACAGGGCACCGGACAAACTGTTGGTACCCCGTGCTTGTGGTATGTGATGAATATGGGAGCGAGGCTCCACAACTTTATGATGTGAAATGTTGGGCATGGGGGTTACTACCAATCGAGTGGACTCCATGTTAGTGTTGTCTAGGGAAAGGTAGTGATCGGGTGCTTACCCCGGGTACTTGAGGTATCGTGGGTCGTGGCTGACACGGAAGTTCCCCGGATCTTGTGGGTACAGTGTGCAACCTCTGCAGAGTGTAAAACTATTCGAATAGCCGTGTCCATGGTCAAGGAAAGTTGGGTAACCACTCTTGGGCTACGTCCATATGTTTACGAAACCTGGTGAGTATGTATGGATGAGTGGAAAGAACTACTTGGGTCAAGTCAAGGGACTTGACATGATTGAGTTGGGTTGGTGCCCACTCTATTTATGTTGATATCTGTAGCCTATCCTCGTGGTTACTTGAATTCTCTTGATGCATGTCTTACAAGTTGTTGAACATGTCATTGCACTCAAAACTAGCTTTCTGCAAAAATTTACCTATATCATGCATTTTTGTATCTTGAACCAAAACATGGGTTGCTTGCGAGTACATCCAAACGTACTCACTGGCTTGTCCCTGGCTATTTACTTGGCCAGGCTTGAAAGAACAGGATATGATGAAGAATTCTTCGGTGACGAACATGCGAGCTAGGACGCTTCCCAGTCAGAATGCCTGTAGGGTTAAGGCAGATGGCATGGGTCCAAGTTATCGACGAAGATTTCCGCTGCAATTTTATACTCAAGACTTGACCATAATGGTCCTACTTGTGTAATACAGTATGTATGGATGTAAGCCTCTTGTTATTCAGCTTCTGTGTGTTCAGTGAGCATTGATCTCTGGGATCATTGTACACGTGCATTCGGTGATTTCGACTTATGAGTCGGGGTCCCCACATCTTCCCTTCTGCAGTAGCCTCTTTGGGTTGAGATTCCAAAGGTACTTGAGTAGAGGCTCTGGCTTTAGACATGGGAGTTCTCTTTGCAAGTACTTTGATCTTCATACCAGGCTTAATGGCAGCAGCTGTGCCATACTCCTTTTTGAGCACTTTCTTCTTGGAATTGGCCTCATCCTCAACTGCCACATAGTCCTCATCCTCAGATTCTAAGGTTTTCTTCTTTCTGGCCCTGGTGGCAGCTTTGGGTAAGTTGCTTGGGGTGCTCCTGCTACCATCATTAGAGGTGCTAGAGGGACTAGTGCCCTCACTCATCTGAATTTGCTCCTCTTCCCTGTTTTGGCTGTCACTTTGATCAGACATGGTGCAAACACTGACTGTAGACCCTGTGAATAGATATAGATGAGATAGAGTGGATGAGCATCACAAAACACAGAGGTTTTTTTGCAAAAAAAATGAGTCAAAAACTTAGTTTTAGTTTTCCACAGAAAGCATTTCGGATCAACCGATTCGCAAACTTGGTGATACCAAAGCAGCTTTTGGAACCTAAACTAGTGAACTCGGTCAGACCGAGTCACAGATCGGTGGCACCAAGACTGCTAGGGTTTCACAAAGTCCTGAACTCGGTCACACCGATTTGCAATTCTTGGTCAGACTGAGAATCACTTGCGCAATGGCCTTAGTCGAATCGGTGGAACCGAGTTCTACAACTCGGTGGGTCCGAGATGGTTTCGGTAGAAACCTAACCCTAAATTTTCAACTCACCTCTAATCTATGGATTGTTTTGACTGGATAGAATAGTTTCAATCGTGGCAAGATTCATGATGAACACAATGTGCTAGGAATCAGACGGGGATAGCACAGTGATCGAGTCCATACCCTAGTTCGGTGATGAACTCGCTACGACGGCAACAGCGGGGATGATTTCCGTTGACGGCAGCGGAGGCCAGCGACTGGAGGCGACTGGCGACGAGGAGGATGATCCGGAGATCCTGGAGGCAGAGCGAGCTATGCACGGGCGAAAGAGTTCAGAGAAACTTTCCAAATTTTTGCCCATGGGTATATATAGCCCGACCCTGTCGGTGTGACCGAGTGGAACAACTCGGCGGCACCGAGATGCATAACTATTGACAGTTACAGCAACTTGGTGTGACCGAAAAGTTCAAATCGGTTGCACCGAGATTGAAAACCTAGATCGACTTAGTGATCTCGGTATGACCGAAATGGAAGAATCGGTCAGACCAAAATGCACAAAGAAGTTTTGGAAGTTTAAGTCTATGACGAATTGGGGACTCCGAGTGCTCCTCACACAGAGTGGTTCGAATCTGACTTGATCAAATTTTGTGATGTAGCATGAATAGAGTTTGAGACAAGAAAAGCATAGATAGCTAGAGAAGGTTCTTAGGCATTCTTGTCCATCCACTTGGCAAAAGAAAATGAAACAACCAATCAAAGCAACAAGTGGATGTCCTCGAATGAGTAAAATATGCAACCAACATGCTCACACAATAAAATGGCAAATGAAATATGTGACAAAGCATGCACAACCAATTCTAGCATCTATCAAACAATTTGCGATGACTAAGTCATCTATATATGAGTATATTGACTTAGTCAAATGAGGACATTTGATCATAGGTCATACTCATCGTTTAAGCTCAAGTGGGGTTACCACTTTTACATAATGCATTGATGTGTTCACACCATTAGAGTTGTTTTGACTCAATTCTTAGAGTTAAGCTCTCCCTAGATGTGAGATCCCCCCTTAGAGGGATGAACTAACCTTGGGTTTTGTCGATGATGACTTCATGTAGGTGTTGAAGATGTGGATGCTCAATGTTGATGAAGACCATTTGGAGCAATCCTTTGGAGTGAGTTGCACTTTCAATACCTACATGGGTTAGTCCCACAAGGAACAAACAAGGATATCCATAGACATAGAGTGATGCACACACAAGATGATGTCTATGAAAGCATTAGGTTACCTTTTCCCTTGTCTTACCAACAAGTGGGTTTGTGACTCCTTGAACTAGTGCAAGATGTGGAAGTTAATTGCACTTTTTGTTGCCAAAATGATATGAGTGAAATATGTTGGCGGAGTCACCCTCAAGAACTCTCCAGTTCTTCTTCTTCGGGATCCACATCATCTTGATGGGAATCCTTGTAGTTGTAGTTGTACTTGATGAAGTAGAGCTTGATGTAGTCTTGGGAACCCACTTGACCAAGGCCTTAGGAGCTTCTTCAAATGCATCAATCTCCTCTTGAAGCTTGTCCTTGCCTTTTTGCTTATGGTCTTGTGGTGGAAGATCATCTTGAGCTTGTGTTCCCTTGAAGGAAGTAGGATCATACTTCTCTTGTTGAGGAACAAACTTCGTCTTGGGGTATTGATCTTCTTCCCACTCAACTCCATTGGCATTGAACTTTCGTTCAAAACCAACACCTTGGTTCTTCCGGTGCCTTCCTTGCTTGCGTACAATTTCCTCAAATTGCTTACTCCCGGCAAGGCTCTTGTAAACACCTTTCTCTATAATTCCCTTCAATAAGCTATTTTCTTGCTCAAGTGTAACTTGGCTAAGAGAATCATTAGTGGAATCAAGAGAACTACTAGAAGCAACAACATTGAATTTAGCATGATTATTGTTACTACTAGAGGAAGAATCCTTCTTGTTCTTGTTAATGGACTTGACTTGAGGCATGTAAGTAGATAAGAGTAAACGCTTGGCAATGTAAGAAGAACTTTTCTTACGGAGATCATCATTGATTGCCTTTAAGATCTCATGCTCTTGCTCAAGGTTGAGCTTTTCAAAGCGTAACTCCTCATGAGTCCTTAAAAGTTCTCGATGATCTTCTAAGATAGTTTCATGAGCTAACTTAAGAGTGTTTAGTTCTTTAGTTAGAAGCTCAATCTTCTCCTTATCATTGTCATTCGTTTTATCTTGATTAGCATGATTAATTGACGTTTCATCATAGTATTCATCACTAGAGTTGTCAACAAGTAAATCATCATCACCTAGCAAGTCATCTTCATCACTATTGAAATCAACATACTCGGGGTGTGTTACCTTTGGGCCTTTAGCCATGAAGCATCTTCCAAGTCCTTCATTTGGTGAATCAAATATGTCGTAGGAGTTGGTTGACACAAGTGCTAGACCGACAACACCTTCATCTTGAGTATATTCGGAGCCGTGGTGATAGCTTCTCTCATAGTGATTGTCGGAGTCGGAGCCGGATACCCATTCACCAACAGGAGCTTGATGTCTTCGTTTTGTGTAGCTCCTTGATGACTTGTCCTTCCTTTCCGAATCCTTGCTCCTCCGGGATGTTCTTCGTTCATAACGATCATCTCTCCTCCTCCTCTCTCTTGGTGGTGATTCTTCTCTTCTACTTCTCCTCTTGGGTGATTCTTCTCTTCTTTTGTAGGGTGCCGTACACTCATTGGAATAGTGTCTGGGTCTCCCACAATTGTAGCAATTGCGCTCTCGACTAGAAGATCTTTTGTCATTGTAGGACCTTGACTTGGGCTTCTCTCTTTGCTTCTATCCTTGTAGAACTTGTTGAAGTTCTTCACCATTAAGCTCAATTCTTCATTGAAGGTTTGTTTCTCACTTGATGATGTAGGGGCTTCACATGAGGCTTTGTAAGCACCACTTGACTTGTTGTGAAGTTCCTCCTTATCCTTGAGTGACATCTCATGAGCAACAATTCTTCCAATGACTTCCGTTGGCTTGAGATATTTGTAATTTGGCATCATTTGGATCAATGTGCACACGGTATCATATTTTCCGTCCAAAGCTCTTAGGATCTTCTTGATGATGAATTTGTCGGTCATCTCTTCACTTCCTAAGCCGGCAATCTCATTTGTGATAAGAGCAAGCCTAGAGTACATTTCAGCGACACCTTCACCATCCTTCATTTTGAACTTGTCAAGTTGACTGTGGAGCACGTCCAACTTGGATTCCTTGATGGAGTCGGTACCTTCATGCATATCAATCAAAGTGTCCCAAATTTCCTTTGCATTCTCAAGACGGCTGATTTTGTTGAATTCTTCGGGGCACAATCCGTTGAAGAGGATATCACAAGCTTGAGCGTTGTATTGCAGCATCTTCAACTCTTCCGCGCTAGCTTCATGGTTCGGTTCTCTCCCATCAAAGAATTTACCTTGCAAGCCAATACACACAATAGCCCAACCGGCGGGGTTATGTCCAAGAATATGCATTTTCATCTTATGCTTCCAACTAGCAAAATTAGTACCATCAAAGTAAGGACCTCTACGGTGATAATTTTCCTTGCTAGATGCCATACTCTCCTAGGTTGTGAAACCAAGGCTATGACCACCAAAAGCTATGGAAATCAAAGCAAATGGAGATCAAAGCTCTGATACCACTTGTAGGATCGAAAGTATGTCTAGAGGGGGGGGGGGGGGTGAGGGAGTCCCGGACTAGGGGGTGTCCGGATAGCCGAACTATCATCTTCGGCCGGACTCCTGGACTATGAAGATACAAGATTGAAGACTTCGTTCTGTGTCCGGATGGGACTTTCCTTGGCGTGGAAGGCAAGCTTGGCGATACAGATATGTAGATCTCCTACCATTGTAACCGACTCTGTGTAACCCTAACCCTCTTCGGTGCCTATATAAACCAGAGGGTTTTAGTCCGTAGGACGAACAACAATCATACCATAGGCTAACTTCTAGGGTTTAGCCTCTCTGATCTCGTGGTAGATCTACTCTTGTACTACCCATATCGTCAATATCAATCAAGCAGGAGTAGGGTTTTACCTCCATCGAGAGGGCCCGAACCTGGGTAAAAACATCGTGTCCCTTGTCTCCTGTTACCATCCTCCTAGACGCACAGTTCGGGACCCCCTACCCGAGATCCGCCGGTTTTGACACCGACATTGGTGCTTTCATTGAGAGTTCCTATGTGTTGTCATATTTAGGCCCGATGGCTCCTTCGATCATCAACAACGATGCGGTCCTAGGTGAGACTTTTCTCCCCGGACAGATCTTCGTATTCGGCGGCTTTGCACTGCGGGCCAATTCGCTTGGCCATCTGGAGCAGATTGAAAGCTACACCCCTGGCCATCAGGTCAGATTTGGAAGTTTGAACTACACGGCTGACGTTCGCGGAGACTTGATCTTCGACGGGTTCGAGCCACAGCCAAGCGTGCCGCACTGTCACGATGGGCATGATCTAGCTCTGCTGCCGGACAGTGCCCTAGAGGCCGCACAAGTGTCCGCTCCGACCCTTAGCTTAGAGCTGACCGCGTCGATCGAGGACGGGTGGCTGGACACCGCCTTGGGGGCTGCGATCTCTATGGCGATTAAGCCAAACACCATCCCTGTCCTTTGCAAGGCTCGTAACTCCAAGGTGCCGGACTCCTCTCCGGACTCCGAACCTTCCTCGCCCCTGTCAATCCAATCTGATTGGGCGCCGGTCATGGAATTCACCGCCACGGACATCTTTCAGCACTCGCCCTTTGGCGACATCCTGAATTGACTAAAGTCTCTCTCTTTATCAGGAGAGCCCTGGCCGGACTATGGTCAGGAAGGTTGGGATGCGGACGACGAAGAAATTCAAAGCCCACCCACCACCCACTTCGTAGCCACTGTCGATGATTTAACTGACATGCTCAACTTCGACTCCGAAGACATCGACGGTATGGACGGCGATGCAGGAGACGACCAAGAACCAGCGCCTACAGGGCACTGGAAGGCCACCTCGTCATACGCCATTTACATGGTGGACATCCCAAAAGATGGGAATGGCGATGAAACAACAGAGGATGACCCCTCGAAGAAACAACCTAAGCGCCAGCGTCAGCGGCGCCGCTCTATATCCCGCCACAGCAAAGACGGTGATTCCGGCACGGGAGACAATAACACCCCGGACAGTGCCGAAGACAACCCCCTCCAGCAAGATTCAGTGCGGGAGGATGGAGAAGCCAACCCTCATGAGAGAGCGGCAGGCAAAGAGGTAGAAGATGATAATTACATGCTTCCCTCCGAAGAAGAGGCAAGCCTAGACGACGACGAATTTGTCGTGCCTGAGGATCCCGTCGAACAAGAGCGTTTCAAATGTAGGCTTATGGCCACGGCAAGCAGCCTCAAGAAAAAGTAGCAACAGCTTAGAGCTGACCAAGACTTGCTAGCCGACAGATGGACTGAAGTCCTTGCGGCCGAAGAGTATGAACTCGAACGCCCCTCCAAGAGCTACCCAAAACGCAGGCTGCTACCCCGATTAGAGGAGGAAGCACCTAAACCTACATCACCAGCGCATAATACGGCCGACCGGCCACCTCGTGTCCGCGACAGAGATGCCTCTCGGCCCTACACTCAAGCCACACCCCGGCGCCGCTCAAAAAATACCAAGGCGCGGGAAAATGCGCCAGACCTGCTGGATATACTTGAGGACAAGGCAAGGCAAACAAGATCGATCTACAAATCGCGTGGGCACCCCACGATACGTGATGATAACCGTCACGCCGGATATGGCAGTTACGGCCGGGCCGAACACAGTAGACAAAGCTCATTTGAGCTACATCATGATATAGCCCAATACAGAGGCGCCGCACACCCACTATGCTTCACAGACAAAGTAATGGATCATCAAATCCCTGAGGGTTTCAAACCCGTAAACATTGAATCATACAATGGCACAACAGATCCTGCGGTCTGGATCGAGGACTAACTCCTTCATATCCACATGGCCCGCGGCGATGATCTACACGCCATCAAATACCCCCCACTCAAGCTTAAAGGACCAGCTCGGCATTGACTTAACAGCTTGCCAACAGAGTCAATTGGTTGTTGGGAAGATCTGGAAGCCACATTCCTCGACAACTTCCAGGGCACCTATGTGCGACCACCAGACGCCGATGACCTAAGCCACATAATTCAGCATCCAGAAGAATCAGCTAGACAATTCTGGACACGGTTCCTAACCAAGAAAAATCAAATCGTCGACTGTCCAAATGCAGAGGCCCTCGCAGCCTTCAAGCATAACATCCGCGACGAGTGGCTCGCCCGGCACCTAGGATAGGAAAAGCCGAAATCCATGGCAGCCCTCACAACACTCATGACCCGCTTCTGCGCGGGAGAGGATAGCTGGCTAGCTCGTAGTAACAATATGACCAAGAGCCCTGGTAATTCGGATACCAAGGACAACAACGGCAGGTCGTGTCACAACAAGCACAAGTGCCGCATTAATAGCGATAATACTGAGGATACGACAGTCAATGCCGGATTCAGAGGCTCTAAACCCGGTCAGCGGAAAAAGCCATTCAAAAGAAATACTCCGGGCCCGTCCAATTTGGACTGAATACTCGATCGCTCGTGCCAGATACACGACACCCCCGAAAAGCCAGCCAATCACACCAATAGGGATTGTTGGGTGTTCAAGCAGGCAGGCAAGTTAAATGCCGAAAACAATGACAAGGGGCTGCATAGCAACGACGAGGAGGAGCCCCGGCCGCTGAACAATAGAGGACAGAAGGGCTTCCCCACACAAGTGCAGACAGTGAACATGATATACGCAACCCACATACCCAAAAGGGAGCGAAAGCGTGCACTAAGGGACGTATATGCGATGGAGCCAGTCGCCCCAAAGTTCAATCCGTGGTCCTCCTGCACGATCACTTTTGATCGAAGGGACCACCCCACTAGCATCCGCCATGGCGGATTCGCCGCATTGGTTCTAGACCCAATCGTTGATGGATTTCACCTCACTAGAGTCCTGATGGACGGCGACAGCAGCCTGAACCTGCTTTATCAGGATACAGTGTGCAAGATGGGCATAGACCCCTCAAGGATTAAACCCACAAAGACGACCTTCAAAGGCGTCATACCAGGTGCAGAGGCCAACTATACAGGCTCAGTTACACTTGAAGTGGTCTTCAGATCACCGGATAACTTCCGAAGCGAGGAATTAATCTTCGACATAGTCCCTTTCCGCAGCGGCTATACTGCTTGGACGAACCGCATTTGCAAAGTTCAATGCGGTGCCGCACTACGCATACCTCAAGCTCAAGATGCCAGGCCCTCGAGGAGTCATTACGGTCAATGGAAACACCGAACGCTCTCTCGAACGGAGGAGCATACGGCGGCCCTCGCGGCAGAAGTACAAAGCAACCTCTTAAGGCAATTCATGAGTCCGGCTATTAAACGGTCGGACACCGTCAAGCGCGCCCGGAGTAACCAACAACAAGACCGCCTGGCACGTTCTGAGCATGCGTAGCAATGTGGCCCCAACCCCAGCCCTCGCAAAATTGCGAAACCAGTACTACACGTACATAATTACGCTCTGGAAATACCATGGGCATAGGGGGAGGGGCACGGCCACGGTAGGCCCAGAATGCGGCTCAACCGCACCAGGGGCTCCCAATTGTGTCATTCTTCTTCTTTCTCTTACTTTCAAGACTCCTTTCTCAAGAAGCCCTGTCCGGCAGTAGAATTGCCAAACACACGATACAACAGTCAGGGAAGCAGAAAGCTATGTCGAGTGTACATGTGGTCTCTATAATGAGCAGTGTACTTGTTTTACATGTCATCCCGCAGCTCGCCCCTGGAGGGGGACATATCAAATAGTCCCGTCCCTTGCTTATCACACTATTTGTATCGTTCAGCTTTTACCGCAGCTTTTTTAATAAACAATGCACAGCTTTTGCCTATTATTGCATTCCCTTTTTTATTTTTTCTATATATGTTCACTTATGACATGTTGCACCGGCACGCTTTGGTACGGCCAAATACACCAGGGGCTTGAGTACCCCAAAATATGGTGTGATAAGTCCGAACACTTTCACAAGTGCGGCACCCCGAACTTATAGCATTATATGCATCGGCTTCGAATCATGTCTTGGGTCAATAGTTGGGCTTGCCCGGCTCCCATGTTTTGGTACCTTACGTTCCGTTATATTGGCTAAGGTAGCGCTGGGAGAACCACTGTGATTGTGCCCCGGTTGAGCTGGGTTAAGCACCTTAGTGGAGAAAGCTAAAGCTGACCGTCATGATAGGGCGAGAGCCGGTCGCTGTTCAAGAGGTTTTTCGAGTCCCTAAAGACTTATGCCGCTTAGAGCGAGGAGTCGGCTTTGTCCGGCCCTGGCATGGATAGCGCCCCGAACTCGGTCTTCCGAATACTAGGGGCTTCGCCGAAATTTAAAATTATAGAATTCTATGGCTAAGTGAGAGTGTTCAAGCATTATAGTCCAGTCGCCTTGTTCGTTGCATTGAATGCCTCCCTCGAAGGACCCAAGAATGGGAAAAAGAGCGCTCAAGTTTACCCTGAACACCCCAGCACTCGTGGCATGGGGGCAGAAGCCAATGACTCGCCATCTCTCAAATTTAATAAACGGCCGAACAGATGGTAATATTTTAAATTCATAAGCGTTGCTTAGCGCATATGAACAAGTTTTCAAGCGTACCGGATAACAAATGCGAGTTTACTCAAAAATTACATCTCTGGAGCATTCACCCGCTATAAGGCGGGCACCCTTTAGGATGTTCTCATAATACATCTCGGGCTTGCGATACTCCATGCCCGGTGGTGGAGCGTCCGTCACAAGCTTCTCAGCATCCATCTTGCCCCAGTGCACTTTAGCACGGGCAAGGGCCCTACGGGCACCTTCGATGCAGACGGAGCGCTTGACGACTTCAATCCATGGACAGGCGTCCACCAGCCGCCTCACCAGCCCAAAGTAGCTCCTAGGCATGGCCTCCTTCGGCCACAGCCGAACTATGAGGCCCTTCATGGCCTGTTCGGCCACCTTATGGAGCTGGACCAGCTGCTTCAGCAGGTTGCTCAAGGGCACCGGGTGTCCGGCCTCAGCATACTGAGACCAGAACACCTTCTCCGTCGAGATCCCCTCCTCGGCCCGGTAGAAGGCGGCAGTGTCGGACACACTGCGGGGCAGATCTGCGAATGCTCCTAGAGAGCTCCAGATTCGGGTAAGTAACAAGTAATTAACTTTCACGTGCTTGCTTTGCATGAAGAATGCCTTACCCGACACTATCTTCTTTATTGCCTCAATTTCCTGGAGGGCTTTTTGGGCTTCGGCCTTAGCGGCTTTGGTGCTCTCACGAGCCGAGGCGAGCTCGGACTCTCGAGTCTTCGAGTCACGCTCCAAACTCTCGTGTTTTTCCACGAGAGCCTGGAGCTCTTGCCGCACCTCCGCCACCCGCGCCTCCTGCTTCTCTCGCTCGGTGCGTTCCGCGGACGCATTGCTTTCGGTCTTGGACACCGCTTCCTTCAGGGTCACCACCTCGTTCGTGGCCCCTGCAATTCTCACGTTATTCCTGTAATTTTTTGCAACCACATCTTTTATATACTTCCATAAGGTATTACTTACCTTCCTTGTCCTCGAGATGCTTCTTGGCAAGGCCGAGCTCGTTTTCGGACCGCTCGAGGCTCTGCTTCAATGCATTGACCTCCGCAGTCAGTGCGGCAGAGGTCAGTAGCGTAGCCTGCATTCCCATATTGACATGCTTATGTTAGACTCCTGCGTATATATTTTTAGATCCTCAGTTCGGCTTTTCTTTTCGAACACCAAACTGAGCATCAGGGGCTACTGTCTATGCGGTAATATTTTTACATATCTTAACTACATACCTCAAAGCCTGTTAGAAGGCTGGCACAGGCTTCAGTCAGCCCGCTCTTGGCGGACTGAACTTTCTGGATCACCGCACTCATAACAGTGCGGTGCTCCTCGTCGATGGAGACACCATTCAGCGCCTCGAGAAAATTATCCGGCGCCTCCGGTTGGACGGAGGTCACCGGTGTTGCAGTCTCGCCCTTCTTACGAAAGGGCCTCCTGCCGGACTCCGGAACCACTGAATGTTCCAGTGCGGAGTCCGGCCCAGGGCCGGACTCAGAACCCTTCGGGGTTTGATCCCCCTTGCGCCCAAAGTACGGGAGGTTGCCTTGCGGCCCCTCCGGGACCTCCTCCTCCTGGCTGGGCCCCTTCTGGGACCCCACCTTGGCGTCATCTGCAACACAAGGAGAGGAGACGGCCGGAAGTGAAGTGCTATTCACGTCCGATGATGCCAGGGAGCCGCTCGTTGAAGTGTCGAGCCCGTCCTTGGGCGGGCTGCAGGGTTATGTTCGGCGTTAGGAGATTCTGTACGACAAACGAAACGCCATGAGTTATTCTGGTATCCGGACACTTACGATGTCGCCAGGGGCTTAGTCCTCGGTGGCCACTCCTCTTTGCCGTCGTCGGCGTTGGTGGAGTAGTCCGGAGGGAGGGTCCTTCCCTTCTTGGATCCTTCGGCCTCCCCCGTTGGGGCGGCCTTCCTTTTCTTCTCTCCCCTGCTGGTGGAGAGGCCTCTTTTTCCTCCTCCCCGTCTTCGCGGGAGGAGTCTTGCTCAGAGTTGTCGGACGATGAGTCCGACAACACCTGGCGCCGGGAACTTCTTCGAGCTCCCATGGCCTTCTTCTTGGCCTTCTTCTCCGGCACCACGTAAGGCGCCGGAACCAGCAGCCCCATTAATCAGGCGTCCGCTGTGTCTTCTGGCAAGGGAGCCGGACAATTAACCTGCCCGGACTTCTTCTGCCAGGCCTGTCAAAGGTAAGGGAGTTTAGATCCCACATAGAGTCAAACTATGGAAAATTAGTGCCCTGTAAAGGGTAAAATAGCTTACCTCGCCGGCTTGACGCTGCGAGCTGAATCCGCGATCTTCGGTAGCGGATGCGAGAGCCTCGGCGCCCTTGAACAACACCTTCCAGGCATCTTCGTACATAGTGTCGAAGAGCCTGCTCAAGGTTTGGTGCTGTGCCGGATCAAACTCCCACAAACTGAAGGCCCGTTGTTGGCACGGGAGTATCTGGCGGATGAGCATGATCTGGACTATGTTGACAAGCTTGATCTTCTTGTTCACAAGGTTTTGGACGCAGGTTTGGAGTCCGGTCAGCTCTTCCGAATTACCCCATGTCAGGCCCTTCTCTTTCCAGGAGGTGAGCCGTGTGGGGATGCCAGATCAGAACTCGGGGGCCGCTGCCCATTCAGGGTCACGCGGCTCGGTGATGTAGAACAACCCCGATTGCCACCCTTTGATGGTTTCCACGAAGGAGCCCTCGAGCCATATAACGTTGGGCATCTTGCCCACCATGGCGCCTCCACACTCCGCCTGCTAGCCCCCACTACCTTCGTCTTGACATTGAAGGTCTTTAGCCATAAGCCGAAGTGGGGCTTGATGCGGAGGAAGGCCTCACACACGACGATGAACGCCGAGATGTTGAGGACGAAATTCGGGGCCAGATCGTGGAAATACAGGTCGTAGTAGAACATGAGCCCCCGGACAAATGGGTGAAGAGGAAAACCCAGTTCACGGAGGAAGTGGGTGAGGAACACCACCCTCTCATGGGGCCCGGGGGTGGGGATGAGCTGCCCCTTGTCGGGGAGCCGATGCGCGATGTCGCTGGACAAGTATCTGGCCTTCCGCAGCCTCTTGATGTGCCCCTCCATGACGGAGGAGGCCATCCACTTGCCTCCCGCTCCGGACAAGGCTGGGGAAGGTTGAGGCGAGATGTGCGTATTTGGGCGCTGGAGCTCGAGTGCACGGAAATGGATAAGCAAAGGAGGAAGAAGGCGTAGGTAAAAAGATGGATCCTTATCCCCTTATATGGACGGACGAAACTATGCGTCCCCACCAGCCTGGTAAAACTGGCTTATCTCCCAAGCGCCGTAATCAATGGCGCGGTTGGGTTACCCACGCCCGTATTGATGAGAATCCCGGAATAAGGGGACACGATCTTTGCTTTGACAAGACGTGCCATGGAAACCGCCTCGCTAAACGCGCTGAGGTGGAACAGTAAAAACGATTCGAATAAAGGCTTGGCCGTGGTGTGATGTCATGCCATGGAATACGTCAGCAGATTGAACTTGTGTAAATATTATTCTCTCTACGGTGGTATGTGGAACTTATTTTGCAGAGCCGGACACTATCCTTGTGTTCAAAATCTTCTATGAAGTATTCGGAGGAGGAACCCGCATTGCAATGCTGAAGACAATATGCGCGTTGGACTCGTCGTCATTGAAGCCTGGTTCAGGGGCTACTGAGGGAGTCCCGGACTAGGGGGTGTCTGGATAGCCGAACTATCATCTTCGGTCGGACTCCTGGCCTATGAAGATACAAGATTGAAGACTTCGTCCCGTGTCCGGTTGGGACTTTCCTTGGCGTGGAAGGCAAGCTTGGCGATACGGATATGTAGATCTCCTACCATTGTAACCAACTTTGTGTAACCCTAACCCTCTTCGGTGCCTATATAAACCGGAGGGTTTTAGTCCGTAGGACGAACAACAATCATACCATAGGCTAGCTTCTAGGGTTTAGCCTCTCTGATCTCGTGGTAGATCTACTCTTGTACTACCCATATCATCAATATCAATCAAGGAGGAGTAGGGTTTTACCTCCATCGAGAGGGCCGAACCTGGGTAAAAACATCGTGTCCCTTGTCTCCTGTTACCATCCTCCTAGACGCATAGTTCGGGACCCCCTACCCGAGATCCGCCGATTTTGACACCGACAGGGGGTGATTAGACTACTTGACCAAATAGAAACTTATCCTTTTCCCAATTTTAGTCTTTGGCAGATTTTAGCTATCTTAGCACAAGTCAAGCAATCTTAACACAATTCAAGCAAGCATGCAAAGAGTATATGAGCAGCGGAAAGTAAAGCATGCAACTTGCAAGAATGTAAAGGGAAATGTTTGGAGAATTCAAACGCAATTGGAGACACGGATGTTTCTGTCATGGTTCCGATAGGTGGTGCTATCGTACATCCATGTTGATGGAGACTTCAACCCACGAAGGGTAACGGTTGCGCGAGTCCACGGAGGGCTCCACCCACGAAGGGTCCACGAAAAAGCAACCTTGTCTATCCCACCATGGTCGTCGCCCACGAAGGACTTGCCTCACTAGCGGTAGATCTTCACGAAGTAGGCAATATCCTTGCCCTTACAAACTCCTTGGTTCAACTCCACAATCTTGTCGGAGGCTCCGAAGTGACACCTAGCCAATCTAGGAGACACCACTCTCCAAGAAGTAACAAATGGTGTGTTGATGATGAACTCCTTGCTCTTGTGCTTCAAATGATAGTCTCCCCAACACTCAACTCTCTCTCACAGGATTTGGATTTGGTGGAAAGAAGATTTGAGTGGAAAGCAACTTGGGGAAGGCTAGAGATCAAGATTCATATGGTAGGAATGGAATATCTTGGCCTCAACACATGAGTAGGTGGTTCTCTCTCAGAAACATTAAGCTGGAAGTGTAGGTTTGTTCTGATGGCTCTCTCCACGAATGAAGAGTGGGTGGAGGGGTATATATAGCATCCACACAAAATCTAACCGTTACACACAACTTGCCAAACCCGGTGGGACCGAATTGATAAACTCGGTCGGACCGATTCAGCAAATCTAGTGACCGTTAGGATTTTTGGTGGGACCGACATGCAACTCGGTAGAACCGATATGGTTAGGGTTAGGGCATAACGTAATCTCGGTGAGACCGATTACACAAACTCGGTGAGACCGATTTTGGTAATAAGCTAACCAGAGAGTTGGTCAGGTAAACTCGGTGGGCCGGTTCGCTCATTTCGGTGGGACCAAAATGTTATGAAAAGGAAACAGGGAGTTTACATTGCAATCTCGGTGGGACCGATCGCTCATCTCGGTGGTACCGAAACGTTACGAAGGGAAACAGAGAGATTACAATCCCATCTCGGTGAGACCGAGATCCCTATCAGTGAGACCGATTTGCCTAGGGTTTGTGGCAGTGGCTATGACATCTGAACTCGGTGGCGCCGGGTAGAAAGAATCGATAGGGCCGAGTTTGACTTTTGGTTTAGGTCATATGTGGATGTGAGAAAGTAGTTGAGGGTTTTGGAGCATATCACTAAGCACTGTGGAGCAAGAAACTCATTAAGCAACACCTCATCCCTCCTTGATAGTATTGGCTTTTCCTATAGACTCAATGTGATCTTGGATCACTAAAATATAAAATGTAGAGTCTAGCATTTAAGCTTGAGCCAATCCTTTTATTCTTAGCATTTTTAGGGATCCACTTTTCTCATCCATGCCATGCCATTCACTGAGCTTTTCCTGAAATGTTCATCTTGGAATGATGTTAGCTCAATGAGCTATATGTTGTTAAGAATTACCAAAACCACCTAGGGATAGTTGCACTTTCAATGAGCTAAGTGTGTGAACACGATTTGGTAAAGGTAGCGGTGAGAGGCCATGTAGGAGTACATGGTGGCTTGGCTCATTGAAGCCGTCCTCAGGAACTGAGTTCTGTGTTTGTGATCCATGAACAACTACTACCACTCATTGGGATCCTTAATTGACCCTCTCGGCTTCTTAACCACCCTTGTCCTTTGTCCAGGAGTTGCAAGTAGTTTCTGGTGTTTATAGTATGCTGGAGGCCGTGCACAGCGCTGACCCGAGGGGTGGGTTGTGATGCAGTAGGCACGTGGCACGGTGTACCGGGCGCCCGTTTGGTGTCTCGGGAACCCTGCTCACATCGTTCGGGGCTGTATGTGGAAACTTCGGCCGGACTCCCTGCGGATGGAACCTGAATAGGCGATAAACCTGGACTAGAGACTTGAGTGTTTAGGTAGGCCATGGCCGACACGCTCGCCAGGCTTCCCCTTGAAGGTTGCCGAGATACATGACGTGTATATGGAGGTAAGTGGCGAGAGCATGTGTGAAGAAGTACACCCCTGCAGGGTTAACATCATCTATTCGAATAGTCGCGTCCGCGGTAAAGGACCTCTAGGTTGCCTATACAGTTCATAGACAAGTGGAAGTGGATACTCTAAAATGCGCAACATAAGCGTGAGTGCTATGGATGGCGTTCTCGTAGGGAGACGGGAGCAGATCCATAGTGGTGTATTGATATGGTGAATATGTGGACTCGTGTGCGCCACCTCAAAAGAGTTACTTACAGTCGTAGTTCAGGATAGCCACCAAGTCAAAGCTGGCTTGCTGCAATTAAACTCCACCACCCCCTTTGTTGATAATGATGCATATGTAGTTAGTTCTGATGTAAGTCTTGCTGGGTACATTTGTACTCACATTTTCTTAATTTATGTTTTGCAGAGAGACTTCAGTCTCGCTAGTAGTTCCGCGTGGACTTCGACGTTTAGCTTGTTACCTCAGCTACGATCTTGTGCCCTCGGCAGGATCTTGTAGATAGTCAGGCTTCTCAGCCTTTTTCATTTGTAGATGTCTGTAGCCAGACATGTTAAGCTTCCGCTTGTGCCTTTGGCTTGTATGCTCTGAATGTTGGGTCATGAGATCCATGTTTGTAATATCGCGCTCTTCGGAGCCTATTGAATGAATACTTTGAGTCATAGAGTTATGTTGTGATGCCATGTTGTATTTGCACATATCGAGCATATTGCGGGCATGATTTGAAATGCTTGGTATGTGTGGGATTTGACAAGCTATTTGTTCATCCTTGGTAGCCTTTCTTACCGGGAAATGTCTCCTAGTACTTCCACTAAGCCATGGTAGCTTGCTACTGCTCCGGAGCACTTAGGCTGGCCGACATGTGTCCTTCTTTGTTCCTGTGTCTGTCCTTTCGAGGAAATGTCACACGTTGTCCCTTTAACTCCATGTAGCTTGCTAATACTTGGTTTCATATGTTGTTGATCGACATGTTCGTTGTTGGGTCATGTATTCCTGTCCGTGTAAGTTAGCGCCATTGTGGGTCCACGACTAGTCATGTCAGCCCGAGTTCTTTGTCATATGGATACTAGTGGCACTATCATATACGTGAGCCAAAAGGCACAAATGGTCCCAGGCCAGGTAAGGTGGCACCCGTGGGAATAACATGCATGAGGCCGCAAAGTGATATGACATGTTACATGCTAGATCGGTGTGACTTAGGATCAGGGTCCTGACAGTTTTGGTATAAGAGCCTGACTGCCTGTAGGATTACCAAGCCAAACTAGTTGAAGTTGAGTCTAGAAATTCTTTAGTTATGCAGGGGAATTGATTGTGGGATTGAATGTAAGGCTCTTTTTACTCCTTATACCTTATGCCCTTCTGATCCGAGCCATCACATCTTTCCTACGGGGTTAAGGAACTAGGCTTTCTCTTCTTTCTATCAGGATCACGTGTTACTAATACGTAGACTTATAGGATTGATGGATTCAAGCCTCAGTTCAGTTCCTACTATTTCTGTATGTTGACAGTTTGTCTCAGAACCTTGATATTGTGCTTCTGAGTGGTTATGCCACCATTTTTGCAGGATGTCTCAAATCATTTTGAGCATTTACAGCCATTATGCTGTCCGAGTCATCCCAAGTTTCTAAATAATCTGATGCATTTGCAAATCCCTTCTTACCGTTCCGAAGTTCCTTTGTGCCAGATCAACCACACTAACCAGTGTGTTGAGGTACTTCATCGCCTCGGTGCATATGATGGAGTTATTATTATGACCCTAGGTGTCTGAGCTAGTCATCTAGTAATCTAGCCATGTTTTGTGTTTCCAGTGTGATGATTCTGGCCATCATTCTCGAAAGCATGTCGTGATGCCAGTTAGTTAGTAGGAATTCTACTCCTGGGTTTTTGAACCCGAGATTCACCCTACCTACTCCGTGTTGTTAGTATTTGCTAGTTTCCTTAGGTTATTAGTAACCTTTGCATTAGTCCTCGAAGTCTGTGGTATTTCCTTCTTCCAAATACTATGAACTGCTTATGGCAGAAGTTCCTCGCTGAACCAAAAGATCACAAACAGAGTGCTCTTGACGAGTTCTCGATTCTATGTTGTTACCCTGCCAGTTCTACCTTTCTGCATGGGTTATCCGGAAGAAACCTGTTGAACTTGGTTCGACATACTAATCTATGCATCCACAACTCAGAAAGTTATATGTTCCTTTGAGTTGTCCCTCTTTAGTTGTATTCTGACCCTCGTCTATCAATTGATAGTCAAGAGTACGCGTGCACTCGTTCATCGATACCTATTACTCTTGTGGTCTGTCAAGCCATTCTATTCCATAATGACTAGGCGAAACAAACTCCAGTACCTTATCCATTTCCAAGATTGGGTCAAAGCAGTTGTGTTACGCAGATCAAAATGCTAATCTAGCTCTTGCTCTGTTCTACCCTGAAGTATTACCCACTTTATCTCAGGAATGTCATGAGAACTGCACCTTCTCTTATGAATTCTTGACGTAGTGATACTTCTTGCCATCATTATTCATTCCTCGGTTCCATGTTGTCGCAACTGGAATGCTAACAAGTGAATCGTGATGTATGAAATCTATACTCCTAGCAACTCCATTTCTTGGTAGTTAAAGGACAATAATTTCATTCTTAGCGTGTTGGTTATTGAATCCTGATTCTAAGACTGATTGTGCTACCTAGTCCTTAATTCCGGTGCACTCTTCAATCAATGAATCAGGATTGTGTTAATCCCTCGCTCTTTTGATCATACCGTCTTGCCCTGAAAAGCAAGATTGTTCTCGAGATTCGTAACATGTCGGTGGTTAGTGATTTTCCAAATATCTTCTCGGCAGTATCACCAGGTTGTCACCTGACCGCTATGTTGAGTTGGTGATCAAGTTGGTTTTCTTGTAAACCACCCTTTCTCCAAGAATCTGTGTTGGATACCCTGAGCTAGTTGGTTAAGCTAAACAACAACTTGGAGAGTTGGAAGATAAAAGCTTATCCGACTCAGTTCATTCCAATGGATATCTTTGTGCGTGTGTGTTGAAGAAAGATGATATCTTCATCGATTGATCCTCGTGATCATTTGATGGATCTATTGTCTTATCAAACCTTGATTTGAGTGTGGGCTATCCTCAACTCAATTCAGAACCAACGATGTTCATAATGTTGGCTTACTCGTGGCTGATCCCTCGAGCATACACCATTACATCTATTGGTCTGACTAATGCTATCACCGTGTTCACTTAATTACGGAATTCCATTTATATGGAAACATGGATGAATTGTTGTTGAGCCCATCGACAACATCCTTATCTCCTCCATGACTTTTTTTGAACATTAAGCTAGTGTTGGAAACTTTTGAAAGCATCACTTCATGCTAGCTCATGAAGCATATGTTCGGATGAAAGAAGTGACTCTCTCCAGTTCATGTGCATCTAATGCTAGTTGCCGCCGTGAATTCGAGAAAGTCAATGTTGCTTCCTTTGGAATCATTCCAAATTAGTCATGCATACGTGCGAAGTATTCTGTGGTTTGATAGACTGATCATCTTCACTCTATATGTATCCCTAGCACACCAAGCCACTGATTGATTTGTTCAAGGATAATAAGTTCTAAGTGCTAGTCCTGAAGGTATGAGACGGATTTGTACAAGATTCCGTTATCCTCGATGATGGTTCCCAACCAGAACTCGGTAGTGTTTCATTGTAAGACTACCATGTGATCATGCTTGTCTAGGACAACATGTTCACATGTTTTTAGCAGAACCAGCTCATATTTTGGAGCTTGCTATCGTAGTTCATTTCCCGAGAATCCCGCAATGTCATCTCGTCGATTTGTGTTGCCAACTTTCATTTTTCTCTCTAGACTTGATGAGTCTGGAATATCGTGACACCAACCAGATCTGAATCTCAAGCAGATGTGATGGTTGGAACATTTCCCAAGAGCTATAATATTGGTCTCTCTGTAACCTGGTAAAGTGGATGTCGTGGCCAACAAAACCAGCCGGAAGGCCTATTATTCTAGTATCTTGATTGAGAAAGTTGGCCACCTCCCCATAAGGATGTCGTGGGATTTACTCCCTAGTTGTCCCTTATGGATTTTTGTGTTCCCGAAGTCCGACCTTTTACTTGATGTTCTAGATATCAAAACCATATCTATGAATGGGATGCGCTAGCACATCAAGGAGAACATTAGAAGCGGAGTGCTAAGTGTCTCTCGGTCGATCATCCAGATTTTGTCCCCTTGGCCTCGCTAAGGTGAAATATGAGAAAGTGTTATCCTCCTTTACATCTGCATCCTCCACTGGTATTCATCATGGTAGTATGTTGTGTTGCCAGGATCCTTGACATGGATATTGGTAAAACCTTGATGAATATGGAAATGATAAAGTTCTTGAGAGCACGCACAAGCTCTAGGTGTTATCACCAGCACTAACTGGGATTGCTCCCAGTTTCCTCGGTTATGCTATAACTTTTCAAACAGTGGATTCACTCTCTACTGTTGGGTTTCTCCCTAGTTACTAGAATCATTCCTAGCATTTTCATTTTGTTCCCAGCTTGCACCGCCACTATGCCATTCTACCATGGGTTCCATCCATCTCCGATGATAAGGAAAATCATCCATTGTGTTGACTTCAACAAGGTAATCCACATAATCCATACTAGTCCGGGTATGCCATTCTACCAAACTCCTCCAAAAAATCTCTCGAGATTTGCCCTAGGCTGGTATAGAGAGTCTCAATGATCTCTATATCAAAAGTAATTCTTTTTGCCACTTAAGGTAAAAATTCTATGAGTCATTTTTCCTGAGGTGCCCCATTATGGATCATGGCAACTCAACTCTCCGCTACATTGACAACCGTTCACCACCTTCTTAAGTGTGGAATTGTTGTCTACCTAGAACCTCCGTCATCTGTTTCACTCCATCCCACCAGAGGTATGTTTTGTGTCTCATCTCGAGAATAGTTTCAATGTCTCACTCCATGAGTTGATCCTGAGTGCTCGATCTTCGAGAAGATCGATTCTTCTAGAGTTTTCCCTCTTCTCTCGTTGTCATGTTGGATGGAGTTCTCAAAGCAAAGACGTCAAGATTAACTTTAAGCAATGAATCACCATCTTCGAGAAGGGCAATTGGATTGTGAAGTTTGTGTTAGCTCCGTGTCCCCTCTATCTTCTTGCCTCATGTCTTGAATCTCAGGACGATATTCTTGTTTAGTGGGGGTGAGTTGTCACAACCCTAGATCAGCCTTTGCTTGTCTTTGCTTGGTCATCATGTTTAAATTTCAAATGGAATTTGAATTGAGGAATTTGCAAAGCCTCTGAATCATTTTTGAAAATGATCAAGATAAAAATTGCCTCAAATAAGTCCAAGAAAATGTTCTTGATTCTCTCTGAAAATATTGGCCAGAGATAAAATTCAAGCCAATAATTTTAGGAGCTCAGAAATATTTATTTTGGGCATTTGAGACAACCCAATAATTATTTGTATTGGATCTATATTTATTATATAGAAAATATAAATTCAATAGTTCTGAAATTTGTTGTGTGACTTTGGATAAGACCACTTAGTTCACACAATTATTTTCATGAAGTTTTAAATTGGTTTGGTATTATTTACTAAATCAGAAACAAACTACAGAAAAGAAAAACAGAAGATATAAAAAAAGAAACAGAAACTTACCTGAGGCCCACTTACCTGGTGGCCCAGAAGAATCGGTCTAGCCCACCAGGGGCGCCTTGGTCTTCTTCCACCTCTGCCAGTAGGCAGAGGCGGGTCGACACGCGCGCGATTGTCGTGGCCTCCTCCCTGCTTGCTCCCCCTCCCCGGCTCTTCTGAACGCGCCACGGAGACGCCCGAGACCTTCTCCCCCTGTTCCCCTTGCAACTCTCCCTCCCCTTCTCTGCTCCCCCTCTCGAGAGCCACCTAAGCGCGCCGTCGCCGCTGCGCGTTGCCACCGTGACCACTAAGCCCGCCCGTCCTCCCCATCGTGAACCTAGCCTCCGTTGCAACGCTGCACGTCGACCTGAAGAACAAAACAAGCTCGGGAGCCCCTCAGCCTCGCCATCACCGTCGTCCTCGTTCTCGGAAGCCGACCATCGCCATCGTTAATTCGCAGCAACCCGCTCCTCCCTGACCTCGCCCTTGCGCTCGTTGGACTCGTCATAAGCTCCTCTTTCTCCTCCCCTAACCTCGTTGCTCTGCTCGTCCTCTAGCTAGCGCTGCCGCCATGGCCGAAGCTTCACCGCCGTCGTCCATGACGCCGTCGTGGCTGCAGATTCCGTAGCTTGTGCCTGGGCGCGTCATGGTGCTTGCTTCGCTCTCAGGAGACGACCCCGACCACCAGCTGATCCTGTCGTGCACTAGAAGACCGAACCCGCGCGTGTCCGAACTCCGGCCGCCGCCTCCGTCGCTGCTGCCATCGCTGCGGGCCTCTCCTCGCCTAGCCACCTACCCTGTTGGATGCGCCGCACTCCTAGCGTTCCAACAAGCCAAACCCCGCCTCAAACCGTGGACTGTAGCAAAATCCCGATGACCTCCGCCGCGTTTTTGGTCATCGCCGGCCAAACTTCGACGAGGTCGACGTGGCACATTCAATTAGCGGCTAATCACCCCGCTAACCAACCCCCTAAGTCACTGAAACCTAGGCCCCATGCCCTACCTAACCCCATCTTTATTCTTGCTTAGTTTTAGTTAATCGCAGTGGCCCCACGCGTCAGCGTTGACCATGCTGACGTGACTGTTGACCTGGCCCACCTGTCAGCGACCTAAACCACCCCGTGTCACTGAAGTGTGGCCCCCATACATCAGGTTTGACCTAGCCGACTCTGTTGACCAGCTGACGTCAGCATGACCTAGTGCTGATGTAATAAAGCTTTTCTGGCATTTAATTAATTCAAAAAATTCTAGAAAATGCCCAAAACTTCTAAAATTCATAGAAATTAATCTATAACTCAGAATGAAATAAGTTATATATGAAAAATGATTAGAAAAATCCAATCTATCCATCTACACTGTTTTCATGCATGTTGAAGGAACTTAAACCTGCTGTTTATATCAAAAGATGATAATGCACTTTATAAATTCATAGTTTGAGTTTGAACTTGAACCTTGGGTTCAAAATAACTCAAACCCATCTGGTTGTAGTTGCATTAGGCCAACACACTCATATTGCCATGTCATGATCATGCATCATATTGTGCATTGCATTGATTGTGTTCCTTCTCTGTTGCCGGTGGTTGTTCCCTCTCGATAGACGTGTTTCGACGATGTGATCGATGACATCGATGAAGAACTATACTATCCTCAGAAGTACCAGCCAAGCAAAACCCCATTCCAATACAACTCCACTCTCTCGCTTCTGCTCTCTTTTACTGCATGAGGACAACAATGACATATCTGTTACTTGTTGCAGTACTTGAACCCCCTTTTCCTCTGCATGACCTGTCATTGCCACAGTAAATAGATGAAACCCACAAGCATGAGTAGGAATTGCTTGAGACTTGATGTGCCTACTCATTCATGCTTGTTTTTCATGCCTGCTACTGCTTAGAGTTGAGTCAGGTCTGATTCATTGGGGATGAGTTGGAATGGTGATGAACATGTCCTACTATGTGTGAGCTAAGTGTGTGAACACGATTTGGTAAAGGTAGCGGTGAGAGGCCATGTAGGAGTACATGGTGGGTTGTCTCATTGAAGCCGTCCTCAGGAACTGAGTTCTATGTTTGTGATCCATGAACAGCTACTACCACTCATTGGGATCCTTAATTGACCCTCTCGGCTTCTTAACCACCCTTGTCCTCTGTCCAGGAGTTGCAAGTAGTTTCTGCTGTTTGTAGTATGCTGGAGGCCATGCGCAACGCTGGTCCGAGGGGTGGGCTGTGATGCAGTAGGCACGTGGCACGGTGTACCGGGCGCCCGTTTGGTGTCTTGGGAACCCTGCTCACATCGTTCGGGGCCGTATGTGGAAACTTCGGCCGGACTCCCTGCGGATGGAACCTTAATAGGCGATAAACCTGGACTAGAGACTTGAGTGTTTAGGTAGGCCGTGGCCGACACCCTCGCCAGGCTTCCGCTTGAAGGTTTCCGAGATACATGACGTGTATATGGCGGTAAGTGGCGAGAGCGTGTGTGAAGAAGTACCCTACAGGGTTAACATCATCTATTCGAATAGCCGCGTCCGCAGTAAAGGACCTCTTGGTTGCCTATACAGTTCATAGACAAGTGAAAGTGGATACTCTAAAATGTGCAAGATAAGCGTGAGTGCTATGGATGGCGTTCTCATAGGGAGACGAGAGCGGATCCATAGTGGTGTATTGATATGATGAACATGTGGACTTGTGTGCGCCACCTCAAAAGAGTTACTTACAGTCATAGTTCAGGATAGCCACCGAGTCAAAGCTGGCTTGCTGCAGTTAAACTCCACCACCCCCTTTGTTGATAATGATGCATATGTAGTTAGTTCTGATGTAAGTCTTGCTGGGTACATTTGTACTCACGTTTTCTTAATTTATGTTTTGCAGAGAGACTTCAGTATCGCTAGTAGTTTCTCATGGACTTAGACGTTTAGCTTGTTACCTCAGCTACGATCTTGTGCCCTCGACAGGATCTTGTAGATAGTCAGGATTCTCAGCCTTTTTCATTTGTAGATGTATGTACCCAGACATGTTAAGCTTCTGCTTGTGCCTTTGGCTCATATGCTCTGAATGTTGGGTCATGAGATCCATGTTTGCAATATCTCGCTCCTCGGAGCCTATTGGATAAATACTTTGAGTCATAGAGTTATGTTGTGATGCCATGTTGTATTTTCACATATCGAGCATATTGCATGTATGATTTAAAATGCTTGGTATGTGTGGGATCTGACAACCTAGTTGTTCACCTTGGTAGCCTCTCTTACCGGGAAATGTCTCCTAGTGCTTCCACAGAGCCATGGTAGCTTGCTATTGCTCCTGAACACTTTTGCTGGCCGGCATGTGTCCTTCTTCGTTCCCGTGTCAGTCCTTTCGGGGAAATGTCATACTTGTCCCTTTAAGTCCATGTAGCTTGCTACGACTTGGGTTCATATGTTGTTGATCGACACGTTTGTTGTTGGGTCATGTATGCCTGTCCCTGTAACTTAGCGCCACTGTGGGTCCACGACTAGTCATGTCAGCCCGGGTTCTTTGTCATATGTATACTAGCGGCACTATCATATACGTGATCCAAATGGCGCAAACAGTCCCGGGCCAGGTAAGGTGGCACCCGTGGGAATACCGTGCGTGAGGCCGCAAAGTGATATGATGTGTTACATGCTAGATCGGCATGACTTAAGATCGGGGTCCTGACATGAGGTTTCGAGGATGGATTTGCGTACCCAACCAAGAGAGTCCGAAGAAGAAGATATTATCAGAAGCCCATGAATCTTCGTACTCGATTCACCCAGGTGGCACCAAATTGTATGAAGATCTCCGTCAGGTAATCCGTTGGTAAGGAATGAAGAAAGACATCGCTTACTTCATAGCCTATTACGACATATGCAACAAGGTGAAAGCGGAACATCAGAAGCCCGCCAGACTCCTTCAACCTTTGCCTGTATCCCAATGGAAATGGGACGATGTCTGCATAGACTTTATCCCCGGCTTACCAAAGACACATCGAGGGAATGACACAATATGGGTCATCATGGATACCTTAACCAAAGTGGCTCATTTTCTGCCTATCCGGACCACTTATCGTGCCAATCAACTTGCACAATTATATGTGTCCAGGATCGTCAGTTTGCATGGCGTACCAAGGACCATCACCTCCGACAAAGGATCTCTCTTCACTTCAGCCTTCTGGTCCCGTCTACATCAAGCCTTGGGGACTACCCTGAAATACAACACAACTTGTCATCCACAGACAGACGGACAAAACGAGCGGGTAAATCAAATACTCGAAGATATGCTCCGAGCATGTGTATTGGCCCAAGGGCCTAAGTGGGAAGACTGTCTGCCGTACGCCGAGTTTTCCTACAACATCAGTTTCCAGACCAGTTTGAAGATGTCACCATATGAAGCTCTGTATGGCCGTTAGTGCCGCACTCCACTGAACTGGTCTCAAACCGAAGACAGTCGTATCTTTTGAATAGACCTAATGATGGAAGCTGAGAAGAAAGTCAAGGAGATCCGGGACAAACTGCAGTTGGCCAAGTCATGAGAGAAGAGTTACTATGATGCCAAGCACCGTCAGATTAGATTTGAACCAGGAGAACATGTGTATCCCCGAGTCACCCCGATGAAAGGAATTAAGAGGTTCAGACTCGGAGCAAGTTGGCACCCAGATACATTGGCCCATTCCCAGTCATGAACAAAGTTGGAGCAGTTGCTTACCGATTGGAGTTGCCACCAGAACTGTCAGAAGTACACAATGTGTTTCATGTCTCCCAGCTAAGAAGATGTATCTCGCCACCGGAGAAAAGGGCTGATATGGCAGAGATAGAACTGGCTAAGGATCTGACATATGAGGAAAGACCAGTTAAAATATTGGATGAGACAGAAAGAGTCACTCGCAACAAAGTAATCAGGTTTTTCAAAGTTTAATGGGAGCACCATACCGAGGAAGAGGCAACCTGGGAAAGAGAGGAATTTTGAAGGACTGCTTACTCAGAACTGTTTTCCCAAGTAACCGAATCTCGAGGACAAGATTCATCTTAAGTGGGGGAGGTTTGTGACAGCCTGGTTTTTGCCTTCTCTCTTTTTCCGGACTTGATTTGCATTTGCCTTGGTTTTGAGTTTTTAGAATCAATTCAAATGGACTTGTCACTTCGGCATGCCCTTGACTTTCACCCAAGTGACCCATCTGCATCTCATCCAACTCCATTTCTTTCTAAAACCCTAGAGTGGCCCATTGAATATTTTTCATAAGTGAAAATATTCATTTTCTTTTTGAAACCTCATTTCATAAATTAGGGCTCCAAAGCAACCCCAATTTTTATAGCTCCAAAAATCCTGAGATAATTCCTGAATTTTCTTTGAACATTGGCTCACCTCCCTGAGTAAATATATTGCATGACTTTTTGTAATATTTTTGCTACAGAAAATCTTTTCCTTTCTGGCCCAAAAATGCACTTTGTACAACAAGTGCATTTTCCCCCAATCTTTTGGAGCTGATCTTTCTTGAGCTTAAACACCCTCCTAAGAAACCCTTAACCCCAGGAGATCAGCCGTAATGGCCTTCTAGAAGCTAGCCAAACTTGGCGACCAAGTTTCTGTCCAGAAACTTGCCAGCAAGCTTGAGTCACTTCTGGTCGGCCTGGGTTTGAGTTTTCACTTTTCTTAGACCTAACACTGCATGGACTTTAGCCCAGACATGGTTTGGAAGTGTTTGGGCGTCGTTTTAGCAATGCCAGGGCGGTGACCGCGTGTGGACACGGGGCCTGGCATGCATTCGACGCGCTCTGCGTCGCGCCAGTGCCTCTGTTCGGTGCATGCCCGAGCCAGAGCTCCCCGACGACTGCCGCGCCGCACCACCCCCTTCGTCTTATCTCCCTTGACCTCTCCCTGGCGCTCGCCGACGCCGGAGACGCCGCAGCAAGCACGAGCGCGTCACGGCCAAAAGCCACAGTGCAACCGTTCCCCTGTCTTCTTCTCCCCCCCTCCCTGTGCTCATCCGCGAGTGTGGATAGCCTCCGTGTGATCGCTGAGTTTCTCGCACCCTCGCTGACGCCCCTCGTCGCCTCTTGCCGTCTTCCAGAGAACTCCGGCAACGACACGCACCCCCTTCACCCTACGGCTATAAATTGAGCCCTCCCCTCCGTTCCAGAGCAACCCACAACACCATCCAACCTTCACACACATGCAACACAGCCGCAGCACGGCCGGGCAGGCCTCTGGCTGCCATGCCTGACCAGCGCTCGCCGGCGACACCCGTAGCTAAGCCATCCCGTCCCCGACCTCCTAGAGCCCAATCAACCACCTAGGCGCGTCCCTGGAGCCCCTTTGGTGCCGTCCCAAAGCCACAGAGCCCCTAGAACAGCCCCTCGACATCGCGTTCTTCCTCTTTGGCTAGACCCGACCGCCGCCGCCGCTTGCGAGGTTGATTGCGAGCAGCTCCAGCCGTCTCTCGTCGTGCCACAGGTATAGGCAGGTGCGCCATATCCCCCTCTCCATTTCTATCCCTCCAGTTAGGCCCAAGACTCCTCCTCGCTAGTGTGAGCTCCAGCGAAACACCACCACGTTCTGTTTCTCTCCCCTCCCCTCTCTCCTAGCCGGTGGGGCCCGCTGTCAGCCTCTCCACTCGCACCCGGAGCGGTACAAGTGGAGGCGTCTTTTGGCTTTACGCCATCGACGTCACCCCCCCTGGATTGTCTATTTATTCAAATTAATTCAAATATTTTGACCAGAACTTTGTCCTTGAATATCTCCTAGCCAATAAGTCCAAATGAGTTTATTCTTTTTGCATTTGGTTTGTTACAGAAAATTGTAGCAGCACACCAAAGTGTGGATTTTTCCTTGTTGCCTAGATTTTCTAGTGATTTTCAGAGTAGTTCTTGATATTTTGTTTTGTTCTTTTTAAATATTTTTAGAAGGAGAGACTTGTCTTGAAGCTATCCAGGAGGAGTGTGAACCTCCTCTGCACTAAGGCAAGCCACAATAACATTTGGATGGTGTCATATCAATATCTATGATTTTCTACTTGAATTTGAGCTACTTTTCATGCATTTAAAATAGTTAAATAATTATGATTTGATGCTTAGTTACCTTGTCATGCTTGTTATGCTTGTTAGTTACTGGTTGATTGCATGGAGTAGTTTAATTGAGTAGAGTAAAGTTTTTGGCTTAATAAAAGTACTTTGATAAACAATGGTAGTTTCATTTGATAGTTACAATTTTCATATTAAAGATAAATGACTAAAAGTGAGGTTTGATAATAACCAGTGTAGTAATACTAGTAGGTTTGTTGATGAGTAGTGCAAGTAAGTTATTTCCTTGATGTTGATCCATTCTTATGAGTTGCATCTTGAGCATATCGGGTAGTTGCATGATCATGGCATCATATGGCTTGTAGTGAGTTTATTTTCTAGTTAAACATGAAAATAATCCAACTTGAATATTAAGTTGATCAAGTCATGGTGCCTCTGAATCGGGTTCTTTTCAGTGCGACCACATTTACCTTTATGGGGGGTCTTGATTCGGTCCTTTGTCATGCCTCTTACCGGTGCCTCCAATGAGGGCAGGTTATGGGCGTGCGGTACCCTGGCCCGGTAAGCAGACATAACCTTGTGTGCTCGTTTGTTTTTATGGTACCTTGTCCCCGTTTGGGACCATTTTTCCACGACGGTGGCCGAAGATGCCTTTGGTAGGCATGGGCCACCCATGACTTAGCCCTGAGAGGGAGTGAGTCGAAGTGACCGGGAGAGTGTCATGGCAAGGGAAGGGTTTTGTCGGAACTCCATGGTCCACCCGAATGGGTGTGCGAGGCCCTTGAGTTTCGTAGTGTGGGTAAAGTGCGCTAACCTCTGATGAGTGTATTTTAATCTATCAATAGCTGCGTCCTCGGTTATGGACACAACTCGGTAGTAAGTCACACCATGGATCAACAACTATAATTAATCTTGCACACTTGGTATTATTGTGGCACTTGTTTCATGATGACTTGTGGATCATGTGATGATCGCAAGTGGTTGGCATCAGTTGTGATCCGGGTATGATCATTGTTCGGTTACAGTGGTAGCCCGTTTGGTAAGAGAGTCCGAGGGACTCGGTGCACCGGTTGGTTTCATTGCATTCGTAGTATCACTTGCATTGCATTAAACCTGATTAATTGTCATGATATTGTTTGTCATTGTGCTTATGTTTGTTGTGAGCTTGCAAGTACATTCAATGTACTGACCTGGCGTGTCATGCCAGCTTTCAGGCAAGACTGGTCGGATCAGAGAGCGTCCCACGTCTAGCATTGTGCCCACATCAGTGTCCCTATACTATGGAGTTCCACTTCGTTGTTATTCTGCTGCCGTGTAGTTAATATGATTGAGGCCCTTTCATGTTTGTTAAATAATGTGCTTGTTGTTCGGCTGCATTGTGTGTGCCGCTTGGCCTCTTATCTCGATGTAATATCAGACTTATGTACCTGCTAGCATCAATAAAGCGGTTGTTTCTGTACCATGATGTTTTGTGTTGCCAGAAGACTTGATCTCTGGGCTGGCAATGCAAGGTAAACCGGTTGCTCTGAGCACGGGTGCCACAAGTAACCCATGATCCTAATTGTTTGTGCATTTTCATTCAAAAGCAAATCTTAAATAATGCACAAATTTAGGGGGAGCTCTTGCTTATCACATACTTCTCAAAGCGACGATGTATTTCATTCTTATTATCACTTGTCAAAGCTTTGATCTATATGTTGTCATCAATTACCAAAAAGGGGGAGATTGAAAGTGCAACTAATCCCTGGGTGGTTTTGGTAATTCTTAACAACATATAGCTCATTGAACTAATACTCTTTCAAGATGATCATTTTAGAAAGTTCAATGATTGGCATGGCATGGACTAGAGACGTGGACCCCTTAAAATGCTAAGGACACATATTGACAACAAGCTCAAGACTCTACATTTTCTTTTTAGTGATCCAAGATCACATTGAATCCATAGGAAAAGCCAATACTATTAAAAGGGGATGAGGTGTTGCTTAATGTCTTACTTGATCAAAATGCTTAGCGATATGTGTCAGTGTCAAATCCGGCAGATCTCGGGTAGGGGGGCCCAAGCTATGCGTCTAGAGATCGATGGTAACAGGGAGTCAGGGGACACAATGTTTACCCAGGTTTGGGCCCTCTTGATGGAGGTAAAACCCTACTCCTGCGTGATTATATTCGACGAGTATGAAGATTACAAGAGTTGATCTACCTCGAGATCGTAATGGCTAACCCTAAATGTCTGGCCTATGAAGATTCCGATGATGATGAAAAGTTTCCCTCCATAGACTAACCCCTCTAGTTTATATACACACCGGAGGGGGTCTAGGGTTTGTACAAGGTCGGCTTATCAGGGAAGGAAACCTCCAGAGTCTATTCTTGCCGTCCACGTATTGAGAAGTCCCATATGGACACAGTAGATGATCTTGAGCTTGATCCTGTATGGCCCATGCAGCCCGGCCCATACTCCTAGGATGGACATCTGAGGACCCTCAAATCCGGGACTACCTCAGTAGCCCCCGAACATGACTTCAATGCCAAGGTAGTATACGAACGCAAGTCTTCAGCTTTGCAAGGCGGGTTCCCCATTATACTCCGAATTGACGATAGTCCGGCATTTGTTTACGCTCCCAGTCTTTATGATTCCTCCCTGCTGCCGCCTCAATTTCCATGCATCCGAGTGAATGTGAACGGTCCGTTATCCCTGTATTTTAATATTTCTGACAGGCACAAGCCGTGCCTATAAAACGAGGCAAGATCTTTAAAACGCCATCCCGCATCGCACCAAAAGCAACAGTTGCAGACCATGGAAAATCATACCATGGTGAGTGCCCCTGGCTCCTCCTCGCGCCCTCATGGCCCTCAAGAAGGGGACTGGCAGAGTTGCTTTGTATCCCACCTCCAACTCAGTCGGCTTCAAATGCAATGATATCTCCCTCACTCAGATCTAGTCTCTGTACGGGCGGGGTTAACCACTATAGGTGTGTCACGCCCAATATGCGACCTATCCTAAAGGAACTCGAAGGTCCCACTATAAGTGCATCTAGTGCCACCTCTAGTTGGTTTTGGAGTATTAACGACAAAGTTGGTTGAGGGACTAATGCGTTTGTGAGAATTGCAGGATAACGCAGGTAGTGTCCCTCATCGATTCGGTTTACCTACCGGAGATGACCCCTAAAAATGTATGAAGACATTGAAGACAATGGTGGTATGAGAAGATATTCATATTGAAGACTGACATGAGAAGACATTGCGTGAAGACTATGGAGCGCGAAGACTGTGTGGTTTTGTTGTTTCCTTTTCTTCTTTGTTGAGTCATAGGAACCACCGTACTGTTAAGTGGGGTCCAAGTGAACTAAGTCAGAGTGACTGAAGTGATGCTCAACTCAAATCCTATGTCTTCGAGCGAAGACAATGAGAGCAAACCTTATCCAGAGCTGGATGAGTCAGCCTTACTTGTAGCCCAAGTAAAGTTGCCGCGTGTGTTTGAAATCTGACCGTTGGAACACGTGTCAGTTCCTTAGTGACCCAGGGTCATTTTGGACAAATCAGGTCGGGTTGCCTAGTGGCTATAAATAGCCCACCCCCTACACCATAAATTGGTGGCTGCTCAGAGTTTGTGCACGACTTTTGTCGTTTGAGAGCAACCCACCTCGAAGCATTTGAGAGAGAGAAATCCTTGCGAGGACAAAGCCCAAACACCAAGAGCCAAAGAGTGTTAGGCATCACCGAAGTCTTTCTGTCTGTGTGACCTGAAGACTTATTACACTTGAGGACTGTGAATCCTCCAGCCGGTTAGGCGTCGCGTTCTGAGCATCCAAGAATCATTGTGGATTGCCGGTGAATGAAGTTTGTGAAGGTTTGGAAGTCTCCCTTGAAGACTTACTAGAGTGATTGGGCGAGGACTGGGTGTCCTTAGCTCAAGGGGAATAAGGTGAAGACACGGTCTTCTGAGCTAAATCTCAGCCTCCCTAACCAGACGTACAGTTGTCACAGCAACTGGAACTGGTCTAACAAAAATCCTGTGTCTTCGACAAGCAACTGGTTCTATCCCTTCCCAACCTTACTTAAGTTTGTCTTCGTGAAGTCATTGCCTATCTGTGTATCTGTTTGACTTCATTGCTTGACTACTACTGTTGATTGACTTCATACTATCTTCTATCCTGATCCTTACTACCTAGCTGCTATTAGTCCTGTACTTTCTCATCATTGCATACTTGACTATGGCTTTCTTAGGGTAGTTTATCTTCCGCTGCATAACAATTAGGTCATTTCTGTTGTTTGTCTTCGAAACTTCCAAGTTTTGAAGACTTTCATAAAAATTGCCTATTCACCCCCCCTCTAGTCGATACTAGCACTTTCAATTGGTATTAGAGCAAGGTACTCCCTTGTTCTGTGTGATTCGGTTTAATCACCTGGAGTTTCAGCTATGTCGACTGCAGGGATAATCAAGGTCTCCGCTGCTTGCCCCGTGTTCGATGGAACTGAATATCCCTACTGGAAGAATAAGATGTGTATGCATCTTGAAGCCATTGATGTTGACCTCTGGTATGTCGTCAAGAATGGCGTTCCCAAAACTGGTGAAGGTGTCACCCCCACTAATGTCAAGAAGTTCATTCAACTGGACTCTACTGCAAAGAACATCATTTGTGGTCATCTGACCAAAGGACAGTATGGCAGTGTGAGTGCTCTGGAAACGTCGAAGCTAGTCTGGGACTGGCTATCCAAGGTCAACGAAGGCGTCTCAACCCAGAGAGATCAAAGAATCAGTGTTCTTCGCAACCTCTTCAACCGCTTCAAGAGAAACGACAATGAAAATGTCCAATTCACGTTTGATCGCCTCACTAATATCACAAATGAACTTCAAGCTCTTGGCGCAACTAAGATTACCAAACATGAAATCGTCAAGACATTGCTGAGATCACTTGACAGCTCCTTTGACACCCTTGCCCTCATGATACAAGAACGTCCTGACTTCAAGTGACTCGATCCGTCTGATATTCTTGAGAGGCTCAACACACATGAGTTCCAGCTATCTGAGAAAAGAGATATCTATGGTCCAAACTATGGCCGAACTCGCGCTTTGAAGGCAAAAGTTGTTTCCTCATCTGAAGAAGAATCTGACTGCAGTTCTGAAGATCCTGAAGACATTGGAAAGGAACTCGCTATGCTTGTGAAGAAGTTCCAGAAGTTCACTAAGAAGAAAGGCTTCAGAAAGTCTTCATGATCCAGCTCAAGGAATGATGAAGCTTCCACCCATGACCATAAGAAGAGAACCTGCCACAAGTGCAAGAAACCTGGACACTACATATCTGAGTGTCCACAATGGGACAATGAGAAGAAGAAGAAGAAAAGCAAGGAATATGATTCCGATGACAAGAAGAAGAAGAAATCCTCAAAGTCTTCTAAGTCTTCTTCCAAGTCTTCATCATACAAGAAGAGCTCATCTGGCAAGGCTCATGCTTTTGTTGGCAAGGAAATGGATTCAGAGGAGGAGTCTGCTTCGGAGGAGGCGGAGGTGGAGTCTGGAGAGGAGTCTGACCCTGGCGTTGCAAGTTTGGCTCTAGCCACAACCTATGTCGCCAAGTCCATCTTCAACACTGAAGACAATGACTTCCACACCAACGTTGAAGCTAATGACGAAGACGATCCTACTCCCACCTACTGCTTCATGGCACGCGGTGCCAAGGTAAAATCACGCGATGCTTACTTTCAAACTTCAAGTGAAGATGACTCTGATTGTGAATCCAAACGCAGCTACAAAACACTTGCTAAAATTGCAACTGAACAACAAAAGGCTATGGAACATACTCAAAAACTGTTAGACAAAAGCGATGACCTGTTGGACGCTAAAATGACACGATCACAGTCCTTAGTTGATGACATAAAAAATCTTCATGCTAAGTACCAGGAACTTGAAGGTTGTCATGAATCGCTCTCAACTACTTATGAAAGGCTCTCCTATGATTATCTTCAAAGGAAACAAGAGCTTGAGAAATTGAGAGCGGCTCATGAAGATCTTCAAAAGGTGAATGAGTCACTTCGCGCTCAATAGATCAATTCCGCTCAGGAAGGATTTGAACCACCACGTCTAAAATGCATTGAGCGTGATAACGCTACATCTGTTGCTGAATGTTCCACTGCTGTTACTGTTTCATTGTCTTCACCTACTGATGTGGTTACTATCCCCTCCGCGGAGGATACCACTGCTGTTGCTGATGAAAATGCTATGTTGAAGACATTGCTTGAAACAGGGATGTACAAAAGTTTGAAGGGACATCAAACTCTCTGCGATGTCCTCAAAAAGCAGATTCTGAACCGAAACCCCAGGAAGGAGGGTGTTGGGTTCGAAAGGAAAATGAATGTTGATGGCTCGTACTGGAAGCCTGAGCAGTACCCCAAAACCACATGGGTTGCTGCAAAGGAACCTTCAGTAGATCCATCCACTTTATCTGGCTTTACCTGTGCTAATCCTATTATCATTGATGAATCCTTTGATGCAAACTATAAGCTGTTCAAAAATAAGAATGGTGAAGTGTTTGCCAGGTACATTGGTACTAACTGCAGGAATGGACCACCTATGAAGAAGATCTGGGTACCTAAGCAGTACATTGAGAATCTTCCTGTGAATGTCGTCATGACACCACCAAGGAAGAAGACAAACCCCAGACCTATAGCTTCATGTGGCCCAAAGGCTTCATACAGATACAGGACTCACATGAGTCACCCTAACGCCAATGTTTTGCAGGGAAATCATGCTCAGACTTATGAATATGAGCGTGTATCTTCGAACCGCTATGTTCATAGGAATAAGAACTTTTCAGCTTATTCATATGAGTATCATTCATCTCCTGCAAGGCTATTTGCTAGGGCTTCAAAGCCAAAATTCTCAGATGCTGCACTTAGACTCATTGCTTCTAAGCCACCATTGAAGATGTGGGTGGCAAAGAAGAACTAACTCTCTTTTGCAGAAAACGGTCTCCAGCCAGCAATCAATGGCGTCCGATACTATTGCTGGGACCTAAAACTCATTTAGGACGCACGATAAAATGTCATTCTATATACTTCACATCTGAATCTCTTATCAGTCATACTATGTCCTAACTTTGATATAAGCTGTGACTGTCCCTATATGTGTCAAATGCTTATGCTTCACAACACTCTTGTGAAGCCTATCCTCCTAACTGCACTGTAGGGTACATCACCAAAAGCTTCAGAATGGATTATAGGCAGTGGATGCACAAATCATATGACTGGTGATCGAAGTCTTCTCATGGACTCAACCTTTCGTCCATCTGACAAGAGTCACATTACATTTGCTGATACTGGTAAAAGCAAGGTATTGGGTCTAGGTAGAGTTGCAATCTCAAAGGATCAACACATGGATAAAGTGATGCTTGTTGAATCCCTTGGTTTCAACTTAATGTCTGTATCAATGCTTTGTGACTTGAACATGATTGTGATATTTGGCAAATATCGTTGCCTTGTACTAATGGAATCTGACAAATCTCTAGTCTTTGAAGGGTATCGAAAAGATGATCTATACATGGTAGATTTCTCAGCAGGTCCACAGCTTGCCGTATGTCTTCTCACAAAAGCTTTAGAATGCTGGCTCTGGCATCGAAGGCTAGGACATGCTGGCATGAGGAACTTACACTCACTCATCAAGAAGAAGCATGTCATTGGCATTGAGGATGTCAAGTTCAAAAAGGATCATCTGTGTGGTGCCTGTGAAGCTGGAAAGATGACAAGGGCAAAGCACCCCTCGAAGACAATCATGACAACATCACAACCCTTCGAGCTGTTACACATGGACTTATTTGGACCTACTCACTACTCCACCCTCACAACAACTGCCTGTCTCTATGGCTTCGGCATTGTTGATGACTACTCAAGATACAGATGGGTTCATATAATTCTTTACTAGACTGAAGTGCAAGATGTCTTCAGGCGCTTCGCAAATCAAGCAATGAACAATTATGGTGTGAAGATCAAGCACATCAGAAGTGACAATGGCACTGAATTCAAGAACACTGGACTTGATCTGTATCTGGACACAATGGGAATCATTCATGAGTTATCTGCTCCATACAGACCTCAGAAAAATGGCATCGTTGAGCGCAAAAACAGAACCCTCATTGAGATGGCTCGAACAATGCTAGATGAGTACAAGACACCAAGAAAATTCTGCCTGAAGCTATTGATACAGCATGTTACATCATCAACCGTGTGTACATCCATAAGCTTCTGAACAAAACATCTTATGAGCTCCTTACTGGGAAGACGCCAAACGTCAGTTACTTCAGAGTATTTGGAGCTAGATGCTGGATCAAGGATCCCCATCACAAGTCAAAATTTGCACCTAAGGCTCACGAAGGCTTCATGCTTGGCTATGGAAAGGATTCACACTCCTACAGAGTCTTCAACCTTTATCTCTACAAAATCGTTGAAACTGTGGATGTGAAATTTGATGAAACCAATGGTTCACAGAGAGAGATTCTGCCAAGTACACTTGATGAAGCTCCTTAAAACGAGTCTATCAAGCTGATGGGAACCGATGAAATCATGCCCTCTGAAGGACAGCATGAAGAGGAACTTATCATCTCTGCACCAAATCAAACTGAAGACAATGCTCAGACCGAAGACAATCCTCCCAATGATGACAATGATAAGTCAGAGCAAAATCTTCGTCCTGTTCATCCTAGTGTTGCAAATGAAGTTCAAATAGAGAAGATAATTAACATCATCAATGCACCTGGTCCGCTCACTCGATCAAGAGCAACACAGCTAGCAAACTTCTGTGGGCACTTTTCATTTGTGTCAATATCAGAACCCAAAAAAGTTGCTGAAGCTTTTATGGGACCTGAATGGATTCAAGCCATGCAAGAAGAACTTCAACAATTCAAGCTGAATAATGTCTGGGAACTCGTCAAGCGACCTGACCCTCGCAAGCATAACATTATTGGAACAAAGTGGATATATCGAAACAAGCAAGATGAGCATGGTCAAGTCGTCAGAAACAAAGCACGTCTTGTGGCTCAAGGATATACTCAAGTTGAAGGAATTGACTTCGATGAAACATTTGCTCCTGTTGCTAGGCTTGAAGCTATTCGCATACTGCTAGCCTATGCTAATCATATTAACATCTTGCTATATCAAATGGATGTAAAGAGTGCATTTCTCAATGGCAAAATTGAAGAAGAAGTATATGTCGCACAACCACCTGGCTTTGAAGATCCAAAACATCCTGATATGGTTTACAAGGTAAACAAAGTACTGTATGGCCTCAAACAAGCTCCTCGTACCTGGTATGATACAATCAAAGACTTCCTGAAGAGCAAAGGCTTCAAACCTGGATCCCTCGATCCCACACTCTTCACGAAGACATATGATGGTGAACTGTTTGTGTGCCAAATATATGTGGATGACATAATCTTCGGCTGCACCAACCAGAAGTATAGTGATGAGTTTGGGTACATGATGCAAGAGCAATATCAAATGTCCATGATGGGTGAGCTGAAGTTCTTCCTTGGTCTTCAAATTTGTCAGCAAAGAAATGGCATCTTCATATCTCAAGAAAAATACCTCAAAGATTGTCTGAAGAAGTTTGGAATGGAAGACTACAAAGGCTACACGACGCCAATGCCAGCCAAACACCATCTTGGTCCCGACGACAATGGTAAAGAGTTCGATCAAAAGGTATACCGCTCCATGATTGGTTCTTGCTTTATTTATGTGCATCTAGGCCAGATATTATGCTTAATGTTTGCATGTGTGCTAGATTCCAAGCGGCACCAAAGGAATCGCATCACTTAGCTGTGAAGCGAATTCTTCAATATTTGGCTTACACCCCAACACTCGGATTATGGTATCCCAAGGGCAATTTGATATGGTTGGATTCTCGGATGCTGATTATGCTGGTGACAAGGTGGATCGCAAGTCTACATCAGGCACATGTCATTTTCTTGGTCGATCACTTGTCTGTTAGTCTTCAAAGAAGCAGAACTGTGTATCACTCTCAACTGCTGAATCTGAATACATTGCTGCTGGATCCTATTGTGCTCAGCTTCTATGGATGAAGCAAACTCTCAAGGATTATGGCATCAACCTGAAACAAGTACCTCTCTTCTGCGACAACGAAAGTGCCATCAAAATAGCCAGCAATCCAGTCCAACACTCGAAGACAAAGCACATTGAAATTCGTCATCACTTTCTCAGAGATCATGTTATGAAGAAAGATATCGATATCATTCACGTCAACACTGAAGAGCAACTGGCAGATATCTTCACGAATCCCTTGGATGAGAAAAGGTTTTGCAAGTTACGGTGTGAGCTAAATATCTTGGAATCCTCTAATGTCCTGTGATCAGGCACACATCCTAACACTTATGCATGTTGATGACTTAGATGTGCAACACACAAAGTAATGTATATCTTCAATCAATGAAGATTTACACTCTGAGTGTGAATACATTAACATGGAATATGACTTCGGAGCGCCAGGATAATTGTGCGCCGTGTCTGGGTCTAATACTTCCTATACGGTGGGTAATGCCACCACCAACTTTCTCTGTTTGAAGTGTTTCACTCATGGCGTTATATTGCAATGACTTCGCATTTGGTTTGTCTTCAGTTTCAATTTATCTTCATGACTTTCTACACTATGATGATTTGATTGTTTTCTGATATATATATACATATACTAGTGTTCTGTCCTCTACATCATTCACTTATAGTTATGTCTTCAAGATTGGATCTTTTGAACTAAGTGAATGTGATCGGACCCCAACCTCTCTATGCTTCCTATCTCAAACTCTATCTGTCCAAATCATATGCATTCTATTGAAACTGTTGAATGTCTTCTCTGCATCCTAGTCAGCAGAAGGCAAAGAGACAAACATTAAACCTGTTTTAAATGACTTATCTTTATTGTTGAAATCCGGAGAAGCCGGAACAACTCTCCGACATGCCTGGCGAGCGTGGGAACGTGGGGACAACTCTGAGTATGTTGCATGCTTGCCACGTACCCCTCAGATGTGAACCGCCAGGGGCACCAGCGTAATTGCGCTGTGTCTCTCACCTACTTATAAATACTAGTCCCCTGCGGTAAAGAAATCCTTCTTCCACCTCTCCACCTCCGTCAAAACCCTAGCGCCACCGCTAGCTCGTGACGACGCCGGCGACGAAGCGCTTAGCTGCCGCGACTTCTCCGACGTCGTCCTCACGCCAGCCGCGGACATCGTCCTCTCCGCCGTCGCTGTAGGTGTCCTCCATCGCCAAGTTAGGGCACGATGGGATGAACTGCTCGGTCTCCTATTCATCCCATCTAGGAGTTCTTCGTGCGGTAATTATAACTCTATTTTTACCACCTTTTTGATCTTCAATATTCATCCTGTTTACCGAAAGTGGTTTCTGCCTATTCAATGTTAGATCTATTCTGCCTGCATCTCATACTGCCTAGTCAATTCACTTAGATTTCCTGTCTAGTTTGATTCCTCACTTGTACTTATTCACGGATTGGTACAAATCTAGAACCAACTCACCTATATAAGTGAATGTCTTCGCATCATGAGGTCAATGTCTTCAAACTGATTTAACTTCAAAATCTTCTGAGAATGCATATGACCTCTTCCCCTTCCCTCGCATCTCTAATGCTGTCACAGGTACATGTCCGTGGGAGAATCCCTTGGTTCTCATAGTCTGCATTCGTTTGCAGAATACTTACAGCATCATATCAATTCTCCTGAAGCCAGTTCCTGCTTGACCAACAAGCGTAAGTCTCTGAAGCCTTTGAACGTATTGAAGCCATTCAGTTTGAAGTTCATGGCTGTAGAAAAATCAGCAAGGAAGGGTGGCAGACAGCGCATAGAAGGAACAACCAAAGATCTTCCTGATGACTTAGCAGAACTCTACAAGACAGATCGCGAAGAGAATTATCATCAGAGAAAGACATGAATCCAATGGATTCGATGCTATTGGGCTGAGGAATGGTTCAAGTACAAGTTTGTGACGAAGGAATATGCAGAGAAGAATGCCATCAAGAGACCTTGGGGTGATATCCTCTATCGAGGCCTTCAACCCAAGAACAGAGCTGAAGCCATTGCTCAAGGCTTCTATCCTTGCATGGTCCGTGGACCACAGCCTGAGAACGCCGATCCCACCTCACTACTCTGGTGTCGTGACGACTCTCTCTTCAAGCGCAACTACCAGTTTGCTGTGGCTTCGGCCAAGAAGAACAAGAAGTCCTTGGGCTTGGACTTCAACCCAGGCCCCTCTGCTCCCCATGCTGACGGCTCCCATGATGCTGATCCCAATGTGATCGGCCCCTTCTCCAACCTTGACGGCCTCATCACCTACATCGTGGTCCAAGGTGCCCGAGTAGATCATTCTGAAAATGATGCTGACTCCGATGAAGCCCCTGCTCCTCCTCCAAAGCCGCAGGAGCAAAAGAAGCCAAAGGCTTCAAGATCATATGCGCCTCCGAAGACATCTCGTGCGAAGCCACTGGCCACTGCACCTCCAGAAGCCAGTGTGCAGTCTGAAGATCAATCCCGTGTCTCCAAGGGAACGGAGAAGAAAAAGCAACTTGTCAGACCATCTGATCAAAGAGCCTTGACTCCTGCGGCCATTCTGCGCGAAGAACGCATTGATCTGTCAAGTGATGAAGATCTTGCTGATGATGCCCTTGAGCAGCTGATAAAGAGCAAGGAAGAAGCAGAAATCTTGAACAACTTGCCTCTCTTTGATGTGGTAATCACCCACAACTACAAGACTCCCCCAGTACTCCCCAACAACAACAACAAGCTACACACCCCGTGCAAGAAGAGGATGAAGACTTTGAGGCCCAGCCAACTCCATCTCCTAAGGCGTTGCCAGCATTTCGCAGGCTTCGCAAAGGACAAAGGCCTCAAGTCCCTCTATCGAGTGTTCCAGAAGGAGAAGTGCAACGTTCACCTATTACACGTCAAGTATTTTCTGAACCTGCTCCAACTGTGAATGTCTCCGAGTCTGAAGCACATGCTGCTGAAGACATTCCGGCTACATCAGCCGAGGAAAATCCAGAAGAAGTACGTGTACCTACTCCCCCAGTAAATGAAGAAGCAGCAGTTCCTGATGTGAATGTGCCTGTGCCCGACCCTCCTGTTCATCAAGAGGAGGTTGACAATGTTGAGGCTACCACCGCCAACGCCAATGAAGCCAATGACGTAGTCATGGCTGACGCTAATGTGGAGCCTGCACCAACTAGTGTGCCTGAAGCAAATGTGGCCACTGAACCTGAAACCACTGAGGCTGCTGCACCTGAAGCTAATGAGACAACCGCTCCCGAAGCACCTGTTGTGCAGCCTGACGCCTCAGCTGTTGCCCCTGCTCTTGTTCCGCCACCAAGGCCTCACACCATTGAGCAAGCATACAGTCATGGTCGGCTTACCACTGTCCGATGGCCCATTCTGGTGCCTCCGCCTACTGCCTCAGGACCTCAATTTGACTATCATGTTGAGCATAGGCCTCAGGTCCAGAAGCCAAAGCCTAGGTTGCTAAGGTTTCCAGGTACTACCAACTGACCAGGGTCCTTCAATGCAAATGGCTTCAAAAGCCACAATACCTTCTTTGACTGCGCCAAGAACCCCTACTCCAAGCCAAGGATATCATCAGATCGGTTCTGGAGCTATCAGTAGAGAAGCTATTACTCCTGCGTTCTATATGATCAAGGGCGCATTTTCCCTCATATGCGCCTTGATACTGAAACCATTACTGGACTGCCATGCTTAGAAGAAGCACTTGATTGCTTTCGTGATGCTGGTCTGCTCCACTTTGTGACAGACGAGGAACATTGGAATGAAGAGCTATTGCTTCAATTCTATGCTACTCTACACATTCGCGGCTACAACAGAGACATCAAGACATGGGTTCTCGAGTGGATGACTGGAAATGTTCATCATGAAGCCAAAGCTATGGATATCATCGAGCTTACAGGGCTAGCCACTCCTGGAGAACTATATGAACCTGACTGTCAGCTACACCGCAATGCTGTAGAGAGTATCTTCCATAAGCCAGAACCCAATATGAGCCAGATGTTGAGCATGATGAAGCCCTTGCCATCTGACGCTGAATATCCAACAGATTTCTTTGTTGAAGACCTTGAGTATCTGCCTCGCACCATATATCATCAGGCGAACTCTATGGCCTGTCAAAGGACATTCATCAGAGGTCAAGCTTGAAGGAGCTATGAAGACTTTGGTCTTCTATATTCTCAATGGCATCAGCTTCAACACTCAAGAATTCTTCATCAGGCAACTTGCTGCTTCTGGCTCTGACCTATTTGGTCTGAAGTTTTATGCTCCATGGGTCATGCGCCTCATCAAGTGACACTCATCTGTCAATTATCAGCCCTCTACTCGCAATCATATGATCTTTCTGCCAGAGGTTGATATGTCAGTTGAAGCTATATACTTTGACCCTGCCAAGAGGCCTCTTTGTCTTCAGAATGTCGAGCACCAAAGCTTCACTCAACTTATTGAAGGTGTTCAAGCAGCGACACGAATCTATCCTTTGGCTGGAAACACTCGTCTGCCTCATCGAGCACCCACTGAAGCCACTGAAAGCACCATTGCACAATGGCCTTGGAAGCGTTCTCGTGTTCTCAATGACCGAGAACTTCTTGTGGCCCTTCATCAGAAACAGGATAAGCATCATTTCTGGCTCAAGAGACAGATGCAAAGCCTCTTGGTGGATGTCAATCGCATTCGCAACCTTGCCACCAAGAATGCCTTTGTTGCTCATGAAACTTGCCGGCGATCATGGAAGAGTTTGACCCTGCTCAGTGCTGAAGCTGATCTTCCAGACGATGGCTTCAATGAAAGATTCCAGTTTTGACTCCACTCCTCCACGGACTGCTGTCCTATGTCGCACTCCATCTCTTGAAGACTGAATATTCTTCATCCGCGGCAACGGTAAATGCCAGAGTGATCGATGATGAAGATGATGCTACTTCACCACCTCCTGCTACTGCGCACATCGACACTGCGCCAAGTTCATCTGCACCGCCAACCAACAACGACAACCCTGCTGCTTCACCTACTCATGATGACGCGTAGATGCTCTATGTTTTCAAACCTTTTTGGTCCTTACTGACAAAAGGGGGAGAAGCGTATGAGTTGATAGTCTTCAAGCAGGCTCATATGGGCGGGTGCATTATATTTTGCTTCGTGCTTACAACTCTTGCATTTTGAAACATTTGGTTCTCTGAGTTGTAACACCTAAACTTGATGGTCGTCTGCTACTTATTTGCTTCACTGTGATGCAATGATAAATTCCGCATGTGCGATGATAACTTCCGCACTTTGATCATTCTGCAGACATCCATTCTTCATTATGCATGTCATTCTACTTGCTATATCAGTTCATGCATGATGAATTATCTTCATAAGTTGAAGTGGATCTCCACAAGTACAACCTGCCATGTGCATTTGCATTCCAAAAGCAAATTACTTATATGCACATCTTCAGGGGGAGCCCTTGCAACTTATGAAGACAATTCCCTATCCTTACAATTTCACATATTTATCCCCGTTGAAAACTTCAACCAGTTTGTCATCAATCACCAAAAAGGGGGAGATTGTAAGTGCATCTAGTGCCACCCCTAGTTGGTTTTGGAGTATTGACGACAAAGTTGGTTGAGGGACTAATGCGTTTGTGAGAATTGTAGGATAACGCAGTTAGTGTCCCTCATCGATTCGGTTTACCTACCAGAGATGACCCCTAAAAATTTATGAAGACATTGAAGACAATGGTGGTATGAGAAGATATTCATATTGAAGACTATGACATGAGAAGACATTGCGTGAAGACTATGGAGCGCGAAGACTGTGTGGTTTCGTTGTTTCCTTTTCTTCTTTGTTGAGTCACAGGAACCACCATACTATTAAGTGGGGTCCAAGTGAACTAAGTCAGAGTGACTGAAGTGATGCTCAACTCAAATCCTATGTCTTTGAGAGAAGACAATGAGAGCAAACCTTATCCAGAGCTAGATGAGTCAGCCTTGCTTGTAGCCCAAGTAAAGTTGCCGCGTGTGTTTGAAATCTGACCGTTGGAACACGTGTCAGTTCCTTAGTGACCCAGGGTCATTTTGGACAAATCAGGTCGGGTTGCCTGGTGGCTATAAATAGCCCACCCCCTACACCATAAATTGGTGGCTGCTCAGAGTTTGTGCACGGCTTTGGTCATTTGAGAGCAATCCACCTCGAAGCATTTGAGAGAGAGAAATCCTTGTGAGGACAAAGGCCAAACACCCAGAGCCAAAGAGTGTTAGGCATCACTAAAGTCATTCTGTCTGTGTGACCTGAAGACTTATTACACTTGAGGACTGTGAATCCTCCAGCCGGTTAGGCGTCGCGTTCTGAGCATCCAAGAGTCATTGTGGATTGCCGGTGAACGAAGTCTGTGATGGTTTGGAAGTCTCCCTTGAAGACTTACCAGAGTGATTGGGCGAGGACTGGGTGTCCTTAGCTCAAGGGGAATGAGGTGAAAACACGGTCTTCTGAGTTAAATCTCAGCCTCCCTAACCAGACGTACAATTGTCACATCAACTGGAACTGGTCTAACAAATCCTGTGTCTTCAACAAGCAACTGGTTCTATCCCTTCCCAACCTTACTTAAGTTTGTCTTCGTGAAGTCATTGCCTATCTGTGTATCTGTTTGACTTCATTGCTTGACTACTACTGTTGATTGGCTTCATACTATCTTCTATCCTGATCCTTACTACCTAGCTGCTATTAGTCCTATACTTTCACATCATTGCATACTTGACTATGGCTTGCTTAGGGTAGTTTATCTTCCGCTGCATAACAATTAGGTCATTTCTGTTGTTTTTCTTTGAAACTTCCAAGTTTTGAAGACTTTCATAAAAATCGCCTATTCACCCCCCCTCTAGTCGATACTAGCACTTTCACCTACCAAGGATAGAAAGGCATATTGGAGACACTTTTGCAAGATGGATATCATTACATCGTACCATTACATAATAGTTGGGGATACATTCAAGAGGCATACGATGCCACACGAATTCAACATCATCATACATAAGAGCACCATCCGACTACGGATGAAACACAAATAGAAACTCAAACGACATCCACCCTGCTAGCCCAGGCTGCCGACCTGGAACCTATCCCCTGATCGAAGAAGAAGCAGAAGAGGAACTCCAAAACAAGCAAGTATCGCTCTCGCGTCATGATCATCGCATAACCTGTACCTGCAACTGTTGTTGTAGTAATCTATGAGCCACGAGGACTCAGCAATCCCATTACCATGGGTATCAAGACTAGCAAAGCTTAATGGGTAAGGAAGGGGTAAAGTGGTGAGGTTGCAGCAGCGACTAAGCATGATATGGTGGCTAACATACACAAATAAGAGCGAGAAGAGAAGCAACGGAATGGTCGTGAAGCTAGCAATGATCAAGAAGTGATCCTGAACTCCTACTTACGTCAAACATAACCCAAAACCGTGTTCACTTCCCGGACTCCGCCGAAAAGAGACCATCACGGCTACACATGCGGTTGATGCATTTTAATTAAGTCAAGTGTCAAGTTCTCAACAACCGGATATTAACAAATTCCCATCTGCCACATAACCGAGGGCACGGCTCTCGAAAGTTTATACCCTGCAGGGGTGTCCCAACTTATCCCATCACAAGCTCTCACGATCAACGAAGGATATTTCTTCTCCCAGGAAGACCCGATTAGTCTCGAAATCCTGGTTACAAGACATTTCGACAATGGTAAAACAAGACCAGCAAGACCGCCCGGATGTGCCGACAAATCCCGATAGGAGCTGCACATATCTCGTTCTCAGGGAACACCGGATGAACACTATGTACAGCTAAAACCAAACCTCAAGTTTCCCCGAGGTGGCGCTGCAAGTGGCTCTAGTTCGGACCAACACTTAGAGAAGCACCGGCCCAGGGGGGGGGGGTAAATAAAGATTACCCTCAGGCTCCGGAAACCCAGGGGAAAAAGGCTTAGGTAGGAAAATGGTAAAACCAAGGTTGGGCCTTGCTGGAGGAGTTTATTCAAAGCGAACTGTCAAGGGGGTCCCATAAATCACCCAACCGCGTAAGGAACGCAAAATCAAGGAACATAACACCGGTATGACGGAAACTAGGGCGGCAAGAGTGGAACAAATCACCAGGCATAAGGCCGAGCCTTCCACCCTTTACCAAGTATATAGGTGCATTAATTAAATAAGAGATATTGTGATATCCCAACATAATCCTGTCCATCATGGAGCAATCTTCGACTTCACCTACAACTAACAATGCTATAAAAGGGGATGAGCAAAGCGGTAACATAGCCAAGCAACGGTTTGCTAGGAAGGGTGAAAAGGTTAGAGGCTGACATGGCAATCTGGGAGGCTTGATGAACAAGTGATAGGTAGCGCATCATAGCGATAGAACGAAGCAACTAGCATAGCAATGATAGTAGTGAGATCCAAGGTGACGGTCATCTTACCTGAAATCCCGCTAGGAAGAAGAACGAGTCCATTAAGAAGACGAACGGGCGAAGATGAGCCAAGCATAGTCGAACGAATCGTCACGGTCGCAACGAAACAGGAACTATCAAGAAGTAGCACAACCCGAAAAGAAGCAAACAAGAAGGTAAAAACACAACACATAAACATGACAAGATGCACAACCAAGCATGATGCATGACAAAGGCTATAAGACGCTACTCATGGCAAAAGATGATGCAAACAAGAACAACACATCAAAGCAAGTTTAAATGAGGCCGGAAACAACATATAACAAATCCGGTAAGTCCTCATATGCAAATTTCGAAATTGGTCCAGATCTGAATAAACCACAATCATCCTTGCTGTACACACCTTTTGGGAGAAGCCTATTTGATTAGAATTTGCTAGAATACTCTATGTGCTTCACTTATATCTTTTGAGCTTGATAGTTTTTGCTCTAGTGCTTCACTTATACCTTTTAGAGCATGGTGGTGTCTTAATTTTGAAGAAATTGCTAGTCTCTCATGCTTCACTTATATTATTTTGAGAGTCTTTTAGAACAGTATGGTATTTGCTATTATCATAAAGTTGGTCCTAGAATGATGAGCATCCAAGTTGGGTATAATAAAAACTATCATAGAAAAGTGAATTGGATGCTATGATCAACTTGATACTTGATAATTATTTTGAGATATGGAGGTAGTGATATTAAAGTCATGCTAGTTGGGTGCTTATGAATTGAAAGAATGCTTCTGTTGAAGTTAGCAAGTCCCGTAGCATGCACGTATGGTTAAAGTTGTGTAACAAATTTGAAACATGAAGTGTACCTGGCTTGTGCATCCTTATGAGTGGCGGTCGGGGATGAGCGATGGTCTTTTCCTACCAATCTATCCCCCTAGGAGCATGCGCGTAGTACTTGGTTTTTGATGACTTCTAAATTTTTGCAATAAGTATATCATTTCTTTTGACTAATGTTGAGTCTATGGATTATACGCACTTTTACGTTTCTGCCTTTGCTAGCCTCTTTGGTACCGTGCATTGCCCTTTCTCACCTTGAGAGTTGGTGCAAACTTCGTCGGTGCATCCAAACCCCGTGATACGATACGCTCTATCACACATAAACCTCCTTATATCTTCCTCAAAACAGCCACCATACCTACCTATTATGGCATTTCCATAGCCATTCCGAGATATATTGCCATGCAACTTTCCACCGTTCCCCTCATCATCATCATGACATACTTTACTTTTGTCATATTGCCATTTGCATGATCATGTAGTTGACATCGTATTTGTGGCAAAGCCACCTTGCATTATTTTTCATACATGTCACTCTTGATTCATTGCACCATCCCGGTACACTGCCGGAGGCATTCATATAGAGTCATATCTTGTTCTAGTTTCGAGTTGTAGTTCTTATGTTGTAATCAATAGAAGTTTGATGATCATCATTATTAGAACATTGCCCAAAGAAAAAAAACAAAAAAAAGAAAGTCCAAAATAAAAATAAAGGAAGGCCCAAAAAAAGAAAAAAAAAGAAAAGAAAAAAAGAAAAAAAAGAAAAAAAATAAAAAGGGCAATGTTACTATCTCTTTTTCCACACTTGTGCTTCAAAGTAGCACCTTGTTCTTCATGTAGTGAGTCTCTTATATTGTGCTTCAAAGTAGCACCATGTTTTTCATATAGTGAGTCTCATAAGTTGTCTTTTTCATACTAGTGGGAATTTTTCATTATAGAACTTGGCTTGTATATTCCTACGATGGGCTTCCTCAAATGCCCTAGGTCTTCGTGAGCAAGCAAGTTGGATGCACACCCACTACTTTTCTTTTGTTGAGCATTCATAGCTCTATGCATTCGTTGCATGGCAATCCCTACTCCTCATGTTGACATCAATTGACGGGCATCTCCATAGCCCGTTGATTATCCTCGTCAATGTGAGACTTTCTCTTTTTTTGTCTTCTCCACACAATCCCCATCATCATATTCTATTCCACCCATAGTGCCATATCCATGGCTCACGCTCATGTATTGCATGAAGGTTGAAAAAGTTTGAGATTATTTAAGTATGAAACAATTGGTTGGCTTGTCATCGGGGGTATAGAAGTTGGGAACATCTTTGTGTGACGAAAATGAAGCATAGCCTAACTATATGATTTTGTAGGGATGAACTTTCTTTTGCCATGTTATTTTGAGAAGACATGATTACTTTGATTAGTATGCTTGAAGTATTACTATTTCTTTTGTCAATATGAACTTTTATTTTGTATTCATTTGGATCTGAATATTCATGCCACAATAAAGAAAATTACATTATGAATTATGCTAGGTAGCATTCCACATTTATGAATTATGCTTGGTGATGCTTGATACGTCTCCAATGTATCTATAATTTTTGATTGTTCCATGATATTATATTACCCCTTTTGTATGTTTATGGGCTTTATTTTACACATTTATATCATTTTTGGGATTGGGACTAACCTACTAACCGGAGGCCCAGCCCATATTGCTGTTTTTTCGCCTATTTTAGTATTTCGAAGAAAAGGAATATCAAACGGAGTCCAAACGGAATGAAACCTTCGGGAGCGTGATTTTTGGAACAAACCTGATCCGGAGAGCTTGGAGTGCAAGTCAAGAAGCTCCCGAGGGCCCCACAAGATACGGGGCCGCGCCCCCCCGTAGGGCGCGCACCCTGTCTCGTGGGCCCCTCGGGCGGCCACCGACGTACTTCCTCCTCCTATATATACCTACGTACCCCGAAAACATCCAGGGGCACCACAAAATGCAATTTCCACCGCCATAACCTTATGTATCCGCAAGATCTCATCTTGGAGCCTTCGTTGGCACTCTGCCGGAGGGAGAATCAACCATGGAGGGCCTCTACATCAACATCCTTGCCCCTCCGATGAGTTGTGAGTAGTTTACCACAGACCTACGGGTCCATAGTTATTAGCTAGATGGCTTCTTCTCTCTTTCTGGATCTCAATACAATGTTCTCCCCCTCTCTTCTGGAGATCTATTCGATGTAAACTCTTTTTGTGGTGTGTTTGTCGAGATCCGATGAATTGTGGGTTTATGATCAAGTTTATCTATGAATAATATTTGAATCTTCTCTGAATTATTTTATGTATGATTGAGTTATCTTTGCAAGTCTCTTCGAATTATCAGTTTGGTTTGGCCTACTAGATTGGTTTTTCTTGCCATGGGAGAAGTGCTTAGCTTTGGGTTCAATCTTGCGGTGTCCTTACCCAGTGTCAGAAAGGGTTGCAAGGCACGTATTGTATTGTTGCCATCGAGGATAACAAGATGGGGTTTATATCATATTGCATGTGTTTATCCCTCTACATCATGTCATCTTGCTTAATGCCTTACTCTGTTCTTACGAACTTAATACTCTAGATGCAGGCAGGAGTCGGTCGATGCGTGGAGTAATAGTAGTAGATGCAGGTAGGAGTCGGTCTACTTGTTATGGACGTGATGCCTATATACATGATCATGCCTAGATAATCTCATAACTATGCGCTTTTCTATCAATTGCTCGATAGTAATTTGTTTACCCACCGTAATACTTATGCTATCTTGAGAGAAGCCTGTAGTGAAACCTATGGCCCCCGGGTCTATCTCTTATCATATTTGCTTTCAATCTACCTTTATTTGCATCTTTACTTTTTGCATCTATATTACATAATACCAAAAATATATTTATCTTATCATACTATCTTTATTAGATCTCACTTTCGCTAGTGGCCGTGAAGGGATTGACAACCCCTTTATTGTGTTGGTTGTGAGTTCTTAGTTTGTTTGTGTAGGTGCGTGGGACTATTGAGGAGCCTCCTACTGGATTGATACCTTGGTTCTCAAAACTGAGGGAAATACTTACGCTACACTTTGCTGCATCACCCTCTCCTCTTCGAGGAAAACCAACACAAGCTCAAGACGTAGCAGTGCTCGGACTGACCGAGCCTTTGGTTTGACTTTGGCTGTAAAGGTTATCCCCGTGTCGTTTCATGGGCTCATTGTGGTAACTTGATGGAATTTGGCAAGGTCGCGGAGCGCCCGTTTGCACTCGTAGTTGGAAAAGAAGTCTCGAAGACTGTTAGGACGTTAAAGTTGGCCCTCTCCAGTGGGTATCCTTCTGGAGCTGTGGTGAGGATGGCCTCTCGACTTTTTGCTACTTGCCGGAGTTCCCAGCATGCCCGGAGGCTATGAGTTAGGACTGTGTGTGGAGTGGTATGGATCGGGAAGGGTTTGTCTAGTAGTTCATAAAGAACGGACCTGTGTCCTGCGAAGGGCTTGTTCTTCCTGCCCATAGTCCGGTAGTCGGGTGATTCGCCGGGGTATAATCTTTTAGCCTGTGCCGCACACTGCGTTTGGGTGGCGGGCTCCAGTTGAGTTTTCTGGGCCCTCCATATGCTTTCCATCCGCACAATACTTTTGTACTATGTGGGATAACTCCTTGAAACTCTGTATGTGGCGATGGTCGAGGGCATTCACTATCCCTTCGTCTGTACAATTACGGTGGAAGATCGAAACTACGTCGTCGTCCGAGCAGTCCTTGATCCTGTTTTTCACATGCAGGAATCTGGCCCAAAAGTGGTGGACCGTTTCCTGGTTCTGTTGTCACACATACATCAGGTTGTATATATCTGGAAGACCTGAGTTTCTTGGAGAGTATAGATTGTGGTGGGTGGGTGGATTAAATTTTGTATCCTGTCCCACGTCTGTGTTCGGAGCCGGTATGACTTCTGAAGTAACCGGTTCGGGTCTGGTTAAGCGGAAAGGCTCTAGAGATCCTACACCCGAACCAGAGTCCAGAGGGAGTAAAGTCCATTCCAAAGGGGAAGTATCCAGCTCAGGGGATTCGGGGACCCGAAAATACTTGGTCCTCAATATGGGGAGGGAAGTGTCAGTGGCCGGTTCCTCGATGATTGCCACGAAGTGGGTTATCGGTGGGTGATTAATTTCCCTCTGGTCGGGATTGAGCCCGATCCGATCATAGTCCGCTGAGACCCCCAGGGCGGCGATGCGGTCTAGCAGTTCGTTTAAGGATGAGACATCTGCCGGATCCAATTTTTCAGAGTACTTGGGGCCAATGCGAGGATGGTGTCCGGCAGCCACGAGAGGAGCTGCGGGCTCGATGGCTGCGCGGGCCCTTATGGTAAAACCGCTGAACCGGAGGGTCTGACCCAAAGCCAGGCACCCCTCCGGTAGTGATATTGTCGTTGATGACTAGGCGAGCCATGGATTGCTTTTTGCAGATAGCACAACGGAGCTCTCAATGAAAGCCCCAATGTCGGTGTCAAAACCGGTGGATCTCGGGTAGGGGGCCCCAAGCTGTGCATCTAGAGATCGATGGTAACAAGGAGTTAGGGTACACAATGTTTACCTAGGTTCGGGCCCTCTTGATGGAGGTAAAACCCTACTCCTGCTTGATTATATTCGACGAGTATGAAGATTACAAGAGTTGGTCTACCTCGAGATCGTAATGGCTAACCCTATGTGGCACCCCGGCTCAGAGAAACCGGAACACCCTGTATTCCAGCCCAGAGATCGAGATGAAGTCTTCTGGTATACGGCCGTGCTTGACATAGAACAAATCAGCTCTTATTACAAAGGATAAATACAAAGGTCTGATGTTACAAAGGATCACATCAGCACGGCGACACTACGCCTGTGATACTACACTTGCTCTATGCTAGAAGTGGAACAACTCGTAGCAGCAGAAATCTTCTAGCAGCGGAAAAAGGACGAAGGTGGTGAACTCCACTCCGCAGGGACTCTGGCTGGGACACGATCTAGCTCACACGCACGGAAACCTCGACAAGCAATCAAGCAGTCACGACATCTCCGACAATCTGGCATAACACGCCAGGTCAGTACATGGAATGTACTTGCAAGCTCACAACAACCAAAAACATCAAGGCAAGACAACAACATAGCATTAAGCAGGTTAATTTAATTAACAACTACCATGACACGACAACACCTACTAAGCATGATATGAAATTACTGCCATACTGATAAACCAACATCTCAATCCCAACAACAATCTCATTGTTGGCTAATCGGCCAAGCAATATACCATCTCAACCACCTCGTGGTCCATATGATCACCTCGTGACACTACAAAAAAATAGACTTCCGTGATGATACGTGTTTGTCATAGTAGGTCGCGTTTTTTGTCATGCATGTACATCCATGCCATTTTATGACAGAATCAAGATAGTCATACCTGTGCTGTCATAGAAGTGTTCCATGACATTACCAAAATTATCATCATGGAAGTGTCCACTTCCATGACGATAAATCGCGCATCACAGAAGTGCTTTCGTCAAGGGTGACTGACACGTGGCATCCACTGTAACGGAATGCCGTTAAGCTATCGGGTCGGGTTTTGGATCCGATAACCCGTTAACAGCCCGGAACAATGGGAAATTTCCACGTGTAAAATTTTGATTGGCCGAAGGGAACACTTGTCAGCTCGTCAGTGGGCTAGATGTCGCCCGTCCATTAGAGGATACATGCCTATGATACGTCGGCACATGGCTGGGCCCGAGGCCTGATAACCCACAAGTATACGGGATCAATGTAGCCTCTTTCGATAAGTAAGAGTGTCGAACCCAACGAGGAGCTAAAGGTAGAACAAATATTCTATCAAGTCCTATCTTCCACTGATACGACTCTACGAACGCTTAGTGTTCGCTTTACCTACAACAAGTATGAAACTATAAGTACTTTGTAGGTGTTGTTGGATAAGTTTGCAAGATAATAAAGAGCACGTAAATAAAAAGTAGGGGATGTTTAGATAAAGAAGCAATAAAGTAAATATAGCGAGTGTGGAAAAGTGGTGGTAGGAGTTGTGAAATTGTCCCTAAGCAATTGACTACTCTACCAGCCAGTAATCACTATTGCAATTCAATTTGAGGGAGAGGCATAAGCTAACATACTTTCTCTTCTTGGATCATATGCACTTATGATTGGAACTCTAGCAAGCATCCGCAACTACTAAAGATCATTAAGGTAAAAACCCAACCATAGCATTAAAGTATCAAGTTCCCTTTATCCCATACGCAAGCAACCTACTTACTCGGGTCTGTGCTTCTATCACTCATGCCACCCACCATAAGCAAATCATGAACATATTGCAAACCCTACAGCGGGAATCCCTCATGCTTGCGCGACACGGAGGGTACAATAGGACAACACCAATAATAAAACATGCAATTCAAACCTGTAGGACCTTGAAGTATGTCTAGAGGGGGGTGATTACACTACTTGACCAATAAAAACTTAACCTTTTCCCAATTTTAGAGTTTGGCAGATTTTAGCTCCTTTAGGACAAGTCAAGCAATCATCACACAATTCAAGCAAGCATGCAAAGAGTATATAGGCAGCGGAAATTAAAGCATGCAACTTGCAAGAAAGTAAAGGGAAGGGTTTGGAGGATTCAAAGGCAATTGGAGACATGGATGTTTTTGGCATGGTTCCGATAGGTGGTGCTATCATACATCCACATTGATGGAGACTTCAACCCACTAAGGGTAACGGCTATGCGAGTCCACGGAGGGCTCTACCCACAAAGGGTCCACGAAGAAGCAACCTTGTCTATCCCACCATGGCCGTCGCCCACGAAGGACTTGCCTCACTAGCGGTAGATCTTCACGAAGTAGGCGATCTCCTTGCCCTTACAAACTCCTTGGTTCAACTCCACAATATTGTTGGAGGTTCCCAAGCGACACCTAGCCAATCTAGGAGACACCACTCTCCAAGAAGTAACAAATGGTGCGTTGATGATGAACTCCTTGCTCTTGTGCTTCAAGTGATAGTCTCCCCAACACTCAACTCTCTCTCAATGGGTTTGGATCTGGTGGAAAGAAGATTTGAGTGGAAAGCAACTTGGGGAAGTCTAGAGATCAAGATTCATATGGTAGGAATGGAATATCTTGGCCTCAACACATGAGTAGGTGGTTCTCTCTCAGAAATGGTAAGTTGCAAGTGTAGGTTCGTTCTGATGGCTCTCTCCAGGAATGAAGAGGAGGTGTAGGGGTATATATAGCCTCCACACAAAATCTAACCGTTACACACAATTTACCAAACTCGGTGGGACCGAATTGTTAAACTCGGTCGGACCGATTTAGTAAACCTAGTGACCGTTAGTGATTTTCGGTGGGACCGACATGCATCTCGGTGAGACCGATTCTTTTAGGGTTAGGGCATAACGTAATCTCGGTAACCGATTACACAAACTCGGTGAGACCGATTTGGTAATAAGCTTTCTAGAGAGTTGGTCAGGTAAACTCGGTGGGACCGATTTTCTCTTTTCGGTGAGACCGAAATGATACAAAAAGGAAACAGATACTTAACATTGCAATCTCGGTGGGACCAATCGCTCACTTCGGTTAGACTGAAACTTTACAAAGGGAAACAGAGAGATTGCAACCCCATCTCGGTGAGACCGAGATCCCTATCGGTAAGACCGATTTGCTTAGGGTTTGTGGCAGTGGCTATGACTTTTGGAATCGGTGGCGCCGGATAGGAAGTTTCGGTGTGACCGATTTTGGCTTTGGGTTTAGGTCATTTGTGGATGTGGGAAAGTAGTTGAGGGTTTTGGAGCATATCACTAAGCACATGAAGCAAGAGGCTCATTAAGCAACACCTCATCCCTCCTTGATAGTATTGGCTTTTCCTATAGACTCAATGTGATCTTGGATCACTAAAATGTAAAATGAAGAGTCTTGAGCTTTTGAGCTTGAGCCAATCCTTTGTCCTTAGTATTTTGAGGGATCCACTTTCATCATCCATGCCATGCCATTCATTGAGCTTTCCTGAAATAATAGTCTTGGAATAGCATTAGCTCAATGAGCTATATGTTGTTATTAATTACCAAAACCACCTAGGGATAGTTGCACTTTAAATCTCCCCCTTTTTGGTAATTGATGACAACATATAGATCAAAGCTTCGACAAATGATAATAAGATTGAATAACATCGTCGCTTTGAGAAGTATGTGATAAGCAAGAGCTCCCCCTAAATTTGTGCATTGTTTAAGATTTGCTTTGGACTGCAAATGCACAATGAATTAGGCTCATGGGTTACTCTTCCATGTCACATACATCTTGGTGGAGCACTCAAAATAATAAACATGAATACATGCACTCATCACCAAGCATAGTGAGTGATCACATAAGATAGATCGGATAATATCAAGCATGCATAAGTGTAGCTTATGATAAAACACATGATCATCAATGTCTCACAGGCATAGTATCTCAACCAAAAGCAAACAAAGTTTGAAAAACCACCAAGTAAAGCAAGAGAGATCAAAAGCAACACTCTCTCTCTCGAAGCCTATGATCTATACATTTTTCTCCCCCTTTGGCAACAAGTTACCAAAAAGTTCATAGAAAATGCATAGTGCTAGATCGACTCTCAGGCTTGATCTTCTGGTGGTGGTGTCCTGATAGCTCCTTGGACGAAGGCTTCAGTTGAAGTAGAGGGTGCTGGAGTGGATGCTGGAGCTGGTTGTACTGGAACTGTAGGGGCAGTAGCTGGTGCTGAAGTTGTTGCTCTAGTGTGTGTCACTGGCACTGCAACTGATCTCTGGGCTCTGGGCACTCTTGCAAACACATTGGTAGTTGTCTTGCCCTTCCTCTCCTGCATGTCATCCTGTAGCTGCTCTACAACTGACTGAATCTCAGTTACCTTGACATCTAGATCATAGAATTTTTGTTCCATGATTCTCTCCAGGCTCTCCTGGTTTTGAGTTAGGGTGGCCAACCCTTTTTCAATCCTCAGAGTTGATGCTATCAAGTAACCAAGCTGCTCTTGTTTGGTTTTCAAGAAATACTCAGATGCCTCCTCTTGAGTTGGCATCTTGGCATGTCTCCTTCTTTGCCTTCTCCTTCTTCTCCTGAGCTTGGACTGATTGTGGATCATCTTCATTCATGACAACCTCATTGTCCTCAAAGTCTGGATAAATTGGAAAATGTTCCTTATCCAACTGATATTTCCCTATGCCCATCTTGGAGTTGATCAATTCTTGAATCTGAGGTGCATATCCACAGCTCCTCTTGTGATCTGCTGCAGTCCTCTTGATTGTTTCAATGATCAGGCTCATGACTTTGAACTTCTGGGGCACATCAAACACATGCAGCATGTTGATGGCATGTCCTCTGATCATGTTATGGTCACCTGACTTGGGCAACAAAGTGTGACTCAGGATCCAATTGATGGTTGCCAACCCTGACAGCAGAAAGTGAACTGATCAAAACTTGTGAGTCTCTACAGCCTTGTCAGGAATTTCCTTGTACATGTGAGCCATTGAATTGTGACCCAACTTCTTCTTTGCATAAATTTCCAGGTCATCCTCTTCTTCCTTGGGGGCATTTATGAGACTTGCCCATTCTTCAACAGTGGATTGGTACCTTGTACCTTCAGACATCCACACAATTCTACCATCTGGATAAAAGTGTGCTGTGGAGTAGAACTGCATGATGAGCTCATCATTCCAGTTGGTGAACTTCTGTCTAACAAAATCTGCTACTCCACAAGCAACAAATCTCTCCTCCACTCCAAGGTAGTGCTGCTCATTCTCCCTGATGAATTTCCAGTCAACCCACCTCATATCACAGACAATGGGCTTCTTGTCCAAGAGAATGGTCTCATAAAAGTCCTGCTGTTCCTTTGTGTGGAACCTGTAGTCAACAGCAGTCCTTCTTCTTGAAGCATATGGGTCTTCCATCCTCCACAGTCTCAGCCCTGAATCCTTCCTGATTCTCATGTCCTCAGCCACAGGATGGGCATCATTGTGGTCTAGTATCTTAGGCTTGAGCTTTCTAAGGACTTGTCCTTCCTCATCCTCTTCTTCAGCAACATTGGGCACTGGGGCCTTGTTCTTAGGCTTGAGCTGGAATACTCCTAGTATTCCTCTTTGGAGCTTGTTTGGCCTTGGAGGCAACTTTGGGTGCATCTTTGGGCTTGGATGTTGCAGCCCCTGACCTGATTGCATCTCCCATAAGCTTAGCTGCCTTAGGTGCTGGTGTAGCATCCTCTTCCTCTTCATCAGAATCCCTTCTCATTGAGGGCTTTCCAAGGACCTTGGCAGTTGTGGTTCTAGCTCTTTTCTTTTTCTTGTCCTGATCACCATCATCCTCTGATTCAATTGTGAACTTCATGGCTGCACCAGTGGGGACCTTCTGAGGTTTTGATGGTGCTTCTTTCCTTGCAGGTGCCTCTTTGGGTTGAGCTTGAGCTGGCACTTGAGTGGACTTCCTGGCCTTTGGCATTGGAGTTCTCTTGGCAGGAACTTTCTTCTTCAGACCTGGCTTTGTGCTCTGAGCAGTGCCATACTCTTTCTTGAGAACCACTTTCTTGGAAGTGGCCTCATCTTCCTCAGCTTTGTAATCTTCATCCTCATAATCTGAAGTTCTTTTCCTCCTTTGCCTAGTAGCAGCCTTAGGCAAGTTGCTAGGAGTACTTCTGCTCCCATCATCTGAAGTTAAGGGACTAGTGCCCTCACTCAAGTCCATCTACTCTTCTGACCTGTTCTGGCTGTCACTTTGATCATACATACTGCAAAGGCTGACTGCTGTCCCTGTGAAGAGTTATAGATGAGATAGAATAGATGAGCATCACAAAATGCAGAGATTTTTGCAAAAGAATGATTCAAAAGTTCAGTTTTAGTTTTCCACAGAAAGCATTTCGGATCAACCGATTTTCAAACTCCGTAATACCGAAGCAGTTTTGGAACCTAAACTGATGAAATCGGTTGGACCGAGTTTCAGTTCGGTGGCACCGAGACTGCTAGGGTTTCACAGAATCCTCAAATCGGTCGCACCGATTAGTAATTCTTGGTCAGACCGAGAGTCACTAGTGCAATGGCATACGCCAAATCGGTGAGACCGAGTTTTTCAACTCGGTGGGTCTGAGATGGTTTCGGCGGAAACCTAACCCTAAAAATTTGAATCACATCTAATCTATGGACTATTTTGGCTGGATAGAAGAGTCTCAATCGTGGCAAGAATCAATATGAAAACAATGTGCTAGGAATCAGATGTGGATAGCACAAAGAGCAAGTCCATACCCTAACTTGGCGGTGGACTTGCTACGGCGGTAACGGCGGGGACGAATTTCGTTGACAGCGGCGAAGACCAGCGACAGGAGGCTGCTGGCGGCGAGGAGACGATCCGGAGACCACGATGGCAGAGCGAGATGTTGCGCGGGCGAAGAGTTTCGGAGAAATTTCCAAACTTTTGCCCGTGGCTATATATAGCCCGACCCTGTCGGTGTGACCGAGTGGAACAACTCGGTGGCACCGAGATGCATAACTGTGTTCAGTTATAGCAAATCGGTGAGACCGAAAAGTTCAAATCGGTTGCACCGAGATTGAAAACTCATATCAACTTGGTGATCTCGGTAGGACCGAAATGGAAGAATCGGTCCGACCGAGAATCACAAAGAGGTTTTGGAAGTTTAAGTCTATGACGAATCAGGGACTCTGAGTGCTCCTCACACAGAGTGGTTCGAATCTGACTTGGTCAAATTTTGTGATGTAGCATGAATAGAGTTTGAGATGAGAAAAGCATAGATAGCTAAAGAAGGTTCTTAGGCATTCTTGTCCATCCACTTGGCAAAAAGAAAAGAAACCAAACAATCAAAACAACAAGTGGATGTCCTTGAATGAGTAAAATATGCACCAACATGCTCACACAATAAGGTAGCAAATGAAATATGTGGCAAAACATGCACAACCAATTCTAGCATCTATCAAACAATTGGCGATGACTAGGTCATCTATATATGAGTATATTGACTTAGGAGTCAAATGAGAACATTTGATCATTGGTCATACTCATCGTTTAAGTTCAAGTGGGGTTACCACTTTTACATAATGCATTAATGTGTTCACACCATTAGAGTTGCTTTGACTCAATTCTTAGAGTTAAGCTCCCCTAGATGTGAGATCCCCCCTTAGAGGGATGAACTAACCTTGGGTTTTGTCGATGATGACTTCATGTAGGTGTTGAAGATGTGGATGCTCAATGTTGGTGTAGATCATTTGGAGCAATCCTTTGGAGTGAGTTGCACTTTCAACTTACCTACATGGGTTAGTCCCACAAGGAACAAACAAGAATATCCATAGACATAGAGTGATGCACACACAAGATGATGTCCATGAATTCATTAGGTTACCTTGTCCCTTGTCTTACCAACATGAGGGTTTGTGACTCCTTGAACTAGTGCAAGATGTGGAAGTTGATTGCACTTGTTCTTGCCAAAATGATATGAGTGAAGAATGTTGGCGGAGTCACACTCAAGAACTCTCTAGTTCTTCTTCTTCGGGATCCACATTGTCTTGATGGGAATCCTTGGAGTTGTAGTTGTACTAGATGAAGTAGAACTTGACGTAGTCTTGGGGACCCATTTGAACGAGGCTTTAGGTGCTTCTTCAAATGCATCAATCTCTTCTTGAAGCTTGTCCTTGCCTTTGTTCTTGTGGTCTTGTGGTGGAAAATCATCTTGAGCTTGTGTTCCCTTGAAGGAAGTAGGATCATACTTCTCTTGTTGAGGAACAAACTTCGTCTTGGGGTATTGATTTTCTTCCCACTCAACTCCATTGGCATTGAACTTTCATTCAAATCCAACACCTTGATTCTTCTGGTGCCTTCCTTGCTTGCGTACAATTTCCTCGAATTGCTTACTCCCGGCAAGGCTCTTGTAAACACCTTTCTCTATAATTCCCTTCAATAAGCTATTTTCTTGCTCAAGTGTAACTTGGCTAAGAGAATCATTAGTGGAATCAAGAGAACTACTAGAAGCAACAATATTGGATTTGAAATTATTATTGTTACTACTAGAGGAAGTATCTTTCTTGTACTTGTTACTAGACTTGACTTGAGGCATGTAAGTAGATAAGAGTAAACGCTTGGCAATGTAAGAAGAACTTTTCTTGCGAAGATCATCATTGATTGCTTTTAAGAACTCATGCTCTTGCTCAAGATTGAGCTTTTCAAAGCGTAACTTCTCATGAGCCCTTAAAAGTTCTCGATGATCTTCGTAGATAGTTTCATGAGCTAACTTAAGAGAGTTTAATTCTTTAGTTAGAAGCTCAATCTTCTCCTTATCATTGTCATTCGTTTTATCTTGTTTAGCATGATTAATTGACGTTTCATCATAGTATTCATCACTAGAGTTGTCAACAAGTAAATCATCATCCACAAGCAAGTCATCTTCATCACTATTGAAATCAACATACTCGAGATGTGTTACCTTTGGACCTTTGGCCATGAAGCATCTTCCAACACCTTCATTTGGTGAATCAAATATGACGTAGGAGTTGGTTGACACAAGTGCTAGACTGGCAACACCTTCATCTTGAGTATATTCGGAGTCGGAGTGATAGCTTCTCTCGGAGTGATTGTCGGAGTTGGAGCCGGATACCCATTCACCAACATGAGCTTGATGTCTTCGTTTTGTGTAGCTCCTTGATGACTTGTCCTTCCTTTCCGAATCCTTGCTTCTCCGTGAGGGTCTTCATTCATAACGATCATCTCTACTCCTCCTCTCTCTTGGTGGTGATTCTTCTCTTTTGCTCCTTCTTGAGAGTCTTCTCTTCTTTTGTAGGGTGCCGTACACTCGTTGGAGTAGTGTCCGGGTCTCCCACAATTGTAGTGATGGCCCTCTCGACTAGAAGATCTCTTGTCATTGTGAGACCTTGATTTGGAGCTTCTTTCTTTGCTTCTACTCTTGTAGAATTTGTTGAAGTTCTTCACCATTAAGCTCAATTCTTCATTGAAGGTTTGTCTCTCATTTGATGATGTGGGGGATTCACTTGAGGCTTTGTAAGCACCACTTGACTTGTTGTGAAGTTCCTCCTTATCCTTGAATGACATCTCATGAGCAACAATTCTTCCAATGACTTCCGTTGGCTTGAGATCTTTGTAGTTTTGCATCATTTGAATCAATGTGCACACGGTATCATACTTTCCATCCAATGCTCTTAGAATGTTCTTTATGATGAATTTGTGGGTCATCTCTTCACTCCCTAAGCCGGCAATCTCATTTGTGATAAGAGCAAGCCTAGAGTACATTTTAGCGACACCTTCACCATCCTTCATTTTGAACTTGTCAAGCTGACTTTGGAGCACATCCAACTTGGATTCCTTGACGGACTCGGTACCTTCATGCATATCAATCAAAGTATCCCAAATTTCCTTTGCATTCTCAAGACGGCTGATTTTGTTGAATTCTTCGGGGCACAATCCATTGAAGATGATATCACAAGCTTGAGCGTTGTATTGCAGCATCTTCAATTCTTCCGCATTAGCTTCATGGTTTGGTTCTCTCCCATCGAAAAATTCACCTTTCAAGCCAATACAAATAATTGCCCAAACGGCGGGGTTATGTCCAAGAATATGCATTTTCATCTTATGCTTCCAACTAGCAAAATTAGTACCGTCAAAGTAAGGACCTCTACGGTGATAATTTCCCTCGCTAGACACCATACTCTCCTAGGTTGTGAAACCAAGGCTATGACCACCAAAAGCTATGGAAATCAAAGCAAATGAAGACCAAAGCTCTGATACCACTTGTAGGACCTTGAAGTATGTCTAGAGCGGGGGTGATTAGACTAATTGACCAATAAAAACTTAACCTTTTCCCAATTTTAGAGTTTGGCAGATTTTAGCTCCTTTAGGACCAGTCAAGCAATCATCACACAATTCAAGCAAGCATGCAAAGAGTATATAGGCAGCGGAAATTAAAGCATGCAACTTGCAAGAAAGTAAAGTTAAGGGTTTGGAGGATTCAAACGCCATTGGAGACACGGATGTTTTTGGCGTGGTTCCGATAGGTGGTGCTATCGTACATCCACATTGATGGAGACTTCAACCCATGAAGGGTAACGGCTGCGCGAGTCCACGGAGGGCTCCACCCACGAAGGGTCCACGAAGAAGCAACCTTGTCTATCCCACCATGGCCGTCGTCCACGAAGGACTTGCCTCACTAGCGGTAGATCTTCACGAAGTAGGCGATCTCCTTGCCCTTACAAACTCCTTGGTTCAACCCCACGATCTTGTCGGAGGCTCCCAAGTGACACCTAGCCAATCTAGGAGACACCACTCTCCAAGAAGTAACAAATGGTGCGTTGATGATGAACTCCTTGCTCTTGTGCTTCAAGTGATAGTCTCCCCAACACTTAACTCTCTCTCAATGGGTTTGGATCTGGTGGAAAGAAGATTTGAGTGGAAAGCAACTTGGGGAAGGCTAGAGATCAAGATTCATATGGTAGGAATGGAATATCTTGGCCTCAACACATGAGTAGGTGGTTCTCTCTCAGAAATGGTAAGTTGGAAGTGTAGGTTCATTCTGAGGGCTCTCTCCACGAATGAAGAGGAGGTAGAGGGGTATATATAGCCTCCACACAAAATCTAACCGTTACATACAATTTACCAAACTCGATGGGACCGAATTGTTAAACTCGGTCGGACCGATTTAGTAAACCTAGTGACCGTTAGTGATTTTCGGTGGGACCGACATGCATCTCGGTGAGACCGATTTGGTTAGGGTTAGGGCATAACGTAATCTCGGTAAGACCGATTACACAAACTCGGTGAGACCGATTTGGTAATAAGCTTTCCAGAGAGTTGGTCAGGTAAACTCGGTGGGACCGATTTTCTCTTTTCGGTGAGACCGAAATGATACAAAAAGGAAACAGAGAGTTTACATTGCAATCTCGGTGGGACCGATCGCTCACTTCGGTTAGACCGAAACGTTACGAAGGGAAACAGAGAGATTGCATCCCCATCTCGGTGAGACCGAGATCCCTATCGGTAAGACCGATTTGCTTAGGGTTTGTGGCAGTGGCTATGACTTTTGGAATTGGTGGCGCCGGATAGGAAGTTTCGGTGTGACTGATTTTGGCTTTGGGTTTAGGTCATTTGTGGATGTGGGAAAGTAGTTGAGGGTTTTGGAGCATATCACTAAGCACATGAAGCAAGAGGCTCATTAAGCAACACCTCATCCCTCCTTGATAGTATTGGCTTTTCCTATAGACACAATGTGATCTTGGATCACTAAAATGTAAAATGAAGAGTCTTGAGCTTTTGAGCTTGAGCCAATCCTTTGTCCTTAGTATTTTGAGGGATCCACTTTCATCATCCATGCCATGCCATTCATTGAGCTTTCCTGAAATAATAGTCTTGGAATAGCATTAGCTCAATGAGCTATATGTTGTTATTAATTACCAAAACCACCTGGGGATAGTTGCACTTTCAAAACCAATAATAGCAATTCATTAAGCACCAATAGGACAACGAAAATCTACTCAGACATCATAGGATGGCAACACATCATTGGATAATGATATGAAGCATAAAGCACCATGTTCAAGTAGAGGGTACATCGGGTTGCAGGAGAGTGGACCACTGAATATAGATGGGGGAAGGTGATGGATATGTTGGTGAAGATGATGGAGGTGTTGGTGTAGATCGCGGTGATGATGATGGCGCACGGCGGCGTTCCGGCACCACTGGAAGCAAGGGGGAGAGAGCCCCCCTTCTTCTTCTTCTTCCTTGACCTTCTCCCTAGATGGGAGAAGGGTTTCCCCTCTGGTCCTTGGCTCCCATTGAGGGAGTCCTGGATTAAGGGGTCCTCGGAAAGCAAGACTATATACTTTGACCGGACTGTTGGACTATGAAGATATAAGATTGAACACTTCGTCCCATGTCCGGATGGGACTCTCCTTTGCGTGGACGACAAGCTTGGATATTCTGATATGCAGATTTCCTTCTCTGTAACCGACTCTATGTAAACCCTAGCCCCCTCCGGTGTCTATATAAACCGGAGGGTTTAGTCCGTAGGGTAACAACAATCATAATCATAGGCTAGCTTCTAGGGTTTAGCCTCTACGATCTCGTGGTAGATCAACTCTTGTAATACTCATATCATCAAGATCAATCAAGCAGGAAGTAGGGTATTACCTCCATCGGGAGGGCCTGAACCTGGGTAAAACATCGTGTCCCCTGCCTCCTATTACCATTAGCCTTAGACACACAGTTTGGGACCCCCTACCCGAGATCCGCCGGTTTTGACACCGACATTGGTGCTTTCATTGAGAGTTCCACTGTGCCGTCCCGATAAGGCTTGATGGCTCGCCTCGTTGTCAAGGACAACATCACCTCCAGAGGATCTCTGACTGTAGGCCAAACTCTCCGGCTAGGAAGTTTCGTCATGGCCGCCCGTTCGGCCGCCGTGCCGACAATGACTTCTCAGGTCATCAAGAACAACCTCCGCGTCATCCCGGAATTCACCGAGCAGATGGATCCAATGGAGCTCTCCTCCCTAAACGAGCTCTTGGATCGCATCGCCACCCTGGGAGTCACTACGAACTATGATCGGATTGGGCTTAAACCCGACCTAAGGGAGATTAACTCTCCGCCAGTCACCCATCAGATAGCGGTGGTGGAGGAACAGAACAACAATTCTCCCTCTATTTTGAGGGTGAACTATGTCCGGATTACCGAGCTCTCTGAGCCGGATACCATCTACGGGAGGACATCGCCTAGGTTCCGAACTTAGAATCAGGCAACGGGCCACAAATATTGGGCAATATCCTAGAGCCCGAGGTACCAAGCTCAGGAGCTCCTTTGCCCCTGGTACCCAGATTGGGTCAGGATGTGGATTTAAGTCTACCCACCCACCCAGACACAAGTGATCTTTCCCACATCAGACAAGATCCCCAAGAGATAGTACACCACTTCTGGGCCAGATTCCTCCTTCTAATGAGCAAGGTTAAGGACTGTCACGAGGAAGACGCAATCTCATTCTTTTGCAAAAATTGCATGGACAAGGGAATTCTCAATGCCATAAGTCGCCTGACATAGCACACTTTGCCGACTTGGCGGCCATAGTACAGAAGTACTGTGCGATGGAAAGCGCTTGGAAGACCCAAACAATATTCTGGGATCCTCCGGCCCTAACTAAACCCCTCGTCCGAACTAAAAGGGTGCGCTCTTGCAAGCCACCCAACCCAATTACAAAGAAGCCAAGGCCCCCTACAGGGCGTGGAACCGTACTGGAGGGATGGCTCAATAGGCCATGCAAAATTCAGAGCACACCGGACACCATACCAACATAGCCTTAGAGCATGTTGGATACTCCAGCAGGTGGCCAAGAGCGGCGAGGACTTCTCATCAACAATACTGCAGAGCACCATCTCGCAGAAAATAACAATACAATATTGCCCGTCTTCGAGACTTTTGCCTCAAACAACAGGCGCAAGCGAGCGCTCCGTAGCCTCGCCAAAGTCTGCCACGTCGCAGCAACAAACCCGTGGAGCGATACGGCCAGAACCTTCAACGCCAGCGACGAACCTCAATTCCAAACAGTCAGAGCACCAGCCGGTTTGGTCCTTAGTCCCAATAGTGGACGGATTCCGGCTTACTAAAGTGCTGATGGACGGCGGCAGCGGATTAAATCTCATCTACGAAGAAACTCTTAACAAAATGGAAATAGATAATTGCCGCATTGAGCAAAGCAGCACGACCTTCAGGGGAATCATCCCTAGTCGGGAGGCACAATGTGCAGGGAAAATCACATTGGATGTGGTATTCGGCACACCGAAGAATTATAGGTCCGAAGAAATCACATTCCAAGTGTCCCCATTTAGCAGTGGATACCACGCCCTCTTGGGGCGAGACGCATTCACAAGCTTCCACGCTATACCCCATTACGGGTACATGAATCTCAAGATGCCGGGGCCTAATGGGATCATCACTCTAGCCAGTGATTTGAACATAGCACTCCGTGCCAAAAATAACACTGCCGCACTAGCCCTGGAGGCATTATCCGAAGCCCTCACGGCCAAAGAGTTAACTACGCTGCGCTCCGCAGTAGACAAGGATGACGTGATACTCGACAAATGACCCAAGTCCACCTCTTTCAAACCAGTAGACGAAATAGTCAAATTCCAGGTCCACCCAACGGACCCTACAAAAACAACATCAATTGGGGCACAACTGAACCCCACAATAGACGCTGCACTATGAGAGTTCTTGCGCGATAATTGGGACATTTTCGCCTCGCATCCTTCAGACATGCCAGGTATCCCACGCAGGCTGGCCGAACATAGCCTAAACATATTAAAGGGATACAAGCCGGTCAAACAGACTCTTCGGCGCTTTTCAGAACCCAAGCGACAAGCCATGGGAGAAGAGCTAGCCAAGCTACTCGAAGCCGGATTCATCAGAGAGATGAAACATCCGGACTGGCTAGCAAACCTGGTGATGGTACCAAAGAAGGACAAATCCTGGCGCCTATGCATCGATTTCAAAGACCTTAATAAGGCTTGCCCTAAGGATCCCTTCCCCCTCCCTCGCATCGATCAAATTATCGACGCTTCTGCAGGACACGACTCATTGTGTTTCCTCGACGCATACTACGGATACCACCAAATCAAAATGGCGGAGTCCGATCAAGCCGCAACGGCATTTATCACTCCATACGGTCCTTTCTGTTTTAACACCATGCCTTTCGGGCTCAAAAACGCCGGTGCAACCTATCAACGCATGATTCAGACATGCCTGGAAACACAAATCGACAAAACAGTGGAGGCTCACGTAGACGATGTGGTCATCAAAACCAGACACGTCGAAACATTAATAGACGACTTGAGGCTTACGTTCGACAATCTCCGAACATATGACATCCAGCTCAACCCGGAAAAAATGCATTTTCGGCGTTCCAGCCGGAAAACTCTTGGGCTTTATTGTTTCCAATAGAGGAATTGAAGCAAACCCGGCTAAAATCCGAGCTCTGTCGCAGTCGGCTACCCCAACAAACCTCAAGCAAATCCAGAAACTAACTGGATGCGTGGCCACCCTAAGCCGCTTTATCTCCCGATTAGGAGAAAAGGCGCTACCTCTTTATCGCCTTCTTTGACGCACCGAACACTTCAAGTGGACGGATGCGGCTATGGCTGGGCTGGAGGAAATAAAAGCCCTCTTGGCCACCAATCCAATTCTGGCAGCGCCAAATGTTGGCGAACCCATGCTGCTATACATAGCTGCAACACACCAGGTTGTAAGCGCAGTGCTCGTCATCGAACGAGAGACAGATGGACATAAATTCCCATTACAAAAGCCGGTATACTACGTATCCACTGTCCTCACTCCATGCAAGTCACGGTACCCACATTATCAAAAGATAGCATACGCGGTCTTCATGGTATCCAAAAAACTATGACACTACTTTCAAGAGTGTTCAATCAGGGTGGCCTCCGAAGTACCACTCAATGACATAATAAATAACCGCGATGCCACAGGCCGGATTGCAAAATGGGCTATCGAGCTCCTCCCGTTCGACATAACATACAAACCACGGCGGGCCATTAAGTCGCAAGTACTGGCTGACTTCGTCGCCGAATGGACAGAAGCCGAACTCCCTAAAGAATACGGCGTGTTCTCCAATTGGATCATGCACTTTGACGGCTCTAAGATGCTAGCTGGTCTTGGGGCTGGCATCTTCCTGACGTCCCCCAACGGAGATACAGTCCAATACGTACTCCAAATACTTTACACAGATTCCAACAATGCATCAGAGTATGAGGCATTGTTGCACGGTCTTCGGATGGCAGTCTCCATGGGAATTCAACGTCTAGAAGTACGTGGGGAATCAAATCTCGCAATATCTCAAATAAATGGAGACTTTGACACCAAGGATTCAAAAATGGCGGCTTACCGTAATGCCGTTCTCAAAATGTCAGCTCAATTCGAGGGGCTCGAATTCCACCATGTGGTTCGAGAAAACAATCAAGCGGCGGATATCCTTGCCCGCATCGGCGCTAAACGTGACCCCGTCCCACCAAATATTTTTTTGGAAAGGCCGTTCAAGCCATCCATGGTATGGGAAGGGGAGTCCGGCAATACTAGTCCGAATCCGCGTACAACCCCAGATCCTGAACAATCTGACGTAATCAGAGGCTCCGCCACCAAAATCACACCTTCGACCCACGTAATCATGGCGGTCATCGCCCCATGGACGGAACCCTTCCTAGCTTACTTAAATAGGTAGGAACTCCCGAAGGACCAAAACGAGGCACGCTACATTGTGCGGCGCTCTAAAGCCTGCAAAGTCTACGAGGGAGAGCTTTATAAGAAAAGCGCAACCGGAGTGCTCCAAAGGTGCATCTCCGAAGAGGAAGGGCAGCAACTCTTGGCTGAAATTCATGCCGGACTCGGCGGCCACCATGCCGCAGCTCGGGCGCTCGTAAGCAAGGCCTTCCGTACATGTTTCTACTGGCCGACAGCCCGGGCAGACGCACAAGACCTTGTCCAACACTGCGTTGGTTGCCAGCTTTTTCCAAATCAAAGCCATATGCGGCCCAACGCCCTCCAAACAATCCCCATAACTTGGCCCTTGCGGTCTGGGGGCTCAATATGGTTGGACCCCTTAAAGGAGGAAGCCATAAGAAGAAATATTTTTTGGTCATGGTCGATAAATTCACCAAATGGATAGAAGCCAAACCAGTTAAAACGGCCGAATCCGGACCAGTGATAGACTTTATATCCGAGGTCGTACACCGCTATGGTGTCCCCCACAACATCATCACCGATCACGGCTCGAACTTTACAACCGATGAGGTAAAAACCTGGTGTAGTAAAATGGGCATAAAACTTGATTACCCCTCCGTCTATCACCCCCAAACAAACGGTCAAGTCGAACGAGCGAACGATCTTATCATGAGCGGCATTAAACCCAGACTGGTGCGATCTTTGAAGGAATCAGATACGCACTAGGTCGAGGAGCTTGACTCTGAATTATGGGGGCTGCGGACCACGCCAAATCGCACAACCGGATACACACCATTTTTTATGGTGTACGGCACAGAGGCAGTGCTACCCTGCGATATCATCCATGATTCACCTAGAGTGCGTATGTATGAAGACAGAGAAGCCGAGCTGGATCGGAAGGACAGCTTAGATGCCCTGGAGGAGGAGCATGATGTCGCAAAGGCCCGTTCCGCATTCTATCAACAGTAGGCTTGAAGGTATCAAAGCAGAGAAGTGCGGGCCAAAACTTATAACATTGGCGAACTCGTTCTACGCCTACCAGAGAAGAAAAAGGACAAGCTCAAGTCCAAGTGGGAGGGCCCCTTCATCATTGACAAAGTTCTCACTGGAGGTGCGTACCGTCTGCGGGATGCATCGGACAATCGACTCGAGCCGAACCCATGGAACGCGGCCACTCCGAAGATTCTACACCTAGTGCCAAACTCTGTGTTTGTCTCCTTACCTCTATCTTCCCTTTTAATTATACCCTCTCTCTCTCCCTTTTCTATTTATAGCCTTAAAAAGCTTCAAGTATGCTTTGACCGCACACTCTGGCCGCGCTATACGCGCTCAATATACCTGGGGGCTTCTTACACAGAAGCTTAATTGTCTTCTGGGCTTTATGCCCACCACATATGCGTCACTTTTCCGTATGTGCCTTTTTTCACCACTATATGCATCGATATGACATAAGTTTTGGCCAAGCTGGGTTGCCTGTCTCTTGTGTTTATGCCCTACGTTCCCGTTAATTCGGCTAGGGCATAAGGGGAGCACCTCGCAATTGTTACTGCCGGGTCAGCCGGATGTGTACCTCAGACTGGGTGAAGCCGAAAGCTAGAGTTCTTAAGGGAATATTCGGTCGGTGAACAAAAGATGTATTTTACCTATTACAAAACATGCCTCCAGATGATTATATCCTGCGTCAATTTTCGCAGTTCGGACATGCAGATCAATGCAGGAACACCCAAGGAAAGGATCCCTAACGAAACTATTCTCCCTGGAAGATGTTTCTTACTACCCATGTAATATAACATAACTAGTTGGGTACTTGTCTGTTCAAGCACTTATGACCCCTATGCCTGGTTTCCACGCATGCCCCGGTTTTCACGTAACCGAGCGGGTGTTCGGACACACTCCGAACTATCGGGTCCAGAGGTTGAAGCGAAAAGGTCGGCCAAGACAAATGATTTACAATCCGGCTAGGGCAAAATGTGTCCTTCGAAGTACAAAGTCACTTAGACTGACTAAATTCTTCTTCTATACCATCCAACAGGCTGTCTAGCCTACAGTCCAGTTGGGAATACTTAGCGGCTAATGCTACCTGGTCATATACCAGATGTACAATGATCTCCTTCCCATCTGACCCTACAGGTCCGACCTCGACCATGTGGTTCGGGTCAGCCTTGGTGTATCGCGTCTTCACCATGGCCCAGGCTTCCCTTGCTCCTTGTCGGCAGGCCAATATCTTCCATAATTGGAAGCGCTACCGCGCTCCCTTGAGCATCTCCATAAGCTCCCCCATGCCTCCTAGCAGGGAGGCGGATGGCCACAAGGCTTGGGCAATGCCCCGCATCACCTGCCGAACTTGTTCGTGCAGTTGTGAGAGCTCTGGCAGAAGATCGCCTGCAAATCCGGGCATCTCCTCTTCGGGACGACCTGTCAGCATGCCTACAGACATAATTCTGTTAGCACACTTGTTCGCCGAACTTTATAGTGGTTCATCAGAGCACTTACTAAATATGCCGCGTCGAAGCCTCTTATTCTCCTTGACGGAGTCAGCAAGCTGGGCCTGAACATCCTCTAATTCGACGTCCAGTCGGACGTTCGTGTCCTGGAGAGTATTTTTCTCCTTTATAACCTTTGTAAGCACACGCTGGCCAGCCTTCAGCTGTCGCCGAACATGTTGCTCATTCTTTGGTACGATCTCTGGATTGCCTCCGGGATTGTCTGCAGATTCTCTTGTTAGAATCACATTCATGCCGAATACTTAACTGGTACATACCATGACATTATTCTCGTTTAACGCAAACATTACTAGATGGGGCCTTCATGGACACCTCCACCACATCGATTGCGGCCCGTAGTTGGGCCTTGCACTCCTCCAGCTCTTTGGATAGCTGGGTATTCTTCTCTGTCAGAACCTATGCACACGAGGATCCTTCAATCAGTTGTGCCAACTGTTTCAAGTCTCAGGGGCTACTGATATACATACTTATCAAATTTTCTTACCCGTATATCCTTTATGTACTGGTCCGTGGCCCTGGCGAGGCCACCTTGAGCAGCCCGGATGTACGCGTCCCCTGAGTTGAAGGCATTGAACGCCTCTTTAGAGAAATTAGGGTCGCGTAGTGCGGCCCGTCGGCGCCTATGATTTATGGCGCTCTCCACTTTGGAGTTTGCAGCGGAAAATCTATCTACGTCCTCTGTAGGAGGATCGTCCGCATTGACCTCCACCCTTGAGTCCGGCCTCAGAGTCCGGCTGGTGGTAGCACGACCGGCAGGCTCTCCGGATACAGTCCGGCAAGCGCTCTTTCTGTCAGAAGGCAGTGGACATCGTTATATTTTAACAATGATAAATTCGTGGCAGGTTTTTAAACATACCTTTGCAACGGCGTCTCGGTCCTGACCGCCTTCCTTTTAAGCCTACCCGACTTCGGTGCCCCTTGTTGGCGAGTCAGTGCGGGTTCACCTTGGCGTCCTGATGGCCTTCCCTGTAAGATGCAATACATGCGCGATGGGTGAAGTGTAAAGAGGGAATGCTTTTTGGAAGTTGGGACTCTGGCTTTACTTACCTGGGATACAGGGAGTAGGCGAGGATAATCGGCTATGATGGCTACCCTCACACCATCGCAGCTCAACTGGTAAAATGTCCTGTCAACAAGCTCCACAAACGTGTCCGGATCTTCTTCGAGTCCGGGGTCAAGAGCCCAGTTAGGGTCCTCTGGCTGTGGAGATGGGCTGTGAACATCCTTCATAGCCCTTCGCAGTTCCTGCTATGAATTGACGAATTAAACATCTGTGCTAAAAATGTGGGAAAGGTTGGAATAAAAGATAACAACTCACCCAGCTTGGGGGGTTGTACATGGAGAATCCATCCCATGGCTTGATATGGAGGAACTCCTCCTCTTCTCCTCTGTATAAATCGGACAGTATCTTCGCCAGAGCGGCAGGAGAATCCGGACCTTTACGGCAGCAGCGGGTGGCATCGTCTTCTCCATTGAAGTGCCACATGGGTTTCCCCCGATATTGAAGTGGCTGCACTCCCGGCATTATACATATGGACATAACTTCAATTATTGTCAGTCCTGATTTGGCCAGTGTATTTATCCTGTCCATCAGGAAAAGGATCTCTCTGTTATCTTCCTCCCGGGGGCTCCTGGGGCGCCAGCTGTGGCGTTTCTTCAACGGGGCATTTACAAACTCGGGAAGGCCCTTCCGAACAGGGTTCGAAAGAGGGACGTCCTCCACGTAGAACCATTTCGAGGGCCAGTCTTAGGATGTCTTCTTCGGGGTGCTGGATAGATATCCGGTCCCGGCGATGCACCATATTTCGGCTTCGCCCACTCGATATACCGACCCCTCCTGAGTACGGCGTATGAGGCAGAATAGCCTCTTCCACAACTCGAAATGGGCCTCACAACCCAGAAAAAGCTCGCAGAAGGCAACGGAGCCTGCAATATGCAGTATGGAAACTGGGGTAAAGTTATGCAGCTGGAGGCTGTAGAACTCTAGGAGCCCGCGGAGGAAGGGATGGATTGGAAATCTGAGCCCCCTCAGCAAGTAGGGGACGAAGCATACCCGCTCTCCCTTGGATGGGTTTGGAAAGCTCTCCACTTGCTCCCCGCCATTATAAGTGGCTAGTCCAGCTCGGACGAGGACCATGTATGCAGGTGGGAGAAACCCCTTGGTCTGCAACTCTACTAGTCAGCTTTGGGGAACATAACATCTCTCCCAATCGCCTGTCCTAGTGCTATGGGAGCGAGAGGAGGAACCGCGACGACCGGCCATGGTGGTGTGGATTTTTCCGGGAACGCTCTGATGAATACTCGCTGGGAGGAGATGGTGTGATTTGGATCTGAGAATCCCCATCTCTTTTATAGATGATTTACTCGCGTGATTGGGGTGGTAAATGTAAAAATGCCTCGACTTCTCGCATTCGCTCGACACGTGGATACGGCCATTATTAAAGCTCAGAAGCCGAGGAGCACGACATTGATGAGGAGCCGGACACTGCTCGTCACAACAATACTCTGGAAGATTTGGAGCAGAACCCGCCTTGCAATGCCGGAGACAATCTACGCGCCGGACTCATCGTCATTGAAGCCTGGTTCAGGGGCTACTGAGGGAGTCCTGGATTAAGGGGTCCTCGGAAAGCCGGACTATATACTTTGAGCGGACTGTTGGACTATGAAGATACAAGATTGAAGACTTCGTCCCGTGTCCGGATGGGACTCTCCTTTGCGTGGAAGGCAAGCTTGGATATTCGGATATGTAGATTTCCTTCTCTCTAACCGACTCCATGTAAACCCTAGCCCCCTCTGGTGTCTATATAAACCGGAGGGTTTAGTCCGTAGGGCAACAACAATCATAATCATAGGCTAGCTTCTAGGGTTTAGCCTCTATGATCTCGTGGTAGATCAACTCTTGTAATACTCATATCATCAAGATCAATCAAGCAGGAAGTAGGGTATTACCTCCTTCTAGAGGGCCCGAACCTGGGTAAAACATCGTGTCCCCTGCCTCCTATTACCATTAGCCTTAGACGCACAGTTCTGGACCCCCTACCCGAGATCCGCCGGTTTGGACACCGTCACCCATGGCGTGGGAGGGGCGAGAGCCCCTCCGAGATGGGATCTATCTCTCTGTCTCTCTCTATTTCTGCGTTCCCAGATTCTGCCCTTTCACCGTTTCTTTTATAACCAGAGATACGAAACTCGGATTGGGGTGAATCTTTCGCCCAGATTTTTCTCATAAAATTAGCTTTCTTGCGGCAAAAGAAGAGCGTCAACCGCCTTACGGGGTGCCTACGAGGGTCCAGGGCACGCCTGCCCCCCTGGGGTGTGCCCCCCTGTCTCGTGGGCCCCTCGGGCATCGTCTTGCATTGATTCTTTGTCATGCCCAATATGCGATACTATCCTAAAGAGACTCGAAGGTCCCACCAAGGATAGAACCGCATATTGATACGCTTTTGCAAGGTGGATATCATTACATCAACATTACATAATAGATGGGGATACATACATAAGGCATACAATGCCACACGAATACAACATCATCTTATATGAGAACAACATCCGACTACGGATGAAGTACAAACAGAAGCTCAAACGACATCCACCCTGCTAGCCCAGGTTGCCGACTTGGAACCTATCCCCTGATCAAAGAAGAAGCAGAAGAAGAACACCAAAACAAGCAAACATCGCTCTCGCGTCATGATCATCGCATAACATGTACCTGCATCTATTGTTGTAGTAATCTGTGAGCCACGAGGACTCAGCAATCCCATTATCATGGGTATCAAGACTAGCAAAGCTTAATGGGTAAGGAAGGGGTAAAGTGGTGAGGTTGCAGCAGCGATTAAGCATAATATGGTGGCTAACATACGCAAATGAGAGCGAGAAGAGAAACAAGGGAATGGTCGTCAACTAGTAATGATCAAGAAGTGATCCTGAGCTCCTACTTACGTCAATCATAACACAGAAACCGTGTTCACTTTCCGGACTCCACCGAAAAGAGACCATCACGGCTACACACGCGGTTGATGCGTTTTAATTCGGATCTGGTGTCAAGTTATCTACAACCGGACATTAACAAATTCCCATCTGCCACATAACCGTGGGCACGGCTCTCGAAAGTTTATACCCTGCAGGGGTGTCCCAACTTAGCCCATGATAAGCTCTCGCGATCAACAAAGAATATTCCTTCTCCCAGGAAGACCGATATGTCTCGGAATCCCGGTTTACAAGACATTTCGACAATGGTAAAACAAGTCCAACAAGACCGCCCGATGCGCCGACAATCCCGATAGGAGCTGCACATATCTCGTTCTCAGGGCAACACCGGATGAACACTACGTACAACTAAAACCAGACCTCAAGTTTCCCCGAGGTGGCGCTGCAAGTGGCTCTAGTTTGGACCAACACTTAGACAAGCATTGGCCCGGGGGGGGGGGGGGCTGAATAAAGATGACCCTCGAGAGAGCGACTCCCAAGGGAAAAGTAGGTGGTGGTGAGGCAAATGGTAAAACCAAGGTGGGGCCTTGCTGGAGGAGTTTTATTCAAAGCGAACTGTCAAGGGGGTACCATAAATCACCCAACTGCATAAGGAACACAAAATCCGGGAACATAATACTGGTATGACAGAAACTAGGGCGGCAAGAGTGGAACAAAACACCAGGCATAAGGCCGAGCCTTCCACCCTTTACCAAGTATATAGATGCATTAATTAAATAAGAGATATTGTGATATCCCAACATAACCCTGTCCACCATGGAGCAATCTTCAACTTCACCTGCAACTAACAACGCTATAAGAGGGGCTGAGCAAAGCGGTAACGTAGCCAAGCAATGGTTTGCTAGGAAGGGTGAAAAGGTTAGAGGCTGACATGGCAATTTGGGAGGTTTGAAGAGCAAATGATAGGTAGCGCAGCAAAGCGATAGAACGAAGCAACTAGCATAGCAATGATAGTAGTGAGATCCAAGGTGACGGTCATCTTGCCTGAAATCCCGCAAGGAAGAAGAACGAGTCCATGAAGAAGATGAAGCTATGTAGACGAACCAAGCATAGACGAACGAATCCTTACGATCGCAACGAAACGGGAACTATCGAGAAGAAGCACACAACATAGTAAACACACCACACATAGACAAGACATGATGCACAACCATGCATGATGCATGAGAAAGCTAGATGAGGCTACTCATGGCAAGAGATGATGCAAACAAGAACAACACATCAAGGCAAGTTTAAATGAGGCCGGAAACAACATATAACAATTCCGGTAAGTCCTCATTTGCAAGTTTCGAAGTTGGTCCAGATCTGAATAAACCTTATGTTCAAGTTGTTAAACAGCAAGTTAAGATGCACCATGATGAACTACACGAAATTCTAGTCAAGTTACATATAAAGTTCATTTAGTTCGGAGCTATGGCCTAGAAGATATGAGCAAAACAAGTTAAACATGGCATTAATGCAAAATGCATACAAACATCAAGCAAACACCTCAAAACAAGGATGCAACATGGTAATATGAAGCTACATGCAAAATCAAGCAAGTTTCATATAGAGCACACTCAAAACGGAGCAACGGTTCAACACATACACTATACAAGTTTAAAGGACAAGCTGTCCAAAACAACAACTAGGCATATTGCAAGCATCAAAACAGTATGCTACAGCATCTCAACGTAATAACAAAAGGCATGGACATGAAGTACAGGTAAATCATGACAAAACATGAACATTGAGCTATCTCCAAAAAACACTAGAACATGCTCAAACACACATGGAAAGATTGCAAATAATAACAGTTTCAAACTTTGCAGAAATAACATCAGGTTGCAATGTTAAGAGCTATTAAACAACATGCTATAGGAACTTATCATGGTAAATAAAGGCATGCATGAATCTACTAATCTCATATAACAAAAGTCCCTTACTGACCATGAGCCAAAAAGGCACAGAAAATATGATGGCACCCATGTAAACATGGCAAAAGATATGACAGATTCAGACATGGCAGGAAAAACAATAAGTAGGCATGTTGGTGAGCTTGTAGCACTCACCACAGAGCAATACATGGCATGGCAAGGCAACCAACAGTAATAAGGCATGTTTATGAGGCTAAGCATGGCAAGAGCACGTTCATAGGGTGCATGGATCACTAGCAACAAACATGGCAACATTGAACTTAAAGTTAATCAGGCTAACAGCAACATTATTATTTAGCAGTTTTGAGGGCAAGATAACAACAAGCTATAGCAGGCTATAAATGCAACCAGGGGCATGAATGGATACAGCATGACATGTATAACAAAACATCCTTAGTGAACATCTCCAGATTATGCATAGAATGACTTGTAGCAGCAGGTTTACATAGCATCATGATATAGCAGAATCTGTCTAGCAAAACAGCAACAACAAGTACCCTACTTCACGAGCTCTATGCACTCAGTAAAAGATTCACAAAAATACATGGATGGCACCCCTGTAAAGATGGCATGATGTAGTTCAAAACATATGTAGAGCTCATGCTCATAGGTTGCACACATCAAATGCAACAAAAATGACAAATCATCAAGTTATAACAGTTTCAGCAGATTAACATCATATAGCACTCTTGCAACGATGATTCGGGAATCAAGATGAACTCAAATGAACATGATGCAATGGAATGAAATGAAGTACTCGTCGAGGCGAACAATTTGACATATTACATGCACGAAACGGAGCAGTATGCAACAAGTTATGATGCGATGAACAGGGCATGAAAATGTTGAAAACTTAGGGACTTGGGCGTTTCCGAGATCAACCTTTGGATCAGATCTGGGCTCGCGCGCGGCTGACGAGGTTCATCGGAGCTGCAACGGAGGGGACGTCGGAGAGGGAGGAGTTGACGGAGCGGCGAGATCCGGCGGAGGGGGCCGCGGAGGGCAGCGCCGGCGGGGCGGCGGAGAGGCCTCTGGCGAGGGACGACGAGGGGCGGAGGCGGGCGCCGGCTGGAGCTCGGCGACCTGGCGGCGGCAGAGCTTGGTCTGGTCCGGGGCGGCCATGGCAGCGGAGGCGCGGCCTGCGGGGCTCGGCGGCGGGGCAGGAGGCCAGTGTTGGGAACGTAGTAATTTCAAAAAAATTCCTACGCACACGCAAGATCATGGTGATGGCATAGCAATGAGAGGGGAGAGTGTTGTCCACGTACCCTCGTAGACCGTAAGCGGAAGCGTTATGACAACGCGGTTGATGTAGTCGTACGTCTTCACGATCGGACCGATCCAAGTACCGAACGTACGGCACCTCCGAGTTCAGCACACGTTCAACTCGATGACGATCTCCAGGCTCCGATCCAGCAAAGCTCCGGAGATGAGTTCCGTCAGCACGACGGCGTGGTGACGGTGATGATGTTCTACCGGCGCGGGGCTTCGCGTAAACTGTGCGACGATATGACCGAGGTGGAATATGGTGGAGGGGGGCACCGCACACGGCTAAGGAACGATCCGTAGATCAACTTGTGTGTCTATGGGGTGCCCCCCGCCCCCGTATATAAAGGAGCAAGGGTGGGAGGCCGGCCGGCCGCTTAGGCGCGCCAAGGGAGGAGGAATCCTCCTCCTAGTAGGAGTAGGACTCCTCCTTTCCTACTCCTACTAGGAGGGGGAAGGAAGGGGGAGAGGGGGAAGGAAAGGGGGGGCGCCGCCCCCCCTCCTAGTCCAATTCGGACCAGAGGGGGAGGGGGCGCGCGGCCCATGCTGGCGGCCCCTCTCTCCTTTCCCCTAAGGCCCATAAGGCCCAATACTCTCCCGAGGGGTTCTGGTAACCCCCCCGGAACTCCGGTTTTCTCCGAAATCACCTGGAACAATTCTGGTGTCCGAATATAGTCGTCCCATATATCGATCTTTATGTATCGACCATTTCGAGACTCCTCGTCATGTCCGTGATCACATCCGGGACTCCGAACAAACTTCGGTACATCAAAACTTATAAACTCATAATAAAACTGTCATCATAACGTTAAGCGTGCAGACCCTACGGGTTCGAGAACTATGTAGACATGACCTAGAACCATTCTCGGTCAATAACCAATAGCGGGACCTGGATGCCCATATTGGTTCCTACATATTCTACGAAGATCTTTATCGGTCAAACCGCATAACAACATACGTTGTTCCCTTTGTCATCAGTATGTTACTTGCCCGAGATTCGATTGTCGGTATCCAATACCTAGTTCAATCTCGTTACCAGCAAGTCTCTTTACTCGTTACGTATGCATCATCCCGTAACCAACTCATTGGTTACATTGCTTGCAAGGCTTATAGTGATGTGCATTACCGAGAGGGCCCAGAGATACCTCTCCGACAATCGGAGTGACAAAACCTAATCTCGAAATACGCCAACTCAACATGTACCTTCGGAGACACCTGTAGTACTCCTTTATAATCACCCAGTTACGTTGTGACGTTTGGTAGTACCCAAAGTGTTCTTCCGGTAAACGGGAGTTGCATAATTCTCATAGTTACAGTAACATGTATAAGTCATGAAGAAAGCAATAGCAGTATACTAAACGATCAAGTGCTAGGCTAACGGAATGGGTCATGTCAATCACATCATTCTTCTAATGATGTGATCCCACTAATCAAATGACAAAACATGTCTATGGTTAGGAAACATAACCATCTCTGATTAATGAGCTAGTCAAGTAGAGGCTTACTAGTAACTATAGTTTTGTCTATGTATTCACACATGTATCATGTTTCCGGTTAATACAATTCTAGCATGAATAATAAACATTTATCATGATATGAGGAAATAAATAATAACTTTATTATTGCCTCTTGGGCATATTTCCTTCAGTCTCCCACTTGCACTAGAGTCAATAATCTAGATTACATAGTAATGATTCTAACACCCATGGAGTCTTGGTGCTGATCATGTTTTGCCCGTGAGAGAGGCTTAGTCAACGGGTCTGCAACATTCAGATCCGTATGTATCTTGAAAATCTCTATGTCTCCCACTTGGACTTGGTCTCGAATGGAATTGAAGCTTCTCTTGATGTGCTTGGTCCTCTTGTGAAATCTGGATTCCTTTGCCAAGGCAATTGCACTAGTATTGTCACAGAAGATCTTCATTGGTCCCGATGCACTAGGTATGACACCTAGATCGGAAATGAACTCCTTCATCCAGACTCCTTCATTTGCTGCTTCAGAAGCAGCTATGTACTCCGCTTCACATGTAGATCCCGCCACGACGCTTTGTTTAGAACTGCACCAACTTACAGCTCCACCGTTTAATATAAACACGTATCCGGTTTGCGATTTAGAATCGTCCGGATTAGTGTCAAAGCTTGCATCGACGTAACCATTTACGACTAGCTCTTTGTCACCTACATATACGAGAAACATATCCTTAGTCCTTTTCAGGTATTTTAGGATGTTCTTGACCGCTGTCCAGTGATCCACTCCTGGATTACTTTGGTACCTTCCTGCCAAGCTTATTGCTAAGCATATGTCAGGTCTGGTACACAACATTGCATACATGATAGAGCCTATGGCTGAAGCATAGGGAACATCTTTCATTTTCTCTCTATCTTCTGCTGTGGTCGGGCATTGAGTTTGACTCAACTTCAAACCTTGCAGCACAGGCAAGAAACCTTTCTTTGCCTGATCCATTTTGAGCTTTTTCAAAATTTTGTCAAGGTATGTGCTTTGTGAAAGTCCTATTAAGCGTCTTGATCTATCTCTATAGATCTTGATGCCCAATATGTAAGCAGCTTCACCGAGGTCTTTCATTGAAAAACTTTTATTCAAGTATCCCTTTATGCTATCCAGAAATTCTATATCATTTCCAATTAATAATATGTCATCTACATATAAAATCAGAAATGCTACAGAGCTCCCACTCACTTTCTTGTAAATACAGGCTTCTCCAAAAGTCTGTATAAAACCATATGCCTTGATCACACTATCAAAACGTTTATTCCGACTCCGAGATGCTTGCACCAGTCCATAAATGGATCACTGGAGCTTGCACACTTTGTTAGCACCTTTTGGATCAACAAAACCTTCTGGCTGCATCATATATATAACTCTTCTTCTAGAAATCCATTCAAGAATGCAGTTTTGACATCCATTTGCCAAATTTCATAATCATGAAATGCAGCAATAGCTAACATGATTCAGACAGACTTAAGCATCGCTACGGGTGAGAAAGTCTCATCGTAGTCAACCCCTTGAACTTGTCGAAAACCTTTCGCAACAAGTCGAGCTTTATAGACAGTTACATTACCATCAGCGTCAGTCTTCTTCTTAAAGATCCATTTATTCTCAATGGCTTGCCGATCATCGGGCAAGTCAACCAAAGTCCATACTTTGTTTTCATACATGGATCCTATCTCAGATTTCATGGCCTCTAGCCATTTTGCGGAATCTGGGCTCATCATCGCTTCCTCATAGTTCGTAGGTTCATCATGGTCAAGTAACATGACTTCCAGAATAGGATTACCGTACCACTCTGGTGCGGATCTTACTCTGGTAGACCTACGAGGTTCAGCAGAAACTTGATCTGAAGTTTCATGATCAATATCATTAGCTTCCTCACTAATTTGTGTAGTTGTCACAGGAACCGGTTCTTGTGATGAACTACTTTCCAACAAGGGAGTAGATATAGTTATCTCATCAAGTTCTAGTTTCCTCCCACTCACTTCTTTCGAGAGAAACTCCTTCTCTAGAAAGGATCCGATTTTAGCAACGAAAATCTTGCCCTCAGATCTGTGATAGAAGGTGTACCCAATAGTCTCCTTTGGGTATCCTATGAAGACGCATTTCTCCGATTTGGGTTCGAGCTTATCTGGTTGAAGTTTCTTCACATAAGCATCGCAGCCCCAAACTTTAAGAAACGACAACTTTGGTTTCTTGCCAAACCATAGTGCATAAGGCGTCGTCTCAACGGATTTTGATGGTGCCCTATTTAACGTGAATGCGGCCGTCTCTAAAGCATAAACCCAAAACGATAGCGGTAAATCGGTAAGAGACATCATAGATCGCACCATATCAAGTAAAGTACGATTACGACGTTCGGACACACCATTTCGTTGTGGTGTTCCGGGTGGCGTGAGTTGCGAAACTATTCCGCATTGTTTCAAGTGTAGACCAAACTCGTAACTCAAATATTCTCCTCCACGATCAGATCATAGAAACTTTATTTTCTTGTTACGATGATTTTCCACTTCACTCTGAAATTCTTTGAACTTTTTAAATGTTTCAGACTTGTGTTTCATTAAGCAGATATACCCATATCTGCTCAAATCATCTGTGAAGGTGAGAAAATAATGATACCCGCCGCGAGCCTCAACATTCATTGGACCACATACATCATTATGTATGATTTCCAATAAATCAGTTGCTCGCTCCATAGTTCCGGAGAACGGCGTTTTAGTCATCTTGCCCATAAGGCACGGTTCACAAGTACCAAGTGATTCATAATCAAGTGATTCCAGAAGCCCATCAGTATGGAGTTTCTTCATGCGCTTTACACCGGTATGACTTAAACGGCAGTGCCACAAATAAGTTGCACTATCGTTATCAACTCTGCATCTTTTGGTTTCAACACTATGAATATGTGTATCACTACTATCGAGATTCAATAAAAATAGACCATTCTTCAAGGGTGCATGACCATAAAAGATATTACTCATATAAATAGAACAACCATTATTCTCTGATTTAAATGAATAACCGTCTCGCATCAAACAAGATCCAGATATAATGTTCATGCTCAACGCTGGCACCAAATAACAATTATTTAGGTCTAATACTAATCCCGATGGTAGATGTAGAGGTAGCGTGCCGACCGTGATCACATCGACTTTGGAACCATTTCCCACGCGCATCGTCACCTCGTCCTTAGCCAATCTTCGCTTAATCCGTAGTCCCTGTTTCGAGTTGCAAATATTAGCAACAGAACCAGTATCAAATACCCAGGTGCTACTGCGAGCATTAGTAAGGTACACATCAATAACATGTATATCACATATACCTTTGTTCACTTTGCCATCCTTCTTATCCGCCAAATACTTGGGGCAGTTCCGCTTCCAGTGTCCAGTCTGCTTGCAGTAGAAGCACTCAGTTTCAGGCTTAGGTCCAGACGTGGGTTTCTTCTCTTGAGCAACAACTTGCCTGCCATTCTTTTTGAAGTTCCCCTTCTTCTTCCCTTTGCCCTTCTTCTTGAAACTGGTGGTTTTGTTAACCATCAACACTTGATGCTCCTTCTTGATTTCTACCTCCGCAGCTTTCAGCATTGCGAAGAGCTCGGGAATAGTCTTGTTCATCCCTTGCATATTATAGTTCATGACGAAGCTCTTGTAGCTTGGTGGCAGTGATTGGATAATTCTGTCAATGACACTATCATCGGGAAGATTAACTCCCAGTTGAATCAAGTGATTATTATACCCAGACATTTTGCGTATGTGTTCACTCACAAAACTATTCTCCTCCATCTTGCAGCTATAGAACTTATTGGAGACTTCATATCTCTCAATCCGGGCATTTGCTTGAAATATTAACTTCAACTCCTGGAACATCTCATATGCTCCATGACGTTCAAAACGTCGTTGAAGACCCTGTTCTAAGCCGTAAAGCATGGCACACTGAACTATCGAGTATTCATCAGCTTTGCTCTGCCAGACGTTCTTAACGTCGTCAGTTGCATCAGCAGCAGGCCTGGCACCGAGCGGTGCTTCTAGGACGTAACTTTTCTATGCAGCAATGAGGATAATCCTCAGGTTACGGACCCAGTCCGTGTAATTGCTACCATCATCTTTCAACTTTGCTTTCTCAAGGAACACATTAAAATTCAACGGAACAACAGCACGAGCCATCTATCTACAAACAAACATAGACAAGCAAAATACTATCAGGTACTAAGTTCATGATAAATTTAAGTTCAATTAATCATATTACTTAAGAACACCCACTTAGACAGACATCTCTCTAGTCATCTAAGTGATCACGTGATCCAAATCAACTAAACCATGTCCGATCATCACGTGAGATGGAGTAGTTTCAATGGTGAACATCGCTATGTTGATCATATCTACTATATGATTCACGTTCGACCTTTCGGTCTCCGTGTTCGGAGGCCATATCTGTATATGCTAGGCTCGTCAAGTATAACCTGGGTATTCCGCGTGTGCAACTGTTTTGCACCCGTTGTATTTGAACGTAGAGCCTATCACACCCGATCATCACGTGGTGTCTCAGCACGAAGAACTTTCGCAATGGTGCATACGCAGGGAGAACACTTCTTGATAATTAGTGAGAGATCATCTTAAAATGCTACCGTCAGTCAAAGCAAGATAAGATGCATAAAGGATAAACATCACATGCAATCAATATAAGTGATATGATATGGCCATCATCATCTTGTGCTTGTGATCTCCATCTCTGAAGCACCGTCGTGATCACCATCGTCACCGGCGCGACACCTTGATCTCCATTGTAGCATCATTGTCGTTACGCCATCTATTGCCTCTACGACTATCGCTACCGCTTAGTGATAAAGTAAAGCAATTAAAGGGCATTTGCATTTCATACAATAAAGCGACAACCATATGGCTCCTGCCAGTTGCCGATAACTTCGGTTACAAAACATGATCATCTCATACAATAAAATATAGCATCACGTCTTGACCATATCACATCACAACATGCCCTGCAAAAACAAGTTAGACGTCCTCTACTTTGTTGTTGCAAATTTTACGTGGCTGCTACGGGCTGAGCAAGAACCGTTCTTACCTACGCATCAAAACCACAACGATAGTTCGTCAAGTTGGTGCTGTTTTAACCTTCGCAAGGATCGGGCGTAGCCACACTCGATTCAGCTAAAGTGAGAGAGACAGACACCCGCCAGCCACCTTTAAGCACGAGTGCTCGTAACGGTGAAACCAGTCTCGCGTAAGCGTACGCGTAATGTCGGTCCGGGCCGCTTCATCTCACAATACCGCCGAACCAAAGTATGACATGCTGGTAAGCAGTATGACTTGTATCGCCCACAACTCACTTGTGTTCTACTCGTGCATATAACATCAATGCATAAAACCTGGCTCTGATGCCACTGTTGGGAACGTAGTAATTTCAAAAAATTTCCTACGCACACGCAAGATTATGGTGATGGCATAGCAACGAGAGGGGAGAGTGTTGTCCACGTACCCTCGTAGAACGTAAGCGGAAGCGTTATGACAACGCGGTTGATGTAGTCGTACGTCTTCACAATCCGACCGATCCAAGTACCGAACGTACGTCACCTCCGAGTTCAGCACACGTTCAGCTCGATGACGATCTCCGGGCTCCGATCCAGCAAAGCTCCAGAGATGAGTTTCGTCAGCACGACGGCGTGGTGACGGTGATGATGTTCTACCGGCGCAGGGCTTTGCCTAAACTCCGCGACGATATGACCGAGGTGGAATATGGTGGAGGGGGGCTAAGGAATGATCCGTAGATCAACTTGTGTGTCTATGGGGTGCCCCCCCGCCCCCGTATATAAAGGAGCAAGGGGGGGAGGCCGGCCGGCCCCTTGGGCTCGCCAAGGGAGGAGGAATCCTCCTCCTAGTAGGAGTAGGACTCCTCCTTTCCTACTCCTACTAGGAGGGGAAGGAAGGGGGAGAGGGGGAAGGAAAGGGGGGGCGCCGCCCCCCTCCTAGTCCAATTCGGACCAGAGGGGGGAGAGGGCGCGCGGCCCATGCTGGCCGCCCCTCTCTCCTTTCCCCTAAGGCCCATAAGTCCCAATACTCTCCCGGGGGGTTCCGGTAACCCCCCCCCCCCCGGCACTCCGGTTTTCTCCGAAATCACCCGGAAGAATTCAGGTGTCCGAATATAGTCGTCCAATATATCGATCTTTATGTCTCTACCATTTAGAGACTCCTTGTCATGTCCGTGATCACATCCGGGACTCCGAACAAACTTCGGTACATCAAAACTTATAAACTCATAAGAAAACTGTCATCGTAACGTTAAGCGTGCGGACCCTACGGGTTCGAGAACTACGTAGACATGACGTAGAACCATTCTCGGTCAATAACCAATAGCGGGACCTGGATGCCCATATTGGTTCCGACATATTCTACAAAGATCTTTATCAGTCAAACCGCATAACAACATACGTTGTTCCCTTTGTCATCGGTACGTTACTTGCCCGAGACTCGATCGTCGGTATCCAATACCTAGTTCAATCTCGTTACCGGCAAGTCTCTTTACTCGTTACGTAATGCATCATCCCATAACCAACTCATTGGTTACATTGCTTGCAAGGCTTATAGTGATGTGCATTACCGAGAGGGCCCAGAGATACCTCTCCGACAATCGGAGTGACAAAACCTAATCTCGAAATACGCTAACTCAACATGTACCTTCGGAGACACCTGTAGTACTCCTTTATAATCACCCAGTTACGTTGTGACGTTTGGTAGTACCCAAAGTGTTCTTCCGGTAAACGGGAGTTTCATAATTCTCATAGTTGCAGGAACTTTGTATAAGTCATGAAGAAAGCAATAGCAGTATACTAAACGATCAAGTGCTAGGCTAACGGAATGGGTCATGTCAATCACATCATTCTTCTAATGATGTGATCCCACTAATCAAATGACAACATATGTCTATGGTTAGGAAACATAACCATCTTTGATTAATGAGCTAGTCAAGTAGAGGCATACTAGTGACTATAGTTTTGTCTATGTATTCACACATGTATCATGTTTCCGGTTAATACAATTCTAGCATGAATAATAAACATTTATCATGATATGAGGAAATAAATAATCACTTTATTATTGCCTCTAGGGCATATTTCCTTCAGCCGGAGCACGGGGGCGAGGGCGGGACACGGCGGCGGCGAGGCGCACGGCGGCGGGGTCGCAATGGCGGCGAGGCGCCACGGCGGCGGGCGGCGGCGGCCGCGGCCGGCGCGGGAGGCGGGGCCTCGGGCGCGGGCACGGGCGGACGGGCCTGCGCGGGCCCGCTATGGGCTCGGCGGGCCCCGGCGGCGGGGAAGCCCGGGAGGCGACATGGCACGCTGTGGTAGGCTGAGGGAGGCGGCGGCGGACGTGTCCGGCGTGGCACGGACGCGTCCGGCGCGCGGAGGAAGAAGAAGGCTAGGGTTAGGGTTGAAATCATCCGCGAAATTTCGGGGGGAGGGGTGTTTATATAGGTAGAGGGAGCTAGGAGAGTCCAAATGAGGTGCGGTTTTCGCCCACACGATCGTGATCGAACGACCGAGAGCATGGAGGGGGTTAGGATGGGTTTTGGGCCAGTTTGGAGGGGGTGTTGGGCTGCAAAGAGAAAGGGGCTTTTGCGGTTACTCGGTTAACCGTTGGAGTATCAAACGACCTCCAAATGGCATGAAACTTGATAGGCGGTCTACCGGTGGTATACCAAGGCCGCTTGGCAAACCTCGGTCCATTCCGAGAATGTTTAAGACCCACTCACAACAGGAGACAAGGGGGGAACGCCAGATGACATAGGAGTGTCGGATTGCATAAAGGACAACGGGGAAAAAGCTCGGATGCAAGTGACGAACACGTATGCGAAATGAGATGCACATGATGACATGGAAAAATGCAACACGCAAGAAAATGACATGGCAACAACGGCGAATAACTGGCGGACACCTGGCGCATCAAATCTGGGGCGTTACATTCTTCTTCTCAAAAATCACAAATATTCCAAAATAATTCTCCATCCATTTTCATCCCGTTTGGACTCCGTTTGATATTGGGTTTCGGCGAAACATAAAACATGCAACAAACAGGAACTGGCACTGGGCAGTGGATCGATATGTTAGTCCCAAAAATAGTATAAAAAGTTGCCAAAAGTATATGAAAGTTGAATAATATTGGCATGGAACAATCAAAAATTATAGATACGATGGAGACGTATCAAGGCCCATATAGGTTAAAAAGGCCAGCCCAGTCAAAGGCCCATAGTACTTAATTAGGTACTAGTGGGACAGCCCAATAACGGCCTGCTTAAAAAAGGCCCATTTTGGGGCTGAAGCCAGATCTGGCCCGTCAATTGTTCGCGCAATATTTGGCCCCATTTACGTCCTGAAGCAAGATCTGGCCCGTTAATTGTTCGCCCAATATTTGGGCCCATTTGCGGCCCGAAGCCAGATCTGGCCCATTAATTGTTCGCTGAATATTTGGGCCCAACTACAGCCTAGTGACTTTCGGCCTGTTAGAGGCCTGATGCAGACATGGGCCCATTTCAGCCCGGTGTGACTTTCGGCCTGGGAATGGCCCGTGCTGCCCATGGGCCATATGTGGTTCGATGGGACATCGGGCCCATTAACGGCCCGTGCTAAAGGTGGCAACAGTTAAGCCCAACGTGACTTTGGGCCTGTTAAAGGCCTATCGCGTAATTCAGCCCGTTGATGCCTGTACTAAGCTTTCAGCCTCTTAAAGGCCCATGATATCAGTGGGCCAACTAAGGCCCGAGATATGTTTTGGCCTGGTAACGGCCCGTGAGCTAACTGGGCCCAAAAAGGCCCAATCTACATTTCAGCCTGCTGAAGGCCCATCGACGACTAGTGAAAATTGAGGCCCAACATGCATTTTGGCCTGCTAAAGGCCCGTGGTTTCATCTCGGCCATAACAGGACAGTACAATATTCAACCTGTTAATGGCCCAACGCAACCTGGGCCAAACTAAGCGCTGGGTTGACAAAAGGCCCAACTAAAATATAGGCCGGTGTAAGTTGTGGGCCTGGCGCAATGTGTGAAGGCCCCAATCCTTTGGGCCCAAGAAAGACGCAGGCCGGCCCAATTGTGGCCCACTAAAATCCAAGACCGTTAGAGTCGAATGTTTCGGCCCGATCGACTACATCTGATTTTTTTTTCAGATAGCGAATGATGATAGTAACTAGTAGGAATTAAGAACAAACCTACTCTATACAATAAAGAAATTACGACATAGTAACAAAGAATAAACCTACACTATACAATAAAGGATTTAAGGTATATTACATCCACTGGGCATCGAAGTTCGCCACCAGTGATCATAAAGCGCAACGAAGAAGCAGATTACAAAAACTGGGCACCATTGCAGCGTAAAAGAATAATACTAAACTGAGACCACTTCCAAGATAGTTCAAGAAAGGTTAGCCTTGGAGGGGAACTACTGCGCAAGCTGCTGAGCAAGGCTGTGAGACCGGCCTAGCATGTCGGTCATAGCTTTCAGGTGTAGCTGTTTAGCGATGAGGTTCTCATTGGTGTTCTCCGCAATCTTTCTTAGAGATAGGACTTCAAGTCGAAGTGGAGTTGCAGAATGCCTTTCTGGTAGAACTTGGGACTGAAGAAGTCGAACTGATTCAGACAACGAATTCTGTGAGCTTGTCTGACTGCTAGTCTCAAGTAATTTGAACACTGCATCAAGAGAAGACTTTGGGGTTGTCTCGCTATCTTCAAGATGTTTTGCCTTCTTTGCTGCAATATATGTTGGGTTTGTCTCACAGCCTTCAGCAGATTTGTGCATGCCATCAGGCATATCACCCTGAAACAAAGCAGAGAGATGACAGGTTTTGCACGTGTATAAACAAAGATGATAACTGCGCTGTCAATTCCATCCAATTTCAAATTAGAAAAATAAAGAGTAAGTTCAAAATATCAATAGCATAATTTGGCATTGTTCATAATGCGGGGAGCTTCACCACACTACTGGATTACCATGTCAACATAACAAGCTTAGATGAAGGGCAAAGAAAATCATTGTATCTATTTTGGATAATGTGCATGGCATGTTGTTCATATCATCAGCCACATCAGTAAGATAAAACAGGAGATGACAAGGTGCAAACGTGGGCTGCTTCACCACACACTAGATTATAGATCCACAAAAACAAGCATACATATAGGGAGTATTAAGTAATGTGCATGGTATGAATAAGGAATTTGGTTTTAGAAGTAAAACTTAGAACTTACGGTTCTTGCGAACATGCATTTTGGTAGAAACAGCAAACTAAACAGCAGTAAACGATAGGGAGTATGAGCAAATTAAATAGCAGTTGAGGATAAAGGCTTTAGAAGGACTGACTTTCATTAACAGTTAACACCGGCTTTATAATGCCCTTCTCCATGTCAAGGGAAGGATGACTCAAGAATTTCAGCACAGAATCTTCTTCATAAGCATTGCCTGTACTCTACATTTTGTAGAGAGTAATTATAGATATGGTAATACTGGAAGGGATAGAGGATAATGAAAATAAGATGCAGATTGATGCTACATAATCAACTACCAATCCCTGGAAGTACAAGCGTTATAGGACAAAATGTACTGACAAGAGCAATGGGCTACACTTCTGCATTGGCATTGTTTGTGTATTCTACTTGTTGGTAAGATTAAATATAGATCTGATCTTTTTTAGTAAATGGTGGGCGAGGGGGATAAGATGCAGAATGCTACACAATGAACCAATCCCTCTTCCCATAATACAGGAGTGTTTTGAACACTGGTGTACTATACAAAACATTCTTATATTATGGGACGGAGGGAGTAGCTGTTAATGTAAGTATAGTGATAGACCACGTTCAGTCCTTACAAGAGGACTGCAGAGCTAAACCTCATCAAAAGCATTGGGTTGATTCTAAATTTATGTAAGAGTCCATACGGATCTTATAATGTCCACCAAATGGACGATTACAAGGCTAACATGTGCAGTGATGCTACATAATCAAACAGCTATGAAAGTAAGTATGGTCATATAGGTCAAGAGGTACTCACAAGTGCAATGCAGTGTGTAGTATAGTTGCGAGATTCTGTGGTCCCTTGAGAACAAATGTTCTTCTGCTAACAGTTTTCGTACAAGTGAGACATCAATGCAAATGCAGAAATGTAGTTCAAATTGTGATGTGATATCATAGACAGTACCTTACGTTGCAGCCGAGACCAATGTGTAACAAGATTATTCCAGTCACCGTCAGATAAATGTAGCACCGGAGGCTTTACAAAAATTTCATTCAGAGGCTTGCCATCGAAGTGCGCTTGCCTCAAGTAGGAACGATACTTCATCAACGAGTGCTTGAAAAGCGCAACCAACCCTTGCTCGTCTTCACAATCCATTTTGCTCCTCGCCTATTTAAAAGAATGAAATCTTGTGTCTTCTGTCAGCAGAAACATATGCAGTAATGACCATGAATAACATTAGTACGTTACTTACACGTAAGTTGCGGAGGAAGACTGGAAATTGTTCTGTGTTTGTGGTATAACCTTTCCATGAAGGAAAGATGCACACAAAGTTCCTGACAACAACATAAACTTCGTCTTCTAAACTGGGAAGAAATGGAACAGGGGTCCTATTTGCTGCAATTGGGGCTCTCTCTGGTTCGAAAAGGGATTTGGCAACTGGATTTGGTGTACTCTTTGCTGGAATGGGGGTTTTGCGTTGTAGAGATGGTGCTATGTTAACTGGCATAATCATACTATTTGCTGCAGTTGGGGTCTGCTGAGTTGGGGCATCATAAATGTTCAGTGTAGTAGGGCTAGAGTCTGCTAGAGTTGGGGTGTTTTGTGGGTCAGGTGATATTGCAACTACACCTAATGGGCTATTTGATTTATCAGGTGCCATTACCTTTTCCAAATACTTTGCTTGTGCTCCTCCATGATTAGCAATCACCCTCTTCCTTTTGAACGTCTGATACACAAGAACAACATTTGAATGGATAAATATGGTATGATGACAGATGGAATATGTACTGAAAATGGATAGGCAGGGCGTATTCACATACACAATGTGTGAACTAAGCTAATGGCAGTTCAACAAAGTAGAAGCAATGAAAAGCATCAATTGCAAGATATGTGCGAGCAATGTAACCTTGGAAAGTTAGAGCAAGCACCTTGATGGGTGAATAAGATAGGGCATCTTCCTCTCACTCCTCCACTAGGGAGCTACATTGACTTAGGTCTCCCTCTAGCTCAGAATCACTGTTAGGATCATATTCTGAGCATGAATCTGTAGGTGGAGAGCGTGTGCATTGCATTGCATCCAGACTTGATTTCAGTCCCTCAATGCCAAGTTTGATAGCCATGGCATTGTTCTGCTTTATTCTTTTCATGCGCACAAGCTCATAATCATTATGATGTTCAAAATCTGAGATTCATGAAAACATAAAAAGTAGTCAGATTATCTATGGAATGCATTGCGGATTCAACTCGAAGAGTGTCTCCCTATAAACCCCTGCATATGCAAAGTTCACCCCCAACCGTGCTGACCAGACCACACACAGAAATACAAACCCCTTATGTCTCTATAACAGGCAGGCACACATTTCATAACTGAAGTAGGAACATTAGAATCATATAAAATTCGTATTTGAACAAATAAACTAAGCAATTATGAGTGGCATAATGTTTAGCTTCAAGGGTGGAGTGTTGGTAGTGTGACACAAAGCAAGTAGGCAGATTGTATTCCATGTAAAAGATCGAAACCTATGTAAAAGCTGGAAATGACACTTTCTTTCTATACAATGCAGTGTTCATTGCCCACACATGATGGAAGAGATCACATAGAGAAATACTATTCACTCATGTCTACGGTTCCAGTATTTAGAAACAGGGTGGTCCACCCTAAAAGAATATTGACAAAAAATATGACAAGGCAAGCATAGATGTAGTGAATTAGTCATTTACTTGTGAGCTTACTAGGACAAGTATGCATAATTGTAACTGCAGTAACAGACCATCAAAAATCTGAATGAAGAAGTTTGTCTAGCACTTATTGTTTGCAACTAATCGACGTGAATAATTGGATAGTATATCAAATGAGTAAGAAGACAAGTAAAATTGTCAACAAACCTGGCTTGCAGTAGTAATCTGGGTCAATGTCACTACGACCAACAATCCAAAATGACTAGTGTCTGTTCTGAGGCCGGAATTTTGAAAACCATGTGAACTTTAGAGGTACTAAAGATTACCGAAATACATCTGAACCATTAAGTGTAGGTAGCACTAAGCACACAACAAACCCTAATGACAGTCCTGCCTAGTGAGTAATGAATAAATTAGAAAATGGGTGATGAGGAGTGGTTGCTGAGTGTTGAGGACGTATCTCAGGATAAATCGGGTTGTTGGCTTGGTGGGTGCTGCACGCCCGAGCCCTGAACATACTGGGAAGGTAGGCACAGCGGCGCGCCCGGGCAGCGGTGACGCTGTTGGGCGAGCGGCTCTTGGGCTCCTGTTAGTCCGGCCTCTCCTCCTAGAGGCATACCGTCTGGGGACAGCAAGTCGCCGGCAAGGCAGGCGGCTGGGGGCGAGTAGAGATCGGAAGCGCGCAGCAGAATAGAGGGGAATCGGGGCCTGGGACGACCCAAAATCCTAGGGTGGGCCGACCCACAGTGGGCACCCTGTAGAGATACACACCCGAGCGGCGAACATGCCTTTTCGAAACTAATTTAGGAACATTTTGCTGACCAATGAAACAACTCTGTTTTAATAATATCAGATTCGTATTTGAACAACTAAGCTTGTTTAGCTTGATGGGTGGAGCAGTGTTATTATGACATGAAGCACGTATTCTGATTGTATAGTGATCATAAAAGGGGAAACTCTAAGCATATTTTTTTAGCAAAAGAGGGTTTCCCCTCCAATTTCTATTAAAGAAACCACCACGGAACCAACATGATCAATTAAACCCTAAGCATGATCAATTAAACCGTATTATGACTGTGCCATGGCAGATTTGAAGCTGCAAACCGGAGAAATGATATTTAGCATCCATTGTTTGCTTCGAACTAAGAACTAAATTCTAAGAGATGAAAAGAAAGTAGAGTAACCAAGTTAAGATCTACTTTGTGGTTGAGATCAAAAAGTTGAGGAGATATGAAGTACCACCTCTCTTGCAACACCGTGTAGGCATCGGGGGTGCGATAGCTGTCGGTGGCGTTGAAGCAGATCTGCGATGGTAGACGGGTGCATTGGGCGATAAGTCCCGTTGCAGTGGAAGAGCAGGTCGTGTGAGCGGCCCCGATAAAGAGGACGACAACGCCGATGAAGCGAGAGGACGCGATGCAAGGCTATTGGTCCGTCACCGTGGATGAGAAATGTCCATCTCTAGAAGTGGACGACGCGGTCTTGGTAGGCGCTCCGACATGGTGGAGGACGGTGGCTATGGATGTGGTGGAGGACGACGGCGATGGATGGGGTGGCGGATGGAGGCTGGTGTGGGGATGGTGTTCTAGCGCGGATAGTGTATGAATGGGAAAATGGAGGGAGAGGTACGGGGAACCATGTTTTTGGGACGCGCCTGTCTGAAATATGGGAAAGTTACAAACTTATCCCCCATTTAAAATTTGGACGTCTCGTCGGTTAGGGATAGGACGGTAATCTCGGATCTCGCCAATATTTGCCCTGAGAGATTTCGGGCGAGGAGAGGGTGGTTGGAGCCCATGGTTGGCACCCACGGTGTTTGAACGGGGCTGACAGGTAGGGCGGTTGTGTCACGTCTGAGTGAAGTTACAAACCTGCCCCTATTGAAAATATTTGCGTACATCGATTTCGGCCGAGTCGAGTTTGTTTTTCCGCCCACCGTGTATGAATGGGGAATGGAGGGAGAAACAGAGGTCTTTCGGACGAGCTTGAATCAAATGTGTTTTGCCACCCATGTTTGACTCCCACTGTGTCGGAATGGGCTCAGAGGGGGTCGTGTCACGTCTAATTGAAGTTACTAACCTACCCCTATTTAGAGCAGTGGAAATCGGGCCGATGGATTGTCCGTGTAACGTGTAGACAGTAATTTCCATCTCCCAAACACTTGGCTTCGGGCAGCCAACGTGGGAGTGGACATTTTGCCGCTTCTTTCGAATTTTGGGACAATAAGCATCCACGTTTACCCTAGCAACTAAATTCGAATCCATTTTGTATTCCTGTATGAATCTTTATAAATCATTCTATGTGTTTTTATATATCTTCAAAAGGACGACAAAGATGTATTGCACTGTCATATATGAATATGGTTTACAAATGCCGATACTCAAATTCAGAAGCTAGAATCCAGTTTAAGGTGAATTCGAATATTTGGAACACTTCATGTCCAACTCAAATGTCACACGCAGCATAATGTGTACTCCCATTTAGATATGTACACAAGCGATGTATCAAGATTCAAATACGGAGTCAATCAACCAAGAATGTACAAAACTAACAGACATATAAACATTTATAGAGTATATGGATCAATAATATCAACTAACATACATAAGCCAGGCCGCTGTACTTTTTTTTGCTACAAAAACATCTTTTTTTAGCCAGCATCTTGGCCCTTTTCGATGCGTGCCACTTATGGTCCATCTATACTACTATTATTGTTGAATGCACATTCAGCCCGATTGGCATATTTGTAGGTCTGGCACAACAATCTAAATTAAATGTCTCCGAGTCTTATCAATTAATACAAACTTGTGCTCAAATAAAATTACAAACGAAAAAACAAAAAATAAAAAAACAATTATTACATGATCTCTAAAACAAATGGTTTGATTGATTACATGAACAAACAACATAAAGGTTATTCAACGATGGAAAGAACATTTCACCTATTATTTACCAAGTGGGAATTTAATTTCCTTTTTTCCTTCAGGACCTTAACAATGTGGTCAGTCTCAGCTTGCTTCGTTTTGAAATCCACCAAATATTTAATGGTTGTCTTGAGTACTGCTTGTGATTGTGCTGTTTGCTTCCTCAACATGTCAACTTCATCTCTAAGTGCAGAAGCAGAATCTCTTTCTACCGCTAGTGTAGCCTCTAGAGCATCAGGAGTTGGCAATTCATAATGCATGATTGGGCCGGTGCCACTGTTGTGGGATGATGCAACATCCATGGGCACCTCGCTCTTTGATCTTGGGCTAACCTGTTTTGCCATTAAAGTTCCGATTGGATTCAGAAAAGTTGAAGTTAGCAAAACATCTCAACTGGGAGTTATAACAGCAAACCAGTTAAACAAACAAGGAATTAAAGAGTTTCAATTGGATGCTGAAAAGTAGTTATGAACATCATTGTAACCCGCTGTTGCAGCAGTAAAGCAGTTAAACAAACAAGTATCTATTTAAGTTAAGGCAAACAGGTAATTCTTAACAGTAAGTATCAAACACATAGATAGGCGCAGTCTACAAATAGGATTAACAGTCTGTGGCATTATGTAATCATTAGCAAACGAAATGAAGCCAAGCAACGTAATTGAACAATTTTGCAATAAGTGGCTAACTAAAATTCCGAGAAGCAGGCAACTGAACTTATGCTAGTTCTTTGTACAGGCACACTTCAACTTCTTTTTCGCTTACAAGGTTGTACAAAGGAGTCCATGGCATCAATTGCTTGGATACGCAGTCCCAATACTTCTTTCTTCCCACACTGCATTGGTAAGTCGAATGGTTAATCTGGTAAGATGGTGCGTCCTTGATATGTTATATGAGGACGTGTAGTCAGACTAGTTGTAGCCACACACATCACACTGGCTTTTACTGTATATTTCATGCAATTACTTTTGGCATATCAAGATCTAAGCAATCTACAATAGGATGAAAAGACTGGCATCCTTCACATTATTGGCGAACTCAGTTCATAGAAACAAGCAATTCGACCATTCTATGGGTAAATCAAAAGCGCCACTGGAATATTTTTCACTACCCAATCGTACACGCAAAAGGGGTGACGCCACCATAGGGGCTGGTATGGGCGGCCGCCTCAGGTGGCTGGAAAGTGTGCACCTAGTTTGAGTCGTCCAGGTTAGCCTAGGCTAGTTTTGTTCGTCCCAATGCACGAGCAGGCAATGTAAAAAAGGAAGAAAAATGATTCAATTTGGATGGGCCAATAACATAGGTGCAAGGCAGGCCCTATAGCAGGATCGTGGCCCAAACGAGCGCCTCCCATACCGATCGACAGCGGGAAAATCCCAATTCATTCGCTCCAGCCTCCAGTCTGGTTCGCTCCTAACCTAGCCGCCACTAGACAGACCGACACAGCACTTCCTCGCCCCCTCGTTGGAGGGTGGTCGCCGGGCTTCAAGCGAATGGAAGGACAGGAAGATGAAGATCCAACCCTGGGTGTAGCCTGCGTGGGAGGCAGCGGCAGCAGCACGGGCATGTCATCGAGCTTGCGCAAACGGACAGTCACAGCTTTCAAGAGTAGCATGCGCAACGAGCAGGTACATTGCATCCCTGATTATATCTAATTCAACTCTTTAATTTCTGGCCAATAGTTAAACCTGATGGTGTTGTAAAACTGCTTGTATGTAGGGAATCTATGAGAAAATAAAACCAATTTCTACTTATTTTATAACTCCCCCAATCAATACTGAACTAACTGAATCTGATGTATCTAATCAAGTTTCCCATGCAAACATACAAGCTCATGTTGTTCTTGAGCCTGAAGTGTCTAATGAACAGACTGCTAATGAAGGATTTGATGCAAACATTTTACATGCTCCTGGTGATGAACATATAGTGTCTAATGAGGGATCTAATGCAAGCATTTTGGAAGCTCATTGAAGGATTTAGTGTCTAATGATGATCTGCTATGTTGAGATAGATAGAGATTTGCAGGCATTGATGACAAGGAAATTATAGTGCATTTTCATAGCTTGAGGAAACGTTGAGGCCATCTACCAGAAAGTCCCCGTATCATGACAACATAGCATAAATACTTTTCTAATCTGTTGTTTGAAACTATTGACATACTTGTGCAGGGTAGATATATTGATATGCAATTTGTGCACTGGTTATAGGTGCAATTACACTTCGATATTTTCATCCAGAGAACGAATAATTCATGCAGGTACAGACCATGTTTGTAGTCCTTGTACACCATGTTGCATTTTGTGATTTTGGTGCTTGCATCATTTAGTGTTTATAATCTGAACTACTTTGGATCATAGCTGGTTTTCAAAGTGCATGTAGCTTCACATTTCTCAAGTTATGTTGATTTTCCAGATTGCAAGTGCCTTCATATTTTTTTAAGTTAAATGTTCACCCCTGGTAACTTCAATTCGTGGATCCGCCACTACACACAAATCATACATGAATGCTAGTATGAATTAAATGAAATGCAGGGACTTATGCTAGCTCGTTGTATAGGCTCACTGCAGCTCTGCTCGTGCTTGGGATGTTCCATGTACATGTCCATGTTACCACTTGTTTGGATGTGCAGGCCTTGTGCTTCTTGCATCCCCCTCTGCATTTTTGACATGGCGAATGGTTGATCAAATAAGAGGAATCGACCTTGATGTTGTACCGGAGGACAGATACTTACAAGGTTATACGGGTGTGCAGGATGTGTACCAGATCCCGTAGCACTGTCATGCTTCGCTAAAAAATGGATTTGCTTGTTTAAGATGATATCTCCAGAAGAAATAAGAGTTAAAGTCAGAGTTGCATATGCGTGTAAGCTAAGAGAGCAGTGAAAGGATATCCAAACATCATCGGAACAGTGCACAAGGGAGTGATGTGTGGATACCTAGTTCGGGCCGGCGTTCAGGCATGCTCGCCTAGCTAGAGTGCGGGTCACTTCAGAGCCGTTGAGGGTGATGCACTGGCGTTGGCTGGCCGTGCACGGATGCAGATCTTGAGTGGCAGTGGAGTGCTACGATGCGGTGGACGAGACCGTTGGTGAAGCCCCAACGGCCTCGGGGGGCGGAGGTGCGACGATGTGCTCGGTGAAGTAGCCCCGGTGAGCTGGGAGACGGCATCGGTGAAGCGCACCTGATGCAGTGGAAGTCGGTGTCTGTGAGGCACATCGGTTGCGGCGGCCGACGTTGTTGGTGGACCACCCAGTGCGGTGGACGAGGGCGTAGATGAGGTAGCTCCGGTGCAGTGGTGCAGCACGACCGTCGTCTTTGTCGTCGTTATCCGGCACAGAGGTGGGGAAAGAGACGAGATGAGGGGCGATTCGAACTTTGCTTGGGTTGGCGGCGAATTAGGGATTTGAGCAATCTGGGCGCGGAAGGGGACGGTGGAGAAGAGAGATTTTGCAGGGCTGGAATTGGGGCCGCCAGATATTTCAATCCAAAACGTGGAAGCGCGAACTTATTTTGTCGTCATCCTTTTTTTGGGGGGTGGGGGTGGGGGGGGGGGGGAGGGAGTGGGGGAGGGAGGGACGAGGGAGGGGGTGGGTGGCTGGGTGCTACGCGTCCGTCCGACACACACGACCACCCCGACAGGACTATGCTTCGGTGCCTTAAGGCACCTTCCTTTGTGTCCATGACATGTGGGCGCAACAGGTGGCTGGCCCACATGTCAATGACCCAAAGGCAGGTGCCTTTAAGGCACCAAAGTAGCTTCCACCCTGACACGAACCTGGTCTGCCTGGTGCGCCTACATTTGAGAATGCAAATAAATCTTCTTTCGTTTGCAAACAAATCTGTATGTATTACCATGCCCGTGTTTTCCTTGCAATAATTAGTCATTCGACATGAGATACTCCCTCCGTTCACTTTTGTAAGTCGTTTCAGACAACTTAAAATGAACTGTTTTGCATATTGTGTGAAATGTCTTCAAGGTCTTATAAAAGTGAACAGAGGGAGTACTATAAATTAATTAAATACGAGTTATTTGAAAAAAATTGAAACGGTATCCACGCTAACGTGGATTAGAGTGTGTGTCACATAATTAGTTATTTGAATTAGAGTGTGTGTCACGTAGCGATCTCCAATTCTAACGTGGATTTCGCATTTCACTGTATCCACGCTACTTTTTTAATACAAATTCATATGTATATGATGAACACCATGGTAGTGAGAAAACTTTTGGATGGATTCAAACATATGACCTACAAAAAATCACAACAAATTGAGTCAATGTCAACTTTTCGAAACTTAGTATGGCACGAATTCAAAATAATTACCCGTATGCAGTGTCCTCAGTTCAAATCTTACAATGTACACCAAATTGAAACATCGATATTAAGTCTCGTACTATGTACATTCAAATGTTGTTTCTAGCCCCCCCCCCCCCCCGGCAAACATGCTACATATTTCCTGTATCGGTCAATCTTCCTCTCCTAACCACCTTAGGAAGCTGTCTGTTTCCAACACACGTTCATTCTTTCTCTCCATGTTTCGATCTCTAAGTCTCTCAACTAAACAGCCCCTTTTTCCACTATGTTACCAAATGTATTTACCTCACACACCCGCCATTGCACCCGATGCCGAGCTCTCTCTCTCTCTCCCTCTCCCTCTCACCCTCTCGCGCTAAATACATGCATTGCCTATCTAGCCCCCAACCTCTCGTGCGCACGCACACACGTTGTATATCTAGGTCACTCCCTCGAGACTGTCTCACTCTTTCTTCCGCATAGCGGTCCACACTCGCTCAATCTCGCTCTCTTTATCTGAGTCTGGTCTAACCTTGTTTTTTTCACACACAAATGATATATCTCCCTGTTCGGGCCTCGATCGACACACTCTATACTCTCTCACGCAGATTGTCTATCTAGGTCAATCCATCCAAGACGCCGCCACTCTTTCGACCTCATTGCGGGCCACGCTCACTCAATCTCTCTCTCTCTCTCTCTCTCTGTATGTCTTGATTGACCTCGCTCTTTCTCAGACAAAAACGATATATCACCATGTTTGAGCCCAATTCGACCTATTCACATTGTATACTCTCTCACGCACATTGTCTATCTAGGTCACTCTCTCCAACCCGTCTCACTCTTTCGATCGCACAGAGACCCTATGTGATCGATTGACCTTGCTTCCTCCCATGCACAAAATATATCTACACGTCTGTGACTGGATCATCTCTCAAGCTCTATATTACAGCCCTCACCCTTGCCAAAAGCTCAATCGGACAATATCTCTCCAAAGCATATATATCTGTTCAATGAATGTCGGACCACACTCACTTTGTCTCTCTATCTATATGTCTCTCGCTAGACCTTGCTTTCTCACACCATGTCTTCCACGCATTGAAGCTACCTCTCCATCCCTCGCAAAGCCGGAGCTATTTACATTGCGAGGGGCACTCCAACCTTGGATTAGTTTGTGTAGGCATTTATTCCGGTCGGTTTAGATTATATTTTCGTAGCATTCGGCCCACAACTACTCCAAACACCGTTGCAACCCCCGCAACTCCCCTAGTTGATTTCCCTCTGGCTCGGTCATCGCTCTCTCGCACATCCTTTCTCGCCTTCAACGTCGCACCATGGTATTATTGCAAAATACTCTGTTGTTCACTTTAATTATTATAAATAAGCTACAAAACTACACACCGATAGTCCACTTGGAATGGAACAAAGTTCGACCCACAAATTAAAGTGCTACAAACTACACACCGAGGGGCCCACATGTCATTAAACAAATTTGGACCCATATACAAATTAAAAAATAAAGGACGAGGATTGAACATGCGACCGGGCCTTCAAGCCGCACGTCAATAGGCAACATACGTAGAACAACAATGTTTGTTGTACCCCCCCTTTGTTCACATAATGTTTTTATATTACCACAGCCTATTTAATGGATAACATGTAATATTATTTTTAGTACTATTCACCTTCACTTACTGGTGGGTTCCATGTGTGCTCTCTCTCTCTCTCCTTCCCTTCTGCGTTTAGACGCACGGGCAGACACGAAAAACTCGCGGGCGATGTTGCCGTTGACCATATCTGGACGCGTTCAGAAGTCATGGCACCAGTTTCATGCACTAGCAGCACAGTGTGTACGTGCAATGCATGTTAATTTGGAAGTATATTAAGTGCATGCGGACATTAAGTAGGATATTATTTGCGTGTTATTATGTGATTAGCACTATTTTTGGCATGAAATTAACTGCACGCTAAACATGAGCGCTCGACATTGAAGCAGTCTAGGTTGTTGGATGACAAGGAATACACGTGGCTTGATGACGTTTTATATTTAATTTGATACAGCTCTAGCAGAACATTCAATCGATCAAACCATAGATTTTGTTCAGTTTGACTCCGACTTTAAATTATACGACGATCGATATAAAATAAACGGAAATGATAAACGTTCGGATTTTAAGCATGGCAATCCGAACGTTTTTCATGGCAAATTTAGATTACGCGGCGGCGGCGGGGGCGTCTTGCAGTGGGAAGCGGCTCCTCTGTCGTGCTCTGTGTGTCGTCGGGCCACTCGACGGTGACGGCGGCGTCTTGCGCCGTTGTTGGCGTACTCCTGGACGTTGGCCTAGCTTCAAGGAAGGCCAAAATGTTCAGGACTTCGGAGCGAGTCAACTGGCGGGAGGAGGCGACTGGCCTTGGTGCAAGGAATCGGTCGACAATGGCCATCCATGCTGCTGAGGGGGGCACTGGCACCCACACGGGGACATGCGCTATCAACGGTGCGGCAGAGACATTCGTGTGCACGAGCACCGGCACAGGCGCGCACGTTAGTGCATGCGCAGGCACATGCGCTGGCAGGTGCACGGGCACCGGCACGGGCGTGCGCGTCAGTGCACGCGCAGGCGCATGCGCTAGCAGGTGTACGAGCGCGTGAAAGTCGTCGGGGACCTTGTGGAACCCCGTGGGATCAAGCTCGGCGACAATGTGCGGCTCCCAGCACATCAATGCCACGGGGATGGGCACTGGCGCAGTCGGGGCGACGGGAGATGGAACGGGAGCGGGGATAGGCGCAACATCTGCCCGCAAGGCCAGTTCAAGCTCGTCCCAAAGCGCCTTATGTTCTTGAGACTCCGGCTGGGTGTCTTCCTCAGGAAACTAGAAGACTAAGGGAAGACCATCGTGATGCGGCATGGCGTACGTTTAGGTCAGGCTAGTTGGAGGTAGACGACAGGAGAATCAGAGAGAAAGAGAGAAAATTGTAGCGATACCGGGTAGTGCGGGGTTGATTTGAAACTGCGGCACCAGTGACATTAAAAGTGGGAGCAGTTGGGACGAAGGTGGGCGGCGGAGCCTGGTCAAAGGGCTCGCCTCCCGGTGAGCCTGCACAGCGGTCTGCTCGCACGCCTCCCCGTCAGCCGGCGCAACGGTCTGCTCGCATGCCTCCCGTCGACTCACACGCTTGCTCGGGAGGCACGTGCCGATGAGAAGCGGGGACTCGTGGCGGCACGTAAACGCCCACGGTTTCAATAGTGAAAGCGTTCGCCTTAACGTGACAGGTCTTTGTTCCAAAATACCTTGGCTCTTCATTTGTACAACTTGTCATAAGCAGCTTGTCTCAAATTGAAGAAAAAACTTACGAAGTAATATTTGTGCCATATCACGTGAACATGCTCAGTTTCAAGAATTTATGCTCACTTTTGGATTTTCCGAAATTTAAGATCTAAGATTCGAAACAATTTCATAACCTGCATCATGCAATATATTTTCAAGCCGTACATTTGTCCTGTTGTATTTCTTAAGAAAGGTTTTGGTCAAACATTTTGCTTAGTTAGACTTAAGACAAGTTATATATGCAGAGTAAAAGGATAATCCCTCTGTACCAGTGCATTGCTTGATATATTAACTCAAGTACTAGGCACGAACAAACGGGCTCAATTCTGTGCTCATCCTGGTGTAGTAGTAGTAGTACTACTAGGCAATGCAGTTGATGGGTGACCTTGACGAGCGGCGACCAAGGGAATTGAACCGTGCTCGGCACGGTAGGTAACGTTGTCTAGTTACTAAAGCATCCCTCCATTGTTCGTCGATAGTCATTATGGACCGGGGACATGAGGGGAATTTCCTAGGGCTGGAATTCTAGCTGCCAAATATTTCGACTTGAAACGCCGAGGCTCGACTGGTTAGGGTTGCCTAATGTGCATACCACGCATGCCACCGAAGGACACGAGCCCGGTTTTTTATTTTATTTATTTATTTAGGATCAACACGAGCCATGGTCTGGCTGGTATGCCATTGGGTCCTACCATTCGAGAATACGAAAGGAACCTTTTAAATTGCTGAACGAATCTGTGTGTATTACAATCATTGTTGAGGAAATCGTTAACTGTTAGCTGCTCGGCTGGCTGACGAGTAGGGGATTAATAGGCTAATCGGTAAGTTAATCGGCCATTTAATAAATTACTCGGGCGATTAATCAGTTAATCGGCTACTCGGTGACACTATGAGTAGGGATTAATCGGCAAGTTAGCTGGTTAATCGGATGAATTCTTGAACAGGGATTACAATACCCGTATTTTCCTTGCAAATACTAATCTCAACGTGGTAATTGATTTATGACGAGTTGTTGAGTTAGAGTGAGTTTGTGATATAGTGATCTCAACGTGGATTTCACATTTCATGGTATCCCTAGTAAGTTTTCCAATGCATATTTAAATTTAAAATATGAACAATATGGAGGTGAGAAAACTTTGTATGTATCAAGCATATGACCACACACACACACACACACACATAGAGACACACATGCACGAAAACAACAACAATCCAATAAGTATAGTGCATCTATTTTTCCAAACCGACACGAATTCAAAAATACTCCTATTCCTCAATATTAGTCTTTTAGAGAGTTCAACAAGTGACTACATACGGAGCAAAATGAGTGAATCTAGACTCTAAAATATGTCTATATACATCCGTATGTGCCAGTCCATTTGAAATCTCTAAAAAGACTAATATTTAGGAACGAAGGGAGTAAAATGTAAGACATGCATGGTCCTCAGTTCAGTATTTAAAATGAACATGAAACTAAAACATGAATATTAAGTCTAGTACTACAGTACATGCAAATGTTGTGTTTAGGCGGAGCTATGATTGTTGGGGGTCAACCCCTCGACCTTAGATAAAATTGTGGAGCTCTGTTTCGGGTTGTTTATGTTATATTTGTCCCCACCGTACCAACCACCGATTGGTTGTGCACCCCCACCCCTCCTCCTCGGGAGAATATCATGTACCCCCATACCTTAGATGCTATATGCCGATACGAGTTGCTTGGAGCTTGTAGATCTGAGATATAGCAGCTCACATGATGTGTCTTAATATTTTTACAGGAAACCTTGATGAGTTTGAGAATTGCACACAATTTGTACAAAAACTACTCACATGCCGTTTGATCCCATATCCAACGACCTTGAAGCTCGTATCACCGTAGCATCTAAGATGAAGGAGGACATCATATTCTCCTGTATGTAAGAATATCATGTGCTACCACACCTTAGATGCTTTGGTGATACAAGCTCTTCGGAGCCGTTGGATTTGTGACCGAACACCTCCTCGGTGGTTCGAATGGTTTTTTGCAGAAAACCCCCAAAAGAGTTCGGCCACTGCTTACAAGCACAAAGACCCCTTAGATGCCATTGGATCTCAGATCAAACGACCTCGAATCTCGTATCACCGTAGCATCTGAGCTGCGATAGCACCTTATGTTTTCTCGCATGGGAGAATATGAAGTGCTCCCGCATCGTAGATTCTATGGTGATACGAGTTCACTGAGATCTAACGGCCAACAGTAGAAAGTACAAGTACTACGCATGTGCCATCTGATCACTGATCATACAACCTAGATGCTCATATCACCGTAGCGGGTAATTAAGCTACGGGGAGCACCCAATATGAGCAACGGGGAGCCGTTGGCTCAAAGATGCAGTGCACACACGAGGCCTGTATGTTTTATTTGCAAAAAAACCTTTGGAGAGTTTGGAAATTGTGCATAATTCTAAAGACTACTCCCAAGCCATTGGATCTCACTTCCAACAGTGTAAAAACTCGTATCACCATAGCATCTAAGCTGTGGGGTGGATGTGATATTCTATGCCGCCGTCATTTTTGTTCGTAAACTTGCAAAATACGTGTAACTCGTGTCGTTACTTGTCTAACCGCGCAAAGTGTTTGTTCAAAAAAAACCATCCTACACTGAAATATCGGAACAACACACGGGGGTCCCACTTGTCATTAATCAAATTTGGACGTAAAACTAACAAATCTGAAAGACGAGATTCGAACTGGCAACCTGTACTACAAAGCGTAAGTCGATAGCCTGTAACAACAACGTTTGTTGGCTTTGTCCCATAACTTGATTTTATAGAGTATTACGTTGAGTAGAGTAGAGGGAGTGCCTCGTCAACACGTGCATGACCGTTGACTCACTTACTGGTGGGTCCCAGGTCTGCGATCTCAATCTCTCTTCTCTCCATCGTCTAACCTTTGCACGAGCACACACGAAGAGCGGAGCTAGCTTGCCGTGGTATTATTACGACTAAAAAAAGCTTGGAAAATAGATGAATCGCCTAGAACAAGAGACATTGTGGCTGGTCGAGACGGAGCTAACCACATCTATCCTCCGTACCACGTTTGCATGATGAAACTGTGTGGCTAGTGGGGTGTTTTCGACCTACTCGCTGGGTCCCGAGGTCGAATCATAGGTACTAGAGTTACTGCCGACATCTGATACAGTATATTTTTACACGCACATTTTTCCTCCATGCCGAGACGTGGCACACCCTACCGCGCAGTTTCGGGGTCCGCCCGGGTGGTGCATGCATATATTCTTCCTGACGTGGGATGCCCTACCGCGCGTTTTCTGGGTCCTCCTCGGTCGTAGCACCGAAGCAAGTAAATGAGTCATCAAATCACGAAAGACCACCTTTCCAGTCGAGTACATCAATGAAGCACGGTGGCTAGCTAGTTGGGCTAGTTCGACCGATTAGCTAGGCCGCCGCCACATTTGTTTTTTCACCCCTTTTTTTATCTACTTGCCGGCAGGTAAATTTAAATATCCACCACGGCATTGCTCTGGTGTTTGTGTGCGGCAGCATTTTTAATATTTTGATTGACGGGAGTAGGCGCGGCAGGATTTTTATTTTTTTGATTGAGGGGAGCAGGCGCGGCAGCAATTAGTCACGATGACTCCGCCTGTAAAACCCACTGCTCCCTGATGTGAGAAGTCATCGACTAGTGTTTTACCGTGGTGAAAACCAAAAGATTCCCCGCTCCTCAGCTGGCTCCCTCCGCCTTCCCATAGATTGCATTGCCTTTCAGCCATTTCGCCCCCTTTGCTTCCTCTCCTCATTGCTTCTACCTGGTGCCATGGCGGCGCAGTAGATCACGGAGTCCGAGGTGAGGCGCCTGACATAGGAGCTCCATGCCAAGGATGCAGAGCTCAGGGCCAAGGACGTGGAGCTCCGTGAGCTCAAGGAGGAGAGGAGTTCCATGCTCCTCCATTATGTGCGGGAGTTCACGGAGCTTCAAAAGCGGCAGGCGTCCACCACAAAGACGCTCGAGGCATCAGCGGCGTTGCTGCAGAAAGCGCGAGATACGATAGGCCGTCAAGGGAGCCGGCTAGAGCGCGAGCGGGCCGATTGTGATGAGGTCTAGGATCGCCTCAGCCACTTGGTGAACCAAGTTGCCACGCACGTGTTGCGGCTGCGCGATGCCTACCGTCGTGCCAGCGCTATGATGCCGGTAGTCCGGCTAAACCTGTTCGACCACCCGGTCGACTTCAATGAGCTGCGGCTTCCTGACCTAGTCTCCTTCTTCACCTATATCTCCGAGGAGCTGAGCCTTCTCCGCGCGATGGTGGGGGCTGAGCTGGACAAGGAGGGATTGTGGGTTGCCGTCGCCGTTGCTGGGTGAATCCTTTCAGGGCTCCGTCACCGGAATCCATTTGTGCCATTGGACACCGTCTTTGACGAGCTGGCTCCCGTCGACCGGGAGCGGGCTCTGCGGGCGGTTGCACCCTGCATCACCAACGTCGTGCGCCTCGAGAAGCAGAGGGACTTCAGTGGTGTTTAAGGCACCCTCCGCATGGGCATGTCCATGTCTTGGCGCAACATGACCGTTGGATCAAACTCAGACGGTGCAGATCAGTCACTGTAGCACAAAGCGTGTGGGTGTGTTTGGTTGCATTCTCATCTCAATATAGTTGTTTCCTCTTCGTGTATTTTTGTTAACCTACTAGTGTCGACTCATGCACACTTCATGCACTCTGCCAAACACCCAAAAGTGGGTCGAGAAGGGAACTTTTGCTCCCATCCCGTGCACCCTTCATACACCCTGCCTAACACTATCCGTGCTTCATATGGTTCATGTTTCATGGAGTACTATAGCACCGTACTCTCCGTGCGCTGTAAACCTAGTTCTATTAACATTGATCTCATCGTTCATTCTCGATCGGACAGTCGAAAAAGTGGTACTATGTTACATATAGGAGTAGTTGACATGCACACAACATCATTTGTTATCTTCATATCTTACTACACTAGCAACAAGATTGTGTAGTACTGACGTATGAACCACTGCGCATGCCTAGTAGTAGGAGAACTGTGTACGTTCAAGTGGCTACCGTGTTTCACACTCCTCCATCGTAAGAGTGGAAACGCTTCCTGTAATCATTTTTTTCTTTAGAAAAACAGTGGACACGCTCTACCGTGCGGATCCTCCTCCAGCCATGCACTAAATTACTCACTTTCGCCGACGTGTGGGACAGCCAGCACCTGGGTCCACCAGCCATGCACTAAATTACTCCGTAGTAGAGTGATGGTAGACTACCCCGATCGAAGCGCCGCAGTAATGCCCAATGAGCCGTCAAATCACAAAAGCCCCTCCTTTCCGGCGGTAAGTTGGACGGACGAAGCAACCATCATTTCACTCTTCTCTCTTAGCTTCCTCTCTTGAATAAAACCCCCACTCGCTTCGCTTCTCCCTCATCTCGTTCCTCCTTTCACTCTTCTCTCCCAGCTTCCTCTCTTGGATGGACGCTGGAGCACCGACCGATGTGATGTCTATGGCTCTGGCCAAAACCGTTGAGGCTCAAGGTACGAAGAAGCGCAAGCACCCCGCCGAGACTACCGCAGACAAGCTCAAAGCCATCGCCCTGTCCAAGCCCCCCTCTTCGGGTTCCCTCATTAAGCAAGTCCAGGTAATGTCTCTTGTTGACGATCTTTTTCTCGATCTTGATCATGTTTTTTCATCTAACACGCAGTACTAGTACTGGTAGTACAACTTTCTGGGTGATCTTGCATGTGATTTTAGTGTGCCAAATGACGGTTCTAAATTCCTCTTTTGACCAAAATATGCGAAAGGTTGACACTGATTTCTTATAGATTACTTTCAACTACTCCCACCGTCCCAAATTTCTTGTCTTAGATTTGTCTAGATAAAGATGTATCTAATACTAAAATGTGACTTGATACATCCGTATCTAGACAAATCTAAGACAAGAATTTTGGGACAGAGGGAGTACTTTATGAACATCAATGCTACTTTTGAAGCCTCAGTAACTTGTGTTATGGATATTGCAAGTAATCCCTCTGCTCTCATGCCTTTGAAGACATGTTCTAGTGTCTTTGTTCACTCATTTCTGTGCGTATATGTAGTCATATATGGAGTATAATATCGAAAATCATCTTATATTTCTGAAGGAGGTAGTAATAGAATATGGTTTCTGTTTGAATTAGATCTAGGTCCACGGTGGAGATGAAGTTCTCAAAGTCATGCCGTGTGAGCTGGAAGACCTGATGATGAGTTCTACTACTAAACTATCCAACTATTGTGTCCTTGTCGCCACGTGTCCTAAACTAGTGTTTTCCTATAGCATTGTTATCAGGCGTGTTCTCGAGGCTGTACTTGACCACAGCAATTTCCTGGATGTACCTTCAATTACGAAGGGTGTGGTTCTTGTAAAGCTTCCCAACAAATCTGATGTGGCATGTCTTCATCATCATGTTTATGAGTGGAAAGACCACTCTGTTAGGTTCTCCAAGGTTGACGAGATGGTGATGGTGCATGTAGACATCTCTCACGAAGTCCATGGCCTAGTCAGTTATGCGGGGTTCATCCTGTAGGTCAGTGGCAAGAAATAGTCTACAGAGTTTAATTAGTGCAACTTTGCTTGTCTTTAGTAAGTACTATTGTTCAGTACTTGATTTGTGTTTTTGAACCCTGTATTATTTATTAGTACTGCCGCTTTTGGTGTGTGGTCAGTCCTAAGATCGATCTATGTTAATGTCTGTCCACTCAATTCAGTTCGTATACTTTGAAGTATCCAGATTATCTTTTTTATGAGGACGGTTTATCAATTATGGTTGCACTCCAATATCTATATGCATTGTAGGGTTTATCGCACCCACCAGGATTTTGAGTCCCATGGATGTTCGGTCCATACGATTTGTCACGACCTTTGGACTGTCCTGCTTGTGGGAGTAGGCGGGGCCCCTGCATGCCACCCGTAGTTGGACGATCAATCTTCTGTTTAGTACTTCAACATAGTGATTTCCTGGTAAGGATTCACTCGTGTCACATCAAGTAAATCTTATTGATTTACTGTCTAAATCTTATTGATTTAATGTCATGTTTTCTTTCTTTTCCTGCAATTTTACGATGCAGGTTTTGCCATGTGACATTCATCACAGAATAAACCGTTTGGTTTGCTCTACAATGGCTATTGTTGCAGGTTTCACTTCTAATGTCGTGTCAGTAATGAAGGCACTGTCCATCACTTATATTACTAGAAAAAATTGGATCAGTCTGTTGTCTGAGTACAAGCTAAATCCCTATGATGAACTGCAGTTTGGTTTAACAAAAACACCACAATTAGTCCTTCTCGCGTTTAAAAGAAATGAAGAAAAAAACAGGATCACGGTCACGGATCCTAGTCAAGTTAGAAAGCTGATCATAGCAGACCAGACACGATCGCCGCTATCTCGCACATCGGTACCACCTTCAGCAATGGATCGAGCACCGACAGTTGCTCTAGTACTGACAACGGCAACAGCTTAGTCTGATCTAGCTGAGGATTAGGCACCGACCGTGTCAGCGGATCAGTCTGGTCTACTGGAGGATCGGGCATCGACACCGGCAGCTGCTCTGACACCGGCACCAGCTCTACAAGGAGCACCATCTCCGGCAGCAGTAGCGGCTTCAGCAGCTGCACCAACACTTGCACTTGCATCTGCTCCGGCCCGTGTAGCGCCAACCGAATGAGCAGTTGCACGGGCAACAGACTGGGCTGCAGTTCGCACTTCATATACCAAAGTCCTTACAAAAACCGACATGTCCACCTTCTTGGTAAGCATTGGCCGCCCAAGTGCTTCGTTCTTTTTTCTTTCCATGTTGTTTCACATGATTCACTGTGTTGATCTAACTGTTCGGGTATGTCTTCTTGTTTGCAAACAGAGAATTCCTAGAGCAACGAGGGAGTCGTTTAACAATCCGAGTGACCGCGGCCAAGTTTCTCTTACCATGTGCAGCCTTGGTGTGAATGAACCTGCTCAATATATCGTAAGTACAAAGGATGGTCGCATGATGATTGATGCTAAAGGATGGTCAAGGTTCAAATCTAAATTATATCTTGCGGTAGGCAATGTTGTCAAAATTGAACTTTCTCGGCAAGGAGAGCTGGTCCAAATCAACTTTGAAATTCTTCAGTAGCAGCACGCAACTGCAGAACTGATCTATCCTCCACGTGATTTTGATGTAATAATTTGGCATGGTGAAACAAGTGTCTTGTGTGTATAAGTAGTACAACTGTATTATTTATCACATGGTATATCGTTGATAGAATTGCAACTCTGATTGCTGGTTAGGAATTGTCGTTCAATTTCATTCCAACAGCTGTCGTGCTTTATTCAATTTTGTGTATTCGCCTTGCGACAGCATCTAAAACCAGCGCCGTACCGATCGCTTGCAATATGAAAAGCGCTGAGGTTGAACACATGGGCCCCCAAACATGCAGGGTGGGCATGTGGCCCAAAGTCCAAAACCGTGAACCTGTCTGAGTATTATATTCTCAGTTGAACCCCCATAAAAAAGCTGAACCCCCATAATGCCCGTGCGTTGCACGTAACATCAAGATGCATTTGTATGAGTATTTTATCTTGTGAGAGAAAAGGATGAACGAGGGAAGGCCTTATTTGCAAATGTGGAGAGGTGTGTGGGTACCTTTTTGCAAAATTGCCATAGTTTCCTTCCTATCCATCAGATATAAATCAGACGGCCTATATTGCAGGATGGCAGGCACACCATCATTACCAACTCGTCTATACTGTGTTAAAAACAACTCTGTTTTTTATAATTATATATGTTATATATTTTCCCCTTGATTTTTCTTATGTATAAAGTTGTGATATAAAAGATTTGTATATTTCTTTACAGAGGGAGTATCTCTCTGTCAAAAATATATTTATGTGTAACTAGTTACTCCTATCTTTCTACTTCCTTTCGCTGATATGTGGGGCAACTGGCAACAGGGTCCACGTGCCATATGCACAAATTAGAGTGCACAACTACACGGTAGACACACCCTGGTCGTAGCGCCGCTGTAATGCCCAATGAGCCATCAAATCACAAACCCCCCCCCCTTTCCAGCTTTAGCAGTAAGCTGGACGGACGAAGCGGCAAAATTTCACTAGGCCTGAATCCCCTTCTCACTCGTCTGCTTGTTCAGAGAAAACCCCCTCTCGGCGATTGCATAGGGTTTTCTCATGGAGAACCAGATACGAATTCTTCATTCATCCCCGATAAATCCAAGTCCCTTGGTCGCACGTAATCCTAGGATGGCAGCCGCCGCCGTTGATGCATTTTTCTTCCTATTGAATCTAGTGTGTTTCATTTGCAGTGCCGAAAGTGCGAGGACCCTATAGGTTTCTGCGCCCTCGGCGAGACGCCACACTTGTTCCTTCTCATCCTAGCACAGGATTTTTAAATGCGCACAGTATGTTCCTAGAATCCTCTTTTCTATCCGGGAGGGTGGGTTTTTTTTGAACATGCTATCGACTAATTTGGAAATTTGGATTGCTATATTTGGATAAAAGGTACTACTAGTACAATGGTCAACACTGACGTGAAGGAGGAAGTTATTTCTAGATTTGGATAGGGAATACATTGTGTTCTCATATTATTTTTCCTGTAGTGCATTATTTGCTCTACCAGAACACATGTACTCAAGATGCTCGGCCTTGCCATAACCGAATACACTAGTTTAATGGTCAACGTGAAGACAAGCCATGGATATAAGTTCCGAGTTGGGTTCATGAACCAAGAAGATCGCTGCTTTTTTTATGGCCGAACTTGGATAAACTTTCTCAAGTGTTACGGACTGAAAGTTGGTGCACGAATGTTGATGGAAATAGCAGAACCTGGTCTCATCTTCACTGCGATCTTCCACCCCGACGTCGTTCCAATTGTTCATCCCTGTTAGTTTTGTATCTGGTTCTTGCTTGTTGCCTCGATTACTTCTTAATCCACGTATTCTGTCTAACTAATCACCATTTAACTTTAGAAGTAGCAACGAATCTCTCATGAAGATGCTACTTCTAACTAATATTTTCTTATAACTGGTGGCATGTGTAGGTTTTTTCAGAGTTAAGCAGGCTTCTTGTTTGTTATTCTGTAATAACTCAGCTGTTACTGATGGCACTAAAGTTGACTGGGACGACATCCACAAGTTCCTACACTTTATTGATGGTAGTTTCAATGGTGGAAGGCCACGTCGGATATGTGTGCACTGCTGCACTCATTGAACAGGTCCAACTGTGTTGAGAAACTTATGGTACGAGCCGTTTTCTGTTATATATGTTGTTCATAAACTATTGGTTATACACATTTTTACAGCTGTGATCTTCTTGAAACAGAATCTACCCAGTTCTATTGTTCCTATACAGATGCCTGACCATGGTCGGGTCAGACTTGCGCTTGGTCACAACATGATGTTTATGTCGACCTACTCCATTCCCCTTGGAGGTGAAAAGATACTAATTCATGGGTGGTCTCAAATAATGAAGACCCGTCCATCTTGGAGAATAGGACAGAAGATAATGTTCATGCTTTTCCATAGCTCTAAAGTGAATATCCTGTTTATTGACCACATTGCAAGATGAAGCCGCTTTCAGAAGGTTGTGGATGCGCAGGGTGGTGTGTCACGCCCAATATGCGACCCTATCCAAAAGGAACTCGAAGGTCCCACCAAGGATAGACCCGCATATCGAAATGCTTTTGCAAGGTGGATATCATTACATCAACATTACATAAATAGATGGGGATACATACAAGAGGCATACAATGCCACACGAATACACCATCATCTCACAAAAGAGCACCATCCGACTACGGATGAAACACAAACAGAAACTCAAACGACATCCACCCTGCTAGCCCAGGCTGCCGACCTGGAACCTATCCCCTGATCAAAGAAGAAGCAGAAGAAGAACTCCAAGACAAGCAAACATCGCTCTCGCGTCATGATCATCCCATAACATGTACTTGCAACTGTTGTTGTAGTAATCTGTGAGCCACAAGGACTCAGCAATCCCATTACTATGGTATCAAGACTAGCAAAGCTTAATGGGAAAGGAAGGGGTAAAGTGGTGAGGTTGCAGCAGCGGCTAAGGAAGTATGGTGGCTAACATACGCAAATGAGAGCGAGAAGAGAAACAAAGGAACGGTCGTGAAGCTAGCAATGATCAAGAGGTGATCCTGAACACCTACTTACGTCAAACATAACCCAGAAACCGTGTTCACTTCCCGGACTCCGCCGAAAAGAGACCATCACGGCTACACATGCGGTTGATGCGTTTTAATTCAGATCAGGTGTCAAGTTATCTACAACCGGACATTAACAAATTCCCATCTGCCACATAACCGCGGGCACGGCTCTCGAAAGTTTATACCCTACAGGGGTGTCCCAACTTAGCTCATGATAAGCTCTCGCGATCAACGAAGGATATTCCTTCTCCCAGGAAGACCCGATCAGTCTCGGAATCCCGGTTTACAAGACATTTCGACAATGGTAAAACAAGACTAGCAAAGCCGCCCGATGCGCCGACAATCCCGATAGGAGCTGCACATATCTCGTTCTCAGGGCAACACCGGATAAGTCAAGATACGAGTAAAACCAGATCTCGAGTTTCCCCGAGGGGGCCCCGCAGGCTGCTCGGTTCGGACCAACACTTAGACAAGCACTGGCCCGGGGGGCTAAAATAAAGATGACCCTTGGGTTGGCCGACCCAAGGGCAGGGTATAGGTGGTGGTGAGGCAAATGGTAAAATCAAGGATGGGCCTTGCTGGACAAGTTTTATTCAAAGCGAACTGTCAGGGGGGTCCCATAAATCACCCGACCGCGTTAGGAACGCAAAAATCCGGGAACATAACACCGGTATGACGGAAACTAGGGCGGCAAGAGTGGAACAAAACACCAGGCATAAGGCCGAGCCTTCCACCCTTTACCAAATATATAGATGCATAAATAATATAAGAGATATTGTGATATCCCAACATAACCCTGTCCACCATGGAGCAATCTTCATCTTCACCTGCAGCTAGCAACGCTATAAGAGGGGCTGAGCAAAAGCGGTAACATAGCCAAGCAACGGTTTGCTAGGAAGGGTGTCAAAAGGTTAGAGGTTCATGGCAATTTGGGGAGGCTTGAAGAACAAGTTATAGGAAGCGTAGCAAAGCGATAGAACGAAGCAACTAGCATAGCAATGATAGTAGTGAGATCCAGGGTAGCGGTCATCTTGCCTGAAATCCCGCTAGGAAGAAGAACGAGTCCATGAAGAATATGAAGCCACGAAGACGAACCACACGTAGACGAACGCATCCTCATGATCGCAACGAAACGGGAACTATCGAGAAGAAGCACACAACATGGTAAACACACCAAACATGGACAAGACATGGTGCACAACAAGCATGATGCATGACAAAGCTACATGAAGCTACTCATGGCAAGAGATGATGCAAACAAGAACAACACATCAAAGCAAGTTTAAATGAGGCTGGAAACAACATATAACAATTCCGGTAAGTCCTCATATGCATATTTCGACATTGGTCCAGATCTGAATAAGCCTTATGTTAAAGTTGTTAAACAGCAAGTTAAGATGCACCAAGTTGATCTACACAAAATTCTAGTCAAGTTACATATAAAGTTTATTAGATTCGGAGCTACGGCCTAGAAGATATGAGCAAAACAAGTTAAACATGGCATTGATGCAAAATGCATACAAACATCAAGCAAACACACCAAAACAAGGATACAACATGGTAATAAGAAGCTACATGCGAAAACAAGCAAGTTTCATATAGAGCACACTCGAAACGGAGCAACGGTGCAACACATACACTCTATACAAGTTATAGCAACAATATGTCCATAACAGCAACTAGGCATCTTAGAAGCATCAAAACAACAAGCTACAGCACACCAACATAAGAAAAAAAGGCATGAGCATGTAGTACAGGTAAATCATAACAAGACGTGAACACTGAGCTATCTCCAGAAACAATTAGAACATGCTCAAAAGGACATGGAAAGATTGCAAATAATAACAGTTTCAGACTTTGCAGAAATAACATCAGGTTGCAATGTTTAGAGCTATCAAACGACATGTTACAGGAACTTAACATGGCAAAAAAGGCATTGCATGAATCTACTATTTGCATAGAACAAAAGTCCCTTACTGACCATGAGCCAAAAAGGCACAGAAGATATGATGGCACCCAAGTAAACATGGCAAGTTATATTACAGATTCATACATGGCAGAAACAACAATAAGTAGGCATGTTGGTGAGCTTCAAACACTCACCACAGAGCAATACATGGCATAGAAAGGCAACAAACAGTAAGAAGACATGTTTATGAAGCTAAGAATGGCAAGAACAAGTTCATAGGATGCATGGATCACTAGAAAAGCACATGGCCAAAACTGAACTTCATGTTAACAGGTTGACAACAACATTATTTAGCAAGTTTGGAGCAAGATTACAACAGGCTACAGTAGGCTATAAATGCAACCAGGGGCATGAATTGAGAGAGCATGACATGTATAACAAAACATCCTCAGTGAACATCTCCATAATAATGCACGAAATGACTTGTAGTAGCAGTTTTACATAGCAACAAAATATAACAGAATCTGTCAGGAAAACAGCAACATCAAGTACCCTACTTAACAAGCTTGATGCACTCACCACACAACTCACAAAAAAACATGGATAGCACCCCTGGAAAGATGGAATGTCATAGATCAAAACACATGTAGACATCAACCTCATAGGATGCACACATCAAACATAGCAAAAATGACAAATGAGCATGTTATAACAGTTTCAGCAGATTAACAGCAACATGCACTCTTCCAACAACATTTCGGGCATCACGATGAGCTCAAATGAAAATGATGCAATGGGATGAAATGAACTAATCATCGAGGCGAACAATTTGACATATTACACGCACGAAACGGAGCTACGGATGCAGAGATACGATGCAATGAACATGGCATGATAATGTAAAATATCAGGGACAGACGAATTTCACCTCCGGATCTGAGGGTTGACCCGGGCGCGGATGACGAGGACGGCCGGGGTTCTCGCCGGAGAAGAAGCCGGAGAGGAGTGGGACGCCGGAGACGGGCGGATCCGGCCGGGGTCGACGCAGGGGCGCCAGATCTGTGGCCGGAGGCGAGGGGAGGCCGGGGCAACGGGGCGGACGGCGGCGGGGCGCCGGCGAGCAGAGCCGCGGGGCGGCACCGGCGGGGGAAACTGCGCGGCGGAGGAGGCCGAAGGCGCTCGGGCACGCGGCGGCGAGGACCTCCGGTGGTCGGCGCGGGGCGCGGCCGAGGGGCGCGGCCGAGCGGCGCGAGCCACCGGGCGGGAGGCGGTGAGGGGCGCCAGGCGGCGGCGAGGCGACTGGTCGGCGGCGGACGTCGGCAGGCACCGGCGGGGGCCGCGGTGGCGGGCGGATGGGCCAGGCGGCGGCGGCGCGAGGGCCCGCGCGGGCCCGCGATGGGCTACGCGGGCCGGCGGCGAGGGAGGCGGCGGCAGGCCACATGGCGCGCTCTGATTGGCTGGGCGCGGCGGCGCGGATGTGTCCGGCTCCGTCCGGACATGTCCGGCGGCGGAGAGGGAGCGGGGCTAGGGTTTGGGGGCATTCATCCGCGAAAAATGAAGGGGGAACTTATATATAGGTAGAGGGAGCTAGGAGAGTCCAAATGAGGAGCGGTTTTCGCCCACACGATTGTGATCGAACGACCGAGAGCACGGAGTTGGACTTTGCTGGGTTTTGGGCCCCTTTGAAGGGGTGTTGGGCTGCACACAAAAGAGGCCTTTATGGTTCCCCGGTTAACCGTTGGAGTATCAAACGACCTCCAAATGACACGAAACTTGACAGGCGGTCTACCGGTGCTATACCAAGGCCGCTTGGCAAACCTCGGTCCATTCCGAGAACGTTTAACACCCACACATGAAAAGAGGTAAAAGGGGGCGCCGGAGGACATAGGAGTGTCGGATTGCAAAACGGACAATGGGGAAAATGCTCAGATGCATGAGACGAACATGTATGCGAAATGAAATGCACATGATGACATGATAAAATGCAACACGCAAGCAAATGACAAGGCAACAACAGCGAATAACTGGCAGACACCTGGCGCATCGGATCCGGGGCATTACAACACTCCTCCACTAGCAAGAGATCTCGTCCCGAGATCTTAGGACCGAGACGGATGAGAAAAAGGATGAGGTGAAACAAGAACTCAAGAGAAGAAGCAAAGAATCGAGAGCCCTCGAGAAGAAGAGATTAACGACGAGAATGGCGAGAATCGAAAGCTCACGGAATCAGATAGACTATGAAACCACTCCGGTTAGAACGAGATAAGAAACGAATATGGCTGGAAGGATTTAGGTAGCACTCTGGCTGAAAATGGAAGGAATAGAACACGAGCTTGAGAGGATGGAAAGATACTTGATGAAGACATGACACAAAACCTCCGGAAAGAATTAAAAGAGTTGAATGAAAATAACGGAGAATAAAATGACAACTTGTGCCACGAATGAAATTGAAAGCATCTTTAGAAGGAAGTATTGAACGGAGTTGTTGAGAAAATCAACAACGAAAGAATAAGCTTGTTGTGGACTTATGGATGACATCTCAAAATTATGAGGTGATAACCAACCACAAGCAGAAAAGATTGAATAGCTGAGTGGAACAAAGAAATGCACAACTCCACTTCAAAAGAATATGGAGAATTAATTGCACTTCGAGAAGCGAGAAGAAAAGATACTTGAGCTCCTTGAACAAGAATCTTGATGAACACTTGAAAGAATGAATTAAATCATGAAGAACCACCATGAAGAACTCCGGTAACAAAAGAATGACGATATGAAATGGAGGATGAAAGAATAAGATGAGCATTGCGATGATTTAGATGGAGGTTCCGACGAGATGGTCGAGGAAATTTGAACTCCGGAAAAAGAAAAGATGAAAACGCTTGGAACTAGAATTTATTCATCAAGAACAAACTTCGAAGGAAGGGATTACTCACTTGGAAGAAATAAGAATAAGGTTTATTGTATGCTTATCCTTCATCAAATTAAATTGATGACAAGCAATGGATTTGGCATGCTACTTATTCTTCTTGAAAGGAATTGAGAAGTGACATATCACAAACTTGAGATTGTCTTCATGAACCACCGGTAGGATTGAAAAGAACGAATGGATTAATATGATAAACAAGGAAAAATAATCTTGAACGAACCACCGTAAGAATTCAAAAATTGAATGATGAAAGAGAATGAATCACTGGGAAGAATTATAAAAGCAGAAAGATACTTGAGGAGTAAAAAGACAAGATAATGGCGGGATCGTGAACTGGTTGAAGAATACTTGAAGGAAGCACTAGGAGAATATAGAGACGACCGAAGCTGAAAACTTAGAACGAAGAAATCTTCCGAAAAGATGGCCTCCGGATGATCGAGAGAGAAAGCAACTCCTGAAATGCTCCGGATGGATGAAAAGAATTTGCATGACTTGAAACAATTTGATAGGATAACATCGAGCTAGCACCGCGAATCTCCGGGAGAACGGACAAGATTTAAGAGAAATCTTCTTCCTTGGTCTTCAAATGATGACGAGAAACCACCAAAATTACTGGATACTCCGGGAGAATGAAAAACAAAGAGGTTGAGCCAACAATGAAATGATTTGAAAGAGATCTTGGCGAAGGCAAGTGACTGATGGGATCCATTCTTACATCACACTTTGAAAAGAATTTGAGAATAACTCCGGGGTAATTAGAAGAGTCAGGTAAGATCCTAGGAAAAGACCTGTGGGTTAGGGCCCACTAAAGAGATAACACCGTTGAAAAGGATTGTTGAAAAGATAGATGATGCACCGGAACAATTTAAAATATTAGAATGAGGTGACAACCTCGAATTAATTGCAACACAGAAGAATCTCCTGAGATGTCGTCAACCCTCTGGAAGGATAAACTGGCGAGAGACAAACGAGCAGGTAGAACACTTGAGCCGAGGAAAAGAATATAATCACTACCGAAAAACTAGAGTTGAATCCGACGGAAAAAAAAGAGATGAAGAATGACAAACGAGACGAGAATTCACCGGTTGAAATAATTGAGGGAAGACTGAAGAGGCTCCACACAAACAAATATTGATGCTCGAAACAGACTCAGGCTCCGGGAAGAAGAGGGTGGGATGGCAGGAAAAACACAGGCAACTAGAAAGGGTAATCGACGAATATCTTGAAGAGAAAACACCGGTTGAAATAATTGAGGAAAGAAAGCAATGACTTCGCACGAGTAGGATGGATACTCGATTACGGACTCCGGTTCCGAGGAGAAAAGGGTGGGTGGGTGGGAAAAGAAAACACTGAGGATTGAACTTGGCAAAGATGAAGAGGCTCAAGTCAACTTGACGAGAAATGCACCGGACAAAAGAGGATGGACAACTCACGAAACTAACCACGTGATCCTAAAGAAAAATTTGAAGGGGAAGAGGAGTAATTAAAAACACCGACGTCAAGATTCCTTACCAGAGCGACGAAGGGGTAGAGGAGTAAAAAGAAGTCCTACTCTCCGATATAACTAGACTCCGAAAACAGTTTTCTTCTAGACTCAACAACGACCAAACTACACGATCAATCAAGGGGGGCTCCTAGGGTCGGTCGAGGCTCTGATACCAACTTGTCACGCCCAATATGCGACCCTATCCAAAAGGAACTCGAAGGTCCCACCAAGGATAGACCCGCATATTGAAACACTTTTGCAAGGTGGATATCATTACATCAACATTACATAAATAGATGGGGATACATACAAGAGGCATACAACGCCACACGAATACAACATCATCTCACAAAAGAGCACCATCCGACTACAGATGAAACACAAACAGAAACTCAAACGACATCCACCCTGCTAGCCCAGGCTGCCGACCTGGAACCTATCCCCTGATCGAAGAAGAAGCAGAAGAAGAACTCCAAGACAAGCAAACATCGCTCTTGCGTCATGATCATCCCATAACCTGTACCTGCAATTGTTGTTGTAGTAATCTGTGAGCCACGAGGACTCAGCAATCCCATTACCATGGGTATCAAGACTAGCAAACCTTAATGTGACAGGAAGGGGTAAAGTGGTGAGGTTGCAGCAGTGACTAAGCAAGTATGGTGGCTAACATACGCAAATGAGAGCGAGAAGAGAAACAAAGGAACGGTCGTGAAGCTAGCAATGATCAAGAGGTGATCCTGAACACCTACTTACGTCAAACATAACCCAGAAACCGTGTTCACTTCCCGGACTTCGCCGAAAAGAGACCATCACGGCTACACACGCGGTTGATGCGTTTTAATTCGGATCAGGTGTCAAGTTATCTACAACCGGACATTAACAAATTCCCATCTTCCACATAACCGCGGGCATGGCTCTCGAAAGTTTATACCCTGCAGGGGTGTCCCAACTTAGCCCATGATAAGCTCTGGCGATCAACAAAGGATATTCCTTCTCCCAGGAAGACCCGATCAGTCTCGGAATCCCGGTTTACAAGACATTTTGACAATGGTAAAACAAGACCAGCAAAGCCGCCCGATGCGCCGACAATCCCGATAGGAGCTGCACATATCTCGTTCTCAGGGCAACACCGGATAAGTCAAGCTACGAGTAAAACCAGACCTCGAGTTTCCCCGAGGGGGCCCCGCAGGCTGCTCGGTTCGGACCAACACTTAGACAAGCACTAGCCCCGGGGGGCTAAAATAAAGATGACCCTTGGGTTGGCCGACCCAAGGGAAGGGTATAGGTGGTGGTGAGGCAAATGGTAAAACCAAGGTTGGGCCTTGCTGGACAAGTTTTATTCAAAGCGAACTGTCAGGGGGGTCCCATAAATCACCCGACCGCGTTAGGAACGCAAAAATCCGGGAACATAACACCGGTTTGACGGAAACTAGGGCAACAAGAGTGGAACAAAACACCAGGCATAAGGCCGAGCCTTCCACCCTTTACCAAATATATAGATGCATTAATAATATAAGAGATATTGTGATATCAGAACATAACCCTGTCCACCATGGAGCAATCTTCATCTTCACCTGCAGCTAGCAACGCTATAAGAGGGGCTGAGCAAAAGCGGTAACATAGCCAAGCAACGGTTTGCTAGGAAGGGTGTCAAAAGGTTAGAGGTTCATGGCAATTTGGGGAGGCTTGAAGAACAAGTTATAGGAAGCGCAGCAAAGCGATAGAACAAAGCAACTAGCATAGCAATGATAGTAGTGAGATCCAGGGTAGCGGTCATCCTGCCTGAAATCCCGCTAGGAAGAAGAACGAGTCCATGAAGAAGATGAAGCCACGAAGACGAATCACACGTAGACGGACGCATCCTCACGATCGCAACGAAACGGGAACTATCGAGAAGAAGCACACAACATGGTAAACACACCACACATGGACAAGACATGATGCACAACAAGCATGATGCATGACAAAGCTACATGAAGCTACGCATGGCAAGAGATGATGCAAACAAGAACAACACATCAAAGCAAGTTTAAATGAGGCCGGAAACAACATATAACAATTCCGGTAAGTCCTCATATGCATATTTCGAATTGGTCCAGATCTGAATAAACCTTATGTTCAAGTTGTTATACAGCAAGTTAAGATGCACCAAGATGATCTCCACGAAATTCTAGTCAAGTTACATATAAAGTTTATTAGATTCGGAGTTACGGCCTAGAAGATATGAGAAAAACAAGTTAAACATGGCATTGATGCAAAATGCATACAAACATCAAGCAAACACACCAAAACAAGGATGCAACATGGTAATATGAAGCTACATGCAAAAACAAGCATGTTTCATATAGAGCACACTCGAAACGGAGCAACGGTGCAACACATACACTCTATACAAGTTATAGCAACAATTTGTCCATAACAGCAACTAGGCATCTTACAAGTATCAAAACAACAAGCTCCAGCACCCCAACATAAGAACAAAAGGCATGAGCATGTAGTACAGGTAAAGCATAACAAGACGTGAACACTGAGCTATCTCCAGAAACAATTAGAACATGCTCAAAAGGACATGGAAAGATTGCAAATAATAACAGTTTCAGACTTTGCAGAAATAACATCAGGTTGCAATGTTTAGAGCTATCAAACGACATGTTACAGGAACTTAACATGGCAAAAAAAGGCATGGCATGAATCTACTATTTGCATAGAACAAAAGTCCCTTACTGACTATGAGCCAAAAAGACACAGAAGATATGATGGCACCCATGTAAACATGGCAAGTTATATTACAGATTCATACATGGCAGAAACAACAATAAGTAGGCATGTTGGTGAGCTTGAACCACTCAGCACAGAGCAATACATGGCATGGCAAGGCAACAAACAGTAATAAGACATGTTTATGAAGCTAAGAATGGCAAGAACAAGTTCATAGAATGCATGGATCACTAGAAAAGCACATGGCCAAAACTGAACTTCATGTTAACAGGTTGACAGCAACATTATTTAGCAAGTTTGGAGCAAGATTACAACAGGCTACAGTAGGCTATAAATGCAACCAGGGGCATGAATGGATAGAGCATGACATGTATAACAAAACATCCTTAGTGAACATCTCCATAATACTGCACCAAATGACTTGTAGCAGCAGGTTTATATAGCAACAAAATATAACAGAATCTGTCAGGAAAACAACAACAGGTACCCTACTTAACAAGCTTGATGCACTCACCACACAACTCACAAAAATATATGGATAGCACCCCTGGAAAGATGGAATGGCATAGATCAAAACACATGTAGACATCAACCTCATAGGATGCACACATCAAACATAGCAAAAATGACAAATGAGCATGTTATAACAGTTTTAGCAGATTAACAGCAACATGCACACTTCCAACAGTATTTCGGGCATCAAGATGAGCTAAAATGAAAATGATGCAATGAGATGAAATGAAGTACTCGTCGAGGCGAACAATTGGACATATTACACGCACGAAACGGAGCTACAGATGCAGAGATACGATGCGATGAACATGGCATGATAATGTAAAATATCAAGGACTTGGACGAATTTCACCTCCGGATCTGAGGGTTGACCTGGGCGCAGATGACGAGGATGGCCGGGGTTCTCGCCGGAGAAGAAGCCGGAGAGGAGGGGGACGCCGGAGACGGGCGGATCTGACCGGGGTCGACTCAGGGGCGCCGGATCTGTGGCCGGAGGCGAGGGGAGGCCGGGGTAATGGGGCGGACGGCAGCGGGGAGCCGGCGGGCAGAGCCGCGGGGCAGCGCCGGCGGGGGAAACTGGGCAGTGGAGGAGGCCGAAGGCGCTCGGGCGCGCGGCGGCGAGGACCTCCGGTGGCCGGCGCGGGGCGCGGCCGAGCGGCGCGAGCCACCGGGCGAGAGGCGGCGAGGGATGCCAGGCGGCGGCGAGGCGACTGGTCGGCGGCAAACATCGGCGGGCGCCGGCGGGGGCTGCGGCGGCGGGCGGATGGGCCAGGCGGTGGCGGCGCGAGGGCCCGCGCGGGCCCGCATTGGGCTTCGCGGGCCGGCGGCGAGGAAGGCGGCGGCAGGCCACGCGGCGCGCTCTGATTGGCTGGGCGCGGCGGCGCAGACGTGTCCGGCTCCGTCCGGACATGTTCGGCGGCGGAAAGGGAGCGGGGCTAGGGTTTGGGGGGATTCATCCGCGAAAAATGCAGGTGGGAACTTATATATAGGTAGAGGGAGCTAGGAGAGTCCAAATGAGGAGCGGTTTTCGCCCACACGATCGTGATCGAACGATCGAGAGGATGGAGTTGGAGTTTGCTGGGTTTTGGGCCACTTTGAAGGGGTGTTGGGCTGCACACAAAAGAGGCCTTTACGGTTCCCCGGTTAACCGTTGGAGTATCAAACGACCTCCAAATGACACGAAACTTGACAGGCGGTCTACCGGTGCTATACCAAGGCCGCTTGGCAAACCTCGGTCCATTCCGAGAACGTTTAACGCCTGCACATGAAAAGAGGTAAAAGGGGGCGCCAGAGGACATAGGAGTGTCGGATTGCAAAACGGACAACGGGGAAAATGCTCGGATGCATGAGACGAACATGTATGCGAAATGAAATGCACATGATGACATGATAAAATGCAACACGCAAGCAAATGACAAGGCAACGACGGCGAATAACTGGAAGACACCTGGCGCATCGGATCCGGGGCGTTACATGGCGCCTGGGCCTTGTCCTGGGGCTTGGCGGCCTCACCCTTGGTTAACTGTAGGCAAAGTAGCACTGTTCGATGCGTGCTTTGTACAGTTGAACCTGTATAAGTACTCATACTACTTTCAGCTTTGGTTGTTAAGTGCCCCTGCTAGTTTCAGTTAAGGTTGTTAAGTACTCCTGCTGCTTTTACAGTCTGTCATGTTTTTTCAGTCCTGTCTTCTTCCAGCCGCCAAAAGCAAACCAATGTCAGCGGGGCCGCCTGCTTCCGCCTCCCACGGCTGGCTGCGCCTTAGCGCACGCATCGCCGCCCCACCGTCTCCTGAATCGTTAACGCAAACGTCCTCCGCGCGCTTTGGTGCGCTCGCTGCGGCGCCGCCCTCTCGCGTGGTCAATATGGTCAACAAACAACAAGAATCGGCAGAAGTACGTGGAGAGGATGACAGTAGGAGCCCACGATGTCAGCGTATGGAAAAATAAAATGCTTCCTCCTAGTGTTTTCCTGACATCTGGGACCCACGACATTGTGAGCGTATATAGTCAATAGACAAGAGAACAACACAAGATCGGCTGACACCTGGAACGTAGCTGCTCGAGCAGTATTTTTTTGTTATTGTTGAGATGGAGCAGGGTTTGAATTGGGATGTTACCCGTCTAGCCCAGGCTTATATTTATGTTCACCATGTGACCAGCCCAGCTATTTTTTCTTTGTGAAAATGACCCCAGTTTATTTTTTTCTGAAGAATACCCAATCCAGGCCTACTTATGTTTCTGTGCCCTGATGGGGTGCAACTCTTTCAAGACGCCTGCAAATCTTGAAAGTAATATGAAAGGGGTTGTAAATGTAAAAACAGATGACAAATTGGCAATTACTTTATAATTTCTAAAAATGTTCACATTTCAGATTCCTATTTCCCTAGGCATTAACCTAATTTAAATATATCTTAAAAGTACTTTAAATCTGGCTCGACATTTCGGTATTAAAAATAGTTTGGAACCCACAGAAATATGTGAAATTGGCCCTGTCCAACCAAAAAAAAAGACTGCAATAAATTGCACAAGAAGTTGCCATGAGCTATATATAAATTATTAAAAATAAGATGGAGTGGTCTGACTTGTGGGCCTGTTTAGTTGACGCGTATGCAAGATATTTTTAGTTATTATATACGTCAATAAACGATTCTAGCAGACGTAACCGTTGGATGTCAATCCAACGACCGTCGTGTTTCTTTAATCTATGATCTTCTTGCTCCAGCCGCCAAAGCAGTGCCGGCGGGACCGCCTGCTCCCGCCTCCCGTGGCCGGCTGTGCTGCCGCGCAGGCCTCAGCGCCCCCTACTGCTCCCACCGCTGGCCAGGGCATCCCTCTACTCACCCACACCCCCTGTTATTCTGCGGCGATGGCAGCCTCACACCGGAGCCGAACCGGTGAACCCTCGTACTCCTCTCCGCGCGGGCTTCCACTGCCGCGTCGTCCCCGCCTCTGCGTCGTCCCCTTCCTAGGCCTCGCCTTCGTACACCGCCGTGGTGCTCTTGGTGTGGCGTGGTCAATGTGCTCAATGACCGACTTCCATCGGAAGAGTATTGTATGTGGAGAGGCTGACAGCTGGGTCCACGACAGCCGCAAGGAAGTGCGTCCTTATTACGTAGAAAATAATTATTTCTCCACCTGGTAGCAGGGACCCACCAGATGGGCCACCAGTATTTCGAGAAAAAAACCTTTCCCCCTGACTGCTAGGACCCACCGGACGGGCCATCGTATTTCGCGAAAAAAACGTTCCCCCTGCTGTCAGCTCGGACCCATAGGAAGTGCTTCCTTATTACGCACAAAAAAATGAATACCCCCTGCTAGCTGGGACCAACCTTGCTGGGAGGCTGACTTGTGGGCCTACTAAGTTGACTAGGACGGAGGCCTTTGTCAACTTTAGTCAATATATGAACGATTCTAGCTCAAGTAACCGTACGATGTCCATCCAACATGCATAGTGCTTCTTCAACCTCTGGTCTTCTTGCTCCAGCCGCCCAAAGCAGTGCCGGTCGTTCCGCATGCTCCTGCCTCCCGTGGCCGGCTGTGATGCTGCGCAGGCCTCACCAGCCCCTACTACTCCCACCGCTGGCCAGGCCATCCCTCTACTCACCCACACCCCCTGTTATTCTGTGGCGACGGCAGCCTCACACCGTAGCCGAACGAGTGAACTCTCATACTCCTCTACGCGTGGGCATCCACTGCCGCATCTTCATTGGCTCCGCATCGTCCCCTTCCTAGGCCTCGCCGTCATCCACCGCCCTAGTGCTCTCGGCACGGCGTGGTCAACATGGTCAAGGAACGACTTCCATCGGATGTGGACTGTACGTGGAGAGGCTGACAGCTGTGTCCACGGCTGTAACAAGGAAGTGCCTCCTTATTACGCGGAAAATTATGATTCCTCCACCTGACAGCAGGGACCCATCAGACGGGCCACTGTATTTCGCGAAAAAATGTTTCCCCCCTGACTGCTGGGACCCACCAGCTACATCTTCGCACGCAAGGAAGTGCATCCGAAAAAAACGATTCGCCCCCCTGACTGCTGGGACCTACCAGCTACATCTTCACACGCAAGGAAGTGCGTCCTGGCAAAAAATAAAAAAATGATTCGCCCCCTGACTGCTGGGACCCACCATCTACATCTTCGCATGCAAGGAAGTGCCTGACAGTCGGGACCCACCTGGTCGAAGCATACGTAGCGTTGTCATCCTGGTCGCGAACATGTACGTACATGCTGGTGGATGTAGAGGCGCGCACGTAGCATGTACATGTACGTACAGCGGCAAGTATGCAAGAAATAAAATACAGCCACATACATACATACGGGCGGGGTTTCGAACGCCTACTCGTGCATATATACGTACGGCCAGGGCTCGTGTACATCGCTGGGTCAGAACAGAGAAACAACATCATCGTCGTGTTCATGTGGAGCCAACCGGCTGGGTCAGAATGGAATGCGTCGTTGTGTTCATCGGGAGGGCTTGGATGGAATAGGCGATGGAAACGAGGCCTAGCGTACCGCAGAACAGAGGAAATGACCTTGTGTTCGACCGGCCACGTTCGAAATGGGATCCTGTTCATCGGGAGGGGTCTGGCGTACCGCAAAACGGAGGAAACGGACCTCCTATGGTCGAAACGGGGGTCCTGTTGATCGGGAGGGGTGTGGCGTACCGCAAAACAGAGGAAACAGACTTGTGTTGGAGCGCTACGGTCGAAACGGGGGTCCTGTTCATCAGGAGGGGTGTGGCGTACCGCAAAACGGGACTCCACGGGATACTGTTCATCTCCACCGTCGACCTCCTCGAGCCTCCATGGGCTACTGTTCATCCACCGTCGACCTCCTCCAGCCTCCACGGGCTCCTGTTCATCCACGGGCTCCTATTCACCCAGCCTCCACCGCGCGCTACTCCACCGGCTCCTATTCAACCACCCCTCTCCATGGGCTCCTATTCAACCACCCCTCCACGGGCTACTGTTCATCCACCCCTCCACCATCTACTGTTCATCCAGCCCTCCACGGGTTCGTCCTGTTCATCCAGCCCTCCACAAGGTCCTGTTCATCCAGCCCCAACCGGCTCGATCGATCGGGGTCCTGTTCATCTAGAGGCAACGCCACGGGGTCCTGTTCATCCACCCCCACCGCTCATTGTTCATCCAACCCCCCCCCCCCCCCCCGCAACGCTCACTATTCATCCAAACCCCCCTGCAACGCTCACTGTTCATCCAGAGGCAGCATCGATCGGCTTCAGTTAGCAGCAGTAGCGAAGAAATCGCTCAATCGCTCGGGTTCAGTAATGCGTAGCCTGCAGTGCAATCGCTCGGGTTCAGTTAGGCGATGCCTCGCTCGGGTTCAATTAGAGCCCAATGCCTCACACACACGCGCATACGCGTATGAGAGAAATGCGCATTGCTCGGCCCCCAACCACCCACCGTAACCGGGAACTCCTCGAAATTTTCCTCGCCCTCGCTTCTACCACGGCTTTTTCCGTCATGGACGGCCCAAAGAATGTCATGCAGCTGCGTCGCCTGCCCGCCCAGGATGAAAAGCCCATTTTCTCTCATGATTTTTTGTCATATAAGTAGGAGCCCACCACATCTATGATGAAACCGGGTTTTGTCACAATTATTGTCATAGAAGTGTCATAAGTATGACAGAATTTTTTTTCATTCGGCCCAAAATGTCACGGATGTGTCTTCTTTTGTAGTGTGATCAAAACATCCATGTGAACACCTCGTGGTCAACATATCCACACGGTCACCTCGTGAACACATCCCAAACTGAATGATCACCCTCAAGATCATCTCAACATCATCATCAACATCCTGCCAAATTGTTACTACTCACATACATCATATAAATCGACTATAAGTCATTCCGTCACGTGAGTGTTGATCGAACGGTGTGACCTTGTAAGGACGCGGCTATCGATAGCTTAAACACACACTCTGCAGAGGTAGCGCACTGTACCCACACCACGGAACCTATGGCCTCGCACTCCCATTTGGGTGGACCAACGGCATTCCGACAAAACCGATCTACTGCCATGACACTCTCCCAGCCACTCCGAACAACACCCCATTTTGGGTTCAGTCCTGGATGGCCCCGTGCCTACAAAAGGCACCAAAGACCACCGTCATGGCAAAACAAAAATGGTCCCAAACGGGGACATGTGCGCATAACCAAACTCGGGCTCACAAGGCTTATGTCCGCCTACCTGATCAAGGTAGCGCGCGCCCATAACCTTTCCCTAGTTGGAGGCACCGGTGAAAGGCACGACAATAGCATTGCATTAGGGCCTTCCCATAAAAGACAAATGTGGTTGCACTGGAAAAGCCCGGTTCGGTGGCACCTGACCAACTTAATGACGGAATATATCCCTAAAATATAACTGTGATAGTTGATACTCCGATATCAACTATCAAACTGTAATCCAAGTCATAGCAATATCCAACAAATAATCCAAGCATAATATCATCATACCGAAATACTTCGAGGATAGCATAACACTAATATAATGATGAATCCGAAAAAACAATCCTACTACTCTAATAATAAGAACAAGCTATCCAGCTAAGATCCACATGTAAACATCATCTCTGAAAATAATACTCCAAGCAACAGAACATCAACTATCATCATGAAGAAAATAAATCTAGCCACTAGTAATCCAAAGGCAACATGACATCCAAAGTAATACTCCGAAATATAATACCAGATACCATCATGAAAATAATCATAATACCAACCACTAATACTCCGATGACACATGATACTCATCAACTGCAAACATAACTCCTAGTAATCCAAACAATAGCACGGCAACATCAAGATCAAAATAATACTCCGAGAAAATGCCATGCACATAGTCATGTGTAGCTAAAGCAATATTTTAAACAAGTTCAAATAAATTAAACCATGTCACTGCATTACAGTGATGCAAATGGAGGTTGTGGCTTGCCTGGGGTGGAAGAAATCACTAGGAGAAAGTGCGAGAAACTCGCGGAAAAAATCGCCGGAAATTGTTGTCTCTCGGAGGGGGATGAATAAGGGCAGGGGCAAAATGGTCATTTTCAGAATGTTAACACATGGTGAAAGTGTGACAAACAGAAAGGGCTCGACGAAATGAAGATGTGGGCTTTGGAGTCACCTGATTTGGAGCTATAGGTAAAAAGCTATGAAGGGTTGAAGACCAGGGACTAATCTGTAAAACATTTATTCATAGACAGGCCCCTGGCGGCTGAACTGAAAGCGCACTCGGCTGAAATATGTTTTCTTTAAAGGAAAGCGCACTTCCAGCCATAGTTAAATAGAAATACACTTTCCAACATCGAAAACGCATTCTGTAAACTGCGCTTCCACTTATCCAGCATGGTAGTGGGGTCCCGGGGCTTAAGTCGCTGACGAGCAGGTCCCGCGGGGTCCACTGGCCAGCTAGCAGGGAGGGGGTTGGCGTTTGCTTCTTTTCCCGATGCCGCCCGAAGATCAGGCGAGGGCCGCCGGCGCCAGCGCCCGCTCCGGCGACTCGGGCCACGGCAGGCCAGGGCACCGCCGGGGATGGATGCGCCATTCCATCCCGCGCCCGTGGGTGGCCGCGCTGGCCTCGAGAGCTGCCGGGGTTGGACGCGCCCCTGGCTTGGGCGGGAGGCGGCCACGGTGAGCTTGAGACCGCGGCAAGGGTGCATCCGAGGAAGAGGCATGGGTCGAGGCGTCTACAGAGTGGTGGTGGTGGTCCTCTGGAGGTGAAGAGATGGAAGGAGAGGCATCGACTCTCTCGAATTTGAGCGGAGCCGAACGATGGCCATGGTGGCAATGGAGGTCGAGGAAGGGCTCTGGTGCTCGGGGAAGGGGCTCGGGAGGACTAGGGGAGAGGAGTGAGGCTGCTGGTGCGGTCGAGGTAGCTTGGGGTGTCCTTAAATAGGCGTCGGACGGGATGGCCGAGTTGTCATCGTCGCGGACGCGTGTCCATCACTGTAGACGTGTGTGCACGTGCATGAGCTCGGGGTTAGGCGCGAGAGGGAACAGGAGGGAGAGCTCACAAGGAAGAGGCGACCAAGCGAGCACAGGGAGGAAGAAGACGGCGAGCTCCGAGCCAAACCGCCACTATTTGCCCGTGGGCGCGCGGTGGCTTGCATCGGTGAGGAAGCGGACGGAGGGGGAGAGGGGTCCAGGGAAACGTCGACGACGAGGTGAAGCCAAGGGACATGCTCACGCGCGCAAAGTCAATGAGTGGGGAGCAGACGAAATAGAAATGGTGCCCTGGACGCGGCCACTGCACAGAGAGTGCGTGTACAGGCACGCCATCAGCGTAGTCAGCACGTGAATTGGGGCATTCAATGCTCTACATCACCCAAAACGTTCTCTAGTTGATAGTCCTTCCAAGTTAGAGCATTGATGAGGCCATGGTTGGATCTAGGGTGCTATGGTTAAATGGTAACTAAGCTCTGAAGTTTACTGCATCAAACTTGGCAGAGCACTGCTGATCAACAGGAAACTGATTGGGTCAAATGGTGTTGTCTGGGATGAGTAACTACGGAAGGACTATGATGCTGGAGGTTTTGGAGCATAATGGAGCACAAACTAATATAGTTGTTGTGTAACCCCAAAATTGGTCCAGAATCAAGATTTGGATGATGCACTCACATGGTGTGATGTAATGGGATGCAACTTGGCAAATCCTCATGATATGGACATATAAAGATGTTGTAAGAAGCTCATACCAAATGGGTTCACCAAAATGGTACTTGCTTCACAAACATCATTTCTGTCCAGAAACTTGGAATAATTTTGGTGACCAAATGGCTTGATGAAATGATGCAAAATTGGGTGGAGAGGTATTTTATGGGTATAAGGATGATCTGGTAATTTATCAGGATTTTTGAAGCAATATAAAATACACTTGCTTCACAACCTGAAAATATTGCCATAATCAAAGATTTTCTCCTGTGCTCAGATATATGATTGGGTGGAGGGCGTTAATATGAGCAGATTAAGGAGTGTCCAAAAGTTCAACTCAATTGGGTACTCCTAGCTAGTACTTCCTTCACAAAGCCTTCTGTCTGGCAGAAACTTTGAAAAATCACTGAGGAAGATTGGCTAGGCAAATAAAGTTGAACTTGTGCATGGGTAAATTATTTGGATAAACCAACATCTCAATCCCAACAACAATCTCATTCTTGGCTAACCGGCCAAGCAAAATATACCATCTCGACCACCTCGTGGTCCATATGATCACCTCGTGATCAAATATCCACGTGATCACCTCGTGGTCAACATATCCACACGGTCACCTCGTGACCACATCACAAACTGAAAGATCATCCTCAAGATCATCTCAACATCATCATCAAACATCCTGCCAAACTGTTACTGCTCACATACATCATATAAATCAACTATAAGTCATTCCGTCACGTGAGTTTTGATCGAATGGTGTGACCTAGTAAGGACGCGGCTATCGATAGCTTAAACACACACTTTGCAGAGGTAGCGCACTGTACCCACACCACGGAACCCATGGCCTCGCACTCCCATTTGGGTGGACCAACGGCATTCCGACAAAACCGATCTACTTCCATGACACTCTCCCAGCCACTCCGAACAACACCCCCTTTTGGGTTCAGTCCTGGGTGGCCTCGTGCCTACAAAAGGCACCAAAGACCACTGTCGTGGCAAAACAAAAACGGTCCCAAACGGGGACATGTGCACATAACCAAACTCGGGCTCACAAGGCTTATGTCCACCTACCTGATCAGGGTAGCGCGCGCCCATAACCTTCCCTAGTTGGAGGCACCTGCGAGAGGCACGACAATAGCATCGGATTAGGGCCTTCCCATAAAAGGCAAATGTGGTTGAACTGGAAAAGCCCGGTTCGGTGGCACCTGACCAACTTAATGACGGAATATATCCCCAAAATATAACTGTAATAGTTGATACTCCGATATCAATTATCAAACTGTAATCCAAGTCATAGGAATATCCAACAAATAATCCAAGCATAATATCATCATACCAAAATACTCCGAGGATAGCATAACACTACTATCACGATGAATCGAAATACAATATTCCTACTACTCCAATAACAAGAACAAGCTATCCAGCTAAGATCCACATGTAAACATCATCTCCAAAAATAATACTCCAAGCAACAGAACATCAATTATCATCATGAAGAAAATAAATCTAGCCACTAGTAATCCAAAGGCAACATGACATCCAGAGTAATACTCCCAAATATAATACCAGATACCATCATGAAAATGATCATAATATCAACCACTAGTACTCCAATGACACATGATACTCATCAACTTCAAACATAACTCCAAGTAATCCAAACAATAGCATGGCAACAGCAAGATCAAAATAATACTCCGAGAAAATGCCATGCACAGAGTCATGTGTAGCTAAAGCAATATTTTAAACAAGTTCAAATAAATTAAACCATGTCACTGCATTACAGTGATGCAAATGGAGGTTGTGGCTTGCCTGGGGTGGAAGAAATCACTAGGAGAAAGTGCGAGAAACTCGCAGAAAAAATCACCGGAAATTGTTGTCTCTCGGAGGGGGATGAATAAGGGCAGGGGCAAAATGGTCATTTTCAAAATGTTAACACATGGTGAAAGTGTGACCAACAGAAAGGGCTCGACGAAATGAAGATGTGGGCTTTGGAGTCACCTGATTTGGAGCTATAGGTAAAAAGATATGAAGGGTTGAAGACCAGGGACTAATCTGTAAAACATTTATTCATAGACAGGCCCCTGGCGGCTGAACTGAAAGCGCACTCGGCTGAAATATGTTTTCTTTAAAGGAAAGCGCACTTCCAGCCATAGTTAAATAGAAATACACTTTCCAACATCGAAAACGCATTCTGTAAACTGCGCTTCCACTTATCCAGCATGGTAGTGGGGTCCCGGGGCTTAAGTCGCTGACGAGCAGGTCCCGCGGGGTCCAATGGCCAGCTAGCAGGGAGGGGGTTGGCGTTTGCTTCTTTTCCCGATGCCGCCCGAAGATCAGGCGAGGGCCGCCGGCGCCAGCGCCCGCTTCGGCGACTCGGTCCACGGCAGGCCAGGGCACCGCCGGGGATGGATGCGCCATTCCATCCCGCGCCCGTGGGTGGCCGCGCTGGCCTCGAGAGCTGCCGGGGTTGGACGCGCCCCTGGCTTGGGCGGGAGGCGGCCACGGTGAGCTTGAGACCGCGGCAAGGGTGCATCCGAGGAAGAGGCATGGGTCGAGGCGTCTACAGAGTGGTGGTCCTCTGGAGGTGAAGAGATGGAAGGAGAGGCATCGACTCTCTCGAATTTGAGCGGAGCCGAACGATGGCCATGGTGGCAATGGAGGTCGAGGAAGGGCTCTGGTGCTCGGGGAAGGGGCTTGGGAGGACTAGGGGAGAGGAGTGAGGCTGCTGGTGCGGTCGATGTAGCTCGGGGTGTCCTTAAATAGGCGTCGGACGGGATGGCCGAGTTGTCATCGCCGCGGACGCGTGTCCATCGCTGTAGACGTGTGTGCACGTGCATGAGCTCGGGGTTAGGCGCGAGAGGGAACAGGAGGGAGAGCTCACAAGGAAGAGGCGACCAAGCGAGCACAGGGAGGAATAAGACGGCGAGCTCCGAGCCAAACCGCCACTGTTTGCCCGTGGGCACGCGGCGGCTTGCATCGGTGAGGAAGCGGACGGAGGGGGAGAGGGGTCCAAGGGAACGTCGACGATGAGGTGAAGCCAAGGGACATGCTCACGCGCGCAAAGTCAATGAGTGGGGAGCAGACGAAATAGAAATGGTGCCCTGGACGCGGCCACTGCACAGAGAGTGCGTGTACAGGCACGCCATCATCGTAGTCAGCACGTGAATTGGGGCATTCAATGCTCTACATCACCCAAAACGTTCTCTAGTTGATAGTCCTTCCAAGATAGAGCATTGATGAGGCCATGGTTGGATCTAGGGTGCTATGGTTAAATGGTAACTAAACTCTGAAGTTTACTGCATCAAACTTGGCAGAGCACTGCTGATCAACAGGAAACTGATTGGGTCAAATGGTGTTGTCTGGGATGAGTAACTACGGAAGGACTATGATGCTGGAGGTTTTGGAGCATAATGGAGCACAAACTAATATAGTTGTTGTGTAACCCCAAAATTGGTCCAGAATCAAGATTTGGATGATGCACTCACATGGTGTGATGTAATGGGATGCAACTTGGCAAATCCTCATGATATGGACATATAAAGATGTTGTAAGAAGCTCATACCAAATGGGTTCACCAAAATGGTACTTGCTTCACAAACATCATTTCTGTCCAGAAACTTGGAATAATTTTGGTGACCAAATGGCTTGATGAAATGATGCAAAATTGGGTGGAGAGGTATTTTATGGGTATAAGGATGATCTGGTAATTTATCAGGATTTTTGAAGCAATATAAAATACACTTGCTTCACAACCTGAAAATATTGCCATAATCAAAGATTTGCTCCTGTGCTCAGATATATGATTGGGTGGAGGGCGTTAATATGAGCAGATTAAGGAGTGTCCAAAAGTTCAACTCAATTGGGTACTCCTAGCTAGTACTTCCTTCACAAAGCCTTCTGTCTGGCAGAAACTTTGAAAAATCACTGAGGAAGATTGGCTAGGCAAATAAAGTTGAACTTGTGCATGGGTAAATTATTTGGATAAACCAACATCTCAATCCCAACAACAATCTCATTCTTGGCTAACCGGCCAAGCAAAATATACCATCTCGACCACCTCGTGGTCCATATGATCACCTCGTGATCAAATATCCACGTGATCACCTCGTGATCAACATATCCACACGGTCACCTCGTGACCACATCACAAACTGAAAGATCATCCTCAAGATCATCTCAACATCATCATCAAACATCCTGCCAAACTGTTACTGCTCACATACATCATATAAATCAACTATAAGTCATTCCGTCACGTGAGTGTTGATCGAATGGTGTGACCTAGTAAGGACGCGGCTATCGATAGCTTAAACACACACTTTGCAGAGGTAGCGCACTGTACCCACACCACGGAACCCATGGCCTCGCACTCCCATTTGGGTGGACCAACGGCATTCCGACAAAACCGATCTACTTCCATGACACTCTCCCAGCCACTCCGAACAACACCCCCTTTTGGGTTCAGTCCTGGGTGGCCTCGTGCCTACAAAAGGCACCAAAGACCACTGTCGTGGCAAAACAAAAATGGTCCCAAACGGGGACATGTGCACATAACCAAACTCAGGCTCACAAGGCTTATGTCCGCCTACCTGATCAGGGTAGCGCGCGCCCATAACCTTCCCTAGTTGGAGGCACCTGCGAGAGGCACGACAATAGCATCGCATTAGGGCCTTCCCATAAAAGGCAAATGTGGTTGAACTGGAAAAGCCCGGTTCGGTGGCACCTGACCAACTTAATGACGGAATATATCCCCAAAATATAACTGTAATAGTTGATACTCCGATATCAATTATCAAACTGTAATCCAAGTCATAGGAATATCCAACAAATAATCCAAGCATAATATCATCATACCAAAATACTCCGAGGATAGCATAACACTACTATCATGATGAATCGAAATACAATATTCCTACTACTCCAATAACAAGAACAAGCTATCCAGGTAAGATCCACATGTAAACATCATCTCCAAAAATAATACTCCAAGCAACAGAACATCAATTATCATCATGAAGAAAATAAATCTAGCCACTAGTAATCCAAAGGCAACATGACATCCAGAGTAATACTCCCAAATATAATACCAGATACCATCATGAAAATGATCATAATATCAACCACTAGTACTCCAATGACACATGATACTCATCAACTTCAAACATAACTCCAAGTAATCCAAACAATAGCATGGCAACAGCAAGATCAAAATAATACTCCGAGAAAATGCCATGCACAGAGTCATGTGTAGCTAAAGCAATATTTTAAACAAGTTCAAATAAATTAAACCATGTCACTGCATTACAGCGATGCAAATGGAGGTTGTGGCTTGCATGGGGTGGAAGAAATCACCAGGAGAAATTGCGATAAACTCGCGGAAAGAATCACCTGAATAAGGGCAGGGGCAAAATGGTCATTTTCAGAATGTTAACACATGGTGAAAGTGTGACCAACAGAAATGGCTCGTCGAGACAAAGATGTGGGCTTTGGAGTCACCTGATTTGGAGCTATGGGTAAAAAGATATGAAGGGTTGAAGACCAGGGACTAATCTGTAAAAAATTTATTCACAGACAAGCCCCTGGCGGCTGAACTGAAAGCGCACTCGGCTGAAATACGTTTTATTTAAAGGAAAGTGCACCTCCAGCCACATTTAAACAGAAATACGCTTTCCAACATCAAAAACGCGTTTATAAACTGCGCTTCCACTTATCCAGCGTGGCAGTGGGGGCCCGGGGCTTAAGTCGCTGACGAGCGGGTCCCACGGGTGTCGGCGTCTGCTTCTTCTTCCCGCCGCCGCCCGTAGATCTGGCACAGACCGCCGGTGCCAGCGCCCGCTCCGGCGACTTGGGCCACGGCAGGCCTGGGCACTGCCGGGGATGGATGCGCCATTCCATCCCGCGCTCGTGGGTGGCCGTGCCGGCCTCAGGGGCTGCCAGGGTTGGATGCACCCCTGGCTTGGGCGGGAGGCAGCCATGGTGAGCTTGAGACCGCGACAAGGGTGCATCCGAGGAGGAGGCGGGGGTTGAGCGTCTCCAAAGTGGTGGTGGTGGTGGTCTGCTGGAGGTGAAGAGATGGAAGGAGAGGCGTTGACTCTCTCGAATTTGAGAAGAGCCGAACGACGGCCATGGTGGCACTGGAGGTCGAGGAAGGGCTCTGGTGCTCAGGGAAGGGGCTCAGGAGGACTAGGGAGAGGAGTGAGGCTGCTGGTGCGGTCGAGGGAGCTCGGGGTGGCCTTAAAAAGGCGTGGGAGGGGATGGCCGAGTTGTCGTCGCCGCGGACGTGTGTCTGTCGCTGCAGACGCGTGTGCACACGCATGAGCTCGGGGTTAGGCGACGAGAGGGAACTGGAGGGAGAGCTCACGGGGAAGAGGCGGCCAAGGGAGTGCAGGGAGGAAGAAGACAGCGAGCTCTTAGCCAAACTGCCACTGTTTGCCCGTGGGCGCGCGGCGGCTTGCGTAGGTGAGGAAGCGGACGGAGGGGGAGAGGGGTCCTGGGGAACTTCGACGACAAGGTGAAGCCAAGGGACATGCTGACGCACGCGAAGTCGACGAGTGGGGAGCGGACGAAGCAGAAACGTCGCCCCTGGAGCGCGTGCACAGGCACGCCATCGTCGTAGTCACCACGTGAACTGGGGTATTCAATGCTCTACAACACCCAAAACATTGTCTAGCCGATAGTCCTTCCAAAATAGAGCATTGTTGAGGCCATGGCTGGATCTGGGGTGCTATGGTTAAATGCTAACTAAGCTCTGAAGTTTACTGCATCAAACTTGGCAGAGCACTGCTGATCAACAGGAAACTGACTGGGTCAAATGGTGTTGTCTGGGATGATTAACTGCGGAAGGACTATCATCCTGGAGGTTTTGGAGCATAATAGAGCACAAACTAATATCGTTGCTGTGTAACCCCAAAATTGGTCCAGAATCAAGATTTGGATGATGCACTCGCATGGTGTGATGGAATGGGATGCAACTTGTCAAATCCTCATGATATGGACATATAAAGATGCTGTAAAAAGCTCATACCAAATGGGCTCACCAAAATGGTACTTGCTTCACAAACATCATTTCTGTCCATAAACTTGGAGTAATTTTGGCGATCAAATGGCTTGATCGAATGATGCCAAATTGTGTGGAGAGGTGTTTTATGGGTATAAGGATGATCTGGTAATTTATCAGAATTTTTGAAGCAATATAAAATATACTTGCTTCACAACCTGAAAATATTGCCATAATCAAAGATTTGCTCCTGTGCACATATAGATGATTGGATGGGGCTGCAAGTGAGTGGAGGGGGTTAATATCAGCACATGAAGTAGTGTGAAGAAGTTCAACTCATTTGGGTACTCATAGCTAGTACTTCCTTCACAAAGCCTTCTGTCTGACAGAAACTTTGAAAAACCACCGAGGAAGATTGGCTAGGCAAATAAAGTTGAACTTGTGCATGGGGCAATTATTTGGACATATAAGCATGCCCAAAAAGCTTGGGATCCACTAGGAAAATATAAATGACACTTCCTTCACGAAGTGCCATTCAGTACAGAAAGGAAGAATAATTATTGGGGAATTATTCTTGGACTAGGACAGAAAAGTTTGGGCATATTTGAGCAACATATGACCCTAAGGAATTATGAGAATTAATTGGGAATTTTTGGATGGGCATAAATATAGGTTGCTTCACAAGCTAGGGCAGATAGGGTTATTCCTTTAATGAAGAAGGAATTTTCCCTAGAAAAGAATTTTAGGGTTTGGTCAAGGAGTGAAGTGACATGATCTTGGAAAGGTTTTGAGAATTATGAGCCACTTGGGAGGGGGAATGAGGATGATTTCCCAGGTGGCAAGGCCACAGATCCACTCCAAAAAGAAAAAACAGAGCAAAAACCAGATAAATCAAAAGAAAAAGAAAAGGGCCAAAAAAGAGGCTGTTACACCCTAAATTTCTAGCCTATAATGATTCCTATGATGATGAAAAGTTTCCCTCCACAGACTAACCCCTCCAGTTTATATACACACCAGAGGTGGTCTAGGGTTTGTACAAGGTTGGTTTATTAGGGAAGGAAACCTCCAGACTCTATTCTTGCCGTCCACGTATTCAGAAGTCCCATCCAGACACGGTATATGATCTTCAGCTTGATCTTGTACGTCCCATGCATCCCGGCCCATACTCCTAGGCCGAACATCTGAGGACACCTGAATCCAGGACTCCCTCAATATGCTCCAAAACCCTCAGCCACTTTCTCATTTCCACATATGTCCAAAACCTAAAAGTCAAACTCGGCCCCACTGATTTGATCTACCCGGCGCCACTGAGTTCATTTGACATAGCCACTACCACAAACCCTAGTCAGTTTGATTTTACCGATAGGATCTCGGTCTCGCCGAGATGGGATTGCAAACTCTCTGTTTCCCTTCATAACATTTCGGTCTCACCAAAATGAGCGATCGGTCCCACCGAGTTCGCAATGCAAACTCCCTGTTTCCTTTTCGTAATGTTTCGGTCTCACCAAAATGAGCGAATCGGTCAGATCGAGTTTGCCTGACCAACTCTCTATTTGCCTATTACTGAAATCGGTCCCACCGAGTTCATGTGATCGGTCTCACCGAGATCAAGTTATTGCCTAACCTTAGCACATCGGTCCCACCGAGTTGATCATGTCGGTCCCACCAAAAAGCCTAACGTTCACATTTTGAACTGAATCGGTCTGGCCGAGTTTCACCATTTGGTCTCACCGTATTTGGGAATCTGTGTGTAACGGTTAGATTTTGTGTGGAGGCTATATATAGCCCTCCACCCACTCTTTATTCGTGGAGAGAGCAACCAGAACGTTCCTACACTTCCAGCATTAATTTTCTGAGAGAGAACCACCTACTCATGTGTTGAGACCAAGACATTCCATTCCAACCACAAGAATCTTGATCTCTAGCCTTCCTCAAGTTGCTTTCCACTCAAATCATCTTTCCACCATAGCCAAATCTGTGAGAGAGAGTTGAGTGTTGGGGAGACTATCATTTGAAGCACAAGAGCAAGGAGTTCATCGTCAACACACCATCTATTACCTTTTGGAGAGTGGTGTCTCCTAGGTTGGTTAGTTGTCACTTGGGAGCCTCCGTCAAAATTGTGGAGTTGAACCAAGGAGTTTGTAAGGGCTAGGAGATCGCCTACTTTGCGAAGATTTACCCAAGTGAGGCAAGTACTTCGTGGGCGATGGCCATGGTGGGATAGACATGGTTTCTTCTTCGTGAACCCTTGCTGGGTGGAACCCTCCGTGGACTCGCGCAGCCGTTACCCTTCGTGGGTTGAAGTCTCCATCAATGTGGATGTACGATAGCACCACCTATCGGAACCACACCAAAAATCTCCGCGTCAACATTGCGTTTGCTCTCTCCAAACTCCTCCCCTTTACCTTCATATGCAATGATTTACATTCCGCTGCTATACTCTTAGAATTGCATGTGTAGGTTGATTGCTTCACTAGTGCTAAGTTGCCAAAATCTGCCAAGAATTAAAACTGGGAAAAGGCTAGGTTTTAATTTGGTCAAGTAGTCTAATAACCCCCCCTCTAGACATACTTTCGATCCTATCGTTAGTGAAGCTCCGCATCGAGCACCCGGCTGCTATCAAGGTATATAATGCAGCCGTGGAATAGATGATGAAGGCTCGTGTTGGGACCCCGACTCAATGGCACACCGATCTAGCATGTAACACCTCATATCACTTTGCGGCCCCACGCACGGTATTCCCACGGTTGTCGCCTTACCAGGCCCGGGACCGTTTGCGCCTTTTGGCACACATATATGATAGTGTCGCTAGCATCCATATGACAAGGAGCCCAGGCTGACATGGCTAGTCATGAACCCAAAGTGGAACTAACTTACAGGGACAGGCATACATGACCCAGCAATGAACGTGTCTGTCATCAGCGAGTGAATTCGGGCTGTAGCAACTGGGCTAGCAGGACTCCAGGGAATCTGGGCTGTAGCAGGCTAACAGGACTCCGGTAGACACCGCGTGACATTTCCCCGAAGGGACAGACACAGGAATGAAGAAGGACACATGCCGGCCAGCCTAAGTGTTCCGGAGCAGTAGCAAGCTACCATGGCTCAGTGGAAGCACTAGGAGACATTTCCCAGTAAGAGAGGCTACCAAGGATAAACAACTAGATAGTCAGATCCCACACATACCAAGCATTTCAATAACATACACACAATATGCTCGATATGTGCAAATATAACATGGCTTCACAACATGACCCTACAACTCAAGTATTTTATTCAATAGGCTCCACGGAGCGAGATATTACAACCATGGGCCGCATGACCCAACAATCAGAGCATACAAGTCAAAGCACATGCGGAAGCTTAACATGTCTGAGTACAGACAACTACAAATGAAAAAGGCTGAGAAGTCTGACTAACTACCAGATCCTGCCGAGGGCACCAGATCGTAGCTGAGGTAACAAGCTAAACGTCAAAGTTCACGCGGAACTACTAGTGAGACTGAAGTCTCTCTGCAAAACATAAAATAGGCAAATGTGAGTACAAATGTACCCAGCAAGACTTACATCAGAACTAACTACATATGCATCATTATCAACAAAGGGGATGGTTGGGTTTAACTACAGCAAGCCAGCTTTGACTCGGTGGCTATCCTAAACTACGACTGCAAGTAACTCTTTGAGGTGGCGCACACGAGTCCACATATTCACCATATCAATACGCCACTATGGATCCGCTCCCGTCTACCTACGAAAACGCCATCCATAGCACTCACGCTTATCTTGTGCATTTTAGAGTATCCACTTTCACTTGTCTATGAACTGTATAGGCAACCTAGAAGTCCTTTTCCATGGACACGGCTATTCGAATAGATGATGTAAACCCTGCAGGGGTGTACTTCTTCACACACGCTCTCGCCACTTACCACCATATACACGTCGTGTATCTCGGCAACCTTCAAGCGGAAGCCTGGAGAGGGAGTCGGCCACGACCTGACTAACCACACAAGTCTCTAGTCCAGGTTTATCACCTATTCGGGTTCCATCCGCAAGGAGATCCGGCCGGGGTGTCGCTCACGGCCCCAAACGATGTGAGCAGGGTTCCCAAGCCCACCTTGACAGGTGGATCTATGCTTGGTACACTGTGCCACGGTGCCTAGTCTGTCCCAAGCCCACCTGTACCGGGTGCCACTTGGTAGACTACTAACACTACCTACAAACACCAGAAACTAGTTGCGACTCCTGGACAGAGATCGAGTTGATTAATAAGGCGAGAGGGGCACTTAAGCATTCCAATTTGTGGTAGTAGCTATTCATGGATCACAAACACAGAACTCAGTTCTTGAGGACGGTTTCAATGAGACAACCCACCATGTACTCCTACATGGCCTCTCACCGCTACCTTTACCAAATCGTGTTCACACACTTAGCTCTCAACAGTAGGACATGTTCACGACTTTCCAATTCATCCCCGATGGATCAGACCTGACACAACTCTAAGCAATAGCAGGCATGACAAACAAGCATGATTGAGTAGGCACAACAGGGCTCAAACAACTCCAACTCATGCTAGTGGGTTTCATCTATTTACTGTGGCAATGACAGGTCATGCAGAGGAAAGGGGTTCAACTACCGCAGCATGTAACAGTTGAATTGTTGTTGTCCTAATGAAGTAAAAGAGAGCAGGAGCGAGAGAGTGGGATTGTAGCGGAATGAACAAGGGGGTTTTGCTTGCCTGGCACTTCTGAAGATAGTATAGTTCTTCATTGGTGTCATTGATCACATCGTCGAAACATGTCTACCGAGAGGGAACAAACACCGGCAAACAAGGAAGAACACCATCAATGCAACGCACAATATGATGCACGATCATGACATGGCAATATGATGTGATTTGAGCTAATGCAACTAGCAGCAGGTTAAATGAAGTTGGTTTGAACCTTAGGTTCAAATTCAAACTCCATATGTGAAGGTTTGAATGTCATTATATGATTTGGCCTGAACAGCAGCCATCAGTTGTTCTAACATGCGTGCGAATGGTATAGATGGATAGATTGGATTTTTCTGATCATTTTTCATATATAATTTATTTCATTTGGAGTTACGGTTGAATTTCTATGATTTTTAGAAGTTTTGGATATTTTCTGGAATTTCCTGCATAAGAATAAATCCAGAAAATAATTAACTGCGTCAGCACTGCGTCACTGTGACATCACGGTCAACGGGGCCGGACCAGGTCAAACTGACCAGTGGGTCCCGTCTGTTAGTAGTTAGTTAAACTTACTAAGTTTAGTTAGCATTTAACTAATACTAACCTAGCTTAGTTTGTGGCCTGGGGCCCACACGTCAGTGACCCAGGGGGTCAAACTGGGTCCACCCGGGGTCAACGGTCAGCGGGGTCAAACTCGCTGACGACTCGACGCCGGCGAGGCCCGAGACGGCGGTGCGGCTCGGAAATCGCTCATGGGTCTCCAAATGGGCGGCGGAGAGGCTCTATGGGTGTAGCGCGACGAGGCGCGTCTAACGGGGCAAGCGGGAGAAGCTCGGGTGGACTGAGCTCATCGGAAGCGAGCTCGCGGCGGCGGCCGGAGTTCGGTGGCGTGCGGGTTTGATGCTACGGGGCACGGTAGGGGCTACAGGCGGGTGTGTTCGGCTCCTGGGCTGCAACGAACGCGCTGATGAGCTCGGACGCGGGTGGCAGCAGCTGAGGCCGCGACGGCGATGAGGTACGGCGCTGGCGAGCTTCAGCGTTCGCGCAACTACGGCCTAGAGGAGGCGGCGAGCAATGGGGTTCGGGGGAGGAGGAAGAGAAGCTCACCGCGAGCACGATGGGAAGGTCAGTGGGCGCGGGGGAGGTCCGGAGCGAGCAGGGCGACGGTGGCGATCTCGGCGACCCGAGGAGGAAGAGGAGGTCAGGGCCGGTGCTTCGGGGCGTTTGGCATTGCGTGAGTCGACAGAGAGGCGTAGGCGATGGTGGCGGAGCTTCTGGGCATGTAGGAGAGGCGAGGGGGAGGCGGTAGCCACGGTGGTGGCGAACGGCGGCGACGAACCCGTTCGAGTGGGTGAGGGAGAGAGGTCCAGGGAGGGGATGAGCACGGGGAAGAGCGGGAGGGGGTCGAGGGGAGCGTGTGGCATCACCCGAAGAGGCCAGGGCTAAGCGGCAAGCAGGATGTCACACCCAATATGCGACCCTATCCAAAAGGAACTCGAAGGTCCCACCAAGGATAGACCCGCATATTGAAACGCTTTTGCAAGGTGGATATCATTACATCAACATTACATAATAGATGGGGATACATACAAAAGGCATACAATGCCACACGAATACAACATCATCTTACATAAGAGCATTATCCGACTATGGACGAAACACAAACAGAAACTCAAACGACATCCACCCTGCTAGCCCAGGCTGTCGACCTGGAACCTATCCCCTGATTGAAGAAGAAGCAGAAGAAGAACTCCAAAACAAGCAAACATCACTCTCGCGTCATGATCAGCGCATAACCTGTACCTGCAACTGTTGTTGTAGTAATCTGTGAGCCACGAGGACTCAGCAATCCCATTACCATGGGTATCAAGACTAGCAAAGCTTAATGGGAAAGGAAGGGGTAAAGTGGTGAGGTTGCAGCAGCGGCTAAGCAAGTATGGTGGCTAACATACGCAAATAAGAGCGAGAAGAGAAGCAAAGGAACGGGCGTCAACTAGTAATGATCAAGAGGTGATCCTGAACACCTACTTACATCAAACAGAACCCAAAAACCGTGTTCACTTCCTAGACTCCGCCGAAAGGAGACCATCAAGGCTACACACGCGGTTGATGCGTTTTAATTCGGATCTGGTGTCAAGTTATCTACAACCGGACATTAACAAATTCCCATATGCCACATAACCGCGGGTACGGCTTTCGAAAGATAATTCCCTGCAGGGGTGTCCCAACTTTGCAAATGATAAGCTCTCGCAATCAACGAAGGATATACCTTCTCCCAGGAAGACCCGATCAGTCTCGGAATCCCGATTTACAGACATTTCGACAATGGTAAAACTAGACCAGCAAGACCGCCCGCTGTGCCGACAAATCCCGATAGGAGCTGCACATATCTCCTTCTCAGGGCACACCGGATGAGCCAGACGTTGGGTTGGCATAGACCCTGGTTGCCCAGGGGGCGCCGGACATCGCTCGGTTTGGACCAACACTTAGACAAGCATTGGCCCGGGGGGGGGGTAAAATAAAGATGACCCTCGAGAGAGTGACTCCCAAAGGAAAAGTAGGTGGTGGTGAAGCAAATGGTAAAACCAAGGTTGGGCCTTGCTGGAGGAGTTTTATTCAAAGCGAACTGTCAAGGGGGTCCCATAAATCACCCAACCGGGTAAGGAACGCTAAATCCGGGAACATAATACCGGTATGACGAAAACTAGGGCGGCAAGAGTGAAACAAAACACCAGGCATAAGGCCGAGCCTTCCACCCTTTACCAAGTATATAGATGCATTAATAATATAAGAGATATCGTGATATCCCAACATAACCCTGTCCACCATGGAGCAATCTTCAACTTCACCTACAACTAACAACGCTATAAGGGGGGCTGAGCAAAGCGGTAACATAGCCAAACAACGGTTTGCTAGGAAGGGTGTCAAAGGTTAGAGTTTCGTGGCAATTTGGGAGGCTTGAAGAACAAGTTATAGGAAGCACAGCAGAGCGATAGAACGAAGCAACTAGCATAGCAATGATAGTAGTGAGATCCAAGGTGAGGGTCATCTTTCCTGAAATCCCGCAAGGAAGAAGAACGAGTCCATGAAGAAGATGAAGCCACAAAGACGAACCAAGCGTCGACGAACGAATCCTCACGATCGCAACGAAACGGGAACAGTCGAGAAGAAGCACACAACATAGTAAACACACCACACATAGAAAACACATGATGCACAACAAGCATGATGCATGAGAAAGCTAGATGAGGCTACTCATGGCAAGAGATGATGCAAACAAGAACAACACATCAAGGCAAGTTTAAATGAGGCCGGAAACAACATATAACAATTCCGGTAAGTCCTCATATGCAATTTACAAAGTTGGTCCAGATCTGAATACATTATGTTCAAGTTGTTAAACAGCAAGTTAAGATGCACCAAGATGATCTATACGAGATTCTAGTCAAGTTAGATATAAAGTTCATTTAATTCGGAGCTACGGCCTAGAAGATATGAGCAAAACAAGTTCAACATGGCATTGATGCTAAATGCGTCCAAACATCAAGCAAACACCTCAAAACAAGGATGCAACACGATAATATGAAACTACATGCAAAATCAAGCAAGTTTCATATAGAGCACACTCAAAACGGAGCAACGGTCAAACACATACACTATACAAGTTTAAAGGACAAGCTGTCCAAAACAGCAACTAGGCATCGAGCAAGCATCAAAACAATATGCTACATCATCTCAACGTAATAACAAAAGGAATGGGCATGAAGTACAGGTAAAGCATGACAAAAGATGAACACTGAGCTATCTCCAGAAATCACTAGAACATGCTCAAAAAGGACATGGCAAGATTGCAAATAATAACAGTTTCAGGCTTAGCAGAAATAACAGCAGGTTGCAATGTTTAGAGCTATCAAACAACATGTTACAGAAACTTATCATGGAAAACAAAGGCATGCAATTAATCTACTAATTGCATAGAACAAAAGTCCCTTACTGACCATGAGCTAAAAAGGATCAGAAGATATGATGTCACCCATGTAAACATAGCAAGTTATATGAAAGATTCATACATGGCAGGAACAACAATAAGTAAGCATGTTGGTGAGCTGGAACCACTCACCACAGAGCAATACATGGCAGGGAAAAGGCAACAAACAGTAAGAATACATGTTTGTTAAGCTAAGCATGGCAAGAACAAGTTAATAGGGTGCATGGATCACTAGCAACAACCATGGCAACATTGAACTTAATGTTAACAGGCTGACAACAACATTATTTAGCAAGTTTGGAGCAAGATAACAACATGTTACAGTAGGCTACAAATGCAACCAGGGGCATGAATGGATAGATCATGACATGTATAACAAAACATCCTTAGTGAACATCTCCATAATACTGCACCAAATGACTTGTAGCAGTAGGTTTATATAGCAACAAAATATAACAGAATCTGTCAGGAAAACAACAACAGGTACCCTACTTAACAAGCTTGATGCACTCACTACACAACTCACAAAAATACATGGGTGGCACCCCTCTGAAGATGGCATGGCATAGTTCAAAACTCATGTAGAGCTCAAGCTCATAAGATGCACACATCAAACATGCCAAAAATGACAAATGAGCATGTTCTGTTAACATACAGCAGATAACATATAGCATTCTTGCAACAATGATTCAGGCATCAAGATGGACTCAAATGAACATGATGCAATGGTATGAAATGAAGTACTCGTTGAGGCGAACAATTTGACATATTACATGCACAAAACGGAGCAGTATGCAGCAAGTTATGATGCGATGAACATTGCATGAAAATGTTAAAAACGAGAGACTTAGTGGATTTTACCCTCGCGGAGAAACGGGACGGAGGCGTTCCGGGACGGAGGGATCCGGGATGGGGAGGCGCGTTTGCTTCGAAGCACTGGTGGATCTCGTCCCGATCTAGGGCGGAGGAGCTCTGGCGAGCGGAGGAGGCTGGCAGGGAGCGAGGGGGCCGGAGGTGGCTGGATCCGGCGGCGGTGGTGGTCGGCGAAGGCGGCGGAGGGCGGCGTGCTCCGGCGGAGGTCGCGGGGGCGCGGGGCCAGCGATGGCGTGTCTGGCGGCGGTGCGCTCGGGCGGAGCGAGGCCGCGGCCGGCGGCGACGGTGGAATGCCCCGCGGCGGCGCGGGCGGAGCATGGGCGGCGGGGAGGCGCACGGCGAGGCGAGGCGGCGGTGGGGCATGGGTCCTGGTCGGCGGCGAGAGGAGCTGAGGCGCGTGGCGGCTCCGGCACGGGGACGGGGCGGCGGGGCGGCATCGGCGACGAGGCGGCGGAGACGGGCCCGACGCGGCCCGGTTCGGCCCGGGGCGGGCCAGATCTGGGCCCCGGGTGGCCGGCGCGGTAGGACGCGACTGGAGAGGCGTGGGGCGCCACGTGGCGGCTGAGGATTTGCTGCGGGGGCAGTGCAGAGGCGACGTGTCGCCCTGGGATTGGCCGGGCGACGTGGCGGCGGTGGTGGACATGTCCGGCCGTCGGCGGACGCGTACGGCGGCGCTAGGAGGAAGAGGTCTAGGGTTTTTGTACCGCGAAAAATGAGGAGGGGAAGGCAAATATATAGGTAGAGGGAGCTAGGAGTGTCCAAATGGGGAGCGGTTTTCGCCCACACAATCGTGATCGAACGACCGAGAGCATGGAGGGGGTTTGGATGGGTTATTGGGCCGATTTGGAGGGGTGTTGGGCTGCAACACAAAGAGGGCTTTTACGGTTACCCGGTTAACCGTTGGAGTATCAAACGACCTCCAAATGGCACGAAACTTGACAGGCGGTCTACCGGTGCTATACCAAGGCCATGTGGCAAACCTCGGTCCATTCTGAGAACGTTTAACACCCGCTCACAACAAGAGACAAAAAGGGAACGCCGGAGGACATAGGAGTGTCGGATTGCAAAACGGACAACGGGGAAAATGCTCGGATGCATGAGACGAACATGTATGCAAATGCGATGCACATGATGACATGATAAAATGCAACACACAAGCAAATGACATGGCAATGACGGCGAATAACTAGAGGACACCTGGCGCATCGAATCCGGGGCGTTACAACACTCCTCCACTAACAAGAGATCTCGTCCCGAGATCTTAGGACTGAGATGGAAGGGGAAATGGATGAGGTGAAACAAGAACTCAAGAGAAGAAGCAAAGAATCGAGAGCACTCGAGAAGAAGAGAGGAACAACGAGACTGACGAGAATCGAAAGCTCACAGAATCAGATAGACTATGAAACCACTCCGGTTAGAATGAGATAAGAAACAAATAAGACTAAAAGGATTGAGGCAGCACTCCGGCTAGAACATGGAGGAATAGAACACGAGCTTGAGAGGATGGAATGATACTTGATGAAGACATGACACAACACCTCCGGAAAGAATTGAAAGAGTTGAATGAAAAGAATGGAGAAGAAGATGACAACTTGTGCCACGAATGAAATTGAAAGCATCTTTAGAAGGAAGGATTGAATGGAGTTGTTGAGAAAATCAACAACGAAAAGAATAATCTTGTTGTGGACTTATAGATAACATCTCAAAATTATGAGGTGATAACCGGCCACAAACGGAAACGATTGGATAGCTGAGAAGAACGAAGAAATGCAAAACTCCACTTCAAAAGAATACGGAGAATTAATTACACTTCGAAAAGCAAAAAGGAAAGATACTTGAGCTCCTTCGAGAAGAATCTTGATGAACACTTGAGGAATGAATTAAATCATGAAGAACCACCATGAAGAACTCCGGTGACAAAATATGATGAGATAGAATGAAGGAAGAAATAATAAGATGAGCCTTGCGGTGATTTAGATGAAGGTTCCGACGAGATGGCTAGGAAATTTGAACTCCGGAAAAGAAAAGATAAAGACACTTGGAACTAGAATTTATTCATGAAGAACAAACTCCGGAGGAAGGGATTAATCACCTGGATGAAATAAGAATAAGATTTATTGTATGCTTATCCTTCATCAAATTAAATTGATGACAAGCAACGGATTTGGCATACTAATTATTCTTCTTGAAAAGGATTGAGAAGTGACATATTGCAAACTTGAGAAGGTCTTCATGAACCACTGGTAGGATTGAAAATAATGAAAGAATTAATATGATAATCAAAGAAAAAGAATCTTGAACGAGCCACCGTAATAATTCAAAAATGACTGCTGAAAAGAGAATGAATCAGCGGGAAGAATCAGAAGAACCAATATGCTCGAGGGGATTTAGATGCAAAGGAACAGGAATAACTCGAGATGATTGAAGAACATTTGAATGAAGAACCGGGATAATTGGATAATGGTAGCTGAAATATGAGGACAAAGAATTCTTCTGGAATGATGGCCTCCGGTGAAAGGAAACGGGAAAAACAACTTCTGACATACTCCGAATGGGTAAGAAAAGAATATCTGACAAACCGAATAATTCGCGAGCATAACATGAAGCTAGAACCACGAAACTTCGAGAGAACGGACAAGATTTAGAGGAAAAACTCTTCTTCAGTTTTCAAATGACGATGGGAAACACCACCAAAATTACTGAGATACTCCGGGAGAATGAAAACCGAAAAGGTTGAGCCAACAATGAAATGATTTGAAATCGATCTTGGAAAGGCATCTGACTGATGAAATCCATTCTTACGTCACACTTTGAAAAGAATTGAGAATAACTGAGGGGAAATTAGAAGAGTCAGGTAAGATCCTGGGAAAATAAAACAACTGAGGATTGAACTTGGCAAAGAAGAAGAGGCTCGAGTCAACTTGACGAGAAATGCACCGGATGAAAGGAGCTGAGAACTAACGTCGGAAAACCAACTGCGTGAACCTAAAGAAAAAATTTGAATGGGAAGAGGAGTAATACAAAACACCTATGTCAACATTCCTCACCAGAGCGACGAAGGGGCTGAGGAGTAAAAAGAATTCCTACTCTCCGATATAACTAGACTTCAAAACAGTTTTCTTCTAGACTCAACAACGGCCAAACTACACGATCAATCAAGGGTGCTCCTATGGTCGGTCGAGGCTCTGATACCAACTTGTCACGCCCAATATGCGACCCTATCCAAAAGGAACTCGAAGGTCCCACCAAGGATAGACTCGCATATTGAAACGCTTTTGCAAGGTGGATATCATTACACCAACATTACATAATAGATGGGGATACATACAAAAGGCATACAATGCCACACTAATACAACATCATCTTACATAAGAGCATCATCCGACTACGGACGAAACACAAATAGAAACTCAAACGACATCCACCCTGCTAGCCCAGGCTGCCGACCTGGAACCTATCCCCTGATCGAAGAAGAAGCCGAAGAAGAACTCCAAAACAAGCAAACATCGCTCTCGCGTCATGATCATCGCATAACCTGTACCTGCAACTGTTGTTGTAGTAATCTGTGAGCCATGAGGACTCAGCAATACCATTACCATGCCTATCAAGACTAGCAAAGCTTAATGGGAAAGGAAGGGTGTCGGTGTCAAAACCGGCGGATCTCGGGTAGGGGGTCCCGAACTGTGCGTCTAGGCGGATGGTAACAGGAGACAACGGACACGATGTTTTTACCCAGGTTCGGGCCCTCTCGGTGGAGGTAAAACCCTACTCCTGCTTGATTGATATTGATGATATGAGTAGTACAAGAGCGGATCTACCACGAGATCAAGGAGGCTAAACCCTAGAAGCTAGCCTATGGTATGATTGTTGTCATGGTTGTGTTGTCCTACGGACTAAAACCCTCCGGTTTATATAGACACCGGGGAAGGCTAGGGTTACACAGAGTCGGTTACAATGGTAGGGGATCTACATATCCGTATCGCCAAGCTTGCCTTCCACGCCAAGGAAAGTCCCATCCGGACACGGGACAAAGTCTTCAATCTTGTATCTTCATAGTCTTGGAGTCCGACTGACGATGATAGTCCGGCTGTCCGGACACCCCCTAGTCCAGGACTCCCTCAGTAGCCCCTGAACCAGGCTTCAATGATGATGAGTCCGGCGCGCATATTGTTCAGCATTGCAAGGCGGGTTCCTCCTCCGAATAATTCATAGAAGATTGTGAACACCTGGATAGTGTCTGGCTCTGCAAAATAATTTCCACATTCCACCGTAGAGAGAATAATATGTACACAAGTTCAATCTGCTGACGTATTTTGTGGCATGATGTCACGCCACTACCAAGCCTTTACTTGAATCGTTTTTTATGATACCACCTCAGCGCATTTAGCGAAGCGGTTTCCTTGGCACGTCTTATCGAAGCAGAGATCGTGTTCCCCTTATTCCGGGATTCCCATCAATACGGACGTGGGTAACCAACCGCGCCCGTCGCCATGCCTCCTCCACCGAAGGCGGGTTCCAAACGGTCACGGAGACGGCTCTTGGTATTCTCCTTCTTTATAATAGGACCAAGGCTCGTTTCTCTTCTTCAATCCTCCATCGAATCTTCTCCTTGCCCGAAGTTCCAACACCTAGAGCCCCAGATTCGAGCACTTCGGACCTCCAACAATGTCCGGCTCCGACCTACAGGGCCGGTGGATGCCCTCCTCCGTTATGGAGGAGGGAGTGCTAAAGCTGCAAGAGGCCAAGTACCTGAATTATGAGATTTCACACAGGTTGCCCGCCGAAGGGCAAGTCATCCCCACCCCCGAGCCCGGCGAGTATGTCATTTTTGTATCCCACCTCCGTCGGGGTTTAGGCTTCCCGATGGATCCTTTTGTGAGAGGGCTCATGTTTTACTATGGATTGGAATTACATGACTTGGCTCCGGAGTCCATCCTCCATATTTCTTCGTTCATCGTCGTCTGTGAAGCCTTCCTCCGTGTTACCCCTCACTTCGGCTTGTGGCTGAAGACCTTCGATATGAAGCCGAAGATGATCGAGGGGCGTCAAGCAGAGTGCGGCGGGGCGGTCGTAAGCAGGAGGGCCGATGCCCCGTGGCCCGAGGGCTCCTTCCAAGAGGTGCTCGGCTTGTGGCAACAGGAGTGGTTTTATATTACCGCTCCCAGGGGCAGCAGGCAGAAGCCGCTGCCCATATTCCGCTCAGGACCCCCACGACGATTGATGTCATGGGTCAACCAAGGGCTCAACTGGGGGTCGTCAAAGGACGTGCCCCTATTGCAGGGCCGGATTCGAGACCTCCAAGCGAGGGAGATCGATCTGGTCGTGGTGATGCAGGTTATGCTGATTAGGCGTCTCCTGCCTTGCAAACACCGTCCTCTCCGGCTGTGAGAATTTAATCCGGAGGGACCACGGATTCTCCAACACTTCATGGGCATGACGCCCGTGGAGATGTACAAATTGTTCTTCGGATCACAAGAGGTGTGTCCGGAATTGACTGAGGACGCCGGCGTAAGCTGCAATCGTCCGGATACCCAAGTAAGTAGCTCCGTGTCCGGACATACCGTTTGCTTGCCTTTGTATGATTCGACTTTTGACCGACTGCCCTTTAAACAGGAGTGGATAGCACAAGCAAAACTGATACGGTGTCCGGCCCCACTCCCAGAGACGGCGCCGGATCCCGTGCTGGTAAGGATGCTGGAGGTTGTGCCTTCAGAGGAAGGCGAAGGGGAGAACAGGGGAGCTACCGCCTCAACCAAGGAGGCTTGTGAGGAAGGGGGGATCGAGAATCACTCCTTCCAAGGGGAGAAGAGGACCGCTTCCGAAAACCCGGAGGCCAAAGCCCCGAAGCGGGGGAAGAAATCTTCACCGGAGGGTCCTGCGTCCGGAGAGGCTCCGGCCGCGCAGTCTCCCCTAAAGAATCAGCCCTCCAGCGAGCCATAAGTAGAAAAAAGGAGTTTTGTAATAAGGGACATTCCTATTTATGCTTCTGAGGATAACTTAAGCTTTTGCCTTGTATTTGGGATCTCCGTCCTTCTCAGATGAGCTCATCTTCGGGGGAACTCCGTCCGGAGATGATGGAGAGCGAAACGCCTCCATCTGCCGCGCCATCGGATGGGGCGGACGAGCCTGAAGTGTCATCATGGAGGGTATCCCCGAGTCCGGCTGGGCCGGATAGTTCGGCACCAACTGGTGTGCGGCCGGGGGAGTTGAAGGATCTGCTTGAGAGGGCATCCATCTCAGAAGGTCACCGTACACTGATGAGTACGGTGATTAAAAGAATTGCATCCGCCGAAGGCGGATTGCGTGATGCCATCAGGAGTTTGCTGGCGGGGTTTGAGGTACGTAAAAATGACATACCCTTTGACAGTTTTACACATAAAGTGCGCCCTATATAGATAGTAGCCCCTGAGACTCGGTAAGGTGTCGAGAACGACAACGTGTCGAGGATCAAAATCCCAGGTATTGAATTTCACCTTTCCTAAGCAGGTGGCGGATAGTTTGGTGGCTAGCCGGACTGATGGCATTGCCGAACTAAAGCGGCAACTCGATGTTGCGGATGCAGACATCGCGCTAGTCAACAGGCGACTTGATGAGTCGCATGGTAGGTTTCTTCTCCGCGGTCCCCTAGTAAGGGAGCCGAAGCCCACTCCTTACAATATGTGTGCTTGATGCAGATGGTGCCACTGCTGTGGAGAGCCTTCGGGCAGTACTTGCTCAAGCTAAGGAGCAAGCCCGAAAGAGTGATGCGGCTGCCTCGAGGGCGGCCGAAGAACTAGAAGCCGAAAGGGCTGCCCACTGCGGAAGCAGGGAGGAGATGGCCAAACTGGCCGTGAAGTTAAAAGATGCTACCGACCGCAATGAGGTTCTTGAAAAGGAGCGCCTAGCGGAGCGAGAAGACCTGGGGAAGGCCACCGCCGAAGCCAAGGATGCCCGTTCTGCAATGCGGGCTATAAAGGAGGAGCTGCGCCAGGCCGGAGATATTGTGGCTGGCAAGCCCTTTCTGCTGCGCCGAAGGTTTACAGATCCAAAGTATGCACAGCTTGGCCAGCTGTGGGGTCCGGAGGATCCTTATATGGACTTAGCGGCGAGTGCGGCGGATGCCGTTGTGCACTTCCGAAGTCAGAAGGATCACAAGACGGAAGAGCTGTTTTGCTCTCAATTCCATAGTCCGGAGCATTCACTTCCGCTAACCGATCGGTTGGCCGAGTGGGCTGAGCTGAATAGACTGTCCGGGCTTGCCATGACGGATATCATGACCCATGTCTGGCCGGATAGGGCCAAGCCGAATAGTTATTTTGGCTTATTGCAGCAATTTCTTGGGGCGGTGCCGCATATCAAGGCGATGAAGCGGTCGGCCTGCATAGAGGGTGCACGGATGGCCCTTGCCCGTGTGAAGACACATTGGACAGAGATGGATGCCACCGCTGTTGCGACCCAGGGTTCGGATGAGAACCGGTTACCAGCCGAGCACTATTTTGGGGAAGTTCTGCATGGTGCTCGTTTAATAGAGTCGTAGTGCTCAAAAAATATCACATTCAAATGAACGTTTTGGTTTGTAAAACGATGTTTATGATGTAAGCACTTTTTGGTACTTGTGCGTCCAAGTATTAAAATATCTCCTGTGCGGCCGTTTATGTATACGTGTGTATAACCTGAAAGATGGCAGTCGTCGGCTTCAGCCCCCACGCACATGGTGCGGGGGTGTTCCAAAAAAATAGCGCATTTTCACACTTAATCCGACGTCTCGGTCCTGTGAAGGAGGTGGTAGCGTAGCAAACGAGTCAACCGGACTATAATGCTTTATCACTTTCACTTAGCCATAGGAGTTCGAGGGTGGGACTACGATATAGCCCCTAGGGGCACCGCGCTCTCCGAATTCGGGGCGCGTATGTGCCTGACCGGGAAACGGTCCTTCGTCAAAGCGGAGGAATTCTAAACATTCTGGTAGTCGATCGAGTGGTTGACCAGTCTCTCCCTGTGTCATGACAATCAGTTTTCGGCTTTCTCTACTGAGGTGCTCGCCCAGCCGAACCGGGGCACAATCGCAGTAGTTCTCCTGGTGCCGCGTTAGCCGATGATACGGAATGTAAGGCAGCAAAACATAGGAGCCGGGCAAACCCAACATTTGACCAAAGACATGACTCGGAGCTGATGCATATAAGGCCTAACTCGAGACACCGAACACTCCCTAAGGTATTCGGTCTTTATGATAGCGGGCAGAAAAATGCCCTAAGCCCCTAGTGTCCAGGTACACGCAAGGTCCTCTGATGCAGCCGATGCCAAAACGTCAGTCTGCTCTCTGGTTATAATGAGAAACCAGGGGATATATAGCAACAAGAGACAGTAAAAAAGGTTTACGCAGGGTCTTAATCTGAAAAGAACCGTTGCCACGGGTCCCTGCTGCACGTCTGTGCCTGTGTCTCCGTTGTGCTGTATCCTAGACGGGTGTAACATGATGTTCATCTGTAAAAGAGAGGAACTTAGTTTGAAAAGTAATCGTGCAAAAAATGAATTAAAAATCAAAATATAAATAAATGAATAAAGCTGAGCTTATATTAGCTCATACGCACAGCCCCTTGTAAAGGGGTGTGCGGCTAGGGAGCCCCTAGCTTATTTATGCCGGACTCGTCTAACCATGTCCGGGGTCTTGAATGACCTTTTAATGAGATGATGCCGCGTGGACCGGGCATTTTAAGTGTAAGAGATGCGTAGTGTGGTATTGCATTAAAGCGGACAAAAGCTTCACGTCCCAACAGTGCTTGATGGCTATTTTTGAATGGGGCGATATGAAAGATTAGCTTTTCGCGTCGGAAGTTGTGGGTGACCCGAACACAACTTCTAGTAGTAAGGAGCCCGTGCACTTGGCGTAGGGGCCTGGCGTCACTCCTTTGAAAGAAGTGCGACTATGTCGGATTTTAGTAAGGTCTATCCCCAACTTGCGGATTGTGTCCGGATATAGAAGGTTTAAATCACTGCCATCGTCCATCAGGACTTGTTTAAATTGTAGTCCGTTGATTATAGGATCCAATATCAGAGCAGTCCATCCTGCGTTTCGAATGCTTCTGGAATAGTCCAGGTGGTCGAAAGTAATTGGTTTTAACATCCAATCTCGGTGTTCCGCTGGGGTGGACCGTGCGACACGTGCTTTAGCGGGTGCCGTACTATTTTTCCATGCTATCACATGTAGTGAGTTTACTGTTTTGACTTCTTGTGGGAAAGTCTTTTGTTTTCCGGCGCTCTGCTGGTGGGGTTCGTCATCATCCTCGCTTGGCGCATCGAGCCCCTTGTGTTCGGCGTTGAGTCGGCTGGACTATTTGAAAACCCAACAATCTCGGTGGGTGTGGTTTGCAGGCCTTCCGGAAGTAGTGTGGATTTGACATATCCGATCCAAAATTTTGTTTAAGTTGGATAGCTCATCTCTGTTGTCCTTAAGAGGCAGTGTTTTGTTGTTCGGCCGCGATCTTTTGAATCCGGCGTTGACTGCCGTGTTCTTTGGGCTTTTTTCTTTATTTCGGTGCTGATCCTTTCTGCGCCGTGATTTTCCATTTCCATCCTTGATCTCGGATGTACTCGGGTCGCTGGTGCTGCATCTTGCTAGCCAGCTGTCTTCCCCCACGCAAAAGCGGGTCATGAGGCTTGTTAGCGTGGCCATTGTTCTCGGCTTCTCTTGGCCGAGGTGTCTGGCGAGCCATTCGTCTCGGACATTATGTTTAAAAGCTGCTAAGGCTTCGGCGTCTGGACAGTCGACTATTTGGTTCTTTTTGGTAAGGAACCTGTTCCAGAATTTGCGCGCTGACTCTCCGGGCTGTTGAGTTATGTGACTTAAATCGTCTGCATCCGGAGGGCGGACATAAGTCCCTTGAAAATTTGCTCTAAACGCATCCTCAAGCTGTTCCCAGCTTCCAATAGTATTTTCTGGGAGGCTTTTGAGCCAATGCCGAGCTGGCCCTTTGAGCTTGAGGGGTAGATATTTATGGCGTGGAGATCGTCTCCTCTAGCCATGTGTATGTGGAGGATGTAATCCTCAATCCAGACTCCAGGGTCCGTTGTTCCGTCATATGCCTCTATATTTACGGGTTTGAACCCTGCTGGAAATTCATGATCCAGCACCTCATCGGTGAAACATAGTGGGTGTGCGGCGCCCCTGTATTTGGGTGTGCCGTTGCCTTCGATCACTTGGCGTGTTGTGTTGCTTCCTGGGGCCCTCTTTTTTGGCCCATAAATGGACCTGACCGGGCCATCTGTTTTCCGAGGATCAGGAGTCGGCTTGTGTGCGGCGCTGCTTATCGCTTTTGGCCCGTCATCTGGTCGTCTATCCGGCCAGGCGGCCTCTTTGCTTTTTGACTGTGGGGGCTCTACGGCCTCCTCGTCGAATTCTGGCAGCAGCTTGCGCTGCGGGTAGCTCTTTGTTTGGTGGCCATTGCCATATTTGTCCGCGGTCTTGAGTACTTTGCTCCACCTCATTCTGAGTATGTTTTCCGCTGTTTTGAGCTTCCGTTTTTCCTTCTTCAGACTTCTTGCAGTGGCGACGAGTCTTTTGTGAAGATTCTTATGCTCCGTTGGTGTGTCCGGCATGAGATCTTCTGGACTGTTGTTTTCGCCGGGCGTGGAGTGATTATCTGATTCATCCTGTTCGGATGGTTGCTTGGTTGCATGTTCGTCGTCCACTGGCTTGTCCTGCTCTATTGCTGGGTTGTTAGGAGTGCTGTTTTTGTCGAGGCGGGACTTAGGGCGGCGTCTGCGTCGCCGTTTTGGTTGTTTGTCGGCGGGATTACCCTTTGCCGCGTCCCATTGTTCCTCGTTATCGGTTCCCTTTGGGGTGTCCACCATATATACATCATGGGTTGGGGTCGCCTTCCAGTGCTCGATGAGCGCTGGTTCTTGGTAGTCTACGGCATCGTCGTCCATACCGTCGATGTCTTCGGAGTCGTAGTCTAGCATGTCGGTTAGATCGTCGACAGTGGCTACAAAGTGGGTGGTGGGTGGGCTTTGAATTTCTTCGTCGTCCGCATCCCGACCATCCTGACCGCAGTCCGGCCAGAGTTCTCCTGATAGCGAGAGATGCTTTAGCGAATTTAGGATGTCGCCAAAGGGTGAGTGCTGAAAGATGTCCGCGGCGGTGAACTCCATGATCGGCGCCCAATCGGATTCGATTGGCAGGGGCGCAGGAGGTTCGGAGTCCGGCAAGGAGTTCGGCGCCTCGGAGTCACGAGCTTTACAAGGGACAAGGTCGGTATTCGGCTCCATCGCCGTAGAAGTTGTAGCTACCGAGGCGGTGTCCAGCCACCTATCCTCGATCTGCGCGGTCTGCTCCGAACTATGGGTCAGAACGGACTCGTGTGCTGGCTCCAGGGCACTATCCGGCGGCAGAGCTAAATCATGCCCATCGTGACAGCGCGGCACGCTCGGCTGTGGTTCGAATCCATCGAAGATCAAGTCTCCGTGGATGTTGGCCGTGAAGTTTTGGCTTCCAAACCTGATCTGATGACCAGGGGCGTAGCTTTTGATCTGCTCCAGATGGCCAAGCGAATTGGCCTGCAGTGCAAAGCCGCCGAACACGAAGATCTGTCCGGGGAGAAAAGTCTCACCCTGGACGGCGTTGTTGTTGATTGAAGAAGCCATCAAGCCTATCGGTGACGACACAGAGGAACTCTCAATGAAAGCACCAATGTCGGTGTCAAAACCGGCGGATCTCGGGTAGGGGGTCCCGAACTGCGCGTCTAGGCGGATGGTAACAGGAGACAAGGGACACGATGTTTTTACCCAGGTTCGGGCTCTCTCGATGGAGGTAAAACCCTACTCCTGCTTGATTGATATTGATGATATGGGTAGTACAAGAGTGGATCTACCACGAGATCAAGGAGGCTAAACCCTAGAAGCTAGCCTATGGTATGATTGTTGTCATGGTTGTGTTGTCCTACGGACTAAAACCCTCCGGTTTATATAGACACCGGGGAAGGCTAGGGTTACACAGAGTCGGTTACAATGGTAGGAGATCTACATATCCGTATCGCCAAGCTTGCCTTCCACGCCAAGGAAAGTCCCATCCGGACACGGGACGAAGTCTTCAATCTTGTATCTTCATAGTCTTGGAGTCTGGCTGACGGTGATAGTCCGGCTGTCCGGACAACCCCTAGTCCAGGACTCCCTCAAAGGGGTAAAGTGGTGAGGTTGCAGCAGCGGCTAAGCAAGTATGGTGGCTAACATACGCAAATAAGAGCGAGAAGAGAAGCAAAGGAACGGTCGTCATCTAGTAATGATCAAGAGGTGATCCTGAACACCTACTTACGTCAAACATAACCTAAAAACCGTGTTCACTTCCCGGACTCCACCGAAAAGAGACCATCACGGCTACACACGCGGTTGATGCGTTTTAATTCGGATCTGGTGTCAATTTATCTACAATCGGACATTAACAAATTCCCATCTGCCACATAACTGCGGGCACGGCTTTCGAAATATAATACCCTGCAGGGGTGTCCCAACTTAGCCCATGATAAGCTCTCATGATCAACGAAGGATATACCTTCCCCCAGGAAGACCCGATCAGTCTCGGAATCCCAGTTTACAAGACATTTCAACAATGGTAAAACAAGACCAGCAAGACCGCCCGTTGTGCCGACAAATCCCGATAGGAGCTGCACATATCTCGTTCTCAGGGCACATCGGATGAGCCAGACGTCGGGTTGGCATAGACCCTGGTTGCCTAGGGGGCGCCGTACATCACTCGGTTTGGACCAACACTTAGACAAGCATTGGCCTGGGGGGGGGGCTAAAATAAAGATGACCCTCGAGAGAGTGACTCCCAAAGGAAAAGTAGGTGGTGGTGAAGCAAATGGTAAAACCAAGGTTGGGCCTTGCTGGAGGAGTTTTATTCAAAGCGAACTGTCAAGGGGGTCCCATAAATCACCCAACCGCGTAAAGGACGCAAAATCCGGGAACATAATACCGGTATGACGGAAACTAGGGCGGCAAGAGTGGAACAAAACACCAGGCATAAGGCCGAGCCTTCCACCCTTTACCAAGTATGTAGATGCATTAATAATATAAGAGATATTGTGATATCCCAACATAACCCTGTCCACCATGGAGCAATCTTCAACTTCACCTGCAACTAACAATGCTATAAGGGGGGCTGAGCAAAGCGGTAACATAGCCAAACAACGGTTTGCTAGGAAGGGTGTCAAAGGTTAGAGGTTCGTGGCAATTTGGGAGGCTTGTAGAACAAGTTATAGGAAGCACAGCAAAGCGATAGAACGAAGCAACTAGCATAGCAATGATAGTAGTGAGATCCAAGGTGACGGTCATCTTGCCTGAAATCCCGCAAGGAAGAAGAACGAGTCCATGAAGAAGATGAAGCCACGAAGACGAACCAAGCATAGACGAACGAATCCTCACGATCGCAACGAAACAGGAACTATCGAGAAGAAGCACACAACATAGTAAATACACCACACATAGACAAGACATGATGCACAACAAGCATGATGCATGAGAAATCTAAATGAGGCTACTCATGGCAAGAGATGATGCAAACAAGAACAACACATCAAGGCAAGTTTAAATGAGGCCGGAGACAACATATAACAATTCCGGTAAGTCCTCATATGCAAGTTTAGAAGTTAGTCCAGATCTGAATAAACATTATCTTCAAGTTGTTAAACAGCAAGTTAATATGCACCAAGATGATCTACACGAGATTCTAGTCAAGTTACATATAAAGTTCATTTAATTCGGAGCTACGGCCTAGAAGATATGAGCAAAACAAGTTCAACATGGTATTGATGCTAAATGCATCCAAACATCAAGCAAACACCTCAAAACAAGGATGCAACATGATAATATGAAACTACATGCAAAATCAAGCAAGTTTCATATAGAGCACACTCAAAACGGAGCAACGGTTCAACACATACACTCTATACAAGGTTAAAGGACAAGCTGTCCAAAACAGCAACTAGGCATCTACCAAGCATCAAAACAATATTCTACAACATCTCAACATAATAACAAAAGGCATGGGCATGAAGTACAGGTAAAGAATGACAAAAGATAAACACTGAGCTATCTCCAGAAATCACTAGAGCATGCTCAAAAAGGACATGGCAAGATTGCAAATAATAACAGTTTCAGGCTTAGCAGAAATAACATCAGGTTGCAATGTTTAGAGCTATCAAACAACATGTTACAGAAACTTATCATGGCAAACAAAGGCATGACATTAATTTACTAATTGCATAGAACAAAAGTCCCTTACTGACCATGAGCTAAAAAGGATCAGAAGATATGATGGCACCCATGTAAAAACATAGCAAGTTATATGACAGATTCATACATGGCAGGATCAACATAAGTAAGAATGTTGGTGAGCTTGAACCACTCACCACAGAGCAGTACATGGCATGGAAAAGGCAACCAACAGTAAGAATACATGTTTGTGAAGCTAAGCATGGCAAGAACAAGTTCATAGGATGCATGGATCACTAGCAACAACCATGGCAACATTGAACTTAATGTAAACAGGCTGACAGCAACATTATTTAGCAAGTTTGGAGCAAGATAAATCATGTTACAGCAGGCTAAAAATGCAATCAGGGGCATGGATGGATAGAGCATGACATGTATAGCAAAACATCCTTAGTGAACATCTCCACATTATGCATAGAATGACTTGTAGCAGGAGGTTTACATAGCATCACAAAATAACAGATTCAGACTAGCCAAACAGTAACAGCAAGTATCCTACTTAACAAGCTTGATGCACTCACTACACAACTCACAAAAATACATGGATGGAACCCCTGTAAAGATGGCATGGCATAGTTTAAAACTCATGTAGAGCTCAAGCTCATAAGATGCACACATCAAACATGCCAAAAATGAGAAATGAGAATGTTCTGTTAACATACAGCAGATAACATTATATAGCACTCTTGCAACGATGATTCAGGCACCAAGATGGACTCAAATGAACATGATGCAATGGTATGAAATGAATTACTCATCGAGGCGAACAATTTGACATATTACATGCACAAAACGGAGCAGTATGCAGCAAGTTATGATGTGATGAACATTGCATGAAAATGTTAAAAACCAGAGACTTAGTGGATTTTACCCTCGCGGAGAAACGGGACGGAGGCGTTCCGGGACGGAGGGATCCGGGATGGGGAGGCGCGTTTGGTTCGAAGCACTGGTGGATCTCGTCCCGATCTGGGGTGAAGGAGCTCCGGCGAGCGGAGGAGCTCCGGCGAGGGGAGGAGGCTGGCAGGGAGCGAGGGGGGCCGGAGGTGGCCGGATCCGGCGGCGGTGGTGGTCGGTGAAGGCGGCGGAGGGCAGCGCTCGGGTGGAGCGAGGCCGCGGCCGGCGGCGGCGGCGGAATGCCCCGCGGCGGCGCTGGCGGAGCATGGGCGGCGGGGAGGCACACGGCGAGGCGAGGCGGCGGTGTGGCACGGGCCCTGGTCGCCGGCGAGAGGAGCTGAGGCGCGTGGCGGCGCCGGCACGGGGATGCGGCGGCAGGGCGGCATCGGTGACGAGGCGGCGGAGACGGGCCCGGCGTGGCCCGGTTCGGCCCGGGGCGGGCCGGATCTGGGCTCCGGGTGGCCGGCGCGGTGGGAGGCGACTGGAGAGGCGTGGGGCGCCACGTGGCGGCGGCGGATTTGCTACGGGGGCAGCACGGAGGCGACGTGTTGCCCTGGGATTGGCCGGGCGACGTGGCGGCGGTGATGGACATGTCCGGCCGTCGGCGGACGCGTCCGGCGGCGCTAGGAGGAAGAGGTCTAGGGTTTGTACCGTGAAAAATGAGGAGGGGAAGGCAAATATATAGGTAGAGGGAGCTAGGAGTGTCCAAATGGGAAGCGGTTTTCGCCCACACGATCGTGATTGAACAATCGAGAGCATGGAGGGGGTTTGGATGGGTTATTTGGTTGCTTTGGAGGGGTGTTGGGCTGCAACACAAAGAGGGCTTTTATGGTTACCCGGTTAACCGTTGGAGTGTCAAATGACCTCCAAATGGCATGAAACTTGACAGGCGGTCTACCAGTGCTATACCAAGGCCGCGTGGCAAACCTCGGTCCATTCTGAGAACGTTTAACACACGCTCACAACAAGAGACAAAAAGGGAACGCCGGAGGACATATGAGTGTCGGATTGCAAAACGGACAACGGGGAAAATGCTCGGATGCATAAGACGAACATGTATGCAAATGCGATGCACATGATGACATGATAAAGTGCAACACGCAAGCAAATGACATGGCAATGATGGCGCGTCGAATCCGGGGCATTACACAGGAGGTGGCGGGGCGCGTGCTCGCGTGCGGCGGCCACGCGCGTGCTGTCCTCCTGGCTGGAGGTAGGTGATGACTGGCACTGTGGGCCAGTGGGCCGCACAGTGCTGGGCCAGCTGGGGCACCAGATGGGCTGCAGGTGAGTTAGGTAGGTTTTCTATGCTTTTCTTTTTATTTGTTTCTGTTCTGTGTTTTGAAATTGTAGAAATACTATTCCATTTAGGAAAAACCTGAAAAAATTCAGAGGCACATTTGAAAATATTCTCAACAGCCTAAAAATACCTTCAAGATTATTTGGGCATTTTAAAATACTTATAGGATTTAAATTGCCCAAATGCAAATACTTATGGCTTGGTGCAAAAATCCAGAATAGCCTCCCAAAATATGAAACCATTCATGGCAGAGGGTTTAGCCAGGACCAAAGATGGTGAACATTTATGAAGGGCATTTTGGGTTCATTGAAATTCCAATTGTTGGAACCTAGTATTTCAAAGGGGGTGTTGGGGTTTGTTAGTCCCCATTTCAAGTTTCTGAGAAAATTTAAACATGATGCAACAACAGATGCTAGCTCTAGACAGACCAGAGCTAGGGATGTGACAACTCACCCCCACTAAACTAGAATCTCGTCCCGAGATTCAAGACGCGAGGTAAGAAGACAGAGAGGACACAAAGCTAACACGATCTTCACGATCCAACTTCCCTTCTCGGAGACGCTGATCCATTGCATCATATTGGTATTGACGTCTTTGTTTTCGGGATCTCCATCCAACATGAGGAAAGAGACAACTCTGCAAGGATGGATCATTTTAATGATCACAAGATCAACATACAGAACGAGACATAGAAACATCTCTTGAGCGGAGAGGAGAAAAACACACATCGGGAAGGACGGAAGAAACAATTTGACGAGGGTTTCAAAGTAGTGAGGAAAATAATCGCATGACCCCGTAACGGGGCACCTTGGGGAAGGTGACTCGTAGAATTATTCCCTTAAGTGGCAAAATGGATTACTTTTGATACATAGGTCGTTGAGACTCTTTATGCCAGCCTAAGGCAATTCAAAAATGATCGTTTGAAGGAGTTCTAAGAAATGGCATACTCAGTTGGAAAGGGAGCTAGGGTTATAGAGCAACTCGGCAAATGGAAGGCACATTCCAATTGACACCAAGGATATAACCTAGTGTGTGAGCATGCTCTCAAGAACTTGAGCAGTTCCATATTCATCAAGGTCTTACCAACATCCGTGCCGAGGATCCTGGCAACACATCATACTGCCATGATGAATAGTAATGGACGATGCTAATGCAAAGCAAGATAACATCTTCTCAGTTTTCACCTTAGCGAGGCCAAGGGGACAAAATCTGGATGATCGACCGAGAGACATTTAGCACTCCGCTTCTAATGTTCTCCTCGATGTGCTAGCATATCAAATTCATAGGTATGGTTTGATATCTAGAACATCAAGTAAAAGGTCGGACTTCGGGAACACAAGAATCCACAAGGATTAACTTCTAGAATAAGTCATGCGAGATCCTCATGGGTAGTGACCAAACGACTTAATCAAGATACTACAATAATAGTACTTCTAGCTAGGTGCGTCCACTTCACTGGAACCTATATCATAGTTCTTGGAAGAAGTTCCAACCATCATATCTGCCTAAGATTCAGATCTTCTTGGTAACAGGATAATTCAGACTCATTAAGTCTAGAAAGAAAAATGAAAGTTTGCAACACAAATCGACAAGGTGGCATTGCGAGATTCTTGGGGAATGAGCTACGATAGCAAACTCCAAAACATGAGCTGGTTCTGCTACACACATGTAGACACACTGTCGCAGACAAGCATGGCCACGTAGTACTCTTATGATGAAACACTACCGAGTTCAGGCGGGGAGCCACCATTAACGATATCGAAGTCTAGTGCATGTCCGTTTGGGCCCTTCAGGATTAGCACTTGAGCTTCTTATCATTGAACAAATCAAACAGTGGCTTGGTGTACTAGGGATACATACAGAATGAAGGTTGCAAGTTTCCAGACCACAGAATACCTCGCACGTATGCATGACTGACTTGGGATGATTCCAGAGGAGGCAAAAACAATCTTTCCTGAATTCACGGCGGTAACTTGCACCAAAAGCACGTGAACCATAGGAAGTCACTTCTTTCATCCAACATATGCTTCATGAACGGAACATGAAGATAATGCTTACAAAAGTTTCCAACACTAGCTTGATGTTCCACATGAATCATGGAGGAGACCAAATGTTGCTGATGGGCTCAACAACAACTCATCGGAATTTCCATATCACTGGATTTCCACCATTATGTGAACAATGTGATAGTATTGGTCAGACCAAAAGATATAATGGTGTATGCTCGAGGAAACAACCACGAGTAAGACAACATTACGAACATTGTTGGTTCTGAATTGATTTGATGATAGCCCATACTCAAATCAAAGTTTCGATAAGGCAATAGATCCAACAATTGACCACGAGGATCAACCAATGAAGATATCATCTTTCTTCAACACACACACAAAGATATCCCTTTGGAATGAACTGAGTCAGAAAAGCTATTATCTTCCAACTCTCCAAGTTGTTGGTTAGCTTAACCAACTAGCTCAGGGTATGCAACATAGATGCTTGGAGAAAGGATGGTTTATAGGAAACCAACTTGATCACGAGCTCAACATAGCGGTCAGGTGACAACCTGGTGATATTTCCGAGAAGATAATCGGAAAATCACGAACCACCAATATGCTATTAAGTTTGAGAACAATCTTGCTTTTCAGGGCAAGACGAGATGATCAAATAAGCAATTGGCATAGCCCTAACTCATTGATGAAAAGGTGCACCGAAAATAAGGACTAGGTAGCACAATCTATCTTAGAATGATGATTCAAGAACCAACACACTAAGAATGAAATTATTGTCCTTTAACTATCAAGCAACAAGGTTGCTAGGAGTATTGATTTCACACATCACGATTCACTTGTCGACATTCCGGTTGCAACAACACGGGAACCAAGAAATGAATAATGATGGAGAGAGTATCACTACGTCAAGAATTCATGAGAAATGCTGCAATTCCTATGACAATCCTAACATAAAGGGGGTAATACTCCGAGGTAGAACAGAACAAAAGCTGGATTGGCTTTTTGATCTGCGGAATACAACTACTTTGACCAGTCCAAGAAATGGATGAGGCACTGGAGTTTGTTTCTCCTAGTCATTCCGGAATAGAATGGCTCGATGGACCACAAGAATAATAGGCATCGATAACACGAATGCACGCCATAAACTTGGCTATCAACTGATAGACAAGGATTGGAATACAACTACAGAGGGACAACTCAAAGGAACATATATCTTTCTGAGTTGTTGATGCATAGGTTAGTATGTCGAACAAGTTCAACATATTTCTTCCGGATAACCCATGCTGAAGAGTTAGGACTGGCAGAATCACAACATAGAACCAAGAACTCATCAAGAGCACTCTGGTTGTGATCGTTCAGTTCAACGAGGAACTTCTGCCATAAATAGTTCATGGTATTTGGAAGAAGGATATACCACGGACCTCGAGGACTATCGCAAAGGTTACTAATATCCTAAAGGTACGAGCAACACTATCAACACGAGATAAGTAGAGTGAATCTTGGGACAAGAACCCAGGAATATAATGCCTACTAACTAAGTGGCATCACGGGATGCTTTCGAGAATAATGGCTAGAATCATCACACTGGGAATACAAGCATTGATAGATTACTAGGTGACTCTCTAAGACACCTAGCTAGGGTCATAATAATGGCTTCAACATATACGCCGAGGCAACATAGTACCTCAACTCACCGATTAGTGTGATTAACCTGGCCCAACTGGACATCAGGAACATTGAGGAATGATTGCAAGTGCATCAAACTATCTAGAAACCTGGGATGACTCGGACAACATAACGGCTGTAAATGCTCGAAAAGATTTGAAACATACTGTAGACATGGTGGCATAACCACTCAGAATCACAATATCAAGGTACCGTGACCAACTCCGAACACCTGGAGGTAGTAGAAACCGAGCTGAGGCTTAAGTCCAACAATCTTATGGGTCTACTAAATAGTAACACGTGATCCTAATAGAAAGAAGAGAAAGCCTAGTTCCTTAACCCCGTAGGGAAGATAAGATGACTCGGATCAGAAGGCATAAGGGAGAAGGAGTAAAAAGAGCCTTACGTTCCATCCCACAATCAATTCCCTTATATAACTATAGAATTTCTAGACTCAACTGCGACCAGTTTGGCTTGGTAATCCTACAGGCAGTCAAGCTCTGATACCAAAGCTATCGGGACCCCGACTCAATGGCACACTGATCTAGCATGTAACACCTCATATCACTTTGCGGCCTCACGCACAGTATTCCCACGGGTGTCGCCTTACCAGGCCTGGGACCATTTGCGCCTTTTCGCACACGTATATGATAGTGTCGCTAGCATCCATATGACAAGGAGCCCGGGCTGACATGGCTAGTCGTGAACCCAAAGTGGCACTAACTTACAGGGACAGGCATACATGACCCAGCAACGAACGTGTCGGTCATCAGCGAGTGAATCCGGGCTATAGCAACTGGGCTAGCAGGACTCCAGGGAATCTTGGCTGTAGCAGGCTAATAGGATTCCGGTAGACACTGCGTGACATTTCCCCGAAGGGACAGACACAGGAATGAAGGACACATGCCGGCCAGCCTAAGTGTTCCGGAGCAGTAGAAAGCTACCATGGCTCAGTGGAAGCACTAGGAGACATTTCCCGGTAAGAGAGGCTACCAAGGATAAACAACTAGATAGTCAGATCCCACACATACCAAGCATTTTAATAACATACACACAATATGCTCGATATGTGCAAATACAACATGGCATCACAACATGACTCTACAACTCAAGTATTTTATTCAATAGGCTCCATGGAGCGAGATATTACAACCATGGGTCATATGACCCAACAATCTGAGCATACAAGTCAAAGCACATGCGGAAGCTTAATATGTCTGAGTACACACAACTACAAATGAAAAAGGCTGAGAAGTCTAACTAACTACCAGATCCTGCCGAGGGCACAAGATCGTAGCTGAGGTAACAAGCTAAACGTCGAAGTTCACGCGGAACTACTAGTGAGACTGAAGTCTCTCTGCAAAATATAAAATAGGCAAACGTGAGTACAAATGTACCCAGCAAGACTTACATCAGAACTAACTACATATGCATCATTATCAACAAAGGGGACGGTGGGGTTTAACAGCAGCAAGCCATCTTTGACTCGGTGGCTATCCTAAACTACGACTGCAAGTAACTCTTTGAGGTGGTGCACACGAGTCCACATATTCACCATATCAATACGCCACTATGGATCCGCTCCCGTCTCCCTACGAGAACGCCGTCCATACCACTCACGCTTATCTTGCGCATTTTAGAGTATCCACTTTCACTTGTCTATGAACTGTACAGGCAACCCAGAAGTCCTGTTCCGCGGACACGGCTATTCAAATAGATGATGTTAACCCTGCAGGGGTGTACTTCTTCACACACGCTCTCACCACTTACCACCATGTACACGTCGTGTATCTCGGCAACCTTCAAGCGGAAGCCTGGCGAGGGAGTCGTCCACGACCTGACTAACCACACAAGTCTCTAGTCCAGGTTTATCGCCTATTCGGGTTCCATCCGCAAGCAAATCCGGCCGGGGTGTCGCTCACGGCCCCAAACGATGTGAGCAGGGTTCCCAAGCCCACCTCGACGGGTGGATCTACGCTTGGTACACCGTGCCATGGTGCCTAGTATGTCCCAAGCCCACCTGTATCGGGTGCCACTTGGTAGACTACTAACACTACCTACAAACACCAGAAACTAGTTGCGACTCCTGGACAGAGATCGAGTTGATTAATAAGTCGAGAGGGACACTTAAGCATTCCAATGTGTGGTAGTAGCTGTTCATTGATCACAAACACAGAACTCAGTTCCTGAGGACGGTTTCGATGAGACAACCCGCCATGTACTCCTACATGGCCTCTCACCGCTACCTTTACCAAATCGTGTTCACACACTTAGCTCTCAATAGTAGGACATGTTTACAACTTTCCAATTCATCCCCGATGAATCAGACCTGACACAACTCTAAGCAATAGCAGGCATGAAAAACAAGCATGAATGAGTAGGCACATCAGGGCTCAAACAACTCCTACTCATGCTAGTGGGTTTCATCTATTTACTGTTGCAATGACAGGTCATGCAGAGGAAAGGGGTTCAACTACCGCAGCATGTAACAGTTGAATCATTGTTGTCCTAATGCAGTAAAAGAGAGCAGGAGTGAGAGAGTGGGATTGTATCGGAATGAACAAGGGGGTTTTGCTTGCCTGACACTTCTGGAGATAGTATAGTTCTTCATTGGTGTCATTGATCACATCCTCGAAACACGTCTATCGAGAGGGAACAAACACCGTCTAACAAGGAAGAACACCATCAATGCAATGCACAATATGATGCATGATCATGACATGGCAATATGATGTTATTTGAGCTAATGCAACTAGCAGCAGGTTAAATGAAGTTGGTTTGAACCTTAGGTTCAAATTCGAACTCCATATGTGAAGGTTTTAATGTCATTATATGATTTGGCCTAAACAGCATCCATAATTTGTTTTAACATGCATGAAAATGGTACATATGGATAGATTGGATTTTTCTGATCATTTTTCATATATAATTTATTTCTTATGGAGTTACGGTTGAATTTCTATGATTTTTAGAAGTTTTGGATATTTTCTGGAATTTCCTGTATAAGAATAAATCCAGAAAATAATTAACTGCGTCAGGACTGCATCACTGTGACATCACGGTCAACGGGTCCGGACCAGGTCAAACTGACCAGTGGGTCCCGTCTGTCAGTAGTTAGTTAAACTAACTAAGTTTAGTTAGCGTTTAACTAATACTAACCTAGCTTAGTTTGTGGCCTGGGGCCCACACGTCAGTGACCCAGGGGGTCAAACTGGGTCCACCCGGGGTCAACGGTCAGCGGGGTCAAACTCGCCGGTGACTCAACGCTGGCGAGGCCCAAGACGACAGCGTGGCTCGAAAATCGCCCACGGGTGTCCAAATGGGCGGCGGAGAGGCTCTACGGGTGCAGCGCGATGAGGCGCGTCTAACGGGGCAAGCGGGAGCAGCTGGGGTGGACCGAGCTCGTCGGAAGCGAGCTCGCGGCGGCGGCCGGACTTCGGTGGCATACGGGGTTGATGCTACGGGGCACGGTAGGGGCTGCAGGCATGTGTGTTCGACTCCTGGGGCTGCAACGAACGCGCTGATGAGCTCGGACGCGGGTGGCAGCAGCTGAGCCCGCGGCGGCGATGAGGTACGGCGCTGGCGAGCTTCGGCGTCCGTGTAACTACGCCCTAGAGGAGGCGGCGAGCAACGGGGTTCGGGGGAGGAGGAAGAGAAGCTCACCATGAGCACGATGGGAAGGTCAGTGGGCGCAGGGGAGGTCCGGAGCGAGCAGGGTGACGGTGGCGATCTCGGCGACCCAAGGAGGAAGAAGAGGTCAGGGCCAGCACTTCGGGGCGTTTGGCGTCGCGTGAGTCGACAGAGAGGTGTAGGCAATGGTGGCGGAGCTTCTGGGCATGTAGGAGAGGCGAGGGGGAGGCAGTGGCCGCGGTGGTGGCGAACGGCGGCGACGAACCCGTTCGGGTGGGTGAGGGAGAGAGGTCCAGGGGAGGTGATGAGCACGGGGAAGAGCAGGAGGGGGTCGAGGGGAGCGCGTGGCATCACCTGAAGAGGCCAGGGCTAAGCGGCAAGCAGGAGGTGGCGGGGCGCGTGCTCGCGTGCGGCGGCCACACGCGTGCTGTCCTCCTGGCGGGAGGTAGGTGATGACTCGCACTGTGGGCCAGTGGGCCGCATAGTGCTGGGCCAGTTGGGGCGCAGATGGGTTGCAGGTGAGTTAGGTAGGTTTTCTGTCCTTTTCTTTTTATTTTTTCTGTTATGTGTTTTGAAATAGTAGAAATACTATTCCATTTAGGAAAAACCTGAAAATATTCAGAGGCACTTTTGAAAATATTCTCAACAGCCTAAAAATACCTTCAAGATTATTTGGGCATTTTAAAATATTTATATGATTTAAATTGCCCAAATGCAAATACTTATGGCTTGGTGCAAAAATCCAGAATAGCCTCCCAAAATATGAAACCATTCTTGGCAGAGGGTTTAGCCAGGACCAAAGATGGTGAACATTTATGAAGGGCATTTTGGGTTCATTGAAATTCCAATTGTTGGAACCTAGTATTTCAAAGGGGGTGTTGGGGTTTGTTAGTCACCATTTCAAGTTTCTGAGAAAATTTAAACATGATGCAACAACAGATGCTAGCTCTAGACATACTAGAGCTAGGGATGTGACAGCTCGCATCGAGAAATCCCGTGTCCTGAACAAGAATGAAGAAGATGGCAGAGGAGATGGAGGTTTGTAGGCGATGAAGAAGTAGTTACGACTCCACGGCCAACAACTCTTCATATAGTAGAGAGCAGCGCCCCAGACTTGTGTTTACGTCTTCCTTCTTTGGGGGGGGGGGGGTAATCTTCCTTCTTCTATTGCTCCTGAGTTTCTTCTTTTGCTTAGGTTGTTTCACCGCACGTGTCACGTTCTCTGCGAGGCGTGAATAGAACAATGCTAACGATGAGCGGTGCAGTGGGATCGATGACTAGAAATTAGATCATTCTTTATCGCCATATCGCATTGGGCTGCCGTGTTTCATGCTCCTCCATTGTACTAGTACTCAAGTGGAAAACTTGAGTATACCGCACAGTTCTTTGCTCCTCTTCAGGTCGTCGGCAACATTTATACGAGCACTCAAATCACAAGGCCCTGCCTTCTAGCAGTAATGAGCCGTCAAATCACAAAGGCCCTTGCCTCTCGTGAAACCAAGCAAGCGAGAGAGCCCCGCCCTCTAGCCTTTTAAATGTATACTTTTGTACAATAGTAGTATCGATGGATTGCGCCATGGAGCAAAACTAACCAGATGAAATTATAGAACAAAAGTGGTACATATAGAGAGCGCTCTTTGCCAAATTATGCATATAGTACTATTAAAAAAGCTAGTACGTGCTTAGATGGGGTGCTAAAGTCTATTAAAGAAATTAACATTCCTATTTAATTCTTTGACAACCAAACTCCTTCATGCTTTGGGTAAACTTCTCTCATTTAAGGTTTTTTTGGAATTACATATCTCATTTAAGTTCTTTGCGTATGTGACATGCTTAGAGCGTGGTTAATAGTATAGCCAACTATTGGCTATATGTTGTTGGCCATATATACTGTACGTATATGATGTGAAGAAGCGAGTGGTAGTACTACCAACTACAAGATGAACTGTAAAAAATAATAGTATGTATGTACTGAAGAGTTAAAGTAACGAGAAGGAACATAACATAGTTCTGCTGGGGGCTCAGTACAACACACCCCTCAAATAAAACTAAGCACCCTGAAATTAAACTAAGCAACTAATCCGGTAGACACTGCATTAGAACCACCATGAGCAACGACACTGCCACCTTACTCGGACTCCTCGTCCACGTGCTCGACTTCGTCCTTGTCCCTCTTTCTCTTGGCCCATACTTCTCTGCTTGAACCACACACTTGGCTCTCGCCCTTCATCCAACCCTTGTAGATATTGAAACAAAGGTAGGCATCCATTGCAGCATACTAAATGTGGTCTCTATCTAGTACATTCCACTTTCATGTAAGATGAAACTCGGGCGGAGGTTTCATCAGTTTACCATACGAAGGATCAACCATGGCTCCTGCCAGGGTCAGCATTGAAGGCTGACGGGAGGGTACCAACCCATTCTTCTGGAGGTCGAAGGGCTGGCCTACAATGAGGCCTATCTAACTCAGGACTCTTCTATCGTTTGTAAAGTATACAGTAATGAATTTGACTTTGCCGCCCGCGAGGAAGTTCTTAAAGTCCTCGCACTCAACGTGGGCATGGCATATGTGGTAGACCAAGCACAAGTTATGCACGCAAACCTGGATCACGGCAGGCATCTTCCTCTCTTCCTTCCTTAGATTCTTCTCTTTTCCGAGGACTGTGGTGTACTTAACATTTAGCCCAGTGACCCACTCATCACCATTTTACTTTTTGAACATGTGTCTGAAGGAAACAAGGCATCCTTTCACCGTTGTGGAAGAACAGCTGTAGATGACGTCAAACTCATCGCCGGTGATGGTTCTAACCTTGTACTCACTGCCGATCATGGAGATTTGGGATGCCATGGATTTGGGAGGACGGTTAGGATTAGTGGAACTGCTGCAATGTGAAAGGACGGGACGACTAGGAGCGAACTGCTGTAATGTTAAATGACGGCCGGGGACGAGTAGGAGCGAACTGCTAGCGGGTTTAAAAAAATGCTTGAGTGGGTCGTACGAATGGCATGGTAGTGGCTTGCCCGGTGGATAAATGAATTCATGCACAGTCTATGGGGGCGCAATTAGATGTCATGTCTACTATACGCCCAATTAAATGGCTTCATGCATCTGCATGTTCGCACATCAAGCGTCGGGAAAATTACAGGTGATACAAAGCTTTCCATGCTCCCATGATACGGGCTTCCAAGAGCCCTTGGATCTGAGATCGAACGGTTGCATGGTGTGATTCTGCACCTATGGGTGAATATCCTATTTTGGATGGTTATTCTGCAAATTTTAAGCAACTTAGCAGGCTACCATTCGATCTTAGATCCAAGGGCTGTCAGCAGCCCTTGGAGTTTTCGGACAGCTATAAATGATCATTTTTTGCCTACTTTGTATGCATGAAACTACTTCCTCCGTACAGGTGTGTTAGGCTATCTGATGTTGGCATGTCATACATAGTCATCACTTAGTCACTCATACAACAAGGTTAGCTATAAGGTTGGCTATAAGAGTACATATTTTTACTTCTCTCTATCTCTTTCTTCGTAGTATTTACTGCATTTGCCAAGGAGCAAGGAGTACAGTACTTGGCACATGTATACCATGGAGGTGGTAAGGAACCGGGAGACTCACGCCAGTCGTAGTGCTGTAGTAATAATGATAATGGCAAGTCAAATCACAGAGCCCCACCTGTACAACAGTAATGAGCCGTCAAATCACACAACCCTACGTTTACAGCAACCTACTCCCTCATCTTCTCGCCTCTCTGTTGAACCGACTAGGTGGAACTGCCCCGCCTACCATGCGGGAAAAGTCCCGACCTCGACTTTTAAATATATTTTTGTATCCATGGATTATGCCATGGAGCAAAGCCTCAAGAAAACGGCAGTACAGATGTATACAACACGCCCCTCACATACATGTCGTACCCAGACGGTCGGTTGGTGTGGCACACCGCTCTCTGAGAGGAACGCGCATCATATTGCGTTTGCACACACATGTGGGACCGCAATTGAGAACCAACCATAGGAACACTCCCCTGTCCCCGCAAGTTGGCTGAGTTAATAGAAGAGAGAGATGAGCGATAGTACTGGACCAGTGCTGTAAACACGTCGGTGCTTGGACAATCCCAGCACGACACGGGAGATCAGTGCATCCATGCATGTGACCATACTCCAGCAGACGGCTGGATTGGCTATTGTCTACATATCATGCAGGCTGTGTTGTACAAGGCTGTAGTTCTGATGAGAAATATAAAAAAGTTTCTTTTCATCTCGCAATATTAGGTGTCATGTGCTTCGGATAACTGCGAGGGTTAAACAGCGACAACTTCGTTCCTCCAAGGCCCTGGTCATTGGGGGCACATGCACGAAGACTACTCAACTGCCATCTAGGTCAAGCCGGCTATGTTAATTAGGACATCTATCGACTGATCCCTTTTCTATGAGTTTGTATCTAATTTCAGCTTTGGTCCTCGTCTAGTTTGTCCGCCGGGGTTCATGTTGTCTCCTTGGGGTAGTGAGGTTATGGTTTCTTGTGATGTTGCATTTTTTTCGTGTTATATGTTAACCCGGTGCTTTAGATCAAAATGACGACAACTGCACCTCCGGGCCCAAGCATGAAGACTTCTCGACAGTCATTGATGAGGTCAATCCGGCTCTGGTAGATAAAAGAAAACTACTCCAATATATAGGCAGGAGCCTCCGTGCTTGCTTCCTTGTGTTGCTCACTTCACACTCTCTCGTCCTCTATAGATCTAAACACGACAGCAGTGGCCACACTCTATCTGTTCACCGCTAGTCACAGATCCGGCCAGACCCCCTCCGCCAGGGAAGGTGAGAAGGTGCAATGTTCACACGGTCGTCCTCGGCGACGGCTCTTACCCACTGCTGGCGCGTCCTGATCAGGGTGCCTTGTTGTTCTCTTCAACGCAGCGCCGGCTAGGGAGAGCTTCTGACCCCTGCTGCCTTGCTGTCGTAGTGTGGGTAGATCCGGCCTCCGGCCGCCCACCTAGCGAGATCCCTATGACCCTCAGGTATAACTTCCTTCGAAACTGGCCTTGCTCTCTGCCCCAGCTCCTGACATAGCTGCATTTGTATCTTTTACTATTTCTCAGGCCCCTCGTAGATAGGATTGATCAGCTGTTCGAAAGCCACCTATGTCGGTGTTCTAGGAACAGGGGTACCCAGACTTGCCTGCCTGCGGCCTGTGGCTTGGCCCAGGGAGTGGCCCAGTACGACCCATCTTCATCGACACATACTCAAGACCCTCGCAAGGGGCCAAGCCTTGCGGGGCAGACAACAGGAAGCTTCCTCGGGCACAGCTTCTTCAGACTGGCTCGCAAGGAGGCGGAGAGATCAAGGCAGGGTACCTCACGAGGTACCCATGATGCAAGCCATGACGACCGAGGCCAGGCGGGCGCCGGCCTGCGCAGAGTCCTTGTTTCCTCTTTGGTGCAAGGGGAGCAAGCGCGGGCAAGAGTATCAAGAAAAGGCAACCATTTCGGTGCAACAAGACCAAGACCAGCAGGATGGCAGGATGGAGGTCATCGTGGAGCCCAGGAAAGCGTTATCGTCAGAGTCTTCGGCAGGCGAGGACCGACTTTAGTCAGGATAAGTGTACTAGACGTCCCCCTTCAAAATGGCCAATTGTTGGCGCCCTTCCCGCTCAATATTTGGGAAGAGGACCAGGGCCTTGCTCTATAAATAGGACTAGCCACCCCCCTGGTAGAGGCATCTAGAGATCTGGACATCGAGATTTTGGGCAGGCTAGAGAGAGAGAGAGAGAGAGGCGACTGAACTCAGCTAAGAAGTTCACCGCACCAGCCCAAGAACAGCCTCTCGCGAGGCTGTTCTTCCCTTGTATTGTTCATCATCAGCCCCTGAGGCAATCCACCACACCACAAATTAGACGTAGGGTATTACACCACAATGGTGACCCGAACTAGTATAAACCCCGTGTCCCTTGTGTTGTTCTTCGTGTAGTTTAGATCCTTGCAAGGCGACGAGACGTAGGTAGGCAGGAGGTGTGATCTCCGCGTGCACCCCAGAGTTTGAACCTTGAGGGTCTGCCAAAACCCGAAATCCGACATTTGGCGCGCCAGGTAGTGGTGCACCGGAATCCGCCTTCCGTCGCCCCGTCTTTCGCCGCCCGTCGCGTCCATGTCAGATGCTCGCCGAGCCCGCGCCGAGCGCCGGGCCGCTCTCGCCACTCGAGTCGCCCAGACGGCCCCCATTGGTAGACGCCCCCGCCGTTCCCCGTCGCTTGCCGTCAACGCCACCACCGGCCCGGCGGGGAACGAGCAGCAGGCGTCATCCCTACATCCATCGGTGCGGCGAGAAGGCCGCACCGCCACCCCATCGCTGACTCCAGCCAGTTCCTCGTCCCACGCCCGTCGCGCTCCTACAGACGCGCACGCCGCACTATTCCTGGCGCGGAAGCTCCTGCACTACCGTCCCGTCGACGACCTCTACGACAAGTGGCTCGCCCGCATCACCGAGCTCGTCAGGGCCGCTGGGGGCTCCCCTGCACCATCCCTCTCGCTGCACCGCGCCCCTCCCTATGCGGGAGATGAAGCTCCGGGGGCGCCTTAGCCGCCTCCCCCTCAAGAAGGAGCCTTGGCCCCAAGGCGCGTAGCCCCTGGACGGAACCCACTCCGTCCGGCGCTAGCACAGCAAGAGAAGAGCTGCCAAAAGGTCTCTCGTCCCCAAGAAGCTGCCCGTGTGCTCCCCGCACCGGCCCGGCACGAACACACTCCTGCTCAAGCGCGCCAAGACCCCGCACTGCTCCTGGCGGCAGCGCACAGAGACTTCCAAGATGAAGCTCTCCATCACCAAAGTCCTCCCACGGCCACTGCAGGCTGCCGTGCCTTCACCGCCGAGCTGTGCAGCATGGCCTGGCCGGGCAAGTTCAAGCCAGATCTGCCCCCGCGCTATGATGGCACGGCTAACCCTTCGGAGTTCCTCCAGCTCTATGAGCTGGGCATTGAAGCCGCCAACGGGGACGAGAAGGTCATGGCGAACTGGTTCCCCATGGCGCTCAAGGACGGTGCCCGCACTTGGCTCCTGAACCTGGCTCCAGGCACGATCTCCTCCTGGGACGAGATGCGCACCCGATTCATCGCCAACTTCGAAGGCACCCGCGACCGGCCCCCAGCCATGAGCGACTTGCACCGCATCAAGCAGCAGCCGGGAGAGACCCTGCCGAAGTTCATTCAGCGTTTCAACAACGCTTGCCTTAAGATCCCCAGGGTGTCCGAGGAGGCTATCATCTCAGCCTTCTCCTACGGCGTGCGTGACGTCAAGATGAAGGAGGAGTTTGCGATCCATGAAGACTTGTGCACTTCCCTGGAGCTGTTCAATTTGGCGACCAAGTGTGTCAGGGCTAAGGAAGGACGCCTTTCTCTCCTGGAGCTGCCGGCTGCCGACCCAGAAGAGAAGAAGCCCAAGGTCAAGGACGTGAAGCGCAAGGGGGATGCGGTGCTTGCAGCAGAGCCGAACACCAAGCGAGGCAGGGATCATCCTAAGTCATCCAAGGGAAGCCGGTACTGCGTGTACCACGACCTCCACACCCATAATACCAACAAATGCCAAGAGCTCAGGGCCGTGCCGGACGTGCCTGCTGGCCGACGCCCTGAGCGCAGCGACCGGGGCTATGGCAGAGGAGGAGGAAGAGGTGGAGGACAATGGGAAGACCGTGGCCCTCGCCAAGCGTGGCGTGACCGACCTCGCGAGGACCGCTGGCAGGACCAGCCTCGCGAGGGAGGTTGGAGGGACCAGCCTCGCGAGGGAGCATGGAGGGATCAGCCTCGCGAGGATCGCCCGCAAGGCAATGCGGGCCTCCCTCCTCTGCCACCACAGCTGAGGAGGAAGGAAGACCATCATCAGGACGAGGGGGCTGGAGGCTTCCAGGAGCCGCGCGCAATCGCTTGCATCTTGGGCGGCGCTCAGGCCCCGGCCTCTCAGCGCATCTTCAAGAAGTTTTCTCGCGAAGTGATTGCAGTCCTCCCCAAGCTCGAGGCCACACGCCCTCTCAGGTAGTAAGCGTGCGCCATCACGTTCAGCTCAACGGATCAACTCAAGTGCGTGGCAACAGTCGGAGTCCTCCCGATACTTTGTTCCCGAATCATCAGCAATGTGCAAGTCACCAGGACCCTCATCGATGGTGGAGCGGGGCTCAAGGTCCTATCCGTCGAGACATTCAACAATGTCCAAGTGCCATACAATCAGCTTCAGCCAACCAAGCCTTTCTCAGGAGTCACTGATGGCTCCACGGTTCCGATAGGGCAGGTCCGCCTTCCTGTTAACGTCAGGAAGCGCGACAACTACCACACTGAGCTCATTGACTTCGACGTCGTGCACATTTGCCTGCCGTACAATGCTATCCTCAGGTACCTAACCCTGGCCAAGTTCATGGACGTGACTCATCACGGCTACAATATCCTCAAGATGCCAGGAAGCGGTGGAGTCATCACAGTGCCCTGTGAAGAGAGAGACGCCATGTGTTCTCTGGAACGTGCCTTTCAAGCCGCGTCAATTGAAGACCCAGATCACAGGATCGGAAGGCTTCCCGAGGCTGCCCCTAAGAAGAAGAAGACATCGCCTTGTCCGACCCTCGGGAGGCAGGCCCCTCAGTGTCCACGCCTATTCAGGGGGCGCCTCCTTCTGTCGCATAGGAAGGCGCGCCCGGCACCCTCCTCGAACAAGGCTCGGGGGCTCTCTCCTGGAGGGCCATCGACTTTGCTAAGATCACGAGGGAGGCGCTCGGGCACCACTTGGAGGCGTGTTTCAAGGCACGTTTCCCTCAGGAAGGAGCAAGGCAAGGAGGGCCAAACCCTCAGGAGTTCGTCAGCGAGATCATTCAGGAGCTGCAGGAGTTAAGAGTCATGAGTGGCAGCCACCGCTTACCCGCCATAGCTCCCCATCCAGGCGAGGATGGTGGGCTGCGCGTCTGCATCGACATACCAGGACTCAACCGAGCCGCCTCTCAGGAGCGCCTTTGGCCCTCACGCGTGGGACGCTGCGAAGGTCCACCCCACAGCTATGTTCGCATGCCTTACGGCCTGCCGAACGCAGCTGTTGTGCGTCAGCGCCTCATGAGGAGCATCCTGGAGGCTCAAGCAGCCAAGCATTCCAAAGTCTTGGCGGAAATGGAGATGGTCCGCGAGGAGCCGCCATGTCGGTGTACTAAAGTAGGGGTACCTTAGTACCCCGAACTTGTGCACGGGCAGTCGCAGCGTCCCGCGGCAAGGCTTGCCGGGCGTCCGCCAAGATCCTTCGCTATTCCTATTTACTGCCATTCAAGAACAACGTGTTAACTGAGAAGACAAGGCCCCGGCAAGAGGAGCTTGTCGGGAAGGACAAAGACCCCGGCAAGAGGAGCTTGCCGGGAAGGCCAACCAAGGCACTTCAAGAGACTTGCCGCGACGCCCCGCGTGTCCCGGCAAGACCCGGCGAGCGGCAAGCCTGCGGGTGCGACGAGACAACAGGCCGCGGAAAGGCGCTTGCCGCGGCAAGGCTGCCACTCTGCGCCCACGCTCCAGCGCATCCGACGACGTGCCGCCACAGGATCGCTCCTGGTGCACGTGGCGCGTAGCTGTGCAACATAGCGGTGCGAGGTGGCAAGCGAAGCTGACAAGGAGGCCATCGTGGCGATCGGTGGCGCCCCTAATGGTCGCTTCCTTGCACTGTTGGGGCGACCGGACGGGCATTAAATGCCCTTGTCCCCTGCCGTCAGAGTTAGGTAGGGGGCACTGTTGGTAGTAGTTGTACCAACCTGCGTTTTTACTCTTTTACCCCTCTTCCTACGCTGCCACCTATCGGTGACCCCTTTAGCCTATAAAAAGGAGGCCCATGCGCATTTTGGGGGGGGGGGGTTCGGTTCCGCATTTTGGGGGGGTTCGGTTCCGCATTTTTGGGGGTTCATTCGACTCCTCCAACACAACACCACACCCACGCTCTCGAGCAAGAATAAATACAAACACAAAGCAGCAGTAGGAGTTTTATCTCTCCGGAGAGCTCTGAAGCTGGGTAAAATCCCCCGCGTGCTCTCGCCTCGATCCGCTCTGCGTGCGCCCTCTGCTCCCTTGCCGGACAAGAAGGGGCCCCCTGCCCCATAGGTGCTCGTACCCCACGACATCTCTGGCGCGCCAGGTAGGCGTGCGTCGAGATCGTGCGTATCTGATCCGGTGTCTGCGCGCGCTACATCAACATCTTCATCGACATGCCACCGAAGAAGAAGGCTTCGGAGGTGGCCGCTCCATTTGCGACTATCCTACCGCCACCGGAGCAAACGGGCGGTGGGGTGGACGCCGGCGGAGGAGCGGGCGCCGGCGGGGGGATGCACATCGTCACCCGGTCCAAGGACAAGGCCCCGCAAGGTTCAGCATCTGCACATCCACCGCACCCCTCCCAGGAGGTGCAGGATCGACAACGCCACGGTGCTCCTAGCACCGTACTCGCGTTGGAACAAGGCCAAGTTGGTGGGTCGCGGGACGCTCAAGGCCAACGCGCGCGTCAACACGCCGGCACGAGCGCAGTGCGGTCGCCTGGACGAGATGTTGCTCCTTCTAACACTGTTAGAAGTTTGAGCATGTCCCGTACCTCACGTCGCTCACCACCGCCACCCAAGACTCCAGAGGAAGCGCTGGCCCGAGCCCAGCTGCTTCTAGATTACCCTCCAGCGCCAGACAAGATCGATGACTGGAGGGCCGCCATTTATAGCCTTATCGGCTTCGCCAACGGCGACAAGCCCCGGCAACCGAGCACATCGAAGCCCCGGCAAGACGCCCAGGCGCAAGCCGACGCCGACAAGACCGCTGGGGGTGCGACCACTGTGTACTCCCCGCCCCGAAGGCCAAGGTCGCCGACTCGCCGGGCCAACCTCGACACCGACTCCACCGCGTCGTCGGACCCGCGAGCTCGCCGCGATCAACGCCAAGTTCTCCAAGAACGACGACACGAAGACGCTCGCACTCGCATCGAGCGTCGAAGAGAAGCGCGGCGTCAATCTGACCAGCGCGCTGGTCCCACTGTCAATATGCATGCGCCAGGGGAACTAGGCGACTTGCCGTATGCGGTAGGTTGCCCTGCGTTCACCCGTGAGCTGCGGCAGGTCCAGTGGCCCAGTACCAAGAACTTCAACCCAGACGTGCCCGAGAAGTACGATGGCAGGATACATCCGTCAGAGTTCCTCAGCATCTACACCATCGCGGTGCAGGCTGCCTGGGGGCGCGACGAGAAGATCCTCGCCAACTACTTCCCGCTGGTGCTCAAGCCCAACGTCAGATCTTGGCTCATGCACTTGCCGGATAACTCCATCTCTTCGTGGGCGGACTTGTGCCATCAGTTTGTCGGTGCCTTCACAGGCGGCCACAAACCCCATGGCCAGGAGAGCGATCTTCATCTGCTCGTCCAGAAGGAGGGAGAACCCCTGCGCAAGTACATACAGAGATTCAGCCAGGTGCAGCGCAACATCCCAGACGTCCACCCTGCCGCGGTTATCAGCGCATTCCATCAGAACGTGCGTAACCGCAGGATGAGGGAGGAGATGGCGATGTGCAAGATCAGAGATGTCAGCGAGCTATACGCTCTAGCCGACAAGTGTGCACGGGCTGAGGAGGGGAGGAAAATCCCTGGAGAGAATGCAGGAGCAGAAGGATCTAATAGTGAGGATGCCCCTCCGGCAAGGAAGAACCAGAGGCGGAATAACAGAAAGAGAAAGGCTAAGGATGTGCTAGTTATTGAGCAGTCCGGCAGCGGAGGCGGTTCTGAGAAGGCCAAAGCTGGCGACTCCGGCGAGGCTGTGGCGGCCGCCGACAAGCAGGATGGCTCCGGCAAGAAGTACTACAAGATCCATCGCACCAAGGGCCATGACCTCCAAGCCTGCAAGAAAGTTGAGCAGATGGCGGAGCTACAGAAAGCTGAATACGAGCGTCGCGACAAGGAGAAGGCCCGGGAAGGTGGCGGAGGATCCGGCAACAAGCGTCCCGCCCGGGGAGGGCGCCGCGGCAAGGAGACAGGCCTCCCCGCGGCCGCGACAAGGACGAAGACGAAGATGAGGATGATGAGATGGAGGAAGATGAGACTGACAAGCAGGAGTTCCAGAAGGCAACAGAGGTGTTGTGCATCGACGGCGGTGCTTCTCTGCACACCTCGCACCGCCAACACAAACAGTGGGTGCGGGAAGTGAATGCAGCAGAACCATCCGTTGAGTCGTGCAAGCCCCTGAAGTGGTCCAGCACGCCCATCATCTTCGATGTTGAGGATCACCCTGATCGCATCACTACGGTCAGGTGCTTGCCGATGTTGGTCTCGCCAATGATCCGCAACCTCAAGGTCATGAAGATGCTGGTTGACGGCGGGGCCGGCCTGAATCTGATCTCCTCCGCAGTGCTCAAGAAGCTCCAGATCCCCGACAGCGAGATTGAAGAGACTGGTACCTTTCAAGGAATAAACCCGGGAAGGAGCAAGCCGAAGGGGAAGATCACACTGCTAGTAACTTTTGGCAGCGAGCTGAATTTCAGGACAGAGAGAGTCACATTTGACGTTGCTAATTTCCCATTGCCCTACAATGGGATACTTGGCCGTCCAGCGCTCGCCAAGTTCATGGCAGCCTCTCAATACGCCTACAATGTGCTCAAGATGCCTGGTCCGATAAGTGTCATTTCTGTCCAAGGCGACAAGAAGGATGCACTCATCTGTACCGACAAGATCTACCGGGAAGTAGCAACCGCAGCAGAGCGCAAACCACTTGCCGCTGAAGCTCCCGGAGGGAAGAAGAAGGAGACCAAGTCCGGCAAGAGTAGCTCTGATGCCCACTCCGGCAAGCGCACCTCTTCGGAGTGCTGCGCTACCGTTGAGGACGCACCATCGAGCTCCACCGGCAAGTTCAAGAAGGCAAAGGCAGCTTCACCAGAGACCAAGAAAGTAGCCGCCAAGGAGGACGGCACTGGTGGTACCTTCACCATCAGTGCCACGCTTGACCCTAAATAGGAAAGCGCGCTCGTTGCTTTCCTGCGGGCGAATGTCGATGTTTTTGCATGGCAACCATCTGACATCCCCGGTGTTCCCAGGGAAGTAATCGAGCACCACCTTGCCGTCTGCCGTCATGCGCGGCCCGTCAAGCAGAGAGTTAGGAAACAGGCAGTGGAGAGACAAGAGTTCATTGCAGAGGAGATCAAGAAATTGGAAGCAGCAGGCCTGGTCCGAGGAGTACTCCATCCAACGTGGTTAGCCAATCCAGTAGTCGTGCGCAAAGCAAACGGGAAGTGGAGGCTTTGTATTGACTTCACTGATGTTAATAAAGCTTGTCCCAAGGATCCATTTCCCTTGCCGCGCATTGACCAGATTGTCGACTCCACGACGGGATGTGATCTGCTTTCATTCCTTGATGCATACTCAGGATATCATCAGATCTTCATGGCTGAAGAGGATGAAGAGAAAACTGCGTTCATTACTCCATGTGGCACGTACTGCTTTGTACGGATGCCCTTTGGACTAAGGAATGCCGGTTCAACATTTGCAAGAGTAGTCAGCCATGCTTTTGAGCCACAGTTGCACAGAAATGTAGAAGCTTACATGGATGACATAGTGGTCAAGAGCAAGGACAAAGAGACTTTGATCCAAGATCTGGACGAGACCTTCACAAATCTGCGCAAGATCAATCTCAAGCTGAATCCCGAGAAGTGCGTGTTCGGAGTACCTTCCGGCAAGCTTCTCGGGTTCTTTGTGTCAAAAAGGGGGATTAAAGCTAATCCCGACAAGATCAAGGCCATCGAGCAACTCGAAGCACCGAAGTGAGACAAGGATGTGCGAAGGCTTGCCGGCTGTGTTGCTGCTCTCAGTAGGTTCATCTCTAAGTCTGCTGAGCGTGCCCTGCCATTTTTCAAAGTTTTGAAAAAGGCAGGTCCAATGAAATGGACTCCGGAAGCGGAGGCTGCGCTGCAAGACTGAAGAAATATTTGTCCTCCACTCCAACACTTGTCACACCTAAGCCACAAGAGAAGTTGCTGCTATATCTGGCGGCAACCAATCAAGTGGTTAGTGCTGCGTTAGTAGCGGAGAGGGAGGCAAATGATGAGCCAGCGACCGCGGCAAGCGAATCCAGCGACAAGCAGGGGGCTTCCCCGACAAGCTCTGGCCCGACAAGCCCTGATCCGACAAGTCCCAGTCCCGACAAGGATGGATCTGCGCGGCTGCAAGAAGGAAAACAGAAGAAGATGGTGCAGCGCCCAGTTTACTTTGTCAGTTCCCTTCTGCAGGGGGCTAGATCAAGGTACTCTGGTGTACAGAAGTTGCTTTTCGGCCTTCTCATGGCCTCGAGGAAGCTGCGCCATTACTTTCAAGCACATGAGATCATAGTTGTCACTCGCTTTCCGTTGAAGAGGATATTGCAGAATCCAGAAGCAACAGGCAGGATTGTCGAGTGGGCACTGGAATTGTCAAGCTTTGGCCTCAAGTTTGAAAGTACCTCAACCATCCAGAGCCGAGCATTGGCAGAATTCATAGCAGAATGGACGCCAATGCCTGATGAAGAAACTCCGGAGAGGAGCATCCCCGTCAAGGAGGCAAGCAAAGAGTGGATCATGTACTTTGACGGTGCCTTCTCGCTGCAAGGCGCCGGTGCGGGCGTACTACTTGTCGCCCCCACCGAAGAGCACCTCAAGTACGTAGTCCAAATGCACTTTCCCAAGGAACAAGCGACAAACAATACTGCAGAGTATGAAGGCTTGCTTGCCGGACTCAGAATCGCGGCAGAACTTGGGATCAAGAAGCTTATTGTCAGGGGTGATTCACAGCTTGTCGTCCGCCAAGTTAACAAAGATTATCAGAGTCCGTTGATGGAAGCGTACACTGATGAAGTGAGGAAGCTAGAAGAGCATTTTGAAGGCCTGCAGATGGAACATGTTCCAAGAGCTCAGAATGACATTGCAGACGGCCTGTCAAAGTGCGCCGCATTCAAGTTACCTGTGGAACCAGGGATTTTTGTGCTCAAGTTGACTCAACCATCTGTAACACCATCAACTGGACAGAGCAAGAAGAGGAAGTTGATTACTGGCGACTACTTTCCGGCAGAGCTCCCCGAAGCCGCCGCCAAGAAGGTCCCCAGGATCAACACAGAAAGTGCTGAGGAGCAGTCTGCTCCGACAAGCCCTAGGGCTTGTTTCGTTGAAGCAGACGCTCCCGACAAGCTGTGTCCCGACACGCTTGCCGGGGAGCATCACGCTCCGGCAGGATCCCAGATTCTTGCCGTAGAAGCAGATGATCCCGCAGCAGCATTTGCGCCTTTAGTCCTTGTCGTCGAGCCACAAGCTCCGGCATGGGCACAGCAGATCGTCCATTTCCTTCAGACAGGAGAACTTCCCGAGGAACAAGAAGAAGCGGAGAAAGTAGCCTGGCAATCAAGTATGTACCAGTTTGTTGACGACATACTGTACAGAAGAAGATTCAATGGAGTGAAATTGCAGTGCATTTCCCGGGAAGATGGACAAGAGCTGTTGGCGGAGATACATGGAGGCATATGTGGTCACCACATTGGCGCAAGAGCGCTTGCCGGCAAAGCCTTCCAGCAAGGTTTCTTCTGGCCGACAGCCCTCCAGGATGCAACTGCACAAGTAACCAAGTGTGAAGCGTGCCAGTTCCACTCCAAACAGATACATCAACCAGCTCAAGCTCTCCAAACAATCCCTTCATCCTAACCATTTTTGGTCTGGGGGCTCGACATTCTCGGCCCCTTTCCCCTCGTATACGGATCGCCTCGAGTGCTCGCTTATAGTGAGCTAGAGCAAGAGCAGCTGCGGAAAGATGACGCGCTACTCCTCGAGGAAGATCGTCTTCAGGCTGCGGTACGAGCTGCTCGCTACCGGCAAGCTTTGCGCCGCTACCATAGCCGCAAAGTTAACGCCAGAAGCTTCGAGGAGGAGAGGATAGAGGTGTGGGCCGGGCATCGTTCAAAGGAGTATGGCCTTGCCGGAACACAGGCGACAGAAAAGCTAAGTTGCCAGAGTTTGAGCATGATCAAGTTTTAAATTTTTAAGTTATATTCCATGAATGTCCGTGCCTTGTATGGAAAACCTGTGCGCGGAGGAATCGACTCGTGGCTAAGTTGCGCCCTTGATTTGTTTCGAGTCCGCTCAACAATACAAGTGCGCTGCAACTAGCCCCGACAAGGTTTCTTGCCAGAGGCAACACCGCCAGCAGGCTGCTGATGTTCCGCACTCAGCAAGTGTGCTTGCGCCGGCAAGTTCCCTAAAAGCGTAGGGTAAAAACATACAAGGGATGTAACAGAGTAAAGGATATAACATAGCAAGCGTTGCCCAGGACAAAGTTATATTACGAAAGTAACTTGTTACGGCACTGACTAAGTTGTTCTCATAACTGAAATAACAGCGACAAGGAAGAAGAAGAAGAGCGCGTCGGCACCTGGACCCCGGCAAGCCAGTGTTGCCGGGGGCCGCGAATACCAAGGTTCATCCGCGGCAAGCCAGAGTTGCCAGGGGCTGCGATATCAGATAAGTTTTTCGTCCCTCATCATGCATCCTCTTATAGACTGGGGAACGCGAAGCCGCGTCCTTGAACGATCGTGCCTTGTATGGAAAACCTGTGCACGGAGGAATCGACTCGTGGCTAAGTTGCGCCCTTGATTTTTTTCGAGTCCGCTCAACAATACAAGTGCGCTGCAACTAGCCCCGACAAGATTTCTTGCCGGAGGCAACACCGCCAGCAGGCTGCTGATGTTCCGCACTCAGCAAGTGTGCTTGCGCCGGCAGGTTCCCTCAAAGCGTAGGGTAAAAACATACAAGGCATAGAATCAAGTAAAGGATATAACATAGCAAGCTTCCCCTTTTCATTAAAAAAACATCCCACTCAAGTACAGTCCATAGAGGATGAAAAACATGAAAGAGAGGATTACAAGCTTTAGATGCGGCTAAGTCCCGGAGGCTTACAAATTAAAAAGATAAGATGCCCGTAATCCTTTTCCTGTCCCTCTTTTCAGGAGGTAGGTCAAGGAGGCGAAAAGGGCAAAATGGGCGCCTAGGCGAACTACGGGTGCCAGAAGACACCAAGAGAACAACCCGGGGACCGTCTGAAGGCTGGATGGTGATGGCGGCACCGGATGCAGGGCTCGAAGACGGGGCGGCAGGACGTCAGCACGCTGTCGAGGGCACTACACCCTCGTACTCCGACTTGACGGCCTTGCCGCCAGCCCTCTTCCCCTCCTGCAGCCTCCCTACGCCAGCCGCCCAAGGAGACGACCCCGGGGAGTTCAAGGAGCCGGCGACGCGGATGATGGGGTCGCCGGTGGCGCGCGAAGCCGCGCCCGACACCTAGTCGGACCCGCCACTCCGCCGCCCGCTACCCTCGTCGTCGTTGTCGCTCTCCTCCTCGTCACTCTCGCTCGAGGTGGAGTCTTCGCTATCGGAGGAGCTGTCCACGCAGCACCTCGCCCGGATGCCGGAGTCCCCGAAGACCTTGACGGAGAGGGGGTCGCCCTCCATTAACTTAAAATGGAGGGTAAACCCCGCCGTTAGGCTGTGGATGCGGGCGAACGTCTTCCACCCTCGATCAAGATACATCACATTAGGGGCTGGGGATACAACGTGGACTCGCGTACCGCTGATCCCACAGCCCCTCATGTGCAATCTCAATGTCTCGGGCGGTTCCGGCTCCATCGCGCTCGCAAACGGAGCTGGAAGCCGGAGGCGACGACGAGGCGCCCGGCGCAGCCTGACGAAGAACTCGCAAGGGTCGTCCCCTGTATGGACCGCTGCGAGGGGAGGAACCGCCGGCGAAGGCGGAGACGCTGCGCCGCCCCGTCCGCCTCTTCCCCGAGCGCCTCGACCTCATCCTCGACCTCGTCCATGACCTCGCCCCCTCCCTCTTCCCCTTGTGGCTGGCTCTGCCACCACGGGCGCGGGATAGGGAGGGATGCGCTGCCTGGCGGCGACCCTCGCCGCCACCGATGAAGGGCCAGGGTTCCCTTCCTCCATGGCGAATGAGAGAAAGGGGAGCAGAAGCTGAAGAAAGGAGAAGATGAGAGAGTGCGGGCTTCTGTGCTCCCCTCCCGCTCTTCTTAAAGGAGCGAGGTGGGGGCTCGGCTGCCCCGCTCGGCGAATCAGAGCACGGGAAGAGCAGGGAGTTGGGGCCGACCGCTGCCTCCGCCCGTGATGGCTCAGTTTCCCACTTCCACTGCCCACGACCCCGAGTGCATGGGAGCCGCGTGGCGGGGATGCAGAACCAAGGCGGACGTTACGCATTTCCTGGAATTAATATTACCCACGTCCTCTCCCATGACGCCGCGATTGATGCGTGCCGTTGCGGGGGGGCGCGGTGGGCACGGAGTCAGATTTAATGTGGCCCCAGGCCGCGCGTGCCCGTGCCCTGTTTTGGGCCTGGCCCAACAGCGCTCGGCACCATGTATGGCCCAGGCCTGGGGGATCCTGTCGGTGTACTAAAGTAGGGGTACCTTAGTACCCCGAACTTGTGCACGGGCAGTCGCAGCGTCCCGCGGCAAGGCTTGCCGGGCGTCCACCAAGATCCTCCGCTATTCCTATTTACTGCCATTCAAGAACAAAGTGTTAACTGAGAAGACAAGGCCCCGGCAAGAGGAGCTTGCCGGGAAGGACAAAGACCCCAGCAAGAGGAGCTTGCCGGGAAGGCCAACCAAGGCACTTCAAGAGACTTGCCGCGATGCCCCGCGTGTCCCGGCAAGACCCGGCGAGCGGCAAGCCTGCGGGTGCGACGAGACAACAGGCCGCGGCAAGGCGCTTGCCGCGGCAAGGCTGCCACTCTGCGCCCACGCTCCAGCGCATCCGACGACGTGTCGCCACAGGATCGCTCCTGGTGCACGTGGCGGGTAGCTGTGCAGCATAGCGGTGCGAGGTGGCAAGCGAAGCTGACAAGGAGGCCATCGTGGCGATCGGTGGCGCCCCTAACGGTCGCTTCCTTGCACTGTTGGGGCGACCGGACGGGCATTAAATGCCCTTGTCCCCTGCCGTCAGAGTTAGGTAGGGGGCACTGTTGGTAGTAGTTGTACCAACCTGCGTTTTTACTCTTTTACCGCTCTTCCTACGCTGCCACCTGTCGGTGACCCCTTTAGCCTATAAAAAGGAGGCCCATGCGCATTTTGGGGGGGTTCGGTTCCGCATTTTGGGGGGGTTCGGTCCCGCATTTTTGGGGGTTCATTCGACTCCTCCAACACAACACCACACCCACGCTCTCGATTAAGAACAAATACAAACACAAAGCAGCAGTAGGAGTTTTATCTCTCCGGAGAGCTTCGAAGCTGGGTAAAATCCCCCGCGTGCTCTCGCCTCGATCCGCTCTGCGTGCGCCCTCCTCTCCCTTTCCGGACAAGAAGGGGCACCCTGCCCCATAGGTGCTTGTACCCCACGACACGCCAGCGCCTCCGGAGCCTCCTGAGGCTCCTGGGCCTGGGGGCTCGTAAAGATCGGCTTCCGCAGTGCACGCCGGTCGCTACTTTAGCATCCCTTCATCTTCAACATCATCAGGTGACATCCTTCGAGTTTCACTTTCAGCTGGGAGCGCCCCCAGGGCTGCATCATTCCCAGGCCGTGTGGGTCCGTACTTGCAGCATGTATCCCTTTGGTTCATGTTTTTAGCTTGCTTTATTGGGGGCGCCCCTCAGGCTGCATCATCCCCAAGTTGCTCTGGCCCGACCCAGCGATGTTCGCCTTTTTCTGCGCCTATCTAAATAGATTCGCTCCTTCATGATTAACGTGCTTGACTTAATCTCCCGCCCGATTGACACCAACTGATGGAGCTGCTCCCTAGCGGCATGGTGCTTGTGCATGGGTCCGTCCCTGCAACGTCGGCAAACCTAAATGGCTGAGCTCTGGCCGTGGCAACACCTCACCAAGCCTTCAGTGCCTCGTCACCCTCCCAGAGCAACCAGCAGCTGGCCGGCAATTGTAACGGCGAACTCTCATTTTTCTTGTGATGAGCTCGCAGGATCTCTTTAAGGAGCAGCGTCGGGAGAGGCCTTTGCAGCGTCTCCTTCGCTCTCGTCTGCGTGAACCGCTTGCGCGTTAAAGGTGGGGTACCTGAGCATCGCGACTCATGGACTCTTACTGGCTCTCCAGCCCTCACCTCCTGGCCTTGTCCACGGCATCGTGACCTGGCATACCAGCGACTGCTGAGCTCGCTCGGGGGCCGGGACCTGAGGACGTAGAGCACGAAGGGGAGCAAAGATGAGAGGGAAGGGGCACATGGGGACCTCTCCAGGCAACTCCTCGGCGGCCTATGCGCGGGCCTGGCGCCATGCCAAGGAGTGGCTTCTAACTCTCGAGATAAGTCATCCTCCGGAAACACTAGCTATCGCAGCACCGACCTCACACCTAATGCAGTCCTGTTTTGGCAACGTCGCACTCCTTTCTTACCGAACGATGGCTGCTTGAGCGCTAAAGGGGACCTCCTGAGCATCGCAACTCAGGGGCTCTTATTGGACCCCGGGCCGCTCACCTCCCGGCCTTGACCACGGCATCGCGACCTGGCGTACCAGCGACGGCTGAAGCTTGCCTTGGGACCAGGACCTGTCAGCGCAGAGCATCAAGTCCTCGTGATGTTCGAAAGGAGGAACTAAGCTAAGACGGGACGAGCACCCCACACCGCTTCACGATAAGGATCATATTAACAAATGGAACTATAGGCACCTTACAAACCCCCATGGGGTGTGTTCTTCGATTCCTCGCAGGGAACAAAAGGAGCAAATCCTAAAGAGCGCTAACTACACGCGCCTCCGCAAGAGACGCCATCATCAACAGTGGGCCGTCAGGCACTAGCGCCAACCCCATACAAATCAGTAGCGATGGCGGCCTGACGAGCCCGCCCTGCTCCGAGAGTGATGCAAGCTCGGGGGCTCGTAGCTGTTGTCGCTCGTCTCCGGAGTCGCGAGGAGCTCGGCGGAGTCGCTGGATCCTCCGACACCTCGGCTGTCGCCTTAGGAGCTGCCGGGGGAGCGATTGGCAAGCCTAGCTGTCGGATTTCGGGTTCCGGTAGACCCTTGAGGTTTGAACACTGGGGTGCACGCGGAAATCACACCCTCTGCCTACCCATGTCTCACCACCTCGCTAGGATCTAAACTACTCGAAGAACAGCACAAGGGACACAAGATTTATACTGGTTCAGGCCATCATTGTGGTGTAATACCCTACTCCAGTTTGTGGTGTGTGGATTGCCTCTGGGGCTGATGAGGAACAGTACAAGGGAAGAACAGCCTCGCGAGGGTCTGTTCTTGGTTGGGACAATGAACCGCTAGGGGAGATCAGTCGCCTCTCTTTCTCTCTCTGGATGATTTCCAGCTGCCTCTACCTTGTGGGTGCCTAGTCCTATTTATAGGCAAAGGCCCCGGGCCTCTTCCCAAATATTGAGCGGGAAGGGCGCCAACAATTGGCCAATTTGAAGAGGAACATCTAGTACACTTATCCTGACTAAAGTTGGTCCTCTCCTGCCAAAAGACCCTGACGATGACGCTGGCTTGGGCTCCACGATGACCTTCGTTCTGCCGTCCTGCTGGTCTTGGTCTTGTTGCACCGAAATGGTTGCCTTTGCTTGATACCCTTGCCTGTGCTTGCCCCCTTTGCACCAAAGGGGAAACAAGGACTCTGCGCAGGCCGGTGCCCGCCTGGCGCACGCCTGCGCCTTGGTCGTCATGGCTTGCGTCACTGGCACCTTGTGAGGTACCCCGCCTTGATCTCTCCGCCTCCTCGTGAGCCAGCCGGACGAGGCCGTGCCTGAGGAAGCCTCCTGTCATCCGCCCCGCAATGCTTGGCCCCTCGCGAGGGTCTTGGGCATGCGTTGATGAAGATTGTCCGCACTAGGCCACTCCTTGAGCCACACCGCAGGCCGCAGGCAGGCAAGTCTGGGTACCCCAGTTCCCAGAACACCGACAGTAGCCCCCGGGCCCAAGGCGCGCTTGGACTTGGCTTAGCAGAGAAGCGAAGAGACAAGTGCGAAGCACCGCGGGCCCCAATAGCCTGCGGCCTTGGGCGCCGCGTGGCGCTTGATTGGACGTGGGCATCCCTGTTCCCCCACGCCACCTTATTTTGCGCCTCAGCTAGGCGGACCCGCCGTTGTACACAATCTCCCCTCTTCTTGCCACTCGCGCGCCTCCTGCTCTTCCTTCTCTCGAGCTCCAGCCTCTGCTTCCAATCCAATCTCGCATCCTCCCCCTTCCTATCGCCATGGCCCCGACAAAGAAGGAGAAAGGGCCAAAGCCCGTGCCCTCGCCCCGTCCGTCACCGTCGGTGGCTCCCGCTGTTGACCGGTCGACCATACTCAACCGGGAAGGCTCGGACAAGGTCAATTCCACCATCGCCACCATCTTCAATGAGTGCGGGAGGATGAAGGTCTGGCCTGCGTCTCACTTCTCCATTGACAGAACAGCCACCGAGGTCCGGTACTTTGCCGACGCTTTGTGGGCAGGTCTGGTTCCCCCCTTTTCTGATTTCTTCAACGCTGTGCTTTCTCATTACCAGATCCGCATGATGCATTTGGGTCCCGAATCCATTACTCTTCTTGCCGTTTTCGCTTTTGTCTGCGAGGCAATGATGGGCATCCGTCCTTCTATTGCCTTGCTGTGCCACTTCCTCTCTCTGCGTCTCAGCGATCCTACCCAATGCTCGGGGTGTGTGAGCTTCCTTGCCGCACCAGAAACAGCGGCTTCGGGAATCGATTTCAGCCTTCCTCTGCCCGCGACCATGTTCCGTGAGCGGTGGCTGTACATGGACACTGGGGTGCCCAGCCCCCTGCTTTCGGAGCCAACCGTGCCCGCTATCCCCAACTCGGGCTGGGGCCAGGAGACACTCACGAGCCCCTGGCTCGTCTTCGTTTGGCATCGCTTCATGTACTTGAGGTCGCTCGGTGTGATGGCACCCATGGTGGTGAAGGAGTTCCTCCTGAGCCGCATTGCCCCTCTCCAGCATCATTCCCGGCGGATGTGGGCCTTCATGGGACGTGAAGAATGCACGAGGCTCCAGGAGGAAGATCTGACGCCAGAAGTGTTGAGGAAGGTTCTCATGATCCTCACTGGGGATCCTTCTCCTGGCAGCATCCGGCATAGGGGCGCCCTGCTGTACCTTTGCTCAAACAGGGGTGATTTCGTGAAGCAGATGCCCAGCTTCGATGAATGGGGGCTGCGTCCCGCAGGCCTTAGGGGACCCCGCGAGAACTCAGTTGTGGTGGTCGCCCTTCCGGTTGCCCATGACGGCCCTTCCTCGAGTGTTGAAGCTGGGAGGCGAGGGGCGCCGGGGGCTGAGGGGGCCGCCTTCGAGACGATGACGCCACGTGGTACTCCTAAGGTGGCAGCTCCTGAGGCCCGCCCTACGGTGGCTGAAGGCACCGAGCCACGGCCTGCGGCTCCCGTGGCAGAGGCCCCCGAGGCCCCGGCCACCCTCCTTGGCGTGGCATCTGGCGACGTGTCTCTAGGCGAGGCCCCCGACGCCGGGCACCTTGACGCTTCTTCGTTGTCGCAAGCTGACCCCTTCGCCGAGCTTCAGAGGCTCTCAGAAAGAGAAGGGAGGCCTTGGGTGATGATTACCCTTGCCGCTTATTGAAGCGCAGGAAGTACTTCGCCACCGACGAGTAAGCCTTTTCCCTTCCTCTGCTCCTTACTCTCCTGCTGCTTCAGCTAATCGTTACCCTGCAGGGCCCTTCCTGCCGAGTGCGCGAGATGACTGAGGAGCCCTCCCTCCAGGTCTCGCCCTCTCCACCTTCCCCAAGCGCCCCGGGCTCTAGCACTACCCTTGTGGTGAGGCCGGTTGGAGAGGCGGGCCATCCTGCGGTGCGTCTTGATTCCGCACCCCTCTTGACCATCCTTTGCGAGCCCTCCCGGGGCATAGCCAGCCTGCCCTGGGCGCTTCGACTGGTTGCGGACGGCGGCTGGCTGAGGTCGGCCTTGCGATCTTCCTTGGAGGGTGAACTGGCCCTGGGCCAGGCTTCTGGCAAGGCGCGTTCGGCCATGGTGAGGGTGCCAGCCCTCAGCCCCCTGCCCAGCGGGGGAGTGTTGATCCGTGGCCCTCCTCGCGTGTCCGAGGCAGAAGGAGATGCGAAAGATGTGCTTGAGCGCGCTCGGGAGTGCCGTGCCCTCCGCCAAGGGTTCCTCCAGAGGGCGGCGGACGCGGTGAGCCAGCTTGGTGTAGAGCTCGCTGACGAGGATGCACGCCTCGAGGCCGAGGGCCTGCGCCTATCTGAGGAGAGGCGCAAGCTGAAGGTGGCCTTTGCCCTTGCGCGCCACCAGCGTGACCTTGACAATGAGAAAGCCGAAGCATCGCTGGCAGCTTATCGGGAGGCCTGCTCCCGGGCCGTCGAGGAGGCCCAAGAGGCCAACCAGTGGCGCAGGGTCGCAGAAGAGCGGGCGTGGGAGCTCCGGGCCCTGAGCAGCTCCCTAGAGCAATAGGTGGAGTTGCATGAGGCGGCCCTTGCGTCGATGGAGGGGGGCTCGGTCGATCGGGCAGAGCTTCAGAAGCGTGAGGAGGCACTGAGGCTGGAGGCCACCGAGCGCGCCCTGGAACTTGAGTGATTAGAGACGAGGGAGCGCATGGTGGCGCAGGCGGAGGATGATGTCGCCACGAGGGAAGCTCGAGGCTCAGAAGAATTTGATTGCCGGGTGGCGGCGGCTCGCTCGAACCTCAAGCGCGAGTTCGAGGAAAGGCTTGAGCTGATCCGGGTCGAAGCAGAGGGCAGGACTGCCGCCCTGAAGGCGAAGCTGGATGAAGTGATGCGACGCGCAGACGCTACAGGGGCCGCCCTTGGCGCAGCTCCGCTCCCGAGCCGAGGTGCTTCTTCTCCACCAAAGGTGGATGTGGCCGAGGCCGTTGCGCGGCGGAACGAGGACGAGATACACCAGCGGCAGACCTTGGAGCACGTGCACAGCCCCATGCTCCGTGTGAAGGAAATATGCCCTAGAGGCAATAATAAAGTTATTATTTATTTCCTCATATCATGATAAATGTTTATTATTCATGCTAGAATTGTTTTAGCCGGAAACATGATACATGTGTGAATACATAGACAAAACTATAGTCACTAGTATGGCTCTACTTGACTAGCTCATTAATCAAAGATGGTTATGTTTCCTAACCATAGACATGTGTTGTCATTTGATTAGTGGGATCACATCATTAGAAGAATGATGTGATTGACATGACCCATTCCGTTAGCCTAGCACTTGATCGTTTAGTATACTGCTATTGCTTTCTTCATGACTTATACATGTTCCTGTAACTATGAGAATTATGCAACTCCCGTTTACCGGAAGAACACTTTGGGTACTACCAAACGTCACAATGTAACTGGGTGATTATAAAGGAGTACTACAGGTGTCTCCGAAGGTACATGTTGAGTTGGCGTATTTCGATATTAGGTTTTGTCACTCCGATTGTCGGAGAGGTATCTCTGGGCCCTCTCGGTAATGCACATCACTATAAGCCTTGCAAGCAATGTAACCAATGAGTTGGTTACGGGATGATGCATTACGTAACGAGTAAAGAGACTTGCCGGTAACGAGATTGAACTCGGTATTGGATACCGACGATCGAATCTCAGGCAAGTAACATACCGATGACAAAGGGAACAACGTATGTTGTTATGCGGTTTGACCGATAAAGATCTTCATAGAATATGTAGGAACCAATATGGGCATCCAGGTCCCGCTATTGGTTATTGACCGAGAATGGTTCTAGGTCATGTCTACATAGTTCTCGAACCCGTAGGGTCCGCACGCTTAACGTTACGATGACAGTTTTATTATGAGTTTATAAGTTTTGATGTACCGAAGTTTGTTCGGAGTCCCGGATGTGATCACGGACATGACGAGGAGTCTCGAAATGGTCGAGACATAAAGATCGATATATTCGACGACTATATTCGGACACCGGAATTGTTCCGGGTGATTTCGGAGAAAACCGGAGTGCCAGGGGGGGTTACCGGAACCCCCCGGGAGAGTATTGGGCCTTATGGGCCTTAGGGGAAAGGAGAGAGGGGCGGCCAGCATGGGCCGCGCGCCCCCTCCCCCCTCTGGTCCGATTTGGACTAGGAGGGGGGGCGCCCCCCCTTTCCTTCCCCCTCTCCCCCTTCCTTCCCCCTCCTAGTAGGAGTAGGAAAGAGGAGTCCTACTCCTACTAGGAGGAGGATTCCTCCTCCCTTGGCACGCCCAAGGGGCCGGCTGGCCTCCCCCTTGCTCCTTTATATACGGGGGCGGGAAGGCACCCCATAGACACACAAGTTGATCTACGGATCGTTCCTTAGCCGTGTGCGGTGCCCCCTCCACCATATTCCACCTCGGTAATATCGTCGCGGAGTTTCGGCGAAGCACTGCGCCGGTAGAACATCATCATCGTCACCACGCCATCGTGCTGACGGAACTCATCTCCGGAGCACTGCTGGATCGGAGGCCGGAGATTGTCATCGAGCTGAACGTGTGCTGAACTCGGAGGCCCCGTACGTTCGGTGCTTGGATCGGTCGGATCGTGAAGACGTACGACTACATCAACCGCGTTGTGCTAACGCTTCCATTTACAGTCTACAAGGGTACATGGACGAACACTCTCCCCTCTCGTTGCTATACCATCACCATGATCTTGCGTGTGCATAGGAAATTTTTGAAATTACTACGTTCCCCAACAGTGGCATCCGAGCCTAGGTTTTACGCGTTGATGTTATATGCATGAGTAGAACACAAGTGAGTTGTGGGCGATACAAGTCATACTGCTTACCAGCATATCATACTTTGGTTCGGCGGTATTGTGAGATGAAGCGGCCCGGACCGACATTACGCGTACGCTTACGCGAGACTGGTTTCACCGTTACGAGCACTCGTGCTTAAAGGTGGCTGGTGGGTGTCTGTCTCTCTCACTTTAGCTGAATCGAGTGTGGCTACGCCCGGTCCTTGCGAAGGTTAAAACAGCACCAACTTGACGAACTATCGTTGTGGTTTTTGATGCGTAGGTAAGAACGGTTCTTGCTAAGCCCGTAGCAGCCACGTAAAATTTGCAACAACAAAGTAGAGGACGTCTAACTTGTTTTTGCAGGGCATGTTGTGATGTGATATGGCCAAGAAGTGATGCTATATTTTATTGTATGAGATGATCATGTTTTGTGACCGAAGTTATCGGCAACTGGCAGGAGCCATATGGTTGTCGCTTTATTGTATGAAATGCAAATGCCCTGTAATTGATTTACTTTATCACTAAGTGGTAGTGATAGTCGTAGAAGCAATAGATGGCGTAACGACAATGATGCTACGATGGAGATCAAGGTGTCGCGCCAGTGACGATGGTGATCATGACGGTGCTTCGAAGATTGAGATCATAAGCACAAGATGATGATGGCCATATCATATCACTTATATTGATTGCATGTGATGTTTATCCTTTATGCATCTTATCTTGCGTTGATTGACGGTAGCATTTTAAGATGATCTCTCACTAATTATCAAGAAGTGTTCTCCCTGAGTATGCAGCGTTGCGAAAGTTCTTCGTGTTGAGACACCACGTGATGATCGGGTGTGATAGGCTCTACGTTCATATACAACGGGTGCAAAACAGTTGCACATGCGGAATACCCAGGTTATACTTGACGAGCCTAGCATATACAGATATGGCCTCGGAACACGGAGACCGAAAGGTCGAACGTGAATCATATAGTAGATATGATCAACATAGCGATGTTCACCATTGAAAGTACTCCATCTCACATGATGATCGGAGATGGTTTAGTTGATTTGGATCACGTGATCACTTAGATGACTAGAGAGATGTCTGTTTAAGTGGGAGTTCTTAAGTAATATGATTAATTGAACTTAAATTTATCATGAACTTAGTACCTGATAGTAATTTGCTTGTCTATGTTTGTTTGTAGATAGATGGCTCGTTCTGTTGTTCCGTTGAATTTTAATGCGTTCCTTGAGAAAGCAAAGTTGAAAGATGATGGTAGCAATTACACGGACTGGGTCCGTAACCTGAGGATTATCCTCATTGCTGCACAGAAAAGTTACGTCCTTGAAGCACCGCTGGGTGCCAGGCCTGCTGCTGATGAAACTGACGACGTTAAGAACGTCTGGCAGAGCAAAGCTAATTACTACTCGATAGTTCAGTGTGCCATGCTTTACGGCTTAGAACCGGGTCTTCAACGACGTTTTGAACGTCATGGAGCATATGAGATGTTCCAGGAGTTGAAGTTAATATTTCAAGCAAATGCCCGGATTGAGAGATATGAAGTCTCCAATAAGTTCTATAGCTGCAAGATGGAGGAGAATAGTTCTGTCAGTGAACACATACTCAAAATGTCTGGGTATAATAATCACTTGATTCAACTGGGAATTAATCTTCCTGATGATAGTGTTATTGACAGAATTCTCCAATCACTGCCACCAAGCTACAGGAGCTTCGTGATGAACTATAATATGCAAGGGATGAACAAGACTATTCCCGAGCTCTTCGCAATGATGAAAGCTGTGGAGGTAGAAATCAAGAAGGAGCATCAAGTGTTGATGGTTAACAAAACCACCAGTTTCATGAAGAAGGGCAAAGGGAAGAAGAAGGGGAACTTCAAAAAGAATGGCTAGCAAGTTGTTGCTCAAGAGAAGAAACCCAAGTCTGGACCTAAGCCTGAAACTGAGTGCTTCTACTGCAAGCAGACTGGACACTGGAAGCGGAACTGCCCCAAGTATTTGGCGGATAAGAAGGATGGCAAAGTGAACAAAGGTATATGTGATATACATGTTATTGATGTGTACCTTACTAATGCTTGCAGTAGCACCTGGGTATTTGATACTGGTTCTGTTGCTAATATTTGCAACTCGAAACAGGGACTACGGATTAAGCGAAGATTGGCTAAGGACGAGGTGACGATGCGCGTGGGAAATGGTTCCAAAGTCGATGTGATCGCGGTCGGCACACTACCTCTACATCTACCATCGGGATTAGTATTAGACCTAAATAATTGTTATTTGGTGCCAGCGTTGAGCATGAACATTATATCTGGATCTTGTTTGATGCGAGACGGTTATTCATTTAAATCAGAGAATAATGGTTGTTCTATTTATACGAGTAATATCTTTTATGGTCATGCACCCTTGAAGAATGGTCTATTTTTACTGACTCTCGATAGTAGTGATACACATATTCATAGTGTTGAAACCAAAAGATGCAGAGTTGATAAAGATAGTGCAACTTATTTGTGGCATTGCCGTTTAGGTCATATCGGTGTAAAGCGCATGAAGAATCTCCATACTGATGGGCTTTTGGAATCACTTGATTATGAATCACTTGGTACTTGCGAACCGTGCCTTATGGGCAAGATGACTAAAACGCCGTTCTCCGGAACTATGGAGCGAGCAACTGATTTATTGGAAATCATACATACTGATGTATGTGGTCCAATGAATGTTGAGGCTCGCGGCGGGTATCGTTATTTTCTCACCTTCACAGATAATTTGAGCAGATATGGGTATATCTACTTAATGAAACAAAAGTCTGAAACATTTGAAAAGTTCAAAGAATTTCAGAGTGAAGTGGAAAATCATCGTAACAAGAAAATAAAGTTTCTACGATCTGATCGTGGAGGAGAATATTTGAGTTACGAGTTTGTCTACACTTGAAACAATGCGGAATAGTTTCGCAACTCACGCCACCCGGAACACCACAACGAAATGGTGTGTCCGAACGTCGTAATCGTACTTTACTTGATATGGTGCGATCTATGATGTCTCTTACCGATTTACCGCTATCATTTTGGGGTTATGCTTTAGAGACGGCCGCATTCACGTTAAATAGGGCACCATCAAAATCCGTTGAGACGACGCCTTATGAACTATGGTTTGGCAAGAAACCAAAGTTGTCATTTCTTAAAGTTTGGGGCTGCGATGCTTATGTGAAGAAACTTCAACCAGATAAGCTCGAACCCAAATCAGAGAAATGCGTCTTCATAGGATACCCAAAGGAGACTATTGGGTACACCTTCTATCACAGATCTGAGGGCAAGATTTTCGTTGCTAAAATCGGATCCTTTCTAGAGAAGGAGTTTCTCTCGAAAGAAGTGAGTGGGAGGAAAGTAGAACTTGATGAGATAATTGTATCTACTCCCTTGTTGGAAAGTAGTTCATCACAAGAACCGGTTCCTGTGACAACTACACCAATCAGTGAGGAAGCTAATGATATTGATCATGAAACTTCAGATCAAGTTTCTGCTGAACCTCGTAGGTCTACCAGAGTAAGATCCGCACCAGAGTGGTACGGTAATCCTATTCTGGAAGTCATGTTACTTGACCATGATGAACCTACAAACTATGAGGAAGCGATGATGAGCCCAGATTCCGCAAAATGGCTAGAGGCCATGAAATCTGAGATGGGATCCATGTATGAAAACAAAGTATGGACTTTGGTTGACTTGCCCGATGATCGGCAAGCCATTGAGAATAAATGGATCTTTAAGAAGAAGACTCACGCTTATGGTAATGTAACTGTCTATAAAGCTCGACTTGTTGCGAAAGGTTTTCGACAAGTTCAAGGGGTTGACTACGATGAGACTTTCTCACCCGTAGCGATGCTTAAGTCTGTCCGAATCATGTTAGCTACTGCTGCATTTCATGATTATGAAATTTGGCAAATGGATGTCAAAACTGCATTCTTGAATGGATTTCTAGAAGAAGAGTTGTATATGATGCAGCCAGAAGGTTTTGTTGATCCAAAAGGTGCTAACAAAGTGTGCAAGCTCCATTGATCCATTTATGGACTGGTGCAAGCATCTCGGAGTTGGAATAAACATTTTGATAGTGTGATCAAAGCATATGGTTTTATACAGACTTTTGGAGAAGCCTGTATTTACAAGAAAGTGAGTGGGAGCTCTGTAGCATTTCTGATTTTATATGTAGATGACATATTATTAATTGGAAATGATATAGAATTTCTGGATAACATAAAGGGATACTTGAATAAAAGTTTTTCAATGAAAGACCTCGGTGAAGATGCTTACATATTGGGCATCAAGATCTATAGAGATAGATCAAGACGCTTAATAGGACTTTCACAAAGCACATACCTTGACAAAATTTTGAAGAAGTTCAAAATGGATCAGGCAAAGAAAGGTTTCTTGCGTGTGCTGCAAGGTGTGAAGTTGAGTCAAACTCAATGCCTGACCACAGCAGAAGATAGAGAGAAAATGAAAGATGTTCCCTATGCTTCAGCCATAGGCTCTATCATGTATGCAATGCTGTGTACCAGACCTGACGTATGCTTAGCAATAAGCTTGGCAGGAAGGTACCAAAGTAATCCAGGAGTGGATCACTAGACAGCGGTCAAGAACATCCTAAAATACCTGAAAAGGACTAAGGATATGTTTCTCGTATATGGAGGTGACAAAGAGCTAGTCGTAAATGGTTACGTCGATGCAAGCTTTGACACTGATCCGGACGATTCTAAATCGCAAACCGGATACATGTTTATATTAAACGGTGGAGCTGTAAGTTGGTGCAGTTCTAAACAAAGCGCCGTGGCGGGATCTACATGTGAAGAGGAGTACATAGCTGCTTCTGAAGCAGCAAATGAAGGAGTCTGGATGAAGGAGTTCATTTCCGATCTAGGTGTCATACCTAGTGCATCGGGACCAATGAAGATCTTCTGTGACAATACTGGTGCAATTGCCTTGGCAAAGGAATCCAGATTTCACAAGAGGACCAAGCACATCAAGAGATGCTTCAATTCCATTCGGGACCAAGTCCAAGTGGGAGACATAGAGATTTGCAAGATACATACGGATCTGAATGTTGCAGACCCGTTGACTAAGCCTCTCTCACGGGCAAAACATGATCAGCACCAAGACTCCATGGGTGTTAGAATCATTACTATGTAATATAGATTATTGACTCTAGTGCAAGTGGGAGACTGAAGGAAATATGCCCTAGAGGCAATAATAAAGTTATTATTTATTTCCTCATATCATGATAAATGTTTATTATTCATGCTAGAATTGTATTAACCGGAAACATGATACATGTGTGAATACGTAGACAAAACTATAGTCACTAGTATGCCTCTACTTGACTAACTCATTAATCAAAGATGGTTATGTTTCCTAACCATAGACATGTGTTGTCATTTGATTAGTGGGATCACATCATTAGAAGAATGATGTGATTGACATGACCCATTCCGTTAGCCTAGCACTTGATCGTTTAGTATACTGCTATTGCTTTCTTCATGACTTATACATGTTCCTGTAACTATGAGAATTATGCAACTCCCGTTTACCGGAAGAACACTTTGGGTACTACCAAACATCACAACGTAACTGGGTGATTATAAAGGAGTACTACAGGTGTCTCCGAAGGTACATGTTGAGTTGGCGTATTTCGAGATTAGGTTTTGTCACTCCGATTGTCGGAGAGGTATCTCTGGGCCCTCTCGGTAATGCACATCACTATAAGCCTTGCAAGCAATGTAACCAATGAGTTGGTTACGGGATGATGCATTACATAACGAGTAAAGAGACTTGCCGGTAACGAGATTGAACTACGTATTGGATACCGACGATCGAATCTCGGGCAAGTAACATACCGATGACAAAGGGAACAACGTATGTTGTTATGCGGTTTGACCGATAAAGATCTTCGTAGAATATGTGGAACCAATATGGGCATCCAGGTCCCGCTATTGGTTATTGACCGAGAATGGTTCTAGGGCATGTATACATAGTTCTTGAACCCGTAGGGTCCGCACGCTTAACGTTACGATGACAGTTTTATTATGAGTTTATAAGTTTTGATGTACCGAAGTTTGTTCGGAGTCCCGGATGTGATCACGGACATGACGAGGAGTCTCGAAATGGTCGAGACATAAAGATCGATATATTGGACAACTATATTCGGACACCGGAATTGTTCCGGTTGATTTCGGAGAAAACCGGAGTGCCGGGGGGGGGGGGGTTACCGGAACCCCCCGGGAGAGTATTGGGCCTTATGGGCCTTAGGGGAAAGGAGAGAGGGGCGGCCAGCATGGGCCGCGCGCCCCCTCCCCCCTCTGGTCCAAATTGGACTAGGAGGGGGGGCGGCGCCCCCCCTTTCCTTCCCCCTCTCCCCCTTCCTTCCCCCTCCTAGTAGGAGTAGGAAAGGAGGAGTCCTACTCCTACTCGGAGGAGGATTCCTCCTCCCTTGGCGCGCCCAAGGGGCCGGCCGGCCTCCCCCCTTGCTCATTTATATACGGGAGAGGGGGGGCACCCCATAGACACACAAGTTGATCTACGGATCGTTTCTTAGCCGTTTGCGGTGCCCCCCTCCACCATATTCCACCTCGGTCATATCGTCGCGGAGTTTAGGCGAAGCCCTGCGCCGGTAGAACATCATCATCGTCACCATGCCGTCGTGCTGACGGAACTCATCTCCGGAGCTCTGCTGGATCGGAGGCCGGAGATCGTCATCGAGCTGAACGTGTGCTGAACTCGGAGGCCCCGTACGTTCGGTGCTTGGATCGGTCGGATCGTGAAGATGTATGACTACATCAACCGCGTTGTGCTAACGCTTCCGTTTACGGTCTACGAGGGTACGTGGACGAACACTCTCCCCTCTCGTTGCTATACCCTCACCATGATCTTGCGTGTGCGTAGGAAAATTTTGAAATTACTACGTTCCCCAACACCGCGAGCTCCGGGAAAGAGCCAACACGGCCTTGGGTATCGTCTGCGAGGCAGCTATTGGGGAACCTCATGTGGTCAACTATGCTGGTAACCTTCAGTTCTTCACCGATGTGGTGATGCAGCTGGAGGTCCGTTTGGGTAGAGCCGACAGGTTGGTGGAGGAGAGGAGCCGTGCCCTACTTGGTCGTGCCTTCTCTCGCGTCTTCAGTCATCTTCAGCACATGGATCCCCACTTTGACTTTGATGCCTCCATCGCACCTGTGCCCTTGGCCTTCCGGGACGACCTGGTGCGCTGGGTGGAAGACAACATGGACGCCCTGGTTCGGGCCTTCATCACTGACGACGACGGCGTGGTCGTAGCCGTCGACGAGGGCGGAGTGGTGAACGGCCCGGGCGCTGGTGAGGGCGGAGTGGTGAATGACCCAGGTGCTGCCGGCGGCGACGCAGGAGGCGATGGCGAAGCCAGCGACGCCAGCGGCGGCTCCGGAGGTGTCCCTCAGGATGCATTGGGGGATTTATCCGATTAACCACATGCCGTGTCTGTTTTTACCCTGCGCAGAGAGAGTTCGGGCTTGGCCCAGGAGATTGTAAGAGCATTTTGGGAGGGGGAGCCCCTCATGTAAAAACTTGCAGTTAGCGTATTTGTATACATGATATCACCCATGTGCCTGCGCCTGGCGGCTGGTTTATGGCGAGCCGACCGACTTGTTTACCTTTGACCCATGTGGGCCCTGAGCTAGCCTGCGGAGGGCTGTGGTGCCCCGAGCGTCTCCCGAACGAGCCTGTTGATCCTGCAAGTAGATCCTCCTGAGAGGGCGTGCCGACGGCAGTCTGGGCTGCGTTCGTGCTGGGCCTGGCACGGCTCGCGAGGGGCTCGTGAGGGGAGGCAGCTGAAGATTGGACGAATGCAAAGCGGCAACTAGAGTGCAAGAGATTGCTCGAACGAGACTAAACACCCCTTCCCTGGAAACACGCAAGTTTTAAGCTCAAATCCAACTTGAATCCAGACAGGGAAAAGCAACGACCAAAGGGGAAAAGCAGGAAAAGCAGAAAAAGCCGCGTCCGGCACCTAGTCTAGTCTTCGACGTCTTCTCACCAGCGCGGAGCTAAGTGCTGCAACTGGGCGTGGGCGGGAGCCCCCGAGGCCCGAGGGAGGCTCTCCGGAGACTCCGGGGCGTGTGCAGCCCCACTCATTATTACGTGAGAGTGTCACAGGGCGGTGAGCTTCACAGGCACTGGGCCTTCTTCACAGGTACCGACCTTGCTTCATATCACCAGACGAGGGCCCCACCTTGAGCCACATTCTATCACCACCGACGACGGCCGGAGACCGAGGACGCCGCCGATGGGATAGAGCGGTCGCCAGCGCTTCCCCCAACGACCACGGGTCCTCTACCGGGGGCAGGCCCTGGGGCACCTCCCAGGCCGAGGGCCTACCTCCTGAGGGTGCCTTGCTCCAAGCGTCGTGTGGGCCAAGCCTGGTCTCGACCCCTCTCCTGCAGCCCCCGGTGCCCTCCCCCTAAGGGGCAGGGAGCCGCTGGATTGGGGCAGCCACCCGCTGCGATGACCTGTGCCTCCTGCGATCCATGGTTAGCGTATGCCTGTTCCTGAGGGATTAGCGGTACCCGATAGTCACTGCCTCCGGCGCGGTCGTCGGGGCCTTCCCTTGGCTCCTGAAAGAGCTCAGCCTCGGGTCCTTCCTCTCCCTAGCCTAGGCTGAGGAACTGGCCATGGTCTTCCTCCTGCGTGTGCGCTTGATCCATCATGTGTGGCACATACGCCTCCGGGGCCGCCGCCCCGAAAGCCTCGCCGTAGTGCCCCATGCGCCACGTAGTTCTGCTCACGATGCCAACCTGGGAGTGGTAGCGTGGCGGCTCACTGGGACCATGGGCTGTAGTGGATCCCCCTTCGCAGGTCGGAGGCGGAGGCGGCACCGCTGGCGGCCAGGCGCTGAGGACCAGGTTGGTGTTGGAGTGGCCCTGGAATCCGCTGGGAGCTGTGCGGGCGCGCGTGGGGCCTCTATGCGGTCCACCTTGGGCCTGAGGCGGCAGCTGGGTGCAGAAGGGGGGAGCCCCCGAGGCGGCGGAGCCCATGAGCTCCGCCACCCGCCCCAGTAGTATGTCACGGCCGCCCTCCAGCAGCCTGCATTGCAGTAGTTCTCGAGCCACCGTGAGCGCGGCCCTTGAGTTCGCCTGCTCTCCCGGTGAGTACGGCGCTGTGGCCGCGGCGTTGCTCGAGGCCCACGCCGCCGACCACACCTGCCGCGGTGTGAGGGCTGGTGTCGCCTGACCGCGTCACCCGCGGCCTGCCTGGGGCACGGGGTTGAGGTCGCCCTGGGCAAGTGGCTCTATGCGGGCGGGCTAGGCCGCCCAGGGATCTAAGTTTCTCATGGGGTCGCCGGACATGATGATGATGAGGCGACGGGCGGTGAAACACGAGGAGGAGGAGAGCAGACTCCGGCACACCCCTACCTGGCGCGCCAAATGTCGGATTTTGGGTTCCGGCAGACCCTTGAGGTTCGAACACTGGGGTGAGCGCGGAAATCACACCCTCTGCCTACCCATGTCTCACCGCCTCGCTAGGATCTAAACTACTCGAAGAACAGCACAAGGGACACAAGATTTATACTGGTTCAGGCCACCATTGTGGTGTAATACCCTACTCTAGTTTGTGGTGTGTGGATTGCCTCTGGGGCTGATGAGGAACAGTACAAGGGAAGAACAGCCTCGCGAGGGTCTGTTCTTGGTTGGGACGATGAACTGCCAGGGGAGTTCACTCGCCTCTCTTTCTCTCTCTGGATGATTTCCAGCTGCCTCTACCTTGTGGGTGGCTAGTCCTATTTATAGGCGAAGGCCCCGGGCCTCTTCCCAAATATCGAGCAGGAAGGGCGCCAACAATTGGCCAATTTGAAGGGGAACATCTAGTACACTTATCCTGACTAAAGTTGGACCTCGCCTGCCAGAAGACCCTGACGATGACGCTGGCTTGGGCTCCACGATGACCTCCGTTCTGCCATCCTGCTGGTCTTGGTCTTGTTGCACTGAAATGGTTGCCTTTGCTTGATACCCTTGTCTGTGCTTGCTCCCTTTGCAACAAAGGGGAAACAAGGACTCTGGACAGGCCGGCGCCCGCCTGCGCCTTGGTCGTCATGGCTTGCGTCACTGGCACCTCGTGAGGTACCCCGCCTTGATCTCTCCGCCTCCTCGTGAGCCAGCCTAACGAGGTCGTGCCTGACGAAGCCTCCTATCGTCCGCCCCGCGAGGCTTGGCCCCTCGCGAGGTCTTGGGCATGCGTTGATGAAGATGGGCTGCACTGGGCCAATCCTTGAGCCACGCCGCAGGCCGCAGGCAGGCAAGTCTGGGTACCCCCGTTCCCAGAACGCACACACTAGCCCTCGCCACGGTGGGGCCTCGGCCGCCTTTCTCAGGGTAGCATTCTAGCCGGCGTCCTTCTGCGTCGAAGACCTTGAAGAACATCAGGGAAGCGCCATTTTACTCGAGGTGGATTACGAGGGCGCCACCAGTCTTGCAGACCCGGGCGACCTCGCCCCAGCCACGGGTCATGTAGACCTTGCTCGGAGCGACGACCTCGACCTCCGCTCCGGTCGCAAGGGTACTGCAGTCAGCATGTTGTAGCCAAAGCTCGATGGGGCCCCTCGGCGGGATCTTGAAGGCGAAGGAGGGAGGAAGGCGAATCCAAAACTGAGGAGGCATGGCGGCGTGGACCACAAGACCACGAGAGGAGCCCTCAGTGTGAACTCTGGGAGGAACGACGCGCACCGCTGTAATCCGCTGGTGGCGGCGGCGCCTTTGTCGGTGCCGCTTGGTGAAGGAAATATGCCCTAGTGGCAATAATAAAGTTATTATTTATTTCCTCATATCATGATAAATGTTTATTATTCATGCTAGAATTGTATTAACCGGAAACATGATACATGTGTGAATACATAGACAAACATAGTGTCACTAGTATGCCTCTACTTGACTAGCTCATTAATGAAAGATGGTTATGTTTCCTAACCATAGACATGTGTTGTTATTTGATTAAGGGGATCACATCATTAGGAGAATGATGTGATTGACATGACCCATTCCGTTTGCTTAGCACTTGATCGTTTAGTATGTTGCTATTGCTTTCTTCATGACTTATACATGTTCCTGTAACTATGAGATTATGCAACTCCCGTTTGCCAGAGGAACACTTTGGGTGCTACCAAACGTCACAACGTAACTGGGTGATTATAAAGGAGTACTATAGGTGTCTCCAAAGGTACATGTTGGGTTGGCGTATTTCGAGATTAGGTTTTGTCACTCCGATTGTCAGAGAGGTATCTCTGGGCCCTTTTAGTAATGCACATCAATATAAGCCTTGCAAGCAATGTAGCTAATGAGTTAGTTACGGAATGATGCATTACATAACGAGTAAAGAGACTTGCCAGTAATGAGATTGAACTAGGTATTGGATACCGACGATCGAATCTCGGGAAAGTAACATACCGATGACAAAGGGAACAACGTATGTTGTTATGCGGTTTGACCGATAAAGATCTTCGTAGAATATGTAGGAGCCAATATGGGCATCCAGCTCCCGCTATTGGTTATTGACCGAGAATAGTTCTAGGTCATTTCTACATAGTTCTCGAACCCGTAGGGTCCGCACGCTTAACGTTACGATGACAGTTTTATTATGAGTTTATAAGTTTTGATGTACCGAAGTTTGTTCGGAGTCCCGGATGTGATCACGGACATGACGAGGAGTCTCGAAATGGTCGAGACATAAAGATTGATATATTGGATGACTATATTCGGATACCGGAAGTGTTCTGGGTGATTTCGGAGAAAACCGGAGTGCCGGAGGGGTTACCGGAACCCCCCAGGGAAGTATTGGGCCTTAGTGGGCCTGAGGGGAGAAATAGGGCAGCAGCCCAGGAGGTGGCGCCCCCCCCCCCCCCCCCCCCGTGAGGAGTCCGAATTGGACTAGGGGAGGGGGCGCGACCCCCCTTTTCCCTCTCCCTCTCGCTCTCTTTCCTTCCCCCTTCCTCCTTCCTAGTGGGACTAGGAAAGGGGAGTCCTACTCCCACTAGGAGGAGGACTCCCCCCTCCTTGGTGTGCCCCCTAGAGCCGGCCGGCCTCCCCCCTTGCTCCTTTATATACGGGGGCAGGGGGCACCCTAGATACACAAATTGATCTACGGATCATTCCTTAGCCGTGTGCGGTGCCCCCCTCCACCATATTCCACCTCGATCATATCGGCGCGGAGTTTAGGCGACGTCCTGCGCCGGTAGAACATCATCATCGTCACCACGCCGTCGTGCTGACGGAACTTATCCCCGATGCTTTGCTGGATCGGAGCCCGGGGATCGTCATCGAGCTGAACGTGTGCTGAACTCGGAGGTGCCGTACGTTCGGTACTTGGATCGGTTGGATTGTGAAGACGTACGACTACATCAACCGCCTTCTCATAACGCTTCCGCTTACTGTCTACAAGGGTACATGGACAACACTCTCCCCTCTCATTGCTATGTCATCACCATGATCTTGCGTGTGCGTAGGAATTTTTTTGAAATTACTATGTTCCCCAATAGTGGCATCCGAGCCTAGTTTTATGCGTAGATCTCATATGCACGAGTAGAACACAAGTGAGCTGTGGGCGATACAAGTCATACTGCTTACTAGCATGTCATACTTTGGTTCGTCGGTATTGTGAGATGAAGCGGCCCGGACCGACATTACGCGTACGCTTACGCGAGACTGGTTTCACCGTTACGAGCACTCGTGCTTAAAGGTGGCTGGCGGGTGTCTGTCTCTCTCACTTTAGCTGAATCGAGTGTGGCTACGCCTGGTCCTTGCGAAGGTTAAAACAACACTAACTTGACGAGCTATCGTTGTGGTTTTGATGCGTAGGTAAGAACGGTTCTTGCTAAGCCCGTAGCAGCCACGTAAAATTTGCAACAACAAAGTAGAGGATGTCTAACTTGTTTTTGCAGGGCATGTTGTGATGTGATATGGTCAAGACGTGATGCTATATTTTATTGTATGAGATGATCATGTTTTGTAACCGAAGTTATCGGCAACTGGCAGGAGCCATATGGTTGTTGCTTTATTGTATGAAATGCAAACGCCCTGTAATTGCTTTACTTTATCACTAAGCGGTAGCGATAGTCGTAGAAGAAATAGATGGCGTAATGACAACGATGCTACGATGGAGATCAAGGTGTCGCGCCGGTGACGATGGTGATCACGATGGTGCTTCGGAGATGGAGATCACAAGCACAAGATGATGGCCATATCATATCACTTATATTGATTGCATGTGATGTTTATCTTTATGCATCCTATCTTGCTTTGATTGACGGTAGCATTTTAAGATGATCTCTCACTAAAATTATCAAGAAATGTTCTCCCTGAGTATGCATCGTTGCGAAAGTTTTTCGTGCTGAGACACCACGTGATGATCGGGTGTGATAGGCTCTACGTTCAAATACAACGGGTGCAAAACAGTTGCACACGCGGAATACTCAGGTTAAACTTGACGAGCCTAGCATATAACAGATATGGCCTCGGAACACGGAGACCGAAAGGTCGAGCGTGAATCATATAGTAGATATGATAAACATATTGATGTTCACCGTTGAAACTACTCCATCTCATGTGACGATCGGACATGGTGTAGTTGATATGGATCATGTAATCACTTAGAGGACTAGAGGGATGTCTATCTAAGTGGGAGTGCTTTAGTAATATGATTAATTGAACTTAAATTTATCACGAACTTAGTCCTGGTAGTATTTTGCAAATTATGTTATAGATCAATAGCTCGCATTGTTGCTTTCATATGTTTATTTTGATATGTTCCTAGAGAAAACTGTGTGGAAAGATGTTAGTAGCAATGATGCGGATTGGATCCGTGATCTGAGGTTTATCCTCATTACTGCACAGAAGAATTATGTCCTTGATGCACCGCTAGGTGACAAACCTATTGCAGGAGCAGATGCAGACGTTATGAACGTTTGGCTAGCTCAATATGATGACTACTTGATAGTTTAGTGCACCATACTTAATGGCTTAGAATCGGGACTTCAAAGACGTTTTGAACATCATGGACCATATGAGATGTTCCAGGAATTGAAGTAGATATTTCAAGCAAATACCCGAGTTGAGAGATATGAAGTCTCCAACAAGTTCTATAGCTAAAAGATGGAGGAGAATCGCTCAACTAGTGAGCAGGTGCTCAGATTGTCTGGGTACTTCAATCCCTTGAATCAAGTGGGAGTTAATCTTCCAGATAAGATAGTGATTGACAGAATTCTCTAGCCACCATCACTAAAGTTACTACAACTTCGTGATGAACTATAGTATGCAAGGGATGACGAAAATGATTCCCAACCTCTTCGTGATGTTGAAATCGACGAAGGTGGAAATCAAGAAAAAGCATCAAGTGTTGATGATTGACAAGACCACTAGTTTCAAGAAAAGGGCAAAGGGAAAGAAAGGGAAACTTCAAGTAGAATGGAAAACAAGTTGTCACTCCCGTGAGGAAGACCAAAGCTGGACCAAAGCCTGAAACTGAGTGCTTACACTACAAAGGAAATGGTCACTGGAAGTGGAAATGCCCTAAATATTTGGTGGATAAGAAGGATGGAAAAGTGAACAAGGGTATATTTGATATACAAGTGTTTGATGTGTACCTTACTAGTCTTTTTATCAACCACTGAATATTTGATACTTGTTCGGTTGCTAAGATTAGTAACTCGAAACAGGAGTTACATAATAAACAGAGACTAGTTGAGGGGAAGTGACGATGAGTGTTGGAAGTAGTTCCAAGAATGATATGATCATCATCGCACACTCCCTATACTTTCGAGATTAGTGTGAACCTAAATAAATGTTATTTGGCGTTTGTGTTGTGCATGAATATGATTTGATCATGTTTATTGCAATACGATTATTCATTTAAAGTCAGAGAATAATTGTTATTCTGTTTACATGAATAAAGCCTTCGATGGTCATACACCCAATGAAAATAGCTTGTGGGATCTCGATCGTAGTGATACACATATTCATAATATTGATGCCAAAAGATGCAAAGTTAATAATGATAGTGCAATTTATTTGTGGCACTGCCGTTTGGGTCATATCGGTGTAAAGCGCATGAAGAAGCTCCATAAATATGGATTTTCGGAATCACTTGGTTATGAATCATTTGATGCTTGCGAACCGTGCCTTTTGGGCAAGATGATTAAAACTCCGTTCTCCAGAACAATGGAACAAGCTACTGACTTATTGGAAATAATACATACCGATGTATGCGATCCAATGAGTGTTGATGCTCGTGGCAAGTATCGTTATTTTCTGACCTTCACAAGATGATTTGAGCAGATATGGGTATATCTACTTGATGAAACATAAGTCTGAAATAGTTGAAAAGTTCAAAGAATTTCAGAGTAAAGTGGAGAATCATCGTAACAAGAAAATAAAGTTTCTATGATCTGATCGTGGAGGAGAATATTTGAGTTATGAGTTTGGCCTTCATATAAAACAATGTGGAATAGTTTCACACCTCACGCCACCTGGAACACCACAATGTAATGGTGTGTCCGAACATCGTAACTGCACTTTATTGGATATGGTGCGATCTATGATGTCTCTTATTAGTTTACCACTATCGTTTTGGGGTTATGCATTAGAGACAAGTACATTCACGTTAAACAGGGCACCATCTAAATCCGTTGAGACAACACCGTATGAACTATGGTTTAGCAATGAACCTAAGCTGTCGTTTCTTAAAGTTTGGGGTTGCAATGCTTATGTGAAAATGTTTCAGCATGATAAGCTCAAACCCAAATCGGTGAAGTGCGTCTTCATAGAATACCCAAAGGAAACTATTGGGTACACCTTCTATCACAGATCCGAAGGCAATATCTCTGTTGCTTAATGTGGATCCTTTCTAGAGAAGGAGTTTCTCTCAAAAGAAGTGAGTGGGAGGAAAGTAGAACTTGATGAGGTAACTGTACCTTCTCCTGAATTGGAAATAGTTCATCACTGAAATCAGTTCCAGTGATTCCTACACCAATTAATGAGGAAGCTAATGATGATGATCATGAAACTTCAGATCAAGTTACTATAGAACCTCGTAGGTCCTCCAGAGTACGGACCGCACCAGAGTGGTACGGTAATCCTATTCTGAAAGTCATGTTACTAGACCATGATAAACCTACGAACTATGAGGAAGCGATGATGAGCCCAGATTCCGCAAAATGGCTGGAGGCCATGAAATCTGAGATAGGATCCATGTATGAGAACAAAGTGTGGACTTTGGTGGACTTGCCCGATGATCGGCAAACCATAGAAAATAAATGGATCATCAATAGAAAGACGGACGTTGATAGTAGTGTTACTATCTACAAAGCTCAACTTATCGCAAAAAGGTTTTTGACAAGTTCAAGGTGTTGACTACAATGAGATTTTCTCAGCTGTAGCGATGCTTAAGTCTGTCCAAGTCATGTTAGCAATTGCCACATTTTATGAAATTTGGCAAATGGATGTCAAAACTACATTCCTTAATGGATTTATTAAAGAAGAGTTGTATATGATACAACTAGAAGGTTTTGTCAATCCTAAAGGTGATAACAAAGTGTGCATGCTCCAGTAATCCATCTATGGACTGGTGCAAGCATCTCGGAGTTGGAATATACGCTTTGATAAGTTGATCAAAGCATATAGTTTTGTACAGACTTAGGGTGAAGCCTGTATTTACAAGAAGGTGAGTGGGGGCACTACAGCATTTCTAATAAGTGTATGTGAATGACATATTGTTGATCGGAAATAATGTAGAATTATTCTGCAAAGCATAAAGGAGTGTTTGAAAGGAGTTCTTTAAAAAGAAAGACCTCAGTAAAGTTACTTACATATTGAGCATCAAGATCTATTGAGATAGATCAATACGCTTGATAAGTTTTTCAATAAGTACATACCTTGTCAAGATTTTGAAATAGTTCAAAATAGAACAGTCAAAGAAAGAGTTCTTGCCTGTGTTGCAAAGGTGTGAAATTGAGTAAGACTCAAATCCCGACCACGGCAGAAAATAGAAAAGAGAATGAAAGTCATTCCCTATGCCTCAGTCATAGGTTCTATAAAGTATGCTATGATATGTACCAGACCTATTGTATACCGAGTACAATAGTGATCTAGGAGTAGATCACTGGACATTGGTCAAGAGTATCCTTAGTGAGGACTAAGGAAATATTTCTCGGTTATGGAGGTGATAAAAGAGCCCGTCGTAAAGAGTTACATCGGTGCAAGCTTTTACACCGATCCAGATGACTCTAAGTCTCAATCTAGATACATATTGAAAGTGGGAGCAATTAGCTAGAGTAGCTCCGCACAGAGCATTGTAGACATAGAATATTTGCAAAATACATACGGCTCTGAATGTGACAGACCCGTTGACTAAGCTTCTCCCACGAGCAAAACATGATCACACCTTAGTACTCTTTGGGTGTTAATCACATAAGCAATGTGAACTAGATTATTGACTCTAGTAAACCCTTTGGGTGTTGGTCACATGACGATGTGAACTATGGGTGTTAATCATATACAGATATGAATATTGGTGTTAAATCACATGGTGATGTGAACTAGACTATTGACTCTAGTGCAAGTGGGAGACTGAAGGAAATATGCCCTAGAGGAAATAATAAAGTTATTATTTATTTCCTCATATCATGATAAATGTTTATTACTCATGCTAGAATTGTATTAACCGGAAACATGATACATGTGTGAATACATAGACAAACATAGTGTCACTAGTATGCCTCTACTTGACTAGCTCATTAATCAAAGATGGTTATGTTTCCTAACCATAGACATGTGTTGTCATTTGATTAAATGGGATCACATCATTAGGAGAATGATGTGATTGACATGACCCATTCCGTTAGCTTAGAACTTGATCGTTTAGTATGTTGCTATTGCTTTCTTCATGACTTATACATGTTCCTGTAACTACGAGATTATGCAACTCCCGTTTGCCGGAGGAACACTTTGGGTGCTACCAAACGTCACAACGTAACTGGGTGATTATAAAGGAGTACTACATGTGTCTCCAAAGGTACATGTTGGGTTGGCGTATTTCAAGATTAGGTTTTGTCACTCCGATTGTCAGAGAGGTATCTCTGGGCCCTCTCGGTAATGCACATCACTATAAGCCTTGCAAGCAATGTGGCTAATGAGTTAGTTACGGAATGATGCATTACGTAACGAGTAAAGAGACTTGCCGGTAACGAGATTGAACTAGGTATTGGATACCGACGATCGAATCTCGGGCAAGTAACATACCGATGACAAAGGGAACAACGTATGTTGTTGTGCGGTTTGACCGATAAAGATCTTTGTAGAATATGTAGGAGCCAATATGGGCATCCAGGTCCCGCTATTGGTTATTGACCGAGAATAGTTCTAGGTCATGTCTACATAGTTCTCGAACCCGTAGGGTCCGCACGCTTAACGTTACGATGACAGTTTTATTATGAGTTTATAAGTTTTGATGTACCGAAGTTTGTTCGGAGTCCCGGATGTGATCACAGACATGACGAGGAGTCTCGAAATGGTCGAGACATAAAGATTGATATATAGGACGACTATATTCGGACACCGGAAGTGTTCTGGGTGATTTCAGAGAAAACCGGAGTGCCGGAGGGGTTACCGGAACCCCCGGGCAAGTATTGGGCCTTAGTGGGCCTGAGGGAGAAAGAGGGCAGCAGCCCAGGAGGTGGCGCCCCCCCCCCCCATGAGGAGTCCGAATTGGACTAGGGGAGGGGGCGCGGCCGCCCTTTTCCCTCTCCCTCTCCCTCTCTTTCCTTCCCCCTTCCTCCTTCCTAGTGGGACTAGGAAAGGGGAGTCCTACTCCCACTAGGAGGAGGACTCCCCCCTCCTTGGCGCGCCCCCTAGAGCCGGCTGGCCTCCCCCCTTGCTCCTTTATATACGGGGGCAGGGGGCACCCTAGATAAACAAGTTGATCTATGGATCGTTCCTTAGCCGTGTGCGGTGCCCCCCTCCACCATATTCCACCTCGGTCATATCGTCGCGGAGTTTAGGTGAAGCCCTGCGCCGGTAGAACATCATCATCGTCACCACGCCGTCGTGCTGACGGAACTCATCCCCGACGCTTTGCTGGATCGGAGCCCGGGGATCGTCATCGAGCTGAACGTGTGTTGAACTCGGAGGTGCCGTACATTCGGTACTTGGATCGGTCGGATCGTGAAGACGTACGACTACATCAACCGCGTTGTCATAACGCTTCCGCTTACGGTCTAAGAGGGTACGTGGACAACACTCTCCCCTCTCGTTGCTATGTCATCACCATGATCTTGCGTGTGCGTAGGAATTTTTTTGAAATTACTACGTTCCCCAACACTTGGCGCTTGCGCCTTCAGGACCCTCGATCCGGGTGTGCAGGGGCAATGGGAATCCAGGCGGCGGCCGCTCAAACCAGGGCCTCAATACCTCCTATCGCGCACCCTCGTCTCGGCGGCAGAGGACGAACCGCTTCTTCAGCGGAAGCGGGTCAGGGCCCTCTCGAGGGTCCTTTCCCTTCTCTTTTGCGGAGAACCGGCGGATGGGCGCCATTGGCGTGAGACGGAGCAATGGCGAAGATGAAGAAGAGGAGGAGCAGCAGAGGAAGATGGACTAGAAAGGATCGCGCTGTTCCGTACATATAGACGGGGGAGGCCAACCGCCGGCTTCCATGATCACAGGTAATCATGACCCATTTTGGATGTAGGGACTTGTTGATTCGTGCGGTTGCCGAGGCGTCATGGGGAAGCGGGGACGCCCACCTCCAATCAACCGCCACGCGGTGCCCAAGGACGCAGGCTGATGGGGCCCGTGGCGCTTCGCACTTGCCCCTTCGCTTCTCTGCTAAGCCAAGTCTAGGCGCGCCTTGGGCCCGGGGGATACTGTTGGTGTTCTGGGAACTGGGGTACCCAGACTTGCCTGCCTGTGGCCTGCGGCGTGGCTCAGGGAGTGGCCCAGTACGGCCCATCTTCATCAACACATACTCAAGACCCTCGCGAGGGGCCAAGCCTTGTGGGGCGGACGACAGGAAGCTTCCACGAGCACAGCCTCGTCAGGCTGGCTCGCGAGGAGGCGGAGAGATCAAGGCAGGGTACCTCACGAGGTGCCCATGATGCAAGCCATGATGATCGAGGCCAGGCGGGCGCCAGGCGGGCGCCGGCCTGTGCAGAGTCCTTGTTTCCTCTTTGGTGCAAAGGGAGCAAGCGCAGGCAAGAGTATCAAGCAAAGGCAACCATTTCGGTGCAACAAGATGAAGACCAGCAGGACGGCAGGATGGAGGTCATCGTGGAGCCCAGGAAAGCGTCATCGTTAGAGTCTTTGGCAGGCGAGGACCGACTTTAGTCAGGATAAGTGTACTAGATGTTCCCCTTCAAAATGGCCAATTGTTGGCGCCCTTCCCGCTCAATATTTCGGAAGAGGACCAGGGCCTTGCTCTATAAATAGGACTAGCCACCCCCCTGGTAGAGGCATCTAGAGATCTGGACATCGAGATTTTGGGCAGGCTAGAGAGAGAGAGAGGCGACTGAACTCACCTAAGCAGTTCACCGCACCAGCCCAAGAACAGCCCCTTGTATTGTTCATCATCAGCCCCTGAGGCAATCCACCACACCACAAACTAGGCGTACGGTATTACACCACAATGGTGACCCGAACTAGTATAAACCCCGTGTCCCTTGTGTTGTTCTTCTTGTAGTTTATATCCTTGCGAGGCGACGAGACGTAGGTAGGCAGGAGGTGTGATCTCCGCGTGCACCCCAGAATTTGAACCTTGAGGGTCTGCCGGAACCTGAAATCCGACAACCTAAATTTTTACTGTTAAGAGGTAAAACTACTTCATGCAGTCGAATCTAGTACTACTTGTGTTAGTGTAAAAAAGCAGGGGCTCTCTTTTGTACCCCTTTACTTGTGCACCGGCAGTTAGAGCCGCGCCCACGGCCACACTTAGTAGGGCAGAGGAGGGAAGCCGAAGGCACAAGACAATAAAAGCAACGCCAAGACCAGAGACGCAAAGAGCAAGAGGCCGAGGTGGACTCCGTCGGCAAGACCCTTGCCGAGCGCGGCCCCCGCAGCCCCGGCAAGAACCTTGCCGGGAAACTTGCCCAACACCAGCAGAGCGCGCCACCCTTGAGCCCAAGGGTTCCAACGCCATCAACCACATTGGGACCAAGGATCGGGAGGCACCTCCATGGTTGCATGCAGATCTTTGTGAAGATCGTAAACACACAAGATCGGATGAGGAGCAGAAGACAACGACCATTGGCAGGATCCTTGCCGAGGAAATCCACGAGACCTCCGGCAAGATCCTTCCCAGGGACGACAGTGATGCCACGTCTAGACCCTTGTCGGGGCCCCGGCGTGGCTCTTGACGAGGACATCCACAGGGCTGCAACTAGGCCCACATCTGCTAAGACTCCGCCGCCGTTCCCATACAGCTGCTAGCCCACCAACTAGGCGAGCACCTGCGTGGTGACGTGAGGCCTCTAGGCCAACTCAGCAAGCACATGCGTGGTGGCATGTAGATCTTTGTGAAGACACTGCCACCACGCCAACTCAGCAGCCTGCCAGCCTACATGGCACCGCACGCCTCGTTGGCCTAGACGCGTGTCGAAGCAAGACAAAGCGGCGACGGACGGGACGGGCCAAGTTACCATCCCCGATAAAGCAAGGGGACACCTAAGGAGCAGATTTAATGCGCTTTGTCCCGTAATGACAGGCGATAAGCTGTTACACTGTATACCTTTCCACCTCCTGTGTGCCATTGTGGCACCCCCTTCGACTATAAAAGGAGGCCCGAGGCATACTGGAGAAGGATTCGGCTCTTTTGGACTACGCACACGCCGTAGCGAGCTCAAGAACACTCAAATACACACCAAAGCAAGACTAGGGTATTACGCATCCTCGCGGCCCGAACCTAGGTAAACAATCTTTGTGCTAGCTCCTAGACCCGCTCTTTCCACAACCTCGCGCCCGCCGACCGTAGTAGGGATTCTAGTGATCCCATAGGTGTCCTTTTCCACCGACATCTTTGCGCGCCAGGTAGGGGGCCCAGTTGTGAAAATCTGGTCTAGCAGCTAGTCTAGCAGTTCTTCATCGCCATGGCTCCCAAGAAGAAGACAACGACAATCGTTCATCCGGAGCCGGACGGCCCGTACCAGTGCAGGCAAGTGGCGGGGTGGTCGCGGACAGAAGCCGAGGCGCGGGCCGCGAACACCCACATCACTTTGGCAGTCAAAGCTTGGCGAGCAGCGTCGTTCGTGCCTAGGACGACAGGCCGCATGCCGCCAAATCCAAAGACGGAGCTGCCCACCCCGGCAGGTGGCGCGGGGCTCCAAGTGCAGCGCCGTGCCACCTACCGGCGGCGCGGAAACCTCCAAGACACCTACGCCGGCGCCCACGATGTGCTCTTCCCAAGTTGTGTGCGATGAGCAGCGTGACCACGCTGATGACCCCGGGCGCCACCGTGGGAAGAGTCCTGAGCATCCTTCACGGGACGAAGGAGTCAAGGATGCACGCCGAAGTGCTGGCAAAAATGGCATACAGCCGCAAGGCCGTGATAGATCTCCTTCTAACGTGGTTAGAAGTCGGAGCGCGTCACGGTCCACGCAGCTTTCGTCGCCGCCCACGCCAACAGAAGCTTTGGCACGCGCGCGCAGCTGCTCCTCGACTTTCCTCCTGCAACGGAGAAGCTTGACGAGTCAAGAGCCACCGTCCGGAGCCCCGTCGGCATCGCCAACAAATATGAGCCGTGACCAGCGGGGCCGTAGGCCGACGCTCCGTCGAGCCACCGCATGCCAGTGGTGGAAAGGCTGGAGGTGATGCAGCCATGGTGCACTCTCCTCCCCCACGCCAGTTACCGCGGGTGTCGGTCCGTCGTGATGACGCTTGTGATAACATTTCCATAGCGTCGTCCGACCCACGGACCCACCGCGATCAGCGCCAAGTTCTTCGGGAGAAAGCCCTTGAAGATGCTCGAACTACCATCGAACGCCGGCATGAAGCGCGCCACCAATCAGATAGGCGGGAAGGGCCCACTATGGACCATCCGGCACAGGGAGGCTACGGTGGCCTACCCTACGAGGTGGGTTGCCCAACCTTTACCCATGAGCTGCGGCAGTTCAAGTGGCCCTCCCACCGCACGTTCAAGCCCGACGTTGGTTAGAAGTACAACGGCAAGATTCACCCGTCAGAGTTCCTCAGCATCTACACCATCGCGATGCAAGCTGCTGGAGCCTGCGACGACAAGGTGCTTGCCAATTACTTCCCATTGGCACTTAAGCCCAATGTCATGTCATGGTTGATGCACTTGCCGGCGGATTCCATTTCTTCTTGGTCGGGTTTGTGTCATGAGTTCGTTGGCGCCTTCACTGGGGGCCATCAAGCTCATGGTCAGGCAAGCGATTTGCATATCATCCCCTAGAAGGAAGGTGAAAACATGCGCAAGTACATACAGAGGTTCATCCGGGTGCAGTATAACATCCCAGATGTTCATCCCGCCACTGTGATCAGCGCATTCCACCAGAATGTGCGCAACCGCAAGCTGCGTGAAGAGCTGGCGATGAGCAAGGTTAAGGATGTGGCCAAACTTTATGTTCTGGCCGACAGGTGCGCTCGAGATGAAGAGGGGAGGAAGTACCCCGGCGAGGATGCTGGTGTGGAAACCAACTCCACAGACAAAGACACCGCCGCCCCGATGAAGAAGGGCCGACGCCACAACAAAAAGCGCAAGGGCAAGGCCGTGCTTCCCGTCGAGGGATCCGATGACACCGGCGCTGCCAAGAAGGCCAAGGCAAGCGACCCGGGAAAGGAAATTGCCGGGTGCGCCGCTTGCCGGGCCTTGGCGGCTGCCGACAAGCCAGGAAGCTCCGACAAGCAGCACTACAAGATCCACCGCACCAAGGGCCACGACCTCCAGAATTGCCGACAAGTTGAACTTCTTGCATTGAAGCAAAAAGCTGAGTATGAGAGGAGGGACAAGGAGAAGGGTCGGGACGGTGCTGAAGGATCTGGCAAGAAGCATGGTGGCCGAGGGGGCCACCGCGGCAAGGATAACCAGCAAGAGAGGCCCGCCCGGGGCCGTGACAAGAAGCAGGAAAACGATGATCATGACGAGGACGACGAGTCCGGGGACCACGAGTTTCAGAAAGCTACGGAGGCCATGTGCATTGACGGTGGCGCCTTGTTGCACACCTCTCACCGCCAGCTCAAGTAGGGGGTGCGTGAGATCACAACGGTGGAGCCATCATTCGATGCACAGAAGCCACCAAAGTGGTCCAACACGCCTATCATCTTTGACACCGAGGACCACCCTGATCGCATGACTGCGGTCTGGTGTTTTCCGTTGTTGGTTTCACCAACGATACACAACCTCAAGGTGACGAACATGCTAGTTGACGGCGGGGCCGGCCTAAACTTGATCTTGCCTGTTGTGATCAAAAGGCTGTAGATTCCTGATGGAGACCTCGAAGAGACGGGTACGTTTCAAGGGGTCAACCCAGGAAGGAGTTAGCTGAAGGGTAAGGTCACGCTGCCCGTGACATTTGGAGGCGAGTTGAACTATAGGACGGAGAGGATTGTCTTCGATGTAGCTGAGATCCCCTTGCCTTACAACGGGATCCTCGGCCGCCCGACACTAGCCAAGTTCATGGCGGCGTCACATTACGCCTACAACACGCTGAAGATGCCTGGGCCAATGACCATCATCACCGTCCCCTCCAACAAGAAGGATGTGTTGATTTGCACTGACCTACTCTACCGGGAAGCAGTTGCAGCGACTGCCGCCAAGGCACTTGCTCCTACCGCCGAAGCCCCGGGAGGGAAGAAGACCAGCAAGACCTCTCGCACCCACTCCTGCAAGCGCACCTCTTAGGAGTATTGTGCTCCCATTGAAGACGTGCCAGAGAGCTCCACCGGCAAGAGCAAGAAATCCAGAGCTGCACCACTAGAGACCAAGAAGGTGTCCATCAAGGAGGATGGCACGGGAGGGGCTTTCACCATAAGCTCCACCCTCGATAGAAAATAGTAAGGCGCGCTCATCATTTTCTTGCGGGCGAATGTCGATGTGTTTGCATGGCAAGCATCCGATATTCCCGACGGTCCCAGGGAGGTGATTGAGCACCATATTGCTGTCTGTCCTCATGCGCGACCCGTCAAGCAGAAGGTCATGAAGCAAGCTTTGGAAAGGCAGGAGTTCATCACAGAAGAGATCAGGAAGTTGGAAGCGGCAGGCTTGGTGAGAGGAGTACTCCATCCGACATGGTTGGCCAATCCGGTGGTGGTGCGCAAGGCAAATGGGAAGTGGAGGCTGTGTATTGATTACACAGATATCAATAAGGCCTATCCAAAAGACCCTTTCCCGTTGCCACGCATCGACCAGATTGTTGACTCCACAGCCGGGTGTGACTTGTTGTCATTCCTTGACGCCTACTCAGGATACCACCAGATTTTCATGAAGAGAGAAGATGAAGAGAAGACAACATTCATCACCCCATGTGGTACGTATTGCTTTTTACGGATGCCTTTCGGGTTGAAGAGTGCTAGCTCAACGTTTGCAAGAGCAGTCCAAATTGGTTTTGAGCCCCAACTACATAGAAATATGGAAGCTTATATGGATGACATAGTGGTCAAAACCAAGGACAAGGCAAAACTTGTGCAAGATTTGGAAGAGACGTTTGCAAATTTGTGCAAGATCAACCTGAAGCTGAACCCTGAGAAGTGTGTCTTCAATGTTCCGTCTAGAAAACTTCTCGGGTTCTTTGTGTCATAGCGTGGGATCGAGGCGAATCCTGACAAGATCAAGGCCATCGCGTAGATTGAGGCGCCTAGGCGGATCAAGGATGTGTGTCGGCTCACTGGCTGCGTTACCGCCATGAGCAAATTCATCTCCAAGTCTGCTGAGTGTGCCCTTCCCTTGTTCAAAATCTTGAAAAACGCGGGCCTGATGGAGTGGACCCCAGTGGCCGAAGCAGCGCTGCAGGATTTCAAGAAATACCTCTCCTCCACGCCGATACTGGTTGTGCCTAAACCACGAGAGCCACTGCTGCTGTATCTAGCGGCAACCAATCAAGTGGTCAGCGCCACGCTAGTGGCGCAAAGGGAGGTCAACGAAGGAGCAGTGGAAACGGTAGGACCGGCGGATGGCGAGCCAAAGCTCCCCCCGGCAGGGCCTGGTACCCGCAAGGCGAGGCCCCCGGCATGGGATGGCGCAGGTGAGATAGGGCCTGCACAACCAAATGAGGTGGTGCAGAAGAAGATGATGTAGCACCCGGTTTACTTTGTTAGCTCCCTCTTGCAGGGGGCTAGGTCAAGGTACTCTGGTGTGCAGAAATTGCTCTTCGGCCTTCTTATGGCCTCAAGGAAGCTGCGTCATTACTTCCAAGTGCATGAGATCACCGTCGTCACCCGCCTCCCGTTGCAACGGATACTGCATAACCCGAACGCAACCGGGAGGATTGTGGAATGGGCCTTGGAGCTGTCGAGCTTTGGTTTGAAGTTTGAAAGTACTTCGACAATCCAGAGCAGAGTCTTGGCAGAGTTCATTGCAGAGTGGACCTCGATGCCTGACAAAGAGATCCAGGAGACAACTCTTCTCGACAAGGAAACAAGCCGCAACTAGATTATGTACTTTGACGGTGCTTTTTCGCTGGAAGGCGCCGGTGCTGGTGTGCTGCTCGCCGCACCCACCGGAGAGCACCTCAAGTATGTAATCCAGATGCACTTTCCTAGGGAGATGTCGATGAATAACACTGCTGAATACGAGGGTTTGCTTGCCGGTCTCAGGATCATGGCAGACCTCGGGATCAAGAAGCTCATCGTCAGAGGTGATTCACAGCTTGTCGTCAAGCAAGTCAACAAAGGTTATCAAAGCCTGTTGATGGAGGCCTATATGGATGAAGTGAGGAAGCTGGAGGACCGTTTTGACGGTATACAGATGGAGCATGTTCCCCGAGTGGAGAATGATATCGCCGACTACCTGTCGAAGCATGCTGTCCTCAAACTACCTGTGGAACCAGGTACTTTTGTGCTCTGGTTAACTCAACCATCCGTTGAACCATTGACAGAGAAGAACAAGGAGAGGAAATCAGGCCCCGGCAAGTACTTTCCCACCAAGCTCCCAGGAGACGCTGGTGAAGATGCTGCCATGGACACTGAGCCTGCCGTGGGGCAACCGACTCTGACAGGGTGTCAAGCCCTGGCCGTAGAGATAGCCACTCCCATGGTAGAGGAAATGCCTTTAGTCCTTGCCATCGAGCCCCAGGCTCCGGCATGGGCACATCATACCGTCCGATTCCTCCAAACAGGGGAGCTTCCTGAGGAGCAAGAAGAAGCGGAGAAAGTAGCCCGCTGGTCTACCATGTACCAGTTTGTTGACAACGTTCTATATAGAAAAAGACCAAACAGTGTGAAATTGAAGTGCATTCCCCAGGAGGAAGGACTGGAGCTGTTGGCAGAGATACATGGAGGCATATGTGGCTCCCACATAGGGTCGAGGGCCCTTGCCGGCAAGGCCTTCCAGCAAGGTTTCTTCTGGCCCACTGCCCTCCCGGATGCAACAACACTACTAACCAAGTGTGAAGCGTGTCAGTTCCATTCAAAGAAGCTTCATCAGCCTGCTCAAGCCCTTCAAACAATCCCTCTCTCCTAGCCATTCTCGGTCTGGGGGCTCGACATACTGGGCCCTTGCCCCTGCGCTATCTGGGGTTTTGAGTACTTGTACATTGCAATCAACAAGTTCACAAAGTGGCCGGAGGTGGAAGAAGTGAGGAAGGTGACAGTGCAATCAGCCGTCAAATTCTTCAAGGGGCTGGTCTGCCATTTTGGCGTGCCAAATAGAGTCATCACCGACAACGGCATGCAGTTCACAAGCCACACCTTCATGCAATACATCCAAGACCTCGGCAGCAAGGTCTGTTTCGCTTTCGTGGCACACCCACGGAGCAACGGCCAGGCAGAGAGGGCAAATGTTGAAGTACTGCTAGGCCTAAGGACAAAGGCTTCTGACAGGCTACACAAGAGCGGAAGGCGCTGGATTGATGAGTTACCAGCAGTTTATTGGTCGATCAGAACGATGCCAAATCGAGCCACCGGCCAGACACCCTTTGCCCTGGTATACGGGGCAGAGGTAGTTCTCCCCACAGAACTCACATACGGGTCACCTCGAGTGCTCGCTTATGATGAGCTTGAGCAAGAGCAATTGCGGCAAGATGACGCGACGTTCCTCGAGGAAGATCGTCTTCGAGCAGCTATGAGAGGAGCACGCTACGAGCAAACCTTGCGCCGTTACCATAGCCGCAAGGTTTATTCCCGAAGCTTTCAGGAAGGCGACCTTGTTCTTCGGCGTGTTCAGTCGGCCAAGAATTCCAACAAGTTGACGCCGAAGTGGGAAGGCCCTTATCAGGTAATACGAGTCACCAGGCCCGGTGCAGTTCGCCTCGAGACCGAAGATGCCATTCCAGTGAGCAACTCCTGGAACATCGAGCATGTTCGCAAGTTTTACCCATAAGGCGCAGTTGCCGGGCCCCCCGGTAGACCACCTTTTGTACAAGCCTTGTCGGAAAGGCATGTAACCCTCTATACAAAGCCAGGCGCAGACCCTGAGCATAAATAAATGAAGCGCTGGCACCCTAAGTTATAGCATGCATGCTAGGTTGAGTCTCTCCCTTGATTAGGGTTGATAGTGCTTAGCGGCGACTAACCCCTAGCATAAAGGTCGAGTGTGCGTCTCTCTATTCCTTTCTGTCCTCTTTGGTTCGCAGGGTACATGGACATTTCTGCTGAGCTATTTGGAATAAAGAGAACGAGCCGCTGCTCCAGTCCAGGCAAGCCAAGGTTGCCGGGGGCTGAAGACACAAGGGTCCAACCATGGCAAGCCAAGGTTGCCGGGGGGCTGTGGATTCAGATAAGTCCTTTATCCCCCATTGTGCATTCTCGTATGGAAATGGGACATACGAAACCTTGTTTTATTCCTAGGCCACCGTGCTCCCCTTTTCCTGTACCCAAGAGCTGTTCCCTAGGTCGAAACTTGGTTGTAGTCACGGTGACAAGGAGGCAAACGTAGGGCCTAACCCTACTTCGCCCCTACCTCCGCCAAGAGAATGAGTATGGTCGAATGAAGTAAGCGGACGGCAAGGCCTGTTGCCGGGCGACAATGTTTATCCTAAAAATAACAAGGATTCGTTTCTTGGCATGGGCTTCGCTCATGCACATAGAACCCGACAAGCACCCTTTTTTCAGTAATACGTCCCATACAGGTACAGTTCGTATGGAATGTAAACATGAGCATGGGGATTACAAGTTTTAAATTTAATGAAGGCCCATAGGCTTACAAACTAAAAAGAGATAATATGCTCATAATCCCTTTCTTGTCCCTCTCCCCAGGAAATGGAACAAGATGGCAGGAGGGCAAAAGGAGTGCCTAGGCGAGGTACGAGCAGCAGAAGACGCCAAGAGAACATATCGGCGTCCGCCCATAAGAGGGCTGGTGATGATGGTGCTGGGAGAAGGGCCGAAAGATGAGGCAGCGGGCAGCCAATACGCTATGAAGGCGTCGGTGCCATCGTACTCTGACCTGAAGGCCCACCACCCGCCTTCTTCGTCTTCTCCGGCCTTCCCACGCCAGCAGCCCAAGGAGGCGACCCCGAGAAGTTCAAGGAGCTCGCGATGCAGATGATGGTGCTGCCGCCGTCGCCCAAGAACGGTGTGCCCGACGCCTAGTCGGACCCGTCATCCTCCCGCCCGCCACCCTAGTTGTCGCTATCATTGTCCTCCTCGTCACTCTCGCCCAAAGAGGAGCTTTCTCCATCAGTCGAGCTCTCCGCACAGCACCCTAGCCTATGTCCTGAGCGCCCGAAGACCTAGCAAATCACTCTCTGCAAGCTTGAAGCAGAGGACGTGCCCATCCATCAAGCAATGGGCACGTGCAAAAGTTTTCCAGCCCTGGCGAAGGAGCAACACTTGAGGGGCGAGGAACCCTGTGTTCACCCACATGTCGCCATGGAAACACCCCTTCATGTGAACCATCAGCCGCGGTGGCTGGTCGACCTCCAGCACACTCGTGAACGCCCGAGGAAGACGAAGGCTGCAGCGCGGTGGCCCACATAGCTGCAAGATGAACTCGAGCGTCGACGAAGCAGGAGGAGATGTCGACGGAGACGGAGACGGCGCAAGCATTCCCCTTCCACGCCCACCTCTGCCTCCACCGCCTCGCTGACCATGGCCCCGTCCAGCAGCCCCGCCTCGAGCGTGGCCTTCACCCTAGGCATCGAGCTCTTCCTTGACCGCTGCAGCTCTTTGGCGGGAGGAGGACCTGGTTGCCTCCACAGAAGAACGACCACGGCCATGCCCCCTCGCCATGACCGTGGGTGAGGATGGAGACAAGGGGGAGACATAGGGAGATGCTTTTCCTCCTGCCCCAAAGTCCCCTTTTTATAGTTGGGGAGGGGAGGCCGAAGGACTAGCTCTAAGCCCCTGAAGAGCCCGCTCGAATCTGGCTCATTAAAGTGTCAGCAGGCGAGGCCATCGATTGCCCTCCCCGCCCAATTGAAGGCATGCGGGTATCGGACCGCCCACGCCTTCCCATATTCCATGCATCTGTCACCTACCCCACGCCGTGCATGCGGCGTACGTGGCGTATGGAGCAGGCGTAGTGGGAAACATGGGACGACGGTTCCAAGACAGAGAGAGTAAATGGGCGGCGGCTCTGCCGTTTCGAGGGAACGCGCAAGCCGCCCCTTTACTGTTCACCACGGATGACGCGAACATGCTGCGATCACTCCACGCACGACCCCCACGTCACGCATTCAACGCGGATCATGGGGAAGCGAAGCGGACGAAGAAGTTGCCGCGGTAAAAATCCGCCCCACCTGTCTGCGCACCGTTTTGGGCCTAGCCCAACAACGCATCGCGCTTATGTGTGGCCCAGGCCCAGGGGCTCCCGTCGGTGTACAAAAGTAGGGGCTCTCTTTTGTACCCCTTTACTTGTGCACGGGCAGTCAGAGCCGTGCCCACGGCCACACTTAGTAGGGCAGAGGAGGAAAGCCGAAGGCACAAGACAATCAAAGCAACAGCAAGACCAGAGACGCAAAGAGCAAGAGGGCATGGTGGACTTCCCCGGCAAGACACTTGCCGGGCACGGCCCCCGCAGCCCCGACAAGAACCTGGGGCAACTTTCCCAACACCAGCAGAGCGCGCCACCCTTGAGCCCAATGGTTCCAACACCATCAACCACATTGGGAACAAGGCTCGGGAGCCACCTCCATGGTGGCATGTAGATCTTTGTGAAGATCGTAAACACACAAGATCGGATGAGGACTAGAAGACGATGACCCTCGGCAAGATCCTTGCCGAGGAAATCTACGAGACCTCCGGCAAGATCATTGTCGGGGACGATCGCGATGCCACGGCAAGACCCTTGTCGGGGCCCCGACGAGGCTCTTGCCGAGGTCATTCGCGGGGCCGTAGTCAGGCCCACATCTGCCAAGACTCCATCACCGTTCCCATACAACTGCCATCCCACCAACTAGGCGAGCACCTGCATGGCGACGTGAGGCCTGTAGGCCAACTCAGCAAGCACCTGTGTGGTGGCATGTAGATCTTCGTGAAGACACTGCCACCGCGCTAACTCAGTATCCTGCCAGCCAACATGGCACCGCACGCCTCATTGGCCTAGATGCGTGTCGGAGCAAGACAAAGCCGCAACGGATGGGATGGGCCTCGTTACTGTCCCCGGTAAAGCAAGGGGACACCTAAGGAGCACATTTAATGCGCTTTGTCCCGTAATGAGAGGCGATAAGCTTGTACACTGTATACCTCTACACCTCATGTGTGCCACTGTGGTACCCCCTTCGACTATAAAAGGAGGCCCGAGGCATACTAGAGAAGGATTCGACTCTTTTGGACTATGCACACGCTGTAGCTAGCTCAAGAACACTCAGATATACACCAAAGCAGGACTAGGATATTACGCATCCTCTAGGCCCTAACCTAGGTAAATGATCTTTGTGCTGGCTCCTAGACCCGCTCTTTCCACAACCTCGCGCCCGCCGACCGTAGTAGGGTTCTAGTGATCCCACAGGTGTCGTTTTCCACCGACAACTTGGTTCAAACAGGGAAGAAAGGGGGTGGGGGTTGCTATATCTTGAGCTTGCGTTGGTATTCCTTGAAGAGAAAAGGGTGATGCAACAATAGTAGCGTAAGTATTTCACTCAGTTTTTGAGAACCAAGGTATCAATCCAGTAGGAGGCTCCTCAAAAGTCCCATGCACCTACACAAACAAACAAGAACTCGCAACCAACGCAATAAAGGGGTTGTCAATCCTTCACGGCCACTTGCGAAAGTGAGATCTGATAGAGATAATATGATAAGATAAATATATTTTTGGTATTTTATAATATAGATAGGAAAAGTAAAGATGCAAATAAAAGTAGATTGAAAACTTATATGATAAAAGATAGACCCGGGGGCCATAGGTTTCACTAGTGGCTTCTCTCAAGATAGCATAAGTATTACGGTGGGTGAACAAATTACTGTCGAGCAATTGATAGAAAAGCGTACAATTATGAGATTATCTAGGCATGATCATGTATATAGGCATCACGTCCGTGAAAAGTAGACCGACTCCTGCCTGCATCTACTACTATTACTCCACACATCGACCGCTATCCAGCATGCATCTAGAGTATTGAGTTCATAAAGAACGGAGTAACGCATTAAGAAAGATGACATGATGTAGAGGGATAAACTCATACAATATGATATAAACCCATCTTTTTATCCTCGATGGAAACAATACAATACGTGCCTTGCTGCCCCTGCTGTCACTGGGAAAGGACACCGCAAACCAAACTGATAATTCGAGTAGGCCAAACCAAACTGATAATTCGAAGAGACTTGCAAAGATAACTTAATCACACATAAAAGAATTCAGAGGAAATTCAAATATTTCTCATAGATAAACTTGATCATAAACCCACAATTCACCGGATCTCGACAAACACACCGCAAAAATAGTTACATCGAATAGATCTCCAAGAAGATCAAGGAGAACATGGTATTGAGATCCAAAAAGACAGAAGAAGCCATCTAGCTAATAACTATGGACCTGAAGGTCTGTGGTAAACTACTCACAACTCATCGGAGAGGCCTTGGAGATGATGTAGAGGCCCTCCGTGATCGATTCCCCCTCCGGCGGAGCACCGGCGAAGGCTCCAAGATGGTATCTCGCGGATATAGAAGGTTACGGCGGAGGAATTAGGTTTTCGTTGGCTCCTTTGATGTTCTCGGGGTAGCTGGGTATATATAGGAGGAAGAAGTAGGTCAGTGGACGCCCGAGGGGCCCACGAGATAGGGGGCGCGCCCAGTAGGGGGGGGGGCGCCCTCCACCCTCCTGGCTTCCTCGATTGCTTCTTGACTTACACTCCAAGTCCTCTGGATCATGTTCGTTCCAAAAATCACGCTCCCGAAGGTTTCATTCCGTTTGGACTTTGATATTCCTTTTCTCCGAAACACTGAAATAGGCACAAAAAAATAGCAATACGGGCTGGGCCTCCGGTTAGTAGGTTAGTCCCAAAAATGATAAAAGTGTAAAGTAAAGCCCATAAACATCCAAAACGGGTAATATAATAGCATGGAACAATCAAAAACTATAGATACGTTGGAGACGTATCAGGGGTGGGGGAAGATTCTTTACCTAAATCTAGGACTTGGTCGAAAGAGGAAATAATGGGGGCGAAAAGTAGCAGAGACTGGATATCCAACTGGTCTCTTGGTCTAATAGGGAAATTAAGGGAAAGACAGTACAAACTCAATATAAACTAATCTATTGGTTGAAAAAGGAAAGAAAGTGGGGACTGGGGGACAAGTCAACAGAGTATGTCCAGCACTAGATTTGCTAGCCTCACGCAGTATAAGGTGCCTATACCAAACAAAAATGGGACCGATGCAGATATCCTGTTCTGATGTTTGTTTCCCCGAGCCCCTCTTATGTAATGGCACTGGTAAAATGTAGTAGTCCCACTATTAAAAGTAAGGACACGTTAAACCAATGTTGTTTTCAATGTAATGCCCCCAGTAATATGCATCAATAGAACTATTTTTCATGTCTTGCTAAATTTCCCATTAAGAAAAGTTGCTTCTTTTCGTTAGAAATGCAACTGCCATGGTCCGCCTACTCTCCCGTGCCCAAATACCAACTCTTTAGCAGCTTTTAATGTAATTTTGCTGGTAAAATGAAGCACTGACACCATTAAAGTAATGTCATATTTAACGGTTGCCATAGTTAATCTAATGCCCACACTAATATCTAGCAATGCTGCTGCTTTAGAAATTGCTACTGTCCTTGTAGGTTCGCCATTCAGATAAGGAACATGCTTCTTTTTGTTTGATGTATGTTTCATCACTTGTTAGTCACCATGCTTTCCTCCTTTTTGTGCAAATGTAGATATACATTTCACGCTTGATCTTAGTTGAACAGCACAAATGATATCCAAATTATAGTTGAACAATCCATGAGCTTCAGGACCAACCTTGATGTTGCTCAATTTTATTGCAACTAATGAAGAAGAAGCTGCTAACTCATGGGATATTACTTCATTTTAGGTGAAATGCACAAAAGATCCCATGAATTGAATCATCCATGTTGGTGACTGGTGTCATCCCTTCTACGATGGCGTTGACTGCATATATGGTTCCCATCGTGAGGTATGTTCCTTTTTGGTCCGACCATTTGCCAAAGATCCTGCATGTTGACTCTGCTCTTGTGCTACTGTTTTGGCACTGCCATGATAAAGCAGTAATGTTATTATTTTGCACCTTAATTTAGTGGCACTACTAATTTGAGGCAATGTTTTGGCACCGCTAGTGCCACCGATTTTTATATATATCGAAAGAGGGTGTTTCCTCCAATTTCATTAAAGAAACCCAACCATAGAGAACCATTATCCGACAACATCTCACTGTAAATGGGAAGTTATGCCACTACTACTAGAACGGACTGAGTACTAGCATGAGACAAGTTCCCCAAATAAACTAGGCAGGTAGGGGGACGCATGACCAACTCGATGAAGTTTGGACTACAACCCAAATGCTACCATAGAAACATTAGGGGGAAGATTGGGACTGAAAGAGCCAGCTTCAGCATCCCAATCTAAGCACCCCCGGCCTCCATCCTTGCGACACACGGTACACCTCGCTTGCCACCTACTCGACCCTAGCGCCACTGACAAAATGAAGTAATAATACAGTTAAAATAGGCCAAGTTTCCTCTCTATCATTTCAATTCCAATGTAGATAAAGAATGTTCTTCTCTTTATTAGTATATGTTTCATCAACTAGTCCCATTGTTAATGTTTAAGTGTTTCTGCAAACTAGGTGCTTAATTTTAGTTGATCTGCACAAAAATAGAGATTGGAATGTCTCAAGGCCCCTCCTTGTACTACCGCTGTACACTGATGTTCAACACTGGCAGAAGGTGTATCGGGGAGAATTGGGTCGATTTCCAGTATGAGGCCTACCGTATGAGGCATCATAGGGCCCATCTCGCCCTCGCAGCATGGCATACTATGATACTATTGCAATATTTTCCCATTAAGAAAATGAAGTTTCTTTTATTTATTAGGGCATGTTTCATCAATTAGATAATGCAATCATGCTTTTTCATTATCTGTGCAAACAGGGTTATTCAGCTTCATTTTGGTGGAACTGCACAAATGTACGGATGGAACCGTCATATATGCAGAGTGCGACGTTCCAAGTAAAAATTACTGACACCAACCATGCTCCATATAAGCATTGGCATCCTCCACCAGTGGGATGGGTGGCGCTCTCTGTGTACGGATCTTTCTTGGAAGCAAATCATGTAATCAAATACTAGTAGCTTATATTGGCACTTTTCTAGGGACTACTCTTTTCTGAAAGAAGAACAAATCTATTTTTATTTATTTGTACACAGTGTGACAACTTTATTTTTGGTCCAGAGCTATTTTAGGGCGATTGGCGTAGTACTCGGAGACTGACTATAAGCATGATTTTCGTTAGTCGTCACACTCATTGTAAGCATGAGCAGATGGAAGGTTAGGTTAGTGCGAAGCTTACCTTAAGCCCTACCGCTGCAGTTGAAATGAGGCGAGCGGCGAGGGAACCGTGGAGAACAGAGGGGAAGCGACGTGGCGCCATCCGACCTCCTCTTGCGGTGGGAGAACGGATACTCATGTGGCTCCGGCTGGCACTGCACCCTCACGAGCGGCACACCATACTCGATCGATTCGTTATCCTCTGGATGCTCGACCTTCGACCTGTACGCCCACCAGCTGCACCTGACTTTCGCGTCAGGCGAATCTGTCTGCTCCATCGCCTACAGGAGATACTCGATAAACTCGAAGGACTGCGGCATGACTGTGGCCGGGGAGTACATCGCCACCCTCATCGCCGACGTCTCGTTCTTTCGCATACATTGCCACATGGCCCTCACCTTCCCTGAAATCTCCCACTCTTTGTCAAACCAATTAAGAATCTCCTTGAACCTGGCTAATTTCGCCTGGTCGCGCTGGCGATCTTCCTGATTGGCTGGTGCATCCTCTCCATAGATGTCCTTCCAAGAGGTCCAGTGCTAGCTTTGGAAAATGGGAGGTGAGATGGTGGTCTTCCAATGGAGAAGAGGGAGAGGCGAAATGGTGGTTTTGGAACGGAGATGATGGAGAGAAGAGGGGTGGTTTTGCAATGGAGAAGAGGGATAGGAGCGTGCGAGAGTGATTTAGGATTGGACGAGAGGGCCGACGCGTTGTGACTGGATCAAAATGAAAATTAATTTACCCTTCAATTAAGAAAGCGACCACACATTAACTAGTCTCCCTTGTATTCTAGGTCATATTTGACCATGATTTTCACAAATAGAATATATGTTATACATTGCAAAAATAATATAATTTGAAAGTACATTCAGATACGAACCAAATGATACAATTTTTGATGACATGCATTCACATTTTGCTAATAAAAAACAATACGCGGTAAAACTTTGACCCAAAATACGCAAAAAAAACTTCCAAGACCAGCGCCGCTCCTCTCCTCTTAAACCACTGCTGCTCCTCTCCTGTTCCAATCCAAATCCAGCGCCGCTCCTCTCCTCTTCCATTTCAAAACCACCGCCACTCCGCTAATATTCCAATCCAAAACCAGCACCGCTCCTCTCCTCTTCCCTTTCAAAACCACCACCGCTCCTCTCCCGTTCTAATCCAAACAAGTGCTACTCCTCTCCTCTTACATTCAAAAACCACCACCGGCGAGTGAAGGTGCCGCAAAGAAATAGATCGATGGAGGAGTGCAACCGATAGGTGTGGCTCACAGACGGCGACCCTGTGAAGCTTGCTAGGATGTTGGAAATACAGTCTTGGTTTGAAAAACTGGAGCAATTAGCGGTGATGGTGAAAGCGATGGCCAAATATCTGGAAAAGAGCAAAAAGGAGGCGATACACCGGGAGGAAGTCGCGTGGGGGTACATAGAGCTGCTCCTCTGGGCCATGCAACAAACAGATTCACCGAATCAGATCGTGAGGCTGCAGTTGTGGGAGTATCGATCCAAGATTGAGCATCCACCCGAGATTGAAGGATCGGGCATCTACATGGTGCCTTCTGTGAGTGTGCCATGGCAGAGCGAGCTGGTGGAGTCTTCGTCGACCGAACCCAACTGCAAGATGAGAAGAAAAATTGGCGCAATGATGCTTCCCCGCCATCCTCTCCCTCGCCGTTCACCTCGTCCCACGGGGCGGCTGCCTGTCGCTGAGGAATAGGAGGGGACTCCTCCCCACCCAAATAGTCTGAGGAGGAGCTTAGGGTTGTTAGTATTTGCAGGTTGTGTTTTGTGTTTCAGATTTGAGAGTACTTTCAGATAAGAATGTCTTTTGAATTTCAGGTTTCTAGTATTGAGCATATGAAGTATTTTATGAATTCTAGAGATCTATTTTTATCACTTTAAAAAAATGTAGTTCCATATAGAAGTGCAGACAATGTGGTTCTCAGAGAAGAAAATGCAACTTTCAGTTTTAGATAAGAAACTGCAAGTTTCCGAGGCAGAGCATTTATATTAACACGCCCTTTTCAAACAGGGATAACATCATGTTGGAAGTTTTATTCATGGTCGAAAATGGAACTAACAGCCAGTTAACATCATGCTGATCAACATTCATGCATAACACATCTTCATATGATGCACAGTCAAAAAGATATGCTATTTTCAAAATTCCCACACAATGTTGAGTGTGTTGGAGATGGTGTGCGTAGATGACAATGGGCACCCATATGTCAGAGGCACAGGCAATTTTTTTTGGATATTTTCACTACATCTGGTGGAATCGAACACGAGCGGAACAGCGATTCGGGAGTGTAACTTAGCTGTTGGGCTACTCCGATACTTTTGCTAGAACTTAGGCACAACATCTACCACTACAGTAGCACGTCTATGGCTCTACCAGTTCCATGGCCATACGCAAGCAAGTGACTCATTGAAAAAAAATACTTCCTCCTAATGCTATACTGATGTTAGGGGGCCACGGGTTTGTCAACGTAGTTACTAAAGGAGATAAAATTACAATGAAGCTAGTCATCGGGGAGCTGGCATGTATCATTTATTATTAGTGGGCCAAGTATCCGCTAGGTTGTGGGCTGCCCAGTCTAGGCTTTCTTTTTTAACATGTGAAGCCCACTACATACCTGTTTGTATTTGTTTGAGGGCCGTCATGTATTGACCGGCCTATGGCCCTCCCATCATAGGTTTTATTTGTTCTTAAACATCCGCAGCCCAACTTAAGTATTTTTTTGAAGAAAACACAGAGGTCTGTTCTATTTTTCTATATAAGAATAGGAACGCCAGGTCCAACTTATGGTTCCCTTCTAACTATATGTTGGGGAACATAGTAATTTCAAATTTTTCCTACGCACACGCAAGATCATGGTGATGTATAGCAACGAGAGGGGGAGTGTATCTTCATACCCTCGAAGATTGCTAAGCGGAAGCGTTTATCAACGCGGTTGATGTAGTCGTACGTCTTCACGATCCGACCGATCCAAGTACCGAACACACGGCACCTCTGAGTTCTGCACACGTTCAGCTCGATGACGTCCTCGCCTTCTCGATCCAGCAAGACGGGCGAAGTAGTAGATGAGTTCTGGCAGCACGACGGCGTGGTGACGGTGTTGGTGAAGAACAATCTCCGCAGGGCTTCGCCTAAGCACTACGGAAACTATGATGGAGGATAAACTAGAGGGGACGGGGTTGCCGACACACGGCTTGGTGTTTCTTGATGTGTCTTTGGTGCTAGCCCTGCCCCTCTATTTATATGTTGAGCCCTGGGGTCGAAACTTGGAGCAAAAGCCTCCTCAAAGTCGGTTTTGCCCGAAAGGCAAGAGTCCTACACGGACTCCAGGGCTAGACGCCAGGGTTCCCGGCGTCTACCCCCTAGACGCCAGTGTTCCTGGCGTCTAGCCTCTGGTCTCCGCAAAACTTCCTTTTGCACTTTCCAAAAGCCTCGTGGGCTTTCCCCTTTGGCCCAAATAACGTGCTCTCGTACCCAAACATTTCGGGAAACATCCGGAACCCCTTCCGGTGAATTCCGGAACCCTTCCGGAGATCAAACACTATTATCCCATATACCAAACTTTATCTCCGGACCATTCCGGAGTTCCTCGTCATGTCCATGATCTCATCCGGGACTCCGAACAACATTCGGTTACCAACATGCATAACTCATATAATACTATATCGTCAACAAAACGTTAAGCGTGCGGACCCTACTGGTTCGAGAACTATGTAGACATGACCGAGACACGTTTCCGGTCAATAACCAATAGCGGGACCTGGATGCCCATATTGGCTCCCACATATTCTACGAAGATCTTTATTGGTCAAACCGCATAACAACATACGTTGTTCCCTTTGTCATCGGTATGTTACTTACCCGAGATTCGATCGTCGGTATCCAATACCTAGTTCAATCTCGTTACCGGCAAGTCTCTTTACTCGTTCCGTAATACATCATCTCGCAACTAACTCATTAGTTGTAATGCTTGCAAGGCTTAAGTGATGTGCATTACCGAGAGGGCCCAGAGATACCTCTCCGACATTCGGAGTGACAAATCCTAATCTCGAAATACGCCAACCCAACAAGTACCTTTGGAGACACCTATAGAGCACCTTTATAATCACCCAGTTACGTTGTGATGTTTGGTAGCACACAAAGTGTTCCTCCGGTAAACGGGAGTTGCATAATCTCATAGTCATAGGAACATGTATAAGTCATGAAGAAAGCAATAGCAACATACTAAACGATCGGGTGCTAAGCTAACGGAATGGGTCATGTCAATCAGATCATTCAACTAATGATGTGATGTCGTTAATCAAATAACAACTCTTTGTTTATGGTTAGGAAACATAACCATCTTTGATTAACAAGCTAGTCAAGTAGAGGCATACTAAGGACACTATGTTTGTTTATATATTCACACATGCATTATGTTTTCGGTTAATACAATTCTAGCATGAATAATAAACATTTGTCATGATATAAGGAAATAAATAATAACTTTATTATTGCCTCTAGGGCATATTTCCTTGAGTCTCCCACTTGCACTAGAGTCAATAATCTAGATTACACAGTAATGATTCTAACACCCATGGAGTCTTGGTGTTGATCATGTTTTGCTCGTGGAAGAGGCTTAGTCAACGGGTCTGCAATATTCAGATCCGTATGTATCTTGCAAATCTCTATGTCTCCCACCTGGACTAGATCCCAGATGGAATTGAAGCGTCTCTTGATGTGCTTGGTTCACTTGTGAAATCTGGATTCCTTCGCTAAGGCAATTGCTCCAGTATTGTCACAAAAGATTTTCATTGGACCCGATGCACTAGGTATGACACCTAGATCGGATATGAACTCCTTCATCCAGACTCCTTCATTGGCTGCTTCCGAAGCAACTATGTATTCCGCTTCACACGTAGATACCGCCACGACGCTTTGCTTTGAACTGCACCAACTGACAGCTCCATCGTTTAATGTAAGCACGTATCCGGTTTGTGATTTAGAATCATCCGGATCAGTGTCAAAGCTTGCATCAACGTAACCATTTATGATGAGCTCTTTGTCACCTCCATATACGAGAAACATATCCTTAGTCCTTTTCAGGTACTTCAGGATGTTCTTGACCGTTGTCCAGTGATCCACTCCTGGATTACTTTGGTTCCTCCCTGCTAAACTTATAGCAAGGCACACATCAGGTCTGGTACACAGCATTGCATACATGATAGAGCCTATGGCTGAAGCATAGGGAACATCTTTCATTTCCACTCTATCTTCTGCAGTGGTTGGGCTTTGAGTCTTACTCAACTTCACACCTTGCAATACAGGCAAGAACCCTTTCTTTGCTTGATCCATTTTGAACTTCTTCAAAACTTTGTCAAGGTATGTGCTTTGTGAAAGTCCAATTAAGCGTTTTGATCTATCTCTATAGATCTTAATGCCCAATATGTAAGCAGCTTCACCGAGGTCTTTCATTGAAAAATTTTTATTCAAGTATCCCTTTATGCTATGCAGAAATTCTATATCATTTCCAATCAATAATATGTCATCCACATATAATATTAGAAATGCTACAGAGCTCCCACTCACTTTCTTGTAAATACAGGCTTCTACAAAAGTCTGTATAAACCCAAATGCTTTGATCACATTATCAAAGCGTTTATTCCAACTCCGAGAGGGTTGCACCAGTCCATAAATGGATCGCTGGAGCTTGCACACTTTGTTAGATCCCTTTGGATTGATAAAACCTTTTGGTTGCATCATATACAACTCTTCCTCCAGAAATCCATTCAGGAATGCAGTTTTTACATCCATTTGCCAAATTTCATAATCATAAAATGCGGCAATTGCTAACATGATTCGGACAGACTTAAGCATCGCTACGGGTGAGAAGGTCTCATCGTAGTCAATCCCTTGAACTTGTCGAAAACCTTTTGCAACAAGTCGAGCTTTGTAGATAGTAACATTACCGTCAGCGTCAGTCTTCTTCTTGAAAATCCATTTATTCTCAATTGCTTGCTGACCATCGGGCAAGTCAACCAAAGTCCATACTTTGTTCTCATACATGGATCCCATCTCAGATTTCATGGCTTCAAGCCATTTTGCAGAATCTGGGCTCACCATCGCTTCTTCATAGTTCGTAGGTTCATCATGATCTAGTAGCATGACTTCCAGAATAGGATTACCGTACCACTCTGGTGCGGATCTTACTCTGTTTGACCTACGAGGTTCTGTATTAACTTGATCTGAAGTTCTATGATCATCATCATCAACTTCCTCACTAGTTGGTTTTGACGTCACAGAAACCGGTTCCTGTGATGTACTATTTTCCAACAAGGGAGTAGGTACAGTTACCTCATCAAGTTCTACTTTCCTCCCACTCACTTCTTTCGAGAGAAACTCCTTCTCTAGAAAGGATCCATTCTTAGCAACTTGCCTTCTGATCTATGATAGAAGGTGTACCCAACTGTCTCCTTTGGGTATCCTATGAAGACACATTTCTCCGATTTGGGTTCGAGCTTATCAGGTTGAAGCTTTTTCACATAAGCATCGTAGCCCCAAACTTTAAGAAACGACAACTTTGGTTTCTTGCCAAACCATAGTTCATAAGGTGTCGTCTCAACGGATTTTGATGGTGCCCTATTTAATGTGAATGTGGCCGTCTCTAAAGCATAACCCCAAAACGATAGCGATAAATCAGTAAGAGACATCATAGACCGCACCATATCAAGTAAAGTACAATTACGAGGTTCGGACACACCATTACGCTGTGGTGTTCCGGGTGGCGTGAGTTGCGAAACTATTCCGCATTGTTTCAAGTGTAGACCAAACTCGTAACTCAAATATTCTCCTCCACGATCAGATCGTAGAAACTTTATTTTCTTGTTATGATGATTTTCAACTTCACTCTGAAATTCTTTGAACTTTTCAAATGTTTCAGACTTATGCTTCATTAAGTAGATATACCCATATCTGCATAAATCATCTGTGAAGGTGAGAAAATAACGATATCCGCCACGAGCCTCAACATTCATTGGACCACATACATCTGTATGTATGATTTCCAACAAATCTGTTGCTCTCTCCATAGTACCGGAGAACGGCGTTTTGGTCATCTTGCCCATGAGGCACGGTTCGCAAGTACCAAGTGATTCATAATCAAGTGGTTCCAAAAGTCCATCAGTATGGAGTTTCTTCATGCGTTTTACACCGATATGACCTAAACGGCAGTGCCACAAATAAGTTGCACTATCATTATCAACTCTGCATCTTTTGGCTTCAACACTATGAATATGTGTATCACTACTATCGAGATTCATCAAAAATAGACCACTCTTTAAGGGTGCATGACCATAAAAGATATTACTCATATAAATAGAACAACCATTATTCTCTGATTTAAATGAATAACCGTCTCGCATCAAACAAGATCCAGATATAATGTTCATGCTTAACGCTGGCACCAAATAACAATTATTTATGTCTAATACTAATCCCGAAGGTAGATGTAGAGGTAGCGTGCCGACCGCGATCACATCAACTTTGGAACCATTTCCCACGCGCATCGTCACCTCATCCTTTGCTAGTGTTCGCTTAACCCGTAGTCCCTGTTTCGAGTTGCAAAAGCAACAGAACTAGTATCAAATACCGAGGTGCTAGTGCGAGCTTTAGTAAGGTACACATCAATAACATGTATATCACATATAACTTCGTTCACCTTGCCATCCTTCTTATCCGCCAAATACTTGGGGCAGTTCCGCTTCCAGTGTCCAGTCTGCTTGCAATAGAAGCACTCAGTTTCAGGCTTAGGTCCAAACTTGGGCTTCTTCTCTTGAGCAGCAACTTGTTTGCTGTTCTTCTTGAAGTTCCCCTTCTTCTTCCCTTTGCCCTTTTTCTTGGTCTTGTTGAGCATCAACATTTGATGCTCCTTCTTGATTTCTACCTCCGCAGCCTTTAGCATTGCGAAGAGCGTGGGAATCGTCTTATCCATCCCTTGCATATTATAGTTCATCACGAAGCTCTTGTAGCTTGGTGGAAGTGATTGGAGAATTCTGTCAATGATGCTATCATCCGGAAGAGCAACTCCCAGTCGAATCAAGTGATTACAATACCCAGACATCTTGAGTATGTGCTCACTGACAGAACTATTCTCCTCCATCTTGCAGCTATAGAACTTATTGGAGACTTCATATCTCTCAATCCGGGCATTCTTCTGGAATATTAACTTCAACTCCTGGAACATCTCATATGCTCCATGACGTTCAAAACGTCGTTGAAGTCCCGGTTCTAAGCCGTAAAGCATGGCACATTGAACTATCGAGTAGTCATCAGATTTGCTCTGCCAGACGTTCTTAACATCGTCAGTTGCATCAGCAGCAGGCCTGGCACACAGCGGTGCTTCCAGGACATAATTTTTCTGTGCAACAATGAGGATAATCCTCAAGTTATGGACCCAGTCCGCGTAGTTGCTACCATCATCTTTCAACTTTGCTTTCTCAAGGAACGCATTAAAATTCAACGGAACAACAGCACGGGCCATCTATCTACAATCAACATAGACAGACAAGATACTATCAGGACTAAAGTTCATGATAAATTTAAGTTCAATTAATCATATTACTTAAGAACTCCCACTTAGACAGACATCTCTCTAGTCATCTAAGTGATCACGTGATCCAAATCAACTAAACCATAACCGATCATCACGTGAGATGGAGTAGTTTTCAATGGTGAACATCTTATGTTGATCATATCTACTATATGATTCATGCTCGACCTTTCGGTCTCCGTGTTCCGAGGCCATATCTGCATATGCTAGGCTCGTCAAGTTTAACCTGAGTATTCTGCGTGTGCAAAACTGGCTTGCACCCGTTGTAGATGGACGTAGAGCTTATCACACCCGATCATCACGTGGTGTCTGGGCACGACGAACTTTGGAAACGGTGCATACTCAGGGAGAACACTTCTTGATAATTTTAGTGAGAGATCATCTTAAAATGCTACCGTCAATCAAAGCAAGATAAGATGCATAAAGGATAAACATCACATGCAATCAATATAAGTGATATGATATGGCCATCATCATCTTGTGCTTGTGATCTCCATCTCCGAAGCACCATCATGATCACCATCGTCACCGGCGCGACACCTTGATCTCCATCGTAGCATCGTTGTCGTTTACGCCATCTATTGCTTCTACGACTATCGCTACCACTTAGTGATAAAGTAAAGCAATTACAGGGCGTTTGCATTTCATACAATAAAGCGACAACCATATGGCTCCTGCCAGTTGCCGATAACTTCGGTTACAAAACATGATCATCTCATACAATAAAATATAGCATCACGTCTTGGCCATATCACATCACCACATGCCCTACAAAAACAAGTTAGACGTCCTCTACTTTGTTGTTGCAAGTTTTACGTGGCTGCTACGGGCTTAAGCAAGAACCAATCTCACCTACGCATCAAAACCACAATGATAGTTTGTCAAGTTGATGATGTTTTAACATTCGCAAGGACCGGGCGTAGCCACACTCGGTTCAACAAAAGTTGGAGAAACTGACACCCGCTAGTCACCTGTGTGCAAAGCATGGCGGTAAAACCAGTCTCGCGTAAGCGTACGTGTAATGTCGGTCCGGGCCGCTTCATCCAACAATACCGCCGAACCAAAGTATGACATGCTGGTAAGCAGTATGACTTATATCGCCCACAACTCACTTGTGTTCTACTCGTGCATATAACATCAAACCATAAAACCTGGCTCTGATACCACTGTTGGGGAACGTAGTAATTTCAAAAAATTTCCTATGCACACTCAAGATCATGGTGATGTATAGCAACGAGAGGGGGAGTGTATCTTCATACCCTTGAAGATTGCAAAGCGGAAGCGTTTATCAACGCGGTTGATGTAGTCGTACGTCTTCACGATCCGACCGATCCAAGTACCGAACGCACGGCACCTCCGAGTTCTGCACACGTTCAGCTCGATGACGTCCTCGCCTTCTCGATCCAGCAAGACGGGCGAAGTAGTAGATGAGTTCCGGTAGCACGACGACGTGGTGACGGTGTTGGTGAAGAACAATCTCCGCAGGGCTTCGCCTAAGCACTACGGAAACTATGACGGAGGATAAACTAGAGGGGACGGGGTTGCCGGCACACAGCTTGGTGTTTCTTGATGTGTCTTTGGTGCTAGCCCTGCCCCTCTATTTATATGTTGAGCCCTGGGATCAAAACTTGGAGCAAAAGCCTCCTCAAAGTCTGTTTTGCCCGAAAGGCAAGAGTCCTACACGGACTCCAGGGCTAGACGCCAGGGTTCCCGGCGTCTACCACCTAGACGCCAGGGGTCCTAGCGTCTAGCCTCTGGTCTCCGCAAAACTTCCTTTTGCACTTTCCAAAAGCCTCGTGGGCTTTCCCCATTGGCCCAAATAACGTGTTCTCGTACCCAAACATTTCGGGAAACATCCGGAACCCCTTCCAGTGAATTCCGGAACCCTTCCGGAGATCAAACACTATTATCCCATATACTAAACTTTATCTCCGGACCATTCCGGAGTTCCTCGTCATGTCCATGATCTCCTCCGGGACTCCGAACAACATTCGGTTACCAACATGCATAACTCATATAATACTATATCGTCAACGAAACGTTAAACGTGCGGACCCTACGGGTTCGACAACTATGTAGACATGACCGAGACACGTTTCCGATCAATAACCAATAGCGGGACCTGGATGCCCATATTGGCTCCCACATATTCTACGAAGATCTTTATCGGTCAAACCGCATAACAACATACGTTGTTCCCTTTGTCATCGGTATGTTACTTACCCGAGATTCGATTGTCGGTATCCAATACCTAGTTCAATCTCGTTACCGGCAAGTCTCTTTGCTCGTTCCGTAATACATCATCTCGCAACTAACTCATTAGTTGTAATGCTTGCAAGGCTTAAGTGATGTGCATTGCCGAGAGGGCCCAGAGATACCACTCCGACATTCGGAGTGACAAATCCTAATCTAAAAATACGCCAACCCAACAAGTACCTTTGGAGACACCTGTAGAGCACCTTTATAATCACCCAGTTACGTTGTGACGTTTGGTAGCACACAAAGTGTTCCTCCGGTAAACGGGAGTTGCATAATCTCATAGTCATAGGAACATGTATAAGTCATGAAGAAAGCAATAGCAACATACTAAACGATCGGGTGCTAAGCTAACAGAATGGGTCATGTCAATCAGATCATTCAACTAATGATGTGATCTCATTAATCAAATAACAACTCTTTATTTATGGTTAGGAAACATAACCATCTTTGATTAACAAGCTAGTCAAGTAGAGGCATACTAGTGACACTCTGTTTGTCTATATATTCACACATGTATTATGTTTCCGGTTAATACAATTCTAGCATGAATAATAAACATTTATCATGATATAAGGAAATAAATAATAACTTTATTATTGCCTCTAGGGCATATTTCCTTCACTATATTATATATATTTATATTATTTTATATTTTATTATATATTATTGTTATTACCATCATATATTTAACAGTTACTTACATATATAAGAAACGAATATACCATGTATTATGAACTTATAAAAATAAATGTTTAACAATAAAATCCTGGTTTTTTTTACTTAAGGTCAACAAAAATATAGGTAATTGTGTACAAAAGGTTGGTAGGATTTAAGGACCAATGTAAGTAAAGCACTTATTATTTAAATATATTTATAACAAAATGGTCATCCCCTTTTTATTTTTTGATCACATTGTTGCGCCCAACCCAACATTAATAATTAGAACCAGCCCAGCAAAATCGTGTATTTCGAGAAAGTGCAAATGGGTTGTAACTTTTTAGGAAAAAATAAATGGGTCGCATGGACGCTACATTATTTGTTCACCCATGCCAGGAAATTCGTGTATTCCTAGAAAGTGCAAATGGGTTGTAGTTTTTTTTAGAAAAAAATAAATGGGTCGCATAGACGCTACATTATTTGTTCACCCAGCGCAGCGAATGGACTGTAAGTTAAAAAAAATGGGTTGAATATGTGTGACTTTTTTGGAGGCTGAAATGTGGACCAATAGGTCTAAGCCAACGCAAGGCATTGTCAACTTAGTCAACAAATGATTCTGACATCGATAGTCATTGGATTTACATCCAACGGCTGTCATTCATCTTCAATCTCTCGTCTTCTTCCTCGAGCGCTACCGAGACCACCTGCTCTCGCCTCCAGTTGCTAGCAGCTCTTCTTAGCATGCTTCCTTATGAAGCGCTACCCCACCGCCGGCCAAGTCATCCCTCCACACCTCCTGTTATTCTCCGCCGACTACAGAACCAAGCCACACCAGAACCATTTAACCCCCGTACACCTATCCGTCTGCAACTCCACTGTCGTGTCTTCCCAACACCGCCTCGTTGCCGTCCGGGGCCTTGCCGTCATCCATCGCCTGGGTGCACTCGGTGCGGTGTGGTCAACATGGTCGACAAACAAGAGTCATCAGAAGAGGACTGTACGTGGAGAGGCTGACAGTGGGGTCGCACGAGGTCCATGGACGCACGCATGCAACCGCCTCCTTATTATGTGAAAATAAAATTATTCCTCCCCCTGAAAGCTGGGACCCACCACGTATATCTTTGCAAGGAAGGAAGTGCCTCCTTATGCCTGCCCCTGATAGCTGGGACCCACCAATAACACCTTTGCACACAAGGAAATGCCTCCTTATGACAGGCAAAAAAATATGATTCCGCACCTGTCCGCTGAGACCCGCCAGCTATATATTCGCACGCAAGGAAGTGCCTCCTTGCCCTCACTGACAGCTGGGACCCACCCGGTCGGAGCGTACGTATGGTTTTTTGTGTACATACCGGTCAATCAGTCTGTTGATACGTCTCCGTCGTCTCTATAATTTGTTGATTGTTCCATGCCAATATTCTACAACTTTCATATACTTTTGGCAACTTTTTATACTATTTTTTGGGACTAACATATTGATCCAGTGCCAGTGCCAGTTCCTGTCTGTTGCATGTTTTATGTTCCACAGAAACCCCATATTAAACGGAGTCCAAACGAGATAAAAACGGATGGAGAATTATTTTGGAATATTTGTAATTTTTGGGAAGTAAAATCAACGTGAGACGATGCCCGAGGTGGCCACGAGACAGGGGCCCACGCCCACTCCAGGTGGGCACGCCCCCACCCTATTGGGCCCCTCGTAAGGAGGTTGATGCCCTTCTTTGGCCGCAAGAAAGCTAATTTTTGGAAAAAAATCTGGGCGAAGGTTTCAATCCAATCGAAGTTACGGATCTCCAGATATAAAAGAAACGGTGCGAGGGAAGAATTCCAGAACGCAAAAACAGAGAGATAGATCCAATCTGGGAGGGGCTCTCGCCCCTCCCACACCATGGGAGCCAAGGACCAGAGCGGAAACCCTTCTCCCATCTAGGTAGAAGGTCAAGGAAGAAGAAGAAGAATGGGGGCTCTCTCCCCCTTGCTTCCGGTGGCGTCGGAACGCCGCCGGGGGCCATCACCATCACCGCGATCTTCACCAACACCTCCGCCATCTTCACCAACATCTCCATCACTTTCCCCCATCTATATTCAGCGGTCCACTCTCCCGCAACGCGCTGTACCCTCTACTTAAACATGCTGCTTTATGCTTCATATTATTATCCAATGATGTGTTGCCATCCTATGATGTCTGAGTAGATTTTCGTTGCCCTATCGGTGATTGATGAATTGCTATGATTGGTAATTTGCTTGTGGTTATGTTGCTATCCTATTGTGCCCTCTATGTCACGCAAGCGTGACGGATTCCCGTTGTAGGGTGTTGCAATAAGTTCATGATTCGCTTATAGTGGGTTGCTTGAGTGACAGAAGCATAAACCCGAGTAACGGGGTTGTGGCGTATGGGATAAAGGGGACTTGATATGTTAATGCTATGGTTGGGTTTTACCTTAATGATCTTTAGTAGTTGCGGATGCTTGCTAGAGTTCCAATCATAAGTGCATATGATCCAAGACGAGAAAGTATGTTAGCTTATGCCTCTCCCACATAAAACTTGCTATCGATCTAGTAACGTAGTCAATTGCTTAGGGGCAATTTCACAACTCCTACCACCACTTTTCCACACTCGCTATATTTACTTTATTGCTTCTTTATCTAAACAGCCCCTACTTTTTATTTATGTGTTCTTTATTATCTTGCAAACCTATCCTATCACACCTCCAAAGTACTTCTAGTTTCATACTTGTTCTAGGTAAAGCGAACACTAAGCGTGCGTAGAGTCGTATCGGTGGAAGATAGGACTTGAGAGAATATTTGTTCTACCTTTAGCTCCTCGTTGGGTTTGACACTCTTACTTATCAAAAGAGGCTACAATTGATCCCGTATACTTGCGGGTCATCAAGACCTTTTTCCGGCGCTGTTGCCGGGGAGTCATAGCATGGGGTGAATATTCTCGTGTGTGCTTGTTTGCTTTATCACTAAGTAATTTTTATTTGTTGTTCTTAGTTGTTCTCTATCTTTAGCTATGGATATGGAACACGAAATACGAAAAAAAATTGTTGTACCTACTGCACCAATGGTTGAAGAACCACTCAAAATCTATCACACTACTGAAGCTTTTTACTTGGATCATCTTCGATCCCTATGTGCTCGTGCTGAAACCCCAACTAGCTTAGTTGAGGGAAAATCTTTAGATGAGCATGCTTGTTATGTGCGACACCGTATATATAAGAAAGGGGAACTTTTACTGGATCAAATTCGTCGTTTGCAATGCTATGCTTGGACTTTATGTGAAATATTTTATGTTACTTGTTGTTCTGAAAACCCTAAGAAACACCTTCCCTACCAATGTGAGGTTATTGATAATGGAATTGTATCTTCGTATGCTAAGGGTGTTTATAATTACTATGATGATCAACAAATTGAAGAATTTGTTGCTATTAAGGGTGCTTATGAAATTGCTTCTTTGATTGAAAAGTATGATGCTACACTCTACAAATCTGAAAATTTTGCCATACTTGAATATTGTTATGATAATTATGCTTCTAATGCCTATGTTAAACCATATATTGAGGAATTCTCTGCTGTCCAAGAAGAGACTAATATTTTGCAGGAGTCTATGGAAGAAGAAATTGATGAAACTGTGAGCTTATTGGATGAAAAAGAAGATGAGTAGAGCGAAGAACAAAAGGAGGAAGAGCGGATTAGCTACCCGTGCCCACCTTCTAATGAGAGTAACTCTTCAACTCATACATTGTTTAATTCCCCTTCGTGCTTACCGAAGGACGATTGCTATGATGATTATTATGATCCCATTGATTCTCTTGAAATATCCCTTTTTGATGATGCTTGCTATGCTTGTGGCCAAAGGCCAATATAAATTATGCTTACGGAGATGAACTTGCTATAGTTCCTTAGTTAAACATGAAATTCTTGCTATTGCACCCACGCATGATAGTCCTATTATCTTTTTGAGTTCTCCCTACTACACTATATCTGTAACACCTAGGATGCGGCTATATCTCCCATGTGTCGAAGCATGACTTAGAGGCATAACCGCATTGTGGTTTTGTTGCAAGAAGGGTCATCTTCACACAATCCCATGAAATGAACAAGAATGGGATAAAGAGTTGGCTTACAATCGCCACTTCACACAATGAACATATAATTCATGCATCATTCAGAGTACACACATAGTCCGACTATGGACGAAGCCAAAAGAAAAGAAGATAACCCAACTGCTAGATCCCCAATTGTCCCAACTGGGCTCCACTACTGATCATCAAGAAACGAAACATAGTAACGACCAAGGTCCTCATCGAACTCCCATCTAAGCTCGGTTGCATCACCTGCATTGGTATCATCGGGACCTGCAACTATTGTGATAGTATCTGGTGAGTCACTAGGACTCAGCAATCTCAAAACCTGTGAGATCAAGACTATTTAAGCTTATGGGTAGGAAGGGGTAATGAGGTGGACTGCAGCAAGCACTAAGCAAATATGGTGGCTAACATACGCAAATAAGAGCGAGAAGAGAAGCAACAGAACGGTCGAGGAGCTAGAAATGATCAAGAAGTGATCCTAAAACTACTTATGCACAATCATAACACAAAGACCGTGTTCACTTCCCGGACTCCGCCGAAAAGAGACCATCACGGCTACACATGCGGTTGATGTGTTTAATTTAAGTCAAGTGTCAAGTTCTCTACAACCGGACATTAACAAATTCCCATCTGCCACATAACCGTGGGCACGGCTCTCGAAAGTTTATACCCTGCAGGGGTGTCCCAACTTAGCCCATCACAAGCTCTCACGGTCAACGAAGGATATTCCATCTCCCAGGAAGACCTGATCAGTCTCAAATCCTGGTTTACAAAACATTTCGACAATGGTAAAACAAGACCAGCAAAGCCGCACGATGTGCCGACAAATCCCGATAGGAGTTGCACATATCTCATTCTTAGGGCACACTGGATGAGCCAGACGTTGGGTTGGGATAGACCCTGGTTGCCCAGGGGGCGCCGAACATCACTCGGTTCGGACCAACACTCGGAGGAGCAGTGGCCCGGGGGGGGGGGGTAAAATAAGATGACCCTTGAGTCTGCAGAACCCAAGGGAAAAAAGGCTTAGGTGGCAAATGTTAAAACCAAGGTTGGGCCTTGCTGGAGGAGTTTCATTCAAAGCGAACTGTCAAGGGGTCCCATAAATCACCCAACCGCATAAGGAACGCAAAATCAAGGAACATAACACTGGTATGACAGAAACTAGGGCGGCAAGAGTGGAACAAAACACCAGGCATAAGGCCGAGCCTTCCACCCTTTACCAAGTATATAGATGCATTAATTAAATAAGAGATATTGTGATATCCCAACATAATCATGTCCATCATGGAGCAATCTTCAACTTCACCTGCAACTAACAACGCTATAAGAGGGGTTGAGCAAAGCAGTAACATAGCCAAGCAACGGTTTGCTAGGAAGGGTGAAAAGGTTAGAGGCTGACATGGTAGTTTGGGAGGCTTGATCAACAAGAGATAGGTAGCACGACATAGCAATAGAGCGAACAACTAGCAAGCAAAGATAGAAGTGATATCGAGGGTAATGGTCATCTTGCCTGAGATTCCGCTAGGAAGAAGAATGAGTCCATGAAGAAGACAAACGGACGTAGTCGAACGAATCCTCACAACTCCGGAACGAAACCGAAGCTAACGAGAGAAGCAAACCGGAAAGAAGCAAACAACATGTAAACACACAAGCATAATCATGGCATGATGCACAATCAAGTATGATGCATGTCCGGTTTAATGAGGCATGGCATGGCAAAGTGCAACAAACAATACTACAAGTTATGTGGAGCTCAGTATGAAACGAGTTGCATATTGACGGAACACCACATCAATTATTTAGTTCACTCCCGTTTATGCTACCCAACAATATTAAAGGTTGTAACATGGCAAGAGGTGAAACATAATAAAACTACGTATCTAGGCAAGTTTAAATGAGGCCGGAACAACTAGCAACAATTCCGGAAAATCCCCATGAGCAATAATCAACTTTGGTACTGTTCTGCCCTAAACCATATTTGATTGTTATTAAACAGGAAAAAAGTGCAACAAGTTAATCTATGCATTTTTTCACCCCATTTACATATAAAGTTTATTAAAATTGGAGCTACGGTTATTTAGTTATGGAATAAAGCATTTTAGCATGGCTTTTAAGCATATTTAAACAAACAACATGTTAAACATTTTTAACATGGATGAAAGTTGCAAAATATGAAACTAGATGAAATTCTAAGCATTTCGCATATATAAAACATTTTAATCCGATGTACGGTTTGTGATTTATTATATGCATGAACAACAAGGTAAAATATGTAAATATGCAGTTTTCTGGAAAATGCTAAATTCGCAGATCTGAAAAAAAAAACTACACAGGCTGAATCTGGTGCATTGCTGGGCTGAACAGAGAGGAGGAGGCTGGATTTGGTGCTCACCCATGGGCCAGGCCCAGTTCAGTGCAGAGGCTGGAGGAGGTCGGGCTGGATCTGGTGAAGAGAAGGAGCATGCTGGGCCTCGGTCAACGCGACCGATGCAGGGGAAGCAAGGTGAGGCGGCAGCGGGACTTGGCGCAGAGGCAGGTGGGTCAACGCAGGCGGTTGCTCGAACAGGACTTGGCACTGGTCGTCGTCCTCGCGTGCTCCCACGCAGAAACAGGGGAACAGTGCACCGGCGCAATGCAGAGGAGGCAGCAGACGGCAGGGTGCGGGGAGATCGGACGGATCCTACGAGGGAAAGGCCGGGACTGGCTTGAACGGGTCGGGGAAGAGCCAGATTTGCTAGATCTCGCAAGGTTTGGAGCAAGGCGCGGCTGCAGGGGGCGATGAAGACCATGGCGCGCCATGGCTCGAAGAAGGTCTTCACGGCAATGATCTCCGGCGAAGCAGGGTAATGGGGCGACGACGGGGGTTACATGGGGGAAGCCGGAGGAGGTGGATCCGGCGCGGGTGGAGCTTGAGCAAGGCTCGCATGGCGGCGGCGGCTTTGACCTCTTCAAACCACAGAGGCAACGGAGAATTAGAACAACAGCGGGTAGATTAAAGAGGGAGAGAAGCACCAGGGGGAAGGAAAAGATAAGGAGAGGTGCAGCCTGGTGGTGGAGCTGGTCCGACGATTGGACTCGGTGTGCACGAGGTGGTCGCCTCGATCCCGCCTGGATCGGGCGCGGGGCTGCCTGCGGGAGAGCTCAGGAGGATGGGGCTTCGCTGGGAACGAGGAGGAGGCGCACGGCTAGGAGAGCTCCGGGCGTAGGGGAAGCCTGGACGAGCGGGATGACACCGGAGGCAGAGCAGCTTGGGGTGGTGCAGAGCTTCTGTGAGCGTGGCCATGGCCGTGCTTGCTCGGGTAGGAGGATGGTTGTTGGCTGCTGCGATTTGGGCTACGCGGAAAACCAGGGAGGTGGTCGGAGGCTGGTTTGAGGGAGGTGGATCGGGATGGATGGTGGTTGGCTCGATGAGGAAGCTGAGGAGGAGACCAGGTGGGCTGGTGCCGGCGGGCAGAATGGACGGATGGGACATCCTAGAATCTAGGGTTAGGCTCAATATATAGGTAGGGGATTAGGATAGGGGTTGATCCGGTCCCTCCGTTCGTAATCGAACAGCCGAGAGTAAATAGGTTAGGGGAGCCAAAGAAGAAACGAAGATATTTTATAGATGTTTGGGGATGATCCGGATCCAATGGTCAGGACTGAGCGGTTCAGGTTTGGGACAGCTTGACGCGCATGCAAGGGGGTCTGTGCACTACAGAGAGAGACTCCGGTTTAGGCAAGAGGGCAAATGAAGAACAAGGTTGGTCTCGGAACGGTCAACGAAAGCAAGGGGGGACGCGGCAACTATGAACGGATACAAGTTTTAGAAACCATGACGGCAACGAGTGCCGATGCAATGCGGATGATGCCATGATGAAATGATGAATGCAACAAACAAATGACAATAGAACACACGACGGTCACACAAAACATGGAAGGCCTCTGGAGCATTGGTCTCGGGGCGTTACAACACTCCACCACTACAAGAGGATCTCGTCCCGAGATCTAGGATGGCACCGGAGAGAAACGGAAGAGGAAGAGAAGAGGTAAAACTAAGTTGCTTCTTTGACAAATGAGTGAAACCAAAGAACCTTGAGAGGTTAAAAAGTTGAAGGAAAGAACACACCGGAGTTGAACACAATTGACAGCACTACGGTAGAAAAGAGAAACAAGGAACACCATGTGAACCTTGGAGGTTGCAAAGCTATGAATGACGAGCACAATGGACAAGAAGGAATTGAAACCACTCTGGTTGAAACGAGATAACCAAGGGACAAGGAAGAACAAATTCGGACAACACTCCTGTTGAAAGAGACGCATGACTTGATAAGATGAAAGAACTTGAATGAGAACACAACACTCCGGTTAAATGGATAAGCACGAAAAGAACACGATCCTCACAATCGAGATGATGAGTGAAAAGAGCAACATCACAATGCCTCCGGAATAAAGAATAGAAGATAGATCATTGGAATAATAGAATGGAGAAGAAAATGCCAACTTCTGCCACAAATGTGTTTGGGAAGCATACTTGCAAAGAAGGATTGAACGGAGTTGTTGGGAAATCAACAACGAAATGAATGCTTGTAGTGGGCTTATGGAAAACTTCTCAAAATTGAGGCGAAATTCTGCCACTACTGGAAAAAAAAATTGACAACACCAACGAGATGAAAAATTTCTTCCACCAAGATGATAGAGAGATAACTTGGATCATTGATAAGCACCACAATAGCAACATTCCTTAGGGAAGGCTTTAGGTGAAATATGACACAAGATAACTCCAACAAAGAGATTAATGTATTTAAATTACCTCATTCTTGACAACATGTGAATCACGAAACATGAATGGAAATTGTCAAGAATGATATAACACCATCTCAAAAGATAAGGTAGATAGAATTGCACTTTGGACTGCAAGATGAAGAATACTTGCACTCCCCAAAACAAAACATGTGTTGAGCACCATGTTTAATATTTTTAGAGTATAGCTTGGCTGATCTTAACTTCAAGAGAAATCTTGAAGAACAATTGAAGAATGAAAAGAATCCTTGACGAACCACCATGTAGAGCCTCCATGAAGAACTCCGGTAAAGAAAAATGATTATGAAGAAGAATTGGAGGTTGAAGAGAACCAGAATTGAAGCCTTGCAATGATTTAGATGGAGCTACGAAATGAGTAAACTTTGAACTCCGGACAAGAAAGATGAATAACTTGGAACCGAGAATTACTTCCTGATGAACAAACTCCGGAAGAAGGAATTAATCACCTGGATGAAACAAGAATAAGAATTATGTCATGCCTATCCTTCATCAATTTAAATTGATGACAAGCAATGTTTGGCATACTACTTATTCTCGTAGAAAGGATTAAGAGAGATATAGCACAAACTTGGGAAAACTTGAACAAACCACCGGTAGGATTCGGAAAGAATGAATTAATTGATACGATAACAACAGAAGAGGAATGTTGAAAGAACCACCATAAGAATTGAAAATGAAAGTAGCAAAGGCACAATTCACTGGGAAGAATTGGAAAATGAATGAAGATACTTGAGGGGATTTAGATACATGAGAATGAAGAGATCATGAACTGATTAGAGGGTATTTGAACGATGCACCGGTAAGGTTTGGAGAGCGAGAGCTGAAAACTGAGAATGAATAGACCCGAAATGATGGCCTTCGTAGGAATAAAATGGAAAGAACTCACGAAATGCTCCGGGTGGTAAGAAAAGAATTGTCACAATCAAAAACAATTATGAGAGGATGGCAGCAAGCTTGAACTACGCATCTCTGAGAGAACCGATAAGATTTGGAGGAAAAACTCTTCTTCGGTCTTCAAAATCCGAGAATGACGACGAGAGACACCACCATGAATTGTTGAGATGCTCCGGGAGAATGAAAAACACAGAGGTTGAGCCAACAATGAAAAATAATTTGAAAGATCTTGGATAAAGACATTTGGCTGATGAAAATTCATTCTTACGTCAAACTTGGAAATGAATTTGAGAATCGCTCCTGATAATTAGAAGAGTCAGGTAAGATCCTGGGAAAACACCTGTGGGTTAGGGCCCACTCGAAAGAAACATCGTTGAATGATTGTTGAAAGGGGGGATTGCACCGGTTGAATTAAATGGCTTGAATGAGATAACAACCTAGAAATAGCTAGAAAGGATTAAGAATAGAAAGTCGAATCTTCCGAGATATCTTCAACACTCCGGATATGAACTGGGAGAGGTGACTAAATAAGAGAGTCTTGGATATGAAATTCACATGGGAAGATATGTGAAACAAAAGGAAGAGATATGATCAACATCGAAGCTTGAAATTAATCCACCGGAGAAGAAAACGAGTGAAGAGTAACGAACTTGAAGCTCCCTTGGCATCTTCATAAGAAACACCGGGTAAAACATTGATTGAACAAAAATGAAGAGACTTCACATCAATAAAAAAGATACTTGATTAAGAAACCTGAGTCCTTGAAGAAAAAGGGTGGGAGGGCGGGAAAAACAAAGGCAACTTGGGGCAGATGGAATGGATACCGTTGAGAAAACATAGAATTGAACTTGCGGATGTTGAAATGATCGGATCCACTTGAAGAGAAGCACGCCGGTTGGAAAAGAATTAACATGACGACCTCGATGATCAAGAAGGATTAGTATTCACATAGCAATATGAGAACACTGTCTAGGAAAGGTATGGATTCAACATTTGACTCCAAAGCAACTCAAATACCACAAATAAAACAAAACAAAGGATTTGGCTTGTAGAATAAGCCGGAACAAACATATGATAGAGATTTTGTCCGAAGTTTTCGTGGTGGGGCCCACACGGGCTCGATTGTACAGCACCATCATGTACAAGGCAGTGCACATGACATACGAATTGTCCCCGAACCAGCATAGCCAAGGGTTCTTTAAGACACAATGAGACCACTGTAAAAAACAACCGTGGATAGGCGGACCACTAGATATCGAACCCCAATCTCATATCATGCATCTGTCGGAAAGAAAAAAACTAGAGCTACTTGAATTCCCACCTATAAACTCCCGAAACTTTCTGGTTATGCAATCTGGTGTTGGGGATACAGGGGAAGCAATATATATCTCACCCAAAACTAATAATCCCTACATCCAAGCTGTATCCATCCGTCAACACATAACCAAGAAACCTTCTGAAATCGTGTACCTCAACCTTCGAAAAGCATCCGTTATACGAGCTATGGCAATACTCCCAAACTCCCCAGTACCGGGTGGCGTCGAGTTTATCTCACCAACAACTGCATTAAAAGAGATTTTCGATGTCGGCAAAACTCAGGTATTTCAGAACTGCAATGATAAAATTATGACGACAACACCTCAGAGCTCAACTCCTCGGGACACTGCCACAACCCCTAAATGTCAGGAGGCACCAAGAACAATGTTCTCGTCATAAGAATATCGGAACGATCCCAAGATACCCGCGTGATCCTAAAAAAATTTAGTGAAATTTGAGGAGACGAAAGACAAAACATCTACGTCAAGAGTCCTCACCAGAGCGACGAAGGGACTGAGGAGTAAAAAGAATCCTACTGTCCGATATATATAATCCTAAGACTCAAAACATTTTTGTTCTAGACTCAACAATGCCAGCGATTCGAACAAGCAGGGGGCTCCTAAGTCGATGATGGCTCTGATTACCAACTTGTAACACCCACGATGCGGCTATATCCCCCACGTGTCGAAGCACGACTTAGAGGCATAAGCGCATTGTGGTTGTGTCGCAAGAAGGGTCATCTTCACACAATCCCATGTGATGAACAAGAATGGGATAAAGAGTTGGCTTACAATGTCCACTTCACACAATGAACATATAATTCATACATCATTCAGAGTACACACATGGTCCGACTATGGACGAAGCCAAAAGAAAAGAAGATTACCCAACTGCTAGATCGCCGATCGTCCCAACTGGGCTCCACTACTGATCATCAAGAAACAAAACATAGTAACGACCAAGGTCCTCATCGAACTCCCATCTAAGCTCAGTTGCATCACCTGCACTGGTATCATCAGGACCTGCAACTGTTGTGATAGTATCTAGTGAGTCACGAGGACTCAGCAATCTCAAAACCCGCGAGATCAAGACTATTTAAGCTTATGGGTAGGAAGGGGTAATGAGGTGGAGCTGCAACAAGCGCTAAGCAAATATGGTGGCTAACATACGCAAATAAGAGCGAGAATAGAAGCAACGGAATGGTCGAGGAGCTAGAAATGATCAAGAAGTGATCCTGAAACTACTTACGCACAATCATAACACAAAGACCGTGTTCACTTCCCGGACTCCGCCGAAAAGAGACCATCACGGCTACACACACGGTTGATGCATTTTAATTAAGTCAAGTGTCAAGCTCTCTACAACCGGACATTAACAAATTCCCATCTGCCACATAACCACGGGCACGTCTCTCGAAAGTTTATACCCTGCAGGGGTGTCCCAACTTAGCCCATCACAAGCTCTCACGGTCAACGAAGGATATTCCTTCTCCCAGGAAGACCCAATTAGTTTTGGAATCCTGGTTTACAAGACATTTCAACAATGGTAAAACAAGACCAGCAAAGCTGCCCGATGTGCCAACAAATACCGATAGGAGTCACACGTATCTCGTTCTCAGGGCACACCGGATGAGCCAGACGTCGGGTTGGCATAGACCCTGGTTGCCCAGGGGGCGCCGGACATCGCTCTGTTTGGACCAACACTCGGAGGAGCACTGGCCCGGGGGGGTGTAAAATAAGATGACCCTTGAGTCTGCAGAACCCAAGGGAAAAAAAGGCCTAGGAGGCAAATGTTAAAACCAAGGTTGGGCCTTGCTAGAGGAGTTTTATTCAAAGCGAACTGTCAAGGGGTCCCATAAATCACCCAACCGCATAAGGAACGCAAAATCAAGGAACATAACACCGGTATGACGGAAACTAGGGCGGCAAGAGTGGAACAAAACACCAGGCATAAGGCCGAGCCTTCCACCCTTTACCAAGTATATAGATGCATTAATTAAATAAAAGATATTGTGATATCCCAACATAATCCTGTCCATCATGGAGCAATCTTCAACTTCACCTGCAACTAACAATGCTATAAGAGGGGCTGAGCAAAGCAGTAACATAGCCAAGCAACGGTTTGCTAGGAAGGGTGAAAAGGTTAGAGGCTGACATGGCAGTTTGGGAGGCTTGATCAACAAGAGATAGGTAGCGCGACATAGCAATAGGGCGAACAACTAGCAAGCAAAGATAGAAGTGATATCGAGGGTAATGGTCATCTTGCCTGAGATTCCGCTAGGAAGAAGAACGAGTCCATGAAGAAGACAAACGGACGTAGTCGAACGAATCCTCACAACTCCAGAACGAAACCGAAGCTAACGAGAGAAGCAAACCGGAAAGAAGCAAACAACATGGTAAACACACAAGAATAATCATGGCATGATGCACAATCAAGTATGATGCATGTCCGGCTTATTGAGGCATGGCATGGCAAAGTGCAACAAACAATACTACAAGTTAAGTGGAGCTCAATATGAAACGAGTTGCATATTGACGGAACACCACATCAATTATTTAGTTCACTCCTGTTTATGCTACCCAACAATATTAAAGGTTGTAACATGGCTAGAGGTGAAACATAATAAAACTACCTATCTAGGCAAGTCTAAATGAGGCCGGGACAACTAGCAACAATTCCGGAAAATCCCCATGAGCAATAATCAACTTTGGTACTGTTCTGCCCTAAACCATATTTGATTGTTATTAAACAGGAAAAAAAAGTGCAACAAGTTAATCTATGCATTTTTCCACCCCATTTACATATAAAGTTTATTAAAAATTGGAGCTACGGTTATTTAGTTATGGAATAAAGCATTTTAGCATGGCTTTTAAGCATGTTTAAACAAACAGCATGTCAAACATTTTTAACATGGATGAAAGTTGCAAAATATGAAACTAGATGAAATTCTAAGCATTTCGCATATATGAAACATTTTAATCCGATGTACGGTTTGTGATTTATTATATGCATGAACAACAAGGGAAAATCTGTAAATATGCAGTTTTCTGGAAAATGCTAAATTCACAGATCTGAAAAAAAAACTAAACGGGCCGAATCTGGTGCATTGCTCGGCTGAACAGAGAGGTGGAGGCTGGATTTGGTGCTCACCCATGGGCCAGGACCAGTTCGGTGCAGAGGCTGGAGGAGGCTGGGCTGGATTTGGCAAAGAGAAGGAGCATGATGGGCCTCAGTCAACGCGACCGATGCAGGGGAAGCAAGGCGAGGCGGCAGCGGGACTTGGCGCGGAGGCAGGTGGGTCAATGCAGGTGGTTGCTCGAGCAGGACTTGGCGCTGGTCATCGTCCTCGCGTGCTCGCACGCAGAAGCAGGGGAACGGTGCACCGGCGCGATGCAGGGGAGGCAGCAGATGGCGGGGCGCGGGGAGATCGGCCGGATCCTACGAGGGAAAGGCCGGGACTGGCTTGAACGGGTCGGGGAAGAGCCGAACTTGCTAGATCTCGCGAGGGTTGGAGCAAGGCGCGGCTGGAGGGGGCGATGAAGACCTTGGCGCGCCATGGCTCGAAGAAGGTCTTCACGGCATGGTGAAGCAGGGTAGCGGGGCGACGACGGGGGTTACATGGGGGAAGCCGGAGGAGGTGGATCCGGCGCGGGTGGAGCTTGAGCAAGGCTCGCGTGGCGGCGTCGGCTTCGGCCTCTGCAAACCACAAAGGCAACAGAGAATTAGAACAACAGCGGGCAGATTAAAGAGGGTGAGAAGCACCAGGGGGAAGAAAGAAAAGAGAAGGAGAGGTGCAGCCTGGTGGTGGAGCTGGTCCGACGATTGGACTCGGCGTGCACGAGGTGGTCACCTCGATCCCTCCTGGATCGGGCGCGGGGCTTACTTGGGAGAGCTCGGGAGGACGGGGCTTCGCTGGGAACGAGGAGGAGGCGCATGGCTAGGAGAGCTCCGGGCGTAGAGGAAGCCGGGACAAGCGGGACGACACCGGAGGCAGAGCAGCTTGGGATGGTGCAGAGCTTTGGTGAGCGTGGCCATGGCCGTGCTTGCTCGGGTAGGAGGATGGTTGTTGGCTGCTGCGATTTGGGCTATGCGGAAAACCAGGGAGGTGGTCGGAGGCTGGTTGGAGGGAGGTGGATTGGGATGGATGGTGGTTGGCTCGGTGAGGAAGCCGAGGAGGAGACCAGGTGGGCTGGCGGCGGCGGGAGGAATGGACGGATAGGACATCCTAGGATCTAGGATTAGGCTCAATATATAGGTAGGGGATTAGGATAGGGGTTGATCTGGTCCCTCCGTTCGTAATCAAATAGCCGAGAGTAAATAGGTTAGGGGAGCCAAAGAAGAAACGAAGATATTTTATAGATGTTTGGGGATGATCCGGATCCAATGGTCACGACTGAGCGGTTCAGTTTTGGGACAGCTTACGCGCATGCAAGGGAGTCTGTGCACTGCATAGAGAGACTCCGGTTTAGGCAAGAGGGCAAACGAAGAACAAGGTTGGTATCAGAACGGTCAACCAAAGCAAGGGGGGATGCGGCAACTACGAACGGATACAAGTTTTAAAAACCATGACGGCAATGAGTGCCAATGCAATGCGGATGATGCCATGATGAAATGATGAATGCAACAAACAAATGACAATAGAACACACGACGGTCACGCAAAACATGGAAGGCCTCTGGAGCATTGGTCTCGGAGCGTTACAATATCGGAGAAGTTTGTGCTTATTAAGGATTATATTGGTGGGTTGCCTTTTACCGTTGCACATGATAATTTTGATGAATGTGATATGCATGTGCTTGCTGCTCCTACTTGCAATTATTATGAGAGAGTAACTATATCTCCACCTCTCTATATTTCCAATTTGATGAAATTGCAAGAAACTACTTATACTATGCATTGGACTTTACTATGTGTGCATGAATTGTTCTTTTATGACATGCCGATGCATAGGAAGAGAGTTAGACTTCGTTGTTGCTTGATATATGTTACTTTGTGCTCACTACTAAATTACAAATTATTGTTAATTAAAATTGGCTTTGATATACCTTGGGATCCGGGTGGATCCATTACTTGAGCACTATATGCCTAACTTAATGGCTTTAAAGAAAGCGCTGCCAGGGAGACAAAGCGGAAGTTTTAGAGAGTCATTTATTTCTGTTGTGTTATTTCATATAGTTTAAAATCAAAAAAATAAAGAGGGGAACACAAAACGTTTCAAAAAGGAAAGTGAAAGTAAGAGAGACAAGCATTGTTGAAGTGGGAGAGCTCCTTGAACTTTGTTCATGCTCACGGAAACTTTGTGAATCTTGATTACAGAAACTTTTCATCAAAAATAATTATCCCCTTGTACAATTCCATTGTATTATAAAAATAATGTGCCAAGGTTTGCCTTTAGGATTGTTTACGATGCTTGTTAGTATGTGCGGTGCAGGACAAAAACTTTGGCTGTAGTGCACGATTTTACATTTTTAACTGGAACGTCAAATGGTTCTGATTCTTCTTGAACTATCTTTACGTACAAATTGTTTATTTTTACTAATTTTGGCAGAATTGTTGGTGTACCATAAGTATGGTGAATGTTCAGATTGCTACAGACTGTTCTGTTTTTGACAGATTCTGTTTCTGATGCATAGTTTGCTTGTTTTGATGAATCTATCAATTTATATCAGTGGATTTAAGCCATGGAAAAGCTATATTACAGTAGACACAATGGAAAAATAAAATATGAATTGGTTTTCAACAGTACTTAGAGTAGTGATTTGCTTTATTATACTAACGGATCTTACCGAGTTTTCTGTTGAAGTTTTGTGTGGATGAAGTGTCTAATCGAGGAGGTCTCGATATGAGGAAAAGGAAGAGAGGCAAGAGCTTAAGCTTGGGGATGCCCGAGGCACCCCAAGTAAATATTCAAGGAGACTCAAGCTTCTAAGCTTGGGGATGCCCCGAAAGGCATCCCCTCTTTCTTCAACAAGTATCGGTATGTTTTCGTATTCGTTTTGTTCATGCGATATGTGCAAGTCTTGGAGCGCCTTTTGCATTTAGTTTTCATTTTTATTTTATGCACCATGCTGGTATGAGATAGTCCTTGGTTTATTTATAGAATGCTGATTGCACTTCACTTAAATCATTTGAGTATGGCTTTATAGAATGGTTCATGTGCTTCACTTATATCATTTGAAGTTTGGATTGCATGTTTCTGTTCACATAGAAAACCGCCATTTGTAGAATGCTCTTTTGCTTTACTTATATTTGTTAGAGCGTGGGCATATCTTTTGTAGAAAGAATTAAACTCTCTTGCTTCACTTATATCTATTTAGAGAGATGACAAAAAATTGGTCATTCACATGGTTAGTCATAAAATCCTACATAAACTTGTAGATCACTGAATATGATATGTTTGATTCCTAGCAATAGTTTTGCGATATAAAGATGGTGATATTAGAGTCATGCTAGTGGGTAGTTGTGGATTGTAGAAACACTTGTGTTGAGGTTTGCAAGTCCAGTAGCATGCACGTATGGTAACCGTTGTGGGACAAATTTGAAGCATGGGGTGTTTCTTTGATTGTCTTCCTTATGAGTGGCGGTCGGGGATGAGCGATGGTCTTTTCCTACCAATCTACCCCTTAGGGGCATGCGTAGTAGACTTTGCTTCGAGGGCTAATAAACTTTTGCAATAAGTATATGAGTTCTTTATGACTAATGTGAGTCCATGGATTATACGCACTTTTACCTTTCCATCATTGCTAGCCCCTTCGGTACCGTGCATTGCCCTTTCTCACCTTGAGAGTTGGTGCAAACTTCGCCGGTGCATCCAAACCCCGTGATATGATATGCTCTATCACATATAAGCCTCCTTACATCTTCCTCAAAACATCCACCATACCTACCTATTATGGCATTTCCATATAGCCATTCCGAGATATATTGCCATGCAACTTCCATCATCATCATATATATGACTTGAGCATTCATTGTCATATTGCCTTGCATGATCGTAAGATAGCTAGCATGATGTTTTCATGGCTTGTCCGTTTTTTGATGTCCTTGCTACGCTAGATCATTGCACATCCCGGTACACCGCCGGAGGCATTCATATAGAGTCATATCTTTGTTCTAGTATCGAGTTGTAAAATTGAGTTGTAAGTAAATAAAAGTGTGATGATCATTATTATAGAGCATTGCCTCTTGAAAAAAAGAAAAAAGAAAAAAAAGGAAAGGCCAAAGAAGCCTAAATAAAAAAGGGGGCCAAAGAAGCCCACCCCCAAAAAAAAGAAAAAAAAAGAAAAAAAAGAAAAAAAGGGCAATGTTACAATCCTTTTACCACACTTGTGCTTCAGAGTAGCACCATGTTCTTCATATAGAGTCTCCTATGTTATCACTTTCATATACTAGTGGGAATTTTCATTATAGAACTTGGCTTGTATGTTCGAACGATGGGCTTCCTCAAATGCCCTAGGTCTTCATGAGCAAGCAAGTTGGATGCACACCCACTTAGTTTCTTTTGTTGAGCTTTCATACACTTATAGCTCTTAGTGCATCCGTTGCATGGAAATCCCTACTCCTCACATTGACATCAATTGATGGGCATCTCCATAGCCCGTTGATTAGCCGCATCGATGTGAGACTTTCTCCCTTTTTGTCTTCTCCACATAAACCCCACCATCATATTCTATTCCACCTATAGTGCTATATCCATGGCTTGCGCTCATATATTGCGTGAGGGATGAAAAAGCTGAAGCGCGTTAAAAAGTATGAACCCATTGCTCGGCTTGTCATCGGGGTTGTGCATGATGGGAGCATTTTGTGTGATGAAAATGAAGCAAGGCCAAAATATATGATTTTCTAGGGATAAGCTTGCTTTGGCCTTGTTGTTTTGAAAAGACATGATTGCTTTATTAGTACGCTCAAAGTATTATTGTTTTTATATCAAATGAGAGACTATTGCTTTGAATCACTCATGTCTTAATATTCATGCCATGATTAGGTTACATGATCAAGATTATGCTAGGTAGCATTCCACATCAAAAATTATCTTTTTTGTCATTTACCTATTCGAGGACGAGCAGGAAATAAGCTTGGGGATGCTGATATGTCTCCGTTGTATCTATAATTTTTGATTGTTCCATGCCAATATTCTACAACTTTCATATACTTTTGGCAACTTTTTATACTATTTTTTGGGACTAACATATTTATCCAGTGCCCAGTGCCAGTTCCTATCTGTTGCATGTTTTATGTTTCACAAAAACCCCATATCAAATGGAGTCCAAACGGGATAAAAACGGACGAAGAGTTATTTTGGAATATTTGTGATTTTTGGGAAGTAAAATCAACGCGAGACGGTGCCTGAGGTGGCCACGAGACAGGGGCCCACGCCCACTCCAGGTGGGCATGCCCCCCACCCTCGTGGGCCCCTCGTAAGGAGGTTGATGCCCTTCTTTGGCCGCAAGAAAGCTAATTTTTGGAAAAAGATCTGGGCGAAGGTTTCAATCCAATCAGAGTTACGGATCTCTGGATATAAAAGAAACGGTGCGAGGGCAGAATTCCAGAACGCGGAAATGGAGAGAGACAGAGAGATAGATCCAATCTCGGAGGGGCTCTTGCCCCTCCCACGCCATGGGAGCCAAGGACCAGAGGGGAAACCCTTCTCCCATCTAGGGAGAAGGTCAGGGAAAAAGAAGAAGAAGGGGGGCTGTTGTAGGGTCAAACCCTAGGAAGGATCTTTTCACTCTTGGAGGGGGAAAAGGAGGAAAAACTCAAGAACACCAAGAACAAGATCTCTCAAACAAACCAAGTATCACATCTACTAGAGTGGCACACATAAGATCCACATGATTAAAAGATCAATACAAGGAGAGTAGCACTTGGTAAAATTCTTCCCACTATGTGAGGTCTTGATGATCTTCTCCAATAGGAGGCCTTGATAATCCTATGGATTCTTCCCAAGCTGGGGGCTTGAGCTCCTAGGAGGAGGGGATACAATGAGCAAAGGCTCAAAATGTGTAGTCTCATCTTTGCTAACCCAACAAATGACCTAGGGGATCCACTTATATAGTCTAGGGACGAAACATTAGGGAGAGGGGAAACAAAGGACCAAAAAGTCCTCTAAAATGTGTCCACGGAGGAAGGGTCCGGGCACCCGGGGTTAAACCGGCCGGGCACCCGGACCAGTCAGGGGAGCCGGCTGGCAGTAGACCGGGAACCCGGGGTCCAAAGCCCGGGCACCCGAGGCGGTGGAAGAAAGCTGGGCGGGGCCAGCCGGGCACCCGGGGTGATGGCCCGGGCACCCGGGGTGTGGGCTGGACGCGGCCCAGGCCAGGCCGGGCACCCGGGGCCAGTTGGCCGGGCACCCGGGGTGGGATGGCGAGGCCCTGGAGGAAGGCCGGGCACCCGGGGCCGGCTGGGGTGCCTCCCAGGCTGTGGCCGGGCACCCGAGGTCTTGGCAGCCAGGCACCCGGGAAGTCCAGGGGCTGCAGCCTCTTCTTCTCCTTGGTCTTCTCCTTCTCGCACTCTTCTTCCTTCTCTTCCTTCCCTTGCCTCGAGGTCACTTGAGTCTCTGTCTTCTCCTTCTCACCATTGTCTTCTTGGTACCTAAGCATGCACAATGTTTCCGATGACGGTAGAATCCAACTCTCATGTGAAACCGAGCGAAACTCGAAGAGGAGAGAATCAACCTCATTCTCGATGGCGCGTGCACATGCTTGTGTCATTGGTCCACTTGGAGCTTGCGTTGGTGATGGAGTGTCGGTGCGAGTAGTTGAAGGATGCTCCGCATCATCCTCCCCCCCCCCCTTGGGAGAGATCCGTCCATGGATCATGCTCTTCATCACCATGGTACTTAGCCAAGTCTTTGATGTTGAAGATGTCGCTCACGTTGTACTTGTCGCGTGGGATGTCGACCTTGTAGGCGTTGTCGTTGTAGCATGCGATCACCTTGAATGGGCCGTTGGCTTGTGGTAGTAGCTTGGACTTGCATTCGTTGGGGAAGCGGTCTTTGCGGAGATGTATCCATACTTGATCACCCGGTTGGAACACCATTGGAGACTTGTTGATGTTGAGCTTGGCGGAGCGGCGTCACACTTGGCGCTCGATGGTGGAACGTGTTTCTTCATGCATCTTCTTGAGGTAGGCGGCTCTTGTACTTGCGTCCATGTTTGCTTGTTCTTGAAGCGGTAGAGGAAGGATGTCCAATGGCGACAAAGGGTTGAAACCGTAGACGACCTCGGAGGGGGACTTGCCGGTTGTGGAGTGTCTTGCATTATTGTAGGCGTACTCGGTGATTGGTAGGCACTCCTCCCACTCCTTCATGTTCTTCTTGATCAACACACATAGGAGAGTCGCAAGCGTCTGGTTGGTGACTTCCGTTTGGCCATCGGTTTGAGGATGATATGTCGTGGAGAATAGTAGCTTGATCCCGAGCTTGGCACATAGTGTCTTCCAAAAGTAGCTTAAGAACTTGACGTCTCAGTTCGACACAATTGTCTTTGGCACGCCGTGCAACCTCAAGATTTCCCTACAAAAGAGATTGGCAACATGTGAAGCATCGTGTATCTTATTGCATGGGATGAAATGAGCCATTTTAGAAAAACGGTCCACAACAACAAAAACCGCATCCTTGCCATTTTGAGTTCTAGGTAATCCAAGCACAAAATCCATGCTAATGTCTTCCCAAGGTTGATGTGGGATAGGTAAAGGCATATGTAAAACATGGGATTGAGAGTGTGACATAGCTTTGCAACATGTAGAGCACCGGTTGGTGAAGCGGGCAACATCACGAAACATCTTGGGCCAATAATAGTTCTTGGAGAGCATGGCGAAAGTCTTGTTGCGTCCAAAGTGTCCCATGAGTCCACCTCCATGAGCCTCTTGCAAAAGGAGCAAACGAAAAGAGGACTTGGGAATGCATAGTTTGTTAGCTCTCATAAGGTAACCATCTTTGATATAATAGTGTTCCCAAGAAGTATGCGTCACACACTTAGCGTAAGGAGTAGCAAAAGTCACATCACCCTCATACAAATCTTTGATATGATCAAATCCTATGACATTCAATTCAAGTTGAGTAAGTAACATACATTTGCGGGAAAGGGCATCCGCCACCACGTTTTCTTTGCCCTTAATGTACTTGATGACATAGGGAAAAGATTCAATGAATTCACTCCATTTAGCATGTCGTTTATTCAACTTGGTTTGACCTTTGAGGTATTTAAGTGTTTCATGATCGGTATGTATGACATGCGATCTCAGGTAATGCTCCCACACATGTAACACACGCACTAAAGCAAACAATTCTTTATCATAGATGGGATAGTTAAGTTGAGCACCGGAAAGTTTTTCACTAAAATAAGAAATAGCTTGTTTTTCTTGCATCAAAACTCCACCAATTCCGGTACCACTTGCATCGCAATGAACCTCAAAAGTTTTGTCAAAGTTGGGTAAAGCAAGAATCAGAGCATGTGTAAGCAAAGATTTGAGCTCATCAAAAGCGGTTGATTGCAAAGGTCCCCAAACAAAAGGAGCATTCTTCTTGCTCAAGGCGTGCAAAGGAGCGGCGATAGTGCTAAAATCTTTCACAAAGCGACGATAAAATCCCGCGAGACTAAGAAAACTTCGCACTTGTTGCAAATTGGTGGGTTGGGGACAATTTTTAATTGCTTCAATTTTAGTTTCATCAACATGGACACCCTTGGAAGAGACAACAAAACCCAAAAAAACCACTTTGTCAACACCAAATGTGCACTTTTTCATGTTGGCATAAAGACTTTCCTTGCAAAGTGTTTGCAAAACAGCCCTAACATGATTAAGATGCTCTTTCATTGTTTTGCTAAACACAAGAATATCATCTAAGTAAACCACAACAAAGACTCCAATATAAGGGCGAAGTACATGATGCATGAGACGCACAAAAGTACCGGGAGCTTCCGATAAACCCATAGGCATGACTAACCATTCATATAAGTCAAATTTGGTTTTGAAAGCAGTTTTCCATTCATCACCCTCTTGTATGCGGATTTGATAATGGCCACTTTTAAGATCAATTTTTGAGAAAAAGTTGGCTCCACTAAGTTCATCAAGCATGTCATCTAAGTGAGGAATGGGATGCCTATAACAAACGGTAATAGCATTTATGGGTCTACAATCGGAACACAAGCGAAAACTACCATCTTGCTTGGGCACAAGTATAACGGGAACGGCACAAGGGCTTAAGCTTTCACGTACATGACCGTTGTTGATTAGTTGTTGTACTTGTCGTTGAATCTCCTTTGTCTCTTCGGGGTTGACGCGGTAGGGAGCCTTGTTTGGAAGAGGAGCTCCGGGGATGAGGTCGATTCGATGCTCAATGCCTCGAAGAGGAGGGAGACCCGGAGGTAGCTCATCGGGGAAAACGTCTTGAAATTCCTGCAAAAGAGATTGAAACACCAAAGGTAGCTCGTGAGCGGAGTTAGTTTTTGGTTCTCCATCCTTGCACATAAGGACAAAGTGCATCACACTCGATGGGTTCTCACGCACTTCTCTCATCTCACGTTCTGTGGAAAATAGTATGAGGTTTTTCTCTCTAGGCGAAGAGGCGCTCAAGTTTGGCTTGTGGCTCTCACTCACGTTTGGGTGGCTCACTTTCTCACTCTTCTCTCCATGGTGGGTGGCTTGCTTGTCGGCTATCACTTGACTAGGAGACATAGGTCGTAGCACATATTCCTTCCCTTTCATCTTGAAGCTATAGTGATTGGTACGCCCATTGTGGATAACACCACGGTCGAATTGCCATGGTCGACCAAGAAGGAGGGGGCAAACGGTCATTGGGACCACATCGCACTCCAAAATGTCCTCATATGCACCAATTTTGAAAGATACTTGGACCGTATGCTCAACTCGGATAGTGCTGGAGTCACTTAGCCATTGAACCTTGTAAGGGTGCGGATGCTTCCTCTTGACCAATTGAAGCTTGGAGCATAGTTCTTCACTCGCCAAATTGTGGCAACTACCTCCATCGATGATGACCTTGATGGACCTTCCATTGATGTCGGCCTTGGTGTGGAAGATGTGGCACCGTGGGTCTTCTTCTTGGTGGTGTTGGGGTGTCAAGACCTTGGATACCACGAGAGAGGGACTTGAATCATTGTCACAAAAGACTTGGTCATCTTCATCTTCATTCATGCGCCGGTGCATGGCCACGTGCTCAATGGCTTCCAATTCTTCTTCACTCATTAAGGCATATGTGCCGTCATCGTTGAAGATCATCGTTCGCTTGTTGGTGCATTGGAAGGACTTGTGGCCTCGTCCGCCACATCTGAAGCACTTGATTGAACTTGTCTTTACGGGATCATCGGGAGGCGCCGAAGATGAAGGAGTCTTGGATTTGTAGGTTCTTGCCGGAGGACGAGTCGAGGAAGGTGCCACTTGCTTGGAACTTGACTTGTCGCTGGTACTTGGTGATGCTCGAGTTGATGTAGGAGGTGCCAAAGTCGCGGGAGCTTGAGAGTAGGAGCCGTAGGTCTTGGACGAGTACTTGGCGTATTTGAAGTCATCTTGCACTTGTCGCTCGGCCTTGGACGCTTGATGAACTAGCTCAAGAAGGTTGGAGTATGGTTAGAAGTCAGCGATCTGCTTGATTGGGTGGTTGAGGCCATTCAAGAAGCGTGCCATTGTTTGCTCGTCATCTTCCTTGACATTGGCTCGTATCATGGCAATCTCCATTTCTTGGTAGTATTCTTCCACCGTCTTGGTGCCTTGCTTGAGGAGTTGCAACTTCTTGAAAAGATCTCGAGTGTAGTGAGTAGGCACAAAGCGGGCTCTCATGACTTCCTTCATAGCTTCCCAAGTTGTAATTGGTGGTTCGCCTCTTGTTTGCCATCGCTCGATCACTTATTCCCACCAAATGAGGACGTAGTCTTGGAACTTGAGGGAGGCCATGTCTATATTCTTTTCTTCATCATAGTTGTGGAGGCGAAAAATCTTGTCCACCTTAAATGCCCAAGAGAGATATTCTTCGGGATCATTGCTTTCGGAGAACTTTGGCATGGTGAACTTGAGCTTGCCGTAGCGGAGTTCTTCATCTTGATAGCAGTTGTGATATCGCTCTTGCCAGGGAAAGTCCTCAAATGCTCATTCCTCATGATGTCGCTCTTGGCGTGGAGGAGGGTCTTGAAGCACTTGTTCCACTTGGTGTCGCTCTTGTCTTGGAGGAGGGCAAGGAATGTGCGCTTGGTTGCGCCTTTCTTGTTGTTCTTCGTGTCGGGCGGCTTCCTCTTATATCTTGCGACGAAGAGCTTCCTCTTGTTCTCGCACTTGGCGGTTGCAGACTTCAACGACTCTAGTGGCCTCGCGTAGAGCTTGTTGTGCTTCAAGTGCTTGAGCTTCACGGTCGAGGGCTTGTGCTTCATGTTGTTCTTGTGCTTGTCGAAGTGCATCACCGTCTTGAGGGGCTTGAAGTGGCACTTGTGGAGGTATTTGCTCTTGCTCCATTGCTTCATGAGGGACTTGGTGTCGCATCCGTTCACGTGCTCGAACTCGGTCTTGTAATCCATTGCCATGGAATGGATTTTCTTGAGCTTGGTAAGCTTGATGATGATCACATCGAGGAGGGCGAGCTCGTGGTGGACTTGCATCATAAGAGGAGTAGCCCGAAGATTGCCGACTTGTACGATGACTTGAGTGGCGCCGTCTTGAAGAAGCCGATGAGGAAGATGGGCGTCGAACGATCATGTTGCGGAGCTCTTCCATTTGTGTGTTGAATTTGTCGTCGAGGTTTTGACGAAGGTCGGAGGCGAGTTGTTCGAAGCATTGACCCAATGCGATGTTTTCTTGATGAAGCCCTCGTTGCGCGATGAAGAAGTGGTTCTTGGAGACATATCCGGAATCATCACCTTGCTCCTCGAAAAGTGGGCTCGACGACGCGCTTGGCCTATCCATCATAACCAAGTGGGGTGAGTAGGAAAGTGAGAGAACAATACCAAAGTTACCTTCTCCAAGGATGAAGATGTAACAAGTGGCACTCAATGTAATGCCACAATAGGAGAATTGGAACAGGGTTTGTTTCTCACACCTACAATTAAGAGGCTTATGGAGTAGCTCGGTTAGGATGGTGGCAAAAATTTCAAGCAAATGTTAGTCAAGATATCGATAAGGTTGAGAAGGTTCACAAAAATGCAAGTAAAGCAAATAGATCAAACCCAACGGTATCACTAGGTACACACGCACGGAAGATAGATGGAATCCGCACAACCAAGGGGTGATCTCAAAATGTGCAACCACGAAAAATGCTCTTGTTGTGCGAATGCTCGAGAGACACTAGCTCAATTGCTCAAATGGGCAAGATACGCTTGTGCACCTACCTATGAGAGAACCGTGCCGTCTTCAATCACAATTATGGTATGTATGCGATGACCAAGATGATATCGGTATGCAAATGGCTCACTCTATTGCTTACAAGCTCTTTGTTGCTCCTCTTTTTCTTAAAAGCTTTTCTTCTCTTTTTTTCTATGCTTGATGCTCGAGCCGAGTAAGATATGAGACAAGTATGTATGATATGAACGGGAGAGACTTATGGCACTAAGATGATAACACGATCACTACGGTGCACAATAGCGTGGCCCGGCAATTCTCAACTTGCTAGTCTCAATGGGTAAGCGACGCAAAGTGGCTCGGGCTATCAATGCAAAATCAAGGTAAGGAGTAAGTGTCGTCGAGGTTACCATCCTTTCTTACGGTTAGCAATGAAGATGACTCCGAGTCGAAGATGGTGACGAAGATGTCACACGCTCCTAAGTAGACTAAACACCTTAGGAAACGCAAAAGGCAACACAAAATCGGTCAAATGCGGAAGGTGGGTGTATTTGTGATGATTTTTTGGATGGGGTTAATGGTGGTGGTAGTGGGATGAGTGGATGGGGGATGTCAAGGGCTTCTAAACGAGCTAAAGAACACGAAAAACGGGCTTGGGAGGTGGAAGTTATGGTCAAAATGGTGTTGGTAGTGGGCTGATTTCGGGGGGTGCGGGCACCCGGGGGTGTGAGGTGCGGGTGCACGGGGGTAGCTGGGTGCGGTGCGGGTGCCCGGGGGTTCGAGGTGCAGGCACCCGGTGGTGGCCGATTTGGGCGGAAATTTTGGGGGAAATGCCAAATTCGGTGGATTTCGTGGTGGGAAGGGTGGGGATTGTTGGGGAGGTGCTAGATCCACTTGCCAAACATCAAATCCATGGACCAAAACAACCAAACAAGATCCAACAAATTGCAAGAAAAATTTTTGGGGCTATTTTTGTGGGGATTTTTGGATTTGGACGAAAAACAACAAAATCAAGCTAGCAAATGGGGGCATGGGACTCCAAGATGTGAATAAACCTTGCTCATGATACCAAGATGTTGTAGGGTCAAACCCTAGGGAGGATCTTTTCACTCTTGGAGGGGGAAAAAGGAGGAAAAACTCAAGAATACCAAGAACACCAAGAACAAGATCTCTCAAACAAACCAAGTATCACATCTACTAGAGTGGCACACATAAGATCCACACGATTACAACATCAATACAAGGAGAGTAGCACTTGGTAAAATTCTTCCCACTATGTGAGGTCTTGATGATCTTCTCCCAGAGGAGGCCTTGATAATCTTATGGATTCTTCCCAAGGTGGGGGCTTGAGCTCCTAGGAGGAGGGGATACAATGAGCAAAGGCTCAAAATGTGTAGTCTCATCTTTGCTAACCCAACAAATGACCTAGGGGGTCTACTTATATAGTCTAGGGACGAAACATTAGGGAGAGGGGAAACAACGGACCAAAAAGTCCTTTAAAACGTGCCCACAGGGGAAGGGTCCGGGCACTCGGGGTTAAACCGGCCGGGCACCCGGACCGGTCAGGGGAGCCGGCTGGCAGCAGACCTGGCACCCGGGGTCCAAAGCCCGGGCACCCGGGGCGGTGGCAGGAAGCTGGGCGGGGCCGGCCGGGCACCCGGGGTGATGGCCCGGGCACCCGGGGTGTGGGCTGGACGCGGCCCAGGCCAGGCCGGGCACCCGGTGCCAGTTGGCCGGGCACCCGGGGTGGGCTGGCGAAGCCCTAGAGGAAGGCCGGGCACCCGGGGCCTTGGGGCCGGGCACCCGGGGCCGGCTGGGGCGCTACCCAGGCTGTGGCCAGGCACCCGAGGCTTTGGCAGCCGGGCACCCGGGAAGTCCAGGGGCTGCAGCCTCTTCTTCTCCTCAGTCTTCTCCTTCTCGTACTCTTCTTCCTTCCTTCCCTTGCCTCGAGGTCACTTTAGTCTCCGTCTTCTCCTTCTCACCATTGTCTTCTTGGTACCTAAACATGCTCAATGTTTCCGATGACGGTAGAATCCAACTCTCATGTGAAACCGAGCGAAACTCTAAGAGGAGAGAATCAACCTCATTCTCGATGGCGCGTGCACGTGCTCGTGTCATTGGTCCACTTGGAGCTTGCGTTGGTGATGGAGTGTCGGTGCGAGTAGTCGAAGGATGCTCTGCATCAGGGGCTCTCTCTCCCCCTTGCTTCCGGTGGCGCCGGAACGCCGCCGGGGGCCATCATCATCACCGCGATCTTCACCAACACCTCCATCATCTTCACCAACATCTCCATAACCTTCCCCCATATATATTCAGCGGTCCACTCTCCCGCAACTCGCTGTACCCTCGACTTAAACATGGTGCTTTATGCTTCATATTATTATCCAATGATGTGTTGCCATCCTATGAAGTCTGAGTAGATTTTCGTTGTCCTATCGGTGATTGAGGAATTGCTATGATTTGTTTAATTTGCTTCTGGTTATGTTGCTGTCCTATTGTGCCCTCCGTGTCGCGCAAGCGTGAGGGATTTCCGCTATATGGTGTTGCAATACGTTCATGATTCGCTTATAGTGACAGAAGCATAAACCCGAGTAAGGGGGTTGTGGCATATGGGATAAAGGGGACTTGATATGTTAACGCTATGGTTGGGTTTTACCTTAATGATCTTTAGTAGTTGCGGATGCTTGCTAGAGTTCCAATCATAAGTGCATATGATCCAAGAAGAGAAAGTATGTTAGCTTATGCCTCTCCCACATAAAACTTGCTACCGGTCTAGTAACGTAGTCAATTGCTTAGGGGCAATTTCACAACTCCTACCACCACTTTTCCACACTCTCTATATTTACTTTATTGCTTCTTTATCTAAACAGCCCCTACTTTTTATTTATGTGTTCTTTATTATCTTGCAAACCTATCCTATCACACGTACAAAGTACTTCTAGTTTCATACTTGTTCTAGGTAAAGCGAACACTAAGCGTGCGTAGAGTCGTATCAGTGGCAGATAGGACTTGAGAGAATATTTGTTCTACCTTTAGCTCCTCATTGGGTTCGACACTCTTACTTATCGAAAGAGGCTACAATTGATCCCGTATACTTGCGGGTCATCATCTGTATGCCACGATGAACCGTGACCGAGTAAGGAGCGGTAGTAGTTCAGGTAGTCCAGTCAAAACCGTGTACACATACATACAACCAGATGCCAAAAAATACGGCCACGTATGTACATACGGGCGGGGTCTCGAACGCGTACTCGCGCATACGTACGGCCAGGGAACCTGTACATGGAGACGCAACTCACGGCAGCAACGGCGTCTTGTTCATTGGAAGCCAACTGCTGGGTAAGAACGGAGAAACTGCGTCGTGTTCATCGGGAGGTAACGGAATGCGTTGTGTTCATTGGGAGGCAACGGAATGTGTCGTGTTCATCGGGAGGCAATTGAATACATCATGTTCATCGGGAGCTAACCGGCTTGGATGGAACAGCCGAAACGAGGTCTAGCATATCGCAGAACGGAGAAAATAGGCCTTCTGTTCGACCGCGTCCGGTCGAAATGGGGTCCTGTTGATCGGAGGGGCTGTGGCGTACCGCAAAATAGAGGAAACGAACTTCTGTTGGAGCGCCTACGATCGAAACAGTGTCCTGTTCATCCATCATCTACTGCCTCGCTCCAGCCTCCATGGGCTACTTTTCATCCAGCCTCCACCGGCTGTTGTTCATAGGGCCTCCATGGGGTCCTGTTCATCCACCTCCAACCGACAGGGGTGCGGCGGCCTCCTAGGGGCCTTGTTCTTCCAGCGGCAATGGCCTACTACCATGGGGTCATGTTCATCCAACCCCCACCAGGAATTGTTCATCCACATCGAACCAACCGGCTCGACTCACCACGTCTCGACTCATTCTACGTATCGCGTGCACGGTAGCAATGGTCACTATTTGTTGAGAGGCAACCAACACCAGCTGGCTAGCTAAGTCTCGCATGGGGGCTCGATCGGCTTCAGTGTAAGGAGTAGCAGTGATCGATCGCATGGTTCAGTTAGCAGTAGCAGCGAAGGAATCACTCGGTTTCAGTCAGCAGGGAATGAATCGCTTAGGTTCAGTTAACAGCCAAGGGATCGATCACTCGGGTTCAGTAACGTAGCTAGTAGTGCGATCGCTCGGGTTCAGTTAGAGCCCAATGCCTCGCACACACGTGCGTATGCGAGAGAACGCGCAAACCACAGTGCATCGCTCGGCCCCGACCACCCACCGTAATCGGGAACTCCCTGACATTTTCCTCTCCCTCGCTTCTACCATGATTTTTCCGTCATGGACGGCCCAAAGAATGTCATGCAGCTACGTCTTTGACCCTCCTAGAACGAAGAGCCCATTTTCTGTCATGATTTTTTGTCATAGAAGTAGGAGCCCGCCACATCTGTGATGATATCAGGTTTTGTCACAATTATTGTCACAGAAGTGTCATAAGCATGACAGAAAAAAATTATTCGGCCCGAAATGTCACGGATGTGTCTTTTTTTGTAGTGTTTATACGTAGGAAAGCCTGATATAAGACAATGTATGAGGCGATGTGGATGATGGAGTTGGGGGCCAAGTGGTGGAACTGGATCCCGTAGTTATAGATGGCTTTGGAGGAAGGGGTGGACAGGAAATCCCAAACCCCGGATGAATTGGGATAAGAACACACATGCTCGCCTTCCCACAAGGGATGGGAACTCGGGATCCAAAACGGATCTCGTCCCCGGCAAGAGGCGACGGCACTTGACCTCGTTCGGCAACAAGAGATAGTGATACGTCTCCAATGTATCTACTTTTGGAAACACTTTTTCTCTTCTTTTGGGCTCTAATTTGCATGATTTAATTGGAACTAACCTAGACTAATGATGTTTTTAGCAGAACTATCTTGGTATTTTTTGTGCAGAAATAAAAGTTCTCTAAATTTTCCAAAATTGGTGGAGATTTTTTATTGAATAAAAAATAGTGGTGCAAACATCTACTAGAGGGGGTCCACTAGCCGCCCACAAGGCAGGGGCGTGCCTACCCACCTGAGCGTGCCCTAGTGCCTAGTCGAGCCCACCGACCTTCGTCTAACCTAATTACAACTCCATAAGTACCATCTTCCCAAGAAAAAATAAGGACGAAGTTTCATCACGTTTTATGATACGGAGTCGCCGCCACCTCATGTTCTTCCTCGGGAGGCCTAATCTGGAGTTTGTTCGGGGCTACGGAGGGGGTAATTCATCGCCTCGTCATCTACAACCCCTCTTCATTGACAACCTCATGATACTCACAACCAAAAGAGGCAGTAATTCCATTGTAAGATCACTGCAGGTAGATGGAGATTGATGAGATTGATCATGTAATCCAGTCAATGTGTTAGGGCTTGATCCCTAGAATCCAATATGTTCTGAGGATGTTGCTATGACTTTGCTATGCTTAACGCTTATCACTAGGGACCGAGTGCCATGATTTCAAATCTGAACCCTTTATGTTTTCATGAATATATTTTTGTTCTTGATCCTATCTGGAAGTTATACGCACCTACTATTGCTCCAAACTACAAACCAAATGTGACAATAGTTGGGATACTCTCTAAGGATGACTGCAATTTGAGGAGTTCATGTATTCAGTAAGTGTTAATGATTTGTTCCGGTTCTCTATTACAAGGAGCACCTTAATTGCCGTCAGATTTCCATTAGTACCCCGCTATCACGGGAGGGTAGGACAAAAGATGTTATGCAAGTTCTTATTATAACCACATATGACTACTTACGGAATACATGCCTACATATGATTGATGAATTGGAACTATTTTGTCCCACTCTAGGTTGTCACTGTTACATGATCAATTCCATCCATGATATCCATCACTACTCCCTACCTACACTTTGCTCATATTGTCTTTGCTAAGTTACTATTGTTGTTGCTATTGTTCCAATCACTACAAAACCGGTATTATCACTGTTACTGTTACTATTGCTACTATTATCGCTACTACCAAACTATCTTATTGTTGTGCTACTAATACTTTGCTGCAGAGAAATAACTTCTTAGGTGTGGTTGAATTGATAACTCAACTGCTAAGGCTTATAAATATTTTTTGGCTCCCCTCGTGTTGAATCAATAAATTTGGTTGAATTACTACCCACGAAGACTGTTGCGATCCCCTATAATTGTGGGTCATCACGACTATTTTCTTGTGCCTTTGTCAGGGAGCATAGCTCTATTTATTAAGTTCACTTGGGGGTTAAATATCTGCTAATCAGTATGAAGAATTTAAAAGACTCTAAGACGAAGATCATGCCCTGTAAGACGAGGAGAGGTAAGGAACATTTAACAAGCTCTGTGCTTGATTCGCCATCTATTTTAAGTCGACTTGCGACACCACCACGTGCTATTCAGTCTGATATAGTATTAGACACTGCTTCTGCTATTGATGATACTTATGATGATGCTGCTACTTTGCTTGATGAAACTATGCCACTGGGTGAATTTATTAATGCTCATACTGTTAAAGCTAAAGAATTTGAAAATGGTGAAAATGATGAATCACCTGCTACAGCTAGCACTCCTACTAGAACTAAGATGCTTGATATACCTAAGGGGTACATTATGGATGGGGAGATTTCTTAGGAATTTCTTGCTTGTAAGGATAGAGATGACCTTAAAAATTTAATGAATAAGATAAAATAAAAGGCTATGAATTATGATGAAATATGATCCTAAGTTTGCAACCTCTCATATCTTCGTTACTGATAAGGATTATGAATTCTCTATTGATCCTAAACTTAATACTTTGGTAGAATCCGATCCTTTTCATGTCTATCAATATGAAACTATTGTTCCACATTTTACTAAATGAAATGAAGTTACCACCCTATTTGCTCAAGGGAAAAAGATTCCCTATTACTATATCCTTAAGTTATTTCCTTTATCATTAAAGGGTGATGCTAAAGATTGGTTCAATAATTTTGCTCCTGGTTGCATGTGTAGTCCTCAGGATATGATTTACTCCTTCAATGAAAAATATTTTCATGCTCATAAGAAACAAGCTGCCTTACAGGAAATATATAAGTTTGTGCAACTACAAGAAGAGCATCCCCCTCAAGCTTGGGGGAGGCTTGTCCAACTATTAAATGCTTTTCCTTATCATCCTATTAAAATTGAAGTACTTGATATCTATTATAATGGACTAACTCATGCTTCTAGCGATTACCTAGATAATTGTGTTGGTTATAGTTTCAGGGAAGGAACAATTGAACAAGCTTAGGAATTATTGAATAACTTATTGAGTAATGTCGATGATTGGACACTTCCAAAACCACCACCTAATCCAACTCCGAAGAAAAGAGGTAGTCAATTCCTCAGTTCAGAAGATATGCAAGAAGCCAAGAAATCTATGAAATATAAAGGTATTAAATCTGAAGATGATAAAAAATTGCCACCTATTGAAGAAATACATGGACTCGATATCCCAACACAAGTAGTAGAGGTAAATTATCTTTATAGGATTGATCAGGGTGATATTCCCAATAATAAATCTTTGAGTCAGTGCTTAGATGAATTTGATAACTTTATCGTTAAGCAAGAAAACTTTAATAGGCAAGTAAGTGATCAATTGAAACGTAATGCTATCATGATTGAATTGTTGAGTGACTTGATATTTAGAATTGCTAATGATTTTAAAGGTTTATGTAAGCATTCATCTATGATTGGCACTCAGCTAGAGCAAGTTTCTATGTCACTAAATGATTTTCTTGAGGAAATGAATAATGAACTGAATGATCATGCCGTTAGGGTAATGATTAGAGGTGGTATAATGACTCAGGAACCTTTGTATCCTTAAGGTCATCCTAAAAGAATTGAACAAGATTCTTAAAGCATTAATGCTGATGCACCCAGATTACCTAAGAAGAAGAAGAAAAAGAATAAAGATAAAACTTTGCATGCTTCTAGTGAACCTATCATAGAAAAACGTACTGAGGATCCTACCAATATCTCTATGTCTGGTGTTGAGACACAATCTGGTAATGAGCATATGCCTAGTGATAGTGATAATTATGATCATATTGATGCTCTATCAGATGATAATAAAGAATCTGATAATGAATTAGAAATAGAACCTGAAGTTGAGATTGATGACCCACCTCCAAAGAATAAAAGAGACTTTGTTGCTAGGAAACATGGTAAAGAAAGGCAACGATGGGTTCAAAAACATGTGCCTTTTCCCAGTAAAGCCTTAAAAACTAAAGATGAAGATGCTTTCAATCACTTTGTTGAATTGCTTAGACCTTTATTTCTGCAAGTACCTTTGATTGATGCTATGAAAGTTCCTCCTTATGCTAAGTACATGAAATATATTGTTACTAATAAAAGGAAATACTTGAGGATGAAATTTCTACTATGCTTGCAAATTATTCCTCTAGGGAAAAATACCTCAGAAGCTAGGAGACCTAGTGTCGGTGTCAAAACCGGCGGATCTCGGGTAGGGGGTCCCGAACTGTGCGTCTAGGAGGATGGTAACAGGAGACAAGGGACACGATGTTTTACCCAGGTTCGGGCCCTCTTGATGGAGGTAAAACCCTACATCCTGCTTGATTAATATTGATGATATGAGTATTACAAGAGTGGATCTACCACGAGATCAAGGAGGCTAAACCCTAAAGCTAGCCTATGGTATGATTGTTGTAATGTATGTTGTGTCCTACGGACTAAAGCCCTCCGGTTTATATAGACACCGGAGAAGGCTAGGGTTACACAGAGTCGGTTACAATGGTAGGAGATCTACATATCCGTATCGCCAAGCTTGCCTTCCACGCCAAAGAAAGTCCCATCCGGACACGGGACGGAGTCTTCAATCTTGTATCTTCGTAGTCTTGGAGTCCGGCGGACGATGATAGTCCGGCTGTCTGGACACCCCCTAGTCCAGGACTCCCTCGGTAGCCCCTGAACCAGGCTTCAATGACGATAAGTCCGGCGCGCATAATGTTCGGCATTGCAAGGCGGGTTCCTCCTTTGAATAATCCAGAGAAGATCATGAATACCAGGATAGTGTCCGGCTCTGCAAAATAAATTCCACATTCCACCGTAGAGAGAATAAAATGCACATAAGTCCAATCTGCTGACGTATTTTGCGGCATGACATCACGTCGCTACCAAGCCTTTACTTGAATTGTTTTTTATTATACCACCTCAGCACGTTTAGCGAAGCGGTTTCCTTGGCACGTCTTGTCGAAGCAGAGATCGTGCTCCCCTTATGCCGGGATTCTCATCAATACGGACGTGGGTAACCCAACCGCGCCATTGATGGTGGCGCTTGGGAGATAAGCGAGTTTTACCAGGCCGGTGGGGGGCGCATAGTCTTCGCCCGCCTATATATAAGGGATAAGGATTCACCTTTTCACCCACGCCTTCTTCCTCCTTTGCTCATCCACCTCCACGCACTCAAGCTCCAACGCCCAAGCTTGCGCATCTCGTCATAACCTTCCCCGACCATGTCCGGAGGGGGAGGCAAATGGTTGGCTTCCACCGTCAGGGAGGAGCACATCACCAAGCTGCGCAACGCCGCATACCTTTCCAGTGATATCGCGCACCGGCTGCCCGACGAGGGGCAGCTCATGCCTACCCTGAGAGGGTCATTTTCCTTCCCCACTTCCTCCGCGGACTGGGCTTTCCACTTCATCCCTTTGTCCGGGGGCTCATGTTCTACTACGGCCTAGATTTCCACGATCTGGCGCCGAACTTCATCCTCAACATCTCGGCGTTCATCGTCGTGTGTGAGGCCCTCCTCTGCATTCGGCCCCACTTCGGCTTGTGGCTCAAGACCTTCAATGTCAAGCCGAAGGTAGTGAAGGGCACGCAGGTGGAGTGCGGAGGTGCCATGTTGGGCAAGATGCCCAACGTCCTCTGGTTCGAGGGGGCCTTCGTGGACTCCGTCAAGGGGTGGCAATCAGGGTGGTTCTATATCACCGAGCCGCGCGACCCTGCGTGGGCGGCGACCCCCGAGTTTAGATCTGGTATCCCTACGCAGCTCACCTCCTAGAAAGAGAAGGGCTTGCTGTGGGGTAATCCGAAGGAGCTGACGGGACTCCGAGCCTGTATCCAGAAGCTGGTGAACAAGAAGCTCAGGCTCGTCGATGTGGTCCAAGTCATGCTCGTCCGCCGGATCCTCCCATGCCAAGAACGGGCATTCAATCTGTGGGAGTTTGATCCAGAACAGCACCAGGCGCTAAGAGGGCTCTTCAACACGACGTACGAAGGAGCCTGGAGGGTGCTGTTTAAGGGCGCCGAAGCCCCCGCATCCGCGACGGAAGATCGCGGATTTCGCTCGCAGCATCCAGCTGACGAGGTAAGTGATTCAACCCCTTTACGGGACACTTGTTGTAAATAGATTGATTCTAAGAGGGTTTCAATCTCCCTTTTCCTTTGACAGGAATGGATGCAGAAGGCCAAGCAGCTCATCTGCCCGGCCCCCATGCCAGAAGACCCAGTGGACGCCCGTCTAGCGGGGCTGCTGGTTCCAGCACCGCATGTGGTGCCGGAGAAGAAGGCCAAGAAGGTGGCCACGGGCACTCGAAAGAGTTCCCGTAATCAAGCGTCCGACAACGAGGCGGACTCCTCCCCCGAAGATGAGGAGGAGGAAGAAGACTCTCTCCCGGAGGAGGGAGAGAGGAAGAGGAAGGCTTCCCCAACAGGGGAGGCCGAAGGGTCCAAGAGGGGGAGAACTATTCCCCCGGACAGCTCCGCCAACACCGACGTTGGCGAGGAGGAGTGGCCTTCAAGGGCCAGGCCTCCGGCGAGATCGTAGGTATCCGGATCCCTGATATGCAATTTCTTTCGTGTCACATAGTGTCCTACTAATGCCGCATACTGTCTGCAGTCCGGCCGATGATGATCTCCCCGCTTCATCGAGCGGGTCGTTGGCCCCGTCGGATGTGGATTCACTTCCGACTACCTCTACCCCCCGCGCCGATGAGGACGCCGAGGTGGGATCCCAGAAAGGGACCCATCGGGAGGAGGCTACGGAGGCGCCGCAAGGCAGCCTCCCGGACTTTGCGTCGGACTCTACGTCAGAACCTGTAGTGGTTCCAGAGTCCGGCAGGCGGCCCCTTCGAAAGAAGGGCAAGACCGTGACGCCGGCATCCTCCGTCCAATCGGAGGCGCCGGACTACTTGCTGGAGGCGCTCAAAGGCGCTTCCATCGAGGAAGAACACCGCACTGTTATGAGTGCGGTGATTCAGAAGGTCCAGCTCGCCAAGAGCGGGCTAACCGAAGCCTGCAGTAGCCTTTTAATAGGCTTTGAGGTAAGAAGTTAAAATTGTGTAATGTAATACCGCATAGACAGTAGCCCCTGATGCTCGGTTCGGTGTTTGGAAAGAAAAGCCGGACTGAGGATCTAAAAAGATATTCGCAGGTTGTTAATAAATTATGTCAATATGGTTTTGCAGGCTGTGTTGCTGACCTCTGCCGCACTGATTGCGGAGGTTATTACATTAAAGGAAGATCTCGAGCGGTCCGAGCGAGAGCTCGGCCATGCCAAGAGGCAGCTCGAGGACAAAGAAGGTGAGTAGCACCACTTTGAATTGTTACCTTACAGAAAAAGGATTTTGGTCGCAATAAAATTAACAAGGATAATATGGGTATTGCAGGGGCCACAAATGAGGTGGCAGCCTTGAAGGAGGCTGTGTCCGCGGCCGAACGCAGTGCGGCCGCGGAACGGGCAGAGCGAGAAAAGCAGGAGGAACAGGTGGCGGAAGTGCGGCAAGAGCTCCAGGCTCTCATGGAGAAGCATGAGAGCTCGGAGCGCGACTCGAAGACTCGAGAGTCCGAGCTCGCCTCGGCTCTCGAAAGTGCCAAGTCCGCCAAGGCCGAGGCCCGTAAGGCCCTTCAGTAGGTTGAAGATGTAAAGAAGATAGCGGCGGGTAAGGCATTTTTCATGCAAAGCAAGCATGTTAATGTAAACTACCTGACACTTACCTGCATTCGGAGCTCTCCAGGGGCGTTTGCAGATCTGCCGCGTAGTGTGTCTGATGCCGCCGCATTCTTCCATGGCGAGGAGGGGAGCTCAACGGAGAAGGTCTTCTGGTCTCAGTACGCTGAGGCCGGCCATCCGGTGCCCCCAAGCGACCAGCTGAAGCAGCTGGTCGAACTCCACAAGGTAGCTGAGGAGGCCATGAAGGGCCTTATAGTCCGGCTGTGGCCTGGACAGGCCATGCCTGGGAGCTACTTCGGCCTCGTGCGGCGGCTGGTGGATGCGTGCCCCTGGGTGGAGGTCATCAAGCGCTCCGCCTGTATTGAAGGTGCCCAACGGGCCCTTGCCCGCACAAAGGTGCACTGGGGCAGGCTGGATGCGGAGAAGCTTCTTACTGACCCGCTGCCACCGGGCAAGGAGTATCGTACACCCGAAATGTATTATAAAACTGTCCTGAATGGGGCCCGCGATATTGCGGATGAATGCCCTAGAGATGTAATTTTTGAGTAAACTCGCTATGTATTACCCTGTGCGCTGAAAACTTTGTTCATGTGCGCTTTAAGCAACTCTTATTTAATTTAAAATATTACCTTCTGTGCAGCCGTTTATAAAATCTGAGAGATGGCAAGTCGTTTGCTTCAGCCCCCAAGCCGCAAGTGCTAGGGTGTTCGGGATAACTTGAGCACTCTTGTTCCCACTTTTGGGTCCATCTAGGGAGGCGCTCAACACAACGAACAAGGCAACCGGACTTATAATGCGTGAACACTCTCACTTAGCCATAGAATTCTATAATTTTAAATTTCGGCGAAGCCCCTAGTATTCAGAAGACCGAATTCGGGGCGCTATCCACGCCTTCGTCGGACATTGTCCGGAACTTCGCTCGAAGCGGCGTGAGTCTTTAAGGACCCGAAAAGACCTCTCGAACAGTGACCAGTCTCTCGCCTTATCATGCCGGTCAGTTTTAGCTTTCTTCACTGAGGCGCTCGCCCGGCTCAATCGGGGCGCAACCGCAGTGGTTCTCCTAGTGCCACCTTAGCCGACGGAATGGAACGTAAGGCACCAAAATGTGGGAGCCGGGAAAACCCAACTATTGACCCAAGACATGATTCGGAGCTGATTCATATAATGCTATAAGTTCGGGGTGCCGCACTTGTGAAAGTGTTCGGACTTATCACACCATAATGTGGGGAACATAAGCCCCTGGTGTACTAGGCCATATCTAAATATACGGGTGCAAGATGTCATGTAATGAACATATATATGTAATAACAGGCGAAAAAAAGTTGCTGCATCATTTATTAAAAGAAGTCTGCTATGAGTGCGGACTGATACAGATAGTGCGGTAAGCAAGAGTTTTGGACTAATTAAACATGTCCCCCTCCAGGGATGGGCTGCGGACTTGGTGTATATAATCAAATTTAATGCTCGTGATTGAGACCACCTGAGTGTTCGTCGCCGCATTCTTTACTCCCCGGCTGTTGCATCATGAGTTCGGCAGGTTCACCGCCGGACAGGGCCTCTGGCTAACGGAGTCCTGTGTACATAAAGAAGGAAAATAATAATAAGAAAGAGTGGCACACTTGCGAGCCCCCGGTGTGGTCGAGCCGCACTCTGGGTCTGTTGTGGTCGTGCCCCTTCCCCTACGCCCATGGTATCTCCAAAGTGTAATGATGTACGCGGAGGGTTGTTCTTGCAATCATGCGAGGGCGAGGGTTAGGGCCGCATTGCTACGCGTGCTCGGATCATGCCAGGTGGTCTTGGTTGGTGTTGCTTCGGGCGCGTTTGGCTGTATCCGGCCGTTTGATGGCCGGACTCGAAAATTGCCTTAAAAGGCTGCTCTGTACTTCTGCCGCGAGAGCCGCTGTATGTTCCTCCGTTCGGAGGGAGCGGTCCATATTTCCGTTGACCGTGATGACTCCACGAGGGCCTGGCATCTTGAGCTTGAGGTATGCGTAATGCGGCACCGCGTTGAACTTTGCAAACGCGGTTCATCCGAGCAGAGCGTGATAGCCGCTGCGAAATGGGACTATGTCAAAGATTAACTCCTCACTCCGGAAATTATCCGGGGATCTGAAGACCACTTCCAGTGTGACTGAGCCTGTACAATTGGCCTCCACACCTTGTATGACGCCTTTAAAGGTTGTCTTTGTGGGTTTAATCCTTGAGGGGTCTATGCCCATCTTGCGCACTGTATCCTGATAAAGCAGGTTCAGGCTACTACCGCTGTCCATCAGGACTCTCGTGAGGTGAAATCCATCGACGATTGGGTCTAAAACCAATGCGGCAAATCTGCCGTGGCGGATGCTGGTCGGATGGTCTCTTCGATCGAAAGTGATCGGACAAGAGGACCATGGATTGAACTTCGGGGCGACTGGCTCCATCGCGTATACGTCCCTTAGTGCACGCTTCCGCTCCCTCTTCGGTATATGAGTTGCGTAGATCATGTTCGCCGTCCGCACTTGTGGGGGGAAACCCTTCTGTCCTCTATTGTTCGGCGGTCGGGTTTCTTCCTCGTCGTTGCTGTTTAGCCCCTTGTCGTTGTTTTCGGCAATTAGCTTGCCTGCCTACTTGAACACCCAGCAATCTCTGTTGGTGTGATTAGCTGGCTTTTCAGGGGTGCCATGTATCTGGCATAAGCGGTCGAGTATTCGGTCCAAATTGGACGGACCCGGAGTGGTTCTTTTGAATGGCTTCTTCCGCTGACCGGGTTTAGAGCCTCGGAATCCGGCGTTGACTGTCGTATCCTCCTTCTCGTCGCCGTTAATGCGGCGTTTATTTTTGCTTCGACGTGACCTGCCGTTGTGGTCCTTAGTATCCGGACTGCCAGAATTTTTACTGAGGTTGTTGCTGCGAGCTAGCCAGCTATCCTCTCCCGCGCAAAAGCGGGTCATTAATGATGTGAGGGCTGCCATGGATTTCGGCTTTTCCTGTCCCAGGTGCCGGGCTAGCCACTCGTCGCAGATGTTATGTTTGAAGGCTGCGAGGGCCTCTGCATCCGGACAGTCGACAATTTGGTTTTTCTTTGTCAAGAACCGTGTCCAGAATTGTCTGGGCGATTCGTCTGGCTGCTGAATTATGTGGCTTAGGTCATCGGCGTCTGGTGGCCGCACATACGTGCCCTGGAAGTTGTCGAGGAATGCGGCTTCCAGGTCTTCCCAACACCCAATTGACTCTGCGGGCAAGCTGTTAAGCCAATGCCGAGCTGGTCCTTTAAGATTGAGTGGGAGATACTTGATGGCATGCAGATCGTCGCCGCGGGCCATATGGATGTCAAGGAGATAGTCTTCGATCCAAACCGCGGGGTCTGTTGTTCCATCGTAGGATTCGATGTTTACGGTTTTAAACCCTTCAGGGATTTGATGATCCATTACTTCGTCAGTGAAGCATAGCGGGTGTGCGGCGCCTCTATATTGAGCAATATCACGACGTAGCTCGAGAGAGCGCTGTCTGCTGTGTTCAGCCCGGCCAGGGTTATTGTATCCGGCGCGACGGTATTCGTCGCGGGTCGTGGGGCGCCCACGTGATCCGTAGATGGATCTGGATTGCCTTTCTTTGTCCTCCAATACGTCTCGCAAGTCCGGCGCGTTCCCTCTTGGCTTCGTACTTTTGGAGCGATGCCGGGGTACGGTCTTGGTGGAGGGCCTGGATGCCTCTCTGTCGCGACCACGGGGTGGTCGATCGGCCGTATCGTGCGCTGGTGATGAAGGTATGTATGCTTCCTCCTCTAATCGGGGGAGCAACTTGCGTCTTGGGTAGCTTTTGGAGGGGCATTCAATTTTATACTCCTCGTCCGCGAGGACCTCGGTCCATCGATCGGCCAGCAGGTCCTGATCAGCTTGAAGCTGCTGCTGCTTCTTCTTTAGGCTATTTGCCATGGCGATAAGCCTGCGTTTAAAGCGCTCTTGTTCGACGGGATCCTCGGGCACGACGAATTCGTCGTCGTTGAGGCTTGCCTCGTCTTCGGAGGGAGGTATATAGTTATCATCCTCTACCTCTTCGTCTGCCGCCCTCTTGTGAGGGCTTGCTTCTGCATACTCCTGCGCTGAGTCTTGCTGGAGGGGATTATCTTCGGCACTCTCTGGGGTATTATTATCTCCCGTGCCGGAATCTCCATTCTTACTATGGCGAGATTTAGAGCGGCGCCGCTGACGCCGGCGCTTGGGCTGTTTCTTTAAGGAATCTGCCTCCGCTGCCTCTTCGCCATCCCCATCTTTTGGGGTGTCCACCATATAGATGTCGTATGACGAGGTAGTCTTCCAGTGCCCTGTAGGCGCTGGTTCCTGTTCGTCTCCGGCATCGTCGTCCATAGCGTCGATGTCTTCGGAGTCGTAGTCTAGCATGTCGGTTAGATCGTCGACAGTGGCTACAAAGTGGGTGGTGGGTGGGCTCTGAATTTCTTCGTCGTCCGTATCCCAACCATCCTGCCCATAATCCGGCCAGGACTCTCCGGATAGCGAGAGATGTTTTAACGAATTTAGGATGTCGCCGAAGGGCGAGTGTTGGAAGATGTCCGCGGTGGTGAATTCCATAACCGGCGCCCAATCAGATCCGATTGGCAGGGGCGTGGGAGGTCCGGAGTCCAGCAAGGAGTCCGGCACCTCAGAGTCACGAGCTTCGCGAGGGACAAGGCTAGTGTTCGGCTCCATCGCCGTGGAAGTTGAAGGCCCCGAGGTGGTGTCCATCCACCGGTCCTCGATCTGGGCGATTGGCTCCGGACTAAGGGCCGGAGCGGATTCGTGTGCGGCCACCAAGGCACTGTTCGGCGGCAAAGCTAGATCATGCCCATCGTAACAGTGCGGCGCGCTTGGCTGTGACTCGAGCCCGTCGAAGATCAAGTCCCCGCGGATGTCGGCCGTGAAGTTTAGGCTTCCGAATCCGACCTGATGGCCAGGGGCGTAGCTTTCGATTTGCTCCAGATGGCCAAGTGAATTAGCCCGCAGTGCGAAGCCGCCGAATACGAAGATCTGTCCGGGGAGAAAAGTCTCACCCTGGACAGCGTTGTTGATTGAAGATGCCATCGAGCCTATCGGTGACGACACAGAGGAACTCTCAATGAAAGCACCAATGTCGGTGTCAAAACCGGTGGATCTTGGGTAGGGGGTCCCGAACTGTGCGTCTAGGAGGATGGTAACAGGAGACAAGGGACACGATGTTTTACCCAGGTTCGGGCCCTCTTGATGGAGGTAAAACCCTACGTCCTGCTTGATTAATATTGATGATATGGGTAGTACAAGAGTGGATCTACCATGAGATCAAGGAGGCTAAACCCTAAAGATAGCCTATGGTATGATTGTTGTAATGTATGTTGTGTCCTACAGACTAAAGCCCTCCGGTTTATATAGACACCGGAGAAGGCTAGGGTTACACAGAGTCGGTTACAATGGTAGGAGATCTACATATCCGTATCGCCAAGCTTGCCTTCCACGCCAAGGAAAGTCCCATCCGGACACGGGACGAAGTCTTCAATCTTGTATCTTCGTAGTCTTGGAGTCCGGCGGACGATGATAGTCCGGCTGTCCGGACACCCCCTAGTCCAGGACTCCCTCACCTAGGGATACCCACTATACCATGCTCTATTAAGAATAATTATGTCAGAACTGCCTTATGTGATTTAGGAGATGGTGTTAGTGTTATGACTTTTTCTCTTTATAAAAGACTTGATTTGAGTAAGTTGATTCCTTCTGAAAATTCTTTGGAAATGGCTGATAAATCAACTGCTATACCTGTCAGTATTTGTGACAATGTTGCGGTTGTTATTGCTAATGTTACTATCTTGACAGAATTTGTTATTCTTGATATGCTTGAGGATGACAGTACGTCGATTAGTCTTGGGAAACCTTTCCTTAACACTGCAGGGGTTGTTACTGATTGGAATTAAAGCAAGGTCACTTTCAATGTCAACAACAATGAGCATATAGTATATTTCTCTAAGAAGCAAAACAAAGTGAATAGTATCAACTCGATTGAAAAGATTATGACAATCACTATTGGAGGTTTTGGGTTTCCTCTTTCGTTTCCTAAAAATAAATATCAAACTCTTTTTGTTGGGACCATGCATATCCTAGTTGAGGTAACTTAGTGCTATACAAAAATTCTTCGGTTTTATGTCACTCGGTAACAGCTTGTTAATAGGACCTGATCAATGTTATTAATGGAATATTTTTGAGGGGCATATGATCGATGAATTATGTTAGCACAACCTTTTGTAACTTTAGTTTACTTTCTGTTATTTTTGGTTTACTAAAGTGGAATGCCATTTTATCCTGTTTTCTAAATTATCCATGGAATAAAAAATGACCTAAAATAAAAGTGCTCAGGATGTTGTAAAATTTTAACACGATTTTCTATTGATTAAATATGATTTTTTTGGCACTGGACACACCCTAGGGGGTGCACCTGCTATCGACAAGGCATCATGGCGCGCCTACCCCCTGGGCGCGCCCTAGTGCTTTGAGTGGCCCATGGGACCCCACTCACATAGTGCACTTTCCCACTGCTTCTTTTTCCTCCAGAAAAAACGTGCTTTCTCTAGTTCTCCTGTTCTTGCCCCGAAACCTAAGGTTTTCGATCTCTTTGCTCGAAGCTCCATTTCCAAAACTTTTTGGAGAAAGTGCTCCTTAGTATGTAACTCCTCCAATGATCCAATTAGTTTCTTGTTCCAATGGTTTATACTTTGCTTATTTTGCTGCTGTTGGTGACCAAGAAAGTGAGCTTACATGTTGAATTTCCTTGGTTCTAAGTAGTTTGATTGCTTGATATAGCCTTAGGTTTGTTAAGTTTTATTAACCCCTTATTTATGGTCCAAATGTTTTAGAAATTTTCCAGGGAGATAATCATATTTAGAAGGAGGTCTTCGGGAGGCTCCTCAAGCCAAAACACGGGTCGTCTGGCATACCATGAGTCCCTAGTAAGCTCTGTGCGAGGTGCCGAAGTAAAATCTTGCCAATGGCCTCATGACACCTTCATGACGGGCGCCAATATCAAGCAAGAATTTGATCAATATATTGAGAATGTCAAGCTGACCTCCTTCCTATCAGATAAGTGCACTCAATACTATCACCTTACTGATTCATTTACCCAGAAATTTGAGTACTTGTCTGCCACTTCTAGAGTTCACTTTCATCTTTATGAGAAATGCTATAGTTTACGTCTAGAAGAATTTTGTTACATCTATAAAATTTAGTATTGGTGTTCACTCAATGAACCGCGAAAGGTTGATTATGATGCTTTTCTCACTAGTCTTTGTAATGGAGAGGAAAGAGGTGTCACACAAGCTAGACTTGGAAGCATCCAGTTTCCCGCTATTAGTTACTTCGAAATATTTATTGGGAGATACCTAGCTGGTAAACATCAGATGACTGCAATCTGTGCACCTGATTTGAGCATCCTAATGTTGTCGTCTGTGGTTCTAGAGACTATAACTTTGGGCCTATAATTGCACATTACTTAAGTAGAAATGCGAGTAACAGTGATTTATATGGAGGGATTTATGTGTCACGTTTAGCTATGAGCCTTTGCATCTCAGGTAGACCCAATGATCCTATGCTCCCTCCTAACTTTCTGGATTTGAAGGCAATGTGACGCCACAAATTTATAAAATATATGAGACTAATGAGTATGAATACAATCACCATGATGTCTCTATTATTTTGCATGTGCCTTCTCTCTTTGACTTTGAGAACAAACAAAGGCATTTTGTCTATTTGAAGGAGCCCCGCAAGCACAATGCGATAGTGGAGGCCCCTCGCCTTGCTAAGGAGGCAGTGCAGAACACCGCGCCGAGCTACCGCTACGACTACTACCCTAGTAGCAGCGGCCATAGACCAAGCCACACGAAAATCCTAAGCTTGGGGGAATATGTATTCTCACCGACATTTCATTTCATGTTCACACATTCATTGCCGTTATCGGTGTTCTTTGATTTCATTGCTTCATTTATGTCAGTTGTTTCTTTTGTGTGTTTGAAAAAATTCGAACCCCCCCCCCAAAAAAATATTGTTTCTTCTTTTGTTGTTTGTTGGGAGTTCTTCTGTGTAAATAGTTTTTCTCGCTTTTCATTTGTCTTCTTTAGTTTGCCTTCTTCAGAAAAACTAAAAAAACTCAAAAATATTTCTGTGTGTTTCTCTGAATTTCTTTTTGTTTCTTTAGTCGTTGTAAGGAGAGGACTCTGTAAGAATTCTCGAGTGGCTCTCATATGCTTTATTCTCAATCTAACAAAGAGCCAAGCATTTCCTTGTCTTCTCCTTTGCATAAAGTTTTTGCAGATTTTAGCTTAGTCCACAACACACTTGAACTATTATAATTTTCATATCATTCGGTTGTGCAAGTGAAAGGTAATAATGGCAATGATTTGATGAAGTGACTGTGGGAAAGAAAAGCTGGTATGACCTCTTCTTGTTTCTTGTTTTTTTGTAAATTTGTTTAACTCAGTAGTACTGATTCAACATACTATGCGTAAACATGTTTGTGATGAAAATTAGAGATTATAGTTGCTCATGCCATGCTTAAGTAGCTAGGAGTGTATAATATGCTATCTTGTGTATCAGCATGCATTAAAATGGTTGTGATGTAGTATGTTAGGATTGTATACTCCTCTGATGGCTCGACTTGGCACATGTTCACACATGTAGTTGATTCTAAACCAATGTAGACTTCATAATATTTATATTTAGAGTGTTCTTATCCTACTCATGCGCATGTTCAATGTTAATTATTCGTAATGCACGATTATGACCATTGTTGCTCTCTAGTTGGTCCCTTCTCAATCAACTTGCTAGCCTTTGCCTGTACTCAGCGGGAATACTGCTTGTGCATCCAAAATCGTGAAACAAAATTTGTGCCCAAAGTTTCCACCATATCTACCTATATACAGTATTACCCTGCCATTCCAAGTAAATTTGCATGCGCCAACTCTAACATTTCAAATAAACATCTGTTTTGTGTGCCCATACCGCTCATAGAGACACATGGTGGTCAATATCTTCCGTGCTAAATGTGTTTAGCTCGCGATGAGAGTTTATTCGCTCGTCAACCTTGAGGGAAGATGGTAAAAGGGATGCTCCCCCGTCGAAAGTTAATTGATTGGAGGACACCCGTGGATTCGGATAGCCATGGGTTGTGTTCGTATGGTTGTGGGGGAGTAAAACCAATTTTTCATTTTGGGAACCGCCATTACATGTTTAGTATGGAAGATATTGAAAACCTTTGTCGCGACGTTGACAGGAAAAGCACACCACTCAAAATGTATTCATCTCTGTTATAGCTTCGAGGTCTGGCGTCTCTGCAAATCTCTGCTTCCCAATACAAATGGCCTTTCTTTTTACTTTCATGTTATTAACTTTTATTGTTGAGTTATCACCTTCTCATTCAAGCACCAAAATTGATAGCGCTATTGTCATTCTTAGTTTAACATGCATCGAGTATAGTTAATGTTGGATGTGAGCATGACTGGATCTCTTCCACCCCGAATTACAATATTTAGTTGTTGCTTGAACTTCAGAGGTGGTCTGCATTTATGTTTTGCGGTCTCAGAAAGGGCTAGAGAGGTACCATTCTATCAAATTGTATCATGATTGTTTTGACGAAGAGTTGGAATTTGACATATATTACTACTGCTTGCTAGTTGATTATGCCATTGATATGAGTAAACGTGAGTTCCAAGTGTTATTATTCACATGGTTAGTTAATGATCTTTGATCAAAACTTGGTTGCTAGTTAAGCTTATATACGACAACAGAAATAAAGAATTTGTGGAAGTCTTTATCCGTTACTTTTAGTTTATCAACTGAATTGCTTGAGGACAAGCTATGAGTTAATCTTGGGGGAGTTGATACGTCTCCAACGTATCTACTTTTCCAAACACTTCTGCTCCTGTTTTGCACTCTAATTTGCATGATTGGAATGTAACTAACCGGACTAACGTTGTTTTCAGCACAACTACCTTGGTGTTGTTTTTTGTGCAGAAATAAAAGTTCTGGGAATTGGACTAAGCTTGGCGGAGATTTCTTTACTGAATATATAAAAATACTGGTGCAAACATCTACTGGAGGGGGCCACGCCCACAAGGAAGGGGGCGCGCCTACTGATACGTCTCCAATGTATCAATAATTTATGAAGTATTCAAGCCATGTTTACAACAATTTTCTATGGTTTGGGTGCAATTTTATATGATTTAAATGGAACTAACCTGGACTGATGCTATTTTTAGCAGAACTATCGTGGTGTTGTTTTTAGTGCAGAAATAAAAGTTCTCCAAATGCAACGAAAGTTATTGCGATTTTTTTGGAAGAAAAGAGGCACTAGAAGCTTCATGGGAGGGCTAGAAGAGCCACGAGGGCCCCACACGGCACCAAGGCATGCCAGGTGGGGCTGGCTCGCCTTGGTACCTCGTGGGCCCCTTGTGTCCCATCTTCACGTGATTCCAACACTGAAAAATCCTATATATATACAAACCCCCAGAAATAACCGTAGATTAGAAGTTCTGCCACCGCAAGCCTCTATAGCAACAAAAACCAATCTAGACCCTACTCCGGCACTTTGCCGGAGGGGGAAATCATCACTGGTGGCCATCTTCATCATCCCAACAGCCACCATGGTGAGGAGGGAGTTGTCCACCCTTGGGGCTGAGGGTTTGTACCAGTAGCTATGTGTTATATATATATATATATATATATATATATATATATATATATATATATATATATATATATATAAACACTATTCTGATCACGGGATCAGAATAATATTCTGATCACAACATGACCTTCCCCGAGTACAAGGTTGAACTTCAGCTAAAAAGTGTCCAAATGGGGCTTGCGATATATCGTTGGAAAGCTATGAACACCAGTATCATGAACCAAGTTGGATTTTTGGCAAAATGTAAGCGGTTTAAGAGCAGTTTTGAAAACCGTTTTTCCTTCATACAAAAAACATGAATCGTATTTTCGATCGCATTTCTAAACCATTTATCGGAATGATGCAAATAATATAGCATTGGAAAGCTGCTGCAAAACCGCTCCTTCCACATGTTGAAAGTTTTCTCTAATTCCTTATGGTCAAAGAGTAATTTGGAAAATCGTAAAATTTCGCAAACCGAACAGCCAAGTTCGTATTTTCGATGGCATTTTTGAACAGCTGACCCAATTGAGGCAAATGATATGGCGTTGGAAAGCTTATGAAAATGCGCTACTTTTTCAAAAGTTTTTTCTAATTTTGAATGGTTTAAAAGAAATTTAGAAAACAATATAAGTTCTAGAGATTTTGTATTTTCGAGCTAATTTTTTAACCATATGTCCGAATGCAGCAAATGATATGGCGTTGGAAAGCCTGAGGAAATGCGAAAGTTATTTGTATGTATTATTTCTCCCAATTCGTTATGGTTTTAAGTCAGTTTCAAGAATGACGAAAAATGTATTTTCGCCATATTTTCTACAAACTTTAACGGAATGGCGCAAATAATATACCATTGAAAAGCTATGGAAAATGCAAAACTTTTTGATGTTGATGGTTTTCTCTGATTCCTAGCAGTTCTCAAGTAATTGCGAAAATGGCGGGATCATTCGTTCTGCCTTTATCGCGAAACTGATTCTTCGTAAACGCACCGCGTGATGACTTGAACTTCTCGGCATGTCTACTTGAACTTTACTCAGTTTTTCACGTGCTTTTTTTGCTTGTAGATCTCCATCCACTACTTGTAGCTCTCCATCCACTCACCGGAATTGAACAAGTGATATATCGATGGAAAGCTGATGTAAATACGCAACTTTCCCGTATTGATTATTTTTTCATACTCACGACGGTTTTAAAAGTTTTTCACGTTGAACTTCTGTGACGTATTTTCATTTATAATTTTCTCATCCATTTCATCAGTGTTACACAACTGATATTCTTTTTGTACAAATCTTTCTCATAATATTTTTTTAACTTTATCCGACCGAGGACTTTAACTTACACAAATGATATTCCTGCCGTTTAGAAGTAAATTAGAAAATGACGAGATCATGATTTCTGCCTTCATCGCGAATGGAAATGCACTGCGTGAAGTAGTTGAACTTCTCGGGCATGTCTGTTTAAACTTCACTCTGTTTTGACGTGCCGTATTTTGCACTACGTGAGTAGTTGAACTTCTGGGGCATGTATGTTTGAACTTCACTCTGTTTCACTTTATTTTGTATTTTTCTTATATGAAATACACACCATGTAGTACGTGAACTTCCGATTGTTATCACTTTGAACTTCTCTCTGGTTTGAGAAAATTATTTTAAAATACAAAAAATAATATATTTTTTCTGTATTTTTGGACATCTAAATACACGGTGAACCTCTCTCACAAGAATTTTTTGAACTTTTCCTTGCCGAGCAATTGAACTTCTAGCAACCATTTTTTTCGTTTATGAGTTGTTTTTAAAAGTGCAAAAAATGGCGTTGTGTTTTTTCTTTTTTGAACAGGTAAATCCTAGGTTTTAATAAACTGTGAACTTCTCTGTTATTTCAATTTGAACTTCACCTTTTTATTTATTTTTGAGTAAAGAATTGTATTCGATTTTTATACGGAAAAAATCGAACATGGAAATACAAGGTGAACCTCTCTCGCAAGAATTTTTGAACTTCGCCGGATAGAGCACTTGAACTTATTTCAACAAACCTTTTAAGCTTTTATTTTTCTACACTTTTATTCTCACCTGAAATGAATTCTTCACAGTACTTGAACTTCTCGTTGTTTTCACTATGAACTTCTGTCACATTTTTTTTGTGTACATCGAATTACGCGTTATTGAAGCTCGGACGCCATTTTTTTGTACAGAATTATTTTGAAATATAGCATACCATATACCCATTGGAAAGTTGTTGAATAGAAGAAACTATTTTCATGTATATCATTTTTGTTTCAAATTTGTAATGGATTGAAAGAATTAATTTCAAACAGAAAACACAAAAAAATTATGTCTTTTTCCACAAGTACATGGTGAATCTCCTTTATAAGAATTTTTGAACTTTCGTCGACCGACGACGTGAACTTCTAGCAAAAGTCTTTTTTAGACTTTGCCTCTTTATTTTATTTTTATATGAAACACACTCCATGTTGTCATTGAACCACTGGTTGTTTTCACCTTGAACTTCTCTATTTTTTTTACCAATAACTCCTAAAACACTCATTGAAATTGAGTGAAAGATATACCATTAGAAACCCACCGAAGAGGTCTAACCTCACTTGTTGAGCATGTGGAGTTTTCTTTTCAAAATTCATCGCCCTTTATGAGTTGTCTTCAAAAAGGCAAAAAATGACATTGTTTTTTTTTGTTTTTCGAACATGTAAATCCTAGGTCTTAATATACTTTGAACTTCTGTGTTATTTTAGTTTGAGCTTCATATTTTTAATTGTTGAAGACTTGTTTTTGATTTTTAAATAAACATTTAATTTGACTATTTTTTTCAATTTGAACTTCATGGTTGATTCTTCAATAATGATGGATATGTGTGTTTTATAAAAAATGGTAAAATCCTATATTTTCTAATAAACATCGATTCACTTCATTATTTTAGTTTGAACTTCTAATTTTTTAAAGCATGGAAGATGATAACTTTTCTTAGGCATTTCTTTTATTTTAATTGAACTTCTTCATTTTATGCTTTAGTAACGAGAAACAAATCTGAGTTTTTTATAAACATTGAACTTCTTTGGTATTTTAATTTGAACTTCTTAGTTTTATTCTTAGCAGAAAATATGGTTTTTAAATAAGCATCAAACAATTTTTTAATTGAACTTCATACTTTTATTTTTCCTAGGAATAGAAAGAATTTGGTGAAGCTTGTTTTGTTCTAGGTCTATAAACATCATACTACTTTTGTTATTTTAAATCGAACTTTTTTGTTTTATTTTTAGTAATGGAAGAAATCCGAGTTTCGCTATAAACATTGAACCTCTTCATTTTTTATTTTGAACTTCTGGGCTTCTTTAAAAAAGGGGGAAACCTGGGTTTTCCATTAACATCGAGCTACTTTTTTTTATTTGGACTTCTTGGTTTGTTCTTTAGTAGCGGGAAAATTTTGAGCTTTAGAGTAAAACATCGATCTGGTTCGTTTATCTTATATGAACTTCTAGTTTATTAGAAACAAGGGAAATTTGTCTTCAACTTAAATGTTTTTGAACTATTTTTGTTATTTTAATTTGACCTTCCACTGTGAGATATTTTGATGGTGTGTTCCTCTTTTTTATTCGAACGTGTTGCAATGAATATTTTTAGGTTTCATTTTATTACTTTCCCTCATCCGAACTTGTGGTGTTGGCACACGACCACACACAAAACACATTTTTCGTATGTGATTTTTGCATACTACATTTGTTTATAAGATATTCTGCATACTAACATTTTTCTTGTGGTGGAGGTACTAAGGTATTAAGACAAGCACCTTGTGTGCTACAGAGGACATGCATGCACAAGGCACATGAATAAGAATAGTATTAGAACATTTTGTTTGCAAATCAAGCGAAAAAAATAAACTGTGCATACATGAAGTCATGCGTCCAATACCCACAATGAAATAATAATGAGTCAAAGTAATTTCACAAATGTGCACAATAGCATGGACCCCATGGATTATGTTCGGCGGTCGCTCCCACTAAAGAATGCATAACAAAAATTATAATACAGAACAACAGTGGTTAAGCAATAAAGATTCAAGCCTTTTCAATTATTGCAATGTACATGTTCAGAGATTTTTCACCAGTTATTTTTCTAGTGTGCTGCCATCTGAAACTTTGGGTCTAGTTGTAAACACACGCTTCAGACTTCATAGACCAGCAACTAACTAATGGGAGCGATCAAAGTTTCAGGTACTATATAGAAAAAACGCAACAAATGGAGGGATATGCAATGCAAGGACTCACACATTCACACTAGGAGTTTTACTGTCGCAAACCCGGCCAGCAAACGTGAGTACATTTGCACCCACGCTGAGATCCTAACCGAACTTTTTGGCCAGTGAGACTTGGACGTCTCAGAGAAACTACTAGATGAACTTCGATCAGTGTCAAAAACCACACGTAGCACGCACACATCTCGCCAGGAGGCCTACAGCCGCGTCACAAGGCAGGTTGAGCTACAGCTGCGGCCTGCAAGGAGCCATGGCTGTGACCACTCTGGTTGCGACAGGGATGAGCAAGATGCTGGGATCACAGCTTACCTCGTGCGGTAGTGGTGAACAGCGGCAACTGGAATCGTTGGACTGCAGCGACGGGGTGGAGCTGGAGGATGCGGCCATGGCAGCACACTAGAAAATACACAAGTATCTGAAACAGGTACGTTCCAAGGAAAAGCCTCAACAATAGTAGCACTAGGCACTAGCAATCACACAGGCTACCTACGGATACACACCGAGCCGCTACATGCACGCACACCACTCGCATACACAACACACAGGAAACGCACGGCGTGCCAGCACGCATGCACACGGCCACGCTCACCGCCTCCGCATGCAGCATCACACGCGCACACCTTCGTGCAGGTGCTGCGTGCTAGAGAAGGGGCGGCCTCAGGGACGATGAGGCACTCGCGGGAGGACGACCTGGGAACATGGTCGATGATCGGCGACAGACGCTCATACAAAGTATTCCTTCCAGGCGTGGATCCGTCGTACTCCTGTCAGTTATTTTGTTGAACTGATACAGGAGAACTCCAGCAAATATTTTTTGGAAATATACTGAAGAAACGCAGCAGTTTTTGGCTGCAAGAAGTGTTGTTGTCCTTATTGACGACGCATCCCCGGATGGATCGTTGGAGGACAGAACGAGAGGGAGAGGCCGTTGTCCGCGTCGGCGACGTGCTGTGCTCGGGGACGGAGTAGATCACCAGAGCAGCAGCAGCACCTCCCACGCGCTAGCCCTCCGTTGGATTCGTGGCCTCCCAATGTCCTTGACGCAGTAGGTAGCCAAGGGTGACGACGTCGGTGAGATGTCCTTCACTTTTGAGCAGTTCGTCGGGGGATGGGGCTGAATTGGTGGCCGAACGCGTGGATCTTGCCGGCTGGCCAGGGGCGCAGGGCGCAGGGGGTCGAACTGAAGCGGCTGGCCAGGCTGAACTTCACAGGAGCCTACCTCCGCCGATGAGAGGGCAGGATGGAGGACGCCACCATGGATGCACCGTGCTCGGGGGAAGGAGGAGGAACAAGAGGGAGGAGGCCGTTGTCCGCGTCGCGCTTGGGGACGGAGGCTCGCCGGAGCAGCATCGCCGTGAGCAGCCGCCGGATTGAGTGGCTAGTGCTCAGATCGGCGGCCATCGACGATGCCTTGTAGGTGGCCGAGGGCGGCGGCGTGGGTCCCGGCGGTGACGGGCAGGCGGTAGTGGTGGGAGCATCCAGGGCAGAGAGGAGGCTGGATGTGGGCAGGTGGCTGTCGTGGCGAGGGAAGGTAGCGGGAAGGGGGTCGGGTGGCACGGCGGCAGGAGGCGGCTACGTTTGGTCGGTGGCGGCAGGTGGCCGGAGTCACGTGGAGGTGAGGTGGTGCGAGGGCACGGCGGCTGCGCCGGCGCGTGGGGCGGGGCTACGTCCGATGGAAACGAGGCGGGTTGGATGGGGCCGGGGGGTTTGTATATATATATATATATATATATATATCTTGTGGTCTTGATTTGGCACCATCTTCATGTACAACGAGCTTTGTTAATATAGTTGGATCATATGGTGTATTCCCCTTTCTATCTTGTAGTGATGAATTGAGTTTTTCCTTTGAGATTTCGTTATTATTGGATTGAATACTTTTATGGATTTGAGAACACTTGATGTCTTGCTATGAATACCCGTGGTGGCAATGCGTTATCATATTGATTCACTTGATGTGTGTTTTGGAACTCAACTCGTGGGTTCCCGAGGTGACATTGGGGTAATCTGTGCATAGGGGTTGATGAAAGTTCTTGTCTTTGTTTCTATGGTAGAAATCTTGGGGCACTCTTTGAGGTTTTTGTGTTGGATTTAGTATCATGAATCTGAAATTGTTTGATGCATGTCGTATAATCACCTCACGGATACTCGTGGTGACATTGGAGTATTTAGGTGACATTAGAGTTGGTTGATGTGTATCATATGGCGATATTTTAGTATGAACTCTTAGATAGATCGATCGGAAAGGATAACTTTGAGGTGGTTTCGTACCCTACAGACAATTTCGTCTTATGTTCTCCACTAGATAAGAAATTTGGAGTGATTCGTTGTCACACGTTGAGGGATGGTTATATGATCCAATTATATTAGCATTGTTGAGAGATCGCACTAGTGAAAGTATGAACCCTAGGCCTCAGTTTCTATGCATTGCAATACCGTTTGTGCTCACTTTTGTTACTAGCTACGTTGCTGTTTTTATTGTTCCTCTTACAAAAATAAATATCTACTATCATTCCTACACTTGGATCACCATCTCTTCGCTGAACTAGTGCACCTATACAATTTACCATTGTATTTGGTGTGTTGGGGACACAAGATACTCTTTGTTATTTGGTTGCAGGGTTGTTTGAGATGGACAAGGTTCATCCTACGCCTCCCACGGATTGATAAACCTTAGGTCATCTACTTGAGGGAAAATTGCTATTGTCCTACAGAACTCTGCACTTGGAGGCCCAATACGAGTCTACAAGAACAAGTTGTGTAGTAGACAACAAGCTCTTTTCTGGCGCCGTTGCCGGGGAGATGAGTACTTGAATGTATATCTTTAGGTCTTGCAATTGAATCTTTTAGTTTCTTGTTTAATCACTAGTTTGGTTTATGAAAGAAAACTAAAAAAAAGGAATTGAGGTGGCCTCATATTATTGATCTTTATCATGTATTTCTTGAAAATGATGGAAAGGAAATTGTGCTCAATTGATAAAAGACGAATTCAATAAAATGTTGGCATAGAAATCTTTGAATGATGAGCATGATTGCAATGTTGTTGGTATGAATTCTCTGAATATCCATGATGCTAATGATATGCAAATCCATAATCCCGGGGATGCTATGTTTGATGAAGATGATATTTTTACTCCCCCAAGTTTTGATGAGAAAATTTATTATGATGATAGCATTCCTCCTATTTATGATGATTACAATGATGAAAGTGAGTTTTGGAAGAGTGTCAACTCTAGGTACTAATGATCCCACTATTTAGGAGGGTGTTGAATTTTATTGTGAATTACGATAGTGGATTTGGAGAGGTCATGACTTTATTTAATGATGAATCCACTAGTTTATAAGAGGTTTCAATTGACTATGATAACAAAGTTGCTACTTATGATGATTATTGTGATGATACTTATGTTATAAAAAGTAGTGATAATTATTGACATAATTTTGAATATCCTTTTCCGGAACATTACTCTTTTAATGTGGAAACAATATATAGTATTCGAGTTTCATATGATACTCCCACTATTATGAATGAGAAGAAATGTGCATATGTGGGTGTAATAAAAATTCTATGCATGTGAATCATGAAGAGAATGCTTTGTGTGATAGTTATATTGTTGAATTCATTCATGATGCTACTGAAAATTATTATGAGAGAGGAACATATGCTTTTACATATCTCAATAATATCAAGTTTCCTCTCTATGTGTTGAAAGTTTGAAGTATTGCTTGTTTTGCCTTCCTATGCTAGTTGATTTTTGTTCCCATGAATTGTTTGCTCAAAAAATCCCTAGGCATAGAAAGTGGGTTAGGCTTAAATGTGCTAGTCATGTGCTTCATGATGCTCCCGTTATGTTTAAATACCTATCTTTTATGTGAGCATCATTGAAATCATCATGCCTAGCTAAAAAGGCATTAAAGAATGAGCCCTTGTTGGGGAACAACCCAACACGTTTACCTGTTGTTTTTGTGTGTTCACATGATTAAGCTATTGTAGTAATCATTTTTTATAGCTTTTGTTTCAATAAAGTGACAAGTAAAGCCTTTGTGATAGTGGGGATGATAGTTGTCTTGATTTTGTGCAAAAACAGAAACTTTTGCTTCCTGGAAGAGAATTGTTTAAATTCACTGGAATGTGATAAAATTCTCATTTTATTACAAATTATGGATATACAAATTGATACTTCTCCAACGTATCTATAATTTTTGATTGTTCCATGCTATTATATTACCCTTTTTGGATGTTTATGGTCTTTACCTTACACATTTATATCATTTTTGGGACTAACCTACTAATCGGAGGCCCAGTCCATATTGCTGTTTTATTGCCTATTTCAGTATTTCGAAGAAAAAGAAATATCAAACCGAGTCCAAATGCAATGAAACCTTCGGGAGCGTGATTTTTGGAACGAACGTGATCCAGAGGACTTGGAGTGCAAGTCAAGAATCAGCCGAGGCGGCCACGAGGGTGGAGGGCGCGCCCACCCCTACAGGGCGCCCCCTATCTCATGGGCCCTTCAGGCGGCCACCGACCTACTTCTTCCTCCTATATATACCCACGTACCCCGAGAACATCAGAACAAGCCACAAAAACCTAGTTCCACTGTCGTAACCTTCTGTATTCGCGAGATGCCATCTTGGAGCCTTCGTCGGCGCTCCGCCGAAGGGGGAATCGACCATGGAGGGCTTCTACATCAACACCATAGCCCCTCCGATGAGTTGTGAGTAGTTTACCACAGACCTTCGGGTCCATAGTTATTAGCTAGATGGCTTCTTCTCTCTTTTTGGATCTCAATACCATGTTCTCCTCGATCTTCTTGGATATCTATTCGATGTAACTCTTTTTGCGGTGTGTTTGTCGAGATCTGATGAATTGTGGGTTTATGATCAAGTTTATCTATGAGAAATATTTGAATCTCCTCTGAATTCTTTTTTGTATGATTGAGTTATCTTTGCAAGTCTCTTCGAATTATCAGTTTGATTTGGCCTACTACATTGATCTTTCTTGCAATGGGCGAAGTGCTTAGCTTTGGGTTCAATATTGCGGTGTCCTTTCCCAGTGACAGCAGGGGTAGCAAGGCACGTATTGTATTGTTCCCATAGAGGATAAAAAGATGGGGTTTATATCATATTGCATGAGTTTATCCCTCTACATCATGTCATCTTTCTTAATGCGTTACTCTGTTCTTATGAACTTAATACTCTAGATGCATGCTGGATAGCGGTCGATGTGTGGAGTAATAGTAGTAGATGCAGGCAGGAGTCGGTCTACTTATCACAAACGTGATGCCTATATACATGATCATGCCTAGATAATCTCATAATTATTCGCTTTTCTATCAATTTCTTGATAGTAATTTGTTCACCCACCGTAATACTTATGCTATCTTGAGAGAAGCCACTAGTGAAACCTATGGCCCCCGGGTCTATCTTTTATCATATAAGCTTTCAATCTACTTTTATTTGCATCTTTACTTTTCCAATCTATATCATAAAATACTAAAAATATAGTTATCTTATCATACTATCTCTATCAGATCTCACTTTCGCAAGTGGCCGTGAAGGGATTGTCAACCCCTTTATTGCGTTGGTTGCGAGTTCTTTATTTGTTTGTGTAGGTGTGTGGGACTTTTGAGGAGCCTCCTACTGGATTGATACCTTGGTTCTCAAAAACTGAGGGAAATACTTACGCTACTATTGCTGCATCACCCTTTCCCCTTCAAGGAAAACCAACGCAAGCTCAAGACATAGCAAGAAGGATTTTTGGCGCCGTTGCTGGGGAGGTCTTCGCTCAAGTCAAGACATACCAAGTACCCATCACAAAATCATCTCCCTCGCATTTACATTATTTGCCATTTGTCTCTCGTTTTCCTCTCCCCCACTTCACCCTTGCCGTTTTATTTGCCCTCTCTTTCCCAATCTTCTCCTCTCTTTCGCTTGCCTTTTTTTTGTTTGCTTGAGTGTTGGATTACTTGTCGCCATGGCGCAAGATAATACCAAAATGTGGGATTTCTCCAATACCAATAATAATGATTTCCTTAGTAATTCGATTTCTCCTCTTAATGATGTTGAGTCTTGTGAAATCAATACTGCTTTGCTGAATCTTGTTATGAAAATCAATTCGCCGGCCTTCCTAGTGAAGATGCCGCTACCCATCTAAACAACTTTGTTGATTTCTGTGATATGAAAAACAAGAAAGATACGGATAATGATATTGTTAAATTGAAGTTATTTCCGTTTTCCCTTAGAGATCATGCTGAAGTTTGGTTTTCATCTTTGCCTAAAAATAGTATTGATTCTTGGAACAAGTGCAAAGATGCTTTTATCTCCAAGTATTTTCCTCCCGCTAAGATCATCACTCTTAGGAACGATATTATGAATTTTAAACAACTTGATCATGAGCATATTGCCCAATCTTGGGAAAGAATGAAATTCATGCTTCACAATTGCCCTACTCATGGTCTGAATTTATGGATGATCATACAATTTTTTTATGCTGGATTGAACTTTGCTTCTAGAAATCTTTTAGATTCGGCCGTGGGAGGCATGTTTATGGAAATCACTTTAGGAGATGCTACAGAACTCCTTGATAATATTATGGCTAATTACTCTCAATGGCACACCGAAAGATCTTCTAGTAGAAAAGTGCATGCTATCAAAGAAATTAATGTTTTGAGTGGAAAGATGGATGAACTTATGAAATTATTTGCTACTAAGAGTGCTCCTCTTGATCCCAATGATATGCCTTTTTCTACTTTGATTGAGAATAATAATGAATCTATGGATGTGAATTTTGTCGGTAGGAATAGTTTCGGTAACAATGCTTATAGAGGAAACTTTAGTCCTAGACCGTTCCCTAGTAATTCCTCTAATAATTATGGAAATTCCTACAATAATTCTTATGGTAATTTTAATAAGATGCCCTCTGATTTTGAGAATAGTGTGAAAGAATTTATGATCTCTCAAAAGAATTTTAATGCCTTGCTTGAAGAAAAATTGCTCAAAGTTGATGATTTGGCTAGGAACGTTGATAGACTTTCGCTTGATGTTGATTCTCTTAAACTTAGATCTACTTCTCCTAAGCATGATATCAATGATTCTCTCAAAGCAATGAGAATTTCCATTAATGAGTGCAAAGAAAGAACCACTAGATTGCGTGCTAAGAAAGATTGCTTTGTAAAGGCGTGTTCTTCTAGTTTCAATGAAAATAATGATGAAGATCTTAAAGTTATTGATGTGTCCCCTTGTCGTGGGAACGAACACCTATGGGGCAGGGCCCCTTTCGGTTCGGCGGGGGGCGGAGGTCGCACAAAGAGTAGATCGAGGGGAAGCACACGAGCGGTTTACCCAGCTTCGGAGCTCTCCGGAGAGATAATACTCCTACTGCTGCTTGTCTGATTGTATTGTGTTCTTGCTCGGGAGCGCTGAGAGCTACAGTACACACTAGCTGTGAGACCGAGCGTGAGTGTTTTCTGGTCTCTCCCCCCCCCTACGTTGCGCATGGGCCTACTTTTATATGCTCAAGGGGTCACCAACAGGTGGCAACGCAGTCAAGGGTAAAAATGGAAAAATGCTGTGGTTGGTACAACTACTTGTATAGTGTATCCTACCTAACTCTGACGGCAGGGGACAAAGGCATTAAATGCCCGTCTGCGTCGCCCAAACAGTGCAAACAGGGACCGTCAGGGGCGCCACCGCTTGCCACGATGGCAATCTTGTCAGCGTCGCTTGCCACCTCGCACCACTGGCTGCACAGCCTCTTGCCACGCGCACCTGGAAAGGTCTCACGGGCGACACGTTGGTGCATGTGCTGGAGCGTGGGTACAGAGTGGTAGCTTGCCGCGGCAAGCGCCTTGCCGCGATCGTTGTCTTGCCGCGCCCGGAAGCTTGTCGCTCACCGGGCCTTGCCGGGACGCGAGGCGCGTCGCGGCAAGTTCCTTGAGATGCCTTGATTGGCCTTCCCGGCAAGCTCCTCTTGCCGGGGTCTTGTCTCTTTGGCTTAAACACTTTGTTCTTGAATGGCTCCAAAGGAACCACGGAGGACCTTGGCGGTCACCCGGCAAGCCTTGCCGCTGGGTGCTGCGACTTCCCGTGCACAAGTTCGGGATACTAGGGTACCCCTACTCTAGTACACTGACAGGAGCCCCCGGGCCTGGGCCACACACGGTGCCGAGCGCTGTTGGGCCAGGCCCAAAATAGGGCACGGGCACGCGCGGCCTGGGTTATGCCGTATCTTACTCCGTATCCACCGCGCCCTCCCCTAACGGCACGCGTTGAATGCGGCCTCGTGGGAGAGATCATGGGTGGTTCTTTATTCGGAAAAACGGAACCTCCGCCCCTCCCTCTTTATAAGCAGGGGAAACAGGGGCAGTTCGCCCATCTCGCCAGTTGCTGTTCTAATCTCAGAAATCTCCGCCGCTCCCCCCTTCCTTACTAGAGCAGAAAGAGAGCAGCGCTCCGCCCCCCATCGCCACCAACGCCACCAACGCCGTCGATCTCCCCCACCACCTTCGCCATGGCTCCAAAAGCCGGGAAGGCCGTGAAGTCGGCCGAGGCGCTGCGGCTCGAGGCGCTGTGAAAGGAGCGGGCAACCTTCCTCCCCGAGCTCGCCGCGAAGGAGCTGGGGGAGTACTACTACCTCTTCTGGTCGACGGAGACGCGAGCGCATCCTTGCACGAAGGTACTCTCCGCCGCCGCTTCGGAACGGGCTCCGAACGGATATCCCTTCTTCGCGCTGTTCTTCTACTGCGGGCTTTGCCCGCCTTTCTCTGAGTTCTTCTGCGATATTATGAACACCTATGGGTTCCACCTCCTTGATTTCACCCCCAATGTTGTTCTGACTATGGCAGTTTTGGCACATCTCTGCGAAAACTTTGTCGGAGTCCACCCAAACGTAGCTCTTTTTCGCCACTTCTTTATGCCCAGAGTAGAGAGAGGGGAGCCTCTATCCGGCAGAATTGCCTGGATCTCGAGGGCCGGCAAGAAGGAAGCTTATCTGGAGGGAGAGCTCCGCAGCAAATGGGAGGAGTGGAGAGCAGAATGGTGCTGGATTGTCAAGGAGAATCCGCAGCCATTTACCGCCTAGCGCCAAGCCCCAGTAGTGTGCGGCAACGATTGGAGCAGTATGGCCCTGGAAGACGATAGGCTGAAGATTGCCGTCACCCGGATCCTGCGCCTCAGGCTTGCCGGGCTCACTGTAGGCGCCGTTGGTGCAGATTTTCTTCGCCGCCGTATCGCCCCCCTGCAAGAGAGGAGGAGACCCGCCTGGGAGTTTGGGGGTCCGGCAGACATCATGAGGCTGCGCCCGGGCCTCAACTTCAACTTCACCGTCCTGGAGTTGGACGCGATGCTCAAGGAGCGGTTCAAGCACGACCCTCAACATCCCAAATGGTTCAGGCTGCCGAAGGGCGTCGTCCCACTGTGCAACAATTCCTCGCTCGATCGCATCCGTGCAATGATGCCTCTGTGCGATTCGCATGGAATTGTTCCAACATGGCAAGAGCCCGCAGACGACGTCGTGCAGGAGTTCTTCGACGGCTTGGTGGAAGTGGCGGTCCGCTCCGACGAACAGAAGAGCCTCACCCGTGACACCACTGATGCGGAGATGCAGCGCATCGCCACCAGGGCGGAAGAGGCGGCGGCAGCCGCTGCCGCGGGCGAGTTTGGATTCACCGTGGAGGAGGCAGAGGCAGCAGAGGCGGCAAGCCTTGCCGAGCGAGAGTGGCTTGCCGGCGAGGAAGAGCTTGCCGGGCCTGACGCCGAGTCGAGCGAGCCCGCCGAGGGTGCGAGCGGCCCGCCATCTTCAAGCAGCTTGTCGCAAGCAGAGCCCCCAGCGCAGCCCCCAGTTCCACCAAGAAGGCGTCTCCGCAAGGCCGGGGACGTAGCAGGGCGGCAGGCGAGTCAACAGCCATCGCGCCGCGCGACACGCTCCACCGCGACAAGCACTGTTGCCGCGCGAGCGCCTCACGCCGCTGCGGCAACTGGAGCGGGGTCCTCCCGGACCACTGCTTCTGCTCCTGCCGCTATCCCTGCCAAGCGGTCAAGGGAACCCACTCCTCCGCCTCGTCGCGCCGAAGGTGGGCCGGACTTCGACCTCTCCGCGCTCAGCTCCGACGAGGAAGAAGAAGAGTAAGATTCTCTGCTGTACTTGTAATTCTTCGATTCTTGTTGTTTTTGTCTTGTATCTGATTTGCTTTACTCTGAACTCATTCCTTTTCAGGACTCTGGCCCAGAGAGCGGCGAAGAGAGCCAAGGTCCCGGTGGTTATCATCGAGGATGAACCCACCGCAACAGCAGGGGGTGCGCCCGAGACCACCTTGCCGGACCCGGCAACTACTCCTCAAAGCAGCCCCCAGCGTAAGTATATGGCTTACTTCCCGCTGTTAGGCGCGCATGGGTGTTCTTTCTTTTGCTGACATCTGACTGTTGGTTTGTGTAGGAGCAGAGCAGCCTCACCAGGAGCACCCGGAGGCCGCCCCCGAGATGCTATCTGCTTCGACTACACCGCCAAGGGAGGATTCCCCGGCAAGGGAGCGTTCTCCGGCAAGGGAGAAGTCTCCGGCAAGGGGTAGCTCTCCGGCAAGGGACGGTTCTCCGGCAAGGGACAGCACCAGCGACCCCCTGGTGGTGGAGCCCATGACTGCAGATCCCAGTACAGGTAACCCTTCTTGCTTGAAAACTTCCCTTGGGTTCTTCTTCTGATTTTCTTTTTAGATATTTTCTTGACTTTTTCTCCCTTTGATCCATCTGCCACAGAGCCGATGGAGACCGAGGTCGCCGGCGAGGAGAACGTGCGCGGCAACACTGACGATGCCGCTGCCACCGAAGAAGAAGCAGCTGGCGCTGAGGATCCCGCCGGTGAAGAGGCCGCCAAAGCTGCCGCCGCAGGAGCTGGCGAGGGATCTGGCGATCGCACTGATGGCCCCGAGGCCGCAGGAGCGTCAGGCGCTGCACCGATCGCCGATCCCCCTGCCGCCGCCGCAGCGTCAGGCTCCGAAGAGCCCCAGCCAGGTGCCTATTTGAAGGCCGGCAATGGCATTTTCATCAAGCTTCCCTGGGCGTCAAGCTCCAGGGCGCCGGTCGAAGGAGAAACTGTTAATGGAGAAGTGCTCGCCTCCGCTGGGCTGACGCTGGTTGACACGCCAAGCAGCAGCAGCGACGAGACTGAGGAGGAGTGAAAGTGCAACTAATCCCCGGGTGGTTTTGGTAATTAATAACAACATATATATATCATTGAACTAATAGTTACTTGAGAATCATTTCAGAGAGTTCAGTGATATGGGTATGGCAAGGACTGAAGAAGTGGACCCCCCAAAATGCTAAGGCAAGCATTGGCAAAAGCTCAAGACTCCATTTTTGGTTTAGTGATCCAAGATCACATTGAGTCCATAGGAAAAGCCAATACTATTAAAAGGGGATGAGGTTATGATGATGATCTGGTTGCTCAAGTGCTTAGTGATACATCTCCTAAACTATCAGCAATTTTCACTGCCATATACACTCATAAGTAGTCTCGGTCCCACCGATATTCCAAACTCAGTCACACCGAGATGAACCACCTCAGCCATAAGCCAAACCCTAGAAAACTCGGATTTTCCGATTCTGAACTCGGTCTCACCGAAACATGAGTTGCCAAGCTTCTGTAACCTTCTGTCATCAAATCGGTGTCACCGAGATGATGAAGTCGGTCCCACCGAAACTGGCATGCTCTTGTCATTGCACGAATCGGACTAACCGAGATTGTATTTTCAGTCCCACCAAAAATCCCAACGTTCACATTATTTGAACTATCGGTCTCACCGAGTTGTCCACTTCGGTCCCACCGAGATTGCTCAAATGTGTGTAACGGTTGGATTTTGTGTGGAGGCTATTTATACCCCTCCACCCCCTCTTCATTCGTGGAGAGAGCCATCAGAAAGAACTACCACTCCTACCTTACATTTCTGAGAAGAGAACTACCTACCCTTGTGTTGAGATCAAGTTGCTCCACTCCCACCATATGAAGCTTGATCTCTAGCCTTCCCAAGTTGCTTTCCACTCAATCCTTTCTTCCACCACAGCCAAATCAGTGAGGAGAGTTGAGTGTTGGGGAGATTATCATTTGAAGCACAAGAGCAAGGAGTTCATCATCATCTACAACATCTATTACCTTTTGGAGGGTGGTGCCTCCTAGATTGGTTAGGTGTCGCTTGGGAGCCTCCGTCATCGAGATGTGGAGTTGAACCAAGAAGTTTGTAAGGGCAAGGAGATCGCCTACTTCGTGAAGATCTACCCCGAGTAAGGCTAGCCCTCCGTGGGCGTAGGCCATGATGGAATAGACAAGGTTGCTTCTTCGTGGACCCTTCGTGGGTGGAGCCCTCCGTGGACTCGCGCAGCCGTTACCCTCCGTGGGTTGAAGTCTCCATCAACGTGGAAGTACGATAGCACCACCTATCGGAACCACGAGAAAAATCACCGCGTCTCCAAAATTGCGTTTGCTCTTCTCCACCTCTCTTTACTACATGTGCAATTTACTTTCCGCTGCCTATACTCTAGAATTGCATGTGTAGGGTGATGCTTGACTTGATCATAAGTGTGAATCTGCCAAAAACTATTCTTTGTCAAAAGGCAGAATTTTTATATTGTCAAGTAGTCTAATCACCCCCCCTTCTAGACATACTTCCGATCCTACAAGGAGCGGCTGCTGCGGAAGCTGGTGTTGCTCTACCGCGCTCGACAGGCCAAGCTGGAATCCTGAGAAGCGCTTGTCGCGAGGGCGGGAGTGGACATCGAGAAGCACGCGGAGGAGCTCCGTGGTCGTAACCAGGAAGCCCTCCGGTCCCTGGCAGAGGAACGGGCGCAACTCGCTGAGGAGCGGAAAGCCTTCCTCCTCGAGAAGGCAGAAGCTGAAGAGCAACAACGGCTTGCCACCGAGGAGCTGTTTGCATGGGAAGGCGAGTTGGCGTAGCGGAAGGTCAATCTGGACAGCCACGAGGAGGAGCTTGCTGCGCGCGAGCAAACATTTGGCGGGGCTCTCAAGGAAGCAGAGGATGCTGCCGCAGCTGCCGAGGCCGCCAAGAAGGAGCCGGAGACGAAGGTGGCGCAGCTGGAGGCCGATCTCAAGATGAGCGGCAAAGAGCTTGCCGCGCTCAAGCGTGAGCGCAAGAAGGATGCCTACGCCCATGGCGAGCTGCAGGGTCGTCTCATCGAGAAGGGCAAGGAGCTTAGCGCCGTCAAGGACTCCAACGCAGATCTTGAGTTGAAGCTGGCTACTTTGACCAAGACGCTGGACGGCGCCAAGGAGCAGGAGGTGGCCTTGAAGGAGGAAATCAAGGCCAACGAAGTGCTGCTGACGAGGGCCGCCGAAACCCAGAACACTTTTAGGGAGACAGTGGAACTCTGGACAGAGGGTCTCGTGAATATCGCCGCAGTTATTGACGGGGAGCTGGCGCAGCTGGGGATGGAGGATTTTGGGTATTCCTTCGATGAGAACCTCCAACCCAGCGCCAAGCTCACTTTGTTCTTCAAGGGCGTGGCGACGGCCCTCCAGCGACTCCGAGAGAAGATCCCAAAGCAGCTGGCCGACGAGTCGCGCGCAATCTGCGCGGGAGTTCTTCAAAAGGTGTTGGTGAAGGTGGCCTTCCGCAACCCGGGCCTCAACCTCACCAATGTCCTCAAGAAGCTGCCGCCGGATGCTGATCTGGAAGCGCTCAAGGCCCTTGTCGCACCCATTGTGGACAAGGTGAGCAAGATCAAGAGGGTTGAGGGCGATCGTGTAGATTAGGCCGCCCGCTTCCTCCTTTTCTTGTCGCTGCTACTCATGTTACGGGAACAATCTATTAGATCTGCGACAAGCTATCTTGTAATATAACTTTATTTTGGGTATCGATTGCTATGTTATTTCCTTTACTTGATTCCTTCCTTTGTATGTTTTTACCCTACGCTATTAGGAAACTTGCCGGCGCGGGCACCTTAGCGGCGAGCGCTGAGTGCGGGATGTCAGCAGCCTGCTGGCGGTGCCGCCACCGACAAGAAACCTTGTCGCAGCTAGTCGCAGCTCACTTAAGTTGTTGAGCGGACTCGAAACAAAGTAAGGGCACAACTAGCTACGAGTTGGTTCCTCCGCGCACAGGTTTTCCATACAAAGCACGGTCGTTCGAGGAAGATAACTTAAAAATTTTAAAACTGATTGCTCAAACTTTGGCAACTTAGCTTTTCTGTCGTTTGCTTCCCGGTAAGGCAAAACTTTCTTGAACGACGCCTGGTCCACATTATTATCTTCTCCTTTCCCCCCGGCAAACTTGTGGGCGAGGGAACCTTCCCTTTCCTTGAGAAAAAGAAAGAAGAGAAAATAAAGATATGGAGCCTTACGGCTCGTTATTGCTTACCGGGGGTAGGTGCTGCACAAAGTGTCAGATAACACATGCAAAAAATAGAAAGCATGAAATTGACAAGATGTGCGGAGCACATGAGCTTTATTTATGCACGGGGTCTGCGCCCGGCTTTGTACAAAGGATTACATGCAACAGCGGCAAGACTTGTACAAAAGGTGGTTACCGAAACAGGTTCCGGCAACCGCGCCTTATGAGTAAAACTTACGAAGATGCTCAATGTTCCAGGAGTTGCTCACCGGAAAGCCATCTTTGGTCTCAAGGCGGACAGCGCCAGGCCTAGTGACTCGTTTCACCCGGTAAGGGCCTTCCCACTTTGGCGTCAACTTGTTGGAATTCTTGGCGGATTGAACGCGCCGAAGAACAAGGTCGCCTTCCTCGACACTTATGGCATTAACTTTGCGGCTATGATAGCGGTGCAAAGCTTGCTGGTATCGAGCAGCTCGTACAGCAGCCTGAAGACGGTCTTCCTCAAGGAGCAGCGCGTCATCTTGTCGCAGCTGCTCTGGCTCAAGCTCATCATAAGCGAGCACTCGAGGCGACCCGTATACGAGTTCCATGGGGAGAACTGCCTCTGCTCCATAGACTAGAGCGAAAGGTGTCTGGCCAGTGGCTCGATTTGGCGGCGTCCTGATCGACCAAAGAATCACCGGCAGCTCCTCAATCCAGTTCTTTCCGCACTTGCGCAGCCTGTCGAAAGTTCTGGTCTTGAGCCCGTGCAGCACTTCAGCATTTGCCCTCTCCGCTTGACCGTTGCTTCTCGGGTGAGCAACAAAAGCGAAGCAGACCTTGGCGCCAAGATCTTGGACGTATTGCATGAAGGTGCGGCTCGTGAATTGCGTGCCGTTGTCGGTGATGATCCTGTTAGGGATCCCGAAACGGCAAACAATCGACCTGAAGAACTTGACTGCTGACTGTGCTGTCACCTTCCTCACTGCTTCCACTTCCGGCCACTTTGTGAACTTGTCGATTGCAACGTACAAGTACTCAAAGCCCCCGACAGCTCGGGGAAAGGGGCCGAGGATGTCGAGCCCCCAGACCGAAAATGGCCAGGATAAAGGGATCGTCTGGAGAGCTTGAGCTGGTTGGTGTATCTGCTTGGAATGGAACTGGCACGCTTCACACTTGGTTACTTGTGCAGTTGCATCCTGGAGGGCTGTCGGCCAAAAGAAACCTTGCCGGAATGCTTTGCCGGCAAGTGCTCTTGCGCCAATGTGGTGACCACATATGCCTCCATGTATCTCCGCCAACAGCTTTTGTCCATCTTCCCGGTGAATACACTTCAATTTCACACCTTGAGTCTTCTTCTGTACAGTGTGTTGTCGACAAACTGGTACATACTTGACTGCCGGGCTACTCTTTTCGCTTCTTCTTGTTCTTCGGGAAGTTCTCCTGTCTGAAGGAAACGGACAATCTGCTGTGCCCATGCTGGAGCTTGCGGCTCGACAACAAGGACTAAAGGCACATATGCTGCTGCGGGAACATCCGCTTCTACGGCAAGAACCTGCGGCTCAGCCGGAGCTTGACGTTCCCCGGCAAGCTTGCCGGAGCAAAACTTGTCGGGAGCGTCTGCTTCAACGGAACAAACCCTAGGGTTTGCCAGAGTAGACTGCTCCTCAGCACTCTCGGTGTTGATCTTGGGGACCTTCTTGGCGGCGGCTTCGGGGAGCTCTGCCAGAAAATAGTCACCAGAAACCAACTTCCTCTTCTTACTCTGTCCAGTTGACGGCGCTACGGACGGTTGAGTCAGTTTGAGCACAAAGATCCTTGGTTCCACAGGTAACTTAAGTGCGGCGCACTTTTGACAGGCCATCAGCAATGTCGTTCTGAGCTCTTGGAACATGTTCCATCTGTAGGCCATCAAAGTGCTCTTCTAATTTCTCACTTCGTCAACATAGGCTTCCATCAACGGACTCTGATAATTCTTGTTCACTTGGTGGACGACAAGCTGCGAGTCACCCCTGACAATGAGCTTCTTGATCCCAAGGTCTGCTGCGATCCTGAGACCGGCAAGCAAACCTTCATACTCTGCGGTATTGTTTGTTGCTTGCTACTTGGGAAAGTGCATCTGGACTACGTACTTGAGGTGCTCTCCGGTGGGTGCGACAAGCAGCACGCCCGCACCGGCGCCTTGCAGCGAAAAGGCACCATCAAAGTACATGATCCACTCTTTGCTTGCTTCCTTGACGGGGATGCTCGTGTTTGGAATTTCTTCATCTGGTGTTGGCGTCCACTCCGCTTTGAATTCTACCAATGCTCGACTTTGGATAGTTGAAGTGCTCTCAAACCTGAGGCCAAAGCTTGATAGATCCAGTGCCCACTCGACAATCCTCCCTGTTGCTTCTGGATTCTGCAGTATCCTCTTCAGCGGAAAATGAGTGACAACTGTGATTTCATGTGCTTGGAAGTAATGGCGCAGCTTTCTCGAGGCCATGAGAAGGCCGAAAAGCAATTTCTGCACACCAGAGTACCTTGACCTAGCCCCCTGCAGAAGGGAACTGACAAAGTAAACTGGGCGCTGCACCATTTTCTTCTGTATCTCCCCTTGCGCCTGCACAGATCCACCCTTGTCGGGACCAGAGCTTGTCAGCGAAGCCCCCTGCTTGTCGCTGGATGCATCTGTCGTGGTTGCTGGCTCATCATCCGCCTCCCTCTCTGCTACTAACGCAGCACTAACCACTTGATTGGTTGCCGCTATATACAGCAGCAACTTCTCTTGTGGCTTAGGTGCAACAAGTGTTGGAGTGGAGGACAGGTATCTCTTTAAATCCTGCAGCGCAGCCTCCGCTTCCGGAGTCCATGTTATTGGACCTGCTTTTTCAATATTTTGAAAAACGGCAGGGCGCGCTCAGCAGACTTAGAGATAAACCTGCTGAGAGCAGCCACGCAACCGGCAAGTCTTCGTACATCCTTGACGCGCTTTGGTGCTTCAATCTACTCAATGGCCTTGATCTTGTCGGGATTGGCTTCAATTTCCCGCTGAGACACAAAGAACCCAAGAAGCTTGCCGGAGGGGACTCCAAACACACACTTCTCGGGGTTAAGCTTGAGGTTGATCTTGCGCAGATTTGCAAAGGTTTCGTCTAAATCTTGAATCAGAGTTGCCTTGTCCTTGCTCTTGACCACTATGTCATCCATGTAGGCTTCCACATTTCTGTGCATTTGTGGCTCAAAAGCGTCATGGACTACTCTTGCAAATGTTGAACCAGCATTTTTTAATCCGAAAGGCATCCGTATGAAACAGTATGTGCCACATGGAGTGATGAATGCGGTCTTCTCCTCATCCTCTTCTGCCATGAATATCTGATGATATCCTGAGTATGCATCAAGAAATGAAAGCAAGTCACATCCGCCCGTGGAGTCAACAATCTGGTCAATGCGCGGCAAGGGAAATGGGTCTTTGGGACAAGCTTTATTAACATCGGTATAGTTGATACAAAGCCTCCATTTCCCGTTTGCCTTGCGCACGACTACAGGATTGGCCAAGCACATAGGATGGAGCACTCCTCTGACAAGGCCTGCTGCTTCCAACTTCTTGATTTCTTCTGTGATGAATTCTTGGCGCTCCACTGCTTGTTTCCTGACTTTCTGCTTGACGGGCCGCGCATGAGGACAGACGGCAAGGTGGTGCTCGATTACTTTCCTGGGAACACTGGGGATGTCAGACGGTTGCCACGCAAACACGTTGACGTTCGCCCGCAGGAAAGCAACGAGCGCGCTTTCCTATTTAGGGTCGAGAGTGGCACTGATGGTGAAGGTACCACCAGTGCCGTCCTCCTTGGCGGGCACCTTCTTGGTCTCTGGCAGAGCCGCCATTGTCTTCTTACACTTGCCGGTGGAGCTCGATGGTGCGTCCTTGACGGTAGCGCAGCACTCCGAAGAGGTGCGCTTGCCGGAGTGGGCATCAGAACTCTTGCCGGACTTGGTCTTCTTCTTCCCCCCAGGAGCTTCAGCGGCAAGTGACTTGCGTTTAGCTGCGGCTGCTGCTTCCCGGTAGATCTTGTCGGCGCAGATAAGAGCATCCTTCTTGTCGCCAGGGACAGAGATGACACTTATCGGGCCTGGCATCTTCAGTACATTGTATGCATAGTGAGAGGCTGCCATGAATTTGGCGAGTGCTGGACGGCCGAGTATCCCATTGTAAGGCAATGGAAAGTCAGCAACGTCAAAAGTGACCCTCTCAGTCCTGAAGTTCAACTCGCTGCCAAATGTTACCGGCAACGTGATCTTTCCCTTCGGCTTGCTCCTTCCCGGATTGATTCCTTGGAATGTGCCGGTCTCTTCGAGCTCGCTGTCAGGGATCTGGAGTTTCTGGAGTACCGCGGAGGAGATCAGGTTCAAGACGGCCCCGCCGTCAACTAGCATCTTAGTGACCTTGAGTTTGCGGATAGTTGGTGAAACCAACATCGGCAAGCACCCGACCGTAGTTATGCGATCAGGGTGGTCCTCAATATCAAAGATGATACGCGTGCTGGACCATTTCAGAGGCTTTCGTGACTCGACTGGTGGTTCTGCCGCATTGACTTCCCGCACCCACTGCTTGAGCTGGCGGTGTGAAGTATGCAGAGAAGCACCGCCGTCAACGCACAGGACCTCTGTGGCTTTCTGGAACTCCTGCTCATCGGCCTCGTCATCATCCATATCTTCATCGTCGTCGTCATCTTCATCCTTGTCGCGGCCGCGGGGAGGTCTGTCTCCTTGCCGCTGCTTGGCCTTGCCGCGGCATCCTCCTCGGCCGGGACGTTTCTTGCCGGATCCTCCAGTACCTTCTCGACCTTCTTGCTGCTCGACCTTCTTGCAGCTCTGGAGATCATGGCCCTTGGTGCGGTGGATCTTGCAGTACTTCTTGCCGGTGCTGTCCTGCTTGTCGGCGGCCGCCACAGCTTCGGCTTCCTTGGCGCCACCTCCGTTGCCGTACTGCTCAACGACTAGCACATCTTTGCCTTTCTTCTTCCTGTTGTTCCGCCGCCGGTTTTTCCTTGCCGGGGCGGCATCCTCGCTGTCAGATCCTCCTGCTCCTACATTCTCTCCGGGGAGTTTCCTCCCTTCCTCAGCACGTGCACACTTGTCGGCCAGGGCATATAGCTCATTGACGTCTCTGATCTTGCACATCGCCATATCCTCCCGCATCCTGCGGTTACGCACGTTCTGATGGAATGCGCTGATGACCGCGGCAGGGTGGACATCTGGGATGTTGCGCTGTACATGGCTGAATCTCTGAATGTACTTGCGCAGGGGCTCTCCTTCCTTCTGGGCGAGCAGATGAAGATCGCTCTCTTGGCCATGAGGCTTGTGGCCGCCTGTAAACGCGCCGACAAACTGATGGCACAGATCTGCCCAGGAGGATATGGAGTTGTCCGGCAAGTGCATGAGCCAAGACCTGACATTGGGCTTGAGTACCAGCGGGAAGTAGTTGGCAAGGATCTTGTCGTCCCGTCCCCCGGCAGCTTGCACCGCGATGGTGTAGATGCTGAGGAACTCCGACGGATGCAACTTGCCGTCGTACTTCTCTGGTACGTCTGGCTTGAAATTCTTCGTGCTGGGCCACTGGACTTGCCGTAGCTCACGAGTGAATGCAGGGCAACCTACCACGTACGGCAAGTCACCTGGTTCCCCTGGCGCATGCATGTCGACAGCGGGCCCAGCGCGCTGGTCCGATTAACGCCGCGCTTCTCTTTGACGCTCAATGCGGGTACGAGCGTCTTCTTGATGTCGTTCGTGAAGAACTTGGCGCTGATCGCAGCGAGCTCGTGGATCTGACGATGCGGTGGAGTCGCTGTCGAGGTTGACCCGGCGAGTCGGCGATCTTGGCCTTCGGGGTGGAGAGTGCATGGTGGTTGCACCCCCTCTGGTCTTGTCACCATCGGCTCGCGCCTGGCAATCTTGGCACGGCTGCGATTTACTCGGCTGCCATGGAGTGTCGCCGTTGGCGAAGCCGATGAGACTCTGAATGGTGGCCCTCCAATCGTCGATCTTGTCCGACGTTGGAGGGTAGTCCAGGAGCAGTTGAGCTCGTGCCAAAGCTTCTGCTGGAATTTTGGGTGGTGGTGGCGAACGGTGCGAGGAGCGGGATATGCTCGGACTTCTAACTACGTCAGAAGGAGCAGTATCTCGTCCAGGCGACCGTGCCACGCTCGTGCCAGCATGTTGGCGTGCATGCTGGTCTTGAGCACCCCGAGATCCACCAGCTTGACCTTGGTCCAACGAACGTATGGCACCGCGGGTACCAAGACGTTGTCGGTCCCGCGCCTCCTGAGAGGGGCGCGGTGCATGTACGGACGCCGAGGTCTGTGCAGCCTTGTCCTTGGACCTGGCGGCACCATGAGCTCCCTCGTCGACGCCCGTTCCTCCGCCGGCGTCCACCCCACCACCCGTTTGCTCCGGTGGCGGTGGGTTCGACGCGGACGGAGCAGCCACCTCCGAAGCCTTCTTCTTCGGTGGCATGTCGATGAAGATGATGAAGATCTAGCCCGTGTGAATGCCAGATCAGGTTCACACAACCTCGACGCCCCCTACCTGGCGCGCCAAAGATGTCGTGGGAACGAACACCTATGGGGCAGGGCCCCTTTCGGTTCGGCGGGGGGCGGAGGTCGCACGAAGAGCAGATCGAGGCGAAGCACACGAGCGGTTTACCCAGCTTCGGAGCTCTCCGGAGAGATAATACTCCTACTGCTGCTTGTCTGATTGTATCGTGTTCTTGCTTGGGAGCGTTGAGAGCTACAGTACACACTAGCTGTGAGACCGAGCGTGAGTGTTTTCTGGTCTCTCCCCCCCCTACGTTGCGCATGGGCCTCCTTTTATATGCTCAAGGGGTCACCGACAGGTGGCAACGCAGTCAAGGGTAAAAATGGAAAAATGTTGTGGTTGGTGCAACTACTTGTATAGTGTATCCTACCTAACTCTGACGGCAGGGGACAAAGGCATTAAATGCCCGTCTGCGTCGCCCAAACAGTGCAAACAGGGACCGTCAGGGGCGCCACCGCTTGCCACGATGGCAATCTTGTTAGCGTCGCTTGCCACCTCGCACCGCTGGCTGCACAGCCTCTTGCCACGCGCACCTGGAAAGGTCTCAGGGCGACACGTTGGTGCATGTGCTGGAGCGTGGGTACAGAGTGGTAGCTTGTCGCGGCAAGCGCCTTGCCGCGGTCGTTGTCTTGCCGCGCCCGGAAGCTTGTCGCTCACCGGGCCTTGCCGGGACGCGAGGCGCGTCGCGGCAAGTTCCTTGAGATGCCTTGATTGGCCTTCCCGGCAAGCTCCTCTTGCCGGGGTGTTGTCTCTTTGGCTTAAACACTTTGTTTTCGAATGGCTCCAAAGGAACCACGGAGGACCTTGGCGGTCACCCGGCAAGCCTTGCCGCGGGGTGCTGCGACTGCCCGTGCACAATTTCGGGATACTAGGGTACCCTACTCTAGTACACCAACACCCCTATTAGATCTTTGTTTTTCAATATGAATCTTAATAATTATGGGACCGGAGATGAGTCAACTTTAGTTAAAAGGCGTCCCAATAATTCAGAGTTTTTAGATCTTGATGCTAAATTTGGTAAAAGTGGGATTTGAGAGGTCAAGACTTTAAATAGCATCAAACCCACTATCTTGGATTTTAAGGAATTTAATTATGATAATTGCTCTTTAGAAGGTTGTATTTCCTTGTTGCAATCCGTTGTGAATTCTCCTCATGCTTATAGTCAAAATAAAGCTTTTACCAAACATACCGTTGATGCCTTGACGCAATCCTTTGATGAAGTACTTAATTTGAAGTTTCTATACCTAGAAAACCTAATGATGAGTGGGAACCTACTATAAAGATTAAAATTAAAGATCATGAGTGTTATGCTTTATGTGATTTGGGTGCTAGTGTTTCCACGATTCCGAAAACTTTATGTGATATTCTAGGTTTCCATGATCTTGATGATTGCTATTTAAATTTGCACCTTGCGGATTCCACCATTAAAAAGCCAATGGGAAGGATCAATGATTTTCTCATTGTTGAAAATAGAAATTTGGTGCCCTTAGATTTTATCGTTCTTGATATAGATTGCAATCTTTCTTGCCCTATTATTCTTGGTAGACCTTTTCTTAGAACGATTGGCGTGATTATTGATATGAAGGAAGGGAATATTAGATTCTAATTTCCATTAAGGAAAGGCATGGAACACTTTCCAAGAAATAAAATTAAATTACCTTATGAAACTATCATGCGGGCTACTTATGAATTGAGTGCCAAAGATGGCACTACTTAGATCTGTCCTCACTTTTATGCCTAGCTAGGGGCATTAAACGATAGCGCTAGTTGGGAGGCAACCCAATTTTATTTGTATTTTTTGTTTTTGTTTCTGTTTAGTAATAAATTTTGCATCTACCTTCTGTTTAGATGTGTTTTATGTTTTAATTAGTGTTTGTGCCAAGTAGAACCTATAGGATCACCTATGGTGATAGTTAATTTGATTCTGCTGAAAAACAGAAACTTTGCGCGCACGAAATTAGTTTTGTTAAATCACAGAAACGTGATTTTGTGTTGATTCTTTTTACTGTAGATCAATATACAAATTTCCCAGGACCTCCTATTTTGGTAGGATTTGTAGAGTTCGATAAGTATTCGTGGGTTACAGATTGCTACAGACTGTTCTGTTTTTGACAGATTCTGTTTTTCGTGTGTTGTTTGCTTATTTTGATGCATCTATGGCTAGTATTAAGAGGTATGAACCATAGAGAACTTGGAATACAGTAGGTTTAACAACAATATAAATAAAGAATGAGTTCATTACAGTACCTTATGTGGTGGTTTTGCTTTCTTTCACTAACGGAGCTTATGAGATTTCCTTTTGAGTTTTGTGTTGTGAAGTTTTCAAGTTTTGGGTAAAGATTTGATGGACTATGGAATAAGGAGTGGCAAGAGCCTAAGCTTGGGGATGCCCATGGCACCCCAAGATATTAAAGAATAGCCAAAAACCTAAGCTTGGGGATGCCCCCGGAAGGCATCCCCTCTTTTGTCTTCGTTCATTGGTAACTTTACTTGGAGCTATATTTTTATTCGCCACATGATATGTGTTTTGCTTGGAGCGTCGTGTATGATATTAGTTTTTTCTTTTTAGTGTACCACAATCATCCTTGCTGTACACACCTTTTGGAAGAATCCCACTTGATTAGAATTTATTAGAATATGCTATGTGCTTCACCTATATCTTTTGAGCTTGATACTTTTTTCTCTAGTGCTTCACTTATTTCTTTTAGAGCACGACAGTGGCTTAATTTTGCAGAAATTTTTGATCTCTCATGCTTCACTTATATTATTTTGAGAATCTTTTAGAACAGCATGGTATTTGCTATGGTTATAAAATTGGTCCTAGAATGGTAGGCATCCAAGTTGGGTATAATAAAAACTATCATAGAAAGTGAATTGGATACTGTGATCAATTTGATACTTGATAATTGTTTTGATATATGGAGGTAGTGATATTAAGGTCATGCTAGTTGGGTGATTATGAATTTAAAGAATGCTTGTGTTGAAGTTTGTGATTCCCGTAGCACGCACGTATGGTGAACCGCTTTGTGATGAAGTTGGAGCACAATTTTATTTATTGATTGTCTTCCTTATGAGTGGCGGTCAGGGACGAGCGATGGTCTTTTCCTACCAATCTATCCCCCTAGGAGCATGCGCGTAATATTTTGTTTTTGATGACTTGTAGATTTTTGCAATAAGTATATGAGTTCTTTTGACTAATGTTGAGTCCATGGATTATACGCACTCTCACCTTCCACCATTGCTAGCCTCTCTTGTACCGCGCAACCTTCGCCGGTACCATACACCCACCATATAGCTTCCTCAAAACAGCCACCATACCTACCTATTATGGCATTTCCATAGCCATTCCGAGATATATTGCCATGCAACTTTCCACCGTTCCGTGTATATGACACGCATCATCATTGTCATATTGCTCTTTGCATGATCATGTAGTTGACATCGTATTTGTGTAAAGGCCACCTTCATATTTTTCATACATGTCGCTCTTGATTCATTGCATATCCTGGTACACCGCCGTAGGCATTCATATAGAGTCATATCTTGTTCTAAGTATTGAGTTGTAAATCTTGAGTTGTAAATCAATAAAAGTGTGATGATCTTCATTATTAGAGCATTGTCCTAGTGAGAAAAGGATGATGGAGACTATGATTCCCCCACAAGTCGGGATGAGACTTCGGACTAAAGAAAAAAAATGAAAAAAAAGAGAAAGGCCAAAAAAAAGAGAAAGGCCCAAAAGAAAAAAAAGAGAAAAGAAAAAAAGAAGAAAAGAAAAAAAATGAGAGAAAAAGAGAGAAGGGACAATGCTACTATCCTTTTTACCACACTTGTGCTTCAAAGTAGCACCATGATCTTCATTATAGAGAGTCTCTTATGTTGTCACTTTCATATACTACTGGGAATTTTTCATTATAGAACTTGGCTTGTATATTCCGATGATGGGCTTCCTCAAAATTCCCTAGGTCTTCGTGAGCAAGTGAGTTGGATGCACACCCACTTAGTTTCTTTTGTTGAGCTTTCATACATTTATAGCTCTAGTGCATCCATTGCATGGCAATCTCTACTCACTCACATTGATATCTATTAATGGGCATCTCCATAGCCCGTTGATACGCCTAGTTTATGTGAGACTATCTTCTCCTTTTTTGTCTTCTCCACAACCACCATTCTATTCCACATATATGCTATGTCCATGGCTCACGCTCATGAATTGCATGAAAGTTGAAAACGTTTGAGATTACTGAAGTATGAAACAATTGTTTGGCTTGTCATCGGGGTTGTGCATGATTAAATACTTTGTGTGATGAAGATAGAGCAACAACCAGACTATATGATTTTGTAGGGATAACTTTCTTTAGCCATGTTATTATGAGAAGACATGATTGCTTGATTAGTATGCTTGAAGTATTACTATTTCTTATATCAATATGAGCTTTTATTTTGAATCATTTGGATCTGAACATTCATGCCACAATAAAGAAAATTACATTGAGAATTATGCTAGGTAGCATTTCACATCAAAAATTCTGTTTTTATCATTTACCTACTCGAGGACGAGCAGGAATTAAGCTTGGGGATGCTTGATACGTCTCCAACGTATCTACAATTTTTGGTTGTTCCATGCTATTATATTACCCTTTTTGGATGTTTATGGGCTTTACTTTACACATTTTTATCATTTTTGGGACTAACCTACTAACCGGAGGCCCAGCCCGTATTGCTGTTTTTTTTGCCTATTTCAGTATTTCGAAGAAAAGGAATATCAAACGGAGTCCAAATGCAATGAAACCTTCGGGAGCGTGATTTTTGGAACGAACGTGATCCAGAGGACTTGGAGTGCAAGTCAAGAAGCAGCCGATGCGGCCACGAGGGTGGAGGGAGCGCCCACCCCTACAGGGCGTGCCCCCTATCTCGTGGGCCCCTCGGGCGGCCACCGACCTACTTCTTCCTCCTATATATACCCACGTACCCCGAGAACATCAGAACAAGCCACGAAAACCTAGGTCCACCGCCGTAACTTTGTGTATCTGTGAGATCCCATCTTGGAGCCTTCGCCGGCGCTCCATCGGAGGGGGAATCAACCACGGAGGGCTTCTACATCAACACCATAGCCCCTCCGATGAGTTGTGAGTAGTTTACCACAGACCTTCGGGTCCATAGTTGTTAGCTAGATGGCTTCTTCTCTCTTTTTGGATCTCAATACCATTTTCTCCTCGATCTTCTTGGAGATCTATTCGATGTAACTCTTTTTGTGGTGTGTTTGTCGAGATCCGATGAATTGTGGGTTTATGATCAAGTTTATCTATGAGAAATATTTGAATCTCCTCTGAATTCTTTTATGTATGATTGAGTTATCTTTGCAAGTCTCTTTGAATTATCAGTTTGGTTTGGCCTACTAGATTTATCTTTCTTGCAATGGGAGAAGTGCTTAGCTTTGGGTTCAATCTTGCAGTGTCCTTTCCGAGTGACAGCATGGGCAGGAAGGCACGTATTGTATTGTTGCCATCGAGGATAAAAAGATGGGGTTTATACCATATTGCATGTGTTTATCCCTGTACATCATGTCATCTTTCTTAATGCGTTACTCTTTTCTTATGAACTTAATACTCTAGATGCATGCTGGATAGCGGTCGATGTGTGGAGTAATAGTAGTAGATGCAGGCAGGAGTTGGTCTACTTGTCGCAGACGTGATGCCTATATACATGATCATGCCTAGATAATCTCATAATTATTCGCTTTTCTATCAATTTTTTGACAGTAATTTTTTCACCCACCATAATACTTATGCTATCTTGAGAGAAGCCACTAGTGAAACCTATGGCCCCCGGGTCTATCTTTTATCATATAAGCTTTCAATATACTTTTATTTGCATCTTTACTTTTCCAATCTATATCATAAAATACCAAAAATATATTTATCTTATCATACTATCTCTATCAAATCTCACTTTTTGCAAGTGGCTGTGAAGGGATTGACAACCCCTTTATTGCGTTGGTTGCGAGTTCTTTGTTTGTTTGTGTAGGTGCGTGGGACTTTTGAGGAGCCTCCTACTGGATTGATACCTTGGTTCTCAAAAACTGAGGGAAATACTTAGGCTACTATTGCTGCATCACCCTTTCCTCTTCAAGGAAAACCAATGCAAGCTCAAGACGTAGCACAAATTTACTATGTTATCCTAATTTTCCAGCATTTTTGTATTTATAGAAGTATGGTCATTGTCTAGATCATTACAGACTATTCTGTTTTTGATAGATTATGTTTTCAATGCATAGTTTGCTTGTTTCCTAGTTTCTATGGCTTATACTGCTCAATATAAATTGTGGAAATGATAAGGTACAATAGGAATTGTGTGAGAACAATTATGAATCTTGTCTTTGACAGTACTGAAGTGAATGGTTTGCTCTTTATCAATACTAACCTATCTCATGAACTTCCGTTAAGTTTTGTGTGTGATTGAAGTTTTCAAGTTTTCGGTGAGGTATCGATATGAGGAGAATAAGGAGTGGCAATACCCTAAGCTTGGGGATGCCCAAGGGACCCCAAGGTAATATTCAAGGAAGACCCAAGCAACTAAGATTGGGGATGCCTCGGAAGGCATCCCCTCTTTCGTCTTCAACATTATCGGTAACCTCACTTGGAGCTATATTTTCATTAGTCACATGATATGTGTGTTGCTTGGAGCATCATTTTATTTCATTTGTATTTTCTTGATACTATTTAGAATAATGTTTTGCATCTTTCATTTCAATAAAAATGTCAAGTATATCCTTTACCATGCTTATTTTGCAAGTCTACATGTTGCTGTTTAAAAACAGAAAGTTTTCTATAATTGCCTGAATATTTCTGAATAGTCGGAACATGATAAAATCTTGAAATTTTTGCACGGCGAGGCATGATCAATTTTATGCAGTGTGGTAATTTTCCAGAATTTTTGGAGTTACGGAAGTATGGATATTTATTCCTCCTTTATAGACTGTTCTGTTTAGACAGATTGATGTTATGTTTGCATTGTTTGCATATGTTTGCTTGTTCAATGATTCTATTTGAGGATGGAAGTATTAAATATGTAGAGGCATTTAGTATGCAATGTTAATTAATAATTTTAGTGATTTGCTACAGTCTAGAACGATAAGTTTATTGCATTTATTTATACTAACTTATCTCAAGAGTTCTTATTGAGTTTTGTGTGGATGAAGTTTTTAAGATTTAGGGAAACCATGATATAAAAGGAATTAAGGAGACACAAGAGCTCAAGATTGGAGATGCCCAAGGCATCCCAAGTATTTATTTCAAGAAGTATCAAGCATCTAAGCTTGGGAATGCCCCGGTAGGCATCCCATCTTTCTTCATGAACAATTATCGGTTAGTATCGGTTGAACCTAAGTTTTTGCTTCTTCACAGGATGTGTGCTATACTTGGAATGCCATTTTTTGCTTGTTATTTTAATAAAATACTTAGATCTGAAAGTTTTAAATGAGAGAGGGTCCTCAAATATCTATCCATTTACTTAACTACTCACCTGATCTTCACTTATATCTTTTTGGACTAGTTTGTCATTTACTCTCGTGCTTCGCTTATATCCTATGAGTAAATTGTTGAATGAATATCATGAAGATGAAATTATGTGTTCATATCATGCCTCTTAGTAGCTTCACATTGGGTTTATAAAGTGAAATCTATTGAAGCTTGACAATCGCAATATTGGTCATACAAGCAATTCTTGAATCATTAGTATAAGGAAGAGAACTTTCACATCGAAATATATTATCTTGGAGATCTTCTATGATTGTGAATACCCACTAATTATTTTCAAACTTGAGCAAATTAGTTGAAGTTGAACAAGGAAGACAATGTAATGAGTTATGTTTGGATATATTTGCATACAAGTTATATTGTTATGGATCCTCCAACATGTGGTGTTTGCTTAGGATCTTTTGTTAGCCAAAAATTCGTACTAAGTAGAGATACTATTTGTGCATCCAAAAACCCTTAAACCCAGCTTCTTGCCATGGTTGTCCACCAGACCTACCTATGGATTGAATAATATCCTTCAAGTAAGTTGTCATTAGTGCATAAAGCAATAAAAATTGCTCCTAAATATGTTTGATCTTTTATTGTAAGGAAAAATAAGTGTTGTACAAACTTGTGATGGAAAAGTAATAAAAGCAATGGACTGCATAATAAAGGTTGCTATCATAAGGGGCAATATAACTTGACATTCCTTTACATTAAGAGATTGTACATCCAAAAATAAGAAGCGCATGACAACCTCTGCTTCCCTCTACGAAGGGCCTGTATTTTACTTTTCAGTATTTACTTTTATGCAAGAGTCAATAGTATGCATTCACATTTCAACCTCAATTACTCTCTAGTTGGCAAGCATCATGTGGTGGGGAAAGATCTAGGCCCATATGACCAGTCAAATATATTAGATCATGAATTATTATTGTTGAAAATTATCTCTATGATAAATGAGTTGGGAGGCGATTAAGCCCCAAGCCCCTATGTTTCTCTATGTTTGATGGATGCCATTTGTTCTAGATATATGCTTTGAGTACTAGCAATCATAGAACACTGTATGATGATTGAGTATGTGGAGCTCTTACTAAGACTTTTTAAATAAGTTGAATTGCAATTGCCTGGTGATTCAGAACATAGGTTGTCAAGTTTCAAGAGAATGCATTGTTTGAACCATAATATGTGAATTTATTGCTACTTTATCAAGATGAGTTTTATGAGAAAGAGTTGATGTTATGATGCTAGGATAAGTGATTGAAATTATCATTGGTCAAACTTATGCACTATGCTAGCATTCACACTTCATAAATTATTTCTTTTATCATTTGCCTACTTGAGGACGAGTTGGAATTAAGATTGGCGATGCTGATATGTCTCCAACGTTTCTATAATTTATGAAGTATTCATGCCATGTTTACAACAATTTTATATGGTTTAAATGGAACTAACCTGGACTGACGCTGTTTTCAGTAGAACTATAGTGGTGTTCTTTTTTTGTGCAGAAATCAAAGTTCTCCAAATGCAGCAAAACTTTTTGACGATTTTTTGGAAGAAAAGAGGTACTAGAAGCTTCATGGGAGGACCAGAAGAGCCACGAGGGCCCCACAAGGCACCAGGGCACGCCAGGTGGGGCTGGCTAGCCCTGGTACCTTGTGGGCCCTTGGTGGCCCATCTTCGCGTGATTTCAATGCTGAAAAATCGTATATATAGAAACCCCCAGAAGTAACCCTAGATCAGAAGTTCCGCCGCCGCAAACCTCTATAGCCAAGTAAAACCAATCTAGACCCTGTTCCGGCACTCTGCCGGAGGGGGAAATCATCATAGGCCATCTTCATCATCCTGGGGGCCACCAGGATGAGGAGGGAGTAGTCCACCCTCAAGGCTGAGGGTTTGTACCAGTAGCTATGTGTTTAGCTTTTCTCTCTCCCTCGTGTTCTTGATTTGGCGCGATCTTGATGTATCGCGAGCTTTGTTAGTATAGTTGGATCATATGGTGTTTTCCCCTCTCTATCTTGTTGTGATGAATTGAGGTTTCCCTTTGAGATTTCATTATTATCGGATTGAATACTTTTATGGATTTGAGAACACTTGATGTATGTCTCACTATGAATACCCATGGTGACAATGGGGTATCATATTGATTCACTTGATGTGTGTTTTGGTACTCAACTCGCGGGTTCCCGAGGTGACATTGGGGTAATATGTGCATAGGGGTTGATGCATGTTCTCGTCTTTGTTTCTCTGGTAGAAATCTTGGGACACTCTTTGAGGTTCTTCGTGTTGGATTGAGTATTATGAATCTGAAATTGTTTGATGCATATGGTATATAATCAACCCACGGATACTCGTGGTCACATTGCAGTATCTAGGTGACATTAGAGGTTGTTGATGTGTATCATATGGTGATATTTTAGTACGAACTCTTAGATAGATCAATCGGAAAGGATAACTTTGAGGTGGTTTCGTACCCTACAAACAATTTTGTCTTATGTTCTCCGCTAGATAAGAACTTTTGAGTGATTATTCATCGTACGTTGAGGGATGGTTATATGATACAATTATACTATCGTTGTTGAGAGATTGCACTAGCGAAAGTAAAGACCCTAGGCCTTGTTTCTTGGCAACCGTTTGTGCTCACATTTGTTACTTGCTACCTTGATGTTTTTTTATTGTTCCTATTACAAAAATCAATATCCACTATAATTAGTACATTTGTATCACCATCTCTTCGCCGAACTAGTGCAACTATACAATTTATAATTGTATTTGATGTTTTGGGGACACAAGAGACTCTTTGTTATTTGGTTGCAGGGTTGTTTGAGAGAGACCATCTTCATCCTATGCCTCCCAAGAATTGATAAACCTTAGTTCATCCACTTGAGGGAAAATTGTTGCTGTCCTACAAAACTCCACGTTTAGAGGCCCAACACGAGTCTACAAGAACAAGTTGTGTAGTAGACATCACCTACCCCTGGGCGCACACTGGTGCTTTCGTTGGTGCACCAACGTGCTATAAAAATAGTTTTTAACCCTTTTCCACCACAGAGTTTTAAACCGCCGCTTTGACTATGTGTGCGACAGGGAGTACATCCACATGACCCAGAAACAGTCGGTAATAGGTCCTCCAGTCACACACGTGGGGCAAAAAGAGCTCATATGCGATTGGTCGAGCCATCGAAGACAAATATACATGACCAATTGTTTCCGTTTGTATATACATCCCACATAGTGAATCCCAGACAAACATTTTCGTTCGTATATAGATCCCACATTGTGAATCCCAGACAAACATTTCCGTCCGTATGTACATCACACACAATTTTCCATTCATGTGCAATCGGGGGAGATAATGCAGACGCTTTCGCAGGACAAGGCATGTGAGATCACCTTGCCATCTCACACAGTAATTATGGAACAAACGTTTGTGTGCCATACCACATCACACATAGTTTTTCGTATAGCCTCATCTGTGATAGGTGTAGCGATCACAAATGCTCTGCCTCAGTAAACCATTTGCATTGTTCAAGTATATCACACAGGATTCGATGCAGAAAACTGTGTGATATTGGGCTATCCATCACACATGCTTTTACTTCTAGAAACGTTTGTAAAGTGCCATGACCCATTTAGTAGGTTTATTAGTTTACAATTCATACCTACAATATAAAGCAAATTCACATTTCATATCGAACAACTATTTACCACTTTCATATCAGGCGCACAAATATATTTTAACATCACAGTACGAGAATACAACATAGTACAACATATAGCTAGTTCACCTTCATAAGCACAAAGTATGTTTAGCACAATATTAGAACAATGTATTAATTTCCCTAATCGACTGATGCATGATCAACCAAATTCATCTTCTCCACCTCTACTTTCAGTTCAGTAAGAGCCTGTTTTGCACTGACCAATTGGGAAAGTGCCTCCTCCTTCGCAAATACCATCTTAGCAAAGTCTACTTTAAAAATCTAAGCTCATTCTCCATCTTCATATTGTTACCCATATCTTAAAATATTCTTCAGCGCTGACAACATTTTCTCTATGCCTATCTCTATTTTCTTCCTCATACATGCTCCAGAGCTTTGCTAGTCACATCTTCAAAGACTGTGGCCACTCTTGATCAACCCACTCTAGGTAAGAACACTTTCGTTTATCCTATAATATTTGAAACTAAATTAGTTACAATTATAGGGAAAATGGGTTTCAAGCAACATAGAAATTCACCACATACATATTTTGAAAAAGTGAAGAAACATGTTAATTATGACATATCTTCTCAAAAAGATCAATGTGCAAACGAATTAATTGCTACTGAGACAACAACCAAATTCAGGAACATCACAAACTATAATTAACTGTAACAGCGCTACATGTTCTTAGTCATGTACTATAACAACAAATTGACAATTTTATGAGGAACTAAATATAACTGCAATAGCACAATGACATTGTTTAAATGGCATCATATTAATACTAACAAGTATGTACATGCACGAATTTGATAACATAGAACTAATAGCACTAAGGACCTCCACTATGTAGGCCAAAACCGGTGCCAAATCAACTGTTGCTACATTTGGCACCAGTGCCCTGCACTGCCTAGCCGACGCCAGAGGAAAAATTCAGGGAACCAGGGCACCTAGTTGCTTCGATGCCTAGTTCCTTTCTGCCATAAAGTATTAGTATTTTGCTGCTTGGCTTCTTTGATATCTAGAGCAAATTTGGCTGCACAAACAACTAAAAGTGGTGCCAAATAATTTTCTCAGGGCAACACTAATGAGATGGCAACATTATTAGATGCTAGGTAGAAATTGCGACAATGTCTTAATCACATCCAGATTAACATAGCATAGTGGCAGTGTCTGAATCACATCTAACAAATGATTTGTAACAACGAGAGTGGGGCTAACCTTATCTGTGCAAGACAGAAACTTCCTCCCATTGTCCATAGATTCAAAATTAACTAACTTCACACATGGAGATTGATGGTGACAACAAGCAGGAAGATCTTCACCTACCCTGCTCCATCCCTTGCAAGTGATGGTCCTAGGGAGCTACAAAAGGAAGAAATGGCACAAATTGGCCGCTAGGTTAAAATCCTTTATTCCAAATCATAATTGTAAGCCTAGGGGCGAGAGATAGGAGATAGGCATACCCGACTAGAGACATAGTTGTTGGAGGAGGAGGAACCACTTCAAAGGTCATTGAAGAAGACCATGGCATCCATGGCAGTCAGATGCGCGATGGCGAGAGCTAGGAAACAAGCAAGGAAGCGGCTATAGCTAGGAAGGAAGGAGGAAATAAGGGGAATGTGGCTCATGGTCGGGTATAAAAGGGGGTGGGGAGGGGGGAGTTAGATATTTTGGTAGTAGGCAAAAAAAATTGAAAGGTGGAGGGAACTTGGCGCGCAGTCTCATCGGGCACCATTCACTTTGAACAAATGTGTTCTTCGCAAACAATTCTTATGGTTTACGAGCATGTGATGAGTTTGAGCACTCAAATTTTGGTCAAAATTTCCCTGGGTACAATTCTCATCCACATCATTGCATAATTTAACATCCCTTGATAATTTGGGCACACACAAGAGACTACAGCACACAGACTACACTTATTTAATGGAGCAACTTTAGTAGTTAAACAAAGCCAGATTACCTAAACATTGCTCTCACAAAAGACCAACATTATAAACAAAGGCTAAGTACACATAATTTTAACAAAGTCGCGGACGCACCGCCCTATGCCTCGCCGATGTAAGATGAGATGTCGATGACTTGTCCTGGCGACATGGCATCATTGGCGTCCCCTAGACAGAAGTCGACCGCTTCCTCATCCTTGTCCTCATCCTCGGCGCTGCCCTCAAGGTTGTACTACTCGTAGTAGTGACGGCCCCAGGGTTTGCATTGGTACTCCACCGCCGATTCCTCGATGTAAATGTGCTTCTCAACCTCCTCCTTAGCCATGTGCAACTCCTCCTCCCGGCGCTCCTTGATCTCTGCATCCTCCTACATCTGCAGCTCTCGCTCGGCAGTCTCATTAGGAAGCAGGGGCTCCATGGCCTCCGCCGCCTTTCCGAACATGGCATGCATGTGGATTCTGAGGAGGCCTGGAATATCTTGGCGTGGGCGTCCTCGATCTAGGCGTCGACGGCCTCGACCTAGGCTAGGGTGACCTCCGCGGCATGGGAGCTTGCTCGAGTGCTCTCGATGTTTGCAGCCGTTGTTGTAGCTGCTACTGCAGCAATTTCAGCGGCTGTAGCTACCCTATCGGCTTCCGCAGACGCCCTCTCGGCGGATGCGGCCATGCTCTCAGCGTTAGGCGGACGTGCTCCTAATGGAGGCTGTCGGTGCAACAAACCCTAGGTATGTTGCCCGGACTGTACACAGGCTCAAGAGCAAGGTTACAACATCCAAGACAAGACCAGGCAGAAGATATAGCTCTTCGAGAAATTGAAGGGCAGATCAAGAAGACCAAGTCAAGCTAAAGGAGCAAGATACCACTAAGGAAAAACCTACCTTGCCGAACAAGCGAGCCTGCCGGGTCGAGGTTTCCCCAAAGATAAGTCTCAAGACTGCCCTAGCAAGCTTGCCAGGGGCGCTGAGGGCGGACTGCCCCGCCAAGGCTCCGCCGCTCCACCTCACAGCAATGCAAATCATCGATCGGTGCGGTGTCGATCCCCCAAGTGGCTGTTATTTGGCTCGTGGCAAACAAACTTCTGATGGAAATTGCTTCCTAATGACACCCGTCTAGAGACGTGTCACGTAGACAGGCGAGAAAGTGGCCAAACGGCCCGGCATGGCTTGCCGGCCTGCGCTACGATGTGACATTAAGTGCAGCATTTAATGCACCTTGTCCTTTGTGTGGAGTTAGGTATGATAGCAGTGTTTGCTACCTAATCAGTACGCAATGACTGATTTGCCATTGTGGCGAGCCCTTGATCTATAAAAGGAGGGTCGTGGCAACCTAAGAAAGGATTCGGACCCTTGTACTCTCATACGCGCATGGCTGCTCTTGCCCCATGGCAACCTTGCCGGCTAGAGCGTTGCATCTCCACCACGGTCCCCACATCAATCCACCAAAAGCAGGAGTAGGGTTTTATGCCTTGCGGCGGCTTCATCATCCATGGCGCCAAAGAATAAGCCTGGTGATGCAGCTCACGCATCCACCTCAAAGGCCCCTCCGCCCGCAGCCGTCGAGGACGTGGGGGCTACGGGGATGCACAAGGATGTGGGAGCTGCAGGGGCGTGGCCGGCGCAGGTGGCGGTGTCCCCACCTCCCCTACGGCTGAAACAGGAGCAGGAGGCATCGGAGAAGGACAACGCCAATAGCATCCCAGCGGCCACGCTCCACAGGGTGTGGGTGGGGAGATTAGTCCATCTCTACCTCTCCAGCCCACCGAAGGACGTAGCCACAGCGGCGACTCTCGCTCTGGGACGAACCGCAACCCTTTGGCTGCCCCCGCTGGCGCTGGCAGGTAGGGCCGAGGAGGTAGAGCAAGTCGCCTAGCAAGGCTCCTCAATATCAAGGGAAACCCACCAGAGGCCATGAGAAGAAGGATTGCGACGACGAGAGTGATGAAGGGAATGAGAAGGAAACCAGCGAGCAGGAATTCCAGAAAGCCACTGATGCCCTATGCATTGACAGGGGTGCGTCTTTGCACTCCTCTCACTACCAACTTAAACAGTGGGTGCGTGAAGTCAATGTCGTGGAGCCAGCGGCAGATTCTCGGAAGCCGCTCAAGTGGTCCCGCACACCCATCATCTTTGATGAAGAGGATCACCCTGACCGCACCACCACAGTACGGTGCTTGCCGTTGTTGGTCTCACCAACAATCTGCAATGTCAAAGTCACAAAGATGTTGGTTGACGGCGGGGTCGGGTTGAATCTGATTTTTGCAAAGGTCATCAGCAAACTCCAGATAGCAGATGAAGAGCTCAAGGTTACTGGTACGTTTCAAGGGATCAACCCTGGCAGGAGTCGTCCTTAGGGGAAAATCACACTGCCGGTAATGTTCAGGGGAGAGTTAAACTACCTGACCGAGAAGGTCGTATTTGATGTGGTTGACCTCCCCCTGCTGTACAATGGAATCCTTGGTCCATCCCTGGCCAAATTCATGGCGGCATCCCACTATGCCAATGCTACGTCTTGAGCTTGCGTTGGTTTTCCTTGAAGAGGAAAGGTTGATGCAGCAATAGTAGCGTAAGTATTTCCCTCAGTTTTTGAGAACCAAGGTGTCAATACAGTAGGTGGATCCTCAGAAGTCCCACGCACCTACACAAACAAACATGAACTCGCAACCAATGCAATAAAGGGGTTGTCAATCCCTTCACGGCCACTTGCGAAAGTGAGATCTGATAGAGATAATATGATAAGATAAATAATTTTTTTGTATTTTATAATACAGACAGGAAAAGTAAAGATTCAAATAAAAATAAATTGAAATCTTATATGATAAGAGATAGACCCGGGGGCCATAGGTTTCACTAGTGGCTTCTCTCAAGATAGCATAAGTATTACGGTGGGTGAACAAATTACTGTCGAGCAATTGATAGAGAATGGATAATTATGAGATCATCTAGGCATGATCATGTATATAGGCATCGCGTCTGTGACAATTATACCGACTCCTGCGTGCATCTACTACTATTACTCCCACATCGACCGCTATCCAGCATGCATCTAGAGTATTAAATTCATAAAGAACAGAATAACGCATTAAGAAAGATGACATGATGTAGAGGGATAAACTCATGCAATATGATATAAACCCCATCTTTTTATCCTTGATGGCGACAATACAATACGTGCCTTGCTGCCCCTGTTGTCACTGGGAAAGGACACCGCAAGACTGAACCCAAAGCTAAGCACTTCTCCCATTGCAAGAAATATCAATCTAGTAGGCCAAACCAAACTGATAATTCGAAGAGACTTGCAAAGATAACTTAATCACACATAAAAGAATTCAAAGGAGATTCAAATATTTCTCATAGATAAACTTGATCATAAACCCACAATTCCTCGGATCTCGACAAACACACCGCAAAAAGAGTTACATCGAATAGATCTCCAAGAAGATCGAGGAGAAGATGGTATTGAGATTCAAAGAGAGAGAAGAAGCCATCTAGATAATAACTATGGACCTGAACGTCTATGGTAAACTACTCACAACTCATCGGAGAGGCCTTGGGGATGATGTAGAGGCCCCTTGTGAACGATTCCCCCTCCGGTGGAGCTCCAACAAAGGCTACAAGATGGGATCTCGCGGATACAGAAGGTTACAGCGGTGGAATTAGGTTTTCGAGGTACGTGGGTATAGGAGGAAGAAGTAGGTCGGTGGACGCCCAAGGGGCCCACGAGATAGGGGTGCGTGCCCAGTGGGGGGGGGGCGCCCTCCACCCTCGTGGCCACCACGGCTGTTGCTTGGCTTCCACTCCAAGTCCTCTGGATCACGTTCGTTCCAAAAATCACGCTCCCGAAGGTTTCATTCCACTTGGACTTCGTTTGATATTCCTTTTCTTCGAAACACTGAAGTAGGCAAAAAACAGCAATACGGGTTGGGCCTCCGGTTAGTAGTTAGTCCCAAAAATGATACAAATGTGTAAAGTAAAACCCATAAACATCCAAAACGATTAATATAATAGCATGGAACAATAAAAAATTATAGATACATTGGAGACGTATCAAGCATCCTCAAGCTTAATTCCTGCTCGTGCTCGAGTAGGTAAATGATAAAAACAGAATTTTTGATGTGGAATGCTACCTAGCATATTTCTGAATGTAATTTTCTTTATTGTGGCATGAATCTTAAGATCCAAATGATTAAAAATAAAAGTTTATATTGACATAAGAAATAGTAATACTTCAAACATACTAATCAAAGCAATCATGTCTTCTCAAAATAACATGGCTAAAGAAAGTTCATCCCTACAAAATCATAAAGTTAGGCTATGCTTCATTTTTGTCACAAAAAAATGCTACCATCTTATACACCCCCGATGACAAGCCAAGCAATTGTGTCGTACTTAAATAATCTCAAACTTTTTCAACTTTCACCTAATACATGAGCGTGAGCCATGGATATAGCACTATGGGTGGAATAAAAGATGATGATGGGGATTGTGTGGAGAAGACAAAAAAGGAGAAAGTCTCACAATGACAAGGATAATTAACAGGCTATGGATATGCCCATCAATTGATGTCAACATGAGGAGTAGGGATTGCCATGCAACGGATGCACTAGAGCTATAAATGTATGAAAGCTCAACAAAAGAAACTAGTGGGTGTGTATCCAACTTGCTTGCTCACGAAGACCTAGGGCACTTTGAGGAAGCCCATCGTAGGAATATACAAGCCAAGTTCCATAATGAAAATTCCCACTAGTATATATGAAAGTGACAACATATGAGACTCGCTATATGAAGAACATGGTGCTACTTTGAAGCACAAGTGTGGAAAAGGATAGTAACATTGCCCCCTTTTTCTTTTTCTTTTTCTTTTTTCTTTTTTTGGGCCTTTCTTTTTTTCTTTTGGCCTTTCTTTTTTCCCTTTTTTTCTTGGCCTTTTTTTCTTTTTGGCCTTTCCTTTTTTTATTTGGGGACAATTGTCGGGGAGGCTGACCCACGAACACCTATGGGGCCGGCGGACCAGGCCCCTTTCGGTTTGGCGGGGGGGGGGGGGGGGCGGAGATCGCACGAAGAGCAGATCGAGGCGAAGCACACGAGCGGTTTACCCAGCTTCGGAGCTCTCATGAGAGATAATACTCCTACTGCTGCATGTCTGAGTATATTGAGTTCCTGCTCGGGAGCGCTGAGTGCTACAGTACACACTAGCTGCTAACGAGACCGAGCGTGAGTGTTTTCTGGCGTCGAAACCCCCCTCTACGTTGCGCATGGGCCTCCTTTTATATGCTCAAGGGGTCACCAACAGGTGGCAACGTAGACAAGGGGAAAAATGGAAAGGAATTGCGGTTGGTACAACTACTTGTACAGTGTATCATACCTAACCCTGACGGCAGGGGACAAAGGCATTAAATGTCCGTCTATGTCGCCCAAACAGTGTAAAAAGGGACCGTCAGGTGCGCCACCGCTTGCCACGATGGCAATCTTGTCAGCGTCGCTTGCCACCTCGCACTGCTGGCTGCACAGCCTCTTGCCACGCGCGCCTGGAACGGTCCCAGGGCGACACGTTGGTGGATGTGCTGGAGCGTGGGTATAGAGTGGTAGCTTGCCGCGGCAAGCGCCTTGCCGTGGTCGTTGTCTTGTCGCGTCCGGTAGCTTGTCGCTCACCGGGTCTTGCCGGGATGCGTGGCGCGTCGCGGCAAGTTCCTTGAGATGCCTTGGTTGGCCTTCCCGGCAAGCTCCTCTTGCCGGGGCCTTGTCTCCTGGCTTGAATACTTTGTTCTTGAATGGCTCCAAAGGAACCACGGAGGACCTTGGAGGTTATACGGCAAGCCTTGCCGCGGGGTGCTGCGACTGCCCGTGCACATGTTCGGGATACTAGGGTACCCCTACTCTAGTACACCGACAGTAGCCCCCGGGCCTGGGCCACACACGGTGCCGAGCGCTGTTGGGCCAGGCCCAAAACAGGGCATGGGCACGCGCGGCCTGGGTTACGCCGTATCTTACTCCGTATCCACCGCGCCCTCCCCTAACAGCATGCGTTGAATGCGGCGTCGTGGGAGAGATCGTGGGTGGTTCTTTATTCAGAAAAACGGAACGTCCGCCCCCTCCCTCTTTATAAGCAGGGGAAATAGGGGCAGTTCGCCCATCTCGCCAGTTGCTAATCCAATCCCAGAAATCTTCCGCCGCTCCCCCCTTCTTCCCGAAGCCGAAAGAGAGCAGCGCTCCGCCCCCCATCGCCACCGGCACCACCAACGCCGTCAATTTCCCCCACCACCTCTGCCATGGCTCCGAAAGCCGGCAAGGGGAAAGGCGTGAAGTCGACCGAGGCGCAACGGCTCGCGGCGCTGCGAAAGGAGCGGACAACCTTCCCCCCAAGCTCGCCGCGAAGGAGCTGAGGGAGTACTACTACCTCTTCTGGTCGACGGAGACGCGAGCGCATCCGCACACGAAGGTACTCTCCGCCGCCGCTTCGGAACGGGCTTCGTATGGATATCCCTTCTTCGCGTTGTTCTTCTACTGCGGGCTCTGCCCACCTTTCTCTGAATTCTTCTGCGACATTATGAACACCTACGGGTTCCACCTCCTTGACTTCACCCCCAATGCCGTTCTGACCATGGCAGTTTTCGCACATCTCTGCAAAAACTTTGTCGGAGTCCATCCAAATGTAGCCCTTTTCCGCCACTTCTTTATGCCCCGAGTTGAGAGAGGAGAGCCTTTATCCGGCGAAATCGCCTGGATCTCGAGAGCCGGCAAGAAGGAAGCTTATCTGGAGGGAGAGCTCCACGGCAAGTGGGAGGAATGGAGAGCAGATTGGTGCTGGATTGTCGAAGAGAACCTGCAGCCATTTACCGCCCAGCGCCAAGCCCCAATAGTGTGCGGCAACGATTGGAGCAGCGTGGCCCCGGAGGATGATAGGCTGAAGATTGCCGTCACCCGGATCTTGTGCCTCAGGCTTGCCGGGCTCACTGTAGGCGCCGTTGGCGCAGATTTTCTTCGCCGCCGCATCGCCCCCTGCAGGAGAGGAGGAGACCCGCCTGGGAGTTCGGGGGTGCGGCGGACATCATGAGGCTGCGCCCAGGCCTCAACTTCAACTTCACTGTCCTGGAACTGGACGCGATGCTCAAAGAACTGTTCAAACACGACCCTCAGCATCCCGAATGGTTCAGGTTGCCGAAGGGTGTCGTTCCGCTGTGCAACAACTCCTCGCTCGACCGCATCTGTGCAATGATGCCGCTGTGCGATTCGCATGGAATTGTCCCAACTTGGCAAGAGCCTGCAGACGATGTCGTGCAGGAGTTCTTTGACGGCTTGGTAGAAGTGCTGGTCCGTTCTGATGAGCAGAAAAGCCTCACCCGCGACACCACCGATGCGGAGATGCAGCGCATCGCCACTAGGGCGGAAGAGGCGGCGGCAGCCGCTGCCGCGGGCGAGTTTGGATTCACAGTGGAGGAGGCAGAGGCAGCAGAGGCAGGAAGCCTTGCTGATCGAGATGAGCTTGCCAGAGAGCTTGCCGGCGAGGGAGAGCTTGCCGAGCCTGAAGCCGAGTCGAGCGAGCCGGCGAGGGTGCGAGTGGCTCGTCGAAGACCGACTCCTCTTCCTCCTCATCTTCAGACAGCCCGCCGCAAGCAGAGCCCCCAGCTCCACCAAGAAGGCGTCTCCACAAGGCTGGGGACGTAGCGGGGCGGCAGACGAGTCAACAGCCACCGCGCCGCGCGACACGCTCCACCGCGACAAGCACTGTTGCCGCGGGAGCACCTCGCGCTGATGCGGCAACTGGAGCGGGGTCGTCCTGGACCACTGCCACTGCCCCCACCAAGCGGCTAAGGGAACCTACTCCTCCGCCTCGTCGCGCCGAAGGTGGGCCGGACTTCGACCTCTCCGCGCTCAGCTCCGACGAGGAAGAAGAAGAGTAGGATTCTTTGTTGTACTTGCAGTTCTTCAATTCTTGTTGTTTTGTCTTGTATCTGATTTGCTTTACTCCGAACTCATTCCTTTTCAGGACTTTGGCCCAGAGAGTGGTGAAGAGAGCCAAGGTCCCGGTGATTGTCATCGAGGACGAACCCACCGCGACAGCAGGGGGTGCGCCCGAGACCACCTTGCCGGACCCGGCAATCATTCCCCAAAGCAGCCCCCAACGCAGCCCCCAGCGTAAGTATATGGTTTACTTCCCGCTGTTAGGTGCGCATGGGTGCTCTTTGTTTGCTGATATCTGACTGTTTGTTTGTGTAGGAGCAGAGCAGCCTCACCAGGAGTGCTCGGAAGCCGCCCCCGACATGCCGTCTGCTTCGACTACAGCGCCAAGGGAGGATTCCCCGGCAAGGGAGCGTTCTCCGGCAAGGGAGAAATCTCTAGCAAGGGAGGATTTCCCGGCAAGGGAGAAGTCTCCGGCAAGGGATAGCACCAGCGACCCCCCGGTGGCAGAGCCCATGACTGTAGATCCCAGTATAGGTAATCCTCTTGCTTGAAACTTCCCTTGGGCTCTTCTTCTTCTGATTTTCTTGTTGGATATTTGCTTGACTTTTCTCCCTCTTCCGGCCTTCAGATCCACCTGTCACGGAGCCGATGGAGACCAAGGTTGCCGGCGAGGAGAACGGGCGCGGCAACACCAACAACGCCGTTGCCACCGAAGAAGCAGCTGACGTGATGATCCCGCCGGCGAAGTGGATGCCAAAGCTGCCGCCGCAGAAGCTGGCGAGGGGTCTGGCGATCGCATTGACGACCCTGAGGCCGCAGGAGCGTTAGGCGCTACACCGACCGCCGATCCCCCCGCCGCTGCCGCAGCGCCAGGCTCCGAAGAGCCCCAGCCCGGCGCCTATTTAAAGGCCGGCCATGGCGTCTTCATCAAGCTCCCCTGGGCGTCAAGCTCCAGGGCACCGGTCGAAGGAGAAACCTTTGATGGAGAGGTGCTCGCCTCCGCTGGGCTGACGCTGGTTGACGCGCCGAGCAGCAGCAGCGACGAGACTGAGGAGGAGCGGCTGCTGTGGAAGCTGGTGTCGCTCTACCGCGCTCGGCAGGCCAAGCTGGAATCCCGAGAAGCGCTTGTCGCGAGGGCGGGAGTGGACATCGAGAAGCACGCAGAGGAGCTCCGAGGCCGTAACCAGGAAGCTCTCCGGTCCCTGGCAGAGGAGCGGGAGCAACTCGCCGAGGCGCGGAAAGCCTTCCTCCTCGAGAAGGCTGAAGTTGAAGAGCAACAGCGGCTTGCCGCCGAGGAGCTGTTTGCGCGGGAGGGCGAGTTGGCGCAGCGGAAAGTCAACCTTGACAGCCACGAGGAGGAGCTTGCTGCGCGCGAGCAAACATTCGGCGGGGCTCTCAAGGAAGCAGAGGATGCTGCCGCAGCTGCCGAGGTCGCCAAGAAGGAGCTGGAGACGAAGGTAGCGCAGCTGGAGGCCGATCTCAAGACGAGCGGCGAAGAGCTTGCCGCGCTCAAGCGTGAGTGCAAGAAGGATGCCTACACCCTTGGCGAGCTGCAGGGTAGTCTCGCCGAGAAGGGCAAGGAACTTAGTGCTGGCAAGGAATCCAACGCAGATCTTGAGTTGAAGCTGACTAGTTTGACCAAGACGCTGGACGGCGCCAGGGAGCGGGAGGTGGCCTTGAAGGAGCAGATCAAAGCCGACGAGGCGCTGCTGGCGAGTGCTGACGTCACCCAGAACACCTTCAGGGAGAATGTGGAGCATTGGACGGAGGGTCTCGTGGATGTTGCCGCAGCCATCGACAGGGAGCTGGCGCAGCTGGGGATGGAGGATTTCAGGTATTCCTCCGATGAGAACCTCCAACCCAGCACCAAGCTCACCTTGTTCTTCAAAGGCGTGGCGCCGGCCCTCCAGCGACTCCGGGAGAGGATCCCAAAGCAGCTGGCCGACGAGTTGCGCATGATCTGCGCAGGAGCTCTCCAAAAGGTGTTGGTGAAGGTAGCCTTCCGCAACCCAGGCCTCAACCTCACCAACATCCTCAAAACCTTGCCGCCGGAAGATGATCTGGAAGCGCTCGAGACCCTTCTCGCACCCATTGTGGATAAGGTGAGCGAGATCAAGAGGGTTGAGGGCGATCGCATAGATTAGGCCGCCCGTTTCCTCCTTTTCTTGTCGCTGCTGGTCATGTTACGAGAACAATCTATTAGAGCTGCGACAAGCTATCTTGTAATATAACTTTATTTTGGGTATCGATTGCTATGTTATTTCCTTTACTTGATTCCTTCTTTTGTATGTTTTTTGCCCTACGCTTTTAGGGAACTTGTCGGTGTAGGCACCTTAGCCGCGAGCGCTGAGTGCGGGACGTCAGCAGCCTGCTGGCGGTGCCGCTACCGACAAGAAACCTTGTCGCAACTAGTCGCAGCTCACTTAAGTTGTTGAGCGGACTCGAAACAAAGTAAGGGCGCAACTAGCTACGAGTTGGTTCCTCCGCGCACAGGTTTTCCATACAAAGCACGGTCATTCGAGGAAGATAACTTAAAAATTTTAAAACTGATTGCTCAAACTTTGGCAACTTAGCTTTTCTGTCGTTTGCTTCCCGGTAAGGCGAAACTTTCTTGAACGACGCCTGGTCCACACCATTATCTTCTCCTTTCCACCCGGCAAACTTGTGGGCGAGGGAACCTTCCATTCTTTGAGAAAGAGAAAGAAGAGAAAATAAAGATATGGAGCCTTACGGCTCGTTATTGCTTACCGGGGGTAGGCGCTGCACAAAGTGTCAGATAACACATGCAAAAAGTATAAAGTGTGAAATCGACAAGATGTGCGGAGCACATGAGCTTTACTTATGCACAGGGTCTGCGCCCGGCTTTGTACAAAGGATTACATGCAACAGCGGCAAGACTTGTACAAAAGGTGGTTGCCGGAACAGGTTCCGGCAACCGCGCCCTACGGGTAAAACTTACGAAGATGCTCAATGTTCCAGGAGTTGCTCACCGGAGTGCCATCTTCGGTCTCAAGGCGGACAGCGCCAGGCCTAGTGACTCGTTTCACCCGGTAAGGGCCTTCCCACTTCAGCGTCAAATTGTTGGAATTCTTGGCGGACTGAACGCGTCGAAGAACAAGGTCGCCTTCCTCGAGACTTCTGGCATTAACTTTGCAGCTATGGTACCGGCGCAAAGCTTGCTGGTATTGAGCAGCTCGTACAGCGGCCTGAAGACGGTCTTCCTCAAGGAGCAACGCCATTTTGTCGCAGCCGCTCTTGCTCAAGCTCATCATAAGCGAGCACTCGAGGCGACCCGTATACGAGTTCCGTGGGGAGAACTGCCTCTGCTCCATAGACTAGAGCGAAAGGTGTCTGGCCAGTGGCTCGATTTGGTGTCGTCCTGATCGACCAAAGAACCACCGGCAGCTCCTCAATCCAGTTCTTTCCGCACTTGGCAGCCTGTCGAAAGTCCTGGTCTTGAGCCCATGCAGCACTTCAGCATTTGCCCTCTCCACTTGACCGTTGCTTCTCGGATGAGCAACAGATGTGAAGCAAACCTTGGCGCCAAGATCTTGGACGTACTGCATGAAGGTGCGGCTCGTGAATTGCGTGCCGTTGTCGGTGATGATCCTGTTAGGGATCCCGAAACGGCAAACAATCGACCTGAAGAACTTGACTGCTGACTGTGCTGTCACCTTCCTCACTACTTCCACTTCCGGCCACTTTGTGAACTTGTCGATTGCAACGTACAAGTACTCAAAGCCCCCGACAGCTCAGGAAAAGGGGCCTAGGATGTCGAGCCCCCAGACCGAAAATGGCCAGGATAAAGGGATCGTCTAGAGAGCTTGAGCTGGCTGGTGTATCTGCTTGGAATGGAACTGGCACGCTTCACACTTGGTTACTTGTGTAGTTGCATCCTGGAGGGCTGTCGGCCAAAAGAAACCTTGCCGGAATGCTTTGCCGGCAAGTGCTCTTGCGCCAATGTGGTGACCACATATGCCTCCATGTATCTCTGCCAACAGCTTTTGTCCATCTTCTCGGTGAATACACTTCAATTTCACACCGTTGAGTCTTCTTCTGTACAGTGTGTTGTCGACAAACTGGTACATACTTGACTGCCGGGCTACTCTTTCCGCTTCTTCTTGTTCTTCGGGAAGTTCTCCTGTCTGAAGGAAACGGACAATCTGCTGTGCCCATGCTGGAGCTTGCGGCTCGACAACAAGGACTAAAGGCACGTCTGCTGCTGCAGGAACATCCACTTCTACGGCAAGAACCTGCGGCTCAGCCAGGGCTTGACGTTCCCCGGCAAGCTTGCCGTAGCAAAACTTGTCGGGAACGTCTGCTTCAACGGAACAAACCCTAGGGCTTGCCGGAGCAGACTGCTCCTCAGCACCCTTGGTGTTGATCTTGGGGACCTTCTTGGCGGCGGCTTCGGGGAGCTGTGCCGGAAAATAGTCACCAGAGATCAACTTCCTCTTCTTGCTCTATCTAGTTGATGGCGTTACAGACGGTTGAGTCAGTTTGAGCACAAAGATCCCTGGTTCCACAGGTAACTTAAGTGCGGCGCACTTCGACAGGCCATCGGCAATGTCGTTCTGAGCTCTTGGAACATGTTCCATTTGTAGGCCGTCAAAGTGCTCTTCTAACTTTCTCACTTCATCAACATAAGCTTCCATCAACGGACTCTGATAATTCTTGTTCACTTGGCGAACGACAAGCTGCGAGTCACCCCTGACAATGAGCTTCTTAATCCCAAGGTCTGCTGTGATCCTGAGACCGGCAAGCAAACCTTCATACTCTACGGTATTGTCATTGCCTGCTCCTTGGGAAAGTGCATCTGGACTACGTACTTGAGGTGCTCTGTGGTGGGTGCGACAAGTAGCACGCCCGCACCAGCGCCTTGCAGTGAGAAGGCACCATCAAAGTACATCAGCCACTCTTTGCTTGCTTCCTTGACGGGGATGCTCGTTTCTGGAATTTCTTCATCTGGTGTTGGCGTCCATTCTGCTATGAATTCTGCCAATGCTCTGCTCTGGATAGTTAAAGTACTCTCAAACTTGAGGCCAAAGCTTGACAATTCCAGTGCCCACTCGACAATCCTGCCCGTTGCTTCTGGATTCTGCAGTATCCTCTTCAGCGGAAAACAAGTGACAACTGTGATCTCATGTGCTTGGAAGTAATGGCGCAGCTTTCTCGAGGCCATGAGAAGGCCGAAAAGCAACTTCTGCACACCAGAATACCTTGACCTAGCCCCCTGCAGAAGGGAACTGACAAAGTAAACTGGGCGCTGCACCATCCTCTTCTCCTCACGCGTCTGCGCAGATCCATCTTTGTCGGGACCAGAGCTTGTCGGTGAAGTCCCCTGCTTGTCGCTGGATGCATCTGCCGCGGTTGCTGGCTCATCATCCGCCTCCCTCTCCGCTACTAACGCAGCACTAACCACTTGATTGGTTGCCTCTATATACAGCAGCAACTTCTCTTGTGACTTAGGTGCGACAAGTGTTGGAGTGGAGGACAGGTATCTCTTTAAGTCCTGCAGCGCAGCCTCCGCTTCCGGAGTCCATTTAATTGGACCTGCCTTTTTCAATATTTTGAAAAATGGCTGGGCGCTCAGCAGACATAGAGATAAACCTGCTGAGAGCAGCCACGCAACCGGCAAGTCTTCGTACATCCTTGACGCGCTTTGGTGCTTCAATCTGCTCAATGGCCTTGATCTTGTCGGGATTGGCTTCAATTCCTCGTTGAGACACGAAGAACCCGAGAAGCTTGCCGGAGGGGACACCAAACACACACTTCTCGGGGTTAAGCTTGAGGTTGATCTTGCGCAGATTTGCGAAGGTCTCGTCTAAATCCTGAATCAGAGTTGCCTTGTCCTTGCTCTTGACCACTATGTCATCCATGTAGGGTTCCACATTTCCGTGCATTTGTGGCTCAAAAGCGTCATGGACTACTCTTGCAAATGTTGAACCAGCATTCTTAAAACCAAAAGGCATCCGTATGAAACAGTATGTGCCACATGGAGTGATGAATGCAGTCTTCTCCTCATCCTCTTCTGCCATGAAGATCTGATGGTATCCTGAGTATGCGTCAAGAAATGAAAGCAAGTCACATCCGGCCATGGAGTCAACAATCTGGTCAATGCGCGGCAAGGGAAATGGGTCTTTGGGACAAGCTTTATTAACATCGGTAAAGTCGATACAAAGCCTCCATTTCCTGTTTGCCTTGTGCACGACTACAGGATTGGCCAACCACGTAGGATGGAGCACTCCTCTGACAAGGCCTGCTGCTTCCAACTTCTTGATTTCTTCTGCGATGAATTCTTGGCGCTCCACTGCTTGTTTCGTGACTTTCTGCTTGACGGGCCGCGCATGAGGACAGACGGCAAGGTGGTGCTCGATTACTTTCCTGGGAACACCGGAGATGTCAGACGGTTGCCACGCAAACACGTCGACGTTCGCCCGCAGGAAAGCAACGAGTGCGCTTTCCTATTTAGGGTTGAGAGTGGCACTGATGGTGAAGGTACCACCAGTGCCGTCCTCCTTGGCGGACACCTTCTTGGTCTCTGACCGAGCTGCCATTGCCTTCTTACACTTGCCGGTGGAGCTCGATGGTGCGTCCTCGAAGGTAGCGCAGCACTCCGAAGAGGTGCGCTTGCCGGAGTGGGCATCAGAACTCTTGCCGGACTTGGTCTTCTTCTTCCCCCCGGGAGCTTCAGCGGCAAGTGATTTGCGATCTGTCATGGCTGCTGCTTCTCGGTAGATCTTGTCGGCGCAGATAAGAGCATCCTTCTTGTCGCCAGGGACAGAGATGACACTTATCGGGCCTGGCATCTTCAGCATGTTGTATGCATAGTGAGAGGCTGCCATGAATTTGGTGAGTGCTGGACGGCCGAGTATCCCATTGTAAGGCAATGGAAAGTCAGCAACATCAAAAGTGACCCTCCCAGTCCTGAAGTTCAACTCGCTGCCAAATGTCACCGGCAACATGATCTTTCCCTTCGGCTTGCTCCTTCCCGGATTGATTCCTTGGAATGTGCCAGTCTCTTCGAGCTCGCTATCAGGGATCTGGAGTTTCTGGAGTACCGCGGAGGAGATCAGGTTCAAGCCGGCCCTGCCGTCAACTAGCATCTTAGTGACCTTGAGGTTGCGGATAGTTGGTGAAACCAACATTGGCAAGCACCCGACCGCAGTTATGCGATCAGGGTGGTCCTCAATATCAAAGATTATAGGCGTGCTGGACCATTTCAGAGGCTTGCGTGACTTGACGGGTGGTTTTGCCGCATTGACTTCCCGCACCCACTGCTTGACCTGGCGGTGAGAAGTATGCAGAGAAGCACCGCCGTCAACGCACAGGACCTCTGTGGCTTTCTGGAACTCCTGCTCATCGGTCTCGTCATCATCCATATCTTCATCGTCGTCTTAATTTCATCCTTGTCGCGGCCGCGGGGAGGTCTGTCTCCTTGCCGCTGCTTGGCCTTGCTGCGGTGTCCTCCTCGGCCGGGACGTTTCTTGCCGGATCCTCCAGTACCTTCTTGGGCCTTCTCCTTGTCGCGTCGCTCGTATTCAGCCTTTTGCTGCTCAATAAGCTGCTCGACCTTCTTGCAACTCTGGAGATCATGGCCTTTGGTGTGGTGGATCTTGCAGTACTGCTTGTTGGTGCCGTCCTGGGCGACCGCCACAGCCTGGCTGTTGGTAGCTTCGGCTTTCTTGGCGTCACCCCCGTTGCCGGACTGCTCAACAACTAGCACATCTTTGCCTTTCTTCTTTCTATTGTTTCGCCGCCGGTTTTTCTTTGCCGGGGCAGCATCCTCGCTGTCAGATCCTCCTGCTCCTGTATTCTCCCTGGGGAGTTTCCTTCCTTCCTCAGCACGTGCACACTTGTCGGCCAGGGCATATAGCTCACTGACGTCTCTGATCTTGCACATCGCCATCTCCTCCCGCATCCTGCGGTTTCGCACATTCTGATGGAACGCGCTGATGACCGCGGCAGGGTGGACATCTGGGATGTTGTGCTGTACACGGCTGAATCTCCGAATGTACTTGCGCAGGGGCTCTCCTTCCTTCTGGGCGAGCAGATGAAGGTCACTCTCTTGGCCATGAGGCTTGTGGCCGCCTGTAAAGGCGCCGACAAACTGATGGCATACGTCTGCCCAGGAGGATATGGAGTAGTCCGGCAAGTGCATGAGCCAGGATCTGACATTGGGCTTGAGCACCAGCGGGAAGTAGTTGGCAAGGATCTTGTCGTGCCCCCCCCCCCCCCCGCAGCTTGCACCGTGATGGTGTAGATGCTGAGGAACTCCGACGGATGCGACTTGCCGTCGTACTTCTCTGGTACATCCGGCTTGAAATTCTTCGTGCTGGGCCACTGGACTTGCCGCAGCTCACGAGTGAACGCAGGGCAACCTACCGCGTACGGCAAGTCGCCTGGTTCCCCTGGCGCATGCATGTCGACAGAGGGCCCAGCGCGCTGGTCCGATTGACGCCGCGCTTCTCTTCGGCACTCGATACGAGTACGAGCGTCTTCTTGCTATCGTTCGTGAAGAACTTGGCGCTGATCGCGACGAGCTCGTGGATCTGATGATGCGGTGGAATCGCTGTCAAGGTGGATCCGACGAGTCGGCGATCTTGGCCTTCGGGGTGGAGAGTGCACGGTGGTTGCACCCCCACCGGTCTTGTCGCCATCGGCTCGTGCCTGACAATCTTGCCGCGGCTGCGATGTACTCGGCTGCCGTGGAGTGTCGCCGTTGGCGAAGCCGATGAGACTCTGAATGGTGGCCCTCCATTCGTCGATCTTGTCTGCCATTGGAGGGTAATCCAGGAGCAGTTGAGCTCGTGCCAAAGCTTCTGCTGGAGTGGTTGGTGGCAGTGGTGAACGGTGCGAGGAGCGGGATATGCTCGGACTTCTAACTATGTTAGAAGGAGCAGTATCCCGTCCAGGCGACCGTGTCTTGCTTGTGCCGGCATGTTGGCGTGCATGCTGGTCTTGAGCATCCCGAGATCCACCAGCTTGGCCTTGGTCCAACGAACGTATGGTACCGCGAGTACCATGACGTTGTCGGTCCCGCGCCTCCTGAGATGGGCGTGGTGCATGTACGGACGCCGAGGTCTGTGCAGCCTTGTCCTTGGACCTGGCGGCACCGTGAGCTCCCTCGTCGACGCCCGTTCTTCCGCCGGCGTCTACCCCACCACCTGTTTGCTCCGGTGGTGGTGGGTTCGACGCGGACGGAGCAGCCACCTCCGAAGCCTTCTTCTTCGGTGGCATGTCGATGAAGAAGATGAAGATCTAGCTCGTGTGAACGCCGGATTAGGTTCACACAACCTAGACGCCCCCTACCTGGCGCGCCAAAGATGTCGGGGAGGCTGACCCACGAACACCTATGGGGCCGGCGGACCGGGTCCCTTTCGGTTCAGCGGGGGGCGGAGATCGCATGAAGAGCAGATCGAGGCGAAGCACACGAGCGGTTTACCCAGCTTCGGAGCTCTCATGAGAGATAATACTCCTATTGCTGCATGTCTGAGTATATTGAGTTCTTGCTTGGGAGCGCTGAGTGCTACAGTACACACTAGCTGCTAACGAGACCGAGCGTGAGTGTTTTCTGGCGTCGAAACCCCCCCCCCTACGTTGCGCATGGGCCTCCTTTTATATGCTCAAGGGGTCACCGACAGGTGGCAACATAGACAAGGGCAAAAATGGAAATGAATTGCAGTTGGTACAACTACTTGTACAGTGTATCATACCTAACCCTGACGGCAGGGGACAAAGGCATTAAATGTCCGTCTGCGTCGCCCAAACAGTGTAAAAAGGGACCGTCAGGTGCGCCACCGCTTGCCACGATGGCAATCTTGTCAGCGTCGCTTGCCACCTCGCAGCGCTGGCTGCACAGCCTCTTGCCACGCGCACCTGGAACGGTCCCAGGGCGACACTGTAACGCCCCGAGACCGACGCTCCAGAAGACTTCCAGATATTCCGAGTTTCGCCGTGCGATGTATTTGTATGTTGCATTGCATCATGTCATCATGCCATCATGTCATTTAGTTTTGCAACTCACCTAAATAAATTGCATAGATCATTGATCTATTTAAATCAAGGGATATTCACATGGTGATTTCTCTTTAAAACATATTCAAAGTCTCCTACTATTATTAGGGAGCTATAATAAATATTTCATTATTTGGAATTGATCATAACACACTTGCAAATAAATTCCAATCCCTTTGTTATCTCAATTCATGGTCTCCAACTCTAAGCATAAATCCTTTCGTCATTTTCCCGAGCTCCACCAAATTTCTCGACATTTTTGGACATACCGAATACCCACTTCTTTCTCACACTCATTTGAATTAAATTCAAATGAGGTGGAATTCAACTCCACGCCCACGCTCCCTTTCCATTTTCCTGGATCAAGCTCATTTTTGTGAGTCCAGGGAAATTAACCCCTTGCACATATTCTTTCCCTAACCCTTTCTTTCTTTCATTCTCTATATTTCTTTTCTGTTAAGGAAAATATGAGAGGAAGGGAGAGAGAGAGCCTGCACCCGCCGGCCTCTTGGGCCTAACCATCCTGGCCGGCCCGTTCCACAGGCCCAACCGCGCCCTATCTAATCCTAACCCTAGCCCGACCTCCTCCTCATTCCCTCGCGCCGCCACCATGCAGCACACGCATCGCACTAGGGAGAGGAGATCCCCACGCGCAGCCCTCGACCCCCTCGCTCCCTCGCCCCATCCCTCCGGTGCGAGACCCGCATCTCTCTCCCGATCCCGCCGCCCCTCGCCGTCGCTCAGGCCCGCCGCGGTGCCCTGCGTCGCCGGAGCCCTGCGCCAAGACCTCCCCTGCCTCGTCTAGTCTAGGGCGAGGACGACCCGCATCACCCCCTTCCCATGCTCCGCAAGCCGCCGGTCTCAGCTTCTCAGCAGCCCCGCGTCCCCCGCCTCAAGCGGCGCCGCCTTCACCGGAGATCGCGTCAAGTGTAGCGCCGCCTCGCCCCCGCGGCGTCGACCTGCTGTTGCACCTCTGCCGCCTGCTTCCTCTCGTCAGCGAGCGCCTCGCCTTGCGTTGACCGCGCCCCTGCACCCTGCGACCGCATCAGCCGCAGCCGCCTCCATTTTTTTTGTTCCTTGCGGGAAGAAGACCCATGCCCTTCAACCGCAGGATGCTTCGTTGGGTTGTCTCCGCAAGGCCCCGTTTCGAATCAATACCAAGGCCAAGACCATCCCCGGGCAGGACCTCGTGTACGACTACACCCGGTGATGCGCCAAGTCCCACGACATTGACGACCCTTCAAGTTTGACTACCGTTGCCATGTACCACTACCGTCGCAAGAACCGTGACCGGCAAGTCCGAAGACCCCAAGTACCACGACTACCCTCGAGGAAGTTGGCTCCGTCAAGTTCGACTACAACTCGTGTACTACTACCGTCGCCGTGTACCACTACTTCCACTACCGTCGCCCCGAAGACATTGGATTTGTCAAGTACCTCTCTGAAACGAACGTGTACGACTACTTCCACTCCGAACTCGTTCCGCCCGAAATGCACGCTTTGAAGGTATAACCCCGAGACGACCTTCCGAGAACGAATGTGGGTTGTATGAGATGCACCCTATGTTTGCGCCGTGTCCGTTTGCTTCATGCATGTTCGTTCCTCGTTTGCCATGCTGCCGTCCCGTGGGAAACCGGAATCCGGGATCGCCCCACCATCTTGCATGACCCACTCACGTCACACTTCCTTTTGCATCGATATCTCAGTGAGTTACCGGGACCGGAATGTTGCCGTGGCACCATTTCCGTTTCACCGCCATGGCACCTTTTTCCTTCCGCCATGGCGACTAATGCCTCGTATCATGCTCATGTTAACGTTTTCATAAAATTGCATAAACTTGTATATGTCATCCGCATCATGATAACAACACTTAAATGCTTAAAATTGTGTTTGCATTAAATTGCTAAATAACATATGGGGATTTTCCGGAATTGTTGTTTGTTGTTTCCGGCCTCATTTAAAATTGCCTAGCTAGGTAGTTTAATTATGCTTCACCCCTTGCCATGTTTAATAACATTTAATATTGTTGAGTAGCTCATAACCGAGAGAAAACTAAATAATTGATGTGGTGTTCCGTCAACATGCACCTCGTTGCATATTGAGCTCCACTTAACTTGTAGTATTGTTTGTTGCACTTTGCCATGCCATGCCTCATTAAACCGGACATGCATCATACTTGATTGTGCTTCATGCCATGTTTATGTGATGGTTGTTTACTATGTTGTTTGTTTCTTTCCGGGTTGCTTCTCTCGTTAGCTTCGGTTTCGTTCCGGAGTTGTGAGGATTCGTTCGATGTCCGTTTGTGTTCTTCATGGATTCGTTCTTCTTCCTTGCGGGATCTCAGGCAAGATGATCATACCCTCGAAATAACTACTATCTTTGCTATGCTAGTTTGCTCGCTCTTTTGCTATGCCAATGCTATGATGCCTACCATTTGCTTGTCAGCCTCCCAAATTGCCATGTCAAACCTCTAACCCACCATGTCCTAGCAAACCGTTGATTGGCTATGTTACTGCTTTGCTCAGCCCCTCTTATAGCATTGTTAGTTGCAGGTGAAGATTGAAGTTTGTTCCTTGTTGCAACATGGAGATGTTGTTCCTTGTTGGAACATGTTTACTTGTTGGGATATCACAATATCTCTTATTTAATTAATGCATCTATATACTTGGTAAAGGGTGGAAGGCTCGGCCTTATGTCTGGTGTTTTGTTCCACTCTTGCCGCCCTAGTTTCCGTCATACCGGTGTTATGTTCCCGGATTTTGCATTCCTTACGCGGTCGGGTGATTTATGGGACCCCCTTGACAGTTCGCTTTGAATAAAACTCCTCCAGCAAGGCCCAACCTTAGTTTTACCATTTGCCTACCTAAGCCTTTTTCCCTTGGGTTCTGCAGACTCAAGGGTCATCTTTATTTTACCCCCCCCGGGCCAGTGCTCCTCCGGGTGCTGGTCCAAATCGAGCGATGTCCGGCGCCCCCTGGGCAATCAGGGTCTATGCCAACCCGATGTCTGGCTCATCCGGTGTGCCCTGAGAACGAGATATGTGCAGCTCCTATCGGGATTTGTCGGCACATCCGGGCGGCTTTGCTGGTCTTGTTTTACCATTGTCGAAATGTCTTGTAAACCGGGATTCCGAGACTGATCGGGTCTTCCTGGGAGAAGGTCTATTCCTTCGTTGATCGCGAGAGCTTATCATGGGCTAAGTTGGGACACCCCTGCAGGGTTATAAACTTTCGAGAGCCGTGCCCGCAGTTATGTGGCAGATGGGAATTTGTTAATGTCCGGTTGTAGATAACTTGACACCAGATCCGAATTAAAATGCATCAACCGCGTGTGTAGCCGTGATGGTCTCTTTTCGGCAGAGTCCGGTAAGTGAACACGGTTTTGGGTTATGTTTGACGTAAGTAGGAGTTCAGGATCACCTCTTGATCATTTCTAGTTGACGACCATTCCTTTGCTCCTCTTCTCGCTCTCATTTGCGTATGTTAGCCACCATATTTGCTTAGTGCTTGCTGCAGCTCCACCTCATTACCCCATCCTTCCTATAAGCTTAAATAGTCTTGATCTTGCGGGTGTGAGATTGCTGAGTCCTCGTGACTCACAGATACTTCCAAAACCAGTTTGTAGGTGCCTATGTTGCCGAGCAGGTGACGCAACCAAGCTCAAGGAGGAGCTCGATGAAGATCTTGCCCTTTGTGTTGTTTCGTTCTAGTTGATCAGTAGTGGAGCCCAGTTGGGGTCGATCGGGACCTTTGTCGCATTTGGGGTTCTTCTTTTATTTTGGTTCTGTAGTCGGACCTTGATTGTATCTGGATGATGTAATGCTTTACTCATGTAATTGTGTGAAGTGGCGATTGTAAGCCAACTATGTATCTCTTTCCCTTATGTATTACATGGGTTGTGTGAAGATTACCTCACTTGCGACATTGCTTTCAATGCGGTTATGCCTCTAAGTCGTGCTTCGACACGTGGGAGATATAGCCGCATCGAGGGCGTTACAAGTTGCTAATCAGAGCCATCCCCGACTTAGGAGACCCCTGCTTGATCGAATCGTTGGCGTTGTTGAGTCTAGAACAAAAATGTTTTGAGTCTTAGGGTTATATATATCGGAGAGTTAGGAATTCTTTTTACTCCTCAGTCCCTTCGTCGCTCTGGTGAGGTCTCCTGACGTAGAAGTTTTGACTTTCCTCTCCTCAAATTTCACTAAATTTTTTTTAGGATCACGCGGGTATCTTGGAATCGTTCCGATGGTTTTATGATGAGAACATTGTCTTGGTGCCTCCTGTCAGGGGTTTAGTGGAAGTGTCCCGGGGAGTTGAGCTCTGAGGTGTTGTCGCCATAATTTTATCGTTGCAGTTCTGGAATACCTGAGTTTAGTACGCCGACATCGAAAATCTCTTTTATGCAGTTCGTTGGTGAGATAACCCCGAGAACCCAGTACTGAGGTGAGTACAGGAGTATCGCCATAACTTGTATAACGGATGCTTTTTGAAGGTTGAGGTAGACGATTTCCGAAGGTTTCTTGGTTATGTGTTGAAGGATGGATATAGCTGGATGTAGGATTTGCTAGTTTTGGGTGAGATGTTATGCTTCCCCTGTATCCCCAACACCTGATTGCATAACCGGAAAATTTTGGGAGTTTCATAGGTGGGAATTCAAGTAGCTCTTAGGATATCTTTCCGACAGACGTATGATATGAAATTGGGGTTCGACGTCTAGTGGTCCGCCTATTCACGGTTGGTTTTACAGTGGTCTCGTTGTGTCTTAAAGAGTCCTTGGCTATGCCGACTCGGGGACGCTTCGTATGTCATGTGCACTGCCTTGTACATGATGGTGCTGTACGATCGAGCCCGTGTAGGCCCCACCACGAAAACTTCGGACGAAATCTCTATCATATGTTTGTTCCAGCTTATTCTGCAAGCCAGTCCTTTGTTTTTGTTTTGAGTTGTGGTATTTGAGTTGCTTCAATGTCAAGTGTTGATTCCATACCTTTCCGAAATGGTGTTCTCATACTCCGATGTGAATACCAATCCTTCTCGACAATCGAGATTGTCATGTCAATCCTTTTCAACCGGCATGTTTCTCTTCAAGTGGATCCGATCACTTCAACATCAGCAAGACCAATTATCATTTCTTCTCAACGGTGTTTGTTTCATCCGTCTCCAGGTTGCCTTTGTTTTTTCCCGCCCACCCACCCTTTTTCCTCAAGGACTAAGATTTCTTTACCAAGTATCCTTTTATTTTTGTGAAGTTTCTCCATTCTTTTCCGTCAATGTTCTTACCCGGTGGTTCTCAAGAAGATGTTCTACTAGTTCGTCATTCCTCATTCCTTTCTCTTCTCCGGTGGATTCAAGTCAAGTTTTGTTGATCATACCTTTTTCATCATTTCAATGTCTTCTCATACCGGTGCACCTCATTATCATTCTACTTCTCGCTATTTGTTATTCCGGAGTGCTCAAGATATCTCGAAGATTCGTGTTTCCACTCTGCATTTGTTCAAGCTCTTTCGAGATTGGTATCTCATTCAAGTCATTTAATTCAACCGGTGCAACATCTCTTTTAAATCTTTTCAACGGTGTTCTTTTGAGTGGGCCCTAACCCACAGGTCTTTTCCCAGGATCTTACCTGACTCTTCTATTTTCCCAGAGCTATCCTAAATTCTTCTCCAAGTTTGACGTAAGAATGAGTTATCATCAGACAAATGCTTTTCTCCAAGATCTTTCAAATTCTTTTCATAGTTGGCTCAACCTCTTTGCTTTTGATTCTTCCGGTGTGCCTCAATAATTCTTGGTGGTGTTTCTCGTTGTCATTCTCATCATTTGAAGACCGAAGAAGAGTTTCTCTTTAATCTTGCTCTATTCTCTTCAAGATTCATGGTGCTAGCTTGTTGCCATCCTCTCATAATTGATTTTCGATTGTGAGAGTTCTTTTCACCCATCCAGAGCAATTCAGGAGTCTCTTCAGTTTGATTCTCCGGAGCCCATCTTCTCAGAATTATTCATTCTCAGCTTTCAACTCTCGTTCTCCGAATCCTACCTGTGGATCGTTGAAGACTTTTCGGAAGTTTACGCTATATCTCTCTTAATCATTTCTACAAGAATAAGTAGTATGCCAAATCCGTTGCTTGTCATCAATTTAAATTGGTGAAGGATACGCATAACATAATTCTTATTTTGGTTTCATCCAAGTGATTAATCCTTTCCTTCGGAGTTTGTTCTGGAGTAATAAATTCTTGGCTTCTTGTTGTTCATCTTTCTTCCGGAGTTCCAAGTTTTCCGCATTATCTCGTCGCGAAGCTCCATCTAAATCATTGCAAGGTTTCTTCTCGTTATTTTCAACTTTCCTTTTGTTGGATCTTTCTTTTATTAACAGAGTTCTTCATGGAGGCTCTACATGGTGGTTCGTCAAGGATTCTTTTCATTCTTCAATTGTTCGTCAAGTTTTCTCTCGAAGTTAAGATCCGTCAAGCCATACTTCAAAATAAACATGGTGCTCAACACATGTTTTGTTTTGAGGAGTTCAAGCATTCTTCATCTTGCATTCCGAAGTGCAATTCTTTCGACCTTATCTTTTCAGGTGGTGTTATGTCATTTTGACAGTTTCATTCATGTTTCATGATTCACATGTTGTCAAGAATGAGGTATTTTAAATCCATCAATCTCTTCCTTGGATTTATCTTGTGTCATGTTTTCACCTAAAGCCTTCCCTAAGGAATGTTGCTATTATGGTGCTTATCAATGATCCAAGTTTTCTCCTATCCTCTTGGTGAAAGAAGTTTTTCATCGCCTTGGTGCTCTCACTCAAATCAATGGCTTCCTTTAGTGGCCATTTGTCACCTCATAATGTTGAGATGTTTCAATAAGTCCACTACAAGCTTATTCTTTTCGTTGTTGGTTTTCTAACAACTCCGTTCAATCCTTCTTTTTAAGGAGGCTCTTCCAAATTCAATTGTGGTAGAAGTTGTCACTTTCTTCTCCGTCCCTTTATTCCAATGATCTACTTCTATTCTTTCTTACGGAGGCATTGTGATGTTGCTCTTTTCACTCATCATCTCGTTTGTGAGGACCGTGTTCTTTTCTTGATTATCCATTTAACCGGAGTGTTGTGTTCTCATTCAAGTTCTTTCATGTTATCAAGTTTTGCCTCTCTTTTCTACCGCAGTGCTCTCAATTGTGTTCAACTCCATTGTGTTCTCTCTTTCAACTTTTCAACCTCTCGAGGTTCATTGGTTTCACTCGTTTGTCAAAGAAGCAACTTTGCCTTACCTCTTTCTCTTCCGTTTTCTCTCCGGTGCCATCCTAGATCTCGAGACGAGATCCTCTTGTAGTGGTGGAGTGTTGTAACGCCCCGAGACCAACGCTCCAGAAGACTTCCAGATATTCCGAGTTTCGCCGTGCGATGTATTTGTTTGTTGCATTGCATCATGTCATCATGCCATCATGTCATTTAGTTTTGCAACTCACCTAAATAAATTGCATAGATCGTTGATCTATTTAAATCGAGGGATATTCACATGGTGATTTCTCTTTAAAACATATTCAAAGTCTCCTGCTATTATTAGGGAGCTATAATAAATATTTCATTATTTGGAATTGATCATAACACACTTGCAAATAAATTCCAATGCCTTTGTTATCTCAATTCTTGGTCTCCAACTCTACCCATAAATCCTTTCGTCATTTTCCCGAGCTCCACCAAATTTCTCAACATTTTTGGACATACCGAATACCCACTTCTTTCTCACACTCATTTGAATTAAATTCAAATGAGGTGGAATTCAACTCCACGCCCATGCTCCCTTTCCATTTTCTTGGATCAAGCTCATTTTTGTGAGTCCAGGGAAATTAACCCCTTGCACATATTCTTTCCCTAACCCTTTCTTTCTTTCCTTCTCTCTATTTCTTTTCTGTTAAGGAAAATATGAGAGGAAGGGAGAGAGAGAGCCTGCACCCGCCGGCCTCTTGGGCCTAACCATCCTGGCCGGCCCGTTCCACAGGCCCAACCGCGCCCTATCTAATCCTAACCCTAGCCCGACCTCCTCCTCATTCCCTCGCGCCGCCACCATGCAGCACACGCATCGCATCAGGGAGAGGAGATCCCCACGCGCAGCCCTCGACCCCCTCGCTCCCTCGCCCCGTCCCTCCGGTGCGAGACCCGCATCTCTCTCCCAATCCCGCCGCCCCTCGCCGTCGCTCAGGCCCGCCGCGGTGCCGTGCGTTGCCAGAGCCCTGCGCCAAGACCTCCCCTGCCTCGTCTAGTCTAGGGCGAGGACGACCTACATCACCCCCTGCCCATGCTCCGCCGCCGCCGGCCTCTGCTTCTCAGCAGCCCCGCGCCCCCCGCCTCAAGCGGCGCCGCCTTCACCGGAGATCGCGTCAAGTGCAGCGCCGCCTCGCCCCCGCGGCGTCGACCTGCTGTTGCGCCTCTGCCGCCTGCTTCCTCTCGTCAACGAGTGCCTCGCCTTGCGTTGACCGCGCCCCTGCACCCTGCGACCGCATCAGCCGCAGCCGCCTCCATTTTTTTTGTTCCTTGCGGGAAGAAGACCCATGCCCTTCAACCGCAGCATGCTTCGTTGGGTTGTCTCCGCAAGGCCCCGTTTCGAATCAATACCAAGGCCAAGACCATCCCCGGGCAGGACCTCGTGTACGACTACACCCGGTGATGCACCAAGTCCCACGACGTTGACGACCCTTCAAGTTCTACTACCGTTGCCATGTACCACTATCGTCGCAAGAACCGAGACCGGCAAGTCCGAAGACCCCAAGTACCATGACTACCCTCGAGGACGTTGGCTCCGTCAAGTTCGACTACAACTCGTGTACGACTACCGTCGTCGTGTACCACTACTTCCACTACCGTCGCCCCGAAGACGTTGGATTCGTCAAGTACCTCTCCGAAACGAACGTGTACGACTACTTCCACTACGAACTCGTTCCGCCCGAAATGCACGCTTTGAAGGTATAACCCCGAGACGACCTTCCAAGAACGAATGTGGGTTGTATGAGATGCACCCTAAGTTTGCGCCGTGTCCGTTTGCTTCATGCACGTTCGTTCCTCGTTTGCCATGCTGCCATCCCGTGGGAAACCGGAATCCGGGATCACCCCACCATCTTGCATGACCCACTCACGTCACACTTCCTTTTGCATCGATATCTCAGTGAGTTACCGGGACCGGAATGTTGCCGTGGCACCATTTCCGTTTCACCGCCATGGCACCTTTTTCCTTCCGCCATGGCGACTAATGCCTCGTATCATGCTCATGTTAACGTTTTCATAAAATTGCATAAACTTGTATATGTCATCCGCATCATGATAACAACACTTAAATGCTTAAAATTGTGTTTGCATTAAATTGCTAAATAACATATGGGGATTTTCCGGAATTGTTGTTTATTGTTTCCGGCCTCATTTAAAATTGCCTAGCTAGGTAGTTTAATTATGCTTCACCCCTTGCCATGTTTAATAACATTTAATATTGTTGAGTAGCTCATAACCGAGAGAAAACTAAATAATTGATGTGGTGTTCCGTCAACATGCACCTCGTTGCATATTGAGCTCCACTTAACTTGTAGTATTGTTTGTTGCACTTTGCCATGCCATGCCTCATTAAACCGGACATGCATCATACTTGATTGTGCTTCATGCCATGTTTATGTGATGGTTGTTTACTATGTTGTTTGTTTCTTTCCGGGTTGCTTCTCTCGTTAGCTTCGGTTTCGTTCCGGAGTTGTGAGGATTCGTTCGATGTCCGTTTGTCTTCTTCATGGATTCGTTCTTCTTCCTTGCGGGATCTCAGGCAAGATGATCATACCCTCGAAATCACTACTATCTTTGCTATGCTAGTTTGCTTGCTCTTTTGCTATGCCAATGCTACGATGCCTACCATTTGCTTGTCAGCCTCACAAATTGCCATGTCAAACCTCTAACCCACCATGTCCTAGCAAACCGTTGATTGGCTATGTTACCGCTTTGCTCAGCCCCTCTTATAGCGTTGTTAGTTGCAGGTGAAGATTGAAGGTTGTTCCTTGTTGGAACATGGAGATGTTGTTCCTTGTTGGGACATGTTTACTTGTTGGGATATCACAATATCTCTTATTTAATTAATGCATCTATATACTTGGTAAAGGGTGGAAGGCTCGGCCTTATGCCTTGTGTTTTGTTCCACTCTTGCCGCCCTAGTTTCCGTCCTACCGGTGTTATGTTCCCGGATTTTGCGTTCCTTACGCGGTCGGGTGATTTATGGGACCCCCTTGACAGTTCGCTTTGAATAAAACTCCTCCAGCAAGGCCCAACCTTAGTTTTACCATTTGCCTACCTAAGCCTTTTTCCCTTGGGTTCTGCAGACTCAAGGGTCATCTTTATTTTACCCCCCGGGGCCAGTGCTCCTCCGGGTGCTGGTCCAAACCGAGCGATGTCCGGTGCCCCCTGGGCAATCAGGGTCTATGCCAACCCGACGTCTGGCTCATCCGGTGTGCCCTGAGGACGAGATATGTGCAGCTCCTATCGGGATTTGTCGGCACATCTGGGCAGCTTTGCTGGTCTTGTTTTACCATTGTCGAAATGTCTTGTAAATCGGGATTCCGAGACTGATCGGGTCTTCCTGGGAGAAGGTCTATTCCTTTGTTGATCACAAGAGCTTATCATGGGCTAAGTTGGGACACCCCTGCAGGGTTATAAACTTTTGAGAGCCATGCCCGCGGTTATGTGGCAGATGGGAATTTGTTAATGTCCGGTTGTAGATAACTTGACACCAGATCTGAATTAAAACGCATCAACCGCGTGTGTAGTCGTGATGGTCTCTTCTCGGCGGAGTCCGGGAAGTGAACACGGTTTTGGGTTATGTTTGACGTAAGTAGGAGTTCAGGATCACCTCTTGATCATTTCTAGTTGACGACCGTTCCTTTGCTCCTCTTCTCGCTCTCATTTGCGTATGTTAGCCACCATATTTGCTTAGTGCGTGCTGCAGCTCCACCTCATTACCCCATCCTTCCTATAAGCTTAAATAGTCTTGATCTCATGGGTGTGAGATTGCTGAGTCCTCGTGACTCACAGATACTTCCAAAACCAGTTTGCAGGTGCCTATGTTGCCGAGCAGGTGACGCAACCAAGCTCAAGGAGGAGCTCGATGAAGATCTTGCCCTTTTTGTGTTGTTTCGTTCTAGTTGATCAGTAGTGGAGCCCAGTTGGGGTCGATCGGGGACCTTTGTCACATTTGGGGTTCTTCTTTTATTTTGGTTCCATAGTTGGACCTTGATTGTATCTGGATGATGTAATGCTTTACTCATGTAATTGTGTGAAGTGGCGATTGTAATCCAACTATGTATCTCTTTCCCTTATGTATTACATGGGTTGTGTGAAGATTACCTCACTTGCGACATTGCTTTCAATGTGGTTATGCCTCTAAGTCGTGCTTCGACACGTGGGAGATATAGCCGCATCGAGGGCGTTACAGACACGTTGGTGGATGTGCTGGAGCATGGGTACATAGTGGTAGCTTGCCGCGGCAAGCGCCTTGCCGCGGTCGTTGTCTTGTCGCGTCCGGTAGCTTGTCGCTCACCGAGTCTTGTCGGGATGCGTGGCGCGTCGCGGCAAGTTCCTTGAGATGCCTTGGTTGGCCTTCCCGGCAAGCTCCTCTTGCCGGGGCCTGGTCTCCTTGGCTTGAATACTTTGTTCTTGAATGGCTCCAAAGGAACCACGGAGGACCTTGGCGGTCATACGACAAGCCTTGCCGCGGGGTGCTGCGACTGCCCGTGCACAAGTTCGGGATACTAGGGTACCCCTACTCTAGTACAACGACAACAATGCTCTAATAATGATGATCATCACACTTTTATTTATTTACAACTCATGAATAACAACCCAAAACTAGAATAAGATATGACTCTATATGAATTCCTCCGGCGGTGTACCGGGATGGGCAATGAATCAAGAGTGACATGTATGAAAAAGTATGCATGGTGGCTTTGCCACAAATACGATGTCAACTACATGATCATGCAAGGCAATATGACAATGATGATGCGTGTCATGATGATAAACGGAACAGTGGAAAGTTGCATGGCAATATATCTCGGAATGGCTATGGAAATGCCATAATAGGTAGGTATGGTGGCTGTTTTGAGGAATATATAAGGAGGTTTATGTGTGATAGAGCGTATCGTATCACGGGGTTGGGATGCACCGGCGAAGTTTGCACCAACTCTCAAGGTGAGAAAGGGCAATGCACGGTACCGAAGAGGCTATCAATGATGAAAAGGTGAGAGTGCGTATAATCCATGTACTCAACATTAGTCAAAAAAGAACTACGCGCATCAAAAACCAAGCACTACGCGCATGCTCCTAGGGGGATAGATTGGTAGGAAAATACCATCGCTCGTCCCTGACCGCCACTCATAAGGATGCACAATCTAAGAACACCTCATGTTTCAAATTTGTTACACAACTTTCATCATACGTGCATGCTACGAGACTTGCTAACTTCAACACAAGCATTCTTTAAATTCATAATCACCCAACTAGCATGACTCTAATATCACTACCTCCATACCTCAAAACAATTATCAAGTATCAAATTGATCATAGTATCCAATTCACTTCCTATGATAGTTTTTATTATACCCAACTTGGATGCCCATCATTCTAGGACCAATTTTTTAACCATAGCAAATACCATGCTGATCTAAGAGACTCTCAAAATGATATAAGTGAGGCATGAGATACTAATAATTTCTACAAAATTAAGCCACCGCCGTGCTCTAAAAGATTTAAGTGAAGCACTAGAGCAAAACTATCTAGCTCAAGAGATATAAGTGAAGCACATAGAGTATTCTAATAAATTCTCATCAAGTGGCTTCTTCCCAAAAGGTGTGTACAGCAAGGATGACTGTGTTAAACTAAAAAGCAAAGACTAATATCAGACAAGACGCTCCAAGCAAAACACATATCATGTGGCGAATAAAAATATAGCTCCAAGTAAAGTTACCGATAAACGAAGACGAAAGAGGGGATGCCTTCTGGGGCATCCCCAAGCTTAGGATTTTGGCTATTATTGAATATCTTGGGGTGCCATGGGCATCCCCAAGCTTAGGCTCTTGCCACTCCTTATTCCATAGTCCATCAAATCTTTACCCAAAACTTGAAAACTTCACAACACAAAACTCAACAGGAAATCTCATAAGCTCTGTTAGTGTAAGAAAGAAAAACCACCACATAATTACTGTAATGAACTCATTCTTTATTTATATTGGTGTTAAACCTACTGTATTCCAAGTTCTCTATGGTTCATACCCTTACATACTAGCCATAGATGCATCAAAATAAGCAAACAACACACGAAAGACAGAATCTGTCAAAAACAGAACAGTCTGTAGAAATCTGTAACTCCCGAATACTTCTGGAACTGTAAAACTCCTACCAAAATAGGAAGTCCTGGGAAATTTGTCTATTGATCTACAGAAATAAGAATCAATGCAAAATCACTTTTCTGTGAATTATGAAAATTATTTTCGTGCTTGCAAAGTTTCTGTTTTTCAGCAGAATCAAATTAACTATCACCATAGGTTATCCTATAGGTTCTACTTGGCACAAACCTAATTAAAACATGAAAACACAGCTAAAAAGAAGGTAGATGCAAACAATTATTACTAAACAGAAGCAAAAACAAAAAACATAAAATAAAATTGGGTTGCCTCCCAACTAGCGCTATCGTTTAACGCCTCTAGCTAGGCATAAAAGCGAGGATAGATCTAAGTAGTGCCATCTTTGGCACTTAATTCATAAGTAGCTCGCATGATAGATTCATAAGGTAATTTAACTTTTATTTCTTGGAAAGTGCTCCATGCCTTTTCCTTAATGGAAATTGGAATCTAATATTCCCTTCCTTCATATCAATAATTGCACCAACCGTTCTAAGGAAAGGTCTACCAAGAATAATAGGACATGAAAGATTGCAATCTATATCAAGAACGATAAAATCTACGGGCACCAAATTCCTATTTGTGACAATGAGAACATCACTGATCCTTCCCATTGGCTTTTTAATGGTGGAACCCTCAAGGTGCAAATTTAAAGAGCAATCATCAAGATCATGGAAACCTAGAATATCACATAAAGTTTTTGGAATTGTTGACACTCTAGCACCCAAATCACATAAAGCATAACACTCATGGTATTTAATTTTAATCTTTATAGTAGGTTCCCCCTCATCGTTAAGTTTTCCAGGTATAGAAACTTCCAAATTAAGTTTTTCATCATAAGATTGCATCAAGGCATCAACAATATGTTTGGTACAAGCTTTATTTTGACTATAAGCATGAGGAGAATTCACAATGGATTGCAACAAGGAAATACAATATTCTAAAGAACAATTATCATAATTAAATTCCTTGAAATCCAAGATAGTGGGTTCAATTCTATTTAAAGTCTTGACCTCTCCAATCCCACTTTTACCAATTTTAGCATGAAGACCTAAAAACTCCGAATCATTGGGATGCCTTTTAACTAAAGTTGGCTCATCTCTAGTCCCATCATTATTAAGATTCATATTGCAAAACAAAGATTTAATAGGGGAAACATCAATAACTTTTAGATTTTCATCATTTTTTTCGTGGAAACTAGAAGAACACTCCTTTACAAAGCAATCTTTCTTAGCACGCAATCTAGCGGTTCTTTCTTTGCACTCATCAATGGAAATTCTCATAGCTTTGAGAGACTCATTGATATCATGCTTAGGAGGAGTAGATCTAAGTTTCAAAGAATCAACATCAAGCGAAAGTCTATCAACGTTCCTAGCCAAATCATCAACTTTAAGCAATTTTTCTTGAAGCATGGCATTAAAATTCTTGAGAGATCGTAAATTCTTTCACACTATTATCAAAATCAGAGGGCATCTTATTATAATTACCATAAGAATTATTGTAGGAATTTCCATAATTATTAGAGGAATTACAAGGGAACGGTCTAGGATTAAAGTTTCCTCTATAAGCATTGTTACCAAAATTATTCCTACCAACAAAATTCACATCCATAGATTCATTATTATTCTGAATCAAAGTAGACAAAGGCATATCATTGGGATCAATAGAAGCACTCTTAGTAGCGAGCAATTTCATAAGTTCATCCGTCTTTCCACTCAAAACGTTAATTTCTTCTATAGCATGCACTTTCTTACTAGTAGATCTTTCGGTGTGCCATTGAGAATAAATAGCCATAATATTATCAAGGAGTTTTGTAGCTTTTCCTAATGTGATTTCCATAAACGTGCCTCCCGCGGCCGAATCTAAAAGATTTCTAGAAGCAAAATTCAATCCGGCATAAAAATTTTGTATGATCATCCATAAATTCAAACCATGAGTAGGGCAATTGCGAATCATCAATTTCATCCTTTCCCAAGATTGGGCAACATGCTCATGATCAAGTTGTTTAAAATTCATAATATCATTCCTAAGAGAGATGATCTTAGCGGGAGGAAAATCCTTAGAGATAAAAGCATCTTTGCACTTATTCCATGAATCAATACTATTCTTAGGCAAAGTCGAAAACCAAACTTTAGCGCGGTCTCTAAGTGAAAACGGAAATAACTTCAATTTAACAATATCATTATCCGTATCTTTATTCTTTTGCATCTCACGCAAATCAACAAAGTTGTTTAGATGGGTAGCGGCATCTTCACTAGGAAGGCCGGAGAATTGATCTTTCATAACAAGATTCAGCAAAGCAGCATTGATTTCACAAGACTCAACATCATTAAGAGGAGCAATCGGAGTACTAAGGAAATCATTATTATTGGTATTGGAAAAGTCGCACAATTTGGTATTATCTCGCGCCATAGCGACAAGTAATCCAACACACAGGCAAACAAAAAGGCAAGGGAAAGAGAGAGGAGATTGGGAAAGAGACGGCGAATAAAATGGCAAGGATGAAGTGGGGAAGAGGAAAACGAGAGGCAAATGGAAAATAATGTAAATGCGAGGGAGTTGAGTTTGTGATGGGTACTTGGTATGTCTTGACTTGAGCGAAGACCTCCCCGGCAACGGCGCCAGAAATCCTTCTTGCTACGTCTTGAGCTTGCGCTGTTTTTCCTTGAAGAGGAAAGGGTGATGCAGCAATAGTAGCGTAAGTATTTCCCTCAATTTTTGAGAACCAAGGTACCAATCCAGTAGCAGGCTCCTCAGAAGTCCCACGCACCTACACAAACAAACAAGAACTTGCAACCAACACAATAAAGGGGTTGTCAATCCCTTCACGGCCACTTGCGAAAGTGAGATCTGATAGAGATAATATGATAAGATAAATATATTTTTGGTATTTTATAATATAGATAGGAAAAGTAAAGATGCAAATAAAAGTAAATTGAAAGCTTATATGATAAGAGATAGACCCGGGGCCATAGGTTTCACTAGTGGCTTATCTCAAGATAGCATAAGTATTACAGTGGGTGAACAAATTACTGTCGAGCAATTGATAGAAAAGCGAATAATTATGAGATTATCTAGGCATGATCATGTACATAGGCATCATGTCCGTGACAAGTAGACCGACTCCTACCTGCATCTACTACTATTACTCCACACATCGACCACTATCCAGCATGCATCTAGAGTATTAAGTTCATAAAGAACAGAGTAACACATTAAGAAAGATGACATGATGTAGAGGGATAAACTCATGCAATATGATATAAACCCCATCTTTTTATCCTTGATGGCAACAATACAATACGTGCCTTGCTACCCCTGCTGTCACTGGGAAAGGACACCGCAAGATTGAACCCAAACCTAAGCACTTCTCCCATTGCAAGAAAGATCAATCTAGTAGGCCAAACCAAACTGATAATTCGATGAGACTTGCAATGATAACTAAATCACACATAAAATAATTCAGAGGAGACTCAAATATTTCTCATAGATAAACTTGATCATAAACCCACAATTCAGCGGATCTCGACAAACACACCGCAAAAAGAGTTACATCGAATAGATCTCGAAGAAGATCGAGGAGAACATGGTATTGAGATTCAAAGAGAGAGAATAAGCCATCTAGATAATAACTATGGACCCGAAGGTCTATGGTAAACTACTCACAACTCATCGGAGAGGCCTTGGGGATGATGTAGAGGCCCTCCGTGATCGATTCCCCCTCCGGCGGAGCGCCGATGGAGGCTCCAAGATGGGATCTCACGGATACAGAAGGTTACGGCGGTGGAATTAGGTTTTCGTGGTCTGCTCTGATGTTCTCGGGGTATGTGGGTATATATAGGAGGAAGAAGTAGGTCGGTGGACGCCCGAGGGGCCCACGAGATTGGGGGTGCTCCCAGTGAGGGGGGGTGGCATCCTCCACCCTCGTGGCCGCCTCGGCTGTTGCTTGAATTCCACTCCAAGTCCTCTGGACCACATTCGTTCCAAATATCACGCTCCCAAAGGTTTCATTCCATTTGGACTCCGTTTGTTATTCGTTTTCTTCGAAACACTGAAATAGGCAAAAAACAGCAATATGGGCTGGGCCTTGGTTAGTAGGTTGGTCCCAAAAATGATATAAATGTGTAAAGTAAAGCCCATAAACATCCAAAACGGGTAATATAATAGCATGGAACAATCAAAAATTATAGATACCTTGGAGACGTATTAGCCAACAACACTCTGAAGATGTCGGGGCCAATGGGCCTCATTTCCATTCCATCAGACAAGAAAGACGCAATCATATGCGTGGACAAGATGTACCGAGAAGCAATCGCTGCAGAGGCCACGGAAGCTGCTGCTCCCACCAAGGAAAGCAAGAAAAAGAAGAAAGCTAACAAGGACGCCAGCTAGGAATACAGGAAGGGCACCTCTTCAGGGTGCACTGCGCCTGTTGATGACTTGCCGGAGGGTTCCAATAGCAAGAGATCGAAGGCTGCTGCACCAGCTGTAAAGAAGGTCCCAGCAGGGCTAGCTGGCAATGATGGTACATTTACTATTAGTGCCACCCTCGACGACAAATAGGAAAGCGCACTCGTTGCCTTCCTGCGGGTGAATGTCGATGTTTTTGCATGGCAACCATCTGACATCCCCGTTATTCCCAGGGAGGTAATCGAACACCAACTTGCTGTCTACCCACATGCCCGGCTCGTCAAGTAGAAGGTCCAGAAGCAAGCTTTGGAGTAGCAACAGTTTATTGCCGAAGAGATCAAGAAACTTGAGGCAGCTGGTTTGGTCGAGAGGGGTATTGCATCCAACATGGTTAGCGAATCCAATGGTGGAGCACAAGGAGAATGGGAAATGGAGGCTTTGTATATATTTCAGAGATCTAAATAAAGCATGGCCGAAGGACTCGTTCTCCTTGCCGTGCATCGAACAGATTGTGGATTCCACCTCGGGTGCGACCTGCTTTCCTTTCTGGATGCCTACTCCGGATACCACCATATCTTCATGTCCAAGGAAGTCGAAGAGAAGACCGCGTTCATAACCCCATGTGGCATGTATTGCTTTGTACGGATACCCCATGTGGCATGTACTGCTTTGTACGAATGCCCTTCGGGTTGAAAAGTGTTGGATCCACTTTTGCAACAGCAGTACAGATTGGCTTTGAGTCCCAGCTACACAGAAATATTGAAGCCTACATGGATGATATAGTGGTCAAAACCAAGACAGAATGACTCTCATTCAGGATCTGGAAGAGACCTTTGCAAATCTGCGCAGGATCAACTTGAAGCTGAACCCGGAGAAGTGTGTGTTTGGTGTTCCTTCCTGAAAGCTACTTGGCTTCTTCATGTCCCATCATGGGATAGAGGCCAACCCCGACAAGATCAAGGCTATCGAGCATATTCAAGCACCCAAGACAATTAAAGATGTGAGACATTTCACTAGATGTGTTGTCGCACTTAGCAGGTTCATTTCCATGTCTATCGAGTTTGCCCTACCGTTCTTCAAAATCTTGAAGAATGCGGGGCCCGTGGAGTGGACCCCGGAGGCAGAATCTGTGCTGCAAGATTTGAAGACCTATCTTTCTTCTGTGCGCACTTTACCACAAGAGCTGTTGCTGCTATACTTAGCGGCAACCAATCAAGTGGATAGCGCAGCGCTGGTGGCACAACGTGAAGTGGATGAAGCGGCAGCCGCAACCACCATCCCCTCTGGAGAGGAAAGCGAACCCATCCCGACAAGGTCAGGTGCAGTTCAAGACAAGGAAGAGCAGGGCAGCAGAGATAGTTCCAAGATCACTGCAAGGAAGAAGGTGGTGCAGACCCAGTCTACTTCGTCAGCTCCCTGCTGGGGGGGGGCTAGGTTGAGGTACTCTGGCGTGCAAAAGTTGATTTTTGGCCTCATCATGGCCTCAAGTAAACTGCGCCACTACTTCCAACCCCACGACATCATGGTTGTCGCCAGCTTCCCTTTGCAACTATAAGTGCATCTAGTGCCCCTTAGTGATTTTGGTGTATCGAAGACTTATAGGTTAAGGGACTAATATGTTTGAGAGTGTACACAGGCTCTATAAGTCAATGAGGAGTTTGATATTTATAGTGAAAGTCGACCCCTAAAAATGAATTTCTTTGGCTGAAGACTTTGGTTCTCCTAAAGACATTGCAAGTGAAGAAATTGGTGTGACCTTGAAGACTTTGATATTCATGCGAGGAATCTGAAGCGTGAAGACTTTTTCGGATATCGGGTTCCGGCAAAACCCTTAAGGTTCGAACTCTGGGGTGCACGCGAAGATCTTCGCCCTACTGATCCACATCCCAACGCCTCACCGTGAATCTGTGCTACACGATGAACACAAGGGACGCAAGGTTTATACTAGTTTGGGCGTTGTGGTGTAATACCCTACTCTAGTTTGTGGTGTGGTGGATTGCCTCAGGGGCTGATGCGGTGTGTGCTTGGATGGATCTCTCTAGGCTCTAGATGAAGTGATCTATGGATCCGATACCCACTCTACGGTGGTAGCTAACTTTATTATAGAGGCCTTGGTCCTCTTCCGAAATATTGAGCGGGAAGGGAGCCAACAACGGCCATTTTAAAGGGGAACAACCAGTACAAGCTGACAGAAGTTGGTCTTCGGCTGCCAAAGGCACTGGCGATGACGCTGTCTTGGGCTCCACGGTGACCTCCGTCCTGGCTCTATGCTGGTCTTGGTCTCGTTGCACCGAAATGGTAACCTTTGCTTGATGCCTCGGTACTCTGCGCCTGCGCTTGCCCCCTTTGCACCAAAGACGAAACGAGGACACTGTGCAGGCTGGCGCCCGCCTGGTATCGATTGTCATGGCTTGCGTCATGGGCACCTCACGAGGTACTCCTGCCTTGATCTCTCTGCCTCCTGGCGAGCCTACCTGGTGAGGCCGTTCCTAAGGAAGCCTTGCGTCGTCTGCCCCGCAAGGCTTGGTGTGACGCCCCCGATTCAATCGTACACTAATCATACACGCAAACATGTACGATCAAGATCAGGGACTCACGGGAAGATATCACAACACAACTCTACAAATAAAATAAGTCATACAAGCATCATAATACAAGCCAGGGGCCTCGAGGGCTCGAATACAAGTGCTCGATCATAGACGAGTTAGCGAAAGCAACAATATCTGAGTACAGACATAAGTTAAACAAGTTGCCATAGATGGCTAGCACAAACTAGGATACAGATCGAAAGAGGCGCAGGCCTCCTGCCTGGGATCCTCCTAACTACTCCTGGTCGTCGTCAGCAGCCTGCACATAGTAGTAGGCACCTTCAGTGTAGTAGTCGTCGTCGACGGTGGCGTCTGGCTCCTGGGCTCCAACGTCTGGTTGCGGCAACCAGGTAGAAGGGAAAGGGGGAAAAGGGGGAGAAAGCAACCATGAGTACTCATCCAAAGTACTCGCAAGCAAGGAGCTACACTACATATGCATGGGTATATGTGTAAGGAGGCAATATGAGTGGACTGAACTGCAGAATGCCAGAATAAGAGGGGGATAGCTAGTCCTATCGAAGACTACGCTTCTGGCAGCCTCCGTCTTGCAGCATGTAGCAGAGAGTAGATTGAAGTCCTCCAAGTAGAATCGTATAGCATAATCCTACCCGGCGATCCTCCCCTCGTCGCCCTGTGGAAAAGCGATCACCGGGTTGTCTGTGGAACTTGTCTGGGTGTGTTTTATTAAGTATCTGGTTCTAGTTGTCATAAGGTCAAGGTACAACTCCGGGTCGTCCTTTTACCGAGGGACACAGCTATCCAAATAGATAAACTTCCCAGCAGGGGTGCACCACATAACCCAACACGCTCGATCCCATTTGGCCGGACACACTTTCTTGGGTCATGCCCGGCCTCGGAAGATCAACCCGCCGGTCTAAATCCTATGCACGCAGGGGTCTGGGCCCATCGCCCATTGCACACCTGCACATTGCAAGGGCGGCCGAAAGCAGACCTAGCAACCTCCATTACAAAGGAAGTCATGTTACGCGGTCCAATCCGGCGCGCGCCGCTCCGTCGCTGATGTCAAGAAGGCTTCGGCTGATACCACGACGTCGAGTGCCCATATCTTTCTCGCGTAGTTGGTTAGTGCGTATAGGCCAGTGGCCAGACTCAGATCAAATACCAAGATCTCGTTAAGCGTGTTATTATGAAGCAACCGCGAACGCCGACCAGGGACAGGCCCACCTCTCGCCTAGGTGGTCTCAACCTGCCCTGTCGCTCCGCCACAAAGATCCACACAAAGGGCCGTCAGGACAAAGGTCCTTTCAGCCCCCAATCCGTGAATCACTCGCGGGTACTCTTTGAGCGGGCCCGACTTTAGTCACCATCTGTATAGTATGTATATATGTATAGTATATACCCGTGATCACCTCCCAAGTGATCACGACCCAATAGTATAGCAAGGCAGACTGACAAGAATGTAGGGCCAATGATGATAAACTAGCATCCTATACTAAGCATTTAGGATTGCGGGTAAGGTATCAAAGACAGTAGCAACAATGACAGGCTATGCAACAGAATAGGAATAACCGAACAATTAACATGCTACACTACTCTAATGCAAGCAGTATAGAGAGAAATAGGCGATATCTGGTGATCAAGGGGGGGGGGGGCTTGCCTGGTTGCTCTGGCAAGAAGGAGGGGTCTTCAACTCCGTAGTCAAACTGGGGGTCACTGGCAGCCATCGGGGTCTACCGGAAAGAAGTAACTGAGGGGGAACACAATAAATAACAGAGAAATCAAAGCATCACAAAGCTTAACATGGCAATATGCGGTGCTAGAGGTGACCTAACGCAGTAGGAGGTGTTACCGGCGAAGGGGGAAAACATCCGGGAATGTATCCCCGGTGTTTCGCGATTCCGGACAGATGAACTGGAGGTGAAATGTTGCAGGTTCGCTATGCTAGGGACGCACGGCAGATGAACGGGCTGCATATTCGGATTTGTCTCGTCGTTCTGAGCAACTTTCATGTACAAAGTTTTTCCATCTAAGCTACGGTTTATTTTATATGATTTTTTAAAGTTTTAAATCATTTTTAGAATTTATTTAATTAATTTAATTCAACATTATCCACAATAGTGTATGCTGACGTCATCATGACGTCAGCAGTCAACAGAGGTGTTGACTGGGCCAAGCTGACGCGTGGGTCCCAGCTGTCATTGAGTGTTAATTAACCTAACAGACTAATTAACTAACCTAAGTGATTAGGTTAATTAAGTTAATTAATTACTTATTTAATTAACTAATTAATATTTTATTTATTATATTATTTTTAATTCTTTTTTTATAAAAAGTTCCAGGGTGGGGCCCCTTGTCATAGGCCCCAGGGGGGGGGGGCTAGCGGGGCGGAGCGGGCAAAGGGCTAACGGGCGCTGGGCCTTAACCCGTTCGGGCGCCAGCCCAGGCCATTGGAGGTGCCGGGACGTCGTAGCCGGCGGCGAGGTGCGTCGGGCAGCAGGGGGCGGTGGCGAGCGCTAGCAGGATCCTACGGCAGTGGATCGATAACGGGGCGAGCGGGAGACGGAGGAGGGGCTCACATCGAGCAGTAGAGGAGCTTGGGGAGGCCGGAACGAGTCGTGGTGGTCGTGGCCGGCGGCCCGCCAGCGTTGCAGGGCGTCAGAGCGGGGCGACTCGCCGGGAGCGGCCGCGGCAGGGTTCGGTGCACGCCGGCGGGACCCTGCCGGCATGGTCCGGCGACGAGGTGGGCTCGGCGAGGGGCGCCAGCCTGGTGGCGGGGACGGGAGGTGCCGGCCGAGGTGGGCAGCAGGGCGCTGCCTCGATCCAGTCGAGGAAGGTGAGAGGAGGGCGCGGAGGAGTCCGGGAGGGGCAGCGGCCTTAGCGAATGGCGACGAGGGGCTCGGCGGCGCGGTCCAGTGGTGTCGGAGGTGGTGGCGGTGAGCGCCGGAGACGGGGCTAGGGCGCCGTGCCCCCAACCAGTTCGGGCAGAGGGGGTGCAAGGAGCGAGGGGAGTGGGGTTTTGCCCCGATCCAGATTGGATCGGGAGGGGGAGAAGGAGTGGCGACGTGGGAGGAGTGGTGGTGTAGTAGTGGCTCGGGTTTCAGGGATGGGGGATATGGGGGCGCCGGCCGGGCCGGCCTGGCTAGCCCAGTGGCTAGTTGGGCCGAGGCCCAGCGGCGGGGGGGGGGGGGGGGTCTTTTCCTCTCTTTCTTTTTTGTTCTGTTTTCTTTTCTTCTTTTTATTTTTATTTTTCTGTTCTGTTTTATTTTAGATACACATTATTGTTAGTTTAAAAAATGATAACAACTCTTAAATTAATGTTTGAGAACCACCCACTGCCATAAATGTTTTACCCCAAAATAAATTAGTTTAGAGTTTTATTAATTGAAAAAGGTATTCACTTAATTGTTTTTGCTGCTGTTTTAATCACTCTAGAGTAATTAATTATTTTATAAAAATGTTGTTTATCCAACAATACTATCCATGATTTATTTGTCACAATAAGAACATTTTAGTTTTGAGAATTGAAAATTTTTATTGTTTGACTTTAATTCGAATTTGATTTTGAATCGTTTTGAACTAACGCGAGATTAACAACAGTAATCAAAGTGACGTGGCATCATTAGCAGAGAATTACTGTAGCTTAAATATCCGGGCGTCACAATTCTCCTCCACTACAAGAAATCTCGTCCCGAGATTTAAGATGGGAAGTGCGGGGAAGGGATTTGGTTACGAAATTCTAACGAGCGCACTCGATCTTGGTTGCTCCTCTCGAAGCGGTCGATCCATTACGTTGATGTCTTCATTTCTCTGCTTCAAGTCATCATGATGAAGTCGGCGTCCTTTCTTTTGGAACTCCATCGTACTTACAAAAGAATAATAATAAACAAAGGGGGTATTCCGGGAGGACAGACCTCTGCAAGGTTTACTATCTGGTCGATAACATCGAGGAAGCTGGCGGAAAGTAACTCTCGAATTGAACTTAAGAAATTATCAAGAGCAAAGTAAGGAGGTATCATGGAAAGTTTCGAGCGGGTAGGCAATCGCTCGATGCCTGAAACAGGGCGTGAAAGGGGTTCAAAGCAACGGGGATAAGTATTGTGTCTGATACCAGAATAGAGCACTAGGAAGGTGACCCGTCAATTACTTACGTAGCTAGGCTTGAGAAATAACTTTAGAAACTGGGGTGTACAGGAGAGTCAGGTTTCGATCCTGTGGAACCGTGGGTTATGGGCCCACCATGTAGGTTAAAAGAAGGAAGGGCATTGGCATCTTGCACGGTCATGATAGCAAGGCATGTCAGAGAATAACCGGTCAGATATGTCGCCAACAACGTCGGTACCAAGGGCGAGGGACGAAGAGAACCATTTTCCTGCTCGTTAAACGAGGCGGACCAATAGGCAAAGTTCTCATCCATCGGTGGTTACCGAAATGTCATCAACAAAAGTAACAGGGTCTTTCTGACAGAATTGTACACCGAGGTGTTTACAAAAGCAGGAGAATATTACTGCTTAGATCATATAGATCACATGAAAGGTTAAACCAAACAATGGAAAGGAAATTGTGATCAATAAATCAAACAGAACAATGGAAAGGAAAATGTGTTTGACACATATACAAGGGGTATACCCTTCCCAAGGACAAGCAGAGCAGGATATCCATGACAGGATATAATGTAGAAAACTCTTTAGGTACGGGAGAGAATTTTCATGACATTACCCATACAACGGTGTTTGGATAATGGATAAAGAGAATTTAGCATTGTGCTTCAAATGCTCTTATTGATGATCGGAGTAGCACAGACATGCTTCGAGATAGCATTGACATGGTCTTCAAGCAAAGGTCGGACTTTGGATACACAAAGGATCCATCAGGAATAACTAGTAGAATAAGTCTTACAATTTCCTCATGGAAGAATGGATAACCTTGCTGAAAAGGATCTATAACAATAGGCCTCCGGCCAGGTGCGCTAGGCACGACAACACCTTACCGGGTCACATAAAGACCATTGTTATAACTCTTGGAAATATTTTCCAATCATCATGTCTGACTGAGGTTCAGATCTGATTGGTGTCAGGATACCTCAGACTCAGGATGTCTGAGAAGAAAGGTACAACACAAATGTAGCGACCCGACCCGAATGGGTCAAGTCTCTGTGCTTACGTGTCATCCCTGGATCGGTATGCTGACACACACAGTACTCGAGGATTTATAACAGAGGTAAATCACATGTATAAAGTAATGTAAATAATATTACCTCAATCCAAAATTGCGGAAGTAACAAGGTTGTGGATTCCCATCAACACCAACGGCAAAGTTGAGTGTAGAAATCGTAACCATAACGTATCACTTACTCGTCGTAAGATCCTGCAACATGAGACGTTGCAGCCACAGAGGGTCAGTACATTTAATGTACTGGCAAATTCACACCATAGAGCAATGATGAATAAAGGCTATCACTACATGCATATATGGCTGGTGGAGGCTCTATGGTTATAATGTTTTTGTGAAAAGCCAATTTTTCCCTACTGCAAAGGAATAAATTTATTTAACTATCATGGTGGTTGTTAAACATTGAGAATGGCTGACAGCATTCTCAATCCCAATTAAAAGTACTCATTAACATCCCAACAATATTAATTAGAAGTAACATGATGAGATTCACAGGAAAATCAAGTACTAGATACTCAAGATGTCCATATCCGGGGACACGGCTAATCGTGATTAGTTCGTACACTCTGCAGAGGTTTGCGCACTTTTCCCACAAGACTCGATCGCCTCCGTTTGATTCCTCGCACTACATGATGTTTGAGAAACGGATGACCGAGACATAGTCTTTCGGAAGCACTAGCACCTTACATGTGGGTAGACCGGTACACCTACTTTCCCCTACATCTGCTAGTCTACCCGTAAGAGTTTGCACAACTTAGTCAACTATGCCAGAGCCCATAATGGCTTGTGGCTGCACACGTAAGTTTCTAGTTTGAATAATCTCAGGATCCCTTTGAGCCTGGGTGGCGGTCCGAAAAAATACAGGCAAGTCCTGCTAGAAAACAGGTGCCTCAATCCACCCAGATGTGTGTTTAAGTTGCCACCTTAAATAAACCATTAATTAACAATCTCACATCTGTCATGGAAATTCACTCACCCAATCCACGTCTACTAGCATAGCATGGCATAATAAGCAAACGTAGAAGTAACTCCAATAGGTTTGATAAAAAAATAGGTAATAGGTACTACCTCAACTACATTCCCATCCCACAATTTAATTAGATCCTAATCATGCAATTGTTCGGAGGATAGATCTAATGCATAAAAACTGGGTATGAGAAAAGGTATGATCAAAGTGTGAACTTGCCTGCAATGTTGATGAAGATGATTCGCACTCAAAACTCTTGATAGATCTACTCGTCACACTCCGGTCAATCTATCGTGATCAAGCAATAGTAACCACACATAAGCAATCACTCAAAAGATTGGAAAGAACGAAGAAGGCGATTCAGAAAACATCAAAACCAAGCGAATAACTCTTGCAACATAAAAAAATTTCTAACAGTACCAAAATTATGTGAATTTGGCCTTATCGAAAAGTTTAGGTCAAGAGCTTCGCTTTGCAAAAAGAATCAACTCAAACGGAGCTACGAAACTCAAGTTACGAACAAAAGAAGTTCAAATACTAAACTGTTTGAAATTCAAATTTTTAAACTTTCAAAAACATGTTTAAGTTGTTTTACTGGATAGAGGGGGTCATAACAAAGAAGTGGGCATTGGTTTCATCTAATTTGGATGAACGAGTAAAAAGTTATTTGAAAAATCAGGGCCAAGCTGTTTTACGAAAGAAAAATAGTTACGGCTAAGGTCTAATGTATAAATACGTAGACTAATTGATAATCTAATTATTCTATCGTATTAGTCTAAAAATGATAAACTACTGAAGTATAAGAAGAAAAAAAAATATACCTTTATAAGGCAGAGAAAAGACGACTTTGGAGAGAAGAGACAATTTCCAGAAGTCGCGCCGGAGAGGAGAAATAAATTTTTCTTAAATGAATCTAGTCAAACCAAAATGTTGATTTAACCCGAATCAGATGATTTTTGGAGGCTCTATGGGTCTACATTTATAGGTGGAAAAGAGATTTAGGGGTCAAAAGATAGACAATGTGGTACTAAACGTAGATGAAAATATACGAAACAAAGATGGGAGGTGCGCCATGGGCCAAAAGGCTTTAGGCGGTTCGGCCGGCCGCACACACTGTAAAATATATTTTTTTGAGCAATAGAAAAGAAAAAGAAAAACTATGGAAAAATATGGGGAAGGAATATGGCCCGCTGGGCCTGGCCCATATATTAAGTAGAAAAAGAAAAGATGGGGCGCCCGCTGGTACTATGATGCGCATGTCGGTGACAGTTAGTTTCAGGCGCGCGTGCAGTTTTTGTTATTTGTTTTTTTAAATAGAGAGCGATAAACTGAAAAACGAAAATGAAACTAAAATTTTATATAGGCATAATATATATCATAATTTTCAAAAAAATATTTTCTACAAGCTGAACATTTTTCTAGCATCAAATAAATTTCACACTAATTTAGATAATCCAAACAGTGCTAGTGCTCTATTAAAATCCGACAAAAATCATTTTAAAAATACCAAAATTAAGTCAAATTTATTTCTCTCCAATTTTATGATGTAGGGAATCATGTTACCCTATTTTCTATATATTGTATTTTTTGAGAAAAATAATTTGAATAAAACTCAAATAACTCCAAATTGAAAATAAATTCAAAAGAACTTGGAATTTAATTCTTTGAAACTCCCAACTCATATGTCATATAATTTGAAGAAGTCATTTTATCTTCTCTCATGAAAATCATTGACTTGCTTGAAGTTTATGAATTGAAATATTTCCAAATGAAATTCAAATATTTTCAAATACCCTTTCATTTAATTAAATGGAAGAAGTCATATCCTCTTCACTCAAGGGTTTTGTATTTGAAATAATTTGAATTCATGAAGATCAGAAAAGAAAATGAAAGTTTGGGAATGTCCTTTTATTCCCTCTCATTTAACTTTCAAAAAGTTTTGAATTTCACTCAATCAATCACACAACAATCAAACAAGCAATCAATCTATCTAATTATTATGACATTCCAAAATTTAGAATTTTGGGATGTTACAAACCTACCACCCTTAAAATGAATCCCGTACTCGAGATTCGGAGAGGCTAGCAAGAAATAGGTTAGGGTTTGGGGTCTTCTCAAAAATCCATCGATCATCTCAGGGGGTCTGGGGTGTTACCACCCTTAGAAACATGGTTACGGTTCCATCAAGACTCATATACTCCATCCTTATTGTTGACAGTGTCGGTCTTCTCAGATCTCGGGAAAATTCCTTCTCTGGGCTCTTCCGGTAGTGGCATAACTTTTCCTCAATACTTTTGTCCTTTCATCTTGGTACGGTTATTCCGAGACTGGGTCTTCTTAGCCGACGGGTCTGGCGCCAATACTAAACAACTATCAATACCTCCTGGTGGTCAACAATTTATGGTTTCTCCTGCAGAAAACGGGTCTGGGTTGAACCTCACTGTATATCCTATGATTGGCAACAGCTGTCATGTACAAGGGAAAATACTTATACCATTCTAAGGTTTCAACAAGGTTTTGATCGTCGTCTCTCTACTATAGGTAAGTCACTCCGATTTACCGTCCCACATAGCAAGGCGAATAATAAGAGTAAGTCGGTATTGTGACCAATCCATCCCGCACCCAAATCATTATCTTGTATATGGTTTAGCGAATCTCGCATGCTAACACTCGGTCATCCTCACAAGCATTGCAGAATTTCTCTTGTCAACGAACCAAGTTCGGATAAATCCATTGATTCTGCAAGCCAAACAAATATCTATCGGTCCTTCGCAACTCTCAGGTTTTGCGTAAACTCCTATAAAATCGTCTGTGGGTAAAGGCATATCCTCTTCCAAGGGTTTTCCTTCAGCAAGAGTGTGCCTGCTTCTTGGTAGGTCCTGGGGCCTGTGGGTTATGGCCCATCTCATCACTTGTAGTCCTTGAACTTATCATCGGGCAACTGATCATTATTCCAACTTCCAACTTCCTAGTATTCTTAAATCCATCCAATTGTATTGTCTTCCTTCCTTCTATTGGCACCAAACTAGGACATGATTACTCAGACTCATCATGGAATTTCCATTGATCCATATTTCCAACATCATACCTCCTTTATATCCAATAGTAATTCATCTCTTCATCCTCGTGGGATGTCCCACATACCGAGATAACAAATTATACTTATGAAGTCGATACTCCACTTCGTGGAACATCATTATCCTTTCCAGGGTCAAGCGTCCTTAAAGGGGAATATTGGCCATCTCTGCATGGCACTTCTTCAACTAGGAAACGTGAAACACATCATGAACTCCTGACAGTCCTTCGGGTGACTCCAACTTGTTGGCCACTTCTCCCATATGCTCCAAAACTCGGTATGGTCCTACAATCTCGGGGCTAACTTTCCCTTAACTCCAAATAGTTTAACTCCTCGCAAAGGGGACACACGAAGACATGCTCTATCTCCAATTTCATGGACTACCTCCTTGCGTATTTGAGTCTGCATAACTCTTCTGCCAAGACTGAGCTACCTTCAGTCTATCTCGAAGCAACTTAACATTATCTTCTGACTCCTTGATCACATTTGGTCCAAACAACTGACGGACTCCAACTTCATCCCACATCAATGGTGTCTGGCTCCTTCTCCATACAAAACTTTAAAAGGGGCCATCTTCAAACTGGCTTGGTAACTGTTGTTGTATGAGAACTCCGCGTAAGGTAGATTATCATCCCTACTAGATCCATAATCTAGCGCACATGCTCTCAAAATGTTCTCCAGAATCTGATTGACTCTCTCGGTCTATCCATCTGTCTGCGGATGAAAGGCTGTATTGAACTCTAGCCTAGTACCCAAAGTGTGGTGCAGCTGATTCCAAAACTTTGAGCTAAACTGTGTTCCTCTATCTGATACGATGGTCCTCGGAACTCCATGCAGACATACGATTCTGGTAAAATATATCTTGGCCAACTTCACCCTTGTATAGGTGGTATTCACTGGGATAAAGTGAGCCACTTTGGTCAAGCGAATCATCTACTACCCAGATAGAGTCATATCTCATTCGGGTTCTGGGAAATCCGGTAATGAAATCCATGCCAAGCTTATCCCACTTCCATTCGGGTATCGGCTTAGGTTGTAGTAATCCTGCTGGCTTCTGATGCTCTGCCTTTACTCTCTGGCATACATCACCTACGACTACATACTCCGCAATATCCTTCTTCATACTAGTCCACCAGAAACACTCCTTCAAATCCAAATACCTCATGGTGTTTCCAGGGCGAATCGAGTATGGTGAGTCATGAGCCTTTTGAAGTATTAACTTCCTGATCTTTGCATTATTGGGTACATGTACACTATCCTCAAACCATAAGATGTCGTGCTCATCCTTACGAAAACCTTTGGCCTTTCCTTTGCTCATCCTCTCTTTTACCTTAGCAATCTCTTTGTCGTCCTTCTGAGCTTCACGGATCTTTTCAACAATGTAGACTGAACTTCAATTGCTACAATAAAACCTTTGGGAACAATCTTCAACCAAAGTTCCCTGAGATCCTCGGCTAACTCCTTTGGTAATCCTCCTCTTATGAGGGTATTCGTCCTTGTTTTCTTTATGGTTGTGTCCTATTTCTCCACAAAGCTTGTATGCACAAGGTTTCTTCATATCATTTCCATAAGGCTTCAACTTCTGGGACACAAGACGAGATTTTTGCAGAGTCAACTTAAATTCTTTCCAGGTGGTTACTCCTTGCCATCCATTGATGTTTTGGTACATCCTCCACCAAGTAGCAACACCCCTTTCAAAAATCTAAAGAGCATGCTGGGTCATATCCTTCCCGGCTATAGAGTTATTCTTCATGTGATCTTCCAAGTTCTGAATCCATTGTTCTGTCTCCAATTGACTCATCGGTCCAGATAATATGAGCTCATCTCCATTCATCCTCTATTGGGTCCATGGGTTTGGGGTGGGATAAGAGAGATCAAGAGGGATGCACACAATACAAACAAAACTTTTGAAAAGGCAGATTTTATTGTGGCTGTCGGAAAAACAACAATCAAATGACAGCTCACAATCGTCGCATCTAACGTAAGTATATAACAGGGGTTTGGTCTTCTAAAGGTCAATAAATCTCCAACTCGCAAACACTTCAAGTCTTGGTCATGTCTCTGATAGCTTTTTCCGATCATACTTGTCCTTCTCAAGTTCTTTCGCCATATCATCTCTATTAACGAGAAGTCTCTCATGACATCCTTTAATATTTCTGGAGTTGCATTCCAAACTTCTGGGTTTCAACATCCTTGGCATGAACCATGGTACTAATGTCCTTCAGTTCCTGACAAAACTCCGGTATCTCGAGGTTTTGCTCCTCTAGATTACTACTTTCAGCTTCTATATTCTAAGTTCTTCACGAAATGCCTCCTTGTCAAATATAGCTTCCTGCAGGTCCATCTTAAGGTACCTGATGTAATTCTCCAGATCCTGGTGATATGCCAGCTAAGGTTAAAATTCCAATGTTAGCTGATAGATGCTCCATTAGTCTTCTACCATCCAATCCTTCCATGCATATGCATGCTTAATCTCCGCACGATGACACAAAACTTTGAGTTCTAATGCTCCATGTTCAGGTCTTTCTCCGATACACCTTGATCTCGGGTATTGACAACTTCCATATTCTGCCAAGTTCCATAAGTGTAGCCTTCCTTGGTCATACCAAATCTGGAAATTCTTCAAAGCCTTCAAATTTTGCTAGTCTTCAGAGTTTTCAACAGTTGTAGTTTCCATTATCATAATGTATGGTAAAATTCTCTTCATTCCGAATGGTCTTAGTTGTTCGATATCTGGTCCTTCTTGGAGTGGTCTCATCAGTCGAATCTTCGAGTGGTCAAAAGGGAAAAGGGTATGGTCTCACTAAAGGGGAATATTTGAATAGCTCAGAAGAGAAGAGAGGTAAAAGATTCCTTTGAAGAGAAAGTTGTAGAGAAAAAAATCTTTCCTATGGGCTTGCCAGTTTCTAGGGTCACGTCCTACAGTCAACATGTGCTCTGATACCATCTTGTAGCGACCCAACCCGAATGGGTCACGTCTCTATGCTTACGTGTCATCCCTGGATCGGTATGCTGACACACGCAGTACTCGAGGATTTATAACAGAGGTAAATCACATGTATAAAGTAACGTAAATAATATTACCTCAATCCAAAATAGCGGAAGTAACAAGGTTGTGGATTCCCATCAACACCAATGGCAAAGTTGAGTGTAGAAATCGTAACCCTAACGTATCACTTACTCGTGGTAAGATCCTGCAACATGAGATGTTGCAGCCACAGAGGGTCAGTATATTGAATGTACTGGCAAATTCACACCATAGAGCAATGATGAATAAAGGCTATCACTACATGCATATATGGCTGGTGGAGGCTCTATGGTTATAATGTTTTTGCTAAAAGCCAATTTTTCCCTACTGCAAAGGAATAAATTTATTTAACTATCATGGTGGTTGTTAAACATTGAGAATGGCTGACAGCATTCTCAATCCCAATTAAAAGTACTCATTAACATCCCAACAATATTAATTAGAAGTAACATGATGAGATTCACAGGAAAATCAGGTACTAGATACTCGAGATGTCCATAACCAGGGACACGGCTAATCATGATTAGTTTGTACACTCTGCAGAGGTTTGCGCACTTTTCCCACAAGACTCGATCGCCTCCGTTTGATTCCTCGCACTACATGATGTTTGAGAAACGGATGACCGAGACATAGTCTTTCGGAAGCACTAGCACCTTACATGTGGGTAGACCGGTACACCTACTTTCCCCTACATCTGCTAGTCTACCCGTAAGAGTTCGCACAACTTAGTCAACTATGCCAGAGCCCATAATGGCTTGTAGCTGCACACGTAAGTTTCTAGTTTGAGTAATCTCACGATCCCATTGAGCCTGGGTGGCGGTCCGAAAAAATACAGGCAAGTCCTGCTAGAAAACAGGTGCCTCAATCCACCCAGATGTGTGTTTAAGTTGCCACCTTAAATAAACCATTAATTAACAATCTCACATCTGTCATGGAAATTCACTCACCCAATCCATGTCTACTAGCATAGCATGGCATAATAAGCAAACGTAGAAGTAACTCCCAAAGGTTTGATAACAAAACAGGTAATAGGTACTACCTCAACTACATTCCCATCCCACAATTTAATTAGATCCTAATCATGCAATTGTTCGGAGGATAGATCTAATGCATAAAAACTGGGTATGAGAAAAGGTATGATCAAAGTGTGAACTTGCCTGCAATGTTGATGAAGATGATTCGCACTCAAAACTCTTGATAGATCTACTCGTCACACTTCGGTCAATCTATCGTGAGCAAGCAATAGTAACCACACATAAGCCATCACTCAAAAGATCGGAAAGAACGAAGAAGGCGATTCGGAAAACATCAAAACCAAGCGAATAACTCTTCCAACATAAAACAAATTCTAACAGTACCAAAATTATGTGAATTTGGCCTTATCAAAAAGTTTAGGTCAAGAGCTTCGCTTTGCAAAAAGAATCAACTCAAACGGAGCTACGAAACTCAAGTTACGAACAAAAGAAGTTCAAATACTAAACTATTTGAAATTCAAATTTTTAAACTTTCAGAAACATGTTTAAGTTGTTTTACTGGATAGAGGGGATCATAACAAAGAAGTGGGCGTTGGTTTCATCTAATTTGGATGAACGAGTAAAAAGTTATTTGAAAAATCAGGGCCAAGCTGTTTTATGAAAAAAAAAATAGTTACGGCTAAGGTCTAATGTATAAATACGTAGACTAATTGATAATCTAATTATTCTATCGTATTAGTCTAAAAATGATAAACTACTGAAGTATAAGAAGAAAAAAAATATACCTTTATAAGGCAGAGAAAAGACGACTTTGGAGAGAAGAGACAATTTCCAGAAGTCGCGCCGGAGAGGAGAAATAAATTTTTCTTAAATGAATCTAGTCAAACCAAAATGTTGATTTAACCCGAATCAGATGATTTTTGGAGGCTCTATGGGTCTATATTTATAGGTGGAAAAGAGGTTTAGGGGTCAAAGGATAGACAATGTGGGATTAAACATAGATGAAAATATACGAAATAGAGATGGGAGGTGCGCCATGGGCCAAAAGCTTTAGGCGGTTCGGCCGGCCGCACACACTGTAAAATATTTTTTTTTGAGCAATAGAAAAGAAAAAGAAAAACTATGGAAAAATATGGGGAAGGAATATGGCCCGCTGGGCCTGGCCCATATATAAAGTAGAAAAAGAAAAGATGGGGCGCCCGCTGGTACTATGATGCGCACGTTGGCGACAGTTAGTTTCAGGCGCGCGTGCAGTTTTTGTTATTTGTTTTTTTAAATAGAAAGCGATAAACTGAAAAACGAAAATGAAACTAAAATTTTATATAGGCATAATATATATCATAATTTTCAGATACATATTTTCTACAAGCTGAACATTTTTCTAGCATTAAATAAAATTCACACTAATTTAGATAATCCAAAAAGTGCTACTGCTCTATTAAAATCCGACAAAAATCATTTTAAAAATACCAAAATTAATTCAAATTTATTTCTCTCCAATTTTATGATGTAGGGAATCATGTTACCCTATTTTATATATATTTTATTTTTGGAGAAAAATAATTTGAATAAAACTCAAATAACTCCAAATTGAAAATAAATTCAAAAGAACTTTGAATTTAATTCTTTGAAACTCCCAACTCATATTTCATATAATTTGAAGAAGTTATTTTATCTTCTCTCATGAAAATCATTGAGTTGCTTGAAGTTTCTGAATTGAAATATTTCCAAATGAAATTCAAATATTTTCAAATACCCTTTCATTTAATTAAATGGAAGAAGTCATATCATCTTCGCTCAAGGGTTTTGTATTTGAAAATAATTTGAATTCATGAAGATCAGAAAAGAAAATAAAAGTTTGGGAATGTCCTTTTATTCCCTCTCATTTAACTTTCAAAAAGTTTCGAATTTCACTCAATCAATCACACAACAATCAAACAAGCAATCAATCTATCTAATTATTATGACATTCCACTATTTAGAATTTTGGGATGTTACAACAAATTGACAGAATGACATTGTAAGATTCTCGGGAATGAACTATGGAAGCGAGTTCTGAAACAAGAGTTCATCAGTAAACCAAGGAGAGGATGAGGAGGTGGCTGATGGACTCAGCATGAATTCATCGAGAATTGCAAAGGATGGATTTCCACAACTATGTGAATAAGGAGATAGCATTTGTCAGATCAAATGATATAGTGAGATATGCTCAAGGAAAACATACACAATTAAACATTGGTTGAAAGGTGTACCCAAAATATGGGCTGGGTTGCACGACCAACATCGGAATGGCGATTGAGCAACCAACACACTAAATTGGAATTATTGTCCATTAACTCTGAAGCAATAGGGTAGCTAGAGATAATAAATTCGCACAACATAGTTCACTCAACACGGGGACTAAGAAAAGAATGGTGATGGCGATAAGCATCGCTGACATAAAAGATGGTAATACTCCAAGGTAAAGAAGAAGAAATGCTGGATAGCAAGGAACTCAATGTATAACACAGAACACGAACAAGTTTGTGTTGGAGGGAAGGCAATAATGTGGTTGATGACAACACAAATCATCGAGGGCAAGGATGGTATTTCTCATCATGAATTCAATTGATATCCTAGAAGAGCTCAGAATGTTGATGATGATCATGACACAATTGCCGAGAGGTTACATGAGGATATAATCGCTCATCAATGACATCAAGGAAAAGGAAGGATGGAGCGAAAAGTTATTGAAACCACAGATATGACACAAACACGGAATCAAGCTTGTTGTTTGAGGTGAAATAGTTAGACAATGAAGATCGACGTAAGCTTAGCTCATCATCAAAAGTTGTGCTCTGGGAATAAGGACCAGGTAGCACAGTTTAAGCTTTAACATGACGATGATGATGTAGCCAATCAGTTGGGAATGACATCAGCGAGTACAACTCGCAGGTAATAAGGATTACAAAGAGTAGTTGAACCGTAGAACAGACTCGATTCAGTTATCGGTGTTTCGAGTGACAAACAACTCAAAACCCAGAGGAAAAATCATCAAGAATAATAGTTGATGAAGAACTCACAAGAAGTTATGTAGTTCGGTGATATTCTTGAGATACCAGAGTGTAATACTCGACGACAGATCAAAGTAGAGGTTGGACCAGGGTATTGATCCACAGAAGACAAGTGCTTAAACTTGCGCGAGAAATGGGATCAAAGAAGAACATACGGTCGGAAGCACGATTGCAAAGGATCAATTCACCGATACCAAAGCATATTATATCAAGGAAATAGTTATTATTACAAGAAGCTTTCATGATAGGATCTACATCGTGTCCATGGGCATGACCACAAAGTTCAAGGTCGTCTCCCACTTCTCCAATGCATGACCATCCATGCACTTCTCGTTATCGAAGTTGTAGTGTTGAAAATTTATTTGACGAAGCGGCAGTAGTGTATAACCCGTATAACTTTCCGGTTCACACAGATTAGGGAAGGCATAGGTTCAACCCAACGGGGCTTCTTAGGAACATATACCACGAACTTTAGAGGTAAATAACACAAGCTCAAAAGTAGAGCATGTTTGCCAAAGCAGAGGATACAATTTACCAAAGGCGTTATATACCTGTGGAAAGGCTCACAAGGTTATTGAATATGAAGGCCGATGTCGGATGAAATCCAACAATGGATCGGGCGATCCACAACGAAGCTGATGTGAGTATCGATACTCAACCAAAGGAACAAGAATGCAAGGAGATCTGATTATAGAAACATCTGACTAATTCAAAGTTCAAATGCAAAAGAATTATGATTTCCAAATCAGGGGATCAGAAGCAACGCTCTGATCAAGGATGGATAAGTTGAGTAGGCTTAGGGGTACAATTGATGGCAATTTGACTGGTCGAGATCCAACTCATGTTTAAAATGATGTCTGAGCCGAAAGGATGAATTCTAGGATCTGATTAAGGATTGCAACATTCGCAACATATTGAATCAAGGGACCCAAGATGATAAAGGCAAAGGACATCCATGAATATTTCTAGTCATTTGGAATTAACCAAAATGCAGGCAGACAAGCATTTCAAGAGCCATAGGCTAATGAGGATTCTCGAAAGATCAGATAGTATTTTGAAGAATTTTGTGAAACACATGAACAACTAAGGATGAGAGGATAGTCGGTAAGAGCGGGGAATTATCCGTAGGGGTATTCATGTGGCAAAGAACTGCAAGGCAGTAGGCACAAAGTATTCTTAAAACAATAGAGAGAATTTTGATGTATCTTGTAATAACAAGATCAACTGGGAAGCATTGTATGAATGGCGAGTATACGTGGTTATCCATAGGGGTTTATCGATGGAGGGGAATTGCAAAAGCGACGCCATAAAGTCTCAAGAGAACATCGGAGAGTATCTTCGCATGCTTCTGGTGCAGCAGACGATCATCTGTATTAAGGGGCTCTCCGGGAGAAAGTATTATTGAGAACCTAGAGTCAGAGTTAGTATAATCATTTAACCCGAATAGAAGAGTGTCAGAGTCCCAGAGTATAGGTCGAGGAATAAAAGATCCTACTACCACCCAATGGCGACGTGTGCCCGTAAGACACACAGACATGTTAGTAAAAGTTTTGCAATGTCTAGACTCGACTTCGACCAAGGAGATGGAAAGGGGATTCCTACAGGCAGTCGACTCTGATACCAACTTGTGACGCCCCCGATTCAATCGTACACTAATCATACACGCAAACGTGTACGATCAAGCTCAGGGACTCATGGGAAGATATCACAACACAACTCTACAAATAAAATAAGTCATACAAGCATCATAATACAAGCCAGGGGCCTCGAGGGCTCGAATACAAGTGCTCGATCATAGACGAGTTAACGAAAGCAACAATATCTGAGTACAGACATAAGTTAAACAAGTTGCCATAAGATGGCTAGCACAAACTGGGATACAGATCGAAAGAGGCGCAGGCCTCCTGCCTGGGATCCTCCTAACTACTCCTGGTCGTCGTCAGCAGCCTGCACGTAGTAGTAGGCACCTCTAGTGTAGTAGTCGTCGTCGACGGTGGCGTCTGGCTCCTTGGCTCCAACGTCTGCTTACGGCAACCAGGTAGAAGGGAAAGGGGGAAAAGGAGAGAAAGCAACCGTGAGTACTCATCCGAAGTACTCGCAAGCAAGGAACTACACTACATATGCATGGGTATATGTGTAAGGAGGCAATATGAGTGGACTGAAATGTAGAATGCCAGAATAAGAGGGGGATAGCTAGTCCTATCGAAGACTACGCTTCTGGCAGCCTCCGTCTTGCAGCATGTAGAAGAGAGTAGATTGAAGTCCTCCAAGTAGAATCGTATAGCATAATCCTACCCGGCGATCGTCCCCTCGTCGCCCTGTGGAAAAGCGATCACCGGGTTGTTTGTGGAACTTGTCTTGGTGTGTTTTATTAAGTATCCGGTTCTAGTTGTCATAAGGTCAAGGTACAACTCCGGGTCATCCTTTTACCGAGGGACACGGCTATCCGAATAGATAAACTTCCCTGCAGGGGTGCACCACATAACCCAACACGCTCGATCCGATTTGGCCGGACACACTTTCCTGGGTCATGCCCGGCCTCAGAAGATCAACACGTCGCAGCCCCACCTAGGCACAACAGAGAGGTCAGCCCGCCGGTCTAAATCCTATACACGCAGGGGTCTGGGCCCATCGCCCATTGCACACCTACACGTTGCGAGGGCGGCCGGAAGAATACCGAGCAACCTCCATTACAAAGGAAGTCACGTTACGCGGTCCAATCCGGCGCGCGCCGCTCCGTCGCTGACGTCAAGAAGGCTTCGGCTGATACCACGACGTCGAGTGCCCATATCTTTCCCGCGTAGTTGGTTAGTGCGTATAGGCCAGTGGCCAGACTCAGATCAAATACCAAGATCTCGTTAAGCGTGTTATTATGAAGCAACCGCGAACGCCGACCAGGGCCAGGCCCACCTCTCGCCTAGGTGGTCTCAACCTGCCCTGTCGCTCTGCCACAAAGATCCACACAGAGGGCCATCGGGACAAAGGTCCTTTCAGCCCCCAATCCGTGAATCACTCGCGGGTACTCTTCGAGCGGACCCGACTTTAGTCACCATCTGTATAGTATGTATATATGTATAGTATATACCCGTGATCACCTCCCAAGTGATCACGACCCAATAGTATAGCAAGGCAGACTGACAAGAATGTAGGGCCAATGATGATAAACTAGCATCCTATACTAAGCATTTAGGATTGCGGGTAAGGTATCAAAGACTGTAGCAACAATGACAGGCTATGCAACAGAATAGGAATAACCGAACAGTAACATGCTACACTACTCTAATGCAAGCAGTATAGAGAGAAATAGGCGATATCTGGTGATCAAGGGGGGGGGGGCTTGCCTGGTTGCTCTGGCAAGAAGGAGGGGCGTCAACTCCGTAGTCGAACTGGGGGTCACCGGCAGCCATCGGGGTCTACCGGAAAGAAGTAACGGAGGGGGAACACAATAAATAACAGAGAAATCAAAGCATCACAAAGTGTAACATGGCAATACGCGGTGCTAGAGGTGACCTAACGCAGTAGGAGGTGTTACCGGAGAAGGGGGAAAACATCCGGGAATGTATCCCCGGTGTTTCGCGATTCCGGACAAATGAACCAGAGGTGAAATGTTGCAGGTTCGCTATGCTAGGGACGCGCGGCGGACGAACAGGCTGCGTATTCGGATTCGTCTCGTCGTTCTGAGCAACTTTCATGTACAAAGTTTTTCCATCTGAGCTACGGTATATTTTATGATTTTTTTAAAGTTTTAAATCATTTTTAGAATTTATTTAATTAATTTAATTCAACATTATCCACAATAGTGTATGCTGACGTCATCATGACGTCAGCAGTCAACAGAGGTGTTGACTGGGTCAAGCTGACGCGTGGGTCCTAGCTGTCATTGAGTGATAATTAACCTAACAGACTAATTAACTAACCTAAGTGACTAGGTTAATCTAATCAGGATTAATTAAGTTAATTAATTACTTATTTAATTAACTAATTAATATTTTATTTATTATATTATTTTTAATTCTTTTTTTATAAAAAGTTCCAGGGTGGGGCCCCTTGTCATAAGCCCCAGGGGGGGCCTAGCGGGGCGGAGCGGGCATAAGGGCTAACGGGCGCTGGGCCTTAACCCGTTCGGGCGCCAGCCCAGGCCAGTGGAGGCGCCGGGACGTCGTAGCCGGCGGCGAGGTGCGTCAGGCAGTAGGGGGGCGATGGCGAGCGCTAGCAGGATCCTACGGCAGTGGATCGATAACGGGGCGAGCGGGAGACGGAGGAGGGGCTCACATCGAGTAGTAGAGGAGCTTGGGGAGGCCGAAACGAGTCGTGGTGGTCGTGGCTGGCGGCCTGCCGGTGTTGCAGGGCGTTGGAGCAGGGCGACTCGCCGGGAGCAGCCGCGGCAGGGTTCAGTGCACGCCGGCGTGACCCTACCGGCATGGTCCGGCGACGAGGTAGGCTCGGCGAGGGGTGCCAGCCTGGTGGCAGGGACGGGAGGCGCCGACCGAGGTGGCCAGCGGGGCGCTGCCTCGATCCAGTCGAGGAAGGTGAGAGGAGGGTGCGGAGGAGTCCGGGAGGGGCGGCGGCCTTAGCGAATGGCGGCGAGGGGCTCGGCGGTGCGGTCCAGTGGTGTCGGAGGTGGTGGCGGTGAGCGCCGGAGACAGGGCTGGGGCGCCGTGCCCCCAACCAGTTCGGGTAGAGGGGGTGGAAGGAGCGAGGGAAGTGGGGTTTTGCCCCGATCCAGATTGGATCGGGAGGGGGAGAAGGAGTGGCGACGTGGGGGGGGGGGGAGTGGGGGTGTAGTAGTGGCTAGGGTTTCAGGGATGGGGGGATATGGGGGCGCCGGCCGGGCCGGCTGGGCTAGCCTAGTGGCCAGCTGGGCCGAGGCCCAGCGGGGGTGGGGGGTCTTTTCCTTTCTTTCTTTTTTTTGTTCTGTTTTCTATTCTTCCTTTTATTTTTATTTTTCTGTTCTGTTTTATTTTAGATACACATTATTTTTAGTTTTTAAAAAATGATAACAACTCTTAAATTAATGTTTGAGAACCACCCACTTCCATAAATGTTTTACCCCGAAATAAATTAGTTTAGAGTTTTATTAATTGAAAAAGGTATTCACATAATTGTTTTTGCTGCTGTTTTAATCACTCTAGAGTAATTAATTATTTTATAAAAATGTTGTTTATCCAACAATACTATCCATGATTTATTTGTCACAATAAGAACATTTTAGTTTTGAGAATTGAAAACTTTTGTTGTTTGACTTTAATTCGAATTTGAATTTGAATCATTTTGAACTAACGCGAGATTAACAATAGTAATCGAAGTGACGTGGCATCATTAGCAGAGAATTACTGTAGCTTAAATATCCGGGCATCACACTTGGCCCCTCGCGAGGGTCTTGAGCTTGAGTTGATGAAGATGGGACGTACTGGGCCACCCCTTGAGCCACGCCGCAGGCCGCAAGCAGGCAGGTCTGGGGACCCCCGATTCTAGAACACCGACAGTAGCCCCCGGGCCTAAGGCGCGCTCAGACTTGGGTTAGCAGCGAAGCAAAAGGGCAAGTGCGGTGCGCCGCGGGCTCCAACAGCCTGTGTCCTTGCTCGCCGCGTGGCGGTTGATTGGACGTGAGCGTCTCCGCTTCCCTATGCTTCCTCGGCAACTGCCCGATTTGACGAGTCCCTGCTGCATGCAAAAAGAGTCATGATTACCTGCGATCGTGCAGGCCGATGGTTGGCCTCCTCTGGACTATAAGTACGGTGAGGCGCGGGCCCATCTCTTCTGGCTCCGCTCGCTCCTTCTTCCTTGCTCCTTCTCCATCTTGTCACCAATGGCACCGATCCGCCGGTTCTCAGCCGAGGAGAGGGTAAAGGCCCCCGAGAGGGGTTCGACCCACTTCCGCCGAAGAAGCGGTCGGTCCCTGGCCGCTGTGACGAGGTTGCTTGGCCGGAGACGTCGAGGCCATGGTACAAGCGGCCACCCCCTTGGTTTCCGCTACCTCTATACGTCTGGGCTGAGGGCCCTAGAGAGGAAGATGCTGAGCAGCGTCGCCTGCGCCGTCGGCGATGTCGACAAGCTGTGGCGGTGCGCGCCATCGCTCCTGGAGTCCACGCCGCGGACTCCTCTTGCGAGCTCGTACTTCACGCTGCCATGCCTCCAAGCTCATGGATCCACATTCCTCCTTCCTTTGCCTTTGAGATGCCACCGAGGGGGCCTATTGAGCTCTGGCTGCAGCACGCCGACTGCGGTACCCCCACGACCGGAGCAGAGGTCGAGGTCGTCGCTCCGGGCAAGGTGTACATGACCCGGGGCTGGGGCGAGATTGCCCGGGTCTGCCGAACAGGAGGTGCCCTCGTGATTCATCTCGAATATGACGACACCTCCCTGATGCTCTTCATGGTCTTCGACGTGGAAGGACGCCGGCTGGAGTGCTGCCCCAGAGGAGGCGGCCAGGACGACAGTATGGCAAGGGCTAGGCCTGCCCTCCATTTCCTCAGCGGCTCCTCTGGAAGCAGCGGAGATGCTGGGGATTCCAGCGACTATCCTGAGCTTCTCGTGACTCCGGAGACGAGCGACGACAGCTATGAGCCCCAGAGCTCGCGCCGCGCCCGGAGCAGGGCAGCTGCATCAGGCCGCCGACGCGGCTGATCTGGATGGGGTTGGCGTCGGCGCTTGGTGGCGCACTGTTGATGATGGCGTTGGCCATGGAGGCATATGTAGTCAGGGCTCCTTAGGATTTGTGTCTTTTGTTCCCTGCAAGGAATTGAGGAAATACCCCGCAGGGGCGTGTAAGTGTCTGCAATGTGTTTTGTTGATATCATCCTTACTATGATGTAGCGCGAAATGCCTGTCCTATTCCGGCTTGGTTCCCCCTTTCTAACCTCGCGACGACCCGGTGCTCTACGCTGACAGGTCCCGGTCCCTAGGCAGGCTTCAGCCGCCGCTGGTATGCCAGGTCATGATGCCGTGGTCAAGGCCAGGAGGTGAGCGGCCTGAGGTCTAGTAAGAGCCCCTGAGGCGCGATGCTCAGGAGGTCCCCTTTAGCGCTCAAGCAGCCGCCGAAAGGCGATAAAGGAAGGCAATGTTGCCATCACAGATCCGCATTAAGTGAGGGTTTGGTGTCGCATCGATTAGCTATTCCAGGAGCGAGACTTATCTCGAAAGCTTGGAGCCGTTCCTTCGCGAGGTGCCGGACCTACGCATCGGCAGCTGGGATGTAGCTGGGTTAGACCTTCGTGAGTTTCTCCTCCCTTCCCCGCACTCTCCTTCGTGCTCTACGTCCTCAGGTCCCGGCCCTCGAGCGAGCTCAGCCGCCACTGGTATGCCAGGTCACGATGCCGTGGACAAGGCCAGGGGGTGAGGGCTGGAGAGCCATTAAGAGCTCTCGAGTCGCGAGGCTCAGGAGCCCCCCTTTTAATGCGCGAGCGGATCGCACGGGTGAGGGAGAGAGAGAGCTCGCAACGCCCCCCACATTATTCCTTAGGTGGACCCTGTAAACCAACACGAGAGAAGCAAGGATTGCCATTATGATTGCCGCCAGCCATTGGTTGCTCTGAGAGAGTGATGAGGGCACTGAGGGCCTGGTGAGGTAGCGTTTTGCGGGGCTGCCACGGGCCAGAGCTCGACCACTCAAATTAGTTGACGTTGCAGGGACGGACCCATGCGCAAGCGCCGTGCAAGTGTGAGCGGCTCCAAGGGCAGATGTCAATCGAGCAGGTGATTATCACAGGCAGGTTAAGCATGAAGGACGAACCAACTTAGATAGATGCAGTAAAGATACATGCCACTGGGTCAGGCCCGAGCGGCTTGGGGATGATGCAGCCCGAGAGGCGCCCCCAGCAAAGTGAACTAAAGACATAAGCAAAACGGATACATGCCGCGGGGACGGACCCACACGACGTGGGAATAATGCAGCCCTAAGGGCGCTCCCAGCTGAAATGGAACTCGAAAGATGTCACCTGATATCATTGTGGAGCGGGTGTTGGAGGTAGCTCACGATGCGCGGTGAAGAGGCTGATCCTCACGAGCCACCGGAGTCCTGAGGCTCGGGAGGCTTTGGGGGTCCGGGCGGCTCCTCGAGGACCATCTCCATCTCTACCAGGACTGCATGGTGCCTGGCCTCCTGAGCTTCCAGAATGCCCCGCATAAGGCGCTGGTGAGCAGCAGTCGCGTTCGGCAGGCCGAAAGGCATGCAAACATAGCTATGTGGCGGACCCTCGTAGCGTCCCACGCGTGAAGTCCAGAAACGCTCCTGAGACGTGGCTCGGTTGAGCCCTGGGTAGTCGATGCAGACACGCAGCCCGCAATCCTCGCCTAGATGGGGAGCTGCGCCGGGTAGGCGGCGATCGCCGCGCATGACTCTTGATTCCTACAGCTCCTGGATGACCTTGGTGATGAACTCCTAAGGGTTGGGCCCTCCTTGCCTCATGCCTTCCTAAGGGAAATGTGCCGCGAAGCACGCCTGCAAGTGGTGCCCGAGCGCCTCCCTCGTGAGCTTGGCAAAGTCTAAGGCCCTCTAGGAGAGAGCCCCCGAGCCTTGCCTGAGGAGGGCGCCAGGCGCGCCTTCCTATGCGATGGAGGGAGGCGCCCCTTGCACGGGAGCGGATATTGAGCTTGGTGATGTCTTCTTCTTCTTGGGAACTGCCTCGGGAGGGTTCCCGCTCTTGCCATCTGGGTCCTCAACTAATGCAGCTTGGAAGGCGCGCTCAAGGGAGCACACCGCATCCTTCTCCTCGCATGGGACTGTGATGATTTCGCTGCTGCCCGGCATCTTGAGGACATTGTAACCATGGTGGGTCACTGCCATGAACTTGGCCAGGGCTGGATACCCGAGGATTGCATTGTATGGTAGGCAAATGTGGGCAACGTCAAAATCAATGAGCTCGGTACGGTAGTTCTTGCGCTGTCCAAAGGTGACAGGGAGGCGGGCCTGCTCTATCAGGGTGGTGGAGCCATCAGTGACTCCTGAGAAAGGCTCGGTTGGCTGAAGCTGATCATATGGGACTTGGAGATTGTTGAATATTTCGACGGACAAAACGTTGAGCCCCTGCACCGCCATCGATGAGGGTCCTGGTAACTTGCACATTGCTGATGAGTAGGGAACAAAGCATTGGTAGGATGCTGGCTGTAGCCGCACACTTGAGCTGATCCGCCGAGCTGAACGCGATGGCACACGTGGACCACCTGAGGGGGCGCGTGGCCTCGAGCGTGGGGAGGATAGCGTTCACCTCGCGAGCAAACTGCTTGAAGATGCTGTGAGAGGCTGGGGCCTGAGCACCGCCCAAGATGCAAGTGACAGCACGTGGCTCCTGGAAGCCCCCAGCCCCCTCATCCTGATGATGGTCGTCATTCCTTCTTGGCGGTGGCGGCCGAGGAGGAAGGCCTGCGTTGCCCTGCGGGCGATCCTCGCGAGGCTGATCCCTCCAAGCCTCCCCACGAGGCTGGTCCTGCTAGCGGTCCTCGCGAGGTCGGTCATGCCACCCTTGGCGAGGGCCTCGGTCGTCCCATCGTCCTCCACCTCTTCTTCCTCCTCGGTCGTAGCCCCGATCTTTGTGCTCGGGGCATCGACCGATACGTCCTTCTCGCACGGCCCTAAGCTCTTGGCATTCGTTGGTGTTGTGGGTGTGGAGGTCGTGGTATACGCAGTACTGGCTGCCACTGGCTCTGCTATGAGCACGGCTGCTCCTTTGCGCTTCACATCCTTGGCCTTGGCTTTCTTCTCTTCAGGGTCAGTAGCTGGGAGCTCGAGAAGGGAGAGGCGCCCCTCAACTCTTGCGCACTTGGTCGCCAGGTCAAACAACTCTAGAGATGTGCACAGATCCTCATGGATTGCTAGCTCCTCCTTCATCTTTACGTCACGGATGCCATCACAGAACACTAAGATGATGGCCTCCTCAGTAACCTTGGGAATCTTGAGGCGAGCATTGTTGAAGCGCTGGATGTACTTCTGCAGGGTTTCTCCAGGTTGCTGCTTGATGTAGCGCAGGTCACCCATGGCTGGGGGACGGTCACGAGTGCCTTGGAAGTTGGCGATGAAGCGAGTGTGTATCTCGTCCCTAGAGGAGATCGTGCCGGGAGGCAGGTTCAGGAGCCAGGTGCGGGCATCGTCTTTGAGCGCCATGGGAAACCAATTCGCCATGACCTTTTCGTCTCCGTTGGGCGCTTCAATGCCCAGCTCGTAGAGCTGCAGGAACTCCGCGGGGTCGGCAATGCCGTTGTAGTGAGGAGGCAGATCCGGCTACTTGCCTGGCCAGGCGACAATGTGTAGCTCTGTGGTGAAGGCGCAGCAGCCTGCGGTGGCCACCGGAGCCCTTCGTAGACGCGGGGCTTGCTCCTGGGGATTCCCACGTGCCGCCTCTAGGGGAAGCGCGGGGTCTTGACGTGCTAGCGCAGGGATGCGGTCTTAACGTGCTGGAGTAGGGAGCACGCGAGCGCCTTCTTGTGGCGAGGGATTTGTTGGCAGCTCCTTTCTTGTCACGCGAGCACTGGACGCGGTGGGTCTCGTCCAGGGGCCATGCGCCTTGGAACCAGGGCACCTTCTTGGGGAGGAGGTGACGGAGGCACCTCCTGAGCTGCATCACCCACGCAAGATGGACGGTGAGGCAGCGAGAGGGATGGTGCAGGAGAGCCCCCTGCGGTGCTGACAAGCTCGGTTATGCGAGCGAGCCACTCCTTGTAGAGGTCGTCGACGGGGCGATAGTGCAGGAGCTCGCGTGCCAGGAGAACGCGGCATGCGCGTCCGTGGGAGCGCGACGGGCGTGAGACAACGAACTAGCTGGAGTCAGCGACTAAGTGGCGGTGCGGCCTTCCCACCGCACCGAGGGATGCAGCGACGATGCCTGCTGCTTGTTCCCTGCCGGGCCAGTGGCGGAAGACGACGGGGAGGCCCACCGGCGGGAGCCGTCTAGGCGACGCGGGTGGCGAGAGTAGCTCGACGCTCGGCGCGAGCTCGGCGAGCATTAGCCATGGATGCGACGAACGATCGAACGCAGAACAACGGAAGAAAGATTCCGGCGCACCCCTACCTAGCGCGCCAAATGTCGGATATCGGGTTCTGGCAAAACCCTTAAGGTTCGAACTCTGGGGTGCGCGCGAAGATCTTCCCCCTACCGATCCACGTCCCAACGCCTCGCCGTGAATCTATGCTACACGATGAACACAAGGGACGCAAGGTTTATACTAGTTCGGGCCACCGTTGTGGTGTAATGCCCTACTCTAGTTTGTGGTGTGGTGGATTGCCTCAGGGGCTGATGATGAACAGTACAGAGGAAGAACAACCTCGCGAGAGGTGTTCTTGGGCTGATGCGGTGTCTGCTTCAATGGATCTCTCTAGGCTCTAGGTGAAGTGATCTCTGGATCCGATCCCCCCTCTACGGTGGTAGCTATCCCTATTTATAGAGGTCCTGGTCCTCTTCCCAAATATTGAGCGGGAAGGGAGCCAACAATGGCCATTTTGAAGGGGAACAACTAGTACAAGTTATCCTGACTAAAGTTGGTCTTCGGCTGCCAAAGGCACTGGCGATGACGCCGTCTTGGGCTCCACTGTGACCTCCGTCCTGCCGCTCTGTTGGTCTTGGTCTTGTTGCACTGAAATGGTAACCTTTGCTTGATGCCTCGGTACTCCACGCCTACGCTTGCCCCCTCTGCACCAAAGAGTAAACGAGGACACTGCGCAGGCTGGCGCCCGCCTGGCACCCGCCTGGTCTCGATCGTCATGGTTTGCATCATGGGCACCTCGCGAGGTACTCCTGCCTTGATCTCTCTGCCTCCTCGCGAGCCTACCTGGTGAGGCCGTTCCTGAGGAAGCCTTGCATCGTCTGCCCCGCGAGGGTTGGCCCCTCACGAGGGTCTTGAGCTTGAGTTGATGAAGATGGCCCATACTGGGCCACCCCTTGAGCCACGCCACAGGCCACAGGCAGGCAGTTCTGGGGACCCCCGTTCCTAGAACTCCGACAACTTTTGTTTTCGTAGTTTCATTTTCTTCTTCTTGAGTCATAGGAAACACTGTACTGTTAAAGGGGGTCGAGGTAATACTAAGGAAACATAATTCCAAGTGATGCTCATCTCAAAATCCTACACCTACCCAATCCTTCGAGTGAAGCCATTAGAAATCTCATTTCAGTTCATTCAATTTCTTCAGTGACAGAGACGAAGATCTTCTGGTCTTCTGGGCTATGAATATGTGCATTATTCTTCAGACCATTATGTTCATAAGTCCTCAAAGAATTTCTCTGCTTATTCATATGCTTATCCTAACCACTCTTCTGTGAAACTAAGTGCACTTGCTTCTATGGCATCATTTTCTTATGGAGCTTGCAGAATGATGAACTCTTTGCCACCCCTTCAGATGTGGGTGGTGAAGAAAAAGAACTAATCTCTTATGCAGGGTCAGGTCTCCAGACGAACTTGATCGTCTAAAGAATTTGCTGGAGACCTGAATGTGCTTGAAAGGACGCAAGCTAATCATGAAGAAATGAATCATTCATTTCTCACGTCCTCGTATTGCTATATCTATTACTGTTGATGAAATTGATATCATATTCTTCACTGATGAAGTATATGGGTTTGTAAGTTGGACTAATTCATATGCAGGATGAACAACCCAAAGCTACTGAGTGGGTCCTTGAAAGTGGATGTACAAATCACATGACTGGTGACAGGAGCTTGTTTATGGACACTGATTTGTCACCATCTCATCTGAAGCATATCACCTATGCTGACAAAGGCAAAAGCAAGGTATTGGGTATGGGTAAGGTTGTAATTTCAAAGGATAAACACATGGACATGGTCATGCTTGTTGAGTCCTTAGGATTCAATCTTATGTCTGTCTCAATGCTTTGTGATCTTGATATGGTTGTTGTCTTTGGCAAATTTCGCTGCCTTGTGCTAATGGAATCTGACAACTCCAAAGTCTTCGAAGGCTTTAGGAAAGGAGACTTGTATATTGTTGATTTCTCTGTAGGACCACAGCCTGCCACATGTCTACTTGCAAAAGCTTCAGAATGCTGGTTATGGCATCGACGACTTGGTCATGCTGGGATGAGGAACTTGCATACACTCGCAAAGAAGAAGCACGTCATTGGCATCGAGGGTGTCAAATTCCTCAAAAATCATCTTTGTGGGGCTTGCGAGGCTGGAAAGATCACCAGAGCCAAGCATCACACAAAGACTATCATGACCAATTCTCGTCCCTTTGAATTATTTCATATGGATCTATTTGGCCCTACTCATTATGCCACTTTCACTAGTTCTGCATCTTTATATGGCTTTGTCATAGTTGATGACTACTCTCGTTACACATGGGTGCATATCATCACTTACAAAAATGAAGTGCAATAAGTCTTCAGACGATTTTCCTCGAGGGCTTCCACTAACTTCGGTGTGAAGATCAAGCATATCAGGAGTGATAATGGAACCGAGTTCAAGAACACTGGCCTCGATGAATATCTCGATATGCTTGGTATTATTCATGAATTTTCTGCTCCTTATACTCCTCAGCAGAATGGCGTCGTGGAGCGCAAGAACAGGACTCTTGTTGAGATGGCCCGCACTATGCTTGATGAATACAAGACACCTGAGCGCTTCTGGCCTGAAGCAATTGATACTGCATGCCACATCATCAACAGGGTATATCTTCACAAATTCTTCAAAAAGACCTCATATGAACTCCTCACTGACAAGAAACCCAATGTAAGTTATTTCAAAGTCTTCGGTGCTAAATGCTGGATTAGAGATCCTCACCATCACTCTAAATTTGCATCGAAAGCACATGAGGGTTTTATGCTTGGTTATGGAAAGGACTCGCACACCTACAGAGTCTTCAACATCAATCATCAGAAGGTTGTTGAAACTATAGATGTGCGGTTCGATGAAACTAATGTCTGACAAAGAAATCACCTACCTCCTATGCTAGATGAAATGTCACCTGAAGAATCCATCAAGTTCAAAGCTACTGAGGATGTCATCCCTACCGAAGAATCTGCTGAAGAAGTCATTCCCGATCGTGAAGAAAATCATACTGGTGCTGCTGAACAAGCTGGTCCTGAAGAAACTGCTGGGCCTAAGCAAAGTCGTCAACCCGCACATCCTCGCATTGCAGACGAAGTGCAAGTCAAGAAGATCATCGATGACATTCGTGCACCAGGTCCCTTCACGCGCTCAAAAGCTTCACATTTATCTAACTTTTGTGGGCATTTTGCATTTTTCTCTATCACAGAGCCCACTAAAGTAGATGAAGCATTCATGGAACCTGAGTGGATTCAAGCCATGCAAGATGAATTGCATCAATTCAAGGTCAACAATGTGTGGGAGCTTGTCAAGCAACCAGACCCACGCAAGCACAACATCATCGGTACCAAATTGATCTACCGCAACAAACAAGACGAAAATGGCCTCGTGGTGAGGAATAAGGCTCGTCTTGTAGCTCAAGGCTACACACAGGTTGAAGGAATTGATTTCGATGAAACTTTTGCACCTGTTGCTAGACTTGAGGCTATTCGCATATTGCTTGCTTATGCTAACCATCATAATATGATCTTACAACAAATGGATGTGAAAAGTGCATTCCTCAATGGTAAGCTTGAGGAAGAAGTATATGTTGCTCAACCACCAGGTTTTGAGGATCCAAAGTTTCCAGATCACGTCTACAGACTCAACAAGGCCCTCTATAGCCTCAAGCAAGCACCTCGGGCGTGGTATGACACACTGAAGGAATTCCTCATGAAGAAAGGCATCAAACCCGGTTCACTTGACCCAACTCTTTTCACCAAATCATATGATGATGAATTATTCATGTACCAAATATATGTTAATGATATTATCTTTGGCTGTACTAACCAACGTTACAGTGATGAATTTGCCTACATGGTGTGTGAAGAATATCAAATGTCTATGATGGGAGAATTGAAATTCTTCTTAGGTCTTCAGATTCGTCAACACTACAATGGCATATTCATATCTCAGGAGAAATATCTCAAGGATGTGTTGAGGAAATTCGGCATGCAAGATTGCAAAGGCGTCAAAATTCCTATGCCCACAAATGGCCATCTATGCACTAATGAGAATGGTAAAGACTTCGATCAAAAGGTATACCACTCCATGATTGGCTCTTTATTGTACCTATGTGCATCTAGGCCGGATATTATGCTTAGTGTTTGCATGCGTGCCCGATTTGAAGCTACACCGAAGGAATCACACCATAATGTTGTGAAGCATATTCTTCCATATCTAGCTCACACACCAACACTTGGATTATGGTATCCCAAGGGCTCTTCCTTTGATCTCATTGGATATTCAGACTCTGACTATGCTGGCAATCGGGTGGACCGCAAGTCAACGTCAGGCACATGTCATTTCCTCGGACGATCCTTGGTATGTTGGCCCTCGAAGAAGCAGAACTGCGTATCACTCTCCACTGCAGAAGGTGAGTACATTGCTGCTGGATCGTGCTGTGCTCAATTACTATGGATGAAGCAAACACTCAAGGACTATGCACTACAAAAAAATACACTTCCGTGATGATACGTGTTTGTCACAGTAGGTCACATTTTTTGTCATGCATGTACATCCATGACGATTTTATGACAGAATCAAGATAGTCATACCTGTGCTGTCGTAGAAGTGTTCCATGACATTACCAAAATAATCATCACGGAAGTGTCCACTTCCATGACGATAAATCATGCGTCACAGAAGTGCTTTCATCAATAGTGACCGACACATGGCATCCACCGTAATGGAACGCTGTTAAGCTATCGGGTCAGATTTTGGATCCGATAACCCGTTAACAGCCCTGACCAATGGGAAATTTCCACGTGTAAAATTCTGAATGGCCGGAGGGAACACTTGTCAGCTCGTTAGTGGGCCATATGTCGCCCATCCATTGGAGGAGACATGCCTATGATACGTCGACATGTGGCTGGGCCCAACAAAGGCCCATATAGGTTAAAAAAGCCGGCCCAGTCAAAGGCCCGTAGTACTTAATCAGGTACTAGTGGGCCAGCCCAATAACGGCCTGCTTAATAAAGGCCCATTTATGGACCGAAGCCAGATCTGGCCCGTTAATTGTTCGCCCAATATATGGGCCCATTTACGGCCCGAAGCCAGATCTGGCCCGTTAATTGTTCACCCAATATTTGGGCCCATTTGTGGCCCGAAGCTAGATCTGGCCCGTTAATTGTTCACCGAATATTTGGGTCCAACTACAGCCCAGTGACTTTCGTCCTGTTAGAGGCCTGATGTAGACATGGGCCCATTTCAGCCCGGTGTGACTTTCGGCCTCGGAATGGCCCGTGCCGCCCATGGGCCATATATGGTCCGACGGGACAACGGGCCCACTAACGGCCCGTGCTAAAGGTGGCAACAGTTAAGCCCAATGTGACTTTGGGCCTGTTAAAGGCATGTCGCGTAATTCGGCCCGTTGATGCCTGTACTAAGCTTTCGGCCTCTTAAAGGCCCATGATATCAGTGGGCCAACTAAGGCCTGAGATATGTTTCGGCCTGGTAATGGCCCGTGAGATAACTGGGCCCAAAAAGTCCCGGGCTACATTTCGGCCTACTGAAGGCCGGTCGACGACTAGTGAAAATTGAGGCCCAACATGCATTTTGGCCTGCTAAAGGCCCGTGGTTTCATCTCAGCTGTAACAGGCCAGTACAATATTCAGCCTGTTAATGGCCCAATGCTACCTGGGCCAAACTAAGCTCTGGGTCCACAAAAGGCCGGTGTAAGTTTGGGCCTGGCGCAATGTGTGAAGCCCCCAATCATTCGGGCCCAAGAAAGACGCAGGCCGGCCCAATTGTGGCCCGCTAAAAACCAGGCCCGTTAGAGTCGAATATTTCGGCCCGGTCAACTACATCTATTTTTTTCAGATAGCAAATGATGGCAGTTACTAGTAGGAATTAAGAACAAACCTACTCCATACAATAAAGAAATTACGCCATAGTAACTAAGAATAAACCTACACTATACAATAAAGGATTTAAGGTATATTACATCCACTAGGCATCGAAGTTCGCCACCATTGATCATAAAGCGCAACGAAGAAGCAGATTACATAGACTGGGCACCATTGCAGCTTAACAAAATAATACTGAACCGAGGCCACTTCCAAGACAGTTCAAGAATGGTTAGCCTTGCGGGGGGACTGCTGCGCAAGCTACTGAGCAAGGCTGTGAGACTGGCCTAGCATGTCGGTCATAGCTTCCAAGTGTAGCTGTTTAGCGACGAGGTTCTCATTGGTGTTCTCTGCAATCTTTCTTAGAGATAGAACTTCAAGTCGAAGTTGAGTTGCAGAATGCCTTTCTGCTAGAACTTGGGACTGAAGAAGTCGAACTGATTCAGACAACGAATTTTGTGAGCTTGTCTGACTGTTAGTCTGAAGTGACTTGAACACTGCATCAAGACAAGACTTTCGGGTTGTCTTGCTATCTTCAAGATGTTTTGCCTTCTTTGCTGCAATATATGTTGGGTTTGTCTCACAGCCTTCAGCAGATTTGTGCATGCCATCAGGCATATCACCCTGAAACAAAGTAGAGAGATGGCAGGTTTTGCACGTGTATAAACAAAGATGATAACTATGCTGTCAATTCCATCCAATTTCAAATTAGAAAATAAAGAGTAAGTTCAAAATATCAATAGCATAATTTGGCATTGTTCATAATGCGGGGAGCTTCACCACACTACTGGATTACCATGTCAACATAACAAGCATAGATGAAGGGCAAAGAAAATCATTGTATCTATTTTGGATAATGTGCATGGCATGTTGTTCATATCATTAGCCACATCAGTAAGATAAAACAGGAGATGACAAGGTGCAAACGTGGGATGCTTCACCACACACTGGATTATAGATCCACAAAAACAAGCATACATATAGGGAGTATTAAGTAATATGCATGGTACGAATAAGGAATTTGGTTTTACAAGTAAAACTTAGAATTTACGGTTCTTGCAAACATGCATTTTGGTAGAAACAACAAACTAAACAGCAGTAAACGATACGGAGTATGAGAAAATTAAACAGCTGTTGAGGATAAAGGCTTTAGAAGGACTGACTTACATTAACAGTTAACACCGGCTTTATAATGCCCTTCTCCATGTGAAGGGAAGGATAACTCAAGAATTTTAGCACAAAATCTTCTTCATAAGAATTGCATGTACTCTACATTTTGTAGAGAGTAATTATAGATATGATAATACTGGAAGGGATAGAGGATAATGAAGATAAAATGCAGATTGATGCTACATAATCAACTACCAATCCCTGGAAGTACAAGCGTTACAGGATAAAATGTACTGACAAGAGCAATGGGCTACACTTCTGCATCGGCATTGTCAGTGTATTCTACTTGTTGGTAAGATTAAATATAGATCTGATCTTTTTTAGTAAATGGTGGGCAAGGGAGATAAGATGCAAAATGCTACAAAATGAACCAATCCCTCTTCCCATAATACAAGAGTGTTTTTAACGCTGGTGTATTGTACAAAATGTTCTTATATTATGGGACGGAGGGAGTAGCTGTTAATGTAAGTACAGTGATATACCACGTTCAGTCCTTACAAGAGGACTACAAAGCTAAACCTCTTCAAAAGCATTGGGTTGATTCTAAATTTATGTAAGAGTCCATACGGATCTTATAATGTCCACCAAATGGACGATTACAAGGCTAACATGTGAAGTGATGCTACATAATCAAACAACTATGAAAGTAAGTATGGTCATACAGGGCAAGAGGTACTCACAAGAGCAATGCAGTGTGCAGTATAGTTGCGAGATTCTGTGGTCCCTTGAGAACAAATTTTCTTGTGCTAACAGTTTTCGTACAAGTGAGACATGAAGGCAAATGCAGAAATGTAGTTCAAATTGTGATGTGATATCATAGACAGTACCTTACGCTGCAGCCGAGACCAATGTGTAACAAGATTATTCCAGTCACCGTCGGATAAATGTAGCACCGGAGACTTTACAGAAATTTCATTCAGAGGCTTGCCATCGAAGTGCGCTTGCCTCGGGTAGGAACGATACTTCATCAACGAGTGCTTGAAAAGCGCAACCAACCCTTGCTCGTCATCACAATCTAGTTTGCTCCTTGCCTGTTTAAAAGAATGAAATCTTGTGTCTTCTGTCAGAAGAAACATATGCAGTAATGACCATGAATAACATAGTACATTACTTACGCGTAAGTTGCGGAGGAAGACTGGAAATTGTTCTGTGTCTGCAGTATAATCTTTCCATGAAGGAAAGATGCGCACAAAGTTCCTAACAACAACATAAGCTTCATCTTCTAAATTGGGAAGAAATGGAACAGGGGTCCTATTTGCTGCAATTGGGGCTCTCTCTGGTTCGAAAAGGGATTTAGCAACTGGATTTTGTGTACTCTTTGCTGGAATGGGGGGTTTTGCATCGTACAACTGGTGCTATGTCAACTGGCATAATCATACTGTTTGCTGCAGTTGTGGTCTGCTGAGTTGGGGCATCAGAAATGACCGGTGTAGTAGGGATAGAGTCTGCTAGAGTTGGGGTGTTTTGTGGGTCAGGTGATATTGCAACTACACCTAATGTGCTATTTGATTTATTAGGTGCCACTACCTTTTCCAAATACTTTGCTTGTGCTCCTCCACGATCAGCAATCGCCCTCTTCCTTTTGAACGTCTGATACACAAGAACAACATTTGCGTTTTCACATACACGATGTGTAAACTAAGCTAATGGCAGTTCAACAAAGTAGAAGCAATGCAAAGCATTAGTTGCAAGATATGTGCGAGCAATGTAACCTTGGAAAGTTAGAGCAAGTACCTTGATGGGTGAATAAGATAGGGCATCTTCCTCTGACTCCTCCACTAGGGAGCTACATTGACTTAGGTCTCCCTCTAGCTCAGAATCACTGCTAGGATCATATTCTAAGCATGAATCTGTAGGTGGAGAGCGTTTGCACTACATTGCATCCAGACTTGATTTCAGTCCCTTAATGCCAAGTTTGACAGCCATGGCATTGTTCTGCTTTATTCTTTTCATGCACGCAAGCTCATAATCATTATACTGTTGTTCAGAATCTGAGATTCATGAAAACATAAGAAGTAGTCAGAATTGTAACTACAGTAAGAGACCACCCTAAAAGAATATTGACAACAAATATGACAAGGCAAGCATAGATGTAGTGAATCAATCATTTACTTCTGAGCTTACTAGGACAAGTATGCAAAATTTTAACTGCAGTAAGAGACCGTCCAAAGTCCGAATGAAGAAGTTTGTCTAGCACTTATTGTTTGCAACTAATCGACGTGAATAATTGGATATTATATCGAATGAGTAAGAAAGACAAGTAAAATTATCAACAAACCTAGCTTGCACTAGTAATCTGGGTCAATGTCACTACGACCAACAATCCAAAATGACTAGTGTCTGTTCCGAGGGCCGGAATTTTGAAAACCCTGTGAACTTTAGTGGTACTAAAGATTACCGAAATACATCTGAACCATTAAGTGTAGGTAGCATTGAGCACACAACAAACCCTAATGACAGTCCTGCCTAATGAGTAAGGAATCAATTAGAAAATGGGTGATGAGGAGTGGCGGCTGAGTGTTGAGGATGTATCTGAGGATAAATCGGGTTGGCTTGGTGGGTGCTACACGACTGAACCCTGAATAGACAGGGAAGGTAGGCACGGCGGCATGCCTGGGCAGTGATGACGCTGTTGGGCGAGTGGCTCCTGGCTTCCTGTTAGTCCGGCGTCTCCTCCTAGAGTCATGCCGTCCGGGGATGGCAAGTCGCCAGCGAGGCAGGCGGCTGGGGGCGAGTAGAGATCAGAAGCGCGCGGCAGAATAGAGAGGAATCGGGGCTTGGGACGACCCAAAATCCTAGGGTGGGCTGGCCCACCGTGGGCACCCTGTAGAGATACACAGCCGAACAGCAAACATGCATTTTCGAAACTAATTTAGGAACATTTAGCTGACCAATTAAACAACTCTGTTTTAATAATATCAGATTCGTATTTGAACAACTGAGCTTGTTTAGCTTGATCGTGGAGCAGTGTTATTATGACACAAAGCACGTATTCTGATTGTATAGTGATCATAAAAGGGGGAAACTCTAAGCATATTTTTTTAGCAAAAGAGGGTTTCCCCTCCGATTTCTATTAAAGAAACCACCACGGAACCAACATGATCAATTAAACCCTAAGCATGATCAATTAAACCGTATTATGGTTGTGCCATGGCAGATTTGAAGCTGCAAACCAGAGAAATGATATTTAGCATCCGTTGTTTGCTTCAAACTAAGCACTAAATTCTATGAGCTGAAAAGAAAGTAGAGTAACCAAGTTAAGATCTATTTTCTGGTTGAGATCAAAAAGTTGAGGAGATATGAAGTACCACCTCTCTTGCGGCGCCGTGTAGGCATTGGGGGTGCGATGGCTGCCGGTGGCATTGAAGCAGATCTGCGATGGTAGACGGGTGCATCGGGGGATAAGTCCCATTGCGGTGGAAGAGAAGGTCGTGTGAGCGGCCCCGGCAAAGAGGACGACGACGCCGATGAAGCGAGAGGACGCGATGCAAGGCTATTGGTCCGTCGCCGTGGATGAGAAATGTCCATATCTAGTAGTGGACGACGCGGTCTTGGTAGGCGCTCCGGCATGGTGGAGGACGGTGGTGATGGATGTGGTGGAGGACGGCGGCGATGGATGGGGTGGCGGACGAAGGCTGGTGTGGGGATGGGGTGTTCTAGCGCGGATTGTGTCTGAATGGGAAAATGGAGGGAGAGGTACGGGGAACCATGTTTTTTGGGATGTGCCTGTCTGAAATATGGGAAAGTTACAAACTTAGCCCCCGTTTAAAATTTGGACGTCTGTCGGTTGGGGATAGGACGGTAATCTCGCATCTCGCCAATATTTGCCCAGAGCGATTTCGGGCGAGGAGAGGGTGGTTGGCGCCCATGGTTGGCGCCCACGGTGTATGAACGGGGCTGACAGGTAGGGCGGTTGTGTCACGTCTGAGTGAAGTTATAAACCTGCCCCTATTGAAAATATTTGCCTACATCGATTTCGGCCGAGTCGAGTTTGTTTTGCCGCCAACCGTGTATGAATGGGGAATGGAGGGAGAAACAGAGGTCTTTCGGACAAGCTTGAATCAAATGTGTTTTGCTGCCCATGTTTGACGCCCACCGTGTCGGAATGGGCTCAGAGGCGGTCGTGTCACGTCTAATTGAAGTTACTAACCTACCCCTATTTAGAACAGTGGAAATCGGGTCGATGGATTGTCCTTGTAATGGGTAGACAGTAATTTCCATCTCCCAAACACTTGGATTCGGGCAGCCGACGTGGGAGTGGACATTTTGCTGCTTCTTTTGAATTTTGGGACAATAAGCATCCACGTTTACCCTGGCAACTAAATTCAAATCCATTTTGTATTCCTATATGAATCTTTATAAATCATTTTATGTGTTTTTATATATCTTCAAAAGGACGACAAAGATGTATTCCACTGTCATATATGAATATGGTTTACAAGTGCCAATACTCAAATTGAGAAGCTAGAATCCAGTTTAAGGTGAATTCGAATATTTGAAACACTTCATGTCCAACTCAAATGTCACATGCAGCATATTGTGTACTCCCATTTAGATATGTACACAAGCGATGTATCAAGATTCAAATACCGAGTCAATCAACCAAGAATGTACAGAACTAACAGACATATAAAAACTTATAGAATATATGGATCAATAATATCAACTAACATACATAAGCCAGGCCGCTATACTTTTTTTGGCTACAATAGCATTCTTTTTTTAGCCAGCATCTTGGCCCTTTCTGATGCGTGCCACTTATGGTCCATCTATACTACTACTATTGCTGAATGCACATTCAGCCCGATTGGCATATTTGTAGGTCTAGCACAGCAATCCAAATGAAATGTCTCCGTGTCTTATCAATTAATACAAACTTGTGCTCAAATAAAATTACAAACCAAAAAACAAAAAAAGACAATTATTACATGATCTCTAAAACAAATGGTTTGATTGATTACATGAACAGAAAACACAAAGGTTATTCAACTATGGAAAGAACATTTCACCTATGATTTACCAAGTAGGAATTTAATTTCCTTTTTCCTTCAGGACCTTAACAACCTGGTCAGTCTCAGCTTGCTTCGTTTTGAAATCCACCAAATATTTAATGGTTGTCTTGAGTACTGCTTGTGATTGTGCTGTTTGCTTCCTCAACATGTCAACTTCATCTCTAAGTGTAGAAGCAGAATCTCTTTCTACCACTAGTTTAGCCTCTAGAGCATCAGCAGTTGGCAATTCATAATGCACGACTGGGCCGGTGCCACTGCTGTGGGATGATGCAACGTCCATGGGGACCTCGCTCTTTGATCTTGGGCTAACCTGTTTTGCCATTAAAGTTCCGATTGGATTCAGAAAAGTTGAAGTTAGCAAAACATCTCAACTGGGAGTTATAACAGCAAACAAGTTAAACAAACAAGGAATTAAAGAGTTTCAATTGGATGCTGAAAAGTAGTTATTGACATCATTGTAACCCGCTGTTGCAGCAGCAAAGCAGTTAAACAAAGAAGTAGATATTTAAGTTAAGGCAAACAGGTAATTCTTAATAGTAAGTATCAGACACATAGACAGGCACAGTCTACAATATGATTAACAGGTTGTGGCATTATGTAATCAGTAGCAAACTAAATTAAGCCAAGCAACGTAATTGAACAATTTTGCAATAAGTGGCTAACTAAAATTCCGAGAAGCAGGTAACTGAACTTACGCTAGTTCTTTGTATAAGCACACTGCAACTTGTTTTTCGCTTACAAGGTTGTACGAAGGAGTCCATGGCATCAATTGCTTGGATACGCAGTCCCAATACTTCTTTCTTCCCACGCTGCATTGGTAAGTCGAATGGTTAATCTGGTAAGATGGTGCGTCCTTGATATGTTATATGAGGACGTGTAGTCAGACTAGTTGTAGCCACACACATCACACTGGCTTTTACTGTATATTTCATGCGATTACTTTTGGCATATCGAGATCTAAGCAATCTACAATAGGATGAAAAGACTGGCATCCTTCACATTATTGGCGAACTCAGTTCTTAGAAACAAGCAATTCAACCATTCTGTGGGTAAATCAAAAGTGCCACTGGAATATTTTTCACTATCCAATCATACAGGCAAAAGGGGCGATGCCACCATTGGGGCTAGTATGGGCGGCCGCCTCAGGTGGATGGAAAGTGTGCACCTAGTTTGAGTCGTCCAGGTTGGCCCACGCTAGTTTTGTTCATCCCAACGCATGAGCAGCCAATGTAAAAAATGAAGAAAAATGTTTCAATTTGGATGGGCCAATAACATAAGTGCAAGGCAGGCCCCATAACAGGCTCGCGGCCCAAACAACCGCCTCCCATATAGATCGACAGCAGGAAAAATCCCAATTCATTCGCTCCAGCCTCCAGTTTTGTTCGCTCCTAACCTAGCTGCCGTTGGAAAGACTGACACAACACTTCCTCGCACCCTCGTTGGAGGGCGGTCGCCGGGCTTCAAGCGAATGGAAGGACAAGAAGATGAAGATCCAACCCCTGGGTGTAGCCTGCGTGGGAGGCAGCGGTGGCAACACGGGCATGGCATCGAGCTTGCGCAAATGGACTGTCGCAGCTTGCAAGAGTAGCATGCGCCACGAGCAGGTACATCACATCCCTTGTTATATCTAATTCAACTCTTCAATTTCTGGCCAATAGTTAAACCTCACGGTGTTGTAAAACTGCATGTATGTAGGGATGAGAAAATAAAACCAATTTCTACTTATTTTAGAACTCCCCCATTCAATACTGAACTGACTGAATCTGATGTATCTAATCAAGTTTCCGGTGCAAACATACAAGCTCATGTTGTTCTTGAGCCTGAAGTGTCTAATGAACAGACTGCTAATGAAGGATTTGATGCAAACATTTTACATGCTCCTGGTGATGAACATATAGTGTCTAATGAGGGATCTAATGCAAGCATTTTGCAAGCTCACTGAAGGATTTAGTGTCTAATGATGATCTACTATGTTGAGAGAGACAGAGATTTGCAGGCATTAATGACAAGCAAATTATAGTGCATTTTCATAGCTTGAGGAAACGTCGAGGCCATCTACCAGAAAGTCCCCGTATCATGACAACATAGCATAAATACTTTTCCAATCTGTTGTTTGAAACTATTGGCATACTTGTGCAGGATAGATATATTGATATGCAGTTTGCGCACTGGTTATAGGTGCACACTTCGATATTTTCAGCCAGAGAACGAATAATTCAAGCAGGTATAGACCATGTTTGTAGTCCTTGTACACCATGATGAATTTTGTGTTTTTTGGTGCTTGCATCATTTATTGTTTATAATCTGAACTACTTTGGATCATTAGCTGGTTTTCAAAGTGCATGTAGCTTCACATTTCTCAAGTTATGTTGATTTCTGGAGTGCAAGTGCCTTCGTATTTTTTAAGTTAAATGTTCGCCCCTAGTAACTTGAATTTGTGGATCCGCCACTGCACACAAATCATACACGAATGCCAGTACGAATTAAATGAAATGCAGGGACTTACGCTAGCTCGTTGTACAGGCTCACTGCAGCTCTGCTTGCACTTGGGATGTTCCATGTACAAGTCCATGTTACCACTTGCTTGGATGTGCAGGCCTTGTGCTCCTTGCATCCCCCTCAGCATTTTTGACACGGTGAATGGTTGATCAAATAAGTGGAATCGACCTTGATGTTGTACCGGAGGACAGATACTTACAAGGTTATGCGGGTGTGCAGGATGTGTACCAGATCCCGTAGCACTGTCATGCTTTGCTAAAAAAATGGATTTGCTTGTTTCAGATGATATCTCCGGAAGAAATAAGAGGTAAAGTCAGAGTTGCATAGGCATGTAAGCTAAGAGAGAAGTGAAAGGATATCCAAACATCGTAGGAATAGTGCACAAGGGAAGTGATGTGTGGATGCCTAGTTTGGGCCGGCGTTTGGGCATGCTCGCCTATCTAGAGTGCGGGTCACTCAGAGCCGTTGAGGGTGATGCGCTGGCGTTGGCTGGCCGCGCACGGATGCAGATCTTGAGTAGCAGCGGAGCGCTACGATGTGGTGGACGAGACCGTTAGTGAAGCCCCAACGGCCTCGGGGGGCGGAGGTGCAACCATGTGCTCAGTGAAGTAGCCCCGGTGAGCTGGGAGACGACATCGGTGAACCGCGCCTGATGCGGTGGAACTCGGTGTCTGTGAGGCACGTCGGTTGCGGCGGCCGACATGGTCGGTGGACCACCCTGTGCGGTGGACGAGGGCGTAGAAGAGGTAGCTCCGGTGCGGTGGTGAAGCACGACCATCGTCTTCGTCGTCGTCGTCTGGCACAGAGGTGGGGAAAGAGACGAGACGAGGGGCGATTCGTACTTTGCTTGGGTTGGTGGCGAATTAGGGATTTGAGCAATCTGGGCGCGGAAGGGGATGGTGGAGAAGAGAGATTTTGCAGGGCTGGAATTGGGGCCGCTAGATATTTCAATCCAAAATGTGGAAGCGCGAACTTATTTTGTCGTCGTCCTTTTTTGGGGGGTGGGGGTGGGGGCGAGTTGGGGAGGGAGGGAGGCAGGTGGGTGGCTGGGTGCTACGCGTTCGTCCGACACACGCGACCACCCCGACAGGACTATGCTTTGGTGCCTTAAGGCACCTGCCTTTGTGTCCATGACATGTGGGCCCAACAGGTGGCTGGCCCACATTTCAGTGACCCAAAGGCAGGTGCCTTTACGGCACCGAAGCAGCGTCCACCCCGACACGACCCTGGTCTTCCTGGTGCGCCTACATTTGGGAATGCAAATGAATCGTCTTTCATTTGCAAACGAATCTGTATGTATTACCATGCCCATGTTTTCCTTGCAATAATTAGTCATTCGAAACGAGATACTCCCTCCGTTCACTTTTGTAAGTCGTTTTAGACAACTTAAAACGAACTGTTTTGCACATTGTCTGAAATGTCTTCAAGGTCTTATAAAAGTGAATAGAGGGAGTACTATAAATTAATTAATGAGGAGTTATTTAAAAAAATTCAAAACGGTATCCATGCTAACGTGGATTAGAGTGTGTGTCACATAATTAGTTATTTGAATTAGAGTGTGTGTCACGTAGCGATCTCCAATTCTAATGTGGATTTTGCATTTCACTGTATCCACGCTACTTTTTAATAGAAATTCATATGTATATGATGAACACCATGGTAGTGAGAAAACTTTTGGATGGATTAAAACATATGACCTACAAAAAAGCACAACAAACTGAGTCAATGTCAACTTTTCGAAACTTAGTATGGCAACGAATTCAAAATAATTACCCGTATGCATGGTCCTCGGTTCAAATCTTACAATGTACACTGAATTGAACATCGATATTAAGTCTCGTACTATGTACATTCAAATGTTGTTATTAGCCCCCCCCCCCCCCCCCCCCCCGCACAAACGCTACATACTTAAATTAATGTTTGAGAACCACCCACTGCCATAAATGTTTTACCCCGAAATAAATTAGTTTAGAGTTTTATTAATTAAAAAAGGTATTCACATAATTGTTTTTGCTGCTGTTTTAATCACTTTAGAGTAATTAATTATTTTATAAAAATGTTGTTTATCAAACAATACTATCCATGATTTATTTGTCACAATAAGAACATTTTAGTTTTGAGAATTGAAAACTTTTGTTGTTTGACTTTAATTCGAATTTGAATTTGAATCGTTTTGAACTAACGCGAGATTAACAACAGTAATCGAAGTGACGTGGCATCATTAGCAGAGAATTACTGTAGCTTAAATATCCGGGCATCACACTTGGCCCCTCGCGAGGGTCTTGAGCTTGAGTTGATGAAGATGGGACGTACTGGGCCACCCCTTGAGCCACGCCGCAGGCCGCAAGCAGGCAGGTCTGGGGACCCCCGATTCTAGAACACCGACAGTAGCCCCCGGGACTAAGGCGCGCTCTTACTTGGGTTAGCAGCGAAGCAAAAGGGCAAGTGCGGTGCGCCGCGGGCTCCAACAGCCTGTGTCCTTGCTCGCCGCGTGGCGGTTGATTGGACGTGAGCGTCTCCGCTTCCCTATGCTTCCTCGGCAACTGCCCGATTTGACGAGTCCCTGCTGCATGCAAAAAGGGTCATGATTACCTGCGATCGTGCAGGCCGATGGTTGGCCTCCTCTGGACTATAAGTACGGTGAGGCGCGGGCCCATCTCTTCTGGCTCCGCTCGCTCCTTCTTCCTTGCTCCTTCTCCATCTTGTCACCAATGGCACCGATCCGCCGGTTCTCAGCCGAGGAGAGGGTAAAGGCCCCCGAGAGGGGTTCGACCCACTTCTGCTGAAGAAGCGGCCGGTCCCTGGCCGCTGTGACGAGGTTTCTTGGCCGGAGACGTCGAGGCCATGGTACAAGCGGCCACGCCCTTGGTTTTCGCTACCTCTATACGTCTGGGCTGAGGGCCCTAGAGAGGAAGATGCTGAGCAGCGTCGCCTGCGCCGTCGGCGATGTCGACAAGCTATGGCGGTGCGCGCCATCGCTCCTGGAGTCCACGCCGCGGACTCCTCTTGCGAGCTCGTACTTCACGCTGCCATGCCTCCAAGCTCATGGATCCACATTCCTCCTTCCTTTGCCTTTGAGATGCCACCGAGGGGGCCTATTGAGCTCTGGCTGCAGCACGCCGACTGCGGTACCCCCACGACCGGAGCTGAGGTCGAGGTCGTCGCTCCTGGCAAGGTGTACATGACCCGGGGCTGGGGCGAGATTGCCCGGGTCTGCCGAACAGGAGGTGCCCTCGTGATTCATCTCGAATATGACGACACCTCCCTGATGCTCTTCATGGTCTTCGACGTGGAAGGATGCCGGCTGGAGTGCTGCCCCAGAGGAGGCGGCCAGGACGACAGTATGGCAAGGGCTAGGCCTGCCCTCCATTTCCTCAGCGGCTCCTCTGGAAGCAGCGGAGATGCTGGGGATTCCAGCGACTATCCTGAGCTTCTCGTGACTCCGGAGACGAGCGACGACAGCTATGAGCCCCAGAGCTCGCGCCGCGCCCGGAGCAGGGCAGCTACATCAGGCCGCCGACGCGGCTGATCTGGATGGGGTTGGCGTCGGCGCTTGGTGGCGCACTGTTGATGATGGCGTTGGCCATGGAGGCATATGTAGTCAGGGCTCCTTAGGATTTGCGTCTTTTGTTCCCTGCAAGGAATTGAGGAAATACCCCGCAGGGGCGTGTAAGTGTCTGCAATGTGTTTTGTTGATATCATCCTTACTATGACGTAGCGCGAAATGCCTGTCCTGTTCCGGCTTGGTTCCCCCTTTCTAACCTCGCGACGACCCGGTGCTCTACGCTGACAGGTCCCGGTCCCTAGGCAGGCTTCAGCCGTCGCTGGTATGCCAGGTCATGATGCCGTGGTCAAGGCCAGGAGGTGAGCGGCCCGAGGTCCAGTAAGAGCCCCTGAGGCGCGATGCTCAGGAGGTCCCCTTTAGCGCTCAAGCAGCCGCCGAAAGGCGATAAAGGAAGGCAATGTTGCCATCACAGATCCGCATTAAGTGAGGGTTTGGTGTCGCATCGATTAGCTATTCCAGGAGCGAGACTTATCTTGAAAGCTTGGAGCCGTTCCTTCGCGAGGTGCCGGACCTACGCATCGGCAGCTGGGATGTAGCTGGGTTAGACCTTCGTGAGTTTCTCCTCCCTTCCCCGCACTCTCCTTCGTGCTCTACGTCCTCAGGTCCCGGCCCTCGAGCGAGCTCAGCCGCCACTGGTATGCCAGGTCACGATGCCGTGGACAAGGCCAGGGGGTGAGGGCTGGAGAGCCATTAAGAGCTCTCGAGTCGCGAGGCTCAGGAGCCCCCCTTTTAATGCGCGAGCGGATCGCACGGGTGAGGGAGAGAGAGAGCTCGCAACGCCCCCCACATTATTCCTTAGGTGGACCCTGTAAACCAACACGAGAGAAGCAAGGATTGCCATTATGATTGCCGCCAGCCATTGGTTGCTCTGAGAGAGTGATGAGGGCACTGAGGGCCTGGTGAGGTAGCGTTTTGCGGGGCTGCCACGGGCCAGAGCTCGACCACTCAGATTAGTTGACGTTGCAAGGACGGACCCATGCGCAAGCACCGTGCAAGTGTGAGCGGCTCCAAGGGCAGATGTCAATCGAGTAGGTGATTATCACAGGCAGGTTAACATGAAGGACGAACCAACTTAGATAGATGCAGTAAAGATACATGCCACTGGGTCAGGCCCGAGCGGCTAGGGGATGATGCAGCCCGAGAGGCGCCCCCAGCAAAGTGAACTAAAGACATAAGCAAAACGGATACATGCCGCGGGGACGGACCCACACGACGTGGGAATAATGCAGCCCTAAGGGCGCTCCCAGCTGAAATGGAACTCGAAAGATGTCACCTGATATCATTGTGGAGCGGGTGTTGGAGGTAGCTCACGATGCGCGGTGAAGAGGCTGATCCTCACGAGCCACCGGAGTCCTGAGGCTCGGGAGGCTTTGGGGGTCCGGGCGGCTCCTCGAGGACCATCTCCATCTCTACCAGGACTGCATGGTGCCTGGCCTCCTGAGCTTCCAGAATGCCCCGCATAAGGCGCTGGTGAGCAGCAGTCGCGTTCGGCAGGCCGAAAGGCATGCAAACATAGCTATGTGGCGGACCCTCGTAGCGTCCCACGCGTGAAGTCCAGAAACGCTCCTGAGACGCGGCTCGGTTGAGCCCTGGGTAGTCGATGCAGACACGCAGCCCGCAATCCTCGCCTAGATGGGGAGCTGCGCCGGGTAGGCGGCGATCGCCGCGCATGACTCTTGATTCCTACAGCTCCTGGATGACCTTGGTTATGAACTCCTAAGGGTTGGGCCCTCCTTGCCTCATGCCTTCCTAAGGGAAATGTGCCGCGAAGCACGCCTGCAAGTGGTGCCCGAGCGCCTCCCTCGTGAGCTTGGCAAAGTCTAAGGCCCTCTAGGAGAGAGCCCCCGAGCCTTGCCTGAGGAGGGCGCCAGGCGTGCCTTCCTATGCGATGGAGGGAGGCGCCCCTTGCACGGGAGCGGATATTGAGCTTGGTGATGTCTTCTTCTTCTTGGGAACTGCCTCGGGAGGGTTCCCGCTCTTGCCATCTGGGTCCTCAACTGATGCAGCTTGGAAGGCGCGCTTAAGGGAGCACACCGCATCCTTCTCCTCACATGGGACTGTGATGATTTCGCTGCTGCCCGGCATCTTGAGGACATTGTAACCATGGTGGGTCACTGCCATGAACTTGGCCAGGGCTGGATACCCGAGGATGGCATTGTATGGTAGGCAAATGTGGGCAACGTCGAAATCAATGAGCTCGGTACGGTAGTTCTTGCGCTGTCCAAAGGTGACAGGGAGGCGGGCCTGCTCTATCAGGGTGGTGGAGCCATCAGTGACTCCTGAGAAAGGCTCGGTTGGCTGAAGCTGATCATATGGGACTTGGAGATTGTTGAATATTTCGACGGACAAAACGTTGAGCCCCTGCACCGCCATCGATGAGGGTCCTGGTAACTTGCACATTGCTGATGAGTAGGGAACAAAGCATTGGTAGGATGCTGGCTGTAGCCGCACACTTGAGCTGATCCGCCGAGCTGAACGCGATGGCACACGTGGACCACCTGAGGGGGCGCGTGGGCTCGAGCGTGGGGAGGATAGCGTTCACCTCGCGAGCAAACTGCTTGAAGATGCTGTGAGAGGCTGGGGCCTGAGCACCGCCCAAGATGCAAGTGATAGCACGTGGCTCCTGGAAGCCCCCAGCCCCCTCATCCTGATGATGGTCGTCATTCCTTCTTGGCGGTGGCGGCCGAGGAGGAAGGCCTGCGTTGCCCTGCGGGCGATCCTCGCGAGGCTGATCCCTCCAAGCCTCCCCGCGAGGCTGGTCCTGCTAGCGGTCCTCGCGAGGTCGGTCATGCCACCCTTGGCGAGGGCCTCGGTCGTCCCATCGTCCTCCACCTCTTCCTCCTCCTCGGTCGTAGCCCCGATCTTTGTGCTCGGGGCATCGACCGATACGTCCTTCTCGCACGGCCCTGAGCTCTTGGCATTCGTTGGTGTTGTGGGTGTGGAGGTCGTGGTATACGCAGTACCGGCTGCCACTGGCTCTGCTATGAGCACGGCTGCTCCTTTGCGCTTCACATCCTTGGCCTTGGCTTTCTTCTCTTCAGGGTCAGTAGCTGGGAGCTCGAGAAGGGAGAGGCGCCCCTCAACTCTTGCGCACTTGGTCGCCAGGTCAAACAACTCTAGAGATGTGCACAGATCCTCATGGATTGCTAGCTCCTCCTTCATCTTTACGTCACGGATGCCATCACAGAACACTAAGATGATGGCCTCCTCAGTAACCTTGGGAATCTTGAGGCGAGCACTGTTGAAGCGCTGGATGTACTTCTGCAGGGTTTCTCCAGGTTGCTGCTTGATGCAGCGCAGGTCACCCATGGCTGGGGGACGGTCACGAGTGCCTTGGAAGTTGGCGATGAAGCGGGTGTGTATCTCGTCCCTAGAGGAGATTGTGCCGGGAGGCAGGTTCAGGAGCCAGGTGCGGGCATCGTCTTTGAGCGCCATGGGAAACCAATTCGCCATGACCTTTTCGTCTCCGTTGGGCGCTTCAATGCCCAGCTCGTAGAGCTGCAGGAACTCCGCGGGGTCGGCAATGCCGTTGTAGTGAGGGGGCAGATCCGGCTTGAACTTGCCTGGCCAGGCGACAATGCGTAGCTCTGTGGTGAAGGCGCAGCAGCCTGCGGTGGCCACCGGAGCCCTTCGTAGATGCGGGGCTTGCTCCTGGGGATTCCCACGTGCCGCCTCTAGGGGAAGCGCGGGGTCTTGACGTGCTAGCGCAGGGATGCGGTCTTAACGTGCTGGAGTAGGGAGCACGCGAGCGCCTTCTTGGGGCGAGGGATTTGTTGGCAGCTCCTTTCTTGTCACGCGAGCACTGGACGCGGTGGGTCTCGTCCAGGGGCCATGCGCCTTGGAACCAGGGCACCTTCTTGGGGAGGAGGTGACGGAGGCACCTCCTGAGCTGCATCACCCACGCAAGATGGACGGTGAGGCAGCGAGAGGGATGGCGCAGGAGAGCCCCCTACGGTGCTGACAAGCTCGGTTATGCGAGCGAGCCACTCCTTGTAGAGGTCGTCGACGGGGCGATAGTGCAGGAGCTCGCGTGCCAGGAGAACGCGGCATGCGCGTCCGTGGGAGCGCGACTGGCGTGAGACAACGAACTAGCTGGAGTCAGCGACTAAGTGGCGGTGTGGCCTTCCCACCGCACCGAGGGATGCAGCGACGATGCCTGCTGCTTGTTCCCTGCCGGGCCAGTGGCGGAAGACGACGGGGAGGCCCACCAGCGGGAGCCGTCTAGGCGACGCGGGTGGCGAGAGTAGCTCGACGCTCGGCGCGAGCTCGGCGAGCATTAGCCATGGATGCGACGAACGATCGAACGCAGAACAACGGAAGAAAGATTCCGGCGCACCCCTACCTAGCGCGCCAAATGTCGGATATTGGGTTCTGGCAAAACCCTTAAGGTTCGAACTCTGGGGTGCGCGCGAAGATCTTCCCCCTACCGATCCACGTCCCAACGCCTCGCCGTGAATCTATGCTACACGATGAACACAAGGGACGCAAGGTTTATACTAGTTCGGGCCACCGTTGTGGTGTAATGCCCTACTCTAGTTTGTGGTGTGGTGGATTGCCTCAGGGGCTGATGATGAACAGTACAGAGGAAGAACAACCTCGCGAGAGGTGTTCTTGGGCTGATGCGGTGTCTGCTTCAATGGATCTCTCTAGGCTCTAGGTGAAGTGATCTCTGGATCCGATCCCCCCTCTACGGTGGTAGCTATCCCTATTTATAGAGGTCCTGGTCCTCTTCCCAAATATTGAGCGGGAAGGGAGCCAACAATGGCCATTTTGAAGGGGAACAACTAGTACAAGTTATCCTGACTAAAGTTGGTCTTCGGCTGCCAAAGGCACTGGCGATGACGCCGTCTTGGGCTCCACTGTGACCTCCGTCCTGCCGCTCTGTTGGTCTTGGTCTTGTTGCACTGAAATGGTAACCTTTGCTTGATGCCTCGGTACTCCACGCCTGCGCTTGCCCCCTCTGCACCAAAGAGTAAACGAGGACACTGCGCAGGCTGGCGCCCGCCTGGCACCCGCCTGGTCTCGATCGTCATGGTTTGCATCATGGGCACCTCGCGAGGTACTCCTGCCTTGATCTCTCTGCCTCCTCGCGAGCCTACCTGGTGAGGCCGTTCCTGAGGAAGCCTTGCATCGTCTGCCCCGCGAGGGTTGGCCCCTCACGAGGGTCTTGAGCTTGAGTTGATGAAGATGGCCCATACTGGGCCACCCCTTGAGCCACGCCGCAGGCCACAGGCAGGCAGTTCTGGGGACCCCCGTTCCTAGAACTCCGACAACTTTTGTTTTCGTAGTTTCATTTTCTTCTTCTTGAGTCATAGGAAACACCGTACTGTTAAAGGGGGTCGAGGTAATACTAAGGAAACATAATTCCAAGTGATGCTCATCTCAAAATCCTACACCTACCCAATCCTTCGAGTGAAGCCATTGGAAATCTCATTTCAGTTCATTCAATTTCTTCAGTGACAGAGACGAAGATCTTCTGGTCTCTGATCTTCTGGTCTTCTGGGCTATGAATATGTGCATTATTCTTCAGACCATTATGTTCATAAGTCCTCAAAGAATTTCTCTGCTTATTCATATGCTTATCCTAACCACTCTTCTGTGAAACTAAGTGCACTTGCTTCTATGGCATCATTTTCTTATGGAGCTTGCAGAATGATGAACTCTTTGCCACCCCTTCAGATGTGGGTGGTGAAGAAAAAGAACTAATCTCTTATGCAGGGTCAGGTCTCCAGACGAACTTGATCGTCTAAAGAATTTGCTGGAGACCTGAATGTGCTTGAAAGGACGCAAGCTAATCATGAAGAAATGAATCATTCATTTCTCACGTCCTCGTATTGCTATATCTATTACTGTTGATGAAATTGATATCATATTCTTCACTGATGAAGTATATGGGTTTGTAAGTTGGACAAATTCATATGCAGGATGAACAACCCAAAGCTACTGAGTGGGTCCTTGAAAGTGGATGTACAAATCACATGACTGGTGACAGGAGCTTGTTTATGGACACTGATTTGTCACCATCTCATCTGAAGCATATCACCTATGCTGACAAAGGCAAAAGCAAGGTATTGGGTATGGGTAAGGTTGTAATTTCAAAGGATAAACACATGGACATGGTCATGCTTGTTGAGTCCTTAGGATTCAATCTTATGTCTGTCTCAATGCTTTGTGATCTTGATATGGTTGTTGTCTTTGGCAAATTTCGCTGCCTTGTGCTAATGGAATCTGACAACTCCAAAGTCTTCGAAGGCTTTAGGAAAGGAGACTTGTATATTGTTGATTTCTCTGTAGGACCACAGCCTGCCACATGTCTACTTGCAAAAGCTTCAGAATGCTGGTTATGGCATCGACGACTTGGTCATACTGGGATGAGGAACTTGCATACACTCGCAAAGAAGAAGCACGTCATTGGCATCGAGGGTGTCAAATTCCTCAAAAATCATCTTTGTGGGGCTTGCGAGGCTGGAAAGATCACCAGAGCCAAGCATCACACAAAGACTATCATGACCAATTCTCGTCCCTTTGAATTATTTCATATGGATCTATTTGGCCCTACTCATTATGCCACTTTCACTAGTTCTGCATCTTTATATGGCTTTGTCATAGTTGATGACTACTCTCGTTACACATGGGTGCATATCATCACTTACAAAAATGAAGTGCAATAAGTCTTCAGACGATTTTCCTCGAGGGCTTCCACTAACTTCGGTGTGAAGATCAAGCATATCAGGAGTGATAATGGAACCGAGTTCAAGAACACTGGCCTCGATGAATATCTCGATATGCTTGGTATTATTCATGAATTTTCTGCTCCTTATACTCCTCAGCAGAATGGCGTCGTGGAGCGCAAGAACAGGACTCTTGTTGAGATGGCCCGCACTATGCTTGATGAATACAAGACACCTGAGCGCTTCTGGCCTGAAGCAATTGATACTGCATGCCACATCATCAACAGGGTATATCTTCACAAATTCTTCAAAAAGACCTCATATGAACTCCTCACTGACAAGAAACCCAATGTAAGTTATTTCAAAGTCTTCGGTGCTAAATGCTGGATTAGAGATCCTCACCATCACTCTAAATTTGCATCGAAAGCACATGAGGGTTTTATGCTTGGTTATGGAAAGGACTCGCACACCTACAGAGTCTTCAACATCAATCATCAGAAGGTTGTTGAAACTGTAGATGTGCGGTTCGATGAAACTAATGTCTGACAAAGAAATCACCTACCTCCTATGCTAGATGAAATGTCACCTGAAGAATCCATCAAGTTCAAAGCTACTGAGGATGTCATCCCTACCGAAGAATCTGCTAAAGAAGTCATTCCCGATCGTGAAGAAAATCATACTGGTGCTGCTGAACAAGCTGGTCCTGAAGAAACTGCTGGGCCTAAGCAAAGTCGTCAACCCGCACATCCTCGCATTGCAGACGAAGTGCAAGTCAAGAAGATCATCGATGACATTCGTGCACCAGGTCCCTTCACGCGCTCAAAAGCTTCACATTTATCTAACTTTTGTGGGCATTTTGCATTTTTCTCTATCACAGAGCCCACTAAAGTAGATGAAGCATTCATGGAACCTGAGTGGATTCAAGCCATGCAAGATGAATTGCATCAATTCGAGGTCAACAATGTGTGGGAGCTTGTCAAGCAACCAGACCCACGCAAGCACAACATCATCGGTACCAAATTGATCTACCGCAACAAACAAGACGAAAATAGCCTCGTGGTGAGGAATAAGGCTCGTCTTGTAGCTCAAGGCTACACACAGGTTGAAGGAATTGATTTCGATGAAACTTTTGCACCTGTTGCTAGACTTGAGGCTATTCGCATATTCCTTGCTTATGCTAACCATCATAATATGATCTTACAACAAATGGATGTGAAAAGTGCATTCCTCAATGGTAAGCTTGAGGAAGAAGTATATGTTGCTCAACCACCAGGTTTTGAGGATCCAAAGTTTCCAGATCACGTCTACAGACTCAACAAGACCCTCTATAGCCTCAAGCAAGCACCTCGGGCGTGGTATGACACACTGAAGGAATTCCTCATGAAGAAAGGCATCAAACCCGGTTCACTTAACCCAACTCTTTTCACCAAATCATATGATGATGAATTATTCATGTACCAAATATATGTTAATGATATTATCTTTGGCTGTAGTAACCAACGTTACAGTGATGAATTTGCCTACATGATGAGTGAAGAATATCAAATGTCTATGATGGGAGAATTGAAATTCTTCTTAGGTCTTCAGATTCGTCAACACTACAATGGCATATTCATATCTCAGGAGAAATACCTCTAGGATGTGTTGAGGAAATTCGGCATGCAAGATTGCAAACGCGTCAAAATTCCTATGCCCACAAATGGCCATCTATGCACTAATGAGAATGGTAAAGACTTCGATCAAAAGGTATACCACTCCATGATTGGCTCTTTATTGTACCTATGTGCATCTAGGCCGGATATTATGCTTAGTGTTTGCATGCGTGCCCGATTTGAAGCTACACAGAAGGAATCACACCATAATGTTGTGAAGCATATTCTTCCATATCTAGCTCACACACCAACACTTGGATTATGGTATCCCAAGGGCTCTTCCTTTGATCTCATTGGATATTCAGACTCTGACTATGCTGGCAATCGGGTGGACCGCAAGTCAACGTCAGGCACATGTCATTTCCTCGGACGATCCTTGGTATGTTGGTCCTCGAAGAAGCAGAACTGCGTATCACTCTCCACTGCAGAAGGTGAGTACATTGCTGCTGGATCGTGCTGTGCTCAATTACTATGGATGAAGCAAACACTCAAGGACTATGCACTACAAAAAAAATACACTTCCGTGATGATACGTGGTTGTCACAGTAGGTCGCGTTTTTTGTCATGCATGTACATCCGTGACGATTTTATGACAGAATCAAGATAGTCATACCTGTGCTGTCGTAGAAGTGTTCCATGACATTACCAAAATAATCATCACGGAAGTGTCCACTTCCATGAGGATAAATCGTGCGTCACAGAAGTGCTTTCATCAATAGTGACCGACACATGGCATCCACCGTGACGGAACGCCGTTAAGCTATCGGGTCAGATTTTGGATCCGATAACCCGTTAACAGCCCTGACCAATGGGAAATTTCCACGTGTAAAATTCTGATTGGCCAGAGGGAACACTTGTCAGCTCGTTAGTGGGCCATATGTCGCCCATCCATTGGAGGAGACATGCCTATGATATGTCGACATGTGGCTGGGCCCAACAAAGGCCCATATAGGTTAAAAAGGCCGGCCCAGTCAAAGGCCCGTAGTACTTAATCAGGTACTAGTGGGCCAGCCCAATAACGGCCTGCTTAATAAAGGCCCATTTATGGACCGAAGCCAGATCTGGCCCGTTAATTGTTCGCCCAATATATGGGCCCATTTACGGCCCGAAGCCAGATCTGGCCCGTTAATTGTTCACCCAATATTTGGGCCCATTTGTGGCCCGAAGCTAGATCTGGCCCGTTAATTGTTCACCGAATATTTGGGTCCAACTACAGCCCAGTGACTTTCGTCCTGTTAGAGGCCTGATGTAGACATGGGCCCATTTCAGCCTGGTGTGACTTTCGGCCTCGGAATGGCCCGTGCCGCCCATGGGCCATATATGGTCCGACGGGACAACGGGCCCACTAACGGCCCGTGCTAAAGGTGGCAACAGTTAAGCCCAATGTGACTTTGGGCCCGTTAAAGGCATGTTACGTAATTCGGCCCGTTGATGCCTGTACTAAGCTTTCGGCCTCTTAAAGGCCCATGATATCAGTGGGCCAACTAAGGCCTGAGATATGTTTCGGCCTGGTAATGGCCCGTGAGATAACTGGGCCCAAAAAGTCCCGGGCTACATTTCGGCCTACTGAAGGCCGGTCGACGACTAGTGAAAATTGAGGCCCAACATGCATTTTGGCCTGCTAAAGGCCCGTGGTTTCATCTCAGCTGTAACAGGCCAGTACAATATTCAGCCTGTTAATGGCCCAACGCTACCTGGGCCAAACTAAGCTCTGGGTCCACAAAAGGCCGGTGTAAGTTTGGGCCTGGCGCAATGTGTGAAGCCCCCAATCATTCGGGCCCAAGAAAGACGCAGGCCGACCCAATTGTGGCCCGCTAAAAACCAGGCCCGTTAGAGTCGAATATTTCGGCCCGGTCAACTACATCTATTTTTTTTCAGATAGCAAATGATGGCAGTTACTAGTAGGAATTAGGAACAAACCTACTCCATACAATAAAGAAATTATGCCATAGTAACTAAGAATAAACCTACACTATACAATAAAGGATTTAAGGTATATTACATCCACTAGGCATCGAAGTTCGCCACCATTGATCATAAAGCGCAACGAAGAAGCAGATTACATAGACTGGGCACCATTGCAGCTTAACAAAATAATACTGAACCGAGACCACTTCCAAGACAGTTCAAGAATGGTTAGCCTTGCAGGGGGACTGCTGCGCAAGCTACTGAGCAAGGCTGTGAGACTGGCCTAGCATGTCGGTCATAGCTTCCAGGTGTAGCTGTTTAGCGACGAGGTTCTCATTGGTGTTCTCTGCAATCTTTCTTAGAGATAGGACTTCAAGTCGAAGTTGAGTTGCAGAATGCCTTTCTGCTAGAACTTGGGACTGAAGAAGTCGAACTGATTCAGACAACGAATTTTGTGAGCTTGTCTGACTGTTAGTCTGAAGTGACTTGAACACTGCATCAAGACAAGACTTTCGGGTTGTCTTGCTATCTTCAAGATGTTTTGCCTTCTTTGCTGCAATATATGTTGGGTTTGTCTCACAGCCTTCAGCAGATTTGTGCATGCCATCAGGCATATCACCCTGAAACAAAGTAGAGAGATGGCAGGTTTTGCACGTGTATAAACAAAGATGATAACTATGCTGTCAATTCCATCCAATTTCAAATTAGAAAATAAAGAGTAAGTTCAAAATATCAATAGCATAATTTGGCATTGTTCATAATGCGGGGAGCTTCACCACACTACTGGATTACCATGTCAACATAACAAGCATAGATGAAGGGCAAAGAAAATCATTGTATCTATTTTGGATAATGTGCATGGCATGTTGTTCATATCATTAGCCACATCAGTAAGATAAAACAGGAGATGACAAGGTGCAAACGTGGGATGCTTCACCACACACTGGATTATAGATCCACAAAAACAAGCATACATATAGGGAGTATTAAGTAATATGCATGGTACGAATAAGGAATTTGGTTTTACAAGTAAAACTTAGAATTTACGGTTCTTGTGAACATGCATTTTGGTAGAAACAACAAACTAAACAGCAGTAAACGATAGGGAGTATGAGAAAATTAAACAACAGTTGAGGATAAAGGCTTTAGAAGGACTGACTTACATTAACAGTTAACACCGGCTTTATAATGCCCTTCTCCATGTGAAGGGAAGGATAACTCAAGAATTTTAGCACAGAATCTTCTTCATAAGAATTGCATGTAGTCTACATTTTGTAGAGAGTAATTATAGATATGATAATACTGGAAGGGATAGAGGATAATGAAGATAAAATGTAGATTGATGCTACATAATCAACTACCAATCCCTGGAAGTACAAGCGTTACAGGATAAAATGTACTGACAAGAGCAATGGGCTACACTTCTGCACCGGCATTGTCAGTGTATTCTACTTGTTGGTAAGATTAAATATAGATCTGATCTTTTTTAGTAAATGGTGGGCAAGGGAGATAAGATGCAAAATGCTACAAAATGAACCAATCCCTCTTCCCATAATACAAGAGTGTTTTTAACACTGGTGTATTGTACAAAACGTTCTTATATTATGGGACGGAGGGAGTAGCTGTTAATGTAAGTACAGTGATATACCACGTTCAGTCCTTACAAGAGGACTACAAAGCTAAACCTCTTCAAAAGCATTGGGTTGATTCTAAATTTATGTAAGAGTCCATACGGATCTTATAATGTCCACCAAATGGACGATTACAAGGCTAACATGTGAAGTGATGCTACATAATCAAACAACTATGAAAGTAAGTATGGTCATACAGGGCAAGAGGTACTCCAAGAGCAATGCAGTGTGCAGTATAGTTGCGAGATTCTGTGGTCCCTTGAGAACAAATTTTCTTGTGCTAACAGTTTTCGTACAAGTGAGACATGAAGGCAAATGCAGAAATGTAGTTCAAATTGTGATGTGATATCATAGACAGTACCTTACGCTGCAGCCGAGACCAATGTGTAACAAGATTATTCCAGTCACCGTCGGATAAATGTAGCACCGGAGACTTTACAGAAATTTCATTCAGAGGCTTGCCATCGAAGTGCGCTTACCTCAGGTAGGAACGATACTTCATCAACGAGTGCTTGAAAAGCGCAACCAACCCTTGCTCGTCATCACAATCTAGTTTGCTCCTTGCCTGTTTAAAAGAATGAAATCTTGTGTCTTCTGTCAGAAGAAACATATGCAGTAATGACCATGAATAACATAGTACATTACTTACGCGTAAGTTGCGGAGGAAGACTGGAAATTGTTCTGTGTCTGCAGTATAATCTTTCCATGAAGGAAAGATGCGCACAAAGTTCCTAACAACAACATAAGCTTCATCTTCTAAATTGGGAAGAAATGGAACAGGGGTCCTATTTGCTGCAATTGGGGCTCTCTCTGGTTCGAAAAGGGATTTAGCAACTGGATTTGGTGTACTCTTTGCTGGAATGGGGGTATTGCATCGTACAACTGGTGCTATGTCAACTGGCATAATCATACTGTTTGCTGCGGTTGTGGTCTGCTGAGTTGGGGCATCAGAAATGACCGGTGTAGTAGGGATAGAGTCTGCTAGAGTTGGGGTGTTTTGTGGGTCAGGTGATATTGCAACTACACCTAATGTGCTATTTGATTTATTAGGTGCCACTACCTTTTCCAAATACTTTGCTTGTGCTCCTCCACGATCAGCAATCGCCCTCTTCCTTTTGAACGTCTGATACACAAGAACAACATTTGCGTTTTCACATACATGATGTGTAAACTAAGCTAATGGCAGTTCAACAAAGTAGAAGCAATGCAAAGCATTAGTTGCAAGATATGTGCGAGCAATGTAACCTTGGAAAGTTAGAGCAAGTACCTTGATGGGTGAATAAGATAGGGCATCTTCCTCTGACTCCTCCACTAGGGAGCTACATTGACTTAGGTCTCCCTCTAGCTTTGAATCACTGTTAGGATCATATTCTAAGCATGAATCTGTAGGTAGAGAGCGTTTGCACTGCATTGCATCCAGACTTGATTTCAGTCCCTTAATGCCAAGTTTGACAGCCATGGCATCGTTCTGCTTTATTCTTTTCATGCACGCAAGCTCATAATCATTATACTGTTGTTCAGAATCTGAGATTCATGAAAACATAAGAAGTAGTCAGAATTGTAACTACAGTAAGAGACCACCCTAAAAGAATATTGACAACAAATATGACAAGGCAAGCATAGATGTAGTGAATCAATCATTTACTTCTGAGCTTACTAGGACAAGTATGCAAAATTGTAACTACAGTAAGAGACCGTCCAAAGTCCGAATGAAGAAGTTTGTCTAGCACTTATTGTTTGCAACTAATCGACGTGAATAATTGGATATTATATCGAATGAGTAAGAAAGACAAGTAAAATTATCAACAAACCTAGCTTGCACTAGTAATCTGGGTCAATGTCACTATGACCAACAATCCAAAATGACTAGTGTCTGTTCCGAGGGCCGGAATTTTGAAAACCCTGTGAACTTTAGTGGTACTAAAGATTACCGAAATACATCTGAACCATTAAGTGTAGGTAGCATTGAGCACACAACAAACCCTAATGACAGTCCTACCTAATGAGTAATGAATCAATTAGAAAATGGGTGATGAGGAGTGGCGGCTGAGTGTTGAGGATGTATCTGAGGATAAATCGGGTTGGCTTGGTGGATGCTACACGACTGAACCCTGAATAGACTGGAAAGGTAGGCACGGCGGCATGCCTGGGCAGCGATGACGCTGTTGGGTGAGTGGCTCCTGGCTTCCTGTTAGTCCGGCGTCTCCTCCTAGAGTCATGCCGTCCGGGGATGGCAAGTCGCCAGTGAGGCAGGCGGCTGGGGGCGAGTAGAGATCAGAAGCGCGCGGCAGAATATTGAGGAATCGGGGCTTGGGACGACCCAAAATCCTAGGGTGGGCCGGCCCACCGTGGGCACCCTGTAGAGATACACAGCCGAACAGCAAACATGCATTTTCGAAACTAATTTAGGAACATTTAGCTGACCAATTAAACAACTCTGTTTTAATAATATCAGATTCGTATTTGAACAACTGAGCTTGTTTAGCTTGATCGTGGAGCAGTGTTATTATGACACAAAGCACGTATTCTGATTGTATAGTGATCATAAAAGGGGGAAACTCTAAGCATATTTTTTTAGCAAAAGAGGGTTTCCCCTCCGATTTCTATTAAAGAAACCACCACGGAACCAACATGATCAATTAAACCCTAAGCATGATCAATTAAACCGTATTATGGTTGTGCCATGGCAGATTTGAAGCTGCAAACCAGAGAAATGATATTTAGCATCCGTTGTTTGCTTCAAACTAAGCACTAAATTCTAAGAGCTGAAAAGAAAGTAGAGTAACCAAGTTAAGATCTATTTTCTGGTTGAGATCAAAAAGTTGAGGAGATATGAAGTACCACCTCTCTTGCGGCGCCGTGTAGGCATTGGGGGTGCGATGGCTGCCGGTGGCGTTGAAGCAGATCTGCGACGGTAGACGGGTGCATCGGGGGATAAGTCCCATTGCGGTGGAAGAGAAGGTCGTGTGAGCGGCCCCGGCAAAGAGGACGACGACGCCGATGAAGCGAGAGGACGCGATGCAAGGCTATTGGTCCGTCGCCGTGGATGAGAAACGTCCATATCTAGTAGTGGACGACGCGGTCTTGGTAGGTGCTCCGGCATGGTGGAGGACGGTGGCGATGGATGTGGTGGAGGACGGCGGCGATGGATGGGGTGGCGGACGAAGGCTGGTGTGGGGATGGGGTGTTCTAGCGCGGATTGTGTCTGAATGGGAAAATGGAGGGAGAGGTACGGGGAACCATGTTTTTTGGGATGTGCCTGTCTGAAATATGGGAAAGTTACAAACTTAGCCCCCGTTTAAAATTTGGACGTCTGTCGGTTGGGGATAGGACGGTAATCTCGCATCTCGCCAATATTTGCCCAGAGCGATTTCGGGCGAGGAGAGGGTGGTTGGCGCCCATGTTTGGCGCCCACGGTGTATGAACGGGGCTGACAGGTAGGGCGGTTGTGTCACGTCTGAGTGTAGTTATAAACCTGCCCCTATTGAAAATATTTGCCTACATCGATTTCGGCCGAGTCGAGTTTGTTTTGCCGCCCACCGTGTATGAATGGGGAATGGAGGGAGAAACAGAGGTCTTTCGGACAAGCTTGAATCAAATGTGTTTTGCTGCCCATGTTTGACGCCCACCGTGTCGGAATGGGCTCAGAGGCGGTCGTGTCACGTCTAATTGAAGTTACTAACCTACCCCTATTTAGAACAGTGGAAATCGGGTCGATGGATTGTCCTTGTAATGGGTAGACAGTAATTTCCATCTCCCAAACACTTGGCTTCGGGCAGCCGACGTGGGAGTGGACATTTTGCTGCTTCTTTGGAATTTTGGGACAATAAGCATCCACGTTTACCCTGGCAACTAAATTCAAATCCATTTTGTATTCCTATATGAATCTTTATAAATCATTTTATGTGTTTTTATATATCTTCAAAAGGACGACAAAGATGTATTCCACTGTCATATATGAATATGGTTTACAAGTGCCAATACTCAAATTGAGAAGCTAGAATCCAGTTTAAGGTGAATTCGAATATTTGAAACACTTCATGTCCAACTCAAATGTCACATGCAGCATATTGTGTACTCCCATTTAGATATGTACACAAGCGATCTATCAAGATTCAAATACCGAGTCAATCAACCAAGAATGTACAGAACTATCAGACATATAAAAACTTATAGAGTATATGGATCAATAATATCAACTAACATACATAAGCCAGGCCGCTGTACTTTTTTTGGCTACAACAGCATTCTTTTTTTAGCCAGCATCTTGGCCCTTTCTGATGCATGCCACTTATGGTCCATCTATACTACTACTATTGCTGAATGCACATTCAGCCCGATTGGCATATTTGTAGGTCTAGCACAGCAATCCAAATGAAATGTCTCCGTGTCTTATCAATTAATACAGACTTGTGCTCAAATAAAATTACAAACCAAAAAACAAAAAAAGACAATTATTACATGATCTCTAAAACAAATGGTTTGATTGATTACATGAACAGACAACACAAAGGTTATTTAACTATGGAAAGAACATTTCACCTATGATTTACCAAGTAGGAATTTAATTTCCTTTTTCCTTCAGGACCTTAACAACCTGGTCAGTCTCAGCTTGCTTCGTTTTGAAATCCACCAAATATTTAATGGTTGTCTTGAGTACTGCTTGTGATTGTGCTGTTTGCTTCCTCAACATGTCAACTTCATCTCTAAGTGTAGAAGCAGAATCTCTTTCTACCACTAGTTTAGCCTCTAGAGCATCAGCAGTTGGCAATTCATAATGCACGACTGGGCCGGTGCCACTGCTGTGGGATGATGCAACATCCATGGGGACCTCGCTCTTTGATCTTGGGCTAACCTGTTTTGCCATTAAAGTTCCGATTGGATTCAGAAAAGTTGAAGTTAGCAAAACATCTCAACTGGGAGTTATAACAGCAAACAAGTTAAACAAACAAGGAATTAAAGAGTTTCAATTGGATGCTGAAAAGTAGTTATTGACATCATTGTAACCCGCTGTTGCAGCAGCAAAGCAGTTAAACAAAGAAGTAGATATTTAAGTTAAGGCAAACAGGTAATTCTTAATAGTAAGTATCAAACACATAGATAGGCACAGTCTACAATATGATTAACAGGTTGTGGCATTATGTAATCAGTAGCAAACTAAATTAAGCCAAGCAACGTAATTGAACAATTTTGCAATAAGTGGCTAACTAAAATTCCGAGAAGCAGGTAACTGAACTTACACTAGTTCTTTGTATAAGCACACTGCAACTTGTTTTTCGCTTACAAGGTTGTACGAAGGAGTCCATGGCATCAATTGCTTGGATACGCAGTCCCAATACTTCTTTCTTCCCACGCTGCATTGGTAAGTCGAATGGTTAATCTGGTAAGATGGTGCGTCCTTGATATGTTATATGAGGACGTGTAGTCAGACTAGTTGTAGCCACACACATCACACTGGCTTTTACTGTATATTTCATGCGATTACTTTTGGCATATCGAGATCTAAGCAATCTACAATAGGATGAAAAGACTGGCATCCTTCACATTATTGGCGAACTCAGTTCTTAGAAACAAGCAATTCAACCATTCTGTGGGTAAATCAAAAGTGCCACTGGAATATTTTTCACTATCCAATCATACAGGCAAAAGGGGCGATGCCACCATTGGGGCTAGTATGGGCGGCCGCCTCAGGTGGATGGAAAGTGTGCACCTAGTTTGAGTCGTCCAGGTTGGCCCATGCTAGTTTTGTTCATCCCAACGCATGAGCAGCCAATGTAAAAAATGAAGAAAAATGTTTCAATTTGGATGGGCCAATAACATAAGTGCAAGGCAGGCCCCATAACAGGCTCGCGGCCCAAACAACCGCCTCCCATATAGATCGACAGCAGGAAAAATCCCAATTCATTTGCTCCAGCCTCCAGTCTTGTTCGCTCCTAACCTAGCTGCCGCTGGAAAGACTGACACAACACTTCCTCGCACCCTCGTTGGAGGGCGGTCGCCGGGCTTCAAGCGAATGGAAGGACAAGAAGATGAAGATCCAACCCCTGGGTGTAGCCTGCGTGTGAGGCAGCGGTGGCAACACGGGCATGGCATCGAGCTTGCGCAAATGGACTGTCGCAGCTTGCAAGAGTAGCATGCGCCACGAGCAGGTACATCACATCCCTTGTTATATCTAATTCAACTCTTCAATTTCTGGCCAATAGTTAAACCTCACGGTGTTGTAAAACTGCATGTATGTAGGGATGAGAAAATAAAACCAATTTCTACTTATTTTAGAACTCCCCCATTCAATACTGAACTGGCTGAATCTGATGTATCTAATCAAGTTTCCGGTGCAAACATACAAGCTCATGTTATTCTTGAGCCTGAAGTGTCTAATGAACAGACTTCTAATGAAGGATTTGATGCAAACATTTTACATGCTCCTGGTGATGAACATATAGTGTCTAATGAGGGATCTAATGCAAGCATTTTGCAAGCTCACTGAAGGATTTAGTGTCTAATGATGATCTACTATGTTGAGAGAGACAGAGATTTGCAGGCATTAATGACAAGCAAATTATAGTGCATTTTCATAGCTTGAGGAAACGTCGAGGCCATCTACCAGAAAGTCCCCGTATCATGACAACATAGCATAAATACTTTTCTAATCTGTTGTTTGAAACTATTGGCATACTTGTGCAGGATAGATATATTGATATGCAGTTTGCGCACTGGTTATAGGTGCAATTACACTTCGATATTTTCAGCCAGAGAACGAATAATTCAAGCAGGTACAGACCATGTTTGTAGTCCTTGTACACCATGATGAATTTTGTGTTTTTTGGTGCTTGCATCATTTAGTGTTTATAATCTGAACTACTTTGGATCATTAGCTGGTTTTCAAAGTGCATGTAGCTTCACATTTCTCAAGTTATGTTGATTTCCGGAGTGCAAGTGCCTTCGTATTTTTTAAGTTAAATGTTCGCCCCTGGTAACTTGAATTTGTGGATCCGCCACTGCACACAAATCATACACGAATGCCAGTACGAATTAAATGAAATGCAGGGACTTACGCTAGCTCGTTGTACAGGCTCACTGCAGCTCTGCTTGCACTTGGGATGTTCCATGTACAAGTCCATGTTACCACTTGCTTGGATGTGCAGGCCTTGTGCTCCTTGCATCCCCCTCAGCATTTTTGACACGGTGAATGGTTGATCAAATAAGTGGAATCGACCTTGATGTTGTACCGGAGGACAGATACTTACAAGGTTATGCGGGTGTGCAGGATGTGTACCAGATCCCGTAGCACTGTCATGCTTTGCTAAAAAAATGGATTTGCTTGTTTCAGATGATATCTCCAGAAGAAATAAGAGGTAAAGTCAGAGTTGCATAGGCGTGTAAGCTAAGAGAGAAGTGAAAGGATATCCAAACATCGTAGGAATAGTGCACAAGGGAAGTGATGTGTGGATACCTAGTTTGGGCCGGCGTTTGGGCATGCTCGCCTATCTAGAGTGCGGGTCACTCAGAGCCGTTGAGGGTGATGCGCTGGCGTTGGCTGGCCGCGCACGGATGCAGATCTTGAGTAGCAGCGGAGCGCTACGATGTGGTGGATGAGACCGTTGGTGAAGCCCCAACGGCCTCGGGGGGCGGAGGTGCAACCATGTGCTCAGTGAAGTAGCCCCAGTGAGCTGGGAGACGGCATCGGTGAACCGCGCCTGATGCGGTGGAACTCGGTGTCTGTGAGGCACGTCGGTTGCGGCGGCCGACGTGGTCGGTGGACCACCCAGTGCGGTGGACGAGGGCGTAGAAGAGGTAGCTCCGGTGCGGTGGTGAAGCGCGACCGTCGTCTTCGTCGTCGTCGTCCGGCACAGAGGTGGGGAAAGAGACGAGACGAGGGGCGATTCGAACTTTGCTTGGGTTGGTGGTGAATTAGGGATTTCAGCAATCTGGGCGCGGAAGGGGATGGTGGAGAAGAGAGATTTTGCAGGGCTGGAATTGGGGCCGCTAGATATTTCAATCCAAAATGTGGAAGCGCGAACTTATTTTGTCGTCGTCCTTTTTTGGGGGGTGGGGGTGGGGGGGAGTTGGGGAGGGAGGGAGGTAGGTGGGTGGCTGGGTGCTACGCGTCCGTCCGACACACGCGACCACCCCGACAGGACTATGCTTTGGTGCCTTAAGGCACCTGCCTTTGTGTCCATGACATGTGGGCCCAACAGGTGGCTGGCCCACATTTCAGTGACCCAAAGGCAGGTGCCTTTACGGCACCGAAGCAGCGTCCACCCCGACACGACCCTGGTCTGCCTGGTGCGCCTACATTTGGGAATGCAAACGAATCGTCTTTCATTTGCAAACGAATCTGTATGTATTACCATGCCCATGTTTTCCTTGCAATAATTAGTCATTCGAAACGAGATACTCCCTCCGTTCACTTTTGTAAGTCGTTTTAGACAACTTAAAATGAACTGTTTTGCACATTGTCTGAAATGTCTTCAAGGTCTTATAAAAGTGAATAGAGGGAGTACTATAAATTAATTAATGAGGAGTTATTTAAAAAAATTCGAAACGGTATCCATGCTAACGTGGATTAGAGTGTGTGTCACATAATTAGTTATTTGAATTAGAGTGTGTGTCACGTAGCGATCTCCAATTCTAACGTGGATTTTGCATTTCACTGTATCCACGCTACTTTTTAATACAAATTCATATGTATATGATGAACACCATGGTAGTGAGAAAACTTTTGGATGGATTAAAACATATGACCTACAAAAAAGCACAACAAACTGAGTCAATTTCAACTTTTTGAAACTTAGTATGGCAACGAATTCGAAATAATTACCCGTATGCATGGTCCTCAGTTCAAATCTTACAATGTACACTGAATTGAAACATCGATATTAAATCTCGTACTATGTACATTCAAATGTTGTTATTAGCCCCCCCCCCCCGCACAAACGCTACATACTTCTTGTATCGGTCAATCTTAGCCCCCCTCTCCTAACCACCTTACGAAGCTATCGGTTTCCAACACACGTTCATTCTTTCTCTCCATGTTTCGATCTTTAAGTCTATCAACTACACAACCCCTTTTTCCACTCTGTTACCAAATGTATTTACCTCACACACCCGCCATTGCACCCCATGCTGAGCTCTCTCTCTCTCTCCCCTCTCCCTCTCACCGTCTCGCGCTAAATACATGCATTGCCTATCTAGCCCCCCCTCAACCTCTCGTGTGCATGCACGCACGTTGTATATCTAGGTCACTCCCTCAAGACTGTCTCGCTCTTTCTTCCGCACGGCGGGCCACACTCGCTCAATCTCGCTCTCTTTATCTGAGTCTCGTTTAACCTTGTTTTCTTTCACACACAAATGATATATCTCCCTGTTCGGGCCTTGATCGACAGACACTATACTCTCTCACACAGATTGTCTATCTAGGTCAGTCCATCCAAGCCGCCGCCACTCTTTCGACCTCACGGTGGGCCATACTCACTCAATCTCTCTCTCTCTCTCTCTCTCTCTCTCTTAGTATGTCTCGATTGACCTCGCTCTTTCTCGCACAAAAACGATATATCACCATGTTTGAGCCCAATTCGACCTTTTCACATTGTATACTCTCTCACGCACATTGTCTATCTAGGTCACTCTCTCCAACCCGTCTCACTCTCTCGATCGCACGGCGACCCTATGTGATCGGTTGACCTTGCTTCCTCCCATGCACAAAATATATCTACATGTCTGTGACTGGATCATCTCTCAAGCTCTATCGTACAGCCCTCATCCTTGCCAAAAGCTCAATCGGACAATATCTCTCCAGAGCATATATATTTGTTCAATGAATGTCGGACCACACTCACTTTCTCTCTCTATCTATATGTCTCTCGATTGACCTCGCTTTCTCACACCATATCTTCCACGCATTGAAGCTACTACCTCTCCATCCCTCGCAAAGCCAGAGCTATTTAAATTGCAAGGGGCACTCCAACTTTGGATTAATTTGTGTACGTATTTATTCTGGTCAGTTTAGATTATATTTTCGTAGCATTCGACCCACAACTACTCCAAACACCGTTGCAACCCATGCAACTCCCCTAGTTGATTTCCCTCTGGCTCGGTCATCGCTCTCTCGCACGTCCTTTCTCGCCTTCAACGTCGCATCATGGTATTATTGAAAAAACTATGTTGTTCTCTTTAATTATTATAAATAAGCTACAAAACTACACACCGATAGTCGACTTGGAATGGAACAAATTTCGACCCACAAATTAAAGTGCTACAAACTACACACCGATGGGACCACATGTCATGAAACAAATTTGGACCCATATACAAATTAAAAAATAAAGGACGAGGATCGAACATGCGACCGGGCCTTCAAGCCGCACGTCAATAGGCAACATACATAGAACAGCAATGTTTGTTGTACCCACCTTTGTTCACATAATGTTTTTATATCACCACAGCCTAATTAATGTATAACATGTAATACTATTTTTAGTACTATTCACCTTCACTTACTGGTGGGTTCCATGTGTGCTCTCTCTCTCTCTCCTCCCCATCTGCGTTTAGACGCATGGGCAAACACGAAGAACTCGCGGGCGATGTTGCTGTTGACCATATCTGAACGCGTTCACAAGTCACGGCTCCGGTTTCACGTACTAGCAGCACTAGTCAGTGCATGTTAATTTGGAAGTATATTAAGTGCATGCGGATATTAAGTACTAGGATATTCTTTGCGTGTTATTATGTGATTAGCACTATTTTTGGCATGAAATTAACTGCACGCTAAACGTGTTTACCGCTCGACATTGAAGCAGTCTAGGTCGTTGGATGACAAGGAATACATGTGGCTTGATGACGTTTTATATTTAATTTGATACGGCTCTAGCAGAACATTCAATCGATCAAACCATAGATTTTGTTCAGTTTGACTCCGACTTTAAATTATATGATGATCGATATAAAATAAACGGAAATGATAAACGTTTGGATTTTAAGCATGGCAATCCGAACGTTTTTCATGGCAAATTTAGATTACGCGGCGGCGGCGGGGGTGTCTCGCGGTGGGAAGCAGCTCCTCTGCCGTGCTCTGTGTGTCGTCGGGCCACTGACCGACGGCGACGGCGGCATCTTGCGCCATTGTTGGCGTACTCCTGGACGTTGGCCTAGCTTCAAGGAATGCCAAAATGATTTGGACTTTGGAGCGAGTCAACTGGCGGGAGGAGGCGACTGGCGTTGGTGCAAGGAAGCGGTCGACGGCGGCCATCAAGCCGCTGAGGGGGGCACTGGCACCCGCACGGGGACATCGCTGTCAACGGCGCGGCGGAGACATTCATGTGCACGGGCATCGGCATGGGCGCGCACGTTAGTGCACACGCATGCGCATGCGCTGGCAGGTGCATGGGCACTGGCACGGGCATGCACGTCAGTGCACGCGTAGGCGCATACACTGGCAGGTGCACGGGCGCGTGAAAGTCGGCGGGGACCTCGTGGAACCCCGTGGCATCAAGCTGAGTGACAATGTGCGGCTCCCAGCCCATCAATGCCACGGGGATGGACGCTGGCGCAGTCGGGGCGACAGGAGCGGGGACAGGCGCGGTGTCTTCCCGCAAGGCCAGTTCAAGCTCGTCCCAAAGCGCCTTATGTTCTTAAGACTCCGTCTCGGTGTCTTCCTTAGGAAACTGGAACACTAAGGGCAGACAATCGTGATGCAGCATGGCGTATGTTTAGGTCAGGCTGGTTGGAGGTAGACGACAAGAGAATCGGAGAGGAAGAGAGAAGATTGTAGCAATACCGGGTAGTGCGGGGTTGATTTTGAACTGCGGCGCCGGCGACATTAAAAGTGGGAGCAGTTGGGATGATGGTGGGCGGCGGAGCCTGGTCAAAGGGCTCGCCTCCCGGTGAGTCTGCACAGCGGTCTGCTCGCACGCCTCCCTGACAGCCGGCACAGCGGTCTGCTCGCACGCCTCCCGTCGACTCACACGCTTGCTGGGATGGCACCTGCCGATGAGAAGCGGGGACTCGTGGCGGCACGTAAATGCCCATGGTTTCAATAGTGAAAGCGTTCGCCTTAACGTGATAGGTCTTTGTTCCAAAATACCTTGGCTCTTCATTTGTTCAACTTGTCATAAGCAACTTGTCTCGAATTGAAGAAAAAACTTATGAAGTAATATTTGTGCCATATCACGTGACCATGCTCAGTTTCAAGAATTTATGCTCACTTTTGGATTTTCTAAAATTTAAGATCCTGGATTCGAAACAATATCATAACCTGCATCATGCAATAAATTTTCAAGCCATACATCTGTCCTGTTGTATTTCTTAAGAAAGGATTTGGTCAAACATTTTGCTTAGTTAGACTTCAGACAAGTTATATATGCAGAGTAAAAGGATAATCCCTCCGTACCAGTGCATTTCCTGATATATTAACTCAAGTACTAGGAACGAACAAACGGGCTCAATTCTGTGCTCATCCTAGTGTAGTAGTAGTAGTACTAGGCAATGCAGTTACGGGTGACCTTGAGGAGCGGCGACCGAGGGAATTAAACTGTGCTCGGCATGGTAGGTAACATTGTCTAGTTACTAAAGCATCCCTCTATTGATCATTGGTAGTCATTATGGACCGGGGACATGAGGGGAATTTCCTAGGGCTGGAATTCTGGTCGCCAGATATTTCGACTTGAAACGCTGAGGCTCGACTGGTTGGGGTTTCCTAAGGACACGAGCCCAGTTTTATTTTATTTTATTTTTGTAGGATCAACACGAGACAAGGTCTGGCTGGTAAGCCGTTGGGTCCTACCATTCGAAAATACGAAAGGAACCTTTTAAATTGTCGAACGAATCTATGTGTATTACAATACCCGTATTTTCCTTGCAAATACTATCTCAACGTGGTAATTGATTTATGACGAGTTGTTGAATTAGAGTGAGTTTGTGATATAGTGATCTCAGCGTGGATTTCACATTTCATGGTATCCCTAGTAAGTTTTCCAATGCAAATTCAAATTTAAAAGATGAACAATATGGAGGTGAGAAAACTTTGTATGTATCAAGCATATGACCACACACACACACACACACACACACACACACACGCACGAACACACCAACAACCTAATAAGTATAGTGCATCTATTTTTCCAAACCATGCATGTATGACACGGATTCAAAAATACTCCTTCTATTCCTAAATATTAGTCTTTTAGAGAGTTCAACAAGTGACTACATACGGAGCAAAATGAGTGAATATAGACTCTAAAATATGTCTATATACATCCGTATGTGCCAGTCCATTTGAAACCTCTAAAAAGACTAATATTTAGGAACGAAGGGAGTAAAATATAAGACATCCATGGTCCTCAGTTCAATATTTAAAGTGAACATGAAACTAAAACATGAATATTAAGTCTAGTACTACAGTACATGCAAATGTTGTGTTTAGGTGGAGCTATGATTGTCTCGGTTCAACCCCTCGACCTTAGATAAAATTGTGGAGCTCTGTTTAGGGTTGTTTATATTATATTTGTCCACACCCTCCAAACCACCGATTGGTTGTGCACCCCCACCCCTCCTCCCCGGGAGAATATCATGTGCCCCCATACCTTAGATGCTATATGCCGATACGAGTTGCTTGGAGCTTGTAAATCTGAGATATAGCAGTTCACATGATGTGTCTAATTTTTTTGCAGGAAACCTTGATGAGTTTGAGAATTGCACACAATTTGTAAAAAAAAAACTACTCAGATGCCCTTGGATCCCAGATCCAACGACCTCGAACCTCGTATCACCGTACCATATCTAAGATGAAGGAGGACATCGTATTCTCCTGTATGTAAGAATATCATGTGCTACCACACCTTAGATGCTTTGGTGATATAAGCTCTTCGGAGCCGTTGGATTTGTGACCCAACACCTCCTCGGTGGTTCGAATGGTTTTTTGCAGAAAAGCCCCAAAAGAGTTCAGCCACTGCTTACAAGCACATAGACTGCTCAGATGCCATTGGATCTCAGATCCAACAACCTCCAAGCTCGTATCATCGTAGCATCCAAGTTGCGATATCACCTTATGTTTTCTCGCATGGGAGAATATGAGGTGCTCCCGCACCGTAGATTCTATGGTGATACGAGTTCACTGAGATCTAACGGCCCACAGTAGGAGGTTTGAATGTTTTTGCAATATACGGCTGATAGAGTTTGGGAAATGCACAGAAAGTACAAGTACTATGCATGTGTCATCTAATCACTGATCATACGACCTAGATGATCATATCACTGTAGCGGGTAATTAAGCTACGGGGAGCACCTAATATGAGCACCGGGGAGCCATTGGATCGAAGATGCAGGGGCACACACGAGGCCTGAATGTTTTATTTGCAAAAAAAAACCTTTGGAGAGTTTGGAAATTGCGCATATTACAAAGACTACTCCCAAGATATTGGATCTCACTTCCAACGGTGTAAAAACTCGTATCACCATAGTATCTAAGCTGCGGGGTGGACATGATATTCTATGCCGCTGTCATTTTTGTTCGTAAACTTGCAAAATACGTGTAACTCGTGCCGTTACTTGTCTAACCACGCAAAGTGTTTGTTCAAAAAAACCATCCTACACTTAAATATCGGAACAACACATGGGGGTCCCACTTGTCATTAATCAAAATTGGACCTAAAAGTAACAAATCTGAAAGACGAGATTCGAACTGGCAACCTGGACTACATAGCATAAGTCGATAGCCTGAAAAAACGAACGGTTGTTGGCTTTGTCCCATAACTTGATTTTATACAGTACTTGCGTTGAGTAGAGTAGAGGGAGTGCCTCGTCAACACGTGCATGACCGTTGTCTCACTTACTGGTGGGTCCCAGGTCTGCGATCTCAATCTCTCTTCTCTCCATCGTCTAACCTTTGCACGGGCACACACGAAGAGCGGCGCTAGCTTGCCATGGTGTTATTACAAGTAAAAAAAGCTTGGAAAATAAAAGAATCGCCTAGAACAAGAGACATTATGGCTGGTCGAGACGGAGCTAACCACATCTATCCTCCGTGCCACGTTTGCATGATGAAGCTGTGTGGCTAGTGGGGTGTTTTCGACCGACTGCCTGGGTCCCGAGGTTGAACCATAGGTACTACGTCTGATACAGTATATTTTTACACGCACATTTTTCCTCCGTGCCGAGACGTGGCACACCCTACCGCGCGGTTTCTGGGTCCTCCCGGGTGGTGCACACATATATTCTTCCTGATGTGGGATGCCCTACCGCGCGTTTTCTGGGTCCTCCTCGGTCGTAGCGCCGAAGCAAGTAAATGAGTCATCAAATCACGAAAGACCACCTTTCCTGCCGAGTACATCAGTGAAGCACGGTGGCTAGCTAGTTGGGCTAGTTCGACCGATTAGCTAGGCCGCCGCCACATTTGTTTTTTCACCCCTTTTTTTATCTACTTGTCGACAGGTAAATTTAAATATCCACCGCGGCGTTGCTCTGGTGTTTGAGTGCGGCAGGATATTTAATTTTTTGATTGACGGGAGCAGGCGCGGCAGGATTTTTAATTTTTTGATTGACGGGAGCATGCGCGGCAGCAATTAGTCACGATGACTCCGCCTGTAAAAACCCACTGCTCCCTGATGTGAGAAGTCGTCGACTGGTGTTTTACCATGGTGAAAACCAAAAGATTCCCCGCTCCTTGGCTGGCTCCCTCTGCCTTCCCGTAGATTGCATTGCCTTTCAGCCGTTTCGCCCCCTTTGCTTCCTCTCCCCATTGCTTCTACCTGGTGCCATGGTGGTGCAGCAAATCACGGAGTCCGAGGTGAGGCGCCTGACACAGGAGCTCCATGCCAAGGATGCGGACCTCAGGGCCAAGGAAGTGGAGCTCCGTGAGCTCAAGGAGGAGAGGAGTGCCATGCATCCACCACAAAGATGATCGAGGCGTCGGCGGTGTTGCTGTAGAAAGCAGGAGATATGATAGGCCGTCAGGGGAGCCGGCTGGAGCGCGAGCGGGCCGATTGTGACGAGGTCCAGGATCGCCTCAGCCACTTGGTGAACCAAGTTGCCACGCACGTGTTGCGGCTGCGCGATGCCTAACGCCGTGCCAGCGCAACGATGCCGGCCGTCGGGCTAAACCCGTTCGACCACCCGGTCGACTTCAACGAGCTGCGGCTTCCTGACCTGGTCTCCTTCTTCACCTATATATCTGAGGAGCTGACCCCTCTCTGCGCGATGGTGGGGGCTGAGCTGGACAAGGAGGGGTTGCGGGCTGCCATCGCCATTGCCGGGCGAATCCTTTCAGGGCTCCGTCACCGGAATCCGTTCGTGCCATTGGACACCGTTTTTGACGAGCTGGCTCCCATCGATCGGGAGCGGGCTCTGCGGGCGGTTGCACCCTGCATCACCAACGTCATGCGCCTCAAGAAGCAGAGGGACTTTGGTGGTGTTTAGGCGCCCTCTGCATGGGCATGTCCATGTCTCGGTGCAACATGACCGTTGGATCAAACTCAGACGGTGCAGATCAGTCACTGTAGCACAAAGCATGTGGGTGTGTTTGGTTGCATTCTCATCTCAATATAGTTGTCTCCTCTTCGTGTATTTTTGTCAACCTACTAGTGTGGACTCATGCACCCTTCTTGCACTCTGCCAAACACCCAAAAGTGGGTCGAGAAGGGAACTTTTGCTCCCATCCCGTGCACCCTTCATACACCCTGCCTAACACTATTCGTGCTTCATATGGTTCATGTTTCGTGGAGTACTGTAGCACCGTACTCTCCGTGCGCTGTGGACCTAGTTCTGTTAACATTGATCTCAGCGTTCATTCTCAACTGGATAGTCGAAAAAGTGGTACTATGTTACATATAGGAGTAGTTGACATGCGCACAACATCATTTGTTATCGTCATATCTTACTGCACTAGCAACAAGATTGTGTAGTACTGACGTATGAACCACTGCACATGCCTAGTAGTAGGAGAACTGTGTATGTTCAAGTGGCTGCCGTGCTTCGCACTCCTCCGTCGTAAGAGTGGAAACGCTTGCTGTAATCATTTTTTTCTTCAGAAAAACAGTGGACACGCTCTACCGTGCGGATCCTCCTCCAACCATGCACTAAATTACTCACTTTCGCCGACGTGTGGGACAGCCAGCACCTGGGTCCACCAGCCATGCACTAAATTACTCCGTAGTAGAGTGACGGTAGACTACCCCGATCGAACCGCCGCAGTAATGCCCAATGAGCCGTCAAATCACAAAACCCCCTCCTGTCCAGAGTAAGTTGGATGGACGAAGCAACCATCATTTCACTCTTCTCTCTCAGCTTCCTCTCTTGAAGAAAACCCCCACTCGCTTCGCTTCTCCCTCATCTCGTTCCTCCTTTCACTCTTCTCTCTCAGCTTCATCTCATGGATGGACGCCGGAGCACCGGCCGACATGATGTCTATGGCTCTGGCCAAAACCGTCGAGGCTCATGGTGCGAAGAAGCGCAAGCACCCCGCCGGGACTACCGCAGACAAGCTCAAATCCATCGCCCTGTCCAAGCCCCCCTCTCCGGGATCCCTCATTAAGCAAGTCCAGGTAATGTCTCTTGTTGACGATCTTTTTCTCGATCTTGATCATGTTTTTTCATCTAACACGCAGTACTAGTACTGGTAGTACAACTTTCTGGGTGATCTTGCATGTGATTTTAGTGTGCCAAATGACGGTTCTAAATTCCTCTTTCGACCAAAACATGCGAGAGTTTGACACTGATTTCTTATAGATCACTTTCAACTACTCCCTCTATCCCAAATAAATTTCTTGTCTTCGATTTGTCAAGATATGGATGTATCTAAAACTAAAATGTGACTTGATACATCCGTATCTAGAAAAATCTAAGACAAGAATTTTGGGACGGAGGTAGTACTTTATGAACATCAATGCTACCTTTTAAGAGGGTATATTTGGCTCAGTAACTTGTGTTATGGATATTGATGTAATCCCTCTGCTCTCATGCCTTTGAATACATGTTCTAGTGTCTTTGTTCACTCATTTCTGTGCGTATATGTAGTCATATATGGAGTATAATATCGAAAATCATCTTATATTTCTGAACGGAGGTTGTAATAAAATATGGTTTCTGTTTGAATTAGAACCAGGTCCGCGGTGGAGATGAAGTTCTCAAAGTCATGCCGTGTGAACTAGAAGACCTGATGATGAGTTCTACTGCTGAACTATCCAGCTGCTGTGTCCTTCTCGCCACGTGTCCTGAACTAGTGTTTTCCTGTAGCATTGTTGTCAGGTGTGTTCTCAGGCTGTACTTGACCACAACAATTTCCTGGCTGTGCCTTCGATTACGAAGGGTGTGGTTCTTGTAAAGCTTCCCAACAAATCTGATGCGGCCTGTCTTCATCATCATGTTTATGAGTGGAAAGACCACTCTGTTAGGTCCTCCAAGGTTGACAAGATGGTGATGGTGCATGTAGACATCTCACACGAAGTCCACGGCCTAGTCAGTTATGCGGGGTTCATCCCGTAGGTCGGTGGAAAGAAATAGTCTGCAGAGTTTAGTTAGTGCAACTTTGCTTGTCTGTAGTAAGTACTATTGTTCAGTACTTGATATGTGTTTGTGAACCCTGTATTGTTTATTAGTACTGCAGCTTTTGGTGTGTGGTCAGTCCTGAGAACGGTCTATGTTAATGTCTGTCCACTCAATTCAGTCTGTATATTTTGAAGTATCTAGATCATATTTTTTTTGAGGATGGTTTATGAATTATGGTTACACTCCAATATCTGTATGCATTGCAGGGTTTACCGCACCCACCAGGATTTCCAGTCCCATGGATGTTCGGTCCATACGATTTGTCACGACATTGGGACTGTCCTGCTTGTGGGAGTAGGCGGGGCCCCTGCATGCCACGCGTAGTTGGACGCTCAATCTTCTGTTTAGTGCTTCAACATAGTGATTTCCTGGTAAGGATTCACTCGTGTCACATCAGGTAAATCTTATTGATTTACTGTCTAAATCTTATTGATTTAATGTCATGTTTTCTTTCTTTTCCTGCAATTTTACGATGTAGGTTTTGCCATGTGACATTCATCACAGAATAAACCGTTTGGTTTACTCTACGATGGCTATTTTTGCAGGTTTCACTTCTTATGTCATGTCAGTAACGAAGGCACTGTCCATCACTTATATTACTGGAAAAAATTGGATCAGTCTGTTGTCTGAATACAAGCTGAATCCCTATGATGAACTGCAGTTTGGTTTAACAAAAACGCCACAATTAGTCCTTCTCGCATTTAAAAGAAATGAAGAAAATAACAGGACCACGGTCACGGATCCTAGTCAAGTTAGAAAGCTGATCATAGCAGACTAGACACGATCGCTGCTGTCTCGCCCATCGGTACCACCTTCAGCAACGGACCAAGCACTAGCAGTTGCTCTAGCACTGACAGCGGCAGCAGCTCAGTCTGATCCAGCTGAGGATTGGGCACCGACCGCGTCAGCGGATCAGTCTGATCTACCTGAGGATCGGGCATCGACACCGGCACCTGCTCCAACACCGGCACCAGCTCTACAAGGAGCACCATCTCCGGCAGCAGCATCGGCTTCGGCACCTGCACCAACACTTGCACTTGCATCTGCTCCGGCCCATGTAGTTGCACCGGCAACAGACTGGGCTGCAGTTCGCACTTCATATACCAAAGTCCATACAAAAACCGACATGTCCACCTTCTTGGTAAGCATTGGCCGCCCAAGTGCTTCATTCTTTTTTCTTTCCATGTTGTTTCACATGATTCACTGTGTTGATCTAACTGTTTGGGTATGTCTTCTTGTTTGCAAATAGAGAATTCCTAGAGCAAAGAGGGAGTCGTTCAACAATCCGGGCGACCGCGGCCAAGTTTCTCTTACAATGCGCAGCCTTGGTGTGAATGAACCTGCTCAATATACCGTAAGTACAAAGGATGGTCGCATGATGATTGATGCTAAAGGATGGTCAAGGTTCAAATCTAAATCATATCTTGCGGTATGGGATGATATCAAAATCGAACTTTCTCGGCAAGGAGAGCTTGTCCAAATCAACTTTGAAATTCTTCAGTAGTAGCACGCAACTGCCGAACTGATCTATCCTCTGAGAGATTTTGATGTAATAATCTGGCATGGTGAAACAAGTGTCCTGTGTGTATAAGTAGTACAACAGTATTATTTATCACATGGTATATCGTTGATAGAATTGCAACTCTGATTGCTGGTTAGGAACTGTCGTTCGATTTCATTCCAACAGCTGTTGTGCATTATTCAATTTTGTGTATTCGCCTTGCGACAGCATCTAAAACCAGCGCCGTACCGATCGCTTGCAATATGAAAAGCACTAAGGTAGAACACATGGGCCCCCAAACATGCAGGGTCGGCCTGCGGCCCAAAGTCCAGAACCGTGAGCCTATTTGAGTATTATATTCTCAGCTGAACCTCCATAAGAAAAGCTGAACCTCCATAATGCCCGTGCGTTGCAGAGGGAGTATATTTCTTGGCAAGGTGAGCCTGTGATATAAAAGATTTGTATATTTCTTTACAGAGGGAGTATCTCTCTGTCAAAAAATATATTTATGTGTAACTAGTTACTCCTATCTTTCTACTTCCTTTCGCAAATATGTGGGGCAACCAACAACGGGGTCCACGTGCCATATGCACAAACTAGAGTGCACAACTTCATGGTAGACACATCCCGGTCATAGCGCCACAGTAATGCCCAATGAGCCGTCAAATCACAAACCCCCCTTTCCAGCTTTAGCAGTAAGATGGACGGACGAAGCGGCAATATTTTACTGGGCCTGAATCCCCTTCTCCCTCGTCTTCTTGTTCAGAGAAAACCCCCTCTTGGCGATTGCATAGGGTTGTCTCATGGAGAACCAGGCACGAATTCTTCATCCATCCCCAATAAATCCAAGTCCCTTGGTTGCAGGTAATCCTAGGATGGCAGCCGCCGCCGTTGATGCATTTTTCTTCCTACTGAATCTAGTGTGTTTCATTTGTAGTGCCCAAAGTGCGAGTACCCTACAGGTTTCTGCGCCCTCGGTGAGACGCCACACTTGTTCCTTCTCATCCTAACACAGCATTTTGAAACGCACACAGTATGTTGCTAGAATCCTCTTTTCTATCGGGGAGGGTGGGATTTTTTTGAACATGCTGTGTTCTCATATTATTTTTCCTGCAGTCTATTATTTGCTCTGCCAGAACACATGTACTCAAGATGCTCGGCCTTCCCATAACTGAATACACTAGTTTAATGGTCACAGTGAAGACAAGCCATGGATATAAGTTCCGAGTTGGGTTCCTGAACCAAGAAGATCGCTGCTTTTTTTATGGCCGAACTTGGATAAACTTTCTCAAGTGTTACGGACTGAAAGTTGGCACACGAATGTTGATGGAAAAAGCAGAACCTGGTCTCATCTTCACTGCGATCTTCCACCCCAACGTCGTTCCAATTGTTCATCCATGTTAGTTTTGTATCTAGTTCTTGCTTGTTGCCTCGATTACTTCTTAATCCACCTATTCTGTCTAACTAATCACAACTTATCTTTCAAAGTAGCAACGAATCTCTCACGAAGATGCTACTTCTAACTAATATTTTCTTATAATTGGTGGCACGTGTAGGTTTTTTTAGAGTTAAGCAGTATGCTCGTTTGTTACTCTGTAATAACTCGGCTGTTACTAATGGCACTGAAGTTGACTGGATCGACATCCACAAGTTCCTACACTTTATTGATCGGCTTGAGGTCCTTGTGGGGCGTTTCAATGGTGGAAGGCCACGTGGGATATGTGTGCCACTGCTGCACTCGTTGAACGGGTCCAACTGTGTCGAGAAACTTATGGTACGAGCTGTTTTCTGTTATATATGTTGTTCATAAACTATTGCTTATACATAGTTTTACAGTTGTGATCATCTTGAAACAGGAACTTCCGAGTTCTATTGTTCCTATACAGATGCATGACCATGGTCGGGTCAGACTTGCGCTTGGTCACAACATGATGTTTATGTTGACCTACTCAATTCCCCTTGGAGGTTAAAAGATACTTATTCATGGGTGGTCTCAAATAATGAAGGCCCGTCCATCTTAGAGAATAGGACAGAAGATTATGTTCATGCTTTTCCACAGCTCTAAAGCGAATATCCTGTTTATTGACCACATTGCGAGATGAAGCCGCTTTTAGAAGGTTGTGGATGCGCGGGGTGGCGCCTGGGCCTTGTCCTGGGTCTTGGCGGCCTCACCCTTGGTTAACTGTAGGCAAAGTAGCACTGTTCGAGGCGTGCTTTGTACGGTTGAACCTGTATAAGTATTCATACTGCTTTTAGCTTTGGTTGTTAAGTGCCCCTGCTGGTTTCAGTTAAGGTTGTTAAGTACTCCTACTACTTTTACAGGCTGTCGTGTTTATTCAGTCCTGTCTTCCTCCAGCTGCCAAAACCAAACCAGCGCCAGCGGGGCCGCCTGCTTCCACCTCCCACGGCTGGCTGCGCCTCAGCGCACGCATCGCCGCCCCACCGTCTCCTAAATCTTTAACACTGACGTCCTCCACGCACTTTGGTGCGCTCGCCGTGGCGCCGCCCTTTCGTGTTGTCAACATGGTTAACAAACAACAGGAATCGACAGAAGTACATGGAGAGGATGACAGTAGGGGCCCACCACTTCAGCGTATGGAAAAATAAAATGCTTCCTCCTAGTATTTTCCTGACATATGGGACCCATGACATTGTGAGCGTATATAGTCAATAGACAAGAGAACAGCACAAGATAGGCTGACACCTGGGACGTAGCTACTTGAGCAGTATTTTTTTTGTTTGGTATTGTTGAGACGGAGCAGGGTTTGAACTGGGCTGTGGCCCGTCTAGCCCAGGCTTATATTTTATGTTCACCATGTGACCAGCCCAGCTATTTTTTCTTTGTGAAAATGAGCCCAATTAATTTTTACTGAAGAATAACCAATCTAGGCCTACTTATTTTTCTACGCCCTGATGGGCTGCAACTCTTTCAAGACGCCTGCAAATCTTGAAAGTAATATGAAATGGGTTGTAAATATAAAAACAGATGACAAATTGGCAATTACCTTATAATTTCTGAATTTTTTCACATTTTCAGATTCCTATTTCACTAGGCATTAACCTAATTTAAATATATCTTCAAAGTACTTTAAATCTGGCTCGACATTTCGGTATTAAAAATAGTTTGGAACCCACAAAAATATGCGAAATTGGCCCTGGCCAACAAAAAAACGACTGCAATAAATTGCATAAGAAGTTGCCATGAGCTATATATAAATTATTAAAAAAAAAAGGGAGTGGTCTGACTTGTGGGCCTGTTTAGGTGACGCGTATGCAAGAATTTTTTAATTATTATATACGTCAACAAACGATTCTAGCAGACGTAACCGTTGGATCTTCTTGCTCCAGCTGCCAAAGCAGCGCCGGCGGGACCGCCTACTCCCGCCTCCCGTGGCCGGTTGTGCTGCCGCGCAGGCCTCAGCGCACCCTACTACTTCCACCGCTGGCCAGGTGTCGGTGTACTAGAGTAGGGGTACCCTAGTATCCCGAACTTGTGCACGGGCTGTCGCAGCGCCCCGCGGCAAGGCTTGCCGGGTGACCGCCAAGGCCCTCCGTGGTTCCTTTGGAGCAATTCAAGAACAAAGTGTTTAAACCAAGGAGACAAGACCTCGGCAAGAGGAGCTTGCCGGGAAGGCCAACCAAGGCATTTCAAGGAACTTGCCGCGACGCGCCACGCGTCCCGGCAAGGCCCGGTGAGCGACAAGCTTCCGAACGCGACAAGACAACGACCGCGGCAAGGCGCTTGCCGCGGCAATCTACCACTCTGTACCTGCTCTCCAGCACATCCACCAACGTGTCGCCCTGGGACCTTTCCAGGTGCGCGTGGCAAGAGGTTGTGCAGCCAGCGGTGCGAGGTGGCAAGCGACGCTGACAAGATTGCCCTCGTGGCGAGCGGTGGCGCCCCTGACGGTCCCTTTTTGCACTGTTTGGGCGACGCAGACGGGCATTTAATGCCTTTGTCCCCTGCCGTCAGGGTTAGGTATGATACACTGTACGAGTAGGTGTACCAACTGCACCTCTTTTCCTTTTTTACCCTTGCCCGCGTTGCCACCTGCCGGTGACCCCTTGTGCATATAAAAGGAGGCCCATGCACAACGTAGAGGGGGGTTCGAAACCAGAAAACACTCACGCTCGCTGTCGTTAGCATCTAGTGTGTACTGTAGCATTCTAGCGCTCTCGAGCAAGAACTCAATACAATCAGACAAGCAGCAGTAGGAGTATTATCTCTCCGGAGAGCTCCGAAGCTGGGTAAACCGCTCGTGTGCTTCGCCTCGATCCGCTCTTCGTGCGACCTCCGCCCCCCGCCGAACCGAAAGGGGCCCGGTCCGCCGGCCCCATAGGTGTTCGTTCCCACGACATCTATGGCGCGCCAGGTAGGGGGTGTCGAGGTTGTGTGAACCTGATCCGGCGTTCACGCGAGCTAGATCCTCATCATCTTCATCGACATGCCACCGAAGAAGAAGGCTTCGGAGGTGGCTGCTCCATCCGCGTCGAACCCACCACCACCGGAGCAAACAGGTGGTGGGGTAGACGCCGGTGGAAGAACAGGAGTCGACGAGGGAGCTCACGGTGCCGCCAGGTCCAAGGACAAGGCTGCACAGACCTCGGCGTCCGTACATGCACCGCGCCCATCTCAGGAGGCGCAGGACCAACAGTGTCATGGTACTCGCGGTACCATACGTTTGTTGGACCAAGATCAAGCTGGCGGATCTCGGGGTGCTCAAGACCAGCATGCATGCCAACATGCTGGCACGAGCGTGGCACAGTCGCCTGGACGAGATACTGCTCCTTCTGACGTAGTTAGAAGTCCGAGCATATCCCGCTCCTCGCACCGTTCGCCACCACCACCCAAAACTCCAGCAGAAGCTTTGGCACGAGCTCAACTGCTCCTGGACTACCCTCCAATGTCGGACAAGATCGACGATTAGAGGGCCACCATTCAGAGTCTCATCGGCTTCGCCAACGGCGACACTCCACGGCAGCCGAGTAAATCGCAGCCGCGGCAAGACTGCCAGGCACAGGCCGGTGGCGACAAAACCGGTGGGGGTGCAACCACCGTGCACTCTCCACCCCGAAGGCCAAGATCGCCGATTCGCCGGATCAACCTCGACAACGACTCCACCGCGTCATCAGATCCACGAGCTCGTCGCGATCAGCGCCAAGTTCTTCATGAACGACAGCAAGAAGACGCTCGTACCCGCATCGAGCGTCGAAGAGAAGCGCGGCGTCAATCAGACCAGCGCGCTGGCCCCACTGTCGACATGCATGCGCCAGGGGAACAGGCGACTTGCCATACGCGGTAGGTTGCCCTGCGTTCACTCGTGAGCTGCGGCAAGTCCAGTGGCCCAGTACGAAGAATTTCAAGCCAGATGTACCAGAGAAGTACGATGGCAAGTTGCATCCGTCGGAGTTCCTCAGCATCTACACCATCGCGGTGCAAGCTGTCGGGGGACGGGACGACAAGATCCTTGCCAACTACTTCTCGCTGGTGCTCAAGCCCAATGTCAGGTCCTAGCTCATGCACATGCCGGACAACTCCATATCCTCCTGGGCAGATCTGTGCCATCAGTTTGTCGGCGCCTTTACAGGCGGCCACAAGCCTCATGGCCAAGAGAGCGATCTTCATCTGCTCGCCCAGAAGGAAGGAGACCCCTGCGCAAGTACATTCAGAGATTCAGCCAAGTACAGCGCAACATCCCAGATGTACACCCTGCTGCGGTCATCAGCGCGTTCCATCAGAACGTGCGAAACCGCAGGATGCGGGAGGAGATGGCGATGTGCAAGATCAGAGACGTCAGTGAGCTATATGCCCTGGCCGACAAGTGTGCACATGCTGAGGAAGGGAGGAAACTCCCCGGAGGGAATACTGGAGCAGGAGGATCTGACAGTGAGGATGCTGCCCCGGCAAAGAAAAACCGGCGGCGGAACAATAGGAAGAAGAAAGGCAAAGATGTGCTAGTCGTTGAGCAGTCCGGCAACGGAGGTGGCGCCAAAGAAGCCGAAGCTATGGCGGCCGCCGACAAGCAGGACAGCACCGGCAAGCAGTACTGCAAGATGCACCACACCAAGGGCCATAATCTCCAGAGCTGCAAGAAGGTCGAGCAGCTTGTCGAGCAGCAAAAGGCTGAGTACGAGCGGCGCGACAAGGAGAAGGCCCAAGAAGGTACTAGAGGATCCGGCAAGAAACGTCCCGGCCGAGGAGGACGCCGCGGCAAGGCCAAGCAGCGGCAAGGAGACAGACCTCCCCGTGGCCGCGACAAGGATGAAGATGACGACGACGATGAAGATATGGATGATGACGAGGCCGATGAGCAGGAGTTCCAGAAAGCCACAGAGGTCCTGTGCGTTGACGGTGGTGCTTCTCTGCATACTTCGCACCGCCAGCTCAAGCAGTGGGTGCGGGAAGTCAATGTGGCAGACCCACCCGTCGAGTCACGCAAGCCTCTGAAATGGTCCAGCACGCCTATCATCTTTGACATTCAGGACCACCCTGATCGCATAACTGCGGTCGGGTGCTTGCCGATGTTGGTTTCACCAACTATCCGCAACCTCAAGGTCACTAAGATGCTAGTTGACGGCGGGGCCAGCTTGAACCTGATCTCCTCCGCGGTACTCCAGAAACTCCAGATCCCTGACAGCGAGCTCGAAGAGACCGGCACATTCCAAGGAATCAATCCGGGAAGGAGCAAGCCAAAGGGAAAGATCACGTTGCCGGTAACATTTGGCAGCGAGTTGAACTTCAGGACTGAGAGGGTCACTTTTAACGTTGCTGATTTTCCATTGCCTTACAATGGGATACTCGGCCGTCCAGCGCTCGCCAAATTCATGGCAGCCTCTCACTATGCATACAACGTACTGAAGATGCCAGGCCCGATAAGTGTTATCTCTGTCCCTGGCGACAAGAAGGATGCTCTTATCTGCGCCGACAAGATCTACCAGGAAGCAGCAGCCGCAACAGAACGCAAGTCACTTGCCGCTGAAGCTCCCGGGGGGAAGAAGAAGACCAAGTCCGGCAAGAGTTCTGATGCCCACTCCGGCAAGCGCACCTCTTCGGAGTGCTGCGCTACCGTCGAGGACGCACCATCGAGCTCCACCGGCAAGTGTCAGAAGGCAATGGCAGCTCCGCCAGAGACCAAGAAGGTGTCCGCCAAGGAGGACAGCACTGGTGGTACCTTCACCATCAGTGCCACTCTCGACCCTAAATAGGAAAGCGCGCTCGTTGCTTTCCTGCGGGCGAACGTCGACGTGTTTGCGTGGCAACCGCCTGACATCCCCGGTGTTCCCAGGAAAGTAATCGAGCACCACCTTGCCGTCTGTCCTCTTGCACGGCCTGTCAAGCAGAAGGTCAGGAAACAAGCAGTGGAGCGCCAAGAATTTATCGCAGAAGAAATCAAGAAGTTGGAAGCAGCAGGCCTTGTCCGAGGAGTGCTCCATCCTACGTGGTTGGCCAATCCTGTAGTCGTGCGCAAGGCAAACGGGAAATGGAGGCTTTGTATCGACTTTACCGATGTTAATAAAGCTTGTCCCAAAGACCCATTTCCCTTGCCGCGCATTGACCAGATTGTTGACTCCACGGCCGGATGTGACTTGCTTTCATTTCTTGACGCATACTCAGGATATCATCAGATCTTCATGGCAGAAGAGGATGCGGAGAAAACCGCATTCATCACTCCATGTGGCACATACTGTTTCATACGGATGCCTTTCGGTTTAAAGAATGCTGGTTCAACATTTGCAAGGGTAGTCCATGACGCTTTTGAGCCACAAATGCATAGAAATGTGGAAGCATACATGGATGACATAGTGGTCAAGAGCAAGGACAAGGCAACTCTGATTCAAGATTTAGATGAAACCTTTGCAAATCTGCGCAAGATTAACCTCAAGCTTAACCCCGAGAAGTGTGTGTTTGGAGTCCCCTCCGGCAAGCTTCTCGGGTTCTTCGTGTCTCAGTGGGGAATTGAAGCCAATCCCAACAAGATCAAGGCCATTGAGCAGATTGAAGCACCAAAGCGCGTCAAGGATGTACGAAGACTTGCCGGTTGCGTGGCTGCTCTCAGCAGGTTTATTTCTAAGCCTGCTGAGCGCGCCCTGCCGTTTTTCAAAATATTGAAAAAGGCAGGTCCAATGAAATGGACTCCGGAAGCGGAGACTGCGCTGCAGGACTTGAAGAGATACCTGTCCTCCACTCCAACACTTGTCGCACCTAAGCCACAAGAGAAGTTGCTGCTGTACATAGCGGCAACCAATCAAGTGGTTAGTGCTGCGTTAGTAGCGGAGAGGGAGGCGGATGATGATCCAGCAACCACGGCAGATGCATCCAGCGACAAGCAGGGGGCTTCGCCGACAAGCTCTGGTCCCGACAAGGGTGGATCTGCGCAGGCGCGTGAGGAGATGCAGAAGAGAATGGTGCAGCGCCTAGTTTACTTTGTCAGTTCCCTTCTGCAGGGGGCTAGATCGAGGTACTCTGGTGTGCAGAAATTGCTTTTCGGCCTTCTCATGGCCTCGAGAAAGCTGCGCCATTACTTCCAAGCACATGAGATCACAGTTGTCACTCGTTTTCCGCTGAAGAGGATACTGCAGAATCCAGAAGCAACAGGCAGGATTGTCGAGTGGGCACTGGAACTGTCAAGCTTTGGCCTCAAGTTTGAAAGCACTTCAACTATCCAGAGCAGAGCATTGGCAGAATTCATAGCAGAGTGGACGCCAACACCAGAAGAAGAAATTCCAGAGACGAGCGTCCCCGTCAAGGAAGCAAGCAAAGAGTGGCTGATGTACTTTGATGGTGCCTTCTCGCTGCAAGGCGCCGGTGCGGGCGTGCTACTTGTTGCACCCACCGGAGAGCACCTCAAGTACGTAGTCCAGATGCACTTTCCCAAGGAGCAAGCAACAAACAATACTGCAGAGTATGAAGGTTTGCTTGCCGGTCTCAGGATCACGGCAGACCTTGGGATCAAGAAGCTCATTATCAGGGGTGACTCGCAGCTTGTCGTCCGCCAAGTGAACAAGAATTATCAGAGTCCGTTGATGGAAGCTTATGTCGATGAAGTGAGAAAGCTAGAAGAGCACTTTGACGGCCTACAGATGGAACATGTTCCAAGAGCTCAGAATGATATTGCAGATGGCCTGTCGAAGTGCGCCGCACTTAAGTTACCTATGGAACCAGGGATCTTTGTGCTCAAATTGACTCAACCATCTGTGGCGCCATCAACTGGATAGAGCAAGAAGAGGAAGTTGATTTCTGGTGACTATTTTCCGGCAGAGCTCCCCGAAGCCGCCGCAAAGAAGGTCCCCTAGATCAACACTGAGGGTGCTGAGGAGCAGTCTGCTCCGACAAGCCCTAGGGCTTGTTCCGTTGAAGCAGACGCTCCCGAACGGTTTTGCTCCGGCAAGCTTGCCGGGGAACGTCAAGCTCCGGCTGGGCCGCAGGTTCTCACCGTAGAAGCGGGTGTTCCCGCAGCAGCATATGTGCCTTTAGTCCTTGTTGTCGAGCCGCAAGCTCCAGCATGGGCACAGCAGATTGTCCATTTCCTTCAGACAGGAGAGCTTCCCGAAGAGCAAGAAGAAGCGGAAAGAGTAGCCCAGCAGTCAAGTATGTACCAGTTTGTCGACAACACACTGTACAGAAGAAGACTCAATGGAGTGAAATTGAAGTGTATTCACCGGGAAGCTGGACAAAAGCTGTTGGCAGAGATACATGGAGGCATATGTGGTCACCACATTGGCGCAAGAGCACTTGCCGGCAAAGCATTCCGGCAAGGTTTCTTTTGGCTGACAGCCCTCCAGGATGCAACTGCACAAGTAACCAAATGTGAAGCGGGCCAGTTCCATTCCAAGCAGATACACCAGCCAGCTCAAGCTCTCCAGACGATCCCTTTATCCTGGCCATTTTCGGTCTGGGGGCTCGACATGCTCGGCCCCTTTCCCCGAGCTATCGGGGGCTTTGAGTACTTGTACGTTGCAATCGACAAGTTCACAAAGTGGCCGGAAGTGGAACTAGTGAGGAAGGTGACAGCACAGTCAGCAGTCAAGTTCTTCAGGTCGATTGTTTGCCGCTTCGGTATCCCTAACAGGATCATCACCGACAACGGCACGCAATTCACGAGTCGCACCTTCATGCAGTACGTCCAAGATCTTGGCGCCAAGGTCTGCTTCGCTTCTGTTGCTCACCCGAGAAGCAACGGTCAAGCGGAGAGGGCAAATGCTGAAGTGCTGCGCGGGCTCAAGACTAGGACTTTCGACAGGCTGCACAAGTGTGGAAAGAACTGGATTGAGGAGCTGCCGGTGGTTCTTTGGTCGATCAGGACGACGCCAAATCGAGCCACTGGCCAGACACCTTTCGCTCTAGTCTATGGAGCAGAGGCAGTTCTCCCCACGGAACTCGTATACGGGTCACCTCGAGTGCTCGCTTATGATGAGCTTGAGCAAGAGCAGCTGCGACAAGATGACGCGCTACTCCTTGAGGAAGACCGTCTTCAGGCTGCTGTACGAGCTGCTCGATACCAGCAAGCTTTGCGCCGCTACCATAGCCGCAAAGTTAACGCCAGAAGTCTCGAGGAAGGCGACCTTGTTCTTCGGCGCGTTCAGTCCGCCAAGAATTCCAACAAGTTGACGCCGAAGTGGGAAGGCCCTTACCGGGTGAAACGAGTCACTAGGCCTGGCGCTGTCCGCCTTGTGACCGAAGATGGCTTTCCGGTGAGCAACTCCTGGAACATTGAGCATCTTCGTAAGTTTTACCCGTAAGGCGCGGTTGCCGGAACCTGTTCCGGCAACCACCTTTTGTACAAGTCTTGCCGCTGTTGCATGTAATCCTTTGTACAAAGCCGGGCGCAGACCCCATGCATAAATAAAGCTCATGTGCTCCGCACATCTTGTCAATTTCATGCTTTTTATTTTTTGCATGTGTTATCTGACACTTTGTGCAGCACCTACCCCCGGTAAGAAATAACGAGCCGTAAGGCTCCATATCTTTATTTTCTCTTCTTTCTTTTTCTCAAGGAAAGGGAAGGTTCCCCCGCCCACAAGTTCGCCGGGGGGAAAGGAGAAGATAATGATGTGGATCAGGCGTTGTTCAAGAAAGTTTCGCCTTGCCGGGAAGCAAACGACAGAAAAGCTAAGTTGCCAAAGTTTGAGCAATCAATTTTAAAATTTTTAAGTTATCTTCCTCGAACGACCGTACTTTGTATGGAAAACCTGTGCGCGAAGGAACCAACTCGTAGCTAGTTGTGCCCTTACTTTGTTTCGAGTCTGCTCAACAACTTAAGTGAGCTGCGACTAGTTGCGACAAGGTTTCTTGTCGGTAGCGGCACCGCCAGCATGCTACTGACGTCCCACACTCAGCGCTCGCGGCTGAGGTGCCTGCACCGGCAAGTTCCCCAAAAGCGTAGGGCAAAAACATACAAAGGAAGGAATCGAGTAAACGAAATAACATAGCATTTGATACCCAAAATAAAGTTATATTACAAGATAGCTTGTCGCAGCTCTAATAGATTGTTCTCGTAACATGACCAGCAGCAACAAGAAAAGGAGAAAACGGGCGGCCTAATCTACGCGATCTCCCTCAACCCTCTTGATCTCGCTCACCTTGTCCACAATGGGTGCGACAAGGGCCTTGAGCGCTTCGAGATCAGCATCCGGCGGCAGCTTCTTGAGGACATTGGTGAGGTTGAGGCCCAGGTTGCAGAAGGCCACCTTCACCAACACCTTTTGAAGAACTCCCGTGCAAATCACGCGCGACTCGTCGGCCAGCTGCTTTGGGATCTTCTCTCGGAGTCGCTGGAGGGCCGTCGCCACGCCCTTGAAGAACAAAGTGAGCTTGGCGCTGGGTTGGAGGTTCTCATCGGAGGAATACCCAAAATCCTCCATCCCCAGCTGCGCCAGCTCCCCGTCAATAACTGCGGCAATATTCACGAGACCCTCTGTCCAGAGTTCCACAGTCTCCCTAAAAGTGTTCTGGGTTTCGGCGGCCCTCATCAACAGCGCTTCGTTTGCCTTGATTTCCTCCTTCAAGGCCACCTCCTGCTCCTTGGCACCGTCCAGCGTCTTGGTCAAAGTAGCCAGCTTCAACTCAAGATATGCATTGGAGTCCTTGGCGGCGCTAAGCTCCTTGCCTTTCTCGACGAGACGACCCTGCAGCTCCCCATGGGCGTAGGCGTCCTTCTCGCGCTCGCGCTTGAGCACGGCAAGCTCTCCGCTCCTCGCCTTGAGATCGGCCTCTAGCTGCACCACCTTCGTCTCCAGCTCCTTCTTGGCGGCCTCGGCAGCTGGGGCAGCATCTTCCGCTTCCTTGAGAGCCCCGCTGAATGTTTGCTCGCGCGCGGCAAGCTCCTCCTCGTGGCTGTCAAGGTTGACCTTCCGCTGCGCCAGCTCGCCTTCCCGCGCAAACAGCTCCTCGGCGACAAGCCGTTGTTGCTCTTCGGCTTCAGCCTTCTCAAGGAGGAAGGCTTTCCGCGCCTCGGCAAGTTGCTCCCGCTCCTCTGCCAGGGACCAGAGAGCTTCCTGGTTGTGACTCCGGAGCTCCTCCGTGCGCTTCTCGATGTCCACTCCCGCCTGCGCGACAAGCGCTTTCCGGGATTCCACCTTGGCTTGTCGGGCGCGGTAGAGCGACACCAGCTTCTGTAGCAGCCGCTCCTCGTCAGACTCGCCACTGCTGCTGTTGGGCGCGTCAACCAGCGTCAGCCCAGCGGAGGCGAGCACCTCTCCATCAAAAGTTTCTCCTTCGACCGGCGCCCTGGAGCTTGACGCCCAGGGGAGTTTGATGAAGACACCATCACCAGCCTTCAAGTAGGCGCCGGGCTGGGGCTCTTCGGAGCCTGATGCTGCGGCGGCAGCGGAGGGATCGGCGGTCGGCGTAGCGCCTTGCGCTCCTGCGGCCTCAGGGTCGTCAGTGCGATCGCCGGGCCCCTCGCCAGCTCCTGCGGCGGCAGCTTTGGCGGCCTCTTCACCGGCAGGATCATCAGCACCGGCTTCTCCTTCGGTGGCGGCGGCGTCGTCAGTGTTGCCGCGCGTGTTCTCCTTGCCGGCGACCTCGGTCTCCATCGGCTCCATGGAAGATGGATCTAACGGCCGGGAAAAGAGAGAAAAAGTCGAGCAAATATCCAAAAAGAAGATCAGAAGAAGAAGAACCCAAGGGAAGTTTTCAAGCAAGAAGGGTTACCTGTACTGGGATCTGCAGTCATGGGCTCCACCACCGGGGGGTCGCTGGTGCTGTCCCTTGCCGGAGAACCGTCCCTTGCCGGAGAGCTGTCCCTTGCCGGAGACTTCTCCCTTGCCGGAGAATGCTCCCTTGCCGGGGAATCCTCCCTTGGCGGTGTAGTCGAAGCAGATAGCATCTCAGGGGCGGCCTCCGGGTGCTCCTGGTGTGGCTGCTCTACTCCTACACAAACCAACAGTCAGATGTCAGCAAAGAAGGAACACCCATGCGCGCCTAACAGCGGGAAGTAAACCATATACTTACGCTGGGGGCTGTGCTGGGGGCTGCTTTGGGGAATGATTGCCGGGTCCGGCAAGGTGGTCTCGGGCGCGCCCCCTGCTGTCACGGTGGGCTCTTCCTCGATGACAATCACCGGAGCCTTGGCTCTCTTCGCCGCTCTTTGGGCCAGGGTCCAGAAAAGGAATGAGTTCAGAGTAAAGCAAATCAGATACAAGACAAAACATCAAGAATTGAAGAACTACAAGTACAACAAAGAATCTTACTCTTCTTCTTCCTCGTCGGAGCTGAGCGCAGAGAGGTCGAAGTCCGGCCCACCTTCGGCGCGACGAGGCGGAGGAGTGGGTTCCCTTGACCGCTTGGCGGGGGCAGCGGCAGGAGCAGTGGCGGTGGTCCGGGAAGACCCCGCTCCAGTTGCCGTAGCGGCTTGAGGCACTCCCGCGACAACATTGCTTGTCGCGGTGGAGCGCATCACACGGCGTGACGGCTGTTGACTCGTCTGCCGCCCTGCTATGTCCCCGGCCTTGCGGAGACGCCTTCTTGGTGGAGCTGGGGGCTGCGCTGGGGGCTCTGCTTGTGGCAAGCTGCCTGAAGATGGTGGGCCGCTCGCACCCTCGGCGGGCTCGCTCGACTCGGCGTCAGGCCCGGCAAGCTCTTCCTCACTGGCAAGCCACTCTCGCTCGGCAAGGCTTGCCGCCTCTGCTGCCTCTGCCTCCTCCACTGTGAATCCAAACTCGCCCGCGGCAGCGGCTGCCGCCGCCTCTTTCGCCCTAGTGGCGATGCGCTGCATCTCCGCATCGATGGTGTCGCGGGTGAGGCTTTTCTGCTCATCGGAGTGGACCGCCACCTCCACCAAGCCGTCAAAGAACGCCTGCACGATGTCGTCTGCGGGCTCTTGCCAAGTTGGGACAATTCCATGCGAATCGCACAACGACATCATTGCACGGATGCGGTCGAGCGAGGAATTGTTGCACAGCGTAACGACGCCCTTCGGCAACCTGAACCATTCGGGATGTTGAGGGTCGTGCTTGAACAGCTCCTTGAGCATCGCTTCCAATTCCAGGACAGTGAAGTTGAAGTTGAGGCCCGGGCGCAGCCTCATGATGTCCGCTGGACCCCCGAACTCCCAAGCGGGTCTCCTCCTCTCCTGCAGGGGGGCGATGCGGCGACGAAGAAAATCCGCGCCAACGGCGCCTACAGAGAGCCCGGCAAGCCTGAGGCGCAAGATCCGGGTGATGGCAATCTTCAGCCTATAGTCTTCCGGGGCCATGCTGCTCCAATCGTTGCCGCGCACTACTGGGGCTTGGCGCTGGGTGGTAAATGGCTGCGGATTCTCCTCGACAATCCAGCACCAGTCTGCTCTCCACTCCTCCCATTTGCTGCGGAGTTCCCCCTCCAGATAAGCTTCCTTCTTGCCGGCTCTCGAGATCCAGGCGATTCCGCCGGATAAAGGCTCTCCTCTCTCGACCCGGGGCATAAAGAAGTGGCGGAAAAGAGCTACATTTGGGTGGACTCCGACAAAGTTTTCGCAGAGATGTGTGAAAACTGCCATGGTCAGAACAACATTGGGGGTGAAATCAAGGAGGTGGAACCCGTAGGTGTTCATGATATCGCAGAAGAATTCAGAGAAAGGCGGGCAGAGCCCGCAGTAGAAGAACAGCGCAAAGAAGGGATATCCATTCGGAGCCCGTTCCGAAGCGGCGACGGAGAGTACCTTCGTGCGCGGATGCGCTCGCGTCTCCGTCGACCAGAAGAGGTAGTAGTACTCCCTCAGCTCCTTTGCGGCGAACTCGGGGAGGAAGATGGCCCGCTCCTTTCGCAGCGCCTCGAGCCGCAGCGCCTCGGCCGACTTCACGGCCTTCCTGGCTTTCGGAGCCATGGCGGAGGTGGTGGGGGAGACCGACGGCATTGGTGGCGCCGGTGGCGATGGGGGGCGGAGCGCTGCTCTCTTTCGGCTTTGGAAGAAGGGGGGAGCGGCGGAGATTTCTGAGATTAGAACAGCAACTGGCGAGATGGGCGAACTGCCCCTGTTTCCCCTGCTTATAAAGAGGGAGAGGGCGGACGTTCCGTTTTTCCGAATAAAGAACCACCCACGATCTCTCCCACGACGCCGCATTCGATGCGTGCCGTTAAGGGAGGGCGCGGTGGATACGGAGTGAGATACGGCGTAACCCAGGCCACGCGTGACCGTGCCCTGTTTTGGGCCTGGCCCAACAGCGCTCGGCACCGTGTGTGGCCCAGGCCCGGGGGCTCCTGTCGGTGTACTAGAGTAGGGGTACCCTAGTATCCCGAACTTGTGCACGGGCAGTCGCAGCGCCCCGCGGCAAGGCTTGCCGGGTGACTGCCAAGGCCCTCCGTGGTTCCTTTGGAGCCATTCAAGGACAAAGTGTTTAAACCAAGGAGACAAGACCCCGGCAAGAGGAGCTTGTCGGGAAGGCCAACCAAGGCATTTCAAGGAACTTGCCGTGACACGCCACGCGTCCCGGCAAGGCCCGGTGAGCGACAAGCTTCCGAACGCGACAAGACAACGACCACGGCAAGGCGCTTGCCGCGGCAATCTACCACTCTGTACCCGCGCTCCAGCACATCCACCAACGTGTCGCCCTGGGACCTTTCCAGGTGCGCGTGGCAAGAGGCTGTGCAGCCAGCGGTGCGAGGTGGCAAGCGACGCTGACAAGATTGCCATCGTGGCGAGCGGTGGCGCCCCTGACGATCCCTTTTTGCACTGTTTGGGCGACGCAGACGGGCATTTAATGCCTTTGTCCCCTGCCGTCAGGGTTAGGTATGATACACTGTACGAGTAGGTGTACCAACCGCACCTCTTTTCTTTTTTTACCCTTGCCCGCGTTGCCACCTGTCGGGGACCCCTTGAGCATATAAAAGGAGGCCCATGCGCAACGTAGAGGGGGGTTCGAAACCAGAAAACACTCACGCTCGCTCTCGTTAGCACCTAGTGTGTACTGTAGCATTCTAGCGCTCTCGAGTAAGAACTCAATACAATCAGACAAGCAGCAGTAGGAGTATTATCTCTCTGGAGAGCTCCGAAGCTGGGTAAACCGCTCGTGTGCTTCGCCTAGATCTGCTCTTCGTGCGACCTCCGCCCCCCGCCGAACCGAAAGGGGCCCGGTCCGCCGGCCCCATAGGTGTTCGTTCCCACGACACCAGGGCATCCCTCTACTCACCCACACCCTCTGTTATTCTGTGGCGACGACAGCCTCACACCGCAGCCGAACCGGTGAACCCTCGTACTCCTCTCCGCGCGGGCTTCCACTACCGTGTTTTCCCTGGCTCCGTGTCGTCGCCTTCCTAGGCCTCGCCGTCGTCCACCGCCGTGGTGCTCTCGGCGCGGCAGGGTCAATGTGGTCAACGACCGACTTCCATCGGAAGAGTACTGTATGTGGAGAGGTTGACTGGGTCCACGACAGCTGCAAGGAAGTGCCTCCTTATTACGCGGAAAATAATTATTCCTCCACCTCACAGCAGGGACCCACCGAACGGGCCACCAGTATTTCGTGAAAAAAACATTGCCCCCTGACTGCTGGGACCCACAGGACGGGCCACCGTATTTCGCGAAAAAATGTTCCCCCTGCTGTCAGCACGGACCCAAAGGACGGGCCACCGTATTTCGCGAAAAAACGTTCCCCCCGCTGTCAGCTCGGACCCACCGAAAGTGCCTCCTTATTACGCACAAAAAAATGAATACCCCCTGCTAGCTGGGACCCACCTTTGTGGGAGGCTGACTTGTGGGCCTACTAAGTTGACTGGGACGGAGGCCTTTGTGAACTTTAGTCAATATATGAATGATTCTAGCTCCAGTGACCGTACGATGTCCATCCAACGGCCGTAGTGCTTCTTCAACCTCTGGTCTTCTTGCTCCAGCCGCCCAAAGCAGCGCCGGTCGTGCCGCTTGCTCCTGCCGCCAGTTGCCGGCTGTGATGCCACGGAGGCCTCACCGCCCCCTACTACTCCCACTGCTGGCCAGGCAATCCCTCTACGGACCCACACCCCCTGTTATTCTGCGGCGACGGAAGCCTCACACCGCAGCCGAACGAGTGAACCCTCATACTCCTCGACACGTGGGCATCCACTTCAGCGTCTTCCCAGGCTCCGCGTCGTGCCCTTCCTAGGCCTCGTCGTCGTCCATCTCCCTGGTACTCTCGGTGCGGCGTGGTCAACATGGTCAAGGAACGGCTTCCATCGGACGTGGACTGTACGTGGAGAGGCTGACAGCTGGGTCCATGACTACAGCAAGGAAGTGCCTCCTTATTACGTGCAAAATAATTATTCCTCCACTTGACAGCGGGGACCGACCGGATGGGCCACCGTATTTCGTGAAAAAAACATTTCCCCCTGACTGCTGGGACCCACCAGCTACATCTTCGCACGCAAGGAAGTGCATCCAGGAGAAAAAATGATTCGCCCCACTAACTGCTGGGACCCACCAGCTACATCTTCGCAGGCAAGGAAGCGGCTGACAGTCGGGACCCACCTGGTCGAAGCGTACGTAGCGTTGTCATTCTGGTCGCGAACATGTACGTACATACTGGTCGATGTAGAGGCGCGCAAGTGTCGTAGTAGAGGCGCCCACGTAGCATGTACACGTACATAGAGCGGCCAGGGAGCAAGAAAGAAAATACGGCCACGTATGTGTACATACGGGCGTGGTCTCGAACGCCTACTCGCGAATATGTACGGCGAGGGCTCGTGTTCATTGCTGGGTCGGAACAGAGAAATAGTGTCGTCATCGTGTTAATGGGGAGGCAACGGAATGCGTCGTGTTCATGGGGAGGCAATGGAATGCGTCGTGTTCATCGGGAGGCAACAGAACGCGTGGGAGCCAACCGGCTGGGTCAGAACGGAATGCGTGGTAGTGTTCATCGGGACGGCTTGGACGGAACAGGCGATGGAAACGAGGCCTGGCGTACCGCATAACGGAGGAAACAGACCTCCTATGCTCGGAACGGGGTCCTGTTGATCGGGAGGGGTGTGGCGTACCGCAAAACGGAGGAAACGGACCTCCTACGGTCGAAACGGGGGTCCTGTTGATCGGGAGGGGTGTGGCATACCGCAAAACAGACGAAACGGACCTCCTACGGTCGAAACGGGGGTCCTGTTGATCGGGAGGGGTTTGGCGTACCTCAAAACGGACGAAACTGACTTGTGTTGGAGTGCTACGGTCGAAACGGGGGTCCTGTTCATCGGGAGGGGTGTGGCGTACCGCAAAACGAGACTCCACGGGATACTGTTCACCTCCACCGTCGACTTCCTCCAGCCTCCATGGGCTCCTGTTCATCCAGCCTCCACCGCGCGCTACTCCACCGGCTACTGTTCAACCACCCCTCGACGGGCACCCCTCAATCGTCTACTGTTCATCCAGCCCTCCACACCATGGGGTCCTGTTCAACCACCCCTCCACGGGCACCCCTCCACCGTCTACTGTTCACCCAGCCCTCCACCACACCACGGGTTCCTGTTCATCCAGAGGCAACGCCACCGCTCACTGTTCATCCAAACCCCCCCCCCCCCCCCGCAACACTCACTGTTCATCCAATCGATCATCTTTAGTTAGCAGCAGTAGCGAAGGAATCGCTCGATCGGGTTCAGTTAACAGCCATCAATCGATCGCTCGGGTTCAGTCATGCGTAGCCTGCAGTGCAATCGCTCGAGTTCAGTTATAGCCAGTGCCTTGCTTGGGTTCAGTTAGACCCAGCGCCTCGCACACACGCGCGTACGTGTACGAGAGAAACACGCATCGCTCGGGCCCCGACCTCCCGCCGTAACCGGGAACTCCCCGAAATTTTCCTCCCCCTCGCTTCTACCACGGTTTTTTCCGTCCTGGATGGCCCAAAGAATATCATGCAGCTGTGTCTCCAACCCGCCCAGGACGAAAAGCCCATTTTCTGTCATGATTTTTTGTCATAGAAGTAGGAGCCCACCACATCTATGATGATACCGGGTTTTGTCACAATTATCATCATAGAAGTGACATATGTATGAGAAAAAAATTTCGTTCGGCCCAAAATGTCACGGATGTGTCTTTTTTTGTAGTGATGGCATCAACATGAAGAATGTGCCTCTCTACTGCAACAATGAGAGTGCTATCAAGATTGCTCACAACCCAGTTCAACACTCGAAGACAAAGCACATTCAGATTCATCTTCATTTTCTTCATTACCATGTGTTGAAGGGCGACATCTCCATCGACCATGCAAGTACTGAAGATCAGCTGGCCGATATCTACACAAAGCCCTTGGATGAGAAGAGATTTAGCAACTTGCGGTGTGAGCTAAATATCCTAGAATCTTCAAATGTTCTTTGAAAAGGACACACATCCTAACACTTATGCTGACTGGATGACTTAGATGTGCAACACACGAAGTAACGTTTTTCTTCAATCAATGAAGACTAACCCTCTAAGTCTGAAGAAATTAATGAAGAAATTGATTCTCAGAACCCTATGAGAATTGTACGTGGTGTCTGAAATCAGCTTTCTTATACGGTGGGTTACGCCACCAACCAAAGTTGAAAATCTTCAATCTGAGTTTTTCTTCATTTTTGAAATTCCTCGGTTTTTCAAATTCTTCAACTTTGCATTGTATTCACTCTTTTCGTCGTTGTTCTTCATTTGACTATATATATATATATATATATATATATATATATATATATATATATATATATATGAGTTTATGTCCTCTACAACATTCACTTATTGCTAATTCTTCAAGTATATTTTTCTGCTAAGTGAATGTGATCGGACCTTTCCCCCTCTATGCTAAACTCAATCCAATCTATTCACAAATTCTTCATGTGTGTTCTATTTGAAACTCGTTCAAATTCTTCACTCTGTCCTTGTCAGTTGAAGAAATTGTGAATGACACTTTAAAATATTCTTATATGAAATTTTCGGCTTTTGCCGCTCAAACCGTTATGCATTCCACGATATACTTATCTATTCACCCACAATCTCACACGATCTCCACCTCTCAGTACATGGGTGACACATGTCGCGCGAATGAGAAGGGTCAGGGGCACGTTCGTCCAAATTCTTCGGGCGAATAATTTTTCACCTCAGCTATAAATACCCCCTTCCCTTCCTCATTTCAATTTTACTCCACTTGACCTCACTCCCTCGCTCGAGATTCTCAAACCCTAGCACCGCCGCTACCTCAATCGTCGTAGGTGAGGAATAGCTTCACTGCCTCGACCTCGTCGCCGTCGTACTCGCGCCGGCCGCGGAAATATTCCCTCCGCTGCTGTCGTAGACGTCTTCCTCCACCAAGTTAGGGCGTGGAAGATCCAAGACGATGAACTTATAAATCTACACCTCTTGTTCATCATGTTCTTCATCAAGGGTAATTAAAAGTTACTTTTTCCGCATTAATTCTACTGATGATTTTCATCAAATCTTCAAAAGGTGTTTATTCTTCAACCTAAACACCTTGCACAAATCTTCAGTTCTTGATCTGTTTCTCTAAGTGACATTTTTCTTCATGATTCCTCAATTGTGTGAATCTCATGTTCCGCACAACTCTGGAAACTAAGACAAAGAACGCTTAGTGAAATTCTTCAAGACACATCGGGTCAATTTCCTCAAACTTGTTCAATTTACAAAACCTTCTGAGAACGCATATGACCTCTCCAAATTCTTCGCACCTATACTCTGTTCATAGGTACACATGTTTGCTGCTGAATCATTAGCTTCTCATCAACTTAACTCATTTGCAGCGTTCCTCGAAGAAAAGCTGCATACTTCCTCAGAGAACTCGATTGTGCAAATTCCTCAGCTGAAGAAAATGGCAGACGGTAAAAGGCCTCAGAAAGGAGGAAAGAAGCTTGAGGTTAATACTGCTTTTGAGATCCCTGCGAACATCTATGCAGGGTACTACACGCCTGATGAGGTAACTCATGGCAAGGAGACGAAGAATGAGCGCAAAGTGCGCATTCAGAGGATAGAAAGAAGATGGGCAAGAGAGTGGAGGGAGTACCGATATGTCACTCCCAAATACATGAAGAAATTCGCTCTCAACCCTCCGTGCCCAAGACCTCCTCTGGCACCTGGCCAATTGGCTGATCCAACAAGCCTTAAACGTGGTGAGGATTATGATGATGAGTGGGCCAGGCGGCCAGCTAAGTTGCCCAAGCAGGCCAAAGAAGCAGTGAAGAAATTCAATGAGAATTCTGTTGCTGCCGCTGCTGAGGCTTCTTCAAGCAAGAAGGCTACGCCAAAGAAGCCAGGCAAGAAACCACCTTCCTCAGCAATGCCCTCACGGCCAAGTTCCTCTCCAATGCCCTCACGACCAATCTCCTCAGTGACACCAAGGCAATTTCCTCAAGCTGCTCAAATTCCTCGTGTTTCAAAACCCTCAGCTCCTCCGGCAAAGTCCTCAGCACCTGTGCATCTCGCCACGTGCCAAAGGACCAATGGCATATCAATTGCCTCAGGAGCTTCAGCAAGTTCTTCTGCTCATCCTTCATCAACCGGTCCGACTCTGCTGAAGACCAATGCCACTGCTGGACGAGGCACTAGACCAAGTCCTCACAAGAAGTAGGTGTTCTTGGAAACTCCGTCAGATGATGAAGCCGATGATGATAAATTAGCTGATATCATCATGGACAGACAACAGCGAGCCAGTAGAGCCAAAGGAAGTGATGTGCCCCTTCTACTTAATCCCAAGAAGATCCTCGATTTCATCGATCTTTGGCACAAAGATCCCAATGCTCCAATGCCAGAGTTGGGCCTCACTCCTTGACAAAGTCACGTGGTGACAGCGTTCATTGCTGAAGAAAAGTGGAAGTATGACCAAGCCAGAGTGGCCAAGAAAGTGCAATACAAGAAGCAGTGCTATCTAAAGGACAATGTCCTCATTCTTTCGCCTGAGCAGCTCATTGCACTCCAAGCTGACATCAAAAAGCTCAGCGATGAATTTGACGCCTACAAGGCTGAATGGCAGGGTGCCAAAGTCAGATTCTTCAAGCTGATGAAGAAATTCACTTCAAGTGTTGCTGCTCCTATGCACATTGACGTCACTCAGGCTGAAGCATCTTCTCAAGTCACTGAAGGAATTGCCAGCACCGCTGATGAAAATCAGGCTGCTGATGAAACTACAAGCACCAGGGCTACTGAAGAAATTCCAGCCTTTGAAGAAACTGCCAGGGAAACCACTAGTGTTGCACCTGAAGAACCTGCCAGGCCAGCTGAAGATGCTGTTGCTACACCTGAAGAAACTGCTCAGAATAGGCCAACTGCATCAGTTGGGCCTGAAGAAATTGATCCAACTCCCACTGCTCCGCCTGCACCAACACCAAGCCCAGTTCTTCCTTCTGCTCTCGAAGTGAAGAAAACCAAAGCCGTGGAGCATGCTGCTTTGAAGAAGAGGAAAGCATTAGCTGCCATAGAATCTTCGGCCCCCAAGAAGGCGAAGATTTTGACAAGTTCAAAGGAAAATCCCATTGATGTTGTTCCTCTTGCAAGCATGCCATCAAAGGAACTCGTTCCTTATGGTGAAGAATACCAGATTCCAGATGAATCTGGTGAAGAAGATCCCTCCGCTGCTTCAACAGAGCAGATGGATGAAGAAATTGAAGTTGAGACTTTCACTTCAACTCCTACGGTATCATCGCCAACGCCTCAGTTTACTACTGAAGAGGACGGCTTTGAAGAAATGGAAGTGGATGAGGATGTGGACATTGGCTGCACCACTCCAGTGATGAATGATGATTTTTGGGATAGCCAACACCACAACTCTCCTCTGTTCACACCAATTCAACAAATTCCCCAGTCCCCAGCTCCAACTGAAGTTCAAATGAGCTCTGAAGAAATTCATGCCACCCCTTCCATTCGTGAAGACATTCCAGCCACTAGTGCTGATGAAAATACTACTGAAGAAATGGAGGCCCAGGCTGCTACTAAAGCAGAAGATATTCCTCAGCCTGCGGCTCCAGAGATTGACATTCCAGAAGTCATTCTTCAAATCACCGACACTTCTCAGCCACAGCTGAAGAATCCATTCTCCAAAACTCCGAATTTCAAGGATGATGCTTTCTTCAATGAGCATGTGTTCTTCACTAACTACAATCCCTATGATTCTGCTCGCCTGAGGAGGAAGAGCTTCTGGACCGCTAGCCAAGCAAATTTCTATTCCTCAGTGCTGTTCGACAAAGACAAAGTCTTCGACCATGAGCATATTTTGTTGGATATCGGGTTCCGGCAAAACCCTTAATGTTCAAACTCTAGGATGCGCGCAAAGATCTTCCCCCTACCGATCCATGTCCCAACGCCTCGCTGAGAATCTAAGCTACACGATGAACACAAGGGACGCATGGTTTATACTAGTTCGGGCCACCGTTGTGGTGTAATACCCTACTCTAGTTTGTGGTGTGGTGGATTGCCTTAGGGGCTGATGATGAACAGTACAGAGGAAGAACAACCTCCCGAGAGGTGTTCTTGAGCTGGTGCGGTGTTCTACTTAGGTGGGTTTGATCGTCTCTGGATCAGATGAGAACTCAATCCCTCTCTACTGTGGTGGCTATCTCTATTTATAGAGGCGCTGGTCCTCTTACCAAATATTGAGCGGGAAGGGAGCCAACAACGGCCATTTTGAAAGGGAACATCTAGTACAAGTTATCCTGACTAAAGTTGGTCGTCGACTGCCAAAGGCACAGGGGCTGACGCCGTCCTGGGCTCCATGGTGACCTCCGTCCTGCCGCTCTGCTGGTCTTGGTCTCGTTGCACCGAAATGGTAACCTTTGCTTGATGCCTCGGTACTCTGCGCCTGCGCTTGCCCCCTTTACACCAAAGAGGAAACAAGGACACTGCGCAGGCTAGCGCCCGCCAGGTCTCGATCGTCATGGCTTGCGTCATGAGCACCTCGCGAGGTACTCCTGCCTTGATCTCCCCGCCTCCTCGCGAGCTTGCCTGGTGAGGCCGCCCTTGAGGAAGCCTTGCGACGTCCGCCCTGCGAGGCTTGGCCCCTCATGAGAGTCTTGAGCTTGGGTTGATGAAGATATGGGCCGTACTGGGCCACCCCTTGAGCCACGCTGTAGGCTGCGGGCAGGCAGGTCTAGGGACCCCCGTTCCCAGAACACCGACAGTAGCCCCCAGGCCCAAGACGCGCTCGGATTTGCTTAGCAGCGAAGCAAAAGGGCAAGTGCGGAGTGCCGCAGGCCCCAATAGCCTGCGGCCTTGGTCGCCGCATGGTGGTTGATTGGACGTGGGCGTCTCCGCTTCCCCACATTGCCTCGGCAACTTCCAGATTTGACGAGTCCCTGCATGCAAAATGAGTCATGATTCGCTGCGATCATGGAGGCCGATGGTTGGCCTTCTCGGGACTATAAGTACGGCGAGGCGCGAGCCCCCGCATTCCATCTCTTCTCGCTCCGCTCGCTTCGCCTTCCTTGCTCCTTCTCCATCTTGATGCCAATGGCACCGATCCACCAGTTCTCAGCCGAGGAGAAATGAAAGGCGCCCCGAGAGGGGCCCGACCCGTTCTCGCCGAAGAAACGGCCGGTCCCCGGCCACTGTGACAAGGTTGCTCGGCCGAAGATGTCGATGCCTGGGTACGATGGGCCACCCCCTGGGTTTCCACTACCTCTATACACCTGGGCTAAGGGCCCTGTAGAGGAAGACACCGAGCGGCATCGCCTGCCCTGTCGGCGGCATCGACGAGTTGTGGCGGTGCGTGCCATCGCTCCTGGAGTCCACACCACGTACTCCTCTCGCGAGCTCGTACATCACGCCGCCATGCCTCCAGGCTCCTGGATCTACCTTCCTCCTTCCTTCGCCTTTGAGATGCCGCCGAGGGGGCCTCTTGAGCCATGGCTGTAGCACGCCGACTGCGGTACCCCCGCGACCAGAGCGGAGGTCGAGATCGCCGCTCCGGGCAAGGTCTACATGACCCAGGGCTAGGGCAAGATCTCCCAGGTCTGCCGAACAGGAGGTGGCCTCGTGATTCATCTCAAATATGACGGCGCCTCCCTGATGCTCTTCAAGGTCTTCAACGCGGAAGGACGCCGGCTGGAGTGCTGCCCCAGAGGAGGCGGCCAGGACGTCGGTATGGCAAGGGCTAGGCCTGCCCTCCGCTTCCTCAGCGGCTTCTCTAGTAGCAGCGGAGATGCTGGGGAGTCCAGCAACTCTCCCGAGCTTCTCGTGACTACGGAGATGAGCGACGACAGCTACGAGCCCCTGAGCTCGCGCCGCGCCCGGAGCAAGGCAGCTGCATCAGGCCGCCAACGCGGCTGATCTGGATGGGGTTGGCGCCGGTGCTTGGTGGCCCACTTTTGATGATGGCATCGGCCATCGAGGCACATGTAGTCAGGGCTCCTTAGGATTTAAGTCTTTTGCACCCTGCGAGGAGTCGAGGAAATACCCCGCGGGGACGTGTAAATGTCTGCAATGACTTTTGTTGATATGATCCTTATTATGAAGTAGCGCGAAATGCCTGTCCTGTTCTAGCTTGGTTCCACCTTTCTAACCTTGCGACGACCTGGTGCTCTACGCTGACAGGTCCCGGTCCCCAGGCAGGCTTCGGCCGTCGCTGGTATGCCAGGTTGCGATGCCGTGGTCAAGGCCAGGAGGTGAGCGGCTCGAGGTCCAGTAAGTGCCCCTGAGGTGCGATGCTCAGGAGGTCCCCTTTAGTGCTCAAGCAGCCGCCGAAAGGCGAGAAGGGAAGGCATGTTGCCGTCACAGAGCCGCATTAAGTGAGGGTTTGGTGTCGCATCGATTAGCTATTCCAGGAGCAAGACTTATCTCGAATGCTTGGAGCCGTTCCTTCGCGAGGTGCCGGACCTGCGCGTCGGCAGCTGGGATGCAGCTAGGTCAGGCCTTCATGAGGTTCTCCTCCCTTCCCTGCACTCTCCTTCGTGCTCTACGTCCTCAGTTCCCGGCACTCAAGCTAGCGCAGCCGCCGCTAGTATGCCAGGTCGTGATGCCGTGGACAAGTCTAGGGGGTGAGGGCTGGAGAGCCAGTAAGAGCTCCTGAGTTGTTATGCTTGGGAGCCCCCCTTTTAATGCGCGAGCGGATCGCACAGGTGAGGGAGAGAGAGAGAGCTCGCAATGCCCCCCATGCTATTCCTTAGGTGGACCCTGTAAACCAACACGAGAGAAGCAAGGATTGCCATTACGATTACCGGCCAGCCATTGATTGCTCCGAGAGAGTGGTGAGGGCACTGAGGGCCTGGTGAGGTAGAGCTTTGCGGGGCTGCCATGGGCCAGAGCTCGACCACTCAAATTTGTCGATGTTGCAGGGACGGACCCATGCCCAAGCGCCATGCCAGTGCGAGCGACTCCATGGGCAGATGTCAATCGAGGAGGCGATTATCATAGGCAGGTTAAGCATGAAGGCAAACCAACTTAGATAGATGTAGTAAGGATACACGCCACTGGGTCAGGCCCGAGTGGCTTGGGGGATGATGCAACCCGAGGGGTGCTCCCAACAAGGTAAACTAAACACATAAGCAAAACTGATACATGCCACAGGGACGGACCCACACGACCTGGGAATAATGCAGCCCTGGGAGCACTCCCAGCTGAAATGGAACTTGAAAGATGTCACCTGATACCATTGTGGACCGGGTGTTGGAGTAGCTGACGATGCACGGTGAAGAAGCCGACCCTCACGAGCCACCAGAGTCCTGAGCCCCGGGAGGCTCTGGGGGTCCAGGCGGCTCCTCATGGTCTATCTTCATCTCCGCCAGGAACGCATGGTGCCTGGTCTCCTGAGCTTCCAGAATGCTCTGCATTAGGTGCTGGTGAGCAACAGCCGCGTTTGGTAGGCCGAAAGGCATGCAAACGTAGCTGTGTGGCGGATCCTCGCAGTGTCCCACGCGCGAAGGCCAGAAACGCTCCTGAGACGTGGCTCGGTTGAGCCCTGGGTAGTCGACGCAGACGCGCAGCCCACCATCCTCGCCTGGATGGGGAGCTACGCCTAGTAGGCGGTGATTGCCACGCATGACTTTTGATTCCTGCAGCTCCTGGATGACCTTGGTGATGAACTCCTGAGGGTTGGGCCCTCCTTGCCTCATGCATTCCTGAGGGAAACGTGCCGCGAAGCACGCCTCCAAGTGGTGCCCGAGCGCCTCCCTCGTGATCTTGGCAAAGTCAGAGGCCCTCCAGGAGAGAGCCCTCAAGCCTTGTCCGAGGAGGGCGCCGGGCATGCCTTCCTATGCGATGGAGGGAGGCGCCCCTTGCACGGGCGCAGATCCTAACGTGGCGCCTCCGGAGATGCCTGCCTCCTGAGGCCTTGAGCTGGGTGAGGTCTTCTTCTTCTTGGGAACTTCCTCGAGAGGGTTCCCACCCTTGCTGTCAGGGTCCTCGACTGATGCGGCTTGGAAGGCACGCTCGAGAGAGCACACTGCATCTTTCTCTTCGCAGTGGACTGTGATGACTCCGCCGCTTCCCAGCATCTTGAGGACATTGTAGCCATGGTGAGTCACCACCGTGAACTTGGCTAGGGCTGGATACCCGAGGATTGCATTGTATGGTAGGCGAATGTGGGCAACGTCAAAGTCGATGAGCTTGGTATGGTAGTTCTTGCGCTGTCCAAAGGTGACAGGGAGGCGGACCTGCCCTATCGGGGTGGTGGAGCCGTCAGTGACTCCTGAGAAAGGCTTGGTTGGCTGAAGCTGGTCATATGGCACTTGGAGATTGTTGGATGTCTCGACGGACAGAACATTGAGCCCTGCGCCGCCATCAATGAGGGTCCTAGTAACTTGCACATTGCTGATGACTGGGGACCAAAGCATAGGGAGGACACTAGCTGTAGCCGCACACTTGAGCTGATCCGCTGAGCTGAACATGATGGCGAACGTGGACCACCTGAGGGGCCACGTGGCTTCGAGCTTGGGGAGGACTGCGTTCACCTCACAAGCAAAGTACTTGAAGATGCGCTAAGAGGCTGGGGCCTGAGCACTGCCCAAGATGCAAGCGATAGCACGTGGCTCCTAGAAGCCCACAGCCCCCTCGTCTTGATGATGGTCATCATTCCTTCTTGTCGGTGGTGGCAGAGGAGGAAGGCCTACGTTGCCCTGCGGGTGATCCTTGTGAGGCTGATCCCTCCAAGCCCCCTCGCGAGGCTGGTCCTGCCAGCGGTCCTCGCGAGGTCGGTCACGCCACCCTTGGCGAGGGCCTCAGTCGTCCCATCGTCCTCCATCTCTTCCTCCTCCTCGGTCGTAGCCCCGATCGTTGCACTAGGGGCATCGACCGATACGTCCTTCTCACACGGCCCTGAGCTCTTGGCATTCGTTGGTGTTGTGGGTGTGGAGGTCATGATATACGCAGTACCGGCAGCCCTTGGACGACTTCGACTGGTCCCTGCCGTGCTTCTTGTCTGGCTCTGCTGCGAGCATGGCTGCTCCTTTGCGCTTCACATCCTTGGCCTTGGCTTTCTTCTCTTCAGGGTCAGTAGTTGGAAGCTCGAGAAGGGAGAGGAGCCCGTCCTCAGCCCTTGCGCACTTGCTCGCCAGGTTGAACAGCTCCAGAGATGTGCACAGATCCTCGTGGATTGCCAGGTCCTCCTTCATCTTGACGTCATGGACGCCATCAGAGAATGATGATATGATGACCTCCTCGGTCACCTTGGGAATCTTGGGGCGAGTGCTGTTGAAGCGCTGGATGTACTTCTGCAGGGTTTCTCCTGGTTGCTGCTTGATGCGGTGCAGGTCACCCACGACTGGAGGACGGTCGTGAGTGCCCTGGAAGTTGGCGATGAAGCGGGTGCACCTCTCGTCCCAAGAGGAGATCGTGCCGGGAGGCAGGTTTAGGAGCCAGGTGCGGGCACGATCTTTAAGCGCCATGGGGAACCAATTCGCCATGACCTTTTCGTCTCCGTTGGCCGCTTCGATGCCCAGCTCGTAGAGCTGCAGGAACTTCGCGGGGTCGGCAGTGCCGGCGTAGCGAGGAGGCAGATCCGGCTTGAACTTCCCCGGCCAGGCGACACTGCGTAGCTCAGTTGTGAAGGCGCGGCAGCCTGCGGTGGCCACCGGTGCCCTTTGAAGACGCGGGGCTTGCTCCTGGGGATTCCCGCGCGCCGCTGCCAGGGGCAATGCAAGGTCTTGACGCGCTGGCGCAGGGATTCGATCTTGACGTGCCGGAGCGGGGAGCACGCGAGCGCCTTCTTGGGGACGAGGGATTTCTTGGCAGCTCCTTTCTTGTCGCGCGAGCACTGGACGCGGTGGGTCTCGTCCAGGGGCCGCGCGCCTTGGAGCCAGGGCACCTTCTTGGGGAGGAGGTGGCGGAGGCACCTCCGGAGCTGCATCACCCACGCAAGACGGAGGGCAAGGCAGCGAGAGGGATGGTGCAGGAGAGCCCCCTGCGGCGCTGACGAGCTCGGTTATGCGAGCGAGCCACTCCTCGTAGAGGTCGTTAACGAGTGGTAGTGCAGGAGCTTGCGTGCCAGGAGCAACATGGCATACGCGTCCGTGGGAGTGCGGCGGGCGTGAGACGACGAGCCAGCTGGAGTCAACGACGGAGTGGTGGTGCGGCCTTCCTGCCGCATCGAGGGATCTAGCGACGATGCCTGCTGCTCGTTCCCCGCCGGGCCGGTGGCGGTGTTGGCGGAAGGAGACAGAGAACGATGGGGAGGCCCACCGACGGGAGCCGTCTGGGCGACGCGGGCGGCGAGAGCAGCCTGACGCTCAGTGCGAGCTTGGCGAACATCAGCCATGGATGCGACGAACGATCGAACGCGGAACAACGGAAGAAAGACTCTGGCGCACCCCTACCTGGCGTCCCAAATGTCGGATATCGGGTTTCGGCGAAACCCTTAAGGTTCGAACTCTGGGGTGCGCGCGAAGATCTTCCCCCTACCGATCCATGTCCCAATGCCTCGCTGAGAATCTAAGCTACACGATGAACACAAGGGACGCAGGGTTTATACTTGTTCGGGCCACCGTTGTGGTGTAATACCCTACTAGTTTGTGGTGTGGTGGATTGCCTTAGGGGCTGATGATGAACAATACAGAGGAAGAACAGCCTCGCGAGAGGTGTTCTTGAGCTGGTGCGGTGTTCTACTTAGGTGGGTTTGATCATCTCTGGATCAGTTGAGAACTCGATCCCTCTCTCCTGTGGTGGCTATCTCTATTTATAGAGGCCCTGGTCCTCTTCCCAAATATTGAGAGGGAAGGGAGCCAATAACGGCCATTTTGAAAGGGAACATGTAGTACAAGTTATCCTGACTAAAGTTGGTCTTCGACTGCCAAAGGCACTGGCAATGACGCCGTCCTAGGCTCCACGGTGACCTCCATCCTGCCGCTCTGCTGGTCTTGGTCTCGTTGCACCGAAATGGTAACCTTTGATTGATGCCTTGGTACTCTGCGCCTGCACTTGCCCCCTTTGCACCAAAGAGGAAACGAGGACACTACGCAGGTTAGCGCCCGCCAGGTCTCGATCGTCATGGCTTGCGTCATGAGCACCTCGTGAGGTACTCCTGCCTTGATCTCTCCGCCTCCTTGCGAGCTTGCCTAGTGAGGCCGCCCTTGAGGAAGCCTTGCGTCATCCGCCCCGCGAGGCTTGGCCCCTCGCGAGGGTCTTGAGCTTGGGTTGATGAAGATGGGCCGTACTGGGCCACCCCTTGAGCCACGCCGCAGGCCACAGGCAGGCAGGTCTGGGGACCCCCCGTTCCCAGAACACCGACATATTCCTCACGTGGATATGGAACCACTGCCTTGCTTCGCGCCAGTCCTCGCTGCCATTCATGATGCTAGCCTGCTCAATTTCTGCACTGACATATGCTATTGGAATGAAGAACTCATTCTTCAATTCTATGCGACGCTGCACATCATAGGCAATGCTGAAGATGTGAACTGTTGGGTGTTGTACTGGATGACAGAGACCACACACTATAAGGCACCGGCAACTGAATTGCTTCGTGCCATGCCTGTCAGTCCTCCCTTGGAAGGTGCACATCTCATCTACTGAGCTGTCAGATCATTTCATGCAGGTGTTGATGAAGCCACTGAAGCCTGGACAAGCCTCAAGGACCAAATTCCTCGTGAAGGAATTGTAATATGTGCCAAGGACAGTCTATCGCATTCTCACGAAGACATTGAGTCCAATCAAAGGCCACGACTCGAATGATGAAGAAGTCGTTGGCATCATGAAAAATCTTCTTTTCAACATCATCCACGGTATTCCCGTGAACTATCATGATTTCTTCATGAGGACTTTGGCAACCGTTGCAATGCCCCCATTTGAGTTGAAGCCTTACGCTCCCTGGATTATGAGATTTCTCAGATCAAGGTCTTCACTCAACTACAAAGCTGATACACTCAACCATGGCAGCTTCTTGCCCGCAATTGAAGTGCTCAAATGGACATTTTACTCAGCTGATGAAAAGGGCAAGGCCACTGTTGTTATTGATGAGGGCATTCGACCATTGGATGGACAGTTCCACAAAGCTGCTTCATACTCCACCAATGATGACTCTGGTACTAATGATTCTGCCGCTAATGCATCCAAGCAAAGTCCTCAGGCAACAACTCCAAGGGTGATGCCTGATGGTGAGCTTCTCCTCAGTCTTCATCAAAAGGTGGATCGCAATCACAAATGGGTAAAACATCAGTTTGGTTCAATTCTTCACAACATGACTGCCACATATAATTCAGTGAAGAAGAACCATTACTACCTTAATGAAGTGTTTGATCGCACCTAGGCTATACTTTCTCACCTTTACGGTGATGAGGATCTCAAGCAGATGGGCTTCAAGCAGGACTTCGGCTGGGCTAAGCCCCCACCGAAGAAAGTCAAGAAAGTTGTAGTTCCTCCTTTGCTGCCCAGTTCATATTTCTCATCCCATGATACTGATGAAAATGAAGATCTGGACGACACTACGGCAGGCCCTTCTCCAACAAACGACCCCAACAACGCTGACGCTCCTCCATCGACTTCGTGAAGAAATTCTTCAGGGGCGTTAGTCCTCACTTTTCGTCACTTTTGGCCATTTGATGACAAAGGGGGAGAAATTTGAGTTAGTCTTCAAGCGGGTGTATATATATGGGTGTTTTTTTGTTAAGTTGCAACTCTCGCTTTTCTCAAGCTTTTGTTGATTGAGTTGTAAACTTAAGTCTGATGGTGACCTGATACTTTTGCTCTGTCATTCTGCATGCTATTTCCTCATTAATGCTATGCACGCATGCTGAATCACATCAGTCACCATATTTCATCATGCATTTCAAATTCTTCATTCTATATGTTAAATGCGTGTATGAATTACAAGATATAGGGGGAGATCTCCATGATTCTACTCTTCAAATGTGCATTGCTTCAAAAGCAAATTCCTCACTATGCACATCTTCAGGGGGAGTTCTTCTATATCTTGCTATCAAATTCATTAATATTAAGCACTTTCAATTCATATATTTATCCCCGTTGAAAACTTAACCTATATTGTCATCAATCACCAAAAAGGGGGAGATTGTAAGTGCATCTAGTGCCCCTTAGTGATTTTTGGGTATTGAAGACTTATAGGTTAAGGGACTAATATGTTTGTGAGTGTACACAGACTCTATAAGTCAGTGAGGAGTTTGATATTTACAGTGAAAGTCGACCCCTAAAAATGAATGTCTTCGGCTAAAGACTTTGGTTCTCCTAAAGACTTTGCAAGTGAAGAAATTGGTGTGACCTTGAAGACTTCGATATTCATGTGAGGAATCTGAAGCGTGAACAATTTTGTTTTCGTAGTTTCATTTTCTTCTTCTTGAGTCATAGGAAACACCGTACTATTAAAGGGGGTAGAGGTAATACTAAGGAAATAGATTTCCAAGTGATGCTCATCTCAAAATCCTACACCTACCCAATCCATTGAGTGAAGCCATTGGAAATCTCATTACAGTTCAGTCAAGTTCTTCAGTGACAGAGACGAAGATCTTCTGGTCTCTGAGGAATTTGTTCTAACTAAGGAGTTAGGAATTCGCCAGTGTGAATTGCCTACACAGTGAGGAACATGATAGCCCTGAGGAATTCAAACCTCAAATCCGACCGTTGCTCTGCCACGCGCCAGCTGTCCCAAAATATCCTACCACCTAACGGTCAAGCAGACAAGGGCATTCATGTCTTATCATGTTGGACTGCTCCCTAGGCTATAAATAGCCGCCCCCTACAACCACTAGCTGGTTGGCTGCTCTGAGAGAAACATACACTTGTCATTTGAGAGCATCCCATCCCTCCAAGGACTTTGAGCGAAAATCATCAAATGAGGAAAACCCAAATCCCAAACCCAAACCTACAAACCCCAAAGTGACTGAGCATCACTGAAGATATTGTTCCTGTGTGGAACCGATGCTTGTTACCTTTGAGGACTGTGTATCCTCTAGATGGTTAGGTGTCATGGTCTGAGCATCCAAGAGGAATTGTGTATTGCCGAGTGACCAAGTGTGTAAAGGTTTGGAAGTCACCTGTGAATACTTACCACTACTGTTGGGCGAGGTCTGTGTGATCTTAGCTCAATGAGAATACGGTGAGGACAGTGTGTCCGGGACTGTGTGTCCTTGAGTTTAAATACTCAGCCGCTCCAACCAGACGTACAACTATCACAACAGTTGGAACTGGTCTACCAAATCATTGTCTTCACCAAGCCAACTGGTTCTATTTCCTCAACCCTTTCATTTCCTCAGTTATGTGTTCATGTACCTGATCATTACTGTTTGAAGACTTTGACTGAAGACTTTCTCTAATTCCTCAATCCTATTTCTTCAGTCTGTTTGTCTTCATCCTGCTTATCTTGTGTTTACGCTTTCTGTACCCTGTGTTTGTCTTTCATTTCATCACGATGACTATGCTATTGCTCTGTTTTGCTTATACCTGAGTACTTATTCCGCTGCAAGTAGTTCTTCTCTTAGGAATTTCCTCACCCTGAAATTCCTCAGTGAAGAATTCATAAAAATCGCCTATTCACCCCTCTCTAGTCGAGGTAACGCACTTTCAGCAACACATACTGAGAAACTCCGAGGCCACTTGCAGAATAGTGGAGTGGGCCTTGGAGTTACCCAGCTTTTGTTAGAAGTTTGAGAGCACGTCAGCTCTTCAGAGCAGAGCACTAGCAGAGTTCAGTGCGGAGTGGATACCAACCCCTTACGAAGAAGTACCAGAGACAGTCATTCCCGGCAAGGAAGCGCCCCAAGAATGGATTATGTACTTTGATGGCGCCTTCTCCCTACAAGGTACAGGAGCTGGCGTGCTTCTTGTTGCTCCCACTACGGAGCACCTTAAGTATGTCGTTGAAATGCATTTCTCCCAGGAGAAGGCTACCAACAATAATGCAGAGTATGAAGGATTCCTTGTTGGGCTTAGGATTGCAATAGAACTTCGAATCAAGAAGATGATCATCCACGGAGACTCGCAGCTTGTGGTGAGACAAGTAAACAAGGATTACCAAAGCCCATTGATGGAGGCATACATCAAGGAAGTGAGAAAGTTGGAGGAGCGCTTTGACAGAATGCAAAAGGAGCATGTGCCACGTGCGGAAAACAACTTGTTGACCATCTGTCAAAGTGCGCTGCGCAAAAAGACCCCTATGGAACCAGGGACTTTTGTGCTCCATCTAACTCAGCCCTCCGTGTCCCTAGCAACAATGGCCAGAAAGAGGAGGAAACTGGACTCCATCAAGCCTCTCCTGGTAGAGCATCCCGAAGCCCCCGACAGAGGGCTTAGCAGGAACAACTCCCCTTTGATCGGTGAGCTGCACCATCCCGTCGAACTATCAATCCTTGCCATTGAGTCATGCGCTCCCATGAATGACGAAGCACCGCTGGTCCTCGTTGTCGAGCCTTAGGCTCCAACTTGGGCACAACACATCGTTTCTTTCCTCCAAACTAGAGAACTTCCCGAAGAGCAAGAAGAAGCTGAAAAAGTAGCCCGGAGGGCCAGTATGTATCAGTTCATTGATGATATGCTATACAGAAGAAGGCCCAACGGTGTGAAGCTGAAATGCATTTGCCGGGAAGAAGGAAAGGAACTGCTGGCAGAGATGCACAAGGGTATGTGTGGCTCCCACATCAGATCAAGGACCTGTTGGTTGGAAAAGCTTTCTGGCAAGGTTTCTACTGGCCCACAGCCCTCCAAGATACAACTAAGCTAGTCACCAAGTGTGAAGCCTGCCAGTTCCACTCCAAGAATATCCATCAGCCTGCTCAAGTTCTCCAAACGATGCCTTTGTCATGGCCATTTTCCGTCTGGGGGCTCAACATCTTGGGCCCCTTTCCCCGCGCTACTAGGGGCTTCAAATTCTTGTTCGTCGCAATCGAGAAGTTTACAAAGTGGACAAAAGTGGAGCCCTTGAGAAAGGTGATCGCACAGTTAGCTATCAAGTTCTTGAAAGGATTCGTGTACCACTTTGGCCTACCTTCCCGAATCATCATCGACAGTGGCACCCAATTCACAAGTCATGCCTTCATGCAATATGTTCATGCCCTCAGAAGCAAAATCTCATTTGCCTCTGTCGCCCATCCCAGAAGCAACGTACAAGCTGAGAGGGTAAACACTGAAGTGCTACGAGTCCTCAAGACAAGAACATTTGATAAGCTACAGAAGTGTGGCAGACGATGGATCGACGAGCTGCCGGCGGTTCTTTGGTCCCTCCGTACAACACCAAATCGAGCTACCGGATAGACTCCCTTCGCCCTAGTCTATGGGGCAGAACAGTTATCCCCATGAAACTCATATATGGGTCACCTCGAATGCTTGCCTATGATGAAGTAGCGCAAGAACAACACCGGTGTGATGACACTGTGCTATTTGAGGAGAACCGTCTCCGAGCTTCTAAGTGTGCTGCACGCTACCAGCAAGCCCCGTGTCGCTATCACAGCCGCAGGGTTCATTCCCAGAGCTTTGAGGAAGGTGACCTTGTCCTTAGGGGCGTTCGGTCCGCCAAGTGTAAAACAAGTTGACGCCAAAGTGGTAAGGCCCTTACCAGGTAGTACGAGTCACCAGACCCGGTGCAGTCCTTCTGGAGACCGGAGATGGCATTCAGTTGCTAAATTCATGGAACATTGAGCATCTCCGTAAGTACTACCCATAAGGCGCGGCTGTCGGGCCCTGCCCGGTAGCCACCCTTTGGTACAAGCTTTGCCGAAGTTGCATGTAACCCTTTGTGAAAAGCCAAGCGCAGACCCTGAGCAACAGAGAAATAAACGAAGCACTAGGGTCCCCAAAGAAGATTGCATGCATGCATAAGCATATCATGAGCATAGCATGATCATATAGATAAGATCGCATGTAGCTCTGTTTTCATCTGTACTAAGCTGCACGGGTGTCACATCCCTAGATCTATGCTTGTAGTTAGTGGCATTGCATATGCATCATGTCTAAATTCTGAAAGTTGAACTGAGGAAATTTGAAAGGTTCAAAAACTTTATTTTAAATAAAGGGCTAGAACTCTAGAAATGCATTTAGTAAATCCAAAATTCCCAAAAAAATAGTTTTCAGAATTTTGGAACACTTTTAAGAGATTATTTGGGCTCTGAAATTAAATCACTATTGTATTTGAATTTGGATTTATATTCTTAATATATGTAATATATTTTCAAATGTCTCTAATATATTTTATGTGCTTGTGGATTAGTCTAGAGAAATAGCATAAAATTATTCAGAAAGTTTTTGGCATTGTTTGAACTTGTTAGACTTCAAATCAGTGGCAAGTAAATAAATAAAAGAAAACAAAACAGAAAAATAAAACAGAGCATAAATCTCACCTGGCTTACCTGGCCCATGAGAGAAGCCGTCCCAGCCCACCAGGCAGTCGTGACTTCTTCCACCTTTGATAGTAGGCAGAGGCGTGTTGCCTGCGCACGCGTCCGAGCCTCCACCTCATCCCTGCCTGCCTGGCCTCCCCGTGCCCATCCTCTCGCGTCTGGGAGATGCCCAATGCCCGCCCTCTACTTCTTTCCCCCGCTCTTTGGACCTTTCTCCCCCTCACTCCTCTTGTTTTCCCCCATGGCTGACGCAGCCGTCGCTACCGCTCGCTGCCACCACTGCAACAACCACTACCTTGCCTCACCGACGCCCCCAGAAGCTCCGCCGCTTCGTACTCTTCCACCTCGTCGAGCCACGCCTCGCCGGAAGCCCTACTTCATCGTCACCGCATAGTATTCAACCTCGGGATCCCGAGATTGCCACCGCTGTGCCTTCTAGTCCGAGCCTCCCCCGAGCCCACGTCGATGCATCTACAACCACCGTGAGCTCCCGCATCAGAACCCCCTCTCCCCGAGCTCGATTATGCCCTCTAGCCATGCCAGTCGCCGTACCCAAGCACCACCATCCGACATGGCCATTGCTCCCGCAGTCACCGTGCATCTCTGCTCGAGCTTGTGACTCTGGCATGCTCCTGGAGCAAAAACGAGACCAATGTAGCCCCTAACTAGCTCTCCTGTGCAATGGAACCACGTGCCTGCACATGCTCGTACTCTGGTCGCCGCCTAGCTCGCTACTGCCATCGCCTTAGATCACCGCAGCTCCCCCTGGTTGCTCCATTAGATCCGCACGAATGTAAGATCGCCGTAGAGACCAACCGCGACCCAAATAGGGGCCTGTTGTGTGAGCCCGAGCAACTCTAGCGATCCTCCACCTGTCGAATTTGGTCGCCGGCATTCAGACGTCGACGTGGCACACTTAATTAGCACAAATGACCCCGCTAAACACCCACTGAGCCACTGCCATGTGGACCCCTATGCTTGTTCAGATTAATTTAATATCTGTTTAGATTAGTTCATAACCTAGTGGGTCCCACACATCAGCATTGACTTTGCTGACGTGGCTGTTGACCGGTCCCACCTGTGTGTGACTCGAGCCAGCACTATGAGACTGACCAGTGGGACCCACTGGTCATGTTTGACCTGGGTCGGCCCTGTTGACTAGCTGATGTCACTATGACTCAGTGATGACATCATAAATGTTTCAGGATTTTAAATAAATCAGAACTGATTTATTTATTTCAGAAAATGTTTAAAACTTCAAAAATTCATAGAAATTCAACCATAACTTCAAATGAAATAATTTATATATGGAAAATGATCAGAAAAATCCAATCTATCCATCTGTACCATTTTCATGCATGTTGGAACAACTTATGACTACTTTTTAGGGCAAATCAAATAAATGGCATTTAAATATCCACATATGGAGTTTGAATTCGTTGCTAGTTGCACTAGCTCAAATCACAACATTTTGACTTGTCATGATCATACATCATATTGTTGCATTGCATTGATTGTGTTCTTTCTCTGTTGCCGGTGTTTGTCCCCTCTCAGTAGACGTTGTTCTGACGATGAGCTCGATGACACTGATGAAGAGCTATACTATCTTCAAAAGTGCTAGGCAAGCAAAAACCCCTTCATTCCGATACAATCCTACTTTCTCGCTCCTGCTCTGTTTTACTGCATTTGGACAACAAGGATTCATCTGTTACATGCTATGATAGTTGAACCCCTTTCCTTGGCATGACCTGTCGTTGCCACAGTAAATAGTTGAAACTCACTAGCAAGAGTAGGAGTTGTCATAGCCCTGATGTGCCTACTGATTCATGCTTGTTTGTCATGCCTGCTACTATTTAGAGTTCAGTCAGGTCTGATTCATCGGGGATGAATTGGAGGTGTGTGAACATGTCCTACTGTTGAGAGCTAAGTGTCTAAACACGATTTGGTAAAGGTATCGATGAGAGGACTGATACGTCTCCAACGTATCTACTTTTCCAAACACTTTTGCCCATGTTTTGGACTCTAACTTGCATGATTTGAATGAAACATCCCGGACTGACGCTGTTTTCAGCAGAACTGCCATGATGTTGTTTTATGTGTAGAAAACAAAAGTTCTCAGAATGTCCTGAAAATGCACGGAGGCACTTTTTGGAAAATGCAAAAAATACTGGCAAAAGAATCAAGACTAGGGGGCCCACACCCTATCCACGAGGGTGGGGGGGGGCGCCCTCCCCCTGGGTGCGGCCCCCTATATTGTGGGCCCCCTGAGGCTCCGCCAACCTCAACTCCCACTCCATATATTCCGTCTAGCGGAGAAAAAATGAAGGAGAAAGTTTCATCGCATTTTACGATACAGAGCCACCGCCAAGCCCTAATCTCTCTCGGGAGGGCTGATCTGGAGTCCGTTCGGGGCTCCGGAGAGGGGGATTCGTCGCCGTCGTCATCATCAACCATCCTCCTCACCAATTTCATGATGCTCACCGCCGTGCGTGAGTAATTCCATCGTAGGCTTGCTGGACGGTGATGGGCTGGATGAGATTTACCATGTAATCAAGTTAGTTTTGTTAGGGTTTGATCCCTAGTATCCACTGTTCTGAGATTGATGTTGCTATGACTTTGCTATGCTTAATACTTGTCACTAGGGCCCTAGTGCCATGATTTCAGATCTGAACCTATTATGTTTTCATGAATATATGTGTGTTCTTGATTCTATCTTGCAAGTCTATAGTCACCTATTATGTGTTATGATCCGACAACCCCGAAGTGACAATAATCGGGATACTTCTCGGTGATGACCATAGTTTGAGGAGTTCATATATTCACTATGTGCCAATGCTTTGTTCTGGTTCTCTATTAAAAGGAGGCCTTAATATCCCTTAGTTTCCGCTAGGACCACGCTGCCACGGGAGGGTAGGACAAAAGATGTCATGCAAGTTCTTTTCCATAAGCACGTATGACTATTTACGGAATACATGCCTACATTATATTGATGAACTGGAGCTAGTTCTGTGTCACCCTATGTTATAGCTATTACATGAGGAATCGCATCCGAAATAATTATCCATCACTAATCCATTGCCTACGAGCTTTTCAAATCTTGTGTTTCGCTTATTTACTTTTCCGCTGCTACTGTTACAATGACTACAAAACCCAAAAATATTACTTTTGCTACCGCTACCTTTATTATCATACTACTTTGCTACTAAATACTTTGCTGCAGATACTAAGTTATCCAGGTGTGGTTGAATTGACAACTAAACTGCTAATACTGAAGAATATTCTTTGGCTCCCATTGTGTCGAATCAATAAATTTGGGTTGAATACTTTACCCTCGAAAGACGTTGCGATCGCCTAAACTTGTGGGTTATCAAGACTAATTTCTGGCCCCGTTGCCTGGGAGCATAGCTCTATTCTCTGAGTACTTGGGATTTATATCTGTTGATCACTATGAAGAACTTGAAAGAAGACAAAACTGCGATTTTTCCCTCAACTACGAGGGGAGGTAAGGAACTGCCATCTAGCTCTGCACTAGATTCTCCTTCTATTTTGAGTAAGCTTGCGACACCTAAACCTGCTACTGCTATGAATTCTGATATGTCGCATGTTATTGATGATGCCACTTCTGCTATGAATGATACTTATGATGAAACTACTTCTGTGCGTGATACTACTTTGCCATTAGGTGAATTTCTTGATGAACAACTTGCTAGGGTTAGAGAGAATGAAATTATTGAAGATGCTATTATTGATGATAGTGATGATGAAAATTCTCCCAATGATTATGAATTACCTGTTGTTCCTGAGGGTTATGATATGAATGAAGAAGCTGCTAGAGCTATCTTTGCTTGCAATGAAAGATATGATCTTAAAAGGTTATTAGCTAAATGGAAGCAGCAGTCTCTTAATGCTACAATGAAACCTGACCCTGCTTTTACTACTTCACCTATCCGTGTTACTCATAAGGATTATGAATTCTCTGTTGATCCTGAAATTATTACCTTAGTTGAATCTGATCCTTTTTATGGCCTTGATCTGAAATTGTTGTGGAACATCTTACCAAGTTGAACGATATAGCCACCCTGTTTTTTCATGATGATAAATCTCGATATTATTATATCCTTAAGATATTTCCATTCTTGTTAAAGGGTGATGCTAAGACTTGGTATAATTCTCTTGCTCTTGGTTGTGTGCGTAGTCCCCAGGATATGATTTATTACTTCACTGCTAAAGATTTCCCTGCTCATAAGAAACAAGCTGCCTTGCGGGAAATATATAATTTTGTGCAAATCAAAGAAGAGTCTCCCACAAGCTTGGGGGAGGCTTCTCCGATTACTTAATGATTTGCCTGATCATCCTCTTAAGAAAAATGAAATACTTGATATCTTTTATAATGGACTAACCGATGCTTCCAAGGACTACTTGGATAGTTGTGCTGGTTGTGTTCTCAGGGAAAGAACAGTCGACGAAGCTGAATTACTATTGAATAATATGTTGACTAATGAAAATAATTGGACTCTTCCTGAGCCAATTCCTGAGGCAATTCCTGAACCAATTGAGCCAACTCCTGAGCCTATTCCTAAACCCACTCCGAAGAAGAGAGGTGTTTTATTTCTCAGTCCTGAAGATATGCAAGAGGCAAGGAAATCAATGAAAGAAAAAGGTATTAAAGCTGAAGATGTTAAGAATTTACCACCTATTGAAGAAATACATGGTCTTAATATACCGCCTGTCAAAGAACCACATTGTATTGATAACCCGACACAGGTAGTAAAGGTAAATTCTCTCTATTGATATGATAAAGTTGAAATCCCCTCTACGAAATTTTATAGCCCATGCTTAGATGAATTTGATGACTTTATGGCTAGACAAGAAAGTTTTAATGCTTATGTGGGTAGAGAGTTAAGGAATAATGCTTTCAAGATAGGAAGCGTGAGCGATAATATGGCTAGAGTAAAAGGTGAACTCAAACTCATTAGCAAATATGCTTCTGTGGTTGCTACTCAAGCTGAGCAAGTACTTAAATCTCAAAATGATTTGCATGATGAATTAAATAATGAAAATGACCTTGCTATTAGAGTGGCTACTAGAACTGGTAGAATGACTCAGGAACCTTTGTATCCTGAAGGCCACCCTAAGAGAATCGAGCAAGATTCTCAGAGAAATAATTTAGAGGCACCTAGTTCTTCTAAAAAGAAGAAAAAGAAAAACGATAGGACTTTGCACGCTTCTAGTGAACCTATTGTAGACACACCTGAGAATCCCAATGATATTTCTATTTATGATGCTGAAACACAATCAGGTGATGAACATGAACCTAGTGATAATGTTAATGATAATGTTCAAGTTGATGCTCAGCCTAGCAAAAATAATGAAGTAGAGATTGAACGTGCTATTGATCTTGATAACCCACAATCAAAGAATCAACATTATGATAAGAGAGATTTTTTTGCTAGGAAGCACGATAGAGAAAGAGAACCATGGGTTCAGAAACCCATGCCCTTTCCTCCTAAACCATCCAAAACAAAGGGTGATGTGGATTTTGAGCGCTTTGCTGAAATGATTAGACCTATCTTCTTACGTATGCGCTTAACTGATATGCTTAAAGTAAATCCCTATGTTAAGTATATGAAGGATATCATTACAAACAAAAGAAAGATACCGGAAGCTGAAATTTCCACCATGCTTGCTAATTACACTTTTAAGGGTGGAATACCAAAGAAACTTGGAGATCTGGGGGTACCAACTATACCATGCTCCATGAAAAGAAATTATGTTAGAACTGCTTTATGTGATCTTGGAGCCGGTGTTAGTGTTATGCCTCTCTCTTTATATCGTAGACTTGAATTGAATAAGTTGACACCTACTGAAATATCTTTGCAAATGGCTGATAAATCAACTACTATACCTGTCGGTATTTGTGAGGATGTGCCTGTTGTGGTTGCAAATGTCACTATCCTAACGGACTTTGTTATTCTTGATATTCCCGAGGATGATAGTATGTCAATTATCCTTGGTAGTCCCTTTTTGAATACTGCAGGGGCTGTTATTGATTGCAACAAAGGCAATGTCACTTTTCATGTTAATGGTAATGAGCACACGATACACTTTCCGAGGAAACAATCTCAAGTTCATAGCATCAATTCAATTGGAAAAATTCCAACTATTATTATTGGAGGTTTTGAATTTCCTCTCCCTACTGTCAAGAAAAAGTATGATATTCTTTTTGTTGGGGATGTTCATATCCCCATTGAGGTAACTTAGTGTTATTCGAAATTTCTCCGATTCCGTGTTATTTGGAATGAGTTTGTTAACAAGACTTGATCAACCTTGTTAGTGGATTCATTTTGACGATCACGAGATGGATGAAACTAGAAGGCACAACCTTCTGTACCCTCTTTTTACTTTTAGTTATTCAGAATAAATAAAGCAAAAAAAGTATTATCTGTCTGTTTTTTGAATTATCCGTGCAATAAAAAATATCCCAAAAATAAAAGTGCTCCAAATGCCCTGCAAATTTAGTATGATTTTTTATGGAATACTTGAGGATTTTAGGCAATGAAATCACTGTACGAGGGGCAAGCACCAGGCCACGAGAGTGGAGGGCGCGCCCACCTACCCTGGGTGCGCCCCCCTATCTCGTGGGCCCCTAGTGGCCCCCTCCACTTATGCCAGCACCCACACACTCCATCTTCTTCCCAAAAAAATCCCCATCCAGCTCAAGCACGAGTTCTAGCTCATTTTGCTGCGATTTTCGATCTCCTTGCTCAAAGCTCCATTGTCGGTGGGAAATGACACCTATGGGATCACTGGAATCTCTTCTATAGTTGCGGGGCGCGGGGATCATGAGAAGAACAGGACTAGTAGGCAACACAAAGGGGATTTACCCAGGTTCGGGCCGCAAAGATGCGTAAGACCCTACGATCCTGCTTTGGTGGATGTATTTAGTGCTCTTGAGCTCTTGAACTAGTTCTGGGTGCTGCTAGGTTCTAAAGAGTCGAATCTGAAGGAAATATGCCGTAGAGGCAATAATAAAGTTATTATTTATTTCCTCATATCATGATAAATGTTTATTATTCATGCTAGAATTGTATTAACCGGAAACATCATACATGTGTGAATACATAGACAAACTTAATGTCACTAGTATGCCTCTACTTGACTAGCTCATTAATCAAAGATGGTTATGTTTCCTAACCATAGACATGTGTTGTCATTTGATTAACGGGATCACATCATTAGGAGAATGATGTGATTGACCTGACCCATTCCGTTAGCTTAGCACTTGATCGTTTAGTATGTTGCTATTGCTTTCTTCATGACTTATACAAAGTTCCTATAACTATGAGATTATGCAACTCCCGTTTACCGGAGGAACACTTTGTGTGCTACCAAACGTCACAACGTAACTGGGTGATTATAAAGGAGCTCTACAGGTGTCTCCAAAGGTACATGTTGAGTTGGCATATTTCGAGATTAGGTTTTGTCACTCTGATTGACGGAGAGGTGTCTCTGGGCCCTCTCGGTAATGCACATCACTGTAAGCCTTGCAAGCAATGTAGCTAATGAGTTAGTTACGGAATGATGCATTACGTAACGAGTAAAGAGACTTGCCGGTAATGAGATTGAACTAGGTATTGGATACCGACAATCGAATCTCGGGCAAGTAACATACCGATGACAAAGGGAACAACGTATGTTGTTATGCGATTTGACCGATAAAGATCTTCGTAGAATATGTAGGAGCCAATATGAGCATCTAGGTTCTGCTATTGGTTATTGACAGGAAACAGTTTTAGGTCATGTCTACATAGTTCTCGAACCCGTAGGGTCACACACTTAACGTTACGATGACAGTTATATTATGAGTTTATAGTTTCTGATGTACCGAAGGTTGTTCAGAGTCCCAGATGTGATCACGGACATGACGAGGAGTCTCGAAATGGTTGAGACATAAAGATTGATATATTAGAAGCCTATATTTGGATATCGGAATCGTTCCGGGTGAAATCGGGATTTTACCGGAGTACCGGGGGGTTAGCGGACCCCCCCCCCCCCCCCGGGGATTAATGGGCCTACATGGGCCCTAGTGGAGAGGAAGAGAGGAGGCAAGGGGCTGGCCGCGCCCCCTCCCCCTAGCCCGAATAGGACAAGGAGAAAGGGGGCGCCGCCCCCCCTTTCCTTCCCCTCTTCCTCCTCCTTCCCCCTTCTCCGTCTCCAACTAGGAAAGAAGGGAGTCCTACTCCCGGTGGGAGTAGGACTCCCCCTTGGCGCACCCTCCTTGGCCGGCCGCCCCCTCCCCCTTGGCTCCTTTATATACGGGGGCAGGGGGCACCCCATGACACACAAGTTGATCTTCGTGATCGTTCCTTAGCCATGTGCGGTGCCCCCCTCCACTATATTTCACCTCGGTCATATCGTTGTGGTGCTTAGGCGAAGCCCTGCGTCGGTAGAACATCATCACCGTCACCACGCCATCGTGCAGATGAAACTCATCCCCGACAGCCTGCTGGATCGGAGTCCGGGGATCGTCATCGAGCTGAACGTGTGCTGAACTCGGAGGTGCCGTATGTTCGATACTTGGATCGGTCGGATCGTGAAGATGTATGACTACATCAACCGCGTTGTTCTAACGCTTCCGCTTTAGTTCTACGAGGGTACGTGGACAACACTCTCCCCTCTCGTTGCTATGCATCTCCATGATCCTTGCGTGTGCATAGGAATTTTTTTGAAATTACTACGTTCCCCAACAGTGGCATCCGAGCCTGGTTTTATGCGTAGATGTCATATGCACGAGTAGAACACAAGTGAGTTGTAGGCAATACAAGTCATACTGCTTACCAGCATGTCATACTTTGGTTCAGCGGTATTGTGAGATGAAGCGGCCCAGACCGACATTACGCGTATGCTTACGCGAGACTGGTTTCACTATTACGAGCACTCGTGCTTAAAGGTGATTGGCGGGTGTCTGTCTCTCTCACTTTAGTTGAACCGAATGTGGCTACGCCCTGTCCTTGCGAAGGCTAAAACAGCACTAACTTGACGAACTATCATTGTGGTTTGATGCGTAGGTAAGAACGGTTCTTGCTCAGCCCGTAGCAGCCACGTAAAATTTGCAACAACAAAGTAGAGAACGTCTAACTTGTTTTTGCAGGGCATGTTGTGATGTGATATGGTCAAGACGTGATGCTATATTTTATTGTATGAGATGATCATGTTTTGTAACCGAAGTTATCGGCAACTGGCAGGAGCCATATGGTTGTCTCTTTATTGTATGAAATGCAAACGCCCTATAATTGCTTACTTTATCACTAAGCGGTAGCGATAGTCGTAGAAGCAATAGATGGCGTAACGACAACGATGCTACGATGGAGATCAAGGTGTCACGCCGGTGATAATGGTGATCATGACGGTGCTTCGGAGATGGAGATGACAAGCACAAGATGATGATGGCCATATCATATCACTTATATTGATTGCATGTGATGTTTATCCTTTATGCATCTTATCTTGCTTTGATTGACGGTAGCATTTTAAGATGATCTCTCACTAAATTATCAAGAGGTGTTCTCCCTGAGTATGCACCGTTGCGAAAGTTCTTCGTGCTGAGACACCACGTGATGATCGGGTGTGATAGGCTCTATGTTCAAATACAACGGGTGCAAAACAGTTGCACACGCGGAATACTCAGGTTAAACTTGACGAGCCTGGCCTATACAGATATGGCCTGGAACACAGAGACCAAAAGGTCGAACGTGAATCATATAGAAGAAATGATCAACATAGTGATGTTCACCATTGAAACTACTCCATATCACGTGATGATCGGACATGGTTTAGTTGATTTGGATCACGTGATCACTTAGATGACTAGAGAGATGTCTGTCTAAGTGGGAGTTCTTAAAGTAATATGATTAATTGAACTTAAATTTATCATGAACTTAGTACTTGATAGTATTTTGCTTGTCTATGTTTGTTGTAGATAGATGGCTCATGCTGTTGTTCCATTGAATTTTAATGTGTTCCTTGAGAAAGCTAAGTTGAAAGATGATGGTAGCAATTACACGGACTGGGTCCGTAACCTGAGGATTGTCCTCATTGCTGCACAGAAGAATTATGTCCTGGAAGCACCGCTGGGTGCCAGGCCTGCTGCAGATGCAACTGACGACGTTAAGAACATCTGGCAGAGCAAAGCTGATGACTACTCGATAGTTCAGTGTGCCATGCTTTACGGCTTGGAAACGGGTCTTCAACGACGTTTTGAACATCATGGAGCATATGAGTTGTTCTAGGAGTTGACGTTAATATTTCAAGCAAATGACCAGACTGAGAGATATGAAGTCTCCAATAAGTTCTATAGATGTAAGATGGAGGAGAATAGTTCTGTCAGTGAACACATACTCAAAATGTCTGGGGTATAATAATCACTTGATTCAACTGGGAGTTAATCTTCCTGATGATAGTGTCATTGACAGAATTCTTCTATCACTGCCACCAAGCTACAAGAGCTTCGTGATGAACTATAATATGCAAGGGATGGACAATACTATTCCTGAGCTCTTCGCAACGCTAAAGGTTGCGGAGGTAGAAATCAAGAAGGAGCATCAAGTGTTTATGGTCAATAAGACCACCAGTTTCACAAAAAGGGCAAAGGGAAGAAGAAGGGGAACTTTAAGAAGAACAGCAAACAAGTTGCTGCTCAAGAGAAGAAACCCAAGTCTGGACCTAAGCCTGAGACTGAGTGCTTCTACTGCAAGCAGACTGGACACTGGAAGCAGAACTGCCCCAAGTATTTGGAGGATAAGAAGGATGGCAAAGTGAACAAAGGTATATGTGATATACATGTTATTGATGTGTACCTTACTAATGCTTGCAGTGGCACCTGGGTATTTGATACTGGTTCTATTGCTAATATTTGCAACTCGAAACAGGGACTACGGATTAAGCGAAGATTGACTAAGGATGAGGTGACGATGCGCGTGGGAAATGGTTCCAAAGTCGATGTGATTGTGGTCGGCACGCTACCTCTACATCTACCATCAGGATTAGTTTTAGACCTAAATAATTGTTATTTGGTGCTAGCGTTAAGCATGAACATTATATATGGGTCTTGTTTGATGCGAGACGGTTATTCATTTAAATCAGAGAATAATGGTTTTTCTATTTATATGAGTAATATCTTTTATGGTCATGCACCCTTGAAGAGTGGTCTATTTTTATTGAATCTCGATAGTAGTGATACACATATTCATAATGTTGAAGCCAAAAGATGCAGAGTTGATAATGATAGTGCAACTTATTTGTGGCGCTGCCGTTTAGGTAATATCGGTGTAAAGCGCATGAAGAAACTCCATACTGATGGACTTCTGGAATCACTTGATTATGAATCACTTGGTACTAGCGAACCGTGCCTCATGGGCAAGATGACTAAAACGTTGTTCTCTGGAACTATGGAGCGAGCAACTAATTTATTGGAAATCATACATACTGATGTATGTGGTCCAATGAATATTGAAGCTCGCGGCGGGTATCGTTATTTTCTCACCTTCACAGATGATTTGAGCAGATATGGGTATATCTACTTGATGAAACACAAGTCTGGAACATTTGAAAAGTTCAAAGAATTTCAGAGTGAAGTGGAAAATCATCGTAACAAGAAAATAAAATTTCTACGATCTGATCGTGGAGGAGAATATTTGAGTTACGAGTTTGGTTTACATTTGAAACAATGTGGAATAGTTTCGCAACTCACGCCACCCGGAACACCACAATGAAATGGTGTGTCCGAACGTCGTAATCGGTTTTACTAGATATTGTGCGATCTATGATGTCTCTTACTGATTTGCCACTATCGTTTTGGGGTTATGCTCTAGAGATGGCCACATTCACGTTAAATAGGGCACCATCAAAATCCGTTGAGACGACGCCTTATGAACTATGGTTTGGCAAGAAACCAAAGTTGTTGTCTCTTAAAGTTTGGGGCTGCGATGCTTATGTGAATAAACTTCAACCAGATAAGCTCGAACCCAAATCGGAGAAATGTGTCTTCATAGGATACCCAAAAGAGACTATTGGGTACACCTTCTATCATAGATCTGAAGGCAAGATTTTCGTTGCTAAATTCGGATCCTTTCTAGAGAAGGAGTTTCTCTCAAAAGAAGTGAGTGGGAGGAAAGTAGAACTTGATGAGGTAACTGTACCTGCTCCCTTATTGGAAAGTAGTTCATCACAAGAACCGGTTCCTGTGACAACTACACCAATCAGTGAGGAAGCTAATGATATTGATCATGAAACTTCAGATCAAGTTACTACTGAAACTCGTAGGTCTACCAGAGTAAGATCCGCACCAGAGTGGTATGGTAATCCTATTCTGGAAGTCATGTTACTTGACCATGGCAAACCTACGAACTATGAGGAAGCGATGATGAGCCCAGATTCCGCAAAATGGCTTGAAGCCATGAAATCTGAGATGGGATCCATGTATGAGAACAAAGTATGGTCTTTGGTTGACTTGCCCGATGATCGGCAAGCCATCGAGAATAAATGGATCTTCAAGAAGAAGACTGACGCTGATGGTAATGTAACGGTCTACAAAGCTCGACTTGTTGCGAAAGGTGTTCGACAAGTTCAAGGGGTTGACTACGATGAGACTTTCTCACCCGTAGAGATGCTTAAGTCTGTCCGAATCATGTTAGCAATTGCCGCATTTTATGATTATGAAATTTGGCAAATGGATGTCAAAACTGCATTCCTGAATGGATTTCTGGAAGAAGAGTTGTATATGATGCAACCGGAAGGTTTTGTCGATCCAAAAGGTGCTAACAAAGTGTGAAAGCTCCAGCGATCCATTTATGGACTGGTGCAAGCATCTCGGAGTTGGAATAAACGCTTTGATAGTGTGATCAAGGCATATGATTTTATGCAGACTTTTGGAGAAGCCTGTATTTACAAGAAAGTGAGTGGGAGCTCTGTAGCATTTCTGATATTATATGTAGATGACATATTGTTAATTGGAAATGATATAGAATTTCTGGATAGCATAAAGGGATACTTGAATAAAAGTTTTTCAATGAAAGACCTCGGTGAAGCTGCTTACATATTGGGCATTAAGATCTATAGATATAGATCAAGACGCTTAATTGGACTTTCACAAATCACATACCTTGATAAAGTTTTGAAAAAGTTCAAAATGGATCTGGCAAAGAAAGGGTTCTTACCTGTATTACAAGGTGTGAAGTTGAGTCAGACTCAATGCCCGACCACAACAGAAGATAGAGAGAAAATGAAAGATGTTCCCTATGCTTCAGCCATAGGCTTTATCATGTATGCAATGCTGTGTACCAGACCTGATGTATGCTTAGCAATAAGTTTAGCAGGGAGGTACCAAAGTAATCCAGGAGTTGATCACTGGACATCGGTCAAGAATATCCTGAAATACCTGAAAAGGACTAAGGTAAGGATATGTTTCTCATTTATGGTGGTGATAAAGAGCTAGTCGTAAATGATTACGTCGATGCAAACTTTGACACTGATCAGGACGATTCTAAATCGCAAACCGGATATGTGTTTATATTGAACGGTGGAGCTATTAGTTGGTGCAGTTCTAAACAAAGCGTCGTGGCGGGATCTACATGCGAAGCGGAGTACATAGCTGCTTCGGAGGCAGCAAATGAAGGAGTCTGGATGAAGGAGTTCATTTCCGATCTAGGTGTCATACCTAGTGCATCGGGACCAATGAAGATCTTCTGTGACAATACTGGTGCAATTGCCTTGGCAAAGGAATCCAGATTTCACAAGAGGACCAAGCATATCAAGAGACGCTTCAATTGCATCCGGGACCAAGTCCAGGTGGGAGACATAGAGATTTGCAAGATACATACGGATCTGAATGTTGCAGACCCGTTGACTAAGCCTCTACCACAAGCAAAACATGATCGGCACCAAGACTCCATGGGTGTGAGAATCATCACTATGTAATCCAGATTATTGACTCTAGTGCAAGTGGGAGACTGAAGGAAATATGCCCTAGAGGCAATAATAAAGTTATTATTTATTTCCTCATATCATGATAAATGTTTATTATTCATGCTAGAATTATATTAACCGGAAACATGATATATGTGTGAATACATAGACAAACTTAATGTCACTAGTATGCCTCTACTTGACTAGCTCATTAATCAAAGATGGTTATGTTTCATAACCATAGACATGTGTTGTCATTTGATTAACGGGATCACATCATTAGGAGAATGATGTGATTGACCTGACCCATTCCGTTAGCTTAGCACTTGATCGTTTAGTATGTTGCTATTGCTTTCTTCATGACTTATACAAAGTTCCTATAACTATGAGATTATGCAACTCCGGTTTACTGGAGGAACACTTTGTGTGCTACCAAACGTCACAACATAACTGGGTGGTTATAAAGGAGCTCTACAGGTGTCTCCAAAGGTACATTTTGAGTTGGCGTATTTCGAGATTAGGTTTTGTCACTCCGATTGACGGAGAGGTATCTCTGGGCCCTCTCAGTAATGCACATCACTATAAGCCTTGCAAGCAATGTAGCTAATGAGTTAGTTATGGAATGATCCATTATGTAACGAGTAAAGAGACTTGCCGGTAACGAGATTGAACTAGGTATTGGATACCCACGATCGAATCTCGGGCAAGTAACATACCGATGACAAAGGGAACAACGTATGTTGTTATGCGGTTTGACCGATAAAGATCTTCGTAGAATATGTAAGAGCCAATATGAGCATCCAGGTTCCGCTATTGGTTATTGACCGGAAATAGTTCTAGGTCATGTCTACATAGTTCTCGAACATGTAGGGTCCGCACGCTTAACGTTACAATGACAGTTATATTATGAGTTTATAGTTTTTGATGTACTGAAGGTTGTTCGGAGTCCTGGATGTGATCACGGACATGACGAGGAGTCTCGAAATGGTCGAGACATAAAGATTGATATATTGGATATCGGAATCGTTCCGGGTGAAATCGGGATTTTACCGGAGTACCGGGGGGTTAGCGGACCCCCCCCCCCCCCCGGGGCTTAAGGGGCCTACATGGGCCCTAGTGGAGAGGAAGAGAGGAGGCAAGGGGCTAGCCGCGCCGCCTCCCCCCTAGTCCGAATAGAACAAGGAGAAAGGGGGCGGCGCCCCCCCTTTCCTTCCCCTCTTCCTCCTCCTTCCCCCTTCTCCTTCTCCAACTAGGAAAGAAGAGAGTCCTACTCCCAATGGGAGTAGGACTCCCCCTTGGCGCACCCTCCTTGGTCGGCTGCCCCCTCCCCCTTGGTTCCTTTATATACGGTGTCCGGGGGGCACCCCATGACACACAAGTTGATCTTCGTGATCGTTCCTTGGCCTTGTGCGGTGCCCCCCTCCACTATATTCCACCTCGGTCATATCGTTGCAGTGCTTAGGCGAAGCCCTGCGTCGGTAGAACATCATCACCATCACAATGCCGTCGTGCTGACAGAACTCATCCCCGACACCCTGCTGGATCGGATTCCGGGGATCGTTATCGAGCTGAACGTTTGCTGAACTCGGAGGTGTCGTACGTTCGGTACTTGGATCGGTCGGATCGTGAAGACGTACGACTACATCAACCACGTTGTTCTAATGCTTCCGCTTTAGGTCTACGAGGGTATGTGGACAACACTCTCCCCTCTTGTTGCTATGCATCTCCATTATCCTTGCGTATGCGTAGGAATTTTTTTGAAATTACTACGTTCCCCAATAGAATCCTTCTCCGGTGTGCCATGGGCCTCCTTTTATAGGAAAAAGGGGCTGCGACAGTGGCACACAGGAGGTGGAATGTCCTACAGTGCTATGAGCTTATCGATGGTATTACAGGACAAAGCGCATTTAATGCAAGGCTTAGGTGTCCCTTCGCTTTATCGGGGACGGGGGCGAGGCCCGTCCCGTCCGTTGCCGCTCCTCCTTGCTCCGACACGCGCCCTGGACAACGATGCATGTGGTGCCATGTAGGCAGGCAGGCAGTTGAGGTGGCGCGGTGGTGGAGCCTCCATGAGGGGCTGCATGTTGCCACGCAGGTGTCTGCCCAGCTGATTGGGTCGGCAGCTGCATGCGAACGGCGTCGGAGACTTGGCTGGCGCGGGCCTGGCAATGGCCCTGCTGGCGCGCATGGCGAGGGCCTTGCCGGGTGGCCCGACAAGGGTCTTGCTGGGTGTAGGCGTCCCTGGCAAGGATCTTGCCGGGGGTCTTGTGGGTTTCTTCGGTGAGGATGGTTGCCTTCCTATCCTCATTTGATCTTGACTATTCTTTGTCTTCACAAAGATCTGCATGCCACCACGGAGGTGCCACCTCAGCCCTGTCCCAATGCGTTTGTTTAGCATTGGTGGGCTCAAAGGTGGCTCGCTCGACTGGCGGGGGCGAGCTGCCCTGGCAAGGGTCTTGCCGGGGCCGCTGAGGCTGCCCCCGCAAGGGTCCTTGCCGGGGAAACTATAAGTGCATCTAGTGCCACCCCTAGTTGGTTTTGGAGTATTGACGACAAACCTGGTTGAGGGACTAATGTGTTTGTGAGAATTGCAGGATAACACAGGTAGTAGTCCCTCCTTGATTCGGTTTACCTACCGGAGATGACCCCCAAAAATGTGTGAAGACATTGAAGACAATGGTGGTCTGTGAAGATATTCACATTGAAGACTATGACACGAGAAGACATTGAGTGAAGACTATGGAGCGCGAAGACATTCGTTGTTTCCTTTTCTTCTTTGTTGAGTCATAGGAACCACCGCACTGTTAAGTGGGGTCCAAGTGAACAAAGTCAGAGTGACTGAAGTGATGCTCAAACCAAATCCTATGTCTTCGAGCGAAGACAATGAGAGCAAACCTTATCTTGTGTCGGATAAGTCAGCTTTACTTGTAGCCCATGTCAAGCTGCCGCGTGTGTTTGAAATCTGACCGTTGCGACATGTGTCAATCCGTTAGTGACCCAGGGTCATTTCGGACAAATCCAGTCGGGTTGCCCAGTGACTATAAGTAGCCCACCCCCTACACCATAAATTGGTGGCTGCTCAGAGTTAGTACACGGCTGTCGTTTGAGCAACCCACCGCCGAAGCTTTCAAGAGAGAACCCTTGCGAGGACAAAGCCCAAACCACCCAGAGCCCAAAGAGTGTTTGGCATCACTAAAGTCTTTCTGTCCGCGTGATCTGAAGACTTGTTACACTTGAGGACTGTGAATCTTCCAGCCGGTTAGGCGTCGCGTTCTAAGCATCCAAGAGCCATTGTGGATTGCCGGTGAACAAAGTCTGTGAAGGTTTGGAATTCTACCTTGAAGACTTACCAGAGTGATTGGGCGGGGACTAAGTGTCCATATGTCAAGGGGAATAAGGTGAAGACGCAGTCTTCTAAGTTGAATCTCAGCCTCCCTAACCAGACGTACAGTTGTAACAGCAACTGGAACTGGTCGAACAAATCCCTGTCCTTCTGAAGCCACTGGTTCTATCTCTTACTTCCCTTTACTCACAGTTTGTCTTTGTGAAGTCATTGCCTGCTTGTATTATCTGTTTGACTTCACTGAGTGACTATCTATTCTGATTGGTTTCATACTATCTTCCATCCTGATCTTTACTACCTAGCTGCTATTAGTCTTCATGCTTTCACTCCATTGAATACTTGAGTATGGCTTTTCTAGTGTAGTCTGCCTTCCGCTGCATTAGAATAGTGTTGTTTATATTGTCTGTCTTCGAAACTCCCATGTTTTGTACACTTTCATAAAAATCGCCTATTCACCCCCCCCTCTAGTCGATAACTAGCCCTTTCAATTGGTATCAGAGCAAGGTACTCCCTTGTTCTGTGTGATTCAGTTTAACCACCTAGAGTTTAGCTATGCCGACTGCAGGGATAATCAAAGTCTCCGCTGCGTGCCCCATCTTCGATGGCACTGAATATCCCTACTGGAAGAATAGGATGCGCATGCATCTTGAAGCCATTGATGTCGATCTATGGTATGTCGTCAAGAACGGCGTTCCCAAGACTGGTGAAGGTGTCACCCCTGCTGATGTCAACAAGTTAATTCAACTGGACTCTACTGCCAAGAACATCATCTGTGGTCACCGGACAGTATGGCCGTGTGAGTGCTCTGCAAATGTCGAAGCTAGTCTAGGATTAGCTATCCAAGGTCAATGAAGGCGTCTCAACTCAGCGAGATCAACGTATCAGTACTCTCTGCAACCTCTTCAACCGCTTCAACAGACACGACAATGAGAATGTCCAGCTCACATTTGATCGCCTCACTGATATCACAAATGAGCTCCAAGCACTCGGCGCCACAGAGATCACGAAGCATGAGATAGTGAAGACACTACTGAGATCTCTCGACAGCTCATTTGACACCTTAGCCGTGATGATACAAGAACGACCTGATTTCAAGACTCTCAATCCGTCTAACATACTTGAGAGGCTCAACACACATGAGTACCAGTTATCCGAGAAACAAGATATTTATGGCCCCAACTATGGCCGAACTCGAGCTTTGAAGGCAAAGGCTGCTACTTCCTCATCTGAAGAAGAATCTGAGTGCAGTTCTGGTGATCCTGAAGACATTGGAAAGGAGCTTGCTATGCTTGTGAAGAAGTTCCAGAAATTCACCAAGAAGAAAGGCTTCAGAAAGTCTTCACGATCCAGCTCAAGAAATGATGAAGCCTCTGCCTATGATCACAAGAAGAGAACCTGTCACAAGTGCAAGAAACCTGGTCACTACATCTCTGAGTGTCCACAGTGGGACAATGAGAAGTAGAAGAAGAAGAGCAAACAATATGATTCTGATGACAAGAAGAAGAAGAAATCCTCAAAGTCTTCTTCCAAGTCTTCTTCCAGATCTTCATCACACAAGAAGAGCTCATCTGGCAAGGCCCGTGCTTTCGTTGGCAAGGAAATGGATTTTGAGGAGGAGTCAGCTTCAGAGTAGGTGGAAGTAGAGTCTGAGGGGGAGTCTGACTCGGGTGTTGCGAGTCTGGCCCTAGCTACTGCCTATGTCGCCAAGTCCATCTTCAACACCGAAGACAATGGATTCGTCACCAACACTGATGATAATGACGAGGACGACTCGCCTCCCACCTACTGCTTCATGGCATGTGGTCCCAAGGTAAAATCACGCGATGCTTACTTTCAAACATCCAGTGAAGATGACTCTGATGGTGAATCCAAACCTAGCTACAAAACACTTGCTAAAATTGCAACTGAACAACAGAAAGCTATGGAACATACTCAAAAACTTTTAGACAAAAGCAATGACCTGTTGGACGTGGAAATGACCAAGTCTCAGTCCTTAATTGAAGACATAAAAAATCTTCATATTAAGTACCAGGAACTTGAAGGTCGACATGAATCGCTCACAACTTCTCATGAAAAGCTTTCCTATGATTATCTTCAAAGGAAGCAGGAACTTGAGAAATTGAGATTGGATCATGAAGATCTTTGAAAGGAAAATGAGTCACTTCATGCCCAACAGATCAGTCCCGCTCAGGAAGGATTTGAACCACCATGCCTAAAATGCATTTAGCGTGATAACGCTGCTTCTGTTGCTAAATGTTCTACCGCTGCTACTGTTGGAATATCTTCAACTGCTGACGTGGCAACTAACCCCTCTGCTGAGGATAGCACTACTATTGCTGATGAGAATGCCAGGTTGAAGACACTGCTTGAGACAGGAATGTACAAAAGTCTAAAAGGGCATCAGACATTGTGTGATGTCCTCAAAAAGCAGATTCTGAACTGAAACCCTAGGAAAGAGGGTGTTGGGTTCGAGAGGAAAATGAACGTTGATGGGTCATACTGGAAGCCGGAGCAGTACCCCAAAACCATTTGGGTTGCTGCAAAGGAACCTCCAGTTGATCCATCCACCTTATCTGGTTTAACTTGTGCTAAGCCCATTATCATTGATGAATCCTTTGATGCAAACTACAAACTGTTTAAGAATCAGAATGGTGAAGTGTTTGCTAGGTATATTGGTACTAACTGCAGGAATGGGCCACCTTTGAAGAAGATATGGGTTCCCAAAAGTTGTCTTGAGAATCTTCTAGTGAAGAAGACATATCCCATACCAAAGGCTTCATACGGTCCAAAAGCTTCATACAGACCAAGGACACATCTGAGTCACCCTATCGTCAATGTTTTGCAGGGAAATCATACTCAGACCCATGAATATGAGCGTGTTTCCTGAAACCGCTATGTTCATAGAACAAAGAATGTTCCTGTTTATTCCTATGAGTATTATTCACCTCCTGCAAGGCTATTTACTAGGGATCCAAAGCCGAAATTCTCAAATGCTGCACTTAGACTCATTCCTTCTAAGCCACCCCTGAAAATGTGGGTGGTTAAGAAAACTTAACTCTCTTTTGCAGGGTAGGGTCTCCAGCCGGAAATCAAAGGCGTCCAAAACTAATGCTGGGGACCTTAAACATCTTATGGGGCGCAAGATAAAATGCCCAAATGGTCTTACTATGTACTTCGTTCCAGGATTCGTTGATACTCACCCTATCTATCCTTAACAAGATCTGAATTTTCATGTTCCACTTGTTCGTCAAATGTTTATGCTTCACAACTCGCTTGGTGAAGCCTATCCCCCAAACTGCACTGTAGGCTATGACACCTCGTACTTCATAATGGATTATGGACAGTGGATGCACTAACCACATGACGGGCGATCGAAGTCTTCTGATGGATTCAACGCTACGTCCATCAGACAAAAGTCACATCACATTTGCTGACACTGGTAAAAGCAAGGTATTGGGTCTAGGCAGAGTTGCTATATCAAGGGATCAGCACATGGATAAAGTGATGTTTCTTGAATCCCTTGGCTTCAACTTAATGTCTGTCTCAATACTTTGTGACTTAAACATGATTGTGCTATTTGGAAAGTATCGATGCCTTGTACTAATGGAATCTGACAAGTCTCTAGTCTTTGAAGGGTATCGAAAAGACAATCTATATATGGTAGATTTCTCCGCAGGACCACAGATGGCCGTATGTCTTCGGCTTCAGAATGCTGGCTTTGGCATCAAAGGCTAGGGCATGCTGGCATGAAGAACTTGCACACTCTCGCGAAGAAGAAGCATTTCGTGGGCATCGAAGGCGCCAAGTTTAAGAAGGACCATCTATGTGGCCCCTGCGAAGCTGGAAAGATGACTAGGGCCAAGCATCCCTCTAAGACAGTCATGACTACATCTCAACCCTTCGAGCTGCTTCACATGGATCTATTCGGCCCAACTCACTACACTACTCTCAATGCTACTGCTTGCCTCTATGGCTTCGTAATTGTTGATGATTACTCTAGATATACTTGGGTACATATAATCCTCTACAAGACTGAAGTGCAGGATGTCTTCAGACGCTTTGCCAATCGTGCCATGACGAACTATGGCGTCAAGATCAGGCACATCAGAAGTGACAATGGCACTAAGTTCAAGAACACTGGCCTTGACCTCTATCTGGATACACTTGGCATCACACATGAGTTCTCTGCTCCATATACACCTCAGCAGAATGGCATCGCCGAGCGCAACAACAGAACTCTCATTGAGATGGCCCGAATGATGCTTGATGAGTACAAGACTCCATAGAAGTTCTGGCCTGAAGCCATTGACACTGCTTGCCACATCATCAACCGTGTTTATCTACACAAGCTTCTGAAGAAAACATCCTATGAGCTCCTAACTGGTAAGAAGCCAAATGTAAGCTACTTCAGAGTATTTGGTGCTAGGTGCTAGATCAAGGATCCACATCACACTTCAAAATTTGTACCGAAAGCACATGAAGGTTTTATGCTTGGTTATGGAAAGGATTCGCACTCCTACAGAGTCTTCAACCTGTTTCACTATAAAGTGGTTGAAATTGTGGATGTGCGGTTCGATGAAACTAACGGCTCGCAAAGAGAGCACCTGCCAAATGTGCTAGATGAAGTACCACCAAGTGAATCTATCAAGCATATGGGAATTGGAGATATCATACCCTCTGAGAATCAATCTAAAGAGGAACTTGTCATTTCTGCACCTAATAATCCTGAAGACAATGCTCAGCCTGAAGACAATCCCCAAATGATGACATTGATGTCACGCCCAAGATGCGACCCTATCCTAAAGGAACTCGAAGGTCCCACCAAGGATAGAAGCGCATCTTGAAGACGCTTTTGCAAGGTGTATATCATTACATCAACATTACATAATAGATGGGGATACATACAAAAGGCATACAATGCCACACGAATACAACATCATCTTACATAAGAGCACCACCCGACTACGGATGAAACACAAACAGAAACTCAAACGACATCCACCCTGCTATCCCAGGCTGCCGACCTGGAACCTATCCCCTGATCGAAGAAGAAGCAGAAGAAGAACTCCAAAACAAGCAAACATCGCTCTCGCATCATGATCATCGCATAACCTGTACCTGCAACTGTTGTTGTAGTAATCTGTGAGCCACGAGGACTCAGCAATCCCATTAACATGGGTATCAAGACTAGCAAAGCTTAATGGGTAAGGAAGGGGTAAAGTGGTGAGGTTGCAGCAGCGACTAAGCATATATGGTGGCTAACATACGCAAATAAGAGCGAGAAGAGAAGCAAAGGAACGATCGTGAAGCTAGCAATGATCAAGAGGTGATCCTGAACACCTACTTACGTCAAACATAACCCAAAACCGTGTTCACTTCCCGGACTCCGCCGAAAAGAGACCATCACGGCTAGACACGCGGTTGATGCGTTTTAATTAAGTCAAGTGTCAATTTATCTACAACCGGACATTAACAAATTCCTATCTGCCACATAACCGCAGGCACGGCTTTCGAAAGATAATACCCTGCAGGGGTGTACCAACTTAGCCCATGATAAGCTCTCGCGATCAACGAAGGATATACCTTCTCCCAGGAAGACCCGATCAGTCTCGGAATCCCAGTTTACAAGACATTTCGACAATGGTAAAACAAGACCAGCAAGACCGCCCGATGCGCCGACAATCTCGATAGGAGCTGCACATATCTCGTTCTCAGGGCAACACCGGATGAGAGAGGCTACGAGTAAAACCAGACCTTGAGTTTCCCTGAGGGGGCCCCGCAGGCGGCTCGGTTCAGACCAACACTTAGAGAAGCACAGGCCCGGGGGGGGGGGGGGGCTAAAATAAAGATGACCCTCGGGCTCCGGAAACCCAAGGGAAAAAGGGGTAGGTGAGGAAAATGGTAAAACCAAGGTTGGGCCTTGCTGGAGGAGTTTTATTCAAAGCGAACTGTCAAGGGGGTCCCATAAATCACCCAACCGCGTAAGGAACGCAAAATCCGGGAACATAACACCGGTATGACGGAAACTCAGGCAGCAAGAGTGGAACAAAACACCAAGCATAAGGACGAGTCTTCCACCCTTTACCAAGTATATAGATGCATTAATTAAATAAGAGATATTGTGATATCCCAACCAAAATCCTGTCCACCATGGAGCAATCTTCAACTTCACCTGCAACTAACAACGCTATAAGAGGGCCTGAGCAAAGCGATAACATAGCCAACCAACGGTTTGCTAGGAAGGGTGGAAAAGGTTAGAGGCTGACATGGCAATTTGGGAGGCTTGAAGAGCAAATGATAGGTAGCGCAGCATAGCGATAGAAACGAAGCAACTAGCATAGCAATGATAGTAGTGAGATCCAGGGTGACGGTCATCTTGCCTGAAATCCCGATAGGAAGAAGAACGAGTCCATGAAGAAGACGAACGGGAGTAGTCGAACGAATCCTCACAATCGCAACATTATCGGAACTAAGAAGCAACACCGGAAATAAACAAACAACATGGTAAATGCACAAGCATAAACATGGCATGATGCACAAACAAGTATGATGCATGTCCGGTTTGAAGATGCACAAACAAGTATGATGCATAAACTAGGCATTTTCCACCCCATTTACATATAAAGTTTGTTTAAAACCGAGCTACAGTTATTTAGTTATGAAACAAATCATTTTAACATGGCATTTAAGCAAATTAAATGAAACAACATTTTAAACATTTTTAACATAAATGAAAGTGGCATATTATGAGACTAGATGAAATTCTAAGAATTTTACATATATGAAACATTTTAATATGATGCACGGTTCATGAGTTATTATATGCATGAAGACTAGGGGTTTTTCCATAAAATAGGCGTTCTCTGGAAATTAGCTAAATCGCAGAACCTAAAAAAACCCTATGCGGGCCGAATCTGGCTAGCCCAACAGGAGCATGGGCGCTGGAGGCTCACCAGAGGCCACACAGGCTAGATGCGGGCTGTGGCCCAAGCAGCGGCTGCAGAGGTCTACGCGGGCGTGACGCTGGTCAACAGGCAGCAATCGAGCTGCTGTTGCTCGATGCAGGGGAGGCTGCGGTCGGCGCCTGGAGGTAGCAGGGGAGCAGCGGTGCCGAACTTGGCGGGGAGGTGGCCTCCGGCAGCACGTGGATGGCGGGGACGTGAGGATCCGGCCCAACGCGGGCGGATCTAGCAGTCTTCGGTGTCGAACATAGCAGGCCAGCGGCGGGAGCTACAAGGCCATGGCGGGGAAATAACTTTAGAGAAGTGGCAGGGAGGGAAGAAAGAGATAGGAGAAGGAGGGGAACGGGCAGAGGGAGGCGGACCCGATGGAGCTCGTGCTCCGACGAGCTACTGCTCGTTGCCGGCCAGACGGAGACGGGGCTTGGCGTGGAAGACGTGGAGGAGGAGGCAGGGCCTCGGGTGCTTGCCAGCGGAAGGCAAGCTCTGGCTCGAACCAGACGAGGGACTTGGCAGAGCGGGCGTGGAAGAAAGAGCTCAGGCTCCGGCTTGCTTCTCGGGGGTCGTCGGACGAAGCAGGACGACGGAGGTGGCGCCATGGAGCTTGGGCGAGCTCCTTCTCATTCCTGTGAAGGAGAGAGAGATGGCCACCATGAGAGAGAGAGAGAGAGATGGGGAAAACACAGGAGGAGGAGGAGGAGGAGGAGAGGTCGCGGAGTCGCCTGGTGGTGGTGGATGGCAGCACGGCGCGGCTGCGTGGGTCGAGCAGGTGGAGAGGTGGTTGGCTCGGGATGGATCCCGAGGAAGATGGTGGCGGCGGAGATTGGACAGGGGAGGATCCCTAGAAAATAGGGTTTGGTTCAAAATGGACTAGGGATAGACTATATATATATGGGACAAGAGAGGAGTTGGATCATCTGATCAAAATCCGACGGTCGAGAAAAGATAGGTTAGGAAAGTCTAAATAAGAAACGGAGATGTTTTATAGATGTTTGGGGATGATCTGAATCCATCGGTAATGAAAGCCCGGGTCGGGTTCGGGGAAGTTTTCGGACGCACGAAAGAGGGGGTCGGTGGTGATGGTCAAGAGGGAAGTGAAAACCCGATTGGTCTCGGAACAGTGAAAGAAAGCAAGGGGAACGCGGCAACTACGAACGGTTGCAAGTTTTATGAAAACATGCAGATGCAATGCGTATGATGCTATGAGATGAAATGCAAGACATGAACAAAATGCAAAACAAAATACAAAAACCCAACCATGAAGGAAATATCATATCGCATCTCCGGAAAAGGCAAGAGTTGGAGTTACGAATATGGAAAGTTGTATCCGGGGCATTACAATTGATCAGCAAGAGCAAAATCTTTTCCTGCCCATCCTCGTGTTGCAAATGAAGTTCAGATTGAGAAGATAATTGACAGCTTGAATGCACCTGGTCCACTCACTCGTTCAAAAGCAACTCAAAGAGCAACAGAGCTAACCAACTTCTGTGGGCATTTTGCATTTGTCTCAATCTCTGAACCCAAGAAAGTTGATGAAGCCTTCATGGAACCTGAATGGATTCAAGCTATGCAAGAAGAGCTTCAACAGTTCGAGCTGAATACTGTGTGGGAATTGGTCAAGCGTCCTGATCCTCGGAAGCACAATATCATTGGCACCAAATGAATATATCGCAACAAGCAAGATGAGCATGGTCAAGTTGTCAGAAACAGTTGTCAGAAACAAGGCTCGTCTCGTTGCGCAAGGTTACACTCAGGTGGAAGGAATTGACTTCGATGAAACATTTGCTCCGGTGGCAAGACTTGAAGCCATTCGCATACTCCTAGCCTATGCAAATCATCACAACATTCTTTTATATCAAATGGATGTGAAAAGTGCTTTTCTCAATGGAAAGATAGAAGAAGAAGTATATGTCACACAACCTCCAGGCTTTGAACATCCAAAACATCCTGATATGGTATACAAGCTCAACAAGGCACTGTATGGCCTCAAACAAGCCCCTTGTGCTTGGTATGACACACTCAAAGACTTCCTGAAGAGCAAAGGCTTCAAACCTGGTTCATTAGATCCTACACTCTTCACGAAGACATATGATGGTGAACTATTTGTGTGCCAAATCTATGTGGATGACATTATCTTCGGCTGCACCAACAAGAAATACAGTGATGAATTTGGTCACGTGATGCAAGAGCAATATCAAATGTTCATGATGGGAGAGCTGAAGTTCTTTCTGGGTCTTCAAATCTGTCAGCAACGCAACGACATCTTCATATCACAAGAAAAATATCTCAAAGATTGCCTGAAGAAGTTTGGAATGCAAGATTGCAAAGGATACATGACGCCAATGCCAACCAAAAGTCATCTGGGTCCCGACGACAATGGTAAAGAGTTTGATCAAAAGGTATATCGCTCCATGGTTGGTTCTTTGCTTTACTTATGTGCATCTAGGCCAGATATAATGCTTAGTGTTTGCATGTGTGCTCGATTCCAAGCGGCACCAAAGGAATTGCATCACTTAGCTGTGAAGCGAATCCTTCGATATTTGGCTTACACCCCAACACTAGGATTATGGTATCCAAAGGGCTCAGAGTTTGATCTAGTTGGATTCTCATATGTTGATTATGCTGGTGACAAGGTTGATCACAATTCCACATCAGGCACATGTCACTTTCTGGGACGATCTCTTGTATGTTGGTCTTCAAAGAAGCAGAACTGTGTGTCTCTCTCCACTGCTGAATCTGAATACATTGCTGTTGGATCCTGCTGTGCTCAACTTCTCTTGATGAAGCAAACTCTCAAGGACTATGGTATCCATCTGAAGAATGTGCCTCTCTACTGCGATAATGAGAGTGCCATCAAGAGTGCCAACAACCCAGTTCAGCACTCGAAGACAAAGCACATTGAAATTCGTCATAACTTTCTCAGAGATCATGTTATGAAGGAAGATATTGTTATCATTCATGTCAAGACAGAAGAGCAGTTGGCTGATATCTTCACAAAGCCCTTGGATGAGAAAAGGTTTTGCAAGTTGCGGTGTGAGCTAAATATCTTGGAATCCTCAAATGTCCTGTGATTAGGCAGACATCCTAACATTTATGCATTTTGATGACTTAGATGTGCAACACACTAAGTAATATATATCTTCAATCAATGAAGACATACACTCCAAGTGTGAATACATTAATGTGGAATTTGACTTCGGAGCGCCACGATAATTGTGCGCCGTGTCTGGGTCTAATACTTCCTATACGGTGGGTAACGCCACCACCAAACTTTTGTTTGAAGTGTTTTTCTTGACGTTATGTTTGCATAGTTTTCATATTGGATTCATATTCATCCTTGGCTTATATTCAAGTTTATCTTCAATTGGTTGAATTGGACTAGTACTATATACATTTATCTATGTTCTGTCCTCTACAGCATTCACTTATAGCTATGGCTTCGTGTTGAATCTTTTGAACTAAGTGAATGTGATCGGACCCTAACCTATCTATGCTTCCTCCTCAACTCTATCTGTCCAAGTCATATGCATTCTATTGAAAACTGTCGATTGTCTTCACTAAGACCTTGTTAGCTGAAGTCAATCTGACAAACATTTATATCTATTTTTAATGCTTTATCCTATTTGCCTGAAACCCGGAGAATTCATAACAACCACCCCGACAATCCAGGCGTGTGTGGGAACATGGAACAACTCCCAAGGTGTTGCATGCTTGCCACATGTCCGTCCGATGTGAACCGCCAGGGGCACCTGCGTAATTGCGTCGTGCCATCTCTGTCCTTATAAATACCCGTCACGTCTCGGTCAAAAATTCTTCTTCCTCCTCGCCACCTCTCGCAAACCCTAGTGCCTCCGCTAGCTCTCGACGACGCCGACGACGAAGTGCTTAGCTGATGCGACTTCTTCGACGCCGTCCTCACACCGGCCGCGGACCTCATCATCTCCGCCATCGTCGTAGGTGTCTTCCTTCGCCAAGTTAGGGCACGGGAGATCGAACTGCTCGGCCTCCACCTTCGCTCCGTCTAGCAGTTCTTCGTGTGGTAATTAAATTTTACTTCTTACCATCTTTTCGATCTGATAGATTCATCCATCTTTACCAAAAGTGGTTTCTAGTGTGACGCCCCAAGACCGAGGATCCAGAAGACTTCCATATTTTTGTGACCTCCATGTGTTTTTTATTTGTGCTTGTTCTATTTATTTTGGCATTGCATCATGTCATCATGCTAGCATGTCATTTAATTTTTAAAAACCTCAACTAAATAAATTGCATAGATCTTTTGATCTATTAAAATCGAGGGAATTCACATGGTGATTTCTCTTTATTACATATCCTCCTAATATATATGGAGCTATTATAAATATTCCATGAGTTTGGAATTAACCGCAACCTACTTGCAATTTAATTCTCATTCCTTTTTGCTTCAAGTTCGTTCTCCAAACTTTCTCCAAAAATTCTTTCTCCATTTATCGAGGCTCCTCCTAAATTCTCAACATTTTGGACACTTATAAAACCTTGTCCTAGTTCAAACCATTTGAATTTAATTCAAATGAGTTTGAATTTAAACTTCCATTCATGCCCACTTCTATTTTACCTGGATCAAGCTCATTTTTAGGAGTCCGGGAAAATTAACCCCATGCTCAAATTCTTCCCCTAACCCTCTCTTCCGTTTTCTTCTCTCTAATGCTTTTTTGCTTTAGAAAATAAGAGAGAGAGAGAGAGAGAGAGAGAGAGAGGTAAGCCTAGCAGCCACACCACCTGGGCCGACCCAACCAACCTCCAAGGCCCAACTACACCCCTCTAACCCTAGCTGCAGGGGAGAGCTCTGCTCGATCCCATCTCCTCCTCTCATTCCCTCTGCCCGCCGCCACACACCCATCACTCGATCCCCATCTCCCTCTCCCGATCCCATCGCCCCTCTCCCTTGCTTCGCCATCTCCCATTCGCTCGAACCCCTCCTCCCGAGCGCGCCTCCCATGGCGCCCCGCATCAGCCGACCTCCTGCCTCTCCTCCTCCATGGCGCCTCCTCTCCACCCGAGGCCTGCAGCCCCGTGCCTCCCTCTGCGGTCGGGCTTGAGCGGGAGCTCCTCGAGTCTGTGCTCGTCGGCCACCTCTGCCCGCTCCTCCCATCGCCTCGACCCCTCCACCCGAGTCGCTCGTCCTCACCTCGTCTCCCTCGCGTCGGCTAACCATCGGGGACGCGGCGCCGACAAGCAGCAGCTGACCAGGACCCGTCGCCCTCCTCTCCTCCCATCTCTCTCCTTTTCCCTGGCTCACCCTCATCTCACATCTCTCTCTCTGTCTGAACCAGGACCCCGCCTTGCCTCCGCATGATTTGCTGTGAGCTACCTCTTCATGGAGCTCCACCACCTCCCTGGCCTCGGATCCAGCTTGTTCCAGCCGACCCAGTTGCCCGTCCCGTGGCCGCCATCTTCATCTTCGGCGGATCTCGCACCGCTGCAAGCCCCCTGCCCCACCTCTACTTTGTTCGAGTGGGGTGGAGGACGCATCTCTCCTTGACCGCATCGACCGGTGCTAGGTCCTTGCTGCCGACCTTTGTTTTCACTGCTCGTCGCGTGAGCATCAGCGCTCGCTCTCTTGCCCGCGCGTGAGTGCTCACGTGGGCCACTTCGACCGTTGACCTCCTAAAGTTTAGAACCAAGACCCGAGACCCGTGTACAATTACGCAACAAACTGTGGAGTTACACGAGCTACAAGTACCGCGACGACCTCGGAGACTGGATTCTGTCAAGTTCCTCTATGATATGTGTACCACTACTTCCACAACATGTCGTGTACGACTACCGTCGCTCGGATTCGACAAGACAACATGTACCACTACCGTCGCCAAGTACGACTACCGCACGGTTACGCCAAGTTCATCTACAAAATGTGTACAACTGCTTCCACTACGGCCCGTGTACCACTACTTCCTTTGACGAACTCGTCCAACCCGAAAACGCACACTTCGAAGGTATAACCCGACTTGACCGCAATCAGATGCCCTTGCATGTATAAGATGTACCACTTGTTTGCACCGTGCACGTCCCTCTTTTGCCATGCCATCGTCACGTGGGAACCCGGTATCAGGGATCACCCCACCTTCTTTTGCATGTTTCGTACGTCCACACTTTCTTTTGCACTGACATCTCGACGAGTTGTCGGATCATCAAAATGTTGCCGTGGCACCATTTCCGTTGTCGTTGCCGTGGCACCCCTTCGTTCCGCCATGGTGACCAAATGCTTCATAACATGCTCATGTCAACATTTTCATAAAATTGCATAAACTTGTATATGTCATCCGCATCATGATAAAAACATTTAAAATGGTTAAAACTTTGTTTGCATTATATTGCTAAATGACATATGGGGATTTTCCGGAATTGTTGTTTGTTGTTTCCGGCCTCATTTAAACTTGCCTAAATAGGTGGTTTGCTCATGCTACACCTCTTGTCATGTTTATAACAACATGTAATATTGTTGTGTTCCTAACCGAGAGAGAACTAAATAATTGATGTGGTGTTTCGTCAATATGCAATTCGTTGCATATTGAGCTCCACTTAATTTGTAGTATTGTTTGTACACTTTTCCATGCCATGCCTCATTAAACCGGACATGCAACATACGTGATTGTGCATCATGCCATTTTATGCTTGTGTGTTAACCATGATGTTTGCTTCTTTCCGGTTTGCTTCTCTCGTTAGCTTCGGTTTCGTTCCGGAGTTGTGAGGATTCGTTCGACTACGTCCGTTTGTCTTCTTCATGGACTCGTTCGTTTTCCTTGCGGGATCTCAGGCAAGATGACCATTACCCTCGATATCACTTCTATCTTTGCTTGCTAGTTGCTTCGTTCTATCGCTATGTTGTGCTACCTATCACTTGTTTACCATGCCTCCCATATTGCCATGTCAGCCTCTAACCTTTTCACCCTTCCTAGCAAACCGTTGTTTGTCTATGTTAACGCTTTTGCTCAGCCCCCTTCTTATAGCGTTGTTAGTTGCAGGTGAAGTTGAAGATTGCTCCATGTTGGATCCGGATTATGTTGGGATATCACAATATCTCTTATTTAATTAATGCATCTATATACTTGGTAAAGGGTAGAAGGCTCGGCCTTATGCCTGGTGTTTTGTTCCACTCTTGCCGCCCTAGTTTTCCGTTATACCGTTGTTATGTTCCTTGATTTTGCGTTCCTTACGCGGTTGGGTGGGGACCCCCTTGACAGTTCGCTTTGAATAAAACTCCTCCAGCAAGGCCCAACAATTGTTTTAACATTTGCCACCAAAGCCTTTTTCCCTTTGGGTTCTGTAGACTCAAGGGTCATCTTTATTTTAACCCCCCTGGGCCAGTGCTCCTCCAAGTGTTTGTCCGAACTAGAGCCACTTGCAGCGCCACCTCGGGGAAACTTGAGGGCTGGTTTTAGTTGTACGTAGTGTTCATCCGGTGTGCCCTGAGAACGAGATACGTGCAGCTCCTATCCGGATTTGTCGGCACATCGGGCGGCTTTGCTGGTCTTGTTTTACCATTGTCGAAATATCTTGTAAACCGGGATTCCGAGACTGATCGGGTCTTCCTGGGAGAAGGAATACCCTTAGTTGACCGTGAGAGCTTGTGATGGGCTAAGTAGGGACACCCCTGCAGGGTATAAACTTTCGAGAGCCATGCCCGCGGTTATGTGGCAGATGGGAATTTGTTAATATCCGGTTGTAGAGAACATGACACTTGACTTGATTAAAATGCATCAACCGCGTGTTCAGCCGTGATGGTCTCTTTGCGGCGGAGTCCGGAAAGTGAACACAGTCTTTGTGTTATAATTGTGTGTAAGTAGTTTCAGGATCACTTCTTGATCACTTCTAGCTTCTCGACCGTTCCGTTGCTTCTCTTCTCGCTCTTATTTGCGTATGTTAGCCACCATATATGCTTAGTACTTGCTGCAGCTCCACCACCTTACCCTTTTCCTACCCATAAGCTTAAATAGTCTTGATCTCGCGGGTTTTGAGATTGCTGAGTCCTCGTGACTCACCAGATACTATCACAACAGTTGCAGGTGCCAATGATACAAGTGCAGGTGATGCAACCGAGCTCAGATGGGAGCTCAATGAAGATCTTGGTCGTTGCTATGTTTCGTTTCATGTTGATCAGTAGTGGAGCCCAGTTGGGACGATTAGGGATCTAGCAGTTAGGTTATCTTATTTTCTTTTGGCTTCGTCCGTAGTCGGACTATGTGTGTGCTCTGGATGATGTATGAATTAAATGTTCATTGTCTGAAGTGGCGATTGTAAGCCAACTCTTTACCCCATTCTTGTTCATTACATGGGATTGTGTGAAGAGGACCCTTCTTGCGACAAAACCACAATGTTGTTATGCCTCTAAGTCGTGCTTCGACACATGGGAGATATAGCCGCATCGTGGGCGTTACAAGATGGTAATCATAGCCATCCCCGACTTAGGAGCCCCCTGCTTGATCGAATTGCTGGCGTTGTTGAGTCTAGAACAAAATGTTTTGTGTCTTAGGATTATATATATCGGAGAGTAGGATTCTTTTTACTCCTCAGTCCCTTCGTCGCTCTGGTTAGGCCTCCTGACGTAGATGTTTTGTCTTTCCTCTCCTCAAATTTCACTAATTTTTTTAGGATCACGCGGGTATCTTGGGATCGTTCCGATATTCTTATGACGAGAACATTGTTCTTGGTGCCTCCTGACATTTAGGGGTTGTGGCAGTGTCCCGGGGAGTTGAGCTCCAAGGTGTTGTCGTGATAATTTTATCGTTGCAGTTCTGGAATACCTGAGTTTTGCCGACATCGAAAATGTCTTTTATGCAGCTAGTGCTAAGATAAGCTCGACACCACCCAGTACTGGGGAGTTTAGGAGTATTGCCATAGCTCGTATAACGGATGCTTTTCAAAGGTTGAGGTACACGATTTCCGAAGGTTTCTTGGTTATGTGTTGATGGATGGATACAGCTTGGATGTAGGGATTGTTAGTTTTGGGTGAGATATATATTGCTTCCCCTGTATCCCCAACACCAGATTGCATAACCAGAAAGTTTTGGGAGTTTTATAGGTGGCAATTCAAGTAGCTCTAGTTTTTTTTCTTTCCGACAGATGCTTGATATGAGATTGGGGTTCGACGTCTAGTGGTCCGCCTATCCACGGTCATTTTTACAGTGGTCTCATTGTGTCTTAAAGAACCCTTGGCTATGCTGGTCCGGGGACACTTCGTATGTCTTGTGCACTGCCTTGTACATGATGGTGTTGTACGATCGAGACCGTGTGGGCCCACCACCAAAACTTCGGACGAAATCTCTATCATATGTTTGTTCCAGCTTATTCTGCAAGACAAATCCTTTGTTTTGTTTTATTTGTGGTATTCGAGTTGCTTCGAAGTCAAGTGTTGATTCCATACCTTTCCTAAGCGGTGTTCTCATATTCCTATGTGAATACTAATCCTTCTTGTTTACCGAGTTTGTCATCCCAATTTTATTCCCAACCTGTGCGCTTCTCTTCGAGATGATCCCATCATTCTCCCCATTCGCAAGATCATTTCTAAGTTTTCTCAGCGGTGTTTCTTCCATCCGTCCCAATTTGTGTTTGTTTTCCCGCCCTCCCAACCCTTTTCCTTCAAGGAATCCGATTTCTTAATCAAGTATCCATTTTATTCATGTGAAGTCTCTTCATTCTTTTCAATGAATGTTCTTACCCGGTGATTATCATGAAGATGGCCAGGAGTTTCAAGTTCATCATTCTTTCTTCTTTTTTCTTCTCTCGTGGATTCAAGTCAAGTTTTCGGTGTTGATCATATTCCCTTCCTCGTTTCAAGTGTTTGCGTATGCCGGTGTATCTCTTAACCATTCCTCGCTTGCTATTTAATTATTCCGGAGTGCTAAAGATATTTCTGAAGATTCATGGTTCCACTCTGCATCAATTGTAACTATTTTGAGGTTGTTACCTCAATCAAGCCATTTAATTCAACCGGTGCAACTTTTCAAGTAATCATTTCAACGGTGTTTCTTTTGAGTGGGCCCTAACCCACAGGTCTTTTCCTACGATATTACCTGACTCTTCTAATTTTCTCGGAGCCATTCCCAAATTCTTTTCAAAGTTTGACGTAAGAATGAATCTCATCAGTCAGATGTTTTCCAAGATCGATTTCAAATTATTTTTCCTTGTTGGCTCAACCTCTTTGTTTTTCATTCTCCGGAGTATCTCAACAATTCATGGTGGTGTTTCTCATCGTCATTCTTGGATTTTGAAGACCGAACAAGGATTTCTCCTAAATCTTGGTCCCTTCTCTTGAAGATTCATAGTTCTAGCTTAAGCCATCCTCTCATAATTGTTTTAAATTGTGAGAATTCTTTTCACCCATCCAGAGCATTCCATGAGTTGTTTCCATTTCTTTCCTCCGAAGGCCATCATGTCATAATTCTTCATTCTCAGCGTGTAGCTATCGTTCTCCAAATCTTCTGGTGCATCGTTGAAATATCCTCTAATCAATTCATGACCTCTTCGTTCTTCATTTGTTTTTCAATTATTCCCTATGAATTGTGCCTTTGCTACTTTTATTTTTGATCCTTACGGTGGTTATTTCAACATTTGTCGTGGTGTGGGAGCACGAGCACCTATGGGGCAGGGGGCCCCTTCTTGTCCGGCAAGGGAGCGGAGGGCGCACGCAGAGCGGATCGAGGCGAGAGCACGCGGGGGATTTTACCCAGCTTCAGAGCTCTCCAGAGAGATAAAACTCCTACTGCTGCTTTGTGTCTATATTCTGTTCTTGTTCAAGAACGTATGTGGGTTGTGGTGTCGAATGAGTCCAATGAACCGAACCCCTTCTACGTGCGCATGGGCCTCCCTTTTATAGTCTAAAGGGGTCACCGACAGGTGGCAGCGTAGAAAGAGGGGTAAAAAGGTAAAAACGCAGGTTGGTACAACTACTACCAACAGTGCCCCCTACCTAACTCTGACGGCAGGGGACTAGGGCATTTAATGCCCGTCTGGTCGCCCAAACAGTGCAAGGAAGCGACCGTTAGGGGCGCCACCGATCGCCACGATGGCCTCCTTGTCAGCTTCACTTGCCACCTCGCACCGCATGGCTGCACAGCGCCTCGCCACGTGCTCCTGGGATAGTCCTGGGATGACACGTCGTTGGATGCGCTGGAGCTCGGGTGCAGAGTGGCAGCCCTGCCGCGGCAAGCGCCTTGCCGCGGCCCTTATCTTGTCGCACCAGCAAGCTTGCCGCTCGCCGGGCCTTGCCGGGACGCGCGGGGCGTTGCGGCAAGTTTCTTGAAGTGCCTTGGTTGGCCTTCCCGGCAAGCTCCTCTTGCCGGGGCCTTTGCCCTTCCCGGCAAGCTCCTCTTGCCGGGGTCCTGTCCTTCCCGGCAAGCTCCTCTTGCCGGGGCCTTGTCTTCTCAGTTGACACTTTGTTCTTGAATGGCAGTAAATAGGAATAGCGGAGGATCTTGGCGGACGCCCGGCAAGCCTTGCCGCGGGACGCTGCGACTGCCCGTGCACAAGTTCGGGGTACTAAGGTACCCCTACTTTAGTACACCGACAGGAGCCCCCGGGCCTGGGCCATACACGGTGCTGAGCGCTGTTGGGCCAGGCCCAAAACAGGGCACGGGCACACGTGGCCTGGGTCCACATTAAATCCACTCCGTATCCACCGCGCTCCCTTGTAACGGCACGCGTCAATCGCGGCGTCATGGGAGATGTGGGTGGCGTGCGCGATTTTCGAGGCGTCCACCCCCCCCCCCCCCGTGACCACAGGGCGGGGCGAGGTCACCTCATCTGTCGCCTTGGTTCTGCATCCCCGCCATGCAGCTTCCATGCACTCGGGGTCGCGGACGGTGGAAGTGGGAAACTGGGCCGTCGCGGGCGGAGGCAGCGGGTCGGCCCCGACTCCCTGCTCCTCCCGTGCTCTGATTCCCTGAGCGGGGCGGCCGAGCCCCCACCTCTCTCCTTTAAGAAGAGCGGAAGGGGAGCGCAGAAGCCCGCACTCTCTCATCTTCTCCTTTCTTCAACTTCTGCTCCCCTTTCTCTCGTCCGCCATGGAGGAGGGGAATCCTGGCCCTTCATCGGTGGCGGCGAGGGTCGCCGCCAGGCAGCACATCCCTCCCTATCCCGTGCCCGTGGTGGCAGAGCCAGCCACAAGGGGAAGAGGGAGGGGCGAGGTCGTGGACGAGGTCGAGGACGAGGTCGAGGCGCTCGGGAAAGATGTGGACGGGGAGGCGCAGCGTCTCCGCCTCCGCCGGCGGTTCCTCCCCTCACGGCGATCCATACGGGGGACGACCCTTGCGAGTTCTTCGTCAGGCTGCACCGGGCGCCTCGTCGTCGCCTCCGGCTTCCAGCCCCGTTTGCGAGCGCGATGGAGCCGGAACCACCCGAGACATTGAGATTGCACATGAGGGGCTGTGGGATTAACGGCACGCGAGTCCACATTTTATCCCCAGCCCCTAATGTGATGTATCTTGGTCGAGGGTGGAAGACGTTCGCCCGCATCCACAGCTTGACGGCAGGGTTTACCCTCCATTTTAAGTTAATGGAGGGCGACCTCCTCTCCGTCAAGGTCTTCGGGGACTCCGGCATCCGGGCGAGGTGCTGCGTGGACAGCTCCTCCGATAGCAAAGACTCCCCCTCAAGTGAGAGTGACGAGGAGGAGAGCGACAGCGATGACGAGGGTAGCGGGCGGCGGAGTCGCGGGTCCGACTAGGTGTCGGGCGCAGCTTCGCGCGTCACCGGCGACCCCATCATCTGCGTCGCCGGCTCCTTGAACTCCCCGGGGTCGTCTCCTTGGGCGGCTGGCGTAGGAAGGCTGCGGAAGGGGAAGAGGGCTGGCGGCAAGGCCGTCAAGTCGGAGTACGAGGGCGTAGTGCCCTCGACAGCGTGCTGACGTCCTGCCGCCCCATCTTCAAGCCCCGCTTCCGGCGCCGCCATCACCATCCAGCCTTCAGACGGCCCCCGGGATGTTCTCTTGGTGTCTTCTGGCACCCGTAGTTCGCCTAGGCGCCCCTTTTGCCCTACTCGCCTCCTTGACCTACCTCCTGAAAAGAGGACAGGAAAAGGATTACGGGCATCTTATCTTTTTAATTTGTAAGCCTTCGGGCCTTAGCTGCATTTAAAACTTGTAATCCTCTCTGTCATGTTTTTCATCCTCTATGGACTGTACCCGAGTGGGGTGTTTTTAATGAAAAGGTGAAGCTTGCTATGTCATATCCTTTACTTGATTCTATGCCTTGTATGTTTTTACCCTACGCTTTGAGAGAACCTGCCGGCGCAAGCACACTTGCTGAGTGAGGAACATCAGCAGCCCGCTGGCGGTGTTGCCTCCGGCAGGAAATCTTGTCGGGGCTAGTTGCAGCGCGCTTGTATTGTTGAGCGGACTTGAAACAAATCAAGGGCGCAACTTAGCCACGAGTCGATTCCTCCGCGCACAGGTTTTCCATACAAGGTACGATCGTTCAAGGATGCGGCTTCGCGTTCCCCAGTCCATAAGAGGATGCATGATGAGGGACGAAAACTTATCTGATATCGCAGCCCCCAGCAACTCTGGCTTGCCGCGGATGAATCTTGGTATTCGCGGCCCCCGACAACACTGGCTTGCCGGGGTCTAGGTGCCGGCGCGCCCTTCTTCTTCTTCCTTGTCGCTGTTATTTTAGTTATGAGAACATCTTAGTCAGCGCCGTAACAAGTTACTTTCGTAATATAACTTTGTCCTGGGCAACGCTTGCTATGTTACTTCCTTTACTTGATTCCATCCCTTGTATGTTTTTACCCTACGCTTTGAGGGAACCTGCCGGCGCAAGCACACTTGCTGAGTGCGGAACATCAGCAGCCTGCTGGCGGTGTTGCCTCCGGCAAGAAATCTTGTCGGGGCTAGTTGCAGCGCACTTGTATTGTTGAGCGGACTCGAAACAAATCAAGGGCGCAACTTAGCCACGAGTCGATTCCTCCGCGCACAGGTTTTCCATACAAGGCACGGACGTTCAAGGAATATAACTTAAAAAATTTAAAACTTGATCATGCTCAAACTTTGGCAACTTAGCTTTTCTATCGCCTGTGTTCCGGCAAGGCCATACTTCTTTGAACGATGCCCGGCCCACCCTGCACCCTCTCCCTCTCGAAGCTTCTGGCGTTAACTTTGCGGCTATGGTAGCAGCGCAAAACTTGCTGGTAGCGAGCAGCTCGTACCGCAGCCTAAAGACGATCTTCCTCGAGGAGCAGCGCGTCATCTTGCCGCAACTGCTCTTGCTCTAGCTCACTATAAGCGACCACTCGAGGCGATCCGTATACGAGGGGAAAGGGGCCGAGAATGTTGAGCCCCCAGACAAAAATGGCTAGGATGAAGGGATTGTTTAGAGAGCTTGAGCTGGTTGATGTATCTGTTTGGAGTGGAACTGGCACGCTTCACACTTGGTTACTTGTGCAGTTGCATCCTGGAGGGCTGTCAGCCAGAAGAAACCTTGCCGGAAGGCTTTGCTGGCAAGCGCTCTTGCGCCAATGTGGTGACCACATATGCCTCCATGTATTTCCGCCAACAGCTCTTGTCCATCTTCCCGGGAAATGCACTTCAATTTCACTCCGTTGAATCTTCTTCTGTATAGTATGTCGTCAACAAACTGGTACATACTTGATTGCCGGGCTACTTTCTCCGCTTCTTCTTGTTCCTCGGGAAGTTCTCCTGTCTGAAGGAAATGGACGATCTGCTGTGCCCATGCCGGAGCTTGTGGCTTGACGACAAGGAATAAAGGCGCAAATGCTGCTGCGGGAACATCCGCTTCTACGGCAAGAATCTGGGATCCTGCCGGAGCGTGATGCTCCCCGCAAGCATGTCGGGACACAGCTTGTCGGGAGCGTCTACTTCAACGAAACAAGCCCTAGGGCTTGTCGGAGCAGACTGCTCCTCAGCACTTTCTGTGTTGATCCTGGGGACCTTCTTGGCGGCGGCTTTGGGGAGCTTTGCCGGAAAGTAGTCGCCAGTAATCAACTTCCTCTTCTTGCTCTGTCCAGTTGATGGTGTTACAGATGGTTGAGTCAACTTGAGCACAAAAATCCCTGGTTCCACAGGTAACTTGAATGCGGCGCACTTTGACAGGCCGTCTGCAATGTCATTCTGAGCTCTTGGAACATGTTCCATCTGCAGGCCTTCAAAATGCTCTTCTAGCTTCCTCACTTCATCAATGTACGCTTCCATCAACGGACTCTGATAATCTTTGTTAACTTGGCAGACGACAAGCTGTGAATCACCCCTGACAATAAGCTTCTTGATCCCAAGTTCTGCCGCGATCCTGAGTCCGGCAAGCAAGCCTTCATACTCTGCAGTATTGTTTGTCGCTTGTTCCTTGGAAAAGTGCATTTGGACCACGTACTTGAGGTGCTCTCCGGTGGGGGCGACAAGTAGTACGCCCACACCGGCGCCTTGCAGCGAGAAGGCACCGTCAAAGTACATGATCCACTCTTTGCTTGCCTCCTTGACGGGGATGCTCCTCTGTGGAGTTTCTTCATCAGGCGTTGGCGTCCATTCTGCTATGAATTCTGCCAATGCTTGGCTCTGGATGGTTGAGGTACTTTCAAACTTGAGGCCAAAGCTTGACAATTCCAGTGCCCACTCGACAATCCAGCCTGTTGCTTCTGGATTCTGCAATATCCTCTTCAACGGAAAGCGAGTGACAACTGTGATCTCATGTGCTTGAAAGTAATGGCGCAGCTTCCTCGAGGCCATGAGAAGGCCGAAAAGCAACTTCTGTACACCAGAGTACCTTGATCTAGCCCCCTGCAGAAGGGAACTGACAAAGTAAACTGGGCGCTGCACCATCTTCTTCTGTTTCCCTTCTTGCACCCGCGCAGATCCATCCTTGTCGGGACTGGGACTTGTCGGATCAGGGCTTGTCGGGCCAGAGCTTGTCGGGGAAGCCCCCTGCTTGTTGCTGGATTCGCTTGCCGCGGTCGCTGGCTCATCATTTGCCTTCCTCTCCGCTACTAACGCAGCACTAACCACTTGATTGGTTGCTGCCAGATATAGCAGCAACTTCTCTTGTGGCTTAGGTGCGACAAGTGTTGGAGTGGAGGACAAATATTTCTTCAAGTCTTGCAGCGCAGCCTCCGCTTCCGGAGTCCATTTCATTGGACCTGCCTTTTTCAAAACTTTGAAAAATTGCAGGGCGCGCTCAGCAGACTTAGAGATGAACCTACTGAGAGCAGCAACATAGCCGGCAAGCCTTCACACATCCTTGACTCGCTTCGGTGCTTCAATTTTCTCGATGGCCTTGATCTTGTCGGGATTAGCTTCAATCCCCCTCTGTGACACAAAGAACCCGAGAAGCTTGCCGGAAGGTACTCCAAACAAGCACTTCTCGGGATTCAGCTTGAGATTGATCTTGCGCAGATTTGTGAAGGTCTCGTCCAGATCTTGGATCAAAGTCTCTTTGTCCTTGCTCTTGACCACTATGTCATCCATGTAAGCTTCTACTTTTCTGTGCAACTGTGGCTCAAAAGCATGGCTGACTACTCTTGCAAATGTTGAACCGACATTCTTTAGTACGAAGGGCATCCGTACAAAGCACTACGTGCCACATGGAGTAATGAGCACGGTTTTCTCTTCATCCTCTTCAGCCATGAAGATCTGATGATATCCTGAGTATGCATCAAGGAATGAAAGCAGATCACATCCCGCCGTGGAGTCGACAATCTGGTCAATGCGCGGCAAGGGAAATGGATCCTTGGGACAAGCTTTATTAACATCAGTGAAGTCAATACAAAGCCTCCACTTCCCGTTTGCTTTGCGCACGACTACTAGATTGGCTAACCACGTTGGATGGAGTACTCCTCGGACCAGGCCTGCTGCTTCCAATTTCTTGATCTCCTCTGCAATGAACTCTTGTCTCTCCACTGCCTGTTTCCTAACTCTCTGCTTGACGGGCCGCGCATGAGGGCAGACGGCAAGGTGGTGCTCGATTACTTCCCTGGGAACACCGGGGATGTCAGATGGTTGCCATGCAAACACATCGACATTCGCCCGCAGGAAAGCAATGAGCGCGCTTTCCTATTTAGGGTCAAGCGTGGCACTGATGGTGAAGGTACCACCAGTGCCGTCCTCCTGGGCGGCTACTTTCTTGGTCTCTGGTGAAGCTGCCTTTGCCTTCTTGAACTTTCCGGTGGAGCTCGATGGTGCGTCCTCGACGGTAGCGCAGCACTCCGAAGAGGTGCGCTTGCCGGAGTGGGCATCAAAGCTACTCTTGCCGGACTTGGTCTCCTTCTTCTTCCCTCCGGGAGCTTCAGCGGCAAGTGGTTTGCGCTGTGCTGCGGCTGCTACTTCCTAGTAGATCTTGTCGGTACAGATGAGTGCATCCTTCTTGTCGCCTTGGACAGAAATGACACTTCTCGGACCAGCCATCTTGAGCACATTGTAGGCGTAGTGAGAGGCTGCCATGAACTTGGCGAGCGTTGGACGGCCAAGTATCCCATTGTAGGGCAATGGGAAATCAGCAACGTCAAATGTGACTCTCTCTGTCCTGAAATTCAGCTCGCTGCCAAAAGTTACTGGCAGTGTGATCTTCCCCTTTGGCTTGCTCCTTCCCGGGTTTATTCCTTGAAAGGTACCAGTCTCTTCGAGCTCGCTGTCGGGGATCTGGAGCTTCTTGAGCACTGCGGAGGAGATCAGATTCAGGCCGGCCCCGCCGTCAACCAGCATCTTCATGACCTTGAGGTTGCGGATCGTTGGCGAGACCAACATCGGCAAGCACCCGACCGCAGTGATGCGATCAGGGTCATCCTCAACGTCGAAGATGATGGGCGTGCTGGACCACTTCAGGGGCTTGCGCGACTCAACGGATGGTTCTGCTGTGTTCACTTCCCGCACTCACTGTTTGTGTTGGCGGTGCGAGGTGTGCAGAGAAGCACCGCCGTCGACGCACAACACCTCTGTTGCCTTCTGGAACTCCTGCTCGTCAGTCTCATCTTCCTCCATCTCATCATCCTCATCTTCGTCTTCGTCCATGTCGCGGCTGAGGGGAGGTCTGTCTCCTTGCCGCGGCTTGGCCTTGCCGCGGCGCCCTCCCGGGCGGGACGCTTGTTGCCGGATCCTCCGCCACCTTCCCGGGCCTTCTCCTTGTCGTGGCGCTCGTATTCAGCTTTCTGTAGCTCCGCCATCTGCTCAACTTTCTTGCAGGCTTGGAGGTCATGGCCCTTGGTGCGGTGGATCTTGCAGTACTGCTTGCCGGAGCCATCCTGCTTGTCGGCGGCCGCCACAGCGTCGCCGGAGTCGCCAACTTTGGCCTTCTCGGAACCGCCTCCGCTGCCGGACTGCTCAACAACTAGCACATCCTTAGCCTTTCTCTTTCTGTTATTCCGCCTCTGGTTCTTCCTTGCCAGAAGGGCATCCTCACTGTCAGATCCTTCTGCTCCTGCATTCTCTCCGGGGATTTTCCTCCCCTCCTCAGCCCGTGCACACTTGTCGGCCAGAGCGTATAGCTCGCTGACATCTCTGATCTTGCACATCGCCATCTCCTCCCTCATCCTGCGGTTACGCACGTTTTGATGGAACGCGCTGATAACCGCGGCAGGGTGGACGTCTGGGATGTTGCGCTGCACCTGGCTGAATCTCTGTATGTACTTGCGCAGGGGTTCTCCCTCCTTCTGGACGAGCAGATGAAGATCGCTCTCCTGGCCATGGGGTTTGTGGACGCCTATGAAGGCGCCGACAAACTGATGGCACAAGTCCGCCCACGAAGAGATGGAGTTGTCTGGCAAGTGCATGAGCCAAGATCTGACGTTGGGCTTGAGCACCAGCGGGAAGTAGTTGGCGAGGATCTTCTCGTCGCGCCCCCCGGCAGCCTGCACCGCGATGGTGTAGACGCTGAGGAACTCTGACGGATGTATCCTGCCATCGTACTTCTCGGGCACGTCTGGCTTGAAGTTCTTGGTACTGGGCCACTGGACCTGCCGCAGCTCACGGGTGAACGCAGGGCAACCTACCGCATACGGCAAGTCGCCTGGTTCCCCTAGCGCATGCATATCGACAGTGGGACCAGCGCGCTGGTCAGATTGACGCCGCGCTTCTCTTCGACGCTCGATGCGAGTGCGAGCGTCTTCGTGTCGTCGTTCTTGGAGAACTTGGCGTTGATCGCGGCGAGCTCGCGGGTCCGACGACGCGGTGGAGTCGGTGTCCAGGTTGGCCTGGCGAGTCCGCAACCTTGGCCTTCGGGGCGGGGAGTGCATAGTGGTGGCACCCCCAGCGGTCTTGCCGGCGTCGGCTTGCGCCTGGGCGTCTTGCCGGGGCTTCGATGTGCTCGGTTGCCGGGGCTTGTCGCCGTTGGCGAAGCCGATAAGGCTATAAATGGCGGCCCTCCAGTCGTCGATCTTGTCTGGCGCTGGAGGGTAATCTAGAAGCAACTGGGCTCGGGCCAACGCTTCCTCTGGAGTCTTGGGTGGCGGTGGTGAGCGACGCGAGGTACGGGACATGCTCAAACTTCTAACAGTGTTAGAAGGAGCAACATCTCGTCCAGGCGACCGCACTGCGCTCGTGCCGGCGTGTTGACGTGCGCGTTGGCCTTGAGCGTCCCGCGACCCACCAGCTTGGCCTTGTTCCAACGCGAGTATGGTGCTAGGAGCACCGTGGCGTTGTCGATCCTGCACCTCCTGGGAGGGGTGCGGTGGATGTGCAGACGCTGAACCTTGCGGGGCCTTGTCCTTGGACCGGGTGACGATGTGCGTCCCCCCGCCGGCGCCCGCTCCTCCGCCGGCGTCCACCCCACCGCCCGTTTGCTCCGGTGGCGGTAGGGAAGTCGCAGACGGAGCGGCCACCTCCGAAGTTTTCTTCTTCGGTGGCATATCGATGAAGATGTTGATGTAGCGCGGGCAGACGCCGGATCAGATACACACGACCTCGACGCCCCCCTACCTGGCGCACCAGAGATGTCGTGGTGTGCGAGCACGAGCACCTATGGGGCAGGGGGCCCCTTCTTGTCCGGCAAGGGAACGGAGGGCGCACGCAGAGCGGATCGAGGCGAGAGCACGCGGGGGATTTTACCCAGCTTCGGAGCTCTCCGGAGAGATAAAACTCCTACTGCTGCTTTGTGTCTATATTCTGTTCTTGTTCGAGAACGTATGTGGGTTGTGGTGTCGAATGAGTCCAATGAACCGAACCCCTTCTACGTGCGCATTGGCCTCCGTTTTATAGTCTAAAGGGGTCACCGACAGGTGGCAGCGTAGAAAGAGGGGTAAAAAGGTAAAAACGCAGGTTGGTACAACTACTACAACAGTGCCCCCTACCTAACTCTGACGGCAGGGGACAAGGGCATTTAATGCCCGTCTGGTCGCCCAAACAGTGCAAGGAAGCGACCGTTAGGGGCGCCACCGATCGTCACGATGGCCTCCTTGTCAGCTTCGCTTGCCACCTCGCACCGCATGGCTGCACAGCGCCTCGCCACGTGCTCCTGGGATAGTCCTGGGATGACACGTCGTTGGATGCGCTGGAGCTCGGGTGCAGAGAGGCAGCCTTGCCGCGGCCCTTATCTTGTCGCACCAGCAAGCTTGCCGCTCGCCGGGCCTTGCCGGGACGCGCGGGGCGTTGCGGCAAGTTTCTTGAAGTGCCTTGGTTGGCCTTCCCGGCAAGCTCCTATTGCCGGGGCCTTTGCCCTTCCCGGCAAGCTCCTCTTGCCGGGGTCCTGTCCTTCCCGGCAAGCTCCTCTTGCCGGGGCCTTGTCTTCTCAGTTGACACTTTGTTCTTGAATGGCAGTAAATAGGAATAGCGGAGGATCTTGACGGACGCCCGGCAAGCCTTGCCGCGGGACGCTGCGACTGCTCGTGCACAAGTTCGGGGTACTAAGGTACCCCTACTTTAGTACACCGACAACATTCCTCTTCCTTTGTTATCGTATCATTTCATTCGTTCTTTCCAATCCCATCGGTGGTTCCATCAATACCTTCTCAAGTTTGCGCTATATCTCTCTTAATCCTTTCTACGGGAATAAGTAGTATGCCAAATCCATTGCTTGCCATCACTTTAATTTGATGAAGGATAAGCATACAATAAATCTTATTCTTATTTCCTCGAGATGATTCAACTCTTTTCTTCCGGAGATTGTTCATGATGAAGTAATTCTCGGTTCTAGTGTTTCATCTTTTCCTTTTTCGGAGTTCCAAGTTTTCTCGGTTATATCGTCATGAAGCCCCATCTAAATCATCGCAAGGCTTCACCCTGTGTTTTAAACTTCTCTTTCTTTTTATCATCATTTTATTACCAGAGTTCTTCATGGTGGCTCTACATGGTGGTTTGTCAATGATTCTTTTCATTCTTCAATTGTTCTTCAAGATTTCTCTTGAAGTTAAGATCAACCAAGCTATACTTTAAAATAAACACATGGTGCTCAACACATGTTTTGTTTTGAGGAGCTCAAGTATTCTTCATCTTGCATTCCAAAGTGCAATTCTTTCTACCCTATCTTTTGAGGTGGTGTTATGTCACTCTTGACAATTTCCTTCATGTTTCATGATTCATATGTTGTCAAGAACGAGGTATTTTAAATCCATCAATCTCTTCGTTGGAGTTATCTTGGTATAGATTTCACCTAAAGCCTTCCCTAAGGAATGTTGTATTGTGGTGCTTATCAATGATCCAAGTTTTCTCCTATCCTCTCGGCAAAAGCACTTTTCATCTCTTTGTTGATATCAAGCAAGCATTTTTTTGTTAGTGGCAAAATTTCACCTCAAGTTTTTGAGATGTCTCCATAAGCCCACGAGGATCATATCCTTCCGTTGTTGGTTTTCCAACAACTCTGCTCTAACCTTCTTGCAAGGATGCTTTCCAAATTCAATTGTGGTAGAAGTTATCATTTTCTTCACCATTCTATTGTTCCAATGATCTATCTTCTATTCTTTCTTCCGGAGGCATTGTGAGGTTACTCTCTTCGACCCATCATCTTCATTTTGTAAATATCATGTTCTTTTCCTTACTTATCCATTTAACCGGAGTGTTGTGTTCTCATTCATGTTCTTTCATCTTATCAAGTTTTGCCTCTCTTTTCAACCTGAGTGCTGTTTGAAATCCTTCTTACCCATTGTGCCATTCTTTCAATAGTTCCGGAGGCATTGTGTTGTTGTTTTCGTCAAGTATCATCCCATCTTCTCAAGTTCATGTTCTATTCCTTCCATGTTCAACCGGAGTGCTGCCCGAATTCTTCCTCTCTCATCTTGTTTTAACCAGAGTGGTTCCAATTCCTTCTTGTCCATTGTACTCGTCATTCATAGCTTTGCAACCTCCAAGGTTCACATGGTGTTCCTTGTTTCTATTTTCTACCGTAGTGCTCTCAATTGTGTTCAACTCCGTTGTGTTCTTTCTTTCAACTTTTCAACCTCACAAGGTTCTTTGGTTTCACTCTTTTGGCGAAGAAGCAACTTAGTTCTACCTCTTCTCTTCCTCTTCCGTTTCTCTCCGGCGCCATCCTAGATCTCGGGATGAGATCATCTTGTAGTGGTGGAGTGTTGTGACGCCCCAAGACCAAGGATCCAGAAGACTTCCATATTTTTGTGACCTCCGTGTGTTTTTTATTTGTGCTTGCTCTATTTATTTTTGCATTGCATCATGTCATCATGCTAGCATGTCATTTAATTTTTAAAACCTCAACTAAATAAATTGCATAGATCTTTTGATCTATTTAAATCGAGGGAATTCACATGGTGATTTCTCTTTATAACATATCCTCCTAATATTTTTGGAGCTATTATAAATATTCCATGAGTTTGGAATTAACCGCAACCCACTTGCAATTTAATTCTCATGCCTTTTTGCTTCAAGTTTGTTCTCCAAACTTTATCCAAAAATTCTTTCTCCATTTATCGAGGATCCTCCTAAATTCTCAACATTTTGGACACTTATAAAACCTTGTCCTAGTTCAAACCATTTGAATTAAATTCAAATGAGTTTGAATTTAAACTTCCATTCTTGCCCACTTCTATTTTACCTGGATCAAGCTCATTTTTAGGAGTCCGGGAAAATTAACCCCATGCTCAAATTCTTCCCCTAACCCTCTCTTCCGTTTTCTTCTCTCTAATGCTTTTCTACTTTAGAAAATAAGAGAGAGAGAGGTAAGCCCAGCGGCCGCACCACCTGGGCCGACCCAACCAACCTCCAAGGCCCAGCTAGCCGCAGGGGAGAGCTTTGCTCGATCCCATCTCCTCCTCTCGTTCCCTCTGCCTGCCACCACACACCCATCACTCGATCCCCATCTCCCTTGCAGCCTCTCTCTCCCGATCCCATCGCCCCTCTCCCTCGCATCGCCATCTCCCATTCGCTCGAACCCCTCCTCCCGAGTGCACCTCCATGGCGCCCCGCATCAGCCGACCTCCTGCCTCTCCTCCTCCATGGCGCCTCCTCGCCACCCGAGGCCTGCAGCCCCGTGCCTCCCTCCGCGGTCGGGCTTGAGCAGGAGCTCCCCGAGTCTGTGCTCGTCGGTCACCTCCGCCCGCTCCTCCCATCGCCTCGACCCCTCCACCTGAGTCTCTCCTCCTCACCTCGTCTCCCTCGCGTCGGCTGATCATCGGGGACGCGACGCCGACAAGCGGCAGCTGACCAGGACCCATCACCCTCCTCTCCTCCCATCTCTCTCCTTTTCCCTGGCTCGCCCTCATCTCACATCTCTCTCTCTGTCGGAACCAGGACCCCGCCTTGCCTCCGCATGATTTGCTGCGAGCTACCTCTGCATGGAGCTCCACCACCTTCCTGGCCTCGGATCCGGCTTGTTCCCGCCGACCCAGTTGCCCATCCTGTGGCCTCCCTCTTCATCTTCGGCGGATATCGCATCGCTGCAAGACCCCTGCCCAACCTCTGCTTCGTTTGAGTGGGGTGGAGGACGCATCTCTGCTGGCCCGCATCTACCGGCACCAAGTCCCTGCCGCAGACCTCTGTTTTCCCAGCTCGTCGCGTGAGCATCAGCGCTCGCTCTCTTGCGTGCGCGTGAGTGCTCGCGTGGGCCACTTCGACCGTTGACCTCCTGAAGTTCAGGACCAAGACCCGAGACCCGTGTACGATTACGCAATAAACTATGGAGTTACACGAGCTACAAGTACCGCGACGACCTCGGAGACTAGATTCTGTCAAGTTCCTCTACGATATGTGTACCACTACTTCCACAACATGTCGTGTACGACTACCGTCGCTCGGATTCGACAAGACAACATGTACCACTACCGTCGCCAAGTACGACTACCGCACGGTTACACCAAGTTCATCTACGAAACGTGTACAACTACTTCCACTACGGCCCGTGTACCACTACTTCCTTCGATGAACTTGTCCCACCCGAAAACGCACGCTTCGAAGGTATAACCCGAGACGACCACGATGAGATGCCCTTGCATGTATGAGATGTACCCCTTGTTTGCACCGTGCACGTCCCTCTTTTGCCATGCCACCATCACGTGGGAACCCGGTATCCGGGATCACCCCACCTTCTTTTGCATGTTCCGTACGTCCACACTTTCTTTTGGACCGACATCTCGACGAGTTGTCAGATCATCGAAATGTTGCCGTGGCACCATTTCGGTTGTCATTGCCGTGGTACCCCTTCGTTCCGCCATGGTGACAAAATGCTTCATAACATGCTCATGTCAACATTTTCATAAAATTGCATAAACTTGTATATGTCATCCGCATCATGATAAAAACATTTAAAATGGTTAAAATTGTGTTTGCATTATATTGCTAAATGACATATGGGGATTTTCCGGAATTGTTGTTTGTTGTTTCCGGCCTCATTTAAACTTGCCTAAATAGGTGGTTTTCTCATGCTTCACCTCTTGTCATGTTTATAACAACATGTAATATTGTTGTGTTCCTAACCGAGAGAGAACTAAATAATTGATGTGGTGTTTCATCAATATGCAACTCATTGCATATTGAGCTCCACTTAATTTGTAGTATTGTTTGTGCACTTTGCCATGCCATGCCTCATTAAACCGGACATGCATCATACTTGATTGTGCATCATGCCATTTTATGCTTGTGTGTTAACCATGATGTTTGTTTCTTTCCGGTTCGCTTCTCTCGTTAGCTTCGACTTCGTTCCGGAGTTGTGAGGATTCGTTCGACTACGTCCGTTTGTATTCTTCATGGACTCGTTCTTCTTCCTTGCGGGATCTCAGGCAAGATGACCATTACCCTCGATATCACTTCTATCTTTGCTTGCTAGTTTCTTTGTTCTATCGCTATGTTGCGCTACCTATCACTTGTTTACCATGCCTCCCATATTGCCATGTCAGCCTCTAACCTTTTCACCCTTCCTAGCAAACCGTTGTTTGGCTATGTTACCGCTTTTGCTCACCCCCCTCTTATAGCGTTGTTAGTTGCAGGTGAAGTTGAAGATTGCTCCATGTCGGATCCGGATTATGTTGGATATCACAATATCTCTTATTTATTAATGCATCTATATACTTGGTAAAGGGTGGAAGGCTCGGCCTTATGCCTGGTTTTTTGTTCCACTCTTGCCACCCTAGTTTTCCGTTATACCGGTGTTATGTTCCTTGATTATGCGTTCCTTACGCGGTTGGGTGATTTATGGGACCCCCTTGACAGTTCGCTTTGAATAAAACTCCTCCAGCAAGGCCCAACATTGGTTTTAACATTTACCACCTAAGCCTTTTTCCCTTGGGTTCTGCAGACTCAAGGGTCATCTTTATTTTAACCCCCCTCCCCCCCGGGCCAGTGCTCCTCCGAGTGTTGGTCCGAACTAGAGCCACTTGCAGCGCCACCTCAGGGAAACTTGAGGGCTAGTTTTAGTTGTACATAGTGTTCATCTGGTGTGCCCTGAGAACGAGATATGTGCAGCTCCTATTGGGATTTGTCGGCACATCGGGCGGCTTTGCTGGTCTTGTTTTACCATTGTCAAAATGTCTTGTAAACCGGGATTCCGAGACTAATCGGGTCTTCCTGGGAGAAGGAATATCCTTCGTTGACCGTGAGAGCTTGTGATGGGCTAAGTTGGGACACCCCTGCAGGGTATAAACTTTCGAGAGCCGTGCCCGCGGTTATGTGGCAGATGGGAATTTGTTAATATCCGGTTGTAGAGAACTTGACACTTGACTTGATTAAAATGCATCAACCGCGTGTGTAGCCGTGATGGTCTCTTTGCGGTGGAGTCCGGAAAGTGAACACGGTCTTTGTGTTATGATTGTGCGTAAGTAGTTTCAGGATCACTTCTTGATCACTTCTAGCTTCTCGACCATTCCATTGCTTCTCTTCTCACTCTTATTTGCGTATGTTAGCCACCATATATGCTTAGTGCTTGCTGCAGCCCCACCACCTTACCCTTTTCATACCCATAAGCTTAAATAGTCTTGATCTCGCGGGTTTTGAGATTACCGAGTCCTCGTGAATGACCAGATACTATCACAACAGTTGTAGGTGCCGATGATACAAGTGCAGGTGATGCAACCGAGCTCAGATGGGAGCTCAACGAAGATCTTGGTTGTTCCTATGTTTCGTTTCATGTTGATCAGTAGTGGAGCCCAGTTGGGACGATCGGGGATCTAGCTGTTGGGTTAACTTCTTTTCTTTTGGCTTCGTCCGTAGTCGGACTATGTGTGTGCTCTGGATGATGTATGAATTATATGTTTATTGTGTGAAGTGGCGATTGTAAGTTAACTCTTTATCCCATTCTTGTTCATTACATGGGATTGTGTGAAGATGGCCCTTCTTGCAACAAAACCACAATGCGGTTATGCCTCTAAGTCGTGCTTCGACACGTGGGAGATATAGCCACATCGTGGGCGTTACATCTTGATCTCCAAACTTGAATCTATATCATTCCGCATCTCATATTCTGCCTAGTCTGTTCACTTATGCTTCTTTACAAGTTAGATTCCTCACTTGTACTTATTCTTGGATTTGTAAAACTCTGGAACCAACTCTCATCAAATAAGTGAACGTCTTTGCGTTATGAGGTCAATGTCTTCAAACTAATTTATCTTCAAAATCTTCTGATAATGCATATGACCTCTTCCCCTTCCCTCGCACCTCTAATGCTGTCACAGGTACATGTCTGTGGGAGAATCCTTTGGTTCTCATAGTCTGCATTCATTTGCAGAATTCTTGCAGAGTCACATAAATTCACCTGAAGCCAGTTCTTGTTTGACCAGCTGTCTGAAGCCATTGCACGTACTGAAGCCCTTCAGTTTAAACTTCATGGAAACTGAGAAGTCATCACGAAAGGGAGGTAGACAGCGCCGTGGTAAAAATTCCAAGGATTTGCCTCCAGATTTGCACGAGATGTATAAAACAGACCCTGAGGAAACCTGTACCGGCCGCAAGAATCGAATCCAGTGGATTCGAAGATATTGGGCAGAAGAGTGGTTCAAATACCGCTTCGTTACTGTAGAATATGCAGAGAAGAATGCCATCAAGGGACCTTGGGGAGATATTGTGTACAAAAATCTTCAACCCCAGTCCCTTCTTGAAGCCATCCAACGAGAATTCTATCCGTGCATGATTCGCGGACCGCAGCCAGAGAAAGCTGATCCTTCTTCTATGCTGTGGTGCCGTGAAGACCATGTGTTCAAGCACAACTACCAGTTCGCCAAAGACTCTGCTGCACAGAACAAGAAGGCTCTAGGGCTTGACTTCAACCCTGGTCCTTCCTCACCTCGGGACGATGGCACCCGGGAAGCCAATGAGAACAGGGTCGGCCCCTTCTACAACCTTGCTGGCCTCATCACCCACATTGCTTTCCAAGGCGCCAAAGTGGATCATTCTGATGATGGTGCTGACACTAATGAAGCTCCAGCTCCTACTCCAAAGCCGCAGAAGCAAAAGAAGGCTAAAGCTTCAAAGTCATCTGCTGCTCCAAAAGCTTCGCGAGTGAAGCCATTGGCAACTACCCCTCCTCCTCCCAGTAACACCTCTGAAGATCTCTCTCGCATCTCCAAGAAGCGTGAGAAGCCACAGAAGAAACATGTTCAGCGACACAGTCAAGCACTGACACCTGCTGCCATTTTGAGGAACGAATCTGAAGCCATTGACTTGTCTTCATATGAAGAATTTGGCAATGATGCTCTCGGGCAGTTGATCAAGAGCAAGCAAGAGGCGGAGATCTTCAATGATCTGCCCCTCTTCGATGTGAACATCTTGCACAATTTCATTGAGGAATGGTTCGACAATCATGATCTTAGCTTTCATGATCTTCAACTCCCCATTGGCATCAGCGTCTCCTTTCAAGGCGCAATTGCTCCTGAGCTGGCTCTGGCTCAGCGAATTGTTGAATTGAAGCACAAGATAGATTATGAGAAGGAACAGTTCAAGAAGCATGTGGCCAAGCTGAGTGTGGCTGATGTCCAGAAATTCAAGGTGATACTCAATGACCTCAAGGAGGCGTTTCTCAAGAAACATGAGGAAGCCAAAGGCTCAAGAGAGCGCATGAAAACTCTTGCTGCCACATGTTTTCAGGCTTACAACGAAGCTGAAAAACGCAAGGCTCTTGGGCGTCCTGGTATTGACCCCAAGATTGCTGCCAAGCAGAAGAAGAAGCACACTATGTCCCCGACTGAAGCTCCTCGGCGGGAAGAACCTCACGTATTCTTCCCAGCCAGCATGACAGGCTCGAAGCCTAAGGTCTCCACAGTGGCTTCAGATCAGCAGAAAACCAAGGTAGCTGAAGCGGAAGCCCGAAAGAGCAAAATCAAGCGCACCACAGATGATGCACCACCCCCCAAGAAGAGAAAAACCAAGAAGAGAGATCGGGATGCTCCCACAGAGCCCCTTATAGTGGAACTCATTGCTTTCGCACACCCTGACCCTGACAAGCAAGAGCGTTAGTTGATCATTCATGAGTCTGCTTCCACAGAGGCTCCTGAAGCTCAAGAAGTTCCAGTCGTTGACCCCATCACGACTGAAGACATTGGTCCTCACGACAATGTAGAAGATGATCTAGTTCTTCCTCAGATTGAGCAACTGATGGTATCATCGCTTCTTCTAACTAACAGCGAGCTCATCAGTATTGGTCATCCTTTGACGCCAATCTCTCAAGATGCCTCATGGGCTGATCGCCCCAAACCAGCAACACCAAGTACACCTCATCCTCCACCAGCGCAAGCCACAAGTCCATTGGTGAATGATGATAATTACATGGAGACCAGACCCTCGCCAAAGGCGTAGCCCGTTTTTCAACGGCTTCGCAAAGGTCTCAAGCCATCGGTCTCCATGATCACCATCACAGAAGAAGACTCAAACAAGTCGAGCTCAGGGGCACGTCAAGTGTTCCCTGAAGACAATCCTCTTGTGACGGTTCCCTCGTCTGAAGCAAATGTTGCTGAAGACAATCCGGCTGCATCAGCCGCAGAAAGACAAGAAAAAGAGCATGTTGCTACTCCCCCTACCACCCAAGAAGATGTTCTCGAGGAAAACGTATATGTGCCCGACCCTCCAGCTCCTCAAGTGGAGGTTGAGAATCCTGAAGTGCCCACCAACAACACCTCTGAAGCCAATGACGTTGTCATGGCTGAAGACAATGTGGCGCCTGTAGTGAACACTGTGCTTGTAGCTACTGTTGCTCCTACAACGAATGTGCAGTCTGGCGCCTCTGCTGATGCCACTGCTCCTGTTTCTCCACCAAGGTCCCACACCATTGAGCATGCATTCTACCAAGGCGAGCTTGTTCCTGTCAGATGGCCAATTCTGGTTCCTCCGCCTGCTCCTGGAACTCAGTTTGACTATCATGTGGAGCACAGGCCTCAGGTTCAGAAGCCAAAACCAAGGCTACCAAGGTTCCCAGGTACTGCATTAGCACCAGGCTCATTCAATGTCCATGGCTTCATTGCACGCAACACCTTCTTTGATTCTGGCAAGAACCCATATTCCAGAATGTCATCAGATCGGTTCTGGAGCTATCAACAACGCAAATACTACTCATGTATTCTATACAATCAGGAGTGCATATTTCCTCATATGCGTCTGAACACTGAAGCCATTGCTGGTCTGCCCTGCCTAGAAGAAGCCCTAGACTGCTTTTGTGATGCTGGCCTTCTGCATTTTGTCACCGACATGGAACATTGGAATGAAGAGCTTCTCCTGCAATTCTATGCAACCCTCCACATTCACGGCTACAACAGGGATACAACGACATGGATCCTTGAGTGGATGACGGGCAACATTCATCATGAAGCCAAAGACTTTGATCTCACTAAGCTTACCGGCCTCTCCACTCCAAGCGAACTGTATGAACCTGGATGTCAGCTTCATAGCGATGCATTGGAGAGCATCTTCCAGAAGCCAGAGCCCAACATGAGCTAGATGCTTAGTATGATGAAGCCACAGCCCCAGGATGCTGAGTATCCCAAGGAATTCCTAGTTGAAGACCTAGAGTATCTGCCCCGCACTATCTATCATATCATTAGGCGAACTCTATGGCCCATCAAAGGGCGTTCCTCCTCAGCAAAGCTTGAAGGTGCAATGAAGACATTGGTCTTCTACATTCTAAATGGCAAAATCTTCAATACTCAAGATTTCTTCATTCGCCAGTTTGCTCCATCTGCATCTGACATTTTTGGTCTGAAGTTCTATACTCCTTGGATCATGCGTCTGATCAAGCTCCACTCCGCCATTGACTATCAGCCCTCTGCTCGTAACCATCTCATATTTTTACCAGAGGTTGATATGTCCATTGAAGAGATTTACCCAGAGCCTGCCAAGGAAGCACTATATCTTCACAATATAGATCATCAGAGCTTTTCCCATCATGTTGAAGGTGTTCAGGTTGCTTCTCGTGTTTATCCACTAGCCAGCAACACTCGCCGTGCACGCACTGAAGCCACTGAAAGCACCATTGCTCCAAGGCCTCAGAAGCGCTCTCGTGTGCTCAATGACCGAGAGCTTCTCGTGGCCTTGCATAAAAAGCATGACAAGCATCACTACTGGATGAAACGTCAAATGCGAAGCCTCTTGGTGGATGTCAATCATATTCGCAATCTTGCCACCAAGAATGCCTTTGTCAACCATGAAACCTGTCGGAGGTCTTGGAAGAGTTTGACATTGCTAAGTGCTGAAGATGATCTTCAAGACGATGGATTCACTAAGAGATTCAAGTTCGACTCCACTCCTCCCATGAATGTTGTCTTACGCCGAACCCCATCTCTTGAAGACTCAGAGTACTCCTCCTCCACAGCAACTATGAATGCCAGAGTCTTGGATGACGCAGATGATGCTACCTCACCACCTCCAACCTCAGCGCGTGTCGACACTACACCAAGTTCTCCAGCACCAACAAACCTCAACGACGACCCTGCTGCTTCACCTACTTCTAATGGGAACGAGTAGAGCCTATGTCTTCAAACCTTCTTGGTCCTTACTGACAAAAGGGGGAGAAGCATAGGTTGATAGTCTTCAAGCGGGTCCTGATGGGTGGTTGATATACTTTTTGCCTAGTGCTTACAACTCTCGTTTTGCTACATTTGGTTCTTTGAGTTGTAACACTTGAATTTGATGGTTGTCTGCTAGTTTTTCTGCTATTCTGTGTGATGCGATGATAAATCCCGCATGAACTCATTCCGCAGACGTCCATTTTTCATTATGCATGTCATTATTCCTGTGTATCTGTTCATGCATGATGTATTGTCTTCATATGGTGAAGAAGATCTCCACAAGTACAACCTGCCATGTTCATTTGCATTCCAACGCAAAACAATTATATGCACATCTTTAGGGGGTACCTTTTTGCCATCTATGAAGACAATATCTTAATCCTTACAATTTCACATACTTTTATCCCCGTTGAAAACTTCACCAAAAAGGGGGAGATTGTAAGTGCATCTAGTGCCACCCCTAGTTGGTTTTGGAGTATTGACGACAAACCTGGTTGAGGGACTAATGTGTTTGTGAGAATTGCAGGATAACACAGGTAGTAGTCCCTCCTTGATTCGGTTTACCTACCGGAGATGACCCCCAAAAATGTGTGAAGACATTGAAGACAATGGTGGTCTGTGAAGATATTCACATTGAAGACTATGACACGAGAAGACATTGAGTGAAGACTATGGAGCGTGAAGACTTTCGTTGTTTCCTTTTCTTCTTTGTTGAGTCATAGGAACCACCGCACTGTTAAGTGGGGTCCAAGTGAACAAAGTCAGAGTGACTGAAGTGATGCTCAAACCAAATCCTATGTCTTTGCGCAAAGACAATGAGAGCAAACCTTATCGTGTGTCAGATAAGTCAGCTTTACTTGTAGCCCAAGTCAAGCTTCCGCCTGTGTTTGAAATCTGACCGTTGCGACACATGTCAGTTCCTTAGTGACCCAGGGTCATTTCAGACAAATCCGGTCGGGTTGCCCAGTGACTATAAATAGCCCACCCCCTACACCATAAATTGGTGGCTGCTTAGAGTTAGTACACGGCTTTTGTCGTTTGAGAGCAACCCACCGCCGAAGCTTTCAAGAGAGAACTCTTGCGAGGACAAAGCCCAAACCACCTAGAGCCCAAAGAGTGTTTGGCATCACTGAAGTCTTTCTGTCCGTGTGATCTGAAGACTTATTACACTTGAGGACTGTGAGTCCTCCAGCCAGTTAGGCGTCGCGTTCTGAGCATCCAAGAACCATTGTGGATTGCTGGTGAACGAAGTCTGTGAAGGTTCGGAAGTCTACCTTGAAGACTTACCAAAGTGATTGGGCGGGGAGTAAGTGTCCTTAGCTCAAGGGGAATAAGGTGAAGATGCGGTCTTGTGAGTTGAATCTCAGCCTCCCTAACCAGACGTACAGTTGTCACAGCAATTGGAACTGGTCGAACAAATCCCTATCCTTCTGAAGCCACTGGTTCTATCTCTTACTTCCCTTTACTTACAGTTTGTCTTTGTGAAGTCATTGCCTTCTTGTATTATCTGTTTGACTTCACTAGGTGACTATCTATTCTGATTGGTTTCATACTATCTTCCATCCTGATCTTTACTACCTAGCTGCTATTAGTCTTCATGGTTTCACACCATTGAATACTTGACTATGCCTTGTCTAGTGTAGTCTACCTTCCGCTGCATTAGAATAGTGTTGTTTATATTTTCTGTCTTCGAAACTCCCATGTTTTGAAGACTTTCATAAAAATCACCTATTCACCCCCTTCTAGTCAATAACTAGCCCTTTCAGAAACCTGCTTCAGCCATCCGATCTTTGTGGCCTTGGTCCTTGTCGTTGCTTTGTTTGTCTTGTGCCTTCGGCTTCTCTCCGGCTTCCCTTTCCTGCCTTGTTATGCGTGGCCACGGCGGGAGGCTCTGACTAGCTGTGCAAAAGTAAAGAGGTCAAAAGGAGAGCCCCTACTTTTGTACACCAACAGGAGCCCCCGGGCCTGGGCTATACATAAGCGCAGCACGTTGTTGGGCGAGGCCCAGAACGGTGCGCGGACAGTTGTGGCGGATTTTACTGCGGTAACTGCTCCGTCCGTTGCGCTTCTACATGACCCGTGTTGAATGCGCAATGTGGGGGTCATGCGCGTGCATGACGGAAGCATGCTGGCATCATCCTGTGGAGGACAGTAAAGAGGCAGGTGATGCAACCGGGCTCAGACGGGAGCTCAACGTAGATCTTGGTCGTTGCTATGTTTTGTTTCATGTTGATCAGTAGTGAAGCATAGATGGGACGATCGGGGATCTAGCAGTTGGGTTATCTTCTTTTCTTTTGGCTTCGTCCGTAGTCGGACTGTGTGTGTGCTCCGGATGATGTATGAATTATATGTTTATTGTGTGAAGTGGCGATTGTAAGCCAACTCTTTATCCCATTCTTGTTCATTACATGGGATTGTGTGAAGATGACCCTTCTTGCGACACAACCACAATGCGGTTATGCCTCTAAGTCGTGTTTCGACACGTGGGAGATATAGCCGCATCATGGGCGTTACAACTTGATCTCCAAATGTCACAGCCCTAGCTTAGCCCTTGCCTGACTCTGCATATGTAGCCATGCATCATGTTTAAATTTCTGAAACTTGAATTGAGGTTAGTTGAAACCCTCAAAAATCAGTTCAAAAATTAATTAACATTCAAATCTCATCAAATGAGTCCAAGAAAATGTTCCTCTTGTTCTCTGAAAATATTGGCAAGAGATAAAATTCAAACCAATATTTTTGGAGTCTCATAAATATTTATTTTGGGCATTTGAGTTAATCCAATAATTATTTGCATTGGATTTATATTTGATATATGTTAAATATAAACTCCAATAATTCTAAAATTGTGTGTGGCCTTGATTATATTTTACCAGGCCACATTATAATTTTAGAATTTATAAAAATGATTTGGTATAAAATCAAATCAAAACAAATTGCAAAAATAGAAAATGGAACAAAAGTAAAACACAGCAGAACTTACCTCAGCCTACCTGCGCGGCCTGCTACTGTTGCCGGCCCAGCTGTGCAGCCCAGCCCACCTGGCCTTCTGCCAGTCATCTCCTAGCTCCTGCCAGGAGGACGACGCCGTGTCGCCCGTGCGCGCACCTGAGGTTTCCTCCTCCTGCTTTGTGCTGGCGGCCTCCCCTTCGAGCCTGTCCGCGCCTGGAGACGCCCAGAACCCCCTCGCCCACTCCTCCATCTCTCTGGTCTCTCCCTCACCCCTAGGCCTAGCTCCTTCCCGAGCTCCATCCGAGAGCAACCGCGCCGGCCTCCGTCTTGTGTATGTGTAGCCACCGTCCTCCTGTCTCCGCATCGCCGGGTCTAGAAGCTCCACCGTCGAGCACCTCGTCTCCACACCGAAGGAAACGAGCCGGAGGGCTCCGCTTCGTCGCCAATGTCGCCATCTTCGCCGTCGGTGCCCGAAGGAAGTCACCATTGATTCGCAGCAACCTGGCCGTCCCCGACCTCGTTAACGACGCCATCGGATGCGCTGTGAGCACCCACGCCGTTTACCCCTTCTCCCCTGGTCGCGCTCGTCCACTAGGTCGTAGCCCCGCCATGGCCGAAGCTCCGCCGCCGCATATGCTCGCTGCCGGTGACGCTACAGCCCTCCCCTACAGCTGCCACTTGCACTAACCGACGCGCCTCCCTACGGGCTTTCAAAAGAGCCTAGCCGCGCTCCGAACGGCCGCCTGAATCGGCCGGCCGGAGTACCTCCGCCGTCGGCTATGGTCGCCGATGGCTAACCGCCGACGTAACCGGCCATTAAGGCCTAATTACCCTGCTAACCCACCCCCTAATCCACTAACACATGGACCCCACTCCCTAAATAACTCCAGCTTTATTTCCTGTTTAGATTAGTGTTAATCTTGCGGACCCCACGTGTCAGTTTGACTTTGGCCAAGTCAGCGTTGTCTGGTCCCACATGTTAGCGACCTAAACAGCCCTGTGTCACTGACGTGTGGCCCCCACACGTCAGGTTTGACATGGGCTGGCGCCTTTGACCTGATGACGTCACCCCGACGTCATGCTGACGTAGTTAATCTTTTTCTGTATTTATTCTTATTCAGGAAAATCCAGAAAATGTTCAAAACTTCTAAAAATCATATAAAATCAACCGTAGCTCCAAATGAAACAAGTTATGTATGAAAAATGATCAGCAAAATCCAATCCATCCATCTGCACTGGTTTCATGCATGTTTAAGCAACTTCACCTTGCTGTTCATATCAAAACATGATAATGCACTTTATGAACTAATAGTTTGAGTTTGAATTTGAATCTTTGGTTCAAATAAGATCAAACCTTTCTGTTCTTAGCTGCATTAGCCCAAATCACAGCATATTGCCATGTCATGATCATGCATCATATTGTGCATTGCATTTATTGTGTTTCTTCTTTGTTTGTCGGTGGTTGTTCCCTCTCGATAGACGTGTTCCGACGATGAGTTCGATGACACCGATGAAGAAACTATATTATCTTCAGAAGTGCCAGGCAAGCAAAACCCCCTTGTTCATTCCGATACTATCCCACTTTCTCGCTCCTGCTCTATTTTACTGCATTAGGACAATGACGATACAACTGTTACCTGCTGCGGTAGTTGAACCCCTTTATCCTCTGCATGACCTGTCATTGCCACAGTAAATAGATGAAACCCACTAGCATGAGTAGGAGTTGTTTGAGCCCTGATGTGCCTACTCAGTCATGCTTGTTGTCATGCCTGCTATTGCTTAGAGTTGTGTCAGGTCTGATTCATCGGGGATGAATCGGAGGTGTGTGAACATGTCCTACTGTGTGTGAGCTAAGTGTGTGTACATGATTTGGTAAACGTAGCGGTGAGAGGCCATGTAGGAGTACATGGTGGGTTGTCTCATTGCAGCCGTCCTCAGGAACTGAGTTCTGTGTTTGTGATCCATGAACAGTTACTACCACACATTGGGTTCCGATAACTCGACCCCTCTCGGCTTCTTAATCACCCTTGTTCTCTGTCCAGGAGTTGCAACTATTTCTGGTGTTTGTAGGTAGTGTTAGTAGTCTACCAAGTGGCACCCGGTACAGGTGGGCTTGGGACAGACTAGGCACAGTGGCCCGGTGTACCAAATGGCACCCGGATGGTGGACTTGGGAACCCTGCACACATCATTTGGGGCCGTGAGCGACACCCCGGCCGGATCTCCTTGCGGATGGAACCCGAATAGGCGATAAACCTGGACGAGAGACTTGAGTGTTTAGGTAGGCCGTGGCCGACTCCCTCGCCAGGCTTCCGCTTGAAGGTTGCCGAGATACACGAGGTGTACATGGCGGTAAGTGGTGAGAGCGTGTGTGAAGAAGTACACCCCTGCAGGGTTAACATTATATATTCGAATAGCCGTGTCCGCGGTAAAGGACTTCTGGGTTGCCTATACAGTTCATAGATAACTTGAAGTGGATACTCTAAAATACGCAAGATCAGCATGAGTGCTATGGATGGCGTTCTCGTAGGGAGACGGGAGCGGATCCATAGTGGTGTATTGATATGGTGAATATGTGGACTCGTGTGCGCCACCTCAAAAGAGTTACTTGAAGTCATAGTTCAGGATAGCCACTGAGTCAAAGCTGGCTTGCTGCAGTCAAACTCCACGATCCCCTTTGTTGATAATGATGCATATGTAGTTAGTTCTGATGTAAGTCTTGCTGGGTACATTTGTACTCATGTTTCCCTATTTTATGTTTTTGCAGAGAGACTTCAGTCTCGCTAGTAGTTCCGGTTGGACTTCGACGTTTAGCTTGTTACCTCAGCTACGATCTTGTGCCCTCGGCAGGATCTAGTAGATAGTCAGGCTTCTCAGCCTTTTTCATTTATAGTTGTCTATACTCAGACATGTGAAGCTTTCGCTTGTGCTTTGATTTGTGTGCTCTGAATGTTGGGTCATGAGACCCATGTTTGTAATATCTCGCTCCTCGGAGCCTATTGAATTAAATACTTGAGTTGTAGAGTCATGTTGTGATGCCTTGTTGTATTTGCACATATCGAGCATATTGTGTGTATGTTATTGAAAAGCTTGGTATGTGTGGGATCTGACTATCTAGTTGTTTATCCTTAGTAGCCTCTCTTACCGGGAAATGTCTCCTAGTGCTTCCACTGAGCCATGGTAGCTTGCTACTGCTCCGGAACACTTAGGCTGGCCGGCATGTGTCCTTCTTCGTTCCTGTGTCTGTCCCTTCGGGGAAATGTCACGCGATGAATACCGGAGTCCTGTTAGCCCGCTACAGCCCGGTTCATCGGAGTCCTGCTAGCCCAGTGCTACAGCCTGGATTCACTCGCTGATGATCGACACGTTCGATGCTGGGTCATGGATGCCTGTCCCTGTAAGTTTGTGCCACTTTGGGTTTACGGCTAGCCATGCCAGCCCGGGCTCCTTATCATATGGATGCTAGCGACACTATCATATACGTGTGCCAAAAGGCGCAAACGGTCACGGGCAAAGGTAAGGCGACACCCGTGGGAATACCGTGCGTGAGGCCGCAAAGTGATATGAGGTGTTACATGCTAGATCGATGTGGCATTGAGTCGGGGTCCTGACAGCTTTGGTATCAGAGCTTGACTGCCTGTAGGATTACCAAGCCAAACTGGTCGAAGTTGAGTCTAGAAATTCTTTAGTTATATAAGGGAATTGATTGTGGGATGGAACGTAAGGCTCTTTTTACTCCTTATACCTCACGGCCTTCTGATCTGAGTCATCCTCTTCTCTTCCTACGGGGTGAAGGAACTAGGCCTTCTCATCTATCTATTAGGATGACGTGTTACTAATCCGTAGACTTATAGGATTGTTGGTTTCAAGCCTCGGTTAACTTCCTACTACTTCCGTATGTTAATTGTTGATCTCGAAACCTTGATATTGTGCTTCTGAGTGGCGATGCCACCATTTTTTTAGCATGTCTAAAATTCTTTTGAGCATTTGCAGCCGTTATGCTCTCCGAGTCATCCCAGGTTTGTAAACAATCTGATGCACTTGCAATACTTTCCCTTTGGTTTTGATGTTCCTTTGGGCCAGGCTGATCACACTAATTGCTGAGTTGAGGTAATCTATTGCCTCGACATATATGTTGGAGTTATTATTATGACCCTAGGTGTCTTAGGGGATCATCTAGTAATCTAGCCATGATTTGTGTCCCAGTGTGATCATTCTGGTCAACATTCTCGAAAGCATCCCTTGATGCAATTTAGCTAGTAGGTATTCTAGTCCTGGGTTTTGAACCCGAGATTCACTCCACCTAATCCATGTTGATAGTGTTTGCTAGTCCCTTTAGGATATTAGTAACCTTTGCGATAGTCCTCGAGGTCCGTGGTATATCTTTCTTCCAAATACCATGAGCTACTTATGGCAGAAGTTCCTCGTTGAACCGAAAGATCACAACCAGAGTGCTCTTGGCGAGTTCTCCATTCTATATTGTGGCTCTACCAGTTCTATCTTTCTGCATTGGTTATCCGGAAGAAACCTGTTGAACTTGGTTCGACATACTAATCTATGCATCCACAACTCAGAATGATATAAGTTCCTTGAGTTGACCCTCCTCAGCTGTATTCCGACCCTAGTCTATCAGTTGATAGCCAAGTTTATGGCGTGCATTCGTGTTATCGATGCCTATTATTCTTGTGGTCCATCGAGCCATTCTATTCCGGAATGACTAGGAGAAACAAACTCCAGTACCTTGTCCATTTCCAGGATTGGGTCAAAGCAGTTGTATTCCGCAGATCGAAATGCAATCAAGCTTTTAGTCTGTTCTACCCTGAAGTATTACCCACTTTAAGTCAGGAATGTCATGAGAATTGCACCTTCTCTTTTGAATTCTTGACGTAGTGATACTTCTCGCCATCATTACTCATTCCTCGGTTCCGTGTTGATGCAACCGGAATGCCGACAAGTGAATCGTGATGTGTGGAATCTATACACCTAGCAAATCCGTCGCTTGGTAGTTAAATGGACGATAACCTCATTCTTAGCATGTTGATTATTGAATCATCACCATTCTAAGATTGATTGTGCTACCTAGTCCTTATTTCTGGTGCACTCCTCGATCAATGAGTTAGGATTGTGCCAATCCCTCGCTCTTGTGATCATATCTTCTTGCCCTGAAAAGCAAGATTGTTCGTGAGTCTAGTGACATATCGGTGGTTCGTGATTTTCTGAATATCTTCTCGGAAGTATCACCAGGTCGTCACTTGACCGCTATGTTGAGTTCGTGATCAAGATGGTTTCTCTATGAACCACCCTTTCTCCGAGAATCTGTGTCGGATACCCTGAGCAAGTTGGTTAAGCTAAACAACAACTTGGAGAGTTGGAAGATAAAAGCTTGTCCGACTCAGTTCATTCCAAAGGGATATCTTTGTGCGTGTTTGTTGTAGAAAGATGATTTCTTCATCGATTGGTCCTCGTGATCAGTTGTGAACCTATCGTCTTGCCCAAACCTTGATTTGAGTGTGGGCCATCGTCAAGTCAAGTTAGAACCAACGATATTTGTAAGGTTGTCTTACTCGCGGTTATCCCTCGAGCATACACCATTACATCTTTTGGGTCTGACCAATGCTATGTCCTTGTTCACATAATTATGGAATTCCATTTATATGGTCATCCCGATGACTTGTTGTTGAGCCCATCAGCAGCATTTTATCTTCTCCATGATCATGTTGAACATCCATCTAGTATTGGAAACTTTGTAAACAATACCTTCGTATCCCATTCATGAGGTATATGTTCGGATGAAAGAAGTGACTTTCTCTAATTCACGTGCACTTGGTGTAAGTTGCCGTCGTGGATCCGAGAAAGATTGTTTTTGCTTCCTTTGGAATCATCCCAAGTCAGTCATGCATGTGCGAAGTATACATTGGATTGTGAGAATTAGCTACCTTCATTCTATATGTGTTCCTAGCACGCCAAGCCACTGATTTACTTTCTCAAGGATGAGAAGTTCATCGATAAGTGCACAAGGACTTCGATATCCTCGATGATGGTTCCCTACCAGAACTCAGTAGTATTTTACTATAAGACTACCACATGGTCATGCTTGTCTGGGACAGCGTGTTCACATGTGTGTAGCAGAACCAGCTCATGTTTTGGAGCTTACTCTGTAGTCCATTTCCCGAGAATCTCGCAACGTCATCTCATCGACTTGTGTTGCAAACTTTCTTTTCTAGACTTGATGAGTCTGGAATATCCTGACGCCAACCAGATCTGAATCTCAGACAGATATGATGGTTGGAACGTTTCCCAAGAACTATAATAATGGTCTCACCATAACCGGTAAAGTGGATGTCGTGGCTGACACACCCAGTCGGAAGATCCATTATTGTAGTATCTTGATTGAGGAAGTTGGCCACCTCCCCATAAGGATTTCGCAGGATTTACTTCCATAGTTATTCCTTATGGATTCTTGAGCTCCCAAAGTCCGACCTATACTTGATGGCCACGTTAATGCCTTAAGTACGACTGTGGTATGTGGAACATCAAGGAGAACATTAGAAGCGGAGTGCTAAATGTCTCTCGGTCGATCATCCAGATTTTGTTTCCTTGGCCTCGCTAAGGTGAAATCTGAGAAGGTGTTATCTTCCTTTGCATCTGCATCATCCATCATTATTCATCATGGTAGTATGTTGTGTTGCCAGGATCCTTGACACGGAGATTGGTAAACCCTGATGAATATGGAAATGCTCAATTCTTGAGAGCACGCATAAGCGCTAGGTGTTATCATCGGCACTAACTGGGATTGCTCTCAGTTTCCTCGGTTATGCTATAACTTTTCAAACAGTGAACTCACTCTCTACTGTTGAGCTTCTCCCCAGTTACTAAAATTATCCCTTGTGTTGTTTTCAACAAGGTAATCCACATTATCCATTCTAATCTGGGTATACCATTCTACCGAACCCCTCCAAATGATCGCTCGAGAATTGCCTTAGGCTGGTATAAAGAGTTTCAATGATCTCTGACTCAAAGGTAATTCTTTTTGCCAATTAAGGGGATATTTCTACTAGTCACCTTCCCTAAGGTGCCCTGTTATGGTATCATGGCAACCCAACTCCTCGCTACGTCGACAACGGTTCACCAGCCTCTTAAGCGTGGAATTGTTGTCTACCTAGTGAACCCTCGTCATTTGTTCCACTCCATCCCTCTAGATGTGTGTTTCGTGTCTCAGCTCGAGTGATGTTGCTATGTCTCATTTCATGAGTTGATCCTAAGTTGTTTGATCTTCGAGAAGATCGATCCTTCTAGAGTCTCCTTCTCCTCTTGTTGTCATGTTGGCTGGAGTTCTCAAAGCAAGACGACAAGACAAAGATGGTGATTGAGTCAACGTCCTTATGAAGTGCAACCTGGATCGTGAAGACCATGTTAGCTTGTGTCCCTCTGTCTTCTTACCTCACGTCATGAATCTCGGGACGAGATTCTTGTTTAGTGGGGGCGAGTTGTCACAGCCCTAGCTTAGCCCTTGCCTGAGTCTGCATATGTAGCCATGCATCATATATAAATTTCTGAAACTTGAATTGAGGTTAGTTGAAACCCTCAAAAATTAGTTCAAAAATTAATCAACATTCAAATCTCATCAAATGAGTCCAAGAAAATGTTCCTCTTGTTCTCTGAAAATATTGGCAAGAGATAAAATTCAAACCAATATTTTTGGAGTCCCATAAATATTTATTTTGGGCATTTGAGTTAATCCAATAATTATTTGCATTGGATTTATATTTGATATATGTTAAATATAAACTCCAATAATTCTAAAATTGTGTGTGGCCTTGATTATATTTTACCAGGCCACATTATAATTTTAGAATTTATAAAAATGATTTGGTATAAAATCAAATCAAAACAAATTGCAAAAATAGAAAACAGAACAAAAGTAAAACAGAGCAGAACTTACCTCAGCCTACCTGCACGGCGTGCTACTGTTGCCGGCCCAGCTGTGCAGCCCAGCCCACCTGGCCTTTTGCCAGTCATCTCCTAGCTCCTGCCAGGAGGACGACGCCGTGTCGCCCGCGCACGCACCTGAGGTTTCCACGTCCTGCTTCGTGCTGGCGGCCTCCCCTTCGAGCCTGTCCGCGCCTGGAGACACCCAGAACCCCCTCACTCACTCCTCCATCTCTCTGGTCTCTCCCTCACCCCTAGGCCTAGCTCCTTCCCAAGCTCCATCCGAGAGCAACCGCGCCGGCCTCCGTCTTGCGTACGCGTAGCCACCGTCCTCCTGTCGCCGCATCGCCGGGTCTAGAAGCTCCACCGTCGAGCACCTCGTCTCCACACCGAAGGAAACGAGTCGGAGGGCTCCGCCTCATCGCCAATGTTGCCATCTTTGCCGTCGGTGCCCGAAGGAAGTCACCATCGATTCGCAGCAACCTGGCCGTCCCCGACCTCATTGACAACGCCATTGGATGCGCTGTGAGCACCCACGCCGTTTACCCCTTCTCCCCTGGTCGCGCTCGTCCTCTAGGTCGTAGCCCCGCCATGGCCGAAGCTCCGCCGCCGCATATGCTCGCCGCCGGCGACGCTACAGCCCTCCCCTGCAGCTGCCACTTGCACTAACCAACGCGCCTCACTGCGGGCTTCCAAAAGAGCCTAGCCGCGCTCCGAACGGCCACCGGAATCGGCCGGCCGGAGTATCTCCGCCGTCGGCTATGGTCGCCGGTGGCTAACCGCCGACGTAACCGGCCATTAAGGCCTAATTACCCCGCTAACCCACCCCCTAATCCACTGACCCATGGACCCCACTCCCTAAATAACTCCAGCTTTATTTCATGTTTAGATTAGTGTTAATCTTGCGGACCCCACGTGTCAGTTTGACTTTGGCCAAGTCAGCATTGTCTGGTCCCACATGTCAGTGACCTAAACAGCCCTGTGTCACTGACATGTGGCCCCCACATGTCAGGTTTGACCTGGGCTGGCGCCTTTGACATGATGACATCACCCCGACGTCATGCTGACGCAGTTAATCTTTTTCTGTGTTTATTCTTATTCAGGAAAATCCAGAAAATGTTCAAAACTTCTAAAAATCATATAAAATCAACCGTAGCTCCAAATGAAACAAGTTATATATGAAAAATGATCAGAAAAATCCAATCCATCCATCTGCACTGGTTTCATGCATGTTTAAGCAACTTAACCTTGATGTTCATATCAAAACATGATAATGCACTTTATGAACTCATAGTTTGAGTTTGAATTTGAATCTTTGGTTCAAATAAGATCAAACCTTTCTGTTCTTAGCTGCATTAGCCCAAATCACAGCATATTGCCATGTCATCATCATGCATCATATTGTGCATTGCATTGATTATGTTTCTTCTTTGTTTGTCGGTGGTTGTTCCCTCTCGATAGACGTGTTCCGACGATGAGTTCGATGACACCGATGAAGAAACTATATTATCTTCAGAAGTGCCAGGCAAGCAAAACCCCCTTGTTCATTCCGATACTATCCCACTTTCTCGCTCCTGCTCTATTTTACTGCATTAGGACAACAACAATACAACTGTTACCTGCTGCGGTACTTGAACCCCTTTATCCTCTGCATGACCTGTCATTACCACAGTAAATAGATGAAACCCACTAGCATGAGTAGGAGTTGTTTGAGCCCTAATGTGCCTACTCATTCATGCTTGTTGTCAAGCCTGCTATTGCTTAGAGTTGTGTCAGGTCTGATTCATCGGGGATGAATCAGAGGTGTGTGAACATGTCCTACTGTGTGTGAGCTAAGTGTGTGAACATGATTTGGTAAAGGTAGCGGTGAGAGGCCATGTAGGAGTACATGGTGGGTTGTCTCATTGCAGCCGTTCTCAGGAACTGAGTTCTGTGTTTGTGATCCATGAACAGTTACTACCACACATTGGGTTCCGGTAACTTGACCCCTCTCGGCTTCTTAATCACCCTTGTTCTCTGTCCAGGAGTTGCAACTAGTTTCTGGTGTTTGTAGGTAGTGTTAGTAGTCTACCAAGTGGCACCCGGTACAGGTGGGCTTGGGACAGACTAGGCACAGTGGCCCGGTGTACCAAGTGGCACCCGGATGGTGGACTTGGGAACCTTGCACACATCGTTTGGGGCCGTGAGAGACACCCCGGCCGGATGTCCTTGCGGATGGAACCCGAATATGCAATAAACCTGGACGAGATACTTGAGTGTTTAGGTAGGCCGTGGCCGACTCCCTCGCCAGGCTTCCGCTTGAAGGTTGCCGAGATACACGAGGTGTACATGGCGGTAAGTGGTGAGAGCGTGTGTGAAGAAGTACACCCCTACAGGGTTAACATTATCTATTCGAATAGCCGTGTCCGCGGTAAAGGACTTCTGGGTTGCCTGTACAGTTCATAGATAACTTGAAGTGGATACTCTAAAATACGCAAGATCAGCGTGAGTGCTATGGATGGCGTTCTCGTAGGGACACGTGAGCGGATCCATAGTGGTGTATTGATATGGTGAATATGTGGACTCGTGTGCGCCACCTCAAAAGAGTTACTTGCAGTCGTAGTTCAGGATAGCCACTGAGTCAAAGCTGGCTTGCTGCAGTCAAACTCCACCATCCCCTTTGTTGATAATGATGCATATGTAGTTAGTTCTGATGTAAGTCTTGCCGGGTACATTTTTACTCATGTTTGCCTATTTTATGTTTTTGCAGAGAGACTTCAGTCTCGCTAGTAGTTCCGGTTGGACTTCGACGTTTAGCTTGTTACCTCAGCTACGATCTTGTGCCCTCGGCAGGATCTAGTAGATAGTCAGGCTTCTCAGCCTTTTTCATTTATAGTTGTCTGTACTTAGACATGTTAAGCTTCCGCTTGTGCTTTGATTTGTGTGCTCTGAATGTTGGGTCATGAGACCCATGTTTGTAATATCTCGCTCCTCGGAGCCTATTGAATTAAATACTTGAGTTGTAGAGTCATCTTGTGATGCCATGTTGTATTTGCACATATCGAGCATATTGTGTGTATGTTATTGAAATGCTTGGTATGTGTGGGATCTGACTATCTAGTTGTTTATCCTTAGTAGCCTCTCTTACCGGGAAATGTCTCCTAGTGCTTCCACTGAGCCATGGTAGCTTGCTACTGCTCCGGAACACTTAGGCTGGCCGGCATGTGTCCTTCTTCGTTCCTGTCTCTGTCCCTTTGGGGAAATGTCACGCGATGAATACCGGATTCCTGTTAGCCCGCTACAGCCCGGTTCACCGGAGTCCTGCTAGCCCAGTGCTACAGCCTGGATTCACTCGCTGATGACCAACACGTTCGATGCTGGGTCATGGATGCCTGTCCCTGTAAGTTTGTGCCACTTTGGGTTTACGGCTAGCCATGTCAGCCCGGGCTACTTATCATATGGATGCTAGCGACACTATCATATACGTGTGCCAAAAGGCGCAAACGGACCCGGGCAAAGGTAAGGCGACACCCGTGGGAATACCGCGCGTGAGGCCGCAAAGTGATATGAGGTGTTCCATGCTAGATCGATGTGGCATTGAGTCGGGGTCCTGACACCAAACTTGAATCTATCTCATTCTGCATCTCATATTCTGCCTAGTCTATTCACTTATGCTTCTTTACAAGTTAGATTCCTCACTTGTACTTATTCTTGGATTTGTACAACTCTGGAACCAACTCTCATCAAATAAGTGAATGTCTTCGCGTTATGAGGTCAATGTCTTCAAACTAATTTATCTTCAAAATCTTCTGAGAATGCATATGACCTCTTCCCCTGCCCTCGCACCTCTAATGCTGTCAAAGGTACATGTCTGTGGGAGAATCCCTTGGTTCTCATAGTCTGCATTCATTTATAGAATTCTTGCAGAGTCACATCAATTCACCTGAAGCTCGTTCTTGTCTGACCAGCCGTCTGAAGCCATTGCACGTACTAAAGCCCTTCAGTTTAAACTTCATGGCAACTAAGAAGTCAGCATGAAAGGGAGGTAGACAGCGCCATGGTAACACTTCCAAGGATTTGCCTCCAGATTTGCACGAGATGTACAAAACAGACCCCGAGGAAACCTATATCGGCCGCAAGAATCGAATCCAGTGGATTTGAAGATATTAGGCAGAAGAGTGGTTCAAATACCGCTTCGTTACTGAAGAATATGCAGAGAATAATGCCATCAAGGGACCCTGGGGAGATATTGTGTACAAAAATCTTCAACCCCAGTCCCTTCTTGAAGCCATCCAACGAGAATTCTGTCGGTGCATGATTCGCGGACCGCAGCCAGAGAACGCTGATCCTTCTTCTCTGTTGTGGTGCCATGAAGACCATTTGTTCAAGCGCAACAACCAGTTCACCAAAGACTCAGCTGCACAGAACAAGAAGGCTCTAGGGCTTGACTTCAACCCTGGTCCTTCCTCACCTCGGGATGATGGCACCCATGAAGCCAATGAGAACAGGATCGGCCCCTTCTACAACCTTGCTGGACTCATCACCCACATTGTTGTCCAAGGTGCCAAAGTAGATCATTCTGACGATGGTGCTGACACTGATGAAGCTCCAGCTCCTACTCCAAAGCCGCAGAAGCAAAAGAAGGCTAAAGCTTGAAAGTCATCTGCTACTCCAAAATCTTCGTGAGTGAAGCCATTGGCAACTGCCCCTCCTGCTCCCAGTAACACCTCTGAAGATCTCTCTCGCATCTCTAAGAAGCGTGAGAAGCCGCAGAAGAAACATGTTCAGCAACACAATCAAGCACTGACACCTGCTGCCATTTTGAGGAATGAATCTGAAGCCATTGACTTGTCTTCAGATGAAGAATTTGGCAATGATGCTCTCGAGCAGTTGATCAAGAGCAAGCAAGAGGCAGAGATCTTCAATGATCTACCCTCTTCGATGTGAACATCTTGCACAATTTCATTGTGGAATGGTTCGACAATCAAGATCTTAGCTTTGATGATCTTCAACTCCCCATTGGCATCAGCGTCTCCTTTCAAGGCGCAATTGCTCCCGAGCTAGCTCTGGCTAAGCGAATTGTTGAACTGAAGCACAAGATTGATTTTGAGCAGGAACAGTTCAAGAAGCATGTGGCCAAGCTGACTGTGGCTGATGTCCAGAAATTCAAGGTGATGCTCAATGACCTCAAGGAGGCGTTTCGCAAGAAACGTGAGGAAGCCAAAGGCTCAAGAGAGCGCATGAAAACTCTTGCTGCCAAGTGTTTTCAGGCTTAAAATGAAGCTGAAAAACGCAAGGCTCTTGGGCGTCCTGGTATTGACCCCAAGATGGCTGCCAAGCACAAGAAGAAGCACACTGTGTCACTGACTGAAGCTCCTCGGTGGGAAGAACCTCACATTGTCTTCCCAGCAAACATGACAGGCTCGAAGCCTTAGGTCTTCATAGTGGCTTCAGATCAGCAGAAAACCAAGGCAGCTGAAGCCGAAGCCAGAAAGAGCAAAATAGCGCACCACTGATGATGCACCACCCCCCAAGAAGAGAAAAACCAAGAAGAGAGATCGGGATGCTCCCACAGAGCCCCTTATAGTGGAACCCATTGCTTTCGCACACACTGACCCTGACAATCAAGAGCATCAGTTGATCGTTCATGAGTCTGCTTCCACAGAGGCTCCTGAAGCTCAAGAAGTTCCAGTCGTTGACCCCATCGCGACTAAAGACATTGGTCCTCACGACAATGTAGAAGATGATGTAGTTCTTCCTCTGATTGAGTGCCCGATGGTACCATCGCTTCTTCTCATGAACAGTGAGCTCATCAGTATTGGTCGTCCTTTGACGCCAATCTCTCAAGATGCCTCGTGGGCTGATCGCCCCCAGCCAGCAACCCCAAGTCAAGATTCAGCAAGTACACCTCGTCCTCCACTAGCGCAAGCCACAAGTCCATTGGTGAATGATGATAATTACATGGAGACCAGACCCTCGCCAAAGGCGTCGCCCATTTTTCAACGGCTTCGCAAAGGTCTCAAGCCATCGGTCTCCATGACCAACATCACAGAAGAAGACTCAAACCAGTCCAGCTCAGGGGCACGTCAAGTGTTCCCTGAAGACAATCCTCCTGTGACGGTTCCCTTGTCTGAAGCAAATGTTGCTGAAGACAATTCGGCTGCATCAGCCGCAGAAAGACAAGAATAAGAGCATGTTGCTACTCCCCCTACCACCAAAGAAGTTGTTCTCGAGGAGAACGTATCTGTGCCCAACCCTCCAGCTCCTCAAGTGGAGGTTAAGAATCCTGAGGCGCCCACCAATAACACCTCTGAAGCCAATGACGTTGTCATGGCTGAAGACAATGTGGCGCCTGCAGTGAACACTGTGCCTGTAGCCACTGTTGCTCCTACAATGAATGTGCAGCCTGACGCCTCTGCTGATGCCACTGCTCCTGTTCCGCCACCAAGGCCCCACACCATTGAGCATGCATTCTACCAAGGCGAGCTTGTTCCTGTCAGATGGCCAATTCTGGTTCCTCCGCCTGCTCCTGGACCTCAGTTTGACTATCATGTGGAGCACAGGCCTCAGGTTCAGAAGCCAAAACCATGGCTGCCAAGGTTCCCAGGTACTGCATCGGCACCAGGCTCATTCAATGTCCACGGCTTCATTTCACACAACACCTTCTTCGATTCTGGCAAGAACCCATATTCCAAAATATCATCAGATCAGTTCTATACAATCAGGAGCGCATATTTCCTCATATGCGTCTGGACACTGAAGCCATTGCTGGTCTGCCCTGCCTAGAAGAAGCCCTAGACTGCTTTCGTGATGCTGGCCTTCTGTAGTTTGTCACCGACAAGGAACATTGGAATGAAGAGCATCTCCTGCAATTCTATGCAACCCTCCACATTCGCGGCTACAACAGGGATACAACGACATGGATCCTTGAGTGAATGGCGGGCAACGTTCATCATGAAGCCAAAGCCTTTGATCTCATTGAGCTTACCGGCCTCTCCACTCCAGGAGAACTGTATGAACCTGGTTGTCAGTTTCATCGCGATGCATTGGAGAGCATCTTCCAGAAGCCAGATCCCAACATGTGCCAGATGCTTAGTATGATGAAGCCACTGCCCCAGGATGCTGAGTATCCCAAGGAATTCCTTGTTGAAGACCTAGAGTATCTACCCGGCACTATCTATCATATCATTAGGCGAACTCTATGGCCCATCAAAGGGCATTCCTCCTCAGCAAAGCTTGAAGGTGCAATGAAGACATTGGTCTTCTACATTCTAAATGGCAAAAGCTTCAATACTCAAGATTTCTTCATTCGCCAGTTTGCTGCATCTGGGTCTGACATTTTTGGTCTGAAGTTCTATGCTCCTTGGATCATGCGTCTGATCAAGCTCCACTCTGCCATTGACTATCAGCCCTCTGCTCGTAACCATCTCATATTTTTACCAGAGGTTGATATGTCCATTGAAGCCATTTACCCAGAGCCTGCCAAGGAAGCACTATATCTTCACAATATAGATCGTCAGAGCTTTTCCCAGCATGTTGAAGGTGTTCAGGTTGCTTCTCGTGTTTATCCACTGGCCGGAAACACTCGCCGTGCACGCACTGAAGCCACTGAAAGCACCATTGCTCCAAGGCCTCGGAAGCGCTCTCGTGTGCTCACTGACCGAGAGCTTCTCGTGGCCTTGCATCAAAAGCATGACAAGCATCACTACTGGATGAAGCGTCAAATGCAAAGCCTCTTGGTGGATGTCAATCGTATTTGCAATCTTGCCACCAAGAATGCCTTTGTCACGCATGAAACCTGTCGGAGGTGTTGGAAGAGTCTGACATTGCTAAGTGCTGAAGCTGATCTTCAAGACGATGGTTTCACTGAGAGATTCATGTTTGACCACACTCCTCCCAGGATTGTTGTCTTACGTCGAACCCCGTCTCTTGAAGACTCAGAGTACTCCTCCTCCGCAGCAACTGTGAATGCCAGAGTCTTGGATGAAGCAGATGATGCTACCTCACCACCTCCAACCTCAGCGCATGTCGACACTACACCAAGTTCTTCGGCACTACCAAACCTCAACGACGATCCTACTGCTTCACCTACTCCTCATGGGAACGAGTAGAGCCTATGTCTTCAAACCTTTTTGGTCCTTACTGACAAAAGGGGGAGAATCATAGTTTGATAGTCTTCAAGTGGGTCCTGATGGGTGGTTGATATACTTTTTTCCTAGTGCTTACAACTCTCGTTTTGTTACATTTGGTTCTTTGAGTTGTAACACTTGAACTTGATGGTCGTCTGCTATTTTTTCTGCTATTCTATGTGATGCTGTCGGTGTACTAAAGTAGGGGTACCTTAGTATCCCGAACTTGTGCACGGGCAGTCGCAGCGTCCCGCGGCAAGGCTTGCTGGGTGTCCGCCAAGATCCTCCGTAGTTCCTATTGATGCCATTCAAGAACAAAGTGTTTTAACTAAGAAGACAAGACTCCGGCAAGAGGAGCTTGCCAGGAAGGACAAGGCCCCGGCAAGAGGAGCTTGCCGGGAAGGCCAACCAAGGCACTTCAAAGAACTTGCCGCGACGCGCCGCGCGTCCCGGCAAGACCCGACGAGCGGCAAGCTTTCGGGTGCGACAAGGCAACGACCGCGGCAAGGCGCTTGCCGCGGCGAAGCCACCACTCTGCGCACATGCTCCAGTGCATCTGTCGACATGTCGCCGCAGGATCGTTCCAGGCGCACGTGGCGGGAAGCTGTGCAGCCAAGTGGTGCTAGGTGGCAAGTGGGGATGACGAGAAGGCCATCGTGGAAAGCGGCGGCGCCCCTAACGGTCGCTTTTTCTACACTGTTTAGGCGACACGGATGGGCATTAAATGCTCTTGTCCCCTGCTGTCAGAGTTAGGTAGGGTGCACTATAGATAGAAGTTGTACCAACCACCCTTTTTACATTTGTACCCTTGACTGCGTTGCCACCTGTCGGTGACCCCTTTAGCCTATAAAAGGAGGCCCGTGCGCAACGTAGAAGGGGTTCGACTCATTCGAAACTACTCCACTCTCACGCTCTCAAGCAAGAACAGAATGCAATCACAAAGCAGCAGTAGGAGTATTATCTCTCCGGAGAGCTCCGAAGCTGGGTAAAAATTCCTCGCGTGCTTCGCCTCGATCCGCTCTTCGTGCGCCCTCCGCTCCCTGCCGGACCGAAAGGGGCCCTGCCCCATAGGTGCTCGTTTCCCACGACATCTTTGGCGCGCCAGGTAGGGGGCATCGAGGTTGTGTGAACTCGATCCGGCGTTCACGCGAGCTAGTTCATCATCATCTTCGTCGACATGCCACCGAAGAAGAAGGCTTCAGAGGTGGCTGCTCTGGCCGCGTCGATCCCACCGCCACCGGAGCGAACGGGCGGTGGGTTAGATGCCGGTGGAGGAGCGGGCGCCGACGAGGGAGCTCACGTCGTTTCCAGATCCAAGGACAAGGCCCCGCAAACTTTGGCGTCCGTACACGCACCGCGCCCATCTCAGGAGGCGCAGGATCGACAGCGTCATGTTGCTCGCAGCACCGTACTCGCATTAGAACAAGGCCAAGCTGGTGGATCTCGGAATGTTCAAGACCAGCATGCACACCAGCATGCTGGCACAAGTCAAGTGCGGTCGCCTGGACGGGGTACTGCTCCTTCCAACCCAGTTGGAAGTCCGAGCATATCCCGCTCCTCGCGCCGTTCACCACCGCCGCCGAAGACTCCAGAAGAAGCGTTGGCCCGAGCTCAACTACTTCTAGATTACCCTCCAGCGCCAGACAAGATCGACGACTGGAGGGCCACTATACAGAGCCTCATCGGCTTCGCCAACAGCGACACTCCACGGCAGCCAGCTACATCGAACCCGCGGCAAGACGTCCAGACGCGAGCCGATGGCGACAAGACCGGTGGAGGTGCAACCACCGTGCACTCCCCGCCCCGAAGGCCAAGATCGCCGACTCGCCGGATCAACCACGACACTGACTCCACGGCGTAATCAGATCCACGAGCTCGTCGCGATCAACGCCAAGTTCTTCAAGAACGACAACACGAAGACGCTCGCACCCACATCGAGCATCGGAGAGAAGCGCGACGTCAATCAGACCAGCGCGCTGGGCCCGCTGTTGACATGCATGCGCCAGGGGAACCAGGTGACTTGCCGTACACGGTAGGTTGCCCTGCGTTTACTCGTGAGCTACGGCATGTCCAGTGGCCCAGTACCAAGAACTTCAAGCCAGATGTACTGGAGAAGCATGATGGCAGGTTGCATCCGTCGGAGTTCCTCAGCATCTACACCATTGCGGTGCAAGCTGCCGGGGGGCGCGACAAGAAGATCCTTGCCAACTACTTCCCACTAGTGCTCAAGCCTAACGTCAGATCCTGGCTCATGCACTTGCCGGACAACTCCATCTCCTCATGGGCAGATCTGTGCCATCAGTTTGTCGGTGCCTTCACAGGCGGCCACAAGCCTCATGGCCAGGAAAGTGATCTTCATCTGCTCGCCCAGAAGGAAGGAGAGTCCCTGCGCAAGTATATTCAGAGATTCAGCCAAGTGCAGCGCAACATCCCAGATGTCCACCCCGCCGCGGTTATTAGCGCATTCCATCAGAACGTGCGTAACCGCAGGATGCGGGAAGAGATGGCGATGTGCAAGATAAGGGACGTCAGTGAGCTATACGCCCTGGCCGACATATGTGCACGTGCTGAGGAAGGGAGGAAACTCCCCAGAGAGAACACAGGATCAGGGGGGTCAGACAGTGAGGATGCCGCCCCGGCAAAGAACAACCGATGGCGGAACAACAGAAGAAGGAAAGGCAAAGATGTGGTAGCTGTCGAGCAGTCCGGCAACGGAGGTGGCGCCAAGGAAGCAGAACCTGTGGTGGCCACCGACAAGCAGGGTAGCTCCGACAAGTAGTACTGCCAGATCCACCGTACCAAGGGCCAATCTCCAAAGTTGCAAGAAGGTTGAACAGCTTGTCGAGCTATAGAAAGCTGAGTACGAGCGACGCGACAAGGAGAAGGCCCAGGAGGGTACTGGCGGATCCGGCAAGAAGCGTCTTAGCAGGGGAGGGCGCCGCGGTAAGGCCAAGCAGCGGCAAGGAGACAGGCCTCCCCGCGGCTGCGACAAGGATGAAGATGAAGACGATGACGAAGACATGGAGGATGATGAGGCCGACGAGCAGGAGTTTCAGAAGGCAACATAGGTTCTGTGCGTTGATGGTGGTGCTTCTCTGCATACTTCGCACCGCCAGCTCAAACAATGGGTGCGGGAAGTGAATGCAGCAGAACCACCAGTTGAGTCACACAAGCCTCTGAAGTGGTCCAGCACGCCCATCATCTTTGATGTTGAGGATCACCCTGATCGCATAACTGCGGTCGGGTGCTTGCCGATGTTGGTTTCACCAACTATCCGCAACCTCAAGGTCACAAAGATGTTGGTTGACGGCGGGGACGGCTTGAATCTGATCTCCTCAGCGGTACTCAAGAAGCTCCAGATCCCCGACAGCGAGCTCGAAGAGACTGGTACTTTCCAAGGAATCAATCCGGGAAGGAGCAAGCCGAAGGGGAAGATCATGTTGCCAGTGACATTTGGCAGCGAGCAGAATTTCAGGATAGAGAGAGTTACCTTTGACGTTGCTGATTTCCCATTGCCTTACAATGGGATACTCGGCCATCCAGCGCTCGCCAAGTTCATGGCAGCATCTCATTATGCATACAACGTGCTCAAGATGCCTGGTCCGATAAGTGTCATCTCTGTCCCTGGTGACAAGAAGGATGCCCTTATCTGTACCGATAAGATCTACCGGGAAGCAGCAGCCGCAGCCGAACGTAAACCACTTGCCGCTGAAGCTCCCGGGGGGAAGAAGAAGACCAAGTCCGGCAAGAGCTCTGATGCCCACTCCGGCAAGCGCACCTCTTCGGAGTGCTGCGCTACCGTCGAGGACGCACCATCGAGCTCCACCGGCAAGTGTAAGAAGGCGAAGACAGCTCCGCCAGAGACCAAGAAAGTGGCCGCCAAGGAGGACGGCACTGGTGGTACCTTCACCATCAGTGCCACGCTTGATCCTAAATAGGAAAGCACGCTCGTTGCTTTCCTGCGGGCGAATGTCGATGTGTTTGCATGGCAACCATCTGACATCCCCGGTGTTCCCAGGAAAGTAATTGAGCACCACCTTGCCGTCTGTCCCCACGCGCGGCCTGTCAAGCAGAAAGTTAGGAAGCAAGAAGTGGAGCGCCAAGAATTCATTGCTGAAGAGATCAAGAAGTTGGAAGCAGCAGGCCTGGCAAGAGGAGTGCTCCATCCAACATGGCTGGCCAATCCTGTAGTCGTGCGCAAGGCGAATGGAAAATGGAGGCTTTGTATTGACTTCACTGATGTTAATAAAGCTTGTCCCAAAGATCCATTTCCCTTTTCGCGCATTGACCAGATTGTCGACTCCACGGCAGGATGTGATTTGCTTTCATTTCTTGATGCATATTCAGGATACCATCAGATTTTTATGGCAGAAGAGGATGAGGAGAAGACCGCATTCATTACTCCATGTGGCACATACTGCTTTGTACGGATGCCTTTCGGACTAAAGAATGCTGGTTCAACATTTGCAAGGGTAGTTCATGAAGCTTTTGAGCCACAGTTGCACAGAAATGTAGAAGCCTACATGGATGACATAGTGGTCAAGAGCAAAGACAGAGCAACTCTGATCCAAGATTTGGACGAGACCTTTGCAAATCTGCGCAAAATCAATCTCAAACTCAACCCCGAGAAGTGCGTGTTTGGAGTCCCTTCCGGCAAGCTTCTCGGGTTCTTTGTGTCTCAGCAGGAGATTGAAGCTAATCCCGACAAGATCAAGGCTATTAAGCAGATCAAAGCACCGAAGCGCGTCAAGGATGTGAGAAGGCTTGCCGGCTGCGTGGCTGCTCTCAGCAGGTTCATCTCTAAGTCTGCTGAACGCGCCCTGCCATTTTTCAAAATTTTGAAAAAGGCAGGTCCAATGAAATGGACTCCAGAAGCGGAGGCTGCGCTGTAGGACTTGAAGAGATACCTGTCCTCTACTCCAATACTTGTCGCACCTAAATCACAAGAGAAGTTGCTGCTATATCTAACGGCAACCAATCAAGTGGTTAGTGCTGCGTTAGTAGCGGAAAGGGAGGCAGATGATGAGCCAGCGGCCACGACAAGTACATCCAGCGACAAGCAGGGGTCTTCCCCGACAAGATCTGGTCCCGACAAGGATGAATCTGTGCAGCCACAAGAGGAGAAGCAGAAGAAAATGGTGCAGCGCCCAGTTTACTTTGTCAGTTCCCTTCTGCAGAGGGCCAGATCAAGGTACTCTGGTGTGCAGAAGTTGCTTTTCAGCCTTCTCATGGCCTCGAGAAAGCTGCGCCATTACTTTCAAGCACATGAGATTACAGTTGTCACTCGCTTTCCGATGAAGACGATATTGCAGAATCCAGAGGCAACAGGTAGGATTGTCGAGTGGGCACTGGAGTTGTCAAGCTTTGGCCTCAAGTTTGGAAGTACTTCAACTATCCGGAGCCGAGCATTGGCAGAATTTATAGCAGAATGGGCGCCAACACCTGATGAAGAAACTCCAGAGACGAGCATCCCCGTCAAGGAAGCAAGCAAAGAATGTATCATGTACTTTGATGGTGCCTTCTCGCTGCAAGGCGCCGGTGCGGGCGTGTTACTTGTCGCACCCACCGGAGAGCACCTCAAGTACGTCATCCAGATGCACTTTCCCAAGGAGCAAGCGACAAACAATACTGCAGAGTATGAAGGCTTGCTTGCCGGACTTAGGATCGCGGCAGACCTTGGGATCAAGAAGCTTATTGTCAGGGGTCACTCGCAGCTTGTCATCCGCCAAGTAAACAAAGATTACCAGAGTCCGTTGATGGAAGCTTACATTGATGAAGTGAGAAAGTTGGAAGAGCATTTTGACGGCCTGCAGATGGAACATGTTCCAAGAGCCCAGAACGATGTTGCCGATGGCCTGTCAAAATGCACTGCATTAAAGTTACCTGTGGAACCAGGGATCTTTGTGCTTAGGCTGACTCAACCATCTGTGATACCATCAACTGGACAAAGAAAGAAGAGAAAGTTGATTTCCGGTGACTACTTTCCGGCTGAGCTCCCCGAAGCTGCCGCCAAGAAGGTCCCCAAGATCAATACCAAGAGTGCTGAGGAGCAGTCTGCTCCGACAAGCCCTAAGGTTTGTTTCGTTGAAGCAGACGCTCCCGACAAGTTTTGCTCCGGGAAACTTGCCGGGGGACATCAAGCTCCGGCTGAACTGCAGGTTCTTGCCGTAGAAGCAGATGTTCCCGCAGCAGCCTTTATGCCTTTAGTCCTTGTTGTTGAGCCGCAAGCTCCAGCATGGGCACAGCAGATTGTCCGTTTCCTTCAAACAGGAGAACTTCCCGAAGAGCAAGAAGAAGCGGAAAGAGTACCCCGGCAATCAAGTATGTACCAGTTTGTCGATGACATACTGTACAGAAGGAGATTCAACGGAGTGAAATTGAAGTGCATTCCCCGGGAAGATGGACAGAAGCTGTTGGCGGAGATACATGGAGGCATATGTGGTCATCACATTGGCGCAAGAGCACTTGCCGGCAAAGCTTTCCGGCAAGGTTTCTTTTGGCCAACAGCCCTCCAGGATGCAACTGCACAATTAACCAGGTGTGAAGCGTGCCAGTTCCACTCCAAGCAGATACACCAGCCAGCTCAAGCTCTCCAGACGATCCCTTTATCCTGGCCATTTTCGGTCTGGGGGCTCGACATCCTCGGCCCCTTTTCCCGAGCTGTCGGGGGCTTTGAGTACTTGTACGTGGCAATCGACAAGTTCACAAAGTGGCCGGAAGTGGAAGCGGTGAGGAAGGTGACAGAACAGTCAGCAGTCAAGTTCTTCAGGTCGATTGTTTGCTGTTTCGGAGTCCCTAGCAGGATCATCACCGACAATGGCACACAATTCACGAGCCGCACCTTCATGCAGTACGTCCAAGATCTTGGCGCCAAGGTCTGCTTCGCTTCTGTTGCTCACCCGAGAAGCAACGGTCAAGCGGAGAGGGCAAACGCTGAAGTGCTGCGCGGGCTCAAGACCAGAACTTTCGACAGGCTGCACAAGTGCGGAAGAAATTGGATCGAGGAGCTACCAGTGGTTCTTTGGTCGATCAGGACGACGCCAAATCGAGCCACTGGCCAGACACCTTTTGCTCTAGTCTATGGAGCAGAGGCAGTTCTCCCCACGGAACTCGTATACGGATCGCCTCGAGTGCTCGCTTATGATGAGCTTGAGCAAGAGCAGCTGCGGCAAGATGACGCGCTGCTCCTCGAGGAAGATAGTCTTCAGGCTGCTGTACGAGCTGCTCGATATCAGCAAGCTTTGCGCCGCTACCATAGCCGCAAAGTCAATGCCAGAAGTCTCGAGGAAGGTGACCTTGTTCTTCGGCGCGTTCAATACACCAAGAATTCCAACAAGTTGACGCCGAAGTGGGAAGGCCCTTATCGGGTGAAGCGAGTCACTAGGCCTGGCACTGTCCGCCTTGAGACCGAAGATGGCTTTCCGGTGAGCAACTCCTGGAACATTGAGCATCTTCGTAAGTTTTACCCATAAGGCGCGGTTGCCGGAACCTGTTCCGGCAACCACCTTTGGTACAAGCCTTGCCGCTGTCGCATGTAACCCTTTGTACAAAGCCGGGCGCAGATCCCGTGCATAAATAAAGCTCATGTGCTTCGCACATCTTGTCAAATTTCATGTTTTTTTCTTTTTTGCATGTATTATCTGACACTTTGTGCAGCACTTGCCCCCGGTAAGCAATAACGAGCCTTAAGGCTCCATATCTTTATTTTCTCTTCTTTCTTTTTCTCAAAAAGAAGGTCCCCACAAGTTCACCGGGGGGTGGGGAGGAGAAGATAATGGTGTGGACCAGGCGTCGTTCAAAGGAATATAGCCTTGCCGGGACATAGACGACAGAAAAGCTAAGTTGTCAAAGTTTGAGCACAATCGGTTTTAAAATTTCTTAAGTTATCTTCCTTGAACGACCGTGCTTTGTATGGAAAACCTGTGCGCGGAGGAACCAACTCGTGGCTAGTTGCGCCCTTACTTTGTTTTGAGTCCGCTCAACAACTTAAGTGTGCTGCTACTAGTTGCGGCAAGGTTTCTTGCCGGAAGCAGCACCGCCGGCAGGCTACTGATGTTCCGCACTCAGCGCTCGCGGCAAGGGTGCCTGCGCCGGCAAGTTCCCTGAAAGCGTAGGGCGAAAACATACAAAGGAAGGAATCAAGTAAAAGGAAATAACATAGCAAATACTGCCGAAGATGAAGTTATATTACAAAGGTAACTTGTCGTGGCACTGACTAAATTGTTCTCATAATATAAATGGCAGCAGCAAGGAAAGGAGAAAACGGGCGGCCTAATCCACGCGTTCGCCGTCGATCCTCCTGACTTCATTCACCTTGTCCATAATGGGTGCGACAAGGGCCTTGAGCTCTTCAAGATCAGCACCCGCCGGCAGCTTCTTGAGGACGTTGGTGAGGTTGAGGCCCAGATTGCGGAAGAGCACCTTCACCAGCACCTTCTCCAAGACTCTAGCACAGATAGCGCGCAACTCGTCAGCCAGCTGCCTTGGGATCCTTTCCGGGAGTTGCTGGAGAGCCGTCGCCACGCCCTTGAAGAACAGAGTGAGCTTGGCGCTGGGCTGGAGGTTTTCGTCGGAGGAGTACCTGAAGCCCTCCAGTTCCAGCTGCGCCAGCTCCTCGTCGATGACTGCGGCGATGTTGACGAGGCCCTCCGTCCAGAGCTCCACAGTAGCCCTGAAGGTGTTCTGGGTTTCGGCGGCCCTCGTCAGCAGCGCCTCATTGGCCTTGATCTCCTGCTTCAAGTCCTCCTCCTGCTTCTTAGCGCCGTCCAGCGTCTCCGTCAGCGTGGCCAACTTCAGCTCGAGATCGGCATTGGCGTCCTTGGAGGCGTTCAGCTCCCTGCCCTTCTCAGAGAGGCGACCCTGCAGTTCACCATGGGCAAGGGCGTCCTTCTCACGCTCGCGCTGGAGCGCGGCAAGCTCTTCATTCTTTGTCTTGAGGGTGGCTTCTAGCTCCATCACCCTCACCTCCAGCTCCTTCTTGGCGGCCTCGGCAGCTGTAGCAGTAGCCCTCGCTTCCTTGAGGGCTCCGCCAAGTGTCTCCTCGCGCGCGGCAAGCTCCTCCTCATGGCTTTCCAAGTTAACCTTCTTCTCCGTCAGCTCGCCTTCTCGCACGGACATCTCCTCGGCAGCGATCCGTTGCTGCTCTTCGGCTTCGGCCTTCTCGAGGAGAAAGGCCTTCTGCGTCTCGACGAGCTGTGCCCTTTCCTCTGCAATAGATCGGAGGGCCTCTTGGTTGCGGCTCTGGAGCTCCTCCGCATGCTTCTCTATGTCCACTCCCGCCTGTGCGACAAGCGCTTCCTGGGATTCCAGTTTCGCTTGGCGAGCGCGGTAGAGTGACACCAACTTCCGGAGCAGCTGCTCCTCCTCAGACTCGCCGCTGCTGCTGCTTGGCGCATCCACCACTGTCAGCCCAGCGGAGGCGAGCACTTCCCCGTCAAATGCCTCTCCTTCAACCGGCACCCTGGAGCTCGACGCCCAGGGAAGCTTGATGAAGACACCCTCGCCGGCCTTCAAGTAGGCGCCGGGCTGGGGCTCTTCGGAGCCAACAGCGCATCAGCGGCGGAGGGGTCGGCGGTCGGTGTAGCACCTTGTGCTCCTGCGCCCTCAGGGTCGTCAGTGCGATCACCGGACCCCTCGCCAGCTCCTGCGCCAGCAGCCTTAGCGGCCTCTTCGCCGGCGGGATCATCAGCGCCGGCCTCTTCTTCAGTAGCAGTGGCATCATCAGTATTGCCGCGCACATTCTCCTCGCCGGTGGCCTCGGTCTCCATCGGTTCAGTGGAGGGGGGATCTGAAGACAGGAAGAGGGAGAAAAAGTCAAGCAAATATCCAAAAAAGAAGATCAGAAGAAAAAGAATCCAAGGGAAGTTTCAAGCAAGGGAAATTACCAGTGCTGGGATCCACGGTCATGGGCTCCACCACCGGAGGGTCGCTGGTGCTGCCCCTTGCTGGAGACTCCTCCCTTGCCGGGGACCTTTCCCTTGCCGGAGAGCGCTCCCTTGCCGGAGAGTCACCCCTTGGCGGCGTAGTCGAAGCAGATAGCACCTCAGGGGCAGCTTCTGGTTGTTCCTGGTGAGCCTGTTCTGCTCCTACACAAGCAAACCAATAAACAAGATATCAGCAAGGAAAGAGCACCCATGCGCGCCCCACAACAGGAAGCGAACAAATACTTACGCTGGGGGCTGCACTGGGGGCTGCTTCGGGGAGAGATTGCCGGGTCCGACAAGGTGGTCTCGGATGCGTCCTCTGTTGCCACAGCAGGATCATCCTCGATGACAACCACGGGGACCTTGGCCCTCTTCGCCGCCCTCTGGGCCAGAGTCCTGGAAGGGAACAAGGTTCAGAGGAAAGTAGATCAGAAACAAGACAAGAAACAACAACAATTGAAGAACCATAGGTACAACAAAAAGAAAAGACTTACTCGTCCTCCTCTTCTTCCTCCTCGTCGGAGCTGAGCGCGGAGAGATCAAAGTCCGGCACCCTTTCAGTGCGATGAGGCGGAGGGGTAGGCTCCCTTGGACGCTTGGCGGGAGCTGCGGCAGGATCGGAAGCGGCGGCTCGAGAAGACCCCGCCCCAGTTGCCGGTGCGGCGTGAGATGCTCCCGTGACAATGGTGCTTGGCGCGGTGGAGCGTGTCCCGCGGCGCGGCGACTGTTGGCCCGTCTGCCGCCCTGTTGTGTCTCCGGTCCTGCGGAGGCGCCTTCTTGGTTGAGCTGGGGGCTGCACTGAGGGCCCCGTTTGCGGCAAGTTACTTGAAGACGGCTGGCCACTTGCGCCCCCGGCAGGCTCGCTCGCTTCGGCTTCGGGCTCTCCCTCGCCAACGACCTCTCCGCCAAGATCCTCTCGGTCGGCAAGGCTTACCGCCTCGGCTGCCTCTGCCTCCTCCAAAGTAAACCCGAACTCGCCTATGGCGGCGGCTGCCGCCGCCTCCTCCGCCCTGGTGGCGATGCGCCGCATCTCATCATCAGTGGTGTCGCGGCTGAGGAGCCTCTTCTCATCAGCGCGGACCGCCACCTCCACCAAGTCGTCGAAGAATTGCTGCACGACGTCGTCGGCGGGCTCCTGCCAAGTTGGGATAATCCCATGCAAGTCGCACTCCGGCATCATTGCGCGGATGCGGTCGACCTGGGAGTTATTGCAAGACGGGACGACGCCCTGCGGCAGCCTAAACCACTCGGGATGGTTGGGGTCATGCTTGAACAGCTCCCTCAGCGTCCCATCCAACTCCATGACAGTAAAGTTAAAATTGAGGCCCGGGCGCAGCCTCATGATATCCGTCGGACCCCCGAACAGCCAGGCGGGTCTCCCCCTCTCCTGCAGAGGGGCGATGCGGCAGCGAAGAAAATCCGCGCCAACAGCTCCTACAGTGAGCCCGGCAAGCCTGAGCGGCAAGATCCGGGTGGTGGCGATCTTCAATCTAGCATCGTCCACCGCAAGGGCGCTCCAATCGCCGCCGCGCACTACTCGGGTTTGGCGCAAGTTGGTGAATGGCTGCGGGTCCTCATCTACAATCTAACACCACTCCGCTCTCCACTCCTCCCATGTGCTACGGAGCTCCCCCTCCAGATAGACCTCCTTCAAGCCGACCCTCGAGATCCAGGCGATCCCGCCAGCTAAGGGCTCTCCCTTCTCGGCCCGGGGCATGAAGTAGTGGCGAAAAAGGGCAACATTTGGGTGGATTCCGACGAAGTTCTCGCAGAGATGTGCGAAAACCGCCATGGTCAGAACGGTGTTGGTGGTGAAGTCAAGGAGATGAAACCCGTAGGTATTCATGATGTTGCAGAAGAAATCGGAAAAGGGCGGGCAGAGCCCGCAATAGAAGAACAATGGAAAGAAGTAGTATCCTTTCGGACACCGCTTCGAAGTATATGCTTCGGTAGAGAGTACCCGCGTGCGCGGATGCGCCCGCGTCTCCGTCGACCAGAAGAGATAGAACCACTCCTGCAGCTCCTTTGCGGTGAGCTCGGGGGGGAAAAGTGCTCGTTCCTTGCGCAGCGCCTCAAGCCGCAGCGCCTCGGCTGACTTCGCACCCTTCCCGGTCTTCGGAGCCATGGCGGAAGCGGTGGGGGAGGGCGAGGGCGACGGTGGCGACGGCGGCGGAGCGCTGCTCTCTTTCGGCTTTGAGAAGCGGAGGGGAGCGGCGGAGATTTCTGAGGAAGCAACTGCAAGTGGCGAAGGTGGGGGAACGGCCCCTGTTTCCCCTGCTTATAAAGAGGAGGAGGCAAACGTTACGCCTTTTTCGATTAAAGAATCGCCCACGATCTCTCCCACAACGCTGCGTTTGACGCGTGCTGTTACGGGAGGGCGCGGTGGATACGGAGTTAGATTTGATATGGACCCAGGCCGCGTGTGCCCGTGCCCTGTTTTGGGCCTGGCCCAACAGTGCTCGGCACCGTGTGTGGCCCAGGCCCGGGGGCTCCTGTCGGTGTACTAAAGTAGAGGTACCATAGTATCCCGAACATGTGCACGGGCAGTCGCAGCGTCCCGCGGCAAGGCTTGCCGGGTGTCCGCCAAGATCCTCCGTAGTTCCTATTGATGCCATTCAAGAACAAAGTGTTTTAACTAAGAAGACAAGACTCCGGCAAGAGGAGCTTGCCGGGAAGGACAAGGCCCCGGCAAGAGGAGCTTGCCGGGAAGGCCAACCAAGGCACTTCAAAGAACTTGCCGCGACGCGCCGCGCGTCCCAGCAAGACCCGACGAGCGGCAAGCTTTCGGGTGCGACAAGACAACGAATGCGGCAAGGCGCTTGCCGCGGCGAAGCCACCACTCTGCGCCCATGCTCCAGCGCATCCGTCGACGTGTCGCCGCAGGATCGTTCCAGGCGCACGTGGCGGGAAGCTGTGAAGCTAAGCGGTGCGAGGTGGCAAGTGGGGATGACGAGAAGGCCATCATGGCAAGCGGTGGTGCCCCTAACGGTCGCTTTTTCTACACTGTTTAGGCGACACGGACGGGCATTAAATGCTCTTGTCCCCTGCCGTCAGAGTTAGGTAGGGTGCACTGTAGATAGCAGTTATACCGACCACCCTTTTTACATTTGTACCCTTGACTGCGTTGCCACCTGTCGGTGACCCCTTTAGCCTATAAAAGGAGGCCCATGCGCAACGTAGAAGGGGTTCGACTCATTCGAAACTACTCCACTCTCACGCTCTCAAGCAAGAACAGAATACAATCACAAAGCAGCAGTAGGAGTATTATCTCTCCAGAGAGCTCCGAAGCTGGGTAAAAATTCCTCGTGTGCTTCTCCTCGATCCGCTCTTCGTGCGCCCTCCAATCCCTGCCGGACCGAAAGGGGCCCTGCCCCATAGGTGCTCGTTTCCCACGACAATGCGATGATAAATCCCGCATGAACTCATTCTGCAGACGTCCATTTTTCATTATGCATGTCATTATTCCTGTGTATCTGTTCATGCATGATGTATTGTCTTCATATGGTGAAGAAGATCTCCACAAGTACAACCTGCCATGTCCATTTGCATTCCAACGCAAAACAATTATATGCACATCTTTAGGGGGAGCCTTTTTGCCATCTGTGAAGACAATATCTTAATCCGTACAATTTCACATACTTTTATCCCCGTTGAAAACTTCAACCTGTTTGTCATCAATCACCAAAAAGGGGGAGATTGTAAGTGCATCTAGTGCCACCCCTAGTTGGTTTTGGAGTATTGACGACAAACCTGGTTGAGGGACTAATGTGTTTGTGAGAATTGTAGGATAACACAGGTAGTAGTCCCTCCTTGATTCGGCTTACCTACCGGAGATGACCCCAAAAAATGTGTGAAGACATTGAAGACAATGGTGGTCTATGAAGATATTCACATTGAAGACTATGACACAATAAGACATTGAGTGAAGACTATGGAGCGCGAAGACTTTCATTGTTTCCTTTTCTTCTTTGTTGAGTCATAGGAACCACCGCACTGTTAAGTGGGGTCCAAGTGAACAAAGTCAGAGTGACTGAAGTGATGCTCAAACCAAATCCTATGTCTTTGAGCGAAGACAATGAGAGCATACCTTATCGTGTGTCGGATATGTCAGCTTTACTTGTAGCCCAAGTCAAGCTGCCGCGTGTGTTTGAAATCTGACCATTGCGACACGTGTCAGTTCCTTAGTGACCCAGGGTCATTTCGGACAAATCCGGTCGGGTTGCCCAGTGACTATAAATAGCCCACCCCCTACACCATAAATTGGTGGCTGCTCAGAGTTAGTACACGGCTTTTGTTGTTTGAGAGCAACCCACCGCCGAAGCTTTCGAGAGAGAACCCTTGCAAGGACAAAGCCCAAACCACCCAGAGCCCAAAGAGTGTTTGGCATCACTGAAGTCTTTCTGTCCGCGTGATCTGAAGACTTGTTACACTTGAGGATCGTGAATCCTCCAGCCGGTTAGGCATCGCGTTCTGAGCATCCAAGAGCCATTGTGGATTGCCGGTGAACGAAGTCTGTGAAGGTTCGAAAGTCTACCTTGAAGACTTACCAGAGTGATTGGGTGGGGACTAAGTGTGCTTAGCTCAAGGGGAATAAGGTGAAGACGCAGTCTACTGAGTTGAACCTCAGCCTCCCTAACCAGATGTATAGTTGTCACAACAACTGGAACTGGTCGAACAAATCCCTGTTCTTCTGAAGCCACTGGTTCTATCTCTTACTTCCCTTTACTTACAGTTTGTCTTTGTGAAGTCATTGCCTTCTTGTATTATCTGTTTGATTTCACTGAGTGACTATCTGTTCTGATTAGTTTCATACTATCTTCCATCCTGATCTTTACTACCTAGCTGCTATTAGTCTTCATGCTTTCACTCCATTGAATACTTGACTATGGCTTGTCTAGTGTAGTCTACCTTCCGCTGCATTAGAATAGTGTTGTTTATATTGTCTGTCTTCAAAACTCACATGTTTTGAAGACTTGCATAAAAATCGCCTATTCACCCCCCTATAGTCGATAACTAGCCCTTTCAGAAACCTTCTTCATCCATCCAATCTTTGTGGCCTTGGTCCTTGTCGTTGCTTTGTTTGTATTGTGCCTTCGGCTTCTCTCCGGCTTCCCTTTCCTGCCCTGTTATGCGTGCCCATGGCGGGAGGCTCTGACTGCCTGTGCACAAGTAAAGGGGTCAAAAGGAGAGCCACTACTTTTGTACACCTACTGGAGCCCCCGGGCCTGGGCTATACATAAGTGTAGCACGATGTTGGGCCAGGCCCAGAATGGTGCGCGGGCTGTTGGGGCGGATTTTACCATGGTAACTGCTCCGTCCGTTGCGCTTCTCCACGACCCGCGTTGAATGCGCGACGTGGGGGTCGTGCGCGCGCATGACGGAAGCATGCTGGCGTCATCCAGTGGAGGAAAGTCCCATTCATTGCCCTCGCTTGGGAACCGTTGCTCCATGCGTCCCAATGCACCCGCCTCTTGCGCCATGTTCATGTCACGACCGGTTTTCCAATAAAAATATTTATTGAGAAACCAATCTATTGAGTCCAGTATGAGAGAAATCCTCCTCACTGGTAGACAAAATCTTGATACAATAAGCCAGTAGCATAAAATATATTACAGGGTCGAACTACGGTTGCTCAACCAAATTATTACAAGCACGCCAATAATTATACATAATGGCGGACATGACACAGTGGTGTGGAGGCATACTACTGACTCGAGGATAGGGTGGTGGAAAAACACAGCGGGGAGAGGGATACAAGACTCTAAAACTGTCATCTCATCGAGCGTCGAGGTGAGGCTCGATGAATTTATTTGGTAGCGGAAGCGGATATAATACAGTGACCAAATCCAGGGTCGCACGAGACTGACTGGGACTCCTCTAGGCGTCGGACTCGCTATCAAATTCTTCATCCATGAGATCGCCTTCGTCAGCATCTGGCCAAATCAACAAGCCAGTGAGTACTTTGAAAGTACTCGCAAGACAGTTCGGACGTAAGATATAGCAAATGCATGCATGAATGCGTCATGATTAATTCACCAATGTACATTCAAAAATTAGCATAACGAGGTAAGTAAAAGGGAAACGGCAGTAGTCCGCCTGAAATCCCAACAAAACATAAATGAAGACCGATCGGGTGTCTGAAGCGACGCCTCGAAAGGTGAACAAATAAATATAAAGAAATGATGCCACAGACGGGCGTCGGGGCGACATCACAGAAAGGGCGTTAAAAGAAATACCACAGTCGGGCGTCTTAGCGACACCACATAAAGGGCTTTAAAAGAAATGCCACAGTCGGGCGTCTGAGCGACGCCACATAAAGGGCTTTAAAAGAAATGCCACAGTCGGGCGACTGAGCGACGCCACATAAAGGGCTTTAAAAGAAATGCCACAGTCGGACGTCTGAGCGACATCACAGAAAGGTCTTTAAAAGAAATACCACAGTCGGGCATCTGAGTGATGCCACATAAAGGGCTTTAAAAGAAATGCCACAGTCGGGCGTCGGAGCGACGCCACATAAAGGGCTTTAAAAGAAATGCCACAGTCGGGCGTCTGAGCGACGCCACAGAAAGGGCTTTAAAAAAAATGCCACAGTCGGGCGTCTGAGCGACGCCACATAAAGGGCTTTTATCCACAAGTAAATATTACTGATAATAAACATTCAATTCACGAAAATAAATGGGTTAGTCCATCCACAGGAATAATCATTTAACCGGACTTACCACTCATGCGATTCACCGGAGTCTCTGTCATCAAAACTGACATTTGGTCAGGATAAGATAATATCGAACTTGGACATGGAATAGATGATTTGAAGGAATATATGACTCTGCAGAGTTTGTACAAAATTTTTCCCACAGCCAACGGATTTCCGTAGTCACGAAGGACTAGTTCCGTTTACGGTGTTTCGGAAGAAAACACACCTAACCAGTACACACCCATCCTACCTCTTGATGCTAGGAATCACCCTAGACATCGTCCAAGAAAAACTTTTGAGACGGGGAGATCACAATCTCGAATAGCATGGGATCAAATTTATATACGCGCGCTCTAAGGGGTGCCCCCCTCTCGGTCCCAACCGGAAACACCCATGCCCTCTGACCGGATGATTGGCTTTAATCCAGGGCCATGGAACAATCATCACGGCCTCTCCTTTTTGGTGTGTACCAGGAAAGTGGATAACAACTTACTAAGCCATATTCCTTGCGGAAAACATGTGGTAGTACAAGGAAGGAAATGGGAGGAACTGGACCGATACGGTTTGACACTGCAGTCACATAGTCTGGCATAAGACTGGCATGCTACAACACTGCCATCTTACCCATCCTCATGCCAACACATGGCCATTCATATCCACATCCATCCACTTATGGATCATCGAACTCACTTACCTCAACAAGGCAATGGAAATAACGTTCATCGGTATGCTCATCAACATGCCATGAGACTAACTAAATGCAAAACATGCCAAGACACTCATCATATCAAAAGTTCAAACATGCTTGCCTGGTTCGGAGTAGTCAGAGCCTAGCTCGGTGAAGTTCGCGGCTCCGTCACCTCCTTCGGTATCTACGGTATAAAGAAAATATATGCGCTATCGTAAATACCCAGAGGTGCACAACAAGTATTCCAAATAATTTTCAAATAAATCTGATAAAAAACTAGACAAAATTTTAAAGAGGACAGAAAAAGAATCAATCAAAAATACTTTTCTGTTAAAAAGTTATAAAGGTTTTTGTCCAGGGACTCATCTGTAATGAAACAGAAAGTTTCCAGGGGCTAGCTTATAAAAACAGAAAACGCTTCGCTAGCAACTACGCCAGCCCAGAGGGAAAGCGTATTTGGCAGAAGGCATTTTCAGAAAGCGATTCGTTTAGACAGAACAGAGAGGCTGACAGGCGGGTCCCGCCCGTCAGGTTTAAATATTTGAACGGGGCGGCAGAGTTCGCCGGTGCCCGAGAGCCGCCGTGGTCGCCGGCGGCGATCCACGGTGAGGCAGGGGGATCGGAGGGTACCTCCGTGTTCAGGGCACCCTTCCGCGTCGGTTGGTGGTGGTGGTGGCGGTCGGCGAGCACCACGTCGACGGCGAGCCTTGCTCCGGCGGACGGCGGTTCGGGTGGTTGCGGACTTCGTCGGTGAGAGCTGAAGTGATCAAATTGAGGAGGGGGTTAGGCTTCTGGTAGCTAGAGGGAGTAACTGATGGGGTTTGGGCACCGGAGACGGCCTCACCGGAGAAAATCGAGGTGGAGGCCGAGGCGGATCGGGGCGGCCGGAGTCGGGGGAGGAGACCTCCTCGAGGTCCTCCTAGTGGCCTGGCGGGGCATTGGTGAGGTGTAGTGATGATGCGTGCACGAAAGTGAGCTCGGGGGCCCTTTATATAGGCGGTCCGAGGCGGTGGCTGTGAACGGAGATTTTCGGCGATGGTTACGATGGCGCAGTGCTCGGTCGGGGGTGATTAGGGAGTTGGGCGTCATCGTGGAGGTCTAATGGTTTCATTCAGACGCTAATTGGGCTCGGATTTGGAGCTATGGGCGAGTTCGACAGAACCGGGCGGCGCGGGCCGGTCGGCAGCAGAGAGCACGTTCCGTGCTTGCCGGGCCACGGCGACGGTGCCACGGGCGTGCGCTGGCTTGCATGAGGCCACGCGGAGAGCGGAGAAGCGTTGGGCGGCGCCGCACCCCCCGTTCTGTTCTCTGTCGGCTGTAACGGGGTTTCGGCCGCCGCAAGACACGCTGGTGCGGGCGGCCAGGGGCGCCACCGACGCCGGGAAGACACCAAGCGCGCGTGCGGGGGGTGCTGGCCAGGGAGAAGAAGCCGTGTGCAACGCGCCAAGCGCACTGTGGGCATGTGACTGAACCTCTGTCGAAGATCGACACTGAACTCTGAATCTTTCTGAATTTGCAAAGGAACAGTGCAGCTCAGGTGTTCGACAGAATGTTTTTGTCCTCTGGGGATTTTTCCTTGAGCTGATTTTTGGTGGAGTGGCTACTCATTGCTCAAGAAGGCTGCCTGAATTTTGGTGGAATTTTTGGAGAAGTGTAGATATGAATTTCACAAAATTTGGCAAATCTGGTCCAAACTTGCAGAGACTGAATTTTGTAAAATTTGAAAAGAGGAGGAGTGGATCAAGATGGTTCTGGGTTGTGGATGCTAAGGACAATCCAGAGGGGTTGGTTTGAGGTCAAAACTCAAATGCAATAGGGTACTGGCTTTGAAAATCACTCAGGCTCCAAATAATTTTCAGAAATGATTTGAGGGGAAAAATAATTAGAATAAAATCCAAAACTTGCTTGGATTAGTTGGGACAGAGAACCTAGGTTGATGACAAGGAGGAGGGGAGGTTTTGGAGGGGTTTTACCACATGGGCAAAATACAAAGTCATGGGTGGTTTTAAAGATATGAAAATCCCAAATTTTCATAGAGTTTCTTTTTAAAAGAAAAAGATTAAACTCCAAAAATAATTTGAGAGGGAACCAACAGAGAAGAAGTTTCAAAAGGTCAAACACCATAGTCTGAAGAAAAATAAAATCCTTGCCAAAGAAAAGAAAGTTTTTAAGAGGAAGGTTTTCTGGAAAAATTTAAATGGCCTCTTTTCAAAAACCACAAAGTTTTTGCTGAAAACCAAAATAAAAAATTTTGGAGTGTCACAACACCTACCCCCTTAGGAAAAATCTCGTCCCCGAGATTTCAACTGTTCCTCAAATAAGTGTGGATGCTCTGTCCGAAGAAAATCCTCTCTTTCCCAAGTTGCTTCGCTTTCGGTGTGGTTCCTCCACTGAACTCTGAAAAACTTGATGGGCTTCTGTCGGGTTCTCCTTTCAGACTCCTCTAATATTTTTACTGGGCGTTCCCGATAAGTGAGGTCTAGCTGCACGTCAACGTTCTCATGGAATACTTGTTTCTCTGGTTTGCTTACGCACTTCCTTAATTGAGAGACGTGGAACACGTCGTGAATGTCGGACAAATCTTCGGGTAAGTCTAGCTGGTAGGCTACAGTGCCTCTTCGTGCCACTATGCAGAATGGTCCAATGAATCTTGGTGCTAACTTTCCTTTAATCTTAAACCGTTGTAGTCCCTTCATAGGTGATACTCGTAGGTACACAAATTCACCGGGTTCAAAATTGAGCCCACGATGTTTCTGATCGTAATAACTCTTCTGTCGGCTTTGAGCGGTCTTGAGTCGGTCCCTGATTAGCTTGACTTTTTCTTCGGCTTCTTTGAGCACGTCTGGGCCGAAGAAACGGCTGTCTCCGGTCTCTGACCAATTTAGCGGGGTACGACATCTCCGTCCGTATAGGGCTTCAAAAGGTGCCATTTGCAGGCTGGCCTGGTAACTGTTGTTGTATGCGAACTCGGCATATGGCAGGCTTTCTTCCCAACTGGTTCCATAGGTGAGGACACATGCTCTCAGCATGTCTTCTAAAATTTGGTTTACGCGTTCAGTCTGTCCATCAGTCTGGGGATGGTAGGCTGTGCTGAAGGTCAAATGAGTTCCCAGAGCCTGTTGTAAATGATCCCAGAATCTCGAGACAAACTGAGTGCCTTTGTCGGATATTATAGTCTTCGGGACTCCATGCAGACAAACTATACGGGAGAGATAAATCCTGGCAAGCTTTTGAGTGTTGTAGGTTGTCTTCACTGGAATGAAATGTGCCACCTTGGTTAATCTATCGGTGATGACCCATATGGCATCATACCCGTGTCGTGACCGAGGTAGTCCGACAATAAAATCCATCCCTATTTCATCCCATTTCCACTCAGGTATTTTGTTTGGTTGCAGTAGTCCGGCTGGTTTTTGATGCTCAACTTTTATGCGTTGACAAGAATCGCAACATGAAACGAATGTGGCTATGTCCCTCTTCATACCGTGCCACCAAAATCTTTCCTGAATATCCTTATACATTTTGGTTCCTCCAGGGTGGATTGAATATGGAGTGGTGTGTGCTTCAGCTAGGATTTGCTGCCTGAGGTCCTCTATGTTTGGCACACAGAGTCTGTCCCTGTACCATAATATTCCATCATCGCCTATGACAAATTCCGAGGCCTTGCCCATACTCACCTTTCTTTTAATTCCTTCAATGCTGGGGTGACCAGGCTGAGCTTCTTTAATTCTATCCACAAGGTCGGGCTTTATTTCCAAGTTTGATATGGTGCCTTCTGCGATTATTAACAAGTTGAGTTTGGCAAATTCTTGTTGGAATTCAGGTCTCAAACTTTGCAGATTGTTTTCGTCAGAGCTGGGGTTTCGACTAAGAGCATCGGCCACTACATTTGCTTTCCCTGGATGATAGTCGATACCAACGTCATAATCCTTTACCAATTCCAACCAGCATCGTTGCCGTAAGTTTAGTTTTGGCTGTGTGAAAATATATTTGAGACTTTTATGGTCCGTGTATATTTCACATCGATTCCCAAGTAAGAAATGCCTACATTCCTTAAGTGCATGAATGACTGCTGCCATTTCCAAGTCATGAGTGGGATAATTTTCCTCATGCTTGCGGAGTTGTCGTGAAGCGTATGCGACAACCTTGCCTTCCTGCATCAACACGCACCCGAGACCTTTTCGGGATGCGTCACAATACACCACAAAGTTTTTGTGTATGTCTGGCACAATTAATACCGGTGTTGTGGTTAATTTCCGTTTTAACTCTTGGAAACTTTTTTCACAGGCTTTAGCCCATTCAAACTTCTTGTCTTTCTTGAGGAACTGCGTCATTGGCTTGGCTAGAGTGGAGAATCCTTCAATAAATCTACGGTAATATCCTGCCATTCCCAAGAAACTTCGTATGTCCGTTACGCTGGCTGGTGCCTTCCAGTCAAGTATGGCCCTAACTTTCTCCGGGTCCACTGCGATACCGTCTTGGGTCAGCACGTGGCCTAGAAAGCCTACTTGTCTTAGCCAAAATTCGCACTTGCTGAACTTGGCATACAATTGATGCTTCCTGAGTTTTCCTAGCACAATCCTGAGATGTTCCGCGTGCTCTTCTGGTGTTTTAGAGTATATCAGAATATCATCGATAAATACCACAATGAACTTGTCCATAAACTTCATAAATACTTTGTTCATGAGGTGAACAAAATATGCGGGGGCGTTTGTTAATCCAAAAGGCATAACTGTGAACTCATATAGTCCATATCTGGAGGTGAAGGCTATTTTGGGGATATCTTCTGTTCGCACTTTTAATTGATGGTATCCTGACCTTAAATCAATCTTTGAGAATACCTTGGCCTGAGCGAGCTGATCAAATAAATCATTTATTCGTGGCATCGGGTATTTGTTCTTGACTGTGACCATGTTAAGTGCTCGGTAGTCTATGCACAATCTTAGTGTTCCATCCTTCTTTTTGGCAAATAAAATTGGTGATCCCCAAGGTGAGGAGCTGGCTCGAATGTATCCTTTGTCCAGTAATTCCTTTATTTGTTTCTTCAACTCAATCAACTCAGATGGTGCCATTCCGTATGGTTTCTTGTATATGGGGGTGGTTCCTGGTGCTAGCTCAATGCTGAATTCTATTTCTCGGTCTGGTGGCATGCCTGGTAGTTCTTCGGGAAATACGTCTGGAAATTCACATACTACTGGAACCTTGCTTAACTCAGAAATGTCCACCTTATTCAATCTCGGCTGCCGGGGTATTTTTCTTTCCTTGGCTGATACTTTTATTGTCTTCCCGTGGTGGTGCGTGAGAATTACGGTCCGGTTGAAACAGTCAATAAAACTTTTGTTGGTGGTTAACCAGTCCGTCCCTAGGATGACATCCAGTCCTTTATTTTCCAACACAATAAGATTGGCGTAAAATTTCAATCCTTCGAACTCAATGACCACATTCTGACAGTAACTCCGAGTAACTTGCTGAATCCCAGGGGACTTGATGATCATGGATTTTTCCAAGGGATACATCGAAAAATTATTTTGCAAAGCAAAACTTTTTGAAATGAACGAGTGAGAAGCTCCAGAATCAAACAAAACCGTTGCAGGTATTGTGTTGACAGGAAACGTACCGAGTACGATATGCGGAGCATTTTGTGCTTCTTCTTTGGTCACGTGGTTTAGATGACCCTTCCTGTGGTTGTTGTTGGGGTTGAAATTGTTGCGCTTGGGCGCTAAATTATTGCCACCGTTGTTTGGCTTCGGGGTCGAGTTCCTTGGCTTGGGGCACTGTTTGTCGTAGTGCCCTTCTTCTCCACAAGCGTAGCAAGTAACGCCTGGGCGATATGTGAACTCTTTGTCCCTTGCATGGAAATTCTTGGTTGGGCGAGAGATGTTTGTTGTAGGTTTGTGTGTCCCACGTTTCTGAAAATCTGTCCTGCTTCGGTGGTTACGTGCTAGAGTAGTCTGGTCTCTTTTTCGCTTGCGTAAATCCTCCAAGCTAGTCTCTCATTTTCCAGAGTAATGGCTTTGTCCACTAGTGTTTTAAAATCTGGAAATGTGTGCACGACCAGTTGGCATTTAAGCGGGGGCGCCAGACCGTCAAGGAATTTCTCCATCTTCTTGCTTTCAGTCATACGTTCTTCATTGGCGTAGCGAGACAATAGAGTAAATTGACCGTTGTATTCTGACACTGTCATGTTCCTTTGTTTGAGGTCATCGAATTCTCTCTTCTTAATTTTCATAACTCTCTTGGGAATGTGTGCACCACGGAAACCTTCCTTGAAATCATCCCAGGTTATATCATTTTGGTTGTGGTGCATGTGCAGAAAGTTCTCCCACCATGATGCGGCTGCTCATGTGAGATAGTGCGGAGCATATAATACTTTCTCGAGATCTGAACATTTTGCAATAATTAATTTTCTCTCCATATCTCGAAGCCAATCCTCGGCTTCAAGAGGCTTGTCAGTATGAGAAAATGTTTGGGGACGTGTCTTCTGTAGCTCAGATAACTTGGAATGCTGCTGATACTGCCCATGGTGATTTCCCATGTTGATGACTTGGTTCATCATTTCCCGATGTTGTTGCTGACTCTGCTCATAAAGGCGGTACATTTGTGAAAGTGCCAATTCGCTGCCCTGTTGGCTTGACTGTCCCTGAGTGAACTCGTTGCTGGGTTGTGTATCATAATTTTCCTCTGGTGGAGTTGGCATGGAGCGAGTCCAAGGACGAGACATTTTTCACTCTGGGGATATATTTTGTAAAACCCATAAGAAAAGCGGAAAGAGTCGTAAAAACAATTCCATAAATGCATAAGCTGGCAAATAAAATTAAATAACCAAGCTTACTTAAGAAAAACAAATCGACTTGCGCACGGAGAAGGACTGCTCATTACATATCTTACACGCGGGCGGTAATTATACAATACATCACTCAGTATATGCGTACATAATCCTGACATGTTATTTAGGCTAGTGCACTTCTCCAGATCCTACATGATGCGCAAACAGGCTACTTCTCACAACCTATGTACATATAAACATATCATACAAAGCGGTACATTACATGGCGGCTAAGCGTACTCAGGCGGAGATGTTGACGGCCTCCTTTGCCCTGCCGAGGGTGAGGTGTAGCAAGGCTGGGGACTCGACTTCCTCCTCGCTAATAGGCTCCATACGTGTAGTGTTGCACAGAGTGGACGGAGCGGTTGCCAGGGGCGGAACAACACGAATAGGAGTGGGCGCAAAAGTTGGTGCAGTGCGCACTGGAGTGGGCGCAATAACTTGGTTGAATTCTTCGATAGAAGCCAGGCGACGAGTAGGCGCATAAGATGCTAAGGACGAGACCAAAGTCAGTGGCGGTGGGGTGGGTAGGAGCTCCCTCCTGTTGGCAGTACAGCCATGAACTGAGTCCATGCGGACAGCCACGAAGGCGTCCACCAGGTTGTCGAAGGCTGCCTCTAGGGCCCGGAGATACTCAATAAGCATCTCAAAAGCCTCGTCTCGTTCTCCTCTGGGGCAGGAGAATGCGTAGTGACAGGTGTAAGGCACATGGCATGGAAGATAACGGTAACGACGAGTCTTCATCACGGGGAGGACATCCCTGAGACGAGCTATCGCCTCGCGGGCTGCCATCTGCATAGCATGCCTCTCCGTAGGCATGGCTCTTCCCAAGAACCGGAAGCGGCGTAACTCACCACGCCCTCCCTTGAACTGCACCGCGGCCTGGTGCATGGTCAGACTGTCGTTGACTCGGTGCTGGCAGAGTGTGAAGACTGGGCGCACAGATGGCCCCATCGCGACCTGAACGATGAAAGAAAGAAGCTTGACGAACCCATCGGGCACGTTGGCGAAGGTCTGAGACTCGCAGCTGTTGTCGGCCATCTACAAAAGTAGGCAAAAATTCTGCATGGTCAGATCATAAATTTATGCTGACTGTCAGAAATGTCTACAATTGCAGAAAAAAATAGAATGGCTCTATTATGCTAATAACCAATTAGCGATCACACCTAGTGGCTTCCTACAGTCAGCCTGGCTCTGGTACCAAGCTTGTCACGACCGGTTTTCCAATAAAAATATTAATTGAGAAACCAATCTATTGAGTCTAGTATGAGAGAAATCCTCCTCACTGGTAGACAAAATCTTGATACAATAAGCCAGTAGCATAAAATATATTACAGGGTCGAACTATGGTTGCTCAACCAAATTATTACAAGCACGCCAATAATTATACATAATGGCGGACATGACACAGTGGTGTGGAGGCATACTACTGACTCGAGGATAGGGTGGTGGAAAAACACAGCGGGGAGAGGGATACAAGACTCTAAAACTGTCATCTCATCGAGCGTCGAGGTGAGGCTCGATGAATTTATTTGGTAGCGGAAGCGGATATAATATAGTGACCAAATCCAGGGTTGCACGAGACTGACTGGGACTCCTCTAGGCGTCGGACTCGCTATCAAATTCTTCATCCATGAGATCGCCTTCGTCAGCATCTGGCCAAATCAACAAGCCAGTGAGTACTTTGAAAGTACTCACAAGAAATGCCACAGTCGGACGTCTGAGCGACATCACAGAAAGGTCTTTAAAAGAAATACCACAGTCGGGCATCTGAGCGACGCCACATAAAGGGCTTTAAAAGAAATGCCACAGTCGGGCGTCTGAGCGACGCCACATAAAGGGCTTTAAAAGAAATGCCACAGTCGGGCGTCTGAGCGACGCCACAGAAAGGGCTTTAAAAGAAATGCCACAGTCGGGCGTCTGAGCGACGCCACATAAAGGGCTTTTATCCACAAGTAAATATTACTCATAATAAACATTCAATTCACAAAAATAAATGGGTTAGTCCATCCACAGGAATAATCATTTAACCAGACTTACCACTCATGCGATTCACCGGAGTCTCTGTCATCAAAACTGACATTTGGTCAGGATAAGATAATATCGAACTTGGACATGGAATAGATGATTTGAAGGAATATATGACTCTGCAGAGTTTGTACAAAATTTTTCCCACAGCCAACGGATTTCCGTAGTCACGAAGGACTAGTTCCGTTTATGGTGTTTCGGAAGAAAACACAGCTAACCAGTACACACCCATCCTACCTCTCGATGCTAGGAATCACCCTAGACATCGTCCAAGAAAAACTTTTGAGATGGGGAGATCACAATCTCGAATAGCATGGGATCAAATTTATATACGCGCGCTCTAAGGGGTGCCCCCCTCTCGGTCCCAACCGGAAACACCCATGCCCCCTGACCGGATGACTGGCTTTAATCCAGGGCCATGGAACCATCATCACGGCCTCTCCTTTTTGGTGTGTACCAGGAAAGCGGTTTACAACTTACTAAGCCATATTCCTTGCGGAAAACATGTGGTAGTACAAGGAAGGAAATGGGAGGAACTGGACCGATACGGTTTGACACTACAGTCACATAGTCTGGCATAAGACTGGCATGCTACAACACTGCCATCTTACCCATCCTCATGCCAATACATGGCCATTCATATCCACATCCATCGACTTATGGATCATCAAACTCACTTACCTCAACAAGGCAATGGAAATAACGTTCATCGGTATGCTCATCAACATGCCATGAGACTAACTAAATGCAAAACATGCCAAGACACTCATCATATCAAAAGTTCAAACATGCTTGCCTAGTTCGGAGTAGTCGGAGCCTAGCTCGGTGAAGTTCGCGGCTCCGTCACCTCCTTCGGTATCTACGGTATAAAGAAAATATATGCGCTATCGTAAATACCCAGAGGTGCACAACAAGTATTCCAAATAATTTTCAAATAAATCTGATAAAAAACTAGTCAAAATTTTAAAGAGGACAGAAAAAGAATCAATCAAAAATACTTTTCTGTTAAAAAGTTATAAAGGTTTTTGTCCAGGGACTCATCTGTAATGAAACAGAAAGTTTCCAGGGGCTAGCTTATAAAAACAGAAAACGCTTCGGTAGCAACTACGCCAGCCCAGAGGGAAAGCGTATTTGGCAGAAGGCATTTTCAGAAAGCGATTCGTTTAGACAGAACAGAGAGGCTGACAGGCGGGTCCCGCCCGTCAGGTTTAAATATTTGAACGGGGCGGCAGAGTTCGCCGGTGCCCGAGAGCCGCGGTGGTCGCCGGCGGCGATCCACGACGAGGCAGGGGGATCGGAGGGTACCTCCGTGTTCAGGGCACCCTTCCGCGTCGGTTGGTGGTGGTGGTGGCGGTCGGCGAGCACCACGTCGACGGCGAGCCTTGCTCCGGCGGACGGCGGTTCGGGTGGTTGCGGACTTCGTCGGAGAGAGCTGCAGTGATCAAATTGAGGAGGGGGTTAGGCTTCTGGTAGCTAGAGGGAGTAACTGATGGTGTTTGGGCGCTGGAGACGGCCTCACCGGAGCGAATCGAGGTGGAGGCCGAGGCGGATCGGGGCGGCCGGAGTCGGGGGAGGAGACCTCCTCGAGGTCCTCCTAGTGGCCTGGCGGGGCGTTGGTGAGGTGTAGTGATGATGTGTGCACGAAGGTGAGCTCGGGGGCCCTTTATATAGGCGGTCCGAGGCGGTGGCCGTGAACGGGGATTTCCGGCGATGGTTACGGTGGCACAGTACTCGGTCGGGGGTGATTAGGGAGTTGGGCATCATCGTGGAGGTCTAATGGTTCCATTCAGACACTAATTGGGTTAGGATTTGGAGCTATGGGCGAGTTCGACAGAACGGGGCGGCGCGGGCCCGTCGGCGGCAGAGAGCACGTTCCGTGCTTGCCGGGCCATGGCGACGGTGCCACGGGCATGCGCTGGCATGCATGAGGCCACGCGGAGAGCGGAGTAGCGTTGGGTGGCGCCGAACGGTGTTGAGCCACAGTTCTGTTCTCTGTCGGCTGTAACGGGGTTTCGGCCACCGCAGACACGCTGGCGCGGGCGGCCAGGGGCGCCACCGACGCCGGGAAGACGCCAAGCGCGCGTGCGGGGGGTGCTGGCCAGGGAGAAGAAGCCGCGTGCAACGCGCCAAGCGCACTGTGGGCTTGTGACTGAACCTCTGTCGAAGATCGACACTGAACTCTGAATCTTTCTGAATTTGCAAAGGAACAGTGCAGCTCAGGTGTTCGACAGAATGTTTTTGGCCTCTGGGGATTTTTCCTTGAGCTGATTTTTGGTGGAGTGGCTACTCATTGCTCAAGAAGGCTGCCTGAATTTTGGTGGAATTTTTGGAGAAGTGTAGATATGAATTTCACCAAATTTGGCAAATCTGGTCCAAACTTGCAGAGACTGAATTTTGAAAAATTTGAAAAGAGGAGGAGTGGATCAAGATGGTTCTGGGTTGTGGATGCTAAGGAAAATCCAGAGGGGTTGGTTTGAGGTCAAAACTCAAATGCAATAGGGTACTGGCTTTGAAAATCACTCAGGCTCCAAATAATTTTCAGAAATGATTTGAGGGGAAAAATAATTAGAATAAAATCCAAAACTTGCTTGGATTAGTTGGGACAGAGAACCTAGGTTGATGACAAGGAGGAGGGGAGGTTTTGGAGGGGTTTTACCACATGGGCAAAATACAAAGTCATGGGTGGTTTTAAAGATATGAAAATCCCAAATTTTCATAGAGTTTCTTTTTAAAAGAAAAAGATTAAACTCCAAAAATAATTTGAGAGGGAACCAACAGAGAAGAAGTTTCAAAAGGTCAAACACCATAGTCTGAAGAAAAATAAAATCCTTGCCAAAGAAAAGAAAGTTTTAAGAGGAAGGTTTTCTGGAAAAATTTAAATGGCCTCTTTTCAAAAACCACAAAGTTTTTGCTGAAAACCAAAATAAAAATTTTTGGAGTGTCACAGTTTGCTGCATGCATAATGCAGAGCGAATGATAGGCGCGCGGGATGTGGGAAGTTGTGCGCGTGCGTGGGTCGATTCCCACGCGCCTTCAATGGAGCGGGAAGGGCGGTCGACGGCCCCACTTGCTGTCACTTCAAGAAGCCGGATTGGCCGAGAGGGGGAGGCCGAGCCTTGCCCCCGCCACTTTATAAAGAGGGGAGCGGGAGGAACGGCGCCTCTCAACCCTTCGCCATCTGCCTCTCCCCATTCTTGCTTCGTTTCTTCTTCTGCCATGGCGAGGGGGCATGGCGACGCTTCATCGGTGGCGGCGAGGGTTTCGGCCAGACAGCGCGTCGCTCCTCCCCAATAGCTCATAGTGGAGGAGCTGGCCGCTAGAGGAAGGGGGAGGGGGCGAGGTCAAGGCCGTCGTGGTGCTCGAGGGAGAGGAGGACGGCGCGGCAGATCAGCCTCGCCTCCGCCAGCAGCCCCTCCTCCGGGAGGGCCATGCCGGGGACAACCCCTGTGAATTCTTCGTCAGCCTGCGCCAGCCACCGCGCCGTTGCCTTTGCCTCCTGACTCCATTTGCGCGGGAGATAGATCTGGATCCACCGCAGGCATTGTGGCTGCATATGAGGGGTTGCGGGAACAACGGCACATGGGCCGATGTCGAGTTCCCCGCCCCTCACGTCGTGTATCTTCATCGTGGGTGGAAGACCTTCACTCGCCTCCACAACTTGAGGGATGGGCTCACTCTTCATTTCAAACTAATGGAGTGTGGCCTCCTCTCCGTCAAGATCTTCGGGCACTTCGGGACTCGCGTAAGGTGCTGCGTGGAGAGCTCTTCTGATGACGAAGATTCCTCCTCGAGTGAGAGTGGCGAGGAACACAATGGCAGTGACGACAAGGCCAGCGGGTGGCAGGATGACGGGTCCGACTAGGCGTCGGGCATCGCTCCGAGCGGCACCGGTGACCCCATTATCCTTGTCGCCGGCTCCTTGAACTTCTTGGGGTCGTCTCCTTGGGCGGCTGGCGTTGGGAGGCTGCGGAAGAGGCCGTCAAGTCAGAGTACGCGGGCACCAACGCCTTCGTCGCGTATTGACGTCCTGCCACCTCGTCCGGCGCCGCCATCACTATCCAGCCCTTGGACGGCCACCGAGATGTTCCCTTGGTGTCTTCTGCCACTCGTAGCTCGCCTAGGCGCCCCTTTTGCCCTTCTGCGTTCTTGTTCCATTTCCTGAGGAGAGGGACAAGAAAGGGATTACGGGCATCTTATCTCTTTTTAGTCTTGTAAGCCTTCGGGCCTTTGTTAACTTTAGAACTTGTAACCCCCTTGCTCATGTTTTTCATTTTGTATGAACTGTACATGTACGGGATGTTTTTTAATGAAAAAGGGATGTTCGCCTGGTTTTTTGTTCGCAGGTGGAACCCACAACAAGGTGCGAATCCTTGTTACCTTTAAGATAATCGTTTTTTCGCCCGGCAACAGGCCTTGCCACCCCCCCACTTTGCTTGACCTTTCCCACGCCCTTGGTGGAGGCAGGGATGAGGTGGGCTTAGGCTCCTCGTTTCATTTCCTTGCTGCCGCGACTACGACCAAACTCGGTCGCAGGAGATGAGTCCTAGGGTCCGGAAAGAGGGGAGCACGGTAGCCTAAGGATAAAACGAGGTTTCACATACCTCAGTCCATAACGAAACACATGATAGGGGATAGGGAACTTATCTGGATTCGCAGCCCCCGGCAACCTTGGCTTGCCGCAGATGGATCTTTGCTCTTGTAGCCCCCGGCAACTTTGGCTTGCCGGGGCTCGGATGCTGGTCCATCCCTTTTCTTCCAAAATAGATCGGCAAGGATATTTACGTGTCGGGAGGCCCGGCAGCCGCGCCTTATGGGTAAAACTTGCGGAGATGCTCGATGTTCCAGGAGTTTCTCACTGGAATGGCATCTTCGGTCTCCAGCTGGACTGTGCCGGGCCTGGTGACTCGTGTTACCCGATAAGGGCCTTCCCACTTCGGCGTCAACTTGTTGGAATTCTTGGCTGACTGAACGTGCCGAAGAACAAGGTCGCCTTCCTCAAAGCTCTGGGCATGAACCTTGCGGCTATGGTAGCGGCGCAAGGCTTGCTGGTAGCGTGCTGCTCTGACAGCTGCCCGAAGACGATCTTCCTCAAGGAGCGTCGCGTCATCTTGCCGCAATCAATCTTGCTCAAGCTCATCATAAGCGAGCACTCAAAGTGACCCGTATATGAGTTCTGTGGGGAGAACTACTTCTGCCCCGTAAACCAGGGTAAAGGGTGTCTGGCCAGTGGCTCGATTTGGCGTCATTCTGATCGACCAAAGAACCGCCAGCAACTCATTAATCCAGCGCCTTCCGCTCTTGCGCAGCCTGTCAAAAGTCTTCATTCTTCAGCCTTGCAGGACTTCAGCATTTACTCTCTCTGCTTGGCCGTTGCTCCGTGGATGTGCCACAGAATCAAAACAGACCCTGCTGCCGAGATCTTCAATGTATTGCATGAAGGCATGGCTTGTGAACTGTGTGCCGTTGTCGGTGATGATCCTGTTGGGCACCCCGAAACGGCACACTAGTCCCTTGAAGAACTTGATGGTTGACTGTGCTGTCACCTTCCTCACTGCTTCCACCTCTGGTCACTTTGTGAACTTGTCGATTGCGATGTACAAGTACTCAAAGCCCCCGACAGCACGGGGGAAAGCGCCCAATATGTCGAGCCCCAAGACCGAGAAGAGCCAGGAGAGAGGGATAGTTTCAAGAGCTTGAGCTGGTTGATGGAGCTTAAGGGAGTCCTGGACTAGGGGGTGTCCGGACAGCTGGACTATCATCGTCAGCCGGACTCCAAGACTATGAAGATACAAGATTGAAGACTTCGTCCCGTGTCCGGATGGGACTTTCCTTGGCGTGGAAGGCAAGCTTGGCAATACGGATATGTAGATCTCCTACCATTGTAACCGACTCTGTGTAACCCTAGCCCTCCCCGGTGTCTATATAAACCGGAGGGTTTTAGTCCGTAGGATGAACAACCATTACAACAATCATACCATAGGCTAGCTTCTAGGGTTTAGCCTCCTTGATCTCGTGGTAGATCCACTCTTGTACTACCCATATCATCAATATCAATCAAGAAGGAGTAGGGTTTTACCTCCATCGAGAGGGCCCGAACCTGGGTAAAAACATCGTGTCCCTTGTCTCCTGTTACCATCCGCCTAGACGCACAGTTCGGGACACCCTACCCGAGATCCGCCGGTTTTGACACCGACATTGGTGCTTTCATTGAGAGTTCCTCTGTGTTGTCACCGACAGGAAGGATGCCTCTTCCCGTCTTCAAGGACGGTATCTTCGCCAAAGGAGCCTTGGCCGTCGGCCAAACTGTCCGGCTAGGTGGTTTTCTTATGACCGCCTGTCCGGCCACCGCTTCGACAATGACCTCTCAGGTCGTCAAAAGCAATCTTCATGTCAGCTCGGAATTCGCCGAGCGGCTGGATCCAATAGAGTTCTCATCCGTAAACGAGCTCTCGGATCGCATCGCCGCCCTGGGAGTCGCTACAGACTACAATCAGGTTGGTCCTAAAACCGATCTGAGAGAGATTAACTCTCCCCAGGTCACCCACCACGTTGAAGTGGTAGAGGAACAATGCGGCGACTCTTCTCCTGTATTGAAAACTAGTCATGTCCGGGCTCCCGAACCCTCCATGCCGGATTCCCGCGGAGGGACGGACTTCGATCAAGCACTGAACCTAAAGTCAGGCATCGGACCGGACTCGTTGGACAACATCCAGCAATCCAAGCTTCCAAATTTGGAAACTTCTCGGCCCTTGAGCCTCGGGATGGGTAGGGTTCCGGACTTAATTCCACCCACCCGCCCAGACATATGCGATCTATCTCTAATCCGGCAAGAGCCCGCTGAAACAGTACATCACTACTGGACCAGATTCCTCCTGGTTATGAACGGGATAAAGGACTGCCGAGAGGAAAACACAATCTCAATTTTTCGCAATAATTGCACGGACGAGGGAATCTTGAACGCCGTCAGCCGTCGTGAAATTACACGCTTCGCCGACCTAGTGTCCATAGTACGAAAGTACTGTGCGATGGAGAGTTTCCAGAAAACCGAAAATAAGTTTCGGGACAATCCGGCCCCAAATACAGCCCTAGTCCGCAACAAAAGGGTGCATTACACTCAGGTACCAGGTACAAAAACCAAAAAGCAAAAACCCCATAAAGGGCACAGAACCGTACTGGAGGGATGGCTTAGCGGACCCTGTAATATTCACAGTACAGAGGGCGCCATCCCAACACATAGCCTTCGAGCGTGTTGGATATTACGGCAGGTGGCCAAAAGTGGCGAGGAGCTTCTTGCCCCGGAAAACCACTCCAACAATACCGGTACGGTATCAACAGTCTTCGAGACTTTCGCATCAAATAATATGCGGAAACGAACAATCCGTAGCCTCGCCGAAGTCTACCAAGTAGCAACAACAAATCCATGGAGCGACACAGCCATCACCTTCAACGCCAGAGACGAACCTAAATTCCGAACAGCCCGAGCACCAGCCGCACTGGTACTTAGTCCAATAGTGGACGACTTTCGACTTACCAAGGTCCTCATGGATGGCGGCAGCGGATTAAACCTCATCTACGAGGAAACTCTTCAAAAAATGGAAATAGACTGGAGCCGCATTGAGCGAAGCAGCACAACCTTCAGAGGAATAATCCCTAGCCGGGAAGCGCGCTGCAACGGAAAAATTACACTCAATGTGGTGTTCGGCTCGCCGGACAATTACATATCCGAAGAAGTCACGTTCCAAGTGGCCCCGTTCAACAGCGGATATCACGCTATATTAGGACGAGAGGCATTCACAATTTTTCAAGCTGTACCCCATTACGGGTACATGAAGCTCAAAATGCCTGGGCCCGGCGGACTAATCACTCTCGTTAGTGATCCGGACATAGCACTTCGCGCCGAAAATAAGACAGCCGCATTAGCCCTGGAGGCACTATCCGAAGCCCTAGCGGCAGAAGAACTCACCGCGCGGCGCTCTACTGTGAATAGGGACGATGTGATACTCGGTAAGAGATCCATGTCCACCTCCTTTAAACCAGCGGACGAAATAGTAAAATTCCAGGTCCATCCAACGGACCCCCCAAAGACGGCTTCCATCGGGGCGCAGTTGAACCCTGATGTAGACGCCGCACTGCGCGAATTCCTTCGGGAAAATTGGGACATTTTCGCCTGGCACCCTTCGGATATGCCCGGAATCCCACGCAGATTGGCCGAACATAGCCTAAACATCATAAAAGGATTCAAGCCAGTCAAACAGGCTCTTCAACGATTTTCCGAACCCAAAAGACAGGCAATGGGAGAAGAGCTAGCCAAACTATTGGAAGCCGGATTCATCAGAGATATCAAACATCCGGATTGGCTAGCAAACCTGGTATGGTACCAAAGAAGGACAAATCCTGGCGCCTATGTGTCAATTTTAAAGACCTCAACAAGGCCTGCCCAAACGATCCCTTCCCCCTCCCCCGCATTGACCAGATAATCGACGCTACCGCAGGACACGATTCATTGTGCGTCCTTGACGCATACTCCGTCTACCATCAAATCAAGATGGCGGAAGCAGACCAGGCCGCAACGGCATTCATTACTCCGTATGGACCATTCTACTTCAACACAATGCCCTTCGGACTTAAAAACGCCGGCGCAACATATCAGCGCATGATTCAAACATGTTTGGCCACCCAGATCGGCAAAACAGTAGAGGCATAGGTAGACGACGTAGTCGTCAAAACCAAACACGTCGAAACTCTAGTAGACGACTTGAGGCTCACATTCGACAACCTCAGAGCATATGACATCAAGATGAATCCGGAAAAATGCGTCTTCGGCATACCAGCCGGAAAGCTTCTGAGCTTCATTGTGTCCGGTAGAGGAATTGAAGCAAACCCAGCCAAGATCCGAGCTCTATCACAGCTAGATATTCCAAAAGACCTCAAACAAATACAAAAATTGACTGGATGCGTGGCGGCTCTAAGCCGCTTTATCTCCCATTTGGGAGAAAAGGCACTGCCCCTCTATCGCCTCCTCAGGCGCACCGAACACTTCGAGTGGACGGATGCTGCCACCGCCGGACTCGAAGAAATAAAAGCCATATTGGCAACAAATTTGGTCCTGGCTGCGCCCAACCTGGGCGAACCAATGTTGTTATACATCGCGGCAACACATCAAGTTGTAAGCGCAGTACTCATCGTCAAACGAGAGACAGAAGGGCATAAATTCCCTCTTCAATAACCAGTGTACTACGTATCCACTGTGTTAACCCCCTGCATGTCCCGTTACCCGCACTATCAAAAGATAGTGTATGCGGTGTTCATGGCATCCCGGAAGCTCCGACACTACTTTCAAGAGTGTTCGATAATAGTGGCCTCCGAAGTACCCCTCAACGACATTATAAACAACCACGACGCGACGGGCAAGATTGCAAAATGGGCCATTGAGCTGTTACCATTCGATATAACTTACAAACCTCGGCGAGCTATAAAGTCACAAGTTTTTGCTGACTTTGTCGCTGAATGGACCGAAGGCGAACTCCCTAAAGAGTACGGTGCATACTCCAATTGGATTATGCACTTCGACAACTCTAAAATGTTGGCCGGATTGGGGGCTGGCATCGTATTGACGTCCCCAGCCGGGGAGACAGTCCAATACGTACTTCAGATAATGTACACGGACTCCAACAACGCAGCCGAATACGAGGCCCTTTTACACGGCCTTCGGATGGCAATCTCCATGGGCATTCAACGCCTAGAGGTGCGCGGGGATTCAAACCTTGCAATATCCCAAGTAAATGGAGACTTTGACGCCAAGGATCCGAAAATGGCAGCCTATCGTAACGCTGTCCTCAAACTGTCAGCTCGATTCGAAGGACTTGAATTCCACCACGTAGCGCGGGATAATAACCAAGCAGCCGACGTACTGGCACGCATCAGCGCAAAACGTGACGTTGTCCCTCCAAACATCTTCCTGGAACGGCTCTTTTAGCCATCCGTACTATGGGAAGAGGAGTCCGGAAATAACAAACCGGAAGCAGCCGCACCAACCGACACAGAGCAATCTGACATAACCGGCGATTCAGCCGATGAAATAACACCTTCAACCCACGAAATAATGGCAGTAATCGCCCCGTGGACAGAGCCATTCCTAGCCTACTTGCTTAGGCAGGAACTCCCCAAAGACCAAAATGAGGCCCGCTGCATAGTTCGGCGATCTAAAGCCTACAAGGTCCATGAGGGAGAACTCTATAAGAAAAGCACAACCGGAGTCCTTCAAAGGTGTATCTCCGAAGAGGAAGGGCGAAACCTTCTGGCTGAAATTCATGCCGGACTAGGCGGACACCACGCCGCAGCTCGGGCCCTTGTAGGAAAGGCATTCCGTACAGGATTTTATTGGCCGACGGCCCGGGCAGATACTCAGGACTTAGTCCAAAGATGCGTCGGTTGTCAGCTCTTTGCTAATCAGAGCCATATGCCACCCACCGCCCTCAAAATTATACCCATTACCTGGCCGTTTGTGGTCTAGAGGCTTGACATGGTTGGACCCCTTAAAGGGGGAACCCACAAGCAAAGGTACCTATTGGTCATGGTGGATAAATTCACCAAATGGATAGAGGCCAAGCCAGTTAAAACGGCAGAGTCCGGACCAGTGATAGACTTCATATCTGGGGTAGTACACCGTTATGGTGTCCCCCACAGCATCATCACCGATAACGGCACGAACTTCACGGCCGACGAGGTTAAATCATGGTGCAAAAATATGGGCATTAAGCTCGATTACGCTTCAGTCTATCATCCTCAAACCAACGGTCAAGTGGAATGAGCGAACGGTCTAATAATGAGCGGCATCAAACCCAGACTAGTGCGGTCACTTACGAAATCCGACACGCACTGGGTAGAGGAGCTCGACTCCGTACTCTGGGGGCTGCGGACAACGCCCAACCGTACTACCAGATTCACACCAGTTTTTATGGTATACGGCGCAGAGGCAGTTCTGCCCTGCGACATCATTCATGACTCACCTCGAGTGCGCATGTACGAAGAAAGAGAAGCTGAGATGGATCGGCAGGACAGCTTGGACGCATTGGAGGAAGAACACGACGTCTCCAAGGCTCGTTCCGCATTCTATTAGCAGCAGGCTCGAAGATATCAAAGCAGAGAAGTATGGGCCAAGACTTACAACGTTGGTGAACTAGTTCTACGCCTGCCGGACAAGAAAAAGGACAAGCTCAAGCCCAAATGGGAGGGCCCCTTCATCATCGATCAAGTCCTTACCGGCGGAGCGTACCGTCTACGAAATGCGTCGGACAACCGACTCGAGCCAAACCCATGGAACGCAGCCCGCCTCCGAAGTTTCTATGCCTAGCACCGGACTAAGAGTTCGTCCCCTTCCCATGTCCAAATTTTTACACTTCAGTTGTCTTTTGTTTCTCTTTCTCCTCTCACCCCTTTTCCTAAAAAGCCCTCAAAGGCCTACTTGCGCATTGTTCGCAAACACTTGATGCGCCATCCGCACTCATTATACGTGGGGGCTTCTATACCAGAAGCTTAATTATAAGGGCTTCATGCCCAGCACATGTGTCAAGCTTCCACATGTACCTTTTATTCACCATTATATGCATCGATATGACTTAAGTTCTGGCCAAGCTGGGTTGCCTGGCTCCTGTGCTTACCCCTACGTTCCCGATTGTTCGGCTAGGAGGTAAAGGGAGCACCTCTGCGATTGTTACTGCCGGGTCAGCCGGATGTGTACCTCAGACTGGGTGAAGCCGAAAGCTAGCGTTCTTAAGGGAATATTCGGTCGGTGACTTGGAAGATGATTTTTTACCTACTTATTTATCTGCCCCCAGATGTTTTTCTGCTCTTTTCGCAGACCGGACATGCACTTTAGGGCATGCCTCCCAGGGAAAGGAACCCTTAACGGAACTATTCTCCCTGGAAGATGTTTCTTACTAACCATGTAATATAACATAACTAGTTGGGCACTTGTCTGATAAAGCACTAATGACCCCTACGCCTGGTCTCCATGCATGCCCCGGTTGTTTCTTAACCGAGAAGGTATTCGGACACACTCCGGACTCTAGGGTCCCGAGGTTGAAGAGAAAAGGTCGGCAAAGACAAACTATCTACAATCCAGCTAGAAGGCATTTTACATGTCATTTTAAAATACATTGTCAAATAGACTGACTATATTCCTCCTCAATCCCGTCTAACAGGCTGTCTAATTTACAGCCCCGTTGGGAAAATTTAGTGGCCAACTCTACTTGGCCGTATACTAAACTCACAGGGATCTCCTTCCCATCGGGCCCCACAGGTCCGACCTCGGCCATGTGGTTGGGATCCGCCATCTTGTATCGCGTCTTCACCATGGCCCAGGCCTCCCTGGCACCTTGGCGGCAGGCTGAAATCTTCCATAAACGGAAGCGCTGCCACATTCCCTGAAGCTTCTCCGCAAGCTCCCCAAGGCCCTCAAGCAGGGAGAGGGCTGGCCATAAAGCCTGGACGACGCCGCTCATTGCCTGCCGAACTCGTTCGAGCAGCTGCAACAGTTCGGGAAGTTGATCACCCGTCGATACGGGCATCTCCTCCGCAGGGCGACCTGTGAGTATACCTACAGACATATTTTGTCAATTGACTTCCTCGCCGAACTCTTCTTTTCAAAGGAGTTCGCTCAAGCACTTACTATAGATGCCGTGATGAAGCCGCTGATTCTCCTTAACGGAGCCAGACAGCTCGGCCCGAACGCCTTTCAGCTCTTCTCCAAGCTGGGCGTGGGCATCCTAGAGCTTGTTCCTTTCCTGCTACACCTTATTCAGCACCCTCTCGCCGGCCTTCAGCTGGTGCAGTAGTTCTTGCCTGTCCGGATCTTGTCCGGCAGCACTTGCAATGTCATTATTAGACTTGCGCGCACGCCGCACACCACTTATCTTTTTAAAAATAATGTGTTACCAGGAGGGGTCTCTGTGTTTCCTCCTGCGGCAGCAAGTGCGGCCTCGAGTTGGGCCTTACACTCTTGCAGCTCCTGAGACAGTTGGGTATTCTTCTCCGTAAGATCCTGCATTTCAAATGATCCTTAAATCAGTTAATATAACTACTTTAAGTCTCGGGGGCTACTGGCATATACAGCTATTAAATTCTCTTACCCGTATGTCTTTTACATACTGCTCCGTGGCTCTGGTCAAACCATCTTGAGCAGCACGGAGGTGCGCGTCCCCTGCGTTAAAGGCAGTCAACGCCTCAGGGGAGAAGCACGCGTCATGAAAAACTGTCCGGCGGCTCCTGTGGTTCATGGCGCTATCCACCTCAGACTTGGTGGCGGACAGTCTATCGGCATCCTCCGTTGGAGGAGTATCCGGCTCGCGCCTTGCGCTTGCCTCCCCCTCCAGACCAGGTGCTGGAGCCTGGCTGGTAGAGGCTGGGTTGGCAACCTCTATGCCCGCAGTCCGGCGGGCGCTTTTTCTCCTACAAAAGTCATGAGCATTCAAACGCTTCCTAGGAACGTTGCTCTAAATAACAAAGTGTGAGCTATACCTTTGCGGCGACGTTTCAGTCCGCGCCGCGCTCCTCTTCCGCCTACTGGGCCGGACTGACCCCTGTTGGTCAGTCGCCGCGGGCTCGGCTCCCGCCTTGAAGGCGCCTCCTGCAAGGCGCCATCGTATACGGTGGTCAGAAATGAGCAAGGAAGGAATAATGGTGTCAGGACTTTGGTCACAATCACCTGGGAAGCCGGACATAGTCCAGGGTAGTCGGCCGTAATAGTGACTAAAGCATTATCCATGTTGAGCTGGTGGAACACCCCGTCGATTAGCTCCTCCTTTATGTCCATATCCTCTTCGGATGCCGGATCCTGGGATCTCTCTGGATCCTCGGGTTGCAGAGCTGGACTAAGCATGCCCTCCACAACCCGATGCAGCTCCTGCATCGAAAGCATAATATAAGAAATTTAAACTTTGAAAGCATGGCTCGGGCACACAAAGTGTTCGCTTACCCAACGCCGAGGGTTATTCATGGAGAACCCATTCAATGGGCTCGTCTGGAGGAAATCCTCCTTCTCCCCCTTGTACAGGCCGGACAGGATCTTCGCCAGGTCTTCGGCCGATCCCGGCCCTTTGCGGCAATGAGGGGTGGCATCGTCCTCCCCGTTGAAATCCCACATAGGGTGGCCCCTGTATTGCAGCGGCTGCACCCCCCGCATAATGCATGTTTCCATGACTCCAATCATGGTCAACCTAGAATGGGCCAGTAACCTTATCCGGCCCATCAGATAGTGGACGCTCTTGTCTTCCTCCAGTTGGGGGCTCCGTGGGCGCCAGCTAAGGCGCTTATTCAAAGGAGCATTACTGAACTCCAGGAGGCCGATCCAAACAGGATCCGGCAGCGGAGTGTCTTCTATGTAAAACCATTCTGATGGCCAGTCTTCGGACGCCTTCTTAGGGGTTCCGGATCGATATCCGGTCCCGGCGATGCGCCATATTTCGGCACCGCCTACTTGATATATGGACCCCTCGTGAGAGCGAGGTACAAGGCAGAACAACCTCTTCCACAGCGCAAAATGGGGCTCAACACCCATAAATAGCTCGCAAAGAGCTACGTAACCTGCGATATGCAGGATAGAGGCGGGCGTGAGGTGATGGAGCTGGAGTCCGTAGAACTCCAGGAGCCCGCGGAGGAACGGATGTATAGGAAATCCAAGCCCCCTTATCAGATAGGGGACGAAGCATACCCGCTCCCCTTTGTTGGCATTTGGGGTAGCCTCTGCTTGCTTCCCACCTTGGTAGGTGGCCAGCCTGGCTCAAACCGGGACCATGAAGGTCGGAGGGAGATATCCCTCCGCTTGGAGCGTCACCAGCTCGCTGTGCGGGACAGAACATCTTCGCCAGTCTCCTGGCAGAGGGCTGGGAGCGCGAGAGGAGGAGCCGCGTCGACGGTCCATGATGGAATGCATTTTTGGTCGGAAGCGCTCCGATGAGTACTCGCGGAAGGAAGATGGTGTGATTTGGATCTGGATTCTTGCCTTTCTTATAGGCAGATTATTTGCATAGCTAGGGGGTAAAACATAAAAGATACCCTGGCTTTTCGCATTCGTGCGACGCGTGGAAGATGGCCATTATTGGGCGTGGAAGCCAAGAAGCGCAACATTGATAAGGAAGCCGGACACTGTTCGGCAGGTACATGGAACTTAAAGGAGAACCCGCCTTGCAACGCCGAAGACTACGTACGCGCTGGACCTATCGTCATTGAAGCCTGGTTCGGGGGCTACTGAGGGAGTCCTGGACTAGGGGGTGTCCGGACAGCCGGACTATCATCGTCAGCCGGACTCCAAGACTATGAAGATACAAGATTGAAGACTTCGTCCCGTGTCCGGATGGGACTTTCCTTAGCGTGGAAGGCAAGCTTGGCAATACGGATATGTAGATCTCCTACAATTGTAACCGACTCTGTGTAACCCTATCCCTCCCCGGTGTCTATATAAACCGGAGGGTTTTAGTCCGTAGGACGAACAACCATTACAACAATCATACCATAGGCTAGCTTCTAGGGTTTAGCCTCCTTGATCTCGTGGTAGATCCACTCTTGTACTACCCATATCATCAATATCAATCAAGCAGGAGTAGGGTTTTACCTCCATCGAGAGGGCCCGAACCTAGGTAAAAACATCGTGTCCCTTGTCTCCTGTTACCATCCGCCTAGACGCATAGTTCGGGACCCCCTACCCGAGATCCGCCGGTTTTGACACTGACAGAGCTTCTTCGAATGGAACTGGCACACTTGACACTAGGTTACTAGCACCGTCACATCCTGGAGGGCGGTGGGCCAGAAGAAACCTTGCCGGAAAGCCATGCCGGCAAGGGCTCTCGACCCTATGTGGGAGCCACATATACCTCCATGTATCTCTGCCAACAGCTTTAGTCCTTCCTCCCGGGAAATGCACATCAGTTTCACCCCATTCGGTCTTCTTCTGTACAAAACGTTATCAACGAATTGGTACAGAGCAGACCGGCGGGCTACTCTTTCTGCCTCTTCCTGCTCCTCAAGAAGCTCTCGTTTTTGAAGGAATCGGACGGCGTGCTGCACCCATGCCGGAGCCTGTGGCTCGACGACAAGGACCATAGGCATCTCTTCTGCCACGGGAGCGGCCGCCTCCACGGCCATGACCTGAGGTCCTGCTGGAGTCGGTTGCCCCCCGGCAGGATCGGCATCCACGGAAATATCTTCGCCGGTGGCTCCGGGGAGCTCGGTGGGGATGTACTTGCCGGGGCCTAGCTTCCTCCGCTTGTTCTGCCCGGTCGACGGCTCAACGGATGATTGGGTTAACTGAAGCACAAAAGTACCTTGTTCCATCGGTAGCTTGAGGGCAGCGTGCTTCGACAGGTAGTCGGCGATGTCGTTCTCCGCCCGAGGGACATGCTCCGCTTGTATACCATCAAAGCGCTACTCTAGTTTCCTCATCTCATCTACGTAAGCTTCCATCAACGGGCTTTGATAATCTCTGTTGATTTGCCTGACGACGAGCTGTGAGTCGCCCCTGACGATGAGCTTTTTAACTCCGACGTCTACCGCGATCCTGAGACCGGCAAGCAAGCCCTCATACTCGGTGGTGTTGTTGGTTGACATCTCCCGAGGGAAGTGCATCTGGATGACATACTTGAGCTGCTCTCCGATGGGCGCGACAAGCAGCACACCAGCCCCGGTGCCTTGCAGCGAGAAGGCACCATCAATGTACATGATCCAGTTGCGGCTCGTTTCCTTGCCGGGGAGAGTGGTCTCCTATATATCTTCATCGAGCGTCGAGGTCCATTCCGCAACAAACTCCGCCAAGACCCTGCTCTGAATCGTCGAGGTACTTTCTAACTTTAAACTGAAACTTGACAGCTCCAGGGCCCATTCCACAATCCTCCCCATTGCATCTGGGTTATGCAGTATCTGTTAAAATGGGAGGCGGGTGAACACCGTGATCTCGTGCGCTTCGAAGTAATGGCGCAGCTTCCTTGAAGCCATAAGGAGGCCGAAGAGCAGCTTTTGCACACCTGAGTACCTCGACCTAGCCCCCTGCAAGAGGGAGCTGATGAAGTATACTGGGTGTTGTACCATTTTCTTCTTCTGCGCCTCTTCACCCGATCGCGTGGGTCCTGTCGTGCTGGCGCAAGTCTTGTCGGGACCGAGCCTGGCTGGGGATTCAGTCTTGCCGGGGAGGGTGTCGGTGTCAAAATCGGCGGATCTCGGGTAGGTGGTCCCGATCTGTGCGTCTTTGGCTGGTGGTAACAGGAAGCAAGGGACACAATGTTTACCCAGCTTCGGACCCTCTCGATGGAGGTAAAACCCTACTTCCTACTTGATTAATATTGACGATATGAGTAGTACAAGAGTAGATCTACCACGAGATCGTAGAGGCTAAACCCTAGGAGCTAGCCTATGATGATTATGATTGTAATTGTGATCTGCCTTCTAAGGACCAACCTCTCCGGTTTATATAGACTTCGGAGAAGGCTAGGGTTTACAAGGAGTCGGTTAAAAGGAAGGAAATACAATATCCGGATCGCCAAGCTTGTCTTCCACGCAAAGGAGAGTCCCCTTCGGACACGGGACGAAGTCTTGAGTCTTGTATCTTCACGCTCAAATAATCCGGACGAAGTATATAGTCCGGCTGTCCGGATACCGCCTAATCCAGGACTCCCTCAGTAGCCCCTGAACCAGGCTTCAATGACGATGAGTATGGCGCCCAGTGTTGTCTTCGGCATTGCAAGGCAGGTTCCATCTCCGAATACTCCAAGGTGATTATCGAACACTTAGACCGTGTCCGGAACTATGAGATGATCCTCACATACTATTGTAGGGAACATAGCATAAATCTGATCTGCTGGCAATATTCGTATGTTGTGCCCTTGCATCGTGGCCCGGCCCAACACGAATCGGCATTTCTCGCCCCACCTCGTCTCGTGTTGTGAGGTGGTTTTATTGGCACGCCCTGCTAAAGCAGAGATCGTGTTCCTCTTATTACGGGATTTTCCATCAATATGGGCGTGCGCGACCCCACGACGACCGTTGGCATTACTCCGTGTGTTTTTAGATAAGCCTCAAGCGGTCACGCTGAGGACTCTTGATATTCACCCCCGTTATATAGGAGCCGAGGCCTATGCCTCTTTTCCACCTCCCCTGCGCCTTCTCGCACCTCGAGTTCTAACACCCGAGGCCTAAGCTCCCACACCCCAGATCCTCCAATATGTCCGGATCCAACCCTCAAGGCCGGTGGGTGGCCTCCTCGATCCAAGAGGAGGACATTGCGAGGCTTAGGGAGGTCGGATATCTGACCGCCGACATCCAGCACAGGCTTCCTGCTCCAGGGCAGGTCATCCCTACATCAGAGCCCAATGAGTGCATCGTGTTTGTTCCTCACTTCCTCCGTGGCTTGAGCCTCACCCTTGATCCCTTTGTGAGGGGGCTCATGTTCTATTACGGGTTGGATTTTCATGATGTAGCTCCGGACGCTATCCTCCATATCTCGTCGTTCATCATTGTGTGCGAGGCAGTTCTCCATGTCACTCCACACTTCGAATGTCGGTGCCCCATGGCCAGAGGGTTCTTTCGCAGAAGTATCCGATGTATGGCAACAGAGGTGGTTTTATGTCACGGCCCCAGAGGCACAAAGTGGGTGGCCGCCCCCGAGTTCCGCTCGGGCCCTTTGTCGCAATTGGCATCATGGACCGATGTAGGACGGAATTGGGGGCCCGCGGTGATGTTCCAATACTACAGAGCCGTATCCGGGAGCTTGTTGAGAAGGACATTAACCTTGTCAGCATAATTCAAGTGATACTAATACGACGGATGTTGCCGTGCAAACGCCGGCCTCTCCGAATCTGGGAGTTCAATCCAGAGGGTCTGCGGACTATTAAGCACTTCTTCGGCCTGAAGCTCGAAGGGATGTGTAAATTATTCTTCGGACCACAAGTAAAGTGTCCGGACACCACCGAGGATGCAGGCCTAAGCTACAATAGCCTAGATGCCCAAGTAAGTAGCCTTAAAACCGGACACTTTGTTTTTATTTGTCATAGTCATTATTCTGAAAGCCCTCCGTGGCCAGGAATGGCACGACAAGCCGGATAGAATCAGGTGTCCGGTGCCACTTCCCGAAGGCTCGCCTGGTCCAACCGTTGCCAAGATGCTTGGTCGGGTGATCAGCAAAATGCCCTCAGGGAAAGACGAAGGAAAGGGCAGTGAAGCCGAACTTCACACACTGCGCATCTGGACCAGGGGAATTGCTTCCTCCCCAGGGGGGGATAGTCGGGGAGGGGAATCCGAGGCCGCCTCCCCACGCGGGAAGAGGAGGGCCGCCTTCGAAGACTTGGAGACGAAGATGCCCAAACAGGGGAAGAAAGTGTCGCCGGGGTGCTCTGCCCCGACGGGCGTCCTTACCACATCATGCCCGCCAATGGGCCAGCCCTTAACCGAGCTGTAAGTTAATCGTTAATTTGAAGGTACTGCGTTTCTCCGAGATCAATAACCAGGATTCGTCTTTTGCAGTCCGGCTAGCAGCTCTGCTCAACAGAGTTCGTCTTCTGGGGATCTTCCTCCGGAGATGATGGAAAGCGAGACCCCACCCACCTCTCCGCCCCATGAAGCGGGCGACACCGAGGTGTCGTCACGGAGGAGTCCGGATCTGCCGAAGCCAGAAGCTAATATGTCAGCCGCCCTGAGCCCGGAGCATTTGGCTCGCGCGGGGGGTGATGAGAAGGGTTCAGCACAGTTTGATGTCCGGCCGGACATACTAACAGGCTTTCTGGAGCGAGCTGCACTCTCGGAGGAGCACCGCTCAGTAATGAGCTCGGTTCTCAAGAAGATTTCATCCGCCACAAGCGGTTTGAATGAAGCATTTACGAGCCTGCTCAGAGGCTTTGAGGTATGTAGTGAAAATACACTATTTTTGACTGTGAGGCACGCGCTAGGTGTGCTCCATATGGATAGTAGCCCCTGAGACTCTGGTTGCCCACCCTAGGCGGCAAACGGGGGATCATATAGTAATGATTGCGATGTAGATATGCGCAGGTATCTAAGGGTCTGGCAGCCGACCAGTCCGTTGAAGTTGCCGAGCTAAGGAGGCAGATCGGATCTATTGATGTCGATATCACGCTGCTGAACGAGCGGCTGAACGAGTCACAAGGTATGTGCTCTGTTTTCCTTATTATGTTCTATAAGAAAATATGAGAGGGGCATAATTTTAATGCAATGTGTTTGCAATGCAGATGGTGCTGCTACCGTGGAAGCCCTAAGGGCGGAACTTGCCCAGGACAAGGAACAAGCTCGAGTTAGCAATGCGGCTGCCTTAAAGGCAACCAAAGAATTGAGAGCCGAACAGGCTGCTCATCGCCGAAGCGAGGAAAAGATAGCCGAAATGGCTGTGGAGTTGAAAAATGCCGCGGACCGGTATGAGCTCCTTGAAAAGGAGAATAAGGCTAGTTCGGCCGAACTGAACAAGGCAGTTAATGCCACCAAGGAGATGCGGAAAGAGGTCGGGGGTGTGCAGGAGGAGCTTCAACAAGCCGGTAAAATTGCAGCTGGGGGCTCCTACTTACTGCGGATGAAGTTTTTGGATCCGAAGTATGCTCCCCTGGATGGACGCTGGAGTCCTGCAGATGCGTATGCGGACTTGGCAAAGAGTACAGCTGATGCAGCCATGTTTTTCGAGGATAAAGGTGATAAAGAAGTGGAGAAGCTGTTCTAGTCGCAATTCAATGCTCCCGCGCGCCCGCTGCCGTTAAGTAAGAAGATGGCTGCTGTAGCGGAGCTTCATAGGCTGTCCAGGCTTGCAATGCGGTCTGTAATATACCATCTTTGGCCGAAGTGGCCTAAGCCAGTAAGTTACTTCGGTTTGGTGCAACAATTCCAAGGGGCCATGCCTCAGATCGACACCATGAGAAGGTCGGCGTGCATAGAGGGTTCATGAATGGCTCTTGCCCGCATTAAAGCCTATTGGACAGATATGGAGGCCACCATTGTAGCGACCCAGAATCCGATGGGAGGCCAGCCGTCGGGCCGAGCACTCCTTGGAGCAGGTAACAGAAGGTGCCCGCTTAATAGGGGCGCAGTGCTCGAAGAATATATTGTTCGAGTAACAAAGCGGATCATTGTAAAAACAATGTTATTTTGATTATGAGGCTATATTTGTGCCCGAAAGTATTATTTGTGCCTCCTGTGTGGCCGTTTTTATATCTATGTGTAATTCTGAAAGTTAGCAGTCGTTGGCTTCAGCCCCCACGCATACAATGCGGGGGTGTTCACGAAAAATATGCATAATCACACTTGTTCCAACGTCTTGGTCCATTAAGGAGGTGATCACATGTCGAACTAGGCAACCAGGCTATATAGCTGTAACACTTTCACTTAGCAATAGGAGTTTGACAGTGGGGCTACTATGTATCCCCTAGTACTTTTGCGTGCATCCGAATACGGGCGCACATGTACATGGCCAGGAAACGGCCCTTCATTATTGCGGAGGAATCCTAAAGATTCCGGTAAGTCTTCGAGAGGTTGAACAGTCTCGCTCTGTACCATGATAGTCAGTTTTCGGCTTTCTCTACTGAGGTGCTCATCCAGAATAACCAGGGCACAATCGCAGTAGTTCTCCTTTGGCCACATTAGCCGATAAGAACGAAACGTAAGGCGGCAAACCCAGGAGCCGGGCAAACCCAACATTTGACCAAAGACATGATTCAGAGCTGATGCATATAAGGCCAAACTCATGACGCCGAACACTCCCGAAGGTATTCGGACGTTATAGCAGAAAATGGGCTGAAGAATGCCCATTCATTATAAACCCTGTATTTCCAGGTACGTGCATTAGTCCGTCGTGGCGAAATGCCAATAACGACAGTATCCTCTGTTGGTATGGAACCCATGGGATGTTTACAACAAGAGGCAATAGAAAAGGTTTACACAGGGACTTAATCTAAAGAGAAACCTTTTGAGCGGGGCCCTACTGCACGTCTGCGCCTTTGTCTCTGTTGTGCCGTATCCTGGAAGGGTATTGCGCGAATGTTGTCTGTAAAAAGAAAACTCGTGTAGGAGAGTACAACGTAGGTATGCGATGGATATTAAAAGTGTAAGATGTTGGCCTGCTAATAAGGTTGAGCCAAGTGTGGGGCTATATTAAGTATTTATAGCCCCTGGTGTCCTCTATGGGATTACATATACGGTGCCCTGGTTCAGTTTTATCTTGGCTGCCGGACTCATCTAACCGTGTCTGTGGTCTTAATGACCAGTCATGTTTTCTGATATTGGAGGCCGCTTATAGTCCGGCCGCTAGGGCCGTTGCGTGTTCCTCTGCGTGTAGAGAGCGCTCTGTGTTTCCGTTAACGGTGATGACGCAACGTGGACCAGGCATCTTGAGTGTAAGGTAGGCATAGTGCGGTAATGCGTTGAAGCGGGCGAAGGCCGTTCTTCCAAGCAATGCATGATAGTAGCTTTGGAAGGGTGCGATGGTGAAGACTAGTTCTTCGCTTCTGGAGTTTTCTGGGGGGCCAAATGTTACCTCTAGTACGACGGAGCCCCTGTCGTAGGCTTCAACGCCTAGTATCACCCCTTCAAAGGTGGTGTTGCTTTGGCTAATTCTGGATAGGTCTATCCCAATCATGCGGACAGTGTCCTCGTATATTAAATTGAGACTGCTGCCGCCATCCATGAGGACGTGGGTGAGATGGTATCCATTGATTATTAGGTCAAGCACCAAGGCCTCTAATCCTCTGCGCCGAATACTAGTTAGGCAGTCCGTGTGATTGAAGGTGATCGGACAAGCCATCCAGTAGTTAGGTGTGGGTACGATGGGCTCTATATCGTACGCGTCTCTGAGCACGTGGTCGTGCCTTCTCGTGGATGTGTGAGTCGTGTGGATCATGTTTACTGTTTTAACCTCTGGTGGGAATTTTTTCTGTCCCCCAGTGTTCGGCTGGCGCGGTTCATCCTCGTCTTCACTTGGTGTTTCCCTTCCCTTGTGTTCGGTATTTAATTTGCCAGCCTGCTTGAAGACCCTGCAGTCTCTGTGCGTGTGGTTCGCAGGTTTGTCGGGGGTGCCATGAATTTGGCACAGTTTGTCCAGGACTCTGTTCATACTAGACGGTCCCTCTTTACTGCCTTTAAATGGCTTCTTTTGTTGATCGGGTCGAGAGCCCCTGAATCCGGCATTGACCGTTGTGTTGTCCGAGCTCTCTTCCTTGTTTTGGCGTTTGTTTTTATTACGCCGTGGCTTCCTGTTGCCGTCCCTTATTTCGGATGTTCTTGGGTCGCTGGTGCCTTTACGGGCCAACCAGCTATCTTCACCCGCGCAAAAGCGGGTCATAAGTCTTGTTAAGGCCGCCATTGTCCTTGGCTTTTCTTGGCCGAGGTGTCTGGCGAGACACTCGTCGCGGATGCTATGTTTGAATGCCGCTAATGCTTCGGCGTCCGGACAATCGACAATTTGATTCTTCTTAGTGAGGAATCTGTTCCAAAGCTTGCGGGCGGACTCTCCAGGCTGTTGGATTACATGACTTAAATCATCCGCATCCGGAGGCCGGACATAAGTCCCTTGAAAATGGGCCCTGAAAGCGTCCTCGAGTTCCTCCCAACTCCCAATTGAATTTTTGGGGAGGCCCTTCAACCAGTGTCGAGCTGGTCCCTTCAACTTGAGGGGAAGGCATTTGATGGCGTGGAGGTCATCCCCACGAGCCATGTGAATATGCAGGATAAAATCCTCAATCCACACCCTTGGGTCTGTCGTTCCATCATATGCCTCTATGTTCACAGGTTTAAATCCTTGTGGGAATTTATGGTCCAGTACTTCTTCGGTGAAGCACAGGGGGTGAGTAGCCCCTTTGTATTTGGACGTGCTGTGGCATGCCGTCGGCTGTTGTTGTGTCCGGTGTTTATTCCGAACTGATATTTGGTTGGTATGATCAATTTTGTGACCATAGTCCCTCGCTGGAGTGTGTCTTTTAGATCTGTAGATGGACCTGGCCGCGCCAGCTTTCTTATCCAGGTGCTCACGTAGATCGTGCGCGGCGTCCGTAGCCGCTCTTTTGCGGTTATGAAGCGGTACGTCTGGCCTCCTGGTCGTGTTATTCTTTGGTGGAACAGCATCGTCGTTGAATTCTGGCAGTAGCTTGCGTTTTGGATAGCTCTTTGTATGGAGATCATCGCCGTATCTTTCTTCAATGTCTAACACTTTATTCCATCTGCGGTTGAGCGTTTCCTGTGCGGCTTTTAGCCGTTGCTTCTGCTTCTTTAGGCTTCTTGTTGTGGCCATAAGCCTTCTGTGGAGGTTACCTTGTTCCACGCGGTTTTCCGGGATGATGAATGCATCATCGTCCGGACTGTGTTCTTGTCCTGAGGCAGTTTGATGAACTCGTCCCTCGGGATCGTTGTGATCGGGCGTCTGCTCCGAACTGGGTTCGGCATGACCTGGCTCATCCTGCTCCATCGCTGGGTCCATGTGGTCGTTGTTGCCTTCGGAGTTGACTGGTATGTCGATCTTTCTGGCGCTCTCGCTATTTTTACTATTGCTGGACTTTGAGCGGCGTCTGCGCCGTCTTTTTGGCTTTTGCCTGGGGGTTTTATCTTCCAGATTGTCGCCGTCGTCCTCCTTGGGCGTATCAACCATGTATATATCATGTGACGAGGTAGTAGTCCAACGCCCCAGAGATTCTGAATCTTCTCCTGCATCATCGTCCATACGGTCGATGCCTTCGGAGTCGAAGTCAAGCACGTCGGTTAAATCATCGACCGTGGAAATGAAGTGGGTGGTGGGTGGGCAACAAATTCCTTCGTCGCCTGCTTCCCACTCGAGCCGGAAAATAGTTCGGCCAAGAGCCTCTGTCAAAGAGAGAGATTTTAACGAGTTCAGCATGTCGCCAAAGGGCGAGTGCTGGAAGATATCCGCAGCGGTAAACTCCATTACCGGGGCCCAACCTGGCTCGGCTGGCTCGGGAGCGCGCGGACGGGAACCAACAGCCGGATACGAGTCCGGGGTTCCGGAGTCACAGGCCTCCAAAGAGGTGAGACCTGTGTACGGCTCCACCGCCGATGAGTATGCGGCCTGCGGGGCGGGGTCCATCCCTCCGTCCTTAGGCAACGCAGCCTGCTCCGGATTTAGGTCCGAGGCTATTGCATGGGTGATATCCCGAGCATTGTCCGCCAGCTTGTCTAAGCCGTGCTCATCGTGACTGTCAGGTGATCCTGGCACAGGCCCGAATCCGTCGAAGATCAAGTCTCCGCGAATGTCCGCCGTGTAGTTCAGGTTTCCGAATCTGACCTGGTGGCCAGGGGCGTAGCTGTCGATCTGCTCCAGATGGCCAAGCGAATTAGCCCGCAGTGCAAAGCCGCCGAACACAAAGATCTGTCCAGGGAGAAAAGTCTCGCCCTGGACCTTGTTGTTGGCGATTGAAGGCGCCATCAAGCCTTGCAGCAACGACACAGAGGAGCTCTCAATGAAAGCACCAATGTCGGTGTCAAAACCGGCGGATCTCGTGTAGGGGGTCCCGATCTGTGCGTCTTAGGCTGATGGTAACAGGAAGCAATGGACACAATGTTTACCCAGGTTCAGGCCCTCTCGATGGAGGTAAAACCCTACTTCCTTCTTGATTAATATTGACGATATGAGTAGTACAAGAGTAGATCTACCATGAGATCGTAGAGGCTAAACCACCTGATTTATATAGACACTGGAGAGGGCTAGAGTTTACACGGAGTCTGTTACAAGGAAGGAAATACAATATACGGATCGCCAAGCTTGTCTTCCACGCAAAGGAGAGTCCCCTCCGGACACGAGACGAAGTCTTGAGTCTTGTATCTTCACGCTCCAATAATCCGGACGAAGCATATAGTCCGGCTGTCCGGATACCCCCTAATCCAGGACTCCCTTAGAGGGTTCTGGCCTGCCAACCGTTAACTCTACCGCTGCTGCTGCCTCCTCATCGACCTCTCTCTGCGCCACTAGTGCGGTGCTAACCACCTGATTTATTGCAGCTAGATAAAGAAGCAACATTTCTTGTGGTTTGGGCGCAACCAGCACTGGGGTAGTAGAGAGGTATTTCTTCAAATCTTGCAGCGCTGCCTCGGCTTTTGGGGTCCACTCCACTTGCCCCGCCTTCTTCAAGATCTTGAAAAAAGGAAGGGCACGCTCTGGGGACTTGGAGATGAACCGGCTCATGGCGGCAATGCAGCCAGTGAGCCGACGCACGTCCTTGATCCGTTTTGGTGCCTCAATCTGCTCGATGGCCTTGATCTTATCTGGATTTGCTTCAATCCCGCGCTGGGACACAAAGAACGCGAGAAACTTGCTAGATGGGACGCCGAAGACACACTTCTCAGGGTTCAATTTGAGGTTGATCTTGCGCAAGTTTGCAAATGTATCCTCCAGATCTTGCACAAGTGCTGCTTTGTCATTGGTTTTGACCATTATGTCATCCATATAAGCTCAAAACCAATTTGGACTACTTTTGCAAAGGTTGAGCTAGCACTCTTCAACCTGAAGGGCATCCGTAAAAAGCAATACGTACCACATGGGGTGATGAATGCTGTCTTTTCCTCGTCTTCTTTCGTCATGAAGATCTGGTGGTATCCCGAGTAGGCGTCAAGGAATGATAACAGGTCACACCTAGCAGTGGAGTCAGCAATCTAGTCAATGGACGGTAATGGTAAGGGATCCTTTGGACAGTCCTTATTGATGTCTGTGTAGTCAATACACAGCCTCCACTTCCCATTTTCCTTGCGCACCAACACCGGAGTACTCCTCTCACCAAGCCTGTCGCCTCTAGCTTTCTGATTTCCTCTGTGATGAACTCCTGCCTCTCCAGAGCTTGCTTCCTGACCTTCTGCTTGACGGGCCGCGCATGAGGACAGACAGCAAGGTGGTGCTCAATCACCTCCCTGGGAACGCCGGGGATGTCAGAGGCTTGCCATGCAAACACATCGACATTCGCCCGCAGGAAGGTAACGAGCTCGCTTTCCTATTTGTCGTCGAGGGTGGAGCTTATGGTAAAAGCTCCCCTCGTGCCATCCTCCTTGACGGGCACCTTCTTGGTCTCTGGTGGTGTAGCTCTGGACTTTTTGCTCTTGCCGGCGGAGCTCTCTGGCACGTTCTCAATGGAAACGCGACACCCCGAAGAGGTGCGCTTGCCGGAGTGGGCGAGGGGTCTCACCGGTTTTATTCCCCCCGGGGCTCCGTCGGCAGGAGCGGGTGCCTTCGCGGCAGCTGCTGCAACTGCCTCCCGGTAGAGTTGGTCGGCGCAGATCAGCGCATCTTTCTTGTCAGAGGGGACGGTGATGTTGTTCATCGGCCCGGGCATCTTCAGCATGTTGTAAGCGTAGTGTGAAGCCACAATAAACTTGGCTAGTGCCGGGCGGCCGAGGATCCCGTTGTAAGGCAAGGGGATCTCGGCTACATCGAAAACAATCCTCTCCGTCCTGTGGTTCAGCTCGCCTCCGAATGTCACGGGCAGCATGATCTTTCCCTTTGGCTGGCTCCTCCCTGGGTTAACCCCTTGGAATGTGCCCGTCTCCTCGAGGTCTCCATCGGGGATCTGCAGCCTTTTGACCACAATAGGCGAGATCAAGTTCAGGACGGCCCCGCCATCAACCAACATCTTCGTCACCTTGAGGTTGCGGATTGTTGGGGAAACCAACAATGGCAAGCATCCGACCACAGTAGTGCGGTCAGGGTGATCCTCGGTGTCGAAGATGATGGGCGTGCTGGACCATTTCAGTGGCTTCCACGCGTCGAACGATGGCTCCACCATTATGATCTCACACACCCACTGCTTGAGTTGGCGGTGGGACGTATGCAGCGAGGCGCCACGATCGACGCACATGGCCTCTGTGATTTTCTGAAACTCATGGTCGCCGGACTCATCGTCCTCGTCATGATCACCGTCTTCCTGCTTCTTGTCACGGCCCCGGGCGGGCCTCTCTTGCTGATTATCCTTGCCGCGGCGGCCTCCTTGGCCGCCACGTTTCTTGCCGGATCCCTCGGCACCATCTAGGCCTTTCTCCTTGTCCTGCCACTCATACTCAGCTTTCTGCTTTTCGGCGAGCAGCTCTACCTGCCGGCAGTTTTGGAGATCATGGCCCTTGGTGCGGTGGATCTTGCAATACTGCTTGTCGGAGCCCCCTGGCTTATCGGCAGTCGCCAAGGCCCAGCAAGCGGCACACCCGGCAACCTCCTTGCCAGACTCACTTGCCTTGGGTTTCTTGGTGGCGCCAGTATCGTCGGATTCGTCGACGGCAAGCACGGTCTTGCTCCTGCGCTTCCTGTTATGGCGCCGGCCCTTCTTTGCTCGGGTGGCGGTATCATCCGTGGAGTCTGTTTCCGCACCGGCGTCTTCGCCGGGGTACTTCCTTCCCTCTTCAGCGCGAGCGCACTGATCGGCCAGAACATAAATTTCGGCCACATATCTGACCTTGTTCATCGCCAGCTCTTCACGCATCTTACGATTGCGCACATTCTGATGGAATGCACTGATCACTGCGGCAGGATGAACATCGGGGATGTTGTATTGCACTCGGCTGAACCTTTGGATGTACTTGCACAAGTTCTCCCCTTCCTTCTGGGGGGAGGATGTGTAAATCACTTGCCTGCCATGAGCCTGGTGACCTCCGGTAAAGGTGCCAACAAACTCATGGCACAGATCCACCCAATAAGAGATGGGATCCACCGGCAAGTGCATCAACCATGAGATAACATTAGGTTTGAGTGCCAATGCGAAGTAATTGGCAAGCACCTTATCGTTGCGGGCCCCAGAAGCTTGCATCACGATGGTGTAGATCCTGAGGAACTCTGACGGGTGAGTCTTGCCGTTGTACTTCTTGCCAATGTCAGGCTTGAACGTACGGTGGGAGGGCCACTGGAACTGCCACAGCTCATGGGTGAAAGCCGGACAACCCACCTTGTAAGGTAGGCCACCATAGCCTCCCGGCGTTGGGTGGTCCATAACAGGCCCTGCCCGCCTGTCCGACTGGTGGCGCGACCTCGGCACTCGATGGTAGTTCGAGCATCTTCATGAACCCGCTCCCGAAGGACTTGACGCTGATCGCGGTTGGTTCGGGGGTCGGATGACGCGATGGAGATATCATATCGAGTGTTGTCGTGACGAACCGACGCCCGGGGTGGACGGGATGGAGGAGGGTAGTGCACCGTGGCTGCATCGTCTCCGGCACGGTCTCCACTGGCACACGGTGGCCCGGTGGAGCGACGGCCTACGGGTCCCGTCGGCCGCAACTCATTGTTGTTGGCGATGCCGACGAGGCTCCGGACGATGGCTCTCCATTCGTCGAGCTTCTCCGCGGCGGGAGGAACATTGAGGAGCAGCTGCGCGTGCTAGGGCTTCCACTCGCGTGGGTGGCGGCGAGAGCTGGGTGGACCGCGAGGCACCTCGACTTCTAACTATGTTAGAAGGAGCTGCATCATGGCCCGGCAGCCGTTCGCCACCTTCGTCAGCACCTCGGCGCGCATACGGGCCCTCCTCATTATGTGATGGGCGCACGGGACTCTTCCTAGGGCGGCGCGCAGGGTCACCAGCAGGGTGACACTGCTCATCATGTACAACCTGGGAAGAGCACGCCGTGGGCGCCGGTGTTGGTGTCTTGGAGGCCGCCGTGCCGCCGTCTGGCGGGATGGTGGCGCCCCTGGAGGGTGCCGCGCCGCCTGCGGGGGGCCCGACTCCGTCTCTAGACCCCGCGACTGGTGGCTCGTCGCCTGGCGCGTGAACGACGCCACTCGCCAGGCCTGAACTGCCAGGGTGATGTGGATGTTCGCGGGCCGCGTCAGAGGTTTTCTCCGCGACTGGCCCGCTACTGGTCCGCACCGGTGCTGGCAACCTGGTCCCGGACGAACCGATCGCCGTGGTCGCCTTCTTCTTAGGAGCCATGGCGATGAAGAACAGCTAGGTCAACTGCTAGACCAGATTCTCATAATTGCGCCCCCTACCTGGCGCGCCAAATATGTCGGTGGGAAACGACACCTATGGGATCACTGGAATCCCTTCTATGGTTGCGGGGCGCGGGGATCGTGAGAATAGCGGCACTAGTAGACAACACAAAGGGGATTTACCCAGGTTCGGGCCGCAAAGATGCGTAAAACCCTACGATCCTGCTTTGGTTGATGTATTTAGTGTTCTTGAGCTCTTGAACTAGCTCTGGGTGCTGCTAGGTTCGAAAGAGCCGAATCCTTCTCCCGTGTGCCATGGGCCTCCTTTTATAGGCGAAAGGGGCTGCCACAGTGGCACGCAGGAGGTGGAAAGTGCTACAGCGCTATGAGCTTATCACTAGTATTACAAGACAAAGCGCATTTAATGCGAGGTTTAGGTGTCCCTTCACTTTATCGGGGACGGGGGCGAGGCCCATCCTGTCCGTCGCCGCTCCTCCTTGCTCCGACACGCGCCCTGGCCAGCGATGCATGCGGTGCCATGTAGGCAGGCAGGCAGCTAAGGTGCCGCGGTGGTGGAGCCTCGACGAGGGGCTGCATGTTGCCACGCAGGTGCCTGCCCAGCTGGTTGGGTTGGCAGCTGCATGCGAACGGCGGCGGAGACTTGGCTGGCGCGGGCCTGACAGTGGCCCTGCTGGCGCGCTTGGCGAGGGCCTTGCCGGGTGGCCCGGCAAGGGTCTTGCCGTGGCGCGTAGGTGTCCCCGGCAAGGATCTTGCCGGGGGTCTTGTGGGTTTCTTCGGTGAGGATGGTTGCCTTCCTATCCTCATCTTATCTTGACTATTCTTTGTCTTCACAAAGATCTGCATGCCACCACGGAGGTGCCTCCTGAGCCCTGTCCCAACGCGTTTGTTTAGCGTTGGTGGTCTCAAAGGTGGCTCGCTCGGCTGGCGGGGGCGAGCTGCCCCGACAAGGATCTTCCCGGGGCCGCTGAGGCTGCCCCGGCAAGGGTCCTTGCCGAGGAAACCTGCTTCATCCATCCGATCTTTGTGGCCTTGGTCCTTGTCGTTACTTTGTTTGTCCTGTGCCTTCGGCTTGTCTCTAGCTTCCCTTTCCTGCCCTGTTATGTGTGGCTGTGGCGGGAGGCTCTGACTGCCCGTGCACAAGTAAATGGGTCAAAAGGAGAGCCCGTACTTTTGTACACCGACATCCATTCACAAAACTGCTTTGGGAGATTGTTGCTTGGTATGTGACTCCTCCATTGGTCCAATTAGTTTTTGTTATAGTGCTTTATTCATTGCAAATTTTTGCTGCATAGTTGACCATGTTATTGATCTTGCATGTTGAATTTATGAGGTCCAAAGTAATTCTAATGCATGATATAGGCTCTAGGCACTTGTAGGAGTAGTTGCTACCAATCTTGTTTAGTTTTATTCACTTTTATTTTGAAGTTACTAAAGTTTCAGAAATTTTCAAAAAATGTTAAGGAAACTTTTGAGGGGCGCTTCTAGCCATGGCTCTCAGGAAAAACATGCTAAAGAGAAGGAAAAAGCCAAGTATAATCTTCCTCTCTTAGCGGAAGTACGGCCGTGTGAATGGCCATGTGATAATTTCTTGAAAGAAGCTGGAATTCATGAAGATTTTTATTCTTTGATCGAGAATGCAGACCTCACCGATTTCCTCCACGGCCGAATGGATCAGTATCTCTTACTTACCAATACTTTCGTGCAAATTTTTTATTATTATCCTAAGAAGTCACCGCCTTCAGTATCATTTCATTTATATGATGAATTCAAAGAAATGTCTTTACGTAATTTTTGTGCGGTATGTAGGATACCCTATGAGGGAGAATTAGAGGAACCCCATCGTAAAGATGTGGATGGCTTTGTTAACACTATCGCTGTAGAGGAGCCAAAGAAGGGTTCCGAGGCAAAAATCTCTAGCATACACTTTCCTGTTTTACGCTACTTTGCCATATTTGCTAGTAGATGCTTGATTGGTCGTGGAAATAGTGGAAACTTTAGTGTCCCTGATATTATCATCCTTCAACATGCCTTGCTTGGGGATAATAGTTTTAGTATGGGTGCCATCATTGCTAAACGGCTAAGCCTGAATCGTACAAAAGGCCCCATATTTGGAGGTATCTATCCTTCACGTCTTGCTAGACATTTTGATATACCCATTAGGCACCATGAGAAAGAGGAGACCAAACTGCCTCCTTACATTTTGGATTACAAGAGCATGGTAGCACACGAATTTATTGTTGACAACAAAGAGAACATGCTCTTGTATAACCTTAGATTTAATGAGAAACACAATGAGACTATTATTTTGCCTGCGCCTCTGTTGTTTGATTTGATTGTAGATAATTTTCTTGTTACACCGGAGGCGGTGTACGCTCATCGAGGCCAAGCATCCACTCTAGAACCTGAACCTGAGCCGGAACCTGCACTTGACCCTTATCGTGCATCATCTTCCCAGTGGGATCCGGAGATGGCCAGCCAGTGGTATCCTGATCACACCTCCCAGTACACCGGGGAGAGTAACAGTCGTCCTTGGTATTATACCAACTTAGTACAAAATCCTAAGCTTGGGGGAGTGCATATTTCTCACCGACTTTATATTCATGTTCACACACTAGTCATCGGTGCGCATACTCTTTCACTGTATTATCCATGCTAGTTTCATTTCCTTTTTCCCGCTTTCTTCTTGTGTGTTTGATAAACCTTAAGAAAAACCAAAAAAATTTGTTAGTTTAATTTCCATGCCTATAGTAGAAATTAAAATGAAAACCCAAAAAGATTTCTCGTTCTTCTTCTTACTTGTTGGGAGCTTTCCCGTGTAAATAGTTTTCTTTTCTTTTCTTTTCTTTGAGGGGTCGAGAGTAGAAGACCATATTGAAAATGTTAACTGGCTCTCATATGCATGATTGTTTATTTAACTTAGAGCCCATATTACCTTGTCTTCTCTCTTGACTTGAATGCTTGTAGATTCCAACTTAGTTCAATGCATGTGCACTATTATCATTATACACATCATTCAGTTGTGCAAGTGAAAGGCAATAATGACGATATATGATGGACTTATTGAGATGAGAAAAGCTGGTATGAACTCGACCTCTCTTGTTTTTGTAAATATGATGAGTTCGTCCTTCTTGATTCAGCTTATTATGAAGTAAACATATTTGCAATGACATTTAGAGATTATAGTAGCTTGTGCCATGCTTGATTAGCTATGAGTTATAATAGTTTACCTTGCATGCCAACATGCTATTAGAATGATTATGATGTGGTATGATGGGATGGTATCCTCCTTTGAATGAATTGAGTGACTCGACTTGGTGCATGTTCACGCATGTAGTTGAAACAAATCAACATAGCCTTCATGATATTTATGTTCATGGTGGATTATATCCTACTCATGCTTGTACTCTGTGTGAATTAATTTTAATCCATGTTTATGACTGTTGTCGCTCTCTCAGTTGGTCGCTTCCTAGTCTTTTGCTAGCCTTCACCTGTACTAAGCGAGAATACTGCTTGTGCATCCAAACTCCTTAGACCCCAAAGCTATTCCATATAAGTCCACCATACCTTCCTATATGCGGTATTTGCCTGCCTTTCCAAGTAAATTTGTATGTTCCATACTCTAAACCTTCAAATGAAATTCTATTTTGTATGCTCGAGTTTCAACTAGGACTGCCTATATCTTCCATGCTAGGTGGGTTATTCTCAAGAGGAGTGGACTCCGCTCCTCATTCACGAGAAAGGGCCGGTAACCGGGATGCCCAGTCCCATGATCCAAAAAGATCAAAGCAAATCAAAATAATAAAACAAAACTCCCCCAGGGCTGTTGTTAGTTGGAGCCACTCGTTGTTTCGAGCAAGCCATGGATTGATGCTTGTTGGTGGTTGGGGGAGTATAAACCTTTACCATTCTGTTTGGGAACTGCCTATAATGCATGTAGTATGGAACATACAGCCATCTCATAGTTGTTGCGTTGACAGTGAAAGTATGCCGCTCAAAATGTTATTCCTCTCTATTTTAAAATCGAGCTCTGGCACATCTACAAATCCCTGCTTCCCTCTGCGAAGGGCATATCTATTTACTTTTATGTTCAGTCATCACCCTTCTTATTAAAAAGCACCCGCTGGAGAGCACACTGTCATTTGTATTCATTATTATTAGTTTATATTGGGTATGACTTGACTGGATCTCTTTTACCATGAATTACAATGTTTAGTCAGTCCTTGATCTTTAAAGGTGCTCTGCATTAATGTTTTGCGGTCTCAGAAAGGGTTAGCGAGATACCATTTTGTTATATCATGTTATGATTATTTTGAGAAAGTGTTGTCATCCGAGTTTTATTATTATGCCTCGCTAGCTGATTATGCTATTTATATGAGTAATTGTGAGACCTGGGTGTTATTATGAGTGTGGTTAGTTCATAATATTTGCTGAAACCTGAATGATGGCTTTGCATGTTTACAACAACAAGAGCAAATAGAGTTTGTAAAAGATTTTCTTTATCACTTTCAGTTGATCAACTGAATTGCTTGAGGACAAGCAAAGGTTTAAGCTTGGGGGAGTTGATACGTCTCCAACGTATCTACTTTTCTAAACACTTTGCCCTTGTTTTGGACTCTAACTTGCATGATTTGAATGAAACTAACCTGGACTAACGCTGTTTTCACCAGAACTGCCATGATGTTGTTTTATGTGTAGAAAACAAAAGTTCTCGGAATGTCCTGAAAATCCATGTTGGCACTTTTTGGAAAATATAAAAAATACTAGCGAAAGAATCAAGACCAGGGGGCCCACACCCTGTCCACGAGGGTGGGGGCGTGCCCCCTGTCTTGTGGGCCCCCTGAGGCTCCGCCGACCTCAACTCCAACTCCATATATTTTATCTCGTGGAGAAAAAAATCAAGGAGAAAGTTTCATCGCGTTTTACGATACGAAGCTGCCGCCAAGCCCTAATCTCTCTCGGGAGGGCTGATCTGGAGTCCGTTCGGGGCTCCGGAGAGGGGGATTCATCGCCGTCGTCATCATCAACAATCCTTCATCACCAATTTCATGATGCTCACTGCCATGCGTGAGTAACTCCATCGTAGGCTTGCTGGACGGTGATGGGTTGGATGAGATTTACCATGTAATCAAGTTAGTTTTGTTAGGGTTTGATCCCTAGTATCCACTATGTTCTGAGATTGATGTTGCTTTGACTTTGCTATGCCTAATGCTTGTCACTAGGGCCCGAGTGCCATGATTTCAGATCTGAACCTATTATGTTTTCATGAATATATGTGTGTTCTTGATCCTATCTTGCAAGTCCATAGTCACCTATTATGTGTTATGATGCGACAACCCCGAAGTGACAATAATCGGGATACTTCTCGGTGATGACCATAGTTTGAGGAGTTCATGTATTCACTATGTGCTAATGCTTTGTTCCGGTGCTCTATTAAAAGGAGGCCTTAATATCCTTAGTTTCCACTAGGACCCCGCTGCCACGGGAGGGTAGGACAAAAGATGTCATGCAAGTTCTTTTCCATAAGGAGGTATGACTATTTACAAAATACATGCCTACATTACATTGATGAACTGGAGCTAATTCTGTGTCACCCTATGTTATAGCTATTACATGAGGAATCGCATCCGACATAATTATCCATCACTGATCCATTGCCTACGAGCTTTTCACATCTTGTGTTTCGCTTATTTACTTTTCCGCTGATACTGTTACAATCACTAAAAACCCAAAAATATTACTTTTGCTACCGTTACCTTTATTATCATACTACTTTTCTACTAAATACTTTGCTGCAGATACTAAGTTATCCAGGTGTGGTTGAATTGACAACTCAACTGCTAATACTCAAGAATATTCTTTGGCTCCCCTTGTGTCGAATCAATAAATTTGGGTTGAATACTTTACCCTCGAAAGCTTTTGCGATCCCCTACACTTGTGGGTTATGAAGGACATGTAGGAGTACATGGTGGGTTGTTTCATTGGAACCATCCATAGGAACTGAGACATGTATGTGTGATTTAAGATCAGCTACCACCACACATTGGGATCCTTAATGGAGTCTCTCGACTTATTAACCGCCCCTGTCCTTTGTCCAGGAGTTGCAAGTAGTTTTTGGTGTTTGTAGTATGCTGGAGGCTGTGCACAGCGCTAGCCCGATGGGTGGTCTGTGATGCGGTAGGCAAGTGGCACGGTGTATCGGGACGCCCGTGTGGTGCCTCGGGAACCCTGCACACATTGTTCGAGGCCGTATGTGGAAACCTCGGCCGGACTCCCTGTGGATGGAACCTGAATAGGTGATAAACCTGCACTAGGGACTTGTGTGGTTAGTCAGGTCATTGCTGACACACTCGTGAGGCTTCCACTTGAAGGTTGCTGAGATACATGACGTGTACATGGCGATAAGTGGCAAGAGTTTGTGTGAATAAGTACATCCCTGCAAGGCTAACATCATCTATTTGAATAGCCGCGTCTGCGGAAAAGGACTACCTGGTTGCCTATACAGTTCATAGAAAAGTGAAAATGGATACTCTAAAATGCGCAAGATAAGCGCGAGCGCTATGGATGGCGTTCTCGTAGGGAGACGGGATCGGATCTATAGTGGTGTATTGATATGGTGAATATGTGGACTTGTGTGCGCCACCTCAAAATAGTTACCAGCAGTCGTATTACAGGTTAGCCACTGAGTCAAAGCTGGCTTGCTGCAGTTAAACTACACGACCATTTGTTGATACTCATGCATATGTAGCTAGTTCTGATGTAAGTCTTGTTGGGTACATTTGTACTCACGTTTGCTTAATTTATGTTTTTGTAGAGAGACTTCAGTGTCACTAGTAGTTCCACGTAGACTTCGATGTTTAGCTTGTTACCTCAGCTACGATCCTGTACCTTGGAGGGTCCTGTAGATAGTCAGGCTTCTTAGCCCTTTTCATTTGTAGTTGTTTGTACTCAGACATGTTATGCTTCCATTGTTTGGATGCTCTGAATGTTGGGTTCATGAGACTCATGTTTGTAATACTTGGCTCCTAGGAGCCTATTGAATAAATACTTTGAGTCATAGAGTTATGTTGTGATGCCATGTTGTATTTGCACATATCAAGCATATTGTGTGTATGTTATTGAAATGCTTGGTATGTGTGGAATCCCACAACCTAGTTGTTTATTCTTGGTAGCCTCTCTTACAGGGAAATGTCTCCTAGTGCTTCCACTGTGCCATGGTAGCTTGCTACTGCTCTGGAACACTTAGGCTGGCCGGCATGTGTCCTTCTTCATTCCTATGTCTTTCCCTTCAGGGAAATGTCAAACATTGTTCCTTTAAGTCCTCGTAGCTTGGTACGACTTGGGTTCATAAGTTGATGACCAACACGTTCGTTGCTGGGTCATGTATCCCGATCCCTGTAAGGTAGCACCACCTTGGGTTTACGACTACTCATGTTGGCCTGGGTTCTTTGTCATATGGATGCTAGCGGCACTATCATATACATGAGACAAAAGGCGCAAACTGTCCCGGGCCAGGTAAGGTGGCACTCGTGGGAATACCGTGGGTGAGGCCGCAAAGTGATATGATGTGTTACTTGCTAGATCGGTGTGACTTAGGATCAGGGTCCTGCTAGTTTTGGTATTAGAGCCTGACTGCCTGTAGGATTACCAAGCCATACTGGTCGAAGTTGAGTCTAGAAATTCTTTAGTTATATAAGGGAATTGATTGTGGATGGGAACGCAAGGCTCTTTTACTCCTTTACCTTATACCCTTCTGATCTGAGTCATCCTATCTTTCCCACGGGGTTAGCGAACTAGGTTTTCTCTTCTTTCTATCAGAATCATGTGTTACTAATCTATAGACATATAAGATTGATGGACTCAAGCCTCAGTTTAGTTCCTACTACTTTCGTGTGTTCATAGCTAGCCTCAGAACCTTGATGTTGTGATGCTAAGTGGTTATGCCACCATTTTGCAGGATGTCTCAAATATTTTTGAGCATTTACAGTCGTTATGCTGTCTGAGTCATTGCAGGTTTCTAGCTAGTCTCATGCATTTGCAAATGCCCTCTTCCCATTTCCGATGTTCCTTTGTGCCGGATTAACCACACTAATCGCCGAGTTGTGGTACTCAACTGACCTGATGTATATGTTGAAGCTATAATTATGACACTAGGATATTTTATAGAACCAGCTATTACTCTAGCTTGTATTGTATTCTCCGTGTGATAATTCTGGCCATCATCCTCGAAAGCATCTCGTGATGCCATTTAGTTAGTAGGCATTCTATTCCTGGGTTCTTGAACCCAAGATTCACTCCACTTACCTCTTGTTGATAGTGTTTGCTTGTTCCGTTAGGATATTAGTAACCTTTGTGATAGTCCTCGAGGTTCGTGGTATTTCCTTCTTCCAAATACCATGAACCATTATGGTAGAAGTTCTTTTGAATCAAAAGACCACAACAAGAGTGCTCTCGATGAGTTCCCCATTCTATATTGTGACTCTGCCAGTCCTAACTTTCTGCATGGGTTATCCGGAAAAAATGTTGAGCTTTGTTCGACATACTAATCTATGCATCCACAACTCAAAAAACTGTATGTTCCTTTGAGTTGTCCCTCTCTTCAGTGGTATTCCAACATTTGTCTATCAGTTGATAGGCAAGTTTAAGTTGTACATTCGTGTTCATCGATGCATATTATCCTTATGGTCCGTTAAGCCATTCTATTTCGGAATGACTAGCATAAACAAACTCCAGTACCTCATCCATCTCTTAGATTGGGTCAAAGCAGTTGTATTCCACAGATCAAAATGCCAATCCAGCTTTTGTTCTGTTCCACCTTAGAGTATTACCATCTTTATATCAGGAATATCATGGAATTGCACACAATCCTATGAACTCCTGATACAGTGATACTTCTCGCCATCATTATTCATTCCTCGATCCCCGTGTTGTTACAACTGGAATGCTGACAGGCGAACTATGATGTGTGAAATCAATACTCCTAGCAACCTCGTTGCTTGGTAGTTAATGGACAACAATCTCATTCTTAGTGTGTTGGTTATTGAATTATCATTCTAAGATTGATCGTGCTACCTAGTCCTTATTTCTGGTGCACTCTTTGATCAATGAGTTATGATTGTGTCAATCCTTGCTTGTTTGATCACTTTGTCTTGCCTCGAAAGTGAGATTTTTCTCGAACTGAGTAACATATCGGTGGTTCGTCATTTTTCGATTATCTTCTCGGAAGTATCACCAGGTTGTCCCGTGACCGTTATGTTGACATCGTGATCAAGTTGGTTCTCTGGTAACCACCCCTTCTCCAAGAATCCGTGCTGGATACCCTTGAGCTAGTTGGTTAAGCCAAACAACAACTTGGAGAGTTGGAAGACAAAAGCTTGTCTAACTTAGTTCATCCTAAAGGGATATCTTGTGTTTGTGTGTGTAGAAGAAATATGATATCTTCATCAATTGATCCTCGTGATTGATTGTCAGCGTTATTGTCTTATTAAATCCTAGATTTGAGTATGGGCTATCGTCAAATTGAATCAGAACCAACAATGTTTGTAATGTTATATTACTCGTGGTTGATCCCTCGAGCATACACCATTATATCTTTTGGTGTGACCAATGCTATCCCCGTGTTCATTTAATTGTGGATTTACACCAATATGGAAGCTTGGATGGATTGTTGTTGAGCCCATCGACAACATTCCTATCTTCTCCATGATTTTGTTGGACATTAAGCTAGTGTTTGAAACTTTGGTAAGCATGGTCTTCATGACTCGTTCATGAAGCATATGTTTGGTGTAAGAAGTGACTTTATCCAAGTTCACGTGCATTAGGTGCAAGTTGCCGCCGTGAATCCGAGAAAGATTATTTTGCTCCCTTGGAATCATCCAAAGTCAGTCATGTATGTGCGAAGTATTCTATGGTTTGATAGGTTTCGCCACCTCCATTCCATATGTAATTCATAGCACACCAAGCCACTGATTGATTTGTTCAAGATAAAGGAGTCTGTTCTAAGGTTATCACTTTAGACTTCCACGCGGAGACCTCGATATCATTAATGATGGTTCCTGACCAGAACTCGGTAATGTTTTGTTGTAAGACTACCAGGTGGTCATGCTTGTCTGGCACAGCGTGTTCACATGTTTGTAGTAGAACCACCTCATGTTTTGGAGCTTTCTATCATAGTTCATTCCGTGAGAATCTCGCAATGCCAACTCATCAATTTGTGTCGCAGCTTTCATTTTCTTCCTAGACTTGATGAGTCTGGGATATCCTGACACCAGCCAGATCTGAACCTCAGGCAGATATGATGGTTGTAACATTTTCCAAGAACTATAATATTGGTCTCTCTGTAACCCATTAAAGTGGATGTCATGGCCAACACACCTAGCCGGAAGACCTAGTATTTTAGTATCTTGACTGAGGAAGTTGGCCACCTCCCCATAAGGATTTCGTAGGATTTACTCCAGTAATTGTTTCTTATGGATTCTTGTGCTTCCGAAGTCTGAGCTTTTACTTGATGTTCTAGATACCAAACCATATCTATAAATGGTTACACTAGCACATCAAGGAGAACATTACAAGCGGAGTGCTAAATGTCTCTCGGTCGATCATCTAGATTTTGTTTCCTCGGCCTCGCTAAGGTGAAATCTGAGAAGGTGTTATCTTTCTTTGCATGCATCATCCATCACTATTCATCATGGTAGTATGTTGTGTTGCCAGGATCCTTGACACGGATGTTGGTAAAACCTTGATGAATATGGAAATGCTCAAGTTATTGAGAGCACGCGCAAGCACTAGGTTTTATTGGTGGGATTTTCTGCCAGTTTCTTCGATTATACTATAACCATTCAAACAGTGGAATCACTCTCGACTGTTGAGTTTTTTCCCCAGTTGCTAGAATCATTCCTGGCATTTGCATTTTGTTCCTAGCCTGCAGCCGCCATTGTGCCATTTTATTATGGTCTGCAGTTTCAGTAGTTGTCATTCAGGATCATTTTCAAAGTGGGCTTACCCTGGGCTCTATCCTTTCTCAGTGATAAGCAGAAACATCCATCGCATGGTTTTCAACAAGGTAGTCCACATCATCCATTCTAGTATGAGTATGCCAATCCTTTGAGCTCTTTCAAACAAACAATTGTGATTTATCTTATGTCGTATTACGGGTTCTGCAAACCCTTGAGAGGTTCGAACTCTGGGGTGCGTGCGGAAATCTCAACCTACCCAGCTTGCCTACTAGCGATTCTCCTAAGCCTAGCGCGACGAGCTTTAAGAGACAAAGAGACACAACAGTTTATCCTGGTTCGGGCCACCTTGCAGTGTAATACCCTACTCCAGTGTTTTGGTGCATTGCCTTGAGGGTCTGAGGATGAACTAGTATAGTGGAAGAACTAGCCTCAGGAGGTGAGGTGTTCTTGAGCACGGGAGAGCTGGTGGGATGTGAACTAGCCGCCCCTCTATGGTGGTAGCTAATTCCTATTTATAGTGGCCTTTGTCCTCCTCCCAAATGTAGGCGGGAAGGGATCCCACAATGGCCGACTTTGAAAGGGGAAAAGTAGTACAGCTTATCCTGACAAAAGTAGTCTTCGCCTGCGAAAAGCCTTTGGTCGTGATGCTGCGGTGGGCTCGGTGATGACCTCGTCCTGGCGTTCTTGGTTTTGTTGCACCAGAATGGAAACCTTTGGCTGATTCCTTAGGACTCCACGCCTGCGGCTTGCCTCCCTTGCACCAAAGAGGAAACTAGCACCCTGCGCCCACTGGCGCCCGCCTGGCCTTGGTCGTCATGGCTCACGTCAGCTGAGCCTCGTTAGGTGCACCTTGCATAGAACTCTCCGCCCCACGGGAGCCAACCTGAGGAGGCCGATCCCCTCGGGGGTCTTGGCATCGTCCGCCTCGCGAGGCTTGGCCCCTCGTGAAGGTCTTGAGCTGTTGATGTCAAAGCTGGGCCGTACCAGGCCGTCGATGGAGCCACGCGATGGGCCACGGGTAGGCAAGTCTGGATACCCCCATAACTAGAACACCAATAGTAGCCCCCGGGCCCAAGGTGTGCTCGGACTTGGCTTCCAGGCAAAGCCAAAGGGCAAGTGCGGAGCGACGCGGGACCTAACCGCCTGCGGTCTTGATGACGCATGGAGATTGATGGGACGTGGGTGTCTCCACTTCCCCATGCCGCCTCGGCAACTATTCGACTTGACGGAACGATGCGGCATGCAAAAGCTCATGACGGCGCGAGGTCATGGAGACTGGCGGTTGGCCTTCCTTTGGCTATAAATGTGGGGGAGGAGCAGAGCCCCCGCCCATCTCTCTTTCGTCTTTCTTACGCCCGCTTCTTCTCTTTCTTCATCTTACTTCCATGGTGTCGTCGAGGAGGTTTTCGATAGCCGAGAATGGGAAGGCTTCCAAGGAGGGACCAGCCTCTCCGCCTCCCAAGAGAGGCCGCGGCCGTCCCCGCAAGCATCCCGCGGCTCCTGTGGAGACTCCTAGGGGGTGCGGACGCGCACCCCCCAGGGCCGGCACTTCCCTTGGTGCCCGCGATGGCACCTCTTCTCATGGCGGGGACCACCGGCTTTGGAGCAGCCCCCATGACGAGGGGAGGCATGCCGTGATCGTGCGCCTGCCTCAGCCGCCCTTCTCCTCGCTCGACGTGCTCCCTGAATTCGTGGTGTGGTCGGAGAGCCCGACCGGCACCTCGCTCCGGCTTCCATGTTACTTCTCTAACAAGCTTCCTTCCTTGGGGCTTGATGGTCTCTGGTTGCAGGCCGATGCTGCTGCAGCAGAGCTTCATGGGTCGGGGCCGAGGTCGCTGCCTCCGGCAGCGTGGTCCTGACCCGCGGCTGGCGGACGTTCACCCACGCACGAGGCCTGGGCGGAAGGTGCACCCTCCACTTCAAGTACGATGGTCTGACGACCCTCTATGTGAGGGTGTCCAGGGAGGATGGCCGCCGCGTGGGGTGCTATTTGGAGGATGGCAGCGACGACCAAGGTGGCGAAGGTGAGCTTGGTCATGGCGGCGCACGCTCCACTTCCCATGACGGCAGCTCTTCCTCGGATGAGAGCTCGAGCAGTGGTGGCTACGACGGACCCCCACATCACCGTTCTCGGGTAGAGGATGTCGGTGGTTTGTCCCGCTGCAGCGCTCCAGTGAGGTTGGAGAGGAGCCCGGCTTGAGTCTGGGGGCCTCCGAACCTGGACTCAAGACCGGCCGCAGCCCGAAGTCGCCAATGGGGGAACTGGTGGAGCGTTGGGCAACCTTGAGGCATTGCTTGAGGATGCGGCGCTAGTGCCGGGTTCGTACGCCTTCGGGCTTTCTTTCTTTAGCCTTTCCTTTCTCCTGTAATTTGAAAAAAAAAGATGGTATACCCCGTGGGGGCATGTAATGGACTATGGCAGTTATGCCCTTTATGCTTTGCTTGCTATCTTTATGTTGTGTTGTAACATTTGCGCTCTGAGTAAATCAGGATAGGAAAACTTAGCTTGACTCACACGAGGTAGCTTTCGGCCTCACGAAGACCTGGCTTCAGGCACTCGACGGGGCCACCCTTCTTGGGGAGCTGAAGTTCGCAGACCTCAAGAGATGACTTGGGGTCTTTGGAGCCATCGCGGAACCACTGCAGGGATGCTTTCAAAGAAAAACTGACGTGCACCTCACTCCTTATGTGAGCCCCTTGTCAGATATTAGCTCTGACTTAATGCACCGCGTCGCACTGCCTGGGGGCACAGATATGAGGGGTGCTGATGCCTGTGAGCTTGACCGAGGGCTCCTCGCGAGGACGAGGCCGAAACACCAGGGCAGGGGGGTTCGGCGTGGTGTGCGCGTATGAGGGTAGGCCCCAGGCGCACACACCTACCTAGCCCCCACGCGCGAGGCGCATGAGGGATAGTGACGGGCAACTACCACCTCTCTCCTGTCCTTAGGCCAAAAACAAATGAGCGAGAGAAGAAATTAACTAGGCGAACCAAAACACGAGAGCGCCAAATCCATTGAAAGATCACTAAACACCACAAGAAACTTCGGAAAGCAAATGAACAGCCACGTTCGGCACCAAATCAAGTCTTCTCACCAGCGCAGAGCTAAGTGCTGCCACTAAGACATGGGAGGGAGCCCCCATGAGGCCCCAGGGCGACACTCAGGAGACTCCGGGGCGTGTACAGCCCCACTCATTATTATGTGAGAGTGTCACGAGCCTTGCTTCATAGGCCGGAGGCTTTCTTCACAGGCCGGAGCCTTTCTTCAGGGGTAAAACTTCTGGAGGTGCTGGATGTTCCAGGCATTTTTGATGGGGACCCCATCCTGTGTCTCCAGGTGCGCCGCGCTAGGCCTGGAGACATGGGCAATCCTAAACGGGCCCTCCCACATGGGAGAGAGCTTGTGCAACCCTTCGCTGGAGACCACCCGCCTTAGGACAAGGTTGCCGACCTCCAACGTCCTGGAGCGGATGCTGCGGCAGTGATACCACCGCAGCGCCTGCTGGTACCTCGCTGCCCGGAGCGAGGCTTGATAGCGGCATTCCTCCCCCAACACGAGATCCATCCCCCACGTGGCATCCTGACGTGCCTCATCGAATGCCAGGACCCGCGTGGAGCGATGCTTGACCTCGTGAGGGAGAACCTCTTCTGCTCTGTAGACGAGGAAGAACGACGTCTCTCATGTTGGCTTGGTCGCGGTGGTGCGGATGGACCACAACATGGACTGGAGCTCGTCGAGCCAGCCCCTGCCACGGCCTTGAGCTTCTTCCTGAAGGTCCTTGTCTTAAGGCCCCTCGGGATTTCTGCATTGGCCCTCTCAGCCTGGGCGTTGCTCCCGAGGTGTGCCACTGAGGCATAGCATATCTGAATTCCAAGGTTAGCACATTATGTTTTGAAAAGGTCGCTAGTGAACTGCGAGCCATTATCGGTGATGATGCGGTTAGGGACTCCAAACCGGCTCACGATTCCCTTGATGAACTTGACGGCCGACCCAGTTGGGATGGTGCGAACAACTTCCACCTTCGCCTACTTGGTGAACTTGTCGATGTCGACGTAGAGGTATCGGTAGCCCCCTTGCGCTCGAGGGAATGGCCCCAAGATGTCTAGCTCTCAGACCGTGAATGGCCATGTGAGCGGGATTGTCTGGAGGCCCTGCACGGGCTGGTGGATTTGCTTGGCGTGGAACTGGCATGCTTTCGCAGGCACACCAGCTCTATGGCGTCGCTGAGTGTGGTGGGCAAGTAGAAGCCGCTGCGAAACACCTTGCCTACCAAAGTGCATGACGATGAATGATGCCCGCAGTCCCCACCATGTATGTCCGCTAGCAGCTCAAGCCCCTGTTCCCTGGATATGCATCGCAATGAAACTTCATTGGGCCTCTTGCGATATAACTCACCATCCTGGATGCAGTACACGGTGGCTTGATGAGCCACGCACTTGGTGTCCTCCTCCTTCTCTGGCAAGGTCCCTTGAAGCAGGTACGGCTTGAAATCTTCAGTCCAACACCCCTCCTAAGGCTCAAGCGCAAGCAGCAGGCGGGCCCCCATGGGGTGGCCACATGCTGAGGCGCCCGTCTCATGCGCCTGAGGCAGGTCCTCCTGAGGCAGTGCAGGAGTCGTGGTGGGGGAGCCGCCGATGGCTTGAAGAGCTGCTCCTCAAACATCCCCGGCTCTTGAGGGAGCCTACGGGAGGCTCTCTTGGAGATATCATCCGCCTCCTTGTTCCTCCATCGCGGCACACGCTGCAGCTCCAAGCCCATGAACCGCTTCTCCATCTTGCACACCTCTTCCAGGTATGCCTCTGTGTGCTCGTCCTTGGGCGTGTATTCCTTGTTGGAGAAGTTGACGAGGAGCTGAGAAACACCCTTGATGGTGAGGCTCTTCACTCCCAGCGCCGCCGCGGCCCTAAGACCGGCGGGCAAGCCTTCGAATACCGAAATGTTGTTGGATACCTTCTCGCCCTGCTGGAAGCAGAGTTGTACCGCATAGTAGAGCTTGTCCTTGGTGGGTGAGATGAGGATGGCCCCTGCTCTTGCACCTTTTCACGTGAATGCTTCGTCAAAGTACATGATCCACCCGTTTGGTTCCTCATCTTTTGGTGAGAGGGAATGGTCCTTGCTCGCCCCGTGGTCGGGGATGTCAGTCCATCCGGCCACGAAGTCCGTGAGGGCAGCACCCTTGATGACCCTGGTGGTGCTGAACTCGAAATGGAATGCCTGAAGCTTGATGTTCCATTCTGCAACTCGCCTGGCGGTGTTCGGGCTCCGGAGCACCCTTTCGAGCGGGTATGCCAAAACGACCTTGATGGGGTGGCCTTGAAAGTAGTGGCGCAGCTTTCAAGAGGCGAAGAGGAGCGCGAGTAAGAGCTTATGAGCCATGGGGTAGCGCGCCCGTGGCTTCCTTGGCATCATGCTGACGAAGTAGACAGGGTGCTCGGCAAGGGGAGAGGTGTTCGTGGAGTCTTGCTCTTCCCGAGGGCGTGGGTCTTCGATGGCTTCGCGAGGTCCATCCTCAGGAGACCCCCCAGATGTGGGGTCAATCGCAGCCGCAGGAGGGACAACTATCATTGGGTTGGCCGCGGCCCCAGGCGCATTGTCCTGAGGGAGCTCTGTCTCTGCTCGTTGGATGAGCGTCCTGCCGAGGGTCCTGGGACCGGCGCTCCTTCCTTAGTGCCACCAGGGGCGGCACTGGCTGAGTGGGGGGTGGCTGCCAGATAAAGCACCAAGGGATCGAGAGGGCACGGTGCCACCATCACCGGTGGGCTGGTAAGGAATCTCTTGAGGTCTTGAAAGGCTGCATCTGCTTCCGAGGTTCATTCAAACGGCCCCTTCCTTTTCATCAGCTTGAAGAACGGGAGGGCGCGCTCCCCCATCTTGGAGATGAAGCGCCCAAGTGAGGTTACGCAACCTGCCAGCTTCTGCATCTCCTTCAGGGTCTGGCGGGGGCTCATGTCCTCTATTGCCTTGACCTTCTCCGGATTGGCCTCGATCCCTCTATGTGACACTAGGAAGCCCAACAGCTTACAAGAGGGAACACCGAACACACACTTCTCGGGATTGAGCTGAAGATCCACCTTGCGCAGGCTAGCAAATGTCTCCTCCAGATCTACTATCAGGGTCCTAGCCTCCCGAGACTTCACCACTATATCATCAACATAGGCGTTTGTGTTTCTCCCGAGCTGTGAGCCCAGGGCGATATGCATCAGTCGTTGGAAGTTAGCCCCAACATTACGCAGTCCGAAGGGCATGCAGGTGTAGTAGTACACCCCACAGGTGAGGAACACCGTCTTCTCCACATCTTGCACGACCATTTGATCTGGTGGTAGCCCGAGAAGGCATCTAAAAATCACAACATGTCTCACTCAGCGGTGGATTCCACGAGCTGTTCAATGCGAGGAAGCCGAAAGGGATCATCCAGGCAGGGCTTGTTGAGGTTGGTGAAGTTGACACACATGCGCTCCTTTCCTCCATTCTTGGGGACGATGATGGGATTCGCCAGCCACTCCGGGTATCGTACTTCCCTGATGACCCCTGTAGCTTGCAACTTGCGGGTTTCTTGGACGATGAAGGCCTACTTCTCGATGGATTGATGTCGAGCCTTCTGCTTCACTGGTCGCACGTTTCGGCATACCTTCAGGTGGTGCTCGATTATTCCCCTCGGGACCCCAGCTAGGTCTTTGGGCTCCCAAGAGAATACATCCTTGCTGGTGCGCAAGAAGTCGACCAAAGCTTTCTCTTGGTCCTGAGGGAGGCCAGCCCCTATGGTGAAGGTGGTGCTGGTTGTTCCCTCCTCAATGACTAGCACTTGCTTCGTCTCGGCTCGGTCTTGGGAAAACAACTACTTTTTCTTGGCCAACGCTGCTTCCGGGGCCTTTGGACCCTCCTTCCAGTCAGGCAGCGCGGATGCCGCCGACCTGAAGGTGAGCTTGAGGGCCTGCAGCCCATCTTTGGTGTCCCCTGCCACCGTGAGGACACCGTTGCTGTCAGACATCTTCATGAGGTTGTATGCTAGGTGAGTTGTCGCCATAAACTCGGCCAAGGGTGGGTACCCCAGGCTGGCGTTGTATGGCAAGTCGATCCTGGCAATGTCGAAGTCGATGAGCTCGGTGCGGTAGTTGTCGCGGGTCCCGAAGGTGACAAGGAGGCGGATCTACCACAGGGGGCTGGTGGAGCCGCCGCCGACCCTGGAGAAGGGGTTGGTGGGACGGAATCAGCTGGGTGGCATGTGCAGCAGGCTGAATGCCTCCGTGGAGAGCATGTTGAGGCCGGCTCCACCGAATGAGGGTCCTAGTGACTGCCACATTGCAGATAGTGGGGGTACAATGCATCGGGAGCGCGCCTGCTCCCGTCGTGGCGGCTGGATGATCCTCAAGGCCGAAGGTGAGATCAGCCTTAGGCGCCGCCCAGCCCGGGGAGCCCCCGAGCCTGCCTGGGCGGCCCTTACTTGTCGGTAGAACTGCTTGATGTGGCGGACTGAAGGTGGTGCCTACGAGCCACCAAGGAGAGCTGCGACGAAGGGGGGCGCTGGTGTCGCGTAGCGCGCGAGGAAGAGACCGCGCATCTCCTCCCAGGAGGCCACAGAAGATGCCGACAGGTTGAGCAGCCAGGCGCGCGGTGCGCCTACGAGGGCCATGGGAAGCCAGTTGGCCATCACCTACCCGTCTCCACCGGCCGCCCAAACTGCTTCTTCGTAAGCATGGAGGAAGTCGGCCGGATCTATTGCACCGTCATAGCGTGGTGGCATCTCTGGTCTGAACTTGGGTGCCAGTCCACCCACCGCAGGGAGAGGGTGAAATAGCGCAGCCCCGACGCTTCTTCGGAAGCGCGCGTCGGCCGAGTCAACGGAGGAGCGCCCGCCATCAAAGCTGGCGGCGCGATCAGGCGGACGGGGCAGAAGATCTCTGACGCACCCCTACCTGGCGCGCCAAATGTTGGATTACGGGTTCTGCAAACACTTGAGAGGTTCAAACTCTGGGGTGCGTGCGAAAATCTCAAACTACCCAGCCTGCCTACTCACGATTCTCCTAAGCCTAGCGCGACGAGCTTGAAGAGACAAAGAGGTACAACAGTTTATCCTGGTTCGGGCCACCTTGCAGTGTAATACCCTACTCCAGCAATTTGGTGGATTGCCTCGAGGGGCTGAGGATGAACTAGAATAGTGGATGCACTAGCCTCAGGAGGTCAGGTGTTCTTGAGCTCGGGAGAGCTGGTGGGATGTGAACTAGCCGCCCCTCTATGTTGGTGGCTAAGTCCTATTTATAGTGGCCTTGGTCCTCTTCCCAAATGTAGGCGGGAAGGGGTCCCACAACGGCCAGATTTGAAAGGGGACAAGTAGTACAGCTTATCCTGACAAAAGTAGTCTTCGCATGTGAAAAGCCTCTGGTCATGATGCTGCGGTGGGCTCGGTGATGACGTCCGTCCTGCCGTCCTGGCGGTCTTGGTCTTGTTGCACCAGAATAGAAACCTTAGGCTGATTCCTCGGGACTCCGCACCTGCGGCTTGCCTCCCTTGCACCGAAGAGGAAACTGGCACCCTGCACCCGCTGGCGCCCGCCTAGCCTTGGTCGTCATGGCTCACGTCAGCTGAGCCTCGTGAGGTGCACCTTGCATAGAACTCTCCGCCCCTCGGGAGCCAGCCTCAGGAGGCCGATCCCCTCAGGGGCTTGGTGTCGTCCGCCTCGCGTGGCTTGGCCCTTCACGAGGGTCTTGAGCTGTTGATGTCGAAGCTGGGCTATACCAGGCCGTCGATGGAGCCACACGATGGGCCGCAGGCAGGCAAGTCAGGATACCCCCATATCCAGAATGCTGATAGCTTAGGCCGGTATAGAGAGTTTCAATGATCTTTGTATCAAAACTAATTCTTTTTGCCGCTTAAGGAAATAATTCTACGAGCCACCTCCCCCAAGGTGCCCCATTATTGAATAAAGGACAATTAACCCTCGCTACCTTGAAACCTATGCACCATCCTACTTAGGCGTGGGAGTGTTGCCTACCCATCTGTTCTCTCCATCCCTCCGGGTGTGTCTTGCGTCTCAACTCAAGTGATGATTCAATGTTGTATCTTGTGAGTTCACCGTGGGTTGCTCGATCTTTGAGAAAACCAATTCTTATTGGATTTCCCATTCCTTTTGTTGTCGTGTTGGATGAAGTTCTCAATGCAAGACGACGAGATCAAGATGATGCAATGAATCAACATCCTCGAGAAGGGAAATTGGATCATGAAGATCGTGTTAGCTTTGTGTTCCCTCTGTCTTCTTACCCTACGTCTTGAATCTCGAGACGAGATTCTTGTTTAGTGAGGGTGAGTTGTCACATCCCTAGATCTATGCTTGGAGTCAGTGGCATTGCATCCATGCATCATGTCTATTCTGAATGTTGAACTGAATAAATTTGAGAGCCTCAAAAACTTTATTTTAAATAAAGGGAAAGAACCCTGGAAATGCATTCAATAAATCCAAAATGCCATAAATATAGTTATAAATTTTTTGGAAAGAGTTATATATGAAACCAAAATTTTCGAACATTTTAAAGGGATTATTTGGGCTCTGAATTTAAATCACTATTGTATTTGAATTTGGATTTATGTTCTTAATATATGGAATATATTTCAAATGTCTATGATATATTTTATGTGCTTGAGGATTAGTCCAGAGAAATAGAATAAAATTATTCAGAAAGTTTTTGGCATTATTTGAACTTGTTAGAATTCAAATCAGTGGAAAATAAATAAATAAAAGAAAACAAAATGGAAAAATAAACATAGCAGAAATCTCACCTGACTTACCTGGCCAAAGAGAGAAGCCGGCCTAGCCCACCAGGCAGCCATGTCTTCTTCCACCTCTGCCAGTAGGCATAGGTGTGTCGCCTGCATGCGCGTCTGAGCCTCCACCTCCTTCTTGCTTGCCTGGCATCCCCGTGCCCATCCTTTCGCTCCTGGGAGACGCCCAGCGCCCCTCCTCTGCTTCTCTCCCCTGCTCTCTGGACCTTTCCCCCCTCTCTCCTCTGGTTTCCCCCCATGGCCAAGCGCAACCGTTGCCACCGCTCGCTTCCACCGCGGCCACAGCTACTGCCTCGCCTCGCCGACGCGCCCAGAAGCTCCGCCGCTCCTTAATCTTCCACCTCATCAAGCCACGCCTCGCCGGAAGCCCTCCTTTTTTTCTGGCTTGCCGAGATCGCCACCGCCGTGCCTTCTTCTCCAAGCCTCCCCATAGCCCACGTCGAATCTTTTGCAACCACCATGAGCTCCCGCATCCGAACCCCTTCTCCCTGAGCTGGATTACCCCTCTAGCCGTGCCAATCATCGTACCCGAGCGCCGCCATCCGCCATCGCCGTTGCTCTTGCAGTCATCGTGCATCTCCGCTCGAGCTTGTGATTCTGGCGTGCTCCTAGAGCAACAACGAGTCCAACACATCCCCTAACTAGCTCTCCCTGCACAGAAACCACGCGCCCGCACATGCCCGAACTCCGGCCGCCTCCTAGCTCACTACTGCCGTCACCTTATACCACTGCAGCTCCCCCTGTTTACTCCATCAGACGCGCACAAGAGTAAGCTCACCGTAGAGACCAACCACAGCCCAAACAACAGCCTGTAGCGCGACCCCGAGCAACTCCGGCGATCCTCTGCCGTTGGGTTTGGTTGCCGGCGTTCAGATGTCGACGTGGCACACTTAGTTAGCACTAATGACCCAGTTAAACACCCACTGAGCCACTACCATGTGGACCCCTATGCCTCTTTAGATTAATTTAATCTCTATTTAGATTAATTCATACCCAATGGAACCCACACGTAACCATTGACTTTGCTGACGTGGCTGTTGACCGGTCCCACCTGTCTGTGACTCGAGCCAAGACTGTGAGACTGACCAGTGTGACCCACTGGTCAGGTTTGACCTGGACCGAGCCTGTTCACTGGCTAACATCACTATGACATAGTGATGACATCATAAATGTTTCTGGATTTTAAATAAATCAGAAGTGATTAATTTATTTCAAAAAATGTTTAAAACTCCAAAAATTCATAGAAATTCAACCATAACTCAAAATGAAATAATTTATATATGAAAAATGAACAGAAAAATCCAATCTATCCATCTATACCATTTTCATTCATGTTGGAACAACTTATGACTACTGTTTAGGGCAAATCAAATATATGGCATTCAAATATCCACATATGGAGTTTGAATTTGAATTTTGGGTTCAAACAAACTTAATTTAAATCATTGCTAGTTGCATTAGCTCAAATCACAACATTTTGACATGTCATGATCATGCATCATATTGTTGCATTGCATTGATTGTGTTCTTTCTCTGTTGCCGGTGTTTGTCCCTCTTAGTAGACGTTGTTCCGACGATGAGTTCGATCACACCGATGAAGAGCTATAGTATATTCAGAAGTGCCAGGCAAGCAAAACCCCCTTGTTCATTCTGATACAATCCTACTCTCTCACTCCTGCTCTATTTTACTACATTAGGAGAACAACAATTCATCTGTTACATGTTACGGTAGTTGAACCCCTTTACTCTGCATCACCTGTCATTGCCACAGTAAATAGATGAAACCCACTAGCATGAGTAGGAGTTTGTTTGAGCCCTGATGTGCCTGCTCATTCATGCTGGTTTGTCATGCCTGCTACTGTTTAGAGTTGAGTCAGGTCTGATTCATCCGGGATGAATTGGATGTGTGTGAACATGTCCTATTGTTGAGAACTAACTGTGTGAACACGATTTGGTAAAGGTATCGATGAGAGGCCATGTAGGAGTACATGGTGGGTTGTTTCATTGGAATCATCCTTAGGAACTGAGATCAATAGTTTGATTTAAGATCAGCTACTACCTAAAATTGGGATCCTTAATTAACTCTCTTGACTTATTAACCGCCCCTGTCCTCTGTCCAGGAGTTGCAAGTAGTTTCGTAGTATGCTAGAGGCCATGCGTAGTGCTGTCCCGAGGGGTGGGCTGTGATGCGGTAGGCACGTGGCACGGTGTACCGAGGCGCCTGTTTGGTGCCTCGGGAACCCAGCACACATCGTTCAGTTCCGTATGTGGAAACCTCGGCTGGACTCCTTGCGGATGGAACCTGAATAGGCGATAAACCTGGACTTGGGACTTGTGTGGTTAGTCAGGTCGTGGCCGACACCCTCGCCAGGCTTCCGCTTGATGGTTGCCGAGATACATGACGTGTACATGGCAATAAGTGGTGAGAGTGTGTGTGAATAAGTACACCCCTGCAGTGTTAACATCATCTATTTGAATAGCCGCTTCTGCGGAAAAGGACTACTTGGTTGCCTATACAGTTCATAGACAAGTGAAAATGGATACTCTAAAACGCACAAGATAAGTGTGAGTGCTATGGGTGGCATTCTCGTAGGGAGACGGGAGCAGATCCATAGTGGTGTATTGATATGGTGAATATGTGGACTCGTGTGCGCCACCTCAAAAGAGTTACCAGCAGTCGTAGTAGAGGTTTGCCACCGAGTCAAAGCTGTCTTGCTGCAGTTAAACTCCACCACCCCTTTGTTGATACTAATGCATATGTAGCTAGTTCTAATGTAAGTCTTGCTGGGTACATTTGTACTCACGTTTGCGTAATTTATGTTTTTGCAGAGAGACTTTAGTCTAACTAGTAGTTCCGCATGGACTTCGACGTTTAGCTTGTTACCTCAGCTATGATCGTGTACCTTGGAGGGTCCTGTAGATAGTCAGGCTTCTCAACCTTTTCATTTGTAGTTGTTTGTACTCAGACATTTTATGCTTCATTTGTTTGTGTGCTCTAAATGTTGGGTCATGCGACCCATGTTTGTAATACTCGGCTCCTCGGAGCCTATTGAATAAATACTTTGAGTCGTAGAGTTATGTTGTGATGCCATGTTGTATTTGCACATATCGAGCATATTGTGTGTATGTTATTGAAATGCTTGGTATGTATGGGATCCGACAACCTAGTTGTTTATTCTTGGTAGCCTCTCTTACCGGGAAATGTCTCCTAGTTCTTCCACTGAGCCATGGTATCTTGCAACTGCTCCGAAACACATAGGTTGGCCGGCATGTGTCCTTCTTCGTTCCTGTGTCTGTCCCTTCGGGGAAATGTCACGCATTGTTCCTTTAAGTCCTTGTAGCTTGCTATGACTAGGGTTCATACGTTGATGATCGACACGTTCGTTGCTCGGTCATGTATGCCTATCCCTATAAGTTAGCACTACCTTTGGTTTATGACTAGTCATGTCAGCCCGGGTTCATTGTCATATGGATGCTAGCGGCACTATCATATCCGTGAGCCGAAAGGTGCAAACGGTCTTGGGCCAGGTAAGGAGGCACCCGTGGGAATACCGTGCGTGAGGCAGCAAAGTGATATGATGTGTCACATGCTAGATCGGTGTGACTTAGGATCAGGGTCCTGACAAGGGGTTCTTGCCGCGGACTCGGTCCCGAAGAAAGGAAGTGAAGACAAGCCTACCTAGCAATCTCCGGTAAGCCAAACGGATAATTTCTCCCTCTTATCCATCCGTGTTCTATAAAGAGAAACTTGTGCATATGAAAACATCGCCACCTTCGGAGAATATGTGCTCCCATCCTTTGACATGAATGTTGCTTCGGTCATGATGGTCCCAGTGGCCTTTGACGGAAAAGCATTGGCGGTGGGCTGGTCCCTCTTTGTGTTGTTGTGCCCAGCAGGCCTAGCCCAGCAGCAACGAACTGAGGGTATCGGCAGGATAGCCTGCCGGGGAAAACTTGTTTACTTGAATATATAGAGGCATTTCACCTCTGCATGGATGTGATACATGCACAAGTACCCAGAAAATCATGTCTTTTTCCTTAATATGCTAATAAGCAAGTATAGACCTTACAGAACACAAATATGGGTAAAGAAGATTACATAATTTAGACTAAAGTTTGGCCGATGCCTACATGTTTTAGACTAAAAAAAGATAAGTGCCCCTTAATCCCTTTCTTGTCCCTCTCCTCCTAGGCACCATGATGGGAGGTGAAGAGGGAAACAGGAGTGCCTGAGCAGATGCCCGACCCGATCCCGTCAGGACCTGACCTGCCGGGCGTAGCCTGACAAGATCGAGAGTGGCGAGGCTGTGAAGGACCAGTACGGAGGGAGCAGCTCGGCGGTGCCTTGGCCAGCACCCCCAAGGCCAGCAAGAAGCCCCAGCACAAGCACCGGCAGGGAGAGCCACCAGAGCTCAGCAGGAAGACGGTTGGAGGAGGCGAAGGCACCAAGAGAGCGAACCCCTCCCCGGCAACCTTCTCGAAGGGACCGGTGATGATGGTGCCGGGAAGGAAGGGGAAAAGCGGAAAGATGAGGCAGCGGGCCGCCAATACGAGACGAACGCGTCGATTCCATCATACTCCGACCTGACGCCCTGCCACCCGCCTTCTCCGTCCTCCCTCATTTTTCCCCATCACCACCGCTACAGGGAGGTGCCGGACCCTCGGCCCGCCACCTTCCCTGGAGAGGCAGCTAATGACCGCAATGTCAAAGGCACGTGTGGAGTGCTGCTCCCCACCTTGGCGGGCAGGAAGGCGCCATCGTGTCACGCCCAATATGCGACCCTATCCAAGAGGAACTCGAAGGTCCCACCAAGGATAGACCCGCATATTGAAATGCTTTTGCAAGGTGGATTTCATTACATCAACATTACACAAATAGATGGGGATACATACAAGAGGCATACAATGCCACACGAATACAACATCATCTGAAACACAAACAGAAACTCAAACGACATCCGCCCTGCTACCCCAGGCTGCCGACCTGGAACCTATCCCCGGATCGAAGAAGAAGCAGAAGAACTCCAAAACAAGTAAACATCACTCTCGCGTCATGAACATCGCATAACCTATACCTGCAACTGTTGTTGTAGTAATCTGTGAGCCACGAGGACTCAGCAATCCCATTACCATGGGTATCAAGACTAGCAAAGCTTAATGGGAAAGGAAGGGGTAAAGTGGTGAGGTTGCAGCAGCGGCTAAGCAAGTATGGTGGCTAACATACGCAAATAAGAGCGAGAAGAGAGCAAGCGGAACGGTCGTGAAGCTAGCAATGATCAAGAGGTGATCCTGAACTCCAACTTACATCAAACATAACCCAAAGACCGTGTTCACTTCTCGGACTCCGCCGAGAAGAGACCATCACGGCTACACACGTGGTTGATGCGTTTTAATTCGGATCTGGTGTCAAGTTATGTACAACCGGACATTAACAAATTCCCATCTGCCACATAACCGCGGGCACGGCTCTCGAAAGTTTATACCCTGCAGGGGTGTCCCAACTTAGCCCATGATAAGCTCTCGCGATCAACGAAGGATATACCTTCTCCAAGGAAGACCCGATCAGTCTCGGAATCCCGGTTTACAAGACATTTCGACAATGGTAAAACAAGACCAGCAAGACCGCCCGATGCGCCGACATCCCGATAGGAGCTGCAGATATCTCGTTCTCAGGGCAACACCGGATAAGCTAAGCGTACAGGTACCGACGTAACCCAAGTTGCCAAGGGATGGTCCCGCACGGTGCTCTAGTTTGGACCAACACTTAGACAAGCATTGGCCCGGGGGGGCTATAATAAAGATGACCCTCAAGAGAGCGACTCCCAAGGGAAAAGTAGGTGGTGGTAAAGCAAATGGTAGAACCAAGGTTGGGCCTTGCTGGAGGAGTTTTATTCAAAGCGAACTGTCAAGGGGGTCCCATAAATCACCTGACCGCGTAAGGAACGCAAAATCCGGGAACATAATACCGGTATGAAGGAAACTAGGGCGGCAAGAGTGGAATAAAACACCAGGCATAAGGCCGAGCCTTCCACCCTTTACCAAGTATATAGATGCATTAATAATATAAGAGATATTGTGATATCCCAACATAATCCTGTCCACCATAGAGCAATCTTCAACTTCACCTGCAACTAACAACGCTATAAGAGGGGCTGAGCAAAGCGGTAACATAGCCAAACGACGGTTTGCTAGGAAGGGTGTCAAAGGTTAGAGGTTCATGGCAATTTGGGAGGCTTGAAGAACAAGTTATAGGAGGCGCATCAAAGTGATAGAACGAAGCAACTAGCATAGCAATGATAGTAGTGAGATCCAAGGTGACGGTCATCTTGCCTAAAATCCCGCTATGAAGAAGAACGAGTCCATGAAGAAGACGAACGGGAGTAGTCGAACGAATCCTCACAATCGCAGCATTAATGGAACTAAGAAGCAACACCGGAAAGAAACAAACAACATGGTAAATGCACAAGCATAAACATGGCATGATGCCCAAACAAGTATGATGCATGTCCGGTTTAATGAGGCATGGCATGGCAAAGTGCAACAAACAATACTACAAGTTAAGTGGAGCTCAATATGCAATGAGTTTCATATTGACGAAACACCACATCAATTATTTAGTTCTCTCTCGGTTTAGGCACCCAACAATATTAAATGTTGTTAAACATGGCAAGAGGTGAAGCATAAGTAAACTAACTATTTAGGCAAGTTTAAATGAGGCCGGAAACAACAAACAACAATTCCGGAAAATCCTCATGAGCAATATTCAAATTTGGTACTGTTCTGCCCTAAAACATATTTTATTGTTGTTAAACAGGAAAATAAAGTGGACCACGTTAAACTAGGCATTCTTCCACCGCATTTACATATAAAGTTTATTTAAAACCGAGCTACGGTTATTTAGTTATGACATAAATCATTTTAGCATGGCATTATGCAAAATATACACAAACAGCATGTTAAACATTTTAAACATGGATGAAAACAGCGTATTATGAAACTAGATGGAAAACTAAGCATTTTACATATTTAAATCATTTTAATCCGATGCACCATTTGTGAGTTATTAAATGCATGATGTTTGAGGGTTTTTCTGCAAATCTGTAAATCCTGGATAATAGCTAAAATCGCAGAAGGAAAAAAAACACGCATCGGGCCGAAACTTGAACAGGACCGAACAGGAGCAGGCGCTGGGGGCAGCTCACCCATGGGCTTTGGCCCGGATAGTGGATGCGGCTGAGGTGCGCTGGGCCTGGCGCAGATCGAAGCGGGGCAGGGCATGGTCAACGCGGGGTCGAGCGCCTTGTTCGTCTTCAAAGCAGAGGAACCAGGGGCGCGGCGAGGACGCGGTAAACGGCGTGGCAGCAGACGGATCCGGGCGGCGGGACTTGGGGGTGCCGGCAACGCTTGGCGCGATGCAGGGCTCCGGCGGCGCGGTCAATGGGCAGGAGAGGCGGGGTCGACAAGCCTTCCCTCCTCTGCACTACTTCAATGCAGAGAAACAGGAGGCAGAGCGAGGCGGACATGGTGCGGCGGAGCTTAGGCCCTGGGATGCTGGCGAGGTGGCCGCCCGGGAACGACGCAGGGGAAGGGGACGCAAGGGCTATTGCAGGAACTCCAGCGGCTTGATTCCGTCGGGTGCGTCGGCGACCTGCAGACAGGCGGCCACGGTGGGGAAGGTTCAAGAGGAGCAACGGGGAAAAGAGAGAATACATGGGGAGCGACGGCGTGACCTGGTTGCAGCTGCTGCTTGCCGGCGTCGCGCCGGGCGCACGGGTCAGGCGCGGGGAGGACGGGGCTCCGCTGGGATGAGGGAGGAGGCGCACGGCTGCGATCTGGTTGGACGGCGCTGAAAGCAAGGTGAAGGCGCTCAGGTCGATTTAGATCAGGAGGATCCCGAGGGCGAAGGGACTTAGTCGGGTGGCGGCGGGAGGAATGGGATGGATGGGACATGGGGAGGATTTTTAGGGTTGTCCAAAATAGGCTAGGGTGGACTATATATATGGAAAAGAGCGAAGTTTGGAGCATCCGATCAAAATTAGACGGTGGGGATAAAATAGGCTTGGGAAGTTCAAATAAGAAACCAAAGATATTTTATAGATATTTGGGGATGATCCAGACCCATCGGTAATGACAGACCGGTTCGGGTTCGGGTAAGTTTCGGAAGCACGCAAAGGGGTTGGTGGCTGTGCAGAGAGGGTGGGCATTTAGACGAGAGGGGAAGACAAAGACAATGGGGTCTGACGAAAGGCCACGGGGACAAGGGGGGTTTTGTTGGTCTCGGAGAAAGAGAGAAGAGAGGGGTCCAATTGGTCTGAGAGAAGGTCAACAAGGACCAGCGGTCTGACAACAGGTCAAGAAGACTAAGATAGAAACGATAACTACGGACGGGTACGAGGTTTTATGAAAACATGCGGATGCGATGCACATGATGCTATGAGATGAGATGCACAACAAGAACAAAATGCAAAAACAAAAGACAAAAACCCAACCACGGAGGAAAATAAAATATCACATCTCCGAAAAAGGCAAGAGTTGGAGTTATGAATGTGGAAAGTTGTATCCGGGGCGTTACAACACTCCACCACTACGAGAGGATCTCGTCCTGAGATCTAGGATGGCACCGGAGAGAAACGAAAGAGGAAGAGGTAAAATAAAGTAGCTTCTTCGACAAACGAATGAAACCAACAAACCTTGAGAGGTTGAGCAATTAAAAAGAAAGAGTACAACAGAGATGAACGAGATTGCAAACCATCCATTGGAAAAGAGGAACAAGGAACATTACAAGAACTTGAAGGTTGCAAAGACATGAATCAAGAGTTTAATGGACAAGATAGAATTCAAAACCACTGCGGTTAAAACAAGATGGGAGAGGAAGAATTCGGGCAGCACTTCGGTTGAAAGAGATGCATGACTTGATAAGATGAAAAGAACTTAAAGAGGTGACACAACACTCCGTTAAAATGGATAAGCAAGAGAATAACATGATCTTGACAAAACGAGATGATGAGTGAAAAGAGCAACATCACAATGCCTCCGAAAGAAAGAATAGAAGATAGATCATTGGAATAACATAATGTAGGAGAAAATGCCAACTTCTGCCACAAATGAGCTTGGAAAGCACCCTTCCAAGAAGGTTACAACGGGGTTGTTGGAAAACCAACAACGAAACGAATAAGCTTGTAGTGGGCTTATGGAAAACATCTCAAGACTATAAGGTGACAACCGGCCACTAATGGAAACCATTGATTTGATTGAGAGCACCAAAAAGATGAAAACTTCTTCCACCAAGAGGAAAAAGAGCAACCTTGGGTCATGCATAATCACCACAAATAGCAACAACCCTTAAGGAAAGGCTTTAGGTGAAATCTGACACAAGATAACTCCAACGAAGAAGTTGATTGGTCGAAAAGATCTCTTGAACGAAGAGAAAATGATGGATTTAAAATACCTCATTCTTGACAACATATGAATCATGAAACATGAAGGAAATTGTCAAGAGTGACATAACACCGCCTCAAAAGATAAGGTAGAAAGAATTGCACTTTGGAATGCATGATGAAGAATACTTGAAGTTCTCATAACAAAACATGTGTTGGGCACCATGTTTATTTTAGAGTATATCTTGGCGGGTCATAGCTTCGAGAGAAATCTTGACGAACAATTGAAGAATGAAAGGAATCCTTGACGAACCACCATGTAGAGCCTCCATGAAGAACTCCGGTAATAAAAGGATGATAAAAAGAAAGAGAACTTGAAAACACAAGGTGAAGCCTTGCGATGATTTAGATGGAGCTTCGTGACGAGATAATGCGGAAAACATGGAACTCCGAAAAAGAAAAAGATGAAACACTAGAACCGAGAATTACTTCATCATGAACAATCTCCAGAAGAAAATAATTGAATCACCTCGAGGAAATAAGAATAAGATTTATTGTATTCTTATCCTCCATCAAATTAAGTTGATGACAAGCAAAGATTTGGCATACTACTTATTCTCGTTGAAAGGATTAAAAGAGATATAGCGCAAGCTTGAGGAAGGTCTTCAACAACCACCAGTAGGATTAAAACAACGAAAGAGCGAATGAATTGATACGATAACGAAGGAAGAGAATGTCGAACGAACCACCGTAAGAATTGAAAATGAAAGTAGCAAAGGCACAATTCACCGAGAAGAATTGGAAAACAAATGAAGATACTTGAGGGGATTTAGATACATGAGAACGAAGAGAACATGAGCTTATTAGAGAAAACTTGAATGATGCACCGGTAGAATATGGAGAAGGAGAGCTAAAAGCTGTGAATGAATAAACCCGAAATGATGGCCTTCATGGGAATAAAATGGAAACAACTCATGAAATGCTCCAGATGGGTGAAAAGAATTCCCACAATCGAAAACAATTATGAGAGGATGGCATCAAACTTGAACTACGCATCTTTGGAAGAACGGGTAAGGATTTAAGAGGAACTCTTCTTCGATCTTCAAATGACGACGGGAAACACCACCAAAATATGTTGAGACACTCTGGGGAAATGAAAGGCGAAGAGGTTGAGCCAACAATGAAAAATTATAAATTTGAGATCGATCTAGGAAAAACAACTGACTGATGAGATTCATTCTTATGTCAAACTTGGAAATGAATTTGAGAATCGCTCCTGATAATTCGAAGAGTCAAGTAAGATCCTGGGAAAAGACCTGTGGTTTTAGGGCCCACTCAAAAGAAAACACCATTGAAAATGATTTTAAAGAGAGATTGCACCGGTTGAATTAAATGGCTTGAATGAGATGACAATCTCAAAATGGCCTGAACGGATTAAGAATGGAAACACAAATCTTCTGAGATATCTTCAACACTCTGGAACAAATGAATAGCAAGAGGTGAGTGATTGAGAGGTGCACCGGCTTGAGAAAGCATTTGACACGAGGAAAGGAATATGATCAACACTGAAAGCTTGAATTGGATCCACCGGAGAAGCAAAAAAACGGAGGATGATGAACTTGAAGCTCGTGAGCATCTTCACGAGGGATCACCGGGTCAGAACATTGATTGAAAAGAGTGAAGTGACTTCACATGAATAAATGGATACTTGATTAAAATAAATGAGTCCTTGAAGAAAAGGGTGGGAGGGTGGGGAAAAACAAAGACAACTTGGGATGAACGAAACAAACACCGTTGAGAAAACTTAGAACTGATCTTGCGGATGGGGAGAATGATGGGATCCACTTGAAGAGAAGCACGCCGGTTGGAAAGAATTGACATGACAATCTCGACGATCAAAAGGATTAGTACTCCCATAGAAATACGAAAACACCGCTTGAAAGGTATGGATTCAACATTTGACTTCGAAGCAACTCGAATACCACAATTAAAACAAAACAAAGAATTGGCTTGCAGAAATAAGCCGGAACAAATACATATGATAGAGATTTACCCAATCTCATATCATGCATCTGTCGGAAAGATATTCTAGGAGCTACTTGAATTCCCACCTATAAAACTCCCGAAACTTTCTGGTTATGCAATCTGGTGTTGGGGATACAGGGGAAGCAATATATCTCACCAAAACTAACAATCCCTACATCCAGCTGTATCCATCCGTCAACACATAACCAAGAAAACTCCAGAAATCATGTACCTCAACCTTCGAAAAGCATCCGTTATACGAGTTATGGCAATACTCCCGAACTCCCCAGTACTGGGTGACGTCGAGGTTATCTCACCAACAACTGCATAAAAGAGATTTTCGATGTCGGCAGAACTTAGGTATTCCAGAACTGCAATGATAAAATTATGACGACAACACCTCGGAGCTCAACTCCCCGGGACACTGCCACAACCCCTAAATGTCAAGAGGCATCAAGAACAATGTTCTCGTCACAAAACCATCGGATGAGATGCACAACAAGAACAGAATGCAAAAACAAAAGACAAAAACCCATCCACGGAGGAAAATAAAATATCACATCTCCAGAAAAGGCAAGAGTTGGAGTTACGAATGTGGAAAGTTGTATCCGAGGCGTTACACATCGTCTTCAGCACCAACCCCAGCTCCGCTGGAAGGAGCAATGCTGGGATCGCCCATGATACTGAGCACTGCACCCAGATAGGCACTAGAATCCCCAGGAGCCCCGTCGTTGGAACGACAAGCCTCGACGACTCGTAGCGAGGGCTAGTGCTCCCCACCTGATCGCTGAATTAGGCAAAGGAGGCAAGAGTTTCACCATTTAGGAGAAGCTTGGCACCTCCTGCACGGGCTCCTGCGGTGCAACAAACCCCAAGTATGTTGCCCGGACTGTACACAGGCTCAAGAGCAAGGTTAAAACATCCAAGACAAGACCAAGCAGAAGAGATAGCTCTTTGACAAATCAAAGGGTAGATCAAGAACACCAAGTCAAGCTAAAGGAGCAAGATACCACTAAGGAAAAACCTCCCTTGCGGGGGCAGGCGAGCCTGGCGGGGTTGGGGTTGCCCCAAAGACAAGTCTCAAGACTGCCTGACAAGCTTGTCGGGGATGCTGAGGGCAGACTGCATCACCAAGGCTCCACCGCTCCACCTCACAGCAACGCAAGTCACCGACCGGTGCGGTGTCGAGCCCCCAAGTGGCTAAGTGGCTGTTATTTGGCACGTGGCATCCACTTTAGAAGGAAACCGCCTCCAAATGACACCCATCCAGAGATGTATCACGCAGACAGGCGAGAAAGTGGCCGAACGGCCTGGCAAGGCTTGCCAGACTGCGCTACGATGTGACATTAAGTGGTGCATTTAATGCACCTTGTCCTGTCTGCAGAGTTAGGTATGATAGCACTGTTTTCTATCTAATCAGTGTGCAATGACTGATTTGCCATTGTAGTGACCCCTTGATCAATAAAAGGAGGGATGTGGCAAACTTAGAAAGGATTCAGAACCTCGTACTCTCGTACGCGCATAGCTGCTCTCGCCCAGAGGCAACCTTGCCGGGCTAGAACGCTGCGTCTCCACCACGGTCCCCTCATCAATCCACCAAAAGCAGGAGTAGGGTTTTACGCCTCGCGGAAGCCCGAAGCTAGGTAAATATGCCCGTGTGATCGCGGTCGTGCTGCTCCGCATCCTTCCTTCTTTGTGCAATGTGCTCTCCCCCCTTGCCGAACCACCAGGGACCGACGACCCCATAGGTGGCTGTGTTTTCCCACGACAGAGGCAGACCCGGTGATCGTACTAGCCGTCATGAAGTGTCTCCACGGCGTCATTCTTTGCAGGAAGGGGTTGGGGAACGGGTATCAGAGACTTGAGGATTCGGGGGTGAATGGCTCTTGAGCCGATGAATCTGGCGAAGCTTATCGAGGAGGACATAAAAAGACCCACAAATTTTCATCGCAAACAGTTCCTATAACCAACTGTGTGCGATGCAATTCATTTTTTGTTATCTCTGAAAGACTAATTTGTAGTACAGTGGCAATAGATGGTGATGGAAATTGTATGACATTTTAAGTACCGTTAACATGCACTAATACAACTATCATATTAGCATTTGGAAATTTTTAGGGTTTATCTGACCTTTCTAAGACATTAAGTGAGTTTCTAGCCATATATATAATGGTCGTAATTCAAATTTGAACTACATGTACATGCAACAACAAACCATCATGGGTTGGAAAATCATATTTGTGTCCCTATGTGCATGTTAATGCCCTATGGAGTAAATTTGAAGAAATTTTCAAACATATGGGTGTCACGGCTTTGACACAAACATTAAGAACCATGGCTTTTAAATTTCAATAAATTCAAAAAGGAATAAAAATACATGAAACCTTGATTGATGTCATGGCATGACACCAAGATGCTGAGGTAAAAGAATTGACCTTTTTGACACACACACACCTCTCATAGCGTTAACATGCACTAATACAACGGTCGTGTTAAATTTGGGAAATTTTCAGGGTTCATTTGACCTTTTTCAGACATTAAGTGAGTTTCTAGCCATATAATGACAGCATTTCAAATTTGGACTACATGTACATGCAACAACAAACCACCATGGGTTGGGAAATCATATTTGTGTCCTTGTGTGCAAGTTAATGCCCTGTGCAGTAAATAGGAAGGAATTTTCAAACATATTGGTGTCACGGTTTGGACACAAACATTGAGAACCATGGCTTTTAAATTCCAAGAAATTCTAAAATGATCAAAAATATATGAAACCTTGCTTGATGTCATGGCATTGCAGCAAGATGGTGTCATAAAAGGATTGGACTTTTTGGCGAATGTTTTGACACATACCTCTCACAAATTAGAGCATCTCATGAGAATACACGTGGTTTCGAGAGGGAACAATGCATGTTTGATGAGAAACCGGCGCTCGCTTCCTCGTATGGCCCTGAAATTCTTTGTACTGTTAACATGCACTAATACAATGATCATGTTAAATTTTGGAATTTTTCAAGGTTCATTTGACCTTTTAAAGACATTAAGTGAGTTTCTAGCTATATAATGGATGTAATTCAAATTTGAACTACATGTACATGCAAAAGCAGACCATCATGGGTTGGAAAATCATATTTGTATACTTGTGTGCAAGTTAATGCCATGTGCAGTAAATTAGAAGGACTTTCAAAAGATATAGGTGTAACAGCTTGGACACAACCACTGAGAACAATGGCTTTTAAATTCCAAAAAAATAAAAAATCATCAGAAATATATGAAACCTTGCTTGATGTCATGACATGGCACCAAGATGTTGTGGTAAAAAAGTTGGCCTTTTTGACGAAAGTTTTGACACACACCTCTCACAAATCGGAGCATCTCACGAGAAGACATGTGGTTCCGAGAGGGAACAATGCTTGTTTGATGACGGACTGCACTCGCTTCCTCATATGGCCATGAATTGTTTTGTACCATTAACACGCACTAATACAATGGCCATGTTACGTTTTAGAAATTTTCAGGGTTCATATGACCTTTTTAAGATATTAAGTTAATTTCTAGCCATATAATGGTCGTAATTCAAATTTGAACTACATGTACATGCAAAACCAGACCATCATGGGTTGGAAAGTCATATTTGTGTTCTTGTATGAAAGTTAATGTCATGTGCAGTAAATTGGAAGGAATTTTCAAACATAATGGTGTCATGGCTTGGACACAAACATTGAGAACCATGGCTTTTAAATTCCAAGAAATTCTAAAATGATCAGAAATACATGAAACCTTGCTTGATGTCATGAAATCTTACCAAGGTGCCAAGGTAAAAACAGTTGGCCTGTTTGTTGAAAGTTTTGGCACACACCACTCACAAAATCGGAGCATCTCTCTTGAACACTTGTGGTTCCAAGAGAGAACAATATGCATGTTTGATGATGAACCGACAGTCACTTCCTCTTATGGTTTGGCATTTTTTTTCTACCTTTAACATGCACAAATACAAGTTTCATGTTAAAATTTGGAAATTTTCAGGGGTTATTTGACATTTTTAAGACATTAAATTAGTTTGCAACCATTTAATGGTCGTAATTAAAATTTAAACTACATGTACATGCAACATCATATCATCATGGGTTGGAAAATCATTTATGTAGTACATTTACAATAATATCATGGTAACAAATAAGCATTCATGCAAATCATTTGGAAAGAAAATGTAAATATCTGGCAAGACATTTGGGCCCCACATGATTGGCATTGTGTTCCGCGCCCTGAGATATGGAAGATGAGTGGCGTGGGTTATTAATGAGACATGGTTCAGTCATGGGAACCATCAATGATTTATTTCACACATGGCTTTTGCTCTGGGAATCATGTGTAATTCAAGCTATAGTACTCATAAATTCGACGACCGACGTGTGTACTGCTCCGCTCGATCAATATTCCGACCGCCAATAAACAGTACCCCACCCATGTCGTGTGTCCCACATTCTCATGTACATTCTCTCCTTGCTCGCCCCTCTCTCTCACAAAACTCTGCAATGGCGTCACCGATCTGCACACACGCCGGGGAGGAGTCGTTGCCCCATGAGGACGATCAGGCGCAGAGCAACAACGAGGAGAACCCTTACGCACCACTAGATAAGGTTATGCCAGACCCTCCAACTTTGGAGTGGTTTTGGGAGCCAGTACAATCTTTGTCTGTGGAAGGCATTGTCGCCGGCTGAGAAAGCCAGGCAAATGGCGTTCAAGAAGTATATGGCAGAGGAGGAACCCAGGTACTGTCGGATTTAGGGCTCGACAGACCCAAGAGAGGTTTGAACTCTAGGGCGTGTATGAAGAACTCAACCTCCGCTTCGTCGCCCCCATGGCCTAGCTCGATGAACAAGGAAGAAGATGGACATGGCAGTTTACCTAGGTTCGGGCCACCTTGTGGTGTAAAACCCTACTCCTACTTTGTGGTGGATTAGCCTCGCGGGAGGCTATGGATGAACTAGTACAAGGGAAGAACAACCTCAGGAGGTCTTCTCTAGCATGGATGTGAGCTGAGGGGATTCAATTCTTCCGTACCCCACTATGGTGGTGGCTAGCCTATATTTATAGTGGCCTTGGTCCACTTCTTCCGAAACATAGGCGGGAAGGGATCCCATAGTGGCCAATTCGAATGGGGACAAGTAGTACATATTATCCTGACAAAGGTCGTCTTCTCCTGCAAAGCTCCTGGTTGTGACGTCGTGGTGGGCTCGGTGATGACATCCGTCCTAGCGGTCTCAGTCTTGTTGCATGGGAATGGAAACCTTTGGGTGATTCCATGGGACCCTGTGCCTGCACTTGTCTCCTTAGCACCAAAGTGGAAACCTGCTGCTCTGCGCCCGCTGGCGCCCGCCTGGCCTTGGTCGTCATGCATTGCGTCACTGTAACCTCATGAGGTTGAGCACCCGCATAGAAATATATCCATATGGAGGTCTTGATGTCGCCCGCCTCGCGAGGGTCTTATCTTGTTGGTGCTGTAGATGGGTCGTACCAGGCCATCGATGAAGTCGCTCCATGGTCCGCAGGCACACAAGTCTTGGTACCCTGGTTCCTAGAATGCCAACAGTAGCCCCTGGGCCCAAGGCGTGCTCGGACTTGGCTTGAAGGCGAAGCCAAAGGGCAAGGGCGAAGCGCCGCGGGCCCCAATCGCCTGCAGACTGGGTCGACACATGGCGCTTGATGGGATGTGGGCGTCTCCACTTCCTCATGCTACCTTGGCAACTACCCGACTTGACAACTGCATGTTCCATGCGGAAAAACCATCATTACCTGGAATCATGAGAGGCCGGCGCTTGGCCTTCCTCCGGCTATAAATCGAGGAGGGGGCGGAGCCTCGAGTCCCATCTTCATCTTCTCGCCCCTGCTTCTCCTTCTTCTTCATCCCGTCATCTCGCTGGAAGGTTTATGGCGCCTGTGAGGAGGTTCTTCACCGTGAAGAAGGGAAAAGCCCCTCAGGTGGAACCAGAGCTGCTCCCACCAAAGAAGAGGCCTGATTTCTCCCGTGATGTTGTCGGGTGCCCATGGAGATGTGGCCTTGCCACGAATGCGCTCTGCCCAGCTTCCTGTTCCCTGCGTATGCTCGCACGTAGCCCTGCTCGTGGGAGTGCGGCAGACGCCGCGAGGAGCAGAACCACGAAGGGAAACAAGTGGAGGCTGTACAGCCAGCCTACTTGCGGACCCATGCCGAGGATATGGCCCGCGAGTTCGTGGTGTGGCCGGCAATGCTTCCGCGCACATGGATCTGGCTCCCGCAGTCCCTCACAAGGGAGATATCGCCGAGGGGGCCCGTTGAGTTGTTGCTGCAGCATGACCGGTGCTGCAGCTAGGCTTCAGAGGCGGAAGTCGAGGTTGTTGACGATGGCGACGTCTTCATGACTCGGGGATGGGGTGAGATCGCTCGCGCCTGCCGCCCGGAGGGAGGTCACGCCATCCACTTCGTGTACGACAAAGTTTCGACGCTTTCCTTCAAGGTCTTCGGCAAGGATAGCCGGCGCCCGACGTGCTGCCCCGGGGGAGGCGAGTAGGGCGGCGGCCCCTACTCGGGTCGATGAGGTGGTGAGGCCACTGGCGGTGAACTTGCCCTTGGCCTTATCCGCAACTCCTCCGACAGCAGCAGCGCCTCATCGGAGTTGAGCGACGATGATAGCTACATGACGTCGTGTCGCCGCGCCTAGACCGCGGCGGCAGCATCATCCTGGCGTCGTCGGTGATGTCTCCAAGGCCGTGGCTCTTAATTTTTTTCCTTTTGCTTCATTTCTGTAAAAAACCATGTCGGGCCCCGCAGGGGTATGCAAAAACTGCGATGTTCGCATTTTAACGTTATCATCTCTGATTCGATGTCTTGTTTGCGTCTCTCGCCTTGGCATGGTTCCTCCTTCATTCTTGTGATAGCTTAGTGCTCTACGCTAATAGGAGGCAGTCCCCAGGCACGCTTCAGCTGTCGCTGGTATGCCAGGTCATGATGTCGTGGTCAAGGCTAGGAGGTAAGTGGCCCGAGGTCCGGTAAGAGCCCCTGAGGCGCAATGCTCAGGAGGTCCCCTTTGGCGTGCTAGCGGCTCCCATAAGACTGAAAGGGAAACGTCCTTGCCCGAGCAAGATCGCTAGCACTACAAAGAAATACACTTCCGTGATGATACGTCTTTTTCACAGTAGGTCGCGTTTTCTTTCATGCATGTACATCCATGACGATTTTATGACAAAATCAAGATAGTCATACATGTGCTGTCGTAGAAGTGTTCCATGACATTACCAAAATTATCATCACGGAAGTGTCCATTTCCATGACAATAAATCACGCGTCACAGAAGTGCTTTCGTCAACGGTGACCGACACGTGGCATCCACCGTAACGGAACGCTGTTAAGCTATCGGGTCCGGTTTTGGATCCGATAACCCGTTAATAGCCCCGACCAATGGGGATTTTCCACGTGTAAAATCATCATTAGCTGGAGGAAATACGTGTCGGCTCACCGTTGGGGCAGATGTCATCCACTCATTGGACCCAAGGCGCCTATGATACGTTGACATGTTGCACGGCCCAACAAAGGCCCATTAATGTGAAAAGTCCGGCCCATTTGACTTGGTCAAAAGGTGGTGGGCTGGCCCACGGAAAGCATGTTAACGGCCTGTTCGCATATAGCCCATTTACAGCCCGCTAACCCAGGGCCCATTACGAACTCTCCGAATTAGGCCCAGTAGTGTCATCTAGGCCATCCAATATGATTCCAGCCTATTTTAACTTCCAGCCCATGTATGGCCCATGACGTCTTTCGGCCCATATGAGGCCCTTTGTAACTCTTGGCCCATTAACGGCCCATGGTAAAACTGGCCCGTAATGAACAGTGTATCACTTTATACCCATTAACGGCCCATTATTCCATTGGGCTGTTTCCAGCCCAAGTTATCTTTCGGCCTTCTTAGGGCCCATTTATTCTTGGGCTCATTTCCAGCATTTGGTTAATAACGGCCCGTTACTGTCATTTTCTGCTTGTGGGCCAAATTCAGCCCGTCGTTACAGTCGGCCCGTTTGTGGCACGTTAATATATTGGGCCATTTTCATGTAAAAAACCCGTTGGGCTATTTTCATAGAGTTATCAAATACGGCCTATTAACGACCCGTTATGGTCCATGAATAGTACGACCCATGATTGGCGAAATGATGATATGCCCCGTAGAAGGCCCATGGATCCTATGGTCCGTAAAAGGCCCATGGATCTTACAGCCAGTAGAAGGCCCAAAGATCGTACGGCCCATAGAAGGCCCATGGATCCTACGGTCTATATAGAAGACCAATGGATCCTATGGCCTGTAGAAGGCCCATGGATCATACGGCCCGAGGGAGGCCCATGGTTACAACAGTCCGCGTGTTGCCATGATTATTTTGGCCTAGTTACCAAAAATAGGTTATTGTGGCCACTAGAAAACAGTTAAAAGAACTGCAGTGACTACAAGCAAACAACTAAACAAGACAATAAGGAAATAAATAAGCAAGTAATTAACGCTAGCCTATTACCGCTATTACATATATTACATCCACTAGGCATCATAGTTCGCCACCAGTGCAAATATAGGGAACAAAGTAGCATATTACGTACACTAGTCGTCGAAATTGGCCACTAGTGCAAATAAACGCGGCAGGAAAACAAGAGCATAACTGACACAACTTCAGAAGATCTCAAGAAACATTATCCTGGGTATCCAGCATGCTGGCAATAAGCTTAGCAAGCTTATTAGCATTGTCCTGTTTGGCACTAAGATCCTCCAACGCTTGCTGTTGCACCAGAAAGTATGCATCTGAATGCTCCAGGGACTTCCGTAGTCCTTCTGCTTCTTGTCGCAGCCCAGCTGATCGATGTCTTTCAGCTTGTAGTTGAGACTCAAGAAACCGAACTGATTCAGATAGTGAGTTTGAATATCTTGTGCAAGCGGTAGTGGCCAGTAATTCGAACACTAAACCAAGACAGGACTTTGGGGTTGTCTCACTGTCTTCAAGATAGTCTTCCTTAGCTGTTTTATCAGCTTTGTTGGAGACCAACAAGGATGTCTCACTATCCTGAACCTTATCTGCATTACTTCCTTTACCATTGCTTAATAAGGCACTCTTCCCAATATTCTGTCAGCATTCGGTGAACCAATAATTAAAAGAAGAAACGAGCTGACACATAACAGGTTTAGCATGTACTAGTATATGAAACTCATTTCGGTGAACCAGTTCATTAGTAAGGTGGACAGGATTAAACTACCAAGTCTTCTATTGCCAAGTACTAGTACATAATAAAAGCATCAAACCAACATATATCTATGTCCTATGGTCACTGCATTGTCTCGCCAAATCAAAATAGAGACACGGTTCAAATCATATCAGTTCAGGACAAAGCAGCAGTGAAAGAATACAAAGCGTGGGAAACTACATGGCACAACAAGATTTCAGATGGGTACCACGGGTCTACATGTACGACAACACTATTGGCTCTGTTGTGATGCTAGTAATGTGCATGATATGAGAAGTCAACTGTATACACAATTGAAATTGAGATCAACAGAGCTATTGATAAGAGCAAACTTGTTAAAGAAACATGCGTGAACATACCTGTTGTGCCATTGGAGTTTCGATTGGATCCTTCAATTTAAAAATAAGTTTGTATGAGTAAATACAGTGATACAAGAGCAAAGCAGTATGCATGATAGCAATCATAGTTAAAAAAGGCGTGCCTAAGCGAGCGCTTAAGGGCACCTAGGCTCTAGGCATTGGCAAAACACATTATGCATAACTACGCTTAATCTGTGCATAACTGCGCATAAGCATGCGCTTTGGTCAGTAAAGCGCAAGGCGGTGACAAAACGCACAATTAACGCCTAACGATTTTTTGAACTATGATAGCAATGGAATCTTAAATTAGAACAGTTGTTGTTCAGGTTTAGGCACTTGTTCTACATGAACAGAGTACAGTAAGACGCAAGAATATAGTAATTAAAAATAAAAAATGAGCTCATAGACCTTACGACATTCTTGGTTCGGGACCAGTACAGAACAAGGCGTTCCCAGTCATCCTCCAGTAAATGTGTCTCAGGAGAACGTAAGGGAATTTGATGAGTTTCTCTGCCGGTGAAGTAGGTTTTCTTCAGGTAATTCCGTGAAATGCCCCGAGACCGACGCTCCAGGAGACTTCCAGCTATTTCGAGTTTTGTCGTGTGATTTGTTTTGTTTGTGCATTCATCATGCCATCTCTTGCATTGCATCATGTCATCATGCCATCATATCATTAATTTTAAAAACTCATCTAAATAAATTGTATGGATGTTCGATCCATTTAACTCGAGGGATATTCACAATGGTGATTTCTCTTTATAACTTATCCTCCCAATATTTAGGGAGCTACTATAAAATAGTCCATTAGCTTGGAATTAAACGTAACACACTTGCGAAATTCCCATGCCCTTTCTACTTCAAGTTCGGTCCCCAAATTTTGCCATCAATTCTTATCTCTTTTATCGAAGCTCCACCAAAATTCACAACATTTTTGGACCTTCTTTTTAACAAGTCCTGGTTCAAACCCATTCGAATTATATTCAAATGAGTTTGAATTTAAGCTTGCAATCTTGCCCACTTCTATTTTCCTGGGATCAAACTCAGTGTTGTGAGTCCAGGAAAATTAACCTCTTGCCCAAATCCTTCGCATAATCCCTTTCTTTTCTCTCCTTTCTTTCATTGCGATTTTCTGTTTTTTGGAAAATATTTTGAAAGAATTAAGGGGGGGAGAGAGATCCAGCGCAGCCCAACTCCTCCTGGCCTTTCCCCTCTTCACCGAGATGGCCCAAGGCCCAGCCGCCGCACCCCTATCTAACCCTAGCCCGACCATCGCTCGATCCCCATCTCTCCCTTCGTTCTCCTCTTGCGCCGCAACACACCCATCGCCCAATCCCCATCTCCCTCTCGTCTCCTCCCTCGCGCTGCCTCCCATGGAGAAAGAGAGAGGAGCAGAGCCTCGCGCCCGACCCCCTCGCCGAGACCATGGCCGCCGCCACGCCTTCTTGCCTCTGCGCCCTGCTCCGCTCCACCACCCTACATCGTCGCCTTCCTCCGCCTCGAGTGGCTCCCTGCCGCACCGGCCACTTCGCCCCTCGCCGCTGTGACCCGACCCAGCGGGCCGGTCGCTGGAGCGACCCACTGGACCCCGTTGCCTCCCGCGTCTCCTTGTCGCACGCCGGCGACCATCAAGAGCTCCGCCGCGGCCCGAGCTACCCCATCTTGCCTCGGACCTTGCGCTGCTCCGCCCTCGACCTCCCGCGGTGCCTGCTGCTGGCCATCCCCATGACCAGAGCCATGTCCCACTTTGCCCGTTGACCGCGTCTTCCTCGTCCACTTGGGTCACAACCAGTTCCACGAGCACCACATTTCCTTGCTGCCTTCGTGCACCTCCGGCTGCTTCCCGCTGCACCACCGGCCTGTTGACTCCCTCATGGTCTGCCAAGACTTGTTGCCGTCGCCGTGACCCCCCCACAAGACATTTCAGGGACACGCCAAGTAGATTTCAGGGACACGCCAAGTACATCTACAGACGCACCGGACGTCTACGAAACGTGTACGACTACGTGGGCTCAAAAATACCCTATGGATATGACAAGTTCGACTACATGGATAGGACAAGTTCCTCTCCGAATCGTGTACCACTACTGTCGACCCGAACATCTACAAACGTGTATGATTATCGTTGTCATGTACCACTACTTCCACTACCGTCGCCCCGAAGACGTTGGATTCGTCAAGTACCTCTCCGAAACGAACGTGTACGACTACTTCCACTACGACCCGTGTACCACTACTTCCCTCGACGAACTCGAACCGCTCCGAAAACGCACGCTTCAAAGGTATAACCGCCGAGACGACCTTCCGAGAATGAATGTGTGTTGTATGAGATGCCCGTGTTTGCACCGTGTACGAGTTGTCTTTGCACGTTCCTCCTCGTTTGCCACCGTCACGTGGGAACCCGGTAACCGCGATCACCCCCACCATCTTCGCATGTTCTGCACATCCACACTTTCGTTTGCACTGACATCTTGATGAGTTGTCGGATCATCGGAATGTTGTCGTGGCACCATTTCCGTTTCGCCGCCGTGGCACCCTTTTTGTTCCGCCATGGTGACAAAATGCTTCATAACATATGCTCATGTCAACATTTTCATAAAATGGCATAAAACTTGCATATGCCATCCGCATCATGATAACAACATTTAAATGGTTAAAATTGTTGTTTGCATTTAAATTAAAAAATATGCATATGGGGATTTTCCGGAATTGTTGTTTGTTATTTCCGGCCTCATTTAAACTTGCCTAAATAGATAGTTTTATTATGCTTCACCTCTTGCCATGCTTAACCACAGTTAATTTTGTTGGGTACATAAACGGGAGAGAACTAAATAATTGATGTGGTGTTTTGTCAATATGCAACTCGTTGCATATTGAGATCCACTTAATTGGTAGTATTGTTTGTTGCATTCTATCATGCCATGCCTCATTTAAACCGGACATGCATCATACTTGTTTGTGCATCATGCCATGTTCAAGCTTGTGCATTTACCATGTTGTTTGTTTCTTTCCGGTGTTGCTTCTTAGTTTCAGTAATGTTGCGATTGTGAGGATTCGTTCAACTACTCCCGTCCGTCCTCTTCATGGACTCGTTCTTCTTCCTAGCGGGATTTCAGGCAAGATGACCGCTACCCTGGATCTCACTACTATCATTGCTATGCTAGTTGCTTCGTTCTATCGCTATGCTGCGTTACCTATCCTTTGCTCTTCAAGCCTCCCAAATTGCCATGAACCTCTAACCTTTGACACCCTTCCTAGCAAACCGTTGCTTGGATATGTTACCGCTTTGCTCAGCCCCCCTTATAGCGTTACTAGCTGCAGGTGAAGTTGAAGATTGCTCCATGGTGGACAGGGTTATGTTGGGATATCACAATATCTCTTATATTATTAATGCATCTATATATTTGGTAAAGGGTGGAAGGCTCGGCCTTATGACTGGTGTTTTGTTCCACTCTTGCCGCCCTAGTTTCCGTCATACTGGTGTTATGTTCCCGAATTTTGCGTTCCTAACGCGGTCGGGTGATTTATGGGACCCCCTTGACAGTTCGCTTTGAATAAAACTCCTCCAGCAAGGCCCAACCTTGGTTTTACCATTTGCCTCACCACCACCTACTTTTCCCTTGGGAGTCGCTCTCTCGAGGGTCATCTTTATTTTAGCCCCCCCGGGCCAATGCTTGTCTAAGTGTTGGTCGGCACCGAGTAGACTGCGGGGCCCCCTCCGGGAAACTCGAGGTCTGGTTTTACTCGTAGGATGTCTCATCCGGTGTTGCCCTGAGAACGAGATATGTGCAGCTCCTATCGGGATTGTCGGTGCATCGGGCGGCTTTGCTGGTCTTGTTTTACCATTGTAGAAATGTCTTGTAAACCGGGATTCCAAGACTGATCGGGTCTTCCTAGGAGAAGGAATATACTTCGTTGATCGCGAGAGCTTATCATGGGCTAAGTTGGGACACCCCTGCAGGGTATAAACTTTCGAGAGCCGTGCCCGCGGTTATGTGGCAGATGGGAATTTGTTAATGTCTGGTTGTAGATAACTTGACACCATATCCGAATTAAAACGCATCAATCGAGTGTGTAGCCATGATGGTCTCTTTTCGGCGGAGTCCAGGAAGTGAACACGGTTTTGGGTTATGTTTGACGTAAGTAGGAGTTCAGGATCACCTCTTGATCATTGCTAGCTTCACGATTGTTCTGTTGATTCTCTTCTCGCTCTTATTTGCGTATTGTTAGCCACCATATATGCTTAGTCGCTGCTGTAACCTCACCATTTTACCCCTTCCTTACCCATTAAGCTTTGCTAGTCTTGATACCCATTGTAATGGGATTGCTGAGTCCTCATGGCTCACAGATTACTACAACAACAGTTGCAGGTACAGGTTATGCGATGATCTTGATGCGAGAGCGATGTTTGCTTGTTTGGAGTTCTTCTTCTGCTTCTTCTTTGATCAGGGGATATGTTCCAGGTCGGCAGCCTGGGCTAGCAGGGTGGATGTCGTTTGAGTTTCTGTTTGTGTTTCATCCGTAGTCGGATGGTGCTCTTATGTAAGATGATGTTGTATTCGTGTGGCATTGTATGCCTTATGTATGTATCCCCATCTATTATGTAATGTTGATGTAATGATATCCACCTTGCAAAAGTGTCTTCAAGATGCGCTTCTATCCTTGGTGGGACCTTCGAGTTCCTTTAGGATAGAGTCGCATCTTGGGCGTGACAAGTTGGTATCAGAGCCTCGACCGACCATAGGAGCCCCCTTGATTGTTGGCCATTGTTGAGTCTAGAAGAAAACTATTTTGAGTCTTAGGATTATATATATCGGAGAGTAGGATTATTTTTACTTCTCATCCCCCTTCGTCGCTCTGGTGAGGACTCCTGACGTAGATGTTTTGTCTTTCCTCGCCTCAAATTTTACCAAATTTTTTTTTAGGATCACGCGGGTATCTTGGGATCGTTCTGATATTCTTATGACGATAACATTGTTCTTGGTGCCTCCTGACATTTAGGGGTTGTGGCAGTGTCCCGGGGAGTTGAGCTCTCAGGTGTTGTCATCATAATTTTATCGTTGCAGTTCTGGAATACCTCAGTTTTGCAGACATCGAAAATCTCTTTTATGCAGTTGTTGGTGAGATAACCTCGACGCCACCTAGTACTGGGGAGTTCGGGAGTGTTGCCATAGCTTGTATAACGGATGCTTTTCAAAGGTTGAGGTACACGATTTCCGGAGTTTTCTTGGTTATGTGTTGACGGATGGATACAGCTGGATGTAGGGATTGTTAGTTTTGGGTGAGATATATATTGCTTCCCCTGTATCCCCAACACCAGATTGCATAACCAGAAAGTTTCGGGAGTTTATAGGTGGGAATTCAAGTAGCTCCTAGAATATCATTCCGACAGATGCATGATATGGGATTGGGTAAATCTCTATCATAGGTATTTGTTCCGGCTTATTCTGCAAGCCAAATCCTTTGTGTTGTTTTATTTGTGGTATTCGAGTTGCTTCGAACTCAAATGTTGAATCCATACTTTTCCTAAACGGTGTTCTCATATTGCTATGTGAATACTAATCCTTTTTGATCATTGAGGTTGTCATGTTAATCCTTTTCCAACCGGCGCGCTTCTCTTCGAGATGATCCCATCATTCTCCCCATCCGCAAGATCAATTCTAAGTTTTCTCAACGGTGTTTGTTTCATCCGTCCCCAAGTTGCCTTTGTTTTCCCACCCTCCCACCCTTTTTCTTCAAGGACTCATTTATTTTAATCAAGTATCCATTTATTCATGTGAAGTCTCTTCATTCTTTTCTTTCAGTGTTCTTATCCGGTGATTTCCCATGAAGATGCTCAATAGTTTCAAGTTCATCATCCTTCGTTGTTGTTTCTTCTCCGGTGGATCCAATTCAAGCTTTCAATATTAATCATATTCCTTTCCTCGTTTCTAATGCTCTCTCATGCCGATGCACCTGTTAATCATTCACTTCTTCCTATTCATTTGTTCTGGAGTGCTGAAGATATCTCACAAGACTTGTGTTTCCATTCTCAATCCGTTCAAGATACTTTGAGGTTTTTCTCTCATTCAAGCTATTTAATTCTACCGGTGCAATCTCTATTTCAAGAAAATTGTTCAACGGTGTTTTCTTTTGAGTGGGCCCTAACCCACAGGTCTTTTCCTAGGATCTTACCTGACTCTTCGAATTATCAGGAGCGATTCTCAAATTCATTTCCAAGTTTGACGTAAGAATGAATTTTCATCAGTCACATGCCTTCTCCAAGGTCGTTTTCAAATTCTTTTCATCTTTGGCTCAACTTTTCCTCTTTTAATTCTCCCGGAGTATCTCAACAATTCATGGTGGTTCTCATCATCATTCTCAACATGTGAAGGCCGAAGAAGGATTTCTCTTAAATCTTGGTCCATTCTCTTGAATATTCATGGTTCTAGCTTCATGCTATCCTCATAATTGTTTTGATTGTGACAATTCTTTTCTTACCATCCAGAGCATTTCATGAGTTGTTTCCATTTCTTTCCTCCGAAGGCCATAATGTCATAATTCTTCATTCTCAGCATGTAGCTATCATTCTCAAATTCTTCCGGTGCATTGTTCAAATACCTTCTAATCAGTTCATGATCTCTTCGTTCTCATGTATCTAAATCCCCTCAAGTATATTCATTCGTTTTCCAATTCTTCCCAGTGAATTGTGCCTTTGCTACTTTCATTTTCAATTCGTACGGTGGTTCGTTCAAGTTTTCACTTCCTTCATTATCGTATCAATTCATTCATTCTTTCGTTGTTTCAATCCCACCGGTGGTTACATCAATACCTTCTCAAGTTTGCGCTATCTCTATCCTTAATCCTTCAAGAAGAATAAGTAATATGCCAAATCTTGCCATCAATTTAATTTGATGAAGGATAAGCATACAATAAATCTTGTTCTTATTTCCTCGAGGTGATTCAATTCTTTTCTTCCGGAGATTGTTCATGATGAAGTAATTCTCGGTTCTAGTGTTTTATCTATTCTTTTTCCGGAGTTCCAAGCTCTCTCAATTATCTCGTCGCGAAGCTCCATCTAAATCATTGCAAGGCTTCACCTTGTGTTTTCAACTTCTCTTTCTTTTTATCATCCTTTTATTACCGGAGTTCTTCATGGAGGCTCTACATGGTGGTTCATCAAGGATTCTTTTCATTCTTCAATTGTTCTTCAAGATTTCTCTCGAAGTTATGACCCGCCAAGCTATACTCAAAAATTAAACATGGTTCTCAACACATGTTTGTTTTGCGGAGCTCAAGTATTCTTCATCTTGCATTCCAAAGTGAAATTCTCTCTACCTTATCTTTTGAGATGGTGTTATGTCACTCTTGACAATTTCCTTCATGTTTCATGATTCATATGTTGTCAAGAATGAGGTATTTTAAATCCATTAATCTCTTTGTTGGAGTTATCTTGGGATATATTTCACCTAAAACCTTCCATTGGGAATGTTGCTATTTGTGGTGCATATCTATAATCCAAGTTTCCTCCTATTCTCTCATTAAAAGGAGTTTTCATCTCCTTGCTGATCTCAATCCAATTAACTGTTTCCATCGGTGGCCAGTTGCCACCTCATCATTTTGAGATGTTTGCCATAAGCCCACAACAAGCTTGTGCTTTTCGTTGTTGATTTTGCAACAACTTCGTTAAATTCTTCTTTGCATGGATGCTTTCCAGGTTCATTTGTGACAGAAGTTGGCATTTTCTTCTTCATTCTGTTATTCCAATGATCTATCTTCTATTCTTTCTTCCGGAGGCATTGTGATGTTGCTCTCTTCACTCATCATCTCGAATTGTGAGGATCGTGTTCTTTTCATGCTTATCCATTTAACCGGAGTGTTGTGTCATCTCTTCAAGTTCTTTTCATCTTATCAAGTATTGCATCTCTTTTCAACCGGAGTGCTATCCGAATTTGATCTTCCTTGTTCCTTGGTTATCTCGTTTCAACCAGAGGGGTTCCAATTCCTTCTTGTCCATTGTACTCGTTATCCATAGCTGTGCAACCTCCAAGGTTCACATGGTGTTCCTTGTTTCTATTTTCTACCGCAGTGCTCTCAATTGTGTTCAAATATGTTGTGTTCTTCTTTCAAGTTTTCAACCTCTCAAGGATCGTGGTTTCACTCTTTTGTCAAAGAAGCAACTTTGTTTTACCTCTCCTCTTCCTTTTCCGCTTCTCTCCGGTGCCATCCTAGATCTCGGGACGAGATCCCCTCGTAGTGGTGGAGTGTTGTAACGCCCCGAGACCGACGCTCCAGGAGACTTCCAGCTATTTCGAGTTTTGTCGTGTGATTTGTTTTGTTTGTGCATTCATCATGCCATCTCTTGCATTGCATCATGTCATCATGCCATCATATCATTAATTTTAAAAACTCATCTAAATAAATTGTATGGATGTTCGATCCATTTAACCCGAGGGACATTCACAATGGTGATTTCTCTTTATAACTTATCCTCCCAATATTTAGGGAGCTACTATAAAATAGTCCATTAGCTTGGAATTAACCGTAACACACTTGCAAAATTCCCATGCCCTTTCTACTTCAAGTTCGGTCCCCAAATTTTGCCATCAATTCTTATCTCTTTTATCGAAGCTCCACCAAAATTCACAACATTTTTGGACCTTCTTTTTAACAAGTCCTAGTTCAAACCCATTCGAATTATATTCAAATGAGTTTGAATTTAAGCTTGCAATCTTGCCCACTTCTATTTTCCTGGGATCAAACTCAGTGTTGTGAGTCCAGGGAAATTAACCTCTTGCCCAAATACTTCCCCTAATCCCTTTCTTTTCTCTCCTTTCTTTCATTGCGATTTTCTGTTTTTCGGAAAAGATTTTGAAAGAATTAAGGGGGGGAGAGAGATCCAGCGCAGCCCAACTCCTCCTGGCCTTTTCCCCTCTTCACCGAGATGGCCCAAGGCCCAGCCGCCGCACCCCTATCTAACCCTAGCCCGACCATCGCTCGATCCCCATCTCTCCCTTCGTTCTCCTCTTGCGCCGCAACACACCCATCGCCCAATCCCCATCTCCCTCTCGTCTCCTCCCTCGCGCTGCCTCCCACGGAGAAAGAGAGAGGAGCAGAGCCTCGCGCCCGACCCCCTCGCCGAGGCCATGGCCGCCGCCGCGCCTTCTTGCCTTTGCGCCCTGCTCCGCTCCACCACCCTATATCGTCGCCTTCCTCCGCCTGGAGTGGCTCCCTGCCGCACCGGCCACTTCGCCCCTCGCCGCTGTGACCCGACCCAGCGGGCCGGTCGCTGGGGCGACCCACTGGACCCCGTTGCCTCCCGCGTCTCCTCGTCGCACGCCGGCGACCATCAAGAGCTCCACCGCGGCCCGAGCTCCCCCATCTCGCCTCGGACCTTGCGCTGCTCCGCCCTCGACCTCCCGTTGCGTCTGCTGCTGGCCATCCCCATGACCAAAGCCATGTCCCGCTTCGCCCGTTGACCGCGTCTTCCTCGTCCACTTGGGTCACAACCAGTTCCATGAGCACCACCTTTCCTTGCTGCCTTCGTGCACCGCCGGCTGCTTCCCGCTGCACCACCGGCCTGTTGACCCCCTCATGGTCCGCCAAGACTTGTTGCCGTCGCCGTGACCCCCCACAAGACATTTCAGGGACACGCCAAGTAGATTTCAGGGACACGCCAAGTACATCTACAGACGCACCAGACGCCTATGAAACTTGTACGACTACATGGGCTCAAAAATACCCTATGGATACGACAAGTTCGACCACATGGATACGACAAGTTCCTCTCCGAAACGTGTACCACTACCGTCGACCCGAACATCTAGAAACGTGTACGATTATCGTCGTCGTGCACCACTACTTCCACTACCGTCGCCCCGAAGACGTTGGATTCGTCAAGTACCTCTCCGAAACGAATGTGTACGACTACTTCCACTATGACCCGTGTACCACTACTTCCCTCGATGAACTCGAACCGCTCCGAAAACGCACGCTTCAAAGGTATAACCGCCGAGACGACCTTCCGAGAATGAATGTGGGTTGTATGAGATGCCCGTGTTTGCACCGTGTACGAGTTGTCTTTCCACGTTCCTCCTCGTTTGCCACCATCACATGGGAAACCGGTAACCGGGATCACCCTCACCATCTTCGCATGTTCTGCACATCCACACTTTCGTTTGCACCGACATCTTGATGAGTTGTCGGATCATCGGAATGTTGCCGTGGCACCATTTCCGTTTCGCCGCCGTGGCACCCTTTTTGTTCCGCCATGGTGACAAAATGCTTCATAACATATGCTCATGTCAACATTTTCATAAAATGGCATAAAACTTGCATATGCCATCCGCATCATGATAACAACATTTAAATGGTTAAAATTGTTGTTTGCATTTAAATTAAAAATATGCATATGGGGATTTTCCGGAATTGTTGTTTGTTATTTCCGGCCTCATTTAAACTTGCCTAAATAGATAGTTTTATTATGCTTCACCTCTTGCCATGCTTAACCACAGTGAATTTTGTTGGGTACATAAATGGGAGAGAACTAAATAATTGATGTGGTGTTTTGTCAATATGCAACTCGTTGCATATTGAGCTCCACTTAATTGGTAGTATTGTTTGTTGCATTCTATCATGCCATGCCTCATTTAAATCGGACATGCGTCATACTTGTTTGTGCATCATGCCATGTTCATGATTGTGCATTTACCATGTTGTTTGTTTCTTTCCGGTGTTGCTTCTTAGTTTCGGTAATGTTGCGATTGTGAGGATTCATTCGACTACTCCCGTCCGTCTTCTTCATGGACTCGTTCTTCTTCCTAGCGGGATTTCAGGCAAGATGACCGCTACCCTGGATCTCACTACTATCATTGCTATGCTAGTTGCTTCGTTCTATCGCTATGCTGTGTTACCTATCATTTGCTCTTCAAGCCTCCCAAAATTGCCATGAACCTCTAACCTTTGACACCCTTCCTAGCAAACCGTTGCTTGGCTATGTTATCGCTTTGCTCAGCCCCCCTTATAGCGTTGCTAGCTGCAGGTGAAGTTGAAGATTGCTCCATGGTGGACAGGGTTATGTTTGGATATCACAATATCTCTTATATTATTAGTGCATCTATATATTTGGTAAATGGTGGAAGGCTCGGCCTTATGAGTGGTGTTTTGTTCCACTCTTGCCACCCTAGTTTCCGTCATACCGGTGTTATGTTCCTGGATTTTGCGTTCCTAAAGCGGTCGGGTGATTTATGGGACCCCCTGACTGTTCGCTTTGAATAAAACTCCTCTAGCAAGGCCCAACCTTGGTTTTACCATTTGCCTCACCACCTCCTACTTTTCCCTTGGGAGTCGCTCTCTCGAGGGTCATCTTTAGTTTAGCCCCCCCGGGCCAATGCTTGTCTAAGTTGGGGCCCCCTCGGGGAAACTCGAGGTCTGGTTTTACTCGTAGGATATCTCATCCGGTGTTGCCCTGAGAACGAGATATGTGCAGCTCCTATTGGGATTATCGGCGCATCGGGCGGCTTTGCTGGTCTTGTTTTACCATTGTCGAAATGTCTTGTAAACCGGGATTCCGAGACTGATCGGGTCTTCCTGGGAGAAGGAATATCCTTCGTTGATCGCGAGAGCTTATCATGGGCTAAGTTGGGACACCCCTGCAGGGTATAAACTTTCGAGAGCCGTGTCTGCGGTTATGTGGCAGATGGGAATTTGTTAATGTCCGGCTGTAGATAACTTGACACCAGATCCGAATTAAAACGCATCAACCGAGTGTGTAGCCATGATGGTCTCTTTTTGGCGGAGTCCGGGAAGTGAACACGGTTTTGGGTTATGTTTGACATAAGTAGGAGTTCAGGATCACCTCTTGATCATTGCTAGCTTCATGACCGTTCCGTTAATTCTCTTCTCGCTCTTATTTGCGTATTGTTAGCCACCATATATGCTTAGTCGCTGCTGCAACCTCACCACTTTACCCCTTCCTTACCCATTAAGCTTTGCTAGTCTTGATACCCATGGTAATGGGATTGCTGAGTCCTCGTGTCTCACAGATTACTACAACAACAGTTGCAGGTACAGGTTATGCGATGATCTTGATGCAAGAGCGATGTTTGCTTGTTTGGAGTTCTTCTTCTGCTTCTTCTTCGATCAGGGGATAGGTTCCAGGTCAGCAGCCTGGGCTAGCAGGGTGGATGTCGTTTGAGTTTCTGTTTGTGTTTCATCTGTTGTCGGATGGTGCTCTTATGTAAGATGATGTTGTATTCGTGTGGCAATGTATGCCTTATGTATGTATCCCCATCTATTATGTAATGTTGATGTAATGATATCCACCTTGCAAAAGCGTCTTCAAGATGCGCTTCTATCCTTGGTGGGACATTCGAGTTCCTTTAGGATAGAGTCGCATCTTGGGCGTGACATTCCGATACTACAACCAAGCATTCTTGAAGATAGCAGAGGTATTAGCACAGGTTACCTCATCCTGAGTTTCCAAATTGGTCCTTCTCTATAGATAAAAATGGGATACTTTGCTGTATTATAACCATCATGGAGGTAGGATGTATGGGACAAAGCAATGTAACTGCCATGAATAACATTACTTACACATAACTCCTTGACAAACACCTACAACTAACATTTTCCTTCATCTTCAGTATAATATTTCCAAGAGATACACACATACGATTTAACAACATCAAATGCGATAGATGCTAAACTATGACTAGCTGGATGTGCTTCCTCCAAAGGAATAGGCATACTAACTGGTGGAGTTAGGGTTCGCTGTGGTAGTACTGGCCCTTTGGGCACTGGAGCTGCCTTACTTACTGCTCTTGTTTGGGAGCTCTGTGGTGGAGATGGTGCTGTGTCAACAGGAACTGGGTTACTATCTGCTGGGGTTGGGGTTAGATTGGGTGAAGCTGGTTCTCTGTCCATTGCAGTAGGGGTACAATATGTGAGACTTTGGGTTATGTATGGTAGGGCTGGTTCTCGTGCATGTACAACCGGGGTGCTATCTCCACCAAGAGGTAGCACTGTTTTATTTGAAGACAGTGTTTTTAGTCCGCTAGATACTAGCATCACCCGCTCCAATTCAAATGGCTGATAAACATGAAACATAGTTGAATGTACAGACATTGTACAAGAGATAGATGCAATAGATAGTAACCCTAAGAAGAGGGCATGAAATAGTTGGCATGTATATTGTTTAACTAAAATGGATAGCATGACATAATTTCACATATATGATGTCTGCTCTGAACTATGCAATGCAAGACCCCATATGCATGATATGAGCAATATAACCATGTCAAGTTAGAGCATACACCTCGGTGGGGGAATAGGACTGGTTATGTGTCTCTGAATCCATCTCCGAGGAGCTATCGGGACCCAACAAGAGATCTGCTTCGACAGTTAGCACTGTCTGCTCTGAAGGCCTTGTTTTCACTCCAGATTTTTTCCATCTCCAACCCAAATGGCTGATTCACAGGAAGAGTAGTTTAATGTACAAACATTGTCGGCAAATGGAAATGTAATGAAGAAAAGGATGGGAAGATATCATTCAAATATATGATGCCCAGTTAAATAGGATGGCATTGCACATTTCACATATATTATGGCTGGTTAAAAGATATGAGACTGCATAATTCCCATATATGATATAGAAACTAAACAGGTGGCATTACAGAACATGTCTAAACTAAGCAGATGACATGTGATGTCAAAAGTAGGCACTGCAAGGCAACATATGCATGATATGACTAACATCATCATGCCAAGGTAGAGCAAACACCTTGGGGGTAAATAGGAGTGGTCAACGGCGTCTGAATCCGCCTCAGAATAGATATATTCCTTTGGATTACAATCTGGAGAGGAGTGAGGAGGGTTTGCCATTGAACCCACCATGGAGCGATGTCTGTATGACATTGTATTGCCACGCAGAACTCTTCTCTTTTTCTCTACATGTTCAGCAAGACTGTGTACAATATCTAACATGCATACGAAAAAAATATGGTGAGATTATGTAAGGAGAGCATGCAGAAATTTAGAGTGATGGTAACAACTAGTGGATGGATCCAAAAATAATGATAGCAGGCTGATTATTGCTTAAATTAAATAAAAAGACAGACGATGATTGCTTTACTATTTGTTTCCCACCCAAGATGAATAACATATGCATACCCTAGGTGAACCAGATATTAGACAGAGATACTATTCATTGTTGCCTCGATATGTGCCCCACAACTAATTTAGAACTCCAGTTTGAACATTAATTTGGACCTGACTTGGAGTCCAAGAGGTGAACATGATGATAAAGTAGCAGGTAATTTTAAGCAATGCATAACATAAGCAGAAACAGAAGAGTGTGACCTCTCTTGTGGACGCATGTACTCCATAGGTTCATCTGCTGAGTTGATGATGGTGATGCCATTAGGTGGGTGCCGGAGGCAGGGAAGGAGATCTGAGGCGGTGAAAGACGGTCAGGAGTTGTGATGTCTGGTTTGGTGGATGCTTCTGTCGATGGAGCAGCTCAGGTGAGGTGGACGTTGTCGCGCCAGGAGCAGGACAAACCACACAAAGTTCCCTTCGACACCTACCTGTAACTGAAGTAATTCTGTATGGGCTCATTTGGCTTGCATGATTCTAAAAACACAGGGATAGGAAAAACAACAGAATAGGATAGGAATGCACATGGTAAACAGAGCATTTGTAAACACAGGATTTCTGTCAACTTCGGTGTTTGGTTTACAGGAATTGGAAGAGTAGAGGAAAAGAAAGATGGCCAAAATAAACTGAAACCATATGAAAGCGTGTACAGTTAGAATGTTATTCTGCCACTAATGCACTTGGTCTTGTTTTCATGCATAGGATTTTGAAAAGTAGGTCCAAGTGGATGTCTTGCCTCATTCCTTTCAACAAAACGCATGAATAATTGAATAGTAGAGTGCCATTGGAAAATTCCCTATTGCTATGTTTTTCCGTTGAACAAAAATAGCCCTAATGGATCTACATGAATGTATAGTAATAAGTGATGCAACAACTGTACAACCTCTTTGCCATAGCCATGACGACCTCGGCATCATTGGGTTGGTTGCTGAAGTAGTTGAGGCTGAGGTGGATGTCGGAGGTGTGGAGGAAGATCTGAGGAATCTGTAGACGGTGTCCAGGGCACTGCTCTGTTGTGATGGATCGTTCTGTCATTGGAGCAGCTCCGATGAGCCATAAGACGTCAAGGCTGAAGCAGCACAAGACAGACATCGTCAATCTCAAGTGGGATTCTAATAGAATCTCCAATAGATGATGTAAAATAGATGTAAAATTTACATCATCAAAAACCACCTGACTACAACAGATGAGGTAAAAACTTTTGACTCTGAACTTAACTGTCAAAATTGAAATTTACTGTGGAATCTGAATGTTACTGTTGAAACTGAACACAATGGTAGCAGAGAGGCACTTGACATGTAGTTCAGGGAGGGCCCGCAGTTCATCTTCAACCTACACCACCCTGAGCCGCCAGCCACCACCGGCCGAACTGCCGGCCCCACCGCCGGTCCGCCACCGCCCTGCTGCCCCGGCCAGCCCTCTAGGCCCCTGCCACCACCCTGGACCCTAAAATAGATAGTGGGGTACCTCTCCGGCGAGCCTCCGTCCCTGCTGCAGGAGGTTCTTCCTTAACTCCGACGAGCCCCCCACCCCCTAAAAATTGACTGACCCAAAAGTCGATTCAGCCGACTGAAGTGTAGCTAAATCGAAGCAGAGCAACAGCACAAGCGAGGGGGAGAGCAGCAGCAGTAGCATGAGCGAGCGAGCAAGAGCCGGAGCAGCAGCAACTGGGCGAGCGAGCGATCGAGCGAGAGTCGGAGCAGCAGCAGCGTGAGCGAGTGAGCGAGAGCCGGAGCAGCAGCACCAGATTCAGCAGGTATGGCCGCCGTCGCCGAAGGGGCCTCGCACTGGGGTAGTGCCGCCTAGAGATGTCGCCTACGGTGCTGGCTTCAAGGTAGCCGCTCCATGGGGGTGCTGGATGGAGCACCGTCGGCGCCGGGAGGTCGAGTTAAGGAGAAGGTGCGATGCGATGAGTGTACAACCTCTTTGGTGGCGCCGAGTAGGCCTTGGCTTCTTCCGAGGAGTCGGTGAGGATGTTGCGGTTCCGGTGGAGCAGGTTAAGGCGGCGTTATGGGGATGGAGCAGACGCTATAAACAAGGCAATCGTCGGAGCAGCTCCTTGGAGGTGGAGGACGGGGCGGCTGAACCAGCAGGACAATGAGATGGACAACAGGTCCTCATCCGGGGAGGTGGACGAGGGACGTCGAACTGCTGCGGTGGACTACGTCGTCGGGGAAGAGGCTCCGGCTGGGCAGCAGCGAGGTGGCGGATGGAGGAGGGTGGGGTTTGGCGGTTGGAGCGGAGAGGTTATGGCGGCCTAGGATTTTGAATGGCGCAAAGGAGGCGATGGGAGGGGTGAACCATGACTTAGGGACGCGCTTGTCCAAAATGTAGGGTGTGTTACAAAACTACCCCCACTGATTTGAACTAGCGGCCCTTTCGGCTCAGGGTTAGAAGGGGGATTTCGCGTGTCAGAATTTGGCAGCTGGAGGGAGTTTTCGCGCGTGTTGTAATTTAGGGATAGAAAGGCGCGGGTTGTGAAGGCACCAATTTTGGGAGCATGATATCTGAATTTTCGGGATATAACAAGGCGCGGGTTGAATTTTATGGACAAGCCTAACGTGTAATATTGTACTTGTGAGTACCAAATCAATTCACACTTCCCTCAACCAAAAAGGAAACAAAAAAATAAAACTATTCGCGCCACACAAAGAGAGAGTCTTGCCCCGTTTTACTATACAAATGCTATTGAAAGCTACTCCCTCCTTCCATCTATATAGGTCCTAATGCGTTTTTCCATGCTAACTTTGACCAAATATTAGAGCAATAATATATGAATGCAGCTTACACAAAGCACACCGTTAAATTCGTGTGTGAAAGGAGCTTTCAATGATATAATTTTCACATTGTGCATGTCATGTACTATTAATCTTGTCAATAGTCAAAGGCAGTCTTAAAAACGCATTACGCCCTATATAGATGGAAGGAGGGAGTATGAATCCATGTTATGTCGGATTAAGTTTTTTTGCTTGCTGTATAATGCATGTAACCTACTCATACCAACATTTTAGTGCATTCCAAATGTCTATACTACCGCTGCAATTCGAACTGAATTTGAATTCGTTTATCTATTTCAATAAGAATCTACAATCATGATTGTTGCCAACTTCAACCATCATTCGTGTATTACCTTAATAACACACCACATGATTACTATAGAGATAGATATGAACTATGTGTACTACATGAACTCGAATTCTATTTTTTGAATGCACTTGATGTTGATTCCAAATAATAGTAAATTTGATGTACTAACTTGTCGGATTTCGGGTTCCGGCAGACCCTTGAGGTTCGAACACTGGGGTGCGTGCGGAGATTCAACCCTCTACCGGCCCGCTCCTCACCGAATCGCTAGGATCTAAACTACCAAACAGAACATCACAAGAGACACAAGATTTATACTGGTTCAGGCCACCATTGTGGTGTAATACCCTACTCTAGTGTGTGGTGTGGTGGATTGCCTCTTGGGCGGATGAGGAACAGTGCAATGAAAGAACAGCCTCACGAGGGTCTGTTCTTGGCTGGCGCGATGAACTGCTAGGGGGAGTTCAGTTGCCTCTCTCTCTCCGTGTCTTTCTATCCTTGCTCTTTCGTTGCCTCTACCCTGTGGGTGGCTAGCCCTATTTATAGGCAAAGGCCCTGGGCCTCTTCCCAAATATTGAGTGGGAAGGGCGCCAACAATTGGCCATTTTGAAGGGGAACAGCGGGTACACTTACCCTGACTAAAGTTGGTCCTCACCTGTCAAAGGCTCTGGTGGTGACGCCGGCTTGGGCTCCACAATGACTTCCTTCTGGCCGTTGGGATGGTCTTGGTCTTGTTGCACCGAAATGGATGCCTTTGCTTGATGCTCTCGCCTGCGCTTGCTCCCTTTGCACCAAAGAAGAAAGGAGGACACTGCGCGGGCTGGCGCCCGACTGGCGCCCTTGGTCGTCATGGCTTGCGTCATGGGCACCTCGCGAGGTACCCCGCCTTGAACTCTCCGCCTCCTCATGAGCTAGCCTGACGAGACTGTGCCTGAGGAAGCTCCTTGTCGTCCGCCCCACGAGGCTTGGCCCCTCGCGAGGGTCTTGAGCTTGTGTTGATGAAGATGGGCTGTGCTGGTCCTCCTTTGAGCCACGCCGCAGGCCGCAGGCAGGCAAGTCTGGGGACCCCCGTTCCCAAAACGCCGACAGTAGCCCCCGGGCCCACGGCGCGCCCGAACTTGGCTGAGCGGAGAAACGAAAGGGCAAGTGCGAAGCGTCGCGGGCCCTAACAGCCTGTGGCCTTGGGCGCCGCGTGGCGGTTGATTGGATGTGGGCGCCTCTGCAACCGCGCGAGTTGATAAAGGAGCGGCATCTCCCTTGTCTCCTTTACTTCTTCCAGTTGCTGCCCTAATCCCCTTTCTTGCGCCTTTCCTCCCTGCTTCCGAAATCTTCAGATCTACTCCGTCTGCGCGCCCTAGCCAGTCATGGCGCCTCGCCAAGCCCCGGCCGGAGCTTGGTAATCGCCTGCCTAGGACTCGCCAAATGTGTTAGAGGCGAGCCTTGCCCGGGTGCGCCAGATGGAGGAGGCGCAGGGCATCAATGGGACGAAGGCGTTCAAGGCCGGCTCTTCCATCCCTGAAGGCTGAGGGAGCACCTTCTGTCCGCTCTTCGTGAGCGCCATCGTCGCCAGTCTGGTGCCTCCCTTTTCTGATTTTTTCTTCTCTGTCCTCCGCCACTATAATATTCAAGCTCTGCTCCTCCGTCCCAACTCCGTCCTTCTTCTGGCGATCTTCGCCTACTATTGTGAGGCTCACGTAGGGGTGAAGCCCTCGGTGGCCTTGCTACGCCACTACTTCTCCCTCCGGACCTCTCGTGGTTCTGCCTCCGCGTGCGCGAGCTTCGTCGCGTACGGCGGCTCCATCGCCATTTCGAACCCTGGGAAGAGGATCGAGGGCTTCAGGAGCAAGTGGGTCTTGGTGGATGCTGGGCGCGTCCACCCTCGGCTCATCCTGCCTACGGAGCACCCCGCGAGCTCCGACGACTTGTCCCGAGTGGAGCTTCTGGATCCCCGCGCGAAGCTGGTGTTGGAGAAGATGGACGCAGATCTGAGGCCGGCCAGCATGGTGGCGGCGAAGCTGACCGGTGCGTCGCTGCTGAGGGAGTTCCTGGAGCATCCGCTGGCTCCGCTCCGTCAGTACTTGCTTCCAATGTGGAGGCCTCACCCGAGCCCCGTGGTTTTTGCTAACGAGGATCTGGCTGCGGTCCTCCATTCCTTGGTTGGGGGCGATGTGGCGAGGCTGGAGGGTGCTCCTACGCCCCTGTTCCTTCGTGAGGATTGGGAGTAGGTAGTGGGGTCCATGCCCGTCTTCAACGGGGACGGGCCCATGCCCGTGGAGGCTCCAGAGGACCTGGTGGACGTGTCCTCCGACAATTCCAGCGAAGAGAAGGAAGAAGGGGAGCGGGAAGAGGGGTTGACTCGGAGGCGGAGTCAAGGGCTCCTCCCCTTCGGCGCAGGTCCCGCACTCTCCGCCTCCCCCAGAGTGATGATGACGAGGATGACGATGAGCAGGGCGGCGGGAGCCTGCCTCCGATCCCGAAGAAGGACCGGACTGGGCTGATCCCCCGCGGGTCTGCCCCGGCCCCGAGGCGATCCGCAGGCGCGCCTCTTGCTCCCGAGCTCCTTGAAGATGATCCTAGCAGCCGGCTCTCAGGCTTTAAGTACGGCCGGAGGCTGCTTGAGCCCACCAGCGACGACCTGTAAGTGCTTGATTCATGTCTTGATTATTGTTCTGTTGCCAAGACTTGATGCTCGTATCTTCCGGCCAAGCTGGCGCCCGCGGCAAAGAAGCCGAAGGGAGCTCCTGAGGTCCCATCCGCGGCAGTGCCTCTGCCCGAGAAAGAAGGTGACTGTGACGCGCAGGCCTCTCCTGCCCGGGCATCCTTGTGAGGCCAGGCTGATCCTGCTGGGGCGAGCTCAGCCCCCTTGACCCAGGTGACTCCCGAGGTGCCCTTGCCTAACGCCGCCACCACAGCCGTCGTGGCGCAGCAGGTTCCGTCCCAGAATACTGTGGTCACGCGGCCGTCTTCTCCTCCTACTCCACCGACTGCGGCTTCCCCGAATACTGTTCTGGATCGCGCCGTCGCTGGTCTAGACCGTCTGCAGTAGGATCTTCTGGGTGCCGACCCTTGTCTAGTGGTCGGGCGCTTGGAGCTGGCTTCTGGCTGGATTCGCTCCGATGCTTCGATACGGGCGGCGCTGGTCCAGGCCTCGACGGCTTGCGACGAGGAGAAACAGGCCGTCCTTGAGGCGAAGGTTGCTCGCGATGCTGCCCTGGGGGAGGTAGCTAGCGTCCAAGGTCGCTGTGAGACGCTGGAGAGCAAGCTGAAGGGCCTGCAGAACCAGCTTGCCTAGGAGGCCCGCCTTCGCCAAGAGCAGGAGGAAAGCATGAAGGCTCGTGAGGCGGCCATCAAGGACCTGGAGGCCAAGCTCAAGAGGCGCCGTGGCCGCCTAGGCATGCTGGAGCAAGAGCTGGAGGCGAGGAAGGTTGAGCTGGACGGCAAGTCCCGGGTTCTCGCCGAGGATCGCGTGGCCTTCACGGATATGGAAGAGAAGGCTCGCACTTCGCTGAAGACGCTTTATGACAGCAGCCTTGAGAGCCCGCTGGCCGGCGAGGAGGATGGCCCCGCCAAGCTGCTTCCCTTCCAAGTTCACGCCCTTCAAGACGTCACCCTTGGCCTTGGCCCTATGGCTGAGGCCGAGGCACACGTCTTGTCTTCTGCAGTGCTGACGCGGGTCTTCACCCACGTCTATCTTCGTGACCCCAACATCGACCTCGACAGCCTGCTGGAGCCAGTGAGCGGCGAGCGTGCCGCTGCCGCTGTTGAGGCCGTGAAGGGTTGTGCGGAGACTCTGCTGCGGAAGTTCCGGGCCTTCAGTACATAGCCGAAGCGGAGCGCTGCTAGCCCTGCTGCTCCACAAGGCGAACCTGCTCCGCGCAGCTCCCCCGCCGGCAAGTGACTCCATCATGGCTCCCGTCCTGCTTTTAATTCCTGCGCATGTACCATGCCTCGGGGAGGCGTTAAAACTTATGTTTGATGCTGTGATAACAGTATGGACTGTAATATTTTATTTTGAATTCCCTGAAATTTGCATTATTCCTTCCTACTTGCTTATGTTCTACGCCTGCGGAGCCCGGCCCCGCGCATACCTCAATCGCCGTTAGCCTTTCGGAACTAAGGAGTGAGGGGCTATGTGACAAGTTAGGCTCCTGAGTCACGATGCTCAGGAGTCCCCCTTGGCGCTCGAACAGCAAGTAGGGAGGTGAGATGCGAGTGGATTTGCCGTTCTACGTCTGCAGAGCCCGGCCCCGCGCATACCTCAACCGCCATTAGCCTTTCGGAACTAAGGAGTGAGGGGCTACGTGCCCAGTTAGGCTCCTGAGTCGTGATGCTCAGGAGTCCCCCTTGACGCTCAAATGGCCTTCGTACCTTGGCTCCGCTCGGGGAGGGACGTGCGACGAACCAGGCCCAGGGGAGCCTGGCCAGGTGTCGTGCGTCTGGGTGTGACCCAGGCGCAGCCCCCGTGCCCAGCCCCTTCGCGCGGCACTCCTAAGGGGAGGCGTTGCGACAAGGCCAGACACTGAGCTCCGGGCTCCCTGAGGTTGATGCGGCCCGGAGGCCACCCTCAGTTGTTTATCACCAGCGCGGAGCATAGCGCTTCCGTATGCGTACGGGCATAGCCGCTCCTCGGCAGTGTCGTCAGCCAGCGCGGAGCATGGTGCTTCCACTGGTGCGTGGGAGGGGGCTCCCCTCCGGGAGGAGCCCCCAGGGCGTATACAGCCCCACCCTGACACGTGGCTGGCATGGTAGGGCTTGACGAGGTTTATCTGGGCACCCGTGAGCCAGCGCGGGACTCACGGGGCCCTACCTCAAGGCGGGTTGCGCCTGGCTCTAGGCCTTATCTTGGAGTGTGTTCCTGCAAATTTGGCCAGATGCCGGTGCTCTACGTCTTCGGGTCCCGGCTCTCGGGCTGGTCTCAGCCGTCGCTGGCATGCCAGGTCGCGATGCCATGGACAAGACCAGAGGGTGATGGCCGGAGAGCCGGTAGGAGCCCTGAGTCGCGATGCTCAGACACCCCCCCTTTAACGCGCAAGCTGGGTTAGACGTCGAAACTCTACGTCCTCGGGTCCCGGCTCTCGGTCTGGTCTCAGCCGTCGCTGGCATGCCAGGTCGCGATGCCATGGACAAGACCAGAGTGTGACGGCCGGAGAGTCGGTAGGAGCCCTGAGTCGTGATGCTCAGGCACCGCCCCTTTAACGTGCAAGCTGGGTTAGATGTCGAAACTCTACGTCCTCGGGTCCCGGCTCTCGGGCTGGTCTCAGCCGTCGCTGGCATGCCAGGTCGCGATGCCATGGACAGGACCAGAGGGTGAGGGCCGGAGAGCCAGTAGGAGCCCTGAGTCGCGATGCTCAGGCGCCCCCCCTTTAACGCCCAAGATTCCGACACCCAGGAGAAAAATGCACGAAATAACAAGCATGGTGGATCGAAAGCATAGCCCTAAGATAAGCACAAGAAGGGTACATGCCGCTGGGTCAGGCCCGAGCGGCTTGGGGATGATGCAGCCTGAGGGGTGCCCCTAATAAGGTAAGCCAGGAACATGAAATAAAAGGGATACATGCCGCAGGGACGGACCCACGCGTCCTGGGAATAATGCGGCCCTGAGGGCGCTCCCAGCCAGAAATGAAACTTAAAAGATGTCACCTGATGACGTTGGGGACGAAGGGGTGTCGGTGTAGCAGACTCGATGGGGTGCGGGAGCCGATCCTCACGAGCCCCCCAGGCCCAGGGGCCTCTGGAGGCTCCGGAGGCGCTGGCGGCTCCTCGCGGGCCATCTCCACCTCCGCCAGGGCTGCGGCACGCCTGACCTCTTGAGCCTCCAAGATGGCCCTCATGAGACACTGGTGCGCAGCAGCCGCGTTCGGCAAGCCGTAAGGCATGCGCACGTAGCTATGGGGTGGACCTTCGCAACGTCCTACTCGCGAGGGCAGAGGCACTCTTGAGACGCGGCTCGGTTGAGCCCCGGTATGTCGATGCAGACGCGCAGCCCACCATCCTCGCCTGGATGGGGGGCCACAGCGGGTAGGCGGCAGCTGCCTCTCATGACCATTGACACCTGTAACTCCTGAATGGCCTTGCTGACGAACTCCTGAGGGTTTGGCCCTCCTTGCCTTGCTCCTTTTTGAAGGAAACGTGCTTCGAAGCACGCCTCCAGGTGGTGCCCAAGCGCCTCCCTCGTGACCTTAGCGAGGTCGGCGGCCCTCCAGGGGAGAGCCCCCGAGCCCTGCCTGAGGAGGGCGCCGGGCGTGCTTCCCTATGCAATGGAAGGAGGCTCCCCCTGGGCAGGCGCGGGCCCTGAGGGGCCTGCCTCCTGAGGGGCCGGGCCGGTCAATGTCTTCTTCTTCTTGGGTACGGCCTCGGGAAGCCTCCTGCTTCCGCGGTCCGGGTCTTCCAGTGATGCGGACTGAAAGGCTCACTCCAGGGAGCACACTGCGTCTCTCACTTCGGAGGGCACCGTGATGACCCCGCCGCTTCCTGGCATCTTGAGGACATTGTAGCCGTGGTGGGTCACGACTATGAACTTGGCCAGCGCCGGGTACCCGAGGATGGCGTTGTACGGCAGGAGAATGTGGGCGAAGTCGAAGTCGATGAGCTCGGTGTGGTAGTTGTCGCCTGCCCCGAAGGTGACAGGAAGGCAGACCTGCCCGATCGGGACTGTGGAGCCGTCGGTGACTCCGGAGAAGGGCTTGGTTGGCTGAAGCTGACTGTAGGGCGCTTGAAAATTGTTGAACGTTTCCACGGACAGGACGTTGAGCCCTGCCCCACCGTCGATGAGGGTCTTGGTGACTAGCACGTTGTAGATGATTGGGGAACAAAGCATCGGGAGGACCCCGGCTGTGGCCGCGCACTTGAGCTGATCCGCTGAGCTGAACGTGATGGCGCATGCTGACAACCTGAGAGGGCGCGTGGCCTCGAGCCTGGGGAGGACTGCATTCACTTCGCGGGCGAACTTCTTGAAGATGCGCTGAGAGGCTGGGGCTTGAGCTCCGCCCAGGATGCAGGCGATTGCGCGTGGTTCCTGGAAGCCCCCAGCCCCCTTGTCCTGATGACGGTCTTCATTTCTCCTTGGCCGCGGCGGCGGCGGAGGGAGGCCTGCATTCCCTTGCGGGCGATCCTCGCGAGGCCGATCCCCCCAGCCTCCCTCGCGAAGCGGGTCCTGCTAGCGATCCTCGCGAGGTTGGTCGCGCCACCCTTGGTGCGGGCCGCGGTCTTCCCAACGTCCTGCATTCCTTCCTCCTCCTCGGCCGTAGCCCCGATTGCTGTGGTCGGGATGTCTGCCGACCCTTCCTTCACGCACGGCCCGGAGCTCTTGGCATTCATTGGTGTTGTGGGTGTGGAGGTCGTGGTACACGCAGTACCGGCTGCCCTTGGAGGGTTCGGGCTGATCTCTGCCCCGCTTGGTGTCTGGCTCGGCCGCGAGTACGGCAGCCCCCTTGCGCTTCACGTCCTTGGCCTTGGGCTTCTTCTCTTCGGGGTCCGCGGCAGGCAGCTCGAGGAGGGAGAGGCGCCCCTCCTCAGCCCTGGCGCACTTGGTCGCCAAGTTGAACAGCTCCAAGGAGGTGCACAGGTCTTCATGCATCGCCAGCTCCTCCTTCATCTTGACATCGCGCACACCGTCGGAGAAGGCAGAGATGATGGCCTCCTCCGTTACCTTGGGGATCTTGAGGCGCGCGTTGTTGAAGCGCTGGATGTACTTCTGCAGGGTTTTCCCTGGTTGCTGCTTGATACGGCGCATGTCGCTCACGGCTGGTGGCCGGTCGCGAGTACCCTGGAAGTTGGCGATGAAGCGGGTGCGCATCTCGTCCCAGGAGGAGATCGTGCCTGGGGCCAGATTCAGAAGCCAGGTGCGGGCTCCATCCTTGAGCGCCATGGGAAACCAGTTCGCCATGACCTTTTCATCTCCGTTGGCAGCCTCGATGCCCAACTCGTAGAGTTGGAGGAACTCTGCAGGGTCAGCCGTGCCGTCATAGCGAGGAGGCAGGTCTGGCTTGAACTTGCCGGGCCACGCGACGCTGCGCAGCTCAGAGGTGAAGGCGTGGCCACAGGGGGCCTTGGGCGACGGAGAGCTTGGTCCTGCGGGTCCCCATGCGCTGCGGCTGGGGGCAGCGCAGGGTCTTGACGTGCTGGAGCAGGGAGCGCTCGGGCAGCTTCTCGAGGGCGAGGGACTTCTTGGCAGCTCTGCTCTTGCCGCGCCGGTGCCTGACGGAGCGGGTTCCGCCCAGGGGCCGCGCGGCTTGGGTCCAGGGCGCCTTCTTGAGGAGGAGGCGGCGGGGTGCGATGCAGCGAGAAGGACGGCGCGGGGGCGCCTCCGGCGGCGCGGATGAGCTCGGCGACTCGGTCGAGCCATTCTTCGTAGACATCGTCGATGGGGCAGTAACGCAGGAGCTCGTTTGCCGCGATGAGCGCAGCTCGGGCCTCCATGGCCGCGCAAGGCACGCGTGACGAAGAACCAGCGGGGGTGAGCGAGGGTGTGGCAGTGCGGCCGTCCCGCCTCATGGATGGATGCTGGGACGATGCTTGCTGTTCGTTCCCCGCCGGGCCGGTGGCGGCGTTGACGGCAGATGACGGGGAACGACAAGGGCGCCCGCTGACGGGAGCCGTCTGGGCAACATGGGAAGCGAGCGCGGCTCGGCGCTCGGCGCGAGCCCGTTGAGCGTCAGACATGGATGCGATGGTCGGAGAAGAACGAGGCGACGGAAGGAAAATTCTGGCACAACCCTACCTGGCGCGCCAAATGTCGAATTTCGGGTTCCGTCAGACCCTTGAGGTTCGAACACTGGGGTGCGCGCGGAGATTCAACCCTCTACCGGCCCTCTCCTCACCGAATCGCTAGAATCTAAACTACCAAACAGAACAACACAAGAGACACAAGATTTATACTGGTTCAGGCCACCATTGTGGTGTAATACCCTACTCCAGTGTGTGGTGTGGTGGATTGCCTCTTGGGCGGATGAGGAACAGTACAATGGAAGAACAGCCTCGCGAGGGTCTCTTCTTGGCTGGCGCAATGAACTGCTAGGGGGAGTTCAGTCGCCTCTCTCTCTCTCCGTGTCTTTCTATCCTTGTTCTTTCGATGCCTCTACCCTGTGAGTGGCTAGCCCTATTTATAGGCAAAGGCCCTGGGCCTCTTCCCAAATATTGAGCGGGAAGGGCGCCAACAATTGGCCATTTTGAAGGGGAACAGCGGGTACACTTACCTTGACTAAAGTTGGTCCTCGCCTGTCAAAGGCTCTAGTGGTGACGCCGGCTTGGGCTCCACAATGACTTCCTTCCGGCCGTTGGGCTGGTCTTGGTCTTGTTGCACCAAAATGGACGCCTTTGCTTGATGCTCTCGCCTGCGCTTGCTCCCTTTCCACCAAAGAGGAAAGGAGGACACTGCGCAGGCTGGCGCCCGACTGGCGCCCTTGGTCGTCATGGCTTGCGTCATGGGCACCTCGCAAGGTACCCCGCCTTGAACTCTCCACCTCCTCGTGAGCCAGCCTGACGAGACTGTGCCTGAAGAAGCTCCTTGTCGTCCGCCCCGCGAGGCTTGGCCCCTTTGATGAAGATGGGTTGTGCTGGGCCTCCTTTGAGCCACGCCGCAAGCCGCAGGCAGGCAAGTCTGGGGACCCCCGTTCCCAGAACGCCGACATAAGTATATATTCATAATCTAAACCATGTTCCATACATACACCGTATTTATCAAACATAGTATAGTGCCCCGCCCCCTACATTATGACAAGTATTTAGACCTGAGCTGCAAAAGTCACAGATTAGCCAAAATTATAATCAATGTTCTATATATTATACGTAGTACTAGCAAGATGCCCATGCGTTCCACAGAACATCAACATGATCAAGGGGAGGCCTAATTTGCAAATATGGAGAGGGGTGTGGGTATCTTTTTTCAAAATTGCCATAGTTTCCTTCCTATCTGTCAGATATAAATCGGATGGCCTATATTGTAGGATGGCAGGCACACCATCATCAACAACTCTGTTTTTTTATAAGAGTAGAGATAAAATATATTATATGTAGTATAACATGTTCATAACCTCACCATGTGTATCACCGTTATATATATTCACACATGCGTCAGTTTAAAACACTATGATAAATTCTTCAAATATCCGAATTCTCTTTTTATAATGAAGTATGATCTCTATTCGTCTTTTACACCCACACAATCCTCTTATCTTTGTAGCTAGTGCTAACTTTCTCTCGTGCATGCACACGCCCGCATCCCTCTCACCCTCCCTCAGCATTCTCTAGCTCCATAGGCAAATTCGTCTTTTCACTTTAGGTCGTTCACCCACGGTGTGTGTAGGCCCCCCAGCTCCTTCTTTACGGCACACATCGATCGATATGCCTCTCTAGCCAGGTGTTCCTAGCACAAACACAAGCTTCCCCTCTTCTCTTATCACCGTCCATGCCTCACTCCAACCACTCTTTTCATCAATCTCGTACTCGCACACTCATTCCCCCTCGATATAGTATGCCTCTCGCACAACCTCCTAGATGCATCCCTCTCTCTCTATCCTTCTCCACGTGCCTGATTTGCTTCTCACACACACATGCAAGTATATCGATCGATCTCCCAACATATACCTATGTCGACTTTAACTATTTCCCCAACCCCCCCATCGATCGACATACCTCACAAGTTATGTATCTTCTTTCTCTAACAAAGGACGATTGATCTTCGTATGTAGTTACATCCTCTTACCACAGCATATCGTCCCCACTCATCATTCGTGCATGCCTCCTGACCCGTCTCTCACACACACGTGCATAGACAGGCAGCCATCCCCTCTCTTATTGATATTGCAGGCGTGCCCTCCGTTTGTCTAGCAAGCCTATCCCACCATTTGTTAGAAGCAACTCCACTACCACCCCCTCCAACACTCTAGCTCTGTCTCTCTCTCAACCTTGCTCCTCTCCTACACATATGCATGGATGCCGATCGATCTCCCTTAATACATGAGGTAGATCGATCTCCCTTAATACACGAAGTAGGCCTCTCTCCTCCTCCACACATATACCAGCCATTGTACCTCTATAGTTAATTAGGCCTCCCTCCCCCACCTCACATCTATAGTCGAGCGATGTAGGTAGGTATCCATGCCACAGAGACAAACCGCACATGTCCCCTCTCACATTCCAGTAGGCCAGCCAGTCTATATCTTTGACGTGGGCACACATAAATTCGATGGCACTCTTTATCGATAGAGCGCGCACACGCACACACATCATCCCTCTCTTTGATTCTATCGACACCTCAAGCCGATGATACCTCCACTCTCTTCTCGTGGATCGCCCCCTCTATATATATGATATATCCATGACTCTATTTCACACACATTGCATATGTTACATTTTTTGATTGACCGCCCCCCCAAAAAAACTCTCACGAACCCACACACTATATCTCTCTATGTTTGTGTCTCTCTCACACAACCCCACGTAGGTGGTGTACGTATACAAGAAGAGAATAGGTGTACTGTGCATGTACTCATGCTTCGTGCCCAGCCACACCCGCGCGGGTACACGGTGGAGCTCATTTCCGTATGAAATGGCAGCCCACGTGCTGTCGGTGGAAAAACGACACCTATGGGATCACTAGGATCCCTACCATGGTCAATGGGCGCAAGGTTGTGGAAAGAGCGGGTCTAGGTGCCAGCACAAAGATCGTTTACGTAGGTTCGGGCCGCGAGGATGCGTAATACCCTAGTCCTAATTTGGTGTATATTTGAGTGTTCTTGAGTTATTGAACTAGCTACGACATGTGCGTAGTCCAAAAGATCCGAATCCCTCTCCAGTATGCCTCGGGCCTCCTTTTATAGAAGAAGGGGATGCCACTGTGGCACACAGGAGGTGGAAAGGTGTACAGTGGCTGAGTCTATCCTCTAGCACCGTCGGACAAATGCATTTAATGCGCTACCGACGTTCCCTTCTTGCTTTATCGGGGACGGACAAATGCATTTAAGCTCGTCCCAGCTGTCGCCGCCTCACCTGGCTCCGCCGCGCGTCCGAGTTGATGAGGCGTTGCAGTGCCACGTTGGCTAGCTGCTGGGCTGGTGCTGTGGCAGAGTCTTCTCGAAGATCTGCATGCCACCACGCAGGTACTTGCTGAGTCGGTCTAGAGGCCGCACATCGCCACACAGGTGCTCGCCTAGCTGGCTGAGCTGGCAGCTGCATGGGAACAGCGGTGGAGTCTTGGCAGATGTGGGCCTGGCCGCGGACCCGCTGACATCCTCGGCAAGGGTCTTGTCGGGGTCCCGGCAAGGGTCTTGCCGTGACATCGTGGTTGTCCCCGGCAAGGATCTTGCCGGAGGTCTCGTGGATTTCCTCGGCAAAGGTCTTGCCGAGGATCGTTGTCTTCTGGTCCTCATCTGATCTTGTGTGCTTATGATCTTCACAAAGATTTGCATGCCATCATGTAGGTGCCTCCCAAGCCTTGGTCCTAGTGTGGTTGATGGTGTTGGAACCCTTGGGCTCAAGGGTGGCGCACTCTGCTGGCGTTGGGCAAGTTGCCCTGGCAAGGCTGTTGCTGGGGCTGCGGGGGGCCGCGCCCGGCAAGGGTCATGCCGGGGGAGTCCACCTCGCCCTCTTGCTCTTTGCGTCTTTGTCTTATGGTTTTGCTCATCTTGTGCCATTGGCTTCCCGCCTCTGCCCTTCTTATTGTGTCCGCGGGTGCGAGCCTGACTGCCCGTGCACAAGTAAAGGGGTAAAAAGGAGAGCCCCTACTTTTGTACACCGACAGGAGCCCCCGGGCCTGGGCCATACATAAGCGCGACGCGTTGTTGGGCTAGGCCCAGAACGGTGCGCGGGCAGGCGGGGCAGATTTTTACCATGGTAAGTCCTTCGCCCGCTGCACTTCCCCACGACCCACTTTGAATGCGCAACGTGGAGGTCGTGCGCGGAATGACCGCATCATGCTTGAGTCATCCAAGGTGAATAGTAAAGAGGCGGCTTGCATGTTCCCTTGAAACGGCAGAGCTGCCGCTCATTTACTCTCTCTGTCTTGGAACCATTGTTCCACGTTTCCCACTACGCCCGCTCCTTACGCCACATACACCGCATGCATGGCGCCGGGTAGGTGATAGACGCATGGAATATGGGAAGGCGTGCACAGGCCGATACTCACGCGCCTTCGATTGGGTGGGGAGGGCAGTCGATGGCCTCGCCTGCTGCCACTTTAATGAGCCGGATTCGAGCGGGATCTTCAGGGGCGTAGAGCTAGTCCTTCTCCCCTTACCAACAATAAAAAAGGGGACTCGGGGGCAGGAGGTAAAGCATCTCTCTGCGTCTCCCCCCTGTCTCCATCCTCAAAAACGGTCATGGCGAGGGGGCGTGGCCGCAGCCGTTCATCTCGGGAGGCGACCAGTGTTGGGTAACGTAGTAATTTCAAAAAATTTCCTACGCACACGCAAGATCATGGTGATGATATAGCAACGAGAGGGGAGAGTGTTCGTCCACGTACCCTCGTAGACCGTAAGTGGAAGCGTTAGCACAACGCGGTTGATGTAGTCGTACGTCTTCACGATCCGACCGATCCAAGCACCGAACGTACGGAGCCTCCGAGTTCAGCACACGTTCGGCTCGATGACGTTCCTCGAACTCCGATCTAGCCGAGTGTCGAGGGAGAGTTCCGTCAGCACAACGGCGTGGTGACGATCTTGATGTTCTACCGGCGCAGGGCTTCGCCTAAGCTTCGCGACGATATGACCGAGGTGGAATATGGTGGAAGGGGGCAATGCACACGGTTATGGAACGATCCGTAGATCAACTTGTGTCTATGGGGTGCCCCCTGCCCCCATATATGAAGGAGGGAGGGGGGAGGACGGCCGGCCCCCTTGGGGCGCGCCAAGGGAGGAGGAATCCTCCTCCTAGTAGGAGTAGGATTCCCCCTTTCGTACTCCTACTAGGAGGGGGAAGGAAGGAGGAGAGGGGGGAAGGAAAGGGGGGCGCCGCCCCGTCTAATTCGGACTAGAGGGAGAGGGGGCGCGCGGCCCACCCTGGCCGCCCCTCTCTCTTCCCACCTAGGCCAATGTGGCCCATTAACTCTCCTGGGGGGTTCCGGTAACCCCCCCGGCACTCCGGTTTTCTCCGAAAACTTCCGGAACCTTTCCGGTGTCCGAATATAGTCGTCCAATATATCAACCTTTATGTCTCGACCATTCCGAGACTCCTCGTCATGTCCGTGATCACATCTGGGACTCCGAACAAACTTCGGTACATCAAAACTTATAAACTCATAATAAAATTGTCATCGAAACGTTAAGCGTGCGGACCCTACGGGTTCGAGAACTATGTAGTCATGACCTAAAACCATTCTAGGTCATTAGCCAATAGCTGGACCTGGATGCCCATATTGGTTCCTACATATGCTACGAAGATCTTTATCGGTCAAACCGCATAACAACATACTTTGTTCCCTTTGTCATCGGTATGTTACTTGCCCGAGATTTGATCGTCGGTATCCAATACCTAGTTCAATCTCGTTACCGGCAAGTCTCTTTACTCGTTCTGTAATACGTCATCTCATAACTAACTCATTATTTACATGCTTGCAAGGCTTAGGTGATGAGTATTACCGAGAGGGCCCAGAGATACCTCTCCGACAATCGGAGTGACAAATCCTAATCTCGAATTATGCCAACTCAACATGAACCTTCGGAAACACCTGTAGAGCACCTTTATAATCACCCAGTTACATTGTGACGTTTGGTAGCACACAAAGTGTTCTTCCGGTACACGGGAGTTGCACAATCTCATAGTTGCAGGAATTTTGTATAAATCATGAAGAAAGCAATAGCAGTATACTAAACGATCAAGTGCTAGGCTAACAGAATGGGTCATGTCAATCACATCATTCTTCTAATGATGTGATCCCACTAATCAAATGACAACACATGTCTATGGTTAGGAAACATAACCATCTTTGATTAATGAGCTAGTCAAGTAGAGGCATACTAGTGACTATAGTTTTGTCTATGTATTCACACATGTATCATGTTTCCGGTTTAATACAATTCTAGCATGAATAATAAACATTTATCATGATATGAGGAAATAAATAATAACTTTATTATTGCCTCTAGGGCATATTTCCTTCAGTCTCCCACTTGCACTAGAGTCAATAATCTAGATTACATAGTAATGATTCTAACACCCATGGAGTCTTGGTGCTGATCATGTTTTGCTTGTGAGAGAGGCTTAGTCAACGGGTCTGCAACATTCAGATCCGTATGTATCTTGCAAATCTCTATGTCTCCCACTTGGACTTGGTCCCGAATGGAATTGAAGCGTCTCTTCATGTGCTTGGTCCTCTTGTGAAATCTGGATTCCTTTGCTAAAGCAATTGCACCAGTATTTTCACAGAAGAACTTCATTGGTCCCGATGCACTAGGTATTACACCCAGATCGGAAATCAACTCCTTCATCCAGACTCCTTCATTTGCTGCTTCAGAAGCAGCTATGTACTCTGCTTCACATGTAGATCCCGCCACGACGCTTTGTTTAGAACTGCACCAACTTACAGCTCCACAGTTTAATATAAACATGTATCCGGTTTGCGATTTAGAATCGTCCGGATCAGTGTCAAAGCTTGCATCGACGTAACCATTTACGACTAGCTCTTTGTCACCTCCATATACGAGAAACATATCCTTAGTCCTTTTCAGGTATTTCAGGATGTTCTTGACCGCTGTCCAGTGATCCACTCCTGGATTACTTTGGTACCTTCCTGCTAAGCTTATTGCTAAGCATACGTCAGGTCTGGTACACAGCATTGCATACATGATAGAGCCTATGGCTGAAGCATAGGGAACATTTTTCATTTTCTCTCTATCTTCTACTGTGGTCGGGCATTGAGTTCGACTCAACTTCACACCTTGTAGCACAGGCAAGAATCCTTTCTTTGCCTGATCCATTTTGAACTTTTTCAAAATTTTGTCAAGGTATGTGCTTTGTGAAAGTCCTATTAAGTGTCTTGATCTATCTCTATAGATCTTGATGCCTAATATGTAAGCAGCTTCACCGAGGTCTTTCATCGAAAAACTTTTATTCAAGTATCCCTTTATGCTATCTAGAAATTCTATATCATTTCCAATTAATAATATGTCATCAACATATAAACTAGAAATGCTACAGAGCTCCCACTCACTTTCTTGTAAATACAGGCTTCTCCAAAAGTCTGTATAAAACCATATGCCTTGATCATACTATCAAAACGTTTATTCCAACTCCGAGATGCTTGCACCAGTCCATAAATGGAACGCTGGAGCTTGCACACTTTGTCAGCACCTTTTGGATCAACAAAACCTTCTGGCTGCATCATATACAACTCTTCTTCTAGAAATCCATTCAAGAATGCAGTAATAGCCAACATGATTCGGACAGACTTAAGCATCGCTACGGGTGAGAAAGTCTCATCGTAGTCAACCCCTTGAACTTGTTGAAAACCTTTCGCAACAAGTCGAGCTTTATAGACAGTAACATTACCATCAGCGTCCATACTTTGTTCTCATACATGGATCCATTTATTCTCAATGGCTTGCCGATCATCGGGCAAGTCAACCAAAGTCCATACTTTGTTTTCATACATGGATCCTATCTCAGATTTCATGGCCTCCAGCCATTTTGCGGAATCTGGGCTCATCATCGCTTCCTCATAGTTCGTAGGTTCATCATGGTCATGTAACATGACTTCCAGAATAGGATTACCGTACCACTCTGGTGCGGATCTTACTCTGGTAGACCTACGAGGTTTAGTAGAAACTTGATCTGAAGTTTCATGATCAATATCATTAGCTTCCTCACTAATTGGTGTAGTTGTCACGGGAACCGGTTCTCGTGATGAACTACCTTCCAATAAGGGAGTAGATACAGTTATCTCATCAAGTTCTACTTTCCTCCCACTCACTTCTTTCGAGAGAAATTCCTTCTCTAGAAAGGATCCATTCTTAGCAACGAATGTCTTGCCTTCAGATCTGTGATAGAAGGTGTACCCAACAGTCTCTTTTGGGTATCCTATGAAGACACATTTCTCCGATTTGGGTTCGAGCTTATCTGGTTGAAGTTTCTTCACATAAGCATCGCAGCCCCAAACTTTAAGAAACGACAACTTTGGTTTCTTGCCAAACCATAGTTCATAAGGCATCGTCTCAACGGATTTTGATGGTGCCCTATTTAACGTGAATGTGGACGTCTCTAAAGCATAACCCCAAAACGTTAGCGGTAAATCGGTAAGAGACATCATAGATCGCACCATATCAAGTAAAGTACGATTACGACGTTCGGACACACCATTTCGTTGTGGTGTTCCAGGTGGCGTGAGTTGCGAAACTATTCCACATTGTTTCAAATGTAAACCAAACTCGTAACTCAAATATTCTCCTCCACGATCAGATCGCATAAATTTTATATTCTTGTTATGATGATTCTCCACTTCACTCTGAAATTCTTTGAACTTTTCAAATGTTTCAGACTTGTGCTTCATTAAGTAGATATACCCATATCTGCTTAAATCATCTGTGAAGGTGAGAAAATAACGATATCCGCCACGAGCCTCAACATTCATCGGACCACATACATCTGTATGTATGATTTCCAACAAATCTGTTGCTCTCACCATAGTACCGGAGAATGGTGTTTTAGTCATCTTGCCCATGAGGCACGGTTCGCAAGTACCAAGTGATTCATAATCAAGTGATTCCAGAAGTCCATCAGTATGGAGTTTCTTCATGCGTTTTACACCGATATGACCCAAACGGCAGTGCCACAAATAAGTTGCACTATCATTATCAACTCTGCATCTTTTGGCTTCAACATTATGAATATGTGTATCACTACTATCGATATTCAATAAAAATAGACCACTCTTCAAGGGTGCATGACCATAAAAGATATTACTCATATAAATAGAACAACCATTATTCTCTGATTTAAATGAATAATCGTCTCGTATCAAAAAAGATCCAAATATAATGTTCATGCTCAATGCAGGCACCAAATAACAATTATTCAGGTCTAAAACTAATCCCGATGGTAGATGTAGAGGTAGCGTGCCGACGGCGATTACATCGACTTTGGAACCGTTTCCCACGCACATCGTCACCTCGTCCTTGGCTAGTGCTCGCTTATTCCGTAGTCCCTGTTTCGAGTTGCAAATATTAGCAACAGAACCAGTATCAAATACCCAGGTGCTACTACGAGCTCTAGTTAGGTACACATCAATAACATGTATATCACATATACCTTTGTTTACTTTGCCATCCTTCTTATCCGCCAAATACTTGGGGCAGTTCCGCTTCCAGTGTCCAGTCTGCTTGCAGTAGAAGCACTCAGTTTTAGGCTTAGGTCTAGACTTGGGTTTCTTCTCTTGAGCAGCAACTTGCTTTCCGTTCTTTTTGAAGTTCCCCTTCTTCTTCCCTTTGCCCTTCTTCTTGAAACTAGTGGTCTTGTTGACCATCAACACTTGATGCTCCTTCTTGATTTCTACCTCCGCGGCTTTCAGCATCGCGAAGAGCTCAAGAATAGTCTTGTTCATCCCTTGCATATTATAGTTCATCACGAGGCTCTTGTAGCTTGGTGGTAGTGATTGAAGAATTCTGTCAAAGACACTATCATCAGGAAGATTAACTCCCAGTTGAATCAAGTGATTGTTATACCCAAACATTCTGAGTATATGTTCACTGACAGAACTATTCTCCTCCATCTTGTAGCTATAGAACTTATTGGAGACTTCATATCTCTCAATCCGGGCATTTGCTTGAAATATTAACTTCAACTCCTGGAACATCTCGTATGCTCCATGACGTTCAAAACGTCGTTGAAGACCCGGTTCTAAGCCGTAAAGCATGGCACACTGAACTATAGAGTAGTCATCAGCTTTGCTCTGCCAGACGTTCTGAACGTCGTTAGTTGCATCAGCAGCAGGCCTGGCACCCAGCGGTGCTTCCAGGACGTAACTCTTCTGTGCAGCAATGAGGAGAATCCTCAGGTTACGGACCCAGTCCGTGTAATTGCTACAATCATCTTTCAACTTTGCTTTCTCAAGGAACGCATTAAAATTCAACGGAACAACAGCACGAGCCATCTATCTACAAACAAACATAGACAAGCAAGATACTATCAGGTACTAAGTTCATGATAAATTTAAGTTCAATTAATCATATTACTTAAGAACTCCCACTTAGACAGACATCTCTCTAGTCATCTAAGTGATCACATGATCCAAATCAACTAAACCATAACCGATCATCACGTGAGATGGAGTAGTTTTCAATGGTGAACATCATTATGTTGATCATATCTACTATATGATTCACGCTCGACCTTTCGGTCTCCGTGTTCCGAGGCCATATCTGTATATGCTAGGCTCGTCAAGTTTAACCTGAGTATTCTGCGTGTGCAAAACTGGCTTGCACCCGTTGTAGATGGACGTAGAGCTTATCACACCCGATCATCACGTGGTGTCTCAGCACGACAAACTTTGGCAACGGTGCATACTCAGGGAGAACACTTCTTGATAATTTAGTGAGAGATCATCTTAAAATGCTACCGCCAATCAAAGCAAGATAAGATGCATAAAGGATAAACATCACATGCAATCAATATAAGTGATATGATATGGCCATCATCATCTTGTGCTTGTGATCTCCATCTCCGAAGCACCATCGTGATCACCATCGTCACCGGCGCGACACCTTGATCTCCATCATAGCATCGTTGTCGTTACGCCATCTATTGCTTCTACGACTATCGCTACCGCTTAGTGATAAAGTAAAGCAATTACAGGGCGTTTGCATTTCATACAATAAAGCGACAACCATATGGCTCCTGCCAGTTGCCGATAACTTCGGTTACAAAACATGATCATCTCATACAATAAAATATAGCATCACGTCTTGACCATATCACATCACAACATGCCCTGCAAAAACAAGTTAGACGTCCTCTACTTTGTTGTTGCAAATTTTACGTGGCTGCTACGGGCTTAGCAAGAACCGTTCTTACCTACGCATCAAAACCACAACGATAGTTTGTCAAATAGACTCCGTTTTAACCTTCACAAGGACCGGGCGTAGCTACACTCGATTCAGCTAAATTGAGAGAGACAGACACCCGCCAGTGACCTTTAAGCACGAGTGCTCGTAACGGTGAAACCAGTCTCGCGTAAGCGTACGCGTAATGTCGGTCCGGGCCGCTTCATCTCACAATACCGCTGATCCAAAGTATGACATGCTGGTAGGCAGTATGACTTATATCGTCCACAACTCACTTGTGTTCTACTCGTGCATATAACATCAACACATAAAACCTAGGCTCGGATGCCACTGTTGGGTAACGTAGTAATTTCAAAAAATTTCCTACGCACACGCAAGATCATGATGATGATATAGCAACAAGAGGGGAGAGTGTTCGTCCACGTACCCTCGTGACCGTAAGCGGAAGCGTTAGCACAACGCGGTTGATGTAGTCATACGTCTTCATGATCCGACCGATCCAAGCACCGAACGTACGGAGCCTCCGAGTTCAGCACACGTTCAGCTTGATGACGTCCCTCGAACTCCGATCCAGCCGAGTGTCGAGGGAGAGTTCCGTCAGCACGACGGCGTGGTGACGATCTTGATGTTCTACCGGCGCAGGGCTTCGCCTAAGCTTCGCGACGATATGACCGAGGTGGAATATGGTGGAAGGGGGCACCGCACACGGTTATGGAACGATCCGTAGATCAACTTGTGTCTATGGGGTGCCCCCTGCCCCCGTATATAAAGGAGGGAGGGGGAGGCCGGCCGGCCCCCCAAGGGAGGAGGAATCCTCCTCCTAGTAGGAGTAGGATTCCCCCTTTCCTACTCCTACTAGGAGGGGGAAGGAAGGAGGAGAGGGGGGAAGGAAAGGGGGGCGCCGCCCACCCCCCCCCCCCCTCCTAGTCCAATTCGGACTAGAGGGAGAGGGGGCGCGCGGCCCACCATGGCCGCCCCTCTCTCTTCCCACCTAGGCCGATGTGGCCCATTAACTCTCCCGGGGGGTTCCGGTAACCCCCCCCCCCCCGGCACTCCGGTTTTCTACGAAAACTTCCGAAACCTTTCCGGTGTCCGAATATAGTCGTCCAATATAACAATCTTTATGTCTCGACCATTCCGAGACTCCTCGTCATGTCCGTGATCTCATCCGGGACTCCGAACAAACTTCGGTACATCAAAACTTATAAACTCATAATAAAACTATCATCGAAACGTTAAGCGTGCGGACCCTACGGGTTCGAGAACTATGTAGTCATGACCTAAAACTATTCTAGGTCATTAGCCAATAGCGGGACCTGGATGCCCATATTGGTTCCTACATATTCTACGAAGATCTTTATCGGTCAAACCGCATAACAACATACTTTGTTCCCTTTGTCATCGGTACGTTACTTGCCCGAGATTTGATCGTCGGTATCCAATACCTAGTTCAATCTCGTTACCGGCAAGTCTCTCTACTCGTTCTGTAATACGTCATCTCATAACTAACTCATTAGTTACATGCTTGCAAGGCTTAGGTGATGAGTATTACCGAGAGGGCCCAGAGATACCTCTCCGACAATCGGAGTGACAAATCCTAATCTCAAATTATGCCAACTCAACATGAACCTTCGGAAACACCTGTAGAGCACCTTTATAATCACCCAGTTACGTTGTGACATTTGGTAGCACACAAAGTGTTCCTCCGGTACACGGGAGTTGCACAATCTCATAGTTGCAGGAACTTTGTATAAGTCATGAAGAAAGCAATAGCAGTATACTAAACGATCAAGTGCTAGGCTAACAGAATGGGTCATGTCAATCACATCATTCTTCTAACGATGTGATCCCACTAATCACATGACAACACATGTCTATGGTTAGGAAACATAACCATCTTTGATTAATGAGCTAGTCAAGTAGAGGCATACTAGTGACTATAGTTTTGTCTATGTATTCACACATGTATCATGTTTCCGGTTTAATACAATTCTAGCATGAATAATAAACATTTATCATGATATGAGGAAATAAATAATAACTTTATTATTGCCTCTAGGGCATATTTCCTTCAACCAGGTCCTCCTCCCGCCAGAGAGCGGCAACGGTCAAGGAAGAGCTAGATGCCCAGGGTGAAGGCGATAGTCGAGGCGGGGCCGCTGGACGGGGCCTCGGTCAGCGAGGTGGTCGAGGCAGAGGTGGGCGTGGAAGGGGGATGCCTGCGTCGTCTCCTTCTTCGTCGCCATCTCCCCCGCCAACTCCTCCTACTTCGCCGACTGGTCATGTCAGGGACTCGGTGCTCGAGTTCATCCTGCAGCTGCATGGGCTGCTGTGCCGCTGCCTTTGTCTTCCCCGGGCGTTTGCGAGCGTGCTGGAGATCGACCAGCCATCGCAGCTGAGGCTTCGCATGAAGGGGTGTTGCCATGGAGACATGTGGATGAACACAGGGTTCCCCGCCCCTCAAGTGATGCTCCTTCGCCGGGGCTGGAAAACCTTTGCACACGCGCATTGGTTGATGGACGGGCACGTCCTCTGCTTCAAGCAAGTGCAGAGTGATTTGCTCTCTCTTAAGGTCTTCGGGCGCTCGGGACACAGGCTAGGGTGCTATGCGAAGAGCTCGACTGATGGTGAAAGCTCCTCTTCGGGCGAGAGTGACGAGGAGGACAGCGACAGCAACGACGAGGGTAGCGGGGCAGGAGGATGATGGGTCCTACTAGGCATCAGGCACACCGTTCCTGGGCGACGCTAGTAGCACCATCATCTGCATCGCCAGCTCCTTGAACTTCTCTGGGAAGTCGCCATGGGCGGCTGGCATGGGAAGGCCGGAGAAGACAAAGAAGGCGGGTGGCGGGCCGTCAAGCCGAAGTATGACGGCACAAATGCCTTCGTCTTGTATTGCTGGCCCACTGCCTCATCTTTCGGCTCTTATCCTGGCACCGTCATCGCGAACCCTCTTCCGGACGGCCACTGGGATGTTCTCTTGGTGTCTTCTGCTGCTCGCACCTCGCCTAGGCACTCCTTTTGCCCTCCTGCCATCTTGTTCCATTTCCTGGGGAGAGGGACTCGAAAGGGATTACGGGCATCTTATATCCTTTTAGTTTTTAAGCGTACGAGCACTTGTCAGATTTAAACCTTGTAATCCCCTTGCTCATGTTTACATTCCGTATGAACTCTACCTGTATGGGACGTATTGATGAAAAAAGGGTGCTTGCCGGGTTCTTTGTGCGTGAGCGAAGCCCATGCCAAGGAATGAATCCTTGTTATTTTTAAGATAAACATTGTCGCCCGGCAACAGGCCTTGCCGTCCCTTTACTTCATTCTCGACCATACTCACGCTTTCAGCGGAGGCAGGGGCGAAGTAGGGTTAGGCCCTTCGTTTGCTTCCATTGTCACCGCGACTACAACCAAGTTCCGACACAGGGAATATTTCTTGGGTACAGGAAAAGGGGAGCACTGTGGCCTAGGAATAAAACGAGGTTTCATACATCCCAATTCCATACCAAAATGCACAACAAGGGATAAAAGACTTATCTGAGTCTGCGGCCCCCGGCAACCTTGGCTTGCCGTAGTTGGACCCTTGTGTCTGCAGCCGCCGGCAACCTCGGCTTGCCGGGACCGGAGCGCCGGCTTGTTCTCTTTCTTCCAAATAGCTCAGCAGAGATGTCCATGTACCCTATGAACCAAAGAGGATGGAAAGGAACAGAGAGACACACACTCGACATCTATGCTAGGGGTAAGTCACCGCTAAGCACTATCAACCCTCACCGAGGGAGAGACTTAACCTAGCATGCATGCTATAACTTAGGGCGCCAGCGCTTCATTTATTTATGCTCAGAGTCTGCGCCTGGCTTCGTACATAGGGTTACATGCCTTGCCGGCAAGGCTTGTACAAAAGGTGGTCTGACGGGGGGCCCGGCAACCGCGCCTTATTGGTAAAACTTGCGAAGACGTTCGTTGTTCCAGAAGTTGCTCACTGTAATGGCATCTTCAGTCTCCAGGCGGACTGCGCTAGGCCTGGTGACTCGTATTACCCAATAAGGGCCCTCCCACTTTGGCGTCAACTTGTTGGAATTCTTAGCCTATTAAACACGCCGAAGAACAAGGTCGCCTTCCTCAAAGCTTCGGGCATGAACCTAGCGGCTATGGTAGCGGTGCAAGGCTTGTTGGTAGCGCGCTACTCTCACAGCCGCCCAAAGACAATCTTCCTCGAGGAGTGTTGCGTCATCTTGCCGCAATCGCTCTTGCTCAAGCTTGTCATAAGCGAGCACTCGAGGTGACCCGTATGTGAGTTTCGTGAGGAGAACTGCCTCTGCCCCGTATACCAGGGCAAAGGGTGTCTGGCCGGTGGCTCGATTTGGCGTCATCCTGATCGACTAAAGAACCGCTGGCAACTCATCAATCTGACGCCTTCCGCTCTTGTGCAGCCTATCACAAGTCTTTGTCCTCAGGCCTCGCAGTAGTTCAGCATTTTCCCTCTCCGCCTGGCCGTTGCTCCGTTGGTGCGCCATGGAAGCGAAACCGACCTTGCCGCCGAGGTCTTGGGTGTATTGCATGAAGGTGAAGCTTGTGAACTGCGTGCTGTTATAGGTGATGACTCTGTTTGGCACACCAAAACGGCAGACTAGCCCCTTGAAGAATTTGACGGCTGACTGCATTGTCACCTTCCTCACTGCTTCCACCTCTAGCCACTTTGTGAACTTGTCGATTGCAATGTACAAGTACTCAAAGCCCCCGACAGCGTGGGGGAAAGGGCCCAGTATGTCGAGCCCCCAGACCAAAAATGGCCAAGAGAGAGGGATTGTTTGAAGGGCTTGATCTGGCTGATGAAGCTTCTTTGACTGGAACTGACACGCTTCACACTTGGTTACTAGTGCCATTGCATCCTGGAGGGTAGTGGGCCAGAAGAAACCTTGCAGGAAGGCTTTGCCGGCAAGGGCCCTCGACCCTATGTGGGAGCCACATATGCCTCCATGTATCTCTGCCAGCAACTCCAGTCCTTCCTCCCGAGGAATGCACTTCAATTTCACACCATTTTGGTATTTTTTTGTACAACACATTGTCAACGAACTAGTACATGGCAGACCGGCGGGCTACTTTCTCCGCTTCTTCCTGCTCCTCGAGAAGCTCCCCTGTTTGGAGAAATCGAATGGTATGCTGCGCCCATGCCGGAGCCTGGGGCTTGACAGCAAGGACTAAAGGGATTTCCTCTGCCATGGGAGTGGATGTCTCTACGGCCAGTGCTTGACGCCTTGTCGGAGATGGTTGCCCGATGGCAGGCTCAGTGTCCACGGCAACATCTTTGCCGGTGGCTCCTTGACGCCTTGTTCTGCTCTGTCGATGGTTCAGCGGATGGTTGAGTTAACCGAAGCACAAAAGTACCTGGTTCCACAGGTAGTTTGAAGGCAGCGCGCTTCGACAGGTAGTCGGCGATGTCGTTCTCCACTCGGGGAACATGCTCCGCCTGTATACCATCAAAGCGTTCCTCCATCTTCCTCACCTCATCTACGTAGGCCTCCATCAACGGGCTTTGATAATCCTTGTTGACTTCCCTGACGACAAGCTATGAATCACCCCTAACGATGAGCTTCTTGATCCCGAGGTCTGCCACGATCCTGAGACCGGCAAGCAACCCCTCGTATTCAGCAGTGTTGTTCGTCGACATCTCCCTGGGAAAGTGCATCCAGATTACATACTTGACATGCTCTCCGGTGGGTGTGACGAGCAGCACACCAGCACCGGCGCCTTGAAGCAAGAAAGCCCCGTCAAAGTACATAATCCAATTGCGACTTGTTTCCTTGCCGGGGAGAGTGGTCTCCTAGATCTCTTCATCGGGCGTCGAGGTCCACTCTGCAATGAACTCCTCCAAGACTCTGCTCTGGATCGTTGAAGTACTTTCAAACTTCAAATCAAAGCTCGATAGCTCCAAAGCCCATTCCACAATCCTCCCGGTTGCGCCCGGCTTATGCAGTATCCGTTGCAACGGGAGGCGGGTGACAACGGTGATCTCATGCGCTTGGAAGTAATGACACAGCTTCCTCGAGGCCATAAGGAGGACGAAGAGCAATTTCTGCACACCGGAGTACCTTGACCTAGGCCCCTGCAAGAGGGAGCTGACAAAGTAAACCAGGTGCTGCACCATCTTCTTCTTCTGCACCACTCCATTTGGTTGCGCAGGCCCTGTCCCGCCGGCATCAGACCCTACCGGGGGCCTCGCCTTGCCGGTACCAGGCCCTGCCGGGAGGAGCTCTGTCTCGCCATCTGCCAGTCCTGCCGTTGCCACTGCCCCTTCGTCAACCTCCCTCTGCGCCACTAGCGCTCCGCTGACCACTTGATTCATTGCCGCTAGATACAGCAACATCGGCTCTTGTGGTTTAGGCGCAACCAGTATCGGTGTGGAGTAGAGGTATTTCTTCAAATCCTGCTGCACTGCTTCGGCCTATGGGGTCCATTCCATTGGGCCCGCCTTTTTCAAGATTTTGAAAAAGGGAAGGGCACGCTCAGCAGACTTGGAGATGAATCTGCTCATGGCGGCAACGCAGCCAGTGAGCCGACGCACATCCTTGATTCGCCTAGGCGCCTCAATCTGCTCAATGGCCTTGATCTTGTGTGGATTCTCCTCAATCCCATGCTATGACACAAAGAACCCAAGAAGTTTGCTGGATGGAACACCGAGGACACACTTCTCAGGGTTCAGCTTGAGGTTGATCTTGCGCAAATTTGCCAACGTCTCTTCCAAATCTTGCACGAGTGTTGCCTTTTCCTTGGGTTTGACCACTATGTCATTCGTATAAGCTTCCATATTTCTATGTAGGTGGGGCTCAAAACCAATTTGGACTGCTCTTACAAACGTTGAGCCAGCACTCTTCAACCGGAAAGGCATCCGTAGAAAGTAATACATACCACACGGGGTGATGAATGCTGTCTTTTTCTTCATCTTCTCTCGTCATGAAAATCTGGTGGTATCCTGAGTAGGCATGGAGGAATGATAACAAGTCACACCCGGCCGTGGGGTCAATAATCTGGTCAATGTGTGGCAATGGGAAAGGGTCTTTTGGATAGGCCTTGTGGATATCTGTGTAATCAATACACAGCCTCCACTTCCCATTTGCCTTGCGCACCACCACCGGATTGGCCAACCACATAGGATGGAGTACTCCTCTTACCAAGCCTGCCGCTTCCAGCTTCCTGATCTCTTCTATGATGAACTCATGCCTCTCCAAAGCTTGCTTCCTGACCTTCTGCTTGACGGGTCACGCATGAGGATAGGCAGCAAGATGGTGCTCAATCACCTCCCTGGGAACGTCGGGGATGTCGGATGCTTGCCATGCAAACACATCGACATTCACCCGCAGGAAAGTAACGAGCGGGCCTTCCTATTTGCTATCGAGGGTGGAGCTTATGGTGAAAGCCCCTCCCGTGCCATCCTCCTTGACAGACACCTTCTTGGTCTCTGGTGGTGCAACTCTGGATTTCTTGCTCTTGCCGGTGGAGCTCTCTGGCACATCCTCGACGGGAGCATAACACTCCGAAGAGGTGTGCTTGCCGGAGTGGGTGCGAGAGGTCTTGCCGGTCTTCTTCCCTCCCGGGGCTTCATCGGCAGGAGCAAGTGCCTTGGTGGTAGTCGTGCAACTGCTTCCCAGTAGAGTTGGTTAGTGCAGATCAGTGCATCCTTCTTGTCGGAGGGGACGGTGATGATGGTCATCGGCCCAAGCATGTTCAGCGTGTTGTAGGCGTAATGTGACGCCGCCATGAAATTGGATAGTGCCGAGCGGTCGAGGACCCATTGTAGGGCAAAGGGAATCACGGCTACATCAAAGACAATCATCTCCGTCCTATAGGTCAACTCGCCTCCAAACTTCACGGGCAGCATGACCTTACCCTTCGGCTGACACCTTCCCGGGTTGACCCCTTGAAACGTGCCCGTCTCTTCAAGGTCTCCATCAGGAATCTGCACCTTTTTGATCACAATAGGCGAGATCAAGTTCAGGCCGGCCCCGCCGTCAACTAGCATCTTTGCCACGTTGAGGTTGCGTATCATTGGCGAAACCAACAACGGAAGACACCGGACCGCAGTTGTGTGATCAGGGTGCTCCTCGTTGTAAAAAATGATAGGCGTGCTGGACCACTTCAGTGTCTTCTATGCATCAAATGATGGCTCCGCCGCTATGATCTCATGCGCCAACTGCTTGAGCTGGCGGTGAGAGGTGTGCAGCGAGGCGCCACCATCGACGCACATAGCCTCCGTAGCTTTCTGAAACTCATGGTCACCGGACTCGTCGTCCTCGTCATGATCAACATCTTCCTACTTCTTGTCGCGGCCCCGGGCGGGCCTCTCTTGCTGGTTATCCTTGTCGCGGCGGCCTCCTTGGCCGCCACGCTTCTTGCCGGATCCTTCGGCACCGTCCTGACCCTTCTCCTTGTCCCACCTCTCACACTCAACTTTTTGCTTCTCAGCAAGCAACTCAACTTGTGAGCAGTTCTCGAGGTCGTGGCCCTTGGTGCGGTGGATCTTGCAATACTGCTTGTCGGAGCTTCCTGGCTTGTCGGCGGCCGCCAAGGACCGGCAAGCGGTACAACCAGCAATTTCCTTGTCGGGGTTGCTTGCTTGGCCTTCTTGGCTACGCCGGTGTCGTCGTGTCACATCCCTAGTTCTGATTTGCCTAGTGCTAGCTTTTGGTGATGCATCATGTTTACTTTTTACAGAAACTTGAAATGGGGATGACAGAAACCCCCAGCACCCCTATTAAACCAACTAGGATTTACTAAAATTATTTTCAATGAACCTGAAATGCCCTTCTAAAATGTTCATCATCTTTGCCTTGGTCTTAAACCTCTGACAAAAATGATGCACAAATTTCTAGGACATCCTAAGGTCACTGGATTAAATCATTAGTTAATTGCATTTGGGCATTTAAATGCTAGTAAATATTTTAAATGTCCAAATAATCCCAAACTAAAATGTTGCATGTTGGATATTCTAAACATTGGGCATGCAAAGTTTGGTGATTTTTGAAAGTGTCTAGATATTTTTAGTAATGCCACAAACTTACAGAACAAAAGAAAAATAGAAGTAAAATAAAAAGAGAGAGAGAAGGACCTACCTGGGCCACTTACATGGCCGGCCCAGCTGGCAGCCCTGCTCGCCAGCCCAGCGCACCAGGGCCCCTCCCTCTCATCTTCCTCCCTGCCAGGAGGACGGGCGTGTGCCCGACGTGCACGCACCGCCGTGCGTCCTCGGCGCCCTGGACGTCTCCAATGACGCCACGCACCCCCTGGAAACCCCTCGCTCACTCTCTCGTCCCCATCCTCTCCTCTGGTCCTCTCCCTGCACTGCCCGAACGCAGTCGTCACCGCCGCTCCCCGTTGTCGCGCCCTGAGCCACATTCTCGCCTCCCCGACGTATCCATCGGCTCCGCTGCGTCGCCCTGAAGCTCTCCGCCAACGAATACGACGCCGGAAGCTCCGTATCGGTGTCCCCGACCTCGTCTTGAAGCTGCGGCCGCCGAAGATCGTCATCGTCGATTCGCCGACTCCAGCGCATCCCCGAGCTCTCTGACGACGCCATCTGATCCGTTGTAAGCCTCTACGTCGATCTCCCCCTTACCTGGCTTGTTTGCTTCCTCCAATGCCAATTTCCACCAGAGCCGAGAGCTCACCATCGCTGTGGTTCCTTGCCGCTCACTGGAGCCTGCACCTGAGTGCGTCACCATGCTCGGTGAACCCCTAGGAGCGCGTAGCACCTGGCAGTTTAACCCCTAGTGCCCCGTACCATCGACCCCGTCCACACCCGAACTCCGGCCACTGCTGCGAGCTCCGTTCCGGCGAGCTCGGGCCGTCTCAGCCTCTTCCGCGCACAAAGGAAGACGCAGCGCTCGCCCAGCTATCCGTAGAGCCCCTCCTCCGTCCGTTTGGTCGCCGGAACAAGAAACCCGAAGGCCTCCGCCGTCTCGGCCTCGCCGGCGACTCAACGCCGGTGGGATTGACTCGTTTGACCAGGGGTTTGACCACCCCTGGGTCAATGACAGGTGGGCCCAGGGCCTTGCTAATTTTAGCTTGGTGCTAATTAACTTTTAGTTAACCCACTAAGTCATTGACATGCGGGCCCAGGCCGTAATTAACTTAGGTTAGTATTTAACTTATCACTTATTAACTCTGTTAATTAGTTGTGACGCTGACATGTGGGTCCCGGCCGTCAGATTTGACTTGGACCGGGTCAGTTGACCTGCTGACGTCATAGTGATGCAGTGCTGACGCAATAAGTCATTTTGGATTAAACTTAATTCAGGAAATTCTAGAAAATATCTAAAACTTCTAAAATTCATAGAAATTAATCTGTAACTCCAAATGCAAAGATTTATATATGAAAATGATCAAAAAATCCAATCTATCCATCTATATCGGTTACATGCATGATAAAGCAACTTAACCATGTTGTTTAGTGCAAAACATGATAAGGCACTATTTAAATTCATAAATTGAGTTTGAGGTTGAACCTTTGGTTCATAATGACTCAAACCCATCTGGTTTTAGTTGCATTAGCCCAGCACACTCATTTTTGCCATGTCATGATCATGCCTAATATTGTGCATTGCATTGATTGCGTTCTACCTTGTTTGCCGGTATTTGTCCCCCTTTAGTAGACATGTTCCAACGATGAGTTCGATGGCACCGATGAAGAGCTATTACTATCTTCAGAAGTGCCAGGCATGCAAAATCCCCTTGTTCATTGTGATACAATCCCACTCTCTCACTCTTGCACTCTTTTACTGCATTAGGACAACAACGATTCAACTGTTACATGTTGCGGTAGTTGAACCCCTTTCCTCTACATGACCTGTCATTGCCATAGTAAATAGATGAAACCCACTAGCATGAGTAGGAGTTGTTTGAGCCCTGATGTGCCTACTCATTCATGCTTGTTTGTCATGCCTGCTACTGCTTAGAGTTGAGTCAGGTCTTATTCATCGGGGATGAATTGGAATAGTGATGAACATGTCCTATTGTGTGTGAGCTAAGTGTGTGAACACAATTTGATAAAGGTAGCGTTGAGAGGCCATGTAGGAGTACATGGTGGGTTGTCTCATTGAAATCATCCTCAAGAACTGAGTTCTATGTTTGTGATTCATGACCAGTTACTACCACGCATTGGAATGCTTAAGTGCCCATCTCGACTTCTTAACCACCCTTGTCCTCTGTCCAAGAGTTGCAAGTAGTTTCTGGTTTTTGTATTATGCTGGAGGACATGCGCAGCGCTGACCCGAGGGGTGGGCTATGATGTGGTAGGCACGTGTTCGGGTATGTCGGGCGCCCGTTTGGTTTTGCGGAACCCTGTACACATCGTTTGGGGCCGTATGTGGAAACCTCGGCCGGACTTCCTGCGGATGGAACCTGAATAGGCGATAACCTGGACTAGAGACTTGAGTGTTTAGGTAGCCCGTGGCCGAGACCCTCGCTAGGCATCCGCTTGAAGGTTTCTGAGTACATGTCATGTAAATGGAGATAAGTGGAAAGAGCGTGCGTGAAGAAGTACACCCCTACAGGGTTAACATCATCTATTCAAATAGCCGCGTCCGCGGTAAAGGACCTCTGGGTTGCCTATATAGTTCATAGACAAGTGAAAGTGGATACTCTAAATACACAAGATAAGCATGAGTGCTATGGATGGCGTTCTCGTAGGGCGACGGGAGCGGATCCACAGTGGTGTATTGATATGGTGAATATGTGGACTCGTGTGCGCCACCTCAAAAGAGTTACTTGCAGTCGTAGTTTAGGATAGCCACCGAGTCAAAGCTAGCTTGCTGCAGTTAAACCCCACCATCCCCTTTGTTGATAATGATGCATATGTAGTTAGTTCTGATGTAAGTCTTGTTGGGTACATTTGAACTCACGTTTGCCTATTTTATGTTTTTGCAGAGAGACTTCAGTCTCGCTAGTAGTTCCGCATGGACTTCGACGTTTAGCTTGTTACCTCAGCTACGATCTTGTGCCGTCGACAGGATCTGGTACATAGTCAGGCTTATCAGCCTTTTTCATTTGTAGATGTCTGTACTCAGATGTGATAAGCTTCCGCATGTGCTTTGACTTGTATGCTCTGAATGTTGGGTCATGAGACCCATGTTTGTAATATCTCGCTCCTCGGAGCCTATTGAATAAAATACTTGAGTTGTAGAGTCATGTTGTGATACCATGTTGTATTTGCACATATCGAGCATATTGTGTGTATCTTATTGGAATGCTTGGTATGTGTGGGATCTGACTATCTAGTTGTTTATCCTTGGTAGCCGCTCTTACCGGGATCCATGGTAGCTTGCTACTGCTCTGGAACACTTAGGCTGGCCAACAGGTGTCCTTCTTCGTTCGTGTGTCTGTCCGTTCGGGGAAATGTGACGCGGTGTCTACTGGAGTCCTGTTAGCCTGCTATAGCCCGGATTCTCTGGAGTCATGTTAGCCCAGCTGCTACAGCCCCTATTCACTTGCTGATGACTGGCATATTTGTTGTTGGGTCATGTATGCATGTCCCCGTAAGTTAGAGCCACTTTGGTTTCAGGACTAGCCATGTCAGCGCGGGTTCTTTATCATATGGATGCTAGCGACACTATCATATACGTGAGCCAAAAGGTGCAAACGGTCCGGGGCCTGGTAAGGCGACACCCATGGGAATAACGTGCGTGAGGCCGCAAAGTGATATGGGGTGTTACATGCTAGATCAGTGTCGCACAGCCTTGCCCTTGCGCTTTCTGTTACGGCGCCGGCCCTTCTTCGTCGGGGCGGCGGTGTCTTCGTCTGTGCATTCGGTTTCCGCACAGGCGTCCTCGCCGGGGTACTTCCTCCCCTCTTCAGCTCGAGCGCACCTATCGGCCAGAACATAAAGTTCGGCCACATCTTTGACCTTGTTCATCGCCAGCTCTTCACACATCTTGCGGTTGCACACATTTTGATGGAATGCGCTAATCACAGTGGCGGGGAGAACGTCTGGGATGTTGTATTGCACCCGTTTGAACCTCTGCATGTACTTGCACAGGTTTTCACCTTCCTTCTGGGGGATGATATGCAAATCGCTTGCCTGGTCATGAGCTTGATGGCCCCCAATGAAGGCGCCAACGAACTCATGACACAAATCCGACCCAGAAGAAATGGAATCCGCCGGCAAGTGCATCAACCGTGACATGACATTGGGCTTAAGTGCCAACGGGAAGTAATTGGCAAGCACCTTGTCGTCGCGGGCTCCAGCAGCTTGCATCGCGATGGTGTAGATGCTGAGGAACTCCGATGGGTGAGTCTTGCCGTTGTACTTATCGCCAACGTCGGACTTGAACATGCTGTGGGAGGGCTACTGGAACTGCCGCAGCTCACGGGTAAAGGCTGGGCAACCCACCTCATGGGGTAGGCTACCATAGCCTCTCGGTGCTGGGCGGTCCATAGTGGGCCCTACCCGCCTATCTGACTGGTGGTGCGCTTCAAGCTGGCGTTCGATGGTGGTTCGACCATCTTCAAGGGCTCGCTCCTGATGAACTTGGCGCTGATCGCGGTGGGTCCATGGGTCGGACGACGCTATGGAAATCTTATCACAAGCGTCATCACGATGGAACGACACCCACGATAACTGGCGTTGGGGAGGAGAGTGCACCATGGCAGCATCACCTCCGGCCCTTCCACCATTGGCAGGCGGTGACTCAACAGAGCATCGGCCTAAGGGCCCCGCTGGTCGTGGCTCATCTTTGTTGGCGACGCCGACGAGGCTCCGGATGGTAGCTCTCCACTCGTCGAGCTTTTCCGCAGCAGGAGGAAAGTCGAGGAGCAGCTGTGCGCGTGCCAAAGCTTTTGCTGGCATGGGCGGCGGCGAAAGCTGCATGGATTGTGACGAGCCCCGACTTCTAACCACGTTAGAAGGAGCTCTATCACAGCCTTGCGGTTGTATGCCATTTTTGCCAACACTTCGGCGTGCATGCTGGCCTCCTTCGTCCCGCGAAGGACGCGCAAGACTCTTCCCACGGCGGCGCCCGGGATTACCAGCGTGGTGACGCTGCCCATCGCGCACAACTTGGGAAGAGCGCATTGTGGGTGCCGGCGTAGGTGTCTTGGAGGTCGCCATGCCGCCAGTAGGTGGCACGGCGCTGCCCTTGGAGGGCCCCGCGCCGCCTGTGGGGGGCCCACTCCGTCTTTGGATTTGGCAGCGTGCGGCCCGTCGTCTTGCGCACGAACGACGCCGCTCACCAGGCTTTGACTGCCAGAGCGATGTTGGTGTTCGCGGGCCGTGCCTCGGGTTCCATCTGCGACCACCCCGCTACTCGCCCGCACTGGTATGGGCAGTCCGCCTTCGGATGAACCGATTGCCGTCCTCGTCTTCTTCTTGGGAGCCATGGCGATGAAGAACTGCTAGACTAGCTGCTAGACCGGATTTTCACAACTCCTCCCCCTACCTAGCATGCCAGAGATGTCGGTGAAAAAAGGCACCTATGGGGTCACTGGGATCCCTACTATGGTCGGCGGACGCGAGGTTGTGGAAAGAGCGGGTCTAGGAGCCACCACAAAGATCGTTTACCCAGGTTTGGGCCGCGAGGATGCGTAATACCCTAGTCCGGCTTTGGTTTATATTTGAGTGTTCTTGAGTTCTTGAACTAGCTATGGCGTGTGCGTAGTCCAAAGATCTGAATCCCTCTCCAGTATGCCTCGAGCCTCCTTTTATAGAAAAAGGGGATGCTATCGTGGCACACAGCAGGTGGAAAGGTGTAGAGTGGCTGAGTCTATCCTCTGGCACCGTCGGACAAACGCATTTAATGCGCTGCCGACGTGCCCTTCTTTCTTTATCGGGGACGGCAAGGAAGCTCGTCCCAACTATCGCTGCCTCACCTGGCTCCGACGCGCGTCCGAGCTGATGAGGCGTTGCAGTGCCACGTTGGCTGGCTGATGGGCTGGTGCGGTGGCAGAATCTTCTCGAAGTTCTCCATGCCACCATGCAGGTGCTTGCTGAGTCGGTCTAGAGGCCGCACGTTGCCATGCAGGTGCTCGCCTAGCTGGCTGAGCTGGCAGCTGCATGGGAACGGTGGTGGAGTGTTGGTAGATGTCGGCTTGGCCGCGGCCCCGCTGACGTCCTTGGCAAGGGTCTTGCCGGGGTCCTGGCAAGGGTCTTGCCGTGACATCATCGTCGTCCCCGGCAAGGATATTGCTGGAGGTCTCGTGGATTTCCTCGGCAAGGGTCTTGCCGAGGATCGTCGTCTTCTGGTCCTCATCTGATCTTGTGTGCTTATGGTCTTCACAAAGATCTGCATGCCATCATCGAGGTACCTCCCGAGCCTTGGTCCCAGTGTGGTTGATGGTGTTGGAACCCTTGGGCTCAAGGGTGGCGCACTCTGCTGGTGTTGGGCTAGTTGCCCCGGCAAGGCTCTTGCCGAGGCTGCGGGGGGCCGCGCCCGGCAAGGGTCTTGTCGGGAAAGTCCACCTCGCCCTCTCGCTCTTTGCGTCTCTGTCTTGTGGTTTTGCTCGTCTTGTGCCTTTCGCTTCCCTCCTCTGCCCTTCTTAGTGTGGCCGCGGGCGCGGCTCTGACTTCCCGTGCACAAGTAAAGGGGTAAAAAGGAGAGCCCCTACTTTTGTTCACCGACACATGATAATTTGAAATGTGTGTAGCGGTTCTTTACCTACGGTGGTCGTGTACCACGCATGCACGAAACAAAGTTCGACTTGATGCGTTGGCGCGTTATTTTTAAATAAAGTTTTATCGCTCGATGGCCGTAAACAGGATATAAAATGATTTTTATGGAGAAACAGGTAGTCCGCTCCACTATACAATGGAGCCTGCCTTCCTGGTTTGTCTCTCTTCAGAGTATCTCACACAAGGCTTTGGTGGCCTCTCTAGCTCGCACCGTTGGTCACTGATCCGGCCGCATCCCGTCTGCCGGCGGAAAGGGAGGATGTGCATCTTTTCTCCATTAGACGGGCCGAGGCAGCACGTCCCGATCTGCGGTACACGCCGTTCTCTCTAACCAAGCTCCAGCGCGGTAGGGCCTATGCCACCTGCTCGCTGCCACAGTATGGGCCGTTTCCGCCCGCCGCCGCTACCTAGTTACATCCCGACGACCTCCAGGTATCCCCTCCGGCCTTGCTCCACTACCCGTCTTCCCACGTCGCTGCATGTGGATCTTCCATAGTTCTTTGCCCAAAACGTAGCTCGTCCGACGTACTTTCCATATTGCAATCTCGTCCTCACACCGTTTTAGAAAAACACGACTGTGTTGTTATCTTCCCTTAGGACAAGGAATATGCTTCTTTTTTGTCATCACATGTGTCATCAACTGTTATTTTTCTTTCCTCTTTTTTGCAAGCAGGGCTATCCATTTCACCTTGTTGCTATTGCGACCTTTTGGTGAACTGCACAAATCACTTTTTTCTTCAGAGTCTTTTGTGCAGTTGTACTAAAATGTCACACGGGCAATGTCTCTACATTTCAGTTCGACTGCACAAAGGGAGATTGGTTTTTCTCTATCCTCCTCATCCAACTCTGAGCCTAATCTTCTCCAACTACTTAGTCTTAAGAGAGACTGCAAAGCTGACCGGCTTCTATTTGTGTATTTATTGTTTCATCAACAATCCTCTATTATCGTAATCACACTTAATATCTTTGGAACAGGGACGCTCAGCTCTATTTTAGTGGAACTACACAAAATGATCTGATTGTTGCATGCTCCAGACAACTACTTTCTTCCAAACATGCCTTGTTGATTTAGACAGAGCTGAGGGGACGTTGCTGCCAATGAAAGCATGGATCAGCTTTAATTTAACACCTTCTCACCACTTTGTCTTCAGTTGTGATGTAAATATTAGCTTTGATCTGCTAATAATTGAGATGCATTAGAAAGGAAGTTAGTTTTTCATTGTTTCCGAAAGAGCATCGATGGCAAGACACACAAAACAAAAGCTGAAAGCTCACACCATTGTACAATTTCATGTCGCAAAAAAGTTACAATTTCATGTCGCAAGAAAGTTATTTGTATAGTACATCAATTATGTAAACGAATGTTGGAAGCTTGATAGCATTGCCAGAAGCCTCTTCAACATCCGGGTCCATGTGCCATGCACAAAATTATACTCCTTCGTTCCTAAATATTTGTCTTTTTTTACAAATTTTAAATGGGCATATTTGAGAGTGTAGATTCACTCATTTTGCTTCGTATGTGTACTCCCTTCATTCCTAAATATTTGTATTTCTAGAGATTTCAACAAGTGACTACATACGGAGCAAAATGAGTGAATCTACACTCTAAAATATGTCTATATACATCCGTATGTAGTAGTCCATTTGAATCTAAAAATACAAATATTTGAGTAGTCACTCGTTGAAATATCTAGAAAGAAAAATACTTTGAAGTATATTTAAGAACCGAGGGAGTAGTGCACAACCGCATGGGAGACTCAGCCCGGTTGTTGCGCCGCATTAATAGTGAGTAATGAGTAGTCAAATCATAAGCCCCACCTTTCCCACTCTAAGTTGCTCGTAAGAAGCAACCATAAATACGCACTTCTTTGAATCCGCTCATACTACTACATCCGTCACTGTTTATAGAGCGCGCTTCAGAAAAAGAATAGCATTGGTTGTTATAGCACGGCCTCTATTACTAGAGGAAATAATGCGTACACACATGCATGCAGTGCTTCCACCCCGGGTACACACATGCATGCACTTACTCCACTCCATAGTACGTCGAGAGAAAATTGTGGACTTGATTGCGGTTACCACGCCCTAATTAATTGAGCATTAAACCAAACGCGTGTAAATGGTGGAAATGCGTTGAGAGAAATGCATCATAATGAAGCGCGCCCTATAAACTATGACGGAGGGAGGAGTAGTATGAAGGTGCAAAACCAAGTACGTCTATGGCCAATCGTCCAACGCACCTCCTCTTGGCATATCACTGACATGTGAGACTTGACTGTGAGCAAACCGATCTCAATTGATGACAAAATGTCCAACTCGCCGTTCCTTGAGAGAGACGACAAGCAAGAACACACAGACAGGCTCGCACGGAGGCCAAGATATATTCGAGCATGGTTGATCGATATCATCGTTACATGTTGGGTTGCCGTTTTCCGCCCTTCTTCCGAATAAATGTGTACTTTATCAGAGATTAAAAAAATAAGAGTATAGACGCTCCACCATGCGGTTCTAGTAGTAGTACTACTCGTACTACTAAACCTTGCACTCAGCTCTTCGCCTCTTCGTGAAGTCGAACAATGATGGTACTCCACATGTTGGGTACTACAGTGTATGCCTCTAGCAATCTGACACCGAATGAACTGATGCATGTCCACCACCTGGGCGAGGGTAGGTTGCATTAGTCAAAAGGCATAAGCGAGCTTCACCTTGTCCTGCAAGCTTCTCCTCGTCCTGCGAGTTGACGGGACACACCAAAAAGTAGTGCTAGTCCATACTCCCTCCTTTCCGGTTAATATGGCTTAATCTTTTTTGTGGGTAAATAAGAGAGCTTTATTCATATATAAGCATTCTTAGGATGATCAGCCAAGACACTGGTCACTAGGAAGCGAGGTACCCCGCAAAAAAAGTAGGAAGCGAGGTGTTTCATCAAGCCAGCTCTCGGCCACATTCAAAGTGCAGCAAGCATGGTGCGCATAAAGATGCGCCGTCAGGTTTGCTGACCTGTTTACGTGCTGAATAACAAAAAAAAGAGGAAATATTACCGAGCGCTCCTATTTGTAACAGGATATGAGCCAGAATTAAGCGAGAATTATGGCGAGTGTTCCATGCAATCAACTTCCATTATCACATGCGAGAACCCTTGAAGAGAACCAAATGTGTTGAAGATTGCTTTATCACATTTTAAAAATATAATAAGAGTGCAGACGCTCCTCCATCCGGTTCCTAGTAGTATAATACATAGCTCTATGGACTATAGTAGTAGTACTAGTACTAGTAAACTTTGCACTTGGCTGTTCGCCTCTTCGGGAGGTCGAATAATAATAGTAGTAGTATAGTGTATGCTGCTGGCAATCTGACACCGGATTAACTATTGCACGTCCACCGCCTGAGCGAGGGAGAGCTTGCATTAGTCAAAAGTTTCTCCTTGTCCTGCGAGCCACCGCGCGCAAGCTTCTCCTGTCCTGCAAGCTTCTCCTCGTTTGGCAAGTTGACGGGACACAAAAAAGTAATGCTAGTCCATACTGCCTTCTCTCTGGTTAATATGGCTTAATTTCAAACGAGATAAATACACTGTCTATCACTGTATATTTGTAAACATATGATCAGTGGACTTCATAATACGCTCATTGTGCTCAATATATACATTTTCCAGTTTTATACGGTCACTAGCTCACCCTGGCTGAGTATGTGTGTCCATGCACGTGTAGGTTGAGCACTTGAGCATGACCGTGTGTGTTCCGTCATGTGCTCGGACATGCATGCATTAGGGCGTCGCGTGCATTTTTGCGTCCATGTGTACGTGTGACTGTTGCATGCATGCACGAGGTTGTAGTCCTTTATATTCACCTGTTCATAAGTCAATGCTTTGTCAAAATGTTGCATGCAAGGTTTAATCATTCGTTGTTCACGCATGCATTCCCGATATTAATACGTTGGTAAAGACAATTTCTTGAGGAAAACAAGCCCATGAATTGAGTACAAAGGGGACCAATAAGCCAGGACGGAGGGAGTACCAATAGTAAATCGGAAGGAGGGAGTAGGGACTAGTAGTACAGTACTAGTATTACGTAACAACGTGTAGTAATAAAATTCCTCTATGCACATCCTGGCTACGTGTCTTGCAAGAAAATAGAGATAAGTACAAGTGAGACTCAGGAATGGTCATACATGTAGGGGAAGTACGTGTAGGGGCCACTAAGGAGAAGTCAAATCACACAGTAAGTTAGTCGGAAGAAGCAACCATCATTTCACTCTTCAGTGACACGTACGCAATATAAAATGGTTGATATGGCGAGAAAAAGAAAACCACTATATATACACTAGCAGGAGCCTAAGCTACAAGCCTGCTTGCTTGGGTTGCTCTCTTCACAAGCATAGAACGACGGTGGCCACACCGCTGGTCACATATCCGGCCTGATCCTGCAGCTGGGGGAAGGGAACAATGTTCTGTGTAGACGCGGTCGACATCGGCGAGGGAGAAAACCCACAGTCGGTGCGTCCCAATCAGGGGTCACCGCGGTATGGGCCGATGCCGCGTCCCAACCGCCCTTCTAGCTACATCCCCATGTCCCAGGTAGTACATCTTCCTTTTGGAGCCGGCTTGCTCCACTACCACAGCTCCCCACGCTGCTCCATCTCCATGTCGATCTTTCTCTACTAATACCGGCTTCTACGTACTTGTGATGAGTTTATGTCTCATGAACTAGTGCCAGTACTATTATTCTAATCACACTTCTTCAATATCTTTGCTATCAGGGATGCTCAGCTCGATTTTAGTGGAACTGCACAAAAGCATCGTATGATCCGAGGGTGCCTGCCGTCTTTCCTTCGACAGGTTCTACCTAGCCAGGAAATTAAATCCTGTTTAGGGTTTAGGGTTTAAGTCGTAGTGACCCCATCAATAGTTTTTCTTTCGTACACGCTCTCACAACCTTTGTCTTTAGTTGTGAAGTAAATATTGGCGACGATCTATGAATCATTGAGATGCATCAGCATGTGTGTCAGTTTTCCTTTGTATTTGATGGAATGTTGTAACGGGGCAACCTTGGAGTAGGAATGAAAATGGAGTGGAAAGTTCCCGTTTTTCCGGAGAAAAAATGGAAACGGAGAGAAACCGGCGTTTCATTTCGTTGGATCGCGCCATCGAGCAAAACCAAAGTTTAAATCACGGCTGTCGCGTTCGTGCCTCACCCTCCTCCACGGCTCGACCCCCAACGGTCGCTCGGTGGGCCACTCACCGCAAACCGAGTATACGATAACTTTCCCGCCTGTGTGTCGATGGATCAAGCCATGGAGTACTAGCACTACTGGAAAAGATTGACGAGTTGGGTGAGGACAGCTAGTTGTAGCACGGACTCCAAAGAACTTTTTACATGCATGTTGTGGCCGGCTATTGCGACCTTTGAATGCGGAGCAGTCACGTGCACCAGGAAGCGGCGCGGGCGACGCTCTCTCGGCCGACACGCCGCTTCAATGTCGTTGCCAGTGAGAGGTCGCGTATGCTCTGGCCGGGCATGAATGCGGCACTGACCATTTCGGGAGAGAAGCACGCGCGGGTGATGAACAGGGTTCGGGTTGGTCAGGAGCGGTCGTGGCAGCGGTCCGGACGCCCGCAAACAAGAGATGTTGTATGTTAATATTGCTGCATATATAATTAACAACGTAAATAATGTGCCAGTTGGACAAATATGTTTGGAGATGGAGATGGAAATGGAATTTTACGTAAACACAGATATGCATGTCTATGTCTATGTGTGTGTGCGCGACGACTCTCGCGACCTGGAAGCGGGGGCGTGTTTTTGATCGAGTTTTCTTTCTAGGTACGTTAAAAAATTGTCCGCCAGTTTTCATTACTTTTTTCCGGGAACGCGCATATTCTATTTAAAACCACTGCTATGGAGAGACTTTTTTTAGTCCATTATAGGCTCTTGTTTGGTAGAGTTTCTCGCGTCTCGCTCTCTCACCTTCCCCATATCAAAACAAGATGATAGTGTCCACTCTATCTCTCTCCTCACCGGTGGTCACAGATCCGGCCAAATCCCGTCCGCTGCGGGAGGTGAGGAGGGGCAGCATTGACGTTGTCTCCATCGGCGATGGAGGAAGCCGATGCGCACCGTCCTCCCGGAGCCCGCACTGGCACGGATGAAGGTCCTCCGCGCCCTTGTTTGCTGCCATCGTGTGGGCAGATCCCGCCCGCCCGCCTAAGCGACATCTCACCCACCTAAGGTATAACTTCTTGTACTGGTCCAGCTCCCCAGGTCATTGCATGCCGGTTTTCTTCTATGCGACTACTCCCCAGCTCCCCATGTATAGTAGCTAGGGTTCGTCGGCTGGTCCAACATCACCTACTATTATAGTGGAAATGCCACTCGAAAAGTTGTCCTGATTTATGCCTCGGTGGAGGTAGATATGTTTTTTCGACAAAAAGTACATGGTGGTTGTGCGGTCATTGTCCATATGCTCCTATTGCTGCTGCTAATCTAATACTATCACTGGTTAAATGAAGAAATGCTTTTTTTTCTTGGGCATCCTGGTTTAGTTCCCATCAAGATTATCATGATGCTTCTGTTTGTTGGTGTACTTTTCATTAATTCTTATTGAAAATTGAGATGTCGTTGTTAATCTTGTAAAACAAAGGAACAACATTATATCCCTTTTGTATATTTTTGGAAACAGCGATGCGTATCTCAATAACTGGGCATGTCTTCCTCAATTTTAGTGGACTGCACAAAATTGGATGACCGTTGTTATTCCGCGTCACTATCTTCGGCCACATGGTTCTTCCTTCCTCAAGCTTGATTACTGAGAAGAAACATACCACAGTGAGGATTTGTCGAACTTCATAGGTGCCTCACCCGAACTTGATGCCAAATGGATGATGCATCACCACGATGACCTATCGATGCTCATGGTAGCGCCTCATGGTTGCGTCGGCTGGTGAAGCTGATCGATTTTCAATGAAAAACAAGATGTCCTCCATCAGTGCTCTTTGCTTGTTACCCACATAGATGATATCACTACAAAAAAAGACACATCTGTGACATTTTGGGCCGAACGAATTTTTTTTCTGTCATACATATGACACTTCTATGACGATAATTGTGACAAAACCCGGTATAATCATAGATGTGGTGGGCTCCTACTTCTATGACAAAAAATCATGACAGAAAATGGGCTTTTCGTCCTGGGCGGGCCGGAGACGCAGCTGCATGACATTCTTTGGGCCGTCCATGACGGGAAAAACCGTGGTTGAAGCGAGGGCAAGGAAAATTTCAGGCAGTTCCCGGTTGCGTTGGGAGGTCGGGGGCCAAGCGATGCGTGTTTCTAATTGAACCCGAGCGAGGTGTTCGGCTCTAACTGAACCCGAGTGATTGCACTGCAGGCTACACGTTACTGAACCCGAGCGATCGATCGATGGCTGTTAACTGAACCCGATCGAGCGATTCCTTCGCTACTGCTGCTAACTGAAGCCGAACGATTGGATGAACAGTGAGCGTTGCTGGGGGGTGTGGATGAACAGTGAGCGGTGGGGGTGGATGTAGGACCCCGTGGCGTTGCCTCTGGATGAACAGGACGACCCTGTGGAGGGCTGGATGAACAGCAGATGGTGAAGGAGTGCCCATGGAGGGGTGGTTGAATAGTAGCCGGTGGAGTAGCACGTGGTGGAGGCTCGATGAACAGGAGCCCGTGGAGGCTGGAGGAGGTCGACGGTAGCCCGTGGAGGCTGGAGGAGGTCGACGGTGGAGATGAACAGTATCCCGTGGAGTCCCGTTTTGCGGTACGCCACACCCCTCCCGATGAACAGGACCCCTGTTTCGACCGTAGCGCTCCAACACAAGTCCGTTTAGTCCGTTTTGCGGTACTCCACACCCCTCCCGATAAACAGGAACCCCGTTTCGACCGTAGCGCTCTAACACAAGTCCGTTTCATCCGTTTCGCGGTATGACACACCTCTCCCGATCAGCAGGACCCCCGTTTCGACCGTAGGAGGTCCGTTTCCTCCGTTTTGCTGTACGCCAGACCCCTTCAGATGAACAGGATCCCATTTCGAATGTGGCCAGTCGAACACAAGGCCGTTCCCTCCGTTCTGCGGTACGCCAGGCCTCGTTTCCATCGCCTGTTCCGTCCAAGCCCTCCCGATGAACACGACGACGCATTCCGTTCCGACCCAGCCGGTTGGCTCCCCATTAACACGACGATGACGCTGTTTCTTCGTTCCGACCCATCCATGTACACGAGCCCTGGCCGTACGTATGCGCGAGTAGGCGTTCGAGACCCCGCCCGTATGTACGTATGTGGCCATATTTTCTTTCCTGCACCCTGGCCACTGTACGTACATGTACATGCTACGTGGGCGCCTCTACTATGACACGTGTGCGCTTCTACATCGACCAGTATGTACGTACACGTTCGCGACCAGAATGACAATGCTACGTACGCTTCGACCAGGTGGGTCCCGACTATCAGGCACTTACTTGCGTGTGAAGATGTAGCTGGTGGGTCCCAGCAGTCAGGGGGGCGAATCATTTTTTTCGGACGCACTTCCTTTTGTGCGAAGGTGTAGCTAGTGGGTCCTAGCAGTCAGAGGGGCGAATCGTTTTTTTGCCCGGACGCACTTCCTTGCGTGCGAAGGTGTAGCTGGTGGGTCCCAGCAGTCAGGGGGGAAATGTTTTTTTCGTGAAATATGGTGGCCCGTCCGGTGGGTCCCTGCTGTCAAGTGGAGGAATAATTATTTTGCGCGTAATAAGGAGGCACTTCCTTGTGGTCGCCGCGGACCCAGCTGTCAGCCTCTCCACGCACAGTACTCTTTCGATGGAAGTCGGTCATTGACCACATTGACAACGCCGCGCCGAGAGCACCACGGCGGTGGACGACGGCGAGGCCTAGGAAGGGGACGACGCGGAGCCGGGGAAGACGCAGCTGTGGATGCCCACGCGAAGAGGAGTATGAGGGTTCACTAGTTCGACTGCGGTGTCAGGCTGCCGGCGCTGCAGAATAACAGGGGGTGTGGGTGAGTAGAGGGATGGCCTGGCCAGCGGTGGGAGTAGTAGGGGGCTGTGAGGCCTCCGCGGCATCACAGCCGGCCACGGGAGGCAGGAGCATGCGGCACGACTGGCGCTGCTTTGGGCGGCTGGAGCACGAAGACCAGAGGTTGAAGAAGCACTACGGCCGTTTGATGGACATCGTACGGTCACTGCAGCTAGAATCGTTTATATTTACTAAGATGAGAAAGCCCTTGGTACGTCAACTTAGTAGGCCCACAGGTCAGCCTCTGAAACGGTGCACCCCAGATGTCAGGGGGAGGAATCATTTTTTGGGTGGGTGAAGCTAGAATATCCGTGATTGAAGAAGAAGCACGGTATCCGTTGGATGGACATCCAATGGCCACTGCTGCTAGAACCGTGTGTTGACTATAAGTTGACAAGGCCTTGCATACGCATCAACTCTGTTTTTTTAGGGGAAGCGTCATCTTAGTAAGGCCAGAAGTGCGTGGCAGAGAACTTATAGCCCATTTGAGATTTGTAAGAATGTGCAGCCCATTTTTGAATTCTAATGGAATTTACTACAACCCATTTACAGTTTGTTAAAAGTACAGCCTATTTCAACCAACCGTTCAAAACAGAATTCAATAAAATTTCCCACATTTTGATGGGATCCGAAATATTTTTATCCTGAAATTTCTAGTCAGATTAAATACAATTTCAATATAAATTTATATTACATAAAAATCCAACGAAACAATGCGCTCGCAACAATTAATGAAATTAAAATTTTCAATATCCAAAAATAATATTTTATGAAGTAATTACGTGTTTGGTGCATTTTTTTATATTTACTGCCCAGTTTTTGTAATTACATCCCATTTATTATTTCTTAAAGCCCATTTTCTTGTTAAGCCTAATGCATCCCTCCTAGGAAATATTTGTAGCCCAGCGGGGCAGAGAATAACAACTTGACCTTGCCTGGGTATTCCTAAAAAAATATAGCTGGGCTAGCCATTTTCATCTTGAAAAAAATTAATATCTCGGCTGGATATCTGGCCTGGCTAGACAGGCCACAGCCCTCCAGTTAATACCTGCAGCGATGTTTTCGTTGTTGTTCAGAGGAGAAAAATTAATATCTGGGTTAAACATCGAAAAACTCTGCAGTGCTCACACCTCAAAAACACAAATACTGCTCGAGTTGCTTGGTCCCACTTGTCGGCCGCTTCTTGTGCAATTCTCTCGTTTATTGACTACTCCCTCCTTTCCGGTTTATAGTGCTCAATTCAAAAATCTCACCAATCAATGTAGATGGCTAGTGGTGGAATACTTTTTGTAGTTTTGCAAAAGCACCTAATTAATGCTCTTGTTATTCTCAAAAAATTATGTTTATCAATGCATTAATTGCAAAGCATGGATGCATAAAGTACATGCATTGGTCAATTTTCTCTTAATACTTGCATGCAATGATTTAATGCACCTTGGAATCTGAACATGTGATGGAAAACAACCAAATTGAGCCTTATAAAATGGAAAAACTAAAATTTTGAGATAAGCCCTATAAACCGGAAAGGAGGGAGTACATAGGTTAACAATGGTGTGGGACCGTGATGTCAGGAAACCAGGAGGAAGAAAAATAAATTATAGTTATATATATATATATATATATATAATAAGGAGGCACTTGCGTACGTGAGGCTATGGCCCTGGTGGGTCCCCATTGTCATCCTCTCCAAGTAAAGTCATCTCCTCGCCCGCGCGCGCTTTCCGCCTGAAATAGTCAGCGCCGCCAGCCCCGCTTCCCCGTGCAGGTGATTGCTCTGCCTTCAAAGGACACAAGTGTCGTCCGTCTGTCCATCTGCCGCCCACATTAATGATACGCGGTTGCCGAGGCGGCTACTCCAGCGCCACACGTCCGTCCCTCCGCCTCCCCCATTGCTATATAAACTGTTGCGCCGGCCATAGCCGCAGTCATCCGCATCTGTTCCCTTTCTCCTATCCACACCACTACTGCCCACCATGGCTTCCTCGCACTCCAGCGCTCTTCGGGGCGGGCGGACAACAAACCACAAGGAGATGGCAGCCATTGCTGCCGACCGGCTGGCCGGTAGGCAGCCGGAGGACGACGACAATCCGGCGCCAACCCCCTCCTCTGCGCCATCCTCGCCAGTGCATTGCACCATGATCATCGGCGAGGCCCGTTCCCAATATATGGACACGGTGTGGCAGATGCGTGAGGAGCAGTTCCGAGAGGCGCAGGCCGACACCGCCTACAACCACCATCTTCTCCAGGAGCACCTGCAGGCGGAGGAGTAGATCACCGCGGAGCGGGCGGAGCAGGAGGCGCTGCTCGACTCGTACCGCTCCACCCGCAAGGGCCGCCTCGAGCGCTAGCGGTACCGCATGCGGGTGGCGGAGGCTGCGGCCGCCTACAAAGAGGGCGATGAAGTAGGCGAGGCGCTGTTTGGCGAGACCGAGGACGAGGCAGAGTACAATGCTGGCTCCGACGAGTCCCCGCTCCACTGGTGTCGACGAGGCCCTTCTCCGCTGAGGCCCCGCGGCATCAAGAACGAGGCAGAGGACACTGCCGGCTCTGCCGAGGCCCCGCCCCGCCAACAACGAGGCAGAGGACATCGCCGACTCAACCGAGGCCCCACCCTGCCGGCAACGAGGGGGACGATTTCCACTGCTCCGCCGAGGCGCCGCCCGCCGGCAACAAGACAGAGGACATCGCCGGCTCCGCCGAGGCCCCGCGCCGCTGCCAATGAGGCCACGCCACACAGAAAATGAGGAAGAGTAGAACATGGTAGGTCGCCGCCGCTCGGATCCAAGTAAGGCCGCCGCTGCTACCCTCCGGATGAAGCCAAGCTAGGCGGGTTGACCATTGACGGCCGGTTAGCTTCTTGGCGGCAACGTGGAGTCGGAGAGCTGCGCTGGAGAAGAACACTGCTTCTACTTAACTGCTGGTGCAGTTGGCTGACTTACACGTGGGCCCAACAGGCCACATGTCAGGTACGCAACTGCACCTGCAGTTAAGTCACTGAAGCTTCTGTTTGGCTCAGCGGGACATAGGTGGGTAGCTTCAGTTAATTAATTATACCTCCAGCGCACCCCTTTTTAGTTGAAGAATGTATCAAATGTAATGAAATCCGGCATGTTTATATGAAATCTGACCTTGTATGAATGAATTTATTTTGATTAGTTCGAATTCCTGTATCACTGGCATTGGATGATCATGCAAAATAATACGTGCTAGCATTATTCCGAGGGTGATCACCTCGTTTGCAGCAGTTTCACATGTACTCCCTCCGGTCCTTTCTAGTCTGCATACAAGTTTTGTCTGCAGTCAAAGTATCTCTACTTTGACCAATCTTATACAAAAAAGTATGCACTTTCACGATGTGCAAAGTAAATAGGAACAGGAGTACAAAGAATTTGAGCAGCTTTTTAGCGTTTATGTACATTGCAATCAAACACACAGGGCTGCCAATTCATAGAGAACATTCAAAACAATCGATGATTATGCATCTCAGCGACTCACATGTCAGACACAATATTTACTTTACAACTAAAGAATAAAGAAAAAATTGATCGACGCTGCAGACAGCAAAGGGCTTCCCATTCGAAAATATCAAAAGCATGTCTTGCTAAAATCAATGAGCAAAATTTGACAAGGTTGTCCCATTCCAAAATATCAAATGCCTACGATTGTGGAATGGGCAGGGTTTGCCATCAGTTCGGACATTGACATGGCACCTCGTGCTAAATAAACCAGCTGTTCTTTTTGTGCAGCTCCACCAAAATCAACCAAATTCGCGCGTAGCTTGTATGATTTCGCCCTTATATGTTGCAACGCCTTGAACTTATCGGCGCCTTATTTCTTGTGGTGGAAATGAATGATTTGATGTATTCATGAATATTTTGTGCAGTTCCCATTAAAATCAAGCTGAGCACCCCTGTTTGCACAAATACAAAAAAGTGATTAATATAAAGCAGACTGTACTATGAATTGACAGTTTACACAGGCACCTACATGGTCCATGTAGATCACACTTTTAGAAAAATGGAACTCACCATAAAGAATCCTAGAACAACATTGTACTCGCACATCACAGCAAAAAATGGAGATTTGTCAGTCCTTCTGAGCTGAAGTTAGTTTGATCTTGTGGGGAGTAATGTAACCATCCTTCAACTATTCCATCTAATGAGAAGATAGACAGGGCTTCTTCATCCTGGCATAATTAGAACTAGTCACTTCACGTACTCCATATTCTTCTTCAGAGGAAGATGATCCTGTTGTGCAAAGACAAGAGGACTACTAAATGCTAGCATCCCTGTTTGCTCGAAAAAAAGGAAAGGAAATATTTAAAACAACACATATGAAGCACATCTCAAGGACAATACCACTTTTTCATGACAATATCTAAACAGTAGCACAACACCAATAGAGATGACAAAGCTCAATCATATGGATGAAATCAGTGGGCAAGTATCAACCTTTTTTAGGAGGCTTATTGTGTACAGATGAAGCACTTCTCCGGAACCATCTGTTGCTATCTATGGTGGTGGCCATGCTTACTATATACTCCTCGATTAGTTTAATGTTTCCAACATCTTCTTGTGCAGTTCCACTAAAATATATGGTATCTTCAAAGAAGATCCCTGTTTGCACCAGTAGAGATAATTACGTATTACATTAAGAGTGGCATGAAATCAGTGGCAAAACAATTGCTCGTTCCAGCCATAGCAATAAATTAAGATGCAAAACTATATCATTACTTGTGTCATCACAGTTCCAGTGCTTCTTTAAAGCACCGGGAGTTGATTTTTGTTTTTCTTCTGCTTGTTCTTCCTCTTCATCACTTGGTTCAATAACAGACAAGCTTCGCCTTCAATGTAAGATTTGGCATGTCAATTAGGGAGCACAATTATAGTGCTAAACTTAATTTTCTGATGAAAGTGGCAAAATACAGGCCAACGGTTGTGAAATATCCTTATCTTACCTCAATGGGATATTACGGTGCACATACAGATTGGAAGTCTTGTCTCCATTTGTGCAGTTCACTAAAATCAAGCAACATTATCCTAAAAGTAGCACAACATATGAAAGCACACTACAGAATCATGTGAAAGAAAGCTAGTAGTGACCTCTCATGATGCGGATGAACCAAATTTGCCAACACGGATAGGAAGTAAGATCTCCTCTTGTGCAGTTCCACTAAGATCAAGCAATCAAGCAACATTGTCGGTGTGATATTTTGGTTGAACTGCACAAAACACTCTTAAAACAAAAGTGTTTTGTGCAATGCAACAAAAGGTCACAATGGCAACGAGGTGAAGTATATAACCCTGTTTACACAGAGGTGCAAAGGAAACAACTAGTGGTCAATAACGGTGGATGACACAGAAGCCAACAAAAAGAAGCATCTACCTTATCTAAATGGGAAAGAAAGCAAGAAGTAGCATTTCTCAAACGGCGGCATTGATTAATATTAACATAGAGATTATATTAACAATAAAATTGGTTAAACATGTAATTTGCTTTTAACTGTGGCATTGCATCAATTTTCCAGCGGCATTATTAGAGGGTGTTTGTTTACAGGGACATTTTGGTGTAGGGACTAAAAAACTCCGTGTCAGTCCCATCTAAACCAAACAGGAGGGACTTTTCGGGACTAAAAGTGGGCATTTGGGACTAAAGAAAGAAGACCCCGAGGGAGTCTTTTTGGGAGTTTTTCCAACATTTGCCCCTCCCACGCATCGCACCTTGTCTCTATTAGTTCATTACTAGGGATAAAATGGTCTTTTAGCATGTCATTTAATAACCTCTAGTCCATGTTTAGTCCCTAGAACCAAGCAGGTAGGGACGAGGGAGTTTTTAACCAAACAGGGCCTTAGATTAACAACAGCTAATGAGTTGCACAGGACAGTGGACGCACCAGCACCATGTGCATCTACCGATGTACTGTGGTCATGCACAGTCTGTTGCAACAAAGAACAAACAACCAAGGAGCATATTTGTGTTGGTCCCAGTTTTGTTTTCTTTAGACACCTTTCCCTATGTCAGTGCAGCAAATCTAGTCCTGCTCAAACTCTACAGCCTTGTCCCCCAAAACAAAAGATCAGTTTGTTAGAGATGTGTGTACCGCGTTTGTCATTATTTTCCCTTTTCGACCAACGTAGGTGATGGATAGCTAGTCTGTACTAGTACTTTCGCCCCTTCCTTTCCTCTTTGGACCACGTCCTAGATTTATGCTATATACAACTTTTGCCACTACTTTCCTCTTTGAACCACATCATAGATTCATGGTATACATGCAGCTAGAGGAATGCATGTGGAGTAAGTAAATTATACCTTAAGGTTCTTGGGGCGTGGTTCGGTGGGTGATGGGACGGCGGCGAAGAAGAAGGAGTCGGAGGCCCTCCCGCGCCGCCACTAGGTGAAAGTGAACAACTGCACCGGTAGTGGATTCCCTCCCTAGCGGACGGCGACAGAGAGAGTGTGAAGCGTGCAAACCCTAGAATACAAGCGCCGAGGGTACAGCTTATACGTGATGAGGTGATTATACGGTCACTACGAGATCGTATAGCTCCATATCCATCCATTTTGACGAGTCAAAGAATCCTCCTGGCACAAATTATTCTCAAGTGCAGTTATCGAACCCGAGACCTCAAGTTTGATGAGCGAACAGGCTAACCAGCTACACAACCCTCCCGTTATGTTGAACGAGAGGAAAATAACCTTTTATACATTCCTGCATTCGTGTGACAAGCATGCCGTGTTTTTTTGTGTGTGGGAGTCATTGGGATTTCAATCATAATCGTGTCATGTGGCTTTGGTGGTAAGACTATCTACAGTGGTGCAGAAATAATGCAGCCATAGTCACCTTACCTCTCTCCACGTAGTAAGTTGGGTCCCACCAGTCAGAGGGTGAAACAAACAAATTAATAAGAAAAAATAAAAGCGCCAACGGTGTATCTTACCTCACACATATTGCTACTGCTCGGGAACACTGTCCAATTGATCCCTCTGTTCGCTCACATACTATTTTAAGTGAATCCTTATTATAACATGCACACAATTTTGGGCACTTGTATTCAACTTAAGTCAGTGTGCCACTGTATCTCGTATACTTACTACTCCCTCCGTCTAGGTGTAATAAGTCACGTTAGAAGGTGCAACGGGACCAAGGTGCGTGCTTGTGCATGTGTGTGTGTGTGTGTGTGTGTGTGTGTGTGTGTGTGTGTGTGTTTAACAGCATGTGTGTGTTAGAGAGAGCGACAGATCGACCTACTCCTATAGAGAGATGGTGTGTAGTGTACGATTTTAGCCGCGAGAGTCGGTGCATCCTCTCGCTTTCGGGCATGTCCGGTAGGGACATGCGGACAACTGCCACGCCCGCTCCTAACCAGCCTGGCCCATCCAAAGCCCCTCCATCGCCCGCGCGCGCTTCCCGCCCAAAACGGTCAGCGCCGCTCCAAAGAATCGGTGCCGCATTCATGCCTGGGCAGAGCGGACGCGACCTCTCACTGCCGCAAGAGTGATGGTTGCTTCGTCCGTCCAACTTACTGTCGGGTCTATGTGATTTGACGACTCATTGGTCTTTATTACTGAGGTATTAGGACTGCTGGATGTCCCACGCTTTTGGCGAAAGGAGGTACTACTAGATTACAATTTTCTTCATTCTTACGGCGGAGGAGTGCAAGAGCAGTGAAAACACGCAGGCTAGTGATTACATGGCCCATCTCACACTATCACCGGGCGACACCTAACTCTTTACATATAACTCCCTCCATTCCTAAATATTACAAGATGAGTCCCCACGCGTCGCCGCGGAGCAGCCGTATATCTCTCTGCGCAAAATTATCGATTTCATAGAACTAAAAAAACTCAATAACCGCATGTCAAATGTGGTAGCCAAACTAAATAAACTCCCATCATCATTTAGATCATCCCACGTAAGGAAAAAAGATCAGCCAACTCCTACTACATAATGGGATCATATTTTTCTTTTTGACATGTTAATGGGACTTAAAAGCTCACTTACATGCATGCTACTGGTGCATGCTTGCATGCAGACATGTTGATGTGATTTAAAACCCACTCACATGCATGCCACGGTATTTCTGCATGCTTGCATGTGGCTTAGTGCGGAGCCTCTCAATGTCTAGATCAGACGGCTATTATGGACTGATTTAGTTCATCTAATGGCTACATTAATTTTGATGATGTGGCTCAAGGAAAGGATAGAGAATTCCTGGTAGTGGGGGCTAGCTATTACTAGTAGATAAGTCTTTGTAGAGATTCCACTAGGTGAACTACATATGGAACAAAATGAATGAATCTACACTTAAAATGCATCTATATACATCCGAATGTGGTTCATGGTGAAATCTCTACAAAGACATATATTTAGGAACGGAGGAAGTACTAGTATAGTACGTACTGTAATTTATCGGCAAGATAAATTTGTACAATGCTATGAAGCTTCCAGCTTTTGTTACATGTATCTTGCATCCAAGGCTGCACGTTGCAACATTTCATCAAATACAAAGGAGACTAACATGCATGCTATTGCATCTCAATGATTGACAGATCATAGCAAATATGTACTCCCACCGTTCCAAAATAATTGTCTCAACTTTGTGCAAACTTTAGTACAAAGTTGTACTACTGCTAAAGTTGACACTTATTTTGGAATAGAGGCAGCTAAAGAAAAAAAACGATCCATGGAGTCCCTAGCCCTTGAAACGTGAACTCTAACCAGGCTTAAATTTGCTGGCAATGTTCGAGCTTCCTAATAAATGAAGTTTGCAACCTTTTGACCATCGAATCATTTTGTTCAGTTTCACCAAAATAGAGATGAGCATCCATGTGGCAAAGAAATTGAAGAAGCATGATTAGAATAAGATTACCGGGACTAGTTGATGAGACATAAACAAATCACAAATACAGTACGTAGAAGCCGGTAGAGGTATGTGCGGGGCAAAGAAGTAGAGAAATATCCACAGGGAGTGATGTGGGAAGCTGGAGCAGTGGTGCAAGCCAGCTGTAAAGGGAGTTGTACCTGAGGGACGTAGCTCAACATTGAGGAGGGCGGCGGGAGGCGGCAACTGCCCACATCACAGCAGTGAACAAGGGACGAAGGCAACCTCACAGGCTTTGTGAGAGAGAACGGCAGGGACCCCTGATCGGGACGTGCCGATAGTGGGTTTTTGCCGTCGACGACGGTGACCGCATCTACACTAAGCATCCACCCCTTCCCCCGGCGGACGTCATCCGCCGGGATGTTAGAGATGTGGCCACAGTCGTTTTGTGCGAGAGAGTGTGAAGAGAGCAACCCCAGCAAGCAACCGTGTAGGATGGCCTGTCCTGACTATGTATGTAGTGGAGCGGTTTCCTTTTCTCTCCATATGAACCTATCATATTGCGTATGTGCCCCTGAAGAAAAAAAACTTTATTTATAAATGATGCGGCACCTACTAATCGTTCTCCTATAACCTTGCGCTTGGCATCTCCAAAATATTAACCTTGCAGTTGGCTCTTCGCCTCTTCGAGAAGTCGAGCAATAATGGTAGTGCAGTATATATCGTTCTGGCTATATGAAACCGAATGAAATGCTGCACATCCACCACGTGGGCGAGGGTCGAGGGGGCGAGGGAGAGTGCTACATATGGAGCAAAATGAGTGAATCTACACTCTAAAATACGTCTATATACATCAGTGTTTGGAGTATGTACTAGTAGTTCATATTGAAATCTACGAAAGGACATATATATTCCAAACAGTATGATATAATCTCTATAACCAAGGTAGTACGGACGAGGAGTAAACGGAGGGAGTAGTAAATTTTTCTCCACGTCCTGCGAGCCACCGCGCGCATGGGCGAGGGAGTGGGCGTAAGGCGAAGCAAGCTTCACCTCATCCTGCGAGCCACCATGCCCGTGGGCGGGGGAGACGGTGTACTAAGGCCTTGTAAAATGGGAGGTGCTTAGAGAAATAAACCAGACTTTTCTTAAGCACCGGTGCTTATTTGTATAGGTTAGACGCTTAACTAAGCGTCTCTCCTGTAGAAATAGGCACCGATGCTTCAGAAAAAACCAGTTTATTTTTCCAAGCATCTCTCTAAGCACCTCCCATTGTACAAGGCATAAGCAAGCTTCTGCTCGTTCTGCGAGTTGATGGGACACATCAGAAGTACTCCAGTGTATAGAGCCTTGCCTCTAAGGTAGGCCCCACATGGTTTGCCTCTTTTTTTAATTTAACATAACGCATCAAGTCGCAATTTGTTTGTTCACCCGTGGTAGACGATCCTCCCTCCACCAAGTGGACAACCAGTACACGTGCCAAATTACCACGTGGGCTGCCTTTTTCGTATAGAAATGAGCTCCACTATGTACCCGTGCGGGTGTGGTTGGGAAAGAGACGGGAGTACGTGCGCCGTGCATGCACCTCTTCTCTTTGTGCATGTCCCCCACCAACGTGGGTGTGTGTGAAAGATACAAACTGCGTTCGTGATGTTTTTTGTTTTGGGGTGGGGGTGGGGGTGGGGTGGGGGTTGATTTCGTGAATTATTTGAGGGAATATGTGTCGATGACATCTAAAACAAAATTTTGCATGCAATGTGTGTGAAATGGAGTCCTATCCATATCATATATAGAGGGTCGGGCAATCCATGAGAAGAGAGGGAGGGGTCATAGCTATCGATAGAGTCGAAGAGAGGATCAAGTGGGTTGGTGCGAGATCGATGAAGAGAGCCATCGAAATTGTGTGTGTGTGCAAGTCAAAGATATAGGGCGACTAGCCTACCGGAATGTTAGAGGGCACATATCAAGTTTGTGTGTAGCAGGGAGACATGACTAGAGCACTTGATGTATCGATGTGTGTGCGGGGGAGGGGGTGGGGGCAGGGGTAGGCAGAGGCCTAACTATAGAGGTAGAACGACTCGTATATGTGTTGAGAAGGAGAAACCCGGCTATGTCTTGAGGGAGATCGGTCGACATCCTTACATAACTGAAGGACGGGAAATATGATGGGACAGAGAGAGAGAGAGAGGAGAGAGAGAGGGAGGGAGAGGGGTAGAGTGATGGATGGGTGATGGAGTTGCTTCTCGAAGATGGTGGGAGAGGCCTACTAGACAAACTGAGGGTGGAACTGCAATGTTATCAATAAGAGTGGGGATGTGTTTCTGTGTGTGCCTGTGTGTGATAGATCTGTCGGGACGCATCCATGCATGATGAAGGGGAACCATATGTTTGGTAAGCAAACCTAACTAGATCGTTAGATCAATTGCTATTTGTCGGAGGAAGGGAGAGACACAACTAATGAGGTAGATCGATCGAAGCGTGGGTAAAAATGAGTTATAAGGACCTAGCTAGCTATATGTATAGCGAGAGATCGGTCGGTTTACGTCCATTTGTTAGAGGCAAATAAGGCCCAGCGAGACGGATAGACAGAGAGAATGAAGCTAGGGGTGGTGCGAGAGGCCCAGCTACTAGCTAGATAGGGGGAGGAGTGTGCGGTTGTGAGATCGATGAAAAGAGGGGCGAGAATTTACACGTGTGTGTGACCGTATGAGAGACACGAGGCAAGGACACATAAAGGAGGAGATTGAAGGTGTGTGTGTATGTTGTAGGTAGGCATCGCTGGAGAGGTTTATCGATCGGTGTGTGTCGGAAAGGAGTTGTGGAGACTCTAGGAGAATGACCTAAAGAAAAAAAAATGAATGTGCCCGGTGGATAGAATGCCGAGGGAGGGGGGAGGGTGAGGAGGGCATGTGCATGCACGAGAGAAAGTTAGTGGTAGCTACAAAGGTTAGAGGATTGTGTGGGTGTAAGAGACTAACAAAGATCATAATTTGATAGGAATGCGGATTCATATATTTGAATAGGAGATCATAGTGTTTTAAACATTGCATGCATGAATATAGCGGTGATACACGTGCTGTGCACATGTTATACATAAAGGTGATAATGCATGGCGTTTGCAACTCACAGCTAAATGCCAAACAATCTAAACCATACTATACATCAAACAATCTCACATTTTATTTGAATTTGTGATAATGTGTGGCGTTTGCAGCTTACAACTAAATATCGAACAATCTAAACAATACTATACATTGAACATTCTCACATTTTATTTGAATTTGTGGTAATGTGTGGTGTTTGCAACTCACATCTAAATACTTGTAGGCGTAGTGGGCGGGGCACCATACATAATGTGATAAACACATTATACATATGAGACATGGTTTAGATTATGAAGATCTAGCTAGATCTAGAAATGTAATGTGATTTGAAATCAACATAAAGTGGATTAAAAAAATCGAGTTCGAGTTCATATAGTACACATAGTTCATATGTAACTCGAGACTAATCATGTGGTGTGCTGTGAAGATAATACACAAATGATGGTTTAACTTGACAATAATGATGATTGTAGATCTTATTAAAACAGAGAAACAAATTCAAATGCTTTGACTTCACAACAATCATTACTGTAGATTTTATTCAAATAGAGAAACAAGTTCAAATTTAGTTCATATTGAAGCGGTAGTATATACGTTTGGAATGCACTAAAATGTTCATTTGAGTAGTAGGTTGCATGCATTATACACGTAGCGAAATATTTTAATTGAACATAACATGAATTCAATCTTTTGAATGACATTTGTAGTGCGCATTGATTTGGTACAGTACACGTTAGGCTTGTCCGGAAATTTCAACACCCGCCTTGTTAGCCCGAAATATTTAAGATATATCTTTGTCTCATTGTGCTCCGACAACTCCCTCCATCTCAACCCGCGCCTTGCTATTCCGAAATTACAACGCGCGGGAAAACTCCCACCTCCTGTGAAATCCCAACACGCGAAATGCCCGTGGTACCCCTGAATCAAAAGAACCGCCTCAAATCAGTGGGGGTACTTTAGTAACTTACCCCACATTTCGGACAAGCGCGTCCCTAAGCCATGGTTCCCCACTGCCATCCCATCCGCCCACCCATTCGTACACCGAGGCCGCGAAAACCCGCGACGAAACCCTCACCCTGCTCCGTCCGCCACCCAGCCGGAGCCTCTCATCGTCCCGCCAGCTCAGCCACCATACCGGATGAGGATCCGTCGTCGATCTCGTCGTCCCGCCAGCTCAGGCACCCCGTCCTCCACCTCCAAGGAGCTGCCCCAACGTTCCCCTCGTCTTTCGTGCCACCTCCATTCCCACACCGCCGTCTTCACCTGCACCACCGGAAGAGCATAATCATCACCGTTTCCTCGGATGAAGTTGTGGCCTAATCGGCGCCACCAAAGAGATTGTACACTAATCGCCACATTTTCTTCTTGATGGGATCTCATGGTGCTGCTGGTGCTCGGTCTCGAGCCGACATGGCACGGCTCCATCCACGGCAGCGTCGCCGGCCACTTCCTCCACGGCGTCGCTCCCTCCGCAGCGACGTCCACATCAGTAGGAGCTGCTGCTGCTTTAGCTCTCGCTCGCGTTGCTGCTCTGCTCTTGCTCTCGATCCCCTACCTGGTCTGCTCTTGCTATTGCTCCTGCTCACGCTGCTGCTCTCGCTCTTGCTCTTGCTTGCGATGCTGCTCTGATTTAGCTACACTTCAGTTGACTGCATCGTGTTTTGGGTCAGTCGATTTTCAGGGGGTGGGGGGGCCTCGCCGGGGTGAAGGAAGAACCAGCCGCAGCAGGGAGGGGGGCTCATCGGAGAGGTACCCCACTGTCTATCTTAGGGTTCAGGGTGGGGGCGGTGGTCGCCGGCGGTGGCGGGGAGTTGGCTGAGAGCTGGCATGGGGATCGCCGGAGAAAAAGCTCGGCACGGGGGGGGGGGGGGTGCCTAGAGGGATGGCCGAGGCGGCGGTGGACCAGCGGTGGGAAGTTTTTTCGGGGCGGTCGGGGCGGCGCACCGCTGTCCGCGGGCGGTGGGGGGATATTGTTTGGCCGGTGGTGGCTGGCGGCTCAGGGAGGTGGAGGTTGAAGATGAACCGCAGGCCCTTGATTTCATATCCAACGGTTGCAAAATCGACTGACCAGAGATGAAAAAGTTAGTCGACCGACGTGTAGCCTCACCTTGCTAGTGCGTTCAGTTTCGACAGCAAAATTCAGTTTCGACAATTAAGTTCAGTTTCAACAGTTAAGTTCAGTTTTGATAGTTAAATTCAGTTTCGACAGTTAAGTTCAAAGATCAGCGGCTGATGTATTTTACATCTAGCACTTTGTGGTTATGTATTTTACGTCATGTATTGGAGATGCTATTAGAATTCCACTCAGGTTAACGTTGTTCATTATCTCTCTTGTCCTGCTTCAGCCTCGGCGTCGTACAACTCACTGGAGCTGCTCCAACGATGAAACCCTCCATCACAGCGGAGCAGTACCTCGGGCTCCATCTCCAGACACCAAAGATCTTCTTCCCCTCCTCCGACAGCCAAGTCAGCCGGAGCATCCTCACCTGCCAACCCAATCACGCTGAGATAGACATGGCTTTGCCAAAGAGGTTGTACACTTGTTGTATCTCTTTTTTACTTTACATGTTATATATATATATATATATATATATATATATATATATATATATATATATATATATATATTGTCCACTGAGCACACAGATTTGTTCCTTTAGTGTCTCCTTGAAAGAAAAAACGCAGGAATTTTAATTTTCACCTGTCCTCCTTTTCAAATTCCTATTCATGAAGCACAAGACTAAGAGATAGTAGCATAATAGCATTATAACCGTACATTTTCTTGTGGTTTGACTTAATCTCACCATGCTTCTTTGCATCCTGTGATCTTCCAATTGTTGTGAATCAAACACCCAGATTGGCAGAAATCCTGTGTTTTTAAATTCTCTATTTTGCACGTGCATTCCTATCCTATTCCTGTCTATTTCCTATCCCTGCATTGTTGGAATCCTCCAATTCAAACGAGCCGTTACAGAATGACTTCTCTTACAGATAGTTGTCAAAGAAAACCTTGCGTGGGTTGTCCCGCTCCTGCTGCGCCGTTGTCCACCCCAGCTCAGCTGCTCCAATGACAGAAGGGTCTAGCACAGCAGGGATCCGGCCTCCAGACTGTCTTTCGCCGCCTCAGATCTTCTTCCCCGCCGCCGACAGCCATGAAAACTGCATTACCATCATCAACCGACCAGATGACCTTGAGGACTACACGGGTCCGCATGAGAGGTCGCACTCTTTCGTGTCTCCTTACGTTATGCATAGCTTAATATTACATGCTACTTTATCATCTTGTTCACCGATTAGACTCTGAGTCAAATCCAAACTAATGGTCAAACTTGAGTTTTTAAATGGTTGTGGGGTACATATCGGGGCCGCAATCAATAGTATCTATCTACTATCTGGTTAATCTCTGGTGTCTACTATGAGTTTCATGTTGGGTGGGAAACAAACAGTAAAGAGGCCATTATCTGTATTTTTTAACTGAAGCCATTATCTGCCTGCTATTATTGGTTTTGGGTCTATCCACAGGTTGCTACCATCACTCTGGATTTGTGCATGCACTCCTTACATAATCTTACTATGTTTTATTCCTATGCATGACAGTTATTGTAAACAATGGAACGGAACATGTTGAGCAAAAGAGCCTTGCGTGGCAATAAAATTTCATGCAGACGTCGCTCCATGGTAGGCGCAAAGGCAGCCCCCCTCCACACATTTTGGATTGTAATCGAGAGGAAGATATCTGTTCTAAGGGGGATTCAGAAGGAGAAGACAACTCCTACTTACCCCCTGAGGTCTTCGCTCTAATTTGGCATGCTGATGGTTGTTATATCATGCATATGGTGTCTTGCATTGCTTACTTTATACATCAAATATGTCATCTGCTTAGTTTAGACATCCTTTGTGCGAATGCCATCTGTTTAGTTTATTCATCGTTTATGCGAATTATGCAACGCCATCTTGTTTAGCCAGGCATCATATATGTGAATTTTGCAATGCCATCCTGCTTATCCAGTCATCTTATATGTAAATTATATCAGGCCATCCTTTTTTTCGGTACATATTACATTTGTCAACAATGTTAGTACATTCAACTACTCTTCATGTGCATCAGCCATTTGACACGGTGATGGCAAATTCTGGAGTGAAAACAAGGTCTTCAGAGCAGACTATGCTGTCTGACGAAGCGCATATCTCGCTGGTTACGGATAGCTCCTCAGAGGAGGATTCAGAGACAGATGACCAGTCCTATCCCCCCCAAGGTGTATGCTCTAACTTGTCAGGGTTATGTTGCTCATATTGTGCGTATGGTGTCTCACATTGTTATGTCATTTGATTAGTTTAGACATGCTTTGTGTGATGCCACCTGTTCAGTGTCTAATTACCATATATGTGAATTATGCATTGCCATCTTGTTGCAAGGCATTATATATGTGAATTATACAATGCTATCTTGTTGCAAAGGCATTATATATGTGAATTATGCAATGCCTTGCTGTTTATCCAATCATCATGTATGTGAATTATATCATGCTATCATTTTTTTGTGTTTCGTGTTCCATTTGTCGACAACGTTTGTATATTCAACTACTCTTCCTGTGCATTAGCCATTTGAAGCGGTGATGGAAGTATCTGGAGTGAAAACAAGGTATTCAGAGTAGACAATGCTACCTGCTGAAGCAAACATCTTGCTGGTTGCAGAGAGCTCCTTAGAGGAGGATTCAGAGACTGATGACCAGTCCTATTTCCCCCCTGAGGTCTATGCTCAAACTTGTCAGGGTTATATTACCCATGTCATGCATGTTGTCTTGCATTGCTTAGTTTTTACATCATATATGGATTTCCATCTGCTTACTTGCTTAGTATATAAATCATGTATTTGAATTATATCATGCCATAATGTTTACATAGTACATACACATCATCTATCTGAATTATTGTGGGGACCCCGACTCATAAGTCATGATCACCGAATGCACATGTACAGTGATCCCAAAGATCAATGCTCACTGAACACACAGAAGCTGAATAACAAGAGTCTTACATCCATACATACCGTCTTACACAAATTATGACCATTATGGTCGAGTCTTACATTGATAAAGCCTTAAGGGCTGAACATCAAATGAAACACAAGCAGCGGAAATCTTCATCGATAAATAGAACCCATGCCATCTGCCTTAACCCCACAGGCATTCTGACTGGGAAACGTCCTAGTTCGCATGTTCGTCTCCAAAGAACTCTTCTTCAAACTCCGGTTCTTCCAAGCCTGGTCAATTAAATAACCAGTGGCAAGCCAATGAGTACTTTGAATGTACTCGCAAGCAACCCATGTTTTGGTTCAAGATACAACAATGCATGATATGGGTATATTTTTGCGGAAAGCTAGTTTTGAGTGCAATGACATGTTCAACAACTTGTAAGACGTGCATCAAGATAATTCAAGTAACCATGAGGACAGGTTACAGATATCAACATAAATAGAGTGGGCACCAACCCATCTCAATCATGTCAAGTCCCTTGACTTGACCCAAGCAGTTTTATCACACATACACACACGGTTGAAAACTCTGGACGTAGTTTAAGCAGCACCGCCCAACTGTCCTTGACCGTGGACACGGCTATTCGAATAGTTTTACACTCTGCAGAGATTGCACACTGTACCCACAAGATCCGGGGAACTTCTGTGTCATCCACGACCCGCGGTACCTCAAGTACCCGGGGTAAGCACCCGGTCACTACCTTTCCCTAGACGACCCTAACATGGAGTCCACTCGATTGGTAGTAATCCCCGTGCCCAACATTTCACATCATAAAGTTGTGGAGCCTCGCTCCCATATTCATCACATACCACAAGCACGGGGTACCAACGGTGTGTCCGGTGCTGTAAAGACAGTCATGGCCGCCCTACCTAGCATGACCCCGTCCCGAGAGAGAGCACCAACTCTCCCCCGTCACTAGTAATGCGGGCTCCAAGCTAGTATCGGCCTAGGTAATCAATAATGCCCTTTCCCATATAAGGGTAGAGTGGTTGCGCATGTAAGGTTGGGACAGTCGACAAATCTTAAATCTAATCCGTTTTCAAAAACAACACACACACTTGCCTCGGTACACCACTTCGTCATCAAGTGGTTACCTATTTCATCATCTCCCTCGGGCATAAGTGGCACCCGATGGGGTTTTCGAAAAAGTCTTTTGAAAATACTTTGCCTCCTTCACCATGCATATACCCGTTCCTTTTTTGCGTAGCACTACCTTAGCATCCTATCTACTCCCACCGGCATAACCCTCATAAGAAGTTAGGGTCATGCACAATGCAAGTATCAACGAGGAATTAACGGTGGCAAACCATCAACGTGGGTACCACCTCATCATGATTCCGATGCAACAACGATAAGGTACTATATGACATGCATAAAAAGGTTTCATAGACATGGTCAAAAGGGCTGCTTGCCTGGCTCAACAAAGTCTTCTGAGTCTTCAAAGTCTTCTGGTCCAACTCCTTCGTCAGCAACGCAATCTATCGTCGCAAAATAATAACGAGAAAATAACGCAATAGTAAAACAGAAAAACCAAAGTGCTCAGAAAAATGTCAACTTATTTTTGTAAAATACTAGGCTGAAAACTAAGAAGGGAGTAATTCTTAGTTTTGGATTTGGAGTTATACAAGAGGGGATATGAATTTCCAAACAGAGATTAAACTGCTCAAATTTGAATTTAAATTTGAACAGTACATAAAAGTTGGTTGGATTTGAATGAAAGTTGCACCATTAAATAGGTTGCAATATTCTAGGAATTTAGGAATTGGAATTATTGCATTTGGATTATTATTTAATCCTGTGGAATTTTTGGAATAATGACAGAAAGGAAAAAGGGAAAAGGGTACTGTGCCACTGGGCCAGAACAGCCGCAGGGCAGCAAGCCCAGCCAGCGAGGCGGCCCAGCGCGCCGGTGCACGCGCGCGCCAGGTTTAAACCTGACGGGCGGGGCCCAGGCGTCAGGGCGAGGGGCTGACAGACGGGCCCCACGGCCATCGTCGTCAACCCTGGGTCAGAGGGGCGGCGAGCTCACCAGCGACGTTTCCGGGCACGGCGAGGTGAGCTGAGGGCACCGCTGGACTCCTCGTCGTGTCGCCGTTCGGGTGGTGCCGGAGTTGGTCGCCGGAGTGCAGGGGTTCGCCGGCGATGAGGTTCGCGGCGGAGGAGCTTCCGGTGTCGACGGCTCCGGTCGTTTCCGGCTGCAAATGAGAGGGGAAACGGAGGGGAAATGATCAGGGAGGTGAGGAGAGTCCAGATCGAGAGGGAGAAGGGGCGGAGGGAGCCCGTACCCTGAGATCGACGGCGACCCAAGGCGGCGGAGCTCCGGTCGATCCCGAGCACAGAGGCCCTCCGGGGGTGATTGGGTGGTGCGGGCGTGCTCCTGGGGTGTGACAAGGGGGCAAATGCCACTGGAGCGGCCTGGGGCGGGCTTATATAGCCGCACGGTGGTCCACCGTGGACCTGTGCGCCGGCGAGCTCGTTGCCGTCGCCACGGGTCATGGGGGCCTGCTTGGTTGTGTCTGGGGTGTTCGTGGGTGTCGACTACGCCCAGGGGAAGAAGAGAGAGAGGGAGCAGGGGGCCAGAGGCACCGCGCATGTGAGCACGCTCACTGGTGCGCTCGGGCGGCCCTTGTTCGCTAGCGCGGAGGCGCGGGGAGGAGGAGAGAGGAGGGGGCCGACCGCGTAGCGTGCCGCAGACGCCGAGGCGCATCGGCAGGCGCGCGGGGAAGGCCTGAGGTGGCCGGAGCTGCTTGGCAGGGGGCGGCTACAGTGCGGGAGCGCACTATAGCGCGCTCCAGAGCGCCCAAATGGCTGCCATGGTATTGTTTAAAGGGCAGGGGCGTGCCCACTAGTGTCTAACAGGTCTAGGAGGGAGTAAAGAAGTGGGGTGGTGCATTGGATGCCATGGATGGCCACTGGAGTGAGGAGGGAGGTGAGGAAGAGGGAGAAGTGAGCTGTCCAGAGAGAGAAAGAGGGGAGTTTCACCCCTCAATTATTGAGCTGGGGACTTTCCATTGTTGCTAGAGGTGAAAGGGGGCTAGGAGGAGCTGTGGTAAAATTTGAGCTCCCCAAGAATAGTGGAAGGGGTCAAAATAGTGGTTTTTGCAAAATGTCAGAAGGTATTTGATAATGTTTTGGGCAAGCAAATGAACTCCAAATGCCGTAAGACTCCACAGGGTGAAATGACTCATATAAATATGTCCTTCCACCAATTTGGATATTATTTGGGCAAAGTTGCCAATGCAACTTTTGTAAACCCTAGAAATGAGCAGAAATAGACTTGAGTAGATCTAGTTGAGCATAACACTTCTCCTTGATACACCACTTTGTGTAGTGGCCTCATCTGGTCATGTTAACATTCTCACAAAAGTTGGGGTTAAGGGGAGAAAGTTGGTAGTACAAAGTTGCTCAAACTTGATTCTGGTCAGAGAGGGTTTTGGGGCCTTTTGGTGAACCAAAATGACTTTGATTGACATGAGTCTTTGCAAGATCATCACAATATGCATTTGTGACTTGCTAGATTTTTCTTGGATTTATATGAAAATATTTCCTGTAGAAATATTTTAGATCCTTGAAATAGGCAGGAATGGTTTTGGGAGGTTTTGTCCAATATTTTGATCATAACCATATGTTGAAACTCTTATATATGGAAAATATATGTCCACTGAGTTTCCCTGATTTTTGTCAAATATTTTTGAAATAATAAAATAATTTTTCCCTATTAAAGACCATTTCTGGCCTTAAGAAAAAGCTTTTAAATAAAATAGAAAAATAGCTTTTAAAATTATATTTTTGTGGTTTCTGGGTATCCTATATCTAATAGGTTTCAAATATACTTTTGAAAAGATTTTTCACACCTCAAATCAAGTACTTGCAGTGCAAATCTTAATTCAAGGGTTTTTGGAAAGCTAATTTTAGAAAATACTTTTTGGCCAAATTATTTTTGTAAGAAAATACTAAATTGCTCTATACACATGGCATGATCATTGGACAGAAGTTTGGGGCAAGGAGAGGAAGTATAGAAGGTGAAGTAGTTGACTATTAAGAGCACTTGAAAAACCACAGAGAGAAAACCAACTCCAAATAAAAGCCAAGTAAAGCAAAAGTTTTTGTTGGTCCAAATTTTCATGCTTTAATAATGCAAATGAAGTGTTACAAAATGCAGGGTGTGACAGACCTACCCCCCTTACAAGAATCTCGTCCCCGAGATTCCTAAACTAGGCTTTAAAGAGATACGGAAACTCGGTTCTAAGGTAGTCTTCACGCTCCCAAGTTGCTTCTGCTTCAGAGTGGTTTCTCCACTGGACCTTGAAATACTTGATGGCGCGGCTTCGAGTGTGTCGCTCGGCCTCATCCAGAATGCAGATGGGCCTTTCACGGTAAGTCAAATCAGGCTGAAGGTCAATGGCTTGGTGATTGACGTCCTTGTAATGATCAGGCTTGTCTGGAACTTGGAGACACTTCCGGAGTTGTGACACGTGTGTCGTGGGAAACGAACACCTATTGGGCAGGGCCCCTTCTCGGTCCGGAAAGGGAGCGAAGGGCGCACGCAGAGAGATTGAGGCGAGAGCACGCGAGGGATTTTACCCAGCTTCGGAGCTCTCCGGAGAGATAAAACTCCTACTGCTGCTTTGTGTTTTCTATTCTGTTCTTGCTCAAGAGCGTAGATGTGTTGTAGTGTCGAATGAGTCGAACCCCTTCTACGTGCGCATGGGCCTCCTTTTTATAGTGTAAAGGGGTCACCGACAGGTGGCAGTCTAGAGAGAGGGGTAAAAAGTAAAAACGGAGGTTGGTACAACCGCTACCAACAGTGCCCCCTACCTAACTCTGACGGCAGGGGACAAGGGCATTTAATGCCCGTCCGGTCGCTCAAACAGTGTAGGAAATGACCGTTAGGGGCGCCACCGATCGCCACGATGGCCTTCTTGTCATCTTCACTTGCCACCTCGCACCGCTTGGCTGCACAGCTACCCGCCACGTGCACCGGGAGCGATCCTGCGGCGACATGTCGTCGGATGCGCTGGAGCGTGGGCGCAGAGTGGTGGCTTTGCCGCGGCAAGCGCCTTGCCGCGGTCGCTGTCTCGTCGCACCCGCAAGCTTGCCGCTCGCTGGGTCTTGGTTGGCCTTCCCGGCAAGCTCCTCTTGCCGCGGTCTTGTCCTTCCCGGCAAGCTCCTCTTGCCGGGGTTCTGTCGTCTCAGCTAACACTTTGTTCTTGAATGGTAGTAATAGGAATGACGAAGGATCTTGGCAGACGCCCGGCAAGCCCTGCCGCGGGGCGGTGCGACTGCCCGTGCCCAAGTTCGGGGTACTAAGGTACCCCTACTTTAGTACACCGACAGGAGCCCCCGGGCCTGGGCCATACACGGTGCCGAGCGCTGTTGGGCCAGGCCCAAAACAGGGCACGGGCACGCGTGGCCTGGGTCCAAACCAAATCTACTCCGTATCCACCGCGTCCTCCCGTAACGGCACGCGTCAATCGCGGCGTCGTGGGAGAGATCGTGGGTAATTATTAATTCAGGAAATGCGTAACGTTCGCATCCCCTGTTTATAAGCAGAGGAAATAGGGCCGTTCCCCCCACCTTCGCCACTTGCAGTTCCTTCCTCCGAAAGCTCTGCCGCTCCCCTCCGCTTCACAAGCCGAAAGAGAGCAGCGCTCCGCCGCCCGTCGCCGCCGTCGCCCTCAACACCTCCGCGCTCCCCCGCCGCTTCCGCCATGGCTCCGAAGACCGGCAAGGGCTCAAAGTCGAGCACCAAGTCGGCCGAGGCGTTGCGGCTCGAGGCGCTGCGCAAGGAGCGAGTGCTTTTCCCCCCCGAGCTCACCCCGAAGGCGCTGCGGGAGGAATTTTACCTCTTCTGGTCGACGCAGATGCGGGCGCATCCGCGCACGCCGGTGCTTTCCGCTGAGGCTTCCAAATCGAAGCGGTGCCCAAAAGGGTACCATTTCTTTCTTGTGTTCTTCTATTGCGGGCTCTGCCCACCTTTGTCCGATTTTCTCTGCGACATCATGAATACCTACGGGTGTCATCTTCTTGATTTCACCCCCAACGCCGTTCTGACAATGGCGGTTTTCGCACACCTCTGCGAGAACTTCGTTGGCATCCTCCGGAATATCGCTCTTTTTCGTCATTATTTCACCTCCCGGGCCGAGAAAGGGGAGCCACTGGCTGGCAGAATTGCCTGGAGCTCACGGATCGGTATGAAGGAGGTGTACTTGACGGGCGAGCTCCGCAGCAAGTGGGATGAGTGGAGGGCGGAGTGGTGCTGGATCGTTGACGCCAACCCGCAGCCCTTCACCAACATGCACCAGACCCGGGTAGTGCGCGGGGGCGACTGGAGCGCTCTGTCGCCAGACGACACCAAGCTGAAGATTGCCACTACCCGAATCCTTCGGCTCAGGCTTGCCGGGCTCACAGTAGGGGCAGTTGGCGCGGATTTCCTTCACCGTCGCATCGCCCCTCTGCAGAAGAGGGGGAGGCCCGCCTGGATATTTGGCGGCCCGGCGGATATCATGAGGCTGCGTCCAGGCCTCAACTTCAACTTCACGGTTCTGGAGCTTGACGGGATGCTGAGGGAGCTGTTCAAGCATGACGCCAACCATCCAGAGTGGTTCAAGCTGCCGCAGGGCATCATCCCGTTGTGCGACAACTCCCAGCGCGATCGCATCTGCGCAATGATGCCAGAGTGTGACTCGCACGGGATAAGCGCAACTTGGATAGAGCCCGCCGACGACGTCGTGCAGCAATTCTTCGATGGCTTGACGGAGGTAGAAGTCAACTCCGACGAGCAGAGGCTCCTCACCCGCGACACCACCGACGACGAGATGCGGTACATCGCCACCAGGGCCGAAGAGGCGGCGGCAGCCGCTGCCGCGGGCGAGTTTGGCTTCACGTTGGAGGAGGCAGAGGCGGCCGAGGCGGCAAGTCTTGCCGACCGGGAAGACCATGCTGGAGAGGTCGTTGGCGAGGGGGAGCCCGAGGCCGAAGCGAGCGAGCCCGCCGGGGGCGCGAGCGGCCAGCCGTCTTCGAGCAGCTTGCCGCAGGCGGAGCCCCCAGCGCAGCCCCAATTCCAACCAAGAAGGCGCCTCCGTCGAGTTGGAGATACAGCGGGGCGGCAAGCAGGCCAACAGCCGCAGCGCCGTGGGACACACTCCACCGCGGCAAGTACCGTTGCCGCGGGAGCATCTCAGGCCGCGCCGGCAACTGAGGCGGGGTCTTCCCGGGCTGCCACGCCCGATCCTGCCGCAGCTCCCGGCAAACGTCCAAGGGAGCCTACTCCTCCGCCTCGCCGCGCAGAAAGGGTACCAGACTTCGACCTCTCTGCGCTGAGCTCCGACGAGGAGGAAGAAGAGGAGGAGGAGTAAGGCTTTCTTCTCACTGCGCTTGTTTTTTTTGATCTTTGTTGTTTCTGGTTTTGCATCTGATTTGCTTCCCTCTGAATCCTTGTTCCATTTCAGGACTCTGGCCGAGAGAGCGGCGAAGAGGGCCAAGGTCCCTATGGTTGTCATCGAGGACGATCCTGCTGTGACGGCAGAGGACACGTCCGAGACTACCTTGACGGACCCGGTTCCTTCTCCTCGCAGTAGCCCCCAGCACAGCCCCCAGCGTAAGTGTTTGGTTCACTTCCTGTTGTGGGGCGCGCATGGGTGCTTCTTCTTTTGCTGACATCTTGATTGCTGATTCATTCGTGTAGGAGCAGAGCAGGCCCATCAGGAGCAATCAGAAACCGCCCCGGAGGTGCTGTCTGCTTCGACTACGCAGCCAAGGGACGATTCCCCGACAAGGGAGCGCTCCCCGGCAAGGGAGAGGTCCCCGGCAAGGGACGGAACCAGTGAGCCCTTGGTGGAGGAGCCCATGGTCACAGAGCCCAGCACAGGTAACCTACCTTGTCGGAAATCTTCCCTTGGGTTCTTTTTCTGATCTTCTTTTTTCTTTTTTGGATATTTGCTTAACTTTTCTTTCCTCTTCCTATCCTCAGATCCCCCTCTCGTAGACCCGATGGAGACCGAGCCCGCCGGTGAGGAAGGCGCACGCGGCAACACTGAAAATGCCGCCGCTGGCGAGGAAGAGGCCGGCGCTGGGGAACCCGCCGACGAGGAATCCGCCAAGGCTGCTGGCGCAGGAGCCGGAGAGGGGTCCGGCGATCGTACTGACGACCCGGAGGGCGCAGGAACGCAAGGCGCTACACCGTCCGCCGACCCCTCCGCCGCTGATGCAGCGCCGGGCTCCGAGGAGCCCCAGCCAGGAGCATACTTGAAGGCCGGCGAGGGCGTATACATCAAGCTTCCCTGGGCGTCGAGCTCCAGGGCGCCGATTGAAGGAGAGGAGTTTGATGGAGAAGTACTCGCCTCTGCTGTGCTGGCAGTGGTTGATGCGCCTAGCAGCAGCAGTGGCGAGTCCGAGGAGGAGCAGCTGCTCCGGAAGTTGGTGTCACTCTACCGCGCCCGTCAAGCGAAGCTTGAGTCCCGGGAAGCGCTTGTCGCGCAGGCGGGAGTTGACATAGAGAAACACGCGCAGGAGCTCCGGAACCGCAACCAGGAGGCCCTCCGGTCCATTGCTGAGGAGAGGGCACAGCTCGACGAGGCGAATAAGGCGTTCATCCTGGAGAAGGCTGAAGCCGAGGAGCAGCAGAGGCTCGCCGCTGAGGAGCAGTCCAAGCGGGAAGGTGAGCTGATACAGAAGAAGGTGGACTTGGACAGCCACGAGGAGGAGCTCGCTGTCCGGGAGCAATCACTTGGCGGGGCACTCAAGGAGGCGACGGATGCCGCCGCGGCTGCTGAGGCTGCCAAGAAGGAGTTAGAGGTGAAGGTGACGCAGCTGGAGGCGGACATGAAAGGGAAGAATGAAGAGCTTGCCGCACTCCAGCGCGAACGCGAGAAGGATGCCCGCGCCCATGGCGATCTGCAAGTTCAGCTCGCCGACAAGATCAAGGAACTGAACGCCGCCAAGGACTCGAGCGCTGATCTGGAGACGAAGCTGGCCACCTTAACGGAGACGCTGGACACCGCCAAGAAGCGAGAAGATGACTTGAAGAAAGAAGTCAAGGGTAACGAAGAGCTGCTGACGAGGGCTGCCGAGACTCAGAACACTTTCAAGGCCACGGTGGAGCTCTAGACGGAGGGCCTCGTCAACATTGCTGCAGCCATCGACGAGGAGTTGGCGGAGCTGGACTTGGCGGGCTTCGGGTACTCCACCGACGAGAACCTCCAGCCCAGCGCCAAGCTTACTCTTTTCTTCAAGGGCGTGGTGACGGCCCTCCAGCAACTCCGGGAAAGGATCCCAAAGAAGCTGGCGGACGAGTCGCGTGCAATCTGCGCCAAGGTCTTGGAGAAGGTGCTGGTGAAGATCCTCTTCCGCAATCCAGGCCTCGACCTCTCCCGCGTCCTCAAGAAGCTGCCGGCGGGTGCTGATCTTGAGGAGCTCAAAGCAATGTTGCACCCATCATGGACAAGGTGAACGAATTCAGGAGGATCGATGGCGAGCGCGCGGATTAGGCCACTTTTCTTCCCCTTTTCTTCTTCTTGCCGCTGCTAGGTATGTCATGGAAACAATCTATTAGAGCGCGGCAAGTTGTTTATTGTAATATAACTTTATTCTGGGTACTATCTGCTATGTTACTTCCTTTATTCGGTTCCATCCCTTGTATGTTTTTACCCTACGCTTTTAGGGAACTTGCCGGCGCAAGCACACTTGCCACGAGCGCTGAGTGCGGAACAGCAGCAGCCTGCTGGCGGTGTTTCCTCCGGCAAGAAACCTTGTCGAGACTAGTCGCGGCACACTTTCATTGTTGAGCGGACTCGAAACAAAGTAAGGGTGCAACTTAGCCACGAGCCGGTTCCTCCGCGCACAGGTTTTCCATACAAGGCACGGTCGTTCAAGGAATATAACTTAAAAAATTTAAAACTGACTGTGCTCAAACTTTGGCAACTTAGCTTTTCTGTCGTCTGTGTCCCGGCAAGGCCATACTTCTTTGAACGACGCCCGGTCCACACCTTTATCCTCTCCTCCCCCCCCCCCCCCGTGAACTTGTGGGCGAAGGAACCTTCTTTTTGAGAAAAAGAAAGAAGAGAAAATAATGGTATGGGGCCTTAAGGCTCGTTATTGCTTACCGGGGGTAAGTGCTGCATAAAGTGTCAGATAAAACATGCAAAAAAGAAAGAATGCATGAAATTTGACAAGATGTGCGAAGCACACGTGAACTTTATTTATGCACGGGATCTGCGCCCGGCTTTGTACAAAGTGTTACATGCAACAGCGGCAAGGCTTGTACAAAAGGTGGTTGCCGGAACAGATTCCGGCAACCGCGCCTTATGGGTAAAACTTGCGAAGATGCTCTATGTTCCAGGAATTGCTCACCGGAAAGCCATCTTCGGTCTCAAGGCGGACAGCGCCGGGCCTAGTGACTCATTTCACCCGATAAGGGCCTTCCCACTTCGGTGTCAACTTGTTGGAATTCTTGGCGGATTGAACGCGCCGAAGAACAAGGTCGCCTTCCTCGAAGCTTCTGGCATTAACTTTGCGGCTATGGTAGCGGCGCAAAGCTTGCTGGTAGCGAGCAGCTCGTACAACAGCCTGAAGACGATCTTCCTCGAGGAGCAGCGCGTCATCTTGCCGCAGCTGCTCTTGCTCAAGCTCATCGTAAGCGAGCACTCGAGGCGATCCGTATACGAGTTCCATGGGGAGAACTGCTTCTGCTCCATAGACAAGAGCAAAAGGTGTCTGGCCAGTGGCTCGATTTGGCATCGTCCTGATCGACCAAAGAACCACCGACAGCTCCTCGATCCAATTTCTTCCGCACTTGTGCAGCCTGTCGAAAGTTCTGGTCTTGAGCCCGCGCAGCACTTCAGCGTTTGCCCTCTCCGCTTGACCGTTGCTTCTCGGGTGAGCAACAGAAGCGAAGCAGATCTTGGCGTCAAGATCTTGGACGTACTGCATGAAGGTGCGGCTCGTGAATTGTGTGCCATTGTCGGTGATGATCCTGTTAGGGACTCCGAAATGGCAAACAATTGACCTGAAGAACTTGACTGCTGACTGTGCTGTCACCTTCCTCACTTGTTCCACTTCAGGCCACTTTGTGAACTTGTCGATTGCAACATACAAGTACTCAAAGCCCCCGACAGCTCGGGGAAAGGGGCCGAGGATGTCGAGCCCCCAGACCGAAAATGGCCAGGATAAAGGGATTGTTTGGAGAGCTTGAGTTGGTTGATGTATCTGTTTGGAGTGGAACTGGCACGCTTCACACTTTGTTACTTGTGCAGTTGCATCCTGGAGGGCTGTCGGCCAGAAGAAACCTTGCCGGAAGGCTTTGCTGGCAAGTGCTCTTGCGCCAATGTGGTGTCCACATATGCCTCCATGTATCTCCGCCAACAGCTTCTGTCCATCTTCCCGGGAAATGCACTTCAATTTCACTCCATTGAATCTTCTTCTGTACAGTATGTCATCGACAAACTAGTACATACTTGATTGTCGGGCTACTTTTTGTGCTGCTTCTTGCTCTTCGGGAAGTTCTCCTGTCTGAAGGAAATGGACTATTTGCTGTGCCCATGTCGGAGCTTGTGGCTCGACAACAAGGACTAAAGGCGCAAATGCTACTGCGGGAACATCTGCTTCCACGGCAAGAATCTGTGATTCAGCCGGAGCATGATGCTCCCCGGCAAGCGTGTTGGGACACGGCTTGTCAGGAGCGTCTACTTCAACGAAACAAACCCTAGGGCTTGTTGGAGCAGACTGCTCCTCAGCACTCTTTGTGTTGATCCTGGGGACCTTCTTGACGGCGGCTTCGGGGAGCTCTGCCGGAAAGTAGTCACCAGTAACCAACTTCCTCTTCTTGCTCTGTCCAGTTGATGGTGTGACAGATGGTTGAGTCAGCTTGAGCACAAAAATTCCTGGTTCCACAGGTAACTTGAGTGCGGCACACTTTGACAGGCCATCTGCAATGTCATTCTGAGCTCTTGGCACGTGTTCCATCTGTAGGCCGTCAAAATATTCTTCAAGCTTCCTCACTTCATCAATGTATGCTTCCATCAACGGACTCTGATAATCTTTGTTTACTTGACGGATGACAAGCTGTGAGTCACCCCTAACAATAAGCTTCTTGATCCCAAGGTCTGCTGCGATCCTGAGTCCGGCAAGCAAGCCTTCATACTCCGAAGTATTGTTTGTTGCTTGCTCCTTGGGAAAGTGCATCTGGACCACGTACTTGAGGTGCTCTCCGGTGGGTGCGACAAGTAGTATGCCCACACCATCAAAGTACATGATCCATTCTTTGGTCGCTTCCTTGACGGGGATGCTCCTCTCCGGAGTTTCTTCATCAGGCGTTGGCGTCCATTCTGCTATGAATTCTGCCAATGCTCGACTCTGAATAGTTGAAGTACTTTCAAACTTGAGTCCAAAGCTTGACAATTCCAGTGCCCACTCGACAATCCTGCCTGTTGCTTCTGGATTCTGCAATATCCTCTTCAACGGAAAGCGAGTGACAACTGTGATCTCATGTGCTTGAAAGTAATGGCGCAGCTTCCTCGAGGCCATGAGAATGCCGAAAAGCAACTTCTGCACACCAGAGTACCTTGATCTAGCCCCCTGCAGAAGGGAACTGACAAAGTAAACTGGGCGCTGCACCATCTTCTTCTGTTTCTCTTCTTGTGGCTGCGCAGATCCATCCTTGCCGGAATCAGAACTTGTCGGGGAAGCCCCCTGCTTGTCGCTGGACTCGCTTGCCGCGGCCGCTGGCTCATCATCTGCCTCCCTCTCCGCTACTAACACAGCACTAACCACTTGATTGGTTGCCGCCAGATATAGCAGCAACTTCTCTTGTGGCTTAGGTGCGACAAGTATTGGAGTGGAGGATAGGTATCTCTTCAAGTCTGGCAGCGCAGCCTCCGCTTCCGGAGTCCATTTCATTGGACCTACCTTTTTCAAAATTTTGAAAAACGGCAGGGCGCGCTCAGCAAACTTAGAGATGAACCTACTGAGAGCAGCAACACAGCCGGCAAGTCTTCACATCCTTGACGCGCTTTGGTGCTTCGATCTGTTCAATGGCTTTGATCTTGTCAGGATTAGCTTCAATCCCCCTCTGGGACACAAAGAATCCGAGAAGCTTGCCGGAAGGAACTCCAAACACGCACTTCTCGGGATTCAACTTGAGATTGATCTTGCGCAGACTTGCAAAAGTCTCGTCCAAATCTTGGATCAGAGTCTCTTTGTCCTTGCTCTTGACCACTATGTCATCCATGTAAGCTTGTACATTTCTGTGCAACTGTGGCTCAAAAGCATGACTGACTACTCTTGCAAATGTTGAACCAGCATTCTTTAGTCCGAAAGGCATCCGTACAAAGCAGTACGTGCCACATGGAGTAATGAATGCGGTTTTCTCTTCATCCTCTTCCGCCATGAAGATCTGATGATATCCTGAGTATGCATCAAGGAATGAAAGCAGATCACATCCTGCTGTGGAGTCGACAATCTGGTCAATGCGCGGCAAGGGAAATGGATCCTTGGGACAAGCTTTATTAACATCAGTGAAGTCAATACAAAGCCTCCACTTCCCGTTTGCTTTTTGCACGACTACTGGATTGGCTAACCACGTTGGATGGAGTACTCCTCGGACCAGGCCTGCTGCTTCCAATTTCTTGATTTCTTCAACAATGAACTCTTGTCGCTCTACTGCTTGCTTCCTAACTCTCTGCTTGACGGGCCGCGCGTGAGGGCAGACGGCGAGGTGGTGCTCAATTACTTTCCTAGGAATATCGGGGATGTCAGATGGTTGCCATGCAAACACATCAACATTCGCCCGCAGGAAAGCAACGAGCGCGCTTTCCTATTTAGGGTCAAGCGTGGCACTGATGGTGAAGGTACCACCAGTGCCATCCTCCTTGGCGGCCACTTTCTTGGTCTCAGGTGTCGCTGTCTTTGCCTTCTTGCACTTGCCGGTGGAGCTCGATGGTGCGTCCTTGACGGTAGCGCAGCACTCCAAAGAGCTGCGCTTGCCGGAGTGGGCATCAGAGCTACTCTTGCCAGACTTGGTCTTCTTCTTCCCCCCGGGAGCTTCAGCGGCAAGTGGTTTGCATTCTGCTGCGGCTGCTGCTTCCCGGTAGATCTTGTCGGTACAGATAAGTGCATCTTTCTTGTCGCCATGGACAGAAATAACACTTATCGGACCAGGCATCTTGAGCACATTGTAAGTGTAGTAAGAGGCTGCCATGAACTTGGCAAGCGCTGGACGGCCTAGTATCCCATTGTAAGGCAATGGGAAATCAGCAACGTCAAACGTGACTCTCTCTGTCCTGAAGTTCAGCTCGCTGCCAAAAGTTACTGGCAGTGTGATCTTCCCCTTCGGCTTGCTCCTTCCCGGGTTGATTCCTTGAAAAGTGCCGGTCTCTTCGAGCTCGCTGTCGGGGATCTGGATCTTCTTGAGCACCGCGGAAGAGATCAGATTCAGGCCGGCCCCGCCGTCAACGAACATCTTAGTGACCTTGAGGTTGCGGATGGTTGGTGAAACCAACATCGGCAAGCACCCGACCGCAGTGATGCGGTCAGGGTGATCCTCAACGTCGAAGATGATGGGCGTGCTGGACCACTTCAGGTGTTTGCGCGACTCGACGGACGGTTCTGCTGCGTTCACTTCCCGCACCCACTGTTTGAGTTGGCGGTGCGAGGTGTGCAGAGAAGCACCGCCGTCGACGCACAAAACCTCCGTTGCCTTCTGAAACTCCTGCTCGTCGGTCTCATCTTCCTCCATCTCGTCATCTTCATCTTCATCCTCGTCCTTGTCGCATCCACGGGGAGGCCTATCTCCTTGCCGCTGCTTGGCCTTGCCGCGGCGCCCTCCCCGGGCGGGACGCTTCTTGCCGGATCCTCCGCCACCTTCCTGGGCCTTCTCCTTGTCGCGGCGTTCGTATTCAGCTTTCTGTAACTCTGCCATCTGCTCAACCTTCTTGCAAGCTTGGAGGTCATGGCCCTTGGTGCGGTGGATCTTGCAGTACTGCTTGCCGGAGCCGTCCTGCTTGTCGGCGGCCACCACAGCCTCGCCGGAGTCACCAGCTTTGGCCATGTCGGCGCCGCCCCCGTTGCCGGACTGCTCAACAACTAGCACATCCTTAGCCTTTCTCTTTCTGTTATTCCTCCTCCGGTTCTTCTTTGCCGGAGGGGCGTCCTCACTGTCAGATCCTTCTGCTCCTGCGTTCTCTCTGGGGAGTTTTCTCCCCTCTTCTGCACGTGCACACTTGTCGGCCAGAGCATAGAGCTCGCTAACATCTCTGATTTTGCACATCGCCATCTCCTCCCTCATCCTGCGGGTACGCACGTTCTGATGGAACGCGCTGATAACCGCGGCGGGGTGGACGTCTGGGATGTTGTGCCGCACCTGGCTGAATCTCTGTATGTACTTGCGCAGGGGTTCTCCTTCCTTCTGGGCGAGCAGATGAAGGTCGCTTTCCTGGCCATGGGGCTTGTGGCCGCCTGTGAAGGCGCCGACAAACTGATGGCACAGGTCCGCCCACGAAGAGATGGAGTTGTCCGGCAAGTGCATGAGCCAAGATCTGACGTTGGGCTTGAGCACCAGCGGGAAGTAGTTGGCGAGGATCTTCTCGTCGCGTCCCCCGGCAGCCTGCACTGCGATGGTGTAGACGCTGAGGAACTCCGACGGATGTATCCTGCCATCGTACTTCTCGGGCACGTCTGGCTTGAAGTTCTTGGTACTGGGCCACTGGACCTGCCGCAGCTCACGGGTGAACGCAGGGTAACCTACCGCGTACGGCAAGTCGCCTGGTTCCCCTGGCGCATGCATATCGACAGTGGGCCCAGCGCGCTGGTCTGATTGACGCCGCGCTTCTCTTCGACGCTCGATGCGAGTGCGAGCGTCTTCGTGTCGTCGTTGTTGGAGAACTTGGCGTTGATCACGGCGAGCTCGCGGGTCCGACGACGCGGTGGAGTCGGTGTCGTGGTTGGCCCGGCGAGTCGGCAATCTTGGCCTTCGAGGCGGGGAGTGCACGGTGGTGGCACCCCCAGTGGTCTTGTCGGCGTCGGCTTGCGCCTGGGCGTCTTGCCGAGGCTTCGATGTGCTCGGTTGCCGGGGCTTGTCGCCGTTGGCGAAGCCGATAAGGCTCTGAATGGTGGCCCTCCAGCCATCGATCTTATCTGGCGCTGGTGGGTAATCTAGAAGCAGCTGGGCTCGAGCCAGCGCTTCCTCTGGAGTCTTGGGTGGCGGTGGCGAGCGGCGCGAGGTGCGGGATATGCTCAAACTTCTAACAGTGTTAGAAGGAGCAACATCTCGTCCAGGCGACCGTACTGCGCTCGTGCCAGCGTGTTGATGTGTATGTTGGCCTTGAGCGTCCCACGACCCACCAGCTTGGCCTTGTTCCAATGCGAGTACGGTGCTAGGAGCACCATGGCGTTGTCGATCCTGCACCCACTGGGAGGGGAGCGGTGGATGTACAGACGTTGAAGCTTGCGGGGCCTTGTCCTTGGACCTGGTGACGACGTGAGTCCCACCGTCGGCGCCCGGTCCTCCGCTGGTGTCCACCCCACCGCCCGTTTGCTCCGGTGGTGGCAGGATGGTCGCAGACGAAGCGGCCACCTCCGAAGCCTTCTTCATCGGTGGCATGTCGATGAAGATGTTGATGTAGCGCGAAGACGCCGAATCAGATACGCACGACCTCGACACCCCCCTACCTGGCGCGCCAAAGTTGTCGTGGGAAACGAACACCTATGGGGCAGGGCCCCTTCTCGGTCCGGCAAGGGAGCGAAGGGCGCACGTAGAGCAGATCGAGGCGAAAGCACGCGAGGGATTTTACCCAGCTTCGGAGCTCTCCGGAGTGATAAAACTCCTACTGCTGCTTTGTGTTTTCTATTCTGTTCTTGCTCAAGAGCGTAGATGTGTTGTAGTGTCGAATGAGTCGAACCCCTTCTACGTGCGCATGGGCCTCCTTTTTATAGTCTAAAGGGGTCACCGACAGGTGGCAGTGTAGAGAGAGGGGTAAAAAAGTAAAAACGGGGGTTGGTACAACCGCTACCAACAGTGCCCCCTACCTAACTTTGACGGCAGGGGACAAGGGCATTTAATGCCCGTCCAGTCGCTCAAACAGTGTAGGAAATGACCGTTAGGGGCGCCACCGGTCGCCACGATGGCCTTCTTGTCATCTTCACTTGCCACCTCGCACCGCTTGGCTGCACAGCTACCCGCCATGTGCACCGGGAGCGATCCTGCGGCGACACGTCGTCGGATGCGCTGGAGCGTGGGCGCAGAGTGGTGGCTTTGCCACGGCAAGCGCCTTGCCGCGGTCGCTGTCTCGTCGCACCCGCAAGCTTGCCGCTCGCTGGGTCTTGGTTGGCCTTCCCGGCAAGCTCCTCTTGCCGGGGTCTTGTCCTTCCCAGCAAGCTCCTCTTGCCGGGGTTCTGTCTTCTCAGCTAACACTTTGTTCTTGAATGGTAGTAATAGGAATGACGAAGGATCTTGGCGGACGCCCGGCAAGCCCTGCCGCGGGGCGCTGCGACTGCCCGTGCCCAAGTTCGGGGTACTAAGGTACCCCTACTTTAGTACACCGACAACGTGGAATACGTTGTGCATATCGGATAGTTCAGGTGGCAGTTCCAATTGGTAAGCCACTTCTCCTCGTCGTGCGGTGATCTCGAAGGGACCGATAAACCTTGGTGCGAGCTTTCCCTTAACGTGGAAACGCTTTGTTCCCTTAAGAGGAGTTACTCGCAGTTATACATGGTCTCCGACTTGGAAGTCTACTAGTCGGCGACGAGTGTCAGCATAGCTCTTCTGCCTTGACTTGGCGGTCTTCAGTCGCTCTCTGACTAGCTGAACTTGCTCTTCTGCTTCACGGAGGATATCGGGCCCAAAGACAAGTCCTTCTCCGGTCTCCGACCAGTTGAGGGGTGTGCGGCACTTCCGTCCATATAACACCTCAAACAGTGCCATCTGAAGGCTTGACTGATAACTGTTGTTGTAGGAGAATTCGGCAAAAGGGAGGCAATCTTCCCACTTAGATCCATATGCTAAGACACAGGCTCGGAGCATGTCTTCGAGTATCTGATTCACTCGTTCTGTCTGACCTCCGGTCTGTGGGTGGAAAGCAGTGCTGAAGGACAACTTGGTCCCCATGGCCTCTTGGAACTTCTTCCAGAACCTTGAGGTAAACTGTGTTCCTCGATCAGACAAAATCTCCTTGGGGACACCATGAAGGCTTACGATTCTGTTGATGTATAGAGTTGCTAGCTGGTGCCACTATAGGTAGTCTTAACAGGAATGAAGTGGGCTACTTTGGTCAAATGATCGACTATGACCCAGATGGAGTCATGTCCCTTGTTTGACCTAGGTAGTCCAGTGATGAAATCCATTCCGACTTTATCCCATTTCTACTCGGGAACCTTGAGTGGTTGGAGCAATCCAGCAGGTCGCTAATATTCAGCCTTGACTCTTTGGCATACATCACACTTCGCAACATAGGTGGCAATCTCCCTTTTCATCCCGTGCCACCAAAATCTTTCCTTCAGGTCTTGATACATCTTGGTTCCTCCAGGATGGATGGAATATGGGGTTTCGTGAGCTTCTTGCAAGATCAGATTCTTGAGCTCAACCTTGTTGGGCACGCAAATGCGATTCCCAAACCACACAATTCCTTTCTCATCCTCTGAGAATCCTGGGGCCTTGCCTGCCTTGATCTTCCTCTTGATGCCTTCAATAGATTCGTGTCCCTTCTGAGCTTCCTTAATATCATCCATCAGGGTAGGCTTGACTTCAAGGTTGGCTAAGAATCCTGGTGCAACCAGTTCCAACCCGAAGCTTTCAAGTTCTTCATACAAGGCGGGTAGCCTTCCCTTAAGCATAGCATTCAAGGAACAAGCCTTCCTGCTTAATGCATCAGCTACCACATTAGCCTTCCCAGGGTGGTATTGAACACTGAGATCGTACTCCTTGATCAACTCTAGCCATCTTCTTTGCCTCATGTTCAATTCCTTTTGAGTGAAAATATACTTCAAACTTTTGTGATCCGTGTATATCTCACACTGCTTCCCTAAGAGGTAATGTCGCCATGTCTTCAGGGCATGAACCACTGCTGCTAACTCAAGATCATGAGTAGCATAGTTCTCTTCATGAGGCCGTAGTTGCCTTGAAAGGTAAGCTACGACTCTGCCTTCTTGCATCAGAACACTTCCCAGTCCGGTCCTTGACGCATCACAATATATCACAAACTCCTTGTGTATATCTGGTGTGGCCAGAACTGGGGCGGTGGTCAGTCTCTTCTTCAGCTCCTGGAAGCTCTCTTCGCACTTCGGCGTCCATTCAAACTTCTTGTCCTTCTTCAAGAGCTGAGTCATGGGTCGGGCAATGCTTGAGAATCCTTGAACGAACTTGCGGTAATATCCTGCGAGTCCGAGGAAGCTTCTGACTTCCTTCACATTGCTTGGGGATTGCCATTCAGTCATGGCTTCAATCTTAGAGGGATCGACTGACAATCCTTCTTCGGTCATAACATGACCCAAGAATCCAACTTCACGCAGCCAAAATTCGCACTTGCTGAACTTGGCATACAGTTGGTGCTCTCGAAGCTTGTCTAGGACCATCCTCAAGTGTTGCTCGTGCTCTTCTTCCGTCTTCGAGAAGACAAGAATGTCATCTATGAAGACAACAACAAACTTGTCCAAATATTCCATGAAGACCTTATTCATGAGGTACATGAAGTAACCTGGGGCATTGGTCAATCCAAAGGACATGACTGTGCACTCATACAGGCCATATCTGGTTACAAATGCCATCTTCGGAATATCTTGGGGTCTGATTTTCAGCTGGTAGTACCAGATCTGAGATCGATCTTAGAGAACACCTTGGCCCCGTTGAGTTGATCAAATAGATCTTCAATCTTGGGAAGTGGATATTTGTTCTTGATTGTAACTTCATTGAGGGAGCGGTAGTCAATGCACAAGCGGATGGTACCGTCCTTCTTTGCCACAAACAGAACAGGCGATCCCCAAGGGGAGGCACTAGGGCGAATAAATCCCTTCCTCAACTGCTCTTCCAGTTGCTTCTTCAACTCTGCTAACTCCTCTGATCCCATTCTATAAGGCTTCTTATAGACGGGTCCCGCTTCAGGTATGAGCTCGATGATGAACTCAGTGTCTCGGTCAGGAGGCATTCCCGGTAGCTCATCAGGAAAGACATCGGGGTATTCGCATACTACCGGCACTTGCTCCAATCCAACTTCAGTCAGACAGTTGACTTGGTTGGCTTGAGCAGAGGAGGGGTTGGAGGCAAATTTAACTTCGACTCCTTGGTCATTAGTCATAGTGACAGTCCGGTTGGCGCAATCTATCAAGCCTTGGTGCTTGATGAGCCAATTCATTCCTAAGATCACATCCAAGCCTTGTGATCCTAAGATGATAAGGTCTGCTAGGAAGTCTACCCCATTAATGACAATCCCGACTCCTTTACATCCTATCTTGGCTCTCATCTCTGCTCCGGGGGTTTGTACCACCATAGGGTTATACAGGACTGTAGGGGTCATGCCACTTTTTAAAGCAAACTTTTGGGTGACAAATGAATGCGTGGCTCCAGAATCAAACAAGACAGTTACAGGTGCTGAATTGACAAGGAACGTACCCATCACAACGTTCGGGTCTTCCTGGGCTTCTTCTGCAGTGACATGATTCACACGACCCTTTCCGTTGTTGGGCAGGTTGCGGGGAGCTTGGTTCCTTGGTGGCATTCCACGACCTTGTCCTGGTTCTGCGCATTGGGGCGCGGGGCGTCGAGCTTCTTGTTGGGGCAATTCTTGGAGTAATGTCCTGGCTGTCCACATCCAAAGCAAGTGACTTGGTTGGGGTTGCCGCTCCTGCCAGCATTGTTATTGGGGTTGTTGTAAGCTGGCCTGGGGTTGGCATACTGCTAAGGTGGATAGTTGGTGCGGGGTGCAGGAGCTCTTGGCTGCTGATAGATTGGCTTGACCGGGGCTGGCTGCCACGAGCGAGGCTTCTGGTTGCTGGAGCTACCCTTGCTGATCATCTTGCGCTTACGGGTATCATCCAAAGCACGTCGCTTGTCCTCAAGCATGAGTGCCTTGTTCACCAGATCAGGAAAGGTCGGGCAGTCACACACAACAAGCGAGTACTGCAGAGTCTGGTTAAGGCCTTCCATGAAGCGCTCCTTTTTGGCAGCATCAGTGCTGACATCCTCAGGGGCATACCTTGAGAGAACACTGAACTTCTGCTTGTACTCCTTGACAGTGCTACTTCCTTGCTTCAGGGCTCGGAACTCGCGCTTCTTGATGGCCATGATTCCAGAAGGAATGTGGGCCTTGCAGAATTCTGCCTTGAAGTCATTCCAAGTGATGTTTTGCTCAGCATGCATGGCCTTGAATCCATCCCACCAAGCTCGGGCAGTTCCCCCGAGACAGTGGGCAACATATGCCACCCTCTCACGGTCTTCAGTGCAGCCGACTAGGTCCAACAAGTCCTCAATGGTGCGGACCCAGTCATCTGCATCCAGGGGTTCAGCAGTCTCGACGAAGGTGGGTGGTGCATGCTTCTTGAACTCCACCAACATGGACCGTCCATTGCTGTGTCCCGCCGGCTGGCGATTGACAGCTTGAGCAATCACCTGAAGGGCTGCAGTGTTGGCTTGGCATTCCTCTCGAAAGGCTTGGAGAAGCTGAGCCATGTCCATGATTGGAGGAGGTGGTGAGGGTGGAGTCTGTCCTTGGGCTTGGTCCTGGCTGACTCCTGCTTCAGCAGAACCTCCGGCTTCTTGCTGCTGGGTAGAGGTACCAGTACGTGTTACAACAGGCATCATGTTGGAGTGGTCAAGGTCTCATGATTGGGGAAAGACAGGGAAAGCAATATAGATGGGATGCCTAGTAAGGGGGTTGGTATGACACTAATTATTTTCATGCAAGGGCCAAAAGGGCCAAACACATTCATTAAAGTCCAAATGGGTGATGTAGTCGCTTACAAGTTCCCGAAGGAAAGCACGACATCCATCAAACGCAACAAAAGCAAACACAACACTACATGGTTTCATATGAACCATTACATGGACTCGACTTCGCATAGGGGTACACGACCTATCCTACCGTAGGGTTACTAACGGGCATATCCAAGTTGTGAATGATGCCTAAGTGGTGGAATGCTCGGTCGCATAGTCCGGCTCTTCTGGGTCTTCCTCCTCATCATCAGTAGCACGGCTTCCTTCATTTCTTGAAGGGGTGGGGGAGTGGAGGAGCTCAACACGGCGTTGCTTTGCTGGTGGGGTGAAGAGCTTGCGGTAATCCCTTGCGCTCATGCGGTGTTGCTGTGGTGGTTCTCCATCCTTTGGGGGTCTTCCGCCTCTGTATGCGATTGCGGGCTGTCCAGGGGGAGCACCTTCCTTCTTGATCCTATCCGTCTTCTCTTGTGCTTGGCGAAGAAGTGCCTTGTTCTCATGAAGTTCCTTTCGGAGTTCCATTGATTCCGTGGCCAAGTGTTGTGCCAAACTATCGGCACAAAGGCTGAAGTAGGTCTGGAATCGGAGTGGGAGTCCTTCTTCTAATGGTGGAGCTGGTGCACTGCTCTCATCCTCGCCTTCCTTCCGATAAGGCAAGAAGCGGGTTGCCAACTTGTCTGCCATCTCTGGAAGAAGGTCTCGAAGACGGGTGAGTGCCTTGAGGGTTGCCATCTCGACGGCAAGAACTAGTGTTGCCATCTGGGGTCCCTCGAAGAACCAGCTTGTTGGAGAGTCATTGGCCTTCACGATCACTTCCACATGATACTCCGTCTCGGTGTCATTGATCCAATGCTCATGGTAGGTGGAAATGGGGGCTCGGTGGTACTGGCACTTCTTGAGGCTATCCTCGAGAAGCACGGGAAATCCGGTGGTCAGGAAGTCTTCAGGTATGGCAGCCATCTACAAAGGTTGAATGGGAGAGGTCAATAAGGGAAAACGTATCTTGGGTTGGGTATGCTTCAGAAAAGAAGAGAAGTTTAGATGCTCTCAAGCTAACTAACGTCCATGCTAACTAAGGCTTCCTACAGTCAACCTGGCTCTGATACCAGCTCTGTGGGGACCCCGACTCATAAGTCGTGATCACCGAATGCACGTGTACAGTGATCCCAGAGATCAGTGCTCACTGAACACACAGAAGCTGAATAACAAGAGTCTTACATCCATACATACCGTCTTAAACAAATTATGACCATTATGGTCGAGTCTTACATTGATAAAGCCTTAAGGGCTGAACATCAAATGAAACACAAGCAGCGGAAATCTTCGTCGATAAATAGAACCCATGCCATCTGCCTTAACCCCACAGGCATTCTGACTGGGAAACGTCCTAGTTCGCATGTTCGTCTCCAAAGAACTCTTCTTCGAACTCCGGTTCTTCCAAGCCTGGTCAATTAAATAACCAGTGGCAAGCCAATGAGTACTTTGAATGTACTCGCAAGCAACCCATGTTTTGGTTCAAGATACAACAATGCATGATATGGGTATATTTTTGCGAAAAGCTAGTTTTGAGTGCAATGACATGTTCAACAACTTGTAAGACGTGCATCAAGAGAATTCAAGTAACCATGAGGACAGGTTACAGATATCAACATAAATAGAGTGGGCACCAACCCATCTAATATAAATAGAGTGGGCACCAACCCATTTCAATCATGTCAAGTCCCTTGACTTGACCCAAGTAGATTATCACACACACACACACGGTTGAAAACTCTGGACGTAGTTTAAGCAGCACCGCCCAACTGTCCTTGACCATGGACACGGCTATTCGAATAGTTTTACACTCTGCAGAGGTTGCACACTGTACCCACAAGATCCGGGGAACTTCCATGTCATCCACGACCCGCGGTACCTCAAGTACCCGGGGTAAGCACCCGGTCACTACCTTTCCCTAGACGACACTAACATGGAGTCCACTCGATTGGTAGTAATCCCCGTGCCCACCATTTCACATCATAAAGTTGTGGAGCCTCGCTCCCATATTCATCACATACCACAAGCACGGGGTACCAACGGTGTGTCCGGTGCTGGAAAGACAGTCATGGCCGCCCTACCTGGCATGACCCCGTCCCGAGAGAGAGCACCAACTCTCCCCCGTCACTAGTAATGCGGGCTCCAAGCTAGTATCGGCCTAGGTAATCAATAATGCCCTTTCCCATATAAGGGTAGAGTGGTTGCGCATGTAAGGTTGGGACAGTCGACAAATCTTAAATCTAATCCGTTTTCGAAAACAACACACACACTTGCCTCGGTACACCACTTCGTCATCAAGTGGTTACCCATTTCATCATCTCCCTCGGGCATAAGTGGCACCCGACGGGGTTTTCGAAAAAGTCTTTTGAAAATACTTTGCCTCCTTCACCATGCATATACCCATTCCTTTTTGCGTAGCACTACCTTAGCATCCTATCTACTCCCACCGGCATAACCCTCATAAGAAGGTAGGGTCATGCACAATGCAAGTATCAACGAGGAATTAACGGTGGCAAACCATCAACGTGGGTACCACCTCATCATGATTCCGATGCAACAACGATAAGGTACTATATGACATGCATAAAAAGGTTTCATAGACATGGTCAAAGGGCTGCTTGCCTGGCTCAACAAAGTCTTCTGGGTCTTCAAAGTCTTCTGGTCCAACTCCTTCGTCAGCAACGCAATCTATCGTCGCAAAATAATAACGAGAAAATAAGGCAATAGTAAAACAGAAAAACCAAAGTGCTCAGAAAAATGTCAACTTATTTTTGTAAAATACTAGGCTGAAAACTAAGAAGGGAGGAATTCTTAGTTTTGGATTTGGAGTTATACAAGAGGGGATATGAATTTCCAAACAGAGATTAAACTGCTCAAATTTGAATTTAAATTTGAACAGTACATAAAAGTTGGTTGGATTTGAATGAAAGTTGCACCATTAAATAGGTTGCAATATTCTAGGAATTTAGGAATTGGAATTATTGCATTTGGATTATTATTTAATCCTGTGGAATTTTTGGAATAATGACAGAAAGGAAAAAGGGAAAAGGGTACTGTGCCACTGGGCCAGAACAGCCGCAGGGCAGCAGGCCTAGCCAGCGAGGCGGCCCAGCGCGCCGGTGCACGCGCGCGCCAGGTTTAAACCTGACGGGCGGGGCCCAGGCGTCAGGGCGAGGGGCTGACAGACGGGCCCCATGGCCATTGTCGTCAACCCTGGGTCAGAGGGGCGGCGAGCTCACCGGCGACGTTTCCGGGCACGGCGAGGTGAGCTGAGGGCACCGCTGGACTCCTCGTCGTGTCGCCGTTCGGGTGGTGCCGGAGTTGGTCGCCGGAGTGCAAGGGTTCGCCGGCGACGAGGTTCGCGGCGGAGGAGCTTCGGGTGTCGACGGCTCCGGTCGTTTCCGGCTGCAAATGAGAGTGGAAACGGAGGGGAAATGATCAGGGCGGTGAGGAGAGTCCAGATCGAGAGAGAGAAGGGGCGGAGGGAGCCCGTACCCTGAGATCGACGGCGACCCGAGGAGGCGGAGCTCCGGTCGATCCCGAGCACAGAGGCCCTCCGGGGGTGATTGGGTGGTGCCGGCGTGCTCCTGGGGGTGTGACAAGGGGGCGAATGCCACTGGAGCGGCCCGGGGCGGGCTTATATAGCCGCACGGTGGTCCACCGTGGACCTGTGCGCCGGCGAGCTCGTTGCTGTCGCCACGGGTCACGGGGGCCTACTTGGTTGTGTTTGGGGTGTTCGCGGGGGTCGACTACGCCCAGGGGAAGAAGAGAGAGAGGGAGCAGGGGGACAGAGGCACCGCGCATGTGAGCACGCTCACTGGTGCGCTCGGGCGGCCCTTGTTCGCTAGCGCGGAGGCGCGGGGAGGAGGAGAGAGGAGGGGGCCGACCGCGTAGCATGCCGCGGACGCCGAGGCGCATCGGCAGGCGCGCGGGGAAGGCCCGAGGTGGCCGGAGCTGCTTGGCAGGGGGCGGCTACAGTGCGGGAGCGCACTGTAGCGCACTCCAGAGCGCCCAAATGGCTGCCATGGCATTGTTTAAAGGGCAGGGGCATGCCCACTAGTGTCTAACAGGACTAGGAGGGAGTAAAGAAGTGGGGTGGTGCATTGGATGCCATGGATGGCCATTGGAGTGAGGAGGGAGGTGAGGAAGAGGGAGAAGTGAGTTGTCCAGAGAGAGAAAGAGGGGGTTTCACCCCTCAATTATTGAGCTGGGGACTTGACATTGTTACTAGAGGTGAAAGGGGGCTAGGAGGAGCTGTGGTAAAAATTTGAGCTCCCCAAGAATAGTGGAAGGGGTCAAAATAGTGGTTTTTGCAAAATGTCAGAAGGTGTTTGATAATGTTTTGGGCAAGCAAATGAACTCCAAATGCCATAAGACTCCACAGGGTGAAATGACTCATATAAATATGTCCTTCCACCAATTTGGAGATTATTTGGGCAAAGTTGCCAATGCAACTTTTGTAAACCCTAGAAATGAGCCGAAATAGACTTGAGTAGATCTAGTTGAGCATAACACTTCTCCTTGATACACCACTTTGTGTAGTGGCCTCATCTGGTCATGTTAACATGCTCACAAAAGTTGGGGTTAAGGGGAGAAAGTTGGTAGTACAAAGCTGCTCAAACTTGATTCTGGTCAGAGAGGGTTTTGGGGCCTTTTGGTGAACCAAAATGACTTTGATTGACATGAGGCTTTGCATGATCATCACAATATGCATTTGTGACTTGCTGGAGTTTTCTTGGATTTATATGAAAATATTTCCTGTAGAAATATTTCAGATCCTTGAAATAGGCAGGAATGGTTTTGGGAGGTTTTGTCCAATATTATGATCATAACCATATGTTGAAACTCTTATATATGGAAAATATATGTCCACTGAGTTTCCCTGATTTTTGTCAAATATTTTTGAAATAATAAAATAATTTTTCCCTATTAAAGACCATTTCTGGCCTTAAGAAAAAGCTTTTAAATAAAATAGAAAAATAGGTTTTAAAATTATATTTTTGTGGTTTCTGGGTATCCTATATCTAATAGGTTTCAAATCTACTTTTTGAAAGATTTTTCACACCTCAAATCAAGTACTTGCAGTGCAAATCTTAATTCAAGGGTTTTTGGAAAGCTAATTTTAGAAAATACTTTTTGGCCAAATTATTTTTGTAAGAAAATACTATATTGCTCTATACACATGGCATGATCATTGGACAGAAGTTTGGGGCAAGGACAGGAAGTATAGAAGGTGAAGTAGTTGACTATTAAGAGCACTTGAAAAACCACAGAGAGAAAACCAACTCCAAATAAAAGCCAAGTAAAGCAAAAGTTTTTGTTGGTCCAAATTTTCATGCTTTAATAATGCAAATGAAGTGTTACAAAATGCAGGGTGTGACAATTATGGCATGGCAACCCATTTAATAAAGACATCATATAGTTATATCATATCATCCTGTTTAGTGTTTACAGTCATCATATTTTTAATTATGGCATTCTATCCGTGAATGTATGTGAATTATGGCATGCCAACCTATTTAATAAACACATTATATAGTTATATCATGGCATCCTGTTTACATAGTCTCATATTTTGAACTATGTCTTTCCATCTTTTTTAGTTAGCCATCATAATGTTAAATTGTGTCATGCTATCCTGTTTAGTTAGCCATCATATATGTGAAATTGTGTCATGCTATCTTGTTTGGTTAGACAACATAAATATGAATTATTTCATGCACTCTTTTATTCCCCATTATCCATTGCACCTGTCTATCATACAATGTCTATAATTTCAATTACTTTTCTTGTTTATCAGCCATTTGAATTGGAGAGGGTGATGGCAGTATCTAAGGGAGTAACTGCACGGTCTTCAGGAAAGATAGTGCTACCAGTCGATGCAGATAGAACCACGGTTGTACTTGCCCAAGGACCAGATCGACCACACATAACCCAAACTCTCGCAGATTGTACCCCTACCCAGTTGGACAGAGAACCAGCTACATCATGTCATGCACATTACAAGTGTTGTTATTGCTCTGTAGTTTCCCACACTTATATTCTGTCTATTCTGCTTTGTCTTGAACAAATATTATTTGAACTGTGTCTCTATCTTGATTTAGCAACAAAAACAAGAATGATATAGACCATAAAGTGACCATGGTACATAGATATATGTTTGTTTCATGCTGTTATCCTGTCCACTTTACTACTGAACTCATTTACCAAAATGAGTTTCATATACAACATGGTAAACATGTGATGTGTCTGCTTGTTTCTCTTTTAGAATGCGGACAAAATATTGGACAGCAGTACCTCATTATCCAATGATAAAGGAAGTAATGCAGATAAGGTTCAAGATAGTGAGACATCCCTGTTGGTCTCCAAGAAAGCTGATAAAAACTATCTTGACGACAGTGAGAGAACCCAAAAGTCCTGTCTTGATGTAGTGTTCGAGTTACTGGCCACTACTGCTGGCACAAGCTCTTCGAACTTGCTGCCTGAATCAATTCGTCTTCTTGAGTCTCAACTTCAAGTTGATAGACATCGATCAGATGTGCTGCGACAGGAAGCTGAAGGAGTGAGGAAGTCCCTGCGGAATTCAGATGCATATTTCCTGGTGTAACAGCAAGCCCTGGAGGATTTAAGTGCCAAACAAGAGAAAGTTAATAAGCTTGCTAAGCATCTTGCCAGCATTATGGGTACCCAGGATATTGTTTCTTGAGATCTTCTGAAGTGGTTTCAGTTTTGGATTTGTTTTGCTACGGCGTTTATTTGCGGTGGTCGCCAACTTTGACAACCAGTGTATATGATATGCGGCTTTGTTCACTATATTTGCACTGGTGGCGAACTTTGATGCCCAGTGGATGTAATATGGGTAATAGTCGTGATAGCCTAGCGTTAGTTGCTTGCTTATTTATTTCCTTGTTATCTTGTTTATTTGTTTGCTTGTAGTCATTGCAGTTCTTTTTCCGTGGTTTCTAGTGGCTGCAGTAACCTATTTTTTAAAACTAGGCCACAATAACCATGGGCTAATTTTTACTGTAGTGACACTAGGCCTCCTACGGGCCGTAGAAACAGTGGGCCTTCTACAAGCCGTAGAAAAAACGGGCCTTCTACGGGCTGTAGAAACAATGGGCCTTCTGCGGGCCGTATCATCAATGGGCCTTATACGGGCCATATGATCGATTGGCCAAACATGGGCCAAACAGACCGCATTATGGCCGTAAACGGGCTAGAGTTGGAATCGTCCGTTCATGGGCCGACCATAACGTGCCACCGTTAATAGGTCGTATTTGATGATGCTATGAAAACGGACCAACATATTAGCAGACCACAAACGGGCCGACTGTAACCACGGGCTAAATTTGGCCCACAAGCAGAAAATGACAATAACGGGCCGTAAGTAAGCGAATGCTGCAAATGAGCCCAAGAGTAAATGGGCTCTAAGAAGGCCGAAAGATAACATGGGATGGAAATGGGTGTCAGTGTCAAAACCGGCGGATCTCGGGTAGGGGGTCCCGAACTGTGCGTCTAGGCGGATGGTAACAGGAGACAAGGGACACGATGTTTTTACCCAGGTTCGGGCCCTCTCGATGGAGGTAAAACCCTACTCCTACTTGATTGATATTGATGATATGGGTAGTACAAGAGTGGATCTACCACGAGATCAAGGAGGCTAAACCCTAGAAGCTAGCCTATGGTATGATTGTTTGTAATGGTTGTGTGTCCTACGGACTAAAACCCTCCGGTTTATATAGACACCGGAGAGGGCTAGGGTTACACAGAGTCGGTTACAATGGTAGGAGATCTACATATCCGTATCGCCTAGCTTGCCTTCCACGCCAAGGAAAGTCCCATCCGGACACAGGACGAAGTCTTCAATCTTGTATCTTCATAGTCTTGGAGTCCGGCTGTCCGGACACCCCCTAGTCCAGGACTCCCTCAGTAGCCCCTGAACCAAGCTTCAATGACGATGAGTCCGGCGCGCATATTGTTCGGCATTGCAAGGCGGGTTCCTCCTCCGAATAATTCATAGAAGATTGTGAACACCAGGATAGTGTCCGGCTCTGCAATATAAATTCCACATTCCACCGTAGAGAGAATAATATGTACACAAGTTCAATCTGCTGACATATTTTGTGGCATGACGTCACACCACCACCAAGATTTTACTTGAATCGTTTTTTATTATACCACCTCAGCGCGTTTAGCGAAGCAGTTTCCTTGGCATGTCTTGTCGAAGCAGAGATCGTGTTCCCCTTATTCCGGGATTCCCATCAATACGGACGTGGGTAACCCAACCGTGCCCATCGCCACGCCCCCTCTATCGGAGGCGAGTCCCGAACGGTCACAGAGACGGCTCTTGGTATTCTCCCTCTTTATAATGGGACCAAGGCTCGTTTCTTTTCTTCAATCCTCCATCGAATCTTCTCCTTGCCCCAAGTTCCAACACCCAGGGCCCCAGATTCGAGCGCTTCGGACCTCCAACAATGTCCGGCTCCGACCTACAGGGCCGGTGGACGCCCTCCTCCGTCACGGAGGAGGACGTGCTAAAGCTGCGAGAGGCCAAGTACCTAACTTACGAGATTTCACACAGGTTGCCCGCCGAAGGGCAAGTCATCCCCACCCCCGAGCCCGGCGAGTATGTCGTTTTTGTATCCCACCTCCGTCGGGGTTTAGGCTTCCCGATGGATCCTTTTGTGAGAGGGCTCATGTTTTACTATGGGTTGGAATTCCACGACTTGGCCCCGGAGTCCATCCTCCATATTTCTGCATTTATTGTCGTCTGCGAAGCCTTCCTCCGTGTCACCCCTCACTTCGGCTTGTGGCTTAAGACCTTCGACGTGAAGCCGAAGATGATCGAGGGGCGTCAAGCAGAGTGCGGCGGGGCGGTTGTGAGCAGAAGGGCCTAACGCTCCATGGCCCGAGGGCTCTTTCTAGGAGGAGCTCAGCTTGTGGCAGCAGGAGTGGTTCTATATAACCGCTCCCAGGGGCAGCAGGCAGAAGCCGCCGCCCATCTTCCGCTCGGGCCCTCCACAACGGCTGATGTCATGGGTCAGCCAAGGGCTTAACTGGGGGCCGTCAAAGGACGTGTCCCTACTACGGGGCCGGATTCAGGACCTCCAAGCGAGGGAGATCGACCTGGTCGTAGTGATGCAGGTCATGCTGATTAGGCGTCTCCTGCCCTGCAAACGCCGCCCTCTCCAGCTGTGGGACTTTAATCCGGAAGGACCACGGATTCTCCAACACTTCATGGGTACGACACCCATGGAGATGTACAAATTGTTCTTCGAATCACAAGAGGTGTGTCCGGAATTGACCGAGGATGCCGGCCTGAGCTGCAATCGCCCGGATACACAAGTAAGTAGCTCCGTGTCCGGACATACCGTTTGCTTGCCTTTCTATGATTCGCCTTTTGACCAACAGCCCTCTAAACAGGAGTGGATAGCACAAGCAAAACTGATACGGTGTCCGGTCCCCCTCCCAGAGACCGCGCCGGATCCCGTGCTGGTCAGGATGCTGGAGGTTGCGCCTTCAGAGGAAGGCGAAGGGGAGAATAGAGGAACTACCGCCTCAACCAAGGAGGACCGCCTCTGAAAACCCGGAGGCCAAAGCCCTGAAGCGAGGGAAGAGATCTTCACCAGAGTGTCCTGCGTCCGGAGAGGCTCCGGCCGCACAATCTCCCCTAAAGAATTAGCCCTCCAGCGAGCTGTAAGTAGAAAAAAGGGAGTTTTGTAGTAAGGGACATCCCTATTTGTGCTTCTGAGGATAACTTAAGTTTTTACCTTGTAGTTCGGATCTCCGTCCTTCTCAGATGAGATCATCTTCGGGGGAACTCCGTCCGGAGATGATGGAGAGCGAGAGGCCTCCATCCGCCGCACCATCGGATAGGGCGGACGAGCCGGAAGTGTCATCACGGAGGGTATCCCCGAGTCCGGCAGGGCCGAATAGTTCGGCACCAACTGGTGTGCGGCCGGGGGAGCTGAAGGATCTGCTTGAGAGGGCGTTCATCTCAGAAGGTCACCGTACACTGATGAGTATGGTGATTGAAAGAATTTCATCCGCTGAAGGTGGATTGCGTGATGCCGTCAGGAGTTTGCTGGCGGGATTTGAGGTACGTAAAAATGACATACCCTTTGACAGTTTTACACATAAAGTGCGCCCTGTATATATAGTAGCCCCTGAGACTCGGCAGGGTGTCGAGAACGACAGCGTGCCGAGGATCAAAATCCCAGGTATTGATTTTCGCCTTTCCTATGCAGGTGGCGGATAGTTCGGTGGCTAGCCGGACTGACGGAGTTGCCGAACTGAAGCGGCAGCTCGACGCTGTGGATGCGGACATCGCGCTGGTTAATAAACGACTTGACGAGTCGCAAGGTATTTTTTTTGTGGTCACCTAGTAAGGGAGCCGAAGCCCACTCCTTACAACAGGTGTGCTAAATGCAGATGGTGCCGCTACTGTGGAGAGCCTTCGGGCAGAACTTGCTCAAGCCAAGGAGCAAGCCAGAAGGAGTGACGCGGCTGCCTCGAGGGCAGCCGAAGAGCTAGAAGCCGAGAGGGTTGCACACTGCCGAAGCAGGGAGGAGATGGCCGAAATGGCCGTGAAGTTAAAAGATGCTACCGACCGCAATGAGGTTCTTGACAAGGAGCGCCTAGCGGAGCGAGAAGACCTGGGGAAGACAACGCGGAAGCCAAGGATGCCCGTTCTGCAATGTGGGCTATAAAGGAGGAGCTGCCAGGCCGGAGACATTGTGGCTGGCTAGCCCTTTCTGCTACGCCGAAGGTTTAAAGATCCAAAGTATGCTCAGCTGGGCCAGTTGTGGGGTCCGGAGGATCCTTATATGGACTTAGCGGCGAGTGCGGCGGATGCCGTTGTGCATTTCCGAAGTCAGAAGGATCACAAGACGGAAGAGCTGTTTTGGTCTCAATTCCATAGTCCGGAGCATTCACTTCCGCTGACCGATCGGTTAGCCGAGTGGGCTGAGCTGAATAGATTGTCCGGGCTTGCCATGACGGATATCGTGACCCATGTCTGGCCGGATAGGCCCAAGCCGAGGAGTTATTTTGGCTTATTGCAGCAATTTCTTGGGGCGGTGCCGCATATCAAGGCGATGAAGCGGTCGGCCTACATAGAGGGTGCACGGATGGCCCTTGCCCATGTGAAGACACATTGGACAGAGATGGATGCCACCGCTGTTGCGACCCAGGGTTCGGATGAGAGCCAGTTACCCGCCGAGCACTATTTTGGGGAAGTTCTGCGTGGTGCTCGTGTAATAGAGTCGCAGTGCTAAAAAAATGCCGTGTTCAAATGAACTTTATGATTTGTAAAACGATGTTTATAATATAAGCGCTTTTTGTACTTGTGCGTGCAAGTATTGGAATATCTCCTGTGCGGCCGTTTAATGTATACTTGTGTATAACCGGAAAGATTGCAGTCTTCGGCTTCAGCCCCCACGCACATAGTGCGGGGGTGTTTGCAAAATAGCGCATTTTCACACTTAATCTAACGTCTTGGTTCTGTAAAGGAGGTGGTAGCGTAGCAAACGAGGCAACCAGACTATAATGCTTTATCACTTTCACTTAGCCATAGGAGTTCGAGGGTGGGGCTACGATATAGCCCCTGGGGGCACCGCGCTCTCCGAGTTCGGGGCGCGTATGTGCCTGACCGGGAAATGGTCCTTCATCAAAGCGGAGGAATTCTAAACATTCCGATAGTCGATCGAGTGGTTGACCAGTCTCTCGCTATGTCATGACAGTCAGTTTTCGGCTTTCTCTACTGAGGTGCTCGCCCAGCCGAACCGGGGCACAATCACAGTAGTTCTCCTGGTGCCGCGTTAGCCGATGATACGGAACATAAGGCAGCAAAACACAGGAGCCAGGCAAACCCAACATTTGACCAAAGACATGACTCGAAGCTGATGCATATAAGGCCTAACTCGAGACACCGAACACTCCCTAAGGTGTTCGGTCTTTATAATAACGGGCAGAACAATGCACTAAGCCGCTAGTGTCCAGGTACAGGCGAGAATTTCGGGCGCGGCCGATGCCAAAACGCCAGCCTCCTCGTTGGTTATGGTGAAAAACCGTGGGATGTGATCAACAAAATACAGTAAGAAAGGTTTACGCAGGGACTTAATCTGAAAAGAATCCTTGCGACGGGTCCCTGCTGCACGTCTGCGCCTGTGTCTCCATTGTGCCGTATCCTGGACGGGCGTAACACGCTGTTCATCTATAAAAGAGAGGAACTTAGTTTGAAAAAGTAATCGTGCAAAAAATGAATTAAAAATCAAAATATGAATGAATGAATAAAGCTGAGCTTATATTAGCTCATACGTACAGCCCCTTGTAAAGGGGTGTGCGGCTAGGGAGCCCCTAGCTTATTTATGCCGGACTCGTCTAACCGTGTCCGGGGTCTTGAACGACCTTTTAATGAGATGATGCCGCGTCGACCGGGCATTTTAAGTGTAAGAGACGCGTAGTGTGGTATTGCATTAAAGCAGACAAAAGCTCCACGTCCCAATAGTGCTTGATGGCTACTTTTGAATGGGGCTATACGAAAGATTAGCTTTTCGCGTTGGAAGTTGTCGGGTGACCCGAACACAACTTCTAGTAGTAAGGAGCCCGTGCACTTGGCGTAAGGGTTTGGCGTCACTCCTTTGAAGGAAGTGCGGCTATGTCGGATGTTAGTAAGGTCTATCCCCAACTTGTGGATTGTGTCCGGATAGAGCAGGTTTAAATCACTGCCGCCGTCCATCAGGACTTGTGTAAATTGTAGTCCGTCGATTATAGGATCCAATATCAGAGCAATCCATCCTGCGTTTCGAATACTTCTGGAATAGTCCAGGTGGTCGAAAGTAATTGGTTTTGACATCCAACCTCGAGGATCCGCTGGGGTGGACCATGCGATACCTGCTTTGGCGGGTGCCGCACTGTTGTTTCGTATTATCACATGAAGTGAGTTTACTATTTTGACTTCTTGTGGGAAGGTCTTTTGTTTTCCGGCGCTCTGCTGGTGGGGTTTGTTGTCGTCCTCGCTTGACGCGTCGAGCCCCTTGTGTTCGGCGTTTAGTCGGCCGGACTGTTTGAAGACTCAACAATCTCGGTGGGTGTGGTTTGCAGGCCTTCCGGAGGTGCTGTGGATTTGTCATATCCGATCCAAAATTTTGTTTAAGTTGGATAGCTCGTCACTGTTGTTCTTAAGAGGCAGTGTTTTGTTGTTTGGCCGCGAGCTTTTGAATCTGGCGTTGACCGCCGTGTTCTTTGGGCTTTTTTCTTTATTTCGGCGCTGATCCTTTCTGCGCCGTGATTTTCCATTTCCATCTCTGATCTCGGATGTACTCGGGTGGCTGGTGCTGCATCTTGCTAGCCAGCTGTCTCCCCCCACGCAAAAGCGGGTCATGAGGCTTGTTAGCGCGGCCATTGTTCTCGGCTTCTCTTGGCCGAGGTGTCTGGCGAGCCATTCGTCTCGGACATTATGTTTAAAAGCTGCTAAGGCTTCGGCGTCCGGACAGTCGACTATTTGGTTCTTTTTGGTAAGGAACCTGTTCCAGAATTTGCGCGCTGACTCTCCGGGCTGTTGAGTTATGTGACTTAAATCGTCTGCATCCGGAGGGCGGACATAAGTCCCTTGGAAATTTGCTCTAAACGCGTCCTCGAGCTCTTCCCAGCTTCCAATAGTATTTTCTGGGAGGCTTTTGAGCCAATGCCGAGCTGGCCCTTTGAGCTTGAGGGGTAGATATTTTATGGCGTGGAGATCATCTCCTCTGGCCATGTGTATGTGGAGGATGTAATCCTCAATCCAGACTCCAGGGTCTATTGTTCCTCGTATGCCTCTATGTTTACGGGTTTGAATCCCGCTAGAAATTCATGATCCAGCACCTCATCGGTGAAACATAGTGGGTGTGCGGTGCCCCTGTATTTAGGCGTGCCGTTATCTTCAGACAGGCGGCGTGTTGTGTTGCTTCCTGGGGCCCTCTTTTGGGGCCCGTAAATGGACCTGACCGGGCCATCTGGTTTTTGAGGATCATGTGTCGTCTTGTGTGCGGCGCCGCTTGTCGCTTTTGGCCTATAATCTGGTCGTCTATCCGGCCAGGCGGCCTCTTTGCTTTTTGACTGTGGGGGGCTCTATGGCCTCCTCGTCGAATTCTGGCAGCAGCTTGCGCTTCGGGTAGCTCTTTGTTTGGTGGCTATTGCCGTATTTGTCCGCGGTCTTGAGTACTTTGCTCCACCTCATTCTGAGTATGTCTTCCGCTGTTTTGAGCTTCCGTTTTTCCATTTTCAGACTTCTTGCAGTGGCGACAAGTCTTTTGTGAAGGTTCTCATGCTCCGGTGGTGTGTCCGGCGTGAGATCGTCTGGACTGTTGTTTTCGCCGGGCTTGGATTGATTATCCGATTCGTCTTGTTCGTCGTCCACTGGTTTGCCCTGCTCTATTGCTGGGTCATTGGGAGCGTTGTTTTTGTCGAGGCGGGACTTAGGGCGGCGTCTGCGTCGCCGTTTTGGTTGCTTGTCGGCGGAATTATCCTTTGCCGCGTCCTGTTGTTCCTCGTTATCGCTTCCTTTTGGGGTGTCCACCATATATACATCATGGGTTGGGGTGGCCTTCCAGTGCTCGGTAAGCGCTGGTTCTTGATTGTCTCCGGCGTCGTCGTCCATACCGTCGATGTCTTCAGATTCGTAGTCTAGCATGTCGGTTAGGTCGTCGACAGTGGCTACAAAGTGGGTGGTGGGTGGGTTTTGAACTTCTTCGTCGTCCGCATCCCAACAATCCTGACCGCAGTCCGGCCAGGGTTCTCCGGATAACGAAAGATGCTTTAGCGAATTTAGGATGTCGCCAAAGGGTGAGTGCTAAAAGATGTCTGCGGCGGTGAACTCCATGATCGGCGCCCAATCGGATTCGATTGGCAGGGGCGCAGGCGGTTCGGAGTCCGGCGAGGAGTCCGGCGCCTCGGAGTCACGAGCTTTATAAGGGACAAGGTTAATATTCGGCTCCATCGCCGTAGGAGTTGCAGCTCCCTAGGCGGTGTCCAGCCACCTGTCCTCGATCTGCGCGGTCTGCTCCGAACTATGGTTCAGAGCGGACTCGTGTGCGGCCTCCAGGGCACTGTCCGGCGGCAGAGCCAAATCATGCCCATCGTGACAGTGCGGCACGCTCGGCCGTGGCTCGAATCCGTCGAAGATCAAGTCTCCGCGGATATCGGCCGTGAAGTTTAGGCTTCCAAACCTGACCTGATGGCCAGGGGCATAGCTTTCGATCTGCTCCAGATGGCCAAGCGAATTGGCCCGCAGTGCGAAGCCGCCGAATACGAAGATCTGTCCGGGGAGAAAAGTCTCACCCTGGACGGTGTTGTTGTTGATTGAAGAAGCCATCAAGCCTATCGGTGACGACACAGAGGAACTCTCAATGAAAGCACCAATGTCGGTGTCAAAACCGGCGGATCTCGGGTAGGGGGTCCCGAACTATGCGTCTAGGCGGATGGTAACAGGAGACAAGGGACATGATGTTTTTACCCAGGTTTGGGCCCTCTCGATGGAGGAAAAACCCTACTCCTGCTTGATTGATATTGATGTTATGGGTAGTACAAGAGTGGATCTACCACGAGATCAAGGAGGCTAAACCCTAGAAGCTAGCCTATGGTATGATTATTGTAATGGTTGTGTGTCCTACGGACTAAAACCCTCCGGTTTATATAGACACTGGAGAGGGCTAGGGTTACACAGAGTCGGTTACAATGGTAGGAGATCTACATATCCGTATCACCTAGCTTGCCTTCCACGCCAAGGAAAGTCCCATCCGGACACAGGACAAAGTCTTCAATCTTGTATCTTCATAGTCTTGGAGTCCGGCTGACGATGATAGTCCAGCTGTCCGGACACCCCCTAGTCCAGGACTCCCTCAACGGCCCAATGGAGTAACGGGACGTTAATGGGTATAAGGTGATACACTGTTCATTACGGGTCAGTTTCACCACGGGCCGTTAATGGGTGTAAAGTGATACACTGTTCATTACGGGCCAGTTTCACCATAGGCCGTTAATAGGCCAAGAGTTACAAAGGGCCTCATATGGGCCGAAAGACGTCATGGGCCATACATGGGCCAGAAGTGAAAATGGGCTGGAGTCATATTGGATGGCCCAGATGACGCTACTGGGCCTAATTCGGATAGGGCGTAACGGGCCTTGTGTTAGCTGGCTGTAAATGGGCTATTTGCGAACTGGCCATTAACAGGCTCTCCATGGGCCGGCCCGCCACCTTTTGACCAAGTCAAACAAGTCGGCCTTTTCACAGGAATGGACCTCTGTTGGGTCGTGCCACGTGTCGACGTATCATAGGCGCCTTCTGTCCAATGAGTGGATGACATCTGTCCCAACGATGAGCCGACACGTGTTTCGTCCAGCCAATGATGATTTTACATGTGGAAAATCCCCATTGGTCGGGGCGTTTAACGGGTTATCGGATCCAAAAAGATCCGATAGCTTAACGGCGTTCCGTTACAGTGGATGCCACATGTCGGTCACCCTTGACGAAAGGACTTCTGTGACAAGCGATTTATCCTCATGGAAGTGGACACTTCCATGATGATAGTTTTTCTAATGTCATGGAACACTTCTACGATAGCACAGGTATGGCTATCTTGATTCTGTCATAAAATCGTCATGGATGTACATCCCTGACAAAAAACGTGACCTACTATGACAAACACTTATCATCACGGAAGTGTATTTTTTGTAGTGTATCCTTCGTCAGTTCACCTTGGTTGCGTTGGAGACGCGGTCGTCTTTCACGTTGGTGCAATTTTATCACACAATTGCCTATGAACCAAATGTTTCCTCGAAGAAAGATCGACGTTGGTACTAAGAGCATAAGTTTTGTATTGATTTCTAAGCCTTCTCACAACTTTGTCTCCAGCTCCCCTGTAATTTTATTTGTCCAGCTATTAACTTTGATTAAAAAATGGTGTGGACTAAAAACCCGGATGGATGTAATAGCCCTCCATTTTTATTTGCTCCGCATATTAGATTTGACTGAAGTCAAACTTTGTAAAGTTTGACCAAGTTTAGGGTTCACGCTGGAGGCTCAGTGTTCCTATGCTAGGGTTTTCTATATTCACGGTCTCTCACCCTCTTCACTGGATCTAAACAAGACTGCGTTGGCCTCTTATCTCTCTCTCCCCCTCACAGCTAGTGAAGGAGGCGTCCGGATCCCGTTGCACCGGGAAGGGGAGGAGGTGCAGCATTCACTCTATCGCCTTCGGCAAGGGAGGCAATCCACTTCCGGCTGCGTTGTTCTCTTTCTCCCAGCGCCTGTGCGGGAGGGCCACCAACCCCTTCTTCCTCACTACCATACATAGTGTGGGCAGATTTGGCCTCCCGCCGCATGCCTTGCCACATCCCGACGATCCTAAGGTATAAGTTTCTTTGTAACCGTCATTGCTCTAGCTGCATGCGGATCTTTTTCGATTCTGTAGTCGAATCTAGGTCTTCGTTCAAAGAGGAAAGAAGGGTGCGGTGGTGTCGAGCATGAATCTAGGACGTGGTTCAATGAGTAAAGGAGGGAGGGAAAGTAGTATAGACTGGCTATCTAGCCGCTTTGTTTGTCCAAAAGGGAAAAAGGGGGTAACCCGAAACTCGGGGGTCGGGTAGTTCGTGCAGGACTAGATTTGTTGCTGTCACATAGGACAAAGGTTCAAAGAGAACAAGACCAACGCAGATATGCTGCTTGGCTACATATTCTGCATCACCCATTTATACGTGTGGATGCACATGGTGCTGGCATATCCCATGTCCCATGTCCCATACAACTATTTTGTTGTTGTTAATCCAAGAATGCTACTAGAAAATTGAAGCAATGCCACTGTTAAAAGTAAATTACATTTCTTAACGAATGTTGTTTTAAGAGAATGTCTTTGTTAATATGAATCAATGCTACCGTTTTAGAAATGCTACAATCAACGTGAAACACTTATGTTTTAAGAGTGTTTATGCAGTTCAACTTGAATGTCACACCTGCGACTTTGCTTAATTTTGGTGGAACTGCACAAAAGGAGATCAAGATTTGTTTCTAGTCTTCGTGGTGAGTTGTTTCAAATCTTGGTCTCATCCACATGATGGTGCAGTGTGCTTTGAGATGTTGTGGTACTTGTTTTGGTACTGTTTTGGATAAATGTTGAATTGAAGCTATTTAACTGCTGCCTTTTACCATTAAGTGAGCAAAAATTGTTCCAACCCAGACATGATGCTTGTTGCTTTCTTACACAAAACTCTGCATCACCCCCTTTATAAGTAGATGGAAGCACATGGTATTGTTGCACCCACTCTCCCCTGGAACTGTTTATGCTTTTTGTTAATCTAATGCTGCTGGTAAAATTAAGCAATGCCACTCATAGAATTAACTACTGAATCTTAGTTCACAACTGCAACACTTGTTAGGGATTGGCGGAATTACCATTTTTGTGGCCGCATGTTTCATCCTCCTTTATTGGCCAGTAACTGTTTCCTTTTTTGCCTCTATTAAAATAGGGATATCTATTCAACTTGTTGCTATAGCGAACTTAAATGTCACACCGGAAACTTTGCTTGATTTCAGTGCAACTGCACGAAACAATATTGGATTTCCTATTCGTGTTGGTAGATTCATATTTTATCTTGGTCATCTCATGAAAGGTCAGTACAGGCCTTCATCCACATGATTGTGTAGTGTGCTTTGAGATGTTGTGGTACTTGTATTGGTACTGTTTTAAATAAAAGTTGAATTGAAGCTATTGTATTGATGTCTTTTCCCATTAAGTAGTGAACAAAAATGGGACCAACCCAGACATGATGCTTGTTGCTTTGTTACAACAAACTCTGCATCACCCCCTTTATAAGTAGATGGAAGCACATATTGTTGTTGCGCCCACTCTCCCCTGGAACTGTTTATGCTTTTCGTTAATATAATGCCGCTGGTAAACTTAAGCAAAGCCAATCTCAGAATTAACTACTAAATCTTATTTCAAACTACAACACTTGTTAGGGATTGGCGGGATTACCATTTTTGTGGCCGCATGTTTCATCCTCCTTTATTAGCCAGTAGTTGATTCCTTTTTTGCCTCTATTAAAACAGGGATATCTATTTAACTTGTTGCTATTGTGACATTTTCCTTCGCTACGCGAAACACTTTTGTTTTAAGAGTGTTCTATGCAGTTCAACTTGAATGTGACACCGACGACTTTGCTTAATTTTGGTGGAACTACACAAAAGGAGATCGGATTTTTATATATGTGTTGGGATATGTTTCCAGTCTTCCTCGCGAGTTGTTTCAAATCTTGGTCAAGAAAGGTCAGTACCGACTTTCATCCACATGATGTTGCAGTGTGCTTTGAGATGTTGTGATACTTGTATTGGTACTGTTTTGGATAAATGTTGAATTGAAGCTATTGAACTGTTGTCTTTTACCATTAAGTGAGCAAAAATTGTCCCAATGTCAGGACCCCGACTCAATGCCACATCGATCTAGCATGTAACACCTCATATCACTTTGCGTCCTCACGCACGGTATTCCCACGGGTGTCGTCTTACCTTTGCCCAGGACCGTTTGCGCCTTTTGGCACACGTATATGATAGTGTCGCTAGCATCCATATGATAAGGAGCCCGGGCTGACATGGCTAGTCGTAAATCCAAAGTGGCACAAACTTACAGGGACAGGCATCCATGACCCAGCATCGAACGTGTCATTCATCAGCGAGTGAATCCAGGCTGTAGCACTAGGCTAGTAGGACTCCGGTGAACCGGGCTGTAGCGGGCTAACAGGACTCCGGTATTCATCGCGTGATATTTCCCCGAAGGGACAGACACAGGAACGAAGAAGGACACATGCCGGCCAGCCTAAGTGTTTCGGAGCAGTAGGAAGCTACCATGGCTCAGTGGAAACACTAGGAGACATTTCCCGGTAAGAGAGGCTACTAAAGATAAACAACTAGATAGTCAGAACCCACACATACCAAGCATTTCAATAACATACACACAATATGCTCGATATGTGCAAATACAACATGGCATCACAACATGACTCTACGACTCAAGTATTTTATTCAATAGGCTCCGAGGAGCAAGATATTACAAACATAGGTGTCATGACCCAACATTCAGAGCATACAAATCAAAGCACATGCGGAAGCATAACATGTCTGAGTACAGACATCTACAAATGAAAAAGGCTTAGAAGCCTGACTATCTACCAGATCCTACCGAGGGCACAAGATCGTAGCTGAGGTAACAAACTAAACGTCGAAGTCCACGCGGAACTACTAACGAGACTGAAGTCTCTCTGCAAAAACATAAAATAGGCAAATGTGAGTACAAATGTACCCAGCAAGACTTACATCAGAACTAACTACATATGCATCATTATCAGCAAAGGGGTGGTGGGGTTTAACTGCAGCAAGCCAGCTTTGACTCGGTGGCTATCTTGAACTATGACTGCAAGTAACTCTTTTGAGGTGGCGCAAACGAGTCCACATATTCACCATATCAATACACCACTATGGATCCGCTCCCGTCTCCCTCCGAGAACACCATCCATAGCACTCACGCTTATCTTGCGCATTTTAGAGTATCCACTTTCATTTGTCTATGAACTGTTATAGGCAACCCATAAGTCCTTTACCGCGGACACGGCTATTCGAATAGATGATGTTAACCCTGCAGGGGTGTACTTCTTCACACACGCTCTCACCACTTACCGCCGTTTACACGACATGTACTCGGCAACCTTCAAGCGGAAGCCCAACGTGGGTGTCGGCCATGGCCTACCTAAACACTCAAGTCCCTAGTCCAGGTTTATCGCCTATTCGGGTTCCATCCATGAGGAGATCCGGCCAAAGTTTCGCTCACAGCCCCAAACGATGTGTACAGGGTTCCGTGACACCAAACGGGTGCCCGGTATACCCGGCCACGTGCCTACCGCATCACAGCCCACCCCTCCGGTCAGCGCTACCCACGGCCTCCAGCATACTACAAACACCAGAAACTACTTGCAACTCCGGGACAGAGGACAAGGGTGATTAAGAAGCCGAGAGGGTCCATTGGTTTCGGGCCCAATGCATGGTAGTAACTGTATCATGGATCACAAACATAGAACTCAGTTCCTGAGGACGGCTGCAATGAGACAACCCACCATGTACTCCTACATGACCTCTCACCGCTACCTTTACCAAATCGTTTTCACACTCTTTGCTCACACACACAACAGGACATGTTCACACACCTCTGATTCATCCTCGATGAATCAGACCCGACTCAACTCTAAGTAGTAGCAGGCATGACAAACAAGCATGAATGAGTAGGCACAACAGGGATCAAACAACTCCTACTCATGCTAGTGGGTTTCATCTATTTACTGTGGAATGACAGGTCATGCAAAGGATAAAGGGGTTCAGCTACCGCAGCAAGTAACAGATGAATCGTTGTTGTCCTAATGCAGTAAAAGAGAGCAGGAGCGAGAGAGTGGGATTGTATCGGAATGAACAAGGGGTTTTTGCTTGCCTGGCACTTCTGAAGATAGCATTGAGTCTTCATCAGTGTCAACGATCACAACGTCGGAACGTCGTCTACTGAGAGGGGACCGTTACCGGCAAACACAGAAGGACACAATCAATGCAATGGGACAATATGATGCATGCTATGACATGGCAATATGATGTGTGATAGGTCTAATGCAACTTGGGACATAAAGGTTTGAGTCCATTTGAACCAAGGATTCAAATGATCACCCAAAATAATAAGTGATATAAGTGCATTAGCTTGTTTCACCTAAACAGCAAGGTTAAAGTGTTCTGACATGCATGAAACTAGTACAGATGGAAAGATTGGATTTTTCTGATCATTTTTCATATATAATTTGTTTCATTTGGAGTTACAAATTAATTTCTATGATTTTTAGAAGTTTATACTAATTTCTGGAATTTCCTGTAGAAGAATAAATCTAGTAATTAAATTACTGCGTCAGCATTGCATCACTATGACGTCAGCAGGTCAACTGGGTCGGCCAGGTCAAACCTGACTTGTGGGACCCATACGTCAGTGTCTCAGGCTGGTCTGGGTGTATGACAGGTGGGACCAGTCAACGTTGACTTGACCAAGGTCAAAGCTGACACGTGGGGCCCACCCAGATTAGTACTAATCTTAACAGAAAATTAGACTAACCTAATCGGCGCTGGGGCCCACATGGCAGTGGCCCTAAGGGTGTTAAGTAGGGTCATTAGTGCTAACTAACCGGCGCCACGTCAGCAAGTGACGCCGGCGACCACGACGAGGGCGGGACCTCGCTGGAGTTGCTCGGGACGGTGCTACAGACGGTGGTTTGCAACGGGGTTTGGCTCTACGGGGAGCTGGAGGAGTGGCGCATCTACCGGGGGAAACGGGAGCAGCTGGGGTGGACCGAGCTCGTCGGAAGCGAGCTCGCGGCGGCGGCCGGAGTTCGGGCACCGACGGCTTAGGCGCTACGGCGCGTTTTGAGCTGAACTAGTGGGTTCTGCGGCTTCTTGAGGAAGCGCTGAGCACGCCTACATGCTCTGGTGCAACGTGCGGGTGTTGCAACCGCGGCGGCGACATGGCCGGCGGCGGAGCTGCTTCGGCTGGGGTGGGAGAGGGAGCTACGGCGTGAGAACGAAGGAACGGAGAGAGGGGAACGGAGCAGAAGCTCATAGCGGACTCGTCGGCATTGACGGAAAGCTCGGGGATGCACTGGAGACGGCGGGGCGGCGATGACGATCTCCGGTGGCCGGGGATGAAGACGACGTCGATGGAGGCGCTCCAGGGCCTCCCGAGGCGCGTGGATTGGCGGAGGGGTATCCGGCGTCGTGGTGGAGCTTCTGGGCACGACGGAGGGGCGAGGGATCGGCGGTAGCTACGGCAACGGTGGTCGGTGGCGACGGCAGCGCTCGGCCCCGTGCAGGGAGAGAGCAGAGGAGGGGGAGGGCATTCGGGAGAGAGTGAGAGGGGGCCAGGGGGGCTGCGTGGCGCTCGGGGACGACTCTAGGGCGCCAGGGAGGCCAACAGGGAGGCAGGAGGTGGCCACGGGTGGCTGTGCGCGCCGCACGCAGCTGCTTCTCCTACTGGCAGAGGAGGAAGACGACAGGAGCTGCGGTGGTGGGCTGGGTTGCCAGCTGGGCCAGCTGGGCGCTAGGTGGGCTGCGCCAGGTAAACTACAGGTAAGTTCTCCCTCTCTCTCCTCCATTTTCTGTTTTCTACTTTTTTTCTATTTTGTTTCTCTGTTTTGGTTTAGTAATAATGCTAAACCATTTCATAAAATCCTGGAAATAATTATGGGTGCTTTCTGAATTATTCTAGTGACCCTCAACAATTTCCAACATTTTTGGAGCATCTAAAATGTATATAGCATTTAAATAGCCCCAACTGAAATATATTTGGATTAATTCAAAGTCCAAATATGTCCTACAAAAATGTGAACCATTTTTGGTAGATGCTTCCACCTTGATCCAGAAATGACGAACATTTTTAAAGGGCATTTTGAAATCATTGAAAAATATTTTGGTTGAACCTATTTGAATTCCTCTTTGATGCTAGGGTTTGAACAATCCCCATTTCAGGTTTAAATGAAATTTAAACATGATGCAACACTCTAATGCATGCACTAGGCATTGTCAGAACTAGGGATGTGACAGCTCACCCCCACTAAACAAGAATCTCGCCCCGAGATTCAAGCCGTGAGGTAAGAAGACAAAGGGGACACAAACTAATAACATGAACTCCAAGATCCAACTGTCTTCTCGAGGTGTTGATCTGTTGACTCAAAACAATCTTGACGTCTTTGCTTGCGAGGTCTTCATCCAACACGATGACGACAGAAGGAGACTCTACAGAAGACGATCTCCTTGAAGATCGAGTATTCAAGATCAACTCATGGAGCGAGCGGTAAGAACATCTCTCGAGCTGAGATACGAAGCATTCATCCAAAGGGATGGGGTGGAACGGATGGCGAAGGTTCACTAGGTAGACAACAATTCCACACTTAAGAGGGTGGTGAGCGGTTGTCAACGTAGCGAGCAGTTGAGTTGCCATGATACCATAGCGATGCACCTTAGGGAAGGTGACTCGTAGAAATATCCCCTTAAGTGGCAAAAAGAATTACCTTTGATTCAGAGATCATTGAAACTTTTTATACCAGCCTAAGGCAATTCACAATCAATCATTTGAAGGAGTCCGAAAGAATGACATTCTCGGGCTAGAATGGATGATGTGGATTACCTTATTGAAGACAACACAAGGGATGATTTTGCTTATTATCAGAAATGGATGGGACCCAAGATAGGATGGAACAATGACGGTGCAAGCTGGGAACAAAACACAAATGCTGGAAATGATCCTAGTAACTGGGGAGAAACCCAACAACAGAGAGTGATTCCACTATTGGAGTGGTTATAGCATAACTGAGGAAACTGAGAGCAATCCCAGTTAGTGCCGATGGTAACACCTAGCGCTTGTGCGTGCTCTCAAGAACTAGAGCATTTCCATATTCATCAAGGTTTTACCAATATCCGTGTCAAGGGTGCTGACAACACAACATACTACCATGATGAATAGCGATGGACAATGCAGATGCAAAGGAAGATAATACTTTCTCAGATTTCACCTTAGCGAAACCAAGGGGACAAAATCGGGATGATTGACCGAGAGACATTTAGCACTCCGCTTCTAATGTTCTCCTTGATGTACTAGCGTATCCCATTCATTGAGATGGTCTGGCATCTAGAACATCAAGTAAAGGTCAGACTTTGGAAACACAAAAATCATAAGGCACAACTAGGGAGTAAATCCTACGAAGTCCTTATGGGGAGGTGGCCAACTTCAATCAAGATACTATAATAATAGGTATTCTGGCGGGGTGTGTTGGCCACGACATCCACTTTACCGGTTATCGTGAGACCAATATTATAGTTCTTGGGAGATGTTCCAACCATCACATCTGCCTGAGATTCAGATCTGGTTGGTGCTAGAATATTCCAGACTCATCAAGTCCAGAAGGAAAAATGAAAGTTTGCAACACAAATCGATAAGATGATGTCGCGAGATTCTCGGGAAATGAACTACGATAGCAAGCTCCAAAACATGAGTTGGTTCTGCTACAAACATGTGAACACGTTGTCCCAGACAAACATGGCCACATAGTAGTCTTATAATAAAACACTACCGAGTTCAGGTGGGGAATCAACATCGAGGATATCGAAGTCCTTGCATAAGGCATGCTCCTAAGAAGGAACTTCTTCTCCTTGAACAAGTCAATCAGTGGCTTGGTGTGCTAGGAAACACATATAGAATGGAGGCGGCCAACCTATCAAACCATAGAGTACTTCGCACATGCGTCACCAACTTGGGACGATTCCAGAGGAAGCAAAACTAACTTTCTCGAATCCACGGCGGCAGCTCGCATCAAATGCACATGAATTAGAGAAAGTCACTTCTTTCATCCGAACATATGCTTCATGAACGGGACATGAAGACATTGCGTATAAAGTTTCCAACACTAGCTTAATGTTCAACAAAATCATGGAGGAGATAAGGATGTTGTCAATGGGCTCAACAACAATTCATCCAGGTTCCCATGGAGATGGAATTCCATAACTATGTGAACAAGGTAATAGTATTGGTCAGCCCCAAAAGACATAATGGTGTATGCTCAAGGAAAATCCACGAGTAAGACAACATTATGAACATCGTTGGTTCTGATTTGATTTGAGAATAGCCCACACTCAAATCAAAGTTTTGGCAAGACAATAGCTCCAACAACTGGTCTCGAGGATCAATTGATGAGGATATCATCTTTCTTCAACACACACACAAGATATCCCTTAACATGAACTAAGTCGGGCAGCTTTTATCTCCCAACTCTCCAAGTTGTTGTTCAGCTTACCCAACTAGCTCAGGGATACTCGATACAGATCCTTGGAGAATGGGTGGTTACAAGAAAACAACTTGATCACGAGCTCAACATAGCGGTCAGGTTACAACCTGGTAATACTTCCGAGAAGATATTCGGAACATCACGAACCACCGATATGTTACTAAGCTCGAGAACAATCTTGCTTTTCAGGGCAAGATGATATGAACAAAAGAGCGAGGGTTTGACAAGATCCTGACTCATCAATCGAAGTGTGCACCAGGAAAATAGACTAGGTGGCACGATCAACCTTAGGGTGATGATTCAATAATCAACACACTAAGAATGAGAATATTGTCCTTTAAACTACCAAGCAACGGAGTTGCTAGCAGTATTGATTTCACACACCACGATTCAGTTGTCGGCATTCCGGTTACAATAACACGGAAACCGAGGAATGAACAATGATGGCAAGAAGTATCACTGTACCAAGAGTTCATAGGATGGTGTGCAATTCCTATAATAATCCTGATATAAAAGATGGTAATACTCCAAGGTAGAACAGAACAAAAGCTGGGTTGGCATTTTGATCTGCGAGATACAACTACTTTGACCCAATCCTAGATATGGATGAGGTACTAGAGTTTGTTTCTCCTAGTCATTCCGGAATAGAATGGCTTGACGGACCACAAGAATAAAGGCACCGATGAGCACGAGTGCACGACTACTCCTGACTATCAATTGATAGATGAGGGTCAGGATACAGCTAAAGAGACAACCCAAAAGAACATATGATTTTTTGAGCTGTGGATGCACAGATTAGTGTGCCGAGCAAAGCTCAACATTTTTCTTCCGGATAACCCATGCAGAAAGATAGAACTGGTAGAGTCACATATTTGAATGGAGTACTCCTCAAGAGCACCTTGGTTGCGATCTTTTGGTTCAACGAACTTCTACCATAGTGGTTCATGGTATTTGGAAGAAGGAAATACCACGGACCTCGAGAACTAATGCAAAGGTTACTAATAACCTAAGGGAACGAGCAAACACTATCAACATGAAGTAAGTAGGGTGAATATCGGGTTCAAAACCCAGGAGTAGAATACCTACTAACTAAATTACATCACGGGATGCTTTCGGGAATAAAGGCCAGAATCATCACACTGGGACACAAATCATGGCTAGATTACTAGATGATCCCCTAAGATACCTAGGGTCATAATAATAATTCCAACATATATGTCGAGGCAATAGAATACCTCAACTCAGCAATTAATCTGATTAACCTGGCCCAAAGGAACATAAAACTAGAGGGAAAGGATTTGCAAGTGCATCAGATTGTTTAGAAACCTGGGATGACTCAGACAACATAACAGGTGTAAATGCTCAAAAAGATTGGAGACATGCTACAAAAATGGTGGCATAGCCACTCCGAAGCACAATATCAAGGTTTTGAGATCAACAGTTATGAACATACGGAAGTAGTAAAACTAAACTGAGATTCGAAACTAACAATTCTATAAATCTATGGATTAATAACACGTCATCCTGATAGATAGATGAGAAGGCCTAGTTCTTAATCCCCGTAGAAGAGAAGAGGATGACTCAGATCAGAAGGTCATGACGTATAAGGAGTAAAAAGAGCCTTACGTTCCATCCCACAATCAATTCCCTTACATAACTAAAGCATTTCTAGACACAACTTCGACCAGTTTGGCTTGGTAATCCTACAGGCAGTCAAGCTCTGATACCAAAGCTGTCAGGACCCCGACTCAATGCCACATCGATCTAGCATGTAACACCTCATATCACTTTGCGGCCTCACGCACGGTATTCCCACGGGTGTTGTCTTACCTTTGCCCGGGACCGTTTGCGCCTTTTGGCACACGTATATGATAGTGTCACTAGCATCCATATGATAAGGAGCCCGGGCTGACATGGCTAGTCGTAAACCCAAAGTGGCACAAACTTACAAGGACAGGCATCCATGACCCAGCATCGAACGTGTCAGTCATCAGCGAGTGAATCCAGGCTGTAGCACTGGGCTAGCAGGACTCCGGTGAACCGGGCTGTAGCGGGCTAACAGGACTCCGATATTCATCGCGTGACATTTTCCCGAAGGGGCAGACACAGGAACGAAGAAGGACACATGCCGGCCAGCCTAAGTGTTCCGGAGCAGTAGCAAGCTACCATGGCTCAGTGGAAACACTAGGAGACATTTCCCGGTAAGAGAGGCTACTAAAGATAAACAACTAGATAGTCAGATCCCACACATACCAAGCAATTCAATAACATACACACAATATGCTCGATATGTGCAAATACAACATGGCATCACAACATGACTCTACGACTCAAGTATTTTATTCAATAGGCTCCGAGGAGCGAGATATTACAAACATAGGTCTCATGACCCAACATTCAGAGCATACAAATCAAAGCACATGCGGAAGCTTAACATGTCTGAGTACAGACATCTACAAATGAAAAAGGCTTAGAAGCCTGACTATCTACCAGATCCTGCCGAGGGCACAAGATCGTAGCTGAGGTAACAAGCTAAACATCGAAGTCCACGCGGAACTACTAACGAGACTGAAGTCTCTCTGCAAAAACATAAAATAGGCAAAGGTGAGTACAAATGTACCTAGCAAGACTTACATCAGAACTAACTACATATGCATCATTATCAGCAAAGGGGTGGTGGGGTTTAACTGCAGCAAGCCAGCTTTGACTCGGTGGCTATCCTGAACTATGACTGCAAGTAACTCTTTTGAGGTGGCGCACACGAGTCCACATATTCACCATATCAATACACCACTATGGATCCGCTCCTGTCTCCCTCCGAGAACGCCATCCATAGCACTCACGCTTATCTTGCACATTTTAGAGTATCCACTTTCCTTTGTCTATGAACTGTTATAGGCAACCCAGAAGTCCTTTACCGCGGACACGGCTATTCAATAGATGATGTTAACCCTGCAGGGGTGTACTTCTTCACACACGCTCTCACCACTTACCGTCGTTTACACGACATGTACTCGGCAACCTTCAATCGGAAGCCCAACGTGGGTGTCGGCCATGGCCTACCTAAACACTCAAGTCCCTAGTCCAGGTTTATCGCCTATTCGGGTTCCATCCATGAGGAGATCCGGCCGAAGTTTCGCTCACAGCCCCAAACGATGTGTACAGGGTTCCGTGACACCAAACGGGTGCCCGGTATACTCGGCCACATGCCTACCGCATCAAAGACCACCCCTCCGGTCAGCGCTACCCACGGCCTCCAGCATACTACAAACACCAGAAACTACTTGCAGCTCCTGGACAGAGGACAAGGGTGATTAAGAAGCCAAGAGGGTCCATTGGTTTCGGGCCCAATGCGTGGTAGTAACTGTATCATGGATCACAAACACAGAACTCAGTTCCTGAGGACGGCTGCAATGAGACAACCCACCATGTACTCCTACATGGCCTCTCACCGCTACCTTTACCAAATCGTTTTCACACTCTTTGCTCACACACACAATAGGACATGTTCACACACCTCTGATTCATCCTCGATGAATCAGACCCGACTCAACTCTAAGCAGTAGCAGGCATGACAAACAAGCATGAATGAGTAGGCACAACATGGCTCAAACAACTCCTACTCGTGCTAGTGGGTTTCATCTATTTACTGTGGAATGACAGGTCATGCAAAGGATAAAGGGGTTCAGCTACCGCAGCAAGTAACAGATGAATCGTTGTTGTCCTAATGTAGTAAAAGAGAGCAGGAGCGAGAGAGTGGGATTGTATCAGAATGAACAAGGGGGTTTTGCTTGCCTGGTACTTCTGAAGATAGCATTGAGTCTTCATCAGTGTCAACGATCACAACGTCGGAACGTCGTCTATTGAGAGGGGACAGTTACCGGCAAACACAGAAGGACACAATCAATGCAATGCGACAATATGATGCATGCTATGACATGGCAATATGATGTGTGATAGGTCTAATGCAACTTGGGACATAAAGGTTTGAGTCCATTTGAACCAAGGATTCAAATGATCACCCAAAATAATAAGTGATATAAGTGCATTAGCTTGTTTCACCTAAACAGCAAGGTTAAATTGTTCTGACATGCATGAAACTAGTACAGATGGAAAGATTGGATTTTTCTGATCATTTTTCATATATAATTTGTTTCATTTGGAGTTACAGATTAATTTCTATGATTTTTAGAAGTTTATACTAATTTCTGGAATTTCCTGTAGAAGAATAATTCCAGTAATTAAATTACTGCGTTAGCATTGCGTCACTATGACGTCAGCAGGTCAACTGGGTCGGCCAGGTCAAACCTGACCAGTGGGACCCATACGTCGGTGTCTCAGGCTGGTCTGGGTGTATGACAGGTGGGACCGGTCAACGTTGACTTGACCAAGGTCAAAGATGACACGTGGGGCCCACATAGATTAGTACTAATCTTAACAGAAAATTAGACTAACCTAATCGGCGCTGGGGCCCACATGGCAGTGGCCCTAAGGGTGTTAAGTAGGGTCATTAGTGCTAACTAACCGGCGCCACGTCAGCAAGTGACGCCGGCGACCACGGCGACGGCGGGACCTCACCGGAGTTGCTCGGGACGGTGCTATAGACGGTGGTTTGCGCCGGGGTTTGGCTCTACGGGGAGCTGGAGGAGTGGCGCATCTACCGGGGCAAACGGGAGCAGCTGGGGTGGACCGAGCTCGTCGGAAGCGAGCTCGCAGCGGCGGCCGGAGTTTGGGCACCGACGGTTTAGGCGCTACGGCGCGTTTTGAGCTGAACTAGTGGGTTCTGCGGCTTCCTGAGGAAGCGCTGAGCACGCCTACATGCTCTGGTGCAACGTGCGGGTGTTGCAACCGTGGCGGCGACATGGCCGGCGGCGGAGCTGCTTCGTCTGGGGTGGGAGAGGGAGCTACGGCGTGAGAACGGAGGAACGGAGAGAGGGGAACGGAGCAGAAGCTCACAGCAGACTCGTCGGCCTTGACGGAAAGCTCGGGGATGCACTGGAGACGGCGGGGCGGCGATGAGGATCTTCGGTGGCCGGGGATGAAGACGACATCGATGGAGGCGCTCCAGGGCCTCCCGAGGCGTGTGGATTGGCGGAGGGGTAGCTGGCGACGTGGTGGATCTTCTGGGCACGACGGAGGGGCGAGGGATCGGTGGTAGCTACGGCAACGGTGGTCGGTGGCGACGGCAGCGCTCGGCCGCATGCAGGGAGAGAGCAGAGGAGGGGGAGGGCGTTCGGGAGAGAGTGAGAGGGGGCCAGGGGGGCTGCGTGGCGCTCGGGGACGACTCTAGGGCGCCAGGGAGGCCAACAGGGAGCCAGGAGGTGGCCACGGGTGGCTGTGCGCGCCGCACGCAGCTGCTTCTCCTACTAGCAGAGGAGGAAGACGATAGGAGCTGCGGTGGTCGGCTGGGTTGCCAGCTGGGCCGGCTGGGCGCTAGGTGGGCTGCGCCAGGTAAACTACAGGTAAGTTCTCCCTCTCTCTCCTCTATTTTCTGTTTTCTACTTTTTTCTATTTTGTTTCTCTGTTTTGGTTTAGTAAGAATGCTAAACCATTTCATAAAATCCTGGAAATAATTATGGGTGCTTTCGGAATTATTCCAGTGACCCTCAACAATTTCCAACATTTTTGGAGCATCTAAAATATATATAGCATTTAAATAGCCCCAATTCAAATATGTTTGGATTAATTCAAAGTCCAAATATGTCCTGCAAAAATGTGAACCATTTTTGGTAGATGCTTCCACCTTGATCCAGAAATGATGAACATTTTTAAAGGGCATTTTGAAATCATTGAAAAATAATTTGGTTGAACCTATTTGAATTCCTCTTTGATGCTAGGGTTTGAACAATCCCCATTTCAGGTTTAAATGAAATTTAAACATGATGCAACACGATAATGCATGCACTAGGCATTGTCATAACTAGGGATGTGACACCCAACCCAGACATGATGCTTGTTTCTTTGTTACAACAAAACTCTGCATCACCCCCTTTATAAGTAGATGGAAGCACATGCTGTTGTTGCGCCCACTCTCCCTAGAACTTTTATGCTTTTTGTTAATCTAATGTCGTTGGTAAAATTAAGCAATGCCACTCTCAGAATTAATTAACTACTAAATCTTAGTTCAAAACTGCAACACTTGTTACGGATTGGTGGGATTACTATTTTTGTGGCCGCATGTTTCATCCTCCTTTATTGGCCAATAATTGATTCTTTTTTTGCCTCTGTTAAAATGAATCAGTCGCATTGTTTTAGGAATGGTACTATCCTGCTTTGTAGTTCTTTCTACATGTTTAACCAAGGTATTGTTAAGATAATGTCTCTGTTAAAATGAATCAGTCGCATTGTTTTAGGAATGATACTTTTCTGCTTTGTCGTTCTTTATACATGTTGAAACCAGGCATTTTTAAGGTAATGTCTCAGTCAATATGAATGAATCACACTGATGGAGAATTTCTACTCTCCTTCTTTGTTTCCCATTAAGATAAGGTAGATCAGTAGATGCTTTTCTTCTGACAGTACAAGTCATCAACCATTATTTCTCAGTAATTGTTTCCCTTATACCGATTGTTGCTTACTGGGATATCAAAATTGAAGCTCGGTTTTATTCTGACTTTTATTTTAGTTGAACTGCACAAAAGGAGCCGATGTGTCCAAGGCAAACTTCTACATTACTGGGTCCAGTTGGTCGTTCCACTTTGCAGACAGAAGTAGTCATTGTTTGCGCTACATTACAGAAGGAATCATCGAGAAGCTTTACAGAGTATTAGTAGACGCTGGTGACATGACTAGTCTGCAGAGAGCATAGGCAGCTCTACAACACGTGGAGTGCACTGGGCAAAAAGTTCCCAAACAAGTACAAGAAGCCATGACAGGACTCCACGATCATAGGCGCTACATATTTTGAATGGGAAAAGCTTGTCAAAGTTTAATCATTGATGTTAGCAAGAAGACGTTAGTTTAATATATTGGAATTGGCAAACCTTGTCAAAATTTGCTCATTGATGTTAGCCAGAAGACATGCATTTGATATTTTTGAGTGGGACGCCCTTTGCTGTGAGCAGTGTTGATCTTTTTTCCTATTCGTGTGTTTAGTTTAGAAGTAAATAGTTACTCTGTTGAGATATTCCTGTGTTAAGAGTTTGTTGTGAATATTGTCTATGTAACGCCAGGACTTGTGTTTGATTGCAAAGTTGAGCTTGGAATGTTGTGGCATGCGGCATCACGAGCTGTTCACCGTGCCTCCTAAGAATAATGCTTCGTATTGTTTTGCATGTTGGTCTAATGCCAGTGATTTGCTTGTTAAGAAGATCATCCTCTGCCGTTGTTTCCGTGCTTAAGAAGTTCATCGTGTTATGTTTCATTCATAGCCTATACGACAAGTCGGGTAGGTTAGACGTGAAACCATATGATCTTCCGACCAACTCATCATCTTAGGCCGTGATTGGTTCATCGTTTTCCAACCCAAACCGCTTGTAAAACTCACACTTGTAAATAAAAGCAGATGGTCTCGGGCGAAGCGCTTGGTTGGTTGATTTCGACTAGTAAAATATACACTGGTCTCTCAAATTACACGTGTAACCCCCCGGTTTTACTTACAGACTTCGGGCCCTCGGTTTCATTACGCCTGTATTTTATGTGTTGTTTCCGATGACGAGTAAATTACACTTGTATCTTAATATAGGTGTGAAATAAACCAGAGCTCCCAAGCGTGGCCTTATCGTTTCATGTCGTCTCAATCCCTCGAAGGTTCTCATAGGTGTCCGATGATCCTGGCTTCCTGAATGAGCAGCAGGCGCTATATCAGACTATCCGTAGGGCCCGCAAGGCCCTCTCCATCGTCCTTTGAGTTGTTGCACTCGCCGTGGCGCCGAGCATTGTTAACATGGTCAACGAACACGAGGATTCGGGAAATGACTTTATTTTGACTGGATGACGGTAGGGACCCATTAGGGCCATAGCCATACCTACGCAAGTGCCTCCTTATTATGTACAACTATATTTTTTTGCTTCCTCCTGGTTTCCTGACATCATGGTCCCACACCATTGTCAACCTATGTAGTCAATATAAATGAGAGAATTGCACAAGGTGCGGCCGACAGCTGGGACCAAGCAGCTCGAGCAGTATTTGTGTTTTTGAGGCGTGAGCACTGATACGTCTCCAACGTATCTATAATTTTTGGTTGTTCCATGCTATTATATTACCCCTTTTGGATGTTTATGGGCTTTACTTTACATTTCTATATCATTTTTGGGACTAACCTACTAACCGGAGGCCCAGCCCATATTGCTATTTTATTGCCTGTTTCAGTATTTCAAAGAAAAGGAATATCAAACGGAGTCCAAACGGAATGAAACCTTCGGCAGCGTGATTTTTTGGAAGAATATGATCCTGGAGACTTGGAGTCCACGTTAGAAGATCCTCGAGGATGCCACGAGATAGGAGGCCACGCCCCCCTTACAGGGTGGTGGCCCCCTGTCTCGTGGGCCCCTCGAGCACCTCCGGACCAACTTCTTTCACCTATATAAGCTTACGTACCCTAAAACCATCGAATATCAAGATAGCTCGGGAGTTCCGTCGCCGCAAGCCTCTGTAGCCACCAAAAACCTCTTGGGAGCCCGTTCCGGCACCCTGCCGGAGGGGGAATCCATCACCGGTGGCCATCTTCATCATCCCGACGCTCTCCATGACGAGGAGGGAGTAGTTCACCCTCGGGGCTGAGGGTATGTACCAGTAGCTATGTGTTCGATCTCTCTCTCTCTCTCTCTCTCTCTCGTGCTCTCTCTCGTGTTCTCTCTATGGCACGATCTTGACGTATCGCCAGCCTTGTTATTATAGTTGGATCTTATGATGTTTCTCCCCCTCTACTCTCTTGTTATGAATTGAGTTTCCCCTTTGAAGTTATCTTATCGGATTGAGTCTTTTATGAGAACACTTGATGTATGTCTTGCCGTGTTTATCTATGGCGACAATGGGCAATCACGTGCCTCTTGATGTATGTTTTGGTGACCAACTTGCGGGTTCCGCCCATGAACCTATGCATAGGGGTTGGCACACATTCTTGACTCTCCGGTAGAAACTTTTGGGCACTCTTTGAAGTACTTTGTGTTGGTGGGATGAATCTGAGATTGTGTGATGCATATCGTATAATCATGCCCATGGATACTTGAGGTGACAATGGAGTATCTAGGTGAAATTACGGTTTTTGTTGATTTGTGTCTTAAGGTGTTATTCTAGTACAAACTCTTTAATAGATCGATCCGAAAGAATTACTTTGAGGTGGTTTCGTACCCTACCATAATCTCTATGTTTGTTCTCTGCTATTAGTGGCTTTAGAGTGACTCTTTCTTGCATGTTGAGGGCTTGTTATATGATCTATCTATGTTATTATTGTTGAGAGAACTTGCACTAGTGAAAGTATGAACCCTATGCCTTGTTTCCTATCATTGCAATACCGTTTACGCTCACTTTTATTATTAGTTACCTTGTTGTTTTTATATTTTCAGATTACAAAAACCTATATCTACTATCCATATTGCAGTTGTATCACCATCTCTTCGCCAAACTAGTGCACCTATACAATTTACCATTGTATTGGGTGTGTTGGGGACACAAGAGACTCTTTGTTATTTGGTTGCAAGGTTGCTTGAGAGAGACCATCTTCATCCTACGCCTCCTACGGATTGATAAACCTTAGGTCATCAACTTGTGGGAAATTTGCTACTGTCCTACAAACCTGTGCACTTGCAGGCCCAACAACGTCTACAAGAAGAAGGTTGTGTAGTAGACATCAAGCTCTTTTCTGGCGCCGTTTCCGGGGAGGCTAGGTAAAGGGCACTCAATCACACCCCGTCAACTAAGCTCTTTTCTAGCGCCGTTGCCGGGGAGGTGAGTGCTTGAAGGTATATCTTTAGATATTGCAATCGAATCTTTTTGTTTCTTGCTTTATCACTAGTTTAGTTTATAAAAGAAAACCGAAAAAATGGAGTTAAGTTTGTCTCTTACGCTTCATCTTTTTAATATCTTTCGTGAGTTTGATGGAAAGGAAAATTGTGCTCAAGTGGTAGAAGAAGAAATCTATAGAATGTTTGATACTAAATCTTTGAATGATGAGCATAATTGCAATGTTGTTAGTATGAATTCCTTGAATATCCATGATGCTAATGATATGCAAAGCCACAAGCTTGGGGAAGCTATGTTTGATGAATATGATATTTTTAGTCCCCCTAGTTTTTATGAGCAAATTTATTATGATGAAAGCATGCCTCCTATTTATGATGATTATATTGATGAAAGTGGGTTTGGAAGAGTGTCAACTCTAGGAAGTAGTGATCCCACTATTTTGGAGGATGTTGAATCTTATTGTGATGAATATTAAAGTGGATTTGGAAGAGTGTCAACTTTATTTAGTGATGATTCCACTATTTCGGAAGAGGTTCCTATTGATTATGAGAAAAAAGTTGCTATCTATGATGATTATTGTGATGACTTGTATGCTATTAGGAATAATGATAACCATGAAACTTGTCATCATGATTTTAGTTTTCAATTGGATTATGCCTCACATGATAATTATCTTGTTGATTTTGCTCCCACTATTAATCATGAGAAGAATTTTTCTTATGTGGAGAGTAGTAAATTTTCTATGCTTGTAGATCATGAAAAGAATGCTTTAGGTGCTGGTTATATTGTTGAATTCATTCATGATGCTACTGAAAATCATTATGAGGGAGGAATATATGCTTGTAGGAATTGCAATAATGTCAAGTTTCCTCTCTATGTGTTGAAAATCTTGAAGCTATGCTTGTCTTACCTTCCTTTGCTAGTTGATTATTGAATCCATAAGTTGTTTTCACACAAAATCCCTATGCATAGGAAGTGGGTTAGACTTAAATGTGCTAGTCATATGCTTCATGATGCTCCCGTTATGTTTCAATTCTTATCTTTTATGTGAGCATCATTGTCATCATCATGCCTAGCTAGAAAGGCATTAAAGAAAGGCGCTTATTGGGAGACAACCCAATATTTACCTTTACTGTTTTTGTGTGTGCACATGATTATGCTACTGTAGTAATCATGTTTTATAGCTTTTGTTTCAATAAAGTTCCAAGTAAGACCTTTAGGATAGCTTACGGTGATAGTTGTGTTGATCCTGCTGAAAATCAGAAACTTTTGCACCAAGTAATTTAGTTTTGTTAATTCACAGAAACGTGCCCTTGATCTGATTCTTCTTGATCTGGATTGGTACACAAATTTCTTAGGACTTCCTAATTTGTTAGGAGTTGTGGAGTTCCATAAGTATACGTTTGATACAGATTACTACAGACTGTTCTGTTTTTGACAGATTTTGTTTTCTATGTGTTGTTTGCTTATTTTGATGAATCTATGGCTAGTATTAAGTGGTATGAACCATAGATAAGTTGAAGTACAGTAGATATTACACCAATATGAGTTTAGAATGAGTTCAATACAGTACCAAAGTGGTGGTTTTATTTTCTTATACTAACGGAGCTTACGAGTTTTCTGTTGAGTTTTGTGTTGTGGAGTTTTCAAGTTTTGGGTAAGGATTCGATGGACTATGGAATAAGGTGTGGAAAGAGCCTAAGCTTGGGGATGCCCAAGGAACCCCAAGTTAATATTCAAGGACAACCAAGAGCCTAAGCTTGGGGATGCCCCGGAAGGCATCCCCTCTTTCGTCTTTGTTCATCGGTAACTATACTTGGAGCTATATTTTTATTCACCACATGATATGTGTTTTGCTTGGAGCGTCATTTTATTTTGCTAGTATTTTCTTTATGTCATTTAGAATAATGTTTTCCATCTTTATTTTCAATAAAAAAAGTCAAGGATAGCCTTTGCCATGCTTATTTTGCTATTATACATGTTGCTGTTTGAAAACAGAAAGTTTACCGCTGTTGAAAAAATTCCCTAGAAAAGTCAGAGAATGGTATAATGTTGAAACTTTTTGCATATTGAGCTCTGATAAATTCATTACAGTGGGAATTTTATTTCATAATTTTTGGAGTTAGGGAAGTATTGATACTCTTGCATTCTTTACAGACTGTACTGTTTTGGCAGATTGCTGTTATCGTTGCTTTGTTTGCATATGTTTGCTTGTTTAATGATTCTCTTTGAGGATAGGAGTATTAAATATGCAGATGCATTTAGTATGAAATGTTGAATAATAATTTTAGTGATTTGTTACAGTAGAAAATGATAAGGTTTTTCTTTGGTTTATACTAACCTACCTCACGAGTTCTTGTTGAGTTTGTTGTGGATAAAGCTTTTGATAAAAAGAGAAACCATGATATGAGAGGAATTAAGGAAACACAAAAGTTCAAGCTTGGGGATGCCCAAGGCACCCCAAGATAATATTTCAAGAAGTCTCAAGCATCTAAGCTTGGGGATGCTTAGGGAGTCCTGGATTAGGGGGTATCCGGACAGCCGGACTATGTACAACGTCCGGACTATTGAAGCGTGAAGATACAAGACTCAAGACTTCGGCCCATGTCCGGATGGGACTTTCCTTGGCGTGGAAGGCAAGCTTGGCGATCTAGATATTATATTTCCTTCCTTGTAACCGACTCCATGTAAACCCTGGCCCTCTTCGGTGTCTATATAAATCGGAGAGGTTGGTCCTTAGAGAAGGCCGATCACAATTACATTCATACCATCATAGGCTAGCTCCTAGGGTTTAGCCTCTATGATCTCGTGGTAGATCTACTCTTGTACCACCCATATCATCAATATTAATCAAGTAGGAAGTAGGGTTTTACCTCCATCGAGAGGGCCCGAACCTGGGTAAACATCTGTGTCCCTTACTTCTTGTTACCATCAGCCTTGACGCACAGATCGGGACCCCCTACCCAAGATCCGCCGGTTTTGACACCGACAGATGCCCCGTTAGGCATCCCTACTTTTTCTTCAACAACTATCGGTTAGTATCGGTTGAGCCTAAGTTATTGCTTCTCCACATAAGTTGTGCTACCCTTGCAATGTCATTTTATTTTGTTTTGCTTGATGTTTGAATAAAATACCAAGATCTGAAATTCCTTAATGCTAGAGAGTCTTCACATTGTTGCACAATTATTCGACTACTCATTGATCTTCACTTATATCTTTCGGAGTAGTTTGTCATTTGCTCTAGTGCATCACTTATATCCTTTAGAGCACGGCGGTGCTTACATTTTGTAGAAATTGCTAGTCTCTCATGATTCACTTATATCTTTTTGAGAGTCTTTTAGAACAGCATGGTATTTGATATGGTTACAAAGTTGGTCCTAGAATGATGAGCATCCAAGTTGGGTATAATAAAAACTATCATAGAAAAAGAATTGGATGCTATGATCAATTTGATGCTTGATAATTGTTTTGAGATATAAAGGTAGTAATGTTAGGGTCATGCTAGTGGGTAATTATGAAATTGAGAAATACTTCTGTTAAAGTTGGCAAGTCCCGTAGCATGCACATATGGTAAAAGTTGTGTGACAAATTTGTTGCATGAGGTGCTCTTTTGATTGTCTTCCTTATGAGTGGTAGTCGGGGACGACCGATGGTCTTTTCCTACCAATCTATGCCTCTTGGGGCATGCATAGTAATACTTTGCTTCGAGGGCTAAGTAGGCTTTTGCAATAAGTATATGAGTTCTTTCGACTAATGTGAGTCCATGGATATATGCACACTCATCCTTTCACTTTGCTAGCCTTTATTATTACCGCGCAACTCTCGCCGGTATCATGAACCCTTTATTTACCTTCCTCAAAACAGCCACCATACCTACCTATTATGGCATTTCCATAGCCATGCAACTTTCCACCGTTCCGTTTAGTATGACACATTCCATCATTGTCATATTGCTCTTTCCATGACCATGTAGTTGACATCGTATTTGTGGCAAGGCCACCTTCATAATTTTCATACATGTCGCTCTTGATTCATTGCATACCCCGGTACACAGCCGGAGGCATTCATATAGAGTCATATCTTGTTCTAGCTTTGAGTTGTAAATCCATAAAAGTGTGATGATCTTCATTATTAGAGCAATGTCCTAGTGAGGAAAGGATGATGAAGGCTATGATTGCCCCACAAGTCGGGATGAGACTTCGGACTTTACAAAAAGAAAAAGAAATGAGAAAAAGAAAGAAAAAATAGAAAGGCCAAAAAAAGGCCAAAGAAAAAAAAAGAAAAAAAGAGAAAATAAAAAATAAAAAAATGAGAGAAAAATATAGAAGGGACAATGCTACTATCTCTTTTTCCACAATTTTGCTTCAAAATAGCACCATGATCTTCATGATAGAGAGTCTCCTATGTTGTCACTTTCATATACTAAGTGGGAATTTTTCATTATAGAACTTGGCTTGTATATTCCAATGATGGGCTTTCTCAAAATGCCCTAGGTCTTTGTGAGCAAGCAAGTTGGATGCACACCCACTTAGTTTCTTTTTGTTGAGCTTTCATATATTTATAGCTCTAGTGCATCCGTTGCATGGCAATCCCTACTCACTCACATTGATATCTATTAATGTGCATCTCCATATAGCCCGTTAATACGCCTAGTTGATGTGAGATTATCTTCTCCCTTTTTGTCCTCACAACCACCACCATATACCACCATAGTGCTATGTCCATGGCTTGCGCTCATGTATTGCGTAAGAGTTGAAAAAGCTGAAGCGCGTTAAAAAGTACGAAACAATTTCTCGGCTCATCATCGGGGTTGTGCATGATGGGAGTATTTTGTGTAATGAAAATGAAGCATGGCCTAACTATTTTGATAGGACATGATTATTTGTTAGTATGCTTTGAAGCATTATTATTTTTATGTTTTATAGGCTTTTATTTTGTATCATTTGGATTGAACATTCATGCCACAATAATGTAAATTACATTGAGAATTATGCTAGGTAGCATTCCACATCAAAAATTTCTTTTTATCATTTACCTACTCGAGGACGAGCAGGAATTAAGCTTGGGGATGCTTGATACGTCTCCAACGTATCTATAATTTTTGATTGTTCCATGCTATTATATTACCCCTTTTGGATGTTTATGGGCTTTACTTTACAGTTTTATATCATTTTTGGGACTAACCTACTAAACGGAGGCCCAGCCCGTATTGTTGTTTTATTGCCTGTTTTAGTATTTCGAAGAAATGGAATATCAAATGGAGTCCAAACGGAATGAAACCTTCGGCAGCGTGATTTTTTGGAAGAATTTGATCCTGGAGACTTGGAGTCCACGTTAGAAGATCCTTAAGGAGGCCACGAGATACGAGGCCGCGCCCCCCTTACAGAGTGGTGGCCCCCTATCTTGTGAGCCCCTCGAGCACCTCCCGACCGACTTATTTCGCCTATATAAGCCTACGTACCCTAAAACCATTGAATATCAAGATAGATTGGGAGTTCCGCCGCCGCAAACCTATGTAGCCACCAAAAACCTCTCGGGAGTCCGTACCGGCACCCTGCCGGAGGTGGAATCCATCACCAGTGGCCATCTTAATCATCCCGATGCTCTCCATGACGAGGAGGGAGTAGTTCACCCTCGGAGCAGAGGGTATGTACCAGTAGCTATGTGTTTGATCTCTCTCTCTCTCGTGTTCTCTCTCGTGTTCTCTCTATCGCACAATCTTGATGTATCGCGAGATTTGTTATTATAGTTGGATCTTATGATGTTTCTCCCCCTCTACTCTCTTGTGATGAATTGAGTTTCCCCTTTGAAGTTATCTTATCGGATTGAGTCTTTTATGAGAACACTTGATGTATGTCTTGTCGTGTTTATCTGTGGTGACAATGGGATATCACGTGCCTCTTGATGTATGTTTTGGTGACCAACTTGCGGGTTCCGCCCATGAACCTATGCATAGGGGTTGGCACACGTTCTTGACTCTCTAGTAGAATCTTTGGGGCACTCTTTGAAGTACTTTGTGCTGGTTGGATGAATCTGAGATTGTGTGATGCATATCGTATAATCATGCCCACGGCCATCAAATCAGGTTCGGAAACCTGAACTACGCGGCGGATATTCGCGAAGACTTGATCTTTGACTGATTAGGGCCAGCGCCAGAAGTGCCGAACAGTCACGACCAGCACGGCTTAGATCTGCTAGCAGACGCTGCTTGGGATATCACCCCGGCAGAGGCCTCGGATCTAAATCCGGGGCAGGTTGCTTCGCCTAAGGACAGAGGGCTAGACCCCGCCCCACAGGCCGCACCCTCATCAGCGATGGAGCCGAACACATGTCTCACCTCTGAGGGAGCCTATGACTCCGGATCCCCGGATTCATATCCGGATGCAGATTCCAGTCCGCGCGCCCCCGAGCCTGTGATCCTGGTTGGGCTCCGGTGATGGATTTCACCGCGGTGGAGGTCTTTCAGCACTCGCCCTACGGTGACATGCTAGACTTATTGAAGTCTCTCTTTATCAAGAGACTCCGGGCCGAACTATGTCCGGCTCGAGTGGGAAGCAGACAACAACGGAATTCGTTGCCCACCCACCACCCACTTCATTGCCACGATCAATGATCTAACCGACGTGCTTGACTTCGACTCTGATGACACCGACGGTATGGACGACGATGTAGGAGAATTATAGGAACCACCGCGTACAGGGCAGTGCGCGACCACCTGCTCATACAATATATATATATGGTGGACACCCTAAAGGAAACCGGTGGCGGCGAGGCAACGGAGGATAACCCCTCAGGGAGAAAAGCAAAACATGTGCGTTATCCGCACCACTCCAAGCCCCGCCACACCAAAAGCGGCCCCGGAAATGAGAGCAGCCCGGACGGTGCCAAAGAGGAATACAACCCTAGTCAGCCTACACTTAAGCAGGCCGGACCAATGATGATGGGATGCTGGGAGAGGGACAATCACACACCCCCCTCTGACGATAAGGCAAGCCTCGACAATGACGAATTCGGCGTACCGGAAGACCCAGTGGAACAAGTTCGCTTCAAGCGACAGCTCATGGCTACCGCAAGAAGCCTGCAAAGGAAGCAAGAGCAGCTTACATCTGACCGAGATGTGCTAGAGGATAGGTGGATCAAGATACTGGCCGCCGAAAAGTACGAACTCGACAGGCCCAATATAGGGCACACACGGCACAACTTGCTACCTCAACTCGAGCAAGAAAACCACGGGCACGCACACAGACGCCCACGCATCACTACGGTCCAAGGCGGCAAGAAACAGACACGAAGAGGCACCCTCAGGCCTCGACACAAAGGTCATAAACATCAAGACAAGGAAGCTGGTGCCAAGTCCGGCAACGCTCAGTCCGCTAAACGGACAAAGAGCAGCACAAGCCTACTCGACCGAAGCCACACGCTGGATCAGCTGTGTGAAATTCACGGTACCCCGAGAAGGACGGCAAAGCATACGAATAGAGAATGCAGGATCCTCAAAACAAAGCGGTTGGTCGCATGCCGGAAGCAATAAGGGGAGATGCCTCATCAAAGACCCCCCCCCCCCAGAGCGTAATAGTATGGCCGACCGCCCAGGACCACATAAACCATGACAAGTCAATTGCAGTGCCTCTAGACCTAGTAGTCCGGGGGCTACATAAGACACAAAGCCCACAAGGGTATGACGCAAGTAAAAACATCTCCTAAAATATGTAAGACACAAAGCTCTATTGGCCCACCACTCTAAACAGTTTTCTTCGGATCACCCAAAAAATGCTACGCCAAAGAATAAATCCCCGGCACCTTCCCACCATACGATAGTTTATCGTATGCTAACGGGAAAAACCACGTCGACTAGATTCCACGTGGTAAATTACCCAGGCCAACCATCTGGACATCCATTGCGGAGTCCGCACTACCTCACGTTCTAATTGCTGGGCACACCAGGACCCGATTAGGGACCTTGGTAGCAACAACAAGAGGACACCTAGCTGCCTTCAAGCATTTCGCATTTGCAAACTAACGATTGATGCAGAACAGAACTGGCGGCATGGAATTATCTCGGACACTCAAAGGAAGGAACATGCAGGTAGAAGGCAGTTCAGATTCATTCTCAATCCACTCACAACTCCCTCTAGTCCGTCCATAACAGGTTCCGCCAAATAACACCTCTTTCAATACATCATACTAATATGCATAGACATATCACCCTACTACAATGTGTAGACTCAAATAGCAATTACCGGCTGTCGTTTATCACCGACGCCTCTCTGCCGACAATGATAGCCACGCTTCGCGTTCGCCTGGTTGTACCAGGGGCTCCACAATACGGCAATAAAGTCCGACCACCTTTTCGGTCGTTCGGCACCCCGAACTTATAGCACTATATGCATCTGCTCCGAATCATGTCTTGGGTCATTGGTTGGGTTTGCCCGGCTCCCATGTTTTGGTACCTTACGTTCCGTTCTATCAGCTAAGGTAGCGCTGGGAGAACTACTGCGATTGTGTCCCGGTTCAGCCAGACGAGCACCTCAGTAGAGAAAGCCAAAAACCGACTGTCATGATGAAGCGAGAGCCGGTCCGCTGTTCGAGAGGTTATAAAATCCTTAAAGATTTATTATGCACAACGCCATTATAAATGCTAAGTGCGACGCATCGGTCTTCCGATCAGGCGCCAATAGAGGCCCTAGTTCGGCCTTCCAAACACTAGGGGCTGCGCCGACCATAGTCGAATTCCTATGGCTAAGTGAGAGTAATAAAGCCTTATAGTCTGATTGCCTGGTTCACGGAAAGATACACCTCCTTAAAAGGACCCAACTATGGGATAAAGAGCGTTCAGATATATCCCGAACACCCCCGTATCCTTTTTACGAGGGGGAAGAAGCCGACGACTGGCCAACTCTTAGAATTTGCATACAATAAAACAGCCGCACAGGAAGAACTTAGGTTCAAATAAAACAGGCAATATATAATAAACATTCCATTATCCCATTTTACAACAAGCGGCACAAATGCCCTCAGGGAAAGATGATGTCCTTAGCACACTTGTCTGCCACAAGGCGGGCCCCTTTCATCACACCTTCATAATACAACTCGGGCTTGCGGTGCTCCTTACCCTCTGGTGGCCCCTCAGTTATCAGCTTCTCCGCGTCAAGCCTCCCCCAATGCACTTTCGCATGGGCAAATGCCACACGTGCGCCTTCTATGCAGACTGATCGCTTGATAGCATCAAGCCGAGGACAGGCGCCCACAATCCACTTGACGAGTGCAAAGTAGCTGCTTGGGATCGGCTCCGCAGGCCACAGCCGGACAACTAAGTCCTTCATTGCTAGTTTGGCCACCTGGTGCAGTTCGACTAGTTGTTTCATCTGATCGATAAATGGCACCGGATAGTTCGGCGCCAGATACTGCGACCAGAAATCCCTCTCCGCAGTCTTCTTCTCCTCGGTGCGGTAGAATTGAGCGGCATCTGATATGCTGCGAGGAAGATCCGCAAAAGCCCCTGGAAAAATAAGAATTCAGCTTGCCGCTTGGATTCTTCACATTCTAACATATACAAGGCTAAGAATACAGAAGGCCTTACCAGCCGCCACTTTTCGGGCCTCCTGAATGTCCCGCGCAGCACCTCGGGCTTCTTGCCGAGCACCTTATGCATCCTCGATTGCTTGGGCGAGCTCGGATTCTTTCTCTTTTAGACGCTGCTCCAAGCCCTCGCTTTTCTTCACAGCTTCCTGAAGCTCTCGCTCAGCCGTGATAACCCTGGCCTCATGTTTTTCACAAAGCGCCTCTTCGGCTTCGGCCTCCTTGTTGGCATCAGCCAAAGCTTTCTTTAGTGCCTCGTATTCGACACCCGCTCCTAGAGCACACAATACCATAATTTTTTTATTCTGCACAACCATTCATTCGTGCCAACTCCAAGACAAATGTTTTTTTAACATACCTTGCTTGTCTTCCAGTTGCTTTCTCACACGGCCAAGTTCTTCCTCGGCCCGTGCAAGGCTCTGCTTCAGTTCAGACACTTCCGCATTGAAAGCGGACGTCCTCTCTATGGATGCCTGTTTTCACACCAAAGGGTATACGTTATTTACATATGCTCCTGCGAAGGCAGGGAATTTGATCCCCTGCCCGACTCTGTCTCCTTCGCCGAACAGTGCATCAGGGGCTACTACTCATATTATGACAATTCCTGAAGGGTTTCCTAGGAAACGTACCTCAAAAGCCTTTATAAGGCTAAGGAAGGACGCGTTTAGCCCGCTCTCGGCGGACTGAATCCTTTCAACCACCTCGCCCATAAGGGCCCGATGCTTATCGACAATAGACGCATTCTTCAACAATGTCGATAGACCGCCAGGCAGCTCTGCTTGAACAGAGGATGCCGGCAACGTAGGCAGGCCCCCCGCCATCAGGGGTGGCTACTCGCTCGATCCCAGAACCCTAGAGGTCCCGGGGGCCGCATCCATCCCCGCGTGTTCGGCACCAGGGATATGTCCTCCCTGGTCCGGGTCTTGTCGAGATGACACCTCAGTGTCGCGCCCAGACTTGGGGGAAGGGGCCCGCGGCGGCGTCTCGCTCACCAAAGTGTCCGAGTCCAGTGAATCCTCCGACGAGGACTGGCCGGCGCAGGACCTTGCTGGACTGTGCAATATGTAGGCAACAGTCAAAACCACTATACCCAAAAACGATCCCGGACGCATATGCGTGTTCGGATACTTATGACTTCTCCAGGGGCTGGGCCCTGGGATCCCACTTCGGGCTGCTATCGGCAGCCGTGGGGGATGCCCCTAGGAGGGAACATTAACCCCTCTTGGGCGATCCGGCCTCCAGAGATGTGGAGGCCGTCCTCTTCCTCCCACCATCAGAGTGAAGCTCATCCTCTCTGCTTCCTCCTCTTCGTCCTCGGACGAAGGATCATCGCTGGAGTCTCCAGATTAGGCGTCCGAAGCCTCGCAACGGCGAAGGCCACCCCGGGTCTTCTTGACCTTCTTGGAAGCCTCTTTCTTTGGCGCCTTGTAAGGCGCGGGGACCAGCATCTTCATCAGAAGAGGTCCGGCCGGTTCCTCTGGAAGGGGGGCTGGACAATGTAGCCGCTCCACCTTCTTTACCCATCCCTGAGGTTGCAATGAAAGATGATTAAGGTGTCTCCCGCATGACATGCTAATTAAAGCATGAATAGACAGAGTATGGCTGTGACTTACCGAGCTTGGAGAATGGGATGATTGATACCCGCGGTCCTCGGCGGGGCCCGGCCACGATTTGCCGGACTTAAAGAGCACGTCCCAGATATCCTTGTGGGAGGAATCATAAAGCTCCCGAAGGGTTTGGTGCTCATCCGGATCTAACTCCCACAGGGTACAAGCTCGGCGCTGACAAGGGAGAACCAGGCGAACTAGCATCACCTAGACTACGTCAACGAGTTTGATGTCCCTATCGACCACACCCTGAATGCGCGTCTGTAGTAGTAATAGCTCGTGGGACGAGCACCAGTTCGGGACCTTCTCGGGCCAGGACGTGAGCCACAGTGGAGCTCCGGATCTGAACTCTGGAGCTGCCGCCCACTTCTTGCCGCGTGGTCTGGTGATATAGAACCACTACAGATGCCACTCCTTGACGGAGTCGTTGAAAGCGCCTTTCGACCAAACATCCTTGGGCATCTTGCTTACCATGGCGCCGCCGCACTCGGCATGTTCGCCACTCACCAACTTGGGTTTCACATTGATGATCTTCAGCCATAGGACGAAGTGAGGTGGGATCCGGAGAAAAGCCTAACACACGACGATGAACGTCGAGATATTGAGGAAGGAGTTGGGGGAAAGATCATGAAAATCGATCCCGTACTAATACATGACTCCTCGAATGAACGGGTGAAGGGGAAACCCGAGCTCATGGACGAAATGGGGAAGGAACACAACTCTCTCATGAGATTCCGGAGTGGGGACAACCTGTCCCACCGGGGGAAGACGGTGGCCGATCTTCTGGGCCAGATACCCGGCTCCCCGGAGCTTCTTGATGCCCTTCTCCTGGACAGTTGAGGCCATCCATCTGCCTCCTACTTCGGATCCGGACATCTTCGGAAAACTTCCCTTCGGTGGGAAAGAAGAGTGCTTGGGCGTTAGGGCTCGCATAGAGGGGAATGAGCTAGCGGGAGAAGAAGGCGTGGGCAAAAGAGAAAGGAACCTGACCTCCTTATAAAGGCGATAAAAGACTTTAGTGCTTCCCCACTTGCCTGGTGGAACCCGTCTGCCTCCTATTCGCCGTGATTAGCGGCGCGGTTAGATTACCCATACCCATATTGATGAGAATCCCATGATAAGGGGACACGATCTCTGTTTCGACGAGGCGTGTCAAAGAAACCGCCTCGCAATATGCGTTGTAGCTGGTTGTGGGAAAACGGATCGAATAATGATCCGACCGTAATAACGTGTCACATCATTAGAAAAAGTTGTCAGCAGATTGAATTGGTGAAATATCATTCTCTCTACGGTGGCGTATGAAGATCATCTTGCAGATTCGGACACGGTCTACGTGTTTGATAACCACTTTGGAGTATTCAGAGAAGGAACCCGCCTTGCAATGCCGAAGACAATACTACGCGCCAGAATCATCGTCATTGAAGCCTGGTTCAGGGGCTACTGAGGGAGTCCTGGATTAGGGGGTATTCGGACAGCTGAACTGTGTACAACGTCCAGACTATTGAAGTGTGAAGATACAAGACTCAAGACTTCGGCCCGTGTCCGGAGGGGACTTTCCTTGGCGTGGAAGGCAAGCTTGGCGATCCGGATATTATATTTCCTTCCTTGTAACCGACTCCATGTAAACTCTGGCCCTCTCCGGTGTCTTTATAAACCGGAGAGGTTGGTCCTTAGAAGGCCAATCACAATTACATTCATACCATCATAGGCTAGCTCCTAGGGTGTAGCCTCTATGATCTCGTGGTAGATCTAATCTTATACCACCCATATCATCAATATTAATCAAGCAGGAAGTAGGGTTTTACCTCCATCGAGAGGGCCCGAACCTGGGTAAACATCTGTGTCCCTTACTTCTTGTTACCATCAGCCTTGACGCATAGATCGGGACCCCCTACCCGAGATCCGCCAGTTTTGAGACAGACAGATTCCCCGTTAGGCATCCCACCGTTTTCTTCAACAACTATCGGTTGAGCCTAAGTTTTTGCTTCTGCACATGAGTTGTGCTATCCTTGCAATGTCATTTTATTTTGTTTTGCTTGCTGTTTGAATACAATACCAAGATCTGGAATTCCTTAATGCTAGAGAGTCTTCACATAGTTGCACAATTATTCGACTACTCATTGATCTTCACTTATATCTTTCGGAGTAGTTTGTCATTTGCTCTAGTGCATCACTTATATCCTTTAGAGCACGGCGGTGCTTACATTTTGTAGAAATTGCTAGTCTCTCATGATTCACTTATAACTTTTTGAGAGTCTTTTAGAACAACATGGTATTTGCTATGGTTACAAAGCTGGTCCTAGAATGATGAGCATCCAAGTTGGGTATAATAAAAACTATCATAGAAAAAGAATTGGATGCTATGATCAATTTGATGCTTGATAATTGTTTTGAGATATAAAGGTAGTAATGTAAGGGTCATGCTAGTGGGTAAATATGAAATTGAGAAATACTTTTGTTGAAGTTGGCAAGTCCCGTAGCAGGCACGTATGGTAAAAGTTGTGTGACAAAGTTGTTGCATGAGGTGCTCTTTTGATTGTCTTCCTTATGAGTGGCAGTCGGGGACGAGCGATTGTCTTTTCCTACCGATCTATGCCTCTTGGGGCATGCGTAGTAGTACTTTGCTTCGAGGGCTAAGTAGGCTTTCGCAATAAGTATATGAGTTCTTTCGACGAATGTGAGTCCATGGATATATGCACACTCATCCTTTCACATTGCTAGCCTTTATTATTACCACACAACTCTCGCCGGTATCATGAACCCTTTATTTACCTTCCTCAAAACATCCACCATACCTACCTATTATGGCATTTCCATAGCCATTCCGAGATATATTGCCATGCAACTTTCCACCGTTCCGTTTAGTATGACACGTTCCATCATTGTCATATTGCTCTTTGCATGATCATGTAGTTGACATCGTATTTGTGGCAAGGCCACCTTCATAATTTTCATACATGTCGCTCTTGATTCATTGCATATCCCGGTACACCGCCGGAGGCATTCATATAGAGTCATATCTTGTTCTAGCTTTGAGTTGTAATTCTTGAGTTGTAAATCCATAAAAGTGTGATGATCTTCATTATTAGAGCAATTTCCTAGTGAGGAAAGGATGATGAAGGCTATGATTCCCCCACAAGTCGAGATGAGACTTCGGACTTTACAAAAAGAAAAAAAATGAGAAAAAGAAAGAAAAATAGAAAGGCCAAAAAGAAAAAAAAAGAAAGGCCAAAGAAAAAAAGAAAAAAAAGAGAAAAATAAAAAAATAAAAAAATGAGAGAAAAAGAGAGAAGGGACAATGCTACTATCTCTTTTTCCACACTTGTGCTTCAAAGTACCACCATGATCTTAATGATAGAGAGTCTCCTATGTTGTCACTTTCATATACTAAGTGGGAATTTTTCATTATAGAACTTGGCTTGTATATTCCAATGATGGGCTTTCTCAAAATGCCCTAGGTCTTTGTGAGCAAGCAAGTTGGATGCACACCCACTTAGTTTCTTTTTGTTGAGCTTTCATATATTTATAGCTCTAGTGCATCCGTTGCATGGCAATCCCTACTCACCCACATTGATATCTATTAATGGGCATCTCCATATAGCCCGTTAATACGCCTAGTTGATGTGAGATTATCTTCTCCCTTTTTGTCCTCACAACCACCACCATAGTGCTATGTCCATGGCTTGCACTCACGTATTGCATAAGAGTTGAAAAAGCTGAAGCGCGTTAAAAAGTACGAAACAATTGCTCAGCTCGTCATCAGGGTTGTGCATGATGGGAGTATTTTGTGTAATGAAAATAAAGCATGGCCTAACTATATGACTTTGTAGGGATAAGCTTTCTTTGCCTATGCTTGTTAGTATGCTTTGAAGCATTATTATTTTTATGTTTTATAGGCTTTTATTTTGTATCATTTGGATCTGAACATTCATGCCACAATAAAGAAAATTACATTGAGAATTATGCTAGGTAGCATTCCACATCAAAAATTTCTTTTTATCATTGACCTACTCGAGGACGAGCAGGAATTAAGCTTGGGGATGCTTGATACATCTCCAACGTATCTATAATTTTTGATTGTTCCATGCTATTATATTACCCCTTTTGGATGTTTATGGGCTTTACTTTACATTTTTATATCATTTTTGGGACTAACCTACTAACCGGAGGTCCAGCCCATATTGTTGTTTTATTGCCTGTTTCAGTATTTCGAAGAAAAGGAATATCAAATGGAGTCCAAACGGAATAAACCTTCGGCAGCGTGATTTTTTTGGAAGAATTTGATCCTGGAGACTTGGAGTCCATGTTAGAAGATCCTCAAGGAGGCCACGAGATACGAGGCCGTGCCCCCCTTACAGAGTGGTGGCCCCTATCTCGTGAGCCCCTCGAGCACCTCCCGACCGACTTATTTCGCCTATATAAGCCTACGTACCCTAAAACCATTGAATATCAAGATAGATTGGGAGTTCCGCCGCCGCAAGCCTCTGTAGCCACCAAAAACCTCTCGGGAGCCCGTACCGGCACCCTGCCGGAGGGGAAATCCATCACAGGTGGCCATCTTCATCATCCCAATGCTCTCCATGACGAGGAGGGAGTAGTTCACCCTCGGGGCTGAGGGTATGTACCAGTAGCTATGTGTTTGATGTCTCTCTCTCTCGTGTTCTCTCTATGGCACGATCTTGATGTATCGCGAGCTTTGTTATTATAGTTGGATCTTATGATGTTTCTCCCCCTCTACTCTCTTGTGATGAATTGAGTTTCCCTTTGAAGTTATCTTATCGGATTGAGTCTTTTATGAGAACACTTGATGTATGTCTTGCCGTGTTTATCTGTGGTGACAATAGGATATCACGTGCCTCTTGATGTATGTTTTGGTGACCAACTTGCGGGTTCTGCCCATGAACCTATGCATAGGGGTTGGCACACGTTCTTGACTCTCCGGTAGAAACTTTGGGGCACTCTTTGAAGTACATTGTGTTGGTTGGATGAATCTGAGATTGTGTGATGCATATCGCATAATCATGCCCACGGATACTTGAGGTGACAATGGAGTATCTAGGTGACATTAGGGTTTTGGTTGATTTGTGTCTTAAGGTGTTATTCTAGTACGGACTCTTTAATAGATCGATCCGAAAGAATAACTATGAGGTGGTTTCGTACCCTACCATAATATCTACGTTTGTTCTCCGCTATTAGTGGCTTTAGAGTGACTCTTTGTTGCATGTTGAGGGCTTTTTATATGATCTATCTATGTTATTATTGTTGAGAGAACTTGCACTAGTGAAAGTATGAACCCTATGCCTTTTTTCCTATCATTGCAATACCGTTTACGCTCACTTTTATCATTAGTTACCTTGCTGTTTTTATATTTTCAGATTACAAAAACCTATATCTACTATCCATATTGCACTTGTATCACCATCTCTTCGCCGAACTAGTGCACCTATACAATTTACCATTGTATTGGGTGTGTTGGGGACACAAGAGACTCTTTGTTATTTGGTTGCAGGGTTGCTTGAGAGAGACGATCTTCATCCTACGCCTCCTACGGATTGATAAACCTTAGGTCATCCACTTGAGGGAAATTTGCTACGGTCCTACAAACCTGTGCACTTGCAGGCCCAACAACGTCTACAAGAAGAAGGTTGTGTAGTAGACATCAAGCACTGCAGACTTTTTCTTGAGCGATGTTTTCGTGTTGTTCAGAGGAGAGCAGGGTATTAACTGGGCGGGTTGTGGCCCGTCTAGCCCGGGCCATATATCCAGCCCAGATATTAAATTTTTTCAAGATGAAAATGGCTAGCCCAGCTATACGCTTTTTTTGAGGAATACCCAGGCAAGGTCAACTTGTTATTCTCCACCCTGCTGGGATGCAAATCTTTCCTAGGAGGGATGCATTAGGCTTAACAGGAAAATGGGCTTTAAAAATAATAAAATGCGATGTAATTATAAAAACTGGGCAGTAACTATAAAAAGATGCACCAAACACGAAATTAGTTTATAAAATATTATTTATGGATTTTGAAAATCTTAATTTTTAATTGTTGCGCGCGCAATGTTTCGTTGGATTTTTACGTAATACAAATTTATATTTAATCTGACTAGAAATTTCAGGATAGAAATATTTCGGATCCCATCAAAATGTGGGAAATTTTATTGAATTCCGTCTTGAACGGTTGGTTGAAATTATTAATCGTTGTCCTAGCTAGAAAATGGGCTGTACTTTTAAAAAACTGTAAATGGGCTGTAGTAAATTCCATTAGAATTCAAAAATGGGTTGTACATTCTCACAAATTGCCAATGGGCTATAAGTTCTCTGCCACACACTTGTGAACCTACTAAGTTGACGCGTCCCCTAAAAAAAGAAATTGACGCATATGCAAGGCTTTGTCAACTTATAGTCAACACGCGGTTCTAGCAGTAGTGGCCGTTGGATGTCTATCCAACAGATGTCGTACTTCTTCAATCTTGGATATTCTAGCTTCGGCCGCCAACAAAATGATTCCCCCCCTAACATCTAGGGCGCACCGTTTTAGAGGCTGACCTGTGGGCCTACTAAGTTGACGCGTACCAAGGGCTTTGTCAACTTAGTCAATATAAACGATTCTAGGTGCAGGGACCGTACGATGTCCATCCAACGGCCATCGTGCTTCTTCAACCTCTGGTCTTCTTGCTCTAGCCGCCCAAAGCAGCACCGGTCGTGCCGCCTGCTCCTGCCTCCCGTGGACGGCTGTGCTGCCGCGGAGGCCTCACTGCCCCTACTACTCCCATCGCTGGCCTGGCCATCCCTCCACTCACCCACACCGCCTGTTATTCTGCGACGATGGCAGCCTCACACTGAAGCCAAACCAGTGAACCCTGGTACTCCTCTCCGTGTGGGCATCCACTGCCGCGTCTTCCCCGGCTCCGCGGCCCCTTCCTAGGCCTCACCGTTGTCCACCGCCCTGGTTCTCTCGGCGCGGTGTGGTGAACGTGGTCAAGGAACGACTTCCATCAGACGTGGACTATACGTGGAGAGGCTGATAGCTGGGTCCACGGCCGCACACAAGGAAATGCCTCCTTATTACGCGCAAAAAAAATGATTCCTCCAGCTGACATCTGGGACCCACCGGAAGGGCCTCTGTATTTCGCGAAAAAAACGCCCCCCCCACTGACAGGTCGGACCCACCAGCTATATCTTCGCACACAAGGAAGTGACTCCTTATTACGCACAAAAAAATGAATACTCCCCGTGCTAGCTGGGACCTAGCATGGTGGGAGGCTGATCTGTGGGCCTACTAAGTTGACGCGTACCAAGGGCTTTGTCGACTTAGCCAATATAAACGATTCTAGCTGCAATGACCATACGATGTCCATCCAACTGCCATAGTGCTTCTTCAACTTCTGGTCTTGTTGCTCCAGCTGCCCAAAGCGGCACCGGTTGTGTCGCCTGCTCCTGCCTCCCGTGGCCGGTTGTGCTGCCGCGGAGGCCTCACTGCCCCTACTACTCCCACCGCTGGCCAGGCCATCCCTCCACTCACCCACACCCCCTGTTATTCTACGGCGACGACAGCCTCACACCGCAACCGAACCAGTGAACCCTCGTACTCCTCTCCGCGCGGGCTTCCGCTACCGCGTCTTCCCCGGCTCCGCGTCATCCCCTCCTAGGCCTCATCGTCGTCCACCGCCCTGGTGTTCTCGGTGCGGCATGGTCAACATGGTCAGGGAACAACTTCCATCGGAAGAGTACTGTACGTGGAGAGGCTGACAGCTGGGTCCACGGCGGCCGCAAGGAGGTGCCTCCTTATTACGCGCAAAATAATTATTCCTCCACATGACAGCAGGGACCCACCGGATGGGCCACCGTATTTCATGAAAAAAATGTTTCCCCCTGACTGCTGGGACCCACCAGCTACATCTTCGCACGCAAGGAAGTGCGTCCGGGCAAAAAAAATGGTCCGCCCCCCTGACTGCTGGGACCCACCAACTACATCTTTGCACACAAGGAAGTGCGTTTGGGAAAAAAACGATTCGCCCCCTTGACTGCTGGGACCCACCAGCTACATCTTCTCATGCAAGGAAGTGCCTGACAGTCGGGGCCCACCTGGTCGAAGCGTACGTAGCGTTGTCATTCTGGTCGTGAACATGTACATACATACTGGTCGATGTAGACACGCATGTGTCGTAGTAGAGGCGCGCACGTAGCATGTACACGTACGTACAGCGGCCAGGGTGCAAGAAAGGAAATATGGCCACATGCGTACATACGGGCGGGGTCTGGCACGTATACTCGCGCATACATACGACCAGGGCTCGTGTACATGGCTGGGTCGAAACGGAGAAACTGCGTTCATGGGGAGCTAACCGGCTGGGTCGGAACGGAATGGGGAGCCAACCGGCTGGGTCGGAATGGAATGCATCGTCGTGTACATTAGGAGGGCTTGGGCGGAACATCCGATGGAAACGAGGCCTAGCATACCGCACAACGGAGGAAACGGCCTTGTGTTCGACCGGCCACGTTCGAAACGGGATCCTGTTCATCGGGAGGGGTCTGGCGTACCGCAAAATGGAGGAAACGGACATCTGTTGGACTTCCTACGGTCGAAAGGGGGTCCTTTTGATCGGGAGGGGTGTGGCGTACCGCAAACCAGAGGAAACGGACTTGTGTTGGAGCGCTACGGTCGAAATGGGGGTCCTGTTCATCGGGAGGGGTGTGGCGTACCGCAAAACGGGACTCCACAGGATACTGTTCATCTCCACCGTTTACCTCCTCCAGCCTCCATGGGCTACTGTTCGTCCACCATCGACCTTCTCCAGCCTCCACCTGCGACTGTTCATCCACGGGCTCCTGTTCATCCAGCCTCCACCGGCTACTATTCAACCAACCCTCTCCATGGGCTCCGGTTCAACCACCCATCCACGGACTACTGTTCATCTAGCACTCCCCCGTCTACTGTTCAACCAGCCTTCCACGGGGTTGTCCTGTTCATCCAGCCCTCCACAGGGTCCTGTTCATCCAGCCCGAACTGTCTCGATCGATCGGGGTCTTGTTCATCCAGAGGAAACACCACGGGGTCCTGTTCATCCACGCCCACCGGGAACTGTTCATCCAACCCCCCCCCTCCCCAGCAAGGCTCACTGTTCATCCAAACCCCCCAGCAACACTCACTATTCATCCAGAGGCAGCATCGATCGGATTCAGTTAGCAGCAGTAGCGAAGGAATTGCTCGATCGCTCGGGTTCAGTAACGTGTAGCCTGCAGTGCAATCGCTCGGGTTCAGTTAGGCGACACCTCGCTCGGGTTCAATTAGAGCCCAACGCCTTGCACCCACGCACAGATGGTACGAGAGAAACGCGCATCGCTCAGCCCCCGACCACCCACCGTAACCTGGAACTCCCCGATATTTTCCTCGCCCTCGCTTCTACCACGGTTTTTTCCGTCATGGATGGCAAAAAGAATTTCATGCAGCTGGGTCTCCAGCCCGCCCAGGTCAAAAAGCACATTTTTTGTCATGATTTGTTGTCATAGAAGTAGGAGCCCAACACATCTATTATGATATCGGGTTTTGTCACAATTATTGTCATAGAAGTGTCATAAGTATGACAGAAAAAAATTCGTTCGGCCCAAAATGTCACGGATGTGTCTTTTTTTGTAGTATAGAGACAGAGCGCTGACTGTACGGTTCGTGCCATCATGTGAGTGCTGGGTAAATTATCTTGGCGAGCCCGTGATGATCCATTACTATGGGGGCCAGCTTCTTGTGTGGCGTTAGGCCATGCCCTTTTCCCTATGGCGCACCTGGGCGGGGCCCGTGCCACCCCCTTCTTCCTCGCTCGTTTGGGTGCTCTATGTCCTCGGGTCCCGGCCATCGGGCGAGGCTCAGCCGCTGCTAGTATACCAGGTTGCAATGCCATGGTCAAGGCCACGAGTGAGGGCCCGAGAGCCAGTCGGAGCCCCTGAGGCGCGGTGCTCAGGGGCCCTCCTTTATGTGCAAGCGACATGAACATGAAAAGACTGGCCGACACTGAAGGGGTGCCTCGAGGTGTTGCGTCTCGATGGACGGGCGAAGCTACTGGTGGTCCCCGCTCTGGCGGTTCCTGCGATTTAGCCGAAAAAGGAAAACACAAGATGCAGCCGCGCTCACTATCTTGTCGATGATCTTTCTTCGAGAATATGAAGGCACTAAGGACCAGGGAGGTGATGTGAACGGGGCCGGCCGCGAGCCAGAGCTCGGTCTCTTAGGTTTCTCAAGGCTGCAGGGACGGACCCGAGCACAGGCGCCGTGCCAGTAGCCCTTGTTGCGGGATCAGCAAGAGGCAGGTTTAGTAAAAACGCAAAGGCCGCGAGGGGCAGCTCCAGAGATAACAAGATGGTAATGGCAATATCAGCAACCATGATAACTGGGGCATGCATAACTGGTCCAATGTAGATGAATCAAAATGGTGCGGCTGTAGGACAGGGCCTAGCAGCTTAAGGATAATGTAGCCCATAGGGTGCCCTCAACTCAACAAAACAAAAAGTCACCTGGCATTGTCGTTGTAGAGGCGTTGGAGAAGCTGAAGATGCGAAGAAGTTGGAGATGCGTGCTGCAGAAGTCGCTCCTCACCAGCCGGCCGACTCCTGAGCCTCGGGAGGTCCGGGGGAACTCGCGAGGTTTCGGCACCTCCTCCGTCAGGATTGCCTGGTGCCTGGCGTCGTGAACTGCCAGAACGCCTTGTATGTAGCGCTGCTGCAAGGCAACCATGTTTGGCAAGCCAGATGGCATGCGGACGTAGCTGTGGGGGCGGCCCCAACACTGTCCAATGCTAGACGACGAGAAGGGCTCCTGAGAAGCGGCCTTGTTGAGGCCTGGGATATTGACACAGACGTGCAGCTCATCGCCCACGTCGGGAGTGGCAGTTGTATCGGGTGACACGGGAAAACACTTGGCACGCATGGCTCGAGCCTCCTGAAGTTCCTCGATTGCCTGATGATGAACTCCTAAGAGCCTCGCACCTTGCACCTTGCTCATAGAAGCGCGCATTAAAGCACGCCTCCACATGGTGCCCGAATGCATCCCTCGTGACGCTGGCTAGGTCAGAGGCCCTCCAGACAAGAGCCCCTTAGCCCGTACTAAGAGGGGCATCGGGCGCGCCTTCCTACGCGAGAGAGGAAGACGGCCCAGCAATGGGCGCAGGGCTTTAGGCATGATTGTCAGACGACCCAACCTCCAGACGGCCCATGAGGAGGAGCTACTTCTTCTTCCAGGGGACGGCCTCAAGAGGGTGGATGGTACCTTTGTCATCTGAGTTCTTGACTCCTGCGGCCTGGTAGGCGCGCTCGAGGGAGTACACCACATCCTTCTCGTCGCAGGTGACCGTGATGATGCTGACACGTCCTGGCATCTTGAGGATGTTGTAGCCATTGTGAGTCACTGCCATGAACTTGGTGAGGGCCGGATACCCAAGGATGGCATTGTACAGGAGGCGAATGTGGGCGACGTCGAAGTCAATGAGATCGATGTGGTAGTTGTCGCGCTTGCCAAAGGTGACGGGAAGGCGAATCTGCCTTATGGGGATGGTGGGGCCATCGGTCAGCCCTGAGAAAGGCTTGGTGGGAAAAAGCTGGTCATATGGCACCTGGAGCGTGTCAAACGTCTCGACGGACAGGACTTTGAGCCCCGCGCCATCGTCGATGAGAGTCTTGTTGACAAGGACGTTGCTGATGGTCGGCGGGTAGAGCATCGGGAGCGCAGCAGCGGTGGCCGAACACTAGAGCTGGTCTGTAGAGTCGAAAGTGATGGCGTATTTGGACCACCGGAGGGGACGCAACGCCTCGAGCTTGGGTAGGGACGCGTTCACCTCACGAGCGAACTGCTTGAAGATGCGATGAGAGGCGGGAGCCTGATTGCCACCCAAGATGTAGGCAATGGCGCAAGGCTTTTGGAAGCCCCCAGCCCCATCGTCTTGGCGATGGTCATCATTCCTCCTTGGCGGCAGCAGCAGAATAGGGAGGATGGCATTACCCTGAGGACGGTCCTCACAAGGATGGGCTCTCCAAGGGCCATTGTGAGGCGGGCCCTGCCAGCGGTCCTCATGAGGTTGATCACGCCAGTCCTGGCAAGGGTCGCGGTTGTCCCAGCGACCACCACCGCGGCCTCCTCCACAACCGTAGCCATGGTCTTTGCACTCGGTACAGCGACCAAAGTGCCCATCACGGATCGCCCTGAGCTCTTGGCAGTCGCTGGTGTTGTGGCTATGGACATTGTGGAAAACGCAAAATGGGTGGCTGCCCTTGGAGGACTCGGGGTGGTCGCAGCCGCGCTTCATCTCAGGTTCATCCATGAGCACAGATGGACCCTTGGGCTTCACGTCCTTAGCTTTGGCCTTCTTATCTTCAGGATCGAGCTCTGGAAGTTCCAGGAGGGAGAGGCGACCTTCCTCTGCCCTTTTGCATCTGGTGGCCATGTTAAACATCTCCAGACCCGAGCACAAGTCCTCGTGCATCGCAAGCTCTTCCTTCATCTTGACATCCCGGACACCCTCTGAGAACACCGTAATGATGGCCTCATCCGATACCATCGGGATCTTGAGGTGAACGTCGATGAAGCATTGTATGTACTTGCGCAGGGTTTCACCTGGCTGCTGCTTGATGTGTCGCAGGTTTCCTGCCTTAGGAGCGCAGTCGCGAGTGCCCTAGAAGTTGGAAATGAAGCGCTCATGAAGCTCATCCCAAGAGGAGATTGACCCCACGGGAATGTTTAGGAGCGAGGAGCATGCGCCGTCGTTCAGGGCCATGGGGAACCAGTTTGCCATGACTTTGTCGTTGTCGTTCGCCGCCTCAATACTCAACTTGTAGAGCTGGAGGAACTCAGCGGGGTCGGGGTTGCTATCGTAGCGCGGGGGCAGATCCGGCTTGAACTTGTTGGGCCAGATGACGCTGCGCAGCTCCGGGGTGAAAGCACGGCAACCTGCCACACTCACTGGAGCCAGTCATAGGGGAGGAGCCTGATCTTGACGCATGCACCCCGCCACCTTCGGTGGCATGCGATCTTGACGCACTTGCACCTCTGCCTCTGGTGGCACACGATCTTGATGCGGCGGCACTAGAAGTGCACACGCTTCTCCTTGGGGTCGCCGTACCACCTGGTAGCTTTCTTCATCATGTGTAGGCGCCCTGCATGGCGGGTCGCGCTGGGGTGCTTCGCGATGGGGCTCGGGGATGATGTTGCATCGAGGAGGTGGAGGAGGCACGCCGTAGGCCACCTCTCCCGCCTAGGACGGGTGAGGCAGCGAGCGAGACAATGCAGGGGCCTCTCCACCGGTGCCGACGAGCTCGGCGATGCGGTCGAGCCAATCCTCATAGAGGACGTTGGTTGGGCAATAGAGTAGAAGCTCGCACGCCAAGAGCAGCGCAGCCCGCGCGTTCACCGGCCCGCCACAAGCATGAGAAGACGATGCATCGGCTGGGGTGAGCGACGGATTCGTGATGCGACCATGATGCCACATGGAAGATGGCATGGACGAGTCCTGTTGCTCGTGGGCCGTGGGACCGGTGGCGGTGTTGGCCGCAGGAGAAGGGGAGCGGCGAGGGGCGCTGTTGCCCATGGGCGCCATCTGAGTGACGCGAGTGGCAAGAGCTGCCCGACGCTCGGCACGAACACGACGAGCATCGTCCATCGGAACGATAGGCCAGGCGTGGAGCAGATGGTGGAGAAGAGGCTACGGCACGCCCCTACCTGGCGCGCCAAATGTCGAATTCAGGGCTCCGCAGACCCAAGAGAGTTTCGAACTCTATGGCGTGTACGAAGAAGTTAACCTCCCCAGCCAACTGATTCGTCGCCCCCACGGCCTAGCTCGATGAACTAGGAAGAAGATGGGCACGGCAGTTTACCCAGGTTCGGCCAACCTTGCGGGTGTAAAACCCTACTCCTGCTTTGTGGTGGATTAGCCTCGCAGGGGGCTGTGGATGAACTAGTACAATGGAAGAACAGCCTCAGGAAGTCTGCTCTAGCGTGGATGTGAGCTAAGGGTATTTGATTCTTCTGTCCCACACTATTGTGGTGGATAGCCTTTATTTATAGTGGCCTTGGTCCTCTTCCCCCAAAACATAGGCTGGAAGGGATCCCACAGTGGCCAGTTCATACGGGGACAGGTAGTACATCTTATCCTGACAAAAGGTGGTCTTCTCCTGCAAAGCTCTTGGCCGTGACGCCGTGGTGGGCTCGGCGATTACATCCGTCCTACCATCCTGGCGGTCTTGGACTTGTTGCATGAAAATGGAAACCTTTGGGCCATTCCTTGGGACCCCGTGCCTGCGCTTGCCTCCTTAGCACCAAAGAGGAAACCTACTGCTCTGCGCCCGTGTCACATCCCTAGTTCTTGCTATGCATACTGCTATCATTTGGTGTTGCATCATGTTTAACTTTCAATTAAAGTTGAAATGGGGAATGACCAAACCCTAGAACCTCATGAATACTTTTAGGATTAATTAAAAATATTTTTCAATAACCGGAAATGCTCTAAGAAAAGTTCATGATTTCTGGTTAAGGTGGAAACCTCTGCCAAAAATGATGACTATAGTTTTACATAATTTTTGGATTTTTGAGTTAACACAAAAGTATTTGAATTGGATCCGTTTAACTGCTATATATATTTTAAATGGTCCAAATATTCTGAAGTTATTTGTGGAGCTCTAGAATAATCCAGTTAGCCTCCAAAATATTTTTCAGAATTATATGAAATGATTTAGTTCCTAAACTAAATCAGAACAAAGAAACACAAAGTAGAAAATGAAAAACAGGAAAAAGGAAAAGGATTACATGGCCTTACCTGGCGGCCTAGTCGGCCAGCCCAGCCACCTGGCCCAGCATTGTTGACACAGACGCTCCACCATCTTCGACCTCCTGCTAGTGGGCAGGAGGGTGCGTGGCCGCCGTGTGCACACACGTGTGAGCCACCTCCTGCTTGCCTACCGTCTCCCTAAAGCCCTTGGGACGCCACGCAGCTCCCTGGCTCACTCCCTCACTCTCCCCATGATCATCCCCTCCCCTGTACCTCTCTCCCTCCCGAGACCGAACGCGCCCGTCGCCACTACCGTCATTCACCGTGGCCACCTACCCTTCCTCACCCCTCCTCCAAGCCCACGAGCTCCGAGACGACCCGGTGCTCCTCCAAGTCAAAGCCCATGAGCTCGGATAAACCTCAGTGATGCCATCGACCCGTCTTCACCAGCACAGCCATCGTACATCGCCAGTCGATTCGCATCGTCGAGGATGCCCCCAAGCCTACAGACCGTCCCTACGTGTTATGTGTGAGCCCCCACATCTTTTCCCCCTCCTTCCCTACTCACAACCGTGTTGTAGACGCCGCCTCCATGAGCTCCGAAGCTTGCAGCCGCTATACCTCATCGCCTCTGTGGTTTGAGCTTGAACCGCTCGCGCTCGTGCGCCTAAATGAGCTATTGGTGACTCCAGGAGGCCAAAGCAGCCACTAGTTGACCCCCTAGCACATCGCAGCCCCGTGCCGCATGCGCCCATACTCCAGCCATTGCCACAGGCTCACTTCCGATGAGCTCCGGCCACCCCATCTCCAGCCGCTGCCACCTTTGGATGAGGAACTCCGCCAGCAACCCGTAGGACCAAATCGCACTCGAAACCATGGCCTACAGCTCGATCCCGAGCGTCGCCACCGCGAGCCGTGGTCGCCGCCGGCTTAACTCCCGCGGCTGCCGACGTGGCTATCATTAGCGCTAAACCCACCCACTAAACACCCCCTAATAGGCACTAACAGTGGGCTGTACCCCTGGTCAAACCCTAGTCAGCGCTGGGTTTGGCCGGGATTAGTCCCTATGTAACTGACGTGTGGACCCCACACGTCAGGTTTGACCTAGGCAGCCCGTTGACCTGCTGATGTCAGCATGAGATCATGCTGACGCAGTAAATATTTTCTAGGATTTATAGTAAATAAGAAATGATTTATTTATTTCCGAAAATGTTTAAAAATTCAATAAATCATAGAAATTAATTTATAACTCCAAATGAAATATGTATATATGAAAAATGATCAGAAAAATCCAAAGAATCTGTTTATGGAATTTTCATGCATGTTTGAGCAAGTTAACCACACTGTTTAGGATGAAACATGATTAGGACAAATTTGATAATAGATTTGGAGTTGGAATTTGATATAGTTTTGAATTCTTCTTCAATCAAAATGACTTTCTCTTGCATTAGCCCAAACCACAGCATATTACCATGTCATGATCATGCATCATATTGTTGCATTGCATTGATTGTGTTGTTTCTCTGTTGCCGGTGTTTGTTCCCCCTCAGTAGACGTATGTTCCGACGATGAGTTCGCTGACACCGATGAAGAGCTATATCATCTTCAGAAGTGCCAGGCAAGCAAAACCCCATTGTTCATTCCGATACAATCCCTCTCTCTCTCTCTCTCCTACTCTCTTTTACCATGTTAGGACAACAACATTTTAACTGTTACATGCTGCGGTAGTTGAACCCCTTTCCTCTGCAAGACATGTCTTTGCCACAGTAAGTAGTTGAAACCCACTAGCTTGAGTAGGATTTGTTTGAGCGATGATGTGCCTACTCATTCATGCTTGCTTGTTATGCCTGCTATGCTTAGAGTTGTGTCAGGTCTGATTCAACTGGGATGGATTGGAATGGTGTTAACTTGTCCTATTGTTGAGAGCTCGTGTGTGAACACGATTTGGTAAAGGTATCGATGAGAGGCCATGTAGGAGTACATGGCCAGTTGTTTCATTGGAACCGTCCTTAGGAACTGAGTTCTGTGTGTGTGTGATTCAAGATCAACTACTACCACACATTGGGATCCTTAATTGACTCTCTCAGCTTATTAATTTCCCTTGTCCTCTGTCCATGAGTTGCAAGTAGTTTCTGGTGTTTGCAGTATACTGGAGGCGGTGCACAGCGCTAACCCTAGGGTTGGTCTATGATGCAGTAGGTACGTGTCACGGTGTATTGGGACGCCCGTTTGGTGCCTCCGGAACCCTGCACACATCGTTCAGGGCCATAGTGGAAACCTCGGCCGGACTCCCTGCGGATGGAACCTTAATAGGCGATAAACCTACACTAGGGACTTGTGCGGTTAGTCAGGTCTTGGCCGACACCCTCGCCAAGCTCCCGCTTGAAGGTTGCCGAGATACATGACGAGTACATGGCCGTAAGTGGTGAGAGCATGTGTGAAAAAGTACACCCCTACAGGGTTAACATCATATATTCGAATAGCCGCGTCCGCGGTAAAGGACTACTTGGTTGCTTATGCAGTTCATAGACAAGTGAAAGTGGATACTCTAAAATACGCAAGATAAGCGTGAGTTCTATGGATGGCCTTCTCGTAGGGAGATGGGAGCGGATCCAAAGTGGTGTATTGATATGGTCCAAGGAACAATTCGGACACGGTCCAAACATAGGGTGCATCTCATACAACACATGCATTTGGTCCACGGACGTCATCTCGGGGTTATACCTTCGAAGCGTGCGTTTCGATCGGAATGAGTTCATAGTGGAAGTAGGCATTCACGGGACGTCGTGGATGTAGTGGTACATGTTGTATTGTCGAATCAACAACGGCGGTAGTTGTTCAGGGTCTTGGCGGGTCGTCGTGTAGTCGTACATGCATTCTTGGAACTTGGCGCCATTACCATGTAGTCGTACCCGAGGTCCTGCCCTCCTAAGAGCAGGTATAATAGTCCTATTCAGCAGGCTACAAGGGGTTCCACCTCAGCAAACTTCTGAGCTGGAGGAGAATAAAGACAGGAGAGAGAAGGGAACGGGCGCTTGACGAAGCGCCCGGCTACAGCACAAGAAGCGAGAAAGTTCAGCCCGCTTGCAGCCTGAAGCGAGCGATAGAGCCGCTGCTCCCAATCCCCTGCATCTCACTGTCCAATCAACCGCTTTTTCCTTTCTCCACCTGCATGCAAACATTGATTACCCTGGCCGTCTAACAGCTCGTATAAAGCCAGCTTATTACACCAGACTTTTACTATAGAGGCTCTTGCTGACATGGCACCGGTATAGAGCCAGTAGCCGGCGTTTCTATTAGCCATGCTCTAAGGCAAACCTGGCCAAACGGGCCCGTCTTGTCGGGCCAGCACGATAGTCCGTGTGCCTGGCCCGTCACGGGCCGGCACGGCACGTGGTTTAGTGGGCCGTGCCTGGCACGTGGCCCGGCTAGGGCCGTGCCTGGGCTGCCTTGCCAGGCACGCACGCCAGCCCGCACGGCACGACTAGCGAGCGGGGAGGAGTGCCTCGTACAATCGACAGGCAAGACTAGCGGAAGGAGGGTTGTTTTGTATAAAAAAGACTAGCGAGCGGTGGGAGCGGCGCTTCATACGATCGATGGATTAAAAAATTCATGCGCTAGTGCACTCCATTTTTCCCTTTGAGGCAACACTAGTGCGCTCCTGGCAACGAGCAGTCGAGGGCGTCCAGTGCTTGCGTGCCTACCGGGCCAGCGTGCCAGCATGTTTAAGTCAGGGGCCGTGCCTGGGCCTCGGATGTCAGCACGCGTGCCGGCCCGGCACGGCCCGTGTACTAAGCATGCTTGGCCGGGCCGTGCCGTGCCGGGCCGGCCCATTTGGCCAGGTATGCTCTAAGGGCATCGGTCACTGTGGTACTTGTCAGTCCATGGTAGCAGATGTGTGCGATTGGGTGGTTTGGTCAACGAGCAGGGACAACGTGCGTTCGTTCTCCGCCTGAACAAGGATGACATGGAGGTAGGAGGGCAACGGCGGCGCCGCAAACTCCAATGATACAGCACGACGGGGAGGCGCAAAGACAGCTGGGGGGGGGACGGATCGGCCTCGGGACGCCGGATCCTGCCTGGTGGGGAAGCTCCATGGCGGCAGACGAACTCCTCTGTAGGCAAATAGAGAGGGATGGAGTCGGGTGAGAGAGAGAGGAAGCATAGGAGCAAAAGGAGGGGCAAGGCACGACAACCTGCAACTATGGCTGATGACGACGCGGAGGAGAGCTTGGGGTTGGGGAGGCGAGGTAGCAGGCCGGTGGCGGGGCTTGGCGCAGGGGAGGTCGAGGTCGCCAGCAGCAGAGGCTGCGACGCGGCCAGGCTTCGGCCATCAACAACTCTGGTGGCCGGGACGGTCAATGGAGGAGGCGGACGACGGGTCGGAGACGAGGCCGGACGTGAGGACGAGGCAGAGGAGGAGCTGCAGGAGGTGATGCGGGTCGTCCTCCTCGCCCTAGACATGACAAGGTAGGCGAGGTCTTGGCACGGGGCTCCGGCAACGCAGGGCACCGTGTCAGCACCCCTGCTACCATGGGCCGGCTATGGGCTAGGCCCAGCTGACTTGCTGAAACAAGCGCTACAGCCACAACAACTATACATAGCAGGACCAAGGCACTGGACGAGCCATCCAGTGGATCACAGACGAAACCGGCGGCGTCTACCTCCTTCTCCTTCCTCTGCTCTTCCTCTACCTCATTCCTCTCCCCTCCTGTAATCCAATTCATATGTAATCGAAGCTTGTATCCCGTAGATCATGAGAGAGATATCTAGTACCTCACATCTGGTATTCAGAGCCAGGCCGCCACCCTTCTCCCTCAAATTTCCCCCAATTTTTCTACCACTCCCAATCCCTCCGATTCCACCGGCGAGGACGCCATGCCCACAGTCAAACCACCAGAGTGGGATGCCATGTCTGCCAAGGAGCAGTAATTGTGGTATCTCGAGAGATTATGCGCTCTGGCGGAGGAGGTGAGCTCAGTGTTGGGGATTGCACGGGTGGGTGACCCTCCCATGGTCACCCCGCTTGTTGATCCGGCAGTCTCAACCACGACGCATGCCTCGTCGGCACCCGTCCCCGACGTCCCCAGCTCCACCACCAAGGCCCAGGAGATCCCCACAGTCCCCCATGATTCAGCCCCAGTGTGCATCGCGATGGAGCCCGTCACCTGTTCGACGGAGTGCTCGACCCAGGTCAACACCATCGACATCGTCGACGAGGTCCATGATGCCGCCACCGCTGTCCACCTCGAGCCCACGGTCGACCCCATCCACCAAGCAGTCGAGCAGCTCACTCTGGGGCAGGCAACGACCTCTAGTGCTGAGGTCGTTTCTCCCGTGACGACCACCACCGACATCGACCCCAAGGCCGGCGTGCAGGAGCTCGATGCCCTGTCAATTAACACCTCCACGCAAGTGATGAGCAAGGCGAACCATGGCATTGTCCTCATCATCACCAGCGACTTCTCTGCACCAACGCTGACCATGTGTTCGACAGATTACATTGTCCATGGCGACGACCCGGTGGAGCCAACTGCATGCAAAGAGCATTGCCCACATGGCGTTTATCTCGTGGGTGAGTGCACAGGCTTGCTGCTACCACCATTACGAAAAGGAACTGATCCGCAACAGTGGCCGCCCCCTGTTCAAGTGCAGTGTGCAGAGGATGGCATTGTTCTGTTCCGTGGCATTGTTTGCGGAATTTTCACTAGTGACTCTGACTGTGTATTGTGGCCACCTGATCACCAGCCGAGGAGGATTCATACTGAGTTGCAAACTCCAATTGTTACTTCAGTGCAGTTGCAACCATGGCCTTCTGGGAATTTTCAATTCACTCATCCATTGAGTGACGACCAGAGCATTTTGGGCAGCTTAGTTTCTGGGTTTCCACTGAGCAGCAACAAATTCCTATGGGGAGTCGCATGGCCACTCCGTTCTGAGAACACAACTGCTAATTATGGGCATGTCAGTGCATTGCCAGTTTTGGTGTCAAGAGGGTTTTACAGGGAACGGCCGCGTGGAATTCCAAATTAACTCGGCGGTGTTTGCAACTGCAGGTTCAACTGCAGGAGATTTTTTGTACAAACCATGGCTGCGGTAGTACAATTTCATTGGACGGTTCGAAGGGATACTCACCAACCAGTTCTTGCATTTGTGGTCCTTGAAGCATGACAGTGATGATTCAGATTTTACTAAGCAGGTCAAGCTTACCATCACTTCCAAACAACATCACTCTTGTCTTGCTATGGGGTGCGTTTTTGTTTTGCAAGATCTCAATGCTGCTCAATCCACCGTTAAGACTGCGCAGATGCTGAAAATAGAGGTGACAGTGGGACTTCAGCCAGCGACTTTCCGCGTGAGGCAGTCATTGCTTGGTACTTACATAAGCAACATTTCAAGTCATTTTGGTACTATTCTTTCCACTCACTTTGGCACTGCTAGCATGTTCTGGGAACAACCTACCTTGATTCCTGGGATGAGAAGGAACTTCCCTGATGGTTGTGAGCGGGTTTCCATGGAAGAGCACTTCAGTAATTTGCAATATGTATAGCTGCAACTATGGCGACTACCTACACATACACATGGGTTTGCATTAGGTGAACAACAATCAGGTTTCGATCTTTGGCTAGTGAAGCAACTATTCAGAGATAATTATGCATGTGAAGCTTGGTACTGCTACATTTTTGACACTTGGATCAGGAGCAAACTGACGGGAATCACTTTGCAAGATGATCAAATGTATGGTGTTGTCACAGCCCTAGAATTTGATTGTAACTAGTTGCACAAGCATCCATGCATCATGTCTAAATTTCTTTGAAAGTTGAAATGGGGAACGTTGAAACCTAGCACCAATTGAATTCAACTAGGTTCAATAAAAATATTTTTAACGAACCCAAATGCCCTTTAGAAAAGTTCATGATTTTTGTTAAAGGTGAAAACCTCTTCCAAAAATGATGCACATATTTCTAGGCCATTTTTGGACTCTTGAATTAAATCATTATGTATTTGAATTTGGGCATTTAATTGCTATAACAATTTCAAAAGCTCAAATAATTCTGAAACTAAATGTGGGTTGTTGGAAATAATTCAACAGGTCCTCACAGTTTATTTCAGGATTTTTAGATGTGGTTTAGTGTTTTTACTAAATCAAAGAAAACAAAAGGCAAATAGAAAACAGAAACAAAATTAGAAAATCAGAGAGAGAGAGAGAGAGAGAGTACCTGGGCCACTTACCTATCCTTACCTGTAGCCGGCCCAGCTGCACCAGTCCAGCCCACCGGGGCAGAGCGGCTGTCTTCAACCTCTGCCAGTAGGCAGAGGAAAAATCACGCACGCGCGCGCTGGGAGGTCGCCACCTCCTGGTTCGCACTGGAGGCTCATCCCTCTCCCTTCTCCGCATCTGGAGACGTCCCATGACCCCCCTGCACCTCTCCCCTCTCTCTGGTCGTTCTCCCTCCTTCCCCTCGCGTTCCCGCAGCCACCCGAGAGCCAGTCGTCGCCGCCGTGCTTCGCTCGCGTGGCCGCCGTCGTCACCAAGCGCCACCGGCCGGACCCATAGCTACTCCGTGCTGAGACACGTCTCTCCGCCGAAGATCACGAGCCCGGAGGCCCTGCATCCTCGTCGCCATCATCGTCTCCTTCCTCGGGCGCCCGAGATTGCCGTCGTCGGTTTGCTTTACTCGAGCCATCCCCGAGCCTGCTGAGACCTCTGCCGACCTCTCTGTGAGCTCCTCTGCCTCTCCCCCTATCTTCCGTTCTCGTTTGGCCGCCAAAGCCGCTGTTCCCATCCTGGCCGAGAACCACCACTACCACGGACTCGTTTCCGATGAGCTCCGGCACCCCCGCACCCAGACGCCTGCTTCCCTGGATGCGCGCGTGCTCGGGCTACCTCCTGGTGGCCTTAGCCGCCGCTCCCGAGGCCTCAAACGTGGACTCCGCCGCGACCAGTGGTCGCCGGCGACGAGCCGTCACCTGAGCCACTAATCTGTGGCCCCCGCCGGTCAGGGGATTAGATAAGGCTAATTACCGCCCCCCCCTTAGTGACACTGACAGGTGGCTCCTGCTTGTTTAATTAGCGGGCCAAACAACTAGTTAGTTGATATAACCCACTGTTAACACTATGCACTAACGTGTGGACCCCACACGTCAGGTTTGACCTGGACCGGGTCAGTTGACCTGCTGACGTCACAGTGACGTAGTGCTGACGCCATAACTCATTTTCTGGATTAATTTTAACTCAGGAAATTCCAGAAAATACCACAAACTTCTAAAATTCATATAAATTCAACCATAACTCAGAATGAAATAATTTATATATGAAAAATGATCAGAAAAATCCAATCTATCCATCTGTACCATTTGCATGCATGTTAGAACAACTTATAGCTGTTGTTTAGCACAAATCGTATAAATGTCATTTAAATATCCACATATGGAGTTTGAATTTGAATCTTGGATTCAAACCAACTTCATTCAATCCGGTTGCTAGTTGCATTAGCTCAAACCATAGCATATTGCCATGTCACACTCATGCATCATGTTGTTGCATTGCATCGATTGTTTTCTTCCTTGTTTGCCGGTATTTGTCTCCTCTCAGTAGACGTGTACCGACGATGTGATCGATGACACCGATGAGGAACTATACTGTCGTCAGAAGTGCCAGGCAAGCAAAACCCCCTTGTTCATTCCGATACAATCCCACTCTCTCACTCCTGCTCTATTTTACTGCATTTGGACAACAACGATACAACTGGTACTTGCTGCGGTAGTTGAACCCCTTTATCCTCTGCATGACCTGTCATTGCCACAGTAAATAGATGAAACCCACTAGCATGAGTAGGAGTTGTTTGAGCCCTGATGTGCCTACTCATTCATGTTTGTTTGTCATGCCTGCTACTGCCTAGAGTTGAGTCAGGTCTGATTCATCCGGGATGAATTGGAGGTGCGTGAACATGTCCTGCTATGTGTGGTCTAAATGTGTGAACACGATTTGGTAAAGGTAGCGGTGAGAGGCCATGTAGGAATACATGGTGGTTTGTCTCATTGAAACCGTCCTCAGGAACTGAGTTCTGTGTTTATGATCCATGAAACAGCTACTACCACTCATTGGGATCCTTAATTGACCCTCTCGGCTTCTTAATCACCCTTGTTCTCTGTCCAGGAGTTGCAACTAGTTTCTGGTGTTTGTAGGTAGTGCTAGTAGTCTACCAAGTGGCACCCGGTATAGATGGGCTTGGGACAGACTAGGTGCAGTGGCACGGTGTACCAAGTGGCACCCAGATGGTGGGCTTGGGAACCCTGCTCACATCATTTGGAGCCGTGAGCGACACCTCGGACGGATCTCCTTGCGGATGGAACCCGAATAGGCGATAAACCTGGACGAGAGACTTGATTGTTTAGGTAGGCCGTGGCCGACTCCCTCGCCAGGCTTCCGCATGAAGGTTGCCGAGATACACGAGGTGTACATGGCGGTAAGTGGCGAGAGCGTGTGTGAAGAAGTACACCCCTGCAGGGTTAAAATGATCTATTCGAATAGCCGTGTCCGCGGAAAAGGACTTCTGGGTTGCCTGTACAGTTCATAGACAAGTGAAAGTGGATACTCTAAAATGCACAAGATAAGCGTGAGTGCTATGGATGGCGTTCTCGTAGGGAGACGGGAGCGGATCCATAGTGGTGTATTGATATGGTGAATATGTGGACTCGCGTGCGCCACCTTAAAAGAGTTACTTGCATGCGTAGTTCAGGATAGCCACCGAGTCAAAGCTGGCTTGCTGCAGTTAAACCCTACCATCCCCTTTGTTGACAATGATGCATATGTAGTTAGATCTGATGTAAGTCTTGCTGGGTACATTTGTACTCACGTTTGCCTATTTTATGTTTTGCAGAGAGACTCAGTCTCGCTATTAGTTCCGCGTGGACTTCGACGTTTAGCTTGTTACCTCAGCTACGATCTTGTGCCCTCGGCAGGATCTAGTAGATAGTCAGGCTTCTCAGCATTTTTCATTTGTAGATGTCTGTGCTTTGACTGGTATGCTCTGAATGTTGTGTCATGAGACCCATGTTTATAGTATCTCGCTCCTCGGAGCCTATTGAATAAAATACTTGAGTTGTAGAGTCATGTTGTGATGCCATGTTGTATTTGCACATATCGAGCATATTGTGTGTATGTTATTGAAATGCTTGGTATGTGTGGGATCTGACTATCTAGTTGTTTACCCTTAGTAGCCTTTCTTACCGGGAAATGTCTCCAAGTGCTACCACTGAGCCATGGTAGCTTGCTACTGCTCCGGAACACTTAGGCTGGCCGGCATGTGTCCTTCTTCGTTCCTGTGTCTGTCCCTTCGGGGAAATGTCACGCGGTGAATACCGGAGTCCTGTTAGCCCGCTACAGCCCGGTTCACCGGAGTCCTGCTAGCCCAATGCTACAGCCTGGATTCACTCGCTGATGACCGACACGTTCGATGCTGGGTCATGGATGCCTGTCCCTGTAAGTTTGTGCCACTTTGGATTTACGACTAGCCATGTCAGCCCGGGCTCCTTATCATATGGATGCTAGCGACACTATCATATACGTGTGCCAAAAGGCGCAGATGGTCCCGGGCAAAGGTAAGGAGACACACGTGGGAATACCGTGCGTGAGGCCGCAAAGTGATATGAGGTGTTACATGCTAGATCGATGTGGCATTGAGTCGGGGTCCTGACAGCTTTGGTATCAGAGCTTGACTACCTGTAGGATTACCAAGCCAAACTGGTTGAAGTTGAGTCTAGAAATGCTTTAGTTATATGTAGGGGATTTGATTGTGGGATAGAACGTAAGGCTCTTTTTACTCCTTTACCTTATGTCCTTCTGATCTGAGTCACCCTCTTCTTCTCTACGGGGTTAGGAACTAGGCTATCTCCTCTTTCTATCAGGATCACGTGTTACTAATCCGTAGACTTATAGAATTGTTGGACTTAAGCCTCGGTTCAGTTCCTACTACCTCCATATGTTAACTGTTGATCTCGAAACCTTGATATTGTGCTTCTGAGTGGCTATGCCACCATCTTTGTAGCATGTCTCCAATCTTTTTGAGCATTTACAGCCGTTATGCTGTCCGAGTCATCCCAGGTTTCTAAACAATCTGATGCACTTGCAAATCCTTTCCCTCTGGTTTGTATGCTCCTTTAGGCCAGGTTAATCACACTAAATATTGACTTGAGGTATTCTATTGCCTCGACATTTATGTTGGAATTATTATTATGACCCTAGGTGTCCTAGGGGGATCATCTAGTAATCTAGCCATGATTTGTGTCCCAGTGTGATGACTCTGGCCATCATTCTCGAAGAATCCCGTGATGCCATTTAGTTAGTAGGTATTCTACTCCTGGGTTTTGAACCCGAGATTCATCCTACTTACCTCGTGTTGATAGTGTTGCTAGTTCCTTTAAGATATTAGTAACCTTTGCGATAGTTCTCGAGGTCCGTGGTATATCGTTCTTCCAAATACCATGAACCATTCCTGGTAGGAGTTCTTTTGAACCAAAAGATCACAACCAGAGTGCTCTTGATGAGTTCTCCATTCTATATTGTGAATCTGCCAGTTCTACCTTCTGCATGGGTTATCCGGAAGAAATGTTGAGCTTTGCTCGACATACTAATCTATGCATCCACAACTCAGAAAGATATATGTTCCTTTGAGTTGTCCCTCTTCAGTCGTATTCCGATCTTCGTCTATCAATTGATAGTCAGGAGTAATTGTGCATTTGTGTTATCGATGCTTATTATTCTTGTGGTCCGTCAAGCCATTCTATTCAAGATGACTAGGAGAAACAAACTCCAGTACCTTATCCATTTCTAGGATTTGGTCAAAGCAGTTGTATCCCGCAGATCAAAATGCCAATCCAGCTTTTGTTCTGTTCTACCTCGGAGTATCACCCTCTTTCATCACAAGAGTATCGTGAGAATTGCACACCCTCTTATGAATTCTTGATACAGTGATACTTCTCGCCATCATTATTCATTCCTCGGTTACGTGTTGTCGCAACCGGAATGCCGACAAGTGAATCATGATGTGTGAAATCAATACTCCTAGCAACTATGTTGCTTGGTAGTTAATGGACAATAATCTTATCCTTACGTGTTGATTGTTGAATCATCACCCTAAGATTGATCGTGCTACCTAGTCCATTCTTCTGGTGCACTCCCCGATCGATGAGTTAGGATTATTTCAAATCTTCGCTCTATTGATCATATCGTCTTGCCCTGAAAAGCAAGATTGTTCTCGAGCTTAGTAACATATCGGTGGTTCGTGATTTCACGAATATCTTCTCGGAAGTATTACCAGGTTGTCCCCTGACCCTTATGTTGAGTTCGTGATCAAGTTGGTTCCTTGTAACCACCCCTTCTCCAAGAGTCTGTGTTGGATACCCCTAAGCTAGTTGGTTAAGCTATACAAGAACTTGGAGAGTTGCAAGATGAAAGCTTGTCTGACTTAGTTCATTTTAAGGGATATCTTGTGTGTGTGTGTGTTGAAGATAGATGATATCTTCCTTGATTGAACCTCGTGGTCAATTATTGGATCTATTGTCTTGCCAAAACTTTGTTTTGAATATGGGCTATCCCCAAATCAAATCAGAACCAATGATGCTCTTAATGTTGTCTTACCCATGGTTGAGCCCTCGAGCATACACCATTATATCTTTTGGGTCTGACCAATGCTATCATTTGTTCACATAATTATGGGATTCCATATTCATGGAAACCTGGATGAATTGTTGTTGAGCCCATCAGCAACATTTTTATCTTCTCCATGATTTTGCTAAGCATTAAGCTAGTGTTGGAAACTTTTGAAAGCATTTCTTCATGCTAGCTCATGAAGCATATGTTCGGATGTAAGAAGCGACTTCCTCCAGTTCATGTGCATTTGGTGCAAGTTGCCGTCGTGAATTCGAGAAAGTCAATGTTGCCTCCTCTGGAACCATCCCAAGTCAGTCATGCATGTGCGAAGTATGCTATGGTTTGATAGGCTCGCTACCTCCATTCTATATGTGTCCCTAGCACACCATGCCACTGATTGACTTGTTCAAGATAAAGGAGTCTGTTCTAAGGTGAAATCTTTGGACCTCCACGCGTGGAGACTCCGATATCATTGATGATGGTTCCCTGCCAGAACTCGGTAGTGTTTTATTATAAGACTACTGCGTGGTCATGCTTGTCTGGGACAGCGTGTTCACATGTATGTAGCAGAACCAGCTCATGTTTTGGAGCTTGCTATTGTAGTTCATTTCCCGAGAATCTCGCAACATTATCTCGTTGGTTTGTGTTGCAAACCTTCTTTTCCAGACATGTTGTCTAAAATATTCTGTTACCAACCGGATCTGAATCTTAGGCAGATATGATGGTTGGGACCTCTTCCAAGAACTATGATATAGGTTCCAGTGAAGTGGACGCACCTAGCCGGAAGAACTATTATTGTAGTATCTTGATAAAGCAATTTGGTCACCTCCCATGAGGATCTTGCATGACTTATTCTAGAAGTTGATCCTTATGGATTTTGTGCTCCCGAAGTCCGACCTTTACTTGATGGCCATGTCGATGCTTTAAAGCATAATCGTGGTAGCTAGAACATCAAGGAGAACATTAGAAGCGGAGTGCTAAATGTCTCCCGGTCGATCATCCAGATCTTGTTTTCCTTGGCCTCGCTAAGGTGAAATCTGAGAAGGTGTTGTCTTCCTTTGCATCTGCATCATCCATCACTATTCATCATGGTAGTATGTTGTGTTGCCAGGATCCTTGACATGGATATTGGTAAAACCTTGATGAATATGGAAATGCTCAAGTTCTTGAAGGCATGCTCAGTCACTAGGTTATATCCTTGGTATCAACTGGAATGTGCCTTCCTTTTGCCGAGTTGTTCTACAATCATAGTTTCCTTTCCAAATTGAGTATGTCATTCTTTTGAATTCTTTCAAGCGTGGGAGTGTTACCTATCCATCTGTTCTCTCCATCCTTCTTGATGTGTGTTCTGTGTCCCAGCCCAAGAGATGTTTCTATGTCTCATTCTGTGAGTTGATCGTGAGTTGCTCGATCTTCGAGAAGATCGAATCCTATAGAGTTTATTTCTGTCATCGTGTTGGATGAAGATCTCGAAAGCAAAGATGTCAAGATCAAAATGATGATCGAATCAACGTTCTTATGAAGTGCAAGTTGGATCCTGAAGATCAAGTTAGCTTTGTATCCCTCTGTCTTCTTACCTCATGTCTTGAATCTCGGGACGAGATTCTTGTTAGTGGGGGTGAGTTGTCACAGCCCTAGAATTTGATTGTAATTAGTTGCACAAGCATCCATGCATCATGTCTAAATTTCTTTGAAAGTTGAAATGGGGATCATTGAAACCCTAGCACCAATTGAATTCAACTAGGTTCAATAAAAATATTTTCAACGAACCCAAATGCCCTTTAGAAAAGTTCATGATTTTTGTTAAAGGTGAAAACCTCTGTCAAAAATGATGCACATATTTCTAGGCCATTTTTGGACTCTTGAATTAAATCATTATGTATTTGAGTTTGGGCATTTAATTGCTATAACAATTTTAAATGCTCAAATAATTTTGAAACTAAATGTCGGTTGTTGGAAATAATTCAACATGTCCTCATAGTTTATTTCAGGATTTTTAGATGTGGTTTAGTGTTTTTACTAAATCAAAGAAAACAAAAGGCAAATAGAAAACAGAAACAAAATTAGAAAATCAGAGAGAGAGAGAGAGTACCTGGGCCACTTACCTATCCTTACCTGTAGCCGGCCCAGCTGCACCAGTCCAGCCAACCGGGGCAGAGTGGCTGTCTTCAACCTCTGCTAGTAGGCAGAGGAAAAATCACGCATGTGCGCGCTGGGAGGTCGCCACCTCCTGCTTCGCGCTGGAGGCTCATCCCTCTCGCTTCTCCGCATCTGGAGACGTCCCGTGACCCCCACTGCACCTCTCCCCTCTCTCTGGTCGTTCTCCCTCCTTCCCCTCGCGTTCTCGCAGCCACCCGAGAGCCAGCCGTCTCCGTCGTGCTTCGCTCGCGTGGCCGCCGTCGTCACCAAGCGCCACCGGCCGGATCCGTAGCTACTCCATGCTGAGACACGTCTCTCCGCCGAAGATCACGAGCCCGGAGGCCCTGCATCCTCGTCGCCATCATCGTCTCCTTCCTCGGGCGCTCGAGATCGCCGTTGTCGGTTTGCTTCGCTCGAGCCATCCCCGAGCCTGCTGAGACCTCCGCTGACCTCTCTGTGAGCTCCTCTGCCTCTCCCCCTATCTTCCATTCTCGTTTGGCCGCCGAAGCCGCCGTTCCCATCTTGGCCGAGAACCACCGCCGCCACGGACTCGTTTACGACGAGCTCCGGCGCCCCCGCACCCAGACGCCTGCTTCCCTTGATGCGCGCGTGCTCGGGCTACCTCCTGGTGGCCTTAGACGCCGCTCCCGAGGCCTCAAACGGGGACTCCGCCACGACCAGTGGTCGCCGGCGACGAGCCGTCGCCTGAGCCACTAATCCGTGGCCCCCGCCAGTCAAGGGATTAGATAAGGCTAATTACCCCCCCTTAGTGGCACTGACAGGTGGCCCCTGCTTGTTTAATTAGCAGGCAAAACAACTAGTTAGTTGATATAACCCACTGTTAACACTGTGCCACTGATGTGTGGACCCCACACGTCAGGTTTGACCTGGACCGGGTCAGTTGACCTGCTGACGTCACAGTGACGTAGTGCTGACACCATAACTCATTTTATGGATTAATTTTAACTCAGGAAATTCCAGAAAATACCACAAACTTCTAAAATTCATATAAATTCAACCGTAACTCAGAATGAAATAATTTATATATGAAAAATGATCAGAAAAATCCAATCTATCCATCTGTACCATTTGCATGCATGTTAGAACAACTTATAGCCGCTGTTTAGCACAAATCATATAAATGTCATTTAAATATCCACATATGGAGTTTGAATTTGAATCTTGGATTCATACCAACTTCATTTAATCCGGTTGCTACTTGCATTAGCTCAAACCATAGCATATTGCCATGTCACACTCATGCATCATATTGTTGCATTGCATTGATTGTGTTCTTCCTTGTTTGCCGGTATTTGTCCCCTCTCAGTAGACGTGTACCGACGATGTGATCGATGACACCTATGAGGAACTATACTATCTTCAGAAGTGCCAGGCAAGCAAAACCCCCTTGTTCATTCCGATAAAATCCCACTCTCTCGCTCCTGCTCTATTTTACTACATTAGGACAACAACGATACAACTGGTACTTGGTGCGGTAGTTGAACCCCTTTATCCTTTGCATGACCTGTCATTGCCACAGTAAATAGATGAAACCCACTAGCATGAGTAGGAGTTGTTTGAGCCCTGATGTGCCTACTCATTCATGTTTGTTTGTCATGCCTGCTACTGCTTAGAGTTGAGTCAGGTCTGATTCATCGGGGATGAATTGGAGGTGTGTGAACATGTCCTGCTGTGTGTGGTCCAAATGTGTGAACACTATTTGGTAAAGGTAGCGGTGAGAGGCCATGTAGGAGTACATGGTGGGTTGTATCATTGAAACCGTCCTCAGGAACTGAGTTCTGTGTTTGTGATCCATGAATAGCTACTACCACTCATTGGGATCCTTAATCGACCCTCTCGGCTTCTTAATCACCCTTGTTCTCTGTCCAGGAGTTGCAACTAGCTTCTGGTGTTTGTAGGTAGTGCTAGTAGTCTACCAAGTGGCACCCGGTACAGGTGGGCTTGGGACAGACTAGGTGTAGTGGCACGGTGTACCAAGTGGCACCCGGATGGTGGGCTTGGGAACCCCGGCCGGATCTCCTTGCGGATGGAACCTGAATAGGCGATAAACCTGGATGAGAGACTTGAGTGTTTAGGTATGCTGTAGCCGACTCCCTCGCCAGGCTTCCGCTTGAAGGTTGCCAAGATACACGAGGTGTACATGGCGGTAAGTGGCGAGAGCGTGTGTGAAGAAGTACACCCCTGCAGGGTTAAAATGATCTATTCGAATAGCCGTGTCCGCGGAAAAGGACTTCTGGATTGCATGTACAGTTCATAGACAAGTGAAAGTGGATACTCTAAAATGTGGAAGATAAGCGTGAGTGCTATGGATGGCATTCTCGTAGGGAGACGGGAGCGGATCCATAGTGGTGTATTGATATGGTGAATATGTGGACTCGTGTGCGCCACCTTAAAAGAGTTACTTGCAGGCGTAGTTCAGGATAGCCACCGAGTCAAAGCTGGCTTGCTGCAGTTAAACCCCACCATCCCCTTTGTTGACAATGATGCATATGTAGTTAGATCTGATGTAAGTCTTGCTGGGTACATTTGTACTCACGTTTGCCTATTTTATGTTTTGCAAAGAGACTCAGTCTCGCTATTAGTTCCGCGTGGACTTCGATGTTTAGCTTGTTACCTCGGCTACGATCTTGTGCCCTCGGCAGGATCTAGTAGATAGTCAGGCTTCTCAGCCTTTTTCATTTGTAGATTTCTGTACTCAGACATGTTGAGCTTCCGCTTGTGCTTTGACTAGTATGCTCTGAATGTTGGGTCATGAGACCCATGTTTGTAATATCTCGCTCCTCGGAGCCTATTGAATAAAATACTTGAGTTGTAGAGTCATGTTGTGATGCCATGTTGTATTTGCACATATCGAGCATATTGTGTGTATGTTATTGAAATGCTTGCTATGTGTGGGATCTGACTATCTAGTTGTTTATCCTTAGTAGCCTCTCTTACCGGGAAATGTCTCCTAGTGCTTCCACTGAGCCATGGTAGCTTGCTACTGCTCCGGAACACTTAGGTTGGCCGGCATGTGTCCTTCTTCGTTCTTGTGTCTGTCCCTTCGGGGAAATGTCACGCGATGAATACCGGAGTCCTGTTAGCCCGCTACAGCCCGGTTCACCGGAGTCCTGCTAGCCCAGTGCTACAGCCTGGATTCACTCGCTGATGACCGACACGTTCGATGCTGGGTCATGGATGCCTGTCCCTGTAAGTTTGTGCCACTTTGGGTTTACGACTAGCCATGTTAGCCCGGGCTCCTTATCATATGGATGCTAGCCACACTATCATATACGTGTGCCAAAAGGCGCAAACGGTCCCGGGCAAACGTAAGGTGACACCCGTGGGAATACCGTGAGTGAGGCCGCAAAGTGATATGAGGTGTTACATGCTAGATCGATGTGGCATTGAGTCAGGGTCCTGACAGGTGTTAATTTCACTTTCAGCTTCCTTCATGTGCACAGTGGTGGCCTACTTCTTATCGCAAGCAATGCAGCATGTACTTATATGGCGAGCACTTGTTCAGTAGCCCAGTTTCAATATTGCTCTAACTTGGTACTACTATTCTTTGAGCAATTTGACTTGCAAATCGCCCGGCTACCATTCTCTCAAGCTTGGTTTCTCATGTCTGGGCACTCTAGCAGAGCTTGCACATGGGAGCGACCATTCTTACCATCACGAACAATATGGAATATTATTCTTGGTAATTCGTGGGAGGCATGTATAGTTACTCATCACCGGGTCTTGATTCTTCCTTGGGATCCAGGTAACAATCTATATCCCGTTGGTATGGATCACCTTGCGACAAGCAGAGTCACCTTCTGTATGCTGCTGCTACTGCCATGGGATCCAGGCAATGGAATATGTCATCGGCTTGATGGTGCTAAAATTTGTTGGAGTACTTCTTGGAACCCGAGTGACCAAGCAGTTCTTATTGATGCTCTACGAATACTGCAAACAATTCCTCATTCTAAAACCACCAAGAGCTTTTGGTTGTACCTCGTGGTTCAGCAAGCAGTGCTGATATCATGGGATCCAGTTGATATGGTTCTTCTGTTGGTTCAATTTGTTGAACATAGCCGGTGCTTCCTCAACTTACTTCTATCAGATTCGTTGAGTTATTTGATTTGCCTCATCAAACTGAACAAAGACCGGGGTGTGGGTAGCTTGGGACTGCAACTGTCCGTGGACCCTTATTGCGGGTTTCCATGCTGCATGTCTGAGGTGTTCAACAATGGAGTACAAAGCATTGAACAGCCTGCAGTAAAATTTGTTCTGTCGGCATCTTCTTCTTATGAGCAATGGACCCAGGAGGATTAAACTTTAAGAAATGTTCAAGGCTCGCAACAGAGAACTGGCACCGGCTTGGGGGTAAGCCGGCTGTTAAGTGGGAGGGGATGTCAGCACCCCTGCTACCATGGGCTGGCTACGGGCTAGGCCCAGCTGACTAGCTGCCACAAGCGCTACAGCCACAACAAGTATACATAGAAGGACCAAGGCACTGGACGAGCCATCCAGTGGATCACGGACGAAACCGGCGGTGGCTACCTCCTTCTCCTTCCTCTGCTCTTCCTCTACCTCATTCCTCTCCCCTCCTGTAATCCAATTCGTGTGTAATCGAAGCTTGTATGCTGTAGATCGTGAGAGAGATATCTGGTACCTAAGACGCCGCGGCGAGGCTTGAGCGACGGCGAGGAGCGGCGAGATCGAGAGGCACGGGAGGAGGCCTCCAAGTGCTAGCTGTGTGCGTGCGTGTGTGTGGCGGCGGAGTGGGAGGACAAGGGAGCGAGTGATCGAGGGGAGAGGGATGAGGGGATCGAGCAGCTAGGGTTAGGAGGGGTTGCTGGGCTCAAGTGGTCGGCTGGGCCTTGGAGGGTTAGCTGGGCCGCTGGACTCTCTTCTCCCTCTTAATTCTTTAGCAGAAAAGAATCAGAGAGAAGAAAAAGAAAGAGAGGGTTCGGGAAAGAAGTCGGACATGGGGATTATTTTCCCGGTCTCACAAAAATGAGCTTGATCCAAGAAAATAGAAGTTGGCACGAAAGCAAGATTCAAATTAAAACTCATTTGAATTTAATTCAAATGGTTTGATCTAGGACAAGGTCTAGGAGAGGCCAAAATGTTGAGATTTTAGGAGGAGCCTCAATAAAAGAGATAAGAATTGTTGGCAAAGTTTGAGGCAAGGAATTGAGATACAAAATGCATGGAACTTAAATTGTAGGTGTGTTATGGTGATTCCAAATATAATGGAATATTTTTAATATAGCTCCCTAAATGTTAGGAGGATATGTTATAAAGAGAAATCACCATGTGAATTCCCTCGATTTAAACAGATCAAAAGATCTATGCAATTTCTTTAGTTGAGGTTTAAAAAATTAAATGACATGCTGGCATGATGACATGATGCAATGCAAAAATAAAAGAGCAAGCACAAAAGAAACACACGATGAAACTCGGAGTAGTTGGAAGTCTTCTTGAGCGTCGGTCTCGGGGCGTTACAACACTCCACCACTACAAGAGGATCTCGTCCCGAGATCAAGGATGGCACCGGAGAGAAACGGAAGAGGAAGAGAAGAGGTAAAACTAAGTTGCTTCTTCGACAAAAGAGTGAAACCAAAGAACCTTGAGAGGTTCAAAAGTTCAAAGAAAGAACACAACGGAGTTGAACACAATTGAGGCCACTGTAGTGGAAAATAGAAACAAGGAACACCATGTTAACGTTGGAGTTTGCAAAGCTATGAATGACGAGTACAAAGGACAAGAAGGAATTGAAACCACTCTGGTTGAAACGAGATAAGCAAGGAATAAGGAAGAACAAATTCGGATAGCACTCCGGTTAAAAAGAGATGCAAGACTTGATACGATGAAAGAACTTGAAAAGAGGACACGACACTCCAGTTAAATGGATAAGCAAGAAAAGAACACGATCCTCACAATTCGAGATGATGAGTGAAAAGAGCAACATCACAATGCCTCCGGAAGAAAGAATAGAAGATAGATCATTGGAATACCAGAATGAAGAAGAAAATGCCAACTTCTGCCACAAATGAGTTTGGAAAGCACCCTTCCAAGAAGGTTATAATGGAATTGATGGAAAACCAACAACAAAACGAGTAAGCTTGAAGTGGGATTATGGAATACTTCTCAAAATTGAGGCGAAATTCTGCCACTACGGAAACAAATAATATAATTGATAACACCAACGAGATGAAAAAAACTTCTTCCAACAAGATGATAGAGAGATAACTTGGATCAACCCAATAGCTACATTCCTTAAGGAAGGCTTAAGGTAAAATATGACACAAGATAACTCCAACGAAGAGATTAATGGATTTAAAATACCTCATTCTTGACAACATGAGAATCGCGAAACATGAACGGAAAATTGTCAAGAACAATATAACACCATCTCAGAAGATAAGGTAGGAGAATTGCACTTTGGAATGCAAGATGTAGAATGCTTGAATGCCTCAAAACAAAACATGTGTTGAGCACCATGTTGAATTTTGAGTATAGCTTGGCGGATCATAACTTCGAGAGAAAACTTGAAGAACAAATGAAGAATGTATTAAATCCTTGATGAACCACCTTGAAGAAACTCCGGTAAAAAGAGAATGATAGAAAGAAAAGAGAAGTTGAAAGAACAAGGTGAGCCTTGCAATGATTTAGATGGACCTTCGCGACGATATAACCGAGAAAACTTGGAACTCCGTAAAAGAAAAGATGAAGCATCTCGAACCGAGAAATATGACATGATGAACAACTCTGGAAAGAAGAAACTAGATCACTTGGATGAAACAATGATAAGAATTACGTTACGCGTATCCTTCACCAATTTAAATTGGTGGGAAGCATTGGATTTGCATACTACTTATTCGCGTTGAAAAAGATTAAAGAGAGATATAGGCGAACTTGAGGAAGGTCTTCAAAAACCACCGGTAGGATTGAAACAACGAAAGAACGAATGAATTGATACGATAACGAAGGAAGAGAAATCTTGAACGAACCACCGTAAGAGTTGAAAATGGAAGTAGCAAAGGCACAATTCACCTGGAAGAATTGCAGAAAAAGAAAATGAAGATACTTGAGAGGATTTACATACATGAGAACGAAGAGATCATGAACTGATTAGAGAATACTTGAACGAAGCACCGGTAGAATTGGGAAATGAGAGATGAATATTGAGAATGAATAAATCTTCTAAAATGGTGGCCTTCGGAGGAAAGAAATGGAAACAACTCATGAAATGCTTCGGATGGTAAGAAAAGAATTTTCACAATCAAAACAATTATGAGGATGGCATCAACCTTGAACTACGCATCTTTGGAAGAACGGGTAAGGATTTAAGAGGAACTCTTCTTCGGTTTTCAAAAACCATGAATGACGATGAGAAACACCACTATGAATTGTTGGGATACTTCGGGAGAATGAAAAACAAAGAGGTTGAGCCAACAATGAAAAATAATTTGAAATCGATCTTGGAAAACATCTGACTGATGAAATTCATTCTTATGCCAAACTTCAAAAAAGAATTTGGGAATAGCTCCGAGAAAATTAGAAGAGTCAGGTAAGATCCTGGAAAAAGACCTATGGGTTAGGGCCCACTCAAAAGAAAACACCGTTGAACGATTTTGAATAAAGATTGCACTGGTTGAATTAAATGACTTGAATGAGATAATAATATCCAAATGGCTTGAACAGATTAAGAATGGAAAACACGAATCTTCTAAGATATCTTGAGCACTCCAGGACAAATGAATAGCGAGAAGTGAAAGATTAAGAGGTGCATCGGCATGAGAAAACATTTGACACGAGGAAAGGAATATGATCAACACTGAAAGTTTGAATTGAATCCACCGGAGAAGAAAAAAGAATGAAGAATGATAACCTTGAAACTCCTGACCATCTTCATGATAATCACCGGGTAAGAAAATTGATTGAAAAGAATGAAGAGACTTCTCACAAATAAAAGGGATACATGATTAAGAAATCTGAGTCCTTGAAGAAAAAAGGGTGGGAGGGTGGGAAAACAAAGGCAACTTGGGGCAGATGGAATGGATACCGTTGAGAAAACTTAGAATTGATCTTGCGGATGCTGAAATGATCTGATCCACTTGAAGAGACGCACACCGGTCAGAAAGAATTGACATGACAACCTCGATGATCAAGAAGGATTAGCACTCCCATAGAAATATGAGAACACCATTTAGGAAAGGTATGGAATCAACACTTGACATTGAAGCACTCGAATACCACAACTCAAAACAAAACAAAGGATTGGCTTGCAAAATAAGCCGGAACAAACATATGATAGAGATTTCGTCCGAAGTTTTCGTGGATGGGCCCACACGGGCTCGATCGTACATCACCATCATGTACAAGGCAGTGCACATGACATACGAAGTGTCCCCGAACCAGCATAGCCACGGTCTCTTTAAGACACAACGAGACCACTGTAAAAACGACCGTGGATAGGCGGACCACTAGACGTCGAACCCCAATCTCGTATCATGCATCTGTCAGAAAGAAAGCTAGAGCTACTTGAATTCCCACCTATAAAACTCCCGAAACTTTCTGGTTATGCAATCTGGTGTTGGGGATACAGGGGAAGCAATATATATCTCACCCAAAACTAACAATACCTACATCCAAGCTGTATCCATCCGTCAACACATAACCAAGAAACCTTTGGAAATCGTGTACCTCAACCTTCGAAAAGCATCTGTTATACGAGCTATGGCAATACTCCTGAACTCCCCAGTACTGGGTGGCGTCGAGGTTATCTCACCAACAACTGCATAAAAGAGATTTTCGATGTCGGCAAAACTCAGGTATTCCAGAACTGCAATGATAAAATTATGACGACAACACCTCGGAGCTTAACTCCCCAGGACACTGTCACAACCCCTAAATGTTAGGAGGCACCAAAAACAATTTTCTCATCATAAGAATATCGGAATGATCCCAAGATACCCGTCTGATCCTAAAGTTTTTTTAATGAAATTCGAGGAGAGGAAAGACAAAACATCTATGTCAGGAGGCCTCACCAGAGCGACAAAGGGACTGAGGAGTAAAAAGAATCCTACTCTCCGATATATATAATCCTAAGACTCAAAACATTTTTGTTCTAGACTCCACAACGCCAGCGATTCAATCAAGCAGGGGGCTCCTAAGTCGGGGATGGCTCTGATTACCAACTTGTAACACCCACGATGCGGCTATATCTCCCACGTGTCGAAGCATGAATTAGAGGCATAACCGCATGGGGGGTTTTGTTGCAAGAAGGGTCATCTTCACACAATCCCATGTAATGAACAAGACTGGGCTAAAGAGTTGGCTTACAATCGCCACTTCACACAAGTTCTTAAATAAATCATACATCATTCAGAGTACACACATAGTCCGACTACGAACGAAGCCAAAAGAAAAGAAGATAACCCAACTTCTAGATCCTCGATCGTCCCAACTGGGCTCCACTACTGATCAACATGAAACGAAACATAGCAACGATCAAGATCTTCATTGAGCTCCCATTTTATCTCGGTTGCATCACCTGGACTGGTATCATCGGCACCTACAACTGTTGTGATAGTATCTGGTGAGTCACGAGGACTTAGCAATCTCAAAACCCGCGAGATCAAGACTATTTAAGCTTATAGGAAGGATGGGGTAATGAGGTGGAGCTGCAGCAAGCACTAAGCATATATGGTGGCTAACATACGCAAATAAGAGCGAGAAGAGAAGCAACAGAACGGTCGTGAAGCTAGAAGTGATCAAGAAGTGATCCTGAAACTGCTTACGCAGAATCATAACACCAAGACCGTGTTCACTTTTCGGACTCCGCCGAAAAGAGACCATCACGGCTACACATGCGGTTGATGCATTTTAATTAAGTCAAGTGTCAAGTTCTCTACAACCGGATATTAACAAATTCCCATCTACCACATAACCGCGGGCATGGCTCTCGAAAGTTTATACCCTGCAGGGGTGTCCCAACTTAGCCCATCAAAAGCTCTCACGGTCAACGAAGGATATTCCAGGAAGACCCGATCAGTCTCGGAATCCTGGTTTACAAGACATTTCGACAATGGTAAAACAAGACCAGCAAAGCCGCCCGATGTGCCGACAAATCCCGATAGGAGCTGCACATATCTCGTTCTCAGGGCACACCGGATGAACACTACGTACAACTAAAACCAGACCTCAAGTTTCCCCGAGGTGGCGGTGCAAGTGGCTCTAGTTCGGACCAACACTCGGAGGAGAACTGGCCCGGGGGGGGGGGGGGGTTAAATAAATATGACCCTTGAGTCTGCAGAACCCAAGGGAAAAAGTCTTAGGTGGCAAATGTTAAAACCAAGGTTGGGCCTTGCTAGAGGAGTTTTATTCAAAGCGAACTATCAAGGGGGTCCCATAAATCACCCAACCGCGTAAGGAACGCAAAATCAAGGAACACAACACCGGTATGACGGAAACTAGGGCTGCAAGAGTGGAACAAAACACCAGCCATAAGGCCGAGCCTTCCACCCTTTACGAAGTATATAGGTGCATTAATTAAATAAGAGATATTGTGATATCCCAACATAATCATGTCCATCATGGAGCAATCTTCAGCTTCACCTGCAACTAACAACGCAATATGAGGGGCTGAGCAAAGCGGTAACATAGCCAAGCAACGGTTTGCTAGGAAGGGTGAAAAGGTTAAAGGCTGACATGGCAACTTGGGAGGCATGGTAAACAAGTGATAGGTAGCGCAGCATAGCGATAGAACGAAGCAACTAGCTAGCAAAGATAGAAGTGATATCGAGGGTAATGGTCATCTTGCCTGAAATCCCGCAAGGAAGAAGAACGAGTCCATGAAGAAGACAAACGGACGTAGTTGAACGAATCCTCACAACTCCGGAACGAAACCGAAGCTAACGAAAGAAGCAAACCAGAAATACGCAAACAACATGGTAAACACACAAGAATAAACATGTCATGATGCACAAACAAGTATGATGCATGACCGGTTTAATGAGGCATGGCATGGCAATATGCAGAAACAACACTACAAGTTAAGTGGAGCTCAATATGCAACGAGTTGCATATTGATGAAACACCACATCACTTATTTAGTTCTCTCTTGTTTATGTACCCAACAATATTAAATGTTATTAAACATGGCAAGGGGTGAAGCACAATTAAACTACCTACCTAGGGAAGTTTAAATGAGGCCGGAACAACAAACAACATTTCCGGAAATCCCCATATGTTATTTAGCAATTTAACGCAAACAACAATTTTAAACATTTAAATGTTGTTTCATGATGCGGATGACATATACAAGTTATATGCAATTTTTATGAAAACGTTGACATGAGCATGTTATGAAGCATTTGTCGCCATGGCGGAAGGAAAAGGGTGCCACGGCGGTGAAACGGAAATGGTACCACGGCAACATCCCGGTTCTGGCAACTCAATTGAGATGTTGGTGCAAAGGAACAAGTGTGGGTGCGCGAAACATGCAAGAGTGACGGGAGTGATCCCGGATACCGGGTGTCCCACATGTCGGTGGCATGGCTTACGACGAACGTGCAAGGAACAATTCGGACACGGTCCAAACATAGGGTGCATCTCATACAACACATGCATTCAGTCCACGGACGTCGTCTCGGAGTTATACCTTCGAAGCATGCGTTTCGAGCAGAATGAGTTCGTAGTGGAAGTAGGCGTTCATGGGACGTCGTGGATGTAGTGGTACACATTGTATTGTCGAATCAACAGCAGCGGTAGTTGTTCAGGGTCTTGGCGGGTTGTCGTGTAGCCGTACATGCGTTCTTGGAACTTGGCGCCATCACCATGTAGTCGTACCCGAGGTCCTGCCCTCCTAAGGGCATCTGTCACTATGGTACTTGTCGGTCCATGGTAGTAGATGTGTGCGATTGGGTGTTTTGGTTAACGCGCAGGGACAGCGTGCGTTCGTTCTCTGCCTGAACAAGGACGACGTGGAGGCAGGAGGGCAACGGCGGCGCCGCGAACTCCAATGATACAACACGACGGGGAGGTGCAGGGACAGCTGGGGTGGATGGATCGGCCTCAGGACGCCGGATCCTGGCTGGTGGCGAAGCTCCATGGCGGTAGACGAACTCCTCTGTAGGCAAACAGAGAGGGATGGAGTCGGGTGAGAGAGAGAGGAAGCAGAGGAGCAAAAGGAGGGGCAAGGCACGGCGACCTGCAACTGTGGCTGATGACGACTCAAAGGAGAGCTTGGGGTTGGGGAGGCGAGGTAGCAGGCCGGTGGCGGGGCTTGGTGCAGGGGAGGTCGAGGTCGCCTGCAGCAGAGGCTGCAACGCGGTCAGGCTTCGGCCAACAACAACTCTGGTGGCCGGGACGGTCGATGGAGGAGGCGGACGACGGGTCGGAGACGAGGCCGGACGTGAGGACGAGGCGGAGGAGGAGCTACAGGAGGTGATGCGGGTCGTCCTCCTCGCCCTAGACATGACAAGGCAGGGGAGGTCTTGGCGCGGGGCTCCGGCAACGCAGGGCGCCGCGGCGAGGCTTGAGCGACGGCGAGGAGCGGCGAGATCGAGAGGCATGGGAGGAGGCCTCCAAGTGCTAGCTGTGTGCGTGCGTGTGTGTGGCGGCGGAGTGGGAGGACGAGGGAGCGAGTGATCGAGGGGAGAGGGTGAGGGGATCGAGCAGCTAGGGTTAGGAGGGGTTGCTGGGCTCAAGTGGTCGGCTGGGCCTTGGAGGGTTAGCTGGGCCGCTGGACTCTGCTCTCCCTCTTAATTCTTTAGCAGAAAAGAATTAGAGAGAAGGAAAAGAAAGAGAGGGTTAGGGAAAGAAGTCGGACATGGGGATTATTTTCCCGGTCTCACAAAAATGAGCTTGGTCCAAGAAAATAGAAGTTGGCACCAAAGCAAGATTTAAATTCAAACTCATTGGAATTTAATTCAAATGGTTTGATCTAGGACAAGGTTTAGGAGAGGCCAAAATGTTGAGATTTTAGGAGAGCCTCAATAAAATAGATAAGAATTGTTGGCAAAGTTTGAGGCAAGGAATTGAGATAGAAAATGCATGGAACTTAAATTGCAGGTGTGTTATGGTGATTCTAAAGATAATGGAATATTTTTAATATAGCTCCCTAAATATTAGGAGGATATGTTATAAAGAGAAATCACCATGTGAATTCCCTCGATTTAAATAGATCAAAAGATCTATGCAATTTATTTAGTTGAGGTTTTAAAAATTAAATGACATGCTGGCATGATGACATGATGCAATGCAAAAATAAAAGAGCAAGCACAAAAGAAACACATGGAGAAACTCGGAGTAGCTGGAAGTCTTCTGAAGCGTCGGTCTCGGGGCGTTACATAGCCTGCCGGGAAAGACTCCTTTATTTAATTAAAGAGGCATCCCACGTCTGCATGGACATACACATGCACGAGTTCCCGGCAAGGCTCATCTTTTTCATTAATATGCTGATTATACAAGTACAAGCCTTACAAAACACATACATGGAGTCGATAGGTTACATTATTTGAATTAAAATTTGGCAAGTGCCTGCAGATTTAAGATTGAAAAAAGATAAGTGCCCCGTAAACTCCTCTCCCTGTTCCTTCTGCCCCAGGTTGCACAATTGGAAGAGAAGGAGACAGGAGCAGCGCCCAAACAGGAGTCCATCGCGAACCCGTCATGGCCTGCTGGACATAGAGCCTGAAAAGATCGAGAGTGGCGAGGCTGTGAACGAGGAGGGCGGATGGAGCACCTCGGCGGCACCCTTGCTCACCACCACCAGGACCCGCAAGAAGCCCCAACTCGAGCGACAGAGGAGTCATCCACCAAAGATCAGCTGGAAGACTGCTGGAGCAGGCAAGGGCACCAAGAGTGTTGCCCCCTCCCCGGTGACCAGGAGGCCGTTCATGACGGTGCTGGGGAGGAGGGGAAGAGCGGAAAGACAAGGCGGTAGGTCGCCAGGACAAGACGAATGCGTTGATGCAATCGTACTATGACCTGACAGCCTGCCTCTTGCCTTCCCCATCTTCCCTGGCTTCATCTTCGTCAACACCTCTCCAGGGAAGCGCTGGCCTCGCAGTCTGGCACCTCCTCCCAAGAGACGGCGAGCGACCAAGACGACCAGGGAGCTCAAGGTGTGCCACACCTCACCTTGGCTGGCAGGAAGGCGCCCTCCTTATCAAGATCAACCCCAGTTCCAAGGAGAGGGTCAGTACTTGGATTTCTAACGATCCCAAGCCTTTCGCCTTGGACTTGGACCAGACCCACTCTGACCGTCAACACCATTGCTTGGCATCATTAGCTCCAACCCCAGGCCCGGCTACGGGCTCTCCCTTCCAGCATACTCAAGACGAAGCAAGGCGGAGGAGGAGAGGGATATGAATGAATGCCTCCACTCCTCCCCTGCTCCTCCTTTTATAGGCGAGCAGAGGACTGGGGGCTGATTCCACGATGTGTAAACCACCATCCTCCTCCACCAATTCAAGAAGACCGGGCCCTCGCCATATTGCTCTCCCGCGCCACGCGCCTCTGTTACCTACCCCGCACGATGCATGAAGCATACGTGGCTAAGGATAAGGGCGTGGTGGGAAGAGTGAATTGGCAGTTTCTACCCTGTGCATGGGCCATTACAAGAGCGGCCCCACCACTATTGGCTTTACACAACACGCGGGAAAAATGGAAACTGACCCGGACTCAAGATTATTGAAGAAGCAAAGAAGACCCCAAGAGGCTAGCCTCCTCGACGACCCTGCCTGTGCACTTATTAGAGCCTACCCCGACGATGCTCGGCAGCGGGATCAGGGCAGGCCCGGGAGCTTCTGTCGGTGCAACAGACCCTGGGTATGTTGCCCTAACTGTGCACATGCATGGGAACAAGATTATGGCATTAGGCCATGCCAGAGTACAAGAGACCAAGATCTTCGAAGGACCAGCATACAGAACAAGAGGACCAAGATCAAGCCAGAGAAGTAACATACCACCAGGAGAGAAGCCTCGCTTGCCGGGCAAACGGGCTTGGCAAGTGCAGAGTTACCCCCGGAAGAGAGCATCCAAGACGTCCCGGCAGGGCCTGCCAGGACTCACGGAGGCAAAAAAACACCTCATCAACCACTGCCCCTCGACCCACGTTGTCAATCAGTGTGGTGTCGAGCCGCAAAGTGAATATGTGCCAGCCATTTGCCACATGGCAGCCTCTTTCTACATGAAAGCCTACAGATGATACCCGTCCCGTGACGTGTCAAACAAGCAGGCGTGGAGCTGGCAAAATAAGCCCGGCAATGCTTGTCGGGCGAACAACAATGTGACGTTGAGCGGTGCATTTAATGCGCTCTGTCAGCCTGCAGAGTTAGGTATGTAGCTCTATTTGCTATCTTATCAGTGCATAATGACTGATTTGCCATTGTGGTAACCCCTTAACCTATAAAAGGAGGCCCATGGCAACTGTAGAAAGGGTTCGCGAGGTTGGAAAGTTGTACACCCACGCACTCATACGCGCGTTGCCACTGCCGCCCCAGCCGGGTAAGTGTACTACGCTCTACCACCATTCTTCCACTATCAATCCACCAAATCAGGAGTAGGGTTTTACGCCTCGCGAAGGCCCGAACCTGGGTAAAATTGCTCGTGTGATCCCTGCCGTGCTGTCCCATGCTCCTCTGCTCTTTACGCAACGCGACATCCCCCATGCCGAGCCAGCAAGGGGCCCTTGGTCCCATAGGTGGCCATGGTTTCCCACGACACCTTCCTTCCAGCACAATGCGCGTAGTGCTTCGTCTTCTAACCGGCAAAGAACCCGCCAGGCTCCCTCCAGACGGGTTCCCTCTTTACGATCACCCGGAGGGGGAGCCTTCGCCAAGAAGATGCCGTGCTTCGACGAGTGGGGGCTACTCCCCGAGGGCCAAGAGGGGCCTCATGACAACCCCCTCTTGATGACTCCCGAACATGAAGGCCCCGAGGTGCACGCTCCCAAGGTGGTCGCTGGGGAGCGAGCACCACCATGCACTCCTGAGGTGGTCGCTCCCAGCCCCATAGGCGGCGGGGGAGGAGTCCCGCCCGTGGATGCAGCTCTTGTCCCCACCGTGGAGGGTTACATGCCAGCCCCCAGTGTGTCTCCTCTGGATCCCGGGACATCTCGCAAGAGGAAAGAGCCCGGGAGCCACTTCAATCTTGTCCCATGGACCCTGAAAAGGAGGAAGTGGATCGCTGTGGACGAGTAAGTACCTTGCCCTCCTATTGACTCTTGCATATCGCATCTCTGTCTGACTTTTGCCCCTCAGGATCCCTACCGTCGAGGGAACGAGCGCGTCCCGAGCGCCACCTCTGGTGGGCATAGGTCTCGTCGTGACCATAGGCCTCACGAGCCTAGCTGTTGCGCACGAGGGGTCGCCTGTACCCGAGTCAAGGCCACCCCCGGGGGTGTTGGGGAACGTAGTAATTTCAAAAAAATTCCTACGCACACGCAAGATCATGGTGATGCATAGCAACGAGAGGGGAGAGTATTGTCCACGGACCCTCGTAGACCATAAGCGGAAGCGTTATGACAACGCAGTTGATGTAGTCGTACGTCTTCATGATCCGACCGATCCAAGTACCGAACGTACGGCACCTCCGAGTTCAGCACACGTTCAGCTCAATGACGATCCCCGGACTCCGATCCAGCAAAGTGTCGGGGATGAGTTCCGTCAGCACGACGGCATGGTGACGATGATGATGTTCTACCAGCGCAGGGCTTCGTCTACTCCGCGACGATATGACCGAGGTGGAATATGGTGGAGGGGGGCACCGCACATGGCTAAGGAACGATCTTGAAGATCAACTTGTGTGTTCTAGGGTGCCCCCCTACCCCCGTATATAAAGTAGCAAGGGGGGTGCGGCCGGCCCTAGGAGGAGACACGCCGGAGGAGTCCTACTCCCACCGGGAGTAGGACTCCCACCTTTCCCTAGTTGGATTAGGACTTGGTGGGAAGGAAGACAGGGGGGAAAGGAAAGGGGGGGGGGCGCCGCCCCCCTCCTTGTCCTATTAGGACTTGGGGGGGGGGGGAGGGGCGCGCAGCTGCCCCTAGGCCTCCTCTCCTCTTCCTCCACTAGGCCCAATAAGGCCCATTAGGTCACCGGGGGGTTCCGGTAACCTCCCGGTACTCCGGTAAAATGCCGATTTCACCCGGACACTTCCGACGTCCAAACATAGGCTTCCAATATACCAATCTTTATGTCTCGACCATTTCGAGACTCCTCGTCATGTCTGTGATCACATCCGGGACTCCGAACAAACTTCAGTAAATCAAAACTTATAAACTCATAATAAAACTGTCATCGTAACGTTAAGCGTGCGGACCCTACGGGTTCGAGAACTATGTAGACATGACCTAGAACTATTCTCGGTCAATAACCAATAGGGGAACCTGGATGCTCATATTGGCTCCTACATATTCTACGAACCGTGTAACAACATACGTTGTTCCCTTTGTCATCGGTATGTTACTTTCCCGAGATTTGATCGTCGGTATCCAATACCTAGTTCAATCTCGTTACTGGCAAGTCTCTTTACTCGTTACGTAATGCATCATTCCGTAACTAACTCATTAGCTACATTGCTTGCAAGGCTTATAGTGATGTGCATTACCGAGAGGGCCCAGAGATACCTCTCCGACAATCGGAGTGACAAAACCTAATCCCGAAATACGCCAACCCAACATGTACCTTCGGAGACACCTGTAGAGCTCCTTTATAATCACCCAGGTACGTTGTGACATTTGGTAGCACACAAAGTGTTCCTCCGGTAAACGGGAGTTGCATAATCTCATAGTTATAGGAACATGTATAAGTCATGAAGAAAGCAATAGCAATATACTAAACGATCAAGTGCTAGGCTAACGGAATGGGTCATGTCAATCGTATCATTCTCCTAACGATGTGATCCCGTTAATCAAATGACAACACATGTCTATGGTTAGGAAACATAACCATCTTTGATTAATGACCTAGTCAAGTAGAGGCATACTAGTGACGTTATGTTTGTCTATGTATTCACACATGTATCATGTTTCCGGTTAATACAATTCTGGCATGAATAATAAACATTTATCATGATATGAGGAAATAAATAATAACTTTATTATTTCCTCTAGGGCATATTTCCTTCAGGGGGCATAGGCCTGCGTTCCCAGCATCCTTCTTCCGGAGCGAGCTCCGGGGCGCGGGCGTCGTGCGAAGGGTTCCCTCGCTGATCCTTGCTGGTAGTCGAGCACCCTACGGGATGGCGCCATTCCCAAGCAGCAGGGCAAGTCCGTGCCAGGCCCCATCTCGGGCCGCAGGAGCGAGCGTGGGAACTCCAACCCCCTGGCTCCTGCCGGAGGCGGGCGAGTCCTCGCCCGCCTCTCCAACTGACTGGGACGTAGAGGAAAGCCTAGGCCGGGCGCTAGAGCTCACACGCGAGCGCGGCACTGTCAGGCACAGCCTTCTTCAAGAGGCATCGAGCGCACTGGGGCGCCTCAAGGTGGAGCTTGGTGATGTTGACGCCCGCCTCGAGGTGGAGCGCCTGCATCTGTTGCGTGAATGGTGCCAACTAAAGGTCGCCATCAGCTTCAGTCTCCTACAGTGCGAACATGCCTGAGCGGAGGCAAGGCCCCTGGACGCAATGAGGGAGGCCCCCGATTGCACCTCATAGGAGGCCCGAGCCACAGATCGCCGGCGCGAGGCGGTAGAGATGCGCGAGAGGGACCTCCATGCTTCAAACGCCATCCTTGAGCAACAATCCTGGGCGCACACGGCCGTGCTCACCGCCCCAGCGGTCGGGCTGCTCACGGGTGAGGCGAGGCCCCGCACGCTCGAGGACACGCTGGCGCTAGAGGTGGTGGAGCAAAGCCTGGAGCGCGAGCGGCTGGAAGTGATGGAGCGTCAAGTGGCCGCTGTCGAGGATGCCCTCGCCTCTCAAGAGGCGAAGACCCAGTGAGAGGTTGACGAGAAGGTTGCGGGGATCCACAGGACCCTTGCCGAGGAATATCGCCAGAAGCTAAAGCTCCAGGAAGCTCGCTTCTGCATGCAGCGCGATGAGCTGCAGGGCAAAGGCCGACGCCCTCAAGGAGGAGTTAATTGTGGCGGAGCAACGCAAGAGAGCCGCTAGGGAAGGTCGGGCCGCCATCGAGGCCGAGCTGTCCTTCCTGTTCAAGCTGGTGGATGGTGTCTCCTCCCTTGTAGAGAAAGCATCAGACAAGGTGGGCCGAGCCCGAGTGCTGCATCGTGAGTGCTCCCTGATGTTTGAAGCCCTCGGGCGCAGGGCCAACCAGGCCCTAAGCCACATCTGCGACGAGAACGTCTCCCGCCCGCTCGATGTGGAGGACGCCGGCTACCTGAGTTTCTTCACCCAGGTCGTCGCTCGCCTCAAAGGTGGGGCCGCAAGGGTGTGCCAACTCATCGAAGAAAAGAGCTGCAACCTTCTCGCGCATGCGTTCTCATTCTTTTTAGCCACCTTCTTCACTCCGATCCTGACTTCGACTTTGATGCTGAGTTAGCCCCCATACCTGGAGTGATCCGAGGCGTCCGACGGGCTCGGTGAAAGATCATGTAGACGACTTGATCACAGAGCTCGCCCCTGCCGAGGACGTGGGTGCGCCTATGGTCGAGAGCATGGGGCCGACAATGATGGCGATCACGGCATCGATAGTGACGGGATGTCCCCCTAGGCTTGTCTTCCCTGTTTTCCTCTCAATACTATGAATGTGACCCCATGGGGATGCAAATGCATTTTTTGGAAGGACTCCTTCCATGATGTATTAAATATTGTTGCACTCCCTGATGTCACCCTTCATTTACTTTTCGCGCGCCTTCAGTCCCTGAGCAGGCGCAGCTGTCATTGTCATGCCGAGCCGCAGTGCTTGACCAAGGTCCGGAGGCGGGCGCCTGCCAAAGGCCCTGGGACATACGTACCTGCTAGCTCACTTTGAGAGCGCCGCGCGAGGATCCGAACGCCGAGGTCCAGAGAGGAGTGCGCGCAGGCAAGGTTGTGGCTACTGTGGCCTAGGCCCTTAAGGCAGCGCCGCTGGGCTAACCCAAGCGTGCGCACCGTGCCCAGCCCCCACTCGTAGAGTGCGATTGAAGGAGCCACTTAGGCCTGCCATCTTTCACAAAAGTAGGAGCCAAGCGAAGAAAATCCGCCGGAAGAAGAAAAGCCGAGGAACCCCCTTTTTCAAACAAAAGCACAAGAACCGCAAGTTTATTCCAAGAAATAGCAAATTCGGCTACAAGAGAAGGCAAAGAACGGTTGCGTCCAGCACCTATGCTAGTCTTCTAGTCTTCTCACAAGCACGGAGCATGGGGCTTCCACTGGGTCTGGGCATAGTCATTGGGAACCGTGTCATCCGCCAGCGCAGAGCATGGGTCTTCCACTGGATGTGGGCATAGTCATTGGGGGACCGTGTCATCCACCAGCGCAGAGCATGGGGCTTCCACTGAGACATGGGTGGGAGCCCCCGTGAGGCTCAGGGCCAGTGCTCAGGAGACTCTGGGGCGTGTACATCCCCACTCATTATTATATGAGTGTCACGGGTGGAGACTTGGGGGGCATAAGGCGGCCACCTGCTTCCTGATCGCCCCCACCCTCTTGCCCTGGGCCGTGCACCGGCAAGCCCGAGCGCTGGCAGCCCTAGGCGGGGCCTCTGGACTAGCGGCCGCGGGCGGGCGGTGCAACGTGTCATCGAATCGGCCGCGGGCCGCTTTGTCGGCTCGCGATGCCTACTCCTGGGACCCTCCTGAGCCCCTTTGGAACCTAGGCCCTCGGCACCGAGCGGTTGCGGCTCAGGTGGCCAAGGGCCCTCGCGAGGCTCCCTGGCCTCATAGCCCCCTCGAGGTCCCAGGGCTCTATCCTGGTCCGAGGTACTGCCTCACCGGGTGTGCAGCATGCACAATACGGTTACCGCCTCGCGGGCATGTCACTGGATGAGAGTCTCCTGTGCTCCAAGGTTAGCAAAAAATATGCTCTAAATGTATTTTTCTCAGCGGTCAAGGCCGTGCTTGCAGCCCCCAGGCCTCGAGAGGCCTTGACGGTCTGGAGGGCCATACCAGCGAAGGCATGTCTTCCACCAACCCGCGTATTCTTCGTGCTTGCCAGTCACCACCTTGTCGCCATGTCACGCGCGATGGCCAGGAGGCAGCCCGCCGTAGCGCCTCCCCCTGTGGGCCGCTTACCCCGCCTGAAGCTCGGAGGGAGTCTCGGTTGCCTCCTTTTCGCCACCCAGCCCTCCGGGTCCTTTTGCCCTGCGAACGCAGTGAGGGCATGCCCGAGCCTGCAGCAAGAGTCGGGCACAGGCGGGGGTAGAGTGGGTTTGGACCCCCGGAAGCGACGTCAAGCAGCTCGGCAACCCGGTCAAGCCAAGCGGTGTGGTCGCCCTGTTTGACATGAGAAATAATAAAAATAACGTGAGTTATTGCATTATTATCTCTCTACGCTGCAGGGGAAAATAAACGTTGCGGGCGAGCCAGTGTACTAACTACACAAATAAATATAGGGAAACGTGCACTTTATTAATCTCTCACTGGAGAAACAAAAATACAAGATCCCTTAACATATGTGCTCCGTGGCCTACTAGTGCCGCCAGCCTGACTTTAGCCATCGCGGTCTCTTGGTTCCCGGGGCGTCGGAAGGCTCCCGGTTAAGTACTCTCGCGGGTTACTCCATGAGACACCTCCGATTAATTCATGTGGTCGTCTTCGTCATCTTTGCCTTGCGCTCTCCATGCATGATGATGGTGGTGTATGAGCAGAGGCAGAGCCCGTGTCCTCATCGATACACACGCTGCTCAAAACATGGCTTTGTGCTAGCCAGGTCTGCCCTCGCCGTCACGCCTCGTCGGTCTTGGCGGCAATGATGTAGTTGGGGTTGAAGTTGCATGGGTCCTGCTTGGCTCAGACTTCTAGATGACCTAGCGGACTCATCGGGGTATGCAAGGGGTATGCCTCACGGGAGTAAGTTGTTTAGGAGACCGGCGTCAGTGTAAAATCGTTGCACGCTCACATCGGCATGGCCGGTGTGGTTGGCACCTTGTCTCGGCTAGACGCCGAGTATTCAATGGTCTGTCCAGACAAAGGGCACCGCCTCACAGGGCCGTGGAAAGGTGATGTTGTAGAGTCTGCGTCGCCATGAGCTGGTGCTATATCAAACGGTAACCTGTACGCCGGTGACACCATGGATCTGTGTGCCAATGGCCTATCCGCCGAGATGGGTGCGCCTCACTTGATTGGACGCCTAGTCTATGGCAGTTCGCTTTATCAGGGGGCACCGCCGGGCGAACTCTTGGATATAGATGATCGTAGTGGTTGCGTCGCCTTGTATCAGCTGGCCGCCTTGTAGATAAGGGCGTCGGCTCACAGGGTTGACGAACGGTGGCGTCGTAGAGGTCGCATCACCTTGGCAGGTGCTACATTAAAGGGTGACCTGTACGCTGGGAACGCCATGGAGCTGTGCACCGAGACCTATACGTTGAGGACCTGTCCGCCATGGTCGGTGCCTCGTCTTGGCTAAATGCCATATTCGGTGGTTTTCTGAGACAAGTATCACACCAAGACCTGTATGCCAAGGACCTGTTCGCCATGGTGGGTGCGCCTTCAAAGGTGGGACCGTTCTCGGGCTGCATCATCGTGAGCACCGGTTTCGCCATGTCGTCTCCTCTGGGAAGCAAGACATCCGACCTATTTGCCGCGATCGGGACGCCAAGGACTTGTGCACCGGAGAGACCTGTTCACCATGGACTTGACTCGGGCTACGTCGTTGCGAGCTCCGGTTCCGCCATGCCGTCTCCTCCTGGAAGCATGGTGTAAAACGTATACACCGGCGTCCCGTTTGCCATGAACCTGTTCACCATGGACCTGATCGTCGTGGTCCTGTGTGCAGACATGGTAGACCTCCAAAGGTGCTAGAGGCTGGACTATGTTGTTGGCGAGCTCTGGCTGCTCCCAAGTCATCTTTGCTGGGCGTGCCATCCACCGCCTCCATTGCACATGGTAGAGGACGAGCATCGTTGTCGGTGTCAAAACCGGCGGATCTCGGGTAGGGGGTCCCAAACTATGCGTCTAGGCGGATGGTAACAGGAGACGAGGGACACGATGTTTTTACCCAGGTTCGGGCCCTCTCGATGGAGGTAAAACCCTACGTCCTGCTTGATTAATATTGATGATATGAGTAGTACAAGAGTGGATCTACCACGAGATCAAGGAGGCTAAACCCTAGAAGCTAGCCTATGGTATGATTGTTGTAATGTATGTTGTCCTACGGACTAAAGCCCTTCGGTTTATATAGACACCGGAGGTGGCTAGGGTTACACAGAGTCGGTTACAATGGTAGGAGATCTACATATCTGTATTGCCAAGCTTGCCTTCCACGCCAAGGAAAGTCCCATCCGGACACGGGATGGAGTCTTCAATCTTGTATCTTCGTAGTCTTGGAGTCCGGCGGATAATGATAGTCCGGCTGTCCGGACACCCCCTAGTCCAGGACTCCCTCAGTAGCCCCTGAACCAGGCTTCAATGATGATAAGTCCGGAGCGCATAATGTTCGGCATTGCAAGGCGGGTTCCTCCCTTGAATAATCCAGAGAAGATCATGAACACCCGGATAGTATCCGGCTTTGCAAAATAAATTCCACATTCCACCGTAGAGAGAATAAAATGTACACTTAGTTCAATCTGCTGATGTATTATGCGGCATGACACCACACCGCTACCAAGCCTTTGTTTGAATCGTTTTTTACTATACCACCTCAGCACGTTTAGCGAAGCAGTTCCCTTGGCACGTCTTGTCGAAGCAGAGATCGTGTTCCCCTTATTCCGGGATTCTCATCAATACGTGCATGGGTAACCCAACCGTGCCATTGATGGTGGCGCTTGGGAGATAAGCGAGTTTTACCAGGCTGGTGGGGGACGCATAGTTTTCGTCCGCCTATATATAAGGGATAAGGATTCACCTTCTCACCTACGCCTTCTTTCTCCTTTGCTTATCCATCTCCGCGCACTCAAGCTCCAACGCCCAAGCTCGCGCATCTCGCCTCGACCTTCTCCGAATATGTCCGGAGCGAGAAGCAAATGGTTGGCCTCCACCGCTAAGGAGGAGGACATCACCAAGCCGCGCAGCGCCGGATACCTTTCCAGCAAGAGAGAACAAAAGCAACACTCTCTCTCTCGAAGCCTATGATCTATACATTTTTCTCCCCCTTTGGCAACAAGTTACCAAAAAGTTCATAGAAAATGCTTAGTGCTAGATCGACTCTCAGGCTTGATCTTCAGGTGGTGGTGTCCGGATAACTCCAAGGACGAAGGCTTCAGTTGAAGTAGAGGGTGCTAGAGTTGATGCTGGAGCTGGTTGCACTGGAGCAGTAGGGGTTGTAGCTGGTGCTGAAGATGTTGCTCTGGTGTCTGGCACAAGCACTGCAACTGACCTCTGGGCTCTAGGCACTCTGGCAAACACATTAGTTGTAGTCTTGCCCTGCCTCTCCTGCATGTCATCCTGCAACTGCTCCACTACTGACTGAATCTCAGTTACTTTGACATCAAGGTCATGGAATTTGAGTTCCATGATTCTTTCCAGGCTCTCCTGATTCTGAGTGAGGGTGGCCAGTCCATTCTCAATCCTCGGTGTTGATGCTATTAAGTAACCAAGCTGCTCCTACTTGTTTTTCAAGAAATACTCAGATGCCTCCTCTTGAGTTGGCATCTTGGCAGCCTTCTCCTTCCTTGCCATCTCCTTCTTCTCTTGAGCTTGAACTGATGATGGATCATTCTCATTCATGACAACCTCATTGTCCTCAAAGTCTGGATAAAGTGGAAAATGTTCCTTATCCAATTGATATTTCCCTGTGGCCATCTTTGAGTTTATCAACTCCTGAATCTGAGGGGCATATCCACAGCTCCTCTTCTGATCTGCTGCAGTCCTCTTAATGGTTTCAATCATAAGGCTCATGACTTTGAACTTCTGTGGCACATCAAACACATGCAACATGTTGATGGCATGCCCTCTGATCATGTTGTGGTCACCAGACTTAGGCAATAGAGTGTGCCTCAGAATCCAATTGATTGTTAACAGCCCTGACAGCAGAAAGTGGACTAATCCAAAGTTATGTGTCTCAACAGCCTTGTCTGGGATCTCCTTGTACATGTGTGCCATGGAATTGTGATACATCTTCTTCTTGGCATAAATGTCCAGGTCATCTTCATTTTCCTTCGGGGCATTGATCAGTCTTGCCCATTCTTCAACAGTTGACTGGTATCTGGTGCCTTCTGACATCCAAACTATCCTTCCATCTGGATAGAAGTGTGTTCTGGAGTAGAATTGCATGATAAGTTCATCATTCCAGTTGGTGAGCTTTTGCCCAACAAAATCAGTAACTCCACAAGCAACAAAGCTGTCTTGCACTCTAGGATAGTGCTCTTCATTGTCCTTGATGTAGGTCCAGTCGACCCACCTCATGTCACAAACTATGGGCTTCTTATCCAACAAGATTGTCTCATCGAAGTCCTGCTATTCCTTTGTATGGAACCTGTAGTCAACAACAGTTCTTCTCCTTGAGGCATATGGATCTTCCATCCTCCATAGCCTCAACCTTGAGTCCTTCCTTATCCTCATGTCCTCAGCCACAGGATGGGCATCATTGTGGTCTGGTATCTTGGGCTTGAGCTTCCTTAGGACCTGTCTTTCTTCATCTTCTTCATCGGCACATTTGGCACTGGGGCCTTGTTCTTCTCAGCAGCTGGAATACTACTAGTATTCCTCTTTGGTATAAGCTTGGCCTTGGAGGCAGCTTTGGGTGCTTCCTTGGGCTTAGATGTTGCAGCCCCTGATCTAATAGCATCACCCATAAGCTTTGGTGCCTTGGGTGCTGGTGCAGCAATCTCTTCTCATAGAGGGCTTTCCAAGAAACTGGGCAGTTGTGGTTCTTGCTCTCTTCTTCTTCTTGTCCTGAGCACCTTCATCCTCTGATTCAATGGTAAACTTCATTGTCTCTCCAGTGGGAACTTTCTTGGGTTTGGAAGATGTGACTTTCTTTTCAGGTGCCTCTTTGGGTTCAGTCTGTTCTGGCACTTGAGTGGACCTTCTGGCCTTGGGAATTGGTGTCCTCTTGGCAGGAACTTTCTTTTTCAGTCCAGGCTTTGTGCTATGTGCTGAGCGATATTCCTTCTTGAGCACTACTTTCATGGAAGTAGCCTCATCTTCTTCAGCTTTGTAGTCCTCATCCTCTGAGTCTGAAGTTCTCTTCCTCCTTTGCCTGGTAGCAGCCTTAGGCAGGTTGCTAGGAGTGCTTCTGCTCCCTTCATCTGTAGAACTTGAGGGACTAGTGCCCTTGCTCATGTCAATCTGCTCTTTTGACCTGTTCTGGCTGTCACTCTGGTCTGACATGCTGCAAACACTGACTGCTGACCCTGTGAAGAGTTGTAGATGAGATAGAATAGATGAGCATCACAAAATGCAGAGATTTTTGCAAAAGAATGATTCAAAAATTCAGTTTTAGTTTTCCACAGAAAGCATTTCGGATCAACCGATTTTCAAACTCGGTGCTACCGAAGCAGTTTTGGAACCTAAACTGATGAACTCGGTTGGACCGAGTCACAGTTCGGTGGCACTGATACTGCTAGGGTTTCACAAAGTCCTAAAATCGGTCGCACCGATTAGCAATTCTCGGTCAGACCGAGAGTTACTTGTGCAATGGCATAAGCCAAATCGGTGGGACCGAGTTTTTCAACTCGGTGGGTCCGAGATGGTTTCGGCGGAAACCTAACCATAAAATTTTTAATCTCATCTAATCTACGGATTACTTTGGCTGGGTAGGAGTGTTTCAATCGTGGAAAGAATCAATAAGAACACAATGTGCTAGGAATCATACGAGGATAGCACAATGATTGAGTCCATACCCTAGCTTGGCGATGAACTTGCTACGACGGCAACGACAGGGGCGAAATCCGTTGACGGCGGTGGAGACCAACTACTAGAGGCGACTGGCGACGAGGAGACGATGCGGAGACCTTCGATGGCAGAGCGAGCTATTGCACGGGCGAAAGGGTTCGGAGAAATTTCCAAATTTTTGCCCGTGACAATATATAGCCCGACCCTGTCGGTGTGACCGAGTGGAACAACTCGGTGGCACCGAGATGCATAACTGTGTACAGTTACAGCAACTCAGTGTGACCAAAAAGTTCAAATCGGTTGCACCGAGATTGAAAACTTAGATCAACTTAATGATCTCGGTAGGACCGAAATGGAGGAATCGGTTAGACCGAGAATCACAAAGAGGTTTTGGAAGTTTAAGTCTATGACGAATCGGGGACTCCGAGTGCTCCTCACACAGAGTGGTTCGAATCTGACTTGATCAAATTGATGTAGCATGAATAGATTTTGAGATGAGAAAAGCATAGATAGCTAGAGAAAGTTCTTATGCATTCTTGTTCATCCACTTGGCAAAAAGAAAAGAAGCCAAATAATCAAAACAACAAGTGGATGTCCTTGAATGAGTAAAATATGCACCAACATGCTCACACAATAAGATGGCAAATGAAATATGTGGCAAAGCATGCACAACCAATTCTAGCATCTATCAAACAATTGGCGATGACTAGGTCATCTATATATGAGTATATTGACTTAGGAGTCAAATGAAAAACATTTGATCATAGGTCATACTCATCGTTTAAGCTCAAGTGGGGTTACCACTTTTCAATAATGCATTGATGTGTTCACACCATTAGAGTCGCTTTGACTCAATTCTTAGAGTTAAGCTCCCCCCTAGATGTGAGATCCCCCTTAGAGGGATGAACTAACCTTGGGTTTTGTCGATGATGACTTCATGTAGGTGTTGAAGATGTGGATGCTCAATGTTGATGTAGATCATTTGGAGCAATCCTTTGGAGTGAGTTGCACTTTCAACTTACCTACATGGGTTAGTCCCACAAGGAACAAACAAGGATATCCATAGACATAGAGTGATGCACACACAAGATGATATCCATGAAATCATTAGGTTACCTTGTCCCTTGCCTTACCAACATGAGGGTTTGTGACTCCTTGAACTAGTGCAATATGTGGAAGTTGATTGCACTTGTTCTTACCATAATGATATGAGTGAAGAATGTTGGCAGATTCACCCTCAAGAAATCTCTATTTCTTATTCTTCGGGATCCACATCATCTTGATGGGAATCCTTGGAGTTGTAGTTGTACTTGATGAAGTAGAACTTGGCGTAGTCTTGGGAACCCACTTGAAAGAGGCCTTAGGTGCTTCTTCAAATGCATCAATCTCTTCTTGAAGCTTGTCCTTGCCTTTGTTCTTGTGGTCTTGTGGTGGAAGGTCATCTTGGGCTTGTGTTCCCTTGAAGGAAGTAGGATCATACTTCTCTTGTTGAGGAACAAACTTCGTCTTGGGGTATTGATCTTCTTCCCACTCAACTCCATTGGCATTGAACTTTCGTTCAAAACCAACACCTCGATTCTTCCGGTGCCTTCCTTGCTTTCCCGTTATACACCAGCTATAGGCATGATATCCGAGAAGGCTACCTAAGGATTTAAATTGTTGGCTTTCCCGTTATACACCAGCTATAGGCATGATATCCGAGAAGGCTACCTAAGGACTTGTCATTGGGAACCGTCAAAAGACCTTGACGATTGCAACTCAACAACTTAAATAGCTTTGGTGTATGTGTATGAAGACCCCATATTTCGGGATGCTTCCAAGAGGCATCAAAAATTCATACTCTAGCCCATCATCATATGAGGCCCCCCACAGCTCAACATGCCCCCTGCACACGCCCCATGAGCCCAGAGACTTGGGTGTGATAAGTTCAGGGTAAATGGTTCTGCGACAATAGCTTGGCGATTTTTCTTCATGCATATTGAGGGTTGGTGAATAGCTACCTCCCGCATTCCTTCCAGTGGGTTCCTTACTGCTTGGGAATGTTTGATTGCTTCTTGGACTTTTGGGATTTTCTTTCTTGAATTTTCTTCTTGGACTTTCAGAATTTCATCTTATTGCTCACGTGGATGATTGATTGGCGACGGACTTCACGGACTTGTTTTGACATTCGGCTCGAACTTCTTGGAGATTCTTCTTCCAGGATACTTTGGGACCCACCTTGGGAACTTGGAAGGGAACTGTTCACCTCTATGGACTAGGAAAAACCCTCTAACACTTTATCTGGGGCTTCTGGTGGCACACCCCAGGGTTGCCATGTGACTACGCACCAAAACAACTTGTGTTGAGTCAGGCAGCCCTCCATGATCTTTTCCTATAGTCTTCCCTGGAGTGCGAGTCTCTGTGAACACGCGACATGGCAGGAAACATGAAGAGCGTGGGGTCTCAATACTCACAAGTGCCCAAGTAATCATCTCCGCTGCCTCCGGAAGCATACACCTGGTATGTGTCGTGCATTGTGGATGTAGGAGCTGCTCCACCTGCAACTTCACACATTGTGCCGCCTTCCAACAAGTCCTAGGGTAGCCGAAACTTTAATCAACAGCGTAGTGCGATAGGGGAAAGCCATTTTTTTGTTGGACTTAGTCCGTAAAAATTGGGGAAAACTAGATATATCCATGAAATGCTAAGGAGAATGCATCATGGATCCAAAAGCCCACAGAAAAAGTTCCCCCAACGAAAATCCGAAATGCAACAAAAGAGGCAAAATTTTAAGAATTTTTTTTGAGGAACCTTCCTTTGATAGGGGGCATAGGTCGGACTCCTTGGGAATCGACAAGCTGGTATGCTCCCCCGTCGTAGACTTGCTCGATGACGTATGTTCCTTCCCACTTTGGCTCGAATTTGTCCTTTGTCTTGTGTGTGACAACGATTGGCCGCCTAAGCATGGTGGACAACTCGCCCTTACGGCAGACGCATTGCTTGACGAGCTTGTCGTAGGTTGTTCGCCTTGGGTGATCTCATTTAGATAGCCACCTGCAAAGAGGGGAGCTGGACCTCCAGTGGCAGGAACGCTTTACTCCCGTAAACGATAGAAAACGGAGTTGCTTATGTTCGGGTATGGACCGTAACGTGGCACGTCCACAAGGACTCGAAGAAACGGTCATGCGAGTCTCTCCTATTCCTTGTCATCGTCTTTTGAGTATCTTGCCGAGAGTCTTGCTGTCAGGACCCCGACTCAATGCCATATCGATCTAGCATGTAACACCTCATATCACTTTGCGGCCTCACGCACGGTATCCCCACGGGTGTAGCCTTACCTTTGCCCGGGACCGTTTGCGCCTTTTGGCACACGTATATGATAGTGTTGCTAGCATCCATATGATAAGGAGCCCGGGCTGACAAGGCTAGTCGTAAACCCAAAGTGGCACAAACTTACAGGGACAGGCATCCATGACCCAGCATCGAACGTGTCGGTCATCAGCGAGTGAATCCAGGCTGTAGCACTGGGCTAACAGGACTCCGGTGAACCGGGCTGTAGCGGGCTAACAGGACTCCGGTATTCATCGCGTGACATTTCCCCGAAGGGACAGGCACAGGAACGAAGAAGGACACATGCCGGCCAGCCTAAGTGTTCCGGAGCAGTAGCACGCTACTATGGCTCAGTGGAAGCACTAGGAGTCATTTCCCGGTAAGAGAGGCTACTAAGGATAAACAACTAGATAGTCAGATCCCACACATAGCAATACACATTACACGTACGCATAACATGCAAGTATGTGCTGTACAACATGGCATCACAGCATAACTCAACAACTCATATAGATAAGGCTCAAAGAGCCATCATAGCATTTTTTGCAAACAGGGGTCACAAGACCCATCATACAGAGCATACAAGCAACAAGCAGAAGCATTACATGTCTGGGTACAAACATCTACAAATGAAAAAGGCTGAAGAGCCTGACTATCTACAACATCCGATCAAGATCGTAGCTGAGGTACAAGCTACTTGTCGAAGTCCACGAGAACACTAGCAAGACTGAAGTCTCCGCTGCAAAAACATAAATAAAGCAACATGAGTACAAAGGTAGTCAGCAAGACTTACATCAGATCCTATCATACATGCATTTGTATCAAGAGGGTAATGTGGGGTTTAGTTGCAGCAAGCCAGCTTTAACTCTATGGCTATCCTGTTCTACGACTACCAGAACTTCTTTGAGGTGATGTGGCGCACACGAGTCCACTAATCACCACACAATACACTACTATGGATTCATCCCCGTCTCCCTACGAGAAAACCATCCATAGCACTCACACTTGTCTTGAGCATTTTATAGTATCCACTTCAAGTTGTCTATGTACCATGTAAGCATCCAAGAAGTCCATAACTGCGGACCCGGCTATTCGAATAGATCATGTTAACCCTGCAGGGGTGTACTTCTTCACACACGCTCTCGCCACTTACCGCCATGCACATGTCATGTATCTCGGCAACCTTCAAGCGGAATCCTGGCGAGGGTGTCGGCCACGACCTGACTAACCACACAAGACTCAAGTCCAGGTTTATCGCTTATTCAGGTTCCATCCGCAAGGAGATCCGGCAGGGGTGTCGCTCACAGCCCCAAACGATGTGAGCAGGGTTCCCAAGCCCACCATCCGGGTGACACTTGGTACACCGTGCCACTGTGCCTAGTCTGTCCCAAGCCCACCTGGCCGGGTGCCACTTGGTAGACTACTAACACTACCTACAAACACCAGAAACTAGTTGCGACTCCTGGATAGAGATCAAGTTGGTTAATAAGTCGAGAGGGGCACTTAAGCATTCCAATGTGTGGTTCCAGTGAGACAACATACACAGAACTCAGTGCTTAAGGACGGTTCCAGTGAGACAACCCACCATGTACTCCTACATGGCCTCCCACCGCTACCTTTACCAAATCGTGTTCACACACTTAACTCTCAGCACCAGAACAACTCATAACACTCCAATTCATTCCCAATGAATCAGACCTGACACAACTCTAAGCAATAGCAGGCATAGCATGGTAGGAACACAACATGGCTCAATCAACTCCTACACATGCTAGTGGGTTTCAACTATTTACTGTGGCAATGACAGGTCATGCAGAGGAATGGGTTCAACTACCGCAGCACAAAGTAGTAGATGAATCATTGTTGTCCTAATGCAATAACTGAGAGCAGGAGCGAGAGAGTAGGATTGTATCGGAATGAACAAGGGGGTTTGCTTGCCTGCTAGATCAACAGAGGAGGCAGTGCTTCACAGACAGGTACTCTGGAAGGGACTCCAGAGCAGGACCTATCGAGAAGGGACAGTGTCGGCAATCAATACACAAACATATGCAACAATATGATGCATGAACATGGCATGTAGATGTGATGTTGTTTGAGCTAATGCAACTAGTATTCAAATTGAATGAAGTCCATTTGAATCAAGGGTTCAAATGCAACTCCAAATTAAGCTCTTATATATATGCCATTTTATGTTTTCACCTATACAGCAGGTTTAGGTTGGTTTATCATGCATGAAACTGGTACAGATGGAAAGATTGCATTTTTCTGATAATTTTTCATATATAAATTATTTCAATCTGAGCTACGGTTGAATTACTATGATTTTTTGAAGTTTTGCTAATTTTCTGGAATTCCTGATTTAACTTAAATCCAGAAATAAATAATGGCGTCAGCCTGACGTCAGCGTGACGTCAGCAGGTCAAAGGCGCTAGCCCAGGTCAAACCTGACGGCTGGGACCCACATGTCAGTGTAACATCTAACTAACAGAGTTAGTTAGTGTTAGGTTAGCACTAACCTAGGTTAGTTAGGGCCTGGGCCCACCTGTCAGTGAGACAACTAATTAACAGAGTTAATTAGCGCTAACTAAACAAGCACCTAAACTAAACAGGGGCATGGCCCACGCATCAGTGACCCTGGGGGGGTCAAACCCCATGTCAAACAAGTCAAACCCGCCGGCGGTTAGTCGCCGGCGAGATCCGCGGCGTACTTGTGCCCCGGGTTTCCTCTGTGGTGTTCCAAATGACGCGCGGCTAGGCGCGTTGGAGAGCTAGCTCGACGGCGCATCGGGCGGTGGCTGTGGCTGGGCCTGGGATGGCCGGAGTCGACGGCGGCGAGCTCGGTTGCGGCCGCAGGAGTTCGGGTGAGGCGCGAGCGGCGCTGTGGTGCGCGTGCGGGAGAGTTAGAGTGCTGGTGTGTGCTTGCGTGATGCGGCGAGGGTGATGGACACGCCCGGTGGACCAAATGGTCACCGGAGGCGCGTCGGCGGCGAGCACAGGCGGCAGCGGGTGCGGTCGAGCTAGGTGCAGTCGCTACGGCGTGCAAGGAGGAGAACGGAGAGAGGGGAACGGGGAAGGAGCTCACAGCGGTCTCGATGGAGGCTTCGGCGGGCTCGGGGAAGGCGGGACGGTGACGTGAGGGCGGTGGAGATCCACGGCGGCCGACGGTGAAGAAGACGATGGTGGCGACGATGCAGCGCGTCCCTGGTCGTTTGGCTCATCGAGGACGATGCGGGCGACGAGGCTGAGCACCTGGACTCGAAGAGAGGGCGAGGGGGAGGCGGTGGTTGCGGTGGTGCTCGTCAGCGGCGGAGGGGCGCGTTCGGTGAGGTGGGGAAACGGCGAGGGAGAGAGCAGGGGGAGAGTGAGAGCGGTCGGGGCGGCGCGTGGCGTCGTCCAGGGCGTCCAGACTACGAGGGGGAGAAGCAGGAGGTGGCGGGGAACGTGGCCCCGGCCAGACGCGCGGCCGCACGCGCCGGCGCGTGCCCCTGTCCTCCTGGCACGAGGAAGGGGATGACTGGCACGGCCAGCTGGCTGGGCCGGCCTGCTGGGCCGCTGGGCCAGGCCAGGCCGCACAGCGCTGGGACAGCACAGGAACAGGCCGCACAGGGAGGTAAGCGCGGGTAAGTTTCTCCCTTTTTTTTCTTTTCTATTTTCTGATATTTGTTTTGATTCAACAAAAATACTAAATCATTTTATTTTCTTATGCCAATTTTTATAGAAGCTAGTTATATTATTCCAGAGCTCCTTAATAAATGGCATAATTTTTGGACATATATTATATATATAACATATATATATCCAAGGCAAAATAATTACTGGATTAATCCAAATACCCAAAATAAATACTTATGAGCTCCTAAAATATTGGTTTGATTTTTATCTCTGTCCAATATTTTCAGAGAGCAACATGACCATTTTCTTCGACCTTTTTGGAGCACTTTTTGTTTGGGCCATTTTAGAGATGATTCTGAGGGTTTCACAATTCCCCATTTCAAATTTAAATGGAATTTAAACATGATGCACACATGACTAGCTAGTCTAGGTCATACCAGAACTAGGGATGTGACAACTCGCCCCCACTTGAAAGAATCTCGTCCCGAGATTCAGGGGTCGACGGAAAGAAGGTGCGGTACTCCAGTCGAAGACGATCTTCTCGTTCCCAAGTAGCTTCTCTCTTGGAATGATGAGACCACTGAACCTTGAGAAACTTGATGTTATGACGTCGAGTGACACGCTCTGCTTGATCAAGAATGCGAACTGGATACTCTCGATATGTGAGGTTATCTTGGAGATCAAGCGTTTCGTGGTCCACTCCACGGATGGGATCCGAGAAGCAACGCCTGAGTTGAGAGACGTGGAAGATATCATGCACTCTGGAAAGATGTGGGGGTAGTTCCAACTACTAGGCAACCTCTCCTCGTTTAGCGAGAATGCGAAAAGGACCAATGTAACGAGGAGCCAAGTTGCCTTTGATACCGGAACGATGGGTACTGAGGGAGTCCTGGACTAGGGGGTGTCCGGACAGCCGGACTATCATTATCCGCCGGACTCCAAGACTACGAAGATACAAGATTGAAGACTCCGTCCCGTGTCCGGATGGGACTTTCCTTGGCGTGAAAGGCAAGCTTGGCAATACGGATATGTAGATCTCCTACCATTGTAACTGACTCTGTGTAACCCTAGCCTCCTCCGGTGTCTATATAAACCGGAGGGCTTTAGTCCGTAGGACAACATACATTACAACAATCATACCATAGGCTAGCTTCTAGGGTTTAGCCTCCTTGATCTCGTGGTAGATCCACTCTTGTACTACCCATATCATCAATATTAATCAAGCAGGACGTAGGGTTTTACCTCCATCGAGAGGGCCCGAACCTGGGTAAAACATCGTGGCCCTCGTCTCTTGTTACCATCCGCCTGGACGCACAGTTCGGGACCCCCTACCCGAGATCCGCCAGTTTTGACACCGACATTGGTGCTTTCATTGAGAGTTCCTCTGTGTCGTCACCGATAGGCTTGATGGCATCTTCAACCAGCAACGCTGTCCAGGGTGAGACTTTTCTCCCCGGACAGATCTTCGTATTCAGCGGCTTCGCCCTACGGGCCAATTCACTTGGCCATCTGGAGCAGATCAAAAGCTACGCCCCTGGCCGTTAGGTCAAATTTGGAAGCTTAAACTTCACGGCTGATGTCCGCGGAGACTTGATCTTCGACGGACTCGAGCCACAGCCAAGCGCGCCGCACTGTGATGACGGGCATGATCTAGCTCTGCCACCGAACAGTGCCTTGGTGGCTGCACACGGGTCCGCTTCGGCCATTAGCCCGGAGCCGATCGCCCAGATCGAGGGCTGGTGGATAGACGCCGCCCTGGGGGCTTCAATATCCACGGCGATGGAGCCGAACACTAATATTGTCCCCTACAAAACTCGTGATTCCGAGGCGCCGGACTCCTCGCCGGACTCCGAACCTCCCGCGCCCCTACCAATCGATCCGGATTGGGCGCCGGTTATGGAATTCACCGCCGCAGACATCTTCCAATACTCGCCTTTTGGCGATATCCTGAATTCATTAAAGCATCTCTCGTTATCAGGAGAGTCCTGGCCGGATTATGGCCAGGATGGTTGGGGTACGGACGATGAAGAAATTCAGAGCCCACCCACCACCCACTTTGTAGCCACTGTCGACGACCTAACCGACACGCTAGACTATGACTCCGAAGACATTGACGGAATAGACGACGATGCTGGAGACGAACAAGAAACAGAGCCTATAAGGCACGGGAGGACTACCTCGTCACATGACATATATATGGTGGACACCCCAAAGGAGAGTGATAACGAGGACCAACGGGCAGCGGCAGAAGATGACCCCACGGATAAACGACCAAAACAGCGGCGCAGACGCCGCCCTAAGTCCCGCCTCGATGACACCAACGCTCCCAAGGAGCCCACAATACGGAAGGGCTCACAAGCGGACGACGAACACGCAGACAAGCAACCGTCCGAGCATGACGAGTCGGATAATCAGTCCAAGCCCGGCAAAAACAACAGCCCGGATGACCTCATACCGGACACGCCGCCGGAGAGCAAGAACCTTCGGAAAAGACTCGTCAGTACTGCAAGAAGCCTGAAGAAGGAAAAACGGAGGCTCAATACAGCGGAAGACACACTCAGAATGAGATGGAGCAAAGTGCTCAAAACCGCAGATAAGTACGGCAACGGCCACCAATCAAAGAGCTACCCGAAGCGCAAGCTGCTACCAGAATTCGACGAGGAGGCCATAGAGCCTCCACCGTCCAAAAATAAAGGGGTTGTCTGGTTGGATAGACGGCCAGATGATAGGCCAAATTCTGACATCGGCGCCACACATAAACCAACCAACGAACTTGGAAGGATAGATGGCCCAGCCAGGTCCATCTACGGGCCAAAGGAGAAGGCCCCAAGAAGCAAGGCAACATGTCAAGTGCCCGATGATAGCGGCACACACAAATATAGGGGCGCCGCACACCCACTATGTTTCACCGATGAGGTGCTGGACCATGAATTCCCAGCAGGGTTTAAACCCATAAACATAGAGGCCTACGATGGAACAACAGACCCTGGAGTCTGGATAGAAGATTATATACTGCACATACACATGGCCAGAGGAGACGATCTCCACGCCATAAAATACCTACCCCTCAAGCTCAAAGGGCCAGCCCGTCATTGGCTTAAGAGCCTCCCAGAAAACACTGTTGGAAGTTGGGAAGAGCTTGAGGATGCGTTTAGAGCAAATTTTCAAGGGACTTACGTCCGCCCTCCGGATGCAGACGATCTAAGTCATATAACTCAACAGCCCGGAGAGTCAGCGCGGAAATTCTGGAACAGGTTCCTTACCAAAAAGAACCAAATAGTCGACTGTCCGGACGCCGAAGCCTTAGTAGCTTTCAAGCATAATGTCCGAGACGAATGGCTTGCCAGGCACCTCGGTCAAGAGAAACCGAGGACAATGTCCGCACTAACAAGCCTCATGACCCGCTTCTGTGCGGGAGAAGATAGCTGGCTAGCAAGATGCAGCACCAGCGACCCAAGTACATCCGAGATAAGAGATGGAAACGGAAAATCATGGCACACAAAGGAGCAGCGCCGGAATAAAGAGAAAAGCCCAAAGAGCATGGCAATCAATGCCGCATTCAAAAGCTCGCGGCCCAACAACAAAACACAGCCTCTCAAGGATGACAATGACGAATTGTCCAACTTCAACAAGATTTTGGGTCGGATATGTCAAATCCACAGTACCCCCAGAAGGCCTGCAAATCACACCCAAAGGGATTGTTGGGTTTTTAAACAGTCCGGCCGACTAAATGCCGAACACAAGGGGCTCGACGCGTCAAGCGAAGAAGATAAACCCCACCAGCAGAGCACCGGAAAACAAAAGACTTTCCCACAAGAGGTCAAAACAGTAAACTCACTTAATGTGATAATACGGAAAAACAATGCGGCACTTCCTAAAAAGAGCTTCGCGCGGTCCAAACCAGCAAACCATAGAGATTGGATATCAAAGCCAATCACTTTTGACCACCTGGACTACTCCAGAAGCATTCGAAACGCGGGACGGACTCCCCTGATATTGAATCCCATAATAGACAGATTACAATTTACTAACGTCCTAATGGACGGAGGCAGTGACTTAAACCTGCTATATTCAAACACAATCCGTAGGATGGGGATAGACCCTACCAAAATCCGACACAGCCGCACTTCCTTCAAAGGAGTGACGCCAGGCCCCTACGCCAAGTGCACAGGCTCTATATTACTAGAAGTCGTGTTCGGATTGCCGAACAATTTTCGATGCGAAAAATTAATTTTTCACATCGTCCCATTTGAAAGTGAATGTCAAGCACTCTTGGGACGAAAGGCTTTTGTCTGCTTCAACGCCATACCGCATTACGCGTCCCTTACACTCAAGATGCCCGGTCCGCGTGGCGTCATTTCAGTGCAAGGGTCACTTAAAGACCCCGGACTCGGATAGACGAATTCGGCTTCAGCAGGCTAGGGGCTCCCTAGCCACATACCTCTTCACAGGGGGCTGTGCGCACAAAGAACCGCGGGTTCATACAAACCCCGCTTTAATTATTTATATTTCTTCTTTTACACATATTTTTCGCACGATTTATTTTCAAACTAAACGTTCCTCTCTTTTTACAGATGAACAACGTGCATGCCCGTCCAGAATAAACGGCACAACGGAGACACAGGCGCAGACGTGCAGTAGGGACCCATTGTGAGGATTCTTTTCAGATTAAGACCCTGCGTAAACCTTTTTTATTGTCTGTTGTTGTTATTCTCCCTTGGTTTCTTCCTATAGCCAAAGCGGAACCTGACGTTTTGGCATCGGCCGCGTCAGAAGACCATGCCCGTACCTGGAAACTAGGGGCTTAGGGCATCTCTGCCCATTATTATAAAGACCGAACTACTTAGGGAGTGTTCGGCGTCTCGAGTTAGGCATTATATGCATCAGCTCTGAATCATGTCTTTGGTCAAATGTTGGGTTTGCCCGGCTCCTGTGTTCTGCTGCCTTACGTTCCGTATCACCGGCTAACGCGGCACCAGGAGAACTACTGCGATTGTGCCCTAGTTCGGTTGGGCGAGCACCTCAGTAGAGAAAGCCGAAAACTGACTGTCATGATACATCGAGAGACTGGTCAACCACTTGATCGACTACTGGAATGTTTAGAATTCCCTGCTTTGACGAAGGACCGTTTCCCGGTCAGGCACATACGCACCCCGAATTCGGAGATGTGTGGTGCCACCAGGGGCTATATCGTAGCCCCACCCTCGAGCTCCACTGGCTAAGTGAAAGTGATAAAGCATTATAGTCCGGATTGCCTCGTTCGCTACACTACCACCTCCTTGAACAGGACCGAGACGTCGGATTAAGTGTGGAAACGCGCTATTTTTGCAATCTTTTAAGTTATACAAATGTATACGTAAACGGCCGCACAGGAGAAGTTTTACTACTTGGGACGCACAAGTATAAAAAGCAGTTATAACATAATCATCGTTTTACAAGCTAATACGTTCATTTGAACGTGACATTTTTCGAGCACTGCGCCTCTATTACACGAGCGCCACGCATAACTTCCCCGAAATAGTGCTCGGCGGGGAGCCGGTTTTCATCCGAATCCTGGGCGGCAATAGCGGTGGCATCCATCTCTGGACAGTGCGCCTTCATACGGGCAAGAGCCATCCACGCGCCCTCGATGCAGGCCGACCGCTTCATCTCCTTTATATGCAGCACCGCTCCAAGGAATTGCTGTAGTAAGCCGAAGTAGCTCGTTGCCTTGGGCCTCTCTGGCCAGACATGAGCCACGATGTCAGTCATGGCAAGTCCGGACAATCTATTTAGCTCGGCCCATTCGGCCAACCGGTCTGTTAACGGAAGTGAGCGATCCGGACTGTGGAATTGAGACCAATACAGCTCTTCCGTCTCGTGATCCTTCTGGCTCCGGAAGTGCTTAACGGCATCGGCCGCACTTACAGCTAAGTCCATATATGGATCCTCCGGACTCCACAGCCGCTCAAATTGAGCATACTTTCCATCCATAAACCGGCGACGCAGCAGAAAAGGCTTGCCAGCCACGATATCTCCGGCCTGGCGCAGTTCCTCCTTCATAGCCCGCATTGCAGAGCGGGCATCCTTGGCTTCGGCAGTGGCCTTCCTCAGGTCTTCCCGCTCCGATAAGCGCTCCTTTTCAAGAGCCTCCTTGCGGTTGGCAGCATCCTTTACTTTCATGGCCAATTCGGCCACCTTTGCCCTGCTTAGGCAGTGCGCAGCCCTTTCGGCTTTCAACTCCTCGGCCGCCCTCAAGGCAGCCGCGTCACTCCTTCAGGCTTGCTCCTTAGCTCGAGCAAGTTCGGCCCGAAGGCTCTCCACAGCAGCAGCACCGTCTGTACAATGGCATATAATTTATCAGAGGAGGGGTTCGACCCCCTTAATAAAGCGACTGCGGAGAACTCTTTTACCTTGCGACTCGTCAAGTCGCCTGTTGACAAGTGCGATGTCCGCATCTGCCAAGTCAAGTTGCCGATTTAATTTGGCAAACTCACTAGTCCGGCTAGCCCCCGGACTATCCGCCACCTGCATAGGAACGACGGAATTCATTACTTTAGATTTCGATCCTCGGTAAGCTGTCGTTTTCGACAACCTACTGAGTCTCAGGGGCTACTATCTATACAGGGCGCATTTTTATGTGCGAAACTGTTCAAAGAAAAAAGGGTGCGTCATTCTCGCATACCTCAAATCCCGCCAGCAAACTCATGGCGGCATTGCGCAATCCGCTCTTGGCGGACGAGATCCTTCCAATCACCATACGCATGAATGCACGGTGATCTTCTGAAAAAGACGCCCTCTCAAGCAGATTCTTTAGTTCTCCCGGCCGGGTACTAGTGGGTGCCGAACTCTCTGGCCCCTCCGGACTCGGGGATACCCTCCGTGACGATACTTCAGGCTCGCCCGCCTTATCTGACGGCGCTGCAGACGGAGGCGTATCGCTCTCCATCATCTCCGGAATAAGGTCTCCCGAAGACGAACTCATCTGAGAAGGCTGCAGATCCGAACTGCAATATAAATATTTCGGTCACCCACAGAAGCACAAATGAAGGCATTTCCTTACTAATTAGTTCCATTTTTCATACTCACGGCTCGCTAGAGGGCTGATCCTTTGGCGATGATTGTACGACCGAATTCTCTCCAGACGCCGGACCCCCCGGTGAAGATCTCTTCCCGCGCTTAGGGGCTTTGGCCTCCGGATCTTCGGAGGCAGTCCTCTTCTCCCCCTGGAGGGAGGGGTTCTTGATTCCCCCCTCTTCAGGCGCCCCTTTGGGCGAAATATTGGCTCCTCTGTTTTCCCCTTCGCCCCCTTCTATGGGTGCGACCTCCAACATTCTGACCAGCACGGGCTCCAGTGCGGTCTCTGGGAGGGGGGTCGGACACCTTATCAGCCTTGATCGCGCCACCCATTCCTGTAAAGAATAAATGGTCAGGAGGCGAACTCTAGAAAGGCACGTAAACAGAATGTCCGGACTCTGAGCTATTTACCTGAGTATCCGGGCGATCGCGGCTTAGGCCTGCGTCCTCGGCTAAATCCGGACACGACACCTGCGGTCTGAAGAACAACTTGTACATCTCCACGGGTGTCGCACCCATAAAGTGTTGGAGAATCCGGGGTCCCTCCGGGTTGAACTCCCATAGACGGAGAGGATGGCGTTTGCAGGGCAGAAGATGCCTGATTAGCATAACCTGCATCACCTTGATCAGGTCGATCTCCCTCGCTTGGAGATCTCGAATCCAGCCCTGCAGTGAGGGCACGTCTTAGGACGGCCCCCAATTGAGCCCTTGGTTGACCCATGACATTAGCTGGCGTGGAGGTCCCGGGCGGAATGAAGGCGGCGGCTTTTGCCTGCTGCCCTTCAGAGCGGTGATATAGAACCACTCCTGCTGCCACGGTCCGGGTTCCTCTTGGAAGGAACCCTCGGGCCACGGGGCATCGGCCTTTTTGCTTATGGTCGCCCCGCCGCACTTCGCTTGACACCCCCCGATCATCTTCGGCTCCACCTTGAAGGTCTTCAGCCACAGGCCGAAGTGGGGAGTGACGCGGAGGAAGGCTTCGCAGATGATAATGAATGCGGAGATATGGAGGATGGACTCCGGAGTCAAGTCGTGAAAGTCCAGCCCATAGTAGAACAGGAGCCCTCTCACGAAGGGGTCCGTCGGGAAGCCTAAACCCCGGCGGAGGTGGGATACGAAGATGATGTATTCACCGGGCTCGGGGGCGGGCACGGCCTGCCCTTGGGCAGGCAACCTGTGCGAAACCTCGTAGGCCAGGTACTTGGCTTCACGTAACTTCAATGTGTCCTCCGTGACGGAGGAGGGCATCCACCGGCCCTGGAGGTCGGAGCCGGACATGGTTGAGGATCCGAAGCGCTCGAATCTAAGGCTCTGGGTGTTGGAACTGGGAGCGGGGAAGAGATTCGATGCGAGATTGAAGAACAAGGACGAGCCTTGGTCCTCTTATAAAGGGGACGAAATACCAAGGGTCGTCTCCGTGACCGTTTGGGATTCGCCTTCGATAGAGGAGGCGTGGCGACGGGAACGGTTGGGTTACTCACGCACGTATTGATGTGAATCCCGGAATAAGGGGAACACGATCTCTGCTTCGACAAGACGTGCCAAGGAAACCGCTTCGCTAAATGTGCTGAGGTGGTATAGTAAGAAACGATTCAAACAAAGGCTTGGTGGCGGTGTGATGTCACGCCACATAATACGTCAGCAGATTGAACTAAGTGTACATTTTATTCTCTCTACGGTGGAATGTGGGATTTATTTTGCAGAGCTGGACACTATCCTGTTCATGATCTTCTCTGGATTATTCAAGGGAGGAACCCGCCTTGCAATGATGAACATTATGCGCGCCGGACTTATCGTCATTGAAGCCTGGTTCAGGGGCTACTGAGTGAGTCCTGGACTAGGGGGTGTCCGGACAACCGGACTATCATTATCCGCCGGACTCCAAGACTACGAAGATACAAGATTGAAGACTCCGTCCCGTGTCCGGATGGAACTTTCCTTGGTGTGAAAGGCAAGCTTGGCAATACGGATATGTAGATCTCCTACCATTGTAACCGACTCTGTGTAACCCTAGCCTCCTCCGGTGTCTATATAAACCGGAGGGCTTTAGTCCGTAGGACAACATACATTACAACAATCATACCATAGGCTAGCTTCTAGGGTTTAGCCTCCTTGATCTCGTGGTAGATCCACTCTTGTACTACCCATATCATCAATATTAATCAAGCAGGACGTAGGGTTTTACCTCCATCGAGAGGGCCCGAACATGGGTAAAACATCGTGTCCCTCGTCTCTTGTTACCATCCGCCTGGATGCACAGTTCGGGACCCCCTACCCGAGATCCGCCGGTTTTGACACCGACAGGTACCATTCAAAGGAGTAACCCGAAGGTAAGCTTTGTCACCAACTTCATAAGTTATATCCTTATGATGACGATCATACTGGCTCTTTTGACGAGATTGGGCTCTTTTCAAATTCTCATGAATGATGCGAACTTGCTCTTCTGCCTCCTGGATCATGCGGTCCAAAGAATTGTCTTTCACCGGTTTCTGACCAGTTCAAAGGTGTTCGACATCTTCGTCCATAGAGAATCTCAAAAGGAGCTTTCTTGAGACTGGATTGATAGCTATTGTTATAAGCAAACTCGGCAAAAGGAAGACATTTCTCCCAATCCATACCGAATGAGATAACGCAAGCTCTGAGCATGTCTTCGAGAATTTGATTGACCCATTCCACTTGACCACTAGATTGAGGGTGGAAAGCGGTACTGAAGGAAAGATGGGTTCCCATGGCAGTTTGGAAACTCTCCCAGAAATGAGAAGTGAAAAGACTACCACGGTCTGAATTGATCTCTAGTGGAACACCATGAAGTGATACTATTCGAGAAATATATAAGCAAGCTAGCTGACTAGCAGTGATACTCTCTCGAACAGGTAGGAAGTGCGCCACTTTGGAAAGACGGTCAATGACTATGAAGATAGCATTATTCCCTTTCTTGGTCCTGGGAAAGCCGGTGATGAAGTCCATACCAACTTTATCCCATTTCCATTCAGGAATAGCTAAAGGCTGAAGGGTGCCAGCAGGTCTTTGATGCTCTGCCTTAACGCGATGACAAACGTCACAGTTAGCGATAAACTGAGCAATTTCTCTCTTCATCCTAGTCCACCAGAACCTCTGGCGTAGGTCCTGATACATCTTAGTACTACCGGGATGAATCGTGAGAGGGGATTCATGCGCCTCCTTAAGAATCAATTGTCGCAGATGTTGATTCTTGGGAACCACCAAGCGATTCTCAAAGAAAACAACACCACGATCATCCATAGAGAAACATCCACCAACTCCCTTCTTAATGTTTCTCTTGATGCGGATAACACCCCTATCAAACTACTGATCAATAATGATCTGATCCTCGAGGGTAGGTTTCGCCACCAATGTAGAAAGGAATCCGTGAGGAGAAATGTGAAGATTAAGCTTACAGAATTCCTCATGGAGAAGTGGTTGGCCTTGCTGCAACATGAGATTGTTGCAATATGATTTACGACTTAGCGCATCAGCCATGACATTGGCTTTGCCTGGAGTGTAAGTAATCCCTAAGTCGTAATCTAAGATCAACTCCAACCAACGTCTTTGCCTAAGGTTTAGATCTGGTTGAGTGAAGATATACTTGAGACTCTGGTGATCGGTGTAGATCTCGCAACGTTTACCAAGAAGGTAATGTCGCCAGGTCTTAAGTGCATAGACTACGTCTGCAAGCTCTAGATCATGTGTAGGATAATTCTCCTCATGTGGATGCAACTGTCGAGATGCATAGGCAATCACATGACGATCCTGCATAAGGATGCAACCTAGTCCCTGTCGTGAGGCGTCGCAGTAGATAATAAAGTCTTTAGTGAAATCCGGTGGCACAAGTATGGGAGCAGAAGTCAGGCGTCTTTTCAGTTCCTGAAAACTGTACTCACACTGTGGGGACCACTCAAACTTTTTATATTTCTTGAGAAGTTCTGTGAGGGGTTTGGCTACTTTGGAGAAGTTTTCAACAAAGCGGCGACAATAGCTGGCTAGACCAAGGAAACTCCTAACTTGTTTAACGGTCTCAGGTGGAGTCCAATCGAGAACGGCCTTAACTCTCTCGGGATTGATAGCAATGCCCTTACCAGAGATTACATGGCCTAGGTAGGTCACTTCTGGCAACCAGAATTCACACTTGGAGAACTTGGCATAAAGGCGATGCTCTCTGAGTTTTTCTAACACAAGTCTAAGATGTTCGGCATGCTCTTCCTCGTTCTTCGAGTAAATAAGAATATCATCGAGATAAACCACGAAAAATTTATCTAAGTACTCCATGAAGATCGAGTTCATCAAGCGGGAGAATGTGGCTGGAGCATTGGTTAGACCAAAGGACATGACAGTGTACTCATACTGGCCATAACGAGTGACAAAGGCTGTCTTGGGGATGTCCTCGTTTCTGATCTTGATTTGGTGGTAGCCTAGCCTCAAATCCATCTTGGAGAAGACTAAGGATCCAGCGAGCTGGTCATACAGATCGTTGATCCTGGGGAGCAGATACTTGTGCTTTATCGTGACCAAATTAACGGGACGATAATCTACAACCATCCGGACCGTACCATCCTTGTTCTTGACAAAGAGGACGGGGCAAACCCAGGGAGAAGAACTAGGACGGATGAAACCCTTTTGCAAGGACTCATCAAGTTGTTTCTTAAGCTCGGCTAGTTCTAAGGGTGCCATTTTGTAAGGTCTCCTAGAGATTGGAGCGGTACCTGGGATAAGATCTATGACGAACTCTACATCTCTGTCAGGTGGAAAACCTGGCAGTTCCTCTGGAAAGACATCCAGAAAGTCACGGACTACCGGGATATCTTCAAGGTCTGGAAGAGGGCTGGCATTAAGAGAATAGAGTTGACGCCTTGCAACTCTAGTGGAGACAGTGACTATCTTGCCAGATGGGTGTGTAAGCTGAACAGACCTGGTGTAACAATCAATCTTGGCATAATGAGCTGTCATCCAGTCCATACCCAAGATGATGTTAATATCTGTAGACTTGAGGGGTATAAGTGATGCGAGGAATACAAGTCTGTCAACAAGGATTTCGTTACCATGGCTTACACTAGAAGTTTGCCATTTGGACCCAGGAGTTTGAATGACTAGTGGAGAGGGCATATCACAAAATGACATGTTGTGCAAGTTAGCATAGCTTTCAGAGATGAAGGAGTGAGACGCTCCAGTATCGAACAGAACCGATGCTGGATGACAGTTGACAAGGAGTGTACCAACAACGACATCTGGATCATCATGAGCATTTCTGGCTGAGACGTGATGCACGCGTCCACGTTTAGTGGGAGCTGACTTGACACTGATCATCTTGCATGGTGGCTTAACACAGCCAACAGACTTCTCAGGTTGGGGTGGAGCATAACTGGTCTGAGAGCAGTCACGTGCATAGTGTCCTGGCTTCCCGCATGTGAAGCAAGTCCCTGAAGTTGGACGTGGACCCGCACTGACAAGCGGTCTACCAGTAGGCCTGGGTGGAACATACGACTGAGCTGGATGAGGCACCACATAGGATGGTCTCGGTGCATATCTGGAAGGAATAGCGGAGTTTGGAACGCAAATCCGGCGCTTCTGAGAACCAGAAACGGAAGAAGATCCCAAATCACGGGTGTGCTTACAAGACTCCTCGTAAGTGAGCTGAGCTGTCTCTGCATTAATGTCCTTGTTCACAAGAGCTTGGAATGTATCACAATGATGTAGGTGGAGATCATGACGCAACTTGGGGTTGAGACCCTTCCGGAACCTAGCCTGCTTCTTCGCGTCCGTGGACACTTCTTCTGTGGCATAGCGGGTGAGGTTCTCAAACTCTCGGCTATAAGCATCAACAGCCATCTTACTCTGGGTGAAACTACAGAACTCTTCTCTCTTGCGATCAATGAGGGCCTGGGGAATCTGATGCTCGCGAAAAGCCTCAATGAAATCCCTCCAAGTAGGAATCTGACCAGCTGGAAGCATAGCCTCATAGTTCTGCCACCAAAGACTAGCAGGACCTTCCAGGTGGTACGTGGCATAGGTGATCTTGTCATCTTCAGCTACGTTCGCGGAACGCAGCTTATGAGTGATGCTACGGAGCCAGTCATCTGCATCAAGTGGCTCAATAGAATGATGAAAGGTGGGTGGGTGCAAGCAGATGAAGTCATGAATGGTCACAGATCCTTTGAACTGATGTGCGGTGTTCTCCTCGATACGTGCCACCAAGCGGTTAGACTCACGCTTGTTTCTCTCCATCTCTAACATGAGCTGTGTCAACGAAGGCTGGTCGGGAGGATCCTCATCCCTACCATCTCCGTGGTTCTGGCTACGAGCAACAGAACTTCGCTTAGCTGATGACATCCTGAGAAACGAAACGAAGGACGGAATCAGCATCAACTATAGGCTATAGAATGTAGGACAAGGAAATTAGTAACTCTCGAACTCCTAGGGCAATTCCGGCAGCATAACGGCAGTAAAATGCTCAGAATGAGACATCCTGCTAAAATGGGGTAGTAACATACTCAACATCACCACTCAAGGTTCTGGGATAGTACTAAACAGGTTACTCTGGAAGTACTTGAAAACTGGGGTATGACTCTGATCAACCAATCCTATGGGACTACGGAGTAGAAACACGTGATCCTGATAAACGGAAGAGAAAGCCTAGTTCCTTATCCCCGCAGGAAAGATAGGATGACTCAGATCAGAAGTCCATGAGGTATAAGGAGTAAAAAGAGCCTTACGTTCCTTCCCACAATCAATTCCCTTACATAACTAAAGAATTTCTAGACTCAACATCGACCAGTTTGGCTTGGTAATCCTACAGGCAGTCAGGCTCTGATACCAAAGCTGTCAGGACCCCGACTCAATGCCACATTGATCTAGCATGTAACACCTCATATCACTTTGCGGCCTCACGCACAGTATCCCCACGGGTGTCGCCTTACCTTTGCCCGGGACCGTTTGCGCCTTTTGGCACACGTATATGATAGTGTCGCTAGCATCCATATGATAAGGAGCCCGGGCTGACATGGCTCCTCGTAAACCCAAAGTGGCACAAACTTACAGGGACAGGCATCCATGAGCCAGCGTCGAATGTGTCGGTCATCAGCGAGTGAATCCAGGCTGTAGCACTGGGCTAACAGGACTCCGGTGAACCGGGCTGTAGCGGGCTAACAGGACTCCGGTATTCATCGCGTGACATTTCCCCGAAGGGACAGACACAGGAACGAAGAAAGACACATGCCGGCCAGCCTAAGTGTTCCGGAGCAGTAGCACGCTACCATGGCTCAGTGGAAGCACTAGGAGACATTTCCCGGTAAGAGAGGCTACTAAGGATAAACAACTAGATAGTCAGATCCCACACGTAGCAATACACATTACACGTACGCATAACATGCAAGTATGTGCTATACAACATGGCATCACAGCATAACTCAACAACTCATATAGATAAGGCTCAAATAGCCATCATAGCATTTATTGCAAATAGGGGTCACAAGACCCATCATACAGAGCATACAAGCAACAAGCGGAAGCATTACATGTCTGGGTACAGACATCTACAAATGAAAAAGGCTGAAGAGCCTGACTATCTACAACATCCGATCAAGATCGTACCTGAGGTACAAGCTACTTGTCGAAGTCCACGAGAACACTAGTAAGACCGAAGTCTCCGCTGCAAAAACATAAATAAAGCAACATGAGTACAAAGGTACTCAGCAAGACTTACATCAGATCCTATCATACATGCATTTGTATCAAGAGGGTAATGTGGGGTTTAGTTGCAGCAAGCCAGCTTTGACTCTGTGGCTATCCTGTTCTACGACTACCAGAACTTCTTTGAGGTGATATGGCGCACACGAGTCCACTAATCACCACACAATACACTACTATGGATTCATCCCCGTCTCCCTACGAGAAGGCCATCCATAGCACTCACACTTGTCTTGAGCATTTTATAGTATCCACTTCAAGTTGTCTATTTACCATGTAAGCATCCAAGAAGTCCATAACCGCGGACCCGGCTATTCGAATAGATCATGTTAACCCTGCAGGGGTGTACTTCTTCACACACGCTCTCGCCACTTACCGCCATGCACACGTCATGTATCTCGGAAACCTTCAAGCGGAAGCCTGGCGAGGGTGTCGGCCACGACCTGACTAACCACACAAGAGTCATGTCCACGTTTATCGCCTATTCGGGTTCCATCCGCAAGGAGATCCGGCCGGGGTGTCGCTCACGGCCCCAAACGATGTGAGCAGGGTTCCCAAGCCCACCATCCGGGTGCCACTTGGTACACCGTGCCACTGTGCCTAGTCTGTCCCAAGCCCACCTGGCCGGGTGCCACTTGGTAGACTACTAACACTACCTACAAACACCAGAAACTAGTTGCGACTCCTGGACAGAGATCAAGTTGGTTAATAAGTCGAGAGGGGCACTTAAGCATTCCAATGTGTGGTAGTAGCTAGTCATTGGACAACATACACATAACTCAGTGCTTAAGGACGGTTCCAGTGAGACAACCCACCATGTACTCCTACATGGCCTCCCACTTCTACCTTTACCAAATCGTGTTCACACACTTAACTCTCAGCACCAGAACAACTCATAACACTCCAATTCATTCCCAATGAATCAAACCTGACACAACTCTAAGCAATAGCAGGCATATCATGGTAGGAACACAACATGGCTCAATCAACTCCTACACATGCTAGTGGGTTTCAACTATTTACTATGGCAATGACAGGTCATGCAGAGGAATGGGTTCAACTACCGCAGCACAAAGTAGCAGATGAATCGTTGTTGTCCTAATGCAATAACTAAGAGTAGGAGCGAGAGAGTAGGATTGTATCGGAATGAACAAGGGGGTTTGCTTGCCTGGTAGATCAACAGAGGAGGCACTGCTTCACAGACAGGTACTCTGGAACGGACTCCGAAGCAGGACCTATCGAGAAGGGACAGTGTCGGCAATCAATACACAAACATATGCAACAATATGATGCATGAACATGGCATGTAGATGTGATGCTGTTTGAGCTAATGCAACTAGTATTCAAATTGAATGAAGTCCATTTGAATCAAGGGTTCAAATGCAACTCCAAATTAAGCTCTTATATATGCCATTTTATGTTTTCACCTATACAGCAGGTTTAGGTTGGTTTATCATGCATGAAACTGGTACAGATGGAAAGATTGCATTTTTCCGAAAAATTTTCATATATAAATTATTTAAATCTGAGCTACGCTTGAATTACTATGATTTTTTGAAGTTTTGCAAATTTTCTGGAATTCCTGATATAATTTAAATCCAGAAATAAATAATGGCGTCAGCCTGACGTCAGCGTGATGTCAGCAGGTCAAAGGCACTAGCCCAGGTCAAACCTGACGGCTGGGACCCACATGTCAGTGTAACATCTAACTAACAGAGTTAGTTAGTGTTAGGTTAGCACTAACCTAGGTTAGTTAGGGCCTGGGCCCACCTGTCAGTGAGACAACTAATTAACAGAGTTAATTAGCGCTAACTAAACTAGCACCTAAACTAAACAGGGGCATGGCCAACGCGTCAGTGACCCTGGGGGGGGGGGGTCAAACCCCAGGTCAAACAAGTCAAACCTGTCGGCGGTTAGTCGCCGGCGAGAGCCGCGGCGTACTTGTGCCCCGGGTTTCCTCTGTGGTGCTCCAAATGACGCGCGGCTAGGCACGTTGGAGAGCTAGCTCGATGGCGCGTCGGGCGGTGGCCGTGGCTGGGCCTGGGATGGCCGGAGTCGACGGCGGCGAGCTCGGTTGCGGCCGCCGGAGTTCGGGTGAGGCGCGAGCGGCGCTGTGGTGCGCGTGCGGGAGAGTTAGAGTGCTGGTGTGTGCTTGCGTGATGCGGCGAGGGCGATGGACACGCCCGGTGGACCAAATGGTCACCGGAGGCGCGTCGACGGCGAGCACAGGCGGCGGCGGGTGCGGTCGAGCTAGGTGCAGTCGCTACGGCGTGCAAGGAGGAGAACGAAGAGAGGGGAACGGGGCAGGAGCTCACAGCGGTCTCGATGGAGACTTCGGCGGGCTCGGGGAAGGCCGGACGGTGACGTGAGGGCGGTGGAGATCCATGGCGGTCGGCGGTGAAGAAGACGACGGTGGCGACGATGCAGCGCGTCCCTGGTCGTTTGGCTCGTCGAGGACGATGCGGGCGACGAGGCGGAGCACCTGGACTCGAAGAGAGGGCGATGGGGAGGCGGTGGTCGCGGTGGTGCTCGTCAGCGGAGGCGGGGCACGTTCGGTGAGGTGGGGAAACGGCGAGGGAGAGAGCAGGGGGAGAGTGAGAGCGGTCGGGGCGGCGCGTGGCGTCGTCCAGGGCGTCCAGATGACGAGGGGGAGAAGCAGGAGGTGGCGGGGAACGTGGCCCCGGCCGGACGCGTGGCCGCGCGCGCCGGCGCGTGCCCCTGTCCTCCTGGCGCGAGGAAGGGGATGACTGGCACGGCCAGCTGGCTGGGCCGGCCTGCTGGGCCGCTGGGCCAGGCCAGGCCGCACAGTGCTGGGCCAGCACAGGAACAGGTCGCACAGGGAGGTAAGCGCGGGTAAGTTTCTCCCTTTCTTTTTCTTTTTTATTTTCTAATATTTGTTTTGATTCAACAAAAATACTAAATCATTTTATTTTCTTATGCCAATTTTTATAGAAGCTAGTTATATTATTCCAGAGCTCCTTAATAAATGGCATAATTTTTGGACATATATTATATATATAACATATGTATATCCAAGGCAAAATAATTACTGGATTAATCCAAATGCCCAAAATAAATACTTATGAGCTCCGAAAAATATTGGTTTGATTTTTATCTTTGTCCAATATTTTCAGAGATCAACATGAGCATTTTCTTGGACCTCTTTGGAGCACTTTTTGTTTGGGCCATTTTAGAGATGATTCTGAGGGTTTCACAATTCCCCATTTCAAATTTAAATGGAATTTAAACATGATGCACACATGACTAGCTAGTCTAGGTCATACCAGAACTAGGGATGCGACACTTGCTCGCACCATTCGATTGGTGTAGATGGTGGGGATGTGGTGATGAAGTGAAGGGAAGAGCGGTACGCCCATCGCCCTGGCCATGTTTAGCCATATCCCTCGGTCTTGTCGATTGTCCGATGATGAAGTGGGCGGCCTTCGCCTCGTCGGTGCCCGGCCTGGTGATATCCGCCTTGTCGGTGTCTGACAGGATGACTTGCCTTCGCCTCGTTGGTGCCTGGCAAGATATGGATTGCTTCATCGGAAAAAGACATATCAATGGAGTATAGCTTTGCCTCGCCGGAGCTTGGACGATGTCGGGGAAGTGTGTTGATGTATAAGTTGGAGTAGACTTGAGTGTGGCCGCATGACAACGGTGCTAAAAGATGATGACAATACTATCTCATCGATGTAGACCTTGGGGCGTCGCAATTACAGGGACGACCTCCGCTCTGTGTAGACGGTTGATGTAGAAGAATCGCGGTGTGCCGGTGCAGTCTGTGTCGTCGCCGGGTGATAAGCCAGTGGAGATGGCGAAATCATGTAGGAGTTCGGAAGAGACGCTATAGACCGCGTCCTCGGCAGATGAAGAGTTGAAGTCGACGATCCCATGTCGGTGTAGGTGTGGTGCACTGAGGTGGTCTACGTCCTTTCCGGATGAGAAGTTGATGAAGATGTCGATGTTATGTCCATGTAGGTACAAGGTGGCTTGTCGAGGTAGTTAGCACCCGCAAGAGGATGTGAAGTCGATGAAGATCTTGACATCCTATCGATGAAGCAGTCTTTCTGGTCGAGCCGGAGGTCGAGGGCGACGGATCCAACATGGCCGTGAATGGTGTAGATGATGTCGGGCCGCACACCGGCATGGTGGAGATGGCACCGGGCTGCAGGCCAGCAGCTCCGACGTTGTCGCGGCGGTGTAGATGGTGCGAGGGCCGCGCGCCGGCAGCCCCTCCGATGTCATCACCAAGGTGGAGTTTAATGTCGTGCTACTCGCCTGCGTACCAATAGCCCCTGGTGTATTTGGCCGCACCAAAGCGTACGGGTGCAACATGTCATAAGTGAACATATATAGAAAGAAATGCAATGATAGGCAAAAAGCGATGCATTGTTTATTCAATAAATACTGCAATTAAGGCAGAACGATACAAATAGTGCGATAAGCAAGGGGTGGGACTATTTAACATGTCCCCTCCAGGGGTAGGCTACGGAATGGTGTATAAAACAGGTATAATGCTCGTAATGGAGACCACCTGGATACTCGTCGTAGCTTTTCTGCTTCCCTGGCTGTTGCATCGTGAGTTCGGCAGGTCTACTGCCGGACAGGGCTTCTGGAAAACGGAGTCCTGAGGATAAGAAAAAAAGGATGACACATTTGGGAGCCCCTGGTGTGGTTGAGCCGCACTCTGGGCATGCCGTGGTCATGCCCCTCCCCCTATGCCCATGGTATCTCCAGAGCGTAGTGATGTACGCGTGGTACTGGTCTCGCGATTTTGCGAGGGCTGGGGTTGGGGCCGCACTGCTACGCGTGCTCGGAACGTGCCAGGTGGTCTTGTTGTAGGTTACTCCGGCCGCGCTTGACCGTGTCCGATCGCTTAACAGCCGGACTCGAGAGTTGCCTTAAGAGGCTACTTTGTACTTCTGCCGCGAGAGCCGCTGTATGCTCCTCTGTTCGGGGAGAGCGTTCGGTATTTTCGTTGACCGTGATGACTCCTCGAGGGCCTGGCTGTCAGGACCCCGACTCAATGTCACATCGATCTAGCCTGTAACACCTCATATCACTTTGCGGCCTCACGCACGGTATTCCCACAGGTGTCGCCTTACCTTTGCCTGGGACCGTTTGCGCCTTTTGGCACACGTATATGATAGTGTCGCTAGCATCCATATGATAAGGAGCCCGGGCTGACATGGCTAGTCGTAAACCCAAAGTGGCACAGACTTACAGGGACAGGCATCCATGACCCATCATCGAACGTATCGGTCATCAGCGAGTAAGTTCCGGGCTGTAGCACTGGGCTAGCAGGACTCCAGTAAACCGGGCTGTAGCGGGCTAACAGGACTCCGGTACTCAACGTGTGACATTTCCCTGAAGGGACAGACACAGGAATGAACAAGGACACATGCCGGCCAGCCTAAGTGTTCCGGAGTAGTAGCAAGCTACCATGGCTCAGTGGAATCACTAGGAGACATTTCCCGGTAAGAGAGGCTACTAAAGATAAACAACTAGATAGTCAGATCCCACACATACCAAGCATTTCAATCATACACACAATATGCTCGATATGTGCAAATACAAGAAGGCATCACAACATGACTCTACAACACAAGTACTTTATTTAAAGGCTCAGAGAGCCATACATAGCATACACACAAGTACGGGTCACACGACCCACATTCAAGTCATACAAGCATACAAGCCAACAGCGGAAGTAACTTGTCTGAGTACAGACAACTAGTAAAATAAAAGAGGCTTGGGTAAGCCTAGCTAAACTACATGGTCCTTCACATGCTCAGGATCACCACCTGGGCCTTAGTCTACTCATCAATGTCAACGTCTACGAAGAACCCGTCGGAAGGGGTTGTAGCATCTTCTGAAAAATATAAATTAAAGCAACATGAGTACAAAGGTACTTAGCAAGACTTACATCAGATCCTACATACATGCACATTATCAAGAAGGGTTGGTGGGGTTATTGCAGCAAGCCAGCTTTGACTCTTGGCTAAGCTATCCTACGAGACTCCAACTTGAAATGGTTTTGCGTACACGAGTCCACAACTCACCACTTCAATACACTACCGAGGATCCACCTCCATCTTCCTACAGAAGAGCCATCCTCGGCACTCACGCTTATCTTGAGGCTTTTAGTAGTTTCCATTTACTTGTCTATGAACTGTATAGGCAACCAAGTAGTCCTTTACCGCGGACGCGGCTATTCGAATAGATGATGTTAACCCTGCAGGGGTGTACTTCTTCATACACGCTCTCACCACTTACCGCCGTTTACACGACATGTACTCGGCAACCTTCAAGCGGAAGCCCAATGTGGGTGTCGGCCACGACCTGCCTAGACACCTAAGTCTCTAGTCCAGGTTTATCGCCTATTCAGGTTCCATCCGCAGGGAGTCCGGCCGAGGTTTCCACATACGGCCCCGAACGATGTGAATAGGGTTCCCGAGATACCAAACGGGCATTCGGTACACCCGGCCACGTACCTACCGCATCACAGCCCACCCCTACGGTCAGCGCTTTTCACGGCCTCCAGTAGGCTACAAACACCAGAAACTACTTGCAACTCCTGGACAGAGGACTAGGGTGACTAAGAAGCCGAGAGGGTCCATTGGTATCGGGCCCAATGCATGGTAGTAGCTGATTCTTAAATCACACATACAGATCTCAGTGCTTAAGGACGGCTTCAATGAAACAACCAACCATGTACTCCTACATGGCCTCTCATCGATACCTTTACCAAATCATGTTCAACACATTACTCTCATACTGACTCGATCATTTCACTCTAGCCCATCACCCAGATGAACCAGACCTGACACAACTCTAAGCATAGCAGGCATAGCAAGGTAGGAACAACACAATCATATGGCTCAATCAACTCCTACACATGCTAGTGGGTTTCATCTAGTTACTGTGGCAATGACAGGTCATGCAGAGGAAATGGGTTCAACTACCGCAGCACACAGCAGTTTGAATCGCGTTGTCTTAATGCAGTAAAGAGAGCAGGAGCAAGAACATGGGATTGTATCGATATGATCAAATGGTTGGTTGCTTGCCTGATGGGTCGGTGCACTGGTATTGTTCTTCGTTGGGATAATCACGGTACTCCTTGGGGGCAGGACCTGCCGCAGAGAGCACCGATACACAAACATCACCAAACAGTATGCAACAATATGATGCATGCATGAGACATGGCAAAATGAGTGTATTGGGCTAATGCAACTAAGACCAGATGGGTTTGAACTATTTTGAACCAAGGATTCAAATTTCAAACTCATAAGTGGCCCTTTTAAGTGCTTTATCTTGTTCTGTGCTAAACAGCAGGTTAGCTTGTTTAAACATGCATGAAACCAGTACAAATGGATAGGTTGGATTTTTCTGATCATTTTTCATATATAACACTTTGCATTTGGAGCTATAGATTAATTTCTATGATTTTTTGAAGTTTGTGGTAATTTCTGGAATTTCCTGTGTAAAAATAATTCTAGTAAATAACTTACTGCGTCAGCAATACGTCAGGATGACGTCAGTGGTCAACGGATCTGGTCCAGGTCAAACTGACCAGTGGGTCCCGCATGTTAGTAGTTAATTAAACTAACTAAATTTAGTTTAAACTAATCTGGGTTAATTAGCAGAGGGGCCCCACCTGTCATAGACTCAGGGGAGTCAACCTGGACCCACCCCGGTCAAAGTCAATGGTCAAACACGCCGGCGTCTAGCCGCCGGCGAGGCCAAACGCGGCGGAGAGAGTGCATTTGTGCATTCCGGCGACCAAATGGGCTGCGGAGAGCATCTACGTGTAGCTAGGAACGAGCCGCAGCTCTTGGTGGTGGTGGTTGAGCTCGGGGTGGCCGGAAACGTCGCCGACGACGACTTTGGCGGTCGCCGGAGTCGGGTGAAGACGAATCCGAAGCTACGGGGCACGGCGAGGCAAGTGGTGAGGTGCGTTGGGCCCCTAGGGATGCGGTGAGTGCGTTAGACATGGTGGGGTGGCCGATGGTTAGCCGGAGACACGTCGGCGACGAGCTCAGCGGCGGCGCGTGCGGTGAAGCTCCGTGCGCTCACTGTGGTGCACGAGAGCAAGAAAGGAAAGGGGGAGGAGGTAGCCAGGCTCACGGCTGTCTTGAGGAAGCTGACGGCGCAGTCGGGGACGAGCTGGTGCGGCGGCGACGGTGAAAGGGATCTCCGGCGGTGGCCAGGTCGAACGAGGTCGGTGCAGTGGCCTCGGGGCAAGCGAGTGCTCGAGGCTCGGCTTGCTCGAAGGAACGGAGGGCGGCGAAGCTCCTAGACACGGTGGCGCGGCGCAGGGACGACGGAGAGCGCGACTACGACGGCGGTGCGGCGGCGGTGTCATCGGCCATGGTGCGGGAGAGCGAGGGAGAGGAGCTAGGGAGGAGGGAGCGTGTCCGTGAGCTCGAGGGGGAAGTGGGCGATCGACCCAGGGCAGCAGAACGGCGAGAGGAGGAAGCAGAGCGGCAGGCAGCTGCGTGGCGCGCTACGGTGCCAACGTCGAGCACCTGGCTGCCTGCCTGGCGAGGCCAAGCAGCTCACTAGAGCGGTGGATGGGCTTGGCTGGCTAGGTGGGCTGGCTGGTGGCTGCCAGGTTAGTTCCCTCTCTCTCTTTTATATTTCTGTTTTCTATTTATTTCTGTAGCTTTGTGGACTTTCTAAAAATGCCTAAGCAACTACAAAAATCCCCAAACTGCTCATGCCCACTGTTTAAAATATAAACAACATGGAACATTTTAGTTTAGGATTATTCGAACATTTAAAATATTTTATAAATTTTAAATGCCCAAATTCAAATACTTATGATTTAATTCAAAAACATTAGGATGACCTAGGAAATTGTGCACCACTTTTGGCAGAGGTTCTGAACCAAGACAAAAATAATGGACATTTTAGAAGGGCATTTCAGGTTCATTGAAAATATTTTTAGTAAACCCTAGTTGGATTCAGAGGGGGCTGGGGGTTCTGTCATCCCCATTTCAGGTTTCTGTTGAATAGAATAGACATGATGCAACACTCTAATGCATGAACTAGCTAGGGTGTGACAACTCACCCCCACTCAAAAGAATCTCGTCCCGAGATTTAGGTTCCTTCGGGAAGAAGGCGGGATACTCAAGTCGAAGACGATCCTCCCTTTCCCAAGTTGCTTCTTTCTCAGAATGGTGCGACCATTGAACCTTGAGAAACTTGATATTATGTCGTCGAGTGGTATGCTCGGCTTGATCGAGGATACGAACGGGGTACTCTCGATACGTGAGATTATCTTGAAGATCAAGCGTTTCGTGGTCCACTCCACGGATAGGATCCGAGAAGCAACGCCTGACGTAGTTCCAATTGGTAGGCAACTTCTCCTTGTTTGGCAAGAATGCGAAAAGGTCCAATGTAGCGAGGAGCCAATTTGCCTTCGATACCGAAACGATGGGTTCCCTTCAGAGGAGTAACCCGAAGGTAAGCCTTCTCGTCAACCTCAAAAGTCATAGCCTTATGTTTTCGGTCATATTGACTCTTTTGACGAGATTGGGCTGTTTTCAACTTTTCACGAACGATGCGAACTTGTTCTTCTGCTTCCTGGATCATATCCGGGCCAAAGAATTGTCTTTCCCCGGTTTCTGACCAGTTAAGAGGCGTTCGATACCTTCATCCATAGAGAACTTCAAAAGGGGCTTTACCCAAGCTAGATTGATAGCTGTTGTTATAAGCAAATTCGGCAAATGGAAGGCATTTCTCCCAATCCATTCCGAATGAGATAACAGAAGCTCGAAGCATGTCTTCTAGGATCTGGTTGACGCGTTCTACTTGACCACTTGATTGAGGGTGAAAGGCAGTGCTAAAGGAAAGGCGGGTTCCCATAGCATTTGGAAACTTTCCCAAAATCGAGAGGTGAAGAGACTTCCTCGATCCGAGTTAATTTCCAGTGGAACACCATGGAGAGACATTATTCGGGAGATGTACAAATCTGCTAACTGACTAGCGGTTATACTCTTGCGAACAGGCAAGAAATGGGCCACTTTGGAAAGACGGTCGATAACGATGAAGATAGCATTATTCCCTCTCTTGGTCCTGGGAAAACCGGTGATGAAATCCATACCAATTTTATCCCATTTCCATTCAGGAATAGCTAAGGGTTGAAGGGTGCCAGCAGGCCGTTGATGCTCTGCTTTCACACGATGACAGACGTCACAGTTAGCAATATACTGAGCAATTTCTCTCTTCATCCTAGTCCACCAGAACCTCTGGCGTAGGTCCTGATACATCTTAGTGCTACCGGGATGAATGGTGAGAGGAGAATCATGAGCTTCCTTAAGGATGAATCGCCTCAGGTTTCGCACTTTGGGAACCACTAGACGGTTCCTGAAGTATACGACTCCTTGATCATCAATGGAGAAACAATCCACAACTCCTTTCTTGATGTTTCTTTTGATGCGGGAAATCCCCGGATCTACCTTCTGAGCTTTGATGATCTGATCCGTAAGGGTAGGTTTCGCCACCAAGGTGGAAAGGAATCCTTGAGGAACGATGTGAAGGTTAAGCTTTCGAAATTCCTCGTGGAGAAGTGGTTGACTTTGTTGCAACATCAGATTGTTGCAATAAGATTTACGACTTAGCGCATTAGCCATGACATTGGCCTTTCCTGGGGTGTAAGTTATCCCTAAGTCCAAATCTGTGATCAACTCGACCCAACATCTTTGCCTGAGATTCAAATCCGGTTGGGTGAATATGTACTTTAGACTTTGGTGATCAGTGAAGATCTCGCAACGATTACCGGGGAGGTAATGTCGCCAGGTTTTGAGTGCATGGACTACAGCTGCAAGCTCTAGATCATGAGTAGGGTAGTTTTCCTCATGTGGGTGTAATTGCCGTGAAGCATAAGCAATTACGTGTCGATCTAGCATGAGAATACAACCTAGTCCTTGTCGCGAGGCGTCGCAATAGGTAACAAAGTCCTTGGAGAAATCTGGTGGTACCAGTACGGGAGCAGAAGTCAAGCGTCTTTTCAGTTCCTAGAAACTGTGCTCAGATTGTGGAGTCCACTCGAACTTTTTATCTTTCTTGAGGAGTTCAGTTAGAGGCTTAGCAACTTTGGAGAAATTCTTGACAAAGCGGCGACAATAGCTCGCTAAGCCAAGGAAACTCTGAACTTGCTTGACCGATTCAGGTGGAGTCCAATTAAGGACGGCTTGAACTCGCTCGGGATTGACAACAATACCTTTACCAGAAATTACATGTCCTAGATAGGTCACTTCTGGCAACCAAAATTCGCATTTAGAGAACTTGGCATAAAGGCGATGCTCTCGAAGTTTCATCAACACTAGCCTTAGATGTTCGGCATGTTCTTCCTCGTTCTTGGAGTAGATGAGTATATCATCGAGGTAAACCACGATGAATTTATCCAAATACTCCATGAAGATTGAGTTCATTAACCGAGAGAAGGTGGCTGGAGCGTTGGTTAAACCGAAGGACATGACGGTGTACTCGTATTGGCCGTAACGAGTAACAAAGGCCGTTTTGGGAATGTCCCCGTTCCAGATTTTGATTTGATGGTAGCCCAACCTCAAATACATCTTAGAGAAGACTGAGGATCCAGCGAGCTAATCATACAGGTCGTTGATCCTGGGGAGCGGATACTTGTTCTTTATTGTGACCAAGTTGACGGGTCGATAATCTACAACCATCCAGTCCGTACCATCCTTCTTCTTGACGAAGAGGACGGGGCAAGCCCATGGAGATGAACTAGGATGGATGAAACCCTTTTTCAAGGACTCATCTAGTTGTTTCTTAAGTTCGGCTAGTTCTAGTGGTGCCATTTTATAGGGTCTTCTAGAAATTGGGACGGTTCCTGGAATGAGATCTATCACGAACTCGACATCTCTGTCAGGTGGGACACCTGGCAATTCTTCTGGAAAGACTTCCGGAAAGTCGCGGACTACCGGAACGTCTTCGAGGTCTGGCAAGGGACTGGAATTAAGAGAATATAGCTGTCGCTTGGCTATTCAGGTCAAGACATTGACTATCTTTCCCAAGGGTGCGTGAGTTGAACAGTCCTAGTGAAACAATCAATCTTGGCATGATGGGCTGACATCCAGTCCATACCCAAGATGATATTGATGTCCGAAGATTTAAGAGCTATCAAAGATGCAAGGAAGACAAGTCTGTCGACCTGAATTTCATTTCCATGGCTTACTCTAGAAGTTTGCCATTTGGATCCCGGGGTTTGAATTACCATGGAGGTGGGCATATCATAGAATGCGGTGTTATGCAAGCGGGTATAGCTTTCGGATATGAATGAATGAGATGCTCCAGTATCGAAAAGAACAGATGCCGGGTGGCAATTAACAAGGAGCGTACCGAGAACGACGTTGGGATCCTCTTGGGCTTCTTCAGTTGAGACACAATTCACATGGCCACGTGCAGTGGTGGCCGGCTTGGCATAGAACACCTTTCCTGCTGGCTTGCCACGGCCAACAGCTTTTCCAGACTGGTTGGGGTTGGTCTGGGGACACTCGCGCATGTAGTGGCCCGATTCCCCACACTTGAAGCACGTCACGAGGCTGGTGCGTGGAGGAGCATTGTTGGTTGGCCCACCATAGGGCTTAGCTGGTGCATACTGCTGAGCTGGGCGAGGCGCCTGATAGGATGGCCTCGGTGTGAACCTGGGTGGCAGGGCAGTGTTAGGCACCCACACCCGGCGCTTCTGTGGTCCAGCACCGAAAGAGGAACCCAAGTCACGGCCATGCTTACGTGTTGCTTCGAAATCAGTCTGACCCGTCTCAGCACTGATGGCTTTGTTCACAAGCTTCTGGAAAGAGGTGCACTCATGCAGACGGAGATCTCGGTGAAGCTCGGGGCTAAGTCCCTTGCGGAACCTTGCCTGCTTCTTGGCATCAGTGGAGACCTCTTCGGTGGCATAGCATGCGAGGTTACCGAACTCCCTGCTGTAAGCATCCACAGAGAGTCGACCTTGGGTGAAACTGCAGAACTCCTCATGTTTACGATCCATGAGACCCTCCGGAATGCAATGTTCACGGAAAGCCTCACTAAATTCTGCCGAAGTAGTGACATGGCCAGCTGGGCGCATAGCCACATAGTTCTCCCACCAGAGACTGACGGGGCCTTCGAGATGATATGCAGCAAAGGTGACCTTATCAGCCTCAGCTACGAGTGCAGAACATAGATTGTGAGTAATGCTGCGAAGCCAGTCATCAGCGTCGAGAGGCTCGACGGAGTGGTGGAAGGTAGGTGGGTGTAACTTGATGAAGTCACTGAGCGACACCAAGTTATTCCTCTGATGTTTTGCTGTGTTCTGTTCGATGCGCTCGAACAAACGGTTGGTCTCCCGCTTGTTTCTCTCGGCCTCCAGTATAACTTTGGCCAGAGAAGGAGGGTGAGGCAGGTTTGCTTCCCCAACTCTGCTGCCTTCGGCCTGCTCTGGGGGAGCAGGGTTGTTGCGGGTGTTGACCATCCTAGGAAAACAAGACAATGGTTTAGTCCAGGATGATAAGATTCTGACATAGAAATGTAGAATGTAATGGATAACTCGGAATGCGAGATGATCATTCGTATGACATGGTAGATACAGAAACTGCTTCTTTTATTCCATCGTCATACACACCATACAAGGTTTAGTACAAGACCAAACGAAGTACTACTACGGTGAAAGGAAGATTACATCTCATCGGAGGCATTCCAAGCTCCTATACAATATTTTTCCTACACCTCCGGAATGATACACACTAAGTCATATTCCACAAGTCACGCAGGACGGCGGAAATACAACTATTACAATACTAGTGGAGCTACTACTAACTCAGACATCTCCGTAGTAGTTCTCATAGAAGTCTCCTCCATAGCCTGGAAGTTCAACGTGAGCATCCGGGAACAGACGGTCCTGAGGAGCCTGTGGACCATAAGGGCTAGGGTGAGGTCTTGGACCAACAAACGGTGGCCTGCGGGGACCACGAGGTGGGGTGATGCCCCCCACATCACGCCAATCCATCATGTCTGGCAGAGCAGATCTAACAGGATATAGGTCTCTCATATCCATATATCCAGCTTGCACAGCCGGTGCAAACCGAGTCAAGGTGGCCCAGTGATCAGAACGGGTGTTGAAAAGCTCCGGTCTCAAGGCCCGATTCTCTCGGTCCTTATCCTCGAGCATCTCGGCAGTGGTGCGAGTTAGTGAGTCCTCCTGACTGGAAGTCAGCATAGATAGCCCGGAGATACCCATGCGCTCCAGGGAGTGAAGCTGGCATATACCGGAAGTCGGTGTTGCGAAGCAGGCTAGTCCTGACTCGCATGATGGTCATCATAGAGTAGGCAGCATCTTGCACAGCCATCTCAATAATAACACCGAGTCCATAGGAACAGTGGAGGGGCTCGGTGGATCCAGGATAAGAGGGAAATATCCTGACAGTGCAGAGATATTGGCTTTGATTAAAGTCTCAGAACTGCTCTTCGACCGTGTATTCGGGATACCAACGGTAACCCGTCTCGATCATTACCCGGACTAACATAGCCGTATGACCGGGCACGTCGATGCACCGTGTCAGGCGAACCACTTGGTTTTGATCACGAGTGGCCATCTGAAAGCACAACCACAATGCAAAGGCACTAGAATTTCTAGCAGAATTTGGACAGCATAACGGCTGTAAATGCTCAAAAAGGATTTTGAGACATCTTACAAAGAATTGCATAGACACTCAACAATATCATATCAAGGTTCTAACTCCAACTTAACAACATAACAGGGTAGTAGAACTGAACTAGGCTTGTAATCATCAAACCTATAAGGTACTACTGATTAGTAACACGTGAACCTGATAGAGAGAAGAGATCCTAATCCTTAACCCCCGGTGGAAGAATGGACTGACTCAGATCAGAATGCCATGAGGTAAAGGAGTAAAAAGAGCCTTACGTACCATCCCACAATCAATTCCCCTACATATAACTAAAGCATTTCTAGACTCAACATCAACCAGTTTGGCTTGGAGAACCTACAGGCAGTCCGGCTCTGATGCCAACGCTGTCAGGACCTCGACTCAATGTCACATCGATCTAGCCTGTAACACCTCATATCACTTTGCGGCCTCACGCACGGTATTGTCGCCTTACCTTTGCCCGGGACCGTTTGCGCCTTTTGGCACACGTATATGATAGTGTCGCTAGCATCCATATGATAAGGAGCCCGGGCTGACATGGCTAGTCGTAAACCCAAAGTGGCACAGACTTACAGGGAAAGGCATCCATGACCCAGCATCAAACGTGTCGGTCATCAGTGAGTAAGTTCCGGGCTGTAGCACTGGGCTAGCAGGACTCCGGTAAACCAGGCTGTAGTGGGCTAACAGGACTCCGGTACTCAACGCGTGACATTTCCCCGAAGGGATAGACACAGGAACGAAGAAGGACACATGCCGGCCAGCCTAAGTGTTCCGGAGCAGTAGCAAGCTACCATGGCTCAGTGGAATCACTAGGAGACATTTCCCGGTAAGAGAGGCTACTAAAGATAAACAACTAGATAGTCAGATCCCACACATACCAAGCATTTCAATTATACACACAATATGCTCGATATCAGCAAATACAACAAGGCATCACAACATGACTCTACAACACAAGTACTTTATTTAAAGGCTCAGAGAGCCATACATAGCATACACACAAGTACGGGTCACACGACCCACATTCAAGTCATACAAGCATACAAGCCAACAGCGGAAGTAACTTGTCTAAGTATAGACAACTAGTAAAATAAAAGAGGCTTGGGTAAGCCTAGCTAAACTACATGGTCCTTCACATGCTGAGGATCACCACCTGGGCCTTATTCTACTCATCGATGTCAACGTCTACGAAGAACCCGTTGGAAGGGGTTGTAGCATCTTCTGAAAAATATAAATTAAAGCAACATGAGTACAAAGGTACTCAACAAGACTTACATCAGATCCTACATACATGCACATTATCAAGAAGGGTTGGTGGGGTTATTGCAGCAAGCCAGCTTTGACTCTTGGCTAAGCTATCCTACGAGACTTCAACTTGAAATGGTTTTGCGTACACGAGTCCACTACTCACCACTTCAATACACTACCGAGGATCCACCTCCGTCTTCCTACGGAAGAGCCATCCTCGGCACTCATGCTTATCTTGAGGCATTTAGTAGTTTCCATTTACTTGTCTATGAACTGTATAGGCAACCAATTAGTCCTTTACCGCGGACACGGCTATTCGAATAGATGATGTTAACCCTGCAGGGGTGTACTTCTTCATACACGCTCTCACCACTTACCGCCGTTTACACGACATGTACTTGGCAACCTTCAAGCGGAAGCCCAACGTGGGCGTCGGCCACGACCTACCTAGACACCTAAGTCTCTAGTCCAGGTTTATCGCCTATTCAGGTTCCATCCGCAGGGAGTCCGGCCGAGGTTTCCACATACGGCCCCGAATGATGTGAACAGGGTTCCCGAGATACCAAACGGGCATCCGGTACACCCGGCCACGTACCTACCGGATCACAGCCCACCCCTATGGTCAGCGCTGTCCACAGCCTCCAGAAGGCTACAAACACCAGAAACTACTTGCAACTCCTGGACAGAGGACTAGGGTGAATAAGAAGCCGAGAGGGTCCATTGGTTTCGGGCCCAATGCATGGTAGTAGCTGATTCTTAAATCACACATACAGATCTCAGTGCTTAAGGACGGCTTCAATGAAACAACCCACCATGTACTCCTACATGGCCTCTCATCGATACCTTTACCAAATCGTGTTCAACACATTACTCTCATACTGACATGATCATTTCACTCTAGCCCATCACCCAGATGAACCAGACCTGACACAACTCTAAGCATAGCAGGCATAGCAAGGTAGGAACAACACAATCATATGGCTCAATCAACTCCTACACATGCTAGTGGGTTTTTATCTAGTTACTGTGGCAATGACAGGTCATGCAGAGGAAATGGGTTCAACTACCGCAGCACACAGCAGTTTGAATCGCGTTGTCTTAATGCAGTAAAGAGAGCAGGAGCAAGAACATGGGATTGTATCGATATGATCAAATGGTTGGTTGCTTGCCTGATGGGTCGGTGCACTGGTATTGTTCTTCGTTGGGATAATCACGGTACTCCTCGGGGGCAGGACCTGCCGCAGAGAGCACCGATACACAAACATCACCAAACAGTATGCAACAATATGATGCATGCATGAGACATGGAAAAGTGAGTGTATTGGGCTAATGCAACTAAGACCAGATGGGTTTGAACTATTTTGAACCAAGGATTCAAATTTCAAACTCATAAGTGGCCCTTTTAAGTGCTTTATCTTGTTCTGTGCTAAACAGCAGGTTAGCTTGTTTAAACATGCATGAAACCAGTACAGATGGATAGGTTGGATTTTTTTGATCATTTTTCATATATAACACTTTGCATTTGGAGCTACAGATTAATTTCTATGATTTTTTGAAGTTTGTGGTAATTTCTGGAATTTCCTGTGTAAAAATAATTCCAGTAAATAACTTACTGCGTCAGCAATACGTCAGGATGACGTCAGTGGTCAACGGAGCTGGTCCAGGTCAAACTGTCCAATGGGTCCCGCATGTTAGTAGTTAATTAAACTAACTAAATTTAGTTTAAACTAATCTGGGTTAATTAGCAGAGGGGCCCCACCTGTCATAGACTCAGGGGAGTCAACCTGGACCCACCCCGGTCAAAGTCAATTGTCAAACACGCCGGCATCTAGCCGCCGGCGAGGCTAGATGCGGTGGAGAGAGTGCATTTGTGCAATCCGGCGACCAAATGGGCGGTGGAGAGCATCTACGTGTAGCTGGGAACGAGCCGCAGCTCTTGGTGGTGGTGGTTGAGCTCGGGGTGGCCGGAAACGTCGCCGGCGACGACTTTGCGGTCGCCGGAGTCGGGTGAAGACGAATCCGAAGCTACAGGGCACGGCGAGGCACGTGGTGAGGTGCGTTGGGCCCCTAGGGATGCGGTGAGTGCGTTAGACATGGTGGGGTGGCCGGTGGTTAGCCGGAGACACGTCGGCGACGAGCTCGGCGGCGGCGCGTGCGGTGAAGCTCCGTGCGCTCGCTGTGGTGCACGAGAGCAAGAAAGGAAAGGGGGAGGAGGTAGCCAGCCTCACGACGGTCTTGAGGAAGCTGACGGCGCGGTCAGGGACGAGCTGGTGCGGCGGCGACGGCGAAAAGGATCTTCGGCGGTGGCGAGGTCGAACGAGGTCGGTGCAGTAGCCTCGGGGCAAGCGAGCGCTCGAGGCTCGGCTTGCTCGAAGGAACGGAGGGCAGCGAAGCTCCTAGACACGGTGGCGCAGCGCAGGGACGACGGAGAGCGCGACTACGGCGGCGGTGGCGTCGGCCATGGTGCAGGAGAGCTAGGGAGAGGAGCTGGGGAGGAGGGAGCGTGTCCGTGAGCTCGAGGGGGAAGTGAGCGATCGACCCAAGGCGGCAGAACGGCGAGAGGAGGAAGCAGAGCGGTAGGCAGCTGCGTGGCGCGCTACGGTGCCGACGTCGAGCACCTGGCTGCCTGCCTGGCGAGCCCAAGCAGCTCACTGGAGCGGTGGCTGGGCTGGGCCGGCTAGGCGGGCTGACTGGTGGCTGCCAGGTTAGTTCCCTCTCTCTCTTTTATATTTCTGTTTTCTATTTATTTCTGTAGCTTTGTGGACTTTCTAAAAATACCTAAGCAACTCCAAAAATCCCCAAACTGCTCATGCCCACTGTTTAAAATATAAACAACATGGAACATTTTAGTTTAGGATTATTTGAACATTTAAAATATTTTATAAATTTTAAATGCCCAAATTCAAATACTTATGATTTAATTCAAAAACCTTAGGATGACCTAGGAAATTGTGCACCACTTTTGGCAGAGGTTCATTTTAGAAGGGCATTTCAGGTTCATTGAAAATATTTTTAGTAAACCCTAGTTGGATTCAGAGGGGGCTGGGGGTTCTGTCATCCCCATTTCAGGTTTCTGTTGAATAGAATAGACATGATGCAACACTCTAATGCATGAACTAGCTAGGGTGTGACACAGGCATCTTGAGCTTGAGGTATGCGTAGTGCGGCACCACATTGAACTTTGCAAATGCGGTTCGTCCGAGCAGTGCATGATAGCCGCTGCGGAACGGAACTATGTCGAAGATTAACTCCTCGCTTCGGAAGTTATCCGGGGATCCGAAGACCACTTCAAGTGTAACTGAGCCTGTACAATTGGCCTCTACACCTGGTATGACGCCTTTGAAGGTCGTCTTTGTGGGTTTAATCCTTGAGGGGTCTATGCCCATCTTGCGGATTGTATCCTGATAAAGCAGGTTCAGGCTGCTGCCGCCGTCCATCAGGACTCTAGTGAGGTGGAATCCGTCGACGATTGGGTCTAAAACCAATGCGGCAAATCCGCCATGGCGGATGCTGGTGGGGTGGTCCCTTCGATCAAAAGTGATCGAGCAGGAGGACCACGGATTGAACTTTGGGGCGACTGGCTCCATCGCATATACGTCCCTGAGCGCACGCTTCCGCTCCCTTTTGGGTATGTGGGTTGCGTATATCATGTTCACCGTCCGTACTTGTGGGGGGAAGCCCGTCTGTCCTCTATTGTTCGGCGGCCGTGTCTCCTCCTTGTCATCGCTATGCAGCCCCTTGTCGTTGCTTTCGGCGATTAACTTGCCTGCCTGCTTGAACACCCAACAATCCCTGTTGGTGTGATTAGCTGGCTTTTCGGGGGTGCCATGTATCTGGCACAAGCGATCGAGTATCTGGTCCAAATTGGACGGGCCCGGAGTAGTTCTTTTGAATGGCTTTTTCCGCTGACCAGGTTTAGAGCCTCTGAATCCGGCGTTGACTGCCGTATCTTCAGTATTATCACCGTTAATGCGTCTCTTGTGCTTATTGCGACGCGACCTGCCATTGCTGTCTTTGGTATCCGAACTACTAGAGTTTTTGGTTAGGTTGTTACTGCGGGCTAGCCAGCTGTCTTCTCCCGCACAGAAGCGGGTCATGAGTGATGTGAGGGCTGCCATTGATTTCAGCTTTTCCTGTCCTAGGTGCCGGGCAAGCCGTTCGTCATGGATGTTATGTTTGAAGGCTACAAGGGCCTCTGCATCCGGACAGTCGACTATTTGATTTTTCTTGGTTAAGAACCGTGTCCAGAATTGTCTGGCCGATTCGTCTGGCTGCTGAATTATGTGGCATAGGCCATCAGCGTCTGGTGGTCGCACATATGTGCCCTGGAAGTTATCAAGGAATGCGGCTTCTAGGTTCTCCCAACACCCAATTGATTCTGCTGGCAAGCTATTGAGCCAATGCCGAGCTGGTCCTTTAAGCTTGAGTGGGAGGTATTTGATGGCATGAAGATCATCACCGCGGGCCATGTGGATATGAAGAAGATAGTCTTCGATCCAAACCATAGGATCTGTTGTGCCATCGTAGGATTCAATGTTTACGGGTTTGAAACCTTCGGGGATATGATGATCCATTACTTCATCTGTGAAGCATAGTGGATGTGCGGCGCCTCTATATTGGGCTATATCACGACGCAGCTCAAGCGAGCTTTGTCTACTATGTTCGGCCCGGCCGGAATTGCTGTATTCGGCGTGACGGTTGTCGTCGCGTATCATGGGGCACCCACGCGATCCGTAGATCGATCTTGTTTGTCTTGCCTTATCCTCCAATATGTCTTGCAAGTCCGGCACATTCCCCCGTAGCTTTGTACTTTTCGACCGATGCCAGGGTGCGGCTTTAGTGGAGGGCGTAGAGGCCTCTCTGTCGCGGCCACGAGGTGGCCGGTCGGCCGTATTGTGCACTAGTGATGTAGCTTTATGTGCTTCCTCCTCTAATCGGGGTAGCAGCTTGCGTTTGGGGTAGCTTTTGGAGGGGCGTTCGAGTTCATATTCTTAGGCCGCAAGGACTTCAGTCCATCTGTCGGCTAGCAGGTCTTGGTCAGCTCTAAGATGTTGCTGCTTTTTCTTGAGGCTGCTTGCCGTGGCCATAAGCCTGCGTTTGAAACGCTCTTGTCGACGGGATCCTCAGGCACGACAAATTCTTCGTCGTCGAGGCTTGCCTCGTCTCCGGAGGGAGGCATATAATTATCGCCCTCTACCTCTCAGTCTGTCGCTCTCTCGTGAGGGCTGGCTTCTCTGTCCTCCTGTGCTAAATCTTCCTGGAGGGGGTTGTCTTCGGCACTGTCCGGGGTTTTATTGTCTCCGGAGCCGGAATCTCCATTTTTGTTGTGGCAGGATTTAGAGCGGCGCCGCTGACGCCGGCGCTAAGGCTGTTTCTTGGAGGGGTCAATCTCCGCTATTCCATCGCCATTCCCATCCTTTGGGATGTCCACCATGTATATGTCGTATGACGAGGTGGCTTTCCAGTGCCCCGTAGGCGCTGGTTCTTGGTCATCTCCGGCATCGTCATCCATACCATCGATGTCTTCGAAGTCGAAGTATAGCATGTCGGTTAAGTCATCGACAGTGGCTACGAAGTGGGTGGTGGGTGGGTTTTGAATTTCTTCGTCGTCCGCATCCCAACCGTTCTGACCATAATCCAGCCAGGGCTCTCCTGATAAAGAGAGACACTTTAGCGCATTCAGGATGTCGCCAAAAGGCGAGTGCTGAAAGATGTCCGCAGCGGTGAACTACATGATCGGCGCCCAATCGGATTCGATTGGCAGGGGCGCGGAAGGCTCGGGATCCGGAGAGGAGTCCGGCACCTTGGAGTCACGAGCTTCACAAGGGACAGGATCGGTATTCAGCTCTATCGCCGTAGAGGTAGCAGCCCCCGAGGTGATGCCCAGCCACCCATCCTCGATTGGCGCAGTCGGCTCCGAGCTAAGGGTCGGAGCAGACTCTTGTGCGGCCTCCAGGGCAATGTCCGCCAGCAGAGCTAAATTATGCCCATCGTGACAGTGCGGCGCGCTCGGCTGTGGCTCGAATCCGTTGAAGATCAAGTCTCCGCGGATGTCGGCCGTATAGTTCAAACTTCCAAATCTGACCTGATGGCCAGGGCCATAGCTTTTGATCTGCTCCAGATGGCCAAGTGAATTGTCCCACAGTGCGAAGCCGCCGAATACGAAGATCTGTCCGGGGAGAAAAGTCTTACCCCGGACCACGTTGTTGTTGACGATCTAAGGAGCCATCGGGCCTATGGGTGATGACACAGAGGAACTCTCAATGAAAGCACCAATGTCGGTGTCAAAACCGGCAGATCTCAGGTAGGGGGTCCCGAACTGTGCGTCTAGGCGGATGGTAACAGGAGACAAGGGACACGATGTTTTTACCCAGGTTCGGGCCCTCTCAATGGAGGTAAAACCCTACTCCTGCTTGTTTAATATTGATGATATGGGTAGTACAAGAGTAGATCTACCACGAGATCAAGGAGGCTAAACCCTAGAAGCTAGCCTATGGTATGATTGTTGTTCGTCCTACGGACTAAAACCCTCCGATTTATATAGACACCGGAGAGGGCTAGGGTTACACAGAGTGGGTTACAATGGTAGGAGATCTACATATCCATATCGCCAAGCTTGCCTTCCACGCCAAGGAAAGTCCCATCCGGACACGGGACGAAGTCTTCAATCTTGTATATTCATAGTCTTGGAGTCCGGCGGACGGTGATAGTTCGGCTATCCGGACACCCCCTAGTCTAGGACTCCCTCAGCAGCCTTAGCGCGAAGGCGTTGAGCAGCCTCCACGTCTCCTTTCGTATCCACCCTTGTTGACTCCTTCAACGGGGCACGTGCCTCGAGCATTAGCTCCCGACACTCCTTCTTCGCCTTGGCGGCCTCCCGCCTTTGCACCTTTTTTTGACTGCACAGTTTGAAACTGCGCGAGATCTTCGGCTTGGTAGATGTAGACCCTGGTGGCATGCTTGAAGAAGACCATAGGCGACAATGATCCATACTAGATCATCGCGGCTCCGATTTGCTGCTGTGGGAGAGTTCACCTACAAGAAAGAGGCTTACTAGCGAAGATCCTTGCGGCATGATGTGCACATTGGAGATTAGCGAAGAAGAATTCGATGACCACAACAAAGCAAAGATGGGAGGAGAACCACATCCCACCGGGCGTGCCAATTTGTTTGACACGAGAAATAATAAAAATAATGTGGGTTATTGCATTATTATCTCTCTATGCTTCAGGGGAAAATAAACGTTGCGGGCGTGCCAATGTACTAAGTACACAAATAAATATAGGGAAACATGCACTTTATTAATCTCTCACTGGAGAAACAAAAATACAAGATCCCTTTACATATGCGCTCCGTGGCCTACTAGTGCCGCCGGCCTGACTATAGCGATTGCGGTCTCTTGGTTCCCGAGGCCTCGGAAGGCTCCCGGTTAATTACTCCCGCGGGTTACTCCACGAGACACCTCCGATTTCCGTTTGGTCGTATTCGTCGTCTTCGCCTTGCGCTCTCCATGCATGATGATGGTGGTGTATGAGCAGCGGCAGAGCCTGTGTCCTCATCGGTACACGCGCCGCTCAAAACGTGGCTTTGTGCTAGCCACGTCCGCCCTCGCCGTCACGCCTCGTCGGTCTTGGCGGCGATGATGTAGTTGGGTTGAAGTTGCATGGGTCCTGCTTGGCTCGGACTTCTAGATGACCTAGCGGACTCATCGGGGTATGCAAGGGGTATGCCTCGCGGGAGTAAGTTGTTTAGGAGACCGATGTCAGTGTAAAATCATCGCACGCTCACATCGGCATGGCCGGTGTGGTTGGCACCTCGTCTCGGCTAGACGCCGAGTATTCGGTAGTCCGTCCAGACAAAGGGCACTGCCTCACAGGGCCGTGGAAAGGTGATGTTGTAGAGTCTGCGTCGCCATGAGCTGGTGCTACATCAAACGGTAACCTGTACGCCGGCGACACCATGGACCTGTTTGCCAATGGCCTATCCGCCGAGATGGGTGCGCCTCACTTGATTGGACGGCAAGTCTATGGAAGTTCGCTTTATTAGGGGGCACTGCCGGGCGAACTCTTGGATATAGATGATCGTAGTGGTTGCGTCGCCTTGTATCAGCTGGATGTCATCTTGATTGTTCTGCTAGGATAAGGGCGCCGGCTCACAGGGTTGACAAACGGTGGCGTCGTAAAGGTCACGTCGCCTTGGAAGGTGCTACATCAAAGGGTGACCTGTACGCCAGGAACGCCATGGAGCTGTGCACCGAGACCTATACGTCGAGGACCCGTCCGCCATGGTCGGTGCCTCGTCTTGGCTAAACGCCATATTCGGTGGTTTGCCGAGACAAGTATCACACCAAGACCTGTACGGCAAGGACCTGTTCGCCATGGTGGGTGCGCCTTCAAAGGTGGGATTGGTCTCGGGCTGCATTGTCGTGAGCACCGGTTTCGCCATGTCGTCTCCTCCGGGAAGCAAGACATCCGACCTATTTGCCGCGATCGGGACACCAAGGACTTGTGCACCGGAGAGACCTGTTCGCCATGGACTTGACTCGGGCTACGTCATTGCGAGATCCGGTTCCGCCATGCCGTATCCTCCTGGAAGCATGGTGTAAAACCTGTACACCAGCGTCCCGTTCGCCATGAACCTGTTCACCATGGACCTAATCGTCGTTGTCCTGTGCGCTGACATCGTAGACCTCCGAAGGAGCTAGAGGCTGGACTATGTTGTTGGCGAGCTCTGGCTGCTCCCGAGTCATCTTCGCCGGGCGTGCCATCCACCGCCTCTGTTGCACTTGGTAGAGGACGAGCGTCGTGTCGTCCACTGCCATCTCCGTTGGATGTGTTCTCCGCCGCCACATTGTACCGTAGAGAGAGAAAAGGGTGCTAACGCTCCATCTTCATCGCCACCAGTGCATTCATCGAGGGTGTGTGTACGAGGGCACCACCGCGCTCTTCCTTGGCGCACGCACCTTCACCATGGGCGTGTCCTCCATGGGCGCATCTCCCTCTTAGGCGTGTGTTGGACTTGCACGTCATCGCTCTGGTGGGTATGTTTGCTGCGTGAAGCCTTTGCCCTTCTCCCGCTTCGGGCGCACATGTTGCGCGCACCGTCACCTCCTCCTGTTGCTCGGACCCTCTGCAAAATAGCCGAGAACACATAGAAAAAGAAAGATTATTGCCACGGGCGCGTTCTCCTAAGTGCACATCCCGTCTTGGTCTCCTCAGGTACAAGCACGGTTCGTCGCGCCTTCAGGCTGGCTGAGTTCTCTGGACGCCGCCACCACGGGTGCGTCTCCTTCTCCCATACGTAACCTTCTTCTCCTCTTCTCTGCCTGGATGTGTTCTGCCTCCCCCGCAAGACGGTAGTGGTGCATACGTACTGCACGAACCATGCATGCATACGTCCTCGGGCCATCCTACAATAATAACACATAGAAAAAAAGAACAGATTATTACGCTGCCAGAAATCCTCCAGTGGGAGCGTTCATCTGCTTGCCGCTGCTCTGCTTCCGTGTGAGGGTGCCGTCGCTGTTTCCCCTTGGTGCACGCGCCGCTGCACGGGCGCCCTCCGATCTCCTAGATGCTGCCTACGTGAGGTGCCCTTCTTGATGCATGCCTTCTGTCTCCCTCGCAAGCTGTGCGTGAGTTCTGTTAGCTCGTGCGTTCCGGCCTTCTGTTGCATTGCCTTCGCTAGCTTTATATAGCCAGCCCGTGGAGTTTCATGGATGGCAACCAGAGCACAGCCACCGATACCTTTCCTTCTAATAATTCTTCTTGACACCCAAGTCTGTACAAAGAAACGGAAAAAAATTGATATGCATCCGATTTGAAACTCGATTTTCCATATCACGCCGCACACGACGTGCTGGCTTCCCTTCCCCGGCTCTCCTTCCATATACGTATGGAGACCAAATCGATATGTGCATGGCGGCTCAACACATCCGCTGGACACTATGTGATTCTTCTTCTTATTTATTTCCTTACGTCCAATACAGCGCACATACTTTTTTAACACAGTCAATAAAGTGCATACACTGACGGCCTTTAGAAGTTACATGTTGCGGGTATTCGGCCACATAAATACGCATGCTTGCCTGCCCGTGTGAGTATTCTGATAGAAATACATACGTACATACCGGCCACCACGTTACTTGCATGAAACGAGCCTATATGCACTCTGGGACTTATAATGCATGCATATTCCATGTGAGGCAAAGCTAATTGGCTTAGTTTGCATGAAGAAGTTGGTAGCACGTATGAGCACATCATACACAAGCTTCAGGTCCAATCGTGCACATATTTAACCTGTCCTTAAAAGTCATCATAGATCAAATAAAAGAATTAATTGGGTTTCATAAAAAAACTCATCGAACACGCCCTATGCAGGGCGTTAGCATAGTTATTCGTGCACCGCGAGGAGCGCGGCTCGCGCGCCTGTTAGCCCCCGACGGGCGTGGTGGGGCGGAGCCACGACGGTGCCGATTGAGTGCGCAACGGCTCGCCTGCTGCGCCATGTGAGGGGTGACAGCAGTGAACCCGTTGGCAACGGTACGCCAATGAAGGTGGGGTACGACGAGGGACGCTATGGCGAAACGGCGCCGCTTGATCGGAGTGCACATCCCACCACTCGGTGCGGACCCGACCGAATCTCGTCATGGCCAAGCAAGGATAGAACGTGATTGGTGAAGAGGCAAGGCTTCGACACGCCCCTACCTAGCGCACCAAATGTTGGATTCAGGGCACCGCAGACCCAAGAAGGTTCGAACTTTGGGCCGTGTGCGAAGAACTCAACCCCTTCAGCCTATCAACTCGTGGAACCTAGCCTAACTCGCAAGAGTAAGGAAGATGATGACATGACAGTTACCCAAGTTCGGTCACCTTGCAGTGTAAGACCCTACTCCTGCTTTGTGGTGGATTAGCCTCACGAGAGGCTGAGGATGAACTAGTACAAGGGATGAACAACCTCGCGAGGTCCAGGGATGAGGGAATGAGTCGACCCCTTCTATGGTGGTGGCTAACCTATATTTATAGTGGCCTCAGTCCTCTTCCCCCAAAACGTAGGCGGGAAGGGATCCCACAGTGGCCGAATTGAAAGGGAACAAGTTGTACATCTCATCCTGAAGAAAGGTGGTCTTCGCCTGCAAAGCTTCAGGCCGTGACGCAGTGGTGGGCTCGGTGATGACATCCGTCTTGCTGTGCTGGTGTTCTTGGTCTCATTGCATAGGAATGGAAACCTTTGCCAGATTCCTCGGGACCCCATGCTTGTCCTTGCCTCCTTAGCACCAAAGAGGAAACTGCCCTCTCTGTGCCTGCTGGCGCCCGCCTGCCGCGGTCGTCATGGCTTGTGTCGTTGTAGTCTCATGAGGCTAGGTACCTGCATAGAAATCTTTGCTCCTCGGGAGGCCGCCTGGAGAGGCAGCTCCTTCGGGAGGTCTTGGTGTAATCCGCCTCACGAGGCTTGGCCCCTTGCAAGGGTCTTGCCTTGGCAATCTTGTAGATGGGCCGTACCAGGCCGTCAAAGGAGCCACATCATGGGCCACAGGCAGACAGGTATGGGTACCCTGGTTCCCAGAACGCCGACACTATTGCTATCAAGCTAACATACTGGTGCGCTACTAAACAAGTTGTTGCAGATATTTAGTTTTCCATGTGTGGTTGAAATGACAACTCAACTGCTAATACTTACAAAAATCCGGAGCACTATCCATTATTGACGGGATGTGCTAATGGAAACGGACTCGAACCATGGTAAAATTGGCCTAATGACTACTTCTGGGACCTTTCAGTACAACAGTACATGGCAATGATTTAGTTTTTTGTCAAAAGTTGTCAAAACATGACCCAATAAAACGTTGTTGTTAAGCTACCTAGGCTTATATAGGGTCTTCGGATCCGATAAAAATAAAAGCACTACTCGGCGAATTTGGGTTGGACCCCCTCGAATGACTGAAATATATAACATCTTGGACAGAAAACTTAGTTACAGTATAGGGAGAAGCCGAACAGGATGATCAAATGATTTTCAAAAGACTTCGGATCCAAGATCTCCTCGTACATGAAATCGACAAGCATCAAGATTGTTGAATTTGCCTATGAAGCCGAAGACCCAAGATGAAGCTTCTCCAAGGAGTCGATTGATGTCCTCGGCTTGAAGACCGGTTCAGGGGTTACTCATGGTTTCCTGGAGTAGGGCTGCTAGCCACGTCGGCTTGCCGGTCATCAGCCGGGACGAGGACCCCCAGACAACTGAAGAATGGGCCTTGTTCGCCATGATCCTTGGCGTACTCAAAATGGAATCCTCCGAAGACTTGGCGCACACTTCAAGACATGTTCAAATCATCAGCAAGCTTATCCCTAGATGTAATAGACCTATTGTAAGTCTAGGTACCCTCGGCCCCTATATAAGCCGAGGGTATTAGATCCTAGGTATACCTGGCCATGGGCAGCCCGGCCCGGACGACCCGACCCGACCCAACCCGACCTTGCCCATAGGCCAGGCCTGGGCCTAGATTTTGATTCCGACAGCCGGGCCGGGCCCGTCATATTTGCAGTTTAAGGAAGAGGCCCGTCCCGAGGCCCGGTGGGCTTTTCGTGTGATGGGCCGGGCTTGGGCCTGATTTTTAGGCCTGACGGCCGGGCCGGGCCGGGCTCGGCCTAGGTTTTTTGCATCAGGCTTTGGTAGGCTAGACCCGAAGCCTAGCTCCCCCCGACAGATGGCCATGTATACTCATAGGTTAAGATACATTCATAAGATCTCGAGGTAGACCATCCTGTACTTTGTACTCCATCACAATCAATACAATAGAAGCAGGACGTTGGGTTTTATCTCTTCGAGCGGGCCCGAACCTGGGTAAACGTCGTGTCTCTTGTTCGTCCTGTTACCATTTAGCCAAGGTCACCATCTCGGGACCCCCTACCCAAGATATACCAGATTTAACCCCGACATTTGGCCCGTGGTGGAGTGTTCATTCTAGCGGTGATGTGACCCCAAATGATGTCGTTAAAAATATTGTCAGTAAAGTGAACCAGAGAAATACTGAAAAGTATATAGTTCCTGCTAGACGCTATGAGAAAAAGAAACAAGCTACGGATGCACATTGCAGCAAGACGATAACACATATTTCCATTGGACATGTTCCTGTCCAACTTCTTGCACCGGAGGATGTCGAGCCATGATTCAGAACTCCATGCAGGCAAACACATATACGTGAGTGTACAAGGAAGTAGTACTAGTTTGTTTGTCTTTTTGTGATTTGTGTGCCGTATTTTTAAATTAGTTAATTAGTGTTTAATAAGATATGAACAAGAGAGTTGTATTAGTACTAGTAGTAGTACGTGGCTATGTTCAGCTTTGAGTCCACCTAGTATTCTGTCCACAATAGGAGTTCAGCACGGTTGTACCTTGTGCCCGTGTGCACAATTAATAGGGCCAGCCGGCCGTGTATCTAGGGCAGTTCTTTTTTGGACGTGAGTTAAACCAGAAAAATGCCAGGTGATGGTGGCCAAAATCTTTGCGTGATCGAGTTGAAAGAATCGGTCTAGTTCTGTGTTCCATGGCCAGAAGATTGGGAGAGATCGCTTCAAATTTTTCGCCCATCCTATAAGGATTGCCCACATGATTCTTCAACATCGAGGGTTTACGTGTAGTTCTTTGGTTTGCATCTACCGATTGTAGACCTGCTGATTCTAATTCCTAGGTTGTTCTTTTGATTTTGTTGATTGCGTGGTGGAGATCAGAGATTGTGTTTGTTGCGGCTGAGTTGGTACCGTGAAACATTGGGTAGAATTGTTCGCGTTGTCGATTCTCCATCAACGGGCGCATCAAGCGGGATCGCTGCGAGTCATGAGCACTCCCGGGGGTGGCTATGTCAGATCATCGTTGTCTTTCTATAGCTTTTTGTTGGTGAAGTGGTTCATGATGATGACGATGATGCCCTACCGGGGTTCGGCCTAGGCGGTCTTCAGACTCTTGCCTTGCTTGAATCCTCTTGAAGGAATCAGACGAGCTTCAGGCTGCCTTGTCTTCTTGAAGAATTCCTAGCAACGAGCCATGGAGGTCCACGCTCCGGAGGTTAGTGGGTACCCATTAACCACAATACCGACATGTGAAATGCCGAGCTTCCCAAGCAGGGTTAGATCGTTCTTATGGAGAGACTGCTCCTCTATCTTAGATCGGTTTGAAGAGATGACAATTTTGCTGTCACATCCTGATTTTCATGCCTCAACACTTAAGCTAATAAATCATGATAAAATATGGTTTGGCAAAAACTTTTGCATTATTTGGCTTTTATTTGAATTGGATTTTTGTGTGTGATTTCAAGTGCTCATAAAGGTCAACATAGCTCCACCTTCTATACTTCATCTCCTTGATCCAAACTCTTGCCCAATGATCATGCCATATGTATAGGACAGAATAGTATTTTCTTGCAAAAATAATTTAGCCAAAAAGTATTTCTAAATTAATTTTTCCAAAACCCCCTGAATTGAGACTTGACCTACAAGTACTTAATTAAGGGAGTGCAAAATCTTTCAAAAATTATATTTGAATCCTATCAGATATAGGACTCCCTAAAATCACAAAAATATTATTTTAAAAGTTATTTTGCTATTTTATTTAAAGGCTTTTTCTTAAGGCCAAAAATGGTCTTTAATAGGTTAAAATTATTTTAATGTTTCAAAAATATGTGAGAAAATTTAGGAAGATTCAGTGGACATATATTGTCCATATATATGAGTTTCAACACATGGTTATGTTCAAAATATTGGACAAAACCCTCCAAAACCATTTCTGTTCATTTCAAGTATTTGAAATATTTACATAAGAAATGTTTTCAAATAAATCCATGAAAATTCTAGCAAGTCACACATGCCTAATGTGATGATCTTGCAAGTTTCAATCCCATCCAAATAGTTTTCGTACACAAAAGTGCCCCAAAACCCTTTCTGACCAGATCCAAGTTTGAACAACTTTACATTGCAAACTTCCTCTTTTTGATCTGAAATTTTGTGTACATACTCAAAACTCCAAAATATGACACTACACCAAGTGGTGCATCAATGAGAATAGATGTACATCACTAAATATTGCAAAATCCATTTCTGTTGATTTCTAGGGTTTGCCAAAGTTACATTGGCAACTTTCTTCAAATGAGCTCAAACTTGGTTGCCAACCTCAACCATATAAGCCATTTAATCCTGTTAAATCTCAAGTCAGGGATAAATATTTTTCTTGCCCAAAACACCGTCAAACACTTTCTGGCATTTTGCCAAAAGCATTATTTTGACCCTTTTTACTCTTCTCCTTTGCTTCAACTTTTTATCACAGTCCCTCCTAATCCTCTTATACCTCCAGTAAGTTTTGCATGACCATAGCTAAATCTTTAGTGGGTAAAACCCTCGCTTTCTCTCTTTGTTCACCCATGGCATCACTCCCTCTGTCTCCCATTTCTTTATCTAGCGCCTCTCCTATCTCCTGACCACACTAGAGCATCAGAGGGAGCCGTAGGACACAAGTGGACAAGCACCTGGCCTTTGAAAATGGCCATGCCGGCCATTGGAATGCTCTGGAGCACGCTACAGTGCACCAGGGCATTGTAGCGCCCCCCTGTCAGACGCCCCTGACCGCCTTGGCCCTCCCCCGCACGCCTGCCATGGCCCCTCGGCGACCTCAACACGCCAGCATGTCGTCCCCCTCCTTCCTCTCTCCCTCCTGCCCCTGCTCATGCGTGCCCGAGTACCGATCAGCTCCGCCAGTGCACGCCCGCGCTCAGGACCCGCAGTCATGGGCCTCGCCCAGGAGGACCGTAGACATAACCCAGAGCGCCGGTTTGGCCTCTGGCTTCGCCTAGGCCGTGGCCGCGGATATCATCCCTGGTGCACCTCCGCCCCACTACATTGGGCCGTCCCCGGCCTCTCTGTCAATGTGCGGCACCATCTTCACCTCCCCATAGACCCCCAGGACCAACCCACTTCCCCTCCCGTGCTTTCTTCCCCCTCCTCTACTGCCATTACCGCCTCGGCCCCTGCTCAAATTCAGGCGCCCCGACCTCTCCCTCTCCGTCTAGCAACCACTAGAGGACGTCACGAGCTCCCTAGAGTCACCCTGCAGTTTCCCTCCCTCTCCGAAGACTCATGGCGTCGTTCCCAACTTCAGCCGAAGTAGCCGACCGCCACGGTCACGGCTCTGCTTGTTCCAGAGCTCGCTGGCAAGCGAGCTACCTCCCTGAGGATGCGCCACGCCGCTCTGGTCATTCCGGTGGCCGAAGCTGTGCCTGGGGCGGACCGAGCGACCGGGGAGAGTGTCGGCGCTGTTCGGCCTCGCCCCCTCAGTCTCCCGTCGCGCCCTCGCGGGAGGTTGGAGATGAACCTGCGGGCGGACCCCGCTCGTCAGTGGCCCAGCCTCCAGGCCATGCTGGCAAGTGGAGGCGGCTCCAGCCCCCGCCCAGCGCTGAAGGCGCATTCCCTTGATCGCGCCATCAATGTGGGCTCCTGCATCGTGGCTGAGCTGTTGGGCCAGCCCAGTAGCTATCCAACGCCCAATGTGCCTTATAAGGTAGTTTCTTTATCTTTTGTTTTTATTTATACAGAGGACTTCAAAAATCCCTAAACAATTCAAATCAAATCCAACTTTGATGATTCAAATTTCTCGTGACTCCATAAATCATGCTCTATCACATGGTGCTATTGGCGTATTTTACAAGAAGTATTACTTTCACAAATGTTTATCAAAATCCTAATTTTCCATTTCTGTGATAAAATCTGGAAAATCACAGAGAGCCCATATTTTATCCAAATCCATTGATTTAAATGCCTAGACACTTCTAAGATCATTGCCTAGTTTATGAACATTTTTCCCTATGCTTTCACTACATCATAAATTATTGGACCATTTATCCATGTATAGCCAACTTTGCAGAATCATAGGAAATTATTTTGAACTCCAATTCAAGTGAAACCAACTCCTAGATGCTTCTAAAATCCTGATTTTTTGAATGGGTGCCTTTGCTCATTTTTCAAAATAATTATTCTATACACTTCTTGCAAATGCACTACTCTCTTAGTTCCATCATATTGAAATGTTGAAAAGAATCCATTGATCCACTTCCAATGAAACCACCTTGGTCATTTCTCATATGATCAGAGGTATGCTAAAAAGTCCAACTCCTATTTTTATAGCACTTTTATTTTTGCCTTGTTGTGTTGCTTATTGTGATTGTTTCTGACGTTAGTTGACAAAGTAGACGGAATACTCCGAGATGCACGAGAAGGATCGAAGACCTTGCAGAGCCAGGCAAACAGCCCTTTGACCATGTTTAAGAAACCCTTTTTATGCATGTCATATAGCACCTTATTATCAATGCATCGGGATCGTGTTGAGGTGGTGACCACTTTGGTTGGTTGCCTCCGTTACTTTCTTATTGATACTTGCACTGTGCAAGGCCCTACCTTCCTATGAGGGTTATGCGGGTGGTTGTAGCTAGATGCTAAAGTAGTGGCTACGCAAATGGGTTGGGTATATGCATGGTGATGAGAACAAAGTAATTTTCAAAGACTTTTCGGAAACCCCATCGGGTGCCGAGTTGAGTAACCACTTGATGACGAAGTGGTGTACCCAGGAAAGTGAATGTGTTGTTTTCGAAAATAGATTGGTTTAAGTTGCGACCGTTACTTCAACCTTACATCCGCCACCACTCTACCCTTGTATGGGAAAGGGCATTATTGATTACCTAGGCCGATACTAGCATGGTGCCCACATTACTAGTGATGGGGGTGACATGAGGTCACTCTCGGGATGGGGTTGTGCTTGGATAGGCGGCCATGACTGTTTTCACAGGGCACTGGACACACCGTTGGTCCCTGCGTGTATGTGTGATAATAAAAAGGGCAGAGTCCCAAGATCTTGATGCTTATACACAAAGCTTGTGTACCAATGAGTGGGCCCTATGTTAGTGTCGCTTAGGGAAAGATAGTGATCGGGTGCTTCCCCCGAGTACTTGAGGTACTGCGAGATCGTGGATGACACGAAAGCTTCCCGGATCTTGTGGGTAAAGTGTGCAACCTTTGAAGAGTGTAAAACTATTCGAATAGCCATGTGCATGGTCAAGGACAGTTGGGTAACCACTCTTGGGCTACTTCCACATGTTTACAAAACCCAGTGAGTGTGTATGGATAGGTGGTAAGATCTACCTAGGTCACGTCAAAAGACTTGACTTAATGATTAAGTTGGATTGTTTCCAACTCTATGTTGATATCTGTAACCTGTTCTCATGCTTACTTGAATTCTAATGATGCATGTCTTATAAGTTGTTGAACATGTCATAGCACTCAAACTAGCTTTCTGCAAAAATTTACCTATATCATGCATTGTTGTACCATGAACCGAAACACGGGTTGCTTGCGAGTACTTTCAAAGTACTCATTGCCTTGCCACTAGTTATTTTATTAGCCAGCCATGAAAGAACAAGATATAATGAAGCATATCTTGGTGATGAACATGCGAGTTAGGATGCTTTCCCAATCAAAATGCCTGTAGGATTAAGGCAGATGGCAGGGGTCCAAGTTGTCGACGAAGATGTCCGTTGTGATGATATACTGAAGACTTGACCATAATAGTCATAATTTGTGTAAAATGGTATGTATGGATGTAAGTCTCTTGTTATTCAGCTTTTGTGTGTTTAGTGAGCATTGATCTCCGGGATCACTTGACACGTGCCTTCGGTGATCACGACTTATGAGTCGGGGTCCCCACGGAGCTGGTATCAGATCCATCCTTACTGTAGGAAGCCTTAGTTAGCATGGTCATTAGTTAGGGTAAAACTACTTTCAAAACTATTACTAATTTTCAAAACTATATATACTTCTCTTCCCTTCTGAGTTTCTGTAAACTAGGATATATTTTCCTTATTGGTCTGCCCCTTCAAAACTTTTGCAAACGGTCGCTAGCACCCTCATGTCCTAACCACGGGATTCCTTGTAATCCTCGTGGATAATCTAGAAGACACCTTGCCAAACATCCACCCATATCTTCTAAACACAAGTTTGGCGACACCACGACAAGACAGAAGACACCTTCTCAAGGATTTGAGGAAACCAAGACTCGGAAGATGATAACACCTTCAACATTGCCCCGAGATGATGTAACCTTGGCCTACGATGATCATGGCATAGGATATGCAAGATCATGATATACATCGTAATAGAGCAACCCTGTCTTTACCGTTGCTGTATCGGCAAGCATCGGTGGATGAGAACCTCGCCATTTGGTCCGCCTCACTATAATGAGCAAGAAAACGGTTCTCTTCAACCACCGCTCTTGGTGTCGATGTTGTTATCAACATAATCAATAGGTTAAACCTCTAATATGTCTTGTTAATGTCATTGCATAAATGATTGCTGCTACCTCTTGAGCATGCGTTGGTTTTCCCTTGAAGAGGGAAGGGTGATGCAGCAAAGTAGCTTAAGTATTTCCCTCGGTTTTGAGAACCAAGGTATCAATCCAGTAGGAGACGACACACAAGTCACCTAGTACCTGCACAAACAATCAAGAACCTTGCAACCAACGCGATAAAGGGGTTAACAATCCTTCACAGGCAATCACAAAAGTGAGATCTGATTGAGATAACAAAGTAAATATTTTTGGTATTTTTGTTGAATATATTGGAAAGTAAAGACTGCAAAATAGTAAACAACATGCGATGTAAATAGAAGAGATGTAATACAATAGGAAAGAGACCCAGGGAACATAGGTTTCACTAGTGGATTCTCTCAAGATAGCATGTATTACGGTGGGTGAACAAATTACTGCCGAGCAATTGATAGAAGAGCGCATAATTATGAAGACATCTAAGGCAATGATCATGAACATAGGCATTACGTCTGTGTCAAGTAGACTGAAACGATTCTGCATCTACTACTATTACTCCACACATCGACCGCTACACAACATGCATCTAGAGCATTAAGTTCATAAGAACGGAGTAATGCATTAAGCAAGATGACATGATGTAGAGGGGTAAACTCAAGCAATATGATATAAACCCCATCTTTTTATCCTCGATGGCAACAATACAATACGTGCCTTGCTGCCCCTACTGTCACTAGGAAAGGAGACCGCAAGATTGAACCCAAAGCTAAGCACTTCTCCCATTGCAAGAAAGATCAATCTAGTAGGCCAAACTAGACTGATAATTCAAAGAGACTTGCAAAGATATCAAATCATGCATATAAGAATTCAAAGAAGAACCAAATAATATACATAGATAATCAAGTTCATAAATCCACAATTCATCGGATCTCGGCAAACACACCGCAACAGAATACTATATCGAATAGATCTCCAAGAACATCAAGGAGAACATCGTATTGAGAATCAAAGAGAGAGAAGAAGCCATCTAGCTAATAACTATGGACCCGAAGGTCTGTGGTAAACTACTGACGCTTCATCGGAGAGGCAATGGTGTTGATGTAGAAGCCCTCCATGATTGATTCCCCCTCCGGATGATCACCGGAAAAGGCCCCAAGATGGGATCTCACGGGTACAGAAGGTTGCGGCGGTGGAAAAGTGTTTTCATGGCTCCCCTTGATGTTTCTAGGGTATAAGAGTATATATAGGCGAAAGAGGTACGTCGGTGGAGCTACGAGGGGCCCACGAGGGTGGGGGCGCGCCTACCTCCCCTTTGCGCGCCCTCCTGCCTCGTGGCTTCCTCGTAGAGTCCCAGACTTCAACTCCAAGTCTTCTGGATTGCTTTTGGTCCAAGAAAGATCCTCGCGAAGGTTTTATTCCGTTTGGACTCCGTTTGATATTCCTTTTCTGTAAAACACAGAAATAGGCAAAAAAACAGAAACTGGCACTGGGCCTCCGGTTAATAGGTTAGTCCCAAAAATAATATAAAAGAGCATATTAAAGCCCATTAAAACATCCAAAACAGATAATATAATAGCATGGAACAGTCAAAAATTATAGATGCATTAGAGACGTATCAAGCATCCCCAAGCTTAATTCCTGCTCGTGCTTGAGTAGGTAAATGATAAAAACAGAATTTTTGATGTGGAATATTACCTATCATATTTCTCAATGTAATTTTCTTTATTGTGGCACGAATGTTCAGATATGAAAGATTCAAGACAAAAGTTTAATATTGACATAAAAATAATAATACTTCAAGCCTACTAACAAAGCAATTATGTCTTCTCAAAATAACATGGCCAAAGAAAGTTATCCCTACAAAATCATATAGTTTGGTTATGATCTATCTTCATCACACAAAGTATTTAATCATGCACAACCCCGATGACAAGCCAGACAATTGTTTCATACTTTTGATGTTCTCAAACTTTTTCAATCTTCACACAATACATGAGCGTGAGCCATGGACATAGCACTATAGATGGAATAGAATGGTGGTTGTGGAGAAGACAAAAAGGAGAGGATAGTGATGTAGGGTGGAACCCTATAGCGTCGATCTTTCACGTTTGGAGTGGGATCCCTCGAAGAACACGATGAACACGGGGAAGAACGGGGACAAATCACAAGGGGAAACACTCAAGAACAAGTCCAAATCACACATCCACTAGACGATCAAACACACAAGATCACAAGGTACATGAACAACAAAGGGAAAGATACAAGGTAAGGTTCATCTCCAAGAGGAGGTCTTGATGATATCCTAGATGGATCTTCCCACAAGGGGGTCTTGATGATATCCCATGGGATCTTCTCCTAGATGGAGGTCTTGGCCTCCAATGGAGTAGTGGTCTCTCTCTCTCAAGAGTAGAGATAGGTAGGAGCAAAGCTCACATAAGAATGAGCTATCACTTTGCTAACCCTAGAAAGGAGGTGGAGGAGGTCTATTTATAGCCCAAGGGGCGAAGGGGTAAGTGAGGGGCGAAGGGGTACACGGGCTTCGGCCCAAGTCACGCACGTAGGCGGGGTCCGGATGATCCGGATGGTGGCCCGGATGATCCGGGTGTCGGGGGTCCGGATGATCCGGGCGACCGTCCGGATGATCCGGCTTCGTCGAGCAGCTTCTGTTGTCTTCGGGCACGTTAGCCGGATCGTCCGGGAGGTCGTCCGGATCGTCCGGGCTCGGTCCGGATCGTCCGGCTGGGTGTCCGGATGATCCGGGCAACTCCAGTCTTGCTCCATTCTTCTTCTTCCTTTCTTCCGTCTTCTCTTCCACGCTTCCCTCGCGGATGGTGTAGTCATTCCTTGGCGCTTGCACTCCTCCTCGTCGTCCGTGAAGTTCCGACAATACCTATGCATGCACACGGGAGAAGTGTCAAGTAGTATGCCATCCTCAAAGGGGTCAAGTGAGCACGTGTAAAGGAGATGATTCACCTTAGTGTGTGTGAAGTAGATGTCGCACGTGTCACTTGACAAATGGGCTCTTGACATGGTGATGTCTGTAGGATGCTCCGCATCATCCCCTCCCCCTTGGGAAAGATCCGACCTCGGATCGAAAACCAAATCACCATGGGAAAGAGATGGCGTTGCCGTGTAGAAGTGGTCGATCACCAAGTTCTTGTCATCTTGAAGTTCCAAATGGGCACTCTCCAATGTTGCACCGTCTTGTAATTCCTTCAAAAGTAGCAAAGATAACAAGCACTTGGAAAAACAAATGTGGTTGTCGTAAGAGCAAAACCAAGCATTCAAGAGGTGATTCACCCAACAAGTGTTGTCATCAAGCATAGCATATGGTTTGAGAAAGAAGTGTGTCATGACATTTGGACATATAAATTGAGCACAATCAAGTACATCATGGGAACAAGCATGTAAATGGGAGGTCAAGATGCAAATATATGTGATAAGTGAACAAGCATCTACCTCAAGGTCATAGCAAGAATGCATAAAGAGCTCAATGAACGGTCTATGGTAGGCATAAGAGTCATTCACAACACCAAATATAGTGAAATGTCTAAACACATGGGGCAAGTGCAAGACAATCCAAGCATAACGTGCATAGGGTGTAGTGAAGATATCGTGGCACTCAACACAATGGAAAGAGCAATTGTTCATCATGTGTGAGGCAATCAAGTCAAGCATGAGATAAGCAAAGGGACATGGCATATGTGAAGAAATGATATTGGTGCAACCAACCATATGATAGTAGCAAGTAGTCCAAGAATTGGATGCAACACACAAGTTATATATGTCATGAAGCATGGAAATGTGGCAATCATGGTAGAAAGCAATATCTCGAACATGCGTGCAAATGGTGCAAGCAACACATGATGTATTATCCACAATATCCAAGCTCAAGAAGGATGTCACCTTGAAAGTGTGTCCTTGTGCATTCTTCACAATGCCGAAGTGCAAGCAAGCGCGGTGTAGAAGTGAGTCGTGGTAGAATGTATGAGGCTCGCTCTCAAGAGCTCGAATGGTCAACTCACGTGAAGTGGAAGTCGAAACAAAGTCCAAGTATCCTACACATGCACAAAACAAAACAAAGAGTGTATGCACATGGTAGATAAACACATCATCCATCATGATGGTTCTCATCTTTTGCACATAACCATTAGAAGCACAAGTGCATGAATAATATGATGAAACAATGGCTAAATTCATGGCACTAGGTATATGGTGCAAAGAAGTAAGACAAGCATGCTTCATGAGGAATATGTCAAAATCTCCAATCATATGCGAGAATGCTATGGGGGCAATCTCATGAGCAAGACGAGAATCATAGTTGCACTCAATACATGGAACATCATTTAGCATGAGAGAGGCAATACATGGAGATATATGACAAGAAGCAATATGAATCATGTGCAAAGCATATATATGGTTGTCATCAACCGCATGAAATGAGCACTTATAACACAAGAGACAATGATCAAGATATATCAAGTGAGAGGCATGAGCATATATGTCATCAACCCAAGAAAGCAAGTAGTGGAACATGGGTGATGCAACTTAGCGAGCATTCATAGCTATCAAATCAAGCAAGCTAGTAGTGCGAAGATGCAACATACTAGGAGGAATCATGGCAAACATGTCGTTGGTGCAAATAGTGGGCATGAATAACTCACAAGTCATAGCACAAGCATGAAAGCAAGATATGAGTACAATATCATGAATGTATTGGCGAGAGGCCATATGTGAATAGCATGGGTCATCATGACTCTCCCAACACAACAAGCATCAATAGAATGGGACACATGATAAACATGGCAAAAGCAACAAGGATCTCCACCAAGCATGCAAATACACATAGGAATATCATAATGGAGAATCATGGGTAGATGCAAACAAGGGTCACAATTGCATGGCAAAGGCATAGAAGCAAGCATAGCACGCAAAGTGAACATGGTAAAATGAGCATAATGTGAGAAGTGGTAAATGGCCCATAGCCGTGTGAGAGCCAAGTAGAGGAGTTGCGCGTAGTCCATGCGCGAAGGGAACGGTGGTAAGGATAGTCCACGAGATCCCAAATCGTCATTGCTCTCAAGAGCTCGTTTTGTCAACTCGTGGGATTGCGAGGTTGACAAGTATTCATGGGTACCTACACAAAAGAGACACAATCCAAAGAAATTGTGCGCGTGGTAAATGTACACATCATCCATCATGATGTGTATGTGCACGTGTGAGTTAGCACAAGATAAGCAATGCTCAAAGATATTTGATGCATGGTATAAGAACATGTCATCCATCATGAAAGAATAGTTGTTATGTATGACACGATGGGGACACAAATTGAGCAAACAAGTATATGGCACATCAAAAGCATGTTTATTCATTGGGAGCATATGGTGCACACAAGTATTGGGATCATGCAATGGATGGGATGGATCAAAATCTCCTAAGATGCATGAGGAAACTATGGGGGTCTCCTCATGAGCAATATCGGAAACATCACATGGGGAAAATGGACAACATCCAAAACAATGCATATCCGAAGCTAGGTGGTCATGGCATGGCATATGAGATAAATGATGCAAAGGGAGCATATCAATATCATCACAAGAGAAACAAATGCCAATAACCATGGGCTTGTCATCTATGCCATAAGTGCAAATTGGGTTTATTTTAATGGCATATGCATAGTCACTATGAAGAGATTGCAAATAAGACATATGGTTGATCTCATGCATAGCATATGACAAGTCAAGCGGATTATCAAACATGATGTGACCTAAAGAATTGTCACAAGAAATCCTATGTAACTTGGCATCACAACTAATAGACTCCACAATAGAATCATCATACTCATCATAAATGGGCAAATCATCGCATGGGGAAATCATACTAGAATGAAGCATGGCAATAGGTGGATCAACATCATGCAAGCAATCAATGTCACGAATGTCCACTAGTGGGACTAGAGCATCACCTGCACCTATGTTACCTTTGTCATTCCACTCAAGTGGTGTAGGTGAGGTGGGAAAGACCAAATGGTGGTCATCATCATCATCTTGATGGAACCATGTGGGCGATGCATCATAATCCACCATGGCCATCGTCTTGTCCAAAGGGAGGATGAAGTCGTCGAGGATCGGCGCATCATCATAAATGGGACCTAGCACCAAACGAGAAGACACAATAGAGGTAGAGGTCAAGTTGTTAGAAATGCAAATGGCCTCACGAGACCTATCAACTATCTCACTCTCTCTATGTGGTGGTTCACTCACTCCCTCAAAATAGGTGCACTCAAACTCACGTATGGTGGAGTCACTCATCTCACTCAAGTGGTGGGGGTTGTGGCTCTCCTCACATGGGAATTGTGGCAACTCATCATATATGGGGCTAGTGGTGAAGTCACTCTCACTCTCAATATGGTGGCACAAGTCACTCAAGTCATCATACGTCGCCGTGGTCGAACGGAAGATCCCATGCTCAACCATCTCGTCGTCGTCGCCGTGGATGAAGGCCGAAGATGGCACATCATCACTCTCCTCCATGACCGAAGGGAAACTCCCATGCTCGATCATCTCATCACCGTCGCCGTAGATGAAGGCCGAAGATGGCACATCATCACTCTCGCCTCCAAAGATGGAAGCATCATCCTTGCTCGCCACCTTGTCGCTCGCCTCCAAAGCTTGGTCCTTGAGGGTCTCCGTAGTCGTACTCGTAGCCGCACCGTCTTGAAAAAGAGTCGAAGTAGAATCGGCACCATCAATGCCACAAAGAGGGATGGCGGTGAAGTCACACTTGGGAGCATCGTCTTGGAGCTCGTCGGGCTTGGACATCTTGGTGGTACTAGCCTCATGCTTGTCGTAGAGCTTGGTCGCCACGAAGTTTGCTTGGGGTGGAGAAGCCTTGGCCTTCATGAGTTCTTGTTCCGCCTTGAGAGCACCAATGTAGTAGTCGTCGATGGACTTGTAGTTCTCGAGGAAGATGGTCTTGGAGATGTCGTTGTGCAATCCCATCATGAAGTGGAACTTCATCGAAATGGGGTCGTCCACGCCGGCTCGTCGCAAGGCAATCATCATCTCCTTGAAGTACTTGTCGATGGACTTGGATCCTTGGGTGGTGTTCTCCAATTGGCGTCGAAGTTGTTCCGTGTAGGTTGGAGGCACAAACTCTCGCCGTAAAGCTCTCTTCGTCTTGGGCCAACTCATCTCGTAGCTCTCCGAAGGTGTGTGAAGCCACCATATCGAGGCGTAGTCACGGAAGTTTCTTGTGGCGCACTTGACTTGATCTTCGGGACGAACTTGATGTAGCTTGAGGTAGTCGTCCATCAAAGGCTCCCACTCGAGGTACTCCTCGGGTTCTTGAGTCCCATAGAAAGGAATCGCGTGGTCGATGTCGAGGTCGTAGTAGCTCGTGGAAGTCGCGGACTTGAGCTTGGGGAGCTTCTCTTGAGCGTAGTCTTGGGGTTCTTGTTGGCGAAGATGCCGTATGTCCGTAGGCGAAGATGCCTTGAAGTCGCTTGGCGAAGATGCCAAGGGAGTTGGTGAAGTCATTGAGCGGTTGTTGATGTAGAGCTCTTGACCTTCACGTTCTTGTTGGTGATGGTGTCGATGTCGATGTGATCTTGCCGGAGATGGTAGCTCGGAAGCATGTGCTCTTGAGCGTCTTCTCGAAGATGAGGAAGATCGCTTGTAGGACTTGATGAGGGCTTTGATCTCCTCCATTTTAGCTTGCATCTTGGCGTCGGAGTTGTTGTTCATGGCATCGAACTCGTCGTTGTTGTTGTAGACCGAAGATGAAATGCCTTACCTATCCATCACAAGACTCGAGTAGAGGTGAGTAGGAAATGAGATAAACAATACTGAGTTACCTTTTCCCAAAGTTGAGGATGTATCCCATGTCACTCAATGTGAGATGAAAGAATAGTGGAATTGGTACCGGACTTGTTCACTCACACCTATCAAGTAAAGCTTATGGTAGATCTCGGTGAGGATAGTGGCACAAAAATTTAATGCAAAATGTTAGCAAGAGTCAATAATGTTGAAAAAGATTCACAAATTCGTAAATGAAACAAGTAGACCAATAGCAAATGGTACACGGAAACACACACACGGATAGATAAATGGGGTCGTGCAACCAAGGAATGAGCACAAAATGTGGAGTCCACGGGAGACTCTCGTGTTGCACAACTCAAGAGAGACGCTAGCACGATTGCTCAATCGGCGGATACGACACTTGTGCACAACCTATAAGATGCAAAATGGATAAATTTCTATCCCAAGTATGCTATGTATGTATGGTTCCCAATGTTTCTCTCAAGCATGATACCATATGATGTGGATTTTGGTATGGCTCTTATGTGTAATGGGGTATGATGCTATGCCACTTGCTCACGAGCTCTTTGCTCTTTTTTTTGCTTAAAAGCTTTTTCTCTTTTTTTTATGGCCACTTTTGCACAATGCACAAACCAAGATAGCAATTGTGTATATGCGGGAACAAACTTGAGGCACAATGGATGATATGGTACCAAGATGATATGGTATGTATGCAATGGATGGTGTAGACCACTAATGTGCACAAGTCACGTTGCCGGCAATACTCAAATGGCTAGTCTCGATAGGCAAATAACGCAAAATGGGCTAGGGGTTAACAATGCAATTGCAAGGGAATATACAATGGTGTCGTCGAGGTTACCCGTCCTTGGAGATGATGAGTGGCGGTGTTCTTGGTGTACATACCAAGATGACGGAGACTCGTCCCTAAGTAGCCGAAACACCTAAGAAACGGAAAAACCGCAAACTCAAAATCTCAAATGACAAATGTCAAATGGTGGTAGCGGAAAGCGGTGGTGGTGTTGCACTAGGCAATGCGGAAGTGGAATGATGGGCTATACACGAGTGGGAGTTGAAGTTGCCATCCCTAAGTAGCCGAAACACCTTAGGAGACACAAGCCACAACTCAAACAAAATTGGGTTAAGTTGGGATGGCGGAAGTGTATGGTGGGTAAGCCTATGCGGAAGGTATGGTGGTGGTTGATGAAGAAGCAACCGTCCCTAAGTAGCCGAAACACCTTAGGAGACTCAAGTCACTACTCAAACAACCTCAAATGCTATGGTGAACAAATTGAGTTAGGTTGCGGAAGTCGATGGTGGCTATGCGGATGATATGGTGGAGGGCCTAGGAAAACTTGCCAAATTTCAGAAAATATGATGGAGTCAAATGATGTTGGTGGTATTTTTGTGGGATAGGGGATGTCAATAGCTTCAAAATGAGCTAAAGAACGTCAAAAACGGACTCCGGATGACTTAGTTATGGCCGAAACAAGAATTCAGCCGAGTCAGTGTCAGGGTTACCCGGACATCCGGGAGTAGGTCCGGATGATCCGGGTTCGTCAACCGGATTTCTGTCGTGTGGGGCGTCCGGACATCCGGGAGATGGTCCAGCTGATCCGGGTGGATCCGGATGATCCGGGAGCTCTTCCGGATGATCTAGGCAGGTCAAACTGCTCGGGTTTTGCTCGTGGAGATGAATTTTTGGGCGGAATTTGGGGATTTTGGGGTCAAAATTGGCGAGATTTCGTGGATGGAAGGTGGGGAAACTTGGGGAAATGCTAGATCCACTTGAAACCAAGCAAATCCACGGATCAAAATCAACAAAACATCATCAAACCAACAAATCACAAAAAAAAATTGGGGGCTATTTTTGGTGGGGATTTTTGGATTTAGGACGAAAACAACAAAATCAAGCTAGAAAACACGGGGTAGGGGCTCCAAAAATGTGATCAACGTGGCTCATGATACCATATGATGTAGGGTGGAACCCTATAGCATCGATCTTTGACGTTTGAAGTGGGATCCCTCGAAGAACACAATGAACACGGGGAAGAACGGGGAGAAATCACAAGGGGAAACACTCAAGAACAAGTCCAAATCACAAATCCACTAGACGATCAAACACACAAGATCACAAGGTACATGAACAACAAAGGGAAAGATACAAGGTAAGGTTCATCTCCAAGAGGAGGTCTTGATGATATCCTAGATGGATCTTCCCACAAGGGGGTCTTGATGATATCCCGCGGGATCTTCTCCTAGATGGAGGTCTTGGCCTCCAATGGAGTAGTGGTCTCTCTCTCTCTCAAGAGTAGAGATAGGTAGGAGCAAAGCTCACCTAAGAATGAGCTATCACTTTGCTAACCCTAGAAAGGAGGTGGAGGAGGTCTATTTATAGCCCAAGGGGCGAAGGGGTAAGTGAGGGGCGAAGGGGTACATGGGCTTCGGCCCAAGTCACACACGCAGGCGGGGTCCGGATGATCCGGATGGTGGCCAGGATGATCCGGGTGTCGGGGGTCCGGACAATCCGGGCGACTGTCCGGATGATCCGGCTTCGTCGAGCAGCTTCTGTTGTCTTCGGGCACGTTAGCCAGATCGTCCGGGAGGTCGTCCGGATCGTCCGGGCTCGGTCCGGATCGTCCGGCTAGGTGTCCAGATGATCCGGGCAACTCCAGTCTTGCTCCATTCTTCTTCTTCCTTTCTTCCGTCTTCTCTTCCACGCTTCCCTCGCAGATGGTGTAGTCGTTCCTTGGCGCTTGCACTCCTCCTCGTCGTCCGTGAAGTTCCGACAATACCTATGCATGCACACGGGAGAAGTGTCAAGTAGTATGCCATCCTCGAAGGGGTCAAGTGAGCACGTGTAAAGGAGATGATTCACCTTAGTGTGCGTGAAGTAGATGTCGCACGTGTCACTTGCCAAATGGGCTCTTGACATGGTGATGTCCGTAGGATGCTCCGCATAAGATAGTCTCGCATCAACTAGGCGTATCAACGGGCTATGGAGATGCCCATCAATATATATCAATGTGAGTGAGTAGGGATTTCCATGCAACGGATGCACTAGAGATATAAGTGTATGAAAGCTCAAACAGAAACTAAGTGGGTGTGCATCCAACTTGCTTGCTCACGAAGACCTAGGGCATTTCGAGGAAGCCCACCATTGGAATATACCAGCCAAGTTCTATAAAGAAAAATTCCCACTAGTATATGGAAGTGACAACATAGGAGACTCTCTATCAAGAAGATCATGGTGCTACTTTGAAGCACAAGTGTGGTAAAAGGATAGTAGCATTGTCCCTTCTCTCTTTTTCTCTCATAATTTTTATTTGGGCCTTTCTCCCTTTTTTATGGCCTGTTTTTTTTATTTAGTCTGGAGACTCATCCCGACTTGTGGGGGAATCATAGTCTCCATCATCCTTTCCTCACTGGGAGAATGCTCTAATAATGAAGATCAACACACTTTTATTTACTTACAACTCAAGAATGACAACTCGATACTTAGAACAAAATATGACTCTATGTGAATGCCTCGGATGGTGTACCGGGATGTGCAATGGTTCAAGAGTGACATGTATGAAAAAATTATGAATGGTGGCTTTGCCACAAATACGATGTCAACTAAATGATCATGCTAGCAATATGACAATGATGGAGCATGTCATAATAAACGGAACGGTGGAAAGTTGCATGGCAATATATCTCGGAATGATTATGGAAATGCCATAATAGGTAGGTATGGTGGCTATTTTGAGGAAGGTATATGGTGGGTGTATGGTACCGGTGAAAGTTGCACGGTACTAGCGAGGCTAGCAATGGTTCATTTATATCAATATACACCAAAGGGAATAATTTTTTACTAGAGAGGCTAGCAATAGTCCATCCATAATGCCCTGCTGCTGGTGCAGCCTTCCACTCATACGTCAAGGGATAGTTCCCCCATCTAGACGACCTTAATGCCAGCGTCTCATCACCCTTCTGAAGATTTGTACCGAGCACAAAATTTGCTACGTCGAATAGGGATGGTGTCTGTTGATCACAATCTTCTACAAGAATTTCAGTTTTGGTTTGTAGGTCAGCGATGCTTTTCAAATTAAGGTTGTATGGCGCTAGCTTTAGTTTGTCCCCGTCTTTGGCTGCCCCACGGAAGTATATGTCCTCCCGAGACAAGAAATCGTGAAGCTCACCTGGTATGGAGGGCGCGTGTATGATGTGGTACACCAAAACATCATCTTCAAGGCACAGCTGAAGGATGGCGGTGTGTTGGATCTTCCCAGTGGAACGCTCCGTGTACTTTGCGTCGAGACCAATGAGCTTCATCTCTACCGTTTTGAGGGATTCGGATACATTGTTGATCCACTTCCGAACAACCCTTGGGTGGTCGGTAACGGTGGCAACTATTCTCAACGAGCCTTTGACGAGGACATGTTGGACGCTAAAAACCTGCATTTGGATCTCTTTCGCCATTTGGAACTGCTGGAACGGAGGGCTATGGTTTGGAGAATTAGGATTAGATGGCTAATGTCTACTACAAAACATTCTTCTTGTAGACGTTGTTGGGCCCCCAAGTGCAGAGGTTCGTAGGACAGTAGCAAATTTCCCTCAAGTGGATGACCTAAGGTTTATCAATCCATGGGAGGCATAGGATGAAGATGGTCTCTCTCAAACAACCCTGCAATCAAATAACAAAGAGTCTCTTGTGTCTCCAACACACCCAATACAATAGTAAATTGTATATGTGCACTACTTCGGTGAAGAGATGGTGATACAAGTGCAATATGGATGGTAGATATAGGTTTTTGTAATCTGAAAATATAAAAACAGCAAGGTAACTAATGATAAAAGTGAGCGAAAATGGTATTGCAATGCTTCAAAACAAGGCCTAGGGTTCATACTTTAACTAGTGCAAGTTCTCTCAACAATGATAACATAAATAGATCATATACCAATCCCTCAACGTGCAACAAAGAGTCACTCCAAACTCACTAATAGTGGAGAACAAACGAAGAGATTATTGTAGGGCATGAAACCACCTCAAAGTTATTCTTTCCGATCAATCCATTGGGCTATTCCTATAAGTGTCACAAACAGCCTTAGAGTTCGTAGTAAAATAACACCTTAATACACACATCAACCAAAACCCTAATGTACCTAGATACTCCAATGTCACCTCAAGTATCCGTGGGTATGATTATACGACATGCATCACACAATCTCAGATTCATCTATTCAACCAACACAAAGAACCTCAAAGAGTGCCCCAAAGTTTCTACCGGAGAGTCAAGACGAAAACGTGTGCCAACCCCTATGCATAGATTCCCAAGGTCACGGAACCCGCAAGTTGATCACCAAGACATACATCAAGTGAATCAATAGAATACCCCATTGTCACTACGGGTATCCCACGCAAGACATACATCAAGTGTTCTAAAATCCTTAAAGACTCAATCCGATAAGATAACTTCAAAGGGAAAACTCAATCCATTACAAGAAGGTAGAGCGGGAGAAACATCATAAGATCCAACTATAATAGCAAAGCTCGCGATACATCAAGATCGTGCCATATCAAGAACACGAGAGAGAGAGAGAGATCAAACACATAGCTACTGGTACATACCCTCAGCCCCGAGGGTAAACTACTCCCTCCTCGTCATGGAGAGCGCTGGGATGATGAATATGGACACCGGTGATGGATCCCCCCTCTGGCAGGGTGCCGGAACAGGGTCCCGATTGGTTTTTGGTGACTACAGAGGCTTGCAGAGGCGGAACTCCTGATCTAGGTTTCTTTTCGGGGGTTTCTGTATTTAGAGGAATTTTTGGCGTCGGTCTCATGTCAGGGGGGTCTCCGAGTCATCCACGACGTAGGGGGCGCGCCCAGGGGGGTAGGGCGCACCCTCCACCCTCGTGGATGGCTTGGGACTTGTCAGGACCCCAATCCTATGCCACATCGATCTAGCATGTAGCACCTCATATCACTTTGCGGCCTCACGCATGGTATCCCCACGGGTGTCGCCTTACCAGGCCCGGGACCGTTTGCGCCTTTTGGCTCACGTATATGATAATGTCGCTAGCATCCATATGACAAAGAACCCGAGCTGACGTGACTAGTCATGAACCCGAAGCGGCACTAACTTACAGGGACAGGCATACATGACCCAGCAATGAACGTGTCGGTCATCAGCGAGTGAATCAGGGCTGTAGCAGCTGGGCTAAAAGGACTCCAGAGAAACTGGGCTGTAGCAGGCTAGCAGGACTCCGATAGACACCGCATGACATTTCCCCGAAGGGACAAATACAAGAACGAATAAGGACACATGCCGCCCAGCCTAGGTGTTCCGGAGCAGTAGCAAGCTACCAGGGCTCAGTGGAAGCACTAGGAGACATTTCCCGGTAAGAGAGGCTACCAAGGATAAACAACTAGATAGTTAGATCCCACACATACCAAGCATTTCAATAACATACACACAATATGCTCGATATGTGCAAATACAACATGGCATCACAACATGGCTCTACATCTCAAGTACTTTATTCAATAGGCTCCAAGGAGCGAGATATTACAAACATGGGTCTCGTGACCCAACACTCAGAGCATACAAATCAAAGCACAAGTGGAAGCTTAACATGTTTGGGTACAGACATCTATAAATGAAAAAGGCTGAAAAGCCTGACTATCTACCAGATCCTGCCGAGGGCACAAGATCGTAGCTGAGGTAACAAGCTAAATGTCGAAGTCCACATGGAACTACTAGTGAGACTGAAGTCTCTCTGCAAAAATAAATAAATAAGCAAACGTGAGTACAAATGTACCCAGCAAGACTTACATCAGAACTAACTACATATGCATCATTATCAACAAAGGGATGGTGGGGTTTAACTGCAGCAAGCCAGCTTTGACTCGGTGGCTATCCTGAACTACGACTGCATGTAACTCCTTTGAGGTGGCGCACACGAGTCCACATATCCACCATATCAATACACCACCATGGATCCGCTCCCGTCTCCCTACGAGAACGCCATCCATAGCACTCACGCTTATCTTGCGTATTTTAGAGTATCCACTTTCACTTGTCTATGAACTATATAGGCAACCCAGAGGTCCTTTACCGGTGACGCGGCTATTCGAATTGATTATTTATAACCCTGCAGGGGTGTACTTCTTCATACATGTTTCCACCACTTAGCGTCTGTACACAACATGTGCTCGGCAGACTTCAAGCGAAAGCCGACGTGGGTGTAGACCACGACCTACCTAAACACTCAAGTCTCTAGTCCAGGTTTATCGCCTATTCAGGTTCCATCCGCTGGGAGTCCAGCCGAGGTTTCCACATATGACCCCGGACGATGTGTACAGGGTTCCGCGACACCAAACGGGCGCCTGGCATACCCGGCCACATGCCTACCGCATCACAGCCCACCCCTCCGGTCGGCGCTGCGCACGGCCTCCAGCAACTACAATCACTAGAAACTACTTGCAACTCCTGGACAAAGGACAAGGGTGGTTAGGAAGTCTAGCGCGGTCATATTTCAGGGCCCAATGCATGGTATTAGCTGTTTCATGGATCACAAGCACAGAACTCAGTTCCTGAGGACGGCTTCAGTGAGACAACCCACCATGTACTCCTATATGGCCTCTCACCGCTACCTTTACCAAATCGTGTTCACACACTTAGCTCACACACAGTAGGACATGTTCATCACTGTTCCAGTTCATCCCTGATGAGTCAGACCTGACCCAACTCTAAGCATAGAAGGCATGACAAACAAGCATGAATGAGTAGGCACATCAGGGCTCAAACAACTCCTACTCATGATAGTGGGTTTCATCTATTTACTATGGCAATGACAGGTCATGCAGAGGAAAGGGGTTCAACTACCGCAGCAGGTAACAGATGAATCGTTTTTGTCCTAATGTAGTAAAAGAGTGCAGGAGTGAGATAGTGGGATGGTATCGGAATGAACAAGGGGTTTTTGCTTGACTGACACTTCTAAAGATAGTTTAGTTCTTCATCAGTGTCATCGAACTCATCGTCGGAACATCATCTACTGAGAGGAGACAAATACTGGCAAACAGGGAAGAACACAATCAATGCAATGCACAATATGATGCATTATCATGACATGTCAATATGCTATGATTTGAGCTAATGCAACTAGCAACAGATTAAATGGAGTTGGTTTGAATCAAAGATTCAAATTCAAACTCCATATGTGGATATTCAAATGCAATTCATTCATTTGTCCTACGCAGTAGTTATAAGTTGTTCTAACATGCATGAAAATTGTACAGATGGATAGATTTGATTTTTCTGATCATTTTTCATATATAATTTATCTTATTTGGAGTTATAGATAATTTTCTATGAATTTTAGAAGTTCTAGCTATTTTCTGCAATTTCCTGAATTGAGTTAAATCCAGAAACTGACTTACTGCGTCAGCACTGCGTCACTGTGATCTCAGCAGGTCAAAGGAGGCGGTACAGGTCAAACCTAACCAGGGGGGCCCACTAGCTAGTGACCCGGTGTCATCTGCGTCGCTGACAGGTGGGCCCAGTCAACGGCCACGTCAGCACAGTCAAAGTTGACGCGTGGGGCCGCTCTGGTTTAGTTAATCCTAGGCAAAAAATAAAGCTGGGGTTAGTTAGGGCGTGGAGCCCAGGTGTTAGTGAGCTAGGAGGGTTAACTAACTGTGTCATTAGCCCTAACTAATCTACCACGTCACCGGATTAACTTCAGCGATAACCGGAGCGCGGCGGCGATGCCCGTCCGGCCCACTCCGGCTGGACATGAGGCTGGGCGCGTTCGAAGGCCTGTGATGCGGCGCATCTAATGGTGGCCGCGGTGTGCGCTGGGATGGAGTGCAACAGTGGAGGCGATGAGCTGGGTGGTGGCCGGAGCTCGGGCGTCAGTCGTTTTGCTGCTGCGGCGTGCTAGCGGGCAAACAGAGGTACTAGGGAGGCGCTGCAGGGTGCGGGGAGTGCGGCAGAGTGGCTCGGCTCCGGTAGAGGAGGCGGTTAGAGGGTGCGGGCAAACGGGGAGCAGGGCAAAGATGGCGGAGCTCACAGCGGGTTCGGGGACGATCTCAGCGAGCTCGGGGAAGCACTGAGGTGACCGCGGGCTCGCCGGCAATCTCGTGGACCGTAGGTTGAAGAAGGGGTCGATGGCGTCCTTGTGACGCTCCCGGCGTAGAACGGCTTCCTGTGGACGGTGAAGAAGGCGGCGGCGGAGCTCCCAGACATGGCAACGCATCGAGGCGACGACGATGGCTGCGTGTGCGGGCTGCGACGGCCGGCAGTTGCTGTCGTGGCCGCCAAAATGAGAGCCAGTGGAAGGGAGGGGGTGCTACGAGAGAGGGGAGAGGTCGAGGTGGTTCCAGGGCATCTCCTGGCATCGCTAGAGGGGCTGGGGAGGGGCAGATAGGCAGGGAGGAGGTGGTGGCGCGGCTGCGGCATGCCGGGCACGCAAATGCTTTCGAGCGAGGCGGAGAAGACGACTGATACGTCTCCAATGTATCTATAATTTTTGATTGTTCCAGGCTATTATATTACCCGTTTTGGATGTTTATGGGCTTTACTTTACACTTTTATATCATTTTTGGGACTAACCTACTAACCGGAGGCCGAGCCCGAATTGCTGTTTTTTTTCCTATTTCAGTGTTTCGAAGAAAAGGAATATCAAACAGAGTCCAAACGGAATGATACCTTCGGAAGCGTGATTTTTGGAACAAACGTGATCCAGAGGACTTGGAGTGGAAGTCAAGAAATAAGGGAGGCGTCCACGAGGGTGCGTGGCGCGCCCCCTAGGGCTGGGCGCGCCCCCACCCTCGTGGGCCCCTCGGGAGTCCACTGACCTACTTCTTCCTCCTATATATACCCATGTACCCCAAAAATATCAGAAGCGACCACGAAAAACTATTTCCACCACCGTAACCTTCTGTATCCGCGAGATCCCATCTTGGAGCCTTCGCCGGAGCTCTGTCGGAGGGGGAATCCATAATGGAGGGCCTCTACATCATCTCCAAGGCCTCTCCGATGAGTTGTGACTAGTTTACCACAGACCTTCGGGTCCATAGTTATTAGCAAGATGGCTTCTCCTCTCTCTTTGAATTTCAATACAAAGTTCTCCTCGATCTTCTTGGATATCTATTCGATGTAACTCTTTTTGCGGTGTGTTTGTCAACATCCGATGAATTGTGGGTTTATGATCAAGTTTATCTATGAGAAATATTTGGATCTCCTCTGAATTCTTTTATGTGTGATTAAGTTATGTTTGCAAGTCTCTTCGAATTATCAGTTTGGTTTGGCCTAGTATATTGATCTTTCTTGCAATGGGGGAAGTGCTTAGCTTTGGGTTCAATCTTGCGGTGTCCTTTCCCAGTGACAGCAAGGGCGGCAAGGCACGTATTGTATTGTTGCCAGCGAGGATAAAAAGATGGGGTTTATATCATATTGCATGAATTTATTGTGACGCCCAGATAATCAAGCTACAGTAACCTCTGCTAATGAGGCCACATCACCACTCTTACTGTTGTAAATCTCACGATGATTCAATCCCGTTCGAATTCAAAATTTAAAATCAAGGTCAAACGGTAAAGTTTTCAAACATTAAAATTAAAATGTTCTAGAGGTGGCAAATAATGCTTAGGTAATTATGGTGGAGGATCACATTTTTAAAAAAATTAATTAAAAGCACTAAACTAAATAAAACAGTGGCTTAAACAAATAATTAAATGCATTTTATAAAACATTAAACTATTTTATTAGGTATGAGAAATTCAAGTGGCAATAGAGTATTTATAAATACTAATTTAGGGGCTAGTGGTATAATTAATAAAACTAAAATAAATAGAAACTAAGTTAGAAAGGAAAAATAGATAAAAGGAAAAAGCTCAAAACAAAAAGAACACAAAAAAACAGACAACCCCCCCAACTGGGCCAGACGGCCCAGCTGGCCGACCCACTTGGCCCAGCCGGCCCCTCCCTCTGGCCTATAGGGCAAACCCTAGGCCGCCCCGATTCCCCACGCCCCACTCGCCCACTCCCCCCCCCCCCGCAAGACGCCCACTCCCCTCGCTCCTCTCCTCCCCCCCGATTCGGGATCTGGATCGGGCGATGCCCCGACCCCGCCACTCGCCCCGATCCCCTCCTCCCGCTCCCTCGCTTGATCTGACGCGCGCCCGCGGCCAAGGTGCCCGACCCCGCTGCCTCTCCCCGGCGACCGCGCCTTCCCACCCCACGACGCCGGCGCCCACCCCGGTGACGCCGGACTCCGTCAACGCCGACGCCCCCTCGCACTCGCGCCGAACTGCCCCGACGTCGCGCTGTTGCCGCTCGCCGTCACCTTGTCGGCGTCGCCTTCCTGCCTCTCCCGCGACCGGCTGCCCCGAGCACGCCTTTGCACATCTACAGGGCCCTGTGAGCCCTCATCCCCTTCCCCTCCCCCTCCCGTCGCCGTAGGACGCCACCACCTATGCGCCTGAAACACTCCGTCCGCTCCCGCGCGTGTGGCCTCGCCTATCGTCCTCACCCCGCTCGCGCTGTTCGCCACCACGGCCCGCGCCTGCGCCCTAGGCCTCGTCTTCGGCCACCTTCCCGCCCGCGCTACGCAACGCGCCCTGCCGCACCAGCTTTCATCGCCGGAAACGGCCGGCCGGCGAGCCCCGCCGTGGCCACTGCCTCGCCCCCTGCGTGATGTGCGCCTGGGTGCGCCCCGCCCCAGTGCCCGTTAGCGCACCCGCTCCAGTGGCTAGATGGGCCACTAACAGCGGGCCCCACAGCCCCTTCCTTTTTACAAAAAAAATAGGTGTTAAAAAAAAGGAAGAATACAAATAATAGTAATAATAATAATTAATTAATTAAGATAATTAATTAACTTAGTTAATCCTATTAGTTAATCTAATTAACTCTGTTAATTAGCCTTAGTTACTTGATTAGGTAAACAGTCAATGACAGTTGGGCCCCACTGCCTTGTTTGACCGGTCAACGGTCAACGCTGACCGCTGATGTAATGATGACGCAATAAACGTTTTCAAATTAAATTAATTTCTGATAAATCTAAAAATGATTAAATCTTTTAAAATTAATATAAAATAAACGGTAGCTCAGATGGAAAAACTTTGTACATGAAAGTTGCTCAGAACAACGAGACGAATCCATATACGCAGCCTGTTCGTCCGCCACGTGTCCCTAGCATAGTGAACCTGCAACATTTCACCTCCGGTTCATCTGTCCAAAAACGCGAAACACCGGGGATACTTTCCCGGATGTTATCCCCCTTCACCGGTATCACCTAATACCGCGTTAGGGCACCCCTAGCGCCGTTACTTGCCTTGTCATGCATCGTTATGCATCTGTTTGCATTATAATTATTGTTTCTTCCCCCCTCTTCTTCCGCTAGACACCGAGACCGACGCCGCTGCTACCCAGTACGACTACGGTGTTGACGACCCCTCTCTCTTGCCAGAGCAACCAGGCAAGCCCCCCCCCTTGATCACCAGATATCGCCTATTCTTCTCTATACTGCTTGCATTAGAGTAGTGTAGCATGTTACTGCTTTCCGTTATTCCTATCCTGATGCATAGCCTGTCCTTGTTACTACTGTTGTTACCATTACCTGCTATCCTACTGCTTAGTATAGGATGCTAGTGTTCCATCAGTGGCCCTACACTCTTGTCCGTCTGCCATGCTATACTACTGGGCCGTGATCACTTCGGGAGGTGATCACGGGCATATACGATATATTTTACACAGTTACATTACTTGTGATACTGTTCGGAGATGGGGGCTGAAAGGACAGGTGGCTCCATCCCGGTAGAGGTGGGCCTGGGTTCCCGACGGCCCCCGACTGTTACTTTGTGGCGGAGCGACAGGGCAGGTTGAGACCACCTAGGAGACAGGTGGGCCTGGCCCTCGTCGGCGTTCGCGGATACTTAACATGCTTAACGAGATCTTGGTATTTGATCTGAGTTGGCTACGAGCCTATACGCACTAACCATCTACGCGGGAGTAGTTATGGGTATCCCGGCGTCGTGGTATCAGCCGAAGCCTTCGTGATGTCAGCGACTGAGTGGCGCGCGCCGGATTGGACTGGAACGCCACTAGGCTAGGTCTGCTTCCGGCCGCGTTCGCAACGTGCAGGTGTGCAAAGGGCGATGGGCCCAGACCCCTGCGCCATAGGAGTTAGACCGGCGTGCTGACCTCTCTGTTGTGCCTAGGTGGGGCTGCGACGTGTTGATCTTGCGAGGCCGGGCATGACCCAGGAAAGTGTGTCCGGCCAAATGGGATTGAGCGTGTTGGGTAAGTTGGTGCACCCCTGCAGGGAAGTTAATCTATTCGAATAGCCGTGATCTTCGGTAACAGGACGACTTGGAGTTGTACCTTGACCTTATGACAACTAGAACCGGATACTTAATAAAACACACCCTTCCAAGTGCCAGATACAACCGGTGGTCGCTCTCTCTCAGGGATACGAGGAGGGGATCGCCGGGTAGGATTATGCTATGCGATGCTACTGGAGATGCTACTTGGAGATGCTACTTGGAGGACTTCAGACTACCCTCTTCTACCTGATGCAAGACGACGGTGACCAGAAGCGTAGTCTTCGACAGGATTAGCTATCCCCCTCTTATTCTGGCATTCTGCAGTTCAGTCCACTGATATGGCCTCCTTACACATATACCCATGCATATGTAGTGTAGTTCCTTGCTTGCGAGTACTTTGGATGAGTACTCACGGTTTCTTTCTCCCCCCTTTCCCCCCTTTCCTCTCTTTCTGGTTGTCGCAACCAGATGCTGGAGCCCAGGAGCCAGACGCCACTGTCGATGACGACTCTTACTACACCGGAGGTGCCTACTACTACGTGTTGCCCGCTGACAACGACCAGGAGTAGTTTAGGAGGATCCCAGGCAGGAGGCCTGCGCCTCTTTCGATCTGCATCCCAGTTTGTGCTAGCCTTCTTAAGGCAAACTTGTTTAACTTATGTCTGTACGCAGATATTGTTGCTTCCGCTGACTCGTCTATGATCGAGCTCTTGTATTCGAGCCCTCGAGGCCCCTGGCTTGTAATATGATGCTTGTATGACTTATTTTATTTGTAGAGTTGTGTTGTGATATCTTCCCGTGAGTCCCTGATCTTGATCGTACACGTTTGCGTGTATGATTAGTGTACGATTAAATCGGGGGCGTCACAAGTTGGTATCAGAGTCGACTGCCTGTAGGAATCCCTCTTCCAACTCCTTGGCCGAAGTTGAGTCTAGACATTACAAAACTTTTACTAACAGGGCTGTGTGTCTTACGGGCACACGTCGCCATTGGGTGGTAGTAGGATCTTTTACTCCTCGACCTTTACTCTGGGACTCTGATCTCTCTTCTATTCGGGTTAAATGAATTTTACTAAAATCTAACTTTAGGTTCTCGAAAATACTTTCTTCCGGAGAGGCCCTTCAGTCCAGATGATCACCGACTGCACCAGAAGATTTCAGAGGTACTTTTTGATATTCTCTCGAGACTTTGTGCCCATCACTTTTGCTATTCCCGACCATCGATAAATCCTTATGGATAACTTCTTACACTTGCCATTCATACGATCATCCCCCATTGATCTTGTTATTACAAGATACCCCGAAGTTTTCTCTATTATTCCGAGAATACTTTGTGCCTACTGCCTAGCAGTTCTTTGCCACATGAATACCCCTTCGAATAAATCCTCGCACTTGTCGAGTATCCGCTCATCCCCAGTTGTTCATGTGTTTCACAAAAGTCTTCAAAATACTATTCGATCTTCCGAAAATCCTCTGGAGCCTTTGGCTCTTGAAATTCTTGCTTGCTTGCATCATGGTTAATCCCATAACTCTCGTAGTCTTATTGACATTCCTTGTCATTATTATTTTTGAGTCTGTTGACTCAATATGTTTGCGAATACACGCAATCATCTTTGATCCTTATAAGTTACTTTTCCGGCTGAGCTGCCATTCTTTTAACTGGAATTGGTTCTCGACCAATCCAATTGTCGTTGATTGTACCATAAGGCTATTCAACTTATCCATCCCTAATCAGAGCATTGCTTCTGATCCCTTGATTTGGAAATCATAATTCCTTTGCATTTGACAAATTGAGTTAGTCAGTTGTTTCTATAATCTGATCTCCTTGCATTCTTCTTCCTCTAGTTGAGTACCGATACTCACGTTAGATCCCTTGTGGACCACAAGATCCTTTGTTGGGTTTTATCTAACAACGCCCTTCATATTCAATAACCTTGTGAGCATTCCCTCTGATACATAATGCCCTTGGTAAATTGTATCCTCTGCTTTCTCAACCATGCTCTGCCTTTGAGCTTGAGTTAATTACTTCTAAAGATTCTGGTATATGATTTTAAGATGCCCCGATGGGTTGAACCTATGCCTTCCTTAATATGTGTGAACTCGAAAGTTTTCACGAGTCGTACTCTTCTGGTATTTTGCCAGATAAAATTTCAACACTATGACTTCATTGAACGCGAGAAGTGAATGAAAGGTTGTGCATTGGAGAAGTGGGAGTCGACCTTGAACTTTGTGTTCATGCCCATGGACACGATGTACATCTTCTCATCGAAGCTTCTTTTAAAATTAATTATTCCCTTGGTATAAGTTCATCTTATATCTGAGATCTGGCCTTTTTTTTTCAATCGTGGTTCCGACCATCTTCTCCTTTAAATACCATTTCTCGTGCAAGTTTAAGCACTTGTCTTTTGCAGAGCAATCCCCCAGTCCAACCTCTACTTTGATTCGTCGTCGAGTATTACCCTCCTGGTATCTCGAGATTATCTTGGAACTGCATAACTTCTTATGAGTTCATCATCAAGTACTACATTCTCACTGATTACAGTTTTTCACGGGCTCGAAGTTATTAAACACTCACGGACATCGATAACTGAATCGAGTCCGCCTCGCGATTAAACAACTCTTAGTAATCTTCTTTGCTTACGAGTTTGTACCCATTCCTAGCCTGTTTGGCTATATCATTGTCGTTATGATTCTAACTGTGCTACCTGGTCCTTATTCTCGGAACACCAATTTGCGACGATAGCTAAGCTTACGTCGATTTTCCCCGTCATACCCTTTCACCTTAAACAACAAGCTTGAGTTCGAGTTTGTGTCGTAACTGTGGTTCCAATAACCTCTTGCTTCATCATTCCCTTGACTTGATGTCGTCGCTGAGTGATTACTTCTTCATGAAATCTCTCAACACTTGTGTCGTGATCATCATCAACCTTACGAGCTCTTCCAGAATATCAATTGAATTTATGTTGAGAAAGACCATCCTTGCCCTCGATGATTAGTGTTATCATCGACCACACTACTACCTTTCCTCCAACACAAACTTATTCTTGTTTTGTATTATACCTTGAGTTCCTTGCTATCCAGCAATTGCTCTTCTTTACCTTGGAGTATTACCATCCTTTATGTCAAGAATGTCGTGAGAATTTCACCACCTCTGGAGAATTCTTGATACAAGTGATACTTATCACCATCACCATTCTTTTCCTGGTCACCGTGTTATTTCTAACCACCGACAAATGGACTGTGATGTGTAATTCCAAAACTTCTAGCAACCTTATTGCTTTGAAGTTAATGGTCGGCCGTTCATTCTTAGACTATCGATTATTGAATCACCATTTCGATGTTGGTTGTGCAACCCAGCCCATATTTCGGGTGCACCTTTCAACCAATGTTTAATTGTGTATGTTTCCCTCGAGTATACATCATTATACCATTTGATCTGACTAATGTTATCTCCTTGTTCACTTAATTGTGGAAACCATCTTTTGGAAGTCTCGATGAATTGTCGCTGAGTTCATCAGCTACCTCCTTATCCCTTCATTGGTTTAATGACGAGCTTTTGTTTCGGAACTCGCTTCCGTAGTAAATTTCCCGAGAATCTTACAATGTCATCTCGTCATTTGTGTTGCACCTTTTCTTCTCTGGCCTCCTAAGTCAGAGGTATCCTGACACCAATCGGATCTGAACCTCGGTCAGATATGATGGCTGGGACATTTCCAAGAGTTATAACATTGGTCTTTTATGACCCGGTAAGGTGATGGCATGTCCAGCACACCTGGCCGGAGGACCTACTGCTATAATTTCTTTTTAGCAAGGTTAACCATTCTTTCATGAGGAAATCATAGGACTTATTCTATGAGTTGTTCATGATGGATGCCTTGTGTGTCCAAAGTCTGAACTTTGCTCAAAGACCATGTCAATGCTATCACGAAGCATGTATGTGGTACTCCTATCATCAATAAGAACACTTGAAGCACAATGCTAAATTTTCTTATCCAAACATCGTTGTATGGGTAATGTCATGAAATTTCTCTCCCCTTCCCTAACGGGTTTTCTACTTATTATCCTGTCATGGTTATCATGCTCTGCTTGTCCTTGGGAAGGATATACCCCTGAAATATGTGTTTAAACACATTTTCCTTTCCATTGTTTTGTTTAACCTTTCTTGTAATCTGACTTAACTGAGCAGTGATACCCCCTTGCTTAGGTAAGCATCTCATTGTACAACCGTGTCAGTAAGACCTTGTTTCGTTTGTTGATAGCATTCCGGTAACCACCGATGGACGAGAACTTTGCCTATTGGTCTACCTCGTTCAACGAGTAGGAAAATAGTTCTCTTCGTCCCTCGCCCTTGGTATCGATGTTGACATTGACATAACTGACAGGCTTTCCTCTGACCTGCATTGCTATCATGATCGTGCATGATCACAACACCCTCCCTAATTTTATTTTATTTTACCCACATGGTGGGCCCATAACCCACAGTTCCACAGGATCGAAACCTGACTCTCCTGTACACCCCTTGTTTCCAAAGTTATTCCTCCCGCGTGGACTCGTATGTAATTCATGAGGCACCTTCTGATGAGATCATCAATTCTGGCATCGGACACAATAATTATTCCGTGGCTTTGAAACCATTTTCACCTTCTGTCTAGGCATTGAACGATTGCCTGGCTGCTTGAAACTTCTTATTGTACCTTCCAACTTCACTCTCGATGTGTTTTATTTGTTCAACTCGAGAGGTACTCATATGCTCCTTCATGGATTAATCCCAGATCATTAACCTTATAACATTCTGTCGTTGCTGACCTGCCTCGGTACCTATTCGTAAATACGATGAAGATCCCGAAGAAAGGATGCCAACTTCATCATGATGACCTAAAGCGGAGAAATGAAGACATCAATGTATTGGACCGATCTCTTCGAGAAGAGCAAGCCAGAATGAGAAGACCCGCTAGATTCGTTACCAAACCTTCCCCCTTTCACTACCTCTTAAATCTCGGGACGAGATTTCTTGTAGTGGAGGAGAATTGTGACGCCCGGATAATCAAGCTACAGTAACCTCTGCTAATGAGGCCACGTCACCACTCTTACTGTTGTAAATCTCACGATGATTCAATCCCGTTCGAATTCAAAATTTAAAATCAAGTCAAACGGTGAAGTTTTCAAACATTAAAATTAAAATGTTCTAGAGGTGGCAAATAATGCTTAGGTAATTATGTGGAGGATCACATTTTTAAAAAAATTAATTAAAAGCACTAAACTAAATAAAACAGTGGCTTAAACAAATAATTAAATGCATTTTATAAAACATTAAACTATTTTATTAGGTATGAGAAATTCAGGTGGCAATAGAGTATTTATAAATACTAATTTAGGGGCTAGTGGTATGCTTAATAAAACTAAAATAAATAGAAACTAAGTTAGAAAGGAAAAATAGATAAAAGGAAAAAGCTCAAAACAAAAAGAACACAAAAAAACAGACAACCCCCCCAACTGGGCCAGACGGCCCAGCTGGCCGACCCACTTGGCCCAGCCGGCCCCTCCCTCTGGCCTATAGGGCAAACCCTAGGCCGCCCCGATTCCCCACGCCCCACTCGCCCACTCCCCCCCCCCCCCCGCACGACGCCCACTCCCCTCGCTCCTCTCCTCCCCCCCGATTCGGGATCTGGATCGGGCGATGCCCCGACCCCGCCACTCGCCCCGATCCCCTCCTCCCGCTCCCTCGCTTGATCTGACGCGCGCCCGCGGCCAAGGTGCCCGACCCCGCTGCCTCTCCCCGGTGACCGCGCCTTCCCACCCCACGACGCCGGCGCCCACCCCGGCGACGCCGGACTCCGTCAACGCCGACGCCCCCTCGCCCTCGCGCCGAACTGCCCCGACGTCGCGCTGTTGCCGCTCGCCGTCACCTTGTCGGCGTCGCCTTCCTGCCTCTCCCCCGACCGGCTGCCCCGAGCACGCCTTTGCACATCTACAGGGCCCTGTGAGCCCTCATCCCCTTCCTCTCCCCCTCCCGTCGCCGTAGGACGCCACCACCTATGCGCCTGAAACACTCCGTCCGCTCCCGCGCGTATGGCCTCGCCTATCGTCCTCACCCCGCTCGCGCTGTTCGCCACCGCGGCCCGCGCCTGCGCCCCAGGCCTCGTCTTCGGCCACCTTCCCGCCCGCGCTACCCAACGCGCCCTGCCGCACCAGCTTTCATCGCCGGAAACGGCCGGCCGGCGAGCCCCGCCGTGGCCACTGCCTCGCCCCCTGCGTGATGTGCGCCTGGGTGCGCCCCGCCCCAGTGCCCGTTAGCGCACCCGCTCCAGTGGCTAGATGGGCCACTAACAGCGGGCCCCACAGCCCCTTCCTTTTTACAAAAAAATAGGTGTTAAAAAAAAGGAAGAATACAAATAATAGTAATAATAATAATTAATTAATTAAGATAATTAATTAACTTAGTTAATCCTATTAGTTAATCTAATTAACACTGTTAATTAGCCTTAATTACTTGATTAGGTAAACAGTCAATGATAGTTGGGCCCCACTGCCTTTATTTGACCGGTCAACGGTCAACGCTGACCGTTGATGTAATGATGACGCAATAAACGTTTTCAAATTAAATTAATTTCTGATAAATCTAAAAATGATTAAATCTTTTAAAATTAATATAAAATAAACCGTAGCTCAGATGGAAAAACTTTGTACATGAAAGTTGCTCAGAACAACGAGACGAATCCATATACGCAGCCTGTTCGTCCGCCACGTGTCCCTAGCATAGTGAACCTGCAACATTTCACCTCTGGTTCATCTGTCCAAAAACGCGAAACACCGGGGATACTTTCCCGGATGTTATCCCCCTTCACCGGTATCACCTAATACCGCGTTAGGGCACCCCTAGCGCCGTTACTTGCCTTGTCATGCATCGTTATGCATCTGTTTGCATTATAATTATTGTTTCTTCCCCCCTCTTCTTCCGCTAGACACCGAGACCGACGCCGCTGCTACCCAGTACGACTATGGTGTTGACGACCCCTCTCTCTTGCCAGAGCAACCAGGCAAGCCCCCCCCCCTTGATCACCAGATATCGCCTATTCTTCTCTATACTGCTTGCATTAGAGTAGTGTAGCATGTTACTGCTTTCCGTTATTCCTATCCTGATGCATAGCCTGTCCTTGTTACTACTGTTGTTACCATTACCTGCTATCCTACTGCTTAGTATAGGATGCTAGTGTTCCATCAGTGGCCCTACACTCTTGTCCGTCTGCCATGCTATACTACTGGGCCGTGATCACTTCGGGAGGTGATCACGGGCATATATGATATATTTTACACAGTTACATTACTTGTGATACTGTTCGGAGATGGGGGCTGAAAGGACAGGTGGCTCCATCCCGGTAGAGGTGGGCCTGGGTTCCCGACGGCCCCCGACTGTTACTTTGTGGCGGAGCGACAGGGCAGGTTGAGACCACCTAGGAGACAGGTGGGCCTGGCCCTCGTCGGCGTTCGCGGATACTTAACACGCTTAACGAGATCTTGGTATTTGATCTGAGTTGGCTACGAGCCTATACGCACTAACCATCTACGCGGGAGTAGTTATGGGTATCCCGGCGTCGTGGTATCAGCCGAAGCCTTCGTGACGTCAGCGACTGAGTGGCGCGCGCCGGATTGGACTGGAACGCCACTAGGCTAGGTCTGCTTCCGGCCGCGTTCGCAACGTGCAGGTGTGCAAAGGGCGATGGGCCCAGACCCCTGCGCCATAGGAGTTAGACCGGCGTGCTGACCTCTCTGTTGTGCCTAGGTGGGGCTGCGACGTGTTGATCTTCCGAGGCCGGGCATGACCCAGGAAAGTGTGTCCGGCCAAATGGGATCGAGCGTGTTGGGTAAGTTGGTGCACCCCTGCAGGGAAGTTAATCTATTCGAATAGCCGTGATCTTCGGTAACAGGACGACTTGGAGTTGTACCTTGACCTTATGACAACTAGAACCGGATACTTAATAAAACACACCCTTCCAAATGCCAGATACAACCGGTGGTCGCTCTCTCTCAGGGATACGAGGAGGGGATCGCCGGGTAGGATTATGCTATGCGATGCTACTAGAGATGCTACTTGGAGATGCTACTTGGAGGACTTCAGACTACCCTCTTCTACCTGATGCAAGACGACGGTGACCAGAAGCGTAGTCTTCGATAGGATTAGCTATCCCCCTGTTATTCTGGCATTCTGCAGTTCAGTCAACTGATATGGCCTCCTTACACATATACCCATGCATATGTAGTGTAGTTCCTTGCTTGCGAGTACTTTGGATGAGTACTCACGGTTGCTTTCTCCCCCCTTTCCCCCCTTTCCTTTCTTTCTGGTTGTCGCAACCAGATGCTGGAGCCCAGGAGCCAGACGCCACTGTCGATGACGACTCTTACTACACCGGAGGTGCCTACTACTACGTGCTGCCCGCTGACGACGACCAGGAGTAGTTTAGGAGGATCCCAGGCAGGAGGCCTGCGCCTCTTTCAATCTACATCCCAGTTTGTGCTAGCCTTCTTAAGGCAAACTTGTTTAACTTATGTCTGTACTCAGATATTGTTGCTTCCGCTGACTCGTCTATGATCGAGCTCTTGTATTCGAGCCCTCGAGGCCCCTGGCTTGTAATATGATGCTTGTATGACTTATTTTATTTGTAGAGTTGTGTTGTGATATCTTCCCGTGAGTCCCTGATCTTGATCGTACACGTTTGCGTGTATGATTAGTGTACGATTAAATCGGGGGCGTCACATTTATCCCTCTACATCATGTCATCTTTCTTAATGCGTTACTCTATTCTTTATGAACTTAATACTCTAGATTCATGCTGGATAGCGGTCGATGTGTGGAGTAATAGTAGTAGATGCAGGCAGGAGTCGGTCTACTTGTCACGGACGTGATGCCTATATACATGATCATGCCTAGATAATCTCATAATTATTCACTTTTCTATCAATTGCTCGACAGTAATTTGTTCACCCACCGTAATACTTATGCTATCTTGAGAGAAGCCACTAGTGAAACCTATGGCCCCCAGGTTTATCTCTTATCATATAAGCTTTCAATCTACTTTTATTTGCATCTTTTACTTTTCCTATCTATATCATAAAATACTAAAAATATTTATCTTATCATATCATCTCTATCAGATCTCACTTTCACAAGTGGCCTTGAAGGGATTGACAACCCCTTTATTGCGTTGGTTACGAGTTCTTGTTTGTTTGTGTAGGTGCATGGAGCTTTTAAGGAGCATCCTACTAGACTGATACCTTGGTTCTCAAAAACTGAAGCAAATACTTACGCTACTATTGCTGCATCACCCTTTCCTCTTCAAGGAAAACCAATGCAAGCTCAAGACGTAGCAAGATGGATTTCTGGCGCCGTTGCGGGGGAAGTCTTCACTCAAGTCAAGACATACCAAGTACCCATCACAAACTCATCTCCCTCGCACTACACTATTTTCCATTTGCCTCTTGTTTTCCTCTCCCCACCTCACCTTTGCCGTTTTATTCATCCTTCCTTTTCCTCTTGCCCTCTTCTTCCTCCTCGCTTTTGTTTGCCGTTATGTCTGAAATTGGGGAGATTATCGTCGATATGGACAATAATGATAACATGGAAAACTTTGATGCTCCTGCTGAAGAACCCCCTATCTTGCATCCTAAAAAGTTTCGAATCGGTAGTGGTAATATTATTGGAAAAGGGGTTATTCAATTCTTCTTTACTTGTGCCGGAGCTTTACCTTCTATCGGTGGTTCTATTCTTCATAGAACTAGTAGTCTTGTGGATGCTTTTAGTTGATCTTGAAAGACAATTTATGCATATGCATCCTTGCATACAAAGAATTTTCCTGGAATTTTCTAATATTGAGCATTCTTCTATTAAGCGCGCCGCTACTATCTTTTTGGCACATGAGTTCAGATTTATAATAAAAGAGTCCAAAGAAATCTTTATGCACTATGGGGTGGACGCCAGCCGTCCTCCCATAGAAGCGATCCTCTTTGATCAAGTGGAAATTAGGCGTTTTCAATCTTTGGACTATGTTGCTTTTAATGAAAACCTTAGAAAAAAGGTTCCTACCAATGTCCTAGTTGATAGAATTTCTGAACTTAATAATGATTTTGCTCTTCGAAATAATGAGCTAGGATACTCTCTTGAGTATAGGCTCACGAAGTTCTGCCAAAAGAATGCTTATAATGATGAATTAGTTGTGCAATATGAAGGGCCCAAGGAGGAACCTATACCTCCTAAGATTGATCTTGGGGACTTTTGTCCCATTAAATTTAGCCCTTTTGATTACTTTTGCTTGCCTCAAAGAAAACTTTCTGCTGAACGTAGAGAATATGAGATGATTTTTCGTGATCTATCTTATTATTATGGCACTACTCAGATCTATCCTCGCTTTTATGCCTAGCTAGGGGCGTTAAACAATAGCACTAGTTGGGAGGCAACCCAATTTTATTTTAGTTTTTTGTTTTTTCTTCTGTTTAGTAATAAATTTTGCATCTACCTTCTGTTTAGATGTGTTTGCATGTTTTAATTAGTGTTTGTGCCAAGTAGAACCTATAGGATAACCTATGGTGATAGTTAATTTGATTCTGCTGAAAAACAGAAATTTTACGCGCACGAAAATAATTTTAGTAATTCACATAAACTTGATTTTGCATTGATTCATTTTGCTGTAGATCAATAGACAAATTTCCCAGGTCTTCCTATTTTGGTAGGATTTTTAGAGTTCCTTAAGTATTCTATAGTTACAGATTGCTAGACTGTTATGTTTTTGAAAGATTCTGCTTTTCGTGTGTTGTTTGCTTATTTTAATGCATCTATGGTTAGTATGTGAGGCTATGAACCATAGAGAACTTGGAATACAGTAGGTTTAACACCAAAATAAATAGATAATGATTTCATTACAATACCTTATGTGGTGGTTTTTCTTTCTTTCACTAACGGAGCTTATGAGATTTCCTGTTGAGTTTTGTGTTGTGAAGTTTTCAAGTTTTGGGTATAGATTTGATGGAGTATGGAATAAGGAGTGGCAAGAGCCTAAGCTTGGGTATGCCCAAGGCACCCGAAGATATTCAAGGATAACCAAAAGCCTAAGCTTGGGGATGCCCCGGAAGGCATCCCCCCTTTCGTCTTCGTCTATCGGTAACTTTACTTGGAGCTATATTTTTATTCGCCACATGATATGTGTTTTGCTTGGAGCGTCTTGTATGATATTAGTCTTTGCTTTTTAATTTACCACAATCATCCTTGCTGTACACACCTTTTGGGAGAAACCCACTTGATTAGAATTTATTAGAATACTTTATGTGCTTCACTTATATCTTTTGAGCTAGATAGTTTTTGTTCTAGTGCTTCACTTATATCTTTTAGAGCACGGTGGTGGCTTAATTTTTTAGAAATTGTTAATCTCTCTTGCTTAATTTATATCATTTTGAGAGTCTTTTAGAACAGCATGGTATTTGCTATGGTTATAAACTTGGTCCTAGAATGATGGGCATCCAAGTTGGGTATAATAAAAACAATCATAGGAAGTGAATTGGATGCTATGATCAATTTGATACTTGATAATTGTTTTGAGATATGGAGTTAGTGATATTAGAGTCATGCTAGTTGGGTGATTATGAATTTAAAGAATGCTTGTGTTGAAGTTGGCAAGTCCCGAAGCGTGCACGTATGGTAAAAGTTGTGTAACAAATTTGAAACATGAGGTGTTCTTAAATTGTGCATCCTTATGAGTGGTGGTCGGGGACGAGCGATGGTCTTTTCCTACCAATCTATCCCCCTAGGAGCATGCGCGTAGTGCTTGGTTTTTGATGACTTGTAGATTTTTGCAAGAAGTATATGAGTTATTTATGACTAATGTTGAGTCCATGGATTATACGCACTCTTACCCGTCCATCATTGCTAGCCTCTTCGGTACCGTGCATTGCCCTTTCTCACCTTGAGAGTTGGTGCAAACTTCGCCGGTGCATCCAAACCCCGTGATACGATACGCTCTATAACACATAAACCTACTTATATCTTCCTCAAAACAGCCACCATACCTACCTATTATGGCATTTTCATAGACATTCCGAGATATATTGCCATGCAACTTGTCCACCGTTCCGTTCATCATGATGACACACATCATCATTGTCGTATTTCCTTGCATGATCATGTAGTTGACATCGTATTTGTGGCAAAGCCACCATGCATAATTTTTCATACATGTCACTCTTGATTCATTGCCCATCCCGGTACACCGCCGGAGGCATTCATATAGAGTCATATCTTGTTCTAGTTTTGAGTTGTAAATAAATAGAAGTGTGATGATAATCATTATTAGAGCATTGTCCCTAAAAAATAAAGGCCAAAAAAAGAAAGGCCAAAAGAGAAAAAGAAGAAAGGCCCCAAAAAAAGAAAAAAGGGGCAATATTACTATCCTTTTCCACACTTGTGCTTCAAAGTAGCACCATGTTCTTGATATAGAAAGTCTTTTATGTTGTCACTTTCATATACTAGTGGGAATTTTTCATTATAGAACTTGGCTTGTATATTCCTACGATGGGCTTCCTCAAAATGCCCTAGGTCTTTGTGAGCAAGCAAGTTGGATGCACCCCCACTAGTTTCTTTTGTTGAGCTTTCATACATTTATAGATCTAGTGCATTCGTTGCATGGCAATCCCTAGTCATGTTGTCATCAATTGATGGGCATCTCCATAGCCCGTTGATTATCCTCGTCAATGTGAGACTTTCTCCTTTTTTGTCTTCTCCACACAACCTCCATCATCATATTCTATTCCACCCATAGTGCTATATCCATGGCTCACACTCATGCATTGCCTGAAAGTTGAAAAAGTTTGAGATTACTTAAGTATGAAACAATTGCTTGGCTTGTCATCAGGGGTTCGCAAGATGGGAGCATTTTTGTGTGACGAAAATGAAGCATGGCCTAACTATATGATTTGGTAGGGATAAACTTTCTTTAGCCATGATATTTTGAGAAGACATGATTACTTTGATTAGTATGCTTGAAGTATTACTATTTCTTATGTCAATATGAACTTTTATTTTGAATCATTTGGATCTGAACATTCATGCCACAATAAAGAAAATTACATTGAGAATTATACTAGGTAGCATTCCACATCAAAAATTCTGTTTTTATCATTTACCTACTCAAGGATGAGCAGGAATTAAGCTTGGGGATGCTTGATACGTCTCCAACATATCTATAATTTTTGTTTGTTCCATGCTATTATATTACCCGTTTTGGATGTTTATGGGCTTTACTTTACACTTTTCTATCATTTTTGGGACTAACCTACTAACCGGAGGCCCAACCCGAATTGCTGTTTTTTTTGCCTATTTCAGTGTTTTGAAGAAAAGGAATATCAAATGGAGTCCAAACAGAACGAAACCTTTGGGAGCGTGATTTTTGGAACAAACGTGATCCAGAGGACTTGGAGTGGAAGTCAAGAAATAAGGGCGGCGGCCACGAGGGTGCCCGACGCGCCCCCTAGGGCTGGCGCGCCCCCACCCTCGTGGGCCCCTCGAGAGTCCACTGACCTACTCCTATATATACCCATGTACCTCGAAAACATTAGAAGCGACCACAAAAAACTATTTCCACCACCGTAACCTTTTGTATCCGCGAGATCGCATCTTGGAGCCTTCGTCGGCGCTCCGCCGGAGGGGGAATCGATCATGGAGGGCCTCTACATCATCTCCAAGGCCTCTCTGATGAGTTGTGAGTAGTTTACCACAGACCTTCGGGTCCATAGTTATTAGCTAGATGGCTTCTTCTCTCTCTTTGAATCTCAATACAAAGTTCTCCTCGATCGTCTTAGAGATCTATTCGATGTAACGCTTTTTGCAGTGTATTTGTCAAGATCCGATGAATTGTGGGTTTATGATCAAGTTTATCTATGAGAAATATTTGAATCTCCTCTGAATTATTTTATGTGTGATTAAGTTATCTTTGCAAGTCTCTTCGAATTATCAGTTTGGTTTGGCCTACTAGATTGATCTTTCTTGCAATGGGAGAAATGCTTAGCTTTGGGTTCAATCTTGCGGTGTCCTTTCCCAGTGACAGCAGGGGAAGCAAGGCACGTATTGTATTGTTGCCATCAAGGATAAAAAGATGGGGTTTATATCATATTGTATGAGTTTATCCCTCTAGATCATGTCATCTTTCTTAATGCATTACTCTGTTCTTTATGAACTTAATACTCTAGATGCATGCTGGATAGTAGTCGATTTGTGGAGTAATAGTAGTAGATGCAGGCAGGAGTCGGTCTACTTGTCACGGACGTGATGCCTATATACATGATCATGCCTAGATAATTTCATAATTATTCGCTTTTCTATCAATTTCTCGACAGTAATTTGTTCACCCACCGTAATACTTATGCTATCTTGAGAGAAGCCACTAGTGAAACCTAAGGCCCCCGGGTCTATCTCTTATCATATAAGCTTTCAATCTACTTTTATTTGCATCTTTTACTTTTCCTATCTATATCATAAAATACCAAAAATATTTATCTTATCATATTATCTCTATCAGATCTCACTTTCGCAAGTGGCCTTGAAGGGGTTGACAACCCCTTTATTGCATTGGTTGCGAGTTCTTGTTTGTTTGTGTAGGTGCGTGGGACTTTTGAGGAGCCTCCTACTGGATTGATACCTTGGTTCTCAAAAACTGCGGGAAATACTTATGCTACTATTGCTCCATCACCCTTTCCTCTTCAAGGAAAACCAACACAAGCTCAAGACGTAGCAACGACAGAGGAGACCAGTGGTGGGCTGGGCCATAGATGGGCCAGCACAGGAGCTGGGCCGGTTGGTGGTGCTAGGTAAGTCCTTCTCTCTCTCTTCTAATTGTTTTTGTTTTTCTATTTCTCTGTAATCTTTGTGGCTTTATTAATAATACTAAATCAATCCCAAAAATCATGAAACTGCCCATGACCACTGTTGGGAATATAACCAACAACAAACATTTTAGTTTATGATTATTTGAGCATTTAAAATATTTTATAGCATTTAAATGCCCAAATGCAAATACTATATGATTTTATTCAATGACCCTCTATTGTTATAGAAAAGTGTGCACCATTTTTCTCAGAGGTTCTAGACCAATGAAAAGATGATGAACATATTAGAAGGGCATTTTGGGTTCATTGAAAATGATTTTAGTAAACCCTAGTTGGTTTAAGGGGGTGCTGGGGGTTCTGTCATCCCCATTTCAACTTTCTGTACAAAGTAAACATGATGCATCACCAAAGGCTAGCACTAAGCAGTACAAAAAGCTAGGGATGTGACAACACACCCCCACTAAACAAGAATCTCGTCCCAAGATTCAAGACGTGAGGTAAGAGGACAGAGGGGCACAAAGCTAACACAATCTTCACGATCCAGGTTGCACTTTATAAGAACGTTGATACGATCACCATCTTTGTCTTGATTTCTTGCTCTGGGAACTCCAACCAACATGACAATGGGAGGAAAAGGAAAACTTTAGAAGGATCGGTGTTCTCGAAGATCGAACAACTCAGGATCAACCCACAAAGCGAGACATTGAAACATCTCTTGAGTTGAGACTCGAAGCATACATCTAGAGGGATGGAGTGAAAGAGATGACGAAGGTTCACTAGGTAGGCAACAATTTCATGCTTAAGAAGGTGGTCAACGGGTGTCATCGTAGCGAGGAGTTGAGTTGCCATGACACCATAACGAGACATCTTGGAGGAGGTGACTCATAGAATTAATACCTTAAGTGGCAATAGATGTCACGACCGGTTTTCCAATAAAAATATTTATTGAGAAACCAATCTATTGAGTCCAGTAGGAGAGAAATCCTCCTCACTGGTAGACAAAATCTTGATACAATAAGACAGTAGCATAAAATATATTACAGGGTCGAACTACGGTTGCTCAACCAAATTATTACAAGCACGCCAATAATTATACATAATGGCGGACATGACATAGTGGTGTGGAGGCATACTACTGACTCGAGGACAGGGTGGTGGAAAAACACAGCGGGGAGAGGGATACAAGACTCTAAAACTGTCATCTCATCGAGCGTCGAGGTGAGGCTCGATGAATTTATTTGGTAGTGGAAGCGGATATAATACAGTGACCAAATCCAGGGTCGCACGAGACTGACTGGGACTCCTCTAGGCGTCGGACTCGCTATCAAATTCTTCATCCATGAGATCGCCTTCGTCAGCATCTGGCCAAATCAACAAGCCAGTGAGTACTTTGAAAGTACTCGCAAGACAGTTCGGACGTAAGATATAACAAATGCATGCATGAATGCGTCATGATTAATTCACCAATGTACATTCAAAAATTAGCATAACGAGGTAAGTAAAAGGGAAACAGCGGTAGTCCGCCTGAAATCCCAACAAAACATAAATGGAGACCGATCGGATGTCTGAAGCGACGCCTCGAAAGGTGAACAAATAAGTATAAGGAAACGATGCCACAGTCGGGCATCTTAGCGACACCACATAAAGGGCTTTAAAATAAATACCACAGTCGGACGTCGGGGCGACATCACAGAAAGGACGTTAAAAGAAATACCACAGTCGGGCGTCTTAGCAACACCACATAAAGGGCTTTAAAAGAAATGCCACAGTCGGGCGTCCGAGCGACACCACTTAAAGGGCTTTAAAAGAAATGCCACAGTCGGGCGTCTGAGCGACGCCACATAAAGGGCTTTAAAAGAAATGCCATAGTCGGACGTCTGAGCGAGATCACAGAAAGGGATTTAAAAGAAATGCCACAGTCAGGCGTCTGAGCGACGCCACATAAAGGACTTTAAAAGAAATGCCACAGTCGGGCGTCTGAGCGACGCCACATAAAGGGCTTTAAAAGAAATGCCACAGTCGGGCGTCTGAGCGACGCCACAGAAAGGGCTTTAAAAGAAATGCCACAGTCGGGCGTCTGAGCGACGCCACATAAAGGGCTTTTATCCACAAGTAAATATTACTCATAATAAACATTCAATTCACGAAAATAAATGGGTTAGTCCATCCACAGGAATAATCATTTAACCGGACTTAGCACTCATGCGATTCACCGGAGTCTCTGTCATCAAAACTGACATTTGGTCAGGATAAGAAAATATCGAACTTGGACATGGAATAGATGATTTGAAGGAATATATGACTCTGCAGAGTTTGTACAAAATTTTTCCCACAGCCAACGGATTTCCGTAGTAACGAAGGACTAGTTCCGTTTACGGTGTTTTGGAAGAAAACACAGCTAACCAGTACACACCCAGCCTACATCTCGATGCTAGGAATCACCCTAGACATCGTCCAAGAAAAGCTTTTGAGACGGGGAGATCACAATCTCGAATAGCATGGGATCAAATTTATATACGCGCGCTCTAATGGGTGCCCCCCTCTCGGTCCCAACCGGAAACACCCATGCCCCCTGACCGGATGACTTGCTTTAATCCAGGGCCATGGAACCATCATCACGGCCTCTCCTTTTTGGTGTGTACCAGGAAAGCGGTTTACAACTTACTAAGCCAATTTCCTTGCAAAAAACATGTGCTAGTACAAGGAAGGAAATGGGAGGAACTGGACCAATACGGTTTGACACTGCAGTCACATAGTCTGGCATAAGACTGGCATGCTACAACACTGCCATCTTACCCATCCTCATGCCAACACATGGCCATTCATATCCACATCCATCCACTTATGGATCATCGAACTCACTTACCTCAACAAGGAAATGGAAATAACGTTCATCAGTATGCTCATCAACATGCCATGAGACTAACTAAATGCAAAACATGCCAAGACACTCATCATATCAAAAGTCCAAACATGCTTGCCTGGTTCGGAGTAGTCGGAGCCTAGCTCGGTGAAGTTCGCGGCTCCGTCACCTCCTTCGATATCTACGGTATAAAGAAAATATATGCACTATCGTAAATACCCATAGGTGCACAAAAATATTCCAAATAATTTTCAATTAAATCTGATAAAAAACTAGACAAAAATCTGAAGAGGATAGAAAAAGAATCAATCAAAAATACTTTTCTTTTAAAAAGTTATAAAGGTTTTTGTCTAGGGACTCATCTGTAATGAAACAGAAAGTTTCCAGGGGCTAGCTTATAAAAACAGAAAACGCTTCGGTAGCAACTACGCCAGCCCAGAGGGAAAGCGTATTTGGCAGAAGGCATTTTCAGAAAGCGATTCGTTTAGAAAGAACAGAGAGGCTGACAGGCGGGTCCCGCCCGTCAGGTTTAAATATTTGAACGGGGCGGCAGAGTTTGCCGGTGCCCGAGAGCCGCGGTGGTCGCCGGCGGCGATCCACGGCGAGGCAGGGAGATCAGAGGGTACCTCCGTGTTTAGGGCATCCTTCCGCGTCGGTTGGTGGTGGTGTTGGCGGTCGGCGAGCACCACGTCGACGGCGAGCCTTGCTCCGGCGGATGGCGGTTCGGGTGGTTGCGGACTTCGTCGGAGAGAGCTGCAATGATCAAATTGAGGAGGGGGTTAGGCTTCTGGTAGCTAGAGGGAGTAACTGATGGGGTTTGGGCGCCGGAGACGGCCTCACCAGAGCGAATCGAGGTGGAGGCCGAGGCGGATCAGGGCGGCCGGAGTCGGGGGAGGAGACCTCCTCGAGGTCCTCCTAGTGGCCTGGCGGGGCGTTGGTGAGGTGTAGTGATGATGTGTGCACGAAGGTGAGCTCGGGGGCCCTTTATATAGGCGGTCCGAGGCGGTGGCCATGAACGGGGATTTCCGGCGATGGTTACGGTGGCGCAGTGCTCGGTCGGGGGTGATTAGGGAGTTGGGCGTCATCGTGGAGGTCTAATGGTTCCATTCAGACGCTAATTGGGCTAGGATTTGGAGCTATGGGCGAGTTCGACAGAACGGGGCGGCGCGGGCCCGTCAGCGGCAGAGAGCACGTTCCGTGCTTGCCGGGCCACGACGACGGTGCCACGGGCGTGCGCTGGCATGCATGAGGCCACGCGGAGAGCGGAGAAGCGTTGGGCAGCGCCGAACGGCGTTGAGCCGCCGTTCTGTTCTCTGTCGGCTGTAACGGGGTTTCGGCCGCCGCAAGACACGCCGGCGCGGGCGGCCAGGGGCGCCACCGACGCTGGGAATACGCCAAGCGCGCGTGCGGGGGGTGCTGGCCAGGGAGAAGAAGCCGCGTGCAACGCGCCAAGCGCACTGTGGGCATGTGACTGAACCTCTGTCGAAGATCGACACTGAACTCTGAATCTTTCTGAATTTGCAAAGGAACAGTCCAGCTCAGGTGTTCGACGGAATGTTTTTGGCCTCTGGGGATTTTTCCTTGAGCTGATTTTTGGTGGAGTGGCTACTCATTGCTCAAGAAGGCTGCCTGAATTTTGGTGGATTTTTTGGAGAAGTGTAGATATGAATTTCACCAAATTTGGCAAATCTGGTCCAAACTTGCAGAGACTGAATTTTGAAAAATTTGAAAAGAGGAGGAGTGGATCAAGATGGTTCTGGGTTGTGGATGCTAAGGACAATCCAGAGGGGTTGGTTTGAGGTCAAAACTCAAATGCAATAGGGTACTGGCTTTGAAAATCACTCAGGCTCCAAATAATTTTCAGAAATGATTTGAGGGGAAAAATAATTATAATAAAATCCAAAACTTGCTTGGATTAGTTGGGACAGAGAACCTAGGTTGATGACAAGGAGGAGGGGAGGCTTTGGAGGGGTTTTACCACATGGGAAAAATACAAAGTCATGGGTGGTTTTAAAGATATGAAAATCCCAAATTTTCATAGAGTTTCTTTTTAAAAGAAAAAGATTAAACTCCAAAAATAATTTGAGAGGGAACCAACAGAGTTTAAATGGTGTCTTTTCAAAAACCACAAAGTTTTTGCTGAAAACCAAAATAAAAAATTTGGGAGTGTCACAACACCTACCCCCTTAGGAAAAATCTCGTCCCCGAGATTTCAACTGTTCCTCAAATAAGTGTGGATGCTCTGTCCGAAGAAAATCCTCTCTTTCCCAAGTTGCTTCGCTTTCGGTGTGGTTGCTCCACTGAACTCTGAAAAACTTGATGGTCTTCTGTCGGGTTCTCCTTTCAGACTCCTCTAATATTTTTACTAGGCGTTCCCGATAAGTGAGGTCTGGCTGCACGTCAATGTTCTCATGGAATACTTGTTTCTCTGGTTTGCTTACACACTTCCTTAATTGAGAGACGTGGAACACGCCGTGAATGTCGGACAAATCTTCGGGTAAGTCTAGCTGGTAGGCTATAGTGCCTCTTCGTGCCACTATGCAGAATGGTCCAATGAATCTTGGTGCTAACTTCCCTTTAATCTTAAACCGTTGCAGTCCCTTCATAGGTGATACTCGTAGGTACACAAATTCACCGGGTTCAAAATTGACCCCACGATGTTTCTGATCGTAATAACTCTTCTGTCGGCTTTGAGCGGTCTTGAGTCGGTCCCTGATTAGCTTGACTTTTTCTTCGGCTTCTTTGAGCACGTCTGGGCCGAAGATACGGCTGTCTCCGGTCTCTGACCAATTTAGCGGGGTACGACATCTCCGTCCGTATAGGGCTTCAAAAGGTGCCATTTGCAGGCTGGCCTGGTAACTGTTGTTGTATGCGAACTCGGCATATGGCAGGCTTTCTTCCCAACTGGTTCCATAGGTGAGGACACATGCTCTCAGCATGTCTTCTAAAATTTGGTTTACTCATTCAGTCTGTCCATCAGTCTGGGGATGGTAGGCTGTGCTGAAGGTCAAAAGAGTTCCCAGAGCCTGTTGTAAATGATCCCAGAATCTCGAGACAAACTGAGTGCCTCTGTCGGATATTATAGTCTTCGGGACTCCATGCAGACAAACTATACGGGAGAGATAAATCCTGGCAAGCTTCTGAGTGTTGTAGGTTGTCTTCACTGCAATGAAATGTGCCACCTTGGTTAATCTATCGGTGATGACCCATATGGCATCATACCCGTGTCGTGACCGAGGTAGTCCGACAATAAAATCCATCCCTATTTCATCCCATTTACACTCAGGTATTTTGTTTGGTTGCAGTAGTCCGGCTGGTTTTTGATGCTCAACTTTTATGCGTTGACAAGAATCGCAACATGCAATGAAAGTGGCTATGTCCCTCTTCATACCGTGCCACCAAAATCTTTCCTGAATATCCTTATACATTTTGGTTCCTCCAGGGTGGATTGAATATGGAGTGGTGTGTGCTTCAGCTAGGATTTGCTGCCTGAGGTCCTCTATGTTTGCCACACAGAGTCTGTCCCTGTACCGTAATATTCCATCATCGCCTATGACAAATTCCGAGGCCTTGCCCATACTCACCTTTCTTTTAATTCCTTCAATGCTGGGGTGACCAGGCTGAGCTTCTTTAATTCTCTGCACAAGGTCGGGCTTTATTTCCAAGTTTGATATGGTGCCTTCCGCGATCATTAACAAGTTGAGTTTGGCAAATTCTTGTTGGAATTCAGGTCTCAAACTTTGCAGATTGTTTTCGTCGGAGCTGGGGTTTCGACTAAGAGCATCGGACACTACATTTGCTTTCCCTGGAGGATAGTGGATACCAATGTCATAATCCTTTACCAATTCCAACCAGCGTCGTTGCCGTAAGTTTAGTTCTGGCTGTGTGAAAATATATTTGAGACTTTTATGGTCCGTGTATATTTCACATCGATTCCCAAGTAAGAAATGCCTCCATTCCTTAAGTGCATGAATGACTGCTGCCATTTCTAAGTCATGAGTGGGATAATTTTCCTCATGCTTGCGGAGTTGTCGTGAAGCTTATGCGACAACCTTGCCTTCCTGCATCAACACGCACCCGAGACCTTTTCGGGATGCGTCACAATACACCACAAAGTTTTTGTGTATGTCTGGCACAATTAATACCGGTGCTGTGGTTAATTTCCGTTTTAACTCTTGGAAACTTTTTTCGCAGGCTTCTGTCCATTCAAACTTCTTCTCTTTCTTGAGCAACTGCGTCATTGGCTTGGTTAGAGTGGAGAATCCTTCAATAAATCTGCGGTAATATCCTGCCATTCCCAAGAAACTTCGTATGTCCGTTACGCTGGCTGGTGCCTTCCAGTCAAGTATGGCCCTAACTTTCTCCGGGTCCACTATGATACCGTCTTGGGTCAGCACGTGGCCTAGAAAGCCTACTTGCCTTAGCCAAAATTCGCACTTGCTGAACTTGGCATACAATTGATGCTTTCTGAGTTCTCCGAGCACAATCCTGAGATGTTCCGCGTACTCTTCTGGTGTTTTGGAGTATATCAGAATATCATCGATAAATACGACAACGAATTTGTCCATAAACTTCATAAATACTTTGTTCATGAGGTGAACAAAATATGCGGGGGCGTTTGTTAATCCAAAAGGCATAACTGTGAACTCATATAGTCCATATCTGGAGGTGAAGGCTATTTTGGGGATATCTTCTGTTCGCACTTTTAATTGATGGTATCCTGACCTTAAATCAATCTTTGAGAATACCTTGGCCTGAGCGAGCTGATCAAATAAATCATTTATTCGCGGCATTGGGTATTTGTTCTTGACTGTGACCATGTTAAGTGCTCAGTAGTCTATGCACAATCTTAGTGTTCCATCCTTCTTTTTGGTAAATAAAATTGGTGATCCCCAAGGTGAGGAGCTGGCTCGAATGTATCCTTTGTCCAGTAATTCCTTTATTTGTTTCTTCAACTCAGTCAACTCAGATGGTGCCATTCTGTATGGTTTCTTGTATATGGGGGTGGTTCCTGGTGCTAGCTCAATGCTGAATTCTATTTCTCGGTCTGGTGGCATGCCTGGTAGTTCTTCGGGAAATACGTCTGGAAATTCACATACTACTGGAACCTTGCTTAACTCAGAAATATCCACCTTATTCAATCTCGGCTGCCGGGGTATTTTTCTTTCCTTGGCTGATACTTTTATTGTCTTCCCGTGGTGGTGCGTGAGAATTACGGTCCGGTTGAAACAGTCAATAAAACCTTTGTTGGTGGTTAACCAGTCCATCCCTAGGATGACATCCAGTCCTTTATTTTCCAACACAATAAGATTGGCGTAAAATTTCAATCCTTCGAACTCAATGACCACATTCTGACAGTAACTCTGAGTAACTTGCTGAATCCCAGGGGACTTGATGATCATGGATTTTTCCAAGGGATACATCGAAAAATTATTTTGCAAAGCAAAACTTTTCGAAATGAACGAGTGAGAAGCTCCAGAATCAAACAAAACCGTTGCAGGTACTGTGTTGACAGGAAACGTACCGAGTACGATATCCGGAGCATTTTGTGCTTCTTCTTTGGTCACGTGGTTTAGATGACCCTTCCTGTGGTTGTTGTTGGGGTTGAAATTATTGCGCTTGGGCGCTAAATTATTGCCACCGTTGTTTGGCTTTGGGGTCGAGTTCCTTGGCTTGGGGCACTGTTTGGCGTAGTGCCCTTCTTCTCCACAAGCGTAGCAAGTAACGCCTGGGCGATATGTGAACTCTTTGTCCCTTGCATGGAAATTCTTGGTTGGGCGAGAGATGTTTGTGGTAGGTTTGTGGGTCCCACTTTTCTGAAAATCTGTCCTGCTTCGGTGGTTGCGTGCAAGAGTAGTCTGGTCTCTTTTTCGCTTGCGTAAATCCTCCAAGCTACGTCTCTCATTTTCCAGAGTAATGGCTTTGTCCACTAGTGTTTTAAAATCTGGAAATGTGTGCACGACCAGTTGGCATTTAAGTGCGGGCGCCAGACCGTCAAGGAATTTCTCCATCTTCTTGCTTTCAGTCATACGTTCTTCATTGGCGTAGCGAGACAATAGAGTAAATTGACCGTTGTATTCTGACACTGTCATGTTCCTTTGTTTGCGGTCATCGAATTCTCTCTTCTTAATTTTCATAACACTCTTGGGAATGTGTGCACCACGGAAACCTTCCTTGAAATCATCCCAGGTTATATCATTTTCGTTGGGGTGCATGTGCAGAAAGTTCTCCCACCATGATGCGGCTGCTCCTGTGAGATAGTGCGGAGCATATAATACTTTCTCGAGATCTGAACATTTTGCAATAATTAATTTTCTCTCCATATCTCGAAGCCAATCCTCGGCTTCAAGAGGCTTGTCAGTATGAGAAAATGTTTGGGGACGTGTCTTCTGTAGCTCAGATAACTTGGAATGCTGCTCATACTGCCCATGGTGATTTCCCATGTTGATGACTTGGTTCATCATTTCCCGATGTTGTTGCTGACTCTGCTCATAAAGGTGGCACATTTGTGAAAGTGCCGACGCGCTGCCCTGTTGGCTTGACTGTCCCTGAGTGAACTCGTTGCTGGGTTGTGTATCATAATTTTCCTCTGGTGGAGTTGGCATGGAGCGAGTCCAAGGACGAGACATTTTTCACTCTGGGGATATATTTTGTAAAACCAATAAGAAAAGCGGAAAGAGTCGCAAAAACAATTCCATAAATGCATAAGCTGGCAAATAAAATTAAATAACCATGCTTACTTAAGAAAAACAAATCGACTTGCGCACGGAGAAGGACTGCTCATTACATATCTTACACGCGGGCGGTAATTATACAATACATCACTCAGGATATGCGTACATAATCCTGACATGTTATTTAGGCTAGTGCACTTCTCCAGATCCTACATGATGCGCAAACAGGCTACTTCTCACAACCTATGTACATATAAACATATCATACAAAGCGGTACAATACATGGCGGCTAAGCGTACTCAGGCAGAGATGTTGACGACCTCCTTTGCCCTGCCGAGGGTGAGGCGTAGCGAGGCTGGGGACTCGACTTCCTCCTCGCTAATAGGCTCCATACGTGTAGTGTTGCGCAGAGTGGACGGAGCGGTTGCCAGGGGCGGAACAACACGAATAGGAGTGGGCGCGAAAGTTGGTGCAGTGCGCACTGGAGTGGGCGCAATAACTTGGTTGAATTCTTCGTAGAAGGCAGGCGACGAGTAGGCGCATAAGATGCTGAGGACGAGACCAAAGTCAGTGGCGGTGGAGTGGATAGGAGCTCCCTCCTGTTGGCAGTACAGTCATGAACTGAGTCCATGCGGGCGGCCACGAAGGCGTCCACCAGGTTGTCGAAGGCTGCCTCTAGGGCCCGGAGATACTCAATAAGCATCTCAAAAGCCTCGTCTCGTTCTCCTCTGGGGCAGGAGAATGCGTAGTGACAGGTGTAAGGCACATGGCATGGAAGATAACGGTAACGACGAGTCTTCATCACGGGGAGGACATCCCTGAGACGAGCTATCGCCTCGCGGGCTGCCATCTGCATAGCATGCCTCTCCGTAGGCATGGCTCTTCCCAAGAACCGGAAGCGGCGTAACTCACCACGCCCTCCCTTGAACTGCACCGCGACCTGGTGCATGGTCAGACTATCGTTGACTCGGTGCTGGCAGAGTGTGAAGACTGGGCGCACAGATGGCACCATCGCGACCTAAACGATGAAAGAAAGAAGCTTGACGAACCCATCGGGCACTTTGGCGAAGGTCTAAGACTCGCAGCTGTTGTCGGCCATCTACAAAAGTAGGCAAAAATTCTGCATGGTCAGATCATAAATTTATGCCGACTGTCAGAAATGTCTACAATTGCAGAAAATTATAAAATGGCTCTATTACGCGAATAACCAATTAGCGATCGCACCTAGTGGCTTCCTACAGTCAGCCTGGCTCTGGTACCAAGCTTGTCACGACCGGTTTTCCAATAAAAATATTTATTGAGAAACCAATCTATTGAGTCCAGTAGGAGAGAAATCCTCCTCACTGGTAGACAAAATCTTGATACAATAAGCCAGTAGCATAAAATATATTACAGGGTCGAACTACGGTTGCTCAACCAAATTATTACAAGCCAATAATTATACATAATGGCGGACATGACACAGTGGTGTGGAGGCATACTACTGACTCGAGGATAGGGTGGTGGAAAAACACAGCGGGGAGAGGGATACAAGACTCTAAAACTGTCATCTCATCGACCGTCGAGGTGAGGCTCGATGAATTTATTTGGTAGCGGAAGCGGATATAATACAGTGACCAAATCTAGGGTCGCACGAGACTGACTGGGACTCCTCTAGGCATCGGACTCGCTATCAAATTCTTCATCCATGAGATCGCCTTCGTCAGCATCTGGCCAAATCAACAAGCCAGTGAGTACTTTGAAAGTACTCGCAAGACAGTTCGGACGTAAGATATAACAAATGCATGCATGAATGCGTCATGATTAATTCACCAATGTACATTCAAAAATTAGCATAACGAGGTAAGTAAAAGGGAAACGGCGGTAGTCCGCCTGAAATCCCAACAAAACATAAATGGAGACCGATCGGATGTCTGAAGCGACGCCTCGAAAGGTGAACAAATAAGTATAAGGAAACGATGCCACAGTCGGGCATCTTTGCGACACCACATAAAGGGCTTTAAAAGAAATACCACAGTCGGATGTCGGGGCGACATCACAGAAAGGACGTTAAAAGAAATACCACAGTCGGGCGTCTTAGCGACACCACATAAAGGGCTTTAAAAGAAATGCCACAGTCGGGCGTCTGAGCGACGCCACTTGAAGGGCTTTAAAAGAAATGCCACAGTCGGGCGTCTGAGCGACGCCACATAAAGGGCTTTAAAAGAAATGCCACAGTCGGACGTCTGAGCGACATCACAGAAAGGCCTTTAAAACAAATGCCACAGTCGGGCATCTGAGCGACGCCACATAAAGGGCTTTAAAAGAAATGCCACATTCGGGCATCTGAGCGACGCCACATAAAGGGCTTTAAAAGAAATGCCACAGTCGGGCGTCTGAGCGACGCCACAGAAAGGGCTTTAAAAGAAATGCCACAGTCGGGCGTCTGAGCGACGCCACATAAAGGGCTTTTATCCACAAGTAAATATTACTCATAATAAACATTCAGTTCATGAAAATAAATGGGTTAGTCCATCCACAGGAATAATCATTTAACCGGACTTAGCACTCATGCGATTCACCGGAGTCTCTGTCATCAAAACTGACATTTGGTCAGGATAAGATAATATCGAACTTGGACATGGAATAGATGATTTGAAGGAATATATGACTCTGCAGAGTTTGTACAAAAATTTTCCCACAGCCAACGGATTTCCGTAGTCACGAAGGACTAGTTCCGTTTACGGTGTTTCGGAAGAAAACACAGCTAACCAGTACACACCCAGCCTACCTCTCGATGCTAGGAATCACCCTAGACATCGTCCAAGAAAAGCTTTTGAGACAGGGAGATCACAATCTCGAATAGCGTGGGATCAAATTTATATACGCGCGCTCTAAGGGGTGCCCCCCTCTTGGTCCCAACCGGAAACACCCATGCCCCCTGACCGGATGACTGGCTTTAATCCAGGGCCATGGAACCATCATCACGGCCTCTCCTTTTTGGTGTGTACCAGGAAAGCGGTTTACAACTTACTAAGCCATATTCCTTGCGAAAAACATGTGCTAGTACAAGGAAGGAAATGGGAGGAACTGGACCGATACGGTTTGGCACTGCAGTCACATAGTCTGGCATAAGACTGGCATGCTACAACACTACCATCTTAACCATCCTCATGCCAACACATGGCCATTCATATCCACATCCATCCACTTATGGATCATCGAACTCACTTACCTCAACAAGGCAATGGAAATAACGTTCATCGGTATGCTCATCAACATGCCATGAGACTAACTAAATGAAAAACATGCCAAGACACTCATCATATCAAAAGTTCAAACATGCTTGCCTGGTTCGGAGTAGTCGGAGCCTAGCTCGGTGAAGTTCGCGGCTCCGTCACCTCCTTCGATATCTACGGTATAAAGAAAATATATGCGCTATCGTAAATACCCATAGGTGCACAAAAAGTATTCCAAATAATTTTCAATTAAATCTGATAAAAAACTAGACAAAAATCTGAAGAGGACAGAAAAAGAATCAATCAAAAATACTTTTCTGTTAAAAAGTTATAAAGGTTTTTGTCGAGGGACTCATCTGTAATGAAACAGAAAGTTTCCAGGGGCTAGCTTATAAAAACAGAAAACGCTTCGGTAGCAACTACGCCAGCCCAGAGGGAAAGCGTATTTGGCAGAAGGCATTTTCAGAAAGCGATTCGTTTAGACAAAACATAGAGGCTGACAGGCGGGTCCCGCCCGTCAGGTTTAAATATTTGAACGGGGCGACAGAGTTCGCCGGTGCCCGAGAGCCGCGGTGGTCGCCGGCGGCGATCCACGGCGAGGCAGGGAGATCGGAGGGTACCTCCATGTTCAGGGCATCCTTCCGCGTCGGTTGGTGGTGGTGTTGGCGGTCGGCGAGCACCACGTCGACGGCGAGCCTTGCTCCGGCGGACGGCGGTTCGGGTGGTTGCGGACTTCGTCGGATAGAGCTGCAGTGATCAAATTGAGGAGGGGTTAGGCTTCTGGTAGCTAGAGGGAGTAACTGATTGGGTTTGGGCGCCGGAGACGGCCTCACCGGAGCGAATCGAGGTGGAGGCCGAGGCGGATCGGGGCGGCCGGAGTCGGGGGAGGAGACCTCCTCGAGGTCCTCCTAGTGGCCTGGCAGGGCGTTGGTGAGGTGTAGTGATGGTGCGTGCACGAAGGTGAGCTCGGGGGCCCTTTATATAGGCGGTCCGAGGCGGTGGCCCTGAACGGGGATTTCCGGCGATGGTTACGGTGGCGCAGTGCTCGGTCGGGGGTGATTAGGGAGTTGGGCGTCATCGTGGAGGTCTAATGGTTCCATTCAGATGCTAATTGGGCTGGGATTTGGAGCTATGGGCGAGTTCGACAGAATGGGGCGGCGCGGGCCCGTCGGTGGCAGAGAGCACGTTCCGTGCTTGCCGGGCCACGGCGACGGTGCCACGGGCGTGCGCTGGCATGCATGAGGCCACGCGGAGAGCGGAGAAGCGTTGGGCGGCGCCGAACGGCGTTGAGCCGCCGTTCTGTTCTCTATCGGCTGTAACGGGGTTTCAGCCGCCGCAAGACACGCCGGCGCGGGCGGCCAGGGGTGCCACCGACGCCGGGAAGATGCCAAGCGCGCATGCGGGGGGTGCTGGCCAGGGAGAAGAAGCCGCGTGCAACGCGCCAAGCGCACTGTGGGCATGTGACTGAACCTCTGTCGAAGATCGACACTGAACTCTGAATCTTTCTGAATTTGCAAAGGAACAGTGCAGCTCAGGTGTTTGACAGAATGTTTTTGGCCTCTGGGGATTTTTCCTTGAGCTGATTTTTGGTGGAGTGGCTACTCATTGCTCAAAAAGGCTGCCTGAATTTTGGTGGAATTTTCGGAGAAGTGTAGATATGAATTTCACCAAATTTGGCAAATCTGGTCCAAACTTGCAGAGACTGAATTTTGAAAAATTTGAAAAGAGGAGGAGTGGATCAAGATGGTTCTGGGTTGTGGATGCTAAGGACAATCCAGAGGGGTTGGTTTGAGGTCAAAACTCAAATGCAATAGGGTACTGGCTTTGAAAATCACTTAGGCTCCAAATAATTTTCAGAAATGATTTGAGGGGAAAAATAATTATAATAAAATCCAAAACTTGCTTGGATTAGTTGGGACAGAGAACCTAGGTTGATGACAAGGAGGAGGGGAGGTTTTGGAGGGGTTTTACCACATGGGCAAAATACAAAGTCATGGGTGGTTTTAAAGATATGAAAATCCCAAATTTTCATAGAGTTTCTTTTTAAAAGAAAAAGATTAAACTCCAAAAATAATTTGAGAGGGAACCAACAGAGAAGAAGTTTCAAAAGGTCAAACACCATAGTCTGAAGAAAAATAAAATCCTTGCCAAAGAAAAGAAAGTTTTTAAGAGGAAGGTTTTCTGGAAAAATTTAAATGGCCTCTTTTCAAAAACCACAAAGTTTTTGCTGAAAACCAAAATAAAAAATTTTGGAGTGTCACAATAGAATTACTTTTGATATAGAGATCATTGAGACTCTTTATACCAGCCTAAGGCAATTCACCAACAATCGTTTGGCGGGGTGCGTAGGGATGGCATACCCAGACTAGAATGGATGATGTGGATTACCTTGTTGAAGATAACACAAGGGGTGATTTTGCTTATCATCGGAAATGGATGGGACCATGGTAGGACCACTTTTGAAGATGATCCTGATCAGTAATTACTGAGAAGGGTAGTCCATAATAGAATGGCACAATGGCGGTGCAGGCAGGAAACAAAATGCAAATGCTGGGAATGATTCTAGTAACTGGGGAAAACTCAACAGTCGATAGTGACCCCCCTATCTAAAAGGTTATGTCACAGACAAAGAAGCTGAGAGCAATCCCAATTGGTGCCGACGATAACACCTAGTGCTTGTGCGTGCTCTCAAGAACTTGAGATTGCCATATTCATCAAGGATTTACCAATATCCGAGTCAAGGATCCTGGCAACACACCATACTACCATGATGAATAGTGATGGACGATGCAGATGCAAAGGAAGATAACACCTTCGAAGATTTCACTTTAGCGAGGCCAAGGAAAGAAAATCTGGATGATCGACCGAGAGACGTTTAGCACTCCGCTTCTAATGTTCTCCTTGATGAGCTAGCGTATCCCATTCATAGATACGGTTCGATATCTAGAACATCAAGTAACAGGTCGGACTTCGGAGGCTCAAGAATCCATAGGGAATAACTACGAAAATAAATCATGTGAGAACCTTATGGGGAGGTGGCCAACTTCTTCAATCAAGATACTACAATAATAGGTCTTCCGGCTGGGTGTGTTAGCCACGAGATCCACCTTACTGGGTTACAAGGAGACCAATATTGTAGTCCTTGGGAGACGTTCCAACCATCATATCTGCTTGAGGTTCAGATCTGGTTGGTGTCAGGATGTTCCAGACTCATCAAGTCTAGGAACAAAAATGATAGTTTGCAACACAGATCGACGAGATGACGTTGCGAGATTCTCAGGGAATGAACTATGATGGTAACTCCAAAAGATGAGCTGGTTCTGCTGCAAACATGTGAACACGCTATCCCAGCCAAGCATGACCACGTAGTAGTCTTACAACTAAACACTACCGAGTTCAGGTGGGAAACCATCATTGCGGATAATGAAGTCGTTGCATAAGTCATATGATTAGCTCTTATGAAGGAATTCCTTTTCATGGAACAAATCAGTTAGTGGCTTGGTGTGCTAGGGATACATATAGAATGAAGATGATCAGTCTGTCAGACCATACAATACTTCGCACGTGCATAACTAACTTGGGATGATTCCAGAGGAAGCAAGACTAATTTTCTCTAATTCACGGCGGCAACTTGCATCAAATGCACACGTATTAGAGGAAATCACTTCTTTCATCTGAACATATGCCTCATGAACGGGACATGAAGATAATGCTTATGGAAGTTTCCAATACTAGCTGGATGTTCAACACGAATCATGGGGACGATAGAAATGTTGCTGATGAGCTCAATAACAATTCATCCAGGTTTCCATGGGGATGGGATTCCACAACTATGTGAACAAGGTGATAGCATTGGCCAGACCAAAGGATATAATGGTGTATGCTCGGGGAATCAACCACGATTAGGACAACATTATGATTATCGTTGGTTCTGATTTGATTTGACGATAGCCCATACTCATCAACGATTGGATAAAAGCGTCGACAACTGATCACGAGGATCAATCGATGAAGATATCATCTTTCTTCAACACACACACAAGATATCCCTTAAAATGAACTAAGTCGGCAAGCTTTTATCTTCCAACTCTCCAAGTTGCTGTTTAGCTTAACCAACTAGCTCGGGGTATCAGACATAAATTCTTGGAGAAGGGGTCGTTCATAGAAAAACCAACTTGATCACGATCTTAACATAGCGGTCAGGTGACAACCTGGTGATACTTCCGAGAAGACATTCAGAAAATCATGAACCACCGACATGCTACTAAGCTCGAGAACAATCTTGCTTTTCAGGGCAAGATGATATGATCCAATGAGTGGGGGATTGACACAATCCTAACTCATTGATCAAAGAGTGCACCGGAAATGGGGACTAGGTAGCACGATCAACCTTAGGATGATGATTCAATAATCAACATGCTAAAAATGAGGTTATTGTCCATTTAACTACCAAGCAACAAAGTTGCTAGGAGTATAAATTACACACATCATGGTTCACTTGTCGGCGTTCCGGTTACAATAACACGGGGACCGAGGAACGGATAACGATGGCGAGAAGTATCACTGTATCAAGAGCTCATAGGATGGTGTGCAATTCCCATGATATTCTTAATATAAAGATGATAATACTTCAGGGTAGAGCAGGATCATAAGCTGGATTGCATTTTGATCTGCGAAATACAACTGCTTTGACCAAATCCTAGAAATGGATAAGGTACTGGAGTTCATTTCTCCTAGTCATTCCGGAATAGAATGGCTTGACGGACCACAGAGTAATAGACATCGATAGATACGATTGCACAACGACTCCATACTATCAATTGATAGACGAGGGCCAGAAAACAACTAAAGAGGGACAACTCGAAAGAAGATATGATTTTCTGGGTTGTGGATGCATAGATTAGCATGTCGAACGAGTTCAACATATTTCTTCCGGACAATCCATGCAGATAGATAGAACTAGCAGAGTCACAACATAGAACCGAGAACTCATCAAGAGCACTCTGGTTGAGATCTTTCGGTACAACGAGGAACTGCTGCCACAAGTAGTTCATGGTATTTGGAAGAATGATATGCCATGAACCTCGAGGACTATCGCAAAGGTTTCTAATAACCTAAAAGAACGATCAAACACTATCAACATGAAGTAGGTAGGGTGAATCTTGGGTTCAGAAACCCAGGAGTAGAATGCCTACTAACTAAGTGGCATCACGGGATGCTTTCGAGAATGATGGCCAGAATCATCACACTGGGAACACAAAACATGGCTAGATCACTAGATGATACTCTGGACACCTAGGGTCATAATACTAGATCCAACATATATATCGAGGCAATAAAGTATCTCAACCCACCGATTAGTGTGGTTAATCTGGCCCAAAGGGACATCGGAAACAGGAGGAAGGGATTTGCAAATGCATCAGACTAGTTAGAAACCTGGGATGAATCGGACAACATAACGGCTGTAATTGCTCAAGAAGATTTGAGACATCCTGCAAAATGGTGGCATAACCACTCGTTAGCAAATATATCAAGGTTCCGAGACCAACTGTGAACACACGGAAGTTGTAGTAACTGAACTGGAGCTTGTAACCAACAATCCTATAAGTTACTATGGATTAGTAAGACGCGATCCTGATAGAAAGAAGAGAGAGCCTAGTTCCTTAACCCCGTAGGAAAGATAAGATGGCTCAGATCAGAAGGCATAAGGTATAAGGAGTAAAAGAACCTTACGTTCCATCCCACAATGAGTTCCCTTACATAACTAAAGAATTTCTAGACTCAACTTCGACCAGTCTGGCTTGGTAATCCTACAGGCAGCCAGGCTCTAATACCAAAGCTGTCAGGACCCCGATCCATTGCCACACCAATCTAGCATGTAACACCTCATATCACTTTGCGGCCTCACGCATGGTATCCCCACGGGTGTCACCTTACCAGGCCCGGGACTGTTTGTGCCTTTTGTCTCACGTATATGATAGTGTCGCTAGCATCCATATGACAAAGAACCCGGGATGACATGGCTAGTCGTAAACCCAACGTGGCACTAACTTACAGGGACATGCATACATGACCCAGCAACGAACGTGTCGGTCATCAGCGAGTGAATCCGGGCTATAGCAGCTGGGCTAACAGGACTCCAAAGAATCCGGGTTGTAGCAGCCTAGCAGGACTACGGTAGACACCGCGTGACATTTCCCCGAAGGGACAGACAAAGGAACAAAGAAGAACACATGCCGGCCAGCCTAGGTGTTCCAGAGCAGTAGCAAGCTACCAGGGCTCAGTGGAAGCACTAGGAGACATTTCCCGGTAAGAGAGGCTACCAAGGATAAACAACTAGATAGTCAGATCCCACACATATCAAGCATTTTAATAACATACACACAATATGCTCGATATGTGCAAATACAACATAGCATCACAACATGGCTCTACATCTCAAGTACTTTATTCAATAGGCTCCAAGGAGCGAGATATTACAAACATGGGTCTCGTGACCCAACACTCAGAGCATACAAATCAAAGCACAAGCAGAAGCTTAACATGTCTGGGTACAAACTTCTATAAATGAAAAAGGCTGAAAAGCCTGACTATCTACCAGATCCTGCCGAGGGCACAAGATCGTAGTTGAGGTAACAAGCTAAACATCGAAGTGCACGCGGAACTACTAGTGAGACTGAAGTCTCTCTTCAAAAAAACATAAAATAAGCAAACGTGAGTACAAATGTACCCAACAAGACTTACATAAGAACTAACTACATATCCATCATTCTCAACAAAGGGATGGTGGGGTTTAACTGCAGCAAGCCAACTTTGACTCGGTGGCTATCCTGAACTACGACTGCAAGTAACTCCTTTGAGGTGGCGCACACGAGTCCACATATTCACCATATCAATACACCACCATGGATCCGCTCCTGTCTCCCTACGAGAAGGCCATCCATAGCACTCACACTTATCTTGCATATTTTAGAGTATCCATTTTCACTTGTCTATGAACTATATAGGCAACCCAGAGGTCCTTTACTGTGGACGCGGTTATTCGAATAGATTATTTATAACCCTGCAGGGGTGTACTTCTTCATACATGTTTCCACCACTTAGCGTCTGCACACGACATGTGCTCGACAGACTTCAAGCGAAAGCCGATGTGGGTGTAGACCACGACCTACCTAAACACTCAAGTCTTTAGTCCAGGTTTATCGCCTATTCAGGTTCCATCCGCAGGGAGTCCGACTGAGGTTTCCACATACGGCCCCGAATGATGTGTATAGGGTTCCGCGACACCAAACGGGCGCCCGGCATACCCGGCCACGTGCCTACCGCATCATAGCCCACCCCTCCGGTCGGTGTTGCGCACGGCCTCCAGCAACTACAAACACCAGAAACAACTTGCAACTCCTGGACAGAGGACAAGGGTGGTTAATAAGTCGAGCGGGGTCATATTTCAGGGCCCAATGCATGGTAGTAGCTTTTTCATGGATCACAAACAAAGAACTCAGTTCTTGAGGACGGCTTCAGTGAGACAACCCACCATGTAATCCTGCATGGCCTCTCACCGCTACCTTTACCAAATCGTGTTCACACACTTAGCTCACACACAATAGGACATGTTCATCACTGTTCCAATTCATCCCCGATGAATCAGACCTGACCCAACTCTAAGCATAGCAGGCATGACAAACAAGCATGAATGAGTAGGCACATTAGGGCTCAAACAATTCCTACTCATGCTAGTGGGTTTCATCTATTTACTGTGGCAATGACAAGTCATGCAGAGGAAAGGGGTTCAACTACCGCAACAGGTAATAGATGGATCGTTGTTGTCCTAATGCAGTAAAAGAGAGCAGGAGCGAGAGAGTGGGATTGTATCGGAATGAACAAGGGGGTTTTTCTTGCCTGGCACTTCTGAAGATAGTATAGTTCTTCATCGGTGTCATCGAACTCATCGTCGGAACATCGTCTACTAAGAGGGGACAAATACCGGTAAACAAGGAAGAACACAATCAATGCAATGGACAATATGATGCATGATCATGACATGTCAATATGCTATTATTTGAGCTAATGCAACTAGTAACAAATTAAATGGAGTTGGTTTGAATCCAATTGAAATTCAAACTCCATATGTGGATATTCAAATGCCATTCATTCATTTGTCCTAAACAGTAGTTACAAGTTGTTCTAACATGCATGAAATTGTATAGATGGATAGATTGGATTTTTTATCATTTTTCATATATAATTTATCTTATTTGGAGTTATAGATAATTTTCTATGAATTTTAGAAGTTTTAGCTATTTTCTGGAATTTCCTGAATTAAGTTAAATCCAGAAAATTAATTACTGCGTCAGCACTGCGTCACTGTGACGTCAGCAGGTCAACGGAGGTGGTCCAGGTCAAACTTGACCAGTGGGGCCCACTGGTCAGTGACCCAGTTTCATCTGTGTCGCTGACAGGTGGGCCCAGTCAACGGCCACGTCAGCACAGTCAAAGCTGACGTGTGGGGCCGCTCTGGTTTAGTAAATCCTAAGCAGAAAATGAAGCTACGGTTAGTTAGGGCGTTGAGCCAAGGTGTTAGTGAGCTAGGAGGGTTAACCAATTTCGTCATTAGCCCTAACTAATCTACCACGTCACCGGATTAACTCCGGCGATAACCGGAGCGCGGCGGCGATGCCCGTCCGGCCAACTCCGGCGTCGGGTGGACACGAGGCTGGAGGCGTTCGAAAGTCTGCGATGCGGCGCATCTAATGGTGGCTGCGGTGTGCACTGGGATGGCGTGAACCGGTGGTGCCGACGAGCTGGGCAGCGGCCGGAGCTCAGGCGTCGGTTGTTTTGCTGCTGCGGCATGCTAGCGGGCAAGCGGAGGCACTAGTGAGGCGCTGCGGGGTGCGGGGAGTGCGTTAGGCACCAGCTCGTTGCCAAAAGGTCACCGGATTGACGCCAACGTCGAGCTCGTGCGGCGGAGCGGCTTGGCTCTGGTAGAGGAGGCGATTAGAGGGTGCGTACGAGCGTGGGGAGCAGGGGAGAAGATGGCTGAGCTCACAGCGGGTTCGGGGACGATCTCAGCGAGCTCGGGGAAGCACCGAGGTGAGCATGGGCTCGCCGGCGATCTCGGGGGGCGAAGGTTGAAGAAGGGGTCGATGGTGTCCCTGTTGGGCTCTCGGCGTAGAACGGCTTGCTGTGGACGATGAAGAAGGCGACAACGGAGCTCCCAGACATGGCAACGCGTCGAGGCGACGACGATGGCTGCGTGTGCGGGCTGCGGCGGTCGGCGGTTGCTCTCGGTGGCCGAAAAAATGAGAGCTAGAGGAAGGGGGAAGGTGCTGCGAGAGAGGGGAGAGGTCGAGGTGGTTCCAGGGCATTTCCTGGCATCGCTAGAGGGGTCGGGGAGGGTCAGATAGGCAGGGAGGTGGTGGTGGCGCGGCTGCAGCATGCCAGGCACGCAGCTGCTTTGGGGCGAGGGGTAGAAGAAGACAGAGGAGACCAGTGGTGGGCTGGGCCGCAGATGGGCCAACAAAGGAGCTGGGCCGGTTGGTGGCGCCAAGTAAGTCCTTCTCTCTCTCTTCTAATTGTTTTTGTTTTTCTATCTCTCTGTAATCTTTGTGGCTTTATTAAAAATACCAAATCAATCCCAGAAATCATGTAACTGCCCATGACCACTGTTGGGAATATAACCAACCGCAAACATTTTAGTTTATGTTTATTTGAGCATTTAAAATATTTTAGAGCATTTAAATGCCCAAATGCAAATACTATATGATTTAATTCAGTGACCCTCTATTATCCTAGAAAAGTGTGCACCATTTTTGTCAGAGGTTCTAGACCAATGCAAAGATGATGGACATTTTAGAAGGGAATTTTGGGTTCATTGAAAATGATTTTAGTAAACCCTAGTTGGTTTAAGGGGGTGTTGGGGGTTCTGTCATCCCCATTTTAACTTTCTGTACAAAGTAAACATGATGCATCACCAAAGGCTAGCACTAAGCAGTACCAGAAGCTAGGGATGTGACAGGACTCTTCTGGCCCAACTCTTTTACTTCGGGGGCTTGTTTTGGTCCATAAAAAATCATCAAAAATTGGCACATCAATTGGACTCCGTTTGGTATTCCTTTTCTATAAAACTCAAAAACAAGGAAAAAACAGAAATTAGCACTGGGCTCTAGGTTAATAGGTTAGTCCCAAAAATCGTATAAAATAGCATATAGATGCATATAAAACATCCAAGATTGATAATATAATAGCATGGAACAATCAAAAAATATAGATATGTTGGAGACATATCAAGCATCCCCAAGCTTAATTCCTTCTCGTCCTCAAGTAGGTACATGATAAAAATATAATTTTTGATGTGGAATTCTACCTAACATATTTATCAATGTAATCTCTCTTTATTGTGGCAAGAATATTTAGATCCAAAAGATTCAAGACAAAAGTTTAATATTGACATAAAAACAATAATAATTCAAGCATACTAACAAATCAATTATGTCTTCTCAAAATAAGATGGCCAAAGAAAGCTATCCCTACAAAATCATATAATCTGGCTATGCTCTATCTTCATCACACAAAATATTTAAATCATGCACAACCTTGGTTTCAGCCAAGCAATTGTTTCAAACTTTCGTATTCTCAAACTTCTTCAACTTTCACGCAATACATGAGAGTGAGCCATGGACATAGCACTATAGGTGGAATAGAATGGTGGTTGTGGAGAAGATGAAAAGGAGAAGATAGTCTCACATCAACTAGGTGTATCAACGGGCTATGGAGATGCCCATCAATAGATATCAATGTGAGTGAGTTGGGATTGCCATGCAACGGATGCACTAGAGCTATAAGTATATGAAAGCTCAAAAAGAAACTAAGTGGGAGTGCATCCAACTTGCTTGCTCACGAAGGCCTAGGGCACTTTGAGGAAGCCCATCATTGGAATATACAAGCCAAGCTCTATAATGAAAAATTCCCACTAGTATATGAAAGTGACAACATAAGAGACTCTCTATCATGAAGATCATGGTGCTACCTTAAAGCACAAGTGTGGTAAAAGGATAGTAGCATTGTCCCTTCTCTCTTTTTATCTCATATTTTTTATTTGGGCCTCTCTCCCTTTTTTATGGCCTCTTTTTTTTTATTTAGTTTGGAGTCTCATCCCGACTTGTGGGGGAATCATAGTCTCCATCATCCTTTCCTCACTGGGACAATGCTCTAATAATGAAGATCATCACACTTTTATTTACTTACAACTCAAGAATTACAACACGATACTTAGAACAAAATATGACTCTATGTGAATGCCTCTGGTGGTGTATCGGGATTTGCAATGATTCAAGAGTGACATGTATGAAAAAATTATGAACGGTGGCTTTGCCACAAATACGATGTCAACTACATGATCATGCTAGCAATATGACAATGATGTAGCGTGTCATAATAAACAGAACGGTGGAAAGTTGCATGGCAATATATCTCGGAATGGGTATGGAAATGCCATAATAGGTAGGTATGGTGGCTGTTTTGAGGAAGGTATATGGTGGGTGTATGGTACCGGCGAAAGTTGCGTGGTACTAGAGAGGCAAGCAATGGTGGAAGGGTGAGTGTGCGTATAATCCATGGACTCAACATTAGTCATAAAGAACTCACATACTTATTGCAAAAATTTATTAGTTATCGAAACAAAGTACTATGCGCATACTCCTAGGGGGGTAGATTGGCAGGAAAAGACCATCGCTCGTCCCCGACCGGCACTCATAAGGAAGACAATCAATAAATAAATCATGCTCCAACTTCATCACATAATGGTTCACCATACGTGCTTCGGGAATCAAAAAATTTAACACAAGTATCTCTCAAATTCACAACTACTATACTAGCATAACTCTAAAAGCACCATCTTCACATCTCAAAACAATCATAAAGAATCAAACTTCTCATAGTATTCAATGCACTTTATATGAAAGTTTTTATTAAACCCATCTTGGATGCCCATCATATTAGGACTAATTTTATAACCAAAGCAAATTACCGTGCTGTTCTAAAAGACTCTCGAAATAATATAAGTGAAGCATGGGAGATCAATAATTTCTGTGAAATAAAACCACCACCATGCTCTAAAAAGATATAAGTGAAGCACTAGAGCAATATTATCTTGCTCAAAAGATATAAGTGAAGCACATAGAGTATTCTAATATACTCTGATTCATGCGTGTCTCTCCCAAAAGGTGTGTACAGCAAGGATAATTGTGGTAAACTAAAAAGCAAAGACTCAAATCATACACGACGCTCCAAGCAAAACACATATCATGTGGTGAATAAAAATATTGCCTCAAGTAATGTTACCGATAGATGAAGACGAAAGAGGGGATGCCTTCCGGGGCATCCCCAAGCTTAGCATTTTGGTTGTCTTTGAATTATCTTGGGGCGCCTTGGGCATCCCCAAGCTTAGGCTCTTGCCACTCCTTATTCCAAAATCCATCAAATCTTTACCGAAAAGCTTGAAAACTTCACAACACAAAACTTCAACAGAAAACAAACCACCACTTTAAGGTACTGTAATGAATGAATTATTTATTTATATTGGTGTTAAACCTACTGTATTACAACTTCTCTATGGTTCATACCCCCCGATACTACTCATAGATTCATCAAAATAGGCAAACAACACACGAAAAACAGAATCTGTCAAAAACAGAACAGTCTGTAGCAATCTGTAACTTACGAATACTTCTATAACTCTAAAAATTCTAAAATAAATTGGTTAACGTGAGGAATTTTTCTATTAATCATCTTCAAAAATAATCAACCTAAAAGCACTCTCCAGTAAAAAATGACCTCTATTCTCGTGAGCGCAAAAGTTTGTGTTTTTTACAGCAAGATCGCAAAGACTTCACCCAAGTCTTTCCAAAGGTTCTACTTGGCACAAACTCTAATTGAAACATAAAACCACATCTAACCAGAAGCTAGATGAATTACTTATTACTAAATAGGAGAAAATAGTAATGAATAAAAATAAAATTGGGTTCCCTCCCAACAAACACTATCGTTTAACGCCCCTAGCTGGGCATAAAAACAAGAATAGATCTAGGTATTGCTATAATAATGATAGGGAAAATCACAAAAACTCATCTTGTACTCCCTACATTCGGCAGCAAGTTTTCTTTGTGGCAAGCAAAAGTAATCAAAAGGGCTAAATTTAATGGGACAAATGTCCCCAAGATCAAGCTCGGGAGGAATTGGTTCCTCCTTTAGCCCTCCATATTGCACAACCAATTCATCATTATAGGCATTCTTTTGGCAAAAAGTCATGAGCCTTTGTTCAAGAGGAAAACCTAACCCATTGATCAGAATAGAAAAATTAACATTAAGTTCAGAAATCCTATCAACTAGAACATTGGTAGGAACCCTCTTTCTAAGATTTTCATTATAAGCAACATGATCTAAAGATCGTAAACGCATTATATCTTCTTGATTAAAAAGAATCACTTCTATGGGAGGACGACTAGCGTCCACCCTATAATGCACAAAAATTTCATTGGCCTCTTTCATTATAAATCTAAACTCATGTGCTAAAAATATAGTTGCCGCTCGCTTAACGGAAGAATGCTCAATATTAGAAAACTCTAGAAAAATCCTTTGTATGGAAGGGTGCATGTGGATAAATTGTCTATGAAGTTCAACTACAAGAAAAGATATAGCATCCACAAGACTAGTTGTTCTATGAAGAATAGACCCACCCATAGTGGGCAAAGCACCGGCACAAGTAAAGAAATCTTGAATAACTCCCTTTCCAATAATGTTACCACTACCAATCCGGAACTTTTTAGTGTGCAAAATAGTAGGTTCTTCATGAGGATTACCAAAAGCATCAAAGTTTCCCCCATCGTTACTACTATCTTTTTCAATGATAACCTCCCCAGTTTCAGACATGATGGCAACAAACCACGCTAATGAACGAGCACACAAGAGGCAAGCGAGAAGAGACGAACAGAAGAGGGGAAAAGGAAAGGCAAAGGTTTTTGAAAATCGTTTTAGAAGTGGGGGAGAGGAAAACGAGAGGCGAATGGCAAATAATGTAAGGCGAGGGAGAAGAGTTTGTGATGGGTACTTGGTATGTCTTGACTTGGCGTAGATCTCCCCGGCCACGGTGCCAGAAATCCTTCTTGCTACCTCTTGAGCATGCGTTGGTTTTCCCTTGAAGAGGAAAGGGTGATGCAGCAAAGTAGCGTAAGTATTTCCCTCAGTTTTGAGAACCAAGGTATCAATCCAGTAGGAGATGACACACAAGTCACCTAGTACCTGCACAAACAATCAAGAACCTTGCAACCAACGCGATAGAGGGGTTGTCAATCCCTTCACGGCCAATCACAAAAGTGAGATCTGATAGAGATAATAAAGTAAATATTTTCGGTATTTTTGTTGTATAGATTGGAAACAAAAGATTGCAAAATAGTAAATGAGATGCGATGTAAATAAAACAGATGTAATATAATAGGAAAGAGACCTAGGGGCCATAGGTTTCACTAGTCGCATCTCTCAAGATAGCATGTATTATGGTGGGTGAACAAATTAATGCCGAGCAATTGATAGAAGAGCGCATAATTATGAAGACATCTAAGGCAATGATCATGAACATAGGCATCATGTCCGTGTCAAGTAGACTGAAACGATTCTGCATCTACTACTATTACTCCACACATTGACCGCTATCCAACATGCATCTAGAGTATTAAATTCATAAGAACGGAGTAACTCATTAAGCAAGATGAGATGATGTAGAGTGATAAACTCAAGCAATATGATATAAACCCCATCTTTTTATCCTCGATGCAATAATACAATACGTGCCTCGCTGCCCCTATTGTCACTAGGAAAGGACACCTGCAAGATTGAACTGAAAGCTAAGCACTTCTCCCATTGCAAGAAAGATCAATCTAGTAGGCCAAACTAAACTGATAATTCAAAGAGACTTGCAAAGATATCAAATCATGCATATAAGAATTCAGAGAAGAACCAAATAATATACATAGATAATCAAGTTCATAAATCCACAATTCATCGGATCTCGGCAAACACACCGCAACAGAATACTATATCGAATATATCTCCAAGAACATCGAGGAGAACATCGTATTGAGAATCAAAGAGAGAGAAGAAGCCATCTAGCTAATAACTATGGACCCGAAGGTCTGTGGTAAACTACTGACGCTTCATCGGAGAGGCAATGGTGTTGATGTAGAAGCCCTCCATGATTGATTCCCCCTCCGGATGATCACCGGAAAAGGCCCCAAGATGGGATCTCACGCGCACAGAAGGTTGCGGCGGTGGAGAAGTGTTTTCGTGGCTCCCCCTGATGTTTTTAGGGTATAATAGTATATATAGGTGAAAGAGGTACATCGGTGGAGCTACGAGGGGCCCATGAGGGTGGGGGCGTTCCTAGCCCCCCTGGGCACCCTCCTACCTCGTGGCTTCCTCGTAGAGTTCCGGACTACAACTCCAAGTCAATGCCAGCTACGAGGAGCCACCTTCACCCCATCACTTAAACAAGCGAGAAGTTGTTGGAGACTCTTCAGACTCAACCCAGATCGTTTCATCGAACAACTAGAAGAGACGTAGCGACACCTGAGGAAAACCCAAGAAGACTACACGAGGCACGGAGAAAAGCATGACTACTTAATCCGAGAACCCCTAGGGTAGGATGATTTGTGTACCCCCTATGCATAGTCGAGTCTTTATGATGGTTCGAATAGAACCATGATTGTGTGTTGCTTGTTTTTATTTGTTTGTGTTCTGATACCTATCGCCCTTTTTGCCCTACGCAACAAGTACGCGACTATATCACCTTCCTTATCTTAATTCTTGTGTTTGGCTCTTTTAGCACTTGTTTGTTTGCACATACACTATAGAACCCCCTTTAGGCATCTCGCCTCCTCTATGCTACTTTTCCCTCTCATTCATTTCATCAACTAAAGATCAGCAAGACAAGATGCACCAGGGATTCTACTATGGCAACCAGCTAGCACTGAAGACTTTTGCTATAGCCTCCTCGACCAAGTGCAACCCTGTAGAGTTATGTTTACCCCTCAAGACTGGAAACCCGTCCCTAGGCTCTTCGATACTTCACGGGATACCCCAACTCGAATCCTTAACCATGTGCTTAACCCACAAAATTGCAAGAGAACCAGTTAAGCCTCCGTAACCTTGCTAAGCAATGGGTTCATTATGAAACTAGTGGACGAAGTGAGAAAGCACGTTGTCATCCTAACATAACACAAGAACTGGTGATGCCATGGGGAAGACAAATTTGAGGATATAGGAATAGAGGAAAAATGACTTGATGGAGCTATACTAGTAACCTTGAGGAATTATCTAAGACACTTTGGGGGATTATGAGGCATTCATGTTGGTAGTTGAACCTGGTGGGATCATGTGGATAGAGTAGAATAGCTTTCATCACCCCGGGGTAAATTTGGATTTAAATAGGTGGTCCTAGTTGGCTATAGATGCTGAGTATGTCTACATGGTTCGGAATAAATTAAATTTAGGTTGATGATCTCGATCATAATGCCATGTTTCTCGGTGTAAACTAGGAGATTGGATTAATTGTCGGAGTTTATTTAGGGATCTATATGAGCATGAGATTGGAGTTTATCAGATCGTGATAATGAGAATTGGTGGACTTGCTATAGTAAGGGCAACCCTTTCAAGCACTTGAGGATTATAGGACATTAGAAGATCATGTGAAACACCATAGGATTTGTAGAATTAATGGATTATGTAGTGATTGATGGAAGTTAATGGGCTATTGGAGTTGATTCATAGGAAGGAAACATGATCTTGGAGTGGCATACGACGTGTTTCCTTAGGATAGTAATGCACTATCTTGGACCTTGGAAGAATAGGCTGAGCACTTGGATTGTGGTGTTTAATTCAAGCTTAGCAACTTGCATGTTCTACCCAGGGATTTATGCATAGATATGAGTTTGGGAGATAGTTGACATGTGTGATTTTGTTAGAATAATGAAGATTGGAGTTGAACTATACGAGATGCTACTTTTGGTGGTATAAGGTGATCGTTTAGAAGACTAGATACAACAAATGGCATCCCAGAAACTGTGCTTAATGGTAAGATGATAAACATTCACTCGCACCCTAGAGTCCTTGAAACCCTTAAGCCCTACCAAGCCACAACATGGTCGGATCATGACCATGGGCTTTGGCTCTAGGTCGAGAAGACCCTAACCAATACTCAACCGTGACCACCACCGATACCTCATCCCACTTTATGTACCCCACGAACAAGTCCTCATGGAGTACTTGGACAAGTTGGTTGTCATCTTTATTTGCTGACCTACTTGCCCACCAGAAGGCGGATGAAGAACTGTTCAGCTGTCTAGGGAACATCTGAAGACCGCCATGTCAGGGAGGAAGAACTATACCAACCACCATCGTCAAGAAGTGAATTTCCTCATCGAAGACCATGCATATCTGCAAACACTCATCTCAAAGGAACCAAGCATTTCCATATCAAAAGGAAGCTCACACCAAGATTAACCGGCCCCCTCCGAGATCACTACAAGACTAAGAGTAGACAACTACCAGCTGGAGTCACCACCTGAGTTACCCACTGTGCGCAATGTTTTCCACATGACACAACTCTAGAAGTATTTCCAACTTCCTAGCTAGCCCAATCCCTACAAGTACATCGACCACCAAACCATCAACCCGACCTGACTTACGCAAGAGACCCATTCGCAACCTGCATCAAGTGGAATGTTATACACAAAGTCGCACCACCAAGTACTTCAAGGATCAAAGGAGAACCACACGGAAGCATAAGCAATATGAGGACATGAAGACTAACCCAGATCTAAGTTTCTATATTCCTTTCCGCGCCTAGTTTAGGAATCTCAGGGACGAGATTCTTGTAAGGGGGGTAGGTCTGTCACACCCTGATTTTCATGCCTCAACACTTAAGCCAATAAATCATGATAAAATGTGGTTTGGCAAAAAAATTTGCATTATTTGTCTTTTATTTGAATAGGATTTTTGTGTGTGATTTCAAGTGCTCATAAAGGTCAACATAGCTCCACCTTCTATACTTCATCCCTTGATCCAAACTTTTGCCCAATGATCATGCCAGGTGTATAGGACAGAATAATATTTTCTTACAAAAATAATTTGGCCAAAAAGTATTTTCTAAATTAGGTTTTCCAAAACCCCCTGAATTGAGACTTGAACTACATGTCCTTAATTAAGGGAGTGAAAAATCTTTCAAAAATTATATTTGAATCCTATTATATATTGGACTCCCTAAAACCACAAAAACATCATTTTAAAAGTTATTTTGCTATTTTATCTAAACGCTTTTTCTTAAGGCCAGAAATGATCTTTAATAGGTTAAAGTTATTTTAATGTTTCAACAATATTTGAGAAAATTTAGGGAGACTCAGTGGACATATATTGTCCATATATATTAGTTTGAACACATGGTCATGTTAAAAATATTGGACAAACCACTCCAAAATCATTTTTGTTCATTTCAAGTATTTGAAATATTTCTATAAGAAATATTTCCAAATAAATCCAGGAAAATTCAAGCAAATCACACATGCCTATGTGATGATATTGCCAAGTTTCATTCCCATCCATATAGTTTTGCTACACAAAAGTGCCCCAAAACACTTTCTGACCAGATCCAAGTTTGAACAACTTTAATTGCCAACTTCCTCCTTTTGATCTGAAATTTTGTGTACATACTCAAAACTCTAAAATATGACACTACACCAAGTGGTGCATCAATGATAATAGAACTACATGAATAAATCTTGGAAAATCCATTTATGTTGATTTCTAGGGTTTGCCAAAGTTACATTGCCAACTTTCATCAAATGAGCTCAAACTTGGTGACCAACCTCAATCCTATAAGCCATTTGGTCCTGTTAAATCTCAAGTCATGGATAAATCTTTTGGTTGCCCAAAACACCATCAAACACCTTCTGGTATTTTGCCAAAAGCATCATTTTGACCCGTTTTACTCTTCTCCTTTGCTTCAACTTTTTACCACAGTCCCTCCTAATCCTCTTCTGCCTCTAGTAAGTTTTGCGTGACCATAGCTAAATCATTGGTGGGTAAAACCCTCCCTTTCTCTCTCTATTTACCCATGGCATCACTCCCTCTGTCTCCCATTTCTTTATCTAGCACCTCTCCTAGCTCCTAACCACACTAGAGCATCCGAGGGAGCCCTAGGACACAAGTGGACAAGCACCTGGCCTTTAAAAATGTCCATGCCGACCATTGGCATGCTCTAGAGCGCACTACAATACATCAAGGCACTGTAGCGGCCCCCTGCCCGATGCCCCTGACCGCCTTAGCCCTCCCCCGCACGCCTGCCGAAGCCCCTTGGTGTCCTCAACACGCCAGCATGTCGTCCCCCTCCGTCCTCTCTCCCTCCTACCCCTGTTCACGCGTGCCCGAGCACCGCCCAGCTCTGCCAGTGCACGCCTGCACTCGGGACCCGCAGGAGCTCGCCCTGCTCTCCTTTCCCTTCCCCTGAGTCTTGGGCCTCACCTAGGAGGACCGTAGACACGACCCAGAGAGCCGGTTTGGCCTCTGGCTTTGCCTAGATCGTGGTCGTGGACGTCGTTCGTGGTGCACCTCCGCCCCACTACATAGGGCCGTCCTCGGCCTCTCTGTCAATTTGCGGCACCATCTTCACCTCCCCATAGACCCCCAGGACCAACCCAGTCCCCTTCCCATGCTTTCTTCCTCCTCCTCAACCGCCATTGCTGCCTCGGGACCCTGCTCAAATTCAGGCGCCCCAGCCTCTCCCTCTCCCTCTAGCCACCACCAGAGGCTCGTGGCGCTGTGCCCCACTTTGTCGATGTAGCCGACTGCCATGGTCGCGGCTCTACTTGTTCCAGAGCTCACTGGTGAGTGAGCTACCTCCCTGCGGATGCGCCCCGCCGCTCTGGTCATTCCGGTGGCCGGAGCTACGCCTAGGGTGGATCAAGCGGCCGGGGAGAGCGCCAGAGCCATTCGGCCTCGCCCCCTCTGTCTCTCGTCACGCCCATGCGGGAGGAGGAGATGAACCTGCAGGCGGGCCCCGCTCGTCAGTGGCCCAGCCTCCAGGCCATGCTGGCAAGTGGAGGCGGCTCCAGCTGCCCCGCCTCCTAGCACTGAAGGCGCATTCCCTCGAACGTGCCTTCGACGTGGCCTCCTAAGTCACGGCTGAGCTGCTGGGCCGGCCTAGTAGCTATCCAATGCCCAGTGCGCGCTATAAGGTAGTTTTTTTTCTTTTCTTTTTATTTATCCAGAGGACTTCAAAAATCCCTTAGCAATTCAAATCAAGTCCAAATTCGATTATTCAAATTTCTAGTGCCTCCATAAATCATGCTCTATCACATGGTACTATTGACACATTTTCCAAGAAATATTTCTTTCACAAATATTTATGAAACTCCAATTTTTCCATTTATGTGATAAACTTTGGAAAATCATAGAGAGCCCATATTTTATCCAACTCCATTAATTCAAATTCCTAGACACTTCTAAGATCATAGCCTAGTTTCTGAACATATTCCCCTATGCTTTCACTACATCATAAATTATTGAACCATTTATCCATGTATAGCCATCTTTTTAAAATCATAGGAAACTATTTTGAACTCCAATTCAAGTGAAACCAACTCCTAGATGCTTCTAAAATCCTGATTTGTTAAATGGGTGCCTTTGCTCATTTTTCAAAATAATTCTTCTGTACACTTCTTGCAAATCCACTACTCTCTTAGTTCCATCATAGTGAAATGTTCAAAAGAATCCATTGATCCACTTCCAATGAAACCACCTTGGTCATTTCTCATATGACCAGAGGTATCCTAGAAAAGTCCAACTCCTATTTTTAGAGCACTTTTAGTTTTGCCTTGTTGTGTTGCTTATTGTGATTGTTTCCGACGTTAGTTGATGAAGTAAACGGAATACTCCAAGATGGACTAGAAGGATTGAAGACCTTGTGCAGCTAGGCAAGCAGCCCTTTGTCCATGTTTAAGAAACCCTTTTTATGCATGTCATATAACACCTTATTATCAATGCATCGGGATCGTGTTGAGGTGGTGACCACTTTGGTTGGTTGCCTCCGTTACTTTCTTATTGATACTTCCATTGTGCATGGCCCTACCTTCCTATGAGGGTTATGTGGGTGGGAGTAGATAGATACTAAAGTAGTGACTATGCAAATGGGTCTGGTATATGCATGGTGATGAGAACAAAGTAATGTTTTAGAGGACTTCTCAAAAACCCCGTCATGTGCCACTTATGCCCGAGGGAGATGTTGAGTTGAGTAATCACTTGATGACCAAGTGGTGTACCGAGGCAAGTGAGAGTGTTGTTTTCGAAAACGGATTGGTTTAAGTTGCAATCGTTACTTCAACCTTACATGCGCAACCACTCACCCTTGTATGGGAAAGGGCATTATTGATTACCTAGGTCGATACTAGCATGATGCCCACATTACTAGTGACCGGGGTGTCATGCGATCACTCTCGGTGTCACGCCCAAGATGCGACCCTATCCTAAAGGAACTCGAAGGTCCCACCAAGGATAGAAGCGCATCTTGAAGACGCTTTTGCAAGGTGGATATCATTACATCAACATTACATAATAGATGGGATACATACAAAAGGCATACAATGCCACGTGAGTACAACAATACATCATACATAAGACCAACATCCGACTACGGATGAAACACAAACAAAAGCTCAAACGACATCCACCCTGCTAGCCCAGGCTGCCGACCTGGAACCTATCCCCTGATCGAAGAAGAAGCAGAAGAAGAACTCCAAAACGAGCAAACATCGCTCTCGCGTCATGATCATCGCATAACCTGTACCTGCAACTGTTGTTGTAGTAATCTGTGAGCCACGAGGACTCAGCAATCCCATTACCATGGGTATCAAGACTAGCAAAGCTTAATGGGTAAGGAAGGGGTAAAGTGGTGAGGTTGCAGCAGCGACTAAGCATGATATGGTGGCTAACGTACGCATATAAGAGCGAGAAGAGAACAAATGGAACGGTCGTGAAGCTAGTAATGATCAAGAGGTGATCCTGAACACCTACTTACGTCAAACATAACCCAAAGACCGTGTTCACTTCCCGGTCTCCGCCGAAAAGATACCATCACGGCTACACACACGGTTGATGCGTTTTAATTCGGATCTGGTGTCAAGTTATCTACAACCAGATATTAACAAATTCCCATCTGCCACATAACCGCGAGCACGGCTTTCGAAAGATAATACTCTGCAGGGGTGTCCCAACTTAGCCCATGATAAGCTCTCGCGATCAACAAAGGATATTCCTTCTCCCAGGAAGACCTGATCAGTCTCGGAATCCCGGTTTACAAGACATTTCGACAATGGTAAAACAAGACCAGGAAAGCCGCCTGATGCGCCGACAATCCCGATAGGAGCTGCACATATCTCGTTCTCTGGGCAACACCGAATAAGCGAAGCGTACAGGTACCGACGTAACTCAAGTTGACAAGGGATGGTCCCGCACGGTGATCTAGTTTGGACCAACACTTAGACAAGCACTGGCCCGGGGGGCTAAAATAAAGATGACCCTTGGGTTAATTACTCCCAAGGGAAAAGTAGGTGGTGGAGAGGCAAAGTAAAACCAAGGTTGGGCCTTGCTGGAGGAGTTTTATTCAAAGCGAACTGTCAAGGGGGTCCCATAAATCACCCAACCACCTAAGGAACGCAAAATCCGGGAACATAATACCAGTATGACGGAAACTAGGGCAGCAAGAGTGGAACAAAACACCAGGCATAAGGCCGCGCCTTCCACCCTTTACCAAGTATATAGATGCATTAATAATATAAGAGATATTGTGATATCCCAAACATAATGCTGTCCACCATGGGGCAATCTTCAACTTCACCTACAACTAACAACGCTATAACAGGGGCTGAGCAAAGAGGTAACATAGCCAAGCAACGGTTTGCTAGAAGGGTGAAAAAGGTTAGAGGCTGACATGGCAATGCTGGGAGGCTTGAAGAGCAAAATATAGGTAGCGCAACATAGCGATAGAACGAAGCAACTAGCATAGCAATGATAGTAGTGAGATCCAAGGTGACGGTCATCTTGCCTGAAATCCCGCTAGGAAGAAGAATGAGTTCATGAAGAAGAAGAAGCCACGAAAACGAAACAAGCGTAGACGAACGAATCCTCACGATCGCAACGAAAACGGGAACTATCGAGAAGAAGCACACAACATGGTAAACACACCACACATAGACAAGACATGATGCACAACCAAGCATGATGCATGACAAAGCTACATGAAGCTACTCATGGCAAGAGATGATGCAAACAAGAGCAACAAATCAAGGCAAGTTTAAATGAGGCCGGAAACAACATATAACAATTCCGGTAAGTCCTCATATGTAAATTTCAAAGTTGGTCCAGAACTGAACAAACCTTATGTTCGAGTTGTTAAACAGCAAGTTAAGATGCACCAAGATGACCTACACGAGATTCTAGTCAAGTTACATATAAAGTTCATTTAGTTCGGAGCTACGGCCTAGAAGATATGAGCAAAACAACTTAAGCATGGCATTGATGCAAAATGCATACAAACATCAAGCAAACACCTCAAAACAAGGATGCAACATGATAAGATGAAACTACATGCAAAATCAAGCAAGTTTCATATAGAACACACTCAAAACGGAGCAACGGTTCAACACACACACACTATACAAGATATGACAACAATCTGTCCATAACAGCAACTAGGCATATTGCAAGCATCAAAACAACATGCTACAGTACCACAATATGAAAACAAGAGGCACGAGCATGAAGTACAGGTAAAGCATAACAAAACATGAACACTGAGCCATCTCCAGAAATCACTAGAACATGCTCAAAAGGACATGACAAGATTGCAAATTATAATAGTTTCAGGCTTAGCAGAAATAACATCAGGTTGCAATGTTTAGAGCTATCAAAAAACATGCTACAGGAACTTATCATGGCAAACCAAGTCATGGCATTAATCTACTAAACGCATAGAATAAATGTCCCTTACTGAACATGAGCCAAAAAGGCACAGAAGATATGATGGCACCCATGTAAACCTGGCAAAAGATATGACATATTCATACATGGCAGGAACAACAATAAGTAGGCATGTTGGTGAGCTTGAACCACTCACCACAGAGCAATACATGGCATGACAAGGCAACCAACAGTAAGAAGACATGTTTATGAAGCTAAGCATGGCAAGAGAAAGTTCATAGGGTGCATGCATCACTAACAACAATCATGGCAACATTAAACTTAATGTTAACAGGCTGACAGCAACACTATTTAGCAACTTTGGAGCATGATAACTACATGTTAAAGCAGACTATAAATGAAACCAGGGGCATGAATGGATAGAGCATGACATGTATAACAAAACATCCTTAGTGAACATCTCTACATTATGCATAGAATGACTTGTAGCAGCACGTTTACATAGCAACAAAATATAACAGAATCAGCCTAGCAAAAGAGCAACAGCAAGTACCCTACTCAACAAGCTTGATGCACTCAGTACAAGACTCACAAAAATACATGGATAGCACCCCTGTAAAGATGGCATATCATAGTTCAAAACTCATGTAGAGCTCATGCTCATAGGATGCACACATCAAACGCAACAAAAATAACAAATCACCAAGTTATAACAGTTCCAGCAGATAACATCATATAGTACTCTTGCAATGATGATTTAGGCATCAAGATGAGCTCAAATGAACATGCTTCAATGGAATGAAATTTAGAGCATCTCTCAATGAACATTTTGATATATTACACGCATGAAACGGAGCAGTATGCAACAAGTTATGATGCGATGAACAGGGCAACATTATGCAAAAATATCAGTGACTTGGACGAAAAACGGGGTCAACCTTTGGTTGCACGAAATTCAATACGGCGGCGGATCTCGCCGGATATTCGCCGGAGATGGAGAGGAAGGGCCCGGGGCGACCTCCTCCGGCCGGATCTCGCCGGATCCGGCGTGGGGCAGCGCAGGGACGGCGGTGGAGGGGCTCGGGTGGCGGGACGGAGGGGGAGCCAGACGATGGGGCCGGGGACGCGGCCTCCGGCGAGGCGCGGCCATGGCGGCGGGCACCACGGGCGGCGGCGCAGCCGGAGGATGGCGACGGGGCACACCGGCGGCGGGGACGGAGTGCACTCCGGCGGCGGCGCTGGAGATCCCGGGCAGCGGGCGGCGGCGCTGGGCCCGGGCGCAGGCGGCCGGGCCAGGAGGGCGGACGGCGGCGGCGGCGCGGGCTCGCGCGGGCCCGATCCGGGTCCCGCGGGCCGCGCGGTGGGGAGAGGAGAGAGAGGGTGAGGTGGCCGACGGGGATTGGTGCTGGAGGCAGCGGCGATGACGTGGCGACACGCCATTGGTCCGTGCGACGTGTCCGGCGGACATGTCCGGCGCGTATGGACATGTCCGGCGGCGCGGTGGAGAAGGGGCTAGGGTTTGCACCGGGAATTTCGGGGGAGGGCATCTATTTATAGATAGAGGGAGCTAGGAGAGTCCAAATGGGGTGCGGTTTTCTCCGACACGATCGTGATCGAACGACCGAGAGCATGGAGGGGGTTAGGATGGGTTTTGGGCCACTTTGAAGGGGTGTTGGGCTACAAGACAAAAGAGGCTTTTATGGTTACCCTGTTAACCGTTGGAGTATCAAACGGACTCCAAATGACACGAAACTTGACAGGCGGTCTACTGGTGCTATACCAAGGCCGCTTGGCAAACCTCGTTCCATTCCGAGAATGTTTAACACCCACTCACAACAGGAGACAAAAGGGGAACGCCGGAGGACATAGGAGTGTCGGATTGCAAAACGGACAACGGGGAAAATGCTCGGATGCATGAGACGAACACGCATACAAAATGAGATGCACATGATGACATGATATGAAATGCACGACATGAACAAAATGCAAAACGAAAGACAAAACCCAACCACGGAGGGAATACTATAGCACATAGCCGAAAATGGCAAGAGTTGGAGTTACAAATATGGAAAGTCACATCTGGGGTGTTACACTCGGGATGGAGTCGTGCTTGGATAGGCGGCCAGGACTGTTTTCACAGGGCACTGGACACACCATTGGTCCATGCATGTATGCGTGATAATAAAAAGGGCAGAGTCCCAAGATCTTGATGCTTATACACAAAGGCTGTGTACCAACGAGCGGACCCTATGTTAGTGTCACCTAGGGCAGGATAGTGATCGGGTTCTTCCCCCGAGTACTTGAGGTACTGGTGGATCGTGGATGACATGAAAGCTTCCCAGATCTTGTGGGTAAAGTGTGTAACCTCTGCAGAGTGTGAAACTATTCGAATAGCCGTGTCCATGGTCAAGGACAGTTGGGTAACCGCTCTTGGGCTACGTCCACATGTTTACAAAATCTAGTGAGTGTGTATGGATAAGTGGTAAGAACTACTTGGGTCACGTCAAAAGACTTGACTTAATGATTAAGTTGGATTGTTTCCAACTCTATGTTGATATCTGTAACCTATTCTCATGGTTACTTGAATTCTCATGATGCATGTCTTACAAGTCGTTGAACATGTCATAGCACTCAAACTAGCTTTCTGCAAAAAAGTTACCTTGTCATGCATTTTTGTACTTTGAATCGAAACATGGGTTGCTTGCGAGTACATTCAAAGTACTCATTGGCTTGCCACTGGTTATTTTATTGGCCAGGCATGAAAGAACAAGATATAATGAAGCGTATCTTGGTGACAAACATGCGAGCTAGGATGCTTTCCCAGTCAGAATGCCTGTAGGGTTAAGGCAGATGGCATGGGTCCAAGTCAATGACGAAGATTTTTGCTATGATGATATACTGAAGACTTGACCATAATGGTCATAATTTGTGTAAAATGGTATGTATGGATGTAAGTCTCTTGTTATTCAGCTTTCGTGCGTTTAGTGAGCATTGACTCTGGGGTCACCGTACACGTGCATTTGGTGATCACGACTTATGAGTCGCGGTCCCCACAGAGCTGGTATCAGAGCCATCCTGACTATAGGAAGCCTTAGTTAGCATGGTCGTTAGTTAGGGTAAAACTACTTTCAAAACTACTACTAATTTTCAAAACTATATATAATTCTCTTCCCTTCTGAGTTTTCGTAAACTAAAATATATTTTCCTTATTGGTCTCTTCCCCTTTAATACTTTTGCATATGGTCGCTAGCACCCTCATGCCTTGACCACGGGATTCTTGTAATCCTCGTGGATAATCTAGAAGACACCTTGCCAAACATTCACCCACATCTTCTAAACACAAGTTTGGCGACACCACGACAAGACAGAAGACACCTTCTCAAGGATTTGAGGAAACCATGACTTGGAAGATGGTGACACCTTCGACATTGCCCCAAGATGATGTAACCTTGGCTTACGATGATTAGGGCATAGGATATGCAAGATCATGATATACATCACTAATAGAGCAACCCTCTCTATACCGTTGTTGTATCGGCAAGCCCCGGTGGATGAGAACCTCACCATTTGGTCCGCCTCACTATAGTGAGCAGGAAAAATGGTTCTCTTCATCCCCCACTCTTGGTGTCGATGTTGTAATCAACGTAACCGATAGGGTGGACCTCTAATATGTCTTGTTAATGTCATTGCATAAATGATTGCTTACCCGGAACCATTGACGCCTTAAAAGGCAAAACGGATCGTCATGATTAAGAAGACAACAGAACATCGAGTCAATGCCAGCTACGAGGAGCCACCTTCACCCCATCACTTCAATTATTTGTTTGTGTTCTGATACCAGTCGCCCTTTTTACCCTAGGCAACAAGTATGCGACTATATCACCTTCCTTATATTAATGCTTGTGTTTGGCTCTTTTAGCTCTTGTTTGTTTGCACCTGCAGTATAGAACCCCCTTTAGGCATCTTGCCTCCTCTATGCTACTTTTCCCTCTCATTCCTTTCATCGACTGAAGATCAACAAGACAAGATGCACCAGCACTACAAAAAAATACACTTCCGTGATGATACGTGTTTGTCACAGTAGCTCGCATTTTCTATCATGCATGTACATCCATGACAATTTTATGACAGAATCAAGTTAGTCATACCTGTGCTGTCGTAGAAGTGTTCCATAACATTACCAAAGTTATCATCACGGAAGTGTCCACTTCCATGACGATAAATCGCGCGTCACAGAAGTGCTTTCGTCAAGGGTGCCCGACACGTGGCATCCACCATAATGGAACGTCGTTAAGCTATCGGGTCCGGTTCTGGATCCGATAACCCGTTAACAGCCCTGACCAATGGGGATTTTCCACGTGTAAAATCATCATTGGCTGGAGGAAACACGTGTCGGCTCACCGTTGGGACAAATGTCATCCACTCATTGGACCGAAGGCGCCTATGAACGGCGACACGTGGCACGGCCCAACAGAGGCCCATTCCTGTGAAAAGGCTGACTCGTTTGACTTGGTCAAAAGGTGGCGGACCGGCCCACGGAAAGCCTGTTAACGGCATGTTCGCATATAGCCCATTTACAGCCCGCTAACCCAGGGCCCGTTACGACCTCTCCAAATTAGGCCCAGTAGCGTCATTTGGGCCGTCTAATATGATTCCAGCCTGTTTTAACTCCCGGCCCATGTGTGACCCATGACTTCTTTCGGCCCATATGAGGCCCTTTGTAACTCTTGGCCCATTAACGGCCCGTGGTGAAACTCGCCCGTAATGAACAGTGTATCACTTTATACCCATTAACGGCCCTTTATTCCATTGGGCCGTTTCCAGCCCAAGTTATCTTTCGGCCTTCCCAAGGCCCATTGATTCGTGGGCTCATTTCCAGCATTCGGTTACATGTGGCCCGTTACTGTCATTTTCTGCTTGTGGGCCAAATTCAGCCCATCGTTACAGTCGGCCCGTTTGTGGACCATTAATACGTTAGGCCATTTTCATGTCAAAAAAACCCTTTGGGCTGTTTTCATAGAGTTATCAAATACGGCCTATAACGGCCCGTTATGGTCCACTAATAGTACGTCCCATGATTGGCGAAATGATGATACGCCCCGTAGAAGGCCCATGGATCCTACGGCCCGTATGAGGCCCATGGATCGTACAGCCCGTAGAAGGCCCATGGATCGTATGGCCCGTAGAAGGCCCATGGACCCTACGGCCCGTAGAAGGGCCATGGATCTAAGGCTCGTATAGAAGGCCAATGGATCTTACAGCCCGTATAGAAGGTCAATGGATCCTATGGCCCGAAGAAGGCCCATGGATCATACGGCCCGCAGGAGGCCCATGGTTACAACAGTCCGTGTGTTTCCATGATTATTTTGGCCTAGTTACCAAAAATAGGCTATTGTGGCCACTAGAAAAACACAGAAAAAGAACTGCAGTGACTACAATCAAACAACTAAACAAGACAATAAGGAAATAAGTAAGCAAGCAATTAACGCTAGCGTATTACCGCTATTACACATATTACATCCACTGGGCATCAAAGTTCGCCACCAGTGCAAATATAGGGATCAAAGCAGCATATTACATACACTAGCCGTCAAAATTGGCCACCAGTGCAAATAAACGCAGCAGCAAAACAAGAGCATAACTGAAACAACTTCAGAAGAGCTCAAGAAAAGTTATCCTGGGTATCCACCTTGCTGGCAATAAGTTAGCAAGCTGATTAGCTTTGTCCTGTTTGGTGCTAAAATCCTCCAACGCTTGCTGTTGCACCAGAAAGTATGCATCCGAATGCTCCAGGGACTTCCGTAGTCCTCTCGCTTCTTGTCGCAGCACAGCTGATCGATGTCTTTCAGCTTGTAGTTGAGACTCAAGAAACCGAACTGATTCAGACAGTGAGTTTGAATAGCTTGTGCAAGCGGTAGTGGCCAGTAACTCGAACACTAAACCAAGACAGGACTTTGGGGTTGTCTCGCTGTCTTCAAGATAGTCTTCCTTAGCTGTTTTATCAGCTTTGTTGGAGACCAACAAGGATGTGTCACTATCCTGAACCTTATCTGCATTACTTCCTTTACCATTGCTTAATACGGCACTCTTCCCCAATATTCTGTCAGCATTCTAAAATAAGAAACAAGCAGACACATCACAAGTTTAGCATGTACTAGCATATGAAACTCATTTCGGTGAACCAGTTCATTAGTAAGGTGGACAGGATTAAACTACCAAGTTGAAAGTGCAACTATCCCTAGGTGGTTTTGGTAATTCATAACAACATATAGCTCATTGAGATAATGCTATTCCAAGATTATTATTTCAGGAAAGCTCAATGGATGGCATGGCATGGATGATGAAAGTGGATCCCTCAAAATACTAATGAAAAAGGATTGGCTCAACCTCAAAAGCTCAAGACTCTTTATTTTATATTTTAGTGATCCAAGATCACATTGAGTCTATAGGAAAAGCCAATACTATCAAGGAGGGATGAGGTGTTGCTTAATGAGCCTCTTGCTTCATGTGCTTAGTGACATGCTCCAAAACCCTCAGCTACTTTCTCACATCCACAAATGACCTAAACCTAAAGTCAAAATCGGTCCCACCGATTCTTTCTATCCAGCGCCACCGATTTCAAATGTCACAAACCCTAAGCAAATTGGTTCTACCGATAGGGATCTCGGTCTCACCGGGATCGGATTGTAATCTCTCTGTTTCCCTTCGTAACATTTCGGTCTAGCCGAAGTGAGCGATCGGTCCCACCGAGATTGCAATGTAAATTCTCTACTTCCCTTTTGTAACATTTCGGTCTCACCGAAAAGAGCAAATCGGTCCCACCGAGTTTACCTGACCAACTCTCTGGAAAGCTTATTACCAAAATTGGTCTCACCGAGATTGTGTAATTGGTCTTACCGAGATTACGTTATGCCCTAACCCTAACCGAATCGGTCCTACCGAGTTGCATGTCAGTCCCACCGAAAATCCTAACGATCACTAGGTTTACTAAATCGGTCCGACCGAGTCTGCTGAATCGGTCCCACCGAGTTTGGTAAATTGTGTGTAACGGTTAGATTTTGTGTGGAGGCTATATATACCCCTCCACCTCCTCTTCATTCGTGGAGAGAGCCATCAGACTAAACCTACACTTCCAACTTACCATTTCTGAGAGAGAACCACCTACTCATGTGTTGAGACCAAGATATTCCATTCCTACCATATGAATCTTGATCTCTAGCCTTCCCCAAGTTGCTTTCCACTCAAATCTTCTTTCCACCAGATCCAAATCCTATGAGAGAGAGTTGAGTGTTGGGGAGACTATCATTTGAAGCATAAGAGCAAGGAGTTCATCATCAACGCACCATTTGTTACTTCTTGGAGAGTGGTGTCTCCTAGATTGGCTAGGTGTCACTTGGGAGCCTCCGACAAGATTGTGGAGTTGAACCAAGGAATTTGTAAGGGCAAGGAGATCGCCTACTTCGTGAAGATCTACCGCTAGTGAGGCAAGTCCTTCGTGGGCGACGGCCATGGTGGGATAGACAAGGTTGCTTATTCGTGGACCCTTCGTGGGTGGAGCCCTCCGTGGACTCGCGCAACCATTACCCTTCGTGGGTTGAAGTCTCCATCAACGTGGATGTACGATAGCACCACCTATCGGAACCACGCCAAAAACATCCGTGTCTTCAATTGCATTTGAATCCTCCAAACCCTTCCCTTTACTTTCTTGCAAGTTGCATGCTTTAATTTCCGCTGCCCATATACTCTTTGCATGCTTGCTTGAATTGTGTGATGATTGCTTGACTTGTCCTAAGATAGCTAAAATCTGCCAAACTCTAAAATTGGGAAAAGGTTAAGTTTTTAATTGGTCAAGTAGTCTAATCACCCCCCTCTAGACATACTTCAAGGTCCTACAAGTGGTATCAGAGCTTTGGTCTCCATTTGCTTTGAGTTCCATAGCTTTTGGTGGTCATAGCCTTGGTTTCACAACCTAGGAGAGTATGGCGTCTAGCGAGGGAAATTATCACCGTAGAGGTCCTTACTTTGATGGTACTAATTTTGCTAGTTGGAAGCATAAGATGAAAATGCATATTCTTGGACATAACCCCGCCGTTTGGGAAATTATTTGTATTGGCTTGCAAGGTGAATTCTTTGATGGGAGAGAACCGAACCGTGAAGCAAATGCGGAAGAATTGAAGATGCTGCAATACAACGATCAAGCTTGTGATATCATCTTCAACGGACTGTGCCCCGAAGAATTCAACAAAATCAGTCGTCTTGATAATGCAAAGGAAATTTGGGATACTTTGATTGATATGCATGAAGGTACCGAATCCGTCAAGGAATCCAAGTTGGATGTGCTCCAAAGTCAGCTTGACAAGTTCAAAATCAAGGATGGTGAAGGTGTCGCTGAAATGTACTCTAGGCTTGCTCTTATCACAAATGAGATTGCCGGCTTAGGGAGTGAAGAGATGACCGACAGATTCATCATCAAGAATATCCTAAGAGCATTGGATGGAAAGTATGATACCGTGTGCACATTGATCCAAATGATGCCAAACTACGAAGATCTCAAGCCAACGAAGTCACCGGAAGAATTGTTGCTCATGAGATGTATCTCAAGGATAAGGAGGAACTTCACAACAAGTCAAGTGGTGCTTACAAAGCCTCAAGTGAAGCCCCCACATCATCAGGTGAGAAATAAACCTTCAATGAAGAATTGAGCTTAATGGTGAAGAACTTCAACAAATTCTACAAGAGTTGAAGCAAAGAAAGAAGCTCCAAGTCAATGTCTTATAATGACAAAAGATCTTCTATTCGAGAGTGCAATTGCTACAATTGTGGGAGACTCGGACACTATTCCAATGAGTGTACGACACCCTACAAAAGAAGAGAAGATTCTCCAAGAAGAAGAAGCAAAAGAGAAGAATCACCACCAAGAGAGAGGAGGAGTAGAGATGATCGTTATGAACGAAGACCCTCACGGATAAGCAAGGATTCGGAAAGGAAGGACAAGTCATCAAGGAGCTACAGAAAACGAAGACATCAAGCTCATGTTGGTGAATGGGTATCCGGCTCCGACTCCGACAATCATTCCGAGAGAAGCTATCACTCCGACTCCGAATATACTCAAGATGAAGGTGTTGCCGGTCTAGCACTTGTGTCAACCAACTCCTACGACATATTTGATTCACCAAATGAAGGAATTGGAAGATGCTTCATGGCCAAAGGTCCAAAGGTAACACATCCTGAGTATGTTGATTTCAATAGTGATGAAGATGACTTGCTTGTGGATGATGATTCACTTGTTGACAACTCTAGTGATGAATACTATGATGAAACATCAATTAATCATGCTCATCAAGATAAAACGAATGACAATGATAAGGAGAAGATTGATCTTCTAAATAAAGAACTAAACACTCCTAAGTTGGCTCATGAAACTATCTTCAAAGATCAGCGAGAACTTTTAAGGGCTCATGAGAAGTTACGCTTTGAAAAGCTCAATCTTGAGAAATAGCATGAGTTCTTAAAAGCAATCAATGATGATCTCCGTAAGAAAAGTTCTTCTTACATTGCCAAGCGTTTACTCTTATCTACTTACATGCCTCAAGTCAAGTCTAGTAACAAGTACAAGAAAGATCCTTCCTCTAGTAGTAACAATAACAATGTCATATCCAATATTGTTGCTTATAGTAGTTCTCTTGATTCCACTAATGATTCTCTTAGCCAAGTTACACTTGAGCAAGAAAATAGCTTATTGAAGGGAATTATAGAGAAAGGTGTTTACAAGAGCCTTGCCGGGAGTAAGCAATTCGAGGAAATTGTACGGAAGCAAGGAAGGCACTTGAAGAATCAAGGTGTTGGTTTTGAACGAAAGTTCAATGCCAATGGAGTTGAGTGGGAAGAAGATCAATTCCCCAAGACGAAGTTTGTTCCTCAACAAGAGAAGTATGATCCTACTTCGTTCAAGGGAACACAAGCACAAGATGATCTTCCACCACAAGACCACAAGAACAAAGGCAAGGACAAGCTTCAAGAAGAGATTGATGCATTTGAAGAAGCACCTAAGCCCTCGTTCAAGTGGGTTCCTAAGACTACGTCAAGTTCTACTTCATCAAGTGCAACTACAACTCCAAGGATTCCCATCAAGATGATGTGGATCCCGAAGAAGAAGAACTAGAGAGTTCTTGAGGGTGAATCCGCCAACATTCTTCACTCATATCATTATGGCAAGAACAAGTGCAATCAACTTCCACATCTTGCACTAGTTCAAGGAGTCACAAACCCTCATGTTGGTAAGGCAAGGGACAAGGTAACCTAATGATTTCATGGGCATCATCTTGTGTGTGCATCACTCTATGTCTATGGATATTCTTGTTTGTTCCTTGTGGGACTAACCCATGTAGGTAAGTTGAATGTGCAACTCACTCCAAAGGATTGCTCCAAATGATCTACATCAACATTGAGCATCCACATCTTCAACACCTACATGAAGTCATCATCGACAAAACCCAAGGTTAGTTCACCCCTCTAAAAGGGGATCTCACATCTAGGGGGAGCTTAACTCTAAGAATTGAGTCAAAGCAACTCTAGTGGTGTGAACACATCAATGCATTATGTAAAAGTGGTAACCCCACTTGAGCTTAAACGATGAGTATGACCTATGATCAGATGATTTTCATTTGACTCCTAAGTCAATATACTCATATATAGATGACCTAGTCATCGCCAATTGTTTGATAGATGCTAGAATTGGTTGTGCATGTTTTGCCACATATTTCATTTGCCATCTTATTGTGTGAGCATGTTGGTGCATATTTTACTCATTCAAGGACATCCACTTGTTGTTTTGATTGATTGGCCTATTTTTCTTTTTGCCAAGTGGATGGACAAGAATGCCTAAGAACCTTCTCTAGCTATCTATGCTTTTCTCGTCTCAAACTCTCTTCATGCTACATCACCAAATTTGATCAAGTCAGATTCGAACCACTTTGTGTGAGGAGCACTCGGAGTCCCCGATTGGTCATAGACTTAAACTTCCAAAACTTCTTTGTGATTCTCGATCTGACCGATTCCTCCATTTCGGTCCTACCGAGATCATTAAGTTGATCTAAGTTTTCAATCTTGGTGCAACCGATTTGAACTTTTCGGTCACACCGAGTTGCTGTAACTATACACAGTTATGCATCTCGGTGCCAACGAGTTGTTCCACTCGGTCACACCGACAGGGTCGGGCTACATATAGTCACGGGCAAAAATTTGGAAATTCCTTCGAACCCCTTCACGCACGCAATAGCTTGCTCTGCCTCCAAGGTCTCCGAATCGTCTCCTCGTCGCCAGCCACCTCCTGTCGCTGGTCTCCGCCGCCGTCAACGGATTTCAACCCCGCCATTGCCGCCGTAGAGAGTTCATCGCCAAGCTAGGGTATGAACTCGATCACTGTGCTATCCTCATCCGATTCCTAGCACATTGTGTTCTTATTGATTCTTGCCACGATTGAAACACTCCTATCCAGTCAATGCAATCCGTAGATTAGATGAGATTTGAAATTTTAGGGTTAGGTTTCCGCCGAAACCATCTCGGACCCACCGAGTTGAAAAACTCGGTCCCACCAATTTGGCTAATGCCATTGCACTAGTAACTCTCGGTCTGACCGAGAATTGCTAATCGGTGAGACCGATTTTAGGACTTTGTGAAACCCTAGTAGTCTCGGTGCCACCGAACTGTGACTCGGTCCAACCGAGTTCATCAGTTTAGGTTCCAAAACTGCTTCGGTATCACCGAGTTTGAAAATCGGTGGATCGGAAATGCTTTTTGTGGAAAACTAAAACTGAATTTTTGAATCATTCTTTTGCAAAAATCTCTACATTTTGTGATGCTCATCCATTCTATCTCATCTATAACTCTTCACAGGGTCAGCTGTCAGTGTTTGTAGCATGTTAGACCAGAGTGACAGCCAGAACAAGTCAGAAGAGCAGATTCACATGAGTGAGGGCACTAGTCCCTCTAGCACTTCAGATGAAGGCAGCAGAAGCACTCCTAGCAATCTGCCTAAGGCTGCTACCAGGCAAAGGAAGAAAAGAACCTCAGATTCTAAAGATGAGGACTACAGAGCTGAAGAGGATGAGGCTACTTCCAAGAAAGTAGTGCTCAAAAAGGAGTATGGCTCAGCACATAGCACAAAACCTGGACTGAATTAGAAGGTTCCTGCCAAGAGGACACCTATGCCCAAGGTCAGAAGGTCTACTCAAGTGCCAGAACAGTCAGAACCCAAAGAGGCACCTGCAAAGAAAGTCACAACTTCCAAATCCAAGAAAGTCCCTACTGGAGAAACTATGAAGTTTACCATTGAATCAGAGGATGAAGCTGCTCAGGATAAGAAGAAGAAGAGAGCAAGAACCACAACTGCCCAAGTTCTTGGAAAGCCCTCAATGAGAAGAGATTCTGAAGAGGAAGAAGAGGTTGCTGCACTAGCACCCAAGGCACCAAAGCTTATGGGTGATGCTATTAGATCAGGGGCTGCAACATCTAAGCCCAAGGAAGCACCCAAAGCTGCCCCCAAGGCCAAGCTTGCACCAAAGAGGAATACCAGGAGTATTCCAGCTGCTGAAAAGAACAAGGCCCCAGTGCCTAATGTTGCTGATGAGGAAGATGAAGAAGGATAGGTCCTAAGGAAGCTCAAGCCCAAGATACCAGACCACAATGATGCCCATCCTGTGGCTGAGGACATGAGGATCAGAAAGGACTCAGGGTTGAGGCTATGGAGGCTGACAGATCCATATGCCTCAAGGAGAAGAACAACTATTGATTACAGGTTCCATACAAAGGAACAACAGGACTTCTATGAGACAATCTTGTTGGACAAGAACCCCATAGTGTGTGATATGAGGTGGGTCGACAGGAACTATATGAAGGAAAATGAAGAGCACTATCCTGGAGTGCAAGACAATTTTGTTGCTTGTGGAGTTGCATATTCTGTTGGGCAAAAGCTCACCAACTGGAATGATGAACTCATCATGCAATTCTACTCCGCAGCAAACTTCTATCCAGATGGAAGGATACTTTGGATGTCTGAAGGTACAAGGTACCAGTCCACTGTTGAGGAATGGGCAAGACTGATCAATGCCCAATGGAAAATGAAGATGACCTGGATATTTATGCCAAGAAGAAGATGGACCACAATTCCATGCCACACATGTACAAGGAGATCCCAGACAAAGCTGTTGAGACACATAAGTTTGGATCAGTCCACTTCCTTCTGTCAGGGCTGCCAACTATAAATTGGATCCTAAGGCACACTCTGTTGCCTAAGTATGGTGACCACAACATGATCAGAGGGCATGCAATCAACATGTTGCATTTGTTTGATGTGCCATAGAAATTTATGGTCATGAGCCTTATGGTACAGACCATTAAGAGGACTGCAGCAGATCAGAAGAGGAGTTGTGGATATGCCCCTCAGATTCAGGAGTTGATTAACTCAAAGATGGGCACAGGCAAATATCAATTGGATAAGGAACATTTTCCTCTCTATCCAGATTTTGAGGACAATCAGGTTGTCATGAATGAGAATGATCCATCATCTGTACAAGCTCAAGAGAAGAAGGATAAGGCAAGGAAGGAGAAGGCTGCCAAGATGCCAACTCAAGAGGAGGCATCTGAGTATTTCTTGAAGAACAAGCAGGAGCAGCTTGGTTACTTGATAGCACCATCACTGAGGATTGAGAAGGGATTGGCGACCCTCACTCAGAATCAGGAGAGCCTGGAATGAATCATGGAACTCAAATTCCATGATCTAGATGTCAAAGTAACTGAGATTCAGTCTGTTGTGGAGTAGCTATAGGATGACATGCAGGAGAGGCAGGGCAAGACTACCACTAATGTATTTGCCAGAGTGCCTAGAGCTCAGAGGTCAGCTATAGTGCCTGTGACAGACACCAGAGCAACATCATCTGCACCAGCTACAGCTCCTACAGCTCCAGTGCAACCAGCTCCAGCATCAACTCCAGCACCCTCTACATCAACTGAAGCCTTCGTCCTTGGAGTTATCTGGACACCACCACCTGAAGATCAAGCCTGAGAGTCGATCTAGCACTATGCATTTTCTATGAACTTTTTGGTAACTTGTTGCCAAAGGGGGAGAAAAATGTATAGATCATAGGCTTCGAGAGAGAGAGAGAGTGTTGCTTTTATTCTCTCTTGATTTGTTGGTTAAACTTGTTTTCTTTTGATTGCTTGAGATACTATGCTGTGAGACATTGATGATCATGTGTTTGATCATAATCTACACTTATGCATGTTTGATGATATTATCTTATCTATCCTATGTGATCATTCACTTTGCTTGGTGATGAGTGCATGTATTCAATCTTTATCATTTTGAGCGCTCCACCAAGATGTATGTGACATGGAAGAGTAAGCCATGAGCCTAATTACTTGTGCATTTGCAGTCCAAAGCAAATCTTAAACTATGCACAAATTTAGGGGGAGCTCTTGCTTATCACATACTTCTCAAAGCGACGATGTTTTAATCATATTATCATTTGTCGAAGCTTTGATCTATATGTTGTCATAAATTACCAAAAAGGGGGAGATTGAAAGTGCAACTATCCCTTGGTGGTTTTGATAATTCATAACAACATATAGCTCATTGAGCTAAAGCTATTCCAAGATTATTCTTTCAGGAAAGCTCAATGGATGGCATGGCATGGATAATGAAAGTGGATCCCTCAAAATACTAATGACAAAGGATTGGCTCAAGCTCAAAAGCTCAAGACTCTTCATTTTATATTTTAGTGATACAAGATCACATTGAGTCTATAGGAAAAGCCAATGCTATCAAGGAGGTATGAGGTGTTGCTTAATGAGCCTCTTGCTTCATGTGCTTAGTGATATGCTCCAAAACCCTCAGCTACTTTCTCACATCCACAAATGACCTAAACCTAAAGTCAAAATCGGTCACACCGATTCTTTCTATCCGGCGCCACCGATTTCAAATGTCATAGCCACTGCCACAAACCCTAAGCAAATCGGTTCTACCGATAGGGATTTCGGTCTCACCAAGATGGGATTGTAATCTCTCTGTTTCCCTTTGTAACGTTTCGGTCTAACCAAAGTGAGCGATCGGTCCCACCGAGATTGCAATGTAAATTCTCTGTTTCCCTTTTGTAACATTTCGGTCTCACCGAAAAGAGCAAATCGGTCCCACCGAGTTTACCTGACCAACTCTCTGGAAAGCTTATTAACAAAATCGTTCTCACCGAGATTGTGTAATCGGTCTTACCGAGATTACGTTATGCCCTAACCCTAACCGAATCGGTCCTACCGAGTTGCATGTCAGTCCCACCGAAAATCCTAACGGTCACTAGGTTTACTAAACCGGTCTGACCGAGTCTGTTGAATCGGTCCCACCGAGTTTGGTAAATTGTGTGTAACGGTTAGATTTTGTGTGGAGGCTATATATACCCCTCCACCTCCTCTTCATTCGTGGAGAGAGCCATCAGACTAAACCTACACTTCCAACTTACCATTTCTGAGAGAGAACCACCTACTCATGTGTTGAGACCAAGATATTCCATTCCTACCATATGAATCTTGATCTCTAGCCTTCCCCAAGTTGTTTTCAACTCAAATCTTCTTTCCACCAGATCCAGATCCTATGAGAGAGAGTTGAGTGTTGGGGAGACTATCATTTGAAGCACAAGAGCAAGGAGTTCATCATCAACGCACCATTTGTTACTTCTTGGAGAGTGGTGTCTCCTAGATTGGCTAGGTGTCACTTGGGATCCTCCGACAAGATTGTGGAGTTGAACCAAGGAGTTTGTAAGGGCAAGGAGATCACCTACTTCATGAAGATCTACCGCTAGTGAGGCAAGTCCTTCGTTGGCGACGGCCATGGTGGGATAGACAAGGTTGCTTCTTTGTGGACCCTTCGTGGGTGGAGCCCTCCGTGGACTCGCACAACTGTTACCCTTCGTGGGTTGAAGTCTCCATCAACGTGGATGTACGATAGCACCACCTATCGGAACCACACCAAAAATATTCGTGTCTCCAGTTGCATTTGAATCCTCCAAACCCTTCCCTTTACTTTCTTGCAAGTTGCATGCTTTAATTTCCGCTGCCCATATACTCTTTGCATGCTTGCTTGAATTGTGTGATGATTGCTTGACTTGTCCTAAGATAGCTAAAATCTGCCAAACTCTAAAATTGGCAAAAGGTTAAGTTTTTAATTGGTCAAGTAGTCTAATCACCCTCCCTCTAGACATACTTCAAGGTCCTACACACGTCTTCTATTGCCAAGTAATAGTACATAATAAAAGCATCAAACAAACATATATCTATGTCCTATGGACACTTCATTGTCTTGCCAAATCAAAATAGTGACACGGTTCAAATCATATCATTTCAAGACAAAGCAACAGTGAAAGAGTACAAAGCGTGGGAAACTACACGGCACAACAAGATTTCAGATGGGTACCACGGGTCTACATGTACAACAACACTATTGGCTCTGTTGTGATGCTAGTAATGTGCATGATATGAAAGTCAACTGTATACACAATTAAAATTGAAATCAACAGAGCTATTGATAAGAGCAAACATGTTAAAGGAACATGCGTTAACATACCTGTTGTGCCATTGGAGTTTCGATTGGATCCTTCAATTTAAAATAAGTTTTTATGAGTAAATACAATGATACAAGAGCAAAGCAATCATAGTTAAAAAAGGCGCGCCTAAGCGAGCGCTTAAGCGCGCCTAGGCTCTAGGCGTTGGCAAAAATGCATTGCACATAACTATGCTTAATCTGTGCATAACTGCGCATAAGCATGCACTTTGGTCAGTAAAGCACAAGGCGGTGGCAAAACGCACAATTAACGCCTAGCGCTCTTTTGAACTATGATAGCAATGGAATCTTAAATTAGAATAGCTGTTCTTCCGGTTTAGGCACTTGTTCTACATGAATAGAGCACAATAAGATGCAAGAATATAATACTTAAAAATAGAAAATGAGCTCATAGACCTGACCACATTCTTGGTTCGGGACCAGTACAGAACAAGGCGTTCCCAGTCATCGTCCAGTATATGTATCTTAGGAGAACGTAAGGGAATTTGATGAGTTTCTCTGCCGGTGAAGTATGTTTTCTTCAGGTAATTCTGATACTACCACCAAGCATTCTTGAAGATAGCAGAGGTATTAGCACATGTTACCTCATCTTGATTTTCCAAATCGGTCCTTCTCTATAGAGAAAAATTGGAAAATTTGCTGTATTATAACCATCATGGAGGTAGGATGTATGGGACAAAGCAAAGTAATTGCCATGAATAACATTACTTACGCATAACTCCTAGACAAACACCTGCAACTGGCATTTTCCTTCATCTTCAGTATAATATTTCCAAGATGGGAAGATATGCACATACGATTTAACAACATCAAATGCGATAGATGCTAAACTATGACTAGCTAGTTGTGCTTCCTCCACAGGAATAGGCGTACTAACTGGTGGAGTTGGGGTTTGCCGTGATAGTACTGGCCCTTTGGGCACTGGAGCTGCCTTACTAACTGCTCTTGTTTGGGAGCTCTATGGTGGAGATGGTGCTATGTCAACAGGAACTGGGTTACTATCGGCTGGGGTTGGGGTTAGATTGTGTGAAGCTGGTTCTCTGTCCATCGCAGTAGGGGTACAATCTGCGAGAGTTTGGGTTATGTGTGGTAGGGCTGGTTCTTGTGCATGTACTACCGGGGTGCTATCTGCACTAAGAGGTAGCACTGTTTTATTTGAAGACCGTGTTTTTAGTCCGCTAGATACTGGCATCACCCGCTCCAATTCAAATGGCTGATAAACAGGAAACATAGTTGAATGTACAGACATTGTATGAGAGATAGATGAAATAGATAGAGTGGAAAAAAGAGGGCATGAAATAGTTGACATGTATATTGTTTAACTAAAACGGATAGCATGACATAATTTCACATATATGATGTCTATCTAAACTGGATAGCATAGCATAACATAATTCAAAGATATGATGAATAACTAAACATGATCGCATGACATAATTCACCTACATGTTATCTAAGTAATCAGGATCGCATCATTTAATTCACACATGTGATTTATATGCTAAACAGAGGGCATTTGATATGATGTCTGAACTAAGAACATGGTGTTGAATATTGTGTATATGATGTCTAAACTATGCAATGCAAGACACCATATGCATGATATGAGCAGTATAACCGTGCCAAGTTAGAGCATACACCTTGATGGGGAATAGGACTGGTCATCTGTCTCTGAATCCATCTCTGAGGAGCTATCGGGACCCAACAGGAGATCTACTTCAACAGGTAGCACTGTCTGCTCTGAAGGCCTTGTTTTCACTCCAGATTTTTCCATCTCCCAACCAAATGGCTGATTCACAGGAAGAGTAGTTTAATGTACAAACATTGCCGACAAATCGAAATGTAATGAAGAAAAGGATGGGCAAGATATCATTCAAATATATGATGCCTGGTTAAACAGGATGGCATTGCACATTTCACATATATTATGGCTGGCTAAAAGACATGAGACTTCATAATTCCCATATCTCTACTATTAAAGGAGAATCGAACGTCGTGATGGTTCGACCTCCTACCCTATCGATACACCTTCCTCCACCCTTGGTACGTTAAAAAAATCAGGAAAACTACACACCGCTTCAAAAAACAGTGCAGAGAAAGGAGAGAAAAATAGAGCCCATGACCCACCCACGAAGACACGTCCCATCCTCCATCTCCCCTCACCCCAAAGAAAAGAGAAACAGCCCAACCAATCTCTCTGCTCTTGAGAAATTCGCCGCTGCTGCTCCCCTCATTGTCCTCTCCTAGTCGTCGTGGCTGCGGTCCTGGCCGTGGACGTCGCCGCCGGCCCCGCACTCCCATATGCATGAGGATCATCTTTTCTCCGTCTCAATTCCCTCCACCCCCTCGATTCCATTATAATCTCTCCCGAGAAACTTCACTCGACTCGGCCGTGGCAAAGATGGCCGATGGCTCGCCGTCTGGCTTTCTCGCTGTTGAGCCCTTTTCCGCCTCCGCCCTCCATCCACTTGCTCCAAGACGTCTTCCGCGGCCGTCAGCTTCCATGATTTGGGTGTGCGTACTCTACGTGAATTCGACGGGTCATCTTCATCGCAGGCGGCCATGGAGAGGACACATGTGGCAGAGCAGATGGGGTACGAGGACGCGTAGAAGGCAAAAAACTCAGACTTAAGCGCTTTGCCACCGTCAGGACTCTGTCACAGGTGCGCGCATCTCGATTCTTTCCTCCGTTTTGGTCAGTTAATTAAGTGCCCGTGAACCAATATTCCTCTTGGCCGGCGCTTTCGGCCGATGGCAAAATGAACACAGAGCAAACCTGGCTTGCCTTGGGATGGACTGAATCAGCTAACAACGTAGCTAGCTAGCTTTGCCTTGAGATGGATCCAGTTGATGGATTGAATGATCGACTAGCAGGTGGATTCTGTTCATGGACTAGCCAGCAACACACACGCACACACTGGCATGTAACGCTATTTGCCGTTTATACTTCTTCAACTCACGTTGATACAACCTAGGAGCTACATGTATCACCTGGCTAGGTAGAGTTACGATTACTGCTCAAACAAAAGTAGAATTATGATTTCTATACTACTTGGACAAGCAATCGTTGGTGAACTCTAGCAATCTGTGAGATCGGTGGGCAACCAAAAGAGAGAACTAGCAAGGCTGGTGAGTTCTCTTTCACTATTTTATCTAGATTCATCGTGCTAATGTAAGTAGTTCTAAGCTATCATGTAAATGTAACATAACTATTTTAAAGGTTATCGATATAATCCATGTTTTGCTTTTCCATTTTTAGCAAATAGAGCGGATTCTGAAATCACATATTTGAATTAGCTTTTGGTCGGTCGACTTGAGTAGTAATTCCTTTTATTATCCCAGTTGTTATTTCTACCTTGCTCTGCTGTATAAGATACTCCATATAGGAGGTCAAGCTTGAAAAATGTATAATACCCGACTTGTCGAGAATCATGTTAATAAAGCTGTCATGATATTTTCCCTGCTTCAAAGTGCTCCCTGAGGTATTAGTTAATGGTAGTCTGTATTGATTTTTTTGTACAGAATTTGACCATTTGCGCAGGCTTTGGTTCGTGATGGATCGACCTTAAAGTCTTAATGATTACCCTTTCCAACAAGCAACAATGGGGTTGTTCTGCTCAATCCTGGTATTTTTTTAGTCCATTAATTTGTATGTGTTTTTCGCCTCAGAGATTTTATTAATTTCGGTTGGGTTCTAATTAGAGATGCATATAAATAACTTTGTTCTGGTTTTCATAAAAGTAATATGGCACACATCTAGAAGGTTATTGATTATACGCTGCAACCCATTTTATTAAGTTGGGTTTTCTTGACATCATTTTCTATTGCAGGCTACTGAATATATACAGTTCTTGCAAGAGAACGAACATAAGTGTATTTGGGTGAGGCACCAGATACAAAATCTCACTTTTTGTTTGGAAATTATCTTTATTTAACTCCAAGAGGTCACCAGCTGAAGGTATGGTACATTCTGATCTTTTTGTTTGTCACTAAGCTTGACAACATCTCACCAACTATAGCAGTAATGTGATTCATTCTTTAGGTTGTGTTTGGCAATGGAATAGTAATTTGGCTGCTGAGGTATCAAGGTAAGGACTAAAAAATTTCCCATTTTTTTATTTCTATGGTTGTCATAGTCTATTTTAAGCCCGTATTATTTTTGGTGATTGCGAAATGTATTCAACTGCATGTAGAAATAGAAGATAAATCTTGTTTCAAACTTTGAGTGTATACTGAAGTTACATGAAGCCTTCGGCACTCCTTTTTAGTTATTGCCGATTTAGTTCAAGTACTAAATCAACGACAACTAACATCGAACAGAGGGAGTATATTATGACCTCCTCTTAACTTTCCTTTAGTAACAAACATGATAGTACCAAAATTAGTTCTAGGAGGATAGTACTAAAACTCTTGTGCCATTGAAAAACTGTTGAGAAATTTTAATTTATTGCATAGTGCAGCCGGAAAAAGTTTAATTCACCCCGAGAAGAGCCCTCCGAGAAAAATTGTTTTGGAATTTTGTGGTACTCTCAAGTGAGGGGTCTTTTGTGGTCTTGCTAAAATATATAAACCATAACCATATTTTATATGATTCTCAACATCCTTGGAGCGAAAGATAGTAACTGCATAATGAAGTTTAAATCATATTCATTTGTTTGTTTTAGTGATGAGTTTTTCTTTTGTTTGCTTCTTTGACCAGTTTGTAACCAGTCTTCTGGATCAGAGTAACTGAAAGTTGATGGTAATATTAGGGCTGTGATTGTAGTGTATCAAATGGACTAATTTTTATATTTGACTCATCATATATAAAATTTGTATTTTTTTAAATCAGGAACAAATATAGTTTAAGTATTTTGAAGTGAGATGTGCTTTTTCAGTTGTTTGCCACATGGTTTGTTTCAGGATGGGATAATGAATTGGTAAAAAATCATTTTCCTTTGTTGGTACCAATACCAATGCCACCAAGTGCAGTCATATTGACGACAATCAAATAGCCTTGTAGAATGGACAATGTTCAAAGATAGCAAGCATTATGTCATGTCTACATATGAGTGGAAAACGTGCTACGTGTGTACTGCTACTACACCAGCCCAAGTACTTATGTACAGTTCCTCCTAAATTCAGACACTAAGAAGCTAAGCTTTTGCAAATGAATCTACTTATCCAAGAGGCTGGCAATAAGATCGGATGTTCAATAACTAGAGGAGCAACACTCGATCGACAAGAAACTATGAGCATGCATATCATCAAGTTTGCCGGTTCGACATTTTAAACCTTAGCCAACTACCTAATTTCTAATTTTATTGCATGCAGCGAATTGACGTCCCAAAGAACTACATGGAAGGGATATATGTTTGATTTGTTTTGAATTGATTGCAAGAAATACATGTATGGCACATACAACTCTATTCTCAAAACATGTATGAATGAAAATTTATTTGATTTTTTTAGCAATGTCTCATCTCTAAGTTTATTGTTCTGTGGCAACGCACAGGCACTCAGCTAGTATGATATAGAAACTAAACATGTGGCATTACAGAACATGTCTAAACTAAGCAGATGACATATATGATGTCAAAAGTAGGCACTTCAAGGCAACACATGCATGATATGACTAACATCATCAAGCCAAGGTAGAGCAAACACCTTGGGGGGTAAATAGGAGTGGTCAGCAGCGTCTGAATCTGCCTCAGAACAGATATCTTCCTCTGGATTACAATCTGGAGAGGGGTGGGGAGGGTTTGCCATTGAACCCACCATGGAGTGATGTCTGCATGACATTGTATTGCCGCGCAAAACTCTTCTTTTTTTCTCTACATGTTCAGCATGACTATGTACAATATCTGACATGCATACGAAAAAAATATGGTGAGATTATGTAAGGAGAGCATGCAGAAATTTAGAGTGATGGTAACATCCAGTGGGTGGATCCAAAAATAATGATAGCAGGCTGATGATTGCTTTAATTTGATAAAAAGATAGATGATGATTGCTTTACTATTTGTTTCCCACCCAAGATGAACAACATAGGCATACCCTAGGTGAACCAGATATTAGACAAACATACTATTCATTACTGCCTTGATATGTGGCCCACAACTAATTTAGAACTCAAGTTGGAACATTAATTTGACCTGACTTGGAGTCCAAGAGGTGAACAGGACGATAAAGTAGCAGGTAATTTTAAGCAATGCATAACATAAGCAGAAACAAAACAGTGTGACCTCTCTTGTTTTCCCGTGTACTCCTCAGGTTCATCTGCTGAGTCGATGATGGTGATGCCGTTGTGGTGGGTGCCGACAGCAGGGAAGGAGATCTGAGGCGGCGAAAGACGGTCAGGAGTCGTGATGTCTGGTTTGGTGGATGCTTCTGTCGATGGAGCAGCTCAGGTGAGGTGGACGACGTCGCGGCAGGAGCAGGACAAACCACACAAAGTTCCCTTCGACACCTACCTGTAGCTGAAGTAATTCTGTAAGGGCTCATTTGGCTTGCATGATTCTAAAACTCAGGGATAGGAAAAACACCGGAACATGATAGGATTGCACATGGTAAACAGAGCATTTGTAAACACAGGATTTCTGCCAACTTGGGTGTTTGGTTTACAAGAATTAAAAGAGCAGAGGAATGCAAAGAAACATGGCCAAAATAAAGTGAAACCATATGAAAGCATGTACAGTTAGAATGCTATTCTGCCACTAATGCACTTGGTATTGTTTTCATGCATAGGATTTTGAAAAGTAGATCCAGGTGGATGTTTTGCTTCATTCCCTATTGCTATGCTTTTCCATTGAACCAAAATAGCCCTAATGGATCAACATGAATGTGTAGTAATAAGTGATGCAACAAGTGTACAACCTCTTTGCCGTAGTCGTGTAGACCTCAGCATCATTGGGTTGGTCGCTGAAGCAGTTGAGGCAGAGGTGGCTTTCGGTGGTGTGGAGGAAGATCTGAGGAATCTATAGACAGCGTCCAGGGCACTGCTCTGTTGTGAGCCGTAAGACGTCAAGGCTGAAGCAGCACAAGACAAACATCATCAATCTCAAGTGGGATTCTAATAGCATCTCCAATAGATGATGTAAAATAGATGTAAAATTTACATCACCAAAAACCACCTGACTACAACAAATGAGGTAAAAACTATTGACTCTGTACTAACTATCGAAACTGAAATTTACTGTGGAATCTGAATGTTACTGTGGAAACAGAACACAGTGGTAGCAGAGAGGCACTTGACATGTAGCTTAGGGAGGGCCTGCAGTTCATCTTCAACCTGCACCCTGTCGGTGTTAAAACCGGCGGATCTCGGGTAGGGGGTCCCGAACTGTGCGTCTAAGGCTAATGGTAATAGGAGGCAGGGGACATGATGTTTTACCTAGGTTCGGGCCCTCTCGATGGAGGTAATACCCTACTTCCTTCTTGATTGATCTTGATGATATGAGTATTACAAGAGTTGATCTACCACAAGATCGTAGAGGCTAAACCCTAGAAGCTAGCCTATGATTATGATTTTTGTTGTCCTACGGACTAAACCCTCTGGTTTATATAGACACCGGAGGGGCTAGGGTTACACAGAGTCGGTTACAGAGAAGGAAATCTATATATCCGAATTTCCAAGCTTGCCTTCCATGCAAAGGAGAGTCCCATCCGGACACGGGACGAAGTCTTCAATCTTGTATCTTCATAGTCCAATAGTTCGGCCAAAGTATATAGTCCAGCTATCCGAGGACCCCTTAATCCAGGACGCCCTCAGTAGCCCCTAAACCAGGCTTCAATGATGATGAGTCTGGCACGCAGATTGTTTTCGGCATTGCAAGGCGGGTTCCTTCTCTGAATACTCCATAGAAGATTTCAAACACAAAAATCGTGTCCGGCTCTGGAAAACAATTTGCACATACCACCGTAGAGAGCACAGTATTCCACAAATCTAATCTGATAACAACTTTTCGTAGTGTGATGTCATACCATGGCCCGGTCTTTATTTGAACCGTTTTTCATAACCAGCTACTGCACATAATGTGAGGCCGTTTCCTTGACACGTCTTCTCGAAGCAGAGATCGTGTCCCCTTATCGCGGGATTCTCATCAATACGGGCATGGGTAACCCAACCATGCCATCAATCGTGGCGCTTGGGGAATAAGCGATTTTAACGGGCAAGTGGGGAGGCGCATAGTTTCTACCGCCTTTATAAGGAGATAGGGATTCTCCTTTTTCACCCACGCCTTCTCCTTCCCTTGATCATCCATTCTCGCACACTCGAGCTCTAGCACCCAGTTCTCACCTTCTTCGAACCGCCATTCCAAACATGTCCGGAGCGGGAGGCAATTGGATACGGAGGAGGACATTACAAAGCTCTAGGAGGCCGGATACTTGGCCGTTGACATCGCGCACTGGCTCCCGGACGCGGGGCGGATTGTCCCGACTCCAGAACCCCATGAGAGGGTTGTGTTCCTCCCCCACTTCATCCGCGAACTGGGATTCCCCCTCCACCCATTTGTTTGAGGGCTCATGTTTTACTATGGGCTAGATTTTCATGATTTGGCCCCTAATTTCATCCTCAACATCTCGGCGTTCATCGTCGTGTGTGAGGCCTTTCTCCGCATCAAGCCCCACTTCGGCCTGTGGCTGAAGATCTTCAATGTGAAGCCGAAGATAGTGGTCGGCCAGCAAGCGCAGTGCAGAGGCGCCATGGTGGGCAAGATGCCCAACGTCACCTGGCTCGAAGGCTCCTATGTGGAGACCGTGAAGGGGTGGCAATTGGGGTGGTTCTACATCACCGAGCCGCGTGACTCCAATTATGCGGCGGCCCCCAAGTTTAGATCCGGCATACCCATGCGGCTTACCTCTTGGAAAAGGAAGGGCTTAGCCTGGGGTGTGCCAGCGGAGCTGACCGGACTCCAGAACTGCATCAAAAATATGATAGGCAAGAAGATCAAACTTGTCAATGTGGTCCAGGTCATGCTCTTCCGCCGGACCCTCCCGTGTCAAAGACGGGCATTCAACATGTGGGAGTTCGATTCGGCCAAACACCAGACGCTGCGAGAGCTCTTCGACATGATGCGTAAAGACGTCTCGAAGGTGTCGTTCCAGGCCGCCGAAGTACCTCCTCCCACCATCGAGGACTGCGGGCTCAGCGCAAGGCGCCCCGCCAATTCGGTAAGCCATCATACTGATTTAACAGGACAATGTGGCGACAGCGGAGTAGATTGACTGTCCAGCTTCGTTGCCTGAAGATCCAACAACCACTCTCCTGACGAAGATGCTAGTTCCGGTGCCTTATGAGGTGCCAGAGAAGAATGCCAAGAAGAAGGCCACGGGGACCATAAAAAGTCTCCGGCACAAGGTGGTCACAGACTCATCGTCCGAAGACACCGAGGCACACTCGTCCAATGACAACAAGGAGGGGGAAGAGTAAAACCCTCTCCCCCAGACTGAGGGGGAGAAGAAGAGGAAGGCCGCCCCTTCCGGGGAGGCCGAAGGGACCAAGAAGGGAAGGACCCTCCCTCCGCACCACTCCACAACGGCCGCCTATAGCAAGGAGAAGTGGCTACCCAGGGCCAAGCCCCTGGCAAAGTCGTAAGTATCCGGATACCATAATACTGTTTTAGCTTTATGGTTTCTTATTATGTCAAAATATGTTTGTGCAGTCCGTCCAAAGCACACATCGACTTATCCTCCTCGGATGGGTCCTTGAGCTCATCGGCGATGAACAACTATTCGCTACCGACGGCTTCCACTACTCGGCCCGCAGATGATACCGAGGTGTTATCTCAGAGGATACCGGGCCAGGGGGAGGTAGTCCTGGAGACGCCTCAGGGCAAGAGCCCCAATGCCGGGCTCATGGGGAGGAAGATCCCCCATGGATTCTGATGATGGGGGCTGCAGCAAGCTTGGCCCTCAGCCGGATACTGCACCGGAACCTCCAGGGGTTTCGGATTCAGGCAGGCAGCCCTCAGCCAAGGGGGGCGATCTGCCTGTGCTGATGACCTCTGTCCATCCAGAGGCATCGGCTAACTTGTTGGAAGCGCTTCAGAGCGCTTCCCTTGATGAAGGACACCGTACTCTAAAAGCGGATTAACCGAAGCCTGCGCCAGCCTCCTGACAGGCTTTGAGGTAAGTAATTTAAATTGTGGGAAAGTATCATAGTATAGACAGTAGCCCCTGATACTCTGTTTGGTGTTCGGAAAGAAAGGCCGAACAGGGGATCAAATATTATTTCCAGGAGTCTAATCATATTATGTCTATGTGAATAAGCAGGCGTCACTGCTAGCCGCTGTCGCTGCTACTGCGGAGGTCTTCAGACTGAGGCAGAATCTAGGGCGGGCCGAAGAAGAGCTCTGCGTCGTGAAGAGGCAGCTCGAGGAGAACAAAGGTAAGTAATACCCCGTCTGAATGTTATATAAAGGAAAAAAATCGTTGATGCTAATAGAAGCTCGATGAATTTTACTAGGGGCCACGACCGAAGTGGCGGCCCTTAAGAAGGCATTGTCTGAGGCCGAAGACAAAGCAGCCAAGGAGTGCACCGAGTGCGAAAAACAAGAGGCTCGGGTTGATGAGGTCCAGCAAGAGCTCCAGGATTTTGTCAAAAAAACTCAAGTCCTTGGAGCGCGACTCCAAGATGCAAGAGTTGGAGCTTGCGAAGGCCCGTCAAAGCATGCTAGATGCCAAGGTCGAAGCCCAGAAGGCCCTCCAGGAAATTGAGGCGGCCAAGAAGATAGCTGCGGGTAAGGCTTTCATTATGCAAAGCAGGCATGTGAAGGATACTTTCCTTTTACTTACCCGAATTCGGAGCTCCCCAGGAGCATTCGCAGATATGCCGCACAGTATCTCTGATGCCGTAGAGTTCTATCGGGCTGAGGAAGGGAGCTCGAGGAATAAGCTGTTTTGGTCCCAATATATTGCGGCCGAACATCCGATGCCCTTGAGCGACTAGCTGAAGCAACTTGTCGAACTTCACAAGGCGGCCGAACTGGCCATGAAGGACTTCATAGTCTGGCTGTGGCTTGGCGAGCCCCTGCCCAGCAGCTACTTCGGCCTTATCAAGCAGATGGTGAATGCCTGTCCGTGGCTTGAAGTCATTAAACGGTCCATCTGCATTGAGGGTGCACGCAGGGCTTTGGCCCGTGCGAAAGTGCACTAGGGGAAGATGGACGCCGAGAAGCTGGTGACAGAGGGGCCGCCGAAGGGCAAGGAGCATCGCCACCCTGAACAATACTATGACAATGTCATTAAGGGTGCCCGCCTTGTGGCGGATGAATGTACCAAGGATGTAATATTTGAATGAATGTACTCATGTCATCCTGTAATATGAAAGTGAGTTCATGTGCACTATATGGTGCTTGTTAATTTAAAATATTACCTTCTATGCGGCCGTTTATAAAATCTTGAGAGTTGCCAGTCGTCGGCTTCTGCCCGCATGTAACTAGTACTGGGGTGTTCGGGATAAATATAAACAATCTTTATCCAAATTTTTTGTCCTTTTAAGGAGGTGTTTAATGCAGCGAACAAGGCAATCGGACCATATAGCTTTATCGCTCTCACTTGGCAATAGAAGTCTACAATTTTAAATTTTGGCGAAGCCCCTAGTATCCGGAAGGCCGGACTTGGGGCGCTATACACGCCTAAATCGAACGAGGCCGATTCCTCACCTGAAGCGGAAAAAAACTTTAAGGATTTGAGACCTCTCGAATAGCGACCAACTCTCGCCTTATCATGACAGTCAGTTTTTGGCTTTCTCTACTAAGGTGCTCATTCGGAAGAACCGGGACACAATCGCAGTAGTTCTCCCTGCGCTACCTTAGCTGATATAGAGGAATGTAAGGTACCAAAACATAGGAGCCAGGCAAACCCAACTATTGACCCAAGATATGAGTCGGAGCTGATGCATATAATGCTATAAGTTCGGGGTGCCGCACTGTCGAAAGTGTTCGGACTTGTCTTGCCATGTTATGGGGTACACTGAAGCCCCTGGCAAACTGGTCGTGCGAAAATGCACGGGTATAATGAATAAGCAGTAGAGGAAAGGGGTAAATAAACGTAATAGTAAGCTGACGTTGTACACTATTTGCCCTTGTTATTCAACTGATACGTCAGAGCGTACATATACAAGTAGTGTGGTAAGCAAAATAGGACTGTTCGACACATCCTAACCAGGAGCGGGCTGTATGCGGGTATGTAAAACAGGTATAACGATCGTTATCAGAGACCACCTGAGGATTCCCTTGGACGCCCTAGCTTGTCGTATTCTTGGTGTGTCCATCCCGCAATGTGTCCGATAGTCTGTCTATCGGAGGAGCCTTCCGAAGATGAGGACCTGAAAGAAAAAAGGTGCGTGGGTCCTGGAGCGGTTGAACCGCATTGTGGACCGTGTCATAGTCGTGCCTCTGCCTATACCCATGGTATTTCAAGTGCATAATTATGTACGCGCAGCACATATTTCGCCACTTATCTGGGACTAGCACTACAAAAAAAAGACACATCCGTGACATTTTGGGCCGAACGAAATTTTTTTCTATCACAAATATGACACTTCTATGATGATAATTGTGAGAAAACCCTGTATCATCATAGATGTGGTGGACTCCTACTTCTATTACAAAAAATCATGACAGAAAATGGGCTTTTGTCCTGGGCGGGCCGGAGACGCAGCTGCATGACATTCTTTGGGCCGTCCATGACGGAAAAAACCATGGTAGAAGCGAGGGGGAGGAAAATTTCAGGGAGTTCCTGATTACGGTGGGAGGTCGGGGGCCGAGTGATGCGCGTTTCTCTCGTACACGTACGCGCATGTGTGCGAGGCATTGGCTCTAACTGAACCCGAGCGAGGCGTTGGGCTCTAACTGAACCCGAGATATTGCACTGCAGGCTATGCGTTACTGAACCCGAGCGATCGATCGATGGCTGTTAACTGAACTTGATCGAGTGATTCCTTCGCTACTGCTGCTAACTGAAGCCGATCGATTGGATGAACAGTGAGTATTGCGGGGGGGGGGGGGGGGGTGTTGGATGAACAGTGAGCGATGGAGTTGCCTCTAGGTGAACATGACACCGTGGTGTGGAGGGCTGGATGAACAGTAGACGGTGGTGGGGTGCCCGTGGAGGGGTGGTTGAACAGGACCCTGTGGTGTGGTGGGCTGGATGAACAGTAGACGATGGAGGGGTGCCCGTGGAGGGGTGGTTAAACAGTAGCCGGTGGAGTAGCACGCGGTGGAGGCTGGATGAACAAGAGCCCGTGGAGGCTGGAGGAGGTCGACGGTGGAGATGAACAATATCCCGTGGAGTCCCATTTTGCGGTACGCCACACCCCTCCCGATGAACAGGACCCCTGTTTTGACCGTAGCGCTCCAACACAAGTTCGTTTCGTCCGTTTTGTGGTACGCCACACCCCTCCCGATCAACAGGGCCCCGTTTCGACCGTAGGAGGTCCATTTCGTCCGTTTTGCGGTACGCCACACCCCTCCCGATCAACAGGACCCCCGTTTCAACCGTAGGAGGTCCGTTTCCTCCGTTTTGCGGTACACCACACCCCTCTCGATCAACAGGACCACGTTCCGAACGTAGGGGAGGTCCGTTTCCTCCGTTATGCGGTACGCCAGGCCTCGTTTCCATTTCCTGTTCCGTCCAAGCCCTCCCGATGAACACGACCATGCATTCCGTTCCGACCCAGCCGGTTGGCTCCCCATGAACACGACGATGATGCTATTTCTCCGTTCCAACCCAGCCATGTACGTATGCGCGAGTAGGCGTTTGAGACCCTGCCTTTATGTACATACGTGGTCGTATTTTCTTTCTTGCACCCTGGCCGCTGTATGTACGTGTACATGCTACGTGCGCGCCTCTACTACGACACGTGCGCGCCTCTACATCGACCAGTATATATGTACATACACGTTCGCGACCAGAATGACAACGCTACGTACGCTTCGACCAGGTGGGTCCCGACTGTCAGGCACTTCCTTGCGTGCGAAGATGTAGCTGGTGGGTCCTAGCAGTCAGGGGGTGAATCGTTTTTTCCCGGACGCACTTCCTTGCGTGCGAAGATGTAGCCGGTGGGTCCTAGCAGTCAGGGGGCGAATCGTTTTTTTGCCCGGACGCACTTCCTTGCGTGCGAAGGTGTAGCTCGTGGGTCCGAGTAGTCAGGGGGGCGAATCATTTTTTTGCCCGGACGCACTTCCTTGCATGCGAAGATGAAGCTAGTGGGTCCCAGCAGTCAGGGGAAACGTTTTTTTCATGAAATACAGTGGACCGTCCGGTGGGTCCCAGCTGTCAGGTGGAGGAATCATTATTTTCCGCGTAATAAGGAGGCATTTCCTTGCTACGGCCGTGGACCCAGCTGTCAGGCTCTCCACGTACAGTCCACGTCCGATGGAAGTCGTTCCTTGACCATGTTGACTAGGCCGCGCCGAGAGCACCACGGCGGTGGACGATGGCGAGGCCTAGGAAGGGGACGACGCGGAGCCGGGGAAGACGCGGCAGTGGAAGCCCGCGCGGAGAGGAGTATGAGGGTTCACTGGTTCAGCTGCGGTGTGAGGCTACCGTTGCCGTAGGGCCTGGCCAGCGGTGGGAATAGTAGGGGCGGTGAGGCCTCCGCGGCAGCATAGCCGGCCACGGGAGGCAGGAGCATGCGGCACGACCGGCGCTGCTTTGGGCGGCTGGAGCAAGAAGACCAGAGGTTGAAGAAGCACTTCGGCCATTGGATGGACATCGTGTAGTCACTGGAGCTAGAATCGTTCATATTGACTAAGTTAACAAAGCCCTCCGTCCTCGTCAACTTAGTTGGCCCACAAGTCATTCTCCCACTATGGTGGGTCCCAGCTAGCAGGGGGTATTCATTTTTTGTGCGTAATAAGGAGTCACTTCCTTGCGTGTGAAGATATAGCTGGTGGGTCCGACATGTCAGCGGGGGGAAAGTTTTTTCGTGAAATACAGAGGCCCTTCCGATGGGTCCCAGCTGTCAGGTGGAGGAATCATTATTTTGCGCGTACAGTCCACGGCCGATGGATGTCGTTCATTGACCACGTTGACTAGGCCGCGCCGAGAGCACCATGGCGGTGGACGACGGCGAGGCCTAGGAAGGGAACGACACAGAGTCGGGGAAGACTCGGCAATGGTTGCCCAAGCGGTGGGGAGTATGAGGGTTTACTGGTCTGGCTGCCATCGCCAGAAAATAACAGGAGGTGTGGGTAACTAGAGGAATGGCCTGGCCAGCAATGAAGTAGGGTGGGGCGCTGTGGCCTGTGCGGCAGCACAGCCGGCCACGAGAGGCAGGAGCAGGCAGTCCCACCGGAGCTGGTTTGGGCGGCTGGAGCAAGAAGATCAGATATTGAAGAAGCAGTACGGCCGTTGGATTAACATCCAACTGTCACTGCTGCTAGAATCGTTTGTGGACTAAGTTGACAAAGCCAAAGTACACGTTAACCTAGTAGACCCACAAGTCAGCCTCCAAATATGTCCCAAACAGCATACAACCCAAAATTTCTAGCCAGATTCAAATTAATTTTAAATTTAAAGATACCTTAATTTAAATTCAATGAAATTTTACCCGCACAAAAACAATGAAATTTAAAATATCAAAATCCGAAAGAAAACAATATTTTGGAACTAATTGCCTGTTTGCTGTATTTTTTCATTTTACAGCCCATTTATTATTACTTATAACCCATTTCTTATTACTTATAGCCCATTTTCTGGGCAAAATGCATCCCTCCTCGTCTTGAAAGATTTCCAGCCCAGCAGGGCGTAGAAAAGCAAGTAGGCCTACGTTGGTTATTCTGCAAAAATCAAAATAGCTGGCCAGCCATTTTTAGAAAGGAAAAAAACAAACTGGGCTGGCCATGTGCTAAAGATATGAAATAAAAGCCTGGGCTAGATGGGCCATGGGTCCCGCACAACCCAGTTGATACCCTTCTCCGTCCCGAAAAAACAAAATTTCTGCGCGCGCTGCTGGGTCCCTACTGTCATCCTCACCATGTACAGTCATCTCCTTATTCCTCTCGGTTGTTGACCATGTTGACAACACCGGAGGGCGGCGCCGCGGCGAGAAAACCAAGGCGGAGGACGATGGTGAGTAGCATACTTTTTTATATATAGGAAGAAAACTGCGAGGAAAATGCATTTGTCTGCCGTCCTCCTCACAGGGAACGTTCGCCACATAAGTGACTAGCACCCTTGGTTTTCAACCGAGAGGTCTTGGGTTCGAGTCCCAGGAACTCACAATTTTGTCCTCCTTCCTTCCTCTCAAAAAAGGGAAAGAAAATCAAAGACTTGGGAAGGCATACAGAACAAGCTAGTGTACCAGTAAAGAGACGTTGCCGAGTTTTAGAAAAAAGAAAGGTGTACTCCTGTAGCTGGTTCGAATCCAAACCTAGACTATGACTATATATGGTGGTATGCTACTCTGCAAGTAATGAAACTGACATATCCAACGTTCGCTTCTCCTCTTCTCTACTTACTCTGTCTAGCATTAGAAGTTCTAGCTGCAGCAACCATGTCCGCTGGCTACTCATCCACCTGCTCTTCAGCAGGCAACAACCAGATGTGCGCCAAGTCGCCACCCGTACCATCGCCTGTGGGACTCATCACACCCCCGCCGGCACGCGCATCGCAGCCGATTGCTCATCGCAACCCGCTGCCATTGGTGTGGTGCCACTGCTACAAATCACGCAGAGTCATCTGTCGCGTCTAAACCACAATCCACAACCCTGGCCGAGTCTTCTACAAATGCCCGAATCATGGGGTAATAATATGTTTAAGTGTTGTTCTGCTGCTTTCAGTTGCTGATTTTTTTAATAGTTTGGTTGATGATCTTCCAATTTGATTCGTGCAGAAAAGGGAAGATTCGTGTGATTTGTATTTCTGGGAAGTTGCTGATGTGGCGGAATGCAACTACGCCGATTATTTGGTTAGTCGAGGAATCCCAATACCAGCAGGTTGGGGTGTTTGACAAGTAACTGAAGGAACGGCAGAAGAGGAAGATGTAGAGCAGAAGGTTAAAGATGCAGTTCCTCTGATCCTGGCCAAGCAACAGCTGGTGAACGACCTTGAAAGCAATGAGGAGATGAAAGATCTTGTGAAGATAATGGGCAAAATCGATGTGCTCTGTAGGATGATTGTATCTTTATTTGCAGTGTATGTAGCACTCGTGATGTATTCAGTGGCTACGACATGAGCACTTTGCTGAAACTAGTAATGAATGAAACCTGTGTAGCAGGTTGGGTGTAGTGTTGTGAACATCTAAGGATTTCTATTAACGGAAATCAGGGGGTATCCCCTTTTGCTCATATAAATAAATAAATAGCAGAGGCCCTGTCGGGTTAGCTTTGTTCTCATTCGAAGACGTCGAGCAAATTGCAGTCCAACAACAAACTATGTCATCAAATTCAAGTTTCATAGCCAAATATGAGTACAACTAAACAACAATGTCATCATTTTTTAGTTGTCATACAATCACCAAACACAAATCAGCATACATAAGAAGTGATGTTCTCACAGCAAAATACTAAACAACATGTTCATTAGGTTTCAGTTGTCATAGCAAACACAATTTCATATAGTAGATAAAAAAACGTCTTCTGATAAGCAAATACGACAAAAGCAATGTAATCATCATCCGCAGCAGCAGCGTCAACATCTTCGCCATGTGTATCAGTCTGAATCATAATTCCCCACGGTGTCATCTTCTTCTTCGTCCTCAACGTCCTCGAACGTTGGCTTCTTCTTGATCAACTCTTGTATGTCCACAGCACGACAGGCAATCTTTTCGCCGGCGTCATTGACGTGATGGTTCTCAAAGTTATTAGGAACATTTGTGTTATCTTGTACATCAGGAGCAGTGTAAGCATCATCTTGTTGTGCAACTTCATTAAACGAATTCCTCTACTCAAACCTTTGCAATACTCTCCAGTCATCGCTACGTGCAAATGTGTCTTCCAAGAAAAATATCTGTGTTGCTTGATTTGCCAAAATAAAAGGCTCATTGGTCTGGTACGCCGCCTTGACATTGATGGATTTGAAATAATCATTAAATCTGTGTTTTGCGATCCTGGAAAACAGGTTATACCAATGACAGCACAACAGAACCACACACCGATGATCCTCGAAACTGGAGATATACTGCAACTGAACAATGTATGTTATGTTAGCATACATTTCATTTGTCTCTTTGTCATACGTATCCGTGCTCATGATGGCACTATTTTGTGTCTTCCTGCCTTCGTCTCATGCAAGGGTGTTGTAGCGCACATCTCCAACAACGCAAGATTCATAATGTCTTACCCGAGTATCAGGATCCATTGCTAGTGAGTAAAGGGCATCATCAACTGCCTTCCCATCCTCCCACATCTTCTTAACCTATGGTTAGAAAATAGACAAGCTAATCATCTTATGTACTCAATATATTAAAAAAACTGACAGTGCACTTCAAAAGCTTACATGATTCTTGAACCATTTCGCAAATCCTGCCATAACCAGTTTGTCAATGTTTCTTGGATTTTGCGGCAGTAACTCCTCATGATCGCGTCAAACATCTAAATATATAAGAATGTGCAGCAAGTTTAGTAGATTACGATGTATAAGCTGCAGTACCGCACTTACTTGATATAAGGTAGTATCTCAGGACAGTTATTCAACACATACCAAACCATTTTGTCCAAATCTTTAGGTTTGTCCTCTTGTCGACTCTTCCCTGTAACTCGAACAGAATAATCGAAAACATTGAGCCCGGGATTATCTTCACCCACCTCTTTGCTAAGCTGATCAGATGTTTCAATGTATTTTGAGCAGAATGTCAACACTTCTGTAGCAATGTAGGCCTCTGCAATGGAACCCTCGGGTCTAGCTCTGTTCCTAACATAGCCCTTGAAAGTGCCTAGCCGCCTTTCAATAGGGTACATCCAGCCATACTGTACTGGACCTCTAAGTAGTGCCTCATCAGGTAGATGAATAGCCAAATGCACCATCACATCAAAGAAGGCTGGAGGATATATCTTCTCAAGGTCGCATAGGATAGTTGGTATCTTGTCTCTAAGATGCTCCAAAGCATCTATCCTGATATTTCTACTGCAGAGTTCCCTGAAGAATTGTCCCAACTCTGTAACTGCTCTGTATAAGTCAGTGTGGCCCAATCCTCTAAGGATAATAGGTAAAACCCTTTGAAGTAGGACGTGGCAGTCATGAGTTTTCAACCCTTGTACCTTGTTTCCATCTGCACTGACTCTCCTTTCAAGGTTGGAAGCAAATACATGTGGGAATCTCACACGTGACAGGACCTCGCAGAATTCTTTTCTTTTTACCTTGTCCAAGACGTACACAGCTGGTGCCATATCCCGTGGTTTACCTTCATCTTGCACCTGCAAATCCTTTCTGATACCCAGGTGTGTCAAATCAATCCTAGATTTTAAGGTATCTTTCGTCTTGCCTTCAATATTAAGAAGTGAGCTGATAATGCTGTCACATATATTTTTCTCGATGTGCATCACATCAAGATTATGCCGAAAATCCAAATCTTTCCAATACTCCAAGCCCCACAAAGTGGACCTGCGGGTAAACAATAATCTCTCTTCTACACTGCCATGCTTCCTTTTCCTTCTACCATTATCAGGATGGTTTCTTGGTGTAATATGCCTGACCTTCTCTAATTCCACTTGCAACTCATCGATGGTGAGCCTCTTTGGCGCATCACGGTTTTCATGCTTTGCATTGAACACATGTCTTTGGTACTTTCTAGGATGCGGCTTGTCATTGGTAAGGAAACGATGGTGTCCAATGTAACAGATCTTGCTAAGTATTGCGTATGACAACGGATTCCAGTCATAGCGAACACATGCATTGTAACCATGTGTCGTTCGCCCTGACATAGTGCCCAAAGCCGGATAATCATGGATGCACCAAATTATAACAACACGCAGAAAGAAATCAGCTGGTGGGCTGCTATATAGGTCTCGAGTGAGAACACCCTTCCATAGCTGTTGAAGTTCCTCCACAAGAGGCTCCATGAACAAATCAAAATCCTTTCCAGGACTTTTTGGACCTGGGATGAGCAAGGCCATCATGTAGTTTGATTCTTTGGTGCAGACATTTGGAGGCATGTTGTAAGGGATAACAAGCACTGGCCACATGCTATATGTGGCGCTCTGGTGGCCAAATGGGCTAAATCCATCTGAAGCTAACCCAAGTCTAATGTTTCTCGGGTCAGCAGCAAACTCTTTGTGTTTACCATTGAAGCTTTTCCACTCACTACCATGAGATGGATGGCTCATTACATTCTGAATTCTGTACTCCTCATTCCTAGAATGCCATAGTACATCCTATCTTGTTTAAGCATCATGAAACAACCTCTGTAATCTTGGTGTAATTGGAAAATGTCTTAGTACATTATGGGGAATCCTCTTCACAGCATTGCCATCTTTCCATCTTGATGATTTGCATTTCAGGCATTCACTTAAGTTGGCATAATCCTTCCGGAACAGAACACAATTATTCTTACAAACATGGATCATATCATATCCAATTCCAACTACACGAAGGAAATTCTTCATTTTACTGTAGGTGTGTGGCAGCTCAGACGCATATGGGAAAGATTTGCGGAAAGCAGCCAACATCGCGTCGAATGATTTGTTGGTCATCCGCTCAGATGTCTTCACCTGAAGAAAGGTGACCATAGCTGAGAATACTGATAGCTTATTTCCTGGGGTGACAGCAACGTTGCATTATTCCAACACGCGGGCCCACCGTTTTTCTTCTGTAGGTGAAAGTTCACGGAATGCATGAGCATTTCGTAGCATTGTTTCAATGTTGGTCAAACTCACTGGCTCCACCAACGCCACCTCCTCCTCCTCTTCCACCTGAGCATCAGGCAAATCAAGATGGTGATCTGCTGCTTCCACGTAGTCAATAACATTCACGTTCACAGCTTCACCATGATGAACCCACCTAGTATATGTGACCAACATCCCATAAAAGTGTAGATGATTTTGCACAGTTGACTGGGGTCTTGTAAGTGAATTCATACAACTGCTACACGGGCAGAGCACATCTGATTTCGGACCACCGTACTCAGCTCTGATAAAGTTCATGAAGTTTTCAACCCCCTAGACATATGGAGCGGAGAATCTTCGAGTAGAAGTTATTCAAGTCATGTCCATCTATTAGATATACAAATTAGTTCTTCTACTAGATATTACAGGAAAAACATATATGCTTTTTTATGAAGTCCAAAAAAAATACCTAGGTCGATGTCTAAAGCTATGGCAAGATATTTGGACGAGAAGATCTAAGTAACGAAATATATGTAAAGCTAATTCAGCAAACAGATTTGAGTGCCAAATTATGGCAGGCTGTTTCAGCAGTCAATGAGGCTGAGCACACAACCATCAAACTATCGAAGGCCATCGCAGCAACAAAGATCGAGTATAAAACGGTGTAGAGCTATTTCACCTAACAGATTGGCTACTAGACCATGGCAATCTACGTCACAATAAATATATTGCAGGATATTTTAGCAACTAATCGGCCTTGGCACGCCATCTCCGCTAAGCAGATTGAGTGCAGAACAGGGCAAGGAAGCTTCTTAAGTAGAGCATATTGACACTAAACTACTTCGGCAAACAGTGAGATTAACAGCGTTTATCAGCTAACATTCATCGCTACACCAACATGAACGGGGCCTCAGTCTAGAATGCATGTACCATTGGAGAAGCTGACCGCCGTGTGTCTCCACATGAACGTCGCCAGCGGTGGCGGCGCTGACCACCATGCGCCTGCACAAGAACGTAGCCAGAGGTGGCGGCGCGGCTAGAGGACGGCAGTCTACGAGAGCGTACTGTCGGAGCGAGAGGATCGCCGAACCGCGGCGCCGACGTATCGGTGCGGCGGGGAGGGAGGCTTTGGCGGAGTGAGTGGAGTGGAGGGGGACAGGGGGAGGGGGTTTGGGGATTATTATTCGCTAGCTGGCAGAAGGGCGGTTGAATCGGATTTGGGGGAAATTTTTGGGTGTGGGGGGGGGAGGATTTTCACGCGTTGGGCGGGGGGAGTTTGGCGCATGGTCGGTTTCTCCAAGTGCAGTCCCACGTGTCAATGAAGAGGCAAGCCGAAGCGCGTTCTGTTTGCGTGAGGCGTGTGCAGGACCGAACGTGTGTGGGGTGCAATGCGACGGCGACAGGAGTGCTGTGAGTGTACCGCCTTTTTTCCTTTTAAACTATGTGCTTCGCCCCCTCAACAAAAAATTTGTTGCTTCGCACGATCCATCGATACTACTACTAGTAATCCAGCAATCCCGACTAAAACGGCGCGGCCGGGTCTTTTCCCGTGTGATATGCTAGGTGGTTGGCTTAGTTGGGTTTTTTAGGACAAGTAATGCTACACCAACGTAATCCAAGTTACGTAATTAACATAATGTGAAATGTGTGAGCTGTTGATTGTAGATTGGGGGGAGGGAGGGGCCCACCACCATCAAAATCAGGGGAGGAGAGAGAGAGGCAATTTACGTTGACCCTTTCGTAGGTTCCCGTAGATGTAAAAAGATGTGAAATGCATGAATGTGTAGTGGACGTACTATTGGAGTGCCTAAGATAATTTGTGTATGTATAGACCCTATGTGTTTATTTTACTTAGCATCTTAGATTTGTCTCGGTTCAATAAAAAAGCAGAGTTGGTGATGATGGTGTGCCTGTCATCCTGCAATATAGGCCGTCCAATCTATATCTAACGAATTGGAAGGAAATTATGACAATTTACCCGCACTCCTCTCCACATTTGCAGATAAGGCTTATCCTTGTTCATCCTTTTCTCCCACAAGATCTTGATCTTCCATGCAATGCACGTGCATCTTGCTAGTACTCCTACAATATGTATATTATTGTGAAAGTTCATATACACCGGGCGAGATTAATGCAAACACGGCAGCTTTTCATTACATTTCGAACTTTTATAGGACAGAAAAATAAAAGAAACCCGACCCTAAACCTATTCTACGGCGGCGACCGATGTCCTCCATCTGCGATCTCTATGTACAGGGGCGGGGTTCAAGATCCGTGAAGTGAAGGTGCGGTCTCCGGCGAGGAAGAGTAGAACACGGGATACGGACCGGCCACTTGGCACACAATGCCCTGCCGCCTCCCATGCCCTACTCATCCTCGGAGGAGTCCCCGACCTTGGCGGTGCCAGATGTTGGAGGGCGACAAATAGGACGTGTGGCTGACGGTGCTCCCGTCGTCGGCCGCAAGCGTGGCCACCGCTTGTGCGGTCGCGTCCGCATCCGGCTACGCCGCTATTGCGTTGCGAGAGGCGACTTGAGGAAGGGCAGCGAGCTGGAGCTTCATCCCCGAAGACAAGCTCTCCCGCAGAGCGTTCGCACTTGCGGTCATGGCGGATGTGGTGCCAGGTAGGAGGACGATGTGCTATGGTGTGGAGATTATCTGGGCGTTGCCGCTTTAAGTAGCGCATTCCGGTGAGGCCAAGCGTCCGGGTGCGTCAGTAAGTCACCGGAGTTGGTTCCTCGGGCACCGAGCCTCTTAACAACGACATATGAACGGACGGCATGAATGCGGGCAGCTGGCGCCGGCTGGGAACGCATCGCGCGACGGTGCGAGGGACGAGGGTTTTGGTATGCCAGGGTAGTCAGTTGCGGTCGTGGCAACGTTGGAGATGCCCTTTGCTCACATGCGATCCCCGCATGTCATTGAAAAAGCAAGACGACCCGGCATGGTATCAGGTCCAGAGGATGCATTTGGCCACGCTACACCACTCCATGGACGCGTCACGGCGCCCCGCACATCCTCGATGAGCCGGGTGTTGGGGTGTGTTTGGATTGTGGCCAAAGTGCACCTTACCAAAATTTTGGTCATGACCCAAAGATTGGTCTTTTTTTGGATGGTTGCCATTTTTTTGGCATGCCAATGAACTCTATCCAACTCTAGTATATTTTTCTTGCTAATGTCGGCCAAATTATGGGCAACCAATACCTCAACCAAAATTTTGGTCATGACCCAAAGATTGGTCTTTGTTTGGATGGTTGCCATTTCTTTGGCATGCCAATGAACTCTAGCCAACTCTAGTTCATTTTTCTTGCCAATGTCGACCAAATCATGGGCAACCAATACCTCAACCAAAATTTTGGCTACCCAATGCTTTGATGGGGCAACCTTGGGCACAAACCAAACGCCACCCTCGGCACACTGAAACCGACCGTGTCTAGCGACGATATGAGCGTGTTGGTCACCGCGGTCGCCGTGTCCAGAGGCGGTGCTGGAGCTGCGCCCTGTTGTTGGCCCCAACGACCCACATGAACGGTTGTCGGTGGCGAGGAGGTCGTGGGCCAGCTCCTCCATTGGATTAGTCTCCGCTACGTCGTCCCGACGGGTGTGCCCCACATGTCGGTTTCCCTGTTTTCCCGGCCATATTCGAGCGTCAGTGCTCGGCGTTGCACATTAGGCCTTTCACTATGTAGGCCAAGTGAGACAACTTATTGTTTATTTGAGCCGCTCAAGTATAATCATGTGGCGTTTGCTTATTTCTCATTCCTCTCCAACCCTCTTCACCATCGGTCATGTCGCCCTCCAGTCGAGTCCATCCTTCCGCATGCCTCATTTGAACATTTCGCTGAGTATCATTCGCATGTACCCACCCTAGTCCTCTTTCCATAGATCTTCGGACCCCGAGATGAAATCGAGATGGAATGAGTGGGGGCACATGATATCTAAGGCGGATTCAAAATTTTGAACCGGTGATCATAGCATCCGCAAATCATATATAAAGAATATTCAATGTTCGTTTCGTTTTTGAACGTACAATATACTCCCTCCTATCCTTTCTAGTTTACATATAAGTTTTATGTGTAGTCAAAGTATCTCTACTTTGATCAAAAAGGTATCAACATTCAACAATGCCCAATCAATATTGTTAGATTCGTACGTACTCCTAGATTTGTACTCGAGATGGTTTCCAATTTGTCTATTGACAAGATTAATAGTACATGAGATGTATAATGTGAAAATTATATCATTGGAAACTCCTTTCACATACGAATTTGACCGTATGCATTGTGTAAGTTGCATGTCATATATTATTACTCTAACATTTGGTCAAAGTTAGGCTCGAAAAACACATTAGACCCTGTATGCTTTGTGTAAGTTTCATGTCATATATTATTACTATAACATTTGTGTAAGTTGCATGTCATATATTATTACTCTAACATTTGGTCAAAGTAGTATAGTGGAAGTGGATCCTCTGACATAGGTATCCCTGCCTTACCCTCCCTTTCGGTCACTTACTGGTGGACCCCATGCTTGCTAGGCTCCGCATGTCAGTTACTCAATGGGTTCGACCACGTCAGGGGATCCTCATCCGTAGTATACTCCCTCTGTTTTTATCTACTCCACATAAAATGGAGGGTGGTATAATAAATGACGCGGGCAGGGGAGGGGGGGTGGGGACGTCGGTTTGCTCTCAACAGCGGCCCCACAAGCGAGCGAAAATGCAAGACAAAGCGCTTTCCATTCGGTGAGCGACGTGGAGGGTCCAGCGAGCCGGGCTGCAACGCAAACGCGATAAGAGCGATGTACAGTCAAAACCGATTGACCGGTCGTCACCAGAACCACTATTCACACCAGAACCTTCGCTGCTCGGCCTACGCCAGCAACTGACCTAAAACCACACCAAATCTCGAGCCCATTCCCGCACCTTTCGTTCCCCTAGCCCGCATCAAGCGTCCTCTAGTTCGCTGGAAAGCCATGGTGGCTGCAAGATCACTTACTACAAGATGCTGACGCCAGAGCGCCGCGCAGAAATCACGGTGGCGGTTGGCGCCACAGACTTTCGTTCCCAAGCTCGCTTTGCGGTAGGCCAATCCCCGAGTTCTCCGAAGCGAAGCTACAAGGAGGAGGAAGCCGATCCAATGTTCATGGCAGAGGTCGTGGCGCAGAATGCCCTCGATCGGTATGAGACGATGAACATCGACTTCATGCCGGCGTCCGAGTCCCCCATGGTGCAGGCGGACCAGCGGTTCAACATGGCGATACTAAAGGAGGACCGGGAGGTAGAGGCTCAACTCGACACGGAGCGCACGCATGCCGCTGCCATCGAGGCTCTCCTGCAAGCGGAACCGGATGTCGTGGATGTGAACCGGGCGGTGGAGGCTCAACTTGAGGCGGAGCACGCGGATGCCGCTGCCATCGAGGCCCTCCTACAGGCGGAACCGGACATCCTGGACTTGAACCGGGTGGCAGAGGTCGACTGGACGTAGAGCACGCGGATGCCGCTCTCCTCGACGCCCTCCTGCAGGCGGAACCGGACGTCCTGGACTTGAACCGGGCGGCGGAGGCTCGACTCGACGCGGAGCGGGTGGATGCAGCTGCCATCGAGGCCCTCCTTCATGCGGAACCGGACGTCCTCGACTTGAACCGGGCTGTGCTCTCGTTCGTGCAGAGCGCCCGCACGCTCCGCCTGAACGAGTAGCTGGAGGCCGAGGACAACCACGGTGCAGAGACACACGTCGGCAGCGACGGCTGGTTCGCGCCGGCAGCCAAAGACGACGAGGCCTTCTCTTTCCGCAAGCAGTGATAGTTTTTCTTTATGTTTTTTTATGGATCTTTTGTTGTGTAAAAACATATATTGTTATGCAAGTCGCCTGACTTGGGTCAGTCCTCCATTTCAGGCGGTTGGATGAATATCCTACGTCTCCTAGCCCTTCTTTCCTTCTTCCTCACCTCTTCTTCTTCCCCAACAGACCACCGCACGGGTCTTACGGATACTCCCCAACATGCGGTTGGATAAACATACTCTATGAATGAAAATTATGTGTCAGCGATAGGATGGCTGAGTTTGGTTTGTTCACATGCGACAACACGTGTTAGTGAGGGTGCGTTCCCTTGGTTGGGTTTGGGGCGTGCAGGAGCGATTGTGTGAGGGTGCAGTGCAACCGCAGCGTGCAGGAGCGACCGTGTGAGGGTGCGGTGCGACCGCGACAGCCGTGCGCAATTGTACCTCCTTCTCATTTTGAAACTTTAGGCAAGCTTGGCAAAAAATGTGTGGCGAAGTTTGGCAATGCAAGGCCTATACCCAAACAGGATAAGTACGTACGTACTAGGAGTACTAGTGTTAAAAAAGAAAGGCGGGGTTTTCCTTCGTGATATTTAATTGATAAAAATCCTCGTTTCACATGTCAATTAATCCGTATTTTTTTTCTCAAAGACCAAAGAGCTAACCATCTCACTCCTCATCGCTTGATTAATGCAGTGCCATGCAAACCAACCTTCTCACTTCCGCATGCATGCAGGGGATATTAATGTCCTTGGTTGCTAACCCCATCAATTTTGCCTCGATTAGTGTTAGTGGCCCTTTGCAAGTTGTAATTTTGATATACTGGCCTTGTGTACAAAAAAATGGAGGTAGTAACTATATTTGACTTCCTTCCCCATTGCGGTGACGTCGACGATATCTTTTTTTTTGTGGTTTGGCGAAGTGCGTTCGACGGAGAACACCATTGAGGGAGACCACCGTAAGTCGTTCGCAAGTGCCGCCTGCAAGCCGAGACAACCGCCTTATTTGCATCCAGTAGTGCGGTGAGATGGTTTCTCGAAGAAGACGATGGAGAAGCGGAGTCAGCGAAGAGTGAAATGATGGTTGCTTCATCCGTGCTTTTGTGATTTGACGCCTCACTGCTTTGTGATTTGTGATAGAAGGGACAGGGGAGTAGACTCTGTGCTCTATACTGTACTACATGCGTCCAAGCATGGGAGAAAGAGGAGAGACGTTGCATTTTTCTATTCCTTCAATAAATCAATCAGGGAGCTTCGGTTCCATCTTTTTGGCTTTGGCAACACCGTCCACAATGGTTCCCATGATGCCAAAAGCTATTTTCAAATTTGGCTACACATTGTGGATGTCCTTAACCGTACCACTTGGTTCTGTTCCTGTGTGCTATCTATACAAATCTCAATTATATTGATCTAAAAAATTACAGAATCAAGATTAGTAAAAAGGAGGTGATTTTGCCGCGTGGATGGCGGGGGAGGTTTCTTATTTGAGCAATGCTACATCCACGTAATGGTTTACGTAAAGTTATGAACTGATGTGATGTGGGACTATTTGATTGGATTAAGGGAGAGGATTAGGCCCACCCCACCTGAAAATCAGGGGGCATAAATAGATTAGATGGAGAGTATACGTAGCAGCTACGTAGCCCTTTATTTTTGGAGGATGTTGTCCTGGCGGTTTGCTAACATGAGGTCCCACGTGTCAGTGCTTTGCCAAGCCGATCCGCGTCCCACATGAGGCAGAACAACGACAGAAGCAACACGTGGTTAAGTTGAAGAAGATGAGGGAGAAGCGGATTCAGCAACGAGTGAAATGATGGTTGCTTCGTCCCTCCAACTTCTTTTTTTAGCATTATTACTTCGTCCCTCCAACTTAACTGCGGGAAAGGTGCAGCTTTGTGATTTGATGCCTCATTGCTCATTACTACGCCGGCGCCATGACTGGGGTGCTTCACCCCGGCTGCTCTGCACTGTATTACGGTATGGCACGTGGACCCGGTAGCTTGATGTCCCACATGTCGGCGAAAGGGAATACAAGAGTTATGAAAGAGAGTGCTCCACTCTTACGACAGAGGAGTAGACGACATGACGGCCCAGTGAACTGTCACTTGTACTGTATAGTACTATATTTTGCTGTTTCGCACGATCCATCGATACAAACCCGATTAAACAGGAAAGGGCGGGATTTTTCCCGTGCGGTAGATGATACTGGCCATACATTTCAAAGGCAATTTTAATGTATGCAAACTGAATAATTATAAGTAACAATATGATATCTAGTAAAACTAAAACACATATGATTTATCGTGTTAGAGTGTAGTAGTAGTGCTGTATTGCATAGTTGTTAGATGTAACATGCGAGAACGTGTAGAGATGTAGTTTTGGAGAGCCTACAGAGAGAAAAGCGTAATACGGTCACCGAACTTCAGAATAAGCTGATTACGGTCACTATATACATTCTGCGGTGATTATACGGTCACTTGTTCATAGCTTAGCATTGGATTGCACTCTGTTGACTGGCCAAATAGTCTGTGTGGCGCCATGTTGACTAGTTAAATTGACCACGTTCCTTGTGGGTCCCACCTGTCAGTTCGCATAGGGAAAAGGTCAGATAAACACAAATTTACGCAGGCGCGACAAGGCTCCAACCCGTACGCGGGAATCACCTGGTTGTGTATGTGTCTGTCAGGGCCTGATGTGTGTGCATGCACGTGTAGGTTGAGCACTTGAGCGTGAGAGTGTGTGTTTGTCATGTGGTGTACTAGTGTGTGCATGCATGCGTGCGTGTGTGCGTGTGGGTGTTGCGTGCGTGCGTGGTTGCATGTATACGTGTGAGTGTTCCGTGCGTGCCCGGGTGCATGTGTTTGTGTGAGTGTTGTGTGGATGCAGTTCATGTGCATGCGTGCGTGTGTGTATAATCACCACACCTGCTCCTGTGTGTTAAAACAGATGGCTCAGCATACCAATACAAGGCCACCTTGTCCGCTGTGCCCGCGGTCATGACTTCGAACCACCGTCCAAATGTTTTTTTGTCATTTGTTTTCATTCTTACTAGCAAGATGCCCGTGCATTGCACGTAACATCAAGATGCATTTGTATGACTTGTTTAGCTTGTGAGAGAAAAGGATTAACGAGGGAAGGCCTTATTTGCAAATGTGGAGAGGTGTGTGGGTACCTTTTTGCAAAATTGCCTTAGTTTCTTTCTTATCCGTCAGATATAAATCGGACGGCCTATATTGTAGGATGGCAGGCACACCATCATCACCAACTCTGTTTTTATAAGAGTGTATTTTATGTAAGAGTGTAGATGTAGAGTAGATACAAGTCGACAGGTGGGCACGATGGTAGTGAGATAATGTGATGCAACACTAGAGGTGCCATGTGGAGCGTTTAACTGGTCAACTAGTCATGTCATGAGCAAATACAGAGTTGTACGGTGAGCCCGTGACTGTATAATAACCACTAAACGTAAATGGTGACCATAACGAGTGGATTCTGAAGTCCAATGTACGTATCATGCTTTCGCTTCAAATACAATGATCGTCATTGCATATATCGCGAGAGAAAGATGAAACATGCGTGAATTTTCTGGGGGCTTACTTTTAGAGGACCTGGAGATAGTTTTGTGTGCATACGTGAAAGGGCCGTACAGGGGGGTATGCGATGGAGAGAGAGATGCTCTTCGTTTCTCTTTATTATGACTAACTTTGAATATAGTATAAAAATATACAAATTCACAGTGCGGAATAAATATCATTGTGGGCACCATGCTATGCAAATTAGCGTTCGTACTCCTCCATATAACTTTGTAATGTTGTATATATGTAGAAACTCTAAAATAATTTTTTGGCCACACTTTATTCAAAAGGAATGTTGTATGCGAAATAAACGTGAAGAGAGGGCTTTTTAAATCAATGGGGTACGTGATGTAACATGTGTGAATGTGTAGTTGATGCATTTGGCGGGGCCTAGAGAGGTATGTGTGTGTATTAAGTATTCGAGAGATGCATGGATAGAGGGGCCGACGGGGGGGGGGGGGGCATGGGAGAGATAGCACGAGAAATGAGAGTGGTCTAGAGAGAGAGACGAATATGACGTCAGGACAAGAGATTCCATTCCCTTATATGCAAGGGGGAGGGAATAGAGGCACCAGGAGAAAATTGTTTTGTGTGTGTGTGGTATTTGTGTTGGTATGTGTGGGTGTGAGAAGATGATGAGACGTGGGGGCAGAGGGTGTGTCACCGCATGAGGTCCGGTGGGTCGAGGTGAGGCCCTTCGTTCAGTTGCGTCCTGCGCCACATTGGTTGGCCTGTGACGCATTTACGAAGACCCATGGATGACTAGTCGTACAAGACAAAGATAGAAGAATTGTGAAGGACTCTGTGTCCACTAAAAATGCTGGCTAGGATTTGTAACCCTAGGTTCTCGGACTAAGGTAACCCCTTTACCTCTGATATTACTATTCATCCAACCTAACTTTAAGGGGCATCCTACAGAATGCTCTACTAGTATCATACTCATCGATTAGGAAGAGAGGTGTGAGACAATGCGTGAGAGACAGGCCTAAAGATAATGTGCGTACATGAGACACGTAGGCAGGTCTATGTATATAGATAGGGTCGATGGGGATTGTGCGTGTGTATGTTTGCGAGAGGAAGAGTGCTTGTGATAAAGGTTAGTGAAAACAGTTGTAAATGGTTACGAGAGGGAGGGAGGGTTATTGTCAGATTTCGGGTTCCGGCAGACCCTTGAGGTTCGAACACTGGGGTGCGCACGAAGATCTTTCCCCTACCAGCTCACGTCTTGAGGTCTCGCAAGGATCTAAGCAAGAAAGATGAACACACAAGGGACACGAGATTTATACTGGTTCAGGCCACCATTGTGGTGTAATACCATACTCTAGTGTGTGGTGTGGTGGATTGCCTCAGGGGCTGATGATGAACAGTACAAAGGGAGAACAACCTCGCGAGGGGCTGTTCTTGAGCTGGTGTGATGAACTGCTAGGGTGAGTTCAGTCGCTTCTCTCTCTCTGATCGATCTGTTCTCTCCCCCCTACCCTGTGGTGGCTAGTCCTATTTATAGGGGGAGGCCCTGAACATCTGGTACACTTATCCTGACTAAAGTTGGTCTTCGGCTGCCAAAGGCTCTGACGATGATGCCGCCCTGGGCTCCAGGATGACCTCCATCCTGCCATTCTGCTGGTCTAGGTCTTGTTGCACCTAAAGGTGCGCCATTGCTATATAAAAAAGATAACTAATGGTCCACCGGCTGGGGGTGCGCCATTGCTATCTAAAAAAACATACTAATGGCGCATCGCTGCGGGGTGCGCCATTAGTAAGCTTCCCCCACCTAGCTAATTCATCCCTCTTCCTCTCGCCAGAGCCCCTTCGTCCAGAGCCCCTCGCCAGATCCACCCGCGCTGCCCCGACGCCGCCGCCTCGACCCCCGCCGCCCCCGCGCCCCTACCACCGCAGCTCCCCCGCGCTGCCGCCCCCGCGCCCCCACCACTGTAGCTCCCCCGCGCCGCCGCCCCTGCGCCCTCGTGCCCCGAGCCGGAGGAGGAGGACCAGGAGGAGGACCACGATGAGCCTGCGTCGTCTCTCCGCTGCCAGGACCAGGAGGACCAGGAGGATCTCGCCGCCGCCTGCTTCTCCATCGTGCCTCCTCGCCGCTGCGAAGGTATAGCCGTCCGCGCCCCCAACCCCCTCCAACCGCCAGCGCATCTCGCGGCCATGGCAGGATCCGGCCGCTAGCGGCCGCTATCATTCCGCCCCACCGCATCCCCTCGGCGCAGGATCCCCACCTCCTCCTACCTTCCTCCCTCACCCTTTCACCTTCCTCCCCCAACGAGCTCGCACAAGCCTTGGATCCCCGGCGCCGGCGTGCCCCTTCCCACCGCCCTCCCTGATGGCCGCCTCCATCACCACCCCCTCCATAGCGCGTGCGCCGCCCCAGCACCATCGCCTGAACCATCCACTGCTGCTCCCCCCATCCTCTTCTACTCCATTGCCAAGCACCACCGCAGGTACGATGAGGTCCATCGGCAGCGAGGTTCTGGCAAGTTTGCCCTGCAGTTTGGGCGAGCAATTCACTTCTGTTATTGCCGCTGAACCTCCCCGAGTAGGAGTGCAGTTCTCTCTGTAGTTCTTTTTTTTAAACTTGTGCCATGTAGTTCGCAATGTAAATTTGCAGTGAATTATTTGTAATTTTTTTTTCTGCTGGTAGCTGCTTGCTTGCCGGTTGCTGCTTGCTTTCTTTGTGTATCATGTGCTACTGAAGATGAGTAGTTGCAGGAAGATGATGCATAGTAGTTTTATGTTGTTGTAGTAGTTGTAGGATGTTATTGTAGTTGAAGTTGCAGGAGTAGATAATGGAGTACTGCCAATTTACTATTAGTAAAGATGTTGAACAAACAACTGTTCTTTACTCTAGTAATAGGAGTAGTAGTGGTGGCCATCTAGTTGGACTACTACTGCTAGGACTTGCTCCAGATTTTAGGATTTCTTTTCTTTTAGGATTTACTTTCTTCTAGGACTAAATTGTTGTAGTATGTGTGGTGCTGTGAAGTACTCCATTTTAGACATAAAGCACTGTGTTGTGGAGTACCCCAACCAGTTGAGTGGAATATTTCCAGTAGTTAGAATACTTCCATTAGGGCATCTCCATTGCATAGCCGCTTATGTAGGCGCTTAAGGATTAAAACTAAAACTTTGTCCGCCCTGCATACTTCCATTAGGGCATCTCCATTGCATACTTTGTTGTAACGCCCCGGATTCGTTGCGCCAGGTGTCCGCCAGTTATTCGCCGTTGTTGCCATGTCATTTGCTTGCGTGTTGCACTTTGCCATGTCATCATCTGCATTTCATATTATGTCATCATGTGCATCTCATTTTGCATACGTGTTCGTCTCATGCATCCGAGCCTTTTCCCCGTTGTCCGTTTTGCAATCCGGAACTCCTATGTCCTCCGGCGTCCCCCTTTTGCCTCTTCTCTTGTGCGGGTGTTAAACGTTCTCGGAATGAACAGAGGTTTGCCAAGCGGCCTTGGTATAGCACCGGTAGACCGCCTGTCAAGTTTCGTGCCATTTGGAGGTCGTTTGATACTCCAACGGTTAACCGGGTAACCGTAAAGCCTCTTTTGTTGCAGCCCAACACCCCTTCCAAAGTGGCCCAAAACCCATCTAACTCCCCTCCATGCTCTCGGTCATTCGATCACGATCGCGTGGCCGAAAACCGCACCTCATTTGGACACTCCTAGCTCCCTCTACCTATAAAACTAGACCTCCCCCCGAATTTTCACGCACATCAAACCCTAGCCTCTTCCCCTGCGCGCCGCCGGACATGTCCGTCCGCGCTGGACGCATCCGCCGCCCGCCGCCACGTCGCTCCGACCAACCAGCGCCTGCCACGTCAGCGCTCCGCCGCCCTCCGCCAATCAGCGTCCGCCACGTGGCCCCCAGCCACCCGCGCGTCGCCGCCGGCCCGCAGGCCCAGCGCCGGCCCCCGCGGCCCGTCGCCCCGCTCGCTGCCGCGCCCCGCGGCCCGAGCGCCCTGCCGCCGCCGCTCGGGTCCCCGCGGCCGTCCGCTGCCTCCGCCGCCTCGTACCTCGCCGTCGGCGCCTCTCCCGCCGCCCGCCTACACTCCGCCGCCCTCGCCGCCTTCACTCCTCACCGGCGCGGCCCGCCCGCTACCGAAGACCGCGTCGGCCCTGCCGCCCCAAACCGCGCCCCGGCCGGAGATGCGTAGCGCCGCCGCCGCCTCCACCCCGGCAGCCCGCGCCCGGTGCCGCCCCAGCCTCCCTCCGGCCGGATCTGGCCGGCGCCGCCCGGATCCGTCCATCCCCGGCATCCCCGCCCTCTCCGCCCACCTCTTCTTCCTCTCCGGCGAACTTCTCCGGCGATCCACATCGCCTCGGAATCCGTGCCAAAAGGTTGACCCCTGATATTTCTCTAAGTCCCCGTTTCTATGACATAATCATGCCATGTTCATCGCATTGTATCTCTGCATCCGTAGCTCCGTTTCGTGCGTATAATATGTCAAATTGTTCGTCTCGACGATTTCTTCATTTCATTCCATTGCATCATTTTCATTTGAGCTCATCTTGATGCCCGAAATGCTATTGGAAGAGTGCATGTTGATGTTAACCTGCTGAAACTGTTATAACTTGCTCATTTATCATTTTTGCCATGATTGATGTGTGCATCCTATGAGGTTGATGTCTACATGTATGTTGATCTATGCCATGCCATATTTCCAGTGGTGCCATCCATGTATTTTTGTGAGTTGTGTGCTGAGTGTATCAAGCTTGCTAAGTAGGGTAGTTGCTATTGTTGTTTTCCTGACAGATTCTGTTATATTTTGTTGCTATGTTAACTTGCTTCTACTAATCATTCTAAGCATAATCTGGAGATGTCCTATAAATATGTTTTGATCTACATGTCTTGCTCTATCCATTCATGCCCTTGGTTGCAATTATAGCTTGCTGGAACATGTTGCAATCTTGCTCTAAAGTTGCTTCATGATGTTGCTGTCAGCCTGTTAACATTAAGTTCACTTGTTCCCATGTGTTTTGCTAGTGATCCATGTATCCTATGAACTTGTTCTTGCCATGCTTAGCTTCATAAACATGCCTTATTACTGTTGGTTGCCTTACCATGCCATGTATTGCTCTGGGGTGAGTGGTTCAAGCTCACCAACATGCCTACTTATTGTTGTTTCTGCCATGTTTGAATCTGTAATATAACTTGCCATGTTTACGTGGGTGCGATCATATTTTCCGTGCCCTTTTGGCTCATGGTCAGTAAGAGACTTTTGATCTATGATATTAGTATGTTCATGTCATGCCTTTGCTTGCCATTATATGTTCCTGTAACATGTTGTTTGATAGCTCTAAACATTGCAACCTGATGTTATTTCTGTTAAAGTCTGAAACTGTTATTATTTGCAATCTTACCATGTGTTTTTGAGCATGTTCTAGTGATTTCTGGAGATAGCTCATTGTTCATGTTTTGTTATGCTTTACCTGTACTTCATGCCCATGCCTTTTGTTATTATGTTGGGGTGCTGTAGCATGTTGTTTTGATGCTTGTAATATGCCTAGTTGCTGTTTTGGTTAGATTGTTGCTATGACTTGTATAGTGTGTGTGTGTTGAACCGTTGCTCCGTTTTGAGTGTGCTCTATATGAAACTTGCTTGTTTTTGCATGAAGATTCATATTATCATGTTGCATCCTTGTTTTGAGTTGTTTGCTTGATGTTTGTATGCATTTTGCATCAATGCCATGTTTAACTTGTTTTGCTCATATCTTCTAGGCCATAGCTCCGAATCTAATGAACTTTATATGTAACTTGACTAGAATCTCGTGTAGATCATCGTGGTGCATCTTAAATTGCTATTTAACAACGTGAACATAATGTTTATTCAGTTCTGGACCAATTTCGAAATATGCATATGAGGACTTACCGGAATTGTTATATGTTGTTTCCGGCCTCATTTAAACTTGCCTTGATGTGCTGTTCTTGTTTGGATCATCCCTTGCCATGAGTAGCCTCGTCTAGCTTTCTCATGCATCATGCTTGTTGTGCATCATGCCTTGTTCATGTGTGGTGTGTTTACTATGTTGTGTGCTTCTTCTCGATAGTTCCCGTTTCGTTGCGATCGTGAGGATTCATTCGTCTACGTGTGGTTCATCTTCGTGGCATCATCTTCTTCATGGACTCGTTCTTCTTCCTTGCGGGATTTCAGGCAAGATGACCGCCACCCTGGATCTCACTACTATCATTGCTATGCTAGTTGCTTCGTTCTATCGCTATGCTGCGCTACCTATTACCTGTTTATCAAGCCATCCCATATTGCCATGAACCTCTAACCTTTGACACCTTTCCTATGCAAACCGTTGTTTGGCTATGTTACCGCTTTTGCTCAGCCCCTCTTATAGCGTTGCTAGTTGCAGGTGAAGTTGAAGATTTCTCCATGGTGGACAGGATTTTGGTTGGGATATCACAATATCTCTTATATTATTAATGCATCTATATATTTGGTAAAGGGTGGAAGGCTCGGCCTTATGCCTGGTGTTTTGTTCCACTCTTGCCGCCCTAGTTTCCGTCATACCGGTGTTATGTTCCCGGTTTTTGCATTCCTAATGCGGTCGGGTGATTTATGGGACCCCCCTGACAGTTCGCTTTGAATAAAACTCCTCCAGCAAGGCCCAACTTTGGTTTTACCATTTGCCTCACCACCACCTATATTTTCCCTTAGGAGTAATTAACCCAAGGGTCATCTTTATTCAGCCCCCCGGGCCAATGCTTGTCTAAGTGTTGGTCCAAACTAGAGCGCTTTGCAGCGCCCCCTCAGGGAAACTTGAGGTCTGGTTTTAGTTGTACGGACTGCTCATCCGGTCGTGGCCTAAGACGAGATACGCGCGGCTACTATCAGGATGTCGGCACGCCGAGAGGTCTTGCTGGTCTTGTTTTACCATTGTCGAAATGTCTTGTAAACCAGGATTCCGAGACTAATCGGGTCTTCCTGGGAGAAGGTCTATTCCTTCGTTGATCGCGAGAGCTTGTCATGGGCTATGTTGGGACACCCCTGCAGGGTTTAAACTTTTGAGAGCCGTGCCCGCGGTTATGTGGCAGATGGGAATTTGTTAATGTCCGGTTGTAGATAACTTGACACCAGATCCGAAATAAAACGCATCAACCGCGTGTGTAGCCATGATGGTCTCTTCTCGGCGGAGTCCGGGAAGTGAACACGGTTTCGTTGTTATGTTTGACGTAAGTAGGAGTTCAGGATCACCTCTTGATAATTACTAGTTGACGACCGTTCCGCTTGTTTCTCTTCTCGCTCTCATTTGCGTATGTTAGCCACCATATCATGCTTAGTCGCTGCTGCAACCTCACCACTTTACCCCTTCCTTTCCCATTAAGCTTTGCTAGTCTTGATACCCATGGTAATGGGATTGCTGAGTCCTCGTGGCTCACAGATTACTACAACAACAGTTGCAGGTACAGGTTATGCGATGATCATGACGTGAGAGAGATGTTTACTTGTGTTGGAGTTCTTCTCCTGCTTCTTCTTCGATCAGGGGATAGGTTCCAGGTCGGCAGCCTGGGCTAGCAGGGTGGATGTCGTTTGAGTTTCTGTTTATGATTCATCTGTAGTCGGATGTTGTTCTTGTATGTTGTATTGTGTATTCATGTGACATTGTATGTATTGGATGTATCCCCACTATTATGTAATGTTGATGTAATGATATCCACCTTGCAGAAGCGTACCAATATGCGGGTCTAACCTTGGTGGGACCTTCGAGTTCCTTTTGGATAGGGTCGCATATTGGGCGTGACAAGTTGGTATCAGAGCCTCGACCGACCCTAGGAGCCCCCCTTGATTGATCGTGTAGTTTGGCCGTTGTTGAGTCTAGAAGAAATTTTTTTCGGAGTCTAGTTATATCAGAGAGTAGGATTTCTTTTTACTCCTCAGCCCCCTTCGTCGCTCTGGTGAGGAAGCTTGACGTAGGCGTTTTGAATTACTCCTCTTCCTGTTCAAATTTTTCTTTAGGCTCACGTGGTTAGTTTCGTGAGTTGTCCATCCTCTTTTGTCCGGTGCATTTCTCATCAAGTTGACTCGAGCCTCTTCATCTTTGAGTTTAATCCTTAGTTGTTTTATTTTCCCTCCCGCCCTCCCTTCTTCTTCTTGAATCCGGAGTCCGTAACCGAGTATCCAACCCACTCGTGCGAAGTCTTTGCTTCCTTTCCTCAATGATTTCAACCGGTGTTTTTTTCTTCAAGTTATTCGTCGATTTCCCCTTCCAAGTTGCCTTTGTTTTTCCCGCCCTCCCACCCTCTTCTTCCCGGAGACTGACTCTCTCTCGACCATCTATTTCATTCGTACGGAGCCTCTTCAGTCTTCCCTCATTTATTTCAACCGGTGAATTCTCGTCTCGTTCGTCATTCTTCATCTCTTTTCCGGTGGACTCAATTCAAGTTTTTCGGGTTGTTCATATTCTTTTTTTCCTTGGCTCAAGTGTTTTTCCTTGCTCATTCGCCTCTCGCCAGTTTATCCTTCCGGAGTGCTCAAGACATCTCAGGAGATTCGTCCGTGTTCCAATTAATTCGAGTTTTTCACCTCTTTCAAATATTACAATTTTTCCGGCGTATCATCTATCTCTTCAACATCCCTTTTCAACGGTGTTTTCTTTTTAGTGGGCCCTAACCCACAGGTCTTTCCCAGGATCTTACCTGACTCTTCTAATTCCCCGGAGTTATTCTCAATTCTTTCCAAACGTGACGTAAGAATGGATCACATCAGTCACATGCCTTCTCCAAGATCTCGTGCAAATTCTTTTCATTGTTGGCTCAACCTCTTTGCTTTTCTTTCTCCCGGAGTATCTCAGTAATTTTGGTGGTGTTTCTCGTCATCATTTGAAGATTGAAGAAGAGTTTTTCCTCTAAATCTTGTCCGTTCTCCCGGAGATTCATGGTGCTAGCTGGATGTTATCCTATCAAATTGTTTCAAGTCATGCAAATTCTTTTCATCCATCCGGAGCATTTCAGGAGTTGCTTTCTCTCTCGATCATCCGGAGGCCATCTTTTCGGAAGATTTCTTCATTCTAAGTTTTCAGTTTCGTTCGTCTCAATATTCTTCCGGTGCTTCGTTCAAGTGTCCTTCAATCAGTTCGTGATCTCTTTGTTCTTTTGCATCTAAATCCCCTCAAGCTTATTTGGTTTTCTAATTCTTCCCAGTGATTCATTCTCTTTCATCAGTCATTTCAAAATTCTTACGGTGGTTCGTTCAATATTCTCTTTCCTTGATTATCATATTAATCCATTCGTTCTTTTCAATCCTACCGGTGGTTCATGAAGACCTTCTCACGTTTGCGATATGTCACTTCTCAATTCCTTTTCAATAAGAATAAGTAATATGCAAAATCCATTGCTTGTCATCAATTTAATTTGATGAAGGATAAGCATACAATAAATCTTATTCTTATTTCATCCAAGCGAGTAATCCCTTCCTTCGGAGTTTGTTCTTCATGAATAAATTCTAGTTCCAAGTGTTTTCATCTTTTCTTTTCCGGAGTTCAATTTTCTCGGCCATCTCGTCGGAACCTTCATCTAAATCACCGCATGGCTCATCTTATTCTTTCATCCTTCATTCTATCTCATCATCCTTTTGTCACCGGAGTTCTTCATGATGGTTCTTCATGATTTAATTCATTCTTCAAGAGTTCATCAAGTATCATTCCATCCTCTCAAGCTCGTGTTCTATTCCCCCATGTTTCAGCCAGAGTGCTGCCTAAATTCTTTCAGTCTTATTCGTTTCTTTTCTCATTCTAACCACTCCGGTTAGAACGAGTGGTTTCTTAGTCTATCCGATTCGGTGAGCTTTTGATTCTCGTCATTCTCGTCGTCCCTCTCTTCTTCTCGAGTGCTCTCGATTTTTTGCTTCTTCTCTTGAGTTTTTGTTTCGCCTCATTCCTTTTTCCCTTCCGTCTCGGTCCTAAGATCTCGGGACGAGATCTCTTGTTAGTGGAGGAGTGTTGTAACGCCCCGGATTCGTTGCGCCAGGTGTCCGCCAGTTATTCGCCGTTATTGCCATGTCATTTGCTTGCGTGTTGCACTTTGCCATGTCATCATCTGCATTTCATATCATGTCATCATGTGCATCTCATTTTGCATACGTGTTCGTCTCATGCATCCGAGCCTTTTCCCCGTTGTCCATTTTGCAATCCGGCACTCCTATGTCCTCCGGCGTCCCCCTTTTGCCTCTTCTCTTGTGCGGGTGTTAAACTTTCTCGGAATGGACCGAGGTTTGCCAAGCGGCCTTGGTATAGCACCGGTAGACCGCCTGTCAAGTTTCGTGCCATTTGGAGGTCGTTTGATACTCCAACGGTTAACCGGGTAACCGTAAAGCCTCTTTTGTTGCAGCCCAACACCCCTTCCAAAGTGGCCCAAAACCCATCTAACTCCCCTCCATGCTCTCGGTCGTTCGATCTCGATCGTGTGGCCGAAAACCGCACCTCATTTGGACACTCCTAGCTCCCTCTACCTATAAAACTAGACCTCCCCCCGAATTTTCACGCAGATCAAACCCTAGCCTCTTCCCCTGCGCGCCGCCGGACATGTCCGTCCGCGCCGGACATGTCCACCGCTCGCCGCTACATCGCTCCGACCAACCAGCGCCCGCCACGTCACCGCTCCGCCGCCCTCCGCCAATCGGCGTCCGCCACGTGGCCCCCAGCCACCCGCGCGTCGCCGCCGGCCGGCAGGCCCAGCGCCGGCCCCCGCGGCCCGTCGCCCCGCTCGCCGCCGCGCCCCGCGGCCCGAGCGCCCCGCCGCCTCCGCTCGGGTCCCCGTGGCCGTCCGCCGCCTCCGCCGCCACGGACCTCGCCGCCGGCGCCTCTCCCACCGCCCTCCTGCACTCCGCCGCCCTCGCCGCCTTCGCTCCTCGCCGGCGCGGCCCGACCACCACCGAAGACCGCGTCGGCCCCGCCGCCCCAAACCGCGCCCCGGCCGGAGCTGCGTAGCGCCGCCGCCGCTTCCGCCCCGGCCACTCGCGCCCGGTGCCGCCCCGGCCTCCCTCCGGCCGGATCTGGCCGGCGCCGCCCGGATCCGTCCATCCCCGGCATCCCCGCCCTCTCCGGCTGCCTCTTCTTCCTCTCCGGCGAGCTGCCTCGCCTCGGAATCCGTGCCAAAAGGATGACCCCTGATATTTCTCTAAGTCCCCGTTTTTGTGACATAATCATGCCATGTTCATCGCATTGTATCTCTGCATCCGTAGCTCCGTTTCGTGCGTATAATATGTCAAATTGTTCGCCTCGACGAGTACTTCATTTCATTTCATTGAATCATTTTCATTTGAGCTCATCTTGATGCCCGAAATGCTGTTGGAAGAGTGCATGTTGATGTTAACCTGCTGAAACTGTTATAACTTGCTCATTTATCATTTTTGCCATGATTGATGTGTGCATCCTATGAGGTTGATGTCTACATGTATGTTGATCTATGCCATGCCATATTTCCAGTGGTGCCATCCATGTATTTTTGTGAGTTGTGTGTTGAGTGTATCAAGCTTGCTAAGTACGGTATTTGCTGTTGCTGTTTTCCTGACAGATTCTGTTATATTTTGTTGCTATGTTAACTTGCTTCTACTAATCATTCTAAGCATAATCTGGAGATGTCCTATAAATATGTTTTTATCTACATGTCTTGCTCTATCCATTCATGCCCTTGGTTGCAATTATAGCCTGCTAGAACATGTTGTAATCTTGCTCTAAAGTTGCTTCATGATGTTGCTGTCAGCCTGTTAACATTAAGTTCACTTGTTCCCATGAGTTTTGCTAGTGATCCATGTATCCTATGAACTTGTTCTTGCCATGCTTAGCTTCATAAACATGCCTTATTACTGTTGGTTTCCTTGCCATGCCATGTATTTCTATGGGGTGAGTGGTTGAAGCTCACCAACATGCCTACTTATTGTTGTTTCTGCCATGTTTGAATCTGTAATATAACTTGCCATGTTTACGTGGGTGCCATCATATTTTCCGTGCCCTTTTGGCTCATGGTCAGTAAGAGACTTTTGATCTATGCTATTAGTCGGTTCATGCCATGCCTTTGTTTGCCATGATATTTTCCTGTAACATGTTATTTGATAGCTCTAAACATTGCAACCTGATGTTATTTCTGCTAAAGTCTGAAACTGTTATTATTTGCAATCTTACCATGTGTTTTTGAGCATGTTCTAGTGATTTCTGGAGATAGCTCAGTGTTCATGTTTTGTTATGCTTTACCTGTACTTCATGCCCATGCCTTTTGCTATTATGTTGGGGTGCTGTAGCATGTTGTTTTGATGCTTGTAATATGCCTGGTTGCTGTTTTGGTCAGATTGTTGCTATGACTTGTATAGTGTGTGTGTGTTGAACCGTTGCTCCGTTTTGAGTGTGCCCTATATGAAACTTGCTTGTTTTTGCATGTAGATTCATATTATCATGTTGCATCCTTGTTTTGAGTTGTTTGCTTGATGTTTGTATGCATTTTGCATCAATGCCATGTTTAACTTGTTTTGCTCATATCTTCTAGGCCGTAGCTCCGAATCTAATGAACTTTATATGTAACTTGACTAGAATCTCGTGTAGATCATTGTGGTGCATCTTAACTTGCTGTTTAACAATGTGAACATAAGGTTTATTCTTTTCTGGACCAATTTCGAAATATGCATATGAGGACTTACCGGAATTGTTATATGTTGTTTCCGGCCTCATTTAAACTTGCCTTGATGTGCTGTTCTTGTTTGGATCATCCCTTGCCATGAGTAGCCTCGTCTAGCTTTCTCATGTATCATGCTTGTTGTGCATCATGCCTTGTTCATGTGTGGTGTGTTTACTATGTTGTGTGTTTCTTCTCGATAGTTCCCGTTTCGTTGCGATCGTGAGGATTCATTCGTCTACGTGTGGTTCATCTTCATGGCTTCATCTTCTTCATGGACTCGTTCTTTTTCCTTGCGGGATTTCAGGCAAGATGACCGCTACCCTGGATCTCACTACTATCATTGCTATGCTAGTTGCTTCTTTCTATCGCTATGCTTGTACCTATTTATCAAGCCATCCCATATTGCCATGAACCTCTAACCTTTGACACCTTTCCTATGCAAACCGTTGTTTGGCTATGTTACCGCTTTTGCTCAGCCCCTCTTTTAGCGTTGCTAGTTGCAGGTGAAGTTGAAGATTTCTCCATGGTGGACAGGATTTTGGTTGGGATATCACAATATCTCTTATATTATTAATGCATCTATATATTTGGTAAAGGGTGGAAGGCTCGGCCTTATGCCTGGTGTTTTTTTCCACTCTTGCCACCCTAGTTTCTGTCATACCGGTGTTATGTTCACGGTTTTTGCGTTCCTAACATGGTCGGGTGATTTATGGGACCCCCCTGACAGTTTGCTTTGAATAAAACTCCTCCAGCAAGGCCCAACTTTGGTTTTACCATTTGCCTCACCACCACCTATATTTTCCCTTGGGAGTAATTAAACCAAGGGTCATCTTTATTCAGCCCCCCGGGCCAATGCTTGTCTAAGTGTTGCTCCAAACTAGAGCGCTTTGCAGCGCCCCCTCAGGGAAACTTGAGGTCTGGTTTTAGTTGTACGGACTGCTCATCCGGTCGTGGCCTGAGACGAGATACGCGCAGCTACTATCAGGATGTCGGCACGCCGGGAGGTCTTGCTGGTCTTGTTTTACCATTGTCGAAATGTCTTGTAAACCAGGATTCCGAGACTGATCGGGTCTTCTTGGGAGAAGGTCTATTCCTTCGTTGATCGCGAGAGCTTGTCATGGGCTAAGTTGGGACACCCATGCAGGGTTTAAACTTTCGAGAGCCGTGCCCGCGGTTATGTGGCAGATGGGAATTTGTTAATGTTCGGTTGTAGATAACTTGACACCAGATCCGAAATAAAACACATCAACCGCGTGTGTAGCCGTGATGGTCTCTTCTCGGCGGAGTCCGGGAAGTGAACACGGTTTCTGTGTTATGTTTGATGTAAGTAGGAGTTCAGGATCACCTCTTGATCATTACTAGTTGATGACCGTTCCGCTTGTTTCTCTTCTCGCTCTCATTTGCGTATGTTAGCCACCATATCATGCTTAGTCGCTGCTGCAACCTCACCACTTTACCCATTCCTTTCCCATTAAGCTTTGCTAGTCTTGATACCCATGGTAATGGGATTGCTGAGTCCTCATGGCTCACAGATTACTACAACAACAGTTGCAGGTACAGGTTATGCGATGATCATGACGCGAGAGCGATGTTTACTTGTTTTGGAGTTCTTCTCCTGCTTCTTCTTCGATCAGGGGATAGATTCCAGGTCGGCAGCCTGGGCTAGCAGGGTGGATGTCGTTTGAGTTTTTGTTTATGATTCATCCGTAGTCGGATGTTGTTCTTGTATGTTGTATTGTGTATTCATGTGACATTGTATGTATTGGATGTATCCCCACTATTATGTAATGTTGATGTAATGATATCCACCTTGCCAAAGCGTTCCAATATGCGGGTCTAACCTTGGTGGGACCTTCGAGTTCCTTTTGGATAGGGTCGCATATTGGGCGTGACATTTGTCTTGCTGATTAGACTACCAAATACTAAAATCTAAGTCAAATCGTTTGCTTACATCTCCTAGGTTACAAGACTTCTGAAGTTATTTCACTTGTTGTCGAGAAAGAAGACAGAGTTAAACTGCTGATTGTCAAGGTAGTGGTCAGTACTACATGCTTGTTCTCATTTAATATTGGTTGATTTCTCAAATATATTCTATGCATGTCTTGTTTTCTGGTCTGAAAATGCTGTTGTGATTGTTTTTTGAGCTCTTTCTTTTTTATTTCCTAATATCCTGTAATGCCCCGGATTCGATGCGCCAGGTGCCCGCCAGTTATTCGCCGTCGTTGCCATGTCATTTGCTTGTGTGTTGCATATTTTCATGTCATCATGTGCATTTCATTTTGCATACGTGTTCGTCTCATGCATCCGAGCATTTTCCCCGTTGTCCGTTTTGCAATCCGACACTCCTATGTCATCTGGCGTCCCCTTCTTCTCTCCTGTTGAGAGCGGGTGTTAAACGTTCTCGGAATGGAACGAGTCTTGCCAAGCGGCCTTGGTATAACACCGGTAGACCGCCTGTCAAGTTTCGTGCCATTTGGAGTCCGTTTGATACTCCAACGGTTAACCGGGTAACCGTAAAGCCTCTTTTGTTGCAGCCCAACACCCCTTCCAAAGTGGCCCAAAACCCACCAAACTCCCCTCCATACTCTCGATCATTCGATCCCGATCGCGTGGCCGAAAACCACACCTCATTTGGACTCTCCTAGCTCCCTCTACCTATAAATATGTCTCCCTCCCCGAATTCCCGCAGTCCAAACCCTAAAAATCATCCCCGTCGCCCGCCGGACATGTCCGCCCGCAGCCGGACGTGTCCGCCACCGCGCCTTCCGGCCGCCGCCGCCGCCACCGCGCCGCACGCGCCCTCCGGCCGCGCCGCCCAGCCTCCCCTCGCCTCCTCCCACCGGATCCGGCGAGGAGCGCCTCGGATCCGGTCCGGGGCCACCTCCCCGTGCATCTCCGGCCATCCTCCGGCGAACTCCGGCCAGATCCGCCACCGCTTCGGTTTCCGTGCACACGAGGTTGACTTCCCACCCCTCTGAAATTCCCCCAAGTCCCGAAATGTTTGCATAATCATGCCATGTTCATCATGTTGTATCTCTGCACCTGTAGCTCCGTTTTGTGCGTATAATATGTCAAATTGTTCGCCTCGACGAGTACATCATTTCATTCCATTGCATCATTTTCATTTTAGCTCATTATGATGCCCGAAATGCTATTGGAAGAGTGCATCTTGATGTTAATCTGTTGAAACTGTAATAACTTGCTCATTTATCATTTTTGCCATGATTGATGTGTGCATCCTATGAGGTTGATGTCTACATGTATGTTGATATATGCTATGCCTTCTTTCCAGGGGTGCCATCCATGTATTTTTTTGAGTTGTGTGCTGAGTGCATCGAGCTTGTTAAGGAGGGTAGTTGCTGTTGCTGTTTTCTTGACAGATTCTGTTATATTTTGTTGCTATGTAAACATGCCTCTACTAGTCATTCTATGCATAATCCGGAGATGCTCTATAAACATGTTTTGATCTACATGTCTTGATCTATCCATTCATGCCCTTGGTTGCAATTATAGCCTGCTGGAACATGTTGTAATCTTGCTCCAAATTTGCTTGATGATGTTGCTGTCAGCCTGTTAACATTAAGTTCAATGATTCCATGATGGTTTACTAGTGATCCATGCACCCTATGACCTTGCTCTTGCCATGCTTAGCTTCATAAACATGCATTCTTACTGTTGGTTGCCTTGCCATGCCATTTATTGCTCTGTGGTGAGTGGATCAAGCTCACGAACATGCCTAATTATTGTTGTTCCTGCCATGTTTAGATCTGTAATATAACTTGCCATGTTTACATGGGTGCCATCATATTTTTTGTTCCTTTTTGGCTCATGGTCAGTAAAGGACTTTTGATCTATGCAATTAGTAGATTCATGCCATGCCTTTGTTTGCCATGATATGTTCCTGTAACATGTTGTTTGATAGATCTAAACATTGCAACCTGATGTTATTTCTGCAAAGTCTGAAACTGTTATTATTTGCAATCTTACCATGTGTTTTGGAGCATGTTCTATTGATTTCTGGAGTTAGCTCAGTGTTCATGTTTTTTTGTGATTTACCTGTACTTCATACTCATGCATTTTGTTATTATGTTGGGGTGCTGTAGCATATTGTTTTGATGCTTGCAATATGCCTAGTTGCTGTTATGGACAGATTGTTGCTATAACTTGTATAGAGTGTATGTGTTGCACCGTTGCTCCGTTTTGAGTGTGCTCTATATGAAACTTGCGTGATTTTGCATGTAGTTTCATATTATCATGTTGCATCCTTGTTTTGGTGTGTTTTCTTGATGTTTGGGTGCATTTTGCATCAATGCCATGCTTAACTTGTTTTGTTCATATCTTCTAGGCCGTAGCTCCGAATCCAATGAACTTTATATGTAACTTGACTAGAATTTCGTGTAGATCATCATGGTGCATCTTAACTTGCAGTTTAACTACTTGAACATAAGGTTTATTCAGTTCTGGACCAAGTTCGAAATTTGCATATGAGGACTTACCGGAATTGTTATATGTTGTTTCCGGCCTCATTTAAAACTTGCCTTGATGTGTTGTTCTTGTTTGCTTCATCTCTTGCCATGAGTAGCCTCATGTAGCTTTGTCATGCATCATGCTTGTAGTGCATCATGTCTTGTCTATGTGTGGTGTGTTTACTATGTTGTGTGCTTCTTCTCGATAGTTCCCGTTTCGTTGCGATCGTGAGGACTCGTTCGTCTTCGTGGCTTCATCTTCTTCATGGACTCGTTCTTCTTCCTTGCGGGATTTCAGGCAAGATGACCGCTACCCTGGATCTCACTACTATCATTGCTATGCTAGTTGCTTTGTTCTATCGCTATGCTGCGCTACCTATTACCTGTTTATCAAGCCATCCCATATTGCCATGAACCTCTAACCTTTAACACCTTTCCTATGCAAACCGTTGTTTGGCTTTGTTACTGCTTTGCTCAGCCCCTCTTATAGCGTTGCTAGTTGGTGAAGTTGAAGATTTCTCCATGGTGGACAGGGTTATGTTGGGATATCACAATATCTCTTATATTTTTAATGCATCTATATACTTGGTAAAGGGTGGAAGGCTCGGCCTTATGCCTGGTGTTTTGTTCCACTCTTGCCGCCCTAGTTTCCGTCATACCGGTGTTATGTTCCCGGATTTTGCGTTCCTAACGCGGTCGGGTGATTTATGGGACCCCCCTGACAGTTCGCTTTGAATAAAACTTGTCCAGCAAGGCCCAACCTTGGTTTTACCATTTGCCTCACCACCAGCTACTTTTCCCTTGGGAGTCGCTCTCTCGAGGGTCATCTTCATTTTAGCCTCCCCCCCGGGCCAGTGCTTGTCTAAGTGTTGGTTCGAACCGAGTAGACTGCGGGGCCCCCTCGGGGAAACTCGAGGTCTGATTTTACTCGTAGGATGTCTCATCCGGTGTTGCCCTGAGAATGAGATATGTGCAGCTCCTATCGGGATTGTCGGCGCATCGGGCGGCTTTGCTGGACTTGTTTTACCATTGTCGAAATGTCTTGTAAACCGGGATTCCGAGACTGATCGGGTCTTCCTAGGAGAAGGTCTATTCCTTCGTTGATCGCGAGAGCTTGTCATGGGCTAAGTTGGGACACCCCTGCAGGGTATAAACTTTCGAGAGCCGTGCCTGTAGTTATGTGGCAGATGGGAATTTGTTAATGTCCGGTTGTAGATAACTTGACACCAGATCCGAATTAAAACGCATCAACCGTGTGTGTAGCCGTGATGGTCTCTTTTCGGCAGAGTCCGGGAAGTGAACACGGTTTCTGTGTTATGTTTGACGTAAGTAGGTGTTCAGGATCACCTCTTGATCATTGCTAGCTTCACGACTGTTCCGCTTGTTCTCTTCTCGCTCTCATTTGCATATGTTAGCCACCATATCATGCTTAGACGCTGCTGCAACCTCACCACTTTACCCCTTCCTTTCCCATTAAGCTTTGCTAGTCTTGATACCCATGGTAATGGGATTGCTGAGTCCTCGTGGCTCACAGATTACTACAACAACAGTTGCAGGTACAGGTTTTCCGATGATCTTGATGCGAGAGCGATGTTTGCTTGTTTGGAGTTCTTCTTCTGCTTCTTCTTCGATCAGGGGATAGGTTCCAGGTCGGCAGCCTGGGCTAGTAGGGTGGATATTGTTTGAGTTTCTGTTTATGATTCATCCGTAGTCAGATGTTGTTCTTGTATATTGTATTCATGTGACATTGTATGTATTGGATGTATCCCCACTATTATGTAATGTTGATGTGATGATATCCACCTTGCAAAAGCGTCTTCAAGATGCGCTTCTATCCTTGGTTGGACCTTCAAGTTCCTTTAGGATAGGGTCGCATCTTGGCGTGACAAGTTGGTATCAGAGCCTCGACCGACCTTAGGAGCCCCCATTGATTGATCGTGTAGTTTGGCCGTTGTTGAGTCTAGAAGAAAACTGTTTTCGGAGTCTAGTTATATTGGAGAGTAGGAATTCTTTTTACTCCTCAGCCCCTTTGTCGCTCTGGTAAGGAATCTTGACGTAGGTGTTTTGAACTACTCCTCTTCCCCTTCAAATTTTTCTTTAGGATCACATGGTTAGTTTCGTCAGTTGTCCATCCTCTTTTGATCCGTTGCATTTCTCGTCAAGTTGACTCGAACCTCTTCATCTTTGAGTTGAATCCTCAGTTGTTTTCTTTTCCCACCCACCCACCCCTTTTTTTCTTGGAACCGGAGTCCGTAATTGAGTATCCATCCTACTCGTGCAAAGTCTTTGCTTTCTTTTCTCAATCATTTCATCCGGTGCTTTCTCTTCAAGATATTCGTCGGTTTTTCCCCTTCCAAGTTGCCTTTGTTTTCCCGCCCTCCCACCCCTTTTTCTTCCCGGAGCCTAATCCTCTTTCGAGCATCAATTTCATTCATACGGAACCTCTTCAGTCTTTCGTAAATTATTTCAACCGGTGAATTCTCGTCTCGTTCATCATTCTTCATCTCTTTTCCTTTTCCGATGGATTCAATTCAAGTTTTCGGTGTTGATCGTATTCTATTTCCTCGGCTCAAGTGTTTTCCCTGCTCGTTCGCCTCTCGCCATTCAATCCTTCCGGAGTTCAAGACATCTCAGGAGATTCGTCTGTGTTCGAACTAATTCGAGGTTGCCACCTCATTCAAATATTTCAATTGTTCCGGTGCATCATCTATCTGTTCAACATCCTTTTTCAACGGTGTTTTCTTTTAGTGGGCCCTAACCCACAGGTCTTTTCCCAGGATCTTACCTGACTCTTCTAATTTCCCCGGAGTTATTCTCAATTCTTTTCAAGTGTGACGTAAGAATGGATTCCATCAGTCACATGCCTTCTCCAAGATCGCTTTCAAATTCTTTTCATTGCTGGCTCAACCTCTTTGCTTTTCATTCTTCCGGAGTATCTCAGTAATTTTGGTCGTGTTTCTCGTCGTCATTTGAAGACCGAAGAAGAGTTTTTTTCCTCTAAATCTTGTCCGTTCCCCGGAGATTCGCGGTCCTAGCTCGATGTTATGCTATCAAATTGTTTCAAGTCATGCAAATTTTTTTCATCCATCCGGAGCATTTCAGGAGTTGCTTTCTCTCTCAATCATCCGGAGGCCATCTTTTCGGAAGATTTCTCCGTTCTAAGTTTTCAGATTCGTTCTACAATTATTCTATATCCGTGCCCTTTCGTTCGTCTCAATATTCTTCCGGTGCTTCGTTCAAGTATTCTTCAATCAGTTCGCGATCTCTTTGTTCTTTTGCATCTAAATCCCCATCAAGCATATTTGTTCTTCTAATTCTTCCCGGCGATTAAGTCTCTTTCATCAGTCATTTTTGAATTCTCACGGTGGTTCTTTCAGATTCTTTTTCCTTGATTATCATATTAATCCATTCGTTCTTTTCAATTCTACCGCTGGTTCATGAAGACTTTCTTAAGTTTTGTGCTATTCTCTCCTTAATCCTTTTCAAGAAGAATAAGTAGTATGAAAAATCCATTGTGTCATCAATTTAATTTGATGAAGGATAAGCATACAATAAATCTTATTCTTATTTCTTTCAAGTGAGTAATCCCTTTCCTTCGGAGTTTGTTCTCGATGAATAAATTCTAGTTCCAAGTGTTTTCATCTTTTTTTTCCGGAGTTCAAATTTCCTCGGACATTTCGTCGGAACCTCAATCTAAATCATCGCAAGGCTCATCTTATTCTTTCATCCATCATTCTATCGCATCATCCTTTTGTCACCGGAGTTCTTCATGGTGGTTCTTCATGATTTAATTCATTCTTCAAGAGTTCATCAAGATTCTAATCGAAGGAGCTCAAGTATCCTTCTTCTTGCTTCTCGAGGTGCAATTAATTCTCCATTTTCTTTTGAAATTGAGTTTTGCATTTCTTCGTTCTTCTCATCTTTTCCATCTTTTCCACTCATGGTCGGCGATCACCTCATAATTTTGAGATGTTATCCATAAGTCCACAACAAAATTATTCTTTTCGTTGTTGATTTTTCTCAACAACTCCTTTCAATCTTTCCTTCTAAAGATGCTTTCTATTTCATTCGTGCCACAAGTTGTCATTTTCTTCTCCGTTCTTTTCATTCAACTCTTTCAATTCTTTCCGGAGGTTTTGTGTCATGTCTTCATCAAGTATCATTCCATCCTCTCTAGCTCGTGTTCTAATCCTTCCATTTTCAGCCGGAGTGCTGCCTAAATCCTTTCAGCCTTATCCGTTTCTTTTCTCATTCTAACCACTCCGGTTAGAACAAGTGATTTCTTAGTCTATCTGATGCCGTGAGCTTTCGATTCTTGTAATTCTCGTTGTTCCTCTCTTTTCTCGAGTGCTCTCGATTCTTTGTTTCCTCTCTTGAGTTCTTGTTTCACCTCATCCCTTTTCCCTTCCGTCTCGGTCCTAAGATCTCGGGACGATATCTCTTGTTAGTGGAGGAGTGTTGTAACGCCCCGGATTCGATGCGCCAGGTGTCCGCCAGTTATTCGCCGTCGTTGCCATGTCATTTGCTTGCGTGTTTCATATTTTCATGTCATCATGTGCATTTCATTTTGCATACGTGTTCGTCTCATGCATCCGAGCATTTTCCCCATTGTCCGTTTTGCAATCCGGCACTCCTATGTCATCCGGCGTCCCCTTCTTCTCTCCTGTTGTGAGCGGGTGTTAAACATTCTCGGAATGGACCGAGTCTTGCCAACCGGCCTTGGTATAACACCGGTAGACCGCCTGTCAAGTTTCGTGCCATTTGGAGTCCGTTTGATACTCCAACGATTAACCGGGTAACCGTAAAGCCTCTTTTGTTGCAGCCCAACACCCCTTCCAAAGTGGCCCAAAACCCACCAAACTCCCCTCCATGCTCTCATTCGTTCGATCATGATTGCGTGGCCGAAAACCGCACCTCATTTGGACTCTCCTAGCTCCCTCTACCTATAAATATGTCTTCCTCCCCGAATTCCCGCAGTCCAAACCGTAAAAATCATCCCCATCGCCCCCCGGACATGTCCGCCCGCAGCCGGACGTGTCCGCCACCGCGCCTTCCGGCCGCCGCCGCCGCCACCGCGCCGCGCGCGCCCTCCGGCCGCGCCGCCCAGCCTCCCCTCGCCTCCTCCCACCGGATCCGGCGAGGAGCGCCTTGGATCCGGTCCGGGGCCACCTCCCCGTGCATCTCCGGCCATCCTCCGGCGAACTCCGGCCAGATCCGCCACCGCTTCGGTTTCCGTGCACACGAGGTTGACTTCCCACCCCTCTGAAATTCCCCTAAGTCCCGAAATGTTTGCATAATCATGCAATGTTCATCATGCTGTATCTCTGCACCCATAGCTCCGTTTTGTGCGTATAATATGTCAAATTGTTCGCCTCGACGAGTGCATCATTTAATTCCATTGCATCATTTTCATTTGAGCTCATTATGATGCCCGAAATGTTGTTGGAAGAGTGCATGTTGATGTTAATCTGCTGAAACTGTAATAACTTGCTCATTTATCATTTTTGCCATGATTGATGTGTGCATCCTATGAGGTTGATGTCTACATGTATGTTGATATATGCTATGCCATATTTCCAGGGGTGCCAGCCATGTATTTTTGTGAGTTGTGTGCTGAGTGCATCGAGCTTGTTAAGGAGGGTAATTGCTGTTGCTGTTTTCCTGACAGATTCTGTTATATTTTGTTGCTATGTAAACATGCCTCTACTAGTCATTCTATGCATAATCTGGAGATGCTCTATAAACATGTTTTGATCTACATGTCTTGCTCTATCCATTCATGCCCTTGGTTGCAATTACAGCCTGCTGGAACATGTTGTAATCTTGCTCCAAATTTGCTTGATGATGTTGCTGTCAGCCTATTAACATTAAGTTCAATGTTTCTATGATGGTTTACTAGTGATCCATGCACCCTATGACCTTGCTCTTGCCATGCTTAGCTTCATAAACATGCCTTATTACTGTTGGTTGCCTTGCCATGCCATTTATTGCTCTGTGGTGAGTGGATCAAGCTCACGAACATGCCTACTTATTGTTGTTCCTGCCATGTTTAGATCTGTAATATAACTTGCCATGTTTACATGGGTGCCATCATATTTTCTGTTCCTTTTTGGCTCATGGTCAGTAAGGGACTTTTGATCTATGCAATTAGTAGATTCATGCCATGCCTTTGTTTGCCATGATATGTTCCTGTAACATGTTGTTTGATAGCTCTAAACATTGCAACCTGATGTTATTTCTGCAAAGTCTGAAACTCTTATTATTTGCAATCTTACCATGTGTTTTGGAGCATGTTCTATTGATTTCTGTAGTTAGCTCAGTATTCATGTTTTGTTGTGCTTTACCTGTACTTCATGCTCATGCCTTTTGTTATTATGTTGGGGTGCTGTAGCATATTGTTTTGATGCTTGCAATATGCCTAGTTGCTGTTATGGACAGATTGTTGCTATAACTTGTATAGAGTGTATGTGTTGCACCGTTGCTCCGTTTTGAGTGTGCTCTATATGAAACTTGCGTGATTTTGCATGTAGTTTCATATTATCATGTTGCATCCTTGTTTTGGTGTGTTTGCTTGATGTTTGGGTGCATTTTGCATCAATGCCATGCTTAACTTGTTTTGTTGATATCTTCTAGGCCGTAGCTCCGAATCCAATGAACTTTATATGTAACTTGACTAGAATTTCGTGTAGATCATCATGGTGCATCTTAACTTGCTATTTAACTACTTGAACATAAGGTTTCTTCAGTTCTGGACCAATTTCGAAATTTGCATATGAGGACTTACTGGAATGGTTATATGTTGTTTCCGGCCTCATTTAAAACTTGCCTTGATGTGTTGTTCTTGTTTGCTTCATCTCTTGCCATGAGTAGCCTCATGTAGCTTTGTCATGCATCATGCCTGTAGTGCATCATGTCTTGTCTATGTGTGGTGTGTTTACTATGTTGTGTGCTTCTTCTCGATAGTTCCCGTTTCGTTGCGATCGTGAGGATTCGTTCGTCTTCGTGGCTTCATCTTCTTCATGGACTCGTTCTTCTTCCTTGCGGGATTTTAGGCAAGATGACCGCTACCCTGGATCTCACTACTATCATTGCTATGCCAGTTGCTTCGTTCTATCGCTATGCTGCGCTACCTATTACCTGTTTATCAAGCCATCCCATATTGCCATGGACCTCTAACCTTTGACACCTTTCCTATGCAAACCGTTGTTTGGCTTTGTTACCGCTTTGCTCAGCCCCTCTTATAGCGTTGCTAGTTGGTGAAGTTGAAGATTTCTCCATGGTGGACAGGGTTATGTTGGGATATCACAATATCTCTTATATTTTTAATGCATCTATATACTTGGTAAAGGGTGGAAGGCTCGGCCTTATGCCTGGTGTTTTGTTCCACTCTTGCCACCCTAGTTTCCGTCATACCGGTGTTATGTTCCCGGATTTTGCGTTCCTAACATGGTCGGGTGATTTATGGGACCCCCCTGATAGTTCGCTTTGAATAAAACTTGTCCAGCAAGGCCCAACCTTGGTTTTACCATTTGCCTCACCACCACCTACTTTTCCCTTGGGAGTCGCTCTCTCGAGGGTCATCTTTATTTTAGCCCCCCCCCGGGCCAGTGCTTGTCTAAGTGCTGGTTCGAACCGAGTAGACTGCGGTGCCCCCTCGGGGAAACTCGAGGTCTGGTTTTACTTGTAGGATGTCTCATCCGGTGTTGCCCTGAGAATGTGATATGTGCAGCTCCTATCGGGATTGTCGGTGCATCGGGCGGCTTTGCTGGTCTTGTTTTACCATTGTTGAAATGTCTTGTAAACCGGAATTCCGAGACTGATCGGGTCTTCCGGGGAGAAGGTCTATTCCTTCGTTGATCGCGAGAGCTTGTCATGGGCTAAGTTGGGACACCCCTGCAGGTTATAAACTTTCAAGAGCCGTGCCCACGGTTATGTGGCAGATGGGAATTTGTTAATATCCGGTTGTAGATAACTTGACACCAGATCCGAATTAAAACGCATCAACCGTGTGTGTAGCCGTGATGGTCTCTTTTCGGCGGAGTCCGGGAAGTGAACACGGTTTCTGTGTTATGTTTGACGTAAGTAGGTGTTCAGGATCACCTCTTGATCATTGCTAGCTTCACGACTGTTCCGCTTGTTCTCTTCTCGCTCTCATTTGCGTATGTTAGCCACCATATCATGCTTAGAGGCTGCTGCAACCTCACCACTTTACCCCTTCCTTTCCCATTAAGATTTGCTAGTCTTGATACCCATGGTAATGGGATTGCTGGGTCCTCGTAGCTCACAGATTACTACAACAACAGTTGCAGGTACAGGTTTTCCGATGATCATGACGCGAGAGCGATGTTTGCTTGTTTGGAGTTCTTCTTCTGCTTGTTCTTGGATCAGGGGAAAGTTTCCAGGTCGGCAGCCTGGGCTAGCCGGGTGGATATTGTTTGAGTTTCTGTTTAGGATTCATCCGTAGTCGGATGTTGTTCTTGTATATTGTATTCATGTGACATTGTATGTATTGGATGTATCCCCACTATTATGTAATGTTGATGTGATGATATCCACCTTGCAAAAGCGTCTTCAAGATGCGCTTCTATCCTTGGTGGGACCTTCGAGTTCCTTTAGGATAGGGTCACATCTTGGGCGTGACATATCCTTATCCTAATTATCTTAAATTGGTATGCTGTGTGTAACAGGATTAGATCTTGGATTTGCTAGTGGACTTTGGGAGTTTCTTAGCCAGCTTGGTGACTCCATATTTTTCACTATTTCCGCAAGTCTTTTGTAAGCATTAAACTTTCAGCACTACATTTTTATCTTATGTGTACATATGTTTGCTTCCAATTGCTATATATGTATTGTTGTTACTAAAAATGATGAAGCTCCTGTCAATTGCTATACATATATATGTGTATGATGATCCTCCTTTCCTAAAAGTGAGATTGCCATATGTAGTTCAGAACTGACCTAGCTAAGGTTGTTTTCCTACTAAATGATGATAATATTATGATGATATTTTCCTACTGATTATAATTTGTACCTGTGTACTAGCACTGTGTCATATTCTTCCATTACAAGTAGTACAAGGCTAGTACTAGTAGTGCTACTCTCTTACTGCTAGTGATAGTCTATCGAGGTCATTAACTCCAACTCAAGTGGGCATAATTCTCTGCAGTAGTATAGCACTTGCAGTAGTATGGCACTTGCAGTAGTATGGAACTTGCAGTAGTGGTGCCTACGCAAGATACAGTTCAGATTTGATTAGTTCCGCAAATTTGTATGACCACAGATTTGTATAGTTTCATAGATTTGTATGACTAAAGATACAGTTCAGATTTGATTAGTTCCATAAATTTGTATGACCAAATATATATTTCAGTTTTGTATAGTTTCAGAGATTTGTACGACCAAAGATATAGTTCAGATTTGAATTGTTTCAGAAATTTGTATGACCAGAGATACAGTTCAGGTTTGAATTGTTTCAGAAATTGGTATGACCAAAGATGTTGTATATAAATTGGCTGCTGTAGAGCTGTTCTTCATCTTTACAGTGTTGTTGTATAGAAATATGCTGAATTTTCTGTTACAAAGGGTACACCACTAGGGAGTAGGCGGAATCTAGATACGCCCGCTATCTAGCGGGAGAGAGGAGGGAGCGTTGGAGGAAACGGATGAAGAGCAGTTTCATCGCAATCATGCTCATCGTGATGACCACAGCTCTCTTCTATGTGATGGTAGTTTAGATGATCGATATCGACTTGTAATGTGAAGACAAACTCTCTATTCGCGGTCTTCGAGACTTGTAATGTTCTGTCTTTGTTCGGTCTTTTGAATTCGGAGACTAATATGATGAATTGTATTCGGAGACTAATCTTCTATTGTATTCGATGAATTTGATGTTGCTGTGTGGTGCTGTCTATATTCTGTCCAATAATATATTTTGTAACCTGTGCAAAAATCAGAAAAGTAAAAAAACCTAATATTCATACTAATGGCGCATCACCACAAAGTGCGCCATTAGTATGCCTAAGGATACTAATGGCGCATCACCCTATAGTGCGCCATTAGCATGCCAAAGGATACTAATGGCGCATCATACCACAGTGCGCCATTAGTATGCCAAAGCACCTGGGTAAATATGGCCCCCTGGGAGGCATACTAATGGCGCACCATGGGCTATACTAATCGCACACCACAGGTGCGCCATTAGTAAAAAATACTAGTGGCGTGGTACTAGTGGCGCACCAGTAGTGCACCATTAGTAGGCAAAACCGGTGTGCCACTAGTAGCCCTTTTCCTAGTAGTGCGAGAAGGCATCCAGGAAGCACAACAGGTCACACTCAGCGGTGGAGTCGACGATCTGGTCGATGCGAGGAAGCAGAAATGGATCCTATGGGCATGCCTTGTTGAGGTTCGTGAAGTCGACACGCATGCATTCCTTTCCTCCCTTTTTCGGCACGACCACCGGGTTAGCCAACCAATCTGGGTAGCGGACCTCACGCATAACCCCTGCCGCCTCCAGCTTGCGGGTCTCTTGGACGATGAAAGCTTGTTTCTCATTGGACTGCCGCCGCGCCTTTTGCTTAACGGGGCGTACGTTGGGGCACACATTGAGGTGATGCTCAATCACACCCCTCGGGACCCCTGCCAGCTGATCAGGTTCCCACGCGAACACCTTCTTGTTCGCGCACAGGAATTTCACGAAGGCCTCCTCCTGCTCGGGTTCGAGGTTGGCACCTATGGTGAAGGTGGCATTAGTGGACCCGTCCTCATCGACTGGTATCTGCTTGGTTTCCACCTTGTCTTGGGTGAATAGCTGCTTCTTCTTGGCCGGCGCAGCTCCCTTGAGCTCAAGGGCGTCAGTGCTGGCGGGCTGCACCACCGCGGCTGTCTTGAAAGCAAGCTTGAGCGCCTGGAGTGCATCCCTTGTGTCCCCTGACACAGTGAGGACGCCGCTACTCCCGGGCATCTTCATAAGGTTGTACACCGGGTGAGTCGCTGCCATGAACCAGGCCAAGGCCAGGTAGCCGAGGATGGCGTTGTAGGGGAGGCCGATGGGGGCGATGTCAAAGTGGATCAGCTCTGTGCGGAACTTGTCGTAGGTGCCGAAGGTCACCGGGAGGCGAATCTGCCCCAAGGAGGCGGTAGAACCGACTCCGACACCCGAGAAAGGCCTGCTGGGCTGAAGCCACTCTAGTGGCACGTGGAGGAGGCTAAAGGCCTCTGTAGAGAGCACGTTGAGGCCAACTTCACCGTCGATGAGGGTCCTGGTGACGGCCACTTGGCAGATGGTGGGGGTGCACAGCATCGGGAGCGCACCCAAGCCGGCGGGGTTGGAGGGGTGATCATCCGAGTTGAAGGTCAGATCATCCTCGGGCGCCACCCATCCCGGGGGAGTTTCTCGGCGCTTTGAGGCGGCGCCGATCTGGCAGGTGAACGGCTTGACATGGCGTCTCGAAGGCGGCGCCTGCGAGCCGCCTAGGAGAGCTGCGACGACCGGGGGCGCTGGTGCGGCGTAATGGCTGAGGAAGAGGTCGCGCAGCTCCCCCCAGGAGGTCACAGAAGCCGTCGGTAAGTGGAGCAGCCACATGCGCGGAACACCGGTTAGGGCCATGGGGAACCAATTGGCCATCACCCTGTTGTCGCCCCCGGCCTTGAGGATAGCCTCCTCGTATGCCAGCATGAAAACCACTGGATCCGTCGCGCCATTGTAGCGCGGCGGCATCTCGGGCTTGAACTTGAGCGGCCACTGCACCAGCCGCAGGGCGGGGGCCAAGGCTCAGAGCCCTGGCCCCAGTGCTGGCATTGGCTGTAGGAGCGGGCGGCGAGTCCGTGGGGGCGCGACGGGCGTGGGACGACGAACTGGCTGGAGTCGGCGACGGGGTGGCGGTGCGGTCATCGCGCCGCACCGAAGGATGCAGGGCGAGGCCTGCTGCTCGTTCCCCGCCGGGCCGGTGGCGGCGTTGGCGGCAGGCTACGGCGAACGATGGGGGCATCCGTCGACGGGCGCCGTCTGGGCAACGCGGGTGGCGAGAGCAGCCCGACGCTCGGCGCGAGCTCGGTGAGCGTCAGCCATGGACACGACGGAAGATTAGACGCGTCTAGTAGAAGAAAGATTCCGGTGCACCCCTACCTGGCGCGCCAAATGTAGGATTTCGGGTTCCGGCAGACCCTTGAGGTTCGAACACTGGGGTGCGCACGAAGATCTTTCCCCTACCAGCTCACGTCTCGAGGTCTCGCAATGATCTAAGCAAGAAAGATGAACACACAAGGGACACGAGATTTATACTGGTTCAGGCCACCATTGTGGTGTAATACCCTACTCTAGTGTGTGGTGTGGTGGATTGCCTCAGGGGCTGATGATGAACAGTACAAAGGGAGAACAACCTCGCGAGGGGCTGTTCTTGAGCTGGTGCGATGAACTGCTAGGGTGAGTTCAGTCGCTTCTCTCTCTCTCTGATCGATCTATTCTCTCCCCCTACCCTGTGGTGGCTAGTCCTATTTATAGGGGGAGGCCCTGGGCCTCTTCCCAAATAATGAGCGGCAAGGGCGCCAACAATTGCCCATTTTGAAGGGGAACATCTGGTACACTTATCCTGACTAAAGTTGGTCTTTGGCTGCAAAAGGCTCTGACGATGACGCCGCCCTGGGCTCCATGGTGACCTCCATCCTGCCGTTCTGCTAGTCTTGGTCTTGTTGCACCGAAACAGTAACCTTTGCTTGATGCCTTGGCCTGTGCTTGCCCCCTTTGCACCGAAGGGGAAACAAGGACACTGCGCAGGACAGCGCCTGCCTGGTCTCGATCGTCATGGCTTGCGTCACAGGCCCCTCGGGAGGTACCCCGCCTTGACTTCTCTACCTCCTCGTGAGCCTGCCTGGGAAGGCTGCTCCTGAGGAAGCTTCCTGTCGTCCCCCCCGCGAGGCTTGGCCCCTCACGAGGGTCTTGAGCATGAGCTGATGAAGCTGGGCTGCATTGGGCCCCCCTTTAGCCATGCCGCAGGCCGCAGGCAGGCAAGTCTGGGGACCCCCGTTCCCAGAACGCCGACAGTATATCTAGAGCATGTGTGCGAGAAAGACACCTCAGGAGAGATTGTGTGAGCATGTGTGAGAGATCACAGATGGAGAGTGAAACTACACGTAAAAGACTGCTGTACACATTGATTAAAGATATAAATTGTATCCAAATATTAGGATGGGATCATGATATTTGCAATTCGCGTAAGGAGCGGTCATTGATGCATCAGACATCTAGATTCTACCGAATTTGAGCATGTCTATGTTATTATTCGACACAATTGATCCACATAGTTAGTATTTTGAACTCCAGACAATGCATCACTTTAGCAATCGAATATAAACGTGAGTATAGTTCATGTTGTGTGTGTAAAGCACATTATACGTATGAAAGTTACACAATGAACATTATAAATAGCTACGTATGAACTAGCATACATTTGAATTCAACTTAAGGTGGTTTAAAAAAATTCGAATTCAACATGAAGTCCATTCAATTATTTGAATTTGATATCATGGCATTTGTAAACCATACCTAAATTATGGGGCACCAATCTTTGCTCTGATTTTGTACATAATAGCATATGTAGTCTTGCACAAAATAGATTCAAATTTAGCTCCTCCATTCCAAAATAATCGTAGTTATAGGATTTTCAAGTGTCAAAATTTCAAAAAGAAGCGGATAATTTAATGAGGTTTTCAAACATACAAGGTCAAATATAACGTTTTCTATTTAGGTCAATCCTCATAGTTCAAGAATACTTTAAACGTGAATGCTTGTGTATCAAAATTTCGAACGAAGCGCCAAAAGAGCCTCTACTCGGCCGAAACCGCGTGAGACCAATGTTTGGTAGTACAAGGAAATTACTTTTCTAATAACTCGGACCCGTGAAACCTACCGGCCCGACGTCCACAGGTCTAAACCTGGGTAGGTTTGTAGCTTCATCTAGATGCCACGCAACCGCCTCCGAAAAACATTCATACACAATGGCCGCCTAAGCACACATGCGCGCGGCTGAAATCGCTCCCACCCTCTATTTGGGACACCTGGGATTACCATCCTACCCCTGACCCGCAGTAGGTCTGAAATTTAAGGGGGGGCAAAGTTTGTACTTTCCCCAAATTTCAAACAAGCGTGTCCGATCTTCTGTTCAAAAAAGCCAAAAACAAGCGTGTCCCAGACCGAAACATGGTTCCCCCCCACCCGTTCGATTCCCCATTCATAATCCGTGGGCGCCAAAACTACCTCTCCACCAGCCGCGAAACCCCGGCGTCCTCCGTCCACCACCCCATCCCACCCATCAACTGCCGCCCTCCTCCATCATGCCGGAGCCGATACCCCGACGTCGTCGTCCACCGCAACCTCAACCGCAACGCCCTCCACGGCTAGTAGTTGAAGCCGAGGCCGAGCCGTCCATACCCGAGCTAGTTCAACCACGCCGTCCTGCGCCTCACCGCTGCCGCTCCAACTTCGTCACCCTCCACCGCACCGGAGCTGTTCCTGCTATGCCGTCCTTCGCCGCCTCGGATCTGCTTCCCCTCCGCTGACATACGGCCACGGCAACACAGTCAACAATTTGGCCATGGGTTCGTCCAAGACTGCACCCTCCAGAACATCGATTTCCCCGGTAAAAAGAAGAAGGTCGGCACGATATGTGGAGGTGACCACACCGGCAACCAAAAAAGGTACTCCTCTTCCCTTATTCGTGCAAATCTTACGTCTCTGCTTGCACATTATTCATCCCACAGAAGACACTAGTTGACCGCTTCTTCTTGATACTAGATGTTCCTAGTAACTCGCGATGCACAAGGTTTCTCCTCATATACTATTTCACCTTAGCTAGAGGTCCGTCACCCCCCAGAATTTCAATTTCTGGCCAGTTGATTCCCAATTAACGGAAGCATTCCTCGGCGTAACAGGCGCTTGTACGCCTATTACGCCGGGGAAGCAGCACCTTGGTGTTTATCTTAGGGTCGTGTGCGGCCTAGAGCTACTGGCGCCCGATCTGGAGGTTGGCCGGGATTAAAGGGATGACCTGGGGGCACTTCCAAGCACGGTAGTGGTGTGAGGTCGATGGGAGGGCGGGGCGGCGGAGGCAGGGGTCTGGGCTGGTGGTCGCTGGCGGTTCGAGAAAGATCATCAACAGTGACTGGCGGGAGGTAGACGATGGCCATCTGCCCGTTCCTTATAGATCAGACGGTTCATTAAAAATTCGACTGACCTATTTATTTTCAGTCGACTGTTATCTTAGATATGATCACATGTGGTGGTGTGCTGGAGGAGTACCTGCATTTCCTGTGCTCATATATTACAAAATCATACGGAGTAGAATCTAATTTTGTTTGCCATGTAATGTTGTAGAGCTATCATATGTCTTCTGTCATTTATTTTTCAGCCACCTGCTATCGGCTACTTTTACAGTGCACTAGTTCTGCACACACTTCACCCATACTCTCACTATTGTGTTTTTATGCAAGGGTATTTCAGAGTCTGCCAAAAGAGAAGCAGCAAAGAAAAGAGAGAAGTCGCGCCAGCTTTCTTCGCGGGTATGCACGACACGTTACAGCGCTATAAAGGGTGCAGTGTCAGTAGATGGAGACGGTAAACGTAGCTCTGGAGTTGATGACCTCGCTCACAATGAACCACCATCCAGGTGCTTGCTTTAACTTCACGGTGTCATATGTGGTTGCATGTTCCATATGGTGTCTAGCTTGTATTCGAAAAGCCGAAGTCGGTCTTTGGGGCTGTTTGGTTCTAGGCCTAGCATTGCCACACTTTGCCACATATTTTTGCCAAACTTGCCTAAGGCTAGTTGATCAAAATGAAAGCCACAAGTTGGCAGCCTAAGGGAATCTTGCCACATTTTTTGTGTGTATGCCATGTGGGGTCCAAGTGTGGCTTGCCTAAGGTGTGGCTTGAACCAAACACTCACCTAAGTTACTCAAACTTGCCTAGCTTTAGGTCTGGCAACATTTGGCAAAGTTAGTCACAAACCAAACATTTTTTACATGAACCACCATCCCCTGAGCACCAGAAGACAAATAGCTAGTCAGGGCACTGGTCGAGCCAGTGAAAAGCCCAACAAAGATAGGCATCACCTGGAAGCCAACTAAAAAGCTACGATGGTGGCAAAGCAGCCCGCCTCCCATCAGGCTCTCAGGTCCTATGTCTAGCTTGTATTGCTTCCAATTTGGTTAAATTGCATCTGCTTAGCTTACACATTATACCTTTGAATATGACATGCCTTTCTGTTTTTGGCACATACTAGTACATCTATGTATTAACCATGTTCTTACATCAAACTAATGTTCTTGTGTATCCCTCATCAATCACTTATGACGAGGCAGGCATGCAAGAAGACTACTCCTCATTTAAAGAATGCAGCGTCAGCCTCCCGACATGATTCTCAAGAAACAGAAATGCTAGATGAAGATAGTGAACGTAGCTCTGTAGTTGATTACAGCATTTCCCCTACACTAGCATCGCAGGTTCTTGCTCTAACTTGGCAGCGTGATATGTGGTTGCATGTTGCATATGCTGTCTAGATTGTAATTCGTCCAATCTGGTTAAACTGCATGTGCTAGTCTGCTTAGCTTGTACATTATACCTGTTAATGTGACATGCCTTCCTGTATTTAGTACATAGTACATCTGTCTATTAAGCATGTCCTTACATAAAACTATTGTTTTTTTTGTATCCCGCATCAATCAATATGACGAGACACCTTTAGTATATGCAGTGCGATATTAGTTGCATCTTTCATATGATTTATAGCATGCGCTGCTTCTAATTTGTTGAAATTCCATTTATGATGGGACGCTTTTAACTTGGTAGAGTTATATTGGTTGCATCTTTCATGTGGTGTCTAGCTTGCATTGCTTCTTATTTGCTGGAATGGTTTCTGCTTAGTTTACACAAACAGTTGTGAACATGCCATGCCGTCCTGTTTTTCGTACATATTCCATCCTGTTATCATGTGTTTGCCTTACATCGAAGTAGTGATTGTCAGTATCATGCATGAATGAGTTCTGAAGAGAGAATTTTATTGCTTTTTCTTGTCGGTTTTACTTGACAATTCAAAATCAATAAAGCGGAAGGAAGTTAGCAAGGCAGCGGATAAAGGTGCTCCTTTCGAACGGAGGGCCTCTACAATTTCTACTCCTCCACACCCCAAGATGATTTCCAAGACAACACATGCATAGACACTCAACAAAGCTGTGTTTATGATGAGCACGTCTCCCCTAGTGCAGCATCACCGGTGCTCCCTCTAACTTGGCACTGTTATATGTGGTTGCATGTTATGTGTGATGTCTAGATTGTATTGCTTCTAATTTTGTTGAACTCCATCTGCTTACTTTACACATCATACTTGAATAAGCCATGTGTTCCTGTTTCTAGAACATACAATATCTGTCTATCACACCATGTTTTTACATCAAATTACTACTGTTGTGTAACCTGCAACAATCACTTATCATAAGACACGTTTGACTTCGGAGTGTGATATAGGTTACATCTCACATTCTTTTCTAGCTTGTACTACTAATTTGTTGAAATGGCACTTATGACGAGACTGTTTTAACTTGGTAGAGTGATATTAGTTGCATCTTTCATATGGTGTCTAGCTTTCATTGCTTCTAATTTGTTGAAATGCCTTCTCCTTAGTTTACACATCATAAGCTATGAATATGCAATGCTGTGAATATGCAATGGCACTAATGACGAGATACCTCTAACATGGTAGTGTGATGTTGCTTGCATCTTTCATATGATTTATTTCTCGTACTGCTTCACATTTGTTTAAACGCCATTTATGATGAGACATTGTTAACTTGGCAGAGCGATATTTGTAGCATCTTTCATATGGTGTCTACCTTCCATTGCATTGCTTCCAATTTGGTGAAATGTCTTCTTCTTAGTTTACACATCATAGTTCTGGTTATCTCTTCCATCCGTTTTTTCATACATATTACATCCTCCTATCATGTGGTTGTCTAACATCAAAGTTCAGTTCGTCTGCCTCACGCATCAATTTGTTCTGAAGAACTAAATTGTTATTCGTTTTTCTTGTCGTCTTGACTTAACATGGCACAGAGAAAGAGGAAGAAACATAAAATGGCAGGGAATGAGAAGCGGATGAATCCTGCAGATTCTGCTGGTACTGATGGTGCAATAGAAGGTCAAAGTCCAGCGGAAAACTCTACAAACACGACATCCCATGCTACACGAGCTGCAAAAAAGCCAAACAGAAACAAATAGCTGCCACCAAATAAGCAGAAACAGCCCTAGTTCTTGCAACACCTACCACAGTACTACCACCTGCATGACTTACTCGTGCGTCAACTGAGCTAGCAGCAGGTTCCCAAGCTCCCTTGCCACCTGACACTACTTCCCAAGCACTCTTGACACAAGACAAGTTGGCAATATCAAATGAACCTTGTGAGCTTCAACAACAAGATGGTAGTTGCTGGAGTCAAGTTACAGTTGCATGCTTCTTTATATGTAGTCTCACAGTTTGATGTACACTAACACTTCCTATGTTCGTTGTTGGACTAGCACCTAGGCGCAAGAGGAAACAAACATCAGGGATAATGCTCAATAGGTTAACTAAATCTAGAGGAGGAAGAATGGAGATCCATTTTGAGGCAGGCTTAAAAAGGACACGTGATGCTACAGACTCAGCCAAGTTAGTATCAAAGGCAGCGGTTGCCGTTAGGTGTCATGTACGTATCCTCCCAACATGGATTCAGTACAGGAATGACAAAGAGGAAACCCAGTTCAACACCTTCCTCGACCATTTATCTGTAAGTATGGGTATGTATGGAAACTAGTAATATCGTCTTGCTCTGTCCCATACTTTCTAGGTTGTTGATAATGAGACTCCCATAATTTTCAACAGATGAGGTTCAAGTTGGATAGCCAAGATGATGCAACCAGACAAGCTTTCACCCATGTTTTCAAGTCTGCTCTGCGACAGTATCATTATAACTTGAGGAAAACTCACTTTGCAGGCAAGGGTAACAACAAACTTTCCCAAACATCTCCAGTGGAAAATATATCGGATGAAGACTGGAGGGGCCTTGTTAAACACTGGTCTGATCCGAAGTATCAGGTACATTATATATATGTGATCAGATCACATGTTGAAGTCCTATTTATGCATGTGCCACACAAATCTATCTTCTTGTAGGTGAACTGTTCAAAGAACAAGGCCAACCGTATGAAAGTGAAATTCCAACAGACGACAGGATCTCGTAGCTATATCGCACACTACGAGGCTCTTGTAATTAGCTGTTGTTTCACTCTTTTTGTTGTACCATATTATAAGATCTATATTGACTTGTTCAAAATGAAGAGGAAAGCCCGCAAGGACCAAAAAGTACCTGAACCAAATGTTGTGGAAATCTTCAAGGACTGTCACACCAGCAAGAAGAAGGGCATGACTACACTAGTCAAAGCCGTTGTTGTAAGTCCTTAATCCTCATGCCTTTTAACTACTACTTACTCTGACTTGTGCCTTGAACTGCATGGTTTGCAATCAATGTCTATTACTCTTTTCAATTTTATACACAATTGTCTTCGCGTATCATTGCACCTTACAAGGTTTAAAAGAGAGTAGTGATGTTCCTTTGATCTTGACCCGTAATCTAGTTCCGTGCTGGACTTGCCCACACAACATTACAATTGCCTGTTTGTCTGTTCTCAGTTATTTTGTGATATGAATGATGTCATACTATGCTTACCGTATTATAAACATCGTCTCTTTATCCTTAGCCCTCAATACAATGTGAAGAAATAGACAATACATTAGCGATGGTACATATGGTCATATGTTTGGAACCTGGTTGTATTATGTACTTTGCAATAAAATACAACTAATATTTTACATGGGTTCACTAGAATAAGTTCTGTATATAGACCAATGCTATTTTGTTTGGTTTTGCTGCCTCCTTAATATCTTCTGTTCTGGTACTACTAATCTAAAACCTCAACTTTCCAGCGAGCTATGAAAAAAATGGTGGAACCGCCACCTTCCGAAGGTGGCGAGGCAACTATAACCGCAATGTAAGCTCTTACTGCAGTGGGTCAGTACCTGTCCACTAACAGTGCCAAAAGCACGTTCCTACGTAATACTGGGTTGGTTGTTAAGGCAATATTGTCCAAACTGCCTCATGATCAAGATATGCAAGCTCAAAGCAATGTTGTATCTACGCTCCAGACACAAGTCCATTCCCTAAAAGAGACCCTTCGTGAAACAAGGAGAAACATTGCTCAATGTCGTCAAGATATGCATGGTTTTGAAACCAGACTATCAGACATTTGCTATGTTGTTCATGAGCCTAGGGGAAATGAAGGCGAGGGTTATGGTGCTCCATCAGACAATACAACATGAAAACGTAACACTCAGGTCAAATGAACTGAGCTTCTGAATTTCTGGTGGTGCATTTATCTGCTAGACTGTTAAGTTTTATGCCAACCTTCCTTTTGTTATATAGTTGTAGTTTGTTTTTGGTGCGATACAAAATTTATTCTTAACGTGCAGCCACTGGCTGAAGAAAACAGCAAGCCATTTTTGTATAGTGTAGGGTGTTCCCTATATTTGCACTGGTGGCGATCTTTGATGCCGAGTGGATGTAGTCTGTGCAATCGCCTTAATAGCCTAGCATTAGTTTCGGCCTTATTTATTTCCTAGTCTTCTTTTTCCCTGGTTTGCTAGTGGCAGCAACTACCATGGGCCATATACGGGACGTACGATCCATGGGTCTCCTATGGGCCGTCGATAAATGGGCCTGTAATCGGTGGGCCTAGGGCCATTGGATAAATGGGTCTACATGGGCCATAATCGGGCGTAATTGGTATCGGCCCAGCACGGTAACGGGCCGTTAACAGGCCGTAGAACAGCAAAGGCTTAATTCTGTCACAGGCATAACGGGTCGTTAATGGGCCAGAATATAGGACAGGTTGGAAATGGTGCAACGGGTTAATAGACCAGAAACGGGCCGACTCTTGCCATGGGCCGAATTTGGCACATTAGGGTAACAGGCCAGTAACGGGCCGACTCTTGCCATGGGCCGAATTTGGCCCATTATGGGAAAAGGCCAGTAACGGGCCGACTCTTGCCATGGGCCGAATTTGGCCCATTAGGGGAACAGGCCAGTAATGGGCCAAAAGTAATCAACGGCCGAAAAGGAGCCCAAGAACGTATGGGCCGTCAATAGGCCGAAAGCTAACACGGGCTGGAAACGGTCCATGTAAATCACGGGCCGTTAACAGGTATTAAGAAATTACTGTTCATTATGGGCTAGAGTCACCGTGGGCCTGTAAAGGGCCAAAAGATACAAAGGCCTCATATGGGCCGAAAGACGTTGTGGGCCATACATGGGCCGAAAGTGAAATGGGCTGGTGTTATACTCGACGGCCCACATGACGTTGTTGGGCCGATTTCCTTTAGGGCCTAACGAGCCGTGAGTTAATGGGCCGTAAAATTGGCTATTTGCGAAGAGACTGTTAACAGGCTTTTCATGGGCCAGCCCGTTAACTTTTGACCAAGTCAAATGGGCCGTCTTTGTAACTTAAATGGGCCAGTGGTGGGCCATGGCATGTGTCGACATATCATAGGCGCCTATGTGACCCACTGACGAGCTGACACGTGTTTCTTCCGGCCAATAAGAATTTTACACGTGGAAATTTCCCATTGGTCAGGGTTGTTAACGGGTTATCAGATGCAAAACCCGGCCCGATAGCTTAACGGCGTTCCGTTATGGTGGATGCCATGTGTTGGTCACTCTTGACGAAAGCACTTCTGTGACGCGCGATTTATCGTCATGGAAGTGGACACTTCCGTGATGATAATTTTGGTAATGTCATGGAACACTTCTACAACACAGGTATGACTATCTTGATTCTGTCATAAAATCGTCATGGATGTACATGCATGACAAAAAATGCGACCTACTATGACAAACACGTATCATCACGGAAGTGTATTTTTTTGTAGTGTGGGACGGAGGCCGAATTGCTAGTCGAGTTCTGAACGTGCCGGATTATCCTGTTGCGGGGTACTCCGGACTCGCTTGACGGTGTCCAGGTTCTTTATCGCCGAATGGGTTGTTTGCCTAAGAGGGCTGCTTTGTACTTCCGCCGCGAGGGCCGCAGTGTGCTCCTCCGTACGGAGCGAGCGCTCTATGTTTCCATTAACTATTATAACCCCGCGAGGTCCTGGCATTTTGAGCTTGAGGTATGCATAATGCAGTACCGCATTGAATCTGGCAAATGCGGTTCGTCCGAGCAGTGCGTGATAGCCACTACAGAAGGGGACGATCTCGAAGATTAACTCCTCGCTTCAGAAATTGTCCGGAGATCCGAAGACTACTTCCAGTGTCTATCCACCCGTCCTCGAAGGATGCAATCTGCTCCGGTTTGATTCCCGGTGCCGCCGCAGGTACGATCTCCCAAACACTGTCTGATGGCAGATCTAAGTCATGCTCGTCATGACTGTTCGGCATACCTGACATGGGCTCGAATCCGTCGAAGATCAAGTCTCTGCGGATATCGGCAGTATAGTTCAAGCTTCCGAACCTGACTTGATGGCCAGGGGTGTAGCTATTGATCTGCTCCAAGTGGCCAAGTGAGTTGGCCGCAGTACGAAGCCGCCGAATATGAAGATCTGTCCGGGAAGGAAAACCTCCCCCTGGACTGCGTCATTGAAGATGATTGAAGGAGCCATCGAGCCTTATCGTGATGACAAAGTGGAACTCTCAATGAAAGCACCAATGTCCGTGTCAAAACTGGCGGATCTCGGGTAGGGGTTTCCAAACTGTGCGTCTAAGTCTAATGGTAACAGGAGGCAGGGTGATGTAGGGTGGAACCCTAATTCGTCAATATTTCACGTTTGGAGGGGATCCTACGGAGGGAACACGAAGAACACGCGGAAGCACGAGGGGAAACACGGGGAAAACGAGAGAGAAACACTCAACCAACAAGGAATCGATCACACAAGTGCTAGATCAACATACACACATGAGATCCACAAGATACATAGTCAACTAGGGTAAGGATACAAAGGAACCGTTCATCTCCCGGAGGAGGCCTTGAATCCATGAGGGGATCTTCCCGTAACGGGGTCTTGTATCCGATGAGGGATCTTCTCCTAGACGGAGGTCCTGATCTCCGAGGAGAAGTAACCGGGTGGATGAGCAAAGGCTCTCACACAAATATGAGCTAATCCAATGCTAAGTCTCAATGTGAGAAGAGGGGGTCCTATATATAGAGTCTGGGGCGAAGGGGTACATGGGCTCAGCCCAACACGCGCACACAGGCGCTGGCTGGATGATCCAGACGGGGGTGCAGATGATCCGGGCTGGTCCGGATGATCCGGGCGGGGACCCGGATGAGCCGGAGGGTTGGCTGATGGTCGCGAGGGGCCGGATGTCCGGCTGGTGGTCCGGACGTCCGGGCGGGGTCCGGATGATTCGGGACGAGACCCGGATGGTCCGGCTTCGGGGGAGAGCTTCTGTTGCCTTTGGTCGCTGTAGCCGGATCGTCCGGACCAGGGTCCGGATCATCCGAGCTCTGTCCGGATCGTCCGGGCCTCCGTCCGGATTGTCCGGCCTCTCTGGTCCTTGTTGCTTTCTTCTCTCCATCTTCATGCATGCCTTCCGCTTCCGGTTCTCCTCGCTTCCTAGCCTCTTCATGGTTGACTCCTTGGTGCCTGAGTATGCATAGAGTTTCCGTTTGAGGTAGTAACCATGTCTCAAGTGAATCGAAGGAGAGTTGTGAGAGGAGTGATGTCACCTCGGTTTCAAGAGCTCTTGCACGTGCTCGAGTCATCGGTCCTTGTGGTGTTGTAGGTGTGGATGTAGAGTCCATGGGGATGATGGAAGGATGCTCCGCATCATATCCCCTCCCTTCGAAAGGATCCGACCTCGGATCTAGATCTTCATCACCATGGAAAGGCGAGAGGTCTTTGATGTTGAAGGTGTCGCTCACGTTGTACTTGTCGCTTGGTAGGTCGAGCTTGTAGCCGTTGTTGTTGTAGCGTGCTAACACCTTGAAGGGTCCATCGGCTCGAGGTAGAAGTTTGGACTTGCATTCGTTGGGGAAGCGTTCCTTGCGAAGGTGTAGCCACACGAGATTGCCTATGTTGAAGATCATGGGTTGCTTGTTGATGTTGAGCTTGGTAGTGAGTCGTTGTACGTGGCGCTCGATGGTGTGTCTTGTCTCTTCATGCATCTTCTTGATGTAGCTTGCACGGGCACTTGCGTCTAGGTTGGTGCGCTCTTGTAGATGTAGAGGTAGAATGTCCAATGGGGACAATGGGTTGAAGCCGTAGACGACCTCGAAGGGTGACTTGCCGGTCGTTGAATGTCTTGCACGGTTGTAGGCGTACTCGGCGATGGGTAGACACGCCTCACACTCCTTGATGTTCTTCTTGATCAACACGCGAAGTAGAGTGGAGAGCGTTCGGTTTGTCACCTCCGTTTGGCCGTCGGTTTGAGGATGGTATGCGGATGAGAAGAAGAGCTTGATTCCGAGCTTGGCGCATAGGGTCTTCCAAAAGTAACTCAGGAACTTGACGTCGCGGTCGGAGACGATTGTCTTTGGTACTCCATGGAGGCGCAAGACTTCCCTACAAAAGAGATTTGCAATATGTGAAGCATCGTCTACCTTGTTGCAAGGAATGAAATGTGCCATTTTAGAAAATCTATCCACAACAACAAACATGGAATCCTTTCCATTTTGAGTTCGAGGCAAACCAAGTACAAATTCCATGCTAATGTCTTCCCAAGGTTGATAAGGAATAGGAAGAGGCATGTAAAGACCATGAGATTGAGCTTTTGACTTAGCTTTGCGGCATGTTGAGCATCGGGTGGTGAAGCATGAGACGTCGCGAAACATCTTGGGCCAAAAGTAGTTCTTGGAGAGCGTGGCGAAGGTCTTGTCGCGTCCACAATGTCCCATGAGTCCACCTCCATGAGCCTCTTGCAAAAGTAGCAAACGAAGAGAAGACTCGGGTATGCAAAGTTTGTTAGCTCTCATAAGATAACCATCCTTGAGGTAATATTGTTCCCAAGATGTATGCGTCAAACATTTAGCATAATGAGGTGCAAAAGATGGATCACTAGCATACAAATCCTTTATGTGCTCAAAGCCTATAACATTCAACTCTAGTTGGGTGACGAGCGTGCATATGCGTGAAAGTGCATCGGAAACTACATTTTCTTTGCCCTTAATGTACTTGATCACATATGGGAAAGATTCAATAAATTCACTCCATTTGGCATGACGCTTGTTCAATTTAGTTTGACCTTTCAAGTACTTAAGCGTTTCATGATCGGTATGGATGACAAATTCATGAGGTCTAAGATAATGTTCCCAAACATGTAGGACACGCACTAAAGCATACAATTCCTTGTCATATACGGGGTAGTTAAGTTGAGCACCGGAGAGTTTTTCACTAAAATAAGTAATGACTCGTTTTTCTTGCATTAAAACTCTGCCAATTCCGGTACCACTTGCATCACAATGAACCTCAAAAGTTTTGTCAAAATTGGGCAAAGCAAGAATCGGAGCATGAGTAAGCAAGGACTTCAGCTCATCAAAAGCGTTGGATTGCAAAGGTCCCCAAACAAAAGGAGTATTCTTCTTACTCAAAGCATGCAAAGGGGCTGCAATAGTGCTAAAGTTTTTCACAAAGTGACGATAAAAACCTGCAAGACCAAGGAAACTTCGCACTTGTTGCAAATTGGTGGGTTGGGGCCAAGTTTTAATTGCTTTGATCTTAGTTTCATCAACATGGACACCCTTGGAAGAGACAACGAAACCCAAGAAAACCACTTTGTCAACGCCAAAAGTGCATTTTTTCAAGTTGGCATAAAGACTTTCCTTTCGAATGGTTTGCAAAACAAGCTTAACATGATCAAGATGCTCTTTCATGGTTTTGCTAAACACAAGAATATCATCGAAGTAAACCACAACAAAGATTCCAATGTATGGACGAAGTACATGATGCATGAGACGCACAAAAGTTCCGGGAGCTTCCGACAAACCCATAGGCATAACCAACCATTCATATAAGCCAAATTTTGTTTTGAAAGCAGTTTTCCATTCATCACCCTCATGAATGCGGATTTGGTAATAGCCACTTTTAAGATCAATTTTTGAGAAAAAGTTGGCTCCACTAAGTTCATCAAGCATATCATCTAAGCGAGGAATGGGATGCCTATAGCGCACGGTGATAGCATTTATAGGTCTACAATCGGAGCACAAGCGGAAACTTCCATCGGGCTTAGGCACAAGAATAACGGGAATGGCACAAGGGCTTAAGCTTTCACGTACATGACCGTTGTCGATTAGTTGTTGTACTTGCCATTGAATATCCTTGGTTTCTTTGGGATTGACATGGTAGGGAGCTTTGTTTGGAAGTGGCGCTCCGGGGATGAGGTCGATTCGATGCTCAATGCCTCGAAGAGGAGGTAGACCCGGAGGTAGCTCATCGGGGAAAACATCTTGAAATTCCTGCAAAAGGGATTGAAACACCAAAGGTAGCTCATGAGTGGTGTTAGTTTTTGGTTCTCCATCCTTGCACACAAGGACAAAGTGCATCACACTCGATGGGTTCTCACACACTTCTCTCATCTCATGTTTGGTGGCGAATAGTATGAGGTTTTTCTCTCTAGGCGAAGAGGCGCTCAAGTTTGGCTTGTGGCTCTCACTCACTTTTTGGTGGCTCACTTTCTCACTCTTCTCTCTTTGGTTGGTGGCTTGTTTGTCGGCTATCACTTGACTAGGAGACATGGGTCGTAGGACATATTCTTTGCCTTTCATCTTGAAGCTATAGTGGTTTGTACGCCCATTGTGGTAGACACCACGATCGAATTGCCATGGCCGACCAAGGAGGAGATGGCAAACGGTCATTGGGACCACATCACACTCCAAAGTGTCCTCATATGCACCTATTTTGAATGATACTTGGACCGTATGCTCAACTCGTATAGTGCCGGAGTCACTTAGCCATTGAACCTTGTAGGGTTGCGGATGCTTCTTCTTGACCAATTGGAGCTTGGAGCATAGTTCTTCGCTTGCCAAGTTGTGGCAACTACCTCCATCGATGATGACCTTGACGGATCTCCCATTGATGCCGGCCTTTGTGTGGAAGATGTGGCATCTTTGGTCTTCTTCTTGTTGATGTTCAAGTGTCAAGACCTTGGAGACAACAAGAGCGGGACTTGTATCTTCATCACAAAAGACATGATCATCTTCATCCTCGTTGATGCGCCGGTGCATGGCCACTTGCTCAATAGCTTCCATTTCATCTTCACTCATTGAGTCGTAGGTGCCATCGTCGTTGAGTATCATGGTTCGCTTGTTGGTGCATTCATATGACTTGTGGCCTCGGCCGCCGCAAGTAAAACACTTGAAGGAGCTTGTCTTGACGGTCTCATCGGTTGGAGTACATGATGAAGCACGCGGCTTGGAGTTGCTTGTAGTAGGAGGAGGACGACTTGAACTTGTATAAGCTTTCTTGTAACTTGACTTGTCGTCGTTGCTTGTAGAAGTCTTGGTTGATGTCGAAGTTGGAGTAGTTGTTGAAGCTTGGTTGTTGGAGAAGTCGTATGTCTTGGATGAGTACTTGGCGTACTTGAAGTCATCTTGCACTTGTCGTTCCGCCTTTGTAGCTTGATGCACGAGCTCAATGAGGTTGGAGTAGGGTTGGAAGTCGGCGATCTTCTTGATGGGATGATTCAGGCCATTCAAGAATCGTGCCATTGTTTGCTCATCATCCTCCGTGACATTGGCTCGAATCATGGCTATCTCCATTTCCTTGTAGTATTCTTCAACACTCTTTGTCCCTTGCTTGAGGAGTTGTAGCTTCTTGAAGAGATCACGGTTGTAGTAGGTGGGCACAAAGCGTGCTCGCATGACATCCTTCATTTGAGCCCAAGTGGTGACTGGAGGCTCACCTCTTGCTTGTCGGCGCTCAAGGACTTGTTCCCACCATATGAGCACATAATCTTGGAACTCAAGTGATGCCATAGCGATCTTCTTCTCTTCCTCATAGTTGTGCAAACGAAAGATTTTGTCGACCTTCAATGCCCATGAGAGGTACTCTTCGGGATCATTGGTTCCATTGAACTTGGGCATTGTGAACTTGAGCTTGCCATAGCGTTGTTCATCATTGTGTTGAGGTCGATGTTGATGATGACGTTCTTGACGTGGAGGGTAATCATCCTCATGTTGTTCTTGGCGAGGAGGAAGTCCATGATCAACTTGCTCTTGTTGACCTTGAGGTTGAGGTTGAGCTTGAGGAGCTTGTGGAGGAGCTTGTTGGGGTTGACGTTGCGCACGCGGATGGTAGTTCCTCTCTTGTATTTCTTCTCGAAGGGCTTCCTCTTGATTGCGCCTTTCGCGATTGCGGTTGGCGAGAGCTCGACTTGATGCTTGAGAGGCACGTTCCGCCTCAAGAGCTTGTGCTTCTCGTTGTTGTTGTTGAAGACGTTGAGCCTCGGCGTCTTGTTGCTCTTGGTGTAGGCGCACTCGTTCTTGTTCTTGTTGGTGACGAAGACGTTGTCGTTCTTGAGCTTGAGCAAACGCCACTTGGTTCGATTGAGGACGAGGAACTTGTTCATCAACTTGCTCTTGGGGATGCTTGTCAAGTAGCGGGTTGCGAGATGCATGACGGTATTGACGCGCGGCTCGTCGAAGAGTGTTCGATGATGGTGTACTTGTGTCGGAGAAGGAGTCGTCGGAGTGGCGACTTGAGTGGCTCCGTCTTGAGTGTGAAGAGGTAGAAGTACGCCGGTTCACCAACAAGGCGCGGATCTCTTCCATTCTTGCATCGTTCTATTTCTTGTGCGCGTCGAGTTTGTTGTCGAAGTAATCTCGTGTACGTTGCTCGGAAAGTCGCAAGTCGGTGGAGAGGTTGTCGATGCGTTCGCTCATTGCTTGTTGCTCTTGATGGAGAGCTCGTTGCGCGCCAAAGCGGTGGCTCTTGGTGACGTATGATGACATGTCGTCGTCTTGCTCGATGAAGAGTGGATTTGTAGAAGAACTTGGCCTATCCATCATTACAAGCAAAATTGTGAGTTGTGGAAGGAGAAGAACGAATACCAATGTACCTTTGACCGAAGTTGAAGATGAATCAAGTTCACTCAAATGCGGACAATGAAATAGCACTATTGGTACCGATCTTTGTCGATTCTCACACCTACACAAGTAAAAGCTTTTGGTGGAGCTTCGTTAGGATGGTGGCACAAAATTGATTGCAATCGTTAGCTTGACTCAGAAATGTTGAAGAAGATTTGCAAATTCGCATATGCAACAAGTAGACCAAGCAAGTAGTGGTACACGGAAACACACACGCAAAAAGATAAATGGGATTATGCAAATCAAAAATGAGCCAAAATGTGGAATCCACGAAAATGCTCTTGTTGCACAATACTAGAGAGACGCTAGCACGATTGCACAATAGGCGGATACGGAGCTTGTGCACAACCTACTAGGCAAAAATGCAATGATCTCTATCCCAAGTATGCTATATGTATGGTATTTCGGTGCAATGATCGAAGATGATCTTATATGACAATCTTAATGTTGTATGATGCTATGCTTGTTGCTTATAAGCTCTTTGCATATCTTTCCTCTTTTCTTAAAAGCTTGAGTGGCTCTTTCTCTTTTGAGCTCTTTTCTTATGCAAACTTGACGAACTAAGATAGCAATTGTGTATGCGATGACAACTTTGTGACACACAAGATGATTCCGAGATATGCACCTCGAAGGTATGTATGATATGGTGTATGCAACTAATGTGCACAAGTCACGTTGCCGGCAATACTCAAAGGCTAGTCTCGGTGGGTAAGCAACGCAAAAGATGGTATATGATGGTTATCAATGCAATTGCAAGGTATGACAAAGATGTCGTCGAAGTTACCGTCCGTAGCGAAGATGAGTAGCCGACCAAAATGAGCGTTTGTTGTTGATGTCACACCGCGCCTAAATAGCCGAAACACAAGAGGACACGGAAATCTCACTCAAATAGTCGAACTCAAATTCGAATGGTAGTATGGAGGTTGAGTCTTGGGGTTCGGCAAGTGGAAATGGTGGTGGATGGGGTGGGGAGGGTGTATATATGTGTGGAAGGTGGTGGTGGTGGATGGAGGACTGCAGAATCTGCAGTTTCGGCAGAGGAAGCCGGATGATCCGGGCCAGGAGCCGGATGATCCGGGCACGTCCGGATGATCCGGGACTTGGTCCGGATGATCCGGGCAGGTCAACCGCGCACGGGAACAGCTCGGGAAGAACTCGAAAATGGGGTGGAATTTGACGATTTCGGGGATTTTGGATGGATTTCGAGGGGAAGAAGGTGGGGAAACACAAGATCCATGAGTTACACACCGAATCCACGGATCAAAATCAACAAAACATCATCAAAACTAACAAATCACGAAAAAAATTTGGGGGTATTTTTGTGGGGATTTTCGGGTTTTAGGACGAAAACAACAAAATCAAGCTAGAAATCACGAGGTAGGGGCTCCAAAAACGAGATCAACGTGGCTCATGATACCATATGATGTAGGGTGGAACCCTAATTTGTCGATCTTTCACGTTTCGAGGGGATCCTACGAAGGGAACACGAAGAACACGCGGAAGCACGAGGGGAAACACGGGGAAAACGAGAGAGAAACACTCAACCAACAAGGAATCGATCACACAAGTGCTAGATCAACATACACACATGAGATCCACAAGATACATAGTCAACTAGGGTAAGGATACAAAGGAACCGTTCATCTCCCGGAGGAGGCCTTGAATCCACGAGGGAATCTTCCCGTAACGGGGTCTTGTATCCGATGAGGGATCTTCTCCTAGACGGAGGTCCTGATCTCCGAGGAGAAGTAACCGGGTGGATGAGCAAAGGCTCTCACACAAATATGAGCTAATCCAATGCTAAGTCTCAAAGTGAGAAGAGGGGGTCCTATATATAGAGTCTGGGGCGAAGGGGTACATGGGCTCAGCCCAACAAGCGCACACAGGCGCTGGCCGGATGATCTGGACGGGGGTCCGGATGATCCGGGCTGGTCCGGATGATCCGGGCGGGGACCCGAATGAGCCGGAGGGTCGGCTGATGGTTGCGAGGGGCCGGATGTCCAGCTGGTGGTCCGGACGTCCGGGCGGGGTCCGGATGATCCGGGACGAGACCCGGATGGTCCGGCTTCGGGGGAGAGCTTCTGTTGCCTTCGGTCGCTGTAGCCGGATCGTCCGGACCGGGGTCCGGATCATCCGGGCTCTGTCCGGATCGTCCGGGCCTCCGTCCGGATTGTCCGGCCTCTCTGGTCCTTGTTGCTTTCTTCTCTCCGTCTTCATGCATGCCTTCCGCTTCCGGTTCTCCTCGCTTCCTAGCCTCTTCATGGTTGACTCCTTGGTGCCTGAGTATGCATAGAGTTTCCGTTTGAGGTAGTAACCATGTCTCAAGTGAATCGAAGGAGAGTTGTGAGAGGAGTGATGTCACCTCGGTTTCAAGAGCTCTTGCACATGCTCGAGTCATCGGTCCTTGTGGTGTTGTAGGTGTTGATGTAGAGTCCATGGGGATGATGGAAGGATGCTCCGCATCACAGGGGACACGATGTTTTACCCAGGTTCGGGCCCTCTCGATGGAGGTAATACCCTACTTTCTGCTTGATTGATCTTGATGATATGAGTATTACAGGAGTTGATCTACCACGAGATCGTAGAGGCTAAACCCTAGAAGCTAGCTTATGATTATGATTGTTGTTTTCCTACGGACTAAACCCTCCGGTTTATATAGACACCGAAGGGGGCTAGGGTTACACAAAGTCAGTTACAGAGAAGGAAATCTATATATCCGAATTGCGAAGCTCGCCTTCCATGCAAAGGAGAGTCCCATCCAGACTCGGGATGAAGTCTTCAATCTTGTATCTTCATAGTCCAATAGTCCGGCCAAAGTATATAGTCCGGCTATCCGAGGACCCCTTAATCCAGGACTCCCTCACACCCCCCCTGAGCCGCCAGCCACCACCGGCCGAACCGCCGGCCCCAACGCCGCCTCGATGCCCCGAAACAACTCCCCACCGCCGCCCCGGCCAGCCCTCTAGGCCCCCCGCCCCCCACCCTGAACCCTAAGATAGATAGTGGGGTACCTCTCCGGCGAGCCCCCGTCCCCGCTGCGGGTGGTTTTTCCTTAACACCGGCGAGCCCCCCAACCCCTGAAAATTGACTGACCCAAAAGTCGATTCAGTCGGAAGTGTGGCTAAATCGGAGCAGAGAAGCAGTAGGAGCGAGGGGGAGAGCAGCAGCAGCTGGGAGAGCGAGCGATCGAGCGAGAGCCGGAGCAGCAATAGCAGATCCGGCTGGTATGGCCGCCGCCGCCGAAGGGGCCTCGCATTGGGGGAGAGCCGCCGTGGAGATGTCGCCCGCGGTGCCGGCTTCAAGGTAGCCGCTCCATGGGGGTGCGGGATGGAGCACCGTCGGCGCCGGGAGGTCGAGTTAAGGAGAAGGTGCGATGCGATGAGTGTACAACCTCTTTGGTGGTGCCGAGTAGGCCTCGGCTTCGTCCGAGGAGTCGGTGACGATGTTGCGGTTCCGGTGGAGCAGGTTAAGGCAGCGCTGTGGGGATGGAGTAGCCGCTCTAGACGAGGCAATTGTCGGAGCACCTCCTTGGAGGTGGAGGACGGGGCGGTTGAACTGGCGGGATGACGAGATGGACGACGGATCCTCATCCGGGGAGCTGGACGAGGGACGTCGAGCTGTTGCGGTGGACGACATCGTCGGGGAAGAGGCTCCGGCTGGGCAGCGGTGAGGTGGCGGACGGAGGAGGGTGGTGTTTCGCGGCTGGAGCGGAGAGGTTATGGAGGCCTGGGATTTTGAATGGCAAAAAGGGGGCGATGGGAGGGGGTGAACCATGACTTAGGGACGCGCTTGTCCAAAATGTAGGGTGTGTTACAAAAGTACCCCCCCCCCACCGATTTGAACTAGCGGCCTTTTCGACTCAGGGTTAGAAGGGGGATTTCGCCTGCCGGGATTTGGCAGCTGGAGGGAGTTTTCGCGCGCGTTGTAATTTCGGGATAGCAAGGCGCGGGTTGTGAAGGCGCCAGTTTTGGGAGCACGATATCTGAATTTTCGGGATATAACAAGATGCAGGTTGAATTTTAGGGACAAACCTAACATGTAGTAATATTGTACTTGTACGTACCAAATCAATTCGGACTTCCCTCAACCAAAAAGAAAACGAAAAAAATAAAACTATTCACACCACACAAAGAGAGAGTCTTGCCCCGTTTTACTATACAAATGCTATTCAAAGCTACTCCCTCCTTCCATCTATATAGGGCCTAATGCATTTTTCGATGCTAATTTTGAACAAATATTAGAGCAATAATATATGACATGCAACTTACACAAAGCACACCGTTAAATTTTTCTGTGAAAGGTTCTTTCAATGATATAATTTTCACATTGTGCATGTCATGTACTATTAATCTTGTCAATAGTCAAAGGCGGTCTTAAAAAACTCATTACTCCCTATATAGATGGAAGGAGGGAGTATGAATCCATGTTATGTCCAATTAAAAAATTTCGCTTCCTGTATAATGCATGTAACCTACTCATACCAACATTTTAGTGCATTCCAAATGTCTATACTACCGTTGTAATTCGAACCAAATTTGAATTCGATTATCTATGTCAATAAGAATCTACAATCATGATTTTTGCCAACTTCAACCATCATTCGTGTATTACCTTAATAACACACCACATGATTACTATAGAGATAGATATGAACTATGTGTACTACATGAACTCGAATTCTATTTTTTTAATACACTTGATATTGATTCCAAATAATAGTACATTTGATGTACTAACTATATATTCATAATCTAAACCATGTTCCATACGTACACCGTGTTTATCACACAAAGTATAGTGCCCCGCCCCCTACATTATGACAAGTATTTAGACATGAGTTGCAAAAGCCACACATTAGCCCAAATTATAATCAGTGTTCTACATTATGATATCTTCTTCAAGTATCTGTATCCACTTTTTTATAATGAATTATGATCTTTGTTCGTCTTTTACACCTTCACCATCCTCTTCTATTTGTAGCTAGCTAGCGCTAACTTTCTATCATCCATGCACACGCCCGCCCCCCTCTCACCCACCCTTAGCGTCCCCTCCATCGTGCACATTCATTATTTCTCTTTAGGTCGTCCACCCGCGGTGTGTGTAGGCCCCGGCTCCTTCTTTTCGACACACACCGGTCGATATACCTCTCTAACCAAGTGTGCCTACAACAAACACATATATACTTCCCCTCTTCTCTCCTCACCGTCCATGCCCCCCTATGTCCAATACGGTTCCACGCAGGTGCACGCTCCCGCCCCTCTTTATATTGATCACATACTCACGCACTCCTCCCCCTCGACATGGTAGGCCTCTCACACCACCTCCTAGCCACACCCCTCTCCCCATGTCTGTCTCTCCGGACCTTATTTGCTTCTAACAAATGCAGGCGTGTATATGAACTGATCTCCCTACATATAGCCAAGTCGACTATAATTCATTTTCCCCAAAGCACGGATACACTTACCTCACTAGTTATGTCTCACCCTTTCTCGGACACACGACGGTTGATCTTCCTATGTAGTTACGTATGCTTACCACAACCATATCTTCTCCTCTCATCATCCTTGCATACCTCCCGACCCGTCTCTCACATGCACGTGCATAGACAGACAGACATCCCCCGCCCTCTCTTATTGATATTGCACTCATACCCTCTGTTTGTATAGCAGGCCTCTCCCACCATTAGTGAGACGCCACTCCACCACCAACCCTTCGACGCTCTACCTTTGTCTTTCTCCCAACCTTATTCCTCTGCTACACATATCCATGGATGTCGATCAATCTCCCTCAATACATAGTTAGCTCTCTCTCCTTCCCCACACATATACTAGTTGATCGGTCTCTGCCCCCTCCCCCCCTCCCCCCTCCCCCCCACACACCGATAACTGAATGTTCTAGGTAGCTATCCATGCCACGGTGAAAAACTACACCTCTGCACTCTCAAATTCCAGTAGGCCAGCCGCCATGTATCTTTGACGTGGGCAAACACAAATTCGATGGAACTCTTTATCGATCACGCATCCACACACTTCATCCCTGTTTTCAATTCAATCAATATCTCACGTCCATGACTCCGTTTCACACACATTGCATATGTTACGTTTTTCTGTTTGAGATATCATCAACACATTGCCTCTGTTTCGCACAAACCATCTCTCTCACACCCACCCACGTACGTACCTGCACCTCAAGAAGAAGTGCACGCAGGACGCACGTACTCACGTATCGTTCCCTGCCACACCCGCGCGGGTACATGGTGGAGTTTGTTTCTGTACGGAAAGGCAGCCCACGTGATAATTTGACGCGTGTAGCGGTTGTTTACTCAAAGGAGGGTCGGGTACCACGCCTAGATGGAACAAAGTTTGACTTGACGCGTTAGTATTAAATAAAGTTATATATTCCTCAATGGCACGTACAGAATATAAAACGATTGCCGTGGGGAAAATGGAAAAATGGGTTTGTCTCTCATCACACCATCTCACACAAGGCGGCCGTGGCCTCTCTCTCTCTCTCAGCATTGGTCAGTGATCTGGCCACATCCCGTCCGCCAGCGGAAAGGGAGGATGTGCATCGTCTCTCCATTCAACGGCGTTGAGGCAGCACGTCCCGATCTGCGGTACCCGCCGTTCTATCTGACCAAGCTCCGGCGCGGTAGGGACTTCGCCACTTGCTCACTGCTGCAGTATGGGCAGATCCCGGCCGCTGGCGCCCTCCTAGTAACATCCCAACGACCCTCAGGTATATCCAGCCTTGCTCCACCGCCCATCTTCCCACGTTGCTGCATGTGGATCTTCTTTAGTTGTTTGCTTAAATCGTATCTCGGCCGGCGTACTTTCCATCTTGCAATCTCATCCTCAAACCATTGTTGATAAACCACCGTGTGCTATATTTCCCTTATTACATGGAATATGCTTATTTTTTGTCGGCGTATGTGTCTTCAACTCATGTTATTGGGCAGTAATTATTTCCTTTCTACCTCCTTTTGCAAACAGGGCTACCCCTTTTCACCTCGTTGCTATTGCGACCTTTTGGTGAACTGCACAAATCACTTTTTTCTTAAGAGTGTTTTGTGCAGTTCCGCCAAAATGTCACACGGGCAACGTTTTTACATTTCTGTGGGGACTACAGAAAGGGAGATTGGTTTTGCTATCCTCCTCATCCAACTCCGTGCCTAATCTTCTCCAATAAGAAGTTAGTCCTAAAGAGAGCTCGTAGAGGTGATCGGCTTCTATTTATGTGTGTTATGTTTCATCATCTAGTTCCACTATTATTGTAATCACACTGACTGGGTATCTTTGCAAACAGGGATGGTCTGCTCGATTTTGGTGGAGCTACACAAAATGAACGGATTGTGGTGTCCTCCATACACCTCTTTTTTGCCTACAGAGCTGGGTGAAACTAGCTGCCAAGCAATGGACATTGTGCCATGGAAATGGAGCCATGCCTACGAATAGCATCAATCAATTATATTTTTTTCTTTATCTGTACACCTTCTCACAACTTTGTCTTCAGTTGTGATGTGAATATTGACGCTGATCTATGAACCATTGAGATCCATTAGCCATGGTAGCCATGGTAGTTTCATTTGTATTTGATGGAATGTTGTAACGAGATAATCTCGAGGCCAGACACATGAATCCTAAGTTGAAACCTTTTTTTCCCGCGGGAACCAAATGTAACACCCCAAAAAAATTTAACCATGATTTATTGATTAAAATTTTGCATTGGTAAATTAAAATTTTATTTTCTGGATTTTTTTTCTTGATTCAGAACCACTCTTTTCTTCTGAGTTGTGGAGTTTCCACCCCAAGTAAAAACTTTTCAAATATAGTTGGAGTTATATACCCTCTCAAGAAACATTTCTTTTATCAGTGGAATTATTTATATGATTATTTTCCCTGAGCTTTATTTGTTTTAAAAATGATTTTTCATAAGCTTTAGAGCCTCTTTTGCACTACAACCCTTTCAAATACTTCTTTAAAATCCCCACCAAAATTTGGGGATGACATATGATGTCCCTAAATCACTTTTATACAAAAACCTCTCTTAAGCATTTGGAGATTTTGAGCTCTACCCCAAGTTTTCAAATCTGGTCTAGTTTGCACTTTTGCACTACAACCTATTTAAATATTCCTTTAAAACTTCCACCAAAATTAGGGGATGTCAGTAGGAGTATATAATTCATCTTTGTGCAAAAACCCACTGGTGTTCTTTGAAAAATATGAGCAAATCATCTTCTTTTGCTCTCTGGTCCAGTTTGGCATTTTCTACTGCAACCCTATTTTATTTTGCTCTAGTGCCCATGATCTTTTTCCTACTCATAGACCACCCTAAAAAACCCTTAAGTCCAGGAGAGTGGACCCATTGGAGTATTTTTGTCCATGCAATGATGTCCTTTATTTTCTGTCCAGAATTGGTTTTCTCAAAAACTTGCACTAACTAGTTTCTGGTTTTGCCAAACTAACCTTGCCACCATCACCTACATCTAAAGAGACTATGATCTGGAGTTTTTGGCCACCACAAGAGTTGCCTAGATGCCCTTGGCATTCTGTCAAGCACCTTGTGTGCATGGTCAGTTTTGACATAATTTTTAGTTTGCACATTGGACCTGCTTGCTTTGCCTAACCAGCATGTCTCATGGCTCTACCTTAGGCTATAGCCCCACCCTGCTAAACCTCATGTGGATTAGAGCTCCCTGGCAGGCATTGGCATTTCGTCGAGCACCTAGCGTGCGTGCTCTGGGCGCGGCCAGAGCGCGCGTTTTGCACGTGTGTGTGCCTGAGTCGCCGCGTCCCGCTGCCGCCTCTCCGCGCCCGTTCTGATCCCCTTCCACTTGCAACCAACGCGCCCGACCCCTCCCTCGTTGCAGAGCCGCCCTGGCCCCCTCCTGGCGCCCTATAGCACCACCACCGCAAGCCGCCACCGCCGCTCAGAAAGCCTCTGCCATGGACGGCGCCGCCCGAGCCATAGCCGCGTGCCAGCTGCCCCTGGAACAGCTCGAGCTCATCCGCGAGCTTGTTTTCTAGCGCACGTCGCCGCCATGTCGCCCTGCCAGCAACAAAACGGCAGTTCGCCGTCGATCTTATCCCCGACCGCCGCGGAACCGACCTCGGCCGCCTATAAAAGGAGCCCCCGAGCTCGTCCAGGCCCTCAGGCGACCTCCTACCATCCCCCTAGTGCCCCCACAGCCAGCAATCGGCGGAGGGAGGCCGTCTTCCCCCCCTCCGGCCATATCGGCCGCCGCCGCCCTCCGGTCCCGTTAGTCGCAAGCAGAGCCCCCCCGCCGTCCATCCAGTGCTCCCATCCTCTTTCCCTCGATCTTGCGGAGCCACACAACACCTCAAACTCGCTCGGGAACCACCGTACCCCAAACCCCCAAATCCACCCGAAGCCACCTCCGCCGCGAAGATCGCCGCTGGCGACTCCCTCCACCCCCGCCAACCTAGCAACCACCGGGAGGACCGCCCTGGACCAGCGAATCCATCCCTGCCCTCGGAATCCTGCGAGGAGCCGCCAATCGCCGGCGTCGATCGTCGGAACCCCGCCACCGCTCGGACAAAGGAGGAGGGAGGCGCGGGCGATTGGTCAAACCTGACCAGTGGGCCGAAGGGACCCACTGTCAGTGACCCCGCGCCGGCCCGCTGGTTTAAGTGAAGGCGTAAACCCAGAAGTACGCCTCCTCCGTTTTTTTATTTGAAACATTTTTCTTTTTTTCAGTTTATTTTAAAAACAGAATTTTGACTAAAACTTTGACTGGCTATAACTTTTTAAATATAAGTCAAAATTACTTGATTCTTTTTCTGTTGTTTCTCAAATTCTGTCTAGTTTATTTTCATATTTATTTGAAAATTTTCCAAACAACTTTTTTGTACTATTTTGAAACTATGTGTTAATTCAAATTTTCTCAAAATAGGATTTTTGAAGAAGGAAGCAACTTTCAAAAAAAAGGCACCCCACTTGCATACTCTTGAAGGCAAGCATTTTGAACCCTGGCATAATATTTTTTTTGTGTTTTTTGATACGGTTACAACACCACCTTGACATGGAGCATTCGTTATTTTATGTGATGATACGATCATACACATGAGTGCATAATGAAGATTCTCTACTGTTGGAAATGTGTATGCTTGTCATAGTAATCATCCTCGTATGCCTTTCATGCCTACCGGAAGGAAGCCGGGAAAGTCTCTGTCTTGGGTAGACACGAGCTTGTCTCTAGTTCCTCGTAGAGATGACTGTGTCCGGTATGGCATGATGAGGTATGATGAGTGGTGATTCTGTCTGTTGGTGGAAATATATTTGTTATGCTAATCATGCAGGGAATACTTAAACCTCCTGAGTCGACCATAGATCGAGTCTTGTTCCAGTAACCCCCATACTAGTTTCATACTACCACTTGTCCCTGCCGCAGGTAGGGTACAATTCAGTAAGTTGTCAACCCCTTTCTTGGCACACACCGTACAGAGAGGCCATGGTGGAAGATACCGGCTGCATCCTGTAGGCATGCCACTTGGTCCGGGGGCATGGGTGTTTCTGGTTGGGACCGAGAGGGGGGCACCCCTTAGTAGCGCGCGGTATAAATTTGATCCCATGCTAATCGAGGTTGTAGCCTCCCCACTTAGAGTTTTGCTTGACAGGTATCATGGGTGATTCCAGACACCGGTAAGTTAAGCCGGTGTGTGCAGGTCAGGTGTGTTTTCAATTAAAAGACCGTAAATGGAATTATTCCCGATGGACTAAAGGAATCTGTTACTCGTGGGTATAGAGTACACCCTCTTCAGAGGTTATAACTATTCGAATAGCCGTGTCCATGGTTAAGGACTACAGTCTGGGATGGGTCAAGTGTCGGTCTTCGAAGGAGAAACTGCTAAACCAGAATATGGATCATGGCTTGTGACTTATGATGATTATGATTATTATTATGTACTAACCCTTTATGTTATTTGAATTATTGAGTATCCCTGGGACGGTTCTACCTCCTGGATATTCACTGTGACTATCCTCTTATAAGCCCTTTATGTGGTGTCGCTGAGATGCCCGACTGTGGCATACTTGTTATTTTACTTTATAAGCCCTTTATGTGGTGTCGCTCAGACGCCCGACTATGGCATGCTTGTTATTTATTTACGTTATAAGCCCTTTATGTGGTGTCGCACAGACGCCCTACTGTGGCATGTTTGTTACTTATTTCAGTTATAAGCCCTTTATGTGGTGTCGCTCAGACGCTCGACTAAGGCATGCTTTATGTTATTGTCCTTTCGAGGCGTCGCTTCAGACACCCGATCGGTGCATTCTATTTCTACTCTCTGATTGCATATTCATGTTTTATATGAACAACCTGCTTGAGTGCATCATGGATTTTTATTTCGTGACTGACGTTGTGATCATAGAATAATTTGGAACATGATTATCATTTGTTAAATTATACCCGTGTTCATAATGTTTGCGAGTACATTCAAAGTACTCACTGGCTTGTCCCTGGCTATTGTCTTGGCCAGATTTCTTGCTTGGAGAGGAGCGTTGCGATGACAGCCCCGGAACCTAAGCAATGGTGATAGCAGCCTCGCGAAGATAGAAGTTATCCAGGTCAGTTGTTCCTGTGGGAAATGGAGTCCCATAGACGCTGAAAGACCACAAACCGCTTCTGCCATCAGCCACTAGAAACCATTTGTTGTACTCATAGGCCAGAATGATCTTGTACTACATGTTATGTATTTTTCTTGGAGTTTCTGTAGCAAGTTGGTGTCTCATCAGCTAACAGTAATCCTAGGGCTGGTGAGCACAAGGACCATTTTCTGGGAAATTAATATCCCGAAAATCCGGCCCTGACACCAAAGTTGAAACCTTCATAGCATCAAAGTGCAATTTCATTAATATTATCTGTACATATAAACAAATTCTAAATGATTGATAGCAATGCCAGAAACAATTCAACTTCGTTTCGCCGACATGTTGGACATCCTTCATCCGGCTCCACCTGCCATGCAGCAATATTGAGTGCACAACACAACTTCAGGGAAAGATTCACCCTGGTCGTTGCGCCGCAGTAGTAATGACTAGTGAGCAGTCAAATCACAGAGCCCCACCTTTGCCATAATAAGTTGCTCGGACGAAGCAACCATCATTTCTCTGTTCCTTGAATCCGCTGGTACTCACATATTCCCACAGTAATAAGTTGCTCGGGCGAATCAACCATCACTATATTCGCTCACATGTGATGACCACAGGAGCTATCCATTCAGATTGTGTGTTTAAAAAATAAAGGTCTATAACTAATGCGGCAAACTTTCAAAAAGAAACTAATGCGGCACCTTGGGCCAACGCGGCCAGATCGTATTTTGCACGAGAAATTACACACCATGTTTCGTTGACATGTGGTCCCATTCCAACATATCAGTGAGACGACGGTGAGTCCTTTTCTACTAGTATTTCCGAACGGACGTGTAGGCCGGGGCGCCTCTTTGTGTATCGTGGCAAACTAGTAATCATCCACCGACTCTTCGCCTTTCCCTCTCAATTTGGAACTGCTATCGCACGCTCTTCCTCTCCCTCCTCCATTTGCCTTCCCCCTTCCTTCTGCCATTGTTCGATCGTCTTCTCCATGGAGGGAACAGACCGGAAACGACCTCGTTATTCTTGCCCCGATCTGAAAGATGACGTGGTGGAGGAACTCATTGATTGGTGCGACGTCATCACCTCGGCTAGCATGGCAGGTTCGTTCAAGACCATTCTCGACTCAACTAATAACATCATTACAAGGAACCCAAGCGTCAAGGAGCGGTTTGATCTCCCCTATCTTCTTCGCCAAGACCCTGATGACTGGCACGGGGACGATGGAGGCCTCGCCTTGTGCAAGTTGATACCGCTTGATAATGATACGTATGATGTTAAGATGCCATCGCTTGAGGGCAAGGATTGGGTAGGCGCAAATGGAGATTGGGTTGTTTATATTGGGTACAACTGCGAGTGTGAACTTGTGAATGTGTACACTCATCACCGGGTTCCACTTCGAAAAATCTCAGTAGACTGCCCAGAGGTTGAGCACACTGGTATTGTACGCACGTTCAAATACGATCATGGTGACTGTCTTCTACGGAAGATAGCAATTTTTCGAGTTCCCAACTGCTCTTGGAATTACAAGAACTATGAAGTTGTTGCTGTCTTCGACAAGCTTGTTGCCGTCCTTTGTGGTTTGACTCGATGGATGTTGCTCAAAATCAGTTTCTATACACGGATGTGTACTGTGATGCAATTCAATACGAGGGTCTTGTGTTTGCTTCCACCACTCATGACACTGTTTTTGCATGGGATCCTCGAAGTTTCGATATGTTTGTCTTCCACCGTAATTATAATTGTTTCATCCACATGCATGCGGGTTAGCAAGTTTCCCTTTACTAATTAATCTTCTTCTTGTGTTTCCGAGGTCCTATGAACATTCCATCGTCTATACTTGAAAAAATTTATAACCAAGGGGGAGATGACGATGGTGATAATCACGGGCATGAGGACGAGCAGAACTTATATACTTAGTGGCGCCTGGCAACTAATTCCGATGGATCACCTCTTCTTGTCTGTATACAGCGCATTGACTTTGTTACTACTGAGGGAGCATGTGTTGTCTCCCATGGTCACACTCTCCGGACCTATTCCAACACTCATTGCATGGTATTCGGGATTGATACTACTGTGCTAACGCCAACACCTTCTCCCTGGTACAGAATTGATAGTCTTGGAGAAAACTCGCTCTTCCTTGGACAAAACTAAACGATGATGGTGAAATGCGATCCAACTGCTGTTAACACAACGTTACTAGTACCATTTATGAGAAGCAACTGTATCTATACCTCAGTCATTTGGGTGGTTCCCTACCCTGGTACTGATATAGTAGGCTGCTTCAGCCTGGATGATCAGTCCTGCGTTGGTCTCGAGATTGACAATAGATGGCCCGTCCCAGAGAATCACTTGTGGTTCAAAGCAAGCGTTTCCAACACCGAGGATTGGTTGGGTTGAAGTTCATTTCATTGCTTGTTATTTGTTGTGTGATGAAAACTTTAGTATTTATAATGTATCCTCGTTGTCGATGTGGGTTCATGACCTGTTGTATGAAATAAAATGATATGCCTGTGATAAACTTACTAAATTTAGGAATGGCTTTCGAGTCGCTTCTCTGAGTGAGTGGTGCGACGAGGCAAAAAAATATTTTTCCGAATACATAATTTTACGTGCATTGCAACAGGTTATCGAATGAGGCCAATCAACAATAGCAGTACACTATTTTTACTAGCTTCACATGATTCGTGCGTCCGGCGGGTGTTTTTACTGTAGCCATATGTTAATGTGTTCGCTGTACGTAACCAGCACCTCGAATCCTCGATACTACTAGTAGGAGTACTATATAAGTAGTAGGAGTAGTAGGGTGGCATGGGCCAGAACAAGCATTCACGTCCAGGAATACGACACGCGCCACCAGCACGACATTCATCTGACACCATATTTCTTGGAGTCCGTGCTAGAGCAATCTCGTCAACCTCGTCGTCTCTCTAACTTCAGCCATCGCGCGGCGCGCAAGGTGGGGGTTTGCCGATAGTCGGTTTCCTCAACTGCGGTTCGACTTGTAAGGCCAACTCCAATGCACGACCCCAAATGGACCTCCATTTTGCACGAACTCCAACGGTAATTTTGACTAGAAAAGCAAGACCAAAGAAAACAAGAACCACAAGAATACATTTTAGAAGATATCCAACTTCCATAATTGCTCCTGTAAGTTCGATTAGTGCCTTCTCGATGCATTCATTGTTGATCTGTGGAGGCTCGATCTTGCGTGCTTCTTTCTTCTTCGAGTGTAAAGAAGTACTACCTCCATCCTGGTTTATAGGTCCCCTTTGTTGTTTGTGCCAAATTTTGACTAAAGATTTAACTAACAAAATATTAATGCATGTCAAGAAAAATTATCTCACTGGATTCGTATTTGAACATAGTTTTCAAAAATATAATGTTTGGTGACAAGCATGAACATTTTATTAGTTTAATCTATGGTCAAAATTTAGCATGAAATACAATGGGGATGTTGCTTCCTCGCATCTAGTCTCATGTCTAGCCTCTATTCCAGTAGGAGTATCAACAAGTGCACTAGTCTCCTCTCTAGCCTCTATGCTAGCTAAAAGTGCTAGAACATCTACTAAATTGCGCTCTATCAATATATCGATGTACTCTTCTTTCCAATACCAATAATTGCATCCATTCTAGTACATAATAAAATTTTTAAGTTAGCACAACTAGTCTAATCCAAGAGCACAACCGAAGGTTTGGTCGGGTTCTTCCTCCTTTTGCCGACACGTGGGACATCCAGCATCCAAGTCGTGTCATGCAAGAAAATAGAGTGGTAGTTGAAGCCACGTGATGTGCATCTTGGGTTAAACTGTAAATAGAATCTTACTACTCTTGAGTAACTCCAAAAGAGGCCACCGAAGATCTTTATTCGATTTTTTTTTCATCACCAGCAAGTCGAGGTGAAAGATATGAAGGTTCAGTGGGTCCTCTTGCATTTTCACTGACATGTGGGACAGCATGTGAGCAAACAGACGATGGGCTCACGCGTCCGCTGGCTGGCTGAGAAGAGAGATAGAGGAGGGCTGAGCACGGACTCCAGGAAATTTGTTCTACGTAACCAGCACCTCGATATTCGCGTGTGGTTGTTTCTAGAATAAAAAGAGGTACCCTTACTTATGTTACTCCCACTACACCTAGCCTAAGGTTAGTAGGTGACCTTGTGCTTGGCTCTTCGCCTCTTCTGGAAGTCGATGGTTCTACAGTAGTACTTCTGGCAATCTGACACCAAATGAACTGCTGCACATCCACCGCTTGTAAGCAAAAGTTTCTCCTCATCTTGCGAGCCACCGCGCACGCGTCGGCGAGGGAGAAGGCGTAATCAAGCTTCTCGTCATTCTGCGAGTTGACAGGACACATCAAAGTTATTTAGTACATACTCTCTCAAAAAAAGGGCTGATCATGTCATCGCTACCATCCCGTGCTCCGTCGTTGAGTACGTGCACTATTCACGTGCCATCGAGGAGAAAAAATATTGCATAGGTGCCATCGAAGTGCACGACTCACATACGCACTGCTTATTTGATTATCTCCATTTCCTTGCATGACACGTGCACCTTGATGCTAGATGTCTCGCATGTTGGGAAAAGGATGAACAAAGCTCACGTAAAAGAAAAGAGTTGAGGAGCATAGATTCCTGACAACCGAGAAGGAGCAAGGAACCTCACGGTGGAGCATCCGCAAGGAACCTTGTGCGTTTTCCGCTGTTTTTTGCCACCTGCCCACCTATAAACAAATAAAAGAACATGAACTCTTCGCTAACCACTAGAGACGGTACATCAGGATGCTAAGTTGAAGATGTTTTATACTCCCTCCGTTCCCAAATATAAGTCTTTTTAGAGATTTCAATAAGGGACTACATACGAAACAAAATGAGTGAATCTACACTCTAAAATATGTCTACATACATCCGTATGTTGTAGTCTATTTGAAATGGCTAGAAAGACTTATATTTAGGAACGGAGGGAGTAGTTTATATTGATAACCACGCAACAAGCCACGCATGTACAGGACGCATGAAGCCACGCATGTACACAAGCCCACGCACTAACTCCATCCGATCCAACTCATGCACATACGCGCACAGCATGGTGCACACAACGCATGTACACAACACGTGCATGCACACACGCTCAGCCGCAGAATGCACGTGAATAACACATGTGTGCGCACACACTCGGCTGCATGGAGGCGTGCACCATCTTCGGCGACGTTCAGCTTGTCGTGCTACGGCGAAGCTCGCATGCAACAGCGCCTACGCATCTCTTGCAGCACCTCTTTGCCATCGTTGCTCAACGACTAGTCGGTGATGAAGACAACTGCAACCTCGGCCTTAGAGCTATCACCAATGGAAAAACACGCACACTACATGCACACGAGCACGTACGGAGTGCCCACGACATGGTGCGTCCCCAGTTACCTCAACTCCTTCTGCGCATGTTGTCAATCAAGGCGGATGCATGCTAATGATGATGTGGGTGTGATCTTCTAGGACTCAGATGATGACGAGGAAAATTATGAGACACAAGGTGACATACACCGTCAAGGTCCACGGTCAAGGGGGTGCTAGTAAGTGCTTAGATGTGCTTAGATGAGGTGCTAAGTGCATTAAATGGCTTGGCAACTCAACTCTTCAAGGCATAGGTGCTTATTTTATTGGTGCCACATCATATTTTATTCCTACGTGACAGGCTTAGCAACTATACATGGTGGAGCACTGGGAGAGGCCAAGGCTGGTCATAGTGGGGAGTAACTTATACTGTAACATATTACTATGTTACTCTAAACATCTCTATAAACCGGAAAGGAGGGAGTAGTAACATAGACTAGTGTCATATGCAGAGTATGGGAGCACATGATATTTCCCCGTCCGTACCGATTCCAAGTTGGCTTCTCACCTTCTTGCCCAACAAAAACCCCTCCACCCCCCCGCGCGCGCTTCCCGCCCGGTGCCAACTGAGCCCGCCGCTCCACATTGATGGCAAGTCAGGGTGACGCAACCTCTCACTGCTTCTGACGTTGAAGCGGCGCGCCGACCGAGGTCACCGCCCGCTGCATGTTCGGCATTTCAGACTAGACAGTGGAGAGTAACTTTAGAGCAAGTACTACAATTATATGACATAAGCAGGCTATAAGGATTTAAATATAGTATTTGTTCTTAGTTGAAGGAGAGAGAAGAGGAGAGAGAAGAGAAGCGGATTGTAAACATGTAGCCGATTGTACTCCAACATACTTTGTGAGACAAAAGGTGGGGCCATTATTAATGATATAGTATTTATACTAAAGGGACTAATGGACGCCTTAATTACTCTGCTTTTTGAGACAAACCTTGGTGGGGCTATTATTGACTTGGATGTGGGGTTTGGGGGCCAAAGGCCAACTATTATACTCGCACGACGGACCTGACATGCTCTACCCTAGCCGCCGCTATATCATATGGTTTCCCACCTTTCCAGATCTTAGCACTGCCACGCAATTCTTCTCCAGCCCTCCTTCCGGCGTGCACCGTGAGAAGGGACAGTAGTCCTCCAAACCCCGCATTTCGTGATCATGTACGGGAGAGGAGCGATTAGGGTTTTGGGGAGCACACTCCTGTGACTGCTGCCAGCGACGACTTCCTCAACGACAGCCTTCTTCCCCAATCTCCGTAACCTCTTCATCAACGACATGAGTGACGACATCAACCACATCGGTTCTTCTCCCGCTGTACAGTATGTGATTTTGTCCTCCTGGTTTAATCTGCATCATTACTTTGATGTTTGCAATTGTCGTCATGATCTATTTACTGCTGATTTAGATTAAATATCATAGTAAATTGCTCATATATTCAACAATCCAATCCAAAAACCTGATTATAGGCAATTTACTCCGAGTGGTCTTGCTATGCTTTTGAAGCCGCCTACTTTTAAGGGGGTGCAATATAAAAGGTGGCGCACAAGAGCAGTATATTGGTTTCAGATCATGTGCTGCTATGACGCCACTAAGGGTAAGCCTGAGGGCGATCTTAATCCTACACAGCAGGAAGCTTTTCAGAACATGGATACCCTCTTCAAAGCCGCCCTGCTGAGTGTTCTTGACGATTCCATTGCGGATTCATATATGTCGTCTGATAGCGGTAAAGACATGTGGGCTGCGCTTGAGGCCACGTTTGGGCCCTCGGGCGCTGGCAACGAGTTGTACGTAATGGAGCAATTCTGTGACTACAAGATGACTGATGAGCGCTCTGTTGTTCAGCACACTCATGAGATACAGTCACTCTCTATGGAACTTGAGTACTTTAAGTGTGTGTTGCCGGACAAATTTGTTGCTGGGACCATCATTGCCAAGCTTCCACCTTCGTGGAACGATTTTGCTACTTCTCTGAAAGAAGAGACATGAGTTTTCTGTTTTGGATCTCATTAGCACTCTTGATTTTGAGGAGAAGGCGAGAGCAAAAGACACACGTGCTCGGGTCGCTGAGGGAGCTTCTAGTGCCAACATGGTACACGAGAAGAACTTCCAGCCCAACCAGCCCCAAAACAACAAGAAAAAATCTCACGGGAAAGGCAAGTTTGATGCAAAGAACAAGTTGTCACATTCTACCAACTTCAAGAAGAATTCTCATAACGGGAAGGGATACAAACATCAATTTGGTAGCACCGCACAAAATTTATATGGTTGCATCTTCCTATAGTCAGCTAACCTCATGGTGCTCCAGGTATTCCTACATTCGTAACTAGGTACAATGACCACCGCAAGCTGAAATTAGCTTATTCGTACGTTGACTTGATGAATGCAGTGCGGAACGATGCCGTCATGTGTGGAGGAGCAAACAAGCAGTGCAACCGATTTTCTTTATTTCCACACCTTCTCACAGCTTTGTATTGGTTATAGTATGGTGAATCATTAAGATGCATAGACATGCTAAACTTTTGTTCTTCTGAATGTTAGTATGCATACCATATCTTCTGAAGCTTAGTTTAATGTGATTGTCTGCATCCAGTACCGCATCCTCTAATTTGGTGGATGCACACAGAGAAAATAAATATCCTTAATTTACTCCATACCCACCCTATTAAATAGGTCTAGTAACAAACCAGGCGCATGTAGTGGCCGGCGGGCACATGCATCCTGCATGCATGGCCAGTCAGCCAAGTCCATGTGCCAGCTCCAATGCAGCAACGCAAAAGAAGAGAGCGGTTCTTGGGAAAAAGCGAGTAGTTAGTGCAGCGCGCCTTATAAACACGAACAGAAAAAGCGAGTAGTTAGTTCTCCCGCTTCTGTCTCCCCCACACCCAATTCCCCCTGCTCCCCAATCTTCCTCACTCGTCCAGAAAATCCCCGCTCACCTTCTTCCTCACTCGTACAGAAAACGCCTGCTCCTCTTCTTCCACTCCTACAGAAATCCCCAGCCCTCCTTCCCCACTCGCACTACCACTAGGCTCGTCTCTGGTTACTCTGCTCAAACCCGTGAGCTCGGCGCAATGCCCAAAAGGTAAATGGAGTCGGCTGGCCCCAGCGACAGGAAGATGAGGCTCCCGCCAGCGGTGATGCCGGTTGTAGATCCCGACCTGGTATCGCGGGGAGAAGCGGCGAGCCCCCCCCCCCCCCCACCCGGATCTGAGGAACCGGTAGAATCTCCGGTGGACCACATCAACGATCTCCCAGAGATCATCTCGCTTCTCCCCACCAAGGATTGCTGCCGCACACAAGTCCTCTCAACTCGGTGGCACCCTCTATGGTGCACCGCGCCCGTCAATCTCGACTGTCGTTAGATATATGTCCTTCCTGAATTTGATCTCCTCAGAGCCATTGTCTCTTCTCACCAGCAGGGCCCCGTTCAATGGCTCTGCATCCTGACACGCTACCTGTTGTCCATACCCGGCAAGGTGGACGCTTGGCTGACATCCCTTGAATTCGAAAACTCCAGCAGTTTGAATTGTACCATTACCACAAAAGTTTCATACGGCAAACACACCAAGAATTCGTGCCCACACCACTGTTGTCCATCTCGCGGTTTTCCTCCTCTCTTCACACCGCCACCTTCGCCCGGTGCCATCTACCAGATGATTTGGTACAAATGCTTCAACTCCCACTGCTAAAACAACTTTCGCTTGTGGTTGTTTATCTGTCGGACGCCTCAATGCACAGCATCATCCACTCCAGTTTCCCTGCCATGGAGCGCTTGCTAATTGTTTTGGGAATAGAAATCGGTATCAGTTATCTCCAAATAAAGTTGCCTCACCTTAAAAGCATTGGAATTTGTTTTAAAGGACAACACCTCATCATCGAAGATGCCCCTTCACTTGAAAGGTTGCTCCTTGATAATTGTTATACACCTTCACAAACAACTGTCGTCTCTGCGTCCAAACTAGAGACCTTGTGTGTAATTCGTGACCCGTTTAATAATCACAAGGAGTTGGTGTTTGGCTCCTCACTTTTCAGGTATCGTATATTATCATCTACACATTTGTAATCATATGCTGCATTTTTCATTTGTGCACATAAGTTTTATATCATCTTGGAGTACACTTTGGGTACAAATATTATGTTATATGCTCAATGAAGAGTTCGTCCATTGATAGCCTATCAATGCTGCTGGATTCTGTCAAGATCATATATATCAGAATGTATAGTTTTGATCTGGACATAATTATTGGCTTGCTGCGATGCTTTCGATCTCTGGAGAATTTATACATAGAGGTGATGATTTCATGCACATTGAAAGCCCATATATATTGTATTAGAATTAACTGTTCAGCTGTCGTTCTTTCGACATACTCTTTTTTCAGACCTTAACTGTTTTCAATCTTCATGTCTACTTAGGCAGAACCACATGGAGAAAAACATATAACCAATCGGTGGCGTAATAAGCACAAGGATTTTCTCAGTTCTCATGGCATTCGTTTGAGGACAATAACGATGGAACGATATGCATCCAACCAGGCAAACAGAAGCTTTGTCACATTCTTCCTGTTGAATGCGAGGTTACTATTGTCAATGAGGCTTAATTTTTACCGCAAGAGATTTCTCACGGACGGACATGTTGAACAGCAAAAAAATAAGTTTCAGGTGGACAAATGGGCTTCTAAACGTGCTCGGCTTCTATTTACAACCAGTTGTAGTCATCCTGAAATAAATTTTTTTGCACAGGATGTTGATTTTATGGATCAGACGATCCATTTGTTTGTGACTGCAAAAAAGAGTGGTTGGGTTAGATGTTACTGTCATGTTCGATCTGGGTTTTGTCTGAAAATTTGATGAACAATTAATCCTTGGGCTTTTTGTAGCATTTGTATGCTTGAGTTGCATGTTGTTGCCCTCGTACTCCCCTCCACCTGCCACTACACTGCCGCATCTTCCACGGCTGCTGTTCGTTCCCGTCCGAGGCCTCGCCATTGTTCTTCGCCTTGGTTCGCTCGCTGTGCCCGCCGCCATCTCGCGTTGTCAACATGATCAACAACCAAGAGGAATCAGGAGATGGCTGTACGTGGAGAGGCTGACAGAAGGGACCCAACAAGGTCATTGCATTTCGCAAGCAGGTGCCTCGTTATTACAAGCCAAAAAATACTTCCTCCTAATTGTTTGACAACTAGGTCCCACGCCATTGTCAATGTAGTCAATAAACGTGAAAATTACACAACGAGCGGATAACACCTGGGACCCAGCAGCTCGCCCAGTTGTTTTTTAGTTTCAGAGAGGGAGCTCAACTGCGTGCCGTGCGGGGGCTGTGGCCCGTCTAGCCCACGCTTACGCTTTTATTAAGCACATGACGAGCCCAGTTGATATAGTTTTTCTTTCTGAAATTGGCTAGCCTAGTTCTTTTTTTGGAGAATACCAAAACCAAGGCCTACTTGCTTTTCTCAGCCCTGCTGGGTTGCAAATCTTTCAAGACGAGGAGGGATGTAAGTAGTAAGAAATGGGCTTCCCCAGAAAATGGGCTATAAGTTGTAAGAAATGGGCTGTAAATTTTTAAACCAAAGCCAACCGGCAATTGCATTAAAATGTCATTTTTTCAGGATTTCTCTACTCTCTACTCTTATAAAAAACAAAGCCAACTGGCAATTACATTAAAATATCATCTTTTCTCCCACAAGATAAACTACTCATACAAATGCATCTTCATGTTCCGTGCAACGAACGGGCATCTTGCTAGTCAAGATTCTAAATTTAATTCATCTTTTGTGTGGAGAATTGTTTTTTGAATTTTATTTTGATATATTTTTTTGAAAATTATTTTTATCGTGACTCAAAATTTCGTAATTAAAAGAGTTAGGACCCCACCGAAATATGCAAATTTTCGTTGAATTTTTTAGCAGTGCCCAGAATATATGGTATGTAATGCTAATAAAAAGAATATGGGCTTCAAATATCCTTAAAAATTAGCAAATGGGCTGTAAATTATTGAAAATAATGGCTAATGGGTTGTATGCTGTTTTGCATAGATTTGGAGGCTGACTTCTGGGCCTACTAGGTTGACGATGACGCTGTCCTAAATTTTTTTTGACACGTACGCAAGGCTTTGTCAACTTAATCAACACATAGAAGTAACTGTTGGATGTCTATCCAACGGCCGCCGTGCTTCTTCAATCTCAGATCTTCCTGCTCCAGCCGCCCAAACCAGCGCCGTCGGGACTGCCTGCTCCCTCCTCCCGTGGCTGGCTGTGCTGCCGCCATGCCATCCCTCTAACCACCCACACATCCTGTTATTTTCCGGCGACGTCAGCCTCACCCCGCAGCCGACCAGTCAGCGCTCGTACTCCCCTCAGCGTGGGCATCCGCTGCGGTGGCTTCGCCGGCTCCGGGTGGTTCTCTTCCTGGGCCTCACCCTCGTCCACCGCGTTTGTGCTCTCTGCGCGGCGAGGTCAACATGGTCAACAAACAACAACCATCGGAAGAGGCTGCCAGTAGTGACCCACACAGGGAAATGCCTCCTGATAGCAGGGACCCACCGGAAGGGCCTCTGTATTTCGCGAAAAAAATGTTCCCCCCGCTGTTAGCTTGGACCCACCGGAAGTGCCTCCTTATTACGCACAAAAAAATGAATACTCCCCCTGCTAGCTGGGACTCACCTTCGTGGGAGACTGACTTGTGGGCCTACTAAGTTGATGGGGACGGAGGGCTTTGTCAACTTAGTCAATATGAACGATTCTAGCTCCAGTGACCATACGTTGTCGATCCGACGGCCGTAGTGCTTCTTCAACCACTGGTCTTCGTGCTCCAGCCGCCCAAAGCAGCGCCGGTCGTGCCGCATGCTCCTGCCTCCCGTGGCTGGCTGTGATGCCACGGAGGCCTCACCGCCCCCTACTAATCCCACCGCTGGCCAGACCATCCCTCTACTCATCCACACCCCCTGTTATTCTGCGGCGACAACAACTTCACAACGCAGCCGAACCAGTGAACCTCGTACTCCTCTTCGCGTGGGCATCCACTGTTGCGCCTTCCCCGGCTCCGCGTCGTCCCCTTCCTAGGCCTCGCCGTCGTCCACCGCCGTGGTGCTCTCGGCGCGGCATGGTCAATGTGGTTAACGACCAACTTCCATCAGAAGAGTACTTTACATGGAGAGGCTGAAAGCTGGGTCCACGGCAGCCGCAAGGAAGTGCCTCCTTATTACGCGCAAAATAAGTATTCCTCCACCAGACAGCAGGGACCTACCAGACGGGCCATTGTATTTCACGAAAAAAAAATCCCCCCTAACTGCTGGGACCCACTAGCTACATCTTCGTACGCAAGGAAGTGCGTCCGGGCAAAAAAACGATTCGCCCCCTGACTGCTGGGACCCACCAGCTACATCTTCGCACGCAAGAAAGTGCCTGATAGTGGGGACCCACCTGGTCGAAGCGTACGTAGCGTTGTCATTCTGGTCACGAACGTGTACGTACATACTGGTCGATGTAGAGGCGCGCACATGTTGTAGTAGAGGCGCGCACGTAGTATGTACACGTACTGTCGGTGTACTAAAGTAGGGGTACCTTAGTACCCCGAACTTGTGCACGGGCAGTCGCAGCGTCCTGCGGCAAGGCTTGCCGGGCATCCGCCAAGACCCTTCGCTATTCATATTACTGCCATTCAAGAACAAAGTGTTAACCGAGAAGGCAAGGCCCCGGCAAGAGAAGCTTGCCGGGAAGGACAAGACCCCGGCAAGAGGAGCTTGCCGGGAAGGCCAACCAAGGCACTTCAGAAAACTTGCCGCGACGCTCCGCACGTCCCGGCAAGACCCGACGAGCGGCAAGCTTGCGGGTGCGACAAGACAGCGACCGCGGCAAGGCACTTGCCGCGGCGAAGCCACCACTCTGCACAAACGCTCCAGCGCATTCGACGACGTGTCGCCGCGGGATTGCTCCTGGTGCACGTGGCGGGTAGCTGTGCAGCCAAGCGGTGCGGGGTGGCAAGTGAAGATGACAAGGAGGCCATCGTGGCGATCGGTGGCACCCCTAACGGTCGTTTCCTACACTGTTGGAGCGACCGGACGGGCATTAAATGCCCTTGTCCCCTGCTGTCAGAGTTAGGTAGGGGGCACTGTTGATAGCGGTTGTACCAACCCCCGTTTTTACCTTTTTACCCCTCTTTCTACGCTGCCACCTGTCGGTGACCCCTTTAGACTATAAAAAGGAGGCCCATGCGCACGTAGAAGGGGTTCGACTCATTCGACATTACAACACACCCACGCTCTCGAGCAAGAACAGAATAGAAACACAAAGCAGCTATAGGAGTTTTATCTCTCCGGAGAGCTCCGAAGCTGGGTAAAATCCCTCGCGTGCTCTCGCCTCGATCTGCTCTTCGTGCGCTCTCCGCTCCCTTGCCGGACCAGAAAGGGGCCCTGCCCCATAGGTGTTCGTTCCCCACGACATCTTTGGCGTGCCAGGTAGGGGGGCGTCGAGGTCGTGCGTATCTGATCCGGCGTCTGCGCGTGCTACATCAACATCTTCGTCGACATGCCACCGAAGAAGAAGGCTTCGGAGGTGGTCGCTCCGTCTGCGACTATCTTACCGCCACCGGAGCAAACGGGCGGTGGGGTGGACGCCCGCGGAGGGCCACCATTCAGAGCCTTATATGCTTCGCTAACGGCGACAAGCCCCGGCAACCGAGCACATCGAAGCCCCGGCAAGACGCCCAGGCGCAAGCCGACGCCGACAAGACCGCTGGGGGTGCCACCACCGTGCACTCCCCCCCTCGAAGGCCAAGATCGCCGACTCGCCGGGCCAACCTCGACACCGACTCCACCGCGTCGTCGGACCCGCGAGCTCGCCGCAATCAACGCCAAGTTCTCCAAGAACGACGACATGAAGACGCTCGCACTCGCATCGAGCGTCAAAGAGAAGCGCGGCGTCAATCAGACCAGCGCGCTGGGCCCACTGTCGATATGCATGCGCCAGGGGAACCAGGCGACTTGCCGTACGCGGTAGGTTGCCCTGCGTTCACCCGTGAGCTGCGGCAGGTCCAGTGGCCCAGTACCAAGAACTTCAAGCCAGACGTGCCCGAGAAGTACGATGGCAGGATACAACCGTCAGATTTCCTCAGCGTCTACACCATCGCGGTGCAGGCTGCCGGAGGGCGAGACGAGAAGATCCTCGCCAACTACTTCCCGCTGGTGCTCAAGCCCAACGTCAGATCTTGGCTCATGCACTTGCCGGACAACTCCATCTCTTCGTGGGCGGACCTGTGCCATCAGTTTGTCGGCGCCTTCATAGGCGGTCGCAAACCCCATGGCCAGGAGAGCGATCTTCATCTGCTCGCCCAGAAGGAAGGAGAACCCCTGCGCAAGTATATACAGAGATTCAGTCAGGTGCAGCGCAACATCCCAGACGTCCACCCTGCCGCGGTTATCAGCACGTTCCATCAGAACGTGCGTAACCGCAGGATGAGGGAGGAGATGGCGATGTGCAAAATCAGAGATGTCAGCGAGCTATATGCTCTGGCCAACAAGTGTGCACGGGTTGAAGAGGGGAGGAGACTCCCCGGAGAGAACGCAGGAGCAGAAGGATCTGACAGTGAGGACGCCCCTCCGGCAAAGAAGAACCGGAGGCGGAATAACAGAAAGAGAAAGGCTAAGGATGTGCTAGTTGTCGAGCAGTCCGGCAACGGAGGCGGTTCCGAGAAGGCCAAAGCTGGTGACCCGGCGAGGCTGTGGTGGCCGCCGACAAGCAAGACGGCTCCGGCAAGCAGTACTGCAAGATCCACCGCACCAAGGGCCACGACCTCCAAGCTTGCAAGAAGGTTGAGCAGATGGCAGAGCTACAGAAAGCTAAATACGAGCGCCGCGACAAGGAGAAGGCCCAGGAAGGTGGCGGAGGATCTGGCAAGAAGCGTCCCGCCCGGGGAGGGCGCCGCGGCAAGGCCAAGCAGCGCCAAGGAGACAGGCCTCCCCGTGGCCGCGACAAGGATGAAGACGAAGTTGAAGATGATGAGATGGAGGAAGATGAGACCGACGAGCAGGAGTTTCAGAAGGCAATGGAGGTTTTGTGCGTCGACGATGGTGCTTCTCTGCACACCTCGCACCGCCAACTCAAACAGTGGGTGCGGGAAGTGAACGCAGCAGAACCGTCCGTCGAATCACGCAAGCCCCTGAAGTGGTTCAGCACGCCCATCATTTTTGATGTTGAGGACGACCCTGATCGCATCACTGCGGTCGGGTGCTTGCCGATGTTGGTTTCGCCAACAATCCACAACCTCAAGGTCACAAAGATGTTGGTTGACGGTGGGGCCGGCCTAAATCTGATCTCTTCTACGGTGCTCAAGAAGCTCCAGATCCCCGACAGCGAGCTCGAAGAGACTGGTACCTTTCAAGGAATCAACCCGGGAAGGAGCAAGCCAAAGGGGAAGATCACATTGCCAGTAACTTTTGGCAGCAAGCTGAACTTCAGGACAGAGAGAGTCATGTTTGACGTTGCCGATTTCCCATTGCCCTACAATGGGATACTCGGCCATCCAGCGCTTGCCAAGTTCATGGCAGCCTCTCACTACGCTTACAATGTGCTCAAGATGCCTGGTTCGATAAGTGTTATTTCTGTCCATGGTGACAAGGAAGATGCACTTATCTGTGCCGACAAGATCTACCGGGAAGCAGCAGCCGCAGCAGAACGCAAACCACTTGCTGCTGAAACTCCCGGGGGGAAGAAGAAGACCAAGTCCGGCAAGAGTAGCTCTGATGCCCACTCCGGCAAGCGCACCTCATCGGGGTGCTGCGCTACCGTCGAGGACGCACCATCGAGCTCCACCAGCAAGTGCAAGAAGGCAAAGACAGTGACACCCGAGACTAAGAAAGTGGCCGCCAAGGAGGACGGCACTGGTGGTAACTTTACCATCAGTGCCACGCTTGACCCTAAATAGGAAAGCGCGTTCGTTGCTTTCCTGCGGGCGAATGTCGATGTGTTTGCATGGCAACCATCTGACATCCCCGGTGTTCCCAGGAAAGTAATTGAGCACCACCTTGCCATCTGCCCTCACGCGCGGCCCGTCAAGCAGAGAGTTAGGAAGCAAGCAGTAGAGCGACAAGAGTTCATTGCTGAGGAGATCAAGAAATTGGAAGCAGCAGGCCTGGTCCGAGGAGTACTCCATCCGACGTGGTTAGCCAATCCAGTAGTCGTGCGCAAGGTGAACGGGAAGTGGAGGCTTTGTATTGACTTCACTGATGTTAATAAAGCTTGTCCCAAGGATCCATTTCCCTTGCCGCGCATTGACCAGATTGTCGACTCCACAGCAGGATGTGATCTGCTTTCATTCCTTGATGCATACTCAGGATATCATCAGATCTTCATGGCAGAAGAGGATGAAGAGAAAAACGCATTCATTACTCCATGTGGCACGTACTGTTTTGTACGGATGCCCTTCGGACTAAAGAATGCTGGTTCAACATTTGCAGGAGTAGCCAGTCATGCTTTTGAGCCACAGCTGCACAGAAATGTAGAAGCTTACATGGATGACATAGTGGTCAAGAGCAGAGACAGAGCAACTTTGATCCAAGATTTGGACGAAACCTTCACAAATCTGCGCAAGATCAATCTCAAGTTGAATCCCGAGAAGTGCGTGTTTGGAGTTCCTTCCGGCAAGCTTCTCGGATTCTTTGTATCTCAGAGGGGGATTGAAGCCAATCCCGACAAGATCAAAGCCATTGAACAGATCAAAGCACCGAAGCGCGTCAAGGATGTGCGAAGACTTGCCGGCTGTGTTGCTGCTCTCAGTAGGTTCATCTCTAAGTCTGCTGAGCGCGCCCTGCCATTTTTCAAAATTTTGAAAAAGGCAGGTCCAATGAAATGGACTCCGGAAGCGGAGGCTGCGCTGCAGGACCTGAAGAGATACCTATCCGCTACTCCAACACTTGTCGCACCTAAGCCACAAGAGAAGTTGCTGCTATATCTAGCGGCAACCAATCAAGTGGTTAGTGCTGCGTTAGTAGCGGAGAGGGAGGTGGATGATGAGCCAGCGGCCGCGGCAAGCGAGTCCAGCGACAAGCAGGGGGCTTCCCCAACAAGTTCTAGTTCCGGCAAGGATGGATCTGCGCAGCCACAAGAAGAGAAACAGAAGAAGATGGTGTAGCGCCCAGTTTACTTTGTCAGTTCCCTTCTGCAGGGGGCTAGATCAAGGTACTCTGGTGTGCAGAAGTTGCTTTTCGGCCTTCTCATGGCCTCGAGGAAGCTGCGCCATTACTTTCAAGCACATGAGATCACAGTTGTCACTCGCTTTCCGTTGAAGAGGATATTGCAGAATCCAGAAGCAACAGGCAGGATTGTCGAGTGGGCACTGGAATTGTCAAGCTTTGGCCTCAAGTTTGAGAGTATTTCAACTATTCAGAGCCGAGCATTGGCAGAATTTATAGCTGAATGGACGCCAACACCCGATGAAGAAACTCCGGAGAGGAGCATCCCCGTCAAGGAAGCGAGCAAAGAATGGATCATGTACTTTGATGGTGCCTTCTCGCTGCAAGGCGCCGGTGCGGGTGTGCTACTTGTCGCACCCACCGGAGAGCACCTCAAGTACGTTATCCAAATGCACTTTCCCAAGGAGCAAGCAACAAACAATACTGCAGAGTATAAAGGCTTGCTTGCCGGACTTAGGATCGCGGCAGAAGTTGGGATCAAGAAGCTTATTGTCAGGGGTGACTCACAGCTTGTCGTCCGTCAAGTTAACAAAGATTATCAGAGTCCGTTGATGGAAGCCTACATTGATGAAGTGAGGAAGATAGAAGAACATTTTGATGGCCTGCAGATGGAACACGTTCCAAGAGCTCAGAACGACATTGCAGATGGCCTGTCAAAGTGTGCCGCACTCAAGTTACCTGTGGAACCAGGAATTTTTGTGCTCAAGCTGACTCAACCATCTGTAACATCATCAACTGGACAGAGCAAGAAGAGGAAGTTAGTTACTGGTGACTACCTTCCGGCAGAGCTCCCAGAAGCCGCCGTCAAGAAGGTCCCCAAGACCAACACAAGGAGTGCTGAGGAGCAGTCTGCTCCGACAAGCCCTAGGGTTTGTTTCATTGAAGTAGACGCTCCCTACAAGCTGTGTCCCAACATGCTTGCCGGGGAGCATCACACTTCGGCTGAATCACAGATCCTTGCCGTGGAAGCAGATGTTCCCGCAGTAGCATTTGCGCCTTTAGTCCTTGTCATTGAGCCACAAGCTCCGGCATGGGCACAGCAGATCGTTCAAATTCCTTCAGACAGGAGAACTTCCCGAAGAGCAAGAAGAAGCAGAGAGAGTAGCCCGGCAATCAAGTATGTACCAGTTTGTCGATGACATACTGTAGAGAAGAAGATTCAACGGAGTGAAATTGAAGTGCATTTCCCGGGAAGATGGACGAGAGCTGTTGGCGGAGATACAAGGAGGCATATGTGGTCACCACATTGGCGCAAGAGCACTTGCCGGCAAAGCCTTCCGGCAAGGTTTCTTCTGGCCGACAGCCCTCCAGGATGCAACTGCACAAGTAACCAAGTGTGAAGCGTGCCAGTTCCACTCCAAGCAGATACATCAACCAGCTCAAGCTCTCCAAACAATCCCTTTATCCTGGCCATTTTCGGTCTGGGAGCTCGACATCCTCGGCCCCTTTCCCCGAGCTGTCGGGGGCTTTGAGTACTTGTACGTCGCAATCGACAAGTTCACAAAGTGGCCTGAAGTGGAACCAGTGAGGAAGGTGACAGCACAGTCAACAGTCAAGTTCTTTAGGTCAATTGTTTGCCGTTTCGGAGTCCCTAACAGGATCATCACCGACAACGTCACACAATTCGCGAGCCACACCTTCATGCAGTACGTCCAAGATCTTGGCGCCAAGATCTGCTTCGCTTCTGTTGCTCACCCGAGAAGCAACGGTCAAGCGGAGAGGGCGAATGCTAAAGTGCTGCGCGGGCTCAAGACCAGAACTTTCGACAGGCTGCGCAAGTGTGGAAGAAATTGGATCGAGGAGCTGCCGGTGGTTCTTTGGTCGATCAGGACGACGCCGAATCGAGCCATAATGAAGTGGATATGGCATCATTCAAAGAAGTACATCCTTGCCGGGACACAGACGACAGAAAAGCTAATTTGCCAAAGTTTGAGCACAGTCAGTTTTAAATTTTTTAAGTTACACTCCTTGAACGACCGTGCCTTGTATGGAAAACCTGTGCGCGGAGGAATCGACTCGTGGCTAAGTTGCGCCCTTAATTTGTTTCGAGTCCGCTCAACAATGAAAGTGTGCTGCAACTAGCCCCGACAAGGTTTCTTACCGGAAGCAACACCGCCGGCAGGCTGCTGATGTTCCGCACTCAGCGCTTGCGGCAAGTGTGTTCCCACCGGCAAGTTCCCTAAAAGCGTAGGGTAAAAACATACAAGGGATGGAATTGAGTAAAGGATATAACATAACAAGCATCCCCTTTTCATTAAAAAACATCCCACTCAGGTACAGTCCATAGAGGATGAAAAACATGAAAAGAGGATTACAAGTTTTAGATGCGGCTAAGGCCCGGAGGCTTACAAATTAAAAAGATAAGATGCCCGTAATCCCTTTATTATCCCTCTCTTCAGGAGGTAGGTCAAGGAGGCGAAAAGGGCAAAAGGGGCGCCTAGGCGAGCTACAGGTGCCAGAAGACACCAAGAGAACATCCCTGGGCCGTCCGAAGGCTGGACAGTGATGGCGGCGCCGGAAGTAGGGCTCGAAGACGGGGCGGCAGGACGTCAGCACGCTGTCGAGGGCACTACGCCCTCGTACTCCGATTTGTCGGCCTTGTCCCCAGCCCTCTTCCCCTTCCGCAGCCTCCCTACGCCAGCCGCCCAAGGAGACGACCCCGGGGAGTTCAAGGAGCCGGCGACACGGATGATGGGGTCACCGGTGACGCATGAAGCGGCGCCCGACACCTAGTCGGGCCCGCCATCCAGCCGCCCGCTACCCTCATCGTTGCTGTCGCTCTCCTCCTCGTCACTCTCGCTCGAGGGGGAGCTTTCGCTATCGGAGGAGCTGTCCACGCAACACTTCGCCCGAGTGCCGAAGCACCCGAAGACTTTGACGGAGAGGAGATCGCCCTCCATTAACTTAAAATGGAGGGTAAACCCCTCCATCAGGCTGTGGATACGGGCGAACGTCTTCCACCCCCGATCAAGATACATCACATTAGGGGCTGGGAATACAACGCGGACTCGCGTGCCGCTGATCCCACAGCCCCTCATGTGCAGTCTCAGTGTCTCGGGCGGGTCCAACTCCATCGCGCTTGCAAACGGAGCTGGAAGCCGGAGGCGACGACGAGGCGCCCAGCGCAGCTTGACGAAGAACTCGCAAGGGTCGTCCCCTGTATGGACCGCCGTGGGGAGAGGAACCGCCGGCGGAGGCGGAGCTGGCGCGCCGCCCCGTCTGCCTCTTCCCCGAGCGCCTCGGCCTCGTCCCCGACCTCGTCCACGACCTCGCCCCCTCCCTCTTCCCCTTATGGCTGGCTCTGCCACTACGGGCGCAGAATAGGGAGAGGTGCGCTGTCTGGCGGTGACCCTCGCCGCCAACGATGAAGGGCCAGGGTTCCCTTCCTCCATGGCGAATGAGAGAAAGGGGAGCAGAAGCTGAAAAAAGGAGAAGATGAGAGAGTGCGGGCTTCTGCGCTCCCCTCCCGCTCTTCTTAAAGGAGCGAGGTGCGGGCTCGGCCGCCCCGCTCAGCGAATCAGGGCACGGGAAGAGCAGGGAGTCGGGGCCGACCCGCTGCCTCTGCTCGCAACGGCCCAGTTTCCCACTTCCACCGTCCGCGACCCCAAGCGCATGGGAGCCGCGTGGCGGGGATGCAGAACCAAGGCGAACGTTACGCATTTCCTGAATTAAGAATTACGCACGATCTCTCCCACGACGCCGCGATTGACGTGTGCCGTTACGGGGGAGCGCGGTGGATACGGAGTCAAATTTGGTTTGGACCCAGGCCGCGCGTGCCCGTGCCCTGTTTTGGGCCTGGCCCAACAGCGCTCGGCACCGTGTATGGCCCAGGCCCGGGGGCTCCTGTCGGTGTACTAAAGTAGGGGTACCTTAGTACCCCAAACTTGTGCACGGGCAGTCGCAGCATCCCGCGGCAAGGCTTGCGGGGCGTCCGCCAAGACCCTTCGCTATTCATATTACTACCATTCAAGAACAAAGTGTTAACCGAGAAGGCAAGGCCCCGGCAAGAGAAGCTTGCCGGGAAGGACAAGACCCCGGCAAGAGGAGCTTGCCGGGAAGGCCAACCAAGGCACTTCAGAAAACTTGCCGCGACGCTCCGCGCGTCCCGGCAAGACCCGACGAGCGGCAAGCTTGCGGGTGCGACAAGACAGCGACCGTGGCAAGGCACTTGCCGTGGCGAAGCCACCACTCTGCGCCCACGCTCCAGCGCATTCGACGACGTGTCGCCGCGGGATCGCTCCTGGTGCACGTGGCGGGTAGCTGTGCAGCCAAGCGGTGCGAGGTGGCAAGTGAAGATGACAAGGAGGCCATCGTGGCGATCGGTGGCACCCCTAACGGTCATTTCCTACACTGTTGGAGCGACCGGGCGGGCATTAAATGCCCTTGTCCCCTTCCGTCAGAGTTAGGTAGGGGGCACTGTTGATAGCGGTTGTACCAACCCCCGTTTTTACCTTTTTACCCCTCTTTCTACGTTGCCACCTGTCGGTGACCCCTTTAGACTATAAAAAGGAGGCCCATGCGCACATAGAAGGGGTTCGTCTCATTCGACATTACAACACACCCACGCTCTCGAGCAAGAACAGAATAGAAACACAAAGCAGCAGTAGGAGTTTTATCTCTCCGGAGAGCTCCGAAGCTGGGTAAAATCCCTCGCGTGCTCTCGCCTCGATCTGCTCTTCGTGCGCTCTCCGCTCCCTTGCCGCACCAGAAAGGGGCCCTGCCCCATAGGTGTTCGTTCCCCACTACACGTACGTACAACGGCCAGGGTGCAAGAAAGAAAATACGACCATGTACGTACATACGGCCGGGTATCGAATGCCTACTCGCGCATACGTACGGCCAGGGCTCATGTACATGACTGGGTTGGAACGGAGAAACAACGTCGTCGTCGTGTTCATGGGGAGCCAACCGGCTGGGTCAGAACGGAATGCGTCGTCGTGTTCATTAGGAGGGCTTGGACGGAATAAGCGATGGAAGCGAGGCCTGGCGTACCGCAAAACGGAGGAAACGGCCTTGTGTTCGACTGGCCACGTTCGAAACGAGATCCTGTTCATCGGGAGGGGTCTGGCATACCGCAAAATAGAGGAAACGGACTTGTGTTGGACCTCCTACGGCCGAAATAGGGTCCTGTTAGTCGGGAGGGCTATGGCGTACTGCAAAACGGATGAAACAGACTTGTGTTGGAGCGCTACGGTCGAAACGGGGGTCCTGTTCATCGGGAGACGTGTAACGTACCGCCAAACAGGACTCCACGAGATACTGTTCATCTCCACCGTCGACCTCCTCCAGCCTCCATGGGCTCCTGTTCATCCAGCCTCCACCGCGCGCTACTCCACTGGCTACTATTCAACCACCCCTGTCCACGGGCTCCTGTGCAACCACCCCTCCACGGGCTACTGTTCATCCACCCCTCCACCATCTACTATTCATCAGCCCTCACAGGTACGTCCTGTTCATCCAGCCCTCCACGGGGTCATGTTCATCCAGCCCCAACCGACTCGATCGATCGGGGTCCTGTGCATCCATCCCCACCGCTCACTGTTCATCCACCACCCCCCCCCCCCCCCGCAACGCTCACTGTTCATCCAGAGGCAGCATCGATCGGCTTCAGTTAGCAGCAGTAGCAAAGGTCTCACTCGATCGGGTTCAGTTAACAGCCATCAATCGATCGCTCGGGTTCATTAACGCGTAGCCTGCAGCGCAATCGCTCGAGTTCAGTTAGAGCCCAACGCCTTGCTCGGGTTCAGTTAGAGCCCAACGCCTCGCACACACGCGTGTACGTGTACGAGAGAAACGCGCATCGCTCGGCGCCGACCACCCACCGTAACCAGGAACACTGATGTCTACTACACAACCTTCTTCTTGTAGACGTTGTTGGGCCTCCAAGCGCAGAGGTTTGTAGGACAGTAGAAAATTTCCCTCAAGTGGATGACCTAAGGTTTATCAATACGTGGGAGGCGTAGGATGAAGATGGTCTCTCTCAAGCAACCCTACAACCAAATAACAAAGAGTCTCTTGTGTCCCTAACACACCCAATACAAAGGTAAATTGTATAGGTGCACTAGTTCGGAGAAGAGATGGTGATACAAGTGCAATATGGATGGTAGATATAGGTTTTTGTAATCTGCAAATATAAAAACAGCAAGGTAACTAATGATAAAAGTGAGCGTAAACAGTATTGCAATGGTAGGAAACAAGTCATAGGGTTCATACTTTCACTAGTGCAAGTTATCTCAACAATAATAACATAATTGGATCATATAACTATCCCTCAACATGCAACAAAGAGTCACTCCAAAGCCACTAATAGCGGAGAACAAACGAAGAGATTATGGTAGGGTACGAAACCACCTCAAAGTTATCCTTTCTGTTCTATCTATTCAAGAGTCCGTAGTGAAATAACATGAAGCTATTCTTTCCGTTCAATCTATCATAGATTTCATAATAGAATAACACCTTAAGACACAAATCAACCAAAACCCTAATGTCACCTAGATACTCCGTTGTCACCTCAAGTATCCATGGGCATGATTATACGATATGCATCACACAATCTCAGAATCATCTATTCAACCAACACAAAGTACTTCAAAGAATACCCCAAAGTTTCTACCGGAGAGTCAAGACGAGAACGTGTGCCAACCCCTATGCATAGGTTCATGGGTGGAACCCGCAACTTGATCACCAAAACATACATCAAGTGGATCACATGATATCCCATTGTCACCATAGATAAGCACGGCAAGACATACATCAAGTGTTCTCAAATCCTTAAAGACTCAATCTGACAAGATAACTTCAAGAGGAAAACTCAATTCATCACAAAAGAGTAGAGGGGGAGAAACATCATAAGATCCAACTATAATAGCAAAGCTCGCGATACATCAAGATCATGCCATAGAGAGAACACGAGAGAGAGAGAGAGAGAGAGAGAGAGATCAAACACATAGCTCCTGGTACATACCCTCAGCACCGAGGGTGAACTACTCCCTCCTCATCATGGAGAGCACCGGGATGATGAAGAAGGCCACCGGTGAGGGATCCCCCCTCCGGCAGGGTGCCGGAACGGGTTCCTGAGAGGTTTTTGGTGGCTATAGAGGCTTGCGGCGGCGAAACTCCCGATCTATCTTTGTCTTTGATGTTTTAGGGTATATGGGAATATATAGGCGAAAGAAGTCGCTCGGGGAGGCTCGAGGGGCCCATGAGACAGGGCGGCGCGCCCAGGGAGGTGGGCGGACCCTCCTATCTCCTGGCCTCCTCGAAGCTTCCCCGGCTTGTACTCTAAGTCTCCCGGATCAAGTCCTTTCCAAAAATCAAGCTCCCGAAGGTTTCATTCCGTTTGGACTCCATTTGATATTCCTTTTCTTCAAAATACTGAAACAGGCAATAAAACAGCAATATGGGCTGGGCCTCCAGTTAATAAGTTAGTCCCAAAAATAATATAAATGTGTATAATAAAGCTCATAAACATTCAAAACAGATAATAAAATGGCATGAATGCTTCAAAAATTATAGATACGTTGGAGACGTATCAGCATCCCCAAGCTTAATTCCTGCTCGTCCTCGAGTAGGTAAATGATAAAAGAAAGAATTTATGAAGTGTGAATGCTAGCAGGTGCACAAGTTTGATCAATGATAATTTCAATCACCTTTTCTAGCATGATTATATGTCATAACAGTAGTTCATCTCATAAAACTTCTCATGAATAAGTAACAAGCTATTCACATGTTAAAGCATAGACCATAAACTTTCGTGAAAACTAGCAAACTTCATTCTTAGTCATCAAACAATTACAATTCATCTTATTTTCAGGAAGGGTCTATGTCAGAGCTTTGATTTAGCAAACTTCACATACTCAACTATCATATAGTCTTCTACAATTGCTAACACAAACGTAATACTTATGGTTATGGAGTTTTAATCGGACACTGAGAAAGATAGGGGCTTATAATTTCGCCTCCCAACGTATTCACCTTTGGGTGATGTCAACAATAATAGTTCATGCTAACTTACATCCAATTAGATATATATATTAGGATCTTTCCAACACGAGGTGCTTGCCAATGGATAAAATGAAAAAAAGGAAAGGTGAAGATCACCTTGACTCTTGCATAAAGTAAAAGATAGGCCCTTCGCAGAGGGAAGCAGAGGTTATCATGCGCTTTTATGGTTGGATGCACAAAATCTTAAGGCAAAAGAATGTCACTTTATATTGCCACTTGTATATGGAACTTTATTATGCAGTCCGTCACTTTTATTGCTTCCATAACAAGATCGTATATAGCTTATTTTCTTCACACTAATAGATCATACATATTTAGAGAGCAATTTTTATTGCTTGCACTGATGACAACTTACTTGAAGGATCTTACTCAATCCATAGGTAGGTATGGTGGACTCTCATGGCAAAACTGGGTTTAAGGATATTTGGAAGCACAATTAGTATTTCTATTTGGTGCAAGGAATTTGGCTAGCATGAGGGGTAAAGGCAAGCTCAACATGTTTGAATGATCCATGACAATATACTTTAACTGAGATGTGAGAAAACATAACCCATTACGTTGTCTTCCTTGTCCAACATCAACTCTTTAGCATGTCATACTTAATGAGTGCTCACAATTATAAAAGATGTCTAAGATAGTATATTTATATGTGAAACCTCTCTTCCTTCAATATTCTTTCATGAATTGTTCAAATGACCAATACAATGCTTGCTAACCTTCCATAAATTTACAACCTCTACTTCTTAGATGTGAAGTCATTACTCCACATGGGGTAAGCATATGAAACATGTATAATTTCAGATTTATGACAATCAACTCATTCAACAATTTACTCATAGGATATAAGTGAAGCACACGAGTAAATGACAAACTACTCCAAAAATATATAAGTGAAGATCAATGAGTAGCTAAATAATTGTGTAACTTATGTGAAGACTCTCTCCCAATAAAGAATTTCAGATCTTGTTATTGTATTCAAACAGCAAGCAAAACAAAATAAAATGACATTGCAAGGATAGCACAACTCATGTGAAGAAGCAAAAACTTAGGTTCAACCGATACTAACCGATAGTTGTTGAAGAAGAAAGGTGGGATGCCTACCGCGGAATCCCCAAGCTTAGATGCTTGAGAATTCTTGAAATATTATCTTGGGGTGCCTTGGGCATCCCCAATCTTGAAATTTTATGTCTCCATAATTTCCTCATATCATGGTCTCTCTTTTTATCAAAAGCTTCATCCACACCAAACTCAACAAGAACTCGTGAGATAGGTCAGTATAAACCAACGCTATCATTTTCGACTGTAACAAATCACTAAAATTATTATTCGACATTGCATACTAAATGTCTCTGCATATTTAATACACCTATCCTTAAATAGAATCATTAAACAAGCAAACATATGCAAACAATGCAAACATCACAGCAATCTGCCAAAACAGTATAGTCTGTAAAGAATGCAAGATTCATCATACTTTCCAAACTCCAAAAATTATGAGAACAATACTACGCTGTAGAAGATTTATCAGAGCTCAATATGCAAAAAGTTTCAACATTATATCATTCTCTGACTTTTCTAGGGAATTTTTGCAACAGCAGTAAACTTTCTGTTTTCAAACAGCAACATGTATACTTGCAAAATAAGCATGGTAAAGGCTATCCTTGACATTTTTATTGAAAATAAAGATGCAAAACATTATTCTAAATAACAGTAAGCAAATACTAACAAAATAAAATGATGTTGCAAGCAAAACACATATCATGTGGTGAATAAAAATATAACTCCAAGTAAAGTTACCGATGGACGAAGACGAAAGAGGGGATGCCTTCCGGGGCATCCCCAAGCTTAGGCTCTTGGTTGTCCTTGAATATTACCTTGGGGTTCCTTGGGTGTCCCCAAGCTTAGGCTCTTGCCACTCTTTATTCCATAGTCCATCTTTACCAAAAACTTGAAAACTTCACAACACAAAACTCAACAGAAAACTCGTAAGCTCCGTTAGTATAAGAAAATGAAACCACCACTTAGGTACTGTAATGAACTCATTATAAATTCATATTGGTGTAATATCTACTGTATTCTAACTTCTCTATGGTTCATACACTCCGATACTACTCATATATTCATCAAAATAAGTAAACAAGATATAGAAAACAGAATCTGTCAAAAACAGAACAGTCAGTAGTAATCTTTATCAAACGTATACTTATGGAACTTCCAAAAATCCTACCAAATTAGGAAGTCCTAAGCAATTCGTGTACCAATCCAGAACAAAAAGAATCAGATCAAGAGCACGTTTCTGTGAATTGTCAAAACTAATTTACTGGGTGCAAAAGTTTCTGATTTTCAGCAGGATCAACACAACTATCACCATAAGCTATCTTAAAGGTCTTACTTGGCACTTTATTGAAACAAAAGCTATAAAACATGATTAATACAGTAGCATAATCATGTGAACACTCAAAACCAGTAAAGATAAATATTAGGTTGTCTCCCAACAAGTGCTTTTCTTTAATGCCTTCCTAGCTAGGCATGATGATGATAATGATGCTCACATAAAAGATAAGAATTTAAACATAAAGAGAGCATCATGAAGCATATGACTAGCACATTTAAGTCTAACCCTCTTCCTATGCATAGGGATTTTGTGAGAACACAACTTATGGGAACAATAATCAACTAGCATAGGAAGTCAAAACAAGCATAACTTCAAGATTTTAAGCACATAGAGAGGAAACTTGATATTATTGCAATTCCTACAAGCATATGTTCCTCTGTCATAATAATTTTCAGTAGCATCATGAATGAATTAAACAATATAACCAGCACCTAAAGCATTCTTTTCATGATCTACTTCCATAGAAAATTTACTACTCTCCACATAAGCAAATTTCTTCTCATGAATAGTAGTGGGAGAAAACTCAACAAAATAATTATCACGTGAGGCATAATCCAATTGAAAACTAAAATCATGATGACAAGTTTCATGGTTATCATTATTCTTAATAGCATACATGTCATCACAATAATCATCATAGGTGGCAACTTTGTTCTCATAATCAATTGGAACCTCTTCCGAAATAGTGGAATCATCACTAAATAAAGTTGACACTCTTCCAGATCCACTTTCATATTCATCACAATAAGATTCAACATCTTCCAAAATAGTGGGATCACTACTTCCTAAAGTTGACACTCTTCCAAACCCACTTTCATAAATATAATCATCATAAATAGGAGGCATGCTTTCATCATAATAAATATTCTCATCAAAACTTGGGGGACTAAACATATCAGCTTCATCAAACATAGCTTCCCCAAGCTTGTGGCTTTTCATATCATTAGCGTCATGTATATTCAAGGAATTCATACTAACAACATTGCAATCATGCTCATCATACAAAGATCTAGTACCAAACATTTTAATGCATTCTTCTTCTAGCACTTGAGCACAATTTTCCTTCCCATCATTCTCACGAAAGATATTAAAAAGATGAAGTGTATGAGGCAAACTCAATTCCATGTTTTTGTAATTTTCTTTTATAGACTAAACTAGTGATAAAACAAGAAACAAAAATATTCAATTGCAAGATCTAAAGATATACCTTCAAGCACTCACCTCCCCGGCAACGGCGCCAGAAAAGAGCTTGATGTCTACTACACAACCTTCTTCTTGTAGACGTTGTTGGGCCTCCAAGTGTAGAGGTTTGTAGGACAGTAGCAAATTTCCCTCAAGTGGATGACCTAAGTTTTATCAATCCGCGGGAGGCATAGGATGAAGATGGTCTCTCGCAAACAACCCTGCAACCAAATAACAAAGAGTCTCTTGTGTCCCCAACACACCCAATACAAATGGTAAATTGTATAGGTGCATTAGTTCAACGAAGAGATGGTGATACAAGTGCAATATGGATGGTAGATATAGGTTTTTGTAATCTGAAAATATAAAAACAGCAAGGTAACTAATGATAAAAGTGAGCATAAACGGTATTGCGATGGTAGGAAACAAGGCATAGGGTTCATACTTTCACTAGTGCAAGTTCTCTCAACAATAATAACATAATTGGAGCATATAACTATCCCTTAACATGCAACAAAGAGTCACTCCAAAGCCACTAATAGCGGAGAACAAACGAAGAGATTATGGTAGGGTACGAAACCACCTCAAAGTTATCCTTTCTGTTCTATCTATTCAAGAGTCCGTAGTAAAATAACATGAAGCTATTCTTTCCGTTCAATCTATCATAGAGTTCATACTAGAATAACACCTTAAGACACAAATCAACCAAAACCCTAATGTCACCTAGATACTCCATTGTCACCTCAAGTATCCGTGGGCATGATCATACGATATGCATCACACAATCTCAGATTCATCTATTCAACCAACACAAAGTACTTCAAAGAGTGCCCCAAAGTTTCTATCGGAGAGTCAAGACGAAAATGTGTGCCAACCCCTATGCATAGGTTCATGGGTGGAACCAGCAAGTTGATCACCAAAACATACATCAAGTGGATCATGTGATATCCCATTGTCACCACAGATAAGCACGGCAAGACATACATCAAGTGTTCTCAAATCCTTAAAGACTCAGTTTGACAAGATAACTTCACGAGGAAAACTCAATTCATCACAAGAGAGTAGAGGGGGAGAAACATCATAAGATCCAACTATAATAGCAAAGCTCGCGATACATCAAGATCGTGCCATAGAGAGAACACGAGAGAGAGAGAGAGAGAGAGAGAGATCAAACACATAGCTACTGGTACATACCCTCAGCCTCGAGGGTGAACTACTCCCTCCTCGTCATGGAGAGCGCCGGGATGATGAAGAAGGCCACCGGCGAGGGATCCCCCCTCCGGCAGGGTTCCGGAACGGGCTCCCGAGAGGTTTTTAGTGGCGATAGAGGCTTGCGGCGGCGGAACTCCCGATCTATCTTTGTCTTCGATGTTTTTAGGGTATATGGGAATATATAGGTGAAAGAAGATGGTCAGGGGAGGCTCGAGGGGCCCACGAGACAGGGGGGGCGCCCTCCTATCTCCTGGCCTCCTTGAGCTTCCCCGACTTGTACTCCAAGTCTCCCGGATCATGTCCTTTCCCTAAATCACGCTCCCGATGGTTTCATTCCGTTCGGACTCCGTTTGATATTCCTTTTCTTATAAATAATGAAATAGGCAATAAAACAACAATATGAGCTGGGCCTCCGGTTAATAGGTTAGTCCCAAAAGTAATATAAAAGTGTATAATAAAGCCCATAAACATTCAAAACAGATAATAAAATAGCATGAATGCTTCATAAATTATAGATACATTGGAGACGTATCAAACACCCCGATATTTTCCTCGCCCTCGCTTCTACCATGGTTTTTTCCGTCATGGACGGACCAAAGAATGTCATGCAGCTGCATCTCCGGCCCGCCCAGGACGAAAAGCCCATTTTCTGTCATGATTTTTTGTCATAGAAGTAGGACCCCACCACATCTATGATGATATCGGGTTTTGTCACAATTATCGTCATAGAAGTGTCATAAGTATGACAGTAAAAAAATTCATTCGACCCAAAATGTCACAAATGTGTCTTTTTTTTGTAGTGCAGGGATTCTACTACGGCAACAAACTAGCACTGGAGACTTTTTCTACAGCCTCCTTGACCAAGTGCAACCCCGTAGAGTTATGTTTATGCCTCAAGACTGGAAACCCATCCCTAGACCCTTCGAGACTTCACGAGATACCCTAGCCCTTAACCATGTGCTTAACCCACAAATTTGCAAGAGAACCAGTTAAGCCTCCGTAACCTTGCTCAGCACTGGGTTCATTATGGAACTAGTGGATGAGGTGAGCAAGCACGTTATCATCGTAACATAACACAAGAACTGGTGATGCCATAGGGAAGACAAATTTGAGGATATAGGAATAGAGGACAAATGACTTGATGGAGCTGTACTTGTAACCTTGAGGAATTATCTGAGACACTTTGGGGGATTATGAGGCGTTCATGTTGGTAGATGAACTTGGTGGGATCATGTTGATAGAGTAGGATATCTTTCATGACACCAGAGTAAATTTGGATTCAAATAGGTTATCCTAATGGAGTATAGATGCTGAGTATGTCTACATGGTTCGGAGTAAATTAAATATAGCTTGATGATCTCGATCATAATGCCATGTTTCTCGGTGGACAATAAACTAGGAGATTGGATTAATTGTTGGAGTTGATTTAGGGATCTATATGAGCTTGAGATTGGAGTTTATAAGCTCACGATAATGAGAATTCGTGGACTGACTATAGTAAGGGCAACCCTTTCAAGCACTTGGGGATTATAGGACATTAGAAGATCATGCGGAACACCATAGGATTTGTAGAATTAATGGACTATGTAGTGATTGATGGAAGTTAATGGGCTATTGGACTTGATTCATTGGAAGGAAACAATATCTTGGAGTGGCATACGACGTGTTTCCTTAGGATAGTAATGCACTATCTTGGACTTTGGAAGAATGGGCTGCGCACTTGGATTGTGGTGTTTAATTCAAGCTTAGCAGCTTGTATGTTCTACCCAGGGATTTATGCATAGATATGAGTTTGGGAGATAGTTGACATGTGTGATTTTGTTAGACCTCCCCTCGGGAGTCATGAGGATATGAATAACATGAGTGAAGATTGGAGTTGACCTATACGAGATGCTACTTTTGGTGGTATAAGGTGATCGTTTAGAAGACTAGATAGAACAAATGGCATCCCAGAAACTGTGCTTAATGGTAAGATGATAAACGTTCACTCGCACCCTAGAGTCCTTGAATCCCTTAAGCCCTACCAAGCCACAACATGGTCGGATCATGACCATGGGCTTTGGCTCTAGGTCGAGAAGACCCTAACCAATACTCAACCGTGACCACCACCGATATCCCATCGCAATTTATGTACCCCATGAACAAGTCTTCATGGAGTACTTGGACAAGTTGGTTGTCATCTTCATTTAGTGACCTACTTGCCTACCCGAAGACGGAAGAAGAACCGTTCATCTTGCTAGTGAACATCTGAAGACCGCCATGTCAGGGAGGAAGAACTATACCAACCACCATCGTCAAGAAGTGAACTTCCTCGTCGAAGACCGTGCGTATCTGCAAACCACTCCTCTCAAAGGAACCAAGCATTTCCATGTCGAAAGGAAGCTCACACCAAGATTAACTGCCCCCCCTATGAGATCACTAAAAGACGAAGAGTAGATAGTTACTAGCTGGAGTCACCACCTGAGTTACCCACTGTGCGCAATGTTTTCCACATGACACAACTCCGGAAGTATTTCCAGCTTCCTAACTAGCCCAATCCCTACAAGTACATCGATCACCAAACCATTAACCCGACCTGACCTACGCAAGAGACCCATTCACAACCTTCATCAAGTGGGTCTTGGTGACGAACATGCGAGCTAGGATGCTTTCCTAGTCAGAATGGATGTATGTTTAAGGCAGATGGCATGGGTCCAAGTTGTCGACGAAGATTTCCGATGTGATGATATACTGAAGACTTGACCATAATGGTCATAATTTGTGTAAAATGGTATGTATGGATGTAAGTCTCTTGTTATTCAGCTTCTATGTGTAGAGTGAGCATTGATCTGTGGGATCACTATACACGTGCATTCGGTGAGCACGACTTATGAGTCGGGGTCCCCACATTTGCAAAGTTGCCACAGGTAGGTCAGTTAAACTATGGCATGATACTTGGGACAATGATGAACTACAAGATAAATTCCATCAACTATTCTCATATTCAAAAAAAGAAAGATATATCTATGGAGGCTACATATATACAATCTACAGAGGATTACTTCAGCATGTTGCATCTCCCCATGTTCACTATTGTAGTGCAACAAAGTATCACACTCTTGCAAAATTGTGACTAGAGAAACTAGGAATCACAACACGGACTCATGGATATTTCAAATGGTCCTCTGGAAAATACTCCACTAAGAAAATATACACTAAGCTAATTGGTAATGCAGATGATGCTCCAAAGCCGTATCAATGGATCTGGAAATCATGTTGCCTGTCCAAGCAAAAGTTTTTGTCTTGCTACTATTGCTAGACAGGCTCAACACTGGGGATATGCTTACCAAGAAAAGCTTCTATATTGAAACCAAAAAATGCGTACTGTGTGATGATGAGCCTAATGAATATCTAAAGCATCTGTTTTTCTCATGTGACTTTAGTCAAATCTTCTAACTAAATCTAGTGGTTGAATGGAATATAGATCTAAGCATCATTGAAATGATGATAGATACAAAGTGGAGGACACAAATACAACTTTTCAAAGAATGCATGATTGCTGGATCCTGGAGCTTATGGAAGTTGTGACACCCCCGATTCAATCGTACACTAATCATACATGCAAATGTGTACGATCAAGATCACGGACTCACGGGAAGATATCACAACACAACTCTAGACACAAATTAAAACAATACAAGCTTTATATTACAAGCCAGGGGCCTCGAGGTCTCGAATACATAGCTTGATACACAAGAGTCAGCAGGAGCAACAATATCTGAGTGCAGGCATAAATTAAACAAGACTGCCTTAAAAAGGCAAACACAAAAGCAGCAACAATTGAAGAGGCATGGCCTCCTGCCTGGGACCTCCAAACTACTCTTGGTCGTCGGTGATCTCCATATAGTAGTAGGCTCCGTCGGGGTAGTAGCAGACGTTGGTGGTGGCATCTGGCTCCTGGGATACACCAACTGGTTGCAAAAACCAGAAAGAAGAAAGAAGGGGGGAAAGGGGTAGCAAAGCAACTGTGAGTACTCATTCAAAGTACTCGCAAGCATCAGATCTATACTAAGTATGCCTTGGTATCAAAGGAAGGGATGTATCTGAGGACTAAACTGCAGAATGCCAGAATAGAGGGGAAAGTCTAGCCTATCGGAGGCTAGCATCTTCAAGTAGCTCCAAGCATCTTGCAGCATGTAGAAGAGTAAATAATAGCCTTTTATAATTAACAAGCATGGTGTAGTATTAATGCCCAGAGATCCTTCCTCGACTCCCTGTGAGGAAGCAATCCCGGAGCCAAGATATCCATCTCGTGTGTCAAGTATCCATTTCTAGTTATAATAGATTGGGATACAACTGTAAGCATTTGTTACCGTGGACATGGCTATTCGAATAGATAACTTCCCTGCAGGGGTGCACCACATTACTCAACACGCTTGATTTCTCTGGCCAGACACTCTTTCTTGGGTCCATGCCCGGCCTCGGAAGATCAACACGTCGCAGCCCTACCTACTAAGCAGAGAGGTCCCCGCCGGTCTACATCCTAATCACTCCGGGGTCTTGGGCCCATCGCCCGTGGCACTCCGGGTCATTGTGCGACGAGCCGGGATGATCACCACCTCATCCTAGATGGCACTGGCCCAACAGGCCCACAATGCTGAAGTGGACGTCTGACACAACTTCGGCTGATACTACGATGCCGAGTGTGCATATTTGTTCCCACGTGGTGGTTAGTGCGTATAGGCCAGTGGCCAACTCAGAACAAATACCCAAACCATTAGTGTATTAGGAGCTCGCAGAGACGAGCAAAGACTCATGATAATGTGAACCCGTCACCCTATCTCGAGGAAATATGGCAAGCGCCAGGCCCAACCCTCTCTCTCTCTCTAGGGCGGTCTACTTGCCCAGCCGTGCCTCGTAATTATCTTGCTGGTGCTCTCCAGGCCCACCCAACTTTCACTTGAACTCATGGGTACCCCTCGGGGTCGACCCGACTTCAACGAATGGTCTAAAGTAAAGTCCAGGTAACCGTGTGTCCGTATCATCAAGGGGGAATCCAAGGAATCACCCTCGATGGAATCCACTTGATGTAATCGTCAAGGTGAACGTATGAGGAATCACCCTCAAGGTCCACACTTGAGGTGTTGCATGAGAGAGTCATATCGGGAGTGGTGAACGAGGAATCACCCTCGATGACCACGACCAAATAGCTACACTATAGAGTTATCATCAGGAGTGCGTTACAAGGTATCACCCTTGGCACTCAATAGTAGCTCTGCAGAGTCGAGCAACAAAGGGGGTGTTATGTGATGTGTCAGGCTCTAGACGTCGATCACATTGATCGAGTCATTGTCAGCGTCCTGGACTTGGTGGTATCCAATCCTGCCTGCCTGCGGCCCACCACATGGATCCATCAACGGCCTAGTACGGCCCAGCTTCAACAACAACACAGCAAGACCCTCGCGAGGGGCCATGCCTCGTGAGGCGGACGGCGCCAAGACCCCTGAAGGAGTTGGCCTCCTCGGGAGGGCTCCTTAGGGGCGAAGAGATCTATGCAGCTACCTCATGAGGTTCAGCTGACGTGAGCCATGACGACCAAGGCCAGGCGGGCGTAGAGCGCAGGTTTCCTCTTCGGTGCAAGGAAGGCAAGCCATAGGCGCGGAGTCCCAAGGAATCAGCCAAAGGTTCCCATTCTGGTGCAACAAGACCAAGACCGCCAGGACGGCAAGACGGAGGCCATCACCGAGCCCTCCGTAGCGTCACAGCTAGAGGCTTTTCGTAGGCGAAGACTACTTTTGTCAGGATAGACTGTACTGCTTGTCCCCTTTTAAATCCCGCCATTGTGGAATCCCTTCCTGCTCATATTTGGGAGGAGGACCAAGGCACTATATATAGGGCTTAGCCGCCACCATAGAGAAGGATTGATTCCTTCCAAAGCAACACACTAGCTCAAGAACACCTCACCTCCTAAGGCTAGTTCATCCCCATACTAGTTCATCCATAGCCCCTCGAGGCAATCCACCACACCACACTAGAGTAGGGTATTACACCACAACGGTGGCCCGAAATAGTATAAATCTCCGTGTCTTTGTGTCTCTGTGAGCTCTTCATGCTTGGCTAGGGAGGATCGCGAGTAGGCAAGCTAGGCAGGTTGAGATCTCCGCACGCACCCTAGTGTTCGAACCTCTCATGGGTTGCCGGATCCCGAAATATGACATTTGGCACGCCAGGTAGGGGTGCATCGGATCCTCTCCTCCGTCGTTCGACTCGTCTCTACTCCGACATCTCCATGGCGAGGCGCACAGGGCTCGCGCCGAGCATCGGGCTGCGGTCGCCACTCGCGTCGCTCAGACGGCTCCGAGGGTGAAAGCTGCACCCGCCGCGCTCCTTCTCCGGTGGCCAACGCCACCACAGGCCCTGCCGGCCATGAGCAGCAAGCTTCGTCGTTGCGCCCGTTAGTGCGCCGTGATGGCCGTACCGTTACTCTGTCGCTCACCCTGGCAACTTCATCATCCCACGCGCGCCGTGGCCAGGTGGACCCACAAGCTGCTCTACTCACGACGCGGGCTCCTTCGCTACCGTTCCGTGGGTGATCTCTATGAGGATTGGCTCGAGCGAATCGCCAAGCTCATCAGCGTCACGCGCGGGGGCTCCGATGGGCCGGTTCGCTCGCTGCCTCAGCAATCACCTGCAGCGGGCAACGTCGCGCACGGGGCTCCTCCTCTGCCTCTAGCCCGGGGCGGCATCGTCGAGCCAAGGCGTATGGCTCCACGGCGCGACCCGCAGCGCCGGCACCAGCTCGGGATGACGTGTGCTGCCAGGTGGTTCAGCTCCCCCAAAGAGAAGCTTGCGTGCTTTCAGCACCCCAGCACCAGTCTCGTGAGCCGCCACAGGAGGTGGCGGTGCGCCTGCACCAAGACTACGTTCCACCTCCTCGACGACCTCCGGTGGCCACAGCAGGATGCCAAGCGTTCACCGCAGAGCTCCGCAACGTCGTCTGGCCAAGCAAATTCAAGCCTAACCTGCCTCCACGCTATGACGACACTGCAGACCCCGCTGAATTCCTACAGCTCTACGAGCTGAGCATGGAGGCGGCCAACAGCGACGCGAAGATCATGGCAAACTGGTTCCCAATGGCCCTCAAAGATGGCGCGCATTCTTGGCTCCTGAACCTGGCTGAGGGGTCGGTTTCTTCCTGGGAGGAGATGCGCAACCGCTTCATCGCCAACTTCCAGGGCACTAGCCATCGTCCGCCGGCTACGGGCGGCCTGCACCGCGTCAAGCAGCAACCTAGAGAGACCCTACATAAATATATCCAACGCTTCAACAATGTCCACCTCAAGATTCCCAAGGTATCGGACGAGTCCATCATCTCTGCTTTCACTAATGGCATCCATGATGTCAAGATGAAGGAAGAGCTCGCCATCCACATGGACCTCTGCATTGCTCTAGAGATGTTCAACATGGCAAACAAGTGCGCGAGGGCTGAGGAGGGACGCCTCTCCCTCCTCGAGCTCCCTGATGCCGATCCAGAAGACAAGAAGAACAAGACCAACGACATGAAGCGCAAGGGGCCAGCCGTGCTTGCGGCGGAACCAGAGACCAAGCGCAGTTGCGACCACCCCGAGTCATCCAAGGGCAAGCGGCCGTTCTGCGCCTTCCACAACGTCTACATCCACAACATCAGCGACTGCCAGAAGCTATGGGCTCTCCACGACGGGTGCCTCGGTCGATGCCCCGAGCGTAATGATCGAGGCTATGGTCGTGGAGGCGACCGAGGCGGAGGTCACTGGGACAGACTCGACCGCCGTCAGGAGTGGCGCGACCAGCCTCGTGAGGACCGATGGAAGGACCAGCCTCGCAAGGGCAACTGGAGGGAGCAGCCTCGTGAGGATCACCCTTAGGGCAATGCGGCCTTGCCTCCTCTGCCTCAACCGCCAAGAAGGAACGAAGATCACCACCAAGACAAGGGGGCTGGGGGCTTCCAGGAGCCACGAGCCATCGCCTGCATCTTGGGCGGCTCGCAAGCCCCAGCTTCTCACCGTGTCTTCAAGAAGTTTGCACGCGAGGTCAACGAGGCGCTCCCCAAGCTTGAGGAAACTTGCCCTCTCAAGTGGGCCAAGTGCACCATCACCTTCGAGTCCTCAGACCGGCTCAAGTGCGCAGCCACCGCTGTCGCGCTCCCCATGCTCTGCTCCCCCGTCATCAGCAACGTAACCGTCACCAAGACTCTCATTGATGGTGGAGCAGGGCTCAATGTTCTCTCTGTTCAGACATTCAACAGACTCCAAGTGCCATACTACCAGCTGCACCCCACCAAGCCATTCCCAAGAGTGACCGACGGATCGACACGCCCGATCGGGCAGGTTCGCCTCTCGGTCACCTTCGGCGAGCGCAATAACTACCGCACCGAGCTCATCGACTTCGACGTCGCCGACATCCGCCTGCCCTACAACGCCATCCTTGGGTACCCAGCACTGGCCAAGTTCATGGCGGCCACGCACCACGGCTACAACATCCTCAGGATGCCAGGAAGTGGCGGCATCATCACGGTCGCCTATCAGGAGAAGGATGCGGTGTGCTCCCTCGAGCGCACCTTCCAGGCTGCAGCAGTTGAGAACCCAGAAGACGATGACGGTGCCCTCCCTCCTGAGGTCGCCCCCAAGACAAAGGAGCTGCAGCTGAGCCAGGGGTCTCGTGAGCAAGCATCACTTGAGGATGCAGCACTGAGTCTCGCGTCTCCGGACGCGGCACCTTCACCCATCGCATAGGGAGGCGCACCCGGTGCCCCTCTCAGGCTAGGCTCGGGGGCTCTCCTTTGGAGGGCCTCATACCTGGCCAATGTCGCGAGAGCGGTGCTCGGGCACCATCTGGAGGCGCTCTTCAGAGCCCGCTTCCCAGGAGAAGGCAGCAGGCGTGAGGCACCAGGCATTCAGGAGTTCGTCAGCGAGGTGATCGAGGAGATTCAAGAAGGAAGGGTTCTACAAGGCGATCGTCGCCTGCCACGAGGCAGTGCTTGCTGCCCTAGCGAGGGTAAAGAGTTCCGCGTCTGCATCGACATCGCTGGGCTCAACAGAGCCACGTCTCGGCAGCTCATGTGGCCGTCTCGTGTCGGCCGATGCGAGGGACTGCCTCACAGCTACGTCTGCATGCCTTTCGGCCTAGTGGGCGTGGCTGAGGCGTTCCAGCGCTGCATGAGGGACGCTGAGGCAGCCTGTGAAGCTAGGCACCAGGCTATCCTGGCAGAGATAGAGGAGCACACTCAGGAGCCTTCTGGTCCGTCCGAGCCTCCCGAGGCCCGGCACAGGAGCGGCTCAAGAGGAACGGCTTCAGTAGCACGCGCTTTTTGGCTACTTCAACAACTCTTCAGCAACGGTATCAGGTGACATCTCCCTAGTTCATTCAGTTTGGGGGTGCCCCTCGGGCTGCATCATCCCCAAGCCGTGCGGGTTCGTCCCTCTGGCGTGTATCGTTTTGCATTCACCAGGACTATCTAATCGTTTCCATGAATTTATCTATGATTGTCACCTCGTGACCTCCGCCTCACGACCCTGATACGTCTGACAAACGCCATGTCTACACGACATACACAAATCGGCACGGCACTTGTGCTCGGGTCCGTCCCTGCAATACTGATAAACCCGGGAATCGAGCTCCGGTTCGCGGCCCGCTTCGCATAAACCACCTTGGAGGGTCCTCGGTGCCTCCGCCTCACGCCTGGGGCTCTCGGCCTCCTTTGTCATCTAACTTGCAGGATCACTCTATGATGAGTCAAGGGTCATCCCAGATGACCGCCGTCCAGCCTCATGAGTCGCTTGCACGTTAAAAGGGGGGTCTCCCTAGAATCGCATCTCGGGAGCTCCTACTGGCTCTCCAGCCCTCAGCCCCTGGCCTTGACCACGGCATCGCGACCTGGCATACCAGCGCCGACTGAGCTTGCTCGAGGGCCGGCTCCTGAGGACGTAGAGCACCTAGGCAAGTGAGGCAGGAGGGTGGTCTGCATGGGCTGCGCGTGATGGTGCCACAGGCGCAACGGCGAGCATTGCCTCCCCACCGGGCTCAGACAGCGAAAGATAAGTCTCAACTCACTATGGCACCAGTTTCTCCCCGCATGCCTCGCCCCGCAATTCCACTTGGGCGGTTCAGCTCTCCTTTCCCATTTCCTCTACAGCTGCTTGCACGCCAAGGGGGATCTCATGAGCATCGCGTCTCATGAGCTCTTACCGGACCTTGGGCCACTCACCTCCTAGCCTTGACCACGGCATCGCAACCTGGCATACTAGCGACGGCTGAAGCCTTCCTGGGGACTGGGTCCTACCGGCATAGAGCGCCACGCTTTCTAGGGAAGAGAAAAGGGAGCTGATTGGAATACGCGCATCCATTATCATGTCAAAAGGAACAACAATACTACTGAATACATATCAGTCCTTACAAGCCCCGCGGGGGCTGATTTTCATCTCGCGCAGGAGGAACAACTATGGAGCCTCACGGCGTCGCAAACGACGCCTGGCGGCAGCCGCAGCAGCACTTCGGCCTCGGCGTGAGCTCGGTGGCATGTAGCTATCGTCGCTCGATTCCGGAGAATCGCTGGGCTCAGGAGAGTCGCTGGATTCCCAGGAGCCGTCGCTGCTGCTGGACGAAGCGCTGAAGGGGGCGGTGGCATATCCAGCTCCCATCACGGAGTCCCTTGAGTTGTCTCCTCTGGGGCAGCACTCTAGCTGTTCGCCGCGCTCATTGAAGACTTTGATGAACAAGATGCCCGCACCGTCGTACTCGAAGTGGACCACCAGGGCTCCCTCCTCTCGGCAGTCCCGGGCGACCTCGCCCCATCGTCGCATCATGAAGATGTCTCCGGATGGCACCACCTCGACCTCAGCCCCGGTGGCCAGGCTGCAGCACCCCGCGTGCTGCAGCCACAGCTCCACCGGTCCACTTGGAGGCAGTTCGCTAGCGAAGAACCGCGGGAACTGGATCCAGGTATCGGGAGGAATCGCCGCCCACACCACGAATTCGCATGAACTATCCTCAGCGTGGGTCCGTGGAGTGGCCGGCAGGGCAATGGAGATCATGTCTTCCTCGCGAGGCGTTGGTTGGTGGCGCACTCCTTCACCTTGCGCCTGGGCGTACAAGGGGAGGGGGAAGCCAGGCGGAGGCCTCGATTGCACAGGCCTAGCCACCTCTCATCTCGCACCAACATCACCGTGGAGGTGGAGTCGCTTCTTTGGTGGGAGAGGATCCGGCCCCTCCCTAGGGGCCTTCCCTTTCTCCGCTGCAGAGAACCTCCTAATAGGCTCCATGGAGGAAGACGGAGAAGAAAGAAGCAGGCGGGAGCAAGACGAAGAGAAATGGGCAGGGGCTCTGCCCACTCGCACGTTTATAGCCGGGAGAAGGTAAATCGTCAGCCTCCCATGATTTCTAGTAATGATGATCCTTTCTGCATGTAGCATGCAGTTGTCAAGTTGAGCTGTTGCCGAGGCAGCGTCGGGAAGTGGAGACACCCACGTCCCATCAACCGCCACGTGTCTTCAGGGGCGCAGGCTGTTAGTGCCCGCGGTGCTCCGCCCTTGCCCCTTGGCTTCGCCTGGAAGCCAAGTCCGAGCGCGCATTGGGCCCGGGGGCTACTGTCGGCATCCTGGACTTGGGGGTATCCAGTCCTGCCTGCCTGCGGCCCACCACGTGGCTCCATCAATGGCTTGGTACATCCCAGCTTCAACAATGACACAACAGGACCCTCGTGAGGCGGATGACGCCAAGAACCCCGAAGGAGTTGGCCTCCTTAGGAGGGCCCCTTAGGGGCAGAGAGATCTATGCAACTACCTCATGAGGTTCAGCTGGCGTGAGCCATGACGACCAAGGCCAGGCGGGCGCAGAGCGCAGGTTTCCTCTTTGATGCAAGGAAGGCAAGCCACAGGCGTGGAGTCCCAAGGAATCAACCAAAGGTTTCCATTCTGGTGCAACAAGACCAAGACCGCCAGGATGGCAGGATGGAGGTCATCACCGAGCCCACCGCAGCGTCACAGCTAGAGGCTTTTTGCAGGCGAAGACTACTTTTGTCAGGATAGACTGTACTGCTTGCCCCATTCCAAATCCCGCCGTTGTGGAATCCCTTCCCGCTCATATTTGGGAGGAGGACCAAGGCACTATATATAGGGCTTAGCCACCACCATAGAGAAGGATCGATTCCTTCTAAAGCAACACACCAGCTCAGGAACACCTCACCTCCTGAGGCTAGTTTGTCCCTGTACTAGTTCATCCATAGCCCCTCGAGGCAATCCACCATAGCACACTAGAGTAGGTATTACAGCACAACGGTGGCCCGAACTTGTATAAATCTCTGTCTCTTTGTGTCTCTGTGAGCTCTTCGCGCTAGGCTAGGGAGGATCACGAGTAGGCAGGCTAGGCAGGTTGAGATGTCTGCACGCACCCCAGTGTTTGAACCTCTCATGGGTTGCCGGATCCCGAAATCCGACAGTCATCGGTCATCAAGTCGGGGCAACTGGGACAAGGTGAGGGGTCATTGGTGGATCACAAACCAACCTGCACTAAGCAGCTTAGGATAAGCAGGTAAGCTATGTAAGTGCATCTAGTGCCCCTTCGCGATTTTGGTGTATTGAAGACTTATAGGTTAAGCGACTAATGTGTTTGTGAGTGTACATAGGTTGTATAAGTTGATGAGGAGTTTGATGTTTACGATGATCGTCGACCCCTAAAAATGTATGTCTTCAGTTGAAGACTTTGGTTATCTTGAAGACTTTGATCCTGAGGAAATTGGTGTGACCTTGAAGACTTTGGTATTAATGCGAGGATTATAAAGCATGAAGACTTTTGTTTTCCTAGTTTCATTTTCTCTTTCTTGAGTCATAGGAAACACCATACAGTTAAAGGGGGTCGAGGTAAAACTAAGGAAACACTTTCCAAGTGATGCTCATCTCAAAGCCTACACCTACCCAATCATTTCGAGTGAAGCCATTAAAAATCTCATACAATTCAGTCAATTTGTTCAGTGGCAGAGATGAAGATCTTTGTTCCCTCAAAAAAATTTCTGACTGAGGAGTTAGGAATTCGCCAGCGCGGATTGCCTACAAACTGAGGAACATGATAGCCCTGAGGAATTTGAAAGATCGAATTTCCGACCATTGCTGTGCTACACGCCAGCCGTCCCAAAATATCCTACCTACCTAACGGTCATATAGTTGAAGGGCATTTATGTCTTATCATGTCGGGCTGCTCCATAGGATATAAATAGCCGCCCCCTACAACCACTAGTTGGTTGGCTGCTCCGAGAGAAACTGACACTTGTCATTGAGAGCATCCCATCCTCTGAGGGCTTTGAGCGAAAATCATCAGTGAGGAAAAACCCAAAACCCCAACACCTAAAACCCAAAGTGATTGAGCATCACTGAAGAGATTGTTCCTATGTGTAACAGACGCTTGTTACTTATGAGGACTATGCATCCTCCAGACGGTTAGGCGTCATGGTCTAGAGCGTCCAAGAGGAATTGTGGATCGCCAAGTGACCAAGTCTGTGAAGGTTTGGAAGTCACCTAAAGACTTACCACGAGTAATTGGGTGAGGTCTGTGTGACTTTAGCTTAAGGAGAATACGGTGAGGACACTGTGTCCAGGACGGTGTGTCCTTAGGTTTAAATACCTAGCCCCTCCAACCAGACGTACAACTGTCACAGCAGTTGGAACTGGTCTACCAAATCATCGTCTTCACTAAGCTACTGGTTCTATCTCCTCAACCCTTTCATTTCTTCATTCATGTGTTGATGAACCTGATTGTTACAGTTTGAAGACTTTAACTGAAGACTTCCTCAATTTCATCAATCCTATTTCTTCAGTCACTTTGTAATTAGCCTGTTTATCCTGTTTTCACGCTTTCTGTGCTCTGTGTATGTTTCATTTCATCATAATCACTATGCTATTGCTCTGTTATGCTTGTACCTGAGTACTTATTCCGCTGCTGGTGTTTCGTTCCTTAGGAAATTCCTCACTTAGAATTTCCTTAGTAACGAATTTGAAAAATCGCCTATTCACCCCCCCTCTAGTCGATATAATGCACTTTCAATTGGTATCAGAGAAATGTACTGCTACGTCTTGAGCTTGTGTTGGTTTTCCTTGAAGAGGAAAGGGTGATGCAGCAAAGTAGCGTAAGTATTTCCCTCAGTTTTTGAGAACCAAGGTATCAATCCAGTAGGAGGCTCCTCAAAAGTCCCACGCACCTACACAAACAACAAGAACCTCGCAACCAACGCAATAAAGGGGTTGTCAATCCCTTCATAGCCACTTGCGAAAGATAGATCTGATAGAGATAATATGATAAGATAAATATTTTTTGTATTTTGATGATATATATTGGAAAATAAAGATGCAAATAAAAGTAGATGGCAAACTTATATGATAGAAGATAGACCCGGGGGCCATAGGTTTCACTAGTGGTTTCTCTCAAGATAGCATAAGTATTACGGTGGGTGAACAAATTACTGTCGAACAATTGATAGAAAAGCTAATAATTGTGAGATTATCTAGGCATGATCATCTATATAGGCATCACGTCCGTGACAAGTAGATCGAAACGATTCTGCATCTACTACTATTACTCCACACATCGACCGACTCCTGCCTGCATCTAGAGTATTAAGTTCATGAAGAACAGAGTAACGCATTAAGAAAGATGACATGATGTAGAGGGATAAACTCATGCAATATGATATAAACTCCATCTTTTTATCCTCGATGGCAACAATACAATACGTGCCTTGCTGCCCCTGCTATCACTGGGAAAGGACACCGCAAGATTGAACCCAAAGCTAAGCACCTCTCCCATTGCAAGAAAGATCAATTTAGTAGGCCAAACCAAACTGATAATTCGAAGAGACTTGCAAAGATAACTTAATCACACATAAAAGAATTCATAGGAGATCCAAATATTTCTCATAGATAAACTTGATCATAAACCCACAATTCATCGGATCTCGACAAACACACCGCCAAAAGAGTTACGTTGATTAGATCTCCAAGAAGATCGAGGAGAACTTTGTATTGAGATTCAAAGAGTGAGAAGAAGCCGTCTAGCTAATAACTATGGACCCGAAGGTCTGTGGTAAACTACTCACAACTCATCGGAGAGGCCTTGGAGATGATGTAGAGGCCCCCCACGGTCGATTCCCCCTCCGACGGAGCGCCGGCGAAGGCTCCAAGATGGGATCTCGTGGATACAAAAGGTTGCGGTGGTGGAAATAGTTTTTCATGGTGCTCCTGGATGTTTTCAGGGTACATGGGTTTATATAGGAGGAAGAAGTTGGTCGGTGGACGCTCGAGGGGCCCACGAGGGTGGGGGACACGCCCACCCCTAGGGGCGCGCCGGGCACCCTCGTGGCGTCCTCCTCTGTTGCTTGACGTTCACTCCAGGTCCCCTGGATCACATTTGTTCCAAAAAGATCGCTCCCGAAGGTTTCATTCCGTTTGTACTCTGTTTGATATTCCTTTCCTTCGAAACACTGAAATTGGCAAAAAAAAGAACAATTTGGGCTGGGCCTCCGGTTAGTAGGTTAGTCCCAAAAACGATATTAAAGTGTAAAGTAAAGCCCATAAACATCCAAAACGGGTAATACAATAACATGGAACAATAAAAAATTATAGATACGTTGGAGACGTATCAAGCATCCCCAAGCTTAATTCCTTCTCGTCCTCGAGTAGTTAAATGATAAAAACAGAGTTTTTGATGTGGAATGCTACCTAGCATAATTCTCAATGTAATTTTCTTTATTGTGGCATGAATGTTCAGATCCGAATAAAAAAATGATTCAAAATAAAAGTTCATATTGACATAAGAAATAGTAATACTTCAAGCATACTAATCAAAGCAATCATGTCTTCTCAAAATAACATGGCTAAAGAAAGTTATCCCTACAAAATCATACAGTCTGGCTGTTGCTCTATCTTCATCACACAAAGTATTTAATCATGCACAACCCCCATGACAAGCCAAGTAATTGTTTCATACTTTAGTAATCTCAAACTTTTTCAATTTTCACGCAATACATGAGCGTGAGCCATGGACACAACACTGTATGTGGAATAGAATGGTGGTTGTGGAGAAGACAAAAAGGAGAAGATAGTCTCACATCAACTAGGCATATCAGTGGGCTATGGAGATGCCCATTAATAGATATCAATGTGAGTGAGTTGGGATTGCCATGCAACGGATGCACTAGAGCTATAAATGTATGAAAGCTCAACAAAAGAAACTAAGTGGGTGTGCATCCAACTTGCTTGCTCACAAAGACCTAGGGCATTTTGAGGAATCCCATCATTCGAATATACAAGCCAAGTTCTATAATGAAAAATTCCCACTAGTATATGAAAGTGACAACATAGGAGACCCTCTATCATGAAGATCGTGGTGCTACTTTGAAGCAGAAGTGTGGTAAAAAGGATAGTAGCATTGTCCCTTCTCTCTTTTTCTATCATTTTTTTATTTGGGCTTCTTTGGCCTCTTTTTTTTATTTGGGCTTCTTTGGCCTCTTATATTTTTCTAAAGTCCGAAGTCTCATCCCGACTTGTGGGCGAATCATAGTCTCCATCATCCTTTCCTCACTTGGGACAATGCTCTAATAATGAAGATCATCACACTTTTATTTACTTACAACTCAAGATTATAACTCGATACTTAAAACAAGATATGACTCTATATGAATGCCTCCGGCGGTGTACCAGGATATGCGATGAATCAAGAGTTACATGTATGAAAAATTATGAAGGTGGCCTTGCCACAAATACGATGTCAACTACATGATCATGCAAAGAGCAATATAACAATGATGATGCGTGTCATAATAAACGGAATGCTGGAAAGTTGCATGGCAATATATCTCAGAATGGCTATGGAAATGCCATAACAGGTAGGTATGGTGGCTGTTTTGAGGAAGGTATATGGTGGGTGTATGGTACTGGCGAGAGTTGCGCGGCACAAGAGAGGATAGCACTGGTGCAAGGGTGAGAGTGCCTATAATCCATGGACTCAACATTAGTCATAAAGAACTCATATACTTATTGCGAAAATCTACAAGTCATTGAAAACAAAGTACTACGCGCATGCTCCTAGGGGGATAGATTGTTAGGAAAAGACCATCGCTCATCCCCGACCGCCACTCATAAGGAAGACAATCAATAAATAAAATTGTGCTCCAACTTCATCACAAAGCGGTTCACCATACGTGCATGCTACGGGAATCACAAACTTCCACACAAGTATTCTTTAAATTCACAAATACCCAACTAGCATGACTCTAATATCACCACCTCTATATCTCAAAACAATTATCAATTATCAAATTGATCATAGCATCCAATTCACTTTCTATGATACTTTTTATTATAACCAACTTGGATGCCCATCATTCTAGGACTAATTTTATGACCATAGCAAATACCATGCTGTTCTAAGAGACTCTCAAAATAATATAAGTTAAGCATGAGAGATCAACAATTTCTTCAAAATTAAGCCACCACCGTGCTCTAAAAGATATAAGTGAAGCACTAGAACAAAACTATCTAGCTCAAAAGATATAAGTGAAGCACATAGAGTATTCTAATAAATTCTAATCAAGTGGGCTTCTCCCAAAAGGTGTGTCCAGCAAGTATGATTGTGTTAGTCTAAAAAGCAAAGACTAGTATCATACAAGACGCTCCAAGAAAAACACATATCATGTGGCGAATAAAAATATAGCTCCAAGTAAAGTTACCGATGGACGAAGACGAAAGAGGAGATGCCTTATGGGGCATCCCAAAGCTTAGGCTTTTGGTTATCCTTGAATATCTTGGGGTGCCATGGTCATCCATAATCTTAGGCTCTTGCCACTCCTTATTCCATAGTCCATCAAATCTTTATCCAAAACTTGAAAACTTCACAACACAAAACTCAACAGGAAATCTCAGAAGCTCCATTAGTGCAAGAAAGAAAACCACCACATAAAGTACTGTAATGAACTCATTATTTATTTATGTTGGTGTTAAACCTACTGTATTCCAACTTCTCTATGGTTCATACCCCTTGATACTAGCCATAGATGCATCAAAATAAGCAAATAACACATGAAAAACAGAATCTGTCAAAAACAGAACAGTCTGTAGCAATATGTAACTCTCGAATACTTATGGAACTCTAAAAACCCTACCAAAATAGGAAGTCCTGGGAAATTTGTATATTGATCTACATCGAAAAGAATCAACACAAAATCACGTTTCGGTGAATTTCTAATTATTTTCGTGCGCGCAAAGTTTCTGTTTTTCAGCAGAATCAAATTAATTATCACCGTAGGTTATCCTATAGGTTCTACTTAGCACAAGCACTAATTAAAACATGAAAAGACATATAAACAGAAGCTAGATGAAATATTGATTACTAAACAGAAGCAAAAATCAAGAAACAAAAATAAAATTGGGTTGCCTCCCAACAAGCGCTATCGTTTAACGCCCCTAGCTAGGCATAAAAGCAAGGATAGATCTAAGTAGTGCCATCTTTGACATTCAATTCATAAGTAGCTCGCATGATAGATTCATAAGGTAATTTAACTTTCTTTCTAGGGAAGTGTTCCATGCCTTTCCTTAATGCCAATTGTTATCTAATATACCCTTCCTTCATATCATTAATTACACCAATCATTTTAAGGAAAGGTCTACCAAGAATAATAGGACATGAAAGATTGCAATCTATATCAAGAACGATAAAATCTACGAGCACATAATTCCTATTTGCAACAATAAGAACATCATTGATCCTTCCCATAGGTTTCTTAATGGTGGGATCCGCAAGGTGCAAATTTAAAGAGCAATCATCAAAATCATGGAAACCTAGAATATCACATAATGTTTTCGGAATCGTGGAAACACTAGCACCCAAATCACACAAAGCATAACACTCATGATCTTTAATTTTAATTTTTATAGTAGGTTTCCACTCATCATAAAGTTTTCTAGGTATAGAAACTTCCAAATTAAGTTTTCATCATAAGATTGGATCAAGGCATCAACAATATGTTTGTAAAAGCTTTATTTTGACTATAAGCATGAGGAGAATTCAACACGGATTGCAACAAGGAAATACAATCTACTAAAGAACAATTATCATAATTAAATTCCTTGAAATCCCTAATAGTGTGTTCAATGCTATTTAAAGTTTTGACCTCTCCAATCACACTTTTACCAAATTTAGCATCAAGATCTAAAAACTCCGAATCATTGGGACACCTTTTAACTAAAGTTGACTCATCTCCAGTCCCATCATTATTAAGATTCATATTGCAAAACAAAGATTTAATATGGGACACATCAATAACTTTTAGATCTTCATCATTATTTTCATGGAAACTAGAAGAACACGCTTTTACAAAGCAATCTTTCTAAGCACACAATCTAGCGGTTCTTTCTTTGCACTCATCAATGGAAATTCTCATAGCTTTGAGAGACTCATTGATATAATGCTTAGGATAAGTAGATCTAAGTTTCAAAGAATCAACATCAAGCGAAAATCTATCAACGTTCCTAGCCAAATCATCAACTTTAAGCAATTTTTCTTCAAGCAAAGCATTAAAATTCTTTTGAGAGATCATAAATTATTTAACACTATTCTCAAAATCAGAGGGCATCTTATTAAAATTTCCATAAGAATTATTGTAGGAATTTCCATAATTATTAGAGGAATTAATAGGGAACGGTCTAGGATTAAAGTTTCATCTGTAAGCATTGTTACCAAAATTATTCCTACCAACAAAATTCACATCCATAGATTCATTATTATTCTCAATGAAGGTAGACAAAGGCATATCATTGGGATCAATAGGAGCACTCTTAGTAGCAAACAATTTCATAAGTTCATCCTTCTCTCCACTCAAAACATTAATTTCTTCTATAGCATGCACTTTTTTACTAGTAGATTTTTCGGTGTGCCATTGAGAATAAAGCCATAATGTTATCAAGGAGTTTAGTAGCTTCTCCTAAGGTGATTTCCATAAAGGTGCCTCCCGCGGCCGAATCTAAAAGATTTCTAGAAGCAAAATTCAATCCGGCATAAAAGTTTTGTATGATCATCCATAAATTCAAACCATGAGTAGGGCAATTGCGAATCATCAATTTCATTCTTTCCCGAGAGTGAGCAACATGCTCATGATCAAGTTGTTTAAAATTCATAATATAGTTCCTAAGAGAGATGATCTTAGCGGGAGGAAAATACTTAGAGATAAAAGCATCTTTGCAATTATTCCATGAATCAATACTATTCTTAGGCAAAGATGAAAACCAAATTTTAGCACGATCTCTAAGTGAAAACAGAAATAAATTCAATTTAACAATATCATTATCCGTATCTTTATTCTTTTGCATCTCACACAAATCAACAAAGTTGTTTAGATGGGTAGCGGCATCTTCACTAGGAATGCCGGAGAATTGATCTTTCATAACAAGATTCAGGAAAGCAACATTGATTTCACAAGACTCAACATCATTAAGAGGAGCAATCGGAGTGCTAAGGAAATCATTATTATTGGTATTGGAAAAGTCACACAATTTGGTATTATCTTGCGCCATCGTGACAAGCAATCCAACACACAAGCAAACAAAAAGGCAAGCGAAAGAGAGAGGAGATTGGGAAAGAGAGGGCGAATAAAACGGCAAGGGTGAAGTGGGGGAGAGGAAAACGAGAGGCAAATGGCAAATAATGTAATGCAAGGGAGATGAGTTTGTGATGGGTACTTGGTATGTCTTGACTTGAGCGAAGACCTCCTCGGCAACGGCGCCAGAAATCCTTCCTGCTATGTCTTGAGCTTGTGTTGGTTTTCCTTGAAGAGGAAAGGGTGATGCAGCAAAGTAGCATAAGTATTTTCCTCAGTTTTTGAGAACCAAGCTATTAATCCAGTAGGAGGCTCCTCAAAAGTCCCACGCACCTACACAAACAAACAAGAACCTCGCAACCAACGCAATAAAGAGGTTGTCAGTCCCTTTACGGCCACTTGCGAAAGTGAGATCTGATAGAGATAATATGATAAGATAAATATTTTTGGTATTTTTATGATATAGATTGGGAAATAAAGATGAAAATAAAAGTAGATGGTAAACTTATATAAAAGAAGATAGACCCGGGGGCCATAGGTTTCACTAGTGGCTTCTCTCAAGATAGCATAAGTATTACGGTGGGTGAACAAATTACTGTCGAGCAATTGATAGAAATGCGAATAATTATGAGATTATCTAGGCATGATCATGTATATAGGCATCACGTCCATGATAAGTAGATCGAAACGATTCAGCATCTAGTACTATTACTCCACACATCGACTGACTCCTGTCTGCATCTAGAGTATTAAGTTCATGAAGAACAGAGTAACGCATTAAGAAAGATGACATGATGTAGAGGGATAAACTCATGCAATATGATATAAACCCCATCTTTTTATCCTCGATGGCAACAATACAATACGTGCCTTGCTGCCCCTGCTGTCAATGGGAAAGGACACTACAAGATTGAACCCAAAGCTAAGCACTTCTCCCATTGTAAGAAAGATCAATCTAGTAGGCCAAACCAAACTGATAATTCGAAGAGACTTGCAAAGATAACTTAATCACACAAAAGAATTCAGAGAAGATTCAAATATTTCTCATAGACAAACTTGATCATAAACCCACAATTCATCGGATCTCGACAAACACACCGCAAAAAGAGTTACATCGAATAGATCTCCAAGAAGATCGAGGAGAACTTTGTATTGAGATTCAAAGAGAGAGAGAGAGAAGAAGCCATCTAGCTAATAACTATGGACCCGAAGGTTTGTGGTAAACTACTCACAACTCATCGGAGAGGCCTTGGAGATGATGTAGAGGCTCTCCATGGTGGATTCCCCCCTCCAGCGGAGCACCGGTGAAGGCTCCAAGATGGGATCTCGCAGATACAGAAGGTTGAGGAAATGGAAATAGTTTTTCGTGGTTCTCCTGGATGTTTTTAGGGTACGTGGGTATATATAGGAGGAAGAAGTAGGTCGGTGGATGCTCCAGGGGCCCACGAGGGTGGGGACGCGCGCACCCCTAGGGGGTGCGCCGAGCACCCTCGTGGCCACCTCCTCTATTGCTTGACGTCCACTCCAAGTCCCCTGGATCGCGTTTGTTCCAAAAAGATCGCTCCCGAAGGTTTCATTCCGTTTGGACTCCGTTTGATACTCCTTTCCTTTGAAACACTGAAATAGGCAAAAAACAAGAATTTGGGCTGGGCCTCCGGTTAGTAGGTTAGTCCCAAAAATGATATAAAAGTGTAAAGTAAAGTCCATAAACATCCAGAATGGGTAATATAATAGCATGGAACAATCAAAAATTATAGATACGTTGGAGACGTATCAGGTACTCCCTTGTTCTGTGTGATTTTGGTTTAACCACCTGGAGTTTTAGTTATGTCGACTATAGGCATGATCAAAGTCTCGGCTGGGTGTCCTACCTTTGATGGGATGGACTACCCCTACTGGAAGAATAAGATGCACATGCATCTTGAGGCAATTGACAATGATCTGTGGTATGTTGTGGAAAATGGTGTTCCCTCTATCACTCCTTCTGTGAACGCTGCTGATGTGAAGAGATTCAAGCAACTCGACTCTCAAGCAAAGAATATCATATGTGGCCATCTGAGCAAAGGGCGGTACGACAGAGTGAGTGCTTTGTCAACAAAAAAGCTTATCTGGGACAGGCTATCCTAGGTCAACGAAGGAGTCTCTACTCAACGTGACTCCCGAGTTGACGTTCTTCGCAATCTCTTCAACCGCTTCAAAAGACTTGACAACAAAAATGTTAAGCAAACCTTCGATCGCCTCACTGACATCTCAAATGAGCTTCAAGCACTTGGTGCCACTGACATCACCGACCATGAGGTGCTAAAGAAATTGTTGAGATCACTTGATTCCTCATTCAATACTCTTGCACTGATGATTCAAGAATATGGAGACTACAAGTATCTTGATCCCGCTGATATCCTCGAGAGGCTAAATACTCATGAGTTCCAGCTTGATGAGAAGAGAGACCACTATGGGCCAAGCTATGGAAGATCAGGCGCACTGAAGGCCAAGGCAGTCTCTGAATCTGAAGGTGAAGATTCTAGTAGCAGCCTTGGTGATCCTGAAGAACTAAGCCAGGAGCTAGCAATGCTCGTGAGGAAATTCCAGAAGTTATCAAGGCATGCTCGCTTTGGAAAATCTTCAAGAAGCGAGGACGTGAGATCTGATTCCTCATCCCGCGATGACAATAAGAGGACTTGCCACAAATGCAAGAAACCTGGCCACAACATTACTGATTGTCCTCAGTGGGTGAAGGAATCAAAGAAGAATAAGTACAAGGATGACAGTTCTGATGACTCAAAGAAGAAAAAGAAATCTTCCAAGTCCTCATCGTCAAAATCTTCAAAGTCTTCATCTCATAAGAAGAGCAGTTCCAAAAAGGCTCGGGCATTTATTAGCAAGGAAATGGACTCTGAAGCTGAATCTGAGGAAAATGAGGAAGAGGGGGAATCGGAGGAGTCAGACTCTAGTGTGGTGAGCCTAGCCCTTGCTACTGCCTATGTCAGCAAGTCCAGCTTCAACACTAAAGAAAATGAATTCCCCAACATTGCTGACAACAGCGTCGATGACTACGCTCCCACCTATTGCTTTATGGCAAAAGGTGCCAAGGTACTCAAATATCCCCCCTCTAAATCTAGTGAGGATGAATCTAATGAAAATCTCAAACCTAGCTATTCTAGACTTGCTAAGATTGTTGTTAAACAACAAAAGGATTTGGAAAAGGTTCAAAATCTCCTAGACAAAAGCTATGACCTTTTGGGTGAAGAAATGGATCGAACTCAAACTCTGACTGATGATGTTCAGTGACTTCAGTCTAAGTTTGACAATCTTCAGAGTCATCATAACTCTCTCCTAGCTGATCATGAGAAGCTTTCTTATGAATTTCTTCAGAGAAAGCAAGATCTTGAGAAGTTAAGAGTGAGTTATGAAGATCTTCAGAAGGAAAATGATTCATTGCTTGCTCAACAGATCAGTTTCGCTTAGGAAGAATTCATTCCACCATGTTTGAAATGCATTGAACGTGAATCTTCTAATTCTTCACCTAAATGTTCAAATGCTTCTATTACTGCAAATTCTTCAACTGTCTCTGTGGTCACAAATTCCTCATCTGAGGATACCACAAGTATCACTGTCGATAATGCAGGGTTGAAGGAATTGTATGTGATAGGCATATACAAAATCCTCAAAGGGCATCAGACTCTTTGCGATGTGCTCAAAAGCAGATCTTAAACAGGAACCCTAGAAAAGAGTGTATTGCCTTTGAGAGGGAACTCAATGCTGATGGGACCTACTGGAAACCTGAGCAGTATCCCAAAACCTCATGGGTAGCTACGAAAGGACCTCCCGTAGATCCATCCACTTTATATGGCTTTACATGTGAATCTTCATATGCTTCTGATGAGTCATTTGACTCCAACTATAAACTGTTCAAAAATCAGAATGGTGAAGTATGTTCTAGATATGTTGGAACTAACTGCAGGAACGGTCCACCTATGAAGAAAAACTTGGTTTCCAAAAGGTGCCTTGAAAGTCTTCAGCTGAATGTCCTCATGACACCACCTGTCAAAATAGGACCCCAGATCAAATGCTTCATATGGATCAAAATCTTCATATGGATCCAAGTCCTCATATGGACCACATTCTTCATTTGGATCATATTCCTCACAAGGATCCAAATCCTCATATGAACATCATTGTGCTAACACTTCTGTTTTGCAGGGAAAATCTAAAGGCCACGAATATGTGCATTATTCTTCAAATCATTATGTTCATAAGTCCTCGAAGAATTTCTCTGCTTGTTCATATGCTTACTCTTACCCCTCTTCTCTGAAACGAAGTGCACTGGATTCAATGCCATCTTTCTCTTACGGAGCTCGCAGAATGATGAACTCTTTACCACCCCTTCAGATGTGGGTGGTGAAGAAAAAGAACTATCTCTTTTGCAGGGTAAGGTCTCCAGACGAACTTAAACGTCTAAAGAATTTGCTGGTGACCTGAATATGCTTGAAACGACGCAAGATAATGACGAAGAAATGAATTACTCATTTCTCTCGTCCTCATACTACTATATGTGTTGTACTGCTTGATGAAATTCAATCTGATGAAGATGTCATATTCTTCACTTATGAAGTATATGGGTTTGTAAGTTGCGCTAATTCATCTGCAGGATGATCAAGCCAAAGCCACTGAGTGGGTCCTCAACAGTGGATGTACAAATCACATGACCGGTGACAGGAACTTATTGATGGACACTGCTTTATCTCCATCGCATCTGAAGCATATCACCTACGCTGACAAAGGCAAAAGCAAGGTATTGGGTCTAGGTAGGGTTGCAATCTCAAAGGATAGACACATGGACAAATTCATGCTTGTCGAGTCCTTAGGATTCAACCTCGTGTCTATCACAATGCTTTGTGATCTTGATATGGTTGTCATCTTTCGAAAATTTCGTTGTATTGTGCTAATGGAATATGACAACTCCAAAGTCTTCAAAGGCTTTAGGGAGGAGACCTATATATTGTTGATTTCTCTGCAGGTCCATAGCCTGCCACATGTCTACTTGGAAAAGCTTCAGAAGGATGGTTATGGCATCAACGACTAGGTCATGTTGGCATTGTAACTTACATACACTCGTGAAGAAGAAGCACGTCATTGGCGTCGAGGGTGTCAAATTCCTCAAATATCATCTTTGTGGGGCTTGTGAGGCTGGAAAGATGACCAAAGCCAAGCACCCCTCGAAGACTATCATGACCACCTCTCGTCTGTTTGAATTACATCACATGGACCTTTTTGGCCCTACTCATTATGCCACACTAACAAATGCAACATCTCTATATGGCTTTATTATTGTTGATGATTATTCTCGTCACACATGGGTGCATATCATCACTTACAAAACTGAAGTGCAGGAAGTCTTCAAACAATTTTCCTAAGGGCCTCTACAAACTTTGGTGTGAAGATCAAGCATATCCGGAGTGATAATGGGATTGAGTTCAAGAATCCTGGTCTTGAGGATTATCTTGATGAACTTGGTATTACTCATGAATTATCCGCCCCTTACACTCCTCAGCACAATGGCGTCGTGGAGTGCAAGAACGGGACTCTTGTTGAGATGGCTCGCACTATGCTTGATGAATAAAAGACACCTCCTCGCTTCTGGCCTAAGGCTATTGATACTACGTGCCACATCATCAACAGGGTATATCTTCACAGATTCTTCAAGAAGACCTCATATGAACTATTCACTGACAAGAAACCCAATGTGAGTTATTTCAAAGTCTTCGGTGCTAAATGTTGGATTAGAGATCCTCGTCAGAATTCTAAATTTGCACCGAAAGCACGTGAAGTTTTTATGCTTGGTTATGGGAAGGACTCGCACACCTACAGAGTCTTCAACACCTGTCATCACAAGGTTGTTGAAACTTTAGATGTGTGGTTCGATGAAACTAACGGCTCGCAAAGAGAGCACCTACCTCCTGTGCTAGATGAAATGTCACTTGAGGAATCCATCAAGTTGAAGGCGACTGAGGATGTCATGCCCACTGAAGAATCTGTTGAAGAAGTCATTCCAGAACGTGAAGAAAATCATGTTGGTGCATCTGAGGAAAATGGCTATGAAGAAAATGCTGAGCCTAATCCAAGTCGTCAACCTGCTCATCCTCGCGTTGCAAATGAAGTGTAGAGTTGAGAGAATCATTGACGACATCAACGCACTAGGTCCTCTCACACGCTCAAAAGCCTCACATTTCTCCAACTTTTGTGGGCACTTTGCATTTTTCTCTATCATAGAGCCCACCAAAGTTGATGATTTATTTATGGAGCCTGAATGGATTCAAGCTATGCAAGAGGAATTACATCAATTCGAGCCCAACAATATGTGGGAGCTTATCAAGCGACCAGACCCACGCAAGCACAATATCATCGGCACGAAATGGATCTACCAAAACAAGCAAGATGAAATGGCCTTGTGGTGAGGAATAAGCATCGTCTTGTAGCTCAAGGCTACACACAGGTTGAAGGAATTGTTCGATGAAACTTTTGCACTAGTTCCTAGACTTGAGGCTATTCGCATATTGCTTGCTTATGCTAACCATCATAATATCATCTTATATCAAATGGATGTGAAAAGTGCATTCCTCAAAGGTAAGCTTGAGGAAGAAGTATATGTGGCTCAACCACTAGGTTTGGAAGATCCAAAGCACCCCGACAAAGTCTTCAAACTCAATAAGGCCCTCTATGGCCTCAAGCAGGCCCCTCAGGCGTGGTATGATACTTTGAAGGAATTCCTCATGAAGAAAGGTTTCAAACCCGGTTCACTTGACCCAACTCTTTTCACCAAAGATATGATGATGAATTACTCATGTGCCAAATATATGGTGATGACATTATCAAATTCCTTCAACTTGTATGATGAGTGACTAATTTTCCTATATGATGAGTGAAGAATATCAAATGTCTATGATGGGAGAATTTAAATTCTTCTTAGGTCTTCAAATTCGTCAACAACGCAACGACATCTTCATATCTCAAGAGAAATACCTCAAGGATGTGTTGAGGAAATTCGGCATGCAAGATTGCAAAGGCGTCAAAATCCCTATGCCCACAAATGGCCATCTATATATGCACCGATGAAAATGGTAAAGACTTCGATCAAAAGGTATACCGTTCCATCATTCGCTCTTTATTGTATCTATGTGCATCTAGGCCAGATATTATGCTTAGTGTTTGCATGTGTGCCCGCTTTCAAGCTACACCAAAGGAATCACACCACAAGGTTGTTAAACATATTCTTCGATATCTACCTCACACTCCAACACTTGGATTATGGTATCCCAAGGGCTCGGTTTTTGGTCTCGTTGGATATTTTGACTCTGACTATGCTGGTGATCGGGTGGATCACAAGTCAACATCAAGCACATGTCATTTCCTCGGACGATCCTTGGTATGTTGGTCCTCGAAGAAGCACTACTGCTGAAGCTGAGTACGTTGTTGCTAGTACTTGCTGTGCTCAATTGCTATGGATGAAGGAATGTGCCACTCTACTGTGATAACGAGAGTGCCATAAAGATTGCTCACAACCCAGTTCAGCACTCTAAGGCTAAGCACATCCAAATTTGTCATCATTTTCTTCGTGATCATGTGTTGAAGGGCGACATCTCCATCGACCAAGTGAAGACTGAAAATCAGCTGGCAGATATCTTCACAAAGCCCTTGGATGCGAAGAGATTTAGCAAGTTGCAGTGTGAGATAAATATCTTAGAATCTTCGAATGTCCTTTGAAAGGACACACATCCTAACACTTATGCAAAATTGATGACTTAGATGTGCAACACACGAAGTAAAGTTTTTCTTCAATCAATGAGGACTAACCCTCTAAGTGTGAAGGAATTAATGAAGAATTTGATTCTCAGAACCCTACAATAATTGTACGCGGTGTCTGAAATCCTCACTCTTATACGATGGGTCACGCCACCAACCATAGTTGGAAACCTTCAAATTTGAGTTTTTTTCTTTTTGCAAATTCTTCAAATTTTCAAATTCTTCATCTTTGCAATTTCTTCAAACTTTTCGACTGGTGTTCTTCATTGCCTATATATATATTTCAGTTTTCATGTCCTCTATAGTATTCACTTATTGCTAATTCTTTAAGTTGTTTCATCCAAGTGAATGTGATCGCACTCGTTCCCCCTCTATGCTAAACTCAACCCAGTCTGTTCACAAATTCTTCATATGCGTTCTATTTGAAACTTGTTCAAACTCTTCACTGTGTCCTTGATAGCTAAAGAATGTGCGAACAAAACTTTAAAATATTCATATCTAATTTTTAGGCTTTTGCTGCTCAAATCATTTTGCATCCCACGACAGGATTAAAATATTCACTCACGATCTATCACGATCTCCACCTCTCAGTACGTGGGTGACACATGTTGCTAGGATGGCAAGGATAAGGGGCATGTTCGTCCAAATTCTTCAGACATGCAGTTTTTTCATCGTGGCTATAAATACCCCTCCCTTCCTCATACTTCATTTACTCCGCTCGATCTCATCCCACTCGAGCTCTCAGACCTAGCACCACTGCTACACTACGTCATCGCCGGTGTGGAAGAGCTTCACTACATCAACCTCGTTGTCACCGTACTCATTCCGTCCGCGGAAATCTTCACCTCCGCCGCCACCATAGCTGTCTCTCACTGCCAAGTTAGAGCGTGAGAGATCTGGACTGATGAACTTCTCCATCTCAACTCCTAGTTCGTCGTGTTCTTCATCCAGGGTAACTAAAATTTGATTTTACTACCCTACTCTGATTCTCATGTTTTCCATAAAATCTTCAAAAGGTATTTATTCTTCTACTTTCCAATCCTTAAACACCCAGTTGCATCTTGTCATGGGAAACTACGGCCACCTATGGGACCAAGGGTCCCTTGCTGGTTCAGCATGGGGGATGTCACGTTGCACAAAGAGCAGAGGAGTGTGGGGCAGCACGACAGAGATCACATGAGCAATTTTACCCAAGTTCGGGCCACCGCGAGGCGTAAAACCCTACTCTGCTTTGGTTGGTTGATGGTGGAAGAATGGTGGTGGAGCATACTACACTTGCCCGTTAGGGGCGAAAATGGCTACGCACGTAAGAGTGTGTGGGTGTCCAACTTTCCAACCCTTTATATGGTTGCCACGGGCCTCCTTTTATAGGTTAAGAGGTCGCCACAATGGCAAATCTGTCATTATGCACTGATAAGATAGCAGACAGTGTTATCATACCTAACTCTGTAGGCTGACAGAGCGCATTAAATGTGCCGCTCAACGTCACATCATTGCTCATCCGGCAAGCCTTGCCGGGCTATTTTGCCAGCTTCACGCCTGCTTGCTTGACACGTCGCAGGACGGGTGTTGTATGTAGGTTTACCTGTAGAAAGAGGTTGCCATGTGGCGAATGGCTGCCAGTTGATCACTTTGCATCTTGACACTACACCGATTGATGACGTGGGTCATGGTGGACTGGTTGGTGAGGAGTTTCTTGCTTCTGCGTGTCCCGGGAGGCCCTGTCGGGACATCTTGGATGTTCTCTTCCGGGGGTGGCTCTGCCCTCGCCAAGCTCGTCTGCCCGGCAAGGGAGGTTTTCCTCCTGGTGGCATCTTGCTTCTCTCGATTTTATTTTGACTATAAACAATAGGGTAAAACCCAACTGCAATTTTTATATTATAGAGCAAAGAAACAAGTAGTCTTACAGGCTTGAGGTAAGCCTACATAAAGAAAGAAAAAGAGAAATAAAAAACTAGAAACTATAAATTAGAACTAGAAAGAGGGGGGAGAGGCTAGGAAGAAAAAAAGAAAATTACAGCAGGGCCTCAAGCCATAGATTGAAATGACTCTCATGCTTCTTCTTCATTCTGAAACTTAAAAGCTTTAGCTCCTCCAGGAAAATGAACTTCCATCCTTGAAAAGATGGAGCAATGTTTTCAAAAAATTTATTATTCTGGTTATCCATATGGCCCATGCACCAAGAATGATGATCTCCATGTAAAAGGGGTAATTTAGTTTGTCCTTTAGGTCTTGGAATGCTTCCAGCACTGACAGATTTGGTGTTCTTGTTGGACAAATAAAGTCCCAGCATTGTTGCACAAATGGGCATCCCCAAAAAAGATGATGAAGTGTTTCCTCCTGTTGATAGTCACTAACTGCACAGTTGTATGCTTCCAGAACAAAATTCTTTCTTCTAAGCAGGTTTCTTGTGTTAACTCTGTCATGAAGTAGTTGCCAGAAAAAAACTTTATGCTTTGGCTAACATGAGCTTTGCCAGATCCAGTTGAAATGAGGAGGTGTTTGCTTGTGACCTATTAACACTTTATATGCTTTGATGGAGGAGTATATTTCATTTCCCCAGATATAACTCCATGTGTCTAAAGATCCCAGAAATTCAAATTTCCTCATAAAGATGCAAATGTCCTCCATTTCTAAGAATTCCTCATATGCCTCTGTTGTCAATGGTAGAAAGAAAAGGTCTTGAAGGTACTCTGTATGCAATACCTGTTGTATGTTCAACTGTGGATTTCTCACAAAGGAGTACAGGTGGTGGAATTTGTGTTTGAGTACAGCCTGTTGCCATAGATCATCCCAAAAATAAGCACTGACCCCATCTCCCACATTACATCTAGCAATAGCTTTGTAATGATCCAGAAGTGCCAAGTTTGATTTCCACCAAAAAGAACCCACCATGTTGTCTCCTCGCAATTGCCCATCACTGTAGTATGTTTCCCAAATCAAGTTGACCCATGGTATGTCATGTCTGTTGACAAATTTATGCAAATTCTTCATTAGCAGGGTTTTGTTATGGGTATATATATCCAATACACCTAGTCCTCCTTGATCTTTGGGTCTGCACACAGTTGTCCAAGCTACTAAAGCAGGCCTGCGGTCTTCCATGTCCGGGCCTCTCCAAAGACAGTGCCTAAGGTATTTTACTATCTGTTTCTTTATAGTGATTGGGATATCTAGACATGTCATGAAGAATACTGCCAAAGAAGTTAGCACTGACTTGACCAGCAGCAATTTTCCAGCCTGTGTCATGAAGATAGATATGCCTGCCAACCTTTTAGCAATCTTGTTGACTAGAGGTAAACATTGTTCCACAGTGGGCTTGTAGATTCCCAATGGAAGACCAAGGTAATTGAAAGGGAAGTGTCCTCTAGCACATTGTAGTGTGTTTGTGAATAGTTCAATCCTGTCTTCATTAATGTTTAAAGGAACCAGAAATGACTTCCCATAATTCACTTTGAGCCCTGTAGCAGAAGCAAAAGTGTTGAGTAAAGCTTTCAGACAGAAGAGTTGCCTAGTATCTTCTTGCATAATCACTAGAGTTTCGTCTGCATACTGGACAATTGGGAAATGTGGACAAGAGTTCACTTGCAGTGGTGTAGAGAGTAAGTTTATCCTCATTGCTTTGTTAAGAATAGATTGTAACAGATCAGCTGCCAGCACAAAAATTAGTGGAGAGTAAGGATCTCCCTGTCTTACTCCTCTTTTGATGTAGAATTTTTTCCCTGGGACTCCATTCAGTAATACAGAAGATGTTGCTGTTGAAAATAGACTTTTCATCCAAGAGATCCATCTGTCACCAAAACCTTTGGCCTTAAAAATGTTAAATATTGCTTCATGCTCAATTGTATCAAATGCTTCTTCAAAATCCAGTTTAATAACTAAAATTTCCTCCCTGGACTTGTGGCATTGGTGAATATATTCATAAGCCCATCCTAAGCAGTCCTGTATCACCCTGTCTTTGAGGAAGCCATATTGATTGATATGCACCATATGCAGAATTACCCTTTGCAATCTATTTGCCAGAAGTTTTGTAATGATCTTGAGCACCCCATTAAGCAGAGAAATGGGTCTAAAGTCATTTGGAGTAATTGGCACTTCCTTTTTAGGAATAAGGGTGATGAAAGATGAGTTAATGCTCTCAAGGTTGACATTCCCAGCATGAAAAGCCATGATAAGTTCAATGACATCTAATTTTATTATATCCCAGCAAGTCTTGAGAAACTCATTATTGAAACCATCAGGACGAGGTGATTTATCATTAGGCAAATTCTTGACCACATCCTCAATTTCCTCTAGTGAAAGGTTTTTCCAAGTCAATGAATAGGAGTGGATCCACTGTATGTTCATACAACTCCTCTAGATTAAAGTGCATATAATGCCCATTGGTCTGACCCAATCTACTCTTAAAAGCCTCCCATAGAATTGCTGCCTTTCCTTCATGGTCAGTGACTTCAACTTGGACCTTGTTTACCAGCATAGCAATTTGATTGTGTTTGTGGTTAATAGAGGCTTTTGTGTGAAAGAATTTGGTGTTCTCATCCCCAAATTTGACCCCTTTAATTTTCCCTCTTTGCTTCCAATAAATTTTTTGATTGTTGAGCACTGTCAATAAGAATTCCTTCAGTACATTCCTGCAATTTGTTTCAAACACTAACAAAGCCCTGTATTCCTCAATTAAGTCCCAAAGGAAAATAATATCATTCAACTCTGCAATTTGCTTTTTGTGACATGATAAGGATTTAGCCCAAAGTTTTAGTGCTCTTCTGACATTCTTGAGCTTAGCATTAATCTTTTTAGCACAATCAGTGTGACCTAGTGGGATATTCCATGCATCATGAACCACTTGCTTGAAGGAGCCGTGGCCGAGCCAGTAATTTTCAAACCTAAACACTTTGGACTTTGGAATTTATGTACCAATCTTTATCATACATTGGAGGTGATCAGATATGGGTTTAGCCATGGGTAGTGCAGTAGAGTCTGGATAGCTGGTCATCCAGGCAGCAGATGTGAAAAACCAATCTAGCTTCTCTAGTAGGGGATTGTCCTGCATGTTACTCCAGCTAAACCGTCTGCCTTTGAGGGGTAGCTCAATTAAACCTAATTCGCTGATGGCTTCATTAAACATAAGCATTTCATTAATATCACCTCCAGGTTTATTTCTGTCTTCAGGCTTTCTAATGAAATTAAAATCACCCATGATAATCCAGTCCACATCACTAGGCATTTGAATATTTCCAAACCATTCAATAAACTCAATCTTTTCTTCATGATTGCAGGGGCCAGAAATGTTTGTGAGAATCCAAGCCTTGGAGGAGGTGTTGCATGTGAACTGAATGGATAATGAAAATTTGTTTTGAAACATCAACTCTCCAGTAAATAAGGCACCATTCCAAGCAGTGAGGATGCCACCCGACGCCCCAGTGGAGGGTAAATATTCAAATTTATTGAATCTCTGAGGGCAAACTTTATGAATATATGTTAAATCAAAGATCTCTCTCTTTGTTTCCTGTAAACACACAATACCGACTGCACTTTCTTCCACTTTTTGCTTTATAGCTAACCACTTGTCTGAAGAATTAATACCTCTCACATTCTAGTTCAGTATATTCCAGGTTCTATTGTTATTCATTAAAAACCAGACTTATGTGCCCTTGAACACCCAGGTCCAGCCCCTAGTGTCTATCCCAAGTTAATTTTCTTTGATTCACAGATAAAACAGTTGTCATACAAGCAGGCCCATCATACAAACACTTCACATGGTTGGAGTGACTTCCATGCACTAGCAACAAGTAATTCATAAGCAAAAGGATAGCAGCAAAAGGAATATCACATTTTATCTCCATAAGAGAGCAGCACAGTTTGCACACCAATCCATTACATTGAGGGAACAAAAGATAATCAAGCACTATGGAACAAGTTTTGGTCTTAGGATTTTTTGCAGTCATAAAGAAAGGACATTCCAAAAGAGAACAGCAGTGCACTCTGCTATTTTTTGGTCTTGTCATCATCAAACAATCTCTGATGTGTTGTCCTGCCCAGTGGCCTTGGACACCTTAGCCACCTCCTCCTGCCCCTTCTTTTTAGGCTTCTTGGACATCTTTCCATGCAGCTCCTCCTCAGCAACCTTACAGAAAGACTTAGTTAGGTTTTTCACCATAGAATTCTGAATAACAGGTGGGATTGCATTACATGGCAAACAGGATCTAGTATCACAAGATTTTCTCCTATAACCCATGTTATCTTTCTTAATCCTGTCACTCCTTCTTACCTCAATCTCAACCAGAGCCTCCTTGTACCTTCTCTTCCTTGAGATAGCCTCCCCATGTGGGAGAAATTTGTTTGTTGAGACTTGCTGCAGAGGGCTGCCTGCTCCACTGGAAGAGTGTGCTGCTGGACTAACACCTTCATTTTCTTTTCCCAGCCCCAGGATGAAATCCTTGCAAGTTGGTGCCTGGGTAGTAGAGCATCCATCAGGTATATGAAATAGCATAGTTTCCTCTTGTTTGCAATTGGCAGTCAATATTTTCCACACATCAGACTTTAGTAAGTGCATTGTCCAACTAAATTTATAGGGGTTAACAACAAATGTATTATGAAGTTGAACCAACTTACTGGTATTTCAATTTTGAAAGTGTTCTCAGCTCCTTGAGCTGCTGGTGCAAAATGCTTAATCCAGAGTCCAATACCTTCTTCAGACATTAAATGAGATCATCAATAATTTCCAAAGCATGGTTCTGAGCCAGTTCATGTAAATCAAACATAGTAGGAGAGCTTGGCAATGAGAAAGTTCCATAGTTACTTGTATTGTTATGGTCTGTAGATGTGCCAACATATGGAATTGGTACATATTCCTTGCCCTTCTCATCAGGAAGCAGATTGTGGGTAGAAGGATCTTTTCCTGCCTCACTCTGACTGACCGTGTTTCTGTCAGACACAGGAATTTCAGCAACTACACTTTCTTCCCTAACATTGAGCCCATCATTCAAGTGATTTATCTGCAGGTCCAATTGTGCTTCAGTATCCTGTACCTGAGGTATCAAAGCAGGCTCCAAAACTGGATTCTGCTGCTGAACATTTTCCAAATTGTTCTGAGGCACATGTTCCTCCTCTTCTTCAATTGCATTATAAGCCAATGCAATGTTTAACAGCCCTTGACCAACTTGAGGGGCTTGAATTCCCTGATTGACTTCTTCACTTGCAGAGTGTGTCAGAGAAAGCAAACCATCAGATAGGGATACAATTGTTGTAATGCTGCTATTAGGTGAACCCTCCTCTGGCAATACAGGAATGACAACTTGTTGTTGCTGTGGCTGGAAAGGCTCAGGTTGGGGAAAAGCCCAATGTTGTTCCTGCTCTGCTTGCTCTTCCCAATCATCCCAGTCCTCATTTTGGGCTTGGATATTGTGATTTGGCAGAGGCTGGAACCCTGGAAAATCATTGGCATGTTGTGGTATGGGGTGTGGGTCCACACCATCAGGTGGGATAGGGTCTTCATCTGCAGGTCCACCACCCAGCATTTCCTCTAGAAGTACTTCAACAGAGAAAGTCCAAGAGTCCTCCTCAAATCTCTCTCCTTCAGAACAACGTATGCTTTTAGGTACCTCATCTAGCTCTGTCACTCTGGCCTTAACTAAATTTTACCCTTAAGCGCATCTTGTTTCTCCCAACTAATGATCTTTCCCCATTTGGAAATAGCAGACGCAATATCTTCAGTGTTACAAAAATCAAACGGAACTCCCACAAATAGCAACCAACAGATCCTATTGAAATGAACCCTGCGCCAATTTCTACCTTCATTGTGTTTAGTAAAGGAGATAAAGACATCACCGAACGCATGCGGCCCCTGCTGGACGAGACTGTCTTGATCTCTGACATCTCTGAACTGCACGTACGCCTCTCCGAACGGGCATGGCTGAATTTCTCTGAATCCAACTTGAGCATCTTCTTGAAGAAACTCTTGCAGAACATCACGAACATTCGGAAAAAATACCTCATCCGGGTGGGGGTGAATACTGGCAATCGCCCAGTCCTCATGCCACCTAGGACGATGAGGCACAATGGCGCGAGAAACCCCAGTTCTTCCCGGAATCGCCTGAACTTGAAAACCATGCGGGACGAATGGGTGGGATCGATGGGGATGTTGGCCATCTCGCTCGGCTCTGGCAAGGAGGCGACCAGAGCCCTCTCTAACAACAATGGCAGCGCCGGCGAGCTTGTCGAGGCATGGGCGGAGGTGGAGGTGGTAGTGGTGGAGAAGACAGAGTGGGCAGGTGAAGTGGAATGCGAGGAGGCAGGCGACGGTCTCGGCTGAAAGTTTTGGAATAAATCCTTGACCAGCTCCTTAAATGATGTGACCTGCCTAATCTGTGCCGCCGGCCCAACGCAGTGGAACCAAGACTCAACCTGACCATCGGCTCAAGCATCTTCAGGTGGGCTCGGGAATGTACTATAAGGAATAAAAGCCAAAGCCCAGTCAGGTTTGGGGTGGTGCAAAAACGAGCAAAGTGGCCGTTGGCCCCGCATGCATGACAAACCACATTATGGCGTGCAACGGTACGTTGCACTTCATTGTGCGCCAATTGTGGCCTGACTGGGGCAGAGTTAAGCTGAGTTGAATTTTGATTAATGCTCTGAGAATTGCCCTCCTGATTGAGACCCGATAACCGCTCGAAAACCGATTTACCGGCTCTAACCACCACGGAGTAACTCCGGTGATCACCAGAGTGAGGCACAATGGCCCTGCCAGCCCTACCAACCAAAGTCCATTCTTTGTCAAGCTCATCATAGTATAGAGCTTCCTCACGACACCAGTTTGGGCCACCAAAGTTCCACAGGTTAAAAACAACCTCAAAATCTTTTTCCTTGATTCTACCCGCATTATAAATCTCAAAACCCACGGACTTTGAAGCTACTGAGAACTTGTAAGATCTATCTCGAAGAAGACGGATGCGAAAACCTTGAGCGTAACCACCAAACATGGCAAGAAGTGAGATACTAACCGTGTGCACATCAAGTTTGAAAGATGCACGGCAAAACGAGACCACCATGGTGAACTCCATGTGGTGGAAGCCAGGAGAGAACACCACCGGATGGCCAAACTTGGTCCTCATCTCCATTTGAAACTTCTTCCCATGGTCAAAGTTGAGATCAAACGGCGCCATCTAGAGGGGAGGGTGGCTACCAGGCCGGAGTGACCACTGGTAGGAGTTGGGTAGCCGCCGGGGCCGGAGTGGCCACAGGCGCTAGGAGGGGGGAGCGCTAGGAGGGGGGAACCCTTTTGCTACTGTTCTTGCTTCTCTCGATTGATGTTGGTCCTCTTGATCTGCATGTTGGTCCTTCAAAGATCTTGGTTTCTTGTACTTTGGTATGGCCTGGTGCCATAATCTTGTTCCTGTGCCTGTGCAAAGTCAGGGAAACATACCCTGGGTCTGTTGTACCGACAGAAGCCCCGGGGCCTGCCCTGATCGCGTTGCCGAGCATCATCGGGGTAGGCCCCAATAAGTGCATGGGCAGGGGCGCTGAAGATGCTGGCCTCTGGTGTCTTCTTTGTTTCTTCGTTAACCTCGAGCCAGGGCCAGTTTCCAGTTTTCCCGCTGAAAGGATCGATATGGTTGACTAGAGGGGGTGAATAGGCAACTAACAATTTTTAGCTTTTCTTGACCAAATTAAACTTAGCATCAAAGTAGGTTGTCTAGATGTGCAACTAGGTGAACAACCTATATGATGCAAAAACAACAAGCACACAAGCAAGCAAGGGATACAACAAAATATAAGCTTGCCCAAGTAAAGGTGAGAGATAACAAAGAGTGGAGACGGTGGAGACCGAGGCTGTCCTGGATTAAGGGGTCCTCGGACAGCCGGACTATATATGTGGGCTAGACTGTTGAACTATGAAGATATAAGATAGAAGACTTCGTCTCGTGTCCGGATTGGACTTTTCTTGGCGTAGAAGGCAAGCTTGGCGATTCGGATATGTAGATTCCTTTCTATGTAACCGACTTTGTACAACCCTAGCCCCCTCCGGTGTCTATATAAACCGGAGGGTTTAGGCTTCTAGGGTTTTGCCACAACAATCATAATCTCATAGGCTAGACTTCTAGGGTTTAGCCATTACGATCTCGTGGTAGATCAACTCTTGTAATACTCATATTCATAAAGATCAATCAAGCAGGAAGTAGGGTATTGCCTCCATAAAGAGGGCCCGAACCTGGGTAAACATTGTGTCCCCCGCCTCCTATTACCATTAGCCTTAGTTGCACAGTTTGGGACCCCCTACCCAAGATCCGCCATTTTTGACACCGATATTTGTGCTTTCATTGAGAGTTCCACTCCATCGTCACCAGAAGGCTTGATGGCTCCACCAATCCTTTACAACAAAGCAGTCCAGAGGGAGATCTTCTTCCCTGGACAGATTTTGAAGCCTGAATTTCGTGGCCAATATCCGTGGATACTTGATCTTCAACGGATTCGAGCCCATGACGGCTGTCCCCTGGCACCATGATGAACATGACCTAAATCTGTCATCTGGCCGCAGTCAGGAGATAGCGCCTGTGACCGCTCTCGCCCTAGATCCGGAGCAGGCTGCGTCGTCTATAGACAGGAAGCTTAACCCACCCACGGAAGCCACGGACTCAGCGGCGCTAGAGCCGCACACAGACCCAATATCGAGCTGGCCCTATGTCACAGGAACCTCGGACTCGTCTTCCGCCATAGGTTCCGGACCGCGTCCATCGAACCTGATTGGGCGCCGGTCTTGGAGTTCATCTCCGCGGACATCTTCCAGCACTCACCTCTAGGCGATGTGTTAAACTCATTGAAATCCCTCTCCTTGTCGGGAGACTCTTGGCCGAACTACGTCCGGCTTGAATGGGAAGCGGACGACAAAGAAATTCGTTTCCCACCCACCACCCACATTATAGCCACTATTGACGATTTAACTGACATGCTCGATTACGACTCTGGGATATTGACAGTATTGACGACGATGCCGGAGAGGAACAGGAACCACCGCCTACAGGGCGTTGGACAGCCACCTCCTCGTACGACATATACATGGTGGATACACCCAAAGGAAACAACGGCGACAATGAAAATCCAGTCCGGGAAAAACCTCCTGAGATACATCCAAAACGCCGACGTCATCAGTGCTTCTCTAAGCCACGCCGTAGCAAAAACAGTAACACCGTCACAGGAGAAAATAACACTTCGGACGATGCCGAAGACAATGAAGACCGCGTAGAGCCAACCTCCAAAAAGGAGGAACGGGAAGATGGGCAAGCTAGCCCTGATGAACATGCCACGAATGAAGATGTGGAGGACAATAATTAGCTTCCACTCTCCAAGGACGAGGTGAGCCTTGGCAATGAAGACTTTATCATGCCTGAGGAGCCCGTCGAGCAGGAGCGCTTTAAGTGTTGGCTAATAGCCACTAAAAGGAGCCTGAAACAGAAGCAGCAACAGCTTCAAGCTGATCAAGATCTTCTCAATGAAAGATGAACTGATGTCCTGGCAGCCGAGAAATATGGCCTCAAGCACCCAACCAAAAGCTACCCGAAGCGCAAACTGCTACCACAGTTAGATGACGAGGCGCTGGAGCCCATCCTACAAAGGTACAATGTGGCTGACCGACCACCACGTGGCCGGGACAAAGAGGCACCTCAAGCTGAACACCAGCCCGCACTACCTCGCCGAACAAATAGAAATGCAACAGCTCGGGGATATACACATGGCCTGCGGTGTTACTTGGAAAACAGAGCAGGTCAGACAAGATCAATCTATGGATTACGGGGGCGTGCCCCGATGTGCGACGATGGCCATCCGGCTGAATGTGACAAACATAACCACGTCCGGGCCGAAAACTGCAGACGAACAACATCCGAGATATGTCACGACTTTGCCCAATATAGAGGCGCCGCACACCCCCTTTGCTTCACTGACAAAGTAATGGGACACGATTTCCCAGAAGGGTTTAAACCCTTGAACATCGAATCATATGATGGCACAATAGACCCCGCGGTATGGATTGTGGACTTCTCCACATTCATATGGCCCGCGGTGACAATCTTCACGCCATCAAATACCTCCCGCTCAAACTCAAGGGACCAGCTAGGTGCTGGTTGAGAAGTGTGCCTGAAAACTGCATTGGCAGCTGGGAGGACTTGGAGGACGCCTTCCTCGACAACTTCCAAGGCACATATGTCCGACCTCCGGATGCCAATGACCTAAGCCACATAATCCAACAGCCCGAAGAGTCAGCTAGAAAATTCTGGACTAGGTTCTTAACTAAAACGAACCAGATCATTGACTGTCCGAACGCCGAAGCCCTAGCGGCCTTTAACCATAGCATCCGCGACGAAGGGCTAGCCAGACACCTCGGCCAGGAAAAACCGAAGTCCATGTCAGCCCTTACGACACTCATGACCCACTTCTTTGCGGGTGATGATAGCTGGCTAGCCCGCAACAATAACAATATAAGCGAACATGGCACTTCTGAAGCCAGAAATAGCAACGGCAACTACCGATGCAATAGACATAAGCGTTGAAACAACGGTGACAACACTGAAGACACGAAGGTCAATGCCGGATTTAGTGGCTCTAAGACCGGTCAGCAGAAGAAGTGATTTAAGAAAAACAATCCGGGCCCGTCCAGTTTGGACAGCATACTCGATCGTCCATGTCAAATCCAGGGCACTCCTGATAAACCAGCCAATCATACCAACAGAGAGTGTTAGGTCTTCAAACAGGCTGGCATGTTAAATGCTGAGAACAAGGAAAAGAAGTCGCAAAGTGATGACGATGACGAGGAGCCCCGGCCACCGAACATAGGGGGACAGAAGAAGTTCCCCCAACAAGTTAAAATGGTAAACATGATATACGCCACCCATATCCCCAAGAGGGAGTGCAAGCATGCACTCAGGACGTCTACGTGATGGAGCTTGTCGCCCCAAAGTTCAACCCATGGTCGTCCTGTCCGATCGCCTTCGATCGCAGAGACCATCCGACGCGTATCCGTCATGGCGATTGTTCAGCCGCACTGGGCCTCGACCCAATTATTGATGGATTCCACCTTACGCAGTCCTCATGGATGGTGGCAGCAGCCTAAACCTGCTCTATGAGGATACAGTGCGCAAAATGGGTATCGATCCCTCAAGGATCAAGCCCACAAAAACCACCTTTAAAGGTGTCATACCAGGTGTAGAGGCCTGCTGTACGGGCTCAATCACACTGGAAGTGGTCTTCGGATCCCCGGATAATTTTCGAAGCGAAGAGTTGATCTTCGATATTGTCCCCTTCCGCAGTGGCTATCATGCACTGCTTGGACGAACCGCATTCGCTCGATTCAATGTGGTGCCGCACTACGCCTACCTCAAGCTCAAGATGCCGGGACCACACGGTGTCATAAGGGTCAGCGGAAACACGAAACGCTCCCTCCGTACTGAGGAGCACGCCACTGCCCTTGCAGCAGAAGTACAGAGCATCCTTTTTAGGCAGAACCTCAATTCGACAGTAAAGCTCCCGAACACCATCAAGCAAGTCCGAACTACTCCAGAGCAGGACAGTCCAGCTCATCCAGAGCTTAACTAGCAATTCGGCCTCCGTCCCAGTCCCAATCAAGCGGTGAAATTTGTGTTGTGCATACATAACTACGCACTTAAAATACCATGGGCATGGATGGAGGCACAACTAGACCGTGGTCCATAATGCGGCTCAACCGCCCTGGATCTGCATACCTTCACCTTTTTGGTTTTCATTTCAGGTTTTTCTATTATCGAGGCTTTTATGATAACCTGATCATCGGACCTATCATGGGACGGATACACCAAGAAGGCAAGGGAACCCCTAGGTAGTCTCTGCTAATGATCGTTATACCTGTTTTAAAAACCCGCACGCAGCTCGCCCTTGGTCGTGGCATGTCAAATAGATTTATTTGCTTATCGCGTTACTTGTACAAATATGCCTTGACGTATTAATCAAATTAAAATGGAAAATAATTTGCGGCGTTAGCTTATTACTTGATTTTCCCCTCTTTTTTATATTCTTATATATTGCACTTGTACACTCTGATACGCCTTAATTTGCCAGGGGCTTCATCACACCCCGCAATATGGCAATAAAGTCCGAAAACTTTTACAGTACAGTTCGGCACCCCGAACTTATAGCATTATATGCATCGGCTTCGAATCATGTCTTTGGTCAATAGTTGGGTTGCCCGGCTCCTCTGATTACTACCATATGTTCCGCTATATCGGCTAGGGTAGTAAAGGGAGAACTACTATTATTGTGTCCCGGTTCTTTCGGACGAGCACCTCAGTAGAGATGGCCGAAAAGTGACTGTCATGATGCGGCGAGAGCAAGTCAGTTGTTTGAGAGGTTTCAAATCCTTAGAGATTTTTTCCGCATTATGCGAGGGATTAGTTTTTATCCGATCAGGTGTTTATAGCATCCCAAGTCTGGACTTCCGAACACTAGGGGCTGTGCCTAAATTTTGGTTGTCAAACTCCTATGGCTAAGTGAGGGTGATAAAGTCGTATAGTCTGATTGCCTTGTTCGTTGCACTAAACACCTCCTCTAAGGACCAAATTCTGGAGTAAAGAGTGTTTAGATTTATCCCAAACACCCCCGTACTACCTACGTGGGGGCTGACGTCGACGACTGGCCAACTCTCAGCTTTAACAAAACGGTCGCACAGGAGGTAAATTTTAAAATAATGGACATTATATTACATAACGGATCTGTTTTCATAGTACAGGACAGGATAACACGAGTGTATTCATGGAAATATGATATCCTTAGCACATTGCTCCGCTACAAGGCGGGATCCCTCCAGGACACTGTCAAAATATAGTTGGGGTCTGTGGTGCTCCTTGCCCTCGGGCGGTCCCTCGGTCATCAGCTTCGTGGCATCCATCTTCGCCCAATGCATCTTGGCGCGGGCAAAGGCCAGTCGTGCACCTTTAATACAGACAGACCGCTGGATGGCGTCAAGCCGAGGGCAGGCGCTGACAAGCTGCTTCACGAGTCCAAAGTAGCTGCTAGGAAGGGCTTTGGCAGGCCATAGCCGAATTATCAAATCCTTCATGGCTAGTTCGGCTGCCCTATGCAGCTCGACCAGCTGTTTCAGTTGATCCAAGGTATTGCTACAAGAACAACTTCTCCGTTGAGCTCCCCTCCTCGGGTCGATAGAATTCCGCAGCATCTAACACGCTGCACAGCAAATCCGCAAATGCCCATGGAGAACTCCAAATCCGGGTCAGTAAAAGGAATCTTTCCTTCACATGTCTGCTCTGCATAATGAAAGCCTTACCCGCCGCGATCTTCTTGGTCGCCTGGATTTCCTGGAGGGCGCCCTGGGCTTCGGCTCAGGCATCATGTGCGCTCTGGCTGGCCTTGGCAAGTTCAGACTCTTGATTCTTAAAGTCGCGCTCCAAGGACTCGTACTTCTTGATGGCGTGTAACGCCCCGGATTCGATGCGCCAGGTGTCTTCCAGTTATTCGCCGACGTTGCCATGTCATTTGCTTTCCTATTGCACTTTGCCATGGCATCATATGCATTTCATATCATGTCACCATGTGCATTTCATTTTGCATACTTGTTCGTCTCATGCATCCGAACATTTTCCCTGTTGTTCGTTTTGCAATCTGGTGCTTCTATGTCTCCCGGCGTCCCCCTTTTGCCTCTCTTTGTGTGCGGGTGTTAAACTTTCTCGGAATGTCCCGAGGTTTGCCAAGCGGCCTTGGTATAGCACCGGTAGACCACCTATCAAGTTTCGTGCCATTTGGAGGTCGTTTGGTACTCCAACGGTTAACCGGGTAACCATAAAGCCCTCTTTTGTTGCAGCCCAACACCCCTTCCAAAGTGGCCCAAAACCCACCAAACTCCCCTCCATGCTCTTAGTCGTTCGATCACGATCGTGTGGCCGAAAACCGCTCCACATTTGGACTCTCCTAGCTCCCTCTACCTATAAATAGGCCCTCCCCTTCCATTTTCGCGATGATTTTCCCCCTAACCCTAGCCCCGCTCCCTCTCCGCCGCCGGACATGTCCGGACGGAGCCGGACACGTCCGCGCCGCCGCGCCCAGCCAATCAGCGCACGACACGTGGGCACCGCCGCCGTCCCCGCGCCGCCGTCCCACCAGGCCCGCAGCGGACCCGCCCAGCCCGCGCGCCCCGCCGCCGCTCGCCCGCGCGGCCGTGCCCGACCCCGCCGGCCCACGCCTCCGCTGGCGCCTCTGCTGCCGCCCGCCGCCGCCGGTCGCCGCCGACCTCGCCGCCTCCTTCCCAGCCGGCCCCGTCGCTCGCACTCCCCGGCCGGTCCCCGCCGTGCCTTGCCGGCCCCGGCCCTCCGCGACCCCTGCCCCGCTCCCGGCCGCCGACCTCCACCACCCGCCGCCGCGGCTGCCAAACCCCGGCCGCCGCGCCCCGGCCCCTCGCTGCCGGCGCCCCGCCACCATGCGCCCCGTGCCGCCGCCCTCCGTCAGCTCCCGGCCGCGCCGCCGTCCCTCGTCGCCGGCGCCGCCTCCCCGGCCTTGGCTGGCCCCGGATCCGCCGACCCCGTCATCTCCTTCCACTCTGGCGCCCTGCTCCGGCGAGCCCGGCCCCGCCTCGACTCGGATCCAGATCCACGGAGGTTGACTTCTCCCCCCTCCGAAAATCCACTAAGTCCCGATTATTTTTACATTATCATGCCAGGTTCATCATGCTGTATCTCTGCATCCGTAGCTCCGTTTCGTGCGTACAATATGTCAAATTGGTTGACTCGACGAGTACTTCATTTCATTCCATTGCATCATTTTCATTTGAGCTCATCTTGATGCCCGAAATGCTGTTGGAAGAGTGCATGTTGATGTTAACCTGCTGAAACTGTTATAACTTGCTCATTTATCATTTTTGCCATGATTTATGTGTGCATCCTATGAGGTTGATGTCTACATGTATGTTGATCTATGCCATGCCATCTTTCCAGTGGGGCCAACCGTGTATTTTTGTGAGTTGTCTGCTGAGTGCATTGAGCTTGTTAAGTAGGGTACTTGCTGTTGCTGTTTTTCTGGCAGATTCTGTTATATTTTGTTGCTATGTTAACATGCTTCTACTAGTCATTTCGTGCATAATCTGGAGATGTTCTATAAACATGTTTTGATCTACATGTCATGCTCTATCCATTCGTGCCCTTGGTTGAAATTATAGCCTGCTGGAACATGTTGTTATCTTGCTCCAAAGTTGCTTGATAATGTTGCTGTCAGCCTGTTTACATTAGGTTCAGTTGTTTCCATGTGTTTTCCTACTTATCCATGCAACCTATGACCTTGCTCTTGCCATGCTTAACTTCACAAATATGTCTTCTTACTGTTGGTTGCCTTGCCATGCCATGTATTGCTCTGTGGTGAGTGATTCAAGCTCACCAACATGCCTACTTATTGTTGTTTCTGCCATGTTTGAATCTGTCATATAACTTGCCATGTTTACATGGGTGCCATCATATTTTCCGTGTCTTTTTGTCTCATGGTCAATAAGGGACTTTTGATCTATGCAATTAGTAGATTCATGCCATGCCTTTTTTTGCCATGATAAGTTCCTGTAACATGTTGTTTGATAGCTCTCAACATTGCAACCTGATGTTATTTCTGCAAAGTCTGAAACTGTTATTATTTGCAATCTTACCATGTGTTTTGGAGCATGTTCTAGTGATTTCTGGAGATAGCTTAGTGTGCATGTGTTGTTGTGCTTTACGTGTACTTCATGCCCATGCCTTTTGTTATTATGTTGGGGTGCGGTAGCATATTGATTTGATGCTTGCAAGATGCCTAGTTGCTGTTATGGATAGATTGTTGCTATAACTTGTATAGTGTGTGTGTGTTGAACCGTTGCTCCGTTTTGAGTGTGCTCTATATGAAACTTGCTTGATTTTGCATGTAGCTTCATATTAACATGTTGCATCCTTGTTTTGGTGTGTTTGCTTGATGTTTGGGTGCATTTTGCGTCCATGCCATGTTTAACTTGTTTTGCTCATATCTTCTATACCGTAGCTCCGAATCTAATGAACTTTATATGTAACTTGACTAGAATTTTGTGTAGATCATCTTGGTGCATCTTAACTTGCTGTTTAACAACTTCAACTTAAGTTTATTCAGTTCTGGACCAATTTCGAAATTTGCATATGAGGACTTACCGGAATTGTTATATGTTGTTCCCGGCCTCATTTAAACTTGCCTTGATGTGTTGTTCTTGTTTGCATCATCTCTTGCCATGAGTAGCTTCATGTAGCTTGGTCATGCATCATGCTTGTTGTGCATCATGCCTTGTTCATGTGTGGTGTGTTTACCTATGTGTGTGCTTCTTCTTGTTAGTTCCTGTTTCGTTGCGATCGTGAGGATTCGTTCGTCTATGGTTGGTTCGGCTTCATCCGTTCATCTTCTTCATGGACTCGTTCTTTTTCCTTGCGGGATTTCAGGCAAGATGACCGCTACCCTGGATCTCACTACTATCATTGCTATGCTAGTTGCTTCGTTCTATCTCTCTGCTGTGCTACCTATTACCTGTTCTTCAAGCCTCCCAAATTGCCATGAACCTCTAACCTTTGACACCTTTCCTAGCAAACCGTTGTTTGGCTATGTTACCGCTTTGCTCAGCCCTTCTTATTGCGTTGCTAGCTGCAGGTGAAGTTGAAGATTTCTCCATGGTGGACAGGGTTTATTTTGGGATATCACAATATCTCTTATATTATTAATGCATCTATATACTTGGTAAAGGGTGGAAGGCTCGGCCTTATGCCTGGTGTTTTGTTCCACTCTTGTCGCCCTAGTTTCCGTCATACCGGTGTTATGTTCCCGGATTTTGCGTTCCTTACGCGGTCGGGTGATTTATGGGACCCCCCTGACAATTCGCTTTGAATAAAACTCCTCCAGCAAGGCCCAACATTGGTTTTACCATTTGCCTCACCACCACCTATATTTCCCTTGGGAGTAATTAACCCAAGGGTCATCTTTATTCAGCCCCCCCGGGCCAATGCTTGTCTAAGTGTTGGTCCAAACTAGAGCCACTTGTAGCGCCACCTTGGGGAAACTTGAGGTCTGGTTCTAGTTGTATGTACTGCTCATCCGGTCGTGGCCTGAGACGAGATACGCGCGGCTACTATCAGGATGTCGGCACGCCGGGAGGCTTTGCTGGTCTTGTTTTACCATTGTCGAAATGTCTTGTAAACCGGGATTCCGAGACTGATCGGGTCTTCCTGGGAGAAGGTCTATTCCTTCGTTGATCGCGAGAGCTTGTCATGGGCTAAGTTGGGACACCCCTGCAGGGTATAAACTTTCGAGAGCCGTGCCCGCGGTTATGTGGCAGATGGGAATTTGTTAATGTTCGGTTGTAGATAACTCGACACCAGATCCGAATTAAAATGCATCAACCGCGTGTGTAGCCGTGATGGTCTCTTCTCGGCGGAGTCCGGGAAGTGAACACGGTTTCTGTGTTATGTTTGCCGTAAGTAGGTGTTCAGGATCACCTCTTGATCATTTCTAGTTGACGACCATTCCGCTTGTTCTCTTCTCGCTCTTATTTGCGTTGGTTAGCCACCATATCATGCTTAGTCGCTGCTGCAACCTCACCACTTTACCCCTTCCTTTCCCTTTAAGCTTTTCTAGTCTTGATACCCATGGTAATGGGATTGCTGAGTCCTCGTGGCTCACAGATTAGTACAACAACAGTTGCAGGTACAGGTTATGCGATGATCATGACGCGAGAGCGATGCTTGCTTGCGTTGAGTTTCTTCTTCTGCTTCTTCGATCAGGGGATAGGTTCCAGGTCGGCAGCCTGGGCTAGAAGGGTGGATATTGTTTGAGTTTCTGTTTATGATACATCCGTAGTCGGATGTTGTTCTTGTATGTGGTATTGTTGTATTCATGTGACATTGTATGTATCGGATGTATCCCCACTATTATATAATGTTGATGTAATGATATCCACCTTGCAAAAGCGTTTCAATATGCGGGTCTATCCTTGGTGGGACCTTCGAGTTCCTTTTGGATAGGGTCGCATATTGGGCGTGACTAGTTGGTATCAGAGCCTCGACCGACCCTAGGAGCCCCCTTGATTGATCGTGTACTTTGGCCATTGTTGGGTCTAGAAAAAAACTTTTTCGGAGTCTAGTTATATCGAACAGTAGGAATTCTTTTTACTCCTCAGCCCCTTCGTCGCTCTGGTGAGGAATCTTGACGTAGGTGTTTTGAATTACTCCTCTTCCCCTTCAAATTTTTCTTTAGGTTCACGCGGTTAGTTTTCGTTCGTTGTCCTTCCTCTTTTGTCCGGCGCATTTCTCGTCAAGCTGATTCGAACCTCTCTCTCTTTGGGAGATCAATCCTCAGCTCTTCTCGAGCGATGTTGTCTCCTTATCCGAAGTTGTCCTTGTTTTTCCCACCCGCCCACCCTTCTTATTCTCGAAACCGGAGTCCGTAATCGAGTATCCATCCTACTTGTGCGAAGCCTTTGCTTTCTTTCCTCAATTATTTCAACCGGTGTTTCCTCTTCAAGATATTCGTCATTTTTCCCCTTCCAAGTTACCCTTGTTTTCCCGCCCTCCCACCCTCTTCTTCCCGGAGTTTGAGTCTCTTTCGACCATCAATTTCATTCGTATGGAGCCTCTTCAGTCTTTTGTCAATCATTTCAACCGGTGAATTCTCGTCTCCTTCGTCATTCTTCATCCCTTTCTTTTTCCGGTGCACACAATTCAGGTTTTTCGGTGTTGATCGTATTTTTTTCCCTCAGCTCAAATATTTCCCTTTGCTCGTTCGCCCTCGCCAGTTTATCCTTCCGGAGTGTTCAAGACATCTCAGGAGATTTGTCTGTATTCCAATTAATTCGAGGTTGTCACCTCATTCAAATATTTCAATTGTTCCGGTGCATCATCTATTTCTTCAACAATCCTTTCCAACGGTGTTTTTATTTCAGTGGGCCCTAACCCACAGGTCTTTTCCCAGGATCTTACCTGACTCTTCTAATTTCCCGGAGCTATTCTAAAATTCTTTTCAAGTGTGACGTAAGAATGGATTTCCATCAGTCACATGCCTTCTCCAAGATCTCTTTCAAATCATTTCATCATCGGCTCAACCTCTCTGCTTTTCATTCTCCCGGAGTATCTCAGTAATTTTGGTGGTGTTTTCCGTCATCATTTGAAGACCAAAGAAGAAGATTTCTCTTAAATCTTGTCCGTTCTCCCGGAGATTCGCGGTGCTAGCTCGATGTTATCCTATCAAATTGTTTCAAGTCTTGCAAATTCTTTTCATCCATCCAGAGTATGTCAGGAGTTGTTTTCCCGTTTCTTTCACCGAAGGCCATCGTCCCAGAGGAATTCTTCGTCCTCACATTTCAGCTACTGTTATCCAATTATCTCGGTGCTTCGTTCAAGTGTTCTTAATCAGCTCATGATCTTTTGTTCTTTTGCATCTAATTCCCCTCGAGCATATTGGTTCTCTTAATTCTTCCCGGTGATTCAGTCTCTTTCACCAGTCTTTTCCGAATTCTAACGGTGGTTCTTTAAGATTCTTTTCCTTGTTTATCATATTAATTCATTCGTTCTTTCCAATCCTACCGGTGGTTCTTGAAGACCTTCCCAAGTTTGCGATATGTCACTTCTCAATCCTTTTCAAGAAGAATAAGTAGTATGAAAAATCCATTGCTTGTCGTCAATTTAATTGATGAAGGATAAGCATACAATAAATCTTATTCTTATTTCATCCAAGTGATTAATCCCATCCTTCGGAGTTTGTTCTTGAGGAATAAATTCTAGTTCCAAGTGTTTTCATCTTTTCTTTTGCGGAGTTCATATTTCCTCGGTCATTTCGTCGGAACCCCCCCATCTAAGTCATCGCAAGGCTCATCTTATTATTTCATCCTTCATTCTATCTCGTCATCCTTTATTTTACCGGAGTACTTCATGGCGATTCTTCATGATTTAATTCATTCTTCAAGAGTTCATCAAATACCATTCCATCCTCTCAAGTTTTTTCTATTCCTCCATGTTTCAGCCGAAGTGCTGCCTAAATCCTTTCAGTCTTATCCGTTTCTTTTCTCATTCTAACCACTCCGGTTAGAACGAGTGATTTCATAGTCTACCTCATTCCATGAGCTTTCGATTCTCGTCATTCGCGTCGTTCCTCTCTTCTTCTCGAGTGCTCTCGATTCTTTGCTTCTTCTCTTGAGTTTTCTTTCACCTCATCCCTTTTTTCCTTCTGTCTCGGTCCTAAGATCTCGGGACGAGATCTCTTGTTAGTGGAGGAGTGTTGTAACGCCCCGGATTCGATGCGCCAGGTGTCTTCCAGTTATTCGCCGTCATTGCCATGTCATTTGCTTGCATTTTGCACTTTTCCATGGCATCATATGCATTTCATATCATGTCACCATGTGCATTTCATTTTGCATACTTGTTCGTCTCATGCATCCGAACATTTTCTCCGTTGTCCATTTTGCAATCCGGCGCTTCTATGTCTCCCGGCGTCCCCTTTTGCCTCTCTTTGTGTGCGGGTGTTAAACTTTCTCGGAATGGCCCGAGGTTTGCCAAGCGGCCTTGGTATAGCACCGGTAGACCGCCTGTCAAGTTTCGTGCCATTTGGAGGTCGTTTGGTACTCCAACGGTTAACCGGGTAACCGTAAAGCCCTCTTTTGTTGCAGCCCAACACCCCTTCCAAAGTGGCCCAAAACCCACCAAACTCCCCTCCATGCTCTTGGTCGTTCGATCACGATCGCGTGGCCGAAAACCGCTCCTCATTTGGACTCTCCTAGCTTCCTCTACCTACAAATAGGCCCTCCCCTTCCATTTTCGCGGATGATTTTCCCCCTAACCCTAGCCCCGCTCCCTCTCCGCCGCCGGACATGTCCGGACAGAGCCGGACACGTCCGCACCGCCGTGCCCAGCCAATCAGCGCGCGACACGTGGGCACCGCCACCGTCCCCGCGCCACCGGCCCGCCAGGCCCGCAGCGGACCCGCCCGGCCCGCGCGCCCCGCAGCTGCTCGCCCGCGCGGCCGCGCCCGACCCCGCCGGCCCGCGCCTCCGCCGGCGCCTCTGCTGCCGCCCGCCGCCGCTGGTCGCCGCCGACCTCGCCGCCTCCTTCCCAGCCGTCCCCGTCGCCCGCACTCCCCGGCCGGTCCCCGCCGTGCCTCGCCGGCCCCGGCCCTCCGCGACCCCTGCCCCACTCCCGGCCGCCGACCTCCACCGCCCGCCGCCGCGGCTGCCGCACCCCGGCCGCCACACCCAGGCCCCTCGCTGCCGGCGCCCCGCCGCCATGCGCCCCGCGCCGCCGCCCTCCGCCAGCTCCCGGCCGCGCCGCCGTCCCTCGTCGCCGGCGCCGCCTCCCCGGCCTTCGCCGGCCCCGGATCCGCCGGCCCCGTCATCTCCTTCCATTTCGGCGCCCTACTCCGGCGAGCCCGGCCCCGCCTCGACCCGGATCCAGATCCACGGAGGTTGACTTTTCCCCCCTCCGAAAATCCACCAAGTCCCGATTATTTTTACATTATCATGCCAGGTTCATCATGCTGTATCTCTGCATCCGTAGCTCTGTTTCGTGCGTATAATATGTCAAATTGTTCGCCTCGACGAGCACTTCATTTCATTCCACTGCATCATTTTCATTTGAGCTCATCTTGATGCCCGAAATGCTGTTGGAAGAGTGCATGTTGATGTTAACCTGCTGAAACTGTTATAATTTGCTCATTTATCATTTTTGCCATGATTTATGTGTGCATCCTATGAGGTTGATGTCTACATGTATGTTGATCTATGCCATGACATCTTTCCAGTGGCGCCTACCATGTATTTTGGTGAGTTTTGTGCTGAGTGCATTGAGCTTGTTAAATAGGGTACTTGTTGTTGCTGTTTTCCTGACAGATTCTGTTATATTTTGTTGCTATGTTAACATGCTTCTACTAGTCATTTCGTGCATAATCTGGAGATGTTCTATAAACATGTTTTGATCTACATGCCATGCTCTATCCATTCGTGCCCTTGGTTGAAATTATAGCCTGCTGGAACATGTTGTTATCTTGCTCCAAAGTTGCTTGATAATGTTGCTGTCAGCCTGTTTACATTAGGTTTAGTTGTTTCCATGTGTTTTCCTACTTATCCATGCACCCTATGACCTTGCTCTTGCCATGCTTAACTTCACAAATATGTCTTCTTACTGTTGGTTGCCTTGCCATGCCATGTATTGCTCTGTGGTGAGTGATTCAAGCTCACCAACATGCCTACTTATTGTTGTTTCTGCCATGTTTGAATCTGTCATATAACTTGCCAAGTTTACATGGGTGCCATCATATTTTTCGTGCTTTTTGGCTCATGGTCAGTAAGGGACTTTTGATCTATGCAATTAGTAGATTCATGCCATGCCTTTGTTTGCCATGATTAGTTCCTGTAACATGTTGTTTGATAGCTCTCAACATTGCAACCTGATGTTATTTCTGCAAAGTCTGAAACTGTTATTATTTGCAATCTTACCATGTGTTTTGGAGCATGTTCTAGTGATTTCTGGAGATAGCTCAGTGTTCATGTTTTGTTGTGCTTTACGTGTACTTTATGCCCACGCCTTTTTTTATTATGTTGGGGTGCTGTAGCATATTGATTTAATGCTTGCAAGATGCCTAGTTGCTGTTATGGACAGATTGTTGCTATAACTTCTATAGTGTGTGTGTGTTGAACCGTGGCTCCATTTTGAGTGTGCTCTATATGAAACTTGATTGATTTTGCATGTAGCTTCATATTACCATGTTGCATCCTTGTTTTGGTGTGTTGGCTTGATGTTTGGGTGCATTTTGCGTCAATGCCATGTTTAACTTGTTTTGCTCATATCTTCTAGACCGTAGCTCCGAATCTAATGAACTTTATATGTAACTTGACTAGAATTTCGTGTAGATCATCTTGGTGCATCTTAACTTGCTGTTTAACAACTTCAACTTAAGTTTATTCAGTTCTGGACCAATTTCGAAATTTGCATATGAGGACTTACCGGAATTGTTATATGTTGTTCCCGGCCTCATTTAAACTTGCCTTGATGTGTTGTTCTTGTTTGCATCATCTCTTGCCATGAGTAGCTTCATGTAGCTTGGTCATGCATCATGCTTGTTGTGCATCATGCCTTGTTCATGTGTGGTGTGTTTACCTATGTGTGTGCTTCTTCTTGTTAGTTCCTATTTCGTTGCGATCGTGAGGATTCATTCGTCTACGGTTGGTTCGGCTTGATCCGTTCATCTTCTTCATGGACTCGTTCTTCTTCCTTGCGGGATTTCAGGCAAGATGACCGCTACCCTGGATCTCACTACTATCATTGCTATGCTAGTTGCTTCGTTCTATCGCTATGCTGCGCTACCTATTACCTGTTCTTCAAGCCTCCCAAATTGCCATGAACCTCTAACCTTTGACACCTTTCCTAGCAAACCGTTGTTTGGCTATGTTACCGCTTTGCTCAGCCCTTCTTATAGCGTTGCTAGCTGCAGGTGAAGTTGAAGATTTCTCCATGGTGGACAGGGTTTATGTTGGGATATCACAATATCTCTTATATTATTAATGCATCTATATACTTGGTAAAGGGTGGAAGGCTCGGCCTTATGCCTGGTGTTTTGTTCCACTCTTGCCGCCCTAGTTTCCGTCATATCGGTGTTATGTTCCCGGATTTTGCGTTCCTTACGCGGTCGGGTGATTTATGGGACCCCCCTGAAAGTTCGCCTTGAATAAAACTCCTCCAGCAAGGCCCAACATTGGTTTTACCATTTGCCTCACCACCACCTATATTTCCCTTGGGAGTAATTAACCCAAGGGTCATCTTTATTCAGCCCCCCCGGGCAATGCTTGTCTAAGTGTTGGTCCAAACTAGAGCCACTTGTAGCGCCACCTTGGGGAAACTTGAGGTCTGGTTCTAGTTGTATGTACTGCTCATCCGGTCGTGGCCTGAGACGAGATACGCGCGGCTACTATCAGGATGTCGGCACGCCGGGAGGCTTTGCTGGTCTTGTTTTACCATTGTCGAAATGTCTTGTAAACCGGGATTCCGAGACTGATCGGGTCTTCCTGGGAGAAGGTCTATTCCTTCGTTGATCGCGAGAGCTTGTCATGGGCTAAGTTGGGACACCCCTGCAGGGTATAAACTTTCGAGAGCCGTGCCCGCGGTTATGTGGCAGATGGGAATTTGTTAATGTTCGGTTGTAGATAACTCGACACCAGATCCGAATTAAAATGCATCAACCGCGTGTGTAGCCGTGATGGTCTCTTCTCGGCGGAGTCCGGGAAGTGAACACGGTTTCTGTGTTATGTTTGCCGTAAGTAGGTGTTCAGGATCACCTCTTGATCATTTCTAGTTGACGACCATTCCGCTTGTTCTCTTCTCGCTCTTATTTGCGTTGGTTAGCCACCATATCATGCTTAGTCGCTGCTGCAACCTCACCACTTTACCCCTTCCTTTCCCTTTAAGCTTTTCTAGTCTTGATACCCATGGTAATGGGATTGCTGAGTCCTCGTGGCTCACAGATTAGTACAACAACAGTTGCAGGTACAGGTTATGCGATGATCATGACGCGAGAGCGATGCTTGCTTGCGTTGAGTTTCTTCTTCTGCTTCTTCGATCAGGGGATAGGTTCCAGGTCGGCAGCCTGGGCTAGAAGGGTGGATATTGTTTGAGTTTCTGTTTATGATACATCCGTAGTCGGATGTTGTTCTTGTATGTGGTATTGTTGTATTCATGTGACATTGTATGTATCGGATGTATCCCCACTATTATATAATGTTGATGTAATGATATCCACCTTGCAAAAGCGTTTCAATATGCGGGTCTATCCTTGGTGGGACCTTCGAGTTCCTTTTGGATAGGGTCGCATATTGGGCGTGACTAGTTGGTATCAGAGCCTCGACCGACCCTAGGAGCCCCCTTGATTGATCGTGTAGTTTGGCCATTGTTGGGTCTAGAAAAAAACTTTTTCGGAGTCTAGTTATATCGAACAGTAGGAATTCTTTTTACTCCTCAGCCCCTTCGTCGCTCTGGTGAGGAATCTTGACGTAGGTGTTTTGAATTACTCCTCTTCCCCTTCAAATTTTTCTTTAGGTTCACGCGGTTAGTTTTCGTTCGTTGTCCTTCCTCTTTTGTCCGGCGCATTTCTCGTCAAGCTGATTCGAACCTCTCTCTCTTTGGGAGATCAATCCTCAGCTCTTCTCGAGCGATGTTGTCTCCTTATCCGAAGTTGTCCTTGTTTTTCCCACCCGCCCACCCTTCTTATTCTCGAAACCGGAGTCCGTAATCGAGTATCCATCCTACTTGTGCGAAGCCTTTGCTTTCTTTCCTCAATTATTTCAACCGGTGTTTCCTCTTCAAGATATTCGTCGTTTTTCCCCTTCCAAGTTACCCTTGTTTTCCCGCCCTCCCACCCTCTTCTTCCCGGAGTTTGAGTCTCTTTCGACCATCAATTTCATTCGTATGGAGCCTCTTCAGTCTTTTGTCAATCATTTCAACCGGTGAATTCTCGTCTCCTTCGTCATTCTTCATCCCTTTCTTTTTCCGGTGCACACAATTCAGGTTTTTCGGTGTTGATCGTATTTTTTTCCCTCAGCTCAAATATTTCCCTTTGCTCGTTCGCCCTCGCCAGTTTATCCTTCCGGAGTGTTCAAGACATCTCAGGAGATTTGTCTGTATTCCAATTAATTCGAGGTTGTCACCTCATTCAAATATTTCAATTGTTCCGGTGCATCATCTATTTCTTCAACAATCCTTTCCAACGGTGTTTTTATTTCAGTGGGCCCTAACCCACAGGTCTTTTCCCAGGATCTTACCTGACTCTTCTAATTTCCCGGAGCTATTCTAAAATTCTTTTCAAGTGTGACGTAAGAATGGATTTCCATCAGTCACATGCCTTCTCCAAGATCTCTTTCAAATCATTTCATCATCGGCTCAACCTCTCTGCTTTTCATTCTCCCGGAGTATCTCAGTAATTTTGGCGGTGTTTTCCGTCATCATTTGAAGACCAAAGAAGAAGATTTCTCTTAAATCTTGTCCGTTCTCCCGGAGATTCGCGGTGCTAGCTCGATGTTATCCTATCAAATTGTTTCAAGTCTTGCAAATTCTTTTCATCCATCCAGAGTATGTCAGGAGTTGTTTTCCCGTTTCTTTCACCGAAGGCCATCGTCCCAGAGGAATTCTTCGTCCTCACATTTCAGCTACTGTTATCCAATTATCTCGGTGCTTCGTTCAAGTGTTCTTAATCAGCTCATGATCTTTTGTTCTTTTGCATCTAATTCCCCTCGAGCATATTGGTTCTCTTAATTCTTCCCGGTGATTCAGTCTCTTTCACCAGTCTTTTCCGAATTCTAACGGTGGTTCTTTAAGATTCTTTTCCTTGTTTATCATATTAATTCATTCGTTCTTTCCAATCCTACCGGTGGTTCTTGAAGACCTTCCCAAGTTTGCGATATGTCACTTCTCAATCCTTTTCAAGAAGAATAAGTAGTATGAAAAATCCATTGCTTGTCGTCAATTTAATTGATGAAGGATAAGCATACAATAAATCTTATTCTTATTTCATCCAAGTGATTAATCCCATCCTTCGGAGTTTGTTCTTGAGGAATAAATTCTAGTTCCAAGTGTTTTCATCTTTTCTTTTGCGGAGTTCATATTTCCTCGGTCATTTCGTCGGAACCCCCCCATCTAAGTCATCGCAAGGCTCATCTTATTATTTCATCCTTCATTCTATCTCGTCATCCTTTATTTTACCGGAGTACTTCATGGCGATTCTTCATGATTTAATTCATTCTTCAAGAGTTCATCAAATACCATTCCATCCTCTCAAGTTTTTTCTATTCCTCCATGTTTCAGCCGAAGTGCTGCCTAAATCCTTTCAGTCTTATCCGTTTCTTTTCTCATTCTAACCACTCCGGTTAGAACGAGTGATTTCATAGTCTACCTCATTCCGTGAGCTTTCGATTCTCGTCATTCGCGTCGTTCCTCTCTTCTTCTCGAGTGCTCTCGATTCTTTGCTTCTTCTCTTGAGTTTTCTTTCACCTCATCCCTTTTTTCCTTCTGTCTCGGTCCTAAGATCTCGGGACGAGATCTCTTGTTAGTGGAGGAGTGTTGTAACGCCCCGGATTCGATGCGCCAGGTGTCTTCCAGTTATTCGCCGTCATTGCCATGTCATTTGCTTGCATTTTGCACTTTGCCATGGCATCATATGCATTTCATATCATGTCACCATGTGCATTTCATTTTGCATACTTGTTCGTCTCATGCATCCGAACATTTTCTCCGTTGTCCATTTTGCAATCCGGCGCTTCTATGTCTCCCGGCGTCCCCTTTTGCCTCTCTTTGTGTGCGGGTGTTAAACTTTCTCGGAATGGCCCGAGGTTTGCCAAGCGGCCTTGGTATAGCACCGGTAGACCGCCTGTCAAGTTTCGTGCCATTTGGAGGTCGTTTGGTACTCCAACGGTTAACCGGGTAACCGTAAAGCCCTCTTTTGTTGCAGCCCAACACCCCTTCCAAAGTGGCCCAAAACCCACCAAACTCCCCTCCATGCTCTTGGTCGTTCGATCACGATCGCGTGGCCGAAAACCGCTCCTCATTTGGACTCTCCTAGCTTCCTCTACCTACAAATAGGCCCTCCCCTTCCATTTTCGCGGATGATTTTCCCCCTAACCCTAGCCCCGCTCCCTCTCCGCCGCCGGACATGTCCGGACAGAGCCGGACACGTCCGCACCGCCGTGCCCAGCCAATCAGCGCGCGACACGTGGGCACCGCCACCGTCCCCGCGCCACCGGCCCGCCAGGCCCGCAGCGGACCCGCCCGGCCCGCGCGCCCCGCAGCTGCTCGCCCGCGCGGCCGCGCCCGACCCCGCCGGCCCGCGCCTCCGCCGGCGCCTCTGCTGCCGCCCGCCGCCGCTGGTCGCCGCCGACCTCGCCGCCTCCTTCCCAGCCGTCCCCGTCGCCCGCACTCCCCGGCCGGTCCCCGCCGTGCCTCGCCGGCCCCGGCCCTCCGCGACCCCTGCCCCACTCCCGGCCGCCGACCTCCACCGCCCGCCGCCGCGGCTGCCGCACCCCGGCCGCCACACCCAGGCCCCTCGCTGCCGGCGCCCCGCCGCCATGCGCCCCGCGCCGCCGCCCTCCGCCAGCTCCCGGCCGCGCCGCCGTCCCTCGTCGCCGGCGCCGCCTCCCCGGCCTTCGCCGGCCCCGGATCCGCCGGCCCCGTCATCTCCTTCCATTTCGGCGCCCTGCTCCGGCGAGCCCGGCCCCGCCTCGACCCGGATCCAGATCCACGGAGGTTGACTTTTCCCCCCTCCGAAAATCCACCAAGTCCCGATTATTTTTACATTATCATGTCAGGTTCATCATGCTGTATCTCTGCATCCGTAGCTCTGTTTCGTGCGTATAATATGTCAAATTGTTCGCCTCGACGAGCACTTCATTTCATTCCACTGCATCATTTTCATTTGAGCTCATCTTGATGCCCGAAATGCTGTTGGAAGAGTGCATGTTGATGTTAACCTGCTGAAACTGTTATAATTTGCTCATTTATCATTTTTGCCATGATTTATGTGTGCATCCTATGAGGTTGATGTCTACATGTATGTTGATCTATGCCATGACATCTTTCCAGTGGCGCCTACCATGTATTTTGGTGAGTTTTGTGCTGAGTGCATTGAGCTTGTTAAATAGGGTACTTGTTGTTGCTGTTTTCCTGACAGATTTTGTTATATTTTGTTGCTATGTTAACATGCTTCTACTAGTCATTTCGTGCATAATCTGGAGATGTTCTATAAACATGTTTTGATCTACATGCCATGCTCTATCCATTCGTGCCCTTGGTTGAAATTATAGCCTGCTGGAACATGTTGTTATCTTGCTCCAAAGTTGCTTGATAATGTTGCTGTCAGCCTGTTTACATTAGGTTTAGTTGTTTCCATGTGTTTTCCTACTTATCCATGCACCCTATGACCTTGCTCTTGCCATGCTTAACTTCACAAATATGTCTTCTTACTGTTGGTTGCCTTGCCATGCCATGTATTGCTCTGTGGTGAGTGATTCAAGCTCACCAACATGCCTACTTATTGTTGTTTCTGCCATGTTTGAATCTGTCATATAACTTGCCAAGTTTACATGGGTGCCATCATATTTTTCGTGCTTTTTGGCTCATGGTCAGTAAGGGACTTTTGATCTATGCAATTAGTAGATTCATGCCATGCCTTTGTTTGCCATGATTAGTTCCTGTAACATGTTGTTTGATAGCTCTCAACATTGCAACCTGATGTTATTTCTGCAAAGTCTGAAACTGTTATTATTTGCAATCTTACCATGTGTTTTGGAGCATGTTCTAGTGATTTCTGGAGATAGCTCAGTGTTCATGTTTTGTTGTGCTTTACGTGTACTTCATGCCCACGCCTTTTTTTATTATGTTGGGGTGCTGTAGCATATTGATTTAATGCTTGCAAGATGCCTAGTTGCTGTTATGGACAGATTGTTGCTATAACTTCTATAGTGTGTGTGTGTTGAACCGTGGCTCCATTTTGAGTGTGCTCTATATGAAACTTGATTGATTTTGCATGTAGCTTCATATTACCATGTTGCATCCTTGTTTTGGTGTGTTGGCTTGATGTTTGGGTGCATTTTGCGTCAATGCCATGTTTAACTTGTTTTGCTCATATCTTCTAGACCGTAGCTCCGAATCTAATGAACTTTATATGTAACTTGACTAGAATTTCGTGTAGATCATCTTGGTGCATCTTAACTTGCTGTTTAACAACTTCAACTTAAGTTTATTCAGTTCTGGACCAATTTCGAAATTTGCATATGAGGACTTACCGGAATTGTTATATGTTGTTCCCGGCCTCATTTAAACTTGCCTTGATGTGTTGTTCTTGTTTGCATCATCTCTTGCCATGAGTAGCTTCATGTAGCTTGGTCATGCATCATGCTTGTTGTGCATCATGCCTTGTTCATGTGTGGTGTGTTTACCTATGTGTGTGCTTCTTCTTGTTAGTTCCTGTTTCGTTGCGATCGTGAGGATTCGTTCGTCTACGGTTGGTTCGGCTTGATCCGTTCATCTTCTTCATGGACTCGTTCTTCTTCCTTGCGGGATTTCAGGCAAGATGACCGCTACCCTGGATCTCACTACTATCATTGCTATGCTAGTTGCTTCGTTCTATCGCTATGCTGCGCTACCTATTACCTGTTCTTCAAGCCTCCCAAATTGCCATGAACCTCTAACCTTTGACACCTTTCCTAGCAAACCGTTGTTTGGCTATGTTACCGCTTTGCTCAGCCCTTCTTATAGCGTTGCTAGCTGCAGGTGAAGTTGAAGATTTCTCCATGGTGGACAGGGTTTATGTTGGGATATCACAATATCTCTTATATTATTAATGCATCTATATACTTGGTAAAGGGTGGAAGGCTCGGCCTTATGCCTGGTGTTTTGTTCCACTCTTGCCGCCCTAGTTTCCGTCATACCGGTGTTATGTTCCCGGATTTTGCGTTCCTTACGCGGTCGGGTGATTTATGGGACCCCCCTGAAAGTTCGCCTTGAATAAAACTCCTCCAGCAAGGCCCAACATTGGTTTTACCATTTGCCTCACCACCACCTATATTTCCCTTGGGAGTAATTAACCCAAGGGTCATCTTTATTCAGCCCCCCCGAGCCAATGCTTGTCTAAGTGTTGGTCCAAACTAGAGCCACTTGCAGCGCCAGCTTGGGGAAACTTGAGGTCTAGTTCTAGTTGTACGTACTGCTCATCCGGTCGTGGCCTGAGACGAGATACACGCGGCTACTATCAGAATGTCGGCACGCCAGGAGGCTTTGCTGGTCTTGTTTTACCATTGTCGAAATGTCTTGTAAACCGGGATTCCGAGACTGATCGGGTCTTCCTAGGAGAAGGTCTATTCCTTCGTTGATCGCGAGAGCTTGTCATGGGCTAAGTTGGGACACCCCTGCAGGGTATAAACTTTCAAGAGCCTTGCCCGCGGTTATGTGGCAGATGGGAATTTGTTAATGTCCGGTTGTAGATAACTTGACACCAGATCCGAATTAAAATGCATCAACCGCATGTGTAGCCGTGATGGTCTCTTCTCGGCGGAGTCCGGGAAGTGAACACGGTTTCCGTGTTATGTTTGCCGTAAGTAGGTGTTCAGGATCACCTCTTGATCATTGCTAGTTGACGACCGTTCCGCTTGTTCTCTTCTCGCTCTTATTTGCATTGGTTAGCCACCATATCATGCTTAATCACTGCTGCAACCTCACCACTTTACCCCTTCCTTTCCCTTTAAGCTTTTCTAGTATTGATACCCATGGTAATGGGATTGCTGAGTCCTCATGGCTCACAGATTACTACAACAACAGTTGCAGGTACAGGTTATGCGATGATCATGACGCGAGAGCGATGCTTGCTTGCATTGAGTTTCTTCTTCTGCTTCTTCGATCAGGGGATAGGTTCCAGGTCGGCGGCCTTGGCTAGCAGGGTGGATATTGTTTGAGTTTCTGTTTATGATACATCCGTAGTCGGATGTTGTTCTTGTATGTGGTATTGTTGTATTCATGTGACATTGTATGTATCGGATGTATCCCCACTATTATGTAATGTTGATGTAATGATATCCACCTTGCAAAAGCGTTTCAATATGCGGGTCTATCCTTGGTGGGACCTTCGAGTTCCTTTTGGATAGGGTCGCATATTGGGCGTGACAAGTTGGTATCAGAGCCTCGACCGACCCTAGGAGCCCCCTTGATTGATCGTGTAGTTTGGCCGTTGTTGAGTCTAGAAAAAAAACTTTTTTGGAGTCTAGTTATATCGGAGAGTAGGAATTCTCTTTACTCCTCAGCCCCTTCGTCGCTCTGGTGAGGAATCTTGACGTAGGTGTTTTGAATTACTCCTCTTCCCCTTCAAATTTTTCTTTAGGTTCACGCGGTTAGTTTTCGTTCGTTGTCCTTCCTAGTTTGTCCGGCGCATTTCTCGTCAAGCTGATTCGAACCTCTCTCTCTTTGGGAGATCAATCCTCAGCTCTTCTCGAGCGATGTTGTCTCCTTGTCCGAAGTTGTCCTTGTTTTTCCCACCCGCCCACCCTTCTTATTTTCGAAACCGGAGTCCGTAATCGAGTATCCATCCTACTTGTGCGAAGCCTTTGCTTTCTTTCCTCAATTATTTCAACGGTGTTTCCTCTTCAAGATATTCGCCGTTTTTCCCCTTCCAAGTTACCCTTGTTTTCCCGCCCTCCCACCCTCTTCTTCCCGGAGTTTGAGTCTCTTTCGACCATCAATTTCATTCGTATGGAGCCTCTTCAGTCTTTTGTCAATCATTTCAACCAGTGAATTCTCGTCTCCTTCGTCATTCTTCATCCCTTTCTTTTTCCGGTGCACACAATTCAAGTTTTTCGGTGTTGATCGTATTTTTCCCCTCAGCTCAAATATTTCCCTTTGCTCGTCCGCCCTCGCCAGTTTATCCTTCCGGAGTGTTCAAGACATCTCAGGAGATTCGTCTTTATTCCAATTAATTCGAGGTTGTCACCTCATTCAAATATTTCAGTTGTTCCGGTGCATCATCTATTTCTTCAACAATCCTTTCCAACAGTGTTTTTCTTTCAGTGGGCCCTAACCCACAGGTCTTTTCCCAGGATCTTACCTGACTCTTCTAATTTCCTGGAGCTATTCTCAAATTCTTTTCAAGTGTGACGTAAGAATGGATTTCCATCAGTCACATGCCTTCTCCAAGATCTCTTTCAAATCATTTCATTGTCGGCTCAACCTCTCTGCTTTTCATTCTCCCGGAGTATCTCAGTAATTTTGGTGGTGTTTTCCGTCATCATTTGAAGACCAAAGAAGAAGATTTCTCTTAAATCTTGTCCGTTCTCCCGGAGATTCGCGGTGCTAGCTCGATGTTATCCTATCAAATTGTTTCAAGTCTTGCAAATTCTTTTCATCCATCCAGAGTATGTCAGGAGTTGTTTTCCCGTTTCTTTCACCGGAGGCCATCGTCCCAGAGGAATTCTTCGTCCTCACATTTCAGCTACTGTTATCCAATTATCTCGGTGCTTCGTTCAATTGTTCTTAATCAGCTCATGATCTTTTGTTCTTTTGCATATAATTCCCCTCGAGCATATTGGTTCTCTTAATTCCTCCCAGTGATTCAGTCTCTTTCACCAGTCTTTTCCGAATTCTAACGGTGGTTCTTTAAGATTCTTTTCCTTGTTTATCATATTAATTCATTCGTTCTTTCCAATCCTACCGGTGGTTCTTGAAGACCTTCCCAAGTTTGCGATATGTCACTTCTCAATCCTTTTCAAGAAGAATAAGTAGTATGAAAAATCCTTTGCTTGTCGTCAATTTAATTGATGAACGATAAGCATACAATAAATCTTATTCTTATTTCATCCAAGTGATTAATCCCATCCTTCGGAGTTTGTTCTTGAGGAATAAATTCTAGTTCCAAGTGTTTTCATCTTTTCTTTTCCGGAGTTCATATTACCTCGGTCATTTGGTCGGAACCCCCCCATCTAAGTCATCGCAAGGCTCATCTTATTATTTCATCCTTCATTCTATCTCGTCATCCTTTATTTTACCGGAGTACTTCATAGCGATTCTTCATGATTTAATTCATTCTTCAAGAGTTCATCAAATACCATTCCATCCTCTCAAGTTTTTTCTATTCCTCCATGTTTCAGCCGAAGTGCTGCCTAAATCCTTTCAGTCTTATCCGTTTCTTTTCTCATTCTAACCACTCCGGTTAGAACGAGTGATTTCATAGTCTACCTCATTCCGTGAGCTTTCGATTCTCGTCATTCGCGTCGTTCCTCTCTTCTTCTCGAGTGCTCTCGATTCTTTGCTTCTTCTCTTGAGTTTTCTTTCACCTCATCCCTTTTTCCCTTCCGTCTCGGTCCTAAGATCTTGGGACGAGATCTCTTGTTAGTGGAGGAGTGTTGTAACGCCCCGGATTCGATGCGCCAGGTATCTTCCAGTTATTCGCCATCGTTGCCATGTCATTTGCTTGCGTGTTACACTTTTCCATGGCATCATATGCATTTCATATGATGTCACCATGTGCATTTCATTTTGCATACTTGTTCGTCTCATGCATCCGAACATTTTCCCCGTTGTCCGTTTTGCAATCCGGCGCTTCTATGTCTCCCGGCGTCCCCCTTTTGCCTCTCTTTGTGTGCGGGTGTTAAACATTCTCGGAATGGCCCGAGGTTTGCCAAGCGGCCTTGGTATAGCACCGGTAGACCGCCTGTCAAGTTTCGTGCCATTTGGAGGTCGTTTGGTACTCCAACGGTTAACCGGGTAACCGTAAAGCCCTCTTTTGTTGCAGCCCAACACCCCTTCCAAAGTGGCCCAAAACCCATCAAACTCCCCTCCATGCTCTTGGTCGTTCGATCACGATCGCGTGGCCAAAAACCGCTCCTCATTTGGACTTTCCTAGCTCCCTCTACCTATAAATAGGCCCTCCCCTTTCATTTTCGCGGATGATTTCCCCCCTAACCCTAGCCCCGCTCCCTCTCCGCCGCCGGACATGTCCGGACGGAGCCGGACACGTCCACGCCGCCGTGCCCAGCCAATCAGCGCGCGACACGTGGGCACCGCCGCCGTCCCCGCGCCGCCGGGCCGCCAGGCCCACAGCGGACCCGCCCGGCCCGCGCGCCCCGCCGCCGCTCGGCCGCGCCCGACCCCGCCGGCCCGCGCCTCCGCCGGCGCCTCTGCTGCCACCCGCCGCCACTAGTCGCCGCCGACCTCGTCGCCTCCTTCCCAGCCGGCCCCGTCGCCCGCACTCCCCGGCCGGTCTCCGCCGTGCCTCGCCGGCCCCGGCCCTCCGCGACCCCTGCCCCGCTCCCGGCCGCCGACCTCCACCGCCCGCTGCCACGGCTGCCGCACCCCGGCCGCCGCGCCCCGGCCCCTCGCTGTCGGCGCCCCGCCACCATGCGCCCCACGCCGCCGCCCTCTGCCAGCTCCCGGCCGCGCCGCCGTCCCTCATCGCCGGCGCCGCCTCCCCGGCCTTCGCCGGCCCCGGATCCGCCGACCCCGTCATCTCCTTCCACTCCGGCGCCCTGCTCCGGTGAGCCCGGCCACGCCTCGACCTGGATCCAGGTCCACGGAGGTTGACTTTTCCACCCTCCGAAAATCCACTAAGTCCTGATTATTTTTACATTATCATGCCAGGTTCATCATGTTGTATCTCTGCATCCGTAGCTCCGTTTCGTGCGTATAATATGTCAAATTGTTCGTCTCGACCCGATAGACCGCCTGTCAAGTTTCGTGCCATTTGGATGTCGTTTGGTACTCCAACGGTTAACCGGGTAACCGTAAAGCCCTCTTTTGTTGCAGCCCAACACCCCTTCCAAAGTGGCCCAAAACCCACCAAACTCCCCTCCATGCTCTTGGTCGTTCGATCACGATCGCGTAGCCGAAAACCGCTCCTCATTTGGACTCTCCTAGCTCCCTCTACCTATAAATAGGCCCTCCCCTTCCATTTTCGCGGATGATTTTCCCCCTAACCCTAGCCCCGCTCCCTCTCCGCCGTCGGACATGTCCGGACAGAGCCGGACACGTCCGCACCGCCGCGCCCAGCCAATCAGCGCGCGACACGTGGGCACCGCCGCTGTCCCAGCGCCGCCGGCCCGCCAGGCCCACAGCGGACCCGCCCGGCCCGCACGCCCCGCAGCTGCTCGCCCGCGCGGCCGCGCCCGACCCCGCCGGCCCGCGCCTCCGCCGGCACCTCTGCTGCCGCCCGCCGCCGCCGGTCGCCGCCGACCTCGCCGCCTCCTTCCCAGCCGGCCCCGTCGCCAGCACTCCCCGGCCGGTCCCCGCCGTGCCTCGCCGGCCCCGGCCCTCCGCGACCCTTGCCCCGCTCCGGGCCGCCGACCTCCACCGCCCGCCGCCGCGGCTGCCGCACCCCGGCCGCCGCACCCAGGCCCCTCGCTGCCGGCACCCCGCCGCCATGCGCCCCGCGCCGCCGCCCTCCGCCAGCTCCCGGCCGCGCCGTCGTCCCTCGTCGCCGGCGCCGCCTCCCCGGCCTTCGCCGGCCCCGGATCCGCCGGCCCCGTCATCTCCTTCCACTCCGGCGCCCTGCTCCGGCGAGCCCGGCCCTGCCTCGACCCGGATGCAGATCCACGGAGGTTGACTTTTCCCCCCTCCGAAAATCCACCAAGTCCCGATTATTTTTACATTATCATGCCAGGTTCATCATGCTGTATCTCTGCATCCGTACCTCCGTTTCGTGCGTATAATATGTCAAATTGTTCGCCTCGACGAGAACTTCATTTCATTCCATTGCATCATTTTCATTTGAGCTCATCTTGATGCCCGAAATGCTGTTGGAAGAGTGCATGTTGATGTTAACCTGCTGAAACTGTTATAATTTGCTCATTTATCATTTTTGCCATGATTTATGTGTGCATCCTATGAGGTTGATGTCTACATGTATGTTGATCTATGCCATGACATCTTTCCAGTGGCACCTACCATGTATTTTGGTGAGTTTTGTGCTGAGTGCATTGAGCTTGTTAAGTAGGGTACTTGATGTTGCTGTTTTCCTGGCAGATTCTGTTATATTTTGTTGCTATGTTAACATGCTTCTACTAGTCATTTCGTGCATAATCTGGAGATGTTCTATAAACATGTTTTGATCTACATGTCATGCTCTATCCATTCGTGCCCTTGGTTGAAATTATAGCCTGCTGAAACATGTTGTTATCTTGCTTCAAAGTTGCTTGATAATGTTGCTGTCAGCCTGTTTACATTAGGTTTAGTTGTTTCCATGTGTTTTCCTACTTATCCATGCACCCTATGACCTTGCTCTTGCCATGCTTAACTTCACAAATATGTCTTCTTACTGTTGGTTGACTTGCTATGCCATGTATTGCTCTGCGGTGAGTGATTCAAGCTCACCAACATGCCTACTTATTGTTGTTTCTGCCATGTTTGAATCTGTCATATAACTTGCCAAGTTTACATGGGTGCCATCATATTTTTCGTGCCTTTTTGGCTCACGGTCAGTAAGGGACTTTTGATCTATGCAATTAGTAGATTCATGCCAAGCCTTTGTTTGCCATGATTAGTTCCTGTAACATGTTGTTTGATAGCTCTCAACATTGCAACCTGATGTTATTTCTGCAAAGTCTGAAACTGTTATTATTTGCAATCTTACCATGTGTTTTGGAGCATGTTCTAGTGATTTCTGCAGATAGCTCAGTGTTCATGTTTTGTTGTGCTTTACGTGTACTTCATGCCCACGCCTTTTGTTATTATGTTGGGGTGCTGTAGCATATTGATTTAATGCTTGCAAGATGCCTAGTTGCTGTTATGCACAGATTGTTGCTATAACTTGTATAGTGTGTGTGTGTTGAACCGTGGCTCCGTTTTGAGTGTGCTCTATATGAAACTTGCTTGATTTTGCATGTAGCTTCATATTACCATGTTGCATCCTTGTTTTGGTGTGTTTGCTTGATGTTTGGGTGCATTTTGTGTCAATGCCATGTTTAACTTGTTTTGCTCATATCTTCTAGACCGTAGCTCCGAATCTAATGAACTTTATATGTAACTTGACTAGAATTTCGTGTAGATCATCTTGGTGCATCTTAACTTGCTGTTTAACAACTTCAACTTAAGTTTATTCAGTTCTGGACCAATTTCGAAATTTGCATATGAGGACTTACCGGAATTGTTATATGTTGTTCCCGGCCTCATTTAAACTTGCCTTGATGTGTTGTTCTTGTTTGCATCATCTCTTGCCATGAGTAGCTTCATGTAGCTTGGTCATGCATCATGCTTGTTGTGCATCATGCCTTGTTCATGTGTGGTGTGTTTACCTATGTGTGTGCTTCTTCTTGTTAGTTCCTGTTTCGTTGCGATCGTGAGGATTCGTTCGTCTACGGTTGGTTCGGCTTCATCCGTTCATCTTCTTCATGGACTCGTTTTTCTTCCTTGCGGGATTTCAGGCAAGATGACCGCTACCTGGATCTCACTACTATCATTGCTATGCTAGTTGCTTCGTTCTATCGCTATGCTGCGCTACTTATTACCTATTCTTCAAGCCTCCCAAATTGCCATGAACCTCTAACCTTTGACACCTTTCCTAGCAAACCGTTGTTTGGCTATGTTACCGCTTTGCTCAGCCCTTCTTATAGCGTTGCTAGCTACAGGTGAAGTTGAAGATTTCTCCATGGTGGACAGGGTTTATGTTGGGATATCACAATATCTCTTATATTATTAATGCATCTATATACTTGGTAAAGGGTGGAAGGCTCGGCCTTATGCCTGGTGTTTTGTTCCACTCTTGCCGCCCTAGTTTCCGTCATACCGGTGTTATGTTCCCGGATTTTGCGTTCCTTACGCGGTCGGGTGATTTATGGGACCCCCCTGATAGTTCGCTTTGAATAAAACTCCTCCAGCAAGGCCCAACATTGGTTTTACCATTTGCCTCACCACCACCTATATTTCCCTTGGGAGTAATTAACCCAAGGGTCATCTTTATTCAGCCCCCCCGGGCCAATGCTTGTCTAAGTGTTGGTCCAAACTAGAGCCACTTGCAGCGCCACCTTGGGGAAACTTGAGGTCTGGTTCTAGTTGTACGTACTGCTCATCCGGTCGTGGCCTGAGACGAGATACGCGTGGCTACTATCAGGATGTCGGCACGCCGGGAGGCTTTGCTGGTCTTGTTTTACCATTGTCGAAATGTCTTGTAAACCGGGATTCCAAGACTGATCGGGTCTTCCTGGGAGAAGGTCTATTCCTTCATTGATCGCGAGAGCTTGTCATGGGCTAAGTTGGGACACCCCTGCAGGGTATAAACTTTCGAGAGCCGTGCCCGCGGTTATGTGGCAGATGGGAATTTGTTAATGTCCGGTTGTAGATAACTTGACACCATATCCGAATTAAAATGCATCAACCGCGTGTGTAGCCGTGATGGTCTCTTCTCGGCGGAGTCCGGGAAGTGAACACGGTTTCTGTGTTATGTTTGCCGTAAGTAGGTGTTCAGGATCACCTCTTGATCATTGCTAGTTGACGACCGTTCCGCTTGTTCTCTTCTCGCTCTTATTTGCGTTGGTTAGCCACCATATCATGCTTAGTCACTGCCGCAACCTCACCACTTTACCCCTTCCTTTCCTTTTAAGATTTTCTAGTCTTGATACCCATGGTAATGGGATTGCTGAGTCCTCGTGGCTCACAGATTACTACAACAACAGTTGCAGGTACAGGTTATGCGATGATCATGACGCGAGAGCGATGCTTGCTTGCGTTGAGTTTCTTCTTCTGCTTCTTCGATCAGGGGATAGGTTCCAGGTCGGCAGCCTGGGCTAGCAGGGTGGATATTGTTTGAGTTTCTGTTTATGATACATCCGTAGTCGGATGTTGTTCTTGTATGTGGTATTGTTGTATTCATGTGACATTGTATGTATCGGATGTATCCCCACTATTATGTAATGTTGATGTAATGATATCCACCTTGCAAAAGCGTTTCAATATGCGGGTCTATCCTTGGTGGGACCTTCGAGTTCTTTTTGGATAGGGTCGCATATTGGGCGTGACACGGCGTCCTGGAGCTCTTGCTGGACCTCATTGACCTGGGTCTCATGCTTTTCGCGTGCGGCCCACTCCTTGGCCACCTTGTCCTCGGCCTCAGCCAGCGCCTTCTTGAGAGCCGCTACTTCATCGTTGCCCCTAATAAAGTTCGTGACACTTTAGTCAGCATGAATCATTCATCCTTCCTGAATATATACAAGGTTACTGCATACCTTCACTGTCCTCCAGCTGCTTCCTCACACGGCCAAGCTCTTCCTCAGCCCGCTCTAGATTCCGCTTTAGTCTGGAGACTTCTGTCGTGTGAGTGGTCTCAGCCAGCAGCGACGCCTGCTTATTCACATAGACATATTAGATTAGACTCCTGAGAAAAATATATGATCCTCTGTTCGGCTTTTCTTTCCGAACACCAGACAGAGTATCAGGGACTACTCCCTATATTGTGACAACATTTTTACAATTACATTACTTACCTCATGGCCTGTTAGAAGGCTAGTGCAGGCTTCCGTCAGTCCACCTTTTTTGGACTGGAACCTTTCAATCACCGTACCCATAAGGGCATGGTGTTCTTCGACAATGGAAGCGCCTCGAAGCGCTTCCAGCAAAGTGTTCGGCGACTCAGGTTGGACAGAGGTCACCGGCGGGATGGGCACACCCCTTCCTTCGAATAGGGCTGCTCGCCTGATTCCGGATCGGTATGGGTCTCCAGAATTATATTCGGATGAGGGCCGAATTGAATATGGCCCCCATCGTTAGTATCCATGGGGGTCTGCTCCCCCATTTCTCTGGCAGCCGAGGCTTCACCCTCCAGCGCCTCCCTGATGGCCTCTGAATTCTCTCTCAGACCGGGGATCCTTCAGGACGACGCCTTGGTGCCATCCGTGTCCTTGGGAGAGGAGGCCGAGGGAAGGGTCCCGCTGTCCATCGCGGCCGGATCCAGCGAGTCCTCCAAAGATAAGGACCGTTCGAGGTTGGACCGAGCCGGACTGCAAATGCATAAATAAGCACATTAAAACAATAAAATAAAGAGGCTGGATACATGAACGTGTCTGGATACTTACGATTTGGCCAGGGGATTCTCCCTGGGTTCCCACTCCTAGCTGCTGTCGGTGGCCGCTGCGGAGCTGTCCGAAGGGATGCTTTCCCCTTCTTGGACGCCTCGACCTCTAGGTGCGTGGAGGTCGTCCTCTTCTTTCTCCCCCTGCAGGGGGGAATGGATTTCTTCTTCCTCCTCCTCCTCCTCGTCGTCTTCGGCGATGGAGGAGTGAACCTTGGCGTCTTCGGACATTGCGTCCAAAGTACCCCTGCGGTAGAGACCACCTCTGGTCCCCTTGGCCTTCTTCTCCGGCACCTCATAATGCGCCAGAAACAGCATATTTGTCAGAAGCGGGTGTCGGCGTTCTGGGAATGGGGGTCCCCAGACTTGCCTGCCTGCGGCCTGTGGTGTGGCTCAAAGGAGGCCCAGCACAGCCCACCTTCATCAACACAAGCTCAAGACCCTCGCGAGGGGCCAAGCCTCGCGGGGCGGACGACAAGGAGCTTCCTCAAGCACGGCCTCGTCAGGCTGGCTCATGAGGAGGCGGAGAGTTCAAGGCGGGGTACCTCGCGAGGTGCCCATGACGCAAGCCATGATGACCAAGGGCGCCAGTCGGGCGCCAGCCCGCGCAGTGTCCTCCCTTCCTCTTTAGTGCAAAAGGGAGCCAGCGCAGGCGAGAGCATCAAGCAAAGGCATCCATTTTGGTGCAACAAGACCAAGACCAGCCCAACAGCTAGAAGAAGGTCATTGTGGAGCCCAAGCCAGCGTCACCACCAGAGCCTTTGACAGGCGAGGACCAACTTTAGTCAGGATAAGTGTACCCGCTGTTCCCCTTCAAAATGGCCAATTGTTGGTGCCCTTCCCGCTCAATATTTGGGAAGAGGCCCAGGGCCTTTGCCTATAAATAGGGTTAGCCACCCGCAGGGTAGAGGCATCGAGCATCTAGATCGAAAGAACAAGGAAAGAAAGACACACAGAGAGAGAGAGAGGCGGCTGAATTCCCCCTAGCAGTTCATCACGCTAGCTAAGAATAGATCCTCGCGAGGTTGTTCATCCATTGTACTGTTCCTCATCCGCCCAAGAGGCAATCCACCACACCACACACTGGAGTAGGGTATTACACCACAATGGTGGCCTGAACCAGTATAAATCTTGTGTCTCTTGTGCTATTCAGTTTGGTAGTTTAGGTCTTAGCAATTCGGCGACGACCGAGCCGGTAGAGGGTTGAATCTCCACGCGCACCCCAATGTTCGAACCTCAAGGGTCTGCCGGAACCCAAAATCCGACATTTGGCGCGCCAGGTAGGGGTGCGCCGGGATCCGCCTTCTGCCGCTTCGCGCCCCGTCGCATCGTCATCACCATGTCCGACGACCAGGCGGGCAACCCTGATCCTTGGGTGGCTTGGCACGCCCGCGCAGAGCCGCTCGCCCCGGGCGACCCCATGCCCCAGGCAGCTCGCAGTCCGTAGGGCGCTGCGGGCCGCAGGCGACGCGGACAGGCCTCGATGGCTCTAACGCCGCGGCAGACGTGGTCGGCAGCAAGGGCCTCCAACCACGCCGCAGCCACGACGCCGTACACCCGCCGGGAGCAGGCGAACTCAAGGGCCGCACTCACGGTGGCCCGAGAGCTACTGCAGTGCACACTGATGGAAGGTGGCCGCGACGTGCTGCTAGAGCGGGTGGCGGAGCTCCTGGGCTTCGCTGCCTCGGGGGCTCACCCCTTCTGCACTCCGCTCCCGTCTCAGGCCCAGGGCGGCCCGCGCGGGGGCCCTGCGTGCAACCGTGGGCTCCAAAGCTACTCCAACACCAGCGAAGCCGTCAGCATAGGGCCGGCGGCAGCACCGACTCCGCTCCCCGCCGGCAAATAGGGACTCGTCGCGACCCACGGCCCCCATGGGCCGCCGCGCTACCATCACCAGGCTGGCACGTCAAGCAGAGCTGCATGGCACGTGGAGCCCTACAGCACGGCCTTCGGGGTAAGGGCCACGGAAGAGTTCGTGCCCCACATGATGGATCAAGGGCACCCGCGCGAGGGCGAACAAGGCTCACTCCTCAGCCCAAGCTGGGGGGACGAGGCGCCAGAAGCTGAGCTCTTCCAGGAACCCCAGGATGGCCCCACCAGCCACGCTGGAAGCGACGATTATCGGGTATCACTAATCCCTCAGGAGCAAGCATACACTAATCATGGGTCGCAGGAGGTGCAGGTCGCCACAGCGAGCAGCTGCCCCACTCCAGCAGTCTCTTACCCCTCAGGAGGAGGGCGCCGGGGGCTGCAGGAGAGGGGCCGAGATCTGACATCACCACCGCGGCATTCGGAGCAAGGCGGTGCCAGGAGGTAGGCCCTCCGCTGGGGAGGTGCCTCCGGGCTTGCCCCTGGCAGAGGACCCGTGATCGTCGGGGGAACCGCTGGCGACCGCTCTACCCCATCAGCGGCGTCCTGGTTTCCGGTCGTCATTGATGGCACTAGAGTGTGGCGCAAGGCGGGGCCCTCGTCTGGCGATATGAAGCAAGGTCGGTACCTGTGAAGAAGGCCCAGTGCCTGTGAAGCTCACCGCCCCGTGACACTCTCACGTAATAATGAGTGGGGCTGTACACGCCCCGGAGTCTCAGGGGTGCCGGCCTCAGGCCCTGGGGCTCCCTCCCACGCCCAGTGGCAGCACTTAGCTCCGCGCTAGTGAGAAGACGTCCAAGACTAGGCTAGGTGCCGGATGCAGCCTTTTGTTTGCTTTTGCTGCTTTTCCCTTGGTTGTTGCTTTCCCCCGACGGATTTAAGCTGAACTCGAATTTGATATTTGCGTCTGTTGGGGAAGGGGTGCTTAGTCTCGTTCGAGCAATCTCTCGCATTTCGGTTACGACCTCACCTCAGCTGCCTCCCCTCGCGAGCCCCTCGCGAGCCGGGTCTGGCCTAGCTTGCGTGCAGCCCAGACTGCCGCTGACGTACCCTCTCAGGTGGTTTTTCACTGCAGATCCTACGGATTCGATCAGGAGGCGTTCGAGGCACCACAGCCTCCCACAAATTATCTCAGGACTCGCGCAGGACGAAGGTAAACTAACCAGCCGGCTTGTCACATGGCCAACCACTTGGCACGGGCCTATGAGCAATGTAGCATTGACTAGTGCACTGAAACATTGGTTTTACATGAGGAGCACCCCCTCCCAAAATGCTCTCACAACCATCGGGACAAAAGCCTGAGTTCTATTCATGCAGGATACGGAAACAGGAATGGCATGCTGTCAGTCAAATAAATCCCCCAATGCATCCTCAGGAGCGCCGCCCGAGCTGTCGCTGGCGTCGCTGGCCTCGCCATCGCCCTCCGCGTTGCCGCCAGCGACGTCAGGGCCGTTAACCACGCCGCCCTCGTCGGCGGCCACAATCATGCCGTTGTCGTCTGAAGCAAAGTCCCTGACAAGGGTGTCCAAGTTGTCTTCCACCCAATACGCCAGGTCGTCTCGAACGGCCTGGGGGACTGGGGCGATGGCAGCATCAAAATCGAAGTGAGGATCCATGTTCCGGAGATGGCTGAAGACGCGGGAAAAGGCGCACCCGAGCAGGGCTCGACTCCTCTCCTCCACCAACCTGTTGGCACGTACCGACCGTGCCTCCAGCTGCGTCACGATGTCGGTGAAGAACTGAAGGTTGCCGGTGTAGTTAATAGCACGCGGCTTGCCGACGGCCGCCTCGCAGATGTTTCCCAAGGCCGTGTTGGCCCTCTCTCGAAGCGTGGAGAGCATGGGGGCGTGCTCATGCTCCAAGAGCCGCCGCTGACGCATCTTGTCCGCGTTTTGGCGAGCGATAGCCTCAGCCTCAACCACCTGTTGGCGAAGAAGAAGCACCACGGCATGGGAAGTAGCTGATTCCCCCTGCGCTGCCTCAAGTGCGACCCGCAAGGCATCGGCCTGCCGCGTTGCTTCCTCCAGTTTTGGCCTGAGGGCGTTTGTCGGTGTCAAAACCGGCGGATCTCGGGTAGGGGGTCCCGAACTGTGCGTCTAGGCGGATGGTAACAGGAGACAAGGGACACAATGTTTTTTACCCAGGTTCGGGCCCTCTCGATGGAGGTAAAACCCTACTCCTGCTTGATTGATATTGATGATATGGGTAGTACAAGAGTAGATCTACCACGAGATCAAGGAGGCTAAACCCTAGAAGCTAGCCTATGGTATGATTGTTGTAATGTATGTTGTCCTACGGACTAAAGCCCTCCGGTTTATATAGATACCGGAGAGGGCTAGGGTTACACAGAGTCGATTACAATAGTAGGAGATCTACGTATCCGTATCGCCAAGCTTTCCTTCCACGCCAAGTAAAGTACCTTCCGGACACGAGCCGGAGTCTTCAATCTTGTATCTTCGTAGTCTTGGAGTCCGGCGGACATTGATAGTCCGGCTGTCCGAACACCCCCTAGTCCAGGACTCCCTCAGTAGCCCCTGAACCAGTCTTCAATGACGATAAGTCCGGCGTGCATAATGTTCGGCATTGCAAGGCGGGTTCCTCCCTTGAATAATCCAGAGAAGATAATGAACACCAGGATAGTGTCCGGCTCTGCAAAATAAATTCCACATTCCACCGTAGAGAGAATAAAATGTACACTTAGTTCAATCTGCTAACGTATTATGCGGCGTGACATCACACCGCCACCAGGCCTTTGTTTGAATCATTATACCGCCTCAGCATTAGCAGAGCGGTTTCCTCGGCACGTCCTATCGAAGTAGAGATCGTGTTCCCCTTATTCCGGGATTCTCATCAATACGTGCGTGGGTAACCCAACCGCGCCATCAACGGTGACGCTTGGGAGATAAGTGAGTTTTACCAGGCCGGTAGGGGACACATAGTTTTGTCCGCCTATATATAAGGGATAAGGATTCACCTACTCACCTACGCCTTCTTCCTCCTTTGCTTACCAATCCCCGCGAATTCAAGCTCCAACGCCCGAACTCGCGCATCTCACCCCGACCTTCTCCGAATATGACTAGAGCGGGAGGCAAATGGTTAGCCTCCACCATCAAGGAGGAGGACATCACCAAACTGCGCAGCGCCGGATACCTTTCCGGCGATACCACGCATCAGCTGCCCGACGAGGGGAAGCTCATCCCTACCCCCAGGCCTCATGAGAGGGTCGTCTTCCTTCCCCACTTCCTCCGCGGACTGGGCTTTCCGCTCCATCCATTTGTCTGGGGGCTCATGTTTTACTACGGCCTGGATTTCCACGATCTGGCGCCGAACTTTATCCTCAACATCTCGGCGTTTATCGTCGTGTGCGAGGCCTTTCTCTGCATCCGGCCCCACTTCGGCCTGTGGCTCAAGACCTTTAACGTCAAGCCGAAGGTTGTGAAGGGTACGCAAGCGGAATGCAGAGGCGCTATGTTGGGCAAATTGCCCAACGTCCCTTGGCTAGAAGGGACCTTCGTGGACTCCGTCAAGGGGTGGCAATTGGGGTGGTTCTACATCACCGAGCCGCGCAAATCCACATGGGCGGCGGCCCCCGAGTTTAGATCAGGCATCCCCACGCAGCTCACCTCCTGGAAGGAGAAGGGCTTGCAGTGGGGGAATCCGGTGGAGGTGACGGGACTCCGAGCATGTATCATGAAGATGGTGAGCAATAAGCTCAGGCTCGTCGACGTGGTCCAAGTCATGCTCATCCGGCGGATCCTCCCATGCCAAGAACGGGCATTTAATTTGTGGGAGTTCAATCTGGAACAGCACCAGGCGCTAAACGGGCTCTTCGATACAACATACGAAGGCGCCTGGAGGGTGCTGTTCAATGGCGCCGAAGCCCCTACGTCCGCGATCAAAGATCGCGGATTCAGCTCGCAGAATCCAACTGACGAGGTAAGTGATTCAACCCCATTACAGGACACTTGTGATAATTAGATTGACTCTAGTGAGGCTTCATTCTGCCTCTTCCTTTGACAGGAATGGATGGAGAAGGCCAAGCTGCTCATCAGCCCGGCTCCCATGCCAGAAGACCCAGCGAACGCCCGTTTAACAAGGCTCCTGGTTCCGGCACCGCACGTGGTGCCGGAGAAGAAGGCCAAGGAGGTGGCCGCGGGGACTCGAAAGAGTTCCCGCAATCAGGCGTCTGACGACGACGAGGATTCCTCCTCCGAAGACGAGGAGGAGGAGTATTCTCTCCCAGAGGAGGGAGAGAAGAAAAGGAAAGCTTCCCCCATCGGGGGGGCCGAAGGGTCCAAGAAGGGGAGAACTATCCCCCAGGACAGTTCCGCCAACATCAGCGTTGGTGAGGATGAGCGGCCTCCAAGGGCCAGGCGTCCGGCAAGATCGTAAGTATCCGGATCCTTGATGTGTAATTTCTTTTATGTCGCGAAGTATCCTTCTAACGCCGCATTCTGTCCGTAGTCCGGCCAATGATGATCTCCCTGACTCATCGAGCGGGTCATTGGCCTCGTCGGATGTGAATTCCGTCCCGACTGCCTCCACCCCACGCGCCAACGAGGACGCCGAGGTGGGATCCCAAAGAGGGACCCATCAGGAGGAGGCTCCGGAGGCGCCGTCAGGCAGCCCCCCGGACTTCGTGCCAGACTCCACATCGGAACCCGCAGTGGTTCCAGAGTCCGGCAAGCGGCCCCTTCGAAAGAAGGGCAGGACCGTGACACCGGCGGCCTCCGTCCAACCGGAGGCGCCGGATAACCTGCTGGAAGCGCTTAAAGGCGCTTCCATCGAGGAAGAACACTGCACAATCATGAGTGCGGTGATGGAGAAGGTTCAGCTCGCGAAAAGCGGGCTGACCGAAGCCTGCAGTAGCCTTTTAACAGGCTTTGAGGTAAAAAGTTAAAATTATGTAATATAATACCGCATAGACAGTAGCCCCTGATGATTGGTTCGGTGTTCGGAAAGAAAAGCCGGACTAAGGATCTATAACAAGATATAGGCAGGGTTGCCTAAAATATGTCAATATGGGTTTGCAGGCTGCACTGCTGGCCTCTGCCGCACTAACAGCGGAGGTTGACATGCTGAAAAAGAATCTCGAGCGGTCCGAGCAAGAGCTCGGCAAGGCAAAGAAGCAGCTCGAGGAAAAAGAAAGTGAGTAACACCTCTTTGAATAAGTACCTTACAGAAAAGGATTTTGGTTACGAATAAAATTGACAAGGATAATATGTGCATTGCAGGGGCCACTAACGAGGTGGCAACCCTGAAGGATGTTGTGTCCGCGGCCGAACGCAATGCGGCCGCGGAACGGGCTGAGCGAGAAAAGCAAGAGGTGCGGGTGGCGGAAGTTCAACAAGAGATCCAGGTTCTCATGGAAAAACATGAGAGTTTGGAGCGTGACTCCAAGACTCGAGAATCCGAGCTTGCCTCGGCTCTCGAAAGTGCCAAGTCCGCCAAGGCCGAGGCCCAGAAGGCCCTTCAGGAGGTTGAGGACATAAAGAAGATAGCAGCGAGTAAGGCATTTTTCATGCAAAGCAGGCATGTTAATGTGAACTACCGGACACTTACCCGAATTCGGCGCTCTCCAGGGGCATTTGCAGATCTGCCGCGTAGTGCGGCTGATGCCGCCGCATTCTATCGTGGCGAGGAGGGGAGCTCGACAGAGAAGGTCTTCTGGTCTCAGTATACTGAGGCTGGCCATCCGGTGCCCCCAAGCGACCAGCTGAAGCAGCTGATCGAACTCCACAAAGTAGCTGAGGAGGCCATGAAGGGCCTCATAGTCCGGCTGTGGCCTGGACAGGCCATGCCTGGTAGCTACTTTGGCCTCGTGCGGCGGCTGGTGGATGCATGCCCTAGGCTGGATGTAGTCAAGCGCTCCGCCTGTATCGAAGGTGCTCGTCGGGCCCTTGCTCGCATAAAGGTGCAATGGGGCAAATTGGATGCGGAGAAGCTTCTCACGGACCCACCGCCACCGGGCAAGGAGTATCGCACGCCGGAGAAGTATTATAATATTGTCCTGAAAGGAGCCTGCAATATTGCAGATGAGTGCTCCCGAAATGTAATCTTTGAGTGAACTCGCTGTGTATTTATCCTGTGCGCTAAAAACTTCGTTCGTATGCGCCATGAGCAACGCTTGTTTAATTTAAAATATTGCCTTCTGTGTGGCCGTTTATAAAATCTGAGAGATGGCAAGTCGTTGGCTTCAGCCCCCAAGCCACAAGTGCTGGGGTGTTCGGTGATAAACTGGAGCACTCTTGTTCCCATATTTGGGTCCATCTAGGGAGGCGCTCAACACGACGAACAAGGCAAACGGACTTATAATGCTTGAACACTCTCACTTAGCCATAGAATTCTATAATTTTAAAATTCGGCGAAGCCCCTGGTATTCGGAAGATCGAATCCGGGGCGCTATCCACGCCTTCATCGGACATAATCCGGAACTTCGCTCGAAGCGGCGTGAGTCTTTATGGACCCGAAAAAACCTCTCGAACAGCGACCAGTCTCTCGCCTTATCATGCCAGTCAGTTTTAGCTTTCTCCACCGAGGCGTTAACCCGGCTCAACCGGGGCGCGATCGCAGTGGTTCTCCCAGTGCTACCTTAGCCGACGGAACGGAAACGTAAGGAGCCAAACATGGGAGCCGGGCAAACCCAACTATTGACCCAAGACATGATTCGGAGTTGATTCATATAATGCTATAAGTTCGAGGTGCCGCACTTGTGAAAGTGTTCGGACATTATCACACCATAAAGTGGGGAACATAAGCCCCTGGTGTATTATGCCGTACCAAAAATATACAGGTGCCAGAATGTCATATAATGAACATATATATAAAATGTAATGCAATTACGATCATAAAGGTGCTGCTTTATTAATGAAAGAAAAAGTATGCTAGTAGAGCGGACTGATACAAATAGTGCGGTAAGCAAGGGATTTGGACTAAATAAACATGTCCCCCTCCAGGGATGAGCTGCGGATTTGGTGTATATGATCGAATTTAATGCTCGTAATTGAGACCACCTGAGTGTTCGACGCGGCCTTCTTTACTCCCTGACTATTGCATCATGAGTTCGGCAGGTTCACCGCCGGACAGGGCTTCTGGTTAACAGAGTCCTGTGTACAAAAAATAAGAAAAATAATAATAATAAAAAAGAGGCACATTTGCGAGCCCCTGGTGTGGTCGAACCTCACTCTGGGTCCGTTGTGATCGTGCCCCCTCCCCTGTGCCCATGGTATCTCCAAAGCGTAATGATGTACGCGGAGTGTTATTCTTGCGATCATACGCGGGCGAGGGTTGGGGCCGCATTGCTACGCGTGCTCTGATCGTGCCAGGTGGTCTTGGTTGATATTGCTCCGGGCGCGCTTTGCTGTATCCGGCCGTTTATCGGCCGGGCTCGAGGATTGCCTTAAAAGGCTGCTCTGTACTTCTGCCGCGAGAGCCGCTGTGTGTTCCTCCGTTCGGAGGGAGCGTTCCGCATTTCCATTGACCGTGATGACTCCATGAGGGCCTGGCATCTTGAGCTTTAGGTATGCATAGTGCGGCACCGCGTTGAATTTGGCAAACGCGGTTCGTCCGAGCAGAGCGTGATAGCCGCTGCGAAACGGGACTATGTCGAAGACTAACTCTTCGCTCCGGAAATTATCCGGGGATCCGAAGACCACTTCCAGTGTGACTGAACCTGTACAGTTGGCTTCCACTCCTGGTATGACACCTTTAAAGGTTGTCTTTGTAGGTTTAATCCTTGATGGGTCTATGCCCATTTTGCGCACTGTATCCTGATAAAGCAGGTTTACGGGTTTAAACCCTTCAGGGATCTGGTGATCCATTACTTCGTCAGTGAAGCATAACGGGTGTGCGGCGCCCCTGTATTGAGCGATATCGCGACGTAGCTCGAGAGAGCGCTGTCTGCTGTGTTCGGCCCGGCCGGGGTTATTGTATCCGACACAACGGTATTCGTCATGGGTCGTAGGGCGCCCACATGATCCATAGATGGATCTGGATTGCCTTGCTTTGTCCTCCAATATGTCTCGCAAGTCCGGCGCATTCCCTCTTGGCTTCATACTTTTGGAGCGATGCCGGGGTATGGTCTTGGCTGGGGGCCTGGATGCCTCTCTGTCACGACCACGTGGTGGTCGGTCAGCCATATCGTGCGCTGGTGATGGATGTATGTATGCTTCCTCCTCTAATCGGGGGAGCAGCTTGCGTTTTGGGTAACTTTTGGAGGTACGTTCGAGTTTATACTCTTCGGCCGCGAGGACCTCGGTCCATCGATCGGCCAGCAGGTCCTGATCAGCTTGAAGCTGCTGCTGCTTTTTCTTTAGGATGTTTGCTGTGGCGATAAGCCTGCGCTTGAAGCGCTCTTGTTCAACGGGATCCTCGGGTACGACGAATTCGTCATTGTTGAGGCTTGCTTCGTCTTCGGAGGGAGGCATATAATCATGATCCTCAACCTCTTCATCTGCCGCCCCCTCATGAGGGCTTGCTTCTGCATCCTCCTGCGCTGAGTCTTGCGGGAGGGGATTGTCTTCGGCACTCTCTGGAGTGTTATTATCTCCTGTGCCGGAATCTCCGTTTTTGCTGTGGCGAGATTTAGAGCGGCGCCGCTGACGCCGGTGCTTGGGCTGTTTCTTTAAGGAATCTGCCTCCGCTGTTCCTTGTGCCCTGTGGGCGCTGGTTCCTGTTCGTCTCCGGCATCGTCTTCCATAGCGTCGATGTCTTCGGAGTCGTAGTCTAGCATGTCGTTTAAATCGTCGACAGTGGCTACAAAGTGGGTGGCGGGTGGGCTCTAAATTTCTTCGTCGTCCGCATCCCAATCATCCTGGCCATAATCTGGCTAGGACTCTCCTGATAACGAGAGATGCTTTAGTGAATTTAAGATATCGCCGAAAGGCGAGCATTGAAAGATGTCCGCGGCGGTGAATTCCATAACCGGCGCCCAATCTGGATCGATTGGTAGGGGCGCGGGAGGTTCGGAGTCCGGCGAGGAGTCCGGCGCCTCGGAATCACAAGTTTCGCAGGGGACAAGATTGGTGTTTGGCTCCATCGCCGTGGATGTTGAAGCCCCCGGGGCGGCGTCTATCCACCAGCCCTCGATCTGGGCGATCGGCTCCGGGCTAATGGCCGGAGCGGATTCGTGTGCGGCCACCAAAGCACTGTTCGGCGGCAGAGCTAGATCATGCCCATCGTCATAGTGCGGCGCGCTTGGCTATGGCTCGAGTCCATCGAGGATCAAATCTCCTCGGACATCGGCCGTGAAGTTTAAGCTTCCAAATCTGACCTGACGGCCAGGGGCGTAGCTTTCGATCTGCTCCAGATGGCCAAGTGAATTGGCCCGCAGTGCGAAGCCGTCGAATACGAAGATCTGTCCGGGGAGGAAAGTCTCACCCAGGACAGCGTTGCAGGTTGAAGATGCCATCAAGCCTATTGGTGACGACACAGAGGAACTCTCAATGAAAGCACCAATGTCGGTGTCAAAACCGGCGGATCTCGGGTAGGGGGTCCCGAACTGTGCGTCTAGGCGGATGGTAACAGGAGACAAGGGACACGATGTTTTTTACCCAGGTTCGGTCCCTCTCGATGGAGGTAAAACCCTACTCCTGCTTGATTGATATTGATGATATGGGTAGTACAAGAGTAGATCTATCACGAGATCAAGGAGGCTAAACCCTAGAAGCTAGCCTATGGTATGATTGTTGTAATGTATGTTGTCCTACGGACTAAAGCCCTCCGGTTTATATAGATACCGAAGAGAGCTAGGGTTACACAGAGTCGGTTACAATAGTAGGAGATCTACGTATCCGTATCGCCAAGCTTGCCTTCCACGCTAAGTAAAGTACCTTCCGGACACGAGCCGGAGTCTTCAATCTTGTATCTTCGTAGTCTTGGAGTCCGGCGGACATTGATAGTCCGGCTGTCCGAACACCCCCTAGTCTAGGACTCCCTCAGCGTTGGTCCTACCTTCAGCCTCGGTCCGGACCAACTCCAGCCTCTCCTTGAGCTCGCACTCGAGATTCAGGCGCGCCATCGCCACCCAACGTCCGACCTCCTCCGAGACACGGGCTTCCCGCGCAGTGACGTCGTCCTCCGCCCGTGTCACCCAGCGCTCCCTCGTCTCCAGGCGCTCGTGCTCGCGCGCGCGTTCGGCGGCTTCCAGCGTCAACGCCTCCTCACGCTTCTGGAGCTCCGCTGGGTCGCCGGAGGCCACCTTCATGGACACGAGGGCCGCCTCGCACAGGTCCACCTGCTCCTCCAGTGAGCGGCACCGGGCCAAGATTTCCCGTGCCCGCTCCTCCCAGGCCTCTCGCTGCCGGTCAGCTTCCCGGGCTTCTTCAACGGCCTGGGAACGGGCCTCCCGAGAGGCCGCTAGCGACGCCTTGGCCTCCTCATCATCAAGATCGCACCGACGGTGCGCGAGGGCGGCAGCCGTCTCCAGCTCGCACCTCTCTGCAACCAGCCGAAGGCCCTCAGCCTCAAGACGCGCGTCCTCATCAATGAGTTCCTCACCAAGCAGGCTCACCGCGTCAGCCGCCCTCCGGAGGAACCCTTGGCGAAGAGCGCGAAGTTCCCAAGCGAGTGCCGTGGGGCTCGGATCAGCACGCCCCTCTCGGACAGGGGCTGGGGGTTGGTGCCCTCGAGCTGACCAGGCGCGCCCTGCCGAAGGCCCGACCTAAAGCCAGTCCATCTCCAAGAGAAGAGCGCCGGGAGTACCCCAGCCAATCGCGGTCCACGGCCAGACGAGAAGCCCATGGCAGGCTGGCTATGCCACGAGAAGGCCCGCGAAGGAAGACAGCGGGGAGCGCAGGGCCGTGTCGCGCTTCGGGATGACTCGTCTCGCCAACCGTCCTCACCACAAGGGCCCGGCTGCTCGGGATGATCAAAGACGACAGAAGAGGTGGAGGCGAGTGGGATGACTCCTCATCCACCCCCGTGATGAGGGCCCTGCAGGGCAGGGATCAAAACAAGCAATGAAAGAGTCAGGAGCAGGGAAGGGAGAAGGCTTACTCGTCGATGGCATAGTACTTCCTACGCTTCAGCAGGCGACAAGGGTAGTCGTCGCCCAGGGCCTCCCTCCTCTTCCGTAGGGCCTCAAAGTCCACGCGGAAGCGAACAAAGAGTTGAGCGCAGGGGTCAGCTTGCGACGAGGAGGAAGCATCGAGGCGACTCGCGTCGGGGGCGTCCGCCTGATGCGCGCTGCCGGTCGCCTCACCAAGAAGAGCGGCTGGGGCCTCGGGAGCCTCAGCCTCAGGCACTGCAAGCGGCCTCTCGCCACCCTCAACTGCGGTAGCATGGGCCTTGGGAGCCACTCCCTCATGAGCGCCGCCCAGTGCTGTCACCTCGGCGAGGGCACCCTCGGCCTCCGGAGGCTCATGCCTCCCTGCACCACCACTTGAGGAAGAGTCGCCCCGGGCGGCTGCGAGGCCGACCACCACCACTGGGTTCTCGCGAGGCCCCTGGAGGCCAGCAGGGCGCGGCCCCCATTCGTCGAAGATGGGCATCTGGCTCACAAAGTCGCCTCTGTTCGAGCAGAGGTACAGCAAGGCCCCCCCTTGACGAATGTCGCTAGGGGAAGGATCCCCAGTCAAAACCAAGAGCACCTTCCTCAGAGCTTCAGGCGTCTGGTCCTCTTCCTGGAGCCGCATACGGTCCCCACAACCGCTGTAGGCCCACATTCGATGAGTGTGGCGCTGGAGAGGGGCGACGCGGCGTAGCAAGAACTCCATCACCACCTTGGGCGCCGTCACGCCAGGCTTCCTCAGGAACTCGAAGTGGTGCCAGACGAAGGCGAGCCGGGGGCTCGCGAGCGTCATCGGGCCCCAGCCTGAGTTGGGGACAGCAGGCAAAGATGGCTCCATCAGCAGGGGGCTGGGCACCCCTACATCCACATACAGCCACCGCTCGCGAAACCCAGGCGCGGGCGGAGGAATACTGAAGTCAATTCCAGAAGCCGTTGTCTCAGGCGCGGCAATGAAGCTCACACACCCCGAGCATTGGGTGGGGTCGACCAGGCGCAGAGAGAAGAAGTGGCGCAGCAAGGCAACCGAAGGAAGGATGCCCGTCATTGCCTCGCAATCGAATGAAAATACCGCGAGAAGGGTAATGGACTCAGGACCCATGTGCATCATATGGATCTGATAATGGGAAAGCACGGCGTTGAAGAAATCAGAGAAGGGGGGAACCAGTCCCGCCCACAGGGCGTCGGCGAAATATTGGACCTCGGTGGGAATCCTGTCAATGGAGAAGCGAGACACGGGCCAGGCCGTCGTCCTCCCACACTCGTTGAAGATGGTGGCCAGGGCTAAGCGGACCTTGCCTAGGCCTTCTTGATTGATTATGACCGGCCAATCGACGGCGGGGGCCGCCGTCGACAACGAGCGAGGCGGCGGCACGGGCTTCTTCCCTTTTCCCTTCCTCGGCAGAGCCATGACGACAGGAAGGGGATGGGGAAGGTTCAAGATTGTATTGGATGCGGAAGCTGGAGTTCGAGAGAAGAAAGGACAGGGAGCGCTCAAGCAGCGGAAAGGGGAGCGGCTATGTGCGGCAGCGAGTCCGCCTAGCAAGGCGCAAAATAAGAAGGCGTGGGGGAACAGTGCCGCCCACGTACAATCAACCGCCATGCGGCGCCCAAGGCCGCAGGCTGTTAGGGACCGCGACGCTTTGCACTTGCCCTTTCGCCTCTCTGCTCGGCCAAGTTCGGGCGCGCCGTGGGCCCGGGGGCTACTGTCGGTGTTCTGGGAACGGGGGTCCCTAGACTTGCCTGCCTGCGGCCTGCGGCATGGCTCAAAGGAGGCCCAGCACAGCCCACCTTCATCAACACAATCTCAACACCCTCGCGAGGGGCCAAGCCTCGCGGGGCGGACGAGAAGGAGCTTCCTCAGACATGGCCTCGTCAGGCTGGCTCATGAGGAGGCGGAGAGTTCAAGGAGGGGTACCTCGCGAGGTGCCCATGACGCAAGCCATGACGACCAAGGGCGCCAGTCGGGCACCAGCCCGCGTAGTGTCCTCCCTTCCTCTTTGGTGCAAAGGGAGCAAGCGCAGGCGAGAGCATCAAGCAAAGGCGTCCATTTTGGTGCAACAAGACCAAGACCAGCCCAACGGCCAGAAGGAGGTCATTGTGGAGACCAAGCCGGCGTCACCACCAGAGCCTTTGACAGACGAGGACCAACTTTAGTCATGATAAGTGTACCCGTTGTTCCCCACTTGTTAGCGCCCTTCCCGCTCAATATTTGGGAAGAGGCCCAGGGCCTTTGCCTATAAATAGGGGTAGCCACCCGCAGGGTAGAGGCATCGAGCATCTAGATCGAAAGAACAAGGAAAGAAAGACACACACACACACACAGAGAGAGAGAGAGAGAGAGAGAGAGAGAGAGGCGACTGAACTCCCCCTAGCAGTTCATCGCGCTAGCTAAGAACAGATCCTCGCGAGGTTGTTCGTCCATTGTACTGTTCCTCATCCGCCCAAGAGGCAATCCACCACACCACACACTCGAGTAGGGTATTACACCACAATGGTGGCCTGAACCAGTATAAATCTTGTGTCTCTTGTGCTGTTCAGTTTGGTAGTTTAGGTCTTAGCGATTCGGCGAGGAGCGAGCCGGTAGAGGGTTGAATCTCCGCGCGCACCCCAGTGTTCGAACCTCAAGGGTCTGCCGGAACCCGGAATCCGACAACGGGGTTTCTGGGTCTTCGGGCAGTGGAGCCAGACAGTTAATCCACTCCGCTATCTCTGTCCAGTCCTGAAATAATTTATAGGGAGCCTTAGATGCCTTCCTCGAATATGCAAGTAAATGGTGCACCTTGAAAACATGAAAGAACTTACCGGATTAGCAGGGTGAGTTAGGTCATGCCCATGATCCTCGTCCGTGGCCGGCGGCACCTCATTGGCCTTGAACAGCACCTTCAGATTTCTTCGTGTGTCGTGCCGAAGAGCTCTAGTAGGGTCTGGTGCTTGGCCGGATCAAACTCCCACACATAGCAAGTCCGGTGTTGGCATGGAAGAATCCGGCGGACGAGCATAACCTGGATCACGTTGACGAACTTGACTTTCTTGTTTATCATGCTCTAGACGTGCGTCTGGAGCACTGTCACCTCATCCGAAGAGCCCCAAGTCAGGCCCTTCTCTTGCCAAGAGGTGAGCCGCATTGGGACTCTGGATCGGAATGCGGGAGCCGCTGCCCAGTTGGTGCCATGCGGCTAAATGATCTAGAACCGCCCCGACTGCCATCCTTTGATGGTCTCCATGAAGGAGCCTTCGGGCCAGGTGACATTGGCCATCTTGCCCACCATGGCACCTCCGCACCCTACCTTTTGGCCGCTCACCACCTTCGGCTTCACATTGAAGGTCTTCAGCCATAGGCCGAAGTGAGGTTGGATGCAGAGGAAGACCTTGCACATGACAATAAATGTCAAGATGTTGAGGATGGAATTGGGGGCCGGATCATGGAAGTCTAGCCCGTAGTAGTACATCAGTCCGCAGACGAACGGGTTGAGGTCAGCCCGCGGACGAAGTGTGTAAGGAACACAACCCTCTCTTGGGGCTCCGTGGTGGGGACGATTTGTCCCTTGGCCGGAAGTCGGTGAGCGATTTCCTTGGCAAGGTATCCGGCCTCCCGGAGCTTCTTGATGTCCTTCCCCTTGATGGAGGAGGCCATCCACTTGCCTCCAGCTCTGGATCTGTACATGATTGGAGTTATTTTTGCGCGGAGAAAGCGAGAGCTTGAGCGCTGGAGCTCGAGAATGGATGGGCAGAGGAAGGAGAAGGCGTGGGTAAAAAGGATGAATCCTTATCCCTATATAAAGGTAGTAAAAGTCATGCGCCTCCTCATTCGCCTTAAAATTTGCTTATTCCCCAAGCTCCATGCAGATGACACGGTTGGGTTACCCATGCCCGTATTGATGAGAATCCCATGATAAGGGGACATGATCTCTGCTTTGACAAGACGTGCCAATGAAACCGCACCTCGAAATACGGAGCAGCAGGCTAAAAAACGGTTCGAATAATGACCGGGCAGTGGTGTGAAGTCATGCTATGAAAAGTTGTCAGTGGAATGGACTCGTGAAATATTATACTCTTTATGGTTGTGTGTGGAACTTGTTTTGCAGAGTCGGACATGATTCTTGTGTTCGGAATCTACTTTGAAGTATTCGGAGGAGGAACCCGCCTTACAATATAATGCCAAAGACAATCTGCGTGCCGGACTCATCGTCATTGAAGCCTGGTTCAGGGGCTACTGATGGAGTCCTGGATTAAGGGGTCCTTGGACAGCCGGACTATATACATGGGCCGGACTGTTGTACTATGAAGATGCAAGATAGAAGACTTCATCCCGTGTCCGGAAGGGACTTTTCTTGGCGTAGAAGGCAAGCTTGGCGATTCGGATATGTAGATTCCTTTCTCTGTAACTGACTTTCTACAACCCTAGCCCGCTCCAGTGTCTATATAAACCGGAGGGTTTAGGCTGCTAGGGTTTATCCACAACAATCACAATCTCCTAGGCTAGACTTCGAGGGTTTAGCCATTACGATCTCGTGGTAGATCAACTCTTATAATACTCATATTCATCAAGATCAATCAAGCAAGAAGTAGGGTATTACCTCCATAGAGAGGGACCGAACCTGGGTAAACATTGTGTCCCCCGCCTCCTGTTACCATTTGCCTTAGACGCATAGTTCGAGACCCCCTACCCGAGATCCGCTGGTTTTGACACCGGCAGAGACGAGGATGTGTTACCGAAGTTCCTTCCCTTTGAGAGAAAGTACATCTCTTTTGGAGAAGTGTGGAGGCACAAAGTTCCCCAAGAAGTCACTAGGGCCACCGTATTCTCCTCACGCTCTCCCACAATGCAAGATGCCATGATTCCACTATTGGTGCCCTTGGAGGCGGCGACCGAAGCTTTACGAACAAGGTTAGGGCTATCTCCACAACTTAATTGGAGGCTCCCAATGACACCACGAAGGTTGACCACAATGGAATATGGCTCCGCGGTGACCTCAACCGTCTAGGGTGCTCAAACACCCTACAGTAACAAGATCCGCAAGGGATTATGTCGGCTTTTGGGTTCCGGCAGACCCTTGAGGTTCGAACTCTGGGGTGCGGGCGGAGATTTAACCCTCTGCCTGCCTGTTCCTCGCCGAATCGCTAGGATCTAAACTACCAAACAGAACAACACAAGAGACACAAGATTTATACTGGTTCAGGCCACCATTGTGGTGTAATACCCTACTCCAGTGTGTGGTGTGGTGGATTGCCTCTTGCTTGATGCTCCCGCCTGCGCTTGCTCCCTTTGCACCAAAGAGGAAAGGAGGACACTGCGCGGGCTGGCGCCCGACTGGCGCCCTTGGTCTTCATGGCTTGCGTCATGGGCACCTCGCGAGGTACCCCGCCTTGAACTCTCTGCCTCTTCGCGAGCCAGCCTGATGAGGCCGTGCCTGAGGAAGCTCCTTGTTGTCCCTGAAGGTGTTCAAGGCCGGCTCTGCCGTCCCTGAAGGCCAAGGGAGCACCTTCTATCCGCTCTTCGTGAGCGCCATTGTCTCCGGTCTGGTGCCTCCCTTTTCTGAGTTCTTCTTCTCTGTCCTCCGCCACTATAACATTCAAGCTCTGCACCACCATCCAAACTCCGTCCTTCTCCTGGCAATCTTCGCCTACTATTGTGAGGCTCACGTAGGGGTGACACCCTTAGTGGCATTTCTACGCCACTACTTCTCCCTCCGGACCTCCCATGGTTCCGTCTCTGTGTGTGCGAGCTTCGTCGCTTGTGGCGGGTCCATCGCCATTTCGAACCCTGGGAAAAGGATTGAGGGCTTCAGGAGCAAGTGGGTCTTGGTGGATGCTGGGCGCATCCACCCTCGGCTGATCCTGCCCACTGGGCACCCCGCGAGCTCCGACGAATGGTCCCGAGTGGAGCTTGCGGATCCCCGCGCGAAGCCGGTGTTGGAGAAGATGGACACGGATCTAAGGCCTGCCAGCATGGCGTCGGCGAAGCTGACCGGTGCGTCGTTGCTGAGGGAGTTCCTGGACCACCATATGGCTCCACTTCGTCAGTACTCACTTCCGATGTGGAGGCCCCACCTGAGCGCCGCGGTCTTGGCTGATGAGGATCTGGCTGCGGTCCTCTAGTCCTTGGTTGGGGGCGACGTGGCGAGGCTGGAGGGCGCTCCTACGCCCCTGTTCCTCTGCGAGGACTGGGAGCAGGTAGTGGGATCTATGTCCGTCTTCAATGGGGACGGGCCCGTGCCCGTGGAGGCTCCAAAGGACCCGGTGGACGTGTCCTCCGGCGACTCCAGCAAGGAGAGGGAAGAAGGGGAGCGGGAAGAGGGGGCTGACTCCGAGGCGGAGTCAAGGGCTCCCCACCTTTGGCGTAGGTCCCGCGCTCTCCGCCTCTCCCTGAGTGATGACGACAAGGATGGTGATGAGCAGGGCGCTGGGAGCCTGCCTCCGATCCCGAAGAAGGACCGGACCGGGCTGATCCCCCGCGGGTCTGCTCCAGCTCCGAGGCGATCCATAGGCGCACCTCCTGCTCCCGAGCTCCTTGAAGCTGATCCCAGCAGCCGGCTCTCGGGCTTCAAGTACGGCTGGAGGCTGCTTGAGCCCGCAAGCGACGACCTGTAAGTGCTTAATTCCTGTCTTGATTATTCTTCTGTTGCTGAGGCCTGGTGTTCGTGTCTCCCGGCTAGGCTGGCGCCCGCGGCAAAGAAGTTGAAGGGACCTCCTGAGGCCCAATCCGTGGCGGCACCTCTGCCCGAGAAAGAAGGTCACTGTGATGCACGGGCCTCCCCTGCCCGGGCGTCCTCGCGAGGCCAAGCTGAGCCTACTGGGGCGAGCTCAGCCCCCATGGCCCAGGTGACTCCCGAGGTGCCCTTACCTGATTCTGCCTCCACAGCCGTCGTAGGGCAGCTGGTTCCGCCTCAGGATACCGTGGTCACGCTGCCGTCTTCTCCTCCTAATCCACCGACTGCTACTTCCCCGACTACTGTTCTGGATCGCGCCGTTGCCGGACTGGACCGTCTGCGGCAGGATCTTCTGGGCGCCGACCCTCGTCTAGTGGCCGGGCGCTTGGAGCTGGCTTCTGGCTGGATTTGCTCCGACGCTTCGGTACGGGCGGCGCTGGTCCAGGCCTCGACGGCTTGCGACGAGGAGAAGCAGGTCGTCCTTGAGGTGAAGGTTGCCCGCGACGCTGCCTTGGGGGAGGTAGCTAGTGTCCGAGGTTGCTGTGAGATGCTGGAGAGCGAGCTAAAGGGCCTGCAGAACCAGCTTGCCGAGGAGGCCCACTGTCACATCCCCAGTTCTGGTAATGCTTAGTGCTTGCATTAGAGTGTTGCATCATGTTTACTTTTCCAGAAAACTTGAAATGGGGATGACAGAACCCCCAGCACCCCCCTGGAAACAACTAGGGTTTATTAAAATTATTTTCAATGAACCTGAAATGCCCTTCTAAAAAGTCTACCCTTTTTGTTTTGGGTTAGTACCTGTAACAAAATGGGTTCACCTTTTTCCAGGACACATAAGGTCATTGGATTAAATCATAACTATTTGCATTTGGGCATATAAATGCTATAAAATATTCTAAATGCACAAATAATTCTGAAAATAAGTGTGGGCTGTTGGAAATAATCTAGACAGAGCCCCTGATTATTTTTAGGATTTTTAAAGATGCCTAAGTATTTTTAATAAAGCCACACAATTACAAAAAATTAGAAAAACAATTAAAGTGACAAGAGAGAGAGAGAAAGGCCAGTGGCCACTTACTTGCACTGGGCTGACCCACCTGGCCCATGCCAGTCACCACCCACCTCTACTAGTAGGCAGAAGAGGGACACCACGACATGCCCGAGCTCGCCACGCAGCTCCCTGGCCGCCTGCCTCGCTTGGACAGCGCGGCGATGCCTCGAAGCCACTCCTCGGCGCCGCCCCGACCCCGCCGACACCCCATTCTTCCCCCTTGCTCTCTCCCTCGCTCCCTGGACGCCATGGCCGACGCAGCCGCGCCCACGCCGTCGTAAAGCCCGCAGCCACGGCCGTCCACTCGTCGCCTCTCCGTGCCCAGAAGCTTCACCGTCGTCCGCTTCTTTGCCTCGACCGAGCCCCGAGCGCTTGCTCACCCTGGAGACGCTGCATCGAGCCGTCCCGATCTGCCATCGCCGGAGATCCCTCTCACCGCCGTGACCACTCCAGCTCTTCCCCGACCTCTCTGACCCGCCCGTCGAGACTACTGTGAGCTGCTGCCCGTCCTCCCCCTCTCCGTCCCCTCTCTCGTGCACCGTATGCACCAGACCGAGCTCACTGCACCCGCCGCTGCATGTGCTCACCGCTGGCGTGACTCCGGCCACGCAATGGCTCAGCCGTCACGTCCATCTTGCTCACCGCGCCGCTTAGAGCATGTAGGTGCCCCATACGAGCTTCCCCGGCCGCCATAGCGTCAACCCCGAGCTCACCTGAGCACCGGCGACCGCCAAGGTCGACACCGGCGATGACTCCGGCCACCCCAGGCCCAACCACTGCCACTATCCGACGCGGACGAGTGCCCGCGTCACGTAGATACCCTCTGACGGCCATTTGGTTGCCGGAGGAGGAATCTCAAGCCCCTCTGCCGTCTCTGGCCCTGCCGTCGACGAGCCCTGGGTCAACTCCGGCAAGTTTGACCCGGGTTGACCCAGTTTGACCCCCTTTCTCTCTCACTGATGTGTGGGCCCCAGGCCACTAACTAAACTAGGTTAGTGTTAGTTTAACGCTAACTAAACTTAGTTAGTTTTATTAACACCGACAGGCAGGACCCACAGGTCAGGGTTGACCTGGACCATCTCAGTTGACCGCTGACGTCACACTAACGCCAGGCTAACGCAGTAAATCCTTTTCTGGATTTATTCTTATATAGGAAATTCCAGAAAATGTTGCAAACTTCGAAAATTCATAGTAATTCAACCGTAACTCCAAATCAAACAATTTATATATGAAAAATTATCAGAAAAATCCAATATGTCCATCTGTACTAGTTTCATGCATGTTTATACAAGTTAACTTGCTGTGTAGTGCAAAACATGATAAAGCACTATTTAAGTTCACAAATGAGTTTGAACTTTGAATCTTTGGTTCAAAATAGCTCAAACCCATCAGGTTGTAGTTGCATTAGGCCAACACACTCATTTTACCATGACATGATCAAGCATCATATTGTGCATTGCATTGATTGTGTTTCTTTCCCCGTTGCCGGTATTTGTCCCCTCTCGATAGACGTGATACCGACGATGAGATTGATGACACTGATGAAGAGATATACTATCTTCAGAAGTGCCAGGCAAGCAAAACCCCCTCGTTCATTTCGATACAATCCCACTATCTCGCTCCTGCTCTCTTTTACTGCATTAGGACAACAACGAGTCATCTGTTATTTGCTGCGGTAGTTGAACCCCTTTATCCTCTGCATGACCTATCATTGCCACAGTAAATAGATGAAACCCACTAGCATGAGTAGGAGTTGTTTGTGCCCTGATGTGCCTACTCATTCATGCTTGTTTGTCATGCCTGCTACTGCTTAGAGTTGTGTCAGGTCTGATTCATCGGGGATGAATTGGAGGTGTGTCAACATGTCCTACTGTTGAGAGCTAAGTGTGTGAACACGATTTGGTAAAGGTAGCGGTGAGAGGCCATGTAGGAGTACATGGTGGGTTGTCTCATTGCAGCCGTCCTCAGGAACTGAGTTCTATGTTTGTGATCCATGAACAGCTACTACCACACATTGGGATCCTTAATTGACTCTCTCAACTTATTAACCGACTTGATCTCTGTCCAGGAGTTGCAACTAGTTTCTGGTGTTTGTAGGTAGTGTTAGTAGTCTACCAAGTGGCACCCGGTACAGGTGGGCTTGGGACAGACTAGGCACAGTGGCACGGTGTACCAAGTGGCACCCGGATGGTGGGCTTGGGAACCCTGCTCACATAGTTTGGGGCCGTGAGCGACACCCCGGCCGGATCTCCTTGCGGATGGAAACCGAATAGGCGATAAACCTGGACGAGAGACTTGTGTGGTTAGTCAGGTCGTGGCCGACTCCCTCGCCAGGCTTCCGCTTGAAGGTTGCCGAGATACACGAGGTGTACATGGCGGTAAGTGGCGAGAGCGTGTGTGAAGAAGTACACCCCTGCAGGGTTAATATGATCTATTCAAATAGCCGTGTCCGCGGTAAAGGACTTCTGCGTTGTGTGTATAGTTCATAGACAAGTGAAAGTGGATACTCTAAAATACGCAAGATAAGCGTGAGTGCTATGGATGGCGTTCTCGTAGAGACGGGTGCGGATCCATAGTGGTGTATTGATATGGTGAATATGTGGACTCGTGTGCGCCACCTCAAAAGAGTTACATTGCAGTCATAGTTCAGGATAGCCACTGAGTCAAAGCTGGCTTGCTGCAGTTAAACCCCACCGCCCTTTATTGATAATGATGCATATGTAGATAGTTCTGATGTAAGTCTTGCTGGGTACATTTGTACTCACGTTTGCCTATCTTATGTTTTTGCAGAGAGACTTCAGTCTCACTAGTAGTTCCGCGTGAACTTCGACGGTTAGCTTGTTACCTCAGCTACGATCTTGTGCCCTCGGCAGGATCTGGTAGATAGTCAGGCTTCCTAGCCTTTTTCATTTATAGTTGTCTGTACTCAAACATGTTAAGCTTCCGCTTGTGCTTTGACTTGTATGCTCTGAATGCTGGGTCGAGAGACCCATGTTTGTAATATCTTGCTTCTCGGAGCCTATTGAATAAATACTTGAGTTGTAGAGTCATGTTGTGATGCCATGTTGTATTTGCACATATCGAGCATATTGTGTGTATGTTATTGAAATGCTTGGTATGTGTGGGATCTGACTATCTAGTTGTTTATCCTTAGTAGCCTCTCTTACCGGGAAATGTCTCCTAGTGCTTCCACTGAGCCATGGTAGCTTGCTACTACTCCGGAACACTAAGGCTGGCTGGCATGTGTCCTTCTTCGTTCCTGTGTCTGTCCCTTCGGGGAAATGTCACGCGATGAATACCGGAGTCCTGTTAGCCTGCTACAGCCCAGTTCACTAGAGTCCTGCTAGCCCAGTGCTACAGCCTGGATTCACTCGCTGATGACCGACACGTTCGATGCTGGGTCATGGATGTCTGTCCCTGTAAGTTTGTGCCACTTTTGGTTTACGACTAGCCATGTCAGCCCAGGCTCCTTATCATATGGATGCTAGCGACACTATCATACACGTGTGCCAAAAGGCGCAAACGGTCCCGGGCAAAGGTAAGGCGACACCCGTGGGGATACCATGCGTGAGGCTGCAAAGTTATATGAGGTGTTACATGCTAGATTGATGTGGCATTGAGTCGGGGTCCTGACAGCTTTGGTATCAGAGCTTGACTGCCTGTAGGATTACCAGGCCAAACTGGTCGAAGTTGAGTCTAGAAATTCTTTAGTTATATAAGGGAATTGATTGTGGTTGGGAACGTGAGGCTCTTTTTACTCCTTATCCCTTATGCCTTCTGATCCGAGTCATATTATCTTTCCTACGGGGTTAAGCAACTAGGCTTTCTCTTCTTTCTATCAGGATCACGTGTTACTATTTAGTAGACCCATAAGATTGTTGGATTCAAGCCTCAGTTCAGTTCCTATTATTTCCGTGTATTCATAGTTGATCTCAGAACCTTGATATTATGATAATCAAGTGGTTATGCCACCATTTTGTAGGATGTCTTAAATCTTTTCGAGCAATTACAACCGTTATGCTGTCCGAGTCATCCCAGGTTTCTAGATAGTCTGATGCACTTGCAATCATTCCTCCATGTTCCTGATGTCCATTTGGGCCAGGTTAATCACACTAATCGGTGAGTTGAGGTACTATGTTGCCTCGGCGTATATGTTGAAGCCATTATTATGACCCTAGGTGTCTTAGGGACTCACCTAGTAATCTAGCAATGCTTTTATTCCCAGTGTGATGATTCTGGCCATCATTCTCGAAAGCATCCTGTGATGCCACTTAGTTAGTAGGCACTCTACTCCTGGGTTTTTGAACCCGAGATTCACCCTACCTACTTCTTGTTGGTAGTATTTGCTAGTTCCTTTAGGTTATTAGTAACCTTTGCGATAGTCCTCGAGGTCCGTGGTATCTCCTTCTTCCAAATACCATGAACCATTCTTGGCAGAAGTTCTTTTGAACCGAAGGATCACAATAAAAGTGCTCTCGATGAGTTCTCCATTCTATATTGTGAATCTGCCAGTCCTTCCTCTTCAGCATGGGTTATCCGGAAGAAATATGTTGAACTTGTTCGACATACTACCCTATGCATCCACAACTCATAAAGATATATGTCCCTTTGAGTTGTCCCTCTGTAGTTGTATTCCGATCCTTGTCTATCAGTTCATAGCCAAGTTTATGTCGTGCATTCGTGTTATCGATGCCTATTATTCTTGTGGTCCATTGAGCCATTCTATTCTGGAATGACTAGGAGAAACAAACTCCAGAACCTCATCCATATCCAGGATTGGGTCAAAGTAGTTGTAATCCGGAAATCAAAGTGCCAGCCCAGCTTTTTCTCTATTCTATCTCGAAGTATTACCCACTTTATGTCAGGAACGTCATGAGAATTGCACCTTCTCTTATGAATTCTTGACGTAGTGATACTTCTCGCCATCATTGCTTCATTTCTCGGTCCTCGTGTTATTGTAACCGGAACGCCGACAAGTGGATCAGGAAGTGTGAAATCAATACCCCTAGCAACCATGTTGCTCAGTGGTTAATTGACGAAAATCTCATTCTTAGTGTGTTGGTTATGAATCATCATCCTGAGATTGATTGTGCTACCTAGTCCTTATTCCTGTTGCACTTTTCGATCAATGAGTCAGGATAGTGTCAGTCCTTGCTTATTCAGTGATATTGTCTTGCCCTGAAAAGCAAGATTGTTCTCGAGCTTAGCAACATATCGGTGGTACGTGATTTTCTGAATATCTTCTCGGAAGTATCACCAGGTTGTCACCTGACTGCTATGTTGAGTTCGTGGTCAAGTTGGTTTCTTGTAAACCAGACATTCTCCAAGAATCTGTGTGGGATACCCCTGAGCTAGTTGGTCAAGCTAAACAACAACTTGGAGAGTTGGAAGACAAAAGCTTGTCCGATTTAGTTCATTTTAAGGGATATCTTGTATGTGTGTTGAAGAAAGATAGTATTTTCATCGATTGACCCTCGTGATCAGTTAATGGACCTATCATCTTATCCAATCTTTGATTCGAGTATGGGCTATCCTCAAATCAAATCAGAACGAACGATATTCATAATGTTGTCTTACTCGTGGTTGTTTATTCGAGCATACACCATTATATCTTTTGGGTCTGACCAATGCTATCACCGTGTTCACATGATGGTGGAAGTCCAGTGATATGGAAATTCCGATGAATTGCTGTTGAGCCCATCAGCAGCATCTTGTCTCCCCCATGATTCATGTTGAGCATCAACCTAGTGTTGAAAACTTTGTAAGCAATGTCTTCGTGTTCCGTTCGTGAAGCTTATGCTTGGATGGAAGAAGTGACTTCCTCGAATTCATGTGCATTTGGTGCAAGTTGCCGCGGTGAGTTCGAGAAAGATTAGTTTTGCTTTTCTTGGAATCGTCCCAAGTCAGTCATGCATGTGCGAAGTATTCTATGGTTTGGTAGATTAATTACCTCCATTCCATATGTATTCCATAGCACACCAAGCCACTGGCTGATTTGTTCAGGGAAAAGAAATTTCTTCATAAGAGCTAATCATATGACTTATGCAAGGACTTTGATATCCTTGATGATGGTTCCCAAACAGGACTCGGTAGTGTTTTATTATAAGACTACTACGTGGTCATGCTTGTCTGGGACAGCCTGTACACATGTATGTAGCAGAACCAGCTCATGTTTTGGAGCGTACTACCATAGTTCATTTCCTTAGAATCTCGCAACAGCATCTCGTCGGTTTGTGTTGCAAACTTCCCTTTTTCGGACATGTTGTCTGAAACATCCTGTTACCAACCAAATCTGAATCTCAAGCGGATATGATGGTTGGAACTTCTCCAAGATCTATGATGTACGTCCCGACAAGGTTGATGTTCTGGCCGACGCACCTAGCTGGAGGATCTATCACTATAGTATCTTGATTGGGCAATTTGTCCATCTTCTCCACGAGGATTTCATGCGGCTTATTCTACAAGTTGTTCCTTAGGGATTCTTGTGCTCTTGGTTTCCCTGATAAGCTATAACCATTCAAACGGTGGAATCACTCTTGTTGAGTTATTCCCCAGTTACCAGAATCATTCCCAGCATTTGCATTTTGTTCCTAGCTTGCACCGCCATTGTGCCATTCTACCTTGGGTCCCATCCATTTCCGATGATAGGCAAAATCATCCATCGCGTTGTCTTCAACAAGGTAGTCCACATCATCCATTCGAATCCGGATATGCCATTCCTTTGAGCTCCGCTAAACGATCGATTGTGATTGCCTTAGGCTGGTATAAAGAGTTTCAATGATCTAGATATCAAAAGTAATTCTTTTTGCCATTTAAGGTAATAACTCCAGGAGTCACCTCCCCCAAGGTGCCCCATTATTGAATCATGGCAATTATTTCCTCGCCACCTTGACACCATCCACCATCTCTCTAAGCGTGGAATTGTTGCCCACCAAATCAAACCTCATTGTTTGTTCTTCCATCCCTCTCGATGTGTTTTCTGCCTCAACTCGAGATGTTTCAACATCTCATCCCACGAGTTGATCTTGAGTGCTAGATCTTCGAGGAGATCGTTTCCTGTGGAGTTTCTTTTTGTCCTCATCGTGTTGGATGAAGATCTCGAAAGCAAAGACGTCAAGATCAATACGAAGCAATGAATCAACATCTTCGAGAAGGGAAGGTGGATCATGAGATCGTGTTATCTTTGTGTGCCCTCTTTCTACTTACCTCAGTCTTGAATCTCGGGACGAGATTCTTGTTTAGTGGGGGTGAGTTGTCACATCCCCAGTTCTGGTAATGCTTAGTGCTTGCATTAGAGTGTTGCATCATGTTTACTTTTCCAGAAAACTTGAAATGGGGATGACAGAACCCCCAGCACCCCCTGGAAACAACTAGGGTTTATAAAAATTATTTTCAATGAACCTGAAATGCCTTTCTAAAAAGTCTACCCTTTTTGTTTTGGGTTAGTACCTCTAACAAAATGGGTTCACCTTTTTCCAGGACACATAAGGTCACTGGATTAAATCATTACTATTTGCATTTGGGCATATAAATGCTATAAAATATTCTAAAAGCCCAAATAATTCTGAAAATAAGTGTGGGTTGTTGGAAATAATCTAGACAGAGCCCCTGATTATTTTCAGGATTTTTAAAGATTCCTAAGTATTTTTAATAAAGCCACACAGTTACAGAAAATTAGAAAAACAATTAAAGTGACAAGAGAGAGAGAGAAAGGATAGTGGCCACTTACCTGCACTGGGCCGGCCCACCTGGCCCGTGCTAGTCACCACCCACCTCTGCCAGTAGGCAGAGGAGGGACACCGCGACGTGCCCGAGCTCGCCACGCAGCTCCCTGGCTGCCTGCCTCGCTTGGACAGCGCGGCGACACCTCACAGCCACTCATCGGCGCCGCCCCGACCCCGCCGACACCCCATTCTTCCCCCTTGCTCTCTCCCTCGCTCCCTGGACGCCATGGCCGACGCAGCCGCGCCCACGCCGTCGTAAAGCCCGCAGCCACGACCGTCCACTCGTCGCCTCTCCGTGCCCAGAAGCTTCACCGTCGTCCGCTGCTTTGCCTCCACCGAGCCCCGAGCGCTCGCTCGCCCCGGACACGCTGCACGAGCCGTCCCGATCCGCCATCGCCGGAGATCCCCCTCGCCGCCGTGACCACTCCAGCTCTTCCCCGACCTCTCTGACCCGCCCGTCGAGACCACTATGAGCTGCTGCTCGTCCTCCCCCTCTCCGTTCCCTCTCTAGTGCACCGTACGCACCACACCAAGATCACCGCACCCGCCGCCGCCGGTGCTCACCGCCGGTGTGACTCCGGCCACGCAATGGCTCAGCCGTCACGTCCATCTTGCTCACCGCGCCGCTTAGAGCACGTAGGTGCCCCATACGAGCTTCCCCGACCACCGTAGCGTCGACCCCGAGCTCACCTGAGCTCCGGTGACCGCCAAGGTCAACGCCGGCGATGACTCCGGCCACCCCAGGCCCAACCACTGCTACTATCCGACGCGGACGAGTGCCCGCGTCACGTAGATACCCTCTAAAGGCCATTTGGTTGCTGGAGGAGGAATCTCGAGCCCCTCCGCCGTCTCTGGCCCTGCCGGCGACAAGCCCCGGGTCAACTCCGGCGAGTTTGACCCGGGTTGACCCAGTTTGACCCCCTTTCTCTCTCACTGACGTGTGGGCCCCAGGCCACTAACTAAACTAGGTTAGTGTTAGTTTAACGCTATCTAAACTTAGTTAGTTTAATTAACACCGACAGGCAGGACCCACAGGTCAGGGTTGACCTGAACCGTCTCAGTTGACCGCTGACGTCACACTGACGCCAGGCTGATGCAGTAAATCCTTTTCTGGATTTATTCTTATATAGGAAATTCCAGAAAATGTTGCAAACTTCAAAATTTCATAGTAATTCAACCGTAACTCCAAATCAAACAATTTATATATGAAAAATTATCAAAAAAATCCAATCTATCCATCCGTACTAGTTTCATGCATGTTTAAACAAGTTAACTTGCTGTGTTGCGCAAAACCTGATAAAGCACTATTTAAGTTCACAAATGAGTTTGAACTTTGAATGTTTGGTTCAAAATAGCTCAAACCCATCAGGTTGTAGTTGCATTAGCCCAACACACTCATTTTACCATGACATGATCATGCATCATATTATGCATTGCATTGATTGTGTTTCTTTCCCTGTTGCCGGTATTTGTCCCCTCTTGATAGACGTGATACCGACGATGAGATCGATGACACCGATGAAGAGCTATACTATCTTCAGAAGTGCCAGGCAAGCAAAACCCCCTTGTTCATTTCGATACAATCCCACTATCTTGCTCCTGCTCTCTTTTACTGCATTAGGACAACAACGATTCATCTGTTATTTGTTGCGGTAGTTGAACCCCTTTATCCTCTGCATGACCTGTCATTGCCATAGTAAATACATGAAACCCACTAGCATGAGTAGGAGTTGTTTGATCCCTGATGTGCCTACTCATTCATGCTTGTTTGTCATGCCTGCTACTGCTTAGAGTTGTGTCAGGTCTGATTCATCGGGGATGAATTGGAGGTGTGTGAACATGTCCTACTGTTGAGAGCTAAGTGTGTGAATACGATTTGGTAAAGGTAGCGGTGAGAGGCCATGTAGGAGTACATGGTGGGTTGGCTCATTGCAGCCGTCCTCAGGAACTGAGTTCTGTGTTTGTGATCCATGAACAACTACTACCACACATTGGGATCCTTAATTGACTCTCTCGACTTATTAACCGACTTGATCTCTGTCCAGGAGTTGCAACTAGTTTCTGGTGTTTGTAGTTAGTGTTAGTAGTCTACCAAGTGGCACCCGGTACAGGTGGGCTTGGGACAGACTAGGCACAGTGGCACGGTGTACCAAGTGGCACCCGGATGGTGGTCTTGGGAACCCTGCTCACATCGTTTGGGGCCGTGAGCGACACCCCGGCCGGATCTCCTTGCGGATGGAACCCGAATAGGCGATAAACCTGGACGAGAGACTTGTGTGGTTAGTCAGGTCGTGGCCGAGTCCCTCGCGAGGCTTCCACTTGAAGATTGCCGAGATGCACGAGGTGTACATGGCGGTAAGTGGTGAGAGCGTGTGTAAAGAAGTACACCCCTGCAGGGTTAATATGATCTATTCGAATAGCCGTGTCCGCGGTAAAGGACTTCTGGGTTGCCTGTACAGTTCATAGACAAGTGAAAGTGGAAACTCTAAAATACGCAGGATAAGCATGAGTGCTATGGATGGCGTTCTCTTAGGGAGACGGGAGCGGATCCATAGTGGTGTATTGATATGGTGAATATGTGGACTCGTGTGCGCCACCTCAAAAGAGTTACATTGCAGTCGTAGTTCAGGATAGCCACTGAGTCAAAGCTGGCTTGCTGCAGTTAAACCCCACCATCCCTTTGTTGATAATGATGCATATGTAGATAGTTCTGATGTAAGTCTTGCTGGGTACATTTGTACTCATGTTTGCCTATTTTATGTTTTTGCAGAGAGACTTCAGTCTCACTAGTAGTTCCGCGTGAACTTCGACGGTTGGCTTGTTACCTCAGCTACGATCTTGTGCCCTCGGCAGTATCTGGTAGATAGTCAGGCTTCTCAGCCTTTTTCATTTATAGTTGTCTGTACTCAGACATGTTAAGCTTCCGCTTGTGCTTTGACTTGTATGCTCTAAATGCTGGGTCGAGAGACCCATGTTTGTAATATCTCGCTTCTCGGAGCCTATTGAATAAATACTTGAGTTGTAGAGTCATGTTGTGATGCCATGTTGTATTTGCACATATCGAGCATATTGTGTGTATGTTATTGAAATGCTTGGTATGCGTGGGATCTGACTATCTAGTTGTTTATCCTTGCCTCTCTTATCGGGAAATGTCTCCTAGTGCTTCTACTGAGCCATGGTAGCTTGCTACTGCTCCGGAACACTTAGGCTGGCCGGCATGTGTCCTTCTTCGTTCCTGTGTCTGTCCCTTCGGGGAAATGTCACGCGATGAATACCGGAGTCCTGTTAACCCGCTACAGCCCGGTTCACCGGAGTCCTGCTAGCCTAGTGCTATAGCCTGGATTCACTCGCTGATGACCGACACGTTCGATGCTGGGTCATGGATGCCTGTCCCTATAAGTTTGTGCCACTTTTGGTTTACGACTAGCCATGTCAGCCCGGGCTCCTTATCATATGGATGCTAGCGACACTATCATATACGTGTGCCAAAAGGCGCAAACGTTCCCGGGCAAAGGTAAGGCGACACCCGTTGGGATACCGTGCGTGAGGCCGCAAAGTGATATGAGGTGTCACATGCTAGATCAATGTGGCATTGAGTCGGGGTCCTGACACCCGCCTTCGCCAAGAGCAGAAGGAAGGCATGAAGGCTCGCGAGGCGGCCGTCAAGGACCTGGAGGCCAAGCTCAAGAGGCGTCGTGGCCGCCTAGGCGCGCTGGAGCAAGAACTAGAGGCAAGGAAGGTTGAGCTAGACGGCAAGGCCCGAGTTCTCGCCGAGGATCGCGTGGCCTTCGCGGATATGGAGGAGAAGGCTCGCACTTCATTGAAGACACTTCATGATAGCGGCCTTGAGAGCCCGCTGGCCGGCGACGAGGATGGCCCCGCCAAGCTGCTTCCCTTCCTGGTTCGCGCCCTTGAAGAAGTCACCCTTGGCCTTGGCCCTACGACTGAGGCCGAGGCATGCTTATGCAGCGCTGACGCGGGTCTTCACCCACATCTATCTTCGTGACCCCAACATCGACCTCGACAGCCTGCTGGAGCCAGCGAGCGGCGAGCGTGCCGCTGCCACTACTGAGGCCGTGAAGGGTCGTGCGGAGGCTTTGCTGGGGAAGTTCTGGGCCTTCAGCACCAAACCGAAGTGGAGCGCTGCTAGCCCTGCTGCTCCACAAGGCGAACCTGCTCCGCGCAGCTCCACCGCCGGCAAGTGACTCCGTCGTGGCTCCCGCCCTGCTTTTAATTCATGTGCATGTACCATGCCTCGGGGAGGCGTTAGACCTTGTGTTTGATGCTGTGATAATAGTATGGACTGTAATATTTGCTTTTGAATTCCCTGAAATTTGCATTATTCCTTCCTACTCGCTTATGTTCTACGCCGGTAGAGCCCGGCCCTGCGCATACCTCAGCCGCCAACCAGGACGGGACCAAGGAGTGAGGGGCTACGTGACAAGTTAGGCTCCTGAGTCGCGATGCTCAGGAGTCCCCCTTGGCGCTCGAACAGCAAGTAGGGAGGTGAGATGTGGGGGTGACTCCTTAGGGAGGTGAGATGCGGGTGGATCTGCCGTTCTACGTCTGCAGAGCCCGGCCCCGCGCATACCTCAACCGCCGTTAGCCTTTCGGAACTAAGGAGTGAGGGGCTACATGAACAGTTAGGCTCCTGAGTCGCGATGCTCAGGAGTCCCCCTTGATACTCAAACGGCCTTCGTACCTTGGCTCCGCTCGGGGAGGGACGTGCGACGAACCAGGCCCAGGGGGACCTGGCCAGGTGGCGTGCGTCTGGGCGTGACCCAGGTGCAGCCCCCGTGCCCTGCCCCTTTGCGCGGCACTCCCGAGGGGAGGCGTTGCGATGAGGCCAGACACTGAGCTTCGGGCTCCCTGAGGTTGATGCGGCCCGGGGGCACCCCTAGTTGTTTATCACAAGCGCGGAGCATAGCACTTCCGTATGCGTACGGGCATAGCCGCTCCTTGGCAGTGCCGTCAGCCAGCGCGGAGCATGGTGCTTCCACTGGTGCGTGGGAGGGGGCTCCCCTCCGGGAGGAGCCCCCGGGGTGTATACAGCCCCACCCTGACACGTGGCTGGCACGGTAGGGCTTGACGAGGTGTATCTGGGAACCCGTGGGCCAGCGCGGGACTCACGGGGCCCTACCTCAAGGCGGGTTATGCCTGGCTCTGGGCCTTATCTTGGAGTGTGTTCCTGCAAATTTGGCCAGATGCCGGTGCTCTACGTCTTCGAGTCCCGGCTGTCGAGCTGGTCTCAGCCGTCGCTGGCATGCCAGGTCGCGATACCATGGACAAGACCAGAGGGTGAGGGCCGGAGAGCCGGTAGGAGCCCTGAGTCGCGATGCTCAGGCACCCCCCCTTTAACGCGCAAGCTGGGTTAGATGTCGAAACTCTACATCCTCGAGTCCTGGCTCTCGAGCTGGTCTCAGCCGTCGCTGGCATGCCAGGTCACGATGCCATGGACAAGACCAGAGGGTGAGGGCCGGAGAGCCGGTAGGAGCCCTGAGTCGTGATGCTCAGGCACCCCCCATTTAACGCGCAAGCTGGGTTAGATGTTGAAACTCTACGTCCTCGGGTCCCGGCTCTCGAGCTGGTCTCAGCCGTCACTGGCATGCCAGGTCGCGATGCCATGGACGAGACCAGAGGGTGAGGGCCGGAGAGCTAGTAGGAGCCCTGAGTCGCGATGCTCAGGCCCCCCCCCCCTTTAACGCCTAAGATTCCGACACCCAGGAGGAAAAGGCACCAAATAACAAGGATGGTGGGTCAAAAGAATATCCCTAAGATAAACGCAAGAAGGGTATACGCCACTGGGTCAAGCCCGAGCGACTTGGGGATGATGCAGCCCGAGGGGCGCCCCCAATGAGGTAAGCTAAGAACATCACACAAAAGGGATACATGTCGCAGGGACGGACCCACGGGGCCTGGGAATAATGCGGCCCTATGGGCGCTTCCAGCCGGAAATGAAACTTGAAAGATGTCACCTAATGATGTTGGGGACGAAGGGGTGTTGATGTAGCAGACTCGGTGGGCTGCGGGAGCCGATCCTCACGAGCCCCCAGGCCCAGGGGCCTCAGAAGGCTCCGGAGGCGCTGGCGGCTCCTCGCGGGCCATCTCCATCTCCGCCAGGGCTGCGGAACGCCTGACCTCTTGAGCCTCTAGGATGGCTCTCATGAGGCGCTGGTGCGCAGCAGCCGCGTTCGGCAAGCCATAAGGCATGCAGATGTAGTTTTGGGGCGGACCCGCGCAGCGTCCCACCTGCGAGTGCCAGAGGCGCTCCTGAGACGCAGCTCGGTTGAGCCCCGGTATGTCGATGCAGACGCGCAACCCACCATCCTCGCCTGGATGGGGGGCCACAGCGGGTAAGCGGCGGCTGCCTCTCATGACTCTTGACTCCTGTAGCTCCTGAATGGCCTTGCTGACAAACTCTTGAGGGTTGGGCCCTCCTTGCCTTGCTCCTTCTTGAGGGAAACGTGCTTCGAAACACGCCTCCACGTGGTGCCCAAGCGCCTCCCTCGTGACCTTGGTGAGGTCGGCGGCCCTCCAGGGGAGAGCCCCCGAGCCCTGCCTGAGGAGGGCGCCGGGCGCGCTTCCCTATGTGTTGGAAGGAGGTTCCCCGTGAGCAGGCGCGGGCCCTGAGGGGCCTGCCTCCCGAGGGGCAGGGCGGTTGATGTCTTCTTCATCTTGGGGGCGGCCTCGGGAAGCCTCCTACTTCCGTGGTCCGGGTCTTCCAGTGATGCGGCCTGAAAGGCTCGCTCCAGGGAGCACACTGCGTCTCTCTCTTCACAGGGCACCGTGATGACCCCGCCACTTCCTGGCATATTGAGGACATTGTAGCCGTGGTGGGTTACGGCCATGAACTTGGCCAGCGTCGGGTACCTGAGGATGGTGTTGTATGGCAGGCGAATGTGGGCGACGTCGAAGTCGATGAGCTCGGTGTGGTAGTTGTCGCGTGCCCCGAAGGTGACAGGAAGGCGGACCTGCCCAATCGGGACCGTGGAGCCATCGGTGAGAAGGGCTTGGTTTGCTGAAGCTGACTGTAGGGAACTTGGAGATTGTTGAATGTTTCCACGGACAGGACATTGAGCCCTGCTCCGCCGTCGATGAGAGTCCTGGTGACTAGCACGTTGTTGATGATTGGGGAACAAAGCATCGGGAGGACTCCGGCTGTTGCCGTGCACTTGAGCTGATCCGTTGAGCTGAACGTGATGGCGCATGCCGACCACCTGATAGGGCGCGTGGCCTCGAGCTTGGGGAGGGCTGCATTCACTTCGCGGGCGAACTGCTTGAAGATGTATTGAGAGGCTGGGGCCTGAGCTCCGCCCAAGATGCAGGCAATTGCATGCGGTTCCTGGAAGCCCCCAGCCCCCTCGTCCTGATGACGGTCTTCATTTCTCCTTGGCTGCGGAGGCAGCGGGGGAAGGCCTGCGTTCCCTTGCGGGCGATCCTCGCGAGGCTGATCCCTCCAGCCTCCCTCGCGAGGCGGGTCCTGCCAGCGATCCTCGCGAGGTTGGTCGCGCCACCCTTGGCGCGGGCCGCGGTCTTCCCAACGTCCTGCGTTCCTTCCTCCTCCTCGGCCGTAGCCCCGATCGTTGCGGTCGGGACGTCTGCCGACCCTTCCTTCACGCACGGCCCGAAGCTCTTGGCATTCATTGGTGTTGTGGGTGTGGAGGTCGTGGTACACGCAGTACCGACTGCCCTTGGAGGATTCGGGCTGGTCTCTGCCCCGCTTGGTGTCTGGCTCTGCCGCGAGCATGGGAGCCCCCTTGCACTTCACGTCCTTGGCCTTGGGCTTCTTCTCTTCTGGGTCCGCGGCAAGCAGCTCGAGGAGGGAGAGGCGTCCCTCCTCGGCCCTGGCGCACTTGGTCGCCTAGTTGAACAGCTCCAAGGAGGTGCACAGGTCTTCATGCATCGCCAGCTCCTCCTTCATCTTGACGTCGCGCACACCGTCGGAGAAGGCCGAGATGATGGCCTCCTCCATCACCCTGGGGATCTTGAGGCGCGCGTTGTTGAAGGATTGGATGTACTTCTGCAGGGTTTCCCCTGGTTGCTGCTTGATATGGCACATGTTGCTCATGGCGGGCGGCCGGTCGCGGGTACCCTGGAAGTTGGCGATGAAGCGGGTGCGCATCTCGTCCCAGGAGGAGATCGTGCCTGGGGCCAGATTCAGGAGCCAGGTGCGGGCTCCGTCCTTGAGCGCCATGGGAAACAAGTTTGCCATGACTTTTTCATCTCCGTTGGCAGCCTCGATGCCCAACTCATAGAGCTGGAGGAACTCTGCAGGGTCAGCCGTGCCGTCGTAGCGAGGAGGCAGGTCTGGCTTGAACTTGCCGGGCCACGCGACACTGCGTAGCTCGGAGGTGAAGGCGCGGCAGCCTGCTGTGGCCACAGGAGGCCTGGGACAACGAAGATCTTGGTCCTGCGGGTCCCCATGCACCGCGGCTGGAGGCAGCACAGGGTCTTGACGTGCTGGAGCAGGGAGCGCTCGGGCAGCTTCTCGAGGGCGAGGGACTTCTTGGCAGCTCTGCTCTTGCCGCGCTGGCGCCTGACGGAGCGGGTACCGCCCAGGGGTCGCGCGCCTTGGGGCCAGGGCGCCTTCTTGAGGTGGAGGCGGCTGAGGCGCCCCAGGAGCTTCATTGTCCGCGCAGGATGGGGCACGGTGCAGCGAGAAGGACGGCGCGGGGGAGCCCCCGGCGGCGCAGACGAGTTCGGCGACTCAGTCAAGCCATTCTTCGTAGACGTCGTCGATGGGGTGGTAGCGCAGGAGCTCGTTTGCCGCGATGAGCGCAGCTCGGGCCTCCATGGCCGCGCGGGGCGTGCGTGACGAAGAACCAGCGGGGGTGAGCGAGGGTGTGGCAGTGCGGCCGTCCTGCCTCATGGATGGATGCTGAGATGACGCTTGCTGTTCGTTCCCCGCCGGGCCGGTGGCGGCATTGATGGCAGGTGACGGGGAACGACGAGGGCGCCCGCCGACGGAAGCCGTCTGGGCGACGTGGGAAGCGAGGGCGGCTCGGCGCTCGGCGCGAGCCCGACGAGCGTCAGACATGGATGCGGTGGTCGGAGAAGAACAAGATGACGGAATGCAAATTCCGGCGCACCCATACCTGGCGCGCCAAATGTCGTATTTCGGGTTCCGGCAGACCCTTGAGGTTCGAACTCTGGGGTGCGCGGGGAGATTTAACCCTCTGCCTGCCTGTTCCTCACCGAATCGCTAGGATCTAAACTACCAAACAGAACAACACAAGAGACACAAGATTTATACTGGTTCAGGCCACCATTGTGGTGTAATACCCTACTCCAGTGTGTGGTGTGGTGGATTTCCTCTTGGGCTAGTGATGAACAATACAAGGAAGAACGGCCTCGCGAGGGTCTGTTCTTGGCTGGTGCTGCTTGGTTCTGGCCCTTGGATTCTCGATGCTAGCTCAGGTCTCTCCTCCTCTACCCTGGGGGTGGCTAGTCCTATTTATAGGCAAAGGCCCTGGGCCTCTTCCCAAATATTGAGCGGGAAGGGCGCCAACAATTGGCCATTTTGAAGGGGAACAGCGGGTACACTTATCCTGACCAAAGTTGGTCCTCGCCTATCAAAGGCTCTAGTGGTGACGCCCGCTTGGGCTCTACAATGACTTCTCCCCTGCTGTTGGGCTAGTCTTGGTCTCGTTGCACCGAAATGGATGCTTTGCTTGATGCTCCCTCCTGCGCTTGCTCCCTTTGCACCAAAGAGGAAAGGAGGACACTGCGCGGGCTGGCGCCCGACTGGCGCCCTTGGTCGTCATGGCTTGCGTCATGGGCACCTCGCGAGGTACCCCGCCTTCAACTCTCCGCCTCCTCGCGAGCCAGCCTGACGAGGCCGTGCCTGAGGAAGCTCCTTGTCATCCGCCCCACGCAGCTTGGCCCCTCGCGAGGGTCTTGCGCTTGTGTAAATGAAGATGGGTCGTGCTGGGCCTCCTTTGAGCCACGCCGTAGGCCGCAGGTAGGCAAGTCTAGGGACCCCCGTTCCCAGAACGCCGACAGATTATTGGGTGGAATCAAATTTCTCTTGGTGGAAGTGTTGATCGGGGCCTTCTCAACCAATCCCTTGAAAATCAACAAGTTTGATTGGCTAGGGAGAGAGATCGGGGGAAAATGGAGCTTTGAGCAACAATGGAGCCTGGGAATGGAAGAGCTAGTCTTCTGGGCAAGAACAACCCCTTTATATTGTGGGGGGAAAATATCCAACCATTACCCACTTACTCAGCCCGCGGGACGCAGTACTACCGCACACGCTCAAGGTACTACCGCAAGGCGCTATAGTACCACTACATCTCGTTGCGGTACTACTGCTCTTGCAGTAGAAGCCAGGTGAGGTCCTTTTGCACTAGGCAATAAGAGGTAGAACCGCCGGAGCGGTACTACCGCGCGCCCCTGCGGTACTACCGCAAGACAGGGGCTCAACAGGGCTGGAAGAGGCACAGACTAAATAAATTACGTCTGTGACTACTTCCGCTCATATTGGGATGTGCGAAAATCCCGCACGGTACTACCGCTCGCAAGGAGCGGTACTACCGCGTAGTGGCGGAAGTAAAAAATTACTTTCGCGCCTACTTCTGTGCGCGACAACTTTCTGGGCTAGAGGCAGCGGTACTACCACTCGCGAGGAGCAGTACTACCGCACGGCGCGGTGCTACCGCTTCCCTCAGCGGTTCTACCGCGGGCCCCTGCGATACTACTGCTCCCTTGAGCAGTACTACTGCACACCACAAAAACTATAGCACTTGAAAGCCTTCATCTCGCAGCGACAAGGATAAACGGACGGTGCTCCAATGAAGCGAAAGAAAGGTGGCACAAAGTAACATATGTGAATGTGTTGAATCCACTCTAGCCTTTTCCAAGCGGGCCCCCTCTTAATAGTACGGCTTTCCTATGACTCAAATCCACCAAAAATAAACATAGAGAACCGTCGTCTTCGATAGGCTCCAAGGGGTAACAAATCGTCTTGTGCCCAGAAATGAGATATCTGAAATGCTCAATGCACATGACTAGTCCGAAAATGCACTGTCATCAATCACCAAAACCACATAGGGCTAAATATGCCCTTACAATCTTCCCCCTTTTTGGTGGACTGATGACAATACAGGATTTGCACATACGGATATAAAATGAACATAAGCAGACCCGAAAACTATAAAATATGGATAGGCTCCCCCTAGATGTGTGCACTCTGTAGATATGCTTTGGACTGCACAACACACATAATAGGTTCAACACTCCCCCTATATTTTATAGACAAGGCACAACTTGCACCAGCATAAGTGACAATAAGCATTGAGGCAAGGTATAATAAGTGAGCATGAAGTAAACGGCACATGATAAAATAAGCTCACAATACTACTAAAAATATTAGAAAATAAGGATAAGATTGAGGGCATATGTCTCACACCATATGATAGAATGAGTCTCCTGGCTCACACGCACACCAACACAAACCAACAAACCAAAGCAACGAAGGTTCAACGAAACAAAAGCACAAGAGACACAAGACTCGCAAATCCTACACTCTCTCCCCCTTTGGCATAGAGGCACCAAAAAGGTAGAGAGGACACCTACGACACAGGTGGTAGCTCCTACTGATGCGATCACCCATCAAGCTCCTCATATGTCTCAGCAGCAGGAATGGACTCCCCATTAGACTCAGTCCACTGATAACCCTGCTTCGCCATCCAGGCAGCCTCAGGATTGATGTTCTTCTCGGACCCACTCGAGACTTGCTCGCCAAGCTTCCTCAAGATCCTCTTGTCGCGCTGGCTACTATCCTTTTGAGCAACATGGTTTTGGTACTGCCCCTTGGCCTGCATGCAGAAGAAAGATTTCACCTTGGCCTTGAACTTCTTAGCCCAAGAGAGCTCCTTAGCCTCCTCCTCCTCAAACTCATCCTCATCAACATCCATACGAGCAGCCTCGGCCTCAGCTCGGGTAGTGGTGTTAGCCCACAAGTTCTTCTAGCGCAGCTTGATGGGCTCACGGCAAATCCAGTTGGGAGCAAGAAACTCTTCACCCGCATAAAGCTTCTCCCAAGTCTCAGAGATCAAGAGGAACAAATAAGGGCCATAGATGGGCTCCTTTCGATGGAACACCGCAAACTAAACCTCAATCCACATGATATGAGAGACATCAAGAGGCTCAGGTTGATGGTGATGCGCTTCCTCACACATGAGCATCATGTCCACAAGATAGGAGTGCACCGTGTCCTTGTCGCCTATGCAAGGGAAGAGTGAGTTGCGGAAGATTCGGTGCATGATGTCAAGTAACGGGTTTAGCACAAAGTTCTTATTGCCACTTGGAAGGGTCTTCTCAATACGAAAGGGTTGAAGCTTGCTCTTATTAGCAGACTCTGGGTTGGCATGTGGGCGGGCACCAATGGGAACATCAAGCCCCTCATCACGAATGTTCAACATAGCCATGAACCCCTTCCACTCAGCATACATCCTCTTGCCATTGGTCATCCAAGTCATGGTCTGCATCTCATCTGTGTGGGAGTGGACAGAAGCAAAGAACTGAGCCACTAGCTCCGGGTCAAAGTCAAGATGGAAAGTGATGATGTCCTTGATACCAAATTGCTCCACCAAATCCAGAGACTCACCAAAGTATCACCGGTTCATCTTCAGATAGTCCATGTCAATCCACTGAACTGGCACAAAGGTGTTCTGCTTGGCCTTGATCACATCTAAGAAGATGAGATTTTGCTGCTTGGTCCAAAACTAATCATTGCCCCCGCTGAGTTCTCTAGGCTTGATGTAGGGGTTGAGATTTCTTCGAATCAGAAACTGTGTTAGCTGTGTGCTTGAAATGGCGTTGCGAGGAACTGGAGGCCTGAGGAACTTATTGGTTGCGAAGACGCTTGGAGCTTGTGTCACGACTGGGATTTGAGCGCCTTGAGTTGGAACCAGAGCCACAACCTAAGACACACAAACCCAAACACATGAGAAGAGCGAAATATTATTGCAATGAGCAAGGCCAAAACCAAAAGAAACAAGTAGAAATGAGATTGGGTGGATAAAACAAAGTAGTTTTTAAGTCAACGGTAGTAATGGCCCAAGATGCGGAAGAGAAAATTTACATCTATTGTAGCCGCAGTAGTACTGCGCCGGGTTGGCACGGTAGTACCGCTCTTAGAGCGGAAGTAAATTTTTACTTCCGCGCGTCGGGCGGTAGTACCACACGGGGCGGATCTTGAAAGAACGGACGGTTGTACCGCTCCAGAGGAGCAGTAGTACCGCATGAAACAGATTTTTGCAAGAATAGATCTAGGAACATCCGTAAAATTAGATCGGTACTACCGTTGATCAAAACTACATTGTTCCATAGTAGCAAATGGCATATCTACTGCACTTGCACTCTCCTATAGTCTCATCTTGTAAAGATTTAGCCAAAAATCACAAGAACTACTCATGCATCTCCCCAAAACCAAGAAGCTCAATAATGGGGCAAAGAGAGAGGGGCTAAGGGAGATACCGGGTTCCATGGCAAGAGGGCGAGGTGGGGATCGATCCCACCGGTTGGAATGTGAGGAGAGTGGCCGGAGATGGAGATCCGGCGAGGTCCTCCGACGTCATTCTTGGGCAGGAGAGAGAGATGCATGAGGGGAAGAGATGAATGGGTATGGGGGAGTTGGAACTCCCCCTGCCCGCTCATAACCCCCACACGCTTGTGATAGCGTGGTAGTACCGCGGGTCATCGCGGTAGTACCGCCCGGGCGGAAGTACCGCAAGGAGGGTGGTAGTACCGCTCTTCCAACGGTAGTAAAAAATCACTGCCGCGATGGAAGCGATAGTACCGTGCCGTGGGCGTAGCTGTGCAAGCACATGAGCCACCCATCTCCAGCGGTAGTACCGTGGCTTGCCACGGTATTACCGCAAACCCAAGAAAGTGCACATTTCGATAAAGAATAGAAAAACATGGCCTTTGCAAGCAAACTTCAAGCAATCGGACATGTAAACGAGCACACACGAGGCAACTCAAACACAAACACGGCTCAAAAGAAGGCAAAAGACAACAAGGACCAAACACGAACCAAAACCTCTCAAAGAGAGAGGGTGGTGGCCGGAGCCTCCTATGTTTGAGCCAATTGGTATGGCACCGTGAAGAATTATCCTTGGGCCCATGACCAAAACTCATCTTTGAAGCACAAGGACCATAAAAAATGGCTAATGTGAAAGAGTTGATCAATTTATGCATAATGGGGGAGGGAGAGATCATTGAGAGAACAACACTCCCCCTATGTAAATGCCTACACCTAAACAAGACATCAAGATGAGTCTGGTGGGGTGTGCAAAGGTTCAAGCCACATTGCTCAAATTAATGATATTTAGCTCATGCCTTAACTCGTGAAATCTTGCTTCATCAAAGGGCTTCGTGAAAATATCTGCAAGGTTATCATGAGTGATGACATAGTTGACCTTGATCTCCCCTCGCCTAATGTGATCCTGGATGAAGTGATACTGAATATCAATATGCTTCGTCTTGAAGTGTTGCACCAGGTTGGGGGAAATCTTGATGGCACTTGCATTGTCACACCAAAGAGGCACTTTGTCACAGATGACATTGTAATCCTTTAAAGTTTGCCTCATAAATAGAAGTTGAGCACAACAACTACCGGCGGCCACATACTCTGCTTTGGTGGACGAGAGAGACACACAACTTTGCTTCTTAGAAGACCAACTCACCAAAGAGCAACCAAGAAATTGGCACCCTCCGGGAGTTTACTTCCTATACACTTGGCCTCCCGCCCAATCCGAGTCCGAATAATCTGTAAGGTTGAAGTTAGCTCCTCTTGGGTACCATAAGACAAAGTTTGGTGTATGAGCCAAATATCAAAAGATTCGCTTGACTGCCACATGGTGGCTTTCCTTAGGTGCGGCTTGAAACCATGCACAAATTCCCACACTCAACATGATATCCGGTCTAGATGCACAAAGGTAAAGCAAGGAGCCAATCATGGAACAATATACCTTTTGATCCACCGCTTTACCATTGGGATCAATGTCAAGTTGGCATTTGACGGGCATTGGAGTGGAAGCCGGCTTGACATCACTTAGCTTGAATCTCTTGAGCATGTCTTGAGTGTATTTGGCTTGGTTGACGAAGGTTCCTTCTCTTCTTTGTCTGATTTCGAACCCGAGTAAGAACTTCAACTCTCCCATCATGGACATCTTGAACTTCGAGGTCATGAGAGTGGCAAACTCCTCATTGAAAGCTTTGTTAGGAGAACCAAAGATAATATCATCAACATATAGTTGGCATACAAATAACTCCCCTTTGACCTTCTTAGTAAAAAGAGTGGGGTCAATTTTCCTAATTTCAAACCCACGATCATGCAACAACTCGGTAAGGTGCTCATACCACACACGTGGGGCTTGTTTCAGGCCATAGAGTGCCTTGTTGAGTTGGTACACATGATTCGGGAACTTGGTATCCTCAAACCCCGGGGGTTGTTTGACATACACCAACTCATTAATAGGACCATTAAGAAAAGCACTCTTCACATCCATTTCTTGCAACTTGAAGTTATGATGAGAAGCATAAGCAATCAACAAACGAATAGATTCAAGGCGAGCAATGGGAGCAAAGGTTTCACCATAGTCGATACCCTCGACTTGGGAGTAGTCTTGTGCTACCAAACGAGCCTTGTTACAAACGATAATCCCATGATCATCTTGCTTGTTCTTGAATATCCACTTGGTTCCAATGACATTATGGTTCCCCTTTGGCCTTGGCACCAATCTCAACACCTTGTTGTTCTCGAATTTGTTGAGTTCTTCATGCATGGCATTGAGCCAATCCGGATACTCGAGCGCCTCATAGACCTTTTGGGGTTCAACACAAGAAACAAACGCGTGAAGTTCACAATAGTTTGCTAATTGTATACGAGTGCTTACCCCTTTCTTAAGCTTCCAAGCACATTCTTCATGAGATGATCTTTGGTAGTGATCTTGGATGCAATCTTGGCGGCACGATGCTCCAATTCCTCCTCAAGAGAGAGTTGAGGAGAGGTAACTTGATCATCTTGACTCCTTCTTGAGCTTGTTGTTGATCTTGACCTTGCTCTTGATCTTGAACTTGTGTAACGCCTCGGATACAACTTTCCATATTCGTACCTCCAACTCTTGCCTTTTCCGGAGATGCGATATGTTATTTCCTCTGTGGTTGGGTTTTTTTTGTTTTGCATTTTGTTCATGTCTTGCATTTCATCTCATAGCATCATCTGCATTGCATACGCATGTTTTCATAAAACCTCATAACCGTTCGCAGTTGCCCTTTCTCTCTTTGCCTCCGCTGTCATTTTGTCAGGCCCCTTGTCCTCGTTGACCTCCTCGGACCGCTTTGCCTTCGTTGGTCATTCCAGTCCAAGCGAGTTTTGTTCCCCTCTTATTTGTATGCCTACGCAACCTCTCTGCACAACCACCGACCCCCTTTTGCGTTCGTCCAAAAACTGCCCTGAACCCGAACCGCTCAGTCATCACCGTTGCATTCAGATCATCTCCTAACATCTATAAAACATCCTCGTTTTCTTATTTGGTCTGCCTAACCTATTTATTCCCGACCGCCCGATTGCGATCGGATGGACCGAGTTAACCACTACCCTAATCCCCTACCTATATAAATAGTCCAACCCTAGATCCTAGGGGTCTTGTCCCATTGATCCCACCAGATCGCACCACCACTCCTATAGTCTCCTCCCACCTCGGGTTCTTTCCCGATCCAAATCCTCCCTCGAATTTCCAACCGGACCAACCACTCGTCGCCGCCCAAATTCCACCTGCAGGTAGCCAGCTACACCCTCCTCCCGATCCATCCACCATGGTCGTCGCCCTGCTTCTTCGAGACCAGCAGCTGCTGATCTGCATCCATGCCGCCTCCCGTCCGTCTTCTTCATGGACTCATTCTTATTCCTAGCGGGATTTCAGGCAAGATGACCGCTACCCTGGATCTCACTACTATCATTGCTATGCCAGTTGCTTCGTTCTAACGCTATGTTGCGCTACCTATCATTTGCTCTTCAAGCCTCCCAAATTGCCATGTCAGCCTCTAACCTTTTCACCCTTCCTAGCAAACCATTGCTTGGCTATGTTACTGCTTTGCTCAGCCCCTCTTATAGCGTTGTTAGTTGCAGGTGAAATTGAAGATTGCTCCATGATGGATAGGATTATGTTGGGATATCACAATATCTATTATATTATTAATGCATCTATATACTTGGTAAAGGGTGGAAGACTCGGCCTTATGCCTGGTGTTTTGTTCCACTCTTGCCGCCCTAGTTTCCGTCATACCGGTGTTATGTTCCCGGATTTTGCATTCCTTACGCAGTTGGGTGATTTATGGGACCCCCTTGACAGTTCGCTTTGAATAAAACTCCTCCAGCAAGGCCCAACCTTGGTTTTACCATTTGCCTCACCTAGCCCTTTTTTTCCTTGGGTTTCCGGAGCCCGAGGGTCATCTTTATTTTACCCCCCCCCCCCGGGCCAGTGCTCCTTCGAGTGTTGGTCCAACCTGAGTGATGTCTGGCGTCCCCTGGGCAACCAGGGTCTATGCCAACCTGACGTCTTGCTCATATGGTGTGCCCTGAGAACAAGATATGTGCAGCTCCTATCGGGATTTGTCAGCACATCGGGCGCTTTGCTGGTCTTGTTTTACCATTGTCGAAATATCTTGTAAACCGGGATTCCGAGACTGATCGGGTCTTCCTGGGAGAAGGTATATCCTTCGTTGATCGCGAGAGCTTATCATGGGCTAAGTTGGGACACCACTAGGGTATTATCTTTTGAAAGCCGTGCCCGTGGTTATGTGGCAGATGGGAATTTGTTAATATCCGGTTGTAGATAACTTGACACCAGATCCGATTTAAAACGCATCAACCGCGTGTGTAGCCGTGATGGTCTCTTCTCGGCGGAGTCCGGGAAGTGAACACGGTTTCTGTATTATGTTTGGCGTAAGTAGGAGTTCAGGATCACCTCTTGATCATTGCTAGTTTCACGACCGTTCCGCTTGTTCTCTTCTCGCTCTTATTTGCGTAAGTTAGCCACCATATATGCTTAGTCGCTGCTGCAACCTCACCACTTTACCCCTTCCTTTCCCATTAAGCTTTGCTAGTCTTTATACCCATGGTAATGGGATTGCTGAGTCCTCGTGGCTCACAGATTACTACAACAACAGTTGCAGGTACAGGTTTTGTGATGATCATGATGCGAGAGCGATGTTAACTTGTTTTGGAGTTCTTCTTCTGCTTCTTCTTCGATCAGGGGATAGGTTCCAGGTCGACAGACTGGGCTAGCAGGGTGGATGTCGTTTGAGCTTCTGTTTGTGTTTCATCCGTAGTCGGATGTTGATCTTATGGATGATGTATTGATGTATTCGTGTGGCATTGTATGCCTTATGTATGTATCCCTATCTATTATGTAATGTTGATGTAATGATATCCACCTTTCAAAAGCGTCTTCAAGATGCGCTTCTATCCTTGTTGGTACCTTCGAGTTCCTTTAGGATAGGGTCGCATCTTGGGCATGACAAGTTGGTATCAGAGCCTCGACCGACCATAGGAGCCTCCTTGATTGTTGGCCGTTGTTGAGTCTAGAAAAAAAACTATTTTGAGTCTTAGGATTATATATATCAGAGAGTAGGATTCTTTTTACTCCTCAGCCCCCTTCGTCACTCTGGTGAGGACTCCTGACGTAGATGTTTTGTCTTTCCTCTCCTCAAATTTCACTAATTTTTCTTAGGATCACGCGGGTATCTTGGAATCGTTCCGATAGTCTTGTGACAAGAACATTTTTCTTGTTGCCTCCTGACATTTAGGGGTTGTGGCAGTGTCCCGGGGAGTTGAGCTCAGAGGTGTTGTCGTCACAATTTTATCGTTGCAGTTCTGGAATACCTGAGTTTTGCCGACATCAAAAATCTCTTTTATGCAGTTTTTGGTGAGATAACCTCGACGCCACCCAGTACTGGGGAGTTCGAGAGTATTGCCATAGCTCGTATAACGGATGCTTTTCGAAGGTTGAGGTACACGATTTCCGGAGTTTTCTTGGTTATGTGTTGACGGATGGATACAGCTGGATGTAGGGATTGTTAGTTTGGGTGAGATATATTGCTTCCCCTGTATCCCCAACACCAGATTGCATAACCAGAAAGTTTCGGGAGTTTATAGGTGGGAATTCAAGTAGCTCCTAGAATATCTTTCCGACAGATGCATGATATGGGATTGGGTAAATCTCTATCATATGTATTTGTTCCGGCTTATTATGCAAGCCAATCCTTTGTTTTGTTTTGAGTTGTGGTATTTGAGTTGCTTCAATGTCCAGTGTTGATTCCATACCTTTTCTAAACGGTGTTCTCATATTTCTATGGGAGTACTAATCCTTCTTGATCACTGAGGTTGTCATGTCAACTCTTTTTCAACAGGTGTGCTTCTCTTCAAGTGGATCCGATCATTTTCAACATCCGCAAGATCAACTCTAAGTTTTCTCACTGGAGTTTGTTTCATCCGTCCCCAAGTTGCCTTTGTTTTCCCGCCCTCCCACCCTTTTCTTCAAGGACTCCGATATCTTAATCAAGTATCCATCTTATGGATGTGAAGTCTCTTCATTCTTTTCTTTCAATGTTCTTATCCGGTGATTTCCCATGAAGATGATCAACAGTTTCAAGTTCATCATCCTGCATTGTTGTTTCTTCTCCGGTGGATCCAATTCAAGCTTTCGATATTCACCATATTCCTTTCCTTGTTTCTAATTCTTTCTCATGCTGATGCACCTCTTAATCATTCACTTCTTCCTATTCATTTGTTCTGGAGTGCTGAAGATATCTCACAAGACTTGTGTTTCCGTTCTCAATCTATTCAAGATATTTCGAGGTTGTTATCTCATTCAAGCCATTTAATTCAACCGGTCCAACCTCTCTTTAAAATTGTTCGACGGTGTTTTCTTTTGAGTAGGCCCTAACCCATAGGTCTTTTCCCAGGATCTTAGCTGACTCTTCTAATCATCCCAAAGTTATTCTCAAATTATTTTCAAGTGTGACGTAAGAATGGATCCCATCAGTCACATGCCTTCTCCAAGATCGCTTTCAAATTATTTTTCATTGTTGGCTCAACCTCTTTGTTTTTCATTCGCTCGGAGTATGTCAACAATTCATGGTGGTGTTTCTTGTCATCATTCTCAACATTTGAAGACCGAAGAAGTGTTTCCTCTAAATCTTGGTCCATTCTCTTGAAGATTCATGGTTCTAGCTTATGCTATCCTCATAATTGTTTTCGATTGTGGGAATTCTTTTCACCCATCCGGAGCATTTCATGAGTTGTTTCAATTTCTTTCCTGCGAAGGCCATCACGTCATAATTCTTCATTCTCAGCGTCTAGCTATCGTTCTCCAAATCTTACCGGTGCATCGTTCAAATAACCTCTAATCAGTTCATGGCCTCTTCATTCTCATGTATCTAAATCCCCTCAAGTATCTTCATTCGTTTTCCAATTCTTCCCGGTGAATTGTTCCTTTGCTAATCTCATTTTCACTTCTTACGGTGGTTCGTTCAAGATTTCTCTTGCTTCGTTATCGTATCAATTCACTTGTTCTTTCGTTGTTTCAATCCCACCGGTGGTTCCATCAATACCTTCTCAAGTTTGCGCTATCTCTATCCTTAATCCCTCAAGAAGAATAAGTAGTATGCCAAATCCGTTGCTTGTCATCAATTTAAATTGGTGAAGGATATGCATAACGTAATTCTTATTATTGTTTCATCCAAGTGATCTAGTTTCTTCTTTCCAGAGTTATTCATCATGTCACATTTCTCGGTACGGGATGCTTCATCTTTTCTTTTCCGGAGTTCCAAGTTTTCCGCATTATTGTCACGAAGCTCCATCTAAATCATTGCAAGGCTTCACCTTGTGTTTTCAACTTCTCTTTCTATCTATCGCCCTTTTATTACCGAAGTTCTTCATGGAGGCTCTACATGGTGGTTCGTCAAGGATTCCTTTCATTCTTCATTTGTTCTTCAAGACTTCTCACGAGGTGATGGTCCGCCAAGCTATACTCAAAATTAAACATGGTGCTCAACACATGTTTTGTTCTGAGAAGTTCAAGTATTTTTCTTTTGCATTTCAAAGTTCAATTCTTTCTTCCTTATCTCTTGAGGTGGTGTTATGCCATTCTTGACAATTCCCTTCGTGTTTCATGATTCACAAGTTTTCAAGAATGACATATTTTAAACCCATCACTTTCTTCCTTGGAGTTATCATGGTATAGATTTCACCTAAAGCCTTCCCTAAGGAATGTTGCTATTTGTGGTGCTTATCAATTATCCAAATTTTCTCCTTCTCATCTCGGCAAAGAAGTTTTTCATCTCTTTGGTGTTCTCAATCAAAGTAATTGTTTCCTTTACTGGCCGGTTGTCACCTCATAATTTTGAGATGTGTTCCATAAGCCCACAACAAGCTTGTTCTTTTCGTTGTTGGTTTTCCAACAACTCCGTTCTAACCTTCTTGGAAGGAGGCTTTCTTAGTTCATTTGTGGAAGAAGTTGGCATTTTCTTCTCCATTCTTTTATTCCAATGATCTATCTTCTATTATTTCTTCCGGAGGCATGGTGATGTTGCTCTCTTCACTCATCATCTCGAATTGTTAGGATCGTGTTCTTTTCATGCTTATCCATTTAACCGGAGTGTTGTGTCATCTCTTCAAGTGCTTTTCATCTTATCAAGTTTTCCTTCTTCTTTCAGTCAGAGTGCTGCCTAAATTATATCAATCTTATTCCTTCTCTGTCTAGTTTTAACCGGAGTGGTTTCAATATCTATCTTATCACTAAACCTCTTGGTTCTCGTCGTATCCCTTGTTCCTCTTTTCTAACGGAGTGTTTTCAACTTTGTTCATCTTTGTTGTTTTCTTTGTTTCATTTTTGCTCAACCTCTCAAGGTTCATGGTTTCACTCATTTGTCGAAGAAGCAACTTAGTTTTACCTCTTCTTTTCCTCTTCCGTTTCTCTCCGGTGCCATCCTAGATCTCGGGACAAGATCCTCTCATAGTGGTGGAGTGTTGTAATGCCCTGGATACAACTTCCCATATTCGTAACTCCAACTCTTGCCTTTTCCGGAGATGCGATATGTTATTTCCTCCGTGGTTGGGGTTTTTTTGTTTTGCATTTTGTTCATGTCTTGCATTTCATCTCATAGCATCATCTGCATTGCATCCGCATGTTTTCATAAAACCTCGTAACCGTTCGCAGTTGCCCTTTCTCTCTTTGCCTCCGTTGTCATTTTGTCAGGCCCCTTGTCCTTGTTGACCTCCTCGGACCGCTTTGCCTTTGTTGGTCGTTCCAGTCCAACCGAGTTTCATTCCCCTCTTATTTGTCTGCCTACGCAACCTCTCTGCACAACCACCGACCCCCTCTTGCGTCCGTCCGAAAACTGCCCCGAACCCGAACCACTCAGTCATCACCGTTGCATTCAGATCATCTCCTAACATCTATAAAACATCCTCGTTTTCTTATTTGGTCTGCCTAACCTATTTATTCTCGACCACCCGATTGCGATCGGACGGACCGAGTTAACCACTACCTTAATCCCCTACCTATATAAATAGTCCAACCCTATATCCTAGGGGTCTTGTCCCATCGATCCCACCATATCGCGCCGCCACTCCTATAGTCTCCTCCCACCTCGGGTTCTTCCCCGATCCAAATCCTCCCTCGAATTTCCGACCGGACCAACCACTCATCGCCGCCCAGATTCCACTCGCAGGTAGCCAGCCACACCCTCCTCCCGATCCATCCACCATGGCCGTCGCCCTGCTTCTTCGAGACCAGCAGCTGCTGATCTGCATCCATGCCGCCTCCCGTACGTCTTCTTCATCAACTCGTTCTTATTCCTAGCGGGATTTCAGGCAAGATGACTGCTATCCTGGATCTCACTACTATCATTGCTATGCCAGTTGCTTCGTTCTAACGCTATGTTGCGCTACCTATCATTTGCTCTTCACGCCTCCCAAATTGCCATGTCAGCCTCTAACCTTTTCACCCTTCCTAGCAAACCATTCCTTGGCTATGTTACCGCTTTGCTCAGCCCCTCTTATAGCATTGTTAGTTGCAGGTGAAGTTGAAGATTGCTCCATGATGGACAGGATTATGTTGGGATATCACAATATCTCTTATATTATCAATGCATCTATATACTTGGTAAAGGGTGGAAGACTCATCCTTATGCCTGGTGTTTTGTTCCACTCTTGCCGCCCTAGTTTCCGTCATACCGGTGTTATGTTCCCGGATTTTGCGTTCCTTACGCGGTTGGGTGATTTATGGGACCCCCTTGACAGTTCGCTTTGAATAAAACTCCTCCAGCAAGGCCCAACCTTGGTTTTACCATTTGCCTCACCTAGCCCTTTTTTCCTTGGGTTTTCGGAGCCTGAGGGTCATCTTTATTTCCCCCCCCCCCCAGGCCAGTGCTCCTTCGAGTGTTGGTCCAACCTGAGCGATGTCCGGCGGCCCCTGGGCAACCAGGGTCTATGCCAACCCGATGTCTTGCTCATCTGGTGTGCCCTGAGAACGAGATATGTGCAGCTCCTATCGGGATTTGTCGGTACATCGGGCGGCTTTGCTGGTCTTGTTTTACCATTGTCGAAATGTCTTGTAAAACGGGATTCCGTGACTGATCGGGTCTTCCTGGGAGAAGGTATATCCTTCGTTGATCGCGAGAGCTTATAGTGGGCTAAGTTGGGACACCCCTGCAGGGTATTATCTTTCGAACGCCATGCCCGCGGTTATGTGGCAGATGGGAATTTGTTAATGTTCGGCTGTACATAACTTGACACCAGATCCGATTTAAAACGCATCAACCGCGTGTGTAGCCGTGATGGTCTCTTCTCGGTGGAGTCCGGGAAGTGAACACGGTTTCTGTGTTATGTTTGGCGTAAGTAGGAGTTCAGGATCACCTCTTGATCATTGCTAGTTTCACGACCGTTCTGCTTGTTCTCTTCTCTCTCTTATTTGCGTAAGTTAGCCACCATATATTCTTAGTCGCTGCTGCAACCTCACCACTTTACCCCTTCCTTTCCCATTAAGCTTTGCTAGTCTTGATACCCATGGTAATGGGATTGCTGAGTCCTCGTGGCTCATAGATTACTACAACAATAGTTGCAGGTACAGGTTTTGCGATGATCATGATGCGAGAGCGATGTTAACTTGTTTTGGAGTTCTTCTTCTGCTTCTTCTTTGATCAGGGGATATGTTCCAGGTCGGCAGTCTGGGCTAGCAGGGTGGATGTCGTTTGAGCTTCTATTTGTGTTTCATCCGTAGTCGGATGTTGATCTTATGGATGATGTATTGATGTATTCGTGTGGCATTGTATGCCTTATGTATTATCCCTATCTATTATGTAATGTTGATGTAATGATATCCACCTTGCAAAAGCGCCTTCAAGATGTGCTTCTATCCTTGGTGGGACCTTCGAGTTCCTTTAGGATAGGGTCGCATCTTGGGCGTGACAACTTGCTCGGGGGGGGGGGGGGAAGAACTTGACCTTGGGCATCACTTGGTGGTTCACCACCATCTTGAGATTGATCTTGCCCTTGATCTTGTTCGCTTGGTTGAGGGCCTTCACTTTGTTCTTTGGAAGCGTGTGGGTCTTGGGTTGGTGATGCTTCCACTTGAGTGGAACATTGTCCTTCTCCCTCGGTCACAAGGGGTTCCTCAATGGGTAGGATATGACCAACACCCATTCTTCTTATGGCTTGGGGAGGAATTTCATCACCTACATCACAAGTACCACTTTGCTCCACTTGGGAGCCGTTATTCTCGTCAAACTCCATGTTACACGTCTCCCCAATGAGTCCCGTGGACTTGTTGAGGACACGGTAAGCATGAGAGTTTGTAGCATAACCAACAAATATGGCCTCAAGAGCTCTAGCCTCAAATTTAGACAAACGAACACCTTTCTTGAGAATGAAACACTCACAGCTGAACACCCAGAAGTACTTGAGGTCGGGCTTGTTACCGGTGAGTCTCTCATATGGAGTCTTGTTCAAGCCTTTGCGGAGATAGAGTCGGTTGGATGCATGACAAGCGGTGTTGATGGCTTCAGCCCAAAAGTTGTAGGGAGACTTGAACTACGCCATCATGGTCCTTGCCGCATCCATCAACATCCGGTTCTTCCTCTCCGCTACACCATTTTGTTGAGGGGTGTAAGGTGTGGAATATTGATGCTTGATCCCCTCATCACTAAGAAACTCATCTAAGGTGTAGTTCTTGAACTCGGTGCCATTGTCACTTCTTATTGTCAAGATCTTTGCATTGTGTTGACGTTGAGCTTCATTTGCAAAGTTGATGACGGTTTGTTGGGTCTCACTCTTCCTCTTGAAGAAATACACCCAAGTGTATCTTGAGTAATCATACACAATCACCAAGCAATAATTTCTACCCCCAAGACTATCAAAGGATGGAGGCCCAAAGGGATCCAAGTGAAGGAGCTCAAAGGGCCTCTTCGAGTAGATGATAGTCATGGGAGGGTGAGCCTTCTCATGTAGTTATCCTTTGATACACGCACTGCAAGCACGATCTTTGGCAAAACTACATTTGTTAGTCCACGGACATGGTCCCCCTTCAGAAGACTTTGCAAAGGTCTCATATTGACGTGGGCTAAATGACGATGCCAAAACCATCCCACGTCAACTTTAGCCATTAGGCATGTCGCGGTCTTAGTGGGTTGCTCCGAAAAGTTAATCACAAAAAGAACATTCTTGGCATGCCCAACAAAGGCTACATTAAGAGTCTTGCTCCACAAGAGGGCCATGGTATCAATATCAAAGAAAGTGGCAAAGCCCATAAGTGCAAGTTGATGAATGGAAAGTAAGTTGTATGCGAGGGACTCAACAAGCATGACTTTCTCGATCGTGAGATCATGAGAAATGACAACCGTGCAAAGACCCAATACCTTAGAAGATGAAGCATCACCCCATTGGACATTGGTGGGAATAGATGAAACTTTATGCATGTCCACCACCAAGTCCTTGCCTCCGGTCATATGATTTGTGGCTCCACTATCGAGCAACCATGATCCCCCACCGGAAGCAAACACCTACAAGAGATAAATGCTTGGTTTTAGGTACCCATTTTGTAATGGGTCCTTTGATGTTAGCAACAACAGTCTTAGGAACCCCAATAGACCATTCAATATACTCATAAGAAGAACCAATAAATTTGGCATAAACATGCCCATCACTAGCACGGCATAACACATAAGAAGGGTTAAAATCGCCGACTTTATTGGAAGGAGTGGCATTGCCCTTCTTAACACCGCCACCCTTCGTGTTGTTGTTCTTCTCCTTAGTAGTACCCTCTCTCTCCTTCACAAAAGTTTGCTTGAGAGGAGGAGGTTGTTTGGTCTTATCATTCTTCTTCTTCTTCTTGTACTTGGGTGCAAATCCAATCCCCTCCTTGGCCACAACTTCCTTTTGATTGCTCAAAAGGTCGTTGAGGTTCTTCTCCCCTTGTATGCATGACACAAGGCCTTTCTCAAGTTGCTCCTTCAACTGGCATTCTCCTCCACAAGATGCACATGATCACAACACAGGTTAGTGGCATTTGCATTATCAATTAAAACCATATGAGGAAATGTGGCTTTCTCCTTGGTTAGCTTCAATTAGAGTTGATCATGAGACTCTTTGAGGCTTTCATGAGCACTCTTCAAGGCCTTGTGAGCCTTGTCAAGTATATCAAACTCCTCCTTGAGTCTAGCATGGTCAATCCCAAGTTTAGCCTTCTCAGAATTGAGCACACGAGATACAACAAGAGCATGATCAAGATCTTGTTGGAAATATGCCCTAGAGGCAATAATAAAAGGATTATTATTATATTTCCTTGTTCATGATAATTGTCTTTATTCATGCTATAATTGTATTATCCGGAAATCGTAATACACGTGTGAATACATAGACCATAATATGTCCCTAGTAAGCCAATAGTTGACTAGCTCGTTAATCAACAGATAGTCATGGTTTCCTGACTATGGACATTAGATGTCATTGATAACGGGATCACATCATTAGGAGAATGATGTGATGGACAAGACCCAATTCTAAGCATAGCCCAAGATTGTGTAGTTCGTTTTGCTAGAGCTTTTCCAATGTCAAGTATCTTTTCCTTAGACCATGAGATCGTGTAACTCCCGGATACCGTAGGAGTGCTTTGCGTGTACCAAACGTCACAACGTAACTGGGTGACTATAAAGGTGCACTACAGGTATCTCCAAAAGTGTCTGTTGGGTTGACACGGATCGAGAGTGGGATTTGTCATTCTGTAGGACGGAGAGGTATCTTTGGGCCCACTCGGTAATGCATCATCATAATGAGCTCAAAGTGACCAACTGTATGGTCACAGGATCATGCATTACGGTACGAGTAAAGTGACTTGCCGGTAACGAGACTGAACGAGGTATTGGGATACCGGCAATCGAGTCTCAGGCAAGTAACGTACCGATTGACAAAGGGAATTGTATACGGGGTTGATTGAATCCTCGACATCGTGGTTCATCCGATGAGATCATCGAGGAGCATGTGGGAGCCAACATGGGTATCCAGATCCCGCTGTTGGTTATTGACCGGAGAGCCGTCTCGGTCATATCTACGTGTCTCCCGAACCCATAGGGTCTACACACTTAAGGTTCGGTGACGCTGGGGTTGTAAAGATATGAGTATGCAGCAAACTGAAAGTTGTTCGGAGTCCCGGATGAGATCCCGGACGTCACGAGGAGTTCCGGAATGGTCCGGAGGTAAAGAATAATATATAGGAGGTGCAGTTTCGGCCATCGGGAGAATTTCGGGGGTCACCGATATTGTACCGGGACCACCGGAAGGGTCCCGGGGGTCCACCGGGTGGGGCCACCTATCCCGGAGGGCCCCGTGGGCTGATGTGGGGAGGGGACCAGCCCCTGGTGGGCTGGTGCGCCCCCCCCCCCCCCCTGGGCCCCCCCTCTGCGCCTAGGGTTGGGAACCCTAGGGGAGGGGGGCGCCTCCACTTGCCTTGGGGGGCATTCCACCCCCCTTGGCCGCCGCCCCCCCATAGAGATCCCATCTCTAGGGCCGGCGCCCCCCTTGGGGGCCTATATAAAGGAGGGTGGAGGGAGGGCAGCCGCACCCTGAAGTCTTGGCGCCTCCCTCTCCCCTGCTACACCTCTCCCTCTCGCAGAAGCTCGGCGAAGCTCTGCCGGAACTCTGCTGCATCCACCACCACGCCATCGTGCTGCTGGATCTTCATCAACCTCTCATTCCCCCTTGCTGGATCAAGAAGGATGATACGTCATCCGCTCCGTACGTGTGTTGAACGCGGAGGTGCTGTCCGTTCGGTACTTGGTCATCGGTGATTTGGATCACGACGAGTACAACCTCCTCAACCCCGTTCTCTTGAACGCTTCCGCTCGCGATCTACAAGGGTATGTAGATGCACTCCTATCACTCGTTGCTAGATGAACTCATAGATGGATCTTGGTGAAACCATAGGAAAAATTTTATTTTCTGCAACGTTCCCCAACAGTGGCATCATGAGGTAGGTCTATGCGTAGTTCTCTATTGCACGAGTAGAACACAAATTTGTTGTGGGCGCAGATGTTTTCAACTTTCTTGCCGCTACTAGTCTTATTTTGCTTCAGCGGTATTGCGGGATGAAGCAGCTCGGACTGACCTTACACGTACGCTTACGTGAGACAGGTTCCACCGACTGACATGCACTAGTTGCATAAGATGGCTAGCGGGTGTCTGTCTCTCCCACTTTAGTTGTAGCGGATTCGATGAAAAGGGTCCTTATGAAGGGTAAATAGAAGTTGACAAATCACGTTGTGGCTTTTTCGTAGGTAAGAAAACATTCTTGCTAGAACCCTATTGCAGCCACGTAAAAGATGCAACAACAATTAGAGGACGTCTAACTTGTTTTTGCAGCAATTGCCTTGTGATGTGATATGGCCAAAAGTTGTGATGAATGATGAATGATATATTGTGATGTATGAGATCATGTTCTTGTAATAGGAATCAAGACTTGCATGTCGATGAGTATGACAACCGGCAGGAGCCATAGGCGTTGTCTTAATTATTGTATGACCTGCGTGTCAATGATTTAACGCCATGTAATTACTTTACTTTATTGCTAAAACGTTAGCCATAGTAGTAGAAGTAATAATTGGCGAGCAACTTCATGGAGACACGATGATGGAGATCATGATGATGGAGATCATGGTGTCATGCCGGTGACGAAGATGATCATGGAGCCCCGAAGATGGAGATCAATGGAGCTATATGATATTGGCCATATCATGTCACTACTATATAATTGCATGTGATGTTTATTATGTTTATGCATCTTGTTTACTTAGAACGACGGTAGTAAATAAGATGATCCCTTATAATAATTTCAAGAAAGTGTTCTCCCCTAACTGTGCGTTGTTGCTAAAGTTCGTCGTTTCGAAGCACCACATGATGATCGGGTGTGATAGATTCTTAAGTTCACATACAACGGGTGTAAGACAGTTTTACACATGCAAAAACACTTAGGGTTAACTTGACGAGCCTAGCATGTACAGACATGGCCTCGGAACACCGAGACTGAAAGGTCGAACATGAGTCGTATGGAAGATACGATCAACATGGAGATGTTCACCGATGATGACTAGTCCGTCTCACGTGATGATCGGACACGGCCTAGTCGACTCGGATCGTGTAACACATAGATGACTAGAGGGATGTCTAATCTGAGTGGGAGTTCATTAAAATAATTTGATTAGATGAACTTAATTATCATGAACTTAGTCTAAAACCTTTGCAAATATGTCTTGTAGATCAAATGGCCAACGCTCATGTTAACATGAACTTCAACGCATTCCTAGAGAAAAGCAAGCTGAAAGATGATGGCAGCAACTATACGTACTGGGTCCGGAACCTGAGGATCATCCTCATAGTTGCCAAGAAAGCATATGTCCTAGAAGGACCGCTAGGTGAAGCACCCATCCCAGAGAACCAAGACGTTATGAACGCTTGGCAGTCACATGCTGATGATTACTCCCTCGTTCAGTGCGGCTTGCTTTACAGCCTAGAACTGGGGCTCCAAAAGCGTTTTGAGAAACACGGAGCATATGAGATGTTCGAGGAGCTGAAAATGGTTTTCCAAGCTCATGCCCGGGTCGAGAGATATGAAGTCTCCGACAAGTTCTATAGTTGTAAGTTGGAGGAAAATAGTTCTGTCAGTGAGCACATACTCAAAATGTCTGGGTTGCACAACCGCGTGTCCCATCTGGACATTAACCTCCCGGACGAGGCGGTCATTGACAGAATCCTTCAGTCGCTCCCACCGAGCTACAAGAGCTTTGTGATGAACTACAATATGCAGGGGATGGTGAAAACTATTCCTGAAATATTTTCAATGCTGAAGTCGGCAGAGGTAGAAATCAAGAAAGAACATCAAGTGTTAATGGTCAATAAAACCACCAAGTTCAAGAAGGGCAAGGGTAAGAAGAACTTCAAGAAGGACGGCAAGGATATTGCCGCGCCCGGTAAGCCAGTTGCCGGGAAGAAGTCAAAGAATGGACCCCAAGCCTGAGACTGAGTGCTTTTATTGCAAGGGGAAGGGTCACTGGAAGCAGAACTGCCCCAAATACTTAGCAGACAAGAAGGCCGGCAACACTAAAGGTATATGTGATATACATGTAACTGATGTGTACCTTACCAGTACTCGTAGTAACTCCTGGGTATTTGATACAGGTGCCGTTGCTCATATTTGTAACTCACAGCAGGAGCTGCGGAATAAGCGGAGACTGGCGAAGGACGAGGTGACGATGCACGTCGGGAATGGTTCCAAAGGTCGATGTGATCGCCGTCGGCACGCTACCTCTACATTTACCTACGGGATTAGTTTTAAACCTCAATAATTGTTATTTAGTGCCAAGTTTGAGCATGAACATTGTATCTAGATCTCGTTTGATACGAGATGGCTACTCATATAAATCCGAGAATAATGGTTGTTCTATTTATATGAGAGATATGTTTTATGGTCATGCCCCGATGGTCAATGGTTTATTCTTAATGAATCTCGAACGTAATGTTACACATATTCATAGTGTGAATACCAAAAGATGTAAAGTTGATAACGATAGTCCCACATACTTGTGGCACTGCCGCCTTGGTCACATTGGTGTCAAGCGCATGAAGAAGCTCCATGCTGATGGACTTTTAGAGTCTCTCGATTATGAATCATTTGACACATGCGAACCATGCCTCATGGGCAAAATGACCAAGACTCCGTTCTCCGGAACAATGGAGCGAGCAACCAACTTATTGGAAATCATACATACCGATGTGTGCGTTCCAATGAGAGTTGAGGCTCGCGGAGGATATCGTTATGTTCTCACTCTCACTGACGATTTGAGTAGATATGGGTATGTCTACTTAATGAAACACAAATCTGAGACCTTTGAAAAGTTCAAGGAATTTCTGAATGAGGTAGAGAATCAACGTGACCGAAAGATAAAATTCCTATGATCAGATCGTGGAGGAGAATATTTAAGTCATGAATTTGGTACGCACTAAAGGAAATGTGGAATCGTTTCACAACTCACGCCGCCTGGAACACCTCAGCGTAACGGTGTGTCTGAACGTCGTAATCGCACTCTATTGGATATGGTACGGTCTATGATGTCTCTTACCGACTTACCGCTATCATTTTGGGGATACGCTCTAGAGACAGCTACATTCACTTTAAATAGGGCTCCGTCTAAATCCGTTGAGACGACACCGTATGAATTATGGTTTGGAAAGAAACCTAAGCTGTCGTTTCTGAAAGTTTGGGGATGCGATGCTTATGTCAAGAAACTTCAACCTGAGAAGCTCGAACCCAAGTCGGAAAAATGTGTATTCATAGGATACCCTAAGGAAACCATAGGGTATACTTTCTACTTAAGATCCGAAGGCAAGATATTTGTTGCCAAGAACGGATCCTTTCTGGAGAAAGAGTTTCTCTCGAAAGAATTAAGTGGGAGGAAAGTAGAGCTTGATGAAGTACTGCCTCTTGAAATGGTGAGTAGCGCAACTCAGGAAGATGTTCTTGTGGTGCCTGCACCGACAAGAGAGGAGGTTAATGATGATGATCAAGATACTTCGGATCAAGCTCCTACTGAACTTCGAAGGTCCACAAGGACACGTTCCGCACCAGAGTGGTATGGCAACCCTGTCTTGGAAATCATGTTGTTAGACAACGGTGAACCTTCGAACTATGAAGAAGCGATGGCGGGCCCAGATTCCAACAAATGTCTTGAAGCCATGCAATCTGAGATAGAATCCATGTATGAAAACAAAGTATGGACTTTGACAGACTTGCCCGATGATCGGCGAGCGATAGAAAACAAATGGATCTTTAAGAAGAAGACGGACGCGGATGGTAATGTTACTATCTATAAAGCTCGACTTGTCGCTAAGGGTTATCGGCAAGTTCAAGGGGTTGACTACGATGAGACTTTCTCTCCCGTAGCGAAGCTGAAGTCCGTCCGAATCATGTTAGCAATTGTCGCATACTATGATTATGAGATATGGCAGATGGACGTCAAAACGGCATTCCTTAACGGCTATCTTAAGGAAGAACTGTATATGATGCAGCCGGAAGGTTTTGTTGATCCTAAGAATGCTAACAAAGTATGCAAGCTCCAGCGATCCATTTATGGGCTGGTGCAAGCATCTCGGAGTTGGAACATTCGCTTTGATGAGATGATCAAAGCATTTGGGTTTATGCAGACTTATGGAGAAGCCTGCGTTTACAAGAAAGTGAGTGGGAGCTCTGTAGCATTTCTCATATTATATGTAGATGACATACTCTTGATGGGAAATGATATAGAACTTTTGGACAGCATTAAGGCCTACTTGAATAAGTGTTGTTCAATGAAGGACTTTGGAGAAGCTGCTTACATATTAGGCATCAAGATCTATATGGATAGATCGAGACGCCTCATAGGTCTTTCACAAAGCACATACCTTGATAAGATTTTGAAGAAGTTCAAAATGGATCAGTCCAAGAAAGGGTTCTTGCCTGTATTGCAAGGTGTGAGATTGAGCTCGGCTCAATGCCCGACCACGGCAAAAGATAAAGAAGAGATGAGTGTCATCCCCTATGCTTCAGCCATAGGATCTATTATGTATGCCATGCTGTGTACCAGACCTGATGTAAACCTTGCCATAAGTTTGGTAGGTAGGTACCAAAGTAATCCCGGCAAGGAACACTGGACAGCGGTCAAGAATATCCTGAAGTACTTGAAAAGGGCAAAGGACATGTTTCTCGTTTATTGAGGTGACAAAGAGCTCGTCGTACAGGGTTACGTCGACACTAGCTTCGACACAGATCTGGATGACTCTAAGTCACAAACCGGATACGTGTATATGTTGAATGGTGGAGCAGTAAGCTGGTGCAGCTGCAAGCAGAGCATCGTGGCGGGATCTACATGTGAAGCGGAGTACATGGGAGCCTCGGAGGCAGCGCATGAAGCAATTTGGGTGAAGGAGTTCATCACCGACCTAGGAGTCATACCCAATGCATCGGGGCCGATCAAACTCTTGTGTGACAACACTGGAGCTATTGCCCTAGCCAAGGAGCCCAGATTTCACAAGAAGACCAGGCACATCAAGCGTTGTTTCAACTCCATCCGTGAAAATGTTCAAGATGGAGACATAGATATTTGCAAAGTACATACGGATCTGAATGTCGCAGATCAGTTGACTAAACCTCTTTCGCGAGCAAAACATGATCAACACCAGAACTCTATGGGTGTTCGATTCATCACAATGTAACTAGATTATTGACTCTAGTGCAAGTGGGAGACTGTTGGAAATATGCCCTAGAGGCAATAATAAAAGGATTATTATTATATTTCCTTGTTCATGATAATTGTCTTTATTCATGCTATAATTGTATTATCCGGAAATCGTAATACACGTGTGAATACATAGACCATAATATGTCCCTAGTAAGCCTCTAGTTGACTAGCTCGTTAATCAACAGATAGTCATGGTTTCCTGACTATGGACATTAGATGTCGTTGATAACGGGATCACATCATTAGGAGAATGATGTGATGGACAAGACCCAATTCTAAGCATAGCACAAGATCGTGTAGTTCATTTTGCTAGAGCTTTTCCATTGTCAAGTATCTTTTCCTTAGACCATGAGATCATGTAACTCCCGGATACCGTAGGAGTGCTTTGGGTGTACCAAACGTCACAACGTAACTGGGTGACTATAAAGGTGCACTACAGGTATCTCCGAAAGTGTCTGTTGGGTTGACACGGATCGAGACTGGGATTTGTCACTCCGTATGATGGAGAGGTATCTCTAGGCCCACTCGATAATGCAGCATCATAATGAGCTCAAAGTGACCAAGTGTCTGGTCACGGGATCATGCCTTACGGTACGAGTAAAGTGACTTGCCGGTAACGAGACTGAACGAGGTATTGGGATACCGACGATCGAGTCTCGGGCAAGTTACGTACCGATTGACAAAGGGAATTATATATGAGGTTGATTGAATCCTCGACATCGTGGTTCATCCGATGAGATCACCGAGGAGCATGTGGGAGCCAACATGGGTATCCAGATCCCGCTGTTGGTTATTGACCGGAGAGCCGTCTCGGTCATGTCTACGTGTCTCCCGAACCCGTAGGGTCTACACACTTAGGGTTCGGTGACGCTAGGGTTGTAAAGATATGAGTATGCAGCAAACCGAAAGTTCTTCGGAGTCCCGGATGAGATCCCGGACGTCACGAGGAGTTCCGGAATGGTCCGGAGGTAATGAATAATATATAGGAAGTGCAGTTTCGGCCATTGGGAGAATTTCGGGGGTCACCGGTATTGTATCGGGACCACCGGAAGGGTCCTCGGGGTCCACCGGGTGGGGCCACCTATCCCGGAGGGCACCGTGGGCTGAAGTGGGGAGGGGACCAGCCCCTGGTGGGCTGGTACGCCCCCCCTGGGCCCCTCCTCTGCGCCTAGGGTTGGGAACCCTAGGGGAGGGGGCGCCTCCACTTGCCTTGGGGGGCACTCCACCCCCCTTGGCCGCCGCCCCCCCTAGAGATCCCATCTCTAGGGCCGGCGCCCCCATGGGGGCCTATATAAAGGAGGGGGGAGGGAGGGCAGCCGCACCCTGAAGTCTTGGCGCCTCCATCTCCCCTCCTACACCTCTCCCTCTCGCAGAAGCTCGGCAAAGCTCTGCCGGAACTCTGCTGCATCCACCACCACGCCGTCATGCTGCTGGATCTTCATGAACCTCTCCTTCCCCCTTGCTAGATCAAGAACGAGGAGACGTCATCTGCTCCGTACGTGTGTTGAACACGGAGGTGCTGTCCGTTCGGCACTTGGTCATCGGTGATTTGGATCACGACGAGTATGACTCCTTCAACCCCGTTCTCTTGAACGCTTCTGCTCGCGATCTACAAGGGTATGTAGATGCACCCCTATCACTCGTTGCTAGATGAACTCATAGATGGATCTTGGTGAAACCGTAGGAATTTTTTTATTTTCTGCAACGTTCCCCAATAGATCTTTCTTTAATTTAGCATGATCATCGTTGTGTGACTCCTCAACAGCCAACAATGACCACGCTCTTCCTCAAGAGCATTAGAGAGATCCCATATCTCATGGGCATAATCACGATTATGCTCTTCCATCTTAGAGATGGTTTCTTCGTGAGCCTCGATCATGTCATTGGCTTCACCAAGTTGTTCCACGAGAGCAACGAAGTGCTTCTTGGATTTACCCTTGAGCTTACTCATAAAATACTCAAATTCATTTTCTTCCTCCTTCGACCCCTCACTTTCATCAATGCAACCTGTCAAGGAAGTATTAGGAGTGATGGTGGTTTTGATGTTGGGGGTTACCTTGTTGGTGGCTTTAGCCATGAGGCACTTGGCGGTGATGTTCTCGTTGGGTGAGTCAAAGAGGAACACCCGTGGAGTTGTTGCAATGGCAATGGAGGTCATGGTAACCGTCTCACCATCTTCATCATCATCATCCTCATTGTACTCTTCTTGTCCCACCAACCCCTTGGGTGGAGTCTTCTTGGTGAAGTTGTTCTTGTTGGGGAAGGACTTGGCCTTGTCTTTTCGGATATGCTTGCCCCATTGTCTTCCCTCTTCTCGTACGGGCATTCGGCAACAAAGTGGCTCACATTGCCACAATTATAGTATTTCCTCACATGTTGCTTGCCCTTGGTGCCACTTGAGTTGTTCTTGTTGAAGTTGGGCCTTGTGTTCTTCTTGCTCCAAAATTGCCATGACGCGAGAGCCATGTGCTCATGATAATCATACTTAGTATCTTCGGGGCAACATTCCTCTTCTTCCTCTTCACTCTCTTCGTCCACACTATCCTAGGACTCCAAATCAAGATTGGGCTTATTTGATCGTTGAGAATGCAACACCGCATTGCCGGCTGTCTTGTCCAAGATCCTCACAGCAACAAACTCATCCAACACTTCGCTTGAGGACAAGGCGTGAAAGTACGGCCTTTGGCGGATGACGGAGGACATGGCCTTGTGGTAGGGCATCATGGCCTTGAGAAACTTGCACTTGATCCAATTGTCATCTGTATCCTTGATCCCATGATCTCAGAGTGAGACCGCGAGCGTGGTTAATCTCCGGTAAAGCTCACGAGGTTCATCTTGTACCACTTCAAAGTTGGAGCGTTGGATGCTTGCGCTTCCCTTGTAAATGGAAACAACATGTTGCCATGCTTCCTTGGCCACGGTGAAGGGTCGGAGGTGTGCAATATATTCGGGACGAATTGCTTCTTGGAGAATGAAGAGAGCGGACTCGTTAATTGATGGTTCGCAACTTCTCTAGGAGTGAAGTTGCTTGGGTCGTGCGAGTAGAAACCTTGCTCAATAATTCTCCAAAGATTAGTAGAGCTATGATTTAAATGACGTTTAAAGCAATACACCCAAGAAGCAGAATCCTCATTTTTCACAAGCTTAGAGGAGGATCAACATGATTCATGTGCGTGGAGGGAACCGGTCCTCCATAAGTAAGTGGAGGTTCAACATGGGCAAAGATGCCACGTCACCTCCTACCACTAGGCAAAGGAACTTGCTCACTACTAGCTTCCCTCTTTTTGGAGTTGGCATCCGACACCTTATTAGCGAGTCAACCATTTCCAACAATTCGTTGGATAATTTAAGCCCCAAGAAGCCACTAGGGCCACCGTATTCTCCTCACGCCCTCACACAATGCGAGATGCCGTGATTCCACTATTGGTGCCCTTGAAGGCGGCGACCGAACCTTTTGCAAACATGGTTGGGGCTATCTCCACAACTTAATTGGAGGCTCCCAACAACACCACGAAGCTTCACCACAATGGAATATGGCTCCATGGTGACCTCAACCATCTAGGGTGCTCAAACACCAAAGAGTGATAAGATCTGCAAGGGATTAGTGGGGGGAATCAAATTTCTCTTGGTGGAAGTGTAGATCGGTGCCTTCTCAACCAATCCCTAGAAAATCAACAAGTTTTATTGGCTAGGGAGAGAGATCGGGCGAAAATGGAGCTTTGAGAAACAATGGAGCTTGGGGATGGAAGAGATAGTCTTCTTGGGGAAGAAGACCAGGGGGAAAATATCCAACTGTTACCCACTTACTCAGCCCACGGGACGCGGTGCTACCGCACACGCTCACAGTACTACCGCAAGGCGCTACGGTACTACTACATCTCATTGTGGTACAACCGCTCGTGCGGTAGAATCCAGGTGAGGTCCTTTTGCACTAGGCAACGAGCGGTAGAACAGACGGAGCGGTACTATCGCGTGCCCCTGTGGTACTACCACAAGGCAGGGGCTCAACAGGGCTAGAAGAGGCACAGACTAAATAAATTACATCCGTGACTACTTCCGCTGAGATCGGGACGTGCAAAAATCCAGCACGGTACTACCTCTCGCAGGGAGCAGCACTACCGCGTAGGAGCGGAAGTAAAAAATTACTTTCCCGCCTACTTCCGTGCGCGACAGCGTTCTGGGCTGGAAGCAGCGGTACTACCGCTCGCGAGGAGCGGTATACCACACGGCACGGTACTACCGCTTACCTGAGCGGTACTACCGCGGGCCCCTGCGGCATTACTGCTCCCTTGAGTAGTACTAACGCACGCCACAGAAACTATAGCACTTGAAAGCCTTCATCTCGCAGCGACAAGGATAAATGGACGGTGCTCTAATGAAGCGAAGGAAAGGTGGTGCAATGTAACAGATGCGAACGTGTTGATTCCACTCTAACCTTTCCGAAGCTGACCCCCTCTTAATAGTACGGCTTTCCTATGACTCAAATCCACCAAAAAGAAACGTAGAGAACCGCCGTCTTCGATAGGCTCCGAGGGGTAACGAACCGTCTTGTTCCTAGACATGAGATACCTCAAATGCTCAATGCACACGATTAGTCAACAAATGCACTGTCATCAATCAACAAAACCACATAGGGAGAAATATGCCTTACACCTGCGCGTTGCGTAAAGCCAATGGTGGTGGGGCCACTCTTGTAATAGTCGCACAGCATAGAAACTGCCAATTCACTCTTCCCACCATGCCCTTATCCTTAGCCACGTATGCTGCATGCATCGCGCGGGGTAGGTAAGGGAGGCGCGTGGCGTGGTAGGGCGTTATGTCGAGGGACCGGTCTTCTTGAATTGGCGGAGGAGGTGGTGGTTACCCACCATGGAATCGCCCCCCAGTCCCTTGCTCGCCTATAAAAGGAAGCGGGGCAGGAGTGGAGGCGTTCATCCATATCCCTCTTGTCCTCTGTCTTGCTTCGTCTTGAGTATGCTGGAAGAGAGAGCCCAGGGCCGGGCCCCAGGCCCGAGCTTAGAGCTGATGATGCCCAGCAATGGTGTTGGCCCTCGGGGAGCGGTTCTGGTCCAAGTCCAAGGCGAAGGGCTCGGAATCGTTAGAAATCCTAGTACTGCCCCTTTCCTTGGAACTGGGGTTGATGTTGATGAGGAGGGTGTCTTCCTGCCCGCCAAGGTGAGGTGTGGTGCGCCTCGAACCCCCTGGCCATCTTGGTTGCTCGCCATATCTTCGGGAGGAGTGCCGGACCGCGAGGCCGGCGCTTCCCTGGAGAGGGGTTGATGGAGATAAAGCCAGGGAAGCTGGAGAAGGCAGGAGGCAGGCCGTCAGGTCGAAGTACGATCGCATCGACGTGTTCGTCTCATACTGGTGACCTATCGCCTCGTCTTTCCGCTCTTCCCCTCCTCCCCAGCACTGTCATCACTGGCCTCTTGGTCACCGGGGAGGGGGCTCCTCTCTTGGTGCCTTCGCCTCCTCCAGCAGTCTTCCAGCTGAGCTTTGGTGGATGACTCCACTATCGCTCGAGCTGGGGCTTCTTGTTGGTCCCGGTGGTGGTAACCAGGGGAACACCGCTCTGCTCCCATGCTCCTCCTTCGCAGCCTCGCCACTCCTGGTCTTGTCAGGCCGCTCCAGGCAGGCCGTGATGGGACCGGGAAGGGCTCCTGCTTGGGTGCCTTTCTCGTTTTTTCCTCCTTCCACCGCAGTGCCTGGTGGAGGGAAAATGAAAAGAGGAGATTACGGGGCAATTATCTTTTTTCAATCTTAAATCTGTTGGCACTTGCCAAATTTTAATTCAAATAGTGTAATCTCTCGTGTCCATGTTTGTGTCCTATAAGGCTTTTATTTGTGCCGGGAACTCGTGCATGCGTATATCCATGCAGAGGTGGGATGCCTCTTTATAAACGAGTCTTCCCCGGCAGGCTATCCTGTCGGTACCCTTTTTATTTTCTTGCCGGGTACCGGAGTCTACCAGGCAAAAAATAAAGGGACCAGCCCCCCGCCAACCCTTTTTCAGCAGAGTCCACTCCGACCACTTAGGCTGAAGCAACGTTTGAGCCAAAAGTGGGAGCACCTAAGCTTCGAAGAGCGGCACAGCTTTCTTATGCTCAAGTTTTAGCTTATAGAGCACTTATGGACAAGAGGTAGAACTTATTTGTTTGGCTTGCCAGGGATCGCAGTGCTAGCCCATCTCCTCAACTCCTCGTAGAAGCCAAGTTCACGGTAGGAACCTCTAGCTTCATGCAAATGAGAATGATGCAGAATGCGATCCTATCTATATGCAAATGCAAATGCTCTTGGAATGCTCATGCGTGCATGAAACTTGGTCGGGAGCCCCCCAGCGCTTCGTTTGTTTCCCCGGTGCACAGGGTCATTGCCCTGGCTTTGTACAAGGGGTTACATGCAGCTAAGGCAAGGCCTGTATAAAGGGGTGGCTGCCGGGCAGGGCCTGACAGTCGCGCCTTACAGGTAGAACTTGTGGAGATGCTCAATATTCCATGAGTTTTGCAATTGAATGGCATCTCCGTTCAATAGATGGACTGCGCCGGGTCTGGTGACTCGTACTACCTGGTAAGGGCCTTCCCACTTTGGCGTCAACTTGTTTGTACCCTTGGCCGACTGAATGCGCCTAAGGACAAGGTTGCCTTCGTCAAAACACCGGGCATGAACCCTGCGGCTATGATAGCGATGTAGGTCTTGCTGGTAGCGTGCAGCACACATAACAGCCCCGAGACAGTTCTCCTCGAGTAGCACATCATCGTCGCGCTGGTGCTGATCTTGCGCTACTTCATCATAGGCAAGCACTCGAGGCGACCCGTAGATGAGTTCCGTGGGATAACTGCTTCTTCCCCCTAGACCAGGGAGAAAGGAGTCTGCCTGGTAGCTCGATTTGGTGTCGTTCTAAGGGACCAAAGGACTACCAACAGCTCATCGATCCACCGCCTGTCGTGCTTCTGCAGTGTATCAAAGGTTCTTGTCTTGAGGCCCCGCGACACTTTAGCATTCTTCCTCTCAGCTTGTCCATTGCGTCTAGGATGTGCGACAGAGTCAAATGAGACCTTGCTTCTAAGGGTATGGACATATTGCATGAAGGCGTGGCTCATGAAGTGGGTGCCGTTATCGGTAATGATCCTTGTCGGGACACCAAAATGACACACTAGTTCTTTCAAGAACTTGATAGCTGACTAAGCAGTCAGCTTTCTCACGGGAGTCACTTCCGACCACTTTGTAAACTTGTTGATGGCAACGAACAAGAATTCAAAGCCCCTGATTGCTTGGGGGAAAGGGCCGAGGATATCGAGAACCCAGACCAAAAATGGCCATGATAAAGGGATTGTCTGAAGATCTGGGGCGGGCAGGTGGATGTTCTTGGAATGGAACTGGAAGGCTTCACATTTCAGGAGTAACTCAACCACATCTATGAGGGCTGTGGGCCAATAGAATCCTGGTCGGAATGCTTTCCCAACTAAATCCCCTTGATCCAATGTGGGAGCCGCAAATGCCTTTGTGTATCTGAGCCTGTAGTTCCTTTCCTTATTCCCAGCAGATGCACTTCAATTTCACACCATTGGGCCTCCTTCTGTATAGAGTGTCATCGACAAACTGCTACATACTGGCCCTCCGTCCTACTCTTTTAGCCTCATCATGGTCATTGGGGAGTTCTCCAGTTTGGAGAAAGTGGACTATGTGCCTTGCCTGAGTTGGAGCCTAGGGCTCGGCAACGAGGACTAGCGGCACCTCCTCAACTGCAAGGGCACACTCCTCGTCCGCGGGGACTGTGGTCCCGGTGGGAGGGTGCAGGCCGGCAAGTTGTGAGTTTCCGACAGGGTCCATGCCAGGAGCAGAAGGCTCTAGCGGGAGAGGCTTACCGAAGTCCATCTTACTCCTTTTCCGGGCCATTTTTGCTGGGGATATGGAGGGCCGAGTAAGATGGAGAACAAAAGTCCCTTATTCCATAGGAAGCTTTTGCACAGCACACTTTGGCAGATGATCAGCTATGTTGTTTTCTGCACGGGGTACGTGCTTTGTTTGCAATCCGTCAAAGCGCTCCTCCAATATCCACTCTTCCTCAACGTATGCCTCCATCAATGGACTTTGGTAATCCTTGTTGACTGGTCTCACCACAAGCTATGAATCTCCTCAAATGATCAGCTTCTTGATTCCCAATTCTATGGCAATCCTGGGCCCGGCAAGGAGCCCTTCATACTATGTTGTATTGTTGGTTGCCTCATCCCGAGAAAAGTGCATCTGGATGATGTACTTCAAGTGCTCCCCTGAGGGGGCAACAAGAAGCACGCCAGCCCCTGCACCTTTTAGGGAAAAGGCACCATCAAAATACATAATCCATTCTTGGGGCGCCTCCTTGTCGGGGATAACTGTTTCTGTCAGTTCCTCATCAGGGGTTGGCATCCATTCTGCAATAAACTTTGCCAATGCCCTGCTCTGAATTGTTCATGTGCTCTCAAAATTTCAGACCAAAACTAGACAACTCCAAAGCCCACTCCACTATTCTGCCAGTAGCCTCAGGGTTTTGGAGTATCCTTTGCAACGGGAAGTGAGTGACAACCGTGATCTCATGGGCTTGGAAGTAGTGGCGCAGTTTCCTTGAGGCCATGATGAGGCCAAAGATCAACTTTGCACGCCAGCGTACCTTGATAAAGCCCCCTGCAATAAGGAGCTGACAAAGTACACTAGGCATTGAATCACTTTCTTCCTTGTCGTGTCCTTGGGGTTGCTCTTGCTGTCGTGCTCACTTATGCCCTGATCCTTATCTGAATCTGCCGGTCCTTGCTCCCTTTCTGCTTCGTCCACTTCCCGCTGCGCCACAAGGGCTGCGCTAACACTTGGTTGGTTGTCGCTAAGTATAGCAGCAACGGCTCTTGTGGCTTGGGAGCAACCAAGATGGGCACAAAAGATAAGTAAGCCTTCATGGGTCCTGCCTTCTTCAAGGTTTTGAAGAACGGCAGGGCGCGCTCGACGGACATGGGAATGAATCTGCTTAGCGCGGCAACACATCATGTTAGACACCTCACATCCTTGACTGTCCTTGGTGCTTGGATCTGCTCGATGGCTTTAATCTTGTCGGGGTTGGCTTCGATCCCCCAATGGGACACAAAGAACCCAAGTTGCTTGCCGGAGGGAACGCCAAACACACACTTCTCCGGGTTGAGCTTCAAGTTGATCTTGCTCAGATTCGCTAACGTCTCCTCCAAATCTTGGATAAGAGTTTCTCTGTCCTTGGTCTTGACTACAATGTCATCCATATAAGCTTCAATATTTGTTTGTATTTGTGGCTCGGAACCAATTTGGATTGCCCTTGCAAAAGTAGATCCAACACTCTTTAATCCAACTGGCATGCGGATAAAACAGTACGTACCACATGGGGTGATGAACGAGGTCTTCTTTTCATCTTCCTTGGACATGAAGATCTGGTGATATCTAGAATATGCATCCAGGAAGGAAAGCAAATCGCAGCCTGAAGTGGAATCCATGATATGATCAATGAGCGGCAAGGGAAATGGGTCCTTCGGACAAGCCTTGTTGAGATCTGTGAAATCTATGCGAAGCCTCCATTTCCCATTAGCCTTCTGGACCACCACTGGATTTGCTATCCAAGTGGGATGTGGTAGTCCTCTGACCAAACCAGCTACTTCAAGCTTCTTGATCTCCTCTGCAGTAAACTGCTGCCTCTCCAATGCCTGCTTCCGGACCTTCTGCTTGATGGGTCGGGCATGTGGGCAGACAGCAAGGTGGTGCTATATTACTTCCCTGGGAACACTGGGGATATCATATGGTTGCTAGACAAACATATTGATATTTGCCCGTACGAATGCAACGAGCGTGCTTTCCTATTTGTCATCGAGGGTGGCGCTGATGGTGAAGCTACCATCAATGCCAACCAGCCCTGCGAGACCTTCTTCACTTGTGGAGCAGTAAGCTTGGTCCTTTTGCTGTTGGAACACTCGGGAAAATCATCATCAGGCGCGGCGCACTCTGAAGAGGTACGCTTCCCGGATTCTTTGCTAGTGTCCTTGCTATCGTTCTTCTTTCCCCTGCTTTCCTTGGTGGGAACTGCTGCTGCCGCTGCCTCTGCCGCGACTGCGTCCCAGTACATCTTGTCCACGCAAATAATTGCGCCCTTCTCATCTGATGGGATGGAAATGATTCCAACTGGCCCAGGCATCTTCAAGATATTGTAGGCATAGTGGGATGCCGCCATGAATTTGGCCAGGGCTGGTCGTCCAAGGATCCCATTGTACAGCAAGAGGAGTGAGGGCGTCCTGCATTAAGGGGTCCTCGGACAACCGGACTATATAGTTTGGCCGGACTGCTAGGCTATGAAGATACAAAACGAAGACTTCTTCCCGTGTCCAGATGGGACTCTCCTTTGCATGGAAGACAAGCTTGGCGATTCGGATATGTAGATTCCTTTCTCTGTAACCGACTTTGTGTAACCCTAGCCCCCTCCGGTGTCTATATAAACAGGAGGGTTTACTCCGTAGGACGAGAACAATCATAATATCATAGGCTAGACTTCTAGGGTTTAGCCATTACGATCTTGTGGTAGATCAACCCTTGTAATACTCATATTCATCAAGATCAATCAAGCAGAAAGTAGGGTATTACCTCCATCAAGAGGGCCCGAATCTGGGTAAACATTGTGTCTCCCGCCTCATGTTACCATTAGCCTTAGACGCACAGTTCGGGACCCCCTACCCGAGATCCGCCGGTTTTAACACCGACATTGGTGCTTTCACTAAGAGTTCCGCTAGGTCGTCACCAGAAGGATTGATGGCTCCATCAATCATCTACAACAACACAGTCCAGGAGGAGATCTTCCTTCCCAGTCAGATCTTCATATTCGGCAGCTTCGCACTGTGGGCCAACTCGCTTGGCCATCTAGAGCAGATCGATAGCTCCGCCCCTGGCCATCAGATCAGATTTGGAAGCCTGAATTTTGTGACCGATATCCGTCGAAACTTGTGTTCGGCAGATTCGAGCCCATGACGGCTGTCCCCGGCCACCACGATGAACATGACCTAGATCTATCATCTGGCCGCGCTTAGGAGATAGCACCTGCGACCGCTGTGGCCCTAGATTGGGAGTAGACTGCATCGTCCAAAGACGGGAAGCTCAACCCCGCCGCGGAAGCCGCAGACTCAGCGGTTGAGCCGCGCACAGACCCAACATCGAGCTGGGCTTGTGTCGATGGAGCCTCAGACTCGTCTCCAACTATGGGTTCCGGACCGCGTGCATCCACGCCCATTGAACCTGATTGGGCGCTGATCTTGGAGTTCAGCTTCACGGACATCTTCTAGCACTCACCTCTAGGCGATGTGTTAAACTCATTCAAATTCCTCTCCCTGTTGGGAGACCCTCGACCGAACTATGTCCGGCTCGAATGGGAAGCGGGTGGTGAAGAACTTCGTTTCCCACCCACCACCCACTTCATTGCCACTGTCGAGGACTTAACCGACACGCTCGATTACGGCTCCGAGGACATCGATGGTATGGACGACGATGCCGAAGAGGAGCAGGGACAAAAACTACCACCCTTGGGGCAATGGACGGCTACATCCTCATACTATATATACATGGTGGACACACCCAAGGAGAAGGAGGCCGACAGCGATAACGCCATGCCTATCGATGAACCTCCCAAGCGCCGGTGTTAGAAGCGTCGACCTCGATCCGGCAAAAAGAAAAATAGCAACATTGTCACGAACGACGATGATAATCTAAACCAAGCCGAGGACCCCGCGGACCCAACATTGGAGCATGGCGTGCGAGAGGACGGGAACACAGTCCGGAGATGTTGTTTGACCACAACGATGCCGAAGATAGCAATTATCAACCTGTCTCTAAAGAGGAGATCAGCTTGGGCGACGACGAATTCGTAATCCCAGAAGAACCATTAGAACAAGAACACCTCCATCAAAGGCTTATCACCACTGCAAGGAGCCTGAAGAAGCAGAAGCAGCGGCTTAAAGCCGCACAAGATATGCTCAATGACAGATGGAGCAAAGTGCTAGATGCTGAGGAAAAATACGGCGGTAATCGCCAAACAAAGAGCTATCCCAAGTGTAAGCTGCTGCCCGAATTTGATGACGAGGCCATTGTGCCTATACTGCCAAAAAACAATACGGCCGACAAGCCGGACCGACCATCTCGTGATTGAGACAGAGCGGCTAGCAATGTCGTGCACAAGCCCGTACCCCCTCCCCATAAAGGAGGGAAGGTTGCGGCCCAAGACGAGAAACACAATCTACGTGAAGACCTGGACAAAAAAGTTGGCAAAACCAGGTCTATCTATGGATCCAGGGAACGTGCTCCTACACGGGATCATGATTATCAGACAAAATATGCCGGCCATTTACCAGCTCGGAACCAATACCGAACATTACAACCGTCAGACCCAATCCATGACACAGCCAGATACAGGGGTGCCACACCCCCTGTGCTTCAACGATGAGGTGTTGGAACACGATTTTCTAGAAGGGTTCAAACCCGTAAACATCAAGGCATATGATGGAACGACAGACCCTGCGGTTTGGATAGAAGACTTTATTCTTCACATCCACATGGCTCGCGGAGATGATCTCCATGCCATCAAAAACTTACCCCTCAAGCTAAAAGGACCAGCTCGGCACTGGCTAAAAAGCCTCCTGAAAATTCCATCGGAAGCTCAGAGGAACGTGAGGACGCATTTCGGGCCAATTTCCAAGGGACCTATGTCCGGCCCTCGGATGCAGACGACCTAAGTCACATAATCCAACAACATGGAGAATCATCGACTGTCCGGACGCCGAAGTCCTAGCGGCCTTCAAGCATAGTGTACGGAGCGAATGGCTAGCCAGGCACCTTGGCCAGGAAAAGCCAAGGACAATGGCAGCCTTAACTACACTAATGACCCGCTTTTGCGTGGGCGGGGACAGCTGGTTAGCCCATAGCAGCACCAGTGACCCGGCACATCTGAAGTCAGGGATGGCAATGGAAAACCACGATGCAACAAAAACAAATGTCGGAACAATGAAGAAAGCCCAGACAATACAACGTTAAATGCTAGATTCAGGGGCTCCAGACCCGGTCAACGGAAGAATCCATTTAAAGGCAACAAAGACGGTCCATCCAACCTAGATAAAATTCTAGATAGGCCCTGCCAGATCCACGGCACTCCTGATAAACCAGCCTATCATACCAATAGAGAATGTTGGGTCTTCAAGCAGGCCGGCAAACTCAACGCCGAACACAAAGGGAAGGGACCTCAGAGCGAAGACGAGGACGAACCTCGCCAGCCGAACACTAGGGGAGAGAAGAAATTTGCACCGGAGATCAAAACAGTGAACATGATCTATGTCACTCATATCCCAAAGAGAGAGCGCAAACACGCACTCCGAGACGTCTATGCTGTCGAGCCCGTCTCCCCCAAGTTCACCCCATGGTCGGCCTGTTCGATCACCTTTGATCGCAGGGATCATCCAACTAGTATCCGTCATGGTGGTTCGACTGCCTTAGTGCTCGACCCAATAATTGACGGATACCACCTCACTCGATTTCTAATGGACGGCGGCAGCAGTCTCAATCTGATATATCAGGACACTGTCCGCAAGATGGGGATAGACCCGTCAAGAATCAAACCAAGCAACACTACCTTCAAAGGAGTTATACCGGGTGTAGAACCCCACTGCACGGGCTCTTTCACATTGGAAGTCGTATTCGGCTCCCCTCATAACTTTCGAAGCGAAGAGCTAATCCTCGACATAGCTCCATTCCGAAGCGGCTATGATGTACTACTCTGAAGAACGGCCTTCGCCCGTTTTAATGCAGTCCCCGCATTATGCTTATCTAAAACTAAAAATGCCTAGACCACATGGCGTCATCACAGTCAGCGGAAATACGGAGCGCTCTCTTCGTACAGAAGAATACACGGCGGCTCTAGCAGTCGAAACACAAAAACGGCCTCTTCAAACCGAGCAGCTCATAGTTCTTTAAGACCGCGGACACAGCTAAACGTATCCGGCGCACACCTCAGTGCAGCAGCTCAGATATACCCGAGCTCGATTAGCAGCTACGCCCCCATCGACCGCCCCATAAGGAGACAGCACATGTGCCACGTATACATAAATATACAATCAAAACTCCTTGGGTGGCGACGGGAGGCACACTGCACACAAAAAGTCCATAGTTCGGCTCGACCCTATTCGGACTCCAGAAGTTACATTTCTGTAACACCCCAAAAATTTAACAAGGTTTTAGTTATTAAAATTTTGCCAAGAGTTTAAAATTTTTGCCTGCCAGAATATCTCTGTTGATTTCAAAACTTTTCTTTTTGATATTAAGGAGTTTTTCCCAAGTGGATCCTTCCAAAACATATTGGACTTATTTTCCCTCTCATTATAAAACATCTCTCAATCAGTAGATTTATTTATTAAATTATTTCACCCTGAGCTTTATTCATTAAATGACTTGTTTTGAGTTTTGGAGCTCTTTTTGTACTACGACCAGTTGATAGATTTACCTAAAAATCTAACCAAAATTTGGAGATGTCATGTGATGTCTCTAAATCACTTTTGTGCAATAATATACTTAATTCATTGTATATGTTGAGTGCTACACCTGTTTTCCTTCTCTGGTCCAGTGGGCAGTTTTGCACTACAACCCTTTTAAATATTTGTTTCTAGCTTCCACCAAAATTTTGGGATGTCAGTAGGAGCATATCATTCCATTATATGCAAAAATCCAGGGTTGTTCTTTGAAAATTTTGAGTGAAACAACCTCATCTTCATTCTGGTCCAACATGATGGTTTGTACAGCAACCATATTTTTTCTTGCTCTTTAGCCCTTGATTCTTTCTCCTACTTGTAGTCCTCCATGTTAAACTCCTAAGTCCAGGAGCATGCAACCATTGGCATATTTTTGGTTCATTAAATAATGCCATTCACCTCCTGTCCAGATTTGGAGTTCTGCAAAACTTGTACTAGCAAGTTTGTGCTTTCCACCAACTAACTTCACCACCTTCTTATGCATCTAAAGAGACACTAATCTGGAAGATTTGACCACTCCAAGACCTGCCTAGATGCCTCTGGCATTTTGTCAAACACCCTGTGTGCATGGTCAGATTTGGCATGGATTTTAGTTAGCAATGTGAACCTGATCCTCTGACCCATCAAGCTTGTCCACTAATCTCCTTCCAAGCCCTAGACTAGAACTGCTAATTCCCAGCTCCAACCAAGCCACCTAACAGGCCATGGCATTTCGCCGAGCAGCTGGTGGGCGTGCACTGGGCGCGCCCAGAGCGCGCCAATTGCAGCCGCGCGCCCGAGCCGACAAGCTGGCCCCCCTGGATTTTGGCCCGCTCTGCAGCGCCACGCCACGCACCACCCTCCTCGGCACAACACGCCAGCCCGCCCTGGCGCCCTACAGCACCGCCGACAGAGCTTTTGGCGGCACAGCGGCGACCGCAGCGCGCCTCTGCCGCGGTCGGCGCCGCCAAAGCCACCCCGGCTCGCCACTTGCCCCTGGGAACAGCGCAAGCTTATCCCCTCGCTCGTCGGCTAGCTCCCGTCGTCGCCATGACACCCTGACACTACAGGGAGGCAGTTCGCCGTCGTCCTTATCGCCGGCCGCCTCGGAACCGACCTCCACCGCCTATATAAGGAGCCCCGAGCTCGTCTCCGCACGCAGGCGACCTCAAGCCATCTCCCTAGGGCCCCCTTTGGTAGCCAAACGACCCGGGGAGGCCTTCTTCCCCATCTCCGGCAACCGCAGCCGCCGCCATTGCCCCAGCCGTTCCAGCGCCACCAGAGCTTCCCCCTCTCCACCCTCTCCACCAGGAGCTTACTCTCCCTCCCGTGAACAGATCCCCCTACTCAATTTTGTTCAAGATCCATCGCCGCCACAAAACCACTTCGCCACCGAAGCCTTCCTCCGCCGCAAAGCTCGCCGCCGACAGCTCCGTTCCCCCACGAGACCGTAACGACTACCAGAGTGACCGCCTCGATCACCTGAGCCCGCGGGTGACCTCAGTTTCCCAAACGGTGCCGCTGTTCGCCGGCGAGCATCGCCGGAGCCCCGCCTCCTCTCGGGGCAGAGGAAGAGGAGGGAGGTCGACCAGTCAAACCTGACCAGTGGGTCCCCCGGGCCCACTGCCAGTGACACCCCCCGCTTCCACGCTGGATAAGTGGAGGCGTAAAGGCTCAAGTACGTCTCCTCTATGCGAAAGCGTAATCCCGCTCGAACCGTTTTCTTTTCTGATTTTATTTTAAAAACAGATTTTGACCAAACTTTGACCTGTTGTATCTTTTTAAATATAACTCCAAATGAATTAATTCTTTTTCCTACCGCTCTCAAATATTGTCTAGTTTATTTTAAGATTTATTTGAAAAAAATTAAGAACAACTTTTTGTGCTGTTTTTATTTTGTGTGTTAATTCATTTATATTGCTAAAATAGGATTTTTGAAGAGAGGAAAAATATTTCAAGAGTTTGAAATGCACCCTGCCTTCCCGTGACCTGAAGGCAAGCATTCTGAACCCCGGCATAATATTTTTGTGTGTTCGATGACACGTTTATAACATCACCTCACTTTGGAGAAACTTGTTATTTCATGTGATATGATCACATGCATGGGTGCATGTTATTGATTTCCATGTTGTTGGAAATGAACCCACTTGTGATGATAACCATCCTCATGTGCCTTGCATGCATACCGGCAGGAACCCGGGAAAACCTCTGCCTTGGGTAGGCATGAGTTTGTCGCCGGTCTACGTCGGAACGGTTATGTCTGGTATGGCATGGTAAGGTAATATGAGCGGTGACTCTGTTGGTTGAAATATATTTGTTATGCTAATCATGCAGGGAATACTTAAACCTCCTCAGTCGACCGTAGATCGAGTCTTGTTCCAGTAACCCCCATACTTGTTTCGTACTACCACTCGTCTCTACAGCAAGTAGAGTACGGTTCAGTAAGTTGTCAACCTCTTTCTAGCACACACCGTACAGAGAGGCCAGGGTGGAAGATACCGGTTGTAGCTGGTAGGCAGGCCACCTGGTCCGGGGGCATGGGTGTTTCCGGTTGAGACCGAGAGGGGAGGCCACCCCTTAGAGTGCGCGATATAAATTTGATCCCATGCTACGCGAGGTTGTAGCCTCCCCACTTAGAGTTTGCTTGACAGGTGTCGTGGGTGATTCCAGACACGTGTGAGTTAAGCCGGTGTGTGCAAGTTAGGTGTGTTTTGAACAAAAAGACCGTAGACGGAATTAGTCCCGATGGACTAAAGAAATCCGTTACTCGTGGGTAAAGAGTACACCCTCTGCAGAGATTAAACCTATTCGAATAGCCGTGTCCATGGTTAAGGATTATAGTCTGGGATGGGTCAAGTGTCGGTCTTAGTGTCGGTCTTTGGAGGTGAAACTGTTAAACCAGAATGGGAATTACTACTTGTGACTTGTGATAATTATGATTATTATTATTGCTGACTAACCCGTGATATTATTGTTATCATCGAGTATCTCTGGGATGGTTCTACCTTCGGGATATTCACTATGATTGTTCTTTTAAAGCCCTTTATGTGGTGTCGCTCAGACGCCCGACTATGGCATTTCTTTTAAAGCCCTTTATGTGGTGTCGCTCTGTCGTGGGAACGAACACCTATGGGCCGGCGGACCGGGCCCCTTTCGGTTCGGCAGGGGGCGGAGATCGCACGAAGAGCAGATCGAGGCGGAGCACACGAGCGATTTACCCAGCTTCGGAGCTCTCCGGAGAGATAATACTCCTACTGCTGCATGTCTGATTGTATTGGGTTCTTGCTCGGGAGCGCAAAGTGCTACAGTACACACTAGCTGCTAACGAGACCGAGCGTGAGTGTTTTCTGGTTTTCCCCCACCCCCCTCTACGTTGCGCATGGGCCTCCTTTTATATGCTCAAGGGGTCACCGACAGGTGGCAACGCAGATAAGGGCAAAAATGGAAAAGGAATTGCGGTTGGTACACCTACTTGTACAGTGTATCCCACCTAACTCTGACGGCAGGGGACAAAGGCATTAAATGCCCGTCTGTGTCGCCCAAACAGTGCAGAAAAGGGACCGTCAGGGGCACCACCGCTTGCCACGATGGTAATCTTGTCAGAGTCGCTTGCCACCTCGCACCGCTGGCTGCACAGCCTCTTGCCACGCGTGTCTGGAAACGTCCCAGGGCGACACGTTGGTGGATGTGCTGGAGCGCAGGTACAGAGTGGTAGTTTGCCGTGGCAACCGCCTTGCCGCAGTCGTTGTCTTGTCGCGTCCGGAAGCTTGTCGCACACCGGGCCTTGCCGGGACGCGTGGCGCGTCGCGGCAAGTTCCTTGAAATGCCTTGGTTGGCCTTCCCGGCAAGCTCCTCTTGTCGGGGTCTTGTCTCCTTGGCTTAAACACTTTGTTCTTGAATGGCTCCAAAGGAACCACGGAGGACCTTGGCGGTCACCCGGCAAGCCTTGCCGCGGGGCGCTGCGACTGCCCGTGCACAACTTCGGGATACTAGGGTACCCCTACTCTAGTACACCGACAGGAGCCCCCGGGCCTGGGCCACACACGGTGCCGAGCGCTGTTGGGCCAGGCCCAAAATAGGGCACGGGCACGCGTGGCCTAGGTTACGCTGTATCTCACTTCGTATCCACCGCGCCCTCCCTTAACGGCAAGCGTCGAATGCGGCGTCGTGGGAGAGATCGTGGGTGGTTTCTTTATTCGGAAAAACGGAACGTCCGCCCCCTCCCCCTTTATAAGCAGGGGAAACAGGGGCAGTTCGCCCATCTCGCCGTTGCGATTCCAATCTCAAAAATCTCCGCCGCTCCCCCCTTCTTCCACAGCCGAAAGAGAGCAGCGCTCCGCCCCCCATCGCCACCGGCACCACCAACGCCGACGATCTCCCCCACCACCTACGCCATGGCTCTGAAAGCTGGGAAGGCCGTGAAGTCGGCCGAGGTGCTGCGGCTCGAGGCGCTGCGAAAGGAGCGGGCAATCTTCCTCCCCGAGCTCGCCGCGAAGGAGCTGAGGGAGTACTACTACCTCTTCTGGTCGACGGAGACGTGAGCGCATCCGCGCATGAAGGTACTCTCCGCCGCCGCTTCGGAACGGGCTCCGAATGGATATCCGTTCTTCGCGCTGTTCTTCTACTGCGGGCTCTGCCCGCCCTTCTTTGAATTCTTCTGCGATATCATGAACACCTACGGGTTCCACCTCCTTGACTTCACCCCCAATGCTGTTCTGACCATGGCAGTTTTCGCACATCTCTGCGAAAACTTTGTCGGAGTCCACCCAAACGTAGCTCTTTTCCGCCACTTCTTTATGCCCCGAGTTGAGAGAGGAGAGCCTTTATCCGGCGGAATCGCATGGATCTCGAGAGCCGGCAAGAAGGAAGCTTATCTGGAGGGGGAGCTCCGCAGAAAATCGGAGGAGTGGAGAGCAGACTGGTGCTGGATTATCGAGGAGAACCCGCAGCCATTTATTGCCCAGCACCAAGCCCCAGCAGTGTGCGGCAACGATTGGAGCAGCGTGGCCCTGGAAGACGATAGGCTGAAGATCGCCGTCACCCGGATCCTACGCCTCAGGCTTGCCGGGCTTACTGTAGGCGCTGTTGGCGCAGATTTTCTTCGCTGCCGTATCACCCCCCTAAAAGAGAGGAAGAGACCCGCCTGGGAGTTCGGGGGCCCGGCGGACATCATGAGGCTGCGCCCGGGCCTTAACTTCAACTTCACTGTCCTGGAACTGGAAGCGATGCTCAAGGAGATGTTCAAGCACGACCCTCAACATCCCGAATGGTTCAGGCTGCCGAAGGGCGTCGTCCCGTTGTGCAACAATTCCTCGCTCGATCGCATCCGTGCAATGATGCCATTGTGCGATTCGCATGGAATTGTTCCAACTTGGCAAGAGCCCACAGACGACGTCGTGCAGGAGTTCTTCGACGGCTTGGTGGAAGTGGCGGTCCGCTCCGATGAATAGAAGAGCCTCACCCGCGACACCACCGATGCGGAGATGCAGCGCATCGCCACTAGGGCGGAAGAGGCGGCAGCAGCCGCTGCCGCGGGCGAGTTTGGATTCACAGTGGAGGAGGCAGAGGCAGCAGAGGCGGCAAGCCTTGCCGAGCGAGAGTGGCTTGCTGGCGAGGAAGAGCTTGTCGGACCTGACGCCGAGTCGAGCGAGCCCGCCGAGGGTGCGAGCGGCCCGCCATCTTCAGGCAGCTTGCCGCAAGCAGAGCCCCCAGCGCAGCCCCCAGGTCCACCAAGAAGGCGTCTCTGCAAGGCTGGGGACGTAGCAGGGCGGCAGACGAGTCAACAGCCATCGCGCCGCGTGACACGCTCCACCGCGACCAGCGCTGTTGTCGTGGGAGCGCCTCATGCCGCTGCGGCAACTGGAGCGGGGTCCTCCCGGACCACCGCTTCTGCTCCTGTCGCTGCCCCCGCCAAGCGGTCAAGGGAACCCACTCCTCCGCCTCGTCGCGCCGAAGTGGGCCGGACTTCGACCTCTCCGCGCTCAGCTCCGACGAGGAAGAAGAAGAGTAAGATTCTCTGTTGTACTTGTAGTTCTTCAATTCTTGCTGTTTTTGTCTTGTATCTGATTTGCTTTACTCTGAACTCATTCCTTTTCAGGACCCTGGCCCAGAGAGCGGCGAAGAGAGCCAAGGCTCCGGTGATTGTCATCGAGGACGAGCCCACCGCGACAGCAGTGGGTGCGCCCGAGACCACCTTGCCGGACCCGGCAATCATTCCCCAAAGCAGCCCCCAGCGTAAGTATATGGTTTACTTCCCGCTGTTAGGCGCGCATGGGTGTTCTTTCTTTGCTGATATCTGACTGTTGGTTTGTGTAGGAGCAGAGCAGCCTCACCAGGAGCGCTCGGAAGCCGCCCCCGACATGACATCTGCTTCGACTACACCGCCAAGGGAGGATTCCCCGGCAAGGGAGCTTTCTCCGGCAAGGGAGAAGTCTCCGGCAAGGGACAGTTCTCCGGCAAGGGACGGTACCAGCGACCCCCCGGTGGTGGAGTCCATGACTGCAGATCCCAGTACAGGTAACCCTTCTTGCTTGAAAACTTCCCTTGGGTTCTTCTTCTTCTGATTTTCTTTTTGGATATTTGCTTGACTTTTCTCCCTCTTCCGGTCGTCAGATCCACCTTCCACGGAGCCGATGGAGACCGAGGTCGCCGGCGAGGAGAGCGCGCGCGGCAACACCGACGACGTCACTGCTACCGAAGAAGCAGCCGACGCCGATGATCCTGCCGGCGAGGAGGCCGCCAAAGCTGCCACCGCAGGGGCCGGCGAGGGGTCCGGCGATCGCACTGACGGCCCTGAGGCCGCAGGAGAGTCAGGCGCTACGCCGACCGCCGATCCCTCCGCCACTGATGCAGCCAGGCTCCGAAGAGCCCCAGCCCGGCGCCTATTTGAAGGCCGGCGACGGCGTATTCATCAAGCTCCCCTGGGCGTCAAGCTCCAGGGCGTCGGTCGAAGGAGAAACCTTTGATGGAGAGGTGCTCGCCTCCGCTGGGCTGACGCTGGTTGACGCGCCGAGCAGCAGCAGCGGCGAGTCTAAGGAGGAGCAGCTGCTACGGAAGCTGGTGTCGCTCTACTGCGCCCGACAAGCCAAGGTGGAATCCCGGGAAGCGCTTGTCGCGCAGGCGGGAGTGGACATCGAGAAGCGCGCGGAGGAGCTCCGGGAACGCAATCAGCAAAATCTCCGGTCCTTGGCAAAGGAGCGGGAGCAACTCGTCGAGGCACGGAAAGCCTTCCTCCTCGAGAAGGCGAAAGCTGAAGAGCAACAGCGACTTGCCGCCGAGGAGCTGTTTGCGCGGGAAGGCGAGTTGGCGCAGCGGAAGGTTAACCTTGACAGCCACGAGGAGGAGCTTGCCGCGCGCGAGCAAACATTCGGTGGGGCTCTCAAGGAAGCAGAGGATGATGCCGCAGCTGCCGAGGCCGCCAAGAAGGAGCTGGAGACGAAGGTAGTGCAGCTGGAGGCCGATCTCAAGACGAGCGGCGAAGAGCTTTCCACGCTCAAGCGTGAGCGCGAGAAGGACGCCTACGCCCATGGCGAGCTGCAGGGGCGTCTCATCGAGAAGGGCAAGGAGCTTAGCGCCGCCAAGGACTCCAACGCAGATCTTGAGTTGAAGCTGGCTACTTTGACCAAGACGCTGGACGGCGCCAAGGAGCAGGAGGTGGCCTTGAAGGAGGAAATCAAGGCCAACGAAGCGCTGCTGACGAGGGCCGCCGAAACCCAGAACACTTTTAGGGAGACTGTGGAACTCTGGACAGAGGGTCTCGTGAACATCGCCACAGTTATCGACGGGGAGCTGGCGCAGCTGGGGATGGAGGATCTCGGGTACTCCTCCGACGAGAACCTCCAACCCAGCGCCAAGCTCACCTTGTTCTTCAAAGGCGTGGCGACGGCCCTCTAGCGGCTCCGGGAGAAGATCCCAAAGCAGCTGGCCGACGAGTCGCGCACGATCTGTGTGGGAGTTGTTCAAAAGGTGTTGGTGAAGGTGGCCTTCCGCAACCCGGGCCTCAACCTCACCAATGTCCTCAAGAAGCTGTCGCCGGATGCTGATCTGGAAGTGCTCAAGGCCCTTGTCGCACCCATTGTGGACAAGGTGAGCGAGATCAAGAGGGTTGAGGGCGATCGCGTAGATTAGGCCGCCCGTTTTCCCCTTTTCTTGTCGCTGTTGGTCATGTTACGAGAACAATCCATTAGAGCTGCGACAAGCTATCTTGTAATATAACTTTATTTTGGGTATCGATTGCTATGTTATTTCCTTTACTTGATTCCTTCCTTTGTATGTTTTTGCCCTACGCTTTTAGGGAACTTGTCGGCGCAGGCACCTTAGCCGCGAGCACTGAGTGCGGGACGTCAGCAGCCTGCTGGCGGTGCCGCTACCGACAAGAAACCTTGTCGCAACTAGTCGCAGCTCACTTAAGTTGTTGAGCGGACTCGAAACAAAGTAAGGGCGCAGCTAGCTACGAGTTGGTTCCTCCGCGCACAGGTTTTCCATACAAAAGTACGGTCGCTTGAGGAAGATAACTTAAAAATTTTAAAACTGATTGCTCAAACTTTGGCAACTTAGCTTTTCTGTCGTTTGCTTCCCGATAAGGCGAAACTTTCTTGAACGACGCCTGGTCCACACCATTATCTTCTCCTTTCCCCCCGGCAAAATTGTGGGCGAGGGAACCTTCCTTTTCCTTGAGACAAAGAAAGAAGAGAAAATAAAGATATGGAGCCTTACGGCTCGTTATTGCTTACCAGGGGTAGGTGCTGCACAAAGTGTCAGATAACACATGAAAAAAATAGAAAGCACGAAATTGACAAGATGTGCGGAGCACATGAGCTTTATTTATGCACGAGGTCTACGCCCGGCTTTGTACAAAGGGTTACATGCAACAGCGGCAAGGCTTGTACAAAAGGTGGTTGCCGGAACAGGTTCCGGCAACCACGCCTTACGGGTAAAACTTACGAAGATGCTCAATGTTCCAGGAGTTGCTCACCGGAAAGCCATCTTCGGTCTCAAGGCGGACAGCGCCAGTCCTAGTGACTCGTTTCACCCGGTAAGGGCCTTCCCACTTCGGCGTCAACTTGTTGGAATTCTTGGCGGACTGAACGCGCCGAAGGACAAGGTCGCCTTCCTCGAGACTTTGGGCATTAACTTTGCGGCTATGGTAGCGGCGCAAAGCTTGCTGGTATCGAGCAGCTCGTACAGCAGCCTGAAGACGGTCTTCCTCAAGGAGCAGAGCGTCATCTTATCGCAGCTGCTCTTGCTCAAGCTCATCATAAGCGAGCACTCGAGGCGACCCGTATACGAGTTCCGTGGGGAGAACTACCTCTGCTCCATAGACTAGAGCGAAAGGTGTCTGGCCAGTGGCTCGATTTGGCGTCGTCCTGATCGACCAAAGAACCATCGGCAGCTCCTCGATCCAGTTCTTTCCGCACTTGTGCAGCCTGTCGAAAGTCCTGGTCTTGAGCCCGTGCAGCACTTCAGCATTTGCCCTCTCCGCTTGACCGTTACTTCTCGGGTGAGGAACAGAAGCGAAGCAGACCTTGGCGCCAAGATTTTGGACGTACTGCATGAAGGTGCGGCTCATGAATTGCGTGCCGTTGTCGGTGATGATCCTGTTAGGGATCCCGAAATGGCAAACAATCGACCTGAAGAACTTGACTGCTGACTGTGCTGTCACCTTCCTCACTGCTTCCACTTCCGGCCACTTTGTGAACTTGTCGATTGCAACGTACAAGTACTCAAAGCCCCCGACAGCTCGGGGAAAGGGGCCGAGGATGTCGAGCCCCCAGACCGAAAATGGCCAGGATAAAGGGATCGTCTGGAGAGCTTGAGCTGGCTGGTGTATCTGCTTGGAATGGAACTGGCACGCTTCACACTTGGTTACTTGTGCAGTTGCATCCTGGAGGGCTGTCGGCCAAAAGAAACCTTGCCGAAACACTTTGCCGGCAAGTGCTCTTGCGCCAATGTGGTGGCCACATATACCTCCATGTATCTCTGCCAACAGCTTTTGTCCATCTTCCCGGTGAATACACTTCAATTTCACACCGTTGAGTCTTCTTTTGTACAGTGTGTTGTCAACAAACTGGTACATACTTGACTGCCGGGCTACTCTTTCCGCTTCTTCTTGCTCTTCGGGAAGTTCTCCTGTCTGAAGGAAACGGACAATCTGTTGTACCCATGCTAGAGCTTGCGGCTCGACAACAAGGACTAAAGGCACATATGCTGCTGTGGGAACATCTTCTATGGCGAGAACCTGCGGCTCAGCCGGAGCTTGATGTTCCCCGGCAAGCTTGCCGGAGCAAAACTTGTCGGGAGCGTCTGCTTCAACGGGACAAACCCTAGGGCTTGCCGGAGCAGACTGCTCCTCAGCACCCTTGGTGTTGACCTTGGGGACCTTTTTGGCGGCGGCTTCGGGGAGCTCTACCGGAAAATAGTCACCAGAAATCAACTTCCTCTTCTTGCTCTGTCCGGTCGATGGCGTTACAGACGGTTGAGTCAGTTTAAGCACAAAGATCTCTGGTTCCACAGGTAACTTAAGTGCAGCGCACTTTGACAGGCCATCGTCAATGTCGTTCTGAGCTCTCAGAACATGTTCCATCTGTTGGCCGTCAAAGTGGTCTTCTAACTTTCTCACTTCGTCAACGTAGGCTTCCATCAACGGACTCTGATAATTCTTGTTCACTTGGCGGACGACAAGCTGCGAGTCACCCCTGACAATGAGCTTCTTGATCCCAAGGTCTGCTGCGATCCTGAGACCGGCAAGCAAACCTTCATACTCTGCGGTATTGTTTGTTGCTTGCTCCTTGGGAAAGTGCATCTGGACTACGTACTTGAGGTCTCCCCGGTGGGTGCGACAAGTAGCACGCCCGCACCGGTGCCTTGCAGCGAGAAGGCACCATCAAAGTACATCAGCCACTCTTTGCTTGCTTCCTTGACGGGGATGCTCGTTTCTGGAATTTCTTCATCTGGTGTTGGCGTCCACTCTGCTATGAATTTTGCCAATGCCCGGCTCTGAATAGTTGAAGTGCTCCCAAACTTGAGGCCAAAGCTTGACAGTTCTAGTGCCCACTGGACAATCTTGCCTGTTGCATCTGGATTCTGCAGTATCCTCTTCAGCGGAAAACGAGTGACAATTGTGATCTCATGTGCTTGGAAGTAATGGAGCAGCTTTCTCGAGGCCATGAGAAGGCCGAAAAGCAATTTCTGCACACCAGAGTACCTTGATCTAGCCCCCTGCAGAAAGGAACTGACAAAGTAAACTGGGCGCTGCACCATTTTCCTCTGTATCTCCTCATGTGCCTGCGCAGATCCACCCTTGTCGGGACCAGAGCTTGTCGGCGAAGCCCCCTGCTTGTCGCTGGATGCATCTGCCGCGGTTGCTGGCTCATCATCTGCCTCCCTCTCCGCTACTAACGCAACACTAACCACTTGATTGGTTGCCGCTATATACAGCAGCAACTTCTCTTGTGGCTTAGGTGCGACAAGTGTTGGAGTGGAGGACAGGTATCTCTTTAAGTCCTGCAGCGCAGCCTCCGCTTCCGGAGTCCATTTCATTGGACCTGCCTTTTTCAATATTTTGAAAAATGGCAGGGCGCGCTCAGCAGACTTAGAGATAAACCTGCTGAGAGCAGCAACGCAACCGGCAAGTCTTCGTACATCCTTGACGCGCTTTGGTGCTTCAATCTGCTCAATGGCCTTGATCTTGTCGGGATTGGCTTCAATTCCCCGCTGAGACACGAAGAACCCGAGAAGCTTGCCGGAGGGGACTCCAAACACACACTTCTCGGGGTTAAGCTTGAGGTTGATCTTGCGCAGATTTGCAAAGGTTTCGTCTAAATCCTGAATCAGAGTTGCCTTGTCCTTGCTCTTGACCACTATGTCATCCATGTAGGCTTCCACATTTCTGTGCATTTGTGGCTCAAAAGCGTCATGGACTACCCTTGCAAATGTTGAACCAGCATTCTTTAATCCGAAAGGCATCCGTATGAAACAGTATGTGCCACATGGAGTGATGAATGCGGTCTTCTCTTCATCCTCTTCTGCCATGAAGATCTGATGATATCCTGAGTATGCGTCAAGAAATGAAAGCAAGTCACATCTGGCCGTGGAGTCAACAATCTGGTCAATGCGCGGCAAGGGAATGGCTCTTTGGGACAAGCTTTATTAACATCGGTAAAGTCGATACAAAGCCTCCATTTCCCATTTGCCTTGCGCATGACTACAGGATTGGCCAACCACGTAGGATGGAGCACTCCTCTGACAAGGCCTGCTGCTTCCAATTTCTTGATTTCTTCTGCGATGAATTCTTGGCGCTCCACTGCTTGTTTCCTGACCTTCTGCTTGACGGGCCGCGCATGAGGACAGGCGGCAAGGTGGTGCTCGATTACTTTCCTGGGAACACCGGGGATGTCAGACGGTTGTCACACAAACATGTCGACGTTCGGCCGCAGGAAAGCAATGAGCGCGCTTTCCTATTTAGGGTCGAGAGTGGCACTGATGGTGAAGGTACCACCAGTGCCGTCCTCCTTGGCGGGCACCTTCTTGGTCTCTGGCGGAGCTGCCATTGTCTTCTTACACTTGCCGGTGGAGCTCGATGGTGCGTCCTCGACGGTAGCGCAGCACTCCGAGGAGGTGCACTTGCCGGAGTGGGCATCAGAGCTCTTGCCGGACTTGGTCTTCTTCTTCCCCCCGGGAGCTTCAGCGGCAAGTGACTTGCGTTCTGCTGCGGCTGTTGCTTCCCGGTAGATCTTGTTGGTGCAGATAAGAGCATCCTTCTTGTCGCCAGGGACAGAGATGACACTTATCGGGCCTGGCATCTTCAGCATGTTGTATGCATAGTGAGAGGCTGCCATGAATTTGGCGAGTGCTGGACGGCCGAGTATCCCATTGTAGGGCAATGGAAAGTCAGCAACGTCAAAAGTGACCCTCTCAGTCCTGAAGTTCAACTCGCTGCCAAATGTCACCGGCAACGTGATCTTTCCCTTTGGCTTGCTCCTTCCCGGATTGATTCCTTGGAATGTGCTGGTCTCTTCGAGCTCGCTGTCAGGGGTCTGGAGTTTCTGAAGTACCGCGGAGGAGATCAGGTTCAAGCCGGCCCCGCCGTCAACTAGCATCTTAGTGACCTTGAGGTTGCGGATAGTTGGTGAAACCAACATCGGCAAGCACCCGACCGCGGTTATGCGATCAGGGTGGTCCTCAATATCAAAGATGATAGGCGTGCTGGACCATTTCAGAGGCTTGTGTGACTCGACGGGTGGTTCTGCCGCATTGACTTCCCGCACCCACTGCTTGAGTTGGCGGTGTGAAGTATGCAGAGAAGCACCGCCGTCAACGCACAGGACCTCTGTGGCTTTCTGGAACTCCTGCTCATCAGCCTCGTCATCATCCATATCTTCATCGTCGTCGTCATCTTCATCCTTGTCGCGGCCGCGGGGAGGTCTGTCTCCTTGCCGCTGCTTGGCCTTGCCGCGGCGTCCTCCCCGGCCGGGGCGCTTCTTGCCGGATCCTCCAGTACCTTCTTGGGCCTTCTCCTTGTCGCATCGCTCGTATTCAGCCTTTTGCTGCTCGACAAGCAGCTCAACCTTCTTGCAACTCTGGAGATCATGGCCCTTGGTGTGGTGGATCTTGCAATACTGCTTGCCGGTGCCGTCCTGCTTGTCGGCGACCGCCACAGCTTCGGCTTTCTTGGCGTCACCTCCATTGCCGGACTTCTCAACAGCTAGTACATCTTTGCCTTTCTTTTTCCTGTTGTTCCGCCGCCGGTTTTTCCTTGCCGGGGCAGCATCCTCACTATCAGATCCTCCCGCTCTAGTATTCTCTCCGGGGAGTTTCCTCCCTTCCTTAGCACGTGCACACTTGTCGGCCAGGGCGTATAGCTCACTGACGTCTCTGATCTTGCACATCGCCATCGCCTCCCGCATCCTGCGGTTTCGCACGTTCTGATGGAACACGCTGATGACCGCGGCAGGGTGGACATCTGGGATGTTGCGCTGTACATGGTTGAATCTCTGAATGTACTTGCGCAGGGGCTCTCCTTCCTTCTGGGCGAGCAGATGAAGATCGCTCTCTTGGCCATGAGGCTTGTGGCCGCCTGTAAAGGCGCCGACAAACTGATGGCACAGATCTGCCCAGGAGGATATGGAGTTGTCCGACAAGTGCATGAGCCAGGACCTGACATTGGGCTTGAGCACCAGCGGGAAGTAGTTGGCAAGGATCTTGTCGTCTCGCCCCCCGGCAGCTTGCACCGCGATGGTGTAGATGCTGAGGAACTCCGACAGATGCAACTTGCTGTCGTACTTCTCTGGTATGTCTGGCTTGAAATTCTTTGTGCTGGGCCACTGGACTTGCCGCAGCTCACGAGTGAACGCAGGGCAACCTACCGTGTATGGCAAGTCGTCTGGTTCCCCTGGCGCATGCATGTCGACAGTGTGCCCAGCGCGCTGGCCTGATTGACGCCGCGCTTCTCTTTGACGCTCGATGTGAGTACGAGCGTCTTCTTGCTGTCGTTCGTGAAGAACTTGGCGCTGATCGCGACGAGCTCATGGAACTGATGACGCGGTGGAGTCGCTGTCGAGGTTGACCCGGCGAGTCGGTGATCTTGGCCTTCGGGGCGGAGAGTGCACGGTGGTTGCACCCCCACCGGTTTTGTCGCCATCGGCTCGTGCCTGGCAGTCTTGCCGCGGCTGCGATGCATTCGGCTGCCGTGGAGTGTCGCCGTTGGCGAAGCCGACGAGACTCTGAATGGTGGCCCTCCATTCGTCGATCTTGTCTGCTGTTGGAGGGTAATCAAGGAGCAGTTGAGCTCGTGCCAGAGCTTCTGCTGGAGTGGAGGGTGGCAGTGGCGAACGGTGTGAGGAGCAGGATATGCTCGGACTTCTAACTATGTTAGAAGGAGCAGCATCCCGTCCAGGCGACCATGTCCTGCTCGTGCCAGCATGTTGGCGCGCATGCTGGTCTTGAGCATCCCGAGATCCACCAGCTCGATCTCGGTCCAACGAACGTATGGTACCGCGAGTACCATGACGTTGTTGGTCCCGCACCTCCTGAGATGGGAGCGGTGCATGTACGGACGCCGAGGTCTGTGCAGCCTTGTCCTTGGACCTGGCGGCATCGTGAGCTCCCTCGTCGACGCCCGTTCTTCCGCCGGCGTCTACCCCACCACCCGTTTGCTCCGGCGGCGGTGGGATCGACGTGGACGGAGCAGCCACCTCCGAAGCCTTCTTCTTCGGTGGCATGTCGATGAAGATGATGAAGATCTAGCTCGCGTGAATGCCGGATCAGGTTCATACAACCTCGACGCCCCCTACCTGGCGCACCAAAGATGTCGTGGGACGAACACCTATGGGGCCGGCGGACCGGGCCCCTTTCGGTTCGGCGGGGGGCGGAGATCGCACGAAGAGCAGATCGAGGCAGAGCACACGAGCGATTTACCCAGCTTCGGAGCTCTCCGGAGAGATAATACTCCTACTGCTGCATGTCTGATTGTATTGGGTTCTTGCTCGGGAGCGCAAAGTGCTACAGTACACACTAGCTGCTAACGAGACCGAGCGTGAGTGTTTTCTGGTTTTCCCCCACCCCCCTCTACGTTGCGCATGGGCCTCCTTTTATATGCTCAAGGGGTCACCGACAGGTGGCAACGCAGATAAGGGCAAAAATGGAAAAGGAATTGCGGTTGGTACACCTACTTGTACACTGTATCCGACCTAACTCTGACGGTAGGGGACAAAGGCATTAAATGCCCGTCTGTGTCGCTCAAACAGTGCAGAAAAGGGACCGTCAGGGGCACCACCGCTTGCCACGATGGTAATCTTGTCAGCGTCGCTTGCCACCTCGCACCGCTGGCTGCACAGCCTCTTGCCACGCGTGTCTGGAAAGGTCCCAGGGCGACACATTGGTGGATGTGCTGGAGCACGGGTACAGAGTGGTAGTTTGCCGCGGCAAGCGCCTTGCCGTGATCGTTGTCTTGTCGCGTCCGGAAGCTTGTCGCTCACCGGGCCTTGCCGGGACGCGTGGCGCGTCGTGGCAAGTTCGTTGAAATGCCTTGGTTGGCCTTCCCGGCAAGCTCCTCTTGCCGGGGTCTTGTCTCCTTGGCTTAAACACTTTGTTCTTGAATGGCTCCAAAGGAACCACGGAGGACCTTGGCGGTCATCCAGCAAGCCTTGCTGCGGGGCGCTGCGACTGCCCGTGCACAAGTTCGGGATACTAGGGTACCCCTACTCTAGTACACCGACACGCTCAGACGCCCGACTGTGGCATTTCTTTTAAAGCCCTTTATGTGGTGTCGCTCAGACGCCCGACTGTGGCATTTCTTTTAAAGCCCTTTATGTGGTGTCGCTCAGACGCCCGACTGTGGCATTTCTTTTAAAGCCCTTTATGTGGTGTCGCTCAGACGCTCGACTGTGGCATTTCTTTTAAAGCCCTTTATGTGGTGTCGCTCAGACGCCCGACTGTGGCATTTCTTTTAAAGCCCTTTATGTGGTGTCGCTCAGACGCCCGACTGTGGCATTTCTTTTAAAGCCCTTTATGTGGTGTCGCTCAGACGCCCGACTGTGGCATTTCTTTTAAAGCCCTTTATGTGGTGTCGCTCAGACGCTCGACTGTGGCATTTCTTTTAAAGCCCTTTATGTGGTGTCGCTCAGACGCCCGACTGTGGCATTTCTTTTAAAGCCCTTTATGTGGTGTCGCTCAGATGCCCGACTATGGCAATTCTTTTAAATCCCTTTATGTGGTGTCGCTCAGACGCCCGACTGTGGCATGCTTGTTATTTATTTCATAATTTTTAATAATTCTATGACATTGCATACTCATATATTACATGCTTACACACATCAGAGTTATATTTATCTTTTGTGACTGACGTCATGAGTATAAAATATTTTTAGCACATCGTCGTTATATTATACCCGTGTTCATAATGTTTGCGAGTACATTCAAAGTATTCACTGGCTTGTCCCTGGCTATTGTCTTGGCTAGATTTCTTGCGCGGAAAGGAGCGACCGTGTTGATAGCCCCGGAACCCACACAATGGAGATAGCAGCCTCGCGAAGATAGGAGTTAACCTGGTTAGCTGTTCCCGTGGGAAATGGAGTCCCATAGACACTGATGTTTCACAACCCGCTTCCGCCATCAACCACTAGAAACCATTTGTTGTACTTACAGACCAAAATGGTCTTGTACTGCATATTCTGTATTTTGCTTGGAATTTGTGTATCAAGTTGATGCCTCATCAACTAATAGTAATCCTGGGGCTGATGAGCACGACGGTCAATTTCTGGAAATTTAATCCCCGGAAAGCCGGTCGCCACAATTTCACGGTTCATTAAAACGAACCAGCTTTGCTTACAGCCACACCAGATTCTTTTACCTAGTTTTTCTGTTTTTTATAGATGGCCATCGCACTATACCCTTCAAGGACACCTCACAATGGAGAAAAAGGCGCAGACGTCCAGCAGGGCCCCGCATTAAGGTTTCTTTTTTAGATTAAGACCCTGTGTAAACCTTTTTTATCTCTCTTTGTTCTATACTTTCCTGGCATGTAAAATGTCCAAGAAAGATATTGGCATTACCTGTAAATATATGGCTCGCTATACTAAAGTGGATGTCATAGAAGCAACTTGGATCGTATTGTGTTTTGAGACTTATGCTCTCACCACCTGCGCTTTTTCCCCATGTTGGATTGCCACACATGCCTTGATACCAGGGTCTATCACCAGGGGCTGTATTCAGCCCGGTGTATATTGTAAAGTTCGAAACCTATAGGGAGTGTTCGGCATCACGAGTTTGGCCTTATATGTATCAGCTCCGAATCATGTCTTTGGTCAATAGTTGGGTTGCCCGGCTCCTGTGCTTACTACCTTACGTTTCTCTATATTGGCTGGGGTAGTAAAGGGAGAACTACTACGATTGTGTCCTGGCTAGTCCGGATGAGCACATCTATAGAGAAAGCCGTAAACTAACTGTCATGATGCGGCGAGAGTTGGTCAACCACTCGATGACTCATCGAAATCTTCGCGATTCCCTCTGTATTAAATGAAGGGCCGTTATCCTGGTCACATATGTAAACGCACCGTATTCAGATAACCGCGGGCATACCAGGGGCTATATAGTAGCCCCACCGTCAAACTCCTATGGCTAAGTGAAAGTGTTAAAGCCCTATAGTCTGATTGCCTAGTTCGCCGCACTAACACCTCCTTAACAGACCAAGACGTTGGGTCAAGTGTGATCAAGTGCTTTTCCGAACACCCCCGTGTTATACGCGAGGGGGCTGAAGCCGACGACTACAAACTTTCAGATTATATATATATAAAAGGACGGCTGCACACGAGGCTCCAAAACTTTTTGGGCAAAAAGTATAAAAACATGGCCTTAAATATATCATAATATTGTTATTACAATTTTGATACACTTTACTCGAACATAATATTTTTTGAGCACTGACCCTCTATCAAGCAGGCACCCTCCAGGTCGGCCTCAAAATAATGCTCTGGCATATGATTGTCCTCGCCCTCGGGTGGACCTCGCGATGCAATATCGGTGGCCTTCAGCTTCACCCAATACGTCTTAACGCGGGTGATGACCCACAACTGTAGGGGATCAATCGTAGTCCTTTCCATAAGTAAGAGTGTCCAACCCAACGAGGAGCAGAAGGAAATGATAAGCGGTTTTCAGTAAGGTTTTCTCTGCAAGCACTGAAATTGTAGGTGATACATAGTTTTGTGATAAGATAAATGGTAATGAGTAACAAGTAAATAAAGTAAATAAAGTGCAGCAAGGTGGCCCAATCCTTTATGTAGCGAAGGATAAGCCTGGGCAAGTTCTAATAGTGAGAAAGGAGCTCCCGAGGACACATGGGAATTATCGTCAAGCTAGTTTTCATCACGTTCATATGATTCGCATTTGGTACTTTGATAATTTGATATCTGGGTGGACCGGTACTTGTGTACTGCCCTTACTTGGACAAGCATCCCACTTATGATTAACCCCTATTGCAAGCGTCCGCAACTACATAAGAAGTATTAAGGTAAACCAAACCACAACATTAAACATATGGATCCAAATCAGCCCCTAACGAAGCAACGCATAAACTAGGGTTTAAGCTTCTATCATTCTAGCAACCCATCATATACTTATTACTTCCCCATGCCTTCCTCTAGGCCCAAATAATGGTGAAGTGTCATGTAGTCGACGTTCACATAACACCACTAGAGGAAAAGACAACATACATCTCATCAAAATATCGAACGAATACCAAATTCACATGACTACTAATACCAAGACTTCACCCATGTCCTCAGGAACAAACGTAACTACTCACAAAGCATATTCATATTCATAATCAGAGGAGTAATAATATGCATAAAGGATCTGAACATATGATCTTCCACCAAGTAAACCAATTAGCATCAACTACAAGGAGTCATCAACACTACTAGCAACCCACAGGTACCAATTTGTGGTTTTGATACAAGATTGGCTACAAGAGATGAACTAGGGTTTTGAGAGGAGATGGTGCTGGTGAAGATGTTGATGGAGATTGACCCCCTCCCGATGAGAGGATCGTTGGTGATGACGTTGGTGATGATTTCCCCCTCCCGGAGGGAAGTGTCCCCGACAGAACAGCTCCGCTGGAGCACTAGATTGATTCCACCAAGGTTCCGCCTCGTGGCGGCGGAGTTTCGTCCCGTAAGCTTGCCCATGATTTTTTCCAGGGTAAAAGCGATGATATAGCAGAAGATGGACACCGGAGGCCCACCAGGGGGCCCAGGAGATAGGGGGTGCGCCCCCTATGTCCTGGACAGGGTGTGGGCCCCCTGGCGTATTTCTTTCGCTCAGAAATTCTTATTAATTCCAAAAAGTCGTTTCGTGGAGTTTCAGGACTTTTGGTGTTGTGCAGGATAGGTTTCCAACGTTTGCTCCTTTTCCAGCCAGAATTCCAGCTGCCGGCATTCCCCCTCTTCATGGTAAACCTTGTAAAATAAGAGAGAATAGCCATAAGTATTGAGATATAATGTGTAATAACAGCCCATAATGCAATAAATATTGATATAAAAGCATGATGCAAAATGGACGTATCAACTCCCCCAAGCTTAGACCTCGCTTGTCCTCGAGCGGAAGCCGAAATTGAAAAATATGTCCACATGTTTAGAGATAGAGGTGTCGATAAAAATAAAATATGGATATGAGGGCATCATGATCATTCTTATAACAGTAACATATATAAAATTTATCATATGATTTCTTATGCTCAAGTAACAATCAATTCACAATGTCAAGTATGGTTCAAAAACTTCATTGGGAACTAACTATAATCTCAGTCATTGAAGCAATTGCAATTGATCGTAACATCAGAAAGAGTCAACAATAGAGCTTTTCAGCAAGCTCACATACTCAACTATCTTGTAGTCTTCTATAATTGCTAACACTCACGCAATACATGTGGTTATGGAGTTTCAGCCAGACACTGAGAGAGATAGGGGCTTATTGTGTTGCCTCCCAATGTATTCACCTTTAGGTGATGTCAACAATAATAGCCCATGCTAACTTATATCCAATTGGATATATATATCATGATCTTTCAAACACGAGGAGCTTGCCAAAGGATAAAATGAAAAAGGGAAAGCTGAGGATCACCTTGAATCAAGCATAAAGTAAAAACATAAAGTAAAAGATAGACCCTTCACAGAGGGAAGCAGAGGTTGTCATGTGCGTTTAGGGTTGATGCACAAAATCTTAATGCAAAAGAACGTCACTTTATATTGCCCCTTGTATGTGGACCTTTATTATGTAGTCTGTCGCTTTTATTACTTCCACAACAAGTTCGTACAAAGCTTATTTTCTCTGCATTAATAAGTCATACATATTTAGATAGCAATTTTTTTTGCTTGCAACATGACAACTTACTTGAAGGATCTTACTCAATCCATAGGTAGGTATGGTGGACTCTCATGGCAAAACTGGGTTTACGGGTATTTGGAAGCACAAGTAGTATCTCTACTTGGTGCAAGGAATTTGGCTAGCATGAGGGAGAAAGGCAAGCTCAACATGTTTGGAAGGTCAATGACAATATACTTTAACTGAGATGTCGGAAAACATAAACCATTACGTTGTCTTCCTTGTCCAACGTCAACTCTTTTAGCATGTCATACTTAATGAGTGCTCCCAATTATAAAAGGTGTCCAAGATAATATATTTATATGTGAACCCCTCTTTCCTTATCACTTCCTATTAATTGCAACGATGACCAAGGCTACGTTCATCAACTCTCAACAATTTTTATGCCTCATACTTTCTATGTGTGAAGTTATCACTATCCATAAGATCAATAAGAACTCTTTTATTCTTTCTACTTTCTCAAGATCATAGCAACATAGAAAAGCCCTTGACTGAACACTAATCTTTATTATAGATAGCTCACGGACTCGATTACAAAAAGAGATCACAAAGCAAAACTCAACTACTTGATATCAAAACTTCAATCTACTAGATCAAGATACTACTAAAAGGATTGAACTAAATAAAACGGTAAAGATAGGAGTGTGATGGTGATATGATACCGGGGCACCTCCCCCAAGCTTGGCAGTTGCCAAGGGGAGTGCCCATACCCATGTGATTATTTCCTCGGAGGTGATGGAGGTGGTGATGTTGACGGTGGATAATCACACATCGAGCGTAAAAGCTCCTCCAACTTGCGGATAATGCCCTTGAGTACGGCGATATGATCCTTCAACAGAATATTCTCCTGTGTAAGATATTTGTTCTGTATGCGAGCTAACTCAATCATCTTGAAAGCTTCAATCTCTGTTGGAGTGAAAAGGTTAGGTAAAGGTTGAGGGATGTCTTCGTCTTTCACTGCCGGAGCTTGAACCTCCATGGCCTTCTTGATCCCTTCATCCTTGTTGATATCTTCGTTCTTCTCTTTTCAGCTCTATCTTCAATAGCCAAGCATCCTTGTCTTCGTTGTTGGAGGAGGGTGAAGTCATGGTGCTCTAGATCTGCAACGGAAATAGCTCGAAACGAAAACTGAGGATATTTGCATGATACGGTGGTCAAAACCTTCGGGAGTATATATAATGAATTTTACCGACGGAGTCCGCGAGGCACACGAGGTGCCCACGAGACAGGGGGCGCCCAGCAGGGGGGGCGCGCCCTCCACTCTCGTGGGAGCCTTGTGTCCCTTTCGGACTACTTCTTTCTTCCTTAAATTCTTAAATATTCCAAAACTGATAAAAATTGCCATTGGAGTCGTTTTGGAGTCGGTTTACTTACCGTACCACATACCTATACCTTTTCGGAGTCTGCAACGTTCTGGAAAGTGTCCCTTATGTATTCCTCGGGGGTTACAGTTTCAATAATATTAGTTTCAACATTGATAGGATTACCTGAAACATAATGTTTAATTCTTTGACCGTTTACCACCCTCGGACTCGTGCCTTCAAAGTTGTTGATTTTTATAGCACCAGAATGATAGACCTCCTCGATAATGTAAGGACCTTACCATTTTGAGAGGAGTTTTCCTGCAAAAAAATCTTAAACGGGAGTTGAATAATAATACATAATCTCCTACGTTAAACTCACGCTTTTGTATCCTTTTATCATGACAGCGTTTGACTTTTTTCTTTGAATAGATTGGCATTCTCATATGCCTGGGTTCTCCATTCATCAAGTGAGCTAATATCAAACAACCTCTTCTCACCGGCAAGTTTGAAGTCATAATTGAGCTCCTTAATAGCCCAATATGCCTTATGTTCAAGTTCAAGAGGCAAATGACATGCTTTTCCATAAACCATCTTATATGGAGACATACCCATAGGATTTTTGTATGCAGTTCTATAAGCCCATAATGCATCATCAAGTTTCTTCAACCAATTCTTTCTAGATCTATTCACAGTCTTTTGCAAAATTAATTTGAGCTCTCTATTGCTCAACTCTACTTGAACACTAGACTGCGGATGATAAGGAGATGCGATTCTATGATTGACATCACACTTTGCAAGCATCTTACAGAAAGCACCATGAATAAAATGTGAACCACCATCAGTCATAAGATATCTAGGGACTCCAAACCTCGGAAAAATAACTTCTTTAAGCATTTTAATAGAAGTGTTATGATCAGCACTACTAGTTGGAATAGCTTCTACCCACTTAGTAACGTAATCAACAGCAATTAAAATATGTGTATAACCATTAGAGGCAGGAAAAGGTCCCATATAATCAAAGCCCCAAACATCAAACGGTACAATAACAAGAGAATAATTCATTGGCATTTCTTGACGTCTACTAATGTTACCTATTCTTTGACATTCATCACAAGATAAGACAAACTTACGAGCATCTTTGAAGAGAGTAGGCCAATAAAAACCAGATTGTAGTACCTTGTGTGCAGTTCTATCTCCAGCGTGGTGTCCTCAATAAGATTCAGAGAGACACTTACGTAGAATTTGTTCCTGCTCATGCTCAGGCACACAACGTCTAATAACACCATCTACTCCTTCTTTATAAAGGTGTGGATCATCCCAGAAGTAATGTCTTAAATAATAAAAGAACTTTTTCTTTTGCTGGTATGTGAAGTTAGGCGGTATATATTTAGCAACAATGTAATTAGCATAATCAGCACACCAACGAGCAGTACAAGAAGCATTGACGACCGCTACTTGTTCATCAAGAAAGCTATCATTAATAGGCAGTGGGTCATCAAGAACATTCTCTAACCTAGACAAGTTATTTGCAACGGGGTTCTCAGCTCCCTTTCTATCAATAATATGCAAGTCAAATTCTTGGAGCAAGAGAACCCATCTAACGAGTCTAGGCTTAGCATCTTTATTTTCCATAAGATATTTAATAGCAGCATGATCAGTGTGAATAGTGACTTTGGAATCAACAATATAAGGTCTAAACTTATCACATGCAAACACAACTGCTAAGAACTCTTTTTTAGTAGTAGCATAATTTCTCTAGGCAGTATCAAGAGTCTTACTGGAATACTAGATAACATTCAATTTCTTATCAACTCTTTGCCCCAGAACAACACCTACAGCATAATCACTAGCATCACACATAATTTCAAAAGGTAAATTCCAATCAGGCGGCTGAACAATAGGTGCAGTGATCAAAGCTTTCTTAAGTACTTCAAATGCTTCTACACAATCATCATCAAAGACAAAAGGAATATCTTTTTGCAATAAATTAGTCAGAGGCCTAGAGATTTTAGAAAAGTCCTTAATGAACCTCCTATAAAAACCGGCGAGACCAAGGAAACTTCTTATACCTTTTATGTCCTTGGGACATGGCATATTTTCAATAGCATCAACTTTGGCTTTATCAACTTCAATACCTCTCTCGGAGATCTTGTGCCCCAAGACAATGCCTTCATTAACCATAAAGTGACACTTTTCCCAATTCAAGACGAGACTAGTGTCTTCGCATCTCTGCAAAACTCGATCAAGGTTGCTCAAACAATCAACAAAGGAGGATCCATAGACGGAGAAGTCATCCATGAATACCTCACAAATCTTTTCACAAAAATCAGAGAATATAGCCATCATGAATATTTGAAAGGTAGAAGGTGCATTACATAAACCAAAAGGCATACGTCTATAAGCAAAAGTACCAAAATGGCAAGTGAAAGTAGTTTTAGATTGATCCTTCGCTAATACAGGTATCTGAGAGAAACCAGAATAACCATCTACAAAGCAAAAATGTGTGTTTGGATAGTCTTTCTAGCATTTGATCAATAAAAGATAAAGGGTAATGATCTTTCTTAGTAGCTTTATTTAACTTACGGAAATCAATTACCATCCTATAACCTGTAATAATTCTTTGCAGTATCAATTCATCTTTATCATTAGGAACAACGGTAATACCTCCCTTTTTAGGAACACAATGGACAGGGCTTACCCATTCACTATCAGCAACGGGATAAATAATACCTGCCTCAAGGAGCTTTAGTATCTCCTTTCTTACCACTTCCTTCATCTTGGGATTTAATCGTCTTTGAGGATCTCTAACTGGTTTGGCATCGTCCTCCAATGTAATTTTGTGTTGGCATAACGTGGGACTAACGCCCTTAAGATCATCCAGAGTATATCCAATAGCTGCTCGGTGCTTCTTCAGAGTTTTCAATAATCTTTCTTCTTCTTTCTCTGAAAGGTTAGCACTAATAATAACAGGATATATTTATTTTTCATCAAGATAAGCATACTTAAGATCATCAGGTAATGCTTTGAGTTCAAACACGGGATCACCCTTGGGTGGAGGGGGATCCCCAAGAATTTCAACGGGAAGGTTATGCTTCAGCATAGGTTCCTGTTTAAGGAACAGTTCATCTATTTCCTCCCTTTCCAACATATCGTTTTCATGGTCTAGCAAATATTGTTCTAACGGATCAGTTGGAGGAACAGCAATGGAAGAAAGACCAATAATCTCATCCTTACTAGATGGTTCCCTATCACGAGGTTGTCTACTAAACTTAGCAAAATTAAACTCATGAGACATACCATCTATGCCAACCGTGACAATATTCTTTTCACAATTAATCTTAGCACTAGCTGTATTCAAGAAGGGTCTACCAAAAATAATGGGACAAAAGTCATCTTGTGGGGAACCAAGAACAAGAAAATCAGTAGGGTATTTAACCTTCCCGAATAAGAATTCAACATCTCTAACAATCCCAAAGGGTTTAATGGTATCCCTATTAGCAAGCTTAATAGTGACATCAATGTCTTCTAATTCAATGGGTGCAATGTCATGCATAATTTCTTGGTACAAGGTATAAGGTATTGCACTAGCACTAGCACCCATATCACATAAGCCATGATAACAATGATCGCCTATTTTAACAGAAATAACAGGCATGACTACGACAGGTCTACGTGTCTTGGTATCAGGTCTAGCAATATTAGCAGTCTCACCACAGAAAGAAATAACATGCCCATCTAAATCCTCATCCAAGAGATCTTTAACCATAGCAATACTAGGTTCAACATTAATTTGCTCAGGAGGTGTATAAGTCCTAGTATTACTCTTACGAACAATAGTCGAAGCTTTAGCATGATCCCTTATCCTAATAGGGAAAGGAGGTTTTTCAACATAAGTAGTAGGAACAATAGGATCACTATAGGTAATAGTCTTTTATTTGACTGTAATAGGTGCAACTAGTTTCACTTCAACAGGAGGATTATATTTAAACCACTTCTCTTTAGGGAGATCAACATGAGTAGCAAAAGATTCACAGAAAGAAGCTACTATCTTAGAGTCAAGTCCATACTTAGCGCTAAATCCACGAAAAGCATCGGTATCAATAAAAGATTTAACACAATCAAACTTAGGTATCATACCTGACTCCTTACCATCGTCGGAACCCCAATCTTCAGAGTTGCGTTGAATTCTTTCCAATAAGTCCCATTTGAAATCAATAGTCTTCAGCATATAAGAACCAGCACAGGAAGTATCGAGCAGGTTGCGATTATCAAGAGAATGCCGAGCATAAAAGTTCTGAATAATCATTTCCCAAGAGAGCTCATGATTTGGGCATGAAAACAACATTGACTTAAGCCTCCCCCAAGCTTGAGCGATGCTTTCGCCTTCGCGAGGCCAGAAATTATATATGTAATTACGATCAGGATGAACAAGATGCATAGGATAGATCTTCTGGAATTCCAAGATCTCGTGTCATCACATAGCCTATACCATGTCAATCCATCTCCCTTCAAAGATAAAGGGAATACCTTATTTTTGACAACATCATCGGGAATACCTGCACGCTTAAATAATCCACAAACTTCATCCACAAAGATAAGGTGTAAATCGGGATGCAATGTTCCGTCTTCTGCAAATGGATTAGCTAGCAGTTTCTCTATCATACCCGAAGGAATCGCAAAGTAAATATTTTCATAAAGTTCAGTAGGTTGAGGAGCAACTCTTTGCTCTTCTGTTTGGGGTGAAGATACCCCAAACAAGCCTCTCAAAGTATTAGTTTCCATAGTGACAAGTAACAGAAAATTTCAGCACACTATATAAATGTTTCCTTACCAAGTTCCACTCACCAAAAGCGCTACACTCCCCAGCAGCGGCGCCGGAAAAGAGGATTGATGACCCACAAATGTAGGGGATCAATCCTAGTCCTTTCGATAAGTAAGAGTGTCAAACCCAACGAGGAGCACAAGGAAATGATAAGAGGTTTTCAGTAAGGTTTTCTCTGCAAGCACTGAAATTGTAGGTGATAGATAGTTTTGTGATAAGATAAATGGTAACGAGTAACAAGTAAATAAAGTAAATAAAGTGCATCAAGGTGGCCCAATCCTTTATGTAGCAAAGGATAAGCCTGGGCAATTTCTAATAATGTGAACGGAGCTCCCGAGGACACATGGTAATTATCGTCAAGCTAGTTTTCATCACGTTCATATGATTCGCGTTCGGTACTTTGATAATTTGATATGTGGGTGGACCGGTACTTGGTTACTTCCCTTACTTGGACAAGCATCCCACTTATGATTAACCCCTATTGCAAGCACATGGTAATTATCGTCAAGCTAGTTTTCATCACGTTCATATGATTCGCGTTCGGTACTTTGATAATTTGATATGTGGGTGGACCGGTACTTGGTTACTTCCCTTACTTGGACAAGCATCCCACTTATGATTAACCCCTATTGCAAGCGTTCGCAACTACAAAAGAAGTATTAAGGTAAACCTAACCACACCATTAAACATATGGATCCAAATCAGCCCCTAATGAAGCAACGCATAAACTAGCGTTTAAGCTTCTGTCACTCTAGCAACCCATCATCTACTTATTACTTCCCCATGCCATCCTCTAGGCCCAAATAATAGTGAAGTGTCATGTAGTAGACGTTCACATAACACCATTAGAGGAAAAGACAACATACATCTCATCAAAATATCGAACGAATACCAAATTCACATGACTACTAATAGCAAGACTTCACCCATGTCCTCAGGAACAAACGTAACTACTCACAAAGCATATTCATGTTCATAATCAGAGGAGTAATAATATGCATAAAGGATCTGAACATATGATCTTCCACCAAGTAAACCAATTAGCACCAACTACAAGGAGTAATCAACACTACTAGCAACCCACAGGTAACAATCTGTGGTTTCGATACAAGATTGGATACAAGAGATGAACTAGGGTTTTGAGAGGAGATGGTGCTGGTGAAGATGTCGATGGAGATTGACCCCCTCCCGATGAGAGGATCGTTGGTGATGACGTTGGTGATGATTTCCCCCTCCCGGATGGAAGTGTCCCCGGCAGAACAGCTTCGTCGGAGCCCTAGATTGATTCCGCCAAGGTTCCGCCTTGTGGCGGCGGAGTTTCGTCCCGTAAGCTTGCCCACGATTTTTTCCAGGGTAAAAGCGATGATATAGCAAAAGATGGACACCGGAGGCCCACCAGGGGGCCCAGGAGATAGGGGGAGCGCCCTATAGGGGGGGGGGGCGCCCCTTGTCTCCTGGATAGGGTGTGGGCCCCCTGGCGTATTTCTTTCGCTCAGAAATTCTTATTAATTCCAAAAGGTTGTTTCGTGGAGTTTTAGGACTTTTGGAGCTGTGCAGGATAGGTTTCCAACGTTTGCTCCTTTTCCAGCCAGAATTCCAGCTGCCGGCATTCCCCCTCTTCATGGTAAACCTTGTAAAATAAGAGAGAATAGCCATAAGTATTGAGATATAATGTGTAATAACAGCCCCTAATCCAATAATATTGATATAAAAGCATGATGCAAAATGGAAGTATCAGCGGGCAAGGGCCATCCGTGCACCTTCTATGCATGTTGACCGCTTCACAGCGTCGATACGCGGCGCCTCATCCACAAGCCGCGTCCATTCGGAAGAGGCTCGGTCGGCCAGAGCCGTACTATTACGTCCTTCATGGCAGTTCCGGACATCTTGTGGAGCTCGGCCCATTGGGCCATCTGTTCATTCAATAGTGGACGCTTTGGCGTGTCAAATTGCGACCAGAATAGCTTTTCCGTCGCATGTCCTTCTTGCGCGTGGAAAAACTGATTCGCATCGGCAACACTCTTCGGCAGGTCCATAAAGGCGTCTGGAGAACTCCACAGTTGATTAAGCGGAGCATACTTTGGATCGCCAAACTTAGTTTGCAATAGAAAGGGATTACCAGCCGCGATCTCCCCAGCTTGTCAGATCTCCTCCCGAGCTGCTCTAGACTCAGACCGGGCTTCCTTCGCCTCTTGCAAGGCCTTGTCAAGATCGGCCGCTTTGGCTTTGTTATCTTTTTCAAGAACTTGGCATAGGCTAGTGGCGTCCTTCAGCTCAAGTGCCATAGTAGATATTCTCTCCTTGCACTGACGCCGAGCAGTCTGCTCGGCCTTTAATTCGGCGGCTATGTTTTCAGAAGCCACATTACTCATCCTGACTTGCTCCTTGGCCTAGGCAAGTTCAGCACGAAGTGTCTCAACTGCGACGGCACTATCTGCAGTTATGCATATACAAATTTTTAGTATCACGCTCATTCCATAATACTAGCATGTACTGAGTGCCCCAAAGACATACCTTGCGCCTCTTTTTTAATTATTCAGATCATTTCTTGGGCATATATTTTTGATCCTCTGACCGCCTCCCTTTGTATGGCAATAAGAGTCTCGAGGGCTACTATCTATACACAGGTGCAATTTGCATTTATAACATAGATAAAATTACACTGCGTACTGTAATGCCCAGAGACCGACGCGCCAGTTGTCTTCCAGTTATTCGCCGTTGTTGCCATGTCATTTGCTTGCGTGTTGCATTTTGCCATGTCATCATCTGCATTTCATCTGCATGTTTTTCAAAACTTGCATCCCTTCGGGTTCCCCTGGTTCTCTCTGTTGTCCGTTTCGAGCCCAGCACCCCTTCACCACAGCCCGTTCGCCCATCCAACCCTCATCCATGCTCTCCGCCGTTGAATCACGATCGTGTGGGCGAAAACTGCACCTCATTTGGACTCTCCTAGCTCCCTCTACCTATAAATAGGCCCTCCCTTTTCGCGGATGAATCCTACCCCTAACCCTAGCTCCCCTCCTCTTCGCGCCGCCGGACAAGTCCGCCCGCGCCGGACGCGTCCACCGCCGCCTCCCGCACCAACCCCGTCGCGCCACCTGTCCACTGCCGCCGCCAACCACCGCAGGCCCGTGAGGCCCAGGCGCGGCCCGCCCGAGCCGCCCTGGGCCCGTTCCCCGCGCCCCACGCCTCCTCATCACCGCCGCCAGCCTCCACCGCTAGCCGGCGCGCCTCGCCTCGCCGGTGACCGCCGCCGCCGGTGCGCCTCGCCTCGCCTCCGTCCGCTCCCGCCACCGGGCCGAGCACCGCCTTCTGCCGCCTGCGCGCCTCGCGCAGCCACCCTTCGCCGCCCGACTCGCTGCGCCGCCCCGCCGCCTCTACGCATCCTCCATCGCGCTGCTCGCCGGCCTCGCCCCTGCCTCGCCGTCCTCTGCCGCCACTGTGAGCCGCGACACCACCTCGCCGATGTGCCATGCCCCCGCTTCACCAGATGGGCGCCGGAGCCGCGCCGCCGTCCACCTCTGCGTCCCGCTCCTCCCCATCGTCGCGGGAGCTCACCGGAGCCGCCCCGCCGCTCGCCGGAGTCCACTCCGGCCAGATCCGCCGCAGGTGGACGAGATCCACCACCACCAACAACCAAACACGCGCCCCCGTCCCGGATCCCTTCGTCCCGATCCGTCCCGTCCCACTCCCCCCAAGGTGATTTTTCTTCGAAGTGCCAGATTATAAACATCATGTGCATATGTTTGACCTACCATAATTTCTTGCATGTTGCTCCGAATTGCAAGTATGATATGTCAAAATGTTCATATGAGAGTCCTCTTTGTGATGGAGTAGTTTTCATGCATGTTACTATTCATATTAAAGCCTTAATCTTCATAGCAAAACTGTTAAGTCATATAAACTGCTGGAATCTGCTGTCTGTTAACATCATGTGTGCATCTTGTGAGTGCTATAACTTTGTCTCTGTTGATCCTATGATGATGATCTTGATATGCACATGTTCTGCTCTTCTTGCTTTACATGTTGGTGTGATTTGCGTTCATGTTAGGGTGCAGTGTGATATCTTAATCTCTGTTGCAAAAGTCCATATTGCTGTTAACTGCTGAAAACTGCTGTAACTTGCCTATTTGTCATTTTTATATCTTTTTGTTTGATTATTCTTTTGAGCATCATGTCTACATGTTTTAGGAGCATAATCGTGCCATCTTTACAGAGGTGCAATCCATGTATTTTTATATGCCATGTAGTGAGTTCATCAAGCTTGTGAAGTGGGCTACTTGCTGTTAATGTTCTGTCAATGCTGAATCTGTCATATCATGTTGCCATGTTGGTTTAATGCTACCAATTAATCCATGCATAATCTGGACATGATTAGTTGACATGTTTTGTTGTATATATTATGCTCTATAATGCCATGCCTTTTTATGCCTCATACATGTCCTGTAGCAAATGTTGTCATTGCCATGAACATGCTTATATAATGTTCTAGATTTATATTAACTTCATAATACCTTGTTGTGAGCTTGTTATTGAGTGATACATGCCTCTTATGGAGATGCTCCAATTACATGCCAAGTATGATATGAGTAATTTGTTCACATGCCATGTTTGCTAATTTTGGAGATCATATGCCTCTGTTCAATGCTTGCAAACATGCTATCATAATGTTGTTGTTTTACACTTGCTGAAACTGTTTCATCATTCAATCTTGTCATGTTGGTTACCACTAATCCATGAGCCATATGTATATGATGCCCTGATGTTATTTTCTCTTTTTTATGTGTACTTTGATGCCATGCCCCTGGTTGCTATATAAACTTGTTGTAGCTTGTCTCTTTCTTGCTCTCAAGTTGCTATCATATTAACTCTGCTCATGCATATGCTCCTGCGTTATAAAGTTTTGCATTGGTCATCTTGGTTTAATCTTGATGCCTATGAACCTGAATCATAATGATATTTGAAATATCTATACATGAAGTGCATGTCAAGTTGTGCTCATATGATTCCTGTAGCATGTTGTTTTGATGTTTGCAAAGTGCCTAGTTGTTGTTTTAGGCAGATTGTTATATCTTGTTTGGAGTGTGTGTTGCACCGTTGCTCTGTTTTGAGCATGCTCTATATGAAACTTGCTTAGAATTCAATGTAATTTCATCATGTCATGTTTAATCCTTGTGTTGAGAGTGGTTGCTTGATGTTTGAATGCATTTTGCATCAATGTCATGTTTAACTTGTTTTGCTCATACCTTCTAGACCGTAGCTCCGAACTAAATGAACTTTATATGTAACTTGAATAGATTTCGCGTAGATCGTCTTAGTGCATCTTAACTTGTTGTTTAACTACTTGAACATAAGGTTTATTCTGTTCTGGACCAATTTTGAAATTTGCATATGAGGACTTATCGGATTTATTATATGTGGTTCCGGCCTCATTTAAACTTGCTTTGATGTGTTGTTCTTGTTTGCATCATCTCTTGCCATGAGAAGCATCATATAGCCTTTGTCATGCATCATTCTTGGTTGTGCATCATGTCATGTTTATGTGTTGTGTGTTTACCATGTTGTTTGCTTCTTTTCGGTTGTGCTTCTTCTCGATAATTTCCTGTTTCGTTACGATCGTGAGGATTCGTTCGTCTATGCTTGGTTCGTCTTCGCCCGTTCGTCTTCTTCATGGACTCGTTCTTCTTCCTAGCGGGATTTCAGACAAGATGACCATTTCCCTGGATCTCACTACTATCATTGCTATGCTAGTTGCTTCGTTCTATCTCTATGTCGCGCTACTTATCACTTGTTTATCAAGCCTCCCAAATTTGCCATGTCAGCCTCTAACCTTTTCACCCTTCCTAGCAAACTATTATTTGGCTATGTTACTGCTTTTGCTCAGCCCCTCTTATAGCGTTGTTAGTTGCAGGTGAAGTTAAAGATTGCTCCATGTTGGAACAGAATTATTTTGGGATATCACAATATCTCTTATATAATTAATGCATCTATATACTTGGTAAAGGGTGGAAGGCTTGGCCATATGCCTGGTGTTTTATTCCACTCTTGCCGCCTTAGTTTCCTTCATACCGGTGTTATGTTCCTTGATTTTGCGTTCCTTACGCGGCCAGGTGTATGGGAACCCCTTGATAGTTCGCTTTGAATAAATCTCCTCCAGCAAGGCCCAACTTTGGTTTTACATTTGCCTAACAACCTATAACCTTTCCCTTGGGAGTAATTAACCCGAGGGTCATCTTTATTTAAACCCCCCCCCCTGCCAGCCCCCTGGGCCAGTGCTTCTCTATGTGTTGGTCCGAACCGAGCAGCCTGCGGGGCCACCTCGGGGAAACTCGAGGGCTAGTTTTACTCGTAGCTTGACTCATCCTTGGTGCCCTTAGAACGAGATACGTGTGGCTCCTATCGGGATTTGTCGGCACACTGGGAGGTCTTGTGGTCTTGTTTTACCATTGCCGAAATGTCTTGTAACCGGGATTCCGAGACTGATCGGGTCTTCCCGGGAGAAGGAATATCCTTCGTTGGTCGTGAGAGCTTATGATGGGCTATGTTGGGACACCCCTGTAGGGTATAAACTTTCGAGAGTCGTGCCCGCGGTTATGCGAAGATGGGAATTTGTTAATGTCTGATTGTAGAGAACTTGACACTTGACTTAATTAAAAAGCATCAACCGCGTGTGTATCCGTGATGGTCTCTTCTCGGCGGAGTCCGGGAAGTGAACACGGTTTGGGTTATGTTTGAATGTAAGTAGTTCAGGGTCACTTCTTGATCATTACTAGTTTGCGAACGTTTGCGTAGCTTCTCATATTATTCTTGTATTCGTAAGTTAGCCACCATATTGCAACCTCACCACTTATCCCTTCCATACCCATTAAGCTTTGCTAGTCTTGATACCCACGGTAATGGGATTGCTGAGTCCTCGTGGCTCACAGATTACTACAAAAACAGTTGTGGTATAGGTAATGCGATGGTCATGATGCGAGAGCGATGTTTACTTGTTTTGGAGTTCTTCTTCTGCTTCTTCTTCGATCAGGGGATAGGTTCCAGGTCGGAAGCCTGGGCTAGCAGGGTGGATGTCGTTTGAGTTTTTGTTTGTGTTTCGTCCGTAGTCGGATGTTGCTCTTATGTATGATGATGTTGTATTTGTGTGGCATTGTATGCCTCTTGTATGTATCCCCAACTATTATGTAATGGTACGATGTAATGATATCCACCTTGCAAAAGCGTCTCCAATATGCGCTTCTATCCTTGGTGGGACCTTCGAGTTCCTTTAGGATAGGGTCGCATATTGGGCATGACACGTACCTCAAAACCTCTTAATAGGCTCGTAAAAGCTTCATTCGATCCGCTTTTCGCGGACCAAACTATTTCAACCACTGTACCCATCAAGGTACGATGTTCCTCTAGGACGGACGCATGTTGCAGCATGTCCATCAATGTATCTCGCGCCTCCGGATCCAGAACAGTTTGCATCATCCCTTGGACAATTGATAGTCCGGAACTTTTGTTGTTCCCCATAGGGGCCGCACACCCCAGCCCCTGGGTGGCCGAAGCGTTACCTTCGGCCCCGGTCTTCACTTCCCCTTGCTCCACTCGTTGATCGAGAAAGATCCTCCGGGACGACACCTTGGCGTCGTCTGCCTTATCAAGCAGGGAGATCTGTGGAGGCGTCTCGCTCTCCATCATCTCCGGGAGAAGATCCCCCAAAGAGGAAGACTGTTGAGGAGGGCTGCGTGTCAGACTGCAAACATGTGTTTAAAATGGTACCCTTACAGCCAGGAAAGAACATGATATGTTTAAAACACCCTGGTTCACTTACGATTCGGCTAAGGGCCTATCTTTACGGAGTGACTGCGTGTCAGCGTCATCCCCTGATTGTGATATCTTCCCCCGCTTAGAAGCTTCTCTCTTCAAGTCTTCGGAGGCAATCCGCTTCTTCCCATGAGGAGAAGGGATGTCAGCTTGCCCTTCCCTTCCACCTTCGGAAGTGGAAGTTCCAATCTCCCCAGACAAATTGCCTGGTGTGCCTCTAGAATGGAGGCCACCTTGGGCCTCTTCGCTCTCCTCCTTATCTTCCCCGACCGGCACTTGATATGGTGCCGGAGCCAGCATCCTTGTTAGCACCAGATCGGCAGAGTCTTCCAGAAGTGGAACTGAACACCTAATTCTCTCTGCCTTCTTTAGCCAGCCATGGCCAAGGAAAGTTTTATCAGTACATTGTTATGAGGAATCTGACGAAACTGTGTTCAGGAGTTAAGTGCTTACCGGCGTATCTAGATGATTGCAGTCAAGACCAATGTCTTCTGTAGTATCCGGCCACTGTTTTCGTGCGCCGAAGAACAATTTCCACATCTCTCTGAGCATTGTGCCAAAGAGGTGCTGAAGAGTCCGTGGACCTTCCATATTGAACTCCCACATGCGGAGAGGGCGTCCCTGACAGGGTAGGATCCGGCGGACTAGCATTACTTGGATTACATTGATAAGACTGGTGTCCTTCTCTATGAGGCTCCGAATGCGACATTGCAGCGTCCGCACTTCGTCAATAGATCCCCGGTCCATCCCTTTGTTAATCCATCTTGTGAGCTGTGGCGGAGGGCCAGACCAAAACGCGGGAGTGGCTGCCCACTTTTTTCCGTGGGGTTCGGTGATGTAAAACCACTCCTGTTGCCATAGGTCAGAAGATTCTGCAAAGGGGCCCTTTGGCCAAGAAGAATTTATAAGCTTGCTTATTGAAGAACCTCCGCACTCCGATTGTTTCCCGTCGATTACCTTCGGTTTCACGTTAAAGGTCTTAAGCCATAAGCCGAAGTGTGGGGAAATACGGAGGAAGGCCTCGCACGTGACGACGAACACCGAGATGTGAAGGAAGGAGTCCGGAGCTAGATCATGGCAATCTAGTCCATAATAAAACATGAGCCCTCGAACGAAGGGACGAAGAGCAAACCCAAGCCCTCGGAGGAAGTGAGAGATAAACACGACCCTCTCATTTGATCTGGGAGTAGGAATAACCTGCCCTTGAGTGGGAAGCCTGTGGGGGATTTCTGCAGTCAAGTATCTTGCCTCCTTGAGCTTCGAAATATCCTCCTCTATGACAGAAGAGGCCATCCACCAGCCTTGAAGGCTGGATCCGGACATGGCTGGAAGCTCGAAGCGACTGGGTTCACCCTTGGGTGATGGAACTCGAGGTGGGAGGTAGAGAAAAGGATGAGCATGGAAGGAAAAGGACATGCCTTAGCCCCTTCATAAAGGCAACGAATATCAAACGTCCCCTCCGCGGCCTTAAAACATGCCTATTCCCAAGGAAACATGCCAACAGAATGGTTGGGTTACCCACGCCCATGTTGATGAAAATCCCGCAATAAGGGGACACGATCTCTGCTTTGATAAGACGTGTCAATAAAAACCGCCTCTCGAAACATGGAGTGGCAGGCTAGAAAATGATTCAAAATAATGGCCGGGTGATGATGTAATATCGTGCTACCAAAATTGTCAGCGGATTAGACTGGTGAAATATTATACTCTCTACGATTGTGTGTGGAACTTGTTTTGCAGAGCCGGACATGATTCTTGTGTTCGAAATCTACTTTGGAGTATTCGGAGAAGGAACCCACCTTGCAATGCCGAAGACAATCTGCACGCCAGACTCATCATCATTGAAGCCTGGTTCAGGGGCTACTGAGGGAGTCCTGGATTAAGGGGTCCTCGGATAGCCGGACTATATACTTTGGCTGGACTGTTAGGCTATGAAGATACAAAATGAAGACTTCTTCCCGTGTCCGGATGGGACTCTCCTTTGCGTGGAAGGAAAGCTTGGCGATTCGGATATGGTGATTCCTTTCTCTGTAACCGACTTTGTGTAACCCTAGTCCCCCTCTGGTGTCTATATAAATCGAGGGTTTAGTCCGTAGGACGAGAACAATCATAATCTCATAGGCTAGACTTCTAGGGTTTAGCCATTAGGATCTTGTGGTAGATCAACCCTTGTAATACTCATATTCATCAAGATCAATCAAGCAGAAAGTAGGGTATTACCTCCATCAAGAGGGCCTGAATCTGGGTAAACATTGTGTCTCCCGCCTCCTACTCATATTCATCAAGAACAATCATAATCTCATAGGTTGGACTTCTAGGGTTTAGCCATTACGATCTCGTGATAGATCAACTCTTGTAATAGTCATATTCATCAAGATCAATCAAGCAGGAAGTAGGGTATTACCTCCATCGAGAGGGCCCGAACCTGCGTAAACATTGTGTGCCCCGCCTCCTGTTACCATTAGCCTTAGACACACAGTTTGGGACCCCCTACCCGAGATCTGCCGGATCTGACACCGACAGGGAGGTCGACCACATCAAACACAATCTTTTATGTCCGATAGTTTGACTCCCCTCTAAGTGTCACATGCAACGTGATCTTTCCCTTAGGATGGCTCCTGCCGGGATTAATTCCTTAAAACGTGCCGGTGACCTCTAACTCCTATTTTGTTATCTGAAGTCTGCTGATAACCTTTGCGGAAATCAGATTCAACCCGACCCCGCCGTCCACCAGTATCTTAGTGACCTTGAGGTTGCGAATTGTCTGAGAGACCAACAATGGCAAACACCCTACCGTAGTGGTACGGTCAGGATGATCCTCTTCGCCAAATATGATGGGCGTGCATGACCATTTGAGTGGTTTTCGGGCCTCTGTTGCTGGTTCCACAGCATTGATGTCACGTGCCCACCATTTGAGTTGGCGGTGAGAGGCATGCAAGGATGCACTACCGTCAATGCACACGGCATTAGTGGCCTTCTGAAACTCTTGCGCACTGGTTTCCTCTTCATCCCCTCCATCACTCTCATCATCATAGGCTTCCTTCACTTGACCTCTGGTGGGCTTTCCTTTGTTTCAAAAGGGTTTGCCAGGGCGATTTACTTCACCACCTTGACCCTTACCGCCAGTGATATTCTGACCCTTTTTCTTGTCACGCTTATCGTACCCAGCTCTTTGCCTCTTGACAAGTTGCTCAACCCGATAACACTCTTGAAGGTCGTGGCCCTTGGTCCGATGAATCTTGCACTACGGCCCATCGCCTTTCTCGGCCTTCTTGGCAGCCACGGCTTCCCGGTAGTCAGCGCACACGGCAGCTTCCTTGCCGGGGAATTCGGCCTTGGCTGTCTTGCCGGTCCTAGGTTTACCCGATCCTTCAACAATCATCACTGTCTTATCCTCGCGCCTCTAATTGTGCTTCTTCCTCTTCTTGGTGGATTCATCATCAACCTCTGAGTCAACATTGATGCAGTCCTCCTCCCCAGGTAACTTGATCCCCTCCTCCATCCGGGCACACTTATCCACTAAGGTGTAAAGCTCCTTCACAGTCTTGGGCAACCATATGCTCATATTGGAAGGGATCTTGCGGTTGCGCACATTGGACTAGAACCCAGCTATCATAGCTGCTGGATGGATGTTCGGGATGTTCCTGTGGGCCCTGCTGAATCTCTACAAATACTTCCGGAGAGTTTCTCCTTTCTGCTGGAGAAGCTGCAAATCGCTGGGCTGCCCTGCTTCTTGGTGGCCACCAATAAAGGCGCCAATGAACTCATGGCATAGGTCAGCCCATGACGAAATGGAGTTCTCCGGCAGGTGCATCAGCCAGGACCTCGCATTGGACTTGAGAGCCAAAGGGAAGTAGTTGGCGAATACCTTCTCATCTCTTCCCCCGGCAGCTTGAATAGCGATGGTGTAAATGCTCAGAAACTCTGCCGGGTTTAGCCTCCCATCATACTTCTCACGTATCTGGCTTGAATGTGCGGATGGACGGTCAATAGACTTGCCGCAACTCACGAGTAAAGGCAGGGTGATACGTCTCCAACGTATCTATTATTTTTTATTGTTCCATGCTATTATATTATCTGTTTTGGATGTTTAATGGGCTTTACTATGCACTTTTATATTATTTTTGGATCTAACCTATTAACCGGAGGCCCAGTCCAAATTGTTGTTTTTTGCCTATTTCAGTGTTTTGCAGAAAAGGAATATCAAACGGAGTCCAAATGGAATGAAACCTTCAGGATAGTTATTTTTGGAACAAATGCAATCCAGGAAACTTGGGGTGGACATCAAGGAAGCAACGAGGAAGCCACGAGGCAGGGAGGTGCGCCCGGGGGTACGCGCACCCCCCACCCTCGTGGGCCCCTCGTGGCTCCCCTGGCCGACTTATTTCGCCTATATATACTCATATACCTTGAAAACATCCAGGAGCACCACGAAACCCTATTTCCACTGCCGCAACCTTCTGTACCCGTGCGATCCCATCTTGGGGCCTTTTCCGGCTCTCCGCTAGAGGGGCAATCGATCGCGGAGGGCTTCTACATCAACACCATAGCCTCTCCGATGAAGTGTGAGTAGTTTACCTCAGACCTTCGGGTCCATAGTTATTAGCTAGATGGCTTCTTCTCTCTCTTTGGATCTCAATACAAAGTTCTCCTCGATCTTCTTAGAGATCTATTCGATGTGATTCTTTTTGTGGTGTGTTTGTCGAGATCCGATGAATTGTGGGTTTATGATCAAGATTATCTATAAACAATATTTGAATCTCCCCTGAATTCTTTTATGTATGATTTGTTATCTTTGCAAGTCTCTTCGAATTATCAGTTTGGTTTGGCCAACTAGATTGATCTTTCTTGCAATGGGAGAAGTGCTTACCTTTGGGTTCAGTCTTGCGGTGTCCTTTCCCAGTGACAGCAGGGGCAGCAAGGCACGTATTGTATTGTTGCCATCGAGGATAAAAATATGGGGTTTATATCATATTGCTTGAGTTTATCCCTCTACATCATGTCATCTTGCCTAATGCGTTACTTTTTTCTTATGAACTTACTACTCCAGATGCATGTTGGATAGCCGTCGATGTGTGGAGTAATAGTAGTAGATGCAGAATTGTTTCGATCTACTTGTCGCGGACGTGATGCCTATATACATGATCATGCATGGGTATTCTCATAACTATGCACTTTTCTATCAATTGCTCGACAACAATTTGTTCACCCACCATAATACTTATGCTATCTTGAGAGAAGCCACTAGTGAAACCTATGGCCCCCGAGTCGATTCTCCATCATATAAGTTTCAGATCTATTTTATTTTGCAATCTTTACTTTCAATCTATATCATAAAAATACCAAAAATATTTATCTTATTATCTCTATCAGATCTCACTTTTGCAAGTGGTCGTGAAGGGATTGACAACCCCTTTATCGCGTTGGTTGCAAGGTTCTTGATTGTTTGTGCAGGTACAAGGTATTTGAGTGTAGCCTCCTACTGGATTGATACCTTGGTTCTCAAAAACTGAGGGAAATACTTACGCTACTTTGCTGCATCACCCTTTCCTCTTCAAGGGAAAACCAACGCATGCTCAAGAGGTAGCAAGAAGGATTTCTGGCGCTGTTGCCGGGGAGTGTACGCATGAGTCAAGACATACCAAGTACCGATCACAAACTCTTATCCCTAGCATTACATTATTTGCCATTTGCCTCTCGTTTTCCTCTCCCCCACTTCACCCTTGCCGTTTTATTCGCCCTCTTTTTCCTAATCGCCTCTTTTTCGCTTCCCTCTTGTGTGCTTGTGTGTAGGATTGTTTGTCACGATGGCTAAAGATAATACTAAACTGTGTGATTTTTCCAATACCAACAATAATGATTTTCTTAGCACTCCAATTGCTCCTCTTATCGATGCTCAACCTTGTGAAATTAATGCTGCTTTGTTGAATCTTGTCATGAAAGATCAATTCTCTGGCCTTGCTAGTGAAGATGCCGCTACTCATCTAAACAACTTTGTTGATTTGTGTGATATGCAAAAGAACAAAGACATGGATAATGATATTGTTAAATTTAAGCTATTTCCGTTTTCGCTTAGAGATCGTGCTAAAACTTGGTTTTTGTCTTTGCCTAAAAATAGTATTGATTCATGGAATAAGTGCAAAGATGCTTTTATCTCTAAGTATTTTCCTCCCGCTAAGATCATCTCTCTTAGAAACGATATTATGAATTTTAAGCAACTTGATCATGAGCATGTTGCACAATCTTGGGAGAGGATGAAATTAATGATTCACAATTGCCCTACACATGGATTAAATTTATGGATGATCATACAAAATTTTATGCCGGATTGAATTTTGCTTCTAGAAATCTTTTAGATTCGGCCACGGGAGGCACTTTTACGGAAATCACTTTAGGAGAAGCTACTAAACTCCTAGATAATATTATGGTTAATTATTCTCAGTGGCACACTGAAAGATCTACTAGTAAAAAGGTTCATGTGATAGAAGAGATTAATGTTTTGAGTGGAAAGATGGATGAACTTATGAAATTGTTTGCTAATAAGAGTTCTCCTAATGATCCTAATGATATGCCCTTGTCTACTTTGATTGAGAATCATAATGAATCTATGGATGTGAATTTTATTGGTAGGAACAATTTTGGTAAGAATGTGTATAGAGGAAACTTTAATCCTAGGCAGTTTCCTAGTACTTCCTCTAATAATTATGGTAATTCCTACAACAAATCTTATGGAAATTTTAATAAGTTGCCCTCTGATTTTGAGATTAGTATTAAGGAGTTTATGATTTCTCAAAAGAATTTCAATGCTTTGCTTGAAGAGATATTGCCTAAGATTGATGAGTTGGCTAGGAACATGGATAGAATTTCTCTTGATGTTGATTGTTTGAAACTTAGATCTATTCCACCTAAGCATGATATCAACGAGTCTCTCAAAGCCATGAGAATTTCCATTGATGAGTGCAAGGAAAGAACCGCTAGGATGCGTGCTAAGAAAGATTGCTTTGTAAAAGCGTGTTCTTCTAGTTTTCATGATAATAGGGATGAAGATCTAAAGGTGATTGATGTGTCTCCTATTAAATTTTTGTTTTGCAATATGAATCTTGATAATGATGGGACTGGAGATGAGTCAACTTTAGTTAAAAGGCGTACCAATGATTCGGAGTTTTTAGATCTTGATGGAAAAATTGGAAAAAGTGGGATTGAAGAGGTCAAAACTTTACATAGCAATGAACCCACTATTTTGGATTTCAAGGAATTTAATTTTGATAATTGTTCTTTAATAGATTGTATTTCCTTGTTGCAATCCCTGTTAAATTCTCCTCATGCTTATAGTCAAAATAAAGCTTTTACTAAACATATCGTTGATGCTTTAATGCAATCTTATGAAGAAAAACTTGAATTAGAAGTTTCTATCCCTGGAAAACTTTATGATGAGTGGGAACCTACTATTAAAATTAAAATTAAAGATCATGAATGTTATGCTTTGTGTGATTTGGGTGCTAGTGTTTCCACGATTCCAAAAACTTTGTGTGATGTGTTAGGTTTTCGTGAATTTGATGATTACTCTTTAAACTTGCACCTTGCGGATTCCACCATTGAGAAACCTATGGGAAGGATTAATGATGTTCTTATTTTTGCAAATAGGAATTATGTGCCCATAGATATTATTGTTCTTGATATATATTGCAATCCTTCATGTCCTATTATTCTTGGTAGACCTTTCCTTAGAACGATTGGTGCAATTATTGATATGAAAGAAGGAAATATTAGATTCAAATTTCCATTAAGGAAAGGCATGGAACACTTTCCTAGGAATAAAATCAAATTACCTTATGAATCTATTATGAGAGCCACCTATGAATTGAATACCAAAGATGGCAATACTTACATCTATTCTCGCTTTTATGCCTAGCTAGGGCGTTAAACGATAACGCTTGTTGGGAGGCAACCCAATTTTATTTTTGTTCTTTGCTTTTTGTTCCTGTTTAGTAATAAATAATTCATCTAGCCACTGGTTAGATGTGGTTTTATGTTATAGTTAGTGTTTGTGCCAAGTAGAACCTATAGGATCATCTTGGGTGATAATTAATTTGATCTTGCTAAAAAACAGAAACTTTTGCGCGCACGAGAATAATTTTAATAAATCACAGAAACGTGCTTTTTAGTTGATTATTTTTGAAGAATATTAATTTACAAATTTCCTAGGAATATCTATTTTGGTAGACGTTTTTAGGTTCCAGAAGTATTCGAAAGTTCCAGATTACTACATATTGTTCTGTTTTTGACAGATTCTGTTTTTCGTGTGTTGTTTGCTTATTTTGATGAATCTACAGCTAGTATCGGGCGGGGGGGTATGAACCATAGAGAAGTTGTAATACAGTAGGTTTAACACCCATATAAATAAAGAATGAGTTCATTACAGTACCTTAAAGTGGTGGTTTGTTTTTATTTCGCTGACGGAACTCATGAGATTTTCTGTTGAGTTTTGTGTTGTGAAGTTTCAAGTTTTGGGTAAAGATTTGATGGATTATAGAATAAGGAGTGGCAAGAGACTAATCTTGGGGATGCCCAAGGCACCCCAAGGTAAATTTCAAGGATAACCAAAATCCTAAGCTTGGGTATGCCCCGGAAGGCATCCCCTCTTTCGTCTTCGTCCATCGGTAACTTTACTTGATGCTATATTTTTATTCACCACATGATATGTGTTTTGCTTGGAGCATCTTGTATGATATGAGTCTTTGCTTTTTAGTTTACCACAATCATCCTTGCTGACACACCATTTGGAGAGACACACATGAATCGGAATTTATTAGAATACTCTATGTGCTTCACTTATATTTTTTGAGCTAGATAATTTTGCTCTAGTGCTTCACTTATATCTTTTTAGAGCACGGCTGTGGTTTTATTTTATAGAAATTATTGATCTCTCATGCTTCACTTATATTATTTTGAGAGTCTTTTAGAACTGCATGGTAATCACTTTGGTTAAAATTTTAGTCCTAAAATGATGAGCATCCAAGATAGGTATAATAAAAACTATCATATAAAGTGCATTAAATACTATGATAAATTTGATACTTCATAATTGTTTTGAGATATAAAGGTGGTAATATTAGAGTCATGCTAGTTGGGTAATTATGAAATTGAGAAATACTTGTGTTAAAGTTGGCAAGTCCCGTAGCATGCACGTATGGTGAACGTTGCGTGACAAATTTGAAGCATGGGGTGTTCTTTGATTGCCTTCCTTATGATTGGAGGTCGGGATCACGCGATGATTAACTCTTACCAACCCTTCTCCTAGGAGCGTGCGTAGTAGTACTTTGCTTCAAGGGCTAATAAACTTTTGCAATAAGTATATGAGTTCTTTATGACTAATGTGAGTCCATGGATTATACGCACTCTTACCATTCCGCAATTTGCTAGCCTCTACAGTACCATGAATTGCCCTTTCTCACCTTGAGAGTTGGTGCAAACTTCGCCGGTGCATCCAAATCCCGTGATACGATGCGCTCTATCACACATAAACCTCCTTATATCTTCCTCAAAACAGCCACCATACCTACCTATTATGGCATTTCCATAGCCATTCCAAGATATATTGCCATGCAACTTTCCACCATTCCATTTATTATGACACGCTCCATCATTGTCATATTACTTTGCATAATCATGTAGTTGACATCGTATTTGTGGCAAAGCCACCTTTATAATTCTTTCATACATGTCGCTCTTGATTCATTGCATGTCCCGGTACACCGCCGGAGGCATTCACATTGAGTCATATTTTGTCCTAAGTATTGAGTTGTAATTCTTAAGTTGTAAACAAATAGAAGTGTGATGATCTTCATTATTAGATCATTGTCCCATGTGAGAAAAGGATGATGGAAGCAATGATTCCCCCACAAGTCGGGATGAGTTTCCGGACTTTATGAAAAATAAAAGAGGCCAAAGAAGCCCAAATAAAAAAATAGGCCAAAGAAGCCCACCAAAAAAAGAGAAAAAAATGAGAGAAAAAGAGAGAAGGGACAATTTTACTATCCTTTTTCCACACTTGTGCTTCAAAGTAGCACCATGATCTTCATGATAGAGAGTCTCCTATGTTGTCACCTTCATATGCTAGTGCGAATTTTTCATTATAGAACTTAGCTTGTATATTCCAATGATGGGCTTCCTCAAAATGCCCTAGGTCTTTGTGAGCAGGCAAGTTAGATGCACACCAACTTAGTTTCTTTTTTATGAGCTTTCATACATTTATAGCTCTAGTGCATCCGTTGCATGGCAATCCCTACTCCTCGTATTGACATCAATTTATTGGCATCTCCATAACCCGTTGATTAGCCGTGTCAATATGAGACTTTCTCCTTTTTTGTTTTCTCACATAATCCCTATCATCATATTGTACTCCACCCATAGTGCTATGTCCATGGCTTACGCTCATGTATTGTGTGAGGGTTGAAAAGGCTGAAGCGCGTTAAAAAGTATGAAACAATTGCTTGGCTGAAACCGGGGTTGTGCATGATGGGAGTATTTTGTGTGACGAAAATGAAGCATGGCCAAACTATATGATTTTGTAGGGATAAGCTTTCTTTGTCTATCTTATTTTGATAAGACATAAACAGCTTGGTTAGCATGCTTGAAGTATTACTATTTTTATGTCAATATTAAACTATTATCTTGAATCTTTTGGATCTGAACATTCATGCCACAATAAATAAAATTACATTGAGAATTATGCTAGGTAGCATTCCACATCAAAAATTTTGTTTTTATCATTTACCTACTCGAGGACGAGCAGGAATTAAGCTTGTGGATCCTTGATACATCTCCTACGTATCCATAATTTTTGATTGTTCCATGCTATTATATTATCTGTTTTGGATGTTTAATGGGTTTACTATGCACTTTTATATTATTTTTAGGACTAACCTATTAACTGGAGGCCCAGTCCAAATTCCTATTTTTTTGCCTATTTCAGTGTTTTGCAGAAAAGGAATATCAAACAGAGTCCAAATGGAATGAAACCTTCGGGAGAGTTATTTTTGGAACAAGCGCAATCCAGGAGACTTGGAGTGGACGTCAAGGAAGCAACGAGGAAGCCACGAGGCAGGGAGGTGCACCCAAGGGGGTAGGCGCGCCCCCCACCCTCGTGGGCCCTCGTGGCTCCCCTCGCCGACTTCTTTTGCCTATATATACTCATATACCCTGAAAACATCCAGGAGCACCATGAAACCCTATTTCCACTGTCGCAACCTTCTGTACACGTGACATCCCATCTTGGGGCCTTTTCCGGCGCTCCGCCGGAGGGGGAATCGATCACGGAGGGCTTCTACATCAATACCATAGCCTCTCCGATGAAGTGTGAGTAGTTTACCTCAGACCTTCGGGTCCATAGTTATTAGCTAGATGGCTTCTTCTCTCTCTTTGTATCTCAATACAAAGTTCTCCCCGATCTTCTTAGAGATCTATTCGATGTAATTATTTTTGCGGTGTGTTTCTCGAGATCCGATGAATTGTGGGTTTGCGATCAAGATTATCTATGAACAATATTTGAATCTCCTCTGAATTCTTTTATATATGATTTGTTATCTTTGCAAGTCTCTTCGAATTATCAGTTTGGTTTGGCCTACTAGATTGATCTTTCTTGCAATGGGAGAAGTTCTTAGCTTTGGGTTCAATCTTGCGGTGTCCTTTCCCAGTGACAGCAGGGGCAGCAAGGCACGTATTGTATTGTTGCCATCGAGGACAAAAATATGGGGTTTATATCATATTGCTTGAGTTTATCCATCTACATCATGTCATCTTGCCTAATGCGTTACTCTGTTCTTAAGAACTTAATACTATAGATGCATGCTGGATAGTGGTCCATGTGTGGAGTAATAGTAGTAGATGCAGAATCATTGCAATCTACTTGTCGCGGACGTGATGCCTATAGACATGATCATGCCTAGATATTCTCATAACTATGCACTTTTCTATCAATTGCTCGACAGTAATTTGTTCACCCACTGTAATACTTATGCTATCTTGAGAGAAGCCACTAGTGAAACCTATTGCCCCCGGGTCTATTCTCCATCATATACGTTTCCAATCTATTTTATTTTGCAATCTTTACTTTCAATCTATATCATAAAAATACCAAAAATATTTATCTTATTATCTCTATCAGATCTCACTATTGCAAGTGGCCGTGAAGGGATTGACAACCCCTTTATCGCGTTGGTTGCAAGGTTCTTATTTGTTTGTGCAGGTACAAGGGATTTGAGTGTAGCCTCCTACTGGATTGATACCTTGGTTCTCAAAAACTTCGGGAAATACTTATGCTACTTTGTTGCATCACCCTTTCCTCTTCAAGGTAAAACCAACACATGCTCAAGAGGTAGCACAGGGCACCCAACCTCGAAAGGTAGGCACCCACCAATATCGAGCGCAGGCTCGTCGATGTCAGGACCACCGCACCCATCGGTCCGGCGGCGGTCATCACGGTGTTTCTCAACAACAATGCGCGCGTCTTCCCTCCGCCTATCCTCTGGAGCTTGCCGCCGATCTGGACGCGCTCGAAGGTCAGAAGAGGCCATCGAGACATCATCAGGTTCTTGATGCTTCCGCGATCGCGCTCGTTGCCGTAGCGGGGAATGTACTATGGGGGTAGCCCCTTCCATACGACCAGCAGAACGAGCCCTCGTCGTTGCTTTGGGAGGCCGTGGTGGGCCAGCTCGCTGTGAGCACCCAACCTCGATGAAACTGAGCAGGCTCTAGATGGTGGCACGCCACTCGTCCATCTGCTGAGCTGCTGGTGGGAACCTGAGTAGCAGTTGAGCCTGCGCCATGGCCTGCGTAGCCGTGCTCGGCATGGGTGATGATAAAGCAGATCTTACTGTCGCTCGGCTCCTGATGGTGCCAGCAGAGACAGTACCATGCCCCCACTGTTGCGGGGCGGCCACCTGAATGGCATGGTGGCGCGGTGAAGGCGCTTGAGGGCCAGCGGCTCCGTCGGGCGCAGCGACTTGGTCGACTCGCCCCGGGGGAGGCACACGCGCTGCGGTCGCTCCCGTGATGGGGGCGGCTGGAGGGCGGCGATTCGCCCCGGACATAGCACCATCACTGCGGCTATGCCCGTCGGCGAGAGGAAGGGGTGTGGACTGCTACCTCTTGAGCATGGGTGGTTTTCCCTTGAAGAGGAAAAGGTGATGCAGCAAAGTAGCGTAAGTATTTCCCTCAGTTTTGGAGAACCAAGGTATCAATCCAGTAGGAGGCTACACTCAAATCCCTCGTAACTGCACAAACAAATAAGAACCTTGCAAGCAACGCGATGAAGGGGTTGTCAATCCCTTCACATCCACTTGCAAAAGTGAGATCTCATAGAGATAATAAGATATTTATTTTTGGTATTTTTATGATATAGATTGGAAAGTAAAGATTGCAAAATAAAATATATCGGAAACTTATATGATGGAAAATAGACCCGGGGGCATAGGTTTCACTAGTGGCTTCTCTCAAGATAGCATAAGTATTACGGTGGGTGAACAAATTACTGTCGAGCAATTGATAGAAAAGTGCATAGTTATGAGAATGTCTAGGCATGATCATGTATATAGGCATCACGTCTGCGACAAGTAGATCGAAACGATTCTGCATCTACTACTATTACTCCACACATCGACTGCAATCCAGCATGCATCTAGAGTATTAAGTTCATAAGAACATAGTAACGCATTAGGCAAGATGACATGATGTAGAGGGATAAACTCAAGCAATATGATATAACCCCATCTTTTATCCTCGATGGCAACAATACAATACGTGCCTTGCTGCCCCTGCTGTCACTGGGAAAGGACACCGCAAGATTGAACCCAAAGCTAAGCACTTCTCCCATTGCAAGAAAGACCAATCTAGTATGCCAAACCAAACTGATAATTCGAAGAGACTTATAAAGATAACAAATCATACATAAAAAATTCAGAGGAGATTCAAATATTGTTCATAGATAGTTTTAATCATAAAGCCACAATTCATCGGATCTCGAAAAACACACCGCAAAAATAATTACATCGAATAGATCTCTAAGAAGATCGAGGAGAACATTGTATTGAGATCCAAAGACTGAGAAGAAGCCATCTAGCTAATAACTATGGACCCGAAGGTCTGAGGTAAACTACTCACACTTCATCGGAGAGGCTATGGTGTTTATGTAGAAGCCCTCCGTGATCGATTCCCCCTCCGGCGGAGCGCCAGAAAAGGCCCCAAGATGGGATCTCATGGGTATAGAAGGTTGCGGCGGTGGAAATAGGGTTTCGTGGTGCTCTCGGATGTTTTCAGGGTATACGAGTATATATATGGGAAAGAAGTCAGTCAGGGGAGCCACGAGGGGCCCATGAGGGTGGGGGGCATGCCTGCCCCCCTGGGCGCTCCTCCCTGCCTCATGGCCGCCTCGTTGCTTCCTTGACGTGCACTCCAAGTCTCCTGAATTGTGTTTGTTCCAAAAACGACTCTCCCAAAGGTTTCATTCCGTTTGGACTCCGTTTGATATTCCTTTTCTGCGAAACACTGAAATAGGCAAAAAACAGCAATTTGGATTGCGCCTCCGGTTAATAGGTTAGTCCCAAAAATAGTATAAAAGTATATAATAAAGCCCATTAAACATCCAAAATAAATAATATAATAGAATGGAACAATCAAAAATTATAGATACGTTGGAGACATATCAAGCATCCCCAAGCTTAATTCCTGCTCGTCCTCGAGTAGGAAAATGATAAAAACAGAATTTTTGATGTGGATTGCTACCTAGCATAATTCTCAATGTAATTTTCTTTATTGTGGCATGAATGTTCAGATCCGAAAGATTCAAGACAAGAGTTTAATATTGACATAAGAGTAATAATACTTCAAGCATACTAACAAAGTAATCATGTCTTCTCAAAATAACATGGCCAAAGAAAGTTATCCCTACAAAATCATATAGGCTGGCTATGCTCTATCTTCATCACACAAAATATTGAAATCATGCACGACGCCGGTTTTAGCCAAGCAATTGTTACATACTTTAGTGTTCTCAAACTTTTTTCAATCTTCACTCAATACATGAGCATGAGCCATGGACATAGCACTATTGGTGGAACAGGATGGTGGTTGTGGAGAAGACAAAAAAGGAGAAGATAGTCTCACATCAACTAGGCGTATCAACGGGCTATGGAGATGCCCATTAATAGATATCAATGTGAGTGAGTAGGGATTGCCATGCAACGGATGCACTAGAGCTATAAGTGTATGAAATCTCATCAAAAGAAACTAAGTGGGTGTGCATCCAACTTGCTTGGTCACGAAGACCTAGGGCTGTTTGAGGAAGCCCATCATTGGAATATACAAGCCAAGTTCTATAATGAAAAATTTCCACCAGCATATGAAGGTAACAACATAGGAGACTCTCTATCATGAAGATCATGGTGCTACTTCGAAGCACAAGTGTGGTAAAAGGATAGTAACATTGTCCCTTCTCTCTTTTTCTCTCATTTTTTGGTGGGCTTCTTTGGCCTCTTTTTTTATTTGGGCTTCTTTGGCCTCTTTTATTTTTCATAAAGTCCGGAGACTCATCCCAACTTGTGAGGGAATCATTGCTTCCATCATCCTTTCCTCACATGGGACAATGCTCTAATAATGAAGATCATCACACTTTTATCTACTTACAACTCAAACATCTTAGAACAAAATATAACTCTATGTGGATGCCTCCGGCAGTGTACCGGGATAATGAATCAAGAGTGACATGTATGAAAGAATTATGAATGGTGGCTTTGCCACAAATACGATGTCTACTACATGATCATGCAAAGCAATATGACAATGGTGGAGCGTGTTATAATAAACGTAACGGTGGAAAGTTGCATGGCAGTTGTCACATCCCTAGTTCTGGTAATGCCTAGTGCTAGCAAGAAGTGTTGCATCATGTTTAAATTTTCAAATGAACTTTAAATGGGGGATGATCAAACCCTAGCACCAAATCAAATCAAACAGGTTCAACCTAAAAATATTTTCAGTGAACCCAAAAATGCCTTAATTAATGTTTGATTATTTTGGCAAGGGTTTTGATCCAAACCAAAAATATTGAACATTTTTAGGGAATTATTTGGGCTTTGATTTAATTCACTAATGTATTTGAGTTGGAGCAAATAAACCCTATAAATATTTTTATTGCTCCAGTAATTCTGAAAACTTGTGAGTGGCTCTGGATATTCTGTATCAGGCCACATAATAATTTTCAGAAGCTACAATAATGATTTGGTTTAGGAACTAAATCAAAACAGAAAGAAATAAAAAAGAAAACAGAAGAAAAATAGAATAGGAAGGCAACCTACCTAACTTACCTGTGCAGCCACCTGGAGCCCAAGCGACCGGCCCAGCCCACCTCGCGACTTGCCAGTCATCTTCAACCTCTGCCAGTAGGCAGAGGGAGAGACTTCGCTCGCGGCCGAATGCGCCACCTCTTGCTTCGCGCTGGCTAGCCTCCCCTGAGTCCACCTGCACGCCTAGGAGATGAGGGCGGCCCCCTCTCACTTTCCCCTCCTTCCTCTGCCTCGCCCCCTTCCTCTGGCCTCTCTTCCTTGCGCCGCCGAGCACACCCGAGACCGCCGCTCCCCGCTGCCACGGCCATCGTGCACCCTCGCCCTTCCGCCGAGTCCAGAAGCACCGCCGAAACCTCCTCGTCCTCCCAGTCAAGCTACGGGATGCCGGGAGGCCCTGCTTCATCATCATCGCGGTCATCTTCAACCTCGGGTGCCTGAGCCCCTCACCGTCAATTCGCACCGTCAAGGACGTCCCCGAGCCCACTGACCTACTGCGCCGCCTCCCTGTGAGCTCCTGCTCCCAACCCCTCTCTCCCTGCCATCGAATCCCTCCTCTAGCGCCCCCTGGCCACCGCGGCCAAAGATTGCTGCCGCCGAGAATGTCGCCGTTGTCATTACGGAGGGCCAACGCTGCATCCGAGCACCTGGTCGAGCTCCTAGGGCCTCGTAGCTTCTGCTTGTGCTCTCCGTTCGCTTGGAATCGAGTTGCAGCCCCGTGCTCCCATCTAGCCAAGCTCCGGCCACCGCCATGGTTGCCGTGGCCATTGTCTCCGGCCACCCTGCAGCCTCCCGCGTGATCCCCTGGATGCGCGATATGATGGGCATCCCTCTGGTGCCTCCAGCGCGTCGAGCCGACCCCTATAGCGCCATTCCGAGCAACTCCGGCGATCCTTTGCCATTGGGTTTTGTCGCCGGCCTCCAACTCTGGTGGCTGGTGATGTGGCACTGTCATTAGCGCCTAACTAACCCCCCCCCCCCCTAGAGTCACCGACAATGGGACCTGCATGTTTAACTCAGCGAGCTAATTTTCCTGGTTAAGATTAGTTTATAACCCAGCGGGACCCACGTGCCAGAGTTGACCGTGCTGACTTGGCAGTTGACCAACCCCACACGTCAGGTTTGACCCGGACTAGCGTTGTTGACATGCTGTCCTCATGGTTATGTCATGCTGATGCAGTAAATAATTTCTGTATTTAAAATAATTCAGAAATTCCAGAAATTGATATTATCTTCCAAAATTCATAGAAATTCAACCGTAGCTCCAAAGGAAATAATTTATATATGAAAAATTATCAGAAAAATTCAATCTATCCATCTGTACTAGTTTCATGCATGACAAACCAACCTAAACCTGCTGTATAGATGAAAACACATAAAGGGCATTTGAAATGCTTAAGTTTGGAGTTGCATTTGAATCCTTGATTCAAATGAGCTCCATTGAACTTGTTGTTGTTTGCATTAGCACCAAACAACATCACATATACCTACCATATTCATGCATCATATTGTGCATTGCAGTGATTGTGTTTATTCTCAGTTTGCCAGTGTTGTTCCCCCTCGGTAGACGTTGTTCCGACGCTGTGATCGTTGACACCGATGAAGACCCAATGCTATCTTCAGAAGTGCCAGGCAAGCAAAAACCCCTTGTTCATTCTGATACAATCCTAGTCTCTCGCTCCTGCTCTCTTTCACTGCATTAGGACAACAACGAATCAACTGTTACATGCTGCGGTAGTTGAACCCCTTTCCTTTGCATGACCTGTCATTGCCACAGTAAATAGATGAAACCCACTAGCATGAGTAGGAGTTGTTTGAGCCCTAATGTGCCTACTCATTCATGCTTGCTTGTCATGCCTGCTACTGCTTAGAGTTGAGTCAGGTCTGATTCATCAGGGATGAATTGGAATGTGGTGAACATGTCCTACTGTTGAGAGCTAAGTGTGTGAACACGATTTGTTAAAGGTAGCGGTGAGAGGCCGTGTAGGAGTACATGATGGGTTGTCTCATTGAAATCGTCCTCAGGAACTGAGTTCTGTGTTTGTGATCCATGAACAGCTACTACCACACATTGGGTTCCGGTAACTCGTCCCCTCTCGGCTTATTAATCAACTTGATCTTTGTCCAGGAGTTGCAACTAGTTTCTGGTGTTTGTAGGTAGTGCTAGTAGTCTACCAAGTGGCACCCGGTACAGGTAGGCTTGGGACAGACTAGACACAGTGGCACGGTGTACCAAGTGGCACCCGGATGGTGGGCTTGGGAACCCTGCTCACATTGTTTGGGGTCGTGAGCGACACCCCGGCCGGATCTCCTTGCGGATGGAACCTGGATAGGCGATAAACTTGGACGAGAGACTTATGTGGTTTGTCAGGTCGTGGCCGACACCCTCACTGGGCATCCGCTTGAAGGTTGCCGAGTACATGTCGTGTAAACGGCGATAAGTGGTGAGAGCGTGTGTGAAGAAGTACACCCCTACAGGGTTAACATCATCTATTCGAATAGTCGTGTCCGCGGTAAAGGACTTCTGGGTTGCCTATACAGTTCATAGACAAGTGAAAGTGGATACTCTAAAATGCGCAAGATAAGCGTGAGTGCTATGGATGGCGTTCTCGTAGGGAGACGGGAGCGGATCCATAGTGGTGAATTGATATGGTGAATATGTGGACTCGTGTGCGCCACCTCAAAAGAGTTACTTGCAGTCGTAGTTCAGGATAGCCACTGAGTCAAAGCTGGCTTGCTGCAGTCAAACTCCACCAACCCCCCCCCCCCTTTGTTGATAATGATGCATATGTAGTTAGTTCTGATGTAAGTCTTGTTGGGCACATTTGTACTCACGTTTGCTTAATTTATGTTTTGCAGTGAGACTTCAGTCTCACTAGTAGTTCCATGTGGACTTCGACGTTTGTAGGACCTTGAGAAGAGGTGTCTAGAGGGGGGTGATTAGACACTAAGTATCAAAGTTGCAGTTTTTAACTTCTTTAAGTTTAAGTGGAGTTTAGGCACAAGTTTAACATTCACAATACAAAACAAGCAAGCATGCAAAGAGTATATGAGTAGCGGAAAGTAAAGCATGCAACTTGCAAGAATGTAAAGGGAAGGGTTTTGGAGGATTCAAACGCAATTGGAGACACAGATGTTTTTGTCGTGGTTCCGATAGGTGGTGCTATCATACATCCACGTTGATGGAGACTTCAACCCACGAAGGGTAATGGTTGCGCGAGTCCACGGAGGGCTCCACCCACGAAGGGTCCACGAAGAAGAAACCTTGTCTATCCCACCATGGTCATCGCCCACGAAGGACTTGCCTCACAAGCAGTAGATCTTCATGAAGTAGGCGATCTCCTTGCCCTTACAAACTCCTTGGTTCGACTCCACAATCTTGTTGGAGGCTCCCAAGTGACACCTAGCCAATCTAGGAGACACCACTCTCCAAGAAGTAACAAATGGTGCGTTGATGATGAACTCCTTGCTCTTGTGCTTCAAATGATAGTCTCCCCAACACTCAACTCTCTCTCATAGGATTTGGATCTGGTGGAAAGAAGATTTGAGTGGAAAGAAACTTGGGGAAGGCTAGAGATCAAGATTCATATGGTAGGAATGGAATATCTTGGCCTCAACACATGAGTAGGTAGTTCTCTCTCAGAAAATGTATGCAGGAAGTGTAGGTTCGTTCTGATGGCTCTCTCCACGAATGAAGAGGAGGTGGAGGGGTATATATAGCCTCCACACAAAATCTAACCGTTGCACACAACTTGCCAAACTCGGTGGGACCGAATTGATAAACTCAGTCGGACCAATTTAGCAAATCTAGTGACTGTTAGGATTTTCGGTGGGACTGACATGCAACTCGGTAGGACCGATATGGTTAAGGTTAGGGCATAACGTAATCTCGGTGAGACCGATTACACAAACTCGGTTAGACCGATTTTGGTAATTAGCTAACCAGAGAGTTGGTCAGGCAAACTCGGTGGGACCGATTACTCAAACTCGGTGGGACCGATTTTGGTAATAAGTTAACCAGAGAGTTTGCATTGTAATCTCGGTAGTACCGATTGCTCAAACTCGGTGAGACCGATTTTGGTAATGGACATACACAGAGAGATTACAATCCCATCTCGGTGAGACTGAGATCCCTATCGGTGAGACCGATTTGTCTAGGGTTTGTGGCAGTGGCTATGACATCTAAACTCGGTGGCGCCGGATAGAAAGAATTGGTATGGCCGAGTTTGACTTTAGGTTTAGGTCATATGTGTGGAAATGGGAAAGTAGTTGAGGGTTTTGGAGCATATCACTAAGCACTGTGGAGCAAGAAACTCATTAAGCAACACCTCATCCCTTCTTGATAGTGTTGGCTTTTCCTATAGACTCAATGTGATCTTGGATCACTAAAATGTAAAATGAAGAGTCTTGAGCTTGAAGCTTGAGCCAATCCTTTGTCCTTAGCATCTTGAAGGAGTTCCCACATCCTTTAGTCCATGCCACTCCATTGTTGAACTTATCTGAAACATACTAGATAAAAGTGTTAGTCCAACAAGAGATATGTTGACATTAATTACCAAAACCACCTAGGGAGCACTTGTGCTTTCAATCTCCCCCTTTTGGTAATTGATGACAACATACATCAAAGGTTTAGATAAATATATAAAGAATAGCAACTAAAGCTTTGGAAAGACATGTAACAAGCATAGGCTCCCCCTACATGTATGCAATCATGTGAATATGGAGTATAGAAGAATGTGAGAGCATAACCATGATAGAGCAAGCAATGTGTTACATGTATCTTGGCCATATGCATAAGAATAAAGAATATTAAAGAAAATACCTTCATGCCCATGAGTCCTTCTTGCAAACATTATGTACATCAGCAAGAATTCCTCATACACATGATTGTGATGCATATACTTACCTTGTAGTCTTGAGTTGGCTTAGGATGGAATGAACCTGCGTAAACAAGGTTAGATAACACAGGTACATCTACTAGACAGAGCAAACAGAACAAACCACAAGAATACCAAGACTGGGATGACATGTAGAGAGTGAGTACTAAGTACCACATTGGATTAGACATGTCCCCAAGAGTAAAAATATGCAATGAATTTAAATGATTTCCTTCCCTTAGATGTCTTGCTCCCCCTGAATCTAGCATGGGATACTCGGAGAAGATAGGGAACAGAAAATCAGAGCTGAAAGATATAGATGAACAGAGCTAATGCAAATAAGCACATATGAACATGTCTTTCCCCTCAAGAAGACATGTGGCATCTCTCCTCTTGAACACCAAGCATCTGGGATCCTTGAGAAATACTTTCTACTTGAGTATTCTCTCCCCTTGGAGATCTCTTTCTCCCCTTGAGGAGGTGATATTCTCTCCCTCTGAAGTGATCTCTCTAAGTGATAAGCTTTGATGTGATCTCTCTCTCCCCCTTTGACATCAATTTCCAAGAAGGGTTTGATCCTTGAGACACAGTACAAAGCATTTATATAAATGTGATGCTTGTAGAGGACAAGATTCATTGAGTGGAGCTGGATCAGAAGAAACACATAATAAGTGGCAAACTATTTTTCCTGTTGTGAAATCGGTGGCACCGAGTGGTATGCTTCGGTTGTACCGAAAGGATTCAGTTGGACCGAAAACAACAAATCGGTGAAACCGAGTTCATCGCAGAGAAAACACTTGTCACCTCAGCTCACTAGACTAGTAAGATCTCACAAAGATTTGCAAGGAATTTACTGAATGATATGCAATGAATTGGATGCAGAAAAATGCAGAGCAAACAGAAAGAAATCTAGATGAAGTTTTTTTTGAAAGGGGAAACAAATATGCATGAGACAAATGCAAAAACACAAAAACAACACAAGAGAACTTCATCTAGAGATGGTCGGTGACAAAGTCACCTATGTAAGAGTATATTGACTTAGGAGTCAAGTGAGATCACTTGATCATAGGTCATACTCATCGTTTAAGCTCAAAATGGGTTTGCCATTTTTCGTTTAAGCATCTTGATGTATTCACATCTTGTCGAGTTGCTTTAGCTCATGACTTGGAGTAAAGCTTCTGTAAGATGGAATAACATACCTTGGTTGGTGGTGTTGAACATGTAGTTGAACTTGTGTGGGTTGCTCAAGGTTGATGTAGCTCATCAAGAGTTGGGAGCACCACTTGGAATTTGAGTCCATCTACCTACATGGGTTAGTTTTTGCAAGGCAGAGCACTTGTGTATCCAAAAATGACAATCATGAAGCTCAACATAGAATTTGTCAAAGGATATGTTTGAATGGTTTCTTGCTTCCTTGTCTTCAACCACCATAGTGTAGAAACTTGGTGATGTAGAGATTGCTCAAGATGTGAGTAGATTGCAATCTCATGGAATTTGATTCAACCAAGTACCTACATGGGTTATATAACATGCAAGATGCAAATATATCCAAGACATAAGATTTTCATCATAATAGAAATATCAAGGATTAGTCATAAGCTCATGTCTTTCATGTATCCAATGGAGTTTCTACTCCAAGTTTGAAGCATCAATGATGTTCAATTCTCCTCTTAACCTGCAAAACACTTTCTCATCAAGAGGTTTAGTGAATATATCCGCTAATTGCTTTTCGGTACGAACATGCTTAAGATTAATGTCACCCTTAGCAACATGATCTCGAATGAAATGATGACGAACTTCAATATTCTTAGTTCGAGAATGTTGTATGGAATTATGACCAATTTTGATAGCACTTTCATTGTCACAAAGCAATGGAACATGTTTCACATATATCCCATAATCTTTAAGAGTTTGGGTCTTCCAAAGTAATTGAGCACAACATGAACCAGCGGCAATGTATTCCGCTTCGGCAGTGGATAAGGATACCGAGTTTTGTTTCTTGGAGGACCAAGACACAAGAGATCTACCAAGAAATTGACAAGTACCCGAAGTGGACTTTCTATCAACCTTGTCTCCGGCATAGTCCGAGTCGGAGTAGCCAACAAGATCGAAAGAGGCCCTCTTAGGATACCAAATGCCAAAATTTGGTGTATGGATTAAGTATCTCACTATCCTTTTCACGGCCTTAAGATGACATTCTTTTGGAGCAGCTTGATATCGTGCACACATGCACACACTTAGCATGATATTGGGACGTGAAGCACATAGATATAACAATGAACCAATCATAGAGCGATAAACCTTTTGATCAACTGGTTCACCATCTTTGGTCAAGTCAATATGTCCACTAGTAGGCATGGGTGTAGTCATACCTTTGCATTCTTGCATATTGAATTTCTTGAATAGGTCCTTGGTGTACTTCGTTTGAGAGACAAAGGTACCTTCCTTAGTTTGCTTGATTTGCAAACCAAGAAAGAATTTGAGTTCACTCATCATAGACATCTCAAACTTCTCCGACATTAGCTTCCCAAACTTTTCACTAAAATGAGGGTTAGTTGAACCAAATATAATATCATCAACATAGATTTGACACACAAATAGTTCTCCATTAACCCTTTTAGTAAAAAGTGTGGAATCAATTTTCCCAATTTCAAAGCCTTTTTCAATAAGGAACTTGGTCAAGCATTTATACCATGCTCTAGGAGCTTGTTTAAGACCATAAAGAGCTTTGTGAAGTTTGTAAACATGATTGGGTTTCTTAGGTTTGACAAAGCCGGGAGGTTGCTTAACATAAACTTCCTCCTCTATTTCACCATTTAGAAAAGCACTTTTAATGTCCATTTGGTACAAGGTGATATCATGGTGATAGCATAGGCAAGTAAGATGCGAATGGACTCAAGTCTAGCAACGGGAGCGTAAGTCTCACCATAGTCCATACCTTCGACTTGTGTGTAGCCTTGGGCGACGAGACGTGCTTTGTTGTGAACTACTTGTCCATCTTCATCTTGCTTGTTGCGAAACACCCATTTGGTACTGATGATGTTGTGGTTGTTATCGGGCTTCTCAACCAATGTCCAAACTTGGTTCCTCTCAAAGTTGTGTAGCTCTTCATGCATAGCATTTATCCAATCCAGATCTTCCAATGCTTCTTCGACCTTCATAGGTTAAATGATAGAGATGAAAGAATAGTTTTCACAAAAGTTAGCTAAATGAGTTTTAGAGCGAGTGATTCTCCCGGTTTGAATATCATTGTAGATTTTCTCGACGGGATGGTCTTTAGCAATTCTTGCTCGAACTCGTGAAAGCTTTTGCTTGGTTCTTGGTTGAACTTCTTCTTCATCTTGTTCTTCTTCTTGGCCTTCTTCATTGTTGGCGTTGTCGTTCTCTTGTCGTGGTGGAGAAGGAGGTTGTTGACGTTCATCTTGATGCACTTCCTCGTTTTCTTCATCTTGGTGTGTCCCACTTGTGGATGCTTCCACTTGGACGGACGAGGTACTCTCCTTCACCTCCATTGGACGGACCTTGCCAATAGACAAGTCTTGGATTGCTTCCGAAGGATCTTTGTCTCCTACATCAATTGGCAATTGCTCTACTTGCGAGCCGTTAGATTCATCAAACTTCACATCTACCGTCTCTTCAACCTTTCGGGTGAAATTGTTGTAGACACAGTAAGTGTGAGAGTTTGAGCCATAACCTAGTAGGAAACCTTCATGAGACTTTGGAGCAAATTTAGAACGACGATGCTTATCAAGAATGTAGCACTTTGAGCCGAATACTCGTAAGTATCCAATTTGGGGTTTGTTAACAGTGAGGAGCTCGTATGCCGTCTTGCCGAGTAGCTTGTGAAGATACAAGTGATTTGTTGCATGACAAGCTGTCTCAACCGCTTCTGCCCAAAAGTGCTTCGGCATCTTGTACTCATCAAGCATCGTTCTCGCCATTTCGATGAGCATCCGGTTCTTCCTCTCAACAACTCCATTTTGTTGAGGTGTGTAAGTAGCCGAGAACTCGTGTGAAATCCCTTCTTCGTCAAGAAAGGTGTCCACATTTGTGTTCTTGAACTCCGTTCCGTTGTCGCTGTGAACCTTCTTGATCTTCACTTCAAATTGATTTTGGGCCTTCCTAGCAAAGTTTTTGAAGATCTTTTGGACCTGCGATTTATCATCGAGAAAGAACACCCACGTAAATCTTGAAAAATCATCAACTATAACTAGACCAAAAGAATTTCCACCGAGACTCTTGTAGGCGTTGGGACCAAAGAGATCCATGTGAAGTAGCTCGAGTGGCCTCCTTGTGGTCATGATGTTCTTCATGGGATGCCCTCCTCCAACCTGTTTACCTGCCTGACAAGCGCTGCAAAGTCTATCCTTATCAAATATGACATCATTAACTCCAAGGATATGATTTCCTTTAATAAGCTTGTCAAGGTTTCGCATACCAACATGACCTAGTCGTCTATGCCATAACCAACCTTTTGAGGATTTAGCAATGAAGCAAGTTTTAGGTTGGGCCTTTTTAGTGAAATCAACAATGTATAGATCACCTCTACGCACACCGGTAAAGACCATTTTATTATTATCTCTACGAAACACTTGGCAATCTACTTCAGTAAATAGGACATTGAAACCGAAATTAGCAAGTCTAGATACTGAAATTAAGTTGTATCCAAGAGATTCAACGAGCATGACATTCTGAATGGAGCTATCATGTGATATGGCCACCTTACCGAGGCCAACCACCTTACCCTTTGAGTTGTCACCGAAAGTGACATACTTTCGAGGACCATCGTTTTCAGCAAGCTCACAAAACATGTCTTTATCTCCGGTCATGTGATCGGTACATCCACTATCAAGAACCCATTCCTTTCCTCCTGACATATATCCCCGAAGATTTGCCATAAGACCAAAGTGTCTCATTGCATCATCAAGATCGAAGTCACTATCATTATCCTCATCATAGTATCCATGTTCAACATCGTCATGTGGTGGATCAAATCCTAGAGAGGGTAATTCGTTAGAGTGAGTTTGACAATGATCTTGCTTATGAATTTTTATAGCTTCGGAAATAATATCACTAATAATCCCAACATCTCCTTTGGCATGCATAAGGTTTGTAAGTTCAAATAGACGATCACCAAACATAGGATCACTAGTATTCATCTTACTCAAGGCAATAGACTTATGGAGAATTTCATCAAGATTTTTCAAGGAATAATTTGGAAAGCGTTCCTCAAGAAATTTCCATATAGTGTAGGCACACTTAAGAGTAGTCAAACATCCTATCAAGTTTCTAGGCAAGCCTCTAGTGATAAGATTAACAGTTCTAAGATTCCTAATCATGTCAATTGACTCATCAAGAGTAGGATGCATAGGATCAAAATGAGGTGCACAAGGGCTAGCAATGTACTTGTTCAAATGATATTGACTGAAAATTACAAGCATCTCATTTTTCCACTCATGAAAATACTCTCCATCAAGTATAGGCACTCTATGTCTAAGACTCCCCAAAGTAGACTCATCCATCTTCCTCCAATGGTGATTAAACTAAGGCAATGGAGACCAATGCTCTAATACCACTTGTAGGACCTTGAGAAGAGGTGTCTAGAGGGGGGGTGATTAGACACTAAGTATCAAAGTTGCAGTTTTTAACTTCTTTAAGTTTAAGTGGAGTTTAGGCACAATTTTAACATTCACAATACATAACAAGCAAGCATGCAAAGAGTATATGAGCAGCGGAAAGTAAAGCATGCAACTTGCAAGAATGTAAAGGGAAGGATTTTGGAGGATTCAAACGCAATTGGAGACACGGATGTTTTTGTCGTGGTTCTGATAGGTGGTGCTATCGTACATCCACATTGATGGAGACTTCAACCCATGAAGGGTAACGGTTGTGCGAGTCCACGGAGGGCTCCACCCACGAAGGGTCCACGAAGAAGCAACCTTGTCTATCCCACCGTGGCCGTCGCCCACGAAGGACTTGCCTCACTAGCGGTAGATCTTCACGAAGTAGGCGATCTCCTTGTCATTACAAACTCCTTGGTTCAACTCCACAATCTTGTTGGAGGCTCCCAAGTGACACCTAGCCAATCAAGGAGACAGCACTCTCCAAGAAGTAACAAATGGTGTGTGATGATGAACTCCTTGCTCTTGCGCTTCAAATGATAGTCTCCCCAACACTCAACTCTCTCTCATAGGATTTGGATCGGGTGGAAAGAAGATTTGAGTGGAAAGCAACTTGGGGAAGGCTAGAGATCAAGATTCATATGGTAGGAATGGAATATCTTGGCCTCAACACATGAGTAGGTAGTTCTCTCTTAGAAAATGTATGCAGGAAGTGTAGGTTCTTTCTGATGGCTCTCTCCACGAATGAAGAGGAGGTGGAGGGGTATATATAGCCTCCACACAAAATCTAACCATTACACACAACTTGCCAAACTCGGTGGGACCGAATTGATAAACTCGGTCGGACCGATTTAGCAAATCTAGTGACCGTTAGGATTTTCGGTGGGACCGACATGCAGCTCGGTAGGACCGATATGGTTAGGGTTAGGGCATAACGTAATCTTGGTGAGACCGATTACACAAACTCGGTGAGACCGATTTTGGTAATTAGCTAATTAGAGAGTTGGTCAGGAAAACTCGGTGGGACAGATTACTCAAACTCGGTGGGACCGATTTTGGTAAGAAGTTAACCAGAGAGTTTGCATTGTAATCTCGGTAGTACCGATTGCTCAAACTCGGTGAGACCGATTTTGGTAATGGACATACACAGAGAGATTACAATCCCATCTCGGTGAGACCAAGATCCCTATCGGTGAGACCGATTTGTCTAGGGTTTGTGGCAGTGGCTATGACATCTGAACTCGGTGGTACCGGATAGAAAGAATCGGTATGGCCGAGTTTGACTTTAGGTTTAGGTCATATGTGTGGAAATGGGAAAGTAGTTGTTTAAGCAACACCTCATCCCTTCTTGATAGTATTGGCTTTTCCTATAGACTCAATGTGATATTGGATCACTAAAATGTAAAATGAAGCATCTTGAGCTTGAAGCTTGAGCCAATCCTTTGTCCTTAGCATCTTGAAGGAGTTCCCACATCCTTTAGTCCATGCCACTCCATTGTTGAACTTATCTGAAACATACTAGATAAAAGTGTTTGTCCAACAAGAGATATGTTGACATTAATTACCAAAACCACCTAGGGAGCACTTATGCTTTCAACGTTTAGCTTGTTACCTCAGCTATGATCTTGTGCCCTTGGCAGGATCCTGTAGATAGTCAGGCTTCTCAGCCCTTTTCATTTGTAGATGTCTGTACTCAGACATGTTAAGCTTCCGCTTGTGCTTTGACTTGTATGCTCTGAATGTTGGGTCATGAGACCCATGATTGTAATATCTTGCTCCTCGGAGCCTATTGAATAAAATACTTCAGTCGTAGAGTCATGTTGTGATGCCATGTTGTATTTGCACATATCGAGCATATTGTGTGTATGTTATTTAAATGCTTGGTATGTGTGGGATCTGACAACCTAGTTGTTTATCCTTGGTAGCCTCTCTTACCGGGAAATGTCTCCTAGTGCTTCCACTGAGCCATGGTAGCTTGCTACTGCTCTGGAACACTTAGGCTGGCCAGCATGTGTCCTTCTTCATTCCTGTGTCTGTTCCTTCGGGGAAATGTCACGTGGTGTCTACCGGAGTCCTGTTAGCCTGCTACAGCCCAGATTCTCTGGAGTCCTGCTAGCCCAGCTGCTACAGCCCGGATTCACTCGCTGTTGACCGACACGTTCGTTGTTGGGTCATGTATGCCTGTCCATGTAAGTTAGTGCCACTTTGGGTTCACGACTAGTCATGTCAGCCCGGGTTCTTTGTCATACAGATGCTAGCGACACTATCATATATGTGAGCCAAAAGGCGCAAACGGTCCCGGGCCTGGTAAGGCGACACCCGTGGGAATACCGTGCGTGAGGCCGCAAAGTGATATGAGGTGTTACATGCTAGATCGGTGTGACATTGGATCGGGGTCCTGTCAGCAGTATATCTTGGAATGGCTAGAAATGCCATAACAGGTAGGTATGGTGGCTTTTTGAAGGAAGGTATATGGTGGGTGTATGATACCGGCGAAAGTTGCGCGGCACAAGAGAGGCTAGCAATGGTGGAAGGGTGCGAATGCGTATAATCCATGGACTCAACATTAGTCATGAAGAACTCACATACTTATTCCAAAAGTCTACAAGTTATCAAAACAAAGTACTACACACATGCTCTTAGGGGAAGGGTTGGTAGGAGTTAACCATCGCGCGATCCCGACCTCCACACATAAGGAAGACAATCAATAAATAAATCATGCTCCAACTTCATCACATAACAGTTCACCATACGTGCATGCTACGGGAATCACAAACTTTTAACACAAGTATTCCTAAAATTCACAACTACTCACTAGCATGACCCTAATATTACCATCCTCATATCTCAAAACAATCATCAAGTATCAAACTTCTCATAGTATTCAATGCACTTTATATGATAGTTTTTATTATACCTATCTTGGATGCTCATCATATTAGGACTAAAATTTTAACCAAAGCAATTACCATGCTGTTATAAAGGACTCTCAAGATAATATAAGTGAAGCATGAAAGATCAATAATTTCTATAAAATAAAACCACCGCCATGCTCTAAAAATATATAAGTGATGTACTAGAGCAAAACTATCAGATATAAGTGAAGCACATAGAGTATTCTAATAAATTCTGAACCATGTGTGTCTCTCCCAAAAGGTGTGTACAGAAAGGATGATTATGGTAAACTAAAAATAAAAGACTCAAATCATACAAGACGCTCCAAGCAAAACACATATCATGTGGTGAATAAAAATATAGCATCAAGTAAAGTTACCGATGGACAAAGACGAAAGAGGGGATGCCTTCCGGGGCATCCCCAAGCTTAGGATTTTGGTTGTCCTTGAATTTTACCTTGGGGTGCATTGGTAATCCCCAAGTTTAGGCTCTTTCCACTCCTTATTCCATAATCCATCAAATCTTTACCCAAAAACTTGAAAACTTCACAACACAAAACATAACAGAAATTCTCATGAGCTCCGTTAGCGAAATAAAACAAACCACCACTTTAAGGTACTGTAATGTACTAATTCTTTATTTATATTGGTGCTAAACCTACTGTATTCCAACTTCTCTATGGTTCATACCCCCCGATAATATCCATAGATCAATCAAAATAAGCAAACAACACACGTAGAACAAAATCTGTCAAAAACAGAACAGTCTGTAGCAATCTGTAACTTTCGAATACTTCTGGAACCCCAAACATTATACCAAAATAGGAAGTCCTAGATAATTTGTTTATTAATCTTCTGTAAAAATAATCAACTGAAAAGCACGTTTATGTGATTTATGAAAATTATTCTCGTGCACGCCAAAGTTTCTGTTTTTCAGCAAGATCAAATTAACTATTACCCAAGAAGATCCTATAGGTTTAACTTGGCACAAACACTAATTAAAACATAAAACCACATCTAACCAGAGGCTAGATGAATTATTTATTACTAAACAGGAACAGAAAGCAAAGACCAAAAATAAAATTGGGTTGCCTCCCAACAAACGCTATCGTTTAACGCCCCTAGCTAGACATAAAAGCGAGAATAGATCTAAGTATTGCCATCTTTGGTATTCAATTCATAGGTGGCTCTCATAATAGATTTATAAGGTAATTTGATTTTCTTCCTAGGAAAGTGTTCCATGCCTTTCCTTAATGGAAATTGGAATCTAATATTTCCTTCTTCCATATCAATAATTGCACCAATCATTCTAAGGAAAGGCTTACCGAGAATAATTGGACATGAAGGATTGCAATCTATATCAAGAACAGTAAAATCTACGGGCACATAATTCCTATTTGCAACAATAAGAACATCATTAATCCTTCCCATAGGTTCCTTAATGGTGGAATCCGCAAGGTGCAAGTTTAAAGAGCAATCATCAAATTCACGGAAACCTAACACATCACACAATGTTTTTGGAATCGTGGAAACACTAGCACCCAAATCACACAAAGCATAGCTTTCATGATCTTTAATTTTAATTTTAATAGTAGGTTCCCACTCATCATAGAGTTTTCTACGGATAGAAACTTCTAATTCAAGTTTTTCTTCATAAGATAGCATTAAAGCATCAACGATATGTTTAGTAAAAACTTTATTTTGACTATAAGCATGAGGAGAATTTAACATGGATTGCAACGAGGAAATACAATCTATTAAAAAACAATTATCATAATTAAATTCCTTGAAATCCAAATAGTGGGTTCATTGCTATGTAAAGTTTTGACCTCTTCAATTCCACTTTTACCAACTTTTGCATCAAGATCTAAAAACTCCAAATCATTGGGACGCCTTTTAACTAAAGTTGACTCATCTCTAGTCCCATCATTATCAAGATTCATATTGCAAAACAAAGATTTAATAGGATACACATCAATCACCTTTCATCTTCATCCCTATTATCATGAAAACTAGAAGAACACGCTTTTACAAAGCAATCTTTCTTAGCACGCATCCTAGCGGTTCTTTCCTTGCACTCATTAATGGAAATTCTCATGGCTTTGAGAGACTCATTGATATCATGCTTAGGTGGAATAGATCTAAGTTTCAAATAATCAACATCAAGAGAAATTCTATCCATGTTCCTATCCAACTCATCAATCCTAGGCAATTTTTCTTCAAGCAAAGCATTGATATTCTTTTGAGAAATCATAAACTCCTTAACACTAATCTCAAAATTAGAGGGCAACTTATTAAAATCTCCATAAGAGTTTTTGTAGGAATTACCATAATTATTAGAGGCATTACTAGGAAACGGCCTAGGATTAAAGTTTCCTCTATACGCATTGTTACCAAAATTGTTCCTACCAGCAAAATTCACATCCATAGATTCATTACGATTCTCAATCAAACTAGACAAGGGCATATCATTAGGATCAATAGGAGCACTATTATTAGCAAACAATTTCATAAGTTCATCCATCTTTCCACTCAAAACATTAATCTCTTCTATCGCATGAACCTTTTTACTAGTAGATCTTTCGGTGTGCCATTGAGAATAATTAATCATAATATTATCTAGGAGTTTAGTAGCTTCTCCTAAAGTGATTTACATAAATGTGCCTCCCGCGGCCGAATCTAAAAAATTTCTAGACGCAAAATTCAATCTGGCATAAATTTTTTGTATAATCATCCATAAATTCAAACCATGTGTAGGGCAATTACGTATCATTAATTTCATTCTCTCCCAAGCTTGTGCAACATGTTCATGATCAAGTTGCCTAAGATTCATAATATCATTTCTAAGAGAGATGATCTTAGCGGGAGGAAAATACTTAGAGATAAAAGCATCTTTGCACTTATTCCATGAATCAATACTATTTTTAGGCAAAGACGAAAACCAAGTTTTAGCACGATCTCTAAGTGAAAACGGAAATAGCTTCAATTTAATAATATCATTATCCACATCTCTCTTCTTTTGCATATTGCACAAATCAACAAAGTAGTTTAGACGTGTAGCGGCATCTTCACTAGGAAGGCCAGAGAATTGATCTTTCATGACAAGATTCAACAAAGCAGCATTAATTTCGCAAGATTTAGCATCGGTAATAGGAGCAATCGGAGTGCTAATAAAATCATTATTGTTGGTATTGGAAAAATCACACAATTTAGTATTATCTTGAGCCATCGTGACAAACAATCCAACACACAGGCACACAAAAGGCAAGCGAAAAAGAGGCGAACGAGAAAAAGAGGGCGAATAAAATGACATGGGTGAAGTGGGGGAGAGGAAAACGAGAGGCAAATGGCAAATAATGTAATGCGAGGGATAAGAGTTTGTGATGGGCACTTGGTATGTCTTGACTTGTGCATAGACTCCTCGGCAAAGGCACCAGAAATCCTTCTTGATACCTCTTGAGCATGCGTTGGTTTTCCCTTGAAGAGGAAAGGGTGATGCAGCAAAGTAGCGTAAATATTTCCCTTAGTTTTTGAGAACCAAGGTATCAATCCAGCAAGAGGCTACACTCAAATCCCTCGAAACTGCACAAACAAATAAGAACCTTGCAACCAATGCGATAAAGGGGTTGTCAATCCCTTCACGGCCACTTGCAAAAGTGAGATCTGATAGAGATAATAAGATATATATTTTTGGTATTTTTACAATATAGATTGGAATTAAAGATTGCAAAATAAAATTGATCGGGAACTTATATGATGGATAATAGACCTGTGGGCCATAGGTTTCACTAGTGGCTTCTCTCAAGATAGCATAAGTATTACGGTGGGTGAACAAATTACTATCGAGCAATTGATAGAAAAGTGCATAGTTATGAGAATATCTAGGCGTGATCATGTATATAGGCATCACGTCCGCGACAAGTAGATCGAAACAATTCAGCATCTACTACTATCACTCCACACATCGACCGATATCCATCATGCATATAGAGTATTAAGTTCATAAGAACAGAGTAATGCATTAGGCAAGATGACATGATGTAGAGGGATAAACTAAAGCAATATGATATAAACCCCATCTTTTTATCCTCGATGGCAACAATACAATACATGCCTTGCTTCCCCTGCTGTCACTGGGAAAGGACATCGCAAGATTGAACCCAAAGCTAAGCACTTCTCCCATTGCAAGAAAGATCAATCTAGTAGGCCAAACCAAACTGATAATTTGAAGAGACTTGCAAAGATAACAAATCATACATAAAAGAATTCAGAAGAGATTCAAATATTGTTCATAGATAGTCTTCATCATAAACCCACAATTCATCAGCTCTCGACAAACACACCGCAAAAAGAATTACATCGAATAGATCTCCAAGAAGATCGAGCAGAACTTTGTATTGAGATCCAAAGAAAGAGAAGAAGACATCTAGCTAATAATGATGGACCCGAAGGTCTGAGGTAAACTATTCACACTTCATCGGAGAGGCTATGGTGTTGATGTAGAAGCCCTCCATGATCGATTCCCCCTCTGGAGGAGCACCAAAAAAGGCCCCAAGATGGGATCTCACAGGTACAAAAGGCTGCGGCCGTGGAAATAGGGTTTCGCGGTGCTCTCGGATGTTTTAGGGTATATGAGTATATATAGGCGAAAGAAGTCGGTCAGGGGAGCCACGAGGGGCCCACGAGGGTGGGGGAGTGCCTACCCCCTGGGCGTGCCTCCCTGCCTCGTGGCCGCCTCGTTGCTTCCTTGACGTCCACTCCAAGTCTCCTAGATTGCGTTTGTTCCAAAAATGACTCTCCCGAAGGTTTCATTCCATTTGGACTCCGTTTGATATTCCTTTCTGGAAAACATTGAAATAGGCAAAAAACAGCAATTTGGACTGGGCCTCCGGTTAATAGGTTAGTCCCAAAAATAGTATAAAAGTGTATAATAAAGCCCACTAAACATCCAAAACAGATAATATAATAGCATGGAACAATCAAAAATTATAGATACGTTGGAGGCATATCATGGACGGAGTAATCCCTTCACCCGTACCTCATGGAGCGTGGCCGTCTAGGTGCTGCTAATGTCGCTCGCCTCCGGTGTCTCCTGCTCCTGCTTCGGCCACGGGGGAAGTGGTGACGTTGTCGCCTGCTCCGACCACATCCCCAGCGGCGTCCAATCCTCGCGCACCTCCGCATTGGTGGCTATGGGCGGCGGATCCTTTTAGGTGGATGGGTGAGCCGAAACACCGGACTTCTTCTTGGGCGCCATGCTTGATGGCGCTGTCAAATATGAAGATGGCCATGAAGATGACGCGCTGCACACGCTTTGAGGATCATGCAAGTGATCCCCCTACCTAGCGCGCCAAAGATATCGTAGGAAACCACAGCCACCTATGGGACCAAGGGTCCCTTGCTTGTTCGGCAAGGGGGGATGTCACGTTGCACAAAGAGCAGAGGAGCGTGGGGCAGCACGACAGAGATCACACGAGCAATTTTACCCAGATTCGGGCTGCCGCGAGGCATAAAACCCTACTCCTGCTTTGGTGGATTGATGGTGGAATAATGGTGGTGGAGCATAGTACACTTGCCCGGCAGGGGCAGTAGTGGCTACACGCGTCTGAGTGTGTGGGTCTCCAACTTTCCAACCATTTCTACAGTTGTCATGGTTCTCCTTTTATAGGTTAAGGGGTCACCACAATGGCAAATCAGTCATTACGCACTGATAAGATAGCAAACAGTGCTATCATACCTAACTCTATAGGCTGTCAGGGCACATTAAATGTGCCGCTCAATGTCACATTGTTGCTCGTCTGGCAAGCCTTGCCGGGCTATTTTGCCAGATTCATGTCTGCTTGCTTGACACGTCGCAGGACGGGTGTCGTCTATAGGTTTTCCTGTGGAAAGAGGCTGCCATGTGGCAAATGGCTGCCAGTTGATCACTTTGCGGCTTGAAAGCGCACTCATTGATGATGTGGGTCGTGGTGGAGTGGTTGGTGAGGTGTTTCATACTTCCGCGAGTCCCGGCAGGCCCTGCCGGGACATCTTGGATGTTCTCTTCCGGGGGTGGCTCTGCCTCACCAAGCCCATCTGCCCGGCAAGGGAGGTTTTCCTCCTGGTGGCATCTTGCTTCTCTGGCTTGATCTTGGTCCTCTTGATCTACATGTTGGTCCTTTGAAGATCTTGGTCTCTTGTACTCTGGCATGGCTTGCTTCCATAATCTTGTTCCCGTGCCTGTGCACAGTCAGGGCAACATACCCAGGGTCTTTTGCACTGATACATATGTTCCTTGATTTGTTTCTCTTATCTATGTTTTTCTTCAAGATTCCTCAATTGGGTGTATTATTCAAACTATACAACTTTGGAACCTAAGTCAAGAACGCTTAGTGAAATTCTTCAAGACACCCATGGTCAAATTCCTCAAAGTTGATTCTTTTTAAAAATTTCTAAGAACCCATATGACCTCTCCAAATTCTTCGCACCTATACTCCGTTCACAGGTACAAATGTATGTTGCCGAATCACTAGGTTCTCGTCAACTTAACTCATCTGCAGCATTTCTCGAAGAAAAATTGCATACTTCCTCAAAAACATCAATTGTTCAAACTCCTCAAGCGAAGAAAATGGCTGAAGGTAAAAGACCTTAGAAGGGTGGAAAGAGAGCAGAATGCAACACTGCTTTTGAAATCCCTGATGACATATATGCTAGGTACTGTACACCTGATGAAGCAATTCATGGCAAAGAAAACAAGAATCAGCGCAAAGTGCGCATAGAGAGGATTGAAAGAAGATGGGCTAAGGAATGGAGGGAAATATCGTTATGTTACTCCAAAGTACATGAGGAAATTCGCGGTTAACTCTCCATGTCCAAGACCTCCATTGGCTCCAGGCCAAGAAGCTGATCCCTCAAGCATCAGGCGAGGTGAGGAATTTCCCGAAGAATGGGCCAAGCCTCAAGCCAAATTGGCCAAAGTTGCAAAAGAAGCAGTGAAGAAATTAAATGAAGATTCTGCTGTTGCTGCTAAGGCCTCTGCTAGCAAGCCTAAGAAGGCCTTGCAAAATAAATCAGTTGTGAAGCCGAGTTCCTCAATAGCAATGCCCTCACGACCAATTCCAAAGCCCTCATGGCAAATTCCTCAGGCAGCTTCCTCAAGGGAAGCTCTAATTCCCTCTGTTGCCACAAAATCCTCAACCGCCACTGCAAAGTCCTCAACACCTGTGCATCTTGCCACGTGTCAAAGGACTGCAGGATTCTCAATTGCTTCAGGAGCATCCGATAGTTCCTCAGCTCCACCATCGTCCTCAACTAGTCCAATTCTATTGAAGAAAAAGGCCACTGCTGGACGTGGCTCGAGGCCAAGTCCTCACAAGAATCAAGTTGCGTTCCAAGTTCCGTCTGATGACGATGAAGCTGATGATGAAGAACTTGCAGAAATCATCAAGAACAGGCAAGAAAGGGCCGCTAGAGGTAAAGGAAGTGTTGTGCCTCTTCAGCTGGATCCGAAGAAGATCCTGGACTTCATTGATCTCTGGCACAAGGATCCAAACACTCCTATGCCTGAGTTGAACCACACTCCTGGCCAAAGTCATATGTTGACAGCCTTCATCAATAAAGAAAAATGGAAGTTTGAGAAGGCCAGACAACTCAAGAAGGCCCAGCATAGAAAAGAGAGATTTATTAATAAAAAATTTCTGAATATGACTCTGAAGAACTTGTCAACTTGCAAAAGGAGATCAAGAAACTCAGTGACAAATTTGACACGTATCATGTAGACTGGACAGGTGCCAAAGTCATATTCATCAAGCTCTCCAAGTCCCTCAAGATGAATGTTGTAGCTTCATGGCAACAACAAACTCCTCAGGGTGATGCTTCTTCTTAGTTTGTTCAAGAAACTGAAAGCGCAGCTGATGAAAATCAAGCTGCCAATGACACTGAAAATTCTAGGGCTGCTGAAGAGATTCCAGCCTCTAATGAAACTGCCAGGGCAACCACCAATGTTGTGCCTGAAGAACCACCCAGGCCAGCTGAAGAATCTGTTGTTGTGCCTGAAGAATCTATACCAACTTCATATGCTCCTTCTGCAAAGTCATCACAGATGAAGAATATCATCCTTCCTTCTGCTTTAGAAGTGAAGAAAACCAAGGCTGCAGAGAAGGCAGCTATAAAGAAAAGGAAAGCTTCAACGATTTCAGAGTCTTCAGCTCCCAAGAAAGTGAAGACTTTGTCAAGTTCCTTCAAAAATCCTATTGATGTTGTTCCAATATCTATTGTGCCATCCAAGGAAATCATTCCTTTTGGAGAAGAATATGTCATTCCAGATGACAATGATCAGGAAAATCCTTCTGCTGCTTCTTTAGAACAGTTTGATGAAGAAATTGAAGTGATAAAATCCCTTCAACTCCATAGGTATCCTCGCCCATGCCTCAGTTCATAGCTGAAGAGGCAGGCGTTGAAGAAATGGAAGATGAGGATGTGGGCACCTTTTCGCAATGATGACTATTGGCAAAGTCATCATCCTAATTCACCATTGTCCACAACTCTGCATCAGATTCCTTAGTCCCCTGTACAAACTGAAGAAATTCATACGGGATCTGAAGGACATCAGACTTCTCTTATTTCAATTCCTGGAGAAGTTCCAACTTTTGCAACTAAAGAAATGGAGACCCAGACTGCTGCTACTGAAACATTGTAACGCCCACGATGCGGCTATACCTCCCACGTGTCGAGGCACGACTTAGAGGCATAACCGCATTGTGGTTTTGTCGCAAGAAGGGTCATCTTCGTACAATCCCATGTAATGAACAAGCAAAGGGATAAATAGATCTGGCTTACAATCACCACTTCACACAAAGATCATATAATTCATACATCATTCGGAGTACACACATAGTCCGACTACGAACAAATCCAAATGAAAAGAAGATAACCCCAAATGCTAGATCCCCGATCGTCCCAACTGGGATCCACTACTGATCATCAGGAAAAGACACGTAGTAATGGCCAAGGTCCTCGTCGAACTCCCACTTGAGTTCGGTAGCATCACCTGCACTGGTATCATCGGCACCTGCAACTGTTTTGATAGTATTTATGAGTCACGAGGACTCAGCAATCTCAAAACCCGCGAGATCAAGGCTATTTAAGCTTATTGGTAGGATGTGGTAATGAGGTGAAGTTGCAGCAAGCGCTAAGAAAATATGGTGGCTAACATACACAAATAAGAGTAAGATGAGAAGCTACGCAACGATCGTGAAGCTAGAAGTGATCAAGAAGTGATCCTGAAACTACTTACGTTCAATCATAACCCAAACCGTGTTCACTTCCCGGACTCCACCGAAAAGAGACCATCACGGCTACACATGCGGTTGGCGCATTTTAATTAAGTGAAGTACCAAGTTCTCTACAACCAGATATTAACAAATTCCCATCTGCCACATAACCGCGGGCACGGCTCCCAAAATTTTATACCCTGCAGGGGTGTTCCAACTTAGCCCATCACAAGCTCTCACAATGAGCGAAGGACATTTCTTCTCCCGAAAGACCCGATCAGTATCGGAATCCCGGTTACAAGACATTTAGACGATGGTAAAACAAGACCAGTAAGACCACCCGACTGTGCCGACAAATCCCGATAGGAGTTGCACATATCTCATTCTCAGGGCACACAGGATGGCCCCACAGGCTGCTGATACGTCTCCAACGTATCTACTTTTCCAAACACTTTTGCCCTAGTTTTGGACTCTAACTTGCATGATTTGAATGAAACTAACCCGGACTGACGCTGTTTTCAGCAGAACTGCCATGATGTTGGTTTATGTGTAGAAAATAAAAGTTCTCGGAATGTCCTGAAAATCCACGGAGGCACTTTTTGGAATTAATAAGAATTTCTGGGCGAAAGAAATACACCAGGGGGCCCAGGGCCTGTCCACGAGACAGGGGGGTGCGCCCCCCCCCCCCCCCATAGGGCGCGCCCCCTATGTCGTGGGCCCCCTGGACCTCCACCGACCTCAACTCCAACTCCATATATTCACGTTCGGGGAGAAAAAAATCAGGGAGAAAGTTTCATTGCGTTTTACGACACGGAGCCGCCGCCAAGCCCTAATCTCTCTCGGGAGGGCTGATCTGGAGTCCGTTCGGGGCTCCGGAGAGGGGGATTCGTCGTCGTCGTCATCATCAACCATCCTCCATCACCAATTTCATGATGCTCACCGTCGTGCGTGAGTAATTCCATTGTAGGCTTGCTGGACGGTGATGGGTTGGATGATATTTACCATGTAATCAAGTTAGTTTTGTCAGGCTTTGATCCCTAGTATCCACTGTGTTCTGAGATTGATGTTGCTATGACTTTGCTATGCTTAATGCTTATCACTAGGGCCCGAGAGCCATGATTTCAGATATGAACCTATTGTGTTTCCATGAATATATGTGTGTTCTTGATCCTAACTTGCAAGTCTATAGTCACCTATTATGTGTTATGATCCGACAACCCCGAAGTGACAATAATCGGGATACTTCTCGGTGATGATCGTAGTTTGAGGAGTTCATGTATTCACTATGTGCTAATGCTTTGTTCCAGTTCTCTATTAAAAGGAGGCCTTAATATCCCTTAGTTTCCGCTAGGACCCCGCTACCACGGGAGGGTAGGACAAAAGATGACATGCAAGTTCTTTTCCATAAGCACGTATGACTATTTACGGAATACATGCCTACATTACATTGATGAACTGGAGCTAGTTCTGTGTCACCCTATGTTATAGCTATTACATGAGGAATCGCATCCGGCATAATTATCCATCACTGATCCATTGCCTATGAGCTTTTCATATATTGTTCTTCGCTTATTTACTTTTCTGTTGCTACTGTTACAACTACTACAAAAACCCAAAAACAATTATCTTTACTTTTGCTACCGTTACCTTTATTATCATACTACTTTGCTACTAAATACTTTGCTGCAGATACTAAGTTATCCAAGTGTGGTTGAATTGACAACTCAACTGCTAATACTCAAGAATATTCTTTGGATCCCCTTGTGTCGAATCAATAAATTTGGGTTGAATACTCTACCCTCGAAAGCTGTTGCGATCCCCTACACTTCTGGGTTATCAAGACTAATTTCTAGTGCCGTTGCAGGGTAGCATAGCTCTATTCTCTGAGTCACTTGGGATTTATATCTATTGATCACTATGAAGAACTTGAAAGACGACCGAACTACTATTTTTCCCTCAACTACGAGGGGAGGTAAGGAACTACCATCTAGCTCTGCACTAGATTCTCCTTTCGTTATTAGTAGGCTTGCGACACCTAAACCTGCTACTACTATGAATTCTGATATGTCACATGTTATTGATGATGCCACTTCTGCTATGCATGATGAAACTACTTATGTGCTCAATACTACTTTGCCATTAGGTGAATTTCTTGATGAACAACTTGCTAGAGTTAGGGGGAATGAAAATATTGACGATGCTATTATTGATGATAGTGATGATGAAGGTTCTCCCAATGATTATGTATTACCTGTTGTTCCTAAGGGTTATGTTATGAATGAAGAAGCTGCTAGGGAAATCTTTGCTTGCAATGATAGATATGATCTTAAGAAATTATTAGCTAAATGGAAGCAGCAGTCTCTTAATGCTAGAATGAAACCTGACCCTGCTTTTGCTACTTCACCTATATTTGTTACTGATAAGGATTATGAATTCTCTGTTGATCCTGAGATTATTACTTTAGTTGAATCTGATCCTTTTTATGGCCTTGAATCTGAAACTGTTGTGGCACATCTTACCAAGTTAAATGATATAGCCACTCTGTTTACTAATGATGAGAAGTCTCGCTATTATTATATCCTTAAGATTTTTCCATTGATGCTAAGACTTAGTATAATTCTCTTGCTCCTGGTTGTGTGCGTAGTCCCCAGGATATGATTTATTACTTCCCTGCTAAATATTTCCCTGCTCATAAGAAACAAGCTGCCTTGCGGGAAATATATAATTTTGTGCAAATTAAATAAGAGTGTCTCCCACAAGCTTGGGGGAGGCTTCTCCGGTTACTTAATTCCTTTGCCTGATCATCCTCTCAAGAAAAATGAAATACTTGATATCTTTTATAATGGACTAACCGATGCTTCCAAGGATTACTTGGATAGTTGTGCTGGTTGTGTTTTCAGGGAAAGAACAGTCGACGAAGCTGAAATATTATTGAATAATATGTTGACTAATGAAAATAATTGGACTCTTCCTGAGCCAATTCCTGAACCAATTAAGCCAACCCCTGAGCCTATTCCTAAACCCACTCCGAAGAAGAGAGGTGTTTAATTTCTCAGTCCTGAAGATATGTAAGAGGCAAAGAAAACAATGAAAGAAAAAGGTATTAAAGCTGAAGATGTTAAGAATTTACCTCCTATTGAAGAAATACATGGTCTTGATATACCGCCTGTTGAAGAACCACATTATCTTGATAACCCGACACAGGTAGTAAAGGTAAATTCTCTCTATAGATATGATAAAGTTGAAATCCCCTCTATTAAATTTCATAGCCCATGCTTAGATGAATTTGATGACTTTATGGCTAGACAAGAAAGTTTTAATGCTTATGTTGGTAGAGAGTTAAAGAATAATGCTTTCGAGATAGGACGCGTGAGCGATAATATGGCTAGAGTTAAAGATGAACTCAAACGCATTAGCAAATATACTTCTATGGTTGCTACTCAAGCTGAGCAAGTACTTAAAGCTCAAAATGATTTGCTTGATGAATTAAATAATAAAAATGACTTTTTCGTTAGAGTGGCTACTAGACTTGGTAGAATGACTCAGGAACCTTTGTATCCTGAAGGCCACCCCAAGAGAATCGAGCAAGATTCTCAGAGAAATAATTTAGAAGCACCTAGTTCTTCTAAAAAGAAGAAAAAGAAAAACGATAGGACTTTGCATGCTTCTAGTGAACCTACTGTAGACACACCTAAGAATCCCAATGATATTTCTATTTCTGATGTTGAAACTCAATCAGGTGATGAACATGAACCTAGTGATAATGTTAATAATAATGTTCATGTTGATGCTCAACCTAGCAAAAACAATTATGTAGAGCTTGAACCTGCTGTTGATCTTGATAACCCACAATCAAAGAATCAACATTATGATAAGAGAGACTTTGTTGCTAGGAAGCACGGTAGAGAAAGAGAACCAAGGGTTCAGAAACCCATGCCCTTTCCTCCTAAACCATCCAAGTCAAAGGATGATGAGGATTTTGAGCGCTTTGCTGGAATGATTAGACATATTTTCTTACGTATGCGCTTAACTGATATGCTCAAAGTAAACACTTATGCTAAGTATATGAAGGATATCATTACAAATAAAAGAAAGATACCGGAAGCTGAAATTTCCACCATGCTTGCTAACTACACTTTTAAGGGTGGAATACCAAAGAAACTTGGAGATCCGGGTGTACCAACTATACCATGCTCCATTAAAAGAAATTATGTTAGAACTGCTTTATGTGATCTTGGAGCCGGTGTTAGTGTTATGCCTCTCTCTTTATATCGTAGACTTGAATTGAATAAGTTGACACCTACTGAAATATCTTTGCAAATGGCTGATAAATCAACTACTATACCTGTCGGTATTTGTGAGGATGTGCCTGTTGTGGTTGCAAATGTCACTATCTTAACGGACTTTGTTATTCTTGATATTCCCGAGGACGATAGTATGTCTATTATCCTTGGTAGACCTTTTCTTAATACTGCATGGGCTGTTATTGATTGCAACAAAGGCAATGTCACTTTTCATGTTAATGGTAATGAGCATACGGTACACTTTCCGAGGAAACAATCTTAAGTTCATAGCATCAATTCTATTGAAAAAGTTCCAACTATTATTTTTGGAGGTTTTGAATTTCCTCTCCCTACTATCAAGAAAAAGTATGATATTCTTATTGTTGGGGATTTTCATATCCCCGTTGAGGTAACTTAGTGTTATTCAAAATTTCTCCGGTTCCGTGTTATTCGGAATGAGTTTGTTGACAAGACTTGATCATCCTTGTTAGTGGATTCATTTTGATGATCACGAGATGGATGAAACTAGAAGGCACAACCTTCTGTACCCTCTTTTTACTTTCTATTATTTAGAACAAATAAAGCAAAAATAGAATTATCTGTCTGTTTTCTGAATTATCCGTGCATTAAAAAATATCCAGAAAATAAAAAGTGCTCCAAATGCCCAGCAAATTTAGTATGATTTTTTATGGAATATTTGAGGATTTTAGGCACTGAAAACACTGCAGGAGGGGCAAGCACCAGGCCACGAGAGTGGAGGGCCCCCCCCCCCCTATAGGGCGCGCCCCCCTGTCTCGTGGGCCCCTGGTGGCCCCCCTCCACTTATGCCAGCACCCACACACTTCATCTTCTACCCAAAAAAATCGCCATCCAACTCAAGCATGAGTTCTAGCTCGTTTTGCTGCGATTTTCGATCTCCTTGCTCAAAGCTCCATTCACAAAACTGCTTTGGGAGATTGTTGCTTGGTATGTGACTCCTCCATTGGTCCAATTAGTTTTTGTTCTAGTGCTTTATTCGTTGCAAATTTTTGCTGCATAGGTGACCATGTTCTTGAGCTTGCATGTTAAATTTATGAGGTCCCAAGCAATTCCAATGCATGATATAGGCTCTAGGCACTTGTAGGACTAGTTGCTACTAATCTTGTTTAGTTTTATTCACTTTTATTTTGAAGTTACTAAAATTTCAGAAAAAGAATTATGCTTAGAAGAATGTACCAAGGTGGTTCCTCGGCAAAGAAAGGGCCCAGGATTGCTATACGTGAGCAAGATGTTGAATTGCCGAGGGACGCAGATGTACGAGCTTGTGAGTGGCCGTCCGATGATTTTATGGTCGAAGCAGGCTTCTAGGAGGAATTTGACGCGTATGTGCATAATGCCGAGCTGGAGGACTTCTTACAAGATAAGTGTCCTCAGTACTATCAATTGACTGATTCCTTTGTGCGGAAGTTCCAATATAACTGTGCGCGTAATTCTCCTAGTGTCATGTTTGACATTTATGATACATCTTATACCATGGATTTAGAGGATTTCACAACTTCTTGCAAACTCCCGCTGTGGGGTAATATTAATGATCCTCGCAAATCTGAATTTAGAGATTTTCTTGCAAGTATTACTGCGGGAGAATCTAGGGACATAGCACAAGCTACCATAGGGAGCATTCATTTTCCTGCTATACATTATTTTGCTCTCTTTATTGGTAGATGCATTAACGGTAAGGATGAAGCATGTCACATGTGTGTCCCTGATCTTTGTGTCCTCTAGAGTGCTGTGTCAGGTTATAAAGGTTATAACTTGGGGGCAATAGTTGAACGTAGGTTGCAGAATAATAGTAGAAAGGGAAATTTATTTGGAGGAATTTTTGCAACCCGTGTGGCTAATTATCTTAATATAGCCCCACGAGAGGGGGATATGATTTTGTCTCCTGTTTATTTGGATAAAGAATCTATGTTCAATCATCAATTTCTTGCAAGGAATGAACTATTCCTCCATTATCGACTAATCTATGGCAGACGCAACGTCGTCCATGTTACTCTTCCTGCTCCCTACCTTTTTTATTATCAGGCAAGAGGAAGATATGTTGTCACCAGGGAGGAAGCAGCTGATCACGAGAGGGGAGCGGAGGCAGCTCCCAACACACTGCAGCTCAGGAGGCGGTTGCCGCTGCATCTCAGTACGACCCCAGTTTCACTTATGGATATCAGCCAGGCGGTCCTTGGTATTAGACCAACTTAGGCCAAAAGCCTAATCTTGGGGGAGTACGTATCTCTCACCTACTTTACATTCATGTTCACACACTAGTCGTCGGTGCTCATACTCTTTCATTGTATTATCCATGCTAGTTTAAATTTCTTTTTATAGTTTTCTTCTTGTGTGTTTGATAAACTTTAGAAAAAACCAAAAAAATTAGTTAGTTTAATTTGCATGCTTGTAGTAGAATTAACATGAAAACCCAAAAAGATTTCTAGTTCTTCTTCTTACTTGTTGGGAGCTTTCCCGTGTAAATAGTTTTATTTTCTTTTCTTTCCTTTGGGGGTCGAGAAGACCATATTGAAAATGCTTAGTGGCTCTCATATGCATGATTGTTTATTTAACTTAGAGCCCATATTACTTGTCTTCTCTCTTGAGTTGAATGCCTGCAGATTCCAGCTTAGTCCAATGCATGTGCACTCTTATTATTATACCCATCGTTCGGTCGTGCAAGTGAAAGGCAATAACGACGATATATGATGGACTTATTGAGATGAGAAAAGCTGGTATGAACTCGACCTCTCTTGTTTTTGTAAATATGATGAGTTCATCATTTCTGAGTGAGCTTATTATGAAGTAAACATATTTGCAATGACATTTAGAGATTATAGTTGCTTGTGCCATGCTTGATTAGCTATGAGTTATAATGGTTTACCTAGCGTGCCAACATGCTATTAGAATGATTATGATGTGATATGATGGGATGGTATCCTCCTTTGAATGAATTAAGTGACTTGACTTGGCACATGTTCACTCATGTAGTTGAATCAAATCAACATAGCCTTCATGATATTTATGTTCATGGTGGATTATATCCTACTCATGCTTGTACTCGGTGTGAATTAATTTTAATGCATGTTTATGATTGTTGTCGCTCTCTCAGTTGGTCGCTTCCCAGTCTTCTGCTAGCCTTCACCTGTACTAAGCGGGAATACTGCTTGTGCATACAAACTCCTTAAACCCCAAAGTTGTTCCATATGAGTCCACTATACCTTCCTATATGCGGTATTTACCTGCCGTTCCAAGTAAATTTGTATGTGCCAAACTCCAAACCTTCAAATGAAATTCTGTTTTGTATGCTCGAGCAGCTCATGTTACAACTAGGGCTGCCTATATCTTCCATGCTAGGTGGGTTATTCTCAAGAGGAGTGGACTCCGCTCCTCATTCACGAGAAAGGGCCGGTAACCGGGATGCCCAGTCCCATGATCCAAAAAGATCAAAGCAAATCAAATTAATTAAACAAAACTCCCCCAGGGCTGTTGTTAGTTGGAGGCACTCGTTGTTTCGAGCAAGCCATGGATTGATGCTTGTTGGTGGTTGGGGGAGTATAAACCTTTACCATTCTGTTTGGGAACTGCCTATAATGCATGTAGTATGGAAGATACAGCCACGTCATAGTTGTTGTGTTGACAGCGAAAGTATGCCGCTCAAAATGTTATTCAATCTCTATTTTAAGAGCGAGCTCTGGCACCTCTACAAATCCCTGCTTCCCTCTGCGAAGGGCCTATCTATTTACTTTTATGTTGAGTCATCACCCTTCTTATTAAAAAGCACCCGCTGGAGAGCACACTATCATTTGCATTCATTACTATTGGTTTATATTGGGTATGACTTGACTCGATCTCTTTTAACATGAATTACAATGTTTAGTCAGTCCTTGATCTTTAAAGGTGCTCTGCATTTATGTTTTGCGGTCTCGGAAAGGGCTAGCGAGATACCATTTTGTTATATCATGTTATGATTATTTTGAGAAAGTGTTGTCATCCGAGTTTTATTATTATGGCTCGCTAGCTGATTATGCTATTGATATGAGTAATTGTGAGACCTAGGTGTTATTGTGAGTATGGTTAGTTCATAATATTTGCTGAAACTTGAATGTTGGCTTTTCATGTTTACAACAACAAGAGCAAACAGAGTTTGTAAAAGTTTTTCTTTATCACTTTCAGTTTATCAACTGAATTGCTTGAGGACAAGCAAAGGTTTAAGCTTGGGGAGTTGATACGGCTGCAACGTATCTACTTTTCCAAACACTTTTGCCCTTGTTTTGGACTCTAACTTGCATGATTTGAATGAAACTAACCCGGACTGACGCTGTTTTCAGCAGAACTGCCATGATGTTGTTTTATGTGTAGAAAAGAAAAGTTCTCGGAATGTCCTGAAAATCCACGAAGGCACTTTTTGGAATTAATAAGAATTTCTGGGCGAAAGAAATACACCAGGGGGCCCAGGGCCTATCCACGAGACAGGGGGTGCGCCCCCCCCCCCCCCCCCCCCCCCCCCGTAGGGCGCCCCCCTATCTTGTGGGCCCCCTGGACCTCCACCGACCTCAACTCCAACTCCATATATTCACGTTCGGGGAGAAAAAAATCAGGGAGAAAGTTTCATCGCGTTTTACGACACAGAGCTGCCGCCAAGCCCTAATCTCTCTCGGGAGGGCTGATCTGGAGTCCGTTCGGGGCTCCGGAGAGGGGGATTCGTCGCCGTCGTCATCATCAACCATCCTCCATCACCAATTTCATGATGATCACAATCATGCGTGAGTAATTCCATCGTAGGCTTGCTGGACGGTGATGGGTTGGATGAGATTTACCATGTAATCAAGTTAGTTTTGTTAGGGTTTGATCCCTAGTATCCACTATGTTCTGAGATTGATGTTGCTATGACTTTGCTATGCTTAATGCTTGTCACTAGGGCCCGAGTGCCATGATTTCAGATCTGAACCTACTATGTTTTCATGAATATATGTGTGTTCTTGATCCTATCTTGCAAGTCTATAGTCACCTATTATGTGTTATGATCCGACAACCCCGAAGTGACAATAATCGGGATACTTCTCGGTGATGACCGTAGTTTGAGGAGTTCATGTATTCACTATGTGCTAATGCTTTGTTCCGGTTCTCTATTAAAAGGAGGCCTTAATATCCCTTAGTTTCCGCTAGGACCCCACTGCCACGGGAGGGTAGGACGAAAGATGTCATGCAAGTTCTTTTCCATAAGCACGTATGACTATTTACGGAATACATGCCTACATTACATTGATGAACTGGAGCTAGTTCTGTGTCACCCTATGTTATAGCTATTACATGAGGAATCGCATCCGGCATAATTATCCATCACTGATCCATTGCCTACGAGCTTTTCATATATTGTTCTTCGCTTATTTACTTTTCCGTTGCTACTGTTACAACTACTACAAAAACCCGAAAACAATTATCTTTAGTTTTGCTACTGTTACCTTTATTATCATACTACTTTGCTACTAAATACTTTGCTGCAGATACTAAGTTATCCAGGTGTGGTTGAATTGACAACTCAACTGCTAATACTCAAGAATATTCTTTGGCTCCCCTTGTGTCGAATCAATAAATTTGGGTTGAATACTCTACCCTAGAAAGTTGTTGCGATCCCCTACACTTGTGGGTTATCATCTGCCCAGTTCAGACCAACACTTAGAGAAGCACTGGCCCGGGGGGGTTAAAATAAAGATGACCCTTGAATCTGCAGAACCCAAGGGAAAGGTTATAGGTTGTTAGGCAAATGTAAAACCAAGGTTGGGCCTTGCTGGAGGAGTTATATTCAAAGCAAACTGTCAAGGGGTTCCCATAAACCCGACTGAGTAAGGAATGCAAAATCAAGGAACATAACACCAGTATGACGGAAACTAAGGCGGCAAGAGTGAAACAAAACACCAGGCATAAGGCTAAGCCTTCCGCCCTTTACCAAATATATAGATGCATTAATTAAAATAAGAGATATTGTGATATCCCAGCATAACTATGTTCCAACGTAGAGCAATCTTCAACTTCACCTATAACTAACAACGCTATAAGAGGGGCTGAGCAAAAGCGGTAACTTAGCCAAACAACGGTTTGCTGGGAAGGTGGGTTAGAGGCTTGACATGGAAATATGGAAGGCATGGTAAACAAGTGATAGGTAGCACAGCATAGCAATAGAACGAAGCAACTAGCAAGCGAAGATAGAAGTGATACCGAGGGTAATGGTCATCTTGCCTGCAAAGTTCTCAGAGTTGTCAAAAGCTTGCTCCTTGTTAGCGTACTCAAAAGGTTCCTCGTTCATGAACTCATCTCCCAGATCTACCCAAAGCAATAACACAAGTAATGGAACAACAATCAATCACGATGCAATGCGCAAGCAACATGATGCAAGACATGGCATGGAATGCAAGATATGACGTGCAATGCATATGGGTACTCCGGAAGGGAAAAGATGATCAAGGCATCAACTTGGCAAACCAAGTATGCCGCTGGGAAGAGTGAGTGATTTCTATCGAAATCGATATAAGGATCACCGGAGACGGATGCACGGTTTGCAAAAGACAAGCAAAACAAGAATGATGCAAAACTGCGCTTAACAGCAACATAACACTTAAGATGCAACATGAAACTAAGCTACAACAACCCAACATAGCAAAAAACCACATGGAATTAAATTACACATGAAAAATAGCAAATAAGATCATAGCATCATTTGCATAAGGCTCATGGATTTTTGGGAACCAACAAGACAAGATAGAATGTTGAAACAGTTTCAGCAAGTGTAAAACAACAACATTATCATAGCATGTTTCCAAGCATGAAACAGAGGTCATATGATATCCAGAATTATCAAACTTGACATGTGAACATACTACTCATATCATACTTCAAAACATGTAACTGGAGCATCTCCAGAATAGGCATGTATCAACTAATATTAAGCTCACAACTTGGCATCATGAAGTTAACAGAAATCTGGAACATTATATAAGCATGTTCATGGCAATGAAGACATATGCTACAGGACATATATAGGGCATAAAAAGGCATGAAATGATATAGCATAACATATACAACAAAACATGTCAACTAAGAATCTCCAGATTATGCATGGATTAATTGGTAGCATCAAGCAAACATTGCATCATGATATGACAGATTCAGCATAGCAAAACAGTAACAGCAAGTAGCCCACTTCACGAGCTTGTTACACTCACTACAGGGCACATAAAAATACATGGATGGCACCACTATAAATATACATGAAAATTCTCCTAAAACATGTAGACATCATGCTCATAGGATGCACACACAAAATGCAACAAAAATGACAATTCAGCAAGTTATAGCAGTTTTCAGCAGTTAACAGCAACATGCACTTTTGCAACTAGGATTAAGATATCTATATGCACCCTAACATGAATGAAAAGCACACCAACATTGTCGGATTTCGGGTTCCGGCAGACCCTTGAGGTTCGAACACTGGGGTGCGCGCGGAGATTCAACCCTCTACCGACTTGCTCCTCGCCGAATCGCTAGGACTTAAACTACCAAACTGAACAGCACAAGAGACACAAGATTTATACTGGTTCAAGCCACCATTGTGGTGTAATACCCTAGTCCAGTGTGTGGTGTGGTGGATTGCCTCTTAGGCTGATGAGGAACAATACAAAGGGAGAACAGCCTCGCGAGGGTTTGTTCTTGGCTGGCGCGATGAACTGCTAGGGGGAGTTCAGTCACCTCTCTCTCTCTGTGTGTGTGTGTGTCTTCCTATCCTTGTTCTCTCGATACCCTACCTTGCGGGTGGCTAGTCCTATATTTAGGCAAAAGCCCTGGGCCTCTTCCCAAATATTGAGCGGGAAGGGCGCCAACAATTGGCCATTTTGAAGAGGAACAGCGGGTACACTTATCCAGACTAAAGTTGGTCCTTGCCTGTTTTGACTCCGGCTTGGGCTCCACAATGACTTCCTTCCGGCCGTTGGGCTGGTCTTGGTCTTGTTGCACCGAAATGGATGCCTTTGCTTGATGCTCTCGCCTACGCTTGCTCCCTTTGCACCAAAGAGGAAAGGAGGACACTGCGCGGGCTGGCGCCCGACTGGCACCCTTGGTCATCATGGCTTGCGTCATGGGCACCTCGCGAGGTACCCTGCCTTGAAATCTCCGCCTCCTCATGAGCCAGCCTGACTAGGCCGTGCCTAAGGAAGCTTCTTGTCGTCCGCCCCGCGAGGTTTGGCCCCTCGCGAGGGTCTTGAGCTTGCGTTGATGAAGATGGGCTGTGCTGAGCCTCCTTTGAGCCACGCCGCAGGCCGCAGGCAGGCAAGTCTGGGGACCCCCATTCCCAGAACGCCGACAGTAGTCCCCAGGCTCACGGCGCGCCCGAACTTGGCCGGGCAGAGAGGCGAAAGGGCAAGTGCGAAGCGCCGCGGGCCCTAACAGCCTGCGGCCTTGGGCGCCACGTGGCGGTCGATTGGACGTGGGCGCCTCTGCAACCGCGTGAGTTGATAAAAGAGCGGCATCTCCCTTGCCTCCTTTATTTCCTCCAGTTGCTGCTCAGATCCCCTTTCTTGCGCCTCTCCTCCCTGCTTCCAAAATCTTCAAATCTACTCCGCCTGCATGCCCTAGCCAGTCATGGCGCCTCGCCAAACCCCGGCCGGAGCTTGGTACTCGCCTGCCCTGGACCCGCCAAATGTGTCAGGGGCGAGCCTTGCCCTGGTGCGCTAGATGGCGGAGGCGCGGGGCATCGACGGGACGAAGGCGTTCAAGGCCGGCTCTGCCGTCCCTGAAGGTCGAGGGAGCACCTTCTATCCGCTCTTCGTGAGCGCCATCGTCGCTGGTCTGGTGCCTCCCTTTTCTAAGTTCTTCTTCTCTGTCCTCCGCCACTACAATATTCAAGCTCTGCACCTCCATCCCAACTCCATCCTTCTTCTGGCGATCTTCGCCTACTATTGTGAGGCTCATGTAGGGGTGAAGCCCTAGGTGGCCTTGCTATGCCACTACTTCTCCCTCCGGACCTCCCGTGGTTCCGCCTCAGCGTGCGCGAGCTTCGTCGCGTACGGCGGCTCCATCACCATATCGAACCCTGGGAAGAGGATTGAGGGCTTCAGGAGCAAGTGGGTCTTGGTGGATGCTGGGCGTATCCATCCTCGGCTGATCCTGCCCACGGAGCACCCCGCGAGTTCCGACGACTGGTCCCGAGTGGAGCTTCTAGATCCCTGCGCGAAGCTGGTGTTGGAGAAGATGGATGCATATCTGAGGCCGGCCAGTGTGGCGGCAGCGAAGCTGACCGGTGCGTCGCTGCTGAGGGAGTTCCTGGAGCATCAACTGGCTCCGCTCCGTCAGTACTCGCTTCCGATGTGGAGGCCTCACTCGAGCCCCGTGGTCTTGGCCGACGAGGATCTGGCTGCGGTCCTCCAGTCCTTGGTTGGGGGCGACGTGGCGAGGCTGGAGGGCGCTCCTACGCCCCTGTTCCTTCGCGAGGATTGGGAGCAGGTAGTGGGGTCCATGCCTGTCTTCAACGGGGACGGGCCCATGCCCGTGGAGGCTCCAGAGGACCTGGTGGACGTGTCTTCTGACGACTCCAGCGAAGAGAAGGAAGAAGGGGAGCAGGAAGAGGTGGTTGACTTGGAGGCGGAGTCAAGAGCTCCTCCCCTTCGGCGCAGGTCCCGCACTCTCCGCCTCCCCCAGAGTGACGACGACGAGGATGGAGGTGAGTAGGGCGGCGGGAGCCTGCCTCCGATCCCGAAGAAGGACCGGACTGGGCTGGTCCCCCGCGGGTCTGCCCCGACCCCGGGGCGATCCGCAGGCGCGCCTCCTGCTCCCGAGCCCCTTGAAGCCGACCCTTGCAGCCGGCTCTCAAGCTTTAAGTACGGCTGGAGGCTGCTCGAGTCCACCAGCGATGACCTGTAAGTGCCTGCTTCCCGTGTTGATTATTGTTCTGTCGACGAGACCTGATGCCCATATCCTTCGGCCAGGCTGGCGCCCGCGGCAAAGAAGCCGAAGGGAGCTCCTGAGGTCCCATCCGTGGAAGTGCCTCTACCCGAGAAAGAAGGTGATCGTGACGCGCAGGCCTCTCTTGCCCGGGCGTCCTCGCGAGGCCAGGCTGAGCCTGCTGGGGCGAGCTCAGCACCCTTGACCCAGGCGACTCCCGAGGTGCCCTTGCTTGACGCTGCCTCCACTGTCGTCGTGGCGCCGCTGGTTCCGCCTCAAGGCACAGTGGTCACACAGCCGTCTTCTCCTCCTACTCCACCGACTGCTGCTTCTCTGAATACTGTTCTGGATCACGCCATTGCCGGACTGGACCATCTGCGGCAGGGTCTTCTGGGCGCCGACCCCCGTCTGGTGGTCGGGCGCTTGGAGCTGGCTTCTGGCTGGATTCGCTCCGATGCTTCGATACGGGCGGCGCTGGTCCAGGCCTTGACAGCTTGCGACAAGGAGAAACAGGCCGTCCACGAGGCGAAGGTTGCCCACGATGCTGCCCTGGGGGAGGCAGCTAGCGTCCAAGGTCGCTGTGAGACGCTGGAGAGCGAGCTGAAGGGCCTGCAGAACCAGCTTGCCGAGGAGGCCCGCCTTCGCCAAGAGCAGGAGGAAAGCATGAAGGTTCGCGAGGCGGCCGTCAAGGACCTGGAGGCCAAGCTCAAGAGGCATCGTGGCCGCCTAGGCGTGCTGGAGCAAGAGCTGGAGGCGAGGAAGGTTGAGCTGGACGGCAAGGCCCGGGATCTCGCCGAGGATCGCGTGGCCTTCGCGGATATGGAAGAGAAGGCTCGCACTTCACTGAAGACGCTTTATGACAGCGGCCTTGAGAGCCCGTTGGCCGGCGAGGAGGATGGCCCCGCCAAGCTGCTTCCCTTCCTGGTTCGAGCCCTTCACGATGTCACCCTTGGCCTTGGCCCTACGGCTGAGGCCGAGGAACGCGTCTTGTCTTCTGCAGCGCTGACGCGGGTCTTCACCCACATCTATCTTCGTGACCCCAACATCAACCTCGACAGCCTGCTGGAGCCAGTGAGCGGCGAGCGTGCCGCTGCCGCTGCTGAGGCCGTGAAGGCTCGTGCGGAGGCTCTGCTGGGGAAGTTCCGGGCCTTCAGTACCAGGCCGAAGCGGAGCGTTGCTAGCCCTGCTGCTCCACAAGGCGAACCTACTCCACGCGGCTCCCCCGCCGGCAAGTGACTCTGTCGTGGCTCCCGTCCTGTTTTTAATTCCTGCGCATGTACCATGCCTCAGAGAGGCGTTAAAACTTATGTTTGATGCTGTGGTAACAGCATGGACTGTAATATTTGCTTTTGAATTCCCTGAAATTTGCATTATTCCTTCCTACTTGCTTGTGTTCTACGCCGGCAGAGCCCGGCCCCGCGCATACCTCAGCCGCCATTGGCCCCGACCAGAAACCAGGACGGGACCAAGGAGTGAGGGGCTACGTGACAAGTTAGGCCCCTGAGTTGCGATGCTCAGGAGTCCCCCTTGGCGCTCGAACAGCAAGTAGGGAGGCGAGGTGTGGGTGGATCTGTCGTTCTACGTCTGCAGGGCCCGGCCCCGCATACCTCAACTGCCGTTAGCCTTTCGGAACTAAGGAGTGAGGGGCTACGTGACCAGTTAGGCTCCTGAGTCGCGATGCTTAGGAGTCCCCCTTGACGCTCAAACAGCCTTCGTACCTTGGCTCCGCTGGGGAGGGACGTGCGACGAACCAGGCCCTGGGGGGCCTGGCCAGGTGGCGTGCGTCTGGGCGTGACCCAGGTGCAGCCTCTGTGCCCAGCCCCTTCGCGCGGCATTTCCGAGAGGAGGCGTTGCGACAAGGGCAGACACTGAGCTCCGGGCTCCCTGAGGTTGATGCGGCCCAGAGGCCACCCTCAGTTATTTATCACCAGCGCGGAGCATAGCGCTTCCGTATGCGTACGGGCATAGCCGCTCCTCGGCAGTGTCGTCAGCCAGCGCGGAGCATGGTGCTTCCACTAGTACGTGGGAGGGGGCCCCCCTCCGGGAGGAGCCCCCGGGGCGTATACAGCCCCACCCTGACATGTGGCCGGCACGGTAGGGCTTGACGAGGTGTATCTGGGCACCCGTGAGCTAGCGCGGGACTCACGGGGCCCTACCTCAAGGCGGGTTGCGCCTGGCTCTGGGCCTTATCTTGGAGTGTGTTCCTGCAAATTTGGCCAGATGCCGGTGCTCTACGTCTTCGGGTCCCGGCTCTCGGGCTGGTCTCAGCCGTCGCTGGCATGCCAGGTCGCGATGCCATGGACAAGACCAGAGGGTGAGGGCCGGAGAGCCGGTAGGAGCCCTGAGTCGCGATGCTCAGGCACCCCCCCTTTAACGCGCAAGCTGGGTTAGATGATGAAACTCTACGTCCTCGGGTCCCGGCTCTCGGGCTGGTCTCAGCCATCGCTGGCATGCCAGGTCGCGATGCCATGGACAAGACCAGAGGGTGAGGGCCGGAGAGCCGGTAGGAGCCCTGAGTCGCGATGCTCAGGCACCCCTCCTTTAACGTGCAAGATTCCGACACCCAGGAGAAAAAGGCACCAAATAACAAGCATGTTGGATCGAAAGCATAGTCCTAAGATAAACGCAAGAAGGATACATGCCGCTGGGACAGGCCCGAGCGGCTTGGGGATGATGCAGCCTGAGGGGCGCCCCCAGTAAGATAAGCTAAGGACATGAAATAAAAGGGATACATGCCGCAGGGACGGACCCACGCGGCCTGGGAATAATGCAGCCCTGAAGGCGCTCCCAGCCAGAAATGAAACTTAAAAGATGTCACCTGATGATGTTGGGGACGAAGGGGTGTTGGTGTAGCAAACTCGGTGGGCTGCGGAAGCCGATCCTCACGAGCCCCCAGGCCCAGGGGCCTCTGGAGGCTCCGGAGGCGCTGGCGGCTCCTCGCGGGCCATCTCCATCTCCGCCAGGGCTGCAGCACGCCTGACCTCTTGAGCCTCCACGATGGCCCTCATGAGACGCTGGTGCGCAGCAGCCGCGTTCGGCAGGCCGTAAGGCATGCGCACGTAGTTTTGGGGCAGACCCTCGCAATGTCCCACTCACGAGGGCCAGAGGCGCTCTTGAGACGCGGCTCGGTTGAGCCCTGGTATGTCGATGCAGACGCGCAGCCCACCATCCTCGCCTGGATGGGGGGCCACAGCGGGTAGGCGGCGGCTGCCTCTCATGACCCTTGACTCCTGTAACTCCTGAATGGCCTTGCTGACGAACTCCTGAGGATTTGGCCCTCCTTGCCTTGCTCCTTCTTGAGGGAAACGTGCTTCAAAGCACGCCTCCACGTGGTGCGCAAGCGCCTCCCTCGTGACCTTGGCGAGGTCGACGGCCCTCCAGGGGAGAGCCCCCGAGCCCTGCCTGAGGAGGGCGCCGGGCGCGCTTCCCTATGCGATGGAAGGAGGCTCCTCCTGGCCAGGCACGGGCCCTAAGGGGCTGGGCCGGTTGATGTCTTCTTCTTCTTGGGGGCGGCCTCGGGAAGCCTCCTGCCTCCGCGGTCTGGGTCTTCCAGTGATGCGGCCTGAAAGGCTCGCTCCAGGGAGCACACTGCGTCTCTCTCTTTGCAGGGCACCGTGATGACCCCGCCGCTTCCTGGCATCTTGAGGACGTTGTAGCCGTGGTGGGTTACGGCCATGAACTTGGCCAGCGCCGGGTACCCGAGGATGGCATTGTACGGCAGGCGAATGTGGGCGACGTCGAAGTCGATGAGCTCGGTGTGGTAGTTGTCGCGAGCCCCGAAGGTGACAGGAAGGTGGACCATCCCTATCGGGACCGTGGAGCCGTCGGTGATTCTGGAGAAGGGCTTGGTTGGCTGAAGCTGACTGTAAGGCACTTGAAGATTGTTGAATGTTTCCACGGACAGGACGTTGAGCCCTGCCCCGCCGTCGATGAGGGTCCTGGTGACTAGCACGTTGCTGATGATTGGGGAACAAAGCATCGGGAGGACTCCAGCTGTGGCCGCGCACTTGAGCTGATCCGCTGACTTGAACGTGATGGCGCACGCCGACCACCTGAGAGGGCGCGTGGCCTCGAGCTTGGGGAGGACTGCATTCACTTCGCGGGCGAACTGCTTGAAGATGCGCTGAGAGGCTGGGGCTTGAGCTCCGCCCAGGATGCAGGCGATTGCACGCGGTTCCTGGAAGCCCCCAGCCCCCTCGTCCTGATGACGGTCTTCATTTCTCCTTGGCTGCGGCGGCAGCAGAGGGAGGCCTGCGTTCCCTTGCGGGCGATCCTCGCGAGGCTGATCCCTCCAGCCTCCCTCGCGAGGCGGGTCCTGCCAGCGGTCCTCACGAGGTTGGTCGCGCCACCCTTGGTGCGGGCCGCGGTCTTCCCAGCGTCCTGCATTCCTTCCTCCTCCTCGCCTGTAGCCCCGGTCGCTGCGGTCGGGACGTCTGCCGACCCTTCCTTCACGCACGGCCCGGAGCTATTGGCATTCATTTGTGTTGTGAGTGTGGAGGTCATGGTACACGCAGTACCGACTGCCCTTGGAGGATTCAGGCTGATCTCGGCCCCTCTTGGTGTCTGGCTCAGCCGCGAGCACGGCAGCCCCCTTGCGCTTCACGTCCTTGGCCTTGGGCTTCTTCTCTTCGGGGTCCGTGGCAGGCAGCTCGAGGAGGGAGAGGCGCCCCTCCTCAGCCCTGGCGCACTTGGTCGCCAAGTTGAACAGCTCCAAGGAGGTGCACAGGTCTTCATGCATCGCCAGCTCCTCCTTCATCTTGACGTCGCGCACACCGTCGAAGAAGGCAGAGATGATGGCCTCCTCCGTTACCCTGGGGATCTTGAGGCGCGTGTTGTTGAAGCGCTGGATGTACTTCTGCAGGGTTTCCCCTGGCTGCTGCTTGATACGGCGCATGTCCCTCACGGCGGGTGGCCGGTCGCGAGTACCCTGGAAGTTGGCGATGAAGCGGGTGCGCATCTCGTCCCAGGAAGAGATCATGCCTGGGGCCAGATTCAGGAGCCAGGTGCAGGCTCCGTCCTTGAACGCCATGGGAAACCAGTTCACCATGACCTTTTCATCTCCGTTGGCAGCCTCGATGCCCAACTCGTAGAGTTGGAGGAACTCCGCAGGGTCAGCCGTGCCGTCGTAGCGAGGGGGCAGGTCTGGCTTGAACTTGCCGGGCCACACGACGCTGCGCAGCTCAGAGGTGAAGGCGCGGCAGCCCGCCGTGGCCACGGGGGGCCTTGGGCGACGGAGAGCTTGGTCCTCCGGGTCCCCATGCGCCGCGGCTGGGGGCAGCGCAAGGTCTTGACGTGCTAGAGGAGGGAGCGCTCGGGCAGCTTCTCGTGGGCGAGGGACTTCTTGGCAGCTCTGCTCTTGCCGCGCTGGAGCCTGGCGGAGCGGGTTCCGCCCAGGGGCCGTGCGCCTTGGGGCCAGGGCGCCTTCTTGAGGAGGAGGCGGCTGAGGCGCCCCAGGAGCTTCATCGCCAGCGCAGGGCGGGGTGCGGTGCAGCGAGAACGACGGTGCGGGGGCGCCTCCGGCGGCGTAGACGAGCTCAGGGACTCGATCGAGCCATTCTTCGTAGACGTCGTCGATGGGGCGGTAGCGCAGGAGCTCGTTTGCCGCGATGAGCGTAGCTCGGGCCTCCATGGCCGCGCGGGGTGCGCGTGACAAAGAACCAGCGGGGGTGAGCGAGGGCGTGGCGGTGCGGCCGTCCCGCCTCATGGACGGATGCTGGGACGATGCTTGCTGCTCGTTCCCCGTCGGGCCGGTGGCGGCCTTGATAGCAGGTGACGGGGAACGATGAGGGCGCCCGCCGACGGGAGCCGTCTGGGCGACATGGGAGGCAAGGGCGGCTCGGCGCTCGGCGCGAGCCCGACGAGCGTCAGACATGGTTGCGGTGGTCGGGGAAGAACAAGACGGCGGAAGGCAAATTCCAGCGCACCCCTACCTGGCGCGCCAAATGTTGGATTTCGGGTTCCGGCAGACCCTTGAGGTTCGAACACTGGGGTGCGCGCGGAGATTCAACCCTCTACCGGCTCGCTCCTCACCGAATCGCTAGGACCTAAACTACCAAACTGAACAGCACAAGAGACACAAGATTTATACTGGTTCAGGCCACCATTGTGGTGTAATACCATACTCCAGTGTGTGGTGTGGTGGATTGCCTCTTGGGCTGATGAGGAACAATACAAAGGGAGAACAGCCTCGCGAGGGTCTGTTCTTGGCTAGCGCGATGAACTGCTAGGGGGAGTTCAGTCGCCTCTCTCTCTCTCTCTGTGTGTGTCTTCCTATCCTTGTTCTCCCGATGCCCTACCTTGCGGGTGGCTAGTCCTATTTATAGGCAAAGGCCCTGGGCCTCTTCCCAAATATTGAGCGGGAAGGGCGCCAACAATTGGCCATTTTGAAGGGGAACAGCGGGTACACTTATCCAGACTAAAGTTGGTCCTTGCCTGTTTTGACTCCGGCTTGGGCTCCACAATGACTTCCTTCCGGCCGTTGGGCTGGTCTTGGTCTTGTTGCACCGAATTGGATGCCTTTGATTGATGCTCTCGCCTGCGCTTGCTCCCTTTGCACCAAAGAGGAAAGGAGGACACTGCGCGGGCTGGCGCCCGACTGGCACCCTTGGTCGTCATGGCTTACGTCATGGGCACCTCGCGAGGTACCCCGCCTTGAACTCTCCGCCTCCTCATGAGCCAGCCTGACGAGGCCGTGCCTGAGGAAGCTTCTTGTCGTCCGCCCCGCGAGGCTTGGCCCCTCGCGAGGGTCTTGAGCTTGCGTTGATGAAGATGGGATGTGCTGGGCCTCCTTTGATCCACGCCGCAGGCCGCAGGCAGGCAAGTCTGGGGACCCCCGTTCCCAGAACACCAACAAACATGTAGAGCATGAAGATCAGAACATGTGCATATCAAGATCGTCATTATAGGATCAACAGGTACAAAGGTATAGCCCTCACAAGATGCATACATGATGTTAACAAACAGCAGATTCCAGCAGTTTATATCACAGAGCAGTTTTGCAACGAAGATTAAGGCATCAATATGAACAGAAATATGAATGCAAGCTACTCTATCATGAAGAGCATCCATAGATGAACATTTTGACATATTATACGCGCAAATCGGAGCTATATGCAAGGAGATATGACATGATGAACATGGACACATAATGTGAGAATTTTCGGGACGGAAGAAAGACTACCCCAATCTCTAGGGTTCCTCCGGGCGCCCGAACACAGGCGAGTGGATCTCGCCGGAGAAGTCGTGGAGGCGGCGGCCGGAGCTCGTGGGGGCCGCCGGAGTTGATGGAGGAGGTCGCCGACGAGGTCCCGCGGCAGCGCGGCGGCGGAGATGGCCGGGCGGCGTGGCGGCGGAGAAAGCCAGGCGCGGCGGCTGGGCGGCTCGGATGGCGGCGGTCGGCGGAGCTGGTGCGGGACGCTGACGGGCGGAGGCAGCGGCGCACGTCGGCGGCGGGCGGCGGGGAACCGGGCGGAGAGGAGCGCTAGGGTTCGGCAGCGCGGGGTGATGGGCACGGCAGGTCCGCTGCGGGCTCACGCGGGCCGGCGGCTGTGGAGCAGGCGGTGGGACCCGTGGTGCGCTGTGAGTGGTGCGTGTGGTCGTGCGGGCCGTGTCCGGCGATGGCGGACACATCCAACGGCGCGTAGGGAGGTGGACTAGGGTTTCATCTGTGAGAATTTTGGGGGGGCACATATTTATAGGTAGAGGGAGCTAGGAGAGTCTAAATGAGGTGCGGTTTTCGCCCACACGATCGTGATCCAACGGCGGAGAGTATGGAGGGGGTTTAGCTGGGTTAGTGGGCTGATTTGGAGGGGTGTTGGGCTGCACAAAAGAGGGCCTTTATGGTTACCCGGTTAACCGTCGGGGCATCAAACGACCTCCAAATGGAACGAAATTTGACAGGCGGTCTACCTGTGGTATACCAAGGCCACTTGACAAATCTCGACCCATTCCGAGAACATTTTTCTCCCACTCACGAAACAAGATAAGAGGGGTGCCGCGGGTGCATTTGGGAGTGTCGGATTGCAAAACGGACAACGGGGAAACTGACCGGGTGCATGAGACGAACTCGAATGTAAATGAAATGCACATGATGACATGGTATGAAATGCATGACATGAGCCAAATGCAAAACGAAAGACAAAAACCCAACCACTGCGAAAATAATATATCACATAGCCGGAAATGGCTAGAGTTGGAGTTACAAATATGGAAAATTACATCTGGGGTGTTACAACACTGCACCACTACAAGAGGATCTCGTCCCGAGATCTAGGACTGAAAGAACTCCGGATATTCGGAATGGAGGTGATCCTCGCGCTCCCAGGTGGCTTCTCGGTCGGAATGGCATGACTACTTAACTTTCAGGAATTTGATTGACTTGTCATGAGTCTTGCGCTCGGTTTCTTCAAGAATAGCAACAGGATGCTCATGATAAGACAAGTCTTCTTGGAGGTCAATCTCTTCGAAGTTGATAGTGCGCTGATATGTCTCCAACGTATCTATAATTTTTGATTGTTCCATGCTATTATATTACCCCTTTTCAATGTTTATGGGCTTTATATTACACATTTATATCATTTTTGGGACTAACCTACTAACCGGAGGCCCAGCCCGTATTGCTGTTTTTTTGTCTATTTCAGTATTTTGAAGAAAAGGAAAATCGAACGGAGTCCAAACGGAATGAAACCTTTGGGAGCATGATTTTTGGAATGAACGTGATCCAGAGGACTTGGAGTGCAAGTCAAGAAGTAGCCGAGGCGGCCACGAGAGGGTAGGACGTGCCCACCCCTATAGGGCGCGCCCCCCTGTCTCGTGGGCCCCTCGGGCGGCCACTGACGTACTTCTTCCTCCTATAGAAGCCTACGTACCCTGAAAACATCCAGAGAGCCAACGAAACACAATTTCCACCATAACCTTCTGTATCAGCGAAATCCCATCTTGGATCCTTTGTCGGCGCTCCGTCAGATGGGCAATCGACCACGGAGGGCTTCTACATCAACACCATAGCCCCTCCGATGAGTTGTGAGTAGTTTCAGACCTTCTGGTCCATAGTTATTAGCTAGATGGCTTATTCTCTCTTTTTGGATCTCAATACAATGTTCTCCCCCTCTCTTGTGGAGATCTATTTGATGTAAACTCTTTTTGCGGTGTGTTTGTCGAGATCCGATGAATTGTGAGTTTATGATCAAGTTTATCTATGAGAAAATATTTGAATCTCCTCTGAATTCTTTTATGTATGATTGAGTTATCTGTGCAAGTCTCTTCTAATTATCAGTTTGGTTTGGCCTACTAGATTGATCTTCCTTGCCATGGGAGAAGTGCTTAGCTTTGGGTTCAATCTTGCGGTGTCCTTACCCAGTGACAGAAAGGGTTGCAAGGCACGTATTGTATTGTTGCCATCGAGGATAACAAGATGCGGTTTATATCATATTGCATGAGTTTATCCCTCTACATCATGTCATCTTGCTTAAGGCGTTACTCTGTTCTTATGAACTTAATACTCTAGATGCAGGCAGGAGTCGGGCGATGTGTGGAGTAATAGTAGTAGATGCAGGCAGGAGTCGGTCTAGTTGTCACGGACGTGATGCCTATATACATGATCATGCCGAGATAATCTCATAATTATTCGCTTTTCTATCAATTGCTCGACAGTAATTTGTTCACCCACCGTAATACTTATGCTATCTTGAGAGAAGCCTCTAGTGAAACCTATGGCCCCCGGGTCTATTTCTTATCATATTTGCATCTATATTATAAAATACCAAAAATATATTTATCTTATCATACTATCTCTATTAGATCTCACTTTTGCAAGTGTCCGTGAAGGGATTGACAACCCCTTTATTGCGTTGTTTGCGAGTTCTTTGTTTGTTTGTGTAGGTGCGTGGGACTTTTGAGGAGCCTCCTACTGGATTGATACCTTGGTTCTCAAAAACTGAGGGAAATACTTACGCTACTATTGCTGCATCACCCTTTACTCTTCCAGGAAAACCAACGCAAGCTCAAGACGTAGCATGCGCTCAGGCGCTTGAAGCACTTGTGAAGCTGTGACACGTGAAACACATCGTGCACATTAGCGATGTTGGCCGAAAGCTCAAGTTGATACGCGATGTTGCCTCTTTTGCCATTGATCTTAAAAGGACCCACGTATCTAGGGGCAAGCTTCCCTTTGATACCGAAGCGACGAGTGCCTTTCATTGGAGAGATGCGGAGGTAGACATGATCTCCGATCTCGAAAGCCAAGTCACCGTGCTTGCTATCATAGTAACTCTTCTGGCGCGATTGCGCGGCTTCGAGATTTTCACGGATACCTTTACACATTTATTCAGCTTCTGTGATCAAGTCATTGCCAAGAAGTGGGCATTCACCAGTCTCGGACCAATTGAGAGGAGTACGGCACTTTCTGCCATAAAGAATTTCGAATGGGGCCTTGCCCAAACTTGCTTGGAAGTTGTTGTTGTAGGAGAACTCGGCATATGGAAGACAATCTTCCCACTTCATACCAAAAGAGATGACACAAGCTCTGAGCATGTCTTCGAGGATTTGATTGACTCGCTCGACTTGGCCACTTGTTTGAGGACGGAAAGCTGTGCTGAAGCGAATGTTGGAACCCATGGCCCTCTGGAAAGAGTCCCAGAACTTAGAAGTGAAAATGCTTCCGCGGTCTGAAGAGATGTTGCGAGTTCCTGTTTGTTTGTGTAGGTGCGTGGGACTTTTGAGGAGCCTCCTACTGGATTGATACCTTGGTTCTCAAAAACGGAGGGAAATACTTACGCTACTATTGCTGCATCACCCTTTCCTCTTCAAGGAAAACCAACGCAAGCTCAAGACGTAGCAAGAAGGATTTCTGGCGCTGTTGCCGGGGAGGTCTTCGCTCAAGTCAAGACATACCAAGTACCCATCACAAAATCATCTCCCTCGCATTTACATTAATTGCCATTTGCCTCTCGTTTTCCTCTCCCTCACTTCACCCTGGCCGTTTTATTCGCCCTCTCTTTCCCAATCTCCTCCTCTCTTTTCGCTTGCCTCTTTCTGTTTGCTCGTGTGCTAGATCTTTTACCTTGTCGTTATGGCTAGCTCAGTCTTTATACCTTCGTCTCCTGACTTTGAAGTTCTCCACTTCAAGCAAAGACAAGGAGAAAATTTAAAAGACGCTTGGTTTAGGATTTTAGAATATTATCATAGTTGTGCTTTAGAAGGAGATTTCAAGATTTTAATTCACAATTTTTACATTGGTTTAACCTTACCCCATAAACAACTCCTTGATATTGCCGCAAAAGGGGAATTTATTGAAATTGATCCTAGTTCCGCTTATGAAATTTTAGAGAGGATAGTAGGAGTACTTCCCCGACAAGAAGGATCACCCTTCTCTCTTGAAGAAACCCAAATTTTAGAGAAAGTAATTGAATTGCAAAAACTTGTTGAACCTTTTAAGAATATTGTTGGGAGTATCAACCGCATGAATAATTTGATCACACTTTACAATAAGTGGTTGGATGCCTTAGATCAAATGATCTCTGAGCATGAAGGTAAATGCAAAGAGCCTCCCGAGCTTGAGCATAACTCCATTAAAAAGTTGAGTGCCAAAGATGGCACTACTTAGATCTATCTTCGCTTTTATGCCTAGCTAGGGGCGTTAAACGATAGCGCTCCTGATGCATCTACCTTATGTTTAGATGTGTTTTTATCTTTTAATTAGTGTTTGTGCCAAGTAGAACCTATAGGATAACCTATGATGATAGTTGATTTGATTCTGCTGAAAAACAGAAACTTTGCGCGCACGAATTAAGGTTTTTAAATCACAGAAACGTGATTTTGCATTGATTCTTTTTTCTGATGATCAATAGACAAATTGTACAGGACTTCCTATTTTGGTAGGATTTTTAGAGTTCCAGAAGTTTGCGTTAGTTATAGATTGCTACAGACTGTTCTGTTTTTGACAGATTCTGTTTTTGTGTGTTGTTTGCTTATTTTGATGCATCTATGGCTAGTAAAATAGTTTATAAACCATAGAGAAGTTGGAATACAGTAGGTTTAACACCAAAATAAATAAAGAATGAGTTCATTACAGTACCTTATGTGGTGGTTTTGTTTCATTTCACTAACGGAGCTTATAAGATTTCCTATTGAGTTTTGTGTTGTGAAGTTTTCAAGTTTTGGGTAAAAAATTTATGGACTATAGAATAAGGAGTGGCAAGATCCTAAGATTGGGGATGCCCATGGCACCCCAAGATATTCAAGGTTAGCCAAAAGCCTAAGCTTGGGGATGCCCCGGGAAGGCATCCCCTCTTTCGTCTTCGTTCATTGGTAACTTTACTTGGAGCTATATTTTTATTCGTCACATGATATGTGTTTTGCTTGGAGCGTCGTGTATTATAATAGTCTTTGCTTTTTAGTTTACCACAATCATCCTTGCTGTACACACCTTTTGGGAGAATCCTACTTGATTAGAATTTGCTAGAATACTCTATGTGCTTCACTTATATCTTTTGAGCTTGATAGTTTTTGCTCTAGTGCTTCACTTATATCTTTTAGAGCATGGCGGTGGATTAATTTTGAAGAAATTGCTAGTCTATCATGCTTCACTTATATTTTTTTGAGACTCTTTTAGACCAGCATGGTATTTTCTATGGTTACAAAGTTGGTCCTAGAATGATGAACATCCAAGTTGGGTATAATAAATACTATCATAGAAAGTGAATTGGATGTTATGATCAATTCGATGCTTGATAATTGTTTTGAGATATGGAGGTAGTGATATTAAAGTCATGCTAGTTGAGGTGATTATGAAAAATACTTGTGTTGAGGTTTGTGATTCCCGTAGCATGCATGTATGGTGAACTACTTTGTGATGAAGTTGGAGCACAATTTTATTTATTGATTGTCTTCCTTATGAGTGGCGGCCGGGGACGAGCGATGGTCTTTTCCTACCAATATATCCCCCTAGGAGCATGCGCGTAGTACTTTGTTTTCAATGGCTTGTAGATTTTTGCAATAAGTATATGAGTTCTTTATTACTAATGTTGAGTCCATGGATTATACACACTCTCACCCTTCCACCATTGCTAGCCTCTCTTGTGCCGCGCAACTTTCGCCGGTACCATACACCCACCATATACCTTTCGCAAAACAGCCACCATACCTACCTATTATGGCATTTCCATAGGCATTCCGAGATATATTGCCATGCAACTTTCCACTGTTCCATTCATATGACACGCATTACTCTTGTCATATTGCTCTTTGCATGATCATGTAGTTGACATTGTATTTGTGGCAAGGCCACCTTCATAATTTTCATACATGTCGCTCTTGATTCATTGCATATCCCGGTACACCGCCGGAGGCATTCATATAGTGTCATATCTTGTTCTAGCTTTGAGTTCTAATTCTTGAGTTGTAAATCCATAGAAGTGTGATGATCTTCATTATTAGAGCATTGTCCTAGTGAGGAAAGAATGATGAAGACTATGATTCCCCCACAAGTCGGGATGAGACTTCGGACTTTACAAAAAGAAAAATAAGAAAAAGAAAAGAAAAAGAAAGGCCAAAAAAAGGCCAAAGAAAAAAAAGAGAAAAAAATAAAAAGAAAAAAAATAAAATGAGAGAAAAAGAGAGAAGGGACAATGCTACTATCTCTTTTTCCACACTTGTGCTTCAAAGTAGCACCATGATCTTCATGATAGAGAGTCTCATATGTTGTCACTTGCATATACTAGTGGGAATTTTTCATTATAGGACTTGACTTGTATATTCCAATGATGGGCTTCCTCAAAATGCCCTAGGTCTTTGTGAGCAAGTGAGTGAGATGCACACCCACTTAGTTTCTTTTGTTGAGCTTTTCATATATTTATAGCTCTAGTGCATCCGTTGCATGGCAATCCCTACTCACTCACATTGATATCTATTAATGGGCATCTCCATAGCCCGTTGATACGCCTAGTTGATGTGAGACTATCATCTCCTTTTTTTGTCTTCTCCACAACCACCATTCTATTCCACATATAGTGCTATGTCCATGGCTCATGCTCATGTATTGCGTGAAAGTTGAAAAAGTTTGAGATTATTAAAGTATGAAACAATTGTTTGGCTTGTCATCGGGGTTGTGCATGATTAAATACTATGTGTGATGAAGATAGAGCAACAGCCAGACTATATGATTTTGTAGGGATAACTTTCTTTGGCCATGTTATTTTGAGAACACATGATTACTTTGATTAGTATGCTTAAAGTATCACCATTTTCATGTCAATATGAACTTTTATTTTGAATCATTTGGATCTAAACATTCATGCCATAATAAAGAAAATTACATTGAGAATTATGCTAGGTAGCATTCCACATCAAAAATTCTGTTTTTATCATTTACCTACTCGAGGACGAGAAGGAATTAAGCTTGGGGATGCTTGATACGTCTCCAACGTATCTATAATTTTTGATTGTTCCATGCTATTATATTACCCCTTTTGGATGTTTATGTGCTTTATTTTACACATTTATATCATTTTTGGGACTAACCAACTAACCAGAGGCCCAGCCCGTATTGCTGTTTTTTTTGCCTATTTCAGTATTTCAAAGAAATGGAATATCAAACGGAGTCCAAACGGAATGAAACCTTCGGGAGCGTGATTTTTGGAACGAACGTGATCCACAGGACTTGGAGTGCAAGTCAAGAAGCATCCGAGGTGGCCACGAGAGGGTAGGGCACGCCCACCCCTACAGGGCGCGCCCCCTGTCTCGTGGGCCCCTTGGGCGGCCACCGACGTACTTCTTCCTCCTATATAAGCCTACGTACCCTGAAAACATCCAAAGAGCCAACGAAACACAATTTCCACCACCATAACCTTCTGTATCCGCGAGATCCCATCTTGGAGCCTTCGCCGCCGCTCCGCCAGAGGGGGAATCGACCACAGAGGGCTTCTACATCAACACCATAGCCCCTCCGATAAGTTGTGAGTAGTTTACCACAGACCTTCGGGTCCATAGTTATTAGCTAGATGACTTCTTCTCTCTTTTTGGATCTCAATGTGGATATCTATTCGATGTAAACTCTTTTTGTGGTGTGTTTGTCGAGATCCGATGAATTGTGAGTTTATGATCAAGTTTATCTATGAGAAATATTTGAATCTCCTCTAAATTCTTTTATGTATGATTGAGTTATCTTTGCATGTCTCTTCGAATTATCAGTTTGGTTTGGCCTACTAGATTGATCTTTCCCGCCATGGGAGAAGTGCTTAGCTTTGGGTTCAATCTTGCGGTGTCCTTACCCAGTAACAGAAAGGGTTGCAAGGCACGTATTGTATTGTTGCCATCGAGGATAAAAAGATGGGGTTTATATCATATTGCATGAGTTTATCCCTCTACATCATGTCATCTTGCTTAAGGCGTTACTCTCTTCTTATGAACTTAATACTCTAAATGCAGGCAGGAATCGGTCGATGTGTGGAGTAGTAGTAGTAGATGCAAGCAGGAGTCGGTCTACTTGTCACGGAGGTGATGCCTATATACATCATCATGCCTAGATAATCTCATAATTTTTCGCTTTTCTATCAATTACTCGATAGTAATTTGTTCACCCACCGTAATATTTATGCTATCTTGAGAGAAGCCTCTAGTGAAACCTATGGCCCCCGGGTCTATCTCTTATCATATTTTCTTCCAATCTACTTTTATTTACATCTTTACTTTTTGCATCTATATTATAAAATACCAAAAAATATATTTATCTTATCATACTATATCTATTAGATCTCACTTTCCCAAGTGGCCGTGAAGGGATTGACAACCCCTTTATTGCGTTGGTTGTGAGTTCTTTGTTTGTTTGTGTAGGTGCGTGGGACTTTTGAGGAGCCTCCTACTGGATTGATACCTTGGTTCTCAAAAACTGAGGGAAATACTTACGCTACTATTGCTGCATCACCCTTTCCTCTTCAAGGAAAACCAATGCAAGCTCAAGACGTAGCATGCGCTCAGGCGCCTTGAAGCACTTGCGAAGCTGTGACACGTGAAACACATCGTGCACATTAGCGAAGTTGGCCGGAAGCTCAAGTTGATAGGCGAGGTCACCTCTTTTGCCAATGATCTTGAAAGGACCCACGTATCTAGGGGCAAGCTTCCCTTTGATACCGAAGCGACGAGTGCCTTTCATTGGAGAGACGCGGAGGTAGACATGATCTTCGATCTCGAAAGACAAGTCACGGTGCTTGCTATCATAGTAACTCTTCTGGCGCGATTGCGCGGCTTTGAGATTTTCATGGATGACTTTACACATTTTGTCAGCTTCTATGATCAAGTCATTGCCAAGAAGTTGGCGTTCACCAGTCTCGGACCAACTGAGAGGAGTACGGCACTTTCTGCAATAAAAAATTTTGAATGGGGCCTTGCCCAAACTTGCTTGGAAGTTGGTATTGTAGGAGAACTCGGCATATGGAAGACAATCTTCCCACTTCATACCAAAAGAGATGACACAAGCTCTAAGCATGTCTTCGAGGATTTGATTGACTCGCTCGACTTGGACACTTGTTTGAGGATGGAAAGCTGTGCTGAAGCGAATGTTGGAACCCATGGCCTTCTGGAAGGAGTCCCAGAACTTAGAAGTGAAAATGCTTCCGCGGTCTGAAGAGATCAATTGCGGAATACCGTGCAAGGAGACAATTCTGGAGGTGTACAGCTCTGCCAACTGAGCTGTTGTGATAGATTCTTTGATTGGAAGGAAATAAGCCACTTTTGTAAGCTTGTCGATGACAACGAAGATGGCATCATTCCCACGCTTGGACTTAGGGAATCCAGTGACAAAGTCCATCTCAATGTGATCAAACTTCCATTCTGGAATAGCAAGAGGTTGGAGGAGACTAGCTGGTCGTTTGTGTTCTGCTTTCACCCTTCGGTAGACATCACATTCATTCACGAATTGAGCAATTTCTCGCTTCATTCGAGTCCACCATGCGCGCACCTTGTGGCCGCTGCAGCACCTGGCAGCTTGCCTCATCCTGCGCCGGTGCTCCACGCGGCGGGTCGCGCGGGGGCGCATCACGTCTGGGCTCGTGGTCGAGGACGCACAGTGCCGGAGGAGGGGACGCGCCATGGGCTATGTCGCGCTCCTGGGATGGCGGGGGACAGAGCGAGCGGTATGGTGCAGGGACCTCACCGGCGGCGTTGACAAGCTCGGCTATGCGGCCAAGCCAGTCATCATAGTGGTTGTTGGCGGGGCGGACGTGGGAGGACAATGTAATGGTGGAAGTGGGCGATGGAGTGGCAGTGCGGCCATCACGCCGCACGGAGGGTGGCAGTGACGAATCCTGCTCCTCGTGAGCAGCAGGGTCAATGGTAGCTTTGGCTGTAGGAGAAGCCGAGCGGCAACAGACACCGCTGCCCACGGGCGCCGTCTAAGTGACGCGAGCAGCCCGGCGCTCGGCGCGGGCTTGGCGTGCGTTGCCCATGGGAGCATTGAAGTGGAGACGAAGTGATGGAATGAAAGGAGGATTCCAACACGCCCCTACCTAGCGCGCCAAATGTCGGATTCGTGGCTCTGCAGACCCAAGAAGGTTCAAACTCGGGGGCGTGTGCAAAAAGCTCAACCAACTCAAGTCTCAAGCTCGCCATCCTACAACCTAGCCTCGTCGAGCTCACGCGAGTGGGGGAGAAGATGAACACAACAGTTTACCCAGGTTCGGGTCACCTTGCGGTGTAAAACCCTACTCCTGCTTTGCGGTGGATTGGCCTCACTAGGAGGCTGAAGATGAAGTACTACAGTGTATGAGCTGCCTCGCGAGGGCTTTGGTGATCAGGGTCGAACTCCCTTTCTACGATGGTGGCTAACCTACATTTATAGTGGCCTTGGTCCTCTTCCCCCAAAACTTAGGCGGGAAGGGATCCCACAACGACCAACTTGAAAGGGGACATCTAATCCTGACGAAAGGTGGTCTTCGCCTGCAAAGCTTTTGGTTGTGATGCATCGGTGGGCTCAGTGATGACCTCCGTCTTGCCGTGCCTGTGGTCTTGGTCTTGTTGCACTGGAATGGAAAGCTTTAGGAGGATTCCTTCGGGACCCATGACTGTCCTTGCTCCCTTAGCACCGAAAGGGAAACTGCCTCCTCTGTGCCCGCTGGCGCCCGCCTGGCCTTGGTCGTCATGTCTCACGTCATCGCAGCCTCGGGAGGCTGGGTGCTTGCATAGAAATCTCTACTCCTCGGGAGGTAGCCTAGGGAAGCCTCTCCTCTGGAGGTCTCGACGATGTCCTCCTCGCAAGGCTGGGGCACCTCACGAGGACCTTGCCTTGGAGGTCTTGCTGCTGGGCCGTACCAGGCCATTGAGGGAGCCACGCCATGGGCCGCAGGTAGGTAGATCTGGGTACCCCCGATCCCAGAACACCGGCAAAGAAGGAGGGGTCGTCGTCGATGCAGTCAATCATAGGGGTAGCATCGGTCTCGGGGTCTAACGGAGAGAGGAGGAGGAAGAAACAGTAAATACAAAGCACACAAATGCATTACTAAGCATGACAAGACGATTCACGGTGCTAGGGGTGTTCTAACGTGGCGCTGCACGGTACCGATGGACCAAAGTTTGCATTTTCGGACAGATGAAACGGAGGGGGCGGTTCCATGTCCGCTATGCTAGGGGCATGTGACAGATGAACCGATTGCATATTCGAATTCGTCACATTTTTCTGAGCAACTTTCATCTAGAAAACTTTTCCATCCGAGTTACGGTTATTTATCTATGAATTATTAGAGTTTTATTAATATACTGGAATTGTTATTATTCAAATTAATTTGAAAAACAGAATTATGACGTCAGAGTCAACAGTGCAGTTGACTTGGTCAAACTAACACTCGGGTCCGCCTACCATTGACTTAGCTAATTAAACATATTTAAATTAACTAATCTAGTTAATTAAGCTAATTAAGCACAGTTAATTAAGTTATTATATTACTAATTAATTATCATTATTATTAGTTAATTAAGCTAATTAAGCACAGTTAATTAAGTTATTATATTACTAATTAATTATCATTATTATTATTAGATATTAGTTATTATCTCTTTTTTAAAATCTATTTTTCTGTTTAACCAGGGACATGGGGCCCCTGGCAGTGGCCTATAGGGCCACCAAGGGGTGGATGGGCACGGGCGCGTGCGTGCTCGCTGGCAACGACAGAGCGATGGGGGCGGCGCGTGAGTGAGCTATCGGTGTCGGCCGGAGCCGCAGCAAGCAGGCAGCGGAGCAGCAGAGCTGCAGCGGCAGCGCGGAGCAGGAGCTGGCAGGGATGGCATGGTCGGGCACTACCGGGCGCGTGCGGGCAGGGGCCGTGCCGCCGGGTGCCGGAATGGGGCGAGGGCGGGCGCGTTTGTGGCTAGCAAGCGGGGGTCGGCGCAGGTCGGTGCGGGGGTGTGCCTGGAGGCGGCCAGAGGCCAGGGAGCGCTGCGAGTGCGTGCGGGAGGGGGGGGCTCCGACGGACTGGCCATGGCGGCCAAAATGCGGGGACGGTGGCTAAACGGCGATAAACCGAAGGGGAGGGAGGGGAATTGGTGCGGCTCACCCCAGGGAGGCCGTGGACGAGCTTGGCGAGGTCGGGGAGGCACTGAGGGAGGAGATCGACCAACAATGGTGACGGCTGATACGTCTCGAACGTATCTATAATCTTTTATTGTTCCATGCTATTATATTACCCCTTTTGGATGTTTATGGGCTATATTTTACACATTTATATCATTTTTGGGACTAACCTACTAACCGGAGGCCCAGCCCATATTGCTGGTTTTTTTGTCTATTTCAATATTTCGAAGAAAAGGAATATCAAACGGAGTCCAAACGGAATGAAACCTTCGGGAGCGTGATTTTTGGAACAAACCTGATCCGGAGAGCTTGGAGTGCAAGTCAAGAAGCTCCTGAGGGCCACACGAGATAGGGGGCCGCCCCCCTGTAGGGCGCGCCCCCTATCTCGTGGGCCCCTCGGGCGGCCACCGACGTACTTCTTCCTCCTATATATAACTACGTACCCCGAAAACATCCAAGAGCACCATGAAACACAATTTCCACCGCCATAACCTTCTGTATCCACGAGATCTCATCTTGGAGCCATCGCCGGCACTCTGCTAGAGGGGGAATCAACCACAGAGGGCCTCTACATCAACATCCTTGCCCCTCGGATGAGTTGTGCGTAGTTTACCACAGACCTATGGGTCCATAGTTATTAGCTAGATGGCTTCTTCTCTCTTTTTGGATCTCAATACAATGTTCTCCCCCTCACTTGAGGAGATCTATTCGATGTAAACTCTTTTTGCGGTGTGTTTGTCGAGATCCGATGAATTGTGGGTTTATGATCAAGTTTATCTATGAATAATATTGGAATCTTCTCTGAATTCTTTTATGTATGATTGAGTTATCTTTGCAAGTCTCTTCAAATTATCAGTTTGGTTTGGCCTACTAGATTGGTTTTTCTTGCCATGGGAGAAGTTCTTAGCTTTGGGTTCAATCTTGCGATGTCCTTACCCAGTGACAGAAAGGGTTGCAAGGCACATATTGGATTGTTGCCATCGAGGATAACAAGATGGGGTTTATATCATATTGCATGTGTTTATCCCTCTACATCATGTCATCTTGCTTAATGCGTTACTCTATTCTTATGAACTCAATACTCTAGATGCAGGCAGGAGTCGGTCGATGTGTGGAGTAATAGTAGTAGATGCAGGCAGGAGTCGGTCTACTTGTTATGGACGTGATGCATATATACATGATCAAGCCTAGATAATCTCATAACTATGCGCTTTTCTATCAATTGCTCGATAGTAATTTGTTTACCCACCGTAATACTTATGCTATCTTGAGAGAAGCCTCTAGCGAAACCTATGGCCCCCAGGTCTATCTCTTATCATATTTGCTTTCAATCTACCTTTATTTGCAACTTTACTTTTTGCATCTATATTACAAAATACCAAAAATATATTTATCTTATCATACTATCTTTATTAGATCTCACTTTTGCAAGTGGCCGTGAAGGGATTGACAACCCCTTTATTGCGTTGGTTGCGAGTTCTCAGTTTGTTTATGTAGGTGCGTGGGACTTTTGAGGAGCCTCCTAATGGATTGATACCTTGGTTCTCAAAACTGAGGGAAATACTTACGCTACACTTTGCTGCATCACCCTCTCCTCTTCGAGGAAAACCAACGCAAGCTCAAGACGTGGCAAGAAGGATTTTTGGCGCCGTTGCCGGGGAGGTCTTCGCTCAAGTCAAGACATACCAAGTACCCATCACAAACCCATCTCCCTCGCATTTACATTATTTGTCATTTGCCTCTCGTTTTCCTCTCCCCCACTTCACTCTTGCCGTTTTATTCGCCCTCTCTTTCCCAATCTCCTCCTCTTCTCATTTTCGCTCGTTTTCTTTAGCGTTGCTTTTGTTTGCCGCTATGTCTGAAATTGGGGAGATTATCGTCGATATGGACAATAATGATAACACAGAAAATCCCGAGGCTCCGGCCGATGAACCCCCTATCTTGCATACTAAAAAGTTTCGAATCGGTAGTGGTAACATCATTGGCAAAGGTGTTATTCAAGATTTCTTTACTTGTGCCGGTGCTTTACCTTCCATGGGTTGTTATATTCTCCATAGAACCAGTAGTCTTGCGGATGCTATCGCTATGCTTGTAGTTGAACTTGAAAGACAATTTATGCACATGCATCCTTGCATACAAAGAATTTTCCTAGAATTCTCTAATATTGAGCACTCTTCTGTTAAGCGTGTTGTTACTATCTTTTTGGCTTATGAGTTTAGATTTATCATAAGAGAGGCCAAAGAAATCTTTGCGCACTATAGGGTGGACGCTGGTCGCCCTCCCATAGAAGCGATCCTCTATGATCAAGAGGAAACGTTTTCAATCTTCGGACTATGTCGCTTTTAATGAAAACCTTAGAAAAAAGGTTCCTACCAATGTCTTGGTTGATTGCATTAACGAGCTTAATAATGATTTTTCCCTTCGAAATAATGAGCTAGGATACTCTCTTGAGTATAGGCTCACAAGATTTTTCCAAAAGAATGCTTTTAGTGATAAAATAGTTGTGCAGTATGAAGGGCCAAAGGAGGAACCCGTTCCTCCTGTGATTGATCTTGAGGATCTTTGTCCCACTAAATTTAACACTTTTGATTACTTTTTCTTACCTCAAAGGAAACTTGCTGCCGAACGTAGAGAATATGAGATGAGCTTTCAAGATCTATCTTATTATTATGGCACCACTTAGATCTATCTTTGTTTTTTATGCCTAGCTAGGGGCGTTAAACAATAGCGCTAGTTGGGAGGAAACCCAATTTTCTTTATGTTTTTTGCTTTTGCTCCTGTTTAGTAATAAATCTTGCATCTACCTTCTGTTATGATGTTTTTTTATCTTTTAATTAGTGTTTGTGCCAAGTAGAACCTATAGGATAACCTACGATGATAGTTGATTTGATTCTGCTGAAAAACAGAAACTTTGCGCGAACGAATATAATTTTTTTAAATCACAGGAATGTGCTTTTGCGTTGATTCGTTTTGCTTCTGTTCAATAGACAAATTGTCCAGGACTTCCTATTTTTCTAGAATTTTTAGAGTTCCAGAAGTTTGCGTTAGTTACAGATTGCTACAGACTGATCTGTTTTTGACAGATTCTGTTTTTCGTGTGTTGTTTGCTTATTTCAATGCATCTATGGCTAGTAATTCAGTCAATGAACCATAAAGAAGTTGGAATAAAGTAGGTTTAACACCAAATTAAATAAATAATGAGTTCATTGCAGTACCTTATGTGGTGGTTTTGTTTTCTTTCACTAACGGAGCTTATAAGATTTCCTGTTGAGTTTTGTGTTGTGAAGTTTTCAAGTTTTGGGTAAAGCTTTTATGGACTATGGAATAAAGGGTGGCAAGAGCCTAAACTTCGGAATGCCCATGGCACCCCAAGATATTCAAGAATAGACAAAAGCCTAAGCTTGGGGGCCCCGGGAAGGCATCCCCTCTTTCGTCTTCGTTCATTGGTAACTTTACTTGGAGCTATATTTTTATTCGCTACATAATATGTGTTTTGCTTGGAGCGTCGTGTATTATATTAGTCTTTGCTTTTTAGTTTATCACAATCATCCTTGCTGTACACACCTTTTGGGAGAAGCCTATTTGATTAGAATTTGCTAGAATACTCTATGTGCTTCACTTATATCTTTTGAGCTTGATAGTTTTTGCTCTAGTGCTTCACTTATACCTTTTAGAGCATGTTGGTGTCTTAATTTTGAAGAAATTACTAGTCTCTCATGATTCACTTATATTATTTTGAGAGTCTTTTAGAACAGCATGGTATTTGCTATGGTTATAAAATTGGTCCTAGAATGATGAGCATCCAAGTTGGGTATAATAAAAAACTATCATAGAAAAGTGAATTGGATGCTATGATCAACTTGATACTTGATAATTGTTTTGAGATATGGAGGTAGTGATATTAAAGTCATGCTAGTTTGATGATTATGAATTTAAAGAATGCTTGTGTTGAAGTTAGCAAGTCCCGTAGCATGCACGTATGGTTAAAGTTGTGTAACAAATTTGAAACATGAAGTGTACCTGGCTTGTGCATCCTTATGAGTGGCGGTCGGGGACGAGCGATGGTCTTTTCCTACCAATCTATCCCCCTAGGAACATGCGCATAGTACTTGGTTTTTGATGACTTCTAAATTTTTGCAATAAGTATATGAGTTCTTTTGACTAATGTTGAGTCCATGGATTATACGCACTTTTACCTTTCCGCCTTTGCTAGCCTCTTCGGTACCGTGCATTGCCCTTTCTCACCTTGAGAGTTGGTGCAAACTTCGCCGGTGCATCCAAACCCCGTGATACGATACGCTCTATCACACATAAACCTCCTTATATCTTCCTCAAAACAGCCACCATACCTACCTATTATGGCATTTCCATAGCCATTCCGAGATATATTGCCATGCAACTTTCCACCGTTCCGCTCATCATCATCATGACATACTTTACTTTTGTCATATTGCCATTTGCATGATCATGTAGTTGACATCATATTTGTGGCAAAGCCACCTTGCATTATTTTTCATACATGTCACTCTTGATTCATTGCACCATCCCGGTACACCGCCAGAGGCATTCATATAGAGTCATATCTTGTTCTAGGTTCGAGTTGTAATTCTTATGTTGTAATCAATAGAAGTGTGATGATCATCATTATTAGAACATTGCCCAAAGAAAAAAAAGGAAAAAAAAGAAAGGCCAAAAGAAAAAAAGGAAGGCCCAAAAAAAAGAAAATAAAAAAATAAAAAAAAATAAAAAATAAAAAGGGCAATGTTACTATCTCTTTTTCCACACTTGTGCTTCAAAGTAGCACCTTGTTCTTCATGTAGTGAGTCTCATATATTGTGCTTCAAAGTAGCACCATGTTTTTCATATAGTGAGTCTCATAAGTTGTCTTTTTCATACTAGTGGGAATTTTTCATTATAGAACTTGGCTTGTATATTCCTACGATGGGCTTCCTCAAATGCCCTAGGTCTTCGTGAGCAAGCAAGTTGGATGCACACCCACTAGTTTTCTTTTGTTGAGCATCCATAGCTCTAGTGCATCCGTTGCATGGCAATCCCTACTCCTCATGTTGACATCAATTGATGGGCATCTCCATAGCCCGTTGATTATCCTCGTCAATGTGAGACTTTCTTTTTTTTTGTCTTCTCCACACAATCCCCATCATCATATTCTATTCCACCCATAGTGCTATATCCATGGCTCACGCTCATGTATTGCGTGAAGGTTGAAAAAGTTTGAGATTATTTAAGTATGAAACAATTGTTTGGCTTGTCATCGGGGGTATAGAAGTTGGGAACATCTTTGTGTGACGAAAATGAAGCATAGCCTAAATATATGATTTTGTAGGGATGAACTTTCTTTTGCCATGTTATTTTGAGAAGACATGATTACTTTGATTAGTATGCTTGAAGTATTACTATTTCTTTTGTCAATACGAACTTTTATTTTGTATTCATTTGGATCTGAACATTCATGCCACAATAAAGAAAATTACATTATGAATTATGCTAGGTAGCATTCCACATCAAAACTTCTCTTTTTATCATTTACCTACTCGAGGACGAGCAAGAATTAAGCTTGGGGATGCTTGATACGCCTCCAACGTATCTATAATTTTTTATTGTTCCATGCTATTATATTACCCCTATTGGATGTTTATGGGCTTTATTTTACACATTTATATCATTTTTGGGACTAACCTACTAACCGGAGGCCCAGCCCATATTGCTGTTTTTTACCTATTTCAGTATTTCAAAGAAAAGGAATATCGAACGGAGTCCAAACGGAATGAAACCTTCGGGAGCGTGATTTTTGGAACAAACCTGATCCGGAGAGCTTGGAGTGCAAGTCAAGAAGCTCCTGAGGGCCCCACGAGATAGGGGGCCGCCCCCCCTGTAGGGCGCGCCCCCTGTCTCGTGGGCCCCTCGGGCGGCCACCGACGTACTTCTTCCTCCTATATATACCTACGTATCCCGAAAACATCCAGGAGCACCACGAAACACAATTTCCACCGCCGTAACCTTCTGTATCCGCGAGATCTCATCTTGGAGCCTTCGCCGGCACTCTGCCGGAGGGGGAATCAATCACGGAGGTCCTCTACATCAACATCCTTGCCCCTCCGATGACTTGTGAGTAGTTTACCACAGACCTACGGGTCCATAGTTATTAGCTAGATGGCTTCTTCTCTCTTTTTGGTTCTCAATACAATGTTCTCCCCCTCTCTTGTGGAGATCTATTCGATGTAAACTCTTTTTGCGGTGTGTTTGTCGAGATCTGATGAATTGTCGGATTATGATCAAGTTTATCTATGAATAATATTTGAATCTTCTCTGAATTCTTTTATGTATGATTGAGTTATCTTTGCAAGTCTCTTCGAATTATCAGTTTGGTTTGGCCTACTAGATTGGTTTTTCTTGCCATGGGAGAAGTGCTTAGCTTTGGGTTCAATCTTGCGGTGTCCTTACCCAGTGACAGAAAGGGTTGCAAGGCATGTATTATATTGTTGCCATCGAGGATAACAAGATGAAGTTTATATCATATTGCATGTGTTTATCCCTCTACAGCATGTCATCTTGCTTAATGCGTTACTCTGTTCTTATGAACTCAATACTCTAGATGCAGGCAGGAGTCGGTCGATGTGTGGAGTAATAGTAATAGATGCAGGCAGGAGTCGGTCTACTTGTTATGGACGTGATGCCTATATACATGATCATGCCTAGATAATCTCATAACTATGCGCTTTTCTATCAATTGCTCAACAGTAATTTGTTTACCCACCGTAATACTTATGCTATCTTGAGAGAAGCCTCTAGTGAAACCTATGGCCCCCGGGTCTATCTCTTATCATATTTGCTTTCAATCTACCTTTATTTGCATCTTTACTTTTTGCATCTATATTACAAAATACCAAAAATATATTTATCTTATCATACTATCTTTATTAGATCTCACTTTCGCAAGTGGCCGTGGAGGGATTGACAACCCCTTTATTGCGTTGGTTGCAAGTTCTCAGTTTGTTTGTGTAGGTGCGTGGGACTTTTGAGGAGCCTCCTAATGGATTGATACCTTGGTTCTCAAAACTGAGGGAAATACTTACGCTACACTTTGTTGCATCACCCCTCTCCTCTTCGAGGAAAACCAACGCAAGCTCAAGACGTAGCAACGGCGGCCGTTGGGAAGAAGCAGTCGATGCCGAGGTTGTGGTGGCTCCGGTCTCGATCTGTTCCTTGCAGTCGACGAGAATGGAGCAGGCGAACTAGTTGGGCATGGTGGTGCTGGTCAGCGGCGGCGCGACGCCGGAGGTCAGGAGTGGCGGCACTCAGCGCCGGCTGGTGGCGGCCTTCGAGCGCGTCGGGAAGAGGGGTATCGAACAGATGCGCCCCTTCCCTGTGCGTCTCTATGTGTGTGTGTGTGTGTGTGTGTCGTGGGTGACGGCGCGAGGAGCGAACGAGGGAGAGTGGGGGTTCGTGCGGGAGATAGTGGGGGATGCCTAGGGATAGACAGCTGGTTGGGGGTGGCTGGGCTGCCTTGGCTCATTGTGGCCTAATGCCCGGGGGGGAGGCAGGGGGTTTTCTTTCTTTTAACTTTTGCCTTTTCTTTAACCTTTTCTATTTTCTTTTAGTTTCATCTTATTTTTAGTTTTATAAAATATATACTTAGCTCCTAAAATTAGCATTAATAAATTATGCCACCACCACATATAGTTTGACGTTTAAATAAAATAGTTTAATATTTTTATAATTTAAAAAGCAATTAAATCATTGTTTTAACCATTGTTTTAATTAGTTTAGGGCATTTAAACACTTTGCAAAAATGTTGGTTCACCACCATAATTAGTTATGGAATATTTGCAACACTTTGAACATTTTAGTTTTGACATTTAAAAACTTTTATTGTTTAACTTAATTTGGAAAATTTGAAGAGATTTGAATCATCGCGAGATTAACAACAGTAATCGTGGTGATGTGGTATCATTAGCGGAGGTTACTGTAGCTTAAGTACCCGGGCGTCACAAAAGCATAGAAACAATATTATTTTTTGTCAAAGAATAGAAATATAGAATACCGTATCTCATGCTTCAAAGAACATTTTGGCACCATCATAAAAAAGGCCAAGCCTAGTCTAAAGGAGGGTATGCAGAACTGGTTAGACTTGAAAGATTATATGTAGTCACATGATGTACATCCATATGTATATGGCTCCATCTTATTAATGAAAAATAAAAGTCACAGTACAGATCCCCCCTACAGTTTTTGTTGAAAAAGCCACGTCCTTTGCTCAACGGTTGTCACGTGGACCCCACTATCTCGCTAGAGACATCTCAAGCTACATGGTTATCCTCACGTGCATCGTTCATCTCTTTCCTCCCACATGCTCCATTACTTCACTCCTCTCTCAGACACGATGAGATCTGCTCACTTCAAGCGGCACAAGGCACTGCGGCGAGTGCAATGGTGGCAACATTACGATGTTGATGCTATGAAGCGGCGAATGCAACAATGTTGATGCTGCGACGAGTCGACGGTGCGGCAACGACAGCGTTGACCGCAACAACGTCGATGCTTGCGATGGCAAAGATGTTGCAATGTCAAAGGTCCCAACAATGTAGATGTTTATTTTTTTTCTAGTTTTTTAGGGGATTTTGTTTTCAAGGTAGCTTACATCTTGTGCTTGTGGGACACAAAAAAGGCCCGCTTCCCCTCGCCTCACTCCCGCGAGCAACCTAGGGGACGCACCCGGCACTGGCGGCTACTAGGCCTCCTTCTTCCCTCCTTCCCTCGTCGTCGTCGATCTGCGCCTCCGGGCAAAGCCCTGAAGGTGCTGGCGGTGGCGGGGTCCGCTCTCTACCTAGCGCGGTGGAGTTCGACGTGGGTCAGCGACCCTGTGTGGAGGCGCGATGTTGGACCAAGGCGGCGCGTCACCTGGGCTTCCTTTGCGAATGGGTGGGTCATGCCCGTGGTGTGGGAGGGCTAGCGGTGTGTTTTGGCAGTGGGGTGCGCTCGGGACGAAGATGAGGGGCTGCCAAATCGAAACTAGTGTGAAGCGGCTCCTCCAACCGCCATTTCACGGGCGGCGCAGGCTGTGGTGGCGCGGGTTGGCTGTCTCTGATGGCGGTGGGTGCTAGTGGGGTCCGGTGTGGTGGTGCGACTTGGTGCGGCATGGCTGCCGGTGGAGGCCGTGGTGTCGGGTTGTCCAGGGTGTTGGCGGTGCGGGTCTGTGGGGGTGGTGCTGTTCTTTGGCGGTCGTGCCTCACCGACAGCTCGGAGTGGTGGTAGCGGTCTCCCATCTCCTCGGTATAAGCTGATGGCATGGCAGTGATCGGGGGGTTCGCGCTTGGTGGATCTAGTCGGGGCCCGAGGTGAGTCAGAGATGCGGCTCCGAGTAGGTGAGATTGGGCTCGATCCGGGTGGTTCCCGTGGGTGGTGAGGTCCCTTCCGCTGCGGGGACGATTGATGTGAGTGGTGGTCGGGACATCGTTTTATTGTCGAGCAGCACGACATCGAGGGCCACATACATGGCGTCATGCGAGGGTGCTCACCGACGACCATCAGGAGTCAAGAGTTCTACCCCCCTCGGCCCACCGGGACTGACTGGGGTCACAAAGGTGGGCCCCCTACAATGGTGGTGCCGTCCCAAACTCTGTTTCTGATGTCAGGCTAGGAGTGGAAGGATCTGCCTTTTACTCCTCGTACCATGTTGGTACATTGTGCCGTGGGCAGTGGATGATGTCTTGGACATGGATGCCGGGGCGGCGGCTTCGCATGGTGGTCCGCATGGTTGGATCTCCGGCGGCACCATGGCAGCGGTGGTGGCTTCCTCCGTGGTTGTGTGGGCGACGAGGGGGTAGCGGTTGGTGGCTCAGGCGCATCCTCTGTTGGACGTTGCCTATATCTAATCAAGGGTTTGGGCATGTCACGCTTAGCCTGGAGGCCTCGTGGTGACAAGGGTGGGTTGCTAAACGAAAGCTCCGCGCTTTTTGCACTGGCGGCGGCGACGCAGCTCTCTTCTTGAAGACGTCGTCGTGAATCTCATATCTGCTTCATAGTTCCGGATGAAGACCCTTGTCCGGTGGGACTAGGCAGCAATGACACTTTGTGACGTTCCCCCTTTTGGGGGTGCTGTCGAGGAGTTTAGGTGTCCTAGGATGTGGCGGGGGCTTGTTCTCAATTTCTCCTATGTTCTCCTTTGGTAGCGTAGTAGTTTGCTTCTACACGGTGCAAGTAGCATATGATCTGCTTTGTTAAAGAGCTATCTCACCATCTTGTATCGTTTGAACGTGTACTTTATTTGATTTATGTTTTTATTAAAGAGGGACGAAAGCCTGCTTTGGGACATGTTTTGGCTTGTCAGCCACTTTGAAGCGGCCCGGTGGTTTGAGCTGGTGGTTCTCTCCACGAGGTTAAACTGAAGGGATTTTTGTTTTGTTTTTGCCACTCTAAATTTTTGCCAATTTTTCTTATGCCACTCTAGATTTTGACATTTCACTTTTTTTCGCGAATACGTAAAAGTTGTGTATCATTTCATTGATAGAAGGAGTAGAAACAGTACAGTAAAGGATACAACACATGACACGAACGCAGACAGTCACTCTGTGCATTTTCAAACCGAAGCGAAAAACCATACCGAAAATAAACCGAACCGAACCGAATTTATTGTTTTTATGGTTTCTGGTTTCGATATGGTATGAACTTTTGATACCGTTTTGAATTTCGGTTTTTATGGTATATACCAAAAAACCGAATGGTTAACCGAATAAACCGAAATAAAAATATATTTATATTTCTTGAGACAAATAATGATACAAGTAGTCATTTTTCTTGTATAGGAGTAAAATTTCCTGCAAAGAACATCCCTTTTTTTAATGTAGTATTTTTTTCTCTTGCAAAAATGCTAATCACGTCCATAACCTTTCAAGGCATGAATTGAGGCATGCATATATACTTATATAAAGTTATATACCATTTTTATTAAAAGACTATGTGTTTTGAATTATAAATTTGTAAAATATAGTATGTCATTTTCAAATTCGCGTCAACTTTGGTTATTATGGTATATACCGAAACCATACCGAAATAATTTGGTATATACCGAAACCGAACCGTATTTTAATCTCATACCGTATAAACCGAAGTATTAATACCGTACAAACCGGAAAACCGTATAAACCGAACTATGCAAACCGAATAAACCGAACGCACAGAGTGAGCAGACAGGCGTGAACATGGTGCCCGGAGCATAGAGGCAAGGGATGCTCAGCCCGAACAAAAGAAACAACACAGCTGGAACCAACCAATCCAAAACCAAGAGCGGCGAACACATCATCAAGGACACCACCGGGGGCACCACGAGCGAGCAAGATAGTGCCTTCAAGAAGGAAGACAACGCCGAGACGCCGTCGCCATCCGGTCTGGAGAAGCTAGACCTGGGGTTTCCCCTGAGCTCGAGGAGGGGCACAACAGAAGGCCGTAGCAGCGCCTCCAAGAAGGAAAACGGCACCCGCGGGCGCCGCCGCTGCCAGCTCGGGCAAGCCGAGCAGGGGTTTCCCCCTGGGCTGAGGCTGAGCAATCCCATAGCCGCCAGCAATGGACTGGAGGATGAGGAAGCCGACATTTCAGTTTTTGACAAATTGTCACAAATGCCATTCCCGTGGCAAAAGCAAAAAAATTAGAATGGCAATTGCGATACATTTCAAAAGCTAAGAGTGACAAAAATAAAATAAAATTATTTTGCTTTTGCCACGAAATGGCAATTGTGATAATTGTCAAAAGCTAAGAGTGGCAAAAGTGAAATGTCAAAATCTAGAATGGCATAAATTTTTTTTTGGCAAAATATAGAGTGGCAACAACAAAAATCTGCATAAACTGAACCAACCGGTAAAAGCCGCTGTCGAGAGACCCTCGACACTTCCGCTCACCGGCCAGTCCCAGTGGCCAGCCGTTGGTATTCAAAATCCGCCGAAGCGGCAGGCTAGCCGTTGAGCAAACGGCTCATACCTATCGGTTCCGCCGGTAACCGACATCCGAGCCGTCATTTCCACTCCACTTCCTACTCTTCCAGTCTGTCGCATCCACCAATTTAAACCTCCGAGGCGAAGGGAAGGGAAGAGAAGACTATTTTGCATTTCAATCCAATAAAGAAAGAGAAACTTTTCCTTTTGTGCTCGGGCGATTAGGGATTTGGTGGCGGAGGCGGCAGGAGGCTCAGGCGGCGCGGGTCAATCGCTGCTGGGGCAGGCGGACGCGCCGCGTCAGATCCACCGGAGAGGCAAGCTTTCTTGCGTTTACCCCCGTCTTTCTTGTTTCCAATGGAAAGGTAGAAATCTCCGTTTTCTTTTCCATCGCCGACTCCCTGGGTTGCAGGTGATGTCGGCCCGTTTGGTGGGGCGACCATTCGCTGGATCTTAGAAGGAGTTTGCTGTGGATTTTTTTTTCATATCAAGGGTTCTCACGCGGATTTTGTCTCCGGGGGGTTCCGCTACATTGCTGGATGCGTCTCCGATCACGTTGGATTCGGTTTCCAGGAGAAAATTTCTTGTATCCGCAATGTGCAAAAAAAATAATTTATGCAAAGAATGTTGGTTATGACCGAGGATTGGGCGAAGATTGCTAGTTGGTGATGTTGGGGCCCTGCCTGCAAGATCTTAGTGTTTCTTGTGTGTGTTGGGGTGGGGGATGGTCAGATTCTTTTGATCTTTTAATACGGGCTAGCAGATGGGGGGCGGTTAGATTCTTGTGATATGAGGAACCTTGAAAGGTTCAATTGTGTCCACCACCATTTGCAAAGCAGGCTAATATTGAACCTTTCAAGGCTCCTCATACCTTGAAAAAATCACATCACAATTTTGAGGAGACACATAAGGGTTTAGTGGTTCAAGATTTGGTTTTGCTCAAGGAGGGTTCTATGGTTCATGATTTGCCTGTGTTCACCCATAACATTAGTGCATAACAAGAATGTCACATACCATCATTAAGATGGAGATGGGATGGTGCAGTCAGGTCCTGCCCATAGTGGACGAGACAACCAACCAAGGCTGCCTAGTCCAGGGATAATTAATAAACAGACCCCTGTCGTTTTGGTCTCCTGAAAGCATAGAGGGAAATTCGTCATATGGTGGCTCATACTCACTGAGTTATAGATTGGTAACAAAAAATTCGACCAAACTATCGCTGTCTCTGTGACTCAATTGGAGAATCTCATTACTTGCTTTTACATTCTTCAGAGCCTTTACATTGGCAATTATTCAGGGGTTTAGTAGCCACCACCTGTAGCTCCGATACGATGACGAATTTTGTGGATTTTCTGAAATATTTATTACCTACACTTGCTAGGGATATACACCGACACAGACAAACACAGCCGAGCATGATGTACAAAATGAGGAGTTTTATTTGTGGTCATGTGGTTGAGGTTACAGTTAGTGGACGGTATGTGACCTATTGTAAGCGGTGATACCTCGTACTCTGGTGATGGAGGTTTTGGTAACAAAAGGGGTGAGGTTGGGGGCACACCAAGGCTGTGGTGTATGAAAGTAGTGGAGTCAGAGTAGTACTGGCAACACATTAAACTTGGGAGGGATAGGCTGGTGTGCTCGTGAAACGTTGGTGCTTGGTGGTTATTTTTTGATTACTTATTTATGTATCTTTTGCTGAAACGATGATTCTGAAGAAAACCATAGCCTACAAGTCGTATGCTCCATTTCTTAGTGCTGCTGCTATTAGTATTTCTTGATTGATTAATAACCTACTTTGGTCCTCTTTACTTTTTGGCAGCCTATGACCTATTCTCCTTCAGCGACACAACTCGTTGAAGGACTCACTGGGGGTTTGACATTATAATGATTCTTAGACCCTTCCCTGGCTTCTGCTACAGAGTGGAAACTGAATTTTCAGTGTTCACTCGCAATGACAAGTGACAAGGGAAGGACTTCAAAGAAGGCCGCTGAGGGTTCACCCTCTGCTTTGGCTGTGCCTGATGGAAGAGCCAGCAGTGGACCACAGAAGGGGCGGTTGTCCAATGGGTAAAATAATTGTCAAAGAACCATGCACCAGATTTTGTATTATACATGTAACTTTATGGATCTGATTTCTTGTACTTTAGGAGGACAACGGGTCCAGCAAGGCGCTCGACCAAAGGAAATTGGACCCTGGAAGAGGTAAAGCTTTGAAATCCGGTTTTGCGTAACTCTTGGCTAAATATATTTTTCAGAAGCATAGGTTCGGTTCTTCGGTACTGTAGACTACCTGACTGAGATTTATACACAGAACTTGACTTTGTCCCAAATATTTCTTGTACTCACTCTGATCCATATTAATTGTCGCTGATTTAGTACAGACCAGCGACAATTAATATGGATCGGAGGGAGTAACATATTTGGTAATTGTGCATATGTATAATAAATTTAATAGTGCCGGCCATAAATAGTGTACGCTCGGAATTTTTGTGTCTAAAGCAGGTACACTCATGTATTCTGATGTTCTATATGTATGCTACTCCATTGTAGGACGATATACTTCGGAAGGCTGTTGAAATCCACAATGGGAAAAATTGGAAAAAGATAGGTATTTTGGTAACCAACACAACAGTTAGAAAATTGTTCAGTTATTGTATTTGCTAGCACTATTGCTTTAATCTCTGCCACTCTATAACTCGAAATGTCTCTCCAGACGTGTATTTTATGGAATGTTGATTTTTGTTGCAAGTATCCAAACTGACATATCTGAAATGAGGCTCATTTGTTTCACTGCTGCTCGCTGGTTAATAAATCACACAATGCTCATGTTAACTACTCAGTACCCCAGTTCTACCTAGTTAGAGTTTCTGCTTGAGATAGTATCGCAAGATACTCTGGTTACATTTGCAAAAGTTTGATTGCCGTGATATAGTCAAAAGTGCCTAGTATTTTTGTAAGTGGGAGAAGAAACATTCTAATTTTGGTTTTTGTGTATTTAGATGATTCCATGTCCATGTTTTATAATGAAAAGAACTGAATGGCGTATTATGGCATCCTTTTCCTGTGCAAGTTATGGTGAACCTCATGGTCATGTATGTGTTACAGGAACCGTCCATAATTTTGTGATCCATGGATTGCTAACTCCTTATTTATTGGGAACATCTTTTGGTTGCGTTGGCTAGTGCATGAAGCTTTACATGGTACCAGAGACCAAGGTCTTTAGTTCAAGTCCTGGCTTTCGCAATTTATCAAAAAATTGCCGTTCCCCCCCTTTGTGTCCACGTATAGGTCTCTTGAGCCGTACCTCTGAGTCTATCCACATAAGTACAGGTTAAAGGCCAAATTGAACACAACTTTCACAACTAATATCTGTCACAACATATTGAGCAGTATTCGGCGGCGCTTTGGGATGCAGGAGTATAGTCGTGGCGCGATCTCGCGGACCGAGCGTCCCGCGATCCAGCGGTCCTCCCAGAGCTTGCCGATTTGCATGGTTGTCAAGGCGAAGAAGAAGGCACGCTCATCGTCGGAGAACTGTAGATCAAGGCCGCTCCAAGCTCTAGTGCTGTCAGTGCGGCTTAGCCACAGCCAACGTGTGCGTAGCACGAGGCCGATCCGTTCGAGGTCGTGGACGCCTAGTCCTCCAAGCGAGATCGGCCGAGCGATGCGCCGCAAGTTAACGTGGCAATTGCCACCATTGGCTTTTGTGCGTCCTGCCCAGAGGAATCCTCTCTGGATTTTCTCAAGCACCTTGATGATCCTCTTTGGAGGTGCTAGAACCAGCAGCTGATGGATAGGGATTGCGCTGAGCACGACTTTGACGAACGCGAGGCGGCCGGCCTTGTTCATGACCGCGCCTTCCATGTAGGGAGCATGCCAACGGTTTTGTTGATCATGGGCTGAAGTTGAGCAGTGTAGGGGCGCCTGATCGTCAATGGGATGCCACGGTAGATGATCGGCAATTCCACGATGGGGCAGCCAAGCAAACGAATGACGGGCGCCACCTCGTCGTCATCGCAGCGAATAAGGGTGGCCTAACTCTTTAGGAAGTTCACTTGGAGGCCCGAGGCACGTCCAAAGAGCCGCAGGATTGCTTGGACCGCAGGATGTCGCCCGGCGAGGGGTGCCAGAATAGGATCACATCGTCTGCATATAGCGATACGGCAGGGATCGGTCGCCGGGGTGGAGCTGCTGCAGGATGCCCAGCTTGGTGGCACGGCGTAGGAGGCGGCCACGCGTGTCGACCGCTAGGATGAATAGCTGGGGTGAGAGGGGATCGCCTTGTCGAAACCCGCATCGGTGCCAAATGGCCAAGGAAAGAAGAATGGCCAACCAGTCCAGGAAACGGTCGCCAAATCCGTAGTGGCGCAGGACCTCAAAGAGGAACGGCCAGCTGATCGAGTCGAAGGCCCGTGCCAAGTCGAGCTTTATCAGTACGCGAGGGGCCCCAAGCTGATGGAGGAGGTGCACGGACTGCCGCACCAGGACGAAGTTGTCGTGTAAGCTGCGCCCAGGGATGAACGCGTTCTGGTTTGCGCTGACGAGTGCGTTGAGCTTAGGTGCGAGTCACAACGAAAGAACCTTTGCGAAGATCTTGGCGACGAGGTGGATGAGGCTTATGGGCCTGTAATCGCCGAGGCTGCGAGCGTCTGCGCGCTTAGGCAGCAACAGGAGGAGCGCCTGGTTTAGGCAGCTAAAACCCCGGCCTTGAAGTGCGAATAGCTGCTGGAATACGTCAACAAGGTCTTGTTTGACGGTTGGCCAACATGCGCGCAAGAATTCTGCATAGAAGCCGTCTGGACCTGGCGCCTTGCGCGCAGGCATTCGCTTGACGGCCTGCCAGATTTCCTCTGCGTCGAAGGGTGCCTCGAGGTCGTCTAGGTTGGCAGGCGTGATGAGGGCGAAGAGGTCCAGAGTGCACTCCCGGGGCATAGCGGTGCCAAGCAGGGCATCAAAGTGCGTGTATGCCGCCACAGCCATGTTGCTCGGGTCTGTGATCACCTCATCGTCGACCACAAGGCTGTGCACCATCTTCTTTTGTCGCTGATAGGTGCACTGCTGGGGGTAGAACGATGTGTTGGCGTCGCCGTCCTTTAGGGTCGCGAGGCGGGCGCGTTGGCGGGCAATGGTGCGCTCCAAAGAAGCAAGGCCCAGATAGGAGGCCTTGATCTAATGACGCAGCCAGTCCTCATGCGGGGACAAGGCCCTGCCCTCCTGCGCTGTGTCGAGCCGGAGGAGAAGCTCCCGAGAGATTGCCAGCTTGAGGCGCACGTTGCCGACGGTCCGCGAGCTCCAGCTCGTGAGCTTGCGCGCGGTGGCCTGCATGCGCATCATGAAGCGCCGGAATGGGTCAGTCTCGTGGACCGTGTTCCATTCTTCCGCGACGACGTCGTGGAAGCCGTCAAGGTGGATCTAGAAATCCTTGAAGTGGAAACGCCGATGCGAAGGCGCCACCGGAGAGCAATCCAATCCAGGTAGAGGGGGCTGTGGTCGGAGACAACGGAGGCGAGGCAGCGAAGGGGACACGCGCCATGCAGCTCCTTCCAGTCCGTGGCGCAGAGTACACGGTCGAGGTGGACGAGGGTCGGGGGTGATTGCTCGTTCGACCAAGTGTAGCGTCTCCCGTTGAGGTATACCTCTTTTAAGCGCTAGGTCGTTGAGCACGCGTCTGAAGCAACCCATCATGCGGCGGTTGATGTTCGCATTGTTCTTGTCCTCGTCACGGTATATGAGGTTGAAGTCCCCGCAAAGCATCCATGGCCCAGGGCATTCATCGCGGATGTCACGTAGCTCCTGTAGGAAGGCAATCTTGGCGTCGTCATGCTGGGGTCGTAGACCACGGTGATCCACCACGGCATGCCGGCACCGGGCGGGGTAGAGAGGATTGGTGATGGTCACCTCACTACTCTTCCAGGCCAACAGAATGCCGCCATGGGTCTAGCGCGGGCAGGTACACCTAGTCGTCAAAATCCGAACCAAGAGCCTCAAGGACGACTGACGAGCAGATTAATTGATGGCCTAACTAATACACATATCACGTTTGCACCAAGAAAGGGTTAACAATAAATATGCCCTCCTGGATAATGCTTGTGTTTTTCTTATTTTGCTCACCAGTAAATGCTACACTTTGTACATACTGTTCTCAAACTTCATTGTTATATTATGGTGGCTCCATCTTACAACTGATCTACTACAAGAAATTGCCAGTATTCTTTAAATATGGTGGCCATATCATTTCAGATATCGCTAACTAGAGTAAAAAATATGATTAGATGTGATCAAACATGCCTTGCATACTAAAGACAAAAGGTTCAACAGTTTTTGGCTACACCTACTTGTCTATTTTGTACAAGGCACATTTGATACTAATTTAGCATGGCGTGTTTTGGTGAACATGTTCTAAACATATGATGCACATCTATGTTTTCTTAGATGCATGTACATGAAACTTTTCCCTTGGACTTCATCACGGTTTGACTTAACTTTATGCTTTTGTATGAAGTTTTTCCCATGACTATCATGAAAAGTCTTGTTGCATCTTTATCGTAATATGATGCTTGATAAACTACATGTTTTTCCTTCCAGCTGAGTGTTTTCCTGATAGGACCGACGTTCAATGCTTGCATAGGTGGCAGAAGGTTTTGAATCCTGAGCTAGTCAAAGGGCCATGGTCTAAAGAAGTAAGATCCATATTGAATGATTTTGATTTCTATATTTTAGAAACCAATCCCAGGATAATAATGAACAACATCACATGCCACATTATTCTGTTCGTTGTCCTTCTTTTCAGGAAGATGACGTCATTATTCAGATGGTAAAGAAATATGGACCCACGAAATGGTCAACCATCGCCCAAGCTTTGCCAGGACGCATTGGGAAGCAATGTCGCGAAAGGTATGGCATATTAACTCATTTTGCCTTCTATGGAAGTATATGCCACGATAAGTACCGATAATATCAATTCCGGGGATAGTACCGAAGCATGTTTAACACCTTTTGGCTACTATGAAAGTACTTCGTCCGTTCCAACATACATAGCATATTAGGTTTTGCTAGGACAAGCGTTTGACCAATACTATATTAATGTAACTTTTGTGATACAAATTCACAACCACAAATAATTACTTTGGAAAATGAACGTAATGACATCAATTTTATGTCACATAAAGTATATAAGGCTTGTACTGATGAAACCTAATGCGCAGATGTATTTTGAAACAGAGAGAATGTATGTTTTATTGTGGAACTTAAACTTCTACCATATATTCTATTGATACTAGTAGTTAATCGTGATACTGAATTACTGAAGGTATTCTCTTGATCAATTGCTATGGTTCATCGCATGGTGATTATTCTATATTTGTTTTATTTTAGCACGCGTTCTTTTATGGGGACGTATGTAGTGCAAATTAATAGTGGTGTAATTTTTGAGGATCACGTTGAACTGGGCACGAAGTCAGTATAAAATTTCTAAGTTTCTGATCGGATATCTGCATTTAGGTGGCACAATCACCTTAATCCTGGTATAAACAAAGATGCATGGACACAAGAAGAGGAGATAAGGCTCATTCAGGCTCATCACATACACGGAAACAAATGGGCTGAACTTTCAAAATTTCTACCAGGAAGGTAACAATTTTACCCTCTGCTAACGCAATTAGAATTTTCAGTAATGCGATTAGAATTGGAAAAAGTGAATGCTTTGTGAATTGGTAATAATTTATTTCCAGGTTGTCTTATGTATTCACAGTTTGAAAATCTAATGCTTTTCTATGTTGAATACTTGTATACAAGTAAGAAATGCATCTAGTGAGCTGGTTTGGACAATAAGGATAACTGAACTAGTGTTTTTATATTTCCCTGTTAGGACGGACAATGCAATAAAAAATCATTGGCACAGCTCAGTTAAGAAGAAATATGAATCATATAGAGCAGAAGGATTACTGGCTCAGTTCCAGGGCCTACCAGCTGTTGTATGTCCTATAGGGAGTCTAAATGTTGATTCATCATCTGCAATGATGCAGCAAAACAGTGATGGCAGTGGTTTGAATGTTAATCAGGAGGTACAAGATTCCTCGGAGTTTAGCCAATCAGCATTGGCTAATATTTCTTCTTCTCAAGTGGAGCAAGTTGATGAGCCTGTGGGCTGTCATGGGCAAATACATTCCAATGATGGAGCACATGACTCTTACTCTTCATGTCAGGAAGCATGCGATACTAAAGCCAACGATGCTGCCTCTACTTCACCAGAGACTCGTCACCAGTTGTCGATCTCTGAAAATGATGCAGATATACACTGGCAGCAAGACCTTTCTGTAGCCGACTTCGATCTTCAGTCAGAACTGTGGCAGGATATTTCTTATCAGAGTCTTCTTACTGCACCAGACTCCATCAGTGCTGATTCTTTCTTCAGCCCAAATTACCAGCATAGTGCATGCTCATCTGAAGTTGCGAACAATTTTGAAGAACGACTTTATCCATTGCATACATACTCATCAAGCAGGACAGGCACTGTGCATCATCAAAGTTCTGCAACATCAGTACCTCCATCCTTTCTTTGTTCAGGCCGTGCTAGCCAGATTGTTTCCAGTGAACTGCCTATAGTACCAGAATCCAAAGAGCAACAGATGACAAGTGTTGAAGAGTCACTGCCTATAGTACCAGAATCCAAAGAGCAACAGCTGACAGGTGTTGAAGAGTCACAACCTTTGGAATCTACAACCATGGGAAGAGAAGCGTCACCAAACTATGGTAAATCCGTGGTAGGACAAAAGCAGCATTCAGAAGCTTTATGCTATGAACCTCCTTGCTTTCCAAGCCTCGAAGTTCCATTTGTCAGCTGTGAGCTCATAAGCTCGAGTGACCTGCCAGAATATAGTCCTCTTGGCATTCGACAGTTGATGAGGCCATCCATGAGCTTCTCCACTCCACTAAGATTATGGAGCTCCCCTACACGTGATAGGAGTCCTGATGATGTGCTGAAAAGTGCTGCCAAAAGTTCTGCATGCACACCGTCGATAATGAAGAAGCGGCAGAGAGAGCCCCCTTCTCCTATTCCAGATGTAAGACTTGCAAAGAAAATGGGTACTGAAAAGGATTGTGGTAGCTCAGCCATGCCATCCACAAGAACTGAGAGATCTTGCAGAGATGCCACTCGAGATGATTCGCTTGATTTGATTCCTGAAAATTCGAAAGATACCATTTATCAGGGTAAAACTGAAGATAATGCAGACATAAATACTTTGGAGAAAGGAGAGAGATGTTCCACTACCGAAAGGGATACCACTTGCAATCTAGTGAGTGTTCTCATACTACTAATTCTTCCTTTATTATTCATTACCATAATATCAGGGTATTGCCAATCAATCATGGTTAGGTAGGTAGCACACACTGGGAATATCCCCGGTGTCTGAACTCTGAAATACTGGTTACCAGGGAAGTACAAACTGGGTGTTAACTCTTAAGGTAGCATGGGCAGTTGGCAAATAATTCAGCAACAGGCAACAAAATTTCAAGACTAATGTAAAGCTGGTAAATTTAAACGAGTGTCGTGCTTATACATGTTTCCTTACCTGATCTTGTCCTTGCCAAAATGGTTTAATGCAGGTATCCGCAGGGATTCTTACTGATAGGAATGGTCCAAATCCAGAACGTCGGAAGCTAAATACCCCTACAAAATCTTTTTCTAAAGACATAATATCTTCTCGATCAAAACCAACAGAACTTCTCGTTGAAAAATCTTCAGTGTATATCAATGCTGATTATGAGTATGTAAACATGTAAGGTTTATACTCTCTTATATTTTTCTATCTAAGCAGTTTCTTTTGTTTAATAGACATATGAACTGTATAGTTCTTTAACATCAATCGAATCAGTGTATGTCATTTTTATCAAACTGAGAGTTCACACATGAAACACATCTTGTGCAAACCAATAGCTAAAACATTTTCTACTTTATTCTTTTTTTAAAGAACATGTGCCACCTAACTTGGCCGCCACATGGATGTCATGTCACGAATAAATATTGAAAATAATTAGGTTAATACTATCAAATCTTGCCAAAATCTTTCATGCCCATTTTAACTAAAAATTATTGATTCTTGTTCCTATGAATTTTAGACTATCCTACATTACAATTCCAAACTAAGTTATGTTTTTAATTCCGAAAAAGAATATAGGTTATCTTATTGTTCACTAAGTTGTTCACTATTTCTTCATGTGTAGTCCAATCCATTATCTTCCATGTTGGTAAATTTAATCAGGGAGATTTATCATGTGGAAGTTTAATTAATTTATTACTTTTCTTATTTATCATTAGTCATGATCTAGGTTGATAAGTAAACATATGTGAAATATTATTTTAAGTGTACTAGATTGATAAGTACATTTGCACCTAAACTATTTTTGTGTTGATTTGATCTTCAAACAAATTTGTAATCATGTACCAGATATGTTGTGGCTGCCTAACTTGTATTGTTTCCACCACCACCTGAACGTTAGCATATTTCTTATCCAAACAAAACAGAAGTATTAAATCTTTTCGTAGTAAACTTTTTTCTCGTGTTGCCCCAAGTCTGTTAAGTTGCAATAACAATCTCCTACCATAGCTCTCTCTATCCTGTTGTAAATTACTACTCCCTCTCTAAAGAAATATAAGACTGTTTAGATCACTAAAGTAGTGATGCTCTTATATTTCTTTACAGAGGGAGTATTTACCTTGTTACGCGGCCTCAATGATACAACAAAAGGTATCCTTTTTTATTGCTGATATTCCTCTAATAGTGTGAGTAAAGAGTTCCCACCATTAATAGTAAATCTCCGTACTGCTATTTTTGCAGATTGGCTGATACCCCAGGAATCAAAAGAGGGTTAGAATCTCCTTCTGCATGGAAGTCTCCTTTGTTCACAAACTTCCAGGTAGTTTATTTGCATTACTGCATCATAGAGGCCAGTTATAATTATGTTCAGTACACTTGCAAACAAAAATTATATTTTCCAATCAATACGTTGCTGTTTGGAGTAATACGTGTGCGCTTAAAGTAGCTGTCGTCATGCTGTTCTTTTTAGGATGGGTTCTTCATGAGCCCAACAGGCACAACTTTCGATGCTCTAGGATTGGTGAAGCAAATAAATGAGCAGAATGCTCCAGCTCTGGAGGAAGCGCATGAACTACTGGAAAGCGGGATCCGATGTAACAAGGAAAGCTCTGATAAGGAAAACATAAAGCATATTGTTATCAAGAAGGAACATGTTACAACGAATCAGATATCCAATGTCATGGTACGTAAACTTCACCGCCGCCTAATTTTGAATACTACTACTGATGGTTGCTATTGATTGTGTTGAAATTCAATGAAAATGGTACGTTGAATTCGCATGAGGTTCCTCGAACCGCCGCCATGTCATGCAAAAAGAAAACACAGAAACTTTTTACTGCAACAAAATGCGAAACTTGAGAGCCTACATCATGTTCACTAATTAATAACCTTATTACTTCTGCAGTCGGAAGCTAGGATTCTTGATTTCAACGAGTGCGCCACACCTGTGAAGAAGAAAGAAGACAACAGATGTAACACTTTAGGAAGATCTCCAACTTCCTCTTATGTCTTGAAGAATGTGCGGTAGCGTCTTGAGGAACAGTCTATTAGAAAGCTTTTCTGATGCAGAATCAGTATGTACATGCCTGTAGCTCCTATTACTTTAATTTTATACATTTTTCTTCTTCTTTTAATTATATATTCATTGCTCGTCACCCCTCATTGTCTATGCATATGTCTATTGTGTTAAAACTTGGTCATGCTGCTCGCGGTTAAAGAAAAAGGGCTTACCACTTACAACATGGGCACATTTGTGAAACTCATAATGTCATCGAGAAGAACACAACTTCGTATTATGCCATGGAAAAATGTCAGGAAATCTCACACTTCCAACCTTGAGTTCCTCGGCAAAGGTGGACCGTGCCAGCTGCGAAATATTATTGCTCTAAGATAATGTGTGAATGTCCATAAAATGTCACAAAGAAGAACGCAACTTCGTGAAGCCAAGGGAAATATGTCAAGAAGGGACATAGCTATATTTCGAACCTTGAGTTCCTTGGTGAAGATGAATCATTCCTGCTGCAAATGAGTATTATCTAAAAATGTTACTTTTTTTATTTTTACAATGTATAAAAGCCAAAATTTTCACAAATCCTTTAAAACTCTTAAGCTCACTTGAGAGAGAGGCTCCTGGTTGACTGGGGAGGTGGCTCCTCAGTATTGGTCGTTTGTCTTGGCGTGACGGTCTGCTCGCCCAGCTCCAACACCTGGTTGTATTTGTGTTGCTCACTTATTCTCAACTGGGTTGTGTGCCTTTTCACCCTCTTACTTGGGGAAGAGGAGGAAAAGCCACCGGCTTAGGCGCCACATCCCCAGTCATCGCACCTTCCGCCTACATCTCATAGCACCGCAGCCTCCCTTGCCTCGCATGCCAGTCTCCTCGCCCCCACCCAGCTGCATACACCTACGCCGCCGTCGTTGGATGGCCTCTGTGCTCTTCCGGCTGATGCGCAGGAGGCGAAGTGGGTTCGTGTGGGGGTTCGAATAGGCCAATGCTTGATGTTGGTGGACTCCTCCGGCGTGATTGCAGTTCCTAACGGCCGGATGTTGACGATCTCTATTCAGCTCCACCTGCGTTGCTCTCCTGTCTCAGTGTCCTGCTTGGTTTGTTTTGTTCCGTTTGCATCTTTTATATTAGCAAACATGTCTGTGCGTTGTAATGGGAGAAAAAATTCACACGCGTCTAACTGAATAGCATGAATCAAGACTCTCCACCGGTACGCGTACTCTTTTTCAATGCGACACACCGCCATCTCGTGGCTTATCCTCTTTCTCACCCTCATAGTCAAAGGGGCTCTGCCTATTTGATCACAATGCGTCCAAAAACTTGGTAAATTCTGTTTTAGTGCTCACCACTTATGCATGTCTGATTTACATGGGTCTATCAAATCCCACAATTATATGTCTCCCACATGAATCTGGTTTTAAAAAATTCACATGCGTCTAACTGAATAGCATGAATCAAGACTCTCCACCGGTATGCATACTCTTTTTCAATGCGACACACCGCTATCTCGCGTCTTATCCTCCTTCTCACCCTCACCATCGAAGGGGCTCTGCCGATTTGATCACAATGCATCCAAAAACTTGGTAAATTCTGTTTTAGTGCTCACCACTTATGCATGTCTGATTTACATGGGTCTCTTAAGTCCCACAATTATATGTCTCCCACATGAATCTGGTTTTTTAGTGCTCACCGCCGATTTTAATGGATCTCTCAATCCTACAATTAATACGTCCTTATTTTTAATTGTGTACCACCATTCTCTCAATCCCGCAATTAAAGTGTCCTTATTTTAATTATTCATGGCTATAATTATTTCTTCCCGATCCGGTTTATTGAGTTGATGGTACCAACGTAACAATAGACATATATAAATTGGTGAGGTTTGCTGCAAGGAAGCGAGGTGGTACTATTTAGATTGATTTTTTGTGGCTATAATTAGAGTGTCCTTATTTTAATTATTCATGGCTATAATTATTTCTTCCCGAGCTGGTTTATTGAGTTGATGGTACCAACGTAACAATAGACATATATAAATTGGTGAGGTTTGCTGCAAGGAAGCGAGGTGGTACTATTTAGATTGATTTTTTTGTCATGAAGAATTTAGACTCAGTCCGATATTTTTTTGGTTGTATTAGCCCATTTAGGATTGTCACAGGGCATCGTTGATACCGAAAAAGGCTTTCGCCCCGCTTTATATATAAAACACCAACCAACCACAATCTGATACAAACACACACCATCACAACTCACGCACACACCCAAGGCTAGATACATAGGCGCTAGACGCAGCAACACCACACCCAGCCACTACAAGATCTACCGGGATCCTCAACCGTGAACATGCCACCGAGAAGAGATGTAGCTGCAGACGATGAACCGTGAGCTCCAAGGCGGTGCCTTCAGGAAGGTTACGACACATGAGTGCCGCCACCGCCCGAACCAAGGGTCAGGGTTTCCCCTGGAGCAACACGATGGGCAATGAGGACCGCGACGGCGCCTTCAGGAAGGGGACGAACTCGCCGCCGCCGGACTGCCCAAAGACAGAGTAGGTTTTCACCCCGGTCCACGCTCACTGCCCCTGGCAAAGGTACGGAAGCCGCACCACCACCACCGATCGTCATCGCCCCGGCCACCACGCCGCCCACACGGCCATGGCCACCGGGCAGCACATGAGCCACGGCCTCCGCCCGCGAGCACTGGGCTTCCACCACCAGAGCCGCCGCCCTGGCATCCAAGACCACCCCACCTCCTTCCACACAGACCATCGGACACGGACCACCTCATTGATTTATCATGCAATCACGTATATATGCAAAATCGTAGTGCCGGTTTGTTTTGTATTATGCTTCAGTGTGTAAATCTTCCTCGTATATTCACAGGCTGTCTAGGTGTATATGCTTCCCGTGTGCGTGTGCTACTTTGTGTATATACTTTAATACAACATTGTCTAATCATGTGTTCAAAAGAACATTTTCTAGGAGAGGCGTTTCAGAGGCCAAGCTCCATGGAGACCTTTATTTTTGAAAAATTCAAATTCAAACTTCTATGGTTCAAAAAATTCTGAAAAAATGCATGTATGTAAGGATGTAACCCACATGTGTGTAAAAATTCATGATGAAATACCTTGAGTTGTGACCTGTACAAAAAAGACAAATTCATGGTCTGGGAGGATGAATTTTTCATGTGTTAAATTGCCTCAGATTTGTTTTTATTTGCACAGCCCTCATTTCAACGTATTTTGCCCTGAACATTTACACACATGTGTGTTATGCCTTCATGTATATCTTTGTTTTTTTTTCAGAATCTTTGAAACGTAAAAATATGAATGTCGATGAAATTTGAAATTTGAATTTGGAGGCATCATTGGAGGTCGAGTTCCAAAAGGGATTTCTCATTTTCTAGTTACTAGTCAATGTGTACATGCAATGCACTTTAATTTGGAAGTATATTAAGTGCATGCGGATATTAAGTAGGATATTATTTGTGTGTTATTATGTGATTAGCACTATATTTGACATGAAATTAACTTCACGTTAAACGTGTTGAGCGCTCGACATTGTAGCAGTCTAGGTCGTTGGATTGACATGATTTGATGGCCGAGATTAATTGGATCTGCCTCTTTGGTTTTTTATATTAGTATAGATATAGATATAGAAGATAATTGGACTATCAATGTTGTTTGTTTTTCGGCTTTTACATCGTACCAAACTTCAGTTAAAAAAGGTCTGCTATTTCCTTTCTTTATTTCTCATGTAATTAGATTCTCTTTCCTTTTTTATTTCCCATGAAATTAGCCTCTATTTCCTTTCTTTTTTCTTCTTCTTCTTATAATTTCTCATGCAATTAGCCTCTCCTTGCAAGTACCAAATTAGCCAATCTGGAAGTGCAGGTTAATTCCCAGGGAGGGGGAGGGGGTGGGGTGAATGGGAGATTTTTAGAAATTCGTCAAACTCTTAAGACTTTAACAAAAATCACAGTGAAGAAATAGAGACACAAGGGAAACTAAGTCATCACAGAAACAGAAAGCATGCATACAAGATACATACATGTGAAGAACATGTAATCATACAAGCATTCAAGCATGAGGAAGAAGAACTCAAGAAATGAAAAACAGTATGATGACAGTCTTTAGTTCAAATTCTTCAAAAGGTAGATCACAAATCTTCAGCAGCGGAAATACAGAAGCAAAAGGGTGAGGAATTTGAAACCAGGTAGGCTCAGTGAAGACATAAAAATTTGGTAGACCAGTTCCAGTTGCTGTATCAACTATACGTCTGGTTGAGGCTGCTGAGATGAACTCAGAGGACACATAGTCCGCACAGTATTCCTCTTGAGCCAAGGTCACTTAGACCTCGCCCAATCACTCGTGGTACATCTTCAAGGTAGACTTCCAAAACCTTTACAGACTCATTCACCGACACACCACAATTACTCTTGGGTGCTCAGAACATGATGCCTAAATGTCTGGAAGAATGACAGTCTTCAAAGGAAATAGCTGTCAAATCACACAAATCAATCTCTTTAGTGATGATCAATCACTGGCTCTCATTGGGGTTTTCCTCACTTGGGTTTCTCTCAAAGTCGTCAGAGGAAGGGTTGCTCTCAAATGACAAGTGTCAAGTTCTTCCTAGAGCATCCAACCAACTAGTGGTTGTAGGGGGCGGCTATTTATAGCCAGGGGCAACCCGACATGAAATATCATTAATGCCCCTTCAGACATGACCATTATCAGGATAAAGATCCACTTGACAGCTGGCACCCGACACAACAATGGTCAGAAAATTGAAATCTCAGTTTCGCCAGGGCTCTCAATTTCCTCATGATAGGAAGATCGCACTGGGGAAATCTTAACTCCTTAGCCTGACCAAATTTGTCAGTGACCAGATAAACTTCGTCATTGTCGCTCGCAAAGCCGTCAGCTGTTCCAGAGATTTCCAAAGGCTTCACTCGGAGCGCCTTGTGTATGTATATTTTTGAGCATCACTTTGGAAATGTGAAATATGTTTCACCTAGACCCCCTTTAACAGTACGATTTTTCCTATGACTCAAATAAGAAGAAAGAAAATACAAAATCAAAGTCTTCACACCAATTTCTTCGAAGGTCATATCAATTTCTTCACTTGAAGAAATACATTTTTAGGGGTCGTCTTCCATAGGTTAAACCAAATCTTCAGGGACTATAATACATGTGTACACTCACAAACACATTAGTCCCCCAACCTATTTGTCTTCAATACTCCAAAACCACTAAGGGGGCACTTGATGCACTTACAACCTCCCTCGTTTTGGTGATTGATTACAAACTGGTTAAGTTTTCAACCAGAGTAAATAATGAAAGTGTAAGAACAGAGTATGAAGAAATTGGTTACAATATATTGAGGAACTTCCCCTGAAGATGTGCACATGAGGAATTTACTTTGGATTGCAAATGCACATGGTAGGTTGGAATTGTGGAGGTCTCCCACTATATCTTGGAATCCAATCATGCATGATCATAGGAGATTGAAGAATTTGACTACATGATGGAAATTGGTATTTGACGAAATACAACATGCATGAGCATATAATCATTGAGGATTAGATCACATCAGTGCATGCAGATAGAAAGTAGCAAAAGAGTCAGACCACCAACATTTATTAAGTTACAACTCATCAGAGAGCAAATCGAATGAAGACCAAGAGTTGCAACTTAGCAAAAAACAACCCATAATATAAGACTTGCTTGAAGACTAATTCAAATTTCTCCCCCTTTTTCATCAAATGACCAAAAGGAGACAAAACTAAGAACTAACACTCCTAAAGAAGATCATGTCAAAGAATCCGAAGGAGAGCCAGCGTTGGTGTTGGGGTCACGTGAAGTAGAGGTTCGGTTGAAGTGTCTTCAACCTCTTCATTTTCGCCAGTAGAGCGTGAAGGAGACACTGAGCTTGGGACGAGCGGAGGAACTTGCACTTTATTGAGCTTCTTCTTAGGCGGATACAACCAATCAAAGTTCTGCTGAAATTCCATCTCTACAAGTACTTCATCAGTCTTCAAATGTGATAATATGGCCCAGGTTCTGTCAAATATCTCATGGGCATAGTAATGATTTTTGCGAACTGAGTAATGCGTCACAGTCATATTTGCATGAATGGTAGCAAGTTGATGCTTAACCCAGTTGTGGTTTATGTCATCCTTTTGATGCAAGATGATGAGGAGTTCTCCGTCTATCATGAATTGAGGTGCTTCAGGCTGAGGAGTTTACCTTGAGGCCATTGCTGCAGTATCTTGACTCATAGTTTCATCACCTGTTGATTGTGAGGCTGGCTGACGGAATTGTCCATCAAGGGGACTTTCATCAATGACTGCCTTGCCTTTGCCAGGTACTGAGGATATTGTACTTTGAAGAATTTCAACTTCTGACAGAAAACCGAGGTGATTCTGACAATCATCCTTGTAATCGATTGAAGACCTGGATTTGATGAATATCATAATCCATGGATCATAAGGCTTTAACTCGAAGGGCGATTGTGCAACCATGACCAAAGTCCTCATGAAGAAATCATGGATGTTGGCGGGAATCCCATGAATGATGTTGAACAACAGATTCTTCATGATATCAACAACTTCTTCAGTGTCAGAATTGTAGACTTTGATTGGACTGAGGGTCTTGGCCATGATGTGATAGACAGTGCGAGTCACACATAGCAAATCCTTCAGCAGGAAGGTGGTTCTTGGAGCCTCTCCGTCAGCCAAAGGCTTCATCAGAACTTGCTTCATGTGGTTTGGCAGCTCTGGTTCTTCATCCTTGCATATTCTGAGGGTGGATCTACTAGAAGAGCACGAAGCAATTCATCAGTAGGTGCTTTATAGTGAGTGTCTTCGCTCACCCAGTCCAGAGCCCAAATTTGAATGTCGTCAATGTTTCCTCTGAAGTGCATGGTTGCATAGAATTTAAGAATTAGCTCTTTATTCCAGTCACATACATCAGAACAGAAGCTGAGCAACCCAACATCATGAAGAATGGCCAAAACTGGCCTGAAGCATGGAATTGAATCCATATCCACATGAGGAATATGGTGATGTGGGGAGATCTTGTTCTTGTCGAAGAGCAGAGATGCATAGTAATTCATCTGCGTCTTGGTCCAGAAGCGCATACGCCTGGTTTTGGCAGAGTCATAAGGGGACTCGCCGAAGAAGAAATTCTTCTCCTCAAAGAATTTGGCGTTCTCAAACTAAGGCCTCCTGATGCTTTTGCCAATCTTGGGCATTGAGGGCACAAACTGAAGATTAATCTTTTTGGACCTCACATCAAAGACCAGCCATGGAGAGCCTGTTGAGTCATTGGGATCAGTGACGACCTTTGATTTTGCCACTTCTTCAGTAGTAGCATCAGGCACTGTGTTAGTATCTTCTGAAGGAACTGACTTTTCACGCCGAGGAGATGAATTCACAACATCGACTATCAAATGTTGTTGTGCTACTTCGTTAGCTGATGTAGCTGGAATTTCTTCAGCTGAAGAGATGGTTGACGTTCTTTAGACTCATTCTGAATTTCTTCAGTTCTTGCAGGTGACAGAGGCACTTGCATCAAAGGTGTAGTGATGGGAGAATTTGGGTGAAAGGCACCCCATATTTCATCATGAATGATAGGTGTTGTGGTACCATTAAATGTCCACATCCTGTTCAGTTTCTTCACTGCTTCCAGATGAAGCAGTAGTTTCTTCAGTCATCGGGATTGGTTGTGGCTTCCGCGATGATACTGATGAAGTGAAGCATCTGCTTCAACTTCAATTTCTTCATCCACATACTCTGTGGTAGCAACAGAGTGGGTATCCTCTTCTTCATTCTCATCAGTTGGAGGAATGACCTACACTAGCCCATATGGAATGATCTAAAGACCAACAATACGAGTGGGGATGCTGATGAAATTGGAGTAGCATCAATAGGCACAACTAAAGACAATGGAGCCATCTTCAATTTCTTCACTGGTTCAGTGGTCGGTGGAGCTAAAGCTTTTCTTTTCTTAGCTTCTTTATCAGCTGCTTTTGTCTTTTTCTCTTCTGATGCATGCTACCTCTTGAGCTTGCGTTGGTTTTTCCCTTGAAGAGGAAAGGGTGATGCAATAAAGTAGAGTAAGTATTTCCCTCAGTTTGAGAACCAAGGTATCAATCCAGTAGGAGACAACACACAAGTCATCAAATACCTGCACAAACAATCAAACAAACTTGCACCCAACGTGATAAAGGGGTCGTCAATACCTTCACGGTTACTTGCAAAAGTGAGATCTGATAGAGATAGATAAACGATAAAGTAAATATTTTTGGTATTTTTCGTTCATAGATCGGAAAGTAAAATATTGCAAAATAGTAGATCGGAAACTAATATGATGGAAAAGAGACTTTATATGATGGAAAAGAGACTTTATATGACGGAAAAGAGACCCGGGGGCCATAGGTTTCACTAGTGGCTTCTCTCAAGATAGAAAATAATATGGTGGGTGAAAAATTACTGCCGGGCAATTGATAGAAGAGCGCATAATTATGACGATATCTAAGGCAATGATCTTGAACATAGGCATCACGTCCGTGTCAATTAAACCGAAACGATTCTGCATCTACTACTATTACTCCACACATTGGCCGACTCCTACCTGCATCTAGAGTATTAACTTCATAAAGAACGGAGTAACGCATTAAGTGATGACATGATGTAGAAGAATTAACTCAAGCAATATGATGAAAACCCCATCCTTTTATCCTTGATGGCAACAATACAATATGTGCCTTGCTACCCCTACTGTCACTAGGAAAGGACACCGGAAGATTGAACCCAAAGCTAAGCACTTCTCCCATTGCAAGAAAAACCAATCTAGTAGGCCAAACTAAACCGATAATTCGAAGAGGCTTGCAAAGATACCAAATCATGCATATCAGAATTAGGAGAAGACTCAAATAATATTCATAGATAATCTGATCATAAATCCACAATTCATCAGGTTACGGCAAACACACCGCAAAAGAGTATTACATCGAATAGATCTCTAAGAACATCGAGGAGAACATGGTATTGAGAATCAAAGAGAGAGAGAGAATAAGAAGCCATCTAGCTACTAGCTATGGACCAGTACGTCTATGGTAAACTACTCACGCTTCATCGGAAGGGTAATGGTGTTGATGTAGGAGCCCTCCATGATCGAATCCCCCTCCGGCAGGCCACCGAGAAAGGTCCCTAGATGGGATCTCATGGGTACAGAAGGTTGCGGCGGTGGAAAAGTGTTTTCGTGTCTCCCTCTGATGGTTTTGGGATATAAGAGTATACAGGGGCGAAATAATTAGGTCAGGAGACCCACAAGGGGCCCACGAGGTAGGGGCCGTGCCCTACCCCCTGGGCGCGCCCTCCACCCTCATGGCCGCCTCGTTGCTTCTCCGACTTCATCTCCAAGTCTCCTGGTTTGCTTCTGATCCAAGAAAGATCATCGCAAAAGTTTTATTCCATTTGGTATTCCGTTTCTGTGAAACTCGAAAACAGGCAAAAAACAGCAACTGGCACTGGGCTCTAGGTTAATAGGTTAGTCCCAAAAATAATATATAATAGCATATTAATGCATGTAAAACATCCAAAACATATAATATAAATAGCATGGAACAATAAAAAATTATAGATACGTTGGAGACGTATCAAGCATCCCCAAGCTTAATTCCTACTCGTCGTCGAGTGGGTAAATGATAAAAACAGAATGTTTTATGTGGAATGCTACCTTACATATTTATCCATGTAATTCTCTTTATTGTGGCATGAATGTTCAGATCCGTAAGATTCAAAACAAAAGTTTAATATTGACATAAAAACAAGAATACTTCAAGCATACTAACAAGGCCAAAGAAAGCTTATCCCTACAAAATCATATAGTCTGGCTATGCTCCATCTTCATCACACAAAATATTTAAATCATACACAACCCCGATGACAAACCAAGCAATTGTTTCATACTTTTGATGTTCTCAAACTTTTTCAACTTTCACGCAATACATGAGCGTGAGCCATGGACATAGCACTATGGTGGAAGAGAATATGGTGGTTGGGGAGGAGACAAAAAAGAGGGAGATAATCTCACATCAACTAGGTGTATCAACGGGCTATGGAGATGACCATCTATAGATATCAATGTGAGTGAGTAGGGATTGCTATGCAATGGATGCACTAGAGCTATAAGTTTATGAAAGCTCAAAAAGAAACTAAGTGGGGTGTACATCCAACTTGCTTGCTCATGAAGACCTAGGGCATTTGAGGAAGCCCATCGTTGGAATATACAAGCCAAGTTCTATAATGAAAAATTCCCACTAGTTTATGAAAGTGACAAAATAAGAGACTCTCTATCATGAAGATCATGGTGCTACTTTGAAGCACAAGTGTGGAAGAAGGATAGTAACATTGCCCCTTCTCTCTTTTTCTCTCATCTTTTTTCTTTTTTTTTTCTTTTTTTTCTTGGCTTCTTTGGCCTTTTTTTATTTTTTCTCACATGGGACAATGCTCTAATAATGGTGATCATCACACTTCTATTTACTTACAACTCGAAAAATTACAACTCAATGCTTAGAACAAAATATGACTCTATGTGAATGCCTCCGGCAATGTACCGGGATGTGCAATGAATCAAGAGTGACATGTATGAAAGAATTATGAAAGGTGGCTTTGCCACAAATACGATGTCAACTACATGATCATGCAAAACAATATGACAATGATGAGGCGTGTCATAATAAACGAAACGGTGGAAAGTTGCATGGCAATATATCTTGGAATGGCTATGGAAATGCCATAATAGGTAGGTATGGTGGCTATTTTGACGAAGGTATATGGTGGGTGTATGGTACCGGTGAAAGTTGCGTGGCACAAGAGAGGCTAGCAATGGTGGAATGGTGAGAGTGCGTATAATCCATGGACTCAACATTAGTCATAAAGAACTCACATACTTATTGCAAAAATCTATTAGTCATTGAAACGAAGTACTACGCGCATGCTCCTAGGGTTATAGATTGGTAGGAAAAGACCATCGCTCGTCCCCAACTTCCACTCATAAGGAAGACAATCAAAAAATAAATCATGCTCCGACTTCATCACATAACGGTTCACCATACGTGCATGCAACGGGAATCACAAACTTTAACAAAGTATCTCTCAAATTCACAACTACTCACTAGCATGACTCTAATATCACCATCTTCATATCTCAAAACAATCATAGAGAATCAAACTTCTCATAGTATTCAATGCACTTTATATGAAAGTTTTTATTATATCCCTCTTGGATGCCTATCATATTAGGAGTAAATTAATAACCAAAGGAAATTACCATTCTGTTCTCAAAGACTCAAACAATAATATATGTGAAGCATGAGAGTTTATCAATTTCTATGAAATAAAGCCATCGTTGTGCTCTAAAAAGATATAAGTGAAGCACTAGAGCAAAATTGCCTAGCTCGAAAGATATAAGTGAAGCACATAGAGTATTCTAATAAATCACGATTCATGCGTGTCTCTCCCAAAAGGTGTGTACAGAAAGGATGATTGTGGTAAACTAAAAAGGAAAGACTCAAAATTGTACAAGACGCTCCAAGCAAAACACATATCATGTGGTGAATAAAAATATAGTCTCAAGTAAAGTTACCTATAGACGAAGACGAAAGAGGGATGCCTTCTGGGGCATCCCCAAGCTTAGGATTTTGGTTATCCTTGAATATTACCTTGGGGTGCCTTGGGCATCCCCAAGCTTAGGCTCTGGCCACTCCTTATTCCATAGTCCATCAAATGCTTACCCAAAATTTGAAAACTTCACAACACAAAACTCAACAGAAAATCTCATAAGCTTCGTTAGTATAAGAAAATAAATCACCACTTTAAGGTACTGTTGCAAACTCATTCTTTATTTTTATTGGTGTAATATCTACTGTATTCCAACTTTTCCATGGTTCATACCCCTCGATACTACCCATAGATTCATCAAAATAAGCAAACAACAATAGAAAATAGAATATGTCAAAAACAGAACAGTCTGTAGTAATCTGTAACTCTCGAATACTTCTGTAACTCGAAAAATTCTGAAAAATTAGGACAATCTGACAAATTTTTGCACAAATCCAGAGCAAAAAGAATCATATCAAAAGTACGTTTCAATAAAATTAATTATTTACTGGGCGCAAAAGTTTCTGTTTTTCAGCAGGATCAACACAACACTACTAGGAAAAGGCCTACTAATGGTGCACCGGTTTTGCCTACTAATGGCGCACTACCGGTGAGCCATTAGTAGCACGCCATTAGAATTTTTTACTAATGGCGCACCACTAGTGCGCCATTAGTATCTGGTATACTAATGGCGCACCTGGCAGTGCGCCATTAGTATGTAACTCCATGCGCCATTAGTATGCCTCCCGTGGGGCCATATGTAACCATGTGCTTTGTCACACTAATGGCGCACTATGTCTTGATGCGCCATTAGTATCCTTTGGCAAACTAATGGCGCACTCTGCCTTGATGCGCCATTAGTATGAATATTTGGTTTTTTTTTGCTTTTCTGATTTTTGCACAGGTTACAAAATATATTATTGGACAGAATATAGACAGCAGCACACAGCAACATCAGATTCATCGAATAAAATAGAAGATTAGTCTCCGAATACAATTCATCATATTAGTCTCCGAATTCAAAAGACCGAACAAAGATAAAACATTACAAGTCTCAAGACTGCGAGTATCGAGTTTTTCTTCACATTACAAGTCGATATCGATCATCTAAACTACCATCACATAAAAGAGAGTTGTGGTCATCACGATGAGCATCATCGCGATCAAACTGGTCCTCATCCGGTTCCTCCAATGCTTCCTCCTCTCTCCCGCTAGATAGCGGGCATATCTAGATTCGGCCTCCGCCCTAGTGTGTACCCTTTATAACTGTTACCGCTGAAATGGTGAACCTGTCTCCGACACTCCTCCCAATCGTCGTAGACTCCGGCCCCTTACCCTTGTACTTGAGTGAATTCCTCCTTGATGGTGCGGAGCGCATTCGGACGCCGGTCCTTCCTTTGCTTCTTCGATTGGCTGCCATCTGTGTGTGCGCCGCCATCATCTGTGGTGGCATCCTCGGCGGCACCATCAGTGGTGTCATCCCCTACGCCACTAGGGGTTGTGTAATCAGGATCAGTGTCTTCCGCGGCGTCCTCATAGCGGTGAGGTTGTTCCTCCATCTCCTGGAACAGCTCCCAGAATTGCTTGCCGCCCGAACCACCGGCCTCATCATTGTGGGCCATGTTTCGCTCTAAATAGGAAAAAAGTTTGGTCAAAAAGTTGGTTATTGTCAAGGAACAAGATCATGGTCTCATCATTTAGGGTTTGTCGACACCGAGGCACCCTAAAAGCCTAAGCTTTCATCATTTAGGGTTTGTCGACGCCGAGGCACCCTAAAAGCCTTAGCGTACATCATTTAGGTTCTCATCGACACCGAGGCATCCAGGGCAGCCAAGTTAAGTTTTCATCATTTAGGGTTTATCGATGCCGAGGCACCCTAGGTTGGGCCTAATCACTTGGCACTAATCACTTGGCTCTATTGCCACCTATGTTGGGTTTATCATCTAGGGTTTATCAATGCTAAGGAGAATTCTAAGTTGGGCCTAATCACTTGGCTCTATTGCCACCTATGGTTTAATGTAGCAAGAATGGCGGGGCAGTTGATCCTACTTAACTAAGTACTAAGATACCCCGGCCCATGCATTAGTCGCAAGTACCCCATATGTCCTATTTTTAGCAAAGTCATGCTAAAATTCACGGAAAATTTCAGCATGACCTTTGCTGAAAATAGGACATATGGAGTACCCGAATTTGCCGGCACGGAAGTTAATCAACATTCCGACAAACTCAAGGGCCTCTCGGGGTACCTGCAAATTCATCATGACATGATGGTCGAAGACATGACCTCTGCAAAATGGTCGGAGACACGATGGTCTTTCTCAATGTGATCAATTGATGGATCAACACATAAAACATGTCCAATAAGTATGATTTATAGAGTCAACATCAGTATGAATATATATAAAGTTTTTCTTCATCAGCCAGGCCCATGCAAGTAACTGCATCCAGCAACTATTTCTGCTACTCTGTAACTAACTACACTCTGTATTTATAGATTCATTTCAGATGAGATCAAATTGAGCTCCAACTGTAGCTGCAGCTGAGGGATCCATGAGCCATCATGCCAGCCAGCCAGGAAATAAACTTTACTTTCCAAAGGAAATAAAAATACAATGCATACATACATACTTAAGCAGGTAGATAGATAGATAGATAAATAGATGAGCATGTTCAGTTTACAAGAATGAATATAAACAAGCAAAGAATGCATGCAAGTTTAAAGTAAAACATGTCAGTTAATGCAAGTACTCCTCTTGCTCTCTACTTTCTCTCTTCTCGTCTTCAGTTAATTAACTGAATTTTAAATATGTTGTTGTTAACTAAATTTTAATCAGCTGCCGAAGAACACCTTCAGTTTCGTCAGATATAAGCGTAGTTTTCAGTCTCTGTCAGTTTCGTCAGATATAACTGAATTTTACCACGTCTCCCCTCCTGGACGTTTCAGAAACAGGAGGGCCCACGTCTCCCCTCCAGAGTTTTTGAGGGCCCACGTCTCCCCTCCAAAGGGCAGGACATTTGAGTTTTCGAGGCAACTCCCCACGTCTCCCCTCCACTGGCAACTCCCCACGATGCAGAGGGGGTTTTCTTCCCACGTCCAGGTAACTCCCCTCCTATTCCATTGCCGCTCCATCTTCCTCCCTCTGCCTCCCTCCTCATTCCATTGCTGCTCCATCTTCCTCCCTCTACCTCCCTCCTCATTCCATTGCCGCTCCATCTTCCTCCCTCTACCTCCCTCTACCTCCAGCATCAAGCAACTCCCCTCTGCCTCCACCATCGCTGGCCAGGAGGGCAATGGTGGAGGAATCATGGAGCAACTCCCCTCCGTCTGCCAAGAGAATGGCGGAGGCATCGTGGAGCAACTCCCCTCCGTCTGCCAAGCATCACCGTGGTGAGGCGTCTGGCAAGGAGCCGCTGGTGGTCGACGACGATGTTCCGGTCCCCAGGTAGAAGCGGGACTACACCGTGCCTCTCAAGGTTGACATCCACCTGAAGGAGCCGCTGGATGTCGTATGCACCAGCAATCCAGACGAAGCCGACAAGATGATCCGCAAGATGAGGAGGAGGCTCGGCGGCATGCTTCGTCGGAATATCGGCGTTGATGTCGAGTATACCAGGGAAGACAAACCTCCGCAAATTGCTGCAGTTCTACAGTTATGCGTGGAGGATCTCGTCCTGGTATACCACATCACCGCGGCAACCAAATGGTAAAAACATCCAGTTCTGAAGTTTCTGTCTAATTAGTAGTTTCTGAAGTAGATGCAATACTTATGAAGTTCTGAAGTAGATGCAATACTAGTTCTGAAGTTCTGAAGTTTCTGTTTAATTAGTAGTTTTTTGGTGATCATACAGAATGTTGTCTAGAAGTTTTTGTGATCATTTAGTAGCTGTTATGAATGTTGTCTTGTAATGCAAAAGATTGCAAAAAAATACATCATTGAGATGTTATGCTTGCTATTTTGATCATACAGAATGTTTTCTTGTAGTTGTTGTGATCATTTAGTAGTTGTTGTGATCATACTGTTTTAACTGAATTTTGGTCAGAACTGAAGATGCTATTTTAACTGAATTTTGCTTCAACTGAACCCATTTTAATTCTGTAGTTTCTGAAGTTTTTGAAGTAGATGAATTTGATGCACCAGATTAATTTGATGCAGGCCCAAGGAACTCCGCCCGCTCCTGCTGGAGAAGAAGCTGTACACCTTTGTTGGCTTCTGCATTGGAGGCGACAAGGAGAAGCTGATGTTGTCTGGTTTAGAGATCAAGCCCGACAAGTACGTCGACTTGCAGCGCAAATGGAGAGTTCCAAACAATGGAAAGAAGTGGCAGTCTTTGGCTGAGTTTGCAGGCAGCCTCATCCACCCATCCTACAAGGAAATGAATCAGAAGATCGACAGGAAATCGGACCACCTACTATGGGGGGACAGCCCACTGCCAAACAACCTCATCGAGTACGCCGTGAAAGATGCGTACGTCACCTACGAGGCATGGAAGAAAATTGAAATCACCAAAGAAGGTTTGGAGCTCTGGCAAGAGGCGGAGGATCATTGGGATGACCCCTACTACTGGGGATATTGAGTTGTTTGTGGTATTGGGATGACCCCTACTATTGTGTCTCAGTTTGTAGTTATGTGGTTGAACAAGTTTGCTTTTGTTATGTTGAACAAGTTTGCTTTTGTTATGTTGAACAAGTTTGCTTTTGTAATGATGAACAAGTTTGCTTTGGTTGTCAGTTGACATCATTCATCGCTGAGCATGGTTTAGTTTTACCTTTATCTATTTATTATTTAGGCAGAGCTATTCAGGCATGGAAGATATAATCATCCTTATGGTGAGGATCGCAATGTTTTTAGCTTTCAAGTTTCTAATGACACATGATCTTTCCAACCACATAACTTAACTGCAAGCATTTCCCCTGTAAATTGTAGTTACACATTCCAACCAATACCTGCAGGTTGTAATTTCATACTGAATGACCATCAATGACTAAGTGAAGCAAATAATTGCTATGCATTTCTTGGCACGCGAGAAGGAAGAGGGGAGATGTGGCGCCCCCGATTCAATCGTACACTAATCATACACGCAAACGTGTACGATCAAGATCAGGGACTCACGGGAAGATATCACAACACAACTCTACAAATAAAATAAGTCATACAAGCATCATAATACAAGCCAGGGGCCTCGAGGGCTCGAATACAAGTGCTCGATCATAGACGAGTCAGCGGAAGCAACAATATCTGAGTACAGACATAAGTTAAACAAGTTTGCCTTAAGAAGGCTAGCACAAACTGGGATACAAATCGAAAGAGGCGCAGGCCTCCTGCCTGGGATCCTCCTAAACTACTCCTGGTCGACGTCAGCGGGCATCACGTAGTAGTAGGCACCTCCGGTGTAGTAGGGATCGTCGTCGACGGTGGCGTCTGGCTCCTGGGCTCCAGCATCTGGTTGCGACAACCAGAAAGAAAGGAAAGGGGGGAAAGGGGGGAGAAAGCAACCGTGAGTACTCATCAAAAGTACTCGCAAGCAAGGAGCTACACTACATATGCATGGATATATGTGTAAAGGGCCATATCAGTGGGCTGAACTGCAGAATGCCAGAATAAGAGGGGGATAGCTAGTCTTATCGAAGACTACGCTTCTGGTCACCGTCGTCTTGCAACAGGTAGAAGAGGGTAGTCTGAAGTCCTCCAACTAGCATCTCCAAGTAGCAACTCCAAGTAGCATCTCCAGTAGCATCGCATAGCATAATCCTACCCGGCGATCCTCTCCTCGTCGCCCTGTTAGAGAGCGATCGCCGGGTTATATCTGGCACTTGGAAGGGTGTGTTTTATTAAGTATCCGGTTCTAGTTGTCATAAGGTCAAGGTACAACTCCAAGTCGTCCTGTTACCGAAGATCACGGCTATTCGAATAGATTAACTTCCCTGCAGGGGTGCACCAACTTACCCAACACGCTTGATCCCATTTGGCCGGACACACTTTCCTGGGTCATGCCCGGCCTCGGAAGATCAACACGTCGCAGCCCCACCTAGGCACAACAGAGAGGTCAGCACGCCGGTCTAAACCTAAGCGCGCAGGGGTCTGGGCCCATCGCCCTGAGCACACCTGCACGTTGCGTACGCGGCCGGAAGCAGAACTAGCCCCCTAATACAAGTGCAGGCTTACGTTCCAATCCGGCGCGCGCCGCTCAGTTGCTGACGTCAAGAAGGCTTCGGCTGATACCACGACGTCGGGATACCCATAACTACTCCCACGTAGATGGTTAGTGCGTATAGACCAAATGGCCAGACTCAGATCAAATACCAAGATCTCGTTAAGCGTGTTATTATGAAGCAACCGCGGACGCCGATCAGGGCCAGGCCCACCTCTCGCCTAGGTGGTCTCAACCTGCCCTGTCGCTCCGCCACAAAGATCCACACAGAGGGCCGTCGGGACAGAGGTCCTTTCAGCCCCCAATCCGTGAATCACTCGCGGGTACTCTTCGAGCGGACCCGACTTTAGTCACCATCTGTAGTATGTATGTATGTATAGTATATACCCGTGATCACCTCCCGAGTGATCACGGCCCAAATAGTATAGCAAGGCAGACTGACAAGAATGTAGGGCCAATGATGATAAACTAGCATCCTATACTAAGCATTTAGGATTGCAGGTAAGGTATCAACAGATGTAGCAACAATGTCAGGCTATGCATCAGAATAGGATCAACGGAAAGCAGTAACATGCTACACTACTCTAATGCAAGCAGTATAGAGGAGAATAGGCGATATCTGGTGATCAAGGGGGGGGGGGGCTTGCCTGGTTGCTCTGGCAAGAGAGAGGGGTCGTCAACTCCGTAGTCGAACTTGGCAGCAGCAGGGTCGGTCTCGTAGTCTACCGGAGAGAAGAGGGGGAAGAAACAATGAATACCATGTAAACAGATGCATACCGATGCATGACAAGACAAGTAACGATGCTAGGTGTGCCCAATCGCGGTAGTAGGTGATACCGACGAAGGGGGGAAACATCCGGGAAAGTATTCCCGGTGTTTCGCGTTTTCGGGCAGAGGAGTCGAAGGGGGAAAGTTGCGAGTTCGATAGGTTAGGGGTGTGTGGCGGACGAACGGACTGCGTATCCGGAATCGTCCCGTCGTTCTGAGCAACTTTCATGTAGAAAGTATTTTCATCCGAGTTACGGATTAAAAGATATGATTTTCTAAAGATTTAAATCATTTTCTGATTTTAATTAGTTATTTAATTCCAACATTACCCAAAACAGTGAATGGTGACGTCAGCATGACATCAGAGTGATGTCAGCAGGTCAACTGGTCAGTTGACCAGTCAAACCAGACAGGTGGGTCCAGTGGGACCCACATGTCATTGTCAGGGACATTAACAGAATTCTAAAACTAACTAAACTGGGTTAATTAGTGGGTGGGGCCCGGTAGTCAGTGAGAGATTAGTGTTTAATTAACTAATTTAATTAATTAGCAATTTATCTATTTATTTTTATTCGTTTAAGACATGGGGCCCGCATGTCAGTGGCAGTAGCTGCCATGTCAGCAGTTGACTGGGTCAACCCAGTAAACTAGGACCAGCAGGGCCCACTGGCAGTGGCTCTGGGGTGGCCCCAGGCCAGCCACGTCAGCGGCCGGCGCCGGAGTGACTCCGGCGACCAAAACAGTGGCGGTGCCTCGCCGGAGTTGGCCGGAATCGTGCTACGGAGCACCAAAGCGAGCGCGGCCGGGCGCGTTAGAACGGCGAGACGACGACGCGTCGGTTGGTGGTGGTTGCGCGGGCATTGGTGGCCGGAAACGAGCGTGGCGAGCTCACCGGCGGTGAGGTGGTTCGGGCATGAGACGACCACGGCGACTCAGCGCGCTTCGGGGCTAACGGGAAGGCCAGGGGGGAGCTGCGCGACGCGCTGAGCACAAGGGGCTCGGCCCCGTGACCATTTGGTCACCTGAAGGGCGCCGGCGACGAGATCCGCGACGGGGCGCTCGGGTGCTTCGGCGGCAGCTAGCTAGGGCGCAGTGAGGCGAAGAAGGAGAGGGGAGAGGACGGAGTGGAGCTCACCGAGCGGTCAAGAAAGACCCGTGGTGGCTTAGGAGCAGCAGAGCTCGCCGGGGAGGAAGGGGATCGCCGGCGGCCGTCGAGGAAGCAGATGACTCGATCCGTGGCCTGCGGTGCTCCTCGAGCTCGATGGCGAGGCGTAGCCGAGGTAGAGGTCGTCGGCGCGTCTCGTGGACGTGCTAGCGAGGCGCGGGGTGGCCGGTGGCCGCGGCTATGGTGCAGCCATGGCGACGGCGGCGCTCGGTTACGGAGGGGAACGAAGGGGAGCGCGGTGGATCTGAGGGGGAAGGCGCAAGGACCAAGGGGAGAGTGGGGCGAGTGGGAGGAGAGACCGAGGGGGCGCGGCGTCGGCGTCCTTATCCCCTCGTCTCGTCGCCGGCGAGGGGGGTTCGGCTGGGACGTGCCCTGTTCTGACCCGGGTCGGGGGAACAGGGGAAGGGGACGCGGTGCGGGAGCTGGGCCGGCTGGGCCGGCCAGGCTGGCTGCGGGCCAGGGGGTTGGGCGGTGGCCGTGCGGGTGGGTTGGGCTGCCTGGTCCAGGGGGCTTCCCCCCCTTTGTTTTTTTTTTGTAATCTCTTTCTTTTATTTATTTTTGGATTTTGTTTTTATTTCTTTTTCTTTTCTGTTTTAATTTTACATTTTAAATACACTAGTTTTATAAAATACATTAGTTGCACCTAAATTAGTGTTAACCAATATGCCACCACCACAATCAACTTGGCACCTAAAATAAATTAGTTTGTAATTGTTTATTATTTAAAAGCATTTAAATAATTGTTCTCGCTGCGTTTTATACATTTTATAGTATTTAAACAATTTTTTTAAAGTGTGGTCTCTTCACCAAAATTACCTTTGCTTTATTTGGCATAACTCAAACATTTTAGTTTTAAAGTTTGGAAACTTTTACCGTTTGATTTGATTTTGAATTTGAATTTGAATCAGTTCTGAACTAACGCGAGATTATCGACAATAATCGAGGTGACGTGGCATAATTACCCGAGAGTTACTGTAGCTTGATTACCCGGGCGTCACAATTCTCCTCCACTACAAGAAATCTCGTCCCGAGATTTAAGAGGGGAGTAAGGGGGGAAAGTTGTGGTTAAGAAATTCTAGCGAGGGTTCTCGGTCTTCGTTACTCTTCTCGAAGAGGTTGATCCAATACATTGATGTCTTAATTTCTCTGCTTCAGGTCATCATGATGAAGTTTGACGTCCTTCCTTCAGGATCTTCACCGTACTTACGAAAGGGTGAGAAGGGAGAACCCTATAAGGACGGATTCTAACAAGATCGAGCATCAGACGGTTAACCCAGGGGAAGGAGCATAAGTACCTCTCGAATTGAAACTTAAGAAGATGTCGAGAGCAAAGTAAGAAGGTACCATGAGAAGTTTCAAACCGATAGGCAAGCGTTCAATGCCTATCAGAAGGTGAAGGGGTTCAGAGCAACGAGAATAAGTATTGCGTCTGATACCCGAATAGATCACTTGGCAAGGGGCCCGTAAGTTACATAAGAAGTCAAGTGCGAGGAATAACTTTGGAAATTGGGGGTGTACATGAGAGTCAGGTTTCGATCCTGTGGAACTGTGGGTTATGGGCCCACCATGTGGTTTTTTTTTGGAGTAGTGACATCTTGCACGGTCATGATAGCAGGGCATGTCAGGGAGTACCATGTCAGCTATGTCAGCAACAACGTTGGTACCAAGGGCGAGGGACGAAGAGAACCATTTTCCCACTCGTTGAACGAGGCGGACCAATAGGCAAGGTTCCCGTTCATCGGTGTATTTCGAAAATGTCATCAACAATAGTAACAGGGTTTTGCTGACGGAATTGCGCACCGAGGTGTTTACATAAGCAGTGAATCATTACTGCTTAGATTATATAGATCACAAGAGAGGTCAAACAAACCAATGGAAAGGAAAAGTGATTATCAGCTTTAAACAGAACAATGGAAAGGAAAATGTGTCTAAACACATATTTCAAGGGTATATCCTTACCAAGGACAAGTAGAGAATGATATCCTTGACAGGATATAAGGTAGAAAAGCCTCTAGGTGAGGGGAGAGAAATTTTCATGACATTATCCATACAGCGATGTTTGGATAATTGAGCAGGAAACATTTAGCATTGGGCTTCAAATGTCCTTGTTGAAAAGCGGAGTACCACGAACATGCTTCGAGATAGCAATGCATGGTGTTTCAATCAAGGGCCAGACTTTGGATATAGGAAAGATCCATTAGGAACAACTTGTAGGATAAGTCTTACAATTTCCTCCAGGAAGAATGGTTATCTTGCAAAAGAATTTATAATGATAGGTCCTCCAGCCGGGGGGGGGGGGGGGTGCTAGGCATGACATCATGTTACCGGGTCATCAAAGGATCAACATCATGACCCTTGGAAAGTTGTCCCAACCATCATAACTGACCGAGATTCATATCCAACTGGTGTCATGATACCTCAGACTCAGGGGGTCTAAGAGGAAAAGGTGCAACACAAATTGACGAAATGACATTGCAAGATTCTCGAGAAATGAACTATGGGAGCGGGTTTCTGAAGCAATAGTTCATCATTAAACCAAGGAGTGGATGAGGAGGTGGCTGATAGGCTCAGCAACAAATCATCGAGATTTCCAAAGGATTTATTTCCACAATTATGTGAACAAAGGAATATCATTTGTCAGATCAAATGATATAAAGATGTATGCTCGAGGGAAACATACACAACTGAAAAAATGGTAGAAGGGTGCACCCAGGAATCTGGACTAGGTAGCACGATCAATGTTCGAATGATGATTCAATAAGCAATAGACTTAGGATGAAACTCTAGACCAATAACTTCAAAGCAATAGGGTTGCTAGAAGTTTAGAATTTACACATCACAGACCATTTGTTGGTATTCCGGTTAGAAACAACACGGAGACCAGGAAACGAACGCAAAAGGCGAGAGATATTACTATATCAAGAATTCTCAAGAGGTGGTAAAATTACCACGACATTCTCAACATAAAAGGTGGTAATTCTCCGCGGTAGATCATAACATAAGTTGGATAGCATGGAACTCAAGGTACAACACAAAACAAGAACAAGTTTTGTGTTGGAGGGAATGCAATAATGTTGTGGATGATAACCCAAATCATCGAGGGCAAAGGATGCTATTTCTCATCATGAACTCAATTCATATCTTGGAAGAGCTCGGAATGATGATGATGATCACGACACATTTGTTGAGAGATTTCGTGAAGAGGTAATCGATTGGCGATGACATCAAGTCAAAGAAATGATGAAGCGAAGGGTTATTGGAACCACAGTTACGACACAAACTCGAACTCAAGCTTGTTGTTTAAGGTGAAAGGGTATGACGAGGAAAATCGACGTATGCTTAGCTATCGTCGCAAATTGGTGCTCCGAGAATAAGGACCCGGTAGCACAGTTGGAATCGTCACGACAAAGATATAGCCAAACAGGCTAGGAATGGCGTGATCGGGTACAAACTCGTACTTATAGAAGCTTACTGAAGAGTTGTTGAACCGTAGTGCGGACTCGGTTCCGTTATAGGTGTCTTTGAGTGTTTATTAACCCAGAGCCCGTGAAAAATTGGAATCAGTGGGAAGGTAGCACTTGATGAAGAACTCATAAGGAGTTATGCAGTTCCATGATAATCTCAAGATACCAGGGGGGTAATACTCGACACAAGATCAAAGTAAAGGTTGGACTGGTGTATTGATCCATAGGAGACAATTGTTTTAACTTGTCCGAGAAATGAGATCAAAGAAGAACAATCATGGTCGGAACCATGGTTGCAAGGGATCAATTCACAGTTACCATATGTTAGTTATCAAGGAAATAGTTATTGTTACAAGAAGCTTCCATGATAGGATATACATCGCGTCCATGGGCATGAACACAAAGTTCAAGGTCGACTCCCACTTCTCCAATGCATACCCTTTCATTCACTTCTCGCTTTCGATGAAGTTATAGCGTTGAAATTTTCTCTGGCAAAATACCAGAAGAGTACGACTCGTGAAAACTTTCGAGTTCACACATATTAAGGAAGGCATAGGTTCAACCCATCGGGGCATCTTAGAATCCTATACCAGAATCCTTTAGAAGTAATTAACTCAAGCTCGAAGGCAGAGCATGATTGAGAAAGCAGACGATACAATTTACCAAAGGCATTATGTATTCGAGAAAAGGCTCACAAGTTTATTGAATATGAAGGGCGTTGTCAGATAAAATCCAACAAAGGATCTGGTGGTCCACAAGGGATCTGACGTGAGCATCAGTACTCAACTAGAGGAAGCAGATTATAGAAACAATTGACTAACTCAATTGTCAAATGCAAAGGAATTATGATTTCCAAATCAAGGGATCAGAAGCAATGCTCTGATTAGGGGTGGATAAGTTGAATAGACGTAGGGTACAATCAAAGACAATTGGATTGGTCGAGAACCAATTCCAGTAAAAAGAATGGCAGCTCAGCCGGAAAAGTAATTTATAAGGATCAATGATGATTGCGTGTATTCGTAAACATATTGAGTCAACAGACTCAAAATGGTAATGACAAGGAATGTCAATATGACCACGAGACTTATGGGACTATCCATAATGCAAGCAAGCAAGAATTTCAAGAGCCAAAGGCCCCAAAGGATTTTCGGAAGATCGAATATTATTTCGAAGACTTTTGCGAAACACATGAACAATTGGGGATGAGCAGATACTCGACAAGTGCGAGGATTTATTCGAAGGGGTATTCATGTGGCAAAGAACTGCTAGGCAGTAGGTACAAAGTATTCTCGGAACAATAGAGAAAACTTCGGGGTATCTTGTAATAACAAGATCAATGGGGGATGATCGTAAGAATGGCAAGTGTAAGTAGTTATCCATACGGATTTATCGGTGGTCAGGAATAGCCAAAGTGATGGGCACAAGTCTCGAGAGAACATCAGAGAGTATCTTCGGAATCTTCTGATGTAGCAGGCGATCCTCTGCAATAAGGGGCTCTTCGGGTGGATGCGATCATGAGATCCTAATCTTAGAGTTAGCAAATTCATTTAACCCGAATAGTAGAGAGATTAGAGTCCCAGAGTATAGACGAGGAATAAAAGATCCTAATACCACCCGATGGCGACGTGGGCCCGTAAGGCACACAGCCAAGTTAGTAAAAGTTTTTGCAATGTCTAGACTCGACTTCGGCCAAGGAGTGTGGAAGGGGGATTCCTACAGGCAGTCGGCTCTGATACCAACTTGTGGCGCCCCCGATTCAATCGTACACTAATCATACACGCAAACGTGTACGATCAAGATCAGGGACTCACGGGAAGATATCACAACACAACTCTACAAATAAAATAAGTCATACAAGCATCATAATACAAGCCAGGGGCCTCGAGGGCTCGAATACAAGTGCTCGATCATAGACGAGTCAGCGGAAGCAACAATATCTGAGTACAGACATAAGTTAAACAAGTCTGCCTTAAGAAGGCTAGCACAAACTGGGATACAGATCGAAAGAGGCGCAGGCCTCCTGCCTGGGATCCTCCTAAACTACTCCTGGTCGACGTCAGCGGGCATCACGTAGTAGTAGGCACCTCCGGTGTAGTAGGGATCGTCGTCGACGGTGGCGTCTGGCTCCTGGGCTCCAGCATCTGGTTGCGACAACCAGAAAGAAAGGAAAGGGGGGAAAGGGGGGAGAAAGCAACCGTGAGTACTCATCCAAAGTACTCGCAAGCAAGGAGCTACACTACATATGCATGGATATATGTGTAAAGGGCCATATCAGTGGGCTGAACTGCAGAATGCCAGAATAAGAGGGGGATAGCTAGTCTTATCGAAGACTACGCTTCTGGTCACCGTCGTCTTGCAACAGGTAGAAGAGGGTAGTCTGAAGTCCTCCAACTAGCATCTCCAAGTAGCAACTCCAAGTAGCATCTCCAGTAGCATCGCATAGCATAATCCTACCCGGCGATCCTCTCCTCGTCGCCCTGTTAGAGAGCGATCGCCGGGTTATATCTGGCACTTGGAAGGGTGTGTTTTATTAAGTATCCGGTTCTAGTTGTCATAAGGTCAAGGTACAACTCCAAGTCGTCCTGTTACCGAAGATCACGGCTATTCGAATAGATTAACTTCCCTGCAGGGGTGCACCAACTTACCCAACACGCTTGATCCCATTTGGCCGGACACACTTTCCTGGGTCATGCCCGACCTCGGAAGATCAACACGTCGCAGCCCCACCTAGGCACAACAGAGAGGTCAGCACGCCGGTCTAAACCTAAGCGCGCAGGGGTCTGGGCCCATCGCCCTGAGCACACCTGCACGTTGCGTACGCGGCCGGAAGCAGAACTAGCCCCCTAATACAAGTGCAGGCTTACGTTCCAATCCGGCGCGCGCCGCTCAGTTGCTGACGTCAAGAAGGCTTCGGCTGATACCACGACGTCGGGATACCCATAACTACTCCCACGTAGATGGTTAGTGCGTATAGACCAAATGGCCAGACTCAGATCAAATACCAAGATCTCGTTAAGCGTGTTATTATGAAGCAACCGCGGACGCCGATCAGGGCCAGGCCCACCTCTCGCCTAGGTGGTCTCAACCTGCCCTGTCGCTCCGCCACAAAGATCCACACAGAGGGCCGTCGGGACAGAGGTCCTTTCAGCCCCCAATCCGTGAATCACTCGCGGGTACTCTTCGAGCGGACCCGACTTTAGTCACCATCTGTAGTATGTATGTATGTATAGTATATACCCGTGATCACCTCCCGAGTGATCACGGCCCAAATAGTATAGCAAGGCAGACTGACAAGAATGTAGGGCCAATGATGATAAACTAGCATCCTATACTAAGCATTTAGGATTGCAGGTAAGGTATCAACAGATGTAGCAACAATGTCAGGCTATGCATCAGAATAGGATCAACGGAAAGCAGTAACATGCTACACTACTCTAATGCAAGCAGTATAGAGGAGAATAGGCGATATCTGGTGATCAAGGGGGGGGGGCTTGCCTGGTTGCTCTGGCAAGAGAGAGGGGTCGTCAACTCCGTAGTCGAACTTGGCAGCAGCAGGGTCGGTCTCGTAGTCTACCGGAGAGAAGAGGGGGAAGAAACAATGAATACCATGTAAACAGATGCATACCGATGCATGACAAGACAAGTAACGATGCTAGGTGTGCCCAATCGCGGTAGTAGGTGATACCGACGAAGGGGGGAAACATCCGGGAAAGTATTCCCGGTGTTTCGCGTTTTCGGGCAGAGGAGTCGAAGGGGGAAAGTTGCGAGTTCGATAGGTTAGGGGTGTGTGGCGGACGAACGGACTGCGTATCCGGAATCGTCCCGTCGTTCTGAGCAACTTTCATGTAGAAAGTATTTTCATCCGAGTTACGGATTAAAAGATATGATTTTCTAAAGATTTAAATCATTTTCTGATTTTAATTAGTTATTTAATTCCAACATTACCCAAAACAGTGAATGGTGACGTCAGCATGACATCAGAGTGATGTCAGCAGGTCAACTGGTCAGTTGACCAGTCAAACCAGACAGGTGGGTCCAGTGGGACCCACATGTCATTGTCAGGGACATTAACAGAATTCTAAAACTAACTAAACTGGGTTAATTAGTGGGTGGGGCCCGGTAGTCAGTGAGAGATTAGTGTTTAATTAACTAATTTAATTAATTAGCAATTTATCTATTTATTTTTATTCGTTTAAGACATGGGGCCCGCATGTCAGTGGCAGTAGCTGCCATGTCAGCAGTTGACTGGGTCAACCCAGTAAACTAGGACCAGCAGGGCCCACTGGCAGTGGCTCTGGGGTGGCCCCAGGCCAGCCACGTCAGCGGCCGGCGCCGGAGTGACTCCGGCGACCAAAACAGTGGCGGTGCCTCGCCGGAGTTGGCCGGAATCGTGCTACGGAGCACCAAAGCGAGCGCGGCCGGGCGCGTTAGAACGGCGAGACGACGACGCGTTGGTTGGTGGTGGTTGCGCGGGCATTGGTGGCCGGAAACGAGCGTGGCGAGCTCACCGGCGGTGAGGTGGTTCGGGCGTGAGACGACCACGGCGACTCAGCGCGCTTCGGGGCTAACGGGAAGGCCAGGGGGGAGCTGCGCGATGCGCTGAGCACAAGGGGCTCGGCCCCGTGACCATTTGGTCACCGGAAGGGCGCCGGCGACGAGATCCGCGACGGGGCGCTCGGGTGCTTCGGCGGCAGCTAGCTAGGGCGCAGTGAGGCGAAGAAGGAGAGGGGAGAGGACGGAGTGGAGCTCACCGAGCGGTCAAGAAAGACCCGTGGTGGCTTAGGAGCAGCAGAGCTCGCCGGGGAGGAAGGGGATCGCCGGCGGCCGTCGAGGAAGCAGATGACTCGATCCGTGGCCTGCGGTGCTCCTCGAGCTCGATGGCGAGGCGTAGCCGAGGTAGAGGTCGTCGGCGCGTCTCGTGGACGTGCTAGCGAGGCGCGGGGTGGCCGGTGGCCGCGGCTATGGTGCAGCCATGGCGACGGCGGCGCTCGGTTACGGAGGGGAACGAAGGGGAGCGCGGTGGATCTGAGGGGGAAGGCGCAAGGACCAAGGGGAGAGTGGGGCGAGTGGGAGGAGAGACCGAGGGGGCGCGGCGTCGGCGTCCTTATCCCCTCGTCTCGTCGCCGGCGAGGGGGGTTCGGCTGGGACGTGCCCTGTTCTGACCCGGGTCGGGGGAACAGGGGAAGGGGACGCGGTGCGGGAGCTGGGCCGGCTGGGCCGGCCAGGCTGGCTGCGGGCCAGGGGGTTGGGCGGTGGCCGTGCGGGTGGGTTGGGCTGCCTGGTCGAGGGGGCTTCCCCCCCTTTGTTTTTTTTTTGTAATCTCTTTCTTTTATTTATTTTTGGATTTTGTTTTTATTTCTTTTTCTTTTCTGTTTTAATTTTACATTTTAAATACACTAGTTTTATAAAATACATTAGTTGCACCTAAATTAGTGTTAACCAATATGCCACCACCACAATCAACTTGGCACCTAAAATAAATTAGTTTGTAATTGTTTATTATTTAAAAGCATTTAAATAATTGTTCTCGCTGCGTTTTATACATTTTATAGTATTTAAACAATTTTTTTAAAGTGTGGTCTCTTCACCAAAATTACCTTTGCTTTATTTGGCATAACTCAAACATTTTAGTTTTAAAGTTTGGAAACTTTTACCGTTTGATTTGATTTTGAATTTGAATTTGAATCAGTTCTGAACTAACGCGAGATTATCGACAATAATCGAGGTGACGTGGCATAATTACCCGAGAGTTACTGTAGCTTGATTACCCGGGCGTCACAATTCTCCTCCACTACAAGAAATCTCGTCCCGAGATTTAAGAGGGGAGTAAGGGGGGAAAGTTGTGGTTAAGAAATTCTAGCGAGGGTTCTCGGTCTTCGTTACTCTTCTCGAAGAGGTTGATCCAATACATTGATGTCTTAATTTCTCTGCTTCAGGTCATCATGATGAAGTTTGACGTCCTTCCTTCAGGATCTTCACCGTACTTACGAAAGGGTGAGAAGGGAGAACCCTATAAGGACGGATTCTAACAAGATCGAGCATCAGACGGTTAACCCAGGGGAAGGAGCATAAGTACCTCTCGAATTGAAACTTAAGAAGATGTCGAGAGCAAAGTAAGAAGGTACCATGAGAAGTTTCAAACCGATAGGCAAGCGTTCAATGCCTATCAGAAGGTGAAGGGGTTCAGAGCAACGAGAATAAGTATTGCGTCTGATACCCGAATAGATCACTTGGCAAGGGGCCCGTAAGTTACATAAGAAGTCAAGTGCGAGGAATAACTTTGGAAATTGGGGGTGTACATGAGAGTCAGGTTTCGATCCTGTGGAACTGTGGGTTATGGGCCCACCATGTGGTTTTTTTTTGGAGTAGTGACATCTTGCACGGTCATGATAGCAGGGCATGTCAGGGAGTACCATGTCAGCTATGTCAGCAACAACGTTGGTACCAAGGGCGAGGGACGAAGAGAACCATTTTCCCACTCGTTGAACGAGGCGGACCAATAGGCAAGGTTCCCGTTCATCGGTGTATTTCGAAAATGTCATCAACAATAGTAACAGGGTTTTGCTGACGGAATTGCGCACCGAGGTGTTTACATAAGCAGTGAATCATTACTGCTTAGATTATATAGATCACAAGAGAGGTCAAACAAACCAATGGAAAGGAAAAGTGATTATCAGCTTTAAACAGAACAATGGAAAGGAAAATGTGTCTAAACACATATTTCAAGGGTATATCCTTACCAAGGACAAGTAGAGAATGATATCCTTGACAGGATATAAGGTAGAAAAGCCTCTAGGTGAGGGGAGAGAAATTTTCATGACATTATCCATACAGCGATGTTTGGATAATTGAGCAGGAAACATTTAGCATTGGGCTTCAAATGTCCTTGTTGAAAAGCGGAGTACCACGAACATGCTTCGAGATAGCAATGCATGGTGTTTCAATCAAGGGCCAGACTTTGGATATAGGAAAGATCCATTAGGAACAACTTGTAGGATAAGTCTTACAATTTCCTCCAGGAAGAATGGTTATCTTGCAAAAGAATTTATAATGATAGGTCCTCCAGCCGGGGGGGGGGGGGTGCTAGGCATGACATCATGTTACCGGGTCATCAAAGGATCAACATCATGACCCTTGGAAAGTTGTCCCAACCATCATAACTGACCGAGATTCATATCCAACTGGTGTCATGATACCTCAGACTCAGGGGGTCTAAGAGGAAAAGGTGCAACACAAATTGACGAAATGACATTGCAAGATTCTCGAGAAATGAACTATGGGAGCGGGTTTCTGAAGCAATAGTTCATCATTAAACCAAGGAGTGGATGAGGAGGTGGCTGATAGGCTCAACAACAAATCATCGAGATTTCCAAAGGATTTATTTCCACAATTATGTGAACAAAGGAATATCATTTGTCAGATCAAATGATATAAAGATGTATGCTCGAGGGAAACATACACAACTGAAAAAATGGTAGAAGGGTGCACCCAGGAATCTGGACTAGGTAGCACGATCAATGTTCGAATGATGATTCAATAAGCAATAGACTTAGGATGAAACTCTAGACCAATAACTTCAAAGCAATAGGGTTGCTAGAAGTTTAGAATTTACACATCACAGACCATTTGTTGGTATTCCGGTTAGAAACAACACGGAGACCAGGAAACGAACGCAAAAGGCGAGAGATATTACTATATCAAGAATTCTCAAGAGGTGGTAAAATTACCACGACATTCTCAACATAAAAGGTGGTAATTCTCCGCGGTAGATCATAACATAAGTTGGATAGCATGGAACTCAAGGTACAACACAAAACAAGAACAAGTTTTGTGTTGGAGGGAATGCAATAATGTTGTGGATGATAACCCAAATCATCGAGGGCAAAGGATGCTATTTCTCATCATGAACTCAATTCATATCCTGGAAGAGCTCGGAATGATGATGATGATCACGACACATTTGTTGAGAGATTTCGTGAAGAGGTAATCGATTGGCGATGACATCAAGTCAAAGAAATGATGAAGCGAAGGGTTATTGGAACCACAGTTACGACACAAACTCGAACTCAAGCTTGTTGTTTAAGGTGAAAGGGTATGACGAGGAAAATCGACGTATGCTTAGCTATCGTCGCAAATTGGTGCTCCGAGAATAAGGACCCGGTAGCACAGTTGGAATCGTCACGACAAAGATATAGCCAAACAGGCTAGGAATGGCGTGATCGGGTACAAACTCGTACTTATAGAAGCTTACTGAAGAGTTGTTGAACCGTAGTGCGGACTCGGTTCCGTTATAGGTGTCTTTGAGTGTTTATTAACCCAGAGCCCGTGAAAAATTGGAATCAGTGGGAAGGTAGCACTTGATGAAGAACTCATAAGGAGTTATGCAGTTCCATGATAATCTCAAGATACCAGGGGGGTAATACTTGACACAAGATCAAAGTAAAGGTTGGACTGGTGTATTGATCCATAGGAGACAATTGTTTTAACTTGTCCGAGAAATGAGATCAAAGAAGAACAATCATGGTCGGAACCATGGTTGCAAGGGATCAATTCACAGTTACCATATGTTAGTTATCAAGGAAATAGTTATTGTTACAAGAAGCTTCCATGATAGGATATACATCGCGTCCATGGGCATGAACACAAAGTTCAAGGTCGACTCCCACTTCTCCAATGCATACCCTTTCATTCACTTCTCGCTTTCGATGAAGTTATAGCGTTGAAATTTTCTCTGGCAAAATACCAGAAGAGTACGACTCGTGAAAACTTTCGAGTTCACACATATTAAGGAAGGCATAGGTTCAACCCATCGGGGCATCTTAGAATCCTATACCAGAATCCTTTAGAAGTAATTAACTCAAGCTCGAAGGCAGAGCATGATTGAGAAAGCAGACGATACAATTTACCAAAGGCATTATGTATTCGAGAAAAGGCTCACAAGTTTATTGAATATGAAGGGCGTTGTCAGATAAAATCCAACAAAGGATCTGGTGGTCCACAAGGGATCTGACGTGAGCATCAGTACTCAACTAGAGGAAGCAGATTATAGAAACAATTGACTAACTCAATTGTCAAATGCAAAGGAATTATGATTTCCAAATCAAGGGATCAGAAGCAATGCTCTGATTAGGGGTGGATAAGTTGAATAGACGTAGGGTACAATCAAAGACAATTGGATTGGTCGAGAACCAATTCCAGTAAAAAGAATGGCAGCTCAGCCGGAAAAGTAATTTATAAGGATCAATGATGATTGCGTGTATTCGTAAACATATTGAGTCAACAGACTCAAAATGGTAATGACAAGGAATGTCAATATGACCACGAGACTTATGGGACTATCCATAATGCAAGCAAGCAAGAATTTCAAGAGCCAAAGGCCCCAAAGGATTTTCGGAAGATCGAATATTATTTCGAAGACTTTTGCGAAACACATGAACAATTGGGGATGAGCAGATACTCGACAAGTGCGAGGATTTATTCGAAGGGGTATTCATGTGGCAAAGAACTGCTAGGCAGTAGGTACAAAGTATTCTCGGAACAATAGAGAAAACTTCGGGGTATCTTGTAATAACAAGATCAATGGGGGATGATCGTAAGAATGGCAAGTGTAAGTAGTTATCCATACGGATTTATCGGTGGTCAGGAATAGCCAAAGTGATGGGCACAAGTCTCGAGAGAACATCAGAGAGTATCTTCGGAATCTTCTGATGTAGCAGGCGATCCTCTGCAATAAGGGGCTCTTCGGGTGGATGCGATCATGAGATCCTAATCTTAGAGTTAGCAAATTCATTTAACCCGAATAGTAGAGAGATTAGAGTCCCAGAGTATAGACGAGGAATAAAAGATCCTAATACCACCCGATGGCGACGTGGGCCCGTAAGGCACACAGCCAAGTTAGTAAAAGTTTTTGCAATGTCTAGACTCGACTTCGGCCAAGGAGTGTGGAAGGGGGATTCCTACAGGCAGTCGGCTCTGATACCAACTTGTGGCGCCCCCGATTCAATCGTACACTAATCATACACGCAAACGTGTACGATCAAGATCAGGGACTCACGGGAAGATATCACAACACAACTCTACAAATAAAATAAGTCATACAAGCATCATAATACAAGCCAGGGGCCTCGAGGGCTCGAATACAAGTGCTCGATCATAGACGAGTCAGCGGAAGCAACAATATCTGAGTACAGACATAAGTTAAACAAGTCTGCCTTAAGAAGGCTAGCACAAACTGGGATACAGATCGAAAGAGGCGCAGGCCTCCTGTCTGGGATCCTCCTAAACTACTCCTGGTCGACGTCAGCGGGCATCACGTAGTAGTAGGCACCTCCGGTGTAGTAGGGATCGTCGTCGACGGTGGCGTCTGGCTCCTGGGCTCCAGCATCTGGTTGCGACAACCAGAAAGAAAGGAAAGGGGGGAAAGGGGGGAGAAAGCAACCGTGAGTACTCATCCAAAGTACTCGCAAGCAAGGAGCTACACTACATATGCATGGATATATGTGTAAAGGGCCATATCAGTGGGCTGAACTGCAGAATGCCAGAATAAGAGGGGGATAGCTAGTCTTATCGAAGACTACGCTTCTGGTCACCGTCGTCTTGCAACAGGTAGAAGAGGGTAGTCTGAAGTCCTCCAACTAGCATCTCCAAGTAGCAACTCCAAGTAGCATCTCCAGTAGCATCGCATAGCATAATCCTACCCGGCGATCCTCTCCTCGTCGCCCTGTTAGAGAGCGATCGCCGGGTTATATCTGGCACTTGGAAGGGTGTGTTTTATTAAGTATCCGGTTCTAGTTGTCATAAGGTCAAGGTACAACTCCAAGTCGTCCTGTTACCGAAGATCACGGCTATTCGAATAGATTAACTTCCCTGCAGGGGTGCACCAACTTACCCAACACGCTTGATCCCATTTGGCCGGACACACTTTCCTGGGTCATGCCCGGCCTCGGAAGATCAACACGTCGCAGCCCCACCTAGGCACAACAGAGAGGTCAGCACGCCGGTCTAAACCTAAGCGCGCAGGGGTCTGGGCCCATCGCCCTGAGCACACCTGCACGTTGCGTACGCGGCCGGAAGCAGAACTAGCCCCCTAATACAAGTGCAGGCTTACGTTCCAATCCGGCGCGCGCCGCTCAGTTGCTGACGTCAAGAAGGCTTCGGCTGATACCACGACGTCGGGATACCCATAACTACTCCCACGTAGATGGTTAGTGCGTATAGACCAAATGGCCAGACTCAGATCAAATACCAAGATCTCGTTAAGCGTGTTATTATGAAGCAACCGCGGACGCCGATCAGGGCCAGGCCCACCTCTCGCCTAGGTGGTCTCAACCTGCCCTGTCGCTCCGCCACAAAGATCCACACAGAGGGCCGTCGGGACAGAGGTCCTTTCAGCCCCCAATCTGTGAATCACTCGCGGGTACTCTTCGAGCGGACCCGACTTTAGTCACCATCTGTAGTATGTATGTATGTATAGTATATACCCGTGATCACCTCCCGAGTGATCACGGCCCAAATAGTATAGCAAGGCAGACTGACAAGAATGTAGGGCCAATGATGATAAACTAGCATCCTATACTAAGCATTTAGGATTGCAGGTAAGGTATCAACAGATGTAGCAACAATGTCAGGCTATGCATCAGAATAGGATCAACGGAAAGCAGTAACATGCTACACTACTCTAATGCAAGCAGTATAGAGGAGAATAGGCGATATCTGGTGATCAAGGGGGGGGCTTGCCTGGTTGCTCTGGCAAGAGAGAGGGGTCGTCAACTCCGTAGTCGAACTTGGCAGCAGCAGGGTCGGTCTCGTAGTCTACCGGAGAGAAGAGGGGGAAGAAACAATGAATACCATGTAAACAGATGCATACCGATGCATGACAAGACAAGTAACGATGCTAGGTGTGCCCAATCACGGTAGTAGGTGATACCGACGAAGGGGGGAAACATCCGGGAAAGTATTCCCGGTGTTTCGCGTTTTCGGGCAGAGGAGTCGAAGGGGGAAAGTTGCGAGTTCGATAGGTTAGGGGTGTGTGGCGGACGAACGGACTGCGTATCCGGAATCGTCCCGTCGTTCTGAGCAACTTTCATGTAGAAAGTATTTTCATCCGAGTTACGGATTAAAAGATATGATTTTCTAAAGATTTAAATCATTTTCTGATTTTAATTAGTTATTTAATTCCAACATTACCCAAAACAGTGAATGGTGACGTCAGCATGACATCAGAGTGATGTCAGCAGGTCAACTGGTCAGTTGACCAGTCAAACCAGACAGGTGGGTCCAGTGGGACCCACATGTCATTGTCAGGGACATTAACAGAATTCTAAAACTAACTAAACTGGGTTAATTAGTGGGTGGGGCCCGGTAGTCAGTGAGAGATTAGTGTTTAATTAACTAATTTAATTAATTAGCAATTTATCTATTTATTTTTATTCGTTTAAGACATGGGGCCCGCATGTCAGTGGCAGTAGCTGCCATGTCAGCAGTTGACTGGGTCAACCCAGTAAACTAGGACCAGCAGGGCCCACTGGCAGTGGCTCTGGGGTGGCCCCAGGCCAGCCACGTCAGCGGCCGGCGCCGGAGTGACTCCGGCGACCAAAATAGTGGCGGTGCCTCGGCGGAGTTGGCCGGAATCGTGCTACGGAGCACCAAAGCGAGCGCGGTCGGGCGCGTTAGAACGGCGAGACGACGACGCGTCGGTTGGTGGTGGTTGCGCGGGCAGTGGTGGCCGGAAACGAGCGTGGCGAGCTCACCGGCGGTGAGGTGGTTCGGGCGTGAGCCGACCACGGCGACTCAGCGCGCTTCGGGGCTAACGGGAAGGCCAGGGGGGAGCTGCGTGACGCGCTGAGCACAAGGGGCTCGGCCCCGTGACCATTTGGTCACCGGAAGGGCGCCGGCGACGAGATCCGCGACGGGGCGCTCGGGTGCTTCGGCGGCAGCTAGCTAGGGCGCAGTGAGGCGAAGAAGGAGAGGGGAGAGGACGGAGTGGAGCTCACCGAGCGGTCAAGAAAGACCCGTGGTGGCTTAGGAGCAGCAGAGCTCGCCGGGGAGGAAGGGGATCGCCGGCGGCCGTCGAGGAAGCAGATGACTCGATCCGTGGCCTGCGGTGCTCCTCGAGCTCGATGGCGAGGCGTAGCCGAGGTAGAGGTCGTCGGCGCGTCTCGTGGACGTGCTAGCGAGGCGCGGGGTGGCCGGTGGCCGCGGCTATGGTGCAGCCATGGCGACGGCGGTGCTCGGTTACGGAGGGGAACGAAGGGGAGCGCGGTGGATCTGAGGGGGAAGGCGCAAGGACCAAGGGGAGAGTGGGGCGAGTGGGAGGAGAGACCGAGGGGGCGCGGCGTCGGCGTCCTTATCCCCTCGTCTCGTCGCCGGCGAGGGGGGTTCGGCTGGGACGTGCCCTGTTCTGACCCGGGTCGGGGGAACAGGGGAAGGGGACGCGGTGCGGGAGCTGGGCCGGCTGGGCCGGCCAGGCTGGCTGCGGGCCAGGGGGTTGGGCGGTGGCCGTGCGGGTGGGTTGGGCTGCCTGGTCCAGGGGGCTTCCCCCCCCTTTGTTTTTTTTTGTAATCTCTTTCTTTTATTTATTTTTGGATTTTGTTTTTATTTCTTTTTCTTTTCTGTTTTAATTTTACATTTTAAATACACTAGTTTTATAAAATACATTAGTTGCACCTAAATTAGTGTTAACCAATATGCCACCACCACAATCAACTTGGCACCTAAAATAAATTAGTTTGTAATTGTTTATTATTTAAAAGCATTTAAATAATTGTTCTCGCTGCGTTTTATACATTTTATAGTATTTAAATTTTTTTTTTAAAGTGTGGTCTCTTCACCAAAATTACCTTTGCTTTATTTGGCATAACTCAAACATTTTAGTTTTAAAGTTTGGAAACTTTTACCGTTTGATTTGATTTTGAATTTGAATTTGAATCAGTTCTGAACTAACGCGAGATTATCGACAATAATCGAGGTGACGTGGCATAATTACCCGAGAGTTACTGTAGCTTGATTACCCGGGCGTCACAGGAGAGGAGGCAGAGCTCACCAGGGAGGCGCAAGGAGGCCCTGCGACAGCTTAGTAGCAACAGAGGTGGCCGAAGTTGAGGAAGACAGCGGCGACCCGAGGAAGAAGAGGTAGAGGGGGGGGGGGGTGTGGAGGGGTCGAGCGCCGTCGCGCCCTGGTTTCGCGGCTCGCCGGCCCGGTGTTGAAGCAGATTCTGCCCGCCGCCTTGCCTGTCACCTCGCATGGTGGGGCTCGAGGGCTGGGAAGGCGAGGGAGGGGGTGGATTGGGAGCGGACGGCGATGGGGGGCAGGGCAGGGGCTGACTGGGGGCAGCGACGGAGACGGAGGCGCGGGGGCGGCAGCGGCGTGGGTCGGGGCAGCGCGCGGGTGCATCTGGTGGCGAGGGAGAGAGTGTCGAAGGGGATCTGGCGAGAGGGAGAGAGTATAGCTAGGGGGAGGGTTCTAATGGCGCACCTTCCAGTCGTGCACCATAAGTATGACTATTCTAATGGCGCACCACCCCGCGGTGCGCCATTAGAATTTTGTTTTAATCTAGCCCACTAACCATATCTACAACCTAACCCTATCTACAACAAAACCCACCCACTAGCCCGACTGGTCAACACGCAGCACACACACCAGGAGGTCCTGGGTTTGATTCCCAGGCTCCCCAATATTTTTTTTATTCATTTTAAATGCTATTTTTTATATTTATTTGTGTTTAAATATGTTCAAACTTGTTTAAATCATAACAGTAATATTTTTTAATAAAAACAGTAATAATTTTTTTAAAAATATGTTCAAATTTCTTGAAAATATCATCGGCGGCAGCGGTGGACCAGGAGGTCCTGGGTTCGATTCCCAGGCTCCCCAATATTTTTTATGCATTTTAAATGCTGTTTTTTATATTTATTTGTGTTTAAATATGTTCAAACTTGTTTAAATCATAACAGTAATATTTTTTATAAAAACAGTAATAATTTTTTAAAAAATATGTTCAAATTTCTTACTTGAAAATATCATCGGCGGCGACGATGGAGCGGGGGAGGGTGCGGGGATCGAGATTGAGATGGAGGGGGAATCAAGATCGAGATGGAGGGGGATCGAGATCAAGTGTCCTCATGAATTCAAAAAGTGCCCATGAAATTTAAAAATATTCATGATATCAAAAAGTGCCCATGAAATACAAATGAAGACTACGATTTAAATACAATCGATCTTAGCTAGCTATCTGTTCACAATCTTCTTGCCCTTCTTTTTCGCAAATGGAGTTCTTCTGTGGAACGGACGTCCTTTAGGTAGGGTGGTCCTGCTTCTTCTTGTGGTGTGTGCTGCTACTTCATCGTTGTCGTCATGTTCGATCTTCGGGTCGCCGTACTTGTCGAAGTCTTGCTCATTGGCTACTCCATCGATCCATTCCGATGATCTTCCTTTTGCCTCTCCTCACGACAACACGACTGGGCTTTGGCGGGTCGGTAATGAAAGAAGCATTGGTCCGCTTGGGAAGCCAGTACCCATGGCTCATTTTTCGCGGTGACGTTTGCGCCCGCGGTCTTGGATTTGGCTTCGGGTATAAACACGACTGGGCTTTGGCATAGTGCGCCATTAGTAGTGCTGCAAAAAAGTAAAAAAAAATTATATACTAATGGCGCACTGTCTTAGTAGTGCGCCATTACTAGTATGGCGCACTTTGCCATCCCTGCGCCATTAGTTTGTATGGAAAAATGGGAAAAAAATCAATAGCAGTGGCGCACCGTGAGCACGGTGCGCCATTAGTGTCTTCCACTCTAATGGCACACGAGCAGCCGGTGCACCATTAGTATATAGTAGTGGCGCACTACTTACCTGGTGCGCCATTAGAATCAGTCCTATCTATAGCCCTTTTCCTAGTAGTGCAACTATCACCAGCAGCTATCCTAAAGGTTTAACTTGGCACAAACATGAATTAAAACACAAAACCACATCTAACCAGAGGCTAGATGAATTATTTATTAATAAACAGGAACAAAAGTAAAGAACAAAACTAAAAATTGGGTTGCCTCCCAACAAGCGCTACTGTTTAACGCCCTTAGCTAGGCATAAAACACGAATAGATCTAGGTATTGTCATTTTTGGTATGCAATCCTTCAATTGCACACTTATAATCCTTAGGAGGTTCTTGGGTTTTATCAATGATCAAACTCCTAGGCAAGAAATTAAGAAATTCATTCGTGGCAAAAGGTTCCTTAGTAATATCGAGAAAATTGGGGTGAACTCTAATCGTTTTAAGATCTTCGTTTTCCTTACTAGAAGATTCACCCTTGTTCTTAGGAACATAAATAAACTTGGCAATCTTAGTAGAGGGAAGATTTTGAGTAGTTTTAACGGAAGAAAAAGCGGAACCCAAGTTGGTAATAATATCCACTAGTTTGCCAATTCTAGCGGAATCTTGATCTATCTTTTGATTAACTATAGGTTCCTTTTCTTTAAGATTCTTTAAAGTAACTCCTACCTTAGATCCATATTGAGAAATCTGATTATGAATATTTTTATCCAAATTTTCAATCAACACAATGGTAGCAATTTTATTCTCAATAATATCAAGCCTTTGCATTACATGTTCCAAAGTTAAAACAGTTCCGTTCATCAAAAGAGGTGGTGGGCCTAACAAATCTGTCATTGCATTATAAGAATCACAAGTATGGATTCCCAAGAAATTGCCCCCGGTAATAGTATTTAGAACATATCTATTACAAGGAGTAACGCTCACATAAAAATTGCGAAGAAGAATGGCAATAGATTGCTTTCGAGTAGACCTATTTTGAGCATTGCAAATTCTATACCAAGCATCTTTTAAATTTTCTCCCTCCCTTTGTTTAAAATCGAGGACTTCATTATCGGGAGTATTAACAATGATAGGGGGACTAGCCATGAAGGCAACTCAAGCGATCTAATACACAAGCACACGAAAAGCAAGCGAAGAAGACGAACGGAAGAGGGGCGAAGAAAAGGCAATTTTTTTCGAAAAATCATTTTAGAGGTGGGGGAGAGGAAAACGAGAGGTGATACGTCTCCAACGTATTTACTTTTCCTAACGCTTTTCCTCTTGTTTTGGACTCTAATTTGCATGATTTGAATGAAACTAACCCAGGACTGATGCTGTTTTCAGTAGAACTACCATGGTGTTGTTTTCTGTGCAGAAATAAAAGTTCTTGGAATAGAACGAAACTTTGAGAGGATTTTTGTATCAAATAAGAGAATTTCTGGAGCCAAGACGTACCTGAGGGGGGCACCTGGCTGGGCACAACCCACCCGGGCGCGCCTGCCCCCTAGGCGCGCCCAAGTGGGTGTTGCCCACCTGGTGGCCTCACTGTCCCTGAAACCTACGCTATAAAATCACATTATTCCAGAAAAAATCAAGGATAAAGAATTATTGTGTTTCACGAGACGGAGCTGCCACCGTCTCCTGTTCTTCATCGGGAGTCCAGATCTGGAGTCCGCTTGGGGCTCCGGAGAGGGGGATCTTCGATCTTCGTCATCACCAACACATCTCCATCGTCAATTCCATGATAATCTCCACCGGGAGTGAGTAATTACTTCGTAGGCTTGCTGGTCGGTGAGGAGTTGGATGAGATGCCTGATCCCTTGTGTCCACTATGTTCTGAGATTGATGTTGCTATGACTTTGCCATGCTTAATGCTTGTCACTTTGGGTCCGGGTGCCATGATTTCAGATCTGATCCATTTATGTTATCACCTTTCTATCCATGTTCTAGATCCGGTCTTGCAAGTTATAGTCACCTACTATGTGTTATGATCCGGCAACCCCGGAGTGACAATAGTCAGGACCACTCCCGGTGATGACCATAGTTTGAGGAGTTCATGTATTCACCGTGTGTTAATGCTTTGTTCCGGTTCTCTATTAAAAGGAGGCCTTAATATCCCTTAGTTTCCAATAGGACCCCGCTGCCATGGGAGGGTAGGACAAAATATGTCATGCAAGTTCTTTCCATAAGCACGTATGACTATTTATAGAATACATACCTACATTATATTTATGAACTGGAGCTAGTACCGTATCGCCCTAGGTTATAACTGTCTCATGATGAATATCATCCAACGAGTCACCGATCCAATGCTACGAATTTATCTTATATTCTTCTTGCTAAGTTACTACTGTTGCTACTGCTGTCGTTACTGCTACAATATTACTGCTATCACTATTACCGTTACTGTTGCTACTGCTGCTATCATCAAAACTATTATATTACTGTGCTACTAATCGCTTTGCTGCAGATAATTAATCTCTAGGTGTGGTTGAACTGACAACTCAACTGCTAATACCTTCAAATATTCTTTGGCTCCCCTTGTGTCAAATCTAGAAATTTGGGTTGAATACTCTACCCTCGAAAACTATTGCAATCCCCTATACTTGTGCGTTATCAAGAGGCGAATGGCGAATAATGTAATGCAAGAGATGAGAGTTTATGTGGGTACTTGGTATGTTGACTTGGGGTAGATCTCCCTAGCAACGGCGCCAGAAATTGGCAAGTTGAAGGAAGATAAATCTTGACTTGACTTGGCGTAAATTTCCCCGGCAACGGCGCCAGAAATTCTTCATGCTACCTCTTGAGCTTGCGCTGGTTTTTTCCTTGAAGAGGAAAGGGTGATGCAGAAAAGTAGAGTAAGTATTTCCCTCAGTTTGAGAACCAAGGTATCAATCCAGTAGGAGACAACGCACAAGTCACCGAATACCTACACAAACAATCAAACAAACTTGCACCCAACGCGATAAAGGTGTTGTCAATCCCTTCACGATTACTTGGAAAAGTGAGATCTGATAGAGATAGATAAATGGTAAAGTAAATAGTTTTGGTATTTTTGGTTAATATATCGGCAAGTAAAAGGTTGCAAAATAGTAGATCAGAAACTAATATGATGGAAAAGAGACCCGTGGGCCATAGGTTTCACTAGTGGCTTTTCTCAAGATAGCAAATAAAATGGTGGGTGAACAAATTACTGTCGAGCAATTGATAGAAGAGCGCATAATAATGACAATATCTAAGGAAATGATCTTGAACATAGGCATCACATCCGTGTCAAGTAGAACGAAACGATTTTGCATCTACTACTATTACTCCACACCTCGACCGACTCCTGCCTGCATCTAGAGTATTAAGTTCATAAAGAACGGAGTAACACATTAAGTAAGATGACATGATGTATAGGAATTAACTCAATAAATATGATGAAAACCCCATCTTTTTATCCTCGTTGGCAACAATACAATACGTGCTTTGCTGCCCCTACTGTCACTAGGAAAGGACACCGGAAGATTGAACCCAAAGCTAAGCACTTCTCCCATTGCAAGAAAAACCAATCTAGTAGGCCAAACTAAACCGATAATTCGAATAGGCTTACCAAATCATGCATATAAGAATTAGGAGAAGACTCAAATAATATTCATAGATAATCTGATCATAAATCCACAATTCATCAGATTACGGCAAACACACCGCAAAAGAGTATTACATCGAATAGATCTCTAAGAACATCGAGGAGAACATGGTATTGAGAATCAAAGAGAGAGAAGAAGCCATCTTGCTACTAGCTATGGACCCGTATGTTTGTGGTAAACTACTCACGCTTCATCGGAAGGGCAATGGTGTTGATGTAGAATCCCTCCGTGATCGAATCCCCCTCTGGCAGGGCACCGGAAAAGGTCCCTAGATGGGATCTCACGGGTACATAAGGTTGCGGCAGTGGAAAAGTGTTTTTGTGGCTCCCTCTGATGGTTTTCGGGTATAAGAGTATATATGGGCGAAAGAATTAGGTTAGGAGACGCATGAGGGGCCCATGAGGTAGGGGCATGCCCTCCGCCCTCGTGGCCGCCTTGTTGCTTCTCCGACTTCATCTCCAAGTCTCTTGGTTTTCTTCTGGCCCAAGAAAGATCATCGCAAAAGTTTTATTACATTTGCACTCCATTTGATATTCCTTTTATGCGAAACTCTAAAATAGGCAAAAAAAATTAGAAACTAGCACTGGGATCTAGGTTAATAGGTTAGTCCCAAAAATAATATAAAATAGCATATTAATGCATATAAAACATCCAAAACAGATAATATAATAGCATGGAACAATCAAAAATTATAGAGACGTTGGAGACGTATCAATGTGGAAGGAAGGGTGATAAGCTTCAAGGAGGAAGACTTAGGTGGCGCTACAGCTGAGGAACTTGTTGGAGCAGTTTCTTTAGGCACTACTGATGCAGTCGCCCCGACAGTTTCTTCAGGGCCAACTTCTTCAGTTGCCCTGGCATGCTCTTGCGGAGGAGGTGAAGGCACAGTCACACTGGCTCGAGGAGTTTGCTGGGGAGTTGAAGAACTTGAAGGAGGTGTTGTACCAAGCTTGGCAGCCTCCTTCCTGTTGTGGTTATCAACCGCTTGGTTGGTGGCTGTGATGAATCTATTACAAACGTCACAAAAGTGATTGGCTTGGTGCTCATATTCTTTAGACAGCTAGTGGATTTCTGATTGCAATGTAATCAACTGCTGAGGGGATATTATGAGCATGTTTTTCCCCAGCCCGCTCTCCTTCTGTTGTTGTTTCCTCACAAGCTTGGCTTGTGCTATCTTGTGCTTTTCATTGATGATGAAAGCAAAAAGTACATGGCTTGGACTAGGAGGTAAGTCGAGGTCATCAAGAAGAGTGTCTATCTTCTTGACCCATCTTTCAGTGAAGTTAAGGATCTTCTTTGGATTCAATAGTAGAGGGGATGAGGAATTCTTGGCAATAGCAGCCTGTTCCTATTTTCTTCCGAGGAACTCAATGAGTTCATCTTCATCAGCCATACCATACTTATCATCTTGAGGCACTACAGCCGGCTTGGCCTGATGCCACGGCCTGCTGTGGCCTTGGTCTTCAGCTTGGACAAGTTTGAAGAAATGAGCCTACTAGCTGAGGCACTTGATGCAACAATGTTGGCTGTAGGAAAGCCTTCAGTGCGCTGGCAAGATACGAGCACTATCGGCGTTGAAGCTCTTGCTATGGCCACTTAGGAACTTGTGGCAGGCGAAGGCGCTGAAGAATGTGCAACAGTCCTTGGAGCTGAGGCCTTTGAAGAAGAAGGCTTGGCCACTGACGGCTTTGGCTTAAGAGCTGACTTCTAAGGCTTTGATTTTTTTCGGTGCACTGGCACTAGTGCTAGCTCTGGCTTAAGTTGAAGCCTTTGTGGCTCTGTTGAATTCCTGAACAGCCTTCTAAGCCTGCTTATGCAACTTTGCTTGATGCTTTACCCATTCTTTGGGGAATTCTTCACCCCTTCTGATGCTTGTGGGGTCAGCAGTTTGATCTTGAGCTAGCGGTGGCCTCTTGCATGGAGGCTTAACTACAAAGTTCTTCATGTATTTCAGTGTCACATACCTGCATTTCCACCATTCATATGCCCATGTGTGTTTGATCTTTTGCATGCGCATCTTTCACTGCTCCTTGGTTTCTGTACCATGAATTGCTTCATCTGGTGTGCAGCATCCTGAGTAAATGTCCTCAGGGATCTCAAAAGCAGTATGTTCTTCTCTCCTTCTACCACCCTTCTGAGGCTTTTTACCATCAGCCATTTTATTCAACTGAGAAATTTGGACTCTTGAGTACTCTGAAGATGTTTGAAGGTTTTCCTGAAGCAATGTTGCAAATGAGTTAATTTGATGAGAACCTAGATATTCATCGGCAGATGTGTGTACCTATGAATATAGTATAGTAGCGAGGAAATTGGGAAGATTCACATGTGTTCTTAGATGTTTTTCAAAATAAACTAGTTGAGGAAATTGACCCTTATCGTTTTGAAGAAATTCACTAAGTGTTCTTGACTTAGGTTCCAGGGTTGTACAGATTGAAGCAATTGCACAACTGAGTAATATAACACTATTGCAGGATGCTGCTAACGCGACACTATGATCAAATACCCTTTGACAAAACTATGTGCAAAGCATTAATCGCAAATGGTGATGTAAAAAACCCGTCAAAAAGATGCAAAATGTTTGTGATGGAGGATACATCAAACACGGTTCAGATTTTAGTTGCGTGTGTGATGTAGGGCATATAGTTCAGCAATGAACTGTTTGCGATGAGGAAGAAGAACAGAAACAGGCAGCCAAATGAAGGCATGTGCAATATATGACATACAGTTCAGTCGGATTAACTATTTGTGATGAGGCGGAACAACAGAAACGGGCAGCCAGATGAAGGTGTGTGCAATTGAGGGCATATGCTTCAGACGGATTAACTATTTGTTATTAGGCAACACAAAAGAAATGGTCAGCCAGATCAGCGTGTGTCTGCGATTGACGGCATACACTTCACACAGATGAAATATTTGCGATTAGCCACAACAAACAGAAATAGTTAGATAGATCAACCTGTGTGCGTCTAGGCCCTTTAGATCTATATCTATCTTACTATCGAAAAGGGTTTTAGGAGGAGCAGAGCAAGTCGCGTTTACAGCCAGTAGTTCTTATGGGCGTAACTCCCACTTAGCGTACGATCTGAGCTGTTTCCCTCGTCTATTTTCATCAGCCGGCCGGTGGGAGTGAGAAGTATGGGATATGTCTGGTGTTTCTTCCATCAATGACAGGCACACATTCTAATTAAAAGAAGCATGCGTGATGTAATAATGAGCGCGCATGGTTGTTGGAACAAGACGTGTGCTAGCATTGCCTATTGCGGTGCACCCTATGGTGCAAACGCCACGTACGTGACTGAGAAAGCGTGCCTACGTTACGCCGTCCGGGAATAGTGCCACACTTAGAAAGTATGAAACCGTCAATAAATTTTGAGCCTAGGTCCTGTCACATTCCAAATTACTACCACACTGTATTTAATTGCAAGTCTATTCACACTGATCAATACCTAAACAGTTTCCCACTTAGGAGCGTATTAGTACTCGGTTATAAATACTACTACTCCAGGATGACTGCACATTCCTCCTAAACTCCTCATCCACAAAAACAAACATGTCAATCATCATCGTTCCCTTGCGTCTGCCATGGCCAGCATGAGTTCTTGGTCGAGAGATTACCACTAGGGAGAGGCGAGCATGGAAGCGGAAGCATGAGAGATGTCCTGCCTCGCTGCGAAAGCAGCTGACATGTCCAGCCGTGTGGCGGTAGTAGCACAGAGGTCCCGCCGCGCCACCGAAGCAACATGGAGGTCCCGCCACACCGTCGATGCGACAAACTAGTCCGGCCGCGTTGCGGAAGCAGCAGAGATGTCCCACCGCACCGCAAATGCAGCAGAGATGTCCTCCCGCACCGCGGCGGCCTGGGAAAATGTCTCGCGGGTAGGCGAGGACTCTTACAGGCGCATGCATGCGATCGTCCATAGCCAGATAGATCAGATCTCCGGCTTGGCAAGGTTGTAGGACGACATGAAAGCCTCGTTTGAATAGGCTACCAGCGTCACCCAACAACTAAGGGAGAGCAATGCGAAGCTTCGGGCGGAGTGCGAGCTACTGAGGTCAAAGATCGTCGGAAGTGCGGAGCAGCAGGAGGAGACCACTGCCTTGTTGAAGAGGACCGACATCATCGTCAAGAAACTTATGGACGAGAATGATATGCTTCGCATCGAGCGCCAAAGGCTGGTGGAGGAATCTGTGGATGCTCTCAAGCAGCACCTTGAGGACACGAAAGAGCTCATCGCCGCTCTCCGCGGAGACTAGTTCCCGCGACATGCAGCAATGCATCAAGAAAGTAGAGATCAGCGAGCCAGATCGTTGTCTTCCTTCTTCTTTTGCCCTTGTGTATTTTGGGCGTTGCCGCTTGTGGCTTCTTTAACTATCTTCTTAAATATGTAAGACAATTATTATCCACTGTCATCATCCTTATATTCATGAGTCTTGCTATAAGTCGCTGTCAATGATATATAGGTCCGTCAGATCTTACATCAACATCCGTGCAAACCTTTCTTTTCAGATTTTCTTTTTTCTCTCCTAAATCTCAGTCGAGTGAGACATAGCCACACCATGAAACAGGGGCTCGGGTTCCATTAATGGAGACATTGGGAGGGAGGTGGGCGGCAGATAGAGCTCAAAGGGCTCTCCTCCCGATGGGCACGCACAGGTCTGATTGCACGCCTCCCGTACTCAAATAGCTACCCCACATGGAACCTCCTAGCCAATAAAAGGGGGTACACGTGGCGGCACGTAAATGGTAAGTAGAACGCCCACGGTTTCAATAATACTTGTGTTTCCGATTTGTAACGTGACAACACTTGTTCCAAAATGACTTTGTTGATTGCGCCTTCGCAAATCGGACAAAAAATTTACCACAACATGTTGGTGCCATGTCATGACACCATGCCAAGTTTCATGATTTTCAGACGCATTTTGGATTTACAGGAATTTTAAAACCAAGTTTCTCGATGTTTCCTGCCGAGCCAAGATGCCCAGTTGTTTGAATTCCATTCCCACTTCTTGCATGGGACCTAGAAATTCGCCCAAGTACAAATAAATGGTTTTCCAACTAACTTTTGCATACTGGAGCATGCACTTGTACTTCAAATTTGAATTATGTGCATTAAATGCCTGGAAAATCAATTAATGTATAAAAAAGGCCAAACGAACCCGGAATAATTCCAAAATTTTGCACGAAGCTCCTATTTGGTCTAAGCTACCTGTGTAAAAAACAAGGCGGGAGAAGGCAGTGTAGGTCTTTGCACACAGAGGTGACATGTTCCCTCTCGGAACCACGAGCCTTCTTGAGAGAAGCTCTAGTTTGCAAGAAGCTTATACAAAAGCTTGTCCCAATTCGGCCAAAAAAATTACCACAACATGTTGGTGCCATGTCATGACACCATGCCAAGTTTCATGATTTTCAGGCGTGTTTTGGATTTACCAGAATTAAAAAACTAAGTTTCTAAATATTTCCGGCCGAGCCACGACACCCAAATGTTTGAATTCCATTCCCATTTCTTGCATGGGACCTAGAAATTCAGCCAAGGGCACATATGTGATTTTTCAACCAACTTTGGTGCACTGGAGCATGTGCTCATAGTTCAAATTTGAATTATGCACATTAAATGCCCATAAATTCAATTAATGTATAAAAAGGCCAAACGAACCAGCAATAATTCCAAAATTTAGCACGAAACTCCTATTTGGTCTGAGCAACCTGTGTAAAAAAGTTAAGGCCGGAGAAGGCAGTGTATGTCATTTCGCACACGGAGGTGACACGTTCCCTCTCGGAACCACGAGCCTTCTTGAGAGAAGCTCTAGCTTGCAAGAAGCTTATACCAAGGCTTGTCCCAATTCGGCCAAAAAATTTACCATAACATGTTGGTGCCATGTCATGACACCATGCAAAGTTTCACGATTTTCAGGCGTGTTTTGGATTTCAAGGAATTAAAGAACCGAGTTTCTCAATATTTCTGGTCGAGCCACGACGCCCAGATTTCGAATTTCATTTCCATTTCTTGCATGGGACCTAGAAATTCAGCCAACGTTGGTGCACTGGAGCATGTGCTTGTAGTTAAAATTTGAATTATGTGCATTAAATGCCCACATATTCAATTAATGTAGAAAAAAGGCCAAACGAACCCGGCATAATTCTAAAATTTAACACAACACTCATATAGTTCTATGTTGCCGCTGTAAAAAAATCAAGGGGGGGGGGGTGGAGGCAGCATATATCATTTCAAACACAAAGGTGACACGCCCCCTCGGGAACCACGAGTCTTCTCGAGAGAAGCTCCAGTTTGCAAGAAGCTTATACCCAAACTCGTCCAAATGCGGCCATTTTTTTACCACAACATGTTGGTGCCATGAAATGACACCATGCCAAGTTTCATGATTTTCACGCGAGTTTTGAATTTAGAGGAATTTAAAAACCAAGTTTGTCAATGTCCCCGGTCGAGCCACGACGCCCAGATGTTTGAATTTCATTCCCATTCTTGCATGGGACCTATAAATTTACCCAAAGAAACAGATATGATTTTTCAACAAACTTTGGTGCACTGGAGCATGTGCTTGTAGTTCAAATTTGAATTATGCATAGTAAATGCCTAGAAACTCAACTAATGCATAAAAATGCCAAACGAACCCGGAATAATTCCAAATTTAAACACGGTACTCATGTAGTTGCATGTTCACAGTACATAAATGTTCTAGCAATTCAAACACCATCCTTTCCTTCCGTAACACCATTTTGTCTTTCAAAACATAATGAAAAAAATTAGGTATACAACAAATAGTTTACTAGCAAGAATCGTGTGGGATGCGATATAAAATATCTTGGCGCACCGTCTTATCTGGCTTACGCAGGAAGCTTTGTCATCTACAGTCCACCGCTCGTGCTTGAACCACACATGCACATTAGTTTCTCGTGGAACCGATCGAAATTTTTCTGCCACCGCAGAAATATCTATCTCCCCGCCCCCTCCCTCCCACCAAAAGCCACATTTCCACTATTCCTCCTTGCTTTCCAAGTTCAAACATCCACTGCTGCTTACTGACAGCTCAGCCTCCTCACCGACGACCCTTCTTCTTGTAGCGCCGCCTCCTTGCTACCGACCCTTCTTCTTGGCACGCGGCCTCTTCGCCATCGACCCTTCTTATTGCTACGCGGCCTCGTCGATATGGTCAGGTAATCCACACTCCACCCACACCATCCTCCTCCTTCCCCATCTCACATGCCCCGACCGACGACGCAACACCTTCTGCCGAAATCACTGGCCCCGTCCTCCAATTAAGCGCCGCCCACAGCCATATTGCACGCAGTATAACGTGGAGCTCAGTAGCATATGGCTATGGAGAAGCAAATCACGGCCGCACACGTGCACTAGGTCGCTATGGCTGCCATGCATGCCAACCGCCAGATCTTGGAGGAGCACCTCGTCTTCAAGGCCAACATCGACACCGCCACATGGTTGTCTACTTTAAAATACAGTTCGTGCTGTTTTCTCGAGGCCACCGCTAGTGCCTTCTAGTGATTTGTCCTTTGTAATGCTAATATGCAATATGATGTTTAGTTAACAGGTTGGTCCTCTGAAATGTAATGTTTAGTCAACATTTTGGTCCAACAATTGCTACATTTCGTAGTACTGTTCTCAAGCATTCTTTGTTTTTTTAACTGTCTTATCTTCTAGTACATGTTTCTATTCTGCAATGTCGTGCTTAGTTAACTGTTTTGGTTCATTTGGTCTGTTGTCCATTTAACTATTTGGTTCAGTTCTGCAATTTGATTTTCATTTGTTGTGGGTACAATTTTGTATTGTTATGCATGTGAGAAATAAATCAAATTTGGTTGTACTCAATACATATTCTAATGATAGTATGGCAACTCTGAGTTAACCTGATCAAGATCTTCCTTATATGTGTTGTAGGGAAACAATGGGAGGCACCGCGGCTTACCATCAAGGTTTTCTCATGCATGGTCCTTTCGCTAATAGAACATTATTGTGCAGTGGCATGAATCATTCTAATATTTAGGTTTCTTACAATTTGGTCTTACACATGTAGGTCATGTTGCCAGAGGCTTATACCCACTGATCGACCCATTTTGCATATGGGGAAATGAGATGTCCATGAATACCAGTCAAGTCAAGAAACTCAGAAAGATTGTTAGGATGAAGAAACTTACGATGAATAACAACAAGATCTTTGTTTGCAAAATGAAGAAGACATCAGTCAACTATAGGATAGTACTAACTCTTTTACCTTGTTTTTACCCCTTGTGCCATTTCAAAATTTATAACAACGATTTATGCATATCTTTGTTTTCAGTACTTTTCAAAGCAATTCACCGACGATTACCTCCCAAACCACCTACATGGTCAAGAGGCGAGGAAGGTATTCATTCAACACCCACGGTACAATATTGAAGTCTTCCTGAAGAGGATAAAGGTTGGGAAGGAAATTATCCATAGCCACTGGCCTAAAGTTGCAAGGACATTCAGCATCACTGAAGGCTCAATTGTTGGGGAACGTAGTAATTTCAAAAAAATTCCTACGCACACGCAAGATCATGGTGATGGAATAGCAACGAGAGGGGAGAGTATTGTCCACGTATCCTCGTAGACCGTAAGCGGAAGCGTTATGACAATGCGGTTGATGTAGTCGTACGTCTTCACGATCCGACCGATCCAAGTACCGAACGTACGACACCTCCGAGTTCAGCACACGTTCAGCTCGATGATGATCCCCGGACTCCGATCCAGCAAAGTGTCGGGGATGAGTTCCGTCAGCACGACGGCGTGGTGACGATGATGATGCTCTACCGGCGCAGGGCTTCGCCTAAACTCCGCGACGATATGACCGAGGTGGAATATGGTGGAGGGGGGCACCGCACACGGCTAAGGAACGATCCGTAGATCAACTTGTGTGTTATGGGGTGCCCCCCTGCCCCCGTATATAAAGGAGCAAGGGGAGAGGAGGCCGGCCCTAGGAGGGGGCGCGCCAAGTGTGGAGTCCTACTAGGACTCCCTAGTCCTAGTAGGATTCCACCTCCCTTGTTGGAGTAGGAGAAGGGGAAAGAGGGGGAGAGGAAGAAGGAAATGGGGGCTGCGCCCCTTGTCCAATTCGGACCAGAGGGGGGCCGCAGGCCTCCTTCCTTTTGGCCTCTCTCCTCTATTCTCGTATGGCCCAATAAGGCCCATATACTCCCCGGCGAATTCCCGTAACTCTCCGGTACTCCGAAAAATACCCGAATCACTCGGAACCTTTCCGAACTCCGAATATAGTCGTCCAATATATCGATCTTTACGTCTCGACCATTTCGAGACTCCTCGTCACGTCCCCGATCTCATCCGGGACTCCGAACTCCTTCGGTACATCAAAACTTATAAACTCATAATAAAGCTGTCATCGTAACGTTAAGCGTGTGGACCCTACGGGTTCGAGAACTATGTAGACATGACCTAGAACTATTCTCGGTCAATAACCAATAGCAGAAACTGGATGCTCATATTGGCTCCTACATATTCTACGAAGATCTTTATCGGTCAAACCGCATAACAACATACGTTGTTCCCTTTGTCATCGGTATGTTACTTGCCCGAGATTCGATCGTCGGTATCCAATACCTAGTTCAATCTCGTTACCGGCAAGTCTCTTTACTCGTTACGTAATGCATCATTCTGTAACTAACTCATTAGCTACATTGCTTGTAAGGCTTATAGTGATGTGCATTACCGAGAGGGCCCAGAGATACCTCTCCGACAATCGGAGTGACAAAACCTAATCTCGAAATACGCCAACCCAACATGTACCTTTGGAGACACCTGTAGTACTCCTTTATAATCACCCAGTTACGTTGTGACGTTTGGTAGCACCCAAAGTGTTCCTCCGATAAACGGGAGTTGCATAATCTCATAGTTACAGGAACATGTATAAGTCATGAAGAAAGCAATAGCAACATACTAAACGATCAAGTGCTAAGCTAACGGAATGGGTCAAGTCAATCACATCATTCTCCTAATGATGTGATCCCATTAATCAAATGACAACTCTTTTGTCCATGGCTAGGAAACATAACCATCTTTGATAAACGAGCTAGTCAAGTAGAGGCATACTAGTGACACTATGTTTGTCTATGTATTCACACATGTATCATGTTTCCTGTTAATACAATTCTAGCATGAATAATAAACATTTATCATGAAATAAGGAAATAAATAATAACTTTATTATTGCCTCTAGGGCATATTTCCTTCATCAATACTTGCCTTTCGCTTCTGTAGTTTCCCAGATGAGATTCATCTGTCTATTTATCGTGTATGATGCTACTTTCCAAGGGTTTTTGATGTTACACGTGAAACTTTGTGCTGTTGTGTAATGGCATAACTGAGTGCTGAAGCTATCTGATCTAATTCGATTATGAAATCCTGGTTGTCGTTATACATATATGAAATATCTGGTGTGTTTTATAAGAAATGTCAATTTGATTACTACATGGATTATCAATAATAGGCTAATTACGCTGCTTATTGGGGTTTTCTATTGCAGACGGTTACTCAGACAACACCGTGGGCGATGAACTCAAATAACCCACACGGTTTCTAGAAAGTAGGCATGTTGGATCAACTAACAATCACACACGGCTTCCGACAAAGAACTGTTTGTATTAGGCCACCTTGCACAAACATTTCCACACAAAAAACAGTGTGATATACATACAAACGGAAATGTTTTTTCGGGATTCACCGTGTGGGATGTACATACAAACAGAAACGATTGGGTTTTGATGCCTCGCCCAATCGCACATGAGCTCCTTTTGCCCCCTCCTGTGTGGCCGGAGGGCCTATCCCCGACGGTTTCTGGTTCGTGTGGGAAGGACCCCCCTATCACACACACTCACGAGGCGACGGTTTAAAACTCTGTCGCGGAAAGGGGTAAAAACTTGTATAGCACGTCTTTGCACCAGTGTAACAATTAAGCATGACTTAGAGGAAATAATCAAGACTGGCCAAAAGGAAGTGTTGAAGAATTGAAAAGTTGAAGTAAAAACAACACTTGAAGGTCTTTAGGTAGTGAAGAGATCAAACTGTGCAGTAAATGAAATTTTAATTACCCCAAAGGATGATCTTGATGAACCGGACAACGGAATGAAGGAAATCATCAACTCAGATCTTTCACACGCTAACTTGGCGATGAAAGACAGCTACGACAGTGGCGGAGATGAAGAAATCCGCAGATGGCGCGAGTACGTCGACAAAGAAGTCAAGTCAGTGAAGCATTTCTTCTCCGGTGGTGATGAAATCCAATGGTGCTAGGGTTCGGGAGTGAGACCGACAGTTGCAAGGGAGATAAGAAAATTTAGGTTGATGGGGTCAAGCCTATATATAGCCACGGTGAAAATCGAACGGTCCGAAGATTTTGGACGGATAAGCCCCCTGGCAATTCGCATCTCTGTGACACGCGTCACACGTGCGATTTGGACGTCCTTATCCATGCGTCTAATGTGAGGGATCAAGTTACTGTGGCAACCGCCAAAATTGATTTGAAAATTTTAAAATGTGTTCACAGTTTCTTGAGCTGTCAAGGTCATAGTGAAGACTTTGAACAATGTCAAGTAGAACATAGTTGAAGAATTTGTGAACAGAGTGGGTTGAGCTTAGCATAGAGGGGAGCGGGTCCAACCATATCCACATAGCGAAGAAATCAACTTGAAGAATTAGCAATGTGTGGATGCTGCTGAGGACATGACAACTCTAATATAATTACCAGCTCAAGCAATGAAGAATAACCTCAAATGAAGATAAACTCAAATTTGATGAATGTCATGAAGAGGTGGTGGCGTTACCTACCGTATAAGAACTATTGATGAGTTCAAACACCGCGTACAATTGTCGTAGGGTTCAGAGGCTCAAGTTGTTCATTAATTTCTTCAGAGTTAGATGGTAAGTCTTCATTGATTGAAGAAATATGTTAGATCCTGTGTTGTGCATCAAAGTCATCAAGGATGCATAAGCATTAGGATGTGTGTCCATTTCAGAGGACGTTCAAAGATTCTAAGACATTTAGCTCACACCACAACATGCAAAACCTTCTCTCATGCAAGGGCTTAGTGAAGATATCAACAAGTTGGTCTTTATTCTTCACGTGATTGATGATGATGTCTCCCTTCAGCACATGATCATGAAGTAAATTGTGACGAATCTGAATGTGTTTCATCCTAGCTAGAGGGTTGTACTGGGTTGTGGGCGATCTTGATAGCACTCTCATTGTCACAATATAGAGGGACTTTCTTCACGTTGATGCCACAATCCTTGAGGGCATGCTTCATCCATAGCAACTTAGAGCAACAAGCACCAGCAATGTACTCATCCTTTGTGTGGAAAGTGAAACACTGTTCTGCTTCTTCAAGGACCAACATACAAAAGATCGTCCGGGGAAATGACATGTGCCTAATGTTGACTTGCGATCCACACGATCTCCAGCATAATTAGAATCAAAAAATCCAGCTAGATCAAAAGATGAGCCCTTGGGATACCATAATCAAAGCATTGGTGTGTGATCTAAATATCAAAGGATTTGCTTCGCAGCCTGATGGTGTGATTCCTTCGGTGCCTCTTGAAACCGGGCACACATGGAAACACTAAGCATAATATCTGGCCTAGATGCACATAGGTAAAGAAGTGAACCAATGATGGAGCGATATACCTTCTGATCGAAATCTTTACAATTTTCTTTAGTGCAGAGTTTTCCATTTGTAGGCATCAGAATTTTGAGGCCTTTGGAGTCTTGCATGCCAAATTTCTTTCGGTAATCTTTGATATATTTCTCTTGAGAGATGAAGATTCCATTGGTTTGTTGACGATTTTGAAGGACGAGGAAGAATCTCAACTCCGTCATCATAGACATCCTCAACCTATGTGTAGCCTTGTGCCACAAGATGGGCCTTATTCCTCACCACTTGGCTATTTTCATCTTTTTATTGTGGTAGATCTACTTGGTGCCGATGACATTATGCCTGCATGGATCGGGACGCTTGACAAGCTCCCACATCTTGTTGAGCTCGAATTGACGAAATTCATCTTGCATGGCTTGAATCCATTCAGGCTCTAGAAATGCTTCATCAACTTTGGTGGGCTCTGTGATAGAGACAAAAGCATAGTGCCCACAAAAGTTAGCCAGATGTGAAACTCTTGAGCAAGTGATGGGACCTGGTGCATTTATGTTGTCGAGGATTTTCTCAAACTGCACTTCATTCGCCACTCGTGGATGAGCTGGACGAGGGCCTTGTTGTTGTTGAGAATTTTGCTTAGTGTCATTTTCTTCAGGATCATCAGCTTCTTCATGATGAGGAATAATCACTTGTTCCTCAGCTATTTCTTCACTGGGCACAATTTCACTAGTGCCCATAAGCTTGATAGATTCCTCAGGAGACATCTCATCTAGCATAGGAGGCAGGTGCTCTCTTTGCGAGCCGTTAGTTTCATCGAACCGCACATCTACAGTTTCAACAACCTTGTTGTGGTAGGTGTTGAAGATTCTGTAGGTGTGCGAGTCCTTACCATAACCAAGCGTAAAACCCTTATGTGCTTTCGGTAAAAATTTAGAAATGTGATGAGGATCTCTAATCCAACATTTAGCACTGAAGACTTTGAAATAACTCACATTGGGTTCTTCTCAGTGGGAGCTCATACGAAATCTTCTTGAGGAATTTGTGAAGATATACCCAATTGATGATGTGACAAGCAGAATCAACTGCTTCAGGCCACCAACGATGAGGCATCTTATATCCATCAAGCATTGTGCAAGCCATCTCGATGAGCGTCCGATTCTTGCGCTCCATGACTCCATTTTGCTGAGGCGTGTAGAGAGCAGAGAGATCATGAGTGATACCAAGTTCATCAAGAAAGTCATTAAGGCCTGTGTTCTTAAACTCGGTGTCGTTGTCGCTTCTAATGTGCTTTATCTTGAGACCATAAGTTGTAGTGGACCGGTTTGAGAATCATCTGAAGATATCCTGCACTTTAGTCTTGAAGGTAATGATGTGCTCCTAGGTGTAATGATAATATTCATCAACAATGATGAAACCGTAGAGTGATGCTGCATTGGTTAGTGTGGCATAATGAATAGGGCCACACAGATCCATATGAAGTAGTTCAAAAAGACGAGTGGTGGTTGATGTTGGCTTGAACTACGTCGGTATTTCCCCAAAGAGGAAGGGAAGATGCAGCACAGCAACAATAGGTATTTCCCTCAGTGATGAGGCCAAGGTTATCGAACCAGTAGGAGAACCACACAACACCACATAAACAGCTCCTGCACACAAAGAACAAATATGATGCGGAGCATCCTTCCATCATCCCCATGGACTCTACATCAATACCTCCAACCCCACAAGGACCTATGACTCGAGCACGTGCAAGAGCTCTTGAAACCGAGGTGACATCACTCCTCTCACAATTCCCTTTCGATTCACATGAGACATGGTTACTACCTCAAACGGAAACGCTATGCATACTCAGGTACCGAGGAGTCAACCATGAAGAAGCTAGGAGGCAAGGAGAACCGGAAGCGGAAGACATGCATGAAGACGGAGAGGAAAAATCACCAAGGACCAGGATGGCCGGACGATCCGGACGGCGGCCCGGACGATCCGGACAGAGCCCGGACGATTCGGACCCCGGCCCGGACGATCCGGCTAACTCGACCGAAGACTCCCGAAGCTCAAACCTGAAGCCGGATCATCCGGACCCCGCCCGGACATCCGACCCGTCGCCGCCACCAGCCGACCCTCCAGCTCATCCGGGCCTCCACCCGGATCATCCGGACCAGCCCGGATCATCCGGACCCTCGTCCGGATCATCCAGCCAGCGCCTGTGTGCGCGTGTTGGGCTGAGCCCATGTACCCCTTCGGCCCCAAGTCTATAAATAGGACCCCCTCTCCTCACTTTGAGACTTAGCATTGGATTAGCTCATATTTGTGTGAGAGCCTTTGCTCATCCACTTGGTTACTTCTCCTCGGAGCTCACGACTTCTTCGGAGAAGATCCCCCAAGCGGATTCAAGACCCCTCTTTAGGGAAGAACATCAAGGCCTCCTCTTGTAGATGAACGGTTCCTTTGTATCCTTACCTTAGTTGACTTTGTATCTTGTGGATCTCTTATGTGTGTGGTGATCTAGCACTTGTGTGATCAATTCCTTGTTGGTTGAGTGATTCTCTCTCGTTTTCCCCCGTGTTTCCCTTTGTGCTTCCGCGTGTTCTTCGTGATTCCCCGTAGGATCCACTCCAAACGTGAAAGATCGACGCTATAGGGTTCCACCCTACATCATATGGTATCATGAGCCACGTTGATCACGTTTTTGGAGCCCCTACCCCGTGTTTTCTAGCTTGATTTTGTTGTTTTCGTCCTAAATCCGAAAATCCCCACCAAAAATAACCCCAAATTTTTTTTGTGATTTGTTAGTTTTGATGATGTTTTGTTGATTTTGATCCGTGGATTCGGTGTGTAACTCGTGGATCTTGCTTTTCCCCACCTTCTCCCCCTCGAAATCCATCCAAAATCCGCGAAATCGTCAAATTTCTCCCCGTTTTCCTGTTCTTCCCGAGCAGTTCCCGAGCGAGATTGACTTTCCCGGATCATCCGGACTCCGACCCAGATCATCCGGACGTGCCCGGATCATCCGGCTCCTGGCCCGGATCATCCGGCTTCCTCTGCCGAAACTGCACTTCTGCAGTTCTCCTCCACCACCACCACCACCTACACCTACATACCACCTCCCCACTCCAACCACCACCACTTCCACTTGCCAAAACCCCACGACACAACCTCCGTACTACCGTTCGACTTTGGGTTCGCGAATTTGAGTTGAGATTTCCGTGTCCTATTGTTTTTCGGCTATTTAGGTGCGGTGAGACATCAACAACAAACGCTCATTTTCGTCGACTACTCATCTTCGCTACGGACGGTAACTTCGACGACATCTTTGTCATACCTTGCAATTGCATTGATAACCATCATAGACCATCTTTTGCGTTGCTTACCCATCGAGACTAGCCATTGAGTATTGCCGGCAACGTGACTTGTGCACATTAGTAAGCATACTCCATATCATACATACCATCGTGGTGCATATCTCGGAATCAACTTGTGTTTCACAAAGTTGTCATCGCATACACAATTGCTATCTTGGTTCGTCAATTTTGCATAAGAAAAGAGCTCAAAAGAGAAAGAGCCACTCAAGCTTTTAAGCAAAGAGGAAAGATAAGCAAAGAGCTTATGAGCAAGAAGCATAGCATCATACTACATGAAGATTGTCATATAAGATCATCTTGGATCATTGCACCGAAATACCATACATATAGCATACTTGGGATAGAGTTCGTTGCATTTTTGCCTAGTAGGTTGTGCACAAGCTCCGTATCCACCTATTGTGCAATTGTGCTAGCGTCTCTCTAGTATTGTGCAACAAGAGCATTTTCGTGGATTCCACATTTTGGCTCACTTTTGGCTTGGACAATCCCATTTATCTATTTGCGTGTGTGTTTCCGTGTACCACTACTTGCTTGGTCTACTTGTTGCATACGCGAATTTGCGAATCTTCTTCAACATTTTTGATTCAAGCTAACGATTGCAATCAATTTTGTGCCACCGTCCTAACCAAGCTCCACCAAAAGCTTTTACTTGTGTAGGTGTGAGAATCGACAAGGATCGGTACCAATAGTGCTATTTCATTGTCCGCATTTGAGTGAACTTGATTCATCTTCAACTTCGGTCAAAGGTACATTGGTATTAGTTCTTCTCCTTCTACCACTCACAATTTGCTTGAAATGATGGATAGGCCAAGTTCTTCTACAAACCCACTCTTCATCGATCAAGACGACGACATGTCATCATACGTCACCAAGAGCCACCTCTTTGGCGCACAATGAGCTCATCAAGAGCAACAAGCAATGAGCGACCGCATCGACAACCTCGCCACCGACTTGCGACTCTCCGAGCAACGTACAAGAGACTACTTGGACAACAAGCTCGACGCGCACAAGCAAGAGAACGATGCAAGAATGGACGAGATCCGTGCCTTGTTGGTGAACCGGCCTCCTTCTACATCCTCACACTCAAGACGGAGCCACTCAAGTCGCCACTCCGACAACTCCTTCTCCGACACAAGTACACCGTCATCGAACACTCTTCGACGAGCCGCGTGTCAAGACCGTCATGCATCTCGCAACCCGCTACACGACAAGCATTCCCAAGAGCAAGTTGATGAACAAGTTCCTCGTCCACAATCAAACCAAGTAGCATTTTCTCAATCTCAAGAACGACAACGTCTTCGTCGCCAACAAGAACAAGAACGAGCGCGCCTACATCAAGAGAAACAAGACGCCGAGGCTCAACGCCTTCAACAACAACAACGAGAAGCACAAGCTCTTGAGGCGGAACGTGCCCTTCAAGCATCAAGTCGAGCTATCGCCAACCGCAATCGCGAAAGGCGCAATCAAGAAGAAGCCCTTCGAGAAGAAATCCAAGAGAGGAACTACCATCCGCATGCGCAACGTCAAGCCCCACAAGCTCCTTCACAAGCTCCTCAAGCTCCTCCCCAACCTCAAGGTCAACAAGAGCAAGTTGATAATGGACTTCCTCCACGCCAAGAGCAACATGAGGATGATTACCCTCCACGTCAAGGACGTCATCATCACCATCGCCCACAACACAATGAAGAGCACCGATATGGCAAGCTCAAGTTCACAATGCCCAAGTTCAATGGAACCAATGATCCCGAAGAGTACCTCTCATGGGCATTGAAGGTCGACAAAATCTTTCATTTGCATAACTATGAGGAAGAGAAGAAGATTGCTATGGCATCACTTGAGTTCCAAGACTATGTGCTCATATGGTGGGAACAAGTCCTTGAGCACCGACAAGCAAGAGGAGAACCTCCAATCACCACTTGGGCTCAAATGAAGGATGTCATGCGTGCACGCTTTGTGCCCACCTACTACAACCGTGATCTCTTCAAGAAGCTACAACTCCTCAAGCAAGGGACAAAGAGTGTTGAAGAATACTAAAAGGAAATGGAGATTGCCATGATTCGAGCCAATGTCACGGAAGATGATGAGCAAACAATGGCACGATTCTTGAATGGACTCAATCATCCCATCAAGAAGATCGCCGACTTCCAACCCTACTCCAACCTCATTGAGCTCGTGCATCAAGCTACAAAGGCGGAACGTCAAGTGCAAGATGACTTCAAGTACGCCAAGTACTCCTCCAAGACATACGGCTTCTCCAACAACCAAGCTTCAACAACTACTCCAACTTCAACATCAACCAAGCCTTCTCCAAGCAACGACGACAAGTCAAGTTACAAGAAAACTTCCACAAGTTCAAGTCGTCTTCCTCCTACTACAAGCAACCTCAAGCCGCGTGCTTCATCATCTACTCCAACCGATGAGACCGTTAAAACAAGCTCTTTCAAGTGTTTCACTTGCGGCGGCCGAGGCCACAAGTCCTACGAATGCACCAACAAGCGCACCATGATACTCAACGACGATGGCACCTACGACTCAATGAGTGAAGATGAAATGGAAGCTATTGAGCAAGTGGCCATGCACCGGCGCGTGAGCGAGGATGAAGATGATCAAGTGTTTTGTGATGAAGATACGAGCCCCGCTCTTGTTGTCTCCAAGGTCTTGACACTTCAACATCAACAAGAAGAACAACGATGCCACATCTTCCACACAAAGGCCGACATCAATGGACGATCCGTCAAGGTCATCATCGATGGAGGTAGTTGCCACAACTTGGCAAGCGAAGAACTATGCTCCAAGCTCCAATTGGTCAAGAAGAAGCACCCGCACCCCTACAAGGTTCAATGGCTAAGTGACTCTGGCACTATACGAGTTGAGCATACGGTCCTAGTATCCTTCAAAATTGGTGCATATGAGGACACTTTGGAGTGTGATGTGGTCCCAATGACCGTTTGCCACCTCCTCCTTGGTCGGCCATGGCAATTCGACCGTGGTGTCTTCCACAATGGGCGTACAAACCACTATAGCTTCAAGATGAAAGGCAAAGAATATGTCCTACGACCCATGTCTCCTAGTCAAGTGATAGCCGACAAACAAGCCACCAACCAAAGAGAGAAGAGTGAGAAAGTGAGCCACCAAAAAGTGAGTGAGAGCCACAAGCCAAATTTGAGCGCCTCTTCGCCTAGAGAGAAAAACCTCATACTATTTGCCACCAAAAGTGAGATGAGAGAAGTGTGTGAGAACCCATCGAGTGTGATGCACTTTGTCCTTGTGTGCAAGGATGGAGAAACAAAAACTAACACCATTCACGAGCTACCTTTGGTGTTTCAATATCTTTTGCAGGAATTTCACGATGTTTTCCCCGATGAGCTACCTCCGGGTCTACCTCCTCTACGAGGCATTGAGCATCGAATCGACCTCATCCCCGGAGCGCCACTTCCAAACAAAGCTCCATACCGTGTCAATCCCGAAGAAACCAAGGAGATTCAATGGCAAGTACAACAACTAATCAACAACGGTCATGTACGTGAAAGCTTAAGCCCTTGTGCCGTACCCGTTATACTTGTGCCTAAGCCCGATGGAAGTTTCCGCTTGTGTTCCGATTGTAGACCTATAAATGCTATCAGCATGCGCTATAGGCATCCCATTCCTCGCTTAGATGATATGCTTGATGAACTTAGTGGAGCCAACTTTTTCTCAAAAATCGATCTTAAAAGTGGCTATTATCAAATCCGCATTCATGAGGGTGATGAGTGGAAAACTGCTTTCAAAACCAAATTTGGCTTATATGAGTGGTTGGTCATGCCTATGGGTTTGTCGGAAGCACCCAGAACTTTTGTGCATCTCATGCATCATGTACTACGTCCATACATTGGAATCTTTGTTGTGGTTTACTTCGATGATATTCTTGTGTTTAGCAAAACCATGAAAGAGCATCTTGATCATGTTAAGCTTGTTTTGCAAACACTTGAAAGGAAAGTCTTTATGCCAACTTGAAAAAAATGCACTTTCGGCATTGACAAAGTGGTTTTCTTGGGTTTCGTTGTCTCTTCCAAGGGTGTCCATGTTGATGAAACTAAAATTAAAGCAATTAAAACTTGGCCCCAACCCACCAATTTGCAACAAGTGCGAAGTTTCCTTGGTCTTGCAGGTTTTTATCGTCGCTTTGTGAAAAACTTTAGCACTATTGCAGCTCATTTGCATGCTTTGAGTAAGAAGAATACTCCTTTTGTTTGGGGATCTTTGCAATCCAACGCTTTTGATGAGCTCAAGTCTTCGCTTACTCATGCTCCGATTCTTGCTTTGCCCAATTTTGACAAAACTTTTGAGGTTCATTGTGATGCAAGTGGTACCAGAATTGGCGGAGTTTTAATGCAAGAAAAATGAGCCATTGCTTATTTTAGTGAAAAACTCTCCGGTGCTCAACTTAACTATCCCGTGTATGACAAGGAATTGTATGCTTTAGTGCGTGTACTACATGTTTGGGAACATTATCTTAGACCTCATGAATTTGTCATCCATACCGATCATGAAACGATTGAGTACTTGAAAGGTCAAACTAAATTGAACAAGCGTCATGCCAAATGGAGTGAATTTATTGAATCTTTCCCATATGTGATCAAGTACATTAAGGGAAAAGAAAATGTAGTTGCCGATGCACTTTCACGCATATGCATGCTTGTCACCCAACTTGAGTTGAATGTTATTGGCTTTGAGCACATCAAAGATTTTTATGCTAGTTGTCGGTGTCATAACCGGCGGATCTCGGGTAGGGGGTCCCGAACTGTGCGTCTAGGCGGATGGTAACAGGAGACGAGGGACACGATGTTTTTACCCAGGTTCAGGCCCTCTCGATGGAGGTAAAACCCTACGTCCTGCTTGATTAATATTGATGATATGGGTATTACAAGAGTAGATCTACCACGAGATCAAGGAGGCTAAACCCTAGAAGCTAGCCTATGGTATGATTGTATGTTGTGTATGTTGTCCTATGGACTAAAGCCCTCCGGTTTATATAGATACCGGAGAGGGCTAGGGTTACACAGAGTCGGTTACAATAGCAGGAGATCTACGTATCCGTATAGCCAAGCTTGCCTTCCACGCCAAGTAAAGTACCTTCCGGACACGAGCCGGAGTCTTCAATCTTGTATCTTCGTAGTCTTGGAGTCCGGTGGGCGTTGATAGTCCGGCTGTCCGAACACCCCCTAGTCCAGGACTCCCTCAGTAGCCCTTGAACCAGTCTTCAATGACGATAAGTCCGGCGTGCATAATGTTCGGCATTGCAAGGCGGGTTACTCCCTTGAATAATCCAGAGAAGATAATGAACACTAGGATAGTGTCCGGCTCTGCAAAATAAATTCCACATTCCACCGTAGAGAGAATAAAATGTATACTTAGTTCAATCTGCTGACGTATTATGCGGCGTGACATCACACTGCCACCAGGCCTTTGTTTGAATTACTATACCACCTCAGCATGTTTAGCGAAGCGGTTTCCTTGGCACGTCTTGTCGGAGCAGAGATCGTGTTCCCCTTATTCTGGGATTCTCATCAATATGTGCGTGGGTAACCCAACCGCTCCCGTCTCCACGCCTCCTCTATCGAAGGGGAATCCCAAACGGTCACGGAGACGGCTCTTGGTATTTTTTCCCCTTTATAAGAGGACCAAGGCTCGCCATTGTTCTTCAATCTCGCATCGAATCTCTTCCACGCTCCCGGCTCCAACACCCAGAGCCTCAGATTCGAGCGCTTCGGATCCTTAATCATCTCCGGCTCCGACCTCCAGGGCCGATTGATGCCCTCCTCCGTCACGGAGGAAGACATATTGAAGCTGCGTGAGGCCAAGTACCTGGCCTACGAGGTTTCGCACAGGTTGCCTGCCCCAGGGCAGGCTGTGCCAGCCCCCGAGCCCGATGAATACGTCGTTTTCGTATCCCACCTCCGTCGGGGTTTAGGCTTCTCGACGGATCCCTTCGTGAGTGGGCTCCCGTTCTACTACGGGCTGGATTTTCATGACTTGGCTCCGGAGTCCATCCTCCATATCTCCGCATTCATTATTATCTGCGAAGCCTTCCTCCGTGTCATTCCCCACTTCGGCTTATGGCTGAAGACCTTCAAGGTGGAGCCGAAGATGATCGGGGGGCGTCAAGCGGAGTGCGGCGGGGCGACCATAAGCAAAAAGGTCGATGCCCCGTGGCTCGAGGGTTCCTTCCAAGAGGAACTCGGATTGTGGCAGCAGGAGTGGTTCTATATCACCGCTCCAAGGGGCAGCAAGCAAAAACCGCCGCCTTTATTCCGCCCGGGACCTCCACGCCAAGTGATGTCGTGGGTCAACCAAGGGCTCAATTGGGGGCCGTCCGAAGACGTGCCTTCACTGCAGGGCCAGATTTGAGATCTCCAAGCGAGGGAGGTCGACCTGATCAAGGTGATGCAGGTCATGCTAATCAGGCATCTTCTACCCTGCAAACGCCGTCCTCTCCGTCTATGGGAATTCAACCCGGAGGGACCTCGGATTCTCCAACACTTCATGGGTGCAACACCCGTGGAGATGTACAAGTTGTTCTTCGAACCGCGGGTGGTGTGTCCGGATTTAGCCAAGGATGCAGGTCTAAGCCGTGATCGCCCGGATACTCAGGTAAGTAGCTCAGAGTCCGGACATTCTGTTTATGTGCCTTTCTAGAGTTTGCCTTCTAACCCTTTGTTCTTTACAGGAATGGGTGGCGCGATCAAGGCTGATAAGGTGTCCGGCCCCCCTCCCAGAGACCGCACAGGAGCCCGTGCTGGTCAGAATGTTGGAGGTTGCACCCACGGAAGGGGGCGACGGGGAAAATAGAGGAGCTAATATTTCGCCCAAAGGGGCGACTGAAGAAGGAGGAAGCAAGAACCCCTCCCATCAGGGGGGGAAGAGGACCGCCTCCGAAGATCCGGAGGCCAAAGCCCCTAAGCGCGGGAAGAGACCTTCCCCGGGGGGTCCGGCGCCCGGAAAGAATCCGGACGCACCATCATCATTAAAGGATCGGCCCTCCAGCGAGCCGTGAGTATGAAAGAGAGAGTTAATTAGTAAGGAAATACCTTCATTTGTGCTTCTGTAGATAACCAAAATATTTATATTGCAGTTCGGATCTGCAGCCTTCTCAGATGAGTTCATCTTCGGGGGACCTTCTATCAGAGATGATGGAGAGCGATACGCCTCCATCCGCAGCGCCGCCAGATGAGGCAGGCGAACCCGAAGTGTCATCACGGAGGGTATCCCCGAGTCCGGAGGGGCCAGAGAGTTCGGTGCTTACTAGTGTCCGGCCGGGAGAACTGAAGAATTTGCTCGAGATGGCGTCTATTTCAGAAGATCACCGTGCATTAATGCGTATGGTGGTTGGAAGGATTTCGTCCGCTGAGAGCGGATTGCGTAATGCCGCCATGAGTTTGCTGGCGGGATTTGAGGTATGCGAGAATAACGCACCCCTTCGTCTTTTAACAGTTTTGCATATAAAAAATGCGCCCTGTATAGATAGTAGCCCCTGAGACTCGGTAGGTTGTCGGAAACGACAGCGTACCGAGGATCGAAATCTGAAGAAATAAATTCCGTCGTTCCTATGCAGGTGGCGGATAGTCCGGGGGCTAGCCGGACTAGTGAGTTTGCCGAGTTAAATCGGAAATTGGATTTGGCAGATGCGAACATCGCACTTGTCAGCAGGCGACTTGACGAGTCGCAAGGTAAAAGAGTTCTCCGCAGTTGCTTTATTAGGGGGGTCAAAGCCCTCCTCTGATAAATTATATGCTGTTTATACAGACGGTGCTGCTGCTGTGGAGGACCTTCGGGCCGAACTTGCTCGAGCTAAGGAGCAAGCCCGAAGGAGTGAAGCGGCTGCCTCGAGGGCGGCCAAGGAGTTGAAAGCCGAAAAGGCTGCGCACTGCGTAAGCAGGGCCGAGGTGGCCGAATTGGCCATGAAAGTAAAGGATGCTGCCGACCACAATGAGGCTCTTGAAAAGGAGCGCTTATCGGAGCGGGAAGACCTGAAGAAGGCCACCGCCGAAGCCAAGGATGCCCGCTCTGCAATGCGGGCTATGAAGGAGGAGCTGCGCCAGGCCGGAGAGATCGTGGCTGGCAAGCCTTTTCTGCTGCGTCGCCGATTTATGGATGGAAAGTATGCTCAATTTGAGCGGCTGTGGAGTCCGGAGGATCCGTATATGGACTTAGCTACAAGTGCGGCCGATGCCGTTAAGCACTTCCGGAGCCAGAAGGATCACAAGACGGAAGAGCTATATTGGTCTCAATTCCACAGTCCGGATCACCCACTTCCATTGACAGACCGGTTGGCCGAATGGGCCGAGCTAAATAGATTGTCCGGACTTGCCATGACTGACATCGTGGCCCATGTCTGGCCAGAGAGGTCCAAGGCGACGAGCTACTTTGGTTTATTACAGCAGTTCCTTGGAGCGGTGCCGCATATAAAGGAGATGAAGCGGTCGGCCTGTATAGAGGGCGCGCGGATGGCTCTTGCCCGTGTAAAGACGTATTGTCCGGAGATGGACGCCACCGCTGTTGCTGCCCAGGGTTCGATGAAAACCGGCTCCCTGCCGAGCACTATTTCGGGGAAGTTATGCGTGGCGCTCATGTAATAGAGTCGCAGTGCTCGAAGAATGTAACGTTCAAATGAACGCATTAGCGTATAAATCGATGATTATGTTATAACTGCTTTTTATACTTGTGCGTCCAAGTAGTAAAACTTCTCCTTTTCGGCCGTTTACGTATATTTGTGTATAACCTGAAAGATGCAGTCTTCGGCTTCAGCCCCCACGCACATGGTGCTGGGGTGTTTGCAAAAATAGCACGTTTTCATACTTAATCCGACGTCTCGGTCCTATTATAAGGAGGTGGTAGCGTAGCAAACGAGGCAATCCAGACTATAATGCTTTATCACTTTCACTTAGCCAGTGGAGCTCGAGGGTGGGGCTACGATATAGCCCCTGGTGGCATCGCCCTTCTTCGAAGTCGGAGTGCTTGTGCCTGACCGGGAAATGGCCCTTCGTCAAAGCGGGGAATTCTAAACATTCCGATAGTCGATCGAGGGCTGACCAGTCTCTCGCTGCATCATGACAGTCAGTTTTCGGCTTTCTCTACTGAGGTGCTCGCCCAGCCGAACTGGGGCACAATCGCAGTAGTTCTCCTGGTGCCGCGTTAGCCGATGATACGGAACGTAAGGCAGCAAAACATAGGAGCCGGGCAAACCCAACATTTGACCAAAGACATGATTCGGAGCTGATGCATATAATGCCTAACTCGAGACGCCGAACACTCCCTAAGGTGTTCGGTCTTTATAATAATGGGCAGAACGATGCCCTAAGCCCCTAGTGTCTAGGTACGGACATGGTCTTCTGACGCGGCTGATGCCAAGGCATCAGGCTCCGCTTTGGCTCTAGGAAGAAACCAAGGGAGAATAACAACGAAAGATAGTGAAAAAGGTCTACGCAGGGTCTTAATCTGAAAAGAATCCTCACAGCGGGTCCCTACTGCACGTCTGCGCCTGTGTCTCCGTTGCGCCGTTATCCTGGACGGGTATGCACGTTGTTCATCTGTAAAAAAGAGAGGAACGTTAGTTTTAGAAACAAATTGTGCGAAAAATATTAGAAATATAAATAATTAAAGCGAGGTTTGTATAAACCCGCGGTAATTTGTGCGCGCAGCCCCCTGTAAAGGGGTATGCGGCTAGGGAGCCCCTAGCCCACTAACGCCGGATTCGTCTATCCAAGTCCGGGGTCTTTAAGTGACCCTCGCACTAAAATTACGCCACACGGTCCGGGCATCTTGAGTGTAAGAGATGCATAATGCGGTATGGCGTGGAAGCGGACAAAAGCCTGTCGTCCCAAGAGTGCTTGATATTCACTTTCAAACGAGACGATATGAAAAATTAGTTTTTCGCGTCGAGAATTGTTCGGCGATCCGAACACGACTTCTAGTAATATGGAGCCTGTGCACTTGGCGTAATGGCCTGGCGTCACTCCTTTGAAGGAAGTGCGGCTATGTCGAATTTTGGTAGGGTCTATCCCCATCCTACGGATTTTGTTTGAATATAGCAGGTTTAAGTCACTGCCTCCGTCCATTAGGACGTTAGTAAATTGCAATCCATCTATTATGGGATTCAGTATCAGGGGAGTCCGTCCCGCATTTTGAATGCTTTTGGAGTAGTCCAGGTGGTCGAAAGTGATTGGTTGTGATATCCAATCTCTACGGCCTGCCGGGTTGGACCGTGCGAAGCTCTTTTTAGAAAGTGCCGCACTATTTTTCCGTATTATCACATGAAGTGAGTTTACTGTTTTGACCCCTTGTGGGAAAGTCTTTTGTTTTCCAGTGCTCTGCTGGTGGGGTTTATCTTCTTCGCTTGACGCGTCGAGCCCCTTGTGTTCGGCATTTAGTCGGCCGGACTGTTTAAAAACCCAACAATCCCTGTGGGTGTGATTTGCAGGCCTTCTGGGGGTACTGTGGATTTGACATATCCGACCCAAAATTTTGTTTAAGTTGGACAATTCGTCACTGTCATCCTTAAGAGGCTGTGTTTTATTATTGGGCCGCGAGCTTTTGAATCCGGCGTTGACTGCCATGCTCTTTGGGCTTTTCTCTTTATTCCGGCGCTGCTCTTTTCTGCGCCGCGATTTTCCGTTTCCATCTCTTATCTCTGATGTACTTGGGTCGCTGGTGCTGCATCGTGCTAACCAGCTATCCTCGCCCGCACAAAAGCGGGTCATGAGGCTTGTCAGTGCGGACATTGTCCTCGGTTTCTCTTGACCGAGGTGCCTGGCGAGCCATTCGTCTCGGACATTGTGCTTGAAAGCTGCTAAGGCTTCGGCGTCCGAACAGTCGACTATTTGGTTCTTTTTTGTGAGGAACCTGTTCCAGAATTTCCGCGCTGACTCTCCGGGCTGTTGAGTTATATGAATTAGGTCATCTGCATCCAGAGGGCGGACATAAGTCCCTTGAAAATTTGCTCTAAACGCATCCTCGAGCTCTTCCCAACTTCCAACAGTATTTTCTGGGAGGCTTTTAAGCCAATGACGGGCTGGCCCTTTGAGCTTGAGGGGTAGGTATTTTATGGCATGGAGATCATCTCCTCTGGCCATATGTATATGTAGTATATAATCTTCTATCCAGACTCCAGGGTCTGTTGTTCCATCGTAGGCTTCTATGTTTATGGGTTTAAATCCTGCTGGGAATTCATGGTCCAGCACCTCGTCGGTGAAACATAGTGGGTGTGCGGCGCCCCTGTATTTGTGTGTGCCGCTATCATCGGACACTTGACGTGTTGTCTTGCTTCCTGGGGCCTTCTCCTTTGGCCCGTAGATGGATCTGGCTGGGCCATCTATCCTTCCAGGTTCTTTGGTTGGTTTATGTGGGGCGCCACTCTCAGAATTTGGCCTATCATCTGGCCGTCTATCCAGCCAGGCAGCCTCTTTATTTTTGGACGGTGGGGGCTCTATGGCCTCCTCATTGAATTCTGGTAGCAGCTTGCGCTTCGGGTAGCTCTTTGATTGGTGGCCATTGCCGTACTTATCTGCGGTTTTGAGCATTTTGCTCCATCTCATTCTGAGTGTATCTTCCGCTGTTTTGAGCCTCCGTTTTTCCTTCTTCAGGCTTTTTGCTGTGGCGATAAGCCTGCGCTTGAAGCGCTCTTGTTCGACGGGATCCTCGGGTACGACGAATTCGTCATCGTTGAGGCTTACTTCGTCTTCGGAGGGAGGTATATAATTATGATCCTCAACCTCTTCATCTGTCGCCCCCTCATGAGGGCTTGCTTCTGCATCCTCCTGCGCTGAATCTTGCTGGAGGGGATTGTCTTCGGCATTCTCTGGAGTATTATTGTCTCCTGTGCCGGAATTTCCATTCTTGCTGTGGCGAGATTTAGAGCGGCGCCGCTGACGCCGGCGCTTGGGCTGTTTCTTTAAGGAATCTGCCTCCGCTGTTCCTTTGCCGTCCCCATCTTTTGGGGTATCCACCATGTATACGTCATATGACGAGGTGGCCTTCCAGTGCCCTGTGGGCGCTGGTTCGTCTCCGGCATCGTCGTCCATAGCGTCGATGTCTTCGGAGTCGTAGTCTAGCATGTCGGTTAGATCGTCGACAGTGGCTACAAAGTGGGTGGTGGGTGGGCTCTGAATTTCTTCGTCGTCCGCATCCCAACCATCCTGGCCATAATCCGTCCAGGACTCTCCTAATAACGAGAGATGCTTTAGTGAATTTAAGATATCGCCAAGAGGCGAGTATTGAAAGATGTCCGCGGCGGTGAATTCCATAACCGGCGCCCAATCTGGATTGATTGGTAGGGGCGCGGGAGGTTCGGAGTCCGGCGAGGAGTCCGGCGCCTCGGAATCACGAGTTTTGCAGGGGGCAAGATTAGTGTTCGGCTCCATCGCCGTGGATGTTGAAGCCCCCAGGGCGGCGTCTAACCACCGGTCCTCGATCTAGGTGATCGGCTCCGGGCTAATGGCCGGAGCGGATTCGTGCGCGGCCACCAAAGCACCATTCGGCGGCAGAGCTAGATCATGCCCATCGTTACAGTGCGGCGCGCCTGGCTGTGGCTTGAGTCTGTCGAGGATCAAGTCTCCTCGGACATCGGCCGTGAAGTTTAAGCTTCCAAATCTGACCTGACAGCCAGGGGCGTAGCTTTCGATCTGCTCCAGATGGCCAAGTGAATTGGCCCGCAGTGTGAAGCCGCCGAATACGAAGATCTGTCCGGGGAGGAAAGTCTCACCCTGGACAGTGTTGCAGGTTGAAGATGCCATCAAGCCTATCAGTGACAACACAGAGGAACTCTCAATGAAAGCACCAATGTCGGTGTCAAAACCGGCGGATCTCGGGTAGGGGGTCCCGAACTGTGCATCTAGGCGGATGGTAACAGGAGACGAGGGACACGATGTTTTTACCCAGGTTCGGGCCCTCTCGATGGAGGTAAAACCCTACGTCCTGCTTGATTAATATTGATGATATGGGTAGTACAAGAGTAGATCTACCACGAGATCAAGGAGGCTAAACCCTAGAAGCTAGCCTATGGTATGATTGTATGTTGTGTATGTTGTCCTATGGACTAAAGCCCTCCAGTTTATATAGATACCAGAGAGGGCTAGGGTTACACAGAGTCGGTTACAATAGCAGGAGATCTACGTATCCGTATCACCAAGCTTGCCTTCCACGCCAATTAAAGTACCTTCCAGACACGAGCCGGAGCCTTCAATCTTGTATCTTCGTAGTCTTGGAGTCCGGCGGACGTTGATAGTCCGGCTGTCCGAACACCCCCTAGTCCAGGACTCCCTCACTAGTGATCCATCTTTTGCACCTCATTATGCTAAATGTTTGATGCATACATCTTGGGAAAAATATTACCTCAAGGATGGTTATCTTATGAGAGCTAACAAACTATGCATTCCCGAGTCTTCTCTTCGTTTGCTCCTTTTGCAAGAGGCTCATGGCGGTGGACTCATGGGATAGTTTGGACGCGACAAGACCTTCGCCACGCGATCCAAGAACTACTTTTGGCCCAAGATGTTTCGAGACGTCTCACGCTTCACCACCCGATGCTCTACATGCTGCAAAGCTAAGTTAAAAGCTCAATCTCATGGTCTTTACATGCCTCTTCCTATACCATATCAACCTTGGGAAGACATTAGCATGGACTTTGTACTTGGTTTGCCTAGAACTCAAAATGGAATGGATTCCGTGTTTGTTGTTGTGGATCGATTTTCTAAGATGGCACATTTCATTCCTTGCAACAAGGTAGACGATGCTTCACATATTGCAAATCTCTTTTGTAGGGAAATCTTGCGCCTCCATGGCATACCAAAGACAATCGTCTCCGATCGCGACGTCAAGTTCTTGAGTTACTTTTGGAAGACTCTTTGCGCCAAGCTCGGAATCAAGCTCTTGTTCTCATCGGCATACCATCCTCAAACCGACGGCCAAACGGAGGTGACGAACCGGACTCTCTCCACTCTACTCCGCGTATTGATCAAGAAGAACATCAAGGAGTGGGAAGCATGTCTACCCATCGCCGAGTACGCCTACAACCGTGCAAGACATTCGACTACCGGCAAGTCCCCCTTCGAGGTCGTCTACGGCTTCAACCCATTGTCCCCATTGGACATTCTACCTCTTCCTCTACAAGAGCGCACCAACCTCGACGCAAGTGCCCGTGCAAGCTACATCAAGAAGATGCATGAAGATACAAGACACACCATCGAGCGCCAAGTACAACGACTAGCGACCAAGCTCAACATCAACAAGCAACCCATGATCTTCAACATAGGCGATCTCATGTGGCTACACCTTCGCAAGGAACGCTTCCCCAACGAACGCAAGTCCAAACTTCTACCTCGAGCCGATGGACCCTTCAAGGTGTTAGCACGCTACAACAACAATGCGTACAAGCTCGACCTACCAAGCGACAAGTACAACGTGAGCGACACCTTCAACACCAAAGACCTCTCGCCTTTCCATGGTGATGAAGATCTTGATCCGAGGCCGGATCCTTTCGAAGGGAGGGGATATGATGCGGAGCATCCTTCCATCATCCCCATGGACTCTACATCAACACCTCCAACCCCACAAGGACCTATGACTCGAGCACGTGCAAGAGCTCTTGAAACCGAGGTGACATCACTCCTCTCACAATTCCCTTTTGATTCACATGAGACATGGTTACTACCTCAAACGGAAACGCTATGCATACTCAGGTACCGAGGAGTCAACCATGAAGAAGCTAGGAGGCAAGGAGAACCGGAAGCGGAAGACACGCATGAAGATGGAGAGGAAAAATCACCAAGGAGCAGGATGGCCGGACGATCCGGACGGCGGCCCGGACGATCCGGACAGAGCCCGGACGATCCGGACCCCGGCCCGGACGATCTGGCTAACTCGACCGAAGACTCCCGAAGCTCAAACCTGAAGCCGGATCATCCGGACCCCGTCCCGGATCATCCGGACCCCGCCCGGACATCCGGACCACCAGCCGGACATCCAACCCGTCGCCGCCACCAGCCGACCCTCCAGCTCATCTGGGCCTCCACCCGGATCATTCGGACCAGCCCGGATCATCCGGACCCTCGTCCGGATCATCCGGCCAGCGCCTGTGTGCGCGTGTTGGGCTGAGCCCATGTACCCCTTCGGCCCCAAGTCTATAAATAGGACCCCCTCTCCTCACTTTGAGACTTAGCATTGGATTAGCTCATATTTGTGTGAGAGCCTTTGCTCATCCACTTGGTTACTTCTCCTCGGAGCTCACGACCTCTTCGGAGAAGATCCCCCAAGCGGATTCAAGACCCCTCTTTAGGGAAGAACATCAAGGCCTCCTCTTGGAGATGAACGGTTCCTTTGTATCCTTACCTTAGTTGACTTTGTATCTTGTGGATCTCTTATGTGTGTGGTGATCTAGCACTTGTGTGATCGATTCCTTGTTGGTTGAGTGATTCTCTCTCGTTTTCCCCCGTGTTTCCCTTTGTGCTTCCGCGTGTTCTTCGTGATTCCCCGTAGGATCCACTCCAAACGTGAAAGATCGACGCTATAGGGTTCCACCCTACATCAAACCAAGTAGCGTTTGCTCAATCTCAAGAACGACAACGTCTTCGTCGCCAACAAGAACAAGAACGAGCGCGCCTACATCAAGAGAAACAAGACGCCGAGGCTCAACGCCTTCAACAACAACAACGAGAAGCACAAGCTCTTGAGGCGGAACGTGCCCTTCAAGCATCAAGTCGAGCTATCGCCAACCGCAATCGCGAAAGGCGCAATCAAGAAGAAGCCCTTCGAGAAGAAATCCAAGAGAGGAACTACCATCCGCATGCGCAACGTCAAGCCCCACAAGCTCCTTCACAAGCTCCTCAAGCTCCTCCCCAACCTCAAGGTCAACAAGAGCAAGTTGATAATGGACTTCCTCCACGCCAAGAGCAACATGAGGATGATTACCCTCCACGTCAAGGACGTCATCATCACCATCGCCCACAATACAATGAAGAGCACCGATATGGCAAGCTCAAGTTCACAATGCCCAAGTTCAATGGAACCAATGATCCCGAAGAGTACCTCTCATGGGCATTGAAGGTCAACAAAATCTTTCGTTTGCATAACTATGAGGAAGAGAAGAAGATCGCTATGGCATCACTTGAGTTCCAAGACTATGTGCTCATATGGTGGGAACAAGTCCTTGAGCGCCGACAAGCAAGAGGTGAACCTCCAATCACCACTTGGGCTCAAATGAAGGATGTCATGCGTGCACGCTTTGTGCCCACCTACTACAACCGTGATCTCTTCAAGAAGCTACAACTCCTCAAGCAAGGAACAAAGATTGTTGAAGAATACTACAAGGAAATGGAGATTGCCATGATTCGAGCCAATGTCACGGAAGATGATGAGCAAACAATGGCACGATTCTTGAATGGACTCAATCATCCCATCAAGAAGATCGCCGACTTCCAACCCTACTCCAACCTCATTGAGCTCGTGCATCAAGCTACAAAGGAGGAACGTCAAGTGCAAGATGACTTCAAGTACGCCAAGTACTCCTCCAAGACATACGGCTTCTCCAACAACCAAGCTTCAACAACTACTCCAACTTCGACATCAACCAAGCCTTCTCCAAGCAACGACGACAAGTCAAGTTACAAGAAAACTTCCACAAGTTCAAGTCGTCTTCCTCCTACTACAAGAAACCTCAAGCCGCATGCTTCATCATCTACTCCAACCGATGAGACCGTCAAAACAAGCTCTTTCAAGTGTTTCACTTGCGGCGGCCGAGGCCACAAGTCCTACGAATGCACCAACAAGCGCACCATGATACTCAACGATGATGGCACCTATGACTCAATGAGTGAAGATGAAATGGAAGCTATTGAGCAAGTGGCCATGCACCGGCGCGTGAACGAGGATGAAGATGATCAAGTGTTTTGTGATGAAGATACGAGCCCCGCTCTTGTTGTCTCCAAGGTCTTGACACTTCAACATCAACAAGAAGAAGACCAACGATGCCACATCTTCCACACAAAGGCCGACATCAATGGACGATCCGTCAAGGTCATCATCGATGGAGGTAGTTGCCACAACTTGGCAAGCGAAGAACTATGCTCCAAGCTCCAATTGGTCAAGAAGAAGCACCCGCACCCCTACAAGGTTCAATGGCTAAGTGACTCTGGCACTATACGAGTTGAGCATACGGTCCTAGTATCCTTCAAAATTGGTGCATATGAGGACACTTTGGAGTGTGATGTGGTCCCAATGACCGTTTGCCACCTCCTCCTTGGTCGGCCATGGCAATTCGACCGTGGTGTCTTCCACAATGGGCGTACAAACCACTATAGCTTCAAGATGAAAGGCAAAGAATATGTCCTACGACCCATGTCTCCTAGTCAAGTGATAGCCGACAAACAAGCCACCAACCAAAGAGAGAAGAGTGAGAAAGTGAGCCACCAAAAAGTGAGTGAGAGCCACAAGCCAAATTTGAGCGCCTCTTCGCCTAGAGAGAAAAACCTCATACTATTTGCCACCAAAAGTGAGATGAGAGAAGTGTGTGAGAACCCATCGAGTGTGATGCACTTTGTCCTTGTGTGCAAGGATGGAGAAACAAAAACTAACACCATTCACGAGCTACCTTTGGTGTTTCAATATCTTTTGCAGGAATTTCACGATGTTTTCCCCGATGAGCTACCTCCAGGTCTACCTCCTCTACGAGGCATTGAGCATCGAATCGACCTCATCCCCGGAGCGCCACTTCCAAACAAAGCTCCATACCGTGTCAATCCCGAAGAAACCAAGGAGATTCAACGACAAGTACAACAACTAATCGACAACGGTCATGTACATGAAAGCTTAAGCCCTTGTGCCGTACCCGTTATACTTGTGCCTAAGCCCGATGGAAGTTTCCGCTTGTGTTCCGATTGTAGACCTATAAATGCTATCACCATGCGCTATAGGCATCCCATTCCTCGCTTAGATGATATGCTTGATGAACTTAGTGGAGCCAACTTTTTCTCAAAAATTGATCTTAAAAGTGGCTATTATCAAATCCGCATTCATGAGGGTGATGAGTGGAAAACTGCTTTCAAAACCAAATTTGGCTTATATGAGTGGTTGGTCATGCCTATGGGTTTGTCGGAAGCACCCGGAACTTTTGTGCGTCTCATGCATCATGTACTTCGTCCATACATTGGAATCTTTGTTGTGGTTTACTTCGATGATATTCTTGTGTATAGCAAAACCATGAAAGAGCATCTTGATCATGTTAAGCTTGTTTTGCAAACACTTTGAAAGGAAAGTCTTTATGCCAACTTGAAAAAATGCACTTTTGGCGTTGACAAAGTGGTTTTCTTGGGTTTTGTTGTCTCTTCCAAGGGTGTCCATGTTGATGAAACTAAAATTAAAGCAATTAATACTTGGCCCCAACCCACCAATTTGCAACAAGTGTGAAGTTTCCTTGGTCTTGGAGGTTTTTATCGTCGCTTTGTGAAAAACTTTAGCACTATTGCAGCTCCTTTGCATGCTTTGAGTAGGAAGAATACTCCTTTTGTTTGGGGATCTTTGCAATCCAACGCTTTTGATGAGCTCAAGTCTTTGCTTACTCATGCTCCGATTCTTGCTTTGCCCAATTTTGACAAAACTTTTGAGGTTCATTGTGATGCAAGTGGTACCGGAATTGGCGGAGTTTTAATGCAAGAAAAACGAGCCATTGCTTATTTTAGTGAAAAACTCTCTGGTGCTCAACTTAACTATCCCGTGTGTGACAAGGAATTGTATGCTTTAGTGCATGTACTACATGTTTGGGAACATTATCTTAGACCTCATGAGTTTGTCATCCATACCGATCATGAAACGCTTAAGTACTTGAAAGGTCAAACTAAATTGAACAAGCGTCATGCCAAATGGAGTGAATTTATTGAATCTTTCCCATATGTGATCAAGTACATTAAGGGAAAAGAAAATGTAGTTGCCGATGCACTTTCACGCATATGCATGCTTGTCACCCAACTTGAGTTGAATGTTATTGGCTTTGAGCACATCAAAGATTTGTATGCTAGTGATCCATATTTTGCACCTCATTATGCTAAATGTTTGACGCATACATCTTGGGAAAAATATTACCTCAAGGATGGTTATCTTATGAGAGCTAACAAACTATGCATTCCCGAGTCTTCTCTTCATTTGCTCCTTTTGCAAGAGGCTCATGGCGGTGGACTCATGGGACATTTTGGACGCGACAAGACCTTCGCCACGCTCTCCATGAACTACTTTTGGCCCAAGATGTTTCGAGACGTCTCACGCTTCACCACCCGATGCTCTACATGCCGCAAAGCTAAGTCAAAAGCTCAATCTCATGGTCTTTACATGCCTCTTCCTATACCATATCAACCTTGGGAAGACATTAGCATGGACTTTGTACTTGGTTTGCCTAGAACTCAAAATGGAATGGATTCCGTGTTTGTTGTTGTGGATCGATTTTCTAAGATGGCACATTTCATTCCTTGCAACAAGGTAGACGATGCTTCACATATTGCAAATCTCTTTTCTAGGTAAATCTTGCGCCTCCATGGCGTACCAAAGACAATCGTCTCTTCACATATTAAAAATACTTGCAAACTGATGTGTTAAAGGGCATGTCCGTCCCTTTTAGGTAACGATGCCAGAAATTGGCTCATGGACGGGAGAAAGTTGTAATAGATTGAATAAATAGTTCGCGAATAAAATAAAGTGCATCAAAGTATGTGTGTTTTTGGATTAATAGATCTAAAAATAAGAGCTAAGAAAAATAGATCTCGAAGGTAAATATAATAAACAAGAGACCCTAGGGCCATAGATTTCACTAGTGGCTTCTCTCGAGAAAAATAGCATACGGTGGGTAAACAAATTACTGTTGGGCAATTGATAGAACTTCAAATAATCATGACGATATCCAGGCAATGATCATTATATAGGCATCACCTCCAACATTAGTAGACCGACTCCTGCCGGCATCTACTACTATTACTCCACACGTCGACCGCTATCCGTCATGCATCTAGTGTATTACATTCATGGTAAAATGGAGTAATGCAATAGGAATGATGACATGATGTAGACAAGATCTATTTATGTAGAAATAGGCCCCATCTTGTTATCCTTAATTCAATGATACATACGTGTCGGTTACCCTTCTATCACTGGGATCAAGCACCGTAAGATCGAACCCATCACAAAGCACCTCTTCCCATGGCAAGAAAAATCGATCTAGTCGACCTAAATAAAACAAAGATTTGAAGAAGAAATACGAGGCTATATGTAATCATGCATATAAGAGATAAAAATACTCAAATAACTTTCATGGATAAAAACATAGATCTGATCATAAACTCAAAGTTCATCAGATCCTAACAAACACACCGCAAAAAGAGTTACATCAAATAGATCTCCAAGAGACCATTGTATTGAGAATCACAAGAGAGAGAGAGAGAGAGAGAGAGGCAGCCATCTAGCTACTAACTACAGACCCATAGGTCTACAATGAACTACTCACGCATCATCGGAGAGGCACCTATGAGGATGATGAACCCCTCTGTGATGGCAGGCAGATTGGATCTATGGTTTCTAGAACTTGAGATGGTGGAATTGATTTTTGTCGAATCCCCTAGGGTTTATGGAATAATGGGGTATTTATAGAGCAAAGAGGCGGTGCAGGAGGCGACCGAGGTGGGCACAACCCACCTAGGCGCGCCCTGGTGGGTTGTGCTCCCCTCGGAGCCACCCTTAGGTAATTTCTTAGCCCATCATGTGTTTTCTAGTCCAGAAGAAATCACCAAAATGTTGCACTGCATTTGGACTCTGTTTGGATTGATTTCCTACGAAATAAAAAACAAGCAAAAACCAGCAACTGGCACTGGGCACTATGTCAATAGGTTAGTCCCAAAAAATGATATAAAGTTGCTATAAAATGATTGTAAAACATCCAAGAATGATAATATAACAACATGGAACAATCAAAAACTATAGATACATTGGAGACGTAACAGTGGTCATGATGTCTTTGCTGAGTGCTTTGCTCTGGTCATCTTCCCAGACTCACAAGCACTACACAGATGATCTTTGATGAATTTGACACCCTCGATGCCAATGGTGTACTTCTTCTTGAAGAGAATGCTCAAATTCCTCATGCCAGCATGTCCAAGTCATTGATGCCATAGCTAGCATTGTGAAGCTTTTGCCAAGAGACATATGGGAGGCTGAGGACCTAGAGAGAAATCTACAATGTACAAATCACCTCTCCTAAAGCCTTCGATGACTTTGGATTTGTCAGAATCCAACAACACAATACATCCATATTTGCCAAAGATGACAATCATATCAAGATCACAAAGCATTTAGACATACATGAGGTTGTATCCAAGGGATTCAACGAGCATCACCTTTTCCATGTGATGATACTTTGAGTTAGCAACCTTACCTAGACCCAATACCTTGATTTTTCCTTTGTTAGCATAGGTGATATGCTTTAGATGAGATGGAGTTATAGCATTGGTGAGGAGATTCCTATCACCAGTCATGTGATTCGTGCAGCCATTGTCCATGACCCATTCAATGGCTTTGGGTGTGTCATCCTGTAAAAGCATTAGTCTGACTTACAAATTCATATACTTCAGAGTGAAGAATATGATGATATATTTCATCAGTAGACAGTAGTGTAAGCAACATAGGGGTGTGTTAAATGAGGTATTCATTTCATCATGTTTAGTTTGCGTCCCAACAAGCACTTGTCAGGTCTTCGATAAATTCATCAGAATTTACTATTGTCTGAATACCTGACCCTGTAGAAGAGATTAGTTCTTCTTCTTAACCACGGACATTTGAATGGGTGGCTAAGAAGCAATGTAACACAATGTATTGATAGAGTACTTAGGCATTGATGAATATGCATTTCTCTTCATAGAGGGGTTATAGTACTCAAATGAATATGCAGTGAAAGAAATTGTTTGAAGATTTGTGAATGTAATGGTTTGAAGAATAATGCACATATTCATGAGATTGCTATTTGGTTCCCTGTGAAGAAGAAGCATTTGTGCGACCATAAGTAGGTCTGTGATGATTTGACATCTTTGGTCCATGTGAAGAGTTTGCCCTAGGGTATTTCTTCTTCATCGGTGGTGTCACGATGACATTCACCTGCATATTTGGAAGAAGGCTTTTGGGCACCCAGATTTTCTTCACCGGGAGACCGTTCCTGCAGTTAGTACCAATGAATCTGGCAAATACCTCATTTTTCTAGTTTTTGAACAACTTATAGTTGGAGTCAAATGACTCATTTGAAGAATATGAGGTATCACCGTTGTAACCAGATACGTGGATGGATCAACTGGAGGTCCTTTTGCAGCAACCCATGTGGTTTTGGGATACTGCTCATGTTTCCAATATGATCCATCAACATTGAGCTTTCTCTCAAAGGCAATACCCTCTTTCCTAGGGTTCCTGTTCAGAATCTACTTCTTGAGCACATCACAAAGAGTTTGGTGCCATTTGACATACAATTCTTCCAATGCTTAGTTGAGGGGATTAAAACCACATAGGCAGTTGAAGATATTGCAGTAACTAAAGCATTTGAACATTAAGCTAGAGAATTTGCATTTTCACGTTCTAAGCATTTTGAGCAAGGGCAAAAATTTATTCCTGAGCGGTACTGGTCTGTTGAGCGAGTAATGAATGATTCTCTTTCTGAAGATCATCATGAGACGCTCTCAATTTCTCGAGATCTTGCTTCCTTTCAAGAAACCCATTGGAAAATTTCTCGTGTGCGGCTGAGAAGGCAACATGACGACTTTCAAGTTCACCATTCTTTGACTAAAGGCGTCTGAGGTCTTGAGACAAAGCTTGACTATGATCCATTTCCTCATCTAACAGATCTTCACTTTTGTCTAGCAGCTTTTGCATCCTTTCCATAGCAGTTTGTTGGTGCAATATTTGCCCTCCTATGTTTTGGAGATTGTTGATAGAAACAGGCATGGACTGATTTGTTTGCTAGTGCATACAGAGAGAAATAGTCCATGCAGAACCGAAGAAAATGCCATCTTCGGTGTCAAGTTCGAGGAACTTGACCGAAGAATATCTGCGCTGCAAAGAAGAATGAGCTACATCTGTTGAAGTCGTGTAGGTGAGAAGATTGATGTGAAGGAGTTAGCCCACTAAAATTCATTGCTGATGTGAAGCAATTGGTTCGGAGTTTCTGTCCGAAGAAATTGACTGTGGCGAATGGAAATCAAAGACAAAGTGAAGATGTAGCATTCATTTCGTTGTTCTTCTTTCATTTAATTGAGTCATAGGACCTCTGTACTATTAAGAGGGGTATAGGTTCTTGAAGCTTAGATCCGTTGTGATGCTTAGCTCAAACGTATGCAAGATTGAGAGAAATCTTTTTATGTTTTGGATGATTACCTGGCAGAAGTAGATGTGGTTCTTCATGCTACATGATATATCTTTTGAACTGAGGAGTTAGCATTACTTGGTCCACAAGGAATGTTACTGCTGTGCTCAATTTTTGACTGTTGGACTCGTGTCGTTTGGCCATTGGCTGCTCCACATGTCCAATTTGGTCATTTCCCATCAGGTAAGCCTGCGGCTATAAATAGCCACCCCTCTCCAACATTGCCCGTTGGCTGCTCCGCTTAAGATTTCGAGAAGATTGATTGAGCAACCCCTCTCCGAGTGATTTGAGTTTAAGATCCACTGAGAGAAAAACCAAGAGCCCAAACTTCGACAGTGGTTGAGCATCATAGTAGTTCTGAGTTAGAGTTCTTGTACCTGTTACTATTGAGAGCTGCACACTCTCTAGACGGATAGGTGGCGGCTCAAGTGTTGAAGAGTTGTTGTCTTCACCGAGCAAGATCTTCAGCAACCAAGATTCATTATGGTTTGCGAAGAGGGTCTGTCGAAGGTTTTGAGATCACTGACAAGTATCTACCACAAGTGAAATCAACTAGAGTCCGATCAACTCTGAGTTGAAGGAGAATAGGGCGAAGAGAGTTTATCTTCTGTGTTAAATCATGAACGCTCCAACCAAACATAGTCCTTTGGCAGAAGGGCAAACTAGTCTACCAAATCCATCTGCCGTCATCGAGCACCACTTGTTCATCCTACTTTACTGCATTACCTTCAACAGTTTGCCTTCATGGTCTATGACGATAGTTTATCTGATCAACCATTGTCTGTTGCATATCTTTCATATCTGCCATCTTTGTCATTCGTATCTATTAATATTCGTGCTCATTTTTTTGCATTCTCATCTTTCAATTTAGGTGTCCCAGTCATATATATTTCTTCTCGTACTCATCTTGTTTAGACTGGTGTGTTCTCACTATATTACTTTCTTTCACCTAGACATGTTATATATCTTGCTTCTACATGTGTTCGTGTGTTGTATTACTATCATTATAGTCAAACCTGTGATATCTCAAGCCCGTGCCATAATTGGTTCCTACGTCCATAGATATGCTTCTCAACATCCCACTTGATTGAGTTCGTTTCTATTGTACTTTATTTCCGCTGCTGTGTTTGGGATTAACATCAAAACATTTGCAAGAATTTTTGAATCTCCCATTCACCCCCTCTGGTTGATATACTCTCGGTCCTAACAATTGGTATTAGAGCAGGTACTCCCTGTCTCTGCATATTAAAGGTCTAACACCCTTGGAGTTTTTAGTATGTCGCATGCAGGTAGATCCTCGCACTCTGAAAGGTTTCCTATCTTCGATGGAAATGACTATTCTACTGGAAAGAAAGAATGAGAATCAGAATTCAAGCCATTAACATGGATCTGTGGCAGATTGTGGAAAATGTATACACCATTCAGCAACCTGATGATCCCAATTCTGATGACAAAGCTATACCGCGGTTGAATGCACAAGCAAAAGATATTATCTATAGCAGTCTTTTGAAAGACATTTTCATTCCGTTCCAAAAGCTTGATGCTGCAAAGCAACTCTGGGATGCGATCAAAAATGGTCATGAAGAATTTATCACCAGAATGTATCCTCACACTCAACTGTTGTCACAGCCCTAGAATATTGTTTGTAATTAGTTGCATCAGCATCCATGCATTATGTTTGATTTCAAAGGTGTTTGAAATGGATTGCTAAACCCTAGCACCAAACATAATTCAAATAGGTTCAACTCAAAATGTTTTCAATGAAACCAAGATGCCCTTTAAAAATGTTCATGATATAGTGAAAAGGGTGACAATCTTATCCAGTGGTGATGCATATTTTCAATGGTATTTTTGGTCTTTGAATTAGGTCACTAAGTATTTGAATTGGGGCTATAAATTTCTATAAATAATGCGCTGGCCCTAATAATTCTGAAACTTTGTGTGGAGCCCTGGAATAATTATTTCAGCATCAACGAAAGGTTTTAGAATTTACAAAATTGATTTGGTACAGTAACCAAATTCAAACTAACATGCAAAATAGAAAAACAGAAAGAAGTTAGGAAAACAGAAGAGAGAGATAACACCTTACTTGTGCAGCCCAACCCTGTAGCATGCCCAGCCACCAGTGGCTTCCTCGTCTTCTTCCTTTGGCCAATAGGCAGAGCAAGGCCGTGGAGACATCGCATGCATCAGCCTCCACCTCTTTCCTGCCTGCCTCCTCCTTGATGCACACGGACAACGCCATGCACCACCTGTACCCTATGTCGCTCTTCCCCGTGCCTTCCCCTCTCCTCTGTCTCTCTCGCTCGCTCTCCCCCTCATGCGCCCGAGCCCGCCACCATGAGCTGCCGCGCCCACTGCCGTCGCCTTGCCTCCCGGAGCTATCCAGAGCCTCTGCCTCCTCGCGCTTCACCTTTGCATCGAAGGAAGGAAGCATGGAGGCACGAGCAGCAGCCATCATCTTCGTCTTCGAGTTTGGCCATCGACGACCGCCTCCGCCGATTAGTCGTCTCTGGAACGCCTCCGAGCCCGCTGACCGTCCCCACGAGTTCACTGTGAGGCCCCGCACTGCTCCCCTCTCTTTCCCTTGCTCCAACCCATGCCAAGCTAGCTTCCTCATCATGCCGAGCTCCAGTCGCCGCCATGGCTGATGAATCCAGTGCCCTCGATTCCCTCGGCTAGCCCCCATGGCACCATCATGCTTGCTACTGCCCTGCAGCCCCGCGCACGCAACTGACCGAACTCCGGCAGCGGCCCAGCTCGTTGCCACTGCTGTTACACGCCGCACTAGGGCACCACGCGGCCACCACTGGATGCGACGAACTATCAGCTCGCCGTAGCCGCAAACCACGCCCGAAATGATGCTCTGTAGCGCCGCCCTGAGCAATGCCACTGAGCCATTGCCATGGGATATGGTCACCAGCGGCTGAGCAGCGTTCGCTGACGTGGCGTGGGTTAGGTTAGCACTAATCACACCCCTATGTCACTAATAGTGGGTCCCAAAGGGTTAATTAACCGACTAACAAAATACTTAGTATTAAATTAATCGGATGGACCCCACACGTTAGTGTTGACTTGCTGACGTGGCTGTTGACCCGACCCCACCTGTCTGCGACCCTAGGCAACACTGAGTCACTGACCAGTGGGCCCCAGAGGTCAGGTTTGACTATGGATGGCTCAGTTGACTGCTAACATCAGCATGATGTCATGCTGACGCAGTAAACTGTTTTTTGGATTTTCAATATATCAGAAATGATTTATTAAATTCAGAAATTTGCCTAAACTTCTAAAATCATAGAAAATAATCTATAACACCAAATTAACTAATTTATATATGAAAAATGATCAAAAAATCCAATCTATCTGTACTACTTCATGCATATTGTAACAACATAAGGCTCCTGTATATGACAATTTTAATAAATGGCATTTGAAATATCGCATATTGAGTTTGAATTTGAACCTTTGGTTTAAACCAACTTCATTTAATCTGGTTGCTAGTTGCATTAGCTCAATCAACAACATATTGCCATGTCAAGATCATGCATCATATTGTTGCATTGCATTGATTGTGTTCCTTCTCTGTTGCCCGTGTTTGTCCCCTCTCAGTAGATGTTGTTTCGATGATGGATTGATGACACTCATGAAGATACAATGCTATCTTCAGAAGTGCCAGGCAAGCAAACCCCCTTTGAGCATTCTGATACAATCTCACTCTCTCGCTCCTGCTCTCTTTTACTGCATTAGGACAACAATGATTTAACTGTTACATGTTGTGGTAGTTGAACCCTTTCCTCTGCATGACCTATCTTTGAGACAGTAAATAGTTGAAACCCACTAGCATGAGTAGGAGTTGTTTGAGCCATGATGTGCCTACTCATTCATGCTTTCTTGTAATGCCTGCTATGCTTACAGTTGTGTCGGGTCTGATTCATCTGGGATGGATTGGAATGGTGGTGAACCTGTCCTACTTTTGAGAGCTAAGTATGTGAACATGATTTGGTAAAGGTAGAGATGAGAGGCCATGTAGGAGTACATGGTGGGTTGTCTCATTGGTACCGTCCTTAGGAACTGAGTTCGGTGTCTATGATCTAAGACAGTTACTACCACACATTGGGTTCCGGTAACTCGACCCCTCTCGGCTTATTAACCGCCTTGATCTCTGTCCAGGAGTTGCAACTAGTTTTTGGTGTTTGTAGATAGTGCTAGTAGTCTACCAAGTGGCACCCAGTACAGGTGGGTTTGGGATAGACTAGGTGCAATGGCATGGTGTACCAAGTGGCACCCAGATGGTGGGCTTAGGAACCCTGCTCACATCGTTTGGGGCGTGATGGAAACCTCGGCCGGACTCCATTGCAGATGGAACCTGAATTGGTGATAAACCTGGACTGGAGTCTTGCATGGTTACTCATGTCATGGCCAATACCCTCGCCTGGCTTCCGCTTGAAGGTTGCTGAGATACATGACATTTACATGGTGCTAAGTGGCGAGAGCGTGTGTGAAGAAGTACACCCTTGTAGGGTTAACATGATCTATTTGAATTGCCACATCCGCGTTAATGGACTACTGGGTTGCTTATGCAGTTCATAGACAAGTGAAAGTGGATACTCTAAAATGTGCAAGATAAGCGTGAGTTCTATGGATGCCCTTCTTGTAGGGAGACAGGAACAGATCCATAGTGGTGTATTGATATGGTGAATATGTGGACTCATGTGCGCCACCTCAAAAGAGTTACCAGCAGTCGTAGTACAAGATAGCCATCGAGTCAAAGATGGCTTTGTCACGCCCAAGATGCGACCCTATCCTAAAGGAACTCGAAGGTCCCACCAAGGATAGAAGAGCATCTTGAAGACGCTTTTGCAAGGTGGATATCATTACATCAACATTACATAATAGATGGGGATACATACAAAAGGCATACAATGCCACACGAATACAACATCATCTTACATAAGAGCACCATCCGAGTATGGATGAAACACAAATAGAAACTCAAACAACATCCACCCTGCTAGCCCAGGCTGCCGACTTGGAACCTATCCCCTGATCGAAGAAGAAGCAGAAGAAGAACTCCAAAACAAGCAAACATCGCTCTCGCGTCATGATCATCGCAAAAACCTGTACCTGCAACTGTTGTTGTAGTAATCTGTGAGCCACGAGGACTCAGCAATCCCATTACCATGGGTATCAAGACTAGCAAAGCTTAATGGGAAAGAAAAGGGGTAAAGTGGTGAGGTTGCAGCAGCGACTAAGCATATATGGTGGCTAACATACGCAAACAAGAGCGAGAAGAGAAGCAAAGGAACGGTCGTCAACTAGTAATGATCAAGAGGTGATCCTGAACTCCTACTTACGTCAAACATAACCCAAAAACCGTGTTCACTTCCCGGACTCCGCCGAGAAGAGACCATCACGGCTACACACGCGGTTGATGCGTTTTAGTTTGGATCTGGTGTCAAGTTATCTACAACCGGACATTAACAAATTCCCATCTGCCACATAACCGCGGGCACGGCTCTCGAAAGTTTAAACCCTGCAGGGGTGTCCCAACTTAGCCCATGATAAGCTCTCGCGATCAACGAAGGATATTCCTTCTCCCAGGAAGACCCGATCAGTCTCGGAATCTCGGTATACAAGACATTTCGACAATGGTAAAACAAGACCAGCAAAGCCGCCCGATGTGCCGATAAATCCCGATAGGAGCTGCACATATCTCGTTCTCAGGGCAACATCGGATGAGACTAGCTACGAGTAAAACCAGACTTCGAGTTACCCCGAGGTGGCCCCGCAGGCAGCTCAGTTCGGACTAGCACTTAGACAAGCACTGGCCCAGGGGGGCTAAAATTAAGATGACCCTCGGGTTGGTCGACCCAAGGGAAGGGTATAGGTGGTGGTGAGGCAAATGGTTAAACCAAGGTTGGGCCTTGCTGGACAAGTTTTATTCAAAGCGAACTGTCAGGGGGGGGTCCCATAAATCACCCAACCGCGTAAGAAAATGCAAAATCCGGGAACATAACACCGGTATGATGGAAACTAGGGTGGCAAGAGTGGAACAAAACACCAGGCTTAAGGCCGAGCCTTCCACCCTTTACCAAGTATATAGATGCATCAATTACATAAGAGATATTGTGATATCCCAACATAACCTTGTCCACCATGGAGAAATCTTCACTTCACCTGCAACTAACAACGCTATAATAGGGGCTGAGCAAAGCAGTAACATAGCCAAATAACGGTTTGCTAGGAAGGGTGTCAAAGGTTAGAGGTTCATGGCAATTTGGGAAGGCTTGAAGAACAAGTTATAGGAAGCGTAGCAACACGATAGAACGAAGCAACTAGCATAGCACTGATAGTAGTGAGATCCAGGGTAGCGATCATCTTGCCTGAAATCCCGCAAGGAAGAAGAACGAGTCCATGAATAAGATGAAGCCACGAAGACGAACCAAGCATAGACGAACGAATCCTCACGATCGCAACGAAACGGGAACTATCGAGAAGAAGCACACAACATGGTAAACACACCACACATGGACAAGGCATGATGCACAACAAGCATGATGCATGACAAAGCTACGTGAAGCTACTCATGGCAAGAGATGATGCAAACAAGAACAACACATCAAGGCAAGTTTAAATGAGGCCGGAAACAACATATAACAATTCCGGTAAGTCCTCATATGCATATTTCAAAATTGGTCCAGATCTGAACAAACCTTATGTGCAAGTTGTTAAACAGCAATTTAAAGAGCACCAAGAGGATCTACACAAAACTCTAGTCAAGTTACATATAAAGTTCATTTAGTTCGAAGCTACGGTCTAGAAGATATGAGCAAAACAAATTAAGCATGGCATTGATGCAAAATGCATAAAAACATCAAGCAAACACCTCAAAACAAGGATGCAACATGATTATATGAAACTACATGCAAAAACAAGCAAGTTTCATATAGAGCACACTCAAAACGGAGCAACGGTTCAACACACACACTCTATACAAGTCATAGCAACAATCTGTCCATAACAACAACTAGGCATCTTACAAGCATCAAAACAACAAGCTACAGCACCCCAACATAAGAACAAAGGCATGGCCATCAAGTACAGGTAAAGCATGACAAAACATGAACAATGAGCTATCTCCAGAAACAACTAGAACATGCTCAAAAGGACATGGTAAGATTGCAAATAATAACAGTTTCAGACTTTGCAGAAATAACATCAGGTTGCAATGTTTAGAGCTATAAAACAGCATATTACAGGAACTTAACATGGCAAACAAAGGCATGGAATGAATCTACTAATGGCATAGAACAAGTGTCCCTTACTAACCATGAGCCAAAAAGGATCAGAAGATAAGATGGCACCCATGTAAACATGGCAAGTTATATTACAAATTCAAACATGGTAGGAACAACAATAAGTAGGCATGTTGGTGAGCTCGAAACACTCACTACAGAGCAATACATGGCATGTAAAGGCAACCAACAGTAAGAAGACATGTTTGGGAAGCTATACATGGCAAGAGCAAGGTCATAGGGTGCATGGATCACTAGCAAACAATCATGGAAACATTGAACTTAATGTTAACAGGCTGACAACAACCATTATTTAGCAACTTTGGAGCAATATTAGAACATGATACAGCAGGCTATAAATGCAACCAGGGGCATGAATGGATAGAGCATGACATGTATAACAAATCATCCTTAGTGAACATCTCTAGAATAATGCACGAAATGACTTGTAGCAGCAGGTTTACATAGCAACAAAATATAACAGAATCTATCAGGAAAACAGCAATAGGAAGTACCCTACTTAACAAGCGTGATGCACTCACCATACAACTCACAAAAATACATGGATGGCACCATTGGGAATATGGCATGGCATAGATAAAAACACATGTAGACATCAACCTCATAGGATGCACACATCAAACATAGCAAAAATGACAAATCAGCATGTTATAACAGATTCAGCAGGTTAACATCAACATGCACTCTTCCAACAGCATTTCGGGCACCAAGATGAGCTGCAATGAAAATGATGCAATGAGATGAAATGATGTACTCGTTGAGGCGAACAATTCGACATATTACACGCACGAAACGAAGCTACGGATGCAGAGATACGATGCGATGAACATGGCATGATTATGCAAAATAACTTCAGGACTTGGTGAAAAACGGAGGGGGGGGGGGGAAGTCAACCTTCGGGATTTCGGATCTGGCACGGATTACGAAGATCGCCTGAGCTGCACGACGGCGAGGAAGAAGAGGCGGCCGGAGCTTGAGGAGACCGCCGGAGAGGGCGGGGATGCCGGATCCGGGGCGCGGGGCGGCGAGGAGGCGACGTGGGGGCGACGTGGGCCGGCTCCGGTGGCCGGGGCGGGACGCCGGCGGCGGAGGCGGACGTTCGAGGGGCGGCATCGGGCGGTGAAGGGCGGCTCGGCGAGTGGCGGAGGAGGCCGGGCGACGGGGGCGGGAGGCGGCGCGCGGACGGGAGGCGGCGGCGGCCGGCGGGAGCGGGTGCACCCACGGGCGAGGCAGCCCGGGCGATGGCGGTGGCGGGCTCGCGCGGGCCCGCGGCGAGCCTGGCGGGCCGCGCGGCGGCGGAGGAGAGAGAGGAGGCGCGGGGCGACGTGGCGCCTCCTGGTTGGGCGCGGGAGGCGGCAGAGCTGAGGTGTCGCCGTCTGATTGGCCGGAGTGAGGTGGAGGCTGGACATGTCCGGCGCGGGCGGACGCGTTCGGCGGCGCGAGGAGGAAAACTGCTAGGGTTAGGGTGGATTCATCCGCGAATTTCGGGGGAGGGTGTGTTTATATAGGTAGAGGGAGCTAGGAGAGTCCAAATGAGGAGCCGTTTTCGCCCACACGATCGTGATCGAACGACCGAGAGCATGGAGGAGACTTAGATGGGTTTCGGGCCACTTTGGACGGGTGTTGGGATGCAACTCAAAGAGGGCTTCTACGGTTACCCGGTTAACCGTTGGAGTATCAAACGACCTCCAAATGACATGAAACTTGACAGGCGGTCTACCGGTGCTATACCAAGGCCGCTTGACAAACCTCGGTCCATTCCGAGAAAGTTTGACATCCGGTCACAACGAGAGACAAAAGGGAAACGCCAGGGGACATAGGGGTGCCGGATTGCAAAACGGACAACGGGGAAAATGCTCGGATGCACGAGACGAACACGTATGCAAAAAGAAATGCACATGATGACATGATATGAAATGCATATGATGACATGGCAAAGTGCAACACGCAAGCAAATGACATGGCAACGACGGCAAATAACTGGCAGACACCTGGCGCAACGAATCCGGGGCGTTACAACACTACTCCACTAACAAGAGATCTCGTCCCAAGATCTTAGGACCGAGACGGAAGAGAAAAGGGATGGGGTGAAACAAGAACTCAAGAGAAGAAGCAAAGAATCGAGAGCACTCGAGAAGGAAAAGAGGAACGACGAGAATGACGGAATCGAAAGCTCACGGAATCAGATAGACTATGAAACCACTCCGGTTAGAACGAGATAAGAAACGAATAAGACTGAAAGGATTTAGGCGGCACTCTGGCTGAAAATGGAAGGATTAGAACACGAACTTGAGAGGATGGAATGATACTTGAAGAAGACATGACACAAAACCTCCGGAAAGAATTGAAAGAGTTGAATGAAAAGAACTTAGAAGGAAGGATTGAATGAAGTTGTTGAGAAAATCAACAACGAAAGAATAAGCTTGTTGTGGACTTATGGAAAACATCTCAAAATTATGTGGTGATCTCCGACCACAAGCAGAAAAGATTGAATAGCTGAGAAGAACGAAGAAATGCAAAACTCCACTTCAAAAGAATACGGAGAATTAATTGCACTTCGAGATGTGAGAAGAAAAGATACTTGAACTCCACCAACAAGAATCTTGATGAAGTCTTGAAGAATGAATTGAATCATGGAGAACCACCATGAAGAACTCCGGTGACAAAAGGATGATGAGATTGAATGAAGGATGAAAGAATAAGATGAGCCTTGCGATGATTTAGATGGAGGTTCCGACGAGATGGCCGAGGAAATTGAACTCCGAAAAAGAAAAAAAAATGAAAACACTTGGAACTAGAATTTATTCATGAAGAACAAACTCCGAAGGAAGGGATTACTCACTTGGATGAAATGAGAATAAGATTTATTGTATGCTTATCCTTCATCAATTAAATTGACGACAAGCAATGGATTTTTCATACTACTTATTCTCCTTGAAAGGATTAAGAAGTGACATATTGCAAACTTTGAGAAAGTCTTCATGAACCACCGGTAGGATTCGAAAGAACAAATGGATTAAAATGATAATCAAGGAAAAAGAATCTGAAAGAACCACCGTGCGAATTCGAAAATGACTGATGAAAGAGACTTAATCACCGGGAAGAATTAGAAGAACAAATATGCTTGAGGGGATTTAGATGCAAAGAACAAAGAGATCATGAGCCAATTAAAGAACACTTGAACGAAGCACCGGGGTAATTGGTGATAACGGTAGCTGAAATGTGAGGAGGAAGAATTCTTCTGGAACGATGGCCTCCGGTGAAATTAAACGGGAAAACAACTTCTGATATACTCCGGATGGATGAAAAGAATTTGCATGACTTGAAACAATTTGATAGGATAACATCGAGCTAGCACCACGAATCTCCGGGAGAACGGACAAGATTTAAGAGAAATCTTCTTCTTCGGTCTTCAAATGGTGACGGAAAAAAACACCAAAATTACTAAGGTACTCCGGAAGAATGAAAAGCAAAGAGGTTGAGCCAACAATGAAAATGATTTGAAATCGATCTTAGAAAAGCATCTGACTGATGAAATCATACTTACGTCAGACTTGAAAAGAAATAGGAATGGCTCCGGAATAATTAGAAGAGTCAGGTAAGATCCTGGGAAAAGACCTGTGGGTTAGGGCCCACTAAGAGAAAAACACCGTTGAAAAAGGATGTTGAACAGATAGATGATGCACCGGAACAATTGAAATATTTGAATGAGGTGACAACCTCGAATTAACTCGAACACAGACGAATCTCTGAGATGTCTTGAACTCCGGAATGATTGAATGGCGAGAGGCGAACGAGCAGGGAAAACACTTGAGCCGAGGAAAGAATATGATCTACCGAAAACTTGAATTGAGTCCACCGGAGAAGAAAAAGAGATGATGAATGTCCACTGAGACGAGAATTCACCGGTTGAAAAGATCGATGGAAGACTGAAGAGGCTCCACACAAATGAAATTGATGCTCGAATAGAGACTCGGACTCCGGGAAGTAAAAGGGTGGGAAGGCGGGAAAAACAAAGACACTGGAAGGGGAGAAACCGATGAATAACTTGAAGAGAAAACACCGGTTGAAAACATTGAGGAAAAAAGCAAAGACTTCGCACGAGTAGGATGGATACTCGATTACGGACTTCGGTTTCAAGAGGAAGAAGGGAGGGCGGGTGGAAAAAGAAAACAACTGAGGATTGAACTTGGCAAAGATGAAGAGGCTCAAGTCAACTTGATGAGAAATGCACCGGATCAAAAGAGATAAGAACCAACGATCGGAAAACTAACTGCGTGAACCTAAACAAAAATTTGAAGGGGAAGAGGAGTAAATCAAAACACCTACGTCAAGATTCCTCACCAAAGCGACGAAGAGGCTGAGGAGTAAAAAGAATTCCTACTCTCCGATATAACTAGACTCTGAAAACAGTTTTCTTCTAGACTCAACAACGGCCAACAATCAAGGGGGCTCCTATGGTCGGTCGAGGCTCTGGTACCAACTTGTCACGCCCAAGATGCGACCCTATCCTAAAGGAACTCGAAGGTCCCACCAAGGATAGAAGAGCATCTTGAAGACGCTTTTGCAAGGTGGATATCATTACATCAACATTACATAATAGATGGGGATACATACAAAAGGCATACAATGCCACACGAATACAACATCATCTTACATAAGAGCACCATCTGACTACGGATGAAACACAAACAGAAACTCAAACAACATCCACCCTGCTAGCCCAGGCTGCTGACTTGGAACCTATCCCCTGATCGAAGAAGAAGTAGAAGAAGAACTCCAAAACAAGCAAACATGGCTCTCGCGTCATGATCATCGCAAAAACCTGTACCTGCAACTGTTGTTGTAGTAATCTGTGAGCCACGAGGACTCAGCAATCCCATTACCATGGGTATCAAGACTAGCAAAGCTTAATGGGAAAGAAAAGGGGTAAAGTGGTGAGGTTGCAACAGCGACTAAGCATATATGGTGGCTAACATACGCAAACAAGAGCGAGAAGAGAAGCAAAGGAACGGTTGTCAACTAGTAATGATCAAGGGGTGATCCTGAACTCCTACTTACGTCAAACATAACCCAAAAACCGTGTTCACTTCCCGGAGTCCGCCGAGAAGAGACCATCATGGCTACACACGCGGTTGATGCGTTTTAGTTCGGATCTGGTGTCAAGTTATCTACAACCAGACATTAACAAATTCCCATCTGCCACATAACCGCGGGCATGGCTCTCGAAAGTTTAAACCCTGCAGGGGTGTCCCAACTTAGCCCATGATAAGCTCTCGCGATCAACGAAGGATATTCCTTCTCCCAGGAAGAACCGATCAGTCTCGGAATCCCGGTTTACAAGACATTTCGACAATGGTAAAACAAGACCAGCAAAGCCGCCTGATGTGCCGACAAATCCCGATAGGAGCTGCACATATCTCGTTCTCAGGGCAACATCGGATGAGACTAGCTACGAGTAAAACCAGACTTCGAGTTACCCCGAGGTGGCCACGCAGGCAGCTCAGTTCGGACCAGCACTTAGACAAGCACTGGCCCGGGGGGGCTAAAATAAAGATGACCCTCGGGTTGGCTGACCCAAGGGAAGGGTATAGGTGGTGGTGAGGCAAATGGTAAAACCAAGGTTGGGCCTTGCTGGACAAGTTTTATTCGAAGCGAACTGTCAGGTGGGGGTCCCATAAATCACCCGACCGCGTTAGGAACGCAAAATCCGGGAACATAACACCGGTATGACGGAAACTAGGGCGGCAAGAGTGGAACAAAACACCAGGCATAAGGCCGAGCCTTCCACCCTTTACCAAGTATATAGATGCATTAATTAAATAAGAGATATTGTGATATCCCAACATAACCCTGTCCACCATGGAGAAATCTTCACTTCACCTGCAACTAACAACACTATAAGAGGGGCTGAGCAAAGCAGTAACATAGCCAAACAACGGTTTGCTAGGAAGGGTGTCAAAGGTTAGAGGTTCATGGCAATTTGGGGAGGCTTGAAGAACAAGTTATAAGAAGCGCAGTGAAGCGATAGAACAAAGCAACTAGCATAGCAATGATAGTAGTGAGATCCAGGGTAGCGGTCATCTTGCCTGAAATCCCGCAAAGAAGAAGAACGAGTCCATGAAGAAGATGAAGCCACGAAGACGAACCAAGCGTAGACGAACGAATCCTCACGATCGCAACGAAACGGGAACTATCGAGAAGAAGCACACAACATGGTAAACACACCACACATGGACAAGGCATGATGCACAACAAGCATGATGCATGACAAAGCTACATGAAGCTACTCATGGCAAGATATGATGCAAACAAGAACAACACATCAAGGCAAGTTTAAATGAGGCCGGAAACAACATATAACAATTCCGGTAAGTCCTCATATGCATATTTCGAAATTGGTACAGATCTGAACAAACCTGATGTTCAAGTTGTTAAACAGCAAGTTAAAGAGCACCAAGAGGATCTACACGAAACTCTAGTCAAGTTACATATAAAGTTCATTTAGTTCGGAACTACGGTCTAGAAGATATGAGCAAAACGAGTTAAGCATGGCATTGATGCAAAATGCATACAAACATCAAGCAAACACCTCAACACAAGGATGCAACATGATAATATGAAACTACATGCAAAAACAAGCAGGTTTCATATAGAGCACACTCAAAACGGAGCAACGGTTCAACACACACACTCTATACAAGTCATAGCAACAATCTGTCCATAACAGCAACTAGGCATCTTACAAGCATCAAAACAACAAGCTGCAGCACCCCAACATAAGAACAAAAGGCATGGTCATGAAGTACAGGTAAAGCATGACAAAACATGAACACTGAGCTATCTCCAGAAACAACTAGAACATGCTCAAAAGGACATGGTAAGATTGCAAATAATAACAGTTTCAGACTTTGCAGAAATAACATCAGGTTGCAATGTTTAGAGCTATAAAACAGCATGTTACAGGAACTTAACATGGCAAACAAAGGCATGTCATGAATCTACTAATGGCATAGAACAAGATTCCCTTACTGACCATGAGCCAAAAAGGATCAGAAGATAATATGGCACCCATGTAAACATGGCAAGTTATATTACAGATTCAAACATGGCAGGAACAACAATAAGTAGGCATGTTGGTGAGCTTGAAACACTCACTACAGAGCAATAAATGGCATGTAAAGGCAACCAACAGTAAGAAGACATGTTTGTGAAGCTATACATGGCAAGAGCAAGGTCATAGGGTGCATGGATCACTAGCAAACAATCATGGAAACATTGAACTTAATGTTAACAGGCTGATAGCAACATTATTTAGCAATTTTGGAGCAAGATAACAACATGATACAGCAGGCTATAAATGCAACCAGGGGCATGAATGTATAGATCATGACATGTATAACAAATCATCCTTAGTGAACATCTCCAGAATAATGCACGAAATGACTTGTAGCAGCAGGTTTACATAGCAACAAAATATAACAGAATCTGTCAGGAAAATAGCAACAGCAAGTACCCTACTTAACAAGCTTGATGCACTCACCACACAACTCACAAAAATACATGGATGGCACCATTGGGAAGATGGCATGGCATAGATAAAAACACATGTAGACATCAACCTCATAGGATGCACACATCAAACATAGCAAAAATGACAAATCAGCATGTTATAACAGATTCAGCAGGTTAACATCAACATGCACCCTTCCAACAGCATTTCGGGCACCAAGATGAGCTGCAATGAAAATGATGCAATGAGATGAAATGATGTACTCGTTTAAGCGAACAATTTGACATATTACACACACGAAACGGAGCTACGGGTACAGAGATACAATGCGATGAACATGTCATGATTATGCAAAATAACTTCGGGACTTGGTGAAAAACGGAGGGGGGGAAGTCAACCTTCGGGATTTCGGATCTGGCACGGATTAGGAAGATCGCCTGAGCTGCACGCCGGCGAGGAAGAAGAGGCGGCCGGAGCTTGAGGAGACCGCCGGAGAGGACAGGGATGCCGGATCCGGGGCGCGGGGCGGCGAGGAGGCGACGTGGGGGCGACGTGGGCTGGCTCCGGTGGTCGGGGCGGGACGCCGGCGGCGGAGGCGGACGTTCGAGGGGCGGCGTCGGGCGGTGAAGGGCGGCTCGGCGAGTGGCGGAGGAGGCCGGGCGACGGGGGCTGGAGGCGGCGGCGGCCGGCGGGAGCGGGCGCGCCCACGGGCGAGGCGGCCCGGGTGACGGCGGCGGCGGGCTCGCGTGGGCCTGCGGCGGGCCTGGCGGGCCGCGCGGCGGCGGAGGAGAGAGAGGAGGCGCGGGGCGACGTGGCGCCTCCTGGTTGGGCGCGGGAGGCGGCGGAGCTGAGGTGTCGCCGTCTGATTGGCCGGAGTGAGGTGGAGGCTAGACGTGTCCGGCGCGGACGGACGCGTCCGGCGGCGTGAGGAGGGAAACTGCTAGGGTTAGTGTGGATTCATCCACGAATTTCAGGGGAGGGTGTGTTTATATAGGTAGAGGGAGCTAGGAGAGTCCAAATGAGGAGCGGTTTTCGCCCACACGATCGTGATCAAACGACCGAGAGCATGGATGGGAGTCAGATGGGTTTTGGGCCACTTTGGAAGGGGTGTTGGGCTGCAACTCAAAGAGGGCTTCTACGGTTACCCGGTTAACCGTTGGAGTATCAAACGACCTCCAAATGGCACGAAACTTGATAGGCGGTCTACCGGTGCTATACCAAGGACGCTTGACAAACCTCGGTCCATTCCGAGAAAGTTTGACACCCGCTCACAACGAGAGACAAAAGGGAAACGCCGGGGGACATAGGAGTGCCGGATTGAAAAACGGCAACAGGGAAAATGCTCGGATGCATGAGACGAACACGTATGCAAAAAGAAATGCACATGATGACATGATATGAAATGCATATGATGACATGGCAAAGTGCAACACGCAAGCAAATGACATGGCAACGACGGCGAATAACTGGCAGACACCTGGCGCAACGAATCCGGGGCGTTACAGGCTTGCTGTAGTTAAACTCCACCACCACTTTGTTGATACTGATGCATATGTAGCTAGATCTGATGTAAGTATTGCTGGGTACATTTGTACTCACGTTTGCTTAATTTAAGTTTTTGTAGAGAGACTTCAGTCTCACTAGTAGTTCCGTGTGTACTTCGACGTTTAGCTTATTACCTCGGCTACGATCTTATACCCTTGGGAGGGTCTTGTAGATAGTCAGGCTTCTCAGCCTTTTTTATCTGTAATTGTCTGAACTCAGACATGTTATGATTCCGTTGCTTGTATGCTCTGTATGTTGGGTCATGTGACCCATGATTGTAATTCTTACTATGTATGACTCTTCGGAGCCTTCTCAATAAATACTTTGAGTCGCAGAGTTTTGTTGTGATGTCATGTGTATTTGCACATATCGAGCATATTGTGTGTATGATTTTGAAATGCTTGGTATGTGTGGGATCCGATAATCTAGTTGTTTATTCTTGGTAGCCTCTCTTATGGGGAAATGCCTCCTAGTGCTTCCACTGAGCCATGGTAGCTTACTGCTGCTCCGGAACACATGGAATGATCGACATGTGTCCTTATTTGCTCCTATGTCTGTCCCTTCAGGGAAATGTCATGCGTTGTTCCTTTAAGTCCTTGTAGATTGCTATGACTTCGGTTCAAACGTTGATGACCGACACGTGCATTGTTGGGTCATGTATGCATGTCCCTGTATGTTAGTGCCACCTTGGGTTTACGACTAGTCATGTCGGCCCGGGTTCTCTGTCATATGGATACTAGCGACACTATCATATACGTGAGCCAAAAGGCGCAAACGGTCCCAGGCCAGGTAAGGTGGCACCCATGGGGATACTGTGCGTGAGGCCGCAAAGTGATATGATGTGTTACATGCTAGAACGGTGTGACTTAGGATCGGGGTCCTGACAGCTTTGGTATCAGAGCTTGACTGCTTGTAAGATTACCAAACCAAACTGGTCGAACTCGAGTCTAGAAATGCTTTAGTTATATAAGGGAATGGACTGTGGAAGGGAACGTAAGGCTCTTTTTACTCCTTATAACTTATGCCTTCTGATCCTATCTTTCCTACGGGGTTAAGGAACTAGGCTTTCGCTTCTTTCTATCAAGACACGTGTTACTAATCCGTAGACTTGTATGATTGATGGATTGATGTCTCAGTTCAGTTCCTACTGCTTTCGTGCATTGACAGTTGATCTCGGAACCTTGATATTGTGATGTTGAGTGGTTATGCCACCATATTTGCAGGATGTCTCAAATCTTTTTGAGCATTTACAACCGTTATGCTGTCCGAGTCATCCTAGGTTTCTAAATAATCTGATGCATTTGAAAATATTATCTCCCTATTCCCAATGTCCTTTTGGGTCAGATTATCTACACTAATCATTGGGTTGAGGTACTCCGTTGCCTCAACACGTATGTTGAAGTTGTTAGGAAAACTAGGATATCTTAGAGTACCACCCATTACTCCGGTTGTGTTGTGGAACCAGTGTGATAATTCTAGCCACCATTCTTGAAAGCATCTCGTGATGTTATTTAGTTAGCAGGTATTCTATTTTTGGGTTCTTGAACCCAATTTCACTCTACTTACTTCCTGTTGATAGTGTTTGCTCATTCCTTTAGGATATTAGTATCCTTTGTGATAGTCTTTGAGCTCTGTGGTATATCATTCTTCCAAATACCATGAACCATCCTTGGTAGAAGTTCTTTTGAACCAAAAGATCACAACCAGAGTGCTCTTGATGAGTTCTCCATTCTACATTGTGAATCTGCCAGTCCTTCCTCCTCTGCATGGGTTATTCAGAAGAAATATGTTGAACTTGTTCGACATGCTAATCCATGCATCCACAACTCAAAAAGTGATATGCTCCTTTGAGATGTCCCTATTCAGTTGTATTCTAACCTTCGTCTGTCAATTGATAGTCAAGAGTATGTGTGCATTCATGTTCATAGATGCCTTTTACTCTTGTGGTCCATCAAGCCAATCTATTCCAGAATGATTAGGAGATACAAACTCCAGTACCTCATCGGTATCCAGGATCTGTTCAAAGTAGTTGTATTCCGTAGATCAAAATGCCAATCCATCTTTTGTTCTATTCTACCTTGGGGTATTACCATCTATATGTCAAGAATGTCATGGGAATTGCACCACCTCCTATGAACCCTTGATACAGTGATACTTATCACCATCATTGTTCATTCCTCGATCTCCGTGTTATTGTAACCGGAATACCGACAAATGAACTACGATGTGTGAAATCAATATTCCAAGCAACTTTGTTGCTTGGTAGTTAAAGGAAAATATTCTCATCCTTAGCGTGTTGGTTATTGAATCACTACTCTAAGATTAATCATGCTACCTAGTCTTTAGTTCTGATGCGCTCTTTGATCAATGAATTAGGATTGTGTCAATCCCTCGCTCTTTTGATCATATCGTCTTGCCCTAAAGAGCAAGATTTTTCTCAAGCTTAGTAACATATCGGTCGCTTGTGATTTTCTGATTATCTTCTCAGAAGTATCACCAGGTTGTCCCTAACTATTATGTTGCGCTCATGATCAAGTTGGTTTCTTGTAAGCCACGTCTTCTCTCCAAGAATCTGTGTTGGATACCCCTAACTAATTGGTTAAGCTGAACAACAACTTGGAGAGTTGGAAAATAAAGCTTGCCTCAAAACTTTGATTGGTCCTCATGATCAGTTGTTGGATCTACTATATTGTCAAAACTTTGATTTGAGTGTGGGCTATCCTCAAATCAAATCAGAACCAACGATGTTTGTAATGTTGTCTTACCCGTGGTTGATCCCTCGAGCATACACCATTACATCTTTTGGTGTGACCAATTCTATCACCGTGTTCACTAAATTGTGGAATTCCATCTATGTGGAAATCTGGATGAATTGTTGTTGAGCCCAGTGGCAACAAAATTATCATCTCCATGATTCGAGTTGAACATCAAAGCTAGTGTTGGAAACTTTGTCAGCAATGCCTTCGTGTTCCGTTCATGAGGTATATGTTCGGATGAAAGAATTTTCTTCCTCTAATTCATGTGCATTCGATGCAAGTTCCGCTATGACTTCGAAAAAGCTTGTTTTTTGCTTCCTCTGAAATCGTCCCAAGTTAGCCATGCATGTGCGAAGTATTCTATTGTATGATAGGCTTGCTACCTCCATTCCATATGCATTCCCTAGAACACCAAGTCACTGATTGATTTCTTCAAGGAGAAGAAGTTCCTTCTTAAGAGCATGCCTTATGCAAGGACTTTTATATCCTCGATGATGGTTCCCCCACCGGAACTTGGTAGTGTTTCATTGTAAGACTACTATGTGGTCATAGCTACCTCTTGAGCACTGCGTTGGTTTTCCCTTGAAGAGGAAAGGGTGATGTAGCAAAGTAGCGTAAGTATTTCCCTCAATTTTTGAGAACCAAGGTATCAATCCAGTAGGAGGCTACACACAAATCCCTCATACCTACACAAATAAACAAGAACCTCGCAACCAACGCGATAAAGGGGTTGTCAATCCCTTCACGACCACTTGCGAAAGTGAGATCTGATAGAGATAATAATAAGATAAATATTTTTGGTATTTTTATGATATAGATTGGAAAGTAAAGATTGCAAAATAAAGTAGATCGGAAACTTATATGATGGAAAATAGACCTGGGGGCCATAGGTTTCACTAGTGGCTTCTCTCAAGATAACATAAGTATTACGATGGGTGAACAAATTACTGTCGAGCAATTGATAGAAAAGTACATAGCTATGAGAATATCTAGGCATGATCATGTATATAGGCATCACGTCCGCGACAAGTAGATCGAAATGCTTCTGCATCTACTACTATTAGTCCACACATCGACCGCTATCTAGCATGCATCTAGAGTATTAAGTTCATAAGAATAGAGTAATGCATTAGGCAAGATGACATGGTGTAGAGGGATAAACTCAAGCAATATGATATAAACCCCATCTTTTTATCCTCGATGGCAACAATACAATATGTGCCTTGCTACCTCTACTGTCACTGGGAAAGGACAGCACAAGATTGAACCCAGAGCTAAGCACTTCTCTCATTGCAAGAAAGATCAATCTAGTAGGCCAAACCGAACTGATAGTACGAAGAGACTTGCAAACATAACAAGTCATACATAAAAGAATTCAGAGGAGATTCAAATATTTCTCATAGATAATCTTGATCATAAACCCACAATTCATCGGATCTCAACAAACACACTGCAAAAAGAGTTACATCGAATAGATCTCCAAGAAGATCGAGGAGAACTTCGTATTGAGAATCAAAGAGTGAGAAGAGGCCATCTAGGTAATAACTATGGACCCAAACGTCTGTGGTAAACTACTCACAACTCATTTGAGAGGCTATGGTGTTGATGTAGAAGCCCTCCATGATCGATTCCCCCTTCAGCGGAGCGCCGGAAATGGCCCCAAGATGGGATCTCATGGGTACAGAAGGTTGCGGCGGTGGAAATAGGGTTTCGTGGTGCTCCTGCATGTTTTCAGGGTATCTTGATATATATAGGCGAAAGAAGTCAGTCATGGGAGCCACAAGGGGCCCACAAGAGTGGGGGCGCGCCCACCCCCCTAGGGCGCGCCTCCCTGCCTCGTGGCTTACTCGTTTGCTTCTTGACGTCCACTGCAAGTCTCCTGGATTGCACTTGTTCCAAAAATAACTCTCCCAAAGGTTTCATTCCGTTTGGACTCCATTTGATATTCCTTTTCTGTGAAACACTGAAATAGGCAAAAAACAGCAATTTGGGTTGGGCCTCCGGTTAATAGGTTAGTCCCAAAAATAATATAGAAGTGTATAGTAAAGCCCATAAACATCCAAAACGGGTAATATAATAGCATGGAACAATATAAAATTATAGATACGTTGGAGACGTATCAAGCACCCCCAAGCTTAATTCCTGCTTGTCCTCGAGTAGGTAAATGATAAAAAGCAGAATTTTTGATGTGGAATGCTACCTAACATATTTCTCAATGTAATTTTCTTTATTGTGGCATGAATGTTCAGATCCAAATGGTTCAAGATAAAAGTTAAATATTGACATAACAGTAATAATACTTCAAGCATACTAACAAAGTAATCATGTCTTCTCAAAATAACATGGCCAAAGAAAGTTATCCCTACAAAATCATATAGTCTGGCTATGCTCTATCTTCATCACACAAAATATTTAAATCTTGCACAACCCCGGTTTTAGCCAAGCAATTGTTTCATACTTTAGTATTTTCAAACTTTTTCAATCTTCACGCAATACATGAGCGTGAGCCATGAACATAGCACTATATGTGGAATAGGATGGTGGTTGTGGAGAAGACAAAAAAGGAGAAGATAGTCTCACATAAACTAGGCGTATCAACGGGCTATGGAGATGCCCATTAATAGATATCAATGTGAGTGAGTACAAATTGCCATGCCACGGATGCACTAGAGCTATAAGTGTATGAAAGCTCATCAAAACAAACTAAGTGGGTGTGCATCCAACTTGCTTGCTCACGAAGACCTAGGGCAATTTGAGGAAACCCATCATTGGAATATACAAGCCAAGTTCTATAATGAAAAATTTCCACTACCATATGAATGTGACAACATAGGAGACTCTCTATCATGAAGATCATGGTGCTACTTTGAAGCACAAGTGTGGAAAAAGGATAGTAACATTGTCCCTTGTCTCTTTTTCTCTCATTTTTCTTTTTTATTTGGGCTTCTTTGGCCTCTTTTTTATTTGGACCTCTTTGGCCTCTTTTATTTTTCATAAAGTCCGGACACTCATCATAACTTGTGAGGGAATCATTGCTTCCATCATCCTTTCCTCACATGGGACAATGCTCTAATAATGAAGATCATCACACTTTTATTTACTTACAACTCAAAAATCTTAGGACAAAATATGACTCTATGTGAATGCCTCCGGCAGTGTACCGGGATATGCAATGAATCAAGAGTGACATGTATGAAAGAATTATGAAAGTGGCTTTGCCACAAATACGATGTCAACTACATGATCATGCAAAAGCAATATGACAATGATGGAGCGTGTCATAATAAATAGAACGGTGGAAAGTTGCATGGCAATATATCTCGGAAAGGCTATGGAAATGCCATAATAGGTAGGTATGGTGGCTATTTTGAGGAAGGTATAGGGTGGGTGTATGGAACCGGCGAAAGTTGCGAGGCACAAGAGAGGCTAGCAATGGTGGAAGGGTGAGAGCGCGTATAATCCATGGACTCAACATTAGTCATGAAGAACTCATATACTTATTGCAAAAATCTACAAGTTATCAAAACAAAGTAATACACACATGCTCCTAGGGGAAGGGTTGGTAGGAGTTAACCATCGCGCTATCCCGACCTCCACACATAAGGAAGACAATCAATAAATAAATCATGCTCCAACTTCATTGCATAACAGTTCACCATAGGTGCATGCTACGGGAATCACAAACTTTTAACACAAGTATTCCTCAAATTCACAACTACTCAACTAGCATGACTCTAATATTATCATCCTCATATCTCAAAAACAATCATCAAGTATCAAACTTCTCATAGTATTCAATGCGCTTTATATGATAGTTTTTATTATATCTATCTTGGATGCTCATCATATTAGGACTAATTTTATAACCAAATCAAATACCATGCTGTTCTAAAAGACTCTGAAAATAATATAAGTGAAGCATGAGAGATCAATAATTTCTATAAAATAAAACCACCGCCGTGCTCTAAAAAGATATAAGTGAAGCACTAGAGCAAAATTATCTAGCTCAAAAGATATAAGTGAAGCACTAGAGCAGAATTATCTAGCTCAAAAGATATAAGTGAAGCACATAGAGTATTCTAATAAATTCCGATTCATGTGTGTCTCTCCCAAAAGTTGTGTACAACAAGGATGATTGTGGTAAACTAAAAAGTAAAGACTCATATCATACAAGACGCTCCATGCAAAACACATATCATGTGGTGAATAAAAATATAACCTCAAGTAAAGTTACCGATAGACGAAGACGAAAGAGGGGATGCCTTCCGGGGCATCCCCAAGCTTAGGCTTTTGGTTTTACTTGAATTTTACCTTTGGGTGCCTTGGGCATCCCCAAGATTAGGCTCTTGCCACTCCTTATTCCATAATCCATCAAATATTTACCAAAAACTTGAAAACTTCACAACACAAAACTCAACAAAAAATCTCATGAGCTCCGTTAGTGCAAGAAAGCAAACCACCACTTTAAGATACTGTAATTAAATCATTATTTATTTATATTTGTGTTAAACCTACTGTACTACAACTTCTCTATGGTTCATACCTCCCAATACTAGCCATAGATTCCTCAAAATAAGCAAACAACACACGAAAAACAGAATCTGTCAAAAACAGAATAGTCTATAGTAATCTGTAACTTTCGAATACTTCTGGAACTCTAAAACTCCTACCAAAATAGGAAGTCCTTGTAAATTTGTCGTTTAATCTTCTTCAAAAAGAATCAACTAAAAATCACGTTTCTGTGATTTATTAAAATTATTCTCGTACACGTAGAAGTTTCTTTTTTCAGCAAAATTGAATTAACTTTCACCCAAGATGATCCTATAGGTTCTACTTGGCACAAACACTAATTAAAACATAAAACCACATCTAACCAGAGGCTAGATGAATTATTTAACACTAAACAGGAGCAAAAAGTAAAGAACAAAAATAAAAATTGGGTTGCCTCCCAACAAGCGCTATCGTTTAACGCCCCTAGCTAGGCATTGAGATTTCAATGATACTCACATGAAGACAAGAACTGAGGCACAAAGAGAGCATCATAAAGCATGTGAAAAACACATCTAAGTCTAACATACTTCCTATGCATAGGCATCTTATAGGCAAACAAATTATCATATCAAGCAAAAACTAGCATATGCAAGAAAGCGGAAAGAAACAATAGCAATCTCAACATAACGAGAGGTAATTTAGCAACATGAAAATTTCTACAACCATATTTCCCTCTCTCATAATAATTACATGTGGGATCATAAGAAAATTCAACAAAATAGCTATCACATAAAATATTTTCAACACAATCCACATGCATGCGAAGTTGACACTCTTCCAAAATAGTGGGATTAACATTACTAAAGTCATGACCTCTCCAAACCCACTTTTATCAAAAATTTCATAAGATTGAACATTCTCCAAATATGTGGGATATAAAGTTGACAACCTTCCAAACCCATTTTCAATAATATTGCAAACACTATTATCAATCTCATATTCATCATAGGGCTTAAATAATTTTTCAAGATCATAAAAAGAATCACCCCAAACACGATCATTGCAACAAATAGTAGTCATAGCAAAACTAGCATCCCCAAGCTTAGGGTTTTGCATATTATTCTCAAAATTGAAATCAAGAGAATTTATAGTAAGATCACTACAATCATGCTTTTCATCAAAGGAACTACCAAGTATGGGTGCAATAGCATTGATCTCATGTTTAACATAAGGGACTATAGAAAATTCATCTCCATAAATATTGGCATCATGGCCACAAGAATAGCAAGCATCATGTTCATCAAGGGATATTTCAATAAAATCATCGGAATCATAATTATCTATAGATTCATGCATATCATTATGTTCTTCCAAAGCAACAGTCATTCTTTCAATAAATTCTTTGACATAGACATTATGAGCATAGTTTTCATAGCAATATTTAAGTATGTCAAAATTTTCAGATTCGTAGAGAGTAATATCATACTTTTCAATAAAAGAAGCAACTTCATAAGCACCCTTAAAAGCAACAAATTCTTCAGTTTGTTCGATATCATAGTAACTATAAACACCCTTTGCACAAGAAGATAAGATTTCATTTTCACTAAACTCACATAGGTAGGGAAGGTGTTTTTTTAGGATTCTTAGAGCAACAAGTAAAATCATGAATTTCACAAAGATTCCAAGCATAACACAACAATCTATTTATTTGATCCCATAAGCGTCTCCCTTTTTCAGACAAACGGTGACGCACAAAATGAGCATGGTCATCTAAAGATTTCCCATCAACTAGGCTAGTTGGGGTTTCAGCACGAGCGCATAAGGATCAAAGAAGATCCAAGTAGAATATTGTGAGTGGATCCATATCAATAGATTTTTAGCAAGCAAAGATGCAAGCAAATAGAAGGCAGATGGAAACACAAACAAAAAGACATCGTGAAGAAGGCAAAGAAAAGGCAAAGGTTTTTGAAAATTGTTTTAGAAGTGGGGGAGAGGAAAACGAGAGGCGAATGGCAAATAATGTAATGCGAGGGATAAGAGTTTGTGATGGGTACTTGGTATGTCTTGACTTGTGCGTAGACCTCCCCGGCAATGGCGCCAGAAATCCTTCTTGCTACCTCTTGAGCACTGTGTTGGTTTTCCCTTGAAGAGGAAAGGGTGATGCCGCAAAGTAGCATAAGTATTTCCCTCAGTTTTTGAGAACCAAGGTATCAATCTAGTAGGAGGCTACACGCAAATCCCTCGTACCTACACAAACAAACAAGAACCTCGCAACCAACGCAATAAAGGGTTTGTCAATCCCTTCACGGCCACTTGCGAAAATGAGATCCGATAGAGATAATAATAACATAAATATTTTTGGTATTTTTATGATATAGATTGGAAAGTAAAGATTGCAAAATAAAATAGATCTGGAACTTATATGATGGAAAATAGACCCGGGGGCCATCGGTTTCACTAGTGGCATCTCTCAAGATAGCATAAGTATTACGATGGGTGAACAAATTACTGTCGAGCAATTGATAGAAAAGTGCATAGTTATGAGAATATCTAGGCATGATCATGTATATAGGCATCACGACCGTGACAAGTAGATCAAAACGATTCTGCATCTACTACTATTACTCCACACATCAACCACTATCCAGCATGCATCTAGAGTATTAAGTTCATAATAACAGAGTAACGCATTCGGCAAGATGACATGATGTAGAGGGATAAACTCAAGCAATATGATATAAACCCCATCTTTTTGTCCTTGATGGCAACAATACAATATGTGCCTTGCTGCCCCTGCTGTCACTGGGAAAGGACAGGGCAAGATTGAACCCAAAGCTAAGCACTTCTCCCATTGCAAGAATGATCAATCTAGTAGGCCAAACCAAACTGATAATTCGAAGAGACTTGCAAAGATAACAAATCATACATAAAAGAATTCGAAGGAGATTCAAATATTTCTCATAGATAATCTTGATCATAAACCCACAATTCATCGAGTCTTGACAAACACACCGCAAAAAGAGTTACATCGAATAGATATCCAAGAAGATCGAGGAGAAATTTGTATTGAGAATCAAAGAGAGAGCAGAAGCCATCTAACTAATAACTATGGACCCGAAGGTCTGTGGTAAACTACTCACAACTCATTGGAGAGGCTATGGTGTTGATGTAGGAGCCCTCCATGATTGATTCCCCCTCCGACGAAGCGCCGGAAAAGGCCCCAAGATGGGATCTCACGGGTACAGAAGGTTGCAGCGGTGGAAATAGGGTTTCGTGGTGCTCCTGTATGTTTTCAGGGTATGTGGATATATATAGGCGAAAGAAGTCGGTCAGGGGAGCCACGAGGGGCCCACGAGGGTGGGAGGCGCGCTCACCCCCCTAGGGCACGCCTCCCTGCCTCGTGGCTTCCTCGTTTGCTTCTTGACATCCACTCCAAGTCTCTTGTATTGCGTTTGTTCCAAAAATAAATCTCCCAAAGGTTTCATTCCGTTTGGACTCCGTTTGATATTGCTTTTCAGTGAAACACTGAAATAGGCAAAAAAACAGCAATTTGGGCTGGGCCTCCGATTAATATGTTTGTCCCAAAAATAATATAAAAGTGTATAGTAAAGCCCATAAACATCCAAAACGGGTAATATAATAGCATGGAACAATCAAAAATTATAGATACATTGGAGACGTATCAGTCATGCTTGTCTGGGACAGCGTGTTCACATGTGTGTAGCAGAACCAGCTCATGTTTTGGAGCTTACTACCATAGTCCATTTCCTAAGAATCTTGCAACGTCATCTCATCGATTTGTGTTGAAAACATTCTTTCCAGACATGCCGTCTGAAATATCCTGTTGCCAACCAGATCTGAATCCCAGGCAAATATGATGGTTGGAACTTTTCCAAGATCTATGATGTAGATCCCGACAAGGTTGATGTTCTGGCCGACACACCTAGCCGGAAGATCTATCATTATAGTATCTTGATTGAGCTATTTGACCACTTTCTCCATGAGGATTTCGTGCGACTTATTTTAGAAATTATTCCTTAGGGATTCTCTGTGCTCTCAGTTCGTTCGATTATGTTATACCCATTCCAATAGTGGATTCACTCTATATTGTTGAGTTTACTAAGTTACCAGAATCATTCCCAGCATTTGCATTCTGTTCCCAGCTCATGCCCACTATGTGCCAATTTTCCATGGGCTGCCTTCTCAATAATTGCTGTTCAGGATCATCTTCAAAAGTGGTCCTACCTTGGGTCCCATCCATTTCAATGATAAGCAAAAATCACGCATTGTGTTGTCTTCAACAAGGTAGTCAACATCATCCATCCTAGTCCGAGGATGTCATTCTTTCAGACTCCTTCAAATGATCGATTGTGATTTGCCTTAGGCTGGTATAAAGAGTTTCAATGATCTAAATATCAAAAGTAATTCTTTTTGCCACCTAAGGGAATAATTCTATGAGTCACCTTTCCTAAGGTGCTCATTAGGAAATCATAGCAATTAACTCCTCGCTACTTCTATACTCATTCACCATCTTACCTAAGTGTGGAATTGTTGCTTACCAAATTGAACCTTGGTCATCTATTTCTTTTCATCCCCTGGATGTGTGTTCTTTGTCCCAACTCAAGAGGTGTTTCAATGTCTCATTCTATGAGTTGATCTTGAGTTGCTTGGTCTTCGAGAAGATCGAATCCTATAGAGTTTCTTTCTATCGTCATCGCATTGGACAAGACCATGAAAGTGAAGATGTCAAGATCAATATGATGCTGTGAATCAACATCTTCGATGAGGACAGACGGATCGAGAAGATTGTGTTAGCTTTGTATTCCCTCTGTCTTCTTACCTCACATCTAGAATCTCGCGACGAGATTCTTGTTTAGTGGGGTTAAGTTATCATAGCCCTAGAATATTGGCATTTTTGGTCTTTGAATTAAGTCACTAAGTATTTGAATTGGGGATATAAATTTCTATAAATAATTCCTTAGCCCCAATAATTTTGAAACTTTGTGTGCAGCCCTGGAATAATTATTTCAGCATCGACAAAAGGTTTCAGCATTTACATAATTGATTTGGTCCAGTAACCAAATTCAAACCAACATGCAAAATAGAAAAACAGAAAGAAGTTAGGAAAACAAGAGAGAGAGAGAGAGAGAGAGAGAGAAAACCTTACCTGTGCAGCCCAACCCTGTAGCAGGCCTAGCCAACAGGGGCTTCCTCGTCTTTTTCCATCGGCCAGTAGGCAGAGCGAGGCTGTGGTGATAGCGCAGGCATCGGCGTCCAGCTCCTGCCTGCCTGCCTCCTCCTTGACGCGCCCGGACAATGCCACGCACCCCTCGACCCTCTCTCACTCTTCCCCGTGCCTTCCCCTTCACTCTATCTCTTTCCGTCACTCCCCCCTCAGGCGCCCGAGCACGCCGCCATGAGCTTCCACGCCCAGCGCCATCGCCTTGCCTCCCCAAGCTATCCAGAGCGTCCGCCACCTCATGCTTCACCACAGCACCGAAGGAAGAAAGTACGGAGGCCCCGAGCAGCCGCCATCATTTTTGTCTTCGAGTTTGGCCACCAACGACCGCCGCCTTTGATTCGTCATCTCTGGAATGCCCCCGAGCCCACTGACCGTCCCCGCAAGATTACTGTGAGGCCCCGCACTCTTCCCCACTCTTTCCCTTGCTCGAACACCTTCCGAGCTAGCTTCCCCACCGTGACGAGCTCCAGCCGCCGCCATGGACAACGAATCCAGTGCCCTTGAGCCCCTCAGCTAACCCCCATGGAACCAACATGCTCCTGGAGATCCACAGGTGCTTCTGCGCTGCTTATTTTGCTCGCTACTGCCCTGCAGCCATGCGCCGGCAACTGACCGAACTCCGGCGGCCGCCCGGCTCGTCGCTGCTACTGTTACACGCCACCCCACTGCACCACGCGTCCACCACTGGATGCGCTGGATAGTCAGCTCGCGATAGCCGCAAACCACGCGTGAAACGATGCTCTATAGCGCAGCCCCGAGCAACGCTAGTGAGCCACCGCCATGGGATATGGTCACCGGCGGCTGAACGCCATTCGCTGACGTGGCGTGGGTTAGCTTAGCACTAATCACACCACTGTGTCACTAACAGTGGGTCCCATAGGGTTAATTAACTAGCTAACAATATACTTAGTATTAAATTAACTGCATGGACCCCACACGTTAAGGTTGACTTACTGGCGTGGCCGTTGACTCGATCCCACCTGTCTATGACCCTAGGCAGCACTGAGTCACTGACCAGTGGGTCCTAGAGGTCAGGTTTGACTCTGGGCGGCTTAGTTGACTGCTAACATCAGCATGATGTCATGCTGACATAGTAAACTATTTTCTAGATTTTAAATAAATCAAAAATGATTTATTAAATTCAGAAATTTGCCTAAACCTCTAAAAATCATAGAGAATGATATGTAACTCCAAATGAAATAGTTTTTATATAAAAAATGATTATAAAAATCCAATCTTTCCATTTGTACCATTTTCATGCATGTTGGAACAGTTTAAGGCTGATGTATATGACAATTTGAATTAATGGCATTTGAAATGTCTGATATGGAGTTTGAATTTGAACCTTTGGTTCAAACCAACTTCATTTATTCTAGTTGCTAGTTTCATTAGCTCAATCAACAACATATTGCCATGTCATGATCATGCATCATATTGTTGCATTGCATTGATTATGTTCCTTCTCTGTTACCGGAGTTTGTCCCCTCTCAGTAGATGTTGTTTCGATGATGTGATCGATGACACTCATGAAGACACAATGCTATCTTTAGAAGTGCCAGACAAGCAAACCCCCTTTGATCATTCCGATACAATCCCACTCTCTTGCTCATACTCTCTTTTACTGCATTAGGACAACAACAATTTAACTGTTACATGTTGTGGTAGTTGAACCCTTTCCTCTGCATGACCTGTCTTTGAGATAGTAAATAGTTGAAACCCACTAGAATGAGTAGGAGTTGTTTGAGCCATGATATGCCTACTCATTCATGCTTGCTTGTTATGCTTGCTATGCGTAGAGTTGTGTCGGGTCTGATTCATCTAAGATGGATTGGAATGGTGGTGAACCTGTCCTACTGTTGAGAGCTAAGTGTGTGAACACAATTTGGTAAAGGTAGCGATGAGAGGCCATGTAGGAGTACATGGTGTGTTGTCTCATTGGGACCGTCCTCAGAAACTGAGTTCTATGTCTGTGATCCAAGAAAGCTACTACCACACATTGGGTTCCGATAAGTTACTACCACACATTGGGTTCCGGTAACTTGACCCCTCTCGGTTTATTAACCACCTTGATCTCTGTCCATGAGTTGCAACTAGTTTCTAGTGTTTGTAGGTAGTGCTAGTAGTCTACCAAGTGGCATCCGGTACAGGTGGGGTTGGGACAGACTAGGTGCAGTGGCACGGTGTACCAAGTGGCATCCAGATGGTGGGTTTGGGAACCCTGCTCACATCATTTGGGGTCGTGATGGAACTCGGCCGGACTCCCTTGCGGATGGAGCCCAAATTGGCGATAAACCTGGACTGTAGTCTTGCATGGTTAGTCAGGTCGTGGCCGACACCCTCGCGGGGCTTCCGCTTGAAGGTTGCCGAGATACATGACATGGAGATGGCAGTAAGTGGCGAGAGCGTGTGTGAAGAAGTACACCCCTGCAGGGTTAACATGATCTATTCCAATAGTCGTGTCTGCGGTAATGGACTACTCGGTTGCTTATGCAGTTCATAGAAAAGTGAAAGTGGATACTCTAAAATGCGCAAGATAAGTGTGAGTGCTATAGATGCCCTTCTCGTAGGGAGATGGGAATGGATCCATAGTGGTGTATTGATATGGTGAATAGGTGGACTCGTGTGCGCCACCTCAAAAGAGTTACCAGCAGCTGTAGTACAGGATAGCCACCGAGTGAAAGCTGGCTTGCTGCAGTTAAACTCCACCACCACTTTGTTCATACCGATGCATATGTAGCTAGATCTGATGTAAGTCTTGCAGGGTACATTTGTACTCACATTTACTTAACTTATGGTGTTGCAGAGAGACTTCAATCTCACTAGTAGTTCCGCGTGGACTTCGACATTTAGCTTAGTACCTCAGCTATGATCTTGTACCCTTGGGAGGGTCTTGTAGATAGTCAGGCTTCTCAGCCTTTTCATTTGTGGTTGTCTGTACTCAGACATGTTATGCTTCCGTTGCTTGTATGCTCTGTATGTTGGGTCATGTGACCGATGATTGTAATTCTTACTATGTATGACTCTTCGGAGCCTTTTGAATAAATACTTTGAGTCATAGAGTTTTGTTGTGATGCCATGTTGTATTTGCACATATCGAGCATATTGTGTGTATGGTTTTGAAATGCTTAGTATGTGTGGGATCCAACAATCTAGTTGTTTATTCTTGGTAGCCTCTCTTATGGGGAAATGTCTCCTAGTGCTTCCACTGAGCCATGGTAGCTTTCGACTGCTCCGGAACACGTGGGATGATCAGCATGTGTCCTTCTTTGCTCTTGTGTCCGTCCCTTCGGGGAAAATTAACGCGTTGTGCCTTTAAGTCCTTGTAGCTTGCTATGAGTTGGATTCAAATGCTAATGACCGACATCAGCATTGTTGGGTCATGTATGCATGTCCCTGTAAGTTAGTGCCACCTTGGGTTTACGACTAGACATGTCGGCCCGGGTTCTCTGTCGTATGGATACTAGCGACACTATCATATATGTGAGCCAAAAGGCGCAAACAGTCCCGGGCCAGGTAAGGTGGCATCCGTGGGGTTACCGTGCACGAGACCACAAAGTGATATGATGTGTTACATGCTAGATCAGTGTGACTTAGGATCAGGGTCCCAACAGTTTTGGTATCAGAGCTTGACTGCCTGTAGGATTACCAAGCCAAACTGGTTAAAGTCGAGTCTAGAAATGCTTTAGTTATATAAGGGAAATTGATTGTGTAAGGGAATGTAAGGCTCTTTTTACTCCTTATACCTTATGCCTTCTGATCCGAGTCATCCGATCTTTCCTATGGGGTTAAGGAACTAGGCTTTCTCTTCTTTGTATCAGGATCACGTGTTACTAATCTGTAGACATATATGATTGATGGATTCATGTCTCAGTTCAGTTCCAACTAGTTCCGTGCGTTGACAGTTGATCTCGGAACCTTGATATTGTGATGTTGAGTGGTTATGCCACCATATTTGCAGGATGTCTCAAATCTTTTTGAGCATTTACAGCCGTTATGTTGTCCGAGTCATCCCAGGTTTCCAAATAATCTGATGCATTTGCAAATATTTTCTCCCTGTTCCAATGTCATTTTGGGTCAGATTATCTACACTAATCATTGTATTGAGGTACTCCGTTTCCTCGACATGTATGTTGAATTTGTTAGGAAAACTAGGATATCTTAAAGTACCACCCATTACGTACTCCGGTTATGTTGTGAACCCAATGTGATAATTCTGGCCACCATTCGCAAAAGCATCTCGTGATGTTATTTAGTTAGCATGTATTCTATTTTGGGGTTCTTGAACCCAAGATTCACTCTACTTACTTCCTGTTGATAGTGTTTGCTCGGTCCTTTAGGATATTAGTAACCTTTGTGATAGTCTTCGAGTTCCGTGGTATATCATTCTTCCAAATACCATGAACCATCCTTGGCAGAAGTTCTTTTGAACCAAAGGATCAAAACCAGAGTGCTCTTGATGAGTTCTCCATTCTACATTGTGAATCTGCCAGCCCTTCCTCTTCTGCATGGGTTATACAAAAGAAATATGTTGAACTTGTTCGACATGCTAATCATGCATCGACAACTTGGAAAGTGATATGTTCCTTTGAGTTGTCCCTATTCAGTTGTATACCGACCTTCGTCTGTCAATTGATAGTCAGGAGTATGTGTGCATTCGTGTTCATCGATGCCTTTTACTCTTGTGGTCCGTCAAGCCATTCTATTCCAGAATGATTAGGAGAAACAAACTCCGGTACCTCATCCATATCCAGGATCTGGTCAAAGTAGTTGTATTCCGCAGATCAAAATGCCAATCCAGCTTTTGTTCTGTTCTACCTTGGGGTATTACCCTCTATATGTCAAGAATGTAATGGGAATTGCACGACCTCCTATGAACCCTTGATACAGTGATGCTTCTCACCATCATCGTTCATTCCCCTGTCTCCTTGTTATTGTAACTGGAATACCGACAAGTGAACTGCAATGTGTGAAATCAATACTCCTAGCAACTCTGATGCTTGGTAGTTAAAGGAAAATATTCTCATCCTTAGCATGTTGGTTATTAAATCACCAGTCTAAGTTGATCGTGCTACCTAGTCTTTATTTCTGGTGTGCTCTTTGATCAATGAAATAGGATCATGTCAATCCCTCGCTCTTTCGATCATATCATCTTGCCCTGAAGAGCAAGATTGTTCTCAAGCTTAGTAACATATCGATGGTTCGTGGTTTTCTGATTATCTTCTCGAAAGTATCACCAGGTTGTCCCCTGTCTATTATGTTGAGCTCGTGATCAAGTTGGTTTCTTGTAAGCCGCCTTTTCTCTCCAAGAATCTGTGTTGGATACCCTGAACTAGTTGGTTAAGCTGAACAACAACTTGGAGAGTTGGAAGATAAAAGCTTGCCTGTGTTGAAGAAGATGATATCTTTATCGATTGGTCCTCATGATTAGTTGTTGGATCTACTGTATTGTCAAAACTTTGATTCGAGTGTGGGATATCCTCAAATCAAATCTTTTGGCATTCTGGGAACGGGGGTCCCCAGACCTACCTGCCTACAGCCTGCGGCGTGGCGCAAGGGGTGGCCCAGTACAGCCCATCTTCATCAACTCAAGCTCAAGACCCTCGCGAGGGGCCAAGCCTCGCGAGGCGGACGACAAGCTCCAGTCGGTGCTATGGTCCATCCACACTACCGCTACCAAGTCGACCGGCTAAACCCCGTTCTTCCTCGTCTACGGAGCAGAGGTGGTCCTCCCTCACGAGGTCAGGCGTCACTCCGTGCGGGTCCTGGCATTTGACATAGCGCAGCAGGACGCCATGTGGGGGATGGATCTCGTGCTGGGGGAGGAACACCGTTGGGAGGCCGCGCTACGTGCGACAAGATACCAGCAGGCGCTGCGGCGTTACCACTGCCGCAACATCCGCCCCAGGACTCTCGTGGTAGGTGACCTCATGCTCAGGCGGGTGCGCTCCAGGGAAGGGCTGCACAAGCTCTCGCCCATGTGGGAGGGCCCGTTCAAGGTTGTTCATGTTTCTAGAACTCGTGCCGTGCGCTTGGATACCCAGGAAGGGGTGCCCATTCCGAACGCGTGGACTATTCAGCACCTCCGGATATTCTACCCTTGAAGTAAGGCCCAGTGCCTGTAAAGAAGGCTCGGCGCCTGTGAAGAAGGGCCCAGTGCCTGCGAAGAAGGGCCCAGTGCCAACAAAGAAGGCCCGGTGGTTGTGAAGCTCGCCTCCCCAAGAAAAGCCCCGGTGCCTATGAAGAAGGCAAATGCCTGTGAAGCTCGCCGCCCGTGACACTCTCACATAATAATGAGTTGGGGCTGTACACGCCCCGGAGTCTCCGGAGTGCCGCCCCTGGGCCTCGGGGGCTCCCGCCCATGCCCAGTGGCAGCACTTAGCTCCGCGTTGGTGAGAAGACGTCAAAGACTAGACTAGGTGCCGGACGCGGCTTTTCATTTGCTTTCCGCAGTTGGCTTGTTCACCCTTGTTCGAAACTTTATTGGAGCTGCTTCTAGTGTTGTTTCCCGTCCCCTGCCCGTGATTCTCTGTCTCTGTTTTTCGTCTGACTCGTTCTCTCTTTCGTAAGCCTCGCGAGGGGGCTGCGCGGGCGCCCTCGTGAGCACCTTCTTGCCTAATTTTGTGAGGCTTCCTCACTCAAGTTCACAGCGGGAGTACCTCTCCCGGTCCAAGCCCCACAGGCATCGTGACGCAAACACAGGACCTGAGCCGGTCACCCTCGCGACAAAGGTTCGAAAGCTATCCTCTTGGCTAATTTTTGCAGGCCTCAAGATGCCCAGCGAGGCCTCAGGCAGGTACCTCGCGAGGCGAAAACTGTAGTGAACCCCCTGAGCTAAGTTGTTCCTACGCACAAGCACACAGCTGCAACACCATAACATAACACGGGAATGGCAGAAATAACATGGTAATTAGGGGTAATAATCTTGCATGCCCCCGCGGGGCTCCATACTTCTCTCTCCCTTTCAATGTAGGAAAAAGAGAAAAACAAAATAAATGTGGCGCGCCCCGTGACGACTCACGAGGAGGGATCCGCACCGCCCTCCCGGGCTCAATCAGACTTCTCCTCGCGCTTCACCGAGGTGTGATGATGGGACGACCCGCTACCCCCCTTGAAGCGGGCGTGGCAGCTTGTCGCGGCCACCGCTGGAGGAGTTGTCACCTAAGGGGGAGCCGCTGAAGCTAGGCGAGCTGTGGACGCCGCCAGGGGCGGGCTTGCCTTCATCCTTGTCACGGCCGTCACCAAGGCCAAGCATCCGGTCGCCATCATCGTCTTCAGGGCAGCACCCGACACGGCGGCCATCTTCTCCGAATACCCTCACGTAGAGGATGACATCGCCATCGCAGGGCCACATTTCCGGCGACAGAGATCTCCACCGCGACCCAGGAGGCTCTGCTGCAGCAGCCGTCCGCCTGGAGCCAAAGCCCGCCAGGGGCACCGGCCGGCAGTTCACCGACGAAGAAGCGGGGGAGCTGGAGCCAATTGCCGGCCGGATCCGCCGACCACACAACAAACTCCGGCAGCACCTCTACCGAGTGAAAGCGTGGACGGGGAGGCCGCGCAGCCACGACGCGTCTTCCCCTGCCAATCGAGCGGCCTTCACCGTGCGAAGGACCACCACCGCGACCACGAGGAGCCACTGCAGGAGTCACGGGGCGCTTGCGGGGGCGACCCCGGCCGCACTTGGGTGGAGGAGAGCCAGGCCCTTTCTGGCGAGCCTTCCCATTCTCCGCGGCCGAGAGCCTCTTCGTAGGCACCATGGGGCACGACGAGCAACTGGAGCAAGAAGGAAGAAGAAGCAGGCGGGGAAGGGAGATGTGTAGCGGGTGCTTGCACCCCCTCCACATTTATAACCCAAGGGAGGCCAACCGTCGGCCTCCACGATCGGAGGTAATCACGACTCTTTGTGTATGCAGGAGGGACTCGTCAAATCGGGCGGTTGCCGAGGCAGCATGGGGAAGGGGGGACGCCCACGTCCAATCAACCGCCAGGCGGCAACCAAGGCCGCAGGCTGTTGGGGCCCGCAGCGCTCCACACTTGCCCTTTCGCTTCGCTGCTAAGCCAAGTCCGAGCGCGCCTTGGGCCCAGGGGCTACTGTCGGCGTTCTGGGAACGGGGGTCCACAGACCTGCCTGCCTGCGGCCGGCGGCGTGGCGCAAGGGGTGGCCCAGTACGGCCCATCTTCACCAACTCAAGCTCAAGACCCTCGCGAGGGGCCAAGCCTCATGAGGCGGACGATGCAAGGCTTCCTCAGGAACATCCTCACCAGGCAGGCTCGCGAGGAGGCGGAGAGATCAAGGCAGGAGTACCTCGCGAGGTGCCCATGATGCAAGCCATGACGATCGAGACCAGGCGGGCGCCAGCCTGCGTAGTGTCCTTGTTTCCTCTTTGGTGCAAAGGGGGCAAGTGCAGGCGCGGGGTACCGAGGCATCAAGCAAAGGTTACCATTTCGGTGCAGCGAGACCAAGACCAGTAGAGCGGCAGGACGGAGGTCACCGTGGAGCCCAAGACGACGTCATCGCCAGTGCCTTTGGTAGCCGAAGACCAACTTTAGTCAGGATAACTTGTACTAGTTGTTCCCCTTCAAAATGGTCGTTGTTGTCTCCCTTCCCGCTCAATAGTTGCGAAGAGGACCAGGGCCTCTGTAAATAGAGATAGCTACCACCGTAGAGAGGGGATCGGATCCAGAGATCACTTCATCTAGAGCCTAGAGAGATCCATCCAAGCAGAACACCGTGCCAGCCCAAGAACACCTCTCGCGAGGCTGTTCTTCCTCTGTATTGTTCATCATCAGCCCCTGAGGCAATCCACCACACCACAAACTAGAATAGGGCATTACACCACAACGGTGGCCCGAACTAGTATAAACCTTGCGTCCCTTGTGTTCATCGTATAGCATAGATTCACGGCGAGGCGTTGGGACGTGGATCGGTAGGGGGAAGATCTTCGCGCGCACCCCAGAGTTCGAACCTTAAGGGTTTTGCTGGAACCTGATATCCGACAAAATCAGAACCAATGATGTTCGTAATGTTGTCTTACCCGTGGTTGATACCTCGAGCATACACTACTACATCTTTTGGTCTGACCAATGCTATCACCGTGTTCACTAAATTGTGGAATTCCATCTATGTGGAAATCTGGATGAATTGTTGTTGAGCCGAGCGGCAACATAATTATCATCTCCATGATTCGGGTTGAACATTAAAGCTAGTGTTGGAAACTTTGTAAGCAATGCCTTTGTGTTCCGTTCATGAGGTATATGTTCGGATCAAAGAATTGACTTCCTCTAATTCACATGCATTCGATGCAAGTTGCCGCCGTGAATTCAAGAAAGCTTGTTTTTGCTTCCTCAGGAATCGTCCCAAGTTAGTCATGCATGTGCGAAGTATTCTATGGTCTGATAGGGTCGCTACCTCCACTCCATATGTATTCCCTAGCACACCAAGTCACTGATTGATTTGTTCAAGGAGAGGAAGTTCCTTCTTAAGAGCATGCCTTATGCAAGGACTTTGATATCCTCGATGATGGTTCCCCCACCGGAACTTGGTAGTGTTTCATTGTAAGACTACTATGTGGGCATGCTTGTCTGGGACAGCGTGTTAACATGTGTGTAGTAGAACCAACTCATGTTTTGGAGTTTACTACTACCGTCCATTTCCTGAGAATCTCGCAATGTCATCTCGTCGGTTTGTGTTGCAAACTTTCTCCGAGAGATGCTGTCTAAAATATCCTCTTACCAACCAGATCTAAATCCCAGGCAGATATGATGGTTGAAAACTTTTCCAAGATCTATGATGTAGGTCCCGACAAGGTTGATATTCTGGCTGACACACCTAGCCGGAAGATCTATCATTATAATATCTTGATTGATCTATTTGACCATTTTCTCCGTGATGATTTCATGCGACTTATTCTAGAAACTATTCCTTCGGGATTCCCGCGCTCTCAGTTACTTGGATTATGTCATACCCATTCCAACAGTGGATTCACTCTCTATTGTTGAGTTTCCCCAGTTACCAGAATTATTCCCAGCATTTGCATTTTTTCCTAGCTCGCACCCGCTATGTGCCAATTTCCCATGGCCTGTCTTCTCAGTAATTGCTATTCAGGATCATCTTCGAAAGTGGCCCTACCATGGGTCCCATCCATTTCAATGATAAGCAAAAATCACTCATTGCGTTGTCTTCAACAAGGTAGTCGACATCATCCATCCTAGTCTGAGGATGTCATTCTTTTGGACTCCTTCAAATAATCGATTGTGATTTTCCTTAGGCTGGTATAAAGAGTTTCAATAATCTAAATATCAAAAATTATTCTTTTTGCCACCTAAGGGAATAATTCTACGAGTCACCTTTCCTAAGGTGCTCATCAGGGAATCATAGCAATTAACTCCTTGCTACTTTGATACTTATTCACCATCTTACCTAAGCGTGGAATTGTTGCTTACCAAATTGAACCTTTGTCATCTGTTTCTTTCCATCCCCCTCGATGTGTGTTCTTTGTCCCAGCTCAAGAGGTGTTTCAATGTCTCATTCTGTAAGTTGATATTGAGTTGCTCGATCTTCGAGAAGATCGAATCCTATGGAGTTTCTTTCTGTCGTCATTGCGTTGGAGAAGACCAGGAAAGCGAAGATGTCAAGATCAATATGATGCTATGAATCAACATCTTCAATGAGGACAGACGGATCGGGAAGATTGTGTTAGTTTTGTATTCCCTCTGTCTTCTTCCTGGCGTCTAGAATCTCAGGACGAGATTCTTGTTTAGTTGGGTTGAGTTGTCACAGCCCTAGAATATTGTTTGTATTTAGTTGCATCAGCATCCATGCATTATGTTTGATTTCAAAGGAATTTGAAATGGATTGCTAAACCCTAGCACCAAACATAATTCAAATAGGTTCAACTCAAAACATTTTCAATGAAACCAAGATGCCCCTTAAAAATGATCATGATCTAGTGAAAAGGGTGAAAACCTTATCCAGTGCTGATGCATATTTTCATTGACCTTTTTGGTCTTTGAATTAAGTCACTAAGTATTTGAATTGGGTCTATAAATTTCTATAAATAATTCCCTACCCCCAATAATTCTGAAACTTTGTGTGGGGCTTTGGAATAATTATTTCAGCATCCATAAAAGGCTTCATCATTTACATAGTAGATTTGGTCCAGTAACAAAATTCAAACCAACATGCAAAATAGAAAAACAGAAAGAAGTTAGGAAAACAGAAGAGAGAGAGAAAAACAAAAAGAAGTTACGAAAATAGCAGGCCCAGTCACTAGGGGCTTCCTTGTCTTCTTCCTCTGGCCAGTAGGCAGAGCGAGGCGATGGCGACGGCGCAGGCGTCGGCCTCCACCTCCTGCCTGCCTCCTCCTCGATGCGCCGAGACAACGCCACACACCCCCTGGACCCTCTCTCACTCTTCCCTGTGCCTTCCCCTCTCCCCTATCTCTCTCCCTCGCTCTCCCCTCACGCGCCTGAGCACGCCGCCATGTGCTGCCGTGCCCACAACCGTCGCCTTGCCTTCTCGAGCTATCCAGAGCCTCCACCACCTCACGCTTCACCTTTACACCGAAGGAAGGAAGCACGGAGGCCCTGAGCAGCCGCCATTGTTTGCGTCTTCGAGTTTGGCCACTAACGACCGCCGCCTCCAATTCATCATCTCTGGAACGCCCCCGAGCTCGCTGACCCTTACCAAGCTAGCTTCCCCACTGTGCCGAGCTCTGGCTGCTTCCATGGCCGATGAATCTAGTGCCCTCAAGCCCCTCGGCTAGCCCCCATGGCACCAACATGCTCCTGGAGATACATAGGTGCTTCTGCACTAATTAGTTTGCTCACTATTGCCCTGTAGCCCCGTGCCCGCAACTGACCGAACTTCGGCGGCCGCCCGGCTTGTCGCCGCTGCTGTTACACGCAGCCCCAGTGCACCACGCGGCCACCACTGGACGCGCTAAGCTGTCAGCTCACCGTAGCCGCAAACCATGCGCGAAACGATGCTTTGTAGCGCCGCCCCGAGCAATGCAGGCGATCCACCGCCGCGGGATATGGTCACCGGCGGCTGAACGCCATTTGCTGACGTGGCATGGGTTAGGTTAGAACTAATCACACCCCTGTGTCACTAACAGTGGGTCCCATAGGGTTAATTAACCGTCTAACAAAATACATAGTATTAAATTAACCGGATGGACCCCACATGTCAGTTTTGACTTGTTGACCTGGCTGTTGCTCCGACCCCACCTATTTGTGATCGTAGGCAGCACTGAGTCACTAACCAGTGGGCCCCAGAGGCCAGGTTTGACTCTGGGCGGCTCAGTTAACTGCTCTAGATTTTAAATAAATCAGAAATGATCTATTAAATTCAGAAATTTGTCTAAACTTCTAAAAATCATAGAAAATAATATGTAACTCCAAATGAAATAATTTATATATGAAAAATGATCAGAAAAATCCAATCTTTCCATCTGTACCATTGTCATGCATGTTGGAAGAACTTAAGGCTGCTGTGTATGACAATTTGAATAAACTAGCAGAGTGGCCCGCCCGATGTGCGGGCTAGACTTTTTACAGTTTTATTAAGATAACGCGGGCATCCTCTTTTATTTTTGGAGCATTTTTTTAATGCAACTACTTATAGGATGTTGATGTTCCTGATATTTGCAATCCAATATAATGTTCCTCTTCATTAAAATATTTACAATCCGTTCTAATGGTCCTCTAAAGTGTCCTTTAACCATATACCTCTATGTTCCCTAGGGAACTTCCCTACACTCAGAGCTCCTATCTCCTCATTTAAAGGTATTACCACTTTAATTTGTTTAGAGAAGGATGATTGACAATATAAATCGTGCATTTTTATAAAGTACAAATATGCGTCAAACTGGTACACTAATGGAACATGATATCAAACAAATGTTAATCTTATATTATTTTAATCATATATATATATATATATATATATATATATATATATATATTTGATGATTAACTATAAAAATGATTTATGCATATACAAGAATGATTTGAGATTTTCTTAAGTATTGGTTGTGGACATATAAAGCACTTTGACTTTCGATGTCACTATCTTGTATTCGACTTATACCTTAAAATATATACACATGAAGTTAAAATTTTATATTACCAACCGGTTTTATCTTATCCATATTGACTAACAAATTGTTAAATGAAATACATGTTCATTACCTTTATAGTGCACTAAAAGGTTTTGGCAAATGAAAAAATTATAGAGATATAGTTTTGTTTAGTTTCTAAATATGCTTTCTATCTCACTTAAATTGATGAATATCATCACAAATTTCCAGATTTATTGTAAAGTATAAAAAAGATGCAAATAGCAGGTATAAAACAGATGCAAATAGCACCACTGTGTCATCACTGACTTGCAGTAATAATTCCTTCAAGCAATTCACCTTCTAGAAGTTTGATACTTGATTCCTTCATATTTTTTCTTAATAACTTTTGTTTAATTTATTACTTCTCTATAATATATTGCAGTCTGAAGTATCATAGTTTTCCTAATGTGAAATAAGCTAATATTTCAAGATGTAACGCAACATAAATAGACCAAAGGCACTACCCTCGTAGTAACAAATGAAGGATGTGACTATGAAATCAAGGACATTTTCTCCAATACGCACAAGTATGCGTATCATATTCTACAGAAAGAGGGGGGGGGGGGGGGACTATGCGTACCATATTTTATAGAAAGAGGGGGGGGGGGGGGGTATCGAACCCAATCCACCGTCGATGTTACAGAATGGCAATCACTACAACATTGCTTACAACCCACTACTCCACCCGTGGTTTACAAGATGGATCGCTCGCGACTCGCCCATCCTGGCAACATCTCAAACAGGCTATTGAGTTCACCCTTTAACAAATCCACCTGCTGCCATGGTCTGCCCTCGACCACTATTCTCATGACCACCACCTCCAGTGACGGAGAAGCACCTCCACCTCCACCTCCAGCGTCATCTTCATGCTCGTGCTTTGGGAGCTTTGCAAACGTAAAATCAAATACATATCATTCTATCTCCAAGTAACACAATCATATACTCTTAGCAATATATAGTGTGAAGTAGTTACCTTCAAGGAAACTTCAATTATTTATAAATCATTACTCCTAATCGACACTGTGTGAGGAAGCAACCAATGAGTTAAAAGCATAGGAGTTATGTAAAATATAGCAACGTGCACCTAGTTGCAACTCCTAATGTCCTGACGAAGGAAGGAGCACACAAAACAAATGAGGAATTATATTGAACATGGTAGCAGCAATATTTTAAACCATAAATTGATATGGTCTGACACTCTTTTAAGCTCGTACAAAACCTCGTTGTATATGTACTATATACATCATGACAGGTAAGAAAAACTCTGTTTACTTAATCTTCAGTTTATGTAAGTTAGAACTGACATTTCTAGCGCATAGCAAAAGGTTCCGCATTATATTTACTTAAGTTTTGACTTCGAGTTTATCATTAAAAAATCATGGCATCTAGTTTATTTATAAATGTGCACGCGTATATATAAAGTTGGCATAACAGTGTGAATCTTTCACTTAGCAGTACTATTTTTTTTGCAAGAGAATACTACTAATGCTTTAACTATAGATAGGACTACGGATAAAGAGCAAAAGATTACTACACGCATAGGATACTCAAATTTCTCTTGAGGACGCATAACAATAGTTTATACAATGAGAATGCTAAAAATCTTTCCCAAGCTATTGAAATACCATTATGTCAGTGTACCCAACATTTTGAATGGCATTTTTTTAATCAAATAGGTAGTGTTTCCTCTTTGCCATTGGATATATGCATAATATTCAGGTGGACTGCCCAGAAGAAGTGTCTTATAAATAAGTTCACAGTAACATATCTTAGTGGAAACCATTCAGACATTATTGAGTAGACTCCTAAGAGGGAGCACAAAGGATATTCTTGGAATAATCTAATAAGCTAACAATACTCAAACTACATCGCTGAAGGCATAACATGGGTAAACAAATTATTTCAGAAAAATGGCCACCACCGGACATGGCATATTCAAGGGGTGGACCTTAAAGAACTGTGTTTTACAATATGCAGTAGAATGAATTTTTAGATTTGGCAAGTACAGATTGCTAAAATATATTAGAAGAATGGGACACTCAGTTTAGCATCAACGTGAAAGATCGACGAATTAGGGTTCCACCCTACATCAAACTACATACTACATAATGATAGATTGCTACTACAAACATATGCTGGGCTTTATATAGATCCAAACTTGTATGAAAATCACGACCTATTCTGCAAAATAGGCAAGAGAGAAAAGCTAGAATGATAATATTCTTTTTACAAGCATATATATATATATATATATATATATATATATATATATATATATATATATATTACTTTCTGTCAAGCATTGATAACCTCATAATCGGAGCATCATAATAAATAAAGTTAAGCCTCTACCTTCGGATTTTGTTCTCTGACATATGGGGTTGGCTCTAGAAAATATTTGGCTCACCAACTGAAGATGCTTAACCAAAATATAAGTTCACAAACCTGCTCTGATTTCTTTGAGAACTTCCCATAGCCATGAATCCTACGTGGTGTGTATATAAAGAAATCCTGTAGATGAAATTATTTGAGAGTTTTTTGCACTTGTGGCACTGGACATAATGGACAAAAGAGAAACTGAACTACATAAGAAAAATAAAAGTTTCCTTGTAAATATATATAGATGAGACCCATATTGCAGTTTCTTAGAGTGTGCATCTCTTTATACCGAATGAATTTATTTGAAGCTTTTCACACCTGTGATAATGGAGAGAATAGATATTGAACTGCATATACCTTTACAAAAAAACTGCTTGTAAATAACAATAGATGTGAATGATATTGTGATTTCTCCTTGTAACCTGCATCTCCTTCCTATGTTTGAAAGAATAACAGAGACATAATATACCACCAAATACATAGTACCATGATTTGCTCATCTGAATTAAAAGAATATGAATTTGTTAACAAAGATTTACCTTCAGATATCGTTGTTCTACCAGGCTGAATGGGAAGGCGAGGCCCGCGATCTTGAGAAATCCGGATGGGGCAGTGAGAGCGCAAGAAGCAAAGGTTTTGAACTATGAACTTAGCAATCAGGTACGGATCAATCTGAAAAGGTACGGTGTGAGGCAATTGGGTTGAGATCGATCTGAAAAGCAAAATTACGAGAGCGAGAAAACCAAGAGAGTGCTACTCCAAGTAAGTTTACAAATCCTTAAAATATGTATTGTTATGCACGAATTTGTTCATAATTTAATTTAGTTCACACGCAATCATAACCGGGTACATTGAGTAGTTGCATGATTGATGAATAGTTCAAGTGTAATAATTACAGAGTAGCAAACATAGTTGAAACAAAACCTTTTAACTCAACTACCATCTCAGCATAGAAAAAGTGCATAGATACAAACAGGTCGGTGAAAAGCTAAAAAATTAGAGCTAGATTGCAGCCAGTGTCAGATCTAAAAATCCCTCCTATTTAGAGATTAAATAGCTGTAATCAAACCCCTGTTTTTTTAAAAGGGATCTGGGAGCTTTGCTTCCTTATCGTGAATCATGATAGGATCCTCAGATGCGAACTCAGGGCCAAGGTGATCAGACCTAGGATAGTTCATTGGAGAGTCTTGTATAGATCAATCAACTGGGCCTCATACTACCTTAGGCGGATTAAGGGAGAAAGAGAAGATAGTTGAGAAAGATTGGACAGCCACGTGAGGTATCGAGGACATTGGGGATGGCGGCGGAGGTAGCAGAAAGCCAGGGGCGAGTAGGCCATGAGAAGGCGGCGGCTGTATTTTTTTAGGGACGATAGGAATTGTTTTTTTTCTTGTTGATGAGGGAAAGCCCCTACGATCTTTAGTCTAGAAGCATGACGTGCAGTTTTTTCTTTTAAAAGGCTTAATGTGATGACGTGTAACTTTTCTTTTATTTTAAAGGCAGATTTTAATGTGATGGCAATGGTGGGTAATTTTCTTTTATCTAAATCAAATGGCTATTAATCTTTGATGTACGAAATAGATGGTCGGATCGTTCTAATTTTTATGGGATTTTCTAGCATAATTCTCTTTTATTTGGTTAGTGAACAAACCTGGAGCTTGTCGTGGATCATGAAGGCGTTGCTAATATTGGCCAGAAATCCGCCAAATCATTCCCCAATCATCATATCCTTACATGTGATAGTAACTACTGGAAAGACCAAATCTTCGTACTTTCAGATTTAAGGTAACTTCCATAGAATTTTTCTGGTCCCTCCCTCAAGGCTCAACCATGTTGCCCTTTCTTCGTTGTAGAAGATGGGTTCCGAATGTAGGTCTTTCCTCGTGCAGTAGTGAGAAGCACCCTGTATATAAAAGAAACTATGATGCGGAGCATCCTTCCATCATCCCCATGGACTCTACATCAACACCTACAACACCACAAGGACCGATGACTCGAGCACGTGCAAGAGCTCTTGAAACCGAAGTGACATCACTCCTCTCACAACTCCCCTTTGATTCACATGAGACATGGTTACTACCTCAAACGGAAACTCTATGCATACTCAGGCACCAAGGAGTCAACCATGAAGAGGCTAGGAAGTGAGGAGAACCGGAAGCGGAAGGCATGAATGAAGACGGAGAGAAGAAAGCAACAAGGACCAGAGAGGCCGGACGATCCGGACGGAGGCCCGGACGATCCGGACAGAGCCCGGATGATCCGGACCCCGGTCCGGACGATCCAGCTACAGCAACCGAAGGCAACAGAAGCTCTCCCCCGAAGCCGGACCATCTGGGACTCGTCCCGGATCATCCGGACCCCGCCCGGACGTCCGGATCACCAGCCGGACATTCGGCCCCTCGCGACCATCAGCCGACCCTCCGGCTCATCCGGGTCCCCGCCCGGATCATCCGGACCAGCCCGGATCATCCGGACCCCAGTCCGGATCATCCGGCCAGCGCCTGTGTGCGCGTGTTGGGCTGAGCCCATGTACCCATTCGCCCCAGACTCTATATATAGGACCCCCTCTCCTCACTTTGAGACTTAGCATTGGATTAGCTCATATTTGTGTGAGAGCCTTTGCTCATCCACCCGGTTACTTCTCCTCGGAGATCAGGACCTCCGTCTAGGAGAAGATCCATGATCGGATACAAGACCCCGTTACGGGAAGATCCCCTCGTGGATTCAAGACCCCTATCTAGGGAAGAACATCAAGGCCTCCTCTTGGAGATGAACGGTTCCTTTGTATCCTTACCCTAGTTGACTATGTATCTTGTGGATCTCATGTGTGTATGTTGATCTAGCACTTGTGTGATCGATTCCTTGTTGGTTGAGTGTTTCTCTCTCGTTTTCCCCGTGTTTCCCCTCGTGCTTCCGCGTGTTCTTCGTGCTCCCTCCGTAGGATCCCCTCCAAACGTGAAAGATCGATGAATTAGGGTTCCACCCTACATCATATGGTATCATGAGCCACGTTGATCACGTTTTTGGAGCCCCTACCCCATGATTTCTAGCTTGATTTTGTTGTTTTCGTCCTAAAATCCGAAAATCCCCACAAAAATCCCCCCAAATTTTTTTGTGATTTGTTGGTTTTGATGATGTTTTGTTGATTTTGATCCGTGGATTCGGTGTGTAACTCGTGAATCTTGTGTTTCCCCACCTTCTCCACCTCGAAATCCATCCAAAATCCCCGAAATCGTCAAATTCCACCACATTTTCGAGTTCTTCCCGAGCTGTTCCCGTGCGCGGTTGACCTGCCTGGATCATCCGGACCAAGTGTCGGATCATCCGGACGTGCCCGGATCATCCGGCTCCTGGCCCGGATCATCCGGCTTCCTCTGCCGAAACTGCAATTCTGCAGTCCACATTCCACCACCTCCACCATACACACCTACATACACCCTACCCATCCCATCCACCACCGTTTCCACTTGCCAAACCCCAAGACTCAACCTCCGTACTACCATTCGATTTTGAGTTCGACAATTTGAGTGAGATTTCCGTGTCCTCTTGTGTTTCGGCTATTTAGGCGCGGTGTGACATCAACAACAAACGCTCATTTTGGTTGGCTACTCATCTTCGTTACGGACGGTAACTACGACGACATCTTTGTCATACCTTGCAATTGCATTGATAACCATCATATACCATCTTTTGCGTTGCTTACCCATCGAGACTAGCCTTTGAGTATTGCCGGCAACGTGACTTGTGCACATTAGTTGCATACACCATATCATACATACCTTCGAGGTGCATATATCGGAATCAACTTGTGTGTCACAAAGTTGTCATCGCATACACAATTGCTATCTTAGTTCGTCAAGTTTGCATAAGAAAAGAGCTCAAAAGAGAAAGAGCCACTCAAGCTTTTAAGCAAAGAGGAAAGATAAGCAAAGAGCTTATAAGCAACAAGCATAGCATCATACAACATTAAGATTGTCATATAAGATCATCTTGGATCATTGCACCGAAATACCATACATATAGCATACATGGGATAGAGATCGTTGCATTTTTGCCTAGTAGGTTGTGCACAAGCTCCGTATCCGCCTATTGTGCAATCGTGCTAGCGTCTCTCTAGTATTGTGCAACAAGAGCATTTTCGTGGATTCCACATTTTGGCTCATTTTTGGTTTGCACAATCCCATTTATCTATATGCGTGTGTGTGTTTCCGTGTACCACTACTTGCTTGGTCTACTTGTTGCATATGCGAATTTGCGAATCTTCTTCAACATTTTTGAGTCAAGCTAATGATTGCAATCAATTTTGTGCCACCATCCTAACCAAGCTCCACCAAAAGCTTTTACTTGTGTAGGTGTGAGAATCGACAAGGATGGGTACCAATAGTGCTATTTCATTGTCCGCATTTGAGTGAACTTGATTCATCTTCAACTTCGGTCAAAGGTATATTGGTATTCGTTCTTCTCCTTCCACGACTCACAATTTTGCTTGTAATGATGGATAGGCCAAGTTCTTCTACAAATCCACTCTTCATCGAGCAAGACGACGACATGTCATCATACGTCACCAAGAGCCACCTCTTTGGCGCACAACGAGCTCTCCATCAAGAGCAACAAGCAATGAGCGAACGCATCGACAACCTCTCCACCGACTTGCGACTCTCCGAGCAACGTACACGAGATTACTTCGACAACAAACTCGACGCGCACAAGAAAGAGAACGATGCAAGAATGGACGAGATCCGCGCCTTGTTGATGAACCGGCGTACTTCTACCTCTTCACACTCAAGACGGAGCCACTCAAGTCGCCACTCCGACGACTCCTTCTCCGACACAAGTACACCGTCATCGAACACTCTTCGACGAGCCGCGTGTCAAGACCGTCATGCATCTCGCAGCCCGCTACATGACAAGCATCCCCAAGAGCAAGTTGATGAACAAGTTCCTCGTCCTCAATCGAACCAAGTGGAGTTTGCTCAAGCTCAAGAACGACAACGTCTTCGTCACCAACAAGAACAAGAACAACCGCGCCTACATCAAGAGCAACAAGAAGCCGAGGATCAACGTCTTCAACAACAACAACGAGAAGCACAAGCAATTGAGGCGGAACGTGCCCTTCAAGCATCAAGTCGAGCTATCACCAACCGCAATCGCGAAAGGCGCAATCAAGAGGAAGCCCTTCGAGAAGAAATACAAGAGAGGAACTACCATCCGCGTGCGCAACGTCAAGCCCAACAAGCTCCTCCACAAGCTCCTCAAGCTCAACCTCAACCTCAAGGTCAACAAGAGCAAGTTGATCATGGACTTCCTCCTCGCCAAGAACAACATGAGGATGATTACCCTCCACGTCAAGAACGTCACCATCAACATCGACCTCAACACAATGATGAACAACGCTATGGCAAGCTCAAGTTCACAATGCCCAAGTTCAATGGAACCAATGATCCCGAAGAGTACCTCTCATGGGCATTGAAGGTCGACAAAATCTTTCGTTTGCACAACTATGAGGAAGAGAAGAAGATCGCTATGGCATCACTTGAGCGCTGACAAGCAAGAGGTGAACCTCCAATCACCACTTGGGCTCAAATGAAGGATGTCATGCGAGCACGCTTTGTACCCACCTACTACAACCGTGATCTCTTCAAGAAGCTACAACTCCTCAAGCAAGGAACAAAGAGTGTTGAAGAATACTACAAGGAAATGGAGATTGCCATGATTCGAGCCAATGTCACGGAGGATGATGAGCAAACAATGGCACGATTCTTGAACGGACTCAACCATCCCATCAAGAAGATCGCCGACTTCCAACTCTACTCCAACCTCATTGAGCTCGTGCATCAAGCTACAAAGGCGGAACGACAAGTGCAAGATGACTTCAAGTATGCCAAGTACTCATCCAAGACATACGGCTTCTCCAACAACCAAGCTTCAACAACTACTCCAACTTCGACATCAACCAAGCCTTCTCCAACAAACGACGACAAGTCAAGTTACAAGAAAGCTTCTACAAGTTCAAGTCGTCCTCCTCCTACTACAAGCAACCCCAAGCCGCGTGCTTCATCATCTACTCCAAACGATGAGATCGTCAAGACAAGCTCCTTCAAGTGTTTTACTTGCGGCGGCCGAGGCCACAAGTCATATGAATGCACCAACAAGCGGACCATGATACTCAACGACGATGGCACCTACGACTCAATGAGTGAAGATGAAATGGACGCTATTGAGCAAGTGGCCATGCACCGGCGCATCAACGAGGATGAAGATGATCAAGTCTTTTGTGATGAAGATACAAGTCCCGCTCTTGTTGTCTCCAAGGTCTTGACACTTCAACATCAACAAGAAGAAGATCAAAGATGCCACATCTTCCACACAAAGGCCGACATCAATGGGAGATCCGTCAAGGTCATCATCGATGGAGGTAGTTGCCACAACTTGGCAAGCGAAGAACTATGCTCCAAGCTCCAATTGGTCAAGAAGAAGCATCCGCAACCCTACAAGGTTCAATGGCTAAGTGACTCCGGCACTATACGAGTTGAGCATACAGTCCAAGTATCATTCAAAATAGGTGCATATGAGGACACTTTGGAGTGTGATGTGGTCCCAATGACTGTTTGCCACCTCCTCCTTGGTCGGCCATGGCAATTCGACCGTGGTGTCTACCACAATGGGCGTACAAACCACTATAGCTTCAAGCTGAAAGGCAAAGAATATGTCCTACGACCCATGTCTCCTAGTCAAGTGATAGCCGACAAACAAGCCACCAACCAAAGAGAGAAGAGTGAGAAAGTGAGCCACCAAAAAGTGAGTGAGAGCCACAAGCCAAATTTGAGCGCCTCTTCGCCTAGAGAGAAAAACCTCATACTATTCGCCACCAAACATGACATGAGAGAAGTGTGTGAGAACCCATCGAGTGTGATGCACTTTGTCCTTGTGTGCAAGGATGGAGAACCAAAAACTAACACCACTCATGAGCTACCTTTGGTGTTTCAATCTCTTTTGCAGGAATTTCAAGATGTTTTCCCCGATGAGCTACCTCCGGGTCTACCTCCTCTTCGAGGCATTGAGCATCGAATCGACCTCATCCCCGGAGCGCCACTTCCAAACAAAGCTCCCTACCGTGTCAATCCCGAAGAAACCAAGGAGATTCAACGGCAAGTACAACAACTAATTGACAACGGTCATGTACGTGAAAGCTTAAGCCCTTGTGCCGTTCCCGTTATTCTTATACCTAAACCCGACGGAAGTTTCCGCTTGTGCTCCGATTGTAGACCTATAAATGCTATCACTGTGCGCTATAGGCATCCCATTCCTCGATTAGATGATATGCTTGATGAACTTAGTGGAGCCAACTTTTTCTGAAAAATTGATCTTAAAAGTGGCTATTATCAAATCCGCATTCATGAGGGTGATGAATGGAAAACTGCTTTTAAAACAAAATTTGGCTTATATGAATGGTTGGTTATGCCTATGGGTTTGTCGGAAGCTCCCGGAACTTTTGTGCGTCTCATGCATCATGTACTTCGTCCATACATTGGCATCTTTGTTGTGGTTTACTTCGATGATATCCTTGTGTTTAGCAAAACCATGAAAGAGCATCTTGATCATGTTAAGCTTGTTTTGCAAACGCTTCGAAAGGAAAGTCTTTATGCCAACTTGAAAAAATGCACTTTTGGCGTTGACAAAGTGGTTTTCTTGGGTCTCGTTGTCTCTTCCAAGGGTGTCCATGTTGATGAAACTAAGATCAAAGCAATTAAAACTTGGCCCCAACCCACCAATTTGCAACAAGTGCGAAGTTTCCTTGGTCTTGCAGGTTTTTATCGTCGCTTTGTGAAAAACTTTAGCACTATTGCAGCTCCTTTGCATGCTTTGAGTAAGAAGAATACTCCTTTTGTTTGGGGACCTTTGCAATCCAACTCTTTCGATGAGCTCAAGTCCTTGCTTACTCATGCTCCAATTCTTGCTTTGCCCAATTTTGACAAAACTTTTGAGGTTCATTGTTTTAATGCAAGAAAAACGAGTCATTGCTTATTTTAGTGAAAAACTCTCCGGTGCTCAACTTAACTATCCCGTATATGACAAGGAATTGTATGCTTTAGTGCGTGTCCTACATGTTTGGGAACATTATCTTAGACCTCATGAGTTTGTCATACATACCGATCATGAAACGCTTAAGTACTTGAAAGGTCAAACTAAATTGAACAAGCGTCATGCCAAATGGAGTGAATTTATTGAATCTTTCCCATATGTGATCAAGTACATTAAGGGCAAGGAAAATGTAGTTGCCGATGCGCTTTCACGCATATGCACGCTCGTCACCCAACTTGAGTTGAATGTTATAGGCTTTGAGCACATAAAGGATTTGTATGCTAGTGATCCATCTTTTGCACCTCATTATGCTAAATGTTTGACGCATACATCTTGGGAACAATATTACCTCAAGGATGGTTATCTTATGAGAGCTAACAAACTTTGCATACCCGAGTCTTCTCTTCGTTTGCTACCTTTGCAAGAGGCTCATGGAGGTGGACTCATGGGACATTTTGGACGCGACAAGACCTTCGCCACGCTCTCCAAGAACTACTTTTGGCCCAAGATGTTTCGAGACGTCTCACGCTTCACCACCCGATGCTCAACATGCCGCAAAGCTAAGTCAAAAGCTCAATCTCATGGTCCATGCCTCTTCCTATTCCTTATCAACCTTGGGAAGACATTAGCATGGACTTTGTACTTGGTTTGCCTAGAACTCAAAATGGAAAGGATTCCGTGTTTGTTGTTGTGGATAGATTTTCTAAGATGGCACATTTTATTCCTTGCAACAAGGTAGACGATGCTTCACATATTGCAAATCTCTTTTGTAGGGAAATCTTGCGCCTCCATGGAATACCAAAGACAATCGTCTCCGACCGCGGCGTCAAGTTCTTGAGTTTCTTTTGGAAGACCCTATGCGCCAAGCTCGGCATCAAGCTCTTGTTCTCATCCGCATACCATCCTCAAACCGACGGCCAAACGGAGGTGACGAACCGGACGCTCTCCACTCTACTTCGCGTGTTGATCAAGAAGAACATCAAGGAGTGGGAGGTGTGTCTACCCATCGCCGAGTACGCCTACAACCGCGCAAGACATTTGACAACCGGCAAGTCCCCCTTCGAGGTCGTCTACGGCTTCAATCCATTGTCCCCATTGGACATTCTACCTCTACCTCTACAAGAGCGCACCAACCTCGACGCAAGTGCCCGTACAAGCTACATCAAGAAGATGCATGAAGAGACAAGACACATCATCGAGCGCACCGTACAACGACTCACTACCAAGCTCAACATCAACAAGCAACCCATGATCTTCAACATAGGCGATCTCATGTGGCTACACCTTCGCAAGGAACGCTTCCCCAATGAACGCAAGTCCAAACTTCTACCTTGAGCCGATGGACCCTTCTAGGTGTTAGCACGCTACAACAACAACGCCTACAAGCTCGATCTACCAAGCGACAAGTACAACGTGAGCGACACCTTCAACATCAAAGACCTCTCGCCTTTCCATGGTGATGAAGATCTAGATCCGAGGTCGGATCCTTTCGAAGGGAGGGGATATGATGCGGAGCATCCTTCCATCATCCCCATGGACTCTACATCAACACCTACAACACCACAAGGACCGATGACTCGAGCACGTGCAAGAGCTCTTGAAACCGAGGTGACATCACTCCTCTCACAACTCCCCTTCGATTCACATGAGACATGGTTACTACCTCAAACGGAAACTCTATGCATACTCAGGCACCAAGGAGTCAACCATGAAGAGGCTAGGAAGCGAGGAGAACCGGAAGCGGAAGGCTTGAATGAAGACGGAGAGAAGAAAGCAACAAGGACCAGAGAGGCCGGACGATCCGGACGGAGGCCCGGACGATCCGGACAGAGCCCGGATGATCCGGACCCCGGTCCGGACGATCCGGCTACAGCGACCGAAGGCAACAGAAGCTCTCCCCCGAAGCCGGACCATCCGGGACTCGAACCGGATCATCCGGACCCCGCCCGGACGTCCGGACCACCAGCCGGACATCCGGCCCCTCGCGACCGTCAGCCGACCATCCGGCTCATCCGGGTCCCCGCCCGGATCATCCGGACAATCCCAGATCATCCGGACCCCCGTCCGGATCATCCGGCCAACGCCTGTGTGCGCGTGTTGGGCTGAGCCCATGTACCCATTCGCCCCAGACTCTATATATAGGACCCCCTCTCCTCACTTTAAGACTTAGCATTGGATTAGCTCATATTTGTGTGAGAGCCTTTGCTCATACGCCCGGTTACTTCTCCTCAGAGATCAGGACCTCCGTCTAGGAGAAGATCCATCATCGGATACAAGACCCCGTTACGGGAAGATCCCCTCGTGGATTCAAGACCCCTATCTAGGGAAGAACATCAAGGCCTCCTCTTGGAGATGAACGGTTCCTTTGTATCCTTACCCTAGTTGACTATGTATCTTGTGGATCTCATGTGTGTATGTTGATCTAGCACTTGTGTGATCGATTCCTTGTTGGTTGAGTGTTTCTCTCTCATTTTCCCCGTGTTTTCCCTCGTGCTTCCGCGTGTTCTTCGTGCTCCCTCCGTAGGATCCCCTCCAAACGTGAAAGATCGACAAATTAGGGTTCCACCCTACATCAAACTACATACTACATAATGATAGATTGCTACTACAAACATATGCTGGGCTTTATATAGATCCAAACTTGTATGAAAATCACGACCTATTCTGCAAAATAGGCAAGAGAGAAAAGCTAGAATGATAATATTCTTTTTACAAACATATATATATATATATATATATATATATTACTTTCTGTCAAGCACTGATAACCTCATAATCGGAGCATCATAACAAATAAAGTTAAGCCTCTACCTTCGGATTTTGTTCTCTGACATATGGGGTTGCCTCTAGAAAATATTTGGCTCACCAACTGAAGATGCTTAACCAAAATATAAGTTCACAAACCTGCTCTGATTTCTTTGAGAACTTCCCATAGCCATGAATCCTACGTGGTGTGTATATAAAGAAATCCTGTAGATGAAATTATTTGAGAGTTTTTTGCACTTGTGGCATTGGACATAATGGACAAAAGAGAAACTGAACTACATAAGAAAAATAAAAGTTTCCTTGTAAATATATATAGATGAGACCCATATTGCAGTTTCTTAGAGTGTGCATCTCTTTATACCGAATGAATTTATTTGAAGCTTTTCACACCTGTGATAATGGAGAGAATAGATATTGAACTGCATATACCTTTACAAAAAAACTGCTTGTAAATAACAATAGATGTGAATGATATTGTGATTTCTCCTTGGAACCTGCATCTCCTTCCTATGTTTGAAATAATAACAGAGACATAATATACCACCAAATACATAGTACCATGATTTGCTCATCTGAATTAAAAGAATATGAATTTGTTAACAAAGATTTACCTTCAGATATCGTTGTTCTACCAGGCTGAATGGGAAGGCGAGGCCCGCGATCTTGAGAAATCCGGATGGGGCAGTGAGAGCGCAAGAAGCAAAGGTTTTGAACTATGAACTTAGCAATCAGGTACGGACCAATCTGAAAAGGTATGGTGTGAGGCAATTGGGTTGAGATCGATCTGAAAAGCAAAATTACAAGAGCGAGAAAACCAAGAGAGTGCTACTCCAAGTAAGTTTACAAATCCTTAAAATATGTATTGTTATGCACGAATTTGTTCATAATTTAGTTTAGTTCACACGCAAGCATAACCGGGTACATCGAGTAGTTGCATGATTGATGAATAGTTCAAGTGTAATAATTATAGAGTAGCAAACATAGTTGAAACAAAACCTTTTAACTCAACTACAATCTCAGCATAGAAAAAGTGCATAGATACAAACAGGTCGGTGAAAAGCTAAAAAATTAGAGCTAGATTGCAGCCAGCGTCAGATCTAAAAATCCCTCCTATTTAGAGATTAAATAGCTGTAATCAAACACCTGTTTTTTTGAAAGGGATCTGGGAGCTTTGCTTCCTTATCGTGAATCATGATAGGATCCTCAGATGCGAACTCAGGGCCAAGGTGATCAGACCTAGGATAGTTCATTGGAGAGTCTTGTATAGATCAATCAACTGGGCCTCATACTACCTTAGGCGGATTAAGGGAGAAAGAGAAGATAGTTGAGAAAGATTGGACAGCCACGTGAGGTATCGAGGACATTGGGGATGGTGGCGGAGGTAGCAGAAAGCCTGGGGCGAGTAGGCCATGAGAAGGCGGCGGCTGTATTTTTTAGGGACGATAGGAATTGTTTTTTTTCTTGTTGATGAGGGAAAGCCCCTACGATCTTTAGTCTAGAAGCATGACGTGCAGTTTTTTCTTTTAAAAGGCTTAATGTGATGACGTGTAACTTTTCTTTTATTTTAAAGGAAGATTTTAATGTGATGGGAATGGTGGGTAATTTTCTTTTATCTAAATCAATTGGCTATTAATCTTTGATGTATGAAATAGATGGTCGGATCATTCTAATTTTTATGGGATTTTCTAGCACAATTCTCTTTTATTTGGTTAACCCCTCAATCACTTTTTATATATAAATAAATGGAATTTGAAATGTCTTATATCGATTTTGAATTTGAACCTTTGGTTCAAACAAACTTCATTTAATCTGGTTGCTAGTTGCGTTAGCTCAATCAAGATCATATTTCCCTGTCATGATCATGCATCATATTGCTGCATTCCATTGATTGTGTTCCTACTCTGTTGCCAGTGTTTATCCCCTCTCAGTAGACGTTGTTTCGATGATGTGATCGATGGCACTCATGAAGACACAATGCTATCTTTGGAAGTGCAAGGCAAGCAAACCCCTTTTAGCATTCCGATACAATCCCACTCTCTCACTATTGCTCTCTTTTGCTGCATTAGGACAACAACGATTCAACTGTTACATGTTGTGGTAGTTGAACCCTTTCCTCTGCATGACCTGTCTTAGCCACAGAAAATAGTTGAAACCCACTAGCATGAGTAGGAGTTGTTTGAGCCATGATGTGCCAACTCATTCATGCTTGCTTGTTATGCATGTTATGCTTACAGTTGTGTCAGGTCTGATTCATTTGGGATGGATTGGAATGGTGGTGAACCTGTCCGACTGTTCAGAGCTAAGTTTGTGAACATGATTTGGTAAAGGTAGCGACGAGAGGCCTTGCAGGAGTACATGGTGGGTTGTCTCGTTGGGACCCTCCTCAGGAACTGTGTTCTGTGTCTGTGGTCCAAGACAATTACTACCACACATTGGGTTCCGGTAACTCGACCCCTCTCGGCTTATTAACCGCCTTGATCTCTGTCCAGGAGTTGCAACTAGTTTCTGGTATCTGTAGGTAGTGCTAGTAGTCTACCAAGTGGAACCCAGTACAGGTGGGCTTGGGACAGACTAGGTGCAGTGCCATGGTGTACCAAGTGGCACCCGGATGGTGGGCTTGGGAAACCTGCTCACATCGTTTGGGGCCGTGATGGAAACCTCGGCCGAACTCCGTTGCGGATGGAACCCGAATAGGCGATAAACCTGGACTAGAGTCTTGCATGGTTAGTCAGTTCGTGGGCGACACCCTGACCAGGATTCCGCTTGAAGGTTGCCGAGATACATGACGTGTACATGGCGGTAAGTGGCGAGAGCATTTGTGAAGAAGTACACCCCTGCAGGGTTAACATGATCTATTCGAATAGTCGAGTCCGCGGTAATGGACTACTGGGTTGCTTATGTAGTTCATAGACAAGTGAAACTGGATACTCTAAAATGCGCAAGATAAGCATGAGTGCTATGGATGTCCTTCTTGTAGGGAGACGGGAACGGGTCCGTAGTGGTGTATTGATATGGTGAATATGTGGACTCGTGTGCGCCACCTCGAAAGAGTTACTAGCAGTTGTAGCAAAGGATATCCACTGAGTCAAAGCTGGCTTGCTGCAGTTAAACTCCATCTTTACTCACGTTGTTGCTAGATCATATGTTGCTAGATCTGATGTAAGTATTGCTGCTTACATCTTTATTCACATTTGCTTAATTTTTTTTGCAGAGAGACTTCAGTCTCATTAGTAGTTCCGAGTGGACTTTGACGTTTAGCTTGTTACCTCAGATACGATCTTGTACCTTTGGGAGGGTCTTCTAGATAGTCAGGTTTCTCAGCCTTTTTCATTTGTAGTTGTCTATACTCAGACATGTTATGCTTTCGTTGCTTGTATGCTCTGTATGTTGGGTCATGTGACCCATGATTGTAATTCTTACTATGTATGACTCTTCTGAGCCTTCTGAATAAATACTTTGAGTCATTGAGTTTTGTTGTGATGCCATGTTGTATTTGCACATATCGAGCATATTGTTTGTATGATTTTGAAATGCTTGGTTTGTGTGGGATCCAACAATCTAGTTGTTTATTCTTGGTAGCCTCTCTTATGGGGAAATGTCCCCTAGTGCTTCCACTAAGCCATGGTAGCTTGCTACTGCTCCAGAACACATGGGTTGATCGGCATGTGTCATTCTTTGCTCCTATGTCTGTCCCTTCGGGGAAATGTCACACTTTGTTCCTTTCAGTTCTTGTAGCTTGCTACAACTTGGGTTCAAACGTTGATGACCGACACATGCATTGCTAGGTCATGTATGACTGTCCCTGTAAGTTAGTGCCACCTTGGGTTTATGACTAGTCATGTCGGCCCGGGTTCTCTGTCATATGGATACTAGCGACACTATCATATACATGAGCCAAAAGGCGCAAACGATCCCGAGCCAGGTAAGGTGGCATCCGTGGGGATACCGTGCATGAGGCCGCAAAGTGATATGATGTGTTAAATGCTAGATCGGTGTGACTTAGGATCGGGGTCCCATCAAATGCTTCGTGCCATGTTTGTTGGGTTCAAAAGTCTCCGTAAGGAAAGTGCAATGGAATTCACTGGTTGATTGACAAGTATTGTTGAAAGACTTCATCAACGAGGAGTAATAGATGTCACCGATAAAGATGTGGTCAACAAGCTACTGAGTGCTCCTGATGCAACATTTGATCCTATCATAGCTGAAATCAAGCAAAGACCTGACTATGAAGAACTTCATTTCGTGGAGGTCATGATGCTGTTGTCCATTCACGAAGAAAATATGGGACTAGAAAATGGAGAACAAGAATGTTTTTTAGAAATTGAAGGGGAAATTCTTTCACACTATGGAAGCTCACAAGAATAAGATGTCGAGAATCAACACACTATCACAAGGGAACTTGAAATTCTCACAGAAAGGCTAAGTGATCTCAGAAGACAAAATCTATGCCTCACAAATGATGACAAATTTGACTTGCCTGAATCTTCAAGAAAGTTACCTCTGAAAGAAATGAAGTGCTTCAAGTGCAAACAATTTGGTCATCTCATAACAGACTATCCTTGCTAGGAAGGAAAACCTAGCAACAAATGGAAATATCTTCACTGCAATGGATTCATTCGAATGGATCATCATACTAAGCTCCCGAAAAAATGAATCTCTATCATCCTCTTCAACGAGACTAGTCATTGACGTGCAAGCCAAAGCTACTATCGAATTCAACATGAAGAAATCTTGTAGCTGAACAGAGTATGTGCTGAAATGACAATGGACTCTGACGATGAGACATCTGAATCAGAATTAGATGATGAAGAGCTTCATAGAAGGATAGGAAGAAGCAATGCTTTCGTTGCCTATGGATCTTCTGAGAAATCACTCGAACCAGATATGATGATCATGCTTCAAGTAATGATGACCAACCACATTCTGACTCATTGCAAAAACCTCTAAAGACCAGGTATCAGCAAAACACCAAAAATCCATGAATGGATATTCTCTTGAATACATTGCCTATGCTAAACTTGTTAAGATTGCAAAATCTCAACAAGATGAGCTTGAAATGCTTGAGAAGAATCTTAGGAAAACTGAAGGATTACTAGTCAAAGAGATGGAGAAGAATCAAAAGTTGACCAAAGAGCATGAAGCTTTTTCTTCAACTATTGATGATCTTTTTGACCAATATGATTCACTTATAGTCGATTACGAGAGTTTATCAGATGAACTCCTTAACCAGAATCAAGAACTCGAGTCATTGAAAGAGTCTCATAACGTGCTTGCAAAAGAAAAATCTTCTCTCTTCGCCAAGCAATCTAATCGTCTTCTTGATGATTTTGTGCCTCCTTGCCTAAAGTGCCTAGAACATAACAATGCTGATTCAAATGCTGAAACATCTAATGCTATCATCAAGAATATTGCAACAACTACGAATGAAAATTCTAACCCCTCTTCCGAGGAATTTGTTGCTATTACTAATGAAAATTGCAGGTTAAAGAACTTGCTTGAGACAGTAGTGCTAAAGAGCCTCAAAGGGCATCAAACTCTTTGTGATGTGCTCAAGAAGTCTATTCTGCACAAAAACCATTGAAAGGAAGGGTTGGGTTTCCAAAGGAAACTCAACATCGTTGAACCTACTATACTCCCGAACTAGGTGTGTTCTTGCTAAAAGTAAAACTCTCGAACCTACAACTCTGTTGGGATATGATACTCCCATTACTGTTGTTTCTGATGAGTCTAATGACTCAAACTACAAACTCTTCAAGAGACAAAATGGTGATGTTTTCGCTCGTTATGTTGGGACTAACTGCAGGTCTGGTTCACCCAAAATGCAAATCTGGGTTAAGAAGTGCATCATTGAAAATTTATCTGTCACTTCTTACTCGAATATTGATGTCTACTACGCAACCTTCTACTTGTAGACGTTGTTGGGCCTCCAAGTGCGGTGGTTCGTAGAACAGTAGAAAATTTCTCTCAAGTGGATGACCTAAGGTTTATCAATCCGTGGGAGGCGTAGGATGAAGATGGTCTCTCTCAAACAACCCTGCAACCAAATACCAAAGAGTCTCTTGTGTCCCCAACACACCCAAAACAATGGTAAATTGTATAGGTGCACTAGTTCTGCGAAGAGATGGTGATACAAGTGCAATATGGATGGTAGATATGGGTATTTGTAATCGGAAAATATAAAAACAGCAAGATAACTAATGATAGAAGTGAGCGTAAACGGTATTGCAATGGTAGGAAACAAGGCCTAGGGTTCATACTTTCACTAGTGCAAGTTCTCTCAACAATAATAACATAATTGGATCATATAACTATCCCTCAACATCCAACAAAGAGTCACTCCAAAGTCACTAATAGCAGAGAACAAACAAAGAGATTATTGTAGGGTACAAAACCACCTCAAAGTTATCCTTTCTGATCTATCTATTCAAGAGTCCGTAGTAAAATAACATGAAGCCATTCTTTCCGTTTGATCTATCATAGGGTTCGTACTAGAATAACACCTTAAGACACAAAATCAACCAAAACCCTAATGTCACCTAGATACTCCATTGTCACCTCAAGTATCCGTGGGCATGATTATACGATATGCATCACACAATCTCAGATTCATCTATTCAACCAACACAAAGTACTTCAAAGAGTGCCCCAAAGTTTCTACTGGAGAGTCAAGACAAAAACGTGTGCCAACCCCTATGCATAAGTTCACAAGGTGAACCCGCAAGTTCATCACCAAAACATACATCAAGTAGATCACGTGAATATCCCATTGTCACCATAGATAAGCATGGCAAGTCATACATCAAGTGTTCTCAAATCCTTAAAGACTCAATCCGATAAGATAACTTCAAAGGGAAAACTCAATCCATTACAAGAGAGTAGAGGGGAAGAAACATCATAAGATCCAACTATAACAGCAAAGCTCGCAATACATCAAGATTGTATCACCTTAAGAACACGAGAGAGAGAGAGAGAGATCAAACACATAGCTACTGGTACATACCCTTAGCCTCGAGGGTGAACTACTCCCTCCTCGTCATGGAGAGCGCTGGGAAGATGAAGATGGCCACAGGTGAGGGATCTCCCCTCCGGCAGGGTGCCAGAACAGGGTCCTGATTGGTTTTTGGTGGCCATAGAGGCTTGCGGTGGCGGAACTCCTGATCTATTGTGCTCCCCGATGTTTTTAGGGTATATGGACATATATAGGCGAAAGAAGTCGGTCAGGGGAGCCACGAGGGGCCCATGAGGGGGGGGGGGCGCCCAGGGGGGTAGGGCGCGCATCCCTGCCTCGTGGCTTCCTCGTTGCTTCCCTTACATGCACTCCAAGTTCCCTAGATTGCTTCTGTTCCAAAAATAACTCTCGCGAAGGTTTTATTCTGTTTGGACTCCGTTTGATATTCCTTTTCTTCGAAACACTAAAATAGGCAAGAAAACAGCAATATGGGCTCGGCCTCCGGTTAATAGGTTAATCCCAAAAATGATATAGAAGTGTAAAGTAAAGCCCATAAACAACCAAAACAGGTAATATAACAGCATGGAACAATCAAAAATTATAGATACGTTGGAGATGTATCAAGCATCCCCAAGCTTAATTCCTGCTCGTCCTCGAGTAGGTAAATGATAAAAACAGACTTTTTGATGTGGAATGCTACCTAACATAATTCTTAATGTAATTTTCTTTATTGTGGCATGAATGTTCAGATCCATAAGATTCAAGACAAAAGTTCATATTGACATGAAAACAATAATACTTCAAGCATACTAACAAAGCAATCATGTCTTCTCAAAATAACATGGCTAAAGAAAGCTATCCCTACAAAATCATATAGTCTGGCTATGCTCATCACACAAAGTATTTAATCATGCACAACCCCGATGACAAGCCAAGAAATTGTTTCATACTTTCGTATTCTCAAACTTTTTCAACTTCCACGCAATACATGAGCGTGAGCCATGGACATAGCACTATATGTGGAATAGAATGGTGGTTGCGGAGAAGACAAAAAAGGAGAAGATAGTCTCACATCAACTAGGCGTATCAACGGGCTATGGAGATGCCCATTAATAGATATCAATGTGAGTAGGGATTGCCATGCAACGGATGCACTAGAGCTATAAGTGTATGAAAGGTCAAAAGGAAACTAAGTGGGTGTGCATCCAACTTGCTTGCTCACGAAGATCTACGGCATTTTGAAGAAGCCCATCATTGGAATATACAAGCCAAGTTCTATAATGAAAAAATCCCACTAGTATATGAAAGTGACAACATAGGAGACTCTCTATCATGAAGATCATGGTGCTACTTTGAAGCACAAGTGTGGTAAAAGGATAGTAGCATTGTCCCTTCTCTCTTTTTCTCTCATTTTTTTATTTGGTGGGCTTCTTTGGCCTATTTTTTATATGGGCTTCTTTGGCCTCTTTTATTTTTTTATAAAGTCCGAAGTCTCATCCCTACTTGTGGGGGAATCATAGTCTTCATCATCCTTTCCTCACTTGGGACAATGCTCTAATAATGAAGATCATGACACTTTTATTTACTGACAACTCAAGATTACAACTCAACATTTAGAACAAAATATGACTCTACGTGGATGCCTTTGGCGGTGTACCGGGATATGCAATGAATCAAGAGTGACATGTATGAAAGAATTATGAATGGTGGCTTTTCCACGAATACGATGTCAACTACATGATCATGCAAAAGCAATATGACAATGATGGAGCGTGTTATAATAAACGGAACGGTGGAAAGTTGCATGGCAATATATCTCGGAATGGCTATGGAAATGCCATAATAGGTAGGTATGGTGGCTGTTTTGAGGAAGGTATATGGTGGGTGCATGGTACCAGCGAAAGTTGCGTGACACAAGAGAGGCTAGCAATGGTGGAAGGGTGAGAGTGTGTCTAATCCATGGACTCAACATTAGTCATAAAGAACTCATATACTTATTGCAAAAATCTACAAGTCATTGAAACAAAGTACCACATGCATGGTCCTAGGGGGATAGCTTGGTAGGAAAAGACCATCGCTCGTCCCCGACCGCCAGTCATAAGGAAGACAATCAATAAATAAATAATTCTCCAACTTCATCACAAAGCAGTTCACCATACGTGCATGCTAGGGAATCGCAAACTTCAACACAAGTATTCCTCAAATTCATAATTACTCCACTAGCATGACTCTAATATCACCATCCTCATATCTCAAAACAATAATCAAGCATCAAGTTGATCATAGCATCCAATTCACTTTCTATGATAGTTTTTATTATACCCAACTTGGATGCCCATCATTCTAGGACCAATTTTATAACCATAGAAAATACCATGCTGTTCTAAAAGACTCTCAAAATAATATAAGTGAAGCATGAGACATCATCTATTTCTTCAAAATAAAACTACCGTCGTGCTCTAAAATATATAAGTGAAGCACTAGAGCAAATGACAAACTAGTCCGAAAGATATAAGTGAAGATCAATGAGTAGTCGAATAATTATGCAACTATGTGAAGACTCTCTAACATTTAATAATTTCAGATCTTGGTACTTTATTCAAACAACAAGCAAAACAAAACAAAATAAAATGACGCTCCAAGTAAAACACATATCATGTGGTGAATAAAAATATAGCTCCAAGTAAAGTTACCGATGGACGAAGACGAAAGAGGGAATGACATCCGGGGCATCCCCAAGCTTAGGCTCTTGGTTTTCCTTGAATATTACCTTGGGGTGCCTTGGGCATCCCCAATCTTAGGCTCTTTCCACTCCTTATTCCATAATCCATCGAATCTTTACCCAAAACTTGAAAACTTCACAACACAAAACTCAACAGAAAACTCGTAAGCTCCGTTAGTACAAGAAAATAAAACCACCACTTAGGTACTGTTGTGAACTCATTCTAAATTCATATTGGTGTAATATCTATTGTATTCCAACTTCTCTATGGTTCATACCCTCTGATACTACTCATAGATTCATCAAAATAAGCAAACAACACAATGTAAACAGAATCTGTCAAAAACAGAACAGTCTGTAGTAATCTGTGTCAAACGTATGCTTCTCGAACTCCAAAAATCCTAACAAATTAGGAAAGCCTATGAAATTTGTGCGCCAATCCAGATAAAAAGGAATCAGAGGAAAATCACTTGTCTGTGAATTATCAAAACTAATTTACTTGGTGCAAAAGTTTCTGATTTTCAGCAGGATCAACACAACTATCACCGTAAGCTATCCTAAAGGTCTTACTTGGCACTTTACTGAAAAAAAGCTATAAAAAATGATTACTACAGTAGCATAATCATGTGGACACACAAAAACAGTGAGGGTAAATATTGGGTTGTCTCCCAACAAGCGCTTTTCTTTAATGTCTTTCTAGCTAGGCATGATGATGACAATGATGCTCACATAAAAGATAAGAATTGAAACATAAAGAGAGCATCATGAAGAATATGACTAGCACATTTAAGTCTAAACCATTTCCTATGCATAGGGATTTTGTGACAAAACAACTTATGGGAACAATAATCAACTAGCATAGGAATCCAAAACAAGCATAACTTCATGATTTTAAGCACATAGAGAAGAAACTTGACATTATTGCAACTCCTACAAGCATATGTTCCTCCCTCATAATAATTTTCAGTAGCATCATGAATGAATTAAACAATATAACCAGCACCTAAAGCATTCTTTTCATGATCTACTTGCATAGAAAATTTATTACTCTCCACATAAGCAAAATTCTTCTCGTTCGGGATAGTGGAAGTATCATAAGAGACTCGAATACTATAAATTGTTTCCACATTAAAAGAGTAATGTTCCGAAAAAGGGTAATCATAATCATGACAAGTTTTATAAATATAATCATCACTACTTTTTATAGCATAAGGTTCATCACAATAATCATCATAAATAGCAACTTTGTTCTCATCATAATCAATTGAAACCTCTTCCAAGATAGTGGAATCATCACTAAATAAAGTCATGACCTCTCCAAATCCACTTTCATATTCATCACAATAAAATTCAACATCCTCCAAAATAGTGGGATCATTACTTCCTAAAGTTGACACTCTTCCAAACCCACTTTCATCAATATAATCATCATAAGTAGTAGGCATGCTATCATCATAACAAATTTGCATATCAAAACTTGGGAGGCTAAAAATAACATCTTCTTTAAACATAGCATCCCCAAGCTTGGTAAAATCATTAATTGCAGCAAATATATTCTCAAATATTTCATTCTCATCAAACATAGCTTCCCCAAGCTTGGGTCTTTTCATATCATAAGCATAATCACTCTCATCATTAATAGTGTGGATAGCACCAATAGTATAACAATTATCATCATCACAATGAGTAGTAGGAGCGACCTCATTTGGGAGGGATACTTTTTTACCTTTGCTCCTCTGTCTTTTCTTTTTCTTCTTCACATCATGTGTGGGTTGAATCCTCTTTTTGGAGCTCCTTATTAATAAGATTGGTTGAATAGGAGGCTCCTCCTTGTTACCTGATTCATCGTAAGAAATAATAGGAGGATATTGGGAAGTCTCTTCCCTTTCATTAGTATTCTCTTTATCTTCTATTTGCTTTCTTTTCTTTATGTAATTGGCAATATGAGGATTTTTAATGCAATTCACCGCACAATACATATAATTTTCCTTTAGATTAATATCAAGGAATTGCTTAAGGTTATATTTTGGAATATGCTTAGTTGCACGTTTCAATTATTCATAACCCAAAAGCAAACTAAGTTCATTATGATGCGCAAGGGAAATCAAGTCATCACAATTTTTCGACACGATTCGGTCATGAAACAATTTGCATCGGAGATTTAAATGACCATTTCATTGCAAAGTTCACAAGTACGGTAAAGATATTTTAAATTTTCAGCACTCACATTTAGAATTTCTTGCAACCATTTAGTTTCTAAATGCGTATGACTCTTGCAATATCTATCTTCCCTATTTGGTGTGTACTTGCAAACCCAATACACTCCACAAAAATTGACATGCTTATAGGAGACATTTTCATCATAACTAGTGCAATCATCATTAGTACTATGGATATTCAAAGAGTTCATACTAACAACATTGCAATCATGCTCCTCATTCAAAGATTTAGTACCAAACATTTTATAGACTTCTTCTTCTAGCACTTGAGTACAATTTTCCTTTTCATCCTACTTACGAAAGATATTAAAAAGATGAAGCGTATGAGACAAACTCAATTCCATTTTTTGTAGTTTTATTTTATAAACTAGACTAGTGATAAAACAAGAAAAAAAAGATTCGATTGCAAGATCTAAAGATATACCTTCAAGCACTCACCTCCCCCGGCAATGGCGCCAGAAAAGAGCTTGATGTCTACTATGCAACCTTCTCCTTGTAGACCTTGTTGGGCCTCCAAGTGCAGAGGTTTGTAGCACAGTAGCAAATTTCCCTCAAGTGGATGACCTAAGGTTTATCAATCCGTGGGAGGCGTAGGATGAAGATGGTCTCTCTCAAACAACCCTGCAACCAAATAACAAAGAGTCTCTTGTGTCCCCAACACACCCAATACAATGGTAAATTGTATAGGTGCACTAGTTCGGCGAAGAGATGGTGATACAAGTGCAATATGGATGGTAGATATGGGTATTTGTAATCAAAAATATAAAAACAGCAAGGTAACTAATGATAAAAGTGAGCATAAACAGTATTGCAATGGTAGGAAACAAGGCCTAGGGTTCATACTTTCACTAGTGCAAGTTCTCTCAACAATAATAACATAATTGGATCATATAACTATCCCTCAACATGCAACAAAGAGTCACTCCAAAGTCACTAATAGCAGAGAACAAACGAAGAGATTATTTTAGGGTATGAAACTGTTGGAAATATGCCCTAGAGGCAATAATAAAAGGATTATTATATTTCAATGTTCATGATAATTGTCTTTTGTTCATGCTATAACTGTATTATCCGGAAATCGTAATACACGTGTGAACACTTAGACCCAATGAGTCCCTAGTGAGCCTCTAGTTGACTAGCTCGTTATGATCAATAGATAGTCATGGTTTCCTGACTATGGACATAGGATGTCGTTGATAACGGGATCACATCATTAGGAGAATGATGTGATGGACAAGACCCAATCATAAGCATAGCATAAAAGATCGTATAGTTCGTTTGCTAGAAGCTTTGCCAATGTCAAGTATCTATTCCTTCGACCATGAGATCGTGTAACTCCCGGTTACCGTAGGAGTGCCTTGGGTGTATCAAACGTCACAACGTAACTGGGTGACTATAAAGGTGCATTACAGGTATCTCCGAAAGTATCTGTTGGGTTGACACGGATCGAGACTGGGATTTGTCACTCCGTATAACGGAGAGGTATCTCTGGGCCCACTCGGTAATGCATCATCATAATGAGCTCAATGTGACCAAGGTGTTGGCCACGGGATCATGCATTACGGTACGAGTAAAGTGACTTGCCGGGTAACGAGACTGAACAAGGTATTGGGATACCGACGATCGAGTCTCGGGCAAGTAACGTACCGATTGACAAAGGGAATTGTATACAGGGTTTGATCGAATCCTCGACATCGTGGTTCAACCGATGAAATCATCGAGGAGCATGTGGGAGCCAACATGGATATCCAGACCCCGCTGTTGGTTATTGCCCGAGAGTCGTCTCGGTCATGTCTGCGTGTCTCCCGAACCCGTAGGGTCTACACACTTAAGGTTCGGTGACGCTAGGGTTAGTAGGAAGTCAAGTATGTGACTACCGAATGATGTTCGGAGTCCCGGATGAGATCCCGGACGTCACGAGGAGTTCCGGAATGGTCCGGAGGTAAAGATTTATATATGGGAAGTCCTGTTTCGGGCATCGGGACAAGTTTCGGGGTTATCGGTATTGTACCGGGACCACCGGAGGGGTCCCGGGGGCCCACCGGGTGGGGCCACCTGCCCCGGGGGGCCACATGGGCTGTAGGGGGTGCGCCTTGGCCTGCATGGGCCAAGGGCACCAGCCCCACATAGGCCCATGCACCTAGGGTTCAAGGGGGCAAGAGTCCTAGGAGGGGAAGGCACCTCCTAGGTGCCTTGGGGGGGGAGGGAAACCCCCCTTGGCCGCCGCCCCCCTAGGAGATTGGATCTCCTAGGGCCGGCCACCCCCCCCTTGGCCCTCCTATATATAGTGGGGGAGAGGAGGGACTTCATACATTGAGTCCTTGGCCTTTGGTTGCCTCCTTCTCCCTCCCCAACACCTCTCCTCCTTCGTTGTGTGCTCGGCGAAGCCCTGTCGGAGTACTGCTTCTCCACCATCACCACGCCGTCGTGCTGCCGGTGGAGCTGTCTTCCTCAACCTCTCCTTCCCCCTTGCTGGATCAAGAAGGAGGAGACGTCGCTCGTCCCGTACGTGTGTTGAACACGGAGGTGCTGTCCGTTCAGCACTTGGCATCGGTGATCTGAATCACGTTCGAGTACGACTCCATCATCACCTTGCAAGCTTCCGCACGCGATCTACAAGTGGTATGTAGATGCAAGCTCTCTCCCATGACTCGTTGCTTAGATGAACTCATAGATGGATCTTGGTGAAGCCGTAGGAAAAATTTTAATTTTCTGCAACGTTCCCCAACAGTGGCATCATGAGCTAGGTCTATGCGTAGTTCTCTAATGCACGAGTAGAACACAATTTGTTGTGGGCGTTGATCTTGTCATCTTACTTGCCTCTACTAGTCTTTTCTTGCTCAACGGTATTGTGGGATGAAGCGGCCCGGACCAACCTTACACGTACGCTTACGTGAGACCGGTTCCACCGACTGACATGCACTAGTTGCATAAGGTGGCTGGCGGGTGTCTGTCTCTCCCACTTTAGTTGGAGCGGAATCGATGAACAAGGCCCTTATGAAGGGTAAATAGAAGTTGACAAAATCACGTTGTGGTGATTCGTAGGTAAGAAAACGTTCTTGCTAGAACCCAATCGCAGCCACGTAAAAGATGCAACAACAACTAGAGAACGTCTAACTTGTTTTTGCAGCGATTGATCATGTGATGTGATATGGCCAGAAGTTGTGATGAATGTTGAATTGTGATGTATGAGATCATGTTCTTGTAATAGGATTCACGACTTGCATGTCGATGAGTATGACAACCGGCAGGAGCCATAGGAGTTGTCTTTATTTTTTTGTATGACCTGCGTGTCATTGAAGAACGCCATGTAAACTACTTTACTTCATTACTAAACGCGTTAGTCATAGAAGTAGAAGTAGTCGTTGGCGTGACAACTTCATGAAGACACGATGATGGAGATCATGATGATGGAGATCATGGTGTCAAGCCGGTGACAAGATGATCATGGAGCCCCGAAGATGGAGATCAATGGAGCTTGATGATATTGGCCATATCATGTCACAACCATATAATTGCATGTGATGTTTATTATGTTTATGCATCTTGTTTACTTAGGACGACGGTAGTAAATAAGATGATCCCTTACAAAATTTCAAGAAGTGTTCTCCCCTAACTGTGCACCGTTGCTACAGTTCGTCGTTTCTAAGCACCACGTGATGATCGGGTGTGATGGATCCTTACGTTCACATACAACGGGTGTAAGACAGTTTTACACAGCGAAAACACTTAGGGTTAACTTGACGAGCCTAGCATGTGCAGACATGGCCTCGGAACACGGAGACCGAAAGGTCGAACACGAGTCGTATGGAAGATACGATCAACATAAAGATGTTCACCGACGATGACTAGTCCGTCTCACGTGATGATCGGACACGGGCTAGTCGACTCGGATCGTGTAACACTTAGATGACTAGAGGGATGTCTAATCTAAGTGGGAGTTCATAATTTTGATTAAGAACTTTATTATCATGAACTTAGTCTAAAACCTTTGCAAATATGTATTGTAAATCAATGGCCAACGCTCATGTCAACATGAACTTCAACACGTTCCTAGAGAAAACCAAGCTGAAAGATGATGGCAGCAACTATACGGACTGGGTCCGAAACCTGAGGATCATCCTCATAGCTGCCAGGAAGCAATATGTCCTAGAAGGACCGCTAGGTGCCGCTCCCGTCCCAGAGAACCAAGACGTTATGAACGCTTGGCAAACTCGTGCTGATGATTACTCCCTCGTTCAGTGCGGCATGCTTTACAGCTTAGAACCGGGGCTCCAAAAGCGTTTTGAGCATCACGGAGCATATGAGATGTTCGAAGAGCTGAAACTAGTTTTCCAAGCTCATGCCCGGGTCGAGAGATATGATGTCTCCGACAAGTTCTACAGTTGTAAGATGGAGGAGAACAGTTCTGTCAGTGAACACATCCTGAAGATGTCTGGGTTGCACGCACGTATGACCCAGTTGAACATTAACCTCCCAGATGAGGCGGTCATTGACAGAATCCTCCAGTCGCTCCCACCAAGCTACAAGAGCTTTGTGATGAACTACAACATGCAGGGGATGGTAAAGACCATTCCTGAAGTGTTCTCGATGCTGAAGTCAGCAGAGGCTGAAATCAAGAAAGAACATCAAGTGTTGATGGTCAATAAGACCACTAAGTTCAAGAAGGGCAAGGGTAAGAAGAACTTCAAGAAGGACGGCAAAGATGTTGCCGCGCCCGGTAAGCCTGTTGCCGGGAAGAAGTCAAAGAATGGACCCAAGCCTGAGACTGAGTGCTTTTATTGCAAGGGGAAGGGGCACTGGAAGCGGAACTGCCCCAAATACTTAGCGGATAAGAAGGCCGGCAACACCAAAGGTATATTTGATATACATGTAATTGATGTGTACCTTACCAGTACTCGAAGTAACTCCTGGGTATTTGATACCGGTGCCGTTGCTCACATATGTAACTCACAGCAGGAGCTGCGGAATAAACGGAGACTGGCGAAGGACGAGGTGACGATGCGCGTCGGGAATGGCTCCAGGGTCGATGTGATCGCCGTCGGCACGCTGCCTCTACATTTACCTACGGGATTAGTTTTAAACCTCAATAATTGTTATTTAGTGCCAAGTTTGAGCATGAACATTGTATCTGGATCTCGTTTAATACGAGATGGCTACTCATTTAAGTCTGAGAATAATGGTTGTTCGATTTATATGAGAGATATGTTTTATGGTCATGCTCCGATGGTCAATGGTTTATTCTTGATGAATCTCGAGCGTAATATTACACATGTTCATAGTGTGGATGCCAAAAGATGTAAAGTTGATAACGATAGTCCCACATACTTGTGGCACTGCCGCCTTGGTCACATTGGTGTCAAGCGCATGAAGAAGCTCCATGCTGATGGACTTTTAGAGTCTCTTGATTATGAATCATTTGACACATGCGAACCTTGCCTCTTAGGCAAAATGACCAAGACTCCGTTCTCCGGAACAATGGAGCGAGCAACCAACTTGTTGGAAATCATACATACCGATGTGTGCGGTCCAATGAGCGTTGAGGCTCGCGGAGGATATCGTTATGTTCTCACTCTCACTGACGACTTGAGTAGATATGGGTATGTCTACTTAATGAAACACAAGTCTGAGACCTTTGAAAAGTTCAAGGAATTTCAGAGTGAGGTAGAGAATCAACATGACCGTAAGATAAAGTTCCTACGATCAGATCGTGGGGGCGAATACTTAAGTCACGAATTTGGTACACACTTAAGAAAATGTGGAATCGTTTCACAACTCACGCCGCCTGGAACACCTCAGCGAAACGGTGTGTCCGAACGTCGTAATCGCACTCTATTGGATATGGTGCGGTCTATGATGTCTCTTACCGATTTACCGCTATCATTTTGGGGATACGCTCTAGAGACAGCTACATTCACTTTAAATAGGGCACCGTCTAAATCCGTTGAGACGACACCGTATGAATTATGGTTTGGGAAGAAACCTAAGCTGTCGTTTCTAAAAGTTTGGGGATGCGATGCTTATGTCAAGAAACTTCAACCTGAAAAGCTCGAACCCAAGTCGGAAAAATGCGTATTCATAGGATACCCTAAGGAAACTGTCGGGTATACCTTCTACTTAAGATCCGAAGGCAAGATCTTTGTTGCCAAGAACGGATGCTTTCTGGAGAAAGAGTTTCTCTCGAAAGAAGTAAGTGGGAGGAAAGTAGAACTCGATGAAGTACTACCTCTCGAACGGGAAAGTGGTGCAGCGCAGGAAACCATTCCTGTAATGCCCACACCAACTGAAGAGGAAAATGTTGATGATGATCAAGGTACTTCAGATCTAGTTGCTACTGAATTTCGAAGGTCCACAAGGACACGTTCTGCACCAGAGTGGTACGGCAACCCTGTCATGGAAATCATGTTGCTGGACAACAATGAACCTTCGAACTATGAAGAAGCAATGGCGGGCCCGGATTCCAACAAATGGCTTGAGGCCATGAAATCCGAGATAGGATCCATGTATGAAAACAAAGTATGGACTTTGACAGACTTGCCCGATGATCGGCGAGCGATAGAAAATAAATGGATTTTTAAGAAGAAGACGGACGCGGATGGTAATGTTACCATCTATAAAGCTCGACTTGTCGCTAAGGGTTATCGACAAGTTCAAGGGATTGACTACGACGAGACATTCTCTCCCGTGGCGAAGCTTAAGTCCGTCCGAATCATGTTAGCAATTGCCGCATACTATGATTATGAGATATGGCAGATGGACGTCAAAACGGCATTCCTTAATGGACATCTTAAGGAAGAGCTATATATGATGCAGCCGGAAGGTTTTGTCGTTCCTCAGAACGCTAACAAAGTATGCAAGCTCCAGCGATCCATTTATGGACTGGTGCAAGCATCTCGGAGTTGGAACATTCGCTTTGATGAGATGATCAAAGCGTTTGGGTTTACGCAGACTTATGGAGAAGCCTGCGTTTACAAGAAAGTGAGTGGGAGCTCTGTAGCATTTCTCCTATTATATGTAGATGACATACTCTTGATGGGAAATGATACGAAACTCCTGGACAGCATTAAGGCCTACTTGAACAAGTGTTTTTCAATGAAGGACCTTGGAGAAGCTGCTTATATATTAGGCATCAAGATCTATAGAGATAGATCGAGACGCCTCAAAGCACATACCTTGATAAGATTTTGAAGAGGTTCAAAATGGATCAGTCCAAGAAGGGGTTCTTGCCTATGTTACAAGGTGTGAGATTGAGCTTGGCTCAGTCACCGACCACGGCAAAAGATAAAGAAGAGATGAGTGTCATCCCCTATGCTTCAGCCATAGGGTCTATTATGTATGCCATGCTGTGTACCAGACCCGATGTAAACCTTGCCGTAAGTTTGGTTGCAAGATACCAAAGTAACCCCGGCAAGGAACACTGGACAGCGGTCAAGAATATCCTGAAGTACCTGAAAAGGACAAAGGACATGTTTCTCGTTTATGGAGGAGATGAAGAGCTCGTCGTAAAGGGTTACGTCGACGCTAGCTTCGACTCAGATCTGGATGACTCTAAGTCACAAACCGGATACGTGTATATGTTGAATGGTGGAGCAGTAAGCTGGTGCAGCTGCAAGCAGAGCGTCGTGGCGGGATCTACATGTGAAGCGGAGTACATGGCAGCCTCAGAGGCAGCGCATGAAGCGATTTGGATGAAGGAGTTCATCACCGACCTAGGAGTCATACCCAATGCGTCGGGGCCGATCAAACTCTTCTGTGACAACACTGGAGCTATTGCCCTTGCCAAGGAGCCCAGGTTTCACAAGAAGACCAGGCACATCAAGCGTCGTTTCAACTCCATCCGTGAAAATGTTCAAGATGGAGACATAGAGATTTGCAAAGTGCACACGGATCTGAATGTCGCAGATCCGTTGACTAAACCTCTCTCGCGTGCAAAACATGATCAACACCAGAACTCTATGGGTGTTCGATTCATCACAATGTAACTAGATTGGTGACTCTAGTGCAAGTGGGAGACTGTTGGAAATATGCCCTAGAGGCAATAATAAAAGGATTATTATATTTCAATGTTCATGATAATTGTCTTTTGTTCATGCTATAACTGTATTATCCGGAAATCGTAATACACGTGTGAACACTTAGACCCAATGAGTCCCTAGTGAGCCTCTAGTTGACTAGCTCGTTATGATCAATAGATAGTCATGGTTTCCTGACTATGGACATAGGATGTCGTTGATAACGGGATCACATCATTAGGAGAATGATGTGATGGACAAGACCCAATCATAAGCATAGCATAAAAGATCGTATAGTTCGTTTGCTAGAAGCTTTGCCAATGTCAAGTATCTATTCCTTCGACCATGAGATCGTGTAACTCCCGGTTACCGTAGGAGTGCCTTGGGTGTATCAAACGTCACAACGTAACTGGGTGACTATAAAGGTGCATTACAGGTATCTCCGAAAGTATCTGTTGGGTTGACACGGATCGAGACTGGGATTTGTCACTCCGTATAACGGAGAGGTATCTCTGGGCCCACTCGGTAATGCATCATCATAATGAGCTCAATGTGACCAAGGTGTTGGCCACGGGATCATGCATTACGGTACGAGTAAAGTGACTTGCCGGGTAACGAGACTGAACAAGGTATTGGGATACCGACGATCGAGTCTCGGGCAAGTAACGTACCGATTGACAAAGGGAATTGTATACAGGGTTTGATCGAATCCTCGACATCGTGGTTCAACCGATGAAATCATCGAGGAGCATGTGGGAGCCAACATGGATATCCAGACCCCGCTGTTGGTTATTGCCCGAGAGTCGTCTCGGTCATGTCTGCGTGTCTCCCGAACCCGTAGGGTCTACACACTTAAGGTTCGGTGACGCTAGGGTTAGTAGGAAGTCAAGTATGTGACTACCGAATGATGTTCGGAGTCCCGGATGAGATCCCGGACGTCACGAGGAGTTCCGGAATGGTCCGGAGGTAAAGATTTATATATGGGAAGTCCTGTTTCGGGCATCGGGACAAGTTTCGGGGTTATCGGTATTGTACCGGGACCACCGGAGGGGTCCCGGGGGCCCACCGGGTGGGGCCACCTGCCCCGGGGGGCCACATGGGCTGTAGGGGGTGCGCCTTGGCCTGCATGGGCCAAGGGCACCAGCCCCACATAGGCCCATGCGCCTAGGGTTCAAGGGGGCAAGAGTCCTAGGAGGGGAAGGCACCTCCTAGGTGCCTTGGGGGGGAGGGAAACCCCCCTTGGCCGCCGCCCCCCTAGGAGATTGGATCTCCTAGGGCCGGCCACCCCCCCCTTGGCCCTCCTATATATAGTGGGGGAGAGGAGGGACTTCATACATTGAGTCCTTGGCCTTTGGTTGCCTCCTTCTCCCTCCCCAACACCTCTCCTCCTTCGTTGTGTGCTCGGCGAAGCCCTGTCGGAGTACTGCTTCTCCACCATCACCACGCCGTCGTGCTGCCGGTGGAGCTGTCTTCCTCAACCTCTCCTTCCCCCTTGCTGGATCAAGAAGGAGGAGACGTCGCTCGTCCCGTACGTGTGTTGAACACGGAGGTGCTGTCCGTTCAGCACTTGGCATCGGTGATCTGAATCACGTTCGAGTACGACTCCATCATCACCTTGCAAGCTTCCGCACGCGATCTACAAGTGGTATGTAGATGCAAGCTCTCTCCCATGACTCGTTGCTTAGATGAACTCATAGATGGATCTTGGTGAAGCCGTAGGAAAAATTTTAATTTTCTGCAACGTTCCCCAACAGAAACCACCTCAAAGTTATCCTTTCTGATCTATCTATTCAAGAGTTAGTAAAATAACATGAAGCTATTCATTCCGTTCGATCTATCATAGAGTTCGTACTAGAATAACACCTTAAGACACAAAATCAACCAAAACCTTAATGTCACCTAGATACTCCATTGTCACCTCAAGTATCCGTGGGCATGATTATACGATAGGCATCACACAATCTCAGATTCATCTATTCAACCAACACAAAGTACTTCAAGGAGTGCCCCGAAGTTTCTACCAGAGAGTCAAGACGAAAAGTGTGCCAACCCCTATGCATAAGTTCACAAGGTGAACCCGCAAGTTGATCACCAAAACATACATCAAGTAGATCACGTGAATATCCCATTGTCACCACAGATAAGCATGGCAAGACATACATCAAGTGTTCTCAGATCCTTAAAGACTCAATCTGATAAGATAACTTCAAAAGGAAAACTCAATCCATTACAAGAGAGTAGAGGGGGAGAAACATCATAAGATCCAACTATAATAGCAAAGCTCACGATACATCAAGATCGTATCACCTCAAGAACACGAGAGAGAAAGAGATCAAACACATAGCTACTGGTACATACCCTCAGCCTCGAGGGTGAACTACTCCCTCCTTGTCATGGAGAGCGCCGGGATGATGAAGATGGCCACCGGTGAGGGATCCCCCCTCCGGGAAGGTGCCGGAACAGGGTCCCGATTGCTTTTTGGTGGCTACATAGGCTTGCGGCGGCGGAACTCCCGATCTATTGTGCTCCCCGATGTTTTTAGGGTATATGGACATATATAGGCGAAAGAACTCGGTCAGGGGAGCCACGAGGGGCCCACGAGGGTGGGGGCATGCCCAGGGGGGTAGGGCGCGCCTCCCTGCCTCGTGGCTTCCTCGTTGCTTCCCTTACGTGCACTCCAAGTCCCCTGGATTGCTTCCGTTCAAAAAATAACTCTCGCGAAGGTTTCATTCTGTTTGGACCCCGTTTGATATTCCTTTTCTTCGAAACACTGAAATAGGAAAGAAAACAACAATATGGGTTGGGCCTCCGGTTAATAGGTTAGTCCCAAAAAGGATATAAAAGTGTAAGGTAACGCCCATAAACAACCAAAACAGGTAATATAATAGCATGGAACAATCAAAAATTATAGATACATTGGAGACGTATCAAATATGAAGAGTAATTTTCCTCGAGGAAATGATTATCCTTCACAAGTTGGCGCTGAAACTTCTTCGAATGGAAATCAGTCAAACCTTCAACAGAAGGAGTACATGCATACCTCATCAAATCATTATGCTCAGGTCTCTAGAAACAATTTCAATGCATATTTATATGATTACTTTCAAAATGCACAGGCGAACTACAGATCTCATCGAAGGAATGTTCCTACTCGGACAAAGAAAATAAGATTTTTGCCGCCCACACAAGTGTGGGTTGCGAATAAGAACTAACCTTTCATGCAGGATTTTTCTCAGGAATTCCACTCGCTTACACTTAGCCCTGAGAATAAGATTGTTGGGCTCGTGTTTATTTGCTCTCCTTCGTGTGTTTGTTGTCGTTTCACTGTGTTTGTGTTTCGTCCAATCAACAACTTACTCATAGCTTCGTGTGTTTGTGTTTCCTCCTTTGGCTGAGTGTTTTGTTTCAGACCCTTTTGTCCCTCTATTCTTTCTCATCTAAATATTTGCTGTCCATCATAAGCATGCAAGTTGATTTGAAGAAAATTTCTTTTCAACGTCCTTGGTCGCAAAAGAAATCAACTTTGAATCTTTATCCATTTTTGGCACTTGCCCTTCCTCAAACCTTTCGGTCTCCTGCCCAGTTTCCGAGTTTTTCGCAGGAAATGGTTGCCACGTGCCCACAATCTCCATGATCGTGATCGTGTCCGTCGAATGCGAAACGCCCCGCATCTATGGGCCATGGATTTCAGAGAGGTGGTTTTGCTGGCTAGCTATAAATACCCCACCCATGTCTTCTTGCTCATTTGTTCCTCAAACTCTCGTCCGCTCTGCTCTAGAGCCCATGCTCGAAGCAACTCCGGCGAGGTGCCTTGCCGTGCAACTCCAGTGAAGTCTCGTCACAGTTGATCATCCTGGTGCAGTAATCTTCCCTCCCACTCTACCATAGTCGATCTATGTTGCCAAGTTAGGGCGCTTAGATCTTGAACTGCTCATGTCCTCTTTGCTGTTCTTAGGGCAGTTCATACCAAGGTTATTTTTCTTTGGATTATTTCACCGAGGTAGATCTTTAAGCTTCACTAAGTTTCAACTGGTATGTTTTGTATATCTTCCTCATATTAGTTCCCCTAGATCTAGGGTTCATGTATGCTTATCCAAAAGATTAGATAGCCTTTACTCTACCATGATCATGATATGGCTAGTTTAAATTCTATCGATGATATCTTTCTCTAAGCATCTATGGATTCCTGTGCTTCTCCCAAAATATTTCATTTTCGTTCAAAAACACCTTCTGTGCATGTTTATGACCCTACCCCATTTCCCCTCATATCTATTCTCTTCATAGGTTGGTCATGGCACAAACTTCGGAAGAGCATTCTGGTTTTGAAGGAGAATTGCCTCAGTTGTCACCAATGTCAGAACGAATGAGATTAACTGGAGGAGGAAAATATTCAAAGCCTCCCAAAGCTCCAAGAAAGAAATTTGAATCTAATTCCGAAGAAGATGATGAAGAGATATCCTCCGCTCACATTCTGCCCGAGGATGAATTGGTCACTGATGCCCTAACCCTTTTCTTCGATGGAAATCCTAAAAAAGGTGGTTGTGGCAGAGAGAAGAACACAATAGCTGAAATGTCTGATCCAGAAGGTTACAAAACTCCCCCAGGGGTTGAAACAACAACAAAACACAATAATAGGATGCAAAGGATTCACCGCCACTGGGCGAAGAAATGGTTCAACTATGAAAATGTTCATGAGAAGTATCAGATTTGGTTTGCTTTCACACCACCACGGAATGATTGTATTGCTGAAAATTGCATTGGCCCAGATTATGAAAAGGTTAGACAACCACCGCCTTCAAATGATCATTCCGACTCCCTCAAAAACATTGCTGATTTTCCCGATGAAGTGGCTAAGAGGGCGAAGGCCAAAGCCAAGTGTGAAGCTAGGCAAGCGAAGAAAATCCAATCTGATGTGAAAAATGTCGCACTAACTCAGCAAGACGTCCAGAAGAAGAAGGATCGTGCCTCTGCTCGAAAGGAAAGCAAGGACAGGAAATCTGTTTCCCCTCATGCTCCCCGAAACAAAACCACCATCAAGAAATCCAAGAAGGTTGTCTCTGACTCCTCTGATGGGTCATCCAGTGGAAATGATGCTGATGAAATTACTATGTATGATCAACGTGCCATTCTCAACAGACCATACAAGACTCCATCACTAGTGAAAGTGTTGCCCTCTGCAAGGAGATCACCGTGGACTGCATCCATTCCTCTTAGTGAGAAACCTTCGGTTCTACCACTCCATCTGTGAAGAGAAAGCTGCAGACTGAAGGAAAAGCTGGTGCATCTGCTAAGAAAGCCAAACCCGGTGTTCCTGCTTCCACAGAGGAACAGAAGTATGATTTCAATCTCATGATTGATGTGATCGAGAGTATTGCTTACGATGCAAAATCTGATGATTTAAGCAGTCTGGGACTTCACGATGATGTGACCAGAATGGTAATGAAACATTTCGTAGAGCTGAGGAAAATTACCAAGAGGCTGAATCAGGCTGCCAAGGACAAGCAAGTTCTCGAGCAAATGAAGAAAGAGGCCAACACTAAAGTCGAAAGAAAGAATGTGAACAAAGAATTGTTGAACTCACAAAGGCTCTCAGTCTCATGCGGAATGAAAAAATTGATTGGCACTCGAGGTTGAAAATGGATGTATCTCAGTGGTGTGATAGGATAAACGACGAGATTGACCATAAGGCAGATCTTGCTCGAATAAGAATCAAAGAAGAAAAATGTCAGAAGGCTAAGGAAAGGGCCAGCAAAATGAAAGGAATCATAGAGCACCGTCTTTAGACTGTTGCTGCTGATGCTCCACTTGAATCCATTGCTCCCTTGTAGCAAGTTCCACCCTCACCATCTCACGAGAATGAACCTATGCAACAAGCTGGCAATGTGGAGGTCATTATTCCAACTCCAGCTACTGAAGAACAACCTGATGTGGTTGATATTTTCCTGGAAAAGACATATGAAGGAAATGCTTCACCCATGAAGCAAGATCTAGTTGATGAAGTTGACAAAGAAATTGAAGTTTAGAAGGCAGATCCATCGCCTCTGAGAGATTTGCAACCTGAGCCCTCCATGTCAAATAAGGAGGAGTCTGATAAGATTGAGAGGGATCTTAATGCTTCTGGAGTCGAAACCACCCCGATCGCATCATCCGGTGCCCCTACCCAGATGGATGTTGATCCTGCTCCTCGTGACACTGCACCACAGTTGGAAGAGGAAGAAAAGAAACCTGATGAGCCGATAGCCCAAGAAGAAGTTACCCCACCAGCTGTGTCCCAAGCTTTTGGGAAAGAGGTCGTTGTGCCTCCATCCGAAGAAAATGCACCGAAAGAAAAGGCCCTAGTGCCCGAAAATCACAAATCCATTAAAGGAGTTCCAGCGAGCAAAAGTGATAGTCAGACAAGTGCCTCAAAGCTTTCTGCAACAGAGAAGTCAAGGATGCCTCGTGCTCCTCTTAAACCTATTGAGGACTATGTGCCAGCGCCTGATGACATTCAGACCAAGTCTATGAGCGATGAAGAACATCTGAGAAACCCAGTGGAAAATTTTCCTTTGTTTCCTGTTGAAGATGGCCCGAATGGTCCTGCATTTAATGAGCATCATCATATTTTGAAGCTTGTATTCTTTGGGACCAGCCCATATGATGGATAAAGAACTTTGTTGTCACCCAGATTCTGGACCAAGGAACAGGCAGTGCATTATGCTCTCATATTGTTTGGCAAGAATCGCATTTTCAAGCACAAGATTCTGGACTTTGCTGTGCTCGAAAGTTTACCCTACTTTCATCATACCATCGAGCAAATTGAACTAGTATTCTTGGGGAGTTTCCTTCATTTCAATTATGGCTGGAATTGTGAAGTAATCCTTCAGTTCTATGCCACTCTTTATGTCTCAGGAGACATTGCAAATACCAACACGTGGATCCTTGAATGGATGACTTGTGAAGAGAAGATCAAATGTTCGGCTGATCAGTTTTTAGGTCTATTGAATCTTCCTCGGTGTGAATTTTATATGGCTCGTTAACACCGGCTGCACTATTGGGATGTATCCGAAGCCCAACTTCATCTGCTGATGGATCCCAAACTTGTTGGTGATGAATGCATTAAAGCAAATCCAAAGAATTTGGCTTATGAGAAAAAGTGCCATTCTAAATTCTTTGCAACTCCCTCACGCCAACAAGTAGGCTAGAAACCATCAATGGCATCATGGGAAATTCTCTTCTAGCCACTGCTCAAGGAATTCGTTTTGACATTCAAGATCTCCTCATTCGCAACTTGGCCTGCGCAGCTGATAGCCCTCAAGCTTTGAAGCCATATGTACCTTGGGTCATGTTTGCTATTGAGTAGCTTCTTGAACAAAAGTTTCTATGCCCACTTTCTTCTATTGTTTTCATGCCACCATCTCGTGACACTCTCCGAATGGTGAAGGATATTGGGAAACGAAAGATACCGATGGATGCAACTAGTTCTACTTATGTGTCTGCTTCTGCTCCGAAAGTCAAGAAGGCAAAGGTTGAAATCCCCCGTGAAGAAAATCCCTCTCTGTATGAGATTTGTCTTTGAACTCAGCAAGCCCTAGAAAGCCACATCAAGCTCGATCAGAAAGTGAAGCTAGAAATGATGACGGAAATAAATTTGCTTCACAATTATGCTCGCTAAACACTCCTGCATGAGAAGGAAAAAAAGAAGCGCTCCTGGACCCTTCTACACAAGCATTACTCTCGCAAGCAACTTTCTGCCAAGGGTATCAAGAAAGAATATGATTATCTGGAGTTGTTTGAAATTCCTCGCATCCAAAGGAAAACCCCAGTACTTCCTCAGCGTTCTGCATCCGCTGATCTGCTGTTTGTCGAACCAGATGATGATCTCGAGGACCCAGCTAGAACACTTATCTTCAAGCCAGAGGCACCTCGCAATGCTGCTTCCAAAGCTGATCCCAAACCCCATGCTACCACTCCTGCTTCGGCCTCGACTATCGCTCGCGCTACTTTGTCAGGTAGTGCTACTTCTGATTTTGAGGATTCTTCGGACAAGTAGTTCCTCATATGCATTATCTTTCCTTTTTGACACTTGTTGACAAAAGGGGGAGAAGAACAACGAGTGATAGATAAGCGAGTCATTTGCAGAGTGTTCGCATTCGCCATTTGCTTTTCAATCGAACAATTTGGTTTCTGTCGAACTATTTTCCTTTTGAACTTAAAGCACCGCCTGTGGTGTTGATATACTTGGTTGTCACATACTGTTAATAACCCCCCTGCAATGATATTTGCTTCCTATTATCTGTTTGCAATGGTTATCCTCGATACTTATCTTTCCTGCAGGGAAAGTAATAACATTTCAAGGATATTTGGAAATCATGCTTCTCTTGATGAGGTATCTCACTCTTGGAAATTATATGTGCCTCAATTTTAGATATACTTTAATGATTATGTTTTGCTATCTAACCTTGCAGGGGAAGGAAGTATCTTCAAATCAAAACCTTTATACCTGGAGAGAAAATTCTTTCTATAGGTCTTTTAAAGATGTTTTTCCTTGCATATATCCTTCGTATCATCCTTACTACAGAAAAACCACATCTGAAGTATATCTACTATGAGCAATACACTTATGATTCCCTTGCTCTCATTCTCCTCGAATATCTAACTTGCAGGGAACTTATATCTCATGTGGATTCAAACCGTGTTCTGAGCGAAATTCTCTTGATTTATCCTTCGTCACAAACCATTTCAAAGTATTCACTTTAACTAGCATATCTTTTTCAAAGATTGCGTGTGCCAAGAAAAATCTCAAACACTGTCGACTGCATTGAAAGAGAGCACGAATGAGATCTTAAGTCAATGTCACTCATACAAAGATTCATCTCGCTACCTTCCATTCTATCTCCTAGGCATTCTCTAATGATGCATATCTTTAAGGGGAGCATGTTTTATCTTCGTAATTATCTCTCATCTTTTGTTAACCATCGCATGACATTTCATTCTATTATATGTCCTTCGATGTGTTCTGTTTTGTCAACAATCGTCCAAAAGGGGGGATTATTGGTGCAATATTTGCCCTCCTATGTTTTGGCATGGACTGATTTGTTTGCTAGTGCATGTAGAGAGAAATAGTCCATGCAGAACCGAAGAAAATCCTGTCTCCGGTGTCAAGTTTGAGGAACTTCACCGAAGAATATTTGCGCTGCAGCGAAAAATGAGCTACGTCTGTTGAAGTCGTGTAGGCCAGAAGATTGATGTGAAGGAGTTAGCCCCTCTAAAATTCATTGCTGATGTGAAGCAATTGGTTCAAAGTTTCTGTCCAAAGAAATTGACTGAAACGAATGGAAGTTGAAGGCAAAGTGAAGACGTAACATTCATTTCGTTGTTCTTCTTTCATTTAATTGAGTCATAGGATCTACGTACTATTAAGAGGGGTATAGGTTGTCGAAGCTTAGATCCGCTGTGATGCTTAGCCCGAACCTATGCTAGACTGAGAGAAATCTCTTTATGTTTTGAATTATTACCTGGCAGAAGTAGACATTGTTCTTCGTGTTGTAGGAGATATCTTTCAAACTGAGGAGTTAGCATTACTTGCTCCTCAAGAATGCTACCATTGTGTTCAATTTCTGACTGTTAGACTCATGTCGTTCGGCCATTGGCTGCTCCACATGTCCAATTTGGTAATTTCCCATCAGGGAAGGTTGCGGCTATAAATAGCCACCCTGCTCCAACATTGCTCGTTGGCTGCTCCGCTTAAGATTTCGAGAAGATTGATTGAGCAACCCCTCTCCGAGTGCTTTGAGTTTAAGATCCACCGAGAGAAAAACCAATAGCCCAAACTTTGACAGTGGTTGAGCATCACAGTAGTTCCGAGTTAGAGTTCTTGTACCTATTACTCTTGAGATCTATGCACTCTCTAGACAGATAGGTGTCGGCTCGAGTGTTGAAGGGTTGTTTTCTTCACCGAGCAAGATCTTCAGCAACCAAGAGTAATTGTGGTTCGCGAAGAGTGTCTGTCCAAGGTTTGGAGATCGCCAAAAAGTATCTACCACGAGTGAAATTAACTAAAGTCTGATCAAGTCTGAGTTGAAGGAGAATAGGGCGAAAAGAGTTTATCTTCTATGTTAAACCACAACCCCTCCAACCAGATGTATACCTTTGGCAGAAAGGCGAATTATTCTACCAAATCCATCTGTTGCCATCGAGCACCACTGTTCATTCTACTTTACTACAACCTTCAGCAGTTTACCTTCGTGCTCTGTGACGATAGTTTATCTGATCAATCATTTTCTGTTGCATACCTTTCATATCTGTCATCTTTGTCATTCATAGCTGTTAATATTCGTGCTCATTTTGTTGCATTCTCATCATTCAGTTTAGTTGTCCCAGTCATATATATTTCTTCTCGTACACATCTTGTTTAGACTGGTGTGTTCTCCCTGTATTAGTTTCTTTCACCTAGTCATGTTTTATATCTTGGTTCTACATGTGTTCACGTGTTGCATTACTACCGTTGTAGTCAAACCTATGATATCTCAAGGCTGTGCCATAATTGGTTCCTAGGTCCATAGATATGCTTCTCAACATTGCACTAGATTGAGTTATTTTCTATCATACTTTATTTCCGCTACTATGCTTGGGATCAACTTCAAGACATTCGCAAGAATTTTTGAATCTCCCATTCACCCCCCTCTGGTCGATATACTCTCGTTCCTAACAAGTTTGTTGCTCAATTGCAATTTTAGCAATTTTCTAATATCAACGTTTAGCTTCACACTCAGAGTCATCATCATTGGAAGTATTAAAGTAAGCTTCTTGTGAGGTTAGCTTAGCACCTCTTGCCATGAAGCAATAGGTGGGAGTGTAGTCATCAACACAGTCCTTAGTGTTAGTGGAGCCACCATTTTCCTCAGGGTTGAAGATGGACTTGCTGATAAACTCAGTAGCGAGGGCAAGGCTTGCCACACTAGAGTCAGACTCCTCCTCAGATTCCTTAGCTTCCTCTTGATCAGATTCTTCTTCAGAATCCATTTCCTTCCCAATGAATGCACGGGCTCTGCTGGAACTGCTTTTCTTGCACGATGAAGATTTTGTTGAAGACTAAGGATTTCTTCCTTTTGTCATCAAAGTTATCATGTCTGCTGGACTTCTTCGTCTTATAGCCTTTTTTCTATAGAGGGCAATCTGCGATGTAGTTGCCTGGCTTCTTGCATTTGTGACAATTTCTCTTATTGTAGTCTCGAGCAGACACTTCTCTAGTGTTCTTTGAGTTATACTTTGAAGACATTCCAAAGAGTTTCTTTTTGAAAAACTTCTATTACTTCCTCAGAAGCATTGCCAGTTCCCTGCAAGTTTCTTCAGCACCGTTAGAGTTGCAGTTAGATTCTTCTTCTTTAGATGAAGAGATTACCTTGGCATTTTATTTCGCCTTCAGAGCATCGGGACGTCCATAGTTGGGACCATACATATCTCTTCTCAGCTTGTTGAAATTCATGAGTATTGAGCCTCTCAATAATATCAGCCGGATCAAGTGACTTGTAATTAGGACGCTCTGGAATCATTAGAGCCAAGGTGTCAAAGGAACTGTCAAGGGACCTCAACAATTTGTTCACCACCTCATGGTCAGTGATGTCAGCTCCACCAAGAGCCTGAAGCTCATTGGATATGTCAGTGAGGCACTCGAAGGTTTGCTGAACATTTTCATTTTCAAGCCTCTTGAAGCAGTTGAATAGATTGTGAAGAACATCAACTCGGGAGACACGTTGAGTGGAAACACCTTCATTGACCTTGGAAAGCCTATCCAAGATAAACTTTGAAATTTCTAGGGCACTCACTCTGCCATAATGTCCTCTGTTCAAATGACCGCAAATGATATTCTTTGCTTGAGAATCAAGTTGCTTGAATCTCTTCACGTTTAGTGGCATTGATGCTAGGAGCAACAGTAGGCACGCCGTTCTCGATAACGAACCAGAGGTTGTTGTCAATAGCCTCAAGGTGCATACGCATCTTGTTCTTCCAGTAGGGAAAGTCTGTGCCATCAAAGATGGGGAACACAGTGGAGACCCTGATCATACATGCGGTGAACATAGCTAAAACTCTACGTGGTTAAACCAAAATCACACAGAACAAGGGGGTACCTTGCTCTGATACCAATTCAAACCGCATATTAACTCCTAGAGGGGGGGATGGGACATTTTTAGAAAAAATCATAAAAATCTAAAGATTTTGACAAAAATCACAGTGGAAAAATAGAGACGCAAGGGAAACTAAGTCATCACAGAAACAGAAAGCTTGCATACAAGATACATACAAGTGAAGACCATGTAATCATACAAACATTCAAGCACGAGGAAGATGAACTGAAGAAATGGAAAACAACAAGATGAAAGACTTCAGTTCAAATTCTTTAGAAGGTAGATCACAAATTCTTCAGCAGCGGAAATACGAAAGATAAAGGGTGACGAATTTGAAACCAGGTAGGCTCGGTCAAGACACAACAATTTGGGATACCAGTTGCAGTTGTTGTATCAACTATACGTCTAGTTGAGGCGGCTGAGATGAACTCACAGGACACTTAGTCCTCACTATATTCCTCTTGAGCCAAGATCACTTAGATCTCGCCCAATAACTTGTGGTAAGTCTTCAAGGTAGACTTCCAAAACCTTATAGACTTTTTCACTGGCACACCACAATTACTCTTGGGTTTTTAGAACATGATGCCTAACCATCTGGAACAATGACAGTCTTCAAACGTAACATGCATCGGATCACACAGATCAATCTCTTTAGTGATGCTCAACCACTTTAGCTTTGGTTGCATTTTTCCTCACTTGGGTTTATCTCAAAGTCGTCAGAGGAAGGGTTGCTCTCAAATGACAAATGTCAAGTTCTCTCTAGAGCATCCAACCAACTTGTGGTTGTAGGGGGTGGCTATTTATAACCAAGGCAACTCGACATGATATGTCATTAATGCCCCTTCAAACATGATCGTTGCCAGGATAAGGATCCACTCAACTTCTGGCACGCGACACAACAACGGTAAAAAAATTGCACTCTTAATTTTGTCGGGGCTCTCAATTTCCTCACAATAGGCAGATCGCACAGGCAAAATCCTAAGCAGCCTGGCCAAATTCATCATCAACCAGATGAACTTCATCATTATCACTCGCAAAGTCGTCATCTGTTTCGGAGATTTCCAAAGGCTTCACTCAAAGTGTCTTGCGTATGTATAGGTTCGAGCATCACTTTGAAATGTGAAATATGTTTCACCTAGACCCCCTTTAACAGTATAATTTTTCCTATGAATCAAACAATAAGAAAGAAACCATGAAAACAAAGTCTTCAAGCTTCAAAGTGTTCACATCAATTTCTTCAAAGATCATACCAATTTCTTCACTTGAAGAAATACATTTTTAGGGGTCGTCTTCCATAGGTCAAACCAAATCTTTAGGGACTATAATACCTATGTACACTCGTAAACACATTAGTTCCTCAACCTATTTGTCTTCAATACTCCAAAACCAATAAGGGGGCACTTGATGCACTTACACTCTCCTTTCCTTTCTCTTTTGTTCTTTATTTCCTTAATTTGCAGGATTTTCATTCCTTTGTATTACTAGGGCTCGCATCTCACCCTCATCCTCGAGGCTCCGTGTTGATCATCATACAACTCATAGGCCTATATAAATTGGTGGAATTTAATTGAAAGGTGCGAGGTGTGACTAATTAGTTTGCAACAAATGATGTTGTAACACACAATCATAAGCATGTTGAGTTGGCTGCGCCCTTGGGGATCGGAGCAAGAGGTTGTGAGATTGATCCCCCAATACAACAACTTTTTTATGATCCCCAATCAATGAAAGAAAGGTGTAGATGAGGTCCAGCTTGGCCCAATCAATAGATGAGCTATTCAATGTGGCCGCATGGCTCCCAATCAATGAAAAAAAGCTGTAGATCAGGTCCAACTCGACCCAATCAAGAGATGAGCTAGACAATGGCTGCCTGGCCCAAGCTTCAGGCAAATAAATATAAAAGGAAATCTTCTTTTACTTAATCAAACAACATATTAGCTAGGTGGACTGGTACGTGTGTGCGGCCTCATGATGTGGGCAGGGTTCAAGTCCTGTGTGACACAATTTATTTTTGACACAAAACTGTCTTATTGGAATAAAAAAGGGATTCAAGTCCTGTGTAACACAATTTATTTTTGACATAAAATGGTCTGATTGGAAAAAAGTAGAGAAACAATCCTCCATTTAATATTAGGTATACATTGTGATTGTTGCTTCTGTTCTGCGCTGACCCTGTTGATGAGGTTACTTACTTCAGGTAGGGTCAAGGACCTGTCATACGGGGTCCACCTAGGGCCTCACACCATCATTGGTGGGACTCAGGACCACACTCGCATTTAGATGCATATACCAGGAGGTCCACTTGGACACCTTGACGTCACTCGGTGACCAGTCTTCAGTTAGCATAACCACCACCACTCGGATAGGGGAGGTGGAGGGACGATGTGGGAGCTGCAACTGTTGTGGAGTTCCAAGTCATTCTTAAAGTAGAGTCATAGCTACCATTATCTGTAACTGTTGTGGCGCTTTACACCTATAACTGCCGTAGTTACACTACAAAAAAATACACTTCCGTGATGATACGTGTTTGTCACAGTAGGTCATGTTTTTTGTCATGCATGTACATCCATGATGATTTTATGATAGAACCAAGATAGTTATACCTGTGCTGTCGTAGAAATGTTCCATGACAATACCAAAATTATCATCACGGAAGTGTCCACTTCCATGATGATAAATGGCGCGTCATGGAATCGCTTTCGTCAAGGGTAACCGACATGTGCCATCCACCGTAATGGGTCACCGTTAAGCTATTGGGTTCCTGTTTGGATCCGACAACCCATTAACAGCCCGGACCAATCGGGATTTTCCACATGTAAAATTCTCATTCGCCGACGGATCCACGTGTTAGCTCAGCGTTGGGATAACTGTCATCCAGCGAATGGAGGGGATGCGCCTATGATACGTCGATATGTGGCTCAGCCCAATAGTGGCCCATTCAGGTCAAAAGGCCGGCCCGTTTGACCTGGTCAAAAGGTAATGGCCGACCCACTTAAAGCCTGTTAGCGGCATGTGCACATATAGCCCATTTACAGCCTGCTAACTCACGGCCCATTATGTCCTATCTGAATTAGGCCCAATAGAGTCATCTGGGCCATCCAATATGATTCCAGCCCATTGTAACTTCCAACCCATGTATGGCCCATGACGTCTTTTGGCCCATATGAGGCCCTTTGTAACTCTTGGCCCATAAACGACATGTGGTGAAACTGGCCCGTAATGAACAGTGTATCGCTTTATACCCATTAACGGTCCATTATTCCATTGGGCCATTTCCAACTCGTGTTATCTTTCAGCCTTCTCAGGGCCCATTTATTCTTCGGCTAATTTGCAACATTCGATTACTTACGGTCCGTTACTGGCCTATTCCGGTTGTGGGCCAAATTCAGCCCGTGCTTAAAGTCGGCCCGTTCATGGCCCGTTAATCCGTTGGGCCATTTTCATAGCATCATCAAATATGACCCATTAATGGCCCGTTATGCCTCTCGATAGAATCAAGCCCGTTATACTCATCGGCCTATTAATGACCCGTTATGGTCGGCCCATGAACGAACGATTCCCACTCTAGCCTATTTATGGCCCATAATGTGGTCCGTTATTGGCCCATGTTTGGCCAATCGATCATACGTCCCGTAGAAGGCCCATTGATTCTACGGCCCATAGAAGGCCCATTGTTTCTACAGCTCGTAGAAGGCCCATTGTTTCTACGCCCCGTAGAAGGCACGTAGGAGGCCCATGGCCACTACAGTAGATATGTAGCACATGGTTATTGTGGCTTAGTTTTAAAAATAGGTTATTCCGGCCACTAGCAAACCACGGAAAAAGAACTGCACTAACTACAAGCAAACAAATAAACAAGACAACAAGGAAACAAATAAGCAAGAAAATTTCGCTAGGCTATTATGGCTATTACACATATTACATCCACTGGGCATCAAAGTTCGCCACCACTGCAAATATGGGGAACAAAGTAGCATATTACATACACTGGTTGTCAAAATTGGCAACCAGTTCAAATAAGCACCATAGCAAAACAAGTCCAACACTGGAACCACTTCACAAGAGCTCAAGAAACAATATCCTGGGAATCCACCATGCTGGCAAGAAGCTTAGCAAGATTATTAAATTTCTCTTATTTGGCACTTAAATCCTCTAGCGCTTGCTGTTGCACCAAAAAGTATGCATCTGAATTCTGCAGGGACTTCCTCAGTCCTCTGGCTTGCTATCACTGCATATTCGATCGATGTCTTTCAACTTCAAGTTGAGAGTCAAGAAGCCGAACTGATTCAGGCAGCGAGTTCGAAGAGCTAGTTCCAGCAGTAGTGGCTAGTAACTCGAACACTACATAAAGATAGGACTTTGGGGCTGTCTCACCATCTTCAAGATAGTCTTTATCAGCTTTCTTGGAGACACACAGGGATGTCTCACTATCTTGAACCTTATCTGCGTTACTTTCTTTACTATTGCATAACAGGGTGCTCTTCTCCAAAAAAATCCGCATTCTAAAAGAGAAACAAGCAGACAAATCGCAGGTTTATCATGTTGAATATGAAACTCATTTTGGTAAACTAGTTCAGCAGTAAGGTGGACAGGATAACAACATGAAACAAACATATATCTATGTAGTATGGTCACTGTATTGTCTATATGAATCTAGTTTATGTTGCCTAATCAAGATAGAGATAGTTCAAATCATATATGTTTAAGACAAAGCAACATAGATAGAATATAAGTGTGGGAAACTACACAACACTAACAACACTTGTAATGTGCATGGCATGAGAACATAACTAGTTATTCAATTGAATTTGAAATCAACACAGAGCAAGTTACAACATTAAACACATTAAAGAAACAAGTTTAAAACATACCTATTGCATCATTGGAGTTTCAATTGCATCCTTCAATTTTGAAATTAGTTGGTATGAGTAAATAAAGTGATGCAAGAGCAAAGAAGTATGAACCATAGCTACAAAATCTGACCTGAGAACAATTCTTCTTCTGCTTTAAGCATTGACTTGGGGTTCGGAGTGGTGGTCCTCCTGCTTTGGGCACCGCACTTTCCTTACTAACTGCTCGTGCTTGGGTGCTCTATGGTGGAGGTGGTGCTGTGTCAACTAGAACTGGGTTAGTATATGCTGGGGTTGCGGTTAGAAGGGGTGTAGCTGGTTCCCTGTCCAACTGGGCAGGGGTACAATCTGCGTGAGTCTGGGTTATGTGTGGTGGGGCTAGTTCTTGGGCAAGTACAACCGTGGTTCTACCTACATCGACGGGTAGCACGATCTTTTCTGAAGACCGTGTTTTTACTCCCATAGATACTGCCATCACGCCCTCCAATTCAAATGGTTGATAAACAAGAAAAGTAATTGAATGTATAGACATTGTATGATAGACATGTGCAATGTACAGTAGGGAAGAAAACATGGCATGAAATAATTCACATTTATATTGTCTAACAAAACAGGATAGCATGACATAATTTCACATATATGATGGCTAGTTAAACAGGATAACATGAAATAATTTCACATATATGATGGCTAACTAAACATGATAGAATAACATACATCAAAATATGATGACTATGTAAACATGATGACATGATATAACTATACGATGTGTCTATTAAAGTAGTTGGCTTGCCATAATTCACAAACATGCCTTCGATTGAAACTTGATGGCATGATATAATTCACGGATAGAATGACATAATTAAAAATATGATGACTATGTAAACAAGATGAGATGATATAACTATATTATGTCTTTAGAAAATGGGTTGGCATGCCATAATTTAGAAACATGCTGTCTATGTCAACATCATGGCATGATATAATTCAATATATGATTTCTATATTAAGCAAGTGAGCAAAGGGCAATCACATATATGATTTGTCAACTAAGCAGATGTCATTCAATATTGTGTATATAATGTAAAAACTAAGTATTGCAAGACAACATATGCATGATATGAGTAATATAATCCTGCCAAGTTTGAGAATACATCTCCGGGGGAAATAGGACTGGTCATTTGTCTCTGAATCCTCCTCTGAGGAGCTATCTATAACAAGCAAGATATCTGCTTTAGCAGGTAGCATTGTCTGCTCTGATGACCTTGTTTTCACTCCAGATTTTTCCATCACCAATTCAAATGGCTGCTGCACAGAAGAGAAGTTGAATGTACAAAAATTGTCGACAGATGGAATACGTAATATGAAAAAAGGATGGCATGATATAATTCACATATATGACGCTTGGCTAAAGAACATGGCATTGCATAATTCACAGACATAATGCCTTGCAACAAGATAACATTGCATAATTCACATATATAATGTCTTGCACTAAGATGGTATTGCAAAATTCACATATATATGGTAATTAGACACTAAACAGGTGGCATTCACACAAAGCATGTCTAAACTAAGCTAATGACATGCCAATGCAAGACACCATATGCACGATATGAGCAATATAACCCTACCATGTTTTACCCTCGCGGGGGGGGGGATAGGACTGGTGTCGGTGTCAAAACTGGCGGATCTCGGGTAGGGGGTCCCGAACTGTGCGTCTAGGCGGATGGTAACAAGAGACGAGGGACACGATGTTTTACCCAGGTTCGGGCCCTCTCGATGGAGGTAAAACCCTACGTCCTGCTTGATTAATATTGATGATATGGGTAGTACAAGAGTGGATCTACCACGAGATCAAGGAGGCTAAACCCTAGAAGCTAGCCTATGGTATGATTGTTGTAATGTATGTTGTCCTACGGACTAAAGCCCTCCGGTTTATATAGACACCGGAGGAGGCTAGGGTTACACAGAGTCGGTTACAATGGTAGGAGATCTACATATCCGTATTGCCAAGCTTGCCTTCCACGCCAAGGAAAGTCCCATCCGGACACGGGACGGAGTCTTCAATCTTGTATCTTCGTAGTCTTGGAGTCTGGCGAATAATGATAGTCCGGCTGTCCGGACACCCCCTAGTCCAGGACTCCCTCAGTAGCCCCCGAACCAGGCTTCAATGACGATAAGTCCAGCGTGTTTATAGTCTTCGGCGTTGCAAGGCGGGTTCTCCCTTCAAATTCCATGTACCTGCCGAACAGTGTCCGGCTTCATCTTGAATACTGTGTTCCTCGGCTTCTACGCCAAATAATGGCCTTCTTCCACGCGTCGCACGAATGCGAAAAGCCAGGGTGTCTTTTGCATTTCACCCCCTAATTGTGCGAGTCATCCGCCTATAAAAGAGGCAAGAATCCAGATCCAAACCACACCATCTTCCTCCCGCGAATACTCATCGAAGCGCCTTCGACCTAGAAATCCATTCCATCATGGATCGTCGATGCGGCTCTTCTTCACGCGCTCCCAGCCCACCGCCGGGGAATTGGAGGAGGTGCTCTATTTCGCACAACGAGCTAGTGAAGCTCCAAACGGGGGGATTTCTCCCTCCGGCCTTCATGGTCCCAGTCCGGGCTGGACTGGTTACTTATCAAGGTGGGAGGCAGGCGAAGGACACTCCAAGCCCCAACAAGGGGGAGCGAGTATGCTTTGTCCCCTATCTGATAAGGGGACTCGGATTTCCAATACATCCGTTCCTCCGCGGGCTCCTGAAGTTCTACGGACTCCAGCTCCACCACCTCACGCCCGCTTCTGTCCTGCATATCGTGGGCTACGTAGCTCTTTGTGAGCTATTCCTGGGCATCGAGCCCCATTTTGCATTGTGGAAGAGGCTGTTTTGCCTCGTACCCCATTCTCACGGGGGGTCCATATATCAAGTGGGCGGTGCCGAAATATGGCGCATCACCGGGACCGGGTACCTATCCGGTACTCCCAAGAAGGCGTCCGAAGACTGTCCCTCGGAGTGGTTTTATATAGGAGACGCTCCGCTGCCAGACCCAGTCCGGACCGGCCTCCCGGAGTTTAGTGCTGCTCCCTTGAAGAAACGCCTCAGCTGGCGCCCGCGGAGCCCCCGATTGGAGGAAGACAAGAGCGTCCATTACTTGATGGGACGGATAAGATTAATGGCTCATTCCGGCTTGACCATGATCGGAGTCATGGCGACATGTATCAAGCGAGGGGTACAGCCACTGCAATACAGAGGCCACCCCATGTGGTATTTCAACGGGGAAGACGATGCCACCCGGTACGGCCGCAAAGGGCCGGATTCGACCGAGGATCTGATAAAGATCTTGTCCAGCCTGTACAAGGGGGAGAAGGAGGACTTCCTTCGAACAAACCCTTTGAATGGGTTTTCCATGATAAACCCTAGAGGATGGGTAAGTGAACACCTTAAAGGGCTCAACCCATGCTTTCGAAGTTTAAGCTTCTTACATTATGTCTTCGGCGTAGGATCTACGCCGGACTATGGAGGACATGGTGAGTCCTGCTCCGCAACCCGAGGATCCAGAAGGATCCCTGGATCCGGCCTCCGAAGAGGACCCGGACCTTGAGGTGGAGCTGATCGACGGGGTGTTTCACCAGCTTAGCATAGATAATGCCTTGGTTGCCATTACGGCGGACTACCCCGGACTAAGTCCGGCTTCCTAGGTGACCGTGGCCGAAGTCCGGACACCATTATCTCTTCTCTGTCTATTTCTAACCCTCGCGAACGAAGGTATTTCGCAGGAAGTGCCTTTACGGCAGGAAGCCGAGCCCGCGGCGGCTGGCCAACAGAGGCCAGTCCGGACCAGCAGGCGGAAAAGGAGCGCGGTGCGGGCGGAAACGTCGCCACAAAGGTATAGCTCGTATTTGAATTTTCAGAGCAACGTTCCGAGGAAACGTCTGAGTGCTCATGATCTTTGTAGGAGAAAAAGCGCTCGCCGGACTGCGAGCGCAGGAATTGCTGATCCGACCAACACCGGCCAGGCTCCAGCGCCCGGCCTGGAGGGGGAGGCAAGCGCAAGACGCGAGCCGGATCCTTCTCCAACGGAGGATACCGACAGACTGTCCGCCACCAAGTCTGAGGTGGAGAGCGCCATGAACCATAGGCGCCGCCGGACAGTTTTTCATGAAGCGTGCTTTTCCCCTGAGGCATTGGATGCCTTTAACGCAGGGGACGCGCATCTCCGTGCCGCTCAAAATGGTTTTACCAGAGCCACGGAGCAGTATGTGAAAGACAAACGGGTAAGGGAATTTCAATGGTTGTATATACCAGTAGCCCCCGAGACTTAAAGTAGTTATGCTAACTGATTTAAGGATCATTTGAAAATGCAGGCACTTACCAAGAAGAACGCCCAGCTGTCTCGGGAGCTGCAAGATTGCAAGGCCCAACTTGAGGCCGCACTTGCTGCCGCAGGAGGAGACGCAAAGACCCCTCCTGGTAACACATTTTTATTAATAAATATAAGCGATGTGTGGCGTGCGTGCGAGTCTAATAATGACATTGCAGGTGCCGCCGGACAAGATCCGGACATGCAAGCATTGCTGCGCCAGCTAAAGGCCGGCGAGAGTGTGCTGAATAGGGTTCAGCAGGAAAGGAACAAGCTCCAGGATGCCAACGCCAAGCTCGGAGAAGAGCTGAAAGGCGCTCAGGCTGAGCTGTCCGGCTCTGTTAAGGAGAATCAGCGGCTTCGTCGCGGCATTTATAGTAAATGCTTGAGCGAACTTGTTTGAAAAGAAGAGTTCGGCAAGGAAGTATTTTGACATGATATGTCTTGTAGGTATACTCACGGGTCGTCCTGCAGAGGAGATGCCCATATCAACGGGTGATCAACTTCCCGAACTGTTGCAGCTACTCGAACGAGTTCGGCAGGCAATGAGCAGCGTCGTTCAGGCTTTATGGCCATCCCTCACCATACCCGAGGGCCTCGGGGAGCTTGCGGAGAAGCTGCAGGGAGTGCGGCAGCGCTTCCGTTTGTGGAAGATTTCGGCTTGCCGTCAAGGTGCCAGGGAGGCTTGGGCCATGGTGAAGACACGGTACAAGAAGGCGGATCCCAACCACATGGCCGAAGTTGGACCGGTGGGGCCCGACGGGAAGGAGATCCCTGTGAGTTTAGTATACAGCCAAGTAGAGTTGGCTGCCAAATTTTCCCAACGGGACTGTAAACTAGACAGCCTATTAGACGGGATTGAGGAGGAATACAATCAATAAATTTGACAATGTATGTTATCCTTTAAAGTGACATGTGAAATGCCTTCTAGCCGGATTGTAGATCGTTTGTCTTTGCCGACCTTTTCGCTTCAAACTCGGGACCCTAGAGTCCGGAGTGTATCCGAATACCTCTTTGGTTAAGAAACAACCATGGTATGCATGGAGACTAGGCGTAGGGGTCATTAGTGCTTTATCAGACAAGTGCCCAACTAGTTATGTTATATTACATGGTTAGTAAGAAACATCTTCCAGGGAGAATAGTTCCGTTAAGGGTTCCTTTCCCTGGGAGGCATGCCCTAAAGTGCATGTTCGGACTGCGAAAAAAGCAGAAAAACATCTGGGGGCAGATAAATAAGTAGGTAAAAAGTCATCTTTCAAGTCACCGACCGAATATTCCCTTAAGAACGCTAGCTTTCGGCTTCACCCAGTCTGAGGTACACATCCGGCTGACCCGACAGTAACAATCGCAGAGGTCCTCCCTTTACCTCCTAGCCGAACAATCGGGAACGTAGGGGTAAGCACAGGAGCCAGGCAACCCAGCTTGGCGAAAACTTAAGTCATATCGATGCATATAATGGCGAGTAAAAGGTACATGTGGAAGCTTGACACATGTGTTGGGTATGAAACCCGTATAATTAAGCTTCTGTAAAAGAAGCCCCCAGGAATAATGAGTGCGGATGGCACATCATGCTTATGCAAAAAAGATGCGAAAATAGGCCCGTAAGGGCTTTTAAATAAAAAGGCATAAAAAGAGAAATGGAAGACAGCCGAAGTGTAAAAGTTTGGACTGGGGAAGGGGACGAACTCTTAGTCCGGCGCTAGGCATAGAATCGTCGGAGGCGGGCTGCGTTCCATGGGTTCGGCTCGAGTTGGTTATCTGACGCGTTTCGTAGACGGTATGATTCGCCGGTCAGGACTTGATCGATAATGAAGGGACCCTCCCATTTGGGCTTGAGCTTGTCCTTTTTCTTGTCCGGGAGGCGTAGAACTAGTTCGCCAACGTTGTAAGTCTTGGCCCGTACTTCACTGCTTTGATATCTTCGGGCCTGCTGCTGATAAAATGCGGAACGAGCCTTCGCGACGTCACGTTCTTCCTCCAATGTGTCCAAGCTGTCCTGCCGATGAAGCTCGGCCTCTCTTTCCTCATACATGCGCACTCGAGGTGATTCATGAATAATGTCACAGGGCAAGACTGCCTCTGCGCCGTATACCACAAAAAATGGTGTGAATCCGGTAGTACGGTTAGGCGTTGTCCGCAGCCCCCAGAGTACGGAGTCGAGCTCCTCGACCCATTGTGTGTCGGATTTAGTAAATGACCTTACTAGTCTAGGTTTGAGGCCGCTCATTATTAGACCATTTGCTCTTTCCACTTGACCGTTGGTTTGAGGGTGATAGACTTAAGCGTAGTCGAGCTTGATGCCCATATTTTTGCACCATGACTTAACCTCGTCGGCTGTGAAGTTCGTGCCATTGTCGGTGATGATGCTGTGGGGGACTCCGTAACGGTGTACCACCCCTGATATAAAGTCTATCACTGGTCCGGACTCTGCCGTTTTGACCGGTTTGGCCTCTATCCATTTGGTGAATTTATCCACCATGACCAATAGGTACCTTTGCTTGTGGGTTCCCCCTTTAAGGGGTCCAACCATGTCAAGCCCCCAGACCGCGAACAGCCAGGTAATGGGTATGGTTTTGAGGGCGGTGGGTGGCATATGGCTCTGATTAGCAAAGAGCTGACAACCAACGCATCGCTGGACCAAGTCCTGCGCGTCTGCCCGGGCCGTCGGCCAATAAAATCCTGTACGGAATGCCTTTCCTACAAGGGCCCAGGCTGCTGCGTGGTGTCCGCCTAGTCCGGCATGAATTTCAGCCAGGAGGTTCCGCCCTTCTTCTTCGGAGATACACCTCTGAAGGACTCCGGTGGTACTTTTCTTATAAAGTTCTCCCTCATGGACCTTGTAGGCCTTCGATCGCCGGACTATGCAGCGGGCCTCATTTTGGTCTTCGGGAAGTTCCTGCCTAAGTAAGTAGGCTAGGAAAGGTTCTTTCCATGCGGCGATTACTGCCATTATGACGTGGGCTGAGGGTGTTATGTCATCTGCCGAATCGCCGGTTGGTGCGGTTTTCTCCAGTTTGTCACTACCGGGCTCCTCTTCCCATAGTACGGATGGCTTGAAGAGCCGTTCCAGGAAGATATTAGGAGGGACGGCATCACGCTTCGCACCGATGCGTGCCAGTACGTCGGGCGCCTGGTTATTATCTCGAGCTATGTGATGGAATTCCAGTCCTTGAAACCGAGCTGACATTTTTAGGACAGCGTTGCGATATGCTGCCATTTTCAGATCCTTGGCGTCAAAGTCTCCATTTATTTGGGATATTGCAAGGTTTGAATCCCCGCGCACCTCTAGGCGTTGAATGCCCATGGAGACTGCCATCCGGAGACCATGTAACAGGGCCTCGTATTCGGCTGCATTGTTGGAGTCCGTGTACATTATTTGAAGTACATACTGGACTGTATCTCCGGTTGGGGACGTCAGTACGACGACAGCCCCTAGTCCGGCCAACATTTTGGAGCCGTCGAAATGCATAGTCCAGTTGGAGTATGCGCCGTACTCTTTAGGGAGTTCGGCTTCGGTCCATTCGGCGACGAAGTCAGCCAAAACTTGTGACTTTATAGCTCGCCGTGGTTTGTAAGTTATGTCGAATGGTAGGAGCTCAATGGCCCATTTTGCAATCCTGCCCGTTGCGTCGCGGTTATTTATAATGTCATTGAATGGTACCTCAGAGGCCACTGTTATCGAACACTCTTGGAAGTAGTGCCGGAGCTTTTGGGACGCCATGAACACCGCATATGCTATCTTCTGATAGTGAGGGTAACGGGATTTGCAGGGGGTTAACACAGTGGATACATAATACACTGGTTTTTTAAGAGGGAATTTATGCCCTTCTGTCACTCGTTCGACGACGAGGACCGCGCTTACAACTTGATGCGTTGCTGCGATGTATAACAGCATTGGTTCGCCCAGGGTGGGCGCAGCCAGGGCCGGATTTGTTGCCAATATGGCCTTTATTTCTTCGAGTCCGGCGGTGGCAGCATCCGTCCACTCAAAGTGTTCGGTGCGCCTGAGGAGGCGATAGAGGGGCAACGCTTTTTCTCCTAGACGGGAGATAAAGCGGCTTAAGGCTGCCACGCATCCTGTTAGTTTTTGTATTTGTTTGAGGTCTTTTGGAATATCCAACTATGACAGAGCTCGGATTTTAGCCGGATTCGCTTCAATTCCTCTACCGGATACAATGAAGCCCAACAGCTTTCCGGCTGGTATGCCGAAAACGCATTTTTCCGGATTCAGCTTGATGTCATATGCTCTGAGGTTGTCGAATGTGAGTCTCAAATCGTCTACTAAAGTTTCGACATGTTTTGTTTTGACGACTACGTCGTCTATGTATGCCTCGACTGTTTTGCCGATCTGGGTGGCCAGACATGTTTGAATCATGCGCTGATATGTTGTGCCGGCATTTTTAAGTCCGAAGGGCATCGTGTTGAAGCAGAATGGTCCATATGGAGTGATGAATGCCGTTGCGGCTTGGTCTGCTTCCGCCATCTTGATTTGATGATAGCCAGAGTATGCGTCCAGGAAGCACAACGAATCGTGCCCTGCTGTAGCATCGATAATTTGATCGATGCGGGGGAGAGGGAAGGGATCCTTTGGGAAAGCCTTATTGAGGTCTTTAAAATCGACACAGAGGCGCCAGGATTTACCCTTCTTTGGTACCATCACCAGGTTTGCTAGCCAGTCCAGATGTTTGATATCTCTAATGAATCCGGCTTCCAATAGTTTGGCTAGATCTTCTCCCATTGCCTGTCTTTTGGGTTCGGAAAATCGTCGAAGAGCCTGTTTGACTGGATTAAATCCTTTTAGGATGTTTAGGCTGTGTTCTGCCAACCTGCGTGGGATTCCGGGCATGTCCGAAGGATGCCAGGCGAAGATATCCCAATTTTCCCGAAGGAATTCGCACAGTGCGGCGTCTATTTCGGGGTTCAATTCTGCCCCGATGGAGGCCGTCTTTGTTGGGTCCGTTGGATGGACCTGGAATTTTATTATCTCATCTGCTGGTTTGAAGGAGGTGGACTTGGATCTTTTATCGAGTATCACATCGTCCCTGTTCACCGTAGAGCGCAACGCGGTTAGTTCTTCTGCCGCTAAGGCTTCGGATAGCGCCTCGAGGGCTAGTGCGGCTGTCTTGTTTTCGGCGCGGAGTGCTATGTCCGGATCACTAGCGAGAGTGATTATCTCGCTGGGCCCAGGCATTTTGAACTTCATGTAACCGTAATGAGGTACTGCTTGAAAAATTCTGAATGCCTCTCGTCCTAATATGGCGTGATACCCGCTGCTGAACGGGGCCACCTGGAACGTGACTTCTTCGGATCTGTAATTGTCCGGAGAGCCGAACACCACATCGAGTGTGATTTTTCCGGTGCAGCGCGCTTCCCGGCTAGAGATTATTCCTCTAAAGGTTGTGCTACTTCGCTCAATACGGCTCCAATCGATTTCCATTTTTCGCAGAGTTTCCTCGTAAATGAGGTTTAGTCCGCTGCCGCCATCCATGAGGACTTTTGTCAGTCGAAAGCCGTCCACTATGAGACTGAGTACCAGTGCGGCTAGATCTCTGGTTGTTTGGAATTTAGGCTCGTCGCTGGCGTTGAAGGTAATAGCTGTGTCGCTCCATGGATTTGCTGTTGCTACTTGGTAGACTTCGGCGAGTTCGCGGATTGTTCGCTTTCGCATATTGTTTGATGCGAAGGTCTCGAAGACTGTTGATACCGTGCTGGTATTGTTGGACTGGTTTCCCGGAGCTAGAAGCTCTTCGCCACTTTTGGCCACCTGCCGTAATATCCAACATGCTCGAAGGCTATGTGTTGGGACGGCCCCCTCTGTACTATGAAGCTTACAGGGTCCATTGAGCCATCCCTCCAGTACGGTTCCGTTTCCCTTATTGGGTTTTTGTTTTTTCGTTTTTGCATCTGGGGCCTGAGTGTAAGGCGCCCTTTTGATGCGTACTAGGTTTGGGGCCAGATTATCCCAAAATTGATTTTCAGTTTTCTGGAAGCTCTCCATCGCACAGTACTTCCGTACTATGGATGCCAGATCGGTGAAGCGCGTAATTTTGCGGCGATCAATGGCGTTGAGTATTCCCTTGTCCGTGCAGTTATTGCAGAAGATTGATATTGCGTTTTCCTCTCGGCAGTCCTTTATCCTGTCCATAACCAGGAGGAATCTGGCCCAGTAGTGATGTACTGTTTCAGCAGGCTCTTGCCGTATTAGAGATAGATCGCATATGTCTGGGCGGGTGGGTGGAATAAAATCCGGATCGCTGCCCATCTTGGGGCTCAAAGGCCAAGGGGTTTCCGAATTCGGAGGCTTGGTTTGCTGGACACAATCCAGAGAGTCCGGGGCGATGCATGATTTTAAGTTCAATGCTCGATCGAAGTCCGTCCCTCCGCGGGGATCCGGCATGGAGGGTTCGGGAATCCGGACATGAATTGTTTTCAACATAGGCAAAGAGTTGTCGTATTGCTCCTCTACCACTGCGATGTGGTGGGTGGCCTGGGGAGAGTTAATCTCTCTCAGATCGGTTTTAAGCCCAATCTGGTTGTAGTCCGTAGCGACTCCTAGGGCAGCGATGCGATCCAAGAGCTCATTAACAGACGAGAGCTCTATTGGGTCCAACTGCTCGGCAGCTTTAGGGCTGACGCAAAGATTGCTTCTAACGACTTGCGAAGTCATTGTCGAAGCGGCGGCCGGACAGGCGGTCATAAGAAAACCACCAAGCCAGATAGTTTGGCCGGCGGCTAAGGCCCCTTCGGCGAAAACACCATCTTTGAAGACGGGTGGAGGCATCCGCTCTATCGGTGACGACACAGAGGAACTCTCAATGAAAGCACCAATGTCGGTGTCAAAACTGGCGGATCTTGGGTAGGGGGTCCCGAACTGTGCGTCTAGGCGGATGGTAACAAGAGACGAGGGACACGATGTTTTACCCAGGTTCGGGCCCTCTCGATGGAGGTAAAACCCTACGTCCTGCTTGATTAATATTGATGATATGGGTAGTACAAGAGTGGATCTACCACGAGATCAAGGAGGCTAAACCCTAGAAGCTAGCCTATGGTATGATTGTTGTAATGTATGTTGTCCTACGGACTAAAACCCTCCGGTTTATATAGACACCGGAGGAGGCTAGGGTTACACAGAGTCGGTTACAATGGTAGGAGATCTACATATCCGTATTGCCAAGCTTGCCTTCCACGCCAAGGAAAGTCCCATCCGGACACGGGATGGAGTCTTCAATCTTTTATCTTCGTAGTCTTGGAGTCCGGCGGATAATGATAGTCCGGCTGTTCGGACACCCCCTAGTCCAGGACTCCCTCAACTGGTCATCTGTCTCTTAATCCTCCTCTGAGGAGCTATCCATAACCAGCAAGAAATGCGCTTCATCACATAGCATTGTCTTCTCTGAAGACCTTGTTTTCACTCCAGATTTTTCCATGACTGTGTCGAATGGCCGATGCACAGAAAGAGTAATTGAATGTACTAAATTGTTGACAAATTTAATACGTAATAAAAAAAGGATGGCACGATATAATTCACATATAAGATGACTGGCTATCCAGAATGGCATTGCGAAATTCACATATATGATTCCTGGATAAACAAGATGGCATTCCATGATTCACATATATGATATAGAAACTAAACAGATGACATTCACACAATGCATGTCTAAACTAAGCAGATGACATATTTTATGTATAGTAAGAAATGCCAGGAACCATATGCATGATATGACCAACACCAGCATGCCAAGTTAGAGAAAAAGACCTCAGGGGATAAATAGGAGTGGTATACTCCCTCTGAATCCCACTCTAGACGGTTATCTTCCTCTTGATTATAGTCTGGAATGGGGAGGGGGGTTGCTCTTGCACCCACCATGGAGCGACGTCTGCCTGAAATTTTATTGCCACACAAGGCTCGTCTCTTTTAGTCTACACGTTCAGTACCATTGTGTACAATAATTGACATGCATAGGAATAAAACATAGTGAGATTATGTAAGGAGTGCATGCACAAATCTAGAGTGATGGTAGCAAATTGTAGATAGACACAAAACCAATGATAGCAGGCTGATAATAACTTCAGTTGAAAAATACATATAATGGTGTCGGGGGGATGAACCCCGGGTAGGCAACAGAACCCAGATCCTTTTCAAAAACATCGGCTGGCATCGCCCCTTAATCCGGCTCGCACTTGGTCGGGTTACGCAACCCGACCAAGACTTCAACACGGCCAGGCCTGCTGGCGCATGCCGGCAGAACCCGACAAACCAAGACTCCAAGAAGCCAGCGCCCTCATGGCGTCTTCCTCAACCCGGCCACGGGTCATCTTCCATCCCATCCAAGGCATACGATAGAAAAAGTCCTCGTAGAAGGGATGAGCGAGGCCACAGTGCCCCACCAACTCCTCTGACTAGCAGGAGCGTGCAATAGTGGCCCACCTACTCCGCTGACCAGGGACAACATGGCAACAGTGCCACCCTCATCCTACTGATGCAAGCTGATGGCGACTAGGCGATGCGCCACTGTAGCCGAGCCAGCCCAACCAGTCCGTGACACACGAGAATACAAAGAATAGTGCCCCCTGGCGCACGAGGCCAGCGCCCGGAGAACCCGGCGAATCATGGCACCCGGCGGGTCGCAGCTCCAGCTTCCTAGACGCTGACGTCCCGGCCCCATGGCCATGTAACTTTACCATTATAGCCCTAGGGGTTGGCCTATAAAACCCCCAGGAGGCCTCCATACGTAGGCACATTAACCATCAGTAGAACACACACACACACACATACACACACCAGGAGAAGGAGCAGCCTAAGACTTGGCTTGCCTACCTTCCTCCTCCAAACAGCTCCAAGAGCAACTCTGTACTACTACGTCCATCCACATATAAAACACTCTCGGCAGGACTAGGGGTATTATATCTCCGGAAAGCCCCGAACCTGAGTATGTCTTGCGTCCCTCGCTCGCTCATCCCGACCTCGCCTCTGGAGGCCACCGGTGCCCTCGAGCCTTTCCCTCACTTTAGCCATCCCTTGGCATCTGCCATGCACCCACAATGACAGTTGGCGCCCACCGTGGGGCAGCTCGAGGTCCCGTCCGGAGATATGTTCTAGACAGGGCCCTGTGTCGACTACGACGAGCACGTCGCACTCGCAGCCAATGTCATCAACGCCCTCAGCGCCTCCTTCGCCGTGCCGCGCATCTCCGACGCGCCCGCGGCTGATGAGTACCCCAGCGGGGTGCTCGATGTCTTCGACTCACCCGTCCTCCTCGGTGACGCCGTCTCCACTGGGGCGGCGAATCTTTGTGTCTAGGTGGAGGTGCTTGTCACCGGCTCCGACTTTGGTTGATCCCGTGCCACGAAGAAGGCCGCCGCCACCAAGGCCGCAGCGGAGTGCATCGACGTGCCCGACCTACTGCGCGCCACAATGCAGAACCTCAGCATCCCTATCGGCACCGATGCCAATGCCACCAATGCCACTGAGACGCTGGCCTGGCTCGAGGAGGGCCGCAAGCGCCTGCTGGACGAGGCCACGACGCTCGCTGCTATGCAGCATCAGCTGGAGTCCGCCCAGCGAGAGCGCGACTCCGCGTATGGCTTCACGCCAACTGCCGCCGTGCCCAGCCGGGTCGCCGAGGTGCTGGCCTGTGGCGGCACCATTGCCCGTGCCTTTGGCGCAGCCCCGACCATCTTCAACACCCCCTACAAGAAGATGCTTTCCGTGTAAGCGGTCGCCGTCGGCATGGAGTGATTGTAGGGCGAGGAGCTGAAGGAGCACCTACAACGCATGAACGAACTTCTCAACGCCACGAACATGCATCAAGACCGCCTCGACCATCCGGCCGGATCTGTCTCACACCGCTCCAAAGACCCCGAGCGCGAGCAGCAGAACATGACGTCTAACCCGCGCCCCAATGAAGCTCAATCCGGACAGACGCGAACCCGGCGCACCCGCGCCGTGACGGCTGGAGACAGCCTAGGCAACGAGCCAGCCACCAGAGGCTAGCATCTACAAGACCCTCCTCCGCCACCCGGCCAACGTGGCAACCCGGCTTTGGCCAACCCGGTGCCCCGCGGTCCCGTCGCAAGCTAGCTGGGCCTGTGCCATCGACGACGCCGACGCTCGCCACCGCCTCGCCCAAGCTCACCTTCTCCTTCGAGCTGGAGGAAGACAATGTTGTTGGGTCAGCTTGTTTTGGCTCACGCATCTGAGATGAGCCCTTCCACAAAGGGTTCACACTGTGCTACGTCTTGAGCTTGCGTTGGTTTTCCTTGAAGAGGAAAGGGTGATGCAGCAATAGTAGCATAAGTATTTCCCTCAGTTTTTGAGAACCAAGGTATCAATCCATTAGGAGGCTCCTCAAAAGTCCCACGCGCCTACATAAACAAACAAGAACTCGCAACCAACGCAATAAAGGGGTTGTCAATCCCTTCATGGCCACTTGTGAAAGTGAGATCTGATAGAGATAATATGATAAGATAAATATATTTTTGGTATTTTATGATATAGATTGGAAAAGTAAAGATGCAAATAAAAGTAGATTTTTTTGACTATTTACTGCAAGGCAACAGTCTCACAGTCCTTTATTAATAACTATAAGGAAGAAAGGTTACAAGTTTACAAATTTACAGGAAAGAGAAAAGATACTTACAAGAAAAGTGGCTAAGTAAGGTTAGCTATCCAAGACAGTAAACTATCTTTATACTTACATCTAATCCTATGAGACAGAAGAGAAATGTCATGGATAAAGTTCCTTCTCCAAGCTCTAAATGAGGGTTGCTCATTTCTGAAGATCTTCCCATTCCTTTGTGTCGAAATATACCAAGTAGCAGTGAAGAAAACCTTAGAGAAGAAAGGATGACCGAACTCCCTCCTAACTATTTGAGCCATATCGTATGTGGTTTGGTTTGGTTGAGCGGACTAAGAAATCCCAAGATAATTCCAAACCCTTTGTCTAAAATTGCAAGCAAAGAAAAGATGAGCCGATCCTCATGTTGTGCAAGGTTGCATAGCACACATGTGTCATCCTGGATGATCCACTAACGACGTTGCATCATATCCCTAGTGTTCAAACGATCCATTAAGAGCAGCCAGCCAAAAACTTTGAACTTGAGCGTGCATGCACACTTCCAAATCCATTTGAATATGGGATCAACCACTAGGTGTGAGAAGCAAGAATCATAGTATATCTTTGACATAAAAACACCAGACTTTGAAGGCCACTTCCAAATGTCTTTGCTCTCACCATCCAGATTGATCAAAGGCAGCGGGGCCTGGAGTTGTGTGAATTCTGAGTAGGCCTCCTGTGACAGAGGCAAATGGAAATGATCCAAGATATCAGGCTGCTCCATAAACTCCTTGACTGTGATTGCATCATCAACTACAAATGAATGTAGCCTCGGAAAACAGTCATGTAAAAGGACAACACGATTTCCCAGCTGCCAACAGTCAAGCCAAAAAAGCACCGTGTCGCCAACATGAACTTTTGGAATAGCTAGCTTGCAGAAATTTGGATATAAACGCATGATATCACGCCACCAAAAGGAGCCACAGATCTTGGTGCTTTGGGGTGGTGACGATGCATAATAAGTGTCCCAAATTAATGATACCCAAGGCACGTCCACTTTATTGAAGAACTTGAAGAGATGCTTTAGTAACAAAGCCTCATTTTGAATGCCCAAGTTAAGAACACCCAAACCACCGAATCTCTTAGGGCGACAGACTAAATCCCAAGCAGCCAATGATTGACGTGGATTATCTGTGTTGCCTCTCCACAGACATTGTGTCATGCTTCGCTCTAACTGCTGTAAAATGCCCTTTGGAAGAGATAAGGTACACAAAAAGTATATTGGCATGGAACACAACACCGACTGTAGAAGTTGTAATCTGCTTCCTTGGTTTAGCAGGCATGAGGAGGCAGATAAGCATCGCTCAACATGATCAACCAGAGGCAACAGATCATAGATTGTAGGCCTAGAAGTTCCCATTGGCAATCCTAGGTACGTGAATGGCATTGTCCCAACATCGCATCCAAGCAAATAAGCCACCCTAGCACCTTCCGCATCAGACATGTTTATTGGAATGAGAGAGGACTTACTAAAGTTTACTTGTAAACCAGTTGACGCTGCAAAAGTGTCAAGCATCTCCTTGAAAGCAATAAGCTGATCATTGATCGCAGGTAGAACAATTAAAATGTCGTCGGCATATTGTACGATCGGATAGTCGTTGGAGCTGGTTGGGATTGGCAGAGATAGGATGTTCCCGGAGCACATCTCGTTGACTACAGATTGCAATAAATCAACCGCAATCACAAAGAGCAACGGTGATAGAGGATCCCCCTGACGCACGCCCATTCTGCAAACAAAGTGATTGCCTAGCACACCGTTGAGAAGCACAGAAGAAGATCCCGTAGACAATATACTATTGATCCATCCAGTCCACTGGGACTCAAAACCCTTGCATTGTAAAATTCTGAGAATAAGTTCATGCTCAATTGTGTCGAAGGCCTTCGTGAAATCCAGCTTTAGGAGGACGATGGGACGCTTTGAGGCTTTGCATTGGTGTATATACTCAAAACACCAGGCCAGACAATCTTGAATAGAACGACACCGAAGAAAACCATATTGATTGCGGTGGATGCATCTGAGAATCACTTTCTGAAGGCGGTTAGCAAGCAGCTTAGTCAAAAACTTCAAGCACGTGTTGGTCAACGAGATGGGCCGAAAGTCTCCGACAACTTCAGGGCTCAGCTTTTTGGGGATCAGAGTAATTAATAAGTGTTAAGACATTCCATATTGCATCTCCCCTCATAAAACTCCTTCACAAGTTGCATGAAATCCTCCTTTAGAATTGGCCAACACCTCTTTAAGAACAGACCAGAAAAACCATCGGGACTAGGGGCACGGTCCGGTGGCATGTTCTTAATGACAGCTTCAACCTCAGAATCATTGAAAGGCTGGGATAAATCCTCAAGGCCATCAACACACACAATTAAGGTGTCCAAATCAAAACCCATGCGGATTCCTTTTGCATTGCCCATTCTCTGATTAAAATCAGACCAAAACATGCCCGCAAGTTGTTGATGATCCAAGACCACATTATCGTCAACATTCTTAATTGAAGAAATTGTGTTTCTCCGAAACATTTCGGTGGCCATGGCATGGAAAAACTTCGAATTTTCCTCACCAACTTTAATGCTGTGTATAGTACAACATTGCTTCCAATATAAAAATTTCCAATGTAAGATATCCTCCAGATGCAATTTCACAATTCGTCTGAAATTAAACTCCGGCCTAGTTAAAGGCCTAATCTCCTCCAGTCCATCAAAGTATAGAATCACTTTGTTGCAGTCAGAAATGAGCGCCTTAACTGTGGACAAATTAAGGTCCCATTTCTTGAGGGCATATCGAAGCACTTTGAATTGAGAGAAAATAGTTAAGGCAGCCGAGGATCTGGCCACAGACTTGTTCCAAACTAGGGCGACACAATCGTAAAAGACAGGAAAATCAATCCAATAATTTTCAAAGCAAAAGACTTTAGCTTTAGGAATAGCAGTAGCAATCGAGACCACGCACGGGACATGATCAGAGGCCGTGCGTGCAAGCGGCAAAACTAGCGTGTTGGGATGATCCAAGGTCCATGCAACTGAAGTAAAAACCAGTCAATCTGTTCAAGTAAAGGTTCAGTTTGCATATTTGACCAAGTGAATTGTCGTCCCTTAATTGGTAGTTCAACAAGACCCAAGTGGCCAATCACTTCATTAAACAGAAAGATATCGCTGACATTACCCCCAGGTAGGTTACGATTTTCCAATGGCCGCATAAGATTGAAATCGCCCAAAAGCAGCCGATTATCATCATCTGCTACTGGAGGAGGTAGAAGGGTCAGCCTCAAGCTTATCCTTGGAGATCTTCTCAGGAGCAATGCGCAGACGTGCCCCGATACGCTGAAGATCAGTAACAGGCGTTGGTGGAGGCACTTACTGGTTCTCCTCCGGCAGTGATGAGATGGTTCGAAGCCTCTTGAAAGTACGCTAGGTCTTGATCTGCTGGGGGCCTCTGCTTGGGGATCTATGATAGCCATCGCTTAACGCACTTAGACATGCACTGCGGCGCACCTCTATGTCTACCAAAATCTTAGCAGATCTTGGTTTTCGGCCACGCTTGGTGGTCACCTCAGGGACAACAGAGAACTCAAAGGACTCGTTGACAGGTTCAGAGATATCATCAAAGCAAAGCGCCCTTGCAACTGGTCTCCTAACTGGAGAAGCCTGGCATGGAAGGCAGTGAGAGGATTCTGGCGAAGGCTGCAGAGAGAAACTGACATCTGCTCCATTGTAACAAATGTCCCATGAGCTCTTAGTCAGCAGCAGAGACCCAAAATCAGACTTGAACACAAACTTTGGGATTTCAGCAGAGAAAACAGCCGGCAAGAACTTCTGGAAAGTTCGCTGCCATTGCATAACAGGTGGCAGAACAGGGCCAAATACAGTGAGAACTTTCCAACATGAAGAGGAGGCTGCATAGGGACCGCTGGTTGCTGCAAGATCACAATATCATCAACTGGCTGAGCATTAACAGAATCATTTGAAACCTGCAGAATGATTGATTCCTGTGACTGGTTCGCCTCAACATGATTTTCATCCACAAGCTCCTGCTGCATATTTAGATCATCATGTGGAGCCTCCCGGTGATGTGGTTCATGCTCGTGAGCTGGTGGTGGCAGTTCATCCCAACCAATTTCAGGAAATTCCGGCATAACCTAGGTATGGTTATGAAATTGCAGATGCCCAGGGAGTGGTGAGGGTTACCATCGAAGGGCATCGGATCCTCATCAGGTGGCAAGATATCAGCAAAATCAGCGAAGAAAATGTATATCGGAGCAAACCAAGAAATGCAAGAACCCCCAAAGTCAGCAAACTCTCGATAGACCACATCACACGGCACTAATGTAGTTGCTGGAAAATAAATGTACGCCAAAGTACGAACAAGCAGAGGGTCATCCTGGTGCCAGTGATGGAAACGGCCAAAAGTGCTGATTGCATCAGTAATATACTGTGTGCGCCTATAATCCAGGGGTATTCCAACAATCATAACCCATCCTCGACGAAAACCCTGAATAGCTTTGAAATTAATAAACTCATCATGTGGCACAAATCGAATAAATCTATCATTGTCAAGTTCAAACGGAGGATGATCTACAAGAGCTTGCCTAGCAACCGGACTACGGAAACGCAAGAGTCCAACTCCTTGAATCCAAGGCTGAGCATCAAGAACGGCGCAGCCAAGATTGTTGACAAAAAAAGGACTGACCATATTTCTGAAGATGGGAACTTATTCAGGCAGGGGAGCAGGCTCGACGATGGCAATGGCGTATTCTTCATGCTGACGATCAGGAGCCACTGCTGGAGAGTAGAAGGTGCGCGGAAGTCGCCACGGACCACCGTCGATGATCTCGAAACCTGGCGGGACGAGAGGTGTGGGGTCGAGGGGGAAGGTATCCATTGCTGGATGCGGTGAAGAAGCTGATGGCGGTGTAGGAGCCGCGGTGGATAATGGTGAAGCTAAGCTGGGTGGTGGTGGCGAGGTAGGTGGTGGTGGCGTGATGGGCTGTGGCTCGGCGGGCAATGGCGGAAGCGATGGGGTGGCAGGCGTGATGGGACTGGGCAAAGACCCTACTGGGCTAGCTGGGAAGGAAACCGAGGCGTCGGGCGAGGAAATCTCAGCTGACCGGCCCGGGGAAGTAGGATTGACCCACGGGACCCACTTGTAAGTCGGGGAATGCGTAGAGTCGGAGCATCCTTTGGCTCTGTGGCCCAAACGGAAGCATCTACGGCAGCGTATCTGTTTGTTGCACGAATTGGTATAATGCAGCATAGATAAACAATTCTGGCATTTCCAAACATTGAACACAATATCATCAATGATATCATTAATTCTAGCAGTATCCTCAGACGAATCCGGTAGTTGGTCATCCATAACAGCCTGAGCAGATTTTCCAACTGTGGAAACGGAAAAATCCAAAATATCCCGAGATGATTGGGTCGCAGACTGGGCTGTAACAACCCCGCCCGAGGCTGGAGAGCCATGTTGGGCTAGCAAGCCATGTTGGGCTGGAGAGCCATGCTGGGCCAGCAAGCCATGTTGGGCTGGAGAGACCGGTGCAACACAATCACGTGTCACGGAAACATGTGACACCTGCACATCTTGAATTAACTGGTTGGGTGTAGATCTGGATATGACGGCGGTGTTCCTGGCAGGGACGTTGATCGTTCCGAAAGAGATGGGTGGCGTCGCCACCGTCCACTGGAGGTTGGTCACCGGCAGTGGGGGCATGATCACTTTCTCCCGTGGATTCACGATGTAGCCGGCATCCGAAATCGCATCAACACATGGTTGTGTAGCTGGATATCTATAACCCTTGCAAGCAGGGTATTGTTGGAACGTGGCAAAAGAAAGATTCTTCCTCAATGATGAACCCGATCTAAAAGATGATTTAGCCGGGGTTTTACGCATAGCTAGCAACCCCAAAGTGGCACGCTTCTTAGAGGGACTAACAAGAATCCACTCATCATCACACTCCTTTTTCCATATCTTAAATTCACGATTCCAATTAGGGCCACAATTCCCCCAAAGATGAAAATATCATTTGAATTGTGGGCACGCAAACGATCTCAACTGAAGAATGCAGAGGCCAACTTGCTTGCATGAGACAAAAAAAGAGAATACCTTGTCCCTGATGATTTGAACCGAAAATTCAATGGCCTGTGGGGACCCCGACTCATAAGTCGTGATCACCGAATGCACGTGTACAGTGATCCCAGAGATCAATGCTCACTGAACACACAGAAGCTGAATAACAAGAGTCTTACATCCATACATACCGTATTACACAAGTAGGACCATTATGGTCAAGTCTTGAGTATATCATCACAGCGGAAATCTTCGTCGATAACTTGGACCCATGCCATTTGCCTTAACCCTACAGGCATTCTGACTGGGAAGCGTCCTAGCTCGCATGTTCGTCACCGAAGTATTCCTCATCATATCCTGTTCTTTCATGCCTGGCCAATAAAATAACCAGTGGCAAGCCAATGAGTACTTTGAATGTACTCGCAGGCAACCCATGTTTTTGGTTCAAGATACAACAATGCATGATATAGGTAAATTTTTGCAGAAAGCTAGTTTTGAGTGCAATGACATGTTCAACAACTTGTAAGGCATGCATCAAGAGAATTCAAGTAACCATGAGGACAGGTTACAGATATCAACATAAATAGAGTGGGCACCAACCCATCTCAATCATGTCAAGTCCCTTGACTTGACCCAAGTAGTTTTATCAACACACACACACGGTTGAAAACTCTGGATGTAGTTTAAGCAGCACCGCCCAACTGTCCTTGACCGTGGACACGGCTATTCGAATAGTTTTACACTCTGCAGAGGTTGCACACTTTACCCACAAGATCCGGGGAACTTCCGTGTCATCCACGACCCGCGATACCTCAAAGTACCCGGGGTAAGCACCCGATCACTACCTTTCCCTAGACGACACTAACATGGAGTCCACTCGTTGTTCCGTATCCTCACGATGTACATCATACGAGACCCGCTCGAGATCGTAACATCCGAGAGGGGACACAACGGTGTATCCGGTGCCCTGTGAAAACAGTCATGGCCGCCCTACCTGGCACGACTCCGTCCCGAGAGAGCGCACCAACAACTCTCCCGTCACTAGTAATGCGGGCTCCAAGCTAGTATCGGCCTAGGTAATCAATAATGCCCTTTCCCGTATAAGGGTAGAGTGGTTGCGCATGTAAGGTTGGGACAGTCATCAAATCTTAAATCTAATCCGTTTTCGAAAACAACACACATACTTGCCTCGGTACACCACTTCGTCATCAAGTGGTTACCCATCTCAACATCTCCCTCGGGCATAAGTGGCACCCGACGGGGTTTTCGAAAAGTCTTTTGAAAATACTTTGCCTCCATCACATGCATATTCCCGCCCCTTTTTGCGTAGCAACTACTTTAGCATCCTATCTACTCCCACCGACACAACCCTCATAAGAAGGTAGGGTCATGCACAATGCAAGTATCAACGAGGAATTAACGAAGGCAATCCACCAAAGTGGTTACCCTCTCAACATGGTTCCGAAACAACTCTAATAGAGTGCTATATGATGTGCATAAAAAGGTTTCATAGACATGGTCAAAGGGCTGCTTGCCTGGTTCATCAGAGTCTTGAAATCTTCTGGTCCTTCTCCAAGTACTCCGTCTACTTCGTCAACTAACGTCGGAAACAAACACAATAAGTAACACAACAAGGCAGGAAATAGAAGTGCTCTAAAAATATGAGTTGGACTTTTCTGGGATACCTCTGGTCATATGAGGGATGACCAAAGTGGTTTCATTAGAATTTGATCAATGGACATCTCTAAACATTTCAATATGATGGAATCAAGGGATTAATGGGTTTGCAAGAAGTGTACAGTAATATATTTTTCAAAAATGAGCAAAGGCCCCCATTTAACAAAGGATGATTTTAGAAGCATCTAGGAATTGGTTTCATTGGATTTGGAGTTGAGATGATTTTCCTATGAATTTGCAAAGTTGGCTATATATAAAGAAATAGACCATTATTTGAGGTGATACAGAAAGTATTAGAAAAAATGTTCAAAAACTAAGTTTTGAACTTATAGACATCTAGGATTTTGAATCATGGAATTTGGATCAAAAATGGGCTCTCTGTGATTTTCTAAAGTTCATCACAGAAATAGAAAAATGGGATTTTGATACATATTTGTGAAGGAAATGATTCTGGAAAAATGTGCAAATAGCACCATGTGATAGGGAATGATTTTAGAAACTACTAGAAATTTGAATCATTGGATTTGGAGCTCTGTTGAATTATTTATGGATTTTTGAAGTTGACACGAAAAAGAAAAAGAAAAACGGCTTAACCTTATCATGCACGCAGGGCGAGAGATAGGCAGCGGGCCGGCCCAGCGGCTCAGCTGTGCGGGTGGCAAGGCGACGTCGAAGGCGCCTTCCGCGGTGTAAGCTTTTGCTGTGGTTTCACGGGAAACACCGAACCCGTCTCCACTTAAACGGCGGGGCCCACCCACTGGGTCGCCGACGCGCGGGGCCCAGGGCTTAGGCCTTCGCCTACCTCCCGCTCGAACAGAGCAGAGGCAGGAGAGGCGAGGCCGAGCGGGTGCCGGCGCTCTTTCGAGCGGCACGGGCCATCTCCGGTGGCGCCCGGCACACCGGCGGACTCAGCGCGACGAGGCACACCTGTCCATGGGCTACACGCAGCCGCTGATGCTCGGAGTTGAGCAGGGCTTTGGGTCTAGCGGATGGCGGCGGCTTGGTGGTGGCGCCTGTTTTGGCTGCGTAGAAGGGGTCCTAGGGTGTTGGGGAGGATCGTGGAGGCTTGGTGGGTGCTGCGGACTAGTTTAGAGGAGGAAGGGAGGCCGGGGCGGCTCGAATTTGAGCGGGGGTCCGAGACGGCAATGGCGGCAGAGGAGGAGGGAGAAGGCACGGGAGGAGGAGTGGGTTGGTCCGGGGGTGCAGGGGAGGGAGAGTGAGCAGTTGGAGACAGTAGGAGGCTCGGGGTGGCCTTATACAGGCGCGGCCGGGAGGTGCCATAGGCGGGGCGCATGGCCACGGCCCGTGGCATTTCCAGAGGCCAAAAGGGTGCTCTGGCGCGTGCCTAGGGTGTTCGTGGGCGTGGCCCAGGCCGAGAGGAGAGGAGAGAGGGAGCAGGGCGAGCTCCAGGAGGTCCCGCACGAGTGTGGCGACTGGTGGACGCGAGCGGCGCTCGGGCACGCGTGACAGAGGTCGCCGAAAAGAGAAGGAGGAGGGGGACAGGGTTTTAGCGTGACGCAGACGCTGAGGCACATCGTCGGGCGCGCTGGGGAGGCCCAAGGTGGTCGGGAGTGTCGTGGGCGGCTACAGTGCCAGAGCGCACTGTAGCGCGCTCCAGAGCATGTCTTTGGCCGGCATGGCCATTGTTTTGGCAATGTGGGCGCGGCCACTATTGTCTGGTAGTGCTAGGGGTAGTAAAGAAGTGTGGAGAGGCATTGGATGCCCTGGAGAGCCAGTAGGAGAGGAGAGAGGTTGAGGGAGAGAGAGAAAATGGCTGTCCAGAGAGAGGAAGTGGGGTTTTACCCCCCCCCCCCAAATAATTGAGCTGTTGAAGGAGGAGAGTTACTGGAGGTAGGATAAGACTAGGAGGAGATGTGGTAAAAAGTTGAGCTCAAGGAGAATAGTGCAAGTGGTCAAAATGGTGATTTTTGAAAAGTGACAGAAGGTGTTTGATGAAAATTTGGGCAAGCAAATTAACTCCACTTGACATGAAGATTAACGGGATCAAGTGTCATATATAAATGGGGTTGATCACCAAGTTGGAGCTCATTTGGAGGAAGTTGCCAATGCAACTTTTGTAAACCCTAGAAATCAGCAGAAATGGGCTTGTGTAGATCTAGTTGAGCATATCACTTCTCCTTGATGCACCACTTGGTGTGGTGGCCTCATTTAGTCATGTGATCATGCTCACAAAAGTTGGGGTCATGGAGAGAAAGTTGGTAGTACAAAGTAGTTCAAATTTGATTCTGGTCAGAGAGGGTTTTGAGGCACTTTGATCAAGTTAACTTGTTCTCCAACTTGTGCCATTTGGTCTAGATGAATTATTAGACCATTTGAGCATGTTCACAAGGTTTGAGAACATTTGGAAATGTTTGGCAATGTAAAGTTGCTCAAACTTCAAAATGGACAGAAATGGTTTTGAGGGTATTTGATGATGTTATCTTGTTCTCCAAGACATGATACTTGTCAAGATCACCAAATATGTCATATGTGACATGATAGAATTTTCTTGGAATTTTTGGAGAATATTTCCCTTGTAAATATTTCAAAAGCTTGAAATATCCAGAAAGGGTTTTTGAGGGGTTTGACCAATATAATGAACATGACCATGTGTTGAAACTCTTATATATGGACAATATATGTCCACTGAGTTTCTCTAGGTTTTTGTCAAATATTTTTAAAACAATAAAATAATTTTTCCCTATTAAAGACCATTTCTGGCCTTAAGAAAAAGCTTTTAAATAAAATAGGAAAATAACTTTTAAAATTATATTTTTGTGGTTTCAGGGTATCCTATATCTAATAGGAGTCAAATATATTTTTATAAAGATTTTTACTGCCCTTAATTAAGTACTTGCAGTGCAAACCTCAATTCAGGGTTTTTGGAAAACTAATTTTTGAAAATACTTTTTGGCCAAATTATTTTTGTAAGAAAATACTATATTGTTCTATACACATGGCATGATCATTGGGAAAAGGTTTTGGATCAAGGAGATGAAGTATAGGAGTTGGAGGATTTATTTGATTTTTAGAGCACTTGCAAACAGCAGACAAAAATCAAATCAAGCAAAGGTCCAAAACACTCAAAAGTTTTTGTCAAACCACGTTTTATCATAATTGTTAGCTTAAGTGTTGTGGCATGAAAATCAGGGTGTGACATGGCCGAATCCCCAATCACTGATTCCAAAGTAGCCGCCACAGAATCGTCATTAAGATGGAATATATGTCTGCTGAAAGACACAACCATAATGAAATGGCCCGTGTCATCCGCGGGATGAATAGATCTCCCACAATGATTGAAAACCTTGTCCACAAAGATGGAGCCCGCCGATAAATCCAAATCCAACGTTGATCCACGAGAAGGACCCATATGAAATGGGTATAGGCGTGTAGATCAGAAGCCGCCGGAGTAGATGAGCGGGTGGGAAACGCAAATCACTGGCTAGAAGAGCAGATCGCCGGAAAACCTAGGCCGGAGGTGGGAGGGGTGAGTGGGTGGGGGGAGAGCCATCTTCGCCTAAGAATTGAATGTTATCCAAATAAAAGTAGATTGAAAGCTTATATGATAAAAGATAGACCCGGGGGCCATAGGTTTCACTAGTGGCTTCTCTCAAGATAGCATAAGTATTACAGTGGGTGAACAAATTACTGTCGAGCAATTGATAGAAAAGCAAATAATTATGAGATTATCTAGGCATGATCATGTACATGGGCATCATGTCTGTGACAAGTATACCGACTCTTGCCTTCATCTACTACTATTACTCCACACATCAACCGCTATCTAGCATGCATCTAGAGTATTAAGTTCATAAAGAACGGAGTAATGCATTAAGAAAATGACATGATGTAGAGGGCTACACTCATGCAATATGATATAAACCCCATCTTTTTATCCTTGATGGCAACAATACAATACGTGCCTTGCTGCCCCTGCTGTCACTGGGAAAGGACACCGCAAGATTGAACCCAAAGCTAAGCACTTCTCCCATTGCAAGAAAGATCAATCTAGTAGGCCAAACCAAACTGATAATTCGAAGAGACTTGCAAAGATAACTTAATCACACATAAAAGAATTCAGAGGAGATTCAAATATTTCTCATATATAAACTTGATCATAAACCCACAATTCATCGGATCTCGACAGAAACACCGCAAAAAGAGTTACATCGAATGGATCTCCAAGAAGATCAAGGAGAACATGGTATTGAGATCCAAAAAGAGAGAAGAAGCCATCCAGCTAATAACTATGGACCCGAAGGTCTGTGGTAAACTACTCAGAACTCATTAGAGAGGCTATGGTGTTGATGTAGAAGCCCTCCATGATCGATTCCCCCTCCGGCGGAGCGCTGACGAAGGCTCCAAGATGGGATCTCGCGGATACAGAAGGTTACGGTGGTGGAAATAGTTTTTCGTGGTCGCCTTCGATGTTCTCGTGCTATGTGGTTATATATAGGAGGAAGAAGTAGGTTGGTGGACGCCTGAGGGGCCCACGAGATAGGGGGCATGCCCAGTAGGGGGGGCGCCCTCCACCCTCGTGGCTTCCTCGATTAATTCTTGACTTGCACTCCAAGTCCTCTGGATCACGTTCGTTCCAAAAATCACGCTCTAGAAGGTTTCATTCCGTTTGGACTCCGTTTGATATTCCTTTTCTTCGAAACACTGAAATAGGCAAAAAAAATAGCAATACGGGTTGGGCCTCCGGTAGGTTAGTCCCAAAAATGATATAAAAGTGTAATATAATAGCATGGAACAATAAAAAGTTATAGATATGTTGGAGACGTATCAAGCATCCCCAAGCTTAATTCCTGCTCGTCCTCGAGTTGGTAAATGATAAAAACAGAATTCTTGATGTGGAATGCTACCTAGCATAATTCTCAATGTAATTTTCTTTATTGTGGCATGAATGTTCAGATCCAAATGATTCGAAATAAAAGTTCATATTGACATAAGAAATAGTAATACTTTAGGCATACTAATCAAAGCAATCATGCCTTCTCAAAATAACATGGCTAAAGAAAGTTCATCCCTACAAAATCATATAGTTAGGCTATGCTTCATATTCGTCACACAAAAATGCTCACATCTTATACACCCCCGATGACAAGCCAAGCAATTGTTTCGTACTTAAATAATCTCAAACTTTTTCAACTTTCACGCAATACATGAGCGTGAGCCATGGATATAGCACTATGGGTGGAATAGAATATGATGATGGGGATTGTGTGGAGAAGACAGAAAAGGAGAAAGTCTCACATTGACGATGATAATCAACGGGCTATGGAGATGCCCATCAATTGATGTCAACATGAGATGTAGGGATTGCCATGCAACGGATGCACTAGAGCTATAAATGTATGAAAGCTCAACAAAAGAAACTAGTGGGTGTGCATCCAACTTGCTTCCTCACGAAGACCTAGGGTATTTTGAGGAAGCCCATCGTAAGAATATAGAAGCCAAGTTCTATAATGAAAAATTTCCACTAGTATATGAACGTGACAACATATGAGACTAGCTATATGAAGAACATGGTGCTACTTTGAAGCACAAGTGTGGAAAGAGATAGTAACATTGCCCCCTTTTTATTTTTATTTACCTTTTTTTCTTTTTTCCTTTTTTCCTTTGGGCCTTCCTTTTTTTGGCCTTTTTTCCTTTGGCCTTTTTTTCTTTTTGGCCTTTCTTCTTCTTTTTTTACTAGCAAAGGGCCCGTGCATTGCAACGGGTACACAATAAGTTTGACAGTTTGTGATCCTAAAAAAAAAAGTTCGACAGTTTGTGTGTATTTAAAAATGCAACTATTGTGGTGCACTATTGATAACACTTAATTTTGACAGCCCTCAAAATTCTTCATAAAACCACTTCCACCTTGTTTGAACTTTACATCTAAAAATGGTTTTAGCACAAATCCATATATATTATGGCATCAGGCCATGGATAGCACATATTGCTCAAAGGCTTGTGGAAAAGATTCAAGTTTTTACGCTGTGATTTTTACCGAGAAAGGGTTTCCCCCCGGTTTGTATTCCAAAGCACCAACCAACAGTACACACGCGATGCTGGGGCGAGCAGCACAACAAGCCCAAAGAAGAAAAGAAGAAGAAACAAATGCCAACAACGGCAGCTCGACTAAGCGCGGAAGGCCCGCCGCCGCTGCGCCCTCCAGAGACACTACACCACAGCCCGAGGTTCCGAGTGGCGTGTACCAAGAAGCACCTCCAAGAAGGTATGCGACGTCGATGATGCTGCCGCCCGGACGAGTCCTAGGGTTTCCCCCGGTACGCGGAGGGAAGTGGAGAATGGCTACCACCGACACCCTTCAAGAAGGAATGGTGGCACCCGCCGGTGTCGCCGCACCGGAGCCGGACGAGTCGGCAAGGATTTCTCCCGCACGCCAAACACCACCGCCCATCCGGAGCCTACCAACCAAACCACCGCCCAATGCACCATCGGGGTTGCACCGCCACCCATGTCGTCTCACTACGAGCACCAACACGAGCCGAGAAGACCGGAGAGAAGCGCCGCACGACGAGAGCAGCAGCACCAAGGCCGAGCAGGAGGGAACCACCTCCACCGCCATCGAGCGAGAAGCCCGCGCCTCCGGCACCATCGCGGTAGCTGACCGGACACGGCAGCGGGGCATACCAGGCCATCCCTGGCCCGACCATGCCCGAAACGGGCCGGCTAAGCCCCGCCAGCCATGCTGCAGCAAGCTGGCGTCGGCACCGCCAGCCCCCGTCGCGCAATGCCGCTCCCCCGCCTCCCGGGAATCATGCCACCGACCCACCCCATCGCCGGCCCCGCCAAGACCCGATGGGCCCCGTAGGGCCTAGATCTGGGTCGATCTTCGCCGCCAGGATGTGCCGCAGCGCCACCCCACCACCAACGACGGCGACGCCGTCCAGCTGCTCGCCCGACGAGGCACCCCGCCGCCAGCAAGACCGTCGCCGCTTAGGAGCACCCCCCAGCGCTGCTCCGCCCCGCGCCGGAGAGCCACCGGTAGGGGAAAGGCGGGAGGGGCGCAGCCACCAGCGACCCCGAGGCCAGGCCGGCCGCGGGCGCCAGCGACGGCGGCGGGAAGGAGGGGAAGAGGGGGGCTGGAGGGGGGAGAGATCGGGGCACGGCCGGCCGCCCGCGGGGGCGGCGCTGTCGCGAGAGGGGGAGGGGGGAGGGGGGATTTCCAAGTTTACAGAAGTTATCTGTATGATTTTTACATTCAATCCGCTGTGATTTTTCTAATTTGGTCAATATAAACAGACTAACAAAATGCTCGGCCTCCAGAGGAATTTCTATACCGCTTCATGTTCCTCTTCATCTGTCTTGGTCCTTCATCAAGCAACATGTTGTTTGACACCACTTCCTGAAAGTTGAACAATATTAATTCTCTAGAAGTTCCTTGGGTTGTTTAGCTGCTTGACTGAACAAATCAATAGAATTGGGGCTACATTTACAACACTTTCAGGCCAAAGAGTTAATTATCACGTAAGTTACTTAATGGCCATCCGAACATATTCCAGGTTGTATGAGGGGTCACATCACAAGACACTTTTGTACAACATGGTGACATACAAAAACAACAACTGATTGGCTTATCTGTATAATTAGAAGAATAGAAGCTTTTCAAGAGATCATCTCTTCAGAGTAATTAAGAATAAAGATAAAGCACTAAACAGTTCCCTTAATTATCACAATGTGATTCTACCTTTTCAAAATATTTGTACGCAACTTTGTTTTAACCACTCTTTAATTCTCCTGAGTTTTAATGATGTAAACTAATTCAGGTGGTAATCCTACAAAAAATGTTAGATCAATGTTGCAAAGAGAGCCTTGTGCCACACTCACCTATGAGTAATGATTAGATAATGTAAGGTAAGGATCCCATAATTCCCCCAAAAAATATATCAAAATAATCCAACAATCTACAAATGATTATGATATACTCGTGGAAGAACTTAGAGATGTTCCCATAAGAAGCAAGATCCCACCTTCTGCCATTGGATTTTGGATAATAGAATGACATGTATTTATTGAGTCTTCACTGCTGGTACGAGCAAGAAGCACGGGGAGTGGGCATGGCCGAGCCGCAAATAGGTTGCAGCCTGCCAGGGGTGGCGTTGGAACATGCTGATAACCACGAATAGCAGTAGCAACAAATCAGCTCAACTCACCTCACACAGTAACAGAAAAATCACACCTACAATGGAAGCAACATAAGTACGTCACCATCAGTCCAACACCAAACCAATGCGCATTTAGATATGCGGACCAGCTATTTTGATGTGTTCACTGGAACAATGTACATTTTCGGGTATAAAGTAATGGTTGAAAATAATGCAGAATAATATTCTGTAGCTTAATATACAAAGGACAATGAAAAGATCATTATGACAGACATGGGAAAGGTTTCAGATAGGTTCTATATTCGTGCTCAGAAAGCCACTATCTAGCTCAGAAATTCATTTTACTTTTGATAGCATCATCGATTTAATCTTGTTTTTCTCAAATGAATAACAATTCCTTATTGTCACCAACTACACAAAAGGAAATGTGAATAAAAGGTTGCAGTAAGATTTGAGGGAGAATACCTCCAGGGAAGCTGGACCCCTACTCTCAAATGGCTTGATGTTGTCCTTATAAGTGGCATACTTGACATAATGATCACGCATAGGTAAAAAAGGTCTGCCAGCATGAATTTCAAAACTGTGTGTAGAAGACTATAGGATGCAACTCAATTGTATTCCATCGGAGTCGGTTACATTATATACAAGAGGTGTCTTGCGTGACAAGCCAACTAACCCTACAATATCTCTAGAGATCAATCTATACAAGGCTAGAGATAAGAGGAGAATTAGTCGGAAATAAATACAAAGATATCACGTTTCAACACCCCCCCGCAGTCGAAGCGTCGGCGTCGGTGATGCAAAGACTGGAACGGAACTCCTGGAATGCAGCGGTAGGCAATCCCTTGGTCATGATATCGGCAAACTGTTGGGTGGTCGGTACATGAAGTACACGAAGCTGACCCAACTGAACCTTCTCGCGGACAAAGTGAACATCGAGCTCGATGTGTTTAGTGCGCTTGTGCTGCACCAGATTAGCCGCGAGATAGGTGGCCGATACGTTATCACAAAAGACCACAGTAGCCTTCGGAAGAGAAATCCGAAGCTCACCAAGAAGATGACGAAGCCAACAAGTCTCCGCAACAACATTGGCGACAGCACGGTACTCGGCCTCAGCACTCGAACGGGAGACAGTGGGCTGCCGTTTAGAGGACCAGGAGACCAAGGAGTCATCGAAGAAGACACAATAGCTAGACGTGGAGCGACGAGTGTCTGGACAGCCAGCCCAATCCGCGTTAGTATAAGCGAGGAGCTCAGTCGAGGCGGATGCACAAAGACGAAGACCGTAGGTTGGGGTGCCACGAATGTACCGAAGAATGCGCTTGACCAAAGACCAGTGGACATCACGAGGCGAGTGCATATGCAAGCAAACTTGCTGGACTGCGAACTGAATGTCTGGTCTGGTGAGCATGAGGTACTGAAGGGCGCCCACAATATTGCGGTAAAGAGCAGCGTCGGTGGCAGGCTGGCCGGCGGAGGCGGAGAGCTTCGGCTTGGCCTCAGCAGGTGTGGCGGCTGGCTTGCAGTCAGTCATGCCGGCACGGTCCAGAAGATCAAGAGCATACTGTCCCTGATGCAGAAAGAACCCAGTGTCATCACGTCGCACATTAATGCCGAGGAAGAAGTGCAACGCGCCGAGATCCTTCAATCGAAACTCAGAACCGAGGCGACCAATGATGTCGCGAAGAAGATCCGTGCGGGAGGCAGTGATGACAATATCATCAACATAGAGCAGAAGCATAGCCACATGATCAGCCCGATGCAGCACGAACAGTGATGTGTCAGATGTAGTGCTGCGAAACCCAAGAAGACCAAGGAATCCGGCGATGCGCTGGTACCAGGCGCGCGGAGCCTGTTTGAGGCCATATAAGGACCGGGACAACAGACAAACATCATCCGGTCGCTGAGGGTCAACGAACCCAGTCGGCTGCTGACAGAGGACTTGCTCCTGAAGATGGCCATATAGAAAAGCATTGTTGATGTCGAGCTGATGGACGGGCCAGTGGCGAGAAGCAGCCAGCTGAAGAACCACACGAATCGTGGCGGGTTTGACGACCGGAGAGAAAGTCTCAGAGAAGTCAACGCCAGCACGTTGTGCAAATCCTCGGACAACCCAGCGAGCCTTGTACCGATCCAGAGAGCCATCCGGATGGAGTTTGTGACGAAAAACCCACTTGCCCGAGATGATGTTCGCTCCAGGAGGACGAGGAACAGGGGTCCAGGTCTGGTTGGCGACGAGAGCATCGTACTCAGCGCGCATAGCGGCGGTCCAATGCGGATCACTCAACGCAGAACGCACCGATCGCAGAACCTGACGCTGAGGTTGTGGTAGCATGGGTTCGGCTGGTGCACACCGGCCTTGGCACGTGTCACCATATGATGGTGAGGTGGCGGAGGAGGCGGGCGTGGACCGCGGCGCCGAGGCACCACAACGACCGGCTCGGAGGACGAAGAAGAGTCCGGCGCTGTGATGGGTGTGGATGTCGAGCGCCCGGCCGACGGGGCCGAGAGGGTCGGCTCCTCCAGAGCCGACAGGGAGGCGGAGTGCGCTCGCTCGGTCGGCGATGGAGGCGTAGAGGAGCCCGAAGGGCCCGGCTCCGCCTGAGCCGACGAGGCACCTGATGGCCCGGCTGGGGTCGCGCCCGACTCCACCAGAGCCGGGGGGCGACGACCCGACGAGGCCGGGGAGACCGGCTCCTCCAGAGCCAAGAGGCGGGGGCCCGGCGTGGCTGGGGAGGCCGACTCCTCCTGAGTCGGCGGAGGGAACACCGAGGGCGTCGAGGCAGCTGGCGACGAAGGCGCGGCCGCGCCCGAACGGCGAAGCGGTGGGAGCGCAAGGGCTCCACGAGGCCTGCGAGGAGAGGCGTCCAGAGGTGGCGAGGGACGCGATGCAGTCTGCTGAAACGGAAAAACAACCTCATCAAAATACACGTGCCGTGACACGATGTCAGGACCCCGACTCAATGCCACATCGATCTAGCATGTAATACCTCATATCACTTTGCGGCCTCACGCACGGTATTCCCACGGGTGTCGCCTTACCTTTGCCCGGGACCGTTTGTGCCTTTTGGCACACGTATATGATAGTGTCGCTAGCATCCATATTATAAGGAGTCCAGGCTGACATGGCTAGTCGTAAACCCAAAGTGGCACAAACTTACAGGGACAGGCATCCATGACCCAGCATCGAACGTGTCGGTCATCAGCGAGTGAATCCAGGCTGTAGCATTGGGCTAGCAGGACTCCGGTGAACCGGGATGTAGCGGGCTAACAGGACTCCGGTATTCATCGCGTGACATTTCCCCGAAGGGACAGACACAGGAACGAAGAAGGACACATGCCGGCCAGCCTAAGTGTTCCGGAGCAGTAGCAAGCTACCATGGCTCAGTGGAAACACTAGGAGACATTTCCCGGTAAGAGAGGCTACTAAGGATAAACAACTAGATAGTCAGATCCCACACATACCAAGCATTTCAATATCATACACACAATATGCTCGATATGTACAAATACAACATGGCATCACAACATGACTCTACAACTCAAGTATTTTATTCAATAGGCTCCGAGGAGCGAGATATTACAAACATGGGTCTCTCGACCCAGCATTCAGAGCATACAAGTCAAAACACATGCGGAAGCTTAACATGTCTGAGTACAGACAACTACAAATGAAAAAGGCTGAGAAGCCTGACTAACTACCAGATCCTGCCGAGGGCACAAGATCGTAGCTGAGGTAACAAGCTAAACGTCGAAGTCCACGCGGAATTACTAGTGTGATGGAAGTCTCTGCAAAAACGTAAAATAGGCAAACGTGAGTACAAATGTACCCAGCAAGACTTACATCAGAACTATCTACATATGCATCATTATCAACAAAGGGATGGTGGGGTTTAACTGCAGCAAGCCAGCTTTGACTCGGTGGCTATCCTGAACTACGACTGCAAGTAACTCTTTTGAGGTGGCGCACACGAGTCCACATATTCACCATATCAATACTCCACTATGGATCCGCTCTCATCTCCCTACGAGAACGCCATCCATAGCACTCACACTTATCTTGCGTATTTTAGAGTATCCACTTTCACTTGTCTATGAACTGTACAGGCGACCCAGAAGTCCTTTTCCGTGGACATGGCTATTCGAATAGATTATGTTAACCCTGCAGGGGTGTACTTCTTCACACACGCTCTCACCACTTACCGCCGTTTACACGACATGTACTCGGCAACCTTCAAGCGGAATCCCAGCGAGGGTGTCGGCCACGACCTGACTAACCACACAAGTCTCTTGTCCAGGTTTATCGCCTATTCGGGTTCCATCCGCAAGGAGATCCGGCCGGGGTGTCGCTCACGGCCCCAAACGATGTGAGCAGGGTTCCCAAGCCCACCTCGACGGGTGGATTTACGCTTGGTACACCGTGCCACGGTGCCTAGTCTGTCCCAAGCCCACCTGTACCGGGTGCCACTTGGTAGACTACTAACACTACCTACAAACACCAGAAACTAGTTGCAACTCCTGGACAGAGATCAGGTTGATTAATAAGTCGAGAGAGCTTGGAGCGCCCGGAGCCCAATGTGTGGTAGTAACTGTTCATGGATCACAAACACAGAACTCAGTTCCTGAGGACGGTTTCAATGAGACAACCCACCATGTACTCCTACATGGCCTCTCACCGCTACCTTTACCAAATCGTGTTCACACACTTAGCTCACACACAGTAGGACATGTTCGCACACCTCTGATTCATCCCCGATGAATCAGACCTGACTCAACTCTAAGCAGTAGCAGGCATGACAAACAAGCATGAATGAGTAGGCACAACCGGGCTCAAACAACTCCTACTCATGCTAGTGGGTTTCATCTATTTACTGTGGCAATGACAGGTCATGCAGAGGATAAAGGGGTTCAGCTACCGCAGCAAGTAACAAATGAATCGTTGTTGTCCTAATGCAGTAAAAGAGAGCACGAGCGAGAGAGTGGGATTGTATCGGAATGAACAAGGGGGTTTTGCTTGCCTGGCACTTCTAAAGATAGTATAGTTCTTCATCGGTGTCATCGATCACATCGTCGGTACATGTCTATCGAGAGGGGACGAATACTGGCAAACAAGGAAGAACGCAATCAATGCAATGCAACAATATGATGCATGATCATGATATGGCAATATGCTATGATTTGAGCTGATGCAACTAAAACCAGATTAAATGAAGTTGGTTTGAATCAAAGATTCAAATTCAAACTCCATATGTAATTTATTATATGCCATTTAATTGAATTGTCCTAAACAGTAGTCATAAGTTGTTCTAACATGCATGAAAATAGTACAGATGGATAGATTGGATTTTTCTGGTCATTTTTCATATATAACTTATTTCATTTGGAGTTACAGTTGATTTTATATGAATTTTAGAAGTTTATACTATTTTCTGGAATTTCCTATATAAGAATAAATCCAGAAAAGGATTTACTGCATCAGCCTGGCGTCAGTGTGACGTCATCGGTCAATTGGGACGGTCCAGGTCAACCCTGACCTGTAGGTCCCATCTGTCAGTGTCAGTTAAACTAACTAAGTTTAGTTAGCGTTAAACTAATACTAACCTAGCTAGTTAATTAGTGCTAACTAGAGTAATTAGTCGGGCGGGGCACGCAAGTCAGTGAGAGAGAGGGGGAAGACAAACCGGGCAGTGGGGTCAAACCACGCCGGTCAACGGGTCAGCGGTCGCCGGCGTTTAGCCGCCGGTGAGTCCAGGCGCGGTGGTGCACTGCGGAATTCGCCTACAGAGCACCGTTTGGCACGCGAAGCTCAGCTACGGGATGCGGACGCCCGTCCGCATCCAACCGTGGTGGTGGTGGAGGCTGGGGTGGCCGGAGTTGTCGCCGGTGTCGACCCTGGCGGTCGCCGGAGCTCGGGTGAGTTCGGGGTCGACGCTACGGTGGCCGGGGAGGCTCATGCGGGGCACCTATGTGCTCTACGTGGTGCGGAAAGGGAGTTGAGCACGACGGCCGGACCGCTAGGTGGCCGGAGGCTCGTCGGCGGCGGTCACAGGCGGCGGCGCGTGCGGGCGAGCAAGGTGCGGCGGCTACGGCGCATGAGAGCAAGAACGGAGAGGGGGAAAAGGTTCGGTGGCTCACGGCGATTGCAGCAGACGTCGAAGCAGGCCCGGGGAAGGCCGGACAGCGACGAGTCGACGATGGGGATCCGCGGCGGCCGACGACGAAGAAGAGGTCGGTGACGGCGTTTTGAGGCGTCCGGCGTTGAGTGAGTCAACGGGGAGGACGAGGGCGTGGAGGCGGAGGCCATGGACACGTCGGCGAGGCGAGGGAGGGCCTGTGGGCGCGGTGGTTCTAGTCGGCGGCGATGGCTGCGCTCGGGTTCGGGCGAGAGAGAGGGAGCAGAGGGGCGGGGGCCTCGGGGAAGAGTGAGAGGGGTCCGAGGGGGTGCGTGTCGACGTCCAGGGCGTCCAGAACGACGTCGGGGAGGCGGCAGAAACAGGAGGTGGCCGAGACGCGTGGCCGCGCGCGAGGGGCACATGCCCGGCGTCCTTCTGTCCCAAGGAAAGGGACGACTGGCACGGCCAGGTGGACTGGGCCGTGTTGGGCCGGACTAGTGGCGCCAGGTAAGTCTCTGCTTCTTCTATTTATATTTCTGTTTTGTTTTCTTTGTTTATTTCTTTGCCACTGTTTTCAAAAGGAACAAATCCAAACCAGTGACAAAATTCCTCTGAATATTTTTATGTTGCTTAATGGACTTTTCCAAAGGCACATAAAATGTTTCAGGGTATTTGGAAATATATTCTATACAAGTTATGAATATAATTCCAAACGCAAATAAAATAATGATTTAAATTCAGTGCCCAAAATATTCCTCAAAAATGCTCATTATTTTTGGTTTGGTGCAAAAACCTTTGCCAAATATAACCAACATTATTTAAGGCCATTTTGGAAACGCTGAATGCAATTTCCAGGGTTCTTTGCCCTGCTTTTAATTAAAGTTTTGAGGCTTCAACAGTCCTCAATTCAAGTTTCAGAAATTTAAATATGATGCCTGGATGAAAATGCAACTATTTACAAACAATATTCTAGGGCTGTGACACACGATCACACGATGGGACTCCGGGTCGTAGCAACGGAAGCCTTTGGTGTTTGGTTGGTAGCCAAGAAAGACACAAGCGATAGAGCGAGGCGCGAGCTTGTGTGGTGTCGTGGCGGTGATATTGGGATAACAAAGGCAACCGAAAACATGAAGATCATCGTATGATGGAGGTGACCCGAATAAGAGGTGATGAGGGGTGTAGTTCCACCGGGGTTTGCAAGGCCGGATGTTAAGGAGAAGGGTAGCTGTGGCGAGGGCATCGGGCCAAAACCGAGCCGGCATGTGTGCGTGGAAGAGCAAGGCGCGAACACTCTCGTTAAGAGTGCGGAGAACACGTTCGGCACGACCATTTTGCTGAGATGTGTATGGACATGTGAGACGAAAAATAGTGCCATGAGAGGATAAAAGAGTGCGAATGGCGAGGTTATCAAATTCCTTTCCGTTGTCGGTTTGGAGGTGAGCAATGGTGCGGTGAAAGTGGGTGGCAACATAGGCATAAAAGGCATGAAGGGAGGAAGCGACGTCGGATTTGCGGCGCAACGGAAAGGTCCAAGTGAAGTGAGAAAAATCATCCAAAATCACAAGGTAATATGATAAACCCGAATTGCTAGGCACGGGAGATGTCCACACATCACAATGAATAACATCAAAAGGGAAAGTAGCAATGGATGATGAAGTTGAAAACGGCAAACGAACGTGTTTTCCTATGCGACAGGCATGACAAGTGTGTGCTGCCGATTTATTACATGAAAAAGGAAAAGTCTGCAAAACTTTATGAAGAGCGTCGGCGCCGGGATGGCCAAGGCGAGCATGCCAGAGAGACACATCGGCATGGAGTGCGATGGGACCACTGCTTGTCATTTGGCCACACGGGTAAAGATCACCGGGGGAGTCACATCGGTGCAGAACCTTCCGGGAGTGGGCATCCTTGATAGAAAAATCATGTTTGTCAAACTCAACAGTAACAGGATGTTCACGAGTAAGAGTGCGGACAGAACATAAATTTTTGATTAAGGATGGAGACACAAGTACGTTATGGAGAGGTAGGGAAGATGATGAGAGAGGGAGGGAGGATGCACCGTGGTGGGTGATGGGAAGAGTGGATCCATCACCGACGACGATGCGAGAAGAAAGAGGGTACGGGGAGACACGAGAGAGGATACCGGGTTTGGACGCCATATGAGCAGCGGCGCCTGTGTCCATATACCAGTCCCCGCCGCCAGAGTAGTTGCTTGGGGAAGGGGCGGCGTGGAGGGCGGCTAGGAGCGCCGGGTCGTAGGTGTAGCCGGTCGGTGCAGCGCCGTAGGAGGATGACGAAGCAGCACCGGGAGCCTTGGCCCCGGTGTACGCCGAAGAGCCGCCGAGTCCGGGGCCTCCTGGCGCGGCCAGGAGAGCCTGATGAAGGCCCGGGCGAGGGCCAAGTATGCCCGGAGCGGGTGCCCGCGGAAGGGGCATCGAGTAGGCATGCACCACCCCCGTCCAGGGGTTGTACCCCGTGAGCCAGGGCGGGGGCGCCGTGGCCTGAGCAGGAGCGGGCGGAGCCGCCTGGCGGGGCTGGGAGCCGCCGTTGCGGCCGCGGCCGTCGCGACCTTCCCGCCTCTTCTGGCGGCCCTGGTCAGGGGCGGCGGGCGGCTGTGGAGCCGGCGCGCGAGGAGGCTGCGGGAGGGCGGTGATGCCCTTGGTGGTGCCGGCGTGGAGGGCGGCTAGAGGAGCTTGCCGCGCCGCGTGACGAAGGCGCTTTTCCTCCATGCGAAGGTACATGACCGCCTTGGCGTACGTCGGCGTGAGGAGGGAGAGGTTGGCGGCGGATTGGCCGAGGTCGGGGTGGAGGCCGCGAAGGAGGTTGGTGAGGAGGACGGAGTCGTCGATGTTCATGCCGACGTCGCAGAGTTCGTCCGCAAGAACCTTCATCCGCGTGCAGTACTCGTCGATCGAGAGATCGTTTTGCTGCATGGTGAAAAAATCACCTTGGAGGAAGACACGGCGTTGGAGTTGATTGTCGAGGAAGAGATCACACAGCCGTGTCCACATGGTGTATGCCGACGGATCGCGGGAGTTCACCATGTTGAAGATGCCGGGAGAGATGGTGAGGAAGAGCCACTTGACGATGCAGGCGTCCACAGCAAGCCACTCGTCGTCGTCCTTCATGTCGCTGTAGTCGACGCTCCCGTCAATGTGCTCGATGAGACGGTAGGAGCGGAACAACAGCGCAAAGTACGTGCGCCATGCGTTGTAGGACGGCGAGTCGAGGTCGAGGATGACCGGAACGTGGTCCTTGATGTGGATCTCGTTGAGGCGATCGGAGATGAACGTGGCACCGGAGAAGGAGCTGGCGTCGGAGGCAGAGGGTTTGGCCATGGAGATGGTTGGGTGGTTGGGGTTTTTGGGTGAGAGGGGTAGGGTGGCGGCGGCTACAGGAGGTACAGAGGAGCGGTGGCGGCCTTTAGGGTTTTGAGAGGGAGAGGTGGCGGCAGAGGGAAGGGGAGTAGCGGCGGTGGAGGCGGCTATGGGAGATGGGAAGGAGGCGGCGGCGGTGGCTACGGAGGAGTAGCGACGGCGGCGGCAGGAGGAGTGGGCGCGACGGCGGCTAGGGCTAGGCGCGGCGGCGGCGGGTTGCGGAAGCGAGAGGATCACGGTAAAACTGATACCATGTAGAAGACTATAGGATGCAACTCAATTGTATTCCATCGGAGTCGGTTACATTATATACAAGAGGTGTCTTGCGTGACAAGCCAACTAACCCTACAATATTTCTAGAGATCAATCTATACAAGGCTAGAGATAAGAGGAGAATCAGTCAGAAATAAATACAAAGATATCACATTTCAACACTGTGCTAGTCCTTGTTCAACACATCAGAATAGCAGTGAGAATCAAGATAGCTAAGAACCACATCCTAAAAGCAAGCATTTTCGTGAGAATGAGCAAAAGCGCGCACACACGCATATCCTAAACGTAGTTGAACAGCAAATCAAGCTACTGATTTCCATCATATGGCAACTCGAAAAAAATCATAGGTGGCTATGTACTACATATATCCTAATTGACGTCCAACCAATGAAGTCACATCACATTAAACACCTAATAATCTTTATCCACTTGGACTAACATATCAAGACCAAAGTCTGCTCACAATGGGTGGCTGGAGTCACGTATCTAGGCAGTGATTGCCAATGTGTGGCCACCAGCCGACTACCGCTGCAGCTTCCATTCTTTGTCTCCCTGTTCACATGTACCAAGCAGAAGCATACATATCTACCTATCATGAATGGATTGTAATCACCAAGCAGCAGCCTTCTCTATGTAGATGTGTAACAGTAAGCGAGTAGCAGCATGAAAAATCAGTAGTAACGGGTTGCTGTTCTCTTCTCCGATCTCTCTGTATATGGAATAGTAGTATAGCACAAAAGAGCAGCAAATTAGCAAAAGCAGAGCAGCCTCGGCAAGGCAACATACCTCTATAGAGGAAGACTAATATTTTTTTCTTAACTCAGATATAAAACCGCAATGAAGTGTATAACTACCTCTTCTTATGACTACAAATATTGTACACTAAGTAGCAGATTAAATTACTGTGATCATTATCTCCATTATACTTGTACAGCGAGCATATATTTATATACACAAGAGACATATATTTGCAAGTGTTCCTTACTGTCAACACCTAGCTGAGCTAAAATAAGTAGACCTAATATGAAATTCGAGATGGGCGTATATCACAACAAATACGTACGAAAAGTTCCCATAAGAAAAAGAACTACAAAAATTTCATTGTGTACCTTCGATGTGTATACACCAATACTTCTATCAGTGACCCAGAGTAAAGATTAGGCTTCACCTTGCTATATTAGTGTAGAATACAAATAATTAAGGACAAATAGAAAGACTACCAACAAATGGTGTTTATCCTGCTCTTTCTTCGTGTAGAACATCTAGGTGAATAAACATGTGTTCAAACTATCTAAATTTTTCTTCTGTTAGCATATAGTAAAATTGAAAAGACATATACGAACCGAAGAACCAAACAAATCTGTATAAGATGACCAAAAATGGTTGTTTACTACCAAGTTGCAGCAAGATGATTTGAAATGTAAATCAAAGGGATCTGAATTCTGAAGCTGCTTATCGCCTAAAAGTGGAATATGAGTAGCACATTGTGTGCAGTAGCCAAAGGGGTCTATCCCCCTCTCCCTCATGTCACTAGCTAATCATATTGGATAATGCAAAGTCAATTAGACAAAGGATCAAACTTTTTTCTTACATGTAGTGCTTCCTGCAATCTACCGGTACTGTGGCAACTCCGGTTGAATCTCTCCCGTCCACAACAACCGCAATCAATTAAAAGTCACAAACAGAAAAGGGGTAAGCAGCAGCTAGACCATTCACCAATTGTAGTAACTGCTTCATCTTAAAGGTGACACAACTTCAACAGCATAGCAAGCAAGCAACCAGAAGCAAAAATCTTAAGCAACAAGAAAGCTAAAAGTTAAACAGCACTCACCGGTGGACGGTGGTGTTCACAGGGGCTTCTCCTTCCCTGGAGGCCACGCTGAAGTGCTGTAGGGATGATGTTGTGCACTGGAGGAGCAGAATTCGGGAGGAGGATAGGGCGCATGTCGATTTGGCTCCAGAAACTCGTCATCCTGAATGATTGATTTGGCTTGGCCCCCGCCTCCCCAATCCCTTTTCTCTTCCCGCTTGTAAACACAAACTGCTCTTGCTCTGTTTTGGTTCTGCAATTAAGGATTCAGGTCCTTCGACGCCGAAGCCGAACCTCAGAGCGTCGTCGCCGGCGACGAATTCGACCCCGTCGAGCCCGACCACCTCCTCCACCACGGGGGCGTCGGGGCGGCTCCAGTCTGTGAGCGTGAGAGATGCGAGAGTAAGGCACCACATGTGCCGATCTGCTATTGCTCTATATATAGGTACAGGTTACAAGCCGTGCGCAATGGCGCAGTTAGACAGAGAGAGGAGAGGTGCGACGTGCGCAGAGAGGGAGAACGTGTGCAGGACGTGCCCATGCATGGATGGGACGTGGGCATGCACGTAGAGCGCCATGAGTCAGTCAACACCCTGCCGCAGCTGCAGCATCCGATGGTCGGATGCACAAGCTGGACCTGAAGTCTTGGAACGCCGGCGTGGGGAGCCCTTTCGTCAGGACATCGGCGAATTGCTGCTTGGTTGGGACGTGGAGAACACGGAACTCGCCCAGCGCCACCTTCTCACGAACAAAGTGGATGTCGAGCTCGATGTGTTTCGTGCGCCGGTGATGAACGGGGTTGGCCGCCATGTACACGGAGGAGATGTTATCGCAGAAAACCACCGTGGCCTTGGGCAGCGGGACGCGGAGCTCGCCAAGGAGTTGCCGGAGCCAGCAGCACTCCGCGACCGCGTTGGCGACGGCGCGGTACTCGGCTTCCGCACTGGAGCGTGAGACCGTGGCCTTGTGTTTGCTCGACCAGGAGACCAGGGAGTCACCGAGGAACACGGCGTAGCCGGAAGTGGAGCGCCGCGTGTCGGGGCAGCCGGCCCAGTCGGCGTCCGAGTACGCAACCAGGTCGAGCGACGGCGAGCGATGTAGGTGCAGCCCGTGGTCGGTGGTGCCGCGTCGGTAACGGAGCACGCGCTTTACCAGAGCGAGGTGGGCGCGCGTGGGTCGTGCATGACGAGGCAACATTGTTGAACGGCGTAGGCGATGTCCGGCCGCGTCATCGTGAGATATTGCAGCGCACCCACGAGGCTGCGATACTCCGACGCATCAGTCACCGGCGAGCCATCCGTGGCCGAGAGTTTGGAGTGCGTGTCGACGGGGGTCGAGACAGGCTTGCACTCGACCATGTTGGCGCGCTCCAGAAGTTCCTCAGCGTAGCCACGCTGAGAAAGGAAGAAGCCTCGGGCGTCCCTGGTCACGGCGATGCCCAGGAAGTAGTGCAAGGGCCCGAGATCTTTCATGGAGAACTCCGCGGACAGCTGCTGTTGGAGGCGATGAAGGAGTGTCGACGAAGAAGCCGCGAGGACGATGTCGTCGACGTACAGTAGCAGGTAGGCCGTGCCATCGCCACTATGGAGGACGAACAGCGACGGGTCGGAGCGGCAGTCGCGAAAGCCGATGGTGCGGACGAAGGCGGTGAACCGCGCGAACCAGGCCCGCGGCGCCTGCTTGAGGCCGTAGAGCGACTTGTCGAGGAGGCAGACGTGGTCGGGGTGGCTGGCGTCGACGAACCCGACGGGCTGCTGACAGTAGACGCGCTCGGTGAGGTGACCATGCAGGAATGCGTTGTTCACGTCCATCTGGTGCACCGGCCAGTTGTGCGCGGCAGCGACAGAGAGGACGACGCGAATGGTGGCCGCCTTGACCACCGGCGAGAAGGTCTCGTCGAAGTCTACACCGGGGCGTTGGGAGAATCCACGGACCACCCATCTTGCCTTGTAGCGTTCCAGGCTCCCATCAGCTTTGAACTTGTGGCGGAATAGCCACTTCCCAGTGACAATGTTGGCGCCGCGCGGTCGGGGAACGAGGCTCCATGTCCGGTTCTGCATCAGCGCCGCGTACTCAACCTGCATTGCAGCTAGTCAATTCGGGTCACGTAAGGCAGCACGCACAGTTTTGCGGACGGGGGAGACGGAGTCGTCCGTGGCCGCGAGGAGAGACTGGTGGTATTTGGGGTTGGAGAAGAAGCGCCCTGCTTGGGCGCGTGTGATCATGTGGTGGGTGGGTGTATAAGGAGAGCCTCGGCCCAGTACAGGTAGGGCATGGATGCATGTATAAGGAGAGAGCGTGAGATGTCGTTAATTGTCCGCAGCGCACGCTCGGCTCGCCCGTTTTGGGGGGAGGTGTATGGACATGACATGCGGAGAACAATGCCCAGAGAGGAGAAGAGCTGGCGAGAGGCATTATTATCAAACTCCCGTCCATTGTCGGTTTGTATGGTGAGGACGGGTAAGTTGAAGTGGCGACACACCAGTGTGATGAACTGCCGTAGTGTGGGAAGAACCTCGTTTTTGTGCTTAAGCGGGAATGTCCACATAAAATGACTGTAATCATCGGCAACCACTAGATAGTACTGATAGCCAGAAATACTAAGGAAAGGAGAGGTCCATACATCACAATGCACAAGCTGAAAGGGAAAATAAGAAACATGATCTGATGAACTAAACGGTAGACGGTGGCTTTTGCCGAGACGACATGCAGTGCAGGTGGTGTGAGCAGCGTCCGAGACGATGGACGCATGCCGGAGAGTGGTGTCCAGAGCGTCATCGCCAAGGTGGCCGAGGCGGCGATGCCGGACGTCGCGTGAGGTGGTTGTGAAGGCTTGATGATGACGGGTCGGCGGTGTTGGGTGCAGTGGGTACAGGTCGTCCGGCGAGTCAGAGCGGAGGATCACCTCCTTCGTTCTTCGGTCCTTGATAGAGAAACCAAAATCGTCAAATTCAACGTTAACTGGGTTTTCACGGGCTAGGGTTTTAACAGAGATGAGATTTTTGATGAGATGTGGGGAGACTAGAACGTTGTTAAGAGTGAGGGGTTGGGCTGTGGTGGGTAGTTGAAGATGACCAGTGTGCGTGACTGCCATAGTACCACCATTGCCAACTACAATGTCAGGTAAAGAACAACGACGAGATGAGGAAAGCATACCCGGAGAAGCAGCCATGTGGGAGGACGCGCCGGAGTCAAGGACCCGTTCCCCGCCGGAGTTGGAGGATTGGCCCTGCTGCAGGCTCATGGCGTTGAGGGCGTGGACGAGAGCGGCTTGATCCCACGCCGGCGCCTGGATGCCACTGGGTGCATTGGTTGCGCCGTAGAGCGGGTGAGGAGGAACGGCGCCGGGCTGCCAGTAGGTTGGAGGCGCACCAGCAGGCGGGGGTGGCGCCCAGGAGTGAGCCGCCATGCCCGCAAAGGGCGCAGGACCGCCAGGACGCGGGCCGAGGATGCCAGCCCCGGGAGCGTGCGGGCGCCATGGCATGGGCCAGGCATGAACCATACCCGTCCAGGGTGTCGAGTTTGGAGCAGCAGGGCGAGGGGGGCACCGCCCCCGCCGTGGTTGGACGACTGGCCACCACCCGAGCCGGCCCCCTCCCCCTTCCTCTGTGTCGGCCACCACCGCGCCCGCCCCCGTTGGAGCGGTTGTTGTGATCTCCGGGGCCGCCTCCGCCTGTGTCTCCTCGGCGTTGCGGCTCTCTTCGAGAAGAAGGAAGGCGCGACATGGAGGGCGATGTCGGGCTGCGTCTCCTCGGCGTTGCGGCTCTCTTCAAGAAGAAGGAAGGCGCGACACCGGAGCAGCATCAGGAAGGGAGATTGCATGGTGAGGATGGGAACCGCATACCGGTAGCGAGGGTGGAGGCCGCGGATCATGTTCAGGACCTGGTCGCGGTCGGTGACGCGCTCGCCGAGGTCGGCAAGACGATCAGCACACTCCTTGAGCCTGGCGAAGTAGGAGAGGATGGACGAGGAACCCTGCTCGATCCGGCGGAACTCCGTGGCGATGAGGACGAGCTGATGTTCGCGGTTCTCGAGGAACATCACGCAGATCGACTCCCACACGGCGGCCGCCGTGGCGCCGCGCTGATGAACCAAGCCGAAGACCTCGGGGCTGATGCGGTTGTAGAGCCACGAGACGACGTGAGCGTCATCCTGGAGCCAGGAAGGGTCCGAGGGACGCGGCGGCCCGGCGATGTGATCGACGACGCCGGACTTCTGAAACTGCACCTCGAAGAGGGTGCGCCACTGGGAGAAGTTCGGCGGGTTGAGGGAGAGCACGACGGGGACCTGTTGGTTGATGAACACGCCGGCGAGAGGGGACGGGGAGATGGAAGAGCTTGCCTCGGAGTCATGGCGAGCAAGAAGGGTGCCCTGCGCGAGCGCCGCAGGGGTGATGAGCGGCGGCATGGCGCGGAGAGGTGTGGGGGGAGCGCCGTTGGTTCCGGGTGGACGGAACGGCGGAGGAGGTGGCGGAGGAGGCGGGATGGCCATGGCCGGAGCCGGAGTTGGAGAGCAGCGGAAGAGCGGCTAGGATCGGGGAGAGTAGCCGGTGTCTGATACCATGTGAGCGTGAGAGATGCGAGAGTAAGGCACCACATGTGCCGATCTGCTATTGCTCTGTATATATGTACAGGTTACAAGCCATGCGCAATGGCGCAGTTAGGCAGAGAGAGGAGAGGTGCGACGTGCGCAGAGAGGGAGAACGTGTGCAGGACGTGCCCATGCATGGATGGGACGTGGGCGTGCACGTAGAGCGCCAGGAGTCAGTCAACACAGTCGACTGCCTCATCAGAGGCCCACGCCAGCGCGACCGTGGCGCCCCCCGCGCGGGCGCAAAACTCGTAGCGCTGTACGGCGCCAACGAGCGCGTCCTCGGCATCGAGCGGCCAGACCCGGACCTCGGCGTCGAGGTCCCAGCCGTATTTGTTGGCAACGACGTTGATGACGTCGTCGAAGAAGGTGGGATCCGGGGTGGGCGTAGGCGTGGGAGGAGGCGTTGGAGGTGGCCGCGAGCGGGGAGAGCGAGGCGGCACTGGCGGGGGCGTGACTGTCTCCCGTGGACCAGGCGGCGCAGGTGTTGAGGAAGAGGAAGCCGAGATCGCCAGAGGACTATGGTCTGAGTCGAGATTGGGGCAGGCAGAGACCCGGCGTTGCGTCCGTCCATTCGGGTCATGTGAACGAGCGAATCGTTTTTTTACTTTTTTTTAAAGGGGGTTAATTAACCAAAACTTCAGGGGGCTTTGTGTAAAAACGCAGCGACGGTGAACCCGGAGACCAAATCCATGCTTTATTAGTACTAGCAAAAATGCCCGTGCATTGCAACGGGAGAAAAAAAATATCATAGGACATAGTGCAATAAACATGACCCAATAATATGAGCATGCCCTAATATTTGAACATAGGTACCCATATGTACCGTTCACTTCAAAAAAAAACCGTGTTATGGCATTGCTAATAGAACGTTATAGCATTCTGAGTAATGTCTCGCTAATAGCATGCTATTGTTGCTTATCCTCCTTGTCTCGCCGACTAGTGGTCATGGTATACACTTGCAAATATAAAAAATGTACCTCACTACATCTACGGTGAATCAAGGAACTTTTACAATTGACATGAGCAGATGAACAATATATGCTCACCTCAAGGAACAAAGCCAGGTCCATTTAGATGCTATCTCCAAGTTAATATGCCATAGCGTCACACCTTGTGAAAGGAACATTGTGTTAAACCGTGAGCCACAAACAGTCTAGTTTATTGACATAATTAAAGTAATTAATTATTTTATTCGTTCCAGAACCTATGCAAGGTAGCCAACCGTTGCAGACCTCTCTTCCCTATAAATAATTCAAAGTAGAAAGAATTTTTGTACACAAAGTCTAGTTTATTGACATAATTAGAGTAAATTAATTATTTACTTGATCCAGAACCTATGCAAGGTAGCCATCCGTCGCAAACCGTTCCTATAAATAATCCAAAGAAGACAAATTACCAAGTTTTGGGCAAGCAAATTACCGTTGAAACGGTGCCGTTATAAATAATTCTCAAGTGGTTGCTTGTTTATTTTTGATGAAATGCAATAGGCACCGCTTTTCATTAGTTAAGAGGGAAACGGACAGGTTACAGAGTATATAGGCCATTGTAAAGTGACCGAAACAGAAGAGAAAAGGCAAACAATATTAGTTACAAGCTAGAAGGTTCACTGCAGACCATAAGACGACTACCCCATCCATTTCACTCCTTTCATTCCCTGCATGAAGGAAGGCTCGGAGCTCTTCCGAGATTGAGGTGAATCATTAACCCACATGCCACTGCTATCTAAAATAAAGATCAATGGAACCAATGTTTTTTTGGGCTTGGCACTAATTTTAAAAATTATTAACATGCATGATAATAGCATATTTGGAATCTACACATTTTTTTGATGGATTTTCATATATGCCACAAATACGATGTCAACTACATGATCATGGAAGGCAATATGACAACGGTAAGTGTGTCATGATGATAAACGAAACGGTGGAAAGTTGCATGGTAATATATCTCGAAATGACTATGAAAATGCCATAATAGGTAGGTATGGTGGCTATTTTGAGGAAGATATAAGGAGGTTTATGTGTGATAGAGCGTATCATATCATGGGGTTTGGATGCACCGGCGAAGTTTGCACCAACTCTCAAGGTGAGAAAGGGCAATGCACGGTACCGAAGAGGCTAGCAATGATGGAAGGGTGAGAGTGCGTATAATCCATGGACTCAACATTAGTCAAAACAACTCATATACTTATTGCAAAAATCTACAAGTCGTCAAAAACCAAGCACTACAGGCATGCTCCTAGGGGGACAGATTGGTAGGAAAAGATCATCGCTCGTCCCGACCGCCACTCATAAGGATGCACAATCTAAGAAAACCTCATGTTTCAAATTTGTTACACAACTTTAACCATACATGCATGCTGCGGGACTTGCTAACTTCAACACAAGCATTCTTTAAATTCATAATCACCCAACTAGCATGACTCTAATATCACTACCTCCATATCTCAAAACAATTATCAAGTATAAAATTGATCATAGCATCCAATTCATTTCCTATGATAGTTTTTATTATACCCAACTTGGATGCTCACCATTCTAGGACCAATTTTATAACCATAGAAAATACCATGCTGTTCTAAGAGACTCTCAAAATAATATAAGTGAAGCATGAGAGACTGACAATTTCTACAAAATTAAGCCACCGCCGCGCTCTAAAAGATATAAGTGAAGCACTAGAGCAAAAACTATCTAGCTCAAAAGATATAAGTGAAGCACATAGAGTATTCTAATAAATTCCAATCAAGTGGGTTTCTCCCAAAAGGTGTGTACAGCAAGGATGATTGTCGTAAACTAAAAAGCAAAGACTAATATCATACAAGACGCTCCAAGAAAAACACATATCATGTGGCGAATAAAAATATAGCTCCAAGTAAAGTAACCGATAAACGAAGACGAAAGAGGGGATGCCTTTCGGGGGCATCCCCAAGCTTAGGCTTTTGGCTATTCTTGAATATCTTGGGGGTGCCTTGGGTATCCCCAAGCTTAGGCTCTTGCCACTCCTTATTCCATAGTCCATCAAATCTTTACCCAAAACTTGAAAACTTCACAACACAAAACTCAACAGGAAATCTCATAAGCTGTGTTAGTGAAAGAAAGCAAAACCACCACATAAGGTACTATAATGAACTCATTCTTTATTTATATTGGTGTTAAACCTACTGTATTTCAACTTCTCTATGGTTCATACCCTTACATACTAGCCATAGATGCATCAAAATAAGCAAACAACACACGAAATGCAGAATCTGTCAAAAACAGAACAGTCTGTAGCAATCTGTAACTCTCGGAACGCTAAAAATCCTACCCAAATAGGAAGTCCTGGGTAATTTTTCTATTGATCTAGAGAAAAAAGGATCAACGCAAAAGCACGTATCTGTGAATTACTAAAATTATTTTCGTGCGCGCAAAGTTTCTGTTTTTCAGCAGAATCAAATTAACTAACACCATAGGTTATCCTATAGGTTCTACTTGGCACAAACACTAACTAAAACATAAAAACACATCTAAACAGAAGTTAGATGCAAGATTTATTACTAAATAGAAAAAAAACACACAAATAAAATTGGGTTGCCTCCCAACTAGCGCTATCGTTTAATGCCCCTAGCTAGGCATAAAAGCGAGGATAGATTTAATTAGTGCCGTGGCACTCAATTCATAAGTAGCTCGCATGATAGATTCATAAGATAATTTAACTTTCTTTCATGGAAAGTGCTCCATGCCTTTCCTTAATGGAAGTTGGAATCTAATATTCCATTCCTTCATATCAATAACCGCACCAATCGTTCTAAGGAAAGTTCTACCAAGAACAATAGGGCAAGAAAGATTGCAATCTATATCAAGAACGATAAAATCTGCGTGCACCAAATTTCTATTTGCAACAATGAGAACATCATTGATCCTTCCAATTGACTTTTTAATGGTGGAATCCGCAAGGTGCAAATTTAAAGAGCAATCATCAAGATCATGGAAACCTAGAATATCACATAAAGTTTTCGGAACAGTGGAAACACTAGCACCCAAATCACACAAAGCATAACACTCATGATCTTTAATTTTAATCTTTATAGTAGGTACCCACTCATCATAAAGTTTTCTAGGTATAGAAACTTCCAAATTAAGTTTTTCATCATAAGATTGCATCAAGGCATCAACAATATGTTTGGTAAAAGCTTTATTTTGACTATAAGCATGAGGAGAATTCACAACGGATTGCAACAAGGAAATACAACCTTCTAAAGAAAAATTATCATAATTAAATTCCTTGAAATCCAAGATAGTGGGTTCAATGCTATTTAAAGTCTTGACCTCTCCAATCCCACTTTTACCAAATTTAGCATCAAGATCTAAAAACTCCGAATCATCGGGACGCCTTTTAACTAAAGTTGACTCATATCCAGTCCCATAATTATTAAGATTCATATTGCAAAACAAAGATCTAATAGGGGACACATCAATAACTTTAAGATCTTCATCATTATTTTCATGGAAACTAGAAGAACACGCCTTTACAAAGCAATCTCTTAGCACCAATCTAGCGGTTCTTTCTTTGCACTCATCAATGGAAATTCTCATAGCTTTGAGAGACTCATTGATATCATGCTTAGGAGGAGTAGATCTAAGTTTCAAAGAATCAACATCAAGCGAGAGTCTATCAACGTTCCTAGCAAAATCATCAACTTTGAGAAATTTTTCTTCAAGCAAGGCATTAAAATTCTTTTGAGGGATCATAAATTCTTTAACACTATTCTCAAAATCAGAGGGCATCTTATTAAGATTACCATAAGAATTATTGTAGGAATTTCCATAATTGTTAGAGGAATTTCTAGGGAACGGTCTAGAATTAAAGTTTCCTCTATAAGCATTGTTTCCAACACTATTCCTACCAACAAAAATTCACATCCATAGATTCATTATTATTCTCAATCAAAGTATACAAAGGCATATCATTGGGATCAATTGGAGCACTCTTAGTAGCAAAAAATGTCATAAGTTCATCCATCTTTCCACTCAAAACATTAATTTCTTCTATAGCATGCACTTTTTTACTAGTAGATATGTTGGTGTGCTATTGAGAATAATTAGCCATAATATTATCACGGAGTTTTGTAGCTTCTCCTAAGGTGATTTCCATAAACGTGCCTCCCGTGGCCGAATCTAAAAGATTTCTAGAAGCAAAATTTAATCCGGCATAAAATTTTTGTATGATCATCCATAAATTCAAACCATGAGTAGGGCAATTGCGAATCATCAATTGCGAATCTCATGATAAAGTTGTTTAAAATTCATAATATCGTTCCTAAGAGTGATGATCTTAGCGGGAGGAAAATACTTAGAGATAAAAGCATCTTTGCACTTGTTCCATGAATCAATACTATTCTTAGGCAAAGACAAAAACCAAATTTTAGCACGATCTCTAAGTGAAAATGGAATTAACTTTAATTTAACAATATCGTTATCCTTATCTTTCTTCTTTTGCATTTCACACAAATCAACAAAGTTGTTTAGATGGGTAGCGGCATCTTCACTAGGAAGGCCGGCGAATTGATCTTTCATAACAAGATTCAGCAAAGCAGTATTGATTTCACAAGACTTAACATCATTAAGAGGAGCAATCGGAGTACTAAGGAAATCATTATTATTGGTATTGGAGAAATCACACAATTTGGTATTATCTTGCGCCATCGCGACAAGTAATCCAACACACAAGCAAACAAAAAGGCAAACGAAAGAGAGAGGAGATTGGGAAAGAGATGGCGAATAAAACGGCAAGGGTGAAGTGGGGGAGAGGAAAATGAGAGGCAAATGGAAAATAATGTAAATGCGAGGGAGATGAGTTTGTGATGGGTACATGGTATGTCTTGACTTGAGCGTAGACCTCCCCGGCAACGGCGCCAGAAATCCTTCTTGCTACGTCTTGAGCTTGCGTTGGTTTTCCTTGAAGAGGAAAGGGTGATGCAGCAATAGTAGCGTAAGTATTTCGCTCAGTTTTTGAGAACCAAGGTATCAATCCAGTAGGAGGCTCCTCAATAGTCCCACGCACCTACACAAACAAACAAGAACTCGCAACCAACGCAATACAGGGGTTGTCAATCCCTTCAGGGCCACTTGTGAAAGTGAGATCTGATAGAGATAATATGATAAGATAAATATATTTTTGGTATTTTATGATATAGATTGGAAAAGTAAAGATGCAAATAAAAGTAGATTGAAAGCTTATATGATAAAAGATAGACCTAGGGGCCATAGGTTTCACTAGTGGCTTCTCTCAAGATAGCATAAGTATTACGGTGGTTGAACAATTTACTGTTGAGCAATTGATAGAAAAGCAAATAATTATGAGATTATCTAGGCATGATCATGTATATAGGCATCACGTCCGTGACAAGTAGACCGACTCCTTCCTGCATCTACTACTATTACTCCACACATCGACCGCTATCCAGCATGCATCTAGCATATTAAGTTCATAAAGAACGGAGTAACACATTAAGAAAGATGACATGATGTAGAGGGATAAACTCATGCAATATGATATAAACCCCATCTTTTTATCCTCGATGGCAACAATACAATACGTGCCTTGCTGCCCCTGCTGTCACTAGGAAAGGACACCGCAAGATTCAACCCAAAGCTAAGCACTTCTCCCATTGCAAGAAAGATTAATCTAGTAGACCAAACCAAACTGATAATTCAAAGAGACTTGCAAAGATAACTTAATCACACATAAAAGAATTCAGAGGAGATTCAAATATTTCTCCTAGATAAACTTGATCATAAACCCACAATTCATCGGATCTCGACAAACACACCGCAAAAAGAGTTACATCGAATAGATCTCCAAGAAGATCAAGGAGAACATGGTATTGAGATCCAAAAAGAGAGAAGAAGCCATCTAGCTAATAACTATGGACCCGAAGGTCTGTGATAAACTACTCACAACTCATCGGAGAGGCTATGGTGTTGATGTAGAAGCCCTCCGTGATTGATTCCCCCTCCGGCGGAGCACCGACGGAGGCTCCAAGATGGGATCTAGTCGATACAGAAGGTTACAGTGGTGGAAATAGTTTTTCGTGGCCGCCTTTGATGTTCTCGGGGTACGTGGGTATATATAGGAGGAAGAAGTAGGTCAGTGGATGCCCGAGGGGCCCACGAGATAGGAGGGCACACCCAGTAGGTGGGGGGCGCCCTCCACCCTCGTGGCTTCCTCGATTGCTTCTTGACTTGCACTCCAAGTCCTCTGGATCACGTTCGTTCCAAAAATCACGCTCCCGAAGGTTTCATTCCGTTTGGACTCCGTTTGATATTGCTTTTCTTCGAAACACTGAAATAGGCAAAAAAAATAGCAATACGGGCTGGGCCTCCGGCTAGTAGGTTAGTCCCAAAAATGATATAAATGTGTAAATTAAAGCCCATAAACATCCAAAACGGGTAATATAATAGCATAGAACAATAAAAAATTATAGATACGTTGGAGACGTATCACGCTGCCCCGCGACACCCCCAAGTACAATGGCACCGTCAAGCCAGAGGACTGGCTCATCGACTACAGGCCCACCATCGGCATCGCTGGCGGCAATTGCGGCCTTGCTGCGTGCTACACCCCGCTCATTCTCCAGGGTTCGGCCCGCACGTGGTTGAATAGCCTATCGGCTGGCAGCATCAACGCGTAGGTCGACTTCGAGCAGGGCTTCGTCCACAACTTCACCGGCACCTACAAGCGTCCCAGCCGCCCTAGTCAGCTTGCCATGTGTGTGCAGGGGCTGGCGGAAACCGGCCGCAAGAACCTCATGCACTGGACCGAGCTCCGGAACAGCCACGAGGGCATCCATGAGGTCTAAGCAATCCAGTACTTCATGAGCACAAGCACAAGCTCCTGCGCTCCGAGCCGACCACCATGGCCGCACTCATGGTCGCGTGGACAAGTACGCTAACGCCGCCTCTGCCATGAAGATCCAGGTGGTGCTGGATGAAGCCGGCAAGGCGAAGCCAGCACCGCCTGCCAAGCCAGCTGGCGAGAGTAGGCGCCAGCAGAACAATCAGTAGAACAATATGCGCAGGGCCGACCAGCAGGCCCCCCGTTATGACAACTGCCTCGTCGCAACCGCCGAGTAGGCACCCGCGGCCGAGCCGGCTGCCAAGCACCAGCAAACCAACAAGAAGGCAGGACAACCCGCCATGAGCTTCGAGGAGATACTCGACGCTCTCTGCAAGCACCACAGCGATGCAAGGTCGTCAACGCACACGCTCCGGCAGTGCACCATCACCAAATGCATCATGAGGGGTGACAGCCCACCACCTCCGGCTCCGGTTACAGGCGCGGGGAAGCCAGCTCCGCCTCCTCCTCCCCCGCCCCCAGGAAACGGCACGATGCGCAATGATGTCTTCCCCAACCAGAATGCGAGGTACGTTGGTTTCACCAGCCTTGGCGACGACAAGTGTAGCGAGCGTCCGTACAGACAGGAGGTGAACACCGTCATCCCAGCCAAGCCGGAATACATGCAATGGTCATAGCGCCCGGTCAGCTTGAGCTGGGATGACCACTTGGTTGTCATGCTGAATCCGGGTGGTTAAGTCCTCGTCCTCGACACCACCATAGTCGCAACCAGGCATACCTGCAAGTCTTTGCAAGTTCTCATCGATGGCGACAGCAGCATCAACATCCTCTACCACGACACCATGATCAAGCTCAGCCTCGAGGCCAAGGACCTAGAGCCATCCTGGACGTTGTGCCACGACATCATGTCGGGTCTCTCCTGCTCCCCCATCGGCCGAATCCGGCTTGACTTCTTGTTCGGTCCAAGTGACCATTTCCGGCGCCAATCAATCTGGTTCGGGGTGGTGGACTTGTCCACCACGTACCACACCCTGCTGTGCCGGCCCGCGCTCGCCATGTTTATGGCGGTCCCCCACTAGGCCTACCTGAAGATGAAGCTGCCGGGTCCCAAGGGCCTTACCACCATCGTCGGCGACTACCACAAGTCCCTGGAGTGCGCCCATGCCCGCGCCAAACTTGCCGAGTCGCTGGTCATAGTCGAGGAGCAGCTCCAGCCCGACCAGATCGTTGCGTTGGCCAACGAGACACCGGCCGTGCTGGCTTTAGCCAAGGAGCCGACTAGCGAGGCCACATTCCAGCCGTCGAAGGAGACCAATAAGGTCAAGCTGAACCCGAAAGACCACAGCTACAACAAGTACGTCATCGTGGGCACCCACCTCGACAGCAAATAGGAAGGCAAGCTCGTCGAGTTCCTCCGTGATAATCGGTATATCTTTGCATGGACCCCAAAGAACATGCCGGGAATCCCGAGGGAGTACGCCGAGCACAAACTACCACTACAAAAAAAAATACACTTCCGTGATGATACGTGTTTGTCACAGTAGGTCGCATTTTTTGTCATGCATGTACATCCATGACAAATTTATGACAAAATCAAGATAATCATACCTGTGCTGTCATAGAAGTGTTCCATGACATTACCAAAATTATCATCACGGAAGTGTCCACTTCCATGACGATAAATCGCGCGTCACAGAAGTGCTTTCGTCAAGTGTGACCGACACGTGGCATCCACCGTAACGGTATGCCGTTAAGCTATCGGGTCGGGTTTTGGATCCGATAACCCGTTAACAGCCCCGACCAATGGGGATTTTCTATGTGTAAAATCATCATTGGCTGGAGGAAACATGTGTCGGCTCATCGCTGGGACAGATGTCATCCACTCATTGGACAGAAGGCGCCTATGATACGTCAACACGTGGCACGACCCAAGAGAGGCCCAATGCTGTGAAAAGGCCGCCTGTTTGACATGGTCAAAAGGTGGCGGGCCGGCCCATGGAAAGCCTATTAACGACCTGTTCGCATATAGCCCATTTACAGGCCGCTAACCCAAGGCCCGTTACGCCCTATTCGGATTAGGCCCAGTAGCGTCATCTCGGCCATCCAATATGATTCCAGCCCGTTTTCACTTCTGGCCCATGTATGGCCCATGACGTCTTTCGGCCCATATGAGGCCCTATGTAACTCTTGGCCTATTAACGGCCCATGGTGAAACTGGCCCGTAATGAATAGTGTATCACTTTACACCCATTAACAGCCTGTGGTGAAACTGGCCCGTATAGAATAGTGTATCACATTATACCCATTAACGGCCCGTTATTCCGTTGGGCCGTTTCCAGCCCATGTTATCTTTCGGCTTTCTCAGAGCCCATTTATTCTTGGGCTCTTTTCCAGCATTCATTTACTTACGGCCCGTTACTGTCATTTTCTGCTTGTGGGCCAAATTCAGCCCGTGGTTACAATCGGCCCGTTTGTGGTCCGTTAATATGTTGGGCCGTTTTCATAGCGTCATCAAATACGGCCTATTAACGATGGCCCGTTATGGTCGGCCCATGAACGAACGATTCCAACTCTAGCCCGTTTACCGCCAGAATGTGGTCTGTTTGGCCCATGTTTGGCCAATCGATCATACGACCCGTATAAGGCCCATTGATGATATGGCCCGTAGAAAGCCCATTGTTTCTACGGCCCGTAGAAGGCCCACTGTTTATACGGCCCGTAGAAGGCCCACTATTTATACGGCCCGTAGAAGGCCCACTGTTTCTACGGCCCATAGGTCCAGTGTCACTACTGTAAATATTAGCCCATGGTTATTGTGGCCTAGTTTTAAAAAATAGGTTATTGCAGCCACTAGCAAATCGCATAAAAAGAACTGCACTGACTACAAGCAAACAAATAAACAAGACAACAAGGAAATAAATAAGCAAGCAACTTACACTAGGCTATCATGGCTATTACACATATTACATCCACTGGGCATCAAAGTTCGCCACCAGTGCAAATATAGGGAACACAGCAGCATATAAAGGCCGCAGCAAAACAAGTACAGAACTGAAACCACTTCAGAAGAGCTCAAGAAACAATATCCTGGGTACCCATAATGCTGGCAAGATGCTTAGAAAGCTTATTAACTTTCTCTTGTTTGGCGCTTAAGTCCTCCAGTGCTTGCTGTTGCACCAGAAAGTATGCATCTGAATTCTGCAGGGACTTCCTCAGTCCTTCGGCTTCCTGTCGCATAACATATGATCGATGTCTTTCAACTTGAAGTTGAGACTCAAGAAGCCGAACTGATTCAGGGAACGAGTTCGAAGAGCTGGTGCCAGTAGTGGTAGCCAGTAACTCGAACACTACATCAAGACATGAATTTGGGGTTGTCTCAGTGTCTTCAATATAGTTTTTATCAGCTTTCTTGGAGACCAACAGGGATGTCTCACTATCTTGAACCTTATCTGCATTACTTCCTTTACCATTGCATAACAGGGTACTCTTCTCCAATATTTTATCCATGTTCTAAAAGAGAAACAAACAAACACATCTCAGGTTTACAATGTAGTATATGAAACTCATTTTGGTAAACCAGTTCAGTAGTAAGGTGGACAGGATAATAGCATGAAACAAACATATATCTATGTAGTATGGTCATTGCATGGTCTATATCATTCTAGTTTATGTTGCCAAATCAAGATAGATACAGTTTGAATCATATCTACTTAAGACAAAGCAGCATAGACAGAATATAAGTGTGGGAAACTACACAGCAATAACAACACTTGTAATGTGCATGGCATGAGAACATAACTGTTTATTCAATTGAAACTGAAATCAACATAGAGCATGTTACAGCAGCAAACAACCAAACACGTTGAAGAAACAGGTTTAAAACATACCTATTGCGCCATTGGAGTTTCAATTGCATCCTTCAAATTTGAAATTGGTTGGTATCAGTAAATACAGTGATGCAAGAGCAAAGTAGTACGAACCATATCTACGTAACCTGACCTGAGAACAATTCTTCTTCTGCTTTAAGCGTTGACTTCGGGTTCGGAGTGGTGGTCCTCGTGATTTGGGCACTGCAGTTGCCTTACTAACTGCTCGTGTTTGGGTGCTCTATGGTGGAGACGGTGCTGTGTCAACAGGAACTGGGTGTTTATCTGCTGGGGTTGGGGTTAGAAGGGGTGTAGCTGGTTCTCTGTCCAACTAGGTAGGGGTACAATCTGCAGGAGTGTGGGTTATGTGTGGTGGGGCTGGTTCTTGGGCAAGTACAACCGTGGTTCTATCTGCATCGACAGGTAGCATGATCTTTTGTGAAGACCGTGTTTTTACTCCCACATATACTGCCATCACTCCCTCCAATTGAAATGGCTGATAAACAATAAAAGTAATTGAATGTACATACATTGTAAGATAGACAGGTGCAATGGATAGTAGGGAAGAAAACAGGACATGAAATAATTCACATTTATGTTGTCTAAGCAAACAGAATAGCAGGACATAATTTCACATATATGATGGCTAATTAAACAGGATAGCATGACACAATTTCACATGCTAACTAAACAGGATAGAATGACACACTTCAAAATATGATGACTATGTAAACAGGATGACATGATATAACTATACGATGTGTCTATTAAAGTGGTTGGTATGCCATAAATCACAAACATGCCGTCGATGGAAACATGATGGCATGATATAATTCACGGATAGAATGACATAATTTAAAATATGATGACTATGTAAATAGGATGAGATGATATAACTAAATTATGTATTTAGAAAATGGGTTGGCATGCCATAATTCAGATACATGCTGTCGATGTAAACATCATGGCATGACATAATTCAAATATATGATTTATATACTAAGGAAGTGAGCAGAGGGCAATCACATATATGATGTGTCAACTAAGGAGATGGCATTCAATATTGTGTATATGATGTAAAAACTAAGCATTGCAATACAACATATGCATTATATGAGTAATATAACCTTGCCAAGTTTGAGCATACACCTCAGGGGGATAATAGGACTGGTCATCTCCCTCTGAATCCTCCTCTGAAGAGCTATCTGTTACCAGCAAGATATCTGCTTTAGCAGGTAGCATTGTCTGCCCTGAAGACCTTGTTTTCACTCCAGATTTCTCCATCACCAATTCAAATGGCTGATGCACAGGAAGAGCAGTTGAATATACAAACATTGTTGACAAAAGCGATGAGAAATACAAAAAAAGGACGGCATGATATAATTCACATATATGACGCTTTCCTAAACAGCATGGCATTGCATAATTCACATACATAATGCCTTGCAACAAGATAACATTGCATAATTCACAAATATAATTTCTTGCAACAAGATGGCATTGCATAATTCACATATATGGTAATTAGACACTAAACAGGTGGCATTCACACAAAGCATGTCTAAACTAAGCAAATGACATAGCAATGCAAGATACCATACGCACGATATGAGCAACATAACCCTGCCAAGTTAGGGCATGCACCTCGGGGGGGAAATATGACTGGTCATCTGTCTCTGAATCCTCCTCTGAGGAGCTATCGGTAACCAGCAAGACATGTACTTCGTCAGATAGCATTGTCTGCTCTGAAGACCTTGTTTCCACTCCAGATTTTTCCATGACCGTGCCGAATGGCTGATGCACAGGAAGAGTAATTGAATGTACTAAAATTGTTGACAAATTTAACACGTAATAAAAAAAATGATGGCATGATATAATTCACATATAAGATGACTGGCTAACCAGGGTGGCATTGCAAAATTCACATATATGATGCCTGGCTAGACAAGATGGCATTGCATGATTCACATATACGATAAAGAAACTAAATAGATGGCATTGACACAAAGCATGTCTAAACTAAGCAAATGAAATCTTTAATGTATACAGTAAGCAATGCAAGGCACCATATGCATGATATTACCAACATCAGCATGCCAAGTAAGAGCGAAGACCTCATGGGGTAAATAGGGGTGGCCTTCTCCTTCTGAATCCCCCTCAGAACAGTTATCTTCCTCTTGATTATGATCCGAAATGGGTGGAGGGGGGCTGCCTTTGCGCCCACCATGGAACAACGTCAGCATGAAATTTTATTGCCACGCAAGGCTCGTCTCTTTTGCTCTACATGATCAGTTCCATTGTGTACAATAACTAGCATGCATAGGAATAAAACATAGTGAGATTATATAAGGAGTGCATGCACAAATCCAGAGTGATGGTAGCAAACTGTGGATAGACCCAAAACCAATGATAGCAGGCAGATAATAGCTTTAGTTAAAAAATACAGATAATGGCTCCTTTAATGTTTGTTTGCACCCAACATGAAACTCATAGTAGACACCGGAGATTAACCAGATAGTAGACAGATAGTACTGATTGCTGCCCCAATATGTACCCCACAACCATTTAAAAACTCAAGTTTCAACATTAGTTTGGACCTGACTCGGAGTCTAATAGGTGAACACGACGATAATGTAGCATGTCATCATATTAAGCGACGCATAACATAAGCAGACACGGAAGAGTGCGACCTCTCTTGCGGACCCGTGTAGTCCTCAAGGTTATCTGCTCAGCTGATGATGGTAATGTAGTTATCGTCGCTGCCGGTGGCGGGGAAGAAGATCTGAGGCGGCGAAAGACAGTCTGGAGAGCGGATCCCTACTTCGGTGAACCCTTCCGTCATTGGAGCAGCTGATCTGGGGTGGAACACAGCGCCGAAGGAGCAGGACAAAACACACAAGATTTTCTTTGACACATATCTGTAACAGAAGTAATTGATTAAGGGCTTGTTTGAATTTGAGGATTCTAACAATGCAGGGATAGGAAATAGACATGAATAGGATATGAATGTACGTGCAAAACAGAGAATTTAGAAGCACAGGATTTGTGCCAATCTGGGTGTTTGATTCACAACAATTGGAAGATCACAGGATGCAAAAAAGCATGGTGAGATTAAGTCAAACCACAAGAAAACCTAGGGTTATAATGCTGTTATGCTACTATCTCTTAGTCTTGTGCTTGATGAATAGGAATATGAAAAGGAGGAGAAGTGGAAATTAGAATTCCTAAGGTTTTTCTTTCAAGGAGACACTAAAGGAACAAATCCTACAGTTTTCCTTTGCTGCATTCCTTTGCACCAAATTCATGAAAAGTAGTACCATAGGAAACTTTCCAATTCCTATGTTTTTCATTCACTTTTCCTTTCAAGCACTGGCGATTCTAGTAGGCAGGCTTGAGCAAGGAAAATCCTACACTAAAAAAATGTTTTTGTGCTACTTCTATTACTTTGGACCCAGGCCACTGCCATACCAGCTCAACTCCCAGGCCCATCGACAAATGCACAGCTCAAACGCGCAGAGATAAATAATGATGGCATTCAAGAGAGTCCATCACGGATAGCTAAGTTGCCTGGTACCTCACTGCTTGTCATATAGTAGGATAAAATAATCATATTTCCCGTTACTACGAGTGCTCAGTGGACAATATATATAACATGTAGAGTAAAAAAGAGATGCAACAAGTGTACAACCTCTTTGGCGAAGCCATGTCATTCTCAGCGTGATTGAGTTGGCCGGTGAGGATGCTCCGGCTGACTTTGCTGTCGGAGGAGGGGAGGAAGATCTTAGGCGTCTAGAGATGGAGCCCGAGGTACTGCTCTGCTGTGATGGAGGGTTTCGTCGTTGGAGCAGCTCCGGTGAGTTGGACACGCAGAGGCTGAAGTAGGATAAGAGAGACAACAAACAACATTAACCTGAGTGGAATTCTAATAGCATCTCCAATACATGACGTAAAATACATAACCACAAAGTGCTAGATGTAAAATACATCAGCCGCTCATCTATGAACTTAACTGTCGAAACTGAACTTAACTGTCGAAACTGAACTTCACTATGGAAACTGAACTTAACTGTCGAAACTGAATTTTGCTGTCGAAACTGAACTTTTCTGTCGAAACTGAATGCACTAGCAAGGTGAGGCTACACGTCGGTCGACTGACTTTTTCATCTCTGGTCAGTTGATTTTGCAGCCGTTGGATATGAAATCAAGGGCCTATGGGTTCAGTTTCAACCTCCACCCCCCTGAGCTGCCAGCCACCACCGGCCAAACAGCAGCCCTCGCCGCCCGCGGCTGGCGGTGCGCTGCCCCGCCCGCCCCGAAAACACTCCCCACCACCGGTCTGCCGCCGCCCCGGTCATCCCTCCAGCCCCCCCCCCCCCCCCCCCCGCGTGCCGAGATTTTTCTCCGGCGATCCCCACGCCACCGCCCCGCCAACGCCCCACCACCGCCCCCCATCCTGAACCCTAAGATAGATAGTGGGGCACCTCTTCGGCGAGCCCCCCTTCCCGCTGCGGCTGGTTGTTCCTTCACCCCGGCGAGCCCACCCCTTGAAAATCGACTGACCCAAAAGTCGATTTAGTCAACAAAAGTGTAGCTAAATCGGAGCAGCATCGCATGCAAGAGCAAGAGCCAGAGCAGCAGCGCGAGCTAGAGCAATAGCAAGAGCAGACCAGGTAGGGGACCGAGAGCAAGAGCAGAGCAGCGGCGTGAGCGAGAGCTAAAGCAGCGGCGGCTCCTAGTGATGTGGACGTCGCCGCGGAGGGAGCGACACCGTGGAGGCAGTGGCCGACGACGTCGCCATGGATGGAGCCGCGCCGTGTCGGCTCGGGACCGAGCGCCGGCAGCACCGTGAGATCGAATCAAGAAGAAAATGCGGCGATTAGTGTACAACCTCTTTGGTGGCGCCGATTAGGCCGCAGCTTCATCCAAGGAAACAGTGATGATGATTCTCTTCCGGTGGTGCAGGTGAAGACAGCGGTGTGGGAATGGAGGTGGCGCAGAAGACAAGGGGAACATCGGGGCAGCTCCTTGGAGATGGAGGACGGGGTGGCTGAACCGGCGGGACGATGAGATCGATGATGAATCCTCATCCGGTATGGTGGATGAGGGACGTCGAGGTGTTGCTGTGGACGACGTCATCGGGGAAGAGGCTCCGGCTGGGTGGCGGACGGAGCAGGGTGTGGGATTTCGTCAGGGGTTTTCACGGCCTCGGTGTACGAATGGGTGGGCGGATGGGATGGCAGTGGGGAACCATGGCTTAGAGATGTGCTTGTCCGAAATGTGGGGTAAGTTACAAAAGTACCTCCCACCGATTTGAGGCGGTTCTTTCGGTTCAGGGGTACCACGGGCATTTCGCGTGTCGGGATTTCACAGGAGGTGGGAGTTTTCACGCGCATTGTAATTTTGGAATAGCAAGGCGCGGGTTGAGATTGAGGGAGTTGTTGGAGCACAACGAGCAAAGATATATCTTAACTATTACAGGCTAACAAGGCACGGGTTGAAGAGGTGGGAGTTTCGCAGCACGATAGACAGAGACGCTAGCTTCAATTTTCGGCATAACAATGCGCGGCTTGAAATTTCGGAAGAACAAGCTTAACGTGTACCCAAAAAAAGACAATTTGCACCTCAACACGCACAACACACACACAAACACCATTTAGACTAGAGTAAGTTACACGTGCATTGCACGCATGAGATTTGGCAAGCAAATTATGAATAAATAACACATTATAGCATGCAAGCTTTGAGCCATATATGCATGATGTAGATGTTCGTTTAATTCTTATAGTTCATTTCATTCAAAATCATTTAGTTTTTATAAGAAAGCTAATCTATTTTAAGATTCATGGAATTGTGCGTTGTAAGACATAAAGTAAAAACAAATAATGGCAAATCATGTAGAAAAACATTTGGGCAATTCTGATACGGAAGATTCTAGAACAAATAAGAAGTTCTTGTGTTTTGATGTTTGTGCATTATGCTTAAGTTCAACCATGGAGTCTTCTAGATTATACATGTGGCGAAATCAGGTGGAATCTAGATGATATCCAACGGCCAATAGTGCTCAAATTTGCCATCTTTGGACCATGCGAATCGCCTCATCCAACGACCATCTTTCAAAGTTAAAGTTACCCGCACACAATATAAATATATATATATATATATATATATATATAGGGATATAGATATAGATATGTGATGCGAAAGCTGCCCATCATCTCCAATTAGAATAGTGTGTCCATGCACGGATGCGACGTGGCCAAATGATGTCTGCCATCGGTATCTCAAATTCAAATCAGTCTGACCTTGTTCAATGTGTACACATTACAACATGCTCGTTTCCAAACCACACCGCGCAGATCTCCATTATATTCATGCATGCATGGGTTTCAAACATCAGGATCTCTTATTCAAATATTTGAATTCAACTTTACATTGATTATGCCTCACCTATTCTTTTACACCCACACATTAGTCTTCTCTTTATAATTGTACCACTAACTTTCTCTCGTGCATGCATGCACACACACTACTAGTCGGCATTATCCATCGCACGCATGCAATCTTTTTCTTCAGGTCGGTCTCCCATGAAGGCACACACCCACACACATCCCCCTCTCCATCATATCGGGCATTCTTTATCTCTCACGCGTGCATGTGCAACGATCGATGTTCCTCTATGTATGTGTGTATATAGCTAGGTCTTTCATAGTTTTCCATACAAACCGATCAATCGATGTATCCAGTGAGGTCTCACCCTCTTTCCCACGTCCACATCAATCAATCTATACCTCTCTATATAGGATTAACATATATAGCTAATACACCCACATTAATTATATATCCAACGTCCCCCTCTCATCATCCATGCCTTCCGCTTCATCTCTCAGACGCGTGCACAATGGTGAAGACAGGGGGCAGTAAGGGCCTTGCCCCCCTAACATCACTATATATCGAGGCTAATATGAATGTGATCATTAGACAATTGCTGCTAAAAAGGTTTAATTTCATGAATTGACCCTCCTCGTAAAGGATTAGCAATGCTTGGCCCCCTAGCTCATTTATTTTTCATGGCTCCGCCACTGCGTGCAACAGTGCACATGTTCGCCCCCTCTCTCTAAATAACGATCTCACACTTGTGCATTCCTTCATAGTCTCCCTCCACTCGGCCCCTCGCACCATCTTCTATCCCCCCACCGGATTTTGCCACATGTACAATCTAGCAGACTCCATGGTTGAATTTAAGCATAATGCACAAACCTCAAAACAACAGTGGTTCTCTTTTGTTCTAGAATCTTCCGTATCATAACTGCCCAAACTTTTTTTCTAGTTGAATTGCCATTATTTGTTTTTACTTTATGCTTTACAACACACAATTCCATGAATCATAAAATAGATTAAGGGCTTCTTTGATTCAAAGGATTCTCAAAGGAATCTTGGAAGATTCTAATCATTAGGATTTTTTCCTATCTTGGTTGTTTGATTCGTAGGATTGTAAACCATAGGAATTTTTCCATATGATTCATTTGCACTAGATTTCATAGGAAACATCCCATCCACTCAAACCTCTTCGAAAGAATTCTGCGTTTTTCCATGCACAATCAAACACTCATACAATCCTATAGGATTCAAGACGACATTCCACTATAATCCCATGTTTTTCCTATTCCCGCGTTCTTAGCTTTTTTATAAAAACTAAGAGGGTGCTTGGATCCAAGGGACTTATTTTAGTCTGACTAAAAATAGTCTCTTGAAGAGACTAAAGTTCCAAGCACCCCTGACTAAAGAGGGGCTAAAACTAGTCTTAAGACTAAAAATTTTTAGTCAGGGGTACCCCTACTAAAATGTGGATTAGTCCTCTCTCTCCTCATTTAACTCCTCTCGTTTAACACGGGCGAGTTTTGGATTGGAGGGTTTGGAGGATAATAAATGCTCATTAACTTGATTTTAGTCTCCTTAGTATTTGGATCCAAGCATGGATGAGGCTAGCATGTTTTAGTCTCACTACTTTTAGTCATGGGACTCAAACGTATCCAAGCACCCTCTAATTGATTTTGAATGAGAACTATAAGAATTAAATGAAGGGATACATCAGGCATATATGACTCAGAGCTTACATGCTATACTGTGGCATTTATTCATAATTTGGTTGCAAAATCTGATGCGTGCAATGCACGTGTACCTTACTAGTACTTCGAGTATGTGCAAAACACGTAAATTAGAATACCAATGACACGCTACACAGTGTCTCTCTTACAGTTCATGAAGCCACGTGGCACATGTGGAGGTGTTGTCGCGACCTCTTTGCGTGGATTGATCACAGTGACGTGCTGCTAGTTCCAGAAGAATGTACTCGTCCTCCCTGAGCCATACTAGCGGTACATGCATGAAGCGAAGATATGCACGCAGGCCACGCATGCACTCATTCCCTCGCACGCACACGCGGGTACACGGGCGGACGCAATTTTGTACCAAGATCCAGCCCATGTGATAATTTGACGCGTGTAAAGTTGTTCACTTCATTTATAGTCAGTTAATACAGCTCATGCAAATTGAGTGGACGTGAGGGCGGAAGAAAGACATTATTACTCCATTGCACGCATACAAGTAGTTAAATCGTGGGTTGGTAGTAGTACTTCCATTGGTCTCCTTAATATTTTGTGCCAATTTTTGACAATAACATAATATTTACGCATTTGAGTAGTGTAGTACTTGAAATTTATGTTCCGCTAAACTCATCGGGAGCCATTTTGTGCCTCGAAACCAAAACCATCAATTAATCTTTACCTTGTTCCCATCACATTCAAAAGCCTGCTCACACCTACTAGTACGTACAAAACCTAAACGTGTTCCCACTATGCAGGTATTAGTACTAGTGCTAGTACTTAGCTTATAGAAAGGGGAACTACCTAACCGAAAATTATTCTACCTTTCCTCCTCATAAGTGCTTCTTCTTCATCCGTCGTTGCCATGGCCGGTGAGCAGAGCTCTAGGTAGAGAACTACTCATAACAAGGGAGCGGCAACCAAGGCTGCGGAAAAAAAGCAGGCTCGCCACCACGCAAAGACCTCGAAAGATCTCTCATGGGCAGGCGATGGCTCCCAGGAGCGCCCTAGCCGCGGAGGTGAACATGCCGAGCCAGCGGAGCTGGAGTCGTTATCCCTCGATGGCATGCCTGATCAGCTCAATAAGCAGAAGGAGTTCATCCAAGGCTTGATGGAGTTGCTGAAGGAGAGCCTCGGCGACATGCCCGCTGAGCTCAATCAGCAGGTGGAGTTGACCGCCGGCTTGGTGATGCTGCTGAAGAAGAGCATTGCCTCGGAGAAGAAGGCGACCGGCGAAATCCTGCAACTTCAGGAGGACAAGGTGAAGCTCTGCCACGAGATCGACCTGTTGAAGGAGAAGAACGCCGGCTGGAAGAAGTTGCATGAGAATAGTTGTTCCTAGATGAAGATGCTGCAGCCCTCGTCATGGAACAGAAGGAGGAGTTGGCGAAGCTCCGCATCAAGCACCCGGCTGCTGTCAAGGTACATAATGTGGCCGTGGAACAGATGATGAAGGCTCGCATTGAGAAATCCCGCGCCATGGACAGAATGAAGAAGATGGCGGAGGAGACGTGCAAGAAGATGGAGGTCGTGGAGGCGATGAAGAAGCAGTTACGACTCCGCGGCGAATTAGATCATTTGGGGTGATAATCTTCCTTCTTCTTTTGCCGATGTATTTCATCTTTTGCTTCGGGTGTTTCGCCGCACGTGTCACGTTGTCTGCGAGGCATGAATAGAACAATGTTTTTTTGAGGGAATGAATAGAACAATGCTAACAATGAGATGACTAGCAAATTAGATCATTTTTTATCGCCATATGGCACTGGGCTGCCATGTTTCGTGCTCCTCCGTCGCAGTACTACTCCAGTGGAAAACTTGAGTATACCGCACGGTTCTTTGCTCCTCCTCGATCAGGTCGTCGGCGCATTTATACAAGCAGTCAAATCACAAGGCCCCGCCTTCCAGCAGTAATGAGCTATAAAATCAAAAAGGCCCTCGCCTCTCGTGAAATCGACCAAGCTAGACTGCCCCGCCCTCTAGCCTTTTAAAAAATGTATACTTTTGTATATCAGTAGTATCGATGGATTGCGCCATGGAGCAAAACTTGAAATTAAAAAAAGGTGGTACATATAGAGAGCGCTCGTCGCCAAATTATGCACATAGTACTATTAAAAAGGCTAGTCACAATAATGGTGTCCATCACAACCCACCCCTCAAATAAAACTAGGCACCCTGGAATTCTTTGACAAAACTAAGCACCCTGAAATTCTTTGACAACTAAACTGCTGGCTATATGATGTTGGCCATATATATTGTACGTATATAATTTGAAGAAACGAGTGGTAGTACTATACCAACTAAAAGATCAAATGTAAGAAATACTAGTATGTACGTACTGAAGAGTTAAAGTAACAAGAAGAAACATAACATAGTTCTGCTGGGGGCTCAACACAACACACCCCTCAAATTAAACTAAGCACACCTGAAATTAAACTTTGCAACTAATCCGGTAGACACTGCATTAGAAGTTTACAACCACCAAGAGCAATGACACTGCCACCTTACTGGGAGTCCTCGTCCACGCCCTCGACTTCGTCCTTGTCCCTCTTCCTCTTGGCCGATACTTCTTTGCTTGAACCGCCAACTTCGCTGTTGCTCTTCATCCAACCCTTGTAGATACTGAAACAAAGGTAGCCATCCATTGTAGCGTAGTGGATGTGGTCTATATCTAGTACATTCCGCTACCATGCATGACGATGAAACGTGTATGGAGGTTTCTCCAATTTACCGTATGAAGGATGAACCATGGCTCCTGCTAGGGTCAGCATTGAAGGCTGACGAGAGGACACCAGGTGATTCTTTTGGAGGTCGAAGGTGTTGCCTACAACGAGGCCTATCCGATGCGGGACTTCTTTGTCGTTACCAAAGTCTACAGTAACGAATTTGACTAGGTTGCTCTCGAGGAAGTCCTTAAAATCCTGGCACTCAACGTCGGCATGGCATATGTGGTAGACCAAGCATAAGTCAAGCACGCAAACCTGGATCACGGCGGGCTTCTTCCTCTCTTTGTTGTTTAGATCCTTCTCTCGTCCCACGATTGTGGTGTACTCAACATCTAGCCCAGCGACCCACTCATCATCTGAGTCTTCGAACATGCGTCTGAAGCGAGAAAGGCATCCTTTCACAGTCGCGGAAGAACAGGTGTAGATGACATCGAACTCATCGCCGGTGATGGTTCTAACCTTGTACTCACCGCCGATCGGGGAGATTTGGGACGCCATGGATTTGGGAGGAGGGTTAGGATTACTGGAATTTCCATAATGTGAATGGATGGGATGACTAGGAGCGAACTGCCGTAGTATTAAAGGACGTGCAAGGACGAGTAGGAGCGAACTGCCAGCGTGCGAACGGCAGGGTAGTGGCTTTCCATTCTCCCATGATACGGGCTTCTGAGAGCCCTTGGATCTGAGATCGAACGGTTGCATGGCGTGATTCTAGGCCTATGGGTGAATATCCTATCCTGGAGGGTTATTCTGCAAATTTTCAGCAACTTAGCATGCGACCGTTTGATCTCAGATCCAAGGGCTGCCAGCAGCCTGTATCATGGTCGCGCCTACCATGATCATCGCGTCGCTCGTGCGGTCGCGCCCCTTGGAGATTTAACATGATGCGTTAGGCTATCTGATGTTGGCATGTCATACATAGTCATCACTTAGTCACTCATACTACAATAAGGTTGGCTATAAGTGTATTTTTTTTACTCCTCTTTATCTCTTTCTTCGTACTCCCTCCATCCCATAATATAAGAACGTTTTTGACACTAGTGTAGTGCCAAAAACGTTCTTATATTATGGGACACAGGGAGTACTAGTATTTATTGCATTTGCCAAGGAGTGACCTCTTCCAATGAAATGGTGTTGCTAAGTTTGCTTCATTCAATTAGCTATAGACTCAAAATTGTCTTTTCACCTAGGTACACACGCTTAGCACCATTTCTTCCTTGGGTCACCAAACTAGTCTCTCTCTTCTTGATTAACTTGCCACATCAGACTTTATGCCTATGTGGCAAGCTTAAGCCCCTGTAGGAGCAAGTAATGTGCCCGTCCGTTGCACGGAAGAGTGAAATGCATTGATCGGGGGGGGGGGGGGGTTGTTTATTTTGACAAAGGATGTGGGGGTCATCTCATGTGTAACAGGCATCGATAGGTTTCTTCGGATATTATTTCATCTCTAGAGCTCAGAAACATCTGGGTGAAATAGATAAAAAAGTATCTTTTGCAAACAAAAGCATTCAACTGTTCAACCTGCATCCAAAACTTGTGAAGAAATAACTCTTATTGTGCTTTGCAGGAAATGGTTCATCATAAGTCTTTCACTGGTACTGTAGTAAAAATTCATACATGGAAGATTCTAGACTAAACCATAAATGGATACACTTTCATTCATGCGCAATACTCCAATAGAGCAAGATCATGCATGGAAGTCTCCACATGCTTAGACAGCGGAATACATTGAGCGAAGACTAATGATCAACATTTAACTTAGTAATGCATATGTCCAGGTGAACCTCCTTGGAGTCCCCATGCACATTGTTGGGGGCCAAATAATACCATGTGTCTTCCATGTCCACATCGGCGGGAAGGTCCCAGCTCGGCAGAGTCCAAGTCAGCTTTACGTAGCCAGTGTCGCCGCCCACGGACCTCCGAGGGGTAGTAATAGTGAGCATGCACCCGTACATCGGCCTCGTGTCAGTGTCAGCGTCAGCGGCATCGCCCCTGACGCACACTACAGAGATGTGGCGGCGGCCTGCATGGGCCTCGCCGGTGGCCACGATCAAGAGGAAGACAATGCCGTCCTCCTCCGAGACTAGCAGGCGATGCTGATCCTCCAGCAACTCCGGCATGGTGAACGGGTAGCACGTCTCGTACTTGATGTTCTTCGCCAAGGGCCAGTAGTGATCGCCGCACGCCTGCGTCAGGTGATGCATGATGTCCGCGGGCGAGCCGCAAAACGGCATCAGGCACTCATAGCAGTAGACGAAGGGCTCCTTGGAGGCATCGACCAGGCCGTCAATGAAACAGGAGTGGCTGTAGGGGACGTTCCGCTAGTTGAATATATGAGCAAGTTACTACGAGATTTACTACAAAATAAATCAGGACAGCTATAACAGAGATTAAACTAATCATGCGGACTAGCATAGTAGATGAACAGATCGAGTCTAGGACACGGACTAGAAACATGAATTCTACCACAATTTCAAACAGGAAGGACAGAAACACATAAAGTGCAATGGGAGCAGCACCATTGGCGTTGAGGTTGTCGCCAATGTCACTGAGGAAGAGGTTGCCGAGGTCGGGGAAGAAGTCGTCGTCGTTGAAGTCGTGGCTGCTAGCAGTCGCGAGAGTGCGCTCCCCAAATGTCAATAGCGCCCGCCGAATGGAGCGCATGAGGGAGTGGCTGTAGGGGACGTTGCGGCCGCCGAATGGAGCGCAGGAGTAGCCCACGAAGCAGTAGACGGTGCTCCTCCCTAGTCTCTATTCTTATCTCTGTCTCTACTACTCTTCTTTGTTTTTTATAATATACTAGTTGTAGTTGTCAAATCGAATAGTACTGCACCGTCCACTGCACGCCCGGCTTAACACGCCTCCTCGCCTCCATTAAACCCGCATGCAAACCGAGAAACCTACTCTGGCCCGCGGGAGGAAATTTGCCAGTTGCCGCGGGAGGGTTATTCTGCAAATTCTCAGCAACTTAGCATGTGACCGTTTGATCTCAGATCCAAGGGCTGCCAGCACACCGTATCATGGTCGCAACTACCACGACCGTCGCGTCGCACGCGCGGTCGCGCCCTTGGAGAATTAACATGGTGCATTAGGCTATCTGATGTTGGCTTGTCATACATAGTCATTACTTAGTCACTCATACCACAACAAGGTTGCCTATAAGGTTGGCTATAAGTGTATTTTTTTACTCCTCTCCATCTCTTTCTTCATACTCCCTCCGTCCCATATTATAAGAACGTTTTTGACACTAGTGTAGTGCCAAAAACGTTCTTATATTATGGGACACAGGGAGTACTAGTATTTATTGCATTTGCCAAGGAGTGACTTCTTCCAATGAAATGGTGTTGCTAAGTTTGCTTCATTTAATTAGCTATAGACTCAAAATTGTCTTTTCACCTAAAGACACACGCTTAGCACCGTTTCTTCCTTGGGTCACCAAACTAGTCTCTCTCTTCTTGATTAACTTGCCACATCAGACTTTATGCCTATGTGGCAAGCTTTAGCACCTGAGCAAGTAAGTACAATAGTGCGCTTTACATGGCATTTTTGCATATGTGGAGGAAAGAGTGGCAAGGAAAAAGTGGAGAAGTGGGCTCTCATGCAAGAGCCAGCCTCTACTACATGGTGGAGCATTGGGAGAGGCACCTGTTTGGAGGTGGTCAGGAATCGGGAGACTCACACCGGTCGGAGCGCCACAGTTAAAATGATAATGGCAAGTCAAATCACGGGGCCCCACCTATCCAACAGTATACTAATTTTGTATCCATGCATTGCGCCCGCACCATGGAGCAAAGCGTATAGAAAACGGCGGTACACATGTACGGAGTATATAGCACGCCCGTCGTGTTCGCGTCGCACCCCAGACGGTCGGTCGGTCTGGCACGCTGCTCTCCAAATGGAACGCGCGTCATATTGCGTTCGCACACACATGTGGGACGGCAATTGAGAACCGACCATAGGCACACTCCCCGGCCCCGCAAGTCGGGTGACTTAATAGAAGAGGGAGACGAACAATAGTACTAGGAAGTGTTGTACTACGTTGGTGCCTGGACGATCCCTGCAAGACACGGAAGATCAGTTCGTCCATGCATGTGACCAGACTCCAGTAGACACGCCTGGATTGGCTATCGTCTACATATCGTGCAGGCTGTGTTGTACATGGCTGTAGTTGTCGTGAGAAATCTAAAGAAAGGTTTCTTGTCATCTCACAAAATTAGGTGTCATGTGCTTCGGATCACTGCGAGGGTTAAACAGCGACAACTGAGTTGGGCTAGTCATTGGGGGGCACATGCACGAATAGTGACTACTCGGCTGCCATCTAGGTCAAGCCGGCTATGTTAATTAGGACATCTATCAATGGACCCCTTTTCTACGAGTTTATCTTTAATTTGAGCTTTGTTCCTCGTCTAGTTTGTCCATCGGGATTCATGTTGTCCCCTTTGGGCAGTGAGGTTATGATTTCTTGTCATGTGGCATTTTTTCGTATTATATGTTATAATCCGGCGCTTCAGATCAAAATGACGACAACTGCACCTCCGGGCCACGTGCATGAAGACTTCTCGACAGTCATTGACGAGGTCAAGCCGGCTCTGGTAGACAAAAGAAAACTAAGTACTAATCCACTATATAGGCAGGAGCCTCCGCGCTTGCCTGCTAGTGTTGCTCTCTTCACACTGTCTCGGCCTCTCCAGATCTAAACACGACAGTGGTGGCCACACTCTCTCTCTGCTCACCGCTGGTCACAGATCCAGCCAGATCCTCTCCGCCGGGGAAGGTGAGAAGGTGCAACATTCACACGGTCGTCCTCGGCGACGGCTCTTACCCACTGCAAGGCGCGTCCCGATCAGCCTGCCTTGCCGTTCTCCCCAAGCACCGCTGGCGAGGGAGGGCCTCCGACCCCTTCTTCCTTGCTGCCGTAGTGTGGGCAGATCCGGCCTCCCGCCGCCCACCTAGCGACATCCCGGCGGCCATCAGGTATAAATTCCTTCGAAACCGGCCTTTCTCTACTTTCCAAGCTCCTAGCGTCGCTTTATTTGTATCTTTTACTATTTCTCAGGCCCCCTCGTTGATAGGATCGATCGACTGTTCAAAAACCACCTAATTTTTTTATATTTAAGAGGTAAAACTAGTTCATGCACTCGAATCTAGTACTACTTGGTTTAAACAAGGAAGAAATGGTGTGGGGGGAGGGGTGGGGGAGGATTTGTTATCTGAATCTAGGACTTGGTTGAAAGAGGAAATAATGGGGGCGAAAAGTAGCAGAGACTGGCTATCCAACTGGTCTCTAGGTCTAATAGAGAAATAAAGGGAAACACAGTACAAACTCAATATAAACCCGATCTATTGGTTGAAAAAGGAAAGAAAGTGGGGACCGGGGGACAAGTCAATAGAGTAAGTCCAGCACTAGATTTGCTAGCCTCACACAGTATAAGGTGGCTATACCGAACAAAAATGGGACCAACCCAGATATCCTGTTATGATGTTTGTTGCCCCGAGCCACTCTTATGTAATGCCACTGGTAAAATGTAGCAGTCACACTATTAAAAGTAAGGACACGTTAAACCAATGTTGTTTTCAATGTAATGCCTCCAGTAATATGAATCAATGGCACTTCTTTACATGTCCTGCTAAAATTTCCCATTAAGATAAGTTGGTTCTTCTCATTAGAAATGCAACTGTCCTGGTCCGCCTACTCTCTCGTGCCCAAAGTAATGTCGTATTTAACGGTTTTCATAGTTAATCCTAATGCCCACACTAAATATCTAGCAATGCCACTGCTTTAGAAATTGCTACTGTCCTTGTAGGATTGTCATTCAGATAAGGAACATGCTTCTTTTCATTTGATGCATGTTTCATCACTTGTTAGTCACCCTCCTTTCCACCTTTTTTGTGCAAACAGAGATATACATTTCACGCTCGATCTTAGTTGAACTGCACAAATGATATCCAAATTATAGTTGAGCATTCTAGGAGCTTCACAACCAACCTTGATGTTGCTCAATTTTATTGCAACTAATGAAGAAGAAGCTCTGTGGGTTTCGTTTTCTGATGGAAATGGAACCAGGGCTGGAGCCCTTTTCTTAAAAAAAATTGAAGAAGAAGTTGCTAGCTCACGGGACATTGCTTCATTTTAGGTGAAATGCACCAAAAGGTCCCATGGATTGAATCATCCATGTTGGTGACTGAAAGAGCCAGCTTCAGCATCCCAGTCTAAGCACCCCTGGCCTCCATCCTTGCAACGCACGGTACACCTCGTTTGCCACCTGCTCGACCCTAGTGTCACTTATAAAATGAAGTAATAATACAGTTAAAATAGAGCGAGTGTCATCTCTATCATTTCATTTCCAATGTAGATAAAGAAAGTGCTTCTCTTTGTTAAAGTATGTTTCATCAACTAGTCCCATTGTTAATGTTTAAGCGTTTCTACAAACTGGGGTGCTTAATTTTAGTTGATATGTACAAAAATAGAGATTTGAATGTCTCAAGACGCCTCCTTGTACTACCGCTGTACACTGATGTTCATCACTGGAAGAAGGTGTATCTGGGAGACTTGGGACGATGTCCAGTATGAGGCGTACCGTATGAGGCGTCGCAGGGCCCATCTCGCCCTCGCAGCATGGCATACTATGATACCATCGCAATATTTTCTTCTATTTATTTTGTGTGTTTCATCAACTAGTGCCACTATAATGTAATCACGCTTTTTCATTATCTGTGCAAACAGGGTTATTCAGCTGCATTTTGGTGGAACTACACAAATGTACATATGGAACCAGCATATATGCAGAGTGTGAGGTGTGCAAAGTAAAAATTACCGAGACCAACCATGCTGCATGCACGCATTGGCATCCACCACCACCAGTGGGATGTGTGGCTCTCTCTGTGGATGGATCTTTCTCGGCAGCAAATCCTCTAACCAAATACTAGTAGCTTATATTGGCAGTTTTCTAGGGAGTACTCTTTTCTGAAAGAAGCACCAATCTATTTTTATTTATTTGTACACTGTGTCACAACTTTGACCCAAATGTCCAGAGCTATTTTAGGGTGATTGGCATAGTACTCGGAGACTGATTGTAAGCATGATTTTCATTAGCTATCACACTAATTGTAAGCATGAGCAGGTGGAAGATTAGGTTAGTGCGAAGCTTACCTTAAACCCTACCGCCGCCGTTGAAATGAGGCGAGCATCGAGGGAACCGTGGAGAACGGCGGGGAAGCGACGTCGCGCCATCCGGCCTCCTCTTGTGGTGGGAGAACGAATACTCCTGTGGCTCCGGCTGGCTCTGCACCCTCACGAATGGCACACCATACTCAATCGATTCGTTATCCTCTGGGTGCTCGACCTTCGACCTGTACGCCCACCACCTCCGCCTGACTGTCGCCTCGGGGGAATCTGTCTGCTCCATCTCCCATAGGAGATACTTGATGAACTCGGAGGACTGCGGCGTGACTGCCGCCGAGGAGTACATGTACATCACCGCCCTCATCGCCGCCGTCTTGCTCTTTCTCATACATTTTCCACATAGCCCGCACCGTCCTCAAAATCTCCCACTAATTGTCAAACCAACTAAGGATCTCCTTCAACCTAGCTAACTTTGCCTGGTCACCGCCGATGATCTGCCTGATTCGCTGCTGCAGCCTCTCCATAGATGTCCTTCTGAGTGGTCCGGTGCTAGCTTTGGAAGATGGGAGGAGAGACGGTGGTCTTGCAATAGAAAAGAGGGAGAGGCGAGACGGTGGTTTTGGAATGGAGATGATGGAGAGGAGAGGATGTGGTTTTGCATTGGAGAAGATCAGAAGAGGGAGAGGCGAGACAGTGGTTTTGGAATGGAGATGATGGAGAGGAGAGGAGGTGGTTTCGGAATGGAGATGATGGAGAGGAGAGGAGGTGGTTTTGCAATGGAGAAGATTAGAAGAGGGAGAGGCGAGACGGTGGTTTTGGAATGGAGATGATGGAGAGGAGAGGAGGTGGTTTTGCAATGGAGAAGAGGGAGAGGAGCATGCGGTAGCGATTTAGGATTGGGCGAGAGGGCCGGCGCGCTGTGACTGGATTAAAATCAAAAGCAATTAACCCTTCAATTAAGAGAGCGGCCCCACATTAACTAGTCTCCCTTTTATTCTAGGTCATAATTGACCATGATTTTCACGCATAAAATATATGTTATACGTTGCAAAAGTAATATAATTTGAAAGTACATTCAGATACGAACCAAACGATTCAATTTTTGGTGACATGCATTCACATTTTGCTTGTCAAATACAGTACGTGGTCAAACTTTGACCCAAAATACGCAAAACAACAAAAAAACACTTCCAAGACCAGCGCCGCTCTTCCACTCTTCTCCTCTTAAACCACTGCCGCTCCTCTCCTGTTCCAATCTAAATCCGCCGCTCCTCTCCTCTTCCATTTCAAAACCACCGCCCCTCCCCTCATGTTCCAGTCCAAAACTAGCGTCGCTCCTCTCCCGTTCTAATCCAAAACCAGCGCTGCTCCTCTCCTCTTCCATTCAAAAACCACCGTCGGCGAGTGAAGGTGTTGTGGAGAAGTAGATCGATGGAGGAGTACAACCGATACGTGAGGATCGCAGACGGCGACCCTGTGAAGCTAGCTAGGATGTTGGAGATACAGTCATGGTTTGACAACAAGGACCAACTAGCAGCGACGGCGACATCCATGGCCAAATATCTGCAACAGAGCGAAAAGGCGGCGATACTCCCGAAGGGAGTCGCGCTGGAGTACATAGAGCTGTTCCTCTGGGCCATGGAGCAAACAGATTCACCGAATCTGATCGTGAGGGAGCGGTGGTGGGAGTATCGATCCCAGATGGAGCATCCACCAGAGATTGAAGGATCGATCATCTATAGGGTGCCGTTTGTGAGGGTGTCCTGCCAGAGCGAGCCTGTGGAGTCTTCGTCGACCGAACCCAACTGCAAGGGGAGAAAAGCAGTTGGCCCGATGACGCTTCCCCGCCATCGTCTCCCTCGCCGTTCACATCGTCTCACGGGGCGGCTGTCTGCCGCCGAGGAATAGGAGGGGGCTGCCCCCCCCAGCCCAATAGTCGGGCAGGTTGTGAATTGTCAGGAGGAGCTTAGGGTTGTCAGTATTTGCAGGTTGTGAATTGTGTTTTGTGTGGTGTATTTTGAGAGTACTTTCAGATATGAATGTCTTTTGAATTTCAGATTTGCAGTATTGAGCATATGAAGAATTTTATGAATTCTAGAGATCTATTTTTAGCATTTAAAAAAATGTAGTTTCATAGGAGTATAAAAGTGCAGACGAGAAGAAACTGCAAGTTTCAGTTTCAGATAAGAAACTGCAAGTTCAGTTTCAGATAAGAAACTGCAACTTTTAGAAGCAGAGCATTTATATTAACACGGCCTTTTCAAACAGGGTTAACATCATGTTGGAAGTTTTATTCATGGTCCAAAATGGAACTACCAGCCAGTTAACATCATGCTGATCAACATTCATGCATAGCACATCTTCATATGATGCACAGTCAAAATGCCCACACAATGTCGAGTGTGCGAAACATAGAGAAAACGAGGGACGAAGTTTTGGCAAGTGTTGGACGTGGGTTTGGGCTGCCCCGTCTAGGCTTTCGTTTTTAACATGCGCAGCCCATGACCTCAGATGGGAGGGCCTGTTTGTATTTTCTTAGGGCCGTCATGTATCGACCGGCCTATGGACCTCCCATCCGAGGTTTTATTTTTGGCAGCCCAATTTATATATTTTTTTGAAGAAAACGCAGAGGTCTGTTCTATTTTTCTATATAAGAATAGGAACGCCAGGTCCAACTTATGTTTCCCTTTAACTATATTATATCTATTTAAATTATTTTATATGTTATTATATATTATTTTTATTGTCATCATATATTTAACAGATACTTACATATGTAAGAAAACAATATCCCACATCTTATTAACTTATAAGAATAATTTCTTAACAAATAAAATCCTGGATTGTTTTGGCACGAAAATCCTAGTGATTGTGTACAAAAGCTTGGTAAGATTTAAGGACGAATGTAATAATATCACTTATTATTTAAATATATTTATAACAAAATGCTCAGCCCCTTTTTATTTCTTGATAACATCGCTGGCCCAACCCAACATTATAATTAGAATCAGCCCAGCAAAATCGTGTATTTCGATAAAGTGCAAATGGCCTGTAATTTTTTAGGAAATAAAATAAATGGGCCGCATGGACGCTACATTATTTGTTCAACCAGCCCAGCTAATGGCTGTAATTCAAAAAAAAGATCAAATTGACTGTAAATTCTACCGCGCAAAAAAAAGACTGTAAATTCTGAAAAAATGGGTTGAATACGTGCCGCATTTTTGGAGGTTGAAATGCGGGCTAATAGGTCGAAGCCAACGTAAGTTGTTGTCAATTTAGTCAACAAATGATTCTGACATGTTAGCCGTTGGATTTACATCCAACGACCGACATCCATCTTCAATCTCTCGTCTTCTTCCTCCAGCGCCGCCGGGACCGCCTCCCACCTCCTGCTGCTAGCAGCTCTGCTTAGCACGCTTCGCTATGGAGCGCTACTCCACCGTTGGCCAGGCTATCCCTCCACCCCTCCACACCTCCTGTTCTTCTCCACCTACTACCAAACCACACCGCACTAGAACCAGTTAACCCTCGTACACCTCTCCGTCTGCGACTCTACTCCCGCGTCATCCCATCTCTGGCTCGTTGCTGTCCGGGGCCTCGCCGTTGTCCACCACCTTGGATGCGCTCGGCGTGGCGTGGTCAACATGGTCAATGAACGACACCATCGGAAGTAGACTGTGCGTGGAGAGGCTGACAGCTGGGTCCACGGCCGCACACAAGGAAATGCCTCCTTATTACGCACAAAGTAATGATTCCTCCACCTGACATATGGGACCCACCGGAAGGGCCTCTGTATTTCGCGAAAAAACGTGCCCCCCGCTGACATGTCGGACCCACCAGCTATCTTCGCACGCAAGGAAGTGCCTCCTTATTACGCACAAAAAATGAATACTCCCCCTGCCAGCTGGAATCCAGCATACTGGGAGGCTGACTTGTGGGCCTACCAAGTTGACGGGAACGGAGGGCTTTGTCAACTTAGTCAATATGAACAATTCTAGCTCCTGTTACCATACGATGTTCATCCCACGGTCGTAGTGCTTCTTCAACCTCTTGTCTTCTTGCTCCAGCCGCCCAAACCAGCGTCAGTCATGCCGCGTGCTCCTGCCTCCCGTGGCCGGCTGTGATGCTGCGGAGGCCTCACCGCCCCCTACTACTCCCACCGCTGGCCAGGCCATCCCTCTACTCACCCACACCCCCTGTTATTCTGTGGCGACAGCAACCTCACACCGAAGCCGAACCAGTGAACCCTCGTACTCCTCTTCATGTGGGCATCCACTGTTGCGTCTTCCCCGGCTCCGAGTCGTTCCCTTCCTAGGCCTCGCCATCATCCACCGCTGTGGTTCTCTTGGCGCGGCGTGGTCAACGTGGTCAAGGAACGACTTCCATCGGACATGGACTGTACATGGAGAGGCTGACAGCTGGGTCCACGGCCGTAGCAAGTAAGTGCCTCCTTATTATGCGCAAAATAATGATTCCTCCACCTGACAGCGGGGACCCACCGGACGGGCCACCGTACTTCGCGAAAAAACGTTTCCCCCTGACTACTGGGACCCACTAGCTACATCTTCGCACACAAGGAAGTGCGTCCGGGCAAAAAAAAACCATTCGCCCCCCTTACTGTTGGGACCCACCAACTACATCTTCGCACGCAAGGAAGTGCGTCCGGGCAAAAAAAAACGATTCGCCCCTGACTGCTGGGACCCACCAGCTACATCTTCGAACGCAAGGAAGTGCGTCCGGGCAAAAAAACGATTCGCCCCCTGACTGTTGGGACCCACCAGCTACATCTTCGCATGCAAGGAAGTGCGTCCGGGCAAAAAAAACGATTCGCCCCCTGACTGCTGGGACCCACCAGCTACATCTTCGCACGCAAAGGAAGTGCGTTCGGGCAAAAAAATAACGATTCATCCCTCTGACTGCTGGGACCCACTAGCTACATTTTCGCACGCAAGGAAGTGCCTAATAGTCGGGACCCACCTGGTCGAAGCGTACGTAGCATTGTCATTCTGGTCGCGAACGTGTACGTACATATATACTGGTCGATGTAGAGGCGCGTACGTGTCATAGTAGAGGCGCGCACGTAGCATGTACACGTACGTACAGCGGCCAGGGTGCAAGAAAGAAAATACGGCCACATACATACATACAGGCGGGGTATCGAATGCCTACTCGCGCATACGTAAGGCGAAGGCTCGTGTACATGGCTGGGTCAGAACGGAGAAACATCATCGTCGTCGTGTTCATGGGGAGGCAACGGAATGCGCCGTGTTCATGGGGAGGCAACAAAATGCGTCGTGTTCATCGGGAGGCAACGGAACGCGTGGGAGCCAACCAGCTGGGTCGGAACTGAATGCGTGGTCATGTTCATTGGGAGGGCTTGGACGGAACAGGCGATGGAAACAAGGCCTGGCGTACCGCACAAAGGAGGAAACGGCCTTGTGTTCGACTGGCCACGTTTGAAACGGAATCCCGTTCATCGGGAGAGTGTGGCGTACCGCAAAACGGACGAAGCGGACCTCCTACGGTCGAAACGAGGGTCCTGTTGATCGGGAGGGGTGTGGCGTACCGCAAAACGGACGAAACGGACCTCCTACGGTCGAAACGGGGGTCCTGTTGATCGGGAGGGGTGTGGCGTACCGCAAAACGGACGAAACGGACTTGTGTTGGAGCACTATGGTCGAAACGGGGTCCTGTTCATCGGGAGGGGTGTGGCGTACCGCAAAACGGTAATCCACGGGATACTGTTCATCTCCACCGTGGACCTCCTACAGCCTCCACGGGCTACCGTCGACCTCCTAGCCTCCACGGGCTCCTGTTCATCCAGCCTCCACCGCACGCTACTCCACCAGCTACTGTTCAACCACCCCTCCACCGTCTAATGTTCATCCAGCCCTCTACACCACGTTAACCACCCCTCCACGGGCACCCCTCCACCGTCTACTGTTCATCCAGCCCTCCATACCACGGGGTCCTGTTCATCCAGAGGCACCACCACCGCTCACTATTCATCCAACCCCCCCGCAATGCACACTGTTCATCCAATCGATCGGCTTCAGTTAGCAGCAGTAGCAAAGGAATCGCTCGATCAGGTTCAGTTAACAGCCATCGATCGATCGCTCGGGTTCAGTAACGTGTAGCTTGCAGTGCAATCGCTCGGGTTTAGTTAGAGCCCAACACCTCGCTCGGGTTCAGTTAGAGCCAACTCCTCGCACACACACGCGTACGTGTATGAGAGAAACACACACCGCTCGGCCCCCGACCTCCCACCGTAACCGGCAACTCCCTGAAATTTTCCTCCCCCTCGCTTCTACCATGGTTTTTTCCGTCATGGACGACCCAAAGAATGTCATGCAGCTGCATCTCCGGCCCATCCAGGATGAAAAGCCCATTTTCTGTCATGATTTTTTGTCATAGAAGTAGGAGCTTACCACATCTATGATGATACCGGGTTTTGTCACAATTATCGTCATAGAAGTGTCATATGTATGACAATTTTTTTTTCATTCGGCCCAAAATATCACGGATGTGTCTTTTCTTTGTAGTGTACACGTCCGCAAGGATGCCAAGCCTATCCGTCAACCCCTACGTTGCTTTTCAGAAGAAAAGAGAAGAACCATCAGTGAAGAGGTTGCCAAGCTACTCGTAGCCGGCTTCATCATGGAAGTGTTTCACCCCGAGTGGCTGGCCAACCCAGCCCTCGCCCTGAAGAAGAACAACACTTCGCGCATGGGCATGGACTACACCATCCTGAACAAGGCCTGCCCCAAGGATCCTTTTGCCCTCCTGTGGTTTGACCAAGTCATCGACTCCACCGTCGACTGTGAGCTCCTGTCCTTCCTGGATGCTTACTCCGGCTATCATGAGATCAAGCTGGACCCGGCCGATGCCCTGAAGAGGTCCTTCATCACGCCCTTCGGGGCGTACTGCTACATCACCATGTCGTTCAGCTTGAAGAATGCCAGTGCCACCTTCCAGTGCTCCATGCAGAAATGCCTGCTGACGCAACTCGGGCGTAAAATCCACGTCTACCTAGACGACATCATGGTGAAGACCAAGCAGCACCTCACGCTCCTTTGACCTGAGGGATACCTTTGCCAATCTGCGCGATACCGGATCAAGCTCAACCCGGAAAAGTGTGTTTCCGGCGTGCCGGCCAGGAAGCTGCTTTGCTTCCTCGTCTCGGAGCGCGACATTGAGGCGAAACCAGAGAAAATTAAGGCCATCGAACGCATACGCAAGCCAACTCAGCTGCGTGAGGTCCAGAAGTTCACCGACTGCTTGGCCTGGGTCAGTCGGTTTCTTAGCCGGTTGGGCGAGAGGGCCTTGCCCCTATATTAGCTGGTGAAGAATATGTCGCCGTTCGAGTGGAACGACCAGGCAGATGAAGCGTTTTGGGATCTCAAGCGCATGCTCTTCACTACAACCGTACTGGCCTCACCGTCCGATAAGGAGCTGCTGTTGCTATACATCGCCGGCACCTCGCGGTCGGTCAGGACGGTGCTAGTGGTCGAGCGACCAGAGAAGGGCAAGATCCAGTCCATCCAGCGCCCGGTCTACCACCTGAGCGACATGCTTTCCACCTCCAAGCAGAACTACCCGTACTACCAGAAGATGTGTTACAGCGTGTACTTTACCACAAATAAATGGAAGCAGTATTCCAAGAGCATGTCATCACCGTGGTCTACACATCCCCCATCGGTGGTATCATGGGCTACCGGATGCCTCTGGCCGGGTTGCCAAGTGGGCTATCGAGCTAGCCGCACACACCATCCTCTACGAGCCACGCACCATGATCAAGTCCCAAGCGCTGGCCGACTTGCTCTTTGACTGGATGGAGACCCAGTACCTGCCGGCACCGCCGGATTCAACGCATTGGCGCATGCACTTTGATGTCTCCAACATACGCCCCAGCTTGGGAGCCGGCATCGTTCTGTCTTCCCCAAAGGGCGACCGGCTTTGGTGCATGCTCCAGATCTACTTCGCCGCCTCCAACAATGTTGCCGAGTACGAAGCCCTTGTGCATGTCCTTCGGCTTGCAAAGGAACTTGGCATCCGGCGCATCCTATGCTTCGGCGACTTAGACCTGGTGATGCATCAGTGTTCCGGCGAGTGGCATGCCCGACACACAAACATGGCAAGCTACCGCTTCCTGGTCTAGTAGGTCCCTGGAACCTTCGACGGTTTGGAGTTCCTCAATGTCCCGCGCAGATAATGAAGCTGCCAACACGATAGCCAAGAATGACTCATCCCGACAAGCCATACCATCCGGCATCTCCCTCAAGCACTTGGGCAAGCCGTCCATCAAGCTGTCTCCGGATTCCGTGTCAATCTTCATCCCGGACGACCCTGCGGCGCCCCTCCCCAACCCGGACCTGGGGCCTGCCGACCCAAGCTGGGGGGCTGCCGCCCCCAACCCGGCCCTAGGGGCTACGGAACCCAGCCCGGGGAGTGCGATTCCGGCCGGGGGGCTGCTGATCTCGGCCCGGGGGATGCCGATCCCGGCCCGGGGGCTCTCATGCTCAACCCGGCCACCGTCATCCCTGAAGCGGTGGCTGCCGCCTCCGGCTCGGGGGCTGCCGCCCTAGAACCCCTCATGACAGCCGTCTTCACCATGGTGACAGCTCCGTCATGGCCCCAACCAATCTTAGCATTCCTGGAGGACGAAGTCCTCCCCATGGACAAGACCGAGGCCCAGCAAGTGCAACGCCGGGCATCCACCTACAACATCATCAACCATGACTCGTCAAGTGCAGCGCGACATGCGTGTTCTAGCGTTGCGTCGAGCAGGACAAGGGCATAGAGATCCTCCTCGACATCCATTAGGGCGAGTGCAGGCACCACGCTGCCTCCAGGTACCTGGTGGACAAGGCTTTCCGCCATGGTTTGTATTGGCCCACGGCCCTAAAAAACGCCGGGTCACTCGTCCTCAAGTGTGAGGGATGCCAACGCTTTAGCAAGCGCACCCATCAGCCGGTGTCGTCCTTGCAAACCATCCCGATCACCTGGCCCTTTGCGGTCTGGGGGCTCGACATGGTCGGACCTTTCAAGACGGCCCAAGGCTGCATGACACACTTGCTGGTGGCAGTCGACAAGTTCACCAAGTGGATCGAGGTGCGACCGATCAAGAAGCTGGATGGGCCAACAACTGTCCTGTTTGTCAAAGACATCATGGTGCACTACGGCATCATGCACAACATCCTCAAGGACAACAGCCCCAACTTTGCCAAGGGTACCCTAGCGCAATACTGATGCGTCTACGGCATCTGGCTTGACCTGGCCTCCTTGGCCCATCCGCCAACAGCTAGGTCGGGTGGGCCAACAGCCTTATTCTATCCGACATCAAGCCACGGCTCATCGAGCCCCTCTTCCGTTCACCCGGCAGCTGGCTCCATGAGCTGCCGACCGCCCTTTGGAGTCTCCGCACAATGCCAAACCGGTCGACCGGGTTCACACCGTTCTTCCTCGTCTACAGAACAGAAGACGTCATCCCTGTCGGAGTAATGGGCCACGGGTAGGCTAACCCGAGTCCCTGAACCTTTCAAGACATCAGGGCAGGCTGCGCCCCACGAGCCCCAAGACGACGAGCCGACTTCCGAGAGTCGGCGGCGACGCTACCGACTGCCCCTCGCGGCCGAGTCCCAGGGACGACTCCAAGATAAGCCGGCTCCTGGCCGGCGACTTCCGGAGAAGCCAGCTGTAGGGAGTCGGCCCGCGACTCCAACCACCTCGTGCCTTCGTGATAATGAACGGGACGGGGAACGGCCACCACGCGGCCCATTCCTGCCCCGTTTATCGAGGGCAGGCATGGCCACAGTGCGCCGTACCGGCGGAGATCTCCATCCGGCGCGGCACTGTTGCCACGCCAGCCCTGACATCAGCCCCTGTGGGCGGAGCCCTGTGCCCATGATGGCCTGTCTGTACGACCCAGAGACGGTGTGTCCCACCAGTCGGCGGGAGTACAGAAGACGGCGAGAGCGCCACAAGACGGACCCGTTGGGAGTCGGCCCCCAGGAGTCGGTTGGCCCCTCCCACGGGCCCCACACGCCATTAACCAGACACGACGGGGAATGGCAACAGTGATCGCCCGTCAGGCGGCGGCACTATTGCCATGACCCCATGACCAAGCCAGCGACATTAGCAGCACGGCTACAGTGATCCGCAGCCAGCAAGACCCGCCCACGGCAGACAAGGGCTGTCGGCCCCGTACCAGGCAAGTCGGCGGGGCCCACTAGTCGGCGGAGAAGACGGCGGCCTGAGAGACTGACGGCTGGGACCCGCGCCCAGCCGGTTTTACCATTGTACCCCTGGGGGGTAGGCCTATATAAACCCCCCAGGGCACCCATGCAAAGGTTTCGAATCCATTAGCACTAGAGCCGATCATATAGGAAGGAGGGAGTTAGCCTTGCTTTCTCCTACCTCCAGAAACAGCTCAAGGAGCAACCTTGTACTCACTTTGCCTTAGTGATCATGCACAGACCCCGCAGAGCAGCAGTAGGGGTGTTATCTCCTCGGAGAGCCTTGAAGCTAGGTAAGATCCGCCGGCGTGCATGTCTTCGCCTCATCTCGTTTCCAGGCACCGGCGATGTTCTACTCGCCCCCACCATGATAAGCCATCCCTTGGCATATGTCGCACCTAACCCCCAACATTTGGCGCCCACCGTGGGGTATGGTGCACCATCGTCCGGAGACCTGTTCTGGACGGGAACCCTATTCCTCCCTGGCGAGCGTAGCCAGCCAGGCACGCCAGACAGAGTCTGCGTCGACGCGCTGCGCGGCGCTAAGGTCGCCTGCGCAGCCAGCTGCCTCGCCGAACTTGTCAGCGAGGTTCACTTCTCCGACGAGCCTGCATTCGATGCAGGAACGGGCGGCCCCGAGAGCCTCCTCGCGGGCCTCCTCGACCAACTCCACGTCACCGGCGAGCCTGCCGTGAACTTGGAGTCCGTAGGCTCCACCGACCCAATGCTGGTCAACTCCGACGCCGCGTCGCTCGACGCGTTCCCCACCAACGTGGTGGTCTACGACGAGCCGCTCCCTCATGAGGAGAGAGGCAGAAGCGCCATCACGGAGGTGCTCGTCATCAGTCATGGCGAGAATTCCGGTGAGGGAGCTCATGACCCACTCGATGCGGCTCTACGAGACCTGACCGCACCTATTCTGGAAGATGCAGACGCCAAAATACTGGAGGCGTGCCGCCTACAGATTGTCAAAGGCGCAAAGAAGCTGGCAAGCATGAGACGCTTGTCAGAAGCCTACCAGCGTGAGATGGATCGCGCTGTGCACGGCTCGCCGGCCCCGACTGGGCCTAGCCGCCTAGGCGCGGTCCAGCAGTGCGGCATGGCCATCGCCAACCTGTTCGGGGCCAATCACCCCGTGTACGCCACGCCTGCGGAGAACATCCGCGCTGCCCAAGCGAAGGCGGACGAGCTAAACAACTTCGAAGGTGAAGAGCGCCGCCTGATGACGGAGCGAGTCCAGTGGCTCCTCAAAGCGGCTGCCGCGTAGAATGAAGCCGGCTGCCGCACAGAGGCGCCGCAGCGAGCAAAGGATGACCTGCCTCCCCACCGAGATCAAGGCGCAACATCTCGGACACCGACTGGCCGTGTCCGCGAAAGAAAAGACAAGGATCCGGCTGTCAGCCATAGTCGGACTCGCATCACCATCGAGCGCGACCAAGACGGCCGCCCAAGAGCAGTGGAACGGCGGGACGACTAACCGCCTCCGCCACCTCGAAGAGAAAGGCGAGTCTCCCCGCCACCCGTTGAGCATCCGACTCTCGGCGACCGCCTTGGCCGCTGAGAGGGAGTCGGAGAGAATGACGCCCGCCACCGGATCGACCGACTCCACCAATCCCTAGCGCTGGAAGAAGAAGACGAGTTGGGTCCGCCCTGTTTCGGACCACGCATCCAAGACGAGGCCTTTCCCAAGGGGTTCATGCTCCCTCGAGATACGCCCAAGTACACCAGCTCGGTAAAGCCGTAAGACTGGCTGGTTGACTACTCCATGGCCGTCAACATAGCAAACGGCAACAAGCGTGTTGCCGTAAAGTATGTTCCGCTCATGCTCCAGGGCACGGCCCGGACATGGTTGAACAGCCTGAAGCCCCGCAGCATCAACAGCTTGGTCGACTTCACCGAGGCCTTCATCCGCAACTTCAGAAGCACGTACAAGTGACCCCCAAGCCTCGCCAGCTTTCCTTGTGCGTGCAAGGCCCCGACGAGTCAACTCGCGACTACCTCACGCGCTGGGCCGAGCTTCGGAACTCCTGCAAGGGCGTGCACGAGGTGCAGGCTATCGAGTACTTCACCGCCGGGTGCAGAGAAGGCACCCTCCTCAAGCACAAGCTCCTCTGCGACGAGCCGGAGACCCTCGACGAGCTGCTGATCATAGCAGACAAGTACGCCACAGCCGACTCCTCCATGAAGGCGGAGATTCAAGTTAGTGCGACTGGCAAAGCTGCCCCTCAGGCTCCCAGAACTCCGGCTGGAGACGCCAGTCGGTGACAACAACAGAACAATCACAAGCGCAAGGCCCCACAGCCGGCAGGTCGCGACAGTCGAAGACCAGCAGCCGGAGGAGCAGCCTCCGACCAAGCGACAGAAACGCGACAAGTCCAACTGGTTGCCGGCCTTCTCTTACGAGCAGACTCTAGATGGTCCCTGCAAGTTCCACAGCGGCACGAAGCCGTCAAACCATACCACCCGGAAGTGCCACTGGCTCACTAGGATCGCCAAGGGAGACGGCCTCCTTCCTCCCCCGCCTGCTGGGCCGCCGCCTCCACCGCCACCCCAGCAGCCGGCTGCTAGGCCAGTCGGCGCAGTACGAGATAAGTACCCAGAAGAGCATGGAGCCTATGTGGTGTTCACCAGTGTGGCTGATGATCGACGCAGCAGGCGGCTGCAGCAGCAAGAAGTAAATGCAGTAGCATCAGATATTCTAGAGTTAATGCATTGGTCCGAGAAGCCTATTAGTTGGAGCAGAGCTGATCACCCAGAGGTGATGCCGAATCCGGGCTCCTACGCCCTGGTTTTAGGTGCCACCTTGGCCACAGATAGGCGGGCCGCTCGCTTATCGCGAGTGCTAATAGACGGAGGCAGTAGCATCGACATCCTGTACAAGGATACCATGGAGAAGTTAGGAATCAAGCAAAGACAGCTTCAGAACAGCCAGACTGTGTTCCACGGCATTGTACCTGGCCTTTCCTGCTCACCAATCGGCAAGATCCTGATAGACGTCCTCTTTGGAGACAAAGATCATTTCCGCCGAGAGCCAGTTTGGTTTGAAGTGGTGGACCTCGAAAGCCCGTACCATGCGTTGCTTGGCCGACCTGCTTTGGCCTAGTTCACGGCGGTCCCCCACTACGCCTACCTCAAGATGAAGATGCCGAGTTCAAAGGGGATCCTGACCGTAGCCGGCGACTACAAAAAGTCATCCGCTTGCGCGGTAGAAAGCAGTCGGCTAGCCAGGTCCCTGGTGATCGCAGCTGAGAAGCGGCTTCTTGATCGGGTTGTGGCGATGGCCGGCAAGCAGCCTGAGATGTCGCCCGACCCAAAGGAGTCGGAAGCTGAGGGTTCGTTTAAGCCGGCGAGGTACCGGAGAGGTACGCTGTCATGGGTACAAACCTTGACAGCAAATAGGAAGGCAAGCTCGTCGATTTCCTCCGTGAGAATCGAGACATCTTCGCGTAGTCCCCTAAGGACATGCCAGGTGTACCAAAAGAATTCGCCGAGCACAAGTTACATGTCCGACCTAATGTGAAGCCCGTCAGGCAGCCCTTGCGCCGCTTGTCAGAAGAGAAGAGAAGAGTTGTTGGAGAAGAGATAGCCCGGCTCCTGGCAGCCGGCTTCATTATGGAGGTGTTTTTTCCAGAATGGTTAGAAAACCCGGTCCTGGTGCTGAAGAAGAACAAGCAGTGGCGGATGTGTATCGACTACACAAGCCTCAATAAAGCTTGCCCCAAGGACCCATTCGCTATGCCGAGAATTGACCAGGTGATAGACTCCACAGCCGGATGCGAGCTGTTGAGCTTCTTAGATGCATATTCGGGGTATCACCAGATCAAACTGAACCCGGCAGACAGACTGAAGACTGCCTTCATCGCGCCGTTTGGAGCCTTCTGCTACCTGACCATGACATTCGGCTTGAGGAATGCCGGTGCCACCTTTCAGCGTTGCATGCAGAAGTGCCTCCTCAAGAAACTCGGCAGAAACGCCCACGTCTACGTAGACGATGTGGTGGTGAAGACGGAAAAGCGTGGAACACTGCTGGAAGACCTCAAGGAAACCTTTGAGAACCTGCGCCGATTCCAGATCAAGCTCAACCCTGAGAAGTGCGTCTTCGGAGTACCAGCTGGCCAACTCCTTGGCTTCCTGGTCTCTGAACGCGGTATAGAGTGCAACCCTGTGAAGATCAAGGCCATCGAGAGGATGGAGGTACCAAGCCGACTGCTGGATGTGCGAAAGTTCACCGGCTGCTTGGCGTCAATCAGCCGATTCATCAGTCGGCTAGGCGAGATAGCTCTCCCCTTATACCAGCTGATGAAGAAGACCACCTTTTTCGAGTGGATCCACAAGGCGGATGAAGCATTTATCTAGTTGAAGAAGATGTTGACTACTCCCCCTGTGCTGGCGGCTCCGACTCCTAAAGAGCCCATGCTCCTATACATTGCCGCCACCAGCCGGGTAGTCAGCACAGTCATCGTAGTTGAGCGCAAGGAGGAAGGCAAGGTGCTCCCTGTCCAGAGACCGGTATATAACCTGAGCGAGGTATTGTCGACCTCCAAGCAGAACTACCCCCACTACCAGAAGATGTGCTACGGTGTGCATTTTGCTGCCAAAAAATTGAAGCCTTACTTTCAAGAGCACCCAATACCTATGGTCTGCACAGCTCCACTGGCCGAGATCATTGGAAGCCGAGATGCTTCGGGCCGAGTGGCCAAATGGGCCATAGATTTGGCCCCCTACACCATCTACTACCAGCCCCGCACCGCCATCAAGTCGCAAGCACTGGCCAACTTCCTTGTCGACTGGGCCGAGACCCAGTACCTACCACCAGCACCTGACTCCACCCATTGGCGGATGCATTTCGACGGCTCCAAGATACGCATCGGCTTGGGAGCCGGCGTTGTCCTCACTTCCCCTAAAGGCGACAAGCTCAAGTATGCGTTGTAGATCCACTTCGCCGCCTCCAACAACGTCGCCGAATACGAGGCGCTCATTCACGGGCTCCGGCTTGCCAAAGAACTCGGCATTCGTCGGATCTTGTGTTATGGCGACTCCGATTTGCTGGTCCAGCAGTCATCTGGCGACTGGGACGCCAAAGATGCAAACATGGCGAGCTACCGTTTCCTGGTACAGCAACTCAGCGGACATTTTGAGGGGTGTGAGTTCCTTCACGTGCCAAGAAATGACAACGACCAAGCAGATGCCCTGGCACGAGTCGGCTGCACCCGCCAAGCAATACCATCCGGCGTCGCCCTTCAGCGCCTCCTCAAGCCGTCTATCAAGCCTTCACTAGAATCAGACTCCATCTTTGTGCCGGCTCCCCCCGAAGAAGTCGGATCCCACTCAAGATCCCCAGTAGACGGCACAAGAATTCTTATGAATAGCTCCAATAACACCGTAGTTGAAGCCGGACCGGGGACTTCAGAACCCGGCCCGGGGACTGCGGCGACCAGGTCGAAGACTCCAGAGCTCGGCCCAGGGACTGCGCTAGTCGGCTCGGGGACTGCGCCAGTCGGCCCGGGGACTTCAGCGATCCAACAAGCGGTCGCGGACTCCAGCCCGCCGCCTCCCAGCCCAGCCGCCCTCGTCCAAGTTGCAGTGGTGGCAATTGAAGAAATAGCAGCACCCTCATGGACCCAGCCCATCCTCAAGTTCCTAGTAAACAAAGAGCTGCCAAACGATGAAACCTTGGCTCGGCAAGTGCAACGCCGAGCGGCAGCCTACACCATAGTCAACAGAGAGCTGGTCAGGCGCAGCGTCACTGGTGTCTACCAGCGCTGCGTCGAACCAGAGCAAGGCCAAGCAATTCTCAAAGACATCCATCAAGGCGAGTGCGGCCACAATGCGGCCTCACGAGCACTCCTCGCCAAAGCCTTTCGACACGGTTTTTTCTGGCCAACTGCCCTAGAAGAGGCCAAGGAATTATTCCAAAAATGCAAGGGGTGCTAGAACTTCCGCTCCAAGCCGCATCAGCCGGCTTCCGCACTCAAGACTATCCCCATCGCCTGGCCCTTTGCGGTTTGGGGCCTGGACATGGTGGGACCATTCAAGGTGGCACGAGGTGACCTAACTCACTTACTTGTCGCGGTGGACAAGTTCACCAAGTGTATAGAAGTAAAGCCCATCAAGAAGTTGAATGGTCCGACTGTAGTGACTTTCATCTCCGACATCACAATTCGGTACGGCATACCACACAAAATCATCACCGACAATGGCACAAATTTCGCCGAAGGCGCCTTGGCCGGTTTCTGCGCGACACAGGGCATCCGACTGGACTTAGCGTCTGTTGCCCATCCGTAGTCAAACAGCAAGGTGGAGCGAGCAAATGGCCTCATCCTATCTGGCATCAAGCCTCAACTGGTCGAACCACTGGAGCGTTCGGCTGGCTGTTGGCTTGAGGAGCTGCCGGCCGTCCTTTGGAGTCTGCGCATGACTCCAAACAAGTCAACCGGCTTCATGCCTTTCTTCCTCATCTACGGTGTTGAAGCCATCATCCCAACGGACATAGAGTTCGACTCCCCGTGAGTCACCATGTACAGCGAGGAAGAAGCAAAAGAAGCACGTCAAGATGGCGTCGATCTGCTGGAAGAGGTCCGGCTGTTGGCACTCAGCCGGTCCAGCATCTACCAGTAGATCCTGCGCCGATACTACAACAGGAAGGTCAGGCAAGAACTTTCCAAGAGGGCGACCTTGTGCTCCGACTGATCCAGCGAACAACCGGCCAACACAAGCTGTCGACACCTTGGGAAGGCCCCTTCATTATCAGCAAAGTGCTGGGTAACGACTCCTACTACCTGATCGACGCTCAGAAGCCCCGAGCACGCAAGAGAGACGACTCCGGCAAATAGTCGGAACGGTCATGGAATGCAAATCTTCTCCGAAGATTTTACAGTTGATGCAGTATGTACCACGCTACCCTTTGTATTAAAGTACCAAGACTTTGAGCCCCCCGAGACGAGCTCAGGGACTGCCCTGTTTTGTTATCTGTATGATAAAGAATTATGCCTTCGAGTATGCTACTCTTTGTCATGCCGCTTGGCACCGGGTTCGACTAGTCGGCCCGGGGACTCACCGCCTTGCACTATGAAATGCTTCCTGCAGTCGTACAAGTAGTGTGTGGTGCCTGTCGGTGTCAAAACCGGCGGATCTCGGGTAGGGGGTCCCGAACTGTGTGTCTAGGCGGATGGTAACAGGAGACAAGGGACACGATGTTTTACCCAGGTTCGGGCCGTCTTCATGGAGGTAAAACCCTACGTCCTGCTTGATTAATATTGATGATGTTTATTACAAGAGTGGATCTACCACGAGATCAAGGAGGCTAAACCCTAGAAGCTAGTCTATGGTATGATTGTTGTAATGGATGTTGTCCTACGGACTAAGGCCCTCCGGTTTATATAGACATCGGAGAGGGCTAGGGTTACATAGAGTCAGTTACAATGGTAGGAGATCTACATATCCGTATCGCCAAGCTTGCCTTCCACGCCAAGGAAAGTCCCATCCGGACACGGGACGAAGTCTTCAATCTTGTATCTTCGTAGTCTTGGAGTCCGGCGGACGATGATAGTCCGGCTGTCCGGACACCCCCTAGTCCAGGACTCCCTCAGTAGTGCCTGAACATGGCTTCAATGACGATAAGTCTGGCGCGCATAATGTTCGGCATTGCAAGGCGGGTTCCTCCTTTGAATAATCCATAGAAGATTGTGAACACGAGGATAGTGTCCGGCTCTTCAAAATAAGTTCCACATTCCACCGTAGAGAGAATAATATGTGCACAAGTTCAATCTGCTGATGTATTCTGCGGCATGACGTCACACCACTACCAAGCTTTTACTTTAATCGTTTTTTATTATACCACCTCAGCGCGTTTAGCGAAGCGGTTTCCTTGGCACGTCTTGTCGAAGCAGAGATCGTGTTCCCCTTATTCCGGGATTCTCATCAATACAGACGTGGGTAACCCAACCGCGCCATTGATGGTGGCGCTTGGGAGATAAGCGAGTTTTATCAGGCCGGTGGGGATGTATAGTCTTCGTCCGCCTATATATAAGGGGATAAGGATCCGCCTTTTTACCTACGCCTTCTTCCTCCTTTGCTTATCCATCTCCGCGCACTCGAGCTCCAGCGCCCAAGTTCGCGCATCTCATCTCAACCTTCTCCGACCATGTCTGGAGCGGGAGGTAAATGGTTGGCCTCCACCGTTAAGGAGGAGCACATCGCTAAACTGCGCAGCACCGGATACCTTTCCGGCGACATCGCGCACCGGCTGCCCGACAAGGGGCAGCTCATCCCCACCCCCAGGCCCCATGAGAGGGTCGTATTTCTCCCCCACTTCCTCCGCGGACTGGGCTTTCCTCTTCACCCCTTTGTTCGGTGGCTCATGTTCTACTACGGCCTGGATTTCCATGATCTGGCGCCGAACTTCATCCTCAACATCTTGGCGTTTATCGTCGTGTGCGAGGCCTTCCTCTGCATCCAGCCCCACTTCGGCTTGTGGCTCAAGACCTTCAATGTCAAGCCGAAGGTAGTGAAGGGCACGCAGGCGGAGTGCGGAGGTGCCATGTTGGGAAAGATGCCCAACATCCTCTGGTTCGAAGGGGCCTTCGTGGAGTCCGTCAAGGGGTGGCAGTCGGGGTGGTTCTACATCACCGAGCCGCGCGACCCTAAATGGGCGGCGGCCCCCGAGTTCAAATCTGGTATCCCTGTGCAGCTCACCTCCTGGAAAGAGAAGGGCTTGCTATGGGGTAGTTTGAAGGAGCTGACGGGACTCCAAGCCTGTATCCAGAAGCTGGTGAACAAGAAGCTCAGGCTTGTTAATGTGGTCCAAGTCATGCTCATCCGCCGGATTCTCCCATGCCAAGAACGGGCATTCAACCTGTGGGAGTTTGATCCGGCACAGCACCAGGCACTGAGCGGGCTCTTCGACACGACGTACGAAGGCGCCTGGAGGGTGCTGTCTAAGGGCGCTGAAGCCCCCGCATCCGCGACGGAAGATCACGGATTTCACTCGCAGCGTCCAGCTGACGAGGTAAGTGATTCTACCCCTTTATGGGACACTTGTTGTTAATTGTTCGACCTTAAGCGGGTTTCAATCTCCCTTTTCCTTTGACAGGAATGGATGAAGAAGGCCGAGCAGCTCATCTGCCCGGCTCCCATGCCAGAAGACCCAGTGGACGCCCGTCTAGCGGGGCTGCTGGTTCCGGCACCGCACGTGGTGCCGGAGAAGAAGGCCAAGAAGGTGGCCACGTGTACTCGAAAGAGTTCCCGTTTTCAGGTGTCCGACGACTCCGAGGCGGATTCCTCCCCCGAAGATGAGGAGGAGGAAGAAGACTCTCTCCCAGAGGAGGGAGAGAGAAAGAGGAAGGCCTCCCTGGGGTCCAAGAGGGGAAGAACTATTCCCCCGGACAGCTCCGCCAACACCAACGTTGGCGATGAATAGTGGCCCTCAAGGGCCAGGCCTCCGGCGAGATCGTAAGTATCCGGATTCTTGAATGATTCATAATTTCTTTTCATGTCACATAGTGTCCTTCTAATGCCGCATACTACCTGCAGTCCGGCCGATGATGATCTCCCTGCTTCGTCGAGCGGGTCGTTGGCTCCGTCGGATGTGGATTCCATTCCGACTGCCTCCACCCCTCGCGCTGCTGAGGACGCCGAGGTGGGATCCCAGGAGAGGACCCACCAGGAGGAGGCTCCGGAGGCGCCGCAAGGCAGCCTCCCGGACTTTGCGCCGGACTCCACACCAGAACCCGCAGTGGTCCCAGAGTCCGGCAGGCGGCCCCTTCGCAAGAAGGGCAAGACCGTGACACCGGCGGCCCCCATCCAACCGGAGGCGCCGGACAACTTGTTGGAGGCGCTCAAAGGCGCTTCCATCAAGGAAGAACACCGCACTATCATGAGTGCGGTGATTCAGAAGGTTCAGCTCGCCAAGAGCGGGCTGACCGAAGCCTGCAGCAGCCTTCTAATAGGCTTTGAGGTAAGAAGTTAAAATTATGTAATGTAATACCGCATAGACAGTAGCCCCTGATGCTCGGTTCGGTGTTCGGAAAGAAAAGCCGGACTGAGGATCTAAAAAGATGTACACAGGGTTGCTAAAAATTATGTCAATATGGGTTTGCAGGCTGTGCTGCTGACCTCTGCCGCACTGACTGCGGAGGTCGATGCCTTGAAGCAGGACCTCGAGCGGTCCGAGCAAGAGCTCGGCCGTGCCAAGAAGCAGCTCGAGGACAAAGAAGGTGAGTAACACCACTTTGAATAGTTACCTTACAGAAAAGGATTTAGGTTGCAATAAAAATAACAAGTATAACGTGGGTACTGCAGGGGCCACGAACGAGGTGGCAACCCTGAAGGAGGCTGTGTCCGCGGCCGAACGCAGTGCGGCCGCGGAACGGGCAGAGCGAGAGAAACAAGAGGCACGGGTGGAGGAAGTGCGGCAAGAGCTCCAGGCTCTCATGGAAAACCATGAGAGTTTAAAGTGTGACTCAAAGACTCGAGAGTCCGAGCTTGCCTCGGCTCTCGAAAGTGCCAAAGCCACCAAGGCCGAGGCCCATAAGGCCCTTCAGGAGGTTGAGGATGTGAAGAAAATAGCGGCGGGTAAGGCATTTTTCATGCAAAGCAAGCATGTTAATGTAAACTACCTAACACTTACCCGAATTTGGAGCTCTCCAGGGGCGTTTGCAGATCTGCCTCGCAGTGTATCCGATGTCGCCGCATTCTACCGTAGCGAGGAGGGGAGCTCAACGGAGGAGGTCTTCAGGTCTCAGTATGCTGAGGCCGGCCTTTCGGTGCCCCCTAGAGACCAGCTGAAGCAGCTGGTCGAGCTCCACAAGGTAGCCGAGCAGGCCATGAAGGGCCTCATAGTCCGGCTATGGCCTAGAGAGGCCATGCCTGGGAGCTACTTCGGCCTCGTGCGGCGGCTGGTGGATGCGTGCCCCTTGTTGGAGGTCGTCAAGCGCTCCGCCTGTATTGAAGGTGCTCGTCGGGCCCTTGCCCGCACAAAGGTGCACTGGGGCAGGCTGGATGCGGAGAAGCTTATCACTGACGCGCCACCAGCGGGCAAGGAGTATCGTACGCCCGAGATGTACTATAAGACTGTCCTGAAGGGTGCCCGCAAGATTGCGGATGAGTGCCCCAGAGATGTAATTATTGAGTAGACTCGCTATGTATTATCCTGTGCGCTGAAAACTTTGTTCATATGCGCTAAGCAACGCTTGTTTGATTTAAAATATTACCTTCTGTGCGGCCGTTTATAAAATCTGAGAGATGGCAAGTCGTCGGCTTCAGCCCCCAAGCCACGAGTGCTGGGGTGTTCGGGATAAACTTGAGCACTCTTGTTCCCATTCTTGGATCCATCTAGGGAGGCGCTCAACACAACGAACAAGGCAACCGGACTTATAATGCTTGAACACTCTCACTTAGCCATAGAATTCTATAATTTTAAATTTCGGCGAAGCCCCTAGTATTCGGAAGACCGAGTTGGGGGCGCTATCCACGCCTTGGCCGGACATTATCCGGTTCTTCGCTTGATGCGACATAAGTCTTTAAGGACTCAAAAAGACCTCTCGAACAGCGACCAGTCTCTCGCCTTATCATGACAGTCAGTTTTAGCTTTCTCCACTGAGGCGCTCGCCCAGCTCAACCGGGGTGCAATCGCAGTGGTTCTCCCAGTGCCACCTTAGCCGATAGAACGGAACATAAGGTACCAAAACGTGGGAGCCGGGCAAACCCAACTATTGACCCAAGACATGATTTGGAGCCGATTCATATAATGCTATAAGTTCGGGGTGCCGCACTTGTGAAAGTGTTCGGACTTATCACACCATAATGCGGGGAACATAAGCCCCTGGTGTATTCGGCCGTAACAAAATATACGGGTGCAAGATGTCATTAGTGAACATATATGTAAAGTAGTGCAATAACAGGCAAAAAGTGCTGCATTATTTATTCAAGGGATTCTACTATGAGTGCGGAATGATGCAAATAGTGCGGTAAGCAAGGGATTGGACTAATTAAACATGTCCCCCTCCATGGGTGGGCTGCGGACTGGTGTATATAATCAAATTTAATGCTCGTAATGGAGACCACCTGAGTGTTCGTCGCGGCCTTCTTCCCTCCCTGGCTGTTGCATCGTGAGTTCGGCGGGTTCACCGCCGGACAGGGCCTCTGGTGAACGGAGTCCTGTGTACACGAAGAAGGAAAATAATGAAAAAGAGCGACACACTTGTGAGCCCCTGGTGTGGTCGAGCCGCACTCTGGGTCTGTTGTGGTCGTGCCCCTCCCCCTAGGCCCATGGTATCTCCAGAGCGCAATGATGTATGTGGATGGTTGGTCTTGCAATTATGCAAGGGCTGGGGTTGGGGCCGCATTGCTACGCGTGCACGGATCGTGCCAGGTGGTCTTGGTTGATGTTGCTTCGGGCGCGTTTGGCCGTATCCGGCCGTTTAACGGCCGGACTCGAAAATTGCCTTAGAAGGCTGCTCTGTACTTCTGCCGCGAGAGCCGCTGTGTGTTCCTCCGTTCGGAGGGAGCGTTCCGTATTTCCGTTGACCGTGATGACTCCACGAGGGCCTGGCATCTTGAGCTTGAGGTATGCGTAATGCGGCACCGCGTTGAACTTTGCGAACGCGGTTCGTCCGAGCAGAGCATGATAGCCGCTGCGGAACGGGACTATGTCGAAGATTAACTCCTCGCTCCGGAAATTGTCCGGGGATCCGAAGACCACTTCCAGTGTGACTGAGCCTGTACAATTGGCCTCAACACCTGGTATGACGCCTTTGAAGGTCGTCTTTGTAGGTTTAATCCTTGAGGGGTCTATGCCCATCTTGCGCACTGTATCCTGATAAAGCAGGTTCAGGCTACTGCCGCCGTCCATCAGGACTCTCGTGAGGTGAAATCCATCGACGATTGGGTCTAAAACCAATGCGGCAAATCTGCCATGGCGGATACTGGTCGGATGGTCTCTTCGATCGAAAGTGATCGGGCAAGAGGACCATGGATTGAACTTAGGGGCGACTAGCTCCATCGCATATACGTCTCTTAGTGCACGCTTCCGCTCCCTCTTGGGTATATGGGTTGCGTATATCATGTTTACCGTCCGCACTTGTGGGGGGAAACCCTTCTGTCCTCTACTGTTCGGTGGTCGGGTCTCTTCCTCGTCGTCGCTGTGCAGCCCCTTGTCATTGTTTTCGGCAATTAACTTGCCTGCCTGCTTGAATACCCAACAATCTCTGTTGGTGTGGTTAGCTGGCTTTTCGGGGGTGCCATGTTTCTAGCATGAGCGGTCGAGTATTCGGTCCAAATTGGACAGACCCTGAGTGGTTCTTTTGAATGGCTTCTTCCGCTGACTGGGTTTAGAGCCTCGGAATCCGGCGTTGACTGCCGTATCCTCCTTGTCGTCGCCGTTAACGCGGCGTTTATTTTTGCTTTGACGTGACCTGCCACTGTGGTCCTTTGTGTCTGGACTGCCAGCATTTTTGCTGAGGTTATTTTTGAGAGCTAGCCAGCTATTCTCTCCCGCACAGAAGCGGGTCATTAATGATGTGAGGGCTGCCGTGGATTTCGGCTTTTCCTGTCCTAGGTGCCGAGCTAGCCACTCGTCGTGGATGTTATGTTTGAAGGCTGCGACGGCCTCTACATCCGGACAGTCGACGATTTGATTTTTCTTTGTTAAGAACCGTGTGCAGAATTGCCTGGCCGATTCGTCTGGCTGCTGGATTATGTGGCTTAGGTCATCGGCGTCTGGTGGCCGCACATATGTGCCCTGGAAGTTGTCGAGGAATGTGGCTTCCAGGTCCTCCCAGCACCCAATTGACTCTGCGGGCAGGCTGTTAAGCCAATGCCGGGCTGGTCCTTTAAGCTTGAACGGGAGGTATTTGATGGCATGGAGATCGTCGCCACGGGCCATATGGATGTGAAGGAGATAATCTTCGATCCAAACCGCGGGGTCTGTCATGCCATCGTAGGATTCAATGTTTACGGGTTTAAACCCTTCAGGGATTTGATGATCCATTACTTCGTCAGTGAAGTATAGCGGGTGTGCGGCGACTCTGTATTGAGCAATATCACGACGTAGCTCAAGGGAGCATTGTCTGCTGTGTTCGGCCCGGCTGGGGTTGTTGTATCCGGCTCGACGGTATTCGTCGTGGGTCGTGTGGCGCCCACGTGATCCATATATAGATCTGGATTGCCTTGCTTTGTCCTCCAATATATCTCGCAAGTCCGGCGCGTTCCCTCTTGGCTTCGTACTTTTGGAGCGATGCCGGGGTACGGTCTTGGTGGAGGGCCTGGATGCCTCTCTGTCACCACCACGTGGTGGTCGGTCGGCCGTATTGTGCGCTGGTGATGAAGGTATGTATGCTTCCTCCTCTAATCAGGGGAGCAACTTGCGTTTTGGGTAGCTTTTGGAGGGGCGTTCGAATTCATACTCTTTGGCCGCGAGGACCTTGGTCCATCTGTCGGCCAGCAGGTCTTGATCAGCTTGAAGCTGCTGCTGCTTTTTCTTTAGGCTATTTGCTGTGGCCATTAGCCTGCGTTTGAAACGCTCTTGTTCGACGGGATCCTCGGGCACGACGAATTCGTCGTCATCAAGGCTTGCCTCGTCTCCGGAGGGAGGCATGTAATTATCATCCTCGACCTCTTCGTCTGCCGCTCTCTCGCGAGGGCTTGCTTCTGCATCCTCCTGCGCTGAATCTTGCTGGAGGGGATTGTCTTTGGCACATTCTGGGGTGTTATTATCTCCTGTGCCGGAATCTCCATTCTTGCTGTGGCGGGATTTAGAGCGGCGCCGCTGACGTTGGTGATTGGGCTATTTCTTTAAGGAATCTGCCTCCGCTGCTTCTTCGCCGTCCCCATCTTTTGGGGTGTCCACCATGTATATGTCATATGATGAGGTGGTCTTCCAGTGCCCTGTAGGCGCTGGTTCTTGTTCGTCTCCGGCATCGTTGTCCATACCGTCGATGTCTTCGGAGTCATAGTCTAGCATGTCGGTTAGATCGTCGACAGTGGCTACAAAGTGGGAGGTGGGTGGGCTTTGAATTTCTTCATCGTCCGCATCCCAACCATCCTGGCCATAATCCGGCCAGGACTCTCCGAATAGCGAGAGATGCTTTAGCGAATTTAGTATGTCGCCAAAGGGAGAGTGCTGAAAGGTGTCCGCAACGGTGAACTCCGTGATCGGCGCCCAATTGGATTCGATTGGCAGGGGCGCAGGAGGTTCGGAGTCCGACAGGGAGTCCGACACCTCGGAGTCACGAGCTTTATAGGGGACAAGGTCAGTGTTCGGCTCCATCGCCGTGGAAGTTGCAGCCCCCGAGGCGGTGTCCAGCCACCAATCCTCGATCTGGGCGATCGGCTCCGGACTAAGGGCCGGAGCGGATTCGTGTGCGGCCACCAAGGCACTGTCCGGCGGCAGAGCTAAATCATGCCCATTGTGACAGTGGGGCACGCTCGGCTGTGGCTCGAGTCCGTCGAAGATCAAGTCCCCGCGGATGTCGGTCGTGAAGTTTAGGCTTCCGAACCTGACCTGACGGCCAGGGGTGTAGCTTTCGATCTGCTCCAGATGGCCAAGTGAATTAGCCCGTAGTGCGAAGCCACCGAATACGAAGATCTGTTCGGGGAGAAAAGTCTCACCCTGGACGGCGTCGTTGTTGATTGAAGAAGCCATCGAGCTTATCAGTGACGACACAGAGGAACTCTCAATGAAAGCACCAATGTCGGTGTCAAAACTAGCGGATCTCGGGTAGGGGGTCCCGAACTGTGCGTCTAGGCGGATGGTAACAGGAGACAAGGGACACAATGTTTTACCCAGGTTCGGGGCCTCTTGATGGAGGTAAAACCCTACGTCCTGCTTGATTAATATTGATGATGTGTATTACAAGAGTGGATCTACCACGAGATCAAGGAGACTAAACCCTAGAAGCTAGCCTATGGTATGATTGTTGTAATGGATGTTGTCCTACGGACTAAGGCCCTCCGGTTTATATAGACACCGGAGAGGGCTAGGGTTACACAGAGTCGGTTACAATGGTAGGAGATCTACATATCCGTATCGCCAAGCTTGCCTTCCACGCCAAGGAAAATCCCATCCGGACACGGGACGGAGTCTTCAATCTTGTATCTTCGTAGTCTTGGAGTCCGGCGGACGATGATAGTCCGGCTGTCCGGACACCCCCTAGTCCAGGACTCCCTCAGTGCCTAAGCCGTCTCCTGTCAAAAGCCGCAGCTCGCAGAGCGACTGTTTGGTGGGATGGAGTAAGGAAGAATGGGCGCCTACATGAAAAATGGCTAAGGACTCAAAGCATAAACATAGCTTAAGCCGGCTTCCAGCCTCTCTTCGCAAAGCCGACTCTTGAGTAGTCGGCTTGCCGCTTTCTATCCAACTTGTTAAAAAGACTCTAAGAAATGGCCAAGTACTTGCCTTCCCCAAAGTAGCCAAGCATTTGATCCAGCTGCAGTCCGCAGAGCGGTCGTCCGACTGGCAAGGCGGCGACTAAAGGGAAGGCGGCAAAGGAAAAAGCCAAAGGAGCAATAAGCAAGGAAAGATAGAATTCGGATAAATATTTACATAACATAGGACCTTGGCCGAATCTTCAAGCAGAAGTTCAAAATACACCCTGCGGGTGGAATTATGCGAATTAACAAGTTCTTCAAAGATTACTAAAGCAGATAAAATAAAGGCAAGACGGCAGCCTAGGAAGCGGCAGACGGGTTCGGAGGGTCGGAAGAGACGGCGGTGTCAAGCGCCAGGGCGGTCGGCTGGGAAGTCTCGGCTTGATCGTCTCTGGCGGCAGCTGGATCGGTCGGGCGTGGCTCGTTGCTGGAGGCTCGATCGAGCTGAGGCTGGTCGCCCGCTCCGTCTTCTGATGCCTCCGTCTCGCCTCCATCCTCCGCCTGGCCTTCCTCCTCGGTGCTAGAGCCAATCACCTCCACCGAGTCCTCGTCGTAGTCCGGGTTCATCCCGAACCACTCTGGCGGCACCTCCTTGCCGTCTGCAGCCCGCTCAGGGACGAAGACGCTGGTATCTCTATAGTCGGCGATCGCCACCGCACGCTCGACGAGGGCGTCTTCCACAGCTACCAGCTCTGCCCGGGCCTCTGACCGGAACGCGGACAGCCGGTCCAGGTCCAGCCCCGGATACCACGCCTTGACGAATTCCAAGGCCCGGCGCCCTCCAACCCAGGCCGAGGAACCCTTCCAGGCCTCAAGACGGCCAGCCATGACCTCCAGCCAGTCGGCAGTCCGACTGGGAGTGCGCAGAGCCGGCATGTCTAGCCACAGGGCGGCAATCGCCTGGGCGCTGACACGTTGAAGCCGGCGCAACATCCGTTGGGACGGCCGTAGACGAGCCTCGATGCTCAGAAGCTACTCATCAAGGCTCCGGGGGGCATTGGCGGCAATCTCCACACCATTTTCCCTTCGCGCCTCACGACCAGCCTCGATGGCTTGAATGTCCGCCTGCGAGTGGCCAGGGAAGAAGTCTGCCAAGACAAAAAAGAAGCAAGACAAAGAATCAGGAGTCGGCCCGACTTATAGTCGGCGGCTCAAAGAAAGAAAGTAAAGAAACTCACCGTCGACGATGTATTCAATCTCATGGAAGCCGGAGGTCAACAGTTCCTCCTTGTCGGTCCATGAGGAGCGCTCGCTTTCAAACTCGGCCAGGAGAGCGGTCTCTTTCTTCTCCGCCTCGTCCTGCGCCTTCTTAAGCAGCTCCTTCTGCTCCGCCAGCTGCGCTGCCAGCAGGCCGCGTTCTGCGGCGAGCTTGTTGCACTCCTCCCCCTTGACGCGCAAGGCGGTGTTGCCTTTGCCCAGCTGTTCCTAAAGAGCGGCGTTGGCCTCTGAAGAACGAAAAAGGAAAAAGATGTTAAGTCATCAACAAAGAAGGTCGTCAGGAAGATCCGGCCCGACTGCTCAGCAGTCGGCCCGAATCTCGGGGACTACAGCCCGCGGGTGCGCCAGCGCGCCCCCGCGAAAAAGAAGAAGGACTCACTCCAGCTCTCCGACAAGTCGGCAGTCCGCTTGCCCAGCTCCTCAACGTTGCGGTTGAAGGCAGTGACGCGGAGGTTGTGATACTCCTGTGATAAACATTTTAGACAAAGATAAATATTTGGAACTTGCCAGATGGAGTTTCGAGCCGCCTGCTCAGCAGCCGGCCCGAAACTCAGGGACTACACCCAGTGGGTGCGCTGGCGCGCCCCCACAGAGAAGAACAAGAAAAACAGAATCAAAAGAAAAAAGCGTACCCGGATAGCTGCTCGCGACGCCAGATGCGCCTTGGTGCAGTTCTGGATGGCGTCGCCCTCGGCTCGCAGCTTCGCCTGGACGTCCAGAAGCGCCTGGTTCAGCGGGCCTATGCCGCCTCCTCGCACCCACCCAACAGGTGCAGCGCTCGTCGCCTCGGCATCTGGGATGGCCGAGCTGGCGGTGCCAGTCTCCATGGGGCGTGGCGCCGAAATCGCCTTCTCAAGGCGGCGGCGCGCTGGTGAGGCGACTTGAAGGAGTAGCTTCGCCACGGCCTCGTCCTCAGTCGGCGGCACCGGCGGGTCCGCCGGCTGTTTACCATGCGCGCTCCCAGACGGTGGCGGAGGCGGCGGTGGCGCCACGGCTGTGTCTGACATGGAGGCCTCGCCGCTTTCCCTCTCCATGAAGGGGTTCTCGGCACCTGCTTCTCCAGTCTGCCCCGTGAACTCCGGGGGCGGCGGTGCGGAGCTCAGCGGGATGACGAGCAATGCCGATTGGCGGTGCGAGGTCTCCTCAGCTCGCCATTTTGCTGTGATGACGGCTTCGGCATCTTCCAGCTTCTTCTGGGTGGAGGCCGCCGCCTTCTCGGCCTCCGCCTTCTCTAGGCGGTCGGCCTCCTCCTCGTCATGCTTCTCCTGCGCGTTTCGCTCCGTCGCCTCCCGGAGGTCGGCGGCGGGGTCAATCCATCGAGTATTGGCGGACGTCTCTACCAACCGCATTATGGAGGGGGCGGCGACCCTCTCAAGGGTAAGGGGGGCCCTGAAGCGAAGAAAGCATGTAAGAAATTTTGACAAGATTCGCCAGAAGAAAACAAGTCAAAGATGGAGCACTTACGCAGAGACGAGTGGCGGCTTTTTTACTTCCTTGCGGAAGCGGTTGGCCTTCGCGACCGCCTCCCCCCACTTGGTCGCGGCGGCCGCCCCCTTGAACTTCTTCGACCGGCCGCCAAGCGAACTCGGCCCGGCCCGACGCTTCTTCGCGCCGCCTTGACCGGCCAAGCCGGCGGAGGAACTCGCACCCGGCTGGCCGACCTTTGGCTGGTGACGTGGGGCGACTTCCCCCTCGGCGTTGTCATTAGGCCAGTCGGCGAAGGTGGCCGAGGGCCTGAAGCCGCCGGCTCCTCCTCTTCCTCCTTCGGCGTCGGTCTCCATCGCCGCCGCCCCCAAGTCGGGGTCGTCGACGTCGCTCTCCGCTCGGTCGGGGATGAACTCACGGGGCGGTCCCGTGGCGCCGGCTACAGGCTGAATGAGGGGGTTCTGACTCGAAGAAACCAAAAAGAACAAAAGTCGGATTCGGCTGCAAAAGAAAACAGAGGAACAAGAGATACAACTTACCACAGGCAGGGGATTGGCGCGCGAGTACGGCTCTTTGCCGAACTGCCAATCCGCCGCAAGATCGCAGTTCGCGATGTGGTTCACCATGTTCGCCACCTCCGCGTGGGGCATATCCTTGGTGCACATCCGACTCGGGTCCCGGTGGTCGCTCATCTGAAAGGTCAGATGAGGTCGACCTTGGACAGGGAGGACTCGGCGCGCCACGAAGGTGGCCAGCAAGTCGGCCCCGGCCAAGCCCTCTGACTGCGTCAGCACTCGGAGTCACGCGACGGCGGCGGCACCTGTGGGTGTCAGCGTCCCAGCCCGGTGGGACCAGCTGGGGAGCCTCCCAGCCGGCGCGCCGGCTTCGTAGGGTGGCAGATTGACTCAGTCGCCTTTTGGGGCGACGTTCTTCACGTAAAAATAGGACCGTTGCCACATCTTCACCGACTTGATCAGTGGAATAGAGGGGAACGGGTTGTCGGCCGTTGATCTCCGCATCGCGGTGAAGGCGCCGCACTGGGCTGGCACGCCGGCGACGTGCGTGCCGAGATTGGACTAGAAGAACTCCCCCCACAGCTTGATGGTGGGGAGAACGCCGAGGAAGCCCTCGCACAAGGTGGCGAAGGCGGCCAGCAGCACCACCGTGTTCGGAGTAAGGTGGTGCGGCTGGAGCCCGTGGAACTCCAAGAATGAGCGGAAGAAGCCGCTCGCCGGCAGCCCTAGGCCGCGCATGTGGTGCGAGCAGAATATGACCCACTCGCCCTCCTCCGGCGCCGGAGATATCTCCCTCGCCGGCGCAGCATGGGCCCGCACTAGGTACGCGCCGGGGAGCCGACGCGTCTTGCGGAGGAGCTTGATGTGGTCGTCGTCCACCTCGGAGCCATCCCACACGCCAAAGCGCATGACAGGAGGCACGGTGGCGGAGGAAGAGCTCATCACTGCTGTTACGGCGTGGTTTGGGAGGAAGCAGGGGAGCAGGGAAGATGGGCGCGCGTGCTTCGCCGCCCCCCTCCCCCTGCCTACTTATAGCCTCATGGGCTGAGAAGCCGATGGGGCGGGCGTGGGATTAACTGCGCGCAGGACCCCACACCCACCATGATTTACCCCACAAAGTCACTGCACGCAGTAATGACGTGGGAACCCCAACCGTCCGCACGGCCGCAACGGATCTGTTCGCGTGCCGAGGCACGGTAGTGGCGGGCCCCGCCTGATGGCCTGTCCCGTCGCGCGCATGGGTGGGCAGACTGTCCCTGCCCCGTGGCACCGCGCGACGGGTCCACAACGGGCGACTACGGGTAAGCGTATCAGGCACGCCACCTGGATCCCGCCGTGACTTTCGGACTCTTTAAGGGGCAAGACAGCCTCCTACGAGTCCGGCTCCAGTTAGTCGGCCTGAAGGAAGACGGCGAGCAAAGCCCAGATTCCATCACCAAAAGAATGAAACTATTGAGGCCCCACGACGTATCACCCTCGGAGCCTCACCAGCTTCGGGGACTACTGTCGGAGTAATGGGCCACGGGTAGGCTAACCCGAGTCCCTGAACCTTTCAAGACATCGGGGCAGGCTGCGCCCCTCGATCCCTAAGACGAGAGCCGACTTCTGAGAGTCGGCGGCGATGCTACCGACTGCTCCTCGCGACCGAGTCCCAGGGACGACTCCAAGATAAGCCGACTCCTGGCCGGCGACTTCCGGAGAAGCCGGCTGTAGGGAGTTGGCCCGCGACTCCAACCACCCCGTGCCTTTGCGATAATGGACGGGACGGGGAACGACCACCACGTGGCCCATTCCTTCCCCGTTTATCGAGGGCAGGCATGGCCATAGTGCACCGTACCGACGGAGATCTCCATCCGGCGCGGCACTGTTGCCATGCCAGCCCTGACATCAGCCCCTGGGGGTGGAGCCCTGTGCCCACGACGGCCTATCTGTTCGACCCAGAGACGGCGGGTCCCACCAGTCGGAGGGAGTATAGAAGACGGCGAGAGCGCTACAAGACGGACCCGTTGGGAGTCGGCCCCCAGGAGTCGGCTGGCCCCTCCCACGGGCCCCACATGCCATTAACCAGACACGATGGGGAATGGCAACAGTGATCGCCCGTTAGGCGGCGGTACTGTTGCCTTGACCCCATGACCAAGCCAGCGTCATTAGAAGCACAGCTACAGTGATCCGCAGCCGACAAGATCCGCCCGCGGCGGACAAGGGCTGTCAGCCCCGCACCAGGCAAGTCGGCGTGGCCCAGCAGTCAGCGGGCCCCAGCAGTCGGCGAAGAAGACGGCGGCCTGAGAGACTGACACCCAACCCCCTGGACCCGCGCCCAGCCGGTTTTACCATTGTACCCCTTGGGGGTAGGCCTATATAAACCCCCCAGGGCACCCATTTAAAGGGTTCGAATCCATTAGCACTAGACCCGATCATATAGGTAGGAGGGAGTTAGCCTTGCTTTCTCCTACCTCCAGAAACAGCTCAAGGAGCAACCTTGTACTCACTTTGCCTTAGTGATCATGCGGAGACCCCGCAGAGCAGCAGTAGGGGTGTTATCTCCTCGGAGAGCCCTAAAGATGGGTAAGATCCGCCGGCGTGCATGTCTTTGCCTCATCCCGTTTCCAGGCACCGGCGACGTTCTACTCGCCCCCACCATGATAAGCCATCCCTTGGCATATGTTGCACCCAACCCCCGACAATCCCGACCGACATCGAGTTTGACTCGCCGCGAGTCATGATGTACACCAAAGCCCAAGCCTAGGAAGCCCGTGAATACGGCGTCGACCTACTCGAAGGGCTTTTCCTAGTGTTTCACTCTGAAGTGTAGATATGGTATTATCAGTTCAACTATATATTCAACAAATAAATGGAAGTTTGATCTATCAATATCTATGGTCTTGGACCATCAATAATGATTTTTCTTTAGAATTTGGATACTTGATTGACCCACTTACTATAGTAGGAATCCTGGTTCTTAGTTATAGTGATGGTTATATGTCTCACGATGAAGGATATTTGTGATTTTTTGTTTATATAAGTTTTTTCAATACTTCCATGTTGGGATTGGTTACTAGCTCCAATTTGATACATTTTTTTGGGGAACCACGCCTTTTGGCCCCTATCCTCCATCTACCAGCTAGGCCTGAGGCACTACCACATCAAGAAGATCAAGCCCCTTTGCGTTCAGTGAGGGGGACCTCGTCCTCCGGCTTGTCCAGCAGCAAGCCGGCTAGCACAAGCTGGCCTCCCCATGGGAGGGCCCCTTCATCGTCAGCAAAGCCCTGCTTGACCGCAACGCCTACTACCTCATCGACGCCCGCAAGACGAACAAACGCAGAAGAGATATCGCCGGCGAAGGGACAAACCGGCCCTGGAATATAGAGCTCCTTCGCCCATTTTACAGTTAGATGTATGCACGTATGTATCACTGCCTTTCGTAATCATATGAAAAACTATGGGACCTCCAAACGACACCCGGGGGCTGCCTTTTCCTGCTAAGTTATTGTGTTCCACACATCCTTGCAAATTTTCTTAAAAACCTCCACTGCCGGGTTGACCCGCTCAACCCGGGGGCTGGCCGGCTTGGCCACAACCCTCCATCCTCCTTAGCACATCCTGGCAGGTCCAGGCAACCTAGGCCCTTTACTTCGCCCAGCGCCACAGACCGTCTTCGGCTGATGGCCGACAAGAACAATGGGCTAAAGCACCTACACACTGCGAAACACTAATTTGGCTCTGCCAGATTGGCCAACCTGACCCTACCGCACTAAGTTGCCGCACGACCGGTTGCTCGCTGGCCGGCTTTGCCCGCCGCTGCCCATCGGCCCATTGGGTGTTTGGCTTGCACTCAACATTCGAAGGGCCTAAGTACAGTGTGCTCCTTCCAAGGGCCGAACTCCTTGTCACAGACCGGAACTCGGCTCTACGACTCGCGGAGGGGGGGTGCCGAAAAGAGGAAGCAAGCAAGAAAATGGCTTAGAAAACAAAAAGCAAAAGTGCAAACATTCAAAAAAATATTTACATCGCCAAATGAGCCCAAGGCTAGAGTTCATTACATTGACCAAATAACACCCAAGTGGGTGGGTGGAACTGCTACTTAACAGTGAGAAAAAGATAAGCAGGGCAGCTTCGGCTTCAGATGGCTCACGCGTCGGGTTGCGACCACCGGCTCCTCCTCGGTGGCCTCTAGGTTCATCGAGGTGCCGGTATCAGCCAACACGGAGTCTTCGTCCGCGTAGGGCCCGACTCCTCAGAGGTACCTTCTGGGTCGTCCAGGAGCAGGCCGAAGCCATCACGCAGCACCACCTCACCGTCGTCGTTCATCTCCAGCTGGAACTCGTCGTGGAACACGAACGAGGCCAGGTAGCTAGCCCTAGAGGCAATCAGGCCCGCCTCCGCCTGCAGTTGTGGCTCTGCGCCGGCTCGTTGGGCCACCAGCTAGTCCAGCGCCAAGTTCGGATACCAGGACATGACGAATGTCACATCCCTAGTTCTAGTCTCCTCTGGGTGAGCTAGTCTTGTGTTGCATCATGTTTAAATTTCTCTTAAACCTGAAATGGGGATCAACAAACCCCAGCACCCCCCTGAAAATACCAGGTTCAACTGAAAAAAATTTCAATGAACCCAAAATGCCCTTCACAAAAGTTCATCATTTTTGAATTGGTCTAGAACCTCTCCCAAAAATGGTGCATATTTTTCTAGGCCATTCTGTATTTTTGAATTAATTCATATAATATTGGCATTTGGGCATTTAATTGCTAATAATATTTTAAATGCTCAAATAATCACAAACTGAAATGTTTGCTGTTGGAAATATTCCAAACAGTGACATTGAGCAATTTCATGATTTTTGAAAATGCCCTGGCATTTTTAATAAAGCCAAACGCAATTACAGAATATAGAAAAACAGAAATAAAAGAGAGAGAGAGAGAGAGAGAGAGAGAGAGTTAACTGGGCCACTTACCTGGCGTCCCAACTCTTCTAGCCTAGCAGGCCGGCCAAGCCGACTGGCCAGTGCTAGTCGTCCCCTTCCTCGCGCCAGGAGGACAGGGACATGCGTCCAGTGCGCGCGGCCACGCGCCCCGGCCACCTCCTGCTTGCGCTTCTCCCTGGAGATGCCCTCGATCCCCTCTTTCCCTCCCCCTTCCCTGGCCCTGTCCTCCCCTCCATCACTCGTCCCCGAGCTCGGTCGGGGGCAGCCACGGCCGCCACCCATCGTCCTCACGGCCACCAGCCACCCCTCGCCGCCCAAACGTACCCCCGAGCTTCGCCCCCATGCCCACTTCTCCCCGCCGGAGCCCACGTCCTCGGAAGCGTAGCAACATCACCATCGGGCTCCTCCTCATCCTCGGATGCCAACGACCACCGCCATCGATTTGCTCCGTCCAGTGGGCCCCCCTCCTCGCCGTCGCCTCTGCTGGAACCGTCGTGAGCCACCGCCCCTTCTCCCTCTCTCTTCCGTGCGAAACCGCCCTCCAGTGAAGTTCCCCACCGTGGCTAAGCTTCGGCCGCCGCCGTAGCTCGCTGCTGGTGTTGTTTCCGTCCACCCCGCGGCCTCCCATCCAGTACTTTGGATGCAGAGAAGCGAGAGGCCCTCCTTGGTGCCAGCAGCACGACGAACTGCCGTCCCTAACGCGAGTCCGGCGAGCTCTCGCCATCGGTTTGGTCATCGCCGGCGTAGATCCGGTGATGATGACATGGCTACTTAATTAGGTTTAATCACCTAGTTAATTAACCACAGTGACACAAACAGTTCGGCCCCGCGCCCTTAATTAATCAAAATTAATTCATTAATTAGTTTAGATTAATCCAGTGGCCCCACGCATCCGCTTTGACCCCGCTGACATGGCCGTTGACCAGGCCCACCTGTCAGCTACACTAACCAGCCCTGTGTCACTGACGTGCGGACCCCACTTGTCAGGTTTGACCTGGACGGCGCCTGTTAACCTCCTGAGGTCTGCATGATGCAGTAATAGGTTTTTCTAGATTTATTATTACTCAGGAAATTCCGGAAATAGCTAAAACTTCTAAAATTCATAGAAGTTAATCTGTAACTCCCAATGCAAAGATTTATATATAAAAAATGATCAGAAATATCCAATCTATCCATCTGTACTAGTTTCATGCATGTTTAAACAACTTCACATTGCTGTTTAGATCAAAACATGATAATGCACTATTTGAATTCATAGTTTGAGTTTGAAGTTGAACCTTTGGTTCAAAATGACCCCAACCACCCTGGTTATAGTTTGATTTCATTTTGCCATATCATGGTCATGCATCATATTGTGCATTGCCTTGATTGTGTCTTTCCCTGTTTGTCGGTATTTGTCCCCTCTCAGTAGATGACATTCCGGCGATGAGCTCGATGACACCGATGAAGAGCTATACTATCTTCAGAAGTGCCAGGCAAGCAATACCCCCTTGTTCATTCCGATACAATCACACTCTCTTGCTCCTGCTCTCTTTTACTTCATTAGGACAACAACATTTCAACTGTTACATGCTGCGGTAGTTGAACCCCTTTACTCTGCATGACCTGTCATTGCCACAGTAAATAGATGAAACCCACTAGCATGAGTAGGAGTTATTTGAGCCCTGGTGTGCCTACTCATTCATGCTTGTTTGTCATGCCTGCTATTGCTTAGAGTTGTGTCAGGTCTGATTCATCGGGGATGAGTCAGAAAGTTGTGAACATGTCCTAATGTTGAGAGCTAAGTGTGTGAACACGATTTGGTAAAGGTAGCGGTGAGAGGCCATGTAGGAGTACATGGTGGGTTGTCTCATTGCAGCCGTCCTCAGGAACCGAGTTCTGTGTTTGTGATCCATGAACAGTTACTACCACACATTGGGTTCCGGTAACTCGACCCCTCTCGACTTATTAGTCAACATGATCTCTGTCCAGGAGTTGCAACTAGTTTTTGGTATTTCTAGGTAGTGTTAGTAGTCTATTAAGTGGTACCTGGTACAGGTGGGCTTGAGACAGACTAGGCACCGTGGCCGGGTATGCCAAGCGTCGCCCATTTGGTGGGCTTGGAACCCTGTACACATCGTTTGGGGCCGTGAGCGACACCCCGGCCGGATCTCCTTGCGGATGGAACCCGAATAGGCGATAAACCTGGGCGAGAGACTTGTGTGGTTAGTCAGGTCATGGCCGACTCCCTCGCCAGGCTTCCGCTTGAAGCTTGCCGAAATACACGACGTGTACATGGTGGTAAGTGGCGAGAGCGTGTGTGAAGAAGTACACCCCAGCAGGGTTAACATCATCTATTCGAATAGTCGTGTCCGCGGTAAAGGACTTCTGGCTGCCTGTACAGTTCATAGATAACTTGAAGTGGATACTCTTAAATGCGCAAGATAAGCGTGAGTGCTATGGATGGCCTTCTCGTAGGGAGAAGGGAGCGGATCCATAGTGGTGTATTGATATGGTGAATATGTGGACTCGTGTGCGCCACCTCAAAAGAGTTACTTGCAGTCGTAGTTCAGGTTAGCCACTGAGTCAAAGCTGGCTTGCTGCAGTTAAACTCCACCGCCCCTTTATTGATACTGATGCATATGTAGATAGTTCTAATGTAAGTCTTGCTGGGTACATTTGTACTCACATTTTCCTATTTTATGTTTTGCACAGAGACTTCAGTCTCACTAGTAGTTTCGCGTGGACTTCGACGTTTAGCTTGTTACCTCAGCTACGATCTTGTGACCTCGACAGGATCTGGTAGATAGTCGGGCTTCTCAGCTTTTTTTGTCATTTGTAGATGTCTGTACTCAGACATGATAAGTTTCCGCATGTGGTTTGACTAGTATGCTCTGAATGTTGGGTCATGGGACCCATGTTTGTAATATCTCGCTCCTCAAAGCCTATTGAATAAAATACTTGCGTTGTAGGGTCTTGTTGTGATGCCATGTTGTATTTACACATATCGAGCATATTGTGTGTATGTTATTGAAATGCTTGGTATGTGTGGGATCTGACTATCTAGTTGTTTATCCTTGGTAGCCTCTCTTACCGGGAAATGTCTCCTAGTGCTTCCACTGAGCCATGGTAGCTTGCTACTGCTCCGGAACACTTAGGTTGGCCGGCATGTGTCCTTCTTTGTTCCTGTGTCTGTCCCTTTGGGGAAATGTCACGCAGTGTCTAGCGGAGTCCTGTTAGCCTGCTATAGCCCGGATTCTCCGGAGTCCTGCTAACCCAGCTGCTACAGCCCGGATTCGCTCGCTGATGACCGACACGTTCGTTGCTGGGTCATGTATGCCTGTCCCTGTAAGTTAGTGCCACTTTGGGTTCAAGACTAGCCATGTCAGCCCGGGTTCTTTGTCATATGGATGCTAGCGACACTATCATATACGTGAGCCAAAAGGCGCAAACGGTCCCGGGCCTGGTATGGCGTTACCCGTGGGAATACCGTGCGTGAGGCCGCAAAGTGATATGAGCTTATACATGCTAGATCAGTGTGGCATAGGATCAGGGTCCTGACAGCTTTGGAATAAGAGCCTGACTGCCTGTAGAATTACCAAGCCAAACTGGTCGAAGTCGTCTACAAATGCTTTAATTATATAAGGGAATTGATTATGGAAGGGAACGTAAGGCTCTTTTACTCCTTATACTTTATGCCCATCTGATCCGAGTCATACTATCTTTCCTACGGGGTTAAGAAACTAGGCTTTCTCTTCTTTCTATCAGGATCAGGTGTTACTAATTCGTAGACTTATAGGATTGATGGTTTCAAGCCCCAGTTCAGTTCCTACTACTTCAGTGTGTTGACAGTTGATCTCGGAACCTTGATTTTGTGATGTTAAGTGGTTATACCACCATTGTGCAGGATGTCTCAAATCTTTTTGAGCATTTACAGCCGTTATGTTGTCTGAGTCATCCCAGGTTTCTAAATAGTCTAATGCATTTGCAAATCCCTTCTTTCTGGCCCGATGTCTCTTTGGGCCAGTTCAACCACACTAATCGGTGAGTTGAGGTACTCTATTGCCTCGGCGTATATGTTGGAGCTAGTGTTATGACCCAAGGCATCCTAGAGAATCACCCAGTAATCTAGCAATGCTTTATATTCTCAGTGTGATGATTCTGGCCATCATTCCCGAAAGCATCCTGTGATGCCATTTAGTAGTAGGTATTCTGCTCCTGGGTTCTTGACCCAAGATTCGCTTTACTTACCTCTTGTTGATAGTGTTTGCCAGTTCCTTTAGGATGTTAGTAACCTTTGTGATAGTCCTCGAGGTCTGTGGTATATCCTTCTTCCAAATACCATGAACTGCATATGGCAGAAGTTCTTTTGAACCAGAAGAATGCAACCAAAGTGCTCTTGATGAGTTCTCTGTTACATTGTGAATCTGCCAGTTCTACCGTTCTGCATGGGTTATCCGGACGAAATGTTGAGCTTTGCTCGACATACTAATCTATGCATCCACAACTCAGAAAGATATATGTTCCATTGAGTTGTCCCTCTTTAGTTGTCTTCTGACCTTCGTCTATCAATTGATAGTCAGGAGTAGTGGTGCAATCGTGGTTATCGATGCCTATTACTCTTGTGGTCCGTCAAGCCATTCTATTCCGGAATGACTAGAAGAAACAAATTCCAGCACCTCATCCATTTCTTGGACTGGTCAAGTAGTTGTATTCCGCAAATCAAAATGCCAATCCAGCTTTTGTTTTGTTCTACCTCGAAGGATTACCCCCTTTATGTCTGGATTGTCATGAGAACTGCACCATCTCTCATGAATTCCTAACGCAGTGATACTTCTTGCCATCATTTTTCATTCCTCGGTCCAATGTTATCGCAACCGGAATGCCGACAAGTGAACCATGATGTGTGAAATCAATACTCCTAGCAACCGTGTTCCTTGGTAGTCAATGGACATTAATATCATTCTTAGCGTGTTGTTATCGAATCACTATTCTACGATTGATCGTGCGACCTTGTCCTTATTTCTGGTGCACTCTTCGATCTTTGAGTTAGGATTGAATCCCTTGCTCTTCTGATCATATTGTCTTGCCCTGAAAAGCAAGAATGCTCCCGAGCTTAATAACATATCGGTGGTTCGTGATCTTCTGAATATCTTCTTGGAAATATCACCAGGTTGTCACCTGACCGCTATGTTGAGCTTGTGATCGAATGGTTTTCCTATGAACCACCTTTTCTCCAAGAGACTGTGTTGGATACCCCTGAGCTAGTTTGTTAAGCTAAACAATAACTTGGAGATTTGGAAGATAAGAGCTTGTCCGACTTAGTTCAGTTTAAGGGATATCTTATATGTGTATTGAAGGAAGATGGTATTTTCATCGTTTGACCCTCGTGATCAGTTAATGGATCTATCATCTTATCCAATTTTTGAGTTGGGTATGGGTTGTCGCCAAATCAAATCAGAACCAACGTTATTTCTAATGTTGTCCTACTCGTGGTCGATCCCTCGAGCATACACCATTATATATTTTGGGTCTGACCAATGCTATCACATTGTTCACATAATTGTGGAACTCCACTTAGATGGAAACATAGATGAATTTTTGTTGAGCCCATCAACAACATTGTTATCTTCTCCATGATCCGTGTTAAACATCTAGCTAGTATTGGAAACTTTTATAAGCATTATCTTCATGTTCCATTCATGAAGCATATGTTCGGCTGAAAGGAGTGACTTCCTCTGGTTCACGTGCACTTGGTGCAACTTGCCGCCGTGAGTTCGAGAAAGATTGTTTTGTTTCCTTTGGAATCATCCCAAGTCAGTCATGCATGTGCAAAGTATACTATGGTTTGGTAGATTAATTACCTCCACTCCATATGTATTCCATAGCACACCAAGCTACTGATTGATTTGTTCAAGCATAATAAGTTCTAGGTGCTAGTCCTGAAGGTACCCGATGAACTTGTACAAGATTCTGTTATCCTCGATGATGGTTCCCAACCAGAACACCGTAGTGTTTTATTGTAAGACTATTTTGTGATCATGTTTGTCCTGGACAACATATTCACATACGTGTTGTAGAACCAGCTCATGTTTTGGAGCTTACTACCGTACTTCATTTCCCGAGAATCTTGCAACATTATCTCGTCGGTTTGTGTTGCAAAGTTTCTTTTCCAGACATGTTGTCTGAAATATTCTGTTACCAACCAGATCTGAATCTCAGGAAGATATGATGGTTGGAACCTCTTCCAAGAACTATGATATAGGTTCCAGTGAAGTGGACGCACCTTGCTGGAAGCACTATTGTGGTAGTATCTTGATTAAGCCGTTTGGTCACCTCCAATGAGGATCTCACATGACTTATTCTAGAAGTTGATCCTTATGGATTTGTGCTCCCGAAGTTTGACCTTTACTTGATGGCCATGTGGATGCTTTTAAGCATGATCGTGGTAGCTAGAACATCAAGGAGAACATTAGAAGCGGAGTGCTAAATGTCTCTCGGTCGATCATCTAGATTTTGTTTCCTTGGCCTCGCTAAGGTGAAATCTGAGAAGGTGTTATCTTGCTTTACATTTGCTCGTCCATCACTGTTCATCATGGTAGTATGTTTTGTTGCCAGGATCCTTGACACGGATGTTGGTAAAACCTTGATGAATATGGAAATGCTCAAGTTCTTGAGAGCACGCGCAAGCAAAATCATTCATTGCGTTGTCTTCAACAAGGTAGTCCACATCATCCATTCTAGTCTGAGTATGCCATTCTACCGCACTCCGCCAATGATTGTTGTGATTTTGCCTTAGGCTGATATAAAAGTTTCAATGATCTATGAATCAAAAGTAATTCTTTTTACCATGTAAGGTAATAATTCTACGAGTCACCCTTCTCGAAGGTGTCTTGTTGTGGTATCATGGCAACCCAACTCCTTGCTACGTTCACAACCGTTCACCACCCCCTTAGGTGTGAAATTGTTGTCTATCTAGTGAACCTTCGTCATCTGTTTCACTCCATCCCTCTATATGTATGCTTCGTGTCTCATCTCGAGAGATGTTGCTATATCTCGTTCTGTGAGTTGATCGTCGGTTGCTCGATCTTCGAGAAGATTGATTCTTCGAGAGTTTCCTTTCTTCCCGTTATCGTGTTGGATAGAGTTCTCAGAGCAAGACGTCGAGACAAAGGTGATGACCGAATCAACGCTCTTATGAAGTACAACCTGGATCGTGAAGATTGTGCTAGCTTCGTGTTCCCTTCTGTCTGCTTACCCTACGTCTTGAATCTCGGGACGAGATTCTTGCTTAGTGGGGGTGAGTTGTCACGTTCCTAGTTCTGGTCTACTCTGGGTTAGCTAGTCTTGTGTTGCACCATGTTTAAATTTCTCTTAGACCAGAAATGGGGATCAACAAACCCCAGCACCCCCCTAAAAATACCAGGTTCAACTGAAAAACATTTCAATGAACCCAAAATGCCCTTCACAAAAGTTCATCATTTTTTAATTGGTCTAGAAGCTCTCCCAAAAATGGTGCATATTTTTCTAGGCCATTCTGTATGTTGGAATTAAATCATATAGTATTTGTATTTGGGCATTTAATTGGTAATAATATTTTAAATTCTCAAATAATCACAAACTGGAATGTTTGCTGTTGGAAATATTCCAAATAGTGACATTGAGCAGTTTCATGATTTTTTAAACTGCCCTAGCATTTTTAATAAACCCAAACACAATTACAGAAAATAGAAAACGGAAATAAAAGAGAGAGAGAGAGTTACCTGGGCCACTTACCTGGTGTCCCAACTGTTCTAGCCTAGCAGGCCGGCTAAGCCAACTGACCAGCGCCAGTCGTCCCCTTCCTCGCGCCAAGAGGACAGGGGCACGCGTCTGGCGCGCGCGGCCATGCGCCCCGACCACCTCCTGCTTGTCTTCTCCCTGGAGACGCCCTCGATCCCCTCTTTCCCTCCACCTTCCCTGGCCCACTCCTCCCCTCCATCACTTGTCCCCGAGCTCGGTCAGGAGCAGCCATGGCCGCCACCCGTCGTCCTCATGGCCACCAGCCACCCCTCGCTGCCCAAACGTACCCCCGAGCTTCGCCCCCATGCCCACTTCTCCCCACCGAAGCTCACGTCCTCGGAAGCGTAGCAACATCGCCATCGGGCTCCTCCTCATCCTCGGATGCCGACGACCACCACCGTCGATTGGCTCTGTCCAGTGCACCCCCGTCCTTGCTGTCGCCTTTGCTGGAACCCCCATGAGCCACCGCCCCTTCTCCCTCACTCTTCCGCGCAAAACCGCCCTCCAGTGAAGTTCGCCACCGTGGCTAAGCTTTGGACGCCGCCGTAGCTCGCCGCCGGCGTTGTTTCTGGCCACCCCGCGGCCTCCCATCCAGCACTTTGGATGCGGACGAGTGAGAGGCCCTCCCTAGTGCCAGCAGCACGACGAACTGCCGTCCCTAACGCGAGTCCGGCTAGCTCTCGCCGTCGGTTTGGTCATCGCCGGCGTAGATCCGTTGATGATGACATGGCTGCTTAATTAGGGTTTAATCACCTAGTTAATTAACCACAGTGACACAGATAGTTAGGCCCCGCACCCTTAATTAACCACAATTTATTTCCTGTTTAGTTTAGATTAATCCAGTGGCCCCACGCATCAGCTTTGACCCTGCTGACCTGGCCGTTGACAGGCCCACATGTCAGCTACACTAACCAGCCCTGTGTCACTGACGTGCGGACCCCACTTGTCAGGTTTGACCTAGACGGCGCCTGTAGACCTGCTGAGGTCAGCATGACGTAGTAATAGGTTTTTCTAGATTTATTCTTACTCAGGAAATTCTAGAAAAGAGCTAAAACTTCTAAAATTCACAGAAATTAATATGTAACTCCAAATGCAAAGATTTATATATGAAAAGTGATCAGAAAAATCCAATCTATCCATCTATACTAGTTTCATGCATGTTTAAACAACTTAACATTGCTGTTTAGATCAAAACATGATAATGCACTATTTGAATTCATAGTTTGAGTATGAAGTTGAACCTTTGGTTCAAAATGACTCAAACCACCCTGCTTATAGTTGCATTAGGCCAACACACTCATTTTGCCATGTCATGATCATGCATTATATTGTGCATTGCCTTGATTGTGTCTTTCCCTGTTTGCCGGTATTTGTCCCCTCTCAGTAGACGATGTTCCGGTGATGAGCTCGATGACACCGATGAAGAGCTATACTATCTTCAGAAGTGCCAGGCAAGCAAAACCCCCTTGTTCATTCCGATACAATCCCACTCTCTCTCCTGATCTCTTTTACTGCATTAGGACAACAACATTTCAACTGTTACATGCTGTGGTAGTTGAACCCCTTTCCTCTGCATGACCTGTCATTGCCACAGTAAATAGATGAAACCCACTAGCATGAGTAGGAGTTGTTTGAGCCCTGGTGTGCCTACTCATTAGTGCTTGTTTGTCATGCCTGCTATTGCTTAGAGTTGTGTCCGGTCTGATTCATCAGGGATGAGTTGGAAAGTTGTGAACATGTCCTACTATTGAGAGCTAAGTGTGTGAACACGATTTGGTAAAGGTAGCGATGAGAGGCCATATAGGAGTACATGGTGGGTTGCCTCATTGCAGCCGTCCTCAAGAACTGAGTTCTGTGTTTGTGATCCATGAACAGTTACTACCACACATTGGGTTCCGGTAACTCGACCCCTCTCGACTTATTAATCAACATGATCTTTGTCCAGGAGTTGCAACTAGTTTCTGGTGTTTGTAGGTAGTGTTAGTAGTCCACCAAGTGGCACCCGGGACAGGTGGGCTTGGGACAGACTAGGCACCGTGGCCGGGTATGCCAAGCGTCGCCCGTTTGGTGGTCTTGGAACCCTGTACACATCGTTTGGGGCCATGAGCGACACCCCGGCCGGATCTCCTTGCGGATGGAACCCGAATAGGCGATAAACCTGGACGAGCTACTTGTGTGGTTAGTCAGGTCGTGGCTGACTCCCTCGCCAGGCTTCTGCTTGAAGGTTGCTGAGATACACGACGTGTACATGGTGGTAAGTGGCGAGAGCGTGTGTGAAGAAGCACACCCCTGCAGGGTTAACATCATCTATTAGAATAGTCGTGTCCGTGGTAAAGGACATCTGGCTGCCTGTACAGTTCATAGATAACTTGAAGTGGATACTCTTAATGCGCAAGATAAGCGTGAGTGCTATGGATGGCCTTCTCGTAGGGAGACAGGAGCGGATCCATAGTGGTGTATTGATATGGTGAATATGTGGACTCGTGTGCGCCACCTCAAAAGAGTTACTTGCAGTCGTAGTTCAGGTTAGCCACTAAGTCAAAGCTGGCTTGCTGCAGTTAAAATCCACGACCCCCTTTATTGATACCGATGCATATGTAGATAGATCTGATGTAAGTCTTGCTTGGTACATTTGTACTCACATTTGCCTATTTTATGTTTGGCAGAGAGACTTCAGTCTCACTAGTAGTTCTGCGTGGACTTCGACGTTTAGCTTGTTACCTCAGCTATGAACTTGTTGAAGGAAATATGCCCTAGAGACAATAATAAAGTTATTATTTATTTCCTTATTTCATGATAAATGTTTATTATTCATGATAGAATTGTATTAACCGGAAACATAATACATGTGTGAATACATAGACAAACATAGTGTCACTAGTATGCCTCTACTTGACTAGCTCGTTTATCAAAGATGGTTATGTTTCCTAGCCATGGACAAAAGAGTTGTCATTTGATTAACGGGATCACATCATTAGGAGAATGATGTGATTGACTTGACCCATTCTGTTAGCTTAGCACATGATCGTTTAGTATGTTGCTATTGCTTTCTTCATGACTTATACATGTTCCCGTAACTATGAGATTATGCAACTCCCGTTTACCGGAGGAACACTTTGGGTGCTACCAAACGTCACAACGTAACTGGGTGATTATAAAGGAGTACTACAAGTGTCTCCAAAGGTACATGTTGGGTTGGCGTATTTCAAGATTAGGTTTTGTCACTCCAATTGTCGGAGAGGTATCTCTGGGCCCTCTCGGTAATGCACATTACTATAAGCCTTGCAAGCAATGTGGCCAATGAGTTGGTTATGGGATGATGCATTACGGAACGAGTAAAGAGACTTGCCGGTAACGAGATTGAACTAGGTATTGAGATACCGACGATCGAATCTCGGGCAAGTAACATACCGATGACAAAGGGAACAACGTATGTTGTTATGCGGCTTGACCCATAAAGATCTTCGTAGAATATGTGGGAGCCAATATGGGCATCCAAGTCCCGCTTTTGGCTATTGACTGAGAATAGTTCTAGGTCATGTCTACATAGTTCTCGAACCCGTAGTGTCCGCACGCTTAAGGTTTCGATGACAGTTATATTATGAGTTTATATGTTTTGATGTACCGAAGGAGTTCGGAGTCCCGGATGAGATCGGGACATGACGAGGAGTCTCGAAATGGTCGAGACGTCAAGATTGATATATTAGACGACTATATTCGGAGTTCGGAAAGGTTCCGAGTGATTCGGGTATTTTCGGGGGTACTAGGGAGTTACGGGAATACGAGGAAGAAGCAATGGGCCTCATGGGCCAAGTGGTGGAAGAGAGGAGGCAGGGCACGCGGCCCCCTAGCCTAAACCGAATTGGACTAGGGGGCCGGCCCCACTTTCCTCCTTTTCGTCCCTCTCCTTCCTTGTCCTTCTCCTTCCCCTCCTTCCCCTCTCCTACATGGACTAGGAAAGAGGGGGGAATCCTACTTGGAGTAGGATTCTCCCCCTTGGGCGCGCCTCCTCCCCTTGGCCGCCCCCCTCCCCCTTGCTCCTTTATATACGGGGGCGGGGGGCACCCCATGACACACAAGTTGATCTACGGATCGTTCCTTAGCCGTGTGCGGTGCCACCCTCCACCATATTCCACCTAGGTCATATAGTCGCGGAGTTTAGGCGAAGCCCTGCGCCGGTAGAACATCATCATCGTCACCACGCCGTCGTGCTGACGGAACTCATCCCCGACGCTTTGCTGGATCGGAGCCCGGGGATCATCATCGAGCTGAACGTGTGCTGAACTCGGAGGTGTCATACGTTCGGTACTTGGATCGGTTGGATCGTGAAGAGTTGTCATAACGCTTCCACTTACGGTCTACGAGGGTACATAGACAATACTCTCCCCTCTCGTTGCTATGCTATCACCATGATCTTGCGTGTGCGTAGGAAATTTTTTGAAATTACTACGTTCCCCAACAGTGGCATCCGAGCCTAGGTTTTATGCGTTGATGTTATATGCACGAGTAGAACACAAGTGAGTTGTGGGCGATACAAGTCATACTGCTTACCAGCATGTCATACTTTGGTTCAGCGGTATTGGTGGATGAAGCGGCCCGGACCGACATTACGCGTACGCTTACGCGAGACTGGTTTTACCGCCGTGCTTTGCACACAGGTGACTAGCGGGTGTCTGTTTCTCCAACTTTAGTTGAACCGAGTGTGGCTACGCCCGGTCCTTGCGAAGGTTAAACAGCATGAACTTGACGAACTATCATTGTGGTTTTGATGCGTAGGTAAGAACGGTTCTTGCTCAGCCCGTAGCAGCCACGTAAAACTTGCAACAACAAAGTAGAGGACGTCTAACTTGTTTTTGCAGGGCATGTTGTGATGTGATATGGTCAAGACGTGATGAGATATAAGTTGTTGTATGAGATGATCATGTTTTGTTGAAGTTATCGGCAACTGGCAGAAGCCCTATGGTTGTCTCTTTGTTGCATAAGATGCAAGTGCCAAATAATTGCTTTACTTCATCGCTATGCGATAGCAATAGTTGCAAGAGCAATAGTTGGCGAGACGACCATGTGATGACACATTGATATAGATCAAGATGATGAAGATCATGGTGTCGTGCCGGTCAAGATAGAGATCATGACAGTACTTTGGAGATGGAGATCAAAGGCGCAAGATGATCCTGGCCATATCATGTCACATATTTTGATTGCATATGATGTTTATCTGTTATACATCTTATTCTGTTTTGTTTGACGGTAGCATTTTAAGATGATCTCTCACTAATTATCAAGAAGTGTTCTCCCTGAGTATCCACCGTTGCGAAAGTTCTTCGTGCTGAGACACCACGTGATGATCGGGTGTGATAGGCTCTACGTTCAAATACAACGGGTGCAAAACAGTTGCACACGCGGAATACTCAGGTTAAAGTTGACGAGCCTAGCATATACAGATATGGCCTCGGAACACGGAGACCGACAGGTCGAGCGTGAATCATATAGTAGATATGATCAACATAGTGATGTTCACCATTGAAACTACTCCATCTCACGTGATGATCGGACATGGTTTAGTTGATTTGGATCACATGATCACTTAGATAACTAGAGAGATGTCTGTCTAAGTGAGAGTTCTTAAGTAATATGATTAATTGAACTTTAACTTATCATGAACTTAGTCCTGGTAGTATTTTGCAAATTATGTTATAGATCAATAGCTCGCACTGTTGCTTTCATATGTTTATTTTGATATGTTCCTAGAGAAAACCGTGTTGAAAGATGTTTGTAGCAATGATGCGGATTGGATCCGTGATCTGAGGTTTATCCTCATTGCTGCATAGAAGAATTATGTCCTTAATGCACCGCTAGGTGACGGACCTATTGCATGAGCAGATGCAGACGTTATGAACGTTTGGCTAGCTCAATATGATGACTACTTAATAGCTTAGTGCACCATGCTTAACAGCTTAGAATCGGGACTTCAAAAGACGTTTTGAATGTCATGGGCCATATGAGATGTTCCACGAGTTGAAGTTAATATTTCAAACAAATACCCGAGTTGAGAGATATGAAGTCTCCAACAAGTTCTATAGCTAAAAGATGGAGGAGAATCGCTCAACTAGTGAGCATGTGCTCAGATTGTCTGGGTACTTCAATCGCTTGAATCAAGTGGGAGTTAATCTTCCAGATAAGATAGTGATTGACAGAATTCTCTAGTCACCATCACTAAATTACTATAACTTCGTGATGAACTATAGTATGCAAGGGATGACGAAAACGATTCCCGAGCTCTTCGTGATGTTGAAATCAACGAAGGTAGAAATCAAGAAAGAGCATCAAGTGTTGATGATTGACAAGACCACTAGTTTCAAGAAAAGGGCAAAAGGAAAGAAAGGGAAACTTCAAGTAGAATGGCAAACAAGTTGTCAATCCCATGAAGAAGACCAAAGCTGTACCAAAGCCTAAAACTGAGTGTTTACACTGCAAAGGAAATGGTCACTGGAAGCGGAAATGCCCTGAATATTTGGTGGATAAGAAGGATGGCAAAGTGAACAAGGGTATATTTGATATATAGATTATTGATGTGTGCCTTACTAGTGTTCATAGTAGCCCGTGAGTATTTGATACTTGTTCGGTTGCTAAGATTAGTAACTCGAAACAGGAGTTACAGAATAAACAGAGACTAGTTGAAGTGGAAGTGACGATGAGTGTTGGAAATAGTTCCAAGATTGATATTATCATCATCACACACTCCCTATATTTTTGAGATTAGTGTTAAACCTAAATAAATGTTATTTAGCGTTTGCGTTGAGCATGAATATGATTTGATCATGTTTATTGCGAGACGGTTATTCATTTGAAGTTAAAGAATAATTGTTATTCTGCTTACATGAATAAGACCTTCGATGGTTATACACCCAATGAAAATAGTTTGTTGGATCTCGATCGTAGTGATACACATATTCATAATATTGATGCCAAAAGATGCAAAGTTAATAATGATAGTGCAACTTATTTGTGGCACTGCCGTTTCGGTCATATCGGTGTAAAGCGCATGAAGAAACTCCATAAAGATGGATTTTCGGAATCACTTGGTTATGAATCATTTGATGCTTGCAAACCGTGCCTTTTGGGCAAGATGACTAAAAACTCCATTCTCCGGAACAATGGAACAAGCTACTGACTTATTGGAAATAATACATACCGATGTATGCGATCCAATGAGTGATGATGCTCGTGTCAAGTATCGTTATTTTCTGACCTTCACAAGATGATTTGAGCAGATATGGGTATATCTACTTGATGAAACATAAGCCTGAAATAGTTGAAAGGTTCAAAGAATTTCAGAGTGAAGTGGAAAAATCATCGTAACAAGAAAATAAAATTTCTGCGATCTGATCACGGAGACGAATATTTGAGTTACGAGTTTGGTCTTCAATTAAAACAATGTGGAATAGTTTCACAGCTCACGCCACCTGGAACACCACAATGTTATGGTGTGTCCAAACGTCGTAACCGCACTTTATTGGATATGGTGCGATCTATGATGTCTCTTACTGATTTACCATTATTGTTTTGGGGTTATGCATTAGAGACAGCTGCATTCACGTTAAAAGGGCACCATCTAAATCCGTTGAGACGACACCATATGAACAGTGGTTTAGCAAGAAACCCAAGTTGTCGTTTCTTAAAGTTTGGGGCTGCGATGCTTATGTGAAAAAGTTTCATCCTGATAAGCTCAAACCCAAATTGGAGAAGTGCGTCTTCATAGAATGCCCAAAGGAAATTGTTGGGTACACCTTCTATCATAGATCCAAAGGCAAGATATTCGTTGCTAAAAATGGATCCTTTCTAGAGAAGGAGTTTCTCTCGAAAGAAGTGAGTGGGAGGAAAGTAGAACTTGATAAGGTAACTGTACCTTCTCCCGAATTGGAAAGTAGTTCATCACTGAAATCAGTTCCAGTGATTCCTACACCAATTAGTGAGGAAGCTAATGATGATGATCATGAAACTTCAGATCAAGTTACTACAAAACCTCGTAGGTCTTCTAGAGTACGGTCCGCACCAGAGTGGTACGGTAATCCTATTCTGGAAGTCATGTTACTAGACCATGATGAACCTACGAAGTATGAGGAAGCGATGATGAGCCCAGATTCCACGAAATGGCTGGAGGCCATGAAATCTGCGATAGGATCCATGTATAAAAACAAAGTGTGGACTTTGGTGGACTTGCCCGATGATCGGCAATCCATAGAAAATAAATGGATCTTCAAGAGGAAGACGGACACTGATAGTAGTGTTACTATCTACAAAGCTCGACTTGTCGCAAAAAGGTTTTCGATAAGTTCAAGGTGTTAAATACAATGAGATTTTCTCACTCGTATCGATGCTTAAGTCTGTCCGAATCATGTTAGCAATTGCCACATTTATGAAATCTGGCAAAAGGATGTCAAAACTGCATTCCTTAATGGATTTATTAAAGAAGAGTTGTATATGATACAACCATAAGGTTTTGTCAATCCTAAAGGTGCTAACAAAATGTGCAAACTCCAACGATCCATCAATGGACTGGTGCAAGCATCTCGGAGTTGGAATATACGCTTTGATGAGTTGATCAAAGCATATGGTTTTATACAGATTTTTGGAAAGGCCTGTATTTACAAGAAAGTGAGTGGGAGCACTACAGCCTTTCTGATAAGTATATGTGAATGACATATTGTTGATCGGAAATAATGTAGAATTATTCTGCAAAGCATAAAGGAGTGTTTGAAAGGAGTTTTTAAAATAAAGACTTCAGTAAAGCTACTTACATATTGAGCATCAAGATCTATTGAGATAGATCAAGAAGCTTGATAAGTTTTTCAATGAGCACATACCTTGATAAATTTTTGAAATAGTTCAAAATGGAATAGTCAAAGAAGGAGTTCTTGCCTGTGATGCAAAGGTGTGAAGTTGAGTAAGACTCAAGACCCGACCATTGCAGAAAATAGAAAGAGAATGAGAAGTCATTCCCTATGCCTCAGTCATAGGTTCTATAAAGTATGCTATGCTGTGAACTAGACCTATTGTATACCTTGCTCTGAGTTTGACAAAAGAATACAATTTTGATCTAAGAGTAAATCACTGGACAGCGGTCAAGAATATCCTTAGTGAGGACTAAGGACATGTTTCTCGATTATGGAGGTGATAAAAGAGCCCGTCGTAAAAAGTTACAACGATGCAAGCTTTTACACCAATCCAGATGACTCTAAGTCTCAATCTGGATACATATTGGAAGTGGGAGCAATTAGCTATAGTAGCTCCGTACAGAGCATTGTGGACACAGAATATTTGCAAAATACATACGGCTCTGAATGTGACAGGCCCGTTGACTAAGCTTCTCTCACGAGCAAAACATGATCACACCTTAGTACTCTTTGGGTGTTAATCACATAGCAATGTGAACTAGATTATTGACTCTAGTAAACCCTTTGGGTGTTGGTCACATGACGATGTGAACTATGGGTGTTAATCATATACAGATATTGGTGTTAAATCACATGGCGATGTGAACTAGATTATTGACTCTAGTGCAAGTGGGAGACTGAAGGAAATATGCCCTAGAGGCAATAATAAAGTTATTATTTATTTCCTTATTTCATGATAAATGTTTATTATTCATGCTAGAATTGTATTAACCGGAAACATAATACATGTGTGAATACATAGACAAACATAGTGTCGCTAGTATGCCTCTACTTGACTAGCTCGTTTATCAAAGATGGTTATGTTTCCTAGCCATGGACAAAAGAGTTGTCATTTGATTAACGGGATCACATCATTAGGAGAATGATGTGATTGACTTGACCCATTCTGTTAGCTTAGCACTTGATCGTTTAGTATGTTGCTATTGCTTTCTTCATGACTTATACATGTTCCTGTAACTATGAGATTATGCAACTCCCGTTTACTGGAGGAACACTTTGGGTGCTACCAAACGTCACAACGTAACTGAGTGATTATAAAGGAGTACTACAGGTGTGTCCAAAGGTACATGTCGGGTTAGCGTATTTCGAGATTAGGTTTTGTCACTCTGATTGTCGGAGAGGTATCTCTGGGCCCTCTCGGTAATGCACATTACTATAAGCCTTGCAAGCAATGTAGCCAATGAGTTGGTTACGGGATGATGCATTACGGAACGAGTAAAGAGACTTGCCGGTAACGAGATTGAACTAGGTATTGAGATACCGACGATCGAATCTCGGGCAAGTAACATACCGATGACAAAGGGAACAACGTATGTTGTTATGCGGTTTGACCGATAAAGATATTCGTAGAATATGTGGGAGCCAATATGGGCATCCAGGTCCCGCTATTGGTTATTGACCGAGAATAGTTCTAGGTCATGTCTACATAGTTCTCGAACCCGTAGGGTCCGCACGCTTAAGGTTTCGAGACAGTTATATTATGAGTTTATAAGTTTTGATGTACCGAAGGAGTTCGGAGTCCTGGATGAGATCGGGGACATGACGAGGAGTCTCGAAATGGTCGAGACGTAAAGATCGATATATTGGACGACTATATTCGGAGTTCGGAAAGGTTCCGAGTGATTCGGGTATTTTCGGGGGTACTAGGGTGTTACGGGAATACGAGGAAGAAGCAATGGGCCTCATGGGCCAAGTGGTGGAAGAGAGGAGGCAGGGCGCGCGGCCCCCTAGCCCAAACCTAATTGGACTAGGGGGCCGGCCCCACTTTCCTCCTTTTCCTCCCTCTCCTTCCTTCTCCTTCTCCTTCCCTTCCTTCCCCTCTCCTACATGGACTAGGAAAGAGGGGGAAATCCTACTTGGAGTAGGATTCTCCCCCTTGGGCACGCCTCCTCCCCTTGGCCGGCCCCCTCCCCCTTGCTCCTTTATATACGGGGGCGGGGGGCACCCCATGACACACAAGTTGATCTACGGATCGTTCCTTAGCCTTGTGCGGTGCGCCCCTCCACCATATTTCACCTCGGTCATATCGTCGCGGAGTTTAGGCGAAGCCCTGCGCCGGTAGAACATCATCATCGTCACCACGCCATCGTGCTGGCGAAAGTCATCCCCGACGCTTTGCTGGACCGGAGCCCGGGGATCGTCATCGAGCTGAACGTGTGCTGAACTCGGAGGTGCCGTACGTTCGGTACTTGGATCGGTCGGATCGTGAAGACGTACGACTACATCAACCGCATTGTCATAACGCTTCCGCTTACGGTCTACGACGGTACGTGGACAATACTCTCCCCTCTCGTTGCTATGCCATCACCATGATCTTGCGTGTGCGTAGGAATTTTTTTGAAATTACTATGTTCCCCAAAACTTGTGCCCTCGACAGGATCTGGTAGATAGTCGGGCTTCTCAGCCTTTTTTGGCATTTGTAGATGTGTGTACTCAGACATGATAAGCTTCCGCATGTGGTTTGACTTGTATGCTCTGAATGTTGGGTCATGGGACCCATGTTTGTAATATCTCGCTCCTCGGAGCCTATTGAATAAAATACTTGAGTTGTAGAGTCTTGTTGTGATGCCATGTTGTATTTGCACATATCGAGCATATTGTGTGTATGTTATTGAAATGCTTGGTATGTGTGGGATCTGACTATCTAGTTGTTTATCCTTGGTAGCCTCTCTTACCGGGAAATGTCTCCTAGTGCTTCCACTGATCCATGGTAGCTTGGTACTTCTCCGGAACACTTAGGTTGGCCGGCATGTGTCCTTCTTTGTTCCTGTGTCTGTCCCTTTGGGGAAATGTCACGCGGTGTCTACCGGAGTCCTGTTAGCCTGCTACAGCCTGGATTCTCCGGAGTCCTGCTAACCCAGCTGCTACAGCCCAGATTCGCTCGCTGATGACCGACACATTCGTTGCTGGGTCATGTATGCCTGTCCCTGTAAGTTAGCGCCACTTTGGGTTCACGACTAGCCATGCCAGCCTGGGTTCTTTGTCATATGGATGCTAGCGACACTATCATATACGTGAGCCAAAAGGCGCAAACGGTCCCGGGCCTGGTATGGCGACACCCGTGGGAATACCGTGCGTGAGGCCGCAAAGTGATATGAGGTTATGCATGCTAGATCGATGTGGCATAGGATCTTGGTCCTGACAGTTTTGGTATCAGAGACTGACTACCTGTAGGATTACCAAGCGAAACTGGTCGAAGTCGTCTAAATGCTTTAGTTATATAAGGGAATTGATTATGGAAGGGAACGTAAGGCTCTTTTACTCCTTATACCTTATGCCCTTCTGATCCGAGTCATACTATCTTTCCTATGGGGGTTAAGAAACTAGGCTTTCTATTCTTTCTATCAGGATCACATGTTACTAATCCGTAGACTTATAGGATTGATGGTTTCAAGCCCCAGTTCAGTTCCTACTACTTCAGTGTATTGATAGTTGATCTTAGAACCTTGATTTTGTGATGTTAAGTGGTTATGCCACCATTTTTCAGGATGTCTCAAATCTTTTTGAGCATTTACAGCTCCCTTCTTTCCGTGTATTGACAGTCATCCCAGGTTTCTAAATAATCTGATGCATTTGCAAATCCCTTCTTTCCGTTCGCGATGTCTCTTTGGGCCAGTTCAACCACACTAATCGGTGAGTTGAGGTACTCTATTGCCTTGACGTATATGTTGGAGCTATTGTAATGACCCTAGGCATCCTAGAGAACCACCCAGTAATCTAGCAATGCTTTATATTCTCAGTGTGATGATTCCGGCAATCATTCTCGAAAGCATCCTGTGGTGCCATTTAGTAGTAGGTATTCTGCTCCTGGGTTCTTGACCCAAGATTCGCTTTACTTACCTCACATTGATAGTGTTTGCTAGTTCCTTTAGGATATTAGTAACCTTTGTGATAGTCCTCGAGGTCTGTGGTATTTCCTTCTTCCAAATACCATGAACTGCATATGGTAGAAGTTCTTTTGAACCAAAATATCGCAACCGAAGTGCTCTTGATGAGTTCTTTGTTACATTGTGAATCAGCCAGTGATACCGTTCTGCATGGGTTATCCGGAAGAAATGTTGAGCTTTGCTCGACATACTAATCTATGCATCCACAACTTAGTAAGATATGTGTTCCTTTGAGTTGTCCCTCTTTAGTTGTCTTCTGACCTTCGTCTATCAATTAATAGTTAGGAGTAGTGGTGCAATCGTGGTTATCGATGCCTATTACTCTTGTGGTCCATCAAGCCATTCTATTCCAGAATGAATAGGAGAAACAAACTCCAGCACCTCATCCATTTCTTGGACTGGTCAAGTAGTTGTATTCTACAGATCAAAATGCCAATCCAGCTTTTGTTCTGTTCTACCTCGGAGGATTACCCCCTTTATGTCAGGATTGTCATGAGAACTGCACCATCTCTCATGAATTCCTGATGCAGTGATACTTCTTGCCATCATTTTTCATTCCTCGGTCCCATGTTGTCGCAACCGGAATGCTGACAAGTGAACCATGATGTGTGAAATCAATACTCCTAGCAACCGTGTTGCTTGGTAGTTAATGGACATTAATATCATTCTTAGTGTCTTGGTTATCGAATCACTATTCTAGGATTGATCGTGCTACCTTGTCCTTATTTCTGGTGCATTCTTCGATCTTTGAGTTAGGATTGAATCCCTTGCTCTTCTGATCATATCGTCTTGCCCTGAAAAGCAAGAATGCTCCCGAGATTAATAACATATCGGTGGTTCGTGATATTCTGAATATCTTCTTGGAAGTATCACCAGGTTGTCATCTGACCGCTATGTTGAGCTCGTGATCACATGGTTTTCCTATGAACTACCTTTTCTCCAAGAGACTGTGTTGGATACCCCTGAGCTAGTTTGTTATGGTAAATAATAACTTGGAGATTTGGAAGATAAGAGCTTGTCCGACTTAGTTTAGTTTAAGGGATATCTTATATGTGTATTGAAGGAAGATGGTATTTTCATCGTTTGACCCTCGTGATCAGTTAATGGATCTATCATCTTATCCAATCTTTGAGTTGGGTATGGGTTGTCGCCAAATCAAATAAGAGCCAACGTTATTCGTAATGTTGTCCTACTCGTGGTCGATCCCTCGAGCATACACCATTATATCTTTTGGGTATGACCAATGCTATCACATTGTTCACATAATTGTGGAACTGCACTTATATGTAAACATAGATGAATTTTCGTTGAGCCCATCAACAACATTGTTATCTTCTCCATGATCCGTGTTGAATATCTATCTAGTATTGGAAACTTTTATAAGCATTATCTTCATGTTCCGTTCATGAAGCATATGTTCGGCTGAAAGGAGTGTCTTCCATTGGTTCACGTGCACTTGGTGCAAGTTGCCACCGTGAGTTCGAGAAAGATTGTTTTGTTTCCTTTGGAATCATCCCAAGTCAGTCATGCATGTGCATAGTATACTATGGTTTGGTAGATTAATTAGCTCCACTCCATATGTATTCTGTAGCACGCCAAGCCACTGATTGATTTGTTCAAGGATAATAAGTTCTAGGTGCTAGTCCTGAAGGTACCAGATCGACTTGTACAAGATTCTGTTATCCTCGATGATGGTTCCCACCCAGAACTCGGTAGTGTTTTATTGTAAGACTTTTCTGTGATCATGTTTGTCCTGGACAACATATTCACATATGTGTAGCAGAACGAGCTCATGTTTTGGAGCTTACTACCATAGTTCATTTCCCGAGAATCTCGCAACATTATCTCGTCAGTTTGTGTTGCAAACTTTCTTTTCCAGACATGTTTTCTGAAATATTCTGTTACCAAACAGATCTGAATCTCAGGCTGATATGATGGTTGGAACCTCTTCCAAGAACTATGATATAAGTTTGAGTGAAGTGGATGCACCTAGCTAGAAGCACTATTGTTGTAGTATCTTGATTAAGCCGTTTGGTCACCTCCCGTGAGGATCTCGCATGATTTATTCTAGAAGTTGATCCTTATGGATTTTGTGCTCCCGAAGTCCGACCTTTACTTGATGGCCATGTCGATGCTTTTAAGCATGATCGTGGTAGCTAGAACATCAAGGAGAACATTAGAAGCGGAGTGCTAAATGTCTCTCGGTCGATCATCTATATTTTGTTTCCATGGCCTCGCTAAGGTGAAATCTGAGAAGGTGTTATCTTGCTTTACATTTGCTCGTCCATCACTATTCATCATGGTAGTATGTTGTGTTGCCAGGATTCTTGACACGGATGTTGGTAAAACCTTGATGAATATGGAAATGCTCATGTTCTTGAGAGCACGCGCAAGCAAAATCATTCCTTGCGTTGTATTCAACAAGGTAGTCCACATCATCCATTCTAGTCCGAGTATGCCATTCTACCGCACTCCGCCAATGATTGTTGTGATTTTGCCTTAGGATGATATAAAAGTTTCAATGATCTATGAATCAAAAGTAATTCTTTTTGCCACTTAAGGTAATAATTCTACGAGTCACCCTTATCGAAGGTGTCTCGTTGTGGTATCATGGCAACCCAACTCCTTGCTACGTTCACAACCATTCACCACCCCCTTAGGTGTGAAATTGTTGTCTATCTAGTGAACCTTCGTCATCTCTTTCACTCCATCCCTCTAGATGTATGCTTTGTGTCTCATCTCGAGAGATGTTGCTATGTCTCATTCTGTGAGTTGATCATCGGTTGCTCGATCTTCGAGAAGATTGATTCTTCGAGAGTTTCCTTTCTTCCCATTATCGTGTTCGATGGAGTTCTTAGAGCAAGACGTCGAGACAAAGGTCATGACCGAATGAACGCTCTTATGAAGTACAACCTGGATCGTGAAGATTGTGCTAGCTTCGTGTTCCCTTTTGTCTGCTCAAATAATCACAAACTGAAATGTTTGCTGTTGGAAATATTCCAAACAATGACATTGAGCAGTTTCATGATTTTTGAAAATGCCCTGGCATTTTTAATAAATTCAAACACAATTACAGAAAATAAAAAAAGGAAATAAAGAGAGAGAGAGAGAGAGAGAGAGAGAGAGAGAGTTACCTGGGCCACTTACCTGGTGGCCCAGCTGTTCTAGCCTAGCAGGCCGGTCAAGCCGACTGGCCAGCGCCAGTCTTCCCCATCCTCGTGCCAGGAGGACAGGGGCACACGTCCGGCGCGCACGGCCAAGCGCCCCGGCCACCTCCTGCTTGCCGCTTCTCCTTGGAGACGCCCTCGATCCCCTCTTTCCCTCCCCCTTCCCTGGCCCTCTCCTCCCCTCCATCACTCGTCCCCGAGCTTAGTCGGGAGCAGCCATGGCCACCACCCGTCGTCCTCGCGGCCACCAGCCACCCCTCGCCACCCTAACGTACCCCCGAGGTTTGCCCCCATGCCCACTTCTCCCCGCCGAAGCCCACGTCCTCGGAAGCGCAGCAGCATCGCCATCGGGCTCCTCCTCATCCTCGGATGCCAACGACCACCACCGTCGATTTGCTCCATCCAGCGCGCCCCCGTCCTCGCCGTTGCCTCTGCTAGAACCACCGTGAGCCACCACCCCTTCTCCCTCTCTCTTCCACGCGAAACCGCCCTCTAGTGAAGTTCCCCACTAGGGCTAAGCTTCAGCCGCCGCCGTAGCTTGCTGCCGGTGTTATTTCCGGCCACCCCGCGGCCTCCCGTCCAGTACTTTGGATGCGGACAAGTGAGAGGCCCTCCCTGGTGCTAGCAGCGCGACGAACTACCGTGTCTAACGCGAGTCCGGCGAGCTCTCGCCGTCGGTTTGGTCATCGCCAGCGTAGATCCGGTGATGATGACGTGGCTACTTAATTAGGGTTTAATCACCTAGTTAATTAACCACAGTGACACAGACAGTTGGGCCCCGTGACCTTAATTAATCACAATGTATTCCTTGTTTAGTTTAGATTAATCCAGTGGCCCCACGCGTCAGCTTTGACCCTGCTGACGTGGTCGTTGACCAGGCCCACCTGTCAGCTACACTAACCAGCCCTGTGTCACTGACGTGCGGACCCAACTTGTCAGGTTTGACTTGGACGGCACTTGTTGACCTGCTGAGGTCTGCATGACGCAGTAATAGGTTTTTCTGGATTTATTCTTACTCAGGAAATTCCAGAAAATAGCTCAAACTACTAAAATTCATAGTAATTAATCTGTAACCGCAAATGCAAAGATTTATATATGAAAAATGACCAGAAAAATCTAATCTATCCATCTGTACAAGTTTCATGCATGCTTAAACAACTTAACATTGCTGTTTAGATCAAAACATGATAATGCACTATTTGAATTCATAGTTTGAGTTTGAAGTTGAACCTTTGGTTCAAAATGACTCAAACCACCCTGGTTATAGTTGCATTAGGCCAAAACACTCATTTTGCCATGTCATGATCATGCATCATATTGTGCATTGCCTTGATTGTGTCTTTCCCTGTTTGCCGGTATTTGTCCCCTCTTAGTAGACGAGGTTCCGACAATGAGCTCGATGACACCGATGAAGAGCTATACTATCTTCAGAAGGGCCAGGCAAGCAAAACCCCCTTGTTCATTCTGATACAATCCCACTCTCTTGATCCTGCTCTCTTTTACTGCATTAGGACAACAACGTTTCAACTGTTACATGCTGCGATAGTTGAACCCCTTTCCTCTGCATGACCTGTCATTTCCACAGTAAATAGATGAAACCCACTAGCATGAGTAGGAGTTGTTTGAGCCCTGGTGTGCCTACTCATTCCTTATTGTTTGTCATGCATGCTATTGCTTAGAGTTGTCTCAGGTATGATTCATCAGGGATGAGTTGGAAAGATGTGAACATGTCCTACTGTTGAGAGCTAAGTGTGTGAACACGATTTGGTAAAGGTAGCGATGAGAGGCCATGTAGGAGTACACGGTGGGTTGTCTCATTGCAGCCGTACTCAGGAACTGAGTTCTGTGTTTGTGATCCATGAATAGTTACTACCAAACATTGGGTTCCAGTAACTCGACCCCTCTCAACTTATTAATCAATATGATCTCTGTCCAGGAGTTGCAACTAGTTTCTGGTGTTTGTAGGTAGTGTTAGTAGTCTACCAAGTGGCACCCGGTATAGGTGGGCTTGGGACAAACTAGGCAGCGTGGCCGGGTATGCCAAGCGTCGCCCGTTTGGTGGGCTTGGAACCCTGTACACATCGTTTGGGGCCGTGAGCGACACCCCGGCCGGATATCCTTGTGGATGGAACCCAAATAGGCAATAAACCTGGACGAGAGACTTGTGTGGTTAGTCTGGTCGTGGACGACTCCCTCGCCAGGCTTCCGCTTGAAGGTTGCTGAGATACACGACGTGTACATGGTGGTAAGTGGTGAGAGTGTGTGTGAAGAAGTACACCCCTGCAGGGTTAACATCATCTATTCGAATAGCCGTGTCCGTGGTAAAGGACTTCTGGGTTGCCTGTACAGTTCATAGATAACTTGAAGTGGATACTCTAAAATGGCACAAGATAAGCATGAGTGCTATGGATGGCCTTCTCGTAGGGAGACGGGAGCGGATCCACAGTGGTGTATTGATATGGTGAATATGTGACTCGTGTGCTCCACCTCAAAAGAGTTACTTGCAGTCGTAGTTCAGGTTAGCCACTGAGTCAAAGCTGGCTTGCTGCAGTTAAACTCCACCACCCCATTTATTGATACAGTTCCATATGTAGATAGTTCTGATGTAAGGCTTGCTGGGTACATTTGTACTCACGTTTCCCTATTTTATGTTTGCAGAGAGACTTCAATCTCACTACAAGTTCCGCGTGGACTTCGACGTTTAGCTTGTTACCTCAGCTACGATCTTGTGCCCTCGACATGATCTGGTAGATAATCAGGCTTCTCAGCCGTTTTTTCATTTGTAGATGTCCGTACTCAGACATGATAAGCTTCCGCATGTGCTTTGACTTGTATGCTCTGAATGTTGGGTCATGGGACCCATGTTTGTAATATCTCGCTCCTCGGAGCCTATTGAATAAAATACTTGAGAAGTAGAGTCTTGTTGTGATGCCATGTTGTATTTTCACATATCGAGCATATTGTGTGTATGTTATTGAAATGCTTGGTATGTGTGGGATCTGACTATCTAGTTGTTTATCCTTGGTAGCCTCTCTTACTGGGAAATGTCTCCTAGTGCTTCCACTTAGCCATGGTAGTTTGCCACTGCTCCGGAACACTTAGGCTGGCCGGCATGTGTCATTCTTCGTTCCTGTGTCTGTCCCTTCGGGGAAATGTCATGCGGTGTCTACCGGAGTCCTGTTAGCCTGCTACAGCTCGGATTGTCCGGAGTCCTGCTAACCCAGCTGCTACAACCCGGATTCGCTCGCTGATGACCGACACGTTTGTTGCTGGGTCATGTATGCCTGTCCCTGTAAGTTAGCGCCACTTTGGGTTCACGACTAGCCATGTCAGCCTGGGTTCTTTGTCATATAGATGCTAGCGACACTATCATATACATGAGCCAAAAGGCGCAAACGGTCCCGGGCCTGCTATGGCGACACCCGTGGGAAAACCGTGCGTGAGGCCGCAAAGTGATATGAGGTGTTACATGCTAGCTCGGTGTGGCATAGGATCGGGGTCCTGACAACGAACCTGCGCGCCATGTCGGCACCGACACGGGCGGCAGAGATGCGCCACATGTGAAGCCGCTCCGGCCTGGCTTCCAGCCATCACACCAGCCGTGTGAAGCTGTTGGGTGCAACAGCACTAGGCTAGAGGACCGCGGTCATCCCCACGCCGGCCGAGGAGACCTGCGCCATCTGCTCGCCCAAGACCTGCAGGTGGGCCTTAGCGGCGCTCATGATCTCCGAGAAGCTCCAGGGAACGTTCAAGTCAAGCCCGACGTCCAGATTCCCAGCGTCCGTTGAACACGAACGACCTCCTCCGCTGTCTTCTGCGTCTCCGGAAAGTGCCCTATGAAGAAGAAAAGCAAGACAGTCAGAAAAATGATAAGCAAAGACAGCTTCTCGACCCAGCGAAATCAACAAAGAGGCACTTACTTAAGAAGGCCTCGTCCAGGTGCTGCGCTTCAAGCAACGTACCGTGCCCCTCCCAGTTCGCGGAACGGTCACATGCTTCAAGCGCCTTCTCCTGCTCGGTGCCCTTGTTAACGGCCGCCTTCAGCTCGGCATCCTTAGTAGCAACCACCTTCTCGTGCTCCTCCTGGAGACAGAGGAGCTCCACCTGATGGACCTGCATCTCCTTGGCGGCCTCCGCCTTCAGACGCTCCACCTTGGCCTGAAGCTGGCCCTTGTTGTCAGCCAGCCACTCGCCCTGTTGGCCGGCTTTGGCGAGCTCTTGCTGGGCCTTCGTCGTCAAGTGCTCCACCTTGGCCTTGAGCTAGCTATTGTTACCAGCTAGCTGCTCACACTGCCAGCCGACTTCGATGAGCGCCAACAGGGCTTCTGCCGTATCCGCATGTAGCTCCCCCGCCTCACACTAATCAGCCGGGTTCACCAAGCCAGCACCTCAGCTACGGCGGCAGGACAACAAAGGTACAGAGTCAAGATAAAGAAAGAACAGGAACACTTTAAGATTAGACCCAACTAGTACGTAGTTGGCCCAAATCTCGGGGGCTACGTCAAGTGGGTGCGCTCGGGCACCCCCACTAAGAGCACACCAAGCATACCTTCAGCAAGGCGGAGCGTCTCCTCGTTGGCAGCGAGCGACGCCGTGAGCTGCCGGTGCTTCTCCTATAACTGATTGTCAACACCAACCCGGTTGGCATCCAGTTGCTGCGAAAGGGCAAGAATAAACACAAGATGAAGAATGTGAAGATTTGACCCAACTACTACGTAGTTGGCCCGAATCTCGGGGGCTACACCTAGTGGGTGTGCTAGCGCCCCCCCACTAACTAGCTGCAAGTAAGAAACCAGAGGGAGGAAAACTTACAAATACGGAGCACTACAGCTCCCGTTCCCGGTCCGTGTCGGCCTGAGAGAAGGCCTGAACCTACTCTCTGCACTCGCAAAGACCCTGGCTTGCGGCGGCCATAGCCTCCTCCTCCTGCGTCATGGGCCCGAAGATGGGCTGGCTGGGCCCAGCTCGGACCTGCCGCAACAAGGTGGCACGACGGCCTCCCGACACCTTCGGTGGCTACCTGACCACCAGGGCATGCACGCCGCTCGCCGTCTCCTCCGCGACCGGTGTCCCCTCCGGCCCGTCGTCCGACTCGCATTCGGTGCCACGTCCGGCGTCACCTGCGGTGCCCTATCCATCATCGCCTGCGGCGCCCTGACCGCCATCGCCTGCGTCGTCTCCTCCAAGGTGACCCCACATCCTCCTCCCTTCACCTCCACCCGCTCGACCATGTCGGTCCGCGGCAGGGTGTCATCTCTGATCACCACGACCTCCCAGTCGCCCACCACCAACTCTGCACAACCGTCCGGGTCGTGCCCCTCCTCCATCGGCGGCACGAGGACCGCCGGGTCCATGCTCGCCTCCATCTCTGGCCATGCCAGCGAGGCCTGCTCCACCGCCTCCATCTCCTCAGGGGCCTTGTTCTGGTTAAGGGAGTCCTGGACTAAGGGGTCCTCGGGCATCCGGTCTACTCAATATGGGCCGGACTGATGGGCTATAAAGACGAAGGAAGAAGGTTACCTCCCGTGTCTGGTTAGGACTCCTGTATGCGTGAACAACAAGATTAAGTGTCCGGATATGCTGTTTCCTTTGTCTGTAAACCGACTCTGTACAACCCTAGGCCCCTCCGGTGTCTATATAAAACGGACGGCTTAGACCGGTGAGACCATCATAACATTCATAGGCTAGACAATCTAGGGTTTAGTCACCATGATCTGGAGGTAGATCAACTCTTGTAACCCTATACTCATCGAATACAATCAAGCAGGACATAGGGTTTTACCTACTTTAAGAGGGCCCGAACCTAGGTAAACATTGTGTCCCTTTGTCCATTGTTACCATCAAGATCTGCCGGTTTTGACACCGACATTGGTCCCATCCAGCTTTCGCTTTTAGATGAAGCACTGGGCTTAATACAATATCTCGCCATTATGGAAGCTTCGCCTCCAAACTACACCCAACACAGGCTGGGGCCTGAGGTCGGGCAATTTTACACCCCACCCACCACCCACTTAGTAGCCATTGTAGAGTATTTAACCGACATGCTAGACTATGCTTCCGAAGACATCGATGGTATGGACGATGATGTCGACGACGAGCAAAGCCAAAACCAGCCTACTACAGGGCATTGGACGACCACTTCTACCTATGATGTATACATGGTGGACACTCCTGAGGAAAAGGACAATGATGGCATTCAAGATCCAGGCAAGGACAAGCCCGTCAACGAACCACCAAAGCGCCGATGTCAGCGGCACCGCTCACGATCGCGCCAGGCAAAGGATGGCACTACTGGCGCCGAAGATAATGAAACCCCAGACAACTCCGAAGACCACCCCGTCGAGCCAACGTTCGAATAGGATGAGTGGGAAGAGGGTCAGTACAACCCCAAGCATGCTGATCACGGGGACTCGAAGGGTAGCAATTACCTGCCTTCCTCCGAAGAGGATGTGAGCCTTGGTGACCAAGATTTCATCGTCCCAGAGGAACCCCTCGAACAAGAATGCTTCAAGCGACAACTCATCACCATTGCGCGGAGCCTAAAAAAGAAACAGCAGCAGCGTCAAGCTGAACAGGACACACTCAATGATGGATGGAGTAAGGTCCTAGCCGCCGAAGAGTACGGCCTTGAGCGACCAGTAAAGAGTTACCCCAAGTACAGGCTGCTGCCACAATTTGATGATGAGGCCCTCGATCCAATTCCATCAAAGTACAACTATGCTAATCAACCAGACTGACCAACACATGGACGAGACAAAACGGCCTATCAGGCCGAACACCAGCCCGCAGCACCTCGCCATAGGGGCAATCGAATTTCATAGATAGAACAGTTCTAGTAGAAAGTTAAATACCGAACACAAGGGGAAGGGACCTCCAAGTGAAGAGGACGAGGAGCCCCATCAGCCGAACACCGGGGGTCAGAAGCAGTTTCCTCCCCAATTAAAAACAGTGAACATGATCTATGTCACTCACATTCCCAAAAGGGAGCGCAAGCACGCACTAAGGGACGTCTACGCCGTAGAGCCTGTGGCCCTAAAGTTCAGTCCATGGTCAGCCTGTCCGATCACTTTTGATCGCAAGGATCACCCAACCAGTATCCATCACGGGGGTCCGGCTGCCCTGGTACTTGATCCTACCATCGACGGATACCATCTCACTAGAGTCCTTATGGACGGCGACAGTAGTCTGTACGACCTTGAGAAGAGGTGTCTAGAGAGCGGGTGATTAGACACTAAGTACCAAAGTTGCAGTTTTTAAGTTTCTTTAAGTTTAAGTGGAGTTTAGGCACAATTTCAACATTCACAATACATATCAAGAAAGCATGCAAAGAGTATATGAGCAGTGGAAAGTAAAGCATGCAACTTGCAAGAAAGTAAAGGGAAGGTTTTGGAGGATTCAAACGCAATTGGAGACACGGATGTTTTTGGCGTGGTTCCGATAGGTGGTGCTATCGTACATCCACGTTGATGGAGACTTCAACCCACGAAGGGTAATGGTTGCGCGAGTCCACGGAGGGCTCCACCCACGAAGGGTCCACAAAGAAGCAACCTTGTCTATCCCACCATGGCCGTCTCCCACGAAGGACTTGCCTCACTAGTTGTAGATCTTCACGAAGTAGGCGACATCCTTGCCCTTACAAACTCACTGGTTCAACTCCACAATCTTGTCGGAGGCTCCCAAGTGACACCTAGCCAATCTAGGAGACACCACTCTCCAAGAAGTAACAAATGGTGCGTTGATGATGAACTCCTTGCTCTTGTGCTTCAAATGATAGTCTTCCCAACACTCAACTCTCTCTCATAGGTTTTGGATCTAGTGGAAAGAAGATTTGAGTGGAAAGCAACTTGGGGAAGGCTAGACATCAAGATTCATATGGTAGGAATGGAATATCTTGGTCTCAACACATGAGTAGGTAGTTCTCTCTCACAAAATGTATGCTGGAAGTGTAGGTTCGTTCTGATGGCTCTCTCCACGAATGAAGAGGAGGTGGAGGGGTATTTATAGCCTCCACACAAAATCTAACCGTTACACACAATTTACCAAACTCGGTGGGACCGAATCATTAAACTTGGTTAGACCGATTTAGCAAATAATGTGACCGTTAGGGTTTATGGTGGGACCGAAATACAACTCGGTGAGACCGATATTGTTAGGGTTACGACATAACGTAATCTCGGTAGGACCGATTACACAAACTCGGTGAGACCGATTTGGTAACAAGCTTTCCAGAGAGTTGGTCAGGCAAACTCGGTGGGACCGATTACTCAAACTCGGTGAGACCGATTTTGGTAATAAGTTTTCCAGAGAGTTTGCATTGTAATCTCGGTAGTACCGATTGCTCAAACTCGGTGAGACCGATTTTGATAATGGACATACACAGAGAGATTACAATCCCATCTCGATGAGACCGAGATCCCTAACGGTAAGACCGATTTGCTTAGGGTTTGTGGCGGTGGCTATGACTTTTGGAATCGGTGGCGCCGGATAGGAAGAATCAGTGTGACCGATTTTGGCTTTGGGTTTAGGTCATTTGTGGAAGTGGGAAAGTAGTTGAGGGTTTTGGAGCATATCACTAAGCACATGAAGCAAGAGGCTCATTAAGCAACACCTCGTCCCTCCTTGATAGTATTGGCTTTTCCTATAGACTCAATGTGATCTTGGACCACTAAAATGTAAAATGAAGAGTCTTGATCTTGAAGCTTGAGCCAATCCTTTGTCCTTAGCATTTTGAAGGAGTTCCCAAATCCTTTAGTCCATGCCACTCCATTGTTGAACTTATCTGAAACATGCTAGATAAAGTGTTAGTCCAACAAGAGATATGTTGACATTAATTACCAAAACCACCTAGGGAGCACTTGTCCTTTCAATCTCCCCCTTTTTGGTAATTGATGGCAACATACATCAAAGCTTTAGATAAAGATATAAAGAGTAGCAAGTAAAGCTTTGAAAAGACATGTAACAAACATAGACTCCCCCTACATGTATGCAATCATGTGAATATGGAGCATAGAAGCATGTGAGTGCATAAACATGATAGATCAGGCAATGTGTTACATGTATCTTGGCCATATGCATCAAAGCAAAGAATGATGAGGAAAATACCTTCATGCTCATGAGTCCTTCTTGCAAACAATATGTACATCAGCAAGAATTCCTCATACACATGATTGTGATGCATATACTTACCTTGTGGTGTTGAGTTGGCTTAGGATGGAATGAACCTGCGTAAACAAGGTTAGATAACACAGATGCATCTACTAGCCAGAGCAAACAGAAGAAACCACAAGAATACCAAGACTGGGATGACATGTAGAGAGTGAGTACTAAGTACCACATTGAATTAGACATGTCCCCAAGATTAAAGATATGCAATGAATTTAAATGATTTCTTTCCCTTAGATGTCTTGCTCCCCCTGAATCTAACATGGGATATTGGGAGAAGATAGGGAACAAAAAATCAGAGCTGAAAGATCAGAGCTAAAGTTCAGAGCTAATGTATGCTGATGCAAATAAGCACAATAGATCATATGAACATGTCTCTCCCCTCAAGAAGACATGTGGACATCTCTCCTCTTGAACACCAAAGATCTGGGATGCTTGAGAAATACTTTGTACTTAAGTATCCTCTCCGCCTGGAGATCGCTCTCTCCTTTTGAGGGTCTCTCCCCCTAGAAGGTCTCTCTCCCCCTTAAGAAGGAAGGTGATAAGCTTTGATGCTCTCTCTATCTTCAAATGACAAGCTTTGATGTTCTCTCTCTCCCCCTTTGACATCAATTTCCAAGAAGGATCTTCTGGAATCTGTCAAATGGGTTTGGTCCTTGAGACACAGACAAAGCAATGATAAAAATGTGATGCTTGTAGAGGACAAGATTCATTGAGTGGAGCTGGATCAGAAGAAACACAGAGTATGTGGCAAATAGTTTTTCCTGTTGTGAAATCGGTGGCACCGAGTGGTGTGTTTCGGTCGTACCGAGAGGATTCGGTTGGGCCGGAAATAACTAATCGGTGAAACCGAGTTCATCGCAGAGAAAACACTTGTCACTTCAGCTCACTAGACTAGTAAGATCTCACAAAGATTTGCAAGGAATTTACTGAAGGATGTGCAATGAATTGGAATGCAGAAAGTGCAGAGCAAACAGAAAGAAATCTAGATGAAGTTTTTTTTGAAAGGGGAAACGAATATGCATGAGACAAATGCAAAAACACAGAAAAGAACACAAGAGAACTTCATCTAGAGATGGTCGGTGACAAAGTCACCTATGTTAGAGTATATTGACTTAGGAGTCAAGTGAGATCACTTGATCATAGGTCATACTCATCGTTTAAGCTCAAAATGGGGTTGCCATTTTTCGTCTAAGCATCTTGATGTATTCACATCTTGTCGAGTTGCTTTAGCTCATGACTTGGAGTAAAGCTTCTCTAAGATGGAATAACATACCTTGGTTGGTGGTGTTGTCCATGTAGTTGAACTTGTGTGGGTTGCTCAAGGTTGATGTAGCTCATCAAGAATTGGGAGCACCACTTGTAATTTGAGTCCATCTACCTACATGGGTTAGTTCTTGCAAGGAAGAGCACTTGTGTATCCAAAAATGACAATCATGAAGCTTAACATGGAATTTTGTCAAAGGATATGTTTGAGTGGTTTCGTGCTTCCTTGTCTTCATCCACCAAAGTGTAGAGACTTGGTGATGTAGAGATTGCTCAAGATATGAGTAGATTACAATCACATGGAGTTGGATTCCACCAAGTACCTACAAGAGTTGGATAACATGCAAGATACAAATATATCCAAGACATAAGATTTTCATCATAAGAGAAATATCAAGGATTAGTCATAAGCTCATGTCTTGCATGTATCCAATGGAGTTTCTACTCCAAGTTTGAAGCATCAATTATGTTCAATTCTCCTCTTAACCTCCAAAACACTTTCTCATCAAGAGGTTTAGTGAATATATCCGCTAATTGCTTTTCGGTGCGAACATGCTTAAGATCAATGTCACCCTTAGCAACATGATCTCGAATGAAATGATGACGAACTTCAATATGCTTAGTTCGAGAATGTTGCACAGGATTATGACCAATTTTAATAGCACTTTCATTGTCACAAAGCAATGGAACATGTCTCACATATATCCCATAATCTTTAAGAGTTTGGGTCATCCAAAGTAATTGAGAACAACATGAACCAGCGGCAATATATTCAGCTTCGGTAGTGGACAAGGATACCGAGTTTTGTTTCTTGGAGGACCAAGACACAAGATATCTACCAAGAAATTGACAAGTACCCGAAGTGGACTTTCTATCAACCTTGTCTCCGGCATAGTCCGAGTCGAATAGCCAACAAGATCAAAAGAGGCCCTCTTAGGATACCAAATGCCAAAGTTTGGTGTATGGATTAAGTATCTCACTATCCTTTTCACGGCCTTAAGATGACATTCCTTAGGAGCAGCTTGATATCGTGCACACATGCACACACTTAGCATGATATTGGGACGTGAAGCACATAGATATAATAATGAACCGATCATGGAGCGATAAACCTTTTGATCAACCGGTTCACCACCTTTGGTTAAGTCATTATGTCCACTAGTAGGCATGGGTGTAGACATACCTTTGCATTCTTGCATATTGAATTTCTTGAATAAGTCCTTGTTGTACTTCGTTTGAGAAATAAAGGTACCTTCCTTAGTTTGCTTGATTTGCAGCCCAAGGAAGAATTTGAGTTCACTCATCATAGACATCTCAAACTTCTGCGACATTAGCTTCCCAAGCTTTTCACTAAAATGAGGGTTAGTTGAACCAAATATGTTATCATCAACATAAATTTGGCACACAAATAGTTCTCCATTAACCCTTTTAGTAAAAAGAGTAGAATCAATTTTCCCAATATCAAAGCCTTTCTCAATAAGGAACTTGGTCAAGCATTTATACCAAGCTCTAGGAGCTTGTTTAAGACCATAAAGAGCTTTGTGAAGTTTCTAAACATGATTGGGTTTCTTAGGATTGACAAAGCCGGGAGGTTGCTTAACATAAACTTCCTCCTCTGTTTCACCATTTAGAAAAGCACTTTTAATGTCCATTTGGTACAAGGTGATATCATGATGATTAGCATAGGCAAGTAAGATGCGAATGGACTCAAGTCTAGCAACGGGGGCATAACTCTCACCATAGTCCATACCTTCGACTTGTGTGTAGCCTTGGGCGACGAGACGTGCTTTGTTGCGAACTACTTGTCCATCTTCATCTTGCTTGTTGCGAAACACCCATTTGGTATCGATGACGTTGTGGTTGTTGTCGGGCTTCTCAACCAATGTCCAAACTTGATTCCTCTCAAAGTTATGTAGCTCTTCATGCATGGCATTTATCCAATCCGGATCTTCCAGTTCTTCTTCAACCTTCATAGGTTCAATGCTAGAGATGAAAGAATAGTTTTCACAGAAGTTAGCTAAACGAGTTTTAGAGCGAGTGATTCTCTCGGTTTGAATGTCATTGTAGATTTGCTCGACGGGATGATCTTTAGCAACTCTTGCTCGAACTCGTGAAAGATTTTGCTTGGGTCTTCATTGAACATCTTCTTCATCTTGTTCTTCTTCTTGGCCTTCTTCATTGTTGGCGTTGTCGTTCTCTTGTCGTGGTGGAGAAGGAGGTTGTTGACGTTCATCTTGATGCACTTCCTCGTTTTTGTGGATGCTTCCGTATCAACTCTTGGTTCACCTTGTTGTGAAGTTGAAGCTTCCACTTGGACGCACGAGGTACTCTCCTTCACCTCCGTTGGATGAACCTTGCCAATGGCCAAGTCTTGAATTGCTTCCGAAGGATCTTTGTCTCCTGCATCAATTGGCAATTGCTCTACTTGCGAGCCATTAGATTCATCAAACTTCACATCTACTGTCTCTTCAACCTTTCGGGTGAAATTGTTGTAGACACGGTAAGTGTGAGAATTTGAGCCATAACCGAGTAGGAAACCTTCATGAGATTTAGGAGAAAATTTAGAGCGACGATGCTTATCAAGAATGTAGCACTTTGAGCCGAATACTCGAAAGTATCCAACTTGGGGTTTGTTACCGGTGAGGAGCTCGTATGCCGTCTTGCCGAGTAGCTTGTGAAGATACAAGCGATTTGTTGCATGGCAAGTGTCTTGTACTCATCAAGCATCGTTCTGGCCATTTCGATCAGCGTCCGGTTCTTTCTCTCAACAACTCCGTTTTGTTGAGGTGTGTATGTAGCCGAGAACTCATGTGAAATCCCTTCTTCGTCAAGAAAGGTGTCCACATTTGCATTCTTGAACTCCGTTCCGTTGTCGCTGCGAACCTTCTTGATCTTCACTTCAAACTGATTTTGGGCCTTCCTAGCGAAGGTTTTGAAGATCTTTTGGACCTGCGATTTATCATCGAGAAAGAACACCCACATAAATCTTGAAAAATCATCAACTATAACTAGACCAAAAGAATTTCCACCGAGACTCTTATAAGAGTTGGGACCAAAGAGATCCATGTGAAGTAGCTCGAGTGGCCTCCTTGTAGTCATGATGTTCTTCACGGTATGCCTTCCTCCAACCTGTTTACCTGCCTGACAAGCGCTGCAAAGTCTATCCTTATCAAATATGACATCGTTAACTCCAAGGATATGATTTCCTTCAATAAGCTTGTCAAGGTTTCGCATACCAACATGACCTAATCATCTATGCCACAACCAACCTTTTGAGGATTTAGCAATGAAGCAAGTTTTAGGTTGAGCCTTTTTAGTGAAATCAACAATGTATAGATTACCTCTGCGCACACCGGTAAAGACCATTTTATGATTATCTCGACGAAACACTTGGCAATCTACTTCAGTAAATAGAACATTGAAACCGAAATTAGCAAGTCTAGATACTGAAAGTAAGTTGTATCCAAGAGATTCAACGAGCATGACATTTTGTATGGAGCTATCATGTGATATGGCCACCTTACCGAGACCAACCACCTTACCCTTTGAGTTGTCACCGAAAGTGACATACTTTCAAGGACTATCATTTTCAGCAAGCTCACAAAACATGTCTTTATCTCCGGTCATGTGATCGGTACATCCACTATCAAGAACCCATTCCTTTCCTCCTGACATATATCCCCGAAGATTTGCCATAGGACCAAAATGTCTCATTGCATCATCAAGATCGAAGTCACTATCATCATCCTCATCATAGTATCCATGTTCAACATCGTCATGTGGTGGATCAAGTCCTAGAGAGGGTGATTCATTAGAATGAGTTTGACAATAATCTTTCTTATGAATTTTTATAGCTTCGGAAATAATATCACTAACAATACCAACATTTCCTTTGGCACGCATAAGGTTTGTAAGCTCAAATAGACGATCACCAAACATAGGATCACTAGTATTCTTCTTACTCAAGGCAATAGACTTATGGAGAATTTCATCAAGATTTTTCAAGGAATAATTTGGAAAGCGTTCCTCAAGAAATTTCCATATGGTGTAGGCACACTTAAAAGTAGGCAAGCATCCAATCAAATTTCTAGGCAATCCTCTAATGATAAGTTCGGCAGTTCTAAGATTCCTAATCATGTCAATTGACTCATCATGGGTAGGATGCATAGGATCAACATAAGGTGCATAAGGGCTAGCAATGTACTTGTTCAAATGATATTGATTGAAAATAACAAGCATCTCATTTTTCCACTCATGAAAATACTCTCCATCAAGAATAGGCACTCTATGTCTAAGACTCCCAATAGTAGACTCATCCATCTTCCTCCAATGGTGATTAAACCAAAGCAATGGAGACCAATGCTCTGATACCACTTGTAGGACCTTGAGAAGAGGTGTCTAGAGGGGGGGGTGATTAGACACTAAGTACCAAAGTTGCAGTTCTTAAGTTTCTTTAAGTTTAAGTGGAGTTTAGGCACAATTTCGACATTCACAATACATATCAAGCAAGCATGCAAAGAGTATATGAGCAGTGGAAAGTAAAGCATGCAACTTGCAAGAAAGTAAAGGGAAGGGTTTGGAGGATTCAAACGCAATTGGAGACACGGATGTTTTTGGCGTGGTTCCGATAGGTGGTGCTATCGTACATCCACGTTGATGGAGACTTCAACCCACGAAGGGTAACAGTTGCGCGAGTCCACGGAGGGCTCCACCCACGAAGGGTCCACGAATAAGCAACCTTGTCTATCCCACCATGGCCATCGCCCACGAAGGACTTGCCTCGCTAGCGGTAGATCTTCACGAAGTAGGCGATCTCCTTGCCCTTACAAACTCCTTGGTTCAACTCCACAATCTTGTCGGAGGCTCCCAAGTGACACCTAGCCAATCTAGGATACACCACTCTCCAAGAAGTAACAAATGGTGCGTTGATGATGAACTCCTTGCTCTTGTGCTTCAAATGATAGTCTCCCCAACACTCAACTCTCTCTCATAGGTTTTGGATCTGGTGGAAAGAAGATTTGAGTGGAAAGCAACTTGGGAATGCAAGAGATCAAGATTCATATGGTAGGAATGGAATATCTTGGTCTCAACACATGAGTAGGTAGTTCTCTCTCAGAAAATGTATGCTAGAAGTGTAGGTTCGTTCTGATGGCTCTCTCCACGAATGAAGAGGAGGTGGAGGGGTATTTATAGCCTCCACACAAAATCTAACCATTACACACAATTTACCAAACTCGGTGGGACCGAATCATTAAACTCGGTCAGACTGATTTAGCAAATAATGTGACCGTTAGGGTTTTCGGTGGGACCGAAATACAACTCGGTGAGACCGATATTGTTAGGGTTAGGGAATAATGTAATCTCAGTAGGACCGATTACAAAAACTCGGTGAGACCGATTTGGTAACAAGCTTTCTAGAGAGTTGGTCAGGCAAACTCGGTGGGACCGATTACTCAAACTCGGTGAGACCGATTTTGTTAATAAGTTTTCCAGAGAGTTTGCATTGTAATCTCGATAGTACCGATTGCTCAAACTCGGTGAGACCGATTTTGATAATGGACATACACAGAGAGATTACAATCCCATCTCGATGAGATTGAGATCCCTATCGGTGAGACCGATTTGCTTAGGGTTTGTGGCAGTGGCTATGACTTTTGGAATGGGTGGCGCTGGATAGGAAGAATCGGTGTGACCGATTTTGGCTTTGAGTTTAGGTCATTTGTGGAAGTGGGAAGTAGTTGAGGGTTTTGGAGAATATCACTAAGCACATGAAGCAAGAGGCTCATTAAGCAACACCTCATCCCTCCTTGATAGTATTGGCTTTTCCTATAGACTCAATGTGATCTTGGACCACTAAAATGTAAAATGAAGAGTCTTGATCTTGAAGCTTGAACCAATCCTTTGTCCTTATCATTTTGAAGGAGTTCCCAAATCCTTTAGTCCATGCCACTCCATGGTTGAACTTATCTGAAACATGCTAGATAAAGTGTTAGTCCAACAAGAGATATGTTGACATTAACTACCAAAACCACCTAGGGAGCACTTGTGCTTTCATAGTCTTAACTTGATTTATCAAGACACTGTCCGCAAAATGGGCATTGACCCATCAAGAATCAAGCCTAGTAACACCACCACTAAAGGAGTGATACCCGGCGTGGAGGCCTGTTGTACGGGCTCCTTAACACTGGAAGTGGTATTCGCCTCTCCAGACAACTTTCCTAGCGAAGAACTGATCTTTGATATCGTCCCTTTATGTAGTGGCTACCACGCCCTGCTCGGACGAACCGCTTTCTCCTGCTTTAATGCGGTCCCGCACTATGCTTACTTGAAGCTTAAAATGCCTGGACCGCGCGGCGTCATCTCAGTTAATGGGAATATGGAGCGCTCCCTCCATACTAAAGAGCACGCCGCGGCCCTAGCATCCGAGGTGTATGGCGACCTCATCAATATGAATGGTTCATGGGCCATCAAGACTAATGACAATGCCAAAAAGGTCCTGTCCGCACCTCACGGAGATAGCTCCGCGGACCCGGTCCGCGATTAGAAGTTTTGCCTCCGCCGACTACACCATAAGGACACGGTATATGTACCACGCGTACATAACTATGCACTTAAAATACCTTGGGCAACACCGGAGGCACACTGCAAGACAGATCCATAGTACGGCTGGACTCTATTCGGACCTCACATACCTTTTTTTCCTTTCTCTTTCATTGTAGGTTCTTTCAAAAACCTCAAAGTCACATGGTGGCACGAGGGCTCCCTCCTTGGCCCCTCCATCTCTTCTTTACAGACAACCATCTAATTTTCCTCTCAAAGGATCCACTACAAAGGAGAAACCACTACTTTTAGGCCCTGTGTAAACCTTTCAAAGGATCCTGTGTAAACCTTTCCCTTATGTCAATTTTTTGTCATGTAACATGACCTCATTATATTAATGGCACTATATGTCTAAACATGTCTCTATCAGGATATAAAGGAAGCAAATGATCACCACCTTTTGTTCGATACTTAGTATTTTCCCTCCTTACTTCTGATTGATGTACGTGCTTTACCCCGGTCTTTACTCCGGGGACTGTATTCAGCCTTGCACATCCTAAAGTCCAAACACCAATAGGGGACTCTTTGGCGTCTCGGATATTGCATTATATGCATCGATTCCGAATCATGTCTTTGGTCTATAGTTGGGTTGCCCGGCTCCTGTGCCTACCACCTTACGTTCCGCTAGTTCGGCTAAGGTAGTAAAGGGAGAACTACTGCGATTGTATTTCTGGATCGTCCGGTCAAATGCCTTAGTAGAGAAAGCCGAAAACTGACCGTCATGATAAGCGAGAGCTGGTCAGCGATCCGGTGACTGAGTGTTATACTACAGAGCGCTAGGGATTCTTGCCGTGTGACACGAGGGGCCGGGACTCGACCGACCGCGTTGCAAAGCCACCGTAATCTAGATTGCCACTCAATGCAACTGGGGTTAATACTTAACCCCACCAATGGACTCCTATGGCTAGGTGAAGGTAATAAAGCTACATAGTCTGACTGCCTAGTTCACCTCGTGGACGCCTCCTCTACGAACCAAGATGTTGGATAAAGTGGGACCATTTGTTTACGAACACTCCTATAATATTTACAAGGGGGCAAAAGCCGACGACTAGCAACCTTCAGAAATATAAATAATAAGCGACCGCACAGGAGGATAAAATTAACACAAAGGGCGCAATCATAGCGCAGATTCATAACAGAGTTTCTTCCACCCGAATATATTTAATCAAACACAATGTTCTTCGAACACTACCCTCTACTATTTGGGCCCCTTCTAGGACCTCTGCAAAGTACCTCTCCGGCTTCTCATGATCTTTGCCCTCAGGCGGCCCTGCGGTCACCACTTCGGTGTCCTTCATCTTAGCCCATTGCATCTTCACATGGGAGAAGGCCATCCGGGCACCTTCTACGCAGGCCGACCGCTTTATATCGTTAATCCAAGGACACGCGTTGACAAGCCGCTCCATGAGGCCGAAGTACCTGCTCAGCATGGGCTCGGCTAGCCAAAGCTAGACTATAAGATCCTTCATGGCCAAGCCGATCACCCTGTGCAGCTCGGTCAACTACTTTAGCTGGTCGCTGAGGGGCGTCGGATACTCTGGCGCAAGATACTCCGACCAGAATAGCTTCTCGATCGAGCTCCCCTCCTCGGATCGGAAGAACTGTCTGGCGTCAGCAACACTCCTCTGAAGACCCGCAAACACGCCTGGAGAACTCCAAACTCGGGTCAACAAGATATAACTCCTACTTCCAAATTTACTCTGCAGAAGAAAGGCCTTACCGGCCGCTATCTGCCTCGCCTGCTGGATCTCCTGGCGAGCGCTCTGGACTCAACCCGGGCTCTCTTGATATCTTGGAGAGCCTTGGCGAGTTTGGATGCTTGGTCCAAAGTCTTCTGCTCCAAGTACTCGCACTAGGTAATGTTATCCTTGAGCTCTTGCTCGACATCGGCCACCCGAGCTTCATGTTGGCGGCGGGTGGTCTGCTCCACCTCCAGCTCCTTAGCCGCCTTGTCAGCGGCTGCTTTATTCGCCTCCACCTCCTTCTCGGCTTGGGCAAGCGCGCTCTTGAGGGATCCGACCTCGGCCGCGCCAACTGTGATCATAATCACAAAATCAAATAAGTCATAAGACTCAATACACATATCACTTCTGATATATATAAGTTCCTCATAACTTGCGTTTTGTCAAACCGCTTGTTGACACGGTCGAGCTCCTCATCGGCCAATTTAAGCTTCCGATTGAGCTCGAAAACCTCTGCGGCATGGGCGGTAGCCGCCAACCTGGATGCTTGTCACACACATTAGCACGGTGTACTAGTAACTTTGCCTGGGGATCCTTTGTCCGGATTATTCTAATCCAGACAGAGTCTAAGGGGCTACTGTCTATACATGGGTTCATCCTTTCATATGAAAAACCTATTAGAGGATTACATCGCATACCTCAAAGCCCATCAGTAGGCTGTTGAATGCTTCGTTCAGTCCACTTTCTGCAGAATGAACCTTTTCCATAACAGCATCCATCAGGGTGCGGTGCTCCTCCATGATGGAAGCGCGTTGCAGTGCCTCCTCTAGAGCATGAGTAGCCTTTGGATTAACAGAGGCTGCTTCGGGAGCCGTTGTTCTTCCCCCCTCTATCGAAGGGGGATGCATATTCCTTCCCGGAGCCATTTTGGTCTCCGGAATGGTGTGCGACGGGGGCTCGGACTGTTGGGGCTCCACGTTGTTAGTGGTCATGGGGGTCGCTTCCCCCAGGTCTTTGACAACCAAGGTGTTAACCTCCGGTGCCTTCTCGACGCCCTCGTCCACCCCTCCTCAGCCAAGAGGAGTCCTTTGGGATGACACCTCGGTGTCCTCCATGGCAGTAGGCGAGGGAGCTCGCGATGACATGTCGCTCTCTGCCTGCTCAGGTGGCAGGGAATTCCCCAACGAAGATGAGGCATTCAGAATATAGCGAGGAGGACTGAAAAGTAAATAATAATATGGCTTACATGACAAAGGTTGGCAAGCGGAAACTGAAGAGTGAAATTTCGGATACTTACAAATCGGCCAAGGGCTTCGCCCTGGGGGCTCTCTTGGGGATGTGTTTGGACTCCGTGTCTGAACTGACCGAGAGGGTAATCTTGCCCCTCTTCGGCGCCGCTCCCTCAAGGTTCTCGGAGGCTGTCCTCTTCTTCCTCCTCCACTTGATGGGGGAGTCGCTTTCCACCTCTTCCTCCTCCTCTTCATCCTCCTCTCCCTCATGAGAGGAGACGATCTCCGTCTCTTCGGACACAACGTCTGAAGGGCCTCTGCAGCGGGGGCCACCCTTGGGATCCTTGCCCTTCTTCTTGCCCTTCTTTGCTGGCGCCTGGTAGGGCACTGGGACCAGCATCGCCATCAGCTAGGGAGTGGTTGTGCCTTCGGGCAGCGGAGCCGGACTTTTGATCCGCTTCGCCTTTGCTGTCTAGTCCTATGAAGAAGTGAGTTGATAAGATTCTTGTTGATTAAAAGATATTGACCTGACATGTCTTCGGAAATGTTAATACTTATCGGAGTGGCCGGATTCTTGATGTCGAGCCCAACATCTTCGGTCTCCATGGGCCAGCTCTTTTGGGCCTTGAAGAGCAGCTTCCGTATCCTTTCGTGCATATTGCCAAAGAAGCGCTTCAAGGTCCACGGCTCCTCCGGATTGAACTCCCACATGTGGGAGGCCCGGCGTTGGCAGGGGAGGATGCGGTGGAAGAGCATGTCATTTTTCCCCAGCATGTTGGTGATGCTCTTCTCTAGCATCTATACCTCCGTCTGGGACCCCCAGTCGAGGCCCTTAGCAGTCCACAAAGTGAGCCTCGTGGGTGTCCAGATCTGAACTCCGGAATGGCCGCCCAATTGGCACGGCGGGGCTCGGTGATGTAGAAGCATTCCTGCTGCCTGACCTTGATGGTCTTGATGAAGGCACCTTTGTGCCATGTGGCATTGGATAGCTTGCTTACCATGGCCCCGCCATAGTCTGCGTGCTATCCGTTGACCACCTTCGGCTTCACATTGAAGATTTTGAGCCATAGGGCGAAGTGTGGGGGGACACCGAGATGTGGAGGAAAGAATTCGGGGCTAGATCACGGAAATTTAGCCCATAGTGGATCATGAGGCCACGGACAAAGGGGTGGAGTGGAAGCCCTAGCCCTCTAAGAAAATGGGGGAGGAAGACAACCCTTTCGCCAGGCACCGGAGTGGGGATGATTTGGCCCTCGTCAGGGAGCCTGTGCGCAATGTCTACGGCCAGGTACCCCATGCTCTAGAGATCTTTGACGTCCTTCTCCGAGACGGAGGAGGCCTCCCACTTGCCCTTGGAGCCTGACCCGGCCATGGCTGGAGAAGGTGGTGGCGGGGAGGAAGACGAGAGTTTTTTTTCGGGTGTTGGAGCTTGAGAGATTGGGAGGTAGAGGATGGAAGAAGGCATGGGGAGGAAAGGATGAATCTTTTACCCTCTTATAGGCAGTAGAGATGCCAGCCATCCCCCACTTATGCCTTAAAACTTGCCTGTTCCCGATGAGAGCGTGCACCGTAATCGGTTGGGTTACCCAAATCCCATTGATGAGAATCCCGTAATAAGTGGGCACGCTCTCTGTTTTGAAAAGACGAGCCAAGGGGCTCGACCTTGAAACACAAAACGAGGAGTGTGAAAACGGTTAAAAATACTGAAGAGCCAAGTCTGACGCTTCACCGGAAAAGGTTGTCAATAAAGACACTATTCCTATTTTTATATATTCTGCCTTCGCGGCGAAGGGTTGTGTTAATTATACAGAGCCGAATATAGTTCTTTTATAAAGGGAAAGCTGTTGTTCGGTATTCAAGGAGAGGAACCCGCCTCGCAATGCTGAAGACAATCCGCATGCCGAACATGTCGTCATTGAAGACTAGTTCAGGGGCTACTGAGGGAGTCATGGACTAAGGGGTCCTCGGGCATCCAGTCTATTCAATATGGGCCGGACTGATGGGCTGTAAAGATGAAGGAAGAAGGCCACCTCCCGTGTCCGGTTAGGACTCCTGTATGCGTGAACAACAAGATTAAGTGTCCGGATATGCTATTTCTTTTATCTGTAAACCGACTCTGTACAACCCTAGGCCCCTCCGGTGTCAATATAAACTGGAGGGCTTAGACCGGAGAGACCATCATAACATTCATAGGCTAGACAATCTAGGTTTTAGCCACCACGATCTCGAGGTAGATCAACTCTTGCAACCCTATACTCATCGAAGACAATCAAGTAGGACGTAGGGTTTTACCTCCTTTAAGTGGGCCCGAACATAGGTAAACATTGTGTCCCTTTGTCCATTGTTACCATCGATCCTTAGATATATAGCATGGGACCCCCTACCCGAGATCTGTCGTGTTTGAGACCGACACCGGTCCCTCCAGGCGCAGTGTTCCATGTCTGTCGGGTCCAGGCCGAATTCATCCCTGGTCGAGCCCTCGGGCAGGTCGATGGTGCTGCTCCGGGACCTACGGAATGCGAAGCCGCCCCCAAACGTGGAATCTGTCGCCGCCAACGCCAGCTCCAGCGGCCACTTGGATCAAAGACAAGATACACACGAGAAAGTAACGGCTTGGCAGTTCATCGGGTGAGCAAGAAGGCGTACCCGATCACCACCGTGACAGTTGGTCCAAGCCGCTGGGTTGGCGTGGCGCCTCTTCCTGGGGGCCGACTTGCCGCCCACGGCCGGGTCTTCCTCGCACTTTGTGTCCGGCTTCCTTGGCGCCATGTCTTCTTTCCCGTGCGGCCTAGCTGCTGCAGGCGTGTGAGACAACCCGACCCCGGCCGCACCGCCGCCTCCTCCCCTCAGTGGCGCTGCGCCATCAGCGCACATCAAAACCCCCGCACCATCTTCCAGCCAGTCTCACAAGGGACCAGAACACAGAAAACTTACCCATACGACGCGTCTTGCCGGCTTTATTGTCGGCCATCTTCGGGGCTCCAGCGAGGGTCCCCGCCCCTCCAAGCCGGCATACTGGGCAGCCGCTACCTGTGTCGTTGTTCCGTCATATGGATGCCAGATGGCATTAAGCAGCACCTTCCTCGTCGCATTAGGATGGAGAAGAAGACGAGACATAGAGAAATACAGGGACCAAGGACTCACCATTGGTGCTGGTCTCCCATGGCTATAGGGTGCCTTCCCGAAATGCCACTCATCCTTTAGCCCGGCCTTCGAGATGTCGTTGGCCCGGCCGGCGACCTAATCCTGCGCCAATCGCTGGGACGACATCCGTTTGGGATCTTGGTGGTTGGTATCCATGTCATAACCGGCAGATGTCGGGTAGGGGGGCCCAAGCTATGCGTATAAAGATCGATGGTAACATTGGAGAAGGGACACTGTCAGGACCCCGATCCCGTGCCACACCGACGTAGCGGGTAACACCTCATATCACTTTGCGGCCTCATGCACAATATTCCCGTGGGTGTCGCCTTACCAGGACTGGGACCGTTTGCGCCTTTTGGCTCATGTATATGATAGTTCGCTAGCATCCATATGACAAAGAACCCGGGCTGACATGGCTAGTCGTGAACCCAAAGTGGCTCTAACTTACTGGGACATGCATACATGACCCAACAACAATTGTGTTGGTCATCAGCGAGTGAATCCGGGCTATAGCAGCTGGGCTAGCAGGACTTCGGAGAATCCGGGCTGTAGAAGGCTAACAGGACTCCGGTAGACACCGTGTGACATTTCCCCGAAGGGACAGACACAAGAACGCAGAAGGACACATGCCGGCCAACCTAAGTGTTCCGGAGCAGTAGCAAGCTACCAAGGCTCAGTGGAAGCACTAGGAGACATTTCCCTATAAGAGAGGCTACCAAGGATAAACAACTAGATAGTCAGATCCCACACATATCAAGCATTTCAATAACATACACACAATATGCTCGATATGTGCAAATACAACATGGAATCATAACATGACTCTACAACTCAAGTATTTTATTCAATAGGCTCCGAGGAGCGAGATATTGCAAACATGGGTCTCATGACCCAACATTCAGAGCATACAAGTCAAAGCACACGCGGAAGCTTAACATGTCTGGGTACAAACATCTACAAATGAAAACGGCTAAGAAGCCTGACTATCTACCAGATCCTGCCGAGGGCACAAGATCGTAGCTGAGGTAACAAGCTAAACGTCGAAGTCCACGCGGAACTACTAGCGAGACTGAAGTCTCTCTGCAAAAACATAAGTTAAGCAAACGTGAGTACAAATGTACCCAACAAGACTTACAGCAGAACTAACTACATATGCATCATTATCAACAAAGGGATGGTGGGGTTTAACTCTAGCAAGCCATCTTTGACTCGGTGGCTATCCTGAACTACGACTACAAGTAACTCTTTTGAGGTGGCGCACATGAGTCCACACATTCACCATATTAATACACCACTATGGATCTGCTCCCGTCTCCCTACGAGAACACCATCCATAGCACTCACACTTATCTTGCGCATTTTAGAGTATCCACTTTCACTTGTCTATGAACTGTATAGGCAACCCAGAGGTCCTTTACCGCAGACGCGGCTATTCGAATAGATCATATTAACCCTGCAGGGGTGTGCTTCTTCACACACGCTCTTGCCACTTACTGCCATGTACACGTCATGTATCTCGGCAACCTTCAAGCGGAAGCTTGGCACGGGTGTCGGCCACAACCTGATAACCACACAAGTCTCTAGTCCAGGTTTATCGCCTATGCGGGTTCCATCCGCAAGGAGATCCGGCCGGGGTGTCGCTCATGGCCCCAAACGATGTGAGCAGGGTTCCCAAGCCCACCATCCGGGTGCCACTTGGTACACCGTGCCACTGCACCTATTCTGTCCCAAGCCCACCTGTACCGGGTGCAACTTGGTAGAGTACTAGCACTACCTACAAACGCCAGAAACTAGTTACAACTCCTGGACAGAGATCGAGTTGATTAATAAGTTGAGAGGGGTACTTAAGCATTCCAATGCGTGGTAGTAGCTGTTCATGGATCAGAAACACAGAACTCAGTTCCTGAGGACGGCTTCAATGAGACAGCCCACCATGTACTCCTACATGGCCTCTCACCGCTACCTCTCCCAAATTGTGTTCACACACTTAACTCACACACAGTAGGACATGTTCATAACATTCCAATTCATCCCTAATGAATCAGACTTGACTCAACTCTAAGCAGTAGCAGACATGAAAAACAAGCATGAATGAGTAGGCACATCAGGGCTCAAACAACTCCTACTCATGCTAGTGGGTTTCATCTATTTAATGTGGCAATGACAGGTCATGCATAGGAAAGGGGTTCAACTACCGCAACAAGTAACAGATATGTCATTGTTGTCCTAATGCAGTGAAAGAGAGCAGGAGCGAGAGAGTGGGATTGTATCGGAATGAACAAGTGGGTTTTGCTTGCCTGGCACTTCTGAAGATAGTATAGCTCTTCATCGGTGTCATTTAACTTATTGTCGGAACACGTCTACTGAAGAGGGACAAATACCGATAAACAAGGAAGAACACAATCAATGCAATGCACAATATGATGCATGATAATGACATGTTAATATGCTGTGATTTGAGCTAATGCAACTAGCAACAGGTTAAATGGAGTTGGTTTGAACCATAGGTTCAAATTCAATCTCCATATGTGAAAGTTTAAATGCCATTTATATGATTTGGACTAAACAGCAACTATAAGTTGTTCTAACATGCATGAAACTAGTACAAATGGATAGATTGGTTTTTTCTGATCATTTTTCATATATAACTTATTTCATTCTGAATTATCATTGAATTTCTATGAATTTTAGAAGTTTTGAGTATTTTTTGAAATAATAAATCATTTTCTGATTTATTTTAAATTCCAGAAACCTTTATGACGTCAGGGTGACATCAGTATTACGTCAGCAGGTCAAAGGGCCGGTCCAGGTCAACCCTGACCAGCGGGGTCCACACATCAGTGATTAACCTAATTACCTGGGTTAATTAGCGTTTTAACTTAAGATAACCTTGGTTAATTAGGCGGGCTGGGCCCGCATGTCAGTGAACCATGGGGAGGTCAAACCCCTGGTCAACCGGGGTTAAAACACCGGCGTTTAGCCACCGGCTGTAGCAGATGCGGTGGGGCACTCGAGCACGGGCTGTGCTGGCCCATTCAGAGCGTGGTTGGGCTCGTTTGAGAGCCCAAACAAGTGCGCGTCGGGTGGTGGAGCCAGCCGGGCTTGGGGCGACTAGAGGAGACTGTGAGGATCTCAGCCGCGGCAGCCGAAGCTCGGGTGCATGCGGGGTTAGCGTTGCGGGCTGCAAGCGAGCAAGGTAAGGCGCTAGCGAGGCTCAGCGCGGGGCGGCAAGCTCGGTGGACACGCGCCTGGGACCAAATGGTCACCGGAGCATTGTAGCCGACGAGCACAGGTGGCGGCATAGTTCGGTCGACAAGGGGTGATGGCTACGGGGCGCAAACGAGCTCGAGAAGAGGGGGAACAGACGCAAAAACTCGCAGCGGAGACGACGGGATTGTCGGCGGGCTCGAGGATGTCCTTGACGGTGCGATTCGACGACGACCTCCGACGGCCAGATGCGGTGGTGACGAGCTCAATGGCAACGGTTTAGGGCGCCTGCGGTCGCGTGCTTCAGCGAAGAGGTCGAGGGGGACGTGGGGAACCTCTTGGCCATGGGCGTTAAGCGAGGCGACGGTGGTGGCTGCGAGAACTGCGGTGACGCGCTCGTGGAGGCTTCGGCCGTGGGAGGGAAGAAGCGCAGGGACGAGGGAGAGGTGAGCAGAGAGGGATAGATCGATGCGGACGGCAGTGGCGAAGTCATCCGCGTCGTCGACGTGTCTCGGGAGTTAGCCAGGCAGCTGCTGCATGGCGTGCGGTGAGCGCGCGTGCGTCGGGCACACACGCCCTGTCTACTGGCGTGGTGGAGAAGACGATTGGCAGGTGGGCTGCACAGTAGCAGGCCAGCTAAATGGGCTGCGGTAGATTAGGTATGGTTTCTCTCTCTCTTTTATTTCTTTTTTCGTTTTTCTATTTTATGTAATTGTTTTAGCTTTATTAAAAATGCCAGAGCATTTCCAAAAATCGTGAGACTGCTTGTGGCCACTGCTTGGATTATGTCCAACAGCAAACATTCCAGTTCATGAATATTTGGACATTTAAAATAATATATTAAATTTAAGTGCCCAAATGCAAATATCATATGATTTAATTCAATGACCTTCTGTTGTCCTAGAAAAGTGTGCACCATTTTTGGTCAGAGGTTCTAGACCAATGCAAAGATGATGAACATTTTATAAGGGCATTTCAGGTTCATTGAAAAAGTATTTTAGAAATCCTAGTTGATTTAGGTGGTGCTGGGAGTTTCTGTCATCCCCAGTTCAGGTTTAAGAGAAATTTAAACATGATGGCACTCATGAGGCTAGCCTAGTGCATTGCCAGAAGCTAGGGATGTGACAACTCACCCCCACTAAACAAGAATCTCGTCCCGAGATTCAAGCGTAGGGTAAGATCAGGAGGGACGCAAACTAACACAATCTTCATGATCCAAGTTGCAACTCATAAGAACATGGATTCGATCACCATCATTGTCTCGACGTCTTGCTCTGAGAACTCCAACTAACATGATAACAAGAGGATAGGGAAACTCTAGAAGGATCAATCTTCGCGGAGATCGAACAACTCAGGATCACTCATGGAATGAGACATTGAAACATCTCTCGAGCTGAGATGCGGGGTATACAACTAGAGGGATGGAGTGAGACAGACTACGAAGGTTCACTAGGTAGAAAACAGTTCCACACTTAAAAGGGAGAGAAGATTTGAGTTGCCATGATACCATAGTGAGACATCTTACAGGAGGGTAACTCGCAGAAATATTTCCTTAAGTGGCAAAAAGAATTAATTTTGATTGAAACTATTTATACCAGCCTAAGGCAATTCACCAACAATCGTTTGGAGGGGTGCAAAGGAATGGCATACCCAGACTAGAATGGATGATGTGGATTACCTTGTTGAAGACAACGCAATCACTACAAAAAATACACTTCCGTGATGATACGTGTTTGTCACAGTAGGTCGCGTTTTTTGTCATGCTTGTACATCCATGACGATTTTATGACAAAATCAAGAGAGTCATACCTGTGCTGTCATACAAGTGTTCCATGACATTACCAAAATTATCATCACGGAAGTGTCCACTTCCATGACGATAAATCACGCGTCACAGAAGTGCTTTCGTCAAGGGTGACCGACACATGGCATCCACCATAACAGAACGCCGTTAAGCTATCGGGTCGGGTTTTGAACCCGATAACCCGTTAACAGCCCCGACCAATGGGAAATTTCCACGTGTAAAATTCTTGTTGGCCGGACGTAACACGTGTCAGCTCGTCAGTGGGTCAGATAGGCGCCTATGATATGTCGACATGTGCCACGGCCCACGACTGGCGCATTTAGCTTACAAAGCCGGCCCATTTGGCTTGGTCAAAAGTTAACAGGCTGGCCCATGAAAAGCCTGTTAACGGTGTCTTCACAAATAGCCCATTTTACGGCCCGATAACTCACGACCCGTTAGGCCCTAAAGGAAATTGGCCCAACAACATCATGTGGGCCGTCGAATATAACACCAGCCCATTTCACTTTCGGCCCATGTATGGCCCACGAAGTCTTTCGGCCTTCGTATCTTTAGGCCCTTTACAGGCCCACGGTGACTCTAGCCCATAATGAACAGTAATTTTCGTTGTACCCGTTAACGGCCCATGATTTACATGGGGCGTTTCCAGCCCGTGTTAGCTTTCGGCGTATTGACGGCCCATACGTTCTTGGGCTCCTTTTCAGCCCTCGATTACTTCCGGCCCATTACTGGCCTGTTCCCCTAATGGGCCAAATTTGGCCCATGGCAAGAGTCGGCCTGTTACTGGCCTGTTCCCCTAATGGGCCAAATTTGGCCCATGGCAAGAGTCGGCCCGTTTCTATCCTGTTAACCCATTGCTCCGTTTCCAGCCCGTCCTATATTCTGGCCCATTAACGACCCGTTATGCCTATGACAGAATTAAGCCTTTGTTGTCCTACGGCCTGTTAATGGCCCGTTACCGTGCTGGGCCGATACCAATTACGCCCGTTTACGGCCCATGTAGACCCATTTATCCGACGGCCCGAGGCCCACCGATTCTATGACCCTGTTGGAGGCCCATTTATCGACGGCCCGTAGGAGACCCATGGATCCTACGGCCCGTAGGAGACCCATGGATCCTATGGCTCGTATATGGCCCATAGTTCTTGCGGCCACTAGCAAACCAGGGAAAAAGAAGAAAAGGAAATAAATAAGGCCGAAACTAATGCTAGGCTATTAAGGCGATTGCACATATTACATCCACTCGGCATCAAAGATCGCCACCAGTGCAAATATAGGGAACACCCTACACCATACAAAAATAGCTTGCTGTTTTCTTCAGCCGGTGGCTGCACGTTAAGAATAAATTTTGTATCGCACCAAAACAAATTACAACTATATAACAAAAGGAAGGTTGGCATAAAACTTAATACTCTAGCAGATAAATGCACCACCGGAAGTTCAGAAGCACAGTTCATTTGACCTGACTGTTACGTTTTCATGTTGTATTGTCCGATGGAGCACCATAACCCTCGCCTTCATTTTCCCTAGGCTCCTGAACAACATAGCAAATGTCTGATAGTATGGTTTCAAAACCATGCATATCTTGACGACATCGAACAATGTCTCTCCTTGTTTCACAAAGGGTCTCTGTTAGGGAATGGACTTGTGTCTGGAGCGCAGATACAACATTGCTTTGAGCTTGCATATCTTGATCATGAGGCAGATTGGATGATATTGCCTTAACAACCAACCCAGTTATTATGCAGGAACGTGCTTTTGGCACTATTAGTGGACAGGTACTGACCCACTTCAGCAAGAGCTGACATTGCGGATATAGTTGCCTCGCCACCTTCAGAAGGTGGTGGTTCCAGCATTTTTTCCATAGCTCGCTGAAAAGTTGAGTTTTTTACATTAGTAGTACCAGAACAGAAGATATTAAGGAGGCAGCAAAACCAAACAAAATAGCTTTGGTCTATATACATAACTTATTTTGGTGAACCCATGTAAAATATTAGTTGTATTTTATTGCAAAGTACATAATAAAACCAGGTTCCAAACATATGACCACGTACCATCGCTAATGTATTATCTATTTCTTCAAATAGTATTGAGGGCTAAGGATAAAGAGACGAAGTTTATAATACGATAAGCATAGTATGACATCATTCATATCACAAAACAACTGAGAACAGAAAAACAGGCAATTGTAACGTTGTGTGGGCAAGTCTAGCACGGAACTAGATTACGGGTCAAGATCAAAGGAACATCACTACTCTCTTTTAATCCATGTAAGATGCAATCATATGCTAAGACAATTGTGTATAAAAATGAAAAGAGTAATAGACATTGGCTGCAAACTATGCAGTTCAAGGCACAAGTCAGAGTAAGTAGTAGTTAAAAGGAATGAGGATTAAGGACTTACAACAGCGTCTTTGACTAGTGTAGTCATGCCCTTCTTCTTGCTGGTGTGACAGTCCTTGAAGATTTCCACAGCATTTGGTTCAGATACTTTTTGGTCCTTGCGGGCTTTCCTCTGTATTTCGAACAAGTCAATATGGATCTGATAATATGGTACAGAAAAAAGAGTGAAATAGTAGCTAATTACAAGAGCCCTCGCAGTGTGCAATATAGCTACGAGATCCTGTCGTCTCTGGGAATTTCACTTTTGTATGGTTGGCCTTGTTCTTTGAACAGTTCACCTAACCTACAAGAAGACAAATTTGTGTGGCACATGTGTAAATAGGACTTCAACATGTGATCTGATCACATATATATAATGTACCTGATACTTTGGATCAGACCAGTGTTTACAAGACCCCTCTAGTCTTCATCCGATATATTTTCCACTTGAGATGTTTGGGAAAGTTCACTGTTAGCCTTGCCTTCAAAGTGAGTTTTCCTCAAGTTATACCGATGCTATCGCAGAGCAGACTTGAAAACATGGGTGCAAGCTTGTCTGGTTGCATCATCTTGGCTATCCAGCTTGAACCTCATCTGTTGAAAATTATGGGAGTCTCACTATCAGCAACCTAGAAAGTATGGGACAGAGCAAGACAATATTACTAGTTTCCATACATAACCATACTTACAGATAAATGGTCGAGGAAGGTGTTGAACTGGGTTTCGTCTTTGTCATTCCTGTACTGAAGCCATGTTGGGAGGATACATACATGAGTCCTAACGGCAACCGCTGCCTCTGATACTAACTTGGCTGACTCTGTAGCATCACATGGCCTTTTTAAACCTGCCTCAAAACGGATCTCCATTCTTCCTCCTCTAGATTTAGTTAACCTATCGAGCATTATCCCTGATATTTGTTTCCTCTTGCGCCTAGGTGCTAGTCCAACAACGAACATAGGAAGTGTTAGTGTACATCAAACTGTGAGACTACATATAATGAAGCATGCAACTGTAACTTGACTCCAGCAACTACCTTCTTGCTGTTGAAGCTCACAAGGTTCATCTGATATTGCCAACTTGTCCTGTGTCAAGAGTCCTTGGGAAGTAGTGTTAGGTGGCAAGGGAGCTTGGGAACGTGCTGCTAGCTCAGTTGACGCACGAGTAACTCGGGCAGCTGGTAGTACTGTGGTAGGTGTTGCAAGAACTAGGGCTGTCTCTGCTTGTTTGGTGGCAGCTATTTGTTTCTCTTTGGCTTTTTTGCAGCTCATGTAGCATGGGATGCCGTGTTTGTAGAATTTTCAGCTGGACTTTGACCTTCTATTGCACCATCAGTACCAGCAGAATCTGCAGGATTCATCCGCTTCTCATTCCCTGCCATTCTGTGTTTCTTCCTCTTTCTCTGTGCCATGTTAAGTCAAGCCGACAAGAAAATGAATAACAATTTAGTTCTTTAGAACACATTGATGCGTGATGCAGACGAACTGAACTTTTACGTTAGACAACCACATGATAGGAGGATGTAATATGTATGAAAAATAGGTCGGAAGAGATAACCAGAACTATGATGTGTAAACTAAGAAGACATTTCACCAAATTAGAAGCAATGCAATGGAAGGTAGACACCATATGAAAGATGCTACAAATATTGCTCTGCCATGTTAACAGTGTCTCATCATAAATGGCGTTTAAACAAATGTGAAGCAGTACAAGAAATAAATCATATGTAAGATGCAAACAACATCACACTACCATGTTAGAGGTCTCTCGTCATTAGTGCCATTGCATATTCACAACATTGCATATTCATAGCTTATGATGTGTAAACTACGGAGAAGGCATTTCAACAAATTAGAAGCAATGAAAGCTAGACACCATATGAAAGATGCAACGAATATCACTCTACCAAGTTAAAATTGTCTCATCATAAGTGCCATTTCAACAAATTAGTAGTACAAGCTAGAAAAGAATGTGAGATGTAACCTATGTCACACTCCGAAGTCAAACGTGTCTTATAATAAGTGATTGTTCCAGGTTACAAAACAGTAGTAATTTGATGTAAGAACATGGTGTGATAGACAGATATTGTATGTTCTAGAAATAGGAACATGTGTCTTATTCAAGTATAATGTGTAAAGTAAGCAGATGGAATTCAACAAAATTATAAAGCAATACAAGCTAGACATCGCACATAACATGCAACCACATATACCAGTGCCAAGTTAGAGGGAGCACCAGTGATGGTGCACTAGAGGAGACGTGCTCATCATAAACACAACTTTGTTGAGTGTTTATGCATGTGTTGTCTTGGAAATCATCTTGGGGGTGTGGAGGAGTAGAAACTGTAGAGGCCCTCCGTTTGGAAGGAGCACCTTTATCCGCTGCCTTGCTAACTTTATTCTGCTTTATTGATTTTAAATTGTCAAGTAAAAAAGACAATAAAAAGCAATAAAATTATCTCTTAAGAACTCATTCATGCATGATACTGACAATCACTACTTTGATGTAAGGCAAACACATGATACCAGGATGGAATTGTACGAAAAAACAGGACGGCATGGCATGTTCACAACTGTTCTTGTAAACTAAGTAGAAACCGTTCCAACAAATAAGAAGCAATGCACGCTAGACACCACATGAAAGATGCAACCAATATGACTCTGCCAAGTTAAAAGCGTCCCTCATAAATGGAATTTCAACAAATTAGAAGCAGCGCATGCTATAAATCATATGAAAGATGCAACTAATATCGCACTTCATATACTAAAGGTGTATCGTCATATTGATTGATGCGGGATACAAAAAAACAATAGTTTTATGTAAGGACATTCTTAATAGACAGATGTACTATGTACTAAATATAGGAAGGCATGTCACATTAACAGGTATAATGTATAAGCTAAGCCGATGAGCACATGCAGTTTAACCAGATTGGAAGAATTACAGTCTAGACACCATATGCAACATGCAACCACATATCACGCTTCAAGTTAGAGCAAGCACATGCGATGCTAGTGTAGGGGAAATGATGTAATCAACTACAGAGCTACGTTCACTATCTTCATCTAGCATTGCTGTTTCTTGAGAATCATGTCGGGAGGCTGACGCTGCATTCTTTAAATGATGAGTAGTCCCCTTGCACGCCTGCCTCATCATAAGTGATTGATTAGGAATACACAAGAACATTAGTTTGATGTAAGAACATGGTTAATACACAGATGTACTAGTATGTACCAAAAACAGAAAGGCATGTCATATTCAAAGGTATAATGTGTAAGCTAAGCACATGCGATTTAACCAAATTCGAAGCAATACAAGCTACACATCCGGCTGGAGTGGTGAGCATGATCATCTAGGACCTGAGAGCCTGGTGGGAGGCAGGCTGCTTCACCACCATCGCAGCTTTTTAGTTGGCTTCCAGGTGATGCCTATCTTTGCTGGGCTTGTCAATGGCTCGGCCAGTGCTGTCGGCGTTTTGGGAATGGGGGTCCCCAGACTTGCCTACCAGCGGCCTGCGCCTGGCTCAAGCAGAGGCCCAGTACGGCCCGTCTTCATCAACCCAAGCTCAAGACCCTCACGAGGGGCCAAGCCTCACGGGGCGGACGACGCAAGGCTTCCTCAGGAACGACCTCACCAGGGAGGCTCACGAGAAGGCGGAGAGATCAAGGCAGGGGTACCTCGCGAGGTGCTCATGATGCAAGCCATGATGATTGATACCAAGCGGGCGCTAGCCTGCACAGTGTCCTCGTTTCCTCTTTGGTGCAAACGGGGCAAGCGCAGGCGCGGTGTACCGAGGCATCAAGCAAAGGTTACCATATTGGTGTAACAAGACCAAGACCATCAGAGCGGCAGGACAGAGGTCACTGTGGAGCCCAAGACAGCGTCATCGCCACTGCATTTGGCATTCGAAGACCAACTTTAGTCAGGATAACTTGTACTAGATGTTCCCCTTCAAAATGGCATTGTGGGCTCCCTTCCCACTCAATATTTGAGAAGAGGACCAGGGCCTCTATAAATAGAGATAGCCACCACAGTAGAAGGCATCGAAACCTGACCTAGAGATCATCTCATCCAGAGATGATCAAATCCACCCAAGCAGAGCACCACACCAGCTCAAGAACACCCCTCGCAAGGCTGTTCTTCCTCTGTACTGTTCATCATCAGCCCCAGAGGCAATCCACCACACCACAAACTAGAGGAGGATATTACACCACAACGATGGACCGAACTAGTATAAACCTTGTGTCCCTTGTGTTCTTCATCGTGTAGCTAGAATTGTGGCGAGGCGTTGGGACGTGTATCGATAGGGGAAAGATCTTTGCGTGCACCCCAAAGTTCGAACCATAAGGGTTTAGCTGGAACTCGATATCCGACATTTGGCGCGCTAGGTAGGGGTGTGCCGAAATCCTCTTTCCGCCGACCTGCGTTCCACTGCTATGTCGCATCCATGTCTGGTGTCCCGACGGCCAACGCCAACCGCTGGGCAGTGTGGCCAACCCATGCCGCGCCGCCTGCCCAAGGTGACCTCAACCCCGCGCCTCAGGAAGCCCGCGCTCCGCAAAACGCTGCGGGGCGCGGGCGACGCGGTCAAGCGCCACCGGCCCTCACCCCGCGGCAGGTATGATCAGTAGCAAGGGCCTCAAACCACGCCGCAGCCACAACACCGCACACCCGACGGGAGAAGGCGAACATGAAGGCCGCACTCACGGTGGCTCGAGAACTGCTACGGTGCAGGCTGCACGAAAGCGGCCATGATGTGCTGCTGGAGCGCGTCGCCGAGCTCCTGGATACCGCCGCTTCAGGGGCGCCCCCTTTCTGCATCTAGCTTCCACCCCAGGCCCTGGGTGGATCACACGGCAGGCCCATCCGTGCCCGTGCGCCCTCAGGCGTTCCCCAAGGCTTCGTCAACACCATCTCAACCATAAGCGCTGGACGTCCAACTGTGCCAGCACCGCCCCTGGTGAGCGAGGGCATGCGCATCGCAGCTTACAGCTCAGGCGGGCCTCCGGCCTATCACCCCCAAGATGGTGCTTCAAGCCAAGCCACATGGAGCGTGGGGCACTATGGCAAAGCCTTCGGGGCGGCGACCCCGGAGGCTTACGTGCCACACATGGTGCATCGGGAATACGCATTGGAAGAAGACCATGGCTCGTTCCTCGGGCCAGGCTGGGAGGAAGAGATGCCAAAAGCCGAGCCCTTTCAGGAGCCTCAAGGAAGCCTTGCCAACTGCGTCGGCGGTATCAGCTATCGGGTACCGCTAATTCATCAGGAGCAAGCTTATGCTAACCATGGGTCGCAGGAAGTCCAGGTCACTACAGCGGAAGGCTGCCCCAGTGCGGCAGCTTCCCTCCCCTCAGGAGGAGGGCACTAGGGGCTGCAGGGGAGGGGCCGGGAGCCAGGCCCATCCCACGGTGCACGGAGCAAGGTGTTTGAAAGTGCAACTATCCCTAAGTGGTTTTGGTAATTCATAACAACATATAGCTCATTGAGATAATGCTATTCCAAGACTATTATTTCAGGAAAGCTCAATGAATGGCATGGCATGGATGATGAAAGTAGATCCCTCAAAATACTAAGGACAAAGGATTGGCTCAAGCTCAAAAGCTCAAGACTCTTCATTTTATATTTTAGTGATCCAAGATCACATTGAGTCTATAGGAAAAGCCAATACTATCAAGGAGGGATGAGGTGCTGCTTAATGAGCCTCTTGCTTCATGTGCTTTGTGATATGCTCCAAAACCCTCAACTACTTTCCCACATCCACAAATGACCTAAACCCAAAGCCAAAATCGGTCACACCGATTCTTCCTATCCGGTGCCACCGATTCCAAAAGTCATAGCCACTGCCACAAACCCTAAGCAAATCGGTCTTACCGATAAGGATCTCGGTCTCACCGAGATGGGATTGTAATCTCTCTGTTTCCATTTGTAACGTTTCGGTCTAACCGAAGTGATCGATCGGTCCCACCGAGATTGCAATGTAAACTCTCTGTTTCCTTTTTGTAACATTTCGGTCTCACCGAAAAGAGCAAATCGGTCCCACCGAGTTTACCTGACCAACTCTCTAGACAGCTTATTACCAAATCGGTCTCGCCGAGTTTGTGTAATCGGTCTTACCGAGATTACGTTATGCCCTAACCCTAACCGAATCGGTCTCACCGAGATGCTTGTCAGTCCCACTGAAAATCACTAACGGTCACTAGGTTTACTAAATTGGTCCGACCGAGTCTATTGAATCGGTCCCACTGAGTTTGGTAAATTGTGTGTAACGGTTAGATTTTGTGTGGAGGCTATATATACCCCTCCACCTCCTCTTCATTCGTGGAGAGAGCCATCAGAACAAACCTACACTTCCAACTTAACATTTCTGAGAGAGAACTACCTACTCATGTGTTAAGGCCAAGATATTCATTCCTACCATATGAATCTTGATCTCTAGCCTTCCCCAAGTTGCTTTCCACTCAAATCTTCTTTCCACCAGATCCAAAACCTATGAGAGAGAGTTGAGTGTTGGGGAGACTATCATTTGAAGCACAAGAGCAAGGAGTTCATCATCAATGCACCATTTGTTACTTCTTGGAGAGTGGTGTCTCCTAGATTGGCTAGGTGTCACTTGGGAGCCTCCGACAAGATTGTGGAGTTGAACCAAGAAGTTTGTAAGGGCAAGGAGATCGCCTACTTCGTGAAGATCTACCGCTAGTGAGGCAAGTCCTTCGTGGGCGACGGCCATGGTGGGATAGACAAGGTTGCTTCTTCGTGGACCCTTCGTGGGTGGATCCCTCCGTGGACTCGTGCAACCGTTACCCTTCATGGGTTGAAGTCTCCATCAACGTGGATGTACGATAGCACCACCTATCGGAACCACGCCAAAAACATCCGTGTCTCCAATTGCATTTGAATCCTCCAAACCCTTCCCTTTACTTTCTTGCAAGTTGCATGCTTTAATTTCCGCTGCCTATATACTCTTTGCATGCTTGCTTGAATTGTGTGATGATTGCTTGACTTGTCCTAAAGTAGCTAAAATCTGCCAAACTCTAAAATTGGGAAAAGGGGCGCCAGGCTGGGAGGAGCGGTCAGGTGCCACCTCTTGGTGGCCTGCCGAGGCCTCGAGGGTTTTGGCCTCGGGAGTCACAGGTGGCGTCCCTCCATCAACAACCTCCTAATGACGGGCTTCGCAAGCTCCGGAGGATGACGCCTCGGGAGCCCCGCACGACATCGGCATCTCAACACCAGATCCCCGAGCCTCCAGCGATGCTTGCCTCCCTGCACCACCTCATGAGGCAAGATCGACGTGGGCGACGGGGGGAGGAGCCACGGCAACGGGATTTTCGCGTGGCCGCATGAGGTTAGCTGGGCGCAACCCCCATTCATCGAAGCAGGGCATCTGCCTCGCGAACTTGGCCCTGCCCGAGCAAAGATATAGGAGGCCGCCCCCATGCCGGATGTCGCCTGGGGAGGGGTCGCCATTCAAGACCTTCAGCACCTTTCTCAGCATTTCAGGCGCAAGATCCTCCTCCTGAAGCCTCATGCGGTCTTGATACCCAGTCAAGGTCCACATTTGTCGAGAGTGGCGCTGGAGAGGGGCAATGCGACACTGGAGGAACTCCTTCACCACCTTGGGCGCAGTCACGCCAAGCGTCCTCAACCTCTCGAAACGGCGCCAGATAAAAGCGAGCTGGGGGCTCGTGAGCTTCTCGTGACCCCGGCCTCGATTGGGGATAGCGGGCAATGTCGGGTGCGCGAGCAGGGTGCTAGGCACCCGGACATCCACGTAGAACCACCGCTCCCGGAACCCGCTCATGGAAGGTGGAAGGCTGAAATCAATCCCCAAGGCGGCCGTCCCTGGCACGGCCTGGAAGCTCATGCACCCCGAGCACTGCGATGGGTTTGTCAAGTGCAAGGAGAAGAAGTGGCGCAGGAGGGCTGTTTGGTTTGTGACTAACTTTGCCAAATGTTGCCACACCTAAAGCTAGGCTAGTTTGACTAACTTAGGTGAGTGTTTGGTTCAAGCCACACCATAGGAAGCAGCACTTGGACCCCACATGGCATACACACAAAAAATTTGGCAAGATTCCCTTAGGCTTGCCAACTTGTGGCTTTCATTTTGATGAACTAACCTTAGGCAAGCTTGGCAAAAATATGTGGCAAAGTGTGGCAATGCTAGGGCTAGAACCAAACAGCCGCAAAGACCGACTTCGGCCTTTCGAATACAAGCTAGACACCATATGGAACATGCAACCACATATGCCACCGCGAAGTTAAAGAAAGCACCTGGGATGGTGGTTCATTTCGAGCGAGGTCATCAACTCCAGAGCTACGTTTACCGTCTCCATCTGCTGACACTGCAGCCTTTATAGAGTTGTAACGTGTCGTGCCTAACCACGAAGAAAGCTAGCTCAGCTTCTCTCTTATCTTTTTTGCTTCTCTCGAAGCAGACTCTGAAATACCCTTGCATAAAAACATAATAGTGAGAGTTTGGGTGAAGTGTGTGCAGAACTAGTGCCTGTCAAAGTAGCAGATAGCAGGTGGCTGAAAAATAAATGACAGGAGACATATGATAGCTCTACAACATTGCATGCCAATCAAAAATTAGATTCTACTTTGTATGATTTTGTAATATATGAGCACAGGAAATGTAGGTACTCCTCCAGCACAACACCACATGTGGTCATATCTAAGATAACAGTCGACTAAAAATAAATTGGTCAGTCGATTTTTAATGAACCATCCGATCTATAAGGAACGAGCAGATGGCCTTCGTATACCTCCCGCCAGTCACTGTTGACGATCTTTCTCGAACCGCCAGCGACCACCAGCCCAGACCCATGCCTCCGCCGCCCCGCCCTCCCCTCGACCTCACAGCACCGCCGTGCTTGGCAGCGCCCCAGTCCATCCCTTTAATCCCGGCCGACCTCCAGATCGAGCGCCAGTAGCTCTAGGCTACACACGCCCCTAAGATAAACACCAAGGCACTGCTTCCCCGGCGTAATAGGCGTACTAGCGCCTGTTACGTCGGGGGATGCTTCCGTTAATTTGGAATCAACTGGCCAGAAATTGAAATTCAGGGGGGCGACGGACCTCTAGCTAAGGTGAAATAGTATATGAAGAGAAACCTTGTGCATCGCGAGTTACTAGGAACATCTAGTATGAAGAAGTGGTCAACTAGTTTCTTATGTGGGATGAATACCGTGCAAGCAGACACGTAAGATTTGCACGAATAAGAGAAGATGAGTACCGTTATCAGTTGCCAGTGTGGTGTCGATATGTCGCGGCGTTCTTCTTGATTTTCCCGGGGGAACCGATGTTTTGGAGAGCCGTAGTTCCTTGGACAAACCCATGGAAAAATTGCTGACTGTGTTGTCGTGGCCGTATATCGGTGGAGGGGAAGCAGATCCGAGGCGGCGAAGGACGGCGTAGCAGGAACAACTCCGGTGTGGTGGACGTGAAGCGGCAGCGGTGAGGCGCAGGACGACGTGGTTGAACTGGCTCGGGTACGGACGGCTCGGCCTCGGCTTCAACTATTAGCCGTGGAGGGTGTTGTGTTTGAGGTTGCGGTGGACGACGACGTCAGGGTATCAGCTCTGGCATGATGGAGGAGGGCGGCGTTTGATGGGTGGGATGGGGTGGCGGACGGAGGACGCCGGGGTTTCGCGGCTGGTGGAGAGGTAGTTTTGGCATCCACGGAGTACGAATGGGGAATCGGACGGATGGGGGAACCATGTTTCGGTCTGGGATGCACTTGTTTTTGGCTTTTTTGAACAGAAGATGGGACGCGCTTGTTTGAAATTTGGGGAAAGTACAAACTTTGCCCCGCTCTTAAATTTCGGACCTACTGCGGGTCGGGGGTAGGATGGTAATCCCAGGTGTCCCAAATAGTGGGCGGGGGCGATTTCGGCCCCGCGCATGTGTGCTTAGGCGGCCATTGTGTATGAATGTTTTTCGGAGGCGGTTGCGTGGCGTCTATATGAAGCTACAAACCTACCCCGGTTTAGACCTTTGGACATCGGGCCAGTAGGTTTCACAGGTCGGAGTTATTAGAAAAGTAATTTCCTTGTACTACCAAACATTGGTCTCACGCGGTTTCGCGCGAGTAGAGGCTCTTTTGGCGCTTTGTTCGAAATTTTGAAAGACAAGCATTCACGTTTAGAGTACTCTTGAACTATGAGGATTGACCTAAATAGACAACGTTATATTTGACCTTGTATGTTTGAAAACATCATTAAATTATCCGCTTCTTTTTGAAACTTTGACACTTGAAAATCCTATAACTACGATTATTTTGGAATGGAGGAGCTAAATTTGAATCTATTTTGTACATGACTAGATATGCTATTATGTAGAAAATCAGAGCAAAGATTGGTGCCCCCATAATTTAGGTATGATTTACAAATGCCATGATATCAAATTCAAATAATTGAATGGACTTCATGTTGAATTCGATTTTTTAAACCACCTTAAGTTGAATTCAAATGTATGCTAGCTCATAGGTTGCTATTTATCATGTTCATTATGTAACTTTCGTATGTATAATGTGCTTTACACACACAACATGAACTATACTCACGTTTATATTCGATTGCTAAAGCGATGCATTTTCTGGAGTTCAAAATACTAACTTTGTGGATCAATTGTGTCGAATAATAACATAGACATGCTCAAATTCGATAGAATCTAGATGTCTGATGGATCAATGACCGCTCCTTATGCGAATTGAAAATATCATGATCCCATCCTAATATTTGGATACAATTTATATCTTTAATCAATGTGTACAATAGTCTTTTACGTGTAGTTTCACTCTACATCGGTGGTCTCTCACACATGCTCACACACCCTCTCCCGAGGTGTCTTTCTCGCACACATGCTCTAGATATAACCCTCCCTCCCTCTCGTAACAATTTACAACTGTTTTCACTAACCTTTATCACAAACACTCTTCCTCTCGCAAGCATACACACGCTCGTGGCTCACTAACCTTTCTATATACATGGACCTACGTACTTGTCTCATGTATGCACATTATCTTTAGGCTTGTCTCTCACGCATTGTCTCACACCTCTCTTCCTAATCGACGAGTATGATTCTAGTAGAGCATTCTGTAGGATGCCCCTTAAAGTTAGGTTGGATGAATAGTAATATCAAAGATAAAGGGGTTACCTTAGTCCCAGAACCTAGGGTTAAAAATCCTAGCCAGCTTTGTCAGTGGACACAGAGTCCTTCACAATTCTGCTATCTTTGTCTTGTACTACTTGTCATCCATGGGTCTTCCTAAATGTGTCACGGGCCGACCAATGTGGCGCAGGACGGAACCTCGACCCATCGGACCTCACGCGGTGACACACCCTCTTCTCCCACGTCTCATTATCTTCTCACACCCCCACATACAAACACAAACACCACACACACAAAAAATTCTCCTGGTGCCTCTATTCCCCCCCTTGCATATACACACTCAAGGGAAGGGAATCTCTCGTCGTGACATCATATTCGTCTCTCTCTCTAGACCACTCTCATTTCTCGTGCTATCTCTGCCACGCCCCCACCCCCACCGGCCCCTCTATCCATGCCTCTCTTGAATACGTAATACACACACATACCTCTCTAGGCCCTTCCAAATGCATCAACTACACATTCACACATGTTACATCACGTACCCCATTGATCTAAAAAGCCCTCTCTTCACGTTTATTTTGCATACAACATTCCTTTTCAATAAAGTGTGGCAAAAAAATTATTTTAGAGTTTCTACATATATACAACATTACAAAGTTATATGGAGGATTACGAACGCTAATTTGCATTGCATGGTGCCCACAATGATATTTATTCCGCACTGTCAATTTGTATATTTTTACACTATATACAAAGTTAGTCATAATAAAGAGAAACGAAGAGCATCTCTCTCTCCATCGCATACCCCCATGTACGCCCCTTTCACGTATGCACACAAAACTATCTCCAGGTCCTCTAAAAGTAAGCCCCCAAAAAATTCACGCATGTTTCATCTTTCTCTCACGATATATGCAATGACGATCATTGTATTTGAAGCGAAAGCACAATACGTACATTGGACTTCAGAATCCACTCAGTACGGTCACATTTACGTTTATTGGTTATTATAAAGTCATGGGCTCACCGTACAACTCTGTATTTGCTCAAGATATGACTAGTTGACCAGTTAAACGCTCCATGTGGCACCTCTAGTGTTGCATCACATTATCTCACTACCGTCATGCCCACCTGTTCACTTGTATCTATTCTACATCTACACTCTTATAAAATAAATAAATAAAATACACTCTTATAAAAAACAGAGTTGGTGATGATGGTGTGCCTACCATCCTGCAATATAGGTCATCTGATTTATATCTGACGGATAGGAAAGAAACGATGGCAATTTTGCAAAAAGGTACCCGCACACCTCTCCACATTTGCAAATAAGGCCTTACCTCGTTCATTCTTTTCTCTCACAAGATAAACTAGTCATACAAATGCATCTTGATGTTACGTGCAACGCACAGGCATCTTGCTAGTAAGAATGAAAACAAACGACAAAACAATATTTGGACGGTGGTTCGAAGTCATGACCGCGGGAACAGTGGACAAGGTGGCCTTATATTGGTATGCTAAGCCGTCTGTTTTAACAAACATGAGCTGGTGTGGTGATTATACACACACGCAGGCATGCACACGAACTGCATGCACACAACACTCACACAAACACATGCACCCGCGCACGCACGCAAGACTCACACGTACACACGCAGCCACACACACACGCGACACTCACACGCACACACGCATGCATGCATGCACACACCAGTACACCACACGACCAACACACACTCTCACGCTCAAGTGCTCAACCTACACGTGCATGCGCACACATCAGACCCTGATAGACACATACACAACTAGGTGATTCCCGCGCACGGGTTGGAGTCTTGTCGCGCCTGCGTAAATTTGTGTTTATCTGACCTTTTCCCTATGAGATCTGACAGGTGGGACCCACAAGGAACATGGTCAATTTGGCTAGTCAAAATGGCGCCACGCAGACTATTTGGCCGGTCAACAGAGTGCAATCCTATGCCGAACCATGAGCAAGTGACCGTATAATCACCACAAAACGTATATAGTGACCGTAATCAGCTTATTCTGAAGTTCAGTGACCGTATTACGCTTTTCCCTCTGTAGGCCCTCCAAAACTACATCTCTACACATTCTCGCATGTAACATCTAACAACTATGCAATACAGCACTACTACTACACTCTAACACAATAAATCATATGTGTTTTTAGTTTTACTAGATATCATATTGTTACTTAGACCTCTCCCAATGCATCGGTGCTAAAGTGGGGTGCTAAGTGCATTAAAATGCATAGCAACTAATGTCCCCAATGCATCAGTGCTTAGGTTTTGTAGCTAAGCCTTCTCTATTTAATTGTTTAGTAATAAAACTACTTCATGTATTGGTTGGTTGTCTTTTTGTCTAGGTTCACGTGCTTAGCATTGGTTCTTGTTGGGGTCACCATAATCCTCTCTCTCCTCTTTAATTGGTTTGCCACATCATTTTTCTTCCTATGTGGCATCCTTAGCACCTGTACACTGTGGAGCATTGGGAAAGGCCTTAATTATTCAGTTTGCATACATTAAAATTGCCTTTGTAATGTATGGCCAGTATCATCTACCACGCGGGAAAAATCCCGCCATTTCCTGTTTAATCGGTTTTGTATTGATGGATCGTACGAAACAGCAAAACTATAGTACTATACAGTACAAGTGACAGTTCACCGGGCCATCGTGTCGTCTACTCCTCCGTCGTAAGAGTGGAGCACTCACTTTCATAAATCTTCTAGTCCCTTTCACCGACATGTGGGACATCAAGGTACCGGGTCCACGTGCCATACTAGAATACAGTGCAGAGCAGCCGGGGTGAAGCACCCCAGTCATGGCGCCAACGTAGTAATGAGCAATAAGGCGTCAAATCACAAAGCGGCACCTTTCTCGCAGTTAAGTTGGAGGGACAAAGTAATAATGCTAAAAAAATAAGTTGGAGGGACGAAGCAACCATCATTTTATTCGTTGCTGAATCAGCTTCTCCCTCATCTTCTTCAACTTAACCACGTGTTGCTTCTGTCGTTGCTCTGCCTCATGTGGGACGCGGATCGGCTTGGTAAAGCACTGACACGTGGGACCGCATGTTAGCAAACCGCCAGGACAACGTCCTCTAAAAATACGAAACCTCCCCTGCCATCCGCGCGCCAAAATCACCTCCTTTTTACTAATCTTGATTCTATAATTTTTTTATATCAATATAATTGAGATTTGTATAGATAGCACAAAGGAGCAAAACCAAGTTGTACAGTTAAGGGTATCCACAATGTGTAGCCAAATGTGAAAATAGCTTTTGGCATCGTGGGAACCATTATGGACGGTGTTGCCAAAGCCAAAAAGATGGAACCGAAGCTCCCTGATTGATTGATTGAAGGAATAGAAAAATGCAACGTCTTTCCTCTTTCTCCCATGCTTGGACACATGTAGTACAGTATAGAACACAGAGTCTACTCCCCTGTCTCTTCTATCACAAATCACAAAGCAGTGAGGCGTCAAATCACAAAAGCACGGACGAAGCAACCATCATTTCACTCTTCGCTGACTTCGCTTCTCCATCGTCTTGTTCGAGAAAACATCTCACCGCACTAAGCTGGACGGACGACGCTATTGTGTACTCCTAGTAGTACTAGTCCTTTGGTTCAACGGACTTCCTGGTGCAAATAAGGCGGTTGTCTCGGCTTGCAGGCGGCACTTGCGAACGACTTACCTTGGTCTCCTTCAATGGTGTTCTCCGTCGAGCGCACTTCGCCAAACCACAAAAAGATATATCGTCGACGTCACCGCAATGGGGAAGGAAGTCAAATATAGTTACTACCTCCGTTTTTTGTACACAAGGCCAGTATATCAATATTATAATTTGCAAAATGCCACTAACACTAATCGAGGCAAAATTGACGGGGTTTGCCTCGTACTAGCAACCAAGGACATTAATATCCCCTACATGCATGCGGAAGTGAGAAGGTTGGTTTGCATGGCGCTGCATTAATCAAGCGATGAGGAGTGAGATGGTTAGGTCTTTGGTCTTTGGAGAAAAAAATACGCATTAATTGACACGTGAAACGAGGATTTGCATCGATTAAATCCCGCAAAGGAAAACCCCGCCTTTCTTTTTTAACACTAGTACTCCTAGTACGTATGTACTTATCCTGTTAGGGTCTAGGCCTTGCATTGCCAAACTTCGCCACACATTTTTGCCAAGCTTGCCTAAAGTTTTAAAAATGAGAAGGAGGCACACTTGCGCACAGCTGTCATGGTCGCACCGCACCCTCACACGATCGCTCCTGCGGATGCTGCTTCGGTGCCTTAAAGGCACCTGCCGTTGGGTCACTGACATGTGGGCGAGCCACCTGTTGGGCCCACATGTCATGGACACAAAGACAGGTGCCTTAAGGCACCGAAGCATAGTCCCGCTCCTGCACACCGCGGTCGCACCGCACCCTCACGCAGTCGCTCCTGCACGCTGCAAACCAAACCAAGGGAACACACCCTCACTGACACGTGCTGTCGCATGTGAACAAACCAAACTCAGCCATCCTACCGCTACCACATAATTTTCGTTCAAAGAGTATGTTTATCCAACCGCATGTTGGGGAGTATCCATACGGCCCGTGCAGTGGTCTGTTGGGGAAGAAGAAGAGGTGAGGAAGAAGGAAAGAAGGGTTAGGAGACGTAGGATATTCATCCAACCGCCTGAAATGGTAGACTGACCCAAGTCAGGCGACTTGCGTAACAAATATATGTTTTTACACAGCAAAAGATCCATAAAAACAACAACACAAAGTAAAACTATCACTGCTCGCGTAAGGAGACGGCCTCGTCGTCTTTGGCTGCCGGCGCGAACCAACCGTAGCTGCCGACGTGTGTCTCCGTACCGTGGTTGTCCTCGGCCTCCAGCTACTCGTTCACGCGGAGCATGCGGGCGCTCTGCTCGGACGAGAGCATAGCCCAGTTCAAGTCGAGGACGTCCGGTTCCGCCTGCAGGAGGCCCTCGATGGCAGTTGCATCTGCGCGCTCCGCGTCGATTCATGCCTCCGCCGCCTGGTTCAAGTTCAGGACGTCCGGTTCCGCTTGCAGGAGTGCGTCCATGAGAGCGGCATCCGCGTGCTCTGTGTCGAGTCAAGCCTCTGCCACCCGGTTCAAGTCCAGGACGTCCGGTTCCGCCTGCAGGAGGGCCTCGATGGCAGCGGTATCTGCGTGCTCCGCCTCAAGTTGAGCCTCCGCCGCTCGGTTCACATCCACGACATCCGGTTCCGCCTGCAGGAGAGCCTCGATGGCAGTGGCATGCACACGCTCCGTGTCGAGTTGAGCCTCTGCCTCCCGGTCCTCCTTTAGTATCGCCATGTTGAACCGCTGGTCGACCTGCACCATGGGGGACTCGGACGCCGGCACGAAGTCGACGTCCATCGTCTCGTACCCATCGGGGGCCTTCTGCGCCACGACCACCGCCATGAACATTGGATTGGCTTCCTCCTCCTCGTGGCTTGGCTCCAGAGAACTCGGGGATTGGCCCGCCGCAAAGCAAGCTTGGGAACGGAGGTCTGTCGCGCCGACCACCGCCGCGATTGCTGTGCGGCGCTCCGGCGTCAGCATCTTGTAGTAAGTGATCTTGCGGCGCACCAAGGCTTTCCGGCGAACTAGGGGACGCTTGATGCAGGCTAGGGGATCGAAAGGCGGGGGGATGGGCTAGAGATTAGGTGTGGTTTCATGGCAGTGGCTGGCGTAGGCTGAGTAGCGAAGGTTCTAGTGTGAATAGTGGTTCTGGTGACGACCGGTCAATCGGTTTTGACTGTACATCGCTCTTGTCGCGTTCGCGTTGCAGCCCGGCACGCTGGACCCTCCATGTCGCTCACCAAATGGAACGCGCTTCGTCTTGCGTTTTCGCTCGCTTGTGGGACCGCAGTTCAGAGCAAACCGACGTCCCTCCCCCTCCCCCACCCCGTCATTTATTATACTACCACTCCCTCTGTTTTATGCGGAGTAAATAAAAAGAGAGGGAGTATACTATGGATGAGGATCCCCTGACGTGGTCGAACCCATTGAGTAACTGACATGCGGGGCCTAGCAAGCATGGGGTTCACCAGTAAGTGACCGAAAGGGAGGGTAAGGTAGGGATACCTACGTCAGAGAATCCACTTCCACTATTACTCCCTCCTTCCATTTACTATACAGGGCCTAATGCGTTTTTCGAGGCTAACTTTGACCAAATGTTAGAGTAATAATATATGACATGCAACTTACACAAAGCATACGGTCAAATTCGTATGTGAAAGGAGTTTCCAATGATATTATTTTCACATTATACATCTCATGTACTATTAATCTTGTCAATAGTCAAATGAGGTTTTGAAAACGCATTAGAGCATGGTTAATAATATAGCCAGTCGATGGCTATGAGGGACTGTCATGTCATCTATAGCCATCATCTATTATATGCACTCATACGGTAGTGTGGGCTATAAGGTTGGCTATTTCTCACAAAAAAAAATATAAGGTTGGCTATTGTATTAGTACTTTTTGCCATCTCCTCTCTATCTCTTTCTGCATATTTATTGTATTTAACTAGGAATGCGTATATAGCTAAGGCTCTTGCATGAGAGCTCACTCCCCTTACTTTTTCACATCTCTCTCCTCCACATAGGTCCTATATAAATGGAAGAAGGGAGTACTACTATGAGCACTCCATACTCTAGTACAGATGTTGTCAGTACTCCACATGTACTATTGGACAGGGAGCTTAGAAAAGTTACTATTGGACTGGCTATACGTGGCGAAATCCTAGTAGGAAGAGCATGCGCGAGAACAAGCACATTCACGTGGTTGAAAACAAATTGGAAACCATCTCATGTACAAATCCAGGAGTACGTACGAATCTAACAATATTGATTGGGCGTTGTTGAATGTTGATACTTTTTTGATCAAAGTATAGATATTTTGACTACACTTAAAACTTATATGTAAACTAGAAAGGATAGGAGGGAGTATATTGTACGTTCAAAAATGAAATGAACATTGAATACCCTTTATATATATATTGCGGATGCTATGATCACCGGTTCAAAATTTTGAATCCGCCTTAGGTATCATGTGCCCCCACTCATTCTCTCTCGATTTCATCTCGGGGTCCGGAGATCGGTTGAAAGCGGACTAGGGTGGGTACATGTGAATGATAATCGACGGAATGTTCAAATGAGGCATGCGGGAGGATGGACTCGACCAGAGGGCGACATGATCGATGGAGAAGAGGGTTGGAGAGGAATGAGAAATAAGCAAACGCCACATGATTATACTTGAACGGCTCAAATAAACAATAAGTTGTCTCGCTTGGCCTACATACTGAAAGGCCCAATGCGCAATGCAGAGCACTAACGCTCGAATATGGCCAGGAAAACAGGGAAACCGACATGTCAGGCACACCCATCGGGACGATGTAGCGCAGACTAGTCCAATGGAGGAGCTGGTCCACGACATCCTCGCCACCGACAACCGTTCATGTGGGTCGTTGGGGCCAACAACGTGGCGCAGCTCTAGCACCTCCTCTGGACACGGCGACCACGGTGAGAGACATGCTCATATCGTCACTAGACACAGTCGGTTTCAGTGTGCCAAGGGTGGCGTTAGTGTTGTGGCACGACCAACAGTATGTTTGGTTTGTGCCAAAGGTTGCCCCATCAAAGCATTGGGTAGCCAAAATTTTGGTTGTGGTATTGGGTGCCATGATTTGGACGACATTGGCAGGAAAAATGAACAGGAATTGGCTAGAGTTCATTGGCATGCCAAAAAAATGGCAACCATCCAAACAAAGACCAATCTTTGGGTCATGACCAAAATTTTGGTAAGGTGCACTTTGGCCACAATCCAAACACAACCCAACACCCGGCTCATCGAGGATGCACGGGGCGCCGTGAGGCGTCCGCGGAGTGGTGTAGCGCAGCCAACTGCATCCTCAGGACCTGAGACCATGCCTGGTCTTCTTGATTTTTCAATGACATGCGGGGATCGCATGTGGGCTAAGGGCATCTCCAACGTTGCCACGACTGCAGCTGACTACCCTGGCACACCAAAACCCTCGTCCCTCGCATCGTCACATGGTGTGTTCCCAGTAGGCGCCTGCTGCCCACTTTCATGTCATCTATTCGTATGTCGTCGTTAAGAGGATTGGTGCCCTAGGAACCAACTCCGGAGACTTAATGACGCACCCGGACGCTTGGACTCACCGGAATGCGGTACTTAAAGCGGCAACGCCCAGCTAGCCTCCACACCATAGCACATCGTCCTCCTACCTAGCACCACATCCGCCATGACCGCAAGTGCGAAAGCTCTGCGGGAGAGCTTTTCTTCGGGGATGAAGCTCGAGGTCGCCGCCCTCGCTCAAGTCGCCTCTCGCGACGCAATAGCAGCGTAGCCGGACGCGGACGCAAACACACAAGCGATGGCCACGCTGGCGGCCGACAACGGGAGCACCGTCAGCCACGCGTCCTACTTGGCACCGTCCAATGTCCGGCACCCCCCAGGTCGGGGACTCCTCTGAGGATGAGTAGGGCATGGGAGGCGGTAGGGCATGGTGTGCCAACTAGCCGGTCCGTATCTCGTGTTCTACTCTTCCTCGCCGGAAACCGCACCTTCACTTCACGGGTCTTGAACTCCGCCCCCGTACATAGAGATCGCAGATGGAGGATGTCGGTCGTCGCTGTAGAATAGGTTTAGGGTCAGGTTTCTTTTATTTTTCTGTCCTATAAAAGTTTGAAATGTAACGAAAATCTCCCATGTTTGTATTAATGTCGGTCGGTGTATATGAACTTTCACAATAATATAGTATATTGTAGGAGTACTAGCAAGATGCCCGTGCGTTGCATGGAAGATCAAGATCTTGTGGGAGAAAAGGATGAACGAGGGAAAGCCTTATCTGCAAATGTGGAGAGGAGTGCGGGTAAATTGTGATAGTTTCCTTCCTTCCCGTTAGGTATAGATCGGACAGCCTATATTGCAGGATGACAGGCACACCATCATCACCAACTCTGCTTTTTATTGAACCGAGACAAATCTAACATGCAAAGTAAAATAAACACATAGGGTCTATACATACACAATTTATCTTAGGCACTCCAATAGTACGCCCACTACACATTCACGCAATTCACATCTTTCAACATCTACGGGAACCTACGAAAGGGTTAACGTAAATTGCCTCTCTCTCTCCTCCCCTGATTTTCATGGTGGTGGGCCCCTCGCTCCCCCCCAATCTACAATCAACAGCTCACACGTTTCACATTATGTTAACTACGTAACTGGGATTATGTAGGTGTAGCATTACTCGTCCTAAAAAACCCAACTAAGCCAACCTCCCAGCATATCGCACGGGAAAAGACATGGTCGTGCTGTTTTAGTCGGGATTACCAGATTACTAGTAGTAGTATCGATGGATCGCGCGAAGCAACAATTTTTTTTTGAGGGGGCGAAGCACCTAGTTTAAAAGGAAAAAAGGCGGTACACTCACATCACTCCTATTGCGGTCGCATTGCACCCCACACACGTTCGGTCCTGCACACGGCTCACGCAAACGGAACACGCTTCGGCTTGCCTCTTCACTGACACGTGGAACTACACTTGGAGAAACTGACCATCCGCCAAACTCCCCCCGCCTACCGTGCGAAAATCCTCCCCCCCCCCACCACCCAAAAATTCCCCCCCCCCCAAATCCTATTCAACCGCCCTTCGGCCAACTAGCCAATAATATTCCCCAACCCCCCCCCCCCCCCCCCGTCCCCCTCCACTCCATTCACTCCGCCAAAGCCGCCTTCCCCGCCGCGCCGATACGTCGGCGCCACAGTTTGTCAAGAGGACGCACGGCGATCCTCTCGCTCGCACTGTACGCTCTCATAGACCGCCGCCATCTAGCCGCGCCGCCACCGCTGGCTACGTTCTTGTGGAGGCACAGGGCGTCAGCGCCGCCACCGCTGTCGATGTTCGTGTGGAGACGCACGGCAGTCAGCTTCTCCCATGGTACGCGCATTCTAGACTGAGGCCCCGTTCATGTCGGTGTAGCGCTAAATGTTAGCTGATAGACGCTATTCATCTCACTGTTTGACGAAGTAGTTTATAGTCAATATGCTCTGCTTAAGAAGCTTCCTTGCCCTGTTCTACACTCAATCTGCTTAGTTGAGATGGCATGCAAAGGTCGATTAGTTGCTAAAATATCCTGCCATATATTTATAGTGACGTAGATTGCCATGGTCTAGTAGCCAATTTGTTAGGTCAAATAGCTCTACACTGTTTGATACTCGATCTTTGTTGCTGCGATGGCCTTCGATAGTTTGATGGCTGTGTGCTCGGCCTCATTGACTGCTGAAAAAGCCTACCATGATTTAGCACTCAAATCTGTTTGCTGAATTAGCTTTACATATATTTAGTTACTTAGATCTGCTCGTCCAAATATCTTGCCATAGCTTTAGACATCGACCTAGGTATTTTTTTCTAGACTTCATAAAAAAGCATATATGTTTTTCCTGTAATATCTAGTAGAAGAACTAATTTGTATGTATAACAGATGGACATGACTTGGATAACTTTTGCTCGAAGATTCTCCGCTGCATATGTCGAGGGGGTTGAAAACTTCATGAACTTTATGAGAGCTGAGTACGCTGGTCCGAAATCAGATGTGCTCTGCCTGTGTAGCAGTTGTATGAATTCAGTTACAAGACCCCAGTCAACTGTGCAAAATCATCTACACTTGTATGGGATGTCGGTCACATATACTAGGTGGGTTCATCATGGTGAAACTGTGAACGTCAATGTTATTGACTACGTGGAAGCATAAGATCACCATCTTGATCTTCCTGATGCTCAGGTGGAAGAGGAGGAGGAGGTGGTGGTGGTGGTGGAGCCAGTGAGTTTGACCAACATTGAAACAATGCTACGAAATGCTCGTGCATTCCATGAACTTTCACCTGCAGAAGAAAAACGGAGGGCACACATGTTGGAACAATGCAACGTGGCTGTCACCCCAGGAAATAAGCTGTCAGTATTCTCAGCTATGATCACCTTTCTTAAAGTGAAGACATCTGAGCGGTTGACCAACAAATCATTCGATGCGATGTTGGCTGCTGTCCGCAAATCTTTCCTAGATGCGTCTGAGCTGCCACACACCTACAGTAAAATGAAGAATTTCTTCGTGTAGTTGGAATTGGATATGATATGATCCATGTTTGTAAGAATAATTGTGTTCTATTCCGGAAGGAGTATGCCAACTTAAGTGAATGCCCGAAATACAAATCATTAAGGTGGAAAGATGGCGATGCTGTGAAGAGGATTCCTCATAATGTTCTGAGACATTTTCCAATTATACCAAGATTGCAGAGGTTGTTTCATGATGCTAAAACAAGAGAGGATGTACTGTGGCATTCTAGGAACCAGGAGTACAGAGATCAGAATGTAATGTGCCATCCATCTCATGGTAGTGATTGGAAAAGCTTCAATCATAAACACAAAAAGTTTGCTGCTGACCCAAGAAACATTAGACTTGGCTTAGCTTCAGATGGATTTAACCCATTTGGGCACCAGAGCACCACATATAGCATGTGGCCAGTGCTTGTTATCCCTTACAACATGCCTCCAAATGTCTGCACCAAAGAATCAAACTACATGATGGCCTTGCTCATCCCAGGTCCAAAAAGTCCTAGAAAGGATTTTGATTTGTTCATGGAGCCTCTTGTGGAGGAACTTCAATAAATATGGAGGGGTGTTCTCACTCGAGACCTATATAGCAGCCCACGAGCTGATTTCTTTCTGTGTGCTGTTATAATTTGGTGCATCCATGATTATCCGGCTTTGGGCACTATGTCAGGGTGAACGACGCATGGTTACAATGCATGTGTTCGCTGTGACAGGAATTCGCTGTCATACGCAATACTTAGCAAGATCTGTTACATTGGACACCGACATTTCCTTGCCAAGGACAAGCCACATCCTAGAAAATACTGAAGACATGTGTTCAATGCAAAGCATGAAAAGCATGATGCGCCAAAGAGGCTCGCCGCCGATGAGTTGCAAGTGGAATTAGAGAAGGTCAGGCATATTACACCAGGAAACCATCCTAGTAATGGTAGCGGGAAAAGGAAGCGTGGCAGGGCAGAATAGAGATTATTGTTTACCCGTAGGTCCACTTTGTGGGACTTGGAGTATTGGAAAGATTTGGATCTGCGACATAATCTTGATGTGATGCACATCGAGAAAAATATATGTGACAGCATTATCGGCACACTTCTTAATATTGAAGGCAAGATGAAAGATACCTTAAAATCTAGGATTGATTTGACACACCTAGGTATCAGACAAGATTTGCAGGTGTAAGATGAAGGTAAACCAGGGGATATGGCACCAGCTGTGTACGTCTTGGACAAGGTAAAAAGAAAAGAATTCTGCGAGGTCCTGTCACGTGTGAGATTCCCACATGGATTTGCTTCCAACCCGGAAAGGAGAGTCAGTGCAGATGGAAACAAGGTACAAGGGTTGAAAACTCATGGCTGCCACGTCCTACTTCAAAGGGTTTTACCTGTTATCCTTAGAGGATTGGGCCGCCCTGACTTATACAGAGCATTTTCAAGGTTGGGACAATTCTTCAGGGAACTCCGCAGTAGAAATATCAGGATAGATGCTTTGGAGCGTCTTAGAGACAAGATACCAACTATCTTATGCGACCTTGAGAAGATATATCCTCCAGCCTTCTTTGATGTGATGGTGCATTTGGCTATTCATCTACCTGATGAGGCAATACTTAGAGGTCCAGTACAATATGGCTGGATGTACCCTATTGAAAGGCGGCTAGGCACTTTCAAGGGCTATGTTACGAACAGAGCTAGACCCGAGGGTTCCATTGTAGAGGCCTACATTGCTACAGAAGCATTGACATTCTGCTCAAAATACATTGAAACAGTTGATCAGCTTATCAAAGAGGTGGGTGAAGACAATCTCGGGCTCAATGTTTTCAATTATTTTGTTCGAGTTACAGGGAAGAGTCAACAAGAGGACAAACCTAAAGATTTGGACAAAATGTTTTGGTATGTGTTGAATAACTGTCCTGAGATACTACCTTATATCAAGTAAGTGCAATACTGCAGCTTATACATCGTAATCTACTAAACTTGCAACACATTCTTATATATTTAGATGCCTAACGTGATCACTATGTTGTGCAACATCTACAAAAAGGAGTTACTGCCGCAAAATCCAAGAAACATTGACAAACTGGTTATGGCAGGATTTGCAAAATCATTCAAGAGCCATGTAAGCTTTTGAGTTGCACTGTCAGTTTTTTTAATATATTGAGTAGATAAGATGATGAGCTTGTCTATTTTCTAACCATAGGCAGTTGACGATGCCCTTTACTCACTAGAAATGGGTCCTGATACTCTGGTAAGACATTATGAATCTTGCATTGTTCGAGATGTGCGCTACAACACCCTTGCACGAGACGAAGGTAGGAAGACACAAAATAGTGCCATCATGAGCACGGATACGTATGACACAGAGACAATTGAAATGTATGCTAACATGACAGACATTGTTCAGTTGCAGTATATCTCCAGTTTCGAGGATCGTCGGTGTGTGGTTCTGTTGTGCTGTCGTTGGTATAACCTGTTTTCCAGGATCGGAAAACCCAGAGCTGATGATTATTTCAAATCCTTCAATGTCAAGGCAGCGTACCAGACCAACGAACCTTTTATTTTGGCAAATCAAGCAACACAGATATTTTTCTTGGAAGACACATTTGCACGTAGCGATGACTGGAGAGTATTGCAAAGGTTTGAGCAGAGGAATTCGTTTAATGAAGTTGCACAACAAGATGATGCTTACACTGCTCCTGATGTACAAGATAACACAGATGTTCCTAATATCTTTGAGAACCATCACGTCAATGACGCCGGCAAAAAGATTGCCTGTCGTGCTGTGGACATACAAGAGTTGATCAAGAAGAAGCCAACATTCGAGGACGTTGAGGACGACGAAGAAGATGACACCGTGGGGAATTACGATTCAGACTGATACACATGGCAAAGATGTTGACGCTGCTGCTGCGGATGATGATTACATTGCTTTTGTCATATTTGCCTGTCAGAAGACATTTTTTATCTACTATGTGAAATTGTGTTTGCTATGACAACTGAAACCTGATGAACATGTTGTTTAGTATTTTGCTATGAGAACATCACTTGTTATGTATGCTGATTTGTGTTTGGTGATTGTATGACAACTAAAACATGATGACATTATTGTTTAGTTGTACTCATATTTGGCTGTGAAACTTGAATTTGATGACATAGTTTGCTGTTGAACTGCAATTTGGTCGACGTCTTCGAATGAGAATAAAGCTGACCCGACAAGGCCTTTGCTATTTATTTATTTATGAGCAAAAGGGGATACCCCTGATTTCCTTTAATAGAAATCATTAGATGTTCACCACACTACGCCCAGCCTGCTACACAGGTTTCATTCATTACTAGTTTCAGCAAAGTGCTGATGTCATAGCCACTGAATACATCACGAGTGCTACATACACTGCAAATAAAGAGACAATCATCCTATAGAGCAGATCGATTTTGCCCATTATCTTCACAAGCTCTTTCATCTCCTCATTGCTGTCAACGCCGTTCAGCAGCTGTTGCTTGGCCATGATCAGAGGAACTGCATCTTTAACCTTCTGCTCTGCATCTTCCTCTTCTGTCGTTCCTTCAGTTACTTGTCCAACACCCCAACCTGCTGGTATTGGGATTCCTCGCTAACCAAATAATCAACGTAGTTGCATTCCCCCACATCAGCAACTTCCCAGAAATACAAATCACATGAATCTTCCCTTTTCTGCACAAATCAAATTGTAAGATCATCAACCAAACTATTAAAAAAATCAGCAACTAAAAGAAACAGAATAACACTTAAACATATTATTACCCCATGATTCAGGCATTTGTAGAAGACTCGGCCAGGGTTGAGGATTGTGGTTGAGACACGACGGACGACTCTGCGTGATTTGCAGTAGTGGCACCACACCAACGACAGCGGGTTGCGATGAGCAATCGGCTGCGGTGCGCGTGCCGGCTGGGGGTGTGATGAGACCCACAGGCGATGGTACGGGTGGCGACTTGGCGCATATCTGGTTGTTGCCTGCTGAAGAGCAGGTGGACGAGCAGCCAGCGGACATGGTTGCTGCGGCCAGAGCTTCTGATGCTAGGATTCAAACCAACTACAGGAGCACATCTCTCTTTTTTCTAAAACTCGGCAACGTCTCTTTACTGGTACACTAGCTTGTTCTGTACGCCTTCCCAATATTTGATTTTCTTTCCCTTTTTGTGAGGAAGGAAGGAGGACAAAATTGAGAGTTCTTGGGACTCGAACCCAGGACCTCTCGGTTGAAAACCAAGGGTGCTAGTCACTTATGTGGCGAACATTCCCTGTGAGGAGGACGGCAGACAAACGCATTTTCCTCGCAATTTTAGTTGCGACACAAGATCGAACGGTCGCAATTTCGGGAATGTTATCAGTCCAACGAGCCCAGTTTTCTTTTCTTCCTATATATAAAAAAAGTATGCTACTTGGTGTCAGCTTAGTCAACAAATGATTGTGCCAACCTTGACCGTTGGATTGACATTCAATGTTTGTCGTGTTTATGTGGTCTCTTCTTCCTCGAGCCGCCAAAGCCAAACCAGCACCGGTGGGACCGCCTCCTCCCGCCTCCCACGGCTGGCTGTGCTGCCGCGCACGCATCGTGGCCACATCACACCCTAAAACTCTACACATCTTCCCCAGCTCCTGTTCGTTCCCGTACGAGGCCTCACCATCGTACTCCGCCTTGGTTCGCTCGCCGCGGCACCGCCCTCCAGTGTTGTCAACATGGTCAACAACCGAGAGGAATAAGGAGATGACTGTACGTGGTGAGGATGACTGTAGGGACCCAACAACGCGTGAAGTAATTTTGTTTTTTTTGGGACAAAGAAGGGTATCAACTGGGTTGTGTGGGACCCGTGGCCCGTCCAGCCCAGGCTTTTATTTCATATGTTTAGCACATGACCTACCCAGCTTGTTTTTTTCCTTTTCTGAAAATGGCTAGCCAGCTATTTTGTTTTTTGCAGAATAACCAACGTAGGCCTACTTGCTTTTCTATGCCCTGCTGGACCGAAAATCTTTCAAGATGAGGAGGGATGCATTTAGCCTAGAAAATGGGCTATAAGTAATAAGAAATGGGCTATAAGTAATAATAAATGGGCTATAAAATGAAAAAATACAGCAACATGCAATTAGTTCCAAAATATTGTTTTCTTACGGATTTTGATATTTTAAATTTCATTGTTTTTGTGCGGGTAAAATTTCATTGAATTTAATTTAAGGTATATTTAGATTTAAAATTAATTTGAATCTGGCTAGAAATTTCGGGTTGTATGTTGTTTGGGACAGATTTGGAGGCTGACTTGTGGGTCTACTAGGTTGACATGTACTTTGGCTTTGTCGACTTAGTCCACAAACGATTCTAGCAGAAGTGACCGTTGGATGTTAATCCAACGGCCGTGCTGCTTGTTCAATATCAGATCTTCTTGCTCCAGCCGCCCAAACCAGCTCTGGTGGGACTGCCTGCTCCCGCCTCCCGTGGCCGGCTGTGTTGCCACACAGGAGGCACCGCCCCATCCTACTTCATTGCTGGCCAGGCCAGTCCTCTACTCACCCACACCTCCTGTTATTTTCCGGCGACGGCAGCCGGACCAGTAAACCCTCATACTCCCCACCGCATGGGCAACCATTGTCGAGTCTTCCCCGGCTCTGTGTTGTTCCCTTCCTAGGCCTCGCCGTCGTCCACTGCCATGGTGCTCTCAGCGTGGCCTGGTCAACATGGTCAACGAACGACATCCATCGGACGTGGACTTTACGTGGAGAGGCTGACAGCTGGGTCCATGGCCGCACAGATGGAAATGCCTCCTTATTACGCGCAAAATAATGATTCCTCCACCTGACAGCTAGGACCCACAGGAAGGGCCTCTGTATTTCGTGAAAAAACATTCCCCCCGCTGACTGGTCGGACCCACCAGCTATATCTTCGCACGCAAGGAAGTGCCTCCTTATTACGCGCAAAAAAAATGAATACCCCCCTACTAGCTGGGACCCACCATATTGTTGGGCTAATTTGTGGGCCTACTAAGTTGACGGGGACGGAGGGCTTTGTCAACTTAGTCAATACTCCAGTGACCGTACGATGTCCATCCAACGGTCGTAGTGCTTCTTCACCCCCTTGTGTTCGTGCTCCAGCCGCCCAAAGAAGCACTGGTCATGCCGCATGCTCCTGCCTCCCGTGGCCGGCTGTGATACCGCGGAGGCCTCACTGCTACTCCCACCGCTGGCCAGGCCATCCCTCTACTCACCCACACCCCCTGTTATTCTGCGGCGACGGCAGCCTCACACCGCAGCCGAACCAGTGAACCCTCGTACTCCTCTTCACGTGGGCATCCACTGCTGTGTCTTCCCCGGCTCCGCGTTGTCCCCTTCCTAGGCCTCTCCGTCGTCCACCGCCGTGGTGCTCTTGGCGCGGCGTGGTCAATGTGGTCAACGATCGACTGCCATTGGAAGACTACTGTGCGTGGAAAGGCTGACAGCTTGGTCCACGGCGGCCGCAAGGAAGTGCCTCCTTATTACGCGCAAAATAATTATTCCTCCACCTGACAGCAGGGACCCACTGGACGGGCCACCGTATTTTGCAAAAATAAACATTTCCCCACTGACTGCTGGGACCCACCAGCTACACCTTCACACGCAAGGAAATGCGTCCGGGCAAAAAAACGATTCGCCCCCCTGACTGCTGGGACCCACCAGCTACATCTTCGCACACAAGGAAGTCCCTGACAGTCGGGACCCACCTGGTCGAAGCGTACGTAGCGTTGTCATTCTGGTCGCGAACATGTACGTACATACTGGTGGATGTAGAGGCGCGCACGTGTCGTAGTAGAGGCGCGCACGTAGCATGTAAAGGTACGTACAGCGGCCAGTTTGCAAGAAAGAGAATACGGCCACGTACATGTATATACGGGCAGGGTCTCAAATGCCTACTCGCGCATACGTACGCCCAGGGCTCGTGTACATGGCTGGGTCAAAATGGAAAAACAGTATCGTCGTCATGTTCACGGGAGCCAACCGGCTGGGTCGGAACAGAATGCGTCGCCGTGTTCATCGGGAGGGCTTGGACGGAACAGGCGATGGAAACGAGGCCTGGCGTACCGGAGAATGAAGGAAACGGCCTTGTGTTCGACCAGCCACGTTCGAAACAGGATCATGTTCATCGGGAGGGGCCTGGCGTACCGCAAAACAGAGGAAACGGACCTCCTATGGTAGAAACGGGGGTCCTGTTGATCGGGAGGGGTGTGGCATACCGCAAAACAGACGAAACGGACTTGTGTTGGAGCGCTACGGTCAAAACGGGGTTCCTGTTCATCGGGAGGGGTGTGGCGTACCGCAAAATGGGACTCCATGGGATACTATTCATCTCCACCGTCAACCTCCTCCAGCCTCCACAAGCTACCGTCGACCTCCTCCAGCCTCCACGGGCTCCTGTTCATCCAGCCTCCACCGCGCGCTACTCCACTAGCTACTGTTCAACCACCCCTCCACGGGCACCCCTCCACCATCTACTGTTCATCTAGCCCTCCATTGGTTGTCCTGTTCATCCAGCCCTCCACGGGGTCCTATTCATCCAGCCCCAACCGGCTCAATCGATCGGGGTCCTATTCATTCGGAGGCAATGCCACGGGGTCCTGTTCTTCCACCCCCACCACTCATTGTTCATCCAACCCCCCTCCCCCCTCCCCGCAATGCTCACTATTTATCCAGAGGCAGCATCGATCAGCTTCAGTTAGCAGCAGTAGCAAAGGAATCGCTCGATCGGGCTCAGTTAAGAGCCATCGATCGATCGCTCGGGTTCAGTAATGCGTAGCCTGCAGTGCAATCGCTCGGGTTCAGTTAGAGCCCAATGCCTCGCTCGGGTTTAGTTAGAGCCAACGCCTCGCACACACGTGCGTACGTGTACCAGAGAAACGCGCATCGCTCGGCCCCCGACCATCCACCATAACCGGGAACTCCCCGAAATTTTCCTCACCCTTGCTTCTACCACAGTTTTTTCCGTCATGGACGGCCCAAAGAATATCATGCCGCTGCGTCTCCGGCCCACCCAGGAGAAAAAGCCCATTTTCTGTCATGATTTTTTGTCATAGAAGTAGGAGCCCACCTGTCGTGGGAAACGGACACCTATGGGGCAGGGCCCCTTTCAGTCCGGCAAGGGAGCGGAGGGCGCACGAAGAGCAGATCGAGGCGAAGCACGCGAGGGATTTTACCCAGCTTCGGAGCTCTCCGGAGAGATAAAACTCCTACTGCTGCTTTGTGGTGGTATTATGTTCTTGCTCAAGAGCGTGAGCGTTCTGTGTTTTCGAAGGAGTCGAACCCCTTCTATGTTGCGCATGGGCCTCCTTTTATAGGCTAAAGGGGTCACCGACAGGTAGCAATGCAGACAGGGGTATAAAAGTAAAAAGAGGGGTTGGTACAACCGCTATCTACAGTGCCCCCTACCTAACTCTGACGGCAGGGGACAAGGGCATTTAATGCCTGTCCGGTTGCCCAAACAGTGCAGAGAAGCGACCGTTAGGGACGCCACCGTCTGCCACGATGGCTTTCTCGTCATCTCTACTTGCCACCTCGCACCGCTTGGCTGCACAGCTCCTTGCCACGTGTGCCTGGAACGATCCTGTGGCGACACGTCGTCGGATGCGCTGGAGCGTGGGCGCAGAGTGGTGGCTTCGCCGCGGCAAGTGCCTTGGCGCGGTCGTTGTCTTGCCGCACCCGAGAGCTTGTCGCTCGTCGGGCCTTGCCGGGACGCGCGGCGCGTCGCGGCAAGTTCTTCGTAGTGCCTTGGTTGGCCTTCCCAGCAAGCTCCTCTTGCCGGGGCCTTGTCCTCCCCGGCGAGCTACTCTTGCCGGAGTCTTGTCTCTTCAGTCAAAACACTTTGTTCTTGAATGGCATCAATATGAACTACGGAGGATCTTGGCGGACGCCCGGCAAACCCTGCCACTAGGAGCTGCGACTGCCCGTGTACAAGTTCGGGATACTAAGGTACCCCTACTTTAGTACACCGACAGGAGCCCCCGGGCCTGGGCCACACACGGTGCTGAGCGCTGTTGGGCCAGGCCCAAAACAGGGCACGGGCACTCGTGGCCTGGGTCCATACCAAATCTAACTCCGTATCCACCGCGCCCTCCTGTAACGGCACGCGTCAAACGCGGCGTCGTGGGAAAGATCGTGGGCAATTCTTTAATCAAGAAAGGCGTAACGTTCGCCTCTCCTCTTTATAAGAAGGGGAAACAGGGGCCGTTCCTCCACCTTCGCCACTTGCGGTTTCTTCCTAAGAAAGCTCCGCCGCTCCCCTCCGCTTCCCAAGCCGAAAGAGAGCAGCGCTCCGCCTCGCCGCTGCCGTCGCCGCCGTCGCCGCCAACCTCCCCCACCGCTTCCGCTATGGCTCCGAAGACCGGGAAAAGCGTGAAGTCGGCCGAGGCGCTGTGTCTTGAGGCGCTGTGCAAGGAACGAGCACTTTCCCCCCCCCCGAGCTCACCCCGAAGGCGCTGCAGGAGGAGTTCTATCTCTTCTGGTCGACGGAGACGCGGGCGCATCCGCGCACGCAGGTACTCTCCGCCGAAGCTTCCACTGCGAAAAAGTGTCCCAGAGGATACTATTTCTTCCCCCTGTTCTTCTATTGCAGGCTTTTCCCACCTTTTTTGCGATTTCTTCTGTGATATCATGAATACCTACGGGTTTCATCTTCTTGACTTCACCCCCAACGTCGTTCTGACAATGGCGGTTTTCGCACACCTGTGCGAGAACTTCGTTGGAATCCACCCAAATGTCGCCCTCTTTCGCCACTACTTCATACCCCGGGCCGAGAAGGGAGAGCCCTTAGCTGGCGGGATCGCCTGGATCTCGAGGGTCGGCATGAAGGAGGTTTATCTGGAGGGCGAGCCCCGCAGCAAGTGGGATGAGTGGAGGGCGGAGCGGTGCTGGATTGTTGACGCGGATCCGCAGCCATTCACCAGCCTGCGTCAAGCCCGAGTGGTGCGCGGTGGTGACTGGAGCGCCCTGGCGGCGGACGACGCCAGATTGAAGATCGCCACCACGCGGATTCTGCGGCTCAGGCTTGCCGGGCTTACCGTAGGGGCCGTTGGCGCGGACTTCCTTCGCCGCCACATCGCCCCTCTGCAGGAGAGGAAGAGGCCCGCCTGGCTGTTCGGGGGCCCGGCAGACATCATGAGGCTGCGTCCAGGCCTCAATTTTAATTTCACCGTTCTGGAGAAGGATGGGATGCTCAAGGAGTTGTTCAAGTACGACTCCAACCATCCGGAGTGGTTCAGGCTGCCGCGGGGTGTCGTGCCGTTGTGCAATAACTCCCAGCTCGATCGCATCCGCGCAATGATGCCGGAGTGCGACTCGCATGGGATTATCCCAACGTGGCAGGAGCCTGCCGACGACGTCGTGCAGAACTTCTTCGACAACTTGGTGGAGGTCGCGAACCGTGCCGACGAGCAGAGGCTCCTCACCCGCGACACTACTGATGACGAGATGCGGTACATCGCCACCAGGGCGGAAGAGGCGGCGGCGGCCGCCGCCGCGGGTAAGTTTGGTTTTACGCTGGAGGAGGCAGAGGCGGCCGAGGCGGCAAGCCTTGCCGACTAGGAGGACCTTGGCGGGGAGGTCATTGGCGAGGGGGAGCCCGAAGCCGAAACGAACGAGCCTGCCGGGGGCGCAAGTGGCCAGCCATCTTCAAGCAACTTGCCGCAGACGGGGGCCTCGGTGCAGCCCCCAGCTCAACCGAGAAGGCGCCTCCGTAAGATTGGGGACACAGCAGGGCGGCGGGCAGGCCAACAGCCGCAGCGCCGCGGGACACGCTCTTCCACGACAAGCACCATTGCCGCAGGAGCGTCTCATGCTGCGCCGGCAACTGGGGCGGGATCTTCTCGAGCCACTACTCCTGATCCTGCCGCAGCTCCCGCCAAGCGTCCAAGGGAGCCTACTCCTCCATCTCATCACGCGGAAAGGGTGCCGGACTTCGACCTCTCCGCACTGAGCTCCGACGAGGATGAAGAAGAAGAGGAGGAGTATGACTTTCTTCTCGCTGTACTTATGTTTCTTTGATTCTTGCTATCTCTTGTCTTGTATCTGATCTGCTTCCCTCTGAACCTCGTTCCATTTCAGGACTCTGGCCGAGAGAGCGGCGAAGAGGGCCAAGGTCCCTGTGGTTGTCATCGAGGACGATCCCGCAGTGATGGCAGAGGACACGTCCGAGACTACCATGACGGACCCGACACCCTCTCCTCGAAGCAGCCCCCAGCGCAGCCCCCAGCGTAAGTACTTGTTCACTTGCTGTTGTGGGGCGCGCATGGGTGCCTTTCCTTGCTGATATCTTGATTGTTGACTTGCTTGTGTAGGAGCAGAATAGGCCCATCAGGAGCAACCAGAAGCCGCTCCGGAGGCGCAATCTGCTTCAACTACGCCGCCAAGGGGCGATTCTCTGACAAGGGAGTGCTCTCCGGCAAGGGAGAGGTCCTCGGCAAGGGGTGGAACTAGCGAGCCTTCGGTGGTGGAGCCCATGGCCACAGAGCCCAGCACAGGTAGCCCTCCTTGTCGGAAATTTTTCCTTGTTTTCTTCTTCTTTTGATATTCTTTTTTGGATATTTCCTTATCTTCTCCTCCCCCCTTTTCCTGCCTTCAGATCCTCCCTCCGCGGAGCCCATGGAGACCGAGGCCACCGGCGAGGAGAACTTGCGCGGCGATACTGGGGATGCCGCTGCTACTGAAGAGGAGGCCGGCGCTGATGACCCCGCTGACGAAGAGGCCGCCAAGGCTGCTGGCGCTGGAACTAGCGAGGGATCCGGCGATCGTACTAACGACCCGGGGGCCGCAGGAGCGCAGGGCGCTACACCGAACGCCGATCCCTCCGCCGCTGACGCAGCGCCAGGCCCCGAAGAGCCCCAGCCCGGCGCCTACTTGAAGGCCGGCGAAGGTATCTTCATCAGGCTCCCCTGGGCATCGAGCTCCAGGGCGCCGGTCGAGGGAGAGACTTTCGACGGAGAAGTACTCGCCTTTGCTGGGCTGGCGGTGGTTGACGCGCCAAACAGCAACAGTGGCGAATCTGAAGAGGAGCAGCTGCTCCGGAAGTTGGTGTCACTCTACCGCGCCCGGCAAGCGAAATTGGAGTCCCGGGAAGCGCTTGTCGCGCAAGCGGGAGTTGATATAGAGAAGCACGCGGAGGAGCTCCAGAGCCGCAACCAAGAGGCCCTCCGGTCTATTGCTGAGGAGAGGGCGCATCTTGTCGAGGCGAAGAAGGCGTTCATTCTTGAAAAGGCTGAAGCCGAGGAGCAGCAGAGGCTTGCTGCTGAAGAGCTGTCCACCCGGGAAGGTGAACTGACACAGCGGAGAGTCACTCTGGACAGCTACGAGGAGGAGCTCGCCGCACGCGAGCAATCACTTGGCGGGGCACTCAAGGAAGCGAAGGACGCTGCTGCAGCTACCGAGGCCGCCAGGAAGGAATTGGAGGTGAAGGTGACGCAGATGGAGGCTGATCTGAAAGGGAAGAATGAGGAGCTCGCCATGCTCCAGAGCAAACGCGAGAAAGATGCCCTTGCTCATGGTGATCTGCAAGTCCAGCTCGCCGACAAGGGCAAGGAACTGAACGCCGCCAAGGACTCAAACGCCGATTTGGAGCTGAAGCTGGCTACACTGACGGAGACGCTGGGCGGCGCCAAGAAGCGAGAGGAAGATTTGAAGAAAGAGATCAAGGCCAACGAGGGGCTGCTAACGAGGGCCGCCGAGACTCAAAACACCTTCAAGGCTACGGTGGAGCTCTGGACGGAGGGCCTCGTCAACATCGCTGCAATCATCGATGAAGAGCTGGCGGGACTGGACTTGGTGGGCTTCGGGTACTCCTCCGACGAGAACCTCCAGCCCAACGCCAAGCTTACTCTTTTCTTCAAGGGTGTGGCGACGGCTCTCCAGCAGCTCCGGGAAAGGATCCCAAAGAAGCTGGCCGACGAGTCGCGCGCAATCTGTGCCAAGGTCTTGGAGAAGGTGTTGGTGAAGATACTCTTCCGCAATCCGGGCCTCGACCTCACCCGTGTCCTCAAGAAGCTGCCGGCGGGTGCTGATCTTGAAGAGCTCAAAGCCATTGTTGCACCCATTGTGGACAATGTGAATGAGGTCAGGAGGATTGACGGCGAGCGCGTGGATTAGGCCACCCTTCTTCTCCCTTCCTTGTCGCTGCTATTTAAGTTATGAGAACAATTCAGTCAGTGCCGCAACAAGTTACTTTTGTAATATAACTTTATTCTGGGCATGCTTGCTATGTTATCTCCTTTACTTGATTCCTTTCTTTGTATGTTTTTACCCTATGCTTTTAGGGAACTTGCCGGTGCAGGCACGCTTGCCGCGATTGCTGAGTGCGGAACATCAGTAGGTGGTGCCGGCTCCGGCAAGAAACCTTGCCGCAACTAGTTGCAGCACACTTAAGTCGTTGAGCGGACTCGAAACAAAGTAAGGGCGCAACTAGCTACGAGGAGGTTCCTCCACGCACAGGTTTTTATACAAAGCACGGTCGTTCAAGGAAGATAACTTAAAATTTTAAAAACTGATCATGCTCAGACTTTGGCGACTTAGCTTTTTCTTTTTGTCGTCTGCGCCCCGGCAAGGCCAAAACTTCTCTGAACGACGCCCGGTCCACACCATTATCTTCTCCTTCCCCCTCGGTGAACTTGTGGGTGGAGGAATCTTCATTTTGAGAAAAAGAAAGAAGAGAAAATAAAGATATGGAGCCTCAAGGCTCGTTACTGCTTACCGGGGGCGAGTGCTGCACAAAGTGTTAGGTAAAGCATGCAAAAAGAAAGAATCCATGAATTTTAACAAGATGTGTGAAGCACAAGAGCTTTATTTATGCACGGGATCTGCGCCCGGCTTTGTACAAAGGGTTACATGCAACAGCGGCAAGGCTTGTACAAAAGGTGGTTGCCAGAACAGGTTCCGGCAACCGCGCCTTATGGGTAAAACTTACGAAGATGCTCTATGTTCCAGGAATTGCTCACCGGAAAGCCATCTTCGGTTTGAAGGCGGACAGCGCCGGGCCTAGAGACTCGCTTTACCCGATAAGGGCCTTCCCACTTTGGCGTCAACTTGTTGGAATTCTTGGCGGATTGAACGTGCCGAAGAACAAGGTCGCCTTCCTCGAAACTTCTGGCATTAACTTTGCGGCTATGGTAGCGACGCAAAGCTTGCTGGTATCGAGCAGCTCGTACATCAGCCTGAAGACGATCTTCCTCAAGGAGCAGCGCGTCATCTTGTCGCAGCTGCTCTTGCTCAAGCTCATCATAAGCGAGCGCTCGAGGCGATCCGTATACGAGTTCCGTGGGGAGAACTTCCTCTGCTCCGTAGACTAGAGCAAAAGGTGTTTGGCCAGTGGCTCGATTTGGTGTCATCCTGATCGACCAAAGAACCACTGGCAGCTCCTCGATCCAATTTCTTCCGCACTTGTGCAGCCTGTCGAAAGTTCCGGTCTTGAGCCCGCGCAGCACTTCAGCGTTCGCCCTCTCCGGTTGACCGTTGCTTCTCGGGTGAGCAACAGAAGCGAAGCAGATCTTGGCGCCAAGATCTTGGACGTACTGCATGAAGGTGCGGCTCGTGAATTGTGTGCCGTTGTCGGTGATGATCCTGTTAGGGACTCCCAAGCGGCAAACAATTGACCTGAAGAACTTGACTGCTGACTGTGTTGTCACCTTCCTCACTGCTTCCACCTCCGGCCACTTCGTGAACTTGTCGATCGCTACGTACAAGTACTCGAAGCCCCCGACAGCTCGGGGGAAGGGGCCGAGGATGTCGAGCCCCCAGACCGAAAATGGCCAGGACAGAGGGATTGTTTGGAGAGCTTGAGCTAGTTGATGTATCTTCTTGGAGTGGAACTGGCACGCTTCACACTTGGTTACTTGTGCAGTCGCATCCTGGAGGACTGTTGGCCAGAAGAAACCTTGCCGGAAAGCCTTGCCGGCAAGTGCTCTTGCGCCAATCTGGTAACCACATATGCCTCCATGTATCTCCGCCAACAGCTCTTGTCCTTCTTCCCGAGAAATGCACTTCAATTTCACTCCGTTGAATCTTCTTCTGTACAGTATGTCATCGACAAGCTGGTACATACTTGATTGCCGGGCTACTCTCTCGGCTTCTTCTTGCTCTTCGGGAAGTTCTCCTGTTTGAAAGAAACGGACGATCGGCTGTGCCCATGCCGGAGCTTGTGGCTCGACGACAAGGACTAAAGGCGCAAATGCTGCTGCGGGAACATCTGCTTCCACGGCAAGAATCTGCGATTCAGCCGGAGCATGATGTTCCCCGGCAAGCTTGCCGGAGCAAAACTTGTCGGGAGTGTTTGCTTCAACGAAACAAACCCTAGGGCTTGTCGGAGCAGACTGCTCCTCAGCATTCTTTGTGCTGATCTTGGGGACCTTCTTGACGGCGGCCTCGGGGAGCTCAGCCGGAAAGTAGTCACCAGAAACCAACTTCCTCTTCTAGCTCTGTCCAGTTGATGGTGTTACAGATGGTTGAGTCAGCTTGAGCACAAAGATCCCTGGTTCCACAGGCAACTTGAGTGCGGCATATTTCGACAGGCCGTCGGCAACATCGTTATGGGCTCTCGGAACATGTTCCATCTGCAGGCCTTCAAAATGCTCTTCCAACTTCTTCACTTAATCAATGTAGGCTTCCATCAATGGGCTCTGATAATCTTTGTTAACTTGGCGGACGACAAGCTGCGAGTCACCCCTGACAATAAGCTTCTTGATCCCAAGATCTGCCGCGATCTTGAGTCCGGCAAGCAAGCCTTCATACTCTGCAGTATTGTTTGTCGCTTGCTCCTTGGGAAAGTGCATCTGGACCACGTACTTGAGGTGCTCTCCGGTGGGTGCGACAAGTAGTACGCCCGCACCGGCGCCTTGCAGCGAGAAGGCACCATCAAAGTACATGACCCATTCCTTGTTTGCTTCCTTGACAGGGATGCTCGTCTCTGGAGTTTCTTCATCAGGTGTTGGCGTCCACTCTGCTATGAATTCTAGCAATGCTCGGCTCTGGATAGTTGAGGTACTCTCAAACTTGAGGCCAAAGCTTGACAATTCCAGTGCCCACTCGACAATCCTGCCTGTTGCTTCTGGATTCTGCAATATCCTTTTCAACGGAAAGCGAGTGACAACTGTGATCTCATGTGCTTGAAAGTAATGGCGCAACTTCCTCGAGGCCATGAGAAGGCCGAAAAGCAACTTCTGCACTCCAGAGTACCTTGACCTAGCCCCCTGGAGAAGGGAACTGACAAAATAAACTGGGCGCTGCACCATCTTCTTTTGTCTCTCTTCCTGTGGCTGCACAGATCCATCCTTGTCGGGACCAGAGCTTGTCGAGGAAGCCCCCTGCTTGTCGCTGGACTCGCTTGCCGTGGTCGCTGGCTCATCATCTACCTCTCTTTCCGCTACTAACGCAGCACTAACCACTTGATTGGTTGCCGCTAGATACAGCAGCAGCTTCTCTTGTGGCTTAGGTGCGACAAGTATTGGAGTGGAGGACAGGTATCTCTTCAAGTCCTGCAGCGCGGCCTCCGCTTCCGGAGTCCATTTCATTGGACCTGCCTTTTTCAAAATTTTGAAAAATGGCAGGGCGCGCTCAGCAGACTTGGAGATGAACTTGCTGAGAGCAGCAACGCAGCCGGCAAGCCTTCGCACATCCTTGACGTGCTTCGGGGCTTCAATCTTCTCGATGGCCTTGATCTTGTCGGGATTGGCTTCAATCCCCTCTGGGATACAAAGAACCCGAGAAGCTTGCTGGAAGGAACTCCAAATACGCACTTCTCGGGGTTCAACTTGAGATTGATCTTGCACAAATTTGCAAAGGTCTCGTCCAAATCTTGAATTAGAGTTGCTCTGTCTTTGCTCTTGACCACTATGTCATCCATGTAAGCTTCTACATTTCTGTGCAACTGTGGCTCAAAAGCATGACTGACTACCCTTGCAAATGTTGAACCTGCATTCTTTAATCCGAAAGGCATTCGTACAAAGCAGTACGTGCCACATGGAGTAATGAATGCGGTTTTCTCTTCATCTTCTTCTGCCATGAAGATCTGATGATATCCTGAGTATGCATCAAGAAATGAAAGCAAATCACATCCTGCCGTGGAGTCGACAATCTGGTCAATGCGCGGCAAGGGAAATGGATCTTTGGGACAAGCTTTATTAACATCAGTGAAGTCAATACAAAGCCTCCACTTCCCATTCGCCTTGTGCACGACTACAGGATTGGCCAACCACGTAGGATGGAGCACTCCTCTGACAAGGCCTGCTGCTTCCAACTTCTTGATCTCTTCTGCAATGAATTCTTGACGCTCCACTGCTTGTTTCCTAACTCTCTGCTTGACGGGCCGCGCGTGAGGGCAGACGGCAAGGTGGTGCTCAATTACTTTCCTGGGAACACCGGGGATGTCAGATGGTTGCCATGCGAACACATTGACATTCGCCCGCAGGAAAGCAACGAGCGCGCTTTCCTATTTATGGTCAAGCGTGGCACTGATGGTGAAGGTACCACCAGTGTCGTCCTCCTTGGCGGCCACTTTCTTGGTCTCAGGTGAAGCTGTCTTTGCCTTCTTGCACTTGCCGGTGGAGCTCGATGGTGCGTCCTCGACGGTAGCGCAGCACTCCGAAGAGGTGCGCTTGCCGGAGTGGGCATCAGAGCTGCTCTTGCCGGACTTGGTCTTCTTCTTCCCCCCCGGGAGCTTCAGCGGCAAGTGGTTTGCGTTCTGCTGCGGCTGCTGCTTCCCGGTAGATCTTGTCGGTGCAGATAAGGGCATCTTTCTTGTCGCCAGGGACAGAAATGACACTTATCGGACCGGGCATCTTGAGCACGTTGTAGGCGTAGTGAGAGGCTGCCATGAACTTGGCGAGCGCTGGACGGCCAAGTATCCCATTGTAGGGCAATGGGAAATTAGCAACATCAAAGGTGACCTTCTCTGTCCTGAAGTTCAGCTCGCTGCCAAATGTCACTGGCAGTGTGATCTTCCCCTTCGGCTTGCTCCTTCCCGGATTGATTCCTTGAAAGGTACCAGTTTCTTCGAGCTCGCTGTCGGGGATCTGGAGCTTCTTGAGCACCGCGGACGAGATCAGATTCAAGCCAGCCCCGCCGTCAACTAGCATCTTTGTGACGTTGAGGTTGCGGATAGTTGGCGAGACCAACATCGGCAAGCACCCGACCGCAGTTATGCGATCAGGGTGATCCTCAACATCAAAGATGATGGGCGTGCTGGACCACTTCAGAGGCTTGCGCGACTCAACTGATGGTTCCGCTGCATTAACTTCACGCACCAACTGTTTGAGCTGGCGGTGCGAAGTATGCAGAGAAGCACCACCGTCGACGCACAAAACCTCTCTTGCCTTCTGAAACTCCTGCTCGTCGGTCTAATCTTCATCCATCTCTTCATCTTCATCTTCGTCCTCGTCCTTGTCGCGGCTGCGGGGAGGTCTGTCTCCTTGCCGCTGTTTAGCCTTGCCGCGACGCCCTCCCCGGCCGGGACGCTTCTTGCCGGATCCTCCGCCACCTTCTTGGGCCTTCTCCTTGTCGCGGCGCTCGTACTCAGCTTTCTGTAGCTCAACAAGCTGCTCAACCTTCTTGCAAGTCTAGAGATCATGGCCCTTGGTGCGGTGGATCTTGCAATACTGCTTGCCGGAGCCGTCCGGCTTGTCGGCGGCCACCACAGCCCCGCCGGAGTCACTAGCTTTGGCTTTCTCGGCGCCGCCTCCGTTGCCGGATCGCTCGACAACTAGCACATCCTTAGCTTTCCTCTTCCTGTTATTTCTCCTCCGGTTCTTCTTTGCCGGGGCGGCATCCTCATTGTCAGATCCTTCTGCTCCTGCGTTCTCTCCGGGGAGTTTCCTCCCCTCCTCAGCACGTGCGCATCTGTCGGCCAGAGCATATAGCTCGCTGACATCTCTGATTTTGCACATCGCCATCTCCTCCCTCATCCTGCGGTTACGCACGTTCTGATGGAACGCGCTGATAACCGCGGCAGGGTGGACGTCTGGGATGTTGCGCTGCACCTGGCTGAATCTTTGAATGTACTTGCGCAGGGGTTCTCCTTCTTTCTGGGTGAGCAGATGAAGATCGCTCTCCTGGCCATGGGGCTTGTGGCCGCCTGTGAAGGCACCGACAAACTGATGGTACAGATCTGCCCATGAAGAGATGGAGTTGTCCGGCAAGTGCATGAGCCAAGATCTGACGTTGGGCTTGAGCACCAGCGGGAAGTAGTTGGCGAGGATCTTCTCGTCGCGCCCCCCGGCAGCCTGCACCGCGATGGTGTAGATGCTAAGGAACTCTGACGGATGTATCCTGCCATCGTACTTCTCAGGTACATCTGGCTTGAAGTTCTTGGTACTGGGCCACTGGACCTGCCGTAGCTCACGAGTGAACGCAGGGCAACCTACCGCGTACGGCAAGTCGCCTGGTTCCCCTGGCGCATGCATATCAACAGCGGGCCCAGCGCGCTGGTCTGACTGACGCCTCGCTTCTCTTCGACGCTCGATGCGAGTACGAGCGTCTTCTTGTCGTCGTTCTTGGAGAACTTGGCGCTGATCGCGACGAGCTCGCGGGTCTGACATGGTGGAGTCGGTGTCGAGGTTAGCCCGGCGAGTCGGCGATCTTGGCCTTCGGGGCGGGGAGTGCACGGTGGTGGCACCCCCACCGGTCTTGTCGGCGTCGGCTTGCGCTTGGGCGTCTTGCTGGGGCTTCGACGTGCTCAGTTGCCGGGGCTTGTCGCCGTTGGCGAAGCCGATGAGGCTCTGAATGGTGACCCTCCAATCGTCGATCTTGTCTGGCGCTGGAGGGTAATCTAGAAGCAGTTGGGCTCGGGCCAACGCTTCATCTGGAGTCTTGGGCGGCGGTGGCGAACGGCGCGAGGAGCGGGATATGCTCACACTTCTAACAGTGTTAGAAGGAGCAACATCTCGTCCAGGCAACCGTACTGCGCTCGTGCCAACATGTTGACGCACATGTTGGCCTTCAGCGTCCCGCGATCCACCAGCTTGGCCTTGTTCCAACGCGAGTACGGTGCTAGGAGCACCATGGCGTTGTCGATCTCGCACCTCCTGGGAGGGGTGCGGTGTATGTACAGACGCCGAAGCTTGCGGGGCCGTGTCCTTGGATCTGGTGACGATGTGAGTCCCCCCGTCGGCGCCCGTTCCTCCGCCGGCGTCTACTCCACCGCTCGCTTGCTCCGGTGGCGGTGGGATCGATGCGGACGGACCAACCACCTCCGAAGTCTTCTTATTCGGTGGCATGTCGATGAAGATGTTGATGTAGCGCGCGCGAACACCGGATCAGGTTCGCACAACCTCGACGCCCCCCCTACCTGGCGCGCCAAAGATGTCATGGGAAACGGACACCTATGGGGCAGGGCCCCTTTCGGTCCGGCAAGGGAGCGGAGGGCGCACGAAGAGCAGATCGAGGCGAAGCACGCGAGGGATTTTACCCAGCTTCGGAGCTCTCCGGAGAGATAAAACTCCTACTGCTGCTTTGTGGTGGTATTATGTTCTTGCTCAAGAGCGTGAGCGTTCTGTGTTTTCGAAGGAGTCGAACCCCTTCTACGTTGCGCATGGGCCTCCTTTTATAGGCTAAAGGGGTCACCGACAGGTAGCAATGCAGACAGGGGTATAAAAGTAAAAAGAGGGGTTGGTACAACCGCTATCTACAGTGCCCCCTACCTAACTCTGACGGCAGGGGACAAGGGCATTTAATGCCCGTCCGGTCGCCCGAACAGTGCAGAGAAGCGACCGTTAGGGACGCCACTGTCTGCCACGATGGCTTTCTCGTCATCTCTACTTGCCACCTCGCACCGCTTGGCTGCACAGCTCCTTGCCACGTGTGCCTGGAATGATCCTGTGGCGACACGTCGTCGGATGCGCTGGAGCGTGGGCGCAGAGTGGTGGCTTCGCCGCGGCAAGTGCCTTGGCGCGGTCGTTGTCTTGCCGCACCCGAGAGCTTGTTGGTCGTCGGGCCTTGCCGGGACGCATGGCGGGTCGCGGCAAGTTCTTCGCAGTGCCTTGGTTGGCCTTCCCGGCAAGCTCCTCTTGCCGGGGCCTTGTCCTCCCCGGCGAGCTACTCTTGCCGGAGTCTTGTCTCTTCAGTCAAAACACTTTGTTTTTGAATGGCATCAATATGAACTACGGAGGATCTTGGCAGATGCTCGGCAAACCCTACCACTGGGAGCTGCAACTGCCCGTGTACAAGTTCGGGATACTAAGGTACCCCGACTTTAGTACACCGACACCACCACATCTATGATGATACCGGGTTTTGTCACAATTATCGTCATAGAAGTGTCATAAGTATGAAAAAAAAATTTCGTTCCCCAAAATGTCACGGATGTGTCTTTTTCCGTGGTGAATGGATGAATTTTGCTTATCATCGGAAATGGATGGAACCCCTGGTATGACCACTATGAAGATGATCCTGATCAATAGTTATTGAGAAGGGTAGTCCATGGTAGAATGGCACGATGGCGGGTGCAAGCTGGAAGCAAAATGCAATGCTGGGAATGATTCTAGTAACCGGGGAGAAACCCAACAATAGAGAGTGGGTCCATTTTTTGAGAGGTTATAGCATAACCGAGGATACTAAGAGCAGATCCCAATTAATGCCAACGATGAAGCCTAGAGCTTACACGTGCTCTCGAGAACTTGAGCACTTCCATATCCATCAAGGTTTTACCAACATCCATGACAAGGATCCTGGTAGCATAAGATACCAACATGATGGATAATGGTGGAGGATGCAGATGCAAAGGAAGATAACACTTTCTCAGATTTCACCTTAGCGAGGCCAAGGAAAAAGAATCTGAATGATCGACCGAGAGACATTTAGCACTCCGCTTCTAATGTTCTCCTTGATGTGCTAGCGTAACCCATTTATTAAAATGGTTTGGTATCTAGAACATCAAGTAAGGGTCAGACTTCAGGAGCACAAGAATCCATAAGGAACAACGATGGGAGTAATTCCTGTGAAATCCTCATGGGGAGGTGGCCAACTTCTTCAATCAAGATACTACAATAATAGGTCTTCCGGCTGGGTGTATTGGCCACGACATCCACTTTGCCGGTTATTGAGAGACCAATATTATAGTTGTTGAGAAATGTTCCAACAATCATATCTGCCTGAGATTCAGATCTGGTTGGTGTCAGAATATTCCAGGCTCATCGAGTTTAGAATGAAAATTTAAAGTTTGCAACACAAATCGACGAGATGACATTATGAGATTCTCGGGAAATGGACTATGGTAGTAAGCTCCAAAACATGAGATGGTTCTACTACACACATGTGAACACGCTATCCCAGACAAGCATGACCACGTAGTAGTCTTATAATAAAACACTACCTAGTTCAGGTTGGGAACCATCAACAAGGATATCGAAGTCCTTGCATTAGTCTAGCTCTTAAGAAGGAACTTCTTCTCCTTGAAGAAATCAATCAGTGGTGTGGTGTGCTAGGGATACGTATAGAATGAAGATGATCAGTCTATCAGACCATAGAATATTTCGCATGTGCATAACTGACTTGGGATGATTCCAGAGGTAGTAAAAAAACTTGCTTTCTCAAATTCACGGCAGCAACTTGCATCAAATGCACATGAATTAGAGGAAGTCACTCCTTTCAGCCGAACATATGCTTCATGAACGAAACACGAAAGCATTGCTCACAAAGTTTCCAACACTAGCTGGATGTTCAACACGAATCATGGGGAAGGTAAAAATGTTGCTGATGGGCTCAACAACAATTCATCCAGATTTCCATATAAGTGGAATTCCACAATTATATGAACAAGGTGATAGCATTGGTCCGACCCGAAAGATATAATGGTGTATGCTCGAGGAAACAACCACGAGTAAGACAACATTACGAACATCGTTGGTGCTGATTTTGATTCGATGATAGCCCACACTCAAATCAAAGTTTTGACAAGATAATAGATCCAACAATTTGTCACGAAGATCAATAGATGAACACATCATCTTCCGTCAACACACTCGCACAAGGATATCCCTTTTGGATGAACTGATTCAGACAAGCTTTTATCTTCCAACTCTCCAAGTTATTTTTTAGCTTAGCTAACTAGCTCAGGGGTATCCAACATAGATTCTTGGAGAAACGGTGGTTTACAAGAAACGAACTTGATCACAAACTCAACATAGAGGTCAGGTGATAACGTGGTAATACTTCCGAGAAGTTATTCGAAAAATCACGAACCACCAATATGTTATTGAGCTCAAGAACAATATTGCCTTTTAGAGCAAGATGATATGATCAAATAAGCAAGGATTTGTACTATCCTAACTCATCAATCAAAGAGTGCACCAGGAAAATGGGCTAGGTAGCACGATCAACCTTAGGGCGATGATTCAATAATCAACACGCTAAGAATGAGGTTATTGTTCATTTAATTACCAAGCAACGGAGTTGCTAGGAGTATAGACTTCTCACATCAGGATTCACTTGTCGGCGTTCCGGTTACAATAACACGGGAACCCAGGAACGAATAATGATGGCGAGAAGTATCACTATGTCATGAATTCATAAGAGATGGTGCAATTCTCATGACAATCCAGACATAAAGAGGGTAACACTCCAAGGTGGAACATATCAAAAGATGGATTAGTATTTGATCTGTGGAATACAACTACTTTGACCCAATCCTGGATATGGATGACGTACTAGAGTTTGTTTCTCCTAGTCATTCCGAATAGAATGGCTTGACGGACCACAAGAGTAATAGGCATCAATGAACAAATGCACGCATACCCTTGACTATCAATTGATAGACGAGGTCAGAAGACAACTAAAGAGGGACAACCCACAAGAACATATGATTTTTTGAGTGGTGGATGCATGGACTAGCATGTCAAACGAGTTCAACATATTTCTTCTGGATAACCCATGCAGAAAGGTTGAGCTGGCAGAGTCACAATATAGAATGGAGAACTCATCGAGAGCACTCCTGTTGTGATCTTTTGATCCAACTAACTTCTGCCATAAGTGGTTCATAGTATTTGGAAGAAGGAAATTCCACGGACCTCGAGGACTAATGTAAAGGTTACTAATACCCTAAAGGAACGAGAAAACACTATCAACATGGAGTAAGTAGGGTGAATCTTAGGTTCAAAAACCCAGGAATAGAATACCTACTAACTAAATTGCATCACGGGATGCTTTCGAGAATGATGGCCAGAATCATCACACTGAGAACACAGAACATGGCTAGATTACTAGATGATCCCTTAAGACACCTAGGGTCATAATAATAACTCCTACATATATACAGAGGCAATGAAGTACCTCAGCACACTGGTTAGTGTGGTTAATCAGACCGAGAAGAACATCGAAAACAGGAAAGGATTTGCAAATGCATCAGACTGTTTAGGAACATGGGATGACTCGAACAGCATAACGACTGTAAATGCTCAAAAGATTGAGACATCCTACAAAATGGTGGCCCACTCGATCATCATAGTATCAAGGTTCTAAGATCAACTATGAATACACGAAGATAGTAGAAACTAAACTGAGGCTTGGATCCAACAATCTTATGAGTCTACTGATTAGTATCATGTGGTCCTGATAGAAAGAAGAGAAAGCCTAGTTCCTTAACCCCGTAGGAAAGATGTGATGACTCGGATCAGAAGTGCATAAGGTATAAGGAGTAAAAAGAGCCTTACGTTCCATCCCACAATCAATTCCCCTACATAACTAAAGAATTTGTAGACTCAACTTCGACCAGTTTGGCTTGGTAGTCCTATATGCAGTCTGGCTCTGATACCAAAGCTGTCAGGACCCCGATCCTATGCCACAACGACCTAGCATGTAACACCCCATATCACTTTGCGGCCTCAAGCATGGTATTCCCACGGGTGTCGCCTTACCAGGCCCGGGACCGTTTGCGCCTTTTGGCTCACGTATATGATAGTGTCACTAGCATCCATATGACAAAGAACCCGAGCTAACATGGCTAGTCGTGATCCCAAAGTGGCGCTAACTTACAGAGACAGGCATACATGACCCAACAACGAACGTGTCGGTCATTGCGAGTGAATCTGGGCTGTAGCAACTGGGCTAGCAGGACTCCGGAGAATCTGGGCTGTAGCAGGCTAACAGGACCCCGGTAGACACCGTGTGACATTTCCCAGAAGGGACAGACACATGAACGAAGAAGGACACATGCCGGCCAACTTAAGTGTTCCGGAGAAGTAGCAAGCTACCATGGCTCAGTGGAAGCACTAGGAGACATTTCCCGGTAAGAGAGGCTACCAAGGATAAACAACTAGATAGTCAGATCCCACACATACCAAGCATTTCAATAACATACACACAATATGTTCGATATGTGCAAATACAACATGGCATCACAACATGACTCTACAACTCAAGTATTTTATTCAATAGGCTCCGAGGACTGAGATATTACAAACATGGGTCTCATGACCCAACATTCAGAGCATACAAGTCAAAGCACATTCGGAAGCTTAACATGTCTGGGTACAGACATCTACAAATGAAAAGGGCTAAGAAGCCTGACTATCTACCAGATCCTGCCGAGGGCACAAGATCGTAGTTGAGGTAACAAGCTAAACGTCGAAGTCCATGCGGAACTACTAGCGATAATAAAATCTCTATGCAAAAACATAAATTAAGCAAACGTGAGTACAAATTTACCCAGCAAGACTTATAGTAGAACTAACTACATATGCATAATTATCAACAAAGGGATGGTGGGGTTTAACTGTAGCAAGCCAGCTTTGACTCGGTGGCTATCCTGAACTATGACTGCAAGTAACTCTTTTGAGGTGGCGCACACGAGTCCACATATTCACCATATCAATACACCACTATGGATCCGCTCCCATCTTCCTACGAGAAGGCCATCCATAGCAGTCACTCTTATCTTGCGCATTTTAGAGTATCCACTTTCACTTGTCTATGAACTGTATAGGCAACCCAGAGATCCTATACCGCGGACACAGCTATTCGAATAGATCATATTAACCCTGCAGGAGTGTACTTCTTCACACACGCTCTCGCCACTTACCGCCATGTACATGTCATGTATATCGGCAACCTTCAAGCGGAAGCCTGGCGAGGGTTTCGGCCACGACCTGACTAACCACACAAGTCTCTAGTCTAGGTTTATCGCCTATTCGGGTTCCATCCAGAAGGATATCCGGCCGGGGTGTCGCTCACGGCCCCAAACGATGTGAGCAGGGTTCCCAAGCCCACCATCTGGGTGCCACTTGGTACACGGTGCCACTGCACCTACTCTGTCCCAAGCCACTCATACCGGGTGCCACTTGGTAGACTACTAGCACTACCTACAAACACCAAAAACTGGTTGCAACTCCTGGACATAGATCGAGTTGATTAATAAGTCGAGAGGGGCACTTAAGTATTCCAATGCGTGGAGCTGTTCATGGATTACAAACACAGAACTCAGTTCCTGAGGACGGCTTCAATGAGACAACCCACCATGTACTCCTACATGGCCTCTCACCGCTACCTTTACCAAAACATGTTCACACACAGTAGGACATGTTCACAACATTCCAATTCATCCCTGATGAATCAGACCTGACTCAACTCTAAGCAGTAGCAGACATGACAAACAAGCATGAATGAGTAGGCACATCAGGGCTCAAACAAGTCCAACTCATGCTAGTGGGTTTCATCTATTTACTGTGGCAATGGCAGTAACAGATATGTCGTTGTTGTCCTAATGCAGTAAAAGAGAGCAGAGCGAGAGAGTGGGATTGTATCGGAATGAACAAGGGGGTTTTGCTGCCTGTCGCTTTTGAAGATAGTATAGCTCTTCATCGGTGTCATTGAACTAATTGTTGGAACACGTCTACTGAAGGGGGACAAATACCGATAAACAAGGAAGAACACAATCAATGCAATGCACAATATGATGCATTATCATGACATGGCAATATGTTGTGATTTGAGCTAATGCAACTAGCCAGAAGTTAAATGGAGTTGGTTTGAACCCTAGGTTCAAATTCAATATCCATATGTGAAGGTTTAAATGCCATTTATATGATTTGGCCTAAACAGCAACTATAAGTTGTTCTAACATACATGAAAGAAGTATAGATGGATAGATTGGATTTTTCTAATCATTTGTCATATATAACTTATTTCATTCTCAATTATTGTTGAATTTCTACGAATTTTAGAAGATTTGAGTATTTTCTGAAATAATAAATCATTTTCTGATTTATTTTAAATTCCAGAAACCTTTATGACGTCAGGGTGACATTAGCATTATGTTAGTAGGTCAAAGGGCCGGTCCAGGTCAACCCTGACTAGCGGGGTCCACATGTCAGTGACATACCTAATTACCTGGGTTAATTAGCATTTTAACTTAAGATAACCTTGGTTAATTAGGCGGGCTGGGCCTGCATGTCAGTGACCCAGGGGAAGGTCCAACCCCTGGTCAACTGGGGTTTAAACGCTGGTGTTTAGCCGCCAGCGGCAACAGATGCGGCGGGGCACTCGGGCACGGGCTGTGGTGCCCCTCGTGGCGTAGCTGGGCTCCTTCGAGAGCCCAGACCAGCGCGCGTCGGGTGGTGGAGCCAGCCGGGCCTGGGGCGGCCGGAGGCGACGGTGAGGAGCTCGGCCGCGGCGGCCGGAGCTTGGGTGTACGCAGGGTTAGCGTTGCGGGGTGTAAGCAGGCAAGGTGAGGCGCTAGCGAGGTTCAGCATGGGGCGGCAAGTTCGGTGGACACGCGCCTGGAACCAAATGGTCACGGGAGCGTTGTCGCCGACGAGCACAGGCGGCGGCGCGGTTCGGTCGACAAGGGGCGACGGCTATGGGGCGTAAACGAGCTCGGGAAGAGAGGGAACAGGCGCAGAAACTCACAGCAGAGACGACGGGATGGTCAGCGGGCTCGGGGACGTCCTTGACGGCTGATACGTCTTCGTCGTATCTACCATTTTTGATTGTTTCATGCCAATATTATTCAACTTTTATACTATTGTTTGTGTCGGTGTACTAAAGTAGGGGTACCTTAGTACCCCGAACTTGTGCACGGGCAGTCGCAGCGCCCCGCGGCAAGGCTTGCCGGGCGTCCGCCAAGATCCTCCGCTATTCCTATTTACTGCCATTCAAGAACAAAATGTTAGCTGAGAAGACAGAACCCCGGCAAGAGGAGCTTGCCGGGAAGGACAAGACCCCGGCAAGAGGAGCTTGCCGGGAAGGCCAACCAAGACCCAGCGAGCGGCAAGCTTGCGGGTGCGACGAGACAGCGACCGCGGCAAGGCGCTTGCCGCGACAAAGCCACCACTTTGCGCCCACGCTCCAGCGCATCCGACGACGTGTCGCCGCAGGATCGCTCCTGGTGCACGTGGCGGGTAGCTGTGCAGCCAAGCAGTGCAAGGTGGCAAGTGAAGATGACAAGGAGGCCATCATGGCGATCGGTGGCGCCCCTAACGGTCGTTTCCTACACTGTTTGAGCGACCGGACGGGCATTAAATGCCCTTGTCCCCTGCCGTTAGACTTAGGTAGGGGGCACTGTTGGTAGAGGTTGTACCAACCCCCGTTTTTACTTTTTTACCCCTCTCTCTACGCTGCCACCTGTCGGTGACCCCTTTAGACTATAAAAAGGAGGCCCATGCACACGTAGAGGGGGTTCGACTCATTCGACACTACAACACACCCATGCTCTCGAGCAAGAACAGAATAGAAACACAAAGCAGCAGTAGGAGTTTTATCTCTCCGGAGAGCTCCGAAGCTGGGTAAAATCCCTCGCGTGCTTTCGCCTCAATCTGCTCTTCGAGCTTGCCGTGATCAACACCAAGTTCTCCAAGAACGACAACACGAAGACGCTCACACTCGCATCGAGCGTCGAAGAGAAGCGCGACGTCAATCAGACCAGCGCGCTGGGCCCACTGTCGATATGCATGCGCCAGGGGAACCAGGCGACTTGCCGTACGCGGTAGGTTGCCCTGCGTTCACCCGTGAGCTACGGCAGGTCCAGTGGCCCAGTACCAAGAACTTCAAGCCAGACGTGCCCGAGAAGTACGATGGCAGGATACATCCGTCGGAGTTCCTCAGCGTCTACACCATTGCGGTGTAGGCTGCCGGGGGACGCGACGAGAAGATCCTTGCCAACTACTTCCCGCTGGTGCTCAAGCCCAACGTCAGATCTTGGCTCATGCACTTGCCGGACAACTCCATCTCTTCGTGGGCGGACCTGTGCCATCAGTTTGTCGGCGCCTTCACAGGCAGCCACAAGCCCCATGGTCAGGAAAGCGACCTTCATCTGCTCGCCCAGAAGGAAGGAGAACCCCTGCGCAAGTACATACAGAGATTCAGCCAGGTGCAGCGCAACATCCCAGACGTCCACCCCGCCGCAGTTATCAGCGCGTTCCATCAGAACGTGCGTAACCGCAGGATGAGGGAGGAGATGGCGATGTGCAAAATCAAAGATGTCAGCGAGCTCTATGCTCTGGCCGACAAGTGTGCACGTGCTGAAGAGGGGAGAAAACTCCCCGGAGAGAATGCAGGAGCAGAAGGATCTGAAAGTGAGGACGCCCCTCCGGCAAAGAAGAACCGGAGGCGGAACAACAGAAAGAGAAAGGCTAAGGATGTGCTAGTTGTTGAGCAGTCCGGCAACGGAGGCGGCTCCGAGAAGGCCAAAGCTGGTGTCTCCGGCGAGGCTGTGTTAGCCGCCGACAAGCAGGACGGCTCCGGCAAGCAGTACTGCAAGATCCGCCGGTGACTCCGGCGAGGCAACAGAGGTGTTGTGCGTCGACGGCGGTGCTTCTCTGCACACCTTGCACCGCCAACTCAAACAGTGGGTGCGGGAAGTGAACGCAGCAGAACCGTCCGTTGAGTCGCACAAACCCCTGAAGTGGTCCAGCACGCCCATCATCTTCGACGTTGAGGATCACCCTGACCGCATCACTGCGGTCGGGTGCTTGCCGATGTTGGTTTCACCAACCATCCGCAACCTCAAGGTCACTAAGATGTTGGTTGACGGCGGGGCCGGCCTGAATCTGATCTCCTCCGCAGTGCTCAAGAAGCTCCAGATCCCCGACAGCGAGCTCGAAGAGACCGGCACTTTTCAAGGAATCAACCCGGGAAGGAGCAAGCCGAAGGGGAAGATCACACTGCCAGTAACTTTTGGCAGCGAGCTGAACTTCAGGACAGAGAGAGTCACGTTTGACGTTGCTGATTTCCCATTGCCTTACAATGGGATACTCGGCCGTCCAGCGCTTGCCAAGTTCATGGTAGCCTCTCACTACGCTTACAATGTGCTCAAGATGCCTGGTCCGATAAGTGTTATTTCTGTCCATGGCGACAAGAAAGATGCACTTATCTGTACCGACAAGATCTACCGGGAAGCAGCAGCTGCAGCAGAGCGCAAACCACTTGCCGCTGAAGCTCCCGGGGGGAAGAAGAAGACCAAGTCCGGCAAGAGTAGCTCTGATGCCCACTCCGGCAAGCGCACCTCTTCGGAGTGCTGCGCTACCGTCGAGGATGCACCATCGAGCTCCACCGCCAAGTGCAAGAAGGCAAAGACAGCTTCACCAGAGACAAAGAAAGTGGCCGCCAAGGAGGACGGCACTGGTGGTACCTTCACCATCAGCGCCACGCTTGACCCTAAATAGGAAAGCGCGCTCGTTGCTTTCCTGCGGGCGAATGTCGCTGTGTTTGCATGGCAACCATCTGACATCCCCGGTGTTCCCAGGAAAGTAATTGAGCACCACCTTGCCGTCTTCCCTCACACGCGGCCCGTCAAGCAGAGAGTCAGAAAACAAGCAGTGGAGCGTCAAGAGTTCATTGCAGAGGAGATCAAGAAATTGGAAGCAGCAGGCCTAGTCCGAGGAGTACTCCATCCAACGTGGTTAGCCAATCCAGTAGTCGTGCGCAAAGCAAACGGGAAGTGGAGGCTTTGTATTGACTTCACTGATGTTAATAAAGCTTGTCCCAAGGATCCATTTCCCTTGCCGCGCATTGACCAAATTGTCGACTCCACAGCAGGATGTGATCTGCTTTCATTCCTTGATGCATACTCAGGATATCACCAGATCTTCATGGCAGAAGAAGATGAAGAGAAAACATCATTCATTACTCAATGTGGCACGTACTGCTTTGTACGGATGCCTTTCGGACTAAAAAATGCCGGTTCAACATTTGCAAGAGTAGTCAGCCATGCTTTTGAGCCACAGTTGCACAGAAATGTAGAAGCTTACATGGATGACATAGTGGTCAAGAGCAAGGACAAAGAGACTTTGATCCAAGATTTGGACGAGACTTTTGCAAGTCTGTGCAAGATCAATCTCAAGTTGAATCCCGAGAAGTGCGTGTTTGGAGTTCCTTCCGGCAAGCTTCTCGGATTCTTTGTGTCTGAGAGGGGGATTGAAGCTAATCCCGACAAGATCAAAGCCATTGAACAGACCGAAGCACCGAAGCGCGTCAAGGATGTGCGAAGACTTGCCGGCTGTGTTGCTGCTCTCAGTAGGTTCATCTCTAAGTCTGCTGAGCACGCCCTGCCATTTTTCAAAATTTTGAAAAAGGCAGGTCCAATGAAATGGACTCTGGAAGCAGAGGCTGCGCTGCAAGACTTCAAGAGATACCTATCCTCCCCTCCAATACTTGTCGCACCTAAGCCACAAGAGAAGTTGCTGCTATATCTAGCGGCAACCAATCAAGTGGTTAGTGTTGCGTTAGTAGCGGAGAGGGAGGCGGATGATGAGCCAGCGGCGGTGGCAAGCGAGTCCAGCGACAAGCAGGGGGCTTCCCCGACAAGTTCTGGTTCCGGCAAGGATGGATCTGCGCAGCCACAAGAAGAGAAACAGAAGAAGATTGTGCAGCGCCGAGTTTACTTTGTCAGTTCCCTTCTACAGGGGCCTAGATCAAGGTACTCTGGTGTGCAGAAGTTGCTTTTCGGCCTTCTCATGGCCTCGAGGAAGCTGCGTCATTACTTTCAAGCACATGAGATCACAGTTGTCACTCGCTTTCCGTTGAAGAGGATATTGCAGAATCCAGAAGCAACAGGCAGGATTGTCGAGTGGGCATTGGAATTGTCAAGCTTTGGCCTCAAGTTTGAAAGTACTTCAACTATTCAGAGCCGAGCATTAGCAGAATTCATAGCAGAATGGACGCCAACACCTGAGTCAGGGGTGACTCACAGCTTGTCGTCCGTCAAGTAAACAAAGATTATCAGAGTCCGTTGATGGAAGAATACATTGATGAAGTGAGGAAGCTAGAAGAACATTTTGACGGCCTACAGATGGAACACGTTCCAAGAGCTCAGAATGACATTGCAGATGGCCTGTCAAAGTGTGCCGCACAAAAGTTACCTGTGGAACCAGGAATTTTTGTGCTCAAGCTGACTCAACCATCTGTCACACCGTCAACTGGACAGAGCAAGAAGAGGAAGTTGGTTACTGGTGACTACTTTCCGGCAGAGCTCCCCGAAGCCGCCGTCAAGAAGGTCCCCAGGATCAACACAAAGAGTGCTGAGGAGCAGTCTGCTCCGACAAGCCCTAGGGTTTGTTTCATTGAAGCAGACGCTCCCGACAAGCCGTGTCCCGACAGGCTTGCTGGGGAGCATCATGCTCCGGCTGAATCACAGATTCTTGCCGTGGAAGCAGATGTTCCCGCAGGAGCATTTGCGCCTTTAGTCCTTGTCGTTGAGCCACAAGCTCCGGCATGGGCACAGCAGATCGTCCAATTCCTTCAAACAGGAGAACTTCCCGAAGAGCAAGAAGAAGCGGAGAGAGTAGCCCGGCAATCAAGTATGTACCAGTTTGTCGATGACATACTGTACAGAAGAAGATTCAACGGAGTAAAATTGAAGTGCATTTCCCGGGAAGATGGACAAGAGCTGTTGGCGGAGATACATGGAGGCATATGTGGTCACCACATTGGCGCAAGAGCACTTGCCGGCAAAGCCATCCGGCAAGGTTTCTTCTGGCCGACAGCCCTCCAGGATGCAACTGCACAAGTAACCAAGTGTGAAGCGTGCCAGCTCCACTCCAAGCAGATACATCAACCAGCTCAAGCTCTCCAAACAATCCCTTTATCCTGGCCATTTTCGGTCTCGGGGCTCGACATCCTCGGCCCCTTCCCCCGAGCTGTCGGGGGCTTTGAGTACTTGTACGTTGCAATCGACAAGTTCACAAAGTGGCCTGAAGTGGAACCAGTGAGGAAGGTGACAGCACAATCAGCAGTCAAGTTCTTCAGGTCAATTGTTTGCCGTTTCGGGGTCCCTAACAGGATCATCACCGACAATGGCACACAATTCACGAGCCGCACCTTCATGCAGTACGTCCAAGATCTTGGCGCCAAGATCTGCTTCGCTTCTGTTGCTCACCCGAGAAGCAACGGTCAAGCGGAGAGGGCAAACGCTGAAGTGCTGCGCGGGCTCAAGACCAGAACTTTCGACAGGCTGCGCAAGTGCGGAAGAAATTGGATCGAGGAGCTGCCGGTGGTTCTTTGGTCGATCAGGACGACGCCAAATCGAGCCACTGGCCAGACACCTTTTGCTCTCGTCTATGGAGCAGAAGCAGTTCTCCCCACGGAACTCGTGTACGGATCGCCTCGAGTGCTCGCTTATGATGAGCTTGAGCAAGAGCAGCTGCGGCAAGACGACGCGCTGCTCCTCGAGGAAGATCGTCTTCAGGCTGCGATATGAGCTGCTCGTTACCAGCAAGCTTTGCGCCGCTACCATAGCCGCAAAGTTAATGCCAGAAGCTTCGAGGAAGGCGACCTTTTCTTCGGCGCGTTCAATCCGCCAAGAATTCCAACAAGTTGACGCCGAAGTGGGAAGACCCTTATCGGGTGAAACGAGTCTTCGCACATCTTGTCAAATTTCATGCATTCTTTCTTTTTTGCATGTTTTATCTGACACTTTGTGCAGCACTTCCCCCGGTAAGTAATAGCAAGCCTTAAGGCCCCATACCATTATTTTCTCTTCTTTCTTTTTCTCAAAAAGAAGGTTCCTTCGCCCACAAGTTCACGGGGGGGGGGGGGAGGAGAGGATAAAGGTGAGGACCGGGCGTCGTTCAAAAAAGTATGGCCTTGCCGGGACAAAGACGACAGAAAAGCTAAGTTGCCAAAGTCTGAGCACAGTCAGCTTTAAATTTTTATGTTATATTCCTTGAACGACTGTGCCTTGTATGGAAAACCTGTGCGCGGAGGAACCGGTTCGTGGCTAAGTTGCGCCCTTACTTTGTTTCGAGTCTGCTCAACAAGGGAAGCATGCTGCAACTAGCCCCGACAAGGTTTCTTGCCGGAGGCAACACCGCCAGCAGGCTGCTGATGTTCCGCACTCAGCGCTCGTGGCAAGTGTGCTTGCGCCGGCAAGTTCCCTAAATGCGTAGGGTAAAAACATACAAGGGATGGAATCGAGTAAAGGAAGTAACATAGCAGATAGTGCCCAGAATAGAGTTATATTACAAAAATAGCTTGTTGCGGCACTAACTAAATTGTTCTCTTGACTTAAATAAACAGCGGCAAGGAAAGGAGAAGAAGGATGGCCTAATCCACGCGCTCGCCATCGATCCTCCTGACTTCGTTCACCTTGTCCACGATGGGTGTGACGATAGCCCTGAGCTCCTCAAGATTAGCGCCCTCCGGCAGCTTCTTGAGGACACGGGAGAGGTCGAGGCCTGGGTTGCGGAAGAGGATCTTCACCAGCACCTTCTCCAAGACCTTGGCGCAGATTGCGCGCGACTCGTCCGCCAGCTTCTTCGGGATCCTTTCCCAGAGTTGCTGGAGGGCCGTCACCACGCCCTTGAAGAAGAGGGTAAGCTTGGCGCTGGGCTGGAGGTTTTCCTTGGTGGAGTACCCGAAGCCCGCCAAGTCCAGCTCCACCAGCTCCTCGTCGACGGCTACAGCAACGTTGACGAGGCCCTCCGTCCAGAGCTCCACCGTGGCCTTGAAAGTGTTCTGAGTCTCGGCGGCCCTCGTCAGCAGCTCTTCGTTGCCCTTGAGATGTTTCCTCAAGTCATCTTCTCGCTTCTTGGCGGCGTCCAGCGTCTCCGTCAAGGTGGCCAGTTTCAGCTCCAGATCAGCGTTCGAGTCCTTGGCGGTGTTCAGCTCCTTGATCTTCTCGGCGAGCTGAACTTGCAGATCGCCATGGGAGCGTGCATCCTTCTCACGTTCGCGCTGGAGTGCGGCAAGCTCTTCGTTCTTCCTTTTCATGTCCGCCTCCAGCTGCATCACCTTCACCTCTAACTCCTTCTTGGCGGCCTCAGCAGCCGCGGCGGCATCCTTCGCCTCCTTGAGTGCCCCGCCAAGTGATTGCTCCCGGACGGCGAGCTCCTCCTCGTGGCTGTCCAAGTTCACCTTCTTCTGTATCAGCTCACCGTCCCGCTTGGACAGCTCCTCGGCGGCGAGCCTCTGCTGCTCTTCGGCTTCAGCCTTTTCCAGGATGAACGCCTTCTTCGCCTTGTCGAGCTGCGCCCTCTCCTCAGCAATGAACCGGAGGGCCTCCTGGTTGTGGCTCTTGAGCTCCTCCGCATGCTTCTCTATGTCAACTCCCGCCCGCGCGACAAGCGCTTCCCGGGACTCGAGCTTCGCTTGCCGGGCGCGGTAGAGTGACACCAACTTCTGGAGCAGCTGCTCCTCCTCGGACTCGCTGCTACTGCTGCTTGTCTTGTCAACCACTGCCAGCCCAGCAGAGGCGATCACTTCCCCGTCAAACTCCTCTCCTTCCACCGGCGCCCTGGAGCTCGACGCCCAGGGAAGCTTGATGTATACGCCCTCGCCGGCCTTCAAGTATGCGCCTGGCTGGGGCTCCTCGGAGCCCGGCGCTGCATCAGCGGCGGAGGGGGTGGCGGACGGTGCAGTGCCTTGCGCTCCTGCGTCCTCCGGGTCATCAGTACGATCACCGGACCCCTCGCCGGCTCCTGCGCGAGCAGCCTTGGCGGCTTCCTCGTCGGCGGGTTCATCAGCGCCGGCCTCTTCCTCGCCAGCGGCGGCATCTTCAGTGTTGCCGCATGCGCCTTCCTCGCTGGTGGCCTCGGTCTCCATCGGGTCTGCGAGAGGGGAATCTGTGGGTAAGAAGAGGAAACAAAAGTCAAGCAAATATCCAAAAAAAAAGAAGATCAGGAGAAGAACCCAAGGGAAGATTTCCGACAAGGAAGGTTACCTGTGCTGGGCTCTGTGATCACGGGCTCCTCCACCAAGGGCTCGTTGGTTCCGTCCCTCGCCGGAGACCCCTCCCTTGCCGGGGAGCGCTCCCTTGTCGAGGAATCGCCCCTTGGCGGCGTAGTCGAAGCAGACAGCACCTCCGGGGCTGTTTCAGAATGCCCCTGATGGACCTGCTCTGCTCCTACGCGAGTGAATCAGCAATCAAGATGTCAGCAAAAGAAGAAGCACCCATGCGCACCCCACAACAGAAAGTGAACCAAACACTTACGCTGGGGGCTATGCTGGGGGCTGCTGCGAGGAGAAGGAACCGGGTCCGTCAAGGTAGTCTCGGACGTGTCCTCTGCCGTCACAGCAGGATCGTCCTCGATGACAACCACTGGGACCTTGGCCCTCTTCGCCGCTCTCTCGGCCAGAGTCCTGAAATGGAACAAAGATTCAGAGGGAAGCAAATCAGATGCAAGATAAACAATAACAAGGATCAAAGAAAATCAAGAACAGTGAGAAGAAAGTCTCACTCCTCCTCCTCCTCCTCTTCATCATCATCGGAGCTCAGCGCGGAGAGGTCGAAGTTCGGTACCCTCTCTGCGTAGTGTGGCGGAGGAGTAGGCTCCCTTCGGTGTTTGCCAGGGGCTGCGGCAGGATCAGGTGTGGCGGCCCGGGAAGACCCCGCCTCAGTTGCCGGCACAGCCTGGGACCCTCCCGCGGCAACGGTACTTGCCGCGGTGGAGCGTGTCCCACGGCGCCGTGGTTGCTGGCCGGCCTGCTCCCCTGCCGTATCTCCAACTCGACGGAGGCGCCTTCTCGGTTGGAATTGGGGCTGTGCTGGGGGCTCCGTCTGCGGCAAGCTGCTCGAAGACGGCTGGCCGCTCGCGCCCCCGGCGGGCTCGCTCGTTTCGGCCTCGGGCTCCCCTCGCCAACGACCTCTTCGGCAAGATCTTCCCGATCGGCAAGGCTTGCCACCTCGGCTGCATCTGCCTCCTCCAGCGTGAAGCCAAACTCGCCCGCGGCAGCGGCTGCCGCCGCCTCTTCGGCCCTGGTGGCGATGTACCGCATCTCGTCGTCGGTGGTGGCGCGGGTGAGGAGCTTCTGCTCGTCGGAGTTGACTGCCACCTTTGTCAAGCTATCGAAGAATTGCTGCCCGACGTCAGCGGCGGGCTCTATCCAAGTTGCGCTTATCCCGTACGAGTCGCACTCTGGCATCATTGCGCAGATGCGATCGCGCTGGGAGTTGTTGCACAATGGGATGACGCCCTGCGGCAACCTGAACCACTCTGGATGGTTGGCATCATGCTTGAACAGCTCCCTCAACATCCCGTCAAGCTCCAGAACCGTGAAGTTGAAGTTGAGGCCTGGACGCAGCCTCATGATATCTGCCGGTCCGCCAAACAGCCAGGCGGGCCTCCCCCTCTTCTGCAGAGGGGCGATGCGACGGCGGAGGAAATCCGCGCCAACCGCCCCTGCTGTGAGCCCGGCATGCCTGAGCCGGAGGATTTGGGTAGTGGCAATCTTCAGCTTGGCGTCGTCCGGCAACAGAGCGCTCCAGTCACCGCCGCGCACTACCCAGGTCTGGCGCAGGTCGGTGAATGGCTGCGGATTGGCATCACAGATCCAGCACCACTCCGCCCTCCACTCATCCCACTTGCTGCGGAGCTCGCCAGTCAAGTACACCTCCTTCATGCCAATCTGGGAGGTCCAGGCGATTCCGCCAGCCAGTGGCTCCCCTTTCTCGGCCCGGGGGGTGAAATAATGACGGAAAAGAGCAACATTGGGGAGGATGCCAACGAACTTCTCGCAGAGGTGTGTGAAAACCGTCATTGTCAGAACGGCGTTGGGGGTGAAATCAAGAAGATGAAACCCGTAGGTGTTCATGATGTCGCAGAGAAAATCAGAAAAAGGTGGGCAGAGCCCGCAATAGAAGAACACAGGAAATAAGTAGTACCCTCTTGGGCACTTTTTTGATTTGGAAGCCTCAGCGGAAAGCGCCAGCGTGCGCGGATGCGCCCGCGTCTCCGTCGACCAGAAGAGGTAGAAATCCTCTCGCAGCGCCTTCGAGGTGAGCTCGGGGGAGAAAAGCGCTTGCTTCTTGCGCAGCGCCTCAAGCTGCAGCGCCTCGGCCGACTTCGCAGCCTTCGCAGCCTTCCCGGTCTTCGGAGCCATGGTAGAAGCGGTGGGGGAAGGCGAGGGCGAGGGCGGCGACGGCGGCGACGGGCGGCGGAGCTCTGCTCTCTTTCGGCTTGGGAAGCGGAGGGGAGCGGTGGAGCTTTCGGAGGAAGGAACTGCAAGTGGCGAAAGTGGGGGAACGGCCCTGTTTCCTCTGCTTATAAACAGGGGATGCGAACGTTACGCATTTCCTGGAATTAAGTATTGCCCACGTTCTCTCCCACGACGCCGCGATTGACGCATGCCGTTGCGGGAGGGTGCGGTGGACACGGAGTCAGATTAAATATGGACCCAGGCCGCATGTGCCCGTGCCCTGTTTTGGGCCTGGCCCAACAGCTCTCGGCATCGTGTATGGCCCAGGCCCGGGGGCTCCTGTCGGTGTACTAAAGTAGGGGCACCTTAGTACCCCGAACTTGTGCACGGCAGTCGCAGCGTCCCGCGGCAAGGCTTGCCGGGCGCCCGCCAAGATCCTCCGCTATTCCTATTTTTACTGCCATTCAAGAACAAAGTGTTAGCTGAGAAGACAGAACCCCGGCAAGAGGAGCTTGCCGGGAAGGACAAGGCCCCGGCAAGAGGAGCTTGCCGGGAAGGCCAACCAAGGCACTTCAGAAAACTTGCCGCAACGCTCCGCGCGTCCCGGCAAGACCCGGCGAGCGGCAAGCTTGCGGGTGCGACAAGACAACGGCCGCGGCAAGGCGCTTGTCGCGGCAAGGCTGCCAGTCTGCACCCGAGCTCTAGCACATCCGACGACGTGTCGCCACAGGATCGCTCCTGGTGCACGTGGCGGGTAGCTGTGCAGCATAGCGGTGCGAGGTGGCAAGCAAAGCTGACAAGAAGGCCATCGTGGCGATCGGTGGCGCCCCTAACGGTCGCTTCCTTGCACTGTTGGGGCGACCGGACGGGCATTAAATGCCCTTGTCCCCTGCCGTCAGAGTTAGGTTGGGGACACTGTTGGTAGTAGTTGTACCAACCTGCGTTTTTACCTTTTTACCCCTCTTTCTACGCTGCCACCTGTCGGTGACCCCTTTAGCCTATAAAAAGGAGGCCCATGCGCACGTAGAAGGGGTTCCGCAGTTTTGGGTTCGACTCATTCGACACCACAACCCACATACGCTCTCGAGCAAGAACAGAATACGAACACAAAGCAGCAGTAGGAGTTTTATCTCTCCGGAGAGCTCCGAAGCTGGGTAAAATCCACCGCGTGCTCTCGCCTCGATCCGCTCTGCGTGCGCCCTCCGCTCCCTTGCCGGACAAGAAGGGGCCCCCTGCCCCATAGGTGCTCGTTCCCCCACGACACCGCTCAACAATGAAAGTGTGCCGTGACTAGTCCCGGCAAGGTTTCTTGCCGGAGGCAACACCGCCAGCAGGCTGCTGCTGTTCCGCACTCAGCGCTCGCTGCAAGTGTGCTTGCGCCGGCAAGTTCCCTAAAAGCGTAGGGTAAAACCATACAAGGGATGGAACCGAATAAAGGAAGTAACATAGCAGATAGTACCCAGAATAAAGTTATATTACAATAAACAACTTGCCGCGCCCTAATAGATTGTTTCCATGACATATCTAGCAGCGGCAAGAAGAAGAAAAGGGGAAGAATAGTGGCCTAATCCGCGCGCTCGCCATCGATCCTCCTGACTTCGTTCACCTTGTCCACGATGGGTGCGACGATGGCCTTGAGCTCCTCAAGATCAGCACCCGCTGGCAGCTTCTTGAGGACGCGGGAGAGGTCGAGGCCTGGATTGCGGAAGAGGATCTTCACCAGCACCTTCTCCAAGACCTTGGTGCAGATTGCGCGCCACTCATCCGCCAACTTCTTCGGGATCCTTTCCTGGAGTTGCTGGAGGGCCGTCACCACGCCCTTGAAGAAAAGAGTAAGCTTGGCGCTGGGCTGGAGGTTCTCGTCGGTGGAGTACCCGAAGCCTGCCAAGTCCAGCTCCGCCAACTCCTCGTCGATGGCTGCAGCAATGTTAACGAGGCCCTCCGTCCAGAGCTCCACCGTGGCCTTGAAAGTGTTCTGAGTCTCGGCGGCCCTCGTCAGTAGCTCTTCGTTGCCCTTGACTTCTTTCTTCAAGTCATCTTCTCGCTTCTTGGCGGCGTCCAGCGTCTCCGTCAAGGTGGCCAGCTTCATCTCCAGATCAGCGCTCGAGTCCTTGGCAGCGTTCAGTTCCTTGATCTTGTCGGCGAGCTAAACTTGCAGATCGCCATGGGCGCGGGCATCCTTCTCGCGTTCGCGCTGGAGTGCGGCGAGCTCTTCATTCTTCCCTTTCATGTCCGCCTCCAGCTGCGTCACCTTCACCTCTAACTCCTTCTTGGCGGCCTCAGTAGCCGCGGCGGCATCCTTCGCCTCCTTGAGTGCCCCGCCAAATGATTGCTCCCGGACGGCGAGCTCCACCTCGTGGCTGTCCAAGTTCACCTTCTTCTGTATCAGCTCACCTTCCCGCTTGGACTGCTCCTTGGCGGTGAGCCTCTGCTGCTCCTCGGCTTCAGCCTTCTCTAGGATGAACGCCTTCTTCACCTCGTCGAGCTGTGCCCTCTCCTCAGCAATGGACCGGAGGGCCTCCTGGTTGCGGTTCCGGAGCTCCTGCGTGTGTTTCTCTATGTTAACTCCCGCCTGCGCGACAAGCGCTTCCCGGGACTCAAGCTTCGCTTGCCGGGCGCGGTAGAGTGACACCAACTTCCGGAGCAGCTGCTCCTCCTCGGACTCGCCACTGCTGCTGCTAGGCGCGTCAACCACTGCCAGCCCAGCAGAGGCGAGTACTTCTCCATCAAACTCCTCTCCTTCAACCGGCGCCCTGGAGCTCGACGCCCAGGGAAGCTTGATGTATACGCCCTCGCCGGCCTTCAAGTATGCGCCTGGCTGGGGCTCCTCGGAGCCCGGCGCTGCATCAGCGGCGGAGGGGTCGGCGGACGGTGTAGCGCCTTGCGCTCCTGCGCCCTCTGGGTCGTCAGTACAATCGCCGGACCCCTCGCCGGCTCCTGCGCCAGCAGCCTTGGCGGCTTCCTCGTCGGCGGGTTCCTCAGCGCCGGCCTCTTCCTCGCCAGCTGCGGCATTTTCAGTGTTGCCGCGTGTGCCTTCCTCACCGGCGGGCTTGGTCTCCATCGGGTCTGCGAGAGGGGGATCTGAGGATAGGAAGAGGAAAGAAAAATCAAGCAAATATCCAAAAAAGAAGAAAGAAGATCAGAAAAAGAACCCAAGGGAAGATTTCCAACAAGGTAGGTTACCTGTGCTGGGCTCTGTGACCATGGGCTCCTCCACCAAGGGCTCACTGGTTCCGTCCCTTGCCAGGGACCTCTCCCTTGCCGGGGAGCGCTCCCTTGTCGGGGAATTGCCCCTTGGCGGCGTAGTCGAAGCAGACAGCACCTCCAGGGCGGTTTCTGATTGCTCCTGATGGGCCTGCTCTGCTCCTACACGAATGAATCAGCAATCAAGATGTCAGCAAAAGAAGAAGCACCCATGCGCGCCCCACAACAGGAAGTGAACCAAACACTTATGCTGGGGGCTGTGCTGGGGGCTGCTGCGAGGACAAGGAACTGGGTCCGTCAAAGTAGTCTCAGACGTGTCCTCTGCCATCACCGCAGGATCGTCCTCGATGACAACCACGGGGACCTTGGCCCTCTTCGCCGCTCTCTCGGCCAGAGTCCTGAAATAGAACAGGGATTCAGAGAGAATCAAATCAGATACAAGACAAGCAACAACAAAGATCAAAGAAAGACAAGTACAATAAGAAGAAAGCCTTACTCCTCCTCCTCTTCTTCCTCCTCGTCGGAGCTCAGCACAGAGAGGTCGAAGTCTGGTACCCTTTTTGCGCGGCGAGGCGGAGGAGTGGGCTCCCTTGGACATTTGCCGGGAGCTGCGGCAGGATCGGGTGTGGCAGCCAGGGAAGACCCCGCCTCGGTTGCCGGCGCGGCCTGAGATGCTCCTGCGGCAACTGTACTTGCCGCGGTGGAGCGCGTCCCACGACGCTGCGGCTGTTGGCCTGCTTGCCGCCCTACTGGATCTCCAACTCGACGGAGGCGCCTTCTTGGTTGGAATTGGGGTTGCGCTGGGGGCTCCGCCTGCGGCAAGCTGCTCGAGGACGGCTGGCCGCTCGCGCCCCCGGCGGGCTCGCTCGCTTCGGCCTCGGGCTCCCCCTCGCCAACGACCTCTCCGGCAAGGTCTTCCCGGTCGGCAAGACTTGCCGCCTCGGCCGCCTCCGCCTCCTCCAACGTGAAGCCAAACTCGCTCGCAGCAGCGGCTGTTGCCGCCTCTTCGGCCCTAGTGGCGATGTACCGCATCTCGTCGTCGGTGGTGTCGCGGGTGAGGAGCCTCTGCTCGTCGGAGTTGACTGCTACCTCCGTCAAGCCATCGAAGAATTGCCGCACGACGTCGTCGGTGGGCTCTATCCAAGTTGCGCTTATCCCGTGCGAGTCGCACTCTGGCATCATTGCGCAGATGCGATCGCGCTGGGAGTTGTTGCACAACGGGATGACGCCCTGCGGCAGCCTGAACCACTCTGGATGGTTGGCGTCATGCTTGAACAGCTCCCTCAGCATCCCGTCAAGCTCCAGAACCGTGAAGTTGAAGTTGAGGCCTGGACGCAGCCTCATGATATCCGCCGAGCCGCCAAACATCCAGGCGGGCCTCCCCCTCTTCTGCAGAGGGGCGATGCCACGGCGAAGGAAATCCGCGCCAACTGCCCCTGCTGTGAGCCCGGCAAGCCTGAGCCGGAGGATTCGGGTAGTGGCAATCTTCAGCTTGGCGTCATCCGGCGACAGAGCGCTCCAGTCGCGGCCGCGCACTACCCGGGTCTGGCGCAGGTTGGTGAATGGCTGTGGGTTGGCGTCAACGATCCAGCACCACTCCGCCCTCCACTCATCCCACTTGCTGCGGAGCTCGCCCGTCAAGTACACCTCCTTCATGCCGATCCGTGAGGTCCAGGCGATTCTGCCAGCCAGTGGCTCCCCTTTATCGGCCCGGGGGGTGAAATAATGATGAAAAAGAGCGACATTCGGGAGGATGCCAACGAAGTTCTCGCAGAGCTGTGCGAAAACCGCCATTGTCAGAACGACGTTGGGGGTGAAATCAAGAAGATGAAACCCGTAGGTATTCATGATGTCGCAGAGAAAATCGGAGAAAGGTGGGCAGAGCCCGCAATAGAAGAACACAGGAAAGAAATGGTACCCTTTTGGGCACCGCTTCGATTTGGAAGCCTCAGCGGAAAGCACCGGCGTGCGCGGATGCGCCCGCGTCTGCGTCGACCAGAAGAGGTAAAATTCCCCCCGCAGCTCCTTCGGGGTGAGCTCGGGGGGGGGGGGGAAAGCACTCGCTCCTTGCGCAGCGCCTCGAGCCGCAACGCCTCGGCCGACTTGGTGCTCGACTTTGAGCCCTTGCCGGTCTTCGGAGCCATGGCGGAAGCGGCGGGGGAGCGCGGAGGTGTTGAGGGCGACGGCGGCGACGGGCGGCGGAGCGCTGCTCTCTTTCGGCTTGTGAAGCGGAGGGGAGCGGCGGAGCTTTCGGAGGAAGGAACTACAAGTGGCGAAGGTGGGGGGAACGGCCCTGTTTCCTCTGCTTATAAACAGGGGATGCGAACGTTACGCATTTCCTGAATTAAGAATTACCCACGATCTCTCCCACGACGCCGCGATTGACGCGTGCCGTTATGGGAGGGCGCGGCGAATACGGAGTCAGATTTAATGTGGACCTAGGCCGCGTGTGCCCGTGCCCTGTTTTGGGCCTGGCCCAACAGCGCTCGGCACCGTGTATGGCCCAGGCCCGGGGGCTCCTGTCGGTGTACTAAAGTAGGGGTACCTTAGTACCCCGAACTTGTGCACGGGCAGTCGCAGCGCCCCGCGGCAAGGCTTGCCGGGCGTTCGCCAAGATCCTCCGCTATTCCTATTTACTGCCATTCAAGAACAAAATGTTAGCTGAGAAGATAGAACCCCGGCAAGAGGAGCTTGCCGGGAAGGACAAGACCCCGGCAAGAGGAGCTTGCCGGGAAGGCCAACCAAGACCCAGCGAGCGGCAAGCTTGCGGGTGCGACGAGACAGCAACCGCGGCAAGGCGCTTGCCGCGGCAAAGCCACCACTCTGCGCCCACGCTCCAGCGCATCCGACGACGTGTCGCCGCAGGAGCGCTCCTGGTGCACGTGGCGGGTAGCTGTGCAACCAAGCGGTGCGAGGTGGCAAGTGAAGATGACAAGGAGGCCATCGTGGCGATCGGTGGCGCCCCTAACGGTCGTTTCCTACACTGTTTGAGCGACCGGACGGGCATTAAATGCCCTTGTCCCCTGCCGTCAGAGTTAGGTAGGGGGCACTGTTGGTAGCGGTTGTACCAACCCCCGTTTTTACTTTTTTACCCCTCTCTCTATGCTGCCACTTGTCGGTGACCCCTTTAGACTATAAAAAGGAGGCCCATGCGCACGTAGAGGGGGTTCGACTCACTCGACACTACAACACACCCACGCTCTCGAGCAAGAACAGAATAGAAACACAAAGCAGCAGTAGGAGTTTTATCTCTCCGGAGAGCTCCGAAGCTGGGTAAAATACCTCGCGTGCTTTCGCCTCGATCTGCTCTTCGTGCGCCTTCCGCTCCCTTGCCGGACCGAGAAGGGGCCCTGCCCCATAGGTGTTCGTTTCCCACGACAGTTTGGGACTAACATATTGATCCAGTGCCCAGTGCCAGTTCCTGTCTGTTGCATGTTTTATGTTATGCAGAAACCCCATATCAACGCGATAAAAACGGACGAAGAATTATTTTGGAATATTTGTGATTTTTGGGAAGTAAAATCAACGCGAGATGGTGTCCGAAGTGTCCATGAGACAAGGGCCCACGCACACTCTAGGTGCGCGCCCCCCCATCCTCCTGGGCCCCTCGTAAGGCGGTTGATGCCCTTCTTTGGCCGCAAGAAAGCTAATTTTTGGAAAAAGATCTGGGCGAAGGTTTCAATCCCATCAGAGTTACGGATCTCCGGATATAAAAGAACCCGTGCCAGGGCAGAATCCAGAAACGTAGAAACAGAGAGAGACAGAGAGATAGATCCAATCTCGGAGGGGCTCTCGCCCCTCCCACGCCATGGGAGCCAAGGACCAGAGGGGAAACCCTTGTCCCATCTAGGGAGAAGGTCAAGGAAGAAGAAGAAGAAGGGGGGGCTCTCCCCCCTTGCTTCCTGGCACTGGAATTCTGCTGGGGGCCCTCATCATCACCGCAATCTACACCAATACCTCCGCCATGTTCACCAACATCTCCATCACCTTCCCCCATCTATATCCAGCGGTCCACTCTCCTGCAACCCGCTGTACCCTCTACTTGAACATGGTGCTTTATGTTTCCATCCTATGATGTCTGAGTAGATTTTCGTTGTCCTATCGGTGATTGATGAATTGCTATGATTAGTTTGAGTTGCTTGTTTTATTATTGGTGATGTCCTATGGTACTCTCCGTGTCGTGCAAGCATGAGGGATCCCTGCTGTAGGGTTTGCAATATGTTCATGATTTGCTTATAGTGGGTGGCGCGAGTGACAGAAGCACAGACCCGAGTAAGTAGGTTGTTTGCGTATGGGATAAAGGGGACTTGATGCTTTAATGCTATGGTTGGGTTTTACCTTAATGATCTTTAGTAGTTGCGGATGCTTGCTAGAGTTCCAATCATAAGTGCATATGATCCAAGAAGAGAAAGTATGTTAGCTTACGCCTCTCCCTCAAATAGAATTGCAGTAGTGATTACCGGTCTAGTAACGTAGTCAATTGCTTAGGGACAATTTCACAACTCCTACCACCACTTTTCCACACTCGTTATATTTACTTTATTGCTTCTTTATCTAAACAGCCTCTAGTTTATATTTACGTGCTCTTTATTATCTTGCAAACCTATCCAACAACACCTACAAAGTACTTCTAGTTTCATACTTGTTCTAGGTAAAGCGAACGTCCAGTGTGCGTAGAGTTGTATCGGTGGTCGATAGAACTTGAGGGAGTATTTGTTCTACCTTTAGCTTGTCGTTGGGTTCGACACTCTTACTTATCGAAAGAGGCTACAATTGATCCCGTATACTTGTGGTTTATCAAGACCTTTTTCTGGCGCCGTTGCCGGGGAGTCATACCGTGGGGTGAATATTCTTGTGTGTGCTTGTTTGCTTTATCAGTAAGTAATTTTTATTTCTGTTCGTAGTTGTTTTCTATCTTTAGTTATGGGTAGGAAACGCAAAATACCAAAAAAATTAGTAGTACCTACTGAACCAATGGTTGAAGAACCACTCAAAATCTATCACACTCCTGAAGCTTTTTACTTGGATCATCTTCGATCCCTTTGTGCTCATGCTGAAACCCCAACTAGCTTAGTTGAGGGCAAATCTTTAGATGAGCATGCTTGTTATGTGCGGCACCGTATATCTGAAAAGGGTAAACTTTTACTGGATCAAATTCATCGTTTGCAATGCTATGCTTGGACTTTATGTGAAGTATATGATGTTACTTGTTGTTCTGAAAACCCTAAGAAACACCTTCCCTACCAATGCTTGTTTAGTGATAGTGGAATCGTATCTTCATATGCTAAGGGTGTTTATAATTACTATGATGTTCAACAAATTGAAGAATTTGTTGCTTTTAAGGGTGCTTATGAAATTGCTTCTTTGATTGAAAAGTATGATGCTACTCTCTACAAATCTGAAAATTTTGCCATACTTGAATATTGTTATGATAATTATGCTTCTAATGCCTATGTTAAACAATATATTGAGGAATTCTCCACTATCCAAGAAGAGACTAATATTTTGCAGGAGTCTATGGAAGAAGAAATTGATGAAACTGTGAGATCATTGGATGAAAAAAATGATGAGGATAGCGAAGAACAAAAGGAGGAAGAGCGGATTAGCTACCCGTGCCCACCTTCTAATGAGAGTAACTCTTCAACTCATACATTGTTTTATTTCCCTTCGTGCTTACCGAAGGGTGATTGCTATGATGATTGTTATGATCCCGTTGATTCTCTTGAATTACCCCTTTTTGATGATGCTTGCTATGCTTGTGGCCAAGATGCCAATATGAATTATGCTTATGGAGATGAACTTGCTATAGTTCCTTATGTTAAACATTAAATTGTTTCTATTGCACCCACGCATGATAGTTCTATTATCTTTTTGAATTCTCCCAACTACACTATATCGGAGAAGTTTGTGCTTACTAAGGATTATATTAATGGGTTGCCTTTTACCATTGCACATGATGATTTTGATGAATATATTATGCATATGCTTGCTGCTCCAACTTGCAATTATTATGAGAGATGAACTACATCTCCGCTTCTTTATGTTTCCAACACGATAAAATTGCAAGAAAATGCTTATACTATGAATTGGCCTTTACTTGGTGTGCATGAATTGTTCTTTTATGACATGCCGATGCATAGCAAGAGAGTTAGACTTTGTTGTTTCTTGATATATGTTACTCTGTGCTCACTACTAAATTACAACTCATTGTTAATTAAAATTGGCTTTGATATACCTTGGGATCCGGGTGGATCCATTACTTGAGCACTATATGCCTAGCTTAATGGCTTTAAAGAAAGCGCTGCCAGGGAGACAACCCGGAAGTTTTAGAGAGTCATTTATTTCTGTTGAGTGCTTTTATATAGTCTAAAAACAAAAAAATAAAGAGGGGAACCTAAAAACTTTTCAAAAAGGAAGTGAAAGTGAGAAAGACAAGCATTGTTGAAGTGGGAGCTAGCCTTGAACTTTGTTCATACTCACGGAAACTTTGTGAATCTTGATTACAGAAACTTTTCATCAAAAATAATTATCCCCTTGTATAATTCCATTATATTATAAAAATAATGTGCCAAGGTTTGCCGTTAGGATGTTTACAATGCTTGTTGGTTTGTAGGGTGCAGGACAGAAACTTTGGCTGTAGTGCGCGATTTTACATTTTTAACTGGTACGTCAAACGGTTCTGATTCTTATTGTACTGTCTTTATGTACAATTTTTTTATGTTGCCTAATTATGGTAGAATTTTTGGGGTACCATAAGTATGGTGAATGTTCATATCGCTACAGACTGTTCTGTTTTTGACAGATTCTGTTTTTGATGCATAGTTTGCTTGTTTTGATGAAACTATCAATTTATATATCTGTGGATTAAGCCATGGAAAAGCTATATTATAGTAGACACAATGAAAAAACAAAATATGAATTGGTTTGCTACAGTACTTAGAGTAGTGATTTGCTTTATTATACTAACGGATCTTACCAAGTTTTCTGTTGAAGTTTTGTGTGGATGAAGTGTTTGATCGAGGAGGTCTCGATATGAGGAAAAGGAAGAGAGGCAAGAGCTCAATCTTAGGGTTGCCCAAGGCACCCCAAGTAAATATTCAAGGAGACTCAAGCGTCTAAGATTGGGGATGCCCCGGAAGGCATCCCCTCTTTCTTCAACAAGTATCGGTATGTTTTCGTATTCGTTTCATTCATGCGATATGTGCAAGTCGTGGAGCGTATTTTGCACTTAGTTTCATTTTTCTTTTATGCACCATGCTGGTATGAGATAGTCCTTGGTTTATTTATAGAGTTCTCATTGCACTTCACTTAAATCTTTTGAGTATGGCTTTATAGAATGCTTCATGTGCTTCACTTATATCATTTGAAGTGTGGATTGTTGTTTCTCTTCACATAGAAAACCGCCATTTGTAGAATGCTATTTTTCTTCATTTATATTTGTTAGAGCATGGGCATATCTTTTGTAGAAAGAATTAAACTCCCTTGCTTCACTTATATCAATTTAGAGAGATGACAGGAATTGGTCATTCACATGGTTAGTCATAAAATCCAACATAAACTTGTAGATCGCTGAATATGATATGTTTGATTCCTTGCAATTGTTTTGCGATATAACAATGGTGATGCTAGAGTCATGCTAGTGGGTGGTTGTGGATTGTAGAGACACTTGTGTTGAGGTTTGCAAGTCCCATAGCATGCACGTATGGTGACCGTTGTGTGACAAATTTGAAGCATGAGGTGTTTCTTTGATTGTCTTCCTTATGAGTGGCGGTAGGGGACGAGGTATGGTCTTTTCCTACCAATCTATCCCCCTAGGGGCATGCGTAGTAGTACTTTGCTTCGAGGGCTAATAAACTTTTGCAATAAGTATATGAGTTCTTTATGACTAATGTGAGTCCATGAATTATACACACTTTTACCTTTCCATCATTGCTAGCCTCTTCGGTACCGTGCATTGCCCTTTCTCACCTCGAGAGTTGGTGCAAACTTCGCCAGTGCATCCAAACCCCACGATATGATATGCTCTATCACACATAAGCCTCCTTATATCTTCCTCAAAACAGCCACCATACCTACCTATCATGGCATTTCCATAGCCATTCCGAGATATATTGCCATGCAACTTCCATCATCATCATATACATGACTTGAGCATTCATTGTCATATTGCCTTGCATGATCGTAAGATAGCTAGCATGATGTTTTCATGGCTTGTCCGTTTTTTGATGTCATTGCTATGCTAGATCATTGCACATCCTGGTACACCGCCGGAGGCATTCATATAGTCATATCTTTGTTCTAGTATCGAGTTGTAATATTGAGTTGTAAGTAAATAAAAGTGTGCTGATCATCATTATAGAGCATTGCCCCACGAAAAAAAGAAAAGAAAAAAAGAAAAAAAGAGAGGCCAAAGAAGCCTAAATAAAAAAGGGGGCCAAAGAAGCCCGCCCAAAAAAAGAAAAAAAAGAAAAAGAAAAAAAAGAAAAAGAAAAGGGGCAATGTTACTATCCTTTTAACGCACTTGTGCTTTAGAATAGCACCATGTTCTTCATATAGAGAGTCTCCTATGTTATCACTTTTATATACTAGTGGGAATTTTCATTATAGAACTTGGCTTGTATATTCCAACGACGGGCTTCCTCAAATGCCCTAGGTCTTCATGAGCAAGCAAGTTGCATGCACACCCACTTAGTTTTCAGTTTGAGCTTTCATACACTTATAGCTCTTAGTGCATCCGTTGCATGGCAATCCCTACTCTTCGCATTGACATCAATTGATCGGCATCTCCATAGCCCGTTGATTAGCCGCGTCGATATGAGACTTTCTCCCTTTTTGTCTTCTCCACATAAACCTCCACCATCATATTCTATTCCACCTATAGTGCTATATCCATGGCTTGCGCTCATGTATTGCATGAAGGTTGAAAAGGCTGAAGCGCGTTAAAAAGTATGAACCAATTGCTCGGCTTGTCATCGGGGTTGTGCATGATGGGAGCATTTTGTCTAACGAAAATGAAGCATGGCCAATGTAACGCCCCGGATTCGTTGCGCCAGGTGTCTGCCAGTTATTCGCCGTCGTTGCCATGTCATTTTCTTGCGTGTTGCACTTTGCCATGTCATCATATGCATTTCATATCATGTCATCATGTGCATTGCGTTGCATACGTGTTCGTCTCATGCATCCGAGCATTTTCCCCATTGTCCGTTTTGCAATCCGGCACTCCTATGTTCCCCCGGCGTTCCCCTTTTGTCTCTCGTTGTGAGCGGGTGTGAAACATTCTTGGAATGGACCGAGGTTTTTCAAGCGTCCTTGGTATAGCACCGGTAGACCGCCTGTCAAGTTTCGTGCCATTTGGAGTTTGTTTGGTACTCCAACGGTTAACCGGGTAACCGTAAAAGCCTCTTTTGTTTGCAGCCCAACACCCCTCCAAATTGGCCCAAAAACCCACCCAAACCCCCTCCATGCTCTCGGTCATTCGATCACGATCGTGTGGGCGAAAACCGTGCTCCATTTGGACTCTCCTAGCTCCCTCTACCTATAAATATGCACCTCCCCCTGAAATTCGCGGATGAATTCTCCCCCCGAAAACCTAGCTTTTTCCCTCTCCGCCGCCGGACGCGTCCGCCCCCGGCCGGACACGTCCGCCCGTCGCCCCGGCCAATCCTGCCTCGCCACGTCGCTCCCGCCGCCGTCTCCGCCTCCAGGGCCCGCGCGGCCCAGATCCGGCCCGCGAGGCCCGCGCCGCCGCCCTGCACCCGCCCCGCGTCAACCCCCGCCGCCGGCAGCCGTGCTCGCCGCCGGCGAATGCCCCGTCGCCTCCCCTCGGCCTCCTCCCGGGCGCCGCCCGTCCTCGCTGCCGCCTGCGCCCGCGACTCCAGCCCGCGCCGCCCCGGATCCGCGCGCGCCCGTCCGAGCTCCCCGCCGCCGGATCCCGTGCCCGCCGCCGGAGCTCCGCTCTTCTCCGGCGCGGCCCCGCGCCGCCATCCGGCTCCCCGGCCGGATCCGCCCCGCGCCATCCCCGCCGACCCGTGCCTCCACCACGTCCCCGCGCTCCCCCGCCATCGCCGGAGCACCGCCGTAGCTCGCCGGAGTTCCTCTCCGGTGGGATCTGGAGAGGATGGACCAGATCCACCAGTCCCCGATCCAAACGCCCGTGCCCCGTCCCGGATCTCGTCGGTATAAAAATCTGCTAAGTCCCTGAGTTTTTAACATTTTCATGCCATGTTCATCGCATCATAACTTGCTGCATACTGCTCCGTTTCGTTCGTGTAATATGTCAAATTGTTTGCCTCAACGAGTACTTCATTTCATTCCGTAGCATCATGTTCATTTGTGGCCATATTGATGCCTGAATCATCGTTGCAAGAGTGCTATATGATGTTAACCTGCTGAAACTGTTATAACTTGATGATTTGTCATTTTTTCCATGTTTGATGTGTGCATCCTATGAGATTGAGCTCTACATGTGTTTTGAACTATGATATGCCATCTTTACAGGGGTTCCATCCATGTATTTTTGTGAGTCTTGTACTGAGTGCATCAATCTTGTTAAGTAGGGTACTTGCTGTTGCTATTTTGCTAGACTGTTTCTGTTATATTATGATGCTATGTAAACCTGCTGCTACAAGTCATTCTATGCTTAATCTGGATATGTTCACTAAGGATTATTTGTTATACATGTCTTGCTCTATCGATTCATGCCCCTGGTTGCATTTATAGCCTGATGTAACATGTTGTTATCTTGCTCCAAACTTGCTAAAATAATGTTGCTGTCAGCCTGTTAACATTAAGTTCAATGTTGCCATGCACCCTATGAACTTGTTCTTGCCCTGCTTAGCTTCATAAACATGCCTTCTTACTATTGGTTGCCTTGCCATGCCATGTATTGCTCTGTGGTGAGTGGTTCAAGCTCACCAACATGCCTACTTATTGTTGTTCCTTCCATGTTTGAATATGTCATATCATTTGCCATGTTTACATGGGTGCCATCATATCTTCTGATCCTTTTTGCCTCATGGTCAGTAAAGGACTTTTGTTCTATGCAATTAGTAGATTCATGCCATGCCTTTGTTTGCCATGTTAATTTCCTGTAACATGTTGTTTGATAGCTCTAAACACTGCAACCCGATGTTATTTCTGCCAAGTCTGTAAACTGTTATTATTTGCAATCTTGACATGTCCTTTTGGGCATGTTCTATTTGTTTCTGGAGATAGCTCAGTGTTCATGTTTTGTCATGATTTACCTATGCTTCATGCCCATGCCTTTTTTTCATGTCGGGATGCATTAGCATGTTGTTTTGGTGCTTGCAATATGCCTAGTTGCTGTTATGGACAGATTGTTGTTATGCTTTGTATAGAGTGTATGTGTTGAAACGTTGCTCCGTTTTGAGTGTGCTCTATATGAAACTTACTTGATTTGGCATGAAGTTTCATATTATCATATTGCATCCTTGTTTTTGAGGTGTTTGCTTGATGTTTGTACGCATTTTGCACCAATGCCATGCTTAACTTGTTTTGCTCATATCTTCTAGGCCGTTGCTCCGAACTAAATGAACTTTATATGTAACTTGACTAAAATCTCGTGTAGATCATCTTGGTGCATTTCAACTTGCTGTTTAAAAACTCGAACATAAGGTTTATTCAGATCTGGACCAATTTCGGAATTTGCATATGAGGGCTTACCGGATTTGTTATATGTTATTTCCGGCCTCATTTAAACTTGCCTTGATGTGTTGCTCTTGTTTGCATCATCTCATGCCATGAGTAGCTTCATGTAGCTTTGTCATCCATCATGCTTGTTGTGCATCATGTCTTGTTTATGTGTGGTGTGTTTACCATGTTGTGTGCTTCTTCTCGATAGTTCCCGTTTTTGTTGCGATCGTGAGGATTCGTTCGTCTACGCTTGGTTCGTCTTCGTGGCTTCATCTTCTTCATGGACTCGTTCTTTTTCCTTGCGGGATTTTAGGCAAGATGACCGTCACCTTGGATCTCACTACTATCATTGCTATGCTAGTTGCTTCGTTCTATCGCTATGTTGCGCTTCCTATCACTTGTTCTTCAAGCCTCCCCAAATTTCCATGAACCTCTAACCTTTGGCACCCTTCCTAGCAAACCGTTGTTTGGCTATGTTATCGCTTTGCTCAGCCCCTCTTATAGCATTGTTAGTTGCATGTGCAGTTGAAGATTGCTCCATGGTGGACAGGATTATGTTGGGATATCACAATATCTCTTATTTAATTAATGCATCTATATATTTGGTAAAGGGTGGAAGGCTCGGCCTTATGCCTGGTGTTTTGTTCCACTCTTGCCGCCCTAGTTTCCGTCATACCGGTATTATGTTCCCGGATTTTGCGTTCCTGACGCGGTCGGGTGATTTATGGGACCCCCTTGACAGTTCGCTTTGAATAAAACTCCTCCAGCAAGGCCCAACCTTGGTTTTACCATTTGCCTCACCACCACCTACTTTTCCCTTGGGAGTAATTAACCCAAGGGTCATCTTTATTATAGCCCCCCCCCCCCCCCGAGCCAATGCTTGTCTAAGTGTTGGTCCGAACCAGAGCCACTTGCAGCGCCACCTCGGGGAAACTTGAGGTCTGGTTTTAGTAGTACGTAGTGTTCATCCAGTGTTGCCCTGAGAATGAGATATGTGCAGCTCCTATCGGGATTGTCGGTGCATCGGGCGGCTTTGCTGGTCTTGTTTTACCATTGTCGAAATGTATTGTAAACCGGGATTCCAAGACTGATCGGGTCTTCCTGGGAGAAGGTATATCCTTTGTTGATCGTGAGAGCTTATGATGGGCTAAGTTGGGACACCCCTACAGGGTATAAACTTTTGAGAGCCGTGCCCGCGGTTATGTAGCAGATGGGAATTTATTAATGTCCGGTTGTAGATAACTTGACACCAGATCTGAATTAAAACGCATCAACCGCGTGTGTAGCCGTGATGGTCTCTTCTCGGCGGAGTCCGGGAAGTGAACACGGTTTCTGTGTTATGTTTGACGTAAGTAGGAGTTTAGGATCACTTCTTGATCATTGCTAGTTGACGACTGTTCCTTTGCTTCTCTTCTCGCTCTTATTTGCGTATGTTAGCCACGATATATGCTTAGTCGCTGCTGCAACCTCACCACTTTACCCCTTCGTTTCCCATTAAGCTTTGCTAGTCTTGATACCCATGGTAATGGGATTGCTGAGTCCTCGTGGCTCACAGATTACTACAACAGCAGTTGCAGGTACAGGTTATGTGATGCTCATGACGCGAGAGCGATGTTTGCTCGTTTTGGAGTTCTTCTTCTGCTTCTTGTTCGATCAGGCGATAGGTTCCAGGTCGGCAGCCTGGGCTAGCAGGGTGGATGTCGTTTGAGTTTTTGTTTGTGTTTCATCCGTAGTTGGATGATGCTCTCTTGTAAGATGATGTTGTATTCCTGTGGCATTGTATGCCTTATGTATGTATCCCTATCTATTATGTCATGTTGATGTAATGATATCCACCTTGCAAAAGCGTTTCAATATGCAGGTCTATCCTTGGTGGGACCTTTGAGTTACTTTTGGATAGGGTCACATATTGGGCGTGACAAGTTGGTATCAGAGCCTCGACCGACCCTAGGAGCCCCCTTGATTGATCTTGTAGTTTGGCCGATGTCGAGTCTAGAAAAAACTGTTTTCGGAGTCTAGTTATATCAAAGAGTAGGACTTCTTTTTACTCCTCGGCCTCTTCGTCGCTTTGGTGAGGAATCTTGACGTAGGTGTTTTGAATTACTCCTCTTCCCGTTCAAATTTTTTCTTTAGGATCACACGTTAGTTTTCGTTCGTTGTCCATCCTCTTTTGTCCGGCACATTCCTCGTCAAGCTGATTCGAACCTCTTTGTCTTTGGGAGATCAATCCTCGGCTCTTTTCAATCAACGTTGTTTCCCTGTTCGAAGTTGTCCTTTATTTTTCCCACCCTCCCTCCCTTCTTCTTCTCGGAACCGGAGTCCGTAATCGAGTATCCTTCCTACTCGTGTGAAGTCTTTGTTTTCTTTCATCAATGATTTCAACTGGTGTTTTCTCTTCAAGATATTCGTCGGTTTCCCCTTCCAAGTTACCTTTGTTTTCCCGCCCTCCCACCCTCTTCTTCCCGGAGCCTGAGTCTCTTTTGAGCATCAATTTCATTCGTGGGAAGCCTCTTCACTCTTTCGTCAACTATTTCAACCATTGAATTCTTGTCTCTTTCGTCATTCTTAATCTCTTTTCTTCTCCGGTGGATTCAATTCCAATTTTTGGGTTGATCATATTCTTTTCCTTGGCTCAAGTGTTTTTCCCTGCTTGTTCGCCTCTTGCCAATTTATCCATCCGGAGTGTTCAAGACATCTCAGGAGATTTGTCTGTGTTTGAATTAATTCGAGGTTGTTACCTCATTCAAATATTTCAATTGTTCCGGTGCATCATATTTCTCTTCAACAATCCTTTCCAACGGTGTTTTTCTCTTCAGTGGGCCCTAACCCACAGGTCTTTTCCCAGGATCTTACCTGACTCTTCTAATTATTCCGGAGTTATTCTCAAATTCTTTTCAAGTGTGATGTAAGAATGAATTTCATCAGTCACATGCCTTCTCCAAGATCGCTTTCAAATTCTTTTCATTGTTGGCTCAACCTCTTCGCTTTTCATTCTCCCGGTGTATCTCAGCAATTTTGGTGGTTTTCAGTCGTCATTTGAAGATAGAAGAAGAGTTTTTTTCCTCTAAATTTTGCCAGTTCTCTCGAAGATTCGTGGTTCTAGCTTCAAGTTATCCTCGGCAATTATTCCATTTGTCAGATATTCTTTTCATCCATCTGGAGTATGTCAGGAGTTGTTTTTCCATTTCTTTTCACCGGAGGCCGTCGTTCCAGAAGAATTCTTCGTCCTCTCATTTCAGCTACTGTTATCCAATTATCCTGGCGCATCTGTCAAATATTCTTTAATCAGCTCATTGTCTCTTTGTTCTTTTGCATCTAAATCCCCTCTAGCATATTTGTTCTTCTAATTCTTCCCGGTGATTCAGTCCCTTTCATCAGTCATTTTTGAATTCTCATGGTGGTTTGTTCAACATTCTTTTCCTTGTTTATCATATTAATCCATTCATTCTTTTCGAATCCTACCGGTGGTTCATGAAGACCCTCTCAAGTTTGCGATATGTCACTTCTCAATTGTTTTGCAAGAAGAGTAAGTACTATGCAAAATCCATTGCTTGTCATCAATTTAATTTGATGAAGGATAAGCATACAATAAATCTTATTCTTATTTGACCCAAGGGATTATCCCTTCCTTTGGAGTTTGTTCATGATGAATAAATTCTAGTTCCAAGTGTTTTTCATCTTTTCTTTTCCGGAGTTAAATTTCCTCGGACATGTCGTCGAAACCCCCATCTAAATCACCGCAAGCCATAATCTTATTCTTTCATCCTTCATTTCTATCTCATCATCTTTTTGTCACCGGAGTTCTTCATGGTGGTTCTTCATGATTTAATTCATTCTTCAAGAGTTCATGAAGATTCTTGTCGGTGGACTTCAAGTATCTTTTCTTCTCGCGTCGCGAAGTGCAATTAATTCTCCGTATTTCTTTTGAAGTGGAGTTTTGCATTTCTTCATTCTTCTCAGCCATCCAATCATTTCCGTTTGTGGCCGATTATCACCTTATGATCTTGAGATGTTACCTATAAGACCACAACAAGCTTATTCTTTTCGTTGTTGATTTTCTCAACAACTCCATTTAAACCTTCCTTCTAAAGATTCTTTCGATTTCATTCGTGGCACAAGTTGTCATTTTCTTCTCCGTTCTTTTCTTTCAACTCTTTCAATTCTTCCGGAGGCATTGTGTTGTTCCTCTCGTCAACTATCGTTCCATTTTGTCAATCTCAGTTCCAACTCTTTCCATGTTCAGCCGGAGTGCTACCTAAATCCTTTCAGTCTTATTCATTTCTTATCTCGTTCTAAACGAAGTGGTTTCAGAGTCTATTTGATTCTGTGAGCTTTCGATTCTTGTCATTATCGTCGTTCCTCTCTTCTTCCCGAGTGCTCTCGACTCTTTTCTTCTTCTCTTGCATTCTTGTTTCACATCATCCATTTTCTCTTCCATCTCGGTCCTAAGATCTCGGGACGAGATCTCTTGTTAGTTGAGGAGAGTTGTAACGCCCCGGATTCGTCGCGCCAGGTGTCTGCCAGTTATTCGCCGTCGTTGCCATGTTGTTCGCTTGCGTGTTGCACTTTGCCATGTCATCATATGCATTTCATATCATGTCATCATGTGCATTGCGTTGCATACGTGTTCGTCTCATGCATCCGAGCATTTTCCCCATTGTCCGTTTTGCAATCCGGCACTCCTATGTTCCCTTGGTGTTCCCCTTTTGTCACTCGTTGTTAGTGGGTGTTAAACATTCTCTGAATGGACCGAGGTTTGTCAAGCGGCCTTGGTATAGCACCGGTAGACTGCCTGTCAAGTTTCGTGCCATTTGGAGTTCATTTGGTACTCCAACGGTTAACCGGGTAACTTTAAAGCCTCTTTTGTTTGCAGCCCAACACCCCTCCGAATTGGCCCAAAAACCCATCCAAACCCCCTCCATTCTCTCGGTCGTTCGATCACGATCGTGTGGGCAAAAACCGTGCTCCATTTGGACTCTCCTAGCTCCCTCTACCTATAAATATGCACCTCCCCCCGAAATTCGCGGATGAATTCTCCCCCCGAAACCCTAGCTTTTCCCCTCTCCACCGCCGGACGCGTCCGCCCCCGGCCGGACACGTCCGCCCGTCGCCCTGACCAATCCTGCCTCGCCACGTCGCTCCCGCCGCCGTCTCCACCGCCAGGGCCCGCGCGGCCCAGATCCGGCCCGCGAGGCCTGCGCCGCCGCCCCGCGCCCGCCCCGCGTCAACCCCCGCCGCCGGCCGCCGTGCTCGCCGCCGGCGAGCGCCCCGTCGCCTCGCCTCGGCCTCCTCCCGGGCGCCGCCCGTCCTCACTGCCGCCTCCGCCCGCGGCTCTAGCCCGTGCCGCCCCGGATCCGTGCGCGTCTGTCCGAGCTCCCCGCCGCCAGATCCCGTGCCCACCGCCGGAGCTCCGCCCTTCGTCGGCGCAGCCCCACGCCGCCATCCGCCGCCCCGGCCGGATCCGCCCCGCGCCATCCCCGTCGACCCGTGCCTTCACCACATCCCTGCGCTCCCCCGCCGTCGCCGAAGCACCGCCGTAGCTCGCCGGAGTTCCTCTCCGGTGGGATCCGGAGAGGATGGACCAGATCCACCAGTCCCCGATCCAAACGCCCGTGCCCCATCCCGGATCTCGTCGTCCCGTTTTCGTCGTTATAAAAATCTGCCAAGTCCTTGAGTTTTTAACATTTTCATGGTCTGTTCATCGCATCACAACTTGCTGCATACTGCTCCGTTTCGTGCGTGTAATATGTCAAATTGTTCTTCTCAACGAGTACTTCATTTCATTCCATTGCATCATGTTCATGTGAGTCCATATTGATGCCTGAATCATCGTTGCAAGAGTGCTATATGATGTTAACCTGCTGAAACTGTTATAACTTGATGATTTGTCATTTTTGCCATGTTTGATGTGTGCATCCTAAGAGATTGAGCTCTACATGTGTTTTGAACTATCATATGCCATAATTACAGGGGTTCCATCCATGTATTTTTGTGAGACTTGTACTGAGTGCATCAAGCTTGTTAATTAGGGTACATGTTGTTGCTGTTTTGCTAGACTGTTTCTGTTATATTATGATGCTATGTAAACCTGCTGCTACAAGTCATTCTATGCTTAATCTGGAGATGTTCACTAAGGATGATTTGTTATACATGTCTTTCTCTATCCATTAATGCCCCTGGTTGCATTTATAGCCTGCTATAACATGTTGTTATCTTGCTCCAAACTTGCTAAAATAATGTTGCTGTCAGCCTGTTAACATTAAGTTCAATGTTGCCATGATTGTTGTTAGTGATCCATGCACCCTATGAACTTGTTCTTGCCATGCTTAGCTTCATAAACATGTATTCTTACTGTTGGTTGCCTTGCCATGCTATGTATTGCTCTGTGGTGAGTGGTTCAAGCTCACCAACATGCCTACTTATTGTTGTTCCTGCCATGTTTGAATCTGTCATATCATTTGCCATGTTTACATGGGTGCCATCATCTCTTCTGATCCTTTTTGGCTCATGGTCAGTAAAGGACTTTTGTTCTATGAAATTAGTAGATTCATGCCATGCATTTGTTTGCCATGTTAAGTTCCTTTAACATGTTGTTTGATAGCTCTAAACACTGCAACCTGATGTTATTTCTGCCAAGTCTGTAAACTGTTATTATTTGCAATCTTGACATGTCCTTTTGAGCATGTTCTGTTTGTTTCTGGAGATAGCTCAGTATTCATGTTTTGTCATGCTTTACCTATACTTCATGCCCATGCCTTTTGTTTTCACATTGAGATGCTTTAGCATGTTGTTTTGGTGCTTGCAATATGCCTAGTTGCTGTTATGGACAGATTGTTGTTATGCTTTGTATAGTGTATGTGTTGAACCGTTGCTCCGTTTTGAGTGTGCTCTATATGAAACTTACTTGATTTCGCATGAAGTTTCATATTATCATGTTGCATCTTTGTTTTGAGGTGTTTTCTTGATGTTTGTATGCATTTTGCACTAATGACATGCTTAACTTGTTTTGCTCATATCTTCTAGGCCGTAGCTCCGAACTATATGAACTTTGTATGTAACTTGACTAGAATTTCATGTAGATCATGTTGGTGCATTTCAACTTGCTGTTTAACAACTCGAACATAAGGTTTATTCAGATCTGGACCAATTTCGAAATTTGTATATGAGGACTTACCAGATTTGTTATATGTTATTTCCAGCCTCATTTAAACTTGCCTTGATGTGTTGCTCTTGTTTGCATCGTCTCTTGCCATGAGTAGCTTCATGTAGCTTTGTCATGCATCATGCTTGTTATGCATCATGTCTTGTTTATGTGTGGTGTGTTTACCATGTTGTGTGCTTCTTCTCAATAGTTCCCATTTTCGTTGCGATCGTGAGGATTCGTTCGTCTACGCTTGGTTCGTCTTCGTGGCTTCATCTTCTTCATGGACTCGTTCTTCTTCCTGGCAGGATTTCAGGCAAGATGACCGTCACCTTGGATCTCACTACTATCATTGCTATGCTAGTTGCTTCGTTCTATCGCTATGCTGCGCTTCCTATCACTTGTTCTTCAGGCCTCCCAGATTGCCATTAACCTCTAACCTTTGCACCCTTCCTAGCAAACCGTTGTTTGGCTATGTTACCGCTTTGCTTAACCCCTCTTATAGCGTTGTTAGTTGCAGGTGAAGTTGAAGATTGCTCCATGGTGGACAGGATTATGTTGGGATATCGCAATATCTCTTATTTAATTAATGCATCTATATATTTGGTAAAGGGTGGAAGGCTCGGCCTTATGCTTGGTGTTTTGTTCCACTCTTGCCGCCCTAGTTTCCGTCATACCGGTATTATGTTCCCGGATTTTGTGTTCCTTACGCAGTCGGGTGATTTATGGGACCCCCTTGACAGTTCGCTTTGAATAAAACTCCTCCAGCAAGGCCCAACCTTGGTTTTACCATTTGCCTCACCACCACCTACTTTTCCCTTGGGAGTAATTAACCCAAGGGTCATCTTTATTATAGCTCCCCCGGGGCCAATGCTTGTCTAAGTGTTGGTCCAAACCAGAGCCACTTGCAGCGCCACCTCGGGGAAACTTGAGGTCTGGTTTTAGTAGTACGTAGTGTTCATCTGGTGTTGCCCTGAGAACGAGATATGTGCAGCTCCTATCGGGATTGTCGGCGCATCGGGCGGCTTTGCTGGTCTTGTTTTACCATTGTCGAAATGTCTTGTAAACCGGGATTCCGAGACTGATCGGGTCTTCCTGCGAGAAGGTATATCCTTCGTTGATCGCAAGAGCTTATCATGGGATAAGTTGGGACACCCCTGCAGGGTATAAACTTTCGAGAGCCGTGCCCGCGGTTATGTGGCAGATGGGAATTTGTTAATGTCCGGTTGTAGATAACTTGACACCAGATCCAAATTAAAATGCAGCAACCGCGTGTGTAGCCGTGATGGTCTCTTCTCGGCAGAGTCCAAGAAGTGAACACGGTTTCTGTGTTATGTTTGACGTAAGTTGGAGTTCAGGATCACTTCTTGATCATTGCTAGTTGACGACCGTTCCTCTACTTCTCTTCTCGCTCTTATTTGCGTATGTTAGCCACCATATATGCTTAGTCGCTGCTGCAACCTCACCACTTTACCCCTTCCTTTCCCATTAAGCTTTGCTAGTCTTGATACCCATGGTAATGGGATTGCTGAGTCCTCGTGGCTCACAGATTAATACAACAACAGTTGCAGGTATAGGTTGTGCGATGATCATGACGCGAGAGCGATGTTTGCTTGTTTTGGAGTTCTTCTTCTGCTTCTTCTTCGATCAAGGGATAGGTTCCAGGTCGGCAGCCTAGGCTAGCAGGGTGGATGTCGTTTGAGTTTCTATTTGTGTTTCATCCGTAGTCGGATGATGCTCTCTTGTAAGATGATGTTGTATTCGTGTGGCATTGTATGCCTTATGTATGTATCCCTATCTATTATGTCATGTTGATGTAATGATATCCACCTTGCAAAAGCATTTCAATATGCGGGTCTATCCTTGGTGGGACCTTAGAGTTCCTTTTGGATAGGGTCGCATATTGGGCGTGACAGCCAAACTATATGATTTTGTAGGCATAAGTTTGCTTTGGCCATGTTGTTTTGAAAAGACATGATTGCTTTATTAGTACGCTCGAAGTATTATCGTTTTTATGTCAAATGATAGACTATTGCTTTGAATCACTCGTGTCTTAATATTCATGCCATGATTAGATATATGATCAAGATTATGCTAGGTAGCATTCCACATCAAAACTTATTTTTTTATCATTTACCTACTCGAGGACGAGTAGGAATTAAGCTTGGGGATGCTGATACGTCTCCATCGTCTCTATAATTTTGGATTGTTTCATGCCAATATTATTCAACTTTCATATACTTTTGACAACTTTTTATACTATTTTTTGGGACTAACATATTGATCGAGTGCCCAGTGCCAGTTCCTGTCTGTTGCATGTTTTATGTTTCGCAGAAACCCCATATCAAACAGAGGAGTGAAGTCTATTTTAAACCCTGAGGTTGTAGAGCACGACGCTAACGAACCCTCACCTTTAAATCCCTGAAATTGATACCCAAAACTCACTTATCCCAGTCAATATGAACCCTGGATCCGTTTGGTTGACCGGGAAAACAACAATCCTGACCGGGATCAATTACTACTCTCACCGACTATGTTGGCCCACCTTTTATACCCCCCTATCCCAATCCTCCCCTTCTGTACGTTGGTCCACCTCTTCGGCTCCTTTCCCACAGGCCGCCGCACGGCCACGAGCCCATGACGCGAGCGCAACATCCCCTTCCCGGCACGGGCGTGCGTCGGCCATGGCGGACGGCCACCCGAACCAGCAACCGCCGCGGTAGTTGTTCCTGTACTGAAGAGAGGCGCGCACGCGCCGCCGCCCCAGCGTCGTGGCCGCCAGCGCGCCCATAGCTGTCGAGAAGGCCCCGTCCACATCGTCGTCCTCACTGCGCTGTCCCTTCCCGTCCCGGACGCCGGACCTCGTCGGAGGAGCCGCTCCGACGACGGCTCCTAATTAAGCCGGTAGCGCTGCTGGCCCGCGTCGCGCCCAAGCCCAAGGATGCTGGGGCCTTCAGGGGTCATGAGCCCATGACTGGTACGCCGTGTGCTCCTAGCACCACGCGCTCCCATTCTGCGCCATGGCCTCTAGCAGCGCCTTCAGGGCCTTCGCAGAACTGGGTCTGCCGGACGGATGCTACGGCAACGCACGTTCACTATCGACATGCTTGTTCTGCCCGGCTGGCCTTGATGCCGCAGAACCTGTGCGCAGTGTTGGACAACCGGCATGCCGGGTTCCATCGCCTGGTAGTGGTAGCCAGAGGCCAGAGCGAGGTTCCCATACGTACGCGCACGTACTGTACTGCTGCTAGAGAAATCAATCAAACTACTTACCTGCTTCCGAGCTAGCTTTGAATTGAACGTACGTCCATCTACTACCGGTGAATTGATCTTGCGTTTTAGGTAGAACGATCATGTTGTCGATGCAGCCGATCGAAACACGCGGCTGTGCCATCGGTTTATGGCTTGATGACGTGGCGGACAGGCGCTACAATAACGAAGTCGAAATGCAGCATGATGAGACTCCTCACAGCACGGCCTCAGAGCAGGGTTGTAGAGCGAGGTCGCGACAGACGATGTATGGCACGGCTGTAGTGCCACAAGACATGCGAAATAGTGGTCGGAGGAAAGAAGATGAATATGACAGGTGGATCCATATGTAGTAAGTGAGGGTAGGGAGTGATCCCGGCCGGGATTGTTAATTTCCTGACGCATCAAACACGTATGAACTGATCCAAGGTTGAGATAAGACAGGGATTAGTGAGTACGGGGTGTTAATTTCAGGGATTGTGAGGTTAGGGTTCATTCTAGACGGGCAGTATGAATTCAGGGTTTAAAACAAACTTCACCCCAAACAGAAATCCAAACGGGATAAAAACGGACGGAGAATTATTTTGGAATATTTGTGATTTTTGGGAAGTAAAATCAACGCGAGACGGTTCCCGAGGTGGCCACGAGACAGGGGCCCACGCCCACTCCAGGTGGCCGTGCCCCCCACCCTTGTGGGCCCCTTGTAAGGCGGTTGATGCCCTTCTTTGGCCGCAAGAAAGCTAATTTTTGGCAAAATATCTGCGTGAAGGTTTCAATCCAATCGGAGTTACAGATCTCCGGATATAAAGGAAATGGTACCAGGCAGAATCCCGAAACCCAGAAACAGAGAGGGACAAAGAGATAGATCCAATCTCGGAGGGGCTCTCACCCCTCCCACGCCCTGGGAGCCAAGGACCAGAGGGGAAACCCTTCTCCCATCTAGGGAGAAGGTCAAGGAAGAAGAAGAAGAAGAAGGGGGCTCTCTCCCCCCTGATTTCGGGGGCGCCGGAACACTGCCGGGGGCCATCGTCATCACCGTGATCTACATCAACACCTCTACCATCTTCACCAACATCTCCATCACCTTCCCCCATCTATATCCAGCGGTCCACTATCCCGTAACCTGCTGTACCCTCTACTTGAACATGGTGCTTCATGCTTCATATTATTATCCAATGATGTGTTGCCATCCTATGATGTCTGAGTATATTTTCGTTGTCCTATCGGTGATTGATGAATTTCTATGATTGGTTTGAGTTGCATGTTTTATTATTGGTGCTGTCCTATGGTGCTCTCCGTGTCGCGCAAGCGTGAGGGATCCCCGTTGTAGGGTTTGCAATATGTTCATCATTTGCTTATGGTGGGTGGCGTGAGTGACAGAAGCACAGACCCGAGTAAGTAGGTTTTTGCATATGGGATAAAGGGGACTTGATGCTTTAATGCTATGGTTGGGTTTTACCTTGATGATATTTAGTAGTTGTGGATGCTTGCTAGAGTTCCAATCATAAGTGCATATGATCCAAGAAGAGAAAGTATGTTAGCTTATGCCTCTCCCTCAAATAGAATTGCAATAGTTATTACTGGTCTAGTAACGTAGTCAATTGTTTAGGGACAATTTCACAACTCCTACCACCACTTTTCCACACTCGCTATATTTACTTTATTGATTGTTTATTATAACGCCCACGATGCGGCTATATCTCCCACGTGTCGAAGCACGACTTAGAGGCATAACCGCATGCTGGTTTTGTCGCAAGAAGGGTCATCTTCACACAATCCCATGTAATGAACAAGAATGGGATAAACAGAGTTGGCTTACAATTGCCAGTTCACACAATACATGAATAAGTTCATACATCATCCAAAATACACTCATAGACCGGCTACGGTCAAATCCAAATGAAAATAAGACAACCCCAAATGCTACATCCCCGATCGTCCAGACTGGGCTCCGCTACTGATCATCTGGAAATGATACATAGTAACGACCAAGGGTCTCATCAAACTCCCACTTGAGCTCAGTCGCGCCATCTGCACTGGTATCCTCGGCACCTGCATCTGTTTTGGTAGAATCTGTGACTCACGGGGACTCAGCAATCTCACACCCGCGAGATCAAGACTATTTAAGCTCATAGGTAGGAAAAGGGTAATATGGTGGAGCTGCTGCAAGCACTAAGCGTATATGGTGGCTAACATACGCAAGTAAGAGCGAGAAGAGAATCAACGCATCGGTCGAGAAGCTAGAAGCGATCAAGAAGTGATCCTGAAACTACTTACGTCAAACATAACCCAAACCGTGTTCACTTCCCGGACTCCACCGAGAAGAGACCATCACGGCTACACACACGGTTGATGCATTTTAATGAAGTCAAGTGTCAAGTTATCTACAACCGGACATTAACAAATTCCCATCTGCCTCATAACCGCGGGCATGGCTTTCGAAAGATAATACCCTGCAGGGGTGTCCCAACTTAGCCCATCATAAGCTCTCACGGTCAACGAAGGATATACCTTCTCCCGGGAAGACCCGATCAGTCTCGGAATCCCGGTTCGCAAGACATTTCGACAATGGTAAAACTAGACCACCAAAGCCGCCCGATGTGCCGACAAATCCCGATAGGAGCTGCACATATCTCGTTCTCAGGGAAACATCGGATGAGACATCCTACGAGTAAAACCAGACCTCGAGTTTCCTCGAGGGGGCCCCGCAATCTACTCAGTTCGGACCAACACTCGAAGGAGAACTGGCCGGGGGGGGGGGGGGCTAAAATAAAGATGACCCTTGGGCTCGCAAAAACCCAAGGGAAAAAGGGTATAGGTGGCAAAGGGTAAAACCAAGGTTGGGCCTTGCTGGAGGAGTTTTATTCAAAGCGAACTGTCAAGGGGGTCCCATAAATCACCCAACCGCGTAAGGAATGCAAAATCAAGGAACATAACACCGGTATGACAGAAACTAGGGTGGCAAGAGTGGAACAAAACACCAGGCATAAGGCCGAGCCTTCCACCCTTCACCAAGTATATAGGTGCATTAATAAAAACAATAGATATTGTGATATCCCAAAATATCCATGTTCCAACAAGGAACAAACTTCATCTTCACCTGCAACTAGCAACGCTATAAGAGGGGCTGAGCAAAAGCGGTGCCATAGCCAAACAACGGTTTGCATAGGACAATATGAAGGCTTGATCCTCGTAAGCATTCTCAACAGGTTCCTCGTTCACGTACTCGTCTCCCGACTCTACCCAAAGCAAGAACACAAGCAATGGAACCACAATCAAACATGGAGCAATGCACAAGCAACATGATGCAATACATGACATGATATGCGAGATGGGATATGCAATGCAAATGCGGGCTCTGGAAGGGAAAATGATTAACAAGGCATCAACTTGGCAAACCAAGCATGCCACTGGAAAGATGAGATGATTTCGGTTGAAATCGATATAAAGATCACCGGAATCGGATGCACGGTTTGCAAATGGCAAGCAAAACAAGAATGACACAAATCTGCGATTAACAGCACGACAACACTTAGAATACATAAAGAAAGCTATGCTACAGCACCCCGACATAAAAACAAAGCATATGGCAGTGATCTACAGGAGATGCTTGACAAAAGAGGAACACTGAGCTACGGCTAAATCACACCATAACAGGTTCAAACAAGCATGGGAAAAGTGCAAAAGATATCGGGTTTGACATGGCATAAACAACATCAGGTAGCAATGTTCAGAGCAAGCAACCAACATGCTATAGGAACTTATAATAGCAAGACAAGGCATGCATGATTCTACTCAAAGCATAGAACAAAAGTCCCTTACTGACCATGAGCCAGAAAGTATCAGAAGAAATGATGGCATGCATGTAAACATAGCAAGTTTCGTTAACAGATTCAGCAAACTGAGCATGGCATTGACAGAATTACGAAGGCACCTTTGTGAGCTCGATGCACTCACTACAGAGCATTTCATGATAAACTAAGCATAAATCCATCAAGAATACATGGCATAGAAACTATACATGGCAAGAACAACATCATAGCATACACGGATCAACTACAACAGCATTGTCAAAATTGAATATCATGTAACCAATCTGCCAGGAAACAATTTATAGCAAAAGTAGAGCAAGAAACTGACATGCTAGACTACTCCATAATTGCAAACAGGGGCATGAATGGATAGAGCATAACCATATGTTCAAAACATCCTTACTGAAGTATCTCAAAATAAGCATGGATCTCTCTGTAGCATCAAGTTTACATGGCATACAAATAACAGCAGAACAGGGACTGAAATCAGCAACATCACGAAGCCTAGTTTGCATGCTTGTGCTAGTCACCACAGAGATCACAAAAATACATGGCATACACCCCTGTAAAGATGTCATGGCATAGAACAAAACACCTGTAGGGCTCAAGTTTATAAGATGCACACATCAATCATGGAAAAAATGACAAAAGTGCATGTTCTGATAAGAATCTGAAACTAACATCACATAGCCCTCTTCCAACAGAATTTCGGGCATCAAGATGAGCTCAAATGAACATGATGCAGTGAGATAAAATGATGTACTCGTCGACGCGAACAATTCCGTATGCTACACGCCCAAAACAGAGCCACGGGTGAAAAGTTATGATGCGATGAACATGCAACAGAATATCTACAGAACGAAAAAAATACTTAAGAGGAAAAATCGGGTCAGCCTAGGGTTCGTCGGCACGCGAACCGAGACGGCGGCGGATCTCGCCGAAGTTGCCCCGGAGCTCGCCGGAGAAGACTGGTGTGGCCGGATCCGGCCGCGGGAGAGGTCGGTGAGGCGCGGGGCGCGGCGGAGGAGCGACGGGCGGCGAGGCGGGCCGGGGGACCGCTGGAGTGCGGCGCCGGCGACGGAGAGGCGGCGGCGCGGGAGGAGGACGAGTCCGGGCGGCAGGGATGCGGATGCGCGCGGTGGCGGCGGCGCGATGGGCCGGGAGGGCCGGCTGCGGGCTCTCCGGGCCGGCAGCGGGGGCGGCGCGGCAGGCGAGTGGCGGCGCGCCATGTGGCGGCGGCGGGGCGACCCGGATGTGTCCGGCTGCGGCCGGACGTGTCCGGTGGCGGCGGGGACGAATCTGCTAGGGTTAGGGGGGAAATGATCCGGAATTTCGGAGGGGGAAGTGTTTTATAGGTAGAGGGAGCTTGGAGGCTCCAAATGGAGTGCAGTTTTCGCCCACACGATTGTGATCCGACGACGGAGAGCATGGAAGTGACTTAGATGGGTTATTGGGCTGTTTTGAATGGGTGTTGGGCTGCAACACACAAGAGGCCTTTGCGGTTATGCGGTTAACCGTTGGAGTATCAACCGACCTCCAAATGGCACAAAACTTGACAGGTGGTCTACCGGTGGTGTACCAAGGCCACTTGGCAAGCCTCGGTTCATTGCGAGAACGTTTAAGACCCGCACACGAAAAGAGACAAGAGGGGTGCGCCTGTGCACGTGGGAGTGTCGGAATGCAAAACGGACAACGGGGAAAATGCTCAGATGCATGAGACGAACACGTATGCAAATGAGATGCACATGATGACATGATATGAGATGCATGACATGAACAAAATGCAAAAACGAAAAACAAAAACCCAACCACAGAGGGAAAATCATAGCACATAGCCGAAAATGGCAAGAGTTGGAGTTACAAAGAAGGATAATTTCATCCGGGGTGTTACAACACTCGACCACTACAAGAGGATCTCGTCCCGAGATCTAGGACTGAAAGAACTCCGGATATTCGGAATGGAGGTGATCCTCGCGCTCCCAGGTGGCTTCTCGGTCAGAATGGTGTGACCACTTCACTTTCAGGAATTTGATTGACTTGTTGCGAGTCTTGCGCTCAGTTTCTTCAAGAATAGCAACAGGGTGCTCATGATAAGAGAGATCTTCTTGGAGGTCAATTTCTTCGAAGTTGACAGTGCGCTCAGGAGTCTTGAAGCACTTGCGAAGCTGTGACATGTGAAACACATCGTGCACGTTTGCGAAATTGGATGGAAGCTCAAGTTGATAGGCGAGATCGCCTCTTTTGCCAATGATCTTGAATGGACCCACGTATCTAGGGGCAAGCTTCCCTTTGATACCTAAGCGACGAGTGCCTTTCATTGGAGAGACGCGGAGGTAGACATGGTCTCCGATTTCAAAAGCCAAGTCACGGTGCTTGCTATCATAGTAACTCTTCTGGCATGATTGCGCGGCTTTGAGATTCTCACGAATGACTTTGCACATTTCTTCAGCTTCTGTGGTCAAGTCGTTGCCAAGAAGTTGGCGTTCACCTGTCTCAAACCAATTGAGAGGAGTACGACACTTCCTGCCATAGAGAATTTCGAATGGGGCCTTGCCCGAACTCGCTTGGAAGCTGTTGTTGTAGGAGAACTCGGCATAAGGAAGACAATCTTCCCACTTCATGCCAAAGGAAATGACACAAGCCCTGAGCATGTCTTCTAGGATTTGATTGACTCGCTCGACTTGGCCACTTGTTTGAGGATGGAAAGCTGTGCTGAAACGAATGTTGGTGCCCATGGCCTTCTAAAAGGAGTCCCAGAACTTAGAAGTGAAGATGCTTCCACGGTCTGAAGAGATCAATTGTGAAATGCCATGCAAGTAGACAATCCTTGAGGTGTATAGCTCTGCCAGCTGAGCTGCTGTGATAGATTCTTTGATAGGAAGGAAATGAGCAACTTTTGTAAGCTTGTCAATGATAACGAAGATAGCATCATTTCCATGCTTAGACTTAGGAAATCCAGTCACGAAGTCCATCTCGATATGATCAAACTTCCATTTCGGAATAGCAAGAGGTTGGAGGAGACCAGCTGGTCGTTGGTGTTCTGCTTTCACCCTTCTGCAGACATCACATTCATTCACGAATTGAGCAATTTCTCGCTTCATTCGAGTCCACCAATATGACTGCTTGAGGTCATGGTACATCTTCGTACTTCCAGGATGAATGGATAGAAGGGAATTGTGTGCCTCATCCATAATGACTTTTCTCAGATCGCCTTTTGGAACCACAATTCGATCCTTGAAGAAAAGAGTATCTTTGTCATCCAAGCGGTAGCACTTGTATTTGAGGATGCCCTTGTCGATACCATGTTTCACCTTCTTCACCATGGTATCCAGGAGTTGTGCCTCACGAATTTGATCTTCCAAAGTAGGAGAGACTATGAGGTTTGCAAGAAAGCCTTGAGGAACAACTTGAAGATTCAGCTTGCGGAAAGCTTCACAAAGATCCGGTTGGAAGGGCTTGAGAATTAAGCTGTTGCAATAAGCCTTTCTACTCAGAGCATCTGCAATCACATTCGCCTTGCCAGGAGTATATTCAATACTTGGATTGTACTCTTGAATCATTTCGACCCATCGAGTTTGTCTGAGGTTGAGGTTGGGTTGAGTGAAGATATACTTGAGACTCTTGTGATCGGTGAAAATGTCCACTTTCATTCCCAACAAGAGATGTCTCCATGTTATCAATGCATGGAAAACTGCCGCCAACTCAAGATCGTGAGTGGGGGTAGTTCTTTTCGTTGGGCTTCAACTGACGAGAGGTATAGGCCACAACTTTCTTCTCTTGCATTAACACAGCACCGAGACCTTGAAGAGAAGCATCACAGAAAACTTCGAATGGCTTGGATTCATCAGGAGGAGTCAAGAGAGGAGCTGTGACTAGCTTCTCTTTGAGGGTGTTGAAAGCAACGTCACACTCAGGCGTCCAGACATACTTGACATGCTTCTGGAGGAGGTTGGAAAGAGGCTTTGCAATCTTAGAGAAGTTCTCAACGAATCTTTGGCAATAGCTTGCAAGACCAAGAAAACTGCGGAGCTGCTTGACATTCTGAGGAGGTTCCCAATTCACAATTGAAGACACCTTCTCGGGATTGACAGCGATGCCCTTGGCGGAGATGATGTGACCAAGATAAAGAACTTCATCAAGCCAGAACTCACATTTGGAAAACTTCGCATAAAATTGATGCTCTCTGAGCTGGTCGAGCACCAATCGCAAATGTTTGGCATGATCCTGCTTGTTCTTCGAGAAGACCAAAATATCATCGAGATACACCAAGATAAACTCATTGGTGTAGGGGTTGAAGATGAAGTTCATCATTCGAGAGAATGTTGGAGGAGCATTGACAAGGCCGAAAGACATGATAGTATATTCATAAGAACCATAGCTTGTTCTGAATGCTGTCTTGGGAATATCTTGTTCACGAATGTGAATCTGATGATAACCCATACGGAGGTCAAGCTTGGAGAATACTTTAGCACCTTTGAGTTGCTCGAAAAGCTCATTGATGTTGGGAAGTGGATACTTGTTCTTGATTGTCTTCTTGTTCAATGGATGGTAATCGACGCAAAGTCGGTCCGTGCCATCCTTCTTCTACACAAAAAGAACTCCACAACCCCATGGAGATGAACTCGGTCTGATCAAACCCAGACGCTCTTGTTCATTGAGCTGTTTCTTCAATTCCTTCAGCTCCTTGGGTCCAAGCTTGTAAGGACACTTGCAAACGGGTTCAGTTCCAGGCTCAAGATCGAAAACGAACTCGACTGGCCGATGAGGAGGCATACCCGGAAGCTCTTCTGGAAAGACATCTTGGTACTCACAAACGACTGGAATTTGAGAAATAGCATCCAACTCGCCCTTCTCATTGAGAGAAAACAACCGAATGGTTTCATCACGAGCGACATAGATGATAACATCCTCAGAAGAGTGTGTCAATTGAATTTCCGTGGCAGCACAATAAATTTGAGCTTTGTGCTGAGAAAGCCAGTCCATCCCAAGAATTAGATCAATATCCGAGTCACCAAGAACAATTGGTTTAGCCAGAAATTTATAGTTGCCCAACTGGATGGAAACATCAGGAGCAACCAAACTAGAAGTCATAAGTTTTCCCGGAGAAACAACTTGCATAACTTTGGACAAGACCTCTGTGTCCACATTGTGCTCTGATGCAAATGGGTATGACATGAAAGAATGCGATGCACTAGTATTGAATAAGACTTTTGCAGGAATAGAGTTAACTGGAAGATTACCCATGATCACATCTGAAGAATCCTCTGCCTGAGCTGCTTTCATCATGTTCACCTTTGCATGCTTTGGATTATGCTTGACCACTGGATTGCTTGAAGACCTCACAGGAGGAGGAGGAAGGCGCCTTTGGTTGAAACACTTGTTCGCATAGTGACCTTTCTGTTAGCACTTGTTGCAAGTCACGTCTGAGAGCGGACGGTGATACAGAGCATTTGACCTTGGAGCTTGAGAATTTGACTTGTTCTGATAACCTGGGTTGGGTGGGTGGGAAGATCCACGACCACCTGAGTTCTTCTACTGGTAAGGCTGACGAAACGGAGGAGGAGGAAGGTAGAACTTTTGTTGCTTAGCTGCCACTTGGGAGGAAGAAGAAGACTGAACTGCATCCCTGATACTCTTCTTAGAAGCCTCACACTTGAGCTGAGCACCTTCTTGCTTGAGTGCCATATTGTAGAATTGATCAAACTGAGTAGGCTCAACAAGAACGAGAGCTAACTGCAGATCCTCTCTAAGGCCACCTCTGAATTGATAGATCATACTCTTTTCATCAGGAACGTCTTATTTAGCGAAGCTAGCAAGTTTCTGAAACTGCTTGTTGTATTCGTACACTGACATGTTGCCTTGCTTGAGATTGCGGAACTCCTCACGCTTGCTCTCAACAACACTGGTAGGAATGTGGTGAGCTTTAAAGTCCCGACAAAAGTCAGTCCAAGTAATCACTCGACCTCCTATGGAATCCTTGTATTGCTGGAACCAATCAGCTGCTTGATCCTTGAGCTAGAAAGAAGCGAACTTGACGTAGTCCTCAGGCCTGACATTGCAGCATTCGAAATGCTTGTTGATATCCACGAGCCAATCGTCGGCGTCTGTGGCCTCGGCACAGTAGCTGAAAGACTTCGGCTGATTTGCAAGGAACTGGTTGAGGGTAGGAAACTGAGGCTGATGGTTGAACTGCCCTTGACCTTGATTCCCTTGGTTGCCTTGGCCTTGGTTGCGCTCTAGCATCAGCTGAATCAACAACTGAGCGTTGGCGTTTGTGGTTGCCATCAAAGCTTGCCATGCCTCCGGAGGCGGAGGTGGAGGTGGAGGGTTCGCCTGACTCCCATCATTGCGTTCCGGATTCTGATGCGTTGGCGGAGCCATCCTGAAGAGGGTGACATCCGTTAGCATCTTGATAGACAGATAGACAAGTTGAATCAACGGATAGAAATTGCAACATATAGTCTTCACAAAAAACATTAGAACAAGGATGAACTAATGAATTCCAAAGTAAACATCATGTCCGTTAAGGTGAGAAGCCACTTGATAAGGTATTGATGAAAGAAAAATAAAAGGCAAGGTACGAATGGAACAAATAAGTGGTAAGGATTACCCAATCACAAAATAAATATCTGCGGGAAGAAATGCTAGAGCTACTTGAATCCCACCTATAAACTCCCGAAACTTTCTAGTTATGCAATCAGGTGTTGGGGATACAGGGGAAGCAATATATCTCACCCAAACTAACAATCCCTACATCCAGCTGTATCCATCCGTCAACACATAACCAAGAAAGCTTCGGAAATCGTGTACCTCAACCTTCGAAAAGCATCCGTTATACGAGTTATGGCAATACTCCCGAACTCCCCAGTACTGGGTGACGTCGAGGTTATCTCACCAACAACTGCATAAAAGAGATTTTCGATGTCGGCAAAAAAAACTCAGGTATTCCAGAACTGCAACGATAAAATTGTGACGACAACACCTCGGAGCTCAACTCCCCGGGACACTGCCACAACCCCTAAATGTCAGGAGGCCCCAAGAACAATGTTCTCGTCACAAAACCATCGGAACAATTCCAAGATACCCGCGTGATCCTAAATTTTTTTTTAGTGAAATTTGAGGAGAGGAGAGTCAAAACTTCTATGTCAGGAGACCTCACCAGAGCGACGAAAGGACTGAGGAGTAAAAAGAAATCCTACTCTCCGATATATATAATCCTAAGACTGAAAACATTTTTTTTCTAGACTCAACAACGCCAGCAAACAATCAAGCAGGGGGCTCCTAAGTCGGGGATGGCTCTGATTACCAACTTATAACGCCCACGATGCGGCTATATCTCCCACGTGTCGAAGCACAACTTTTAGGCATAACCGCATGGCGGTTTTGTCGCAAGAAGGGTCATCTTCACACAATCCCATGTAATGAACAAGAATGGGATAAAGAGAGTTGGATTACAATCGCCACTTCACACAATACATGAATAAGTTCATACATCATCCAAAATACACTCATAGACCGGCTACGGTCAAATCCAAATGAAAAGAAGACAACCCCAAATGCTAGATCCCCGATCGTCCCGACTGGGCTCCGCTACTGATCATATGGAAACGATACATAGTAACGACCAAGGGTCTCATCAAACTCCCACTTGACCTCGGTCGCGCCGTCTGCGCTGGTATCCTCGGCACCTGCATCTGTTTTGGTAGAATCTGTGAGTCGCGGGGACTCAGCAATCTCACACCCGCGAGATCAAGACTATTTAAGCTCATAGGTAGGAAAATGGTAATATGGTGGAGCTGCTGCAAGCACTAAGCATATATGGTGGCTAACATACGCAAGTAAGAGCGAGAAGAGAAGCAACGCATCGGTCGAGAAGCTAGAAGCGATCAAGAAGTCATCCTGAAACTACTTACGTCAAACATAACCCAAACCGTGTTCACTTCCCGGACTCCGCCGAGAAGAGACCATCACGGCTACACACATGGTTGATGCATTTTAATGAAGTCAAGTGTCAAGTTATCTACAACCGGACATTAACAAATTCCCATCTGCCTCATAACCGCGGGCACGGCCTTCGAAAGATAATACCCTACAGGGGTGTCCCAACTTAGGCCATCATAAGCTCTCACGGTCAACGAAGGATATACCTTCTCCCGGGAAGACCCGATCAGTCTCGGAATCCCAGTTCGCAAGACATGTCGACAATGGTAAAACTAGACCTGCAAAGCCGCCCGATGTGCCGACAAATCCCGATAGGAGCTGCACATATCTCGTTCTCAGGGCAACATCGGTTGAGACATCCTACGAGTAAAACCAGACCTCGAGTTTCCCCGAGGGGGCCCTGCAGTCTACTCAGTTCGGACCAACACTCGAAGGAGCACTGGCCCGGGGGGGGGGGGGGCTAAAATAAAGATGACCCTCAAGCTCGCGAAAACCCAAGGGAAAAAGGGTATAGGTGGCAAATGGTAAAACCAAGGTTGGGCCTTGCTGGAGGAGTTTTATTCAAAGCAAACTGTCAAGGGGGTCCCATAAATCACCCAACCGCGTAAGGAATGCAAAATCAAGGAACATAACACCGGTATGACGGAAACTAGGGTGGCAAGAGTGGAACAAAACACCATGCATAAGGCCGAGCCTTCCACCCTTCACCAAGTATATAGGTGCATTAATGAAAACAATAGATATTGTGATATCCCAAAATATCCATGTTCCAACAAGGAACAAACTTCATCTTCACCTGCAACTAGCAACGCTATAAGAGGGGCTGAGCAAAAGTTGTGACATAGACAAACAACGGTTTGCATAGGACAGGATGGTTAGAGGCTTGACATGGCAATATGAAAGGCATGATAAACAATGGTAGGTAGAGCTAACATAATGATAGAGCGAGCAACTAGAAAAGCAAAGATAGAGGTGATATCGAAGGAATGGTCATCTTGCCTGCAAAGTTCTCAGGGTTGTGGAAGGCTTGATCCTCGTAAGCATTCTCAACAGGTTCCTCATTCACGTACTCGTCTCCCGGCTCTACCCAAAGAAAGAACACAAGCAATGGAACCACAATCAAACATGGAGCAATGCACAAGCAACATGATGTAATACATGACATGATATGCGAGATGGTATATGCAATGCAAATGTGGGCTCCGGAAGGGAAAATGATCAACAAGGCATCAACTTGGCATACCAATTATGCCGCTGGAAATATGAGATGATTTCGGTTGAAATCGATATAAAGATCACCGGAATCGGATGCATGGTTTGCAAATGACAAGCAAAACAAGAATGACACAAATCTGCGATTAACAGCACGATAGCACTTAGAATACATCAAGAAACTATGATACAACACCCCAACATAAAAACAAAGCATATGGCAGTGATCTACAGGAGATGCTTGACAAAAGAGGAACACTGAGCTATGGCTAAATCACACCATAACAGGTTCAAACAAGCATGGGAAAAGTGCAAAAGATATCAGGTTTGACATGGCATAAACAGCATCAGGTAGCAATGTTCAGAGCAAGCAACCAACATGCTACAGGAACTTATAATAGCAAGACAAGGCATGGCATGATTCTACTCAAAGCATAGAACAAAGGTACCTTACTGACCATGAGCCAAAAAGTATCAGAAGAAATGATGGCATGCATGTAAACATAGCAAGTTTCGTTAACAGAATCAGTAAACTGAGCATGTCATTGACAGAATTACGAAGGCACCTTCGTGAGCTCGATGCACTCACTACAGAGCATTTCATGATAAACTAAGCATATATCCATCAAGAAGAAATGGCATAGAAGCTATACATGGCAAGAACAACATCATAGAATACACAGATCAACTACAACAACCTTGTCAAAATTGAATATCATGTAACCAATCTACCAGGAAACAATTTATAGCAAAAGTAGAGCAAGAAACTAACATGCTAGACTACTCCATAATTGCAAACAGGGGCATGAATGTATAGAGCATAACCATATGTTCAAAACATCCTTACTGAAGTATCTCAAAATAAGCATGGATCTCATTGTAGCATCAAATTTACATGGCATAAAAATAACAACAGAACAGGGACTGAAATCAGCAACATCACGAAGCCTAGTTTGCATGCTTGTGCTAGTCACCATAGAGATCACAAAAATACATGGCATACACCCCTGTAAAGATGGCATGGCATAGAACAAAACACCTCTAGGGCTCAAGTTCATAAGATGCACGCATGAATCATGGCAAAAATGACAAAAGTGCATGTTCTGATAAGAATCTGAAACTAACATCACATAGCCCTCTTCCAACAGCATTTCGGGCATCGAGACGAACAATTCGGTATGCTACACGCCCAAAACAGAGCCACGGGTGCAAAGTTATGATGCGATGAACATGCAATAGAATATCTGCAGAACGAAAAAAATAAATCGGGTCAACCTAGGGTGTGTCGGCACGCAAACCGAGACGGTGGCGGATCTTGCCGAAGTTGCCCCGGAGCTCGCCGGAGAAGACTGGTGTGGCCGGATCCGGCCGCGGGAGAGGTCGGGGAGGCGCAGGGCGCGGCGGAGGAGCGACGGGCGGCGAGGCGGGCCGGGGGACCGCCGGAGTGCGGCGCCGGTGACGGAGAGGTGGCGGCGCAAGAGGAGGACAAGTCCGGGCGGCGGGGACGCGGACGCGCGCGGTGGCGGCGGCGCGATGGGCCGGGAGGGCCGGCTGCGGGCTCTCCGGGACGACGGCGGGGGCGACGCGGTAGGCGAGTGGCAGCGCGCCACGTGGCGGCGGCGGCGGGGCAACCCGGACGTGTCCGGCTGCGGCCGGATGTGTCCGGTGGCGGCGGGGACGAATCTGCTAGGGTTAGGGGGGAAATGATCCGGAATTTCGGAGGGGGAAGTTTTTTATAGGTAGAGGGAGCTAGGAGGCTCCAAATGGAGTGTGGTTTTCGCCCACACGATCGTGATCCGACGACGGAGAGCATGGAAGTGACTTAGATGGGTTATTGGGCTGTTTTGAAGGGGTGTTGGGCTGCAACACACAAGAGGCCTTTGCGGTTATGCGGTTAACCGTTGGAGTATCAAACGACCTCCAAATGGCACGAAACTTGACAGGTGGTCTACCGATGGTGTACCAAGGCCACTTGGCAAGCCTCAGTTCATTCCGAAAACGTTTAACACCCGCACACGAAAAGAGACAAGAGGGGTGCACCGCTGCACGTGGGAGTGTCGGAATGCAAAACGGACAACGGGGAAAATGCTCGGATGCATGAGACGAACACGTATGCAAATGACATGCACATGATGACATGTATGAGATGCATGACATGAACAAAATGCAAAACGAAAAACCAAAACCCAACCACGGAGGGAAAATCATAGCACATAGCCGAAAATGGCAAGAGTTGGAGTTACTAAGAAGGAAAATTACATCCGGGGTGTTACATTTATCTAAAGAGCCCCTAGTTTATATTTACGTTCTCTTTATTATCTTGCAAACCTATCCAACAACACCGACAAAGTACTTCCAGTTTCATACTTGTTCTAGGTAAAGCGAACGTCCAGCGTGCGTAGAGTTGTATCGGTAGTCGATAGAACTTGAGGGAATATTCGTTCTACCTTTGGCTCCTCATTGGGTTTGACACTCTTACTTATCGAAAGAGGCTACAATTGATCCCGTATACTTGCGGGTTATCAACGGCGCGATTCGATGACGACCTCCAGCGGCCAGATACGGCGGTGACGAGCTCGATGGCAACGGTTTGGGGTGCCTGCGGTCGTGTGCTTCAGCGTAGAGGTCGAGGGGGACACAGGGAACCTCTTGGCCATGGGGGTTAAGCAAGGCGACGGCGGTGGCTGCAAGAACTGCGGTGGCGTTCTCGTGGAGGCTTCGACCATGGGAGGGAAGAAGCGCAGGGACGAGGGAGAGATGAGCAAAGAGGGATGGATAAATGCGTACGACAGTGGCGAAGTCGTCCGCGTCGTCGACGTGTCTTGGGAGGCAGCCAGGCAGCTGCTGTGTGGCACGCGGTGAGCGCATGTGCGTCGGGCACACGCGCCATGTCTACTGGCGCGGTGGAGAAGACGATTGGCAGGTGGGCTGCACAGTAGCGGGTCGGCTAAGTGGGCTGCGGTAGGTTAGGTAGGGTTTCTCTCTCTCTTTTATTTTTGTTTCCGTTTTTCTATTTTATGTAATTGTTTTAGCTTTGTTAAGAACGCTAGAGCATTTCCAAAGATCATGAGACTGCTTGTGGCCACTGTTTGGATTATTTCCAACAGCAAACATTTCAGTTCATTAATATTTGGACATTTAAAATAATATATAAAATTTAAATGCCCAAATGCAAATATCATTTAATTTAATTCAATGACCTTTTGTTGTCCTAGAAAAGTGTGCACCATTTTTTTGTTAGAGGTTCTAGACCAAAGCAAAGATGATGAATATTTTGCAAGGGCATTTCAGGTTCATTTAAAAAGTATTTTAGAAACCCTAGTTGATTTAGGTGGTGCTGGGATTTCTGTCATCCCTAGTTCAGGTTTAAGAGAAATTTAAACATGATGGCACTCATGAGGCTAGCCTAGTGCATTGCCAGAAGCTGGGGATGTGACAGACATAATGTTTACCCAGGTTTGGGCCCTCTTAATGGAGGTAATACCCTACTCCTGCTTGATTATATTCGAGGGTATAGGGGTTACAAGAGTTGATCTACCACGAGATCGATTCGGCTAACCCTAGATAGCTAGCCTAGCAATATTATGATCCTGCCTCCGATCTAACCCTCCGGTTTATATAGACACCGGATGAGCTTAGGGTTGGTACAGAGTCGGTTTTACAAAAAGGAACAATATATCTGGACACCTATACTTGCCATTCACCCATGTGAGATTCCCCACCGGACACGAGAAATAATCCTCTGTCTTGTATATTGACGGCCCATGAGTCTGGCCCACATCAATAGACCGGACGCCTGAGGACCCTCTAATCCAGGACTCCCAAAGTAGCCCCTGAACTAGTCTTCAATGATGATACATTCAGCGCTCAGATTGTCTTTGGCATTGCAAGGCGGGTTCCTTAAAGAATACACATCGGATTTCCTCTGCAAAAGGAATTGTATCCGGCTTTTCGCAATGAACACAACCCTTATCCACAAAGGCAGGATATATATAAAGAACAAGAATAGCGTCCTTTAAGGATAACTCTTTCGCGGAAGTGTCAGACTCGACCCTTCGTCATTTTCAATCATTTTCACGCCCCGCGTTCTGTGTTTCGAGGCCACATCTCATTGGCATGTCCTGTCAAAACAGACATCATGCCCACTTAATATGGGATTGCATATAAATGATATTTGGGTAATCCAACCGTTTGCGGCACACGCATTCCTCGGGAATAGGCGAGATTCAAGGCACGAGTGGGGGAGGTTGGTATTTTTACTACCTATATGAGGTCAAGGGACACCCACTTTTCTCCCCACGCCTTCACATCTCCTCAGCCTTCCAATCTCCCAAGCTCTCTACGCTCACAAAGTCTCCGTCTTTCTCACCACCACCACCACCTACTCCCACCATGGCCGGAGCTGGCTCCAAAGGCAAGTGCGAGGCCTCCTCCATGAAGGAGGAGAACATAGCATATCTCTGGAATGCGGGGTACCTCAACGCTGATATCAAGCACCGGCTTCCCTTTGAAGTTCAAGTCCTTTCCAATCCAGAGCCCGGCGAACGGGTCGTATTCCTTCAACATTTCCTTAGAGGGTTAGGTTTCTCTCTCCACCCGTTTGTCCGCGGGCTTATGTACTAATACGGGCTAGATTTCCACAATCTAGCCCCAAACTCATTTCTCCAGATATCGGCGTTCATAGTCTTATGTGAGGCTCTCCTCCGCGTCCGCCCACACTTCGGCTTATGGATCAAGGTCTTCAATGTGAAGCCGAAGGTGGTCGATGGGCAGCACGCGGACTGCGGCGAGGCTATGATTAGCAAGCTGCCAAACACCACTTGGCGAAAGGGGGCCTTCATGGAGACCGTGAAGATCTGGCAATAGGAGTGGTTCTACATCACTGAGCCATGCCACCCTAACTGTGCGGCCATTCCGAAGTTAATATCCGGACCCCCCATGAGGCTCACCTCCTAGAATGAGAAGGGCATCGACTAGGGGTCCCAAAAGGAGGTGCTGGCGCTGCAGATGCGTATAACCAACGTGCTGGGAAAGAACATTGGTATGACTAACGTGATACATATAATGCTTTTTTTCTGCATTCTCCCCTGCCAGCGCTGGGCCTCCCCCATGTGGGAATTAAAGACGAAGGATCCGCGGACGCTACAACACTTCTTCGGCACTACACACGAAGGTATGTGGAAGCTGCTATTTACGGCGCAAACGGGTAGCTGGCCCATGGAGACCAAAGACAACGGCATCAATGTCGCGTATCCGGCCTCTCAAGTAAGTATTCAGTTTCTCTGAAGAGATATCTAGCCACATGCATATATACATGTATTTGGTCTATGCCGAACTCATCAACCCGTCTTTTGTTGCAGGGATGGACCAAGAAGTCGGAGCAGATTAAGTGTCCGGCTCCATTGCCCGGAAACCCATCCACTCCTCAGCTGGAGAAGATGCTTGTTCCGGCGCCTTATCAGCCGCCGGAGAAGAAGGCCAAGAAGAAGAGCAAGGGGTCCAAGAACGGGCCCTGCTGCAAGGGCCCTCCTGCAATAGTGTCCAGAGAGTCTGAGCCCGTCTCCTCTCGCGAGGAAGATGAGGACGAAGAAGAGGAGGTGGAGGATGATGAGGAGGAAGAGGGCGACTCCCCCCTCAGGACGAGGAGGGGGAAAAGAATGACCCTCAAAACCTGGAGGCGGCGACTAAGGGAGTCCTGGATTAGGGGGTGTTCGGATAGCCGGACTATGTACTTTGGCCATACTGTTGGACCGTGAAGATACAAGATTCAAGACTTGTCCCATGTCTGGATGGGACTCTCCTTTGCGTAGAAGACAAGCTTGGTGATCCGGATGTTGGATCTCCTTCTTTGTAACCGACTCTGTATAACCCTAGCCCCCTCCGGCATCTATATAAACCAGAGGGTTTAGTCCGTAGGACAAGAATAATCAGAATCATAGGCTAGCTCCTAGGGTTTAGCCTCTACGATCTCGTGGTAGATCAACTCTTGTAATACTCATATCGTCAAGATCAATCAAGCAGGAAGTAGGGTTTTACCTCCATCGAGAGGGCCCGAACCTGGCTAAAACATCGCGTCCCCTGCCTCGTGTTACCATTAGCCTTAGACGCACAGATTGGGATCCCCTACCCGAGATCCGCCGGTTTTGACACCGACATTGGTTCTTTCATTGAGAGTTCCTCTGTGTCGTCGCTGCAAGGCTCGATGGCTCCTTCAATCATCAACAACAACGCGGTCCAGGGTGAGACTATTTTCCCCGGACAGATCTTCGTGTTCGGTGGCTTCGCACTGCGGAACAATTCGCTTGGCCATCTGGAGCAGATCGACAGCTATGCCCCTGGCCCTCAGGTCAGGTTCGGAAACTTGAACTACACGGCCGATATCCGTGGAGACTTGATCTTCGGCGGATTTGGGCCTACGCCAGGAGCGCCGACCTGTCATGACGAGCACGGATTAAACCTGCTGTCAGACAATACTCGGGGTTTCGCACCTGCAAGAGCTCTACACCTAAATCCGGGGCAGATCGCGTCGTCCGAGGACGGGTGGATGGACCCCGCCCCGGAGGCCACATACTCATCGGCGGCAGAGCCGAACATGGACTCCACCCCCAAGGAAGTCTATGTCACTGGACCCCCGGACTTGTGTCTGGCTGTAGGTTCCAGACCGCGCGCCCCCGAGCCTGCCAAATCTGGTTGGGCTCCGGTCATGGATTTCACCGCCGTGGATATCTTCCAGCACTCGCCCTTTGGCGACATGCTGAATTCATTAAAGTCTCTCTCTTTGTGAGGAGACTGTTGGCCGAACTATGTCCGGCTCAAATGGGAAGCAGGCGACGAGGAAATTCGTTACCCACCCACCACCCACTTCATTGCCACTGTTGATGATTTGACCGACGTGCTTGACTTCGACTCCGAAGACATCGACGGTCTAGACGACGATGCAGGAGAAGAACATGAACCATCGCCCACGGGGCGCTGGACAGCCACCTCCTCGTATGATATATATATATGGTGGACACTCCCAATAAAACCAATGGCGATGAGCCAATAGAGGATAACACCTCAAGGAAAAAAAATCAAAGCATGGGCGTCATTGGTGCCGCTCTAAGCCCCGCCACAGCAGTACCAGCATAGGAGACGGATACAATCCCGATCAGCCTGCCTTCAAGAAGGCCGGACGGGAAGATGGGCAGATTAGCCCAGATGAACAGGCGACAAACGGATACTCGAAGGAGAATGAGGGAGTCCTGGACTAGGGGGTGTCCGGACAGCCGGACTATCATCGTCCGCCGGACTCCAAGACTACGACGATACAAGATTGAAGACTCCGTCCCGTGTCCGGATGGGACTTTCCTTGGCGTGGAAGGCAAGCTTGGCGATACGGATATGTAGATCTCCTACCATTGTAACCGACTCTGTGTAACCCTAGCCTTCTCCGGTGTCTATATAAACCGGAGGGCTTTAGTCCGTAGGACACAACATACATTACAACAATCATACCATAGGCTAGCTTTAGGGTTTAGCCTCCTTGATCTTGTGGTAGATCCACTCTTGTACTACCCATATCATCAATATTAATCAAGCAGGACGTAGGGTTTTACCTCCATCAAGAGGGCCCGAACCTGGGTAAAACATCGTGTCCCTTGTCTCCTGTTACGATCCGCCTAGACGCACAGTTCGGGACCCCCTACCCGAGATCCGCCGGTTTTGACACCGACATTGGTGCTTTCATTCAGAGTTCCTCTGTGTCGTCACCGATAGGCTCGATGGCATCTTCAATCAACAACGCTGTCCAGGGTGAGACTTTTCTCCCCGGACAGATCTTCGTATTCGGTGGCTTCGCACTGCGGGCTAATTCGCTTGGCCATCTGGAGCAGATCAAAAGCTACGCCCCTGGCCATCAGGTCAGATTCGGAAGCCTAAACTTCACGGCCGACATCCGCGGGGACTTGATCTTCGACAGGCTCGAGTCACAGCCAAGCGCGCCGCACTGTTACGATGGGCATGATCTAGCTCTGCCGCCGAACAGTTCCTTGGTGGCCGCACACGAATCTGCTCCGGCCCTTAGTCCGGAGCCGATCGCCCAGATCGAGGACCGGTGGATGGACACCACCTCGGGGGCTTCAACTTCCACGGCGATGAAGCCGAACACTAGCCTTGTCCCTCGCGAAGCTCGTGACTCTGAGGTGCCGAACTCCTTGCCGGACTCCGGACCTCCCACGCCCCTGCCAATCGGATCTGATTGGGCGCCTGTTATGGAATTCACCTCCGCGGACATCTTCCAACACTCGCCCTTCGGCGACATCCTAAATTCGTTAAAAGCATCTCTCGCTATCCGGAGAGTCCTGGCCGGATTATGGGCAGGATGGTTGGGATACGGACGACGAAGAAATTCAGAGCCCACCCACCACCCACTTTGTAGACACTGTCGACGATCTAACCGACATGCTAGACTACGACTCCGAAGACATTGACGCTATGGACGACAATGCCGGAGACGAACAGGAACCAGCGCCTACAGGGCACTGGAAGACCACCTCGTCATACGACATCTATATGGTGGACACCCCAAAAGATGGGGACGGCGAAGAAGCAGCGGGGGCAGATTCCTTAAAGAAGCAGCCCAAGCGCCGGCGTCAGCGGCGCCGCTCTAAATCCCGCCACAGTAAGAATGGAGATTCCGGCACGGGAGATAATAATACCCCAGAGAGTGCCGAAGATAATCCCCTCCAGCAAGACTCAGCGCAGGAGGATGCAGAAGCAAGCCCTCACGAGAGGGCGGCAGACGAAGAGGTAGAGGACGATAACTCTATACCTCCCTCCGAAGACGAGGCAAGCCTCAACGACGACGAATTCGTCGTGCCCGAGGATCCCGTCGAACAAGAGCGTTTTAAACGCAGGCTTATTGCCACGGCAAATAGCCTAAAGAAAAAGCAGCAGTAGCTTCAAGCTGATCAGGACCTGTTGGCCGATCGATGGACCGAGGTCCTCGCGGCCGAGGAGTATAAACTCGAACGCCCCTCCAAAAGCTACCCAAGACGCATGTTGCTCCCCCGATTAGAGAAGGAAGCATACATACCTTCATCACCAGCGCATGATATGGCCGACCGACCACCCCGTGGTCGCCACAGAGAGGCATCCAGGCCCTCCACCAAGACAGTACCCTGGCATCGCTCCAAAAGCACGAAGCCAAGAGGGAACGTGCCGGACTTGCGAGACGTATTGGAGGACAAAGCAAGGCAATCCAGATCCATCTACGGATCACGTGGGCGCCCCACGACCCGTGACGAATATCGTCGCGCCGGATACAATAACCCCGGCCGGGCCGAACACAGCAGACAACGCTCTCTCGAGCTACGTCGTGATATTGCTCAATATAGAGGTGCCGCACACCTGCTATGCTTCACTGACGAAGTAATGGATCATCAAATCCCTTAAGGGTTTAAACCCGTAAACATCGAATCCTATGATGGAACAACAAACCCCGCAGTTTGGATCAAAGACTATCTCCTTCACATCCATATGGCCCGCAGCGACGATCTGCATGCCATCAAGTATCTCCCACTCAAGCTTAAAGGACCAGCTCGGCATTGGCTTAACAGCTTGCCCGCAGAGTCAATTGGGTGTTGGGAAGACCTGGAAGCCGCATTCCTCGACAACTTCCAGGGCACGTATGTGCGGCCACCAGACACCGATGACCTAAGCCACATAATTCAGCAGCCAGACGAATCGGCCAGACAATTCTGGACACGGTTCTTGACAAATAAAAACCAAATCGTCGACTGTCCGGATGCAGAGGCCCTCGCAGCCTTTAAACATAACATCCGCGACGAGTCGCTAGCCCGGCACCTAGGACAGGAAAAGCCGAAATCCATGGCAGCTCTCACATCATTAATGACCCGCTTTTGCGCGGGAGAGGATAGCTGGCTAGCTCGCAGCAACAACCTCAGTAAAAATTCTGGCAGTCCGGATACTAAGGACCACAACAGCAGGTCACGTCGAAGCAAAAATAAACGCCGCATTAACGGCGACGACAAGGAGGATACGGCAGTCAACGCTGGATTCCGAGGCTCTAAACCCGGTCAGCGGAAGAAGCCATTCAAAAGAAACACTCCGGGTCCGTCCAATTTGGACCGAATACTCGACCGCTTATGCCAGATACATGGCACCCCTGAAAAACCAGCTAATCACACCAACAGAGATTGCTGGGTGTTCAAGCAGGCAGGCAAGCTAATTGCCGAAAACAACGACAAGGGGCTAAACAGCGACGACGAGGAAGAAACCCGACCGCCGAACAATAGAGGACAGAAGGGTTTTCCCCCACAAGTGCAGACGGTGAACATGATCTACGCAACCCATATACCCAAGAGGGAGCGGAAGCGTGCACTAAGGGACGTATACGCGATGGAGCCAGTCGCCCCGAAGTTCAATCCATGGTCCTCTTGTCCGATCACTTTCGATCGAAGAGACCATCCGACCAGCATCCGCCACGGCGGATTCACCGCATTGGTTTTAGATCCAATCGTCGATGGATTTCACCTCACGAGAGTCCTGATGGATGGCGGCAGTAGCCTGAACCTGCTTTATCAGGATATAGTGCGCAAGATGGGCATAGACCCCTCAAGGATTAAACCCACAAAGACAACCTTTAAAGGCGTCATACCAGGTGTGGAGGCCAATTGTACAGGCTCAGTCACACTGGAAGTGGTCTTCGGACCCCTGGATAAATTCCGGAGCGAGGAGTTAATCTTCGACATAGTCCCATTTCGCAGAGGCTATCACGCTCTGCTCGGACGAACCGCGTTTGCAAAGTTCATCGCGGTGCCGCATTACGCATACCTCAAGCTCAAGATGCCAGGCCCTCGTGGAGTCATCACGGTCAACGGAAATATGGACCGCTCCCTCCGAACGGAGGAACATACAGCGGCTCTCGCGGCAGAAGTACAGAGCAGCCTTTTAAGACAATTTTCGACTCCGGCCGTGAAACGGCCAGATACAGCCAAACGCGCCCGAAGCAACACCAACCAAGACCACCTGGCACGATCCGAGCACGCGTAGCAATGCGGCCCTAACCCTCTCCCTCGCATGATTGCAAGAACAACCCTCCGCATACATCATTACACTTTGGAGATACCATGGGCGTAGGGGAAGGGGCACGACCACAACAGACCCAGAGTGCGGCTCGACCACACCGGGGGCTCGCAAGTTTGCCACTCTTTCTTATTATTATTTTCCTTCTTTATGTACACAGGACTCCGTTAGCCAGAGGCCCTGTCCGGCGGTGAACCTGCCGAACTCATGATGCAACAGCCGGGGAGTAAAGAATGCGGCGACGAACACTCAGGTGGTCTCAATTACGAGCATTAAATTTGATTATATACAACAAGTCCGCAGCCCATCCCTGGAGGGGGACATGTTTAATTAGTCCAAAACTCTTGCTTACCGCACTATCTGTATCAGTCCGCACTCATAGCAGACTTCTTTTAATAAATGATGCAGCAACTTTTTTCGCCTGTTATTACATATATATGTTCATTACATGACATCTTGCACCCGTATATTTTGATATGGCCTAGTACACCAGGGGCTTATGTTCCCCACATTATGGTGTGATAAGTCCGAACACTTTCACAAGTGCGGCACCCCGAACTTATAGAATTATATGAATCGGCTCCGAATCATGTCTTGGGTCAATAGTTGGGTTTGCCCGGCTCCCACGTTTTGGTGCCTTACGTTCCGTTCCGTTGGCTAAGGTGGCACTGGGAGAACCACTGCGATTACGCCCCGGTTGAGCCGGGCGAGCGCCTCAGTGGAGAAAGCTAAAACTGACTGGCATGATAAGGGGAGAGACTGGTGGCTGTTCGAGAGGTCTTTTCGGGTCCTTAAAGACTCACGCCGCTTCGAGCGAAGTTCCGGACAATGTCCGACGAAGCCGTGGATAGCACCCCGAATTCGGTCTTCCGAATACTAGGGGCTTCGCCGAAATTTAAAATTATAGAATTCTATGGCTAAGTGAGAGTGTTCAAGCATTATAAGTCCGGTTGCCTTGTTCATTGTGTTGAGCGCCTCCCTAGATGGACCCAAAAATGGGAACAAGAGTTCTCAAGTTATCCCGAACACCCCAGCACTTGCGGCTTGGGGGCTGAAGCCAACGACTTGCCATCTCTCAGATTTTATAAACGGCCGCACAGAAGGTAATATTTTAAATTAAAAAAGAGTTGCTTAAAGCGCACATGAACAAAGTTTTCAGGGCACAAGATAATACATAGCGAGTTTACTCAAAAATTACATCTCTAGGGTATTCATCCGCAATATCGCGGGCCCCCTTCAGGACAGTTTTATAATACATTTCGGGCGTACGATACTCCTTGCCCGGTGGCGGCGGGTGAGTAAGAAGCTTCTCCGCATCCAGCCTGCCCCAGTGCACCTTTGTGCGGGCAAGGGCCCGACGAGCACCTTCAATATAGGCGGAGAGCTTGATGACCTCCAACCAGGGGCACGCATCCACCAGCCACCGCACGAGGCCGAAGTAGCTCCCAGGCATGGTCTGTCCAGGCCACAGCCGGACTATAAGGCCCTTCATGGCCTCCTCAGCTACCTTGTGGAGTTCGACCAGCTGCTTCAGCTGGTCGCTTCGGGGCACCGGATGGCCGGCCTTAGCGTACTGAGACCAGAAGACCTTCTCCGTTGAGCTCCCCTCCTCGCCACGGTAGAATGCGGCGGCATCGGACACACTACGCGGCAGATCTGCAAACGCCCCTAGAGAGCTCCGAATGCGGGTAAGTGTCAGGTAGTTTACATTAACATGCTTGCTTTGCATGAAAAATGCCTTACCCGTTGCTATCTTCTTTACATTTTCAACCTTCTGAAGGGCCTTACGGGCCTCGGCCTTGGCGGACTTGGCACTTTCGAGAGCCGAGGCGAGCTCGGACTCTCGAGTCTTGGAGTTGCGCTCCAAGCTCTCATGCTTCTCCATGAGAGCCTGGAGCTCTTGCCGCACTTCCGCCACCTGTGCCTCCTGCTTTTCTCGCTCTGCCCGTTCCGCGGCCGCACTGCGTTTGGCCGTGGACACAGCCTCCTTCAGGGCTGCCACCTTGTTTGTGGCCCCTGCAATACCCATATTATCCTTGTTAATTTTATTGCGACCAAAATCCTTTTTTCCTGTAAGGTAACAATTCAAAGTGGTGCTACTCACCTTCTTTTTCCTCGAGCTGCCTCTTGGCATGGCCGAGCTCTCGCTCAGACCGCTCGAGATCTTGCTTTAATGTACTAACCTTCGCAGTTAGTGCGGCAGAGGTCAGCAGCACAGCCTGCAAAACCATATTGACATAATTTATTAGCAACCTGCGAATATCTTTTTAGATCCTCAGTCCGGCTTTTCTCTTCGAACACCGAACCGAGCATCAGGGGCTACTGCCTATGCGGTATTACATTACACAATTTTAACTTCTTACCTCAAAGCCTGTTAAAAGGTTACTGCAGGCTTCGGTCAACCCGCTCTTGGCGAGCTGGACCTTCTGAATCACCGCACTCATAACAGTGCGGTGTTCTTCCTCGGAGGAAGCGCCTTTGAGCGCCTCCAGCAAGTTGTCCAGCGCCTCCGGTTGGACGGAGGCCGCCGGCGTCACGGCCTTGCCCTTCTTTCGAAGGGGCCGCCTGCCGGACTCTGGAACCACTACAGGTTCCGACGTAGAGTCCGGCGCAAAGTCCGGGAGGCTGCCTTGCGGCGCCTCCGGAGCCTCCTCCCGATGGGTCCCTTTCTGGGATCCCACCTCGGCGTCCTCATCGGCACGGGGGGTAGAGGCAGTCGGAAGTGAATCCACATCCGACGGGGCCAACGACCCGCTCGATGAAGCGGGGAGATCATCATCGGCCGGACTGCGAACAGTATGCGGCATTAGTAGGACACTATGTGACACGAAAGAAATTGCATATCAGGGATCCGGATACTTACGATCTCGCCGGAGGACTGGCCCTTGAAGGCCACTCCTCCTCGCCAACGTCGGTGTTGGCGGAGCTGTCCGGGGGAATAGTTCTCCCCCTCTTGGACCCTTCGGCCTCCCCTGTTGGGGAAGCCTTCCTCTTCCTCTCTCACTCCTCCGGGAGAGAGTCTTCTTGCTCCTCCTCATCTTCAGGGGAGGAGTCCGCCTCGTCGTCGGACGCCTGATTACGGGAACTCTTTCGAGTGCCCGTGGCCGCCTTCTTGGCCTTCTTCTCCGGCACCACGTGCGGTGCCGGAACCAGCAGCCCCGCTAGACGGGCGTCCACTGGGTCTTCTGGCATGGGAGCCCGGCAAATGAGCTGCTCGGCCTTCTGCATCCATTCCTGTCAAAGGAAAAGGGAGATTGAAACCCTCTTAGAATCAATCTATTTACAGCAAGTGTCCGTAAAGGGGTTGAATCACTTACCTCGTCAACTGGATGTTGCGAGCGAAATCCACGATCTTCCGTCACGGATGCGGGGGCTTCGGCGCCCTTAAACAGCACCCTCCAGGCGCCTTCGTACGTCGTGTCGAAGAGATCGCTTAGCGCCTGGTGCTGTTCTGGATCGAACTCCCACAGATTGAATGCCCGTTCTTGGCATGGGAGGATCCAGCGGACGAGCATGACTTGGACCACATCGACGAGCCTGAGCTTCTTGTTCACCAGCTTTTGGATACAGGCTCGGAGTCCCGTCAGCTCCTTCGGATTACCCCACAGCAAGCCCTTCTCTTTCCAGGAGGTGAGCTGTGTAGGGATACCAGATCTAAACTCGGGGGCCGCTGCCCACGCAGGGTCGCGCGGCTCGGTGATATAGAACTACCCCGATTGCCACCCCTTGACGAAGTCCACGAAGGCCCCTTCGAACCAGAGGACGTTGGGCATCTTGCCCAACATGGCACCTCTGCACTCCGCCTGCGTGCCCTTCACTACCTTCAGCTTGAAGTTGAAGGTCTTGAGCCACAAGCCGAAGTGGGGCCGGATGCAGAGGAGGGCCTCACACACGACGATGAACGCCGAGATGTTGAGGATGAAGTTCGGCGCCAGATCATGGAAATCCAGGCCGTAGTAGAACATGAGCCCCCGGACAAAGGGATGAAGTGGAAAGCCTAGTCCGCGGAGGAAGTGGGGAAGGATAACGACTCTCTCATGGGGCCCAGGGGTAGGGATGAGCTGCCCCTCGTCGGGCAGCCGGTGCGCGATATCGCCGGAAAGGTATCCGGCGTTGCGCAGCTTGGTGATGTGCTCCTCCCTGACGGTGGAAGCCAACCATTTGCCTCCCCCTCCAGACATGGTCGGGGAAGGTTATGACGAGATGCGCGAGCTTGGGCGTTGGAGCTTGAGTGCGCGGAGGCAGATGAGCAAAGGAGGAAGAAGGCGTGGGTGAAAAGGTGAATCCTTATCCCTTATATATAGGCGGGCGAAGACTATGCTCCCCCCACCGGCCTGGTAAAACTCGCTTATCTCCCAAGCGCCACCATCAATGGCGCGGTTGGGTTACCCACGTCCGTATTGATGAGAATCCCGGAATAAGGGGAGCACGATCTCTGCTTCGACAAGACGTGCCAAGGAAACCGCTTCGCTAAACGTGCTGAGGTGGTATAATAAAAAAGGATTCAAGTAAAGGCTTGGTAGCGGCGTGATGTCATGCCGCAAAATACGTCAGTAGATTGGACTTATGTGCATTTTATTCTCTCTACGGTGGAATGTGGAATTTATTTTGCAGAGCTGGACACTATCCTGGTATTCATGATCTTCTCTGGATTATTCAAAGGAGGAACCCGCCTTGCAATGCCGAACATTATGCGCGCCGGACTTATCGTCATTGAAGCCTGGTTCAGGGGCTACTGAGGGAGTCCTGGACTAGGGGGTGTCCGGACTCCAAGACTACGAAGATACAAGATTGAACACTCTGTCCCGTGTCCGGATGGGACTTTCCTTGGCGTGGAAGGCAAGCTTGGCGATACGGATATGTCGATCTCCTACCATTGTAACCGACTCTGTGTAACCCTAGCCTTCTCCGGTGTCTATATAAACCGGAGGGCTTTAGTCCGTAGGACACAACATACATTACAACAATCATACCATAGGCTAGCTTTAGGGTTTTGCCTCCTTGATCTCGTGGTAGATCCACTCTTGTACTACCCATAGCATCAATATTAATCAAGCAGGACGTAGGGTTTTACCTCCATCAAGAGGGCCCGAACCTGGGTAAAACATCGTGTCCCTTGTCTCCTATTACCATCCGCCTAGACGCACAGTTCGGGACCCCCTACCCGAGATCCGCCGGTTTTGACACCAACAGAGAACAACCACATGCCTCCCTCCGAAGACAAGGTGAGCCTCGGCGACGACGAATTCGGCGTGCCTGAGGATCCCGTAGAGCAGGTTCGCTTCCAGCGATGGCTTATGGCCACTGCAAGAAGCCTGAAAAAGAAGCAACAGTAGCTCCAAGCTGACCAAGGTCTGCTCACAGACAGATGGACTAAGGTCCTGGCAGCCGAAGAATACAGACTCGACCTCCCCACCAAAAGGTACCCAGAGCACAATTTGCTACCTCAACCTGAGAAGGAAGTCCTAAAGCCCACACCCCGACGCCAATACATCACGATCTGGGGTAATACGCAGGAAACGCGAGGCAACATCCATAAACCACGACGCAACAGACATAAGCGTCACAAAAATAATGGTGACGCCCAAGACACGGCAGTCGGTGCCGGATTCCGCGGCTCCAAGTCCGGTCAGCGGAAAAAGAACAATACAGGCCCGTCCAGCCCGGGCAGCATACTCGACCAATCATGTCAAATTCATGATACCCCTGGAATGGCAGCCAATCATACCAATAGAGAAGGCCGGATCTTCAAAACAAAACGGCCGATCGCGTGCCGGAAACAATAAAAAGGGGTCTCAAAGCTATATAGCCAACGAAGAGCACATACCATCAGGCATTATAAGGTAAAAGAAAAATCCTCCGCAAACCAATAAGGGAATGAATGTGTACTCGTCGGGATGCCGACTCAACAACACAAGTCACCCCGCAGTACAAAAAGTACGGCCGATCATCTCCGATCACACAGACCGTCCAGCCAATCTCAACCATGGCAATTCAATTGAACTTACAATCGACTCAACAGTTGGTGGGTTCCACCTCACAGGAACCCCGATGGGCATAAACATCAGCTCAAACTTGCTGCGCCAAGACACAGTTCACTAGATAGGTATTGATCGCTCGAGCATCAAACCCACTAAAAACATCTTCTCAAAGATGTCGTTCCAGGTGTAAAGTCCAAGTCTTACAGGCCCACCACCCTGGAGGTTGTCTTCGGATCACCAAACAAACACCATATCGAAGAGTAAGTCTTCGGCATTGTCCCCTTATACAACAACTACTATATACTACCAGGACGAACTGCATTGGCTCGACTCAACGTGGTACCATATCATGCCAAACCCACGTGACATGGTCACAATTATAGGCAAGGCTGAACTCTACCCGAGATTGGAAAGTATACCCCCACTGAGGTAGCGAGTTGTGCCCTCCTATCAAACTTCAATTCGACAGCCAACCCCTCGGACACCAACAAAGGAGTCCGAGCTACTTTACGTCATGATAGCCCGGTTCGACCAGGCTCCGATCAACCACCCTATTATACACAAACGCCTCTAAGCATTTTTCTTTACAGGCTCACATTTTCGCCGAACAGGACTGGCGACATGGAATCAGCTCAGACACACAAAGAGGGAATACACAAGTATTACCCAAGAAGACAGTCCGGATACACTTCGGATCCGCACACAGCTTCCTCCCGTACGGTCGCAACAGGTTCTGCCAGTATACCTCCTTTCAAAGCACAAACCACACTTATATGCATAGGCGTGTCACTCCACTACAACATGAAGAACTATATGACACTTACCGGCCATCATTCCTCATTGACACCTTTTTCGTCATAACGGCACTCGCACATAGTGTCATGCCCCACTATGCCAGGGGCTTCATTGTCCTCATAATATGGCAACAAAGTCCGGCCACCCTCTCGGTCGCTCGGCACCCCGAACTTGTAGCACTATATGCATCAGCTCCGAATCATGTCTTGGGTCATTAGTTGGGTTTGCCCGGCTCCCATGTTTTGGTACCTTACATTCTGCTCCATCGGCTAAGGTAGTGCTAGGAGAACTACTGCGATTGTGTCCCGGTTCTTCCAGATGAGCACCTCAGTAGAGAAAGCCGAAAACTGACTGTCATGATACGGCGAGAGCTGGTCAGCTGTTCGTGAGGTTGTAAAATCTTTAAAGATTTATTCCGCATAATGCCATAACAATTGCAAAGTGCGATGGATCGTTCTTCTGATCAGGCGTTGTTAGAGCCCCTCGTACGGTCTTCTGAACACCAGGGGCTGCACCTACCATACTCGAATTCCTATGGCTAAGTGAGAGCGATAAAGCCCTATAGTCTGATTGCCTGGTTTGCTGTGATGAACACCTCCCTCAAGGACCCCAAAAAATGGGATAAAGAGTGTTCAGGTATATCCCGAACACCCCCGTACTATCTACGTGGGGGCAGAAGCCGATGACTGGCCAACTCTCAGGATTCATATATACTAAAACGGCTGCATAGGAAGAAAAAAAACTTTCATATAACAGGCAATAAATAATAATAGTGCTAGTATCCAGCATTACAAAGCACAGCATGACTGCCTTCAGGGAAATATAGTGTCTTTGGTACATTGTTCCGCCACAAGGCGGGCTCCTTTCAGGACACCATCATAATATAATTCAGGCTTGCGGTGCTCCTTACCCTCCGGTGGTCCCTCAGTCATCAGCTTTTCAGCATCAAGCTTCCCCCAGTGCACCTTCGCACGGGAAAATGCCATGCGTGCACCTTATATACAGACCGACCGCTTAATGACTTCGAGCCAAGGGTAAGCACTAACAATCCGCTTCACGAGTCCGAAGTAACTGCTTGGAATTGGCTCAGCGGGCCATGGCCAGACAACTAAGTCCTTAATGGCTAGTTCAGCCGCCTGGTGCAGTTCGATCAGCTGCTTCAGCTGATCGACAAAGGGCACTGGATAATTCGGCGCCAAATACTACGACCAGAAATGCTTCTCCGCAGACTTCTTCTCTTTAGCCGGTAGAATTGGGCAGCATCAAATATGCTGCATGGCAGGTCTGCAAACGCTCCTGGAGAAACAAGAATTCAGTTTGTCACTTAGAGTTTCTCCTATTACTATATAAAAATCGCTTTGAGTAAAAAAGCCTCACCAGCCGCAATCCTCCTTGCCTCCTGAATGTCCTTTAGAGCACATCGGGCTTCCTCCCGAGCATCATTTGCGACTTGGAGAGCTTGGGCGAGTTCGGATTCTTTCCCTGCTAGACTCTGCTCCAAGGTGTCGCTTTTCTTCATGGCCTCTTGGAGCTCACGTTCAGCTTCAATGACCCTGGCCTCGTGCTTCTCGCGAAGAGCCTGCTCCGCGGCGGCCTTCTTGTCGGCTTCGGCCACAGCCTTCTTTAGTGCCTCAATTTCGGCAAATGCTCCTAGAGCACACAATACAAATATTTTCATCAAGCACAACTACTAATTTGTGATTAACTTATCAAAAGGTTTCGACATACCTTGCTTGTCCTCCAACTGCTTCTTCACTCGGCAAAGTTCTTCTTCGGCCCGTTCCAGACTCTGCTTTAGTCCGGACACCTCCGCAATATGAGAGGCGGTCATCGCTACAGATGCCTGTTTTCAAACAAAGAAATATATGTCATCAACCGAGTCTCCTGTGAAGCGGGAATTTGATCCCCTGTCCGGTTCTCTCTCTTTCACCGGACAGTGCATCAGGGGCTACCGTTCATACTATGACAATCTTCAAAGGTTTCTAAAAACATACCTCAAAGCCTTTTATAAGGCTAAGGTAGGATTCATTCACTCCACTCTCAGCGGACTGAATCTTTTCAATCACCGCACCCATGAGGGCGCGATGTTCATCGATGATGGACGCATTCTTTAGCACTGTCGATAGGCCGCCCTGCAGCTCTGCTTGGACAGAGGTTGCTGGCGCAGCAGGCTTGCCTCCCTCCATCAAGGGGGGCTGCCCGCCTGATCCTGGAGCTCAAAAGGTCTCCAGGACCATGTCCGGCTACGGGCTGAATCTAAAATCGCCCCCGCTGTCGACGTTCATGGGAACCGTTGCCCCCGTGTATCCGGCCCCAGAGGTGTGCCCTCCCTGGTCTGGGTCCTGCTAAGACGACACCTCGATGTCATGCCCAGGCTTCGGGGAAGGGGCCTTCGGAGGCGTCTCGCTCTTTAGGGCATCTAAGCTCAGCGAATCCTCTGAGGAGGACTGTTCTACGCGAGACCTCGCCGGGCTGCACAAAGTATGGAACAAGTTAAAATATTGCATCTTAGTACTCCGGGGCGCTTAGGCATATTCGGATTTTGTGTACTCACGATCTTACCAGGGGCTGGGCCCTGGGATCCCACTCCGGGCTACTATTGGTAGCCGTGGTGGACGCCTCTGGAAGGGGATTTTTTTCCCTCTTCGACGATTCGGCCTCCAAGTATGAGGAGGCCGTCCTTTTCTTCCCTCCCCCATGGAGGACTCATCTTCTTCCTCCTCCTCTTCGTCTTTGGAGGAAGGATGGGCGCTGGAGTCTTCGGATTTGGTGTCCGAAGCACCACGGCGACGGAGGCCGCTTCGGGTTTCCTTGGCCTTCTTGGAGGCCTCTTTCTTCGGCGCCTCGTAAGGCGCCGGGACCAGCATCTTCGTCAGAAGAGGTCCTGTCGGTTCCTCCGGCAGCGGGGCCGGACAGTGTATCCGCCCCACCTTCTTCGTCCATTCCTGGGATAATTGTGGAAAGCATGATAAAGTGTCTCCCTTGGGATATGCCAGCTAAACATGGATAGACAGAACATAGCGATAACTTACCGGACTTGCAGAGCAGGACAGTTGATACCCGCGGTCCTCGGCGAAGCCCGGCCGCGGTTTGCCGGACTTGAAGAGGACCTTCCAGATATCCTTGTGTGAGGAGCCGTAGAGATCCCGCAGGGTCTGGTGCTCGGCCGGGTCGTATTCACACAAATTACAGGCCCGGTGCTGGCAAGGGAGAACCAGGCGAACTAACATCAGCTGGACTACATTGACGAGTTTGACATCCTTGTCTACCATGCCCTTGACGCGTGTTTGGATCACCGACAGCTCATCGGATGAGGACTAGTTCAGACCCTTCTTGGGCCAGGACGTGAGCCGCAGGGGGGCTCCGGATCTGAATTCAGGAGCAGTGGCCCACTTTTTACCGCGCGGCTCGGTGATATAGAACCACTTCTGCTGCCACTCCTTGACGGAATCATTGAAGTGCCCGTCGGCCATGTGACATTGCGCATCTCACTCACCATGGCGCCGCCGCACTCAGCATGCTCGCCGTTCACCACCTTGGGCTTCACATTGAAGATCTTCAGCCGTAACCCGAAGTAGGGCGAAATACGGAGAAAGGCCTCACACACGACGATAAACGTCGAGATGTTAAGGAAAGAATTAGGGGATAGATCATGAAAATCAATCCCGTAATAATACATGATGTAGCAAACAAATGGGTGAAGGGGAAACCTGAGCCTGCGGACAAAATGAGGAAGAAACACGACCCTCTCGTGGGGCTCCAAATTGGGGATGATCTGTCCCGCTGTCGGAAGATGGTGGCCGATTTTCTTCGCCAGGTACCCGGCCTCTCGAAGCTTTTTTATATCCTTTTCCTGGACGGTAGAGGCCATCCATTTGCCTCCTGCTCCGGATCCAGACATCTTCGGAGAACCTCTTTTTGGTGGAGGAGACGAGTGCTTGGGCGCTAGGGCTCGAGCAAAGGGGAATGGACGAGCGGAAGGTGGAGGCATGGGTAAAGAAGAAGAGGCCTTATCTCTTTATAGAGGCAATAAAAACTTTCGCGCTTCCCTACTTGACTAGTGGAACCTGCTCGTTCCCCACTCGCCACGATTGGCGGTACGATTGGGCTACCCGCGCCCATATTGACGAAAGTCCCGTGATAAAGGGAACACGATCTCTGCTTCGACAAGACGTGCCCGGGAAACTGCCTCGCAATATGTGTGGTGGCTGGCTGTGGGAGGACGGTTCGATGATGACTCGACCATGGTGTGATGTCATTTTAGTTAAAGATGTCAGTAGATTATATTCGTGGAATATCGTTCTCTCTACGATGGCATGTGAAGATCGTCTTGCAGAGCCGGACACGATTTAAGAGTTTGAGACTTACCTTGGAGTACTCGGAGATGGAACCCGCCTTGCAATGCTGAAGACAATCTACGCGCAGGACTCGTCATCATTGAAGCCTGGTTCAGGGGCTACTGAGGGAGTCCTGGATTAGGGGGTGTTCGGACAGCCAGACTATGTACTTTGGCTAGACTATTGAACCGTGAAGATACAAGACTCAAGACTTTGTCCTGTGTCCGGATGGGACTCTCCTTTGCATGGAAGACAAGCTTGGCGATCCGTATGTTGAATCTCCTTCTTTGTAACCGACTCTGTATAACCCTACCCCCTCCGGTGTTTATATAAACTGGAGGGTTTAGTCCGTAGGACAAGAATAATCAGAATCATAGGCTAGCTCCTAGGGTTTAGCCTCTACGATCTCGTGTTAGATCAACTCTTGTAATACTCATATCATCAAGATCAATCAAGCAGGAAGTAGGGTTTTACCTCCATCGAGAGGGCCCGAACCTGGGTAAAACATCGAGTCCCCTGCCTCCTATTACCATTAGCCTTAGACGCACAGATCGGGACCCCCTACCCGAGATCCGCCGGTTTTGACACCGACAGCAACGCCGAAGAAAGGGCGAGTGGTCCTCTCGGACAGTTCAGACATAGATTCCAAACATAGTCCCGGACGGGTCCAAAGGGAGAAGCCCTTTGCTGATACATAAGTATTAGAAACTCACTTGCCCAATTATCTTTTTAATCTGACTTTGTCATACTGAATCTCCTTCATACATTGTTTAGCCATCCGTACGATATCCCAACCCCCTCTTCTTCGACAGGGAACTCTTTAGCCCCTGAGGAGGCGGAGGGTGACGACCCATCTCACGCCCTTTCTTCCCCCGCCATGGAGGACACCGAGGTGTCATCCCAAAGGCCATCCCCTGGCCGGGGAGGAGCAGACGAGACAGTCCGACAGGCGCACGAGGACAACACCATGGGCGTCGTGGAGCGGGGCACGGCGATCCCCACAACCATCAAGGGTGGAGGTCCTCAACAGTCCGGGCCCTCGCCGAACACCGTCCCAGAGACCAGTACGGCGTCGGGTTCGGATCAACATCCTCCTTCGAAGGAGGGTGGAGGAGCAAGAGCTCCGTTGGCAGCCTCTATCAATCCGGAGGCCGCTGAAAGTATGGGGGAGGCACTGGAACGTGCCTCCTTTTAAGAGGAACAACACACCCTTATGGGTGTGGCCATGGAAAAGGTTCAGTCTGCAAAGAGTGGGCTGACTGGAGCCTTCCACAGCATGTTAACAGGCTTCGAGGTAATCGGCGTAATATTCTTCATAAGTATTCTATGTATGTTCATTTGAGGCAGAGCCTATTTGTAGACAGTAGCCCCTGAGACTTTGTCCGGATTAGGACAATCCGAACAGAGGGTCACTAACAAGCAAGTTTTGCACTATTTTTTATATCTGACAGGCCTCGAAGCTGGCGGCTACTGCCCAAGCCACAGAAATTGCCGAGCTTAATCAGAAGCTCTAGCTGTCCGATGAGGAACTCGACCGTACCAACAAACGATTCGAAGAAACCCAAGGTGTGCGGTGTGTTGTTATATTCAGAAATTATGTTCATGTGTAGTCGGTTTGAAATGAACTAAGAATTATATGAATATACTCACAGTTGGCACAGCCGAGGTCGAGTCCCTCAATAGCGCCATTGCCAAAGCCAATAAGGAGGCAAAGGCAAGCAATGTGGTCGCGGACAAGGCGGCCAAGGCTTTGGAGGAAGAGCAAACCACCCGCCGAAAACACGAGGCGCGGGTGGAAGAAATAGAGCAGGAGCTCAAGGACGCCATCACAAGGTGTGAGTCCATGGAGCAGAAGAGTTTGGAGCAAGCCTCCGAACTCACCAAAGCTCTCGAGAGTCTGAAGGAGGCCCGGGTTGATGCCCAGGGCGCTCGACAGGAGATACAAGAGGCGAGGCAGATTGCGGTTGGTAAGGCCTTCATCATGCAGAGTAGATATAGTAGCAAGAGGTATATTTTACTGACCAGAGTTTGGAGTTCTCCAGGCGCCTTTGAGGATCTGCCAAGGAGCATTGCGGAAGCTGCTGCATTCTTCTGAGCTGAAGAGGGGAGCTCAACGGAGAAGTTATTCTGGTTGTAGTACCTCGGGCTGGAACTTCCCATGGCCCTGGTCGACCAGCTGAAGCAGCTGTCCGAGCTGCACAGGGTGGCTGGACTGGCCATGAAGGATGTTATAATCCGCTTGTGGCCAGTCGATCCCATCCCGAATAGTCACTTTGGGCTCATGCAGCAGCTGATGGAGGCACTTCCTCGGATTGATGCCCTCAAGCGGTCGTCCTGTATTGAAGGTGCTCGGATGGCATTTTCCCGTGTCAAGGTGCAGTGGGCAAAGATGAAGGCTGCCGACATTGCTACTATAGGGCCTCCTCAAGGGAAAGAGCACTGACGGCCGGAGAAGTATTTTGATGAGGTCCTTGAGGGAGACCGCCTTTTGGAGGGGCAGTATTCGAAGGATGTCATCTTTGAGTAGTTGAGTCCGGTTTGTAAGAGTCGTGTAATGAACTCATTGTGTCTGATATTTATGATTTAGTTTATCCTCCTATTTTCCTGTTTATATGTCTGAAAGTTTACCAGGCGTTGGCTTCAGCCCCCATGTAGATATTACAGGGGTGTTCGTGATCGCATGACCGCACTTAATCCAACGTCTTCGTCCATGCAGGAGGCATCTTGCGAGGTGAACTAGGAAATCAAACTATGCAGCTTTAGCACTTTCACTTAGCCATAAGAGTCTATTGGTGGCTCTATGGACTAGCCCCTTGTTGCATGATCGGGGAGCTGGAGTACAGCACCTTTGCAACGCGGGTGGTCAAAAACCCAGCCCCTCGTATGACACGACATAAACTGTGAGCGATTTGTAGTATAACACTAAGTCGCCGGATCTATGACCCGCTCTCGCTTATCATGACAGTCAGTTTTCGGCTTTCTCTACTGAGGTACTTGACCGGAGGAACTAGAAATACAATCGCAGTAGTTCTACCTTTACTACCTTAGCCGAACTTGCGGAACGTAAGGTGGCAAACACAGGAGCCGGGCAACCCAACTATAGGCGGAGCAGATGCATATAATGCAATATCCGAGACGCCGAAGAGTTCCCTATGGGTGTTCAATTTTAACAATTTAGCGGGGCCAAATACAGCCCCTGGTACGTGTCGAACCACGTGTGTCAATCCAACATAAGGAATAGCACAGACGACAAGGAAAAAAATTCAACACCCAACCAAAAAGGTGGTAATCATCTGTGCACTTTGTATCTTTATTGATATTTTGATGACAGACTATGCCATTCAATACGAAGGTCATATTACACGCCTAAAGAAGAGAAAATTTTACATGAGGGGAACTCTATCACAGGCCTAAAACCATAGTTCAAAAAAGAAAATCTAATGATGCCCTGCCGCACGTCTGCGCCTTTCCTCCTTAGTAGTGAGTCCTTTGAGAGGACCGTTTGATGGCTGGGACATGCTAGCCTTAAGAGGATCTCCAGTGACAACCATCTTGTACGTAGGGCTCTTGATGAACCTGCATTAAAAGAAAAAGGGGGCATGCGCTCCATTTATGGTCGAGCCGTGTAATGGACCTATTCCGCAACGTGCCTCCGGCGTCGCCGAGGGTATTTTTAGTACGTGGTACCTGAACCGCCACCTGGTGGGGCGATCGGCAGAGACCGAACTGCTAATCAATGTTTGGATCCGCTGATTTATGCGTAGACCGGACTCATTTGGATGCATCATTGGCTTTATTGGCCTATGAACTGCTCGGCTTGATAAGGCCGCTATACACTTCGACGGCAAGGGCCGCGATGTGTTCTTCAGTGCGGAGTGAGTGCTCCATATTACCATTGACTGAAATAACGCCATGAGGTCCGGGTATTTTGAGCTTCAAGTAAGCATAATGCGGGACTGCGTTAGAGCGGGCGAAGCCAGTTCGTCCGGGCAGCGCATGGTAACCACTACGGAAAGGGACGATTTTCGAAGATTAACTCTTCGCTGCGAAAGTTGTCAGGGGAGCCAAATACTACCTCAAGTGTGATTGAGCCCGTACAATGGGCTTCCACTCCCGGAATCACTCCTTTAAAGGTAGTGTTACTAGGCTTGATTCGTGATGGGTCAATCCCCATCTTTTGGATAGTATCTTGATAGATCAAGTTCAGACTGCTTCATCCATCCATAAGGACTCTAGTGAGGTGGTATCCATCGATGATTGGATCAAGAACCATAGCGGTCGAACCCCGATGACGGATACTAGTTGGGTGGTCCCTGCGGTCAAAAGTGATCGGACAGGCTGACCATGGGTTAAACTTGGGGGCGACAGGCTCTACAGCATAGACATCCCGTAATACGCGTTTGTGCTCCCTTTTGGGGATGTGAGTGACATATATCATGTTCACTGTCTTCACATCGGGGGGAAATTGTTTCTGACCCCTAGTGTTCGGCTGACGGGACTCAGCATCGTCTTCGCTTGGGGGCCCTTTTCCCTTATGTTTGGTGTTTATCTTACCAGGCTGTTTGAAAACCCAACAGTTTCTATTGGTATGATTTCCAGGCTTAACGGGTGTGCCATGAATCATGCAGGGCCTCTAGAGAATTTTGTCTAAGCTGGATGGCCCGTCTCTGTTGCCTTTGAAAGGTCTCTTCGGCTGACTGGATTTTGGACCACTGAATCCGGCATTGAATGCCGTATCGTCTGCGTCGTCGTTGTTGTTATTTCGTCATTTGTCTTTATTGCAGCGAGGTTTACCATCACCGTCCGGCAATTTAGAGGTGTCGGGGCCGCGTGAGTTGTTGCTTCTACGAGCCAACCAACTGTCTTCACCCGCACAGAAGCGGGTCATGAGTGCCGTTAAGGCCGCCATGGTCGTTGGCTTTTCCTGCCCGAGGTGTCGGGAAAGCCATTCGTCACGGATGATGTGCTTCAAAGCCGCTAAGGCTTCGGCGTCTGGACAGTCTACAATCTGGTTCTCTTTAGTAAATAACCGATTCCAAAGCTTGCGGGCCGATTCGCCTAGCTGCTGGATTATATGACTCAAGTCGTCCGCATCCGGAGGCCGGACATAAGTTCCATGGAAGTTAGCCCTAAAGGCATCTTCCAAATCTTCCCAGTTTCCAATTGAGTTTTCTGGGAGGCTATTTAGCCAGTGCCGTGTTGGTCCCTTCAGCTCTAGAGGGACATATTTGATGGCGTGGAGATCATCTCCTCAATCCATGTGAATGTGGAGAAGAAAATCGTCAATCTAGATGGCTGGATCCGTTGTACCATTGTATGGTTCGACGTTTACGGGTTTAAACCCTTTCGGAAACTGATGTTCCATAACCTCATTAGTGAAGCATAGGGGGTGTGCAGCCCCACTGTATCTCGCAATGTCATGGCGGAGATTGGCTGACCAATGAGTTCGGTACTGATCCTGAACATAGTAACGGTCGTCACGCCGGGCTTCATAGCCATTATCACGTGCTGTGGCATGCCCGCTTGATACGTAGATTGATCTGGTCTGACTAGCTTTATTGGCTAGGTCACGTTGCAAGTTGTATGTATATCCCGTGGCTGCAGTCTCCCAGCCTCTTCAGCGAGGGGGTGCGGGTTGGTGTTCGGCTTGATATGCTGTTTCATCCCGTCCACGTGGTGGTTGGTCCAGTTGGTCTGCCTGATTGTATTTCGACGGTATTGGTTCAAGGACCTCGTCATCGAATTGAGGCAGCAGCTTGCGCTTAGGGTAACTTTTGACATGTCGCTCTTGACCATATTCCTAAGCGGCCAGGACCTTAGTCCACCTTTCGTTTAGCGTGTCTTAATCTTCTCTGAGCTGCTGATGCTTCCTCTTTAGGCTCCGAGCTGTAACAATCAGCTATCGCTTGAAGCGTTCTTGATCGAGGGGTTCCTTTGTGACAATGAAGTCTTCGTCACCGAGGCTGGCCTCCTCTTTGGATTCTGGCATATAGTAGTTGTCCTCCTCATCTTTGTTGTCAGCATGTTCGGGACTGTGCTTGCCCTCTTCCCGTTCGTCCTGTTCGGATGTGGGCTCGATAAGGTGTTCGACATCTTCGGCGCCATCCATAGTCTCATTGTCTCAGGTGTCGGTATTACCATGCCTCGCCCGACGCGATCATGAGCGACGCCACCGACATCGATGCTTTGGTGGTTTATCGACGGGTCTGTCCTCATCTAGGCTTGAGTTCTCCTCGTCGTTCTTCGGAGTGTCCACCATGTACACATCGTAGGTTGAGGTGGCCGTTCAATGCCCCGTGACGGGTGAGACTTCGCTTGGTTCCGCGTCGGCATCGTCGTCCATACCATTGATGTCTTTAGACGCGTAATCTAGCATGTCAGTTAACTCCTCGACAGTGGCTATCAAGTGGGTGGTGGGTGGGGCATAAAATTCCCCTCTCTCAGCCCCCAGTTCAAGTTGGGTGCAGTTCGGAGGTAAAGCCTCCGTGATGGTGAGAGACTGCATTAGACCCAATTCTTCGTCTAAGAGCAGGAGCGCAAACTGTGGGCCTGCCGCGCTGTGTTCGGCATGGAGCGCCTGATCGGACTCGCTAAGCGCAGACCTCGGCAGTTCAGACTGGTTGCCTAGTGCCAAGTTTAAGCCTGCATTTGGGTCTTTGGTAGGAAGTTCGATAAGGGGAAGAAATCTGGCGGGTCTTATGCTCTCGTATTTGGACGATGATGCCTGCCCTAGACCTAAGGCCAAGGTGGGGGTTGACCCCTAGATGGGATCTGACAGGGGATCCAAAAATTCTTCTTGGATGGGACACAGAGTGGTGGTCGAGGCCGCAAACCCATCAAACGCTAGATCTCCTCGAATGTCAGCAACGTAATTCAGGTTCCAAACCTGATCTGGAGGCCGGGGGCATAACTGTCAACCTGCTCAAGGCGGACGATTGACTTGGCTCGATGCTCAAAGCCGCTGAACACAAAAACATGTCCAGGAAGAAAGGTTTCCCTAGACACAGCGTCACTGAGGGAGTCCTAGACTAGGGGGTGTCCGGACAGCCGGACTATCATCGTCCGCCGGACTCCAAGACTACAAAGATACAAGATTGAAGACTCCGTCCCGTGTCCGGATGGGACTTTCCTTGGCATGGAAGGCAAGCTTGGCGATACGGATATGTAGATCTCCTACCATTGTAACCGACTCTGTGTAACCCTAGCCTTCTCCGGTGTCTATATAAACCGGAGGGCTTTAGTCCGTAGGACACAACATACATTACAACAATCATACCATAGGCTAGCTTTAGGGTTTCGCCTCCTTGATCTCGTGGTAGATCCACTCTTGTACTACCCATATCATCAATATTAATCAAGCAGGACGTAGGGTTTTACCTCCATCGAGAGGGCCTGAACCTGGGTAATACATCGTGTCCCTCATCTCCTGTTACCATCCGCCTAGACGCACAGTTCGGGACCCCCTACCCGAGATCCGTCGGTTTTGACACCGACATTGGTGCTTTCATTGAGAGTTCCTCTGTGTCGTCACCGATAGGCTCGATGGCATCTTCAACCAACAACGCTGTCCAGGGTGAGACTTTTCTCCCCGGACAGATCTTCGTATTCGGCGGCTTCGCACTGCGGGCTAATTCGCTTGGCCATCTGGAGCAGATCGAAAGCTACGCCCCTGGCCGTCAGGTCAGATTCGGAAGTCTAAACTTCACGGCCGACGTCCACGGAGACTTGATCTTCGACGGGCTCGAGCCACAGCGAAGCGCGCCGCACTGTCACGATGGGCATGATCTAGCTCTGCCGCCGAACAGTGCCCTGGTGGCCGCACACGAATCCGCTTCGGCCTTTAGTCCGGAGCCGATCGCCCAGATCGAGGACCGGTGGATGGACACCGCCTCGGGGGCTTCAACGTCCACGGCGATGGAGCCGAACACTAATCTTGTCCCCTGCGAAACTCGTGATTCCGAGGTACCGGACTCCTTGCCGGACTCCGAACCTCCCACGCCCCTACCAATCGATTCGGATTGGGCGCCGGTTATGGAATTCACCGCCGCAGACATCTTCCAATACTCGCCCTTTGGTGACATCCTAAACTCGCTAAAACATCTCTCGTTATCGGGAGAGTCCTGGCCGGACTATGGCTAGGATGGTTGGGATACGGAGGACAAAGAAATTCAGAGCCCACCCACCACCCACTTTGTAGCCACTGTCGACGATCTAACCGACATGCTAGACTATGACTCCGAAGACATCGACGGAATAGATGACGATGCCGGGGACGAACAAGAACCAGTGCCTATAGGGCATGGTAGGACCACCTCGTCATATGACATATATATGGTGGATACCCCAAAAGAGAGCGATAACGAGGACCAACGGGCCGCGGCAAAAGATAACCCCGCCGACAAACAACCAAAACGGCGGCACAGACGCCGCCCTAAGTCCCGCCCCGACAACAATAACGCTCCTAAGGACCCCGCAATATAGCAGGGCACACGAGTGGACGACGAACATGCAGATAAGAAACCGTCCGAACAGGACGAGTCAGATAATCAGTCCAGGCCCGGCGAAAACGATAGTCCGGACGATCCTATGCCGGACACGCCGCCGGAAGGTAAAAACCTTCGGAAAAGACTCGTCAACACTGCAAGAAGCTTGAAGAAAGAAAAACGGAAGCTCAAAGCAGCGGAAGACACACTCAGGATGAGGTGGAGCAAAGTGCTCAAAACCGCGGATAAATACGGCAATGGCCACCAATCAAAGAGCTACCCAAAGCGCAAGCTGCTACCAGAATTCGACGAGGAGGCCACAGAGCCCCCATAGTCAAAAAATAAAGAGGCTGCCCGGTTGGATAGATGGCCGGATGACAGGCCAAATTCTGAAAGCGGCGCCGCACATAAACCAACTAATGAACCTGGAAGGACAGATGGCCCAGCCAGGTCCATTTACGGGCCAAAGAAGAAGGCCCTATGAAGCAAGGCAACACGTCAAGTGTCCGAAGATAGTGGCACACCCAAATACAGGGGCGCCGCGCACCCACTATGTTTCACCAATGAGGTGCTGGACCATGAATTCCCAGCAGGATTTAAACCCATAAACATAGAAGCCTATGATGGAACAACAGACCCTGGAGTCTGGATAGAAGATTATATACTTCATATACACATGGCCAGAGGAGATGATCTCCACGCCATAAAATACCTACCCCTCAAGCTCAAAGGGCCAGCCCGTCATTGGCTTAAAAGCCTCCCAAAAAACACTGTGGGAAGCTGGGAAGAGCTCGAGGACGCATTTAGAGCAAATTTTCAAGGGACTTATGTCCGCCCTCCGGATGCAGATGATCTAAGTCATATAACTCAACAGCCCGGAGAGTCAGCGCGCAAATTCTGGAACAGGTTCCTCACCAAAAAGAACCAAATAGTCGACTGTCCGGACGCCGAAGCCTTAGCAACTTTTAAACACAATGTCCGAGACGAATGGCTTGCCAGACACCTCGGCCAAGAGAAACCGAGGACAATGTCCGCGCTAACAAGCCTCATGACCCGCTTCTGTGCGGGAGAGGATAGCTGGCTAGCAAGATGCAGCACCAGCGACCCAAGTACATCCGAGATAAGAGATGGAAACGGAAAATCACGGCGCAGAAAAGAGCAGCGCCGGAATAAAGAGAAAAGCCCAAAGAGCACGACAGTCAACGCCGGATTCAAAAGCTCGCGGCCAAACAACAAAACACCACCTCTTAAGGATGACAGCGATGAGTTGTCCAACTTAACCAAGATTTTGGGTCGGATATGTCAAATCCACAGTACCCCCGGAAGGCCTGCAAACCACACCCATCGAGATTGTTGGGTTTTCAAACAGTCCGTCCGACTAAACGCCGAACACAAGGGGCTCGACGCGTCAAGCGAAGATGATAAACCCCACCAGCAGAGCACCCGAAAGCAAAAGACTTTCCCACAAGAGGTAAAGCAGTAAACTCACTTCATGTGATAATACGGAAAAATAGTGCGGCACCTTCCAAAAAGAGCCTCGCACGGTCCAATCCAGCAGACCATAGAGATTGGATATCACAACCAATCACTTTCGACCACCTGGATTATTCCAGAAGCGTTCGAAACGCAGGACGGACTGCCCTGATATTGGATCCCATAATCGACGGACTACAATTTACTAAAGTCTTGATGGACGGAGGCAGCGACTTAAACCTGTTGTATTCAAACACAATCCGCAAGTTGGTGATAGTCCCTACTAAAATTCAACACAGCCGCACTTCCTTCAAAGGAGTGACGCCAAGCCCTTACGCCAAATGCACAGGCTCCCTATTACTAGAAGTTGTGTTCGGATCACCGGACAACTTTCGACGTGAGAAACTAATCTTTCATATCGCCCCATTTAAAAGTGGATATCAAGCACTCTTGGGACGAAAGGCTTTTGTCCGCTTCAACGCCATACCGCATTACGGGTCTCTTACACTCAAGATGCCCGGTCCGCGAGGCATCATTTCAGTACGAGGGTCACTTAAAGACCCCGGACATGGATGGACGAGTCCGGCATCGGTAGGCTAGGGGCTCCCTAGCCGCACACCCCTTCACAAGGGGCTGCGTGCACAAACAACCGCGAGTTCATACGAACCCCGCTTTACTTATTTATATTTCTTCTTTCACACATACCTTTTTTGCACGAGTCGTTTTCAAACTAAAGTTCCTCTCTTTTTACAGATGAACAACGTGCACACCCATCCAGGATAACGGCACAATGGAGACACAGGCGCAGACGTGCAGTAGGGACCCGTTGCGAGGATTCTTTTCAGATTAAGACCCTGCGTAAACCTTTTTTACTGTCTCTTGTTGTTATTCTTCCTTGGTTCCTTCCTATAACCAAAGCAGAAGCCTGACGTTGTGGCATCGGCCGTGTCAGAGGACCATGCCCGTACCTGGACACTAGGGGCTTAGGGCATTGTTCTGCCCATTATTATAAAGACCGAACACCTTAGGGAGTGTTCGGCGTCTCGAGTTAGGCATTATATGCATCAGCTCCGAATCATGTCTTTGGTCAAATGTTGGGTTTGCCCGGCTCCTGTGTTTTGCTGCCTTATGTTATGTATCATCGGCTAACGCGGCACCAGGAGAACTACTGCGATTGTGCCCCAGTTCGGCTGGGCGAGCACCTCAGTAGAGAAAGCCGAAAACTGACTGTCATGATATAGCGAGAGACTGGTCAAGCACTCGATCGACTACCGGAATGTTTAGAATTCCCCGCTTTGACGAAGGACCGTTTCCCGGTCAGGCACACAAGCGCCCCGAACTCGGAGAAGTGCGGTGCCCCAAGGGGCTATATCGTAGCCCCACCCTCGAACTCCACTGGCTAAGTGAAAGTGATAAAGCATTATAGTCCGGATTGCCTCGTTTGCTACACTACCACCTCCTTAACAGGACCGAGACGTCGGATTAAGTGTGAAAACGCGCTATTTTTGCGAACACCCCCGCACCTTGTGCGTGGGGGCTGAAGCCGAAGATTGCAATCTTTCAGGTTATACAAATGTATACGCAAACGACCGCATAGGAGAAATTTTACTACTTGGGACGCACAAGTATAAAAAGCAGTTATAGCATAATCATCGTTTTACAAGCTAAAACGTTCATTTGAACGTGATATTTTTTGAGCACTGCGACTCTATTACACGAGCGCCACGCATAACTTCCCTGAAATAGTGCTCGGAGGGTAGCCAGCTTTCATCTGAACCCTGGGCGGCAATAGTAGTGGCATCCATCTCTGTCCAATGTGTCTTCACACGGGCAAGAGCCATCCGCGCGCCTTCGATGCAGGCCAACCGCTTCATCTCCTTGATATGCGGCACCGCTCCAAGAAATTGCTGCAATAAGCCGAAATAGCTCGTCGCCTTGGGCCTCTCTGGCCAGACATGAGCCACGATGTCAGTCATGGCAAGTCCGGACAATCTATTTAGCTCGGCCCATTCGGCCAACCGATCGGTCAACGGAAGTGAACGACCCGGACTATGGAATTGAGACCAAAATAGCTCTTCCGTCTGGTGATCCTTCTGGCTCCGGAAGTGCTCAACGGCCTCAGCCGCACTTGCCGCTAAGTCCATAAACGGATCCTCCGGACCCCACAGCTGGCCGAGTTGAGCATACTTTTGATCCGTAAACCGGCGACGCAGCAGAAATGGCTTGCCAGCCACAATATCTCCGGCCTGGCGCAGCTCCTCTTTCATAGCCCGCATTGCAGAACGGGCATCCTTGGCCTCGGCGGTGGCCTTCCCCACGTCTTCCCGCTCCGATAAGCGCTCCTTTTCAAGAGCCTCATTGCGGTCGGCAGCATCTTTTAATTTAATGGCCAATTCGGCCATCTCTTCCTTGCTTCGGCAGTGTGCAACCTTTTCGGCTTTCAATTCCTCGGCCTCCCTCGAGGCAGCCGCATCACTCCTTCGGGCTTGCTCCTTAGCTTGAGCAAGTTCGGCCCGAAGGCTCTCCACAGCAGCAGCACCGTCTGTATCACAGCATATAATTTAGCAGAGGAGGGCTTTGACCCCCTTAAGAAAGCAACTGTGGATAACTCATTTACCTTGCGACTCGTCAAGTCGCCAGTTGACAAATGCGATGTCCGCATCTGCCACGTCAAGCTGCCGCATTAACTCGGCAACTCCACTAGTCCGGCTAGCCCTCGGACTATCCGCCACCTGCATAGGAACGGCGACATTCATTACTTGCGATTTTGATCCTCGGCACGCTGTCGTTTTCGACAACCTACCGAGTCTGAGGGGCTACTATCTATACAGGGCGCACTTTTATGTGCAAAACTGTCAAAATATTCAGGGGTGCATCGTTCTTGCGTACCTCAAATCCCGCCAGCAAACTCGTAGCGGCATTGCGCAGTCCGCTCTCGGCGGACGAAATCCTTCCAATCACCATACGCATCAAAGCACGGTGATCTTCTGAGATGGACGCCCTCTCAAGCAGATTTTTCAGTTCTCCCGGCCGGATACAAGTGGGCGCCGAACTCTCCGGCCCCTCCGGACTCGGGGATACCCTCCGTGATGATACTTCAGGCTCGCCTGCCCTATCTGACGGCGCAGCAGACGGAGGCGTTTCGCTCTCCATCATCCCCGGAAGAAGGTCCCCCGAAGACGAACTCATCTGAGAAGGCTACAAATCCGAACTGCAAGATAGAAATTTCGGTTACCCACAGAAGCACAAATGAAGGTATTTTCTTAACTAATGAACTCTCCTTTTCCTACTCACGGCTCGCTGGAGGGCTGATCCTTTAACAACGATTTAACGTCTGGATTCTCCCCGGACGCCGGACCCCCCGGTGAAGATCTCTTCCCCCGCTTAGGGGCTTTGGCCTCCGGATGTTCGGAGGCGGTCCGCTTCTCCCCCTGGAAGGAGGGGTTTTTGATTCCCCCCTCCTCAGATGTCCCTTTGGGCGAAATAATAGCTCCTCTATTTTCCCCATCGCTCCCTTCTACAGGCGCGACCTCCAACATTCTGACCAGCACGGGCTCCAGTGCGGTCTCTGGGAGGGGAGCCGGACACCTTATCAGCTTCAATCGCGCTACCCACTCCTGTGAAGAAGTAATGGGTCATGAGGCGAACTCTAGAAAAGCAGATAAACAGAACGTCCGGACTCTGAGCTATTTACCTGAGTATCCGGGCGATTGCGGCTTAGGCCTGCGTCCTCAGTCAAATCCGGACACGCTACTTGCGGTCCGAAGAACGACTTGTACATCTCCACGGGTGTCGCACCCATGAAGTGTTGGAGAATTCGAGGTCCCTCCGGGTTGAACTCCCATAGACGGAGAGGACGGCGTTTGTAGGGCAGAAGACGCCTGATTAGCATAACCTGCATCACCACGACCAGATTGATCTCCCTCGCCTGGAGGTCTCGAATCCGGCCCTGCAATGAGGGCACGTCTTCGGACGGCCCCCAATTGAGCCCTTGGTTGACCCACGACATCAGTCGGCGTGGAGGTCCCGGGAGGAATGAAGGCGGCGGATTTTGCTTGCTGCCCTTCGGAGCGGTGAACCACTCCTGCTGCCACAGTCCGAGTTCCTCTTGGAAGGAACCCTCGGGCCACGGGGCATCGGCCCTTCTGCTTATGGCCGCCCCGCCGCACTCCGCTTGACGCCCCCCGATCATCTTCGGCTCCACATTAAAGGTCTTCAGCCACAGGCCAAAGTGGGGAGTGACGCGGAGGAAGGCTTCGCAGACGATAATGAATGCGGAGATATGGAGGATGGACTCCGGAGCCAAGTCGTGGAAATCCAGCCTGTAGAAGAACATGAGCCCTCTCACGAAGGGGTCCGTCGGGAAGCCTAAACCACGACGGAGGTGGGATACAAAGACGACATACTCACCAGGCTCGGGGGCAGGCACGGCCTGCCCTTGGGCGGGCAACCTGTGCGAAATCTCGTAGGATAGGTACTTGGCCTCACGCCGCTTTAACACATCCTCCTCCGTGACGGAGGAGGGCATCCACCGACCCTGGAGGTCGGAGCAGGACATTGCTGAGAATCCGAAGCGCTCGAATCTGAGGCTCTGAGTGTTGGAACTGGGAGCAAGAAGGAGATTCGATGCAAGATTGAAGAAAAAGAACGAGCCTTGGTCCTCTTATAAAGGGGAAAAATACCAAGAGTCGTCTCCATGACCGTTCGGGATTCACCTTCGATAGAGGAGGCGTGGCGACGGGCACGGTTGGGTTACCCATGCACGTATTGATGAGAATCCCGGAATAAGGGGAACACGATCTCTGCTTCGACAAGACGTGCCAAGGAAACCGCTTCGCTAAATGTGCTGAGGTGGTATAATAAAAAACGATTCAAACAGAGGCTTGGTAGCGGTGTGATGTCACGCCGCATAATACGTCAGCAGATTGGACTGGTGTACATTTTATTCTCTCTACAGTGGAATGTGGAATTTATTTTGCAGAGCCGGACACTATCCTGGTGTTCATGATCTTCTCTGGATTATTCAAGGGAGGAACCCGCCTTGCAATGCAGAACATTATGCGCGCCGGACTTATCGTCATTGAAGCCTGGTTCAGGGGCTACTGAGGGAGTCCTGGACTAGGGGGTGTCCGGACAGCCGGACTATCATCGTCCGCCGGACTCCAAGACTACGAAGATACAAGATTGAAGTCTCCGTCCCGTGTTCGGATGGGACTTTCCTTGGCGTGGAAGGCAAGCTTGGCGATACGGATATGTAGATCTCCTACCATTGTAACCGACTCTGTGTAACCCTAGCCTTCTCCGGTGTCTATATAAACCGGAGGGCTTTAGTCCGTAGGACACAACATACATTACAACAATCATACCATAGGCTAGCTCTAGGGTTTAGCCTCCTTGATCTCGTGGTAGATCCACTCTTGTACTACCCATATCTTCAATATTAATCAAGCAGGACGTAGGGTTTTACCTCCATCGAGAGGGCCCAAACCTGGGTAAAACATCGTGTCCCTCGTCTCCTGTTACCATCCGCCTAGACACATAGTTCGGGACCCCCTACCCGAGATCCGCCGGTTTTGACACCGACAGTCACCGTCAGCGAAAAGGTGAGCCATCGATCCTTCTATCGACAATACAGCGGAGCTCTGAATGAAAGCACCAATGTCGGTGTCAAAACCGGCAGATCTCGGGTAGGGGGGCCCAAGCTGTGCGTTTGAAGATCGATGGTAACAATGGAGAACGGACACAATGTTTACCCAGGTTCAGGCCCTCTTAATGGAGGTAATACACTACTCCTGCTTGATTATATTCGAGGGTATAGGGGTTACAAGAGTTGATCTACCACAAGATCGATTCAGGTAACCCTAGATAGCTAGCCTAGCAATGTTATGATCCTGCCTCCGATCTAACCCTCCAGTTTATATAGACACCGGAGGGGCTTAGGGTTGGTATAGAGTCGGTTTAACAGAAAGGAACAATATATCCGGACACCTATACTTGCCATCCATGCATGTGAGAGTCCCCACAGGACACGAGAAATAATCTTCTGTCTTGTATCTTGACGGCCCATCAGTTTGGCCCTCATCAATAGACCAGACGCCCGAGGACCCCCTAATCCATGACACCCACAGTCGGTCATATGGCTAATGATATGCATCCGGCACTGCAGCGGTAGCACCCAGCATGCACTGAAGGCAGCGATGAGGTCTGTCCCGGTGAGCCCCTCCCACATCACCTCTCCGCTACCCGGCTGCCTAGATTCATTACTTCCTGCACCGGGATCTTGGGGCAGTAGGACCAATTGGTCTTGGAGAGCGGCACCATGTTGATGAACGGCGGAAAGTTGATGCGGTCCGCGTCGGGGTTGCGAACATGGAAGAAGGAGTTCTGCCATTTCTTGGCAGAATCCTCCAGCTGCATCTTGGGGCACCCCCATACACCCGGATCGAGACAATGGCGGCCCGAAGGCGGGCATGTCGCCGGCCTCCGGCCCCTTCTGCTTCAAGTAGAAGAAGCGGACCCAAAGATTGATGGTGGGCTCAATGCCTAGATAGCCCTCGCATAGGGAGACAAACCCTGAGAGCTGCAGCACCATGTTTGCGTCCAGATTATGCGGCTGGAGACCGAAGAACTCCAAGAACGCGCGGAAGAAATCGCTCGCAGGGAGAACGAAGCCGCGCTTGAAGTGGGAAATGAAAATGAAGACCACGCGCTCGATCCCCTCCGGCCACTTCGCCAGCTCACCGTCCGGCAGGCGCACGACCACCTCCGTCTCCGACGGCAGCCGTCGTGTGTCAGGCAGATACAGAACATCCTCAATGGTGACGATGGATTCCTCCCATGAGCCTTTCCGCGGTGACATCAGCGGTGTGAGGCACGTGGGCGAGAGCTAGAAGGAGTGGCCACTGAGCGCAGCAAACCAGCAATGGATATTCGCTTGAGCACAGCGGAGCATTGCGGCATAGGGTGAGCTCGGAAAGAAGAGCAAGAGAAGAAGATGGAGGTGGGGGGCCCGTGCGTGAATGATTTTGTCACATCCCTAACTTCTGGCATTGCACTACGCTAACCTCATGTGTGCATCATGTTTAATCTTGAAAGAAACTTGAAATGGGGATTGCCTAAACCCCTAGCATCAAAGGAATTCACTAGGTTCACCTAAAATATTTTCAGTAAATCCAAATGGCTTTCAAAAATGTTCATCATTCTTGGAAATGCTGGAAACAGTAACCAGAGGTGATGCACATTTTTTCATAACATATTTGGGCTCTGGATTAAATCATACTCTATTTGCATTTGGGCATTTAAATGCTATTAAATATTTTAAATGCTCAAATAATCATAAACTAAAATGTTTACTCTAGGATATATTCCCAATAGTGATCATGAGTAGTTTCATGATTTTTGAAAGAGTCTAAGTATTTTTAATAAAGCCCTAAAGATTACAGAAAAATAGAAAACAGAAAAGAGAGAGAGAGAGACTTACCTGGCATCCACCTGGCAGCCCACCTGGCCCAGTTCCAGCTGGCGGCCCAGCCCACTGGCCTGAAGCGGTCGTCTTCAACCCCTGCCAGTAGGCAGAGGCGTGTCGCCCGCGCGCGCGCTCACCCCTAGCCACCTCCTGCTTCCTCCCCGGACCTTCTAGCGATGCCACGGTGACGCCCCGTGGCCCCTCGCTCCTCTACCTCACTCTCTGCTCTCTCTCGCCCTCTGCTCCCTCTCCCGAGCACACCCGAGCGGAGCTCATCGTCGCCGACGCAATTTACCATGGCCACCGTCCATCCCGTGCCTCTCCGATGGGTCCAGAGGAAGTGCATCGCCTTCTGCGTCTTCTACACCAACCCATTCGACCGCGGGAGCCCTGTAGTGTCTTCCCCGAGCTCATCCCCAACCTCCGGTCGCCGACGAACTCTTCATGGATTCGTGAGCTCTAGTCCCTCCCCGGCGTCGCTGTTGCCTCTACCGGATTCGCCGTGAGCCCCTGCCTCTTTCCCCTCTCTTCCCATGCTCGTTCGCGCCTTCTAGCCACCATGGCCATCGGAGCCGATTGCTCCTGCGCCGGCCATGTCGCCACCGCGGTTACGACCGTGCAAGCACGCGTCCGAGCTTATCACTGAGCTCACCACACCCCCACAAGTCCAACGCTCCTAACCGCGGCTCCTGCCATGCCCTGCACCCTCGATTCGTTCGACGCCCGAACGCCGGCCGCCGCACTTGCCATCACCGCCGTCGTTCTGGGCCACCTCCGGCGAAGTTGAGAGCACCACTGGACGCACGCAAGCGCCAGCAACCCGTAGCCACAAACCGCTCATCGAACGGTAGCCGTAGAGCAAACCCGACGCGGGCACCGTCGTGGTCTGTCGTCGACGGCGGTTAAACGCCGGTGGCTGACGTGGCACCGTTAGTTTAGGTGCTAATTTTGTTTAGTTATCACCTGTGTCAATTACATGTGGGTCCCCGAGCATAATTAGGTTAGTCTAATTTTCTGTTAAGATTAGTACTAATCTATGTGGACACCACGTGTCAGCTTTGACTTTGGTCAAGTCAACGTTGACCGGTCCCATCTGTCATACACCCAAACCAGCCTGAGACACTAACGTATGGGTCCCATAGGTCAGGTTTGACCTGGCCGACCCAGTTGACCTGCTGTCGTCACACCTATGTCATGCTGACGCAGTAACTTATTTTCTGGATTTATTCTTTTACAGGAAATTCCAGAAAATAACCAAAACTTCTAAAAATCATAGAAAGTCAACCGTAGCTCCAAATCAAACAAATTATATATGAAAAATGATCAGAAAAATCCAATATATCCATGTGTACTGGTTTCATGCATGTTAGAATACTTTAACCTTTCTGTTTAGATGAAACAAGTTAATGCACTAATATAACCTCTTAAAATGGGTTTGCATTTGACTCTTTGGTTCAAATAGACTCATCTCAATCTGTTCTAGCTTGCATTAGCCCAAAACACATTCATATTGCCATGTCATAGCATGCATCATATTGTGCATTGCATTGATCGTGTTTCTTCTCTGTTTGCCGGTGTTGTTCCCCCTTGGTAGACGTTGTACCGACGTTGTGATCGTTGACACTGATGAAGACTCAATGCTATCTTCAGAAGTGCCAGGCAAGCAAAACCCCCTTGTTCATTCCGATACAATCCCACTCTCTCGCTCCTGCTCTCTTTTACTACATTAGGACAACAACGATTCATCTGTTACTTGCTGCGGTAGTTGAACCCCTTATCCTCTGCATGACCTGTCATTGCCACAGTAAATAGATGAAACCCACTAGCATGAGTAGGAGTTGTTTGATCCGTGATGTGCCTACTCACTCATGCTTGTTTGTCATGCCTGCTACTGCTTAGAGTTGAGTCAGGTCTGATCCATCGAGGATGAATCGGAGGTGTGTGAACATGTCCTACTGTTGAGAGCAAAGTGTGTGAACACGATTTGGTAAAGGTAGCGGTTAGAGGCCATGTAGGAGTTCATGGTGGGTTGTCTCATTGCAGCCGTCCTCAGGAACTGAGTTCTGTGTTTGTGATCCATGAAACAGTTACTACCACACATTGGGCCCGAAACCAATGGACCCTCTCGACTTATTAACTGCCCTTGCCCTCTGTCCAAGAGTTGCAACTAGTTTCTAGTGTTTGTAGGATATGTGTTGGAGGCCGTGCGTAGCACTGACCCTAGGGGTGGGCTATGATGCGGTAGATAGACCGTGGCACGGTGTACCGGGCGCCCGTTTGGTGTCTCGGGAACCCTGCACACATCGTTTGGGGCTGTGAGCGAAACCCCGGCTGGATCTCCTCGCGGATGGAACCCGAATAGGCGATAAACCTGGACTAGAGACTTTCGTGGTTAGTCGGGTCGTGGCCGACTCCCTCGCCAGGCGTCCGCTTGAAAGTTGCCGAGATACACGACGTGTACATGGTGGTAAGTGGCGAGAGCGTGTGTGAATAAGTACACCCCTGCAGGGTTAACATCATCTATTCGAATAGCCGTGTCCGCGGTAAAGGACTTCTGGGTTGCCTATAACAGTTCATAGACAAGTGAAAGTGGATAAACTAAAATGCGCAAGATAAGCATGAGTGCTATGGATGGCGTTCTCGTAGGGAGACGGGAGCGGATCCATAGTGGTGTATTGATATGGTGAATATGTGGACTCGTGTGTGCCACCTCAAAAGAGTTACTTCAGTCGTAGTTTAGGATAGCCACCGAGTCAAGCTGGCTTGCTGCTGTTAAACTCCACTACCCCCTTTGTTGATACCGATGCATATGTAGTTAGTTCTGATGTAAGTCTTGCTAGGTACATTTGTACTCACGTTTGCCTACTTTATGTTTTGCAGAGAGACATCAGTATCGCTAGTAGTTCCGCTTGGACTTCGACGTTTAGCTTGTTACCTCAGCTACGATCTTGTGCCCTCGGCAGGATCTGGTAGATATTCTGGCATCTCAGCCTTTTTCATTTGTAGATGTCTGTACTGAGACATGTTAAGCTTCCGCTTGTGCTTTGACTTGTATGCTCTGAGTGTTGGGTCATGAGACCCATGTTTGTAATATCTCGCTCCTCAGAGCCTATTGAATAAAATACTTTAGTTGTAGAGTCATGTTTTGATGCCATGTTGTATTTGCACATATCGAGCATATTGTGTGTATGTTATTGAAATGCTTGGTATGTGTGGGATCTGACTATCTAGTTGTTTATCCTTAGTAGCCTCTCTTACCGGGAAATGTCTCCTAGTGCTTCCACTGAGCCATGGTAGCTTGCTACTGCTCCGGAACACTTAGGCTGGCCGGCATGTGTCCTTCTTTGTTCCTGTGTCTGTCCACTCGGGGAAATGTCACGCGATGAATACCGGAGTCCTATTAGCCCGCTACAGCCCGGTTCACCGGAGTCCTGCTAGCACAGTGCTACAGCCTGGATTCACTCGCTGATGACCGACACGTTCGATGCTGGGTCATGGATGCCTGTCCCTGTAAGTTTGTGACACTTTGGGTTTACGACTAGCCATGTTAGCCCGGGCTCCTTATCATATGGATGCTAGCGACACTATCATATATGTGTGCCAAAAGGCGCAAATGGTCCCGGGCAAAGGTAAGGCGACATCCGTGGGAATACCGTGCGTGAGGCCGCAAAGTGATATGAGGTGTTAGATGCTAGATCGATGTGGCATTGAGTCGGGGTCCTGATAGCTTTGGTATCAGAGCCTGACTGCCTGTAGGATTACCAAGCCAAACTGGTCGAAGTTGTGTCTAGAAATGCTTTAGTTATGTAAGGGAATTGATTGTGGAAGGGAACGTAAGGCACTTTTTACTCCTTTACCTTATGCCCTTCTGATCTGAGTCATCCTCTTCTCTTCTACAGGGATTAAGAACTAGGCCTTCTCATCTATCTATCAAGATCACGTGTTACTAATCTGTAGACCTATAAGATTGCTGGATTTAAGCTTCGGTTCAGCTCCTACTACTTCTGTATGTTAACTGTTGATCTTGAAACCTCGATATTGTGCTTCTGAGTGGTTATGCCACCATTTTTGTAGCATGTCTCAAATCTTTTTGAGCATTTACAGCCGTTATGCTGTCCGAGTCATCCCAGGTTTCTAATAGTCTGATGCATTTGCAAAATCCCTTCCTTCCGTTTCGATGTTCCGTTGGGCCAGATTAACCACACTAAACGGTGAGTTGAGGTACTCTATTGCCCCGACGTAGTTGTTGGAGCTATTATTATGACCCTAGATGTCTAGAATGTCACCTAATAATCTAGCCATGTTCTGTGTTCTAGTGTGATGATTCTTGCCATCATTCTCGAAAGCATCCCATGATGCAATTTAGTTAGTAGGTATTCTACTCCTGGGTTTGGAACCCGATATTCACCCTACTCACTTCATGTTGATAGTGTTTGCTCGTTCCTTTGGGTTATTAGTAACCTTTGCGATAGTTCTCGAGGTTTGTGGTATGTCGTTCTTCCAAATACCATGAACTACTTATGGAAGCAGTTCCTCGTTGAATCAAAAGATCACAACAAAAGTGCTCTCGATGAGTTCTCGATTCTATGTTGTGACCCTGCCAGTCCTACCTCTCAGCATGAATTGTCTGGAAGAAATATGTTGAACTCGTTTGACATTCTAATCCATGCATACACAACTCAGAAAACCATATGTTCTTTTGAGTTGCCCCTCTTAGTTGTCCTTTGACCCTCGTCTATCAATTGATAGTCAAGAGTAGTTGTGCACTCGAGCTCGTCGATGCCTATTACTCTTGTGGTCCGTCAAGTCATTCTATTTTGGAATGACTAGGAGAAACAAACTCTAGGATTGGGTCAAAGCAGTTGTATTCCGTAGATCAAAATGCAATCAAGCTTTTGATCCCTTCTACCCTGAAGTATTACCCTCTTTACGTCAGGATCGTCATGAGAATTGCACTATCTCTTATGAATTCTTGACGCAGTAATAGTTCTTGCCATCATTGTTCATTCCTCGGTTTCCGTGTTATTGTAACCGGAATGCCGACAAGTGAATCATGGTGTGTGAAATCAATACTCCTAGCAATTCTGTTGCCTGGTAGATAAAGGACAATAATTTCATCCTTAGCATGTTGGTTATTGAATCATCACCCTAAGGTTGATCGTGCTACCTAGTCCTTATTCCCGATGCACTTTTCAATCTATGGGTTAGGATAGTGCCAATCCTTGCTTGTTTGATCACATCGTCTTGCCTAAAAAGCAAGATTGTTCTCAAGCTTAGTGACATACCGGTGGTTCCTGATTTTCTGAATATCTTCTCAGAAGTATCACTAGGTCGTCAGCTGACAGCTTTGTTGAGTTCGTGATCAAGTCAGTTTATTCCTGTAAACCACCCTTTCTCCAAGAATCCATGTTGGATACCCTTGAGCCAGTTGGTTAAGCCAAACAACAACTTGGAGAGTTGGAAGATAAAAGCTTGCCTGGCTTAGTTCATTTTAAGGGATATCTTTTTGTGTGTGTATTGAAGAAAGATGATATTCATCAATTGATCCTCGAGACCAGTTGTTTGAGCTATTGTCTTGCCAAAACTTTGATTTGAGTATGGGCTATTCTCAATCAAATCAGAACTAATGATGTACATAATGTTGTCTTACTCGTGGATTTTCCTCGAGCATACACCATTATGTCTTTTGGGTCTGACCAATACTATCACCTTGTTCACATAGTCATGGAATTCCATCTCCATGGGAATCTGGATGAATTGTTGTTGAGCCCATCGACAACACCCTTATCTCCTCCATGATTTAGTTGAACATTAAGCTAGTGTTGGAAACTTCTATAAGCATTATCTTCATGTTCCGTTCATGAAGCATATGTTCGGATGTAAGAAGTGACTTCCTCAGATTCACATGCATTTAATGTAAGTTGCCGCCGTGAATTCGATAAAGTCAATGTTGCTTCCTTGGAATCATCCCAAGTTAGTCACACATGTGCAAAGTATACTATGGTTTGGTAGATTAATTACCTCCACTCCATATGTATTCCGTAGCACACCAAGCCATTGATTGATTTGTTCAAGGAGAAGAAGTTCCTTCTTAAGAGCAAGACTTATGCAAGGACTTCAATATCCTCGATGATGGTTTCCCTCCTGAACTCGGTAGTATTTTTATTATAAGACTACTATGTGGTCATTCTTGTCTTGGACAACGTGCTCACATGTATGTAGCAGAACCAACTCATGTTTTGGAGCTTATTATCGTAGTTCATTTCCCGAGAATCTTGCAACGTCATCTTGTCGATTTGTGTTGCAACCTTTCTTTTCAGACATGATGAGTCTGAAGTATCCTATCACTAATCGGATCTGAATCTCAGGCAGATATGATGGTTGGAACATTCTCAACAGTTGCATTTTGTTCCCAGCCTCCACCGCCATTGTGCCAATTTCCCATGGGCTGCCCTTCTCGGTAGTTGTTGTCCAGTTTCATAGTCAAAAGTGGTCCTACCATGGGCCCATCCATTTCCGATGATAAGCAAAATCATCCATTGCGTTGTCTTCAACAAGGTAGTCCACATCATCCATTCTAGTCTGATTATGTCATTCTTTTGAACTCCTTCAAACGATGTTTGTGAATTTCCCGATGCTGGTATAGAGGGTTCCAATGATCTCTGTGTCAAAAGTAATTCTTTTGCCACTTAAGGGAATAATTCTATGAGCCACCTTCCCTAAGGTGCCCCGTTATGGTATCATGGCAAATCAACTCCTCGCTACGTTGACAACCGATCACCACTTCCTTAAGTGTGAAATTGTTGTATACCAAGTGAACCTTCGTCATCTGTTACACTCCATCCCTCTGGATGTATGTTTCATGTCTCAACTCGAGAATGTTCAATGTCTCATTACGCGAGTAGATCGTCGGTTGTTTGATCTTCGAGAAGATCGATCCTTCGAGAGTTTTCCCTTTCCCCTCGTTGTCCTGATAGTTGGAGTTCTCGGAGCATGACATCGAGATAAAGATCATGATCGAATCAATGTTCTTATGAAGTGCAACTTGGATCATGAAGATTGTGTTGGTCTTGTGCCCCCTCGGTCTTCTTACCTCATGTCTTGAATCTCGGGACGAGATTCTTGTTTAGTGGGGGCGAGTTGTCACATCTCTAACTTCTGGCATTGCACTAGGCTAACCTCATGTGTGCATCATGTTTAATCTTGAAAGAAACTTGAAATGGGGATTGCCTAACCCCTAGCATCAAAGGAATTCACTAGGTTCACCTAAAATATTTTCAGTAAATCCAAATGGCTTTCAAAAATGTTCATCATTCTTGGAAATGCTGGAAACAGTAACCAGAGGTGATGCACATTTTTCCGTGACATATTTGGGCTCTAGATTAAATCATACTCTATTTGCATTTGGGCATTTAAATGCTATTAAATATTTTAAATGCTCAAATAATCATAAACTAAAATGTTTACCGTAGGATATATTCCCAACTGTGATCATGAGTAGTTTCATGATTTTTGAAAGGGTCTAAGTATTTTTAATAAAGCCCTAAAGATTACAGAAAAATAGAAACCAGAAAAGAGAGAGAGAGAGAGAGAGAGAGAGAGAGAGAGAGAGAGAGACTTACCTGGCGTCCACCTGGCAGCCCACCTGGCCCAGTTCCAGCTGGCGGCCCAGCCCACTGACTTGAAGCGGTCGTCTTCAACCCCTGCTAGTAGGCAGAGGCGTGTCGCCCGCGCGCGCGCTCACCCCTGGCCACCTCCTGCTTCCTCCTCGGACCTTCTAGCGACGCCACGGTGATGCCCCGTGGCCCCTCGCTCCTCTCCCTCACTCTCTGCTCTCTCTCTCGCCCTCTGCTCCCTCTCCCGAGCACACCCGAGTGGAGCTCGTCGTCCTCGACGCAATTTACCGCGGCCACCGTCCATCCCGTGCTTCTCCGATGGGTCCAGAGGAACCGCCATCGCCTTCTGCGTCTTCTACACCAACCCATTCGACCACGGGAGCCCTGTAGCGTCTTCCCCAAGCTCATCCCCAACCTGCGGCCGCCGACAAACGCTTCGGGGATTTGCAAGCTCCAGTCCCTCCCCGGCCTCGCCGTTGCCTCTACCGGATTCGCCGTGAGCCCCTGCCTCTTTCCCCTCTCTTCCCATGCTCGTTCGCGCCTTCTAGCCACCATGGCCATGGGAGCCGATTGCTCCTTGCCGCTGGCCATGTCGCCACCGCGGTTACAGCCGTGCAAGCACGCGTCCGAGCTTACCACTGAGCTCACCACACCCCCACGAGTCCAATGCGCCTAACCGCAGCTCGTGCCATGCCCTGCACCCTTGATTCGTTCGACGCCCGAACACCGGCCACCGCACTTGCCATCACCGCCGTTGTTCTGGGCCACCTCTGGCAAAGTTTAGAGCACCATTGGACGCGCGCAAGCGCCATCAACCCGTAGCCACAAACCGCTCGTCGAACGGTGGCCGTAGAGCAAACCCGCCGCGGGCACCGCCGCGGTCTGTCGTCGCCGGCGGTTAAACGCCGGTGGCTGATGTGGCACCGTTAGTTTAGGTGCTAATTATGTTTAGTTATCACCTGTGTCAATGACATGTGGGTCCCCGAGCATAATTAGGTTAGTCTAATTTTCTGTTAAGATTAGTACTAATCTATGTGGACCCCACGTGTCAGCTTTGACTTTGGTCAAGTCAACGTTGACCGGTCCCGTCTGTCATACACCCAAACCAGCCTGAGACACTGACGTATGGGTCCCACAGGTCAGGTTTGACCTGGCCGACCCAGTTGACCTGCTGACGTCACACCTATGTCATGCTGACGCAGTAACTTATTTTCTGGATTTATTCTTTTACAGGAAATTCCAAAACTTCTAAAAATCATAGAAAATCAACCATAGCTCCAAATCAAACAAATTATATATGAAAAACGATCAGAAAAATCCAATCTATCCATCTATACTGGTTTAATGCATGTTAGAACACTTTAACCTTGCTGTTTAGATGAAACAAGTTAATGCACTAATATAACCTCTTAAAATGGGTTTGCATTTGAATCTTTGGTTGAAATGGACTCATCTCAATCTGTTCTCACTTGCATTAGCCCAAAACACATTCATATTGCCATGTCATAGCATGCATCGTATTGTGCATTGCATTGATCGTGTTTCTTCTCTGTTTGCCGGCGTTGTTCCCCCTCGGTAGACGTTGTACCGACGTTGTGATCGTTGACACTGATGCAGACTCAATGTTATCTTCAGAAGTGCTAGGCAAGCAAAACCCCCTTGTTCATTCCGATACAATCCCACTCTCTCGCTCCTGCTCTCTTTTACTACATTAGGACAACAACGATTCATCTATTACTTGCTGCGGTAGTTGAACCCCTTATCCTCTGCATGACCTGTCATTGCCATAGTAAATAGATGAAACCCACTAGCATGAGTAGGAGTTGTTTGAGCCCTGATGTGCCTACTCATTCATGCTTGTTTGTCATGCCTGCTACTACTTAGAGTTGAGTCAGCTCTGATCCATCGGGATGAATCGGAGGTGTGTGAACATGTCCTACTGTTGAGAGCTAAGTGTGTGAACATGATTTGGTAAAGGTAGCGGTGAGAGGCCATGTAGGAGTACATGGTGGGTTGTCTCATTGCAGCCGTCCTCAGGAACTGAGTTCTGTGTTTGTGATCCATGAAACAATTACTACCACGCATTGGGCCCGAAACCAATGGACCCTCTCAACTTATTAACTGCCCTTGCCCTCTGTCCAGGAGTTGCAACTAGTTTCTGGTGTTTGTAGGATATGTGTTGGAGGCCGTGCGTAGCGCTGACCCTAGGGGTGGGCTATGATGCGGTAGATACAACATGGCACGGTGTACCGAGTGCCCGTTTGGTGTCTCGGGTACCCTGCACACATCGTTTGGGGCTATGAGCAAAACCCCGGCCGGATCTCCTCGCAGATGGAACCTGAATAGGCGATAAACCTGGACTAGAGACTTGTGTGGTTAGTCAGGTCGTGGCCGACTCCCTCGCCAGGCTTCCGCTTGAAGGTTGCCGAGATACACGACGTGTACATGGTGGTAAGTGGCGAGAGTGTGTGTGAAGAAGTACACCCCTGCAGGGTTAACATCATCTATTCGAATAGCCATGTCCGCGGTAAAGGACTTCTGGGTTGCCTATAACAATTCATAGACAAGTTAAAGTGGATACTCTAAAATGCGCAAGATAAGCGTGAGTGCTATGGATGGCGTTCTTGTAGGGAGACGAGAGCGGATCCATAGTGGTGTATTGATATGGTGAATATGTGGACTCGTGTGCGCCACCTCAAAAGAGTTACTTGCAGTCATAGTTTAGGATAGCCACCGAGTCAAGCTGGCTTGCTGCTGTTAAACTCCACTACCCCCTTTGTTGATACCGATGCATATGTAGTTAGTTCTGATATAAGTCTTGATGGGTACATTTGTACTCACGTTTGCCTACTTTATGTTTTGCAGAGAGATGTCAGTCTCGCTAGTAGTTCCGGTTGGAGTTCGACGTTTAGCTTGTTACCTCAGCTACGATCTTGTGCCCTCGGCAGGATCTGGTAGATATTCAGGCTTCTCAACCTTTTTCATTTGTAGATGTCTGTAATCAGACATGTTAGGCTTCCGCTTGTGCTTTGACTTGTATGCTCTGAGTGTTGGGTCACGAGACCCATGTTTGTAATATCTCGCTCCTCGGAGCGTATTGAATAAAATACTTGAGTTGTAGAGTCATGTTGTGATGCCATGTTGTATTTGCACATATCGAGCATATTGTGTGTATGTTATTGAAATGCTTGGTATGTGTGGGATCTGACTATCTAGTTGTTTATCCTTAGTAGCCTCTCTTATCGGGAAATGTCTCCTAGTGCTTCCACTGAGCCATGGTAGCCTGCTACTACTCTGGAACACTTAGGCTGGCTGGCATGTGTCCTTCTTCGTTCCTGTGTCTGTCCCCTTGAGGAAATGTCACGCGATGAATACCGGAGTCCTGTTAGCCCGCTACAGCCCGGTTCACCGGAGTCCTGCTAGCCCAGTGCTACAGCCTGGATTCACTCGCTGATGATCGACACGTTCGATGCTAGGTCATGGATGCCTGTCCCTATAAGTTTGTGCCACTTTGGGTTTATGAGTAGCCATGTCAGCCCGGGCTCCTTATCATATGGATGCTAGCGACACTATCATATACGTGTGCCAAAAGGCGCAAACTGTCCCGGGCAAAGGTAAGGCAACACCCATGGGAATACCGTGCGTGAGGCAGCAAAGTGATATGAGGTGTTAGATGCTAGATCGATGTGGCATTGAGTCGGGGTCCTGACAGAATTTCGCCGCCCCCACCCACCGACTTATAGGCACGGAGTGAACACGGGGAAGTTGGATCGGCTGCGCCTGCCCCTCCCACTTCCCCGTATTAAGTGCGCATGATCCACGCACGCATTAACTGCATCAAGATGGGCAACCGCCCGCAGGCGCCACAATAAATCACCGCGTGTCGGCCGAGGGCGCAGAGTGGCGGGCCTCAGCCCGCTACTATGTCTCGTCCCGCGCGTGGCCTGTCAGGGCCTCTTCAGCTTCTGAGCACCACATGGCATCTATGTCGAACCCAAGGGGGCATGTCCCTGCCCCTCCACGATTTGACAGACTCTTCAGTTTCCCGCCTATGTCGAGATGCTGCAATCCGGCTTCTAGAAGACGGCACACAGTGGGTGTTGCCGGACCCGGCGGTCCCAAGCTTCATCAACATCTGCCATCTCTTCAGGGGGTGAAACTGTAACTCCCTAGATGTAACTTTCCATAATTGTAACTCCAACTCTTGCCATTTCCGGCTTTGTGTTGTGATTTTTCCTTCGTGGTTGGGTTTTTGTCTTTCGTTTTGCATTTTGTTCATATCATGCATTTCATCTCATGTCATCATTCGCATTACATCGACATTGTTTTCTTAAAACTTGCATCCGCTCGTAGTTGCTGCTTCTCGCTTCTCTCCATTGTGTTCGTGGACCGTTCTAAGACCAACCGTGTTTTCGATTCCCTCTTGTCAAACCACCTAACCTCTTTGCACAACCACCGACCACCTCTTGCGCGTGTTCGGAAACGGCTCCGAACCCGAACCGGGCTATCGTGACGGATGGATCCGGATCATCCCCAAACATCTATAAAACATATTCGTTTTCTTATTTGGGCTATCTAACCTATTTATTCTCTACCACCCGATTTCAATCGGACGGACCAAATACCCCCTAACCTAATCCACCGGCCTATATAAACGGACCCAACCCTAAATTTGAGGAGAGCTGTCCCATCTTCCTAGCCGCCGCCGCCACTCCTTCTGTCTGTCTTCCTCGTGATCTTATGGCGATCCAATCCACAAACTGCAGCCTCCGACCAGCTCCCTTGTTCTCCGCGCCTCCTCCTTCCGCAGCCCCGCACCGAGTTGTTCTCCCTCCCGATGCCTCTTCCTTCCTGCTTTGCTCAAGCCCAAAGGAAAGGAGCTCCTTCTCTACCCCGGCGAACCTCGACGCCGAGCACCAGCAGGAACTGCTCGCCTTGCCCCCTGCTTGTTCCTTTCTCTCCCTTCTCTGGTTCCTCCCTCCGCTAAGCATGCTCTCTCTCTCTCTCTCTCTCTCTCTTGTTGAATCAGGGAACACCATGGCCGCCTCCGACCTGAACTCCTCCTGCTCCCGCACCTGTAGCCATGGACGCCTCAAGCTAGGGCTTGCCTTGCCGCCCTTGCAACCTTGGCGTCGCCTTCGCGCCTCCGGCAACCCCAGGCAGGCCCCGTCGCGCCCTCTCCTTAGTCCTTCCCCTCCTTCCCCCCTCTCTCTCTAGCCTTCCCCGCTCTCCCTGTCTTCTCTGTTGGACAGGAGCAACCAGAGTGTCCCGGAGCTCCAATCACCGCCAAGTCCAGTCTCCGGCCAGATCCATCGAGTCCTGCCGCCTCCTGCGGTTTTCCCGCACCACCGGAGGTCCTGTTAGTCTATGCCGCTTAGCCTGCGATGCGCCCCTCGTTGGACCTCCCCTGTTTCGCCTCCCGCGCCGAGCTCCTCAAGTCCCGCTGTCGGTGTCAAAACCGGCGGATCTCGGGTAGGGGGTCCCGAACTGTGCGTCTAGGCGGATGGTAACAAGAGACGAGGGACATGATGTTTTTACCCAGGTTCGGGCCCTCTTGATGGAGCTAAAACCCTACGTCCTGCTTGATTAATATTGATGATATGGGTACTACAAGAGTGGATCTACCACGAGATCAAGGAGGCTAAACCCTAGAAGCTAGCCTATGGTATGATTGTTGTAATGTATGTTGTCCTACGGACTAAAGCCCTCCGGTTTATATAGACACCGGAGGAGGCTAGGGTTACACAGAGTCGGTTACAATGGTAGGAGATCTACATATCCGTATTGCCAAGCTTGCCTTCCACGCCAAGGAAAGTCCCATCCGGACACGGGACGGAGTCTTCAATCTTGTATCTTCGTAGTCTCGGAGTCCGGCGGATAATGATAGTCCGGCTGTCTGGGCACCCCCTAGTCCAGGACTCCCTCAGTAGCCCCTGAACCAGGCTTCAATGACGATAAGTCCGGCGCGCATAATGTTCGGCATTGCAAGGCGGGTTCCTCCCTTGAATAATTCGGAGAAGATCATGAACACCAGGATAGTGTCCGGCTCTGCAAAATAAATTCCACATTCCACCATAGAGAGAATAAAATGTACACTTAGTTCAATCTGCTGACGTATTATGCGGCGTGACATCACACCGCTACCAAGCCTTTGTTTGAATCATTTTTTACTATACCACCTCAGCACGTTTAGCGAGGCGGTTTCCTTGGCACGTCTTGTCGAAGCAGAGATCGTGTTCCCCTTATTCCGGGATTCTCATTAATACGGACGTGGGTAACCCAACCGCGCCATTGATGGTGGCGCTTGGGAGATAAGCGAGTTTTACCAGGCCGGTGGGGGATGCACAGTTTTGTCCGCCTATATATAAGGGATAAGGATTTACCTTCTCACCTACGCCTTCTTCCTCCTTTGCTTACACATCTCCGCGCACTCAAGCTCCAATGCCCAAGCTCGCGCATCTCACCTCGATCTTCTCCGAATATGTCCGGAGAGGGAGGCAAGTGGTTGGCTTCCACCGTCAAGGAGGAGCACATCACTAAGCTGTGCAACGCCGGATACCTCTCCGGCGATATCGCGCATCGGCTGCCCGACGAGGGGCAGCTCGTCCCTACCCCTGGGCCTCACGAGAGGGTCGTCTTCCTTCCCCACTTCCTCCGCGGATTGGGCTTTCCACTCCATCCATTCGTCCAGGGGCTCATGTTCTATTATGGCCTGGATTTCCACGATCTGGCGCCGAACTTCATCCTCAACATCTCGGCCTTCATCGTCATGTGTGAGGCCTTCCTCTGCATCCGGCCCCACTTCGGCCTGTGGCTCAAGACCTTCAACGTCAAGCCGAAGGTTGTGAAGGGCACGCAAGCGGAATGCGGAGGCGCCATGTTGGGTAAATTACCCAACGTCCTTTGGCTCGAAGGGGCCTTTGTGGACTCCGTCAAGGGATGGCAATCGGGGTGGTTCTACATCACCGAGCCGCGCAAGCCCACATGGGCGGCAGCCCCCGAGTTTAGATCTGGCGTCCCCACGCAGCTCACCTCCTGGAAAGAGAAGGGCTTCCTGTGGGGCGATCCGAAGGAGGTGACTGGACTCCGAACCTGCATCCAGAACCTGGTGAGCAATAATCTCAGGCTCGTCGACGTGGTCCAAGTCATGCTCATCCGCCGGATTCTCCCATGCCAAGAAGGGGCCATTATGGGACACTTTATAGTAATTGAATTGATTATAAGAGGGTTTAATCCCTTCCTTTCCTTTGACAGGAATGGATGGAGAAAGCCAGGCAGCTTATCAGCCCGGCTCCCATGCCAGAAGATCCAGTGGACGCCCGCTTAGCAGGGCTGCTGGTTCCGGCACCGCACGTGGTGCCGGAGAAGAAGGCCAAGAAGGTGGCCGCGGGGACTCGAAAGAGTTCCCGCAATCAGGGGTCTGACGACGACGCAAACTCCTCCCCCGAAGACGAGGAGGAGGAGGAGTACTCTCTCCCGGAGGGGGGAGAGAAGAAGAGGAAGGCTTCCCCAATAGGGGAGGCCGAAGGTTCCAAGAGGCGGAGAGTTATCCCCCTGGACAGTTTCGCCAACACCACCGTTGGCGAGGATGAGTGGCCTCCAAGGGCCAGGCGTCCGGCGAGATCGTAAGTGTCCGGATCCTTTATACGCAATATCTTTTATGTCATGTAGTGCCCTTCTAACGCGGCATTCCGTCCCTAGTCCGGCCGATGACGATCTCCCCGACTCATCGAGCGGGTCATTGGCCTCGTCGGATGTGAATTCACTTCCGACTGCCTCTACCCCCCACGCCGACGAGGACGCCGAGGTGGGATCCCAGAGAGGGACCCATCAGGAGGAGGCTTCGGAGGCGCCGTCAGGCAGCCTCCCGGACTTTGTGCCGGACTCTACATCGGAACCCGCAGTGGTTCCAGAGTCCGGCAAGCGGCCCCTTCGAAAGAAGGGCAAGACCATGACACCGGCGGCCTCCGTCCAACCGGAGGCGCCGGATAACTTGCTGGAGGCGCTTAAAGGCGCTTCCATTGAGGAAGAACACCGCACTATCATGAGTGCGGTGATTCAAATGGTTCAGCTCGCAAAAAGCGGGCTAACCGAAGCCTGCAGCAGCCTTTTAACAGGCTTTGAGGTAAGAAGTTAAAATTATGTAATGTAATACCACATAGATAGTAGCCCCTGATGCTCAGTTCGGTGTTCGGAAAGAAAAAGCCGGACTGAGGATCTAACAAGATATGCGCAGGGTTGCTAAAAATATGTCAATATGGGTTTGCAGGCTGCGCTGCTGGCCTCTGCCGCATTAACGGCGGAGGTCGATGTGCTGAAGCAGGATCTCGAGCGGTCCGAGCGAGAGCTCGGCCATGCGAAGAAGCAGCTCGAGGATAAAGAAGGTGAGTAACACCACTTTGAATAGGTACCATACAGAAAAGATTTTGGTTGCACTTAAATTAACCAGGATAATATGTGTATCACAGGGGCCAGTAACGAGTTGGCCGCCCTAAAGGATGCTGTGTCCGCGGCCGAACACAGTGCGGCCGCGGAACGGGCAGAGCGAGAAAAGCAGGAGGCACGGGTGGCGGAAGTTCGGCAAGAGCTCCAGGCTCTCATGGAAAAGCATGAGAGTTTGGAGCGTGACTCCAAGACTCGAGAGTCTGAGCTTGCCTCGGCTCTCGAAAGTGCCAAGTCCGCCAAGGCCGAGGCCCATAAGGCCCTTCAGGAGGTTGAAGATATAAAGAAAATAGCGGCGGGTAAGGCATTTTTCATGCAAAGCAAGCATGTTAATGTAAAATACCTGACACTTACCCGCATTCGGAGCTCTCTAGGGGCGTTTGCAGATCTGCCGCGTAGTGCGTCCGATGCCATCGCATTCTATCGTGGCGAGGAGGGGAGCTCGACGAAAAAAGTCTTCTGGTCTTAGTATGCTGAGGCCGGACACCCGGTGCCCCCAAGCGACCTGCTGAAGCAGCTGGTCGAACTCCACAAGGTAGCTGAGGAGGTCATGAAGGGCCTTATAGTCCGGCTGTGGCCTGGACAGGCCATGCCTGGGAGCTACTTTGGCCTCGTGCGGCGGCTGGTGGATGCGTGCCCCTGGGTGGATGTCATCAAGCGCTCCGCCTGTATTGAAGGCGCTCGCCGGGCTCTTGCCCGCACAAAGGTGCAATGGGGCAAGTTGGATGCGGAGAAGCTTCTCACGGACCCCCCACCGCCGGGCAAGGAGTATCGCTTTCCCGAGATGTATTATAAAACTGTCCTGAAGGGAGCCCGCAATATTGCGGATGAGTGCCCCCGAAATGTAATCTTTGAATGAATTTGCTGTGTATTATCCTGCGCGCTGAAACTTTGTTCATGTGCGCGTTAAGCAACGCTTGTTTAATTTATAATATTACCTTCTGTGCGGCCGTTTATAAAATCTGAGAGATGGCAAGTCGTTGGCTTCAGCCCCCAAGCCACGAGTGCTGGGGTGTTCGGGATAAACTTGAGCACTCTTGTTCCCATTGTTGGGTCCATCGAGGGAGGCACTCAACACAACGAACAAGGCAACTGGACTTATAATGCTTGAACACTCTCACTTAGCCATAGAATTCTATAATTTTAAATTTCGGCGAAGCCCCTGGTATTCGGATGGCCGAATCCGGGGCGCTATCCACGCCTTCATCGGACATTGTCCGGAACTTCGCTCGAAGCGGCGTGAGTCTTTGAGGACCCGAAAAAACCTCTCGAACAGCGACCAGTCTCTCGCCTTATCATGCCAGTCAGTTTTAGCTTTCTCCACTGAGGCGCTCGCCCGGCTCAACCGGGGCGCAATCGCAGTGGTTCTCCCAGTGCCACCTTAGCCGACGGAACGGAACGTAAGGCACCAAAACGTGGGAGCCGGGAAAACCCAACTATTGACCCAAGACATGATTCGGAGCTGATTCATATAATGCTATAAGTTCGGGGTGCCGCACTTGTGAAAGTGTTTGGACTTATCACACCATAGAGTGGGGAACATAAGCCCCCGGTGTATGAGGCCGTACCAAAATATACGGGTGCAAGATGTCACATAATGAGCATATATATATATATAAAAGGTAATGCAATTGCGATCAAAAAGTTGCTGCATTATTTATGAAAGAAAGTCTGCTAGTAGAGCGGACTGATACAAATAGCGCGGTAAGCAAGGGATTTGGACTAAGCAAACATGTCCCCCTCCAGGGATGAGCTGCGAACTTGGTGTATATAATCAAATTTAATGCTCGTAATTGAGACCACCTGAGTGTTCGTCGCGGCCTTCTTTAGTCCCTGACTGTTGCATCGTGAGTTCGGCAGGTTCGCCGCCGGACAGGGCTTCTGGTTAACAGAGTCTACATAAAAGAAGAAAAATGAAATAAAAAAAGGGGGGCACACTTGCGAGCCCCCGGTGTGGTCGAACCGCACTCTGGGTCCGTTGCGATCATGCCCCTCCCCTGTGCCCATGGTATCTCCAAAGCGTAATGATGTACGCGGAGTGTTATTCTTGCGATCATGTGCGGGCGAGGGTTGGGGCCGCATTGCTACGCGTGCTCTGATCGCGCCAGGTGGTCTTGGTTGGCATTGCTCCGGGCGCGTTTTGCTGTATCCGGCCTTTTAACGGCCGGACTCGAGGATTGCCTTAGAAGGCTGCTCTGTACTTCTGCCGCGAGAGCCGCTCTATGTTCCTCCGTTCAGAGGGAGCGTTCCGTATTCCCATTGACCGTGATGACTCCACGAGGGCCTGGCATCTTGAGCTTTAGGTATGCATAGTGCGGCACCGCGTTGAATTTTGCAAACGCGGTTCGTCCGAGCAGAGCGTGATAGCCACTGCGAAACGGGACTATGTCGAAGATTAACTCTTCGCTCCGGAAATTATCCGGGGATCCGAAGACCACTTCCAGTGTGACTGAACCTGTACAGTTGGCTTCCACTCCTGGTATGACACCTTTAAAGGTTGTTTTTGTAGGTCTATGCCCATTTTGCGCATTGTATCCTGATAAAGCAGGTTCAGGATGCTGCCGCCGTCCATCAGGACTCTCGTGAGGTGGAACCCATCGACGATTGGGTCTAAAACCAATGCGGCGAATCCGCCATGGCGTATGCTGGTCGGATGGTCTCTTCGATCGAAAGTGATCGGACAAGAGGACCATGGGTTGAACTTTGGGGCGACTGGCTCCATCGCATAGACGTCCCTTAGTGCGCGTTTCCTCTCCCTCTTGGGTATGTGGGTCGCGTATATCATATTCATCGTCCGCACTTGTGGGGGAAAACCCTTCTGTCCTCTGTTGTTCGGCGGTCGGGTCTCTTCCTCGTCGTCGCTGTTTAGCCCCTTGTCATTGTTTTCGGCAATTAACTTGCCGGCCTGCTTGAACACCCAGCAGTCTCTATTAGTGTGGTTAGCTGGCTTTTCAGAGGTGCCATGTATCTGGCATAAGCGGTCGAGTATTCGGTCCAGATTGGACGGACCCAGAGTGGTTCTTTTGAATGGCTTCTTCCGCTGACCGGGTTTAGAGCCTCGGAATCCGGTGTTGACTGCCGTATCCTCCTTATCGTCGCCGTTAATGCGGCGCTTGTTTTTGTTTCGACGTGACCTGACGTTGTTGTCCTTAGTATCCGGACTGCCAGAATTTTTACGGATATTGTTGCTGCGGGCTAGCCAGCTGTCCTCTCCCGCGCAAAAGCGGGTCATTAACGATGTGAGGGCTGCCATGGATTTCGGCTTTTCCTGCCCCAGGTGCCGGTCTAGCCATTCGTCCCGGATGTTATGTTTGAAGGCTGCAAGGGCCTCTGCATCCGGACAATCGACGATTTGATTTTTCTTCGTCAAGAACCGTGTCCAGAATTGTCTGGCCGATTCGTCTGGCTGCTGAATGATGTGGCTTAGGTCATCGGCGTCTGGTGGTCGCACATATGTGCCTTGGAAGTTATCAAGGAATGCGGCCTCCAGGTCTTCCCAACACCCAATTGACTCTGCGGGCAAGCTGTTAAGCCAATGCTGAGCTGGTCCTTTAAGCTTGAGTGGGAGGTACTTGATGGCGTGGAGATCATCGCCGCGGGCCATATGGATGTGGAGAAGATAGTCTTCGATCCAAACCGCGGGGTCTGTTGTGCCATCGTAAGATTCGATGTTTACGGGTTTAAACCCTTCGGGGATCTGATGATCCATTACTTCATCAGTGAAGCATAGCGGATGTGCGGCGCCTCTGTATTGAGCAATATCGCGACGCAGCTCGAGAGAGCGCTGTCTGCTGTGCTCGGCCCGGCCAGGGTTATTGTATCCGGCGCGACGGTATTCGTCGTGGGTCGTAGAGCGCCCACGTGATCCATAGATGGATCTGGATTGCCTTGCTTTGTCCTCCAATATGTCTTGCAAGTCCGGCGCGTTCCCTCTTGGCTTCTTACGTTTGGAGCGATGCCGGGGTATGGTCTTAGCTGGGGGCCTGGATGCCTCTCTGTCACGACCACGGGGTGGTCGGTCAGCTATATCATGCGCTGGTGATGGAGGTATGTATGCTTCCTCCTCTAATCGGGGGAGCAGCTTGCGTCTTGGGTAACTTTTGGAGGGACGTTCGAGTTTGTACTCTTCGGCCGCGAGGACCTCGGTCCATCGATCGGCCAGCAGGTCCTGATCAGCTTGAAGCTGTTGCTGCTTTTTCTTTAAGCTGTTTGCTGTGGCGATAAGCCTGCGCTTGAAGCGCTCTTGTTCGACGGGATCCTCAGGTACGACGAATTCGTCATCGTTGAGGCTTGCTTCGTCTTCGGAGGGAGGCATATAGTTATGATCCTCAACCTCTTCGTCTGCCGCCCTCTCCTGAGGGCTTGCTTCTGCATCCTCCTGCGCTGAATCTTGCTGGAGGGGATTGTCTTTGGCACTCTCTGGAGTATTATTATCTCCTGTGCCGGAATCTCCATTCTTGCTATGGCGGGATTTAGAGCGGCGCCGCTGACGCTGGCGTTTGGGCTGCTTCTTTAAAGAGTCTGCCTCCACTGTTTCTTCGCCGTCCCCGTCTTTGAGGGTGTCCACCATGTATATGTCGTATCACGAGGTGGTCTTCCAGTGCCCTGTAGGCGCTGGTTCCTGTTCGTCTCCGGCATCGTCGTCCATAGCGTCGATGTCTTCGGAGTCGTAGTCTAGCATGTCGGTTAGATCGTCGACAGTGGCTACAAAGTGGGTGGTGGGTGGGCTCTGAATTTCTTCGTCGTCCGTACCCCAACCATCCTGGCCACAGTCCAGCCAGGACTCTCCCGATAATGAGAGGTGCTTTAATGAATTCAGGATATCGCCAAAAGGAGAGTATTGGAAGATGTCCGCGGCGGTGAATTCCATAACCGGCGCCCAATCCGGATCGATTGGTAGGGGCGCGGGAGGTTTGGAGTCCGGCGAGGAGTCCGCCGCCTCGGAATCACGAGTTTCGCAGGGGACAAGATTAGTGTTCGGCTCCATCGCCATGGATGTTGAAGCCCCCAGGGCGGCGTCTATCCACCGGCCCTCGATCTGGGTAATCGGCTCCGGGCTAATGTCCGAAGCGGACCCGTGTGCGGCCACCAAGCCACTGTTCGGTGGCAGAGCTAGATCATGCCCGTCGTCACAGTGCGGCGCGCTTGGCTGTGGCTCGAGTCCGTCGAAGATCAAGTCTCCGCGGACATCGGCCGTGAAGTTTAAGCTTCCACATCTGACCTGATGGCCAGGGGCGTAGCTTTCGATCTGCTCCAGATGGCCAAGTGAATTGGCCCGCAGTGCGAAGCTGCCGAATACGAAGATCTGTCCGGGGAGAAAAGTCTCACCCTGGACAGCGTTGTTGGTTGAAGATGCCATCAAGCCTATGGGTGACGACACAGAGGAACTCTCAATGAAAGCACCAATGTCGGTGTCAAAACCGGCGGATCTCGGGTAGGCGGTCCCGAACTGTGCGTCTAGGCGGATGGTAACAAGAGACGAGGGACACGATGTTTTTACCCAGGTTCGGGCCCTCTTGATGGAGGTAAAACCCTACGTCCTGCTTGATTAATATTGATGATATGGGTAGTACAAGAGTGGATCTACCACGAGATCAAGGAGGCTAAACCCTAGAAGCTAGCCTATGGTATGATTGTTGTAATGTATGTTGTCCTACGGACTAAAGCCCTCCGGTTTATATAGACACTGGAGGAGGCTAGGGTTACACAGAGTCGGTTACAATGGTAGGATATCTACATATCCGTATTGCCAAGCTTGCCTTCCACGCCAAGGAAAGTCCCATCCGGACACGGGACGAAGTGTTCAATCTTGTATCTTCGTAGTCTTGGAGTCCGGCGAATAATGATAGTCCGACTGTCCGGACACCCCCTAGTCCAGGACTCCCTCACCCGCCGTCAGATCCACCTCAAGCCGCGCCTCCCGACGATCCCTGTTACCGTTATCTCCATTGATTCTTGACGAGGAGAGCGCCCCTCCTGTTCATCTCGACCGCCAAGTCCCGTGCCTGCTGGCTTCCTTTGCTTCGTTCGACAGGACGAGCGTCGCCCCGTCATTGACTTGGTCCAGCGAAAGCATGGACGAGTGCCGCGTCGCCCGCGCGAGCCCTCCTTCGTCTTCGCCGTGGGCCGCCAGATCCACCGACCGGCCTCAAGGCCCGATGTGAGCAGCTTCCCCCGCGCCCTGGGCCAGATCTCTGTTTTGGCCCATGTCGTATTTTTTTCCCGTGGTGATTTTATCATTTTGTCCACAGAACCGTTGTTTTACAGAAAAACCCTCAATATTCATGCATTTAAAAATTCATCAACCGTGCATCGGATTAAAATGTTGTAAACATGTAAAATGCTTAGTTTTTCATCTAGTTTCATAATATGCTGTTTTCATCCATGTTCAAAATGTTTAAAATGCTCTTTGTGTTTATTTGCATAAATGCCATGTTAAAATGCTTTATTTCATAACTAAATAACCATAACTCCAATTTTAATACACTTTATATTTAAATGGGGTGGAAAAATGCCTAGTTTAACTTGGTGCACTTACTTTGCATGTCTAACAACTCTAAAATTATATAATAGGCAGAACAGTACCAAATTCGAAATATGCACATGGGGATTTTTCGGAATTGTTGTTTGTTGTTCCAGCCTCATTTAAACCTACCTAGCTAGGTAGTTTTATTATGCTTCACCTCTTGCCATGTTTAACAACATTTAATATTGTTGTGTACCTAAACGAGAGTGACCTAAATACTTACATGTGGTGTTTCGTCAATATGCAACTTGTTGCATATTGAGCTCCACTTAACTTGTAGTTTTGTTTGTTGCACTTTGCCATGCCATGCCTCTTTAAACCGGACATACATCATACTTGTTTGTGCATCATGCCATGATTATCCTTGTTGGTTTACCATGTTGTTTGCTTCTTTCCGATTTGCTTCTCTCGTTAGCTTCGGTTTCGCTCCGGAATTGAGAGGTTTCTTTCGACTATGTCCGTTTGTCTTCTTCATGGACACGTTCTTCTTCCTAGCGTGATTTCAGGCAAGATGACCACACCCTCGATATCACTTCTATCTTTGGTTTGCTAGTTGTTCACTCTATCGCTATGGTTGTGCTACCTACCACTTGTTTATCATGCCTCCCGTATTACCATGTCAAGCCTCTAACCATCCATTCCTAGCAAACCGTTGTTTGGCTATGTTACCGCTTTTGCTCAGCCCCTCTTATAGCGTTGCTAGTTGCAGGTGAAGATGAAGTTTGTTCCTTGTTGGAACATGGATATTTTGGAATATCACAATATCTCTTATTTAATTAATGCACCTATATACTTGGTAAAGGGTGGAAGGCTCGGCCTTATGCCTGGTGTTTTGTTCCACTCTTGCCACCCTAGTTTCCATCATACCGGTGTTATGTTCCTTGATTTTGCGTTCCTTACGCGGTTGGGTGATGAGGGAGTCCTGGACTAGGGGGTGTCCGGATAGCCGAACTATCATCGTCAGCCGGACTCCAAGACTATGAAGATACAAGATTGAAGACTTCGTCCCGTGTCCGGATGGGACTTTCCTTGGCGTGGAAGCCAAGCTTGGCAATACGGATATGTAGATCTCCTACCATTGTAACCGACTCTGTGTAACCCTAGCCCTCCCCGGTGTATATATAAACCGGAGGGATTTAGTCCGTAGGACGAACAACCATTACAACAATCATACCATAGGCTAGCTTCTAGGGTTTAGCCTCCTTGATCTCGTGGTAGATCCACTCTTTTACTACCCATATCATCAATATCAATCAAGCAGGAGTAGGGTTTTACCTCCGTCGAGAGGGCCCGAACCTGGGTAAAAACATTGTGTCCCTTGTCTCCTGTTACCATCCGCCTAGACGCATAGTTCGGGACCCCCTACCCGAGATCCGCCAGTTTTGACACCGACATTGGTGCTTTCGTTGAGAGTTCCTCTGTGTCGTCACCGATAGGCTTGATGGCTTCTTCAATCAACAACAACGCAGTCCTGGGTGAGGCTTTTCTCCCCGGACAGATCTTCGTATTCGGCGGTTCGCACTGCGGGCTAATTCACTTGGCCATCTGGAGCAGATCGAAAGCTACGCCCCTGGCCGTCAGGTCAGATTTGGAAGCCTAAACTTCACGGCAGATATCCGCGGAGACTCGATCTTCGACGGATCCAAGCCGCAGCCGAGCGTGCCGCACTGTCACGATGGGCATGATCTAACTCTGCCACCGGACAGTACCTTGGAGGCCGCACACGAATCCGCTCCGACCCATAGTCCGGAGCCGATCACGCAGCTCGAGGACAGGCGGCTGGACACCGCCTCGGGGGCTGCAACTTCCACGGTGATGGAGCCGAACACTGACATCGTCCCTTATAAAGCTCGTGACTCCGAGGTGCCGGACTCCGAACCTCCTGCGCCCCTGCCAATCGAATCCGATTGGGCACCGATCATGGAGTTCATCGCCGCGGACATCTTTCAACACTCACCCTTTGGCGATATCTTAAATTCGCTAATGCATCTCTCGCTATCCGGAGAGCCCTGACCGGACTACGGCTAGGATGGTTGGGATGTGGACAACGAAGGAATTCAAAGCCCACCCACCACCCACTTTGTAGCCACTATCGACGATCTAACAGACATGCTAGATTACGACTCCGAAGACATCAACGGTATGGACGATGATGCCGGAGACAATCAAGAACCAGCGTTCACCGAGCATTGGAAGGCCACCCCAACCCATGATGTATATATGGTGGACACCCCAAAAGGAAGCGATAACGAGGACCAACGGGGCGCGGCAAAGGATAATCCCACCGACAAACAACCAAAACGGCGACGCAGACGCCGCCCTGAGTCCCGCCTCGACAAAAACAGCGCTCCTAATGACCCAGCAATAGAGCAGGGCAAACCAGTGGACGACGAACATGCAACCAAGCAACCGTCCGAACAGGACGAATTGGATAATCAATCCATGCCCGGTGAAACCAACAGTCCAGACGACCTCATGCCGGACACAGCACCGGAGCACAAAAGACTCGTCGCCACTGCAAGAAGTCTGAAGAAGGAAAAACAGAAGCTCAAAACAGCGGAAGACATACTCAGAATGAGGTGGAGCAATGTGCTCAAAACCGCAGACAAATACGGCAATGGCCATCAATCAAAGAGCTACCCGAAGCGCAAGCTGCTGCCAGAATTTGACGAGGAAGCCATAGAGCCACCACAGTCAAAAATTAAAGAAGCCGCCTGGCCGGATAGACGGCCAGATGACAGGCCAAAAGCGACAAGCGAGGCCGCAAACAAGCCAACACATGATCCTGGGAAAACAGACGGCCTAGCCAGGTCCATTTACGGGCCAAAAAAGGGGGCCCCAGGAAGCAACACAACACGCCAAGTGTTCGAACACAGTGGCACACCGAAATACAGGGGCGCCGCACACCCACTATGGTTTCACCAATGAGGTGCTGGATCATGAACTTCCAGCAGGGTTTAAACCCATAAACATAGAGGCTTATGACAGAACAACAGACCCTGGAGTCTGGATAGAAGATTACATACTACACATACACATGGCTAGAGGAGACGATCTCCATGCCATAAAATATCTACCCCTCAACCTCAAAGGGCCAGCTCGGCATTGGCTCAAAAGCCTCCCAGAAAACACCGTTGGAAGTTGGGAAGAGCTCGAGGACGCGTTCAGAGCAAATTTTCAAGGGACTTATATCCGCCCACCGGATGCAGACGATCTAAGTCACATAACTCAACAGCCCGGAGAGTCAGCGCGCAAATTCTGGAACAGGTTCCTTACCAAAAAGAACCAAATAGTCGACTTTCCGGACGTAGAAGCCTTAGCAGCTTTTAAACACAACGTCCGAGACGAATGGCTCGCCAGACACCTCGGCCAAGAGAAGCCGAGGACAATGGCCGCGCTAACAAGCCTCATGACCCGCTTTTGCGCGGGGGAAGACAGCTGGCTAGCAAGATGCAGCACCAGCGACTCGAGTACATCCGAGATCAGAGATGGAAACGGAAAATCACGGCGCAGAAAGTATCAGCGCCAGAATAAAGAAAAAAGCCCAAAGAACACGGCGGTCAACGCCGGATTCAAAAGCTCGCGGCCAAACAATAAAACACTGCCTCTTAAGGATAACAGTGACGAGCTCTCCAACTTAAACAAAATTTTGGATCGGATATGCCAAATCCACAGTACCTCCGGAAGGCCTGCAAACCACACCCACCGAGGTTGTTGGGTTTTCAAACAGTCCGGCCGACTCAACGCCGAACACAAGGGGCTCGACGCACCAAGCGAGGATGATGATGAACCCCACTAGCAGAGCACCGGAAAACAAAAGACCTTCCCACAAGAAGTCAAAATAGTAAACTCACTTCATGTGATATTACGGAAAAACAGTGCGGCACCAGCTAAAATAAGTGCCGCACGGTCCACCCCAGCGGAACCTCGGAGTTGGATGTCAAAACCAATCACCTTCGACCACCTGGATTATTCCAGAAGCATTCGAAATGCAGGATGGACTGCCCTGATATTGGATCGTAAAATCGACGGACTACAATTTACACAAGTCCTGATGGACGGCGGCAGCGATTTAAACCTACTATATCCGAACACAATCCGCAAGTTGGGGATAGACCTTACTAAAATTCGACATAGCCACACTTCCTTCAAAGGAGTGACGCCAGGCCCTTACGCCAAGTGCACAGGCTCCGTATTACTAGAAGTTGTGTTCGGGTCACCGGACAACTTCCGACGCGAAAAGCTAATCTTTCATGTTGCCCCATTCAAAAGTAGCTATCAAGCACTATTGGAACGTGAAGCTTTTGTCCGCTTTAACGCAATACCACATTACGCGTATCTTACACTTAAAATGCCCGGTCCACGTGGCATCATTTCACTAAGAGGGTCATTCAAAGACCCCAGACACGGCTAGACGAGTCCGGCATAAATAAGCTAGGGGCTCCCTAGCCGCACACCCCTTCACAAGGGGCTGTGCATATAAGCAACAATGAGCTAATATAGGCTCAGCTTTATTAATTTATTTTATTTTTTATGAACTTTTTGCACGATTTCTTTTGAAACTAAGTTCCTCTCTTTTTACAGATGAACAACGTGCACACCCGTCCAGGATACGGCACAACGGAGACACAGGCGCAGACGTGCAGTAGGGACCCGTTTCAAGGATTCTTTTCAGATTAAGACCCTGTGTAAACCTTTTTTCCTGTCTCTTGTTGCTATAATCCCCTGGTTTTTTATTATAACCAGAGAGGAGACTGACGTTTTGGCATCGGCCGCGTCAGAGGACCTCGCCTGTACCTGGACACTAGGGGCTTAGGGCATTGTTCTGCCCGTTATCATAAAGACCGAACACCTTAGGGAGTGTTCGGCGTCTCGAGTTAGGCCTTATATTCATCAGCTCTGAATCATGTCTTTGGTCAAATGTTGGGTTTGCCCGGCTCCTGTGTTTTGCTGCCTTACGTTCCGTATCATCGGCTAACGCGGCACCAGGAGAACTACTGCGATTGTGCCCCAGTTCGGCTGGGCGAGCACCTCAGTAGAGAAAGCCGAAAACTGACTGTCATGATACAGCGAGAGACTGGTCAACCACTCGATCGACCACAAGAATGTTTAGAATTCCTCCGCTTTGATGAAGGACCGTTTCCCGGTCAGGCACATACGCGCCCCGAATTCGGATAGCGCGGTGCCTCCAGGGGCTATATCGTAGCCCCACCCTCGAACTCCATTGGCTAAGTGAAAGTGATAAAGCATTATAGTCTGGTTGCCTCGTTTTCTACGCTACCACCTCCTTAACAGGACCGAGATGTCGGATTAAGTGTGAAAATGTGCTATTTTTGCGAACACCCCCGCACCTTGTGCATGGGGGCTGAAGCCGACGACTGCCATCTTTCAGGTTATACATACGTATACATAAACGGCCGCACAAGAGATAATTCAATACTTGAACGCACAAGTACAAAAAGCGCCTACATCATAAAGATTGTTTTATAAAATTAAAACGTTCATTCGAATGTGACACTTTTCGAGCACTGCAACTCTATTACACGAGCACCACGTAGAACTTCCCCAAAATAGTGCTCGGCGGGTAACCGGCTTTTGTCCGAGCCCTGGGTCGCAACAGCGGTGGCATCCATCTCTATCCAATGTGTCTTCACACGGGCGAGGGCCATCCGCGCACCCTCTATGCAGGCCGACCGCTTCGTCACCTTGATATGCAGCACCGCCCCAAGAAATTGATGCAATAAGCCAAAATAGATCGTCGGCTTGGGCCTATCCGGCCAGACATGAGTCACGATATCCTTCATGGCTAGTCCGGACAACCTATTTAGCTCAGCCCATTCGGCCAATCGATCGGTCAGCGGAAGTGAACGATCCGGACTATGGAATTGAGACCAAAACAGCTCTTCCGTCTTGTGATCCTTCTGACTTCGGAAGTGCACAACGGCATCCGCCGCACTCGCCGCTAAGTACATATAAGGATCCTCCGGACCCCACAGCTGGCCAAGCTAGGCATACTTTGGATCCATAAACATGCGGCGCAGCAGAAAAGGCTTGCCAGCCACAATGTCTCCAGCCTGGTACAGCTCCTCCTTTATAGCCCGCATTGCAGAACGGGCATCCTTGGCTTCGGCGGTGGCCTTCCCCAGGTCTTCTCGCTCCGATAGGCGCTCCTTTTCAAGAGCCTCATTGCGGTCGATAGCATCCTTTAACCTAACGGCCATTTCGGCCTTCTCTTCCCTGCTTCGGCAGTGTGCAGCCCTTTCGGCTTCTAACTCCTCGGCCGCCCTCGAGGCAGCCGCATTACTTCTTCTGGCCTGCTCCTTGGCTTGAGCAAGTTAGGCCCGAAGGCTCTCCACAGCAGCGGCACCATCTGCGTCAAGCACACATATTGTAAGAGGTGGCCTTCGGCTCCCTTACTAGGTGACCACGGAGAAACAACTTACCTTGCGACTCGTCAAGTCGCTTGTTGACTAGGGCGATGTCCGCATCCGCAACATCGAGTTGCCTCTTTAGTTCAGCAACTACATCAGTCCGGCTGGCCCCCGGACTATCCACCACCTGCATAGGAAAGGCGACAATTAATACCTGTGATTTTGATCCTCGGCACGCTGTCGCTTTCGACAACCTACCGAGCCTCAGGGGCTACTATCTATATAGGGCGCACCTCATGTGCAAAACTGTCAAACAGGTGTGTCATTTTTACGTACCTCAAACCCCGCCAGCAAACTCCTGACGGCATTACGCAATCCGCTTTCGGCGGACGAAATCCTTCCTATCACCATACTCATCAATGCATGGTGATCTTCTGAGATAGACGCCCTCTCAAGCAGATCCTTCAGCTCCCCCGGCCGAACACCAGTTGGCGCCAAACTATCCGGCTTTGCCGGACTCAGGGATACCCTCCGTGATGACACTTCAGGCTCGTCCGTGATGACGGAGGCGTCTCGCTCTCCACCATCTCCGGACGAAGATCCCCCGAAGACGAGCTCATCTGAGAAGGTCGGAGATCCGAACTACAAGGTAAAAATTTGGTTATCCTCAGAAGCACAAATAGGGATGTCTCTTATTACCGAGCTCTCTTTCTTCTACTTACGGCTCGCTGGAGGGCTGATGCTTTAGGGGAGACTGTGCGGCCGGGGCCTCCCCGGATGCAGGACCCTCTGGTGAAGACTTCTTCCCCCGCTTAGGGGCTTTGGCCTCCGGGTCTCCAGAGGCGGTCCTCTTCTCCCCTTGGAGGGAGGGATTCTCGATCCCCCCTTTTTCAAGAGCCTCCTCGGGCGAGGCGGTAGCTCCCTTATTTTCCCCTCCGCCTTCTTCTGAAGGCGCAACCTCCAGCATCTTGACCAGCACGGGATCCGGCGCGGTCTCTGGGAGGGGGGCCGGACACCGTATCAGCTTTGCTTGTGCTATCCACTCCTATTAAAGGACAACGGGTTAAAAGGCAAATTGTAGAAAGGCAAACAAACAGTGTGTCCGAACACTGAGCTACTTACTTGAGTATCCGGGCGATTGCAGCTTAGGCCAGCGTCCTCGGTCAATTCCGGACACACCTCCCGTGATCCGAAGAACAATTTGTACATCTCCACGGGTGTTGTACCCTTGAAGTGTTGGAGAATCCGCGGTCCCTCTGGATTGAACTCCCATAGCCGGAGAGGACGGCGTTTGCAGGGCAAGAGACACCTAATCAGCATAACCTGCATCACCACAACCAGATCGATCTCCCCCGCCTGGAGGTCTTGAATCCGGCCCTGCAATAAGGGCACGTCTTTTGACGGCCCCCAATTGAGCCCTTGGTTGACCCACGACATCAACCGTCGAGGAGGTCCCGAGCGGAATACGGGCGGCGGCTTCTACCTGCTGCCCTTCGGAGCGGTGATATAGAACCACTCCTGTTGCCATAAGCCAAGCTCCTCTTGGAAGGAGCCCTCGGGCCACGAGGCATCGGCCCTTCTACTCACAGCCGCCCCGCCGCACTCTGCTTGACGCCCCCCGATCATCTTCGGCTCCACATTGAAGGTCTTCAGCCACAGGCCGAAGTGGCGGGTGACGCGGAGGAAGGCTTCGTAGACAACAATGAATAAGGAAATATGGAGGATGGACTCCGGAGCCAAGTCATGGAATTCCAACCCATAGTAGAACATGAGCCCTCTCATAAAAGGATCCATCGGGAAGCCTAAACCCCGACGGAGGTGGGACACAAAGACGACGTACTCGCCGGGCTCGGGGGTGGGGATGGCCTGCCCTTCGACAGGCAGCCTGTGCAAAATCTCGTAAGACAGGTACTTGGCCTCTCGCAGCTTTAGCACGTCCTCCTCCATGACGGAGGAGGGCATCCACTGGCCCTTAAGGTCGGAGCCGGACATTGTTGAAGGTCCGAAGCACTCGAATCTGGGGCTCTGGGTGTTGGAACTTGGAGCAAGGAGAAGATTCGATGGAGGATTGAAGAAAAGAAACGAGCCTTGGTCCTGTTATAAAGAGGGATAATACCAAGAGCCATCTCCGTGACCGTTCGGGACTCGCCTTCGATAGAGGGGGCGTGGCGACGGGCGCGGTTGGGTTACCCACGTCCGTATTGATGAGAATCCCGGAATAAGGGGAACACGATCTCTGCTTCGACAAGACGTGCCAAGGAAACCGCTTGCTAAACGCGCTGAGGTCGTATAATAAAAAGCGATTCAAGTAAAGGCTTGGTAGTGGCGTGACGTCACGCTACAAGATACGTCAGCAGATCGAACCTGTGTACATGATATTCTCTCTGCGGTGGAATGTGGAAATTATTTTGCAGAGCCGGACACTATCCTGGTGTTCGCAATCTTCTATGAATTATTTGGAGGAGGAACCCGCCTTGCAATGCCGAACAATATGCGCGGCGGACTCATCATCATTGAAGCCTGGTTCAGGGGCTACTGAGGGAGTCCTGGATTTGGGGGTATCCGGATAGCCGGACTATCATCGTCAGCCGGACTCCAAGACTATGAAGATACAAGATTGAAGACTTCGTCCCGTGTCCGGATGGGACTTTCCTTGGCGTGGAAGGCAAGCTTGGCAATACGGATATGTAGATCTCCTACCATTGTAACCGACTCTGTGTAACCCTAGCCCTCCCCGGTGTCTATATAAACCGGAGGGATTTAGTCCGTAGGACGAACAACCATTACAACAATCATACCATAGGCTAGCTTCTAGGGTTTAGCCTCCTTGATCTCATGGTAGATCCACTCTTGTACTACCCATATTATCAATATCAATCAAGCTGGAGTAGGGTTTTACCTGCATCGAGAGGGCCCGAACCTGTGTAAAAACATCGTGTCCCTTGTCTCCTGTTACCATCCTCCTAGATGCACAGTTCGGGACCCCCTACCCGAGATCCGCCGGTTTTGACACCGACAGGTGATTTATGGGACCCCCTTGATAGTTCGCTTTGAATAAAACTCCTCCAGCAAGGCCCAACCTTGGTTTTACCATTTGCCACCTAAGCCTTTTTCCCTTGGGTTTTCGCGACCCCGAGGGTCATCTTTATTTACCCCCCAGGCCAGTGCTCCTCTGAGTGTTGGTCCAAACTAGAGCCCTTTCGTTGTACGGACTGCCCATCCGTTGTGCCCCTGAGAACGAGATATGTGCAGCTCCTATCGGGATTTGACGGCACAGTCGGGTGGTCTTGCTGGTCTTGTTTTACCTTTGTCGAAATGTCTGGTAAACTGGGATTCCGAGACTAATCGGGTCTTCGTGGGAGAAGGAATATCCTTCATTGACCATAAGAGCTTGTGATGGGCTAAGTTGGGACACCCCTGCAGGGTATTATCTTTCAAAAGCCGTGCCCACGGTTATGCGGCAGGTGGGAATTTGTTAACGTCCGGTTGTAGAGAACTTGATAGTTGACTTAATTAAAATGCATCAACCGCGTGTGTAGCCGTGATGGTCTCTTTTCTGCGGAGTCCGGGAAGTGAACACGGTTTGGGTTATGTATGAACGTAAGTAGTGTTAGGATCACTTCTTGATCACTTCTAGCTTCTCGACCGATGCGTTGCTTCTCATCTCTCTCTTACTTGCGTATGTTAGCCACCATATATTCTTAGTTCTTGCTGCAGCTCCACCACCTTACCCCTTTCCTACCCATGAGCTTAAATAGTCTTGATCTCGCGGGTGTGAGATTGCTGAGTCCTCGTGACTCACAGATTCTACCAAAACAGTTGCAGGTGCCGAGGATACCAGTGCAAGCGATTCAACCAAGCTCAAGTGGGAGTTCGACGAGGACCTTGGTCATTACTATGTTTCGTTTCTGGATGATCAGTAGTGGAGCCCAATTGGGACGATCGGGGATCTAGCAATTGGGGTTATCTTCTTTTCATTTGGATTTGACCGTAGTCGGTCTATGAGTGTATTTTGAATGATGTATGAATTTATTTATGTATTGTGTGAAGTGGCGATTGTAAGCCAACTCTCTTTATCCCATTCTTGTTCATTACATGGGATTGTGTGAAGATGACCGTTCTTGAGACAAAACCTACAATGCAGTTATGCCTCTAAGTCATGCCTCGACACGTGAGAGATATAGCCGCATCGTGGGCGTTACAAGTTGGTAATCAGAGCGATCCCCAACTTAGGAGCCCCCTGCTTGATCGAATCGCTGGTGTTGTTGAGTCTAGAACAAATTTTTTTTTGAGCCTTAGGGTTAATATATATCGGAGAGTAGGATTCTTTTTACTCCTCAGTCCCCTTCATCGCTCTAGTGAGGCCTTCTGACGTAGATGTTTTGTCTTTCCTCTCCTCAAATTTCACTAAATTTTTTTAGGATCACGCGGGTATCTTGGGATCGTTCCGATATTCTTGTGACGAGAACATTGTTCTTGGTGCCTCCTGACATTTAGGGGTTGTGGCAGTGTCCCGGGGAGTTGAGCTCCTAGGTGTTGTCGTCATAATTTTATCATTGCAGTTCTGCAATACCTGCGTTTTGCCGACATCGAAAATCTCTTTTATGCAGTTGTTGGTGAGATAACCTCAATGCCACCCAGTACTAGGGAGTTCGGGAGTATTTCCATAACTCGTATAACGGATGCTTTTTGAAGGTTGAGGTACATGATTTCCGGAGTTTTCTTGGTTATGTGTTGACGGATGGATACAGCTGGATGTAGGGATTGTTAGTTTGGGTGAGATATATTGCTTCCCCTGTATCCCCAACACCAGATTGCATAACCAGAAAGTTTCGGGAGTTTTATAGGTGGGAATTCAAGTAGCTCCTAGAATATCTTTCCAACAGATGCATGATATGGGATTGGGTAAATCTCTATCATATGTATTAGTTCCGGCTTATTATGCAAGCCAATCCTTTGTTTTGGTTTTATTTCTGGTATTCGTGTTGCTTCGAAGTCAAATGTTGAATCCATACCTTCCATAAACGGTGTTCTCATATTGCTACGTGAATACTAATCCTTCTTGATTTTTTGACTATAAACAGTAGGGTAAAACCCCACTGCAATTTTTATATTATAGAGCAAAGAAACAAGTAGTCTTATAGGCTTGAGGTAAGCGTACAGAAAGAAAGAAAAAGAGAAAATAAAAAAACTAGAAACTAGAAACTAGAACTAGAAAGAGGGGGGGCTAGGAAGAAAATAAAAAAAGGAAATTACAGCAGGGCCTCAAGCCACAGATTGAAATGACTCTCATGCTTCTTCTTCATTCTGAACCTTAAAAGCTTTAGCTCCTCCAGGAAAATGAACTTCCATCCTTGAAAAGATGGGGCAATGTTTTCAAAAAAATTATTATTTCTGGTTATCCATATGGCCCATGCACCAAGAATGATGATCTCCATGTAAAAGGGGTAATTTAGTTTGTCCTTTAGGTCTTGGAATGCTTCCAGCACTGACAGATTTGGTGTTCTTGTTGGACAAATAAAGTCCCAGCATTGTTGCACAAATGGGCATCCCCAAAAAAGATGATGAAGTGTTTCCTCCTGTTGACAGTCACTAACTGCACAGTTGTATGCTTCTAGAACAAAATTCTTTCTTCTAAGCAGGTTTCTTGTGTTAACTCTGTCATGAAGTAGTTGCCAAAAAAAAACTTTATGCTTTGGCTGACATGAGCTTTGCCAGATCCAATTGAAATGAGGAGGTGTTTTCTTGTGACCTATTAACACTTTATATGCTTTGATTGAGGAGTATATTTCATTTCCCCAGATATAAATCCATGTGTCTAAAGATCCCAGAAATTCAGATTGCCTCATAGAGATGCAAATGTACTCCATTTCTAAGCATTCCTCATATGCATCTGTTGTCAATGGTAGAAAGAAAAGGTCTTGAAGGTACTCTGTATGCAATACCTGTTGTATGTTCAACTGTGGATTTCTCACAAAGGAGTATAGGTGGTGGAATTTGTGTTTGAGTACAGCCTGTTGCCATAGATCATCCCAAAAATAAGCACTGACCCCATCTCCCACATTACATCTAGCAATAGCTTTGTAATGATCCAGAAGTGCCAAGTTTGATTTCCACCAAAAAGAACCCACCATGTTGTCTCCTGGCAATTGCCCATCTGTAGTATGTTTCCCAAATCAAGTTGACCCATGGTATGTCATGTCTGTTGAAAAATTTATGCAAATTCTTCATTAGCAGGGTTTTGTTATGGGTATATATATCCAATACACCTAGTCCTCCCTGATCTTTGGGTCTACACACAGTGGTCCAAGCTACTAAAGCAGGCCTACGGTCTTCCATGTCCGGGCCTCTCCAAAGACAGTGCCTAAGGTATTTTACTATCTATTTCTTTATAGTGACTGGGATATCCAGACATGTCATGACGAATACTGCCAAAGAAGTTAACACTGACTTGACCAGCAGCAATTTTCCAGCCTGTGTCATGAAGATAGGTATGCCTGCCAACCTTTTAGCAATCCTGTTGACTAGAGGTAAACATTATTGCACAGTGGGCTTGTATATTCCCAATGGAAGACCAAGGTAATTGAAAGGGAAGTGTCCTCTAGCACATTGTAGTGTGTTTGTGAATAGTTCAACCCTGTCTTCATTAATGTTTAGAGGAACCAGAAATGACTTCCCATAATTCACTTTGAGCCCTGTAGCAGAAGCAAAAGTGTTGAGTAAAGCTTTCAGATAGAAGAGTTGCCTAGTATCTGCTTGCATAATCACCAGAGTGTCATCTGCATACTGCACAATTGGGAAATGTGGACAAGAGTTCACTTGCAGTGGTGTAGAGAGTAAGTTTAGCCTCATTGATTTGTTAAGAATAGATTGTAACAGATCAGCTGCCAGCACAAATATTAGTGGAGAGTAAGGATCTCCCTGTCTTACTCCTCTTTTGATGTAGAATTTTTTCCCTAGGACTCCATTCAGTAATACAGAAGACGTCGCTGTTGAAAATAGACTTTTCATCCAAGAGATCCATCTGTCACCAAAACCTTTGGCCTTAAAAATGTCAAATATTGCTTCATGCTCAATTGTATCAAATGCTTTTTCAAAATACAGTTTAATAACTAAAATTTCCTCCCTGGACTTGTGGCATTGGTGAATATATTCATAAGCCCATCCTAAGCAGTCCTGTATCACCCTGTCTTTGAGGAAGCCATATTGATTGATATGCACCATCTGCAGAATTACCCTTTGCAATCTATTTGCCAGAAGTACCGTAATGATCTTGAGCACCCCATTAAGCAGAGAAATGGGTCTAAAGTCATTTGGAGTAATTGGCACTTCTTTTTTAGGAATAAGGGTGATGAAAGATGAGTTAATGCTCTCAAGGTTGACATTCCCAGCATGAAAAGCCATTATAAGTTCAATGACATCTAATTTTATTATATCCCAGCAAGTCTTGAGAAACTTATTATTGAAACCATCAAGACCAGGTGATTTATCATTAGGCAAATTCTTGACCTCATCCTCAATTTCATCTAGAGTGAAAGGTTTTTCCAAGTCAATGAATAGGAGTGGATCTACTGTATGTTCATACAAGTCCTCTAGATTAAAGTGCATAGAATGCCCATTGGTCTGACCCAATCTACTCTTAAAAGCCTCCCATAGAATTGCTGCCTTTCCTTCATGGTCAGTGACTTCAACTTGGTCCCTGTTTACCAGCATAGAAATTTGATTGTGTCTGTGGTTAATAGAGGCTTTTGTGTGAAAGAATTTGGTGTTCTCATCCCCAAATTTGACCCTTTAATTTTCCCTCTTCGCTTCCAATAAATTTTTTGATTGTTGAGCACTGTCAATAAGAATTCCTTCAGTATATTCTTGCAATTTGTTTCAAACACTGACAAAGCCATGTATTCCTCAATTAAGTCCCAAAGGAAAATAATATCATTCAACTCTGCAATCTGCTTTTTGTGACACGATAAGGATTTAGCCCAAAGTTTTAGTGCTCTTCTGACATTCTTGAACTTAGCATTAATCTTTTTAGCATAATCAGTGTGACCCACTGGGATGTTCCAAGCATCATGAACCACTTGCTTGAAGGAGCTGTGGCTGAGCCAGTAATTTTCAAACCTAAACACTTTGGACTTTGGAATTGATGTACCAATCTTTATCATACATGGGAGGTGATCAGATATGGGTTTAGCCATGGGTAGTGCAGTAGAGTCTGGATAACTGGTCATCCAGGCAGCATATGTGAACCAATCTAGCTTCTCTAGTAGGGGATTGTCCTGCATGTTACTCCAGCTAATCTGTCTGCCTTTGAGGGGTAGCTCAATTAAACAATTCACTGATGGCTTCATTAAACATAAGCATTTCATTAACATCACCTTCAGATTTATTTCTGTCATCAGGCTTTCTAATGAAATTGAAATCACCCATGATAATCAAGTCCACATCACTAGGCATTTGAATATTTCCAAACCATTCAATAAACACAATATTTTCTTCATGATTGCAGGGGCCATAAATGTTTGTGAGAATCCAAGACTTGGAGGAGGTGTTGCATGTGAACTGAATGGATAATGAAAATTTATTTTGAAACATCAACTCTCCAGTAAATAAGTCCAAGCAGTGAGGATGCCACCCGACGCCCCAGTGGAGGGTAAGTATTCAAATTTATTGAATCTCTGAGGGCAAACTTTATGAATATATGTTAAATCAAAGATCTCTCTCTTTGTTTCCTATAAACACACAAATACTAGCTGCACTTTCTTCCACTTTTTTTTATAGCTAACCACTTGTCTGAAGAATTAATACCTCTCACATTCCAGTTCAGTATATTCCAGGTTCTGTTGTTATTCATTAAAAACCAGACTTATGTGCCCTTGAACACCCAGGTCCAGCCCCTAGTGTCTATCCCAAGTTAATTTTCTTTGATTCACAGATAAAACAGTTGTCATACAAGCAGGCCCATCATACAAACACTTCACATGGTTGGAGTGACTTCCATGCCCTAGCAACAAGTAATTCATAAGAAAAAGGATAGCAGCAAAGGGAATATCACATTTTATCTCCATAAGAGAGCAGCACAGTTTGCACATCAATCCATTACATCCAGGGAACAAAAGATAACCAAGCACTATGGAACAAGTTTTGGGCTTAGGAATTTTTGCAGTCATAAAGAAAGGACATTCCAAAAGAGAACAACAGGACACTCTGCTATTCCAGCTCATCTGGTATGGTCTTGTCATCATCAAACAATCTTTGATGTGCTGTCCTGCCCAGTGACCTTGGACACCTTAGCCACCTCCTCCTGCCCCTTCTTTTTAGGCTTCTTGGACAGCTTTCCATGCAGCTCCTCCTCAGCAACCTTACAGAAAGACTTAGTTAGGTTTTTCACCACAGAATTCTGAATAACAGGTGGGATTGCATTACAGGGCAAACAAGATCTAGTATCACAAGATTTTCTCCTATAACCTATGTTATCTTTCTTAATCCTGTCACTCCTTCTTACCTTAGTCTCAACTAGAGGCTCCTTGTCCCTTCTCTTCCTTGAGATAGCCTCCCCAAGTGGGAGAAATTTGTTTGGGGATACTTGCTGTAGAGGGCTTCCTGCTCCACTGGAAGAGTGTGTTGCTCGACTAACACCTTCATTTTCTTTTCCCAGCCCAGGATGAAATCCTTGCAAGTTGGTGCCTGGGTAGTAGAGCATCCATCAGGTATATGAAATAGCATAGTTTCCTCTTGTTTGCAATTGGCATTCAATATTTTCCATACATCAGACTTTAGTAAGTGCATTGTCCAACTAAATTTATCAGGGGTTAACAACAAATGTATTATGAAGTTGAACCAACTTACTGGTATTTCAATATTGAAAGTGTTCTCAGCTCCTTGAGCTACTGGTGAAAAATGCTTAATCTAGAGTCCAATACCTTCTTCAAACATTAAATGAGATCCATCAATAATTTCCACAGCATGGTTCTGAGCTAGTTCATGTAAATCAAACATAGTAGGAGAGCTTGGCAATGAGAACGTTCCATAGTTACCTATATTGTTATGGTCTATAGATGTGCCAACATATGGAATTGGTACATCTTCCTTGCCCTTCTCATCCGGAAGCAGATTGTGGGTAGAAGGATCTTTTCCTGCCTCACTCTGACTGACTGTGTTTCTGTCAGACACAGGAATTTCAGCAACTACACTTTCTTCCCTAACATTGTGCCAATCATTCAAGTGATTTATCTGCAGGTCCAATGGTGCTTCAGTATCCTGTACCTGAGGTATCAAAGCAGGCTCCAAAACTGGATTCTACTGCTGAACATTTTCCAAATTGTTCTGAGGCACCTGTTCCTCGTCTTCTTCAATTGCATTATAAGCCAATGCAATGTTTAACAGCCCTTGACCAACTTGAGGGGCTAGAATTCCCTGATTGACTTCTTCACTTGTAGAGTGTGTCAGAGAAAGCAAACCATCAGATAGGGATACAATTGTTGTAATGCTGCTATTAGGTGCACCCTCCTCTGGCAATACAGGAATGACAACTTGCTGTTGCTGTGGCTGGAAAGGCTCAGGTTGGGGAAAAGCCCAATGTTGTTCCTGCTCTGCTTGCTCTTCCCAAGCATCCCAGTCCTCATTTTGGGCATGGATCCTTCTTGATCATCGAGGTTGTCATGTTAATTCTTTTCAACCGGCGTGCTTCTCTTCGAGATGATCCCATCATTCTCCCAGCCGCATGATCATTTCTAAGTTTTCTCAACGGTGTCCATTCCATCTGCCCCAAGTTGCCTTTGTTCTCCCGCCCTCCCACCCTATTCTGCAAGGACTCATATATTTTAATCAAGTATCCATTTTTTCATGTGAAGTCTCTTCACTCTTTTCAATCAATGTTCTTATCCAGTGATTCTCAGGAAGATACTAACGGAGCTTCAAGTTTATTATTCTTCGCTCTCTTTTCTTCTCCGGTGGATTCAATTCAAGCTTTCAGTGTTGATCACATTCCTTTCCCCGTGTCAAATGCTTTCTCATGCCAGTGCACCTCTCAATGACTCACCTCTTGCTATTCATTTGTTCTGGAGTGTTGAAGATATCTCAGAAGATTTGTGTTACCATTCTTAATCCATTCAAGGTATTTGGAGATTGTTATCTCATTCATGTCATTTAATTCAACCGGTGCAATCCCATCTTTTCAATCAATCATTCAACAGTGTATCTTTTCAGTGGGCCCTAACCCACAGGTCTTTTTCCAGGATCTTACCTGACTCTTCTAATTTTCCTGGAGCTATTCTCAAATTCATTTCAAAGTTTCACGTAAGAATGAATTTTCATCAGTCAGCTACCTTCTCCAAGGTCGCTTTCAAATTCTTTTCATCTTTGGCTCAACCTTTCCTCTTTTAATCCTTCCGGAGTGCCTCAACAATTCATGGTGGTTCTCATCTTCATTCTCAACATTTGAAGTCCGAAGAAGGAGTTCTCTTAAATCTTGCTCCATTCTCTTCAAAATTCATGGTTCTAGCTTGATGCCATCCCCTCATAATTGTTCTCGATTGTGAGAATTCTTTTCACCCATCCAGAGCAATTCATGAGTCTTTTCAGTTTGATTCTCTGGAGCCCATCATCTCAGAATTATTCATTCTCAACTTGTAGCTATTGTTCTCCAAATCTTATCAGTGAATCGTTCAAATATCCTCTAATCAGTTCATGATCTCTTCGTTCTCATGTATCTAGATCCCCTCAAGTATCTTCATTCGTTTTCCAATTCTTCCCGGTGAATTGTGCCTTTTCTACTTTCATTTTCAATTCTTACGGTGGTTCATTCAAGATTTCACTTCCTTCGTTATCATATTAATTCATTCGTTGTTGCAATCCTACCGATGGTTCGGGAAGACCTTCCCAAGTTTGCGCTATATCTCACTTTAATCATTTTCAACGCGAATAAGTAGTATGCAAATCCAATGCTTCTCACCAATTTAAATTGGTGAAGGATACTCATAACATAATTCTTATTCTTGTTTCATCCAAGTGATTAATACTTTCCTTCAGAGTTTGTTGAGGAGGAATAAATTCTTGCTTCTTGTTGTTCATCTTTCTTTCGGAGTTCCAACTTTTCCGCATTATCTCGTCGCAAAGCTCACCTAAATCATCGTAAGGCTTCACCTTGTGTTCTCAACTTCTCTTTCTTTTTATCATCCTTTTATTAACGAAGTTCTTCATGGAGGCTCTACATGGTGGTTCGTCAAGGATTCTTTTCGTTCTTCAGTAATTCTTCAAGATTTCTCTTGAAGTTATGATCCGCCAAGCTATACTCAAAAGTAAACATGGTGCTCAACACATGTTTTGTTTTGAGGCGTTCAAGTATTCTTCTTCTTGCATTTTGAAGTGCAATTATTTCTACCTTATTTTTGAGGTGGTGTTATATCATTCTTGACAATTTCCATTCATGTTTCGCGATTCACATGTTGTTAAGAATGAGGTATTTTAAATCCATCAATCTCTTTGTTGGAGTTATCTTCGTATAGATTTCACTTAAATCCATCAATCTCTTCACATTGTGGTGTCTATCGATAATCCAAGTTTCCACCTATTCTCGTGGTGAAAGAAGTTTTTCATCTCTTTGGTGCTCTCAATCAAATCAATGGTTTCCATTAGTGGCCGGTTGTCACCTCATAGTCTTGAGATGTTTCCCATAAACCCACTACAAGCTTACTCGTTCCGTTGTTGGTTTTTCCAACAATTCCGTTCTAACCTTCTTGGAAGGGTGCTTTCCAAGATCATTTGTGGAAGAAGTTGGCATTTTCTTCTCCATTCTTTTATTCCAATGATCTATCTTCTATTCTTTCTTCTGGAGGCATGGTGTTGTTGCTCTCTTCACTCATCATCTCGAATTGTGAGGATCGTGTTATTTTCATGCTTATCCATTTAACCGGAGTGTTGTCGTAATTGCTCTTTATCGCTCCTTGTACATCTCGTTTCAACCAGAGTGGTTCCAATTCCTACTTGTCCATTCTACTCATCATGCATAGCTTTGCAACCTCCAAGGTTCACATGGTGTTCCTTGTTTCTATTTTCTACCGCAGTACCCTCAAGGTTCTTTGGTTTCACTGATTTGTCGAAGAAGCAACTTAGTTTTACCTCTTCTCTTCCTCTTCTGTTTCTCTCCGGTGCCTTCCTGGATCTCGGGACGAGATCCTCTTGTAGTGGTGGAGTGTTGTAACACACTGGATGTAACTTTCCATAATTGTAACTCTAACTCTTGCCATTTCCGGCTATGTGTTGTGATTTTTCCTTCATGGTTGGGATTTTGTCTTTCATTTTTCGTTTTGTTCATATCATGCATTTCATCTCATGTCATCATTCGCATTACATCGGCATTGTTTTCTTAAAACTTGATCTGCTCGTAGTTGCCGCTTCTCGCTTCTCTCCGTTGCGTTCATGGACCGTTCTGAGACCAACCGTGTTTTCAATTCCCTCTTGTCAAACCACCTAACCTCTTTCCACAACCACCGACCACCTCTTGCGCGTGTTCGAAAACTGCTCCGAACCCGAACCGGGCTGTCATGACCAATGGATCCGGATCATCCCCAAACATCTATAAAACATATTCGTTTTCTTATTTGGGCTATCTAACCTATTTATTCTCGACCACCCGATTTCAATCGGACGGACCAAATACCCCCTAACCTAATCCACCAGCCTATATAAACGGACCCAACCCTAAATTTGAGGAGAGCTGTCCCATCCTCCTAGACGCCGCCGCCACTCCTCCTGTCTGTCTTCCTCGGGATCTCATGCCAATCCAATCCACCAGCCGTAGCCTCCGACCACCTCCCTTGTTCTTCGCTCCTCTTCCTTCTGCAGCCCCGCGCCGAGCTGTTCTCCCTCCCGATGCCTCTTCTTTCCTGCTTCACTCAAGCCCAAAGGAGAGGAGCTCCTTCTCTGCCTCGGCGAACCTTGACACCGAGCACCAGCAGGAACTGCTCGCCGTGCCCCCTCCTTGTTCCTTTCTCTCACTTCTCTGGTTCCTCCCTCCGCTAAGCATGCTCTCTCTCTCTCTCTCTCTCTCTCTCTCTCTCTCTCTCTCTCTCTCTCTCTTACTGAATCAGGGAACACCATGGCCGCCTCCGACCTGAACTCCTCCTACGCCCGCACCTGCAGCCATGTACGCCTCAAGCTAGGGCTTGCCTGGCCGCCCTTGCAACCTCAGTGTCGCCTTCACGCCTCCGACGACCGGCCACGTCGTTGCTGGCAAACCCAGGCAGGCCCTGTCGCACCCTCTCCTTCGTCCTTCCCCTCCTTCCCCTCTCTCTCCCTAACCTTCCCCGCTTTCCTTGTCTTCTCTGTTGGACAGGAGCAACCAAAGCGTCCCGGAGCTCCAATCACCGCCAAGTCCAATCTCTAGCCAGATCCATCGAGTCCCGCCGCCTCCTGCTGTTTTCCTGCACCACCGAAGGTCCTCTCAGTCTATGCTGCTTCGCCTGTGCTGCGCCCCTCGTGGGACCTCCCGTGTTTCGCCTCCCGCGCCGTGCTCCTCAAGTCCCACCGTTAGATCCACCTCAAGCCACCCCTCCTGATGATCCCTGTTACCGTCGTCTTCATCGTTTCTTGACGAGGGGAGCGCCCCTCCTGTTCGTCTTGACCGCCAAGTCCCATGCCTGCTGGCTTCCTCTGCTTCGAGCGACAGGACGAGCGCGGCCCCGTCGTTGACTTGGTCCAGTGCCAGCATGGACGAGTGTCGCGTCGCCCGCGCGAGCCCTGCTTCGCCTTCGCCGTGGGCCGCCAAATCCACCGACCGGCCTCAAGGCCCGATGTGAGCAGCTTCCCCCGCGCCCTGGGCCAGATCTCTGTTTTGGCCCATGTCGTATTTTTTCCCGTGGCGATTTTATCATTTTTCCGCATAACCGTTGTTTTACAGAAAAACCCTCAATATTCATCCATTTAATAACTCATCAACCGTGCATCAGATTAAAATGTTGCAAACATGTCAAATGCTTAGTTTTTCATCTAGTTTCATAATATGCTGTTTTCATCCATGTTCAAAATGTTTAAAATGACGTTTGTGTTTATTTGCATAAATGCCATGTTAAAATTCTTTATTTCATAACTAAATAATCGTAGCTCCAATTTTAATAAACTTTATATGTAAATGGGGTGGAAAAATGCCTAGTTTAACTTGGTGCACCTACTTTGGATGTTGAACAACTCTAAAATTATGTAATAGGCATAATAGTACCAAATTCGAAATATGCACATGGGGATTTTCCGGAATTGTTGTTTGTTGTTCCAGCCTCATTTAAACCTGCCTAGCTAGGTAGTTTTATTATGCTTCACCTCTTGCCATGTTAACAACATTTAATATTGTTGTGTACCGAAACAAGAGTGAACTAAATACTTGCATGTGGTATTTCGTCAATATGCAACTTGTTGCATATTGAGCTACACTTAACTTGTAGTTTTGTTTGTTGCACTTTGCCATGCCATGCCTCTTTAAACCGGAGATGCATCTTACTTGTTTTTGCATCATGCCATGATTATGCTTGTTCGTTTACCATGTTGTTTGCTTCTTTCCGGTTTGCTTCTCTCGTTAGCTTCGGTTTCGCTCCGGAATTGAGAGGTTTCATTCGACTACGTCCGTTTGTATTCTTTATGGACTCATTCTTCTTCCTAGCGGGAATTTCAGGCAAGATGACCATACCCTCGATATCACTTCTATCTTTGCGTTGCTAGTTGTTCGCTCTATCACTATGGTTGCGCTACCTACCACTTGTTTATCATTCCTCCCATATTGCCATGTCAAGGCTCTAACCATCGATTCCTAGCAAACCATTGTTTGGCTATGTTACCGCTTTTGCTCAGCCCCTCTTATAGCATTGCTAGTTGCAGGTGAAGATGAAGTTTGTTCCTTGTTGGAACATGGATATTTTGGAATACTTGGTAAAGGGTGGAAGGCTCAGCCTTATGCCTGGTGTTTCGTTCCACTCTTGCCACCCTAGTTAACGTCATACCAGTGTTATGTTCCTTGATTTTGCGTTCCTTACGTGGTTGGGTGATTTATGGGACCCCCTTGACAGTTTGCTTTGAATAAAACTCCTCCAAACTAGAGCCCTTTGTAGCGCCCCCTCAGGGAAACTTGAGGTCTAGCTTTAGTTGTACGGATTGCTCATCCATTGTGCCCTGAGAACGAGATATGTGCAGCTCCTATCGGGATTTGTCGGCACAGCCGGGTGGTCTTGCTGGTCTTGTTTTACCATTGTCGAAATGTCTTCTAAACCAGGATTCCGAGACTAATCGGGTCTTCATGGGAGAAGGAATATCCTTCGTTGACCGTGAGAGCTTGTGATGGGTTAAGTTGGGACACCCCTGCAGGGTATTATCTTTTGAAAGCCATGCCCGTGGTTATGCGGTAGATGGGAATTTGTTAACGTCCGGTTGTAGAGAAATTGACACTTGACTTAATTAAATGCATCAACCGTGTGTGTAGCCGTGATGGTCTCTTTTCGGCGGAGTCCGGGAAGTGAACATGGTTTGTGTTATGTATGAATGTAAGGAGTTTCAGGATCACTTCTTGATCACTTCTAGCTTCTCGACCGATGCGTTGCTTCTCATTTCGCTCTTACTTGCGTATGTTAGCCACCATATATGCTTAGTGCTTGCTGCAGCTCCACCACCTTACCCCTTTCCTACCCATGAGCTTAAATAGTCTTGACCTCACGGGTGTGAGGTTGCTGAGTCCTCGTGACTCACAGATTCTACCAAAACAGTTATAGGTGCCGAGGATACCAGTGCAAGCGACGCAACCGAGCTCAAGTGGGAGTTCGACGAGGACCTTGGTCGTTACTATGTTTCATTTCCGGATGATCAGTAGTGGAGCCCAATTGGGACGATTGGGGATCTAAAATTTGGGGTTATCTTCTTGTCATTTGGATTTGATCGTAGTCGGTCTATGAGTGTATTTTGAATGATGTATGTATTTATTTATGTATTGTGTGAAGTGACGATTGTAAGCCAACTCTCTTTGTCCCATTCTTGTTCATTACATGGGATTGTGTGAAGATGACCCTTCTTGCGACAAAACCTACAATGCGGTTATGCCTCTAAGTCATGCCTCGACACGTGAGAGATATAGCCACATCGTGGGCGTTACAGAAACTGCGAAGGCCCCCCTGAGGGAGTCCTGAACTAAGGGGTCCTCGGGTGTTCGGTGTGTTAGATATGGGACAGACTGATGGGCCGTGAAGATAAAGGCAGAAGACTATCCCCCGTGTCTGTCTAGGACTCCTGTATGCGTGAACGACAAGATTGGTGTCTGGATATGCTATTTCCTTTCCCTATGAACCGACTCTGTACAACCCTAAGCCCCTGTGGTGTCCATATAAACGAGAGGGTTTAGTCCATAGAGACAAGAATAATATTCATAGGCTAGACAGCTAGGATTTAGCCATTACGATCTCGAGGTAGATCAACTCTTGTAACCCCTATACTCATCAAATACAATCATGCAGGACATATGGTTTTACCTACTTTAAGAGGGCCTGAACCTGGGTAAACATTGTGGCCCATTGTCCATTGTTACCATTGATCCTTAGACGCACAACTTGGGCCCCCCTACCCGAGATCTGCCGGTTTTGACCGACATTGGTGCTTTCATTGAGAGGACCGTGTACTATCAACAGAGGGATCGATGGCGTGCCTCGTCATCAATGATGATTCTGTGTTCGGGGAAAACTGTCACGCCCAATATGCGACCCTATCCTAGAGGAACTTGAAGGTACCACCAAGGATAGAAGCGCTGTCGGATGTTGGGTTTCGGCAGACCCTTAAGGTTCGAACTCTGGGTTGCGGGCGAAGATCTTCCCCCTACCAATCCATGCCCGATCACCTCGTGAGAATCTATGCTAAAATGACGAACACCACGAGGGACACAAGATTTATACTGGTTCAGGCCACCATTGTGGTGTAATACCCTACTCCAGTGTGTGGTTTGGTGATTGCCTCAGGGGCGAATGATGAACAGTACAAAGGATGAACAGCCTCGCGAGAGGTGTGCTTGAGCTGGTGCAATGAACTGCTTGGACGAGTTCAATCGCCTACGGATATGATGAGGACTCGATCTCATATGCCCTCTTCTGTGGTGGCTAGCCCTATTTATAGAGGCCCTGGCCCTCTTCCCAAATATTGAGCGGGATGGGCGCCAACAGCGGCCATTTTGAAGGGGAACATCTAGTGCAACTTATCCTGACTAAAGTTGGTCTTCGGCTGCCAAAGGCACAGGCGATGACGCCATCTTGGGCTCCACGGTGACCTCCATCCTGCCGCTCTGCTGGTCTCGGTCTCGTTGCACTTAAATGGCAAGCTTTGCCTGATGCCTCGGTACTCCATGCCTGTGCTTGCCCCCTTTGCACCAAAGAGGAAACAAGGACACTGCACGGGACGGCGCCCGCCTGGCGCCCACCTGGTCTCAATCGTCACGGCTTGCATCACGAGCTCCTCGCGAGGTACCCCTGCCTTGATCTCTCTGCCTCCTCGTGAGCCTGTCTGGCGAGGCCGCTCCTGAGGAAGCCTCGTGTCGCACGCCCCGCGAGGCTTGGCCCCTCGCGAGGGTCTTGAGCCTTGCGTTGATGAAGATGGGCCATGCTGGGACACCACTCAAGCCACGCCGTAGACCGCAGGCAGGCAAGTCTGGGGACCCCCATGCCCAGAACGCCGACAGTAGCCCCCGGGCCCAAGGCCCGCATGGACTAGGCTTAGCAGAGAAGCGAAGGGGCAAGTGCGGAGTTCCGCGGACCCATCAGCCTGCGGCCTTGGGCGCCGCATGGCAGTTGATTGGACGTGGGCGCCTCCACTTCCCCACGCTGCCTCGGCAACTGCTCGACTTGACAAGTCCCTGCATGCAGAAATGAGTCATGATTACCTGTGATCGTGGAGGCCGACGGTTGGCCTCCTCCGGACTATAAGTACGGATGGGAGAGAGCCCCCGCAGTCCATCTCTTCCTGCTTCTCTCTTTCTTCCTCGCCCTTGCTTCACTTCACGCCAATGGCGCCAATCTGCCGGTTTTCAGCGGAAGAGAAGGGGAAGGCCCCCCGAGAGGGTCCCGACCCGCTTCCGCCGAAGAAGCGGCTGGTCCCTGGCTGCCGCGACGTGGTCACATGGCAGGAGACGTCGAGGCCCTGGTACGAACGACCGCCACCTGGGTTTTCGCTGCCCTTGTACGCCCGAGCCGAGGGCCCTGAAGAAGAAGATGCCGAGCAGCACCGCCGGCGACGCCCACGAGTCACGGTGGTGCACGTCGTCGCCCCTGGGGTCCATGCCGAGGACTCTTTTCGCGAGCTTGTGCTTCATGCCGATATGCCTCCACGCTCTTGGATCCGCCTTTCTACCTCCTTCGCCTTCGAGATGCCGCCGAGGGGGCTTCTGGAGCTCTGGCTACAGCATGCTGACTGCAGCACCCTTGCAACCGGAGCGGAGGTCAAGGTTGTCGCTCCTGGAAAGGTCTACATGACCTGGGGATGGGGCGAGAACGCCCGGGTTTGCCGTACAGGGGGTGCCCTCGTAATTCATCTTGAATACGATGGCACCTCCTTGATGTTCTTCAAGGTCTTCGACGCGGAAGGACGCCGACTGGAGTGCTGCCCCAAGGAAGGCGGCCGGGGCATCGAAGTGGCGAGGACCAGGCCTGCCAACCGCTTCCCCAGCAGCTCCTCTGGTAGCAGCTGAGAAGCCGTAGGGTCCAGCGACTCTCCCGAGCTTCACGTGACTCCGGAGACGAGCGACGACAGCTACAAGCCCCCAAGCTCGCGTCGCGCTCGGAGCGGGGCAGCTGCATCTGGCAGCTGATGCCGCTGATCTGGATGGAGTTGGCGCCGGCGCTGAGAGGCCCACTGTTGATAATGGCGTCTCCTATGGAGGCGCGCGTAGTTAGCGTTCCTTAGGATTGGCACCTTTTGTTCCCTGCAAGGAATCGAAGAAACACCCCGCGGGGGTATGTATGCCCCTGCCATGTCTTTTGTGAATATTATCCTTATTATGGAGCAATGCGAGATGCTTGTCCTGTCTCGGCTCAGCTCCCCCTTTCTATCTTCACGAGGGCTTGGTTCTCTACGCTGACAGGTCCCGGTCCCTAGGCAGGCTTAAGCTATCGCTGGTATGCAGGTTGCGATGCCGTGGTTAAGGCCAGGAGGTGAGCGGCCCAAGGTCCAGTAAGAGCCCCCGAGGCGCGATGCTCGGGAGGTCCCCTTTAGCACTCAAGCAACCTCCACTGGGCAAGAAATGAAGGCAACATCACCGTGACATAACCGCACTAGGCGAGGGTTTAGCGTCGCATTGATTTAGCTTTTCCAGGGCGTGACTTATCTCATGAGCTTGGAGTAGTCCTTCGGCGAGGTGCCGGGCCTGCGTGCTGTAAGCTGGGGTGTCGCTGGGCCAGGTCCTCGTGAGCTTCTCCCCTCTTCCCCGCACTTTCCTTCATGTGCTACGTCCTCAGGTCCCAGCCCTCGAGCAAGCTCAGCCGCCGCTGGTATGACAGGTCGCGATGCCGTGGGTCAAGGCCAGGGGGTGAGGGCAGGAGAGCCAGTAAGAGCTCCTGAGTCGCGATGCTCAGGCGCCCCCTTATAATGTGCAAGCAGATCACACGGGGGAGAGAGAGAGAGAGAGCTCACGACGCCCCCCTTGCTATTCCTTAGGTGGATCCTGTTCACCAGCACGAGGGAAACAAGGACTGCCATTACGGTTGCCAGAAAGCCATTGGTTGCTCCAAGGGAGGGATTGAGGCACTGAGGGCCTGGTGAGGTAGCGCTTTGCGGGGCTGCCGCGGCCAGAGCTCGACCACTCAGATTTGTCAGTGTTGCAGGGACGGACCCATGCACAAGCGTCGTTCTAGAGCGAGCGGCTCCAAAGGTAGGTGTCAACCGAGCAGGTGATTATCTCAAGCAGGTTAAGCAGGAATAAGCAAATCAACTTAGATAGATGCAGAGAAAGGCACACGCCACTGGGTCAGGCCCAAGCGGCTTGGGGATGATGCAGCCCGAGGGGCGCCACCAACAAGGTAAGCTAAAGACATAAGCAAAACAGATACATGCCGCGGGGACAGAACCACGCGACCTGGGAATGATGCAGCCCTGAGGGCACTCCCAGCTGAAATGAAACTTGAGAGAAGTCACCTGATACCATTGCAGAGCGAGTGTCGGAGTAGCTGATGGTGCATGATGAAGAAGCCAATCCTCATGAGCCCTCGGGGCTCCGAGCCTCGGGGGGCTCAGGAGGTCCGGGCGGCTCGGCGAGGTCCACTTCCATTTCCTCCAAGAGTGTGTGGTGCTTGGCCACCTGAGCTTCCAGAATGCTTCTCATCAGGCGCTGGTGAGCAACATCCGCGTTCGGCAGGCCGAAGGGCATGCGAACGTAGCTGTGTGGTGGGCCCTTGCAACGCCCTACGCGCGAAGGCCAGAAGCACTCCTGAGACACGACTCGATTGAGCCCTGGCTAGTCGATGCAGACGCGCAGCCCGCCATCCTCACCTGGATGGGGAGCTACGCTGGGCAGGCGGTGGTTGCCGTGCATGAATCTCGATTCCTGCAACTCCTGAGCAACCTTGGTGATGAACTCCTGAGTGTTGGGCCCTCCTTGCCTTATGCTTTCCCGAGGGAAACGTGCCGCAAAGCACGCCTCCAAGCGGTGCCCGAGCGCCTCCCTCGTGATCTTGGCAAAGTCAGTGGCTCCCAGGAGAGAGCCCCTGAGCCTTGCCCGAGGAGGTCCCCGGGTGCGCCTTCCTATGCGACAGAGGGTGGCGCCCCTTGGATGGGCGCAGATCTCGATGTGGCGGCTCCGGAGGTACCTGCCTCCTGAGGCCTTGAGTCGGGTGATGTCTTCTTCTTCTTGGGAGCTGCTTCAGGAAGGTTTCTACTCTTGCTTCCTGGGTCCTCGACTGACGCAGCTTGGAAGGCGCGCTCGAGAGCGCACAGTGCATCCTTCTCTTCACAGGGGACTGTGATGACTCCGCCACTTCCTGGCATCTTGAGGATGTTGTAGCCATGGTGAGTCACTGCCATAAACTTGGCCAGGGTAGGATACCCGAGGATGGCATTGTATGGCAGGCGAATGTGGGCGACGTCGAAGTCAATGAGCTTGGTACGGTAGATCTTGCGCTGCCCAAAGGTGATAGGGAGGCGGACCTGCCCTATCGGGACAGTGGAGCCATCAGTGACTCCTGAGAAAGGCTTGGTTGGTTAAAGCTGATCATATGGCACTTGGAGATTGTTGAACATCTCGACGGACAGGACGTTGAGCCCTGCTCCGCCGTTGATGAGGGTCCTGGTAACTTGCACATTGCTGATGACTGGCGAACAGAGCATCGGGAGGACACCGGCTGTTGCCGCGCACTTGAGCGGATCCACTGAGCTGAACGTGATGGCGCACGCAGCGTGGCCTCAAGCTTGGGGAGGACTGCATTCACCTCGCGAGAAAACTGCTTGAAGATGCGCTGAGAGGCTAGGGCCTGAGTGCCGCCCAAGATTCAAGTGATTGCACGCGGCTCCTGGAAGCCCCCAGCCCTCTCGTCCTGATGATGGTCGTCATTCCTTCTTGGTGGTGGTGGTAGAGGAGGAAGTCTTGCATTGCCTTGCAGGCGATCCTCATGAGGCTGATCCCTCCAAGCCGCCTCGCGAGGCCGATCCTGCCAGCGGTCCTCGCGAGGCCGGTCACGCCACCCTTGGCGAGGGCCACGGTCGTCCCATCGTCCTCCACCTCTTGCTCTGCCTCGGCCGTAGCCCCGATTGTTGCGCTCGGGGCGTCGACGGACACGGCCTTCTCGCACGGCCCTGAGCTCTTGGCATTCGTTGGTGTTGTGGGTATGGAGATCGTGGTACGCACAATACTGGCTGCCCTCGGACGACTCCGGCTGGTCCCTGCCATGCTTCATGTCCGGCTCTATTGCTAGCACAGCTGCTCCCTTGCGCTTCACATCCTTGGTCTTGGCTTTCTTGTCTTCTGGGTCTGCTGCTGGGAGCTCGAGAAGGGAGAGACGTCCCTCCTCAGCCCTTGCGCACTTGGTCGCCAGGTTGACTCCAGAGACGTACATAGATCTTCGTGGATCGCCAGCTCCTCCTTCATCCTGACGTCGCGGACGCCATCAAAGAACGCCAAGATGATGGCCTCCTCAGTCACCTTGGGAATCTTGAGGCGAGCGTTGTTGAAGCGCTGGATGTACTTCTGCAAGGTATCTCTAGGTTGCTGCCTGATGCGGCGCAGGTCACCCACGGCCGGCGGGCGCAAGTGCCCTGAAAGTTGGCGATGAAGCGAGTGCGCATCTCGTCCCAGGAGGAGATCGTGCCAGGAGGCAGGTTCAGGAGCCAGGTGCGGGCACCGTCCTTGAGTGCCATGGGAAACCAGTTCGCCATGACCTTTTCGTCCCTGTTGGCGGCTTCGATGCCTAGCTCGTAGAGCTGTAGGAACTCCGCGGGGTCAGCAGTGCCGTCGTAGCGAGGGGGCAGGTCAGGTTTGAACTTGCCCGGCCAAGCGACACTGCGCAGCTTGGTGGTGAAGGCGCGGCAGCCCTCGGTGGCCACCGGAGCTCTCTCCTTATGCGGGGCTTGCTCCTGGAGATTTCCATGCACTGCTTCCTGAAGCAGCACGGGGTCTTGACATGCTGGCGCAGGGATGCGGTCATGGCGTGCCGGTGCCAGGAGCACGCGTGCACCTTCTTGGGGACGAGGGATCTCTTGGCAGCTCCTTCCTTGTCGCACGGGTGCCGGACGCGGTGGATCTCGTCCAGGGGACGCGTGCCTTGGAGCCAGGGCGCCTTCTTGGGGAGGAGGTGCTGGAGGCGCCTCCTGATCTGCGCCACCTGCGCAGGACAGAGGGCGAGGCAGCGAGAGGGACGGCGCAGGGGAGCCCCCTGCGGCGCTGATGTGCTCGGTGATGCGAGCGAGCCACTCCTTGTAGAGGTTGTCAACGGGACGGTAGTGCAGGAGCTCACGCACCAGGAGCAACGCGGCGTGTGCGTCCATGGGGGCGTGACGGGCGTGGGACGACGAACTAGCTACAGTTAGCGATGGGGTGGCGGTGCACCGAAGGATGCAGCGACGAGGCCTACTGCTCGTTCCCCGTCGGGCCGGTGGCGGAAGGCGATGGGGAATGACGGGGACATCCGCGGACGGGAGCCGTCTGGGCGACGCAGGCGGCGAGAGCAGCCCGACGCTCGGCACGAGCCCAGCGAGCGTCATCCATGGACACGACGGGTGATCAAACGCGGAACAGCGGAAGAAAGATTCCGGCGCACCCCTACCTGGCGCGCCAAATGTCGGATGTTGGGTTCCAGCAGACCCTTAAGGTCCCCCTACCAATCCACGCCTGATCGCCTCGCGAGAATCTAAGCTTAAACAACGAACAACACGAGGGACACAAGATTTATACTGGTTCGGGCCACTGTTGTGGTGTAATACCCTACTCCAGTCTGTGGTGTGGTAGATTGCCTCAGGGGCGGATGATGAATAGTACAAAGGATGAACAGCCTCGTGAGAGGTGTTCTTGAGCTGGTGCGATGAACTGCTTGGACGAGTTCAATCGCCTATGGATCTGATGAGGACTCGATCTCAGATTCCCTCTTCTGTGGTGCGTCGCCCTATTTATACAGGCCCTGGCCCTCTCCCCAAATGTTGAGCGGGAAGGGCGCCAATAATGGCCATTTTGAAGGGGAACATGTGCTACAAGTTATCCTGACTAAAGTTTGTCTTCGGCTGCCAAAGGCACTAGCGATGACGCCATCTTGGGCTCCACGGTGACCTCCATCCTACCGCTCTGCTGGTTTTGGTCTCGTTGCACTGAAATGGCAACCTTTGCCTGATGCCTCGGTACTCCACGCCTGTGCTTGCCCCCTTTGCACCAAAGAGGAAACAAGGACACTACGCAGGCCGGCGCCTGCCTGGTCTCAATTGTCACGGCTTGCGTCATGAGCACCTCGCGAGGTACCCCTGCCTTGATCTCTCCGCCTCCTCACGAGCCTGCCTGGCGAGGCCACTCCTGAGGAAGCCTTGTGTCGTCCGCCCCTGAGGCTTGGCCCATCACGAGGGTCTTGAGCCTTGCGTTGATGAAGATGGGCCGTGCTGAGTCACCACTCAAGCCACGCCGCAGGCTGCAGGGAGGCAAGTCTGGGGACCCCCGTTCCCAGAACGCCGACAAGCGCATATTGGAGACGCTTTTTCAAGGTGGATATCATTACATCATACCATTACATAATAGTTGGGGATACATACAAGAGGCATAAAATGCCACAAATACAACATCATCATACATAAGCGCGACATCCGACTAAGGATGAAACACAAACAGAAACTAAAATGACATCCACCCTGCTAGCCCAGGCTGCCGACCTGGAACCTATCCCCTGATCGAAGAAGCAGAAAAAGAACTCAAGTAAACATCGCTCTCACGTCATGATCATCACCACTACATGTACCTGCAACTATTGTTGTAGTAATCTATGAGCCACGCGGACTCAGCAATCCCATTACCATGGGTATCAAGACAAGCAAAGCTTAATGGGTGAGGAATGGATAAGTGATGAGGTTGCAACATCGACTAAGCATTATATGGTGGCTAACATACGACTACAAGAAAAAGATGAGAAGCTACGCAACCGGTCGCAAAACTAGTAATGATCAAGAAGTGATCCTGAAACTACTTACGTCCAAACATAACCCAAACCGTGTTCACTTCCTGGACTCCGCCGAAAAGAGACCGTCACGGCTACACATGCGGTTGATGTGTTTTAAATAAGTCAAGTGTCAAGTTCTCTACAACCGGATATTAACAAATTCCTATCTGCCACATAACCGCGGGCACGGCTTTCGAAAGTTTAAACCCTACAGTGGTGTCCCAACTTAGCCCATCACAAGCTCTAACGATCAGCGAAGGATATTCCTTCTCCCAGGAAGACCCGATCAGACTCAGAATCCCGGTTACAAGACATTTCTACAATGGTAAAAAACCAGCAAGACCTCCCGATGTGCCAACACCCTGATAGTAGCCGCACATATCTCTTCTCAGGCCACGATCGGATTGTCCAAACTTCCGGTAGGCCAATCGCAGAGTTGCGCTTGGCGGCCACCGGAAGTTGACAGGATGGACCAACACTCAGAGGAGCACTGGCCCGGGGGGTTGATTAAGAAAACTAGGGGGCCGGCGAAAATCCCCTATTTAAGTTTAAGTTGTTACTAGGGAAATGGTAAAACCAATGTTGGGCCTTGCTAGAGGAGTTTTATTCAAAGCAAACTGTCAAGAGGTTCCCATAAACCCGACCGTGTAAGGAAGGCAAAATCAAGGAACATAACACTGGTATGAAGGAAATTAGGGCGGCAAGAGTGGAACAAACCACCAGGCATAAGGCCGAGCCTTCCACCCTTTACCAAGTATATAGATGCATTAATTAAATAAGAGATATTGTGATATCCCAACATAATCATGATCCAACATGGAGCAATCTTCAACTTCACCTGCAACTAACAACACTATAAGAGGGGCTGAGCAAAGTTGTAACATAGCCAAACAACAGTTTGCTAGGAAGGGTGAAAAGGTTAGAGGCTGACATGGCAATTTGGGATGCTTGATAAACAAGTGATAGGTAGCGCAACATAGCGATAGAACGAAGCAACTAGCATAGCAATGATAGTAGTGAGATCCAAGGTGACGGTCATCTTTCCTGAAATCCCGCTAGGAAGAAGAGCGAGTCCACGAAGAAGACGAGCGGGCGAAGGCGAACCAAGTGTAGTCGAATGAATCCTCACGATCGCAACGAAACAAGAACTATCGAGAGGAGCACAACCGGAAAGAAGCAAACAAAATGGTAAACACACAACACAAGACCATGACATGATGCACAACAAAGCATGATGCATGACAAAGGCTATATGATGCTACTAATGGCAAGAGATGATTCATACTAGAACAAAACATCAAAGCAAGTTTAAATGAGGCCGTAAACAACATATAACAATTCCGGGAAGTCCTCATATGCAAATTTCAAAATTGGTACAGAACTGAATACACATTATGCTCAAGTTGTTAAACAGCATATTAAGATGCACCAAAATAATCTACACGAAATTCTAGTAAAGTTACATATAAAGTTCATTTAATTCGGAGCTATGGCATAAAAGATATGAGCAAAACAATTTAAACATTGCATTGATGCAAAATCCATTCAAACATCAAGCAAACACACTCCAAACAAGGATTCAACATGACAATATGAAACTACATGCAATTCCAAGCAAGTTTTATATGGAGCATGCTCAAAACGGAGCAACGGTGCAACACATACACTCCAAACAAGATATAACAACAATCTGCCCAAAACAGCAACTAGGCACTTTGCAATCATCGAAACAACATGTTACAGGAATCATAAGGGCACAAACTTGACATGCACTTCAAGTACATATAACATACTTCAAATACCATTAAGTTTCAGGTTCATAAGTGGCAAGATTAAACCAAGATTATCAATGCAAAATGCAACTTTATAACACAGGAGCATATACATGAGCGGAGTTAATATTGTGAGAACTTGAGAGCAAGAAAGAGACAAGCTACAGCAAGTTTATATAGCAACCAAGGGCATGTACTCAAAGTATACATAACAAAGAGAAAATAACATCAAAGCATCATATGCATATGGCTCATGGATTGGTAGGAATCAACAAGACAATATTGAATGTTGAAACCGTTTTAGCAAGTGTAAAACAACAACATTATGATAGCATGTTTGCAAGCATGGAACAGAGGGATATGATCTCAAAATTTAACAAGCATGGAATGTGGACAAAGTACTCATAGCATAATTCAAAACATGTAACCGAAGCATCTCCGGAAGATGCATAGATCAATTAATAACAAGCTCACAATATAGCATCATGAAGTTAACAGAAATCTGCAACAACATATAGGCATGTTCATGGCAATGAAAACATATTCTTAAAGAAATATATAAGGCATCAAAAGGCATGGTATGATAGAGCATAACATAGACAACAAAACATGTCAACTAAGCACCTCCAGATTATGCATGGATTAATTGGGAGGATCAAGAAAACATGGTAACATGATATGATAGAAACAGACTTGACAGAACATTAACAGCAAGTAGCCCACTTCACGAGCTTGATGCACTCACTACATGCCATGTAAAAATACATGGATTGCACCAAAGTAAATAAGGCATAATTATACTCCTAAACCATGTAGACATGAAGCTCTAAAATCACATAAAAAGATATAAAAATGACAAATAGGCAAGTTACAACAGTTTTCAGCAGTTAACAGTAACATGCACTTTTGCAACAGAGATTAAGATATCTAGAAGCACCCTAACATGAATGCAAAGTGCACCAACATGTATACCATGAAGAGAAGAATATTTACATATCAAGATCATCATAATAGGATCAACAGGGACAAAGTTATAGCACTCCCAAGATGCATGCATGATGTTAACAATCAGCAGATTCCAGCAGTTTATATCACTTGGCAGTTTTGCAACGAAGATTAAGGCATCAATATGAACAGGAACATGAATGCAAACTAGACCATCATGTAGAGTATCAAGAGATGAACTTTTTGACATATTATGCACACAAAACGGAGTAACATGGACCAAGTTATAAAATGACAAACATGCACACATAATGCTGGGAATCAGGGTCTTGGGCGAATTTTACAGAACCAACGGATGAGCGTCGAATAGCTACGAGGCGCCCAGGGCAAGGGATTAGGTAGGCTGGGCGCTCACCTAGCGGGCTGAGGCCCGACGCGGTTGGAGAGGCGAGGTAGGCCAGCTTGGGCATTGCAGGCCTGGGCCGTGGCTTGCAGGGGCCCACGCGTTCGACCAAATCGGTCACCGCGCGCGGGTTCGAGCACTGGTGCGGCAACGCACCGGACTCCAGCAAAGGTGGAGCAAGGGAGGGTCTTCGCCAACGGTGGCGAGCGCAGAGGCCGGGAATGGACAGATTCGGCTGTCCCGGCCGGATCTCGGACTTGGTGCACGGTGGCGGGCTGCTCCGGCGACGAGGCTCCATGGCGGAGGCGGCTCCTGTAGAGAGAGAGGGAGCTGGTGAGGGGGAGGAGAGCAGAGGAGAAGGAGGACGGGAGGCGGGGTGCTGGCTTGACCTGTGGCGCTGGCGAGGCGCTCCGGTGGCCGGCGGCGGGCTGCTAAGGTGACCTTGATTGCTGGCAGGCGAGATCCGACGAAAAAGCAGGAGGCGAGCGGCGCGAGGCTCGAGCGGGAGCGGGAGCTCCTGCTCTGCATGCGGCGGCGCGGTTCCGGTCCCAGATGGGCTCAGATGAGCTTCCCGCGGGCCTGGGAGGGCCGGCGGCGGTGGGAGGTGGCTGGGGTACGCGTGGCTCGTCGGGAGTGGCCCTAGGCGGCGCTAGCGGCGGCGCTGACCAGCGGGGAGGCGCCAAGTGGCGGTGGGGCAGTGGTTCGACATGGAAAACGAGGAGGGTGCGGTGGCTGGAGATGGGAGAGGGGCTTAGGGTTGCCTGATTTGGATGAGGGAGTGTCCATTTATAGGCTGGGGGTTAGGTTTGGGGTTTTTGCTCCGTTTCGGAGCCGTTCGATTGCCATCGGACGGTCCGGAGCGGAGGAGGGTAGGTAGGTGGTCTAGATGGGCTGTGTAGAGGCATGGGGCTGAGAAGAGAAGGAAGCAGAGCAGCCCGGCGGCAGTTTCGGAGACCGAAACATCCGACGAATAAACCGACAAGGTTGGCACTACGGATGATGGTTGGGCTATCAAACGGACTCCGAATGCGACGAAATTTTATAGGCGGTCTACCTACACTATAATAAGATCACATGCAAACTTTCACCCCATATCGATAACATTTTTATGCCACTCATAAAATAATATTTCGGAGGTCCTGCGGGCGCGTGCGAGTATGAAAGGGCTCAGAATGGACAACGGAGAGAACTGGGAGGGCCCGAACGGATGCAAGTTTTGAAAAATGTGCGAATGAAACGCATATGATGACATGGCAAAGTGCAACACGCAAGCAAACAACATGGAAACAATGACGAATGACTGCAAGACACCTGGCGCATCGGATTCGGGGTGTTACAAAAACTTTCTCCCTGGATAGGTCTTTGTGTTCGGTGGCTTCATGCTACATGCCGACTCGACTGACCACCTTGAGGAGGTGGACAGCTACGCCCCTGGTCACCAGATCATGTTTGGAAATCTGAACTACGTGGCCGGTAAACGAGGAGACCTGATCTTCGAGGGTTCACGGCCTCGGCTGGCACTCTCCACTCTCATGAAGAAGGTCCTTCAGATCCACTATCAGATCCGGTCCAGGGGGCGATTCTCACACCTGCCTCGGCCTTAGATCTGGGGCAGATCGTATTGTCCGAAGACGGGAGGATCAACCCTGTCGGACTCTCCTGGCGTGGAGCTTCCAACCGGAGACCCAGATGCGATCGCGCTGTTGGTGAACCCGGAGTCAAACGGGACTCTCCCAGTCATCGGGGAGCCAGACTCACCTCTGGACGATAACTCCGAACTGTCGAGGTCTGCATCCATTTGACTCAATCAAGTGTCTATCAACAAGCCCGGCCGTGCAGATCCACAGACTCATATCTAGCTTTCGTGCCTAGACGAAGCACTGGGCTTAATACAATCTCTCGCCTTTACAGAAGCTTTGCTTGTGAATTACACCCAGCTGAGGCTGGGGGTTGAGAGCTGGGAATTTTACATCCCACCCACCACCCACTTCATAGCCACTGCCGAGGATTTAACCAACATGCTAGACTACGCCTCCGAAGACATCGACGGCATGGATGACGATGTTGATGCGGGACCAGGTCAAAACCAGCCTGTTACTGGGCGTTGGACAACCACTTCTACCTATGATGTATACATGGTGGATACGCCCAAGAAGAAGGACGATGATGGCCCTCAAGATCTGGGCAAGGACATGCCCGTCGATGAACCACCAAAGCACCGACGTCAGTGGTGCCGCTCATGATCGCGTCGGGCAAAGGATAGCAATACCGACACCGGAGATAATGGCACTCCGGATAATGCCGAAGACACCGACCAGCCCGTTGAACCTATGTCCGAATAGGACGAAAGGGAGGAGGGTCAATATAGCCCCGAACACACTGATCACGAAGATTCGGAAGACAGTAACTATTCACCTTCCTCTGAAGAGGATGTGAGCCTCGGTGACGAAGATTTTATCATCGCAGAGGAACCCCTCGAACAAGAATGCTTCAAGCGACAGCTCATTGCCACAGCGCGGAGCCTGAAAAAGAAACAACATCATATTCAAGCCTAACATGACACGCTCAACGACAGATGGACCAAGGTCCTAGCCACCGAAGAATACGGCCTTGAGCGACCAGCAAAGAGTTACCCCAACTGAAGGTTTCTACCACAATTCAATGACGAAGCCCTCGAGCCAATACCATCAAAATACAATTATGCTAATCAACCAGACCGACCACCACGTGGACAGGACAAAATGGCTCATCACGCCGAACATCAGCCCGCACGCCCTCGTTGAAATGGCAAGGAGACAATGGCTCCGGACTACACATACGATTTATGCCAGGACCTGGCCAATAAAGCCGGCCAGACTAGATCAATCTATGGATCCAGAGGTTGTGCTCCGGCACAAGATGACGCCATCAAGCCTGGCGCGATGTGCATCATGAAGTTCGGGGTCAGCACCGAACACAGATGTCGTCTGATGTTGCCCGGTATAGAGGTGCTGCACACCCTATGTGCTTTACCGATGAAGTAATGCAGCACCAATTCCTAGAAGGGTTTAAACCCGTGAACATTGAGCAGTATGATGGAACCACCGACCCTGCCATATGGATTGAAGATTTTCTTCTCCACATTCACATGGCTCGCGGAGATGATCTCCATGCCATTAAATACCTTCCCCTGAAACTGAAGGGACCAGCTCAACACTGGTTGATTAGCCTCCCAGAGAACTCCATTGGGAGAAGGGAAGATTTAGAAGATGCTTTCTGGGCCAACTTCCAGGGCACTTATGTCCAGCCACCGGATGCTGATGACCTAAGTCATATCGTCCAGCAGCCCGAAGAGTCAGGTCGCAAACTTTGGAATCGGTTCCTCATTAAAAAGAACCAAATCATGGACTGTCCAGATGGTGAATCCTTAGAGGCCTTCAAACACAGCGTCCATGCCGAATGGCTCGCCCGACACCTCGGACAGGAAAAGCCGAAAACCATGGCAGCTCTTACAACACTTATGAACCGCTTCTGTGTCGGTGAAGATAGCTGGCTAGCTCATACAAGCCATAGTTCCAACGAGCCCGACACTTCCGATGCCTGGGGCGGCAATGGTACACCACGCTGTAATAAAAACAACCGTCAGAACAATAATGACGACACAGAAGATACGACAATCAACACCAGATTTAGTGGTTGCAAACCTGGTCAACAGAAGAAACCTTTTAAGGGCAATAGAGACAGCCCATCCAACCTGGACAAAATCCTCAAGAGGCCCTGTCAGATTCATGGCACCCCCGACAAGCCTGCCAATCACACCAATAGAAATTGCTGGGTTTTCAAACAGGCCGGTAAATTAAATACCGAACATAAGGGGAAAAGACCTCCAAGCAAGGACGATGATGAGCCTCGTCAGCTGAACACCAGGGGTCAGAAGCAGTTTCCCCCCAAGGTGAAAACGGTGAACATGATTTAATGCAGTCCCGCACTATGCTTATTTGAAGCTCAAAATGCTCGGAGCGCGTGGCGTCATCACAGTCAACGGAAATATGGAGCGCTCCCTCAGTTCTTAAGATCACACCATAGCCCTAGCAGCCGAGGTGCATGGCGGCCTCATCAAGCCGAACAATTCATCGGTTATCAAGAACAATGACATCGCTAAACGAGTCCAGTACGCATGTCATTGCAATATCTTGATGGATCCGGACCTCGAATAGCAGTTCGACCTCCGCCAACTGCCCGTGGTATAGGTACCACGTGTACATAACTACGCACTTGAAATACCTTGGGCAACGCCGGAAAAAGTCCATAGTGCGGCTCGACCATATCTGGACCTTACATATTTTTTCTCACTTTAGGTTCATTAGAAAACCTACCAGTTGTACAGTTGCATGAGGGATCCTTCCCAGGCTCCTCTTTCTCATTTTTGTAGACAACCACCTAACCTTCCTCTTAAAGGATTCACTCCCAAGGAGGAACGACACAGACGTGTAGCAAGGCACCACTGGGATCTTGAAACCACTACTTTTAGGCCCTATGTAAACCTTTCCCTTATGTAAATTTTTGGCATGTAACCTGACCACAATATTCATGGCATTATCTGTTGAACCACGTCTCGACGTATTAATCAGGATATAAACAAAGCAAATGATCACCATTTTTGTTTGGTACTTATGTTATTTTATCATCTGTATTCCCTCCCTACCTCAGACTGCCACACGTGCTTTAGTCCGTCCTTAACGCCGGGGGCTGTAATCGGCCCGGCACATTACAAATGTCCGAACACCAATCAGGAGCTCTCTGGCGTCCTGGATATTGCATTATATGCATCGGCTCTGAATCATGTTTTAGTCTCTAGTTGGTTTGCCCGGCTCCTATGCTTACCACGTTATGTTCTGCCAGTTCAGCTAAGGTAGTAAAAGGAGAACTACCGCGATTGTATTCTGGTTCGTCCGTTTAAGTACCACAGTAGAGAAAGCCAAAAACCGATCCTCATGATAAGCGAGAGCCGGTCAACGATCCGGTGACTTAGTGTTACACTACAAATCATTAGCGATTTTTTGCTGTGTCATACGAGGGGCTGGGCCTCGACCAACCATGTTGCAAAGGCATCGTAATTCGGATAGCCACATATGCAACATGGGCTAGTACTTAGCGCCCTCGATAGACTCATATGGCTAAGTGAAGGTAATAAAGCTGCATAGTCCGATTGCCTGGTTCACCCCGCGGACGCCTCCTCCATGGACCAAGATGTTGGATAAAGTGCGGCTACGCATTATGTGGAACACCCCTGTGACATTTACATGGGGGCAGAAGCCGATGACTGGCAACTTTCAGAATTATAAACAATAAATGGCCGCACAGGAGGATAAGTTATTGGAATACATCGAATCAAACATCACATCCTTAGAGCATTGGCCCTCTACTATGCGGGCTCCTTCTAGGACGTCATCAAAATACCTCTCTAGCTTTCAATGATCTTTACCTTCGGGCAGACCGGCGGTTGCAATTTTGGTGGCCTTCATCTTCGCCATTGCATCATGGCGCGGGCGAAGGCCATCCGGGCACCTTCTTTGCTGGCCGAACGCTTTATAGCATTGATCCGAGGACATGCATTGTCAAGCCGCTTTACGAGGCCGAGGTAGCTGCTGGGAATGGGCTCGGCTGGCCAAAGTTGGACTATTAGATCCTTCATGGCCAAGCCGGCCAGCCTATACAGCTCCATCAGCTGCTTCAGCTGGTCGCTTAGAGGCGTCGGATGCTCTAGCGCGAGATACTGCGACCAGAACAACTTCTCGGTCGAGCTCCCCTCCTTGGCTCGGAAAACTGTGCAGCATCCATGATGCTCCTTAAAAGATCGGCAAACGCGCCTGGAGAACTCCAAACTCAGGTCAGCAAGATATACCACTTACTTCCAAACTTACTCTCCAGAAGAAATGCCTTACCAGCCGCTATCTGCCTATCCTGCTGGATATCCTTGCGAGCGCTCCGGGACTCGATCCGAGCCTCTTTGGCATCCTGGAGAGCCTTGGCAAGCTTGGATGTTTGGTCCAAAGTCTTCTGCTCCAAGGGCCCGCATTTGTCGATGGCGTCCTCCAGCTCTTGCTCGACCTCGGCCACCCGAGCTTTATCTTGGCGGCGGGTAGTCCGCTCTGCCTCCAGCTCCACAGCCACTTTATCAACGGCTGCCTTGTTCGCGTCTACCCTCTTCTTGGCTTGGGCAAGCGTTCCTTTTAGGGACTCGACCTTGGCTGCGCCAACTATGGTCATAATCAAAAAATCCCATGAGTTACAATACTCAACATACATATCACTTCTGATATATAAACTTCCGCATACCTTGCGTTTCCTTGAACCGCTTGTTGATGCGGTCGAGCTCCTCATCGGCCACTTGAAGCTTCTGATTGAGCTCGGAAACCTCTGCGGCATGGACAGTAGCCGCCAACATGGATGCCTGTTACACAATTAGCACAGTAATATTAATGTTCGAATTATCATAGGGATTCTCTATCCGAATTGTTCTAATCCGGACAGAGTCTCAGGGGCTATTGTCTATACATAGGTTTATCCTTTCATATGAAAAGTTTTTAAAGCATTACATCGCAAACCTCAAAGCCTGTCAGTAGGATGCAGAAGGCTTCGTTCAGTTCACTTTTTGCGGACTGAACGTTTTCCATAACCGCACACATTAGGGTGCGGTGCTCCTCCAATATGGAAGCACTTTGTAGTGCTTCCTCCAGAGCATGATCTGCATCCGGATTAGCGGAGGCTGCTGATGGAGATTTTGCTCCTCCCCCTCTCTCGAAGGGGGCTGCATATCCAGTCCCGGAGCCGCTTTGGTCTCCGGAATGATATTCGACGGGGGCCCGGATTTATGGGGCTCCCCACCGTTGGTTGTCATGGGGGTCGCCTCCCCCAGGTCTTCGGCGACTGAGGTATTAACCTCAGACGCCTTCTCAACGTCCTTGTCCGCTCCTCGGCCAAGAGATGTCCTTCGAGACAACACTTCGGTGTCCTCCATGGTAGTAGGCGAGGGGCCTCGTGGCGAAGTGTCGCTCTCCTCCTGCTTAGGCGACAGGGAGTTCCCCTCCGACAAGGGAGAGTGTGGAATCTCACGAGGAGGGCTGAAAGGCAAAAAAATACAACTTACATAAAAAGAGGTAGGTAAACTGAAGACGAATAGTAAGATTATTAATACTTATGATTCGGCTAGGGGCTTCACCCTGGAGGGTCTTTTGGCGACGTGGTCGGACTCTGAGTCCGAACTGTCCGATAGGGTTAGCTTCCATCTCTTCGGCGCCACTAAGGGAGGCCTAGATTAGGGGGTATCCGGACAGCTAGACTATATACTTTGGCCAGACTGTTGGACCGTGAAGATACAAGACTCAAGACTTCGGCCCGTGTCTGGATGGGACTCTCCCTTGCGTGGAAGACAAGCTTGGCGATCCGGATATTAGATCTCCTTCTTTGTAACCGACTCTATGTAAACCCTAGCCCCCTCCGTTGTCTATATAAACCGGAGGGTTTAGTCCGTAGGAAGACAATCATAATCATCATGGGCTAGCTTCTAGGGTTTAGCCTCTATGATCTCGTGGTAGATCAACTCTTGTAATACTCATGTCATCAAGATCAATCAAGCAGGAATTAGGGTTTTACCTCCATCGAGAGGGCCCGAACCTGGGAAAAACATCGTGTCCCTTGCCTCCTGTTACCATTAGCCTTAGATGCACAGATCGGGAGCCCCTACCCGAGATCTGCCGGTTTTGACACTGACATTGGTGCTTTCATTGAGAGTTCCTCTGTGTCGTTGCTGCAAGGCTTGATGGCTCCTTCAATCATCAACAACAACGCGGTCCAGGGTGAGACTTTTCTCCCCGGACAGATCTTGGTGTTCGGCGGCTTCGCACTGCTGGCCAATTCGATTGGCAATCTGGAGCAGATCGACAGCTATGCCCCTGGCCAGCAGGTCAGGTTCGGAAACTTGAACTACACGGCCGATATCCGCGGGGACATGATCTTCGATGGATTCAGGCCTATGCTAGGAGCGCCGAACAGTCACGACGAGCATGGCTTAGACCTACTGTCAGAAAATACTCGGGATATCGCACCTGCAGGAGCTCCGGACCTAAATCCGGGGCAGATTGCGTCGTCCGAGGACGGGTGGATGGACCCCGCCTCGGAGGCCAAACACTCATCGGCGGTAGATCCGAAGACAGACTTCACCCCCAAGGAAGCCTGTGTCTCCGGACCCCCGGACTTGTGTCCGGCTGTAGGTTCCGGACCGCGCGCCCCCGAGCCTGCCGATTCTGGTTGGGCTCCGATAATGGAATTCACCGCCGCGGATATCTTCCAGCACTCGCCCCTCAGCGACATGCAGAATTCAATAATGTCTCTCTCTTTGTCAGGAGATGCTTGGCCGAACTATGTCCGGCTTGAGGGGGAAGAAGTCGATGAAGAAATTCGTTCCCCACCCACCACCCACTTCATAGCCACTGTCGACGACGTAACGGACATGCTTCACTTCGACTACGATGACACCAACGGTACGAAAGTTGGCGTAGGGGACGATTCTAAGCCATCGCCCACGGGGCACTGAACTGCCACCTCATCATATGTCATATACATGGTGGTCACGCCTAAGGAGGACGATGGCGAGAAAACAGAGGATAAAACCCCCGGACAAAAGCCAAAACGATGGTGCAGATGCCGCTCTAAGTCCAGCCACAGAAAAAACAGGCTTAACAGCGCTAGAAAGATCGACATCCCAGTCAGCTCCGAAGGCAACAACAACCATATGGACCCAGCGATGGAGCAGGATGAGCCAGGTCACGTCGAACACAGCCCAGAGCAGACGCCCGATCATAGTGATCCCGAGGGCCGAATTCATCAATCTGCCCCGGGACAGGAGCACAGTCCGGACGATGACGCATTCATCATCCCGGAAACACGTTTGGAATGAGATAACCTCCACAAAAGGCTTATGGCCACCGTGAGAAGTCTAAAGAAGCAGAAGCAAAGGCTTAAGGCCGCAAAGGAAACGCTCAATCGCAGATGGAATAAAGTGCTATACACTGAAGAAAAATACGGCGACGATCGCCACACAAAGAGCTACCCAAAGTGCAAGCTGCTGCCAGAATTCGACGATGAGGCCGTTCCACCGAAGAACAATACGGCCAGTAGGCCGGACCAACCACTTCATAACCGCAATAGAGCAGCCACTGACGCCGTAGAGGATTTATGTGAGCTCCTGGATAAAAAGGCCGGCGCGACCAGGTCCATCTATGGATCTAGAGAACACGCTCCGATGCAGGATTATGGTCACTGAGGGAGTCCCAGATTAGGGGGTGTCCGGATAGCCGAACTATCACCTTTGGCCGGACTCCTGGACTATGAAGATACAAGATTGAAGACTTCGTCCTGTGTCCGGATGGGACTTTCCTTGGCGTGGAAGGCAAGCTTGGCGATGCGGATATGTAGATCTCCTACAATTGTAACCAACCCTGTGTAACCCTAACCCTCTTCGGTGCCTATATAAACCAGAGGGTTTTAGTCCATAGGACGAACAACAATCATACCATAGGCTAGCTTCTAGGGTTTAGCCTCTCTGATCTCGTGGTAGATCTACTCTTGTACTACCCATATCATCAATATCAATCAAGCAGGAGTAGGGTTTTACCTCCATCGAGAGGGCCCGAACCTGGGTAAAAACATCGTGTCCCTTGTCTCCTGTTACCATCCGCCTAGACGCACAGTTCGGGACTCCCTACCCGAGATCCGCCGGTTTTGACACCGACATTGGTGCTTTCATTGAGAGTTCCTCTGTGCCGTTGCCATCAGGAAGGATGCCTCATCCCGTATTTAAAGACGGCCCTGTTGCTAGAGGAGCTTTGGCCATCGGCCAAATTCTCCAGCTAGGCAGTTTCCTTATGACCGCCTGTTCGGCCGCCGCGCCGACGATGACTTCAAGGGTCATTGAAAGCAATCTTCACGTTAACTCGGAACTTGCCGAGCAGTTAGATCCGATGGAGCTCTCTTCCTTAAACAAGCTCTTGGATCGCATCGCCGCCCTGGGAGTCGCTACGGACTACGATCAGATTGGGCCTAAACTCGATCTGAGAGAGATTAACTCTCCCCAGGTTACCCACCATGTTGCTATGGTAGAGGAACAATACAGCAACCATTCTACTATCTTAAGGACTAGCTATGTCCGGATTCCTGATCCCTCCATGCCGGATTCCCGCGGAGGGGAGGACGTCACTCAAGCCCTGAACCTAAAGTCAGGCAGCGGGCTAGATTCATTGGACGACATCCAAGAATCCAAGCTTCCAAGTTCAGAAACTTCTTGGCCCCTGAGTCTTAGATTGGACGGGGTTTCGAATTTAGTTCCACCCGCCCACCCAAACATAAGCGATCTATCCCAAATCCGGCAAGAGCCCGCAGAAATAGTACACCATTACTGGGCCAGATTCCTCCTGGTTATGAACAGGATAAAATACTACCGCGAGGAGGACGCAATTTCATTCTTCTGCAATAATTGCACAGACAAGGAAATCCTCAATGCCGTAAGTCGCCGTGAAATTACACGCTTCGCTGACATGGCGTCCATAGTACGAAAGTACTATGCGAAGGAAAGCTACTGGAAAACCGAAATCAATTTTTGGGACAATCCGGCCCTGAATACAACCCCAGTCCGACATAAAAGGGTGCATCATCAAGCACCTGGGTTAAATACCAAAAAGCGAAAACCCTCTATAGGGCATGGAACCGTACTGGAGGGATGGCTCAATGGACCCTGCAAAATTCATAGTACAGAGGGCGCCACTCCAACTCATAGCCTTAGAGCATGTTGGATACTACGTCAGGTGGCCAAAAGTGGCGAAGAGCTTCTAACTCCAGAGCACCAGCCCAGGGATACCAGTACGATATTAACAGCCTTCGAGACTTTCGCATCAATGCAGAAACGAAAACTCCGCAGCCTTGCTGAAGTCTACCAAGTAGCAACAATAAACCCATGGAGTGACATGGCTATTACCTTTAATGTCAGTGATGAACCTAAATTCCGAACAGCCCGAGCACCAGCCGCATTGGTCCTCAGTCCAATAGTGGATGGCTTTCACCTTACCAAGGTACTCATGGACGGTGGCAGCGGACTGAACCTCATTTACGAGGAAACCCTCTGAAAAATGGAAACAGACTGGAGCCGCATTGAGCGAAGCAGCACAACCTTTAGAGGAATAATCCCCAGTCGGGAAGCATGCTGTACTGGAAAAATCACACTGGATGTGGTGATCGGCACGCCGGATAATTACAGGTCCGAGGAGGTCACGTTCAAAGTGGCCCCGTTCAGCAGCGGATATCACGCTCTATTAGGGCGAGAGGCATTCACTATTTTTCAAGCTATACCTCATTACGGGTACATGAAGATCAAAATGCCCGGGCCCAACGGAATCATCACTCTTGCTAGTGACCGGACATAGCACTCCGCGCCAAAAACAAGACAGCCGCACTGGCCCTTGAGGCACTATCCGAAGCCCTAGCGGCCGAGGAACTCACTGCGCTGCGCTCCATGGTGAACAGGGACGATGTGATACTCGATAAGAGATCCAAGTCCACCTCCTTTAAACCGGCGAACGAAATAGTCAAATTCCAAGTCCATCCAGTGGACCCTACAAAAATGGCCTCCATCGGGGCACAATTAACCCTGATGTAGACACCGCACTACGAGAATTCCTACGCGAAAATTGGGACATTTTTGCCTGGCACCCTTCAGACATGCCAGGAATCCCACGCCGGCTGGCCAAGCACAGCCTAAACATCCTAAAAGGATTCAAGCCAGTCAAACAAGGTCTTCGGCGTTTCTTCGAACCCAAGAGGCAGGCCATGGGAGAGGAGTTAGCCAAACGTTTGGAGGCCGGATTCATCAGAGATATAAAACATCCGGATTGGCTAGCAAACCTGGTGATGGTACCAAAGAAGGACAAATCCTGGCGCCTATGCGTCGATTTCAAGGACCTTAACAAGGCTTTCCCAAAGGATCCCTTCCCGCTCCCCCGCATTGATCAAATTATCGACGCTACCGCAGCACGATTCGTTGTGCTTCCTCGACACATACTCCGGCTACCACCAAATTAAGATGGAAGAGCCCGACCAAGCCACAACGGCATTCATCACTCCATACGGCCCATTCTGCTTCAACACAATGCCCTTCGGGCTCAAAAACGCCGGCGCAACATATCAGCACATGATTCAGACATGTGTGGCAAACTAGCTCGGCAAAACAGTGGAGGCATACGTAGACAATGTGGTCGTTAAAACCAAGCATGTCGAAACTCTAGTAGACGACTTGAGGCTCACATTCAATAATCTCCGAACATATGACATCAAGCTCAACCCGGAAAAATGCGTTGTCGGCGTACCAGCCGGAAAGCTCTTAGGCTTCATTGTATCCGGTAGAGGAATTGAAGCAAACCCAGCCAAGATCCGAGTTCTGTCACAATTGGATATCCCAAAAGACCTCAAACAAATACAAAAATTGATGGGATGCGTGGCGGCTCTAAGCCGCTTTATCTCCCGTTTGGGAGAAAAGGCATTACCCCTTTATCGCCTCCTCCGACGCACCGAACACTTCGAGTGGACGGATGCCGCCACGGCCGGACTCGAAGAAATAAAAGCCATATTGGCAACAAACCCGGTCCTGGCCATGCCCAACATGGGCGAACCAATGCTATTATATATCGCGGCAACTAATCAAGTTGTGAGCGCGGTGCTCGTTGTCGAACGAGAAACGGACGGACACAAGTTCCCCCTTCAAAAACCAGTTTACTACGTGTCCACTGTCCTAACTCCATGCAAGTCACGGTACCCACATTATCAAAAGATAGCATACGCGGTGTTCATGGCATCCTAGAAGCTGCGACACTACTTTCAAGAGTGTTCGATAACCGTAGCCTCCGAAGTACCTCTTAATGACATTATAAACAACTGCGACGCGACGGGCCGGATTGCCAAATGGGCCATTGAGCTCCTCCCATTCGACATAACCTATAAGCCACGTCGAGCTATTAAGTCGCAAGTTTTGGCCGACTTCGTCGCCGAATGGACTGAAGCCGAACTCCCTAAAGAGGACGGCGCATATTCCAACTGGATCATGCACTTCGACGGCTCCAAAATGTTGGCTGGTCTGGGGGCTGGCGTCGTTCTGACGTCCCCAACCGGAGATACAGTTCAATACGTACTACAGATAATGTACACGGACTACAACAACGCAGCCGAATACGAGGCCCTTCTACATGGCCTCCGGATGGTAGTCTCCATGGCCATTCAACGCCTAGAGGTGAGCGGGGATTCGAACCTTGTGATATCCCAAATAAATGGAGACTTCGATGCCAAGGATCTGAAAATGGCAGCTTATCACAACGCCGACCTAAAAATGTCAGCTCGGTTTGAGGGGCTCGAATTTCACCATATAGCCCGGTATAACAACCAGGCAACAGATGTATTGGCACGCATTGGCGCAAAGCACGATGCTGTCCCTCCCAACATCTTCCTGGAGAGGCTGCTCAAGCCATCCGTACTACGGGAGGGGGAGTCCGGAAATAACAACCCGGACCCAACCGCACTGCCCGACACCGAACATTCTGACACAATTGGTGGTTCTGCCAACGAAGTAACATCCTCAGCCCACGTAATAATGGCAGTCATTGCCCCGTGGACGAAACCATTCCTAGCCTACCTAATCAGGCAGGAACTTCCCGAGGACCAAAACGAGGCCCGCTGCATATTGCGGCGATCTAAGGCCAATAAGGTCCATGAGGGAGAGCTTTACAAGAAAAGCACAACCGGAGTCCTTCAAATGTGTATCTCCAAAGAGGAAGGGCGGAATATTCTGGCTGAAATTCATGCCGGACTCGGCGGGCACCACGCCGCAGCCCGGGCCCTTGTAGGCAAGGCCTTCCGTACAGGATTTTATTGGCCGACGGCCCGGGCAGATGCTCAGGACTTAGTCCAACGATGCGTGGGTTGCTAGCTCTTTGCTAATCAAAGCCACATGCCACCCACCGCCCTCAAAACTATACGCATAACCTAGCCCTTCACGGTCTGGGGGTTGACATGGTTGGACCGCTTAAAGGAGGAACCCACAAGCAAAAATACCTACTGGTCATGGTGGATAAATTCACCAAATGGATAGAGGCCAAACCTGTTAAGACGGCCGAATCCGGACAGGTGATAGACTTCATATCAGGGGTTGTACACCGTTACGGCGTCCCCCATAGCATCATCACTGATAACGGCACGAACTTTACGGCCGACGAGGTCAAACTCTGGTGCAAAAACATGGGCATCAAGCTCGACTATGCTTCAGTCTATCACCCTCAAACTAACGGTCAAGTTGAGCGAGCAAATGGTCTAATCATGAGCGGCATCAAACCCAGATTAGTGCGGTCCCTCAAGGAATCTAACACGCACTGGGTAGAGGAGCTCGACTCCGTACTCTGGGGGCTGCGGACCACTCCGAATCACACCACCGGATTTACACCATTCTTTATGGTATACGGCGTAGAGGCAGTTTTGCCCTGCGATATAATTCATGACTCACCTCGCGTGCGCATGTATGAAGAAGGGGAAGCCCAGCTCGATCGGCAGGACAGTTTGGACGCCTTGGAGGAGGAGTGTGACGTGGCAAAAGCCCGTTCCGCATTCTATCAACAGCAAGCTCGAAGATATCAAAGCAGAGAAGTACGGGCCAAAACTTACAATGTTGGCGAGTTAGTTCTACGCCTGCCGGACAAGAAAAAGGACAAACTCAAGCCCAAATGGGAAGGTCCCTTTATCATCGACCAAGTCCTGACCGGCGGAGCGTACCGTCTGCGAGATGCATCGGATAACCGACTCGAGCCGAACCCATGGAATGCAGCCCGTCTCCGAAGATTCTTCGCCTAGCGCCAGATTTGGCGTTCGTCTCCTTCCTCTGTCTATATTTTACATATTAGCTATTTTCTGTTTCTCTCCTTCTCCCTCCTTTTCTCTTACAGCCTCTGAAGGCTTGTTTGCGCATTGTTCGCACACACTTGACGTGCTATCCGCGCTCATCATACCTGGGGCCTTCTTTAACAGAAGCTTATTTATACGGGCTTCATGCCCAACATATGTGTCACACTTCCGCATGTACCTTTTATTCACCATCATATGCATCGATATGACTTAAGTTTTGGACAAGCTGGGTTGCCTGGCTCCTGTGCTTGCCCCTACGATCCCGATTGTTCGACTAGGTGGTAAAGGGACCACCTCTGTGATTGTTACTGCCGGTTCAGCCGGATGTGTACCTCAGACTGGGTGAAGCCGAAAGCTAGCGTTCTTAAGGGAATATTCGGTCGGTGAACTAAAAGACGATTTCTTACCTATTTATTTATCTGCCCCCAGATGTTTTTCTGCTTTTTTCGCAGTCCAGACATGCATTTTAGGGCATGCCTCCCAGGGAAAGGAACCCCTAACGGAACTATTCTCCCTGGAAGATGTTTCTTACTAACCATGTAATATAACATAACTAGTTGGGCACTTGTCTGATAAAGCACTAGTGACCCCTATGCCTGGTCTCCACGCATGCCCCAGTTCTTATATAACCGTGAGGGTATTCGGACACACTCCGGACTATTGGGTCCCGAGGTTGAAGCAAAAAGGTCCGCTATGACAAACGATCTACAATCCGGCTAGAAGGCATTTTACATGTCATCTTAAATTACATAGTCAATCCGACTGATTGTATTCCTCTTCAATGCCATCTAATAGGCTGTCTAGTTTACAGTCCTGCTGGGAATACTTTGCGGCCAACTCTACTTGGCCGTACACTAAGCTCACAGGGATCTCCTTCCCATCGGGCCCCGCAGGTCCGACCTCGGCCATGTGGTTCGGGTCAGCCTTCGTCTACCCCATCTTCACCATGGCCCAGGCCTCCCTAGTGCCTTGATGGCAGGCCGATATCTTCCATAATCTGAAGCGCCGCCGCGCTCCTTGAAGCCTCTCTACAAGCTCACCAAGGCCTTCGGGCAGGGAGACAGATGGCCACAAGGCCTGGGCGACGTCTTTCATCACCTGCCGAACTCGTTCATGCAGTTGCAAGAGCTCGGGAAGAAGGTCACCCGTAGAACCGGGCATTTCCTCTACAGGACGACCTGTGAGCATACCTACAGACATAGCTCTGTTAGTCGACTTCCTCGCCGAACTCTTTTTCAAAGTTCGTTCAAGCACTTACTAAAAATACCGCGTCGAAGCCACCGATTCTCCTTAACGGAGTCAGACAGCTAGGCATGAACATCCTTTAGTTCCTCACCCAGTTGGGTGTTGGCATCTTGGAGATTATTTTTCTCTTGCCTCACCTTTGTAAGCACATTCTCGCCGGCCTTTAACCGGCGCAAGAGATGTTGCTTGTCCGGATCTATCCCGGCGCCATCTGCAATATTATTGTCAGACTTATACACATGCCGCACTTCACAAATTACTTATGTTTTGAAGCATATATTACCAGAGGGGGTCTCTTTGGCTTCCTCCGCCGCGGCTAGTGCAGCCTCAAGTTGGGATCTGCACTCCTCCAGCTCCTGGGATAGTTGGGCATTCTTTTCTGTAAGATCCTGCACAATAAATGATCCTTAAACCAGTTATTCTAAATATTTCAAGTCTCGGGGGCTACTGGCATATATAACTGTCAAATTTTCTCACCCGTATGTCTTTTACATACTGCTCCGTGGCTCTGGCTAGACCATTTTTAGCGGCACGAAGGTGCGCATCTCCCGAATTAAAGGCGTTCAATGCCTCTGGGGAGAAACATGCGTCACGAAGAACTGTCCGGCGACGCCTGTGACTCATGGCACTCTCCACCTCGGAATTGGCGGCAGATAACCTGTTGGCATCCTCTGTCGGAGGAGCGTCCGACGCACGCCTCGTGTTCGCCTCCGCTTATGGACCTGGCTTTGGAGCCTGGCGAGCGGAGGATTGATTGGCAACCTCTCCGGATACAGTCTGGTGAGCGCTCTTCTTCCTGAAAATAGCATGAGTGTTAGTATGCCTCCCGGGAATAAAACCTGGGAGTAAGATGACACGCCATACCATCGCACCGGCGTTTCAATCTGGACTGCACTTCTTTTCAGCCTGTTGGACCTTGCTGTCCTTTGTTGACTAGCCGTCGCAGGCTCGGCCTTCGGACTCAAGGACTTCCCCTGCGAAACACAATTGGTATATGGTGATCAAAAATAAGCACGGATGGGTCATTTTCAAAGTATTGGGACTTCGGTCTCAGTTACCTGCGAGGTTGGAAGTATTCCGGGGTAATCGGCCGTAATGGCGACCAAGGCATTATCGATTCTCAGTTGGTGAAATACCCCATCAATCAGCTCCACCGATATGTCCGGATCCTCTTTAGAGGCCGGATCGAGGAACCATTCCGGATCCTCGGGTTGTGGAGGCAGGCTGTTCATATCCTTTACGGCCTGGCGCAGTTCCTGCATCGAAATCACAAAATAAGATACTTGACTATGGGAATATGGATCGGATGGGCAAAAGAAATATCTTCTTACCCAGCTTGGAGGATTGTTCATAGAAAATCTGTTCTGCGGATTGACGCGGAGAAATTCCTCCTCTTCTCCCTTGTACAGTGCGGATAAGATCTTCATCAGATCGGCGACCGATCCCGGGCCCTTACGGCCGCAGCGGGTGGCATCGTCCTCCCCGTTGAAATCACACATGGGGTGGCCTCTATACTGGAGCGGCTGCACCCCCCGCATAATGCATGTGGCCATGACCTCAATCATGGTCAGTCCGGAATGAGCTAATAACCTAATTCGGCTCATCAGGTAAAGGACGTTCCTGTCGTTTTCCTTCTGAGGACTCCGTGGACGCCAGCTTAGGCGTTTCTTCAAAGGAGCATCATTGAACTCAGGGAGGCCGAGCCGAATAGGGTCCAGCAGGGGGACATCTTCTATATAAAACCATTCCGAAGGCCAGTCTTCGGACGCCTTCTTCGGGGTTCCGGATAGATATCCGGTCCCGGTGATGCACCATAGTTCGGCTCCGCCCACTTGATATATTGACCCCTCTTGAGAACAGGGCACAAGGCAGAACAGCTTCTTCCACAGCGCAAAATGAGCCTCGATGCCCAAAAATAGCTCGCAAAGGGCCACGAAGCCCGCAATATGCAAAATGGATGCAGGTGTGAGGTTGTGCATTTGGAGGCCGTAGAACTCCAGGAGCCCCCGGAGAAACGGATGAATTGGAAATCCGAGCCCTCTTATCAAATTAGGTACAAGGCATACCCGCTCTCCTTTGGAGGGACTGGGGACGCTCTCCACTTTCTTTCCGCCCTTATAGGTGGCGAGTCCGGCTCGAACCGGATCCATGAAGGCTGGGGTAAGAAATCCCTTGGTTTGGAGCGCCACTAGCTCGTTGTGCGGGACGGAGCATCTCTTCCAATCTCCAGGCCGAGGGCTGGAAGGGCGAGAGGAGGAGCCGCGTTGACTGTCCATGATGGAATGGATTTCTGTCAGATGCGCTCTGATGAATGCTCGTGAAGGGGGGATGGTGTGATTCGGATCTAGATCCCCGTCTCTTTTATAGGCAGCTCATTTGTGTAGCTAGGGGGTTAAAAGTAAAAATACCCTGGCTTTTCGCATTCGTTCAACACGTGGAAGATGGCCATTATTGGGCGTGGAAGCCGAGGAGTGCATTATTTATAAGGAGTCGTCATTGAAGCCTGGTTTGGGGGCTACTAAGGGAGTCCCGGATTAGGGGGTGTCCGGATAGCCAAACTATCACCTTTGGCCGGACTCCTGGACTATGAATATACAAGATTGAAGACTTTGTCTCGTGTCCGGATGGGACTTTCCTTGGCGTGGAAGGCAAGCTTGGCGATGCGGATATGTAGATCTCCTACCATTGTAACCGACTCTGTGTAACCCTAACCCTCTTCAGTGCCTATATAAACCGGAGGGTTTTAGTCCGTATGACGAACAACAATCATACCATAGGCTAGCTTCTAGGGTTTAGCCTCTCTGATCTCGTGGTAGATCTACTCTTGTACTACCCATATCATCAATATCAATCAAGCAGGAGTCGGGTTTTACCTCCATCGAGAGGGCCTGAACCTGGGTAAAAACATCGTGTCCCTTGTCAACTGTTACCATCCGCCTAGACGCACAGTTCGGGACCCCCTACCCGAGATCCGCCGGTTTTGACACCGACAGTCACCAAAACGATCAGACTAATCGAGTACCAGTTCAGAATCAGCAGAGGACACAACAACAGTCGACAACTCGCCACAACATGTCCAGATACAGAGGGGCCTCTCACCCTCTGTGCTTCACTGAAGAGGTACTGGACCACGAATTTCCACAGGGTTTCAAACCCGTGAACATAGAGGCATATGACGGGACGACAGACCCGGGGTCTGGATTGAGGATTTTATCCTTCACATCTACATGGCTCGAGGGGAGGACCTCCATGCCATTAAATACCTTCCCCTCAAGTTGAAGGGACTAGCTCGGCACTGGTTGAAAAGCCTCCCTGAAAACTCAATTGGAAGATGGGAGGAACTTGAGGATGCTTTCAGGGCCAATTTTCAAGGAACCTATGTCTGACCTAAGGACGCTGACGATTTAGGTCACATAATTCAATAGCCCGGAGAGTCCGCCCGCAAGCTTTGGAATAGATTCCTCACTAAGAAGAATCAAATTGTCGATTGTCTGGATACCGAAGCCCTAGCAGCCTTCAAACACAGCATCCGGGATGAGTGGCTGGCCAAACACCTTGGCCAGGAAAAGCCGAGGACAAAGGCAGCCTTAACAAGCCTTATGACCCGCTTTTGTGCGGGTGAAGACAGCTGGTTGGCTCGTAGAGGCACAAGCGACCCAGGCACATCCGAAATCAGGGATGGCAACGGGAAGCCACGGCGCAATAAAAACAAACATCGAAACAAGGAATAAAGTCAGGACAACACAATGGTAAACGCCGGATTCTGGGGCTCTCGACCCGGTCAACAAAAGAAGCCATTTAAAGACAGCAAAGAGGGACCGTCCGGTTTGAACAAAGTCCTGGAATGACTGTGCCAAATTCATGGCACCCCCGAAAATCCTACGAACCACACTCACAGAGAATGTTTGGTCTTTAAGCAGGCCGGCAAATTAAATGCCGAACACAAGGGAAGGGAAACACCAAGTGAAGATGAGGACAAGCCTCGCCAGCCGAGCAATGGGGGACAGAAAAAATTCCCACCAAAGGTAAAAACAGTAAACATGATCCACACGGCTCACATACCCAAGAGAAGGCACAAACGCGGGCTCAAAGACGCATACGCTATAGAGCCCGTAGCCCCCAAACTTAACCACTGGTTGGCCTGCCCAATCACAGGGACTACCCGATTAGTACGCGGCACAGAGGATCAGCTGCCCTGGTGCTCGACCCAATAATCGACGGATACCATCTCACTCGCGTCCTCATGGACGGCGGCGGTAGTCTCAATCTAATATACCAGGACACTGTCTGCAGGATGGGGATAGACCCATCTAGAATCAGCCAAAGTAACACCACCTTTGAAGGGGTGATACCAAGCGTTGAAGCCTGCTGCAGGGGCTCCCTTGTACTAGAGGTGACATTTGGTTCCCTAGAAAACTTCAGAAGCGAAGAACTACTCTTCACCATTGCCCCTCCAAAGTGGTGATCACGCATTGCTCGGGAGAACGGCCTTTGCCCGCTTCAACGCAATACCGCACTATTCCTACCTTAAAATCAAGATGCCCGGTCCACGTGGTGCCATCACCGTTAACGGAAATACAGAGCGTTCCTTATGTGCGGAAGAGTACGCGACGGCTCCAGCAGTCGGACACTAAGCGGCCTCCAATATCAAAACGCATGATCGGTCGTTAAGACCACAGACACGGTTAGACGAGTCCGGCAGCCCAGATAAACCTGAGCTGGGCCCTATACATGTAATCCCATAGAGGACACTAGGGGCTTCAAATATTCCATAAAGCCCACCTGTTGGCTTGACCTTATTAACAGGCCAACGTCTTACACTTCTACTATCGATTGATAATAGTCAACTCTTTGCATGCTTATGTCATACTCTTCTACATGAGTTTTCTTTTTTACAGACACCATTCATGCGATACCCTCCCAGGACACGGCACAACGGAGACAAAGGTGCAGACGTGCAGCAAGGCCCCGCTCAAAGGTTTTTCTTTAGATTAAGCCCCTGTGTAAACCTTTTTTATTGTCTCTTGTTGCTTACACATCCCATGGGTACAACACCCACAGGGGATACTGCCATTATTGGCATTTCGCCACGACAGACTAATGCACGTACCTGGAAATACATGGTACATAATAAAGGGCGTTCTTCAGCCCAGTATATGTTCTAAAGTCCGAATACCTTCGGGAGTGTTCGGCGTCATGAGTTTGGCCTTATATGCATCAGCTCCGAATCATGTCTTTGGTCATATGTTGGGTTTGCCTGGCTCCTGGATTTGCCGCCTTAAGTTCCATTCTTATCGGCTAAGGCGGCCAAAGGAGAACTACTGCGATTGTGCCCTGGTTATTCCGGATTAGCACCTCAGTAGAGAAAGCCGAAAACTGACTGTCATGATAAAGCGAGAGACTGGTAAACCACTCGAGGACTCATCGGAATCTTTAGGATTCCTCCGCATTAACGAATGACCGTTTCCCGATCATGTACACACGCGCCCGTACTCGGATGCACGCAAAGGTACCAGGGGCTACATAGTAGCCCCACCGTCAAACTCCTATGGCTAAGTGAAAGTGTTAAAGCTATATAGTCCGGTTGCCTAGTTCGATGTGCGATGACCTCCTTAATGGACCAAGACGTTGGATCAAGTGTGCTTCCGCATATTCTCGAGAACACCCCCACATAGTATGCATGGGGGCTGCAGCCAACGACTGCTAACTTTCAAATTACATACATACATCAAACGGCCGCACAGGAGGCACAATATCACTTTTGTGCGAAAAGTATAAACATAGCCTCCATAATTAAAATAACATTGTTTTTACAATGAAACGATTTTTCACTCGAACATGACATCTTTGAGCATTGAGCCTCTATTAAACGAGCACCTTCTGTTACCTGCTCCAAGTAGTGCTCGGCCGGATCCTGGCTTCCCGCCGGATTCTAGGTCGCAATGATGGTGGCCTCCATATCTGTCCAATATGCTTTAACACGGGCAAGAGCCATCCGTGCACCCTCTATGCACGCTGACCTTTTCATGGCATCGATTCGCGACACGGCACCAAGGAATTGTTGCACTAAACCAAAATAACTGTCCGGCTTCGGCCCCTTCGGCCATAGATGGTCTATTACAGAACTCATTGCAAGATCGGACAACCTATGGAGCTCGGCCACAGCAGCCATCCTCTCACTCAATTGCAACGGGTGCGTTGGAGCACTGAATTGTGACCAGAACAACTTTTCCACTTCATTATCTTTTTGATCCTCGAAAAACTTGGCCGCATCTGCCGTACTCTTCGCCAGATCCGCATACGTGTCTGCAGGGCTCCAGTGTCGATCCAGAGGAGCATACTTGGGATCTAAGAACTTCATCTGCAACAAATAGGGGTTTCCAGCCACGATTTCTTCGGCCTATCGAAGCTCCTCCCGCGCATCCCTAATTGCGGAACGCGTCTCCTTGGCCGCATCAAGGGCCTTCTTTAGGTCAGCTGAATTAGCCTGATTCTCTTTTTCAAGGAGCTCATACCGGTTGGCGGCGTTTTTCAGCTCCACGGCCATTTCGGCTATTTTATCTTTGCTTCGGCGTTGAGCAGCCTGTTCGGCTCTCAACTCTTCGGCCGCCTTTAGGGAAGCCCGGGCAAGTTCCGCCCTCAAGGCCTCCACGGCAGCAGCTCCACCTACAGCCCAAGCATAATACATTAACATTATACTCCTCTTAATATTTCCTATAAGAAATAAGGAAAGCAGAGCACATACTTTGTGACTCGTTAAGCCGCTCGTTCACAAGTGTGATATCGGCATCCACAACTCCAATCTGCCTCCTCAGCTCACCGACTTCAACGGACTGGTCGGCTGCCGGATCCTTAGCCACCTGAGCATAAATACAGTGTGATCATTACTCAACAATGTGATCCTCCGTTTGCCGCCTAGGGCTGGCAACCAGAGTCTTAGGGGCTACTATCCATATGGAGCACACCTAGCGCGTCCGCCACAATCAAAAAATTACGTATTTCATTACATACCTCAAAGCGTCTGAGCAGGCTCGTAAAAGCTTCATTCAACCCGCTTGTGGCGGATGAAATCTTCTCAAGCACCATGCTCATTAATGACCGGTGATCCTCCGAGAGAACAGCTTGCTCCAGAAGGCCTGTCAGCGTATCCGGCCGGTCGCCGAACTGTGCCGGACCCTTCTTATCACCCCCCGTGGAAGGCAAATGCTCCGGGCTTAGGGCGGCCGAAATACTAGCTTCTGGCCTCGGCAAATCTGGACTCCTCCATGATGACACCTCGGGGTCACCCACCCCATGAGGCGGAGAGGCTGGTGGGGTTTCACTCTCCATCATCTCCGGAAGGAGATCCCCCGAAGATGAACTCTGTCAAGAAGAGCTGCTAGCCGGACAACAAACGAGGGATCCTGGTTATTGTTCTCGAAGGAGGGACCAGTAGCTTTGTATTTGCGATTAACTTACAGCTCGGCTGAGGGCTGGCCCGTTTGCGGGCATGGCACGGTGAGGATGCCCTTCGGGGCAGGGCCCCCAGGTGAAGTTTTCTTCCCTTGTCTGGGCACCTCCATCTCCAAGTCTTCAGAGGTGGCCCTTTTCTTCCTACGGGGGGAGGATACCCTTGATTCCCCTCCCCGACTATCCTCCTTCATGGAGGTAGTAATTCCCCCAGTTTGATGTGCAATGTGTGAAGTTCTGCTTCTCTGTTCTTCCCTTCGTCTTTCCCCGAGGGCACTTGACTTAGCACACGACTAAGCATCTTGGCTATGGCAGGACTAGGCGACCCTTCAGGAAGTGCCGCCGGACACCTAATTCTCTCCGCCTTGCTGAGCCATTCCTGGCCACGGATGGTTTTGAGAATAATGTTATGATAAATATAAACGAAGTGTTCGGTTTTTGGGTTACTTACTCGGGTATCTGGGCGGTTGCAGCTTAGGCCCGCATCCTCGGTGGTGTCCGGACAATTTACTTGTGGTCCGAAGAATAACTTACACATCCCTTCGAGCGTCATGCCGATGAAGTGCAGAATAGTCCATGGACCTTCTGGATTGAACTCCCACATCCGGAGAGGCCGGCGTTTGCACGGAAAGATCCGTCGGACTAGCATTACCTGAATCACGCTAACAAGGCTAATGTCCCTCTCAAGAAGCTCCCGAATGCAGCTCTGCAATGCTGGTACATCATTAGCCGACCCCCAATCTAGTCCCACATTGGCCCATGATGCCAATTGAGGTGGAGGGCCCTTATGGAAGTCGGGGGCAGCCACCCACTTTGTGCCTCTGGGAGCCGTGACGTAAAACCACCTCCGCTGCCATAGATCGGACACCTCCGGGAAGAAGCCCTCTGGCCATGGGGTGTCGGCATTCCTGCTTATTACAGCACCTCCGCACTCGGCGTGTCTCCCCTCAATCATCTTCGGCTTCAGATTGATGGTCTTGAGCCATAAGCCGAAGTGCGGGGTGATGTGGAGGAAGGCTTCGCACAGGAGGATGAACGACGAGATGTGGAGGATGGCATCCGGAGCCAAATCATGAAAATCTAGCCCGTAATAGAACATGAGCCCTCTCACAAAGGGATCAAGGGTGAAGCCTAAGCCACGGAGGAAGTGAGAAACAAATACGACGCTCTTGTTGGGCTCGGGAGTAGGGATGACCTGCCCCGGAGCAGGAAGCCTATGCTTGATGTCCGCGGTCAGATATCTGACCTCCCTAAGCTTTGCAATGTCCTCCTCTGTGACAGAGGAGGCCACCCACCAGCCTTGAAGGTTGGATCCGGACATGATTGAAGATCCAAAGTGCTTTAGCTTGGGCTTCGGGTGTTGGAACTCGAGATGTGAGAAGGCGCAAGCGTGATAAAAAAGAGGGATAGGCCTTGGCCCCTCTATAAAGGGGGTGAATATCAAGCGTCCTCAGTGTAACCACTTGGGACTTACCTAAAAACACAGAGTCATACCAACAGGGGTCGTGGGGTTGCACGCGCCCGTATTGATGGAAGATCCCGTGATAAAGGGAACACGATCTCTGCTTTAGCAAGGCGTGCCAATGAAACCGCCTCGCAATGCGTATCGAGGCAGGCCAAGAAAACCGGTTCCTGTTGGGCCAGGCCACGGCATAAGGGCACACCGTAAAAAAATTGTCAGATTTGCAAAGTGTTATGCTCTCTACGGTGGTGTGCAGAAATTATCTCACAGAGCCAAACACAATCCTTAATCTGCTTTGGACTATTCGGAAACGGAGCCCGCCTTGCAATGCCGAAGACAATCTACGCGCCAGATTCATCGTCATTGAAGCCTGTTTCAGGGGCTACTGAGGGAGTCCTGGATTAGGGGGTATCCGGACAAATGGACTATATACTTTGGCCGGACTGTTGGACCGTGAAGATACAAGACTCAAGACTTTGTCCCGTGTCCGGATGGAACTCTCCCTTGCGTGGAAGACAAGCCTGGTGATCCGGATATTAGATCTCCTTCTTTGTAACCGACTCTATGTAAACCCTAGCCTCCTCCGGTGTCTATATAAACCGGAGGGTTTAATCCATAGGAGGACATCATAATCATCATAGGCTAGCTTCTAGGGTTTAGCCTCTACAATCTCATGGTAGATCAGCTCTTGTAATACTCATATCATCAAGATCAATCAAGCAAGAAGTAGGGTTTTACCTCCATCCAGAGGGCTCGAACCTGGGTAAAACATCGTGTCCCTTGCCTCCTATTACCATTAGCCTTAGACGCATAGATTGGGACCCCCTACCCGAGATCCGCCAGTTTTTACACCGACAGCAACCCCCTCCGGGTCTTTGGAGGCAGTCCTCTTCTTCCTCCTCCCCTTTCAGGGGCAGTCGCTTTCCACCACCTCCTCCTCTTCTTCCTTGGCTCCCTCATGGGACAAGAGGATTTCGATCTCTCCGGACATAGTGTACGAAGGACATCTACGGCGGGGGCCGCCCTTGGCTTCCTTGCCCTTCTTCATCGGCGCCTGATAGGGCGCCGAGACCAGCATCTCTATCAGCTGGGGAGTGGCTGGGTCCCCTAGCAGCGGAATCGGACAGTCAATCCACTCCGCCTTTGCTATCCAGCCCTGTGCAGAAAACAGGTGATAAGATCTCTATTGATTAAAACATCAACCGAACAGGTCTTCGGAAAAACTAATGATTACCTATGAGTCCGGATTCTCGATGTCGGGCCCGATGTCCTCGGTCTTCATGGGCCAGCTCTTCTGGGCTTGAAAAGCAGCTTCCATATTTCTTCATGCGTAGTGCCGAATAAGTGCTTCAGGGTCCGCGGCCCCTTCGGTTTGAACTCGCACATGGGGGAGGCCCGGGGTTGGCAGGGAAGGACACGGTGGAAGAGCATTATCTGAACCAAGTTAGTGAGGCCGATGTTCGTACCCAACACATTTGTGATGCGTTTTTGTAGAATCTTCACCTCCGTCTGGCACCCCCAATCAAGGCCCTTTGTGGTCCATGTGGTAAGTCTTGTAGGGGGTCTGGATCTGAACTCAGGTATGGCCACCCAGTTGGTGCGGCGGGGTTCGATGATGTAGAACCACTCCTACTGCCACACCTTGACAGTCTCGATGAATGCCCCATTTGGCCATGTGGCATTCAGCAACATGCTTACCATGGCCCCGTCACAGTCTGCATGCTGTCCTTCGGCCACCTTCAGCTTCAGATTGAAGACCTTAAGCCACCAGCCGAAGTGTGGCGGGATGCGGAGCAGAGCCTCACACACGACGATAAACGCCGATATGTGGAGGAAGGAATTCGCGGCTGGATCGTGGAAATCTAGCCCGTAATAGAACATAAGGCCACAGAAGAAGTGATGGTGGAGAATCCCAAGACCCCTGAGGAAATGGGGGAGGAATACAACCCTCTCGCCCGGCCACGGAGTGGGGATTACATGGTCCTTGTCGGGGAGCCTGTGCACTATATCCGCGGATAGATAGCCCGCACTCCGGAGATCCTTCACATCCTTTTCAGTGACGGAGGACGCCTCCCACTTGCCCTTGGAGCCGGACCCGGCCATGGCTAGGGAGGGGTTGTGGCGGTGGGAAAGATTGGAGCTTTTTGGGCGCTGGAGCTTGGGAGATTGGAAGACAGAGGCAAGAGGAAGGCATGGGGAGGAAAGGAGGAATCTTTGTCCTCTTATAGATGGTGAAAATGCCAACCGTCCCTCTCTTAAGCCTTAAACCTCGCCTATTCCCAATGAGATCATGCGTAAGGTGCGGTTGGGTTACCCAAATCCCATTGACGAGGATCCGTAATAAGCGGGCATGATCTCTGTTTTGATAAGACGTGCCAATGGAGTCTCGACCTCGAAACACGAAACGGGAGGTGTGAAAATGATTCGAAATGATGAAGAGTCAAGTGTGACGCTTCACCGAAAAAAGCTGTCAGTAAAAGATACTATTCCTATTTTAACATCTTGCCTTAGTGGCTAAGGGTTTTATTGACTATGCAGATCCGGATATAGTTCTTTTATAAGGGAAGCTGTCGTACGATATTCAAGTGAAGGAACCCGCCTCGCAATGCCAAAGACAATTCATGTGCTGAACACATCGTCATTGAAGACTGGTTCAGGGGCTGCTTAGGGAGTCCTGGACTAAGGGGTCCTCAGGCGTTCGGTCTGTTCGATATGGGCTGGACTGATGGGCCATGAAGATAAAGGCAGAAGACTACCCCCCGTGTCTGGGTAGGTGTCGGATATCGGATTCCGGCAAAACCCTTAACGTTCGAACTCTAGGGTGCGCACGAAGATCTTGTCACTACCGATTCACGCCCCGAAACCTCGCCGCGATTCTAGCTAGCACGATGAACAGCACAAGAGACACAAGATTTATACAGGGTCGGGCCACTGTTGTGGTGTAATACCCTACTCCTGTGTGTGTGGTGGATTGCCTCTTGGGCAGATGATGAATAGTACAAGGGAAGAACAGCCTCGCGAGAGGTGTTCTTGAGCTGGTGTGGTGCTCTACTTGTTCTGGTTTCGGTGAGATCTAGATGAGATGTCCCTCTACTGTGGTGGCTATCTCTATATATAGAGGCTCTGGTCTTCTTCCCAAATATTGAGCGGGAAGGGAGCCAACAATGGCCATTTTGAAAGGGGACAGCTAGTACAAGCTATCCTGACTAAAGGTGGTCTTCGGCTGCCAAAGGCACTGGTGATGATGCCATCTTGGGCTCCATGGTGACCTCCGTCCTGCCATCCTGTTGGTCTTGGACTCGTTGCACTAATATGGAAACCTTTGCTTGATGCATCGGTACTCTGCCCCTGTGCTTGCCCCTTTTGCACCAAAGAGGAAACGAGGACACTATTCAGGCTGGCGCCCACCTGGTCTTGATCGTCATGGCTTGCGTCATGAGCACCTCGTGAGGTACCCCTCGCCTTGATCTATCCGCCTCCTCGCGAGCCTGCCTGGTGAGGCCGCCCCTGACGAGGCCTTGCATCGTCCGCCCGTGAGGCTTGGCCCCTTGCAAGGGTCTTGAACTTGGGTTGATGAAGACGGATAGTACTGGGCCACTGCTGAGCCACGCTACAGGCCACGGGCAGGCAAGTCTGGGGACCCCCATTCCAAGAACGCCGATAGTAGCCCCCGGGCCCAAGGCGCGCTTGGACATGGCTTACCAGCGAAGCCAAAGGGCAAGCGTGGAGTGCTGCGGGCCCCAAGAGCCGGCGGCCTTGGTCGCCGCATGGCGGTTGATTGGACGTGGGCGTCTCTGCTTCCCCACACTGCCTCGGGAACTGCCCGACTGACAAAAGGCTGGTCTGGGTAAGGCTTACCTTCATTGCTCTCCTTCGCCTTGCTCCAGATCCCCTTCCTTGCTCTCTTGCTTCCGAAATTTCCAGATCCGCTCCATCCTTCCCCTTTCAGCGAGCAATGGCGCCCCGCAAGGTCGTGGCCGAGGCCCTGCCGACCTGGTACTCGCCGGCCCTAGATCCCCCCAACATGACGGAGAAGAATCTCATCGCTACGCGCCTGATGACGGCGGCGCAGGGCAGCGAGATGGGGGAGACCGGACTCCGGGCCGGCTCCGCCACGCCGAAGGCTAAGGGGAGCACCTTCTACCCCTTCGTCATGAGCACCATCATCGCCAGCCTGGTTCCTCCCGTCTCCGAGTTGTTCTACGCCGTCCTCTGCCATTACAGTTTGCAGGCCCTTCATCTCCATCCCAACTCCGTTCTCCTCTTGTCGATTTTCGCCTACTACTGCGAGGCACACGTTGGGGTGATGCCGTCCGTGGCTTTGCTGCGCCACTTCTTCTCCCTCTAAATTACCGGAGGTCATACCTCGGCATGCGCTGGCTTCATCGCGTACTCTAAGGCCAACGCGATCTCGACGACCGGGAAGAGGGTCGACGGCTTCTGGAGCAAGTGGGTCATGATGGATGCCGGATGCCAACGGAGCAGCCCCGGCCCTACGAGGCGTGGTCTCGTGCGAAGCTTGAAGACAGACGGGCAAAGTCGGTTCTGGAGAAGATGAATGCTGACCTGAGGCCAGGCAACATGAAGGCGGCGAAGCTGACGGGGGACACGCTCCTGAGGGAGTTCCTGGCACAGCGGGTGGCTCCACTTCAGGCGCATTTGTTCCTGTTGTGGATGCTTGGGGGTGCGAGCGACGATCTCTGCCTAAACTCGGTGGTCCTGGCCGATGAGGATTTGGTCGCAGCTCTCTGCCTCTTGGTTGGAGATGATGTGGAAAGTCTGGAGGGTGCTCCTACCCCCCTGTTCCTTTGCGAAAACTAGCAACAGGTGCCGGTTCCTGATGCTCTCATTGAGGTGCCCAGGGCTTAGGAGCCCCGAGTCTCCAGAGCAGTGGTCACGCTGCCACCTTCTCCTCCTGCACCACTGGTTCCGGACTCCTCTGCCTCCTCCGCTATCTTGGATCGTGCCCTTGCTGAGCTGGGCCAGCTGCGAGAAGACCTCCAGGGTGCCAAGTCCCACCTGGTAGCCGGGCGATTGGAGCTGGTCTTTGGCTGGGTTCACTCCGATACCTTCGTCCGAGCGGCGCCGAGCCCGGCTGCAACCACTTCCGAGGAGGAGAAGCAAGCCGCCACCCAGGCCGCAGCCACCCGTGATGCGGCGCTGAAGGATGCTACGGTCACCCAGGACCGTTGCAAGGCACTGGAGGACGAGCTGCAGGGCTTGCGCGATGAGCTCGCCAAAGAGGCTCGCGACCGCCATGCAAAGGAGGACATGAAGGCTCGGGAGGACGTCATCGGGGACCATGACACCGAGCTGTCCGCTAAACACAACCGGCTGAAGACGCTGGAGCAGAAGTTGCAGATGGAGAGGGCAGTGGTGGACGCCAAGGCGAAGGTCCTGGCTGACGACCGCATGGCCTTCGCGGATCTTGAGGTGAGATCTCGCAAGGCGCTGAAGACACTCGATGATGGTGTCCTGGAGAAGCCGCTGGCCGGGGCCAAGGACAGCCACGCCCAGCTGCTTCCCTTCTTGGTCGAAGCGCTTGAGGAAGTCATGACCGGCGTCGGCCCCATGGCCGAGGATGAGGCTCGTGTCCTTTCTTCTACGGCGCTCACGTGTGTCCACAGCCACATCTACCTTCGCGACCCTGGCGCCAACCTTGATGAGCTGCTGGAGCCCGTGGAGGCCGAGCTATCGGATTTCAGGTCTGGCAGACCCTTGAGGTTCGAACTCTGGGGTGCGCGCGGAAATTTCGCCCTCAACCAACCTGCTCCTCGCCGACTCGCTAGGATCTAAACTACGAAAGGAACAATCACAAGAGACATAGAGTTTATACTGGTTCAGGCCACCATTGCGGTGTAATACCCTACTCCAGTGTGTGGCGTGGTGGATTGCCTCTTGGGCTGATGATGAACAATACAAGGAAGAACAGCCTCGTGAGGGTCTGTTCTTGGCTGGGACGATGAACTGCTTGGAGGAGTTCAGCCGCCCTTCTCATTCTCTGCCTCTCTCTCGATTCAGGTGCCTCTACCATGGGGGTGGCTAGTCCTTTTTATAGGCAAAGGCCCTGGGCCTCTTCCCTAAAATTGAGCAGGAAGGGTGCCAACAATTGGCCATTTTGACTAAAGTTGGTCCTCGCCTATCAAAGGCTCTGGTGGTGACGCTTGCTTGGGCTCCACAATGACTTCCTTCCTGCCGTTGGGCTGGTCTTGGTCTTGTTGCACTGAAATGGATGCCTTTGCTTGATGCTCTCGCCTGCGCTTGCTCCCTTTGCACCAAAGAGGAAAGAAGGACACTGCGCGGGCTGGCGCCCGACTGGCGCCCTTGGTCGTCATGGCTTGCGTCATGGGCACCTCGCGAGGTACCCCGCCTTGAACTCTCCGCCTCCTCGTGAGCCATCCTAATGAGGCAGTGCCTGAGGAAGCTCCTGGTCACCCGCCCCGCGAAGCTTGGCCCCTCGCGAGGGTCTTGAGCTTGTGTTGATGAAGATGGGCCGTGCTGGGCCCCCCTTTGAGCCACGCCGCAGGCGGCAGGCAGGCAAGTCTGGGGACCCCCGTTCCCAGAACGCCGACAGTAGCTCCCGGGCCCAAGGCGCGCCCGGACTTGGCCGAGCAGAGAGGCGAAAGGGCAAGTGCGAAGCGCCGCGGGCCCTAACAGCCTGCGGCCTTGGGCGCCGCGTGGCGGTTGATTGGACGTGGGCGCCTCAGCAACCGCGCGAGTTGATAGAGGAGCGGCATCTGTCTAGGCTTTGCCTCCTTTGCTTTCTCCGGTCGCTGCTCAGATCCCCTTTCCTGCGCCTCTCCTTCCTGCCTCAGAAATCTTCAGATCTACTCCGTCCGTGCGCCCTAGCAAGACATGGCGCCTCGCCAGGCCCCGGCCGGAGCTTGGTATTCGTCCGCCTTGGACTCGCCGAACATGTCAGAGGCGAGTCTTGCCCGGGTGCGCCAGATGGCGGCGGCGCAGGGCATCGACGGGCGAATGTGTTCAAGGCCGGCTCTGCCCTCCCTGAGGGCCAAGGGAGCACCTTCTATCCGCTCTTTGTGAGCGCCATTGTTGCCGGTCTGGTGCCTCCCTTTTATGAGTTCTTCTTCTCTGTCCTCCGCCATTACAACCTTCAAGCTCTGCATCTCCATCCCAACTCTGTCCTTCTTCTGGCAATCTTTGCCTACTATTGCGAGGCTCACGTAGGGGTGAAGCCCTCAGTGGCCTTGCTGCGCCACTACTTCTCCCTCTGGACCTCTCGTGGTCCCGTCTCTACGTGTGCGAGCTTCGTCGCGTACGGTAGCTCCATCGCCATTTCGAACCCCGGGAGGAGGATTGAGGGCTTCAGGAGCAAGTGGGTCTTGGTAGATGCTGGGCGCATCCACCCTCGGCTGATCTTGCCCTTGGGGCACCCCTCGAGCTCCGATGACTGGTCTCGAGTAGAGCTTCTGGACCCCCGCGCGAGGCTGGTGTTGGAGAAGATGGACGCGGATCTGAGGCCGGCCAGCGTGGCAGTGGCGAAGCTGAATGGTGCATCGCTGCTGAGGGAATACCTAGAGCACCAGCTGGCTCCGCTTCGTCAGTACCCACTTCCGATGTGGAGGCCCCACCCGAGCCCCGTGGTCTTGGCCGACGAGGATCTGGCTGCGGTTCTCCAATCTTTGGTCGGGGGCAACGTGGCGAGGTTGGAGGGCGCTCCTACGCCCCTGTTCCTCCGCGAGGAGTGGGAGCAGGTAGTGGAGTCCATGCCCGTCTTCAACGGGGACGGGCCCGTGCCCGCGGAGGCTCCCAAGGACCCGGTGGACGTGTCCTCCGATGACTCCAGGGAAGAGAAGGAAGAAGGGGAGCGGGAAGAAGGGCCTGACTCCGAGGCGACTAACGGAGAGTCTAGGGCTCCCCCCTCATTGCAGGTCCCGCGCTCTCCGCCTCTCTTTGAGTGATGACGACGAGGATGATGCCGAGCAGGGCGGAGGGAGCCTGCCCCCGATCCGGAAGAAGAACAGGACCGGGCTGATCCCCCGCGGGTCTGCCCCGGCTCCGAGGCTATCCGCGGACGCGCCTCCTACTCCCGAGCTCCTTGAGGCTGATCCTTGCAGCCGGCTGTCGGGCTTCAAGTACGGACGGAGGCTGCTCGAGCCCGCGAACGACGACCTGTAAGTGCTTGATTCCTGTCTTATTTCTTGTTCTATTGCTGAGGCTTGACGTTCGTATCTCTCGGCTAGGCTGGCGCCCGCGGCAAAGAAGTCGAAGGGAGCTCTTGAGGTTCCATCCAGGGCAGCGCCTCTGCCCACGAAAGAAGGTGACCGTGACACACAGGCCTGTCCTGCCTGGGCGTCCTCACGAGGCCTGGCTGAGCCGGCTGGGGCGAGCTCAGCCCCCACGGCCCAAGCGATTCCCGAGGTGCCCTTGCCTGATGCCGCCACCACAACCGTTGGGGCGCAGCAGGCTCCACCTCAGGATACTGTGGTCACGCTGCCGTCTTCTCCTCCTACTCCACCGACTGCTATTTCCCCCACTCCTCCTATTGTCCTGGATCGTGCTGTTGCCGAACTGGACCGTCTGCGGCAGGATCTTCTGGGCGCCGACCCTCGTTTAGTGGCCGGGCGCTTGGAGCTGGCTTCCAGCTGGATTCGCTCCAACGCTTCGATTCGGCCGGTGCTGGTCCAGGCGTCGAGGGCTTGCGACGAGGAGAAGCAGGCCATCCTTGGGGCGAAGGCTGCTCGCGACGCCACCTTGGGGGAGGTGGCTAATGTCCGAGGTCGCTGCAAGGCGCTGGAGAGCGAGCTGCAGGGCCTGCAGTACCAGCTCGCCGAGGAGACCCGCCTCCGCCAAGAGCAGGAGGAAGGCATGAAGGCCCGCGAGGCGGCCGTCAAGGACCGGGACGCCAAGCTCAAGAATCGCCATGACCGCCTAGGCGCGCTGGAGCAAGAGTTGGAGGCGAGGAAGGTCGAGCTGGACGGCAAGGCACGGGTTCTTGCCGAGGATCGTGTGGCCTTCGCAGAGATGGAGGAGAAGGCTCACACTTCGCTGAAGACGCTTTATGAGAGCGGCCTGGAGAGTCCGCTGGCCGGCGCCGAGGACGGCCCCGCCAAGCTGCTTCCCTTCCTGGTTCATGCTCTTGAAGATGTCACCCTTGGCCTTGGCCCTACGGCTGAGGCCGAGGCGCGTGCCTTGTCTTCTGCAGCGCTGACGCGGGTCCTTACCCACATCTATCTTCGTGACCCCAACGTCGACCTCGACAGCCTGCTGGAGCCAGTGAGCGGCGAGCTTTCCGCTGCTGCTGCTGAGGCCGTGAAAGGTCGTGCGGAGGCTCTGCTGGGGAAGTTCCGGGCCTTCAGCACCAAGCCGAAGCGGGGCGCTGCCGACCCTGCAGCTCCACGAGGCGAACCCGCTCCGCGCAGCTCCACCGCCGGCAAGTGACTCCGTTGTGGCTCCCGTCCTGCTTTTAATTCCTGCACATGTACCATGCCTCGGGGAGGCGTTAAAACTTGCATTTGGTGCTGTGATAACAGTATGGGCTGTAATATTTGCTTTTGAATTCCTTGAAATATGCGCTATTGCCTTCCTACTTGCTTATGTTCTACGCCGGTAGAGCCCGGCCCCGTGCACACCTCAGCCGCCGTTAGCCCCGACCGGAAACTAGGACGGGACCAAGGAGTGAGGGGCTACGTGACAAGTTAGGCTCCTGAGTCGCGATGATCAGGAGTCCCTCTTGGCGCTCGAACAACAAGTAGGGAGGTGAGATGTGGGGGTGACTCCTTAGGGAGGTGAGATGCGGGTGGATCTACCGTTCTACGTCTGCAGAGGCCGGCCCCGCGCATACCTCAACCGCCGTTAGCCTTTCGGAACTAAGGAGTGAGGGGCTACGTGACTAGTTTGGCTCCTGAGTCGCGATGCTCAGGAGTCCCCCTTGATGCTCAAACGGCCTTCGTACCTTGGCTCCACTCGGGGAGGGACGTGCAACGAACCAGGCCCGGGGGGCCTGGCTGGGTGGCGTGCATCTGGGTGTGACCCAGGCGCAGCCCCCGTGCCCAGCCCCCTCGCGCGGCACTCCCGAGGGAAGGCGTTGCGATGAGTCTCCCTGAGGTTGATGCGACCCGGGGGCCACCCTCAGTTGTTTATCACCAGCGCGGAGCATAGTGCTTCCGTATGTGTACGGGCATAGCCGCTCCTTGGCAGTGTCGCCAGCCAGCGCGGAGCATGGTGCTTCCACTGGTGCGTGGGAGGGGGCTCCCCTCTGGGAGGAGCCCCCGGGGCGTGTACAGCCCCGCCCTGACACGTGGCTGGCACGGTAGGATCTGACGAGGTGTATCTGGGCACCCGTGAGCCAGCGCGGGACTCACGGGGCCCTACCTCAAGGTGGGTTGCGCCTGGCACTGGGCCTTATCATGGGGTGTGTTCCTGTAAATTTGGTTAGATGTCGAAACTCTACGTCCTCGGGTCCCGGCCCTTGAGCTGGTCTCAGCCGTCGCTGGTATGCCAGGTCGCGACGCCATGGACAAGGCCAGAGGGTGAGGGCTGGAGAGCCGATAGGAGCCCTGAGTCGCGATGGTCAGGTACCCCCCTTTAACGCGCAAGCTTGGTTAGATGTCGAAACTCTACGTCCTCGGGTCCCGGCCCTTGAGCTGGTCTCAGCCGTCGCTGGTATGCCAGGTCGCGATGCCTTGGACAAGGCCAGAGGGTGAGGGTTGCAGAGCCGGTAGGAGCCCTGAGTCACGATTCTCAGGTACCCCCCTTTAACGCGCAAGCTGCCGACATCAAAGAAGAAAAGGTGCCACGGACAGGGACCAAATAACAAGCATGATGGGTCCAATGCATGGCCCGAAGATAAATGCAAAAAGGGGTAGACGACGTCGGGTCTGACCCGAGCGACTTGGGGATAATGCAGCCCGAGGGGCGCCCCCAACAAAGTAAGCTAAAAACATGAGCAAAAGGGATACACGCCGCAGGGACGGACCCACGCGGCTTGGGAATGATGCAGCCCTGAGGGCGCTCCCAGCTGGAAATTAAACTTGAAAGATGTGACCTGATGATGTTGAAGACGAAGGGGTGTTGGTGTAGCAGACTTGGTGGGCTGCGGTAGCCGATCCTCACAAGCCCCCAGGCCCTGGGGCCTATGGAGGCTCTGGAGGCGCAGGTGGCTCCTCGCGGACCATCTCCATCTCCGCCAGGGCTGTGGAACGCCTGACCTCTTGAGCCTCCATGATGCCCCTCATGAGGCGCTGGTATGTTGCAGCCGCGTTCAGCAAGCCATAAGGCATGCGAACGTAGCTGTGGGGTGGACCTTCATAGTGCCCCACTTGCGAGGGCCAACGGCGCTCCTAAGAGGCGGCTTGGTTGAGCCCTGGTATGTCAATGTAGACGCACAGCCCACCATCCTCGCCTGGATGGGGGGCCACAACGGGTAAGCGGCGGTTGCCTCTCATGACACTTGACTCCTCTAGCTCCTTAATGGCCTTGCTGACGAACTCCTGAGGGTTTGGCCCTCCTTGCCTTGCTCCTTATTGAGGGAAACATGCTTCGAAACACGCCTCCAAGTGGTGCCCAAGCGCCTCCCTCGTGACCTCGGCGAGGTGGGCGGCCCTCCAGGGGAGAGCCCCCGAGCCCTGCCTGAGGAGGGCGCCGGGCACGCTTCCTATGCGGTGGAAGGAGGTTCCCCCTGGGCAGGCGTGGGCCCTGAGGGGCCGGGCCGGACGATTTCTTCTTCTTCTTGGGGGCCGTCTCGGGAAGCCTCCTGCTTCTGCGATCCGGGTCTTCCAGTGATGTGGCCTAGAAGGCTCGTTCCAGGGAGCACACCACGTCTTTCTCTTCGCAGGGCACCATGATGACTCCGCCACTTCCTGGCATCTTGAGGACGTTGTATCCGTGGTGTGTTACGGCCATGAACTTCGCCAGTGCTGGGTACCCGAGGATGGCATTGTACGGCAGGCGAATGTGGGTGACGTTGAAGTCAATGAGCTCGGTGCGGTAGTTGTCGCGTGCCCCAAAGGTGACAGGGAGGCGGACCTGCCCAATCGGGACCGTGGAGCCGTCGGTGACTCCGGAGAAAGGCTTGGTTGGCTGAAGCTGATTGTAGGGCACTTGGAGATTGTTTAGTGTTTCCACGGACAGGACGTTGAGCCCTGCCCCGCCATCGATGAGGGTCCTGGTGACCAGCACGTTGCTGATGATTGGGGAACAAAGCATTGGGAGAACTCCGGCTGTGGCCGCGCACTTGAGCTGATCCGCTGAGCTGAACGTGATGGAGCACGCCGACCACTTGAGAGGGCACGTGGCCTCGAGCTTGGGGAGCACTGCATTTACTTCGTGAGCGAACTGCTTGAAGATGCGTTGAGAGGCTGGGGTTTGAGCTCCACCCAGGATGCAGGCGATCGCACGTGGCTCCTGGAAGCCCCCAGCCCCCTCGTCCTGATGACGGTCTTCATTTCTCCATGGCTGCGGCGGCAGTGGAGGGAGGCCTGCGTTGCCTTGCGGGCGATCCTCACGAGCCTGATCCCTCCAGCCTCCCTCGCGAGGTGGGTCCTGCCAGCGATCCTCGCGAGGTTGGTCGCGCCACCCTTGGCGAGGGCCACGGTCTTCCCAGTGTCCTGCGTTCCTTCCTCCTCCTCGACCGTAGCCCCGGTCGCTGCGGTCGGGACGTCGGCCGATCCTTCCTTCACGCATGGCTCGGAGCTCTTGGCATTCATTGGTGTTGTGGGTGTGGAGGTCGTGGTACACGCAGTACCGACTGCCCTTGGAAGATTCGGGCTGATCTCTGCCCCGCTTGGTGTCCGGTTCTGCCACGAGCACGGCAGCCCCCTTGCGCTTCACATCCTTGGCCTTGGGTTTCTTCTCTTCTGGGTCTGCGGCATGCAGCTCGAGGAGGGAGAGACGCCCTTCCTTAGCCCTTGCGCACTTGGTCGCCAAGTTGAACAGCTCCAAGGAATTGCACAAGTCCTCATGCATCGCCAGCTCCTCCTTCATCTTGACGTCGCGCACGCCGTCGGAGAAGGCTGAGATGATGCCCTCCTCGGTCACCTTGGGAATCTTGAGGCGCGCATTGTTGAAGCGCTGGATGTACTTCTGCAGGGTTTCCCCTAGTTGCTACTTGATACGGCGCATGTCGCTCACGGCGGGTGGCCGGTCGCGAGTACCCTGGAAGTTGGCAATGAAGCGGGTGCACATCTCGTCCCAGGAGGAGATCGTGCCTGGAGCCAGGTTCAGGAGCTAGGTGCGGGCCCCGTCCTTGAGCGCCATGGGAAACCAGTTCGCCATGACCTTCTCTTCTCTGTTGGCAACTTCGATGCCCAGCTCGTAGAGCTGGAGGAACTCCGCAGGGTCAGCCGTACCGTCATAGCGAGGAGGCAAGTCTGGCTTGGGGCCACGCGCCTTGGGGCCAGGGCGCCTTCTTAAGGGGGAGGCGGCTGAGGCGCTGTCACGCCCAATATGCGACCCTATCCAAAAGGAACTCGAAGGTCCCACCAAGGATAGACCCGCATATTGGAACGCTTTTGCAAGGTGGATATCATTACATCAACATTACATAATAGATGGGGATACATACATAAGGCATACAATGCCACACAAATACAACATCATCTTACATGAGAACAACATCCGACTACAGATGAAACACAAATAGAAACTCAAACGACATCCACCCTGCTAGCCCAGGCTGCCGACCTGGAACCTATCCCCTGATCGAAGAAGAAGCAGAAGAAGAACTCCAAACAAGTAAACATTGCTCTCGCGTCATGATCATCGCATAAACCTGTACCTACAACTGTTGTTGTAGTAATCTGTGAGCCACGAGGACTCAGCAATCCCATTACCATGGGTATCAAGACTAGCAAAGCTTAATGGGAAAGGAAGGGGTAAACTGGTGAGGTTGCAGCAGCGACTAAGCATGATATGGTGGCTAACATACGCAAATGAGAGCGAGAAGAGAAACAAGCGGAACGGTCGTCAACTAGCAATGATCAAGAGGTGATCCTAAACACCTACTTACGTCAAACATAACCCAGAAACCGTGTTCACTTCCCGGACTCCGCCGAGAAGAGACCATCATGGCTACACACGCGGTTGATGCGTTTTAATTCGGATCTGGTGTCAAGTTATCTACAACCGGACATTAACAAATTCCCATCTACCACATAACCGTGGGCACGACTCTCGAAAGTTTATACCCTGCAGGGGTGTCCCAACTTAGCCCATGATAAGCTCTCGCGATCAACGAAGGATATTCCTTCTCCCAGGAAGACCCGATCAGTCTCGGAATCCCGGTTTACAAGACATTTCGACAATGGTAAAACAAGACCAGCAAAGCCGCCCGATGCGCCGACAATCCCGATAGGAGCTGCACATATCTCGTTCTCAGGGAAACACCGGATAAGTCAAGCTACGAGTAAAACCAGACTTCGAGTTTCCCCGAGGTGGCCCTGCAGGCTGCTCAGTTCGGACCAACACTTAGACAAGCACTAGCCCGGGGGGGGGGGCTAAAATAAAGATGACCCTTGGGTTAATTACTACCAAGGGAAAGGTAGGTGGTGGTGAGGCAAACGGTAAAACCAAGGTTGGGCCTTGCTGGAGGAGTTTTATTCAAAGCGAACTGTCAGGGGGGTCCCATAAATCACCCGACCGCATAAGGAACGCAAAATCCAGGAACATAACACTGGTATGACGGAAACTAGGGCGGCAAGAGTGGAACAAAACACCAGGCATAAGGCCGAGCCTTCCACCCTTTACCAAATATATAGATGCATTAATAATATAAGAGATATTGTGATATCCCAACATAAACCCTGTCCACCATGGAGAAATCTTCAACTTCACCTGCAACTAACAATGCTATAAGAAAGGCTGAGCAAAGCGGTAACATAGCCAATCAATGGTTTGCTAGGAATGGTGTCAAAGGTTAGAGGTTCATGGCAATTTGGGGAGGCTTGAAGAGCAAAAGATAGGTAACGTAGCATAGCGATAGAACGAAGCAACTAGCATAGCAATGATAGTAGTGAGATCCAGGGTAGCGGTCATCTTGCCTGAAATCCCGCAAGGAAGAAGAATGAGTCCATGACGAAGATGAAGCCACGAAGACGAACCAAGCGTAGACAAACGAATCCTCAGGATCGCAACGAAACGGGAACTATCGAGAAGAAACACACAACATAGTAAACACGCCACACATGAACAAGGCATGATGCACAAACAAGCATGATGCATGACAATTCTAGATGAGGCTACTCATGGCAAGAGATGATGCAAACAAGAACAACATGTCAAGGCAAGTATAAATGAGGCCGGGAACAACATATAACAATTCCGGAAAGGCCTCAGATGCATATTTCGAATTGGTCCAGAACTGAATAACCATTAAGTTGAAGTTGTTATACAGCAAGTTAAGATCCACCGGGATGATCTACACGAAATTCTAGTCAAGTTACATATAAAGTTCATTTAATTCGGAGCTACGGCCTAGAAGATATGAGCAAAACAAGTTAAGCATGGCATTGATGCAAAATGCATACAAACATCAAGAAAACACCCCAAAACAAGGATGCAACATGATAATATGAAACAACATGCAAAATCAAACAAGTTTCATATAGAGCACACTCAAAATGGAGCAATGGTTCAACCCATACACTCTATACAAGTTATAGCAACAATCTGTCCAAAACAGCAACTAGGCATATTGCAAGCACCAAAACAATAAGCTACAGCATCTCAACGTAATAACAAAAGGAATGGGCATGAAGTACAGGTAAAGCATAACAAAACATGAACACTGAGCTATCTCCAGAAACAACTAGAACATGCTCCAAATGACATGGAAAGATTGCAAACATTAACAGGTTTAGACTTGGCAGAAAATAACATTAGGTTGCAATGTTTAGAGCTATCAAACAACATGTTACAGGAAATTATTATGGCAAACAAAGGCATGACATGAATCTACTAATTGCATAGATCAAAAGTCCCTTACTGACCATGAGCCAAAAAGGCATAGAAAATATGATGGCACCCATGTAAACATGGCAAGTTATATGACGGATTCATACATGGCAGGAACGACAATAAGTAGGCATGTTGGTGAGCTTGAACCACTCACCACAGAGAAATACATGGCAAGGCAAGGCAACCAACAGTAAGAAGGCATGTTTATGAAGCTAAGAATGGCAAGAACAAGTTCATAGGGTGCATGGATCACTAACAATAAGCATGGACGCAACTGAACTTAATGTTAACAGGTTGACAGCAACATTATTTAGCAAGTTTGGAGCAAGATTACAACAAGCTACAGTAGTCTATAATTGCAACCAAGAGCATGTATGTTTATAGGATGACATGTAGATCAAAACATGTTTATAGAACATCTACAGATTATGCATAGAATGATTAGTAGCAACATGTTTATATAGTAACAAAATATAACAGAATCAGCCTAGCAAAACAGTAGCAGCAAGTACCCTCCTTAACAAGCTCGATGCACTCAACACACAACTCACAAAAATACATGGTTGGCACCACTGGAAAGATGGCATGGCATAGATCAAAACACATATAGACATCAACCTCATAGGATGCACACATCAATCATGGCAAAAATGATAAATGAGCATGTTATAACAGTTTCAGCAGATCAACAGCAACATACACTCTTCCAACAGCATTTCAGGCATCAAGATGAGCTCAAATGAAAATAATGCAATGGAATGAAATGAAGTACTCGTCGGGACGAACAATTTGACATATTACACGCACGAAACGGACCAGTATGCATGGAGATACAGCAGATCGAACATGGCATGATTATGTCAAAAACTTTGGGACTTAGAAGAATTTCGACCTCGGGGAAAAGTCAACCGCGGCGAGGATTTCGCCGGAATCTCGCCGGAGAGGAGGGAGTTGGCCGGAGACGGGCGTGGGGGCGCCGGAGACGGTCGGGGAGGACGGGGCGGACGGATCCAGTCGGCCCCTCGCCGGATCCGGCACTGGCGGAGGCCGGGGCGGCGCTGGAGGCGCGACGCGTCGCCGGGGCGGCGGAGGCGGCAGAGGGCGAGGCGGCGGTGCCGGAGCTCGGCGATGGCGGCGGAGGTCGTGGACTCCGGCGGTGCCAGGCTGAGGGGAGGCGGACAGCGCCGCTGGGAGCCACGGGCGGCGGAGGCGAGGCCCCTGCGACGGAGGGAGGGGCGCGGCCGGGCGGCGGCGAGCGTCGATGGGCGGCGGTGGGCGGTCGCCGGCGGCGGGGCCAGAAACCGAGGTGCGGGCGGCGGGACGCGGGCTCGCGCGGGCGTGCGCGGGCCGCGGCGGCGGCGGATCGGGCCCGTGCGGGTCCGGGATGGGCTCCGCGGGCCTCGGCGGCGGCGGCGCGCGAGGGGGCTACGTGGCGGCGGCGGGTTGGAGGAGACGGCGGCGGAGGCGACGTGTCAGCGCGGGATTGGCCGGGGTGAGGTGGAGGCTGGACGTGTCCGGTCGTCGGCGGACATGTCCGGCGGGGCGAGTAGGGTGAAGCTAGGGTTTGGGCTGCGGGATTTCGGGGAGGATCACATATATATATAGGTAGAGGGAGCTAGGAGAGTCCAAATGAGGAGCGGTTTTCGGCCACGCGATCGTGATCGAACGACCGAAAGCATGGAGGGGGTTTGGATGGGTTTTGGGCCACTTTGGAGGGGTGTTGGGCTGCAACAAAAGAGGGCTTTACGGTTCCCCGGTTAACCGTTGGAGTACCAAATGACCTCCGAATGGCACGAAACTTGACAAGCGGTCTACTGGTGCTATACCAAGGCCGCTTGGAAAACCTCGGGCCATTCCGAGAAAGTTTAACACCCGCACAAGAGAAGAGGCAAAAAGGGAATGCCGGATGACATAGGAGTGCCGGATTGCAAAACGGACAACGGGGAAAAAGCTCGGATGCATGAGACGAACATGTATGCAAAATGAAATGCACATGATGACATGATAAAATGAAAAACGCAAGCAAATGACATGGCAATGACGGCGAATAACTGGCAGACACCTGGCGCATCGAATCCGCGGCATTACAGGCGCCCCCGGAGCTTCGTCACCCGCGCAGGGCGGGGTGCGTTGCAGCGGGACGGACAGCGCAGGAGAGCCCCCTGAGCACGGACGAGCTCGGCGACGCGGTCGAGCCATTCTTCATAGATGTCGTCGACGGGATGATAGCGCAGGAGCTCGTTTGCCACGATGAGCAGAGCCCGAGCCTCCATGGTTGCGCGGAACGCGCGAGACGAAGAACCAGCTGTGGTGAGCGAGGGTGTAGCAGTGCGGCCGTCTTGCCTCACAGAGAGATGCTGGGATGACGCTTGCTGCTCGTTCCCCGCCGGGCCGGTGGCGGCGTTGACGGCAGGTGACGGGGAACGACGAGGGCGCCCGCCGACGGGAGCCGTCTGGGCGACATGGGAAGCGAGGGCGGCTCGGCGCTCGGCGCGGGCCCGACGGGCGTCAGACATGGATGCGATGGTCGGAGAAGAACAGGGCGACGGAAGACGAATTCCAGTGCACCCCTACCTGGAGGTTCGGGTTCCGGCAGACCCTTGAGGTTCAAACTCTGGGGTGCGCGCGGAGATTTCGCCCTCTACTTACCTGCTCCTCGCCGAATCGCTAGGATCTAAACTACGAAAGGAACAATCACAAGAGACACAGAGTTTATACTGGTTGAGGCCACCATTGCGGTGTAGTACCCTACTCTAGTGTGTGGCATGGTGGATTGCCTCTTGGGCTGATGATGAACAATACAAGGAAGAACAGCCTCGCGATGGTCTGTTCTTGGCTGGGACGATGAATTGCTAGGAGGAGTTCAGACGCCCTTCTCACTCTCTCCCTCTCTCTTGATTCAGGTGCCTCTACCATGGGGGTGGCTAGTCCTATTTATAGGCAAAGGCCCTGGGCCTCTTCCCAAATATTGAGTGGGAAGGGCACCAACAATTGGCCATTTTGAAGGGGAACATCAGGTACACTTATCCTGACTAAAGTTGGTCCTCACCTGTCAAAGGCTCTGGTGGTGACGCCTGCTTGGGCTCCACAATGACTTCCTTCCTACCGTTGGGCTGGTCTAGGTCTTGTTGCACTGAAATGGATGTGTTTGCTTGATGCTCTCGCCTGCGCTTGCTCCCTTTGCACCAAAGAGGAAAGGAGGACACTGCGCGGGCTAGCGCCCGACTGGCGCCCTTGGTCGTCATGGCTTGCGTCATGGGCACCTCGCGAGGTACCCCGCCTTGAACTCTCCGCCTCCTCGTGAGCCAGCCTGATGTGGCCGTGCCCGAGGAAGCTCCTGGTCGCCCGCCCCGCGAGGCTTGGCCCCTCGCGAGGGTCTTGAGCATGTGTTGATGAAGATGGGCCGTGCTGGGCCCCCCTTCGAGCCACGCCGCAGGCCGCAGGCAGGCAAGTCTGGGGACCCCTATTCCCAGAACACCGACACGAGCGCTTCACCGTTGCTATAGAAGCTGTGAAGGTCCAAGCGGAAGCCCTACTGGTGAAGTTCCGCGCCTTTGCCACTGCACCCTAGGCAGGTGCTGCTGACTCCATGGCCTCGGGACGTGGAGTTGATGGAGGTAACACCACCATGGAGCCGGGCCCCTGCCGAATGACGATGTTAACCAATGGTGATCTTCCCACGGCTTCTTTCCTGTTTTAATTCCTGCAATATGCACTGTGCCTCGTGGAGGCGTTTGAACTTGCATTTGGTATCATGAAGACAATTATGGTTTGTAATATTTGCTTCTGGATTTGCTTCGAGATTTTGCGGTTTCCTTCCTATTTGCTTTGTGTTCTGCATCGGCAGTGCCCGGCCCCGCGCATACCTCAGCCGCCGCTAGCCCCGACCGGATAACCAGGACGGGACCAAGGAGTGAGGGGCTACATGACAAGTTAGGCTCCTGAGTCGTGATGCTCAAGAGTCCCCCTTGATGCGCAAACAACAAATAGAGAGGGAGTGTAGGAGTACATCTGTCATTCTACATCGGCAGGGCCCGGCCCCGCGCATATCTCAACCGCCGTTAGCCCTACGGAACTAAGGAGTGAGGGGCTACGTGACCAGTTAGGCTCCTGAGTCGCGATGCTCAGGAGTCCCCATTGACGTTCATACGGTCTTCATACCTTGGCTCCGCTCGGGGAGGGGCGTGCGACGACCAGGTCCGAGGGACCTGGCTGGGTGGCGTCCGCTCGGGCATGACCTGGGCGCAGCCCCCATGTCCAGCCCCCTCGCGTGACGCTCCCGATGGGAGGTGTAGCGATGAGTCCAGACACTGAACTCTGGGCTCCCTGGGGTTGATACGATCGTGGGCCACCCTCAGTTGTTTATCACCAGTGCGGAGCATAGCGCTTCCGTATGTGTACGGGCATAGCCGCTCCTCGGCTGTGTCAACAGCCAGCGCGGAGCATGGTGCTTCCACTGGTACGTGGGAGGGGGGCACCCTCCGGGAGGAGCCCCCGGGGCATGTACAGCCCCGCCCTGACACGTGGCTTGCATGGCAGGGCTGGACGAGGTGTATCTGGGCACTGGTGAGCCAGCGCGGGACTCACGAGGCCCTACCTCAAGGCGGGTTGCGCCTGGTCTTGAGCCTTGGGTGGCTGTGTGTCCCTGCGAAATGGTTAGATGCAAATGCTCTACGTCCTCAGGTCCCGGCCCTCGAGCAAGCTCAGCCACCGCTGGTATGCCAGGTCGCGATGCCGTGGACAAGGCCAGGGGGTGACGGCTGGAGAGCTAGTAAGAGCTCCTGAGTCGCGATGCTCAGGAGCCCCCTTTTAATGCGCAAGTGATTTTCATGAGGGAGAGAAGGCCCGTGGTAGGCGGAAGATGATAATCATGGGCAGGGTAAGCATGAAAGGCAAATCAACTTGGATAAATGCAGGAGGGACACCACTTGGTTAGGCCCGAGCGGCTTGGAGATGATGCAGCCGGATGGGTTCCCCCCATCAAGGTAGACTAAAGATATAAGCAAAAGGGATACATGCCATAGGGACGGGCCCACACGACCTGGGAATGATGCAGCCCTAAGGGCGCTCCCAGCTGAAATGAACTCGAAAGATGTCACCTGGTACCGTTGTAGATGAGGTGTTGAAGTAGCTGAAGACGCGCAGTGAAGGGGCCGCCCCTCACGACCCACCGGAACCCTGAGCCTCAGGTGGCTCTGGGGGTCCAGGCAGTTGCTCAAGGACCATGTCCATCTCTGCCAGGACCGCGTGATGCCTGGCCTCCTGAGCTGCCAGAATGCTCCGCAGATGGCGCTGGTGAGTAGCAGCCGCGTTTGGCAGGCCAAAAGGCATGCAAACGTAGCTGTGCAGCAGACCCTCGCAACGCCCCATGCGCGAAGGCCATAGGCGCTCTTGAGACGCGGCTCGGTTGAGCCCTGGGAAGTTGATGCAGATGCGCAGCCCGCCATCCTCGCCTGGACGGGGAGCTATGCCAGGTAGGCGGCGATCGCCGTGTATGACTCTTAATTCCTGAAGCACATAAGTGGTCTTGGTGATGAACTCCTGAGGGTTGGGCCGTCCTTGCCCCATGCCTTCCTAAGGGAAACGTGCTGTGAAGCACGCCCCCAAGTGGTGCCGGAGCGCCTCCCTCATGATCTTGGCAAAGTCCGAGGCCCTCCAGAAGAGAGCCCCCGAGCCCTGGCCGAGGAGGGCGCTGGGCTTCCTATGCGATGGAGGGAGGTGCCCCTTGCACGGGCGCGGATCCTGATGCGACACCTCCTGAGATGCCAACCTCCTGAGGCCTTGAGCCGGGTGATGTCTTCTTCTTCTTGGGAACTGCCTCATGAGGGTTCTCGCCCCTGCTGTCCGGGTCCTCGATTGACGCATCTTAGAAGGCACGCTCGAGGGAGCACACCGCATCCTTCTCTTCGCAGCGGACTGTGATGATTCCGCCGCTTCCTGGCATCTTGAGGAGATTGTAGCCATGGTGGGTCACTGCCATGAACTTGGCCAGGGCTAGATACCCGAGGATGGCATTCTATCCCAGGCGAATGTTGGCAACATCAAAGTCGATGAGCTCGGTGTGGTAGTTCTTGCATTGTCCAAAAGTGACAGGGAGGCGAACATGCCCTATCGGGGTGGTGGAGCCATCGGTAACTCCTGAGAAAGGCTTGGTTGGCTGAAGTTGATCATATGGCACTTGAAGGTTGTTGAACATCTCGACGGACGCAACGTTGACTCCTGTGTCGCCATCGATAAGGGTCCTTGTGACTTGCACGTTGATGATTACTGGGGAACAAAGCATTGGGAGGACGCCAGCTGTAGCCGCACACTTGAGCTGGTCTGCTGAACTGAAAGTGATGGTGCGCGTGGACCATCTGAGCAAGCGTGTGGCCTCGAGCTTGGAGAGGACTGCATTCACCTTGCGAGCAAGCTGCTTGAAGATGCGCTGAGAGGCTAGGGCCTGGGTACCGCCCAAGATGCAAGTGATAGCACGTGGCTCCTGGAATCCCCAACCCCCTTGTCCTAGTGGTGGTCGTCATTCCTTCTTGGTGGTAGCGGCAGAGGAGGAAGGCCTGCATTGCCCTGCGGGCGATCCTCGCGAGGCTGATCCCTCCAGGCTCCCTCATGAGGCTGGTCCTGCCAGCGATCCTTGTGAGGTTGGTCACGCCACTCCTGGCGAGGGCCTCGATCGTCCCATCATCGTCTGTCTCTTCCTCCTCCCCGGTCGTAGCCCCGGTCATTGCGCTCGGGGCTTCGACCGATGCATCCTTCTCGAACGGCTCTGATCTCCTGGCATTTGTTGGTGTTGTGGGTGTAGAGGTTGTGGTAGGCACAAAATTGGTTGCCCTTGGACAACTCTGGCTGGTCCCTGCCATACTTCATGTTTGGTTCTGCTGCGAGCACGACTGCTCCCTTGCGCTTCACATCCTTGGCCTTGGCCTTCTTCTCTTCTGGTTCAGCAGCTGGAAGCTCGAGGAGGGAGAGGCGTCCCTCCTCAACTCTTGCGCGCTTGGTCGCCGGGTTGAACAACTCTAGAGATGTGCATAGATCCTCGTGGATGGCAAGCTCGTCCTTCATCTCAACATTGCGGACGCCATCGGAGAACTCTGAGATAATGGCCTCCTCAGTCACGTTGGGAATCTTGAGGCGAACACTGTTGAAACACTAGATGTACTTCTGCAGGGTCTCTCCAGGCTGCTGCTTGATGTGGCGCAAGTCACCCACGGCCGGAGGGCAGTCGCGAGTGCCCTGGAAGTTGGCGATGAAACGGCTGCGCATCTCGTCCCAAGAGGAGATCGAGCCGGGGGGCAGGTTCAGGAGCCAGGTGCGGTCACCATCCTTGAGCGCCATGGGAATCCAGTTCGCCATGACCTTTTCGTCTCTGTTGGCCTCCTCGATGCCCAGCTCGTAGAGCTGCAGGAACTCTGCGGGGTCGGCGGTGCCGTCGTAGCGAGGAGGCAGATCCGGCTTGAACTTGCCTGGCCAGGCGACGCTGCGTAGCTCGATGGTGAAGGCATGGCAACCTGTCGTGGCCACCTGAGCCCTTTGCAGGCGTGGGGCTTGCTCTAGATGGTTCCCGCGCGCCGCCTCTAGGGGCAGCGCGGGGGTCTTGGCGTGCTGGTGCAGTGATGCGGTCCTGCTGTGTTGGAGCACGGAGCACGTGAGTTCCTTCTTGAGAACAAGGGATTTCTTGGCAGCTCCTTTCTTGTCGCGCGGGCACCGGACATGGCGGGTCACGTCCAGGGGCCGTGTGCCTTGCTGCCAGGGCGCCTTCTTGAGGAGGAGGTGGCGGAGGCGCTCCCTGAGCAGCATCACCCATGCAAGATGGAGGGCGAGGCAGCGAGAGAGACAGCACAGGAGAGCCCCCTGTGGTGCTGACGAGCTCGATGATGCGAGGAAGCCACTCCTCGTAGAGGTTGTCGGTGGGGCGGTAGTGCAGGAGCTCATGTGCCAGGAGCAACGCGGCCTACGCGTCCGTGGGGGCGCGACGAGCATGAGACGACGAGCCAGCTGGGGTTAGCGATTGAGTGGCGGTGTGGCCTTCCCGAAGCACCAACGGGTGCAGCAAAGATGCTTGCTGCTCGTTCCCCGCTAGGCCGGTGGCGGCGTTGGCGGCAGGCGACAGAGAACGATAAGGAGGCCCGCTGACGGGAGCCGTCTGGGCAACACGGGTAGCGAGAGAGGCCCGGCGCTTGGCGAGCGTCTGCCATGGATGCCACGAAGCGACGGAATGTAGAACAGCGGAAAGAAGATTCTGGCGCACCCCTACCTGCCGCGCCAAATGTCGGATATCAGGTTCTGGCAAAACCTTTAGGGTTCGAACTCTGGGGTGTGCACGAAGATCTTCTCCCTACCGATTCATGCCCCGAAACCTCACCGCGATTGTAGCTAGCACAATGAACAGCACAAGAGACACAAGATTTATACAGGTTCGGGCCACCGCTGTGGTGTAATACCCTACTCCTGTGTGTGTGGTGGTGGATTGCCTCTTGGGCTGATGATGAACATTACAAGGGAAGAACAGCCTCGCGAGAGGTGTTCCTGAGATGGTGTGGTTCTCTACTTGTTCTGGTTTCAGTGAGATCTAGATGAGATGTCCCTCTACTGTGGTGGCTATCGCTATTTATAGAGGCCCTGGTCCTCTTCCCAAATATTGAGCGGGAAGGGAACCAACAACGGCCATTTTGAAAGGGGACAACTAGTACAAGCTATCCTGACTAAATGTGGTCTTCGACTGCCAAAGGCACTGGTGATGACGCTGTCTTGGGCTCCATGGTGACCTCCGTCCTGCCGTCCTGCTGGTTTTGCTCTCGTTGCACTAATATGGAAACCTTTGCTTGATGCCTCGGTACTCTGCGCCTGTGCTTGCCCCCTTTGCACCAAAGAGGAAACGAGGACACTGCGCCGGCTGGCGCCCACCTGGTCTTGATCGTCCTGGCTTGCATCATGAGCACCTTGCGAGGTACCCCTTGCCTTGATCTCTCCACCTTCCCGCGAGCCTGCCTGGTGAGGCTGCCCCTGACGAGGCCTTGCGTTGTCCGCCCCGCGAGGCTTGGCCCCTCGCGAGTGTCTTGAACTTGGGTAGATGAAGACGGGTCGTACTAGGCCACTGCTGAGCCACGCTGCAGGCCCCAGGCAGGCAAGTCTAGGGACCCCCGTTCCCAGAACACCGACAATAGAACTCCTGTATGCGTGAACGGCAAGATTGGTGTCCGGATATGCTATTTCCTTTCCCTGTGAACCAACTCTATACAACCGTAGGCCCCTCTTATGTCCATATAAACCTGAGGGTTTAGTTCGTATAGATAAGAATAGTATTCATAGGCTAGACAGCTAGGGTTTAGCCATTACGATCTCGAGGTAGATCAACTTTTGTAGCCCCTACACTCATCAAATACAATCAAGCAGGATGTAGGGTTTTACCTCCTTTAAGAGGGCCTGAACCTACACTACTGTAGGATGCTGCTAGCGCGACACTACGATCAGAGACCCTTCGATGAAACTGTGTGCGATGCAATAATCGCAAGTGGTGGTGTAAAAAACCGTCAAAAAAGGTGCAAAACATTTGCGATGACGGATGCATCAAACACGGTTCAGATTTTTGTTGCGTGTACGATTCAGGGCATACGGTTCAGTTCAATTAACTGTCTGTGCGATGTTGAGCATACAGTTCACTCAGATGAACTATTTGTGATGAGGCGGAACAACAAAAACGGGCAGCCAGATGAAGGTGTGTGCGATATATGGCATACATTTCACTCGGATGAATTGTTTGCATTGAGCCAAGAGAACAGAAATGGTTCAACTAAACAAGATGTGTGTGATACGCGACAAATAGTTTTGTAATCGGAAATTTGTGGGAGGACCGATAACAACACAGACGATTCCTGTTAACAAGCCGTCTGTGTTGTGAGCAAACGATTGCTGATATAGAATTGTCAGTGATTGATGAAATCATCACCGATGGGTTCCATTGTTTAGTCCGTGTGCGATGTGATTTGCTCTGTTTATAGAGCATCAACATATATACTTAAAAATACAGCATTGCATAACCAAATTAAGCATACAATACAAGTGACTACAAAAAAAACACAGGTGAGTGGGATATAGCAAAATGCGCACGGGCGAGGAATGGGGGGTTGCTCACCCTGGGCTTCGGCCCATGCGAAGAGGAGGCCAGGAAGGCCGGCCGGGGCGCTAGGCCGGGGCGACTAGGTTGTGGCCCACGCAGTCAGTCAACGGGGCGCGACGGGGCAAGGCGGCGGCGGCGACGGGAGCGGACGGTGGCACCACTGGTCGGGCTCCGGCGAGGGGAGGTTCGCCGGCAAGCCGGGCGGGAGGATCCTGCGAGGGAGGCGCCAGATCCGGCGATGGGGCGCGCGAAACGGGGCCGGCAGCGAGCTCCCATGGCGGCGGCGGGGCCCTGGGGTCCGCGGAGAGGTGGTGGCGGCGTCGGTTCACCGGCGGCGGGGCGGAGGGTGCCGGGCAGCGGTCGGGGTGACCGGAGGCAGGGTGCGGCGCACGGGGAGGCCGGGAGGCCAACGACGGCGGCGAGGCGCGGAGGACGCGGGTGGTGGCGGGGGCCGGGGACGGGCTCGGCGGGCCGGCGGCGCACGCGGTGGACGGGAGGCCACGTGGCGCTTCCTGGTTGGTGGAGGGCGGCGGAGCGGACGCGTCCGGGTCCAGATCGGACATGTCCGGCTGGCGAGAGGAGCGGGGCTAGGGTTTCGGGGGATTCATTCGCGAATTTGGACGGGGAGGGCATATTTATAGGTAGAGGGAGCTAGGAGAGTCCAAATGGGAGCAGTTTTCGGCCACGCGATCATGATCGAACGACCGAGAGCATGGAGGGGGTTTGGATGGGTTTTGGGCCATTTTGAAGGGGTGTTGGGCTGCACACAAAAGAGTGCTTTTGCGGTTACCCGGTTAACCGTTGGAGTATCAAACGACCTCCGAATGGCACGAAACTTGACAGGCGGTCTACCGGTGGTATACCAAGGCCGCTTGACAAACCTCGGGCCATTCCGAGAAAGTTTCACACCCGCACACGAAAAGAGGCAAAAGGGGGACGCCGGAGGACATAGGAGTGCCGGATTGCAAAATGGACAACGGGGAAAATGCTCGGATGCATGAGACAAACACGTATGCAATGCAATGCACATGATGACATGATATGAAATGCATATGATGACATGGCAAAGTGCAACACGCAAGAAAATGAGATGGCAATGACGGCGAATAACTGGCAGACACCTGGCGCATCGAATCCGGGGCGTTACAGAAACAAGGAGAAACGAGGATCTAATCATCTACTTGTTGTTGCGACGAGGCTTGCCATTGCTCTGCTTCCGGCTAAATCCTTGGTCGTTTTGTGGAAGGATGCACTTCCTCATGTCAAGTGATGAGGAAATGAAGTAGCACGTGTACGCCTATACATGTCGTAGCACGTGTACGCCTCCTAGGCCACGTACACGACATGAGATTTGTCGAGTTTCTCCATCTAGGCCGAGTGCCAGGCATGCTTGTCCTTGTTGCAGGAATCCTGCATGTGTCTCTCCTCCACATAGGCAAAATTGCCATGTAAGAAGGCTATAAGGCCCCTCCCAATGCTCCACCCTTGTACGGGTGCTAAGCCTTCCACGTAGGCAAAAAATGTGATGTGGCAAGTTATTTAATGTTCTTAGCACCTCACCTAAGCACCGATGCATTGGCAACAGCCTAAGCCCATTATTGTAGTACTTGCTCTTAGCAGCATGGCGGACCAACCGTGTGGGGTGCGAAGTGGTTTTGCTTGTGTGGGGGACGGAGGCGATCCCGCGCGGGCGCTAGGTCTGAGAGGATAGCCTTGTCGTCAGTGTGTGACCTCTCTGTGGCAACCGTTTGCTCCGCACTAGCCTCTTCGTGTACCATGGCAACTGTCCACTGCCTCTTCGCCTTTCCCTCTCGGTTTGGAACTGCTGTCGCATGCTCTTCCTCCCTCCATTTTCCTTCACCCATCCTTCTACCGTTGTTCGATCATCTTCTACATGGAGGGAACAGGCAGAAAAAGACCCACTTATTCTTGCCCGATCTGAAAGATGACGTTGTGGAGGAACTCATTGATTGGTCAGATGTCATCACCTCGGCTAGCATGGCAGGTTCATTCAAGCCCATTCTCGACTCAACAAATAACATCATTTCAAGGAACCCAAGGGTTCAGGAGAGGTTTGATCTCCCCTACCTTCTTCACTATGACGCTGGTCGCCGGCATGGGGATGATGGAAGCCTCCCCTTATGCAAGTTGATGCCGGTTGATGATACATGTGATGTTAAGATGCCATCGCTTGAGGGTAAGGCTTGGGCTGGTGCAAATGGAGATTGGGTTGTTTATATTGGGTATAACTGCGAGTGGGAACTTGTGAATGTGTACACTCGCCACCGGGTTCCACTTCCAAAATCAAAGACTGCCCTGAGGTTGAGCACATAGATGATCTATGTACGTTCATATAAGATCATGGTGACTCTCGTCTATGGAAGATAGCGATTTGTCGAGTTCCCAACCGCTCTTGTGATTACAAGAACTATAAAGTTGTTGCTATCTTCGTCAACCTTGTTGCAGTCCTTACTTCCACACCTCGATGGATATTGCTCAAAAATCAATTTATGTACATGGATGAGTATTGTGATGCAATTCAATATGAGGGTCTTGTGTTTGCTGCCACCACTCGTGGCACAGTTTTTGCATGGAATCCTTATAGTTTCGGTACGTTTGTCTTCCACCGTAATTATAAATGTTTCATCGACATGCATGCGGGTTAGCTTCCCTTTACTAATTAACCTTCTTGTGTTTGCAAGGTCCTTTGAACATTCCACCACCTATACTTGAAAAAATTTATAACCAAGGGGAGATGACAATGGTGATGATCACGACCATGATGACGAGCAGGACCTATATACTAAGTGGTGACTGGCAACTTATTCCGATGGATCACCTTCTTGTATGTATATAGGGCACTCCTAATGTTACTAACGAAGCAGGTGTTGTCTCCCATGGTCGCACTCTCCTGACCTATTCCAACCTCCGTTGTAAGGTATTCGGGACGGATACTCGTGTGCTAGCGCCAACACCTTCGCCCTGGTTTAGTATTGATCGTCTTGGAGGAAACTCGCTCTTCCTTGGACAAAACTATCCAATGATGGTCAAAGACGATCCAGCTGCTGTTGACACAATGTTACTACCATTTATGAGAAGTAAATGTATCTATACCTCGGACGTTGCTATGGTTCCCTACCCTCACTATCACAATATGCGTCCTATAGGCCGCTTCAGCCTAGATGATCAGTCCTGCGTTGGTCTCGAGATTGACAATAGCAGGCCCTTCCTAGAGAATCAGTTATGGTTCAAAGCAAGCATTTCCAACACCGAGGATTGGTTGAGCTGAAGTTCATTTCATCGCTTTGTTATTTGTTGTGTGATAAAAACTTTAGTATTTACTTGAATGTTTTGTTGGAAATAATCTATAATCTAACATGTATCCTCATTGTCATTGTGTGTTGATGACTTGTTGTATATCATCCAACATATATTGTTTTTCTATTTGGATGATTAATGATGTCGCTTTATTGCTTAACTGTAGCATGGCACGCATCCATTGTTGGTCTAACGCTCACGGTTCGAATAAATAATCCATTTGGGATATTGGTTCTGAATTATTAATAGTCTACCATTTGTAATTAGATAAAGATTACATGAAAACTGGTCTCAAATTTGACCCAAAAAAGTATAATGCAACTTTGTATTGGTGTCCATATGACAACATGATAAATTCCATGAACTTCAAATAAGTTTTGGATGTACTAGAATTTAAAAATCAAGATTCTCATTGTTTAAAATTTGTTGCACGGGGAGTAAACATGCACCCAGTGAGACACATGTGTTTTTGCAATCCATTTAGGTGCACTGTCACGTGTGCATGTATCTCGAATTTGATTTTTGCACATTATACACGTAGAAAATAAATCAATTAATGTACTAAAACGTCTTAATGATCTCTGATTTTTTCGAAATTAAAACGCCCCTCCTTTGGTAACATATATATGTTCACCGTGGGATAACTAATTTAACACGCATCGTAGTTGCGGCGGATTCGCGGTGTGTGTGTGGGTATGTGCGTCTGGAAGTGATGGGTGGCTTGCAGTACACTACGAGTTGTGAGCCACCATGTGGGTTGGCCCTTTTGTTAGGCAGGCTAGTGTGACATCTGAGTCATGAGTTCGTAATTTAAAACATTACACAACCCTTTCACACATACATGTTTTGGCCACATGTAGTCGATGGTTGTCCTATACAACACTTGATACTCGTGTGTGACGCATTCTATGGGACCGCGAGGTCGTCGTCCATCACTTTGATGAAAAACTGGTAATGACGTTAATTTAAAAAGCAGGTATCTTAATGTTTGCGGCCGATTCATGTTGGCAGGGTGTTTGACATTCATTCCCATTTCTTGCACGGGACCTAAGCATGCAACCAAGGACACAAATTTGAATTTTCGACCAATATATATGCATTAGAGCATGTGCATGTAGGTCAAATTTGAATTATGCACATAAATGCATTGAAAACTCAACTGTTGTATAAAAATGTCCAAACGAACCCCAAAAATTCCAAATTTGAACACAATACCATGTTGTTCTATGCTGACACTACAGAAAAAATTAAAAGCAATAACATGCAATGGATATCGTTTTGTCCCCAGAGGTGGCACGTTCCCTACTAAAACCATGAGGCTCTTGTTGTGAGAAGCTCTGGTTTGTGAGAAGCATATACCCAAACCTGACCCAAATAGGACAAAAATTTTACCATGGCATGTTGATGCCGCTCCATGATAGCATGCCAAGTTTCATGAATTTCAGAAGAGTTTTCGATTTACTAGAATATAAAAGCAGGTGTCTCAATGTTTGCGGCCGAGTGACGGTGGCAGGGTGTTTGACATTCATTCCCATTTCTTGCATGGGAACTAAGCATGCAACCAAGGACACTGATTTGTATTTTCAACCAATTATTATGCATTAGAGCATGTACCTGTTGTTCAAATTTGAGTTATGCACATAAATGCATTGAAAACTCAATTAATGTATAAAAATGTCCAAACGAACCCCGAAAAATCCTGAAACTAACACAACACTCATGTTGTTCTATATTGTTACTAGAAAAAAATTGAAATCAAGAAGAGGCAACGGATCGTTTCGTCCAGTAATGTGAAACGCTCCCTACCGTAAGCATGAGGCTTGTTGTGACAAGCTCTGGTTTGCGAGAAGCTTATATACCCCAACATACCCCAAATGGGACAATATTTTTACCACTACATGTTGATGCCATTCCATGCTAGCGTGTCAAGATTCATAAATTTCAGACGCGTTTTCGACTTACTAGAATTTAAAAACCATGTATCTCAATGTTAGCGACCGAGCGACGGTGGCAAGGTGTTCGACATTCATTCTCATTTTTTGCATGGGACTTAAGCATGTAACCAAGGGCACACATTGCAATTTTGAACCACTTTATATGCACTCGAGCATCTGCATGTTGTTCAAATTTGAATTATGCACATGAATGCATAGAAAACTCAGTTAATGTATAAAAATGTCCAAGCGAACCCCGAAAAATACCAAAAAATGACACATCACTCGTGTTCTTCTATGTTGACACGAGAAAAATTTAGAAAGTAAGAAGAGGCAACATATATCATTTGTCCCCCAAGGTGGCACGTTCCCTACCGAAACCATCTGGCTTGTTGTGAGAGAAGCTCCAGTTTGCGAGAAGCTTATACCCAAACCTGCCCCAAATGGGAAAATATTTTTACCATGACATGTCGATGCCGTTCCATGATATCATGTCAAGTTTCATGAATTTTAGCCGAGTTTTCGATTTACTAAAATTTTAAAACCAAGTATCTCAATGTTAGCGGCCGAGCGAGAGTGTAAAGGTTTTTGACATTCATTCTCATTTCTTGCATGTGACCTAAGCTTGCAACTGAGGACAAACATATGATTTTGCAACCCGTTTTTATGGACTGGAGCATGTGCTTTAATTTTGAATTGTGCACCTGAAATGGCTAGAAAACCAATTTAATGTATAAAACTTCCAAACGAACCCTGAATAATTCCATTGCTGCTGTGACCCCATTATGTAATTCAAATCAAAATGAAAATCCAGTAGATCCCACACAGTTTATTATCACCAACTGTGTAAGATGCAGTATAAAATATCCTAGAGCACTTTCGGTGTATAGTACGCCTATGGCATACGCGAGAAGGTGCATCGGCTACAATCCACAGCCGGCGTGTCAAGCACACTAGCTTGCTCCCCAAATACTCCCTCGCATTCTCAAAAATATCTGCTCGCCCTTAATCCAAATTTTCAGTAGCCCCGCCTTGTTACTCCCGCCTAGTAAAATTTTCAGTTGTCGCAGTATTTCCTCAAACACCACGTTAACCCCCCTCCCCCCCACACATAGCACACACTCCCCAAAACATCCGCTCACCGGCACACGCCACCCCCGTAACCATTGGTAGGTCACCACCATCGCCGCCGCCTCCATCGTCAACCCTTGCATATGTGCCGGGGAGCTCGAGGAGCTAATGGCCAAAGAGAGGTTTACCATGGCCTCTTCCCCCGATGCCGGCAAGGTGGCCGCTGAGGTGTCCCTGTTGTCCTCTGCAGGCTCTTTATTGATTCACCATCGTCGGTCCCCCGATCCGCCCGCTGCTGCGCCCCTACGTCGGTTGGAGGACGTCCACATCCTTCCTCGGACCCGGCAGCCGACGAGGTCTGACCTCGGGGTCCGGCAGCGACGGTGGGGGACGTGGGTCGCCAAGATTACAGATCGGGAGACCCACACCCGCCGTTGGCTTGGTAGCTTCCACACAGCCGAGCTCGCGGCCATGGAGTACGACTGTTGGCAGGTCCGCTACCATGGTGCGGCGGCTAGGCTAAATTTCCCCTTCGGCACACGTCTGGTCCACCTCGTTCCGCGGGAGCTAGGGGTGGTGAGCTCGTCTATGGCGCGGGAGGACTGCGAGCCGTGGGAGCACCTCGAGGCCGAGGCCGCCGACGAGGCCTACATGCAAGAGCTCCGTCGGCAGCACCCGGAGCTCGTGGAGGCGGACCGGGCGATCTTTGCCGGCGTAGAGGGCGGCGAGGTTATCGTGCTCTCCTCTGATGACGAGGTCGAAGGCGGCGAGGATGGAGGCGCGGAGGGCGGCCAGGTTATCGCACTCTCCTCCGATGACGAGGTCGAAGGAAGCATGGATGGCGGCATGGACGGCGGCGAGGTTATCATGCTCTCTTTCGATGACGAGGTCGAAGGCGGCAAGGATGGCAACATGGAGGGCGCTGAGGTGGGCATCAAGGACAAGGAGATCGACGTTGACGAGTGGAGGAGTGCCTTCCCCAATGACCCCGATGACGGCACCGGCCCGGACCCGGCTGGTGGCACACCATACCTGATAAGGAAGGATTGGCTCGACCTCTACTTCAACCGAAAGTAGTTTAGCTTAGTTTAAATTTATATTTTATGTTCGGTTATGCAAAACTAGCTATGTTTATGTTTTAATGCATGCTACTTTCAGTTGAACCTGCTTTGAACTTGATCAAATTGAAGTTTACAACATTAAGTTTAGGGGATCGACTAGAAACGACCAAAAATTGCTGGAGCATATATACATCCACTAAGGGTTTTAGTCCTTTAACTTTTAAAGGATCGGTTAGAGATTGCCTTATGCCTTGTTTATTTCAGTTCTTCACAGTGTGATGCTCTATATGTGCAACTATTTGCCGTACAATTCAATTTCATTAATAGTAGTTTCAAGAATACCATTATGAATTACGATATTGGGTTGTTGTTAAGGATATTGCAGTTACCATGCCTTTTCATTTTTTTTAACAATAACTAGTGTACTTTAGACCTGCACAATACCAGTTTGAATGACTATTTGCTTTTTTATAAATCTTATGCCTGATGCAGTTAACACACCTTTCCACTTCATGTTTTGCTTAACTAGCGTGCTTAAGCCTGCACACTGAAGCTATAATTTGTATATTATGTTGTCTACCATGGATATATTTGGTTTATGTTTATCCCATTGTGCTTAACATGCCTTTATATGTACTCATACAGGACAATAGTGAGAACATTGTTGTTTTCCATCGAGGTTCGTTTCATTGGATTGCTTATATGTACTCACTGTTCAGGATCTCGGTAGCTGTTAGCATATAGGCTAGGGGCTGATAAGGGATTAATCGTAGAATCGGACATTTCACTGAATATATCTGTAATCCATTTATTAGTAGGTTAACTAGGGCCATATTTAATACATCTGAGGGTACATAGCAACATGCATTATACTGAATTAATAATTATGCAATCCCGGGCTACATAGCAACAAGGAAGAGTGTTACCTTAATGTTTGTGTTACCTTAATGTTCTGATAATGTCTAGATATACATGTATAAAATCTTATATTATGGGATGGAGGGAGTGGTGTACTTCATCATTTTGCAATTGTTGTTTAGCTACTAATATTAACTTGGTGCTTTTATGTACAGATGTCATTGCCAAAGATCCACACTTCGACCCTTTCTCCATACGGGGCTATGAGATATACATGAACCAACATCAAGTGACGAAACTCATAAAGATTGTTATTAAAATGGGTCAAAAGATGTCAATCAAACTATTTGTTTACACTTTATACAAGACAACAGTGAACTGCAGGATGGTAAGTAAGAGCCCTGTAGCCTCGTTTTTGCTGCCCGTATTGAGTTATGCCAAGTGACACGACATCTAGAGGAATGAACAGACTTGTCACAAAGCGAGCTCCACAATGGAAAGAAGCCAGCACAAAAAACTGAGTCTTCTCAGTTAATCAACTCATTACTGAATCTTCTCAGTGAATCAACTAGTACTACAACCAAATTCGGTGAATTAAGCTACTCCATTTTGAAGTATTGCTCGAGTGCTCAAACATGCAAAGATACAAGTACTACAGTTTTCTTGAAGGCGTAGAATCGACCTAGCGTGTGACAAGAGACATATTAGTACATTTTGTTGGTGAGGCAAGGAAACATATAGCACTATGTACTGCATCTAGAGAATTATGCCCAGTTCACTTCATTTGGAGTAAATAAACTCGATAAACTATCACTGGCAGTAAGACACCACTACTACAAGTATTATCGTAGTAGTGGAGGAAGAAGATTATAGTACAGTACTACTACACATGTGTACTAAGTAGTAAGTATTGGCTATTTAGAGTCTTGTAAAGCATTTAGTTACCTTGAAGAACTTCTCAGCTGATTACTTGGTCCATCAATTTCGTTGGGATGGTGCTAATGCCCTCGGCCAGCACCAGAGGAAATCATGGATACGAAGTTAGTATTAGTATGGTGGTGCTCGACCCCCCCCCCCCCCCCAGAAAAAATGGAATTGGTAATTAACACAAACAGGTGGCATGCTTGGAGGACGGATGTTCAGGCATTTTATTTTAGATAGCCGCCACATGAGAACATAAGGGTATGAAACTGTAAACTCGCTGAACTGAGCGTCTATTGCTAAAAGGGGAAGGGTGTATGCTATGTGAGACATGCATAAAATCAAATTTCTCCCTTAGGTGAAATGCTATGACTGGTGAGTCCATTCACTCACGCTACCATTGCAATTACGTTCAGTAGTAGGATGCACCTAAACTGTAATAACTTGACATCAGAACTGGCACACAGGAGGGACTAGTGGTCAACAGTATTTACGCATCTTATTCGAACAAACAAATTGCCTTAGGAATCTCCAGCCACACATGTTCTCTACAAAACACAACACTAAACAATTCCGCATGTTTTAGATAAAAGTGACTGGATACTACAATACTCACTGAACAACCTTCATCAATAAAATAATGGGCCACGATATACTAGTAAATTGAACTACTACTGCTACTGCTCAGAACATCAGTATCAAAGAGTGGATTTCGGCTACCATATATACATGTACTAATAAACTACTGTACTAGTAAAAGAAGGAACACAAAAGGAAAAAATTGGAACAGTAGAGCAGAAGCATGGAAGAGGGAATCGAAGGGGAAAAACTAGAACTTACATCGCAGCACATCTTTGATCTCCAACGGCTCCAGCTCCTACAAACAAGAAGGCCCGAATCATCAGAAACGCAACGAGAAATCATGGGGAGATCAAGGGACAGTAGGATCGATCACTAGTTCACTACTAAAATCCTCTGGGCTATGAACTTCAACTGGGACAGTTGATCTCTTGGCTAACAGCTAAAAACAAAGAAGTGTCCATACATCCAATTTACTGCCCTATATCATCCAACCCTAAGCAGCCTGATTCCATAGAGAAACGTTTTAGCGAGGCCGGTCGTTGCATGACTGAGAGCAAAAATGGCACAAAAACAAAGTAAAAATGGGAGCTGGCGTGGGAGGCGGGTCAGTCACCTTCTCCGCATGGCGACTTCCTCGTGGGCATATTTGTGGGCATCCTGACAGGGCCCTTGACCCGGAGCAGCTTGTCCTTGGCGCCCGTCACCAGATCGGAGCACACTGTGTCCGGCACACACGAAACACGCACGCGTTAGTCAGATCGACGAGATCAACGAGACCAGGAGAAGAGGAAGAAGAAGGGGATCCACCCATCATCATCACCAGAAGAAAGCAAAGAAGGAAGGAGGAAGTAGCCTACCGTTCTCTAGGTTCTTGACGGTATTGGAGGAGAGGGTGATGCAGATGCGGTGCTGCGCCTCCTGCCGGCCCTCGAAGCCGGCCTTGCCGGACTTCATCGGCGGCGGGCCCTTGGAGGGGAGGGGACCTCTAGCCACGGAGGGGAGGGGAGGGGAGGTGGCGCCAGCGGCGGAGTGGATGTGGTCGCCAGTGGGAGGAGGTGGCCGTCGGCAAGGTGGCCGTGCAGGAGGTGGTCGCCGCGGTCAAATGGATCTGGGACGTAGGGAGAGGGGAGAAGGAGAGGGTAGGGGCACCAGCTGTGGAGTAGAGGGCGGCGGGGGCGGTGGGGCGGCGGGTCGTCGATGGTGGCGGTGGGGGCGGCGGCAGATCGAGATCGGGGAGGGTCGGGCGAGAGGAAGGAGAAGAGAGCGAGGCAAGAAATAAAGGAGGCGGGGGTGGATGGAAATGTGCACGAGGACTCAGGAGAACTAGGGTTTTGGCTTAGGTGGGCTTCGAGTGAGGACAGTCGTTGGATCAGGGAGCATCCGACGGTGATCCATCTACGATCCACGTGAAACGCCCACAGACCAATCAAAATGCAGCCCATGCGTACGATGTCATGACCATCTAAATTGGTCATAGTTAACTAAAAAATTGGTCATTGTTGATTAAAAATTCATTTTCAATTTTTCGAGTGCCCAAAATGAGTTTTTTTGTAAAGGACCTACCATATATTTATTTCAAAATTGTACCAAATCAATTTTTTAAAATACTAGGACATATTTAATGCACAATTGACCAAATTGTTGGGTGTAAAAAGTTTGTATACACCTCTGGTGAAAAAGACAAATTTCGGCCGATTCAGTTGGAAGCGATTCAAATTTGAACTGCAGCTGCATCATAGTTCGCTCTTTCGTTTTTCCAAAAATCATTTCTAGGTACATAAGTATCTATTTAATCATAGAAACAAAAAAAGTTTTCCAAGATTCAACCACTAGCTAGGAACGGTCATGCCCGCCTTTTGACCGCATTTTGCAACGGGCATAAAAAATTCACAAAAAATCCAAAAATTGGAAAACCTTCACATTGTGTCATTATATGTGGCCAAGTTACCAGCAATAATTATAAACTTGTAATACGGCAATTATTTTAAAAAAGTGTTCTCAGAAACGAGCTATCAAGTGTGAAGATGCATGGCTTTCAAGCCAAATGATCAATCTTATGGCCACATTCATGACATAGTTTGTTCAAATCATCTCATATTGTGCACAAGGGTGCATCTTGGAATGGCAGACAATGTTGCCTAAGGAAGTTTTCATTTTCTTTGGATGAAAAATTCATTTTCCATTTCTCGAGTGCCCAAAATGAGTTTTTTTGTGAAGGACCTATAATATATTTGTTGCAAAATTGTACCAAATCAATTTTCTAAAATACTAGGACATATTTAATGCACAATTGACCAAATGGTTAGGTGTAAAAGGTTTTGATCCACCTCTGATAAAAAAGACAAATTTCCGCCGATTCAGTTGGTAATGGGTCAAATTTGAACTGCTGCTGCCTTATAGTTTGCTCTTTATTTTTTCCAAAAAATCATTTCTAGGTACATAAGTATCTATTTAATCAGAGAAACACCAAAAAATTTCAAGATTCAACCGCTAGCTAGGAACGGTCAAGCCCACCATTTTGACCGCATTTTGAAACGGGCATAAAAAATTCAAAAAAAACAAAAAATTGGAAAATCTTTGCATTGTTTCATTATATGTGACCAATTTTCCAGGAAAAATAATAAACTTGTAATACGTCAATTATTTCAAAAAAGTGTTCTTAGAAATGAGCTATCATGCATGAAGATTCATGGCTTTCAAGCCAAATGATCAATCTTATGGCCACATTTATGGCATAGTTTTTTCAAATGATCTCGTATTGTGCACAAGGGTGCATCTTGGAATTCCAAACAATGTTGCCTAAGGGAGTTTTCATTTTTTTGGACGAAAAATTTATTTTGCATTTTTCGAGTTCCCCAAATGAGTTTTTTTGTGAAGGACGTATAATATATTTATTGCAAAATTGTACCAAATCAATTTTCTAAAATTTTGGACATATTTTATTGCACAATTGAACAAATGGTTAGGTGTAAAAAGTTTTGATCCACCTCTGCTGAAAAAGACAAATTTCCACTGATTCACTTGGAAATGGGTCAAATTTGAACTGCAGCTGCCTTATAGTTTGCTCTTTATTTTTTCCATAAATCATTTCTAGGTACATAAGTATCTATTTAATCAGAGAAACAGCAAAAAAAAATTCCAAGATTTAACCACTAGCTAGGAACGGTCAAGCCCACCGTTTTGACCGCCTTTTGAAATGGGCATAAATAATTCAAAAAAAATCAAAAAATTGGAAAACCTTCGCATTGTGTCATTATATGTGACCAAGTTTCCAGGAAAAATAATAAACTTGTAATACGGTAATTATTTTAAAAAAGTGTTCTCAGAATTGAGCTATCATGCATGAAGATTCCTGGCTTTCAAGCCAAATGATCAATCTTATAGCCACATTCATGGCATAGTTTGTTCAAATAATCTCATATTGTGCACAAGGGTGTATCTTGGAATTCCAAACAATGTTTCCTAAGGGAGTTTTCATTTTCTTTGCACGGAAAATTCATTTTCCATTTTCCGAGTGCCTAAAATGAGTTTTTTTGTGAAGGAGCTACCATATATTTGTTGTAAAATTGGACCAAATCAATTTTCTAAAATACTAGGCCATATTTAATGCACAATTGACAAAATGGTTGGGTGTCAAAAGTTTTGATCCACCTCTAGTGAAAAGGACAAATTCCCACCGATTCAGCTGGAAGCGGGTCAAATTTGAACTGCAGCTACCTCATAGTTTGCTATTTATTTTTTCCAAAAATTATTTCTAGGTACATAAGTACCTATTTAATCATAAATACATGGTTTGGTGGCGATACGTCGAGGTTTGGACGGTGCCCGATGGCCCCAACTCTAGAGCGCGTAAACTCGCATGCCCGCCGCGTGGTCACCGCGTGTATGTGGCGTTGCCATGTGTTCTAGGCGGCCTAGGCATGTCTAGTGGGTTGGGCACTCCCCAGGTAGGTGCTAGGAAGAAAATCACAACATAAGATTCTCACGAGGAGACTGATCGATGCTCAAACATGAATAAGCAGCCAAGTGTTTTATTAGTGCTACGGGAAATACACTTGGCTGATGGGCGTGAGTTTTGGCCGAGGATGACCAGTTACTAAGAAGACCGTCTTCACAAATTTTCAGCTCAAAAGGAGGAGCCTAGGTGGTACTTGCTTTGCAAAGTACTAGACTGGACATAAATACGAATGTTGAAGCTGGGCTCAAAATAATGAATGGATTGAGCTGGCATTTGGTGGACGATGGTTATTTGGGCATAGGAAGGCACCGTAGAAAATGGATACCATTTGTACATGCCAAAGTGGTACTTCCATCACAAAGTGTTTTTCTGAACATAATAGGAAAATGAATATATTTGAATTATTTTTGAACTAGGAAAGGAACGTTTTTTACATATTTGACGAAGATATGACCCAAAGAATTTATGAGATTTTTTTGGAAATTTTGGGAATGACAGAAATATAGGTTGCTTCACAACCTAGGGCAAAAACTGCCACATGGACATGACACATAGGCAAAACCGATGAGGTGGCACCTAGTCATAGCAACCCACCACAATTTACAAGGTTATGACCATCTATATTGGTCATGATCAGATAGAAATAAGGCAGCAGACCAGTGCTATCTGCTTTATGACCATTTCGTGTAAGGAAATTAGGACCTTTCTGACCAAAATGGTCGTTATAGTTTAGGGTTTGGAGCCCCCCGAACAGCTTTTGACCAATTGGTCTGAAATGGTCATAGATCTATGACCAATTCTTCCAGGGTCACTGACAGAAGGTCACTAGTTGACATATTTCTTGTAGTGGTTGCTAGAGTAACAAAAGCTTAAACCCTAGTTTATGCGCTACTTCGTAAGGTACCGATTTGGATCCAACTGTGTAACGCTATGGTAAGATTTCATCTTTATACTTTTCTTATAGTTGTGGATGCTTGCGAGGGGTTAATCATAAGTGGGAGGCTTGTTCAAGTAAGAATAGCACCCATGCACCGGTCCACCCACATATCAACTTATCAAAGTAGTGAACACGAATCAAACCAACATGATGAAAGTGACTAGATGAAATTCCCGTGTGCCCTCAAGAACGCTTTGATTATCATACGAGACCGTTTTCGCTTGCCTTTGCCACAAAAGGATTGGGCTACCTTGCTGCACTTTATTTACCGTTACCGTTACTTGTCCGTTACAAATTACCTTGCTATCAAACTACTTGTTACCGACTATTTGAGTGCTTGCAGAAAATACCTAGCTGAAAACAACATGTCATTTTCTTTTGCTCCTTGTTGGGTCCGACACTTTTACTTATCAAAAGGACTACGATTTACCCCTATACTCATGGGTCATCAAAACGCCATGTCCTACTTTCGTTTTCTGATGTCTACCTATAGTTTTACTAGTTCATATACATATATTATTATATTGAAAATACGTAAAGTTCCATTTTCCTCTTTACATCCTTATTTGTTGTTGTTGTTCTCCCTCCTAGCAGTAATTTTTTTACCACTGGTTTTCCCTAAAACCAACTCAATTGTCCCACGTCTTAGTTGCTTGCAAAAAAACAATATTTTAGGAAAATCAATAAGTTCTTAAAAAATAATTGTTTATCATATCTGGATTAAAACAGTTTGGGCTCCACCAAAATATGCAAAATTAAGTTGAACTTTTTGACCCTGGTCCTGGCCAGAAAATTTGCTGTAATAAATTCCTTAAGAATTAGCAAATGGGCTCTATGTTGTCTGCCATAGGTTTGGAGGCTGACTTGTGGGCCTACTAAGTTCATGCGTACAAAAGGTTTCTCAAAAAAAGAAACTTAGTCAACAATCGACTCTACCAGTGTGAGACTATTAGATGTCAATCCAACGGGAATTGTGCTTCTTTAGTCTCTGATCTACCTGCTCCAACCACCTAAACTACCCCGTGGCCGGTTGTGCTGCCATGCAGGCCTAACAGCCCCGCCCTACTCGCATCCCTAGCCTGGCCATCCCTCTCCTCACCCACACCTCCTGTTATTATCTGGCGACGGTAGCCTCACACTGCAGCCAAACCAGTAAACCCTCATACCCCCTCCACGTGGGAAACAACTGCCGAGTCTTCCTCAGCTGCGGGTCGTTCCCTTACATGGCCTCACCATCGTCCACCACCTTGGTGCTCTCGGCGAGGCATGGTCAATGAACGACGTCCATCAGAAGAGGACCATACGTGGAGAGGCTGGCTGCTGGGTCCACGGCCGCACGCAAGGAAGTGCCTCCTTTTTTGTGAGTAGGAAGTCCCTCGTTATTACGCCCAAAATATTCATTCCTCACTTGATAGTGGGGACCCATAGCAAGGGCCTCCGTATTTTGCAAACAAACCATACCCCACCCCCTCCTCCCGCTGAAGGCTAGGACCCACTAGCATATCTTCGCACGCAAGGAAGTGCCTCCTTATTACGCGCAAAAGAAATGATTCCTCCCCTTGGTACCTGGGACCCACTAGATTTGCAGGTTGACTTGTGGGCCTACTAATTTGACGCGGACGCAGGGCTTCGTCAACGATTCTAGCTGTAGTGACCGTATGATGTTAATCCAACAGTCATGCCGCTTCTTCAACCTCTGGTCTTCTTGTTCCCGCTGCCCAAACCAGTGCCGGTCGTCCTTCCTGATCATGCCTCCCGGGGCTAGCTGTGCAGCCGCGCAAGCCTAACCGCGCCACCCTACTCCAATCATTGTCCTGGCCATCCCTCTACACACCCACAATTCATGTTATTTTCCGGCGACGGCAGACGAACTAGTAAACCCTCGTACTCCCCTCCATATGGGAAACAGTTCTTGAGTCTTCTCAGAATCCAGGTCGTTCCCTTCCTAGGTCTCGCTGTCTTCCACTACCCTGGTGCTTTCGCATGGCATTGTCCACGCGGTCAATGAATGACATCCATCGGAAGAGGACTGTACATGGAGAGGCTGACAGCTGGGTCCACGGCCGCATGCAAGAAAGTGCCTCCTTATTATGCAAAAAATAATGATTCATCCACCTGAAAGCGGGGACCTACCGGAAGGGCCTGTGTATTTCACAAAAAAATTCTTCTTACTGGTCGCTCGAACCCACCAGCTATATCTTCGCACGGAAGGAAGTGCATCCTTATTACGCATAAAAAAATATATACTTCCCTTGCTAGCTTGTACCCACCATATTTGGAGGCTGACTTGTGGGCCTACTAAGTTGAAGTGTACGCAGGGCTTTGTCAACTTAGTCAATACAAACGATTCTAGCTGTAGTGACCGTAGGATGTCCATCCAACAGACGTCGTGCTTCTTCAACCTCTGGTCTTCTTGCTCAAGCTGCCCAAACCATCGTCGACCATGCCGCCTACTCCTGCTACCCGTGGCCGGTGATACGTCTCCATCGTATCTATAATTTTTGATTGTTTCATGCCAATATTATTCAACTTTCATATACTTTTGGCAACTTTTTATACTATTTTTAGGACTAACTTATTGATCCAGTGCCTAGTGCCAGTTCCTGTTTGTTGCATGTTTAATGTTTCGCAGAAACCCCATATCAAACGGAGTCCAAACGGGATAAAAATGGATGGATCTTATTTTTGGAATATTTGGGAAATATGGGAGGAAGAATCAACACCAGTCGGTGCCCGAGGTGGCCACGAGGCAGGGGGTGGGCCTGCCTATACTGGGCAAGCCCCTGACCCTCGTGGGCCCCTTGTAAGGCGGTTGCTGCTCTTCTTTGGCCGCAAGAAAGCTAATTTTTGGAAAAGTATCTGGGCGAAGGTTTCAATCCAACCGGAGTTACGGATCTCCGGATATAAAAGAAACGGTGCTAGGGCAGAATCTAAGAACGCAGAAGCAGAGAGAGACAGAGAGACAGATCCAATCTCGGAGGGGCTCTCGCCCCTCCCACGCCATGGGAGCCTAGGACAAGAGGGGAAACCCTTCTCCCATCTAGGGAGAAGGTCAAGGAAGAAGAAGAAGAAGGGGGGCTCTCTCCCCCTTGATTCCGGTGGCGCCGAAACACCGCCAGGGGCCATCGTCATCACCGCGATCTACACCAACACCTCCGCCATCTTCACCAACATCTCCATCACCTTCCCCCTTCTATATTCAGCGGTCCACTCTCCCGCAACCCGTTGTACCCTCTACTTGAACATGGTGCTTTATGCTTCATATTATTATCCAATGATGTGTTGCCATCCTATGATGTCTGAGTAGATTTTCGTTGTCCTATCAGTGATTGGTGAATTGCTATGATTTGTTTAATTTGCTTGTGGTTATGTTGCTGTCCTATTGTGCCCTCCGTGTCGCGCAAGCATGAGGGATTCCCGCTTTAGGATGTTGCAATACGTTCATGATAGTGGGTTGCTTGAGTGACAGAAGCATAAACCTGAGTAAGGGGGTAGTGGCGTATGGGATAAAGGGGACTTGATGCTTTAATGCTATGGTTGGGTTTTACCTTAATGATCTTTCATAGTTGCGGATGCTTGCTAGAGTTCCAATCATAAGTGCATATGATCCAAGAAGAGAAAGTATGTTATCTTATGGCTCTCCCACATAAAACTTGCTATCGGTCTAGTAAAGCAGTCAATTACTTAGGGACAATTTCACAACTCCTACCACCACTTTTCCACACTCGCTGTATTTACTGTAACGCCCCGAATCCGATGCGCCAGGTGTCTTCCAGTTATTCGCCGTTGTTGTCATGACTTTTGCTTGCGTGTTGCATTTTGCCTTGTCATCATCTGCATTTCATCTGCATGTTTTTCAAAACATGTATCCATCCGGGTCCTCCCAGTTCTCTCCGTTGTCCATTCTGAGCCCAACCACACTCACACGTGCCCCGGCACCTCCGAAATATTATTTTATAAGGGGCATAAAAATGTTCTCGGAATGGGGTGAAAGTTGGCGTGCGGTCCTATTATAGTGTAGGTAGACCGCTTGTCAAACTTCGTCGCATTCGGAGTCCATTTGTTAGACCAACCATCATCCGTAGTGGCATCGTTGCCGGTTTATTCGTCGGACATTTTCGGTCTCTGAAAACCATTGCCCGGCTGCCATCTCTTCTCTCCCCAAAGCCTAGCCCACTCTACACAGCCCACTAGTCCACCTACCTAACAACCCCTCCATTCTAGACCGTCCGATCAAGATCGAACAGCGCCGAAACGGTCTCAAACCCCCCTAAACCTAATTCCTACCTATTTAAACCCCCTCCCCTTCCAAATCTGGCTAAACCTAGCCCTCGACCTACCTCTAGCCTTCCCCCTCGGATCAGCCCCGCCGCCACCTCAAACACCACGCTGCCCCACTCCACCGCCACCACTTGTCGCCGGCCCAAAGGCAGCGCCGCCACCTAGCGCCCCCCACACCCAATCCGGCTGTGCCACCTCACCCAGCCATGCGCTCGCAACCAACCCCGAGCCGCCACCTCGCCTCCCCCACGTCCCTGCTGCCGCTAGGCCCGCCAGGCCCGAGCACGACCCGCCCAAGGCCGACCCGAGCCCCGACCGAGCCATGCGTGCCCCTGCGCCCGAGCTCCTCCCGCACCCCTGCGTTCGCTTTGCGCCTCCCTGCCGGTCCCGCCGCCATCCTGGTGAGCCTGTGTCGTCCCGGCTCCTTCCTCCTCCTTCCTCCCTGGCTCACCTCCCTCTCTGCCCGCCCCTGCAAGGAATCACTGCCGCTGCCGCCGTCATGGATGGCCGCCTCCTCCCATGAAGCCCCACCGCGCCGGTGCCTCGTCTACCCCAAAAACCGGCGGATCCGGCGCCCCGCGCTGAGATCCGCCCATCCCCATCGCTGGTGCCCCTCCTTCGTCGCCCCAACCTCGCCACCTCGTCTCTGGCAGCCGCCGCCGTGACCGGCAGCCGCAGCCTAGGGGTGAGCCACTGCTATACCCCGCCCTATGCGCTATTTAAGTTATCACCCGCTCATCCGTTTTTTTATGAAATCTGCCAAGTCCCTGAATTTTGACGATATGTGCTCATGTTTGCCTTGCGATAACTTGATGCTTGTTGCTCCGTTTTGCATGTATGATATATCAAAATGTTACCTGTGAGATGTTCTTCATTTCATTACATTGTGGAATGCTTGTTTGAGCTCATTTTGTTGCCTAAATCTTCGTTGCAAAACTGCTATATGATATAATCTACTGAAATTGCTGATTGATAACATCATTTGTGCATCTTCTGAGTGCCACAACTTTGTCCGTGTTAATGCTATGATGATGATCTTGATATGTTAATGTTACGCTCTTCATGCTCTAAATGTTGGTGTGCTTTCAATTCATGTTAGGGTGCATATTGATATCTTAAGCCCTATTGCAAAAGTGCATGTTGCTGTTAACTACTAAAAACTGCTGTAACTTGCTAAATTGTCATTTTTGTTGCATTTTGTGTGTGTATCCTACGAGATGATGTCTACATGTTTTAGGAGAATATTTATACCATATTTATAGGGGTGCAATCCATGTATTTTTATATACTCTGTAGTGAGTGCATAAAGCTTGTGAAGTGGGCCACTTGCTGTTAACTTTCTGTTAATGCTGAAACTTTTATATCATGTTTCCATGTTTTCTTGATTCTACCAACTAATACATGCATATTATCGAGATGCTTAGTTGAGATGTTTTGTTTTCTATGCTATGCTCTATCATGAAATGCCTTTTGATTACCTATATTTGTCATGTAGAATATGTTTTCATTGCCATGAACATGCTTATATAATGTTCCAGATTTCTGTTAACTTAATGATGCATTGTGGTGAGCTTGTTATTGAGTGATCCATGCCTCTTATAGAGATGATCCAATTACATGAATTGTAGTATGCTATGAGTACTTTGTTCACATTCCATGTTTGCTTATTTTTGAGTAAGTATGCCTCCGTTTCATGCTTGGAAACATGCTATCATAATGTTGTTGTTTTACACTTGCTGAAACTGTTTCAACTTTCAATGTTGTCATGTTGGTTCCCACTAATCCATGGGCCCTATGTTTATGATTCCACGATGTTATTTCTTATTTGTTATGTGTAATTTGATTCCATGCCCTTTTTTGCTATGTATACTTGCTGTAGCTTGCCTCTTTCTTGCTCTCAAGTTGCCATGATATTAACTCTGCTCATGCATATGCTGCTGTCTTATAAAGTTGCATATTGCATTGATCATATTGGTTTAATCTTGATTCCTATGAACCTGAAACTTTAATGGTATTTGAAGTATGTCATATGTACATGAATTGCATGTCAAGTTTGTGCTCATTTGATTCCTGTAGCATATTGTTTTGATGTTTGCAAAGTGCCTACTTGCTGTTTTGGACAGATTGTGGTTATATCTTGTTTGGAGTGTATGTGTTGCACCATTGCTCCGTATTGAGCATGCTCTATATGAAACTTGCATAGAATTGCATGTAGTTTCATCCTATCATGTTGCATCCATGTTTTGAGAGTGTTTTCTCAATTTTTGAATGCATTTTGCATCAATGCCATGTTTAACTTGTTTTGATCATATCTTCTAGGCCATAGCTCCGAACTAAATGAACCTTATATGTAACTAGACTAGAATTTCGTGTAGATCATCTTGGCGCATTTTAACTTGCTGTTTAACAACTTGAACATAATGTTTATTCATATCTGGACAAATTTCGAAATTTGCATATGAGGACTTACTGAATTTGTTATATGTTGTTTCCGGCCTCATTTAAACTTGCTTTGATGTGTTGCCCTTGTATGCATCATCTCTTGCCATGAGTAGCATCTAATAGCCTTTGTCGTGCATCATGCTTGGTTGAGCATCTTGTCATGTTTATGTGTTGTGTGTTTACCATGTTGTTTGCTTCTTTCCGGTTCTGCGTCTTCTCGATAGTTCTTGTTTCGTTGCGATCGTGAGGATTCGTTCGTCTACGCTTGGTTCATCTTCGCTCGTTCATCTTCTTCACGGACTCGTTCTTCTTCCTAGCGTGATTTCAGGCAAGATGACCGTTACCCTGGATCTCACTGCTATCATTGCTATGCTAATTGCTTCGTTCTATCGCTATGCTGCGCTACCTATCTCTTGTCAATCAAGCCTCCCAAATTGCCATGTTAGCCTCTAACCTTTTTCACCTTTCCTAGCAAACCGATGCTTGGCTATGTTACCACTTTGCTCAGCCCCTCTTATAGCGTTGTTAGTTGCAGGTGAAGTCGGAGATTGCTCCATGATGGACAGGATTATATTGGGATATCACAATATCTCTTATTTAATTAATGCATCTATATACATGGTAAAGGGTGGAAGGCTCGGCCTTATGCCCGGTGTTTTGTTCCACTCTTGCCGCCCTAGTTTCCATCATACCAGTGTTATGTTCCTTGATTTTGCGTTCCTTATACGACCGGGTGTATGGGAACCCCTCGACAGTTCGCTTTGAATAAAACTCCTCCAGCAAGGCCCAACATTGATTTTTCCATTTTCCTAACAGCCTATAACTTTCCCTTGGGGTTGCAAACCCGAGGGTCATCTTTATTTAAACCCCCCTGGACTAGTTCTCCTCTAAGTGTTGGTCCAAACCGGGCAATGTCCGGCGCCCCCTGGGCAACCAGGGTCTATGCCAACCCAACGTCTTGCCCATCCAGTGTGCCCTGAGAATGAGATATGTGCAGCTCCTATCGGGATTTGTCGGCACATTCGGGCGGTCTTGCTTGTCTTGTTTTACCATTATCGAAATGTCTTGTAATTGGGATTCCGAGACTGATCGAGTCTTTCCGGGAGAAGGAATATCCTTCGTTGGTCATGAGAGCTTATGATGGGCTAAGTTGGGACACCCCTGCAAGGTATAAACTATCGAGAGTCGTGCCCACGGTTAAGTGGCGGATGGGAATTTGTTAATGTCCGGTTGTAGAGAACTTGACACTCGACTTAATTAAAATACCCAACCGTGTATGTAACTGTGATGGTCTCTTTTTGAGTGGGTCGAGAAGTGAACACAGTTTGTGTTATGTATGAACGTAAGTAGTTTCGGGATCACTTCTTGCTCACTTCTAGCTTCTCGACCGTTCCGTTTGCTTCTCTCCTCGCTCTTATTTGCGTATGTTAGCCACCATATATGCTTAGTCGCTGCTGCAACCTCACCACTTATTCTTTCCATACCCATTAAGCTTTGGTAGTCTTGATACCATGGTAATGGGATTGCTGAGTCCTCGTGGCTCACAGATTACTACAACAACAGTTGCAGGTACAGGTTTTGCGATGATTATGATGCGAGAGCGATATTGCTTGTTTTGGAGTTCTTCTTCTGCTTCTTCTTTGATCAGGGGATAGGTTCCAGGTCGGCAGCCTGGGCTAGCAGGGTGGATGTCGTTTGAGTTTCTGTTTGTGTTTCATTCGTAGTCGGATGTTGCTCTTATGTATGATGTTGTTGTATTCATGTGGCATTGTATGCCTCTTGTATGTATCTCCAACTATTATGTAATGGTACGATGTAATGATATCCACCTTGCAAAAGCGTCTCCAATATGCGCTTTTATCCTTGGTGGGACCTTCGAGATCCTTTAGGATAGGGTCGCATATGGGGCGTGACATTTACTTTATTGCTTCTTTATCTAAACATCCCCTAGCTTTATTTATGTTCTATTTATTCTCTTGCAAACCTATCCAACAACACCTACAAAGTACTTCTAGTTTCATACTTGTTCTAGGTAAAGCGAACACTAAGCATGCGTAGAGTCGTCTTAGCGGCAGATAGGACTTGAGAGAATATTTGTTCTACCTTTAGCTCCTCGTTGGGTTCGACACTCTTACTTATCGAAAGTGGCTACAATTATCCCCTACACTTGTGGGTTATCAAGACCTTTTTCTGGCGCCGTTGCCGGGGAGTCATAGCGTGGGGTGAATATTCTCGTGTGTGCTTCTTTGCTTTATCACTAAGTAATTTTTATTTGCTGTCCTAAGTTGTTCTCTATCTTTACTTATGGATATGGAACACGAAATACAAAACAATTAGGTGTACTTGCTACTCATGGAGAAGGAGAACCTCCTAAAACTCTCGATGCTCGTTATGTGAAAGAAATTATGTACTACTTTGATAATCCTGAGAAAACCCCATTCAATTATGTTATGAGAGACACGTTGGATCAACATGAATACTTTAGGTATTATTGCTTGACACAAAAAGGGAAACTATTACGGGATCAAATTTATATGTTGCGTTGATATGCTCGGGATCTATGCTTGAGACATGATTATACTTGTTACTCTAGGATGAAGTCTCCACACCTTCCCTTTTCATGCGAATTCAATGATAATAAAACCTTGGCTTCTTATGCTAATGGTATATATGATTACTATGATGTGGAACAAATAAAAGAATTTGTTGCTTTTATCGGTGCTTGTGAGATTGAATCTATGTTTAAAGAGTTTGAAGATTTTGATGATTCAGTTTATAGACCTGAAAATTTTGCTATACTTAGATATTGCTATGAAAAGTATGAATTTAATGCCGATATTGATGCATTTATTGAGGAAGTCTCTGCTGTCCAAGAAGAGACTAATATTTTGCAGGAGCCTATGGAAGAAGGAATTGATGAAACTGTGAGCTCATTGGATGAAAAAGATGATGAGGAGAGCGAAGAACAAAAGGAGGAAGAGCGGATTAGCTACCCATGCCCACCTTCTAATGATAGTAACTCTTCAACTCATGCATTGTTTAATTTCCCTTCGTGCTTACCGAAGGATGATTGCTATGATGATTGTTATGATCCCTTTAATTCGTTTGAAATATCACTTTTTCATGATGCTTGCTACGCTTGGGGCCAAGATGCCAATATGAATGATGCTTATGAAGATGAACTTGCTATAGTTCCCTATGTTAAACATGAAATTGTTGCTATTGCACCCACACATGATAGTCCTATTATCCTTTTGAATTCTCCCAACTACACTATATCAGAGAAGTTTGCCCTTATTAAGGATTATATTGATGGGTTGCCTTTTACCATTGCACATGATAATTTTGATGAAAGAAATATGCATGTGCTTGCTGCTCCTACTTGCAATTATTATGAGAGAGGAACTTTATCTCGACCTCTCTATGTTTCCAATATGATAAAATTGAAAGAAACTGCTAATACTATGCATTGGCCTTTACTATGTGTGCATGAATTGTTCTCTTATGACATGCCGATGCATAGGAAGAGAGTTAGACTTCATCATTACTTGATATATGTTACTTTGTGCTCACTACTAAATCACAAATCATTGTTAATTAAAATTGGCTTTGATATACCTTGGGATCCGGGTGGATCCATTACTTGAGCACTATATGCCTAGCTTAATGGCTTTAAAGAAAGCACTGCCAGGGAGACAACCCGGAAGTTTTAGAGAGTCATTTATTTCTTTTGAGTGCTTTTATATAGTCTAAAAACAAAAAAATAAAGAGGGGAACCCAAAACTTTTCAAAAAGAAAAGTGAAAGTGAAAGAGACAAGCATTGTTGAAGTGGGAGAGATCCTTGAACTTTGTTCATGCTCACGGAAACTTTGTGAATCTTGATTAATAAAATTTTCATCAAAAATAATTATCCCCATGTACAATTCCATTGTATTATAAAAATAATGTGCCAAGGTTTGCCTTTAGGATTTTTACTATGCTTGTTGGTTTGTACGGTGCACGACAGAAACTTTGGCTGTAGTGCGCGATTTTACATTTTTAAGTGGAACGTCAACTGGTTCTGATTCCTGTTGCACTGTCTTGGTGTACAAATTTTTTATTTTTCCTAATTTTGGTAGAATTTTTGGGCTACCATAAGTATGGTGAATATTCAGATTGCTACAGACTGTTCTGTTTTTGACAGATTCTGTTTTTGATGCGTAGTTTGCCTGTTTTGATGAAATTATCAATTTCTATCAGTGGATTAAGCCATGGAAATTTTATATTACAGTATAAATAATGCACAAACAAAATATGAATTGGGTTGCAACAGTACTTAGAGTAGTGATTAGCCTTATTATACTAACGGTTCTTACCTAGTTTTCTGTTGAAGTTTCGTGTGGATGAAGTGTTTGATCGAGGACGTCTCGATATGAGGAAAAGGAAGAGAGGCAAGAGCTCAAGCTTGGGGATTCCCAAGGCAACCGAAGTAAATATTCAAGTATACTCAAGCATCTAAGCTTGGGGATGCCCCGGAAGTCATCCCCTCTTTCTTCAACAAGTATTGGTATGTTTTCGTATTCGTTTCGTTCATGCGATATGTGCAAGTCTTGGAGCGTCTTTTGCATTTAGTTTTCATTTTTATTTTATGAACCATACTGGTATGAGATAGTCCTTGGTTGATTTATAGAAAGCTCATTTCACTTCACTTAAATCTTTTGAGTATGGCTTTATAGAATGCTTCATGTGCTTCACTTATATCATATGAAGTTTGGATTGCCTGTTTCTCTTCACATAGAAAACAACCATTTGTAGAATGCTCTTTTGCTTCACTTAAATTTGTTAGAGCATGAGCATATCTTTTTTAGAAAGAATTAAACTCTCTTGCTTCACTTATATCAATTTAGAGAGAAGACAGGAATTGGTCATTCACATGGTTAGTCATAAAATCCTACATAAAACTTGTAGATCGCTCAATATGATATGTTTGATTCCTTGCAATAGTTTTGAGATATAAAGGTGGTGATATTAGAGTCATGCTAGTGGGTGGTTGTGCATTTTAGAAATACTTGTGTTGAGGTTTGTGATTCCCGTAGCATGCACGTATGGTGAACCGTTGTGTAACGAAGTTGGAGCATGAGGTATATATTGATTGTCTTCCTTATGAGTGGCGGTCGGGGACAAGAGATGGTCTTTTCCTACCCATCTATCCCCCTAGGAGCATGCACATAGTACTTTGTTTCAATTACTAATAGATTTTTGCAATAAGTATGTGAGTTCTTTATGACTAATGTTGATTCCATGGATTATACACACTCTCACCCTTCCATCATTGCTAGCCTCTTCAGTACCGTGCATTGACCTTTCTCACCTCGAGAGTTGGTGCAGACCTCGCCGGTGCATCCAAACCCAGTGATACGATACGCTCTATAACACATAAGCCTCCTTATATCTTCCTCAAAACAGCCACCATACCTACCTATCATGGCATTTCCATAGCCATTCCGAGATATAATGCCATGCAACTTCCATCATCATCATATACATGACTTGAGCATTCATTGTCATATTGTCTTGCATGATCGTAAGATAGCTAGCATGATGTTTTCATGGCTTGTCCTTTTTTGATGTCATTGCTATGCTAGATCATTGCACATCCCGGTACACCGCCGGAGGCATTCATATAGAGTCATATCTTTGTTCTAGTATCAAGTTGTAATATTGAGTTGTAAGTAAATAAAGCGTGATGATCATCATTATAGAGCATTGCCCCATAAAAAAAGAGGCCAAAGAAGCCTAAATAAAAAAAGGGGGCCAAAGAAGCCCTCCCAAAAAAAAGAAGAAGAGAAAAAAAGGGGCAATGTTACTATCCTTTTACCACACTTGTGCTTCAAAGTAGTACCATGTTCTTCATATAGAGAGTCTCCTATGTTGTCACTTTCATATACTAGTGGGAGTTTTTCATTATAGAACTTGGCTTGTATATTCCAACGATGGGCTTCCTCAAATGCCCTAGGTCTTCATGAGCAAGAAAGTTGGATGCACACCCACTTAGTTTCAGTTTGAGCTTTCATACACTTATAGCTCTAGTGCATACATTGCATGGCAATCCCTACTCCTAGCATTGACATCAATTGATGGGCATCTCCATAGCCCGTTGATTAGCCGCGTCGATGTGAGACTTTCTCCCTTTTTGTCTTCTCCACACTACCTCCAGCATCATATTCTATTCCACCCATAGTGCTGTATCCATGGCTCATGCTCATGTATTGCGTGAAAGTTGAAAAGGTTTGAGAATGTCAAAAGTATGAAACAATTGCTTGGCTTGTCATCGGGGTTGTGCATGATTTGAATATTTTGTGTGATGAAGATGGAGCATAGCTAGACTATATGATTTTGTAGGGATAACTTTCTTTGGCCATGTTGTTTTGAAAAGACATGATTGCTTTAGTATTACACTCAAAGTATTATTGTTCTATATCAAATGATAGACTATTGCTTTGAATCACTCGTGTCTTAATATTCATGCCATGATTAGATATATGATCAAGATTATACTAGGTAGCATTCCACATCAAAAATTATCTTTTTTTATCATTTACCTACTCGAGGACGAGCAGGAATTAAGCTTGGGGATGTTGATACGTCTCCGTCGTATCTATTATTTTTGATTGTTTCATGCCAATATTATTCAACTTTCATATATTTTTGGCAACTTTTTATACTATTTTTGGGACTAACTTATTGATCCAGTGCCCAGTGCCAGTTCCTGTTTGTTGCATGTTTTATGTTTCACAGAAACCCCATATCAAACGGAGTCCAAATGGGATAAAAACGGACGGAGCTTATTTTTGGAATATTTGGGAAATATGGGAGGAAGAATCAATGTGAGGCGGTGCCGAGGTGGCCACGAGGCGGGGGGCGCGCCTGCCTATTCTTGGCACGCCCCTGACCCTCGTGGACCCCTCATAAGGCAGTTGCTGCTCTTCTTTGGCCTCAAGAAAGCTAATTTTTTGGAAAAATATTTGGGCGAAGGTTTCAATCCAATCGGAGTTACGGATCTCCGGATATAAAAGAAACGGTGCCAGGGCAGAATCTGAGAATGCAGAAACAGAGAGAGACAGAGAGACAGATCCAATCTCGGAGGGGCTCTCGCCCCTCCCACGCCATGGGAGGCAAGGACCAGAGGGGAAACCCTTCTCCCATCTAGGGAGAAGGTCAAGGAAGAAGAAGAGGAAGGGGGGCTCACTCCCCCTTGCTTCCGGTGGCGGTGGAACACCGCCGGGGGCCATCATCATCACTGCGGTCTACACCAACTCCTCCACCATCTTCACCAACATCTCCATCACCTTCTCCCTTCTATATTCAGCGGTCCACTCTCCCACAACCCGCTGTATCCTCTACTTGAACATGGTGCTTTATGCTTCATATTATTATCCAATGATGTGTTGCCATCCTATGATGTCTTAGTAGATTTTCATTGTCCTATCGGTGATTGGTGAATTGCTATAATTGGTTTAATTTGCTTGTGGTTATGTTGCTGTCCTATTGTGCCCTCTGTGTCGCACAAGCGTGAGGGATTCCCGCTGTAGGGTGTTGCAATACATTCATGATTCGCTTATAGTGGGTTGCTTGAGTGACAGAAGCATCAAACCAAGTAAGGGGGTTGTGGAGTATGGGATAAAGGGGACTTCATGAAGGAAATATGCCCTAGAGGCAATAATAAAGTTATTATTTATTTCCTCATATCATGATAAATGTTTATTATTCATGCTAGAATTGTATTAACCGGAAACATGATACATGTGTGAATACATAGACAAACATACAGTCACTAGTATGCCTCTACTTGACTAGCTCATTGATCAAAGATGGTTATGTTTCCTAACCAAAGACATGTGTTGTCATTTGATTAGTGGGATCACATCATTAGAAGAATGATGTGATTGACATGACCCATTCCGTTAGCCTAGCACTTGATCATTTAGTATACTGCTATTGCTTTCTTCATGACTTATACATGTTCCTGTAACTATGAGAATTATGCAACTCCCGTTTACCGGAGGAACACTTTGGGTACTACCAAACGTCACAACGTAACTGGGTGATTATAAAGGAGTACTACAGGTGTCTCCGAAGGTACATGTTGAGTTGGCATATTTCGAGATTAGGTTTTGTCACTCCAATCGTCGGAGAGGTATCTCTGGGCCCTCTCGGTAATGCACATCATTATAAGCCTTGCAAGCAATGTGACCAATGAGTTGGTTACGGGATGATGCATTACAGAACGAGTTAAGAGACTTGCCAGTAACGATATTGAACTAGGTATTGGATACCAACGATCAAATCTCAGGCAAGTAACATACCGACGACAAAGGGAACAACGTATGTTGTTATGCGGTTTGACCGATAAAAGATCTTCGTAGAATATGTAGGAACCAATATGGGCATCCAGGTCCCGCTATTGGTTATTGACCGAGAATAGTTCTAGTTCATGTCTACATAGTTCTCGAACCCATAGGGTCCGCACGCTTAACGTTACGATGACAACTTTATTATGAGTTTATCAGTTTTGATGTACCGAAGTTTTTTCGGAGTCCCGGATGTGATCACGGACATGACGAGGAGTCTCGAAATGGTTGAGACATAAAGATTGATATATTGGACGACTAGTCGGAGACCAGAAGTGTTCCGGGTGATTTCGGAGAAAACCGGAATGCCGGAGGGGTTACCGGAACCCCCTAGGGAAGTATTGGGCCTTAGTGGGCCTGAGGGGAGAGAGAGGGCAGCAGCCCAGGAGGTGGCGTGCCCCCTCCCATGGGGAGTCCGAATTGGACTAGGGGAGGGGGGCGCGGCCCCTCTTTCCCTCTCCCTCTCCCTCTCTTTCCTTCCCCCTTCCTCCTTCCTAGTTGGACTAGGAAAGGGGAGTCCTACTCCCACTAGGAGGAGGACTCCCCCCTCCTTGGCGCGCCCCAAGGGGCCGGCCGGCCTCCCCCCTTGCTCCTTTATATACGGGGGCGGGGGGGCACCCCATAGATACACAAGTTGATCTACGAATCGTTCCTTAGCCGTGTGCGGTGCCCCCGTCCACCATATTCCACCTCGGTCATATCGTCGCGGAGTTTAGGCGAAGCCCTACACCGGTAGAACATCATCATCGTCACCACACCGTCGTGCTGACGGAACTCATCTCCGGAGCTTTGCTGGATCGGAGCCCGGAGATCGTCATCGAGCTAAACGTGTGCTGAACTCGGAGGTGTCGTACGTTCGGTGCTTGGATCGGTCGGACCGTGAAGACGTACGACTACATCAACCGCGTTGTGCTAACGCTTCCGCTTACGGTCTACGAGGGTACGTGGACGAACACTCTCCCCTCTCATTGCTATGCCATCACCATGATCTTGCGTGTGCGTAGGAATTTTTTTGAAATTACTACGTTCCCCAACAGTGGTATTAGAGCCAGGTTTTATGCGTTGATGTTATATGCATGAGTAGAACACAAGTGAGTTGTGGGCGATATAAGTCATACTGATTAACAGCATGTCATACTTTGGTTCGGCGGTATTATTGGATGAAGCGGCCCGGACCGACATTACGCGTACGCTTACGCGAGACTGGTTCTACCGACGTGATTTGCACACAGGTGGCTGGCGGGTGTCTGTTTCTCCAACTTTAGTTGAACCGAGTGTGGCTACGCCCGGTCCTTGCGAAGGTTAAAACAGCACTAACTTGACGAACTATCGTTGTGGTTTTGATGTGTAGGTAAGAACGGTTCTTGCTAAGCCCGTAGCAGCCACGTAAAAGTTGCAACAACAAAGTAGAGGACGTCTAACTTGTTTTTGCAGGGCATGTTGTGATGTGATATGGTCAAGACGTGATGCTATATTTCATTGTATGAGATGATCATGTTTTATAACCGAAGTTATTGGCAACTGGCAGGAGCCATATGGTTGTCGCTTTATTGTATGAAATGCAAACGCCCTGTAATTGCTTTACTTTATCACTAAGCGGTAGCGATAGTCGTAGAAGCAATAGATGGCGTAACGACAACGATGCTACGATGGAGATCAAGGTGTCGCGCCGGTGACGATGATGATCACGATGGTGCTTTGGAGATTGAGATCACAAGCACAAGATGATGATGGCCATATCATATCACTTATATTGATTGCATGTGATGTTTATCCTTTATGCATCTTATCTTGCTTTGATTGACGGTAGCATTTTAAGATGATCTCTCACTAAATAATCAAGAAGTGTTCTCCCTGAGTATGCACCTTTGCGAAAGTTCTTCGTGCTGAGACACCACGTGATGATCGGGTGTGATAGGCTCTACGTTCAAATACAACGGGTGCAAAACGGTTGCACACGCGGAATACTCAGGTCATACTTGACGAGCCTAGCATATACAGATATGGCCTCGGAACACGGAGACCGAAAGGTCGAATGTGAATCATATAGTAGATATGATCAACATAGTGATGTTCACCATTGAAACTACTCCATCTCACGTGATGATCGGACATGGTGTAGTTGATTTGGATCACGTGATCACTTAGATGACTTGAGAGATGTCTGTCTAAGTGGGAGTTCTTAAGTAATATGATTAACTGAACTTAAATTTATCATGAACTTATTACCTGATTGTATTTTGCTTGTCTATGTTTGTTTGTAGATAGATGGCTCGTGTTGTTGTTCCGTTGAATTTTAATGCGTTCCTTGAGAAAGCAAAGTTGAAAGATGATGGTAGCAATTACACGGACTGGGTCCGTAACCTGAGGATTATCCTCATTGCTGCACAGAAAAGTTACATCCTGGAAGCACCGCTGGGTGCCAGGCCAGCTGCTGATGCAACTGACGACATTAAGAACGTCTGGCAGAGCAAAGCTGATGACTACTCGATAGTTCAATGTGCCATGCTTTACGGCTTAGAACTGGGTCTTCAACGACGTTTTGAACGTCATGGAGCGTATGAGATGTTCCAGGAGTTGAAGTTTATATTTCAAGCAAATGCCCGGATTGAGAGATATGAAGTCTCCAATAAGTTCTACAGCTGCAAGATGGAGGAGAATAGTTCTGTCAGTGAACACATACTCAAAATGTCTGGGTATAATAATCACTTGATTCAACTGGGAGTTAATCTTCCTGATGATAGTGTCATTGACAGAATTCTCCAATCACAGCCACCAAGCTACAAGAGCTTCGTGATGAACTATAACATGCAAGGGATGAACAAGACTATTCCCGAGCTCTTCGCAATGCTAAAAGCCGCGGAGATACAAATCAAGAAGGAGCATCAAGTGTTGATGGTTAACAAGACCACCAGTTTCAAGAAAAAGGGCAAAGGGAAGAAGAAGGGGAACTTCAAAAAGAACAGCAAGCAAGTTGCTGCTCAAGAGAAGAAACCCAAGTCTGGACCTAAGCCTGAAACTGAGTGCTTCTACTGCAAGCAGACTGGACACTGGAAGCGGAACTGCCCCAAGTATTTGGCGGATAATAAGGATGGCAAAGTGAACAAAGGTATATGTGATATACATGTTATTGATGTGTACCTTACTAATGCTCGCAGTAACACCTGGGTATTTGATACTGGTTCTGTTGCTAATATTTGCACCTCAAAACAGTGACTACGGATTAAGCGAAGATTAGCTAAGGACGAGGTGACGATGCGCGTGGGAAATGGTTCCAAAGTCGATGTGATCGCGGTCGGCACGCTACCTCTACATCTACCATCGGGATTAGTTTTAGACCTAAATAATTGTTATTTGGTGCCAGCGTTGAGCATGAACATTATATCTGGATCTTGTTTGGTGCGAGACGGTTATTCATTTAAATTAGAGAATAATGGTTGTTCTATTTATATGAGTAATATCTTTTATGGTCATGCACCTTTGAAGAATGGTCTATTTTTATTGAATCTCGATAGTAGTGATACACATATTCATAGTGTTGAAACCAAAAGATGCAGAGTTGATAACGATAGTGCAACTTATTTATGGCACTGTCGTTTGGGTCATATCGGTGTAAAGCGCATGAAGAAACTCCATACTGATGGGCTTTTGGAATCACTTGATTATGAATCACTTGGTACTTGCGAACCGTGCCTTATGGGCAAGATGACTAAAACGCCGTTCTCCGGAACTATGGAGCGGGCAACTGATTTGTTGGAAATCATACATACTGATGTTTGTGGTCCAATGAATGTTGAGGCTCGCAGTGGGTATTGTTATTTTCTCACCTTCACAGATGACTTAAGCAGATATGGGTATATCTACTTAATGAAACACAAGTCTGAAACATTTCAAAAGTTCAAAGAATTTCAGAGTGAAGTGGAAAATCATCGTAACAAGAAAATAAAGTTTCTACGATCTGATCGTGGAGGAGAATATTTGAGTTATGAGTTTGGTCTACACTTGAAACAATGCGGAATAGTTTCGCAACTCATGCCACCCAGAACACCACAACGAAATGGTGTGTCCGAACGTCGTAATCGTACTTTACTAGATATGGTGCGATCTATGATGTCTCTTACTGATTTACCGCTATCGTTTTGGGGTTATGCTTTAGAGACGGCCGGATTCATGTTAAATAGGTCTCCATCAAAATCCGTTGAGACGACGCCTTATGAACTGTGGTTTGGCAAGAAACAAAAGTTGTCGTTTCTTAAAGTTTGGGGCTGCGATGCTTATGTGAAGAAACTTCAACCATATAAGCTCGAACCTAAATCGGAGAAATGTGTCTTCATAGGATACCCAAAAGAGACTATTGGGTACACCTTCTATCACAGATCTGAGGGCAAGATTTTCGTTGCTAAGATCGGATCCTTTCTAGAGAAGGAGTTTCTCTCGAAAGAAGTGAGTGGGAGGAAAGTAGAACTTGATGAGATAACTGTATCTACTCCCTTATTGGAAAGTAGTTCATCACAAGAACCGGTTCCTGTGACAACTACACCAATTAGTGAGGAAGCTAATGATATTGATCATGAAACTTCAGATCAAGTTTCTACTGAAACTCGTAGGTCTACAGAGTAAGATCCGCACCAGAGTGGTACGGTAATCCAATTCTAGAAGTCATGTTACTTGACCATGATGAACCTACGAATTATGAGGAAGTGATGATGAGCCCAGATTGCGCAAAATGGCTAGAGGCCATGAAATCTGAGATGGGATCCATGTATGAAAACAAAGTATGGACTTTGGTTGACTTGCCCGATGATCGGCAAGCCATTGAGAATAAATGGATCTTTAAGAAGAAGACTGACGCTGATGGTAATGTAACTGTCTATAAAGCTCGACTTGTTGCGAAAGGTTTTCGACAAGTTCAAGGAGTTGACTACGATGAGACTTTCTCACCCGTTGTGATGCTTAAGTCTGTCCGAATCATGTTAGCTATTGCTGCATTTCATGATTATGAAATTTGGCAAATGGATGTCAAAACTACATTCTTGAATGGATTTCTGGAAGAAGAGTTGTATATGATGCAGCCAGAAGGTTTTGTTGATCCAAAAGGTGCTAACAAAGTGTGCAAGCTCTAGCGTTCCATTTATGGACTGGTGCAAGCATCTCGGAGTTGGAATAAACGCTTTGATAGTGTGATCAAAGCATATGGTTTTATACAGACTTTTGGAGAAGCCTGTATTTACAAGAAAGTGAGTGGGAGCTCTGTAGCATTTCTGATATTATATGTAGATGACATATTATTAATTGGAAATGATATAGAATTTCTGGATAGCATAAAGGGATACTTGAATAAAAGGTTTTCAATGAAAGACCTCGGTGAAGCTGCTTACATATTGGGCATCAAGATTTATAGAGATAGATCAAGACGCTTAATAGGACTTTCACAAAACACATACCTTGACAAAATTTTGAAAAAGTTCAAAATGGATCAGGCAAAGAAAGGATTCTTGCCTGTGCTACAAGGTGTGAAGTTGAGTCAAGCTCAATGCCCGACCACAACAGAAGATAGAGAGAAAATGAAAGATGTTCCCTATGCTTCAGCCATAGGCTCTATCATGTATGCAATGCTGTGTACCAGACCTGACGTATGCTTAGCAATAAGCTTGGTAGGAAGGTACCAAAGTAATCCAAGAGTGGATCACTGGACAGCGGTCAAGAACATCCTGAAATACCTGAAAAGGACTAAGGATATGTTTCTCGTATATGGAGGTGACAAAGAGCTAGTCGTAAATGGTTACGTCGATGCAAGCTTTGACACTGATCCGGACGATTCTAAATCGCAAACCGGATACGTGTTTATATTAAACAGTGGAGCTGTAAGTTGGTGGAGTTCTAAACAAAGCGTCGTGGCGGGATCTACATGTGAAGCGGAGTACATAGCTGCTTCTGAAGCAGCAAATGAAGGAGTCTGGATGAAGGAGTTCATTTCCGATCTAGGTGTCATACCTAGTGCATCGGGACCAATGAAGATCTTCTATGACAACACTGGTGCAATTGCATTGGCAAAGGAATCCAGGTTTCACAAGAGGACCAAGCACATCAAGCGACGCTTCAATTCCATCCGGGACCAAGTCCAAGTGGGAGACATAGAGATTTGCAAGATACATACGGATTTGAATGTTGTAGACCCGTTGACTAAGCCTCTCTCACGAGCAAAACATGATCAGCACCAGGACTCCATGGGTGTTAGAACCATTACTATGTAATCTAGATTATTGACTCTAGTGCAAGTGGGAGACTGAAGGAAATATGCCCTAGAGGCAATAATAAAGTTATTATTTATTTCCTCATATCATGATAAATGTTTATTATTCATGCTAGAATTGTATTAACCGGAAACATGATACATGTGTGAATACATAGACAAACATACAGTCACTAGTATGCCTCTACTTGACTAGCTCATTGATCAAAGATGGTTATGTTTCCTAACCAAAGACATGTGTTGTCATTTGATTAGTGGGATCACATCATTAGAAGAATGATGTGATTGACATGACCCATTCCCTTAGCCTAGCACTTGATCGTTTAGTATACTGCTATTGCTTTCTTCATGAATTATACATGTTCCTGTAACTATGAGAATTATGCAACTCCCGTTTACCAGAGGAACACTTTGGGTACTACCAAACGTCACAACGTAACTGGGCGATTATAAAGGAGTACTATAGGTGTCTCCGAAGGTACATGTTGAGTTGGCATATTTCGAGATTAGGTTTTGTCACTCCGATCGTCGGAGAGGTATCTCTGGGCCCTCTCGGTAATGCACATCATTATAAGCCTTGCAAGCAATGTGACCAATGAGTTGGTTACGGGATGATGCATTACAGAACGAGTAAAGAGACTTGCCGGTAACGAGATTGAACTAGGTATTGGATACCGACGATCAAATATCGGGCAAGTAACATACCGATGACAAAGGGAACAACGTATGTTGTTATGCGGTTTGACCGATAAAAGATCTTCGTAGAATATGTAGGAACCAATATAGGCATCCAGGTCCCGCTATTGGTTATTTACCGAGAATAGTTCTAGGTCATGTCTACATAGTTCTCGAACCCGTAGGGTCCGCACGCTTAATGTTACGATGACAGTTTTAATATGAGTTTATAAGTTTTGATGTACCGAAGTTTGTTCGGAGTCCCGGATGTGATCACGGACATGACAAGGAGTCTCAAAATGGTCAAGACATAAAGATTGATATATTGGACGACTATATTCAGACACCAGAAGTGTTCCGGTGATTTCGGAGAAAACCGGAGTGCCTGAGGGGTTACCAGACCCCCCCGGGGAAGTATTGGGCCTTAGTGGGCCTGAGGGGAGAGAGAGGGCAGCAGCCCAGGAGGTGGCACGCCCCCTCCCATGGGGAGTCCGAATTGGACTAGGGGAGGGGGGCGCGGCCCCTCTTTCCCTCTCCCTCTCCCTCTCTTTCCTTCCCCCTTCCTCCTTCCTAGTTGGACTAGGAAAGGGGAGTCCTACTCCCACTAGGAGGAGGACTCCCCCCTCCTTGGCGCGCCCCAAGGGGCCGGCCGGCCTCCCCCCCTTGCTCCTTTATATACGGGGGCAGGGGGGCACCCCATAGATACACAAGTTGATCTACGGATCATTCCTTAGCCGTGTGCGGTGCCCCCCTGCACCATATTCCACCTCGGTCATATCGTCGCGGAGTTTAGGCGAAGCCCTGCGCCGGTAGAACATCATCATCGTCACCACACCGTCGTGCTGACGGAACTCATCTATGGAGCTTTGCTGGATCGGGGCCCGGAGATCGTCATCGAGCTGAACGTGTGCTGAACTCGGAGGTGCCGTACGTTCGGTGCTTGGATGTTCGGATCGTGAAGACGTATGACTACATCAACCGCGTTGTGCTAACGCTTCTGCTTACGGTCTACGAGGGCACATGGATGAACACTCTCCCCTCTCGTTGCTATGCCATCACCATGATCTTGCGTGTGCGTAGGAATTTTTTTGAAATTACTACGTTCCCCAACACTTGATGCTTTAATGATATGGTTGGGTTTTACCTTAATGATCTTTAGTAGTTGCGGATGCTTGCTAGAGTTCCAATCATAAGTGCATATGATCCAAGAAGAGAAAGTATGTTAGCTTATGCCTCTCCCGCAGAAAACTTGCTTTCGGTCTAGTAAAGTAGTCAATTGCTTAAGGACAATTTTCGCAACTCCTACCACCACTTTTCCACACTCGCTGTATTTACTTTATTGCTTCTTTATCTAAACAGCCCCTAGCTTTTATTTACGTGCTCTTTATTATCTTGCAAACCTATCCAACAACACCTACAAAGTACTTCTAGTTTCATATGTGTTCTAGGTAAAGTGAACACTAAGCATGCGTAGAGTCATATCAGTGGCAGATAGGACTTGAAAGAATATTTGTTCTACCTTTAGCTCCTCCTTGGGTTCGACACTCTTACTTATCAAAAGAGGCTACAATTATCCCCTACACTTGTGGGTTATTAGCCGGCTGTGCTGATGCGCAGGCCTCACCGCCCCACCCTACTCCCATGGCTGGCCTAGCCATCCCTGTACTCACCGCGACCTCCTGTTATTCTCCGGCCATGACAACCACATGCTACAGCCGAACCAGTAAACCCTTGTACTCCCCTCCTCATGGGAAACAACTATCGAGTCTTCCCTGACTCTGGGTGATTCCCTTTGTAGGCCTCGCCGTCGTCCACCGCCTTGGTGCTCATGGCGCGGCGTGGTCAACATGGTTAAGGAATGACTTCCATTGGAAGAGGAGTGTACGTGGAGAGGCTGATAGCTGGGTCCATGGTTGGAACAGGGAAGTCTCTCCTTATTATGCTCAAAATAATGATTCCTCCAGCTCACAGTGGGGACCCACTAGAAGGGCCTCCGTATTTTGCAAAAAAAACTTTCCCCCCGGACAGCTTGGACCCAACAGCTACATCTTTGCATGCAAGGAAGTGTGACCATACTACGACCAAAAAATATGATTCTTTCCCCCCTGACAGCTGGGACCCACTAGCTATATCTTCGCATGCAAGGAAGTTCCTCTTTATCCTCCTTGACTGCTGGGAGTCACCTAGCCGAACCATACGTAGGGTTGTTTGTCTGGTCGATCGGTATCTCTTCAGCGATGAACCATGGCCGAGTAAGGAGCAACACATGTCATAGTAGAGCCGCCGATGTAGCATGTCACGCAGTCACGTCTATATTGTGTACACGTACGTACAACCACGATGCAAGAAAGTAAATACGGCTATGTACAAACATATTAGTGGGGTCTGGAATGCATAAGCGATAGTTTCATGTTCACCACAAGCCAACTGGCTAAGTCATAACAGAGGAAACAACGTCGTGTTCATCAGGAGGCAACTGATTGGGTTGGAATATGTCCTGTTCATGAGGAGCCAACCAGCTTGGATGGAACAGCCGAAACAACACCTGGTGTATCGCGGAAAAGAGGAAACGGCCTTCTGTTCAATCGCCTATGGTCGAAATGGGATCATTTTCATCAGGAGGGGTCTGCATACTGCAAAACAAAGGAAATTGACTTCTTTTTGACCGCCTACAGTCGAAATGGGGTCCTGTTCATCGGGAGGGGTGTGGCCTACCACAAAACAGGAATCCACGGGGCTACTGTTCATCCACAGTACACTACCTCGCTCCAGACTCCACGGGCTACTGTTTATCCACCATCGAATTCCTCCAGCGTCCACCTACTACTGTTCATCCATCGTGTCTTCCTCTGGCCTCCACCAACTACTGTTCATCCACGGGGCTATTGTTCATCCAGCCTCCACCGGCAACTGCTCAACCACCCCTCCACGGGGTCCTGTTCATCCACCCCCAACCGACTCAGGTGTGGAGGCCTCCTCGGTGTCCTGTTCATCTAGTGACAATGGCCTACTACCATGGGGTCCTGTTCATCCAACCCCACCGGGAACTGTTCATCCAACCCCAACCGACCGACTAGACTCACCACGTCTCGACTCGTTCAATGAACCCCCAACAACAGTCATTGTTCATCAAGAGGCAGGTTCGATCGGCTACAATTAGCAACAAGAGCGAAGGAATTGCTTGGGTTAAGTCAGCATCAAAGTAATCGCTCGGGTTCAGTAAATAGCCAAGGGATCGATCGCTCGAGTTCAGTAAGGTAGCTAGTGCAATTGCTCGGGTTCAGTAAGCGAACACCTCACTCGGGTTTAGTTAGAGCCCAACGCCTCGCACACATGCGCGCGTACCTATACGAGAAAAACACGCAAACATTCGTGCATTGCTCGGCCCCGGCCACACACCATAACCAGGAACTCCCCGAAATTTTCCTCGCCCTCACTTCTACCATGATTTTTTTCCGTCATGGACATCCCAAAGAATGTCATGCAGGTGCGTCCCACGCCTCCCCAGGACGAAAATCCCATTTTCGGTCATGATTTTTTGTCATAAAAGTAGGAGCCCACCACATCTATGATGATACATGTTTTTGTCACAATTATCACCACAGAATTGTCATAACCATGTTAGAAAAAATTTCTTTCGGGCCAAAATGTCACGGATGTGTCTTTTTTGTAGTGAAGGTTTGGGTAAACACCAAGAACAATCAGAACTCCCTGGTTGACCTCACCTCGGCCATCATCGACCCCTACTACATGAAGATGAAGGATGACAGCGAGAAGGATAGGATTGCCTGGCACAATGCCTGGGAGCAGAGACTGGATGAAGAACACATCAAGTTTGCAGCCAAGGACGCGTATAAAAGCTAAGAGTTGTGCAAGCGGATCATTGACATTAGGAAGCTCCTCCGTCCTGCCCCAGATGAGGGATCGAGCCACAGAGCAGTGGCAGCAGTGTCACAAGAAGTAGATGATGGTTTCTCCTAGTTTACAATGCATGTAATTGTTTATTGAGGTGTGTGCGAATGATTTGTACAGTCACTCATGTAATTGGATGTTTATTTTTGTTACATATGTTGTTCTTCTATAGGAAGAGCAAATCACATCGCAGATGGAGTAAACTAGGGAACACGTCGATGATGATTCCATCAATCACTGACAAGTGTATAGCAGCAAGCATTTTACCACAACACACATGGCTAATTAGAAACAATCATCTGTGTTATTATCGGTCGTTGCACACATTTCTAATTACGAGCCTATTTGCTGCGTATCACACACATGTTGTTCAGTTGAACCGTTTATGTTTTTTAACCTTGAACAGTAGGAGAACCTCCTACTGTTAATGAATTAATATAATGGAGTAACAATTTACATGGGATCTTTACATGGGTAGGTTACATACCAACCCCCCTTTGGGGAGATGGGGAAGGGCCTAACTGATGGAAGGAAGGATAAGAGGGATAAACTTGTATGCTTTTCCTTAACCCTATAGGTAAGGAGGAAAAAAATCAGTTTTGAGCCTATTTAGCCAAGAGCCTTTTGTTGGGACAATCCCCTGAAAATGTTTATTGTTGTGTTCCTTCCATATGCTCCACGGTGCTAACAAAAAGAGCTCCACAAAGATAGGTCTGTTCCAGTCTCCTGTGTCCCTAGTAATGTTTTGCAATCTTGATTCACCCTGTGGCCAAGCAAGACCGAGGCTGGACCAGTAGTGAGTACTAAATTGACACTCAAAGAACAGATGCTCCAGAGTTTCTTCGATATGTAATCCACAGAGTATGCAGTGGTGGTCATCTCCTATATTATAATGTCTTCGTTTAAGCATGTTTCTTGTGTTTATGCGGTCTAAAAAGAGTAACCAACCGAAGACCTTGATTTTCATGGTGGAATTTGATTTCCAGATCCATCCGGAAGCCTCATGTGCACCTACGTCTCTGAAATAGAATGTGTCATATTTATGAGCCTTTAGAGTATCCGAACCCCAAACATATGTCCAAATGTTAGGTTCATTGGAAATGACAACGTCCGCGGTGCCAAGCTGCAGTAGCAGGCTTCTGCATGTGCCTGTGCCAAGAGGGGAAGGTGAAACGCCTCCCATAGTGACGTGATCATCAAGAAATCCCGAACTGATAGATACTTATTTATTGCTCAGGAGAATGAACATGGATATCTCTCAGCAAGAATGGTGTCATTCCATAAGTCCTTCTAGAATAGACCATTGGTCGTAGTTGCAACTTGTATGGTCGAAATTTGTCTATATGTTGGCATTAGCTTCGCGACATCCCTCCACCAAAAAGATCGCATGGATCAGAGGCATGTGGTATTTGGTTTGTGTAGTATGTTTCCCATATGAGTTGTACCCAAGGCACATTTCAACCATTGTAGAATTTGTGCAAATATTTCAGTAATAGTGCGTCTCCTTGTATTTGGAGGTTAATCACCCCTAGCCCACCACTTTCCTTAGGCTGACAAACCATATCCCAATAGGCCAGAGAATTGCACCTATCCCTTTGATCAGTTTTCTTGGTCCACAAACATTTCCTTCGAATCTTATCCAGTAGTTCACTACTAGGGAAAACCCTAGAAGTAGCGTGTGTTTAGAGCCTATCAGTAGCGCGGGGAACTGCGCTACTAGTAAGGCGCTACAGCTAAAGGTTAGCAGTAGCGTGGGTTGGACCGTGCTACTTCTATATCGACTTAGTAGCGGCGCTTTCTAAAACGAGCGCTACTGGTAATTAGTAGTAGAGCTTCTCCTAGCACGTGCTACTACTATTATTCTATATTTCTTTTTTATTTCATGTTGTATTCATACACCTTTATACAAGTTTTCATATAGCAGCAATTTAGAGAATGATTTTACATCATAATAAGTTATTACATCAGTGGGAGAAAGAACCGTGGAGTAGTTTCAAGTGGATGGACATCCACTTGAAAATAATCCACGGTTCTTTCACCCAATGATATAATAATCATTAACAACTTATCGTCAAAATATATCATTGTCATATAACACCTCCTCATGATCATCGTTTTCATCAATGAGACATCACATATAAGTTGGTCACTAGACATAATCACAACTACTTCATCAACTCTCATAAACATATTGTACCTCATAGGACCTACTACATTCTCTTAGGACCTACTATATTATCTTAGTTAAAATAGCATAAAACAAGATAGCCCCTGACTCTCCATTATGGAGAATGGAGATTATCATGTCTCCAATTCTTGCCTTTCGCACAATGTTGCTTCGAAGAACCTCCTTACGAATGTCCATATCTTTCTTCCATTCTTTGATTATCATGTGTTCGCCGTTTTTAGAAATCTTGTATGCACAGGTGAGATTCGTAGGACGACCTGACTATATGTTCAAAACATCAAGGCGACCATTCTGATACATCAAATGAGGCACACAATCCATCAGGATTTTCTGTTGAAAAACATACTAATAACTTCATAGTTAGCAATGTAGTTCAGTTTTAGAAGTATGCAAAAGATGCATGGATGTCATAATAGTAGAAAATCTTACCAGGAAATCTCCATGGAAGTTTTCATTGGTCAACACATGCACTAGTGGCACGTATTCACCATAATTTGGAGGAGTTCGATAAAAGGCATTGTAATTCTCAATGTCAGTACAATATGCGACCAGATGATTTTTCTCTTGATAAGTTAACTCAGAGCCATCGGTGTAGTTGGTTCCGTCTACCATCTTCCGCACACTCTTTGAAGAATGAAAATAAGATATCAATGGAAATAAGCTGTCAACTATTTTGAAATAAGCAATATAAATTACTTAATAACTATGTTTGAGGAACTCACATAGCGGTAGAATTGGAAGCGTATCAACGAGAACCCAAATGTCCAAATTATCTTGGTCGATGTCAGGATCACCAAGATCCATGGTGACAAACATAACCTCTTGAAAATCATACATCTTGCAAAGTTCTTCCCAACCCGGGCAACCAAAATTCGATACGCTCTCAGAATTGTATAGATTTACCTCAAAATCCATACCATGATGGGTCCTTAGGTTAATTTTCTTTGTTTCATTCCTCTCATGATCTTCAAAACCCATCCTGTCCAAGACATAGCGTCTTGCATGGCATGGGATAAGCTAGTCGAATTGTAAAAGACGAAAATTACACCTTGAAGTAGTAGAAGTCGAACTTAATTACGAAAAAAACACTTAGCGTCATAGCATACCATTGCACAATCGAAGGCTTCCTCGAGCTTAATGCTGAAGTGCCGATCTTCGTCCAGGTGAGGCCTGTCGCCGATACCCCGGTTTTCACCGCACCAGGAGCACTCCCCGGGACCTTCTTCGTCTGACGACATTTCCTATGTTCATAATTCAAAGATTAAACTTGTACAATTAAATATATGTACTAAAAAAACTAAATTAGATCATTATTATTCATCACGGGTTGACTATGGGTCTGTCGAGTCTTTTCTTGAAAACTCTCAGCTCACGTGGTGTATATATTCGACCGTCGATGATGGTAGCTCCTCCTTTCGTTCCCGAGTGTATTACACCAAATTATCTATCACATGGGCATGAAGGAGAAGCTACCCCCACGACAATAGTCGGGATTATTCGTCCTCTCATATATGGTGGATACTCTCCCTCACTGATTCCTCTCTGATATTTGCGACCGTCGGTGATGGTCGTTACTTCTCCTTCCCCTAGTGCATAACAAAGGTCTAGCACCCGGAGAAGAAGGAGAAATGACCCCCACGACAACATTCAGGATTCTTCGTCCTCGATAGTCTTAAAGTCAACCCGAAATATCGTTTAATTATCTTTCTAGAAAATCCAGGCCACCCGATATTTCCTACATATTCTAGCACAAGTCATGCCAAAATTCACGAAAAAATATGGCATGACCTTTGCTAAAAAAGGACATATCGAGCGCCTCAAATTTGCCGGGACGGAATTTAATCAACACTCTGGCAAAACATAGGCCACTCGGAGGTGTAACCTGCAAACATGACCGACCACTTGGGCAACCACATATCCTATTTGAGCAACACAAGATATACATGTTTTTATCTACATCATATCTTATAGGACTCATATTGACATCGAGATTTGGCTAGTCTCACCTCGAGGTCGGAGCGGGTCAGTGACGGGGACGACGACGGGGATGATGGAGGGGCTCCTTGATTTCTACAAAAACAAAAACCCTATAAGTTATCACTAATACGTCCCGAATACTATCATACATATAACATCGCTAATACAACTAAAACCCTGGCGAACGCCGAGTATCGACGATGAGGATGCAGGATAGGCATCGTCGACGTCGATCAACGTGGATGCGGGAATAATTGCTTAAACTAAAAAAAAGAACAACAAATGTGACATATTCAACTAGTTCTATTAATTGAACTAGTTCTCACTAGAAATAAACTTACTATAAATAGAAATAAACTAGTTCAACTACTTATATTAATTTTCATACTAAAATACGTTAGTTCTATTAATTCAACTAGTTCTTACTAAAACCAAACTAGTGCAACTAGTTTATTAATTTACTACTAATTATTTTAAACTCTTACTAAAAACAGTAAAAAAACTACATTATACAGTAGTAAAAAATAGAAATAAACAGAGATGTAGGGAGGAGGAAGAAGGAGAGAGGAGGAGGGGAGGAGGCCGGTGGGATCGGAGCAGGGAGGGGCGGGGGGAGGAGGGGTAGGGGGCGGCCGGAGGAGGAGGAGGGAGGGGTGGGGGTGGAGGGGGAGTGGCGGGCCGGAGGAGGAGGAGGAAGGGGGCGGCCGAAGCAGGAGGAGGGAGGGCGGTGGGAGGAGTGCGGCCTGAGGAGGAGGGGGAGGAGGGTGTACCTCGGCGAGGAGCAGCGCGGCGGTGGCGGACGACGGGTTCGGCACGAGGGAGAGCGAGTGAGAGGGAGAGAGTGAGTGAGAGGGTACCGGTGAAGTGAACGGCTCTAGGATAAGGTAAGTAAGTAGTAGCGCATTTCAGAGAAATGCGCTACTCCTAAGGAGCGTAGCAGTAGCACTGGTCAGGCATACGTGCTACTGCTAAGTGGGGCTAGCCATCTGCGCCCAGTACAAGTATAGCAAGAGCGCGCTTTAGTAGAACGCACTACTACTAAAGTAGTAGCAGTTGCGTGGTTTATTTAAACTCGCTACTAGTAAGTAGCAGTAGCGCCCTGTTTTGTCCAGCGCTACTGCTAAGATGCTGTGTATAAGGTTTTCCCTAGTAGTGGTTCATTGATTTTGGTTGGTAAACGAAGGGTGCAAAGTGCAAAAATTATAAGAGAGGTGATCACTGAGTGAAGCAAGTAAAGTTTGCCACCATAAGAAATCATGTTTAGTGTGGTCGTTAGTCTTCTTTTCACCGAACAAACCGGCGGCATGAGTTCTTGAACTGTCGGTCGAGTAGTGCCAAGGGGAAGGCCCAGGTAGGTAAAAGGTATCTTCCCTACCATGCATCCAAAAATGGAAGCGAGCTCCTGAATCTTGCCAACCTCACAATTGATGGGTATGAGCATTGATTTGTGAAAGTTTATTTTCAACCCAATGGACGTAGCATAATTAGTCAGGATATCCTTGATGATAGTTGCATGTTGTGTGCATGCAGGTAAAACCAAGATTGTGTCATCGACATATTGAATACCTGGGTAGTCTTGTTGGTTCTGGGAGGCAAATGGCAGATGGATTAGACTACATGCAAAGGCATCATTAATGGCAGCTTGAAGGAGGTCGGCCGCCAGCACAAAGATTAGGGGAGAAAGGGGGTCACCCTGCCTGACACCACATTTGCAATGAAATTGGCGATGAGGAGTTCCCTTGAGGAGAACTGAAGATTTACCTGATGAGAATATGCACCAAATCCAGTTTAGCCATTTGTCATTGAAACCCATGTTTTTAATAATCTTCATCATGGCTTCGTGCTCAATGGTGTCAAAAGCTTTGGAATGTCAAGTTTGAGAAGCATGATTACTCTTTTGGAAGATTGGCATTGATCTATGTACTCGTATGCCCAAGCAAGACAATCTTGGATGGACCTTCCCTTCAGAAAACTATATTGGTTGCGATGCACGTTCTTCGATATAATTTTTTGTAATCTGTTAGCCAAGATCTTCATTATGACTTTGAGACAGCAGTTTAATAGCGTGATCGGCCCGTAGTCATTAATGGTTTTAGGAGAACTGATTTCTGGGATAAGGGTGATAAAGCCATCACTAATGCTTTCCAAATTGAGATCCCCATTGTCGAATTGATTGTTCAGGTTATAGAAGTATTCTTTAATGATTGCCCAACATCTTTTTAAGAACACTCCAGTGAATCCGTTCAGATCATGACCTCGGTCAGCTGGCATCTCTCTGATAACTCTTTCAATCTCTTCATGGGAGAATGGAACAGTGAGCTCATCAAGTCCTTCAATTTTTTTTGATGATTCTGGAGATATCAAACTTCATATTGTGTGTTTGTGAAGACCCCATCCTTTCTTTGAATGTTTGAAATATAATGGATTCTTTACCCGCATGATCTTCAACAGTTGTGCCGTCTCTAATGGTTAGGGATGCAATATTATTTCTTCTGTATCTTTCCGAAGCCATGGCCTGAAAAAATTTGGATGGCTCATCACCAAATTGGACCCATCTGATGGTACATCTCTTTTTCTACTATAGTTGTTCATATCTTAGTAATATCAGAATGTGAGCCTTGAGTATTCTTCAAAAATTGGTTTCAGCTATGGCTAGTGCACGCTTGTTTTACAATTCATCAATCTCACAGAGGGCTTTGTTGGAATTCTCAGTTGCCACATATAATTTGGAAATACCCTTGCTCCAATGTTTTAGATCACGACACAAGGTTTTGAGTTTTCAGCAAAGAATTGTGGCTGTGTTTGTGGATTTTACTTGTTTGGCCCAAGATGTCTCAACTATGTTCATGAAGCCCGAGTGTTGTAGCCAAAAGGACTCAAAACGAAATAATTTGGATTTTGGAATGTTTGTTTCAATGGTGACAACACAGGGAATATGGTCTGAGACAGGTTTACCTAGGGGTTTGATCATAGTTTTAGGATATGATAGACTCCAGTTTGTGCTTGTGAAAAACCAATCGAGCTACTCAAGGAGAGGGTCTTGTTGCAAGTTACTCCAAATGAAGGATCGGCCTTTAATGGGTAATTCAATTGAGCTTTGGAAGTGTATGAAATCATTAAATGTATTCATGTTAGTCATGCTTCCTCCTGGTTTGTTACGGTTCTCCGGTGCATGAATGAAATTGAATCGCCCACGAAAAGCCAATCTTCATTAGAAGGAATGTCAAGAGCACATAACCATTGAATAAAGTGGTCTCTCTATTCTCCTTGACACAGCCCATATACATTAACCAATGTCCAGTTTTGTGCCAATTGAGTGGATCAAAAACGCATTATAAGAGCATAATCTTCAGAGAATAGAACACCGGCAGAGAAAACAAAGCTATTCCAAATTGTAGCAATGCCCCCAGAAGCTCCACAAATGACAGAAAAGCAAACTGATCAAATCGATGAGGACAGCAGGATTTAATAACGGGAAAATCAAAAGTTGTTTTCTTGGTTTCCTGTAGATATACGACCACACACCCATTAGAGATAATAGCATTCGAAAGTGCTAGTTGTTTGTCCCCCGAGTTCAAACCGTGTACGTTCCAACGTAAGACATTCCAGTTCACCAAAAGAGGCATTAAGAAAATAAATATAGTGAAATAAAACAAAGGCCTAGGTAGAGGCCGATGGTTCCTCCACCTGTGGAGCCAGCAGACTTTCTTCAGAGAGTTCCTCTGCTTGGAGAGCACATAGAACAGTGCCTACCTGCTGGATCACCTGGACCGGTGTTGGCGGTGGGATTTGCTCTTCTGTCGCCTCTCTGATTCTGATTGATGCCAGTACAATCCTAGGCTTGACCTTAGAGACATTCATCTTGATGTTAGACACCTGATGAACCTTGAATCCATCATATTTGTTGGGGCGAGCACTTCTATGCAGAGCAATAGAGCATTCAGGCACAACCGCCTTCCCCTTGCGTGCCAGAGATGAGGAAGTACCTATGTCAGAGTTTATTGGGGTAGGAAAAGTGGTCTGATCAAGAGAGCTATGAATGAGAGAACCCTGATCACACTTTAACTCCTCAGTTTCACTATTGCCAGGCAGAGCGGAAGTGATTTCAGAACCCTGGGCAAAAGCAACCTCATTTGTAGTTTGGGCTATCTCAAAATTAGGCTGACCAAGCTCCCCATTGGAGGCCTCCTTGAACTCTTTGCTAACAGAAGAAGACCTAGACTGAGCTATGGTCTTAGTGGCAGAAACGACAGTCAGCAAACTAGCATTTTTAGTGACAGTGATGTTGAAAGTTACTGAATCCTGTTGGAAACCATAATGATCACTCCAGGGGCCATAGGAGGCTATGATGGGTCTGAAAGCAACTGTGCGATATGTATTTATCCCGAGCATGGGGATACAATATCTAAAAAGCATAGCATGTATGAAGTTGCCCTGGGAAGACATGTCCAAGTGTAGTCCCTCTATAGAAGGATTAAGAGAGATCTCCATAGTTTTAGCTTGCAGAGGGGCAGATTTAGAGTTCCCAGTACTGACCAATGCATAGTTAACATTGTCGACCATTATAGAGCTAACATTGCTCACCAAAGCAGAGCTGGTGGCCTCTTGGGGCCAGAACTAATTCATGAGTGCAACAGGCACAAGAACATAAGAGTCAAAAACTGTTGCACTGGAGTCTGAGCTAGTATTCAGTGAAATTGAATCATTCCAAGCAGCAGCAGGGCTGTCCTGAAGATTACTTGGGGGCACAATGCCATGATCCACCTGCAGTCCTTCTCCAGCAAGCCATTGTTGAAAGTTATACAAAACAGGAGGCTCCAGGGGAGGTGGAGGAGGCCACACCCCCCATTCTGGATGGATTTCAACATCATTCCCTTGATTAACGACCACAATTTCATCATCCTCATTTGGAGCAGCATTGGCAACCACATTCTTTGCCATCCAATTATGAAGCTGTTGCTGGTATAGTTGTTCAGCATTAAGACCTTCATCATGCAAAGGATGGGGAATACCATTAGTAGGGGGTGGATCTTCTCCAGCCGGAGGCACCTCAAGGAGATGTGCATTCCAATCATTACTACGCAGCATGGTGACTGCAACAGTCCAACAATGATGTGCACCTCATAATTGCCTCACTGCTAAACTCTTAGGAACCAAATGCATATGAATCACTCTGACCTTAATAAGCACAAGCCTCCTGTACCCTCTAGGATTGTTCCAGTCAACCAGAGCACCAAATTTAACAACTAATTTATGCATGTAATGTCGAGTCTTATAATCATAAGGGAATCCAATATAGAGGAGCCTCACCTCTGGGCCAAAGGTGGCCACACTCATGTTCAAGGCAGCATCATGGAGAACAAAAGAGATGATGGTGTGCTCATCTACTTCATTTTCATCATGTTGAAAGGTGGTTCCAACCATAGCATCTCTAACCATAGAATCCGCAAATCCAAAAAGACCAACACCAAGAGGATGATCCACTACTTCAGTATGAAAGTAGTGTGATTCATTTAGCAAACCTCCAATAATGTTGCGGAGATCAGCCTTCTAGTGGAAGGGGATGAACCGATTCGTCTCGGCAATGGCCAGGAAGTCATGGCGCAGTGGTTGAATCGGGCTAACCACCATGTCATCACGCACCTTGCGGTCAGCTGGACCAAGCTCTATGGTCATGCCCGGCGAGAGGTAGGGGGCGACATTGAGGGGGCAGTTCGCCATTGTTGAGGTGGGAGGAACCGGAGCAGAGGAGCGCACAGACTGCAAGACAGAAGAATGTGTAGCGTACGGCCTAGGCAAGGATTTGTGCACCCATACTCTTTGAGACTTGTGCACTAACTTATGGCAAGCTGCCACCATGTGGCCATAGAGAATGCAGGATGTGCATCGAATGACAGATCGTCTCTGGGTGGCAGGTACATCCTTAAAGGAAGTATCATTTGTTTTCTGTATCTGAATCTCAGACAAGATGGGATCATTATCCTCCTAGCGATAATTTCCATAGGTTGAGGCCTCATTATGTTTGACTGGAGGGAATGAATCTTTTGATTAAATCTTTTGTCATAGAGGCGAGGGTCCCGATCTTTCGATGAGATGATAACTATCGATTTGGTGGAGACGACTTTGACGATCCGACTACAAATGTGCACGACGTTGCGCCTTAGCAATCACGAAACCAATGCCGAGAGGCTATTGATCACGCAGGAGCACGATCAACCTGACAACGAAGGTCTATTCCCGCAAGCAATCGAAGAACAAGCAAGAATATGATTAAGCAATCTGAATATTGCTAGTATGGATGAAGTATTGATAAACGTGGGGTTTTATAAGCGGTCTTGGTTTGGTGGTTGGACACAAATGAAGTACACGAAGTTGCAGCGATGGCTAACTTTTAACTAAATGAAACCCAAGTCTAAACGATGCCTTAATGGCTATATTTATAGGAAAAAATAGGGGATTCGTCCAGCCTTTGCAAGCTGGGACTAAAATACCTCCTAAGTTGTTTCCCCTACAATATGGACTCTAAAATAGATTACATGGGCCTGGCCCAAAATAAGGTGGCGCAACACCAATAATAAGCTATGGACGAAATTTATGAAAGGCCATCTTGTATGCTTCGCCCATCTTCTTATATGTCATCATGGTGGCTTTAATGTCCAGAAATCTCCACTTGAACCTCCATTCTTGTTCTCTTTGCATGCACCTTCTTCTCCGTGCTTGATGATGCTCCAATGTTCATCCTTATTGTCCATGCTAGGCCCTTCAATTGCAAGCAACACAAATGTATCTAAGTTAGGCAGCATCACATTATCATGAACATTAGAAACATTGCTAAGAAACGAAAGTACCTGATAATTTAATTGGCCTGCGCGGGCTCTAGTAATTGGTCTGATAGGTATAGTAGCATGGATTGTGGGTGTAAATGTGGTATCCATGTCCTCATCATCCTCCCCTTCTTGAAAACAAAGCCGTCCTCGGCGTTGCTTAATCTGAAATGTGGCTAACAAAAGAGACAAAGGTGTACACGTTGTATATGTATATGTCATCCATTTTGACTGATCTTAGTTGTGGAACATGTGACAAAGTTATACAAGAGCACCCTTCAAAAGTCGTGAAAAATAAAGCCAATATATTATCACAAGAAGTCAAAGGCATGAAAATATTGCAACTCAGTTTGCACATATAAGTGAAGCTCTTATTTATAACAAAAGAATGGCAATGCTCATCATTAAACCATCCCAACCTTGAACCATCACCAAGTTTAGAGGTCATATCAAAATGATTAAACATTGGCACAACTATTTTCTAATGTATTTGATTCAAATCATATTTATTCCCTGATTCAAATGGTTCTTTCGCATCAATAGTTAATTCAATGGGTTCACTCAAAAGTGTTTGATCACATGGCAAAGTCAAATCATGAACATAGTCCTCAAAAAAACTGGTGTGATCAAAGTACTGGGTAGCTCATCGCGTGGTTCATTTAATTTGACACGGCATTCATCATACTCATGTGGAGGTGGAAGATTGGTACCTTTGTCATTACTTTTATGATCAACTCAAATGATGTAGGAACTCTTGGAAGTGATGTGTCACATGGTGGAGGTGATGTAGTCCTTACAACCATGGATGTGGTTGTTATAGTACGCCTAGTAGTTGAAGCAACAACTGTATCATCTCTTGGAATGTGCACCTTAAGGTTATTCTCCTTGTGGACAACACGCCGTTGTATTTCCTTTTCAGCTTTGCAAGCAAGACGAAACAAACGGTCCATAGGATAACACTCTTCATGAATTAGTATCTCCTGAATATCACGGTTTAAACCTCCCCAAAATCTATCCATCAAATCATCTTCACTTTCCTCTAACAAGGAGTGCAACAAGGTAGTTCGTAAATCATCATAATATTTTGTTACAGTGTCACTACCTTGTTTTAAATGTTGTAGTTTTTTAATCATGCCATGACTATAATAAACATCAACAAAACTATCTCTCATGAAAAGTTTTAAATCATCCCAAGTAGTAGGTACATAATCAGGATATAACCGACAATCTTCACTCCACCAAACAGTAGCAAAACCAGTGAATGTACCAACCACGACCTTAACATTTTCATACTCAGAAAAATTATGGGAAGAAAATATAGCATTTATTTCGAACTCCCATTCAATATATGAGTCAGGCTTAAAACGACCATGAAAAGGTGGCATGGAAACAAGAACCTGATCGTGTGCATTTTGATGTCTTTGTACCTCTTGTGATGGTGGTTGTATTTTTCGTGGTGATGGCACGTCTCCCACGACCGATGAAGCCCAACTGACTCTGGAACTTGTCATGATTAGTAGAAACAAGAAACAAAATCTAAGAATAATGTTCCTATGAACTACTGGGATGTGGCAATAAATTGCTCACAGTAGCGCAAAACTCAAAGTCTGGCATGTTCTTACCATGCAGCAGGTGGTGCTCAGCAACCAGCGATGTCAAATAACTTCAAAAGTCGGGTAAAGCGATTGCCAGTTGAACGTATGTATGCACGGTGTAGAAATATGTGGAGCTGGGTTGGATTTATATGTGTGGAGAAAAAAAAATGCTACAACCACGTTAATTAGTGCAAGCTGAAAATTTGTTCAAAGTGGTCTAGTGCTGGTTCTAGGCTAGACCGTACTAGAAACACGAACCTAAGACACAAATAAATTCCACAATGAATCAACAAGAATTAGAAAGTTGTCCTCTTGAGCAATGGCTTGCAGACAGATGAAATGTAACACTCGCTGAACAAGTCAACTCACACTCCACTTGTATTTCTTCTAGTCAAATATAATATGTCTAATACCAAAATACAGTGCGTGTGAAGTTGGCTCTAAGAAATGAATCTCAGCTCTCCAAACCATCTGGTACTAGGACTAGTCACGTGTCTTTTTTTCTCTCTTCTCCAAGTCAACTCTGCAACCACACCGAAAAGAACAGTATTCTATTTCTTCCCAAGCACTTTCTCCTTTTTTACTCCCGCTCAAAATTCCAATGTGGCAAAATAGGAAAAGAAAAACTTCCCCCGAGAAAACGTGGGCCACATGATTCTCTTAAAAAAATATCCAAACAAAGGAGTACTACTTCGTGGGTACCAAGTTTTTTTTATCTCCACGTCCCAAACGAATTAGTAGTCGCAACGGAAACAGATCTAGAAACAATTCTTTCCTTTTTTTAATCTCTCACTTTCCTTCAACGATGAGGACTCTTTCCAAGTAGTACTCGGCTCTTTTTTCCGTTTCCTTTTATTTGGACGAATCTAACATTCAAAAATATCAGCAGATTTTTTTTCTTTTGCGCTGGTCACTTTCCAAAGTTGGGGTCAAATCCGTTATCTCCTCCTTTTTCTCTCTTTCCAAACAAACTACCAGTCCAAAAGGAAATAGATCTGAACCTTCCAAATAAGCAATTTTACTTACCCCTGAAAAAAGCAATTTACTTTCCTTGTACGTGGCAACAGATCAGAATGTGTTCTCTCTCCTTTCCTGCCGAAAATAACAAGGCACAAACGTAGTAGCTAATTAAAACATGCCAAATACACACAAGCGATGGACAAACTTCCTTCTTTTAATCTCCTTCCTTTCTCAATTTTTTCTTGACTATTCGGATCAGCTCTAATAATTGACCGGTCAGATTTTTTTTACTTCAAAATCCAAATGTGGTAGCTAGTATTATGAGGCGGTCAACAAACCAGATTTTTTTTTCAACAAAGGGATCAGACTCTCCAAATCCAAATGTGGCAGTTTGTCTTCCACATTCCTTTTTCTTTACTTCTCTCCAAGAGAATATCTCCTGCTATATATTTTCTTCAGACTTTCTTTCTTACCACCTTCCAAAAGTATTAGCAAACAGATCTGCAGTTGCCTTTTTTCAGCCTATTCTTTATGTCTTTCCAAACAACACAACATATCTCTTTCCCAAAGATAAAGAAACGTGGGAAACAAGTCCCAAGCCAAACGTGGCAACCAGCAGTTTTTTCACTTCTCTCTCCCTATTTTTCTGTTTGCTTTCCTTCTTCCTATCCAAGAACACTTGTAAAACGTGGCAACTAGCAACCAAAGCAACACTAAGATATTTCTCTCCCTTCTTTTAATTTTTTTCTTAATATTTTTTTTATCACTCCAAGATGAATCAAGCTCCAGCGAATGAAAGATTATGGCGGCATATGACAAAGGCAGATGGGTGATCATGGTGAACAAAAGAAGTGGCAGCAGAATATGACAATGATTTGGATGATGGTATGAGAGGATGCAATGTGAACAAAACATGACTAGAACTCGAAACTCTAACAATCTAGACACTAAACCCAGCAACTTGACACATGATGCAACTGAAAGTTCAACAATGCAAAAACTAAGTGATAAGAGCGAAAGGTTCAAACTGTCTGGGACACGGATGAACTAATCTACCTTTTTTGGCTTTTTTGTGGACTGTAGGTATGAATGAAAGATGTGATTTAAACTATGAAAAACTGTAAAATCTCGCCGAGCAACCTGAAAACTGATACCACTTGATAGAGGCGAGGGTCCCGATCTTTCGATGAGATGATAACTATCGATTTGGTGGAGACGACTTTGACGATCCGACTACAAACGTGCACAACGTTGCGCCTAAGCAATCGCTAAACCAACTCCAAGAGGTTATTGATCACGCTGGAGCACGATCAACCTAACCACGAAGGTCTATTCCTGCAAGCAAAAGCAAGAATATGATTAAGCAATCTGAATATTGCGAGTATGGATGAAGTATTCATAAACGTGGGGTTTCATAAGCGGTCTTGGTCTGGTCGTTGGACACAAACGAAGTACACGAAGTTGCAGCGATGGCTAACTTTTACTAAATAAAACTCAAGTCTAAACGGTGCCTTAAGGGCTGTATTTATAGGGAAAAGAGAGGGGATTTCGTCCACCCTTTGCAAGGTAGGACTAAAATACCTCCTAAGTTTTTTCCCCTACAATATGGACTCTAAAATAGATTACATGGGCCTGTCCCAAAATAACGTCGCACAACACCAATAATAAGTTTTGGACAAAATTTATGAAAGGCCATCTTGTATGTTTCGCCCATCTTCTTGTATGTCATCATGGTGGCTTCAAAGTCCGGAAATCTCCACTTGAACCTCCATTCTTGTTCTCTTTGCACGCACCTTCTTCTCCGTGCTTGATGATGCTCCAATGTTCATCCTTCGTGTCCATGCTAGGCCCTTCAATTGCAAGCAACACAAATGTATCTAAGTTAGGCAGCATCTCATTCTCATGAGCATTAGAAACATTACTAAGAAACGAAAGTACCTGATAATTTAACTAGCGTGCGCGGGCTCTAATTGGTCTGATAGGTATAGTAGCATGGATTGTGGGTGTAAATGTGGTATCCATGTCCTCATCATCCCCCCTTCTTGAAAATAAAGCCGCCCTCGGCGTTGCTTAATTTGAAATGTGGCTAACAAAAGAGACAAGGTGTACACGTTGTATATGTATATGTCATCCATTTTGACTGATCTTAGTTGTGGACTCGTGACACAGTTATACAAGAGCACCCTTCAAAAGTCATGAAAAATAAAGCCAATATATTATCACAAGAAGTCAAAGGCATGAAAATATTGCAACTCAGTTCGCACATATAAGTGAAGCTCTTATTCATAACAAATGAATGGCAATGCTCATCATTAAACAATCCCAACCTTGATGAACCATCACCAAGTTTAGAGGTCATATAAAAATGATTAAACATTGGCACAACTATTTTCAAACGTATTTGATTCAACTCATATTTATTCCCTGATTCACATGGTTCTTTCGCATCAATAGTTAAATCAATGGGTTCACTCAAAAGTGTTTGATCACATGGCAAAGTCAAATCATGAACATAGTCCTCAAAAAAAACTGGTGTGATCAAAGTACTGGGTAGCTCATCGCGTGGTTCATTTAATTTGACACGGCATTCATCATACTCATGTGGAGGTGGAGGATCGGTACCTTTGTCATTACCATTTATGATCAACTCAAATGATGTAGGCACTCTTTGAAGTGATATGTCACATGGTGTAGGTGATGTAGTCCTTACAACCACGGATGTGGTTGTCATAGTACGCCTATTAGTTGAAGGAACAACTGTATCATCTCTTGGAATCTGCACCTTGCGCTTATTCTCCTTGTGGACAACACGCCGTTGTATTTCCTTTTCAGCTTTGCAAGCAAGACGAAACAAACGGTCCATAGGATAACACTATTCATGAATTAGTATCTCCTGAATATCACGGTTTAAACCTCCCCAAAATCTATCCATCAAATCATCTTCACTTTCCTCTAACAAGGAGTGCAACAAGGTAGTTCGTAAATCATCATAATATTTTGTTACAGTTTCACTACCTTGTTTTAAATGTTGTAGTTTTTTAATCATGCCAGGAGTATAATAAACATCGACAAAACTATCTCTCATGAAAAGTTTTAAATCATCCCAAGTAGTAGGTACATAATTAGGGTATAACCGACAATGTTCACTCCACCAAACAGTAGCAAAACCAGTGAATGTACCAACCACGACCATAACTTGCTAGGTGGTCCTTGGTACTAGACTAACTTAGACCAAAAGCCTAAGCTTTGGGGAGTACGTATTTCTCACCGACTTTACATTCATGTTCACACACTAGTCGTGGTGCTCATACTCTTTCACTATATTATCCATGCTAGTTCAATTTTCTTTTTCTAGCTTTCTTCTTGTGTGTTTGATAAACCTTAAGAAAAACCAAAAAAATTAGTTAGTTTAATTTCCATGCCTGTAGTAGAAATTAAAATGAAAACCCAAAAAGATTTCTCGTTCTTCTTACTTGTTGGGAGCTTTCCCGTGTAAATAGTTTTATTTTCCTTTCTTTTCTTTGGGTGTCGAGAGTAGAAGACCATATTGAAAATGTTTAGTGGCTCGCATTTGCATGATTGTTTATTTAACTTAGAGCCCATATTACCTTGTCTTCTCTCTTGAGTTGAATGCTTGCAGATTCCAGCTTAGTCCAATGCACGTGCACTATTATTATTATACACATTGTTCGGTCGTGCAAGTGAAAGCCAATAATGACGATATATGATGGACTTATTGAGATGAGAAAAGCAGGTATTAACTCGACCTCTCTTGTTTTTGTAAATATGATGAGCTCATCGTTTCTGATTCAGCTTATTATGAGGTAAACATATTTGCAATGACATTTAGAGATTATAGTTGCTTGTGCCATGCTTGATTAGCTATGAGTTATAATGGTTTACCTTGCGTGCCAACATGCTATTAGAATGATTATAATGTGGTGTGATGGGATGGTATCCTCCTTCGAATGAATTGAGTGACTCGACTTGGCACATGTTCACGCATGTAGTTGAAACAAATCAACATAGCCTTCATGATATTTGTGTTCATGGTGGATTATATCCTACTCATGCTTGTATTCGGTGTGAATTAATTTTAATGCATGTTCATGACTGTTGTCGCTCTCTCAGTTGGTCGCTTCCCAGTCTTTTGCTAGCCTTCACCTGTACTAAGCGGGAATACTGCTTGTGCATCCAAACTCCTTAAACCCCAAAGTTATTCCATATGAGTCCACCATACCTTCCTATATGCGGTATTTACCTGCCGTTCCAAGTAAATTTGTATGTGCCATACTCTAAACCTTCAAATGAAATTCTGTTTTGTATGCTCGAGCAGCTCATGTTTCAACTAGGGCTGCCTATATCTTCCATGCTAGGTGGGTTATTCTCAAGAGGAGTGGACTCCGCTCCTCATTCATGAGAAAGGGCCGGTAACCGGGATGCCCAGTCCCATGATCCAAAAAGATCAAAGCAAATCAAAATAATTAAACAAAACTCCCCCAGGGCTGTTGTTAGTTGGAGGCACTCGTTGTTTCGAGCAAGCCATGGATTGATGCTTGTTGGTGGTTGGGGGAGTATAAACCTTTACCATTCTGTTTGGGAACTACCTATAATGCATGTAGTATGGAAGATACAGCCATCTCATAGTTGTTGCGTTGACAGTGAAAGTATGCCGCTCAAAATGTTATTCAATTTCTATTTTAAAATCAAGCTCTCGCACCTCTACAAATCCCTGCTTCCCTCTGCGAAGGGCCTATCTATTTACTTTTATGTTGAGTCATCACCCTTCTTATTAAAAAGCACCCGTTGGAGAGCACACTATCATTTTCATTCATTATTATTAGTTTATATTGGGTATGACTTGACTGGATCTCTTTTACCATGAATTACAATGTCTAGTTAGTCCTTGATCTTTAAAGGTGCTCTGCAGTTATGTTTTGCGGTCTCAGAAAGGGCTAGCGAGATACCATTTGTTATATCATGTCATGATTGTTTTGAGAAATTGTTGTCATCCGAGTTTTATTATTATGGCTCGCTAGCTGATTATGCTATGATATGAGTACTTGTGATACCTGGGTGTTATTATGAGTATGGTTAGTTCATAATATTTGCTGAAACCTGAATGATGGCTTTGCATGTTTACAACAACAAGAGCAAACAGAGTTTGTAAAAGTTTTTCTTTATCACTTTCAGTTTATCAACTGAATTGCTTGAGGACAAGCAAAGGTTTAAGCTTGGGGGAGTTGATACGTCTCCAACTTATCTACTTTTCCAAACACTATTGCCCTTGTTTTGGACTCTAACTTGCATGATTTGAATGAAACTAACCCGGACTGACATTGTTTTCACCAGAACTGCCATGATGTTGTCTTATGTGTAGAAAGCAAAAGTTCTCGGAATGTCCTGAAAATCCATGGAGGCACTTTTTGGAAAATATAAATAATACTTGCGAAAGAATCAAGACCAGGGGGCCCACACCCTTTCCACGAGGGTGGGGGCGCGCCCTCCCCTTGGGTGCGCCCCCCTGTCTCGTGGACCCCCTGAGGCTCCGCCGACCTCAACTCCAACTCCATATATTCTGTCTCGTGGAGAAAAAATCACAGAGAAAGTTTCATCACGTTTTACGATACGGAGCCGCCGCCAAGCCCTAATCTCTATCGGGAGGGCTAATCTGGAGTCCGTTCGGGGCTCCAGAGAGGGGGATTCTTCGCCGTCGTCATCATCAACCATCCTCCATCACCAATTTCATGATGCTCACTGCCATGTGTGAGTAATTCCATCATAGGCTTGCTGAACGGTGATGGGTTGGATGAGATTTACCATGTAATCAAGTTAGTTTTGTTAGGGTTTGATCCCTAGTATCCACTATGTTCTAAGATTGATGTTGCTATGACTTTGCTATGCTTAATGCTTGTCACTAGGGCCCGAGTGCTATGATTTCAGATCTGAACCTATTATGTTTTCATGAATATATGTGTGTTCTTGATCCTATCTTGCAAGTCTATAGTCACCTATTATGTGTTATGATCCGACAACCCCGAAGTGACAATAATCGAGATACTTCTCGGTGATGACCATAGTTTGAGGAGTTCATGTATTCACTATGTTCTAATGCTTTGTTCCGGTTCTCTATTAAAAAGAGGCCTTAATATCCCTTAGTTTCCGCTAGGACCCCGCTGCCACGGGAGGGTAGGACAAAAGATGTCATGCAAGTTCTTTTCCATAAGCACGTATGACTATTTACGGAATACATGCCTACATTACATTGATTTACTGGAGCTAGTTCTGTGTCACCCTATGTTATAGCCATTACATGAGGAATCGCATGTGACATAATTATCCATCACTGATCCATTGCCTACGAGCTTTTCACATCTTGTGTTTCTCTTATTTACTTTTCCGTTGCTATTGTTACAATCACTACTAAACCCAAAAACATTACTTTTGCTACTGTTACCTTTGTTATCATACTACTTTGCTACCAAATACTTTGCTGCAGATACTAAGTTATCCAGGTGTGAATGAATTGACAACTCAACTGCTAATACTCAAGAATATTCTTTGGCTCCCCTTGTGTCGAATCAATAAATTTGGGTTGAATACTTTACCCTCGAAAGCTGTTGCGATCCCCTAGACTTGTGGGTTATCAATCAACTTTCAGCATTGTTTTCCCAACAAAAGAGGGGGCAGGACGGGGCGGAACTACTCATCCACGCACCTGTTGTCTTCCACCCCCTGCCTTCTTCTTTCTATGTTCAGAGGGAGGGACTGGGTCCAGGCCCCGGGCTCCATTTTGGGGTCGATGAAAGTAATGATGGATCGGAAAGTATTTTTGGTTTATAGATCAGAAAGTAAAAGATTGCAAAATAGTAGATCGGAAACTAGTATGATGGAAAATAGAACTTATATGATGGAAAAGACACTTAATATGATGGAAAAGAGACCCGGGGGCCATAGGTTTCCCTATTGGCTTCTCTCAAGATAGCAAATAATACGGTGGGTGAAGAAATTACCACTGAGCAATTGTTAGAAGAACGTATAACTATGACGATATCTAAGGCAATGATCATGAACATAGGCATCATGTCCATGTCAAGTAGACCGAAACAATTCTGCATCTACTACTATTACTCCACACATTGACCGACTCCTGCCTGCATATAAAGTATTATGTTCATAAAGAACAGAGTAACACATTAACTAAGATGACATGATGTAGAGGAATTAACTCACGCAATATGATGAAAACCCCATCTTTTTATCTTTGATAGCAACCATACAGTATGTGCCTTGCTGCCCCTACTGTCACTAGGAAAGGACACCGCAAGATTGAACCCAAAGCTAAGCACTTCTCCCATTGCAAGAAAAACCAATCTAGTAGGCCAAACTAAACCGATAGTTCAAAGAGACTTGCAAAGATATCAAATCATGCATATAAAAATTCGGAGAAGACTCAAATAATATTCGTAGATAATCTGATCATAAATCCACAATTCATCGGATCTCGGCAAACACACCGCAAAAAAGTATTACATCGAATAGATCTCCAAGAATATCGAGAAGAAGAATGAAAGAGAGAGAAGAAGCCATCTAGCTACTAGCTATGGACCCGTAGGTCTGTGGTAAACTACTCACGCTTCATCGGAAGGGCAATGGTGTTGACGTAGAAGCCCTCTGTGATAGAATCCCCCTTTGGCAGGATGCCTGAAAAGGCCCCTAGATGGGATCTCACGGGTATAGAAGGTTGCGGCGGTGGAAAAGTGTTTCCGTGTCTCCCCCTGATGGTTTTGGGGTATAAGAGTATATATGGGTGAAAGAAATAGGTCGGAAGACCTATGAGGGGTACACGAGGTAGGGGCTTGGCCTACCCTCCTAAGCGCGCTTTGCACCCTCGTGGCCGCCTCGTTGCTTCTCTGACTTCTTCTCCTACTCTCCCTGGTTTGCTTCGAGTCCAAGAAAGATCATCGCGAAATTTTTATTCCGTTTGGACTCCGTTTGGTATTCTTTTTCTGCGAAAATCTAAATCAGGCAAAAAATAGAAACCGACACTAGGCTCTAGGTTAATAGGTTAGTCATAAAAATATATAAAATAGCATAATAATGCATATACAATATCCAAAACAGATAATATAATAGCATGGAACAATAAAAAATTATAGATACATTGGAGACGTATCATCTTCCAGCTGAGCTCCCGCAGTTCTTGTCGGAGTAAATCACCACAGGTAGCCTATCCGCTCCCCATAACGTTTCAAGACATCGGGGGCCGGCTGCGCCCCTCAAGCATCAAAGGCAAAGGGCCGCTTTCTTATGGCCAACCGGTCCAAGCGGCTGGCTGCAGGAAGGCGGCAAGGCCTAAAGAGCGGCCCCAGAGTGGGCCGACTCCTAGCAGGCGGCCACAAGAGCGGCTGACTCCTGGCAGGCGGCCCACCCTCGCACCCTCAATATTTCCACCCACATAACGGAGACGAGACAGTGTGTGGCTACAGTACAACCTGCCACCCCCGACATGACCCACCAGCGGCAGGCCCTACCTATGGACTGAGAGCCCGGCAGCCCGCGGGACCCACCAGGCAGCGGGCCCCAGCAGCCGGCGGAGAAGCCGACGACCGCAGACACTGATGGTCTGGGCCTACAGCCGGCTAGATTACCGTTGTACCCCTGGGTGGTAGGCCAATATAAACCCCCAGGGCACCCATGCAAAGGGTTGAGCTCTTAGAGATTACACTCACACATAGAGAGAGGAGTAGAGCTGGCCCTGCCCTTCTTCCTCCTCTAGCCGAATAGCTCAAGGAGCAACCTTGTACACCATTTTTCGGGACCCCGATCCTAAGTCACATCGATCTAGCATCTAACACCTCATATCACGTTGCGGCCTCACTCACGGTATTCCCATGGGTGCCAACTTACCTGGCCCGGGATCGTTTGTGCCTTTTGGCTCACGTATATGATTGTATCGCTAGAATCCATATGACAGAGAACCCGGGCGGGGGGGACTAGTTGTAAACTCAAAGTGGCACAAACTTACAAGAACGGGCATACATGACCCAACAACGAACCTGTCTATCAACAACGTATGAACCCAAGTCGTAGCGAGCTACAAGGACTTAAAGGAACAATGTGTGACATTTCCCCAAAGGAACAGACACAGGAACGAAGAAGGACAAATGCCGGCCAGCCTAAGTGTTTCGGAGTAGTAGCAAGCTAACATGGCTCAGTGGAAGCACCAGGTGACATTTTCCCATAAGAGAGGCTACCAAGAATAAACAACTAGGTTGTCGGATCCCACACATAGCAATACACATTACACGTACGCATAACATGCAAGTATGTGTAGTACAACATGGCATCACAACATAACTCAACAACTCATAAAGATAAAGGCTCAGAAGAGCCATCATAGCATTTATTACAAACAGCGGTCACATGACCCAATATTCAGAGCATAAAAGCAACAAGCGGAAGCATTACATGTCTGAGTACAGACATCTGCAAATAAAAAAGGCTGAAGAGCCTGACTATCTACAACATCCAATCAAGATCGTAGCTGAGGTACAAGCTACTTGTTCGAAGTCCACGAGAACACTAGTAAGACCAAAGTCTCCGCTGCAAAAACATAAATTAAGCAACGTGAGTACAAAGGTACTCAGCAAGACTTACATCAGATCCTATCATACATGCATTTGTATCAAGAAGGCAATGTGGGGTTTAGTTGCAGCAAGCCATGTTTGAATCAGTGGCTGTCCTGTTCTACGACTACGAGTAACTTCTTTGAGGTGAGACAGCGCACATGAGTACACTAATCACCACAAAATACACTACTATGGATTCATCCCCGTCTCCCTACAAGAAGGCCATCCATAGCACTCACACTTGTCTTGAGCATTTTAGAGTATCCACTTCAAGTTGTCTATGTACCATGTAAGCATCCAAGAATTCCATATCTACGGACCCGGCTGTTCGAATAGATCATGTTAACCCTGCAGGGGTGTACTTCACACACGCTCTCGCCACTTACCGCCATGTACACGTCATGTATCTAGGCAACCTTCAAGCGGAAGCCTGGCGAGGGTGTCGGCCACGACCTGACTAACCACACAAGACCCTAGTCCAGGTTTATCGCCTTTTCAGGTTCTATAGGCAAGGGAGTCCGGTCGAGGTTTCCATCACTGCCCCAAACGATGTGAGTAGGGTTCCCAAGCCCACCAACCGGGTGCCACTTAGTACACCGTACCATGTGTGCCTAGTCTGTCACAAGCCCACCATACCGGGTGCCACTTGGAAGAGGAATAACACTGCCTACAAACACCGGAAACTAGTTGCGACTCCTGGAAAGAGATCAAGTCAGTTAATAAGTCGAGAGGGCTTGGAGCGCTCGGAGCCCATTGTGTGGTAGTAACTGGTCATTGGACAACATACACAGAACTCAGTGCTTAAGGACGGTTCCAGTGAGACAACCCACCATGTACTACTACATGGCCTCTCACCGCTACCTTGACCAAATCGTGTTCACACACTTAACCCTCAGCATCAGAACATAGCAATGCACTCCAATTCATTCCCAATGAATCTGACCTGACACACTCTAAGCAATAGCAGGCATGGCATGGTAGGAACACAACAATGTCTTCAATCAACTCTACACATGCTAGTGGGTTTCAACTAATTGCTGTGGCAATGACAGGTCATGCAGAGGAATGGGTTCAACTACCACATCACAAAGTAGCAGTTGAATCGTTGTTGTCCTAATGCAATAACAGAGAGCAGGAGTGAGAGAGTAGGATTGCATCAGAATGAACAAGGGGGTTTACTTGCCTGGTAGATCAATAGAGGGGGCACTGCTTCATAGACATGTACTCTTGAGCACTCACCAAAGCAGGCCTATCGAGAAGGAACGGTGTCGGCAATCAATACACAAGCATATGCTACAATATGATGCATGAACATGTCCTAAATATGTGATGTTGTTTGAGCTAATGCAACTAGCATCTATTTGGATGAAGCCGATTTGAACTAAGAGTTCAAATGCAACTCCATGTTAAGTCTTTATAAATGTCATTTATATGTTTTCACTTATACAGTAGGTATAAGTTGGTTCGTCATGCATGAAACTAGTACAGATGGATAGATTGAATTTTTCTGATAATTTTTCATATATAAATTATTTCAGTCTGAGCTACGGTTGAATTTCTATGAATTTTTGAAGTTTATGGCATTTTTTGGAATTTCCTGATTTATTTCAGAACCAGAAATAGAATTGACTGCGTCAGCAAGTCAGCAGTGCTGACTGGGTCAAACCTGATGTGTGGGGTCCACATGTTAGTGTCGCAGTTAATTAACAGGGTTAAGTAACACTAATACTAACTTAACTATAAATTAGCTGGGGCAGGGCCCACATGTCAGTGTCAGGGAGGGATTAGTTAAATGGTGATTAGCCCTGCTAATCAACTGACCGACAGGGCCCACCTGACGGGCTGACAAGGTCAAAACGGTCAAACCCTCCGGTGTTTAGCCGCCGGCGAGGCCAAACGCGGCGGAGGGGCTCGGGATCGTCGCTCCGGTGACCAAATGCACGACGGAGACCACCTACGTGGTGCCCAAGCTCACGCGCATCCAGTGGGACACGTGGAAGGCCGTGGGGTGGTCGAAGCTCGCCGGAGCAGAACTCGCGGTGGCGGCCGGAGCAGAACTCACGGCGGCAACCGGAGCACGGCCAAGTGCGAGCGAGGTGCTGCGGTGCATGGCATGAGCTGTGGAGGGGTTCTATGGCCTCCTGGCTTCACCTGGAGCATGGTGATGCGTGCGGTTGCGAGCTGCGTTGGCTAGCGCGATGGTGGTGACATGGACGGTGGAGCTACGACCGAGGTGGGGAACGAAGCTACGGCACGGGAATGGTTGCACGGGAAATGGGGCCGAAGCTCACAGCGAGTCTGACGAAGTCGTTAGCAAGCTCGGGGGAAGTCAAATGCGATCAGAACGGCGTGGGCGATCTCCGAAGGTCGGAGGTGAAGACGACAACGATGGCGGCTCTATAGGGTGTCGGGCAATGCGTGGCTTGACGGAGAGGACGAGGAAGATGTGGCGAAGCTCTTGGGCTTGTCGGATAGGCGAGGTCGTGGCGGTGCGCGTGGCAACGGCGAGCGGCGGCGATGGTGGTGCTCAGGAGGGTGATAGAGCGAGCGACAGAGGAGGGAGTGAGCACGGGAGAGAGTGAGAGGGGAGCGGGGCGGTGCGTGGCATTGTGCGGGGCATCCAGGGCAACGAGGGGGAGGCCTGGCAGGCAGGCAAGAGGTGGCGCACATGCGCGCGGGCGGCGAGCGCGTGCCCATCGTCCTCACGCGAGGAGGACGACGATTGGCGTCGCTAGTTAGCTGGGCCGGCCTACTGGGCCGCCGGGCCAGGCCAGGCTGCACAGTGTTGGCTGCACACGTAAGTTTCTTCTTTTGTTTTTCTCATTTCTTTTTGTTTTCTATTTTCTGACATTTGTTTTTATTTAATATCAATACTAAACTAATTTATTTTCTTATGCCAATTTTTGTTGGAGCTACTTGTATTATTCCAGAGCTCGACAACAACTAACATAATTTTTGGACATATATTATATATATAACATATATATATATATATCAAAAGAAAATATTTATGCATTCATTCTAAATGGCCAAAATAAATATTTATGTGCTCATAAAAACATTGGTTTGATTTTTACCTCTGAGCAATATTTTCAGAGAGCAACATGAACATTTTCTTGGTCCTTTTTGGAGCAGTTTTTATCTGGGTCATTTCCAGAAATGATTTCTGAGGGTTTCACAAATCCCCATTTCAAATTTAAATGGAATTTAGACATGATGCACACATGACTAGCTAGTCTAGGTCATACCATAACTAGGGATGTGACAACTCGCCCCCACTTGAAAGAATCTCGTCCTGAGTTTCAGGGGTCGACAGAGAAAAAAAAGTGGTGTATTCCAGTCGAAGACGATCTTCTCTCTCCCATGTAGCTTCTCTCTCGGAATGATGAGATCACTGAACCTTAAGAAACTTGATGTTCTGACGTCGGGTAGCACGCTCTTCTTGATCAAGAATGCGAACTGGGTACTCTCGATATGTGAGGTTATCTTGGAGATCAAGCATTTCGTGGTCCACTCCACGGATGTGATCTGAGAAGCAACGCCCGAGTTGAGAGACGTGGAAGACATCATGAACTCGAGAAAGATGTGGGGGTAGTTCCAACTGGTAGGCAACCTCTCCTCGTTTAGCGAGAATGCCAAAAGGACCAATGTAACGGATAACCAACTTGCCCTTGATACCGAAATGATGGGTACCCTTTAGAGGAGTAACGCGGAGGTAAGCCTTGTCGCCAACTTCATAAGTTATATCCTTATGATGACGGTCATACTGACTCTTTTGCCGAGACTGGGTTGTTTTCAAGTTCTCATGAATGATGCGAACTTGCTCTTCTGCCTCCTGGATCATATCTTGTCCAAAGAATTGTCTTTCACCGGTTTCTGACCAGTTCAAAGGTGTTCGACATCCTCGTCCATAGAGAATCTCGAAAGGAGCTTTCTTGAGACTGGATTGATAGCTATTATTATAAGCAAACTTGGTGAAAGGAAGACATTTCTCCCAATCCATACCGAATGAGATAACACAAGATCTAAGCATGTCTTCGAGAATTTGGTTGACCCTTTCCACCTGACCACTCGACTGAGGGTGGAAAGCGGTACTGAAGGAAAGATAGGTTCCCATGGCAGTTTCGAAACTCTCCTAGAAGTGAGAAGTGAAAAGGCTACCACGGTCTGAATTGATCTCTAGTGGAACACCATGAAGTGACACTATTCGAGAAATATATAAGTCAGCGAGCTGACTAGTAGTGATACTTTCTCGAACAGGTAGGAAGTTGGCCACTTTGGCAAGACGATCAATGACTACGAAGATAGCATTATTCCCTCTCTTGGTCCTGCAAATCTGGTGATGAAGTCCATACCAACTTTATCCCATTTCCATTTAGGAATAGATAAATGGCTGAAGGGTGCCAGCAGGTCTCTGATGCTCTGCCTTAACACGATGGCAAACGTCACAGTTAGCAATGAACTGAGCGATTTCTCTCTTCATCCTAGTCCACCACAACCTCTGGCGTAGGTCCAGATACATCTTAGTACTACCAGGATGAATTGTGAGAGGAGATTCATGACCCTCCTTAAGAATCAGTTATCGCATATGTTGATTCTTGGGAACCATGAAGCGATTCTCAAAGCAAAAACACCTGGATCATCCATAAAAACACATCCACCAACTCCCTTCTTAATGTTTCTCTTGATCCTGGAAATTCCTGTGTCCTGGTTTTGAGCAGCGACAATCCAATCCTCAAGATCAGGTTTCGCCACAATGTAGAAAGGAATCCGTGAGGAGCAATGTGAAGGTTAAGCTTACAGAATTCCTCACGAAGAAGTTGTTAGCCCTGCTACAACATGAGATTGTTGCTATAGGACTTAGAGTTTAGTGCATCAGCCATGACATTGGCTTTGCCTGGAGTGTAAGTAATCCCTAGATCATAATCTGAGATCACCTCCAACCAACGTCTTTGCCTAAAGTTCAGATCTGGTTGTGTGAAAATATACTTGAGACTCTGGTGATCGGTGTAGATCTCGCAACGTTTACCAAGAAGGTAATGTCGCCAGGTCTTGAGTGCATAGACTACGGTTGGAAGCTCTAGATCATGTCTAGGATAATTCCCCTCATGTGGATGCAACTGTCGAGATGCATAGGCAATCACATGATGATTCTACATAAGAATGGAACCTAGTCCCTGTCGTGAGGCATCACAATAGATAACAAAGTGTTTAGTGAAATCCGGTGGCACAAGTATGGGAGTAGAAGTCAGGCGTCTTTTCAGTTCCTAAAAACTATGTTCACACTATGGGGACCACTCAAACTTTTTATCTTTCTTGAGAAGTTCCGTGAGGGGTTTGGCCACTTTGGAGAAGTTTTCAACAAAGCGGCGACAATAACTAGCTAGACCAAGGAAGCTCCTAACTTGTTTAACGGTTTCAGGTGGAGTCCAATCAAGAAGGGCCTGAACTCTCTCGGGGTTGACAGCAATGCCCTTACCAGAGATCACGTGGCCTTGGTAGGTCACTTCTGGCAACTAAAATTCACACTTGGAGAACTTGGCATGGAGGCGGTGCTCTCTGAGTTTTGCTAACACAAGTCTAATATGTTCGGCCTGCTCTTCCTCGTTCTTCGAGTAAATAAGGATATCATCGAGGTAAACCACGATGAGTTTATCTAAGTACTCCATGAAGATCGTGTTCATCAAGCGGGAGAAAGTAGCTAGAGCGTTGGTTAGACTGAAGGACATGACGGTGTACTCGTACTGACCATAACGAGTGACAAAGGCCATCTTGGGGATGTCCCCGTTTCTGATCTTGATTTGGTGGTACCCTAACCTCAAATCCATCTTGGAGAAGACCGAGGATCCAGCAAGCTGATCATACAGGCCGTTGATCCTGGGAAGCGGATATTTGTTCTTTATCGTGACCAAATTAACGGGACAATAATATACAACCATCCGGTCCGTACCATCCTCCTTCTTGACGAAGAGGACGGGGCAAACCCATGGAGAAGAACTAGGACGGATGAAACCCTTTTGCAAGGACTCATCAAGTTGTTTCTTAAGCTCGGCTAGTTCTAAGGGTGCCATCTTGTGAGGTCTCCTAGAGATTGGATCGGTTCCTGGGATAAGATCTATAAGAAACTCTACATCTCTGTCAGGTGGAACACCTGGTAGTTTGTAAGTGCATCTAGTGCCCCTTAGTGACTTTGGTTTATTGAAGACCTATAGGTTAAGGGACTAATATGTTTGTGAGTGTACACAGGCTCTATAAGTCAATGAGGAGTTTGATATTTACAGTGAAAGTCGACCCCTAAAAATGAATGTCTTCGGCTGAAGACTTTGGTTGTCCTGAAGACTTTGAAAGTGAAGAAGTTGGTGTGACCTTGAAGACTTCGATATTGATTCGAGGAATCTGAAGTGTGAAGAATTTTGTTTTTGTAGTTTCATTTCCTCTTTCTCGAGTCATAGGAAACACCGTACTGTTAAAGGGGGTCGAGGTAATACTAAGGAAACAGATTTCCAAGTGATGCTCATCTCAAAATCCTACACCTACCCAATCCTTCGAGTGAAGCCATTGGAAGCCTCATATCAGTTCAGTCGATTTCTTCAGTGACAGAGACGAAGATCTTCTTGTCTCTGAGGAATTTGTTCTCACTGAGCAGTTAGGAATTCGCTAGTGCGGATTACCTACACAGTGAGGAACATGATGGCCCTGAGGAATTCGAACCTCAAATTCAACGATTGCTGTGCTACGCGCCAGCTGTCCAAAATATCCTACCACCTAACGGTCATATCAGACAAGGGCATTTATGTCTTACCATGTCGGGCTGCTCCCTAGGCTATAAATATCCGCCGCCTACAACCACTAGCTGGTTGGCTGCTCCGAGAGAAACTGACACTTGTCAATTGAGAGCATCCCTTCCTCCGAGGACTTTGAGCGAAAATCATCGAGTGAGGAAAACCCAAACCTACAAACCCCAAAGTGATTGAGCATCACTAAAGATATTGTTCCTGTGTGGAACCGACGCTTGTTACCTTTGAGGAATGTGTATCCTCTAGACGGTTAGGCGTCATGGTCTGAGCATCCAAGAGGAATTGTGGATTGCCGAGTGACCAAGTCTGTGAAGGTTTGGAAGTCACCTGTGAAGACTTACTACTGTTGGGAGAGGTCTGTGTGATCTTAGCTCAAGGAGAATATGTTGAGGACTGTGTGTCCTCGAGTTTAAATACTCAGCCGCTCCAACCAGACGTACAACTGTCACAAGTTGGAACTAGTCTCCCAAATCATTATCTTCACCAAGCCAACTAGTTCTATTTCCTCAACTCTTTCATTTCCTCATTTATGTGCTGATGTACCTGATCATTCCTGTTTGAAGATTTTGACTGAAGACATTGTCTAATTCCTCAATCCTATTTCTTCACTCTATTTGTCTTCATCCTGCTTATCCTATGTCTACGCTTTCTGTACTCTGTGTTTGTCTTTCATTTCATCGTGATGACTATGTTGTTACTCTGTTTTGCTTATACCTAAGTACGTATTCCGCTGCAAGTAGTTCTTTGCTCAGGAATTTTCTCACCCTGAAATTCCTCATTGAAGAATTCATAAAAATCGCCTATTCACCCCCCTCTAGTCAACGTAACGCACTTTTAATTGGTATCAGAGCAAGTTATGCCCTTGTTCTGTGTGATTTTGGTTTAACCGCCTGGAGTTTTAGTTAAGTCAACTATAGGCATGATCAAGGTCTCGGCTGGGTGTCCTACCTTTGATGGGACGGATTACCCCTATGGGAAGAACAAGATGCGTATGCATCTTGAGGCAATTGACAACGATATCTGGTATGTTGTGGAAAATGGCGTTCCCTCAGTCACTCCGTCTCTGAATGCTACTGATGTGAAAAGATTCAAGTAACTCGATTCTCAAGCGAAGAATATCATATGTGGCCATCTGAGCAAAGGTCAGTACGGCAGAGTGAGTGCACTGGAAACTGCTAAGCTGATTTGGGACAGGCTGTCCAAGGTCAACGAAGGAGTCTCAACTCAACGTGATTCCCGAGTTGATGTTCTTCACAATCTCTTCAACCGCTTCAAAAGACTCGACAAGGAAAATGTTCAGCAAACCTTCGATCGCCTCACTGACATCTCAAATGAGCTTCAAGCACTTGGTGCCACTAATATCAGGGATCATGAGGTGGTGAAGAAATTGCTGAGATCCCTTAACTCCTCATTTGATACCCTTGCACTGATGATTCAAGAATGAGCTGATTACAAGTCACTTGATCCCGCTGATATCCTTGAGAGGCTACACACTCATGAGTTCCAGCTTGCTGAAAAGAGAGATCTCTATGGATCGAGCTACGGAAGATCACGTGCACTAAAGGCCAAGGCAGTATCTGAGTCCGAAGCTGAGGATTCCAGTAGCAGCCTTGGTGATCCTGAAGAATTGAGCCAGGAGCTAGCAATGCTCGTGAGGAAATTCCAGAAGTTCTCTCGCCGTGGGCGCTTCGGAAAGTCTTCAAGAACTGATGATTCCTCGTCTCGTGACTACAAAAAGAGAACTTTCCACAAATGGAAGAAACCTGGTCACTAAATGTTTGATTGTCCTCTATGGGAAAAGGAATCAAAGAAGAAGAAGTACAAATATGACGATTCTGATGACTCAAAGAAGAAGAAGAAATCTTCAAAGTCTTCATCATCAAAATCCTCAAAGTCTTCATCTCACAAGAAGAGCAGTTCCAAGAAGGCCCGGGCATTCATTGGCAAGGAAATGGACTCTGAAGCGGAAATTGAGGAAAATGTGGAAGAGGAGGAATCTGACTCTGGTGTGGCTAGCCTAGCCCTCGCTACTGCTTACGTCAGCAAGTCCATCTTTGTAAGTGCATCTAGTGCCCCTTAGTGATTTTGGTGTATTGAAGACTTATAGGTTAAGGGACTGATGCGTTTGTGAGTGTACACAGGTCTATAAGTCTATGAGGAGTTTGATATTTACAGAGAAAGTCAACCCCTAAAAATGAAGTTCTTCAACTGAAGAGTTTGGATTTCTAAAGACTTTCTGAAGACTTCGAAAGTGAAGAAATTGGTGTGACCTTGATGACTTGGCAATCATTCGAGGAACATGAAGCGTGAAGACTTTTGTTTTTATAGTTTCATTTTCTCTTTCTTGAGTCACAGGAAACACCGTACTGTTAAAGGGGGTCGAGGAAATACTAAGGAAAAATTTCCATGTGATGCTCAACTCAAAATCCTACACCTACCAATCCCTTCGAGTGAAGCCATTGGAAATCTCATATAGTTCAATCATATTCTTCAGTGACAGAGACGAAGTTCTTCTGGTCTCTGAGGAATTTGTTCTGACTGAGTAGTTAGGAATTCGCCAGTGTGGATTGCCTACACAGTGAGGAACATGATAGCCCTAAGGAATTTGAGAGTCAAAATTTCGACTGTTGCTGTGCTATGCGCCAGCTGTCCCAAAATATCTACCCACCTAACGGTCATATCATTGAAGGGCATATATGTCTTATCATGTCGGGCTGCTCCCTAGGCTATAAATAGCCGCCCCCTACAACCACTAGCTGGTTGGCTGCTCCGAGAGAAACTGACACTTGTCATTTGAGAGCATCCCATCCTCCGCGGACTTTGAGCGGAAATCATCAAGTGAGGAAAACCCAAAACCAACACCTACGAACCCAAAGTGATTGAGCATCACTGAAGAGATTGATCCTGCGTGGATCCGACGCTGGTTACCTTTGAAGACTGTGCTTCTTCCAGACGGTTAGGCATCATGGTCTAGAGCATCCAAGAGGAATTGTGGATCGCCGAGTGACCTAGTCTGTGAAGGTTTGGAAGTCACCAGAAGACTTACCACGATTGTTTGGGCGAGGTCTGTGTGACCTTAGCTCAAGGAGAATACGGTGAGGACTTTGTGTCCTCAAGTTTAAATACTCAGCCGCTCCAACCAGACGTACAACTGAGACAACAGTTGGAACTGCTCTACCAAATCATTGTCTTCGCCAAGCTTACTGGTTCTATTTCCTCAACTCTTTCATTTCCTCATTTCTGTTGTTGTGTGCTTGTTCATATCTGTTTGAAGACTTTGACTGAAGACTTTCTCAATTTCCTCAGTTCAATTTCTTCAGTCTGTCCGTCTTCTTTCTGTGTTATCTTGTGTTCACGCTTTCTGTACTCTATGCTTGTCTTCATTCCATCATGATGACCATGCTTCTATTCTGTTATGTTTACATTTGAGTACTTATTCTACTACTAGTAGTTCTTCATTTAGGAATTTCCTCACCAGCAAATTCCTCAGTGAAGAATTCATAAAAATCGCCTATTCACCCCTCTCTAGTCGATATAACGCACTTTCAATTGGTATCAGAGCAAGGTACTCCCTTGTTCTGTGTGATTTTGGTTTAACCGCCTGGAGTTGTAGTTATGTCGACTTCAGCATTGAGGAACGTATCCTGCCCCATCTTTGACGGTCATGAGTATCCTCGGTGGAAGGCCATGATGAAGAAGCGACTCATGGTTATGGACAGCGAACTATGGACCATCACTGAGATTGGTCTTACCGATCTATGCAAGATGGCGGAGGCTGATGACATTCGCAAGTACACTCTAGTCAACCTCACAGAGAAGGATGTCATCTGCTCCTGTTTGTCCCGAAATTAGTTCAGGAACGTCATGCATCTCAACCACGCAAAGCTAATCTAGGACTGGCTCTCTGAGGTCTACGAAGGTCATCGAACTCGTCATGATCTTTGGTTTGAGGATTACAAGGATTCTCTCAAGGAGATGACTTTCTCACCTAAATCGTCATCCTCTTCACCGTGCCTTATGGCAGAGGGTGACAAGGTAACTGAATGCTACCTTTCCAAATCTAGTGGTGATGAATCAGGTGATGAATTTGGCCCCAGCTATGTCACTAAACAACAAAGAGCTTTGGGAAAAGTTCAATACATGCTAAATAAAAGCGATGATATGCTGGGTGAAGAAATGGATCAGTCAAAAGCTTTGGCCGAGAGTCTTCAGAGACTTCAGTCAAAGTTTGATACCCTTCAAGGTCATCATAACACTCTCTTATCTGATCACGAGAAGCTTTCTTATGATTTTCTTCAAAGAAAGCATGATCTTGAAAATCTAACAGTGGATTATGAAGATCTTCAGAAAGAGTGCGATTCATTACTTTCTCAACAAATCAGCACTACTCAGGAAGAATTTGTTCCTCCATGTCTGAAGTGCATTGAATGTGAAACTGCCAATTCTTCACCTAAATGTTCAAATGCTTCTAATGCTACAAATTCTTCATCTGTCTCTGCTATCACTAATTCCTCATCTGAGGACAATGCAAGTATCATTGATGATGCAGGGCTGAAGGAATTGTACATGACAGACATGTACAAAAGCCTCAAAGTGCATCAGACTCTTTGTGATGTGTTCAAAAAGCAGATCCTCAACAGGAACCCTAGGAAAGAGGGTATTGCCTTTGAGAGGAAACTCAATGCTGATGGAACATATTGGAAGCCTCAGCAGTACCCCAAAACCTCATGGGTTGCTGCAAAGGGACCTCCAGTTGATCCATCCAATTTATCTGTCTTTACATGTGAATCTCCTCTTTCTTCTGATGAGCCATTTGACGCCAACTATAAACTGTTCAAAAATCAGAATGGTGAAGTTTGCTAGATATGTTGGCACTAACTGCAGGAACGGTTCCCCAATGAAGAAAATCTGGGTTCCCAAAAGTTGCCTTGAAAGTCTTCAGGGGAATGTCCTCATGACACCACCTGTGAAGAATAGGAACTCCAGATCAAATTCTTCATATGGACCAAATTCTTCATATGGATCCAAGTCCTCATACGGACCAAATTCCTCACATGGATCAAATTCCTCAAAAGGATCAAAGTCCTCATATGATCATCATCATGCTAACCCTTCTATTTCGCAGGCTAGAGCTAAGGGCTATGAATATGAGCATTATTCTTCTAATCATTATGTTCATAAGTCATCGAAGAATTTCTCTACTTATTCATATGCTTACCCTAACCCCTCTTATGTGAAACGAAGTGGACTTGCTTCTATGCCACCTTTCTCATATGGTGCTCGCAGAGTGATGAATTCTTTGCCACCCCTTGAGATGTGGGTGGTGAAGAAAAAGAACTAATCTCTTATGCAGGGTCAGGTCTTCAGACATGCTTAAAATGTCTGAGGAATTTGTTGGATGCCTGAACAGTGCCTGAAAGGATGCAGGCTAATCATGATGAAATGAACTCTCATTTCACACATCCTCATACTATTTATCTGTTCTTTTGTTTGATGAAATTGATCTGATGATAGTGATGTCATATTCTTCACTAATGAAGTATATGAGTTTGTAAGTTGCACTAATTCATCTGCAGGATGATCAACCCAAAGCCAATGAGTGGGTCCTCGATAGTGGATGTACGAATCACATGACTGGTGACAATAATCTTTTGATGGATGCTCCTTTATCACCATCGCATCTGAAGCATATCATCTTCGCTGACAAAGGCAAAGTTCAGGTATTGGGTCTAGGTAAGGTTGCGATCTCGAAGGATCGACACATGGAAAAAGTCATGCTTGTCGAGTCCTTAGGATACAACCTCATGTCTGTCTCAATGCTTTGTGATCTTGATATGGTTGTTGTCTTTGGCAAATATCGTTGCGTTGTGATCACGGAAGCTGACAATTCCAAAGTCTTCGAAGGCTTTAGGAGAGGAGACTTGTACATTGTTGATTTCTCTACAGGACCACAACCAGCCATATGCCTACTTGCCAAAGCTTCAGAAGGCTGGCTATGGCATCGACGACTTGGTCATGCTGGCATGAGGAATTTGCACACGCTTGCGAAGAAGAAGCATGTCATTGGCATTGAGAATGTTAAATTCCTCAAGGATCACTAATGCGGAGCCTGTGGAGCTGGAAAAATGAAAAAGGCGAAGCATCCAGCGAAGACTATCATGACTACCACCCGACCATTTGAATTGCTTCACATGTATCTCTTCAGTCCTAATCATTATTCTGCTGTTACAAATGATGCATATCTATATTGCTTTGTTATTGTTGATGATTATTCTCATTACACATGGGTGCACATTGTCACTTACAAACATGAGGTGAACGAAATCTTCCAACGGTTTTCCTCGAGGGCTTCAACCAACTTTGGTGTGAAGATCCAGCACATCAGAAGTGGCGATGGGACTGAGTTCAAGAATTCCGGTCTTGATGACTATCTTGATGAACTTGGTATTACTCATGAGTTATCTGCTCCTTATACTCCTCAGCAGAATGGTGTCGTGGAGCGCAAGAACATAACTCTTGTTGAGATGGCTTGCACTATGCTTGATGAATACAAGACACCTCGTTGTTTCTGGATTGAGGCTATTGATACTGCATGCCACATCATCAACAGAGTATATCTTCACAAATTCTTCAAGAAGACTGCTTATGAACTCCTCACTGACAAAAAACCCAATGTGAGTTACTTCAAAGTCTTCGATGCTAAATGTTGGATTAGAGATCCTCATCACAATTCTAAATTTGCACCGAAAGCACATGAGGGTTTTATGCTTGGTTACAGAAAGGAATCGCACACCTACAAAGTCTTCAACAACGTTCTTCACAAGGTTGTTGAAACTGTAGATGTGCGGTTTGATGAAACTAATGGCTCGCAAAGAGAGCACCTACCTTCTTTGTTAGATGAACCAGCACCTAAGGAATCTATCAAGTTCAAGGCTAATGAGGATGTCATTCCCACCGAAGAATCTGCTGAAGAATTCATTCCAGAACGTGAGGAACGTCGAGCTGGCGCAGCTGAAGAAAATGGGGTTGAGGAAAATGCTCCTAAAGAAAATGCGGATCAAATTCCTCGAAGACAACCCGCTCATCCTCGCATTGCAAACGAAGTGCAAATCGAGAAGATCATCAATGACATTGAAGCACCAGGTCCTCTCACACGCTCAAAATCTTCACATTTATCTAACTTTTGTGGGAACTTTTCTTTTGTCTCTATTACAGAGCCCACTAAGGTAGATAAAGCATTTCTGGAGCCTGAGTGGATTCAAGCTATGCAAGAAGAATTACATCAATTCGAGCTCAGCAACGTCTGGGAACTGGTCAAACGTCCAGATCCTCGCAAGCACAACATTATTGGCACAAAGTGGATCTACCGCAACAAGCAAGATGAAATGGCCTTGTGGTGAGGAATCAGGCACGACTTTTAGCTCAAGGCTACACACAGGTTGAAGCAATTGACTTCAATGAAACTTTTGCACCTATTGCTAGACGTGAGGCTATTCGCATATTACTTGCTTATGCTAACCATCATGATATTATCTTACAACAAATGGATGTGAAAAGTGCATTCCTCAATGGTAAGCTTGAGGAAGAAGTATATGTTGCTCAACCCCGAGGTTTTGAAGATCCAAAGCATCCTTACAAAGTCTTCAGACTCAATAAGGCCCTGTATGGCCGCAAGCAGGCCCCTCGGGCATGGTATGATGCTGTGAAGGAATTCCTCATGAAGAAAGGCTTCAAACCTGGTTCACTCAACCAAACTCTTTTCACTAAATCTTATGATGGTGAATTGTTTGTGTGCTAAATTTATGTGGATGATATCATTTTTGGCTGTACTAACCAACGATACAGTGATGAATTTGCCTATATGATGAGTGAAGAATATCAAATGTATATGATGGGAGAATTGAAATTCTTTTTAGGTCTTCAAATTCGTCAATAGCGCAATGGGATATTCATATCTCAGGAGAAATACCTCAAGGACGTATTGAGGAAATTCGGCATGCAAGATTGCAAAGGGGTCAAAATTCCAATGCCCACAAATGGCCATCTATGCACTGATGAAAATGGTAAAGACTTCGATCAAAATGTATAACGCTCCATGATTGTCTATTTATTGTACCTATGTGCATCTAGGCCGGATATTATGCTTAGTGTTTGCATGTGTGCCTGATTTCAGGCTACACCGAAGGAATCATACCATAAGGCTGTGAAGCATATTATTCGATATCTAGCTCACACACAAACACTTGGATTATGGTATCCCAAGGGCTCTTTGTTTGATCTCCTTGGATACTCTGACTCTGACTATGCTGGCGATCGTGTGGACCACAAGTCAATGTCAGGCACATGCCATTTCCTCGGACGATCTTTGGTCAGTTGGTCCTTGAAGAAACAGAACTGCGTATCACTCTCCACTGCGGAAGCTGAGTACATTGCTGCTGGATCATGCTGTGCTCAACTACTATGGATGAAGCAAACACTCAAGGACTATGGCGTCAACGTGAAGAATGTGCCTGTCTACTGCGACAATGAGAGTGCTATCAAGATTGCTCATAACCCATTTCAGCACTCGAAGACCAAGCACATCCAGATTCGTCATCATTTTCTTCGTGATCATGTGTTGAAGGGCGACATCTCCATCGACCACGTTAGCACTGAAGACCAGCTGGCCAATATCTTCACTAAGCCCTTGGATGAGAAGAGATTTAGCAAGTTCCGGTGTGAGCTAAATATCCTAGAATCTTCGAATGTTCTCTGAAATGGACACACATCCTAACACTTATGCTGACTTGATGACTTAGATGCGCAACACACGAAGTAACATTTTTCTTCAATCAATGAAGACTAACCCTCTAAGTGTGAATAAATTAATGAAGAAATTGATTCTCAGAGCCCTACGACAATTGTACGCGGTGTCTGAAATCAGCTTTCTTATATGGTGGGTTACGCCGTCAAACAAAGTTGAAAATCTTCAATTTGAGTTTTTCTTCATTTTTGAAATTCCTCAGTTTTTCAAATTCTTCAACTTTGCATTGTCTTCACTCTTTCCGGTGTTGTTCTTCATTTGAATATATATATATATACATATATGAGTTTATGTCCTCTACAGCTTGCACTTATTGCTATTTCTTCAAGTTGATTTCTTCTGCTAAGTAAATGTGATCGGACCCTTCCCCCTCTATGCTAAACTCAACCCAGTCTGTTCACAAATTCTTCATGTGCGTTCTATTTGAAACTCATTCAAAATCTTCACTGTGTCCTTGACAGCTGAAGAAATTGCGAACGGAACTTTTACCTTATCTTATCTGTATTTTCGGCTTTGCAGCTCAAACCGTTCTGCATCCCACGACAATACTTATCTATTCACCCACGATCCTACACAATCGCCACCTCTCAGTATGTGGGTGACACATATCAAGCGAATGAGAAGGGCCAGGGGCACGTTCGTCCGATTTCCTCGGGCGTATAATTTTTCACTCCCACTATAAATACCCCTGCCTCTTCCTCACTTTGTTTTTACTCCGCTCACTCCCACTCCCGCTCGAGCTCCCCAAACCCTAGCACCGCCGCTACTTCATCATCGCCGGTGAGGAAGAGCTTCACTGCCTCGACCTCGTCCACATCGTACTCGCGCCGGTCACGGATTTCTTCACTCTACCGCCGCTGTAGCCGTCTTCCTCTGCCGAGTTATGGCGTGTAAGAACTGAACTAATGAACTTCACATCTACACTTCCCAGTTCGCCGAGTTCTTCAACTCGGGTAATTAAAAGTTATTTTTACTGCCCTCTTTGATTCATATGTTTTGTTGAAAATCTTCAAAGGTGTTTATTCTTCAAATCTTCAAACACATGAACACCTCACATGTTATCTGCTCTTGATTCATTTCTCTAAGCAATGTTTTTCTTCAAGATTCCTCAATTGTGTGGATTTACAATCTATACAACTCTGGAACTTAAGACAAAGAATGCCTAGTGAAATTCTTCAAGACTCATCTGGTCAAATTCCTCAAACCTATTCTTTTTGAAAAACCAGAACGCATATGACCTCTCCAAATTCCTCGCAACCATACTCTGTTCACAGGTACAAATGTCCACTGCTGAATCACTAGGTTCTCATCAACTTAACTCATTTGCAGCGTTGCTCGACGAAAAGTTGCACACCTCTTCAGAAACTTCAGTTGTTCATATTCCTCAGCTGAAGAAAATGGTTGAAGGTAAGAAGCCACAGAAGGGTGGGAAGAGGCCTGAGGTCAATACTGCTTTCGAAATCCCTGAGGACATTTATGCTAGATACTGCACTCCTGATGAGGCAAAATTTGGCAAGGAGGACACAAATCAGTGCAAGGTGCGCATACAAAGGATAGAGAGGAGATGGGAACGGGAATGGAGGGAGTACAGGTATGTTACTCCCAAGTATATGAAGAAATTCACACTGAACCCTCAATGCTCAAGACCTCCATTGGCACAAGGTCAAGTGGCAGATCCCACTAGCCTCAAGCGCGATGAGGACTATGCTGATGAATGGGCAAAGCGTCAGGCCAGACTGGCCAAGAAAACAAAGGAAGCAGTGAGGAAATTCAATGCAGATTCTGCTGCTGCTACCGCTGCTGAGGCCTCTGCTAGTAAGCCGAAGAAGGCGATGCCTAAGAAGCCTGCACATAAGTCAAGTGCTTCTCCCTCAATCCCCTCACAGCCAAGTTCCTTAGCAATGCCCGCAAGGCCAGATTCTTCAAAGCCCTCACATCCAATTCCTCAAACTGCTCCTCCTCCTTCAAAGTCCTTAGCTCCTCCGACAAAGTCTTCAGCTGGTCCGACCAAATCCTCTGCACCTATGCATCTCGCCAGATGCCAAAGGACTACAAGCATCTCAATTGCCTCAGGAGCATACGCAAGTTCCTCAGCTACACCAAATTCCTCAGCTGGCCCCTCTCTGCTGAAGAAAAAGGCCACTGCTGGACGAGGCCTTCGACCAAGTCCTCACAAGAAACAGATTGCCTTCCAAGTGCCCTCTAATGACGATGAGGCTGATGATGAAGAACTTGCCGAAATCATCAGAGACAGGCAGGCCGGGGCCGATAGAGCCAAAGGCAGCAATGTGCCAATGCTACTGGATCCAAAGTTGATCCTCGACTTCATTGACCTATGGCACAAGGACCCAAACACGCCTTTGCCGGAGATGAACCTCACTCCTGGTCAAAGTCATGTTCTGACTGCCTTCATTGAGGAAGAGAATTGGAAATTTGAAGAAGGCAGAAGGCTGAAGAAAGCGCAGTACAAGAAGCAGCGCTACCTCAAGGAAAATGTCCTCACGATCACCCCTGATCAACTCGTTGCCTTGCAAGCTGAAATCAAGCAACTGAGTGATGAATTCAATCGCTACTATACTGATTGGAAGGGCACCAAGGTCCGGTTCGTCAAACTGACAAAGAAATTCACTTCAAGTGCTGCTGCTCCTGTGCACATTGAAGTTACACCGGCTGAAGCATCTGCTCAGCCCACTTAAGAACACGCCAGCACCGCTGATGACAATCAGGTTGCTTAAGAAAATGAAAGTACTAGGGTTGATGACTCCATTCCAGCCGCTAAAAAAATTGCCAGGGCATCCACTAGTGGTGCACCTGAAGAAAATGAAGAAGTCAGGGAAACTGCATCAGTTGCGCCTGAAGAAACTAAAACAAAGTCCTCTGCACCTCATGCGCCTACACCAACTCTGATCCTTCCATCTGCATGAGATGTGAAGAAGACCAAGGCTGCAGAGCGTGCAGCTGTGAAGAAAAGGAAGGCATCAACTTCATCAAATTCTTTTGCTCCGAAGAAGATGAAGCCTTTGACAAGCTCATTTCACAACCCAATTGATGTCGTTCATGTCTCATTCATGCCATCAAAGGACCTTATTCCTTTTGGTGTAGATTATGTGATTACAAGCGAATTCGATGAAGAGAATCCTTCTGCTGCTTCGTCAAAGTAGTTGGATGAAGAAATTGAAGTGGATGAAATTGCTTCAACACCAGTTGTCTCCTTGCCTATGCCTCAGTTCACTTTTGAAGAGGGCGGTGTTGAAGAAATGGAAGAGGAGGATGTGGACATTGGATGTACCACACCTGTGCTAAATGATGATTTTTGGGAAAGTCAGCACCCCAACTCTCCAATGTTCACTCCACTTCAAGCAATTCCTCAGTCCCCAGCTGCTACTGAAGTACAAATGAGATCTGAAGAACCTCATGCAACCCCGTCTGTTCATGAAGAAATTCCAACCACTAGTGCTGAAGAAATTGTAAATGAAGAATTGAAGACCCAGGCTGCAGCTGAAGAAGAGCCTGAAATTCCTCAGTCTGTAGATCCTGAGATTGTGATTCCTGAGGTGGTGATGCAATTAACTGACACTCCTCATCCCAAGCCAAAGGATCCCTTCTCAAAGATGCAAAAATTCAAGACTGATGATTTCTTCGGTGAGCGTGTGTTCTTCACTGATTTCAACCCTTATGACAATGCTCGTCTTAGAAGGAAGCGTTTCTGGACTGCCAGCCAGACTAACTTCTATTCTTCACTGCTGTTCAGTAAGGACAAAGTCTTCGACCATGAGCATATTCCTGACGTGGACATGGAATCAATGCCTTGCTTCTCTCAAGTTCTCGGTATGCTTCATGATGCAGGCTTGCTCATCTTTTGCTCAAACATAGTTGACTGGAATGAAGAGCTCATTCTTCAGTTCTACGCAACGCTGCATATCACAGGTGAAGCTGATGACATCAACTCTTGGGTGTTGGACTGGATGACGGAAAACACTCACTACAAGGCACCGGCCTCTGAATTGCTTCGTGCCCTGCCAATCAGTCCTCCACCTGACGGTGCTCGTTGTCTGTATGATGAGCCTGAACTCACTGCTCATTACATGCAAGTGCTCATGAAGCCTCTGAAGCCTGGTCCAACCCCACGGACAAAATTCCTTGTGAAGGAATTGCTGTATGTACCAAGAACCATCTATCGCATTTTGACGAAGACTATGAGCCCTATCAAAGGCCATGACTCATCCGATGAAGAAATTATTGGGATGATGAAGAATATGCTATTCAACATCATGCATGGCATCCCTATTAATTATCATGATTTCTTCATGAGGACTCTGGCAAATGTTGCACTTTCACCGTTTGAGCTGAAGCCTCATGCTCCTTGGATTATGAGATTCCTCAGAACAAGGTCTTTATTCCACTACAAAGCTGACTTTCAGAATCACCTCGGATACTTGCCCCCGATTGAAGTCCTCAAGCGGACATATTCCTCAGTTGATGAGAAGGGCAAGGCACTAGCTGTTATCGATGAAGGCATTCGTCCATTGGATGGTGAGTTCCGCAAAGCTGCATCTTATTACACCAATGATGACTCTGCCACTCATGATTCTGCTGCCAATGCATCCAAGCGAAATCCTCAAGCCACTGCTCCTCATGTGATGACTGACCGTGAGATGCTTCTTAGTCTTCACCAGAAGGTGCATCGAAACAACAAATGGGTTAAGCGTCAGTTTGGCTCTATTCTTCACAACATGACTTCTACACATAATGAAGTGAAGAAAAACCATTACTACCTCCATGAAGTTTTTGATCGCACCTAGGCTATTCAGTCATATCTCTATGGTGAAGAAGATCCGAAGCAAATGGGCTTCAAGGAATATTTTGACTGGTCTGCTCCTCCACCGAAGCGATTCAAGAAGGTCAAGGTTCCTTCCTTGGTTGCCAGTTCATATTCTTCCTCGCGCGACACGGACAAGTTTGAAGACTTGGATGACACTGCGGCAGGCCCTACAATGACTCAAGACCCCAACAACGCTGGCGCTCCTCCATCATCATGATATTCTTCAGGGGCGTTAGTCCTCATTTTTCAACCCTTTTGGTCATTCGATGACAAAGGGGGAGAAATTTGAGTTAGTTTTCAAGCGGGTCTATCTTATATGGGCGTTTCTTTTAAGTTACAACTCTCTTTTTTGATGACTTTACTGGATCGAGTTGTAATCTTAAACTCTATGGTGGCCTGATACTTTTGCTGCATTCTTCTGCATGCTTATTCCTCATTAATGTTAATGCATGCATGATAAATTACATCAGTCACCATATTTCATCATGCATTTCAAATTCTTCATATTATATGTCAAATGCGTGTATGAATTACAAGATATAGGGGGAGATCTCCATGATTATACTCTTCAAGTGTGCATTGCTTCAAAAGCAAATTCCTCACTATGCACATCTTCAGGGGGAGTTCTTCTAATTCTTGCAATAAAATTCCTCAACATCAGGATTTACACTTCATATATTTATCCCTGTTGAAAACATAACCTATATGTCATCAATCGCCAAAAACGGGGAGATTGTAAGTGCATCTAGTGCCCCTTAGTGATTTTGGTGTATTGAAGACTTATAGGTTAAGGGACTGATGTGTTTGTGAGTGTACACAGGTCTATAAGTCTATGAGGATTTTGATATTTACAGATAAAGTCGACCCCTAAAAATCAAGTTCTTCAACTGAAGACTTTGGATTTCTGAAGACTTTCTGAAGACTTTGAAAGTGAAGAAATTGTTGTGACCTTGAAGACTTGGCAATCATTCGAGGAACATGAAGCATGAAGACTTTTGTTTTTATAGTTTCATTTTCTCTTTCTTGAGTCATAGGAAACACCGTACTGTTAAAGGGGGTCGAGGAAATACTAAGGAAAAATTTCCATGTGATGCTCAACTCAAACTCCTACACCTACCAATCCCTTCGAGTGAAGCCATTGGAAATCTCATACAGTTCAGTCACATTCTTCAGTGACAGAGACGAAGTTCTTCTGGTCTCTGAGGAATTTGTTCTTACTGAGGAGTTAGGAATTCGCGAGTTCGGATTGCCTACATAGTGAGGAACATGATAGCCCTGAGGAATTTGAGAGTCAAAATTCCGACAGTTGTTGTGCTATGCGCCAGCTATCCCAAAATATCTACCCACCTAACGGTCATATCATTCAAGGGCATTTATGTGTTATCATGTCGAGCTGCTCCCTAGGCTATAAATAGCCGCCCCCTACAACCACTAGTTGGTTGGCTACTCCGAGAGAAACTGACACTTGTCATTTGAGAGCATCCCATCCTCCGAGGACTTTGAGCGGATATCATCAAGTGAGGAAAACCCAAACCCAACACTTACAAACCCAAAGTGATTGAGCATCACTGAAGATATTGATCCTGCATGGATCTGACGCTTGTTACCTTTGAAGACTGTGCTTCTTCCAGACGGTTAGGCGTCATGGTCTAGAGCATCCAAGAGGAATTGTGGATCGCTGAGTGACCTAGTCTATGAAGGTTTGGAAGTCACCTGAAGACTTACCACGAGTGTTTGGGCGAGGTCTGTGTGACCTTAGCTCAAGGAGAATATGGTGAGGACCGTGTGTCCGGGGCTGTGTGTCCTCAAGTTTAAATACTCAGCCGCTCCAACCAGACGTACAACTGAGACAACAGTTGGAACTGCTCTACCAAATCATTGTCTTCACCAAGCTTATCGGTTCTATTTCCTCAACTCTTTCATTTCCTCATTTCGGTTGTTGTGTGCTTGTTCATATCTGTTTGAAGACTTTGACTGAAGACTTTCTCAATTTCCTCAGTTCAATTTCTTCAGTCTGTCCGTCTTCTTTCTGTGTTATCCTGTGTTCACGCTTTCTGTACTCTGTGCTTGTCTTCATTCCATCATGATGACCATGATTCTGTTCTGTTATGTTTACATTTGAGTTCTTAATCCGCTGCTAGTAGTTCTTCATTTAGGAATTTCCTCACCAGCAAATTCCTCAGTGAAGAATTCATAAAAATCGCCTATTCACCCCCCCCTCTAGTCGAAATAACGCACTTTCAATCTTCAACACTGAAGAAAATGACTTCCCAACTCTGCTGACACGGGCAACGATGACTATGCTCCCACCTATTGCTTAATGGAAAAAGGTGCCAAGGTACTCGAACATTCCCCCTCTAACTCTAGTGAGGATGAATCTGATGACAATCTTAAGCCTAGCTATTCAAAACTTGCAAAAAATGCTGTTAAACAACAGAAGGCTTTAGAAAAGATTCAACATCAACTAGACAGAAGCGATGACCTGTTGGGTGAGGAATTGAATCAAACGAAGGCTCTGACAAATAATCTTCGGAGACTTCAAACTCGGTTTGACAAACTTCAAAATTATCATAACACTCTCTTATCTGATCATGAGAAGCTTTCTTATGAATTTCCTTAGAGAAAGCAAGATCTTGAGAAGTTAAAAGCAAGTTATGAAGATCTTCAGAAGGAAAACTATTCATTGCTTGCTCAACAGGTCAGTTCCGCTCAGGAAGAATTTGCTCCACCATGTCTTAAATGCATTGAGCGTGAATCTGCTAATTCATCACCTGAATGTTCAAATGCTTCTATTGCTCCAAATTCTTCAACTGTCTCTATGGTTACAAATTCCTCATCTGAGGATACCACATGTATCACTGATGATAATGCAGGGTTGAAGATTGTATGTGACAGGCATTTACAAAAGCCTCAAAGGGCATCGGACTCTCTGTGATGTGCTCAAAAAGTAGATCTTGCACAGAAACCCTAGGAAAGAGGGTATTGCCATTGAGAGGAAACTCAATGCTGATGGAACCTACTAGAAACCTGAGCAGTACCCCAATACCTCATGGGTTGCTGCGAAAGGACCTCCTGTAGACCCATGCAACTTATCTGGCTTTACCTCTGATTCTTCATATTCCTCTAATGAGTCATTTGGCTCTAACTATAAATTGTTTAAGAATCAGAATGGTGAAGTATTTGCTCGATATGTTGGTAATAACTGCAGGAACTGTCCCCCTATGAAGAAAATCTAGGTTCCTAAAAGATGCCTTGAAAATCTTTAAGTGAATGTCATCCTGACACCACCCATGAAGAATAGGAACCCCGGATCAAATCCTTCATATGGACCAAATTCTTCATATGGATCTAAGTCCTCATGTGGATCAAATTCCTCACGTGGATCAAAATCCTCATATGAACATCATCATGCTAACACTTCTGTTTCGCAAGGAAAGTCTAAGGGCCATGAATATGTGCATTATTCTTCAAACCATTATGTTCATAAGTCCTCGAAGAATTTCTCTGCTTACTCATAAGCTTATCATAACCACTCTTCTGCGTAGCGAAGTACACTGGCTTCTATGCCATCATTTTCTTATGGAGCTCGCGGAATGATGAACTCTTTGCCACCCCTCCAGATGTGGGTGGTGAAGAAAAAGAACTAATCTCTTATACAGGGTCAGGTCTCCAGACGAACTTAATCGTCTGAAGAATTTGCTGGAGACCTGAATGTGCTTGAAAGGACGCACGCTAATCATCACGAAATTAGTCATTCATTTCACACGTCCTCATATTGCTATATCTGTTGCTATTGATGAAATTGATATCATATTCTTCTTTGATGAAGTATATGGGTTTGTAAATTGCACTAATTCATCTGCAAGATGAACAACCCAAGGCTACTGAGTGGGTCCTCGACAGTGGATGTAGAAATCACATGACTGGTGAGAGGAGCTTGTTGATGGACACTGATTTGTCACCATCCCATCTAAAGCATATCACCTACGCTGACAAAGGCAAAAGCAAGGTATTGGGTCTGGGTAAGGTTGAAATTTCAAAGGATAAACACATGGACAAAGTCATGCTTGTTGAGTCCTTAGGATTCAATCTTATGTCTATCTCAATGCTTTGTGATCTTGATATGGTTGTTTCCTTTGGCAAATTTCACCGCCTTGTGCTAATGGAATTTGACAACTCCAAAGTATTTGAAGGCTTTAGGAAAGGAGACTTGTATATTGTTGATTTCTCTGCAGGACCACAACCAACCACATGCCTACTTGCAAAAGCTTCAGAATGCTGGTTATGGCATCGACGACTTGGTCATGCTGGGATGAGGAACTTGCATACACTCACAAAGAGGAAGCGCGTCATTGGCATCGAGGGTGTCAAATTCCTCAAATATTATATTTGTGGGGCTTGCGACGCTGGAAAGACCTCCAGATCCAAGCATCCTGCAAAGACTATCATGACCACTTCTCGTCCCTTTGAATTACTTCATATCGATCTATTTGGCCCTACTTATTATGCCACGTTCACTAGTTCTGCATCTTTATATGGCATTGTCATAGTTGATGATTACTCTCGTTACACATAGGTGCATATCATCACTTACAAAAATGAAGTACAGGAAGTCTTCAGATGATTTTCCTCAAGGGCTTCCACTAACTTCGGTGTGAAGATCAAGCATATCAGGAGTGATAATGGAACCGAGTTCAAGAACACTGGCCTCGATGAATATCTCGATATGCTTGGTATTACTCACGAATTGTCTACTCCTTATACTCCTCAGCAAAATGGCGTCGTGGGGCGCAAGAACAGGACTCTTATTGAGATGGCCCGCACTATGCTTAATGAATACAAGACACCTGATTGTTTCTGTCCTGAAGCAATTGATACTGCGTGCCACATCATCAACAGGGTATATCTTCACAAATTCTTCAAAAAGACCTCATACGAACCTCACTGAAAAGAAATCCAATGTAAGTTATTTCAAAGTCTTCGGTGCTAAATGCTGGATTAGAGATCCTCACCATCATTCTAAATTTGCGCCGAAAGCACATGAGGTTCTTATGCTTGGTTATGGAAAGGACTCACAGACCTACAGGGTCTTCAACATCAATCATCACAAGGTTGTTGAAACTGTAGATGTGCGGTTCGATGAAACTAATGGCTCACAAAGCGAGCACCTACCTCTTGTGCTAGATGAAATGTCACCTAAGGAATCCATCAAGTTCAAAGCTACTGAGGATATCATCCCTACTGAAGAATTTATTAAAGATGTCATTCCTGATCGTGAAGAAAATCATGCTGGTGCTGCTGAAGAAACTGGCCCTGAAGAAACTGCTGGGCCTAAGCAAAGTTGTCAACCCGCACATCCTCACATTGCAAATGAAGTGCAAGTCGAGAAGATCATCGATGACATTCGAGCACCAGATCCCCTCACGCGCTCAAAAGCTTCACATTTATCTAAATTTTGTGGGCATTTTTCTTTTGTCTCTATCACAGAGCCCACTAAAGGAGATGAAGCATTCATGGAATCCGAGTGGATTCAAGCCATGCAAGATGAATTGCATCAATTCGAGCTCAACAATGTGTGGGAGCTTGTCAAGCGACCAGACCCATGCAAGCACAACATCATCGGTACCAAATGGATCTACCGCAACAAACAAGATGAAAATGGCCTCGTGGTGAGGAATAAGGCTCGTCTTGTAGCTCAAGGCTACACATAGGTTGAAGGAATTGACTTCGATGAAACATTTGCACATGTTGCTAGACTTGAGGCTATTCGCATATTGCTTGCTTATGCTAACCATCATAATATCATCTTACAACAAATGGATGTGAAAAGTGCATTCCTCAATGGTAAGCTTGAGGAAGAAGTATATGTTGCTCAACCACCAGGTTTTGCGGATCCAAAATTTCCAGATCACGTCTACAGACTCAACAAGGCCCTCTATGGCCTCCAGAAAGCACCTCGGGCGTGGTATGACACACTGAAGGAATTCCTCATGAAGAAAGGCTTCAAACCCGGTTCACTTGACCCAACTCTTTTCACCAAATCATATGATGATGAACTATTCGTGTGCCAAATATATGTTGATGATATTATCTTTGGATGTACTAACCAACGATACAGTGATGAATTTGCCTATATGATGAGTGAAGAATATCAAATGTCTATGATGGGAGAATTGAAATTCTTCTTAGGTCTTCAGATTCGTAAACAATACAATCTCATATTCATATCTCAGGAGAAATACCTCAAGGATGTGTTGAGGAAATACGGCATGCAAGACTGCAAAGGCGTCAAAATTCCTATGTCCACAAATGGCCATCTATGCACTGATAAAAATGGTAAAGACTCCAAATCTACTCTTACAGTTCGTTGTTTTCTTCGTAAAGGGTAAATTAAAGTTACCTTTACTGCATTTATTCTTCTGATGATTTTCATCAAATCCTCAAAAGGTGTTTATTCTTCAACCTCCACACTTTAAACACCTAGCACAAATCTTCAGTTCTTGATCTGTTTCTCTAAGTGATGTTTTCTTCATGATTCCTCAATTGTGTGAATCTCACGATCCTCACAACTCTGGAACCAAAGACAAAGAACGCTTAGTGAAATTCTTCAAGACACATTGGGTCAATTTCCTCAAGCTTGTTCAATCTACAAAACCTTCTAAGAACGCATATGACCTCTCCAAATTCTTCGCACCTATACTCTATTCACAAGTACACATGTCTGCTGCTGAATCACTAGGTTCTCATCAACTTAACTCATTTGCAACATTTCTCAAATAAAAGTTGCATACTTCTTTAGAGAACTCGATTGTGAAAATTCCTCAGCTGAAGAAAATGGCAGATGGAAAAGGCCTCAAAAAGGAGGAAAGAAGCTTGAGGTTAATACTGCTTTTGAGATCCCTACGGATATCTATGCAAGGTACTGCACGCCTGATGAGGCAACTCACGGCAAGGAAACGAAGAATGAGCGGAAAGTGCGCATTTAGAGGATAGAAAGAAGATGGGCAAGAGAGTGGAGGGAGTACAGATATGTCACTCCCAAATACATGAAGAAATTCGCTCTCAACCCTCCATGCCCAAGACCTCCTCTAGCACCTGGCCAATTGGCTCATCCAACAAGACTTAAACGTGGTGAGGATTAGGCTGATGAGTGGGCCAGGCGGCAAGCTAAGCTGGCCAAGAAGGCCAAAGAAGGAGTGAAGAAATTCAATGAGGATTCTACTGCTGCCGCTGCTCAGGCTTCTTCAAGCTAGAAGGCTATGCCAAAGAAGCCTGGCAAGAAACCACCATCCTCAACAATGCCCTCACGGCCAAGTTCTTCTTCAATGACCTCACGGCCAATTTCGTCAATACCACCAAGGCAATGTCCTCAAGCTGCCCCAATTCCTCAGGTTGCTCAAATTCCTCGGGTTTCAAAACCCTCAGCTCCTCCGACAAAGTCCTCAACACCATTGCATCTCTCCACGTGCCAAAGGACCACTGGCATATCAATTACCTCAGGAGCTTCAGCAAGCTATTTAGCTCACCCTTCATCAACCGGTCCCACTCTACTAAAGACCAAGGCCACTGCTGGACGAGGCACTAGACCAAGTCCTCACAAGAAGCAGGTGGTCTTTCAAACACCTTCTGATGATGAAGCTGATGATGATGAATTAGCTGATATCATCATGGACGGACAGCAGGGGGCCGCTAGAGCCAAAGGGAGTGATGTGCCCCATCTAATCGATCCGAAGAAAATACTAGATTTCATCGACCTATGGCACAAGGATCCAAATGCTCCAATGCCAGAGTTGGGCCTCACTCCTGGACAAAGTCACGTTGTGACGACGTTCATAGCTGAAGAAAAGTGGAAGTATGACCAAGCCCGAGTGGCTAAGAAAGAGCACTACAAGAAGCAGCGCTATCTCAAGGACAATGTCCTCAGTCTTTACCTGAACAGCTCATTGCACTGCAAGCTGACATCAAGAAGCTCAGCAAAGAATTTGACGCCTACAAGGCTGAATCGCAGGGTGCCAAAGTCAGATTCGTTCAGCTGACGAACAAATTCACCTCAAGTGATGCTACTCCTGTGCACATTGACGTTACTCAGGCTGAAGCATGTGCTCATGCCACTGAAGGAATTGCCAGCACCGCTGATGAAAATCAGGCTGCTGATGAAACTACAAGCACCAGGGCTGATGAAGAAATTCCAGCCGCTGAAGAAACTGCCAGGGCAACCACTAGTGTTGCGCCTGAAGAACCTGCCAGGCCAGCTAAAGACTCAGTTGCTGCGCCTGAAGAAATTGATCCAACCCTCACTGCTCTGCCTACACCAACACCAAGGACAGTTCTTCCTTCTGCCCTGGAAGTGAAGAAAACCAAAGCTGCAGAGCGTGCTGCGTTGAAGAAGAGGAAAGCATCAGCTGCCACAGAATCTTCGGCCCCCAATAAGGCGAAGATTTTGACAAGTTCAATGGACAATCCCATTGATGTTGTTCCCCTTACAAGCATACGATCAATGGAACTTGTTCCTTATCTTGAAGAATATCAGATTCTGGAAGAATCTGCTGAAGAAGGTCCCTCTGCTTCTTCCACAGAGCAGATGGATGAGGAAATTTAAGTTGAGGCTTTCACTTCAACTCCTCAGGTATCATCACCAACGCCTCAGTTTACTGCTGAAGAGGCGGGCGTTGAAGAAATGGAAGTGGATGAGGATGTGGACATTGGCTGCACACTCCTGTGATGAACCCGACTCAATGTGTCAGGACCCCGACTCAATGTCACATCGATCTAGCATGTAACACCTCATATCACTTTGCGGCCTCACGCACGGTATCCCCACGGGTGTCGCCTTACCTTTGCCCGGGACCGTTTGCGCCTTTTGGCACACGTATATGATAGTGTCGCTAGCATCCATATGATAAGGAGCCCGGGCTGACATGGCTAGTCATAAACCCAAAGTGGCACCAACTTACAGGGACATGCATCCATGACCCAGCATCGAACGTGTCGGTCATCAGCGAGTGAATCCAGGCTGTAGCAATGGGCTAGCAGGACTCCAGTGAACCGGGCTGTAGCGGGCTAACAGGACTCCGGTATCCATCGCGTGACATTTCCCCAAAGGGACAGACACATGAACGAAGAAGGACACATGCCGGCCAGCCTAAGTGTTCCGGAGCAGTAGCAAGCTACTATGGCTCAGTGGAAGCACTAGGAGACATTTCCCGGTAAGATAGGCTACTAAGGATAAACAACTAGATAGACAGATCCCACACATACCAAGCATTTCAATAACATACACACAATATGCTCCATATGTGCAAATACAACATGGCATCACAACATGACTCTACAACTCAAGTATTTTATTCAATAGGCTCCGAGGAGCGAGATATTACAAACATGCGTCTCATGACCCAACAATCAGAGCATACAAGTCAAAACACATGCGGAAGCTTAACATGTCTGAGTATAGACAACTATAAATGAAAAAGGCTGAGAAGCCTAACTAACTACCAGATCATGCCGAGGGCACAAGATCGTAGCTGAGGTAACAAGCTAAACGTCGAAGTCCAAGCGGAACTACTAGCGAGACTGAAGTCTCTCTGGAAAAACATAAAATAGGCAAACGTGAGTACAAATGTACCCAACAAGACTTACATCAGAACTAACTACATATGCATCATTATCAACAAAGGGGATGGTGGAGTTTGACTGCAGCAAGCCAGCTTTGACTTAGTGGCTATCCTGAACTATGACTGCAAATAACTCTTTTGAGGTGGCGCACACGAGTCCCCATATTCACCATATCAATACACCACTATGGATCCGCTCCCGTCTCCCTACGAGAATGCCATCCATAGCACTCACGCTTATCTTGCGCATTTTAGAGTATCCACTTTCACTTGTCTATGAACTGTACAAGGGGTCCAAGTTTCCATATCCGAGGAATCCGGCTATTCGAATAGATAATGATAACCTTGCAGGGGTGTACTTATTCACACACACTCTCGCCACTTATCGCCCTGTACACGTCATGTACCTCGGCAACCTTCAAGTGGAAGCCGGGCGAGGGAGTCGGCCACGACCTGACTAACCATACAAGTCTCTCGTCCAGGTTTATCGCCTATTCGGGTTCCATCCGGAAGGAGATCCGGTCGGGGTGTCGCTCACGGCCCCAAACGATGTGTGCAGGGTTCCCAAGTCCACCATCCGGGTGCCACTTGGTACACCGGGCCACTGTGCCTACTCTGTCCCAAGCCCACCTGTACCGGATGCCACTTGGTAGACTAATAACACTACCTACAAACACCAGAAACTAGTTGCAACTCCTGGACAGAGATCAAGTTGATTAATAAGCCGAGAGGGGCCGAGTTACCGGAACCCAATGTGTGGTAGTAGCTGTTCATGGATCACAAACACAGAACTCAGTTCCTGAGGACGGCTACAATGAGACAACCCACCATGTGCTCCTACATGGCCTCTCACCGCTACCTTTACCAAATCATGTTCACACGCTTAGCTCTCAACAGTAGGACATGTTCACACACCTCCGATTGATCCCCGATGAATCAGACCTGACACAACTCCAAGCAATAGCAGGCATGACAAACAAGCATGAATGAGTAGGCACATCAGGGCTCAAACAACTCCTACTCATGCTAGTGGGTTTCATCTATTTACTGTGGCAATGACAGGTCATGCAGAGGATAAAGGTGTTCAACTACCGCAGCAAGTAACAGTTGTATCGTTGTTGTCCTAATGCAGTAAAATAGAGCAGGAGCGAGAAAGTGGGATTGTATCGGAATGAACAAGGGGGTTTTGCTTGCCTGGCACGTCTGAAGATAATATAGTTTCTTCATCGGTGTCATCGAACTCATCGTCTGAACACGTCTATCGAGAGGGAACAACCACCGACAAACAAAGAAGAAACACAATCAATGCAATGCACAATATGATGCATGATCATGACATGGCAATATGCTGTAATTTGGGCTAATGCAGCCAAGAACAGAATGGTTTGAGCTTATTTGAACCAAAGATTCAAATTCAAACTCAAACTATGAATTCATAATGTGCATTATCATGTTTTGATATGAACAGCAAGGTTAAGTTGCTTAAACATGCATGAAACTAGTGCAAATGGATAGATTGTATTTTTCCGATCATTTTTCATATATAACTTGTTTCATTTGGAGCTACGTTGAATTTCTATGAATTTTAGAAGTTTGGAATATTTTCTGGAATTTCCTGTATAAAAATAAATCCAGAAAATATTTATTGCGTCAGCATTGCGTCACTATGACGTCAGCAGTCAACGAGGCCGGTCCAGGTCAAACCTGGCCAGTAGGTCCCGCGTGTCAGCGTCATTAGTTTAACTAACTAAATTAATATTAGATTAACTCCTAATCTAGGTTTGACCAGGGCCGGGGCCCACATGGTCAAATGGGTCAAACCCACCGGCGACATGACGCCGGCGAGGCCCGAGACGGCGGCGCGGTCCGGAAACGCAGCACAGGCCACGGTTCGGGGCGCGGATGGCACCGTTGGAACCCTGGGCCTCGTCCGCGTCGGCTGGTGCTAGAGGGGTCGCCGGAGACGACCTAAATCGACGGCGGTGTCCGCTTCCGCGGCAGCCGGAGTTTGGGCGCCGACCGATTCGACGGTACGGTGCACTACGGGAGGAACTGGTGGGTGCTGCGTGCTCCTGGGGAAGTACTGAACACGGGGACACGCTCAGGTGCAAGCAATGGCGTCAGTAGCCGCGGTGGCGCCATGGCCGGCGGTAGTGAGGTCTCGGGCTCGACGGAAGCGACAGCCAGAGGGGGCAAACGAGCACGGGGAGAGAGGGGTTCGACGTAGTGGCTCACTGCGGTTGTAGGGGGCGTCAAAGTGGGCTCGGGGAAGCACGGACGGCGTCATGGCGTTGCCAGCGATCTCGGTGACCGGAGGGAGAAGAAGGCGATGCAGGCGGCAATGCAGGGCGGCTGAGCTCACGTGACTCATCGAGGAGGAAGAGGGCGTCTTGGCGGAGCTTCTTGGTGCGTAGGCGTGGTATGGGGTGGCCGGTGGCCGCGGCAGCAGCGAGCGGCGGCGATGAGCACGCTCGGGCGCGAGAGGGAGAGAGAGCAGAGAGGGGAGAGGCACGGGAGAGAGTGAGAGCGGTCCAGGGGGGTGCGTGGCATCCTCGGGGCGACGGGGAGACAGGCAGAGAGGCAGGAGGTGGCCTGGGCGTGTGCCCACGCGCTCCGGCCACGCGCCTGCGTCCTACTGTCCAAGGAGGAAGACGACAGGGATGGCTGCGGTGGTGGGCTGGGCTGCTACAGTAGAAGGCCAGGTAAGTGGGCTGCCAGGTGAGCGCCAGGTAGTCCTTCTCTCTCTCTCTCTCTCTTTTATTTTAATTACTGTTTTCTATTTATTCTGTAAACTTTAGGGCTTATTAAAAATACTTAAACAGACCCAAAAATCATGAAACTACACAATGCCACTTGTTGGAATATAACCAACAGCAAACATTTTAGTTTATGATTATTTGAGCATTTAAAATATTTAATAGCATTTAGATGCCCAAATGCAAATAGAGTATGATTTAATCCAGAGCCCAAATATGTCATGGAAAATGTGCATCACCTCTGGTTACTGTGTCACATCCCTAGTTCTGGTTTGACCTAGACTAGCTAGTCAGTTGTGCATCATGTTTAAATTTCATTTAAATTTGAAATGAGGATTTGTGAAACCCTCAGAATCATTTCTGGAAATGACCCAAATAAAAATTGCTCCAAAAGGGTCCAAGAAAATACTCATGTTTCTCTCTGAAAATACTGGACAAAGATAAAAATCGAACCATTATTTTTGGGAGCTCATAAGTATTTATTTTGGCCATTTGGAATTAATGCATAATTATTTGCATTGGATATATAAATGTTATATATATATTATATGTCCAAAAATTATGCCATTTGTTGAGGAGCTCTGGAATAATACCTCTAGTTCCTACAAAAAATAGCATAAGAAAATAAAATGATTTGGTATTCTTATTAAATCAAACAAATGTGAGATAAATAGAAAACAACAGAATTAAGGAAACGAAACTTACCTGGGCCACTTGCTGGCCTAGCTCTGGCCGGCCCATTTCTGTTCTGGCCCAGCCCACCTCCTGCCGACGCCAGTCGTCGTCCTCCTGGCGCCAGGAGGACGAGAGGCACGCGCTCGTCGCCCGCGCGCATGGGCGCCACGACACCAGCTCGCCTGCCTGCCTCCTCCTCGCCGCCTGGATGTTTCGCGCGACGCCACGCGCCGCCCCGACCCCCTCTCACTCTCCCCCGTGTTCCTCCTCTCCTCTGTATCTCTCTCGCGAGCGCCACCGAACGAGCCGTCGCCGAAGCTCACCGCCGACGCGCTCCCCGCCTCCCCCTAGCCTCTCCGACATGCGCAGGAGCTCCGCCTCCTCGCTCTGAAGCTCTCCGTCAAGCCACGCGTCGTCGGACGCCCCGTGGAGCCTTCACCGCCATCGTCTTCATCATCGGCCGCCGGAGATCGTCCCCGCCGCCACGCCGTCGTCCGACCTTCCCCGAGCTCGCTGAAGACGCCACCGGAACCGCAGTGAGCTCCTGCCCCGTCCCCCTCTCTCCGTTTCTTCGTTCTCGCGCCGTAGCTCCCGTTCCCCACCACGGCCGTAACACCTCGCCGCCGTCCATGTCACCGCCGTCGTGCTAGTTGCCGTAGCTCACGCCCGAGCACGCCAACGTGCTCAGCTGCCTCCCAGCAAGCCAACGCCACTGCCCGCAGCCCCTGCCGTGCACCACAGCTCTATGCGCGCACTTGGCCGAACTCCGGCCACCGCCTCGAGCTCGTTTCCGGCGAGCTCCGGCACCCCCGCAGCCTCCCGTTTGTTCCAAACGACGCGGACGAGCTCTAGCTCCTCGTCCGTGGTCTCCGCCGCCTAATTGGTCGCCGGAGGGCGATTCCCGTGCCCCTCCGCCGCGTTCGCCCTCGCCGGCGGCTAAACGCCGGCGGGATTGACCGGGTCAACCCCGCTAACTAACCCCCCCCCCCCCCTGGGACACTGAAATGTGGGGCCCGGGTCTGCTAATTTTCAGTTTATGATTAGTTTAAAAATTAATTAACTCTGTTAATTAGCCATGACACTGACGCGTGGACCCCACACGTCAGGTTTGACCTGGTCAGCCACGTTGACTCGCTGACGTCACGCTGACATCAGGCTGACGCAATTTTTTTTTTCTGGAATTAGTTTAATTCAATTAAATCAGGAAATTCCAAAAAATTAGCCAAACTTCAAAAAATCATAGAAATTCAACCGTAACTCAGATTGAAATAAGTTATATATGAAAAATTATCAGAAAAATGCAATCTATCCATTTGTGCCAGCTTCATGCATGATAAACCAACTTATACCTACTGTATAAGTGAAACACTAAAATGGCATATATAAGAGCTTAACTTGGAGTTGCATTTGAATTCTTGATTCAAATGGACTTCAACCAAATGAATGCTAGCTGCATTAGCTCAAACAGCATCACATCTACATGCCATGATCATGCATCATATTGTTACATATGCTTGTGTTTTGATTGTTGGCACCGTTCCTTCTCGATAGGTCCTGCTCCGGAGAGTGCTCGAGAGTACCTGTCTATGAAGCAGTGCCTTCCTTGTTGATCTACCAGGCAAGCAAACCCCCTTGTTCATTCTGATACAATCCTACTCTCTCGCTCCTGCTCTCAGTTGTTGCATTAGGACAACAATGATTCATCTGCTACTTTGTGCTGCGGTAGTTGAACCCATTCCTCTGCATGACCTGTCATTGCCACAGTAAATAGTTAAAACCCACTAGCATGTGTAGGAGTTGATTGAGCCCATGTTTTGTTCCTACCATGCTATGCCTGCTATTGCTTAGAGTTGTGTCAGGTCTGATTCATTTGGAATGAATTGGAGTGTTACAATATGTTCTGATGCTGAGAGTGAAGTGTGCGAACACGATTTGGTAAAGGTAGCGGTGAGAGGCCATGTAGGAGTACATGGTGGGTTGTCTCACTGGAACCGTCCTTAAGCACTGAGTTCTATGTATGTTGTCCAATGACTCGATACTACCACACGTTTGGATCCTTAATTGACTCTCTCGACTTATTAACCAACTTGATCTCTATCCAGGAGTCGCAACTAGTTTCTGGTGTTTGTAGGTAGTGCTATTTTTCTACCAAGTGTCACCCGGTAGGGTGGGCTTGGGACAGACTAGGCACACGTGGCCTGGTGTACCGAGTGGCACCCGGATGGTGGGCTCGGGAACCCTGCACGCATCGTTTGGGGCCGTGAGCGACACCCCGGCCGGATCTCCTTGCGGATGGAACCCGAATAGGCGATAAACCTGGGCTAGAGTCTTGTGTGGTTAGTCAGGTCGTGGCCGACACCCTCGCCAGGCTTCCGCTTGAAGGTTGCCGAGATACATGACGTGTACATGGCGGTAAGTGGCGAGAGCGTGTGTGAAGAAGTACACCCCTGCAGGGTTAACATGATATATTCGAATAGCCGGGTCCGCGGATATGGACTTCTTGGATGCTTACATGGTACATAGACAACTTGAAGTGGATACTCTAAAATGCTCAAGACAAGTGTGAGTGCTATGGATGGCCTTCTCGTTGGGAGACGGGGATGAATCCATAGTAGTGTACTGTGTGGTGATTAGTGGACTCGTGTACGCCATATCACCTCAAAGAAGCTCTGGTAGTCGTAGAACAGGATAGCCACAGAGTCAAAGCTGGCTTGCTGCAACTAAACCCCACATTACCCTCTTGATACAAATGCATGTATGATAGGATCTGATGTAAGTCTTGCTGAGTACCTTTGTACTCATGTTGCTTTATTTATGTTTTTGCAGCGGAGACTTCGGTCTTACTAGTGTTCTCGTGGACTTCGACAAGTAGCTTGTACCTCACCTATGATCTTGATCAGATATGGTAGTTAGTCAGGCTCTTCAGCCTTTTTCATTTGTAGATGTCTGTACCCAGACATGTAATGCTTCCGCTTGTTGCTTGTGTGCTCTGAATGTTGGGTCATGTGACCCCTGTTTGCAATAAATGCTATGATGGCTCTTTGAGCCTTATCTATATGAGTTGTTGAGTTATGCTGTGATGCCATGTTGTACAGCACATACTTGCATGTTATGCGTACGTGTAATGTGTATTGCTATGTGTGGGATCTTACTATCTAGTTGTTTATCCTTAGTAGCCTCTCTTACCGGGAAATGTCTCCTAGTGCTTCCACTGAGCCATGGTAGCGTGCTACTGCTCCGGAACACTTAGGCTGCCCGGCATGTGTCCTTCTTCGTTCCTGTGTCTGTCCCTTTGGGGAAATGTCACGCGATGAATACCGGAGTCCTGCTAGCCCGCTACAGCCCGTTTCACCGGAGTCATGTTAGCCCAGTGCTACATCCTGGATTCACTCGCTGATGACCGACACGTTCGATGCTGGGTCATGGATGCCTGTCCCTGTAAGTTTGTGCCACTTTTGGTTTACGACTAGCCATGTCAGCCCGGGCTCCTTATCATATGGATGCTAGCGACACTATCATATACGTGTGCCAAAAGGCACAAACGGTCCCGGGCAAAGGTAAGGCGACACCCGTGGGGATACCGTGCGTGAGGCCGCAAAGTGATATGAGGTGTTACATGCTAGATCGATGTGGCATTGAGTCGGGGTCCTGACAGCTTTGGTATCAGAGCCTGACTGCCTGTAGGATTACCAAGCCAAACTGGTCGAAGTTGAGTCTAGAAATTCTTTAGTTATGTAAGGGAATTGATTGTGGGAAGGAACGTAAGGCTCTTTTTACTCCTTATACCTCATGGCCTTCTGATCTGAGTCATCCTATCTTTCCTGCGGGGTTAAGGAACTAGGCTTCTCTTTCGTCTATCAGGATCACGTGTTACTACTCCGTAGTCCCATAGGATTGGTCGGTCAGAGTCATATCCCAGTTTCGAGTACTTCCGGAGTAACCTGTTTAGTACTATCTCAGAACCTAGAGTGATGATGTTGAGTATGTTACTACCCCATTTTAGCAGGATGTCTCATTCTGAGCATTTTACTGCCGTTATGCTGCCGGAATTGCCCGAGGAGTTTGAGAGATACTAATTTCCTTGTCCTACATTCTGTAGCCTATAGTTGATGCTGATTCCGTCCTTCGTTTCGTTTCTCAGGATGTCATCAGCTAAGCGAAGTTCTGTTGCTCGTAGCCAGAACCACGGAGATGGTAGGGATGAGGATCCTCCCGACCAGCCTTCGTTGACAAAATTCATGTTAGAGATGGAGAGGAACAAGCGTGAGTCTAACCGCTTGTTGGCACGTATCGAGGAGAACACCGCACATCGGTTCAAAGGGTCTGCGACCATTCATGACTTCATCCGCTTGCACCCACCCACCTTTCATCATTCTATTGAGCCACTCGATGCAGATGACTGGCTCCGTAGCATCACTCATAAGCTGCGTTCCGCGAACGTAGCTGAAGATGACAAGGTCACCTATGCCACATACCACCTGGAAGGTCCTGCTAGTCTTTGGTGGCAGAACTATGAGTCTATGCTTCCAGCTGGCCAGATTCCTACCTGGAGGGATTTCACTGAGGCTTTCCACGAGCATCACATTCCTCAGGCCCTCCTTGATCGCAAGAGAGAAGAGTTCTGTAGCTTCACCCAGAGTAAGATGGCTGTTGATGCTTACAGCCGAGAGTTTGAGAACCTCGCCCGTTATGCCACAGAAGAGGTGTCCACAGACACCAAGAAGCAGGCTAGGTTCCGGAAGGGTCTCAACCCCAAGTTGCGTCGTGATCTCCACCTGCATCATTGTGATACATTCCAAGCTCTTGTAAACAAGGCCATTAATGCAGAGACAGCACAACTCACTTACGACAAGTCTCGTAAGCACACCCGTGATTTGGGATCTTCCTCCGGTTCTGGTTCTCAGAAGCGCCGAATTTGGGTTCCAAACTCCGCTCTTCCACCCGGATATACACCGAGACCATCTTATGTGGCACCTTGTCCAGTTCAGCAGTATGCTCCACCCAGGCCTATTGGTGGACCGCCTGCCAATGTGGGTCCACGTTCTACCTCCAAGATTTGTTACAAGTGCGGAGAGCCAGGCCACATTGCCCGTATTTGCACTCAGACTAGAGTTGCTCCACCCCAGCCCGAGAAGTCTGTTGGCCATGGTAAGCCATCACGCAAGATGATTAGTGCCAGGTCAGCTCACCCTGAACTTGGACTTGTGCATCACGTCTCAGCTAAAGATGCTCATGATGATCCAGATGTCGTTCTTCGTACACTCCTTGTCAACTGTCATCCAGCATCGGTTCTGTTTGATACTGGAGCGTCTCATTCCTTCATTTCTGAAAGCTATGCCCGCTTGCACGACATGTCATTTTGTGATATGCCCTCCCCGCTACTTGTTCAAACTCCTGGATCCAAATGGCAAACCTCTAGGATAAGTTATGGCAATGAAATCCATGTTGACAGACTTGTATTCCTTGCTTCCTTGATATCTCTCAAGTCTTCGGATATTAACATCATCTTGGGTATGGACTGGATGATAGCTCATCATGCCAAGATTGATTGTTTCACCAGAGTCTCAAGTATATATTCACCCAACCAGATTTGAACCTTAGGCAAAGACGTTGGTTGGAGTTGATCTCAGATTATGATCTAGGGATTACCTACACCCCAGGCAAAGCTAATGTCATGGCTGATGCGCTAAGTCGTATCCTATTGCAACAATCTCATGTTGCAGCAGGGTCAACCACTTCTCCATGAGGAATTCTGTAAGCTTAACCTTCACATTGCTCCTCACGGATTCCTTTCTACCTTGGTGGCGAAGCCTACTATTGTGGATCGTATCATAGAAGTCCAGAAACATGATACGGGAATCTCCCGAATCAAGAAAAATATCTCCAAGGGAGTAGCTGGTTGTTTCTCTATGGATGAACGAGGTGTTGTTTACTTTGGGAATCGCTTGGTGGTTCCCAAGAGTCAGCAGATGCAACAATTGATTCTTAAGGAGGCGCATGAATCCCCTCTCATGATTCATCCCGGTAGTACTAAGATGTTTCAGGACCTACGCCAGAGGTTCTGGTGGACTAGGATGAAGAGAGAAATCGCCGACTTCGTTGCTAATTGTGACGTTTGTCGTCGCGTTAAGGCGAGCATCAGAGACCTGCTGGCACCCTTCAGCCTCTAGCCATTCCTGAGTGGAAATGGGATAAAGTTGGTATGGACTTCATCACCGGCTTTCCCAGGACCAAGAAAGGGAATAATGCTATCTTCGTAGTCATTGATCGTCTATCCAAAGTGGCGCACTTCCTTCCTGTTCGAGAGAGTATCACTGCTAGTCAGCTCGCTGACTTATATATTTCTCGAATAGTGTCACTTCATGGTGTTCCACTAGAGATCAATTCAGACCGTGGCAGTCTTTTCACTTCTCATTTCTGGGAGAGTTTCCAAACTGCCATGGGAACCCATCTTTCCTTCAGTACCGCTTTCCACCCTCAATCAAGTGGTCAGGTGGAACGGGTCAACCAAATTCTCGAAGACATGCTTAGAGCTTGCGTTATCTCATTCGGTATGGATTGGGAGAAATGTCTTCCTTTTGCCGAGTTTGCTTATAACAATAGCTATCAATCCAGTCTCAAGAAAGCTCCTTTTGAGATTCTCTATGGACAAAGATGTCAAACACCGTTGAACTGGTCAGAAACCGGTGAAAGACAATTCTTTGGACCGGACATGATCCAGGAGGCAGAAGAGCAAGTTCGCATCATTCGTGAGAATTTGAAAACAGCCCAGTCTCGTCAAAAGAGCCAGTATGATCGTCATCATAAGGATATGACTCATGAAGTTGGCGACAAAGCTTACCTTCGGGTTACTCCTTTGAAGGGTACCCATCGATTCGGTATCAAGGGCAAGTTGGCTCCTCGTTACATTGGTCCTTTTCGCATTCTCGCTAAACGAGGAGAGGTTGCCTACCAGTTGGAACTACCCCCACATCTTTCCAGAGTTCATGATGTCTTCCACGTCTCCCAACTCAGGCGTTGCTTCTCGGATCCTATCCGCGGAGTGGACCGTGAAACGCTTGATCTCCAAGATAACCTCACATACCGAGAGTACTCGGTTCGCATTCTTGATCAAGCAGAGCGCGTCACCCGATGTCATAACATCAGGTTTCTCAAGGTTCAGTGGTCTCATCATTCCGAGAGAGAAGCTACTTGGGAGCGAGAAGATCGTCTTCTACTGGAGTACCCCACTTTCTTTCCGTTGACCCCTGAATCTCGGGACGAGATTCTTTCAAGTGGGGGCGAGTTGTCACATCCCTAGTTCTGGTATGACCTAGACTAGCTAGTCAGTTGTGCATCATGTTTAAATTTCATTTAAATTTGAAATGAGGATTTGTGAAACCCTCACAATCATTTCTGGAAATGACCCAAATAAAAATTGCTCCAAAAGGGTCCAAGAAAATACTCATGTTTCCCTCTGAAAATACTGGATAGAGATAAAAATCAAACCATTATTTTTGGGAGCTCATAAATATTTATTTTGGGCATTTGGAATTAATGCATAATTATTTGCATTGGATATATAAATGTTATATATATATATATATTATATGTCCAAAAATTATGCCATTTGTTGAGGAGCTCTGGAATAATACCTCTAGTTCCTACAAAAAATGGCATAAGAAAATAAAATGATTTGGTATTCTTATTAAATCAAACAAATGTCAGATAAATATAAAACAACAGAATTAAGGAAAAGAAACTTACCTGGGCCACTTGCTGGCCTGGCTCTGGCCAGCCCATTTCTGTTTTGGCCCAGCCCACCTCCTGCCGAAGCCAGTCGTCGTCCTCCTGGCGCCAGGAGGACGAGAGGCACGTGCTCGTCGCCCGCGCGCATGGGCGCCACGCCACCAGCTCGCCTGCCTGCCTCCTCCTTGCCGCCTGGATGTTTCGCACGACGCCACGCGCCGCCCCGACCCCCTCTCACTCTCCCCCGTGTTCCTCCTCTCCTCTGTCTCTCTCTCGCGAGCGCCACCGAATGAGCCGTCGCCGAAGCTCACCGCCGACGCGCTCCCCGCCTCCCCCTCGCCTCTCCGACACGCGCAGGAGCTCCGCCTCCTCGCTCTGAAGCTCTCCGTCAAGCCACGCGTCGCCGGACGCCCCGTGGAGCCTTCACCGCCATCGTCTTCATCATCGGCCGCCGGAGATCGTCCCCGCCGCCACGCCGCCGTCCAACCTTCCCCGAGCTCGCCGAAGACGCCACCGGAACCGCAGTGAGCTCCTGCCCCGTCCCCCTCTCTCCGTTTCTCCGTTCTCGCGCCGTAGCTCCCGTTCCCCACCACGGCCGTAACACCTCGCCGCCGTCCATGTCGCCGCCATCGTGCTAGTTGCCGTAGCTCACGCCTGAGCACGCCAACGTGCTCAGCTGCCTCCCAGCAAGCCAACACCGCTGCCCGCAGCCCCTGCCGTGCACCACAGCTCTGTGCGCGCACTTGGCCGAACTCCGGCCACTGCCTCGAGCTCGTTTCCGGCGAGCTCCGGCAACCCCGCAGCCTCCCGCTTGTTCCAAACGACGCGAACGAGCTCCAGCTCCTCGTCCGTGGTCTCCGCCGCCTAAATGGACGCCGGAGGGCGATTCCCGTGCCCCTTCGCCGCGTTCGGCCTCGCCGGCGGCTAAACGCCGGCGGGATTGACCGGGTCAACCCTGCTAACTAACCCCCCCCCCCCCCCCCCTATGACACTGACATGTGGGGCCCGGGTCTGCTAATTTTTATTTTATGATTAGTTTAAAAATTAATTAACTCTGTTAATTAGCCATGACACTGACGCGTGGACCCCACACGTCAGGTTTGACCTAGTCAGCCACGTTGACTCGTTGACGTCACGCTGACGTCAGGCTGACGCAATTATTTATTTTCTGGAATTAGTTTAATTCAATTAAATCAAGAAATTCCAGAAAATTAGCCAAACTTCAAAAAATCATAGAAATTCAACCGTAACTCAGATTGAAATAAGTTATATATGAAAAATTATCAGAAAAATGCAATCTATCCATTTGTGCCAGCTTCATGCATGAAAAACCAACTTATACCTACTGTATAAGTGAAACACTAAAATGGCATATATAAGAGCTTAACTTGGAGTTGCATTTGCATTCTTGATTCAAATGGACTTCAACCAAATGAATGCTAGCTGCATTAGCTCAAACAGCATCACATCTACATGCCATGATCATGCATCATATTGTTGCATATGCTTGTGTTTTGATTGTTGGCACCGTTCCTTCTTGATAGGTCCTACTCCGGAGAGTGCTCGAGAGTACCTGTCTATGAAGCAGTGCCTTCCTTGTTGATCTACCAGGCAAGCAAACCCCCTTGTTCATTCCAATACAATCCTACTCTCTCGCTTCTGCTCTCAGTTATTGCATTAGGACAACAACGATTCATCTGCTACTTTGTGCTGCGGTAGTTGAACCCATTCCTCTGCATGACCTGTCATTGCCACAGTAAATAGTTAAAACCCACTAGCATGTGTAGGAGTTGATTGAGCCCATGTTTTGTTCCTACCATGCTATGCCTGCTATTGCTTAGAGTTGTGTCAGGTCTGATTCATTGGGAATGAATTGGAGTGTTACAATATGTTCTGATGCTGAGAGTGAAGTGTGTGAACACGATTTGGTAAAGGTAGCGGTGAGAGGCCATGTAGGAGTACATGGTGGGTTGTCTCACTGGAACCGTCCTTAAGCACTGAGTTCTATGTATGTTGTCCAATGACTCGATAATACCACACATTGGGATCCTTAATTGACTCTCTCGACTTATTAACCAACTTGATCTCTATCCAGGAGTCGCAACTAGTTTCTGGTGTTTGTAGGTAGTGCTATTTTTCTACCAAGTGGCACCCGGCAGGGTGGGCTTGGGACACACTAGGCACACGTGGCCTGGTGTACCGAGTGGCACCTGGATGGTGGGCTCGGGAACCCTGCACACATCGTTTGGGGCCGTGAGCGACACCCCGGCCGGATCTCCTTGCGGATGGAACCCGAATAGGCGATAAACCTGGGCTAGAGTCTTGTGTGGTTAGTCAGGTCGTGGCCGACACCCTCTCCAGGCTTCCGCTTGAAGGTTGCCGAGATACATGACGTGTACATGGCGGTAAGTGGCGAGAGCGTGTGTGAAGAAGTACACCCCTGCAGGGTTAACATGATCTATTCGAATAGTCGGGTCCGCGGATATGGACTTCTTGGATGCTTACATGGTACATAGACAACTTGAAGTGGATACTCTAAAATGCTCAAGACAAGTGTGAGTGCTATGGATGGCCTTCTCATAGGGAGACGGGGATGAATCCATAGTAGTGTATTGTGTGGTGATTAGTGGACTCGTGTACGCCATATCACCTCAAAGAAGCTCTGGTAGTCGTAGAACAGGATAGCCACAGAGTCAAAGCTGGCTTGCTGCAACTAAACCCCACATTACCCTCTTGATACAAATGCATGTATGATAGGATCTGATGTAAGTCTTGCTGAGTACCTTTGTACTCATGTTGCTTTATTTATGTTTTTGCAGCGGAGACTTCGGTCTTACTAGTGTTCTCGTGGACTTCGACAAGTAGATTGTACCTCAGCTATGATCTTGATCGGATATGGTAGTTAGTCAGGCTCTTCAGCCTTTTTCATTTGTAGATGTCTGTACCCAGACATGTAATGCTTCCGCTTGTTGCTTGTGTGCTCTGAATGTTGGGTCATGTGACCCCTGTTTGCAATAAATGCTATGATGGCTCTTTGAGCCTTATCTATATGAGTTGCTGAGTTATGCTGTGATACCATGTTGTACAGCACATACTTGCATGTTATGCGTACGTGTAATGTGTATTGCTATGTGTGGGATCTGACTATCTAGTTGTTTATCCTTAGTAGCCTCTCTTACCGGGAAATGTCTCCTAGTGCTTCCACTGAGCCATGGTAGCGTGCTACTGCTCCGGAACACTTAGGCTGGCCGGCATGTGTCCTTCTTCGTTCCTGTGTCTGTCCCTTCGGGGAAATGTCACGCGATGAATACCAGAGTCCTGCTAGCCCGCTATAGCCCGGTTCACCGGAGTCCTGTTAGCCCAGTGCTACAGCCTGGATTCACTCGCTGATGACCGACACGTTCGATGCTGGGTCATGGATGCCTGTCCCTGTAAGTTTGTGCCACTTTTGGTTTGCGACTAGCCATGTCAGCCCGGGCTCCTTATCATATGGATGCTAGCGACACTATCATATACGTGTGCCAAAAGGCGCAAACGGTCCCGGGCAAAGGTAAGGCGACACCCGTGGGGATACCGTGCGTGAGGCCGCAAAGTGATATGAGGTGTTACATGCTAGATCAATGTGGCATTGAGTCGGAGTCCTGACATACTGTTTATAGCATTTTCCAAGAATGATGAACATTTTTGAAAGCCATGTGGAATTACTGGAAATATTTTGGTTGAACCTAGTGAATTCCTTAATGCTAGGGTTTAGGCAATCCCCTTTTCAAGTTTCTGAGAATTTTAAACATGATGCACAGATGAAGGCTAGCCTAGAGCATACCAGAACTAGGGATGTGACAGCTCACCCCTACTAAACAATAATCTCGTCCCGAGATTCAAGGCGTAGGGAAAGATGAAGGGGAAATGCAAACTAACACAATCTTCACGATCCAGGTTTGCACTTCATAAGAACGTTGATTCAGTCACCATCATTGACTCGATGTCTTGCTCTGAGAACTACAACTAACATGACAAGGAGAGGAAAAGAAAAACTCTAGAAGAATCGATCTTCTTGAAGATCGAACAACTCAGGATTAACTCACATGATGAGACATAGCAACATCTCTCAAGCTGAGACACGAAGCACACATCTAGAGGAATGGAGTTAAATAGATGGCAAAGGTTCACTTGGTAGACAACAATTCCACACTTGAGAGGGTGGTGAACAGTTGTCAACGTAGCAAGGATTTGAGTTGCCATGATACCATAACGAGATAACTTAGAGGAGGATGACTCGTAGAATTATTCCTTAAGTGGCAAAAAGAATTACTTTTGATTCAGAGATCAATAAAATTCTCTATACCAGCCTAAGGCAAATCTCGAGCGATCGTTTGGAGGAGTTCGGTAGAATGGCATACTCGGACTAGATGGACGATGTGGATTACCTTGTTGAAAACAACACAAGGGGTGATTTTAGTAACTGGGGAAAAAGCTCAATAGTAGAGAGTGAGTCCACTGTTTTGAAAAGTTATAGCATAATCGAGGAAGCTGAGAGCAATCCCAGTTAGTGCCGATGATAACACCTAGCGCTTGTGTGTGCTCTCAAGAACTTGAGCATTTCCATATTCATCAAGGTTTTACCAATTCCCGTGTCAAGGGTCCTGGCGACACAACACACTACCATGATGAATAGTGATGGATGATGCAGATGCAAAGGAAGACAAACACTTTCTCAGATTTTACATTAGCAATGCCAAGGAAACAAAATCTGGATGATCGACCGAGAGACATTTAGCACTCCGCTTCTAACGTTCTCCTTGATGTGCTAGCATATCCCATTCATTGAAATGGTTTGGTAACTAGACCATCAAGTAAAAGGTCGGACTTCGGGAGCACAAGAATTCATAAGGAACAATTGTTGGAGTAAATTCTACGAAATCCTTATGGGGAGGTGGCCAACTTTCTCAATCAGGACACTACAGTAATAGGTCTTCCGGCTGGGTGTATTGGCCACGACATCCTCTTTACCGGTTACAGACAGACCAATTTTATAGTTCTTGGGAGATGTTCCAATCATCATATCTGCCTGAGATTCAGATCTGGTTGGTGTCAGAATATTCTAGACACATCGAGTCTAGAAAGAAAAATGAAAGTTTGCAACACAAATCGACGAGATGACGTTGCGAGATTCTCTGGGGATGAACTGCGGTAGCAAGCGCCAAAACACGAGCTGGTTCTGCTACACACCTGCGAACACACTGTCGTAGACAAGCGTGACCACGTGGCAGTCTTATAATAAAATACTACCGAGTTCAGGTGGGGAACCATAATCGAGGATATTGAAGTCCTTGCATAAGGCATGCTCTTAAGAAGGAACTTCTTCTCCTTGAACAAATCAATCTGTGGCTTGGTGTGCTAGGGATACATATGGAATGAAGGTTGCGAGCCTGTCAAACCATAGCATACTTCGCACATGCATGACAGACTTGAGATGGTTCCAGAGGAGGCAACATTGACTTTCTCGAATTCACGGCGGTAACTTGCATCAAATGCACATGAATTAGAGGAGGTCACTTCTTTCATCCGAACATATGCTTCATGCACGGGACATGAAGATAATGCTTATAAAAGTTTCCAACACTAGCTTGATGTTCAACATGAATCATGGAGGAGATAAAATACTGCTGATGGGCTCAACAGCAACTCATCGAAATTTCCATATCACTGGACTTCCACCATTATGTGAACAATGTGATAGTATTGGTCAGACCATAAGATATAATGGTGTATGCTCGAGGGATCAACCACGAGTAAGACAACATTATGAACATCGTTGGTTCTGATTTGATTTGACGATAGCCCATACTCAAATCAAAGATTGGGTAAGATGATAGGTCCATAAACTGATCACGGGGGTCAATAGATGAAAATACCATCTTTCTTCAACACACATACAAGATATCCCTTGGAATGAACTGAGTTGGACAAGCTTTTATCTTCCAACTCTCCAAGTTGAATGTATAGCTTAACCAACTAGCTCAGGGGTATCCAACACGGATTCTTGGAGAAAGGGTGGTTTATAGGAATAAACCAACTTGATCACGAGCTCAACATAGCGGTCAGGTGACGACCTGTTGATACTTCCGAGAAGATATTCCGAAAATCACAAACCACCGGTATGTTTCTAAGCTCAAGATCAATCTTGCTTTTCAGGGCAAGGCGATATGATCAAATAAGTAAGGATTGATACATTCCTAACTCATTGATTGAAGAGTGCGCCGGAATATGGACTAGGTAGCACAATCACTCTTAGAATGCTAAGAATGAGATTATTGTCCATTTACTACCAAGCAACATGGCTGCTAGGATTATTGATTTCACACATCATAGTTCACCTGTCGGCGTTCCGGTTGCAACAACACGGGAACCGAGAAATGAAAAAGGATAGTGAGAAGTATCACTGCATCAATAATTCACAAGAGCTGGTGCAATTCTCATGAAAATCCTGACATAAAGGGGGTAATACTCCAGGGTAGAACAGAATCAAAAGCTGGATTGGCATTTTGATCTGCGAAATACAACTGCTTTGTCCCAATCCTGGATAAGGACGAGGTACTAGAGTTTGTTTCTCCTAGTCATTCCGGAATAGAATGGCTTGATGGACCACAAGAATAATGGCATCGATGAACGAATGCACACATACTCTTGACTATCAATTGATAGACGAAGTCAGAAGACAACTAAAGAGGGACAACCCAAAAGAACATATGATTTTCTGAGTTGTGGATGCATGGACTAGCATATCGAACAAGTTCAACATATTTCTTCCAGATAACCCATGCAGAAAGGTTGAACTGGCAGAGTCACAATATAGAGAGAAGAACTCATCAAGAGCACTCTTGTTGTGATCTTTTGGTTCCCGAACTTCTGCCATATTGGTTCATGGTATTGGAAGAAGGATATACCACGAATCTCGAGGACTATCACAAAGGTTACTAATATCCTAAAGGAACTTGTAAATACTATCAACACTGAAGTAAGTAGTGTGAGTCTCGGGTTCAGAAACCCAGGAGTAGAGTGCCTACTAACTAAGTGGCATCACGGGATGCTTTCGAGATTGATGGCCAGAATCATCACACTGGGAACACAAAGCATGGCTAAATTACTAGGTGATACTCTAGACATCTAGGGTCATAATAATAGCTCCAACATATACGTCGAGGCAATAGAGTACCTCAACTCACCGTTTAGTGTGCTTAATCTGGCACAAAGGAACTTTGAAACGGTAGGAAAGGATTTGCAAATGCATCAGATTATTTAGAAACCTGGGATAACTCGGACAGCATAACGGCTGTAAATGCTCAAAAAGGTTTGAGACATTCTGCAAAATAGTGGCATGACCACAAAACATCACAATAACAAGGTTTTGAGATCAACTAACAACACACAGAAGTAGTAGGAACTGAACTGGGGCTTGAATCCAACAATCCTATAAGTCTATGGATTAGTAACACGTCATCCTGATAGATAGATGAGAAGGCCTAGTTCTTAATCCCCGTAGAAGAGAAGAGGTTGACTTAGATCAGAAGGCCATGAGGTATAAGGAGTAAAAAGAGCCTTACGTTCCATCCCACAATCAACTCCCCTACATATAACTAAAGCATTTCTAGACTCAACTTCGACCAGTTTGGCTTGGTAATCCTACAAGCAGTCAAGCTCTGATACCAAAGCTGTCAGGACCCCGACTCAATGTCACATCGATCTAGCATGTAACACCTCATATCACTTTGCGGCCTCACGCACGGTATCCCCACGGGTGTCGCCTTACCTTTGCCCAGGACCGTTTGCGCCTTTTGGCACACGTATATGATAGTGTCGCTAGCATCCATATGATAAGGAGCCCGGGCTGACATGGCTAGTCATAAACCCAAAGTGGCACCAACTTACAGGGACAGGCATCCATGACCCAGCATCGAACGTGTCGGTCATCAGTGAGTGAATTCAGGCTGTAGCACTGGGCTAGCAGGACTTCGGTGAACCGGGCTGTAGAGGGCTAACAGGACTTCGGTATCCATCGCGTGACATTTCCCCGAAGGGACAGACACAGGAACGAAGAACGACACATGCCGGCCAGCCTAAGTGTTCCGGAGCAGTAGCAAGCTACCATGGCTCAGTGGAAGCACTAGGAGACATTTCCCGGTAAGAGAGGCTACTAAGGATAAACAACTAGATAGTCAGATCCCACACATACCAAGCATTTCAATAACATACACACAATATGCTCGATATGTGCAAATACAACATGGCATCACGACATGACTCTACAACTCAAGTATTTTATTCAATAGGCTCCGAGGAGCGAGATATTACAAACATGGGTCTCATGACCCAACAATCAGAGCATACAAGTCAAAACACATGCGGAAGCTTAACATGTCTGAGTACAGACAACTATAAATGAAAAAGGCTGAGAAGCCTGACTAACTACCAGATCCTGCCGAGGGCACAAGATCGTAACTGAGGTAACAAGCTAAACATCGAAGTCCAAGCGGAACTACTAGCGAGACTGAAGTCTCTCTGCAAAAACATAAAATAGGCAAACGTGAGTACAAATGTACCCAGCAAGACTTACATCAGAACTAACTAGATATGCATCATTATCAACAAAGGGGATGGTGGAGTTTGACTGCAGCAAGCCAGCTTTGACTCAGTGGCTATCCTGAACTATGATTGCAAGTAACTCTTTTGAGGTGGCGCACACGAGTCCCCATATTCACCATATCAATACACCACTATGGATCCGCTCTCGTCTCCCTACGAGAATGCCATCCATAGCACTCACGCTTATCTTGCGCATTTTAGAGTATCCACTTTCACTTGTCTATGAACTGTACAAGGGGTCCAAGTTTCCATATCCGAGGAATCCGACTATTCGAATAGATAATGATAACCCTGCAGGGGTGTACTTCTTCACACACGCTCTCGCCACTTATCGCCCTGTACACGTCATGTACCTCGGCAACCTTCAAGCGGAAGCCGGGCGAGGGAGTCGGCCACGACCTGACTAACCATACAAGTCTCTCGTCCAGGTTTATCGCCTATTCGGGTTCCATCCGCAAGGAGATCCGGCCGGGGTGTCGCTCACGGCCCCAAACGATGTGTGCAGGGTTCCCAAGTCCACCATCCGGGTGCCACTTGGTACACCGGGCCACTGTGCCTAGTCTGTCCCAAGCCCACATGTACCGGGTGCCACTTGGTAGACTACTAACCCTACCTACAAACACCAGAAACTAGTTGCAACTCCTGGACAGAGATCAAGTTGATTAATAAGCCGAGAGGGGCCGAGTTACTGGAACCCAATGTGTGGTAGTAGCTGTTCATGGATCACAAACACAGAACTCAGTTCCTGAGGACGGCTGCAATGAGACAACCCACCATGTACTCCTACATGGCCTCTCACCGCTACCTTTACCAAATCGTGTTCACACGCTTAGCTCTCAACAGTAGAACATGTTCACACACCTCCAATTCATCCCCGATGAATCAGACCTGACACAACTCTAAGCAATAGCAGGCATGACAAACAAGCATGAATGAGTAAGGCACATCAGGGCTCAAACAACTCCTACTCATGCTAGTGGGTTTCATCTATTTACTGTGGCAATGACAAGTCATGCAGAGGATAAAGGGGTTCAACTACCGCAGCAAGTAACAGTTGTATCGTTGTTGTCCTAATGCAGTAAAATAGAGCAGGAGCGAGAAAGTGGGATTGTATCGGAATGAACAAGGGGGTTTTGCTTGCCTGGCACGTCTGAAGATAGTATAGTTTCTTCATTGGTGTCATCGAACTCATCGTCTGAACAAGTCTATCGAGAGGGAACAACCACCGACAAACAAAGAAGAAACACAATCAATTCAATGCACAATATGATGCATGATCATGACATGGCAATATGCTGTAATTTGGGCTAATGCAGCTAAGAACAGAAAGGTTTGAGCTTATTTGAACCAAAGATTCAAATTCAAACTCAAACTATGAATTCATAAAGTGCATTATCATGTTTTGATATGAATAGCAAGGTTAAGTTGCTTAAACATGCATGAAACCAGTGCAGATGGATAGATTGTATTTTTCCGATCATTTTTCATATATGACATGTTTCATTTGGAGCTACGGTTGAATTTCTATGAATTTTAGAAGTTTGGAATATTTTCTGGAATTTCCTGTATAAAAATAAATCCAGAAAATATTTATTGCGTCAGCATTGCGGCACTATGACGTCAGCAGTCAACGAGGCCGGTCCAGGTCAAACCTGGCCAGTGGGTCCCACGTGTCAGCGTCATTAGTTTAACAAACTAAATTAATATTAGATTAACTCCTAATCTAGGTTTGACTAGGGTCGGGGCCCGCATGGTCAAATGGGTCAAACCCATCGGCGACATGACGCCGGCGAGGCCCGAGACGGCGGCGCGGTCCGGAAACGCAGCACGGGCCACGGTTCGAGGCGCGGATGGCACCGTTGGAACCCTGGGCCTCGTCCGCGTCGGCAGGTGCTAGAGGGGTCGCCAGAGACGACCTAAATCGACGGCGGTGTCCGCTTCCGCGGCGGCCGGAGTTCGGGCGCCGACCGATTCGACGCTACGGTGCACTACGGGAGGAACTGGTGGGTGCTACGTGCTCCTGGGGAAGTACTGAACACGGGGACACGCCCAGGTGCAAGCAATGGCGTCAGTAGCCGCGGTGGCGCCATGGCCGGCGGTAGTGAGGTCTCGGGCTCGACGGAAGCGACAGCCAGAGGGGGCAAACGAGCACGGGGAGAGAGGGGTTCGACGTAGTGGCTCACTGCAGTTGTAGGGGGCGTCAAAGTGGGCTCGGGGAAGCACGGACGGCGTCATGGTGTTGCCGGCAATCTCGGCGACCGGAGGGAGAAGAAGGCGATGCAGGCGGCGATGGAGGGCGGCCGAGCTCACGTGACTCATCGAGGAGGAAGAGGGCGTCTTGGCGGAGCTTCTTGGCATGTAGAGGGGTATGGGGTGGCCGGTGGTCGTGGCAGCAGCGAGCGGCGGCGATGAGCACGCTCGGGCGCGAGAGGGAGAGAGAGCAGAGAGGGGAGAGGCACGGGAGAGAGTGAGAGCGGTCCAGGGGGGTGCGTGGCATCCTCAGGGCGACGGGGAGACAGGCAGAGAGGCAGGAGGTGGCCTGGGCGTGTGCCCGCGCGCTCCGGCCACGCGCCTGCGTCCTACTGTCCGAGGAGGAAGACGACAGGGATGGCTGCGGTGGTGGGCTGGGCTGCTACAGTAGAAGGCCAGGTAAGTGGGCTGCCAGGTGAGCGCCAGGTAGTCCTTCTCTCTCTCTCTCTTTTATTTTAATTACTGTTTTCTATTAATTCTGTAATCTTTAGGGCTTATTAAAAATACTTAAACAGACCCAAAAATCATGAAACTACACAATGCCACTGGTTGGAATATAACCAACAGCAAACATTTTAGTTTATGATTATTTGAGCATTTAAAATATTTAATAGCATTTAAATGCCCAAATGCAAATAGAGTATGATTTAATCCAGAGCCCAAATATGTCATGGAAAATGTGCATCACCTCTGGTTACTGTTTCCAGCATTTTCCCAGAATGATGAACATTTTTGAAAGCCATTTGGAATTACTGGAAATATTTTGGTTGAACCTAGTGAATTCCTTAATGCTAGGGTTTAGGCAATCCCCATTTCAAGTTTCTGAGAATTTTAAACATGATGCACACATGAAGGCTAGCCTAGAGCATACCAGAACTAGGGATGTGACACGATGATTTTTGGGATAGCCAACACCCCAACTCTCTTCTGTTCACACCAATCCAACAAATTCCTCAGTCCCGAGCTCCAACTAAAGTTCAAATGGGCTATGAAGAAATTCATGCCACCCCTTCCATCCATGAAGAGATTTCAGCCACCAGAGCTGATGAAAATGCTGCTGAAGAAATGGAGGCCCAGGATGCAAATGAAGCATAAGCTGATATTCCTGAGCCTGCGGCTCCAGAAATTGACATGCCGAAGGTTATTCTTTAGATTACTGACACTCCTCAGCCTTAGCCGAAGAATCCATTCTCCAAAACTCCGAAGTTCAAGGATGATGCCTTCTTCAATGAGTATGTATTCTTCACTGATTATAATCCATATGACTCTGCTCGTCTCAGGAGAAAGCGATTTTGGACAGCTAGCCAAGAAAATTTCTATTCTTCAGTGCTCTTCAACAATGACAAAGTCTTCGACTATGAGCATATTCCTCGTGTGGATATGGAATCACTGCCTTGATTCGTGCCTGTCCTCGCTTCCATTCATGATGCTTGCTTGCTCAATTTCTGCACTGACATCTACGATTGGAATGTAGAACTCATTCTTCAATTCTACGTGACGCTGCACATCACAGGCAATGCTAAAGATGTCAACTCTTGGGTATTGTACTAGATGATAAAGAACACACACTATAAGGCACCGGCAACTTAATTGCTTCATGCCATACCTGTCAGTCCTCCCCCAGAAGGTGCGCATCTGATCTACTCTAAAACTGAGCTGTCAGATCATTTCATGCAAGTGCTGATGAAGCCATTGAAGCCTGGAGAAGCCCCAAGGACCAAATTCCTCGTGAAGGAATTGCAATATGTGACAAGGACGGTCTATCGCATTCTGACGAAGACATTGAGTCCAATCAAAGGCCACGACTCGAATGATGAAGAAGTCATTGGCATCATGAAGAATCTGCTTTTCAACATCATGCACGGTATTCCCGTGAACTATCATGATTTCTTCATGAGGACTTTGGCAAACATTGCAATGTCCCCATTTGAGCTGAAGCCTTACGCTCCTTGGATTATGAAATTCCTCAGATCAAGGTCTTCACTCAACTTCAAAGTTGATACACTCAACCATGGCAGCTACTTGCTCCCGATTGAAGTCCTCAAACAGACATTTTCCTCAGCTGATGAAAAGGGCAAGGCCACTACTGTAATAGATGAGGGCATTCGACCATTGGATGGACAGTTTCGCAAAGCTGCTTCATATTCCACCAATGATGACTCTGCTACTCATGATACTACCTCTAATGCATCCAAGCAAAGTCCTCAGGCAATAGCTCCAAGGGTGATGACTGACCGTGAGCTTCTCCTCAGTCTTCATCAAAAGGTGGATCACAATCACAAATGGGCAAAACGTCAGTTTGGTTCAATTCTTCACAACATGACTGCCACATATAATTCAGTGAAGAAGAACCATTACTACCTAAATGTAGTTTTTGATCGCACCTGGGCTATATTGTCTCACCTCTACAGTGATGAGGATCTCAAGCAGATGGGCTTCAAGCAGGACTTGGGCTGGGCTAAGCCCCCACCGAAGAAATTCAAGAAAGTTGTTGTTCCTCCTTTGGTGCCCAGTTCGTACTCCTCATCCCGCAACACTGATGAAAATGAAGATCTAGACGACACTGCGGCAGGCCCTTCTCCAACAAACGACCCCAACAACGCTGACATGCTCCTCCATCGACTTCGTGAAGAAATTCTTCAGGGGCGTTAGTCCTCATCTTTCGTCCCTTTTGGTCATTTGATGACAAAGGGGTAGAAATTTGAGTTAGTCTTCAAGCGGGTCTATATATGGGCGTTTTTTTGTTAAGTTGCAACTCTCGCTCTTCTGAAGCTTTTGTTGATTGAGTTGTAAACTTAAGTCCAATGGTGACCTAATACTCTTGCTATGTTTTTCTGCATGCTATTTCCTCATTAATGTTATGCACGCATGCTGAATCACATCAGTCACCATATTTCATCATGCATTTGAAATTCTTCATTCTATATGTTAAATGCGCGTATGAATTACAAGATATAGGGGGACATCTCCATGATTCTACTCTTCAAATGTGCATTGCTTCAAATGCAAATTCCTCACTATGCACATCTTCAGGGGGAGTTCTTCTATATCTTTCACTGAAATTCCTTAATATTGAGCACTTTCAATTCATATGTTTATCCCCGTTGAAAACTTAACCTATATTGTCATCAATCACCAAAAAGGGGCAGATTGTGAGTTCATCTAGTGCCCCTTATTGATTTTGGTGTATTGAAGACTTATAGGTTAAGGGACTAATATGTTTGTGAGTGTACACAGGCTCTATAATTCAATGAGGAGTTTGATATTTACAGTAAAAGTCGACCCCTAAAAATGAATGTCTTCGGCTGAAGACTTTGTTTCTCCTAAAGACTTTGAAAGTGAAGAAATTGGTGTGACCTTGAAGACTTCGATATTCATGTGAGGAATCTGAAGCGTGAAGACTTTTGTTTCGTAGTTTAATTTTCTTCTTCTTGAGTCATAGGAAACACCGTACTGTTAAAGGGAGTCGAGGTAATACTAAGGAAACTAATATCCAAGTGATGCTCATCTCAAAATCCTACACCTACCCAATCCTTCAAGTGAAGCCATTGGAAATCTCATATCAGTTCAGTCAATTTCTTTAGTGACAGAGACGAAGATCTTCTAGTCTCTGAAGAATTTATTCTGACTGAGGGTTAGGAAATCCCTAGTGCGAATTACCTACACAGTGAGGAACATGATAGCCCTGAGGAATTCAAACCTCAAATCCGACTGTTGTTGTGCTACGCGCCAGCTGTCCAAAATATCCTACCACCTGACGGTCATATCAAACAAGGGCATTTATGTCTTATCATGTCAGGCTGCTCCCTAGGCTACAAATAGGTGCCCCCTAAAACCACTAGCTGGTTGGCTGCTCCGAGAGAAACTGACACTTGTCAATTGAGAGCATCCCATCCTCCGAGGACTTTGAGCGAAAATCATCGAGTGAGGAAAAACCAAATCCCAAACCCAAACCTACAAACCCCAAAGTGATTGAGCATCACTGAAGAGATTGTTCCTGTGTGGAACCGATGCTTGTTACCTTTGAGGACTGTGTACCCTCCAGACGGTTAGGCGTCATGGTCCAAGCATCTAAGAGGAATTGTGGATTGCCGAGTGACCAAGTCTGTGAAGGTTTGGAAGTCACCTGTGAAGACTTACCACTACTGTTGGGCGAGGTCTGTGTGATCTTAGCTCATGGAGAATACGGTGAGGACTATGTGTCCTCGAGTTTAAATACTCAGCTGCTCCAACCAGACATACAACTATCACAGCAGTTGGAACTGGTCTACCAAATCATTGTCTTCATCAAGCCAACCGGTTCTATTTCCTCAACCCTCTCATTTCCTCATTTATGTGTTGATGTACCTGATCATTCCTGTTTGAAGACTTTGACTGAAGACTGTCTAATTCCTCAATCCTATTTCTTCAGTCTGTTTGTCTTCATCCTACTTATCATGATGACTATGTTGTTACTCTGTTTTCTTATACCTGAGTACTTATTCTGCTGCAAGTAGTTCTTTGCTCAGGAATTTCCTCACCCTGAAATTCCTCAGTGAAGAATTCATAAAAATCGCCTATTCACCCCCCCTCTAGTCGACGTGATGCACTTTCACAGTTCGTCTAGAAAGACATCTGGAAAGTCACGGACTACCGGAATATCTTCAAGGTCTGGAAGAGAGCTGGCATTAAGAGAATAGAGCTGACGCTTTGCAACTCTAGTGAAGACAGTTACTATCATGCCAGATGGGTGTGTGAGCTGAACAGACCTGGTGTAACAATCAATCTTGGCATAATGAGCTTTAATCCAGTCCATACCCTAGATGATGTTAATATCTATAGATTTGAGGGCTATAAGTGATGCAAGGAATACAAGTCTGTCAACAAGGATTTCATTACCATGGCTTACACTAGAAGTTTGCCGTTTGGATCCAGGAGTTTGAATGACTAGTGGAGAGGGCATATCACAAAATGACATGTTGTGAAAGTTAGCATAGCTTTCAGAAATGAAGGAATGAGATGCCCCAGTAACAAACAGAACCGATACTGGATGACAATTGACAAGGAGTGTACCAAGAACGACATCCGGATCATCATGAGCATTCTTGGCTGAGATGTGATGCACTCGTCCACGTTCAGTGCGAGATGGCTTGGCACTGACGAACTTTCTTGATTGCTTAACACAGCGAACAGACTTCTCGGGCTGGGGTGGAGCATAACTGGCCTGGGAGCACTCGCGTGCATAGTGTCCTGGCTTCCCGCATGTGAAGCAATTCCCTCAGGTTGGACATGGACCCGCACTGACAAACGGTCTACTAAAAGGCCTGGGTGGAGCATATGACTGAGCTGGGTGAGGAACCACATAAGATGGTATTGGTGAATATCCGGAAGGAAGAGCGGAGTTCGGAACCCAAATCCGGCGCTTTTGAGAGCTATATTCGGAGGAAGATTCCAAATCATGGGTGTGCTTACGAGACTCCTCGTAAGTGAGCTGAGTTGTCTCTGCATTAATGGCCTTGTTCACAAGAGCCTGGAATGTATCACAATGATGTAGGTGGAGATCACGACACAACTTGGGGTTGAGACCCTTCCGGAACCTAGCCTGCTTCTTGGCGTCCGTGAACTCCTCTTCTATAGCATAGTGGGCGAGGTTCTCAAACTCTCTGCTATAAACATCAACAACCAACTTGCTCTGAGTGAAACTACAGAACTCTTCTCTCTTATGATCGATGAGGGCCTGAGGAATGTGGTGCTCGGGAAAAGCCTCAGTGAAATCCCTCCAGGTAGGAATCTAGCCAGCTAGAAGCATAGCCTCATAGTTCTGCCACCAAAGACTAGCAGGACCTTCCTGGTGGTATGTGGCATAGGTGACCTTGTCATCTTCTGCTACGTTCGCGGAACGCAGCTTATGAGTGATGCTACGGAGCTAGTCATCTACATTGAGCGGATCAATGGAATGATGAAAGGTGGGTGGGTGCAAGCCAATGAAGTCATGTGAGGGAGTCCCGGATTAGGGGGTGTCCGGATAGCCGAACTATCACCTTTGGCCGGACTCCTGGACTATGAAGATACAAGATTGAAGACTCCGTCCTCTGTCCGGATGGGACTTTCCTTGGCGTGGAAGTCAAGCTTGGCAATACGGATATGTAGATCCCCTACCATTGTAACCGACTCTGTGTAACCGTGACCCTCTCCGGTGCCTATATAAACCGGAGAGTCTTAGTCCGTAGGATGAACAACAATCATACCATAGGCTAGCTTCTAGGGATTAGCCTCATTGATCTCGTGGTGGATCTACTCTTGTACTACCCATATCATCAATATTAATCAAGAAGGAGTAGGGTTTTACCTCCACCGAGAGGGCCCGAACCTGGGTAAAAACATCGTGTCCCTTGTCTCTTGTTACCATCCGCCTAGACGCACAGTTCGGGACCCCCTACCCTAGATCTGCCGGTTTTGACACCGACATTTGTGCTTTTATTGAGAGTTCCTCTGTGCCGTCGCCATCAGGAAGGATGCCTCGTCCCGTCTTTAAAGACAGCACCGTTGCTAAAGGAGCTTTGGCCATTGGCCAAACTCTCCGACTAGGCAGTTTTCTTATGACCGCCTGTTCGGCCGCCACGCCGATGATGACTTCTCGGGTCATCGAAAGCAATCTTCACGTTAACTCGGAACTTGCCGAGCAGCTAGATCCGATGTATCTCTCCTCCTTAAACGAGCTCTTGGATCACATCGCCGCCCTGGGAGTCGCTACAGACTATGATCAAATTGGGCCTAAAACAGATCTGAGAGAGATCAACTCTCCCCAGGCTACCCACCACGTTGCTATGGTAGAGGAACAGTATGGCGACCCTTCTTCTATATTAAGGACTAGCTATGTCCGGATACCCGACCCCTCCATGCCAGATTCCCGCGGAGGGACGGCCGTCGATCAAGTCCTGAACCTAAAGTCAGGCAGCGGGCTGGATTCATTGGACAATATCCAAAAACCCAAGCTTCCAGATTCGGAAACTTTTCGGCCCTTGAGTCTTAGATTGGACGGGGTTCCGAACTTTATTCCACCCGCCCACCCAAACATAAGCGATCTATCCTGGACCCGGCAAGAGCCCGCTGAAATAGTACACCATTACTGGGCCAGATTCCTCCTGGTTATGGACAGGATAAAGGACTGCCACGAGGAAGACGCAATTTCACTTTTCTGCAATAATTACACAGACAAGGGAATCCTAAACGCCATAAGTCATCGTGAAATTACACGCTTTGCCGACTTGGCGTCCATAGTACGGAAGTACTGTGCGATAGAGAGCGCCTGGAAAACTGAAACCAAATTTTGGGATAATCCTGCCCCGAATACAACCCTAGTCCGAAATCAAAGGGTGCATCATCGCCAGGCACCTAGGTTAAATACCAAAAAGCAAAAAACCCTAAAGGACGTGGAACCGTACTGGAGGGATGGCTCAATGGACCCTACAAAATTCATAGTACAGAGGGCACCACTCCAACTCATAGCCTTCGAGCATGTTGGATACTAGGACAGGTAGCCAAAAGTGGCGAAGAGCTTCTAGCCCCAGAGAACCAGCCCAGCAACACCAGTACGGTATTAACAGTCTTCGAGACTTTCGCATCAAATAATATGCGGAAACGAACACTCCGCAGCCTTGCCGAAGTCTACCAAGTAGCAACAATAAATCCATGGAGTGACACGGCTATTACCTTTAACGCCAGTGATGAACCTAAATTCCGAACAGCCCGAGCACCAGCCGCATTGGTCCTTAGTCCAATAGTGGACGGCTTTCGCCTTACCAATGTACTCATGGATGGCAGCAGCGGATTAAACCTCATTTACGAGGAAACCCTTCAAAAAATGGAAATAGACTGGAGCCGCATTGAGTAAAGCAGCACAACCTTTAGAGGAATAATCCCTAGTCGGGAAGCACGCTGCACAGGAAAAATTACACTGGTTTGGTGTTCGGCTCGCCGGACAATTACAGGTCCGAGGAGGTCACGTTCCAAGTGGCCTCATTCAGCAGCGGATATCACGCTTTATTAGGGCGAGAGACATTCACAATTTTTCAAGCTATACCCCATTACGGGTACATGAAGCTCAAAATACCTGGGCCCAACGGAATCATCACTCTTGCCAGTGATCCGGACATAGCACTCCGCGCCGAAAATAAGACAGCCGCACTAGCCCTCGAGGCACTATCCAAAGCCCTAGCGGCCGAGGTACTCACTGCGCTGCGCTCCACGGTGAATAGGGACGATGTGATACTCGACAAGAGATCCAAGTCCACCTCTTTTAAGCCAGCGGACGAAATAGTCAAATTCCAAGTCCATCCAACGGACCCTACAAAGACGGCCTCCATTGGGGCACAGTTAAACCCTGATGTAGACGCCGCACTACGAGAATTCCTACGCGAAAATTGGGACATCTTCGCTTGGCACCCCTCAGACATGCCAGGAATCCCACGCCGACTGGCCGAGCACAACCTAAATATCCTAAAAGGATTCAAGCCAGTCAAACAAGCTCTTCGGTGATTTTTCGAACCCAAGAGACAGGCAATGGGAGAGGAGCTAGCCAAACTATTGGAAGCCGGATTCATCAGAGATATAAAACATCCGGACTGGCTAGCAAACCTGGTGATGGTACCAAATAAGGATAAATCCTGGCGCCTATGTGTCGACTTCAAGGACCTTAAAAAGGCTTGCCCAAAGGATTCCTTCCCCCTCCCCCGCATCGATCAAATTATCTACGCTACCACTGGGCACGATTCATTGTGCTTCCTCGACGCATACTCCGGCTACCACCAAATCAAGATGGTGGGGCTAGACCAAGCCGCAACGGCATTCATCACTCCATACGGCCCATTCTGCTTCAACACAATGCCCTTCGGCCTCAAAACCGCCGGCGCAACATATCAGCGCATGATTCAGACATGTCTGGCAAACCAGATCGGCAAAACAGTGGAGGCATACGTAGATGATGTGGTCGTCAAATCCAAGCTTGTTGAAACTCTAGTAGACGACTTGACACTCACATTAGACAATCTCCGAACATACGACATTAAGCTGAATCCGGAAAAATGCGTCTTCGGCGTACCAGCCGGAAAGCTCTTGGGCTTCATTCTATCTGGTAGAGGAATTGAAGCAAACCCAGCCAAGATCCGAGCTCTGGCACAATTGGATATCCCAAAAGACCTCAAACAAATTAAAAAATTGACAGGATGCGTTGCGGCTCTAAGCCGCTTTATCTCCCATTTGGGTGAAAAGGCATTAACCCTTTATCGTCTCCTCCGGCACACCGAACACTTCGAGTGGACGGATGCTGCCACGGCGGGACTCGAAGAAATAAAAGCCATATTGGCAACAAATCCAGTCCTGGCCGTGCCCAATATGGGCGAACCAATGTTATTATATATCGTGGCAACACATCAAGTTGTAAGCGCGGTGCTCGTCGTCGAACGTGAAACGAACAGACACAAGTTCCCCCTTCAAAAACAAGTTTACTATGTGTCCACTGTCCTAACTCCATGCAAGTCCCGGTATACACATTATCAAAAGATAGCATACGCGGTGTTCATGGCATCCCGAAAGCTGTGACACTACTTTAAAGAGTGTTCGATAACAGTAGCCTCTGAAGTACCTCTTAATGATATTATAAACAACCGCGACGCGGCTGGCCGGATTGCAAAATGGGCCATCGAGCTCCTCCAATTTGACATAACCTATAAACCACGGCGAGCTATCAAGTCACAAGTTTTGGCTGACTTCGTCGCCGAATGGACTGAAGCCGAACTCCCTAAAGAGTACGGCGGATATTCCAATTGGATCATGCACTTCGACGGCTCCAAAATGTTGGCCGGCCTGGGGGCTGGCGTTGTCCGGACGTCCCCAACCGGAGACACAGTCCAATACATACTACAGATAATGTACACAGACTCCAACAACGCAGCCGAATACGAGGCCCTTCTACATGGCCTCCGGATGGCGGTCTCCATGGGCATCAAACGCCTAGAGGTGTGCGGGGATTCGAACCTCGCAATATCCCAAATAAATGGAGACTTCGATGCCAAGGATCCGAAAATGGCAGCTTACCATAACGCCATCCTAAAAATGTCAGCTCAGTTTGAAGGGCTCGAATTTCACCATATAGCCCGGGATAATAACCAGGCGGCGGACGTATTGGCACGCATCGGCGCAAAGCGCGATGCCATCCCTCCCAACATCTTCCTAGAGCGGCTTTCCAAGCCATCCGTACTATGGGAGGGGGAGTCCGGAAAGAACAACCCGGACCCAACCGCACCACCCGACACCGAACATTCTGACACAATCGGTGGTTCTGCCAATGAAATAACACATTCATCCCACAAAATAATGGCAGTCATTGCCCCGTGGACGGAACCATTCCTAGCCTACTTAACTAGGCAAGAACTTCCCGAGGACCAAAACGATGTCCGCTGCATAGTACGGCGATCTAAAGCCTATAAGGTCCATGAGGGAGAGCTTTATAAGAAAAGCACAACCGGAGTCCTTCAAAGGTGTATCTCCGAAGAGGAAGGGCACCACGCCACAGCCTGGGCCCTTGTAGGCAAGGCCTTCCGTACAGGATTTTATTGGCCGACGGCCCGGGCAGATGCTCAGGACTTAGTCCAACGATCCGTCGGTTGCCAGCTCTTTGCTAATCAAAGCCACATGCCACCCACCGCCCTCAAAACTATACCCATCACCTGGCCATTCATAGTCTGGGGGCTTGACATGGTTGGACCCTTTAAAGGAGGAACCCACAAGGAAAAATACCTATTGGTCATGGTGGATAAATTCACCAAATGGATAGAGGCCAAGCCAATTTAGACGGCCGAATCCGGACCCGTCATAGGCTTCATATCAGGGGCAGTACACCGTTACGGTGTCCCCCATAGCATCATCACTGATAATGGCACAAACTTCACGGCCGACAAGGTTAAACTCTGGTGCAAAAACATGGGCATCAAGATCGACTACGCTTCAGTCTATCACCCTCAAACTAACGGTCAAGTCGAGCGAGCAAATGGTCTAACCATGAGCGGCATTAAACCCAGACTAGTGCGGTCCCTCAAGGAATCTAACACGCACTGGGTAGAGGAGCTCGACTCCGTACTCTGGGGGCTGGGGACCACGCCGAATCGCACTACCGGATTCACACCATTTTTTATGGTGTACGGCGAAGAGGCAGTTTTGCGCTGCGACATAATTCATGACTCACCTCGCGTGCGCATGTACGAAGAAAGAGAAGCCGAGCTGGATCGGCAGGAAAGTTTGGACGCCTTAGAGGAGGAGCACGACGTGGCAAAAGCTCATTCCGCATTCTATCAACAGCAGGCCCGAAGATATCAAAGCAGAGAAGTACGGGCCAAAACTTACAATGTTGGCGAACTAGTTCTACGCCTGTCGGACAAGAAAAAGGACAAACTCAAGCCCAAATGGGAAGGCCCCTTCATCATCGACCAAGTCCTGACCGGCGGAGCGTACCGTCTGTGAAACGCATTGGATAACCGACTCGAGCCAAACCCATGGAACGCAGCCCGTCTCCGAAGATTCTACGCCTAGGGTCGGACTATGAGTTCGTCTCCTTCCTCCGTCTACATTTTAGACTTTAGCTGTCTTTTATTTCTCTCCTTCTCCCCCCTTTTTTGTTAAAGCCTTTGGAGGCTCATCCGCGCATTGTTCGCACACACTTGACGTGCTACTCATGCTCATTATACCTGGGGGCTTCTTTAACAGAAGCTTAGTTATACGGGCTTTATGCCCAACACATGTGTCACACTTTCGCATGTACCTTTTATTCGCCATTATATGCATCGATATGACTTAAGTTTTGGCCAAGTTGGGTTGCCTGGCTCCTGTGCTTACCCCTACATTCCTGATTGTTCGGCTAGGTGGTAAAGGGAGCACCTCTGTGATTGTTACTGCCGGGTCAGCCGGATGTGTACCTCAGACTGGGTGAAGCCGAAAGCTAGCGTTCTTAAGGGAATATTCGGTCGGTGAACTAAAAGACGATTTCTTACCTATTTATTTATCCGCCCCCAGATGCTTTCCTGCTTTTTTCGCAGTCCGGACATGCACTTTAGGGCATGCCTCCCCAGGAAAGGAACCCCTAACGGAACTATTCTCCCTGGAAGATGTTTCTTACTAACCATGTAATATAACATAACTAGTTGGGCACTTGTCTGATAAAGCACTAATGCACGCCTGGTCTCCATGCATGCCCCGGTTTTTTATATACCCGCGAGGGTATTCAGACACACTCCGGACTGTCGGGTCCCGAGGTTGAAGCGAAAAGGTCCGCTACGAGAAACGATCAACAATCTGGCTAGAAGGCATTTTACATGTCATTTTAAATTACATAGTCAAATTGACTGATTGTATTCCTCTTCAATACAATCTAGTTGGCTGTCTAGTTTACAGTCCCGCTGGGAATACATTGCGGCCAACTCTACTTGGCTGTACAATAAGCTTACAGGGATCTCCTTCCAATCGGGCCCCACAGGTCCGACCTCGGCCATGTGGTTTGGGTCAGCCTTCGTGTACCGCGTCTTCACCATGGCCCAGGCCTCCCTGGCGCCTTGATGGCAGGCCAATATCTTCCATAGCCGGAAGCGCCGCCGTACTCCCTGAAGCTTCTTTGCAAGCTCCGCAAGGCCGTCGGGTAGGGAGACGGATGGCCACAAGGCCTGGGCGACGCCTCTCATCGCCTGCTGAACTCGTTCGTGCAGTTGCAGCAGCTCGGGAAGTAGGTCACCCGTTGAACCAGGCATTTCCTCTGCAGGACGACCTGTGAGCATACCTACAGACATATTTCTGTTAGTCGACTTCCTCGCCGAACTCTTTTTTAAGGTTCGCTCAAGCACTTACTATAAATGCAGCAACGAAGCCGCCGATTCTCCTTAATGGAGTCAGACAGCTGGGCTCAAACATCTTTTAGTTCCTCGCCCAGCTAGGTGTTGGCATCTTGGAGGTTATTTTTCTCTTGCCGCACCCTTGTAAGCACTTTCTCGCCGGCTTTTAACCGGCACGGGAGCTGTTGCTTTTCCGGATCTAGTCCGGCGCCATCTGCAAAATTATTGTCAGACTTATAGACACGCCGCATTTAGCAAATTACTTCTCTTTAGAAGCATATATTACCAGAGGGGGTCTCTGTGGCTTCCCCTGCCGCAGCTAGTGCGGCCTCAAGTTGGGCCTGGCACTCTTGAAGCTCCTGGGACAGTTGGGTATTCTTTTCTGTAAGATCCTGCATAACAAATGATCCTTAAATCAGTTATTCTAACTATTTTAAGTCTCTGGGGCTACTGGCATATATAACTGTCAAAATTCCTCACCCGTATGTCTTTCACATACTGCTCCGTGGCTCTGGCTAGACCATCTTGAGCAGCACGGAGGTGCGCATCTCCCGAATTAAAGGCATTCAATGCCTCTGGGGAGAAACATGCGTCACGAAGAACTGTCCGGCGGCGCCTGTGATTCATGGCGCTCTCCACCTTAGATCGGGTGGTGGACAACCTGTCGGCATCCTCCGCTGGAGGAGCATCCGACGCACGCCTTGTGTTAGCCTCCCCCTCCGGACCTAGCGTTGGAGCCTGGCTGGCAGAGGCTCGATTGGGAACCTCTCCGGACACAGTCCGGCGAGCGCCCTCTTTCCTGAAAAGGTCACGAACATTAGTATGCCTTCCAGGAATCTTTCCTTGAAACACGGTGGCACGCCATACCGTTGCGGCGACGTCTCGATCCGCACCGCACTTCTTTTTTGCCTGCGGGGCCGAGCTGCCCCTTGTTGGACAGCCGCCGCGAGCTCGGCTTCCCGCCTTAAAGGCACCTCCTGCGGAACACCATTGGTATGCGGTGATCAGAAATAAGCACGGACGGGTCATGGTATCAGGACTTCGGTCACAGTTACCTGGGAAGCTGGAAATATTCCGGGGTAGTCGGCCGTAATGGCGACCAAAGCATTGTCGATGCTAAGTTGGTGGAACACCCCATCGATCAGCTCCACCTTTATATCCGGATCCTCTTCGGAGGCCGGATCGAGGGACCGTTCCGGATCCTCGGGTTGTGGAGGCGGGTTGTGTATATCCTCTACAGCCCGGCGTAGTTCCTGCAACGAAATCACAAAATGAGATACTTAACCATGGGAAGGGGGATCGGATAGGCAAAAAGAAGTGTCCGCTTACCCAGGTTCGAGGATTGTTCATAGAAAATCCACTCAATGGACTAACACAGAGAAAATCCTCCTTTTCTCCTTTGTACAGGTCGGACAAGATCTTTACCAGAACGGCGACCGATCCCGGCCATGGCGGGTGGCATCATCCTCCCCGTTGAAATCCCACATGGGGTGGCCCCTATACTGGAGCGGCTGCACCCCCCGCATAATGCATGTGGCCATGACTTCGATCATGGTCACTCCGGAATGAGCCAATAATCTTATTCGCCCATCAGGTAAAGGACGTCCCTGTCATTCTCCCGTTGAGGGCTCCGCGGACGCCAACTTAGGCATTTCTTCAGAGGAGCATTACTGAACTCCGGGAGGCCGATCCGAACTGGGTCCGGTAGCGGGGCGTCCTCTATATAAAACCATTCTGAAGGCCCGTCTTTGGACGCATTCTTCGGGGTTCCGGATAGATATCCGGTTCCGGCGATGCGCCATAGTTCGGCTCCGCCCACTTGATATATTGACCCCTCATGAGAACGGGGTACAAGGCAAAATAATCTCTTCCACAGCGCAAAATGAGCCTCGACGCCTAAGAACAGATCGCAAAGGGCCACGAAGCCCGCGATGTGCAGAATGGAGGCAGGCGTAAGGTGGTGCAGCTGGAGGCCGTAGAACTCCAGGAGCCCCCGGAGAAACGGATGTATTGGAAATCCAAGTCCTCTTATCAGACAAGAGACAAAGCATACCTGCTCTCCTTTGGAAGGATTGGGGACGCTCTCCGCTTGCTTTTCGCCCTTATAGGTGGCAAGTCCGGCTCGAACCGGGACCATGAAGGCCAGGAGAAGAAATCCCTTGGTTTGGAGCGTCGCTAGCTCGCTGTGCGGGACCAAGCATCTCTCCCAATCTCCAGGCTGAGGGCTGGGAGCACGAGAGGAGGAGCCGCGTCGACTGTCCATGATCGAATGGATTTTTTGTCAGAGGCCCTCCGATGAATGCTCGCGGAGGGAGGATGGTGTGATTCGGATCTAGATCCCCGTCCCTTTTATAGGCGGCTCATTTGCGCAGCTAGGGGGGTAAGTGTAAAAATACCCTGGCTTTTCGCATTCGTTTGACACGTGGAAGATGGCCATTATTGGGCGTGAAAGCCAAGGATTTATAAGAAGCCGGACACTATTCGACAAGTATATGGAATTTGGAGAAGAACCTGCCTCGCAATGCCAAAGACAATCTACGTGCCGGACTCATCGTCATTGAAGCCTGGTTCGGCGGCTACTGAGGGAGTCCCGGATTAGGGGGTGTCCGGATAGCCGAACTATCACCTTTGTCTGGACTCCTGGACTATGAAGATACAAGATTGAAGACTCTGTCCCATGTCCGGATGGGACTTTCCTTGGCGTGGAAGGCAAGCTTGGCAATACGGATATGTAGATCTCCTACCATTGTAACCGACTCTGTGTAACCCTAACCCTCTCCGGTGCCTATATAAACCGGAGAGTCTTAGTCCGTAGGACGAACAACAATCATACCATAGGCTAGCTTCTAGGGTTTAGCCTCATTGATCTCGTGGTTGATCTACTCTTGTACTACCCATATCATCAATATTAATCAAGCAGGAGTAGGGTTTTACCTCCACTGAGAGGGCCCAAACCTGGGTAAAAACATCGTGTCCCTTGTCTCCTGTTACCATCTGCCTAGACGCACAGTTCGGGACCCCCTACCCGAGATCCGCCGATTTTGACACCGACATCATGGATGGTCGCAGACTCTTTGGACTGATGTGCGGTGTTCTCCTTGATACGTGCCAACAAGCGGTTAGACTCATGCTTGTTCATCTCCATCTCTAACATCAACTCTGCCAACGAAGGTTGGTTGGGACGATCCTCATCCCTATAATTTCCATGGTTCTGTCTACGAGCAACAGAACTTGGTTTAACTGATGACATCCTGAGAAACGAAACCAAAGACGGAATCAACATCAACTATAGGCTGTAGAATGTAGGACAAGGAAATTAGTATCTTTCGAACTCCTAGGGAAATTCCGGTAGAATAACGACAGTAAAGTGCTCAAAATGAGACATCCTGCCAACAAGGGGTAGTACATCAACTCAACATCACCACTCAAGGTTCGGAGATAATACTAAACAAACTACACCAGAAGTACTCGAAAACTGGGGTATGACTCTGACCAAACAATCCTATGGAACTACGGAGTAATAACACGTGATCCTAATAGACAGAAGAGAAAGCCTAGTTCCTTAACCCCATAGGAAAGATAGGATGACTCAGATCAGAAGGCCATGAGGTATAAGGAGTAAACAAGCCTTACGTTCCCTTACTCAAACAATTCCCTTATATAACTAAAGAGTTTCTAGACTCAGCTTCAACCAGTTTGGCTTAGTAATCCTACATGCAGTCAGGCTCTGATACCAAAGCTGTCGGGACCCTGATCCTGAGTCACATCGATCTAGCATCTAACACCTCATATCACTTTGTGGCCTCAAGAATGGTATTCCCACGGGTGCCACCTTACCTGGCCTGGGACCGTTTGCGCCTTTTGGCTCACGTATATGATTGTGTCGCTAGCATCCACATGACAGAGAACCCAGACCGTCATGACTAGTCGTAAACTCAAAGTGGCACAAACTTACAGGAACAGGCATGCATTACCCAGGAATGAACATGTCGATCAACAACGTATGAACCCAAGTCATAGCATGCTACAAGGACTTAAAGGAACAACGTGTGACATTTCCCCGAAGGCAGACACAAGTACGAAGGAGGACACATGCCGGCAAGCCTAAGTGTTCCGGAGTAGTAGCAAGCTACCATGGCTCAGTGGAAGCACCAGGTGATATTTTCCCATAAGAGAGGCTACCAAGAATAAAAAACCAGGTTGTCAGATCCCACACATAGTAATACACATTACAGGTACGCATAACATGCAAGTATGTGCTTGTCGGTGTACAAAAGTAGGGGTTCTCCTTTGTACCCCTTTACTTGTACCCGGGCAGTCAGAGCCGCACCCGCAGCCACACTTAGCAGGGAGAGGAAGGAAGCCAAAGGCACAAGACAATCAATGCAACGCCAAGACCAGAGACACAAAAAGCAAGAGGGCAAGGTAGACTCCCCCGGCAAGACCCTTGCCGGGGCAGTCTCCGCGCCCCAAGCAAGAGCCTTGCCAGGGCAACTTGCCCAACGCCAGCAGAGCGCGCCACCCTTGAGCCCAAGGGTTATGCCATCAACCACATTGGAACCAAGGCTCGGGAGGCACCTCCATGGTGGCATGCAGATCTTCGTGAAGACCACAAACATGCAAGATCAGGTGAGAACCAGAAGGCGACGATCCTCAGCAAGATCCTTGCCGAGGATATTCACGAGACCTCCGGCAAGATCCTTGCCAGGGACGACCATGATGTCACAGCAAGACCCTCGCCGGGACACCGGCAAGACCCTTGCCGAGGACTTCAGTGGGGCCGCGGCCAGGCCCACATCTGCCAAGACTCCACCGCTGTTCCCATGCAGCTGCCATCCCACCAACTAGGCGAGCACCTGCGTGGCGACATGCGGCCTCTAGGCCAACTCAACAAGCACCTGCGTGGTGGCATGCAGATCTTCATGAAGACCCTACCACCACACCAACTCATCAGCCTGCCAACCTACATGGCACTGCACGCCTCGTTGGCCTAGACGCGTGTCGAAGAAAGATGAAGCGACGAAGGACGGGACGGGCCTTGTTACCGTCCCCAATAAAGCAAAGGGACACCTAAGGAGCGCATTTAATGCGTTTTGTCCCATAATGACAGGCGATAAGCTTGTACAGTGTACACCTTTCCACCTCCCGTGTGCCACTGTGGCGCCCCCTTTGACTATAAAATGAGGCCCGGGGCATACTGGAGAGGGATTCGGATCTTTTGGACGGCGCACACGCCGTAGCTAGTTCAAGAACTCAAGAACACTCAAATATACACCAAAGCAGGACTAGGGTATAACATGTCCTCGCGGTCCGAACCTGGGTAAACAATCTTTGTGCTGGCTCCTAGACCCACTCTTTCCACAACCTCGCGCCCACCGACCGTAGTAGGGATCCCAGTGATCCCATAGGTGTCGTTTTTCACCGACATCTTTGGCGCGCCAGGTAGGGGGCACAGTTGTGAAAATCCGGTCTAGCACCTTGTCTAGTAGTTCTTCATCGCCGTGGCTCCCAAGAAGAAGACGACGATGGTGGTCGTTTCATCTGGAGTCATACGGCCCATGCCAGTGCGGGCAAGTGGCGACGCGGTCGCAGACGGAAGCGGAGGCGCGGCCCGCAAACACCCACATCGCTCTGGCAATCAAAGCCTGGCGAGCGGCGTCGTTCATGCGCAAGACGACGGGCCGCACGCCGCCAAATCCAAAGACGGAGCAGGGGCCCCCGTAGGCGGCGCGGAGCCCTTCAAGAGCGGCGCTGTGCCACCTATCGGTGGCGCAGCAACCTCCAAGACACCAACGTCAGCGCCCACGACGTGCTCTTCCCAAGTTGTGCGCGATGAGCAGCGTCACCACGCTAGAGACCCCGGGCGCCGCCGTGGGAGAGTCCTACGCATCCTTCGTGGGACGAAGGAGGTCAGCATGAACGCCGAAGTACTAGCAAAAATGGCGTGCAGCCGTAAGGCCGTGATAGAGCTCCTGCTAACGTGGTTGGAAATTGGAGTGCATCATGGTCCACACAGCTTTTGTCGCCGCCCACGCCAACAGAAGCTTTGGCGCGCGCGCAGCTGCTCCTCGACTTTCCTCCTACTGCGGAAACGCTCGATGAGTGGAGGGCCACCATCCGGAGCCTCGCTGGCGCAGCCAACAAAGATGAACCACGACTAGTAGGGCCCTTAGGCTGATGCTCCGTCGAGCCACCGCATGCCAGTGGTGGAAGGGCCGGAGGTGATGCAGCCATGGTGCACTCTCCTCCCCCACGCCAGTTACCGCGGGTGTCGTCCGTCGTGATGACGCTTGTTATAACATTTCCATAGCGTCGTCCGATCCATGGACCCACCGCGATCAGCGCCAAGTTTTTTGGGAGTGAGCCCTTGAAGACGCTCGAATCACCATCGAACGCCAGCGTGAAGCGCGCAACCAGTCAGATAGGCGGGCAGGGCCCACTATATACCACCCGGCACTAGGAGGCTATGGTGGCCTACACTATGAGGTGGGTTGCCCAGCCTTTACCCGTGAGCTGCGGCAGTTCCAGTGGCCCTCCCACCGCAGGTTCAAGCCAGACGTTGGCGAAAAGTATAACAGCAAGACTCACCCGTCAGAGTTCCTCAGCATCTACACCATCGCGATGCAAGCTGCTGATGCCCACGACAACAAGGTTCTTGCCAATAACTTCCCGTTGGCACTTAAGCCCAATGTCATGTCATGGTTGATGCACTTGCCGGCGGATTCCATTTCTTCTTGGTTAGATTTGTGTCATGAGTTCGTTGGCGCCTTCACTGGGGGCCATCAAGCTCATGGCCAGGCAAGCGATTTGTATATCATCCCCTAGAAGGAAGGTGAAAACTTGCGCAAGTACATACAGAGGTTTAGCCGGGTGCAGTACAACATCCCAGATGTTCATCCCGCTGCCGTGATCAGCGCATTCCATCAGAATGTGTGCAACCGCAAGATGCATGAAGCGCTGGTGATGAACAAGGTCAAAGATGTGGCCGAACTTTATGTTGTGGCCGATAGGTGCGCTCGGGCTGAAGAGGGGAGGAAGTACCTTGACAAGGACGCAGGTGCAAAAACCGACTCCATAGATGAAGACACCATCGACCCGACGAAGAAGGGTTGGCGCCGCAAAAGAAAGCGCAAGGGCAAGGCCGTGCTTGCCGCTGAGGGATCCGACGACACCAACGCTGCCATGAAGGCCAAGGCAAGCAACCCCGGCAAGGAAATTGTCGGGTGCGCTGCTTGCCGGGCCTTGGCGGCTGCCGACAAGCCAGGAAGCTCCGACAAGCAGTACTGCAAGATCCACCGCACCAAGCGCCACGACCTCCAAAACTGCCGACAAGTTTAGCTGATTGCTATGAAGCAAAAAGCTGAGTATGAGAGGAGGGACAAGGAGAAGGGTCAGGACGGTGCCTAAATATCCTGCATGAAGCGTGGCGGCCAAGGAGGTTGTCGGTGTTATGGGAACGGGGGTCCCCAGACTTGCCTGCCTGCGGCTTGCGGCGTGGCTCAAGCAAAGGCCCAGTATGACCCATCTTCATCAACCCAAGCTCAAGACCCTCGTGAGGGGCCAAGCCTTGCGGGGCGGACGATGCAAGGCTTCCTCAAGGGCGGTCTCGCCAGGCAGGCTCGCGAGGAGGCAGAGAGAACAAGGCAGGAGTGCCTCGCGAGGTGCCCATGACGCAAGCCATGACGATCGAGACCAGGCGGGCGCCAGCCTGTGCAGTATCCTCGTTTCCTCTTTGGTGCAAAGGGGGCATGCGCAGGCACAGAGTACTGAGGCATCAAGCAAAGGTTTCCATTTCGGTGCAATGAGACCAAGACCAGCAGTGCGGCAGGACTGAGGTCACCGTGGAGCCCAAGACGGCGTCATCTCTAGTGCCTTTGGCAGTCGAAGACCAACTTTAGTCAGGATAACTTGTACTAGATGTTCCCCTTCAAAAGGGTGTTGGCTCCCTTCCTGCTCAATATTTGGGAAGAGGACCAGGGCCTCTATATATAGAGATAGCCACCACAGTAGGGAGAGAGAGTTCTCATCGGATCCAGAGACATTCTAACCCACCTAAGTAGAACACCGCACCATCCCAAGAACACCTCACGCGAGGCTGTTCTTCCTCTGTACTGTTCATCATCAGCCCCTGAGGCAATCCACCACACCACAAACTAGAGTGGGGTATTACACCACAACGGTGGCCCAAAGTAGTATAAACCTTCCGTCCATTGTGTTCATCGTGTAGCTTAGATTCACAGCGAGGCGTTGGGACGTGGACCGGTAGGGGGAAGATCTTCGCGCGCACCCTAGAGTTCGAACCTTAAGGGTTTTTGCCGGAACCCAAACTCCGACATTTGGCGCACCAGGTAGGGGTTCGCCGGAGTCTTTCTTCCACTGTTCTGCGTTCGATCGTTCGTCGCATCCATGACTGACGCTCGCCGAGCTCGCGCCGAGTGTCAGGCTGCTCTCACCGCCCGCGTCGCATAGACGGCTCCCGTCGGCGGGCCTCCCCTTCGTTCTCCGTCGCCTGCCGCTAGTGCCGCCCCGGCCTAGCGGGGAATGAGCAGCAAGCATTGTCGCTGCATCCCTCGGTGCGTCGGGAAGGCCGCACCACCACTCCGTCGCTGACTCCAGCTGGCTTGTCGTCTCACGCCCGTCGCGCTCCCACGGACGCGCATGCCGTGTTGCTCCTGGCATGCGAGCTCCTGCACCACCGCCCCATCGACGACCTCTACAAGGAATGGCTCGCTCGCATCACCGAGCTCGTCAGCGCCGCAGGGGGCTCTCCTGCGCCGTCCCTTTCGCTGCCTCGCCCTCCATCTTGCATGGGTGATGCAGCTTTGGAGGTGACTCCGCCACCTCCTCCCCAAGAAGGCGCTCTGGCTCCAAGGCGCGTGGCCCTTGGACGAGACCCACCGCGTCCAGTGCCCGCGCGACAAGAAAGGAGCTGCCAAGAAATCCCTCGTCCCCAAGAAGGCACTCGCGTGCTCCCCGCTCCAGCACGTCAAGACCGCATCCCTACACCAGCATGTCAGGACCCCGCGCTTCCCTTGGCGGCGGCACACAGGAATCCCCAGGAGCAAGCTGTCACACCTTCACCACAGAGCTACGCAGTGTTGCCGGGCCGGGCAAGTTCAAGCCAGATCTGCCTCCTCATTATGACGGCACTACCGACCCCGCGGAGTTCCTGCAGCTCTACGAGCTGGCATCGAAGCGGCCAACGGAGACGAAAAGATCATGGCGAATTGGTTCCCCATAGTGCTCAAAGATGGTGCCCGCACCTGGCTCCTAAACCTGCCTCCCGGCACGATCTCCTCTTGGGACGAGACGCGCACCTAATTCATCACCAACTTCCAGGGCACTCGCGACCGTCCTCCAGTCGTGGGTGACCTGCGTTGCGTCAAGCAGCAACCTGGAGAAACCCTGCAGAAGTACATCCAACGCTTCAATAACACTCGCCTCAAGATTCCCAAGGTGACCGACGAGGCCATCATCTCAGCGTTCTCTGATGGCGTCCGCAACGTCAAGAGGCAGGAGGAGCTGGCAATCCATGAGTATCTGTGCACACCTCTAGAGCAGTTCAACCTAGCGACCAAGTGCGCAAGGGCTGAGGAGGGGCGCCTCTCCCTTCTAGAGCTCCCAGCTGCTGACCCTGAAGAGAAGAAAGCCAAGGCCAAGGACGTGAAGTGCAAAGGAGCAGTCGTGCTCGTAGCAGAGCCAGACACGAAGCGTGGCAGGGACCAGCCGGAGTCGTCCAAGGGCATCCGGTACTGCATATACCACGACCTCCACACCCACAACACCAACGAATGCCAAGAGCTTAGGGCCATTCTTGAAGGATGTATAGGTCGACGCCCCGAGCGCAACGGTCGGGGCTACGACAGAGGAGGAGGAAGAGGTGGAGGACGATGGGACGACCGAGGCACTTGTCGGTGTCAAAACCGGTGGATCTTGAGTAGGGGGTCCCGATCTGTGCGTCTAGGCTGATGGTAACAGGAAGCAAGGGACACAATGTTTACCCAGGTTCGGGCCCTCTCGATGGAGGTAAACCCTACTTCCTACTTGATTAATATTGAAGATATGAGTAGTACAAGAGTAGATCTACCACGAGATTATAGAGGCTAAACCCTAAGAGCTAGCCTATGATGGTATGATTGTAATTGTGATCGGTCTTCTAAGGACCAACCTCTCCGGTTTATATAGACACTGGAGAGGGCTAGGGTTTACATGGAGTCGGTTACAAGGAAGGAAACTCAATATCCATATCGCCAAGCTTGTCTTCCACGCAAAGGAGAGTCCCATCCAGACACGGGCTGAAGTCTTGAGTCTTGTATCTTCACGCTTCAATAGTCCGGATGATGTATATAGTCTGGCTGTCCGGATACCCCCTAATCCATGACTCCCTCAGTAGCCCCTGAACCAGGCTTCAATGACGATGAGTCCGGCGCGCAGTCTTATCAAACACTTAGATCGTGCCAGATCCACGAGGGGATTCTTACACACCATTGTAGGGAACATAGCATAAATCTGATCCGCTGGCAATCTTCGTACATCGTGCCTCGCATCATGGCCCAGTTCGACACGAACCGGTGCTCCTCGCCCCACCTCGACTTGCGCTGTGAGGCGGTTTTATTGGCATGTCCTGTCGAGGCAGAGATCGTGTTCCTCTCATTATGGGATCTTCCATTAATGCAGGCGTGCGTAGCCCCATGACGACTGTTGGTATGACTCGGTGTATCATCAGGTAAACCTCAAGCAGTCACCCTAAGGACTCTTGATATTCACCCCCTTTATAAAAGGGGCCGAGGCCTATGCCTCTTTTCCACCTCCCTCGCACCTTCCCGCACCTCGTATTCTAACACCCGAGACCTAAGCTCCAACACCCCAGATCCTCCAATATGTCCGAATCCAACCCTCAAGGCCGGTGGGTGGCCTCCTCGATTCAAAAGGAGGACATTGCGAAGCTTACGGAGGTCGGATATCTGACCGCCGACATCCAGCACACGCTTCCTGCTCCACGACAGGTCATCCCTACACCGGAGCCCAATTAGTGCATCTTGTTTGTTCCTCACTTCCTCTGTGGCTTGGGCCTCACCCTCGATCCTTTTGTGAGGGGGCTCATGTTCTATTATGGGTTGGATTTTCATGATCTAGCTCCGGACGCCATCCTCCATATCTCATCATTCATTATAGTGTGCGAGGCCTTCCTCCATGTCAACCCACACTTCGGCTTATGGCTCAGGACCTTCAATGTGAAGCCGAAGATGATCGAGGGGTGACATGCAGATTGCGGAGGTGCCGTAAAAAGCAGGAACACCGATGACCCATGGCAAGAGGGTTCTTTCCCAGAAGTATCCGATGTATGGCAACGGAGGTGGTTTTATGTCATGGCTCCCAGAGGCACAAAGTGGGTGGCCGCCCCCGAGTTCCGCTCGGGCCCTCCGTCACAACTAGCGTCTTGGACTGACATAGGATGGAATTGGGGGCCCGCTGGCAATGTACCAGTACTACAGAGCCGCATCCGAGAGCTTCTTGAGAGGGACATTAACCTTGTCAGCATAATGCAAGTGATGTTAATCCGACGGAGGTTGTCGTGCTAACGCCGGCCTCTCCGGATGTGGAAGTTCAATCCAGAGGGTCCGCGGAGTGTTAAGCACTTCTTCGGCTTGAACCTCGAAGGGATATGCAAATTATTCTTCGGCCCGAAAGTAGAGTGTTTGGACACCATCGAGGATGCGGGCCTAAGCTACAATCGCATAGATACCCAAGTAAGTAACCTTGATACCGAACACCTTGTTTTGTATTTGCCATATTTGTTATTCTGAAAATCATCCGTGGCTAGGAATGGCTCAGCAAGCCGGAAAGAATCAGGTGTCCGGCGCCACTTCCCGAAGGCTTGCCTAGTCCAACCATTGCCAAGATGCTTGACCGGGTGCTCAGCAGAATGCCCTCAGGGAAGGACAAGTGGAAGAACAGGGAAGCCGAACTTCACACGCTGCACATCCAAACCAGGGGAATTGTTACCTCCCCTGAGGAGGATAGTCGGGAAGGGGAGGCCAAAGCCTCCTCCCCGCGCGGGAAGAAGAGGGACGCCTCCGAAGACTTGAAGACGGAGATGCTCAAGCAAGGGGAAAAGGTATCACCAGGGGGCTCTGCCCCAACGGGCACCCTCACTGCGTCGTACCCACCAACGGGCCAGCCCTCCACCGAGCTGTGAGTTAATTTTTAATTCGAAGTTACTGTGTTTCTCCGAGATCCATAACCAGGATTCATCTTTTGCAGTCTGGCTAGCAGCTCTTCTCAACAGAGTTCGTCTTCGGGGGATCTTCCTTCGGAGATGATGGAGAGCAAGACCCCACCCACCTCTCCGCCTCATGAAGTGGGCGACACCGAGGTGTCATCACGGAGGAGTCCGGATCTGCCGAAGCCGGAAGCCAATGCGTCAGCCGCCCTGAGCCCGGAGCGTTTGGCTCCCACGAGGGGTGATGGGAAGGGTCCGACACAGTTCAATGTCCGGCCGGATGTACTGACAGGCCTACTGGAGTGAGCTGCACTCTCGGAGGAGCACCGCTCATTAATGAGTGCGGTACTCAAGAAGATTTCATCCGCTACAAGCGGCTTGAATGAAGCATTTACAAGCCTGCTCAGAGGCTTTGAGGTATGTAGTGTCACTATTTTTGGGCTGTGAGGCACACGCCAGGTGTGCTCCATATAGATAGTAGCCCCTGAGACTCTGGTTGCCCGCCCTAGGCGGCAAACGGGGGATCATAAATCAATGATTGCGCTGTAAATACGTGTAGGTATCTGTGGGTCCGGCTGCCGACCAATCCGTTGAAGTTGCCGAACTAGCAAGGCAGATTGGATCGATTGATGCCGATATCACGCTTGTGAACAACGGCTGGAAAAATCACAAGGTATGTGCTCTGCCTTCCTTTGTATAGGAAAATATGAAGGCGGCATGATATTAATGTAATATGTTTGGACTGCATATGGTGCTGCTGCCGTGGAGGCCCTGAGGGCGGAACTTGCCCAGGCCAAGGAGCAAGCTTGGGTTAGCAATGTGGCTGCCCTAAAAGCGGCCGAAGAGTTGAGAGTCGAACAGGCTGCTCGTCGCCGAAGCGAGGAAAAAATAGCCGAAATGGCTATGGAGTTAAAAATGCCACTGACCGGTATGAGCTCCTTAAAAAGGAGCATAAGGATAGTTCGGCCTACCTGACCAAGGCACTTAATGCCACCAAGGAAATACGGACCGAGCTCAGGGGTACGCGGGAGGAGCTTCAACAGGCCGATAAAATCGCGGCTGGGGGCTCCTACTTGCTGCGGGCGAAGTTTTTCGATCCGAAGTATGCTCCCCTGGATGGACGCTGGAGTCCTGCACACACGTATGCGGATTTGGCGAAGACTACAGCTGACGCTGCCAAGTTCTTCGAGAATTAGGGTGATAAGCAAGTGGATAAGATTTTCTTGTCGCAATTCAATGCTCCCACTCGCCCGCTGTTGTTAAGTGACAAGATGGCTGCTGTAGCGGAGCTTCACAGGCTGTCCGGGCTTGCAATGCGGTCTGTAATAGACCATCTTTGGCCGAAGGGGCCTAAGACGGATAGTTACTTTGGTTCGGTGCAACAATTCCTTGGGGCCATGCCTCGGATCAACACCATGAGAAGGTCGGCGTGCATAGAGGGTGCGCGAATGGCCCTTACCTGCGTTAAAGCCTATTGGACGGATATGGAGGCCACCATTATAGCGACCCAGGATCAGGCGAGGGGCCAATATCCGGCCGAGCACTACTTGGCGCAGGTCACAGAAGGTGCCCGCCTAATAGAGGCGCGGTGCACGAAGAATGTCTTGTTCGAGTGACAAATCAGATCATTGTAAAAACAATGTTATGTTGGTTATAAGGCTATATTTAAACTTTTTGCCTGAAAGTATTATTGTGTCCCCTGTGCGGCCGTTTATATATATATATATATATATATATATATATATATATATATATATATATATATATATATATATATATATATATAATCTGAAAGTTAGTAGTCGTTGGCTTCAGCCCCCACGCATACAATGCGGGGGTGTTCGCGAAAAATATGCTTAATCACACTTGATCCAACGTCTTGGTCCATTAAGGAGGTGATCACACGTCGAACTAGGCAACCGGACTATATAGCTGTAACACTTTCGCTTAGCCATGGGAGTCTAACGTTCGGGCTACTATGTAGCCCCTAGTACCTTCACGTGCATGCGAATACGGGTGCGTATGTACATGACTGGGATATGGCCCTTCGTTAATGCGGAGGAATCCTAAAGATTCCGGTGAGTCTTCGAGTGGTTGATCAGTCTCTCGCTGTATCATGACAGTCAGTTTTCGGCTTTCTCTACTGAGGTGCTCATCCGGAATAACCAGGGCACAATCGCAGTAGTTCTCCTTTGGCCGCCTTAGCCGATAATGACGGAACGTAAGGCGGCAAACCCAGGAGCCGGGCAAACCCAACATTTGACCAAATACATGATTCGGAGCTGATGCATATAAGTCCAAATTCATGACACCGAACACTCACGAAGGTATTCAGACTTTATAACCGAAGATGGGCTCAAGAATGCCCATTCATTATAAACCCTGTGTTTCCAGGTACATGCTTTAATCTGTCGTGGCGAAATGGCAATAACGGCAGTATCCTCTGTGGGTATGGAACCCATGGGATGGTTAAACAACAAGAGGCAATAGAAAAGGTTTACATAGGGTCTTAATCTAAAAAGAAACCTGTTGAATGGGGCCCTGCTGCACGTTTGCGCCTTTGTCTCCATTGTGCCGTATCCTGAAGGGTATCGCGCGAACATTGTTTGTGGAAAAAGAAAACTCGTAGGAGAGTACAACGTAAGTATGCGATGGATATTAAAAATGTAAGATGTTGGCCAGCCAATAAGGTTGAGACAAGTGTGGGGCTGTATTAAATATTTATAGCCCCTGGTGTCTGCTATGGGATTACATATACGGTGCCCTGGTTCAATTCTGGCCGGGCTACCGGACTCGTCTAACCGTGTCTATGGTCTTAATGACCGGTCATGTTTTTTGATATTGGAGGCCGCTTATAGTCTGGCCGCTAGGGCCGTCGCGTGTTCCTCTGCGTGAGAAGAGCGTTCTGTGATTCCGTTAACGGTGATGACACACGTGGACCGGGCATCTTGAGTATAAGGTAGCCATAGTGCGGTAATGCGTTGAAGCGGGCGAAGGCCGTTCTTCCAAGCAATGCATGATAGCCGCTTTGGAAGGGTGCGATGGTGAAGAGTAGTTCTTCGCTTCTGGAATTGCCTGGGGAGCCAAATGTTACCTCCAGTACGACGGAGCCCCTGCCGTAGGCTTCAACGCCTGGTATCACCCCTTCAAAGGCGGTGTTGCTTTGGCTAATTCTAGATGGGTTTATCCCCATCCTGCGGACAGTGTCCTCATATATTAAATTGAGACTACTGGCGCCGTCCATGAGGACACGGGTGAGACGGTATCCGTCGATTATTTGGTCAAGCACCAAGGCCGTTGATCCTCCGCGCCGAATACTAGTTCGGCTGTCCAAGTGATCGAAGGTGATCGGATAAGACATCCACTAGTTAGGTGTGGGTACGATGGGCTCTATATCGCGTGCGTCTCTATGCGCGCATTCGTGCCTTCTCATGGATGTGCGAGTCACGTGGATCATGTTCACTATTTTAACCTCTGGCGGGAATTTTTTTTATCCCCTAGTGTTCGTTTGGCGAGGTTCATCCTCGTCTTCACTTGGTGTTTCCCTTCTCTTGTGTTCGGCATTTAATTTGCCGGCCTGCTTGAAGACCCAGCACTCTCTGTGCGTGTGGTTCGCTGGTTTGTCAGGGGTGCCATGAATTTGGCACAGTCTGTCTATTACTCTATTCAGACCGGACGGTCCCTCTTTACTGCCTTTAAATGGCTTCTTTTGCTGATTAGGTCGAGAGCCCCTGAATTCGGCATTAACCGTTGTGTTATCCGGGCTCTCTTCCTTGCTTTGGCGTTTTTTTATTATGCCGGGGCATCCCATTGCCATCCCTTATTTCGGATGTGCTGGGGTCGCTGGTGCCTTTACGGGCTATCCAGCTATCTTCACCCGCGCAAAAGCGGGTCATAAGGCTTGTTAGGGCTGCCATTGTCCTTGGCTTTTCTTGGCCGAGGTGTCTGGCGAGCCACTCGTCGCAGATGCTGTGTTTGAATGCCGCTAAGGCTTTGGCGTCCGGACAATCAACAATCTGATTCTTCTTAGTGAGGAATCTGTTCCAAAGCTTGCGGGCGGACTCTCCGGGCTGTTGGATTATGTGGCTTAAGTCGTCCGCATCCGGAGGCCGGACATAAGTCCCTTGAAAATTGGCGTGGAGGTCATCCCACGACCCATGTGAATATGTAGGATAAAATCCTTGATCCAGACCCCTGGGTCTGTCGTTCCGTCGTATGCTTCTATGTTCACTGGTTCAAAAGCTTGTGGGAATTCATGGTCCAATACTTCTTCAGTGAAGCACAGGGGGTGAGAAGCCCCTCTGTATCTGGACGTTCTGTGTCATGCAGGCAGCTGTTGTTGTGTTCGGTGTTTATTCCGAACTGGTATTTGATTATGATAGTCGTTTTGGTGACCATAGTCCCTCGCCGGGGTGTGTCCTTTAGATCCGTAGATGGACCCAGCTGCGCCAGCTTTCTTATCCAGGTGCTCACGTAGATCGTGTGTGGCATCAGTAGCCGCTTTGTTGCGGTTATGTAGTGGTACGTCTTGCCTCCTGGTCATGTTACTCTTTGGTGGAGCGGCCTCGTCGTCGAATTCTGGCAGTAGCTTGCGTTTTGGATAGCTCTTTGTATGGCGATCATCGCCATAACTTTCTTCAGTGTCTAGCACCTTATTCCATCTGCAATTGAGCGTTTCCAGTGCGGCTTTGAGCCGTTGCTTCTACTTCTTTAGACTTCTCGCTGTGGCCATAAGTTTTCTGTGGAGGTTATCTCGTTCCACGCGTTCTTCCGGAATGATGAATGCATCATCGTCCGGACTGTCTTCTTGTCCTGGGCCGGTTTGGTGAACTCGTCCCTCTGGATCATTGTGATCTAGCATCTGCTCCGAACTTGGTTCGGCGTGACCTGGCTCGTCCTGCTCCATCGCTGGGTCCTCATGGTCGTCATTGCCTTCGGAGTTTACTGGTATGTCGATCCTTCTTGCGCTCTTGTCACTATTTTTACTGTTACTGGACTTTGAACAGCGTCTGTGTCGCCGTTTTGGCTTTTGCCCAGGGGTTTTATATTCCGGATTGCCGCCGTCGTCCTCCTAGGGTGTGTCCACCATGTATATATTGTGTGACGAGGTAGTAGTCCAGCGCCCCATAGATTCTGAATCTTCTCCTGCATCGTCGTCCATACCGTTGATGCCTTCGGAGTCGAAGTCAAGCACGTCGGTTAAATCATCAATCGTGGCTATGAAGTGGGTGGTGGGTCGGTAACAAATTTCCTCGTCGCCCGCTTCCCACTCGAGCCGGACATAGTTCAGCCCAGAATTTTCTGTCAGAGAGAGAGAGTTTTTAATGAGTTCAGCATGTCGCCAAAGGGCGAGTGCTGGAAGACATCCGCAGCGGTGAACTCCATTACCGAAGCTCAACCTGGCTCGACTGGCTCGGGAGTGCGCGGACAGGAACCAACATCTGGATGCAAATCCGGGGGTCCGGAAACACAGGCCACCACAGAGGTGAGACCCATGTTTGGCTCCATCGCCGATGAGTATGTAGCCTGCGGGGCGGGGTCTAGCCCTCCGTCTTTAGGCAGTGCAGCCTGCTCCGGATTTAGGTCCGAGGCTACTACGGGGGTGATAACCCGAACATTGTCCGACAGCAGGTCTTGGCCGTGCTCATCCCGACTGTCCGGTGCTCCTGGCATGGGCTCTAATCCGTCGAAGATCGAGTCTCCACGAATATAAGCCATGTAGTTCAAGTTTCAGAACCTGACCTGGTGGCCGGGGGCGTAGTTATCAATCTGCTCCAGATGGCCAAGGGAATTGGCCCGCAGTGCGAAGCCGCCAAACACGAAGATCTGTCCGGGGAGAAAAGTCTCCCCCTGGACCGTGTTGTTGATGATCGAAGGCGCCATCAAGCCCTGCAGTGACGGCATAGAGGAACTCTCAATGAAAGCACCAATGTCGGTGTCAAAACCGGTGGATCTCGGGTAGGGGGTCCTGATCTGTGCGTCTAGGCTGATGGTAACAGGAAGCAAGGGACACAATATTTACCCAGGTTCGGGCACTCTCGATGGAGGTAAAACCGTACTTCCTGCTTGATTAATATTGAAGATATGAGTAGTACAAGAGTAGATCTACCACGGGATCATAGAGGCTAAACCCTAAGAGCTAGCCTATGATGGTATGATTGTAACTGTGATCGGTCTTCTAAGGACAAACCTCTCCGGTTTATATAGATACCGGAGAGGGCTAGGGTTTACATGGAGTTGGTTACAAGGAAGGAAACTCAATATCTGGATCGCCAAGCTTGTCTTCCACGCAAAGGAGAGTCCCATCCGGACACGGGACGAAGTCTTGAGTCTTGTATCTTCATGCTTCAATAGTCCGGATGATGTATATAGTCCGGCTATCCGGATACCCCCTAATCCAGGAATCCCTCAGCCCTCGCCAAGGGTGGCGTGACCGACCTCGCGAGGACCGCTGGCAGGACAAGCCTCGCGAGGGGGCTTGGAGGGATCAGCCTCGCAAGGATCGCCCATAGGGCAACACAGGCCTTCCTCCTCTGCCACCACCGCCAAGAAGGAATGACGACCATCATCAGGACGAGGGAGCTATGGGCTTCCAAGAGCCACGTGCTATCGCTTGCATCTTGGGCGGTGCTCAGGCCCCAGCCTCTCAGCGCATCTTCAAGTAGTTTGCTCGCGAGGTGAACGCAGTCCTCCCCAAGCTCGAGGCCGCACGCCCCCTCAGGTGGTCCACGTGCGCCATCACGTTCAATTCAGTGGATCACCTCAAGTGTGCGGCTACAACCGGCGTCCTCCCAACGCTTTGTTCCCCAGTCATCAGCAATGTGCAAGTTACCAAGACCCTCATCGATGGTGGTGCAGGGCTCAACGTTCTGTCCGTCGAGACGTTCAACAATCTCCAAGTGCCATATGACCAGCTTCTGCCGACCAAGCCTTTCTCAGGAGTCACTGATGGCTCCACCACCCCGATAGGGCAGGTCCGCCTCCCTGTCACCTTTGGACAGTGCAAGAACTACCGTACCGAGCTCATTGACTTCGACGTTGCCCACATTCGTTTGCCATATAATGCCATCCTTGGGTATCCAGCCCTGACCAAGTTCATGCCGGTGACTCACCATGGTTACAGTGTCCTCAAGATGCCGGGAAGCGGCAGAGTCATCACAATCCCCTGCAAAGAGAAGGATGCGGTGTCCTCTCTCGAGCGTGCCTTCCAAGCTGCGTCAGTTGAGGACCCAGACAGCAAGGGTGGGAACCCTCTCGAGGAAGTTCCCAAGAAGAAGAAGACATCACCCAGCTCAAGGCCTCAGGAGGCAGGCATCTCCGGAGGCGCCGCGTCAGGATCTGCGCCCGTGCAAGGGGCGCCTCCCTCCATTGCATAGGAAGGCGCGCCCAGCGCCCTCCTCGGCAAGGCTCGGGGTCTCTCTCCTGGAGGGCCTCTGGCTTTGCCAAGATCATGAGGGAGGCGCTCGGGCACCACTTGGAGGCGTGCTTCGCGACACGTTTCCCTCAGGAAGGCATGAGGCAAGGAGGGCCCAGCCCTCAGGAGTTCATCACCCAGGTCATTCAGGAGCTGCAGGAATCAAGAGTCATGCGTGGCGATTGCCGCCTACCCGGCGTAGCTCCCCATCCAGGCGAGGATGGCGGGCTGCACATCTGCATCGATTACCCATGGCTCAACCAAGTCGCGTCTCAGGAGCGTTTCTGGCCTTCGCGCATGGGACGTTGCGAGGGTCCCCCACACATCTATGTTTGCATGCCTTTCGGCCTGCCGAACGCAGCTGCTACTCACCAGCGCCTAATCCGGAGCATTCTGGAAGCTTAGGAGGCCAGGAACTGCGCGTTCCTAGTGGAGATGGAGATAGACCTTGAGGAGCCGCCCGGACCCTAGAGCCTCCCGAGGATCAGGACTCCGGTGGCTCGTGAGGATCGGCTTCTTCATCGCGCATCATCAGCTACTTCAACACCCGCTCTACAATGGTATCAGGTGACATCTTTTGAGTTCCATTTCAACTGGGAGCGCCCCCAGGGCTGCATTATTCCCAGGTCGCGTGGGTCAGCCCCTGCGGCATGTATCTCATTTTCTTATGTCCTTAGTTTCCCTTGCTGGGAGCGCCCCTCGGGCTGCATCATCCCCCAAGCCACTCGGGCCTGACCCAGTGGCGTGTATCTTTACTACATCTATCTAAGTTGGTTTGCCTTCATGCTTAGCCTGCCTGTGATAATTGCCTGCTCGATTGACATCTGCCCATGGAGTCGCTCGCACTAGCACGGCGCTTGCGCATGGGTCCGTCCCTACAATGTCGACAAATCTGAGTGGTCGACCTCTGGCCCGCGACAGCCCCGCAAAGCACTACCTCATCAGGCCCTTAGTGCCCTCACCACTCTCTCGGAGCAACCAATGGATGGCCAGCAATCGTAATGGCAATCCTTGCTTCTCTCGTGTTGGTTTATAGGGTCCGCCTAAGGAATAACATGGGGGGCGTCGCGAGCTCTCTCTCTCCCTCACCCGTGCAATCCACTCGCGCATTAAAAGGGGGGCTCCTGAGCATCGCGACTCAGGAGTTCTTACTGGCTCTCTAGCCCTCACCCCCTGGCTGTGTCCACGGCATCGCGACCTGGCATACCAACGGCGGCTGAGCTCGCTCGAGGGTCGGGACCTGAGGATGTAGAGCACGAAGGAGAGTGCGGGGAAGGGAGGAGAAACTCACGAAGGCCTGACCTAGCTGCATCCCAGTTGCCGACGTGCAGGTCCGGCACCTCGCAAAGGAACAGCTCCAAGCTTTCAGATAAGTCTCGCTCCTAGAACAGCTAATCGATGCGATACCGAACCCTCACTTAATGCCTTCCTTTCTCGCCTTTCGGCAGCTGCTTGAGCGCTAAAGGGGACCTCCTGAGCATCGCGCCTCAGGGGCACTTACTGGACCTCAGGCCGCTCACCTCCTGGCCTTGACCACGGCATCACGACCTGGCATACCAGCGATGGCTGAAGCCTGCCTGGGGACCGGGACCTGTCAATGTGGAGCACCAGGTCGTCGCGAGGTTAGAAAGGGGGAACCAAGCTGGAACAGGACGGGCATTTCGCGCTACTTCATAATAAGGATGATATCAACAAAAGACATTGCAGACACTTTACACGCCCCCGCGGGGTATTTCGTCGATTCCTCGCAGGGAACAAAAGACGCAAATCCTAAGGAGCCCCAACTACATGTGCCTCCATGGCCGACGCCATCATCAATAGTGTGCCACCAAGCGCCGGCGCCAACCCCATCCAGATCAGCCACGTCGGCGGCCTGATGCAGCTGCCTTGCTCCAAGCGCGGCACGAGCTTGGGGGCTCGTAGCTATTGCTGCTCGTCTCCAGAGTCACAAGAAGCTCGGGAGAGTCGCTGGACTCCCGAGCATCTCTGCTACTGCCAGAGGAGCCACTGAGGAAGCGGAGGGCAGGCCTAGCCCCTGCCACACCGACGTCATGGCCGCCTCCTCTAGGGCAGCACTCCAGCCGGCGCTTTCCGTGTCGAAGACCTTGAAGAGCATCAAGGAGGCGCCATCATATTCGAGATGAATCACGAGGGCACCTCCTGTTCGGCAGACCCGGGTGATCTTGCCCCAACCCCGGGTCATGTAGACGTTGCCCAGAGCGACAATCTCGACCACCACTCCGGTCGCGGGAGTACCGCAGTCGGCGTGCTACAGCCAGAGCTCAAGAGGCCCCCTTGGCGGCATCTCGAAGGCGAAGGAAGGAGGAAGGCGTATCCAAGAGCCTAGAGGCATGGCGGCATGAAGTACGAGCTCGCGAGAGGAGTCCGCGGAATGGACTCCAGGAGCGATGGCACGCACCGCCACAACTCGTCGATGCCGCCGATGGCGTAGGTGACGCTGCTCGGCGTCTTCCTCTCCAGGGCCCTCAACCCGAGCTTACAGAGGTAGCGGAAACACAAGGGGTGGCCTCTCATACCAATGCCTCAACATCTCCGCCCGAGCAACCTCGTCACGGCGGCAGGGGACCGGCCGCTTCTTCGGCGGGAGTGGGTCGGGCCCCTCTCGTGGGGCCTTTCCTTTCTCCTCGGCTGAGAACCGGCGGATCGGTGCCATTGGCGTCAAGATGGAGAAGGAGCAAGGAAGGAGAAGCGAGCGGAGCGAGAAGAGATGGACTACGGGGGCTCTCGCCTCACCGTACTTATAGTCCAGAGAAGGCCAACCGTCGGCCTCCACGATCGTAGGTAATCATGAATCATTTTACATGCAGGGACTCGTCAAATCGGGCGGTTGCCGAGGCAGCGTGGGGAAGCGGAGACGCCCACGTCCAATCAACCGCCACGCGGCGACCAAGGCCGCAGGCTGTTCGGGACTACGGCGCTCCACACTTGCCCTTTTGCTTTGCTACTAAGCCAAGTCCGAGCGCGCCTTGGGCCCGGGGGCTACTGTTGGCGTTTTGGGAACGGGGGTCCCCAGACTTGCCTGCCTACGGCCTACGGCATGGCTCAAGCAGAGGCCCAGTACGGCCCGTCTTCATCAACCCAAGCTCAAGACCCTCGCGAGGGGCCAAGCCTCACGGGGCGGACGACACAAGGCTTCCTCAAGGGCGGCCTCACTAGGCAGGCTCGCGACGAGGCGGATAGATCAAGGCAGGAGTACCTCGCGAGGTGCCCATGACAGAAGCCATGACGATCGAGACCAGGCAAGTGCCAGCCTGCGCAGTGTCCTCGTTTCCTCTTTGGTGCAAAGGGGGCAAGCGCAGGCACGGAATACCGAGGCATCAAGCAAAGGTTACCATTTCGGTGCAACAAGACCAAGACCAACAGAGCGGCAGGACGGAGGTCACCGTGGAGCCCAATACGGCGTCATCGCCAGTGCCTTTGGTAGTCGAAGACCAACTTTAGTCAGGATAACTTGTAGTAGATGTTCCCCTTCAAAACGGCCGTTGTTGGCTCCCTTCCCGCTCAATATTTGGGAAGAGGACTAGTGTCGGTGTCAAAACCGGCGGATCTCGGGTAGGGGGTCCCAAACTGTGCGTCTAGGCGGATGGTAACAGGAGACAAGGGACACGATGTTTTACCCAGGTTCGGGCCCTCTCGATGGAGGTAAAACCCTACGTCCTGCTTGATTAATATTGATGATATGGGTAGTACAAGAGTGGATCTACCACGAGATCAAGGAGGCTAAACCCTATAGCTAGCCTATGGTATGATTGTTGTAATGTATGTTGTGTCCTACGGACTAAAGCCCTCCGGTTTATATAGACACCGGAGGAGGCTAGGGTTACACAGAGTCGGTTACAATGGTAGGAGATCTACATATCCGTATTGCCAAGCTTGCCTTCCACGCCAAGGAAAGTCCCATCCGGACATGGGACGGAGTCTTCAATCTTGTATCTTCGTAGTCTTGGAGTCCGGCGGACGATGACAGTCCGGCTGTCCGGACACCCCCTAGTCCAGGACTCCCTCAGTAGCCCCTGAACCAAGCTTCAATGACGATAAGTCCGGCGCACATAATGTTCGGCATTGCAAGGCGGGTTCCTTCCTTGAATAATCCAAAGAAGATCATGAACACCAGGATAGTATCCAGCTCTGCAAAATAAATTCCACATCCCACCGTAGAGAGAATAAAATGTACACAAGTCCAATCTGCTGATGTATTATGCGGCATGACATCACACCGCTACCAGGCTTTTACTTGAATCGTTTTTTATTATATCACCTCAGCACGTTTAGCGAAGCGGTTTCCTTGGCACGTCTTGTTGAAGCAGAGATCGTGTTCCCCTTATTCCGGGACTCCCATCAATACGGACGTGGGTAACCCAACCGCGCCATTGATGGTGGCGCTTGGGAGATAAGCGAGTTTTACCAGGCCGGTGGGGGACGCATAGTCTTCGTCCGCCTACATATAAGGGATAAGGATTTACCTTCTCACCTACGCCTTCTTCCTCCTTTGCTTATCCATCTCCGCGCACTCAAGCTCCAATGCCCAAGCTCGCGCATCTCGCCTCAACCTTCTCCGATCATGTCCGGAGCGGGAGGCAAATGGTTGGCCTCCACCATTAAGGAGGAGCACATCACCAAGCTGCGCAGCGCAGGATACCTCTCCGGCGATATCGCGCATTGGCTGCCCGACGAGGGGCAGCTCATCCCTACCCCCGGGCCCCATGAGAGGGTCGTCTTTCTTCCCCACTTCCTCCGTGGACTAGGCTTTCCACTCCACCCATTCGTCCGGGTCTCATGTTTTACTACGGCCTGGATTTCCATGATCTGGCGCCGAACTTCATCCTCAACATCTCGGCGTTTATCGTCGTGTGCGAGGCCTTCCTCTGCATCCGGCCCCACTTCGGCCTGTGGCTCAAGACCTTTAACGTCAAGCCAAAGGTTGTGAAGGGCACGCAAGCGGAATGCGGAGGCGCCATGTTGGGTAAGTTGCCCAACGTCCTTTGGCTCGAAGGGGCCTTCGTGGACTCCGTCAAGGGGTGGCAATCGGGGTGGTTCTACATCACCGAGCCGCGCGAGCCCACATGGGCGGTGGCCCCCGAGTTTAGATCTGGCATCCCCACGCAGCTCACCTCCTGGAAAGAGAAGGGCTTGTTGTGGGGCAATCCGAAGGAGCTGACGGGACTCCGAGCATGTATCCAGAAGCTGGTGAGCAATAAGCTCAGGCTCGTCGACGTGGTCCAAGTCATGCTCATCCGCCGGATTCTCCCGTGCCAAGAACGGGCATTCCATCTGTGGGAGTTCAATCCGGAACAGCATCAGGCGCTAAGCGGGCTCTTCAACACGACATATGAAGGCGCCTGGAGGGTGCTGTTCAAGGGCGCCGAAGCCCCCGCATCCGCGACGAAAGATCGCGGATTTTGCTCGCAGCATCCAGCTGACGAGGTAAGTGATTTAACCCCTTTACGGGACACTTATGGTAAATAGATTGATTCTAAGAAGGTCTCAATCTCTCTTTTCCTTTGACAGGAATGGATGGAGAAGGCCGAGCAGCTCATCAGCCCGGCTCCCATGCCAGAAGACCCAGTGAACGCCCGTCTAGCAGGGCTGCTGGTTCCGGCACCACACGTGGTGCCGGAGAAGAAGGCCAAGAAGGTGGCCGCGGGGACTCGAAAGATTTCCCGCAATCAGGCGTCCGACGACGAGGCGGACTCCTCCCCCGAAGACGAGGAGGAGGAAGAAGACTCTCTCCCGGAGGAGGGAGAGAAGAAGAGTAAGGCTTCCCCAATAGGGGAGGCCAAAGGGTCCAAGAGGGGGAGAACTATTCCCCCGGACAGTTTTGCCAACACCATCGTGGGCGAGGAGGAGTGGCCTTCAAGGGCTAGGCGTCCGGCGAGATTGTAAGTATCCGGATCCCCGATATGCAATTTCTTTCGTGTCACCTAGTGTCCTACTAACGCCGCATTCTGTCCGTAGTCCGGCCGATGATGATCTCCCCGCTTCATCGAGCGGGTCGTTGGCCCCGTCGGATGTGGATTCACTTCCGACTACCTCTACCCCCCGCGCCGACGAGGACGCTGAGGTGGGATCCCAGAGAGGGACCCATCAGGATGAGGCTCCGGAGGCGCCGTCAGGCAGCCTCCCGGACTTTGCGCCGGACTCTACCTCGGAACCCGCAGTGGTTCAAGAGTCCGGCAGGCGGCCCCTTCGAAAGAAGGGCAAGACCGTGACACCGGCGGCCTCCGTCCAACCGGAGGCGCCGGACAACTTGTTGGAGGAGCTTAAAGGCGCTTCCATCGAGGAAGAACACCGCACTATCATGAGTGCGGTGATTCAGAAGGTTCAGCTTGCCAAGAGCGGGCTGACCGAAGCCTGCAGCAGCCTTCTAACAGGCTTTGAGGTAAGAAGTTAAAATTATGTAATGTAATACCACATAGACAGTAGCCCCTGATGCTCAGTTCGGTGTTCGGAAAGAAAAGCCGGACTGAGGATCTAATGAGATATACGCAGGGTTGCTTAAAATATGTCAATATGGGTTTGCAGGCTGCGCTGCTGACCTCTGCCGCACTGACTGCGGAGGTCGGTGCGTTGAAGCAAGATCTCGAGCGGTCCGAGCAAGAGCTCGGCCATGCCAAGAAGCAGCTCGAGGACAAAGAAGGTGAGTAACACCACTTTGAATACTTACCTTACAGAAAACGATTTTGGTTGCAATAAAATTAACAAGGATAATATGGGTATTGCAGGGGCCACGAACGAGGTGGCCGCCCTGAAGGAGGCTGTGTCCGCGGCCGAACGCAGTGTGGCCGCGGAACGGGCAGAGCGAGAAAAGCAGGAGGCGCAGGTGGCGGAAGTACGACAAGAGCTCCAGGCTCTCATGGAGAAGCATGAGAGCTTGGAGCGTGACTCCAAGACTCGAGAGTCCGAGCTTGCCTCGGCTCTCGAAAGTGCCAAGTCCGCCAAGGCCGAGGCCCGTAAGGCCCTTCAGGAGGTTGAAGATGTAAAAAAGATAGCGGCGGGTAAGGCATTTTTCATGCAAAGCAAGCATGTTAATGTAAACTACCTGACACTTACCCGCATTTGGAGCTCTCCAGGGGCGTTTGCAGATCTGCCACGTAGTGCGTCCGATGCCGCCGCATTCTATTGTGGCGAGGAGGGGAGCTCGATGGAGAAGGTCTTCTGGTCTCAATACGCTGAGGCCGGCCATCCGGTGCCCCCAAGCGACCAGCTGAAGCAGCTGGTCGAACTCCACAAGGTAGCTGAGGAGGCCATGAAGGGCCTTATAGTCCGGCTGTGGCCTGGACAGGCCATGCCTGGGAGCTACTTCGGCCTCGTGCGGTGGCTGGTGGATGCGTGCCCCTGGGTGGAGGTCATCAAGCGCTCCGCCTGTATTGAAGGTGCTCGTCGGGCCCTTGCCCGCACAAAGGTGCACTGGGGCAGGCTGGATGCGGAGAAGCTTCTCACTGACCCGCCGCCACCAAGCAAGGAGTATCGTACGCCCGAGATGTATTATAAAACTGTCCTGAAGGGAGCCCGCGATATTGCGGATGAATGCCCCAGAGATGTAATTTTTGAGTAAACTTGCTATGTATTATCCTGTGCGCTGAAAACTTTGTTCATGTGCGCATTAAGCAACGCTTGTTTAATTTAAAATATTACCTTATGTGCGGCCGTTTATAAAATCTGAGAGATGGCAAGTCGTTGGCTTCAGCCCTCGAGCCACGAGTGCTGGGGTGTTCGGGATAAACTTGAGCACTCTTGTTCCCATTTTTGGGTCCATCTAGGAAGGCGCTCAACACAACGAACAAGGCAACCGGACTTATAATGCTTGAACGCTCTCACTTAGCCATAGAATTCTATAATTTTAAATTTCGGCGAAGCCCCTGGTATTCGGAAGACCGAATCCGGGGCGCTATCCACGCCTTCGTCGGACATTTATCCGGAACTTCGCTCGAAGCGGCGTGAGTCTTTAAGGACTCAAAAGGACCTCTCGAACAGCGACCAGTCTCTCGCCTTATCATGCCGGTCAGTTTTAGCTTTCTCCACTGAGGCGCTCGCCCGGCTCAACCGGGGCGCAATCGCAGTGGTTCTCCCAGTGCCACCTTACCCGACAGAACGGAACGTAAGGCACCAAAACATGGGAGCCGGGCAAACCCAACTATTTACCCAAGACATGATTTGGAGCCGATTCATATAATGCTATAAGTTCGGGGTGCCGCACTTATGAAAGTGTTCGGACTTATCACACCATAATGTGGGGAACATAAGCCCCTGGTGTATTAGACTGTACCAAAATATACGGGTGCAAGATGTCCTGTAATGAACATATATATATATATAAAGTAATGTAATTGCAGTTGAAAAGTGCTGCATTATTTATTAAAGTAAGTCTGCTATGAGTGCGGACTGATACAAATAGTGCAGTAAGCAAGGGATTTGGACTAATTAAACATGTCCCCCTCCAGGGATAAGCTGCGGACTTGGTGTATGTAATCGAATTTAATGCTCGTAATTGAGACCACCTGAGTGTTCGTCGCAGCCTTCTTTCTTCCCTGGCTGTTGCATCGTGAGTTTGGCAGGTTCACCACCGGATAGGGCCTCTGGTTAACGGAGTCCTGTGTAAACAAAGAGGGAAATTAATAATAATAATAATAAAAGAAGGGGGCGCATTTGCGAGCCCCTGGTGTGGTCGAGCCGCACTCTGGGTCCGTTGTGATCGTGCCCCTTCCCCTGCGCCCATGGTATCTCCAAAGCGTAATGATGTACGCGGAGGGTTGTTCTTGCAATCATGCGAGGGCAGGGGTTAGGGCCGCATTGCTACGCGTGCTCGTATCGTGCCAGGTTGTCTTGGTTGGTATTGCTTCGGGCGCGTTTTGCTGTATCCGGCCGTTTAACGGCCGGACTCGAAAATTGCCTTAAAAGGCTGCTCTGTACTTCCGTCGCGAGAGCCACTATATGTTCCTCCATTCGGAGGGAGCGTTCCGTATTTCCGTTGACCGTGATGACTCCACGAGGGCCTAGCATCTTGAGCTTTAGGTATGCATAATGCGGCACCGCGTTGAACTTTGCAAACGCGGTTCGTCCAAGCAGAGCGTGATAGCCACTGCGAAATGGGACTATGTCGAAGATTAACTCTTCGCTCTGGAAATTATCCGGGGATCCGAAGACCACTTCCAATGTGACTGAGCCCGTACAATTGGCTTCCACACCTGGTATGACACCTTTAAAGGTTGTCTTTGTAGGTTTAATCCTTGAGGGGTCTATGCCCATCTTGCGCACTGTATCCTGATAAAGCAGGTTCAGGCTACTGCCGCCGTCCATCAGGACTCTCGTGAGGTGGAATCCATCGACGATTGGGTCTAGAACCAATGCGGCGAATCCGCCATGGCATATGCTGGTCGGATGGTCTCTTCGATCGAAAGTGATCGGACAAGAGGACCATGGATTGAACTTCGGGGCGACTGGCTCCATCGCATAGACGTCCCTTAGTGCGCGCTTCCTCTCCCTCTTGGGTATATGGGTTGCATAAATCATGTTCACCGTCCGCACTTGTGTGGGGAAGCCCTTCTGTCCTCTATTGTTCGGCGGTCGGGTCTCCTCCTCGTCGTCACTGTTTAGCCCCTTGTCATTGTTTTCGGCAATTAACTTGCCTGCCTGCTTGAACACCCAGCAATCTCAGTTGGTGTGATTGGCTGGCTTTTCGAGGGTGCCATGTATCTGGCATAAGCGGTCGAGTATTCGGTCCAAGTTGGACGGACCCGGAGTGGTTCTTTTGAATGGCTTCTTCCGCTGACCGGGTTTAGAGCCTCGGAATCCGGCGTTGACTGCCGTATCTTCCTTATCGTCGCCGTTAATGCAGCGTTTGTTTTTGTTTCGACGTGACCTGCCGTTGTTGTCCTTAGTATCCGGACTGCCAGAATTTTTTCTGAGGTTGTTGCTGCGAGCTAGCCAGCTATCCTCTCCCGTGCAGAAGCGGGTCATTAATGATGTGAGGGCTGCCATGGACTTCGGCTTTTCCTGTCCCAGGTGCCGGGCTAGCCACTCGTCACGGATGTTATGTTTGAAGGCTGCAAGGGCCTCTGCATCCGGACAATCGACGATTTGGTTTTTCTTTGTCAAGAACCGTGTCCAGAATTGTCTGGCCGATTCGTCTGGCTGCTGAATTATGTGGCTGAGGTCATCGGCATCTGGTGGCCGCACATAGGTGCCCTGGAAATTGTCGAGGAATGCGGCTTCCAGGTCCTCCCAACACCCAATTGACTCTACGGGCAAGCTGTTAAGCCAATGCCGAGCTGGTCCTTTAAGCTTGAGTGGGAGGTACTTGATGGCATGGAGATCGTCGCCGTGGGCCATATGGATGTGAAGGAGATAATCTTCAATCCAAACCGCGGGATCTGTTGTGCCGTCATAGGATTCGATGTTTACGGGTTTAAACCCTTCAGGGATTTGATGATCCATTACTTCGTCAGTGAAGCATAGCGGGTGTGCGGCACCTCTATATTATGCAATATCACGACGCAGCTCGAGAGAGCGTTGTCTACTGTATTCGGCCCGGCCGGGGTTATTGTATCCAGCGTGACGGTAATCGTCATGGGTCGTGGGGCGCCCACGTGATCCGTAGATGGATCTGGATTGCCTTGCTTTGTCCTCCAATATATCTCGCAAGTCCGGCGCGTTCCCTCTTCGCCTCATACTTTTGGAGCGATGTCGGGGTACGGTCTTGGTTGGGGGCCTGGATGCCTCTCTGTCACGACCACGGGGTGGTCGGTCAGCCGTATCGTGCGCTGGTGATGGAGGTATGTATGCTTCCTCCTCTAATCGGGGGAGCAGCTTGCGTCTTGGGTAACTTTTGGAGGGGCGTTCGAGTTTATACTCTTCGGCCGCGAGGACCTCGGTCCATCGATCGGCCAGCAGATCCTGATCAGCTTGAAGCTGCTGCTGCTTTTTCTTTAGGCTATTTGCCGTGGCGATAAGCCTGCGTTTGAAACGCTCTTGTTCGACGGCATCCTCGGGCACGAAGAATTCGTCGTCGTTGAGGCTGGCCTCGTCTTCGGAGGGAGGTGTATAGTTATAATCCTCGACCTCTTCGTCTGCCGCCTTCTCGTGAGGGCTTGCTTCTGCATCCTCCTGCGCTAAGTCTTGCTGGAGGGGATTATCTTCGGCACTCTCTGGGGTATTATTATCTCCTGTGCCGGAATCTACATTCTTGCTGTGGCGGGATTTAGAGCGGCGCCGCTGACGCCGGCGCTTGGGCTGCTTCTTTAGAGAATCTGCCTCCGCTGCTTCTTCGCCGTCCCCGTCTTTTGGGGTGTCCACCATGTATATGTCGTATGACGAGGTGGTCTTCCAGTGCCCTGTAGGCGCTGGTTCCTGTTCGTCTCCGGCGTCATCGTCCATAGCATCGATGTCTTCGGAGTCGTAGTCTAGCATGTCGGTAAGATCATCGACAGTGGCTACAAAGTGGGTGGTGGGTGGGCTCTGAATTTCTTCGTCGTCCGTACCCCAACCATCCTGGCCATAGTCCGGCCAGGACTCTCCCGGTAACGAGAGATGCTTTAGCGAATTTAGGATGTCGCCAAAGGGCGAGTATTGGAAGATGTCCGCGGCGGTGAATTGCATAACCAGTGCCCAATCTGATTCGATTGGCAGGGGCGTGGGAGGTCCGGAGTCCGGCAAGGGGTCCGGCACCTCGGAATCATGAGTTTCGCGAGGGACAAGATTAGTGTTCGGCTCCATCACCGTGGAAGTTGAAGCCCCCGAGGCGGTGTCCATCCACCGGTCCTCGATCTGGGCGATCGGCTCTGGACTAAGGGCCGAAGCGGATTCGTGTGCAGCCACCAAGGCACTATTTGGCAGCAGAGCTAGATCATGCCCATCGCAACAGTGCGACGCGCTTGGCTTTGGCTCGAGCCTGGCGAAGATCAAGTCCCCGCGGGTGTCGGCTGTGAAGTTTAGGCTTCCAAACCTGACCTGATGGCCAGGGGTGTAGCTTTCGATCTGCTCCAGATGGCCAAGTGAATTAGCCCGCAGTGCGAAGCCGCCGAATACGAAGATCAGTCCGGGGAGAAAAGTCTCACCTTGGACAGCATTGTTGATTGAAGATGCCATCGAGCCTGTCGGTGACAACACAGAGGAACTCTCAATGAAAGCACCAATGTCGGTGTCAAAACCGGCGGATCTCGGGTAGGGGGTCCCGAACTGTGCGTCTAGGCGGATGTTAATAGGAGACAAGGGACCCGATGTTTTACCCAGGTTCAGGCCCTCTCGATGGGGGTAAAACCCTACGTCCTGCTTGATTAATATTGATGATATGGGTAGTACAAGAGTGGATCTACCACGAGATCAAGGAGGCTAAACCCTAAAGCTAGCCTATGGTATGATTGTTGTAATGTATGTTGTGTCCTACGGACTAAAGCCCTCCGGTTTATATGGACACCGGAGGAGGCTAGGGTTACACAGAGTCGGTTACAATGGTAGGAGATCTACATATCCGTATTGCCAAGCTTGCCTTCCACGCCAAGGAAAGTCCCATCCGGACACGGGACGGAGTCTTCAATCTTGTATCTTCGTAGTCTTGGAGTCCGGCGGACGATGACAGTCCAGCTGTCCGGACACCCCCTAGTCCAGGACTCCCTCAACTAGGGCCTCTATATATAGAGATAGCCACCACAGTAGGGAGAGAGAGTTCTCATCTGATCCAGAGACGATCGAACCCACCTAAGTTGAACACCGCACAAGCCCAAGAACATCCCTCGCGAGGTTGTTCTTCCTCTGTAGTGTTCATCATCAGCCCCTGAGGCAATCCACCACACCACAAACTAGAGTAGGGTATTACACCGCAACGGTGGCCGTATAAACCTTGCGTCCCTTGTGTTCATCGTGTAGCTTAGATTCACAGCGAGGCGTTGGGACGTGGATTGGTAGGGGGAAGATCTTCGCGCGCACCCCAGAGTTCGAACCTTAAGGGTTTTTGCCAAAACCCGATATCTGATAGAGGCCACCGTGGCAAGGATAACCAGCAAGAGAGCCCCGCCTGGGGCCGCGACATGAAGCAGGAAGACTATGATCATGACGAAGACAACGAGTCCGGTGACCATGAGTTTCAGAAAGCTATGGAGGCCATGTGCGTTGATGGTCGCGCCTCTCTGCACACCTCTCACCGCTAGCTCAAGTAGTGGGCGCGTGAGATTACAGCAGCGGAGCCATCATTCGACACATAGAAGCAACTGAAGTGGTCTAGCACGCCTATCATTTTCCACACTGAGAACCACCCTGATCGCACAACTGTGGTCGGGTGCCTTCCGTTGTTGGTTTCACCAACGATATGCAACCTCAAGGTGACGAAGATGCTAGTTGACGGCGGGGCCAGTCTGAACTTGATCTCGCATGTTGTGATCAAAAGGCTACAGATTCCTGATGGAGACCTCGAAGAGATAGGCACGTTTCAAGGGGTCAACCCGAGGAGTCAGCCGAATGGTAAGGTCACGCTGCCCGTGACGTTCGGAGGAGAGTTGAACTACAGGACGGAGAGGATTGTCTTTGATGTAACCAAGATCCCCGTTCCCTACAACGGGATCCTCGGCCGCTCGGAACTAGCCAAGTTCATGGCGGCGTCACATTACACCTACAACACGCTGAAGATGCCTGGGCTGATGACCATCATCACCGTCCCCTCCGATAAGAAGGGCGCGCTGATCTGTGCTAACCAACTCTACCAGGAAGCAGCTGCAGCGACTGCTGCCAAGGCACTTGCTCCTGCCGCTGAAGCCCTGGGAGGGAAGAAGACCGACAAGACCTCTCGCACCCCTTCGGAGTGCTGTGCTCCCGTCGAGGACATGCTAGAGAGCTCCACAGGCAAGAGCAAGAAATCCAGAGCTGCACCACCAGAGACCAAGAAGGTGTCCGTTAAGGAGGATGTCACGGGAGGGGCTTTCACCATAAGCTCCACCCTCGGTAGCAAATAGGAAGGCGCGCTCGTCAATTTCCTGCGGGCGAATGTCGATGTGTTTGCGTGGCAAGCATCTGACATCCCCGACATTCACAGGGAGGTGATTGAGCACCATTTTGCCGTCTGTCCCCATGCGCGACCCATCAGGCAGAAGGTCAGGAAGCAAGCTTTGGAAAGGCAGGAGTTCATCACAGAAGATATCAGGAAGCTGGAAGCGGCAGGCCTAGTGATCGGAGTACTCCATCCGACGTGGTTGGCCAATCTGGTGGTGGTGCGGAAGGCAAATGGGAAGTGAAAGCTGTGTATTTATTACATAGATTTCAATAAGGCCTGTCCAAAAGACCCTTTCCCATTGCCAGGCATCGACCAGATTGTTGACTCCATGGCCGAGTGTGACTTGTTGTCATTCCTTGACGCCTACTCAGGATACCACTAGATTTTCTTGACGAGAGAAGATGAAGAGAAGACATCATTCATCACCCCGTGTGGTATGTATTGCTTTTTACGGATGCCTTTCGGGTTGAAGAGTGCTGGCTCAACGTTTGCAAGAGCAATCCAAATTGGTTTTGAGCCCGAGCTAGATAGAAATATGGAAGCTTATATGCATGACATAGTGGTCAAAACCAAGGACAAGGCAACACTTGTGCAAGATTTGGAAGACACGTTTGCAAATTTGCGCAAGATCAACCTCAAACTGAACCCTGAGAAGTGTGTCTTTGGTGTTCCGTCTAGCAAACTTCTCGGGTTATTTGCGTGGCAGCGTGGGATCGAGGCGAATCCAGACAAAATCAAGGCCATTGAGCAGATTGAGGCACCTAGGGGGATCAAGTATGTGCGTCGGCTCACTGGTTGCGTTGCCACGATGAGCAAATTCATCTCCAAGTCTGCTGAGTGTGCCCTTCCCTTTTTCAAAATCTTGAAAAAGGTGGGCCCAATGGAATGGACCCCAGAGGCCAAAGCAGCAATGTAGGATTTGAAGATACACCTCTCCTCCATGCCGATACTGCTTGCATCTAAACCACAAGAGCCGCTACTGCTGTATCTAGCGGCAACAAATAAAGTGGTCAGTGCCACGCTAATGGCACAGAGGGAGGTCGACGAAGGGGCAGTGGCAATGGCAGGACTGGCAGATGGTGAGCCAGAGCTCCCCCCGACAGGGCCTGGTACCGAAAAGGCGAGGCCCCTGGCAAGGTCTGACGCCGGCGAGACAGGGCCTACGCAACCAAATGAAGTGGTGCAAAAGAAGAAGATGGTGCTGCATCCGGTTTACTTTGTCAGCTCCCTCTTGCAGGGGGCTAGGTCAAGGTACTCCAGTGTGTAGAAATTTCTCTTCGGCATCCTTATGGCCTCGAGGAAGCTGCATCGTTACTTCCAAGTGCACGAGATCACCGTCGTCACCCGCCTCCCATTGCAACGGATACTGCATAACCCGGACACAACTGGGAGGATTGTGGAATGGGCCTTGGAGCTGTCGAGCTTTGGTTTGAATTTTGAAAGTACTTCAATGATCCAGAGCAGAGTCTTGGCAGAGTTCATTGCAGAGTGGACCTCGACGCCCGACGAAGAGATCTAGGAGACCACTCTTCCCGGCAAGGAAACAAGTCACAACTGGATTATGTACTCTGACGGGGCTTTCTCGCTGCAAGGCGCCGGTACTAGTGTGCTGCTCGTCGCACCCACCGGAGAGCATCTCAAGTATGTAATCCAGATGCACTTTCCCAGGGAGATGTCGATGAACAACACTACTGAATATGAGGGATTGCTTGCCGGTCTCAGGATCGCGGTAGACCTCGGGATCAAGAAGCTCATCGTCAGGGGTGATTCATAGCTTGTCGTCAGGCAAGTCAACAAGGATTATCAAAGCCTATTGATGGAGGCCTACGTAGATGAGGTGAGGAAGCTGGAGGAGCGTTTTGCCAGTATAAAGGCGGAGCATGTTAGCCGAGTGGAGAACGACATCGTCGACTACCTGTCAAAGCGCGCTGCCTTCAGACTACCTGTGGAACCAGGTACTTTTGTGCTTCGGTTAACTCAACCATCCATTGAACCATCGGCAGAGCAGAACAAGCGGAGGAAATCAGGCCCTGACAAGTACTTTCCCACCGAGCTCCCGGGAGCCACTGGCAAAGATGTTGCCTGGCCGTAGGGACAACCGCTCCCATGGCAGAGGAAATGCCTTTAGTCCTTGCTATCGAGCCCCAGGCTCCAGCATGGGCACATCATATCGTTTGATTCCTCCAAATAGGGGAGCTTCCTGAGGAGCAGGAAGAAGCGGAGAAAGTAGCCCGTCGGTCTGCCATATATAAGTTCGTTGACAACATTTTGTACATAAAAAAACCAAACAGTGTGAAATTGAAGTGCATTCCCCGGGAGGAAGGACTGGAGCTGCTGCAGAGATACATGGAGGCATATGTGGCTCCCACATAGGGTCAAGAGCCCTTGCCGGCAAAGCCTTCCGGCAAGGTTTCTTCTGGCCCACTGCCCTCCAGGATGCAACGACACTAGTAACCAAGTGTGAAGCATGTCAGTTCCATTCAAAGAAGCTTCATCAACCAGCTCAAGCCCTTCAAACAATCCCTCTCTCCTGGCCATTCTCGCTCTGGGGGCTCGACATACTGGGCCCTTTCCCCCGCGCTGTCGGGGGCTTTGAGTACTTGTATGTTGCAATCGACAAGTTCACAAAGTGGCCTGATACGTCCATTATGCATCATGCTTTTATATCGATATTTATTGCATTATGGGCTGTTATTACACGTTATGTCACAATACTTATTGCTATCCTCTCTTATTTTACAAGGTTTATCATGAAGAGGGAGAATGCCGGCAGCTGGAATTCTGGCTGGAAAAGGAGCAAATATTGGAAACCTATTCTGCACTGCTCCAAAAGTCCTGAAACTCCACGAAAGTCATTTTTGGAATTAATAAGAATTATTGAGCAAAGAAAGTACCAGAGGGGGCCCACACCCTGGCCACGAGGGTGGGGGGCGCACCCCATATCTCATGGGCCCCCTGGTGGCCCTCCGGTGCCCATCTTCTACTATATGAAGTCTCTTACTCTAAAAAAATCATAAGTAAGCGTACGGGACGAAACTCCGCCGCCACAAGGAGGAACCTTGGCCGAACCAATCTAGGTCTCCGGCGGAGCTGTTCTGCCGGAGAAACTTCCCTTCGGGAGGGGGTCATCATCACCATTGTCATCACCAATGATCCACTCATCGGGAGGGGGTCAATCTCCATCAACATCTTCACCAGCACCATCCCCTCTGAAAACCCTATTTCATCTCTTGTATCCAATCTTGTATCCAAAACCACAAATTGGTACCTCTGGGTTGCTAGTAGTGTTGATTACTCCTTGTAGTTGATTCTAATTGGTTTACTTGGTGGAAGATCATATGTTCAGATCCTTAATGCATATTAATACTCCTCTAATCATGAACATGAATATGCTTTGTGAGTAGTTAGGTTTGTTCCCGAGGACATGGGTGAAGTCTTGCTATCAGTAGTCATGTGAATTTGGTATTCGTTCGATATTTTGATGATATGTATGTTGTCTCTCCTCTAGTGGTGTTATGTGAACGTTGACTACATGACATTTCACCATTATTTGGGCCTAGAGGAAGGCATTGGGAAGTAATAAGTAGATGAGGGTTGCTAGAGTGACAGAAGCTTAGACCATAGTTTATGTGTTGCTTCATAAGGGGCTGATTTGGATCCACTAGTTTCATGCTATGGTTAGGTTTACCTTAATACTTCTTTTGTAGTTGCGGATTCTTTCAATAGGGGTTAATCATAAGTGGGAAGCTTGTCCAAGAAAGGGAAGTACCCAAGCACCGGTCCACCCACATATAAAATTATCAAAGTAACGAACGTGAATCATATGAGCGTGATGAAAATTAGCTTGACAATGATTCCCATGTGTCCTCGGGAGCGCTTTTCTCATTATAAGAAATTGTCCAGGCTTGTCATTTGCTACAAAAAGGATTGTCCCACCTTGCTGCACTTTATTTACTTTCATTGCTTGTTACCGTTACAAATTGTCTTATCACAAAACTATCTGTTACCTACAATTTCAGTACTTGCAGAGAATACCTTACTGAAAACCGCTTGTCATTTCCTTCTTCTCCTCATTCGGTTCGACACTCTTACTTATCGAAATGACTATGATAGATCCCCTATACTTGTGGGTCATCAAGACTCTTTTCTGGTGCAGTTGCCGGGGAGTGAAGCGCCTTTGGTGAGTGGAACTTGGTAAGGAAACATTTATATAGTGTGCTGAAATTTTCTGTCACTTGTTACTATGGAAACTAATCCTTTGAGGGGCTTTTCGGGGCATCTTTGCCCCGACTAGTAGAGCTAAGAGTTGCTCCTCAACCTACTGAAACTCCTCAACCTACTGAAAATGTTTACTTTGAGATTCCTTCGGGTATGATAGAGAAACTGCTAGCTAATCCCTTTGCGGGAGATGGAACATTGCGTCCCGATTTACACCTTATCTATGTGGATGAAGTTTGTGGATTATTTAAGCTTGTAGGTATACCCGATGATGTTGTTAAGAGGAAGGTCTTTCCTTTATCTTTGAAGGGAGATGCATTGACATGGTATAGGCTATGTGATGATACGGGATCTTGGAACTATAAACCATTGAAGTTGGAATTTCATCCGAAGTTCTATCCTATGCATCTTGTTCATCGTGATCATAATTACATATATAATTTCTGGCCTCACGAAGGAGAAAGCATCGCTCAAGCTTGCAGGAGGCTTAAGTCAATGTTATATTCATGCCCCAATCATGAGCTCTCAAGAGAAATGATTATTCAAAAATTTTATGCTCAGCTTTGTCTCAATGATCGCACCATGCTCGATACTTCCTGTGCTGGTTCTTATATGCTGAAGACTACTGAATTCAAGTGGGACTTATTGGAAAGAATTAAACGCAAGTCTGAAGATTGGGGTTCCAACGATGGTAAGGAGTCAGGTATGACACCTAAGTTTGATTGTGTTAAATCTTTTATGGATACTGATGCTTTTCGTGGATTTAGCGCTAAATATGGACTTGACTCTGAGATAGTAGCTTCTTTTTGTGAATCTTTTGTTGCTCACGTTGATCTCCCTAAGGAGAAGTGGTTTAAATATAATCCTCCCACGGAAGTAAAAGTAGTTGTACCTGTTATAGTTGAAGAAAAGACTATCACTTATAATGATCCTATTGTTCCTACTACTTATGTTGAGAAACCACCTTTTCCTGTTAGAACAAAGGATCATGCTAAAGCTTCAACTGTGGTTTGTAAGAGTAATACTCGAACTTATACACCCCCAACGCAAATTAAAGTTGAACCTAGTATAGCTATGGTTAAAGATCTCTTCGATGATAATATAGATGGGCATGTTATTTACTTCTGTGAACAGGCTGCTAATATTGCTAGACCTAATGCTAAGATACATAGACCTGTTGTAGGCATGCCTGTTATTTCTGTTAACATTGGAGATCGTTGTTATCATGGCTTATGTGATATGGGTGCTAGTGCTAGTGCAATACCTCATTCCTTATATGAATAAATTATGCATGATATTGCACCAGCTAAAATAGAAGGTATTGATGTTACTTTTAAGCTTGCCAATAGAGATACTATTTCACCAGTTGGGATTGTTAGAGATGTTGAAGTCTTGTGTGGGAAAGTTAAATATCCTGCTGATTTTCTTGTTCTGGGTTCCCCACAAGATAGCTTTTGTCCCATTATATTTGGTAGACCCTTCTTGAATACTGTTAATGCTAGGATTGATTGCAAAAAGGATGTTGTTACAATTGGCTTAGGGGATATGTCTCATGAGTTTAATTTTGCTAAGTTTCATAGACAACCCCATGATAAAGAACTGCCTAGTAAGGATGAGATCATTGGTCTTGCTTCTATTGTCGTGCCTCCTACTGATCCGTTAGAACAATATTTGTTAGACCATGAAAATGATATGTTTATGAATGAAAAAAGGGAAATAGATGAAGTATTCCTTCAACAGGGTCCTATTCTGAAACACAACTTACCTATTGAAATCCTAGGGGATCCTCCTCCACCCAAGGGCGATCCCATGTTTGATCCCAAACCTTTACCTGATAATCTCAAATATGCTTATCTTGATGAAAAGAAGATATGTCCTGTTATTATTAGTGCTGACCTTTCAGAGCAGGAAGAGGAAAGATTATTGAAAACTATGAAGAAGCACCGAGCTGCTATTGGATATACTCTGGATGATCTTAAGGGCATTAGTCCCACTCTATGCGAACATACAATTAAATTGGACGAAGGTTCCAAACCAGTTAGAGATCATCAACGATGGTTGAATCCTAAGATGAAAGAAGTGGTAAGAAAGGACATACTAAAGCTCCTTGTGGCAGGTATAATTTATCCCGTTGCTGATAGTGATTGGGTAAGTCCTGTCCATTGCGTCCCTAAGAAGGGAGGTATTACTGTCGTTCCTAAAGATAAAGATGAATTGATCCCGCAAAAAATTATTACAGGTTATAGGATGGTAACTGATTTCCGTAAATTAAATAAAGCTACTAAGAAAGATCATTACCCTTTACCTTTTATTGATCAAATGCTAGAAAGACTATCCAAACATACACATTTCTGCTTTCTAGATGGTTATTCTGGTTTCTCTCAAATACCTGTGTCAGTAGAGGATCAATAAAAAACTACTTTTACTTGCCCTTTCGGTACCTTTGCTTATAGACGTATGCCTTTTGGTTTATGTAATGCACCTGCTACCTTTCAAAGATGCATGATGGCTATATTCTCTGACTTTTGTGAAAATATTTGAGAGGTATTCATGGATGATTTCTCCGTTTATGGATCCTCTTTTGATGATTGCTTGAGCAACCTTGATCGAGTTTTGTAGAGATGCGAAGACACTAGTCTTGTCTTGAATTGGGAAAAGTGTCACTTTATGGTTAATGAAGGCAATGTCTTGGGGCATAAAATTTCTGAAAGAGGTATTGAAGTTGATAAATCTAAAGTTGATGCTATTGAAAATATGCCGTGTCCCAAGGACATTAAAGGTATAAGAAGTTTCCTTGGTCATGCCGGTTTTTATAGGAGGTTCATTAAGGACTTTTCTAAAATCTCTAGGCCTCTGACTAATTTATTGCAAAAAGATATTCCTTTTGTCTTTGATGATGATTGTGTAGAAGCATTTGAAATACTTAAGAAAGATTTGATCACTGCACCTATTGTTCAACCACTTGATTGGAATTTACCCTTTGAAATGATGTGTGATGCTAGTGATTATGCTTTAGGTGATGTACTAAGGCAAAGAGTTGATAAGAAATTAAATGTTATACAGTATGCTAGTAAAACTCTTAATACTGCCCAGAGAAATTATGCTACTACTGAAAAATAATTCTTAGCAGTTGTATTTGCTTGTGATAAGTTCAGACCTTATATTGTTGATTCTAAAGTAACTATTCACACTGATCATGCTGCTATTAAATATCTTATGGAAAAGAAAGATGCTAAACCTAGACTTATTAGATGGGTTCTTTTGCTTCAAGAATTTGATTTACATATTATTGATAGAAAGGGAGTTGAGAACCCCGTTGCAGACAACTTGTCTAGGTCAGAGAATGTGCTTGATGACCCACTACCTATAGATGATAGTTTTCCTGATGAACAATTGGTGGTCATAAATGCTTCTCGTACTGCTCCATGGTATGCTGATTATGCTAATTACATTGTTGCTAAATTTATACCACCTAGTTTCACATACCGGCAAAAAAAGTTCTTTAATGATTTAAGACATTACTTCTGGGATGACCCACACCTTTATAAAGAAGGGGTAGATGGTGTTATTAGACATTGTGTACCTGAGCATGAACAGGAACAGATCCTACGCAAGTGTCACTCCAAACCATATGGAGGACACCACGCTAGAGATAGAACTGCACATAAGGTATTGTAATCCGGTTTTTATTGGCCTACTCTCTTCAAAGATGCTCGTAAGTTTGTCTTGTCTTGTGATGAATGCCAAAGAATTGGTAGACATCAAGAAATGCCTATGAATTATTCTCTTGTTATTGAACCATTTGATATTTGGGGCTTTGATTATATGGGACCTTTTCCTGCCTCTAATGGATATACACATATTTTAGTTGATGTTGATTACATTACTAAGTGGGTAGAAGCTATTCCAACTAGTAGTGATGATCATAACACCTCTATTAAGATGCTTAAAGAAGTTATTTTTCCGAGGTTTGGAGTCCCTAGATATCTCATGACTGATGGTGGTTCACATTTTATTCATGGTTCTTTTCGTAAAATGCTTGCCAAGTATGATGTTAATCATAGAATTGCATCTCCTTATCACCCACAGTCTAGTGGTCAAGTAGAATTGAGCAATAGAGAGCTCAAATTAATTTTGCCAAAGACTGTTAATAGATCTAGGAAGAACTGGTCCAAGTAACTTGATGAGGCATTATGGGCCTATAGAACTGCATATAAAAATCCTATGGGTATGTCTCCGTATAAGATGGTTTATGGAAAAGCATGTCACTTAACTCTCCAACTTGAACATAAGGCATATTGGGCTATTAAAGAGCTCAACTATGACTTCAAACTTGCCGATGAGAAGAGGTTATTTGATATTAGCTCACTTGATGAATGGAGAGCCCAAGCTTATGAGAACGCCAAGCTGTTCAAAGAAAAAGTTAAAAGATGGCATGAGAAAAGGATACAAAAGCGTGAGTTTAACGTAGGTGATTATGTGTTGTTATTCAACTCTCGTTTAAGATTTTTTGCAGGAAAACTTCTCTCTAAGTGTGAAGGTCCTTATGTTATCGAGGAGGTCTATCGTTCCGGTGCCATAAAAATCAACAACTTCGAAGGCACAAATCTGAAGGTGGTGAACGGTCAAAGAATCAAGCATTATATCTCAAGTAATTCTATAAATGTTGAAACTAATATTATTGAAACCGTAATCCCAGAGGAATACATAAGGGACACTTTCTAGAACGTTTCAGACTCCAAAAAGGAATAGGTATGTGGTACGGTAAGTAAACCGACTCCAAAATAGTTCTAATGGCAATTTTTCTCCATTTTGGAATATTTAAGAATTTAGGGAAATAAGAGGTAGTCCGGGATGGACACGAGGTCTCCACAGGGGTGGAGGGCGCACCCACCATTACTGGGCACGCCCCCCTGTCTCATGGCCACCTTGTGTGCCTTCCGGACTCCATTTTCTTGCACGTTACTTCTTTTGGTCGGTAAAAATTCATTATATAATCTCCCGAAAGTATTGACCATTGTATCACGCAAAAATCTTCTGTTTTCGTTTCGAGCTGTTTCTGTTCCAGATTTAGAGCAATATTTCATCCCAGGATTCGGAGGGAGAAAGCTATGCGGCGGATTACCTTGCAGACCCTAAAATCTCCGGGGACTTGGATCATTGTGGCTAGACCACTGAGGAAGAAGAAGACTACAAGCCTAAGAGAAAAGAGGAGACGAGCTCAGAAGAAGATGAAATCCCGTTGCCTCAACCTGGAGATATGCATGTGGAGTTTAAAAAGTCAAGCCTCCCTGATAGGGCAAAGAAGCCCAAGATCGAGTTTATCCCTTTTCGTCTCTTGCAGGAAAACAAACAGGAACTATGCAAAAGGATATTAAGCCTTGAGCGGGAGATCGATGATCTAAGGGAGCAAATTCCATTCTCAAGCGCAAGTTGAGGAAGATGGATGATAAGCCTACATCATCAACAAATCCTTCTTCACCACCTCCGAGGACATAATCACTTGGGTATGGGCACTCCCCTTGGCAACTGCCAAGCTTGGGGGAGGTGCCCCGGTATCGTATCACCATCACACTCCTATCTTTACCATTTTACTTAGTTTGATCCTTTTAGTAATATCTTGATCTAGTAGAATAATGTTTTGGTTTGAATTAGTTTTGAGTTTTGCTTTGTGATCTCTCTATGTAATCGAGTCCCTGAGCTATATATAATAAAGATTGGTGTTGAGTCATGGGCTTTGCTATCTTGCTATGATCTTGAGAAAATAGAAAGAATAAAAAGAATAAAAGAGTTCATATTGATCTTATGGATAGTAACGACTTCACATATAAAGAGTATGAGACTTAAAAGTTGTTGAGAGTTGACAAACATAGTTTTGGTCATCGTTGCAATTAATAGGAAGTAATAAAGAAAGAGAGGTTTTCACATATAAATATACTATCTTGGACATCTTTTATGATTGTGAGCACTCATTAGGTATGACATGCTAAAGAGTTGGTGTTGGACAAGGAAGACAACGTAATGGGTTATGTTTTCTCACATCTCAGTTAAAGTATATTGTCATGAATCATTCAAACATGTTGAGCTTGCCTTTCCCCCTCATGCTAGGCAAATTCCTTACACCAAGTAGAGATACTACTTGTGCTTCCAAATATCATTAAACCCAGTTTTTGCAATGAGAGTCCACCATACCTACCTATGGATTGATTAAGATCCTTCAAGTAAGTTGTCATGTTGCAAGCAACAAAAATTGCTCTCTAAATATGTATAACGTATTAGTGCGGAGAAAATAAGCTTTATACAATTGTGTGATATGGAAGTAATAAAAGCGATGGACTGCATAATAAAGGTTCGTATCACAAGTGGCAATATAAAGTGACATTCTTTTGCATTAAGATTTTGTGCATCCAACCCTAAAAGCACATGACAACCTCTGCTTCCCTCTGCGAAGGGCCTATCTTTTACTTTATGTCCTTTACTTTATGCAAGAGTCAAGGTGATCGTCACCTTTCCCTTTTTCATGTTATCCTTTGGCGAGCACCTCGTGTTGGAAAGATCCTGATATATATATCCAATTTGATGTAAGTTAGCATGAACTATTATTGTTGACATCACCCAAAGGTGAATACATTGGGAGGTGAAGTTATAAGCCCCTACCTTTCTCAGTGTCCAATTAAAACTCCGTAACCATAAGTATTGCGTGAGTGTTAGCAATTGTACAAGACTATATGATAGTTGAGTCTATGGACTTGCTAAAAAGCTCTATTCTTGACTCTTTCTGATGTTATGATAAATTTCAGTTGCTTCAATGAGTGAGATTATAGTTTGCTAGTTCTCAATGAAGTTTCTGAACCATACTTGACATTGTGAATAGATTTTTACTTGAGCATAATAAATCATATGACAAAATCTATATATGTTATTGTTATAAGAATGATCATGATGCCCTCATGTCCGTATTTTATTTTTATTGACACCTATATCTCTAAACATGTGGACATATTTTTTGATATCCGCTTCCGCTTGAGGACAAGCGAGGTCTAAGCTTGGGGGAGTTGATACGTCCATTTTGCATCATGCTTTTATATTGATATTTATTGAATTATGGGCCGTTATTACACGTTATATCACAATACTTATGGATATTCTCTCTTATTTTACAAGGTTTATCATGAAGAGGGAGAATGCCGGCAGATGGAATTCTGGCTGGAAAAGGAGCAAATATTGGAAAGCTATTTTGCGTAGCTTTAAAAGTCCTGAAACTCCACGAAAGTCATTCTTTAAATTAATAAGAATTATTGAGAAAAGAAAGTACCAGAGGGGTCCCACACCCTGGCGACGAGGGTGGGCCCCCCCTACTGGGCGCGCCCCCTGTCTCGTGGGCCCCCTAGTGGCCCTCTGGTGCCCATCTTCTGCTATTAAAGTCTCTTACCCTGAAAAAAATTAAAAGTACTTACGGTACGAAACTCCACCGCCACGAGGAGGAACCTTGGCGGCACCAATCTAGGGCTTCGGCGGAGCTCTTCTGCCAGGGAAACCTCCCTCCGGGAGGGGGAAATCATCACCATCGTCATCACCAACAATCCTCTCATCGGGAGGGGGTCAATCTCCATCAACATCTTCACCAGCACCATCTCACCTCAAAACCCTAGTTCATCTCTTGTATCCAATCTTGTATCCAAAACCACATATTGGTACCTGTTGGTTGCTAGTAGTGTTGATTACTCCTTGTAGTTGATGCTAATTGGTTTACTTGGTGGAAGATCATATGTTCAGATCCTTAATGCATATTAATACTCCTCTGATCATGAACATGAATATGCTTTGTGAGTAGTTACGTTTGTTCCTGAGGACATGGGTGAAGTCTTTCTATTAGTAGTCATGTGAATTTCGTATTCGTTCGATATTTTGATGAGATGTATGTTTGTCCCACCTCTAGTGGTGTTATGTGAACGTCGACTACATGAAACTTCACCATTATTTGGGCCTAGAGGAGGGCATTGGGAAGTAATAAGTAGACGATGGGTTGCTAGAGTGACAGAAGCCTAAACCCTAGTTTATGCGCTTCTTCGTAAGGGGCTGATTTGGATCCACAAGTTTCATGCTATGGTTAGGTTTACCATAATACTTCTTTTGTAGTTGCAGATGCTTGCAATAGGGGTTAATCATAAGTGGGATGCTTGTCCAAGAAAGGGCTGTACCGAAGCACCGGTCCACCCACATATCAAATTATTAAAGTAACGAACACGAATCATATGAGCGTGATGAAAACTAGCTTGACAATAATTCCCATGTGTCCTCGGGAGCGCTTTTCTCATTATAAGATATTGTCCAGGCTTGTCCTTTGCTACAAAAAGGATTGGGCCACCTTGCTGCACTTTATTTACTTTCATTGCTTGTTACCTGTTACAAATTATCTTATCACAAAACTTTCTGTTACCTACAATTTCAGTGCTTGCAGAGAATACCTTACTGAAAACCGCTTGTCATTTCCTTCTGCTCCTCGTTGGGTTTGACACTCTTACTTATCGAAAGGACTATGATAGATCCCCTATACTTGTGGGTCATCTGGCCGGAGGTGGAAGCAGTGAGGAAGGTGACAGCGCAGTCAGCAATCAAATTCTTCAAGGGGCTAGTCTGCCGTTTTGGTGTGCCGAATAGAGTCATCACGGATAACGGCACGCAGTTCACAAGCCGCACCTTCATGCAATACATCCAAGACCTCGGAAGCAAGGTCTGTTTCGCTTCTGTGGCGCACCCATGGAGCAATGGCCAGGCGGAGAGGGAAAATGCTGAAGTACTGCAAGGCCTCAGGACAAAGACTTTTGACAGGCTGCACAAGAGCGGAAGGCGCTAGATTGATGAGTTATCGATGGTTCTTTGGTCGATTAGAATCATGCGAAATCGAGCCACCGGCGAGGCACCCTTTTCCCTGGTATACGGGGCAGAGGTTGTTCTCCCCACGGAACTCACATACGGGTCACCTCGAGTGCTCGCTTCACTACAAAAAAAATACACCTCCGTGATGATACGTGTTTGTCATAGTAGGTCGTGTTTTTTGTCATGCATGTACATCCATGACGATTTTATGACAGAATCAAGGTAGTCATACCTGTGCTGTCGGAGAAGTGTTCCATGACATTACCAAAATTATCATCACGGAAGTGTCCACTTCCATGACGATAAATTGCGCGTCACAGAAGTGCTTTCATCATGGGTGACCGACACGTGGAATCCACCGTAACGAAACGCCATTAAGCTATCGGGTCCGGTTTTGGATCCGGTAACCCATTAATAGCCGGACCAATGGGGATTTTTCACGTGTAAAATCATCATTGGCCGCAGGAAACACATGTTGCCTCACCGTTGGGACAGATGTCATCCACTCATTGGACAGGAGGTGCCTATGATAGGTCGACACGTGGCATGGCCCAACAGTGGCCCATTCCGGTGAAAAAGGCCGGCCCAGTAAAAATTAGCAGGTTGGCCCATATAAGGCCTACTTGTGTCAGGTCCACTTAAGCCCACGGCCCATACGAGATGTGCCAATTCGGCCCATCAACGGCCCGTCAAAGATTTGACACCATTGCAGCCCATCGTCAGTTCGAGCCCGTTAACAGCCCGCTATATATTTGGGCTTAATATCGGCCCAATGATATTTCGGCCTGTTAACGGCCCATTCACTGGATGGGCCAATTTTCAGGATGTACATATTTCATCCTTTTAGCGACCCATTTAAATGTTGGGCTAATTTCCAGCCCTATGTGTCTTTCAGCCTGTTGACGGCCCATAAATAATATGGGCCATTTGTAGTCGGACCTGAGTTTCAGCCTTTTAGCGGCCCATTTAAGTGTTGGGCCAATTTCCAGCCCAGTGTCTCTTTCAGCCTGTTGACGACCCATAAATCAGTTGGGCCATTTGTAGTCGGACCTGAGTTTTGGCCTTTTAGCGACCCATTTAAGTGTTGGGCCAGTTCCCGGCCCTGTGTGCCTTTCGGCCTATTAACGAACCATAAATGAGTTGGGCCATTTGTAGTCGGACATTAGTTTTGGCCCTTTAAGGGCCCATGCCCTTCATTGTCCAATACTAGCCTGGTTTCTCTTTCAGCCTGCTAAAGGCCCACAACACAGTTGGGCCATTTACAATACGACCTGACTTTCGGCGTCTTAGCGGCCCATGCTCTTCATGGTCCAATACAAGCCCGCTGTGTCTTTCGGCCTGCTAAAGGCCTATAGTATAGTTGGGCCATATGTAGCCCAAACTTAGTAACGGACTGTTAACAACCCATGAAATCAATTGGCCCCACCTGTTGCCCGCTTTGATGTCGGCCTGTTAACGACCCGGGAGGTAAGAGGGTTGACCATTAATTTTCGGCCTAGTAACGGCCCATTAACTTAATGGGCCCACTAAAGTTCGTACATGTCTTTTGGCCAAATTAGATAATTTGAGCCCATTACGACGAGCAATTATGCACAGGACCAAAACCAATCAAGCAAAGGTATGGCATACAGGGAATAATGTTGCACATCCATCATATATTACAGGAAATTACATCCGCTGGGCAATCAAAGATTGATGCCAGTGCAAATAAATGAGCAGAACCTAATGATCTACAACGTCACAATCTGCAACCTCAGCACGGATGACGCCCATAAGCATGTGGGCAAGTTCTTGCTGCTTTGCTACACTGTCTCTGAAAACATTGATTAGTTGTTGTGTCGCACGACTCTGCACCTCTGATTCATCCACCATTTCGATCATTGCTTCAGCCATTAATTGGTTCACAAACATACATTTATTCCATTGCATTCGAGACAAAGGATAATGAATAGATTCAGATGGCGATTTTGGCAGGCTTGTATTTTTGATAGTGGAGAGTGTCTCGACCACTGAATCATAACATAAATTAGGAAGGGAACCAAACAGATTAATCATGAGTTATTGCCATATTACCTGGCCTAGATCTATTGGAAAGAAACAATGGGGTTGCCTTGCTGTTTTCAGAGTTTGTCTTCTTATCTTCAGCAGCCTGCACCAAATTAACACACTAGCATTGCTATCATTGGCCAAGTCAGATAATAGGAAAGCAACATTGACACAACAAACATTTGGGCAACTAGCCTACACCATCAACACAATATGGCACAGCTATCATCAGCCAAGTAAGGAAATACGAAAGCAATATTGACACAATGAATGAATGGGCAACCAGAAGCACTACAATTCAGTAATGTGCATGATATGAGATAGTATACTCATGCAGCTCAGTATGAAAAACTACTAGGCAGTTTTCCTTACAAAAATCAACATTGGCGCCTTTAACATTTTGCTACAACTAATTTTAGATCAGATAAAGGTTATATTCACGCCAATTAACAAAATACACGCTGATGTAAAAATATAGTGATATACAACAGGTACTTACATCAGCATTGGAGCACAGAGAATTAACGCAAGATATTTTCCTCGAATGCGATTCCAATGGAGGAAGTCTTCTATTGTTTAACCTTATTTTCTAAAAGAGAGATGGTTAAGAAACATGTAGAAAATATGATCAGAATGATATAAAATTTCATGATGCGAGGATACACACACGCTTCTTAGAATGGAGTTGACATTCTTTTGCTGGACTGGAGCGGACTAGTTCTTTGGCCACTGGAATCTGCTCATTATCAGTGGGAGTTGGGTTTCTCTATGCTAGAGCAGTATCTATGAAAAATGGAGATGGTTTATTATCTCCTGGCGTTTGGATCTTTTACAAAGACCTGGTTTGTAACCCTTCAGATTCTAACATAGCTGTCTTCCCCTTGCATGCCTTCTGTAGAAGAATGGTTCTTCAATTATAAAACATGCTACAACAGAGATGGAATAGGTACTGAAGAATAGAAAGGCATGACATATTGACATGTATTCCCTCCATCCGGAAATAAATGGATGGGTCTAGGCGTATTTCAGTTCTAGATACATCCAGTTTTATCCATTTCTAAGACATGTAATCCGGACGGAGGGTGTATGATGTAAGAGGTAGGGATATGACAGGTCAACACAGTAAAAAAAACACTGAAAATCCACTGCAGAACCAAAGTATTCAAACCCAATTATATGAGATAGTACACTCATGCAGCTCAAGATGCAAAACTACCAGGCAGTTTTCCTTACAAAAAGCAACATTGTGGCCTTTAATCATACATTTTGCTATAACTAAATTTAGATCAGATAAAGGTTGGATTTACGCTGATTAACAAAATACATGCTGATGTAAAAATGTAGTGATATACAATAGGTACTTACATCTGCATTGGAGCACAGAGAATTCCTGCAAGAATCTTTCCTCACATACGATACCAGTGCAGAAATTCTGCTATCTTTTAAGCTTATTTTCTAAAAGAGAGATGGGTAAGAAACATGTAGAAAATATGATCAACATGCTATAAAGTTTCACGATGCAAGGATACACATAGCTTCTTAGAATGGAGTTGACATATTTTTGCTGGACTAGAGCGGACTAGTTCTTTGGCCAGTGGAATCTGCTTATTATCAGTAGGAGTTGGGTTTCTCTGTGCTGGAGCAGTATCTATAAAAACTGCAGTTGGTTTATTATCTCCTGGCATTTGGAACATTTGCAAAGGCCTTGTTTGTAACCCTTCAAATTCTAACATAGCCGTCTTCCCCTTGCATGCCTTGTATAGAAGAATGGTGCTTTAATTATAAAACATGCTACAACAGAGAGATGGAATAGGTACTAAAGAATAGAAATGCATGACATATTGACATGTATTCCCTCCATCCGGAAAAAATGGATGGGTCTAGGCGTATTTCAGTTCTATATACATCCTTTTTTATCCATTTCGGCAACATGTAATCCGGACGGAGGGAGTATGGTGTAAGAGCTAGGGATACGACAGGACAACACAACAAAAAAACACTAGTTGAATGTAAAATTGTATGCTAGCAGAATACGTATAGAAAAAACTAAGGCAACATACACGTGTATGATTGGGAAACTAAGATGGCATTGCAACAGAGCACTAGAACAACACTTCAATGTAAAAAACATGGTATGGTAGACAGATGAAGTACATACTGATGAATAACAATGCATAAGATATTCAGAAGCATGATGTCCAAATTAAGCAGATGGCTTTGCGATAGAGTAGAATGGCAGTACTTGAATTTGAAAACATGTTATCATGAATGGAATAGGTACTGAAAAACAGGAAGGCATGACAGATTTACATGCACGATTATCATGCGAAGCACATGGCATTGCAACAGAGTAGATACACTCCAGGACATTATATGCATGTTGTACCCATATCACAGGCCAAGTTAGAGCAAGGACCTTGTGGGGTGAAGAGGATTCATCATAAATAGTAGGACTGGGGTTAACTAGCAGCAACAGGTCTCATAAACTAAAGGGAGAACACAGATGAAAGCTACAGAATATGTATCGTTTGTACTCGAGATTAACTAGATGGCACACAAAAGTATTAAAGAACAACATAGGTAATTCTAGAAGTGGTATAATACTATAATCACCAGCCTGTGGGATAGCATTGGCTGATGGATGATAACTATGGAATAGCATTACCTAAAGAACAAGTATCTTAGCTGAACTATGGAACAGCATTAACTCCTGAACAAGACCCATAAGAGATCATCATGAATATATAGTGAAATGAGATAATCTATTTTCCATGCTTAGATGAATAATAAAGCCATAAATGTTGCACACAAGTAAGATGAGGGTACAACCTATCTGGCCGCCATCCATAGGAGTGAGCATCATGTGCTGACTTGTTGATGGCCCTGCAGTTGTTGTGGCTGTCCATGCCGGGCATGCGCATGCGATGCAGGGAACTGTTGAGTGGGGACTATAGCTCCCTTCTGGTGTATGCTTCCCTTGTTGGAGCAGCTGCGGTGAGTCGGAAGACGGTGTGGTTGAAGATGCAGATAACGCATAATGTTAAGAACGACATATCTCTTTGATCTGAAGAAATACACTAAGAGATCAACAGGAAGGTACCAGAGTGGTCACACGTCTGTTGACTAAAGACTAAATTGGGGTGACATGATTTTATTTTATTTTGGTACTATCCGATCTACGCCGGATGGCTTGATGACCGTCTTGTGCCTCCCGGCTGACACTGTTTGGAATCTTCCCCGAAGAGCCAGCGACCAACGGCGGAGCAGCCTGCCTCCACCGTCCGTGTCCCCGGCCAAAACCCCGTTCCCCGCCCCACCGCACCGCCGTGGTTGCGCCGCCCCTGGGCCAATCCACAAAGACTCCCCATCATCTAGATCCGGCGGCGGCAGTGCCTTCAACGCACGCAACTCTAAGATAGCCATCTAAGCGCTGCTTCCGCGGAGAACTTGCGGCCCCGCACCCTTACGTTAGACACCAACCAACCGGCAGCCTAGGAGCTCCGCCGCCTCGAGGGTGCTGCTTCCCATTGGGAATCGATTGGCCCAGAATAAAAATTCAGACAACTGACGCCTAAATAAAGTGATTTGAGATGAGGGTGCGACCTATCTGGCGGCATGGTGAAGTAGGCAGGTCCAGCTGCCGAGTTGGTGAGGCCGACGCGGTTGCGGTGTCGACCGGCGGCAGGGAAACAGCAACGTCGCGACGGTCGACGGCTATGGTGAAGCAGCCCCGGGACTCTGGATGGATCCGAAGTTGGAGCCACTCTGGCGCCATGAGAAACGGCGGGGGTGAATCGGCTCCCGTACGGTTCACGCGGCCATCATGGAGGCAGCTCCAGCAGCACAGAGTAAGAGGCACACGGCCCAGTGCACGATGACAAATGGACAACGTCTCTGGCATTAGGGAGGAGGGCGGCTGTGAAATCGGTGTGGTGGGGGCACCATGGAGGAGGGCTGAGGCTTCGTGGCTCGGGAGAAGGGGTGATTTGGCACCCACGAGGTATGAATGGGGCGGGGAATTGGGAGGGGAGTGGAACCATGTCTTACGGACGCATTTGTCTGAAATGTGAGGGGGAGTTACAGTTCTACCCCTGCTTTTAGGCTTCTCGACTTGGGTCTGTGTACTGAGGGTTGGGGATAGTAGAGTAACTATGCTTCTCCCCAAATAGTGGGCGGGAGCAATTTCGGGCGAGGAGGGCGTGTTTTGAAATGTAGTGGGCGCGAGCGATTTCGGGCGAGGAGAGTGTGTTTTGAAATAGTGGGCACGAGCTATTTCGGGCGAGGAGAGCATGTTTTGCTGACCATGGCTTATGAATTATTCGACATATGTCATTTCGGCCGAGGAGAAGGCGCGCTTGGATGAAGTTACTAACCTACCCTTGATGTACAATGGGCCAATTGATGTGTGTCCCACATAGGATGGTAATTTCACGTCTCCCATATATTTGCTCGGGCGAATTCCACTGAGCAGAGGATGTTTAACGGTTCGTTCAAATTTTGGGAGAACGAGCATCCACGTATACATTAACAAGTCGATTCGAATCAAACTTTGAAATATTAGCTTGCCGGTTCTTTTTTAGATGGAGAGATGATGCTCGGGAGTAATGTGTTTTTACATGCTCGTTGCTAGCAATTTACTATATGATAAATAGTTGACCCACTCGAAAACACGAATCAAACCCAAAATGAAATATATCGATTCAATGAAATAGCTCGTTCACTAGGTCAAAATAGTGAACTAAATCCAAAATTGAACACCTCAATCGAGTAGCATGCTGTACAGTATTATAGTACTCCATGAACATGTTGAAAGTCAAATTATTGAACTTGTCTGATATACGCATATATCCGTTCATGTGTGGATTGCAGACAACGTGTTCTCCAATTTAAATATTTGAATGCAAGTTTATATCGAAACCTGGTTTATATCAGTCTTTGATGCATAAAACGCGACCTCCCCCTCTCCCGGACTCCTGCTCTCTCTCTCTCTCTCTCTCTCTCTCTCTCTCTATCTCTCTCCGACAATCTTCAATTCTGTTGCATGCATCCGACAAAAAAACCTTGTTGGTCCCTCTCCCTTTCTCTCCATCTCTCTCTCTCTCTCTCTCTCTCTCTCTCTCTTTTTGTGTGTGCGTGGGGGGGGGGAGGGTCGTTCTAGTTCACATGCATATATACTCCATCTATAGTTCTCTCTCGCACATTATGTATGATACTCTTGCTAGTCCAAGCTAGATATCTTGGGTGCACTCATCGTACGCACACAAATTCCTTGGCTCGTTGCCCGTAACTCTCTCAAGCACCACTCTGTCATCTCGAAGCTCTTCCCCCTCTCTCTCAAACTCTCCATCTACCTGGGTCACACATACACATGCATATCTCACTCGCACTCGATAGGCCCATTTAAAACTCTATCTCTCTCCCTCGTTGTCTCTCCATCTCACACGCGCGCACACACAATCTCATGCCTAGCTAGCCAAGTATGATGGTCTCTCACTCAATTGTAGGCACACGCAGTCCCCCCTATATGTATATGACTAGCTAATATTAGCCTCCATCCCAAACATGTGCATGGTCTATCTCGATTTCTCTCGGGGCATCTTTCTATCGCGCACACACCTCCCTCGATCTCCCACCCATATAATCCCCTCACGATCTCGAGGGGATCTCTCTATCACAAACACACCCTCTCTCCCTCCCCATGCATCCATGTCCTCCATGTGTCCCTCTCGACCTTTGTTCCTTGTTGGCCAGACCTCTATTGGACATGTGCTACAGGGGTGTCTCTCTCCGTTGCAAACAATCACACACTAGCTATCTTCGTGTCCTACATGTGTCCCTCTCGACCTTTGTTCCTTGTTGGCCAGACCTCTATTGGACATGTGCTACAGGGGTGCCTCTCTTCGTTGCAAACAATCACACACTAGCTATCTTTGTGTATCTCCTCGCCTCGCTTTTCTATCTCCGAGATGCATGCGTGATATGTTCGCATAAGAAACGAAAAAACACTCTCTCTCTCTCTCTCCAATTTATCGTTTGTTGTCACTTTCTCTTTCACAAACATACTATTTTTGCACACTTACTCATTCTCCTTCACACGCACTTGATCTGTCTCGATGTAGGCACTCTCCTCGGTCCATAGCATATAGATTTATTGAAAAGTCAAACATCACAAAGTTTGACCATGTACGTGGAGAAAAACAATTAAATCTAGAACAGAAAACATATACCATTAGATTCACCATGAGATGTAGTTTTGTATGATGTATCTTTGGTATTTTAGATATAAATAACATTTGCGTAAACCAGATAAAAGTTTCCAAAGTTTGACTTCTAAAAAATTTACATGCACTGCATTATCGAGCGGATGGAATAACTCTTTCCCCCTCTCAGCTATCTGACGCACCACTCAGCCTTATCGGGGCTCCTCAATCTTTCTCAAACTTTATTGGTCAGTTTGGTTTGTGACCTGACCCTCATGCCTTGATGGCCAGTACTGCCTGGTGTGGACGTGAGATGTAAAATATTTCTGCCTGGCCAGGCTGGTGTGGTGCTGAAGCATTTTGTTCATGCCTGGGCCAGGCAAAGCATCAACGTCCCATCAATCAATCCATGAAGCAATTATTTAATGCTAATATCCATCCAGGCTGCTGTTAGCCTCGTGGCCGCATGACCAGGCACGGCCAGGCGTTCGAAATCGGTCGGCTGGGCCAGCCTACTTGTAGTGTCTGGAGTCCAGCCAGGCTAATTAAAGTGCAAGGGAATCCAGGCCAGGCGGGCTTTCTTTTTCACAGGGTAGCAACCAAACAAGCGTGCATGATATCCATGCACAACCCCAGGCCAGGCAAAAGATGCTTAGGGTGCAAGCCAAACTGGCCTTATATCTCCCTGGTTCACACATACACATGTCTCGCTCGCGCTATACATATAGACCCATCCAACACTCTCCGTCCTTGTGCTCTCTCCATGTGACACGCACCCCCCTAAGTACCATAATCCCTCACTCCATCATAGACGCAAGCACTCCCCCCCTCCTAAGTATGATTATCTCTCCCTAGCCATCAGGAACACACGTATTGTCTCCTTCCATCCATACGTCTATCTCGATATCTCTCGGGGCATCTTCTATCGCGCACACACCTTGTCACTCGATCTCCCACCCATGTAGTCCCATCACGATCTCCCATGGATCTCTCTATGACAAACATACACTGTATCCTCCCCATGTCTGCATTTTCTCCGTACGTCTCTCTCGATCTCTCTCCCTTGTTTGTCAGACCCCTCTTGGCCACGTCCTAGGGGTCTTGCTCTATTGGTTCCAAAAAACCACACACTATCTCCTCACCTTCCCTCCGTTGTCGAAGATGCATGCGTGATATGTTTGCATAAGACACACATGCTTTTTCTCTACTTTTATCGTGTGTTGTCCATGTCTCTTTCACACACGCACACACACTTTGTTCACTCACTCTTTCTATCTCTCTCTCTCTCTCTCTCTCTCTCTCTCTCTAGTTAGGGACTCTATCACGTCCATAAGCATATGGATGTTTTGAAAAGTCAAACCCCAGAAAAGTTTGACTAGGATTATGTGGAGAAAAACATTTACATCTGGAACGATCATTATATTCATCACAACATGTACTTACTTCATACTATCATTTATCTTTGGTATTGTAGATATAAGTAATTTCTTTATAAACTTGGTCAAAGTTTCAAAAGTTTGACTCTAAAAAAATGTTGGAACTACATTATCGAACAGAGGGAGTAGCTTTTTCTCTCTCTCTCTCTCTCTGCGATCTCTCACGGGCCTCCCCTCTCACTTGAACTCTCTATACCGACGTATTATACGCTAACTGTGTCAGCGTATGGCTCTATATATTGTTTAGTTGACCGGTCAACCAGTCCACATGCTGCCTTGTCAGCTCGTGTTATGTATCTTCGCGTGCTAGCCCATGTGGCAGTGGGTGAAAATAAGTAAACTAGAGGCCCATCAGACACGCGGTGAAGAAAACAAAGTTGAAACCACTCGGGGTAGCACTCCTGTCGGTGTCAAAACCGGCGGATCTTGGGTAGGGGGTCCCGAACTGTGCGTCTAGGCGGATGGTAACAGGAGACAAGGGACACGATGTTTTTACCCAGGTTCGGGCCCTCTCGGTGGAGGTAAAACCCTACTCCTGCTTGATTAATATTGATGATATCGGTAGTACAAGAGTAGATCTACCACGAGATCAAGGAGGCTAAACCCTAGAAGCTAGCCTATGGTATGATTGTTGTTTGTCCTACAGACTAAAACCCTCCGGTTTATGTAGACACCGGAGAGGGCTAGGGTTACACAAAGTCGGTTACAATGGTAGGAGATCTACATATCCGTATCGCCAAGCTTGCCTTCCACGCCAAGGAAAGTCCCATCCGGACACGGGACGAGGTCTTCAATCTTGTATCTTCATAGTCTTGGAGTCCGGCCGACGGTGATAGTTCGGCTATCCGGACACCCCCTAGTCCAGGACTCCCTCAGTAGCCCCTGAACCAGGCTTCAATGACGACGAGTCCGGCGCGCATATTGTCTTCGGCATTGCAAGGCGGGTTCCTCCTATGAATAATTCATAGAAGATTTTGAACACTAGGATAGTGTCCGGCTCTGCAAAATAAATTCCACATTCACCGTAGAGAGAATAATATTTACACAAGTTCAATCTGCTGACGTATTTCGTGGCATGACGTCACACCACGGCCAAGCCTTTACTCGAATCGTTTTTATTGTTCCACCTCAGCGCGTTTAGCGAAGTGGTTTCCTTGGCACGTCTTGTCAAAGCAGAGATCGTGTCCCCTTATTCCGGGATTCTCATCAATACAGACGTGGGTAACCCAACCGTGCCATTGATTGTGGCGCTTGGGAGATAAGCAAGTTTTACCGGGCTGGTGGGGACGCATAGTTTCGTCCGCCCATATATAAGGGGATAAGGATCCACCTTTTTACCTACGCCTTCTTCCTCCTTTGCTTATACATCTCCGTGCACTCGAGCTCTAGTTCCCAAGTCCGCACATCTCACCTCCACCTTCTCCAACCATGTTCGGAGTGGGAGGCAAGTGGATGGCCTCCTCCGTCAAGCCAAAGGTAGTGGCTGGCCGCCAAGCGGGGTGCGGAGGCGGCATGGTAGGCAATATGCCTAATGTCACCTAGCTCGAGGGCGCCTTCGTGGAAACCATCAAAGGGTGGCAATCGGGGTGGTTCTACGTCACTGAGCCGCGTGACTGTAAATGGGAAGCGGCCCCCGAATTCAGATCTGGCATCCCCACACGGCTCACCTCCTGGAAAGAAAAGGGCCTGACGTGGGGCGATTCGGATGAGCTGACCGGACTCCAATCCTGTGTCCAAACCCTGGTGAACAAGAAGCTCAAGCTTGTCAACGTAGTCCGGGTCATGCTCATCCGCCAGTTTCTCCCGTGCCATAAGCAGGCTTTCAACTTGTCGGAGTTCGATCCGGCGCAGCACCAGACCTTGAGCAGGCTCTTTGACACTATGTATGAAGAGGCCTGGAGGGTGCTGTTCAAGGGCGCTGAGGCTCCCGCATCCGCTACCGAAGATCGCGGATTCAGCTCGCAGCGTCAAGCCGACGAGGTAAGCTATATTACCCTTTAAGAGATACATGTTTTCCATAGTTTGACTCTATGCGGGATCTAAACTCCCATTACCTTTAACAGGCTGGGCAGAAGACGTCCGGCAGGTTGACTGTCCGGCTCCCCTTCTAGAAGACCCAGCAGACGCCCGTTTGACGGGGCTGCTGGTCCCGGCGCCTTACATGGTGCCGGAGAAGAAGGCCAAGAAGAAGGCCACGGGAACCCGGAGGAGTTCCCGGCGCCAGGTGTTATTGGACTCATCGTCCGATGACTCCGAGGAGGACTCCTCCCATGAAGACGAGGAGGAGAAGAAAGAGGCCTCTCCCCCAGCGGGGGGGGGGGGGGGGGGGGAGAAGAAGAGGAAGGCTTCCCCAACGGGGGACGCCGAAGGGTCCAAGAAGGGAAGGACCCTTCTTCCGGACTGTTCCACCAACACCGACGACGGCAAAGAGGAGTGGCCCTCTAGGGCCAAGCCTCTGGCGAGATCGTAAGTGTCCGGATTCCTGAATAACCCATGATTTTTCTTTCGTCGCATAGTGTCTTCTAACGCTGAATACAACCATGTCGTCCTCCCAAGGACGATCTCCCCGCTTCGTCGAGCGGGTCCCTGGGTTCGTCGGATGTGAATAGCGCTTCACTTATGACTGCCTCCTCCCCCTGTGACGTAGACGACGCCGAGGTGGGGTCCCAGAAGGGGACCAGCCAGGAGGAGGAGGCCCCAGAGGTGCCGCAGGGCAACCTCCCGGACTTTGGACCGGACTCCGCACCGGAACCTTTGGTGGTTCCGGAGTTCGGCGGGCGGCCCCTTTGTGAGAGGGGCGAGACAGCGACGCCGGTGGCCTCCGTCCAACCGGAGGCGCCGGATAACTTGCTGGAGGCACTCAACGGCGCTTCCATCAACGAGGAGCACCGCACTATCATGAGTGTGGTGATTCAGAAGGTTCAGTCCGCCAAGAGCGGGCTGACCAAAGACTGCACCACCCTTCTAACAGGCTTTGAGGTATGTAGTTAAGATATGTAAAAATAGTACCGCATAGACAATAGCCCCTGATGCTCAGTTCAGTGTTCGGAAAGAAAAGCCGAACTAAGGATCTAAAAAGATATACGCAGGAGTCTAACACAAATATGTCAATATGGGAATGCAGGCTGCGCTGCTGACCTTTGCCGCACTGACTGCGGAGGTCAATGCCTTGCAGCAGAGCCTCGAGCAGTCCAAGAGCGAGCTCGGCCATGCCAAGAAGCAGCTCGAGGACAAGGAAGGTAAGTAACACCTTATTAAAGTTATACCTTATAGAAAAGGATTTGGTTGCAAAAAATGACAGGAATAACGTGGGTATTCCAGGGGCTACGAACGAGGTGGCGACCCTGAAGGAGGCAGTGTCCGTGGCCGAATGTAATGCGGCCGCGGAACGCACCGAGCGAGAAAAGCAGGAGGTGCAAGTGGCGGAGGTACGGCAAGAGCTCCAGGCTCTCGTGGAAAAACATGAGAGTTTGGAGCGTGACTCGAAGACTCGAGAGTCCGAGCTCGCATCGGCTCTTGAGAGTGCCAAAGCCGCTAAGGCCAAAGCCCAAAAGGCCCTCCAGGAAATCGAGGCAGTAAAGAAGATAGCGGCGGGTAAGGCATTCTTCATGCAAAGCAAGCATGTAAAAGTGAATTACTTGTTACTTACCCGAATTCGAAGCTCTCTAGGAGCATTCGCAGATCTGCCCCGTAGCGTGTCTTATGCTGCCGCATTCTACAGAGCCGAGGTGTTCTGGTCTCAGTATGCTGAGGCCGGACATCCGGTGCCCCTGAGCGACCAGCTGAAGCAGCTGGTCAAGCTCCACAAGGTGGCCGAACAGGCCATGAAGGGCCTCATAGTTCGGCTGTGGCCCAAAGAAGCCATGCCTGGGAGCTACTTCGGTCAGGTGCGGCGGCTGGTGGACGCCTGTCCATGGGTTGACGTCATCAAGCACTCCGCCTGCATTGAAGGTGCCCGTCGGGCCCTTGCCCGCGCTAAGGTGCACTGGGGCAAGCTGGATGCCGAGAAGCTTGAGACGGACGCGCCACCGCCAGGCAAGGAGTATCGCACGCCCGAGATGTATTATAAGGGTGTTCTGAAGGGTGCCCTCCTTATTGCGGGTGAATGCTCCAAAGATGTAATTTTTTAGTAGACTCACATTTTGTTATCCTGTGCGCTGAAAACTTTGTTCATATGTGCTAAGCAACGCTTGTTAATTTAAAATATTACCTTCTGTGCGGCCGTTTATCAAATCAGAGAGATGGCAAGTCATTGGCTTCGACCCCCATGCCACGAGTGCTGGGGTGTTCGGGAGAAACTTGAGCGCTCTTGTTCCCATTTTTGGGTCCTTCTAGGGAGGCGCTCAACACAACGAACGAGGCAACCGTATAATGCTTGAACACTCTCACTTAGCCATAGAATTCTATAATTTTAAATTTCGGCGAAGCCCCTAGTGTTCGGAAAGCTGAATTCGGGGCGCTATCCACACCTGGGCCGGACAAAGCCGGTTCCTCGTTCTAAGCGGCATAAGTCTTTAGGGACTCGAAGAAACCTCTCGAACAGCGACCGGCTCTCGCCGCATCATGACGGTCAGTTTTAGCTTTCTCCACTGAGATGCTCTACCCAGCTCAACTGGGGCACAATCGCAGTGGTTCTCCCAGTGCTACCTTAGCCAATATAACGGAACGTAAGGTACCAAAACATGGGAGCCGGGCAAACCCAACTATTGACCCAAGACAAACCCAACTATTGACCCAAGACATGATTCGGAGCCGATGCATATAATGCTATAAGTTCGGGGTGCCGCACTTGTGAAAGTGTTCGGACTTATCACACCATAATTTGGGGAACTTAAGCCCCTGGTGTATTTGGCCGTACCAAAGCGTACGGGTGCAACATGTCATAAGTGAACATATATAGAAAGAAATGCAATGATAGGTAAAAGGCGATGCATTGTTTATTCGAAAAACAATGCAATTAAGGCAGAACGATACAAATAGTGCGATAAGCAAGGGGTGGGACTATTTAACATGTCCCCTCTAGGGGTAGGCTGCGGAATGGTGTATAAAACAGGTATAATGCTCGTAATGGAGACCACCTGGATACTCGTCGTAGCTTTTCTGCTTCCCTGGCTGTTGCATCGTGAGTTCGGCAGGTCTACTGCCGGACAGGGCTTCTGGAAAACGGAGTCCTGAGGATAAGAAAAAAGAGGATGACACATTTGGGAGCCCCTGGTGTGGTTGAGCCGCACTTTGGGCATGCCGTGGTCGTGCCCCTCCCCCTATGCCCATGGTATCTCCAAAGCGTAGTGATGTACGCATGGTACTGGTCTCGCGATTTTGCGAGGGCTGGGGTTGGGGCCGCATTGCTACGCGTTCTCGGAATGTGCCAGGTGGTCTTGTTGTAGGTTGCTCTGGGCGTGCTTGACGGTGTCCGATCGCTTAACAGCCGGACTCGAGAATTGCCTTAAGAGGCTACTCTGTACTTCCTCCGCGAGAGCCGCTGTATGCTCCTCCGTTCGGAGAGAGCGTGTTTCCGTTGATCGTGATGACTACTCGAGGGCCTGGCATCTTGAGCTTGAGGTATGCGTAGTGCGGCACCGCATTGAACTTTGCAAATGCGGTTCGTCCGAGCAGTGCATGATAGCCGCTGCGGAACGGAACTATGTCGAAGATTAACTCCTCACTTCGGAAGTTATCGGGGGATCCGAAGACCACTTCAAGTGTAACTGAGCCTGTACAATTGGCCTCTACACCTGGTATGACGCCTTTGAAGGTCGTCTTTGTGGGTTTAATCCTTGAGGGGTCTATGCCCATCTTGCGGACTGTATCCTAATAAAGCAGGTTCAGGCTGCTGCCGCCGTCCATCAGGACTCTAGTGAGGTGGAATCCGTCGACAATTGGGTCTCAAACCAACGCGGCGAATCCGCCATGGCAGATGCTGGTGGGGTGGTCCCTTCGATCAAAAGTGATCGGGCAGGAGGACCACAGATTGAACTTTGGGGCGACTGGCTCCATTGCGTATACGTCCCTGAGCGCACGCTTCGGCTCCCTTTTGGGTATGTGGGTTGCGTATATCATGTTCACCGTCCGTACTTGTGGGGGGAAACCCTTCTGTCCTCTATTGTTCGGCGGCCGTGTCTCCTCCTCGTCATTGCTATGCAGCCCCTTGTCGTTTCTTTCGGCAATTAACTTGCCTGCCTGCTTGAACACCCAAAAATCCCTATTGGTGTGATTAGTTGGCTTTTCGGGGGTGCCGTGTATCTAGCAGAAGCGATCGAGTATCCGGTCCAAATTGGACGGGCCCGGATTAGTTCTTTTGAATGGCTTTTTCCGCTGACCGGGTTTAGAGCCTCTGAATCCGGCATTGACTACCATATCTTTAGTATTATCGCCGTTAATGCGGCGCTTCTGCTTATTGCGACGCGACCTTCCATTGCTGTCTTTGGTATCCGAACTACCAGAGTTTTTGGTTAGGTTGTTACTACGGGCTAGCCAGCTGTCTTCTCCCGCACAGAAGCGGGTCATGAGTGATGTAAGGGCTGCCATTGATTTCGGCTTTTCCTGTCCTAGGTGCCGGGCAAGCCATTCCTCATGGATGTTATGTTTGAAGGATGCAAGGGCCTCTGCATCCGGACAGTCGACTATTTGAATTTTCTTTGTTAAGAACCGTGTCCAGAATTGTCTGGCCGATTCGTCTGGCTGCTAAATTATGTGGCTTAGGTCATCAGCGTTTGGTGGTCGCACATATGTGCCCTGGAAGTTATCAAGGAATGCAGCTTCCAGGTCCTCCCAACACCCAATTGATTCTGCTAGCAAGCTATTGAGCCAATGCCGAGCTGGTCCTTTAAGCTTGAGTGGGAGGTATTTGATGGCGTGAAGATCATCACCGCGGGCCATGTGGATATGAAGAAGATAGTCTTTGATCCAAACCACAGGATCTGTTGTGCCATCGTAGGATTCAATGTTTACGGGTTTGAAACCTTCGGGGATTTGATAATCCATTACTTCATATGTGAAGCATAGTGGGTGTGCGGCGCCTCTGTATTGGGCTATATCATGACGTAGCTCAAGCGAGCTTTGTCTACTGTGTTCGGCCTGGCCGGAATTGCTGTATCCGACGTGACAGTTGTCGTCGCGTATCGTGGGGCGCCCACGCGATCCGTAGATCGATCTTGTTTGTCTTGCCTTATCCTCCAATATGTCTCGCAAGTCCGGCGCATTCCCCGTGGCTTTGTACTTTTCGAGTGATGCCGGGGCGCGGCTTTAGTGGAGGGCCTAGAGGCCTCTCTGTCGCGGCCACGAGGTGGCCGGTCGGCCGTATTGTGCGATGGTGATGTAGGTTTATGTGCTTCCTCCTCTAATCGGGGTAGCAGCTTGCGTTTGGGGTAGCTTTTGGAGGGGCGTTTGAGTTCATATTCTTCGGCCGCAAGGACTTCAGTCCATCTGTCGGCTAGCAGGTCTTGGTCAGCTCTAAGTTGTTGCTGCTTTTTCTTGAGGCTGCTTGCCGTGGCCATAAGCCTGCGTTTGAAATGCTCTTGTTCGATAGGATCCTCAGGCACGACAAATTCGTTGTCGTCCAGGCTTGCCTCGTCTCGGGAGGGAGGCATATAATTATCGCCCTCTACCTCTCTGTCTGCCGCTCTCTCGTGAGGGCTGGCTTCTCCGTCCTCCTGTGCTGAATCTTAGTGGAGGGGGTTGTCTTCGGCACTATCCGAGGTTTTATTGTCTCCAGAGCCGTAATCTCCATTTTTGCTGTGGCGGGATTTAGAGTGGCGCTGCTGACGCCGGCGCTTAGGCTGTTTCTTGGAGGGGTTTTCCTCCGCTGTTCCATCGCCATTCCCATCCTTTGGGATGTCCACCATGTATATGTTGTATTACGAGGTGGCTTTCTAGTGCCCCTTAGGCGCTGGTTCTTGGTCGTCTCTGGCATCATCGTCCATACCGTCGATGTCTTCGGAGTCGAAGTCTAGCATGTCGGTTAAGTCATCGACAGTGGCTACGAAGTGGGTGGTGGGTGGGTTTCGAATTTCTTCGTCGTCCGCATCCCAACTTTTCTGACCATAATCCGGCCAGGGCTCTCCTGATAAAGAGAGACACTTTAGCGCATTCAGGATGTCACCAAAAGGCGAGTGCTGAAAGATGTCCGCAGCGGTGAACTCCATGATCGGCGCCCAATCGCATTCGATTGGCAGGGGCGTGGAAGGCTCGGGATCCGGAGAGGAGTCCGGCACCTTGGAGTCACGAGCTTCACAAGGGACAGGATCGGTATTCGGCTCTATCACCATAGAGGTAGCAGCCCCCGAGGTGGTGTCTGGCCACCCATCCTCGATCGGCGCAGTCGGCTCCGAGCTAAGGGTCGGAGCGGACTCTTGTGCGGCCTCCAGGGCACTGTCCGGCAGCAGAGCTAAATTATTCCCATCGTGACAGTGCGGCGCGCTCGGCTGTGGCTCGAATCCATCAAAGATCAAGTCTCTGCGGATGTCGGCCTTATAGTTCAAACTTCCAAATCTGACCCGATGGCCAGGAGCGAGCTTTTGATCTGCTCCAGATGGACAAGTGAATTGGCCCGCAATAAGAAGCCGCCGAATACGAAGATCTATCCGAGGAGAAAAGTCTCACCCTGGACCACGTTGTTGTTGACGATCGAAGGAGCCATCAGGCCTATAGGTGACGACACAGAGGAACTCTCAATGAAAGCACCAATGTCGGTGTCAAAACCGGCGGATCTCGGGTAGGGGGTCCCGAACTGTGCATCTAGGCGGATGGTAACAGGAGACAAGGGACACGATGTTTTTACCCAGGTTCGGGCCCTCTCGGTGGAGGTAAAACCCTATTCCTGCTTGATTAATATTGATGAATGGGTAGTACAAGAGTAGATCTACCACGAGATCAAGGAGGCTAAACCCTAGAAGCTAGCCTATGGTATGATTGTTGTTCGTCCTACGGACTAAAACCCTCCGGTTTATATAGACACCGGAGAGGGCTACGGTTACACAGAGTCAGTTACAATGGTAGGAGATCTACATATCCGTATCGCCAAGCTTGCCTTCCACACCAAGGAAAGTCCCATCCGGACACGGGATGAAGTCTTCAATCTTGTATCTTCATAGTCTTCGAGTCCGACCGACGGTGATAGTTCGGCTATCCGGACACCCCCTAGTCCAGGACTCCCTCAACCCCGCACGTTAGTAAATTGAGGGCGCATTGAGGACACACTTCTTGCATGTGATGGACGCCTCGCGCACAATTCACCACTGCGCGGCGGCATGCACAGAAGGACGCACTCGCGCACACTCAGCACACAACACACACCAGTACACGTGTACACCAGCGTCGTCGCCGGTTGAGATGGACGGCGAGGTAGCCAACAAGCGGAGGCGGCTAGAGCCAAAACCGCATCCGGCGAGCCTGGACTTCATCAGCAGCCTCCCAGACGACATGCTTCTCATCATCATCGCCCTCCACCCCACCAAATCTGCCGTACGGACCGCCCTGCTCTCCCGGCGGTGGCGCCCCCATTGGCGTCGCGTCCCCCTCAACCTCGCTGTCGATAGATGCCTCTGCGACGGGGATTGCAAACGCAAGGCCGCAGTCTCCAAGATCCTTTCATTGCACCCTAGGCCAGCCAGACACCTTGACATCCGCATGTTCAGTACCAACTGCAAGGTCCAACCCAAGTTCGACGAGTGGTTCTTATCTCCCACCCTAGATCCGCTCGAGGAGGTCAGCTTTGAAGCTAGAAGATTTCGCTCTCTGCCGCCGTCTGTGCTCCGCCTAACGCCAAGGCTGCGTCGCGCCAGCTTCAGCTCCTACTATCTTCCCCGGATTAATGCAGCGCCCGCCCTTCTTCCCCCTCAACTCAACCAGCTTGACCTCTTCGATGTTTTCATCTCGAAGAAGGCTATGGAGCACCTGCTCCGCAGCTGTACTGCGCTCGAGTACCTTCATCTTGAGCAGATCCACGGGTTCATTAGCCTCCACATCGCCTCGACGAATCTCCGATGGATTTATGTGTCTTGCTGGCCCCGCAAACAAGACATCAATTGGGAAGAGATCACTCCAGCTATTCCACATTATGGTCATTGAGAATGCGCCTTTCCTTCAGAGATTGCTTGTATCGGATCTAGAAGGTCCAACAAAAATCAGGGTCATTGACGTGCCGAAATTGACAGCGTTGGTGTACACGTCTGCCAAATTCTCCGAACTCTTTATTGGATCCGTAATCGTTCAGGTACAACACACATCTTCTTCTCCGTCTTCTTGAAATTCACATTTTTAAATTTCTTCATGATGTATTTACGACCGTCTTCCAGAAAATGATTCTCACAAGCTTGACCCAGTCCATGCGCAAAGTGAAGATCTTGGCACTAAAATCTATCGGCCCCAATTTGGATCAAGTTGTTGGATTCCTTACATGCTTTCCGTGCACGGAGAAGCTACTCATCAAGGTGAAACTTCTTTCCTATTAGTAAACGGTAATCACAACGTAGCTCAATTTTTTTGTAATTTTCCCAAATTACGATGACAAGTGTAGTGTTCAAAACTGCATCTACGCACTGCACCAAAAGAAATGTTTTTAGTATTTTTTCTCACGTGATCACATGCATCATTTTCATGCTATACTACTATAGTAGCCTAGGCTAGTCATAGTGGAAAGTAACTTAGACTACTCCAGTAACTCTATGGTTACCCTAAGAGCAAGTACTACCTCCGTCCTGGTTTACTCTTCCAATTTTGTAGTATCAAAATTTGACCATAGATTTAACTAACAAAATGTTAATGCATGTCACTAAGAACTATATCATTGGATTCGTATGTGAACATAATTTCAAATGGTTTAATTTTTAGTGACATGCATTGGCATTTTCATAGGTAAATCTATGGTCAAAATTTTATACTAAATACGAGGTAATATTCCATCTGTCCCAAAATTCTTGTCTTACATTTGTTTAGATACGGATGTATGTAACACTAAAATGTAACTAGATACATCCGTATTTAGACAAATTTAAGACAAGAATTTTCAGACGGAGGGAGTACAAAAGTGGGCTATGTAGGCCAAAACACATGCCAAATTCACTTGTGATGCATTTGGCATCGATTCCCCCTCCATTGCTCACCTGGTGCCCCAATCTGGATCACCCTACTTTGCTCCGGTGCCAAATTAACTCACGCAATGAAAAAAGACTGCATGGGAGAGAGAGAGAGGACTGAGGCAATAAAAAACACTTGTTTGGGAGAGTGAGAGGCTAGTGTAGTTGGTTTGATTGATTTATTTATACATGTGGGTCTATGTGCACAGTGGTGCCAACTCTGTCACATCACGAGAGCGGTGCCAAAATCTTTTGATTTGACATCGATGCGTATTATGTGGCATACTTTTGCGAAATATGGCATCGACCACATAGTGGAAGGCAACAAATGCCCAAGCTCTTCACGTGCTCCTAGTTAAATGAGAGGAAATAGAAAGAGAGAGAGAGAGAGAGAGAGAGAGAGAGAGAAAATATCACTAGCCAGCCAACCCTATCATATGAGTGAATGGTATTGGTACCTCTTGATGACACGGCAATCTTATACAGCCAGCTGCTCTAATATGTTCTCTTCTTTTGCAGATAAAAAAAGACCTGAAAGTGAAAAATGTGCTCCACTATAACAATATCATCGAATACCTTGATCTCCATCTTCCAAAAATTGATCTGATCGACTACGGAGGCAGCACATCTAAGTTTAAATTGGCCAGGTTCTTTGTTCTGGAGGCAAGTGTGCTCAAGGTAATGAGGTTTGGCGTTCTCTGGCGCAACAATGAATGGCGTGCTGATCACCGCAAGAATCTAAGCCTAAATGACAAAGTCTCCACAGAAGCTGAATTTGTTTTTGAAACATCAAGTGGCCAGAGACTCGAAAACTTATTAGCCCATTAGTGACTTGTCAGGGCAGTGGATTTTAGTTTGTACGATAATGCTGTATCCACCTAAGTAACGAAAGTTCTCACGTAAACTTCCTAGTAATTCCCTCTTTGTAGGTGCAGCATTACTCCTAACATTTGTAATATCAGTTTGAAACTTGTAATATTGCCGTGTCCTATTCCTGCATTTTCAAAATCCTACGAATCAAAAAGGGCCTGAGTTGGTGATGATGTTGTGCCTCCCATCTTTCACCAATAGCCGTCGGATCTAGATCTGATGCATACAAACTAAACTTCTCCATTTTTCCAAAAACATGCATGCACTTATTCTCTATTTACAAACAACTCCTTGTCTCTCATAATTAGCCTTATCTCCTCCCCACCACATCTAGAAGGCCGTGGAAACATCTGGCGCGATGGCCGCTGCCGGCGCCGTCCACCCCCAACCTTGGTGTCCCGTTGAATGCACGGGCATCTACGCACGGGAAATTATGTCGAACAGGGCTAGTTGTAAGCAGGCTAGCTCTACAGCCATGATGATAGTGACTGCATATGGTGAGGCTGACTATGGTATGCCGAATACGGCGCCTATACTCAGGTGTCATCTCCGGTGCAGGGTCTTGTCACTTCACTGTGAGGAGCGGCACGTAATAATTTGACCAACGGGTAGTACAGTGCCTGTACTCCTACTACATTGGTAGTACTACTACTAGTACTAGTAGCACCACCGTCTGGATTTAGGAGTACTACCACGTCCATCTGGATTTTAGTATTTGACTAGCAATATCTATTAATGCATGTCACAAAAAATATACTACTCCCTCTGTAAATAAATACATGGTGTATTGTTTTATTCCTATCGGTGAGAGAACTTAATTTTTTTTGCTAATTAATAGGATTACATGCAATGAACTAAACACTGCATGTCATGTTTGGTAGTCTCAAGTCATTGAAAGCATGCACGGACCACATTGGTTGATATGTCACGAAATAAGAAACGAGGAGGGAGTTAATGTACCATGCCTAAGTGTTTTGGGATTATTTGGTTTTCGTAAGGTGACTTACACAACATTTGTGTTTACATGCATTAACATTTTATTAGTTAAATCAAAGGTCAAAACTTGGCGCAAAATGCAAAGGGGACCAATAAACCAGTAAACATCAAACTTCTCTTTTTTGGCCCCACCTAGAGGTCCGGTGAGATGTCTATACTGCACCGGCACCGAGGGGGATGCAACTTCATTGACTTACTGCAACTGCCTTTGGGTGAATGACACGTGGGCCCAACGGGTGCTGGCCCAGCTATCATACAGCCAAAGGCAGGTGCAGTAGAGGGCCGAGGAGTAGTACGAAATCCTAAACACCTACGCATGCTAACCAAGGGCAAGAGTGATCACTCGAATCGCAAGATCAGTTGACTAGAAGCTAAGCTAGACCCATGGAGGCGATGAGCGTGAGCATCAGCCGGCTGTGCCAGATGGTCCACGACGCCAGCTTGTGGCCTGACACCAAGGAACGTCTCCAGGTATTGCTTGACGCCGCCAGGGCGAGGGGCCGCTTGGACGACAGCTTCGTCTCCTTGTTCCATGAGGTCCTCGTCAGTTTCCTCGACAAGTTCACTGTTGTCAAGAAGCTCGCGGACGACTTTGACGTACGCTTTCAGCCGACGTGCCCAGGCTCTACCATGACCGCCACCCTCAACAGCCACTATGGTGACAACCTCTTCGACGCACTGGTGGCCCTGCGACTGCCCGCCATTGCGCTGGAGGATATCCACCTCGAGGTCGCGCTCGCCGCGCAACGCCTGGCGCAGCAAGACACCATCGACATAATCACCCACATCTACGAGCAAATCGTCCACAAGGACTACTACATGCAAGAGGAGGACGATAGGACGCTGGCCTTCTTGGACCATAGGGCAACCTTGGACAGCATTTTCAGAAGCACGTTGAGCTCGCTGCCAACACCGATGCTCCTCACATGTCGGTTGGTGACCCGGCGCACTAGGGCGTGAGGATGTCGTTGATGGATTAGTATGTATTTTATCTTTCCGTCAAATCCATGTAGTAGTATATGGTACTACTAGTAATTATCTTACCTTTTGCATCAACTTCATAATTTCCGTACGTACTCCATGCATGAAAGGCGCCAGAACCAAACTTCTCATTACTCTAGGCAAAACCGTTATTTTCTATCTATCGGTCGCGCCATGGAGCAGAACAAATTTTTACGAGTTACGAGTTCAAAAGGAAAAGCCTACCGTGTTCACGTCGCACCCCCACATGGTTGGTCCAGCACGCCGCTCAAGGGGGAATGCGTGCGGTGTTGCATTTTCACTTACAAGTGGGACCGCAGTTGAGCAAACCGACTGTTGGCAAACCCCCACCCTGCCCACCGCCCGATGGCTGAGAAAACAGGAGGGAGAAGAGATGGATGTAGCATGGACTCCAAGAAAATTGGTGTCGGATGGGACTCGTGTGGGTGGCGTGTGCCGTACTGCTAGACGTGAATGCTAGTTATAGCCCATGCTACCCCACTATATCGAGCCTATATCGAGGTGCTGGTTACGTAGAACAAATTTCCTGGAGTCCGTGCTCAGCCCTCCTCTATCTCGCTTCTCAGCCAGCCAGCGCACGTGCGGAGTCCATCGTCTGTTTGCTTACATGCAGTCCCACATGTCAGTGAAAACGCAAGAGGACCCACTGAACCTGCACATCTTTCACCTCGACGTGCTGTTGATGAAAAACAAATCCAATAAAGATCTTCGGTGGTCGTTTTTGGAGTTACTCTAGAGTAGTAAGATTCTATTTACAGTTTAACCCAATATGCTCATCACATGGCTTTAACTACCACTCTATATTCTTGCATGACACGACCTGGATGCTAGATGTCCCACGTGTCGGCAAAAGGAGGAAGAACCCAACCAAATCTTCGGTTCTGCTCTTGGATTAGACTAGTTGTGCTAACTTAAAAATTTTAGAATGGATGCAAGTTTTGGTATTGGGAAGAAGAGTACATTGATATATTGATAGGGCGCAATTTAGTAGATGTTCTAGCACTTTTAGCTAGCATAGAGGCTAGAGATGAGATTAGTGCACTTGTTAATACTCCTACTAGAATAGAGGCTAGACATGAGACTAGATGCAAGGAAGCAACGTCTACTTCTTTACACTCGAAGAAGAAAGAAGCACGCAAGATCGAGCCTCCGCAGATCAACAATGAATGCATCGAGAAGGCACTAATCCAACTTACAGGAGCAGTTATGGAAGTTGGATATCTTCTAAAATGTATTCTTGTGGTTCTTGTTTTCCTTGGTCTTGGTTTTCTAGTCAAAATTACCATTGGAGTTTGTGCAAAACGGAGGTCCGTTTGGGGTTGTGCATTGGAGTTGGCCTTACAAGTGGAACCACAGTTGAGGAAACCGGCTATCAGCAAACCCCCACCTCGCTGCCGCGTGATGGCTGAGTTAGAGAAACGACGAGGTTGAAGAGATTTCTCTAGCACGGACTCCAAGAAATATGGTGTCAGATGGATGTCGTGCTGGTGGCATGTGTCGTACTCCTGGACGTGAATGCTTGTTCTGGCCCATGCCACCCTACAACTCCTACTACTTATATAGTACTATTAGTATCAAGGATTCGAGGTGCTGGTTACGTAGAGCGAACACATTAACATATGGCTACAGTAAAAACACCCGCCCGACGCGCGAAGCATGTGAAGCTAGTACAAATAGTGTACTACTATTGTTGATTGGCCTCATCCGATAACCTGTTGCAATGCACGTACAATTATGTATTCGGAAAATATTTTTTTTGCCCCGTCGCACCACTCACTCAGAGAAGCGACTCAAAAGCCATTCATAAATTTAGTAAGTTTATCACAGGCATATCATTTTATTACATACAACAGGTCATCAGCCCACAACGACAATGGCGATACATTATAAATACTAAAGTTTTCATCACACAACAAATAAGAAGCAATGATATGAACTTCAACTCAACCAATCCTCAGCGTTGGAAACGCTTGCTTTGAACCACAAGTGATTCTCTGGGAAGGGCCATCCATTGTTGATCTGGAGACCAGTGCAGGACTGATCATCTAGTTAGAAGCGGCCTACTATATCAGTACCAGGGTAGGGAACCACTGAAATGTCCGAGGTATAGATACAGTTGCTTTTCATAAATGGTAGTAACATTGTGTCAACGGCAGTTGGATCTCCTTTCACCATCATTAGATAGTTTTGTCCAACGAAGAGCGGGTTTTCTCCAAGACTATCAATTCTATTCCAGGGAGAAGGTGTTGGCGCTAGCACACTAGTATCCATCCCGAATACCATGCAACAGGAGTTGGAATAGGTCTGGAGAGTGCGACCATGGGAGACTACACCTGCTTCCTTAGTAGTAACATCACCAGTGGGCTATATACACACAAGAAGTGGTGATCCATCGGAATTAGTTGCCAGGCACCACTGAGTATATGGGCGTTGCTCGTCCTCATGCTCGTGATCATCACCATCGTCATCTCCCCCTTGCTTATAAACATTTTCATGTATAGGTGGTGGAATGTTCACAAGACCTTGGAAACACAAGAGGAAGGTTAATTAGTAAAGGGAAACTTGCTAACCCGCATGCATGTGGATGAAACAATTATAATTATGGTGGAAGACAAATGTACCGAAACTATGAGGATCCCATGCAAAAAACTGCCATGAGTGGTGGAAGCAAACACAAGGCCCTCGTATTGAATTGCATCACAGTACTCATCCGTGTACAGAAACTGATTTTTGAGCAATATCCATCCAGTCGAACCATGAAGGATGGCAACAAGCTTGGTGATGATAGGAACAACTACATAGTTCTTGTAATTCCAAGAGCGGTTGGGAACTTGACAAATTGCTATCTTTCGTAGAAGACAGTCCCCATGATCGTATTTTAACGTGCGTAGAATACCGGTGTGCTCATCCTCTGGGCAGTTTGCTAAGATTTTTGGAAGTGGAACCCGGTGACGAGTGTACACATTCACAAGTTCCCACTCGCAGTTGGACCCAACATAAACAACCCAATCTCCATTTGCACCGGCCCAAGCCTTACCCTCAAGCGATGGCATCTTAACATCATACGTATCTTTATCAAGCTACATCAACTTGCACAAGGCGAAGCCTCCATCGTCCCCGCACCAGTTATCAGGGTCACGGCGAAGAAGATAGGGCAGATCAAACCGCTCCTTAACCCTTGGGTTCCTTGTAATGATGTTATTAGTTGAGTCAATAATGGTCTTGGAAGAACCTGCCATGCTAGCCGAGGTGATGACGTCGCACCGATCAATGAGTTCCTCCACCACATCATCTTTCAGATCAGGACAAGAATAACGGGGTCGTTTCCAGCCTGTTCCCTCCATGGTGAAGACGATCGAACAATGGAAGAAGGAAGGGTGAAGGCAAATGGAGGAGGGAGAGAAAGAGCGTGCGATAGCAGTTCCAAATCGAGAGGGAAAGGCGAAGAGTCGGTGGACGGTTGCAACTGTGCCATGGTACACGAAGAGGCGCCCTGGCCTACATGTCCGTTCGGAAATACTAGTAGAAAAGGACTTGCCGTCATCTCACTGATATGTTGGAACGGGACCACATGTCAACGAAACATGGTGTGTAATTTCTCGTGCAAAATGCGATCTGGCCACGTTGGCCCGAGATGTCGCATTAGTTATTGACCTTTATTTTTTTAATGGCGTGCCGTTCAGTTTTGAAGCACGACTAACTGGTACTGTACGCAAAGAAAATATAAACTAGTCTACCACTACTCCACCTCGAGTAAAAGGATATATAGGCTGGAGCTTCAGCGCTTTCTTGCTAAGGACTGCCCACTTGCTTCTCACACTATCACCCTCTCTCCAGATCTAAAAAAGAAGGCCTCTCTCTCCCACCTCACCGGTGGTCACAGATCCGCCGGGGAAGAAAAGTACGTGCAGCGTTGACACACTCGTCGTCGGCGAGCGAGGTCACGCACTGACGACAAGGCCGTCCTCTCAGACCTAGCGCCCGCGTGGGATGTCCTCCGTCCCCAAGCTCGCTGTCGTAGTGTGTGCGGAGGACGACGACCACAAGCGAAGCCACTTCCCGCTGACCCTCAGGTATGCTACCTCTTTTCGAACCAAACCCTTGTTCTATTGCCCCATCTGCCACGTCATTGCATGTGTATCTTTTTCCACTCCACCATCTTTCCAATTTGCTATCCTCTGCTCTGCTGGCCACGCAGACGAAAACCTTAATTTGCACTATTAAAGGAAACCCTACTTCATGTAGACTAATCCATGTCTGGGTTGAATAAGGAAAGGAAGGGAGACTGTACTGTCCAAGAGAGTAGGCACAGAACCCGCATCTAGGTTGAAAAGGGGAATATCAGTAGCTAAGGAACGAGTCTCATGTCTCTTGGTTGAAGAAGGGTAGAAAGGCATGACAACACAATAGAGAATGACCAGGTCGATCGGCTTGTTGTCCTCACATAGGAAAAAGGTGGCTAAAGAGAACAAAAATGGGACATAATCCACATATGCTGCCTGGATATTTGTTGCTATGGGCAACCATACCTCCCTCACCACTCTGCGTCCGTGGAGGTACATCGTACTGGTGCACCCATTGTCCGAATGGGCCTCCCATGCTCTTATTGCCACTTTTTTGCTATTAGTATAACGCCAGCAGTCAAGTCAAGCAATGCTACTGCTAAAGTGATGCCACATTTAACTAATGTCGCACTCAGTCTAATGCCATAGATAAATTTAAGCAATGCCATTTAATGTCACATGATTATTTTAGGGTTAGCTGTTGATTGTGGATGTATTAAAGATTTTTCAGCTAAGGCATTCTAATTCTGTTGCACAGCCAGTATACCAACGATGAAACTTGCTACTACCTTCAGATTTGGGCACTGTTAATGCTTATAGATTACATACCTCACTTTCATGAGATAAGTTAATTTTTTTGTATAGTGTCACCAAAATGCCAAGGCGCTGATGTCATTTTATTTTGGTTAAATTGCACAAAAAATTATGAAGACAAGAGGAAAGGTAAAGAGTGGGCACCTCCTCCTCCGGCTGTTCTCTTGATTCGTTCGATCAAGTTTTTATGTTTGATCGATTATCAAGATTGGGATAGCAATTTTTAAGGTCCCCACGAGTTCGAAATGATATTTACCTTGGAGGTACATGGTTTGCAATTTTTTTATACTGTCATTAGTTAATAATGCTAGTTACCTTCAGACTTTTGTATTTGGTTTAATGCTCATGCACAGCTAGTATACCAATGCTGAAACTTGTTACCTTTACATTTTGTATTGTTAATTCTCATAGAAATCTTCCAATTGTAGAGTTTATTGCAATCTGTTCAGTAAAACCATTGTACTGTACCATGTAATAGACTAACTACTCTACTGTTGCACTAGCCACTGGATTAGTGTATATTTGTAGTATTCGAATTGTGTTGCATTAGCGTATGGACATAAATAAAGTGTGGCAAGCTTTCCCAGATATGTGCTCAAGAAAACTACTACCTGTTTTTCTAAATACTATATGTTTGGGTACTTTAAATTAAACCGCGAAAACATCTTATATTAAGGAACATAGGGTGTAGAGTTCACTCAAATTATCCTGGTAAAGCTAGTCACACCTTCGTTAAAATTTCTGTTCATTATGTTATCGGAGGAGGAATGTATGTTTGTCTCTAATGCATGTCGACTACATACCTGACATCATGATGTAATGTTAAGTCATTTCCTTTTGTACAGTGTCACTGACTCAAGGCGGTGATGGCATTTTATTTTAGTTGAACTGCACAAAATATGCTTAAAAGAAGAGGAAATCTTAGGAGTCGATCATTCTTTCAAAAAGAACTATATATGCCTTTCTGACATCAGCCGCTGTCGCCTTATTTATTCCTGCAAACAGGTGGTTAGAAACAGTCCTGCTAACTTTTCCATTAAGAAATTGGAATGTTTATATTTGTGAGTCTATGCTTCAACTAGTGTCATTTTTACAGTAATCACACTTTCAATATCTATGCAAATAGGGATGCTCAATTTTAGTGGAACTACACAAAAAGTCCAACAGGTTCAACATTAGGAGCATGTTTTCTTCCGAACCTTTATATCCAATTGGTGGCACTATGAGCTGTTCATTATGAAGGTACATGGTTTGCTACTATCTTGCTGCTCTATTTGTACTGTCATTAGATAGTAATACTAGTGGTTTGCATGTGAATTTATTGGCAGGGTGGACCTACATTGGAGGTGCAGGCCATGATTCAATGATTGGATGCTCAATTTCGGTTGTATTGATTTCACCTCTTCCATCACTGCGAACATGGATATCCTTTGTATGATGAAGAATAGGCGCTATATTTCTACTCTGAACCAGCAAATCAATTCAGTATGAAATTGTCCAGGGAAAAACATAACTATATCAAATTGTCCAGTGCAGAACATGACAGATGCTAAGCGGAAGAGACATGTTTAAACCGAAAATACAAGGTGTGGTATATGTTTACTAGCTGCTTGATATTTGTGCAGATAGAGATGTCTGCCCGTTGCTATTTGGCAAACAAACAAAGTGACCGCAATTTTGGTTGAACTGCACAAGAGAATAGTATAATCACTACATGCAGTGCCATTTGAAAATAGACACAGAAAGATTTGATAGTCACTTCATGGACTGCAAAAAAGTAGTACTGTACTATTTATTGGCCAACACTAGGTGCTTCATTGCTTTGGTCTGATTATACAATGGGCTTCATTTTGCCTAAGTTAAAGTTTGTATTCCGAAAATAGTCTTGCCGTGTGATCGAGAGAGGACCAAATCATATTGCAGTGGATGTTCCTCCATCATGTGTGGTTCATTCTCATGGTTCCAGCTGTTGGTGAAACCACTTACATTTGCAAGAGGAATTGTAGACTTCACAAACAAATTTGTCTTTCAGCCTGTACTGAATGTTGGCAAAGAGAAGCATCCATGTTAGTAGGAAGAACAAATGTTTTTTCTAGATCTTTGCTTTTGGAGCTACATATTTGTATATGATCTGTGAATCATTGATATGCATTAACATGTTGATCTTATGTATGGGAATCGTACTAGTTGCTTTTAGTTGCGATGCAAGATCCGAAGTGGCTGATCTTTGCTTTTGGAGCTACATATTTGTATATGATCTGTGAATCATTGCGATGCATTAACAGTTACTTATTTTTGTTCGCTCAGTGTTTACAAGTTACTGATCGATCACTAGCTAGCCTACTAATGCGCTCCGGCAGTTTTATTTGCGATGCAAGATCCGAAGTGGCAATATTTTGAATACAAATGCCTACCTCTGAAGAAAGAGACAAGCTACACTATCCTAACTACACGATCCTACACGGATAAATAGCGGATCACGCACGTACTACCTCCTTTCCGGTTTGCAGGGCTCAATTCAAGAAACGACCTACTCGATCCTACAAGAATAAATAGCGGATCATGCACGTACTAGTACCTCCCTTCCGGTTTGTAGGGCTTAATTCAAACCTCTCACAAACCAAGGTACTCCCTCCGTCCGGGTTTATTAGTCCCGTGAGCAATGCAGCAAGACCAAGGCATGGCAATAATTAATGGCATGCAGAAGTTTAAGCCTAATTAATTACAGCGATTTAAGTGGCTACATGCATGCCCTCGGCTGCGACTCGTTGCATGCTGTGCTGCGTACTGGCTGCAAGCGATTCTGAGTGCCTGCATGTAGCTGGCCGTAATTTAGCCAGCTAACTAATACGAAAAAAGATGCGCTTTAATTGTTGCGGGCTTTTTAAATCCGTGGAATCATTATTTACAACGAGGGAGATGATTCGAGTGCACTCGTTTGACCGTCATGCCGGCGTGTGACCCAGACGGGACGGGACGGCACAGTCATACTTTCAGTTTCTCTAGTTTTCCACGGCAAGCTGGCAGGCTAAGCCATGCCTGCTTATGCATTGAATTCCGATGACCCTCGCGCTACCTTCCGCCTATAAGTACCGTTTCCCGGCCTTCTTCGGTGGCACCATGACCCAACTTGCCATATCCTCATAAGACCCCGCAGGCTCGACGTCGCTAGCCACGTCCGCCATCCCCCCGCCCGTCTACGGTAGGCAATGCCGGAGGCCGTCACCGCCGGAACTAGTGTTCGGTTTTTCACAGGAAGGCAGACGGAGGGAGGAGGCATTCTATCTATCTTTAGATGGAAATGCAGAGATCAAGGACTTGTCGGAGCGCAACCGCCTAGCGGAGGAGCAGGAGTTATTGGAGCGCGACCGCCTGGCAGAGGAGCAGCGTATCGCCGATTTGCGTTCCCAGTGGGACATGGAGCAGCGCCCGCAACTGGGCCGACTACGCGGAGGCCAGCGCCCGGCAAATAGCCCTGGAGGCTGTCGGGCACGCACGCGTTCGCGACGCCAATTTTTACAACTAGCTCGTCAAGTGGGTTTCTCGCTTAGAAGCCGAAGCTTCGGTGGACCAGGCCGGCATGGAAAGGGCCAATGCGCGCGAGCAACGCTCCCTATCGCACCTCTTGCAAGTTCGAGGCGAGGCGCAGGATGCCGGTGCCAGCGTTTAGCGTGTACCGAAGATGGCGGCCGGCATCGTCTAGTTAGCTAAGAGTAAGTTAGTACTTTGTACGCTACTAGTGTATTAGTGGGAGTAGATAGTTAACTTGGCTATGATGGTTGTCAACGTGGAAGTTGAATACTCTATATGTGGATCAAACCTATTACTTTGCTCTGAATGTTGAACTTCCCGTTTGAACGTATGGAATGGGCTGTTATTTTCTTAAATGGCTTGTATTTGTCCTGCACAGGTTTTGAGGCTGACTTGTGGGCCTACCAGGTTGAAGCGTACACAATCAGGAGATGATTGTACATGGAGAGGATGTCAGCAGGGACCCACCAAGCTCATGGCAGTATGCAAGCAAGTGCCTCCTTATTTCAATCCAATAAAAAATGGCTCCTCCTAATGGATTTCTGACATCTGGGTCCCATGCCATTGTCAATGTAGTCAATAAACGAGAGAATTGCACAACGAGCGACTGACACCAGGGACCCAGCAGCTCACCCAGTTATTTTTGTTTTGGTGTTTCCGAGAAATGCCACTGCAAATCTAGTGTTTCCGAGAAATGCCACTGCAATTTCCAAACTTTGAAAAATGCCATTTCATGCCATTTCTAGTGGCATTTTTCGAAGTCTGGAGTGGCGTTTTTCAAAGTTTGCAAACTGTAGTGGCATTTTTCAAAGTTTGCAAAAATTGCATTGGCATTTGTCAAAGTTTGGAAATTGCAGTGGCATTTTTATGTATCGCCATAATTGGAGTGGCATTTATCTAATTTGTTTTTGAGACGGAAGCAGGGTGTCAACTGGGCTGTGCGGGACACTCTAGCCTATCTAGACAACCTTTTCTTTGATGTTTACGATAGACCAGCCCAGTAGTTTTTTCTTTCCGAAAATGGCTAGCACAGTTTTTTTGTGATTTGTCAAGTAAGTCGCTTTGTCAGACCTGTTGGGCTGCAAATCTTTCAAGATGAGGAGAGCTTCATTCGGCTGGCCAAGAAAATGGCCTATTAATAATGAGAAATGGGTTGTACATTTTTAAAACACATCAAACCGGCAATTAGTTTCAAATATCTTTTTTTCATTTCGAGATTTTAAATAGCATTGATTTTTATGCGTTGAAAATTTATTGGATTTTATATTGACATACATTTATTTTAAAATCAGTCTGAATGTGACTCGAAATTTCGGGATTAAAAACAGTTCATACTGCACCGACATATGCAAAATTTCGTATAATTTTTTAACCGTGGCCATAATATGGGCTGTAATGCTAACAAAAAGAATATGGACTCCAAAAAACAGTAAGAATTAGCAAATGGGCTGTAAATTATTAGAAATAATGGCAGATGGCGTGTATGCTGTTTTCCACAGATTTGAGGCTTTCCTAAAAAAAGGTTGACGCACAAGCAGTGACTGTGGGATGTCCATCCAACAGCCGTCGTGCTTCTTCAATCTCTGCTCTTCCTGCTCCAGCCGGTCAAACAAGCGCCGGTGTGACTGCCTGCTCCCCTCCTTCCCACGGCCGGTTGTGCTGCCGCGCAAGCCTCACCGCCCCACCGTACTCCCATCGCTGGCCTAGCCATCCCTCTACTCACCCACACCTGTTGTTATTCTCCGACGACCGCAGGCGAACGAGTAAACCATCGTACAGTCGTACTCTCCTCCGCGTGGGGAACAACTGCCGAGTCTTCCCTAGCTCCGTGTCGTTCCCTTCCTTGGCCTTGCCGTTGTCCACTGCCCTTGTGCTCTCGGTGTGGGGTGGTCAACATGGTCAACGACCGACATGCATCTGAAGTGGACTGTACGTGGAGAGGCTGATAGCTGGGTCCACAGCCACACGCAAGGAAATGCCTCCTTATTACGCACAAAATAATGATTCCTCCACCTGACATCTGGGACCCACCGAAAGGGCCTCTGTATTTCGCAAAAAAAATGTTACCTCCGCTGACAGCTCAGACCCACCAGCTATATCTTCGCACGCAAGGAAGTGCCTCCTTATTACGCAGAAAAAATGAATACTCCCCCTGCTAGTTGGGACACAGTATAGTGGGCCTACTAAGTTGACGGGGATAGAGGGCTTTGTCAACTTAGTCAATATGCATGATTCTAGCTCGAGTGACCGTACGATGTCCATCCAATGGCCGTAGTGCTTCTTCAACCTCTGGTGTTCTTGCTCCAGCCGCCCAAAGCAGCGCCGGTCGTGCCGCCTGCTCCTGCCTCTCGTGGCCGGTTGTGCTGCCGCGGAGGCTTCACCGCCCCCATACTACTCCCACCGCTGGCCAGGCCATCCCACTACTCACCCACACCCCTGTTATTCTGCGGCGACGGCAGCCTCACACCGCAGCCAAACCAGTGAACCCTCGTACTCCTCTCCGCGTGGGCATCCACTGCCATGTCTTCCCCGGCTCCGTGTCGTCCCCTTCCTAGGCCTCGCCGTCGTCCACCTCCGTGGTGCTCTTGGCGCGGCATGGTCAATGTGGTCAACGACCGACTTCCATCGGAAGAGTACTGTACATGGAGAGGCTTACAACTGGGTCCATGGCAGCCGCAAGGAAGTGCCTCCTTATTACATGGAAAATATTTATTACTCCACCTAACAGCAGGGACCCGCCGAACGGGCCACTAGTATTTCGCGAAAAGAATGTTTCCCCCTGACTGCTGGGACCCACCGGACGGGCCATCGTATTTCACGAAAAAATGTTCCCCCCGCTGTCATCTCGGAACCATCGGAAGTGCCTCCTTATTACGCACAAAAAATGAATACTCCCCCTACTAGCTAGGACCCACCTTGGTGGGAGGCTGACTTGTGCGCCTACTAAGTTGACTGGGACGGAGGCCTTTGTCAATTTAGTAAATATGAACGATTCTAGCTCCAGTGATCGTACGATGTCCATCCAACGGCCGTAGTGCTTCTTGAACCTCTGGTCTTCTTGCTCTAGCTGCCCAAAGCAGCGCTGGTCGTGCCACATGCTCCTGGTTCCCGTGGCCGGCTGTGATGCCACGGAGGACTCACCGCCTCTTACTACTCCCACCGCTGGCCAGGCCGTCCCTCTACTGACCCACACACCCTGTTATTCTGTGGCGACGGCAGCCTCACACCGCAGCCAAACCAGTGAACCCTCGTACTCCTCTTCGTGTGGGCATCCACTGCCCCGTCTTCCTCGGCTCCACATCGTCCCCTTCCTAGGCCTCACCGTCGTCCACCGCCGTGGTGCTCTCGACACGGCGTGGTCAATGTGGTCAACAACCGACTTCCATCAGAAGAGTATTGTACGTGGAGAGGCTGACAGCTGGGTCCACGGCAGCCGCAAGGAAGTGCCTCCTTATTACATGCAAAATAATTATTCGTCCACCTGACAGCGGGGACCCACCGAACGGGCCACCGTATTTCACGAAAAAAATGTTTCCCCCCTGACTGCTGGGACCCACTAGCTACATCTTCGCACGCAAGGAAGTGCGTCCGGGCAAAGAAAAAATGATTTGCCCCCCTGAGTGTTGGGACCCACTAGCTACATCTTCACACGCAAGGAAGTGCCTGACAGTCGGGACCCACCTGGTCAAAGCGTACGTAGCGTTGTCATTCTGGTCGCGAATGTGTACGTACATACTGGTGGATGTAGAGGCGCGCACGTGAGAGGCGCACACGTAGCATGTACACGTACGTACAGCGGCCAGTGTGCAAGAAAGAAAATACGGCCACGTATGTACATACGGGCGGGGTCTCGAACGCCCTCGCGCATATGTACGGCCAGGGCTTGTGTAAATGGCTGGGTCAGAACGGAGAAGCTGCGTCGTCGTCGTGTTCATGGGGAGGCAACGGAATGCGTCGTGTTCATCGAGAGGCAACGGACTGTGTCGTGTTCATCGGGAGGCAACGGAACGCGTGGGAGCCAACCGGCTTGGATGGAACAGGCGATGGAAATGAGGCTTGGCGTACCACAGAATGGAGGAAACGGCCTTGTGTTTGACCGACCACGTTCGAAACTGGATCATATTCATCGGGAGGGGTCTGGCGTACCGTAAAACAAAGGAAACAGACTTGTGTTGGACCTCCTACGGTCGAAACGAGGTCCTGTTGATGGGGAGGGGTGTGGCGTAATGCAAAACGGAAGAAACGGAGTTGTGTTGGCGTGCTACGGTCGAAACGGGGGTCCTGTTCATCAGGAGGGGTGTGGCATACCGCAAAACGGGACTCCACGGGGGTACTATTCATCTCCACCGACGACCTCCTCCAGCCTCCATGGGATATTGTTCATCCACCGTCGACCTCCTCAGCCTCCACCTGCGACTGTTCATCCACGGGCTCTTGTTCATCCAGCCTCCACCGCGCGCTACTCCACTGGCTACTGTGCAACCACCCCTCTCCATGGGCTCCTGTTCTACCACCCCTCCACGGGCTACTGTTCATCCACGCCTCCACCATCTACTGTTCATCCAGCCCTCCGCGGGGTCATCCTGTTCATCCAGCCCTCCACGGGGTCCTGTTCATCCAGCCCCAGCCGGCTCGATCGATCGGGGTCCTGTTCATCCAGAGGGAACGCCACGGGGTCCTGTTCATCCACCCCCACCGCTCACAGTTCATCCACCCCCCCCCCCCCCCGCAACACTCACTGTTCATCCAGAGGTAGCATCGATCGGCTTCAGTTAGCAGCAGTAGCGAAGGAATCGCTCGATCGTGCTCAGTTAACAGCCATATCGATCAATCGCTCGGGTTCAGTAACGCGTAGCCTGCAGTGCAATCTCTCGGGTTTCAGTTAGAGCCCAACCCCTCGCTCGGGTTTAGTTAGAGCCAATGCCTCGCACACACACGCGTACGTATATGAGAGAAACACGCATTGCTTGGCTCCCGACCATCCACCATAACCGGGAACTCGCCGAAAATTTCCTCACCTTCGCTTCTACCACGGTTTTTTCCATCATGGACGGCCCAAAGAATGTCATACAACTGTGTCTCCGGCCCGCCCAGGACGAAAAGCCCATTTTTTGTCATGATTTTTTTTCATAGAAGTAGGAGCCCACCACATCTATGATGATACCGGGTATTGTCACAATTATCGTCATAGAAGTGTCATAAGTATCACTGAAAAAAAAATTGTTTGGCCCCAAATGTCACAAATGTGTCTTTTTTTGTAGTGCTTATGACAAGCTTGAGCAAGAGCGATTGCGGCAAGATGATGCGACGCTCCTCGAGGAAGATCATCTTCGGGCGGCTATGAGAGCAGCGCGCTATCAGCAACCCTTGCGCCGCTACCATAGCCGCAAGGTTCATGCCCGAACCTTTGAGGAAGGCGACCTTGTTCTTCGGCGCGTTCAATCGGCCAAGAATTCCAACAAGTTGACGTCGAAGTGGGAAGGCCCTTATTGGGTAATACGTGTCACCAGGCCCGGCGCAGTCCGCCTGAGACCGAAGATGCCATTCCAGTGAGAAACTCCTGGAACATCGAGCATCTTCGCAAGTTTTACCCATAAGGCGCGGTTGTTGGGCCCCCCGCCAGACCACCTTTTGTACAAGCCTTGCTGGCAAGGCATGTAACCCTCTGTACAAAGCCAAGAGCAGACCCTGACCATAAATAAATGAAGTGGTGGATCCCTAAGTTATAGCATGCATGCTAGGTTGAGTCTCTCCCTCGGTTAGGGTTGATAGTTCTTAGCGGCGACTAACCCCTAGCATAGAGGTCAAGTGTGCATCTCTCTATTCCTTTCCGTCCTCTTTGGTTCGCAGGGTACATGGACATTTCTGCTGACCTATTTGGAAGAAAGAGAACAAGTCGGCGCTTCGATTCCGGTAAGCCAAGGTAGCTAGGGGCTGCAGACACAAGGGTCCAACCACGACAAGCCAAGGTTGCCGGGGGGCTGCAGATTCAGATAAGTATTTTATCCCCTGTTGTGCATTTCTGTATGGAATTGACGCGTATGAAACCTCGTTTTATTCCTAGGCCACCATGCTCCCCTCTTCCTATACCCAAGAACTATTCCCTGGGTCGAAACTTGGTTGTAATCGCGGTGACAAGGAAGCAAACGAAGGGCCTAATCCTACTTCGCCCTGCCTCCACCAAGAGCGTGAGTGTGGTCATGAAGTAAGGGGACAGCAAGGCCTGTTGCCGGGCGACAATGTTTATATTAAAAATAACAAGGATTCATTCCTTGGCATGGGCCTTGCCCACGCACAAAAAGCCCGGCAAGCACCCTTTTTCATTAATACGTCCCATACAGGTATAATCCATATGGAATATAAACATGAGCAAGGGGATTACAAGGTTTATATCTGACAAGTCCCCGTAGGCTTAAAAACTAAAAAGAGATAAGATGCCCGTAATCCCTTTCTTGTCCCTCTCCCCAGGAAACGGAACAAGATGATAGGGGGGCAAAAAGAGTGCCTAGGCGAGGTACGAGCAGCATAATACACCAAGAGAACATCCCGGTGGCCATCTGGAAGAAGGCTAGTGATGATGGTGTCGGGAGAAGAGCCGAAAGATGAGGCTGCGGGCCGGCAATACGAGATGAAGGCATTGGTGCGATCGTACTCCGACTTGACAGCCGGCCACCCGCCTTCTTCGTCTTCTCCGGCCTTACCACGCTAGCCGCCCAAGGAGCCGACCCCGAGAAGTTCACGGAGCTGGTGATGCAGATGATGGTGCTACTGGCATCGCCCAGGAACGGTGTTCCCGACGCCTAGTTGGACCCGTCATCCTCCCGCTCGCTACCCTCGTCATCGCTATCGCCGTCCTCCTCATCACTCTCGCCCGAAGAGGAGTTTTCGCCATCACACGAGCTCTCCGCACAGCACCCTTAGCCTGTGTCCCGAGCGCCCGAAGACCTTGACGGAGAGTAAATCACTCTCTGCTAGCTTGAAGGAGAGGACGTGCCCATCCATCAGGCAATGGGCGCGTGCAAAGGTTTTCCAGCCCCGACGAAGGAGCATCACTTGAGGGGTGGGGAACCCTGTGTTCACCCACATGTCGCCATGGAAACACCCCTTCATGTGAATCCTCGGCCGCGGTGGCTGGTCGACCTCCAGCACACTCGCAAAACACCCAGGAAAGACAAAGGCAGCGGTGCAGCGGCCCACACAGCTGCAGGACAAACTCGAGCACCGAGTCCCCGACATGACCACTTGGCGAAGCAGGAGGAGTTGGTGGGGGAGATGGCGACAGAGACAGAGACGACGCAGGCATACCCCTTCCTCGCCCACCTCTTCCTTGACTGCTGCAGCTCTCTGGCGTGAGGAGGACCTGGTCGCCTCCACAGAAGAACGGCCGCGGCTGCGCCCCCTCGCCATGATCGTGGATGGGGATGGAGACAATGGTGGTGGACGCAGGGAGATGCTTTCCCTCCTACCCCTTGATACGTCTCCAACATATCTACTTTTCCAAACACTTTTGCCCTTGTTTTGGACTCTAATTTGCATGATTTGAATGAAACTAACCCGGACTAACGCTGTTTTTAGCAGAACTGCCTTGGTGTTGTTTATTGTGCAGAAAACAAAAGTTCTCGGAATGACCTAAAAATCCACGGAGATAACTTATGGAAAATATAAAAAATACTGGCGAAAGAATCAAGGCCAGGGGCCCACACCCTATCCACGAGGGTGGGGGGCACACCCCCTGTCTCATGGCCCCCCTGATGCTCCACCGACCTCAACTCCAACTCTATTTATTCCGTTTCACGGAGAAAAAATTCAGAGAGAAAGTTTCATCGCGTTTTATGATATGGAGCTGTCGCCAAGCCCTAATCTCTCTGGGAGGGCTGATCTGGAGTCCGTTCGGGGCTCCGGGGAGGGGGATTCGCCGCCGTCATCATCATCAACCATCCTCCATCACCAATTTCATGATGCTCACCGCCGTGCGTGAGTAATTCCATCGTAGGCTTGCTGGACGGTGATGGGTTGGATGAGATTTACCATGTAATCAAGTTAGTTTTGCTAGGGTTTGATCCCTAGTATCCACTATGTTCTAAGATTGATGTTGCTATGACTTTGCTATGGTTAATGTGCTTGTCACTAGGGCCCGAGTGCCATGATTTCAGATCTGAACCTATTATGTTTTCATGAATATATGTGAGTTCTTGATCCTATCTTGCAAGTCTATAGTCACCTATTATGTGTTATGATCCGACAACCCTGAAGTGAATATAATCGGGATACTTCTCGGTGATGGCCGTAGTTTGAGGAGTTCATGTATTCACTCTGTGTTAATGCTTTGGTCCGGTACTCTATTAAAAGGAGGCCTTAATATCCCTTAGTTTCCACTAGGACCCCGCTGCCACGGGAGGGTAGGACAAAAGATGTCATGCAAGTTCTTTTCCATAAGCATGTATGACTATATTCGGAATACATGCCTACATTACATTGATGAACTGGAGCTAGTTCTGTGTCACCTTATGTTATAGGTATTACATGAGGAATCGCATCCGACATAATTATCCATCACTGATCCAATGCCTATGAGCTTTTCACATATTGTGCTTTGCTTGTTTACTTTTCCGTTGCTACTGTTACAACTAATACAAAACTGCTATCTTTACTTTTGCCACTCTTACCATTACTATCATACTACTTTGCTACTAAATACTTGGCTGCAGATACTAAGTTATCTAGGTGTGGTTGAATTGACAACTCAACTGCTAATACTTGAGAATATTCTTTGGGTCCCCTTTTGTCGAATCAATAAATTTGGGTTGAATACTCTACCCTCGAAAATAGTTGCGATCCCCTATACATGTGGGTTATCAAGACTAATTTCTGGTGCCGTTGCCGGGGAGCATAGCTCTATTCTTTGAGTCACTTGGGATTTATATCTACTGATCACTATGAAGAACTTGAAAGATGCAAACTAAGATTTTCCCCTCAACTACGAGGGGAGGTAAGGAACTGCCATCTAGCTCTGCACTAGATTCTCCTTCTGTATGAGTAAGCTTGCGACACCTAAACCTGCTACTGCTATGAATTCTGATATGTCGCGTTATTGATGATGCCACTTCTTCTATGCATGATACTTATGATGAAACTACTTCTATGCTTGATACTATTGTGCCATTAGCTGAATATCTTGATGAACAACTTGCTAGGGTTAGAGAGAATGAAATTATTGAAGATGAAATTATTGATGATAGTGACGATGAAGGTTCTCCCCCTAATTATGAATTGCTTGTTGTTCCTGATGGTTATGTTATGGATGAAGAAACTGCTAGAGATCTTTTTGCTTGCAATGATAGATCTGATCTTTAAAAATTACTAGCTAAACTTAAATAGAAAACTCTGAATGCTAGAATGAAATATGACCCTGCTTTTGCTACTTCACCTATCTTCGTTACTGATAAGGATTATGAATTCTCTATTGATCCTGAGATAATCACTTTTGTTGAATCAGGTCCTTTTTATGGCTATGAATCTGAAACTGTTGTGGCACATCTTACCATGTTATATGATATAGCCACCCTGTTTACTACTGATGAGAAGTCTCGCAATTATTATATCCTTAATATATTTCCATTCTCATTAAAGGGTGATGCTAAAACTTGGTTTAGTTATCTTGATCCTGGTTGTGTGCGTAGTCCCGTGATATGATTTATTACTTCTCTACTAAATATTTCCCTGCTCATAAGAAACAAGCTGCTTTGCGGGAAATATATAATTTTGTGCAAATCGAAGAAGAGAGTCTCCCACAAGCTTTGGGGATGCTTCTCCGATTACTTAATGCTTTGCCTGATCATCCTCTTAAGAAAAATGAAATACTTGATATTTTTTATAATGGACTAACCGATGCTTCCAAAGACCACTTGGATAGTTGTGCTGGTTGTGTTTTCAGGGAAAGAGCAGTCGACCAAGCTGAATTAGTATTGCATAATATATTGACTAATGAAAATAATTGGACTCTTCCTAAGCCAATTGAGCCAACTCCTGAGCCTATTCTTAAACCAACTCCGAAGAAGAGGGGTGTTCTATTTCTCAGTCCTGAAGATATGAAAGAGGCAAAGAATGAAAGAAAAAAGGTATTAAAGCTGAAGATGTTAAGAATTGACCTCCTACTGAAGAAATACGTGGTCTTAATTTACCACCTGTCGAATAAACACACTGTCTTGATAACCCGACACAGCTAGTAAAGGTAAATTCTCTCTATAGATATGATAAAGTTGAAATCCCGTCTACTAAATTTCATAGCCAATGCTTAGATGAATTTGATGACTTTATCGCTAGACAAGAAAGTTTTAATGCTTATGTTGGTTGAGAATTAAAGAATAATGCTTTCGAGATAGGACACTTGAGTGATTATATGGCTAGAGTTAAAGGTGAACTTAAACTCATTAGAAAAAATGCTTCTATGGTTACCACTAAAGCTGAGCAAGTACTTAAAGCTCAAAGTGATTTGCTCGACGAATTAAATAATAAACATGATTTTTCTGTTAGAGTGGCTACTAGAACTGGTAGAATGACTCAGGGACCTTTGTATCCTGAAGGACACCCTAAGAGAATCGAGCAGGATTCTGAGAGAAATAATTTAGATGCACCAAGTCCTTCTAAAAAGAAGAAAAAGTAAAACGACAGGACTTTGCATGCTTCTAGTGAACCTGTTGTAGACACACCTGAGAATCCAAATGATATTTCTATTTCTAATGCTGAAACACAATTAGTTGATGAACATGAACCTAGTGATAATGTTAATGATAATGTTCATGTTGATGCCCCACCTAGCAATAATAATGATGTAGAGATTGAACCTGCTGTTGATCTTGATAACCAACAATCAAAGAATCAACGTTATGATAAAAGAGATTTTGTTGCTAGGAAGCACGGTAAAGAAAGAGAACCATGGGTTCAGAAACCCATGCCCTTTCCTCCTAAACCATCCAAGACAAAGGATGATGAGGATTTTGAGCGCTTTGCTCAAATGATTAGATCTATCTTCTTACGTATGCGCTTAACTGATATGCTTAAAGTAAATCCTTATGCTAACTACATGAAGGATATCATTACAAATAAAAGAAAGATACCGGAAGCTGAAATTTCCACCATGCTTGCTAATTATGCTTTTAAAGGTGGAATACCAAAGAAACTTGGAGATCCAGGGGTACCTACTATACCATGCTCCATTAAAAGACACTATGTTAAAACTGCTTTATGTGATCTTGGAGCCGATGTTAGTGTTATGCCTCTCTCTCTATATCGTACACTTTAATTGAATAAGTTGACACCTACTAAAATATCTTTGCAAATGGATAATAAATCAACTGATATACATGTTGGTATTTGTGAGGATGTGCATGTTGTGGTTGCAAATGTCACTATCTTAACGGACTTTGTTATTCTTGATATTCCCGAGGACGATAGTATGTCGATTATCCTTGGTAGACCCTTTTTGAATACTGCAGGGGCTGTTATTGATTGCAACAAAGGCAGTGTCACTTTTCATGTTAATGGTAATGAGCATATGGTACACTTTCCGAGGAAACAACCTCAAGTTCATAGCATCAACTCTATTGGAAAAGTTCCAACTATCATTATTGGAGGTTTTGAATTTTCTCTTCCTACTGTCAAGAAAAAGTATGATATTCTTATTGTTTGGGATGTTCAAATCCCCGTTGAGGTAACCTAGTATTCGAAATTTCTCTGGTTCCATGTTATTTGGAATGAGTTTGTTAACAAGACTTGATCAACCTTGTTAGTGGATTTACTTTGATGATCATGAGATGGATGGAACTAGAAGGCACAACCTTCTGTACTCTCTTTTTAGTTCTGTTATCTAGAATAAATAAAGAAAAAATAGTATTATCTATCTGTTTTCTGAATTATCCTTGCAATAAAAAATATCCCGAAAATAGAACTGCTCCAAATGCCCTGTAAATTTAGTATGATTTTTTATGAAATATTTGAGGATTTTAGGCACTGAGAACACACCAGGGGGGCAAGAACCTAGCCACGAGGGTGGAGGGTGTGCCCACTCCCCCTGGGTGCGCCCCCTGACTCGTGGGCCCATGGTGGGCCCCTCGACTTATTCCTGCACCCACACACTCCATCTTCCTCACAAAAAAATCCCTATCCAGCTCAAGCACGAGTTCTAGCTCATTTTGGTGCGATTTTCGATTTCCTTGCTCAAAGATCCATTTACAAAACTGCTTTGGGAGATTGTTGCTTGGTATGTGACTCCTCCATTGGTCCAATTAGTTTTTGTTCTAGTTCTTTATTCATTGCAAATGTTTGCTACATATGTGACCCTGTTCTTGAGCTTGCATGTCAAATTTATGAGGTCCTAAGTAATTTTAATGCATGATATAGGCTCTAGGCACTTGTGGGAGTAGTTGCTACTAATCTTGTTTAGTTTGATTCACTTTTATTTTGAAGTTACTAAAAATTTCAGAAATTTACCAGAGAAATATGTCCAGGAGAATGTACCAAGGTGGTTCCTCAACAAAGAGGACCTAAGCATGTGCGCGAGCAAAACGATGAACCACCAAGGGAAGTAGAAGTGCGGGCTTGTGAGTGGCCATCATAAGAGTTTATGATTAATGTAGGCATCAAGGATGAATTTGACGCATATGTGCGTAATGCTGATCTTGAGGACTTCATACAAGATAAGTGTCCTCAGTACTACCAATTGACTGATTCATTCGTGAGAAGATTTAAATATACATCTTCGCGTAATTCTCAGAATGTCCTATTTGATATTTATGATGAATCTTCTACCATGGACCTAGAAGATTTTACTATTGCTTGCAAACTCCCACAGTGTGCTAATGTTCATGAATCCCACAAATCGAATATAAAGACTTCCTTGCTAGTATCACCGTGGGAGAACCTAGGGATATAGCACAAGATACCATAGGGAGCATTCATTTTCCTACTATACATTATTTTACTCTCTTCATTGGTAGATGTATTAACGGTAAAGATGAAGCATGTCACATGTGTGTCCCTGGTCTTTGTGTTCTCAAGAGTGCTGTATTAGGTAATAAAGATTATAACTTGGGGGAAATAGTTGCACGTAGGTTACATAACAATGGTGTATATGGAGATTTATTTGGACGAATTTATGCGACCCGTGTTGCTAATTATCTTGGTATATCCCCACGTAAGGGTGATATGGTGTTGCCTCCCGCTTATTTTGATTTTGACGCTATGGTCAAGCATAGTTTTCTTTTGAGGAATGAACAATTCCTCCAGTATCGACTAATCTTTGACAGACGTCGCGCTGTCCATGTTACTCTCCCTACTCCCTCCCTTTTTGATTATCAGGCAAAACGAAGATATGTTGTCACCAGGGAGGAGGCAGACGAACACGAGAGGAGAGCGGAGGCAGCTCGCCAACATGCCGCAGCTCAAGAGGAATTGGCTGCTGCATCTTAGTACGACCCCGGTTATGACTTCGGATATCTGCCAGACTACCCTTGGCATTAGACCAACTTAGGCCAAAAGCCTAAGCTGGGGGGAGTATGTCTTTCTCACCGACTTTACATTCATGTTCACACACTATTCCAGTTGTCGGTGCTCATACTCTTTCATTGTATTATCCATGCTAGTTTAATTTCTTTTTCTAGCTTTCTTATTGTGTGTTTGATAAACCTTAAGGAAACCAAAAAAAATTAGTTAATTTACTTTCCATGCTTGTAGTAGCAATTAAAATGAAAACCCAAAAAGATTTCCCGTTCTTCTTTTTGCTTGTTGGGAGCTTTCCCATGTAAATAGTTTTATTTCTTTTCTTTCCTTTGGGGGTCTAGAGTAGAAGACCATAATTAAAATGTTTAGTGGCTCTCATATGCATGATTGTTGATTTAACTTAGAGCCCATATTACTTTGTCTTCTCTCTTGAATTGAATGCTTGCAGATTCCAGCTTAGTCCAATGCACGTGCACTATTATTATTATTATACACACCGTTCGGTCCTGCAAGTGAAAGGCAATAATGAATGGACTGATTGAGATAAGAGAAGCTGGTATGAACTCGACCTCTCTTGTTTTTGTAAATATGATGAGTTCATCGTTCCTGATTCAGCCTATTATGAATAAACATGTTTGCAATGACATTTAGAGATCATAGTTACTTATCCCATTCTTAATTAGCTATGAGTTTATAATGGTTTACCTTGCGTGCCAACATGCTATTAAAATGGTTATGATGTGGTATGATGGGATGGTATCCTCCTTGGAATGAATGGAGTGACTTGACTTGGCACATGTTCACGCATGTAGTTGAAACAAATCAACATAGCCTTCATGATATTTATGTTCATGGTAGATTATATCCTACTCATTCTTGCACTTGGTGTTGATTAATGTTAATGCATGTTCATGACTGTTGTTGCTCTCTCAGTTGGTCGCTTCCCAGTCTTTTGCTAGGCTTCACCTGTACTATGCGGGAATACTGCTTGTGCATCCAAACTCCATAAACCCCAAAGTTATTCCATATGAGTCCACCATACCTTCCCATATGCGGTATCTACCTGTCATTCCAAGTAAATTTGTATGTTCCAAACTCCAAACTTTCAAATGAAATTCTGTTTTGTATGCTCGAGCAGCTCATATTTCAACTAGGGTTGTCTGTATCTTCCATGCTAGGTGGGTTATTCTCAAGAGGAGTGGACTCTGCTCCTCATTCACGATAAAATGGCTGGTAACCGGGATGCCCAGTCCCATGATCCAAAAGATCAAAGCAAATCAAAATAATTAAAACAAAACTCCCCCAGGGCTGTTGCTAGTTGGAGGCACTCGTTGTTTCGAGCAAGCCATGGATTGATGCTTGTTGGTGGTGGGGAAGTATAAACTTTTACCATTCTATTTGGGAACCGTGTATAATGTATGTACCATGGAAGATATCGCCATCTCATAGTTGTTGTGTTCACAGTGAAAGTATAGCGCTCAAAATGTTATTCATCTCTATTTTAAAATCGAGCTCTGGCACCTCTACAAATCCCTGCTTCCCTCTGCGAACGGCCTATGGATTTACTTTTATGTTGGGTCATCACCCTCTTATTAAAAAGCTCCCGCTGGAGAGCACACTGTCATTTGCATGCATTACTATTGCATGCATTACTATTAGTTTATATTGGGTATGACTTGACTGGATCTCTTTTACCATGAATTACAATGTTTAGTCAGTCCTTGATCTTTAAAGGTGCTCTACATTTCTGTTTTGCGGTCTCAGAAAGGGCTAGCAAGATTCAATTTTGTCATATCATATCATGATTGTTTGGAGAAAGTGTTGTCATCCGAGTTTTATTATTATTACTCACTAGCTGATTATGCTATTGACATGAGTAAATATGAGACCTAAGTATTTTTGTGAATATGGTTAGTTCATAATCTTTGCTGAAAACTTGAATACTGGCTTTACATATTTACAACAACAAGAGCAAACATAGTTTGTAAAAATTTTCTTTATCACTTTCAGTTTATCAACTAAATTGCTTGAGGACAAGCAAAGGTTTAAGCTTTGGGGAGTTGATACGTCTCCAACGTATCTACTTATCCAAACACTTTTGCCCTTGTTTTGGAATCTAATTTGCATGATTTGATTGAAACTAACCCGGACTGACGCTGTTTTTAGCTGAATTGCCATGGTGGTGTTTATTGTGCAGAAAACAGAAGTTCTTGGAATGACCTGGAAATCCACGGAGATAACTTTTGGGAAATATAAAAAATATTGGCAAAAGAATCAAGGCCAGGGGGCCCACACCCTATCCACGAGGGTGGGGGCGCGCCCCCTCCCCCTGGGCGTGCCCCCTATCTCGTGGCCCCCCTGATGCTCCACCGACCTCAACTCCAACTCTATATATTCCGTTCCGCGAAGAAAAAAAATCAGAAAGTAAGTTTCATGGCGTTTTACGATATGGAGCCGTCGCCAAGCCCTAATCTCTCTTGGGAGGGCTGATCTGGAGTCCGTTCGGTGCTCCGGAGAGGGGGATTCGTCGTCGTCGTCATCATCAACCATCCTCCATCACCAATTTCATTATGCTCACCGACGTGCTTGAGTAATTCCATCGTAGGCTTGCTGGATGGTGATGGCTTGGATGAGATTTACCATGTAATCACGTTAGTTTTGTTAGGTTTTGATCCCTAGTATCCACTATGTTCTGAGATTGATGTTGCTATGACTTTGCTATGCTTAGTGCTTGTCACTAGGGCCCGAGTGCCATGATTTCAGATCTGAACCTATTATGTTTTCATGAATATATGTGAGTTCTTGATCCTATCTTGCAAGTTTATAGTCACCTATTATGTTTTATGATCCGACAACCCCGAAGTGACAATAATCGGGATACTTCTCGGTGATGACCATAGTTTGAGGAGTTCATGTATTCACTATGTGTTAATGCTTTGGTTCGGTACTCTATTAAAAGGAGGCCTTAATATCCCTTAGTTTCCACTAGGACCCCGCTGCCACGAGAGGGTAGGACAAAAGATGTCATGCAAGTTCTTTTCCATAAGCACGTATGACTATATTCGGAATACATGCCTACATTACATTGATGAACTGGAGCTAGTTCTGTGTCACCCTATGTTATAGCTATTACATGAGGAATCGCATCCGACATAATTATCCATCACTGATCCAATGCCTACGAGCTTTTCACATATTGTGCTTTGCTTGTTTACTTTTACGTTGCTACTGTTACGGCTACTACAAAACTGCTATCTTTACTTTTGCCACTGTTACCATTACTATCATACTACTTTGCTACTAAATACTTTGCTGCAGATACTAAGTTATCCAGGTGTGGTTGAATTGAAAACTCAACTACTAATACTTGAGAATATTCTTTGGCTCCCCTTGTATCGAATCAATAAATTTGGGTTTAATACTCTACCCTCAAAAACTGTTGCGATCCTCTATACTTGTGGGTTATCACCCCTGAGTCCCTTTTTTATAGTTGGGAAGGGGGGGCCGAAGGACTAGCTCTATGCACCTGTAGAGCCTGCTCGAATCCAGCTCATTAAAGTGGCCCCAGGCGAGGCCATCGACCGCATTCCCCGCCCAATCAAAGGTGCGAGAGGATCGGCCCGCGCATGCCGTCCCATATTCCATGCGTCTATCACCTACCCCACGTCATGCATGCGGCGTACGTGGCGTAAGGAGCAGGCATAGTGGGAAACATGGAACGACGGTTCCAAGATGGAGAGAGTAAATGAGCGGCGGCTCTGCCGTTCCGAGGGAACATGCAAGCCACCCCTTTACTGTTCACCATGGATGACGCAAGCATGCTGCTGTCATTCCGCGCACGACCCCCGCGTCACGGACAACCCTACACGTCACGCATTCAGTGCGGGTCGTGGGGAAGCGCAGCGGGCGAAGGAGTTACCGCGGTAAAACTCCACCCCGCCTTCTCGTGCACCATTCTGGGCCGAGCCCAACAATGCGTCGCGCTTATATGTGGCCCCGGCCCGGGGGCTCCTGTCAGTGTACAAAAGAAGGGGTTCTCCTTTGGACCCTTTTACTTGTGCACGGGCAGTCAGAGCCATGCCTGCGGCCACACTTAGCAGGGCCGAGGATGGAAGCCAAAGGCGCAAGAGCGTGCCACCCTTGAGCCCAAGGGTTCCAACGCCATCAACCTCATTGGAACCAAGGCTCGGGAGGCACCTCCATGGTGGCAAGCAGATCTTCGTGACGATCATAAACATGCAAGATCAGGTGAGAATCAGAAGACGACGATCCTCGGCAAGATCCCTACCAAAGATATCCACGAGACCTCCGGCAAGATCCTTGTCTGGGACGACCACGATGTCACGGCAAGACCCTTGCCGAGGACGTCAGCGAGGCCGCGTCCAGGCACACATCTACCAAGACTCTATCGCCGTTCCCATGCAGCTGCCAGCCCACCAACTAAGCAAGCACCTGCGTGGCAACGTGCAGCCTCTAGGCCAACTCATCAAGCACATGCGTGGTGGCATGCAGATCTTCATTAAGACCCTACCACCACGCCAACTCAGTAGCCTGCCAGCCTACATGGCACTGCATGCCTCGTTGTCCTAGACACGTGTCGAAGCAAGACGAAGCGGCGAGGGACGGGACGGGTCTCGTTGCCGTCGCCAATAAAGCAAGGGGACACCTAAGGAGCGCATTTAATGTGTTTTGTCCTGTAATGACAGGCAATAAGCTTGTACACTGTACACCTTTCCACCTCCTGTGTGCCACTGTGGTTCCCCCCATTGACTATAAAAGAAGGCCCGAGGCATACTTGAGAGGGATTCGGATCTTTTGGATGGCGCACACGCCGTACCTAGTTCAAGAACTCAAGAACACTCAAATATACACCAAAGCAGGACTAGGGTATTATGCATCCTCGCGGACGAACCTGGGTAAACGATCTTTGTGCTGGCTACTAGACCCGCTCTTTCCACAACCTCGCGCTCGTCGACCGTAGTAGGGATTCCAGTAATCCCATAGGTGTCGTTTTCCACTGACAGTGTTGTACAACATGGCATCACAACATAACTCAACAACTCATATAGATAAAGGCTCAGAAGAGCCATCATAGCATTTATTACAAACAGGGGTCACATGACCCAACATTCAGAGCATACAAGCAACAAGTGGAAGCATTACATGTCTTAGTACGGACATCTACAAATGAAAAAGGCTGAAGAGCAGACTATCTACAACATAGCACTCACACTTTTCTTGAGCATTTTAGAGTATCCACTTCAAGTTGTCTGTGTACCACGTAAGCATCCAAGAAGTTAACTCTGCAGGGGTGTACTTCTTCACACACGCTCTCGCCACTTACCGCCATGTACACATCATGTATCTCGGCAACCTTCAAGCGAAAGCCTGGTAAGGGTGTTGGCCACGACCTGACCAACCAAACAAGACTCTAGTCCATGTTTATCGCCTATTCGGGTTCTATCCGCAAGGGTGTCCGACCGAGGCTTCCATCACGGCCCCAAATGATGTGAGAAGGGTTCCCAAGCCCACCAACTGGGTTCCACTTAGTACACCGTGCAACGTGTGCCTAGTCTGTCCCAAGCCCACCCTGCCGGGTACCACTTGGTAGAAGAATAAGACTGCCTACAAACACCAGAAACTAGTTGTGACTTCTGGATAGAGATCAAGTCGGTTAATAAGTCGAGAGGGCATGGAGCGCCCGGAGCCCAATGTGTGGTAGTAACTAGTCAACGGACAACATACACAGAACTCAGTGCTTAAGGATGGTTCCAGTGAGACAACCCACCTGTACTCATACATGGCCTCTCACCGCTACCTTTACCAAATCGTGTTCACACACTTAACCCTCAGCATCAGAACATAGCAATGCACTCCAATTCATTCCCAATGAATCAGACCTGACACACTCTAAGCAATAGTAGACATGGCATGGTAGGAACACAACAATGTCTTTAATCAACTCCTACACATGTTAGTGGGTTTCACCTATTTACTGTGGCAATGACAGGTCATGCAGAGGAATGGGTTCAACTACCGCATCACAAAGTAGCAGTTGAATTGTTGTTGTCCTAATGCAATAACAGGGAGCAGGAGCGAGAGAGTAGGATTCTATCAGAATGAACAAGGGGGTTTGCTTGCCTGGTAGATCAATAGAGGAGGCACTGCTTAATAGACAGGTACTCTTGAGCACTCTCCGGAGCAGGACCTATCGAGAAGGAACGGTGTCGGCAATCAATAAACAAGCATATACAACAATATGATGCATGAACATGGCATGAATATGTGATGTTGTTTGATCTAATGCAACTAGCTTTTATTTGGATGAAGTCCATTCGAACCAAGAGTTCAAATGCAACTCCAAGTTAAGTATTTAAAAATGCCATTTATATGTTTTCACTTATACAATAGGTATATGTTGTTTTTCATGCATGAAACTAGTACAGACGGATAGATTGAATTTTTTTGATAATTTTTAATATATAAATTATTTCAATCTGAGCTACGGTTGAATTTATATGAATTTTTGAACTTTATAGCATTTTCTGGAATTTCCTGATTTATTTTAAAACCGGTAAAATAATTAACTACGTCAGCATTGCGTCATTCCCACGTCAACAAGTCAGCAGCGCTGACTGGGTCAAACCTGACATGTGGGGTCCACACGTCAGTGTCGCAGTTGATTAACACTAATCCTAACCTAACTATAAATTAGCTGGGGCAGGGCCCACATGTCAGTTTTAGGTGGGATTAGTTAAACGGTGATTAGCCCTAAGCTAATCACCTGACAAACGGGGCCCACCTAATGGGCCGGCAAGGTCAAAACGGTCAAACCCGTCGGTGTTTAGCCGCCGGCGAGGCCGAATGCGGCGGAGGGGCTCGTGATTGTCGCTCCAGCGACCAAATGCGCGACAGAGACCACCTACGCGAAGCCCAGGATCGCGCGCATCTAGTGGGAAACACGGGAGGCCATAGGGTGGTCGGAGCTCATCGAATCAGAACTCGCGGCGGCGGCCGGAGCACGACCAAGTGCGGGCGAGGTGCTACGGTGCACGGCAGGAGCTGCGGAGGGGTTCTACGGCTGAGGGTGTCCTGGACTAGGGGGTGTCCGGACAGCCGGACTATCATCGTCCGCCGGACTCCAAGACTACGAAGATACAAGATTGAAGACTCCGTCCCGTGTCCGGATGGGACTTTCCTTGGTGTGGAAGGCAAGCTTGGAGATATGGATATGTAGATCTCCTACCATTGTAACCGACTCTGTGTAACCCTAGCCCTCTCCGGTGTCTATATAAACCGGAGGGCTTTAGTCTGTAGGACAACATACATTACAACAATCATACCATAGGCTAGCTTCTAGGGTTTAGCCTCCTTGATCTCGTGGTAGATCCACTCTTGTACTACCCATATCATCAATATTAATCAAGCAGGACGTAGGGTTTTACCTCCATCAAGAGGGCCCGAACCTGGGTAAAAACATCGTGTCCCTCGTCTCCTGTTACCATCCGCCTAGACGCACAGTTCGGGACCCCCTACCCGAGATCCGCCGGTTTTGACACCGACATTGGTGCTTTCATTGAGAGTTCCTCTGTGCCGTCACCGATAGGCCCGATGGCATCTTCGACCAACAACGCTGTCCAGGGTGAGACTTTTCTCCCCGGACAGATCTTCGTATTCGGCGGCTTCGCACTGCGGGCTGATTCACTTGGCCATCTGGAGCAGATCGAAAGCTACGCCCCTGGCCGTCAGGTCAGATTCGGAAGCCTAAACTTCACGGCCGATGTCCACGGAGACTTGATCTTCGACAGACTCGAGCCACAGCCAAGGGCGCCGCACTGTGACGACGGGCATGATTTAGCTCTGCCGCCGAACAGTGCCTTGGTGGCCGCACACGAATCCGCTTCGGCCATTAGTCCGGAGCCGATCGCCCAGATCGAGGGCCGGTGGATAGACGCCGCCCTGGGGGCTTCAATATCCACGGCTATGGAGCCGAACACTAATCTTGTCCCCTGCGAAACTCGTGATTCTGAGGCGCCGGACTCCTTGCCGGACTCCGAACCTCCCGTGCCCCTACCAATCGATTCGGGTTGGGCCCCGGTTATGGAATTCACCGCCGCAGACATCTTCCAACACTCGCCCTTTGGCGACATCCTAAATTCGCTAAAGCATCTCTCGTTATCAGGAGAGTCCTGGCCAGACTATGGCTAGGATGGTTGGGGTACGGACGACGAAGAAATTCAGAGCCCACCCACCACCCACTTTGTAGCCACTGTCGACGATCTAACCGACATGCTAGACTATGACTCCGAAGACATCGATGGAATAGACGACGATACCGGAGACGAACAAGAAGCAGAGCCTATAAGGCACGGGAGGACCACCTCGTCACATGACATATACATGGTGGATACCCCAAAGGAGAGCAATAACGAGGACCAACGGGCCGCGGCAGAAGATAACCCCGCCGATAAACAACCAAAACGGCGCCGCAGACGCTGCCCTAAGTCCTGCCTCGACGACAACAATGCTCCAAAGGAGCCCGCAATACGGCAGGGCTCACAAATGGATGATGAACATGCAGATAAGCAACCGTCCAAACACGACGAGTCAGATAATCAGTCCAGGCCCGGCGAAAATGACAGTCCGGACGATCTCATGTCGGACACACCACCGGAGAACAAGAACCTTCGGAAAAGACTCGTCAGCACTGCAAGAAGCCTGAAGAAGGAAAAGCGGAGGCTCAAAACAGCGGAAGACACACTCAGAATGAGATGGAGCAAAGTGCTCAAAACCGCAGATAAATACGGCAATGGCCACCAATCGAAGAGCTACTCGAAGCGCAAGCTGCTACCAGAATTCGACGAGGAGGCCATAGAGCCTCCACTGTCAAAAAATAAAGAGGCCGCCTGGTTGGATAGACGGCCAGATGATAGGCCAAATTCTGAAAGCGGCACCACACATAAACCAACTAATGAACCTGGAAAGACAGATGGCCCAGCCAGGTCCATCTACGGGCCAAAGAAGAGGGCCCTAGGAAGAAAGGCAACACGTAAAGTATCCGAAGATAGCGGCACACCCAAATACAGGGGCGCCGCACACCCACTATGTTTCACCAATGAAGTCCTGGAACATGCATTCCCAGCAGGGTTTAAACCCATAAACATAGAGGCCTATGATGGAACAACAGACCCTGGAGTCTGGATAGAAGACTATATACTACATATACACATGGCCAGAGGAGATGATCTCCACGCCATAAAATACCTACCCCTCAAGCTCAAAGGGCCAGCCCGTCATTGGCTTAAAAGCCTACCAGAGAACACCGTGGGAAGTTGGGAAGAGCTCGAGGATGCATTTAGAGCAAATTTTCAAGGGACTTATGTCCGCCCTCCGGACGCAGATGATCTAAGTCATATAACTCAACAGCCCGGAGAGTCAGCGCAGAAATTCTGGAACAGGTTTCTTACCAAAAAGAACCAAATAGTCGACTGTCCGGACGCCGAAGCCTTAGCAGCTTTTAAGCACAATGTCCGAGACGAATGGCTTGCCAGGCACCTCGGCCAAGAGAAACCGAGGACAATGTCCGCACTAACAAGCCTCATGACCCGCTTCTGTGCGGGAGAGGACGGCTGGCTAGCAAGATGCTGCACCAGCGACCCAAGTTCATCCGAGATCAGGGATGGAAACGGAAAATCACGGCGCAGAAAAGAACAGCACCGGAATAAAGAGAAAAGCCCAAAGAGCACGGCAGTCAACGCCGGATCCAAACGCTCGCAGCTAAACAACAAAACAACGCCTCTTAAGGATAACAGCGACGATTTGTCCAACTTAAATAAAATTCTGGGTCGGATATGTCAAATCCACAGTACCCCCGGAAGGCCTGCAAACCATACCCATCGGGATTGTTGGGTTTTTAAACAGTCCGGCCGAATAAACGCCGAACACAAGGGGCTCGACGCGTCAAGCGAAGACGATAAACCCCACCAGCAGAGCACCGGAAAACAAAAGACTTTCCCAGAAGGGGTCAAAGCAGTAAACTCACTTCATGTGATAATACGGAAAAATAGTGCGGCACTTTCTAAAAAGAGCTTCGCGCAGTCCAACCTAGCAGACCGTAGAGATTGGATATCAAAACCAATCACTTTCGACCACCTGGACTATTCCAGAAGCGTTCGGAACGCGGGACGGACTCCCCTGATATTGAATATCATAACAGATGGATTACAATTTACTAACGTCCTAATGGACGGAGGCAGCGATTTAAACCTGCTGTATTCAAACACAATCCGCAAGATGGGGATAGACCCTACCAAAATTCGGCACAGCCGCACTTCCTTCAAAGGAGTGGCGCCAGGCCCTTACGCCAAGTGCACAGGCTCCATATTACTAGAAGTCGTGTTCGGATCACCGAACAATTTTCGACGCGAAAAATTAATTTTTCACATCGTCCCATTTAAAAGAGGATATCAAGCACTCTTGGGATGAAAGGCCTTTGTCCGCTTCAATGCCATACCGCATCACGCGTCTCTTACACTCAAGATGCCCGGTCCGCGTGGCGTCATTTCAGCGCAAGGGTCACTTAAAGACCCCGGACTCGGATAGACGAATCCGGCTTCAGCAGGCTAGGGGCTCCCTAGCCGCATACCTCTTCACAGGGGGCTGCGCGCACAAACAACCGCGGGTTCATACAAACCCCGCTTTACTTATTCATATTTCTCCTTTTACACATATTTTCCGCACGAACTGTTTTCAAACTAAGCATTCCTCTCTTTTTACAGATGAATAACGTGCAATACCCGTCCAGGATAACGACGCAACGGTGACACAGGCGCAGACGTGCAGTAGGGACCCGTTGTGAGGATTGTTTTCAGATTAAGACCCTGCGTAAACCTTTTTTACTGTCTCTTGTTGTTATTCTCCCTTGGTTTCTTCCTATAGCCAAAGCGGAGCCTGACGTTTTGGCATCGGCCGCGTCAGAAGACCATTCCCGTACCTGGACACTAGGGGCTTAGGGAATTATTCTGCCCATTATTATAATGACCGAACACCTTAGGGAGTGTTCGGCGCCTCGAGTTAGGCATTATATGCATCAGCTCCGAATCATGTCTTTGGTCAAATGTTGGGTTTGCCCGGCTCCTGTGTTTTGCTGCCTTACGTTCCGTATCATCGGCTAATGCGGCACTAGGAGAACTACTGCGATTGTGCCCCAGTTCGGCTGGGTGAGCACCTCAGTAGAAAAAGCCAAAAACTGACTGTCATGATACAGCGAGAGACTGGTCAACCACTCGATCGACTACTGGAATGTTTAGAATTCCACGCTTTGACGAAGGACCGTTTCCCGGTCAGGCACATTCGCGCCCCGAATTCGGAGAAGTGCGGTGCCACCAGGGGCTATATCGTAGCCCCACCCTCGAACTCCACTGGCTAAGTGAAAGTGATAAAGCATTATAGTCCGGATTGCCTCGTTCTCTACGCTACCACCTCCTTAAACAGGACCGAGACGTCGGATTAAGTGTGAAAACGTGCTATTTTTGCGAACACCCCCGCACCTTGTGCGTGGGGGCTGAAGCCGAAGACTGCAATCTTCCAAGTTATACAAATGTATACGTAAACGGCCGCACAGGAGAAGTTTTACTACTTGGGACGCACAAGTATAAAAAGTAGTTATAGCATAATCATCGTTTTACAAGCTAAAACGTTCATTTGAACGTGACATTTTTCGAGCACTGCAACTCTATTACACGAGCGCCACGCATAACTTCCCCGAAATAGTGCTCGGCGGGGAGCCGCCTTTCATCCGAACCCTGGGTGGCAACAGCGGTGGCATCCATCTCTGGACAATGCGCCTTCACACGGGCAAGAGCCATCCGCGCGCCCTCGATGCAGGCCGACCGCTTCATCTCCTTTATATGCGGCACCGCTCCAAGGAATTGCTGCAGTAAGCCAAAGTAGCTCGTCGCCTTGGGCCTCTCTGGCCAGACATGGGCCACGATGTCAGTCATGGCAAGTCCGGACAATCTATTTAGCTCGGCCCATTCGGCCAACCGTTCTGTCAACGGAAGTGAGCGATCCGGACTATGGAATTGAGACCAATATAGCTCTTCCGTCTTGTGATCCTTCTGGCTCCGGAAGTGCTCAACGGCATCAGCTGCACTTGCCGCTAAGTCCATATACGGATCCTCCGGACTCCACAGCCGCTCAAATTGAGCATACTTTTGATCCATAAACCGGCGACGCAGCAGAAAAGGCTTGCCAGGCACGATATCTCCGGCCTGGCGTAGTTCCTCCTTCATGGCCCGCATTGCAGAGCGGGCATCCTTGGCTTCGGCGGTGGCCTTCTTCAGGTCTTCCCGCTCCGATAAGCGCTCCTTTTCAAGAGCCTCATTGCGGTCGGTAGCATCTTTTACTTTCATGGCCAATTCGGCCACCTCTGCCCTGCTTAGGCAGTGCGCAGCCCTTTCGGCTTTCAACTCCTCGGCCGCCCTTGAGGCAGCCGCGTCACTCCTTCGGGCTTGCTCCTTAGCTTGAGCAAGTTCGGCCCGAAGGCTCTCCACAACAGCAGCACCGTCTGTACAGCAGCATAAAATTTATCAGAGGAGGGCTTCGACCCCCTTAATAAAGCGACTGCGGAGAACTCATTTACCTTGCGACTCGTCAAGTTGCCGGTTGACAAGTGCGATGTCCGCATCCGCCACGTCAAGTTGCCGATTTAACTCGGCAAACCCACTAGTCCGGCTAGCCCTCGGACTATCCGCCACCTGCATAGGAACGGCGGAATTCATTACTTTCGATTTCGATCCTCGGCACGCTGTCGTTTTCGACAACCTACTGAGTCTCAGGGGCTACTATCTATACAGGGCGCATTTTCATGTGCAAAGCTGTCAATAGACAAAGAGATGCGTCATTCTCGCATACCTCAAACCCCGCCAGCAAACTCATAGCAGCATTGCGCAATCCGCTTTCGGCGGACGAAATCTTTCCAATCACCATACGCATCAACGCACGGTGATCTTCTGAGATGGATGCCCTCTCAAAAAGATTCTTCAGTTCTCCCGGCCGGATACTAGCAGGTGCCGAACTCTCTGGCCCCTCCGGACTCGAGGATACCCTCCGTGACGATACTTTAGGCTCGCCTGCCTTATCTGACGGCGCTGCAGACGGAGGCGTTTCGCTCTCCATCATCTGCGGAAGAAGGTCCCCCGAAGATGAACTCATCTGAGAAGGCTGCAGATCCGAACTGCAAGATAAATATTTTGGTTACCCATAGAAGCACAAATGGAGGTATTTACTTACTAATTAAACTTCCCTTTTCATACTCACGGCTCGCTGGAGGGCTGATCCTTTGGCGATGATTGTGCGTCCGGATTCTCTTCGGACACCGGACCCCCCGGTGAAGATTTCTTCCCACGCTTAGGGCCTTTGTAAGGAGGGGTTTGTGATTCCCCTCTCTTCGGACGCCCCTTTGGGCGAAATAATAGCTCCTCTACTTTCCCCATCGCTCCCATCCATGGGCGCGACCTCCAACATTCTGACCAGCACGGGCTCCAGTGCGGTCTCTGGGAGGGGGGCCGGACACCTTATCAGCCTCAAATGTGCTACCCACTCCTGTAAAGAGTAATGGGTCAGGAGGCGAACTCTAGAAAAGAAGATAAATAGAGAGTCCGGACTCTGAGCTATTTACCTGAGTATCCGGGCGATTGCGGCTTAGGCCTGCGTCCTCGGCCAATTCCGGACACGTCACCTGCGGTTTGAAGAACAACTTATACATCTCCACGGGTGTCGCACCCATGAAGTGTTGGAGAATCCGAGGTCCCTCCAGGTTGAACTCCCACAGACGGAGAGGATGACATTTGTAGGGCAGAAGATGCCTGATTAGCATAACCTGCATCACCACAATCAGATTGATCTCCCTCGCCTGGAGGTCTCGAATCCGGCCCTGCAATAAGGGCACGTCTTCGGACAGCCCCCAACTGAGCCCTTGGTTGACCCATGACATTAGTCGGCATGGAGGTCCCGGGCGGAAGGAAGGCGGCGGCTTTTGCTTGCTGCCCTTCGGAGTGGTGATATAGAACCACTCCTGTTGCCACAGTCCGAGTTCCTCTTGGAAGGAACCCTCGGGCAATGGGGCATCGGCCTTTTTGCTTATGGCCGCCCCGCCGCACTCCGCTTGACGCCCCCCGATCATCTTCGGCTCCACATTGAAGGTCTTCTGCCACAGGCCGAAGTGGGGAGTGACGCGGAGGAAGGCTTCGCAGACAATAATGAATGCGGAGATGTGGAGGATGGACTCCGGAGCCAAGTCGTGAAAGTCCAGCCCATAGTAGAACATGAGCCCTCTCACGAAGGGATCCCTCGGGAAGCCTATACCCCGACGGAGGTGGGATACGAAGACAACGAACTCACCGGGCTCGGGGGCAGGCATGGCCTGCCCTCGGGCGGGCAACCTGTGCGAAACCTCGTAGGCCAGGTACTTGGCCTCGCGTAACTTCAATATGTCCTCCTCCGTGACGGAGGAGGGCATCCACCGGCCCTGGAGGTCGGAGCCGGACATGGTTGAGAATCCGAAGCGCTCGAATCTGAAGCTCTGGGTGTTGGAACTGGGAGCGAGGAGGAGATTCGATGCGAGATTGAAGAACAAGGACAAGCCTTGGTCCTCTTATAAAGAGGAAAAAATACCAAGAGCCATCTCCGTGACTGTTTGGGATTCACCTTCGATAGAGGAGGCGTGGCGACGGGAACGGTTGGGTTACCCACGCACGTATTGATGAGAATCCCGGAATAAGGGGAACACGATCTCTGCTTCGACAAGACCTGCCAAGGAAACCGCTTCGCTAAACGTGCTGAGGTGGTGCAGTAAAAAATGATTCAAGTAAAAGCCTGGTACCGGTGTGATGTCACGCCGCATAATACGTCAGCAGATTGAACTGGTGTACATTTTATTCTCTCTACGGTGGAACGTGGAATTTATTTTGCAGAGCCGGACACTATCCTGGTGTTCATGATCTTCTCTGGATTATTCAAGGGAGGAACCCGCCTTGCAATGCCGAACATTATGCGCGCCGGACTAATCGTCATTGAAGCCTGGTTCAGGGGCTACTGAGGGAGTCCTGGACTAGGGGGTGTCCGGACAGCTGGACTATCATCGTCCGCCGGACTCCAAGACTACGAAGATACAAGATTGAAGACTCCGTCCCGTGTTCGGATGGGACTTTCCTTGGCGTGGAAGGCAAGCTTGGCGATACGGATATGTAGATCTCCTACCATGGTAACCAACTCTGTGTAACCCTAGCCCTCTCCGGTGTCTATATAAACCGGAGGGCTTTAGTCCGTAGGACAACATACATTACAACAATCATACCATAGGCTAGCTTCTAGGGTTTAGCCTCCTTGATCTCGTGGTAGATCCACTCTTGTACTACCCATATCATCAATATTAATCAAGCAGGACGTAGGGTTTTACCTCCATCAAGAGGGCCTGAACCTGGGTAAAAACATCGTGTCCCTCGTCTCCTGTTACCATCCGCCTAGACGCACAGTTCGGGACCCCCTACCCGATATCCGCCGGTTTTGACACCGACAACGGCCTACTGGCTTCACCAGGAGCATGGTGACGCGTGCGGTTGCGAGCTACGGCGGGTAGCACGACAGCAGCGACATGGATGGCGGTGAGGAGCTACGGCCGTGGTGGGGAACGAAGCTACAACACGGGAGCGGAGGAACGGAAAGGGGGAAACGGAGCAGAAGCTCACAGTAAGTCCGGCGAAGTCATCAGCGAGCTCGGGGGAGGTTGAACGCGAGCAGAACGGCGTGGGTGATCTCCAGCGGCCGGAGGTAAAGTCAACGGTGATGGCGGCTCTATAGGCCATCCAGCGACGTGTGGCTTGACGGAGAGGACGAGGAAGACGCGACAAAGCTCTTGGGCTTATCGGAGAGGCGAGGCCGTGGCAGTGGGCGCGGCAACTGCGAATAGTGGCGCTCAGGCGGGTAAGAGAGCGAGCGACAGAGGAGGGAATGAGCACGGGAGAGAGTGAGAGGGGTGCGGGGCGGCGCGTTGCATCGTACGGGGCATCCAGAGCGACGAGGGGGAGGCCAGGGAGGCAGGCAGGAGGTGGCACACATGCGTGCGGGCGGCGAGCGCGTGCCCATCGTCCTTCAGGCGACACGAGGACGACGAATGGCGTCGCGAGTCAACTGGGCCGGCCTGCTGGGCAGCCGGGCCAGGCCAGGCTGCAGTGTCGGCTGCATAGGTAAGTTTCTTCTTTTGTTTTTCTCATTTCTTTCTGTTTTCTCTTTTTTGACATTTGCTTTTATTTAATAACAATACTAAACTAATTTATTTTCTTATGCAGTTGTATTATTCCAGAGCTCCACAACAATTAACATAATTTTTGGACAGATATTATATATATAACATATATATATATATATATATATATATATATATATATATATATATATATATGCAAAGCAAATAATTATCCATTAATTCAAAATGTCCAAAATAAATATTTATGAGCTCCTAAAAATATTGTTTTGATTTTTACCTCTGACTAATATTTTCAAACAGCAACATGAACATTTTCTTGGTCCTTTCTAAAGCAGTTTTTATCTGGGTCATTTCCAAAAATGATTTCTGAGGGTCTCACAAATCCCCATTTCAAATTTAAATGGAATTTAGACATGATGCACACATGACTAGCTAGTCTAGGTCATACCAGAACTAGGATGTGACACCCTTTTCAATCTAGTGATCATGCGAAGACCCCGCAGAGCAGGACTAGGGGTGTCATCTCCTAGGAGAGCCCCGAACATGGGTAAGATTCGTCGGCGTGCATGTTTACGCCTTATCCCGTTTCCAGGCACCAGCGACGTCTTACTGCTCCCACTATGATTAGCCATCCTTTGGAATATGTCGCACCAACCACCAGACATTTGGCACCCACCATGGTGCTAGGTGCACCGTCATCCGGAGACCTCCTCTAGACGGGAACCCTATTCCTCCCCGGCGAGCGCAGCCAGCCCGGCACGCCCGATGGCGTTTGCGCCGAGGTGCTGCATGGCGTGGAAATCGCCTGCACGGAGAGCTGCTTTGCTAATCTCATCAGCGATATCTACCTCTCTAACAAGACCGCGCCAAGCGCGTGCGCAGCCAGCTCCGAGAGTTGCCTCATCGACCACCTTGGCAAGCTCGACATCGCCAACGAGCCCACCTCTGACTTGGAGTCGATCAGCTCCACAGACCCGATGCTTGTCGACTCCGACACGGCATCCCTCGGCACCTTCCCCACCAACGTTGTGGTCATTGACGACCCACTCCCTCGTGCCGACAGTGGCAGGAAGCACCGTCACTAAGGTGCTCGTCATCATCCATGGCGGAGCATCCGGCACGGACGCCCACGACCCGCTGCAGGCGACGATGCGAGACATGTCTGCACCCATCACAGGCGACATCGATGCCGAGACGCTGGAAGCTCACCGCCTCGCACTCATTGAGAGCGGCAAGAAGCTGGCCACTATGAGACGCCTCACTGTGGCCTATCAGCGCGAGGTTGATCGTGCCGTCTTTGGCACGCCAGCTGCTGGCGGGCGTAGCCGCGTGGGCGTTGTCAAACAGCGCGGCGCGACCATCGCCAGCATGCTGGGGCCCGACCGCCCGGTGTATGCCACGCCCATCGAGAACCTCCGTGGTGCCCAGGCTGCAGCAGATGATCTAGAAAACCTGGATGGCGACGAGCGATGCTGCATTGCGGAGCATGTTCGGCAGCACATCGACGCGGCGGCCGTGTAGCAAGAAGCCGGCATGCATGCCGAGAGTCCCCCCCCCCCCCCCGCTGAGAGCAAGGCGCGACCTCACGAACGTCGACTGTAGGTGGCGCCCATGACCGAAGAGACAGAGAGCCGGCTGCTAGCCACAGTCAGACGCGCCTCACGATCGAGCGTGACCAAGATGGCCGCCCATGAGTTGTGGAGCGACGGGACAACTGTCTGCCTCCCCCTCCACCATGCAGGGAGAGGTACGCCTCCACGCAGTTTGTTGAGTACCCGATGCTCAGCGGCCGGCTAGGCTGCCATGAAGGAGTCAGAGAAAATGACGCCCGCCATCGGATCGGCCGCCTGGCGCGACCCCTGGCGCTAGAAGAAGAAGATGCAATTGGTCCGCCTTGTTTTGGCCCCCGCATTCGCGACGAGCCCTTCCCCAAAGGGTTATCACTCCTAAGAGACACGCCCAAATACAATGGCTGGGTGAAGCCGGAAGACTGGCTGGTCGACTACTCCACTGCAGTCAGCATAGCAAACGGCAAAAAGCACGTTGCCGTGAAGTACGTCCCCCACATGCTTCAGGGCACGGTGTGCACTTGGCTAAACAGCCTCAAGCCTTACAACGTCAACAGCTGGGTAGATTTCACTGAAGTCTTCATCTACAAGTTCACCATCACCTACAAGCGGCCGCCCAAGCCTCGCCAGTTCTCTCTGTGCGTCCAAGGCCCTGCTGAGTCCACTCGCGACTACCTGACGCGGTGGGCTGAACTCTGCAACTTCTGCGAAGGGGTGCACGAGGTGTAAGTCATAGAGTACTTCAGCACCGGGTGTAGAGAAGGCACCCTCCTCAAGCACTGACTCCTCTACGATGAGCCGGCTACACTCGACGAGTTATTGATCATAGCAGACAAAATACGCCACTGCCAACTCCTCTATGAAGTTGGAGCTTCGGGTGGACGCCTCTGGGAAGGTGCTCCCTCCGGCTCCCAGAACGCCGGCTGGTGACACTAGTTGGCACCCGCAGTAGAGCGACAACAAAAGTAAAGCCTCGATGCCGGCTTCCACCAGCCGGTAGGTGGAAACAGTTGAGGATCAGCAACTAGAGGGGCAACCCATCCCCAAGCGTCAGAAAGGCGGCATGCCGGCCTAGCAGCCCGCCTTTTCCTATGAGCAAACCCTTGATGCACCCTGCAAGTTTCATAGCGGCGCGAAGCCATCCAATAACATGGCATGACCAACATAAACATGATACAGCTATCACAACATGAACATATTAATCCAAGAATACTAGCACGCAACATGATGACACCATATGCACCACTTACTCTGCTCGGTTACCTCGTAACCAATACATGCATAACTTACCAACCTCGGACATCACACGATCATATCGGGATCAAATCGATCTTGGTATAAACAATACCGTAGCGATCATTAAATAACTACAAGGAGCTTGACCTTTACCCACGACTCTTGTACAACATCACGAATATACAACAACTCGGTATCCTCGATACCATCGTGATCCTTACGGCGATCACAACCACGACCAACACTTAGTCCCAAACCGTGATCCTTACGGCGATCACTACCCACCACTAAATGGCCCGTGATCCTTACAGTGATCACAACCCGACTAACACTTGGCGAACTTAACTCACTGTTATTAAGCACATTATTCTTATTACTGTTGACTCATAGTGTGACCTTCTCTCGACCTGGGCCCTTGTTCGCGGGCGCGGCTATCGATAGATTTATATACACTCTGCAGAGGTTAGTACACTGTACCCACACTACGAAACCCATGGCCTCGCACTCCCATTCAGGTGGACCAACGGCGTTCCAACAAAACCAATGTACTATCATGACACTCTCCCGACCATTCCGACTCACTCCTCACTGAGCTAAGTCATGGGTGGCCCTGTGCCTACCTCCAGACACAACGACCACCGTCGTGGCCCAACACATAAACGATCCCACACGGGGATCCGCCGGCTATAATAACTACGGGCACACAAGGTTATGCTCCGCCTACCTGATCAGGGTAGCGCGCGCCCATAACCTTCCCTCGTTGGAGGCACCGGCGAGAGGCACAACAGTAGACCTAGTTAGGACCGTCCCATACCGGTAAGTGCGGTTGCATTGGTCAGCATCGATTCAGCGGCACCATGACTCAGCCAACAGGTGTTCAAGTTCAATTTAATCCAGTTAACTTGAATGCAAATATGCCGAGCCATGATAAAATAACATGATGCCAACCATAATACATGAACATGATATCAACATCATCATGAGGGTATCACATAACTATCCACCATATCAACAATAACTCATATCCACTAAGCATGGCATACTGACTAGCATGACCATCTCCAACATCAAAATGTACTACTAACAAGCATAAACATATGAAAGATAATACTAGCAGGTATAACATGATCACATAGTACAAAACAACATAGCACAAAAGTAAACATGCAAATCTGAACATTACCGGAACAACGATAACCATCTTTTCAACAAGCAAATATTTAATAAAGATTCAAGTTGAAAACCATGGCTACTGCAAGATTAACATGCAAGTGGGTATTGTGGCTTGCCTGGGGATGAAGAACGCACCGGGGAGAAGTGCGGTGAAGCCGCGGAAAGATTCGCCGGAAATCGTTCTCTCTCGGAGGGGGCTGAATAAGGGCAAGGGCATAAAGGTCATTTTCACAATGTCAAATCATAGTGAAAACATGACCAACAGAATGGGCTCGATGAAACAAAGAAATGAGCGTTGGTTTCACCTCATTTGCAGTTACGGATAAAAAGATATTGAGGTTTTACTGCCAGGGACCTATCTGTAAAACTTTATTTTACAGACTGGGCCAAAACAGAAAAATGGAAAACGTAATCTGTGAAATATGCTTCCACTTACGCTGACATGGCATGGACTAGTCAAAATGGTAAAGGCGGGGCCGGCTCATGTCACTGACGCCTGGGGCCCGCGAGGTCCACGCAGAAGGTCAACGCCCTCCTCCCGGTCTCCTTCTTCTTCCCCGACGGGAACAGGGAGAGGCGAGGCAGAGGCGCGGCCGGCGCTGGCCCGGTTGGCTCCGGCCATCTCCCGCCCGGCCGAGGCCACCAGAAGGTGAGGCAGCTCCTGGCGCATCCATCCATAGGGGCGACGGCCAGCGGGGAGAAGGGGAACGGCGACGAGGGAAGGCGGCCCAAGGAGACAGAGGCTGCGGCAGGTTGAGGGGGCACAGCTCTGGAGGGGCTCCGGCGAGAGGGTGGGGTGGTGGAGAGGTTCGCCGGGGCACGTGGAGGACTCCAGTGAGGTCAGTGATACGTCTCCAACATATCTATAATTTTTTATTGCTCCATGCTACTTTATCTACTGTTTTAGGCAATATTGGACTTTATTATCCACTTTTTATTATTTTTGGGACTAACCTATTAACCGGAGGCCCGGCCCAGATTTGCTGTTTTATGCCTATTTCAGTGTTCCGAGGAAAAGGAATATCAGACGAAGTCAAAACGGAACGAAATCAACTGGAGAAGTTATTTTTGGAAGGAAACCCACCTGATGGACTTGGACTCCACGTCAGAAGATACGGGAGGTGCTCACGAGGGTGGCGGGCGCGCCCACCCCCCTGGGAATGCCCCCCTGCCTCGTGGGTCCCCCGTAGCTCCACCGACGTACCCCCTGCACCCATATATACTCACGTACCCTAAAACTTCCAGAACAGAAGATAGATCGGGAGTTTCGCCGCCGCAAGCCTCTTTATCCACCAAAAACCAATCGGGACCCTGTTCCGGCACCCTGCCGGAGGGGGATCCCATCACCGGTGGCCATCTTCATCATCTCGACGCTATCCATGACGAGGAGGGAGTAGTTCACCCTCGGGGCTGAGGGTATGTACCAGTAGCTATGTGTTTGATCTCTCTCTCTCTCGTGTTCTCTCTCGTGTTCCATCTATGGCATGATCTTGATGTATCCCGAGCTTTGCTATTGTAGTTGGATCTTATGATGTTTCTCCCCCTCTACTCTCTTGTGATGAATTGAGTTTCCCCTTTTGAAGTTATCTTATTGGATTGAGTCTTTTATGAACACTTGATGTATGTCTTGCGTGGGATAACCGTGGTGACAATGGGTTATTCTATTGATCCACTTGATGTATGTTTTGGTGATCAAATTGCGGGTTTCGTGACACTTGGGAACCTATGCATAGAGGTTGGCACACGTTCTTGACTCTCCGGTAGAAACTTTGGGGCACTCTTTGAAGTACTTTTATGTTGGTTGGATGAATCTGAGATTGTGTGATGCATATCATATAATCATGCCCACGGATACTTGAGGTGACAATGGAGTATCTAGGTGACATTAGGGTTTTGGTTGATTTCTATCTTAAGGTGTTATTCTAGTACGAACTCTTTTATAGATCGATCCGAAAGAATAGCTTTGTGGTGGTTTCGTACCCGACCATAATCTCTACATTTGTTCTCTGCTATTAGTGGCTTTGGAGTGACTCTTTGTTGCATGTTGAGGGCTTGTCATATGTTCTATCTATGTTATTATTATTTCAGATTACAAATACCCATATCTACTATCTATTTTGCACTTGTATCGCCATCTCTTCGCCGAACTAGTGCACCTATACAATTTACCATTGTATTGGGTGTGTTGGGGACACAAGAGACTTTTTGTTATTTGGTTGCAGGGTTGTTTGAGAGAGACCATCTTCATCCTATGCCTCCTACGGATTGATAAACCTTAGGTCATCCACTTGAGGGAAATTTGCTACTGTCCTACAAACCTGTGCACTTGCAGGCCCAACAACGTCTACAAGAAGAAGGTTGTGTAGTAGACATCAGTCAGGAAGGAGGGGAAGGGCTCAGCTCGCTACAATTTAGGAGGAGGAGGCCGGTGGACATGGCGGCAATGGTGGTCAGGGAGCACTCCAGGAACTCGGGGAAGAAGTTTGGGTGGGGTAGAGGAGTGTGGAGAGGCTGGTGGTGAGCTCAAACGGCTCGGGGGAAGGCTATATATAGCCAGAGCGAGGAGGGGAGGCCATGGATGTGTGGCCGTGGCTCGGGTGCTGTCGTGCGCATCCGGCCGAGGCTCTGGCGCGGCCAGCGAGAACGGGAGGGCTCGGGATCACGACGAGGGAGGTGCGGACGAGTTACAGAGGCGTACAGGGTGAGGGGGGCTGAGGGCGCAGGGGAGAAACGACCGAACACCATTAAAGCCTTGGTCGGCCACAGAGCTCCCGTGGGCGAGCGGCGACGAGCACTGACGGAGGGGCTGACGGAGGGGGAGAGGTCTCCAGGAGGACGGCGACGACGCGGGCCAGCTGTTAGACATGCTCATGAGCACGAAGCCGACGAGAGGGAGAGGGGGTCCAGCACAAACAGTGCTCTGGACGTGGCCACTGCACACAGAGCGCGCCAACAGGCATGCCATCTGCATGGTCACCACGAGACATGGCACATTAAATGATCTACAACACCTAAAACGGTGTCTAGTGGTAAGTCCTTCGAATGATGGTTTGAAGTGAGGTGGTAACTAGGTGAAAGAGGCTCTGGTCAAAAGAAATAACCCTCTGAAGTTTACTGTAGTTAACTTCATCAGCACAATGAGGTCAACAGGGCACTGCTTGAGGCCAAACAAGATGTCTGGGGTGTTTAGGCCAGGAAGGACTATGATCCTGGAGGTTTTGAGGGTAAAAGGATCAAGATTTACAGCAGTTGCTTCACAATTGCATACTTGGTCCAGAAATGAAGATCATGATGGTGCACTCACATGGAGTGTCCACTTGAGCTAAGATTGGGCAAGGCTTGGTCATTTGGTCATATGATGATGCTATAAAAGCTCATCCCAAATGGACAAACCAAAATGGCACTTGCTTCTCAAACAGCTCTGCTGACCAGAAACTTGGAATAATTATGGTGATCAAATGACTCATATAAATGATGCCAAATTGGGTGGAGAGATGTTTTACGGGTATAATAATGATCTGTTAATTTATCAGGATATTTGAAGCAATATAAAATATACTTGCTTCACAACCTGAAAATATTGCCAGAAAAGAAGATTTGCTTATGTGCTCACATAGATGATAGGATAGGGTTGCAAATGGGTGGAAGGGGTTAATATGAGCACATTAAGGAGTGTGCAAAAGTTCAACTCATTTGGGTACTCCTAGCTAGTACTTCATTCACAAAGCTTTCTGTTTGACAAAAACTTTGAAAATTCACTGAGGAAGATTGGCTAGGCAAATAAATTTGAACTTGTGCATGAGGCAATTATTTGGACATATAAACTTGCCTAAAAAGGTTGGGAGTCAATAGGGGAAATATAAATGACACTTCCTTCATAAAGTGCCATTCAGGGCACACTAGGAAATGAATTATTGGAGGATTATTTTTGAACATGGCAATGAAAAGTTTTTCCATATTTTATCAAGATATGACCCAAAAAATTTACGAGAATTATTTGGGAATTTTAGGAGTGAGTGAAATATAGGTTGCTTCACAACCTAGGGCAATTAGGGTTATTCCTTTAATAGAAAAGGAATATTCCCAATAGAAAGAATTTTGGGATTTGGGCTAGGATGGAAATGACAGGGTCTAGGGAAAGATTTTGGGAATGGCAAGCCACTCTGGAAACAAAGAAGAGGGCATCTTCTTCAGTTTCCAGACCACAAAGCCACGAAAAAAGAAAAACTCAGGCAAAAACCTTGGAAAAACAAAAGAAAAAGAAGGGGCCAAAAATCAGGCTCTCACAAACCTTACCCCCTTAAAGAAATCTCGTCCTCGAGATTTCGTTGCTCACGGAACAAGTATGAATATTTTGACTTAAGGAAACCGTTTCCAACTCGGGTATCGTTTTTCCTTTATTGTTGTACCCATTAAATCTTTATCTGACTGGCCCTGGGGAGGTTTGCTTTACTGTATCCTCATTCCGACAGACCTTACCAGGCTTGCTCATGCTTATATAGGCTCCATATTCTTTTTAGATCTGCTGACTAGCTGAGTCTGATTTAATTATCACGACTGAAATATATGTCTGTCTTACAAATCCAAAAGTCATTTCCGCTGGGTGTGCTACCCGGCACTGACAACCTTCCTTGTAATGATGATCAGAATTTTCTGATGAAAACTCAAGTTCTGACTCATTGCATTGGGTTTCTCCACTAAATGCAAGTCCTTTGGGTTCCAAACAGTGAGTTAAAACATAACCGTTTCCTGACAGATGCTGACTCATCGCAGAGTTTCTGAATCATTTTAACTAGTTCCACTGCCGTGAGTATCGGATCCGTACCAAATATTTGATTGGCTCCTGTCGCGGCCAGTATAAAGGGTTTGGCCTGTATGATGAAATCTACAGACTTGGCTGACAGTGGTTCTGACGGAAAATTTTTGTTCCCGATAGGCTATCCATGATGATTCATATAAGTGAGGACTCAGGCTTCCATGTTGAAAGCAAATATGCTGAGCCATGACAAAATAACATGATGCCAACCATAATACATGAACATGATATCAACATGATCATGAGGGTATCACATAACTATCCACCATATCAACAATAACTCATATCCACTGAGCATGGCATACTGACTAGCATTACCATCTCCAACATCAACATGTACTACTAACAAGCATAAACATATGAAAGATAATACTAGCAGATATAACATGATCACATAGTACAAAACAACATAGCACAAAAGTGAACATGCAAATCTGAACATTACCGGAACAACGATAACCATATTTTCAACAAGCAAATATTTAATAAACATTCAACCTGAAAACCATGTCTACTGCATGAATATCATGCAAGTGGGTATTGTGGCTTGCCTGGGGATGAAGAAGGCACCGGGGAGAAGTGCGGTGAAGCCGCAGAAAGATTCGCCGAAAATTGTTCTCTCTCGGAGGGGGCTGAATAAGGGAAAGGGCATAAAGGTCATTTTCACAATGTCAAACCATAGTGAAAACATGACCAACAGAACGGGCTCAACGAAACGAAGAAGTGAGCGTTGGTTTCACCTCATTTGGAGTTACAGATAAAAAGATATTGAGGTTTTACTACCAGGGACCTATCTGTTAAACTTTATTTTACAGACTGGGCCAAAACAGAAAAATGGAAAACGTAATCTGTGAAATACGCTTCCACTTACGCTGACGTGGTGTGGACTGGTCAAAAGGGCAAGAGGCAGGGCCAGCTCGTGTTACTGATGCCTGGGGCCCGCGGGGTCCACGCAGAGGACGAGACTTGCCTGCTCCCCGCGCGTGCGCCCATCCGTGCTCCCGCATACGTGGCATGATTTGATTGAAACAAAATAAGGCTCGGCCCCACCCCCTTAAAATCAGGGGGGAGATGATTAGATTAAAAAGAAAAAAGAAAAAAAGACAACCGTAGGATGAGGTGGGAGCACGGATGGGAGCATGGGGAGGGAGCAGGCAAGCCGGATCCCCACGCAGAAGGTCAATGCCCGCCTCCCGCTCTCCTTCTTCTTCCCCGATGGGAACAGGGGAGAGGCGAGGCAGAGGCGCGGCCGGTGCTGGCCCGGCTGGCACCGGCCATCTCCCGCCCGGCCGAGGCCACCAGAAGATGTGGCAGCTCCTAGCACATCCATCCAGAGGGGCGGCGGCCACAGGGGAGAAGGGGAACGTCGACGAGGGGAGGCGGCTCGAGGAGACAGAGGCGGCGGCAGGTCGAGGGGGCACGGCCCTGGAGGGGCTCCGGCGAGAGGGTTGGGTGGTGGAGAGGTTCGACGGGGCACATGGAGGACTCCGGTGAGGTCAGGATGGAAGGGAAGGGCTCGGCTCGCTCCAATTTAGGAGGAGGAGGCCGGCGGACATGGCGGCAATGGTGCTCAGGGAGCACTCCAGGAGCTTGGGGAAGAAGTTTGGGCGGGGTAGAGGAGTGTGGAGAGGATGGTGGTGAGCTCAAACGTCTCAGGGGAAGGCTATATATAGCCGGAGCGAGGAGCGGAGGCCATGGATGCGTGGCCGTGGCTCGGGTGCCGCCGTGCGCATCCGGCCGAGGCTCTGGCGCGGCCAGCGAGCACGGGAGGGCTCGGGATCACGACGAGGGAGGTGCGGACGAGTTACAGAGGCGCACAGGGTGAGGGGGGCCGAGGGCGCAGGGGAGAAACGGCCGAACGCCATTAAAGCCTTGGTTGTCCACAGAGCTCCCGTGGGCGAGCGGTGACGAGCGCTGACAGAGGGGCTGACGGATGGGGAGAGGGCTCCAGGAGGACGGAGACGACGCGGGCCAGCTGTTAGACATGCTCACGAGCGTGAAGACGATGAGAGGGAGAGGGGGTCTAGCACAAACAGTGCTCTGGACGCGGCCATTGCACACAGAGCGCGCCAATAGGCATGCCATCTGCGTGGTCACCACGAGACATGGCACGTTAAATGATCTACAACACCTAAAACGGTGTCTAGTAGTAAGTCCTTCGAATGATGTTTTGAACTAGGTGAAAGAGGCTCTGGTCAAAAGATATAACCCTCTGAAGTTTACTGCAGTAAACTTCATCAGCTCAATGAGGTCAACGGGGAACTGCTTGAGGCCAAACAAGATGTCTAGGGTGTTTAGGCTAGGAAGGACTATGATCATGGAGGTTTTGAGGGTAAAAGGATCAAGATTTACTGCAGTTGCTTTACAACTGTGTACTTGGTCCAAAAATGAAGATCATGATGGTGCACTCACATGGAGTGTCCACTTGAGTTAAGATTGGTCAAGGCTTAGTCATTTGGTCATATGATGATGCCGTAAAAAGTTCATGCCAAATGGATAAACCAAAATGGCACTTGCTTCACAAACACCTCTGCTGACCAGAAACTTGGAATAATTATGGTGATCAAATTGCTCATATAAATGATGCCAAATTGGGTGGAGAGATGTTTTATGGGTATAATAATGATCTGGTAATTTATCTGGATATTTGAAGCAATATAAAATATACTTGCTTCACAACCTGAAAATATTGCCAGAAAAGAAGATTTGCTTATGTGCTCATATACATGATAGGATAGGGCTGCAAATTGGTGGAAGGGATTAATATGAGCACATTAAGGAGTGTGCAAAAGTTCAACCCATTTGGGTACTCCTACCTAGTACTTCCTTCACAAAGCTTTCTGTTTGACAGAAACTTTGAAAATTCACTGAGGAAGATTGGCTAGGCAAATAAATTTGAACTTGTCCATGAGGCAATTATTTGGACATATAAACATTCCAAAAAAGGTTGGGAGTCAATAGGGGAAATATAAATGACACTTCCTTCACAAAGTGCCATTCAGGGCAGACTAGGAAATGAATTATTGGAGGGTTATTTTTGAACATGGCGATGAAAAGTTTTGCCATATTTGATCAAGATATGACCCACACAATTTACGAGAATTATTTGGGAATTTTAGGAGTGAAGGAAATATAGGTTGCTTCATAACCTAGGGCAATTAGGGTTATTCCTTTAATAGAAAAGGAATATTCCCAATAAAAGGAATTTTGGGATATGGGCTAGGATGGAAATGACAGGGTCTAGGGAAAGATTTGGGAGTGGCAAGTCACTCTGGAAACAAAGAAGAGGGCATCTTCTTCAATTTCCATACCACAAAGCCACGAAAAAGAAAAACTCAAGCAAAAACCTCGGAAAAACAAAAGAAAAAGGAAGGCCCAAAAATCAGGCTGTCACAGCAAGAGATGATGCATACAAGAACAACACATCAAAGCAAGTTTAAATGAGGCCAGAAACAACATGTAACAAATCCAGTAAGACCTCATATGCAAATTTCAAAATTGGTCCAGATCTGAATAATTCTTAAGTTGAAGTTGTTAAACAACAAGTTAAGATGCACGAAGATGCGCAAAAATCTAGTCAAGTTATATATAAAGTTCATTTAATTCGGAGCTACGGCCTAGAAGATATGAGCAAAACAAGTTAAACATGGCATTGATGCAAAATGCATTCAAACATCAAGCAAACACACCCAAACACAAGGATGCAACATGACATGACGAAATTACATGCAATTCTAAGCAAGTTTCATATAGAGCAAGCTCAAAACGGAGCAACGGTACAACACATACACTCCAAACAAGTTATGACAACAATCTACCCAAAACAACAACTAGGCACTTTGCAATTATATGAGCACAAACTTGACATGCACTTCATGTACACATAACATACTTCAAATATAATTAAGGTTTAGATTCATAGGCATCGAGATTAAACCAATATGATCAATGCAAAATGCAACTTTGTAACACAGGAGCATACGCATGAGCATAGCTAATATGATGGCAACTTGAGAGCAAGAAAGAGACAAGCTACAACAAGTAAACATAGCAACCAAGGGCATGGCGTGAAATTACACATAGAGCAATTAACATCATGGCATCATATACATATTGCTCATGGATTAGTGGGAACCAACATGACAGGATTGAATGTTGAAACAGTTTCAGCAAGTGTAGAACAGCATTATTAAGATAGCATGTTTGCAAGCATCGAACAGAGGCATATGATCTCCAAAATTAACAACCATGGCATTTGAACAAAGTACTTATCATATTTCAAAACATGAAATTGGAGCATCTCCAGAAGAGGCATGGATCAATCAATAACAAGCTCACAATAAGGCATCATAAGTTAACAGAAAACTGGGACAACATATAGGCATGTTCATGGCAATGAAAACATATGATACAGGACATATATAGGACATAAAAAGGAATGGGAAGATATAGCATAACAGTGATATCAATACATGTCAACTAAGAATCTCCAGAGTATGCATGGATTAATTGGTAGCATCAAGCAAACATGGCAACATGATATAGCAGTTTGAGCATTGGCAGAACATTAACAGCAAGTAGCCCACTTCACAAGCTTGATTCACTCACTACAAGGCATATGAAAATACATGGATTCACCCCTGTAAAGATGGAATAATGATGCTCCTGAAACATGTAGACATGATGCTCAAAAGAAAATCACACCAAAAGATATAAAAATGACAAATAGGCAAATTACAGCAGTTTTCAGTTGTTAACAGCAACATGCATTTTTGCAATAGGGATTAACATATCTATATGCACCCTAATATTAATGCAAATCACACCAACATGTAGAGCATGAAGAGGAGAACATTTCCATATCAAGATCATCACCATAGGATCAACAGAGACAAAGTTACAACACTCACAAGACACCCAAATGATGTTAACATGCATCAGTTTTACAACGAAGATTAAGGCATCAATATGAAAAGCAACATGAATGCAAATGCATCCATCATGTATAGCATCAAGATGTGAACATTTCGACATATCATACGCACAAATCGGAGCTATGAGCATGGAGATATGACATGATGAACATGGGCACATAAAGAGATGATTTCGGGACTTGGAGAAAAACAGGGGGTCAACCTCACATCTAGGGTTTCGAGCACGGACTACGAGGCGGCGGTGGATCTCGTCGGAGGATAGCCGGAGTTGCGCCGGCGAGGACGCGACGGCCGGATCCGGTGGAGATGTCGGGGACGGCTGATCAAGTGTAGGAGGCCGGCGGAGAAGGCAGGGCGACGGCCTGAGTTTACAGGGGAGGTGGCCGGACTTGGGGTCGGCTGGATCCTGGCCGTGGAGGTCGTCTCTGGCTGGATCTGCGGGTGCTCCGGCGTGGGACAGCGCAGAGGCGGTGGTTGATAGCGGTCGGCGGCATGGTCGCGCAGGGCACGGCGGAGGACGAGTGGCAGGGCGATGGCTGGCGGCGGGAGGCGCATGCCGCAGCGGCGCGCGCTCCCGAGCGGCGGGGTCACGGGCACCAAGCGGCTCGGACGGGCCCGATTCGGCCCACGGTAGGTCGGATCCGGGCCCCAGCGGGCCTGGCGGCGGAGGCAGCAGCCAGGGACAGGTGGCGGCATCTAGATCGCTGAGTGCGGCGGCGGGGGGTGGATTTGTCCGGCGCGGTGGAAGGAGAGGAGCTGGGGTTTGCTGAAATTTAGGAGGTGGGACGTTTTTATATGTAGAGGAAGCTAGGAGAGTCCAAATGAGGTGCGGTTTTCGCCTACACGATCGTGATCCAACGGCAAAGGGCATGGAGGGGGTTTAGATGGGCTAGTGTGCTGTTGTGGAGCGGTTCTGGGCTGCAAAGAGAAGGGGGTTTTGGTTAACTCGGTTAACCATTGGGGCATCAAACGATCTCCAAATGGAACGATATTTGACAGGCGGTCTTCCGGTGATATGCCAAGGCCACTCGACAAATCTCGGCCCATTCCGAGAATGTCTTTCTCCCGCTCACGAAACAAGGTCTGAGAGGGGCGACAGGTGTATGTGGGAGTGTCGGATGACGAAACGGACAATGGAGAAAGAGACTGAATGCAAGTTTTGAAAAACATGCAGATGAATTGCACATGATGACATGGAAAAGTGCAACATGCAAGCAAATGACATGGCAATGACAGCGAATAACTGGAAGACACCTGGTGCATCGGTCTCGGGGATACCAACTTGTAATGCCCACGATGCGGCTATATCTCCCACATGTCGAGGCACGACTTAGAGGCATAACCACATTGTGGTTTTGTCGCAAGAAGGGTGATCTTCACACAATCCCATGTAATGAACAAGAAAGGGATAAATAGAGTTGGCTTACAATCGCCACTTCACACAAAGATCATATAATTCATACATCATTTAGAGTACACACATAGTCTGTCAGGACCCCGACTCAATGCCACATCGATCTAGCATGTAACACCTCATATCACTTTGCGGCCTCACGCACGGTATCCCCACGGGTGTCGCCTTACCTTTGCCCGGGACCGTTTGCGCCTTTTGGCACACGTATATGATAGTGTCGCTAGCATCCATATGATAAGGAGCCCAGGCTGACATGGCTAGTCGTAAACCCAAAGTGGCCGGAGTTGAGTGCGGCGTCGATCTCGGCGGTGGCCGGAGTTCGGGCGCACTCGGGAACGGGGCTGCGGTGGCCGTGGAGTGCCGTGCTTAGCTCCTGCGGTACCTACGCGGCGCGGTGAGCACGTGGGTGTGCTCGGTTGGGAGCTATGACAACTGTGGCCATGGCGGCGAGAAGCTCGGGCGGCGGCGCGGTTCGGTCTCCGGCAAAGCGACGGCTACGGGGCATAATCGAGCTCAGGAAGAGGGGGGTTAGACGCAGGAGCTCACAGCGCTTCGGACGGGAGGCTCGAGGGCTCGGGGAAGGCTTGCAGATGGCGGAGCGGTGATGGAGTTCGTCGGAGCTCGAGGAAGAAGACGAAGCCGATGCTGGCGATGCCGCGCGTACGGGCTCGAGCGCGTCAGCTTGGAGACGTCGGGCGTTGCAGCGAAGCTTCTAGATGCGTCGAGGGGGCGAGGGGATGGCAGTGGGCGTAGCAACGGCGAGCGGCGGCTGTGTTTGGTGCGTGCGAGGAAGAGAGCCAGGGGTGGGGATGGGGACAAGAGAGAGCGAGAGAGAGTCGGGGCTGGCGCGTGGCATCTCCCAGAGGTGTTCGGGCAAGCAGGCAGAGAGGAGGTGGCCAGGGCGCGTGCCTGCGCGCGGCGACCACACGCGCGCGTCCTCCTGGCGGGAGCTTGAGGACGGTGGCGCTGGTGTGCTGGGCCGCACAGGTGGGCTGCCAGCTGGGCCGGCCAGGCTGGACAGGTAAGTGCCAGGTAGGTCTTCTGCTCTTTTCTAATTTTTTCTGTTTTTCTATTTTCTGTAATTGTGTTTGGCTTTATTAAAAATGTCTAGGCATTTTTAAACATCACCAAACTGTGCATGCCCAATGTTTAGAATATATCCAACATGGAACATTTTGGTTTGGGATTATTTGGACATTTAAAATATTTACTAGCATTTAAATGCCCAAATGCAATTAACTAATGATTTAATCCAGTGACCCTAGGTTGTCCTAGAAAAGTGTGCACCATTTTTGTCAGAGGTTCTAGACCAAGGCTAGGATGATGAACATTTTAGAAGGGCATTTTGGGTTCATTGAAAAGGATTTTAGTAAACCCTAGTTTGTTTAAGGGGGGTGCTGGGGGTTCTGTCATCCCCAATTCAAGTTAAAAAGAAATTAAACATGATGCAACACATGACTAGCTAACCCAGAGCACACCAGAACTAGGGATGTGACAACTCACCCCCACTAAACAAAAATCTCGCCCTGAGATTCAAGACGTGAGGTAAGAAGACAAAGGGGACACAAACTAATAACATGAATTCCAAGATCCAACTGTCCTTCTCGAAGATGTTGATTCATTGCATCATCTTGATCTTGACGTCTTCGCTTTTGGGATCTTCATCCAACACGAGGAAAGAGACAACTCTGCAAGGATGGATCGTAACAGATGATGAGGTTCGATTTGGTAGGCAACAATTCCACACTTAAGTAGATGGTGGATGCGTTTCATCGTAGCGAGGACTGAATTGCCATGATTCCGTAACGGGACACCTTAGAAGAGGTGACTTGTAGAATTATTTCCTTAAGTGGCAAAAGAATTACTTTTGATACATAGATCATTGGAACTCTTCATACCAGCTTAAGGCAAATCACAGTCGATCATTTGGAGGAGTTCGGTAGAATAAAATACTTGGACTAGAATGGATGATGTGGATTACCTTGTCGAAAACAACACAAGGTATGTTTTTACTAACTGGAGAGAAGCTCAACAGTAGAGAGTGAGTCCACTGTTTGAAAAGTTATAGCATAACCAAGGAAACTGAGAGCATTCCCAGTTAGTGCCGATGATAACACCTAGCGCTTATGCGTGCTCTCAAGAACTTGAGCATTTCCATATTCATCAAGGTTTTACCAACATCCGTGTCAAGGATCCTGGCAACACAACGTACTACCATGATGAACAGCGATGGACGATGCAGAGGCAAAGGAAGATAACCTTCTCAGATTTCACCTTAGCGGGGCCAAGGGAACAAAATCTGGATGATTGACCGAGAGACATTTAGCACTCCGCTTCTAATGTTCTCCTTGATGTGCTAGCGTAACCCATTCATAGATATGGTTTGATATCTAGAACATCAAGTAAAAGGTCGGACTTCGGGAGCACAAAAATCCATAAGGAACAACTACTGGAATAAGTTCTACGAGATCCTTATGGGGAGGTGGCCAACTTCCTCAAACAGGATACTACAATAATAGGTCTTCCGGTTGGGTGTGTTGGCCACGACATCCACGTTACCAGTTACGGTGAGACCATTATTATAGTTCTTGGGAAACGTTCCAACCATCATATCTGCCTGAGATTCTGATCTGGTTGGCGTCAGGATATTCCAGACTCATCAAGTCTAGAAAAGAAAGTTTGCAACACAAATCGACGAGATGACGTTGCGAGATTCTCGGGAAAAGAACTACGATAGCAAGCTCCAAAACATGAGCTAGTTCTGCTACAAACATGTGAACACGTTGTCCCAGACAAGCATGACCATGTAGTAGTCTTATAATAAAATACTACCGAGTTCAGGTGGGGAACCATCGTCAATGATATCGGAGTCTCCACGCGTGGAAGTCCAAAGATTTCACCTTAGAACAGACTACTTTATCCTGAACAAATCAATTAGTGGCTTAGCGTGCTAGGAAATACATGTGGAATGGAGGTAGCTAATCTCACAATCCAATGTATACTTCGCACATGCATGACTGACTTAGGATGATTCCAAAGGAAGCAAAAACAATCTTTCTCGGATCCACGGCGGCAACTTACATCAAGTGCACGTGAATTAGAGAAAGTCACTTCTTTCATCCGAACATATACCTCATGAATGGAACACGAAGGTAATGTTTACAAAAGTTTGCAACACTAGATGGATGTTCAACATGATCATGGAGAAGATAAAATGCTGCTGATGGGCTCAACAACAAGTCATAGGGATGACCATATAAATGGAATTCCATAATTATGTGAACAAGGACATAGCATTGGTCAGACCCAAAAGATATAATGGTGTATGCTCGAGGAAAGTCCACGAGTAAGACAACATTATGAACATTGTTGGTTCTGATTTGATTTGACGATAGCCCATACTCAAATCAAAGGTTTGGGGTAAGACAATAGATCCAACAATTAACCACGAGGATCAGTCGATGAAAATATCATCTTTCTTCAACACACACATACAAAGGATATCCCTTTGAAATGAACTAAGTCGGGTAAGCTTTTATCTTCCAACTCTCCAAGTTGTTGTTTAGCTTGACCAACTAGCTCAGGGGTATCCAACACAGATTCTTGGAGAAATGGCTGGTTTACAAAAAACCAACTTTATCACGAGCTCAACATAGCGGTCAGGTGTCAACCTGGTGATACCTCCGAGAAGATATTAGGAAAATCACGAACCACCGGTATGTTTCTAAGCTCGAGATCAATCTTGCTTTTCAGGGCAAGGTGATATGATCAAATAAGCAAGGATTGACACATTCCTAACTCATTGATTGAAGAGTGCACCGGAAATATGGACTAGGTAGCACAATCACTCTTAGAATGATAATTCAATAACCAACATGCTAAGAATGAGATTATTGTCCATTTACTACCAAGCAACAAGGTTGCTAGGAGCATCGATTTCACACATCATAGTTCACATGTCGGCATTCCGGTTACAACAACACGGAAGCCGAGAAATGAATAATGAGGTGAGAAGTATCACTGTATCAAGAGTTCATAGGATGGTGTGCAATTCCCATGATATTCCTGATATAAAGATAGTAATACTTCAAGGTAGAACAGACCAGAAGCTTGATTGCATCTTGATCTGCGGAACACAACTGCTTTGACCCAATCCTGGAAATGGAAAAGGGTACTGGAGTTTGTTTCTCCTATTCACTCTGGAATAGAATGGCTTGACGGACCACAAGAGTAATAGGCATCGATAAACAAATGCACGCATACTCTTGACTATCAATTGATAGACGAAGGTCAGAAGACAACTAAAGAGGGACAACTCAAAGAACGTATGATTTTCTGAGTTGTGGATGCATAGATTAGTATGTCGAACCAAGTTCAACATTTCTTCCGGATAACCCATGCGGGAAGGTAGGACTGGCAGATTCACAACACAGGATAGGAAACTCATTGAGAGCACTCTTGTTGTGATCTTTCGGTTCAAGAGAACTTCTGCCAAAATGCTTCATGGTATTTGGAAGAAGGGAATACCACGGACCTCGAGGGCTATCGCAAAGCTTACTAATAACCTAAGGGAGCTAGCAATTACTATCAACATGAAGTAAGTAGGGTGAATCTCGGGCTTCAAAACCCAGGAAAAGAATACCTGCTAACTAAATGGCATCATGGGATGCTTTCGAGAATGAAGGCCAGAATTATCACACTGGGACCACAAAACATGGCTAGATTACTAGGTGATACTTTAAGACACCTAGGGTCATAATAATAGCTCCAACGTATACGTCGAGGCAATATAGTACCTCAACTTACTGAATAGTGTGGTTAATCTGGCCCAAAGGAACATCAGAAACAGGAGGAAGGAATTTGCAAATGCATCAGACTATTTAGAAACCTGGGATGACTCGGACAACATAACGGCTGTAAATGCTCAAAAGAATTTAGACATGCTACAAAAATGGTGGCATAACCACTCGATCATCACAATATCAAGGTTTCGAGATCAACAGTTAACATACGGAAGTAGTAGGAACTGAAATGAAGCTTGAAACCAACAATCCTAAGATTCTACGGATTAGTAACACGTGATCCTGATAGAGAGAGGAGAAAGCCTAATCCCTTAACCCCGTAGGAAAAATAAGATGACTCAGATTAGAAGGGCATAAGGTATGAGGAGTAAAAAGAGCCTTACGTTCCCAACCACAATCAATTCCCTTATATAACTAAAGAATTTCTAGACTCAACTTCGACCAGTTTGGCTTGGTAATACTACAGGCAACCTGGCTCTGATACCAAAGCTGTCAGGACCCCGACTCAATGCCACATCGATCTAGTATGTAACACCTCATATCACTTTGCGGCCTCACGCACGGTATCCCCATGGGTGTCGCCTTACCTTTGCCCAGGACCGTTTGCGCCTTTTGGCACACATATATGATAGTGTCGCTAGCATCCATATGATAAGGAGCCCGGGCTGACATGGCTAGTCGTAAACCCAAATTGGTCGGAGTTGAGTGCGGCGTCGATCTCGGCGGTGGCCAGAGTTCGGGCGCACTCGGGAACGGGGCTGCGGTGGCCGTGGAGTGGCGTGCTTAGCTCCTGCGGTACCTACGCGGCGCGGTGAGCACGTGGGTGTGCTCGGTTGGGAGCTACGACAACTGTGGCAATGGCGGCGAGAAGCTCGGGCGGCGGCGCGGTTCGGTCTCCGGCGAAGCGACGGCTACGGGGCATAATCGAGCTCAGGAAGAGGGGGGTTGGACGCAGGAGCTCACAGCGCTTCGGACGGGAGGCTCGAGGGCTCGGGGAAGGCCTGCAGACGGCGGAGCAGCAATGGAGTTCGTCGGAGCTCGAGGAAGAAGATGAAGCCGATGCTGCCGATGCCGCGCGTACGGGCTCGAGCGCGTCAGCTTGGAGACGTCGGGCATTGCAGCGAAGCTTCTGGATGCGTCGAGGGGGCGAGGGGATGGCAGTGGGCGCAGCAACGGCGAGCGGCGGCGGCGGCTGTGTTCGGTGCGTGCGAGGAAGAGAGCCAGGGGAGGGGATGGGGACAAGAGAGAGCGAGAGAGAGTTGGGGCTAGCGCGTGGCATCTCCCAGAGGTGTCCGGGCAAGCAGGCAGAGAGGAGGTGGCCAGGGCGCGTGCCTGCGCGCGGCGACCACACGCGCGCGTCCTCCTGGCAGGAGCTTGAGGACGGTGGCGCTGGTGGGCTGGGCCGCACCGGTGGGCTGCCAGCTGGGCCGGCCAGGCTGGACAGGTAAGCGCCAGTTAGGTCTTCTGCTCTTTTTTAATTTTTTCTGTTTTTCTATTTTCTGTAATTGTGTTTGGCTTTATTAAAAATGTTTAGGCATTTTCAAACATCACCAAACTATGCATGCCCAATGTTTAGAATATATCCAACATGGAACATTTTGGTTTGAGATTATTTGGACATTTAAAATATTTACTAGCATTTAAATGCCCAAATGCAATTAACTAATGATTTAATCCAGTGACCCTATGTTGTCCTAGAAAAGTGTGCACCATTTTTGTCAGAGGTTCTAGACCAAGGCAAAGATGATGAACATTTTAGAAGGGCATTTTGGGTTCATTGAAAATGATTTTAGTAAACCCTAGTTTGTTTAAGGGGGGTGCTGGGGGTTCTGTCATCCCCAATTCAAGTTAAAAAGAAATTAAACATGATGCAACACATGACTAGCTAACCCAGAGCAGACCAGAACTAGGGATGTGACATAGTCCGACTACGGAAAAATCTAAATGCAAAGAAGATAACCCCAAATGCTAGATCCCTGATTGTCCCAACTGGGCTCCACTACTGATCATCAGGAAAAGACACGTAGTAACAGCCAAGGACCTCGTCGAACTCCCACTTGAGTTCGATAGCATCACCTGCACTGGTATCATCGGCGCCTGCAACTGTTTTGGTAGTATCCGTGAGTCACGAGGACTCAACAATCTCAAAGCCCGTGAGATCAAGACTATTTAAGATTATGGGTAGGATGTGGTAATGAGGTGGAGTTGCAACAAGCACTAAGCAAATATGGTGGCTAACGTACGAATACAAGAGTAAGATGAGAAACTACGCAACGATCATGAATCTAGAAGTCATCAAGAAGTGATCCTGAAACTACTTTCGTTCAATCATAATCCAAACCGTGTTCACTTCCCGGACTCCGCCGAAAAGAGACCATCATGGCTACACACGCGGTTGGCGCATTTTAATTAAGTTAAGTATCAAGTTCTCTACAACCGGATATTAACAAATTAGCATTTGCCACATAACCGCGGGCACGGCTCTCAAAAGTTTAGAACCTGCAGGGGTGTCCCAACTTAGCCCAACACAAGCTCCCACGATCAGCAAAGGATATTCCTTCTCCCGGAAAGACCCGATCAGTCTCGGAATCCTGGTTACAAGACATTTCAAAAATGGTAAAACAAGACCAGCAAGACCGCCCAAATATGCCTAAAAATCCCGATAGGAGATGCACATATCTCGTTCTCAGGGCACACTTGATAGGTCAAACTATGAGTAAAACCAGCCCTCAAGTTTCCCCGAGGTGGCCCCGCAGGCTGCCTGGTCGTACCAACACCCAGAGGAGCACTGCCCGGGGGGGTTAAATAAATATGATCCTCGGCCTTGTGAAAACCCAAGGGAAAGTTTTAGGTTGGTAGGAAAATTTAAAACCAAGGTTGGGCCTTGCTGGAGGAGTTTTATTCAAAGCAAACTGTCAAGGGGTTCCCATAAACCCAACATAACACCGGAATGACAGACACTAGGGCGGCAAGAGTGGAACAAAACACCAGGCAAAAGGTCGAGCCTTCCACCCTTTACCAAATATATAGATGCATTAATTAAAATAAGAGATATTGTGATATCCCAACATAAACATGTTCCAACATGGAGCAATCTTCAACTTCACCTTCAACTAACAACGCTATAAGAGGGGCTGAGCACAAGCGGTAACTTAGCCAAACAATGGTTTGCTAGAAAAGTAGGTTAGAGGCTTGACATGGCAATATGGGAGGCATGATATAACAAGTGGTAGGTAGCGCGACATAGCGATAGAACAAACAACTAGCAAGAAAAGATAGAAGTGATATCAAGGGTAATGGTCATCTTGCCTGCAAAGTTCTCAAAGTTGTTGAAAGCTTGCTCCTCGTTAGTGTACTCAACAGGTTCCTCGTTCATGAACTCGTCTCCCGGCTCTACCCAAAGTAACAACACAATCAATAGAACAACAATCAATCATGGTGCAGTGCGCAAGCAACATTATGCAAGACATGGCATGGAATGCAATATATGACGCGCAATCCATATGGGTACTCCGGAAGGGAAAAAATGATCAAGGCATCAACTTGGAAAACCAAGTATGTTGCTGGGAAGAGTGAGTGATTTTGGTCGAAATCGATATAAGGATCACCAGAAACGGATGCACGGTTTGCAAATGACAAGCAAAACAAAAATAATGCAAAACTGCGCTTTACAGCATCACAACACTTAAGATGCATCATGAAACTATGCTTCAGCATTCCAACGTAGCAAGAACGCACATGGCATTGAATTACACATGACAAAGGTCAAATAACATCAAAGCATCATATGCATATGGCTCATGGATTAGTGGGAACCAACAAGACAAGATTGAATGTTGAAACAGTTTCAGCGTGTAAAACAGAAACATTATCATAGCATGTTCGCAAGCATCAAACAGAGGTCATATTATATCCAAAATTATTGAACTTGGCATCTGGACAAAGCACCAATAACATTCTTCCATTCATGTAACTGGAGCGTCTCCAAAAGAGGCATGGATCAACTAATATTAAGCTCACAACTTGGCATCACAAAGTTAACTGAAATCTGGAACATTATATAAGCACATTTATGGCAATGAAAGCATATGCTATAGGACATATATAGGGCATCATAAGGCATGGAAAGATAGAGCATAACATGTACATCAAAACATGTCAACTAAGCACCTTCATATTATGCATGGATTAATTGGTAGCATCAAGAAAACATGGCATCATGATATGACAGATTCAGCATGGACAGAACATTAACAGCGAGTAGCCCACTTCACAAGCTTGATGCACTCACTAGATGGCATATCAAAATACATGTATTGCACCCCTGTGAATATGGCATGATTATGATCCTAAAACATGTAGACATAATGCTCAAAAGAAAAATCACACAAAAAGATATAAAAATGACAAATAGGCAAGTTACATCAGTTTTCAGCAGTTAACAGCAACATGCACTTTTGCGACAGGGATTAATATGTCAAGATACACCCTAACATGAATGCAACAGAAACCAAAATGAAGAGCATGAAGAGCAGAACATGCTCATATCAATATCATCATCATATGATTAGCGGAGACAAAGTTACAACACTCACAAGATGCATAGATGATGTTAACAAGCAGCAGTTTATAATACTTGGCAGTTTTGCAACGAATATTAAGGCGTCAATATGAACAGTACAATGAATGCAAACTACTCCATCATGAAGAGCACTCTGATATGAACAATTTGACATATTATGCACGCAAAACAAAGCAATATGCATGAAGTTATGGTCATGGCAAGATGCACACATAATATTTAAAACACCAGGGACTTTGTGGAATATTACCCTCCGGAAACGGGACAAGGAGGTCCCGGGATGGAGAGATACGGGGGAGGCGGAAGGCGCTTGGTTGGACGGGCCGGTGGATCTTGTCCACCTGACCAGATCCGGATGGCGGCGTGCAAACTGAGGTCAACTCCGGTGTGGTCGAGGAAGTCCGGCAAGGCGCGGGGTCGCCAACGAAGGGCATATTCGGGCGGTGGAGTTCCGGTCCCGGCTGGATCTGACCGGAGGAGGCGGCGGAGGGACTCCGACAGCGAAGGCGGCGACGGAACAAAGTCGAGAGCACTAGGGTAGAAAAGTGGAACGACGAATATGACGAGAATGAAAAGCTCAAGAAACAAGATAGACTCTGAAACCAGTCCGGTTAGAACAAGATAGAAAAGGAATAAGAGTGAAAGAATTTGGGTAGCACTCCGGCTGAAAATGGAAGGAATGGATACATGACCTTCACAAGATGGGATGACACTTGACGAGATGAACAACGCAATGCCTCCGGAAGAATTGAAAGAATGGAATGAAAAGAACTTAGAAGGAAGGATTGAACAGAGTTGTTGAGAAAATCAACAATGAAAGAATCAGCTTGTTGTGGACTTATGGAAAACATCTCAAAAATTGAGGTGAAATTATGCCACAACCAAATGTCTGAATAGCTGAGAAGAACGAAGAAATGCAAAACTCCACTGCAGAAGAAAACGGAGATTTATTTGCACTTCGAGACGCGAGAATAAAAGATACTTGAACTCCACCAATAGGAATCTTGATGAACTCTTGAAAGAAAGAATTAAATCATGAAGAACAATAATGAAGAACTCTGGTGACAAAAGGATGATGAAATAGAAATGAAGGATGAAAGAATACGATGACGGCTTGCGACGATTTAGATGGAGCTTCATGACGAGACAAGCGAGAAAGTTTGGAACTCCATAAAAAGAATATAAACAAGTTAGAACCGAGAGATTATTCCTCACGAACAACCTTTGAAGGAAGGAATTACTTGACGACGATGAAGTAAGAATATGAATTACGTTATGCTTATCCACATCAAATTTAATTGATGACCCGGATTAGGCATGCAACTTATTCCTCTTGAAAAGGATTGAGGATTGACATAGCGCAAACTTGAGGAGGTCTTCAACGAGCCACCCGTAGGACCGGAAAGAATGAATGAATTGATATGATGACAAAGGAAGAGGAATGCTGAAGAAACCACCCTAAGAATTCAAAAATGACTGATGAAAGAGAATGAATCACCAGGAAGAATTAGAAGAACAAATATGCTTGAGGGGATTTAGATGCAAAAGAACGAAGAGATCACGAGCTGATCAAGGAATACTTGACAGATGTGCCGGGATAATTGGATAACGATAGCTGAAGTGTGAGGACGAAGAATTATTCTGGAATGATGGCCTCCAGTGAAAAGAAATGGAAAACAACTCCTGAAATACTCCAGATTGGTAAGAAAAGAATATCTAACAAACGGAATAATTCGAGAGGATAACATGAAGCTTTAACCATGAATATTCGAGAGAACGGACAAGATTTAAGAGAAACTTTTCTTCTGTCTTCAAATGTTGAGAATGACAACGAGCAACACCACCAAAATTACTGAGATACTCCGAGAGAATGAAAATAGGAAGGGTTGAACTAGCAATGAAAAGAATTTGAAAGCGAACTTGGAGAAGGCATGCGACTGATGGAATCCAATCTTACGTCACACTTTGAAAGGAATTAGGAATGGCTCTGGAATAATTAGAAGAGTCAGGTAAGATCCTGGGAAAAGACATGTGGGTTAGGGCCCACTGAAGAGAAAACACCATTGAAAAAGGATTGTTGAAGAGATAGATGATGCACCAGAACAATTGAAATATCCGAATGAGATGACAACCTCGAATTAATTGGAACACAGACGAATCTCCTGAGATGTCTTCCGAACTCCGGAATAGTTAAATGGCGAGAGGCGAACGAGCAAGGGGAACACTTGATCCAAGGAAAAGAATATGATCAACCCGAAAAACTTGAATTGAATCCACCAGAAAGAAAACAAGATGAATCAATGATGAACTTGACAAGAATTCACCGGTTGAAATGATAGAGGAAAGGCTGAAGAGGCTCCGCATGAATGAAATTGATGATCAAAAGAGACTCAAGCTCCTGGAAGAAAAAGGGGTGGGAGGGCGGGAAAAACAAAGGCAACTTGGAAGAGAGAACCGACGAATAACTTGAAGAGAAGGCACGGGTTGAAATAATTGAGGAAAGAATGCAAAGACTTCGCACGAGTAGGATGGATACTCGATTAGGGACTCCGGCTCTGAGAAGAAAATGGGTGGGCGGGTGGGAAAAAGAAAGACAACTCAGGATTGAACTTGGCAAAGATGAAAAGGCTCGAGTCAACTTGACGAGAAATGCACCGGATGAAAAGAGCTGAGAACCAACAATCGGAAAACTAACCGCGTGATCCTAAGGAAAATTTTAATTGGAAGAGTAGAAGAATCAAAAAGCCTACATCAAGATTCCTCACCAGAGCAATGAAGGGGCTAAGGAGTAAAAAGAATTTCTACTCTCCGATATAACTAGACTCAGAAATAGTTTTCTTCTAGACTCGACAACGGCCAAACTATGAACAATCAAGGGGGCTCCTATGGTCGGTCGAGGCTCTGATACCAACTTGTCAATCCCAATATGCGACCCTATCCTAAAGGAACTCGAAGGTCCCACCAAGGCTAGAAGCGCATATTGGAAACGCTTTTGCAAGGTGGATATCATTACATCGTACCATTACATAATAGTTGGGGTTAGATTCAAAAGGCATGCAATGCCACATGAGTACAACAACATCATACATAAGAGCAACATCCGACTACAGATGAAACACAAACAGAAACTCAAATGACATCCACCCTGCTAGCGGAGGCTGCCGACCTGGAACCTATCCCCTGATCAAAGAAGAAGCAGAAGAAGAACTCCAAAACAAGAAAGCATCGCTCTCACGTCAGAATCATCGCATTACCTATACCTGCAACTCTTGTTGTAGTAATCTATGAGCCACGAGGACTCAGCAATGCTATTACCATGGGTATCATGACTAGCAAAGCTTAATGGGTATGGAATGGATAAGTGGTGAGGTTGCAGCAGCGACTAAGCATGATATGGTGGCTAACTTACGAATACAAGAATAAGATGGGAAGCTACGCAAACGGTCGCAAACTAGTAATGACCAAGAAGTGACCCTGAACTAGTTACGTTCAAACATAACACAAACCATGTTCACTTCCCAGACTCCCGCCAAGAAGAGACCATCACGGCTAAACACGCGGTTGATGCATTTTAATTAAGTCAAGTGTCAAGTTCTCTACAACCAGATATTAACAAATTCCCATCCGCCACAGAATCGCGGGCACGGCTCTCAAAAGTTTAAACCCTCCAGGGGTGTCCCAACTTAGCCCATTATAAAATCACGATCCGCTGAGACAATCCTACATCGTAGGACATCCGATCAGACTCGCGATCCCAGTGCACAAGACATTTCGACAATGGTAAAACTAAACCAGCAAGACCTCCCGGTGTGCTGACAAATCCCTTTAGGAGTCGCATGTATCTCGTTCTCAAGGCACAACAGATGAGTCAAGCTACGAGTAAAACCAGCCCTCGAGTTTCCCCGAGGTGGCCCCGCAGGTTGCTCAGTTCGGACCAACACTTAGAGAAGCACTGGCCCGGGGGTTAAAATAAAGATGACCCTCGGGCTCGTGAAAAACCAAGGGAAAGGTAACAGGTTGTTAAGCAAATGTAAAACCAAGTTTGGGCCTTGCTGGAGGAGTTTTATTCAAAGTGAATTATCAAGAGGGTCCCATACCCCTTACCGTGTTAGGGACGCAAAATCACGGAATATAACACCGGTATGACGGAAACTAGGGCGGCAAGAGTGAAAGAAACAACAGGCATAAGGCAGAGCCTTCCACCCTTTACCAAGTATATAGATGCATTAATTAAATAGAGATATTGTGATATCCCAACATATTCACGTTCCAACATGGAGCAATCTTCAACTTCACCTGCAACTAACGACGCTATAAGAGGGGCTGAGCAAAAGCGGTAACTTACCCAAACAGCGGTTTGCTAGGAAGGTGAAAAAGGTTAGAGGCTAACATGGCGATTTGGGAGGCTCAATAAACAAGTGCTAGGAAGCGCGACATAGAGATAGCATCGAGACAACTAGGATAGCAATGATAGTAGTGAGATCCAATGTAACGGTCATCTTGCCTGAAATCCCGCTAGGAAGAAGAACGAGTCCATGAAGAAGACGAATGGGCGAAGACGAACCAAGCATAGTCGAACGAGTCCTCACGGTCGCAACGAAACAGGAACTATCAAGAAGAAGCACAATGGGAAAGAAGCAAACAACCCAGTAAACACACAATATATAAACTTGACATTATGCTCAACCGAGTATGATGCATGACAAGGCTATATGATCCTACTCACGGCAAGAGATGATGCATACAAGAACAACACATCAATGCAAATTTAAATGAGGCCGGAAACAACATATAACAAATTCGGTAAGTCCTCATATGCAAATTTCGAAATTGGTCCAGATCTTAATAAACCTTAAGTTGAAGTTGCTAAATAGCAAGTTAAGATGCACCAAGATGATGTACGCAAAAATCTAGTCAAGTTACATATAAAGTTCATTTAATTCGGAGGTACGGCCTAGAAGATATGAGCAAAACAAGTTAAACATGGCATTGATACAAAATGCATTCAAACATCAAGCAAACACACCCAAAACAAGGATGCAACATGACATGATGAAACTAGAACAAATTCTAAGCAAGTTTCATATAGAGCATGCTCAAAACTGAGCAACCGTACAACACATACACTCCAAACAAGTTATAACAACAATCTTCCCAAAACAACAACTAGGCACTTTGCAAACATCAAAACAACATGCTACAGCACTCATATGAGCATAAACTTGACATGCACTTCATGTAAAGATAACATAATTCAAATATCATTAAGGTTCAGGTTCATAGGCATCAAGATTAAACCAATATGATCAATGCAAAATGCAACTTTGTAACACAGGAGCATACGCATCAGTAGAGTTAATATGATGGTAACTTGAGAGCAAGAAAGAGACAAGCTACAACAAGTAAACATAGCAACCAAGGGCATGAAATCAAATTACACATAACAAAAAGCAATTAACATCATGGCATCATATACATATGGCTCATGGATTAGTGGGAACCAACATGACAGGATTGAATCTCGAAACAGTTTCAGCAAGTGTAAAACAACAACTTAAAGATAGCATGTTTGCAAGCATCGAACAGAGGCATATGATCTCCAAAATTAACAACCATGGCATGTTAACAAAAGCAATCATAGCATACTTCAAAACATGTAATTTGAGCATCTCCAGAAGAGGCATGGATCAATCAATAACAAGCTAACAACAAGGCATCATGAAGTTAATAGAAAACTGGGACAACATATAGGCATGTTCATGGCAATGAAAACATATGCTACAGGACATATATAGGGCATCAAAAGGCATGCAAAGATATAGAATAACATGGAAATCAAAACATGTCAACTAAGCATCTCCAGATTATGCATGTGTTAATTGGTAGCATCAAGTAAACATGGCAACATGATATAGCAGTTTCAGTATTGGCAGAACATTAACAGCAAGTAGCCCACTTCACAATCTTGATGCACTCACTTCAGGGTATATCAAAATACATGGATTGCACCCCTGTAAATAAGGAATTGTTATGCTCCTTAAACATGTAGACATGATACTCAAAAGAAAACCACACCAAAACATATAAAAATGCCAAATGGGCAAGTTACAACAGTTTTTAGCAGTTAACAGCAAAATGCACTTTTGCAATAGGGATTATGATATCTATATGCACAATAAAATTAATGAAAAGCACGCCAACATGTAGAGCATGAAGAGCAGAACATTTGCATATCAAGATCATCATCATAGGGTTAACACAGACAAAGTTACACCACTCACAAGACACCCAAATGATGTTAACATGCAGCAGTATTCAACAGTTTATATCACTTAGCAGTATTGCAACGAATATTAAGGTCAATATGAACAGAAACATGAATGCAAATGCAGCCATCATGTAGAGCATGAAGAGATGAACATTTTGACATATCACACACGCATGGAGATATGACATGATGAACATGGGCACATAAAGAGATGATTTTGGGACTTAGAGAAAAACGAGGGGGGTCAACATCAGATCTAGGGTTCCAGGCGTGGACTACGAGGCAGCAGTGGATCTCGCCGGAGGATGGACAAAGTTGCGCCGGCGAGATCGGGACGGCCGGATCCGGTGGAGGAGATGTCGGGGACGGCGGATCTAGTGGAGGAAGCCGGCGGAGAAGGCGGGGCGACGGCCGGAGTGGATGGGGGAGGTTGCCGGACTTGGGGTCGGCCAGATCCGGGCCGTGGAGGTCGTCTCCAGCCAGATCTGCGGGTGCTCCGACGCGGGATGACGCAAAGGCGGCGTGGTCGCGTGGGGCGCAGCGAAGGACGAGCGGCGGGGCGATGACCGGCGGCGGGAGGCGCGGGGCGCGGCGGCGTGGTCTCCCGGGCGGCGGGGAGTGCCAGGCGGCGGCGAGGTCACGAGCACCGGGCGGCTCGGGCGGGCCTGATTTAGCCCACGGCGGGACGGCTCCGGGCCCCGGCGGGCCTGGCGGCGGGGGCGGCGGCCAGGGATAGGTGGCGGCGTCTGGATGGCTGAGGGCGGCGGCGGACAGGTCCGGTGGGGGGGGGGGGGGTGGACTTGTCTGGCGTGGTGGGAGGAGTGGAGCTAGAGTTTGCTGAAATTTAGGAGGGGGGGGGGGACATTTTTATAGGTAGAGGGAGCTAGGAGAGTCCAAACGAGGTACAGTTTTCACCCACACGATCATGATCCAACGGTGAAGGGCATGGAGTGGGTTTCGATGGGCTAGTGGGCTATTGTGGAGGGGTGCTGGCTCCAAAGAGAAGGGTGTTTTGGTTAACTGGTTAACCGTTGGGGCATCAAATGATCTCCAAACGGAACGAAGTTTTACAGGCGGTCTACTGGTGATATACCAAGGCCAATCGGCCAATCTTAGCCCATTCCGATAACGTTTTTCTCCCGCTCACGAAATAAGGTCTGAGAGGGGCGATGGGTGCATGTGGGAATGTCGGATGACAAACGGACAACGGAGAAAGAAATCAGATGCAAGTTTTCAAAAACATGCAGATGAAATGCAGATGATGACATGGCAAAGTGCAACACACAAGCAAATGACATGGCAACAACGGCATATAACTGGAAGACACCTGGTGCATCGGTCTCGGGGTGTTACAGCCGAGCACAAGCTACATGTCAAAGCACCTGCAAAACCAGTCCAGCAACTCCTCCGCCGACTGTCGGAAGAGAAGAGAAGAATTGTTGGTGAAGAGATAGCCAGGCTCCTAGCAGCTGGCTTCATTATGGAAGTGTTCTTTCCAGAGTGGCTAGCCCACCCGGTCCTTGTACTGAAGAAGAACAATAAGTGGCGCATGTGCATTGATTATACTAGCCTCAACAAAGCCTGCCCCAAAGATCTGTTTGCTTTACATCGGATTGATCAATTGATAGACTCCACAGCCGGGTGCAAGCTGTTGAGTTTCTTGGAAGCCTACTCGGGGTACCACCAAATCAAGTTGAACCCGGTCGACCGCCTGAACACCGCCTTCATCACACCATTCGGAGCCTTCTGCTACCTGACCATGAAATTTGGCTTGAGAAATGCTGGTGCCACTTTTCAGCGTTGCGTGTAGAAGTGCCTCCTCAAACAGCTCGGCAAAAATGCCCACGTCTATGTAGATGATATTGTGGTGAAGACGGAGAAGCGCGACACCCTGCTGGATGATCTCAAGGAAACATTTGACAATCTGTGCCGCTTTCAGATCAAGCTCAACCCCAAGAACTGTGTCTTTGGAGTACCAGCTAGCCAGCTCCTTGGCTTCCTGGTCTCGGAATGTGGCATTGATTGCAACCCTATGAAGATCAAAGCCATCAAGATGATGGAGATACCCACCTGGTTGCGAGACATCAAGAAGTTCACTGGGTGCTTGGGATCCCTCAGCCGCTTGATCAGTCGGCTGGGAGAGAAGGCTCTTCCCCTGTAGCAGCTCATGAAGAAAACCACTCACTTTGAGTGGAATGACCAGGCGGACGAGGCCTTTTCCCAGCTGAAGAAGTTGTTGACCACGCCGCCTGTCCTAGCGGCTTCGACTGATAAAGAGGCCATGCTTATTTACATTGCCGCAACCAGCCGGGTGGTCAGTACACCCATTGTTGTACAGTGCCCAGAAGACGGCAAGGAACAGCCGGTCCAGAGGCCCGTGTACTATCTGAGCGAGGTGTTGTCAGCCTCAAAGCAGAACTATCCCCACTACTAGAAGATGTGCTACAGCGTGTACTTTTCTGCCAAGAAGCTGAAGCCATACTTTCAAGAGCACCCCATCATGGTCGTTTGTACTGCCCCACTTGCCAAGATCATCGGCAGCCGAGATGCATCTGGTCGGGTGGCAAATGGGCCATCGAGTTGGCTCCATACACCATCTTCTACCAGCCTCGCGCCGCCATCAAGTCTCAAGCACTGGCCAAATTCCTCGTCGATTGGGCCAAGACCCAGTACCTGCCGCTAGCACCAGACTCCACCCATTGGCGGATGCACTTTGATGGCTCCAAGATGCGCACCGGTCTGGGGGCTGGCATCGTCCTCACCTCTCCCAAGGGCGATAATCTCAAATACACATTGCAAATCCACTTTGCCGCCTCCAACAATTTGGCCTAATACGAGGCGCTCGTACATGGGCTCAAGCTGGGAAAAGAACTCGTCATCCGCCTGATCCTGTGCTACGGCAACAAGGATTTGGTGGTCCAATAGTCGTCCGACGACTGGGATGCCAGAGATGCGAACATGGCAAGCTACCGCTTCCTCGTCCAGCAACTCAGCGGATACTTTGAAGGGTGCGAGTTCCTTCACGTGCCACAGGCTGACAACGAGCAAGGAGATACCCTGGGACGAACCGGCTCCACCCAGCAAGCCATAACAACCAGCGTCTCCCTTCAGCGCCTCCTCAAGGCGTATATCAAGCCTTCGCCGGAATCAGATTCCATCTTCATGCAAGCTGCCCCCGAAACAGTTGGATCTGGCTTGGGGACCTCAACAGTCGGCTCAGGGACTTCGGCAGTTGGCTCGGGGACTTCGGCAGGCGGCTCGGGGACTGCTGCAGCCGCACCCAGCTCAGGGACTGCAACAGTCGGCCTGGGGACTTCAACGACACAGCAGGCGGTGGCCGACTCCAGCCCACCACCTCCCAGCCCAACCGCACTAGTTGCAGTGGCCGTGCTGACGGTAGAACAAGTCGCAGCTCCATCATGGGCGCATCCCATTCGCAACTTTCTGGTGAACAGAGAGCTGTCGGCTGATGATATCTCGGTCGGGCAAGTTCAGTGCAGGGCATGAGCCTACATGATAGTAAACAGAGAGCTTGTCAGGCGCGTAGAGCCAGAGAAAGGCATGTCAATCCTCAAGGATATACATTAAGGCGAATAAGTCCACCACACGGCCTCAAGATCACTTGTTGCCAAATCTTTCCGCCATGGATTCTTCTGGCCGACTGCTTTGGAAGACGCCAACGACTTGGTCAAATATTGCAAGGGGTGCCAGACGTTCAGCTCCAAGCAACACCCGCCGGCTTATGCACTCAAGACCATCCCCCTCATTTGGCCCTTTGCCATCTAGGGGCTGGAGATGGTGGGCCCATTCAAGAAAGCACGCAGCGACATGACTCATCTTCTTGTCACCGTCGACAAGTTCACCAAGTGGATTGAAGCAAAGCCAATCAAGAAGTTGAATGGGCTGACTGTTGTGACCTTCATCACAGATATCACCGTCCGGTACGGCATACCACACAGCATCATCACCGACAACGGCACAAAGTTTGCCAAAGGAGCATTGGCCTGTTTCTGCACGACGCAAGGCATCCGACTGGACCAAGTCCGTTGCCCATCCGCAGTCAAACGGCCAAGTCGAGCGAGCAAACGGCCTCATCCTCTCCGACATCAAGCCCCGACTGGTCGAGCCACAGGAGCGCTCGGCCGACTGCTGGATCGATGGGCTACCGGCCGTACTCTGGAGCCTACGCACCACTCCGAACAAATCAACCGACTTCACTCCTTTCGTCCTTGTATATGGGGCCGAGGCTGTCATCCCAATTGACATCAAGTTCGACTCACCTGGCGTAACCATGTACACGAAGGCGGAGGTGAAGGAAGCGCGTATAGACGGCTTCGATTTTCTGGAAGAGGGCCGACTGTTGGCACTCAGTCGGTCCGCCATCTACCAGAAGAGCCTGCGCCAGTACCACAGTCGGTAGGTCAAGCGAAGATCCTTCCAAGAGGGAGACCTTGTGCTCCGGCTGATCCAGCGAACAGCCGGCCAGCACAAGCTCTCGGCCCCTTCAGAAGGCCCCTTCGTCATCATCAAGGCCTCGGGCAACGACTCCTATTACCTGATTGATGCACAGAAGCCCAGGGCATGCAAGAGGGACGACTCCGGCAAGGAATCAGAACGCCCGTGGAACGCAAATCTCCTTCGAAGATTTTACAGTTAATGTAGTATGTACCATGCTACCTTTTGTATTAACTATTAAACATCGGGTCCCCTGAGGAGCACTCGGGGACTACCCTTTTTATCTATGTGATAAGTTTCATGCTTATGAACGTGCTACTTCACCTTTCCGCCTAGCACCGGGTTCGAACAGTCGTCCCGGGGGCTTGCCGCCTTGTATTATGTCAGTGCTACCTGCAGTCGGACAAGTAATGTGCTGGCATCTAAACCCTCTCTTTCCACAAGCCGCAGCTCACAGAGCGGCTGTCCGGCTGGCAAGAGTCAAAGGCAGGAAATGATGCCCCCATGAAAAATGGCTAAGGACCAAAGCATTTACATAAGATAGGCCGGCTTCCCGCCTCGCCAACCGGCTGCTAAGCAGCCGGCCAGCCGGCTTCTTACTTACCTTGCTACGTCCTAGGCGGCTGATGTCCTTGTCCTCCCAAATGGCTAAGTACTTGACCCAGCCATGGTCCACGGAGCGGCCGCCTGGTTGGCAAGACAGCAGCCAAGGGAGGGCGACAAAGGAAAAAGCCAAAAAGGATAAAAAAGATAGACAAGTTGGAATTGAACGCAAGCATAGCACGTGCTAAATAATATTTACATAAGCAAGGCCGTCAAGCTGGAATTCTACAATGTTTGAATACACCCCAGTGGTTGGAACTACACGAATTTAACAAGTGTTGTTCAAAAGACTATTAGATAGGAGAAGATAAAGATAAGTCGGCCGCCGAGGCCAGGGGAGCAGCAGGCGGGTCTGGCAGGTTGGCGGAGTCGGCAGGGCCGGCTGGTGGAGTGATCGGCTGGCAAGTCTCGGCTTGGTCGTCCCCAGCAGCAGTCGATGCGCTCGCACGCAACTCGTTGCTTGAGGCACGGTCGAGTGGAGGCTGGCCGTCCGCTCCATTCTCCATCGCGGCGTCTTCACCATCCTCACTCTCCTCATCTGTGCCCTCGTTGCTGGAGGCAATCTCCTCCGCCGAGTCCTTGCTGTCTTCCGGGTTCAGCCTGAAGAAGTCCGACGGCACCTCAGCACCCTCTTCGTTCAAATCGGGGACCAAGAAGCTGGTATCGGTGTAGTTGGTGATAGCCGCGGCGCGATGAATGAGAGCAGGCCTCACCACCACCAACTCTTCGCCGGCCTCCTACCGGAACGTGGCCAACTGGGCTAGATCTAGCCCAGGGTACCACGCCCTGACAAACTCCAAGGCCCGTGTTGCACCTGCCCGGCCGAGAAGACCTTCCACGCCTCGAAGCGGCCGTAAGCCACGTCCAGCCACTCGACAGTCTGACTGGGGGTGCGCACAGCTTGGACGCCTGTCAAGAGGGAGGAGATCACCTGGGCTCCGACACGCTGCAGCTGCCAGAGCATCCAATGAGCCGGCTGGAGACGAGCCTGGATGGCAAGGAGCTGCTCGTCGAGCGACCGACGGGCATTCGATGCGATCTCCGCACCAGCCTACCTCCGCACTTCGTGATGAGCTTCGATGGCTTGGCTGGCAATGATGGCGTAGCCAGGGAAGTACTCTACGTAAGATGAAAAAAGAAATATGAAGTCCGAAGCCGGATCATATAACAGAAGGAAACAAGAAGGAAACTCACCATCGACCATGTCCTCGATCCGGCCGTGGCCGTCGTTCAGCGCCCTCTCCGCGTTGGCCCAGTTCGAGCACTGAGTCTCGAACTCGGCATGGAGAGTAGCCTCCCTGTCCTTCGCCGTCTGAAGGGCCGCCTCATGAAGCTCCGCCTTCTCAGCCAGCAACTTGACCAGACGGTCGTGCTCCTGGGCCACCTTGCTGCACTCCTCCTCCTTGGCACGCAGCGCGGTTTGGGCCTCGCCCAGCTATTGCTGCAAGGCGGCGTTGGCCTCTACAGAGACAGCAAAGAAAGATGGTCAATAAACCAATAAAGGAAACAAGAAGTTGCCGGAGAGATTCGGCCTGACTGCTCGGCAGTCGGCCCGAATCTCGGGGACTACACCCAGCAGGTGCGCCGACGCGCCCCCGCAAGAGAGAGAAGGTGGAGTTCTTAATCCGGCTCTCGGACAAGTCAGCAGTCTTATGGGCCAGCTCCCGGACCTTTGAGTTGAAGGCGGCCACACGGAGATTGTGATAGTCCTACAACAATGACAACAGAAAAGAAAGCAAGTCAACACTCGATCCTACTTAAAAGTTCCAGGGCGCCTGCTGAGCAACCGACCCAGAACTCGGAGACTACACCCAGTGGGTGCGCTGATGCGCCCCCACGGAAGAAGGCAAGAATCAAAAAACAAGCAGCATACGTGGATGACCGCGCGTGATGCCAGGAACTCCTGCGTGTAGTGCTGGAGGGCGGCCCCCTGGGACTGAAACCGAGCCCGGACCTCCTGCACTGCCATGTTCAGAACGGCCGTTCCGCCCCCGGGCGTCTACTCCGGCGAGCCAATGCTGGTGGCCTCCACCTCCAGAGCCGACGAGCTCGCGGCCCCGGCCTCCTACGGCCGTGGTGCCGAAGCCGCCTTCGCTGCACACCAGCGTGCAGGTAAGCGGTCTGTGTGGGTCACCCCCGCTGCCAACTCGCCACCAGCCAGCGTCACCGGTGGTGCGTCAGGTTGGCCACCTCGGTCCTCAACGGTCGGCGCAGGAGGAGGCATCTCTGCCCCCAAGGCGACGCCATCGCCTCCTTCCCTCTCCATGACCGAATGGTCGCTGGCGGCTCCTCCAGGCGGCACTGAGATCTCAGGTGCAGGTGGCGCGGCGCGGAGGATGACGATTTGCGGGGCCTAGCCGCGTGTGGCCTCTTCCGTTTGCGCCTTGGATGCGGCATCCGCTTGGGCCTTGGCCGCGGCGTCCGCCTGGACCTTTGCGGCCACGTCCGCCTCCTCCTGCCCCACCTTGGCTGCCGCCACCTCCTGCCGCTCCTCGCGCGCCTCCTGCATGTTCCTCTCCGTCGCCGCCTGGAGCTCGGCGCGCGGGTCTACGCGGCGGGTGTTTGCGGAGCTCTCCGCTGTCCCAACCACGGAGGTGGCGCCAAACCGCTCAAGAGAGAGCAGGGACCTGATCAAGCAAAGTAAAAAAGGAACTCAGAACAACGTTTGCAAGGAGACAGCAGAAAGGACGCGAGAAGAAATCAAACACTTACGCAGACACCATCTGGGGCTGCTTCATGGCCTTCTTAAACCAGGCCACCTTCGCGGTGGCCTCCTCCCGCTTGGTTGCCGCTGCGGTGCTCCTAGGCTTCTTCGGCCGACTACCAAACATCGATGGCGCGGCTCGGCGCTTTAACGCGCTATTTGGGCCAGTCGGTGCGGCTGATGAGCTCGCGCCCACCAGGTCGGTGGCCGGCTGGCGGCACCGCGCGTTCTCCTCATCATCATCATCCGGCCAGTCGTCGAGCCCGCCTCCACCTCCGGAGCCGCCTGCTCCACCACCACCACCCGTGGCGTCATCTCCTTCCAGGGCGTCCGCCCCCAAGTCGGCGTCGTCCACGTCACTCACCGCTCGGTCGGGGAGATATTCGTGGCCTTGCTCCAAGGTGTCGGCCACCGACTGGGTGGTGAAGATCTGCTTTATGGCCGACTGGTGAGGCGGGGAAAAAGAACCCGACAATTAAAGAGAAAAGAAAATAGTTGAGGACTCACCACAGGCGGCGGGTGCGCGCGGGAATACGGCTCCTTGCCGAACTGCCACTCCTCCCCCGGGAGCTTGTAGTTTGAGATGTAGTTCACCAAATGAGCCACCTCCGTGTGCGGCATCTCCTTGGTGCACATCCGGCACGGGTCTCGGTGCCCGCTCATCTAGCTGATCATACGAGGCCGGCCTTGAAGGGGAAGCACCCGGCGCACCACGAAGGCGGTCAACAGGTCCGACCCCGTGAGGCCTTCCATCTTTGTCATCTCCTTGAGCCGCACGATGGCGGTGGCGGAGGCGGCTGACAGCGTCTTCGGTCGGTACGTCTAGTTGGAGCACGGTTCAGCCGGGGGGGGGGGGGGTGGGCAGCTACATAAGCCGGCAGGATGACGAAGTTGGCTGCCTGGTGGACGTGACATAAAAATAAGACTTTTACCACAGCTTGATCGACTGTGTCAAGCTGATGGACGGGAAGCAGTTGCCTGCACCCGGACGCCGTACTACAACGAAGGCGCCGCACTGGGCCACCTTCCCCTTAGCATAGGTGCCGAGCTTGGTGTAGAAGAAGTGTCCCCAGAGCTCGAGGGTGGGGAGGATCTTGAGGTAGCCATCATAGAGAGTGACGAAGGCTGACAACAGCAACAACGTGTTCAGCGTGAGGTGGTGCGGCTAGAGTTCGTAGAACTAGAGGAAGCCGCTCGCCGGCAGGCTAAAGCCGCGAAGGCAGTGCGACCGGAAGATGACGCGCTTTCCTTCCTCCGGCGCCGGTGAGATATCCATCTCGGGCGCCAGGCGTACCATCACAAAAATCCTCACCAAGCAGCCACCGCATTTGGTGGAGGAATGCGAGGTGATCCTCATGGACATCGGAGCCGTCCCAAGCCCCGGAGTTCGACGAGCTGCAACGGAAGAAGAGAGAGGAAGAAGAAGATGGGAAAGGAGGAGGAGGGCGCCCGTGCGTCTACTGCTCCCCTCCTCCCCCTATTTATAGCCCTGGGCGGTAGAGCCGAGGGGGCGGGGCGTGGGGATCGTGGGATTAACTACGTCAATGACCCCACGACCCTGCATTTATCACGCCATAATGACGCGCATTTACCGCGCCCGGAACGCCAACAGTCCGCCTCGGCCACAACGGATCCGCATGCGTGCCGAGGCACGGTAGTGGCGGGCCCCAGCCTGCAGCGACATCCCATCGCGCGCGTGGGCTAGCAGGCTGGTCCAGCCGCCTAGCGCCGCATGGCGTGCATACAGTGGGCGGCCGGCTCGGCGCCCGGTGAACGCGCCGCCTTGCTCCCACCTTCGCATTTCGAAATCACCCAATGGCGTGCCCAGTCGCTGCCGACTCCTAGCTATCGGCTCTTCGGAGTAGGAAGCTGCTGAGGCCTCTCGCCTTTTCAGCCGCGGCGCCCCACCAGCTTCGGGGACTACTGTCAGAGTAAATGACCACGGGTAGCCCTATCTGCTCCCCATGACATTTGAAGACATAGGGGTCGGCTGCGCCCTCAAGCATCAAAGGCAAAGTGCCGCCTTCTTATGGCCGGCTGGACCAAGCGGCTGGCTGCAGGAAGGCGGCAAGGCCTAAAGAGCGGCCCCAGAGTGGGCCGACTCCTAGCAGGCGTCCACCAGAACGGCCGACTCCTCGCAAGCGGCCCAACCTCGCACCCTCAAAGTTTGCACCCACATAATGGCGACGAGACGGGGCGTGGCTATAGTACAGCCTGCCACCGCCGAATCTCGGAGCGGGTGTGGCCACACTGCGTCGTACCGGGCGTCCATCCCTAGCCCGGCGCGGCACTGTTGCCACGTTGCCCATGACATCATCCATGGCAGAGTAACCTTGCTCCCATGACGGGCTGTCGGTACGGCCCACAGGTGGTGGGCCCGACCTGTCTATGAGATACTATAAGGCGGCATGCCCAGACCAGTTGACATGGGGGGAGGCTGCCTCCCAACAGTCGGTCCTCCCCTTCCCTAGAAGTTTGTGCACCATTAACCGGATAAGATGGGGTGTGGCTACAGTGAATGCCCACCAGGCGGTGGTACTCTAGCCATGCCCTCCCTGACCAAGCCCTCGTCATCAGAGGCAGGACTACAGTGATGAGCAGCCGACAGGACCCACCAACGGCGGGCCCTACCTGTCGACCGAGAGCCTGGCAGCCATGCGGCAGGCTCCAACAGCCGGCGGAGAAGCCGGCGACCGCAGACACTGACGGTTTGGGCCTACACTCAGCCGGATTACCGTCGTACCCCTGGGGGGTAGGCCTATATAAACCCCCTAGGGAACCCATGCAAAGGGTTGAGATCTTAGAGATTACACACACACATAGAGAGAGGAGTAGAGCTAGCCTTTCCCTTCTTCCTCCTCTAGCGGAACAGCTCAAGGAGCAACTTTCTACACCCTTGTTGATCTAGTGATCATGCGGAAACCCCGCATGTCGGAGTAATGGGACACGGGTAGGCTAACCCGAGTCCCAGAACCTTTCAAGACATCGGGGCAGGCCGCGCCCCTCAGGCCGAGTCCCAGGAGCCGACTCCAAGACAAGCCGAGTCCCAAGAGGCGACTCCAAGACAAGCCGAGTCCCAAGAGGCGACTCCAAGACGAGTCGAGTCCCAGACGGCGACTTCGAGACAAGCCGAGTCCCAAGAGGCGACTCCGAGACGAGCCGAGTCCCAGACGGCGACTTCGAGATCAGCCGACTCCAAGACTGGCGACCTCCAGAGAGGCCGACTATGGAGAGTCAGCCCATGACTCCTCCCTCATCGCAAAGTACGATGCGGGGTACGGTCGCAGCGTGGCCGTCCCCCCCCCCCCCCCCCCCCGCCTACAAAGGACCGACATGGCTACAGCGAGCCGTATCGCTGGAAGATCTCCGCCGAGGCATGGCACTGTTGCCATGCCTGCCCTGACCTCAGCCACAGTGCACGACGCACTGTGCCCACGACGCCGGCCTGTACGGCCTGAAGACCGCGGGGCCGCCTGTCAGTGAGCGGACCGAAGGTGGCCTGGATGCCCCGAAGACGGATCCGTGGGAGTCGGCCGACTCCTCCCAGGGGCCCACGAGCCATTAACCAGATAGGATGGGGAATGGCGACAGTGATCGCCCGATAGACGGCAGCACTGTTGCCACGACCCAATGACCAAGCCTGCGTCATCAGGAGTACTGCTACAGCGTCAAGCCTGTCCGCGGGACCCACCAGTCGGCGGGCCCCAGAAGCCGGCGGGAAGGACGGCGGTCTAAGAGACAGACGACTGGGACCCCGCGCCCAACCAGATTACCATTGTACCCCCGGGGGGTAGGCCTATATAAACCTCCCGGGGCACCCATGCAAAGGGTTCGGACTTTGATAGAGATAGACCAGATAGCACTGGGAGGAGAGAACTAGCCCTGCTCTCTCCTGCCTCCCGATACAGCTCTAGGAGCACCATTGTAGTCACTTTGCTTTAGTGATCATGCGGAGACCCCGCAGAGCAGCAGTAGGGGTGTTATCTCCTCGGAGAGCCCCGAAGCTGGGTAAGATTCGCCGGCGTGCATGCCTACGCCTCATCCCGTTTCCAGGAACCGGCGATGTTCTACTCGCCCCCACCATGATAAGCCATCCTTTGGCATATGTCGCACCCAACCCCCGACATCTGGCGCCCACCGTGGGGCCTGGTGCACCGTCGTCCGGAGATCTGTTCTGGACGGGAACCCTCTTCCTCCCTGGCGAGCGCAGCCAGCCAGGCTCGCCAGATGGAGTCTGCATCAACGCGCTACGCGGCGCTGAGGCCGCGTGCGCAGCGAGCAGCCTCGCCGAACTTGTCGGCGAGGTGCGCCTCTCCGACGAGCCGACATCCAACGCAGGCACGGGTGGCCCCGAGAGTCTTCTCGCGGGCCTCCTCGACCAACTCCACGTCACCGGCGAGCCTGCCGTGGACTTGGAGTCTGTAGGCTTCACCGATCCGATGCTGGTCGACTCCGACGCCGTGTCGCTTGACACTTTCCCCACCAACGTGGTGGTCTACGACGAGCCGCTTCCGTACGAGGAGAGCGGCGGAAGCGCCGTCGCAGAGGTGCTCGTCATCAGTCACGACGAGCGCTCCGGCGAAGAAGCTCAGGACCCGTTTGCTACGGCCTTGCAAGACCTAATGGTGCCCATTCCAAAGGACGCAGACACCGAGACGCTGGAGACACGCCGCCTTCAGATCATCGAAGGCGCCAAGAAGCTGGCGAGCATGAGGCGCCTGTTAGAAGCATACCAGCGCGAGATGGATCGCGCCGTGGGCGGCTCGCCAGCTCCAACTGGGCCGAGCCGTCTGGGCGCGGTCCAGCAGCGCGGCGCAGCCATTGCCGACTTGTTCGGGGCAAAATGCCCCGTATACACCACCCCAGCGGAGAACATCTGCGCTGCCCAAGCGGCGACTGATGAGCTGAAGAACTTCGAGGGCGAAGAGCGCCGTTTGATGACAGAGCGAGTCCAGCAGCTCCTCGACGCGGTTGCTGCGCAGAACGTGGCCGGCGGCCGCGCGGACGCGCTGCAGCAACCAAATGACGACTTGCCTCCCCGCCGAGATCAAGGTGCGACTTCCCGGACGCCGACTGGCGGAGTCCACGGAAGGAAAGAAAAGGAGCTGGCAGCCAGTCACAGTCAGACTCGCCTCACCATTGAGCGCGACCAAGACGGCCGGCCGAGAGCAGTGGAGCGGCGGGACGACTACCTTCCTCCCCCACCCAAAAGAGAACTGTGAGTTTCCCCGCCGCCTGTTGAGCATCCGACTCTCGGAGGCCGCCTCGGCCGTCGAGAAGGAGTCGGAGAGAACGACGCCCGCCACCGGATCAACCGACTCCACCGATCCCTGGCGCTGGAAGAAGAAGACGAGCTGGGTCCGCCTTGCTTCGGGCCCCGCATCAGAGACGAGCCCTTCCCCAAAGGATTCACGCTCCCCCGAGACACACCCAAGTACACCGGCGCAATGAAGCCGGAGGACTGGCTGATAGACTACTCCACAACCGTCAGCATAGCGAACGGCAACAAGCGGGTTGCCGTGAAGTACGTTCCAATCATGCTCCAGGGCACAGCCCGGACATGGTTGAACAGTCTGAAGCCCCGCAGCATCAACAGCTGGGTCGACTTAACCGAAGCCTTCATCCGCAACTTCACGAGCACGTACAAGCGACTTCCCAAGCCGCGCCAGCTTTCCTTGTGCATGCAAGGCCCTGATGAGTCAACACGCGACTACCTCACGCGCTGGGGCGAGCTTCGGAACTCCTGCGAGGGCGTGTACGAGGTGCAGGCCATCGAGTACTTCACTGCCGGGTGCCGAGAAGGCACCCTCCTCAAGCATAGACTCCTCTGCGACGAGCCAGAGACCCTCGATGAACTGCTAGTCTTCGCAGACAAGTATGCCACAGCCAACTCATCCATGAAGACGGAGATTCAGGTCAATGCAGCTGGCAGGGTAGCTCCTCAGGCTCCCAGAACTCCGGCTGGAGACACCAGTCGGCACCAGCAACAGAACGACAACAAGCGCAAGGCCCAACAGCCGACTTCCAACAGTTGGCAGGTTGCAATAGTTGAAGATCAACAGCTGGAGGGGCAGCCTCCGGCCAAGAGGCAGAAAGGCGGCAAGTCCAATTGGTTGCCGGCCTTTTCCTATGAGCAGACTCTGGATGGTCCGTGCAAGTTCCACAGTGGCGCGAAGCGTTCGAACCATACCACCCGGAAATGCCACTCGCTCACCAGAATCGCCAAGGGAGACGGCCTCGTACCTCCGCCGCCTGCTGGGCCGCCGCCTCCACCGCCGCCCCAGCAGCCGGCGGCTCGGCCAGTCGGCGCAGTGCAAGACGAGTTCCCAGATGAGCACGGAGCCTATGTGGTGTTCACTAGTGTAGCAGATGACCGGCGCAACAGGCGCCAACAGCAGCAAGAAGTGAATGCGGTTGCGTCAAGCACTCTAGAGTTCATGCATTGGTCCGAGAGGCCTATCAGTTGGAGTAGAGCGGATCACCCAGAGGTTATGCCGAGTCCGGGTTCCTACGCCCTGGTCCTAGGTGCCACCTTGGCCACTGATAGGCGGGCCGCCCGCTTTTCAAGAGTACTGATAGACGGAGGCAGTAGCATGAACATCCTGTACAAAGATACCATGGAGAAGCTAGGAATCAAGCGAAGACAGTTGCAGAGCAGCCGGACTGTGTTCCATGGAATTGTACCCGGCCTTTCCTGTTCGCCAATCGGCAAGATCCTGATAGACGTCCTCAAAGATCATTTCTGCCGAGAGCCAGTCTAGTTTGAAGTAGTGGACCTTGAAAGCGCATACCACGCACTGCTTGGCCGACCTGCTTTGGCCAAGTTCATGGCGGTCCCTCATTACGCCTACCTGAAGATGAAGATGCCGCGTTCCAAGGGAATTCTGACCGTAGCCGGCGACTACAAGAAGTCGTCCGCCTGCGCGGCCGAGAGCAGCCGACTGGCCGAGTCCCTGGTGATCGCAGCTGAGAAGCGGCTCCTTGACCGAGTCGTGGCGATTGCCGGAAAACAGCCAGAGATGTCGCCCGACCCCAAGGAGTCGGAAGCTGAGGGCTCATTTAAGCCGGCCAAAGAGACCAAGAAGATACCCTTGGACCCGGAGCACCCAGAGAGGTACGCTATCGTAGGTGCAAACCTTGACAGCAAATAGGAAGGCGAGCTCATCGATTTCCTTCGTGAGAATCGAGACATCTTTGCATGGTCCCCCAAAGACATGCCAGGTGTACCGACGGAATTCGCCGAGCACAAGTTACATGTCAGGCCAGATGTGAAACCCGTCAGGCAGCCCTTGTGCTGCCTGTCAGAAGAGAAGAGAAGAGTTGTTGGAGAGGAGATAGCCCGGCTTCTTGCGGCCGGCTTCATCATGGAAGTGTTTTTTCCAGAGTGGCTGGCAAACCCGGTTTTGGTACTGAAGAAGAACAAGCAGTGGCGGATGTGCATTGACAACACAAGCCTCAACAAAGCCTACCCAAAGGACCCGTTTGCCCTGCCAAGAGTCGATCAGGTGATAGACTCCACAGCTGGATGCGAGCTGCTGAGTTTCCTAGATGCATATTCAAGATAGCACCAGATCAAGCTGAACCCGGCAGACAGACTGAAGACCGCCTTCATCACACCATTCGGAGCCTTCTGCTACCTGACAATGACGTTCGGCTTAAGGAATGCCGGCGCCACCTTTCAGCGTTGCATGCAGAAGTACCTCCTCAAGCAACTCAGCAGGAATGCCCACGTATACGTGGATGATGTGGTGGTGAAGACGGAGAAGCGTGGGACGCTGTTAGAAGATCTCAAGGAGACCTTTGAGAACCTGCGCCGATTCCAGATCAAGCTCAACCCTGAGAAGTGCGTTTTCGGAGTACCAGCCGGCCAACTCCTCGGCTTCCTGGTCTCCGAACGCAGCAGAGTGCAACCCCGTGAAGATCAAGGCCATCGAGAGGATGGAGGTACTCAGCCAACTGTTAGATGTGCAGAAGTTCACCGGCTGCTTGGCATCCATCAGCCGATTCATCAGTCGGCTGGGCGAGAAAGCTCTGCCTTTGTATCAATTGATGAAGAAGACCACCTTTTTCGAGTGGAACCACAAGGCGGACGAAGCATTTCTCCAGGTGAAGACGATGTTGACTAATCCACCTGTGTTGGCGGCTCCGACTCCCAAAGAGCCCATGCTCCTGTACATCGCCGCCACCAGCCGAGTAGTCAGCACAGTCATCATAGTCGAGCGCAAGGAGGAAGGCAAGGCGCTCCCTGTCCAAAGACCGGTATATTACCTGAGCGAGGTACTGTCGACCTCCAAGCAGAACTACCCTCACTACCAGAAGATGTGCTACGGTGTGCATTTCGCCGCCAAGAAGCTGAAGCCTTACTTTCAAGAACATCCAATCACCATGGTTTGCACGGCTCCGCTGGCCGAGATCATTGGAAGCCGAGACGCCTCCGGCCGAGTGGCCAAATGGGCCATAGATCTAGCTCCTTACACCATATACTACCAGCCCCGCACCGCCATCAAGTCGCAAGCACTGGCCGACTTCCTCGTCGACTGGGCCGACACCCAGTACCTGCCGCCAGCACCCGACTCCACCCATTGGCGGATGCATTTTGATGGCTCCAAGATGCGCACCGGCCTGGGAGCCGGCGTCGTCCTCACCTCCCCTAAAGGCGACAAGCTCAAGTATGTGCTGCAGATCCACTTCGCCACCTCCAACAACGTCGCCGAATACGAGGCGCTCATCCATGGGCTCCGGCTTGCCAAAGAACTCGACATTCGCCGGATCCTATGCTATGGCGACTCCGACTTGGTGGTCCAGCAGTCATCCGGCGACTGGGATGCCAAAGACGCAAACATGGCGAGCTACCGCTTCCTGGTGCAGCAACTCAGTGGATACTTTGAGGGGTGCGAGTTCCTTCACGTGCCAATAAATGACAATGATCAAGCAGACGCCTTGGCACGAGTCGGCTCCACCCGCCAAGCAATACCTTCCGGCGTCGCTCTTCAGCGCCTCCTCAAGCCGTCTATCAAGCCTTCACCAGAGTCAGACTCCATCTTTGTGCCGGCTCCTCTCGAAGAAGTCGGATCCGACTCAAGAGCCCCAGCATACCGCCCCAAGAAAATCATAGTTGAAGCCGGCCCGGGGACTTCAGAACCCGGCCCGGGGACTTCAGAGCCCGGCCCGGGGACTGTGCCAGTCGGCCCGGGGACTGCGCCAGTCAGCCCAGGGACTCCGTCAACCTAGCAAGCGGCCGCGGACTCCAGCCCGCCGCCTCCCAGCCCGGCCACCCTTGTCCAAGTCGCTGTGGTAGCAGTTGAAGAAATAGCAGCACCCTCATGGGCGCAGCCCATCCTCAAGTTTCTAGTGAACAGAGAGCTGCCAACAGATGAGATCCTGGCTCGGCAAGTGCAACGTCGAGCGGCAGCATACACCATAATCAATAGAGAGCTGGTCAGGCGTAGTGTCACTGGTGTCTACCAGCGCTGCGTAGAGCCAGAACAAGGCCAAGCAATCCTCTGAGACATTCATCAGGGCGAGTGCGGCCACCATGCGGCTTCAAGAGCACTCATCGCCAAAGCTTTTCGGCACGGTTTCTTTTGGCCGACTGCCCTGGAAGAGGCTAAAGAGTTAGTCCAAAAATGCAAGGGGTGCCAGAAGTTCCGCTCCAAGCCACTTCAGCCGGCTTCCGCGCTGAAGACAATTCCCATCGCCTGGCCCTTCGCAGTTTTGGGCCTGGACATGGTGGGACCATTCAAGACGGCCCGAGGCGGCCTAACTCATCTGCTTGTCGCAGTGGACAAGTTCACCAAGTGGATAGAAGCAAAGCCCATCAAGAAGTTGAACGGGCCGACTGTAGTGACTTTCATCGCCGACATCACGGTGCGGTATGGCATACCGCACAGCATCATCACCGACAATGGCACAAACTTTGCCAAAGGCGCCTTGGCCCGTTTCTGCGCGACGCAGGGCATCCGACTGGACTTAGCGTCCGTTGCCCATCCGCAGTCAAATGGCCAGGTGGAGAGGGCGAACGGCCTCATCCTGTCTGGTATCAAGCCTCGACTGGTCGAACCACTCGAGCGTTCGGCCGGCTGTTGGGTTGAGGAGCTACCAGCCGTCCTCTAGAGTCTGCGCACGACTCCAAACAAGTCAACCGGCTTTACGCCTTTCTTCCTCGTCTACGGTGCCGAAGCCGTCATCTCGACGGATATAGAGTTCGACTCTCCACGAGTAACCATGTACACCGAAGAGGAAGCTGAAGAAGCACGCCAAGACGGCGTTGACCTGCTGGAAGAGGGCCGGCTGTTGGCACTCAGCCGGTCTAGCATCTATCAGCAGAGTCTGCGCCGATACTACAACCGAAAGGTCAAGCCGAGATCATTCCAAGAGAGCGACCTTGTGCTCCGGCTGATTCAGCGAACAGCCGGTCAGCACAAGTTGTCGGCGCCTTGGGAAGGCCCCTTCATCATCAGCAAAGTCTTGGGCAACGGCTCCGGCAAAGAAACAGAGCGCCCGTGGAACGCAAATCTTCTTCATAGATTTTACAGTTGATGCAGTATGTATCGCACTACCCCCTTTGTATTAAAGTACTAAGACCTTGGGCCCTCGGAGACGAGCTTGGGGACTGCCTTTTTGTGTTATCTATATGATAAGAATTATGCGTTCGAGTACATTACTTTCATTACAAACCGCTTGGCACCGGGCCAGACTTGTCGGCCCGGGGACTTGCCGTCTTGCGCTATGAAATGCTTCCTGTGGTCGAACAAGTAGTGAGTTGCTGTCAAGCTGTCTCCTGTCGAAAGCCGCAGTTCACAGAGCGACTGTTGGTAGGCGGAGAACAAGCAAGAACGAGCGCACACACGAAAAAATGGCTAAGGACCTAAAGCGTATGCATAGCTCAAGCCGGCTCCCAGCCTCTCTCTGCAGAGCCTACTCATGTGAAGTCGGCTCGCCTTCTTAGCCTCTATCAAGGACGGCCGACTCTTGGGTAGTCGGCCTGTCGCTTTCCAGCCAACTTGCTAAAGAAACTCTAAACGGCCAAGTACTTGTCTTCCCGAAGTAGCCTAGCACTTAACCCAGCAACAGTCCGCAGAACGGCTGTCCAGCTGGCAAGGCAGCAACTAAAGGAAGGCGGCAAAGGAAAAAGCCTAAAGAGCAATAAGCAAGGAAAGGCGAAAATCGGATAAATATTTACATAGGCCCTTGGCCGAATCTTCGAATAGAAGTTCAAGATACACCCCGCGGGTGGAACTGTTCGAATCTAACAAAGTTTTCAACAGATTACTAAAGACAGATAAACAGAGGCGGAAAAAGCAGCCTAGGAGGCGGCATCCGGGACCGGAGGATCGGAGGAGATGGCGGTGTCAGGCGCCAGGGCAGTCGGCTGGGCGGTCCCAGGTTGGTCGCCTCCGGCGGCGGTCGCCTTGTCTCCACGCGGCTCGTTGCTAGAGGCGCGATCAAGCTGAGGCTGGCCGCCTGCTCCGTCTTCTGGCGCCTCCGCCTCGCCTCCGTCCTCCGCCTCGTCCTCCTCCTCGGCGCTGGAGTCGATCACCTCCGCCGAGTCTTTGCCATACTCCGGGTTCATCCCGAACCAGTCTGGCGGCACTTCCTCGCTGCCTTCAGCCCGCTCGGGCACGAAGACATTGGTGTCCGTGTACTCGGCGATGGCCGCCGCACGCTCGACAAGGGTGCCCTCCACGGCCTCCAGCTCGGCCTGGGCTTCTGACCGGAACGCGGCCAGGCGGTCCAGGTCTAGCCCTGGATACCACGCCTTGACGAACTCCGAGGCCCGGCATGCTCCGGCCCGGGCCGAGGAGCCCTTCCAAGCCTCAAGACGGCCGGCGGCGACTTCCAGCCAGTTGGCGGTCCGACTGGCGGTGCACAGAGACAGCATGTCTGGCCACAGGGCGGCAACCGCCTGGGCGCCGGCACGCTGAAGCCGGCGCAGCAGCCGGTGAGTCGGACGAAGATGGGCTTCAATGCTCAGAAGCTGCTCGTCGATGGTTCGGGGGGCATTAGCGGCGACCTCCTCACCTTTTGCCCTTCGCGCCTCTCGAGCAGCCTCGATGGCCAGAGGGACTGCCTGTGAGTGACTAGGAAAGAAGTCTGCCAAGACAAAAAAGAAGCAAGTCGAAAAATCAGAAGTCGGCCTGACGCATAGTCGGAAGCCCGAAGAAACGAAAGAAACTTACCATCAACAATGTCCTGGATCTCGTGGTAGCCGGAAGTCAGCATCGCCTCCCTGTCGGTCCAGGCAGAGCGCTCGCTCTCAAACTCGGCCATGAGAGCGGTCTCCCGCGTCTTGGCCTCGTCCTGTGCCTTCTTGAGCAGCTCCTTTTGCTCGGCCAGCTGCGCTGCCAGCAGGTCACGCTCTTTGGCGAGCTTGCCGCACTCCTCCTCCTTGGCACGCCGGGCGGTGTTGGCCTCGCCCAGCTGCTCCTGAAGAGCGGCGTTGGTGCCTAAAGAACGAAAGAAGAAACAAATAAGTCGTCAGCAAAGTAGATCGCCGGGAAGATCCGGCCCGACTGCTCAGCAGTCGGCCCGAATCTCGGGGACTACAGCCCTCGGGTGCGCCAGCGCGCCCCCGCGAAGAAAGGAAAAAGAGCTTACTCCGGCTTTCCGTCAAGTCGGCGGTCCGCTTGTTCAACTCCTCAGCGTTGCGGTTGAAGGCAGTAGCGCGGAGGTTATGATACTCCTGCAAGAAGTCAAATAGATACAAAGTCAGTATTCGGAACTTGCCAGAGGGAGTTCCAAACCGCCTGCTCAGCAGCCGGCCCGGAACTCGGGGACTACACCCAGTGGGTGCGCTGGCGCGCCCCCACAGAGAAAAACAAGAATCATAAACAAGAAGGAAACGTACTCAGACGGACGTCCGCACGGCCAGATGCGCCGTGGTGCAAGCTTGAAGGGCATCGCCTTTGGCGCGTAGCTTCGCGTGGACGTCCAGGAGCGCTTGGTTCAGCGGTCCGGTGCTGCCTCCGCGCAACCAGCCGGTGGGTGCGGCGCTGGAGGCCTCGACGTCCAGGGTCGCCGAGCTGGCGGTGCCGGTTTCCCGAGGTCGCCCTCGTTCGCAGTCGGCGGCTCCGACTGATCCACCGGCAGTTTGCCGTGCGGTCTCCCAGACGGCGGCGGAGGCGGCGGTGGTGGCACGAGGGTGTCCGAGCTAGAAGCCTCGCCGCCCTCCTTCTCCACGAGGGGGTTCTCGGTGCCGGCCTCTCCGGTCTTCCCCGTGAACTCCGGAGGCGGCAGCTCAGACAACAATGGGGGGACGAGCATCGCCGATCGACAACGCGCGGCCTCCTCGGCACGCCGTTTCACCGCAAGGGCAGCTTCGGCGTCCTCCAGCTTCTTTTGGGTGTTGGCGGCCGCCTTCTCAGCCTGCGCCTTCTCCAGGCGGTCGGCCTCCTCCTCGTCGCGCTTCTCCTGCGCATTCCGCTCCGTCGCCTCTCGGAGGTCGGCGGCGGGATCGGCCCGCCGAGTGTTGGCGGACGTCTCTGCCGACCCCATGACAGAGGGGACGGCGACTCTCTCAAGGGAGAGGGGGGCCCTGAAGAAGAACGGAGGGAGAATAAAGGAAAACTCGGACAAGATTCAACGAAGGAAAATAAAAAGCATAAAGACTTACGCTGAAACTAGCGGCGGCCTTCTCACTTCCCTTCGGAAGCGGTTAGCCTTCGCGGCCACCTCCTCCCGTTTGGTCGCGGCGGCGGCCCCCTTGAGCTTCTTCAATTTACCGCCGGGCGCACTCGGCCCGGCATGACGCCTCTTCGCGCCGCCTTGGCCAGCCAGGCCGGCCCTTGGCTGGTGGCGCGGGGCGACTTCCCCATCGGCGTCGTCATCAGGCCAGTCGGCAAAGGTGGCCGAGGGCCTGAAGCCGCCCTCTGTTCCTTGTCCCCGCCTTCGGCGTCAGCTTCCAACACCGCCACCCCCAAGTCGGGGTCGTCGACGTCACTGTCTGCGCAATCAGGGAAATACTCGCGGGGCTGTCTCGTGGCGCCGGCTGCAGGCTCCATGAGGGGGTTCTAGCCAGAAGAAACCAACAAGAGTCAGAAGCCGGAGTCGGCCGCAAAGAAGACAAAACAACAGGGAGATGCGACATACCACTGGTGGGGGGTTGTCGCGCGAGTACGGCTCCTTGCCGAACTGCCAGTCCTCCCCGAACTCGCAGTGCGCGATATGGTTCACCAAGTTCGCTACCTCCTTGCTGGGCGTCTCCTTGGTGCTCATCCGGCTTGGGTCTCGGAGGCCGCTCATCTGACAGATCAGGTGAGGCCGGCCTTGGAGCGGGAGAACTCGGCGCGCCACAAAGGCAGCCCCAGGACGCGCATGAGGTGCGAGCGAAAGATGACCCGCTCGCCCTCCTCCGGCGCCGGTCGGGCCTCCCCCTCCAGCGTGGGGCAGGTGCGCATGAGGTCCGCGTTGGGGAGGCGGTGAGTCTGGCGAAGAAACTCGATGTGTTCCTCCTCCACCTCCGAGTCGTCCCATACGCCGGAGCGCACGGCGGGGGCCGCGGCGGAGGAAGAGCTCATCGCCGCGGTGAGGAGTGCTCTCGCTCGACGGCAGGGGCAGGAGGAAGAGAACGCAAGACGAGGCGGGGGAATGGGGGAGAAGGGTGTGTGTGCGGTGCCGCCCCGCTTCCCCCCCCCCCCCCCGCCTACTTATAGCCCTATGGGCGGAGAAGCCGAGGGGGCGGTCGTGGGATTAACTGCGCACGATGCCCCACGCCGCCCCACGATTTACCCCACGAAGTTACTGCGCGCAGTAACAATGTGGGGAAACCAACCGTCCACGGCCGCAACGGATCCGTTCGAATGCCGAGGCATGGTAGTGGCAGGCCCCGCCTGACGGCCCGTCCCGTCGCGTGCGTGGGTGGGCAGACTGTCCTCTCCACGTGGCGCCACACGATAGGACTGCCTCGATGGTAGCAGGGAAGCGTATCAGGTACGCCGCCTGATTTCCCGCCGTGACTTTCAAGCAGCGGCTCCTCGCTAGAAGAGATCCGACTTTTGACAGTCGGCCGAAGAGAAGACGGCAGCCGAGTTCCAGAGTTTGCGCGAGGAAGGTTGAAACTGTTGAAGCCCCACAATGCAGCATCCGCGGGGCTTCACCAGCTTCGGGGACTACTGTCGGAGTAATGGTCCATGGGTAGGCTAACCCGAGTCCTAGAACCTTTCAAGACATCGGGGCAGGCCGCGCCCCTCAGGCCGAGTCCCAGGAGCCGACTCCAAGACAAGGCGAGTCCCAAGAGGCGACTCCAAGACAAGCCGAGTCCCAAGAGGCGACTCCAAGACGAGCCGAGTCCCAGACGGCGACTTCGAGACAAGCCGAGTCCCAAGAGGCGACTCCAAGACGAGCCGAGTCCCAGACGGCGACTTCGAGATCAGCCTACTCCAAGACTGGCGACCTCCAGAGAGACCGACTATGGAGAGTTAGCCCATGACTCCTCCCTCATCGCGAAGTACGATGCAGGGTACGGTCGCGGCGTGGCCGTCCCCCCTCCCCCCCGCCTACGAAGGACCGGCATGGTTACAGCGAGCCGTATCGCTGGAAGATCTCCGGTGAGGCATGGCACTGTTGCCATGCCTGCCCTGACCTCAGCCACACTGCGCGACGCACTGTGCCCACGACGCCGGCCTGTACGGCCCGAAGACCGCGGGGCCGCCTGTCAGTGAGCGGACCGAAGGTGGCCTGGATGTCCCGAAGACGGATCTATGGGAGTCGGCCTCCCTGGAGTCGGCCGACTCCTCCCAGGGGCCCACGAGCCATTAACCAGATAGGATGGGGAATGGCGACAGTGATCGCCCGATAGACAGCGGCACTATTGCCATGACCCAATGACCAAGCCTGCGTCATTAGGAGTACTGCTACAGCGTCAAGCCTGTCCACGGGACCCACCAGTCAGCGGGCCCCTGAAGCCGGCGGGAAGGACGGCGGTCTGAGAGACAGACGGCTAGGACCCGCGCCCAAGCGGATTACCATTGTACCCCCGGGGGGTAGGCCTATATAAACCCCCCGGGGCACCCATGCAAAGGGTTTGGACTTTGATAGAGATAGACCAGACAGCACTGGGAGGAGAGAACTAGCCCTGCTCTCTCCTGCCTCCCCATACAGCTCCAGGAGCACCATTGTAGTCACTTTGCTTTAGTGATCATGCGGAGACCCCGCAGAGCAGCAGTAGGGGTGTTATCTCCTCGGAGAGCCCCGAAGCTGGGTAAGATTCACTGGCGTGCATGCCTACGCCTCATCCCGTTTCCAGGAACCAGCGATGTTCTACTCGCCCCCACCATGATAAGCCATCCTTTGGCATATGTCGCACCCAACCCCCGACACCGCACAACAAGAGTACGGGTGTTATCTCCTAGGCGAGCCCCGAACCTGGGTAAGAAGCGTCGGCGTGCATGTCTACGCCTTATCCAATTTCCAGGCACTAGTGACCTCTTACTAGCTCCCACTATGATTAGCCATCCTTTAGCATATGTCGCACCAACCACCCGACAATTCTCTCACCGGCACTCGTGCTGGGGCTTCTTGTTGGTCCTAGAGGTGGTGACCAGGGCACCGCCGAGCTGCTCCCTTCGACCCTCTCGTTTGCAGCCTCGCCACTCCCGATCTTGTCAGGCTGTGCCCGGCAGGTCCTGACGGATCGACTCGGGCCCTCCTTCTGCCCTCTTTACTGCACACTGCAGTACCTGGGAGAAGAGGGACCGGAAAGGGGGATTACGGGGCACTTATCTTTTTTCAGTCTAAAATATTCAGGCATTAGCCAAACTTTAGTCTAAATTATGTAATTTTTACCCATGTTTGTGCTCTATAAGATTTGTACTTGCTTATTAGCATATTAATGCAAAAGACAAGCTTTGTCGGGTACTTGTGCATGTATTATATCCATGCAGAGGTGAAATGCCTCTATACATTCAACTAAACAAGTTATCCCCAGCAGGCTATCCTGCCAGTACCCTCAATTTGTTGCCGCGGTGCTAAGCTTGTCGGGCAAAAAATCGTAGAGAGGGACCAGCCCCCCGCCAAACCTTTTCTATCAGAGGCCACTACGACCATCCTGGACGAAGCAACGTTCGAGTCAAAGTATGGGAGCACTTATGCTTTGAAGGCAGTGAGGTTTTCGTATGCATAAGTTTCTCTTTAACAAAGCATGTATGGATAAGAGATAAAACTGATCTGTTTGGCTTGCCAGGGATCGTCATGTAGGCTTTGTATTCTCTTCTTTTCTTCGGGACCAGGTCCACGACAAGAATTCCTGCAGCTTAGTGTAGATGAAAACAGAGCTACATGTGATCCTATCTACATGATCAGGCTCTACTCATGATATGCTTATGCATGCATGCAATCTGTCGGGGGGCCCCCAGCGCATCGTTTATTTCTTTATTGCTCAGGGTCTGTGCTTGGCTTTGTCCAAGGGGTTACATGCAACATCGACAAGGCCTGTACAAAAGGGTGGTTGTCAGGCAGGGCCCGACAGCTGCGCCTTATGGGTAGAACTTACGGAGATGCTCAATGTTCCATGAGTTTTGCAACTGAATGCCATTTTCGGTCTCTAGAAGGACTGCGCCAGGTCTGGTGACTCGTACTACCAGGTAAGGGCCGTCCCTCTTCGGCATCAACTTGTTTGTACCCTTGGCAAACTGAACGCGCCTAAGGACAAGGTCGCCTTCCTCAAAGCTCTGGGCGTGAACCCTGTGGCTGTGACAGCGATGAGGGCTTGCTGGTAGCGTGCAACACGTGTAGCATCCCGGAGACGATTTGCCTCAAGTAACACAACATCCCGGCAGCTCGTCGATCCATGCAGTGCTTCACTTCTGCAGCTTATCAAATGTTCTTGTCTTGAGGCCTCGCAGCACTTCAACCTTCGCCCTCTCACCTTGTCCATTGCTTGCGGGATGGTCAACAGAGGCAAAGGAGATCTTGCTTCCGAGGGCATGAACGTATTGCATGAAGGCGTGGCTTGTGAATTGGGTTCCATTGTCGGTGATGATTTGTGAAGGTACCCCAAAGCAGCACACCAATCCTTTGAAGAACTTGATAGCTGACTGTGCGGTCACCTTTCTCACGGGCTCCACCTCTGGCCACTTCGTGAACTTGTCGATAGAGACGAATAGGAACTCAAAGCCCCCATGGCACGGAGGAAGGGGCCCACAGACCAAGAAGGACCATGATAAAGGAATTGTCTGGAGAGCTTGGGCAGGGTGATGGATATTCTTGGGGTGGACCTCGCAGGCTTCACACTTAGTGACTAGCTCAATTGCATCTTGGAGGGTTGTGGGCCAGTAAAAACCTTGTCAGAAGGTGTTTCCAACCAGGGCCCTCGATCCAATGTGTCAGTCTCACATGCCCTTGTGTATTTCTGCCAACAATTCCTTTCCTTCTTCCAGGCAAATGCACTTCAATTACACACCGTTGGGCCTTCGTTCTTCTGTATAGTGTGTAGTCAATAGACTAATACATACTGGCCCTCCAGGATACTCTCCCAGCTTCTTCATGCTCTTCGGGAAGTTCTCCCGTTTGGAGGAAATGTACTATGTGCCATGTCCAAGTTGGGGCCAGGGACTTGGCAACGAGGACCATCGGCACCTCCTGTTTCATGAGAGCGCACTCCTCGACCGAAGGGACCAATGGTTTAACGGGAGGGTGTGGCACAACTATCGAAGGGGAGTTATTCCCGCCAAGGTCTCTACCGGGGGCTCCGGGAAGCTCTGCCGGGAGAGGCTTGCCGGAGTCTAGTTAACTCCTCTTTATGGCCATTGTTGCCAAGGTCACGGAGTGCTAAATCAGATGGAGAACAAAATTCCCTGGTTCCACAGGGCGTTTTTGCGCAACATACTTTGACAGATGATCAATAATGTTGTTTACCGCACAAGGCACGTACTCTGTTTGCAATTCGTCAAAGCGCTCTTCCAACTTTCTCGCTTCCTTGACGTATGCCGCCATCAATGGGCTTTCATAATCCTTGTTTACTTGTCTCACCATAAGTTGTGAATATTCGCGGAAGATTAGCTTCATGATTCCTAGTTCTATTCCAATCCCGAGCCCGACAAGGAGCCCTTTATACTATGTATTATTGTTGGTAGCCTTCTCCTAGGGGAAATGCATTTGGATGACATACTTAAGGTGCTCCCCAGTGGGAGCAACGAGAAGCACACCAGCCCCTGCACCTTGTAGGAAGAAGTCACCATCAAAATACATAATCCATTCTTGGGGCGATTCCTTGTTGGGGATGACGGTCTCCAACACTTCCTCATCAGGGGTTGGTGTCTATTCTGTGATATACTCTGCTAGTGCTCTACACTGAATAGTTGATGTGCTCTCAAACTTCAAACCAAAGCTGGATAACTCCGAGGCCCTTTCCACTATCCTGCCAGTAGCCTCGGGGTTTCTGAGTATGCGTTGTAAAGGGAAGCGGGTGACAACTGTGATCTCGTGGGCTTGGAAGTCTTGGCGCAGTTTCCTTGAGGCCATGACGAGGCCAAAAATCAATTTTTGCATGCCAGAGTACCTCGATCTAGCCCCTGTAGCAGAGAGCTGACGAAGTACACTAGGCGCTGCACCACCTTCTTCCTTGCCGTGACCTTGGGATTGTCTCCTCTTCCTCGCTCTCCCTCGTCTTGAACTGCATCTAACCTTGCCGCGACGGGTTCGCTTTCCTCCCCAGAGGGGACAGAGGCTGTGGCTACCGCTTCATCCACTTCTCGCTGCGCCAGCAGTGCTGCACTAACCACTTGATTGGTTGCGCTAAGTTTAGAAGCAACGACTCTTAAGGTTTGGGAGCGACCAAAGTGGGCACGGAGGAAAGATAGGTCTTCAAATCTTCTACCGCAGCGTCCGCCTATGGGGTCCACTTTACGGGTCCTACCTTCTTCAAGCTTTTGAAGAACGGCAGGGCGTGCTTGGTAGACTTTGAAATGAACCCGCTTCACGCAGCAACACATCCAATCAAATGTCTCATGTCCTTAACTGTCTTGGGTGCTTGAATCAGCTCGATAGCCTTGATCTTGTCGGGGTTGGCCTCTATCCCTCGATGGGACACAAAGAAGCCAAGTAGCTTCCCAGAAGGAATGCCAAACATGCACTTTTACGGGTTCAGCTTCAAGTTGATCCTGCGAAGGTTTGTAGAGGTCTCCTCCAAATCCTGAATGAGAGTCATTCTATCCTTGGTTTTGACCAATATATCATCCATGTAGGCTTCAATATTTCTGTGTAGCTAGGACTCAAAGCCAATTTATACTGCTCTTGCGAAAGTGGATCCAACACTCTTCAACCTGAATGGCATCCGTACAAAACAGTATGTGCCACATGGGGTTATGAATGCGGTCTTCTCTTTGTCGTCCTTGGACATGAAGATCTGGTTGTACCAGTAGTAGGCATCCAGAAAGGAAAGCAGGTCACACATGGAGGTGGAATCCAAAATCTGGTTGATGCTCGGCAAGGGGAACGGGTCCTTTGGGCATGCCTTATTTAGAACTGTGAGATCTATGCAAAGCCTCCACTTCCCATTCGCCTTGTACACCACCACTGGACTTGCTAACCACGTTGGATGCAACACTCCTCTGACCAAACCAACTACTTCAAGTTTATTGATCTCCTCAGCAATAAACTACTACAGCTCCAAAGCTTGCTTCTGGACCATCTGCTTGACGGGCCGGGCATGTGGGTTGATAGCAAGGTGGTGCTCGATTACCTCCTTGGGATCACCGGGGATGTCAGATGGTTGCCATGCAAATGCGTTAACATTCGCCCGCAGGAAGGCAACAAGTGCGCTTTCCAATTTGTCATCAAGGGTGGCATTGATAGTAAAGGTACCATCAGCATCGGCCAGCCCTGCCGGGGCCTTCTTCATAGCAGGTGCAACAGCTTTGGATCTCTTGCTATTCGAACTCTCTGGCAAGTCATCAATAGGCGCAACACTCTCCTAAGAGGTGTGCTTCCTAGATTCCTCACTGGAGCCATTGTTAGCTTTCTTCTTTCTATTGCTTTCCTTGGTGGGAGCAGTAGCTTCTGCTACTTCTGCAGTGACTGCCTCCCGATACATCTTGTCCATGAAAATGAGTGCGTCCTTCTGGTCTGATTGAATGGAAACGACGCCTATCGGCTCTGGAATCATCAGAGTGTTGTAGGCACAGTGGGATGCCAACATGAATTTGGTTAGGGCTGTGCGCCCAATGATTCCATTGTATGACAGGGGGAGGTCAACCACATCAAATATGGTCTTCTCGGTCCAGTAGTTTAACTCCCCCCCCCCCCCCCCGAGCGTCACCGACAGTGTCATCTTTCCCTTAGGATGACTCCTACTGGGGCTGATTCCTTGGAACGTACCCGTAACCTTGAGTTCCTCATCTGCTATCCAGAGCTTGCTGATGACCTTTGGAGAAATCAGATTCAACTCGGCCCCGCCATCAACCAACATCTTTGTGACTTTGAGGTTGCGGATTGTTGGTGAGACCAACAACAGCAAGCACCCTACCACGGTGGTGCGGCCAGGGTGATCCTCTTCATGAAATATGATGGGCTTCAAGGACCACTTGAGCGGCTTCCAAGAATCTGCCGATGTTTCCACGACATTGACTTCACGCACCCACTGTTTAAGTTGGTGATGAGAGGAGTGCAAAGATGCACCCCCGTCAATGCATAGGGCATCAGTGGCTTACTGGAACTCCTACTCGCTGATTTCCTCTTCATCTCCTTCATCACTATTGTCATCACAATCCTCCTTCTCATGACCTCTGGTGGGTTTTCCTTGATATTGAGGAGCCTTGTCGGGGCAACTTACTCTGCTGCCTCGGACCTTCCAGCTAGCTCCATCTTGGTCCTTCTCCTTATCACGCTTCTCGTACTCACCCTCTGCTTCTTGATGAGTTGATTATCCTGTTGATACTCCTGAAGATCGTGTCCTTCGGTCCAATGGATCTTGCAGTACGGCCCGTCACCCTTCCCAGCCTTCTCGGCAGCCGCGGCTTCTTGGCAATCAGTGCACGTGGCAGCTTCCTTGCCGGGGGCCTCAGTCTTGGCCTTCTTACCGGTACTAGGTGCGCTCGATCTTTCAACGATCATCACAACTTTATCCTTGCGCTTCTTGTTGTGCTTCTTACTCTTTTTCTTCTGGTTGTTGGCGTCGCCATCGTCCTCTGAGTCAACGTCGAGACCATAATCTTCACCGGGGAGCCGCCTCCCCTCTTCTACCAGGGTGTATAGCTCGTTCATAGTCTTGGGCAACCGCACATTCATTTTGGAATGTATCCTGTGGTTGCGCACATTGGACTGGAACGCAGCTATCACAGCTATCGGGTGGATATCTGGAATGTTTCTATGCACTCGACTGAACATTTGCATATACTTCCGCAGACTTTCACCTTCCTTCTGCAGGAGGAGTTGCAAGTTGCTGGGCCGCCCAGGTTCTTGATGGCTGCCCGTGAAAGCGCCAACAAACTCATGGCACAGGTTAGCCCAGGTTGAAATAGAGTTCTCTGGTAGGTGCATCAGCCAAGACCTCACATTTGGCTTGAGTGTCAAAGGGACGTAATTGGCGAATACCTTCTCATCTCTTCCCACAGCAGCCTGAACAACGATGGTGTAGATGCTCAGGAACTCAGCTGGGTTCAATCTCCCAACATACTTCTCCGGTATATATGGTTTTAACGTGCGGGAAGATGGCTAACGGACTTGCCGCAGCTCACGAGTGAAGTCGGGGCACTCAACCTCCAAAGGCAGGTACCCGCTCTCATCGGGGCGCGGGTTTGCCGATGTCGGGGCCATCGCGCCTATCAGACTAGCGGCGGGTTTCATGACGTTGCTTGATGGTGACACGCGTGTCTTCCTTCTGCCTGTCTTCTAGGGCTCGCCACTGGTCTCGATGTGCTTGAGGGTTGGATGAAGCCATCGATATGTCATTGGGTTCTTGGTCGCGTGGCTCTGGCTGTGGCCTCTGTGCTGGTTGTCGCAGAGGGGACTGCACCGTCGGGGTGCCCCGTTTGATATGACCAGCAGCTCCAGTTGTCGTTGCCGCCTGTGGAGGCCGAGGCGAGGCTACTCGCTGTGATCCTCCCGCCTCGGCAAAACCAATCAAACTCCGAATGGTAGCTCAGCATTGGTCCATTTTATCGGCCGCCGGCGGGAATCTCAAAATGAGTTGGACCCGTTCAATAGCCTCCGAAGCAGTGCTGGGCATGGTCGACGAAGCAGATTTGGTGACCTCGCTCAGCTTCTGACGGTGCTAGTAGTGATGTACCATGCTCTCGCCGCTGTGAGCCGGTCGCCAATGGGGCGTGGGGATGAGGAGGATGCGCGCGGGGATTGGCGACCCCGTCTGGTGCACTATCTTGGCCAGCTTGCTTTGGGTGTGGCGCGTGCCCTATGGCCGCACCCGCAGTGGGGGCATCCAGAGCGTCACAGTTCGCCCAGAGCGAGCGCCATCGCTATGGCTGCGCCCCTCGGCAGGGCATAGTGGCAAAGATGGAGTGATTTCTCACCCATACCTCGCGGAGCGTGGGTGCTAGGGTGCGGTTGATGATGTACTCCTCCGACGCCTCCCGCTCCCACTTCGGCCATAGGAGGAACGGTGGTTGTGTCACCAACACCGGCCACGTTCCCTGCGGCATCTACATTCCCGTGAGGCACCATTTCCCCCGCGGCGCCGCCATCCGCATGCGAAGGGGCCTTTGAGATGGATCGGTGAGCTATGGTGTGGGGCTTTTTCTTGGGCGCCATGGATGATGGAGACATTGATGAAGAAAACAACGATACAGATGGCGTGCTGCATACACTCCCGAGTTCACGCAAGCGCTTCCCACTACCTGGCGCGCCAAAGATGTCGTGCGAAACCAAGGCCACCTATGGGACCAACGATCCCTTGTGGTTCTGCAGGGGGGAAGACCACATTGCACAAAGAGCGGAGGGTGTATGGGCAGCAGGGCAGCGGTCACACGGGCAATTCTACCCAGATTCGGGCCACCGCGAGTGTCGGTGTCAAAACCGGCGGATCTCGGGTAGGGGGTCCCGAACTGTGCGTCTAGGCGGATGGTAACAAGAGATGAGGGACACGATGTTTTACCCAGGTTCGGGCCCTCTCGATGGAGGTAAAACCCTACGTCCTGCTTGATTAATATTGATGATATGGGTAGTACAAGAGTGGATCTACCACGAGATCAAGGATGCTAAACCCTAGAAGCTAGCCTATGGTATGATTGTTGTGATGTATGTTGTCCTACGGACTAAAGCCCTCCAGTTTATATAGACACCGGAGGAGGCTAGGGTTACACAGAGTCGGTTACAATGGTAGGAGATCTACATATCCGTATTGCCAAGCTTGCCTTCCACGCCAAGGAAAGTCCCATCCGGACACGGGATGGAGTCTTCAATCTTGTATCTTCGTAGTCTTGGAGTCCGGCGGATAATGATAGTCCGGCTGTCCGGACACCCCCTAGTCCAGGACTCCCTCAGTAGCCCCCGAACCAGGCTTCAATGACGATAAGTCCAGCGTGTTTATAGTCTTCGGCGTTGCAAGGCGGGTTCTCCCTTCAAATTCCATGTACCTGCCGAACAGTTTCCGGCTTCATCTTGAATACTGTGTTCCTCGGCTTCTACGCCAAATAATGGCCTTCTTCCATGCGTCGCACGAATGTGAAAAGCCAGGGTGTCTTTTGCATTTCACCCCCTAATTGTGCGAGTCGTCCGCCTATAAAAGAGGCAAGAATCCAGATCCAAACCACACCATCTTCCTCCCGCGAATACTCATCGAAGCGCCTTTTACCTAGAAATCCATTCCATCATGGATCGTCGACGCGGCTCTTCTTCACGCGCTCCCAGCCCACCGCCGGGGAATTGGAGGAGGTGCTCTATTTCGCACAACGAGCTAGTGAAGCTCCAAACGGGGGGATTTCTCCCTCCGGCCTTCATGGTCCCAGTCCGGGCCGGACTGGTTACTTATCAAGGTGGGAGGCAGGCGGAGGACACTCCAAGCCCCAACAAGGGGGAGCGAGTATGCTTTGTCCCCTATCTGATAAGGGGACTCGGATTTCCAATACATCCGTTCCTCCGCGGGCTCCTGAAGTTCTACGGACTCCAGCTCCACCACCTCACGCCCGCTTCTGTCCTGCATATCGCGGGCTACGTAGCTCTTTGTGAGCTATTCCTGGGCATCGAGCCCCATTTTGCATTGTGGAAGAGGCTGTTTTGCCTCGTACCCCGTTCTCACGGGGGGTCCATATATCAAGTGGGCGGTGCCGAAATATGGCGCATCGCCAGGACCGGGTACCTATCCGATACTCCCAAGAAGGCGTCCGAAGACTGGCCCTCGGAGTGGTTTTATATAGGAGACGCTCCGCTGGCAGACCCAGTCCGGATCGGCCTCCCAGAGTTTAGTGTCGCTCCCTTGAAGAAACGCCTCAGCTGGCGCCCGTGGAGCCCCCGATTGGAGGAAGACAAGAGCGTCCATTACTTGATGGGCCGGATAAGATTAATGGCTCATTTCGGCTTGACCATGATCGGAGTCATGGCGACATGTATCAAGCGAGGGGTACAGCCACTGCAATACAGAGGCCACCCCATGTGGGATTTCAACAGGGAAGACGATGCCACCCGGCACGGCCGCAAAGGGCCGGATTCGACCGAGGATCTGATAAAGATCCTGTCCAGCCAGTACAAGGGGGAGAAGGAGGACTTCCTTCGAACGAACCCTTTGAATGGGTTTTCTATGATCAACCCTAGAGGATGGGTAAGTGAACACCTTAAAGGGCTCAACCCATGCTTTCGAAGTTTAAGCTTCTTACATTATGTCTTCGGCGCAGGATCTAGGCCGGACTGTGGAGGACATGGTGAGTCCTGCTCCGCAACCCGAGGATCCAGAAGGATCCCTGGATCCGGCATCCGAAGAGGACCCGGACCTCAAGGTCGAGCTGATCGACGGGGTGTTTCACCAGCTTAGCATAGATAATGCCTTGGTTGCCATTACGGCGGACTACCCCAGACTAAGTCCGGCTTCCCAGGTGACCGTGACCGAAGTCCGGACACCATTATCTCTTCTCTGTCTATTTCTAACCCTCGCGAATGACGGTATTTCGCAGGAAGTGCCTTTACGGCAGGAAGCCGAGCCCGCGGCGGCTGGCCAACAGAGGCCAGTCCGGACCAGCAGGCGGAAAAGGAGCGCGGTGCGGACGGAAACGTCGCCGCAAAGGTATAGCTTGTATTTGAATTTTCAGAGCAACGTTCGGAGGAAACGTCTGAGTGCTCATGATCTTTGTAGGAGAAAAAGCGCTCGCCGGACTGCGAGCGCAGGAATTGCCGATCCGACCAACACCGGCCAGGCTCCAGCGCCCGGCCTGGAGGGGGAGGCAAGCGCAAGACGCGAGCCGGATCCTTCTCCAACGGAGGATACCGACAGACTGTCCGCCACCAAGTCTGAGGTGGAGAGCGCCATGAACCATAGGCGCCGCCGGACAATTTTTCGTGAAGCGTGCTTTTCCCCTGAGGCATTGGATGCCTTTAACGCAGGGGACGCGCATCTCCGTGCCGCTCAAAATGGTTTTACCAGAGCCAAGGAGCAGTATGTGAAAGACACACGGGTAAGGGAATTTTAATGGTTGTATATACCAGTAGCCCCCGAGACTTAAAGTAGTTATGCTAACTTGAAAATGCAGGCACTTACCGAGAAGAACGCCCAACTGTCTCGGGAGCTGCAAGATTGCAAGGCCCAACTTGAGGCCACACTTGCTGCCGCAGGAGGAGACGCAAAGACCCCTCCTGGTAACACATTTTTATTAATAAATATAAGCGTTGCGCGGCGTGCGCGCGAGTCTAATAATGACATTGCAGGTACTGCCGGACAAGATCCGGACAGGAAAGCATTGCTGCGCCAGCTAAAGGCCAGCGAGAGTGTGCTGAATAGGATTCAGCAGGAAAGGAACAAGCTCCAGGATGCCAACGCCAAGCTCGGAGAAGAGCTGAAAGGCGCTCAGGCCGAGCTGTCCGGCTCCGTTAAGGAGAATCAGCGGCTTCGTCGCGGCATTTATAGTAAGTGCTTGGGCGAACTTTTTTGAAAAGAAGAGTTCGGCGAGGAAGTATTTTGACATGATATGTCTTGTAGATATACTCACAGGTCGTCCTGCAGAGGAGATGCCCATATCAACGGGTGATCAACTTCCCGAACTGTTGCAGCTATTCGAACGAGTTCGTCAGGCACTGAGCGGCGTCGTTCAGGCTTTATGGCCATCCCTCACCCTACCCGAGGGCCTCGGGGAGCTTGCTGAGAAGCTGCAGGGAGTGCGGCAGCGCTTCCGTTTGTGGAAGATTTCGGCTTGCCGTCAAGGTGCCAGGGAGGCTTGGGCCATGGTGAAGACGCGGTACAAGAAGGCGGATCCCAACCACATGGCCGAAGTTGGACCGGTGGGGCCCGACGGGAAGGAGATCCCTGTGAGTTTAGTATACAGCCTGTTAGACGGGATTAACGAGGAATACAATCAATAAATTTGACAATGTATGTTATCCTTTAAGGTGACATGTGAAATGCCTTCTAGCCGGATTGTAGATTGTTTGTCTTTGCCGACCTTTTCGCTTCAACCTCGGGACCCTAGAGTCCGAAGTGTATCTGAATACCTCTTTGGTTAAGAAACAACCATGGTATGCATGGAGACCAGGCGTAGGGGTCATTAGTGCTTTATCAGACAAGTGCCCAACTAGTTATGTTATATTACATGGTTAGTAAGAAACATCTTCCAGGGAGAATAGTTCCGTTAAGGGTTCCTTTCCCTGGGAGGCATGCCCTAAAGTGCATGTCCGGACTGCGAAAAAAGCAGAAAAACATCTGGGGGCAGATAAATAAGTAGGTAAAAAGTCATCTTTCAAGTCACCGACCGAATATTCCCTTAAGAACGCTAGCTTTCGGCTTCACCCAGTCTGAGGTACACATCTGGCTGACCCGGCAGTAACAATCGCAGAGGCGCTCCCTTTACCTCCTAGCCGAACAATCGGGAACGTAGGGGTAAGCACAGGAGCCAGGCAACCCAGCTTGGCCAAAACTTAAGTCATATCGATGCATATAATGGCGAGTAAAAGGTACATGTGGAAGCTTGACACATGTGTTGGGTATGAAACCCGTATAATTAAGCTTCTGTAAAAGAAGCCCCCAGGAATAATGAGTGCGGATGGCACATCATGCTTATGCAAAAAGGATGCGAAAATAGGCCCGTAAGGGCTTTTAAATAAAAAGGCATAAAAAGAGAAATGAAAGACAACCGAAGTGTAAAAGTTTGGACTGGGGAAGGGGACGAACTCTTAGTCCGGCGCTAGGCATAGAATCGTCGGAGGCGGGCTGCGTTCCATGGGTTCGGCTCGAGTCTGTTATCTGACGCATTTCATGGGTTCGGCTTGATCGATAATGAAGGGACCCTCCCATTTGGGCTTGAGCTTGTCCTTTTTCTTGTCCGGCAGGCGTAGAACTAGTTCGCCAAGGTTGTAAGTCTTGGCCCGTACTTCTCTGCTTTGATATCTTCGGGCCTGCTGCTGATAAAATGCGGAACGAGCCTTCGCGAGGTCACGTTCTTCCTCCAATGTGTCCAAGCTGTCCTGCCGATCAAGCTCAGCCTCTCTTTCCTCATACATGCGCACTCGAGGTGAGTCATGAATAATGTCACAGGGCAGGACTGCCTCTGCGCCGTATGCCATAAAAAATGGTGTGAATCCGGTAGTACGGTTAGGCGTTGTCCGTAGCCCCCAGAGTACGGAGTCGAGCTCCTCGACCCATTGTGTGTTGGATTTAGTAAGTGACCTTACTAGTCTGGGTTTGATGCCGCTCATTATTAGACCATTTGCTCTTTCCACTTGACCGTTGGTTTGTGGGTGATAGACTGAAGCGTAGTCGAGCTTGATGCCCATATTTTTGCACCATGACTTAACCTCGTCGGCTGTGAAGTTCGTGCCGTTGTCGGTGATGATGCTGTGGGGGACTCCGTAACGGTGTACCACCCCTGATATAAAGTCTATCACTGGTCCGGACTCTGCCGTTTTGACCGGTTTGGCCTCTATCCATTTGGTGAATTTATCCACCATGACCAATAGGTACCTTTGCTTGTGGTTTCCCCCTTTAAGGGGTCCAACCATGTCAAGCCCCCAGACCGCGAACGGCTAGGTAATGGGTATGGTTTTGAGGGCGGTGGGTGGCATATGGCTCTGATTAGCAAAGAGCTGACAACCAACGCATCGCTGGACCAAGTCCTGCGCGTCTGCCCGGGCTGTCAGCCAATAAAATCCTGTACGGAATGCCTTTCCTACAAGAGCCCGGGCTGCTGCGTGGTGTCCGCCTAGTCCGGCATGAATTTCAGCCAGGAGGTTCCGCCCTTCTTCTTCGGAGATACACCTCTGAAGGACTCCGGTGGTACTTTTCTTATAAAGTTCTCCCTCATGGACCTTGTAGGCCTTCAATCGCCGGACTATGCAGCGGGCCTCATTTTGGTCTTCGGGAAGTTCCTGCCTAAGTAAGTAGGCTAGGAAAGGTTTTGTCCATGCGGCGATTACTGCCATTATGACGTGGGCTGAGGGTGTTATGTCATCTGCCGGATCACCGGTTGGTGCGGTTTTCTCCGGTTTGTCACTACCGGGCTCCTCTTCCCATAGTACGGATGGCTTGAAGAGTCGTTCCAGGAAGATATTAGGAGGGACGGCATCACGCTTCGCACCGATGCGTGCCAGTACGTCGGTCGCCTGGTTATTATCTCGAGCTATGTGATGGAATTCCAGTCCTTCAAACCGAGCTGACATTTTTAGGACAGCGTTGCGATATGCTGCCATTTTCGGATCCTTGGCATCAAAGTCTCCATTTATTTGGGATATTGCAAGGTTTGAATCCCCGTGCACCTCTAGGCGTTGAATGCCCATGGAGACTGCCATCCGGAGACCATGTAATAGGGCCTCGTATTCGGCTGCATTGTTGGAGTCCGTGTACATTATTTGAAGTACATACTGGACTGTATCTCCGGTTGGGGACGTCAGTACGATGCCAGCCCCTAGTCCGGCCAACATTTTGGAGCCGTCGAAATGCATAGTCCAGTTGGAGTATGCGCCGTACTCTTTAGGGAGTTCGGCTTCGGTCCATTCGGCGACGAAGTCAGCCAAAACTTGTGACTTTATAGCTCGCAGAGGTTTGTAAGTTATATCGAATGGTAGGAGCTCAATGGCCCATTTTGCAATCCTGCCTGTTGCGTCGCGGTTATTTATAATGTCATTGAGTGGTACCTCAGAGGCCACTGTTATCGAACACTCTTGGAAGTAGTGCCAGAGCTTTTGGGATGCCATGAACACCGCATATGCTATCTTCTGATAGTGCGGGTAACGGGATTTGCATGGGGTTAACATAGTGGATACATAATACACTGGTTTTTGAAGAGGGAATTTATGCCCTTCTGTCACTCGTTCGACGACGAGGACCGCGCTTACAACTTGATGCATTGCTGCGATGTATAACAGCATTGGTTCGCCCAAAGTGGGCGCAGCCAGGACCGGATTCGTTGACAATATGGCCTTTATTTCTTTGAGTCCGGCAGTGGCAGCATCTGTCCACTCAAAGTGTTCGGTGCGCCTGAGGAGGCGATAGAGGGGCAACGCTTTTTCTCCTAAATGGGAGATAAAGCGGATTAAGGCTGCCATGCATCCTATTAGTTTTTGTATTTGTTTGAGGTCTTTTGGAATATCCAACTGTGACAGAGCTCGGATTTTAGCCAGAGTCGCTTCAATTCCTCTACCAGATACAATGAAGCCCAGCAGCTTTCCGGCTGGTACTCCGAAAATGCATTTTTCTGGATTCAGCTTGATGTCATATGCTCTGAGGTTGTCGAATGTGAGCCTCAAATCGTCTACTAAAGTTTCGACGTGTTTTGTTTTGATGACTACGTCGTCTACGTATGCCTCGACTGTTTTGCCGATCTGGGTGGCCAGACATGTTTGAATCATGCGCTGATATGTTGCGCCGGCATTTTTAAGTCCGAAGGGCATCATGTTGAAGCCGAATGGTCCATATGGAGTGATGAATGTCGTTGCAGCTTGGTCTGCTTCCGCCATCTTGATTTGATGATAGCCAGAGTATGCGTCCAGGAAGCACAACGAATCGTGCCCTGCTGTAGCATCGATAATTTGATCGATGCGGGGAAGAGGGAAGGGATCCTTTGGGCAAGCCTTATTAAGGTCTTTAAAATCGACATAGAGGCGCCAGGATTTATCCTTCTTTGGTACCATCACCAGGTTTGCTAGCCAGTCCGGATGTTTGATATCTCTAATGAATCCGGCTTCCAATAATTTGGCTAGCTCTTCTCCCATTCCTTGTCATTTGGGTTCGGAAAATCGTCGAAGAGCCTGTTTGACTGGCTTAAATCCTTTTAGGATGTTTAGGCTGTGTTCTGCCAACCTACGTGGGATTCCGGGCATGTCCGAAGGATGCCAGGCGAAGATATCCCAATTTTCCCGAAGGAATTCGCGCAGTGCGGCGTCTACTTCAGGGTTCAATTGTGCCCCGATGGAGGCCGTCTTTGTTGGGTCCGTTGGATGGACCTGGAATTTTATTATCTCATCTGCTGGTTTGAAGGAGGTGGACTTGGATCTTTTATCGAGTATCACATCGTCCTTGTTCACCGTAGAGCGCAGCGCGGTGAGTTCTTCTGCCGCTAAGGCTTCGGATAGTGCCTCGAGGGCTAGTGCGGCTGTCTTGTTTTCGGCGCGGAGTGCTGTGTCCGGATCACTAGCGAGAGTGATTATTCCGCTGGGCCCAGGCATTTTGAGCTTCATGTACCCGTAATGAGGTACTGCTTGAAAAATTGTGAATGCCTCTCGTCCTAATATGGCATGATACCCGCTGCTGAACGGGGCCACCTGGAACGTGACTTCTTCGGATCTGTAATTCTCCGGAGAGCCGAACACCACATCGAGTGTGATTTTTCTGGTGCAGCGCACTTCCTGGCTAGGGATTATTCCTCTAAAGGTTGTGTTGCTTCGCTCAATACGGCTCCAATCGATTTCCATTTTTCGCAGAGTTTCCTCGTAAATGAGGTTTAGTCCGCTGCCGCCATCCATGAGGACTTTTGTCAGTCGAAAGCCGTCCACTATGGGACTGAGTACCAGTGCGGCTGGAGCTCTGGTTGTTTGGAATTTAGGCTCGTCGCTGGCGTTGAAGGTAATAGCTGTGTCGCTCCATAGATTTGCTGTTGCTACTTGGTAGACTTCGGCGAGTTCGCGGATTGTTCGCTTTCGCATATTGTTTGATGCGAAGGTCTCGAAGACTGTTGATACCGTGCTGGTATTGTTGGAGTGGTTTCCCGGAGCTAGAAGCCCTTCACCACTTTTGGCCACCTGCCGTAATATCCAACATGCTCAAAGGCTATGTGTTGGGACGGCCCCCTCTGTACTATGAAGCTTACAGGTTCCATTGAGCCATCCCTCCAGTACGGTTCCGTTTCCCTTATTGGGTTTTTGTTTTTTCGTTTTTGCATCTGGGGCCTGAGTGTAAGGCGCCCTTTTGCTGCGGACTGGGTTTGGGGCCGGATTATCCAAAATTGATTTTCGGTTTTCTGGAAGCTCTCCATCGCACAGTACTTCCGTACTATGGATGCCAGATCGGTGAAGCACGTAATCTTGCGGCGATCAATGGCGTTGAGTATTCCCTTATCCGTGCAGTTATTGCAGAAGATTGATATTGCGTTTTCCTCTCGGCAGTCCTTTATCCTGTCCATAACCAGGAGGAATCTGGCCCAGTAGTGATGTACTGTTTCAGCAGGCTCTTGCCGTATTAGAGATAGATCGCATATGTCTCGGCGGGTGGGTGGAATAAAATCCGGATCCCTGCCCATCTTGGGGCTCAAAGGCCGAGGGGTTTCCGAATTCGGAAGCTTGGTTTGCTGGACACAATCCAGCGAGTCCGGGGCGATGCATGATTTTAAGTTCAATGCTCGATCGAAGTCCGTCCCTCCGCGGGGATCCGGCATGGAGGGTTCGGGAATCCGAAGACGAATTGTTTTCAACACAGGCAAAGAGTTGCTGTATTGCTCCTCTACCACTGCGATGTGGTGGGTGGCCTAGGGAGAGTTAATCTCTCTCAGATCGGTTTTAAGCCCAATCTGGTTGTAGTCCGTAGCGACTCCCAGGGGAGCGATGCGATCCAAGAGCTCATTAACAGACGAGAGCTCTATTGGGTCCAACTGTTCGGCAACTTTAGGGCTGACGCGAAGATTGCTTCTAACGACTTGCGAAGTCATTGTCGAAGCGGCGGCCGGACAGGCGGTCATAAGAAAACCACCAAGCCGGATAGTTTGGCCGGCGGCTAGGGCCCCTTCGGCGAAAACACCATCTTTGAAGACGGGTGGAGGCATCCGCTCTATCGGTGACGACACAGAGGAACTCTCAATGAAAGCACCAATGTCGATGTCAAAACCGGCGGATCTCGGGTAGGGGGTCCCGAACTGTGCGTCTAGGCGGATGGTAACAAGAGACGAGGGACACAATGTTTTACCCAGGTTCGGGCCCTCTCGATGGAGATAAAACCCTACGTCCTGCTTGATTAATATTGATGATATGGGTAGTACAAGAGTGGATCTACCACGAGATCAAGGAGGCTAAACCCTACAAGCTAGCCTATGGTATGATCGTTGTGATGTATGTTGTCCTACGGACTAAAGCCCTCCGGTTTATATAGACACCGGAGGAGGCTAGGGTTACACAGAGTCGGTTACAATGGTAGGAGATCTACATATCTGTATTGCCAAGCTTGCCTTCCACGCCAAGGAAAGTCCCATCCGGACACGGGACGGAGTCTTCAATCTTGTATCTTCGTAGTCTTGGAGTCCGGCGGATAATGATAGTCCAGCTGTCCGGACACCCCCTAGTCCAGGACTCCCTCAGCGAGGCATAAAGCCCTACTCCTGCTTTGGTGGATTGATGAGAGGACCATGGTGGAGATGCAACACTCTTGCCCAGCAGGGGTGCCTCAGGGTGAGAGCAGCTACGCGGGTGTGAATCCTTTATAAGGTTGCCATGGCCCTCCTTTTATAGATCAAGGGCAAACCATTGCATACTGATTAGATATCAAACAGTGCTATCATACCTAACTCTGCAGATAGGACAGAGCGCATTGAATGCGCCACTTAGTGTCACATCGTAGCTCAGCTTGTCGGGCCATTTGGCCACATTTTCTTCTGTATGCGTGACACGTCTCTAGAAGGGTGTCATTTGCAGGTGATTTCCTTCAAAAGTGGCTACCATGTGTCAAATGAGAGCCACTTAGTCACTTGGGGGCCCGACACTGCACCTATCGATGACTTGCATTGCTGCGAGGTGGAGCGGTGGAGCTTCGGCGGGATAGCCTGCCCTCAGCGTCCCTGGTAAGCTTGACAAGGAAATCTTGAGACTTGTATTTGGGGCAACCTTGACCCCGCCATGTCAGCATTCTAGGCATGGGGGTACACAGACTTGCCTGCCTATGGCCTGCGGCCCATCTTCATCAACACATGCTCAAGACCCTCGCGAGGGGCCAAGCCTCGTGGGACGGACGACAGGAGGCTTCCTCGGGCACAGCCTCGTCAGGCTGGCTCGCGAGGAGGCGGAGAGATCAAGGCGGGGTACCTCACAAGGTGCCCATGACGCAAGCGATGACGACCGAGGCCAGGCGGGCGCCAGGTGGGCGCCGGCCTGCGCAGAGTCCTTGTTTCCTCTTTGGTGCAAAGGGGGCAAGCGCAGGCAAGAGTATCCAGCAAAGGCAACCATTTCGGTGCAACAAGACCAAGACCAGACGGACGGCAGGATGGAGGTCATCGTGGAGCCCAAGCCGGCGTCACCGGCAGGGTCTTTGGTAGGCAAGGACCGACTTTAGTCAGGATAAGTGTACTAGATGTTCCACTTCAAAATGGCCAATTGTTGGCGACCTTCCCGCTCAATATTTGGGAAGAGGCCCAGGGCCTCCCTCTATAAATAGAGCTAGCCACCGCAGAGTAGAGAAAGGGAGAGATTTTTGGTAGACTAGAGAGAAAGAGAGGCGACTGAACTCACCCAAGCAGTTCATCGCACCAGCCAAGAACAGCCCCTCACGAGGCTGTTCTTCCTTGTATTGTTCATCATGAGCCCCTGAGGCAATCCACCACACCACAAACTGGAGTAGGTATTACACCACAATGGTGGCCTGAACCAGTATAAATCTCGTGTCCCTTGTGTTGTTCTTCGTGTAGTTTTAGATCCTTGCGAGGCGACGAGACATGGGTAGGTAGGAGGTGTGATCTCTGCGTGCACCCGAGTTCGAACCTTGATGATCTGCCGGAACCCGAAATCCGACATTTGGCATGCCAGGTAGGGGTGTGCCGGAATCCGCCTTCCGTCGCCTCGTGTTTTGCCGCCCGTCGCATCCATGTCAGACGCTCGTCGAGCCCACGCCGAGCGCCGGGCCGCTCTCGCCACTCGCGTCGCCCAGACGGCCCCCGTCGGCGGGCAACTCCGCCGTTCCCCGTCGCCTGCCGTCAACGCCGCCACCGGCCCGGTGGGGAACGAGCAGCAGGTGTCGTCCCTGCACCCTTCGATGTGGCGAGAAGGCCGCACCACCACCCCGTCGCTGACTCCAGCCGGTTCCTCGTCCCACGCCCGTCGCGCTCCTGCGGACATGCACACCATGTTGCTCCTGGCGCGGGAGCTCCTGCACTACCGTCCCGTCGACGACCTCTAGGACGAGTGGCTCGCCCGCATCGCCGAGTTCGTCAGCGCCGCTGGGGGTTCCCCTGCGCCATCCCTCTCGCTGCACCGCGCCCCACCCTGCGCGGGCGACGAAGCTCCGGGGGCACCTCAACCGCCTCCCCCTCAAGAAGGCGCCTTGGCCCCAAGGCACGTGGCCCCTGGGCGGAAGCCACTCCATCCGGCGCCAGCACAGCAAGAGAAGAGCTGCCAAGAGATCCCTCGCCCCCAAGAAGCTGCCCGTGTGCTCCCCGGACCGGCCCGGCACGAACGCGCTCCTGCTCCATCGCGTCAAGACCACGTGCTGCTCCTGGCGGCAGCGCACAGAGACTTCCAAGATCAAGCTCTCCATCACCAAAGGCCTCCCGCGGCCACTGCAGGCTGCCGTGCCTTCACCACCGAGCTGCGCAGCGTGGCCTGCCCGGGCAAGTTCAAGCCAGATCTGCCCCCGCGCTACGATGGCACGGCTGACCCCGCAGAGTTCCTCCAACTCTATGAGCTGGGCATCGAAGCCGCCAACGGGGACGAGAAGGTCATGGCTAACTGGTTCCCCATGGCTCTCAAGGACGGTGCCCGCACCTGGCTCCTGAACCTGGCTCCTAGCACCATCTCCTCCTGGGACGAGATGCACACCCGATTCATCGCCAACTTCCAAGGCACACTCGACCGGCCCCCGCCCATGAGTGACTTGCACCGCATCAAGCAGCAGCCGGGAGAGACCCTGTAGAAGTTCATCCAGTGTTTCAACAGCGCTCGCCTTAAGATCACCAGGGTGTCTGAGGAGGCCATCATCTCAGCCTTCTCCGATGGCGTGCGTGACGTCAAGATGAAGGAGGAGCTAGCGATTCATGAGGACCTGTGCGCCTCCCTGGAGCTGTTCAATTTGGCGACCAAGTGCGCTAGGGCTGAGGAAGGGCGCCTTTCCCTGCTTGAGCTGCCAGCTGCCGACCAAGAAGAGAAGAAGCCCAAGGTCAAGGACGTGAAGTGCAAGGGGGCTGCCATGCTTGCGGCAGAGCCGGACACCAAGAGAGGCAGGGATCAGCCTGAGTCATCCAAGGGCATCCGGTACTACGTGTACCACGACCTCCACACCCACAACACCAACGAATGCCAAGAGCTCAGGGCCGTGCGGGACGTGCGTGCCGGCCGACGCCCCGAGCGCAGCGACCGGGGCTATGGCCGAGGAGGAGGAAGAGGTGGAGGACGATGGAAAGACCATGGCCCTCACCAAGGGTGGCGTGACCGACCTCGCGAGGACCGCTAGCAGGACCAGCATCATGAGGGAGGTTGGAGAGACCCGCCTCACGAGGGACGTTGGAGGGATCAGCCTTGCGAGGATCGCCCACAAGGCAACGCGGGCCTCCCTCCCCTGACACCACAGCCGAGGAGGAATGAAGACCATCATCAGGACGAGGGGCTGGAGGCTTCCAGGAGCAGCGCGCAATCGCTTGCATCTTGGGGGGCGCTCAAGCCTTGGCCTCTCAGCACATCTTCAAGCAGTTTGCTCGCGAAGTGAATGCAGTCCTCCCCAAACTTGAGGCCACACGCCCTCTCAGGTGGTCAGCGTGCGCCATCACATTCAGTTCAGCAGATCAGCTCAAGTGCGCGGCCACAGCCGGAGTCCTCCCGATGCTTTGTTCCCCAATCATTAGCAATGTGCAAGTCACCAGGACCCTCATCGATGGCGGAGCAGGGCTCAATGTCCTATCCGTCGAGACGTTCAACAATCTCCAAGTGCCCTACAATCAGCTGCAGCCAACCAAGCCTTTCTCAGGAGTCACTGATGGTTCCACGGTTCCGATAGGACAGGTCCGCCTTCCTGTTACCTTCGGGAAGCGCGACAACTACCGCACCGAGCTCATCGACTTTGACATTGCTCACATTTGCCTGCCGTACAATGCCATCCTCGGGTACCCAACCCTGGCCAAGTTCATGGCCATGACTCATCACGGCTACAATGTCCTCAAGATGCCAGGAAGCGGTGGAGTCATCACGGTGCCTTGTGAAGAGAGAGACGCTGTGTGTTCTCTAGAACGTGCTTTCTAAGCCGCATCAATTGAAGACCCGGATCACAGGAGTGGGAGGCTTCCCGAGGCTGCCCCTAAGAAGAAGAAGACAACGCCTGGTCCGACCCCTCGGGAGGCAGGCCCCTCAGGGTCCGCGTCTGTTGAGGGGGCGCCTCCTTCTGTCGCATAAGAAGGCGCACCCGGCGCCCTCCTCGACCAAGGCTCGGGCGCTCTCTCCTGGAGGGCCATCGACTTTGCTAGGATCACGAGGGAGGCACTCGGGCACCACTTGGAGGCGTGCTTCAATGCACGTTTTCCTCAGGAAGGGGCAAGGCAAGGAGGGCCAAACCCTCGGGAGTTCGTCAGCGAGATCATTCAGGAGCAGCAGGAGTCAAGAGTCATGAGTGGCAGCCGCCGCTTACCCGCCGTAGCTCCCCATCCAGGCAAGGATGGTGGGCTGCACGTCTGCATCGTCATAGCAGGACTCAACTGAGCCACCTCTCAGGAGCGCTTATGGCCCTCACGCGTGGGACGCTGCGAAGGTCCACCCCACAGCTATGTTCGCATGCCTTACGGCCTGCCGAACGCGGCTGCTGGGTGTCAGCACCTCATGAGGAGCATCTTGGAGGCTCAGGCGGCCAGGCATTCCACAGCCCTGGCGGAGATGGAGATGGTCCGCAAGGAGCCGCCAGTGCCTCCAGAGCCTCCCGAGGCTCCTGGGCCTGGGGGCTCGTGAAGATTGGCTTCCGCAGCGCATGCCGTCCGCTACTTCAGCATCCCTCCATCTTCAACATTATCACGTGACATCCTTCGAGTTTCATTTTCAGCTGGGAGCGCCCCCCAGGGCTGCACCATTCCCAGGCCGCGTGGGTCCGTCCCTGCGGCATGTATCCCTTTGGTTCATGTTTTTAGTTTACTTTATCGGGGGCGCCCCTCGGGCTGCATTATCCCCAAGCCGCTCGGTCCAGACCAAGTGGCATGTATCCCTCTCGCGTTTATTCGAGTCATGCGCTTGACTCATCATGATCATTACTTGATGCCTGTCCACGGCACCCTTCTTCCTTCATGTCGGCCGCTTGCACGTTAATGGGTGGTACCTGAGCATCACGATTCATGGGCTCTTACAGGCTCTCCAGCCCTCACCCTCTGGCTTTGTCCACGGCATCGTGACCTGGCATAACAGCGACGGCTGAGCTCACTCGAGGGCCGGGACCCGAGGACGTAGAGCGTCGGCATCTAACCAAATTTGCAGGAACACATTACAAGTAAAGGCCCAGAGCTAGGCGCAACCCGCCTTGAGGTAGGGCCCCGTGAGTCCCGCGCCGGCTCACGGGTGCCAAGATACACCTCGTCAGGTCCTACCGTGCCAGCCACGTGTCAGGGCGGGGTTGTACATGCCCCGGGGGATCCTCCCAGAGGGGAGCCCCCTCCCACGCACCAGTGGAAGCACCATGCTCCGCGCTGGCTGACGACACTGCCAAGGAGCGGCTATGCCCGTACATATATGGAAGCGCTATGCTCCGCGCTGGTGATAAACAACTGAGGGTGGCCCCCGGCCGCATCAACCTCAGGGAGCCCAGAGCTCAGTGTCCGGCCCCATTGTAACACCTCCCCTCGGGAGTGCCGCACGAGGGGGCTGGGCATAGGGGCTATGCCTGGGTCATGCCCAGGCGCACGCCACCCAGCCAGGGCCCTCGGGCCTGGTTCATCGCACGTCTCTCCCCAAGCGGAGCCAAGGTACGAAGGTCGTTTGAACATCAAGGGGGACTCCTAAGCGTCGTGACTCAGGAGCCTAACTGGTCACGTAACCCCTCACCCCTTAGTTCCGAAAGGCTAACGGCAGTTGAGGTATGTGCGGGGCCGGGCTCTGCCGACTTAGAACGGTAGATTTACTCATACATCTCCCCTCCCTACTTGCTATTCGCGCGCCAAGGGGGACTCCTGAGCATCGTGACTCAGGAGCCTAACTTGTCATGTAGCCCCTCACTCCTTGGTCCCATCCTGGTTTCCGGTCGGGGCTAACGGCGGCAGAGGTATGCGCGGAGCCGGGCTGTGCCGGCGTAGAACACAAGCAAGTAGGAAGGAAAAGCGCAAATCTCAAGGAATTCAAAAGCAAGTATTATAGTCCGTAGAGTGCTTTGACAACGCCAAACACAAGTTTAAATGCCTCCACGAGGCATGATGCGTGTTGCAGGAGCTAAAAACAGGACATGAGCCGCGAAGGGGTCACTTTCTGGCGGTGCCATCGCTGGTGACGGAGCTGCTGGGCGACTTCGCCTCGTGGAGCCTCAGGATCAGCAGCGCCTCACCTTGGCCTGGTGCTGAAAGCATGGAACTTTGCCAGCATAGCCTCCGCTTGACCCTTCACGGCCTCAGCAGCGACAGTGGCAAGCTCGCCGCTCACACGCTCCAGCAGGCTGTCAAGGTCAACGCCAGGGTCACGGAGGTAGACGTGGGTGAAGACGCGCGTCAGCGCTGCAGAAGAAAGGACACGCGCCTTAGCCTCAGCCGTGGGGCCAAGGCCGAGGGCGACATCTTCAAGGGCGCCGACCAGGAAGGGAAGCAGCTTGGCGGGGCCGTCCTCGGCGCCGGCCAGCAGGCTCTCCACGCCACTGTCATAAAGTGTCTTCAGCAAGGTGCGAGACTTCTCCTCCAGTTTCACGAAGGCCACGCGGTCCTTCGCCAGGACCCGCGCCTTGCCGTCCAGCTCGATCCTCTTCGCCTCCAACGCCTGCTCTAGCGCACCTAAGCGGCCATCGTGTTCATCAAGTTTGGCATCCCGGTCCTTGGCGGCAGCCTCACGAGCCTTCATATCTTCCTCCTTCTCCTCGCGGTCACGGGCCTCCTTGGCGAGCTGGTCGTGCAGTCCCTGCAGCTCGCTCTCCAGCACCTTGCAGCGACCCCGGACATCCGTAACCTCACCCAAGGCAGCGTCGTGAGCAGCCTTGGCCTCAAGGATGGCCTGCTTCTCCTCGTCACAAGCCGTCGCGGCCTGAGCCAGCGCAGCTCGAACTGAAGCATCGGAGCGGACCCAGCCGGAGGCCAGCTCCAGGCGCCCGGCCACCAAGCGAGGGTCGGCGCCTAGAAGATCTTCTCGCACCCGGCCCAGCTCAGCAGCAGCATGATCCAGGACAGTAGAAGGAGTCGGAGATATGGCAGTTGGCGGAGTAGGAGGGGAAGACGGCAGCATGATCACAGCACCATGAGTTGGGACCTTCTGCGCCCCGATGACTGCGGCAGTGGCGTCAGGCAAGGACACCTCAGGAGTCGCTTGGGACACGGGGCTGTGCTCGCCCCAGCTCACCCCGCCCGGCCTTGCGAGGATGACCGGGCAGGAGAGGCCCGGGTCTTGCCGCCCCCTTCTCCCGCGGGTGGAAGTGCTGCCCTGGACGAAGCCTCAGGAGCCCCCTTCAGCTTTTTCGCCGCAGGCACCGGCCTAGCCAAGGAATATGGACGTCAAGCCTCAACAATGAAGCAGGAAGCAAAACGAGAGTCAAGCACTTACTGGTCATCGCTCGCGGGCTCAAGCAACCTCCGGCCGAACTTGAAGACCGAGAGCCGGCTGCTGGGATCAACCTCAAGAGACTCGGGAGCCTCGGAGCCGGAGCAGGCCCGCGGAGGACCAGTCCCATCCTGTCCTTCTTCGGGATCAGGGGTGAGCACTCACCGCCTCGCTCGTCGCCATCCTCGTCGTCGTCCGGCATGAGGCGAAGAGCGCGGGACCTGCGCCGAGGGAGGGGCGCTCTCGACTCCCCGTCGGTCGCCTCGGAATCGGGCTCCTCTTCCTGCTCCTCTTCTTCCTTCTCTCTGCCGGAGTCGCCGGAGGATACGTTCACCGTCGCCAGGGCCGACAGGTCCTCAGGAACCTCCGCGGGCACAGGCCCATCCCCATTGAAAGAGGGCATGGAGTTCACCACCTGCTCCCAATCATCCCGAAGGAATAGGGGTACGGGAGCACCTTCCAATCTCGCCATGTCTCCCCCAACCAAGGATTGGAGGACCGCAGCCAGATCTTCGTCGGCCAGGACTTTGGAGCTCGGGCGAATGGCGGCATCGGCCCCCCCCCCCCCCCCGAGCCTCCATAGCGGAAGCGAGTGTTCCCGGAGCGGAGCCACCCGGTGCTCCAGAAACTCCCTCAGGAGCGACGCCCCGGTCAGCTTTGTCGTCGCCATGTTGCCCGGCCACAGGTCCGCGTCCATCCTCTCCAGCACTAGCTTCACGCGGGGATCAACGAGCTCCGCCAGGGATGGATGCGCCCAGCATCCACCATGACCCACTTGCTCCTGAAGCCTTCAATCCTCTTCCCGGGCTTTGAGATAGCATTGGAGCTGGCGTACGCAACGAAGCTCACGCACGCGGTGATGGGGCCGCGAGAGACCCGGAGGTAAAAGTAATGGCGCAGCAAGGCCACTGAGGGCCTTAACCAAACATGAGCCTCGCAGTAGTAGGCGAAAATCGCCAGGAGAAGAACAGAGTTGGGATGGAGGTGCAGAGCTTGCAGGTTGTAATGTTGGAGAACGGAAAGGAAGAACTCGGAAAAGGGGGCACCAGACCGGCGGCGATGGCGCTCACGAAAAGTGGGTAGAAGGTGCTTCCTTTGTCCTCGGGAAGGTCGGAAAAAACCTTGAGCAAGGCCGCCCCGTCGTTGCCTTGCACCGCCATCATCTGGCGTGTCCGAGCAAGGTTCTTCTCTGACACATTCGGAGGATCCAGAGCGGGCGAGTACCATGCTCCGGCCTGGGTCTGGTGAGGCGCCATGCCTTGCTAAGATGCAGGGTTGGAGTAGATCTGGGGATTTCAGAAGCGAGAAGGATAGGAGCAAGAAAGGGGATCTAGGCAATGACTGGAGAAGGCAAAGAAGGTGAGCCAAGACGGGTACCGCTCTCTGGTCAATTTGTGTAGTTGCCGAGGCGTCGTGGGGGAGCCAGGACGCCCACGTCCAATCAACCGCCACGCGGCGCCCAAGGCCGCAGGCTGATGGGGCCCGCGGCGCTTCGCACTTACCCCTTCGCTTCTCTGCTAAGCCATGTCCGGGCGTGCCTTGGGCCCAGGGCTACTGTCGGCATTCTGGGAACGGGGGTACCCAGACTTGCCTACCTGCGGCCTGCGGCGTGACTCAGAGAGTGGTCCAGTACGGCCCATCTTCAACAACACATGCTCAAGACCCTCGCGAGGGGCCAAGCCTTGCGGGGCGGACGATAGGAGGCTTCCTCGGGCATAGCCTCGTCAGGCTGGCGGAGAGATCAAGGCGGGGTACCTCACGAGGTGCCCATGATGCAAGCCATGACGACCGAGGCCAGGCGGGCGCCAGGCGGGCGCCGGCTTGCGCAGAGTCCTTGTTTCCTCTTTGGTGCAAAGGGGGCAAGCGCAGGCAAGAGTATCAAGCAAAGGAAACTATTTCGGTGCAACAAGACCAAGACCAGAAGGACGATAGGATGGAGGTCATCGTGGAGCCCAAGCCGGCGTCACCGTCAGGGTCTTTGGCAGGCGAGGACCGACTTTAGTCAGGATAAGTGTACTAGATGTTCCCCTTGAAAATGGCCAATTGTTGGCGCCCTTCCCGCTCAATATTTGGGAAGAGGCCCAGGGCCTCCCTCTATAAATAGAGCTAGCCACCGCAGAGTAGAGAAAGGGAGTGATTTTAGGTAGACTAGAGAGAAAGAGAGGCGACTGAACTCACCCAAGCAGTTCATCGCACCAGCCAAGAACAGCCCCTCACGAGGCTGTTCTTCCTTGTACTGTTCATCATCAGCCCCTGAGGCAATCCACCAGACCACAAACTGGAGTAGGGTATTACACCACAATGGTGGTCTGAACCAGTATAAATCTCGTGTCCCTTGTGTTGTTCTTCGTGTAGTTTTAGATCCTTGCGAGGCGACGAGACGTGGGTAGGAAGGAGGTGTGATCTCTGCATGCACCACAGAGTTCGAACCTTGAGGGTCTGCCGGAACCCGAAATCCGACACGCCAGGCGCGCCTGCACGGCAAGGGAGGTTTTTCCTTAGTGGTATCTTGATCCTTCAATTTAACTTGGTCTTCTTGATCCGCTCTTAGATTTCACAAAGAGCTATCTCTTATGATTGGTCTCATCTTGGATGTTGTAACCTTACTCTTGTGCCTGTGTACAGTCAGGGCAACATACCTGGGGTTTGTTGCACTGACACACATGTTTCTTGTACGCACATGTGTGCGAGGCATTCGATAACTGGACCCGAGCGAGGTGTTCACTTACTGCACACGAGCAATTGCACTAGCTAGATACTACTGATCACGAGCTATCGATCCCCACGTACTATGTACTAAAGACGATCTATCCCTCTGATACTAACTAAACCCGAGCGATTCATTCGCTGCTGCTGCTACTGAACCCGAGCGGTCGATCGTTGTTGCTGTCGGCGTTCTGGGAATGGGGGTCTCCAGACTTGCCTGCCTGAGGCCTGCGGTGTGGCTCGAAAGGGGGCCCAGCGCGGCCCATCTTCATCAACACAAACTCAAGACCCTCGTGAGGGGCCAAGCCTCGCGGGGCGGACGACAAGGAGCTTCCTCAGGCACGGCCTCGTCAGGATGGCTCACGAGGAGGCGAAGAGTTCAAGGCGGGGTACCTCGCGAGGTGCCCATGACGCAAGCCATGACGACCAGGGGCGCCAGTCGGGCGCCAGCCCGCGCAGTGTCCTCCTTTCATCTTTGATGCAAAGGGGGCAAGCAAAGGCATCCATTTTGGTGCAACGAGACCAAGACCAGCCCAACGGCAGGAAAGAAGTCATTGTGGAGCCCAAGAAGGCGTCATCACCAGAGCCTTTGACAGGCGAGGACCAACTTTAGTCAGGATAAGTGTACCCACGGTTCCCCTTCAAAATGGCCAATTGTTGGCGCCCATGGCCTTTGTCTATAAATAGGACTAGCCACCCCCGGGGTAGAGACATCTAGAAACCTGATCTACCATCGAGAATCCAAGAGCCAGAACCAAGTAGCACCAGCCAAGAGCAGACCCTCGCGAGGCTGTTCTTCCTTGTATTGTTCATCATCAGCCCAAGAGGCAATCCACCACACCACACACTGGAGTAGGGTATTACACCACAATGGTGGCCTGAACCAGTATAAATCTCGTGTCTCTTGTGTTGTTCTGTTTCGTAATTTAGATCCTAGCGATTCGGCGAGGAACAGGCAGGCAGAGGGTTGATTCTCCGCGCACACCCCAGAGTTCGAACCTCAAGGGTCTGCCGGAACCCGAAATCCGACATTTGGCGCACCAGGTAGGGGTGCGTCGGAATTTGCCTTCCGTCGTCTTGTTCTTCTCCGACCATCGCATCCATGTCTGACGCTCGTCGGGCTCGCGCCGAGCGCCGAGCCGCCCTCGCTTCCCACATCGCCCAGACGGCTCCCGTCGGCGGGCGCCCTCGTCATTCCTCATCACCTGCCGTCAACGCCGCCACCGGCCCAGCGGGGAACGAACAGCATGCGTCGTCCCAGCATCCATCCATGAGGCGGGACGGCCGCACTACCACACACTCGCTCACCAACGCTGGTTCTTCGTCACGCGCGCCCCGCGCAGCCATGGAGGCCCGAGCTGCGCTCATCGCGGCAAACGAGCTCCTGCGCTACCGCCCCATCGACGACGTCTACGAAGAGTGGTTCGACCGAGTCGCCGAACTCGTCCGCGCCGCCGGGGGCTCCCCCGCGCCGTGCTTTTCGCTGCACCGCGCCCCACCCTGCGCGGGGAATGAAGCTCCTGGAGCGCCTCAGCCGCCTCCTCCTCAAGAAGGCGCCCTGGCCCTAAGGCACGCGGCCCCTAGATGGAACCTGCTCCGTCAGGCGCCAGCGCAGTAGGAGCAGAGCTGCCAAGAAGTCCCTCACCCCCGAGAAGCTACCCGAGCGCTCCCTGCTCCAGCACGTCAAGACCCTGCGCTGCCCCCAGCCGCGGCACATGGGGACCCGCAGGACAAAGCTCTCCGTCGCCCCAGGCTTCCTGTGGCCACAGCAGGCTGCCGTGCCTTCACCTTTGAGCTACGCAGCGTCGCGTGGCCCGGCAAGTTCAAGCCAGATCTGCCTGCTCGCTACAACGGCACGGCTGACCCTGCAGAGTTCCTCCAGCTCTACGAGTTGGGCATCGAGGCTGCCAACGGAGACGAAAAGGTCATGGCAAACTGGTTTCCCATGGTGCTCAAGGACGGAGCCCGCACCTGGCTCCTGAATCTGGCCCCAGGCACGATCTCCTCCTGGGACGAGATGCGCACCCGCTTCATCGCCAACTTCCAGGGTACCCGCGACCGGCCATCCGCCGTGAGCGACATGCGCCGTATCAAGAAGCAACCATGGGAAACCCTGTAGAAGTACATCCAGCGCTTCAACAACGCGCGCCTCAAGATCCCCAGGGTGACGAAGGAGGCCATCATCTCAGCCTTCTCCGATGGTGTGCGCGACGTCAAGATGAAGGAGGAGCTGGCGATGCATGAAGACCTGTGCACCTCCTTGGAGCTGTTCAACTTGGCGACCAAGTGCGCCAGGGCTGAGGAGGGACGCCTCTCCCTCCTCGAGCTGCCTGCCACAGACCCAGAAGAGAAGAAGCCCAAGGCCAAGGACGTGAAGCGCAAGGGGGCTGACGTGCTCGCGGCAGAGCCAGACACCAAGCGGGGCAGGGACCAGCCCGAATCTTCCAAGGGCAGTCGGTACTACGTGTACCACGACCTCCACACCCACAACACCAATGAATGCCAAGAGCTCCGGGCCGTGCATGAAGGAAGGGTCGGCAGACGTCTCGACCGCAGCGACCGGGGCTATGGCTGAGGAGGAGGAAGGAACGCAGGACGTTGGGAAGACTGCGGCCCGCGCCAAGGGTGTCGCGACCAACCTCACGAGGATCGATGGCAGGACCCGCCTCACGAGGGAGGCTGGAGGGATCAGCCTCGCGAGGATCGCCCGCAAGGGAACGCAGGACTCCCTCCGCTGCCGTCGCAGCCAAGGAGAAATGAAGATCGTCATCAGGACGAGGGGGCTGGGGGCTTCCAGGAACCATGTGCAATTGCCTGCATCTTGGGTGGAGCTCAAGCCCCAGCCTCTCAACGCATCTTCAAGCAGTTCGCCCGCGAAGTGAATGCAGTCCTCCCCAAGCTCGAGGCCACGCGCCCTCTTAGGTTGTCGGCATGCGCCATTACGTTCAGCTCAGCGCATCAGCTCAAGTGCGCGGCCACAGCCGGAGTCCTCCCGATGCTTTGTTCCCCAATCATCAGCAACGTGCTAGTCACCAGGACCCTCATCGACGGCGGAGCAGGGCTCAACGTCATGTCCGTGGAAACATTCAACAATCTCCAAGTGCCCTACAGTCAGCTTCAGCCGACCAAGCCCTTCTCCGGAGTCACCGACGGCTCCACGGTCCCGATTGGGCAGGTCCGCCTTCCTGTCACCTTCGGGGCACGCGACAACTACCGCACCGAGCTCATCGACTTCGACGTCGCCCACATTCGCATGCCATACAACGCCATCCACGGGTACCCAGTGCTGGCCAAGTTCATGGCCGTGACTCACCACGGCTACAACGTCCTCAAGCTGCCAGGAAATGGCGGGGTCATCACGGTGCCCTGCAAAGAGAGAGAAGAAGTGTGCTCCCTAGAGCGAGCCTTTCAGGCCGCATCGCTGGAAGACCTGGACCGCGGAAGCAGGAGGCTTCCCGAGACTGCCCCCAAGAAGAAGAAGGCATCGTCAGGCCCGGCCCCTCAGGAGGCAGGCCCCTCAGGGCCTGCGCCTGCTCAGGGGGAACCCCCTTCCATCGCATAGGAAAGCGCGCCCGGCGCCCTCCTCAGGCAGGGCTCGGGGGCTCTCCCCTGGAGGGCCGCCGACCTCGCCAAAGTCATGAGGGAGGCGCTTGGGCACCACGTGGAGGCGTGTTTTGAAGCACGTTTCCCTCAAGAAGGAGCAAGGCAAGGAGGGCCCAACCCTCAGGAGTTCGCCAGCAAGGCCATTCAGGAGCTACAGGAGTCAAGGGTCATGTGAGGCAGCCGCCGCTTACCCGCTGTGGCCCCCTCATCCAGGCGAGGATGGTGGGTTGCGCGTCTGCATCGACATACCGGGGCTCAACCGAGCCGCGTCTCAGGAGCGCCTCCGGCCCTCGCGAGTGGGACGCTGCGAGGGTCCGCCCCATAGCTACGTTCGCATGCCTTATGGCTTGCCGAACGCGGGTGCTGCACACCAGCGCCTCATGAGAGCTATCCTGGAGGCTCAAGAGGTCAGGCGTTCCGCGGCCCTGGTGGAGACGGAGATGGCCCGCGAAGAGCCGCCGGCGCCTCCGGAGCCTCCTGAGGCCCCTGGGCCTGGGGACTCGTGAGGATCGGCTCCCGCAGCTCACCGAGTCTGCTACACCAACACCCCTTCGTCCCCAACATCATCAGGTGACATCTTTCAAGTGTCATTTCTGGCTAGGAGCGCCCACAGGGCCGCATTATGCCCAGGCCGCATGGGTCCGTCCCTGCGGCATGTATCCTTTTTGTTTCATGTTCTTAGCTTACCTTATTGGGGGCGCCCCTCGGGCTGCATCATCCCCAAGTCGCTCGGGCCTGACCCAGCGGCATGTACCCTTCTTGCGTTTATCTTAGGGCTATGCTTTCAGCACACCATGCTTGTTATTTGGTGCCTTTTTCTCCTGGGTGTCGGAATCTTGGGCGTTAAAGGGGGGTGCCAGAGCATCGCGACTCAGGGCTCCTACCGGCTCTCCGGCCCTCACCCTCTGGTCTTGTCCATGGCATCGCGACCTGGCATGCCAGCGACGGCTGAGACCAGCCCGAGATCCGGGACCCGAGGACGTAGAGTTTCGACATCTAACCCAGCTTGCGCGTTAAAGGGGGGTGCCTGAGCATCGCGACTCAGGGCTCCTACCGGCTCTCCGGCCCTCACCCTCTGGTCTTGTCCACGGCATCGCGACCTGGCATGCCAGTGACGGCTGAGACCAGCCCGAGAGCCGGGACCCGAGGATGTAGAGCACCGGCATTTGGCCAAATTTGCAGGAACACACTCCAAGATGAGGCCCAGAGCCAGGCGCAACCCTCCTTGAGGTAGGGCCCCGTGAGTCCCGCGCTAGCCCACGGGTGCCTAGATACACCTCGTCAAGCCATACCGTGCCAGCCACGTGTCAGGGTGGGGCTGTATACGCCCCGGGGGCTCCTCCCGGAGGGGAGCCCCCTCCCACGCACCAGTGGAAGCACCATGCTCCGTGCTGGCTGACGACACTGCCGAGGAGCGGCTATGCCCGTACGCATACGGAAGTGCTATGCTCCGCGCTGGTGATAAACAACTAAGGGTGGCCCCCGGGCCGCATCAACCTCAGGGAGCTAGGAGCTTAGTGTCTGGCCTCATCGCAATGCCTCCCCTCGGGAGTGCCGAGCGAAGGGGCTGGGCATGGGGGCTGCGCCTGGGTCACGCCCAGACGCACGCCACCTGGCCAGGCCCCCCAGGCCTGGTTCGTCGCACGTCCCTCCTCGAGCGGAGCCAAGGTGCGAAGGCCGTTTGAGCGTCAAGGGGGACTCCTGAGCATCGCGACTCAGGAGCCTAACTGGTCACGTAGCCCCTCACTCCTTAGTTCCGAAAGGCTAACGACGGTTGATGTATGCTTGGGGCCGGGCTCTGCAGACGTAGAACGGCATATCCACCCACATCTCACCTCCCTACTTGCTGTTCGAGCACCAAGGGGGACTCCTGAGCACCAAGGGGGACTACTTGTCACGTAGCCCCTCACTCCATGGTCCCGTCCTGGTTTCTGGTTAGGGCTAATGGCGGCTGAGGTATGCGCGGGGCCGGGCTCTGCCGGCGTAGAGCATAAGCAAGTAGGAAGGAATAGCGCAAATTTCAGGGAATTCAAAAGCAAATATTACAGTCCATACTGTTATCACAGCATCAAACACAAGTTTTAACACCTCCCCGAGGCATGGTACATGCGCAGGAATTAAAAACAGGATGGGGGCCACGACGGAGTCACTTGCCGGCGGTGGAGCTGCGCAGAGCAGGTTCGCCTTATGCAGCAGCAGGGCTGGCAGCGCTCCGCTTCGGCTTGGTGCTGAAGGCCCGGAACTTCCCTAGCAGGGCCTCCGCACGACCCTTCACGGCCTCAGTAGCGGCAGCGGCACGCTCGCCGCTCGCTGGCTCCAGCAGGCTGTCGAGGTCGATGTTGGGGTCACGAAGATAGATGTGGCTGAAGACCCGCGTCAGCGCTGCGGAAGACAAGACGCGTGCCTCGGCCTTGGCCGTAGGGCCAAGGCCAAGGGTGACATCTTCAAGGCCGCGAACCAGGAAGGGAAGCAGCTTGGCGGGGCCATCCTCCTCGCCGGCCAGCGGGCTCTCAAGGCCGCTATCATAAAGCGTCTTTAATGAAGTGCGAGCCTTCTCCTCCATATCCGCGAAGGCCACGCGATCCTCAGCGAGAACCCGGGCCTTGCCCTCCAGCTCAACCTTCCTCGCCTCCAGCTCTTGCTCCAGCGCACCTAAGCGGCCGCGGCGCCTCTTGAGCTTGGCCTCCAGGTCCTTGACGGCTGCCTCGCTAGCCTTCATGCTCTCCTCCTGCTCTTGGCGAAGGCGGGCCTCCTCGGCAAGCTGGTTCTGCAGGCCCTTTAGCTCACTCTCCAGCGCCTCGCAGCAACCTCGGACACTAGCTACGTCCCCCAAGGCAGCGTTGCGAGCAACCTTCGCCCCAAGGACGGCCTGCTTCTCCTCATCGCAAGCTGTCGAGGCCTGGACCAGCACCGCCCTTATCGAAGCGTCGGAGCAAATCCAGCCAGAAGCTAGCTCCAAGCTCCCGGCCACTAGACGAGGGTCGGCGCCCAGAAGATCCTGCCGTAGACGGTCCAGTTCGGCAATGGCGCGATCCAGAATAGTAGTCGGGGAAGCAGCAGTCGGTGGAGTAGGAGGAGAAGACGGCAGCGTGACCACAGTATCCTGAGGCGGAACCTGCTGCGCCACGACGGCCGTGGCGGTGGCATCAGGCAAGGGCACCTCGGGAGTCGCCTATGCCAAGGGGGCTGAGCTCGCCCCAGCAGGCTCAGCCAGGCCTCGCGAGGATGCCCGGGCAGGAGAGGCCTGTGCGTCACAGCCACCTTCTTTCTCGGGCAGAGGCACTTCCATGGATGGGACCTCAGGAGCTCCCTTCGACTTCTTTGCCGCGAGCGCCAGCCTAGCCGGTAGACACGAACATCAAGCCTCAACAACAGAACAATAATCAAGATAGGAATCAAGCACTTACAGGTCGTCGCTTGTGGGCTCAAGCAGCCTCCGACCGTACTTGAAGCCCGAGAGCCGGCTGCTGGGATCAGCTTCAAGGAGCTCGGGAGCAGGAGGTGCACCTGTGGATCGCCTCGGAACTGGGGCAGACCCGCGGGGGATCAGCCCAGTCCGGTCCTTCTTCGGGATAGGAGGCAGGCTCCCGCCGCCCTGCTCATCCTCATGCTCGTTGTTGTCACTCTGGGAGAGGCGGAGAGTGCGGGACCTACGCCGAAGGGGAGGAGCCCTTGACTCCGCCTCGGAGTCAACCCCCTCTTCCCGCTCCCCTTCTTCCTTCTCTTCGCTAGAGTCGCCGGAGGTCACGTCCACCAGGTCCTCTGGAGCCTCCGCGGGCCCGGGCCCGTCCCCGTTGAAGACGGGCATGGGCCCCACTACCTGCTCCCAGTCCTCGCGGAGGAACAGGGGCGTGGGAGCGCCCTCCAACCTCGCCACGTCGCCCCCAACCAAGGACTGGAGGACCGCAGCCAGATCCTCATCAGCCAAGACCGCGGGGCTCGGGTGAGGCCTCCACATCGGAAGTGAGTACTGACGAAGTGGAGCCAGCTGGTGCTCCAGGAATTCCCTCAGCAGCGATGCACCGGTCAGCTTCGCCACCGCCACGCTGGCCGGCCTCAGATCTGCGTCCATCTTCTCCAACACCGGCTTCGTGCGGGGATCCAAAAGCTCCACTCGGGACCAGTCGTCGGAGCTCGCGGGGTGCTCCATGGGCAGGATCAGCCGAGGGTGGATGCGCCCAGCATCCACCAAGACCCACTTGCTCCTGAAGCCCTCAATCCTTTTCCCAGGGTTCGAAATGGCGATGGAGCCGCCGTACGCGACGAAGCTCGCGCACACGGAGGCGGAACCACGGGAGGTCCGGAGGGAGAAGTAGTGGCGCAGCAAGGCCACCGAGGGTTTCACCCCTACGTGAGCCTCACAATAGTAGGCGAAGATCGCCAGAAGAAGGACGGAGTTGGGCTGGAGGTGCAGAGCTTGAATATTATAATGGCGGAGGACAGAGAACAAGAACTCGGAAAAGGGAGGCACCAGACCGGCGACAATGGCGCTCACGAAGAGCAGATAGAAGGTGCTCCCTCGGCCTTCAGGGATGGCAGAGCCGGCCTTGAACGCCTTCGTCCCATCGATGCCCTGTGACGCGGCCATCTGGCGCACCCGGTCAAGGCTCGCCTCTGACACGTTTGGCGAGTCCAAGGCGGGCGAGTACCAAGCTCCGGCCGGGGCTTGGCGAGGCGCAATGACTGGCTAGGGCATGCGGACGGAGTAGATTTGAAGATTTCGGAAGCACGGAGGAGAGGCGCAAGAAAGGGGATCTAAGGAGCAACTGGAGGAAGTAAAGGAGGCAAGGGAGATGCCGCTCCTTTATTAACTCGCGCGGTTGCAGAGGCGCCCACGTCCAATCAACCGCCACGCGGCGCCCAAGGCCGCAGGCTATTAGGGTCCGCGACGCTTCGCACTTGCCCTTTCGCCTCTCTGCTCAGCAAAGTTCGGGCGCGCCGTGGGCCCGGGGGCTACTGTCGGCGTTCTGGGAATGGGGGTCCCTAGACTTGCCTGCCTGCGGCCTGCAGCGTGGCTCGAAAGGGGCCCAACGCGGCCCATCTTCTTCAACACAAACTCAAGACCATCGTGAGGCGCCAAGCCTCGCGGGGCGGACGACAAGGAGCTTCCTCAGGCACGGCCTCGTCAGGCTGGCTCACGAGGAGGCGGAGAGTTCAAGGCGGGGTACCTCGCGAGGTGCCCATGATGCAAGCCATGACGACCAGGGGCGCGAGTCGGGCGCCAGTCGGGCGCCAGCCCGCGCAGTGTCCTCCTGTCCTCTTTGGTGCAAAGGGGGCAAGCGCAGGCGAGGGCATCAAGCAAAGGCATCCCTTTCGGTGCAGCGAGACCAAGACCAGCCCAACGGCAGGGAAGAAGTCATTGTGGAGCCCAAGCAGGCGTCATCACCAGAGCCTTTGACAGGCGAGGACCAACTTTAGTCAGGATAAGTGTACCCATTGTTCCCCTTCAAAATGGCCAATTGTTTGCGCCCTTCCCGCTCAATATTTGGGAAGAGGCCCAGGGCCTTTGCCTATAAATAGGACTAGCCACCCCCGGTGTCGATGTCAAAACCGGCGGATCTCGGGTAGGGGGTCCCGAACTGTGCGTCTAGGCGGATGGTAACAAGAGACGAGGGACACGATGTTTTTACCCAGGTTCGGGCCCTCTCGATGGAGGTAAAACCCTACGTCCTGCTTGATTAATATTGATGATATGGGTATTACAAGAGTGGATCTACCACGAGATCAAGGAGGCTAAACCCTAGAAGCTAGCCTATGGTATGATTGTTGTAATGTATGTTGTCCTACGGACTAAAGCCCTCCGGTTTATATAGACACCGGAGGAGGCTAGGGTTACACAGAGTCGGTTACAATGGTAGGAGATCTACATATCCGTATTGCCAAGCTTGCCTTCCACGCCAAGGAAAGTCCCATCCGGACACGGGACGGAGTCTTCAATCTTGTATCTTCGTAGTCTTGGAGTCCGGCGGATAATGATAGTCCGGCTGTCCGGACACCCCCTAGTCCAGGACTCCCTCAGTAGCCCCCGAACCAGGCTTCAATGACGATAAGTCCAGCGTGTTTATAGTATTTGGCGTTGCAAGGCGGGTTCTCCCTTCAAATTCCATGTACCTGCCGAACAGTGTCCAGCTTCATCTTGAATACTGTGTTCCTCGGCTTCTACGCCAAATAATGGCCTTCTTCCACGCGTCGCACGAATGCGAAAAGCCAGGGTGTCTTTTGCATTTCACCGCCTAATTGTGCGAGTCGTCCGCCTATAAAAGAGGCAAGAATCCAGATCCAAACCACACCATCTTCCTCCCGCGAATACTCATCGAAGCGCCTTTGACCTAGAAATCCATTCCATCATGGATCGTCGACGCGGCTCTTCTTCACGCGCTCCCAGCCCACCGCCGGGGAATTGGAGGAGGTGCTCTATTTCGCACAACGAGCTAGTGAAGCTCCAAACGGGGGGATTTCTCCCTCCGGCCTTCATGGTCCCAGTCCGGGCCGGACTGGTTACTTATCAAGGTGGGAGGCAGGCGGAGGACACTCCAAGCCCCAACAAGGGGGAGCGAGTATGCTTTGTCCCCTTTCTGATAATGGAACTTGGATTTCCAATACATTCGTTCCTCCGCGGGCTCCTGAAGTTCTACGGACTCCAGCTCCACCACCTCACGCCCGCTTCTGTCCTGCATATCGCGGGCTACGTAGCTCTTTGTGAGCTATTCCTGGGCATCGAGCCCCATTTTGCATTGTGGAAGAGGCTGTTTTGCCTCGTATCCCGTTCTCACGGGGGATCCATACATCAAGTGGGCGGTGCCGAAATATGGCGCATCGCCGGGACCGGGTACCTATCCGGTACTCCCAAGAAGGCATCCGAAGACTGGCCCTCGGAGTGGTTTTATATAGGAGACGCTCCGCTGCCAGACCCAGTCCGGATCGGCCTCCCGGAGTTTAGTGCTGCTCCCTTGAAGAAACACCTTAGCTGGCGCCCGCGGAGCCCCCGATTGGAGGAAGACAAGAGCGTCCATTACTTGATGGGCCGGATAAGATTAATGGCTCATTCCAGCTTGACCATGATCGGAGTCATGGCGACATGTATCAAGCGAGGGGTACAACCACTGCAATACAGAGGCCACCCCATGTGGGATTTCAACGGGGAAGACTATGCCACCCGGCACGGCCGCAAAGGGCCGGATTTGACCGAGGATCTGATAAAGATCCTGTCCAGCCTGTACAAGGGGGAGAAGGAGGACTTCCTTCGAACGAACCCTTTGAATGGGTTTTCCATGATCAACCCTAGAGGATGGGTAAGTGAACACCTTAAAGGGCTCAACCCATGCTTTCGAAGTTTAAGCTTCTTACATTATGTCTTCGGCGCAGGATCTACGCCGGACTGTGGAGGACATGGTGAGTCCTGCTCCGCAACCCGAGGATCTAGAAGGATCCCTGGATCCAGCCTCCGAAGAGGACCCGGACCTCGAGGTGGAGCTGATCGACGGGGTGTTTCACCAGCTTAGCATAGATAATGCCTTGGTTGCCATTACGGCGGACTACCCCGGACTAAGTCCGGCTTCCCAGGTGACCGTGACCGAAGTCCGGACACCATTATCTCTTCTCTGTCTATTTCTAACCCTCGCGAATGGCGGTATTTCGTAGGAAGTGCCTTTACGGCAGGAAGCCGAGCCCGCGGCGGCTGGCCAATAGAGGCCAATCCGGACCAGCAGGCGGAAAAGGAGCGCGGTGCGGACGGAAACGTCGCCGCAAAGGTATAGCTCGTATCTGAATTTTCAGAGCAACGTTCCGAGGAAACGTCAGAGTGCTCATGATCTTTGTAGGAGAAAAAGCGCTCGCCGGACTGCAAGTGCAGGAATTGCCGATCCGACCAACACCGGCCAGGCTCCAGCGCCCGGCCTGGAGGGGGAGGCAAGCGCAAGACGCGAGCCGGATCCTTCTCCAACGGAGGATATCGACAGACTGTCTGCCACCAAGTCTGAGGTGGAGAGCGCCATGAACCATAGGCGCCGCCGGACAGTTTTTCGTGAAGCGTGCTTTTCCCCTGAGGCATTGGATGCCTTTAACGCAGGGGACGCGCATCTCCGTGCCGCTCAAAATGGTTTTACCAGAGCCACGGAGCGGTATGTGAAAGACACACGGGTAAGGGAATTTCAATGGTTGTATATACCAGTAGCCCCCGAGACTTAAAGTAGTTATGCTAACTGATTTAAGGATCATTTGAAAATGCAGGCACTTACCGAGAAGAACGCCCAACTGTCTCGGGAGCTGCAAGATTGCAAGGCCCAACTTGAGGCCGCACTTGCTGCCGCAGGAGGAGACGCAAAGACCCCTCCTGGTAACACATTTTTATTAATAAATATAAGCGCTGTGCGGCGTGCGCGCGAGTCTAATAATGACATTGCAGGTACCGCCGGACAAGATCCGGACAGGCAAGCATTGCTGCGCCAGCTAAAGGCCGGCGAGAGTGTGCTGAATAGGGTTCAGCAGGAAAGGAACAAGCTCCAGGATGCCAACGCCAAGCTCGGAGAAGAGCTGAAAGGCACTCAGGCCGAGCTGTCCGGCTCCGTTAAGGAGAATCAGCGGCTTCGTCGCGGCATTTATAGTAAGTGCTTGAGCGAACTTTTTTGAAAAGAAGAGTTCGGCGAGGAAGTATTTTGACATGATATGTCTTGTAGGTATACTCACAGGTCGTCCTGCAGAGGAGATGCCCATATCAACGGGTGATCAACTTCCCGAACTGTTGCTGCTACTCGAACGAGTTCGGCAGGCAATGAGCGGCGTCGTTCAGGCTTTATGGCCATCCCTCACCCTACCCGAGGACCTTGGGGAGCTTGCGGAGAAGCTGCAGGGAGTGCGGCAGCGCTTCCGTTTGTGGAAGATTTCGGCTTGCTGTCAAGGTGCCAGGGAGGCTTGGGCCATGGTGAAGACGCGGTACAAGAAGGCGGATCCCAACCACATGGCCGAAGTTGGACCGGTGGGGCCCGACGGGAAGGAGATCCCTGTGAGTTTAGCATACAGCCAAGTAGAGTTGGCTGCCAAATTTTCCCAACGGGACTGTAAACTAGACAGCCTGTTAGATGGGATTGAGGAGGAATACAATCAATAAATTTGACAATGTATGTTATCCCTTTAAAGTGACATGTGAAATGCCTTCTAGCCGGATTGTAGATCGTTTGTCTTTGCCGACCTTTTCGCTTCAACCTCGGGACCCGAGAGTCCGGAGTGTATCCGAATACCTCTTTGGTTAAGAAACAACCATGGTATGCATGGAGACCAGGCGTAGGGTTCATTAGTGCTTTATCAGAAAAGTGCCCAACTAGTTATGTTATATTACATGGTTAGTAAGAAACATCTTCCAGGGAGAATAGTTCCGTTAAGGGTTCCTTTCCCTGGGAGGCATGCCCTAATGTGCATGCCCGGACTGCGAAAAAAGCAGAAAAACATCTGGGGGCAGATAAATAAGTAGGTAAAAAGTCATCTTTCAAGTCACCGACCGAATATTCCCTTAAGAACGCTAGCTTTCGGCTTCACCCAGTCTGAGGTACACATCCGGCTGACCCGGCAGTAACAATCGCAGAGGTGCTCCCTTTACCTCCTAGCCGAACAATCGGGAACGTAGGGGTAAGCACAGGAGCCAGGCAACCCAGCTTGGCCAAAACTTAAGTCATATCGATGCATATAATGGTGAGTAAAAGGTACATGTGGAAGCTTGACACATGTGTTGGGTATGAAACCCGTATAATTAAGCTTCTGTAAAAGAAGCCCCCAGGAATAATGAGTGCGGATGGCACATCATGCTTATGCAAAAAAGATGCGAAAATAGGCCCGTAAGGGCTTTTAAATAAAAAGGCATAAAAAGAGAAATGAAAGACAGCCGAAGTGTAAAAGTTTGGACTGGGGAAGGGGACGAACTCTTAGTCCGGCGCTAGGCATAGAATCGTCGAAGGTGGGCTGCGTTCCATGGGTTCGGCTCGAGTCGGTTATCTGATGCATTTCGTAGACAGTATGGTCCGCCGGTCAGGACTTGATCGATAATGAAGGGACCCTCCCATTTGGGCTTGAGCTTGTCCTTTTTCTTGTCCGGCAGGCGTAGAACTAGTTTGCCAACGTTGTAAGTCTTGGCCCGTACTTCTCTGCTTTGATATCTTCGGGCCTGCTGCTGAGAAAATGCGGAACGAGCCTTCGCGACGTCGCGTTCTTCCTCCAATGTGTCCAAGCTGTCCTGCTGATCAAGCTCGGCCTCTCTTTCCTCATACATGCGCACTCGAGGTGAGTCATGAATAATGTCACAGGGCAAGACTGCCTCTGCGCCGTATACCATAAAAAAATGGTGTGAATTCGGTAGTACGGTTAGGCGTTGTCCACAGCCCCAGAGTACGGAGTCGAGCTCCTCGACCCATTGTGTGTCGGATTTAGTAAGTGACCTTACTAGTCTGGGTTTGATGCCGCTCATTATTAGACCATTTGCTCTTTCCACTTGACCGTTGGTTTGAGGGTGATAGACTGAAGCGTAGTCGAGCTTGATGCCCATATTTTTGCACCATGACTTAACCTCGTCGGCTGTGAAGTTCGTGCCGTTGTCGGTGATGATGCTGTGGGGGACTCCGTAACGGTGTACCACCCCTGATATAAAGTCTATCACTGGTCCGGACTCTGCCGTTTTGACCGGTTTGGCCTCTATCCATTTGGTGAATTTATCCACCATGACCAATAGGTACCTTTGCTTGTGGGTTCCCCCTTTAAGGGGTCCAACCATGTCAAGCCCCCAGACCGCGAACGGCCAGGTAATGGGTATGGTTTTGAGGGCGGTGGGTGGCATATGGCTCTGATTAGCAAAGAGCTGACAACCAACGCATCGCTGGACCAAGTCCTGCACGTCTGCCCGGGCCGTCGGCCAATAAAATCCTGTACGGAATGCCTTTCCTACAAGGGCCCGGGCTGCTGCGTGGTGTCCGCCTAGTCCGGCATGAATTTCAGCCAGGAGGTTCCGCCCTTCTTCTTCGGAGATACACCTCTGAAGGACTCCGGTGGTACTTTTCTTATAAAGTTCTCCCTCATGGACCTTGTAGGCCTTCGATCGCCGGACTATGCAGCGGGCCTCATTTTGGTCTTCGGGAAGTTCCTGCCTAAGTAAGTAGGCTAGGAAAGGTTCTGTCCACGCGGCGATTACTGCCATTATGACATGGGCTGAGGGTGTTATGTCATCTGCCGAATCACCGGTTGGTGCGGTTTTCTCTGGTTTGTCACTACCGGGCTCCTCTTCCCATAGTACGGATGGCTTGAAGAGTCGTTCCAGGAAGATATTAGGAGGGACGGCATCACGCTTCGCACCGATGCGTCCCAGTAGGTCGGCCGCCTGGTTATTATCTCGAGCTATGTGATGGAATTCCAGTCCTTCAAACCGAGCTGACATTTTTAGGACAGCATTGCGATATGCTGCCATTTTCGGATCCTTGGCGTCAAAGTCTCCATTTATTTGGGATATTGCAAGGTTTGAATCCCCGCGCACCTCTAGGCGTTGAATGCCCATGGAGACTGCCATCCGGAGACCATGTAACAGGGCCTCGTATTCGGCTGCATTGTTGGAGTCCGTGTACATTATTTGAAGTACATACTGGACTGTATCTCCGGTTGGGGATGTCAGTACGACGCCAGCCCCTAGTCCGGCCAACATTTTGGAGCCGTCGAAATGCATAGTCTAGTTGGAGTATGCGCCGTACTCTTTAGGGAGTTCGGCTTCGGTCCATTCGGCGACGAAGTCAGCCAAAACTTGTGACTTTATAGCTTGTCGAGGTTTGTAAGTTATGTCGAATGGTAGGAGCTCAATGGCCCATTTTGCAATCCTGCCCGTTGCGTCGCGGTTATTTATAATGTCATTGAGTGGTACCTCAGAGGCCACTGTTATCGAACACTCTTGGAAGTAGTGCCAGAGCTTTCGGGACACCATGAACACCGCATATGCTAGCTTCTGATAGTGTGGGTTACGGGATTTGCAGGGGGTTAACACAGTGGATACATAATACACTGGTTTTTGAAGAGGAAATTTATGCCCTTCTGTCACTCGTTCGACGACGAGGACCGCGCTTACAACTTGATGCGTTGCTGCGATGTATAACAGCATTGGTTCGCCCAGGGCGGGCGCAGCCAGGACCGGATTTGTTGCCAATATGGCCTTTATTTCTTCGAGTCCGGCAGTGGCAGCAACCGTCCACTCAAAGTGTTCGGTGCGCCTGAGGAGGCGATAGAGGGGCAACGCTTTTTCTCCTAGATGGGAGATAAAGCGGCTTAAGGCTGCCACGCATCCTGTTAATTTTTGTATTTGTTTGAGGTCTTTTGGAATATCCAACTATGACAGAGCTCGGATTTTAGCCGGATTCGCTTCAATTCCTCTACCGGATACAATGAAGCCCAGCAGCTTTCCGGCTGGTACGCCGAAAACGCATTTTTCCGGATTCAGCTTGATGTCATATGCTCTGAGGTTGTCGAATGTGAGCCTCAAATCGTCTACTAAAGTTTCGACGTGTTTTGTTTTAACGACTACGTCGTCTACGTATGCCTCGACTGTTTTGCCGATCTGGGTGGCCAGACATGTTTGAATCATGCGCTGATATGTTGCGCCGGCATTTTTAAGTCCGAAGGGCATCATGTTGAAGCAGAATGATACATATGGAGTGATGAATGCCGTTGCGGCTTGGTCTGCTTCCGCCATCTTGATTTGATGATAGCCAGAGTATGCGTCCAGGAAGCACAACAAATCGTGCCCTGCTGTAGCATCGATAATTTGATCGATGCGGGGGAGAGGGAAGGGATCCTCTGGGCAAGCCTTATTGAGGTATTTAAAATTGACACAGAGGCGCCAGGATTTATCCTTCTTTGGTACCATCACCAGGTTTGCTAGCCAGTCCGGATGTTTGATATCTCTAATGAATCCGGCTTCCAATAGTTTGGCTAGCTCTTCTCCCATTGCCTGTCTTTTGGGTTCGGAAAATCGTCGAAGAGCCTGTTTGACTGGCTTAAATCCTTTTAGGATGTTTAGGCTGTGTTCTGCCAACCTGCGTGGGATTCCGGGCATGTCCGAAGGATGCCAGGCGAAGATATCACAATTTTCCCGAAGGAATTCGCGCAGTGCGATGTCTACTTCGGGGTTCAATTGTGCCCCGATGGAGGCCGTCTTTGTTGGGTCCATTGGATGGACCTGGAATTTTATTATCTCATCTGCTGGTTTGAAGGAGGTGGACTTGGATCTTTTATCGAGTATCACATCGTCCCTGTTCACCGTATAGCGCAGCGCGGTGAGTTCTTCTACCGCTAAGGCTTCGGATTGTGCCTCGAGGGCTAGTGCGGCTGTCTTGTTTTCGGCGCGGAGTGCTATGTCCGGATCACTAGCGAGAGTGATTATTCTGCTGGGCCCAGGCATTTTGAGCTTCATGTACCCGTAGTGAGGTACTTCTTGAAAAATTGTGAATGCCTCTCGTCCTAATATGGCGTGATACCCGCTGCTGAACGGGGCCACCTGGAATGTGACTTCTTCGGATCTGTAATTGTCCGGAGAGCCGAACACCACATCGAGTGTGATTTTTCCGGTGCAGCACGCTTCCCGGCTAGGGATTATTCCTCTAAAGTTTGTGCTACTTCGCTCAATACGGCTCCCATCTATTTCCATTTTTCGCAGGGTTTCCTCGTAAATGAGGTTTAGTCCGCTGCCGCCATCCATGAGGACTTTTGTCAGTCGAAAGCCGTCCACTATGGGACTGAGTACCAGTGCGGCTGGAGCTCTGGTTGTTTGGAATTTAGGCTCGTCGCTGGCGTTGAAGGTAATAGCTGTGTCGGTCCATGGATTTGTTGTTGCTACTTGGTAGACTTCGGCGAGTTCGCGGATTGTTCGCTTTCGCATATTGTTTGATGCGAAGGTCTCGAAGATTGTTGATACCGTGCTGGTATTGTTGGAGTGGTTTCCCGGAGCTAGAAGCTCTTCGCCACTTTTGGCCACCTGCCGTAATATCCAACATGCTCGAATGCTATGTGTTGGGACGGCCCCCTCTGTACTATGAAGCTTACAGGGTCCATTGAGCCATCCTTCCAGTACGGTTCCGTTTCCCTTATTGGGTTTTTGTTTTTTCGTTTTTGCATCTGGGGCCTGAGTGTAAGGCGCCCTTTTGCTGCGGACTGGGTTTGGGGCCGGATTATCCGAAAATTGATTTTCGGTTTTCCGGAAGCTCTCCATCGCACAATACTTCCGTACTATGGATGCCAGATCGGTGAAGCGCGTAATTTTGCGGCGATCAATGGCGTTGAGTATTCCCTTGTCCGTGCAGTTATTGCAGAAGATTGATATTGCGTTTTCCTCTCGGCAGTCCTTTATCCTGTCCATAACAAGGAGGAATCTGGCCCAGTAGTGATGTACTGTTTCAGCAGGCTCTTGCCGTATTAGAAATAGATCGCATATGTCTGGGCGGGTGGGTGGAATAAAATCCGGATCCCTGCCCATCTTGGGGCTCACAGGCCGAGGGGTTTCCGAATTCGGAAGCTCGGTTTGCTGGACACAATCCAGCGAGTCCGGGGAGATGCATGATTTTAAGTTCAATGCTCGATCGAAGTCCGTCCCTCCGCGGGGATCCGGCATGGAGGGTTCGGGAATCCGGACACAAATTGTTTTCAACACAGGCAAAGAGTTGCCGTATTGCTCCTCTACCACTGTGATGTGGTGGGTGGCCTGGGGAGAGTTAATCTCTCTCAGATTGGTTTTAAGCCCAATCTGGTTGTAGTCCGTAGAGACTCCCAGGGCAGCGATGCGATCCAAGAGCTCATTAACAGACGAGAGCTCTATTGGGTCCAACTGTTCGGCAGCTTTAGGGCTGACGCGAAGATTGCTTCTAACGACTTGCGAAGTCATTGTCGAAGCGGCGGCCGGACAGGCGGTCATAAGAAAACTACCAAGCCGGATAGTTTGGCCGGCGGCTAAGGCCCCTTCGGCGAAAACACCGTCTTTGAAGACGGGTGGAGGCATCCGCTCAATCGGTGACGACACAGAGGAACTCTCAATGAAAGCACCAATGTCGGTGTCAAAACCGGCGGATCTCGAGTAGGGGGTCCCGAACTGTGCGTCTAGGCGGATGGTAACAAGAGACGAGGGACACGATGTTTTTACCCAGGTTCGGGCCCTCTCGATGGAGGTAAAACCCTACGTCCTGCTTGATTAATATTGATGATATGGGTATTACAAGAGTGGATCTACCACGAGATCAAGGAGGCTAAACCCTAGAAGCTAGCCTATGGTATGATTGTTGTAATGTATGTTGTCCTACGGACAAAAGCCCTCCGGTTTATATAGACACCGGAGGAGGCTAGGGTTACACAGAGTCGGTTACAATGGTAGGAGATCTACATATCCGTATTGCCAAGCTTGCCTTCCACGCCAAGGAAAGTCCCATCCGGACACGGGACGGAGTCTTCAATCTTGTATCTTCGTAGTCTTGGAGTCCGGCGGATAATGATAGTCCGGCTATCCGGACACCCCCTAGTCCAGGACTCCCTCACCCGGGGTAGAGACATCTAGAAACCTGATCTACCATCAAGAATCCAAGAGCCAGAACCAAGTAGCACCAGCCAAGAGCAGACCCTCGCGAGGCTGTTCTTCCTTATATTGTTCATCATCAGCCCAAGAGGCAATCCACCACACCACACACTGGAGTAGGGTATTACACCACAATGGTGGCCTGAACCAGTATAAATCTCGTGTCTCTTGTGTTGTTCTGTTTCGTAGTTTAGATCCTAGCGATTCAGCGAGGAACAGGCTGGCAGAGTGTTGAATCTCCACGCGCACCCGAGAGTTCGAACCTCAAGGGTCTGCCGGAACCCGAAATCCGACAGTTGCTGCTCGCTGGATCACTGTTGCTGCTTACTAGAGCCGATCGATCGAGCCACCGGCTGTGCGAGACGTAGCCGGTTGGGTTGCCTCTGGATGAACAGTGGCAGTTGCTGCCGCGCCCGCGTACGTAGAACAAGCCAAGACATGGTGAGTCGACCTAGCCGGTTGGTTAGCTATGGATGAATAGTTCCCGATGGTGTTGGATGAATAGGACCCCGTCCATGCATAGGCGGTTCTCGCTGGATGAATAGGACCCCGAGGAGGCCCCCACACCCCAGGTAGTTGGGGTGGATGAACAGGCCCCCGTGGAGGCTGGATAAACAATAGTTAATGGTGGCTGGAGGAAGTTGACTGTGGATGAACAGTATTCGGTGGAGGCTAGAGGAAGACGATGGTGGATGAACAGTAGCCCGTGGAGTCCCGTTTTGCGATACGCCACATACCTCCTAATGAACTAGACGTTGCTTAAAACATAGGCGCTCAAAGAGAAGGTTGTTTCCTCCATTTTGTGTTATTCCAGACCCCTCCCGATGAACGGGACCCCATCTCAACCATAGGCGGTTGGCGAGAAATCTTTTTCCTCTGTTTTGTGGTATGCTAGATCCCGAGCCAGTGGGGGCTCAATGAACGGGACCCCGTTATGTCTGTTCCGTCCAAGACGGTTGGCTCCCGATGAACAGGACATCATTGCTGCCGTCTGTTGCCTCTCCGTGTACATGAGCCCTGGCTGATTGTATGTACATACATGGCCGTATTTTTTAGCATGGTTGTATGTATGTGTACATGATTTAGACGGGGCTTCCTGAACTGCTACCGTTCCTTACTCGGCCATGGTTCATTGTGGCAGAGAGACATTGACAAGTATGTACGTACACATTCGCAACCAGACAAACAACGATACGAACGCTTTGACTGGGTGGGTCCCAATTACTAGGGAGGATAAGGTGGCACTTCCTTACGTGCAAAGATATCTCTTGTGGGTCCTAGATGTCAGGGGGAGGAATCACTTTTTCCCCGTAACATGGAGGCAAATCCTTGCTGGCGAAGATGTACCTGATGGGTCCCAGCTGTCAGCCTCTCCATGTATATTCCTCTTCTGATGGTTGTTGTCTGTTGACTGCGTTTACGACACCGTACCGAGAGCACCAAGTTGGTGGACGATGGCGAGGCCTAAGAAGGAAACAACCAGGAGCTAGGGAAGAAGCAGGAGTGGTTGCCCACGGGGAGGGGAGTACAAGGGTTTACATGTTTCGCTGTGGTGTGAGGCTGCGGTCGCCGGAGAATAATAGGAAGTGTGGATGAGTAGAGGGATGGCATGGCGAGCGGTGTGAGTAGGGTGGGCTGGTGAGGCCTGCCTAGCAGCACAGCTGACCACGGGAGGCAGCAGCAGGTGGTCCCGTCGGCGTTGGTTTGGGCAGGTGGATCAAGAACATGAGAGATTGAAGAAGTAGCACATCCGTTGCATCAACATCCACTCACTGGTGCTATAATTCTTTGTTGACTAAGTTAACAAAGCCATGCGTATGTGTCAAGTTAGTAGGCCCACAAGTCAGCCTCCAAATCTGATGGCCTAGTTGTCATGGGGATGAATCATTATTTTTCACTTAATAAGGAGGAACTTCCTTCCTTGTGAATATATAGCTGGTGGGCCCTAGCTATGAGGGAAAGGAATCTTTTTTTCGCGTAATAAGGAGGCACTTGCTTGCATGCGGCCATGAACAATGGGTCCCTACTGTCAGTCTCTCAACGTACATCCCTCTTCCGATAGTTGTCATTTGTTGACCATGTTGACCATGCCATGCCGAGAGCACCAACGCGTTGGACGACGTCGAGGACGAGGAAGGGAATGACCAGAGGTAGTGAAGCCACACCAGTGGATGCCCATGCTGAGGGGAGTACAAGGGTTGACTAGTTCGATTGTGGTGTGAGGCCTTTGTCGCTAAAGAATACGGCAGGTGGGTGAGTAGAGGGATGGCCTGGCTAGTGGTGGGACTAGGAGGGGTGGTGAGGCCTGCACGGCAACATAGCCGGCCATGGGAGGTGGGAGCAGGCGGTCCCGCAGGCGCTGGATTGGGCGGTTGGAGCAAGAAGATCAGGGATTGAAGAAGCAACAGGTCCATTGGAGTGGCATCAAATGGTTACTTCTACTAGAATTGTCTGCTTTCTAATATATAATAACAGAAAATTCTTGCATACATGTCAACTTAATAGGCCAACAACTGAGCCTCCCAATCTGTGGTGGACAGCGTATAGCCCATTTGCTATATTTTTTAATAATTTACAGCTCATTTGCAAATACTTATGCAATTTATTGCAGTCCATTTTCTTTTTGTTGGTCGGGACCAGGGTTAGAAAAATAAATGAAAATTTTTGTATTTCTGTGGGGTCCAAACTATTTTAGTCACAAAATGTTGAGTTAGATTTAAAAGTAATTTCATAATATATTTAAATTAGGTTAAAATCCAGTGAAATTATAAATCTAAAAATGTGAAAAAGTAAGAAATTTGAAAGTAGAGTAATTGCCAATTTGTTGTGTGTTTTACATATTTACACCCCATTTCATATTACATTTAAGATTTGCAGCTGTATTGAAAGAGTTGTAGCCCAGCAGGGCGGATAAAAATAAGTTGGCCTGGGTTGGGTTAGCCTGGATTGGATATTCTTCAGGAAAAAGAAAACCGGGCTAACCATTTTCACAAAGAAAGAAATAGCTGGGAGTGGTCATATGGTAAACGTAAAATAGAAGCCTGGGCTAGACGGGCCACAACCCAGTTTATACCCAGCTCCATCTCAATAATAACAAAAAACTGCTCCGAGCTACTAGGCCCCAGGTGTCGGCCGCTCTTGTGCTGTTCTCTTGTCTATTGTCTATTTGCTGAAAATGCCGTGGGTCCTAGATGTCAGCAAACCACTAGGAGGAAGCATTTTCTTTTTTCCTTGTAACAATGAGGAACTTGCTTGCATACGGCCATGGACATGGTGGATCCCTACTGTCATCCTCTCCACATACAGTCATGTCCCGATTCCTCTGGTTTGTAGATTGTGTTGACAATGCCAGACGGTGGTGCCGCAGCGAGAGCACAAAGGCGCACTGAGAGCGATGGCGAGGCCTCGGATGGGAACGAAAAGGAGCCAGGGAAGATGCGCCAGTGAAGTCTCGAGCAAAGGGGAGTATATGGGTTGCCTGGTTCGGGTGCTGTAACGCCCCGAGACTGATGCTCTAGATGTCTTCCATTTATTTTAGTTGTTGCCATGTGTTTTCTATGTTTTTTGCATTATCATAATTGTTTTGCATATTTCTTTTCCCTATGTTGTTGCCATGATCATGATGGGTTTCATTATTATTTTTGCTTCTTGCATCATGTTCATCTTTTATTATATTGCATTGCGCCATCCTTGCTTTTTTCTATGCTTCATGATGTGTTATTGCCTATATCATTTTTGTTGCATTGCATCATGATCATCATGCCTTGGGTTGCATATTTAAGTTTTGTTATGTGTTCTTGTGTGAATCCTCTTCTTCTTATCTCCACCTCATTTCTTCACCATGCACATAGCAGCAGCCATTCATCAAGTTCACCCAAGTATCTATCCCATCCTAACTTCTCCTTTCTTCTTTATTCCATTTATTGTTTTCTTGTGACATTTTTCCTGTTCAGGAAAATGTTCAACATTTCCCTATAAATCCTATATGATGCCTACACTCACTCTCTCTGCAAAATTTTAGGTCGTTTGGACTTGTTTTGGTTGGGTTCAAAAATGGCTCAAGTTTAAATTTAATTCAAACTTGGATTATTTTTCTACCTCTAAAAATTGCCAAATCAACTTATTCAAATATTTCATAAATCCAGGAGTTCTGAGAGATGTTTATATCTCTCGTATTCCTTCCCAAAACCCTTGGCCTTTTCTCTTAAAATTTGTTTGTTTTGTTTATTCGAATAAACAGAAGTTTTAAGAGAAGGGAATGGTTTACCAGGAGCTCAGCCGCGGCCCAGTAATAGCAGCCGCAGCCCATCCTAGCCTCTCTCTCCTCCTCTGCTGGTAATTCCAGCTTGCCACGCTGGTCACCCGCTGAGCCCACCTGCAGCGACCGTTCCTCCCCCCTTTTCATTCTCCTCTCGCCACATCCCCCTCATAGTAAAAAAACGGGCCAATAGCTCCTGTGCGACGTTTTTCATGCGAATTGGAAGGAGTGCGATGTAGTTCGAATGAATGGCTGTGATGCGACGTCTTCGAAGCCAACAATAGCTCCAATGTGACATGGCTCTGTTTAACCGTGAAATGAAAAACATGAGGGGTTAGCGATTTGAGTTATGAAACGTGGGACCCACCAGTTACTTGCATGTGGGTAGGACCCACAACTTATCCACACAAGCATGTCCATGCTCATCAGCGTGCCTCGACCCGAGCTATCCACAAGCCCGAGCCAGCCCGCCCCCTCCATTGCTTGCCCTGCCCCTTTCCTTTCCCACCTTCTTCTTCCTCTCCTCCGGCAATGAAGTGGGCCGCCAGCGAGTGATGTCTAGCTCGACTTCGGCCACCCGCCAATCATGGACATAGTACGGTGCACTGTCGTTGACAAGATGCCCCAATTGCCCGCGCATGGAGCCGCATTTGACTTGTGAGGGAAGAAAATGGCAACCATGGGCGCGAGTTTGTGAAATGTTTGAGCAAGTCACAGCCGGGGCAGGTTAGAACTGTGTTCTTAACCAATCCTATGGTCTAATTTCTCCCGATTTCTTTCTTTTTTCCTCAAATTAGGGCGGCGGATCTGGGTGGTGGATCTAGGATTCATGCGCCGCCGGCCCCCTTTATTTCAGGTTCGGAAGAAATGTGGGCATTTTGAGTGGCTCGATGACTATGTTGAAAGGTTGAAATTGGAGGGATCAACCCTAACCGAAGAGCTCAATTTTTTTGGGGGGGGGGGCTTGCCATGGAACAAGCCCCCAATTTGGCGGACACAGCCGATCCGATGATGCACAGTGCAGAACTGAAGTGTGAATTGAAAAAAACGGCAAGCAACTAAAGCATCTGATCGATTTGAAGCAGCAAGCAAATATGATGGCTGGAGCATTTTATGGTTGTGTCATTGCTATGGGTTTATTTTACTTGATGTTCATCAATCGCTAGAATTTGTTAGAGTTTTAGTTAGTTAGTCAGCTAGTTTCAGGGGTGCCCAGTAGTTTGAGTTAGCCAGGGATCATTTGTTAGATGAAATTGAATTTGTGTGAAGCAAAACTTGCTTGAATTATTGTAATGATATTCTCAGGGGCCCTATTCAGTGTTCATGCTCTGTTTCCTCTATTTTTGTTCTTCAGTTAACAGAGTACACACCCAAATTCAGTTTCTAGTAAAAACAAAACTGGGCTGCCGAATAGATGTTGGGCCGTGAGAAAATGGGCCCTGAGAAAATAACCATGCCCAAATAGAGACCAGCCCATTGACAGAGTCCGGGATTAGGGGGTCCTCGGACAACCGGACTATATACTTTGGCCGGACTGTTGGACTATGAAGATACAAGATTGAAGACTTTGTCCCGTGTCCGGGTGGGACTCTCCTTTGTGTGGAAGGCATGCTTGGCAATTCGGATATGTAGATCTCCTTCTCTGTAATCGACTCTGTGTAACCCTAGCCCCCTTCGGTGTCTGTATAAACCGGAGGGTTCAGTCCGTAGGACAACAACAATCATAGTCATAGGCTACCTTCTAGGGTTTAGCCTCTATGATCTCGTGGTAGATCAACTCTTGTAATACTCATATCATCAAGATTAATCAAGCAGGAAGTAGGGTATTACCTCCATCGAGAGGGCTCGAACCTGGGTAAACATCCTGTCCCCGCCTCCTGTTACCATTAGCCTTAGATGCACAGTTCGGGACCCCCTACCCGAGATCCGCTCGTTTTGACACCGACATTGGTGCTTTCATTGAGAGTTCCACTGTGTCGTCACGATAAGGCTTGATGGCTCCTTCAATCATCTTCAACGATGCGGTCCAGGGTGAGGTTTTCCTCCCCGAACAGATCTTCGTATTCGGCGGCTTCGTACTGCGGGCCAACTCGCTTGGCCGTCTGGAGCAGATCGATAGCTACGCTCCTGACCATTAGGTCAGGTTTGGAAGCTTAAACTATACTGCCGACATCCGTGGAGACTTGATCTTCGACGGATTCGAGCCCATGATGGGTGCACTGAACAGCCACGATGAGCATGACTTAGATCTGCCATCAGACAGTGTTCAGGAGATCGCGCCTATGGCCGCTGCAGCCCTCAATCCAGAGCAGATCGTGCCATCCGAGGACGGGTGGATGTACCCCGCCATGGAGGCCGCACACTCAGTGGCGATAGAGCCGAACACTGACTTCACCTCTTATGAGGCCGGTGTCATCGGACCCTCGGACTCGTCTCCGGCCACAGGCTCTGAACCGTGTGCGTCCGTGCCTATCGATCTGACTAGGCACCGATCAGGGAATTTACCGCCACGGATATCTTTCAACACTCGCCCTTGGGTGACGTGCTATATTCATTAAAGTCTCTCTCTTTGTCAGGAGACTCTCGGCCGAACTATATCCGGCTTGAATGGGAAGCGGACGATGAAGAAATTCGTTCCCCACCCACCACCCGCTTGATAGCCACTGTCGGCGACTTAATCGACACAGTTGACTTCGACTCCGAAGACATCGATGGTATGTACGACGATGCAGGAGAAGAACAGGAACTACCGCCCACAGGGCACTGGACTGCCACCTCATCATATGATATATATATATATATATATATATATATATATATATATATATATATATATATGCTGGATACGCCAAAAGAAGGCGATGGCGATGATGCAATGGAGGATAATCCCCTCGAGAAGCCACCAAAGCGACGACGTAGGCGCCGCTCTAAATCCCGCCACAGTAAAAATAGCGATAACAGCGCAAGAAAGAATAATACCCCGGTCAACTCCAAAGGAAACGACGACCCCATGGACCAAGCGATAGAGCAGGACAAGCCAGGGGATGGTGAACATATTCCGGAGCCGACGTCCGATGACGCTGATCCCCATGGTAAAATTCAGCAACCTGTCTTTGGAGAGGAGAACAGTCCGGACGATGATGCACTCACCATCCCAAAAAATACCTGGAACAAGAGAACGTCCATAGAAGGCTTATTGCCACCACGAGGAGCTTGAAGAAGCAGAAGCAAAGGCTTAAAGCCGCGCAGGATATGCTCAACCGCAGATGGGACAAACTGCTCGACACTGAAGAAAAAGACGGTGGCGATCGCCACACAAAGAGCTACCCAAAGCGCAAGCTGCTACCCGAATTCGACAACAAGGCCATAGAGCCCATTCAGTCGAAAAATAAAATGGTCGATCAGCCAGACCGACCACCCCGTGGCCGTGACAGGGCGGCTAATGACGCCGCACACAAGTCAGCACACAATTTACATGAGGTCCTGGACAAAAAATCCGGTATGGCCAAGTCCATCTATGGATCTGGGAAGCGTGCTCCGGCACAGGATCACAGCCACCAAAACGATCATATGGATCGAATACCAGCTCGGAATCAACACCGAACACAACAACCGTCGACAGCATGCCATGATACACCCAAATACAGGGGTGCCGTGCACCCCCTGTGCTTCATCGATGAGGTGCTGGATCATGAATTTCCAGAAGGATTTAAACCCGTGAATATAGAGCCATACGACGGAACGACAGACCCTGGGGTCTGGATTGAGGACTTTATCCTTCACATCCACATGGCTCGTGGAGATGATCTCCATGCCATAAAATACCTGCCCCTCAAGTTGAAAGGACTATCTCAGCACTGGTTGAAAAGTCTCCCCGAAAACTCAATTGGAAGTTAGGAGGAACTTGATGATGCTTTTAGGGCCAATTTTCAAGGGACCTATGTCGACCTCCAGATGCACACGATTTAAGTCACATAATTCAACAACCCAGAGAGTCAGCCCGAAAGCTTTGTAACAGGTTTCTCACTAAGAAGAATCAAATCGTCGACTGCCCAGATGCCGAAACCTTAGCGGCTTTCAAGCACAGTGTCCGGGATGAATGGCTTGCCAGACACCTCGGACAGGAAAAGCCGAGGACAATGGCAGCCCTAACAAGCCTTATGACCCGCTTTTGCGCGGGCGAGGACAGTTGGTTGTCCCGTAACGGCACCAGCGACCCAGGCACATCCGAAGTCAGGGATGGCAATGGGAAGCCACGATGCAATAAAAACAAGCGTCGAAACAATGAAGACAGCCCAGATAACACGGCGGTCAATGCCGGATTCAGGGGCTCTCGACCTGGTCAACGGAAAAGCCATTTAAAGGCAACAGAGATGGACCGTCTAGCCTAAATAAGATTCTAGACTAATTATGTCAGATTCATGGCACCCATGAAAAACCTTCAAATGACACCCACAGAGAATGCTGGGTTTTCAAGAAGGCCGGCAAGCTAAACGCCAATCACAAAGGGAGGGCGACGCCAAGTGAAGACGAGGATGAGGCTCGCCAGCCGAACATTGGGGGACAGAAAAAATTCCCACCAGAAGTCAAAACAGTGAATATGATTTATGCAACTCACATACCAAAGAGAAGGCGCAAACACAGACTCCGAGATGTATACACTATAGAGCCCGTCGCCCCCAAGTTCAATCCTTGGTCGGCCTACCCGATCATCCGACTAGTATCCGGCACGGAGGATCGGCTGCCTTGGTGCTTGACCCAATAATTGAGGGATACCATCTGACCCGATTCCTTATGGATGGAGGCAGTAGTCTTAATCTGATATATCAGGACACTGTCCGCAAAATGGGGATAGACCCGTCAAGAATCAGCTAAAGTAATACTACCTTTAACCGAGTAATACCAGGCCTAGAGGCCCGCTGCACGGGCTCTCTAGTACTAGAGGTTGTATTCGGTTCTCCCGACAACTTCAGAAGCGAAGAATTAACCTTCGACATCGCTCCATTCCGAAGCGGCTATCACGCACTTCTTGGAAGAACGGATTTTGCTCGTTTTAATGAAGTACTGCACTATGCTTATCTTAAACTTAAGATGCCCGGTCCATGAGGCGTCATCACAGTTAGCAGAAATACAGAGCGTTCCTTACGTGCGGAAGAATATGTGGCGGCTCTAGCAGCCGAACACTGAACAGCCTCTCCAACCAGAATAAATGATCGGTTGTCAAGACCACGGACACGGTTAGACGAGTCCGGCGCACCACCAGTTGTAACAGCATAGATAAACCTGAGCTTGGGACGATGGATATACCCCCATAGGTGGCGCTAGGGGCTGCCAGCATGTAAAAAAGCCCATAGTTCGGCATGACCTTATTAATACAATAACAGATTGCATTTTCATGGTTCGTTCAGGATAACCAACTTTTTGCACAAAGTCTTTCACCTGGGTTTTTCCTTTTTACAGATGATCATCGTGCTACACCCTTCCTGGATACGGCACAATAGAGACAAAGGCACAGACGTGCAGCAGGGCCCCGCTCAAAGGCTTCTTTTTAGATTAAGATCCTGCGTAAACCTTTTTTAATGTCTCTTATTGCTTCATACCTTCCGGACACTTAACACAACCGGGATGGATACTGGGGTTATTGGCATTTTGTCATGCCAGACTAATGCATGTACCTGGAAACTCAGGGCTCATTATCGAGGGTGTTACCCAGCCCAGTATATGTTGTAAAGTCCGAATACCTTAGGGAGTGTTCGGCGTCGCGAGTTTGGTCTTATATGCTTCAGCTCTGAATCATGTCTTTGGTCAATAGTTGGGTTTGCCCGGCTCCCGGTTTTTCTACCTTACGTTCTGCTCTATCGGCTTAGGTGGCACCGGGAGAACTATTGCGATTGTGCCCTGGTTCATTTGGATGAGCACCTCAGTAGAGAAAGCCGAAAACTGACTGTCATGATATAGCGCGAGACTGGTCAACCACTCGATGACTCAGCGGAATCTTTGCGATTTCTCCACATTAACGAAGGACCAGTTTCCCAGTCACGTACGTACACGCACCGTATTCGGATGAATGCGGAAGTACCAGGGGCTATATAGTAGCCCCACCGTCAAACTCCTATGGCTAAGTGAAAGTGTTAACGCTATATAGTCTGATTGCCTGGTTCACCACGCTATCACCTCCTTAACGGACCAACATGTTGGATCAAGTGTGGTTACGCGCTTTTTTGGAACACCCCCGCATTATATGTGTGGGGGCCGAAGCCGACGACTCCAAACTTTCAGGTTATATACATACATAAACGGTCGCACAGGAGGCACTATAATACTTTCGGGGAAAAGTATAAACACAGCCTTTATAATCAAAATAGCATTGTTTTTACAATTCAGATACATGTCACTCGAACATGGTACTCTTCGAGCACTGAGCTTCTATTAAGTAGGCGCCTTCTAGGACTTCTTCAAAGTAGTGCTCGGCCGGGTCCTGGCCTCCCGCCGGAACCCGGGTTGCAATAGCGGTGGCCTCCATCCTTGCCCAATATGTTTTAACATGGGCAAGAGCCATCCGCGCACCCTCTATGCACACCGACCTCTTTACAGCGTCAATATGCAACACAGCGCCAAGGAATTGTTGCACTAAACCAAAATAGTTGTTTGGCCTTGGTCCCTTCGGCCAAAGATAATCCACGACAGACCTCATAGCAAACCCGGACAACCTATGCAGCTCGGCCCATGCGGCCATCTTTTCAATCAACGGCAGCGGGCGCGTTGGGGCACTGAACTGCGACCAGAACAACCTTTCCACCTCATGATCTTTCTGATCCTTGAAAATCTCAATCGCATCAGCAGCACTCTTTGCCAAGTCCGCATACGCGTATGCAGCACTCCATAAGTGATCCAGAGGGGCATACTTTGGATCTCTGAACTTCATCTGCAACAAAAAGGGCCTCCCAGCCGTGATATCTCCGGCTTCACGAAGCTCCTCCCGCATCCCTCTAATTTCAGAGCGAGTTTTCTTGGCTGCCTCCAAAGCCTTCTTCAGGTCAGCCTCTTTCGCTTGGCTTTCCTTTTCAAGGAGCTCATAGCGGCCGGTGACACCTTTCAGCTGAACAGCCATCTTGGCTATCTTATCTTCGCTCTAGTGATGAGAAGCCTGTTTGCCTTTTAACTCTTCGGCCGCCTTTAGGGCAGCCGCATCACTTCTCCTGGCTTGTTCCTTGGATCGCGCAAGCTCCGCCTGAAGGGTCTCCACGGCAGCAGCTCCATCTGAAGTAAGAGCATATTATAGATACTAGCATCATGCTCCTCTTAATATTTGCTGACAAGCCAAAAATACATACCCTGGGCCTCGTCAAGCCGCTTGTTCACAAGCGAGATGTCGGCGTCCACCACATCAAGCTGCCGCTTCAGTTCGGCAAAATCAGCAGTCCGATCAGTCACCGGACTCTCAGCCACCTACACATAAATGCAGCATGATCATTACCTGGGACTATGATCGTCTGTTTTCCGCCCCTGGACGGCAACCAGAGTCTCAGGGGCTACTATCTATATAGAGCACACCTAGCGTGTGCGGTACCCTAAAAAATAAGTAAATCATTTTGCATACCTCAAAGCCTCTTAGCAGGCTCGTAAAAGCTTCAGTCAACCCGCTTTTGGTGGATGAAATCCTCTCAACCACCGTACCCATTAGGGTACGATGCGCCTCAGAGATAGCCGCTTGCTCCAGAAGACCCATCAGTGTATCCGGCTGTGCACCGGACGATCCCGGACTCTTTCTGTTGCTCTCCTTTGGAGCCGAATACTCCGGACTTCAGTCGGCCAAAGAGTTAACTTCTGGCCTTGGCGGATCAGGAGAAATCCTCTGTGACGACACCTCAGGGTCGTCCACCCCATGAGGCAAGGAGGCAGGAGGAGGCGTCTCGCTCTCCATCATCTCTGGATGAAGATCCCCCGAAGACGAACTCTGTTGAGAAGGGCTGCGAGACGGACTACATGATATATGTCTTGGTTATTATTCTCAGAGATGAAGCAGGATATATTTACTAAATTACTTTTTGATCCACTTACAGCTCGGTTGAAGGCTGGCACCCTTGCGGGCACTGTGCGGTAAGGACGCCCTTCGGGGCAGGGCCCCTGGTGAAGACCTCTTCCCTCGTTTGGAAGCCTCCGTTTCTAAGTCTTCAGGGGAGGCCCTTTCCTTCCCATGAGGAGGGGGGATTTTAGATTCACCTCCAAGATTATCCTCCTTCGCGGAGGCACTTACTCCCCTAGTTTTGATGTGTAATGTATGAAGCCCGCCTGTGGCTTCTCTATTCCTCCCCTCATCTTCTCCTGATGGCACCTGATATGGTGCGCGCTCAAGCATCCTAGTTAATAAAGGATCCGGCAAGCCTTCAGGAAGGGGGGCCGAACACCTGATCCTCTCCGCCTTTCTTATCCAGCCCTGGCCGAGAGCAATGTTTCAGCATGATGTTGTAACAAATATAAAGGACGACATGTTTGATCGCGGAATTACTTACTTGGGCATCCGGACGGTTGTAGTTGAGACCCGCATCCTCGATGGTGTCCGCACACTTTATTCGTGATCCGTAGAACAATCCATACATCCCTTCGAGCGTCATGCTGAAAAGTTGTTGAATAGTTTGCAGTCCTTCTGGGTTGAACTCCCACATACGGAGAGATCGACGTTGGCATGGCAGGCCCCAATGAACTAGCATTACTTGCATTACCTTGACGAGACTGATATCCCTCTCGAGGAGATCTTAGATGCGTCTTTGCAATGTGATCACGTCATTAACTGGCCCCCAATCCAGCCCCTTGTTGACCCATGACGCCAGTTGAGGCGGAGGGCCTGGGCGGAAGACAGGGGGCCGCCCGCTTGGTACCTCGGGGAGTTGTGATGTAAAACCACTCCCGTTACCATAAATCGGACACCTCCGGGAAGGAACCCTTTGGCCACGGGGCATCGGCGCCTTTGCTTATCGTGGCACCTCCGCACTCTGCGTGTCACCCATCGATCATCTTCAGCTTCACATTGAAGGTTTTGAGCCATAGGCCGAAGTGTGGGGTGATTCAGAGGAAGGCCTCACACACGACGATAAACGACGAGATGTGAAGGATGGAATCTGGGGCTAGGTCATGGAAATCTAACCCGTAATAGAACATGAGTCCTCTCACAAAGGGATCAAGACTAAAACCTAGCCCTCGGAGGAGGTGGGAAGCAAATACGACACTCTCGTTGGGTTCCGGAGTGGGGATGACCTGCCTTTGAGCAGGCAGCCTGTGCGGGATTTCGGCGGTGAGATACCTGGCCTCCCTAAGCTTCTTGATGTCCTCCTCTGTGACACAGGAGGCCATCCACCGGCCTTGAAGGTTGGATCCGGACATGGTTGAAGGTCCCAAGCTCTTAGCTTGAGCCTTGGGTATTGGAACTCTAGGTGGGGGAAGGGAAGGATCGAGCGTGGGAAGAAAAGAACTGGGCTTGGCCCCTTTATAAAGAGGACGAATATCATGCATCCCCCGCGTGGCCGTTTGGAACTTGCCTAAAATCGAGGAGTCATATTAACAAGCGCGGTTGCGTTACCCACACCTGTATTGATGAGAATCCCGCGATAAGGGGAACATGATCTCTGCTTCGACAAGACGTGCCAATAGAACCGCCTCGCAACATGTGCAGTGGCTGGTTGAGAAAAAGGGTTCAAATAATGACCGGGCTGTGGCGTGATGTCACGCTATGAAAAGTTGTTAGCAGATTGGATTTGTGGAATATTGTGCTATCTGCTGTGGTATGTGCAATTTGTTTTGCAGAGCCGGACATGATCCTTGTGTTCAAAATCTTCTATGAATTATTCGGAGAAGGAACCTGCCTTCAATGTCGAAGACAATCTGCACGCGGGACTCATCGTCATTGAAGCCTGGTTCAGGGGCTACTGAGGGAGTCCGGGATTAGGGGGTTCTCGGACAGCCGGACTATATACTTTGTCCGGACTATTGGACTATGAAGATACAGGATTGAAGACTTCGTCCCGTGTCCGGGTGGGACTCTCCTTTGCGTGGAAGGCAAGCTTGGCAATTCAGATATGTAGATCTCCTTCTCTGTAATCGACTCTGTGTAACCCTAGCCCCCTCCGATGTCTATACAACCCGGAGGGTTTAGTCCGTAGGACAACAACAATCATAATCATAGGCTAGCTTCTAGGTTTTAGCCTCAACGATCTCGTGGTAGATCAACTCTTGTAATAGTCATATCATCATGATCAATCAAGTAGGAAGTAGGGTATTACCTCCATCGAGAGGGCCCGAACCTGGGTAAACATTGTGTCCCCCGCCTCCTGTTACCATTAGCCTTAGACGCATAGTTCGGGACCCCCTACCCGAGATCTGCCAGTTTTGACACCAACACCCACCCACATAGGGGCACCAGCCCACCTCTAACTTTGGCAAATAAAATGTTACTTGTTTTTACTTTGGCCTTTTTCTTCCACTAAATTTTGTGATGGATCATTTTTTGATGCAGTAAAACTAAATGTTAATTGTTTTTATGCATGTCTACGGTTCCATGAACTAAATGAGTTGCATGCTTGCATGAAGTAAATTAGTTTGCATTTCCTAGTTGCATGTCCATAGTGGGTTTGCATGGGGCTCCTAGTTGCATGTCCATGGTTTGGCCAATATTTTGAAGATGGTGTGTGTGGTGATTGGGGTGTAGCATCCCGAGCTCATAGCAACCCATAGCAATACACAAATATTAAGGAAGAACAACCCATAGCAATCTACAAATAATAGCACGAAACACACAATATATATAGTAGCATAACGATTGCAACCCATCGTTCCACGATAGCCTTACAACTCCATGATAGCCTTACAACTTAAAATACTAATACAACTTAACAATAGTAGCATAACGATTACAACTTAAAAAACTAATGCAATAGATATATAGCAAGCTAGATAGATCGGGGGGCACCAAATGCGGGTTCTTCTTCTCCTCTTCCTCCGGGTGAACAATGCCACCTCGCTCCTCCGGGCGCCGCCCTTCACTCCTCCCTGTTGTTGATGGGGTACGGGAGCCTGTGCACAACGCCGTTGTTGGGGAAGATGCTATTGAAGTAGGTGCAGATATTATAGGTGGTGAAAGCTATGAACTCACAACCAACCCAATACGCTCGCCCGAGGAGATGGAAAGCATCGAAAGGGTTAGTGAACGTGGCGAGGAGCCCAACCACAACGCCGTTGTGGTTGACCTCCTCAAGATGGTACATCCGAGGAGAGCTGCGGGGGAGGTGGCGGAAGCCGGCCGCAAGGAAGAACTCCGTTAACTCCCTTGCGCCCCTCCACTTGGAGATCGGCCAAACCCTAAGGGTTCTCTCTACATACACTCCGGTTGGGTAGAGCCTTTCCGGCACAGTTGGGGGGAAAGCGGTAGGTGGGGGCATCGTACTTCATGGTGGCGGGGTGGCTCGAGGGCTTGATCGGGTTTGATGGAGAAGGAGGAGGGCAGAGGACGCAGAGGATGGGATATGATGGATGAGGGGGCAGAGGACGATGATAGTGCCCGGCTTAAATAGCCTAAGTGCGACGTGGTTTCACCCCGTAGAAACCCTAGAATTAATGGGCGGGCAGCGTTTGGTGGGCCCACATGAAAGTGTGTACACGAGCATGGGAAACGGGCTGCGACGCTTCTGTGCCACTGGTCGCGGGTCAAGGGGGACGGGCTCACGCATGCGTCTGTGTCGTCGTGGGTCAAGGGGACACGCCTGCCCCGGGTTCTCTGCGTGTGCCGCCCGTGCATGCATGCCGTAGCCCATTACTTTTCCCATCTTGCTAGGTCCTGGCTAGAGGGCAACGTTCGATCGATGGGAGACGTGAAAATAATGGACACCTTATTTTGCCCATCTTGTAAAGGGCAGCACGTCGTTTGAACTGCATCAATAATCATGCCAGTATTATGTCGTTCGAAGAGGAGCACGCCATGCACCGCACGCCATGCACCGTTGGATTTTTGGTTGTTTTCATCGGGGTCTGGCTACTGCATTGTGGCCGGGTAAATGCTTTGATACGATGCTGCACCAGTGCTAATGGTAGGCATGCGACAGCTTACTGTGTCGATAGGGGTGGCAGAGCAGGGCTACATCGAGGGCAGGCATGCATGCAAATGCACGGGCGCAGTTCTGCGGGTGGGCATGCATGCCACGGGTAGGCACGGGCACGCATGCAACGATAGAAAGGGCATTGCGTAGGCTTGGTCCATGCACCGCGTCAACTCGTGTTGTTCGATTCAAATGAACGGTCCTGATTCCCCAACGAGAGAGGCTGATCCAAAACCCACTGATTCAACCAATCAGCGCGTCTCATGCGGATCGATGCACACTGTAGCTAACCCTAGCGCCTGATCTCAACCGTCCACGCACAACGATCGACGACCCAGTAGTGTGCGGGGTTTTGCGGGGTTTTGAGAGGTTTTGAGGGTTTTGACTGATCAGGGTTGAGCATAACTAACTCAAAAAAAGCAAAAAAATATAAAACTTGCGCACATAGTCTTATTATGTCGTATAGTAACAAGAAAAAATATAAATATGGTTTACATACATTTTTACGAAAAATCTTTCACTAAATTGTCATTCGAACAATGTAGTATGGAGTTCAAGGGAGAGAGTAGTGGGCACCCGAGATTAGGTGGGGTTTTGAAAATGGAAAGTGTGAAAACCTCACCAAAACTTCATTTTGGATTGACTAAGAAAGATCTTAACTTACTTTTCTCATTTTCATGTTTTAAACTTGTTTTATATATAATTTTCTATTAAACCTTGTTTTTTCAAAAAGAAAAGAAAATAATAGAAAATTAATTCAATAAATAGTGAGACTTTAGATTTACACTATATAGGTAGAATACATGTGTAGAAAAATTATTTGGCTGGTTTAGACAAGGTGCCAAAAAAACTTGCTTAAATATGAGGCCGTTTACCATACCTTTGTTGGTTATTTGAAACACACTTTTCATGACTATGAGTTCAACTTACCAAAAGGGCTCGGATTGATCAGCAAGCAAACATATTTCAGTTGAGGTACTTTAGATAGCATTAAAACATCAATACCCCATCCCTAATTCAAATTTGAGACAAATTTGAATCCAAATTTGAATTTAAAACAATGACACAAATATTATCTATTATTTTATTTGGCTGGTTTAGACAAGGTACCAACAAACAAGTTCGAATAGAAATACGGGGATACATAGTGACTACTAGTACGCACCAAGTTACAAATATTATTACATGCCACAAATTTTCAAACTGTTCTCTGTTCTACCTCTTCCTACCACGTCATGTTCCCTTGTTCGCCTTAGCACTTCTTGTTTTTGGTTCTACTACACACACAAGTTCACTGATCATCTTGGTTTTCTTCACTGGTCTTTCCAACACCTCGCCAACACCCTCAAGATCAGTGTCTTCAGTCTGAATGTTGACAGCATTTTCAGTTTCTTCGGTGTGTACCTCACCATGGGTTTCTTCAATTTGAACCTCGATAGGCTCAGGTTCAGTTTCAACCTCGAGAGCAGTTTCTACAGTCTGAATGCTGACTGCAATTTCAGTTTCTTCGGTGTGCACCTCCACATCAGTTTCTTCAATCTGAATGTTGACTGCAAAAGGATTTTCTTTAGTCTGCTCAGGCTCAGGCACACTTCTCTTCTTTTTACAGCCATTGGCTCTTGCTTTTTTTGTTGGCCAACACTATTCAACAACAAGGGGTTGACTTGCTCGCTTCCTCCTGGCCATTGGAAATTGTTATAGATATAGTAATTGGAAAAAAGCACCAAATCAAAACACAGACAAATAAACAAGAACATACTTTGGCTTATCAGGAGTGTAACGGCATTTGACAGATCCCACTCTGTGCCCAAGTTCTTGGCACAACTTGCATGTGTTTTTGTTACCTTTTTGGGCCCTTTTTGGCTTTCCATCTTTCTTTCCCTTCTTACTACTCCCACCTTTCTCAAACCATGCCTTGAATCTACTCTGTTTAGGCCTACCAACCTTTCTTTTCATCAAGGGAGGACACATGGAAAATTCAATCTCCACTTCAGGCCACTGAGACTGATCTGTAAGTGCTAGAATTGGAGTAGCATATGCAGCTTTGAATCTTGCTACCGAATAATATTCATGCAAATATGGGTGCATATTTATCTTTGGTTGGGATGCTAAGAAAAGAATGGCATGCTCACATGGTTTACCAGTGTGTTGCCACTTGAGGCAAGTGCAATCATGCAATTCAGTGTTAACAACATGTCTCCTTCCAATTTTGTTATCTCTAACTTCAGCACCCCAAGGTGAAGATTTTTCAACAAACAAATGTGAAAGACATCTGCTCCTATTGACCACATGTTGTACCACTGCTGAAATCTTATCACCTTGTAGACAATCAGCTATCCTTCTTCTCAATTCCCACATCCGCATGAGCATGATCCTGATTTGGTCAACCATGTCATGCACAGGCAAATCTTTTAACTCCTTCACTTTGTTGTTGAAACTCTCTGCCAAATTGTTGTTGATGTGGTCACACTTGATGGCAGTTTTGAATGTTGACTTGTACCATAACAAAGAATGGTAGGTGTTCAGCCATGGACCAAACTCATCGCATGCTGCCATTATCTTATCAAGATGATATTTGCGTGTCTGTCTAGTGTAAGATCTTGTTGCTGGCCACATGCGCCCAAATTCTTCTCCTCTAATTTTTTTGATCAAATTCATCCACAAATGACCGAAGCACTCCCTCTGCTCATCATGTAGGAAAACATTTTCATTGAATTTTCCAGCCCCTTACATGCATCTGTGTGTATAGCCAAAGGTGACACTGGCCCTAGGCATCTTTTCAACTGGATCATGAACCATGTCCATGAAGCCTCTGTTTCTGACTAAAACAAGCCAATAGCAATAGGAAACATCCAGTTGTGTCCATCTAGAGCATTGCATGCTGCCAACTGACCATTCCACTTGCCTGTAAAAAATGATGAGTCTATGCTCAAATATGGACGGCACCCTGCTTTGAAGCCACCGATGCAAGGCTTCAAAGCCATAAAAAACATATAAAATTTCCCAATCACCATATAAAATTTTCATTGCCCTTTGTTTTGCCTTCCACACTGTGGTATATTTCAGTTTAATGAGGTACATCTTTTCCAAGCCTACTTTGAGTTTCTTGGCAGTAGTGTTTGGTGTTTTGTCTAAAATTGGGGTGATCTTTTTTGCAACCCAAAGTTGTGATGTCATGGTTGATACTCTTTGTGAACTTGTAATACAAGTATGTTGATTGGGGATTTGGTTAACCCTGACAGTACTTCCATTAGGTTGCAGTTTAGAAAATATGTACCACTTGCAAGGCTTGACACTACCATCAAATCCTCTGCACCTCGCATAAAACTTCTTTATATCAGTCCAAACAGTCTTGGCATCAAACTCATGTTTCACTGCAGAAGTCTTGAAACACATCCTAAACTCCTTCATGCTTGGGAACAACTTGCGTACTTCAATGACAGGGCTTTCTTTGTCATACACATGCACCAGCTCATCATCATGTGCATCATCTACTTCATCTGCAGCTTGTTCCATCAACTGTCCATCTACATCTTCATCAGCATTAGCAGGCAAACTAGATTCGCCCCTCTCCTGCTTATCTCTGTCATCGACTGGAATGCCAAAAAGTTTGGCCATCTCAATGTTAGGCATTGGTGCAATGACCAAATCAGCAGGCTCATCTAATTCAACTACATTCCATTCAACAGTTGCTGCAGTTTCAGTTTTAGTTCCAGTCACCTATCCCTCTTCGGCTATTAAAGTAAGTTCAGTACACATGGGAATCAATGGCCTATGTGTAGCCCAATCATCATCTACCATCTGCGCAGCCAATTGTGATGGCACATATCCAACCTTCGAAAAAAATATTCAGATCAACAAGCTCAGCAAAAGAATTAGCCCGTTTGCTTGTCCAACCATTTTTCCGGTCAATTTCTTCAACAATTTGTTCACCATCTTCTATTCTCACATACTCTCCTTTCCAATTATCAAACCGCAACAGTGATACTTCTTGCTCTGGACCCCAAACAATATGCTCCCCAATTTTTTCCACCCATTTTGTTCACCGCCTTCTCTCCCATGTTCTGTAGAACTTGTGGATCAATCTCTGTAAACTCAACCTCCCATTTAACAATTGTGTCTCTCTCAATGTTCTGAATGTTACCATTAACTAATTTTGCCTTTGATGGAATGAAATTAACCGTCAATTCGAAGGTCCGAGCGGCAGTATCCCCTCTGTTAATGGCGGACAGTGTGAGCCCGTGAGAAAGAGCAGACGAGGCCCTAATTGCATGCAAAATTGGATTGGAGAGAGGCGCATTACCTATTCGAACTTGAATCTGGCGACTCCATCTCAGTATGCCCACGGGCTCCCCTCACAACCTATCGATTCAACAAGCGAAAACAGAGGAAACGAGCTGAGATCAACGGGCCCGAGAGAGGAACGGGAGGGCGACTAGGGTTCTCACTCACCATTTTCTGAGGACGAAGGCTCCGCCGCCGTTGAGAACGAGGGCTCCGCCGCCTCCATCGAGAACGCAAGATCCGCCGCCACCGAAGAAGAAGGGGGGCAGAGTGGCAGGCCCGGCACGGTCGGGCGGCAGGGCACGGTCAGCTGTTTTGAGGAGATATTAAATTGGACCCACATGTCCTAACATAAATGGGCTTGGTTGGCGACCAATTGAACCACATTTAACACCCCATGTGCCCCTGGGCTATTTACAGGCTCAAATGTGTCACATCACAACCATTCATTCCAACAACGTCGCACTCTTTCCAATTCACATCAAAGATGTCGCACAGGAGCTATTGGCCCGTAAAAAAATAGAGGAGCACACATGGCCACGAGGGCAAGCCCCGACGCCGCGCCCCCTCCTATAAAGCCGCCCCGGGCCTCACCCTAGGGTTTCTCTCCTTCCCTCTCTTACCTCTGCGCTGCCGCCTCTCCACAAATCCCCACTCGCGCCCTGCCCCGCTGCTTCCAGGAGCCATGGTCAGCGAGACCATGAGCTTCCCTCCGGCATAGGAGCTCCGCTGGCCTCCCTCCTCGTGCCTCCGAGCACCGCCACGCTGTCTCGGTTCCATTCAGACACCAAGGCGCGCCCAAGGATCGCCAACTACCTCGACGTCCTCTTCCTCCGCTTCGCCTTCTTCACGGATCGGGGAAACGCCAAGTTCGGCGAGCTTCCTCGTCGCCTTCTTCGTCTTCAATCAAGGACAGGAGCCGGAAGGACCCAAGGCCGACGCGATTGACTCCTTCATGACATCGTCTTCTTTGCTTCCTCTTCTTCACCGACCCGAACACCTCCGCAACCGGTGCCTCCTCGCGCCTCTTTGGCCGCGCTTCTGACCTCGTCTTCTTGTCCCGAGCCCTTGGTGAGCAGCCGCTCCTCCCCATCTCTCTATGGTTTGATTCGTTGCGGTAGCCGCCGACCCCATCGTGTCCGAGGCCATGCCGTTAAGTATGACCATGGCAACGAGCTCGAGCTCGTGTTCTAGGCTTCTAGCCTCTGCTTGTCTCACATGTGCATGCATCCACACTCATCACTCACGCTCGTAGCACACGCCATCTCGCTCGCCAGCCCCGTTGCCCTGCTTCACCCGCCACTGTTGCTCTTGCCTCGCCTGACTGTGCGCCGAAGCCGAGACGAGTTCCACCTCGAAGCTCGAGCTCCGGTGTCCTTACTCCGCTCCCTGCATGAACACGCGCACCCTCACCTATTTCCGCACCCCCGCCAGTGTCTCTGCTGCTGCAGAAGCCGCTGCCTTTGGTCGGCGCCGTCGTCGTCGGTTGTCGTTGTGCAGCCATAGTCAAACTCGATCTGCTGAAAGATGCTCAAAGGGGCCAGGGAGCTCTTTGTATCACGAACACACAGCCAGCCGGGCTGGTAAGCACGCATGGTCACGACCGAGAGGTCCTGGGATCAAATCCCAGGGAGCCACAAATCCTTTTCCCCTGTGTATTGTTTTTTCTTCAACCATGCACATCTAGCCGCTTAGGCCTCATTCGCTTCTAGGCCACTGCACTGCACTGAAATCCGGCCCGCGCATACTTTTTCCCACTCAGTGTATTTTAGCTTTTTCCAGTGCATTCTTATTTACAGTAATGCCATCAGTTTAAAATGCTCATAACTAAATATCCATGCATCCAAATGAAACATGTCATATATGCATCTTGCTCAGTTTTTCTTGTTCTTTAACAATATGCAACTTTCATCCATTTTAAAAATGATTAAAATTGTTGTTTGCATTGTTTTGCACAAATGACATGTTAAAATAGTTTATTTCATAACTTAATTGCCGTAACTCCAAATTTAATAAACTTTATATGTAAATGTTGTGGAAAAATGCATAGATTAACTTGATGCACTTTATTTTTCTGTTTAACAACATTAAAATTGTGTATAGGGCAGAAAAGTACCAAATTCGAAATATGCATATGAGGATTTGCCAGAATTGTTGTTTGTTGTTCCGGACTCATTTAAACTTGCCTAGATAGGTAGTTTTATTATGCTTCACCTCTTGCCATATTAATCAACATTTAATATTGTTGGGTACCTAAACGGGAGCGAACGAAATAATTGAATGTTGTGTTTCGTCAATATGCAACTCGTTGCATATTGAGCTCCACTTAACTTGTGCTATTGTTTGTTGCATTTTGCCATGCCATGCCTCATTCAACCGAACATGCATCAACTTGGTTGTGCATCATGCCATGTTTATGTGTTGTGTGTTTACCATGTTGTTTGCTTCTTTCAGTTTGTGCTTCTTCTCGATAGTTCCTGTTTTGTTGCGATCGTGAGGATTCGTTCGTCTATGCTTTGTTCGTCTTCGCCCGTTCGTCTTCTTCATGGACTCGTCCTCCTTCCTAGCAGGATTTCAGGCAAGATGACCGTTACCCTGGATCTCACTACTATCATTGCTATGCTAGTTGCCTTGCTCTATCGCTATGCTGCGCTACCTATCACTTGTTTACCATGCCTCCCAAATTGTCATGTCAGCCTCTAACCTTTTTCACCCTTCCTAGCAAACCGTTGTTTGGCTAAGTTACCGCTTTGCTCAGCCCCTCTTATAGCATTGTTAGTTGCAGGTGAAGTTGAAGATTGCTCCATGTTGGAACAGGATTATGTTGGGATATCACAATATCTCTTATTTAATTAATGCATCTATATACTTGGTAAAGGGTGGAAGGCTTGGCCTTATGCTTTGAATAAAACTCTTCCAGCAAGGCCCAACATTGGTTTTACCATTTGCCCATCATAATAACTAAACTTGATATTAAATTTGATGCATAGGGAGTTAGCGCTACCCGAGGAGTAATTCTACATAAATAGGGGGCCAGTGCTGATGGTGTTGGTCCCAAACTAGAGCACTGTGCGAGGCCGCCCCGGGGCAACCTGGGTTATTTTGGCACCTGTAAGCATAGCTCATCCGTCGTGGCCTGAGACGAGATACGCGCTACTACTATCAGGGTGTCGGCATGTCGGGAGGTCCTGCTGGACTTGTTTTACCATTGTCGAAATGTCTTGTGCACCAGGACCCCGAGTCTGATCGGATGTCCCGCGATGGAGGATTGTCTCCGCGGATCGTAAGCTTATAATGGGCTAAGTTGGGACAACCCTGCAGGGTTTAAACTTTCGAGAGCCATGCCCACGTTTATGTGGCAGATGGGAATTTGTTAATATCCGGTTGTAGAGAACTTGACACCAGACTCGAATTAAAATACACCAACCGCGTGTGTAACCGTGATGGTCTCTTTTCGAGTGGGTCGATAAGAGAACACGGTGGGGTTATGTTTGATCACCTCTTGATCATTACTAGTTTGCAACCTTTTGCGTAGCTTCTCATCTATTCCTTGTACTCGTAAGTTAGCCACCATATCATGCTTAGTCACTTGCTGCAGCCTCACCACTTATCCATTCCTTACCCATTAAGCTTTGCTAGTCTTAATACCCATGGTTATGGGATTGTTGAGTCCTCGTGGCTCATAGATTACTACAACAACAGTTGCAGGTACAGATAATGTGATGATCATGACGCGAGAGCGATGTTTACTTGTTTTGGAGTTCTTCTTCTGCTTCTTCTTTCATCAGGGGATAGGTTCCAGGTCGGCAGCCTGGGCTAGCAGGGTGGATGTCATTTGAGTTTCTGTTTGTATTTCATCCGTAGTCGGATGTTGCTCTCATGTATGATGTTGTTGTACTCATGTGGCATTGCATGCCTTTTGAATGTAACCCCAACTATTATGTAATTTTACGATGTAATGATATCCACCTTGCAAAAGTGTCTCCAATATGCGCTTCTAGCCTTGGTGGGACCTTCGAGTTCTTTTAGGATAGGGTCGCATATTGGGATTGACAAGTTGGTATCAGAGCCTCGACCGACCATAGGAGCCCCCTTGATTATTCGTGTGGCTTTGTTTGCCTTTTGGTATGTATCCCCTTGTATTATTTAATGGTACGATGTAATAATATCCACCTTGCAAAAGCGTCTCCAATATGCTCTTCTATCCTTGGTGGGACCTCCTAGTTCCTTTAGGATAGGGTCGCATATTGGGCGTGACAGGTGCGCGGTGGGGTAGACGTTGCCATTAAAGATTTAGGAGACAATGAGGCAGCGATGCATGCGCTGAGGCACAGCCAACCATGGAAGGTGAGAGCAGGCGACCCCACCAGCAATAGTTTGGTTTCGGCGGGTGGAAGAAGAAGAGACTAAAGAAGCGTGACAGGCTGTAAAAGTGATACATCTCTAATGCATCTACAATTTTTGATTGTTCCATGCTATTAAATTATATGTTTTGGATATTTTATATGCATTAATATGCTACTTTATATTATTTTTGGGACTAACTTATTAACCTAGAGCCCAGTGCCAGTTTCTGTTTTTTTCCTTGTTTTTGAGTTTTACAAACAGAAATATAAAACGGAGTCCAAACCGAATAAAACTTTATGATGATTTTTCTTGGATCAGAAGACACATAGGACTTGGACACCAAGGAAGAAGAGTCCTGAGGCGACGGCAAGGGTGCAGGGAGCGCCGCAGGAGGGCGCACCCCCTGCCTTATGGGTCCCTCGAAGCTCTTCTAACCCTAAATTCAGAAATATTCCCAAACCACCAAAAGCATTCACTAAAATACTTTTCTGCCGCTGTAAATTGTTGACGTTGGACAAGGAAGACAACTTAATGATTTATGTTTGTTCATATTCACATAGAAGTTATATTGTCATAGATCCTACAACATGTGGTGCTTGCCCCTATCGTTGCTAGCCAAAAACTCCGCACTAAGTAGGGATACTACTTGTGCATCCAAAATCCTTAAAACCAATCTTGTTTGAGAGTCCATCATACCTACCTATGGATTGAGTGATCCTTCAAGTAAGTTGTCATCGATGCAAAAAGGGCAAAAAAATTTGCGCCAAAAAGTGTGAGATCATTTAATAAAAGCGACAGACTACATAATAAACGTTACCATCACAAGGGGCAATATAACATGACGCTCTCTTGCACTAAGGTGTTGAGAATACAAACAAAAAGCGCATGGTAACCTCTGCTTCCCTCTGTTAAGGGCCTATATTTTACTTTCATGTATTTACTTTTATGTAAGAGTCAAAGTTTTTCCCTCTATTCCTTTTATTTTTATCATTTCGCAAGCATCATGTCGTGAGGAAAGATCTAGGCACATATGTCCAGTTGAATATGGGTAGCATGAGTTATTATTGTTGACATCACCCATGAGGTGAATTCATTGGGAGGAGAAACTATAAGCCCCTATCTTTCTTTGTGTCCGGTTGAAATGTTTTGCTCATGTATACGCGGTGAGTGTTAGCAATCATAGAAGACTAAATGATGGTTGAGTATGTGTACTTGCCTAAAGCTTCGATACGTGACCCTCATGATGAATTGTAGTTGCAAAGTTGACTGAGCACATAGTTTGTCGGTTTTCCAATAGGGTTTATGCTTCATACTTTGAAGTTGTGATGAATTGTCACTTGCTCATGAGAAGTCTATGATAAAAGTTTTATGTTAAAGTTTGTTGCTGCTCTAATAAGTCACATGCTGCTACTATGTCTGTATTTTTGTTTTTATCGACACCTCTCTCTCCAAGCATGTGGACATGTTTTTAGATTTCGGTTATCACTTGAGGACAAGTGAGGTCTAAGCTTGGGGCAGTAGATACATTAACAATAATCGAAAAATATGTCCATGTGCTTAGAGAGAGAGAGAGGTGTCGATAAAGACAAAAATACGGACATAGAACCATCATGTAACTTATTATAATAGCAACAAACTTCAACATAAAACTTTTATCATAGAAATTTTATCATAGACTTCTCATGAACAAGTGATAATTCACAACATTTAAGCATAAACCATAAACTATATTTGAAACCAACAAACTATGTTCTTAGTCAACTTTGCAACTATGTCGGGGAAAAGAACACCTATGGGATCAGGGGCGATCCCTTCTATGGTTGGAGGGGAGGGAGTTGCACGAAGAGCGGGTCAAGCAATCAGCGCGAGGCGATTTTTACCCAAGTTCGGGCCGCACTGGTGCGTAATACCCTAGTCCTGCTTGTGTGTATATTTTATGTTCTTGAGCTCTTGAACTAGCTGCGGTGCATGCCCAGTCCAAAAAGTCTGAATCCCCTCTCAGTATGCCTCAGGCCTCCTTTTATATGTCAAAGGAGTTGCCATAGTGGCACACAGGAGGTGGAAAGCAAGCTACAGTGTATGAGCTTATCGCTCGGCACCGTAGGACAAATGCATTTAATGTGTTGCCTACGTGCCCCCTTACTTTATCGGGGACAACAACAGAAGCCGTCCCGTCCGTCACTGCCCTTCCTTGCCTTGACACGCGTCCAGGCTGATGAGGCATGCAATGCCACACTGGCTAGCTAATTGATGTGTTGGCGCGGTGGTAGAGCCTCCATGAAGATCTACATGCCGCCACGCAGGCATTTGCCTAGTTGGCAAGCTGGTCATCACACTGCAGTGATGGTGAAGTGCCAACACCTTGTTGGGCGTGGGCCTGGTCGCGGCCCCGCAATCATCCCTGGAAAGGCTTGCCGGGGGCCTCACGGTCATCCCCGGCAAGGGTCTTGTCGGGGGTCTTTGTCTTCTGGTCCCATGTGGATCCGCAGGCTATCAATCTTCACAAAGATCTGCATGCTACTTTGCACGTGCCCTTTGAGCCTTGTCCTTCATGCAGTTAATGGTGTCAAAGCTCTCAGTCCTCAAGGGTGATGGCCTTGCTGGTGCTTCGTAGGTTGCCCCGACAAGGATGTTGCCGGCGGAGGCCTAGTCTGTTTTCTGCTCCTTGTTCTTTGACTTGATTGCTATCTTGATAGTCTTGTGTTTTGTCTTCTGCTGCCCTGCCGCAGGCGTGGCTATGACTTCCCATGCACAAGTAAGGGGTACAAAAAGAGCCCATACTTTTGTATACTAAAAGGAGCCCCCGGGCCTAAGCCACACATAAGCGCAAAGCATAGTTGGGCCAGGCCCAAAGCAGTGCGCGGGCATGCGTGCCAGAGACTTAACTTCCACGATCTTCTCGACAGTTGCGCTTCCCCATGATCCACGTCAAGTGCGTGACGTGGGGGTCGTGCGTGGGATGGTTGGAGCACGCTTGCGTCATCTCCTAGTGGATAGTAAAGAGGCGGCTCACGCTTCCCTCATAAAAAGAGGAATTAGTAGGGACACTACTCATTTACTAAGTGGACTTGGGTCGTGGCCTGCATGGCGCCGCACCCCACGATCATGGGGTGGAAAATGGTCGCTCTACTTGTATTTATGCCTCTGACTCGCTCGCCACGTGTCCCCATGCCTTAGGAAGGGCAGGTGGTCGATGCAGAGGGCATGGGCATTAACGCCGAGGCGGGAAACCAGGAGTCGCTGATTGGGGCAGCGGGTCGGTCCTGATTCCCTACGCTTGAGGAGGCCGCATTGGTCAAGCAGGGCGGCTGCCCTTTGGGCTGGGACGCCAGGCCCCGACCCGGTCCGTCTATAAAAAGAGAGAGGGACAGTGCCTTTCCGCATTCGCCATCTCCTCCTTCTGCTTAGTATATTTCTTCCATTCACCATGGTGAGAGGGCGTGTTGGTGCTTCGATCGCAGCGACGAGGGCTTCTGCTCGACAGCGCGTCCCCCCTCCTCTGGAGCTCCCGGCAGTGGAGCCCACCGTGTGGGGATAGGAAGGGGACGAGGCCGAGGTCGTCGTGGTGCCCAGGGAAGAGGAAGACAGGGCAGCGCACTGGCTGCGGTTCCGCTGGCAGCCCCTCCTCCCATGGAGGGCCGTGTCAGAGACTAGCCCCACGAGTTATTCATCAGGCTGTACAAGCGCGTGTGCGGCCATCTCCGCCTCCCTACCCCATTCGCCCGGCTGATGGCGTAGGATCCGCTGCAGGCTTTGAGGATACACATGAGGGCCTGCGGGAACGTCAGCATGTGGGTCAACGTTGACTTCCCCATCCCTAATGTTATGTATCATCGCCATGGGTGGAAAACTTTTGCACGCGCCCATAGCTTGTCAGAGGGGCACGTTCTCTAGTTCAAATTAATGGAGAACGGCCTGCTCTCCGTCAAGGTCTTCGGGAGCTCAGGAATCCACTTAGGGTGTTGTACGGAGAGTTCCACTAACGACGAAAGCTCCTCCTCGAGTGACAATGACGAGGAGGACAGCGCTAGCGATGACGGCGGCAGCAGGCAGGAGGATGACAACTCCGAATCCAGCTGACCATCAGTGGTAGCACCATCATCTGCTCGGCCTCCTCCCGCGGCAGCACGCCTTGCCGGGGGTTGCGCCTTGCTGGCTCTGGCGTCGATGGTTGACGGGCTACCCCACCAAGCTCTCCATCAACGCGTTCCCCATGACCGTCTCCGTCTGCACTTGCCTTACCTGGGGAGGAGAAGGGCAAGAAAGGGGATTACGGGGCACTTATCTTCTTTTAATTTGTAGCACTTGCCAAATCTTTAACTTTCTAGATAATGTAATCACTCGAGTCCATGCTTATGTTCTGTAACATTTGTACTTGCATCAGCATATCAATGAAAAAGATGAGCTTTGCTGGGAACCCATGCACGTATATCTCCATGTAGAGGCGAATGCCTCCTTAAAAAATAAATGAGTTTTCCCAGCAAGCTACCTTGCCGATGCCCTTTGTGCCTGCCGGAGAATCACATCTGCCGGGTTACAGGCAAAGGGCCTAGCCCCCTACCAAACTCTTTTTATCAATGGCTGCTGCAACCGTTTCGACCGAAGCAACGTTCGGGTCAGAAATGAGAGTACCTGAGTCTAAAAAGAGTGGCAAGGATTTCTAATGCACAAGTCATAGGTTACAAACAAGAATGGACAAGAGGTGAACTTTATCTGTTTGGTTTGCCGGGGATGACGTGCCGTGCAGTCTTCTCAACTTCTTGCCGAAGCCAAGTCCACAATAGGAACGGTGAAATTGAGCGTCTTTACTGTGGCTGGAAAGAAGAGAGGATAGGAGCAACGACCCTTAGCGGTCAATTAGTATTTGTTGGAATTAAAGGTAGTATGATATCCTGGAGAAGCATGCATGTACGTATATATATATAAAAGATGGAAATCACAGGAAACCGTAAATACTAAAAGTTATGTGATTGCGCATAGGGTTTGCGCCTGGCTCTGTACATAGGGTTACATGCCTTGTCGGCATGGTAGTACAAAAGGGGGTTGTCGGGGCTCCCAGCAACCGTGCCCTATGGGTAAAACTTGCGAAGATGTTCGATATTCCAGGAGTTTCTCACCGGAATGCCATCTTCGGACTACAGGCGGACTGCGCCGGGCCTGGTGACTCGTATTACCCGATAAGGGCCTTCCCACTTCGGCGTCAACTTGTTGGAATTCTTGGCGGACTGAAGACGCCAAAGAACAAGGTCGCCTTCCTCAAGGCTTCAGGCATGAACCTTGCGGCTATGGTAGCGTCGCAAGGCTTGCTAGTAGCGACCGGTTCGCATAGTAGCCTGAAGACAATCTTCCTCAAGGAGCGTTGGATCATCTTGGCGCAACTGCTCTTGCTCAAGATCATCATAAGCGAGCACTTGAGGTGACCCGTATGTGAGTTCTGTGGGGAGAAATGCTTCTACCCCGTATACCTGGGCAAAGGGTGTCTCACCAGTGGCTCGATTTGGTCTCCTTCTGATTTACTGGAAAACCATTGGCAATTCATCAATACAGCGTCTTCCACACTTGTGCAGCCTATCGAAAGTTCTTGTTCTGAGGCATCGCAACACTTCAGCATTTTCCCTTTCCGCCTGGTCATTGCTTCTTGGGTGAGCAACAGAAGCAAAGCAAACTTGCTGCCAAGGTCTTGGATATACTGCATGAAGGTGCGGCTCGTGAACTGTGTGCCATTGTCGGTCATGACTCTGTTTGGCACACCAAAACAGCAATTGAGTCCCTTGAAGAAGTTGATGGCCGGCTGTGCTGTCACCTTTCTCACTAGCTCCACTTCTGGCCACTTTGTGAACTTGTCAATCGCAATGTACAAGTACTCAAAACCCCCGGCAGCACGGGGAAAGGGGCCCAGTATGTCGATCCCCCAGACCGAAAATGGCCAGGAAAGGGGAATTGTTTGAAGAGCCTGGGCTGGTTGATGAAGCTTCTTTGAATGGAACCGGTACGCTTCACACTTGGTTACTAGTGCAGTTGTATCTTGGAGAGCGGTGGCCCAGAAGAAACCTTGCCGCAATGCTTTGCCGGCAAGGGCTCTTGACCCTATGTGGGAGCCACATATGCCTCCATGTATCTCTGCCAACAGCTCCAGTCCGTCCTCCCGAGGAATACACTTCAATTTCATGCCATTCGGTCTCCTTCTGTATAGGAAATCCTCCACAAACTGGTACATGCTGGACTGACAGGCTACTTTTTCTGCTTCTTCCTGCTCCTCAGGGAGCTCCCGTGTTTGGACGAAACGAATAGTATGTTTTGCCCATGCTGAAGCCTGGGGCTCGACGGCAAGAACTAAAGGCATGTCTTCTGCCGCGGGGGCAGGTGTCTCTACGGCAAGGGATTTGGACCCTGCCGGAGGCTGTTGCTCCCCAGCAAGCTTGGGGTACCCGGCAACTTCCTTGTCGGCGGCTCCTGGGAGCTCAGCGGGTAAGTACATGCCGACGCCCACTTTCCTTCGCTTGTTCTGTCCTGCTAATGGATCAACGGATGGCTGGGTTAATTGATGCACAAAGGTACCTGGTTCCACAGGCAATTTGAGGGTAGCGTGTTTGGACGAGTCATTGGCGATGCTCTTTTCTGCTTGAGGATCATGCTCTGCTTGTAGACTATCAACGCGCTCCTCCAACTTCCTCACTTCATCCACGTAGGCCTCCATCAGCGGGATCTGATAATCCTTGTTGAATTGTTTGACGACAAGCTGCGAATCACCTCTGATGATGAACTTTCTAATTCTGAGATCTGCCGCGATTCTGAGACAGGAAAGCAGCCCCTCGTACTCTGCAGTGTTGTTCATTGACCTTTCCCGGGGAAAATGCATTTGGACTACGTACTTGAGGAACTCTTCGGTGGGCGCGACAAGCAGCACGCCGGCACCAACACCTTGCAGCAAGAAAGCCCCATCATAGTACATAATCCAATGACTGCTTGCTTCCTTGCCGGGAAGAGTGGTCTCTTGAAACTTCTTTGTTAGGCGTGTAGGTCCATTCTGCTATGAACTCTGCCAAGGCTCTATTCTTGAGCATCGAAGTGCTTTCAAACTTGATGCCAAAGCTTGACAGTTCCAACGCCCACTCCACAATCCTCCCGGTTGCATCTGGGTTGTGCAAGATTCGTTGTAACAGGAGGCGAGTCACGACGGTGATCTCATGTGCTTGGAAATAGTGATCCAACTTTCTCAAGGCCATAAGAAGGCCGAAAAGCAGATTTTGAATACTAGAGTACCTTGATCTAGCCCCCTGCAAGAGGGAGCTGACAAAACAGACTGGGTGGTGCATCACCTTCTTCTTCTGTCTTGTTTCGCTCATTTGCGCAGACTCTGTCTTGCAGGGACCGGGCTCTGCTAGGGGGTTTTGCCTTGCCGGCATCGAGCCTTGCCAGCGTCGGGCCCTGCTGGCCCCAGCTCCTCATCCGACGGCCTCGCCGCTACTGTTGCCTCTTCCCCAACTTCTCTCGATGCCACTAGCGCATCACTGATCACTTGATTCGTTGCTCCTAATGTCGGCGTTCTGGGAACGGGGGTCCCCAGACTTGCCTGCCTGCGGCCTGCGGCGTAGCTCAAGTGGGGGCCCAATGTAGCCCAGCTTCATCAGCTCAAGATCAAGACCCTTGCGAGGGGCCAAGCCTCACGGGGAGGATGACAAGAAGCTTCCTCAGGAGCAGTCTCCTCAGGCAGGCTCGTGAGGAGGCGGAGAGATCAAGGCAGGGCACCTCCCGAGGGGCCCGTGACACAAGCCATGACGATCGAGGACCAGGCGGGCGCCAGGCGGGCGCCGGCCTGCACAGTGTCCTTGTTTCCCTTTCGGTGCAAAGGGGGCAAGCACAGGCCAAGGCATTAGGCAAAGGTTACCGTTTCGGTGCAACAAGACCAAGACCAGCAGAATGGCAGGATGGAAGTCATCGTGGAGCCCAGGGCGGCGTCACCGTCAGAGCCTTTGGCAGCCGAAGACCAACTTTAGTCAGGATAAGTGTACCAGATGTTCCCCTTCAAAATGGACAATTGTTGGCGCCCTTCCCGCTCATTATTTGGGAAGAGGCCCAGGGCCTCCGCCTATAAATACGACTAGCCACCGCAAGGTAGGAGAGAGATCATCTTGAGATCAACCAAAGAGAGAGAAGCGACTGAACTCACCCAAGCAGTTCATCGCACTAGCTCAAGAACAGCCCCTCGCGAGGCTGTTCTCCGTTTGTATTGTTCATCATCAGCCCCTGAGGCAATCCACCACACCACACACTAGAGTAGAGTATTACACCACAATGGTGGCCTGAACTAGTATAAATCCCGTGTCCCTTGTGTGTTCATCTTTCTTGCTTAGATCTTTGCGAGACTTCGAGACGTGAGTTGGTAGGGGAGAGATCTTCATGCGCACCCCAGTGTTCGAACCTCAAGGGTCTGCCGGAACCCGAAATCCGACATTTGGCGCGCCAGGTAGGGGTGCGCCAGAATCTTTCTTCCACTGCTCGTGTCTGATCTTCCGCCGTGACCATGGTTGACGCTCGCCGACCCCGCGCCGAGCATCGGGCTGCTCTCACCACCCGTGTTGCCCAGACGGTGCCCGTCGGCGGACGCCCCTGTCGTTCTCCGTCGCCTGCCACCAACGCCGCCACCGGCCTGGCAGGGAATGAGCAGCATGCCTCGTTCCTGCATCCTTTTGTGCGGCGCGATGGCCGAACCGCCACCCCGTCGCTGACTCCAGCCGGTTCGTCATCCCACGCCCGTTGCGCCCCCATGGACGCGCATGTCGCGCTGCTCCGGGCGCGTGGGCTCCTGCACTACCGCCCCATCGACGACCTCTACGAGGATTGGCTTGCCCGCATCACCGAGCTCGTCAGCGCTGCAGGGGGCTCTCCCATGTCGTCCCGCTCGCTGCCTCGCCCTCCATCCTATGCAGGAGGCGAGGAGCAGGAGGTGCCTCCTCCACCTCCTCCCCAAGAAGGCGCCCTAGCTCCAAGGAGCACGGCCCCAGGTCGAGACCCGCCGCGTCCGGCGCCTGCGCGACAAGAAAGGAGCTGCTAAGAGATCCCTCGCACCCAAGAAGGTGCTCGCGTGCTCCCAGCACTGGTGCACCATGACCGCATCCCTGCACCGCTGCGTCAAGACCCAGCGTTGCTCCAGGCAGCGGCGCGCGGGAATCCCCAGGAGCAAGCCCCACCTCAGCAGAGAGCTCCGGTGGCCACTGCAGGCTGCCGCGCTTTCACCTCTGAGCTACGTAGCGTCGCGTGGCCCGGCAAGTTCAAGCCACACCTGCCTCCGCGCTACGACGGCACTACGAACCCCGCGGAGTTCCTCCAGCTCTACAAGTTGGGCATCGAGGCCGCCAACGGGGACAAGTAGGTCGGCGAATTGGTTTCCCATGGCACTCAAGGACTGCGCCCGCACCTAGCTCCTGAACCTGGCCCCAGGCACGATCTCCTCCTGGGACGAGATGCGCACCCGCTTCATCGCCAACTTCCAAGGCACCCGCGACCCGCCCCCGGCTATGAGCGACCTGCGCCGCATCAAGCAACAGCCGGGAGAGACCCTGCAGAAGTACATCCAGCGCTTCAACAACGCCCGCCTCAAGATTCCCAAGGTGACTGAGGAGGCCATCATTTCAGCCTTCTCCGACAGCGTGCGTGACATGAAGATGAAGGAGGAGCTAGCAATCCATGAAGACCTGTGCACATCGCTGGAGCTGTTCAACCTGGCTACCAAGTGCGCCAGGGCTGAGGAAGGGCGCCTCTCCCTCCTCGAGCTCCCGGCTGCCGACCTAGAAGAGAAGAAGCCCAAGTTCAAGGACGTGAAGCGCAAGGGGGCTGCTGTGCTCGCAGTAGAGCCAGACACCAACCGAGGCAGGGATCATCCTGAGTCATCTAAGGGAAGCCGGTACTGCGTGTACCACGACCTCCACACACACAACACCAATGAATATCAGGAGCTCAGGGCCGTGCGAGATGGACGTATCGGCCGATGCCCCGACCGCGACGACCGGGGCTATGGCCGAGGAGGAGGAAGAGGTGGAGGACGATGGGAAGTCCGTGGCCCTCGCCAAGGGTGGCGTGACCGGCCTCGCGAGGACCGCTGGCAAGACCAGCCTCGCAAGGGAGGTTGGAGGGATCAGCCTCGTGAGGACCGCCCTCAAGGCAACGCATGCCTCCCTCCTCTGCCACCACCTCCAAGGAGGAATGAAGACCATCATCAGGACGAGGGGGCTTGCTTCCGGGAGCCGCGCGCAATCTCCTGCATCCTGAGCGGTGCTCAGGCCCCAGCCTCTCAGCGCATCTTCAAGCAGTTTGCTCGTGAGGTGAATGCAGTCCTCCCCAAGCTTGAGGCCACGCGCCCACTCAGGTGGTCTGCGTGCGCTATCTCGTTCAGCTCAGCGGATCAGATCAAGTGTGCGGCAACGGCCGGGGTCCTCCCGATGCTTTGTTCCCCAGTCATCAGCAATGTGCAAGTCACCATGACCCTCATCGACGGCGGGGCTGGGCTCAACGTCCTATCCGTCGAGATGTTCAACAATCTCCAAGTGTCATACGATCAGCTTCAGCCAACCAAGCCTTTCTCGGGAGTCACTGATGGTTCCACTGTTCCAATAGGGCAAGTTCTTCTTCCCGTCACCTTTGGGCAGCGCAATAATTACTGCACCGAGCTCATTGACTTTGACGTCGCTCACATCCGCTTCCATACAATGCCATCCTTGGGTACCCAACTCTAGCCAAGTTCATGGCAGTGACTCACCATGGCTACAATGTCCTCAAGATGCCAGGAAGCAGTGGAATCATCACAGTGCCTTGCGAGGAAAGGGATGCAGTGCGTTCTCTTGAGCGTGCCTTCCAGGCCGCGGCAATCGAAGACCAAGATCACAAGAGCGGGAGGCTCCCCGAGGCAGTTCCTAAGAAGAAGAAGGCTTCACCTGGCCCAAAAACTCACGAGGCAGGCCCCTCCGGAGGCGTTGCGTCAGGATCCGCGCCCGTCCAAGGGGTGCCACCCTCTGTCGCATAGGAAGGCGCGCCCGGCGCCCTCCTCGGGCAGGGCTCGGGGGCTCTCTTCTGGAGGGCCACCGACCTCGCCAAGGTCACGAGGGAGGCGCTCGGGCACCACTTGGAGGCGTGCTTGAAGGCACGTTTCCCTCAGGAAGGTATAAGGCAAGGAAGGCAAAACCCCCAGGAGTTCATCGTGAGGAACATTCAGGAGCTACAGGAGTCAAGAGTCATGCGTGGCAGTCGCCACCTACCCGCAGTAGCCCCACATCCCGGCGAGGATGGTGGGCTGCGTGTCTGCATCGACGTACCAAGGCTCAACCGAGCCGCGTCTCAGGAGCGCCTCTGGCCTTCACGTATGGGGCGTTGTGAGGGTCCGCCTCACAGCTACGTTCGCATGCCCTTCAGCCTGCCGAACGCGGCTGCTGCCCACGAGCAACTGATGAGGAGCATCCTGGAAGCTCCGGTGGCCAGGCACCGCGCGTTCCTGGAGGAGATGGAGATGGACCTTGAGGAGCCGCCCGGACCCTCAGAGCCTCCTGAGGCTTAGGGCTCTGAGGGCTTGTGAGGGTTAGCTTCTTCACCACGCGTCGACAGCTACTCCGACACTCGCTCTGCAATGGTATCAGGTGACATCTATTCAAGTTTTATCTTCAGCTGGGAGCGCCCGCAGGGCCGCATCATTCCGAGGTCGCGTGGGTCCGTCCCTGCGGCATGTATCTGTTTTGCTTATGTTTTTTCATCTGCTTTGTTGGAGGCACCCCTCAGGTTGCATTATCCCCAGGCTGCTCGGGCCAGACCCAGTGGCGTTTACTTCTCCGCGTCAACCTATATGAATTTGCTCCTCCGAGCCTAACCTGGTCTTCATGATTATCATCTGCCGCTTGTCGCGGACCTCTCCGCTTGCATGCAAAGCGCTTGCGCATTAAAAGGGGGGCACCTGAGCATCGCGACTCACTGGCTCTTACTGGCTCTCCAGCCCTCACACCCTGGCCTTGACCCACGGCATCGCGAACTGTCATACCAGCGACGGCTGAGCTTGCTCGAGGGCCGGGACCTGAGGACATAGAGCATTTGCATTCTAACCACCCTGCAGGACCACACCATTGATAAAGGCACAGAGCCAGGCGCAACCCGCCTCGAGGTAGGGTCTCGTGAGTCCCGCGCTGGCTCACAGGTGCCCAGATACACCTCTCCTAGCCCTACCGTGCCAGCCAGGTGTTAGGGCGGGGCTGTACACGCCCCGGGGGCTCCTCCCGGAGGGGATCCCCCTCCCACGTACCAGTGGAAGCACCATGCTTCGCGCTGGCTGACGACACTGCCGAGGAGCGGCTATGCCCGTACACATACGGAAGCGCTATGCTCCGTGCTGGTGATAAACACCTGAGGGCGGCCCACGGCCGTATCAACCTCAGGGATCCCAGAGCTTAGTGTCTGGTACGATCACAACGCCTCCCCTTGGGAGTGCCGCGCGAGGGGGCTGGACACGGGAGCTGCACCCGGGCTACGCCCAAACGCACACCACCCAGCCAGGTCCCTCGGACCTAGTCGTCGCGCGCCTCCCCCCGAGCGGAGCCAAGGTACAAAGACTCGTTTGCGCGTCAAGGGGGACTCCTGAGCATTGCGACTCAGGAGCCTAACTGGTCACGTAGCCCCTCACTCCTTAGTCCCATCCTGGTTTCCGGTCGGGGCTAACAGCGGCTGAGGTATGCGCGGGGCTGGGCCCTGCCGACGTAGAACGACAAATCCACTCCTACGCCTCCCTTCCCTACTTGATGTTCGTGTGTGAAGGGGAACTCCTGATGTCAGGACCCCAACTCAATGGCACACCGATCTAGCATGTAACACCTTGTATCACTTTGCGGCCTCACACACGGTATTCCCATGGGTGTCGCCTTACCAGGCCCGGGACCATTTGTGCCTTTTGGCACACGTATATGATAGCATCTCTAGCATCCATATGACAAGGAGCCCGGGCTGACATGGCTAGTCATGAACCCAAAGTGGCACTAACTTACAGGGACAGGCATACATGACCCAGCAACGAACGTGTCGGTCATCAGCGAGTGAATCCGGGCTGTAGCAACTGGGCTAGCAGGACTCCGGTAAACCGGGCTATAGGAGGCTAACAGGACTCCGGTAGACACCGCGTGACATTTCCCTGAAAGGACAGACACAGGAATGTAGAAGGACACATGCCGGCTAGCCTAAGTGTTCCGGAGCAGTAGCAAGCTACCAAGGCTCAGTGGAAGCACTAGGAGACATTTCCCGGTAAGAGAGGCTACCAAGGATAAACAACTAGATAGTCAGATCCCACACATACCAAGCATTTCAATAGCATACACACAATATGCTCGATATGTGCAAATACAACATGGCATCACAACATGACCCTACAACTCAAGTATTTTATTCATTAGGCTCCGAGGAGCGAGATATTACAAACATGGGTCTCTCGACCCAGCATTCAGAGCATACAATCAAGCACAAGCGGAAGCTTAACATGTCTGGGTACAGACATCTACAAATAAAAAAGGGCTGAGAAGCCTGTCTATCTACCAAATCCTGCCGAGGGCACAAGATCGTAGCTGAGGTAACAAGCTAAATGTCGAAGTTCACGCAGAACTACTAGTGAGACTGAAGTCTCTCTGCAAAAACATAAAATAGGCAAACGTGAGTACAAATGTACCCAGCAAGACTTACATCAGAACTAACTACATATGCATCACTATCAAAAGGGGATGGTGGAGTTTAACTGCAGCAAGCCAGCTTTGACTCGGTGGCTAACCTGAACTACGACTGCAAGTAACTCTTTTGAGGTGGCGCACACGAGTCCACATATTCACCATATCAATACACACTATGGATCCGCTCCCGTCTCCCTACGAGAACGCCATCCATAGCACTCACACTTATCTTGTGCATTTTAGAGTATCCACTTTCACTTGTCTATGAATTGTACAGGCAACCCAAAAGTCCTTTACCGCGGACACGGCTATTCGATTAGATCGTATTAACCCTGCAGGGGTGTACTTCTTCACACACGCTCTCGCCACTTACCACCATGTACACTTCGTGTATCTCGGCAACCTTCAAGCGGAAGCCTGGCGAGGGAGTCGGCCACGACCTGACTAACCACACAAGTCTCTCGTCCAGGTTTATCGCTTATTCGGGTTCCATCCGCAAGGAGATCCGGCCGGGGTGTCGCTCACAGCCCCAAACGATGTGAGCAGGGTTCCCAAGCCCACCACCCGGGTGCCACTTGGTACACAGTGCCACTGTGCCTAGTCTGTCCCAAGCCCACCTGTACCGGGTGCCACTTGGTAGACTACTAACACTACCTACAAACACCAGAAACTAGTTGCAACTCCTGGACAGAGATCGAGTTGATTAATAAGCCGAGAGGGGTCGAGTTACCGGAACCTAATGTGTGGTAGTAATTGTTCATGGATCACAAACACAGAACTCAGTTCCTGAGGACGGCTGCAATGAGACAACCCACCATGTACTCCTACATGGCCTATCACCGCTACCTTTACCAAATTGTGTTCACACACTTAGCTCTGAACAGTAGGACATGTTCACACACCTCCGATTCATCCCCGATGAATCAGACCTAACTCAAATCTAAGCAATAGCAGGCATGACAACAAGCATGAATGAGTAGGCACATCAGGGCTCAAACAACTCCTACTCATGCTAGTGGGTTTCATCTATTTACTGTGGCCATGACAGGTCATGCAGAGGAAAGGGGTTCAACAACTGCAGCATGTAACAGTTGAATCGTTGTTGTCCTAATGCAGTAAAAGAGAGCAGGAGCGAGAGAGTGGGATTGTATCGGAATGAACAAGGGGGTTTTGCTTGCCTGGCACTTCTGAAGATAGCATTGAGTCTTCATCAGTGTCAATGATCACAACGCCGGAACAACGTCTACCGAGAGGGGACAAATACCGGCCATAGAGATGAAATACAATCAATGCAATGCACAATATGATGCATGATCATGACATGTCAATATGCTGTGTGTTGGGCTAATGCAACTAAAACCAGAGTGGTTTGAGCTTATGCATCTAGCAGTAGGTTAAATGGAGTTGGTTTGAATCCAAGATTCAAATTCAAACTACACATGTTGTTATTTAAATGCCATTCATACCATTTGTCCTAAACATTAGTCATAAGTTCTTCTAACATGCATGAAACCAGTATAGATTGATAGATTGGATTTTTATGATCATTTTTCATATATAATTTATTTCATTTGGAGTTACTCTTGAATTACAATGAATTTTTTAAGTTTATATAAATTTCTGGATTTTTTGAATTGTTTTAATCCAGAAAATGATTTACTGTGTCAGCCAGACATAAGTGTGACATCAGCAGGTCAACGGAGCCGGTCCAGGTCAAATCTGACCTTTGGGGCCTGTGTGTCAATGGTTAGCTAAACCAATCTAGTTTAGTTAGTACTAACCTCGGTCATTCTAATTAAGTTTTAACATAAACTAGATAATTAGTCGGGCGGGGCCCGCATGTCATAGACCCAGGGGAGGTCAAATCCCCTGGTCAACCGGGGCTAAACCACCGGCGGTCAAAACGGTCAACCCGCCGGCGTTTAGCCTCCGGCGAGGCCGAACGTGGCGGAGGGCCTGGGATTGCTCCTCCGGCGCCCAATCGAGCAGTGGAGGGAACGCGCGGGGAGCTAGGGCCCGCCCGCATCCAAGGCGGCATGCGGCAGTAGCGGGGACGGCCAGAGCTCACCCGAAGTGAGCTCGCGACGGCGCCGGAGTTCGGGTGAGTGCGGGGTTGGCGCTGTGGTGCACGGGAGGGCGAGTTAGCATGTCCGTTAGGCTCATGGTGGCTTCCTAAGCGCGGTGACGCGCTCCGAATCGAGCTCAAGCGGCTGCAGTGACGGCGGCGACATGGCCAGCAGCAGGGGAAGCTCGGCCATGGCAGTTGCTGATGCCAGGGGTCGAAAGGGACAGAGGTAATGAGGGAGAAAGGACGGGTGGGCTCTGCGTGCTCGGGGAAGGCCGCAGACGAATCAGTGGCAGCTGTCAACGATGCCTGAGCTTGAAGACGAAGACGATGTCGATGATTCAAGGCCTCCGAGCTCGCATGCGTCAACGTGGAGACGATACGGATGTCTGCGGCACGTCTGGACATAACGGAGAGGCGAGGCGATGGCTCTGGCCACGGCGAATGTCATCGGTGGCGATGGCGGCGCTCGGGTTCGGGCGAGAAAGAGGGAGCAGAGGGGCGGAGGGCCTCGGGGAAGAGTGAGAGGGGTCAGGGGTGCGTGTCGACGTCTAGGGCGTCCAGAGCGTTGAGGGGGAGCGGCAAGCAGGAGGTGGCCGGGGCGCATGGCCACGTGCACGGGGCACACGCCCGGCATCCTTCTGTCACAAGGAAGACGACAGGGGAGGGGCCAGGTGCGCTGGGCTGGCTTTGTCCAGCTGGGCTGCTACAGTGCAAGGCCGGGTGGGCCTTGCCAGGTAAGTTCCTTTCTTTTTATTAATTCATGTTTTCTATTATTTCTGTAACTTCAGGGCTTTATTAAAAATGTCAGGGAATTTCCAAAAATCATGAAACTAATCATGACTACTGTTTGGAATATATCCAACAGTAAACATTTTAGTTTATGATTATTTGAGCATTTAAAATATTTAATAGCATTTAAATGGCCAAATGCAAATACTATAAGATTTAATTCAGAGCCCAAATATGTCATGGAAAAATGTGCAACACCTCTGGTTATTGCTTCTAGCATTTTCCAGAAATGATGAACATTATTGAAATCCATTTGGATTCACTGAAATTATTTTAGTTGAACCTAGTGAATTCCTTTGATGTTAGGGTTTCAACAATCCCCATTTCAAGCAATGCCACTAGTTACAAGCAAACTCTAGGGCTGTGACACCTGAGAGCCTAACTTGCCACGTAGCCCCTCACTCCTTAGTCCCGTCATGATTTCCGGTCGGGGCTAACGGTGGCTGAGGATGCGCGGTGCCTGGCCCTGCCGACGTAGAACACAGGCAAATAGGAGGGAAAAATGCAAATCCTAAGGAATTCAAAAGAAAATATTACAAGCCATAGAGTGTTTTCACAACACCAAACACAAGTTTAAACGCCTCCACGAAGCATGGTGCATGTTGCAAGAATTAAAACAGGACAAAGGACGCAAGGGGATCACTTTCTAGTGGCGCAGCCGCCTGCGGTGGAGCCACGCTAGGCGGCTCCGCCTCCCGAAGCCGTGGAACTGGTGGCGTCGCATCTAGGCAAGATGCTGAAGGCACAGAACTTCCCCAGCAAAACCTCGGCTCGGCCCTTCACAGCCTCAGCAGCGGCGGCAGCAAGGTCGCCGCTCACGGGTTCCAGAAGGCTGTCGAGGTCGACGTTGGGGTCGCGAAGGTAGATGTGGCTGAGGACGCGCGTCAGCGCTGCAGACGACAGGGCACGTGCCTCGGCCTCGGTCGTGCGACCAAGGCCGTCCGCGGCATCTTCAAGCGCAGGGACCAGGAAGGGAAGCAACTCGGCAGGGCCGTCCTCTTCGCCAGCTAACGGGTCCTATAAGCCGCTCTCATAGAGCGTCTTCGGCGTGGTGCGAGCCTTCTCCTCCAGCTCAGCGAAGGCCACCCAGTCCTCGGCCACGACCTTCGCCTTGCGATCTAGCTCGGCCCTCTCCACCTTCAGCGCCTGCTCCAGCGTCTCCAACCGGCCGCGACGGTCAACAAGCTCGGCGTCCCGATCTTTGACGGCATCCTCCCGAGCCTTCATCCCCTCCTCCTTCTCCAGGCGGATGCGGACCTCCTTTGCGAGCTCCTCGCGCAGGTCTTGCAGCTTGACCTCCAACGCCTTGCAGCGGCCCTGGGCATCCGCAGCTTCGCCTTGGGTAGGATTTCGAGCAGCCTTAGCCTGGCGGGCGGCTTGCTTCTCCTCATCGGAGGCGAACGCAGCCTGCCTCAGCGCCGCTCGGATGGAGGCAGCAGAGCGGGCCCAACCGGAGGCTAACTCCAGGCGCCCGACCACCAGGCGGGGGTCCGCGATCTGGAGATCCTCCTGAAGCCGGCTCAGTTCGTTGGCGGCCTGGTCCAAGATAGCAGAGGGGTCAGAAGAGACGAGAGCTGGTGGAGCAGGCGGAGAGGACGGCAGCATGATAACGGCTTGGGAGGAAGGAGCCTCCCGAGCCTTGGGCATCACAGCAGCAGCACCAAGCCCAGGCCCCTCCAGGCTCAGCGGGGCCATGGGGGCTGACTCCTCGCCAGAGTGCCCCTGCTGGGCTCGCGAGGACGACCGGGCAGGGAAAGCGCGAGCCTCGGTGCCTTCCTTCCCCGCAGACGAAGGCGCTGCCTCGGCAGGCGAACTTGCCTCAAGCGGGGCCGCAAAAGCCCCCGTCAACCTCTTCGCCTCAGGTGCCGGCCTGGTCAAGGAGTGCAGACATCAAGTCTCGGCAGCAGAAACAAAGCAGAGCATGGATCGAGTATTTACGGGTCATCGCTCGCGGGTTCAAGCAGCCTCCGGCCAAACTTGAAGCCCGAGAGCCTGCAACTGGGATCAGCCTTGAGAGGCATGGAAGCATAGGACGCGTCGGGAAGGCCGGAGCTGGCCTCAGACCGCCTCGGAGCCAGAGCGGATCCTAGGGCCGCCAGCCCCGATCTGTCTTTCCTAGAGACCAGGGGAGAATCCACTCCTCCTCGCCCGCCGCTGGCCTCGTCATCGTCCGACATGGAGCGAAGGGTGCGAGACCAGCGCCTGGGGAAGGACTCCTCCCACTCCTCGCCAGTCGCCTCGGAGTCGAACTCCTCTTCCTCCTCCTCCTCCTCCTCCTCTTCTCCCTCCTCACTCCTGCTGTAGTCGCTGGAGGACACATTCACTGTCGGCAACACCGTCAGATCCCCGGGAGCCAATGCGGGCACCAGCCCCTCACCGTTGAAGGTGGGCATGGCGTCCACCGCCTGCTCCCAGTCGTCACGAAGAAACAGGGGGACAGGAGCACCGTCCGGCCTCGCCATGTCCCCCCCTCCCCCCCCCCCCGACCAAGGAGTGGAGGGCCGCGACCAAATATTCATCGGCCAAGGCTGCAGAGCTCAGGCGAATGGAAGCATCTGCTTCCCCGAGCCTCCACAACGGGAGCGAGTGCTCTCGGAGTGGAGCCACTCGGTGCTCCAGAAACTCCCTCAGGAGTGTGGCCCCGATCAGCTTCGCCTCCCCCAGGTTGCCTGGCCTCAAGTCCGCGTCCAGCCTCTCCAGCACCGCCCTCGCGCGGGGGTCGACGAGCTCCGCGCGAGACCACACATCAACGGCCTTGGGCTGCCCCGTGGGCAGCACAAGTCGGGGGTGGATGCGCTCGGCGTCCACCATGACCCACCTGCTCCGGAAGCCTTCAATCCTCTTCCTAGGCTTCGAGATGGCATTGGATCCAGAGTATGCGACAAAACTCGCGCATGCGGAGACAGGGCCACGAGAAACCCGAAGATAAAAGTAATGGCGTAGCAAGGCCACCGAGGGCTTTATCCCAACTTGAGCCTCACAATAGTAGGCGAAGATCGTGAGGAGAAGAACAGAGTTGGGGTGGAGGTGCAGAGCTTGCAAGTTGTACAGGCGAAGAACAGAAAGGAAGAACTCGGAAAAAGGAGGCACCAGACCGGCGACGACGGTGCTCACGAAGAGCGGGTAAAAGGTGCTCCCCTTGCCTTCAGGCTGGCTGGAGCCGGCCTTGAACGCAGACGCTCCCGCGTTGCCCGGTGCCACCGTCCTCTGGCGCACGAGGGCAAGATTGCTCTCTGACACATTTGGGGGATCCAGAGCCGGGGAGTACCAGGCCTCAGTCGGAGTCTTGCGGGGCACCATAGCTCGTCGGACGGGAAAGATTGAGGCAGATCTGGAGGAATTCGGAAGCAGGGAGGAGAAGGGTGAGAAAGGGGATCTGGAGCAAGGCAAGCGAGAACAAAGCACGTCAGTCTGGCCCGGGCACACCTTTTTGTCAAGTCGTGCGGTTGCCGAGGCATAGTAGGGAAGTGGAGACGCCCACGTCCAATCAACCGCCACGCGGCGCCCAAGGCCGCAGGCTATTGGGGCCCGTGGCGCTTCGCACTTGCCCCTTCGCTTATCTGCTAAGCCAAGTCCGGGCGCGCCTTGGCCCCGGGGGCTACTGTCGGCGTTCTGGGAACGAGGGTCCCCAGACTTGCCTGCCTGCGACCTGCGGCATGGCTCAAGTGGGGGCCCAATGCAGCCCAGCTTCATCAGCTCATACTGAAGACCCTCGCAAGGGGCCAAGCCTCGCGGGGAGGACGACTGGAAGCTTCCTCAGGAGCAGTCTCCTCAGGCAGGCTTGTGAGGAGGCGGAGAGATCAAGGAAGGGCACCTCCCAAGGGGCCCGTGACGCAAGCCATGACGATCGAGGACCAGGCGGGCGCCAGGCGGGCGCCGGCCTGCGCAGTGTCCTTGTTTCCCTTTCGGTGCAAAGGGGGCAAGCACACGCCAAGGCATCAGGCAAAGGTTACCGTTTCGATGCAACAAGACCAAGACCAGCAGAACGGCAGGATGGAGGTCATCGTGGAGCCCAGGGCGGCGTCACCATCAGAGCCTTTGGCAGCCGAAGACCAACTTTAGTCAGGATAAGTGTACCACATGTTCCCCTTCAAAATGGCCAATTGTTGGCACCCTTCCCGCTAATTATTTGGGAAGAGGCCCAGGGCCTCCACCTATAAATAGGACTAGCCACCGCAAGGTAGGAGAGAGATCATCTGGAGATCAACCAGAGAGAGAGAAGCGACTGAACTCACCCAACAGTTCATCGCACCAGCTCAAGAACAGCCCCTCGCGAGGCTGTTCTCCATTTGTACTGTTCATCATCAGCCCCTGAGGCAATCCACCACACCACACATTGTAGTAGGGTATTACACCACAATGGTGGCTTGAACTAGTATAAATCTCGTGTCCCTTGTGTGTTCATCTTTCTTGCTTAGATCTTTGCGAGACTTCGAGACGTGAGCTGGTAGGGGTGAGATCTTCGTGCGCACCCCAGTGTTCGATCCTCAAGGGTCTGCCGGAACCCGAAATCCGACAGCTAAATATAGAAGCAACGGCTCTTGCGGTTTGGGCGCGACTAGTATTGGCATGGAGGAGAGGTACCTCTTCAAATCTTGCAGCGCTGCCTATAACTCCGAAGTCCATTTCATTGGACCTGCCTTTTTTAAAATCTTGAAAAAGGGGAGGGCGCGCTCAGCAGATTTAGAGATGAACTACTCAGGGCGACTATGCAGCCAGCAAGCTTACAGACATCCTTGACTCGTCTGGGCGCCTCAATTTGCTCTATTGCTGTGATCTTGTCGGCATTCACTTTGATTCCGCATTGAGACACAAAGAACTCAAGAAGTTTTCCGCATGGGACGTTGAACACACACTTCAATGGGTTGAGATTGAGGTTGATCTTGCGCAAATTTGCAAAGGTTTCCTCGAGATCCTGGACGAGCGTGGCCTTGTCGTTAGTTTTGACCACTATATCATCCATATAAGCTTCCATATTTTTATGCAGCTGGGGCTTAAAACCAATTTGGACTGCTTGGGCGAATGTTGAACCAACGCTTTTCAACCCGAAAGGCATTCATATGAAACAGTACATGCCACATGGGGTGATGAACACGGTCTTTTCTTCATCTTCCTTATTCATGAAGATCTGATGGTATCCTGAGTAGGCATGAAGGAACGACAGCAGGTCGCACCCGGCAGTGGAGTCCACTATCTGGTCGATGCGTGGCAACATGAAAGGATCCTTTGGATAGGCTTTATTGATATCAGTATAGTCCATACACAGCCTCCATTGCCCATTCGCCTTATGCACTACCACTGGATTGGCCAACCACGACGGGTGGAGTACTCCCTTGACCATGCCTGCCGCTTCCAACTTCCTGGTCTCCTCGATGATGAACTCTTGTCGCTCCAGAGCTTGCTTTCTGACTTTTTGCTTGACGAGCCGCGCATGGGGCAGACAGCAAGGTGGTGCTCAATCACCTCCCTGGGAACGCCAGGGATGTCGGATGCCTTCCATGCAAACACATCGACATTCACCCACAGGAAAGCGACGAGCGTGCTTTCCTATTTGCTGTAAAGGGTCGAGCTTATGGTCAAAGCTCCGCCCGTATCATCCTCCTTGATGGGTACCTTCTTGGTTTCCGGTGGGGCCTCCTTGGACTTCTTGCTCTTGCTGGTAGAGCTTTCTAGCAAGTCATCAGTGGAATGCAGCACTCCGAAGAGGTGCATTTGCCAGAGTGAGTGCAGGAGCCCTTGCCGGAGCCAGGAGTCATGTCGGTGGCCGAAGCCTTGCCGGTCTTCTTCGTCTAGGCGGCAAGAGCAAGTACCTTGCTAGCGGACGTTGCAACTGCTTCTCGGTAGAGTTGGTCAGCACAAATGAGCGCATCCCTCTTATCGCAGCTGACGATGATGATGCTCATTGGGTCGGGCATCTTCAGCTTGTTGTACGCATAGTGCGACGCCGCCACGAACTTGGCTAGAGCCGGACGGCCAAGGATCCCGTTATATGGCAACGGGATCTCAGCGACATAGATAACAATATTCTATTTCCTGTAGTTTAGGTCGCCACCAAATGTAACCGGCAGCATGACCTTTCCCTTGGGCTGGCTTCTCCCTGGGTTGATCCCTTGGAATGAACCCATTTCCTCGAGATCTTCATTAGGGATCTGCAGCCTCTTGATCACGTTGGGTGGGATCAAGTTCAGACCGGCCCCACCATCGACTAACATTTTCGTCACCTTGAGGATGCGTATCGTTGGTGAGACCAACGACAGCAAACACCCGACCATGGTTGTGCGATCAGGGTGATCCTCGGCGTCGAAAATGATAGGCATGTGGGACCACTTTACTGGCTTCTGGGTGTCGATGATCGGTTCCATCGTATTAATCTCATGTGCCCACTGCTTAAGTTGGCGGTGGGAAGAATGCACGAGGCACCTCCGTCAACACACATGACCTTTGTCGCCTTCTGAAACTCATGCTCGGTGGACTCGTCTTCATCATCATGATCATCATTCTCCTCTTTCTTGTCACGGCCTCGGGCGGGCCTCTCTTGTTGCTTCTCCTTGTTGCAGCGACCTCCCCGGCCGCCATGCTTCTTGCCGGATCCCTCAGCGCCATCTTGGCCCTTCTCTTTGTCTTGTTTCTCATACTCAGCCCTCTGCTTGTCCAACAGCTGCTCGACTAGGCGGCAGTTTTGGAGGTCGTGGCCCTTGGTATAGTGAATCTTGCAATACTGCTTGTCGGAGACCTCTGACTTGCCAGCAGCCACCAAGGCCCGACAGGTTTTGCAGCCGGCAATCTCCTTGCCGGGGTCGTCAACCTTGACCTTCTTAGCGATGCCGGAGTTGCCAGATTCCTCGACGGCAAGCACGGTCTTGTCCTTGCGCTTCCTGTTGCGTCGCCGGCCCTTCTTTGCCAGGGCGACGACGTGTTCATCTTCAGAGTCACTTCCCGCATTGGCATCTTCACAGGGGTACTTTCTTCCTTCCTCAGCTTGGGTACATCTGTCGGCCAGAACATACAGTTTAGCAACATCCGCGACCTTGTTCAACGCCAGCTCTTCACGGATCTTACGATTGCGCACGTTCTGATGGAACGCGCTGATGACAACGGCGAGATGAACATCGGGGATGTTGTATTGCACACAGCTCAATCTTTGTATGTATTTGCGCAAGAATTCTTCGTCCCTCTAAGGGATCACATGCAAATCACTTGCCTGGCCAGGAGCTATGTGGCCGCCCATAAAGGCCCCAACAAACTCGTGGCATAGATCCAACCAAGAGGAGATGGAATCTATCGGCAAGTGCATCAACCATGACCTGAAGTTGGGCTTGAGAACCAAGGGGAAATAGTTGGCGAGTACCTTGTCGTCTCGTGCTCCGGCAGCTTGCATTGCAATGGTGTAAATGCTCAAGAACTCAGACGGATGCCTCCTACCATTGTACTTCTCCAGCACCTCTAGTTTGAACGTGCGGGTGGTGGGACACTGGAACTGCCATAGCTCACGGGTGAACGCCGGACAAGTTATTGCATAGGGCAAGTCGCCAGCATCCCCCGATGCAATCCTATACAGAGTAGGCCCAGCACGCCTATCTGATTGGTGACGTGCCTCCCGTTGCCGCTCGATAGTGGTCCGAGCGTCTTCCTTGAGCCGCTCTCGAAGAACTTGACGTTGGTCGCAACGCGCTCGTGGGTCAGACCACGCCGTGTACACGCTATCACGGGCGTCAACTGTCACATCCCTAGTTCTGGTATGACCTAGACTAGCTAGTCATGTGTGCATCATGTTTAAATTCCATTTAAATTTGAAATGAGGATTTGTGAAACCCTCAGAATCATTTTTGGAAATGACCCAACTAAAAACTGCTCCAAAAGGGTCCAACAAAATGCTCATGTTTCTCTCTGAAAATATTGGACAGAGATAAAAATCAAACCAATATTTTTAGGAGCTCATAAGTATTCATTTTGGTCATTTGGAATTAATGCATAATTATTTGCATTGGATATATATATATGTTATATATATATATATAATATATGTCCAATAATTATGCCATTTATTAAGGAGCTCTGGAATAATATAACTAGCTCCTACAAAAATTGGCATACGAAAATAAAATGATTTAGTATTTTTATTAAATCAAAACAAATGTCAGAAAATAGAAAAGAAAAACAAACAGGATAAGAGCTTACCCGCGGCCTGACACTGTGCGTCCTGGCCGGCCCAATTGGCCAGCCCAGCCCACCTGTCCACCTCCCCTGTCGTCTTCCTCCCGCCAGGAGGACGGGCGCGTGCCCGACGCGCGCGCACCCCCGCGCCGCGCCACCTCCTCCCTCCCTGCCCGCCTGTCCATCCGCCAATGCGTCTGGACGACGCCACGCCCCCCCGGTCCCTCTCACTCTTCCCAGTCCTCTCCTCTCCTCTCCCTCGCTTTCTCTCTCACGGCCGAGCGCCACCGTCGCCACCGGCCACCGTTGTCGTAGCCACCGCCTCCCCCTCGCCTCTCCGACGTGCCCAAGAGCTTCGGCGGGTCTCCCTCGTCCTCTCCGTCGAGCCACGCACCTCCGGATGGCCTCCACCGTCGCCACCGTCGTCTTCTTCACCGCCGGCCACCGTGGATATCCACCACCCGCACGTCGCCGTCCGGCCGTCCCCGAGCCCGCTTCGATGCCTGCTGCAACCACTGTGAGCTGCTGCTCCTCCTCCCCCTCTTCATTCTCTCCCTCGCACACCGCACTCGCATCCCCGCTCGCGCCCGAACACCGGCCGCCGCCGCGAGGTCTGCTGGGGCGACGGCGGCGGCGGCGGCGGCCAAGAACAATTCGATCGGGAGGTCCATCTTGTCACAGGCCAATTGTGGTGACGTGACTGACCAGGTAGTTTTTCGGCAGGGCGGCCATGGGAGAAATAAGATCGAAGATGCACTCACTTTAGCGGAGCCTTGTTCTTGGCTCTTTTTCCGTTGATGTTGAATCCTGCTCAAGTTCTCCAACCAAGTAGTTGCTTTTGAAGTCCACCAATTATATGCCAGGTGCCTGATCGATTTGTCTCACTACCATATCCATACATAAATTCCTCACGGCAACAATTCTCTTTGATCTTCATTAACTCAGACTGAACTTCTTATTCCTTCTTTCAGGTTATGCCAAGAACCACCACAGATCTGGTTTGTGGCACGACATGGTTGTATCTCCTTGTACAGGTTGGCAACTCTTTCTCGTCTAATTTTTATAGGGTCAATCGAACATGAGGATGCCTTCTATGCCCATATGCCACATGCAAATAGTCCAAAATTCAGATTTGGGGATTTTTCTTCTGTTCATGGTTTGTATGAATTTAATTCCAAATTGTGGTAAACAATTAGGGATGCCATCCGATTATATTTAGGTGCACTTCAATGAATTAATGCCACCCGATCTAATTTGTACATGCAGGGTGTATGTATTTCGATGCATTACGACGCCGCCGCCGGCGGCCATGTGCGGCGGAGCGGCCATCGTGAAGTTTCATGCATGTATGACGAGTGATCCGACTAGCCCAATCTCATCTGCAGCTGCAGTATCTTGCAGCCTTCCCTCGGGTCTGCTCTCTCCAAGTCTGATACACGCCGTGGAAATATGACGTCAGATTGAAGAACACATGAATCACCGTGGATCTCCTAGCTACCGATGGTGCCTGTTTGATCCATGCCCTATAATACACTGTGTGCCTGACATTAATTTGCTTGTACGTACACATGAGAAATAGTTGGCAGCTTCCTTTGCACCCATATAATCGAGTCATGTTTCTTATTGATGATGATGTATATGTTCCCTGCAAAAAAATTGATGATGTATATGTACTCCTTCTGATGCATATGAACTGATTTTTTTCATGAACTTACCTTTTATTTCAGATGGATATACTTCATTGTTCTCAGAATGGATGAATGCATATATGTATACTCCTTTTGATGCAGTATATATACTTTTTTTTGGTATACACTTCTTCAGAAAGAAACTGCAGCACACTCTTCCAAAAAATGCAGTATATAATTCTTAAAAATGGCAGTATATACTCTTTGAGTATTTTGTTGGTATATACTCCTTAAAAAATGGCAGTATATACTCCTTCAAAAAAATGGCAGTATATACTCCTTAAAAAATGGCAGTATATACTCCTTCAAAAAAATGGCAGTATATACTCCTTGAATTTTGTTGTTATATACTCCTTCAAAAAGCTCAGCATACACTACTTAAACGGTAGTAGAGACCTCTTTACAAAAAAAAATCAGTATATGTCTTCCATGTGTGTTGGGTATATATCGTCCACCACCCATTTGAAATATATTAAAACACAGATGAGGTATATACTGCTAGCATGATGTAGATGAAGAAGGTCTATATTTACACGCTTCATTCCCAATCTGGAGAGGTATAAAGGGTATATACTAAGATTAAAAAAATCACATAAAGGGTATCTACCACTTGCTTTCAAAGTGATATCTAACTTCCGTAACAAAACCCAAATTTCCCTTACAAACAGGGAAACAAATCGGACTTTCCATTGGATAACATGCACCGGCTACCTACAATCTTGGAGGTTGTTTGCGCATGCTACGCAATTTACTAATTATTTAATTAATTATCCATTGATTGGGCCATTTAATAGGATGGGAGTGCATACTCCTGGGAGTATAAAATAGGAGTCCTATATATATATATGTGTGTGTGTGTGTGTGTGTGTGTGTGTGTGTGGCTATGCGGCTCTGTTTTTTTTATTTTTATTAGTTTAGTTTTTTTGTTCATATATATATATATATATATATATATATATATATATATATATATATATATATATATATATATATATATATAATGTATATGTGTATGTATGTGGCTATGTGTATGTAGATGTTCAAAATGTATAAAAAAATTGTTCAGAGCATGTTTTTGTTCATATATGTATTTTTTGTTCATATGTGTATTAATGTTATCATATATGCAAAAGATAGATTTTTAGAAAAGTTAGGATTTTTTTCTGTTCATAGATTTTTTTGGTGATATTAATTATTGTAGAATATGCAAATGTTTGTATATTCATATGAACAATGCATTAGGCAAAACCTTTGTTTTTTTTTCAAAATTTTCTATTTGAACATTTTTTTTAAAAGAAGCAATACTAAAAGAATGAGAGGAAAAAGGAAAATAAGAAGAGGAAGAAAGGAGAAGAAGAGGAGAGGAAGAAGAGGAGAAATAAATAAGAAGAGGAAAAAAGAAGAAAAAGAAGAGGAGAAGAAGAAAGGAATAGAGGAGAGAAAGAAAAATAGAAATTTTCTATTTTTCTTTCTCTCCTCTATTCCTTTCTTCTTCTCCTCTTTTTTTTCTGTTTTTTCTTCTTCTTCTTCCTTCTTCCTTCTTCCTCTTTTCTTCCTTTTCTTTATTTTCGTTTCTCGAGGGAGAAGAAGAAAAAGAAGAGGAGAAGAAGAAGAAAGAAATAGAGGAGAAAGAAGAAACTTCAACACGGGGGGGGGGGGGGTGGGGGGAACCGATACCCCCTCCCCAATAACATTATTTTCCATTTATATGTATGTCGCGTCGTTGTCGATATAACCCCCTCGAGATACCTTTGACATGAGGGGTGGTCGATATATATACCCCCTCTCGGCCGTGATAACTTGTACAACGGCAGCACCCCCTCGGCCCTCTCGCTCGACCAAAACTCCCGAGGACACCCAAACCCTAAAGAGAAAACGATGTTGGTCTCCTACCCCCTCCCGCCGTGCCCCTACCCGACAAATTAACTCTCTCGAGGCCACCCAAATTTACAAAGTTAAAAGAGCGTTGTCGTCGAGGCCACCCCAAACCCTTGAAGCGTTGTGTCGAGGCGACCCCAAACCCTAGAGAAGCAGCGTCGAGGCCACTAACATGATTCCTTATTGTGATTAGCTAGCTAGTTCTACCTTTGCCACTAATATATATATATATCCATCTGTACCATGTTTGACTAATAATTGACATGTTGTAAATATTTGCAGAAACTATGGAGCACTCCCGAGATGAAGAAACAGAAGCGATGTTGGGGGACATAATCGCACAAGGAAGTGATGAAGTTGCGTCATTTCTCAACGACACCGATGGTCAGGAAGGACTGGGTGAAGAAGAGGGCTGTGTTCATGATGGCTTCAGCCCATTAATGCCGGTACAAGAAGAGGACTATGTTCATGATGGCTCTGATGACACAATGGAGGTACAAGAAGGAGACCGTGCTGACTGCTCCGGTGACCGAACCGAGTCCGGCCAGGTATATATATATTAGTTAAGCCCGTGTTGACTAGTTAATTGATGCATTCATTGTTTTGGTATATGTACACATATTAATTACACTCTCGTCTTTCTTCCTAATAATTTCTAGCCCTCCGGATCGAGCACAACTTCGGTAAGGAGACGAGGCCCGAAGAAAAAGTTGAGCTCGGATGAAAAGTTTGAGATCATAGAAATCGCGCCCGACGGCGAACCGATTGAACCCATCCGGACAAAGCGCGCATTTTCTGCTCAGTGCAGGATTCTTGTTAGGGACAAGATCCCGATCAGCATCCAACAATGGTATAATCCTAAGGAGGAAGACCCTGAGGTGTCTTATGTCAATGATATGCAGAAAGAAGATCTTTGAACTCAGCTGAAGGCAAATTTCACCCTACCGCCAGAGGAGGATCCAGAGAAGCCAGTTAAAGAGCAATTAATCAATTCTTGTGCTCTTAAGAAGATGGCAACCCTATTCAGGAGGTGGAGGAAAGAGCTGAACAAGTTTGTCGACAAAAAAAAGACACCAGAATTCATCGGCAAATATGAGAAGATCAAAGATCACTGGCCCGCATTTGTGGCCCACAAGACATCGGAAAAGAGTAAGAAGATGTCGGCGACAAACAAGCAAAATGCTGCGAAGAAGATGCTTCACCATCGCACGGGGTCAGGTGGCTACCTCAAATCCCGGCCTAAGTGGTCCAAGGCTGAGCATGATCTGCTTGAAAAAGGGATCGAACCAGAGACAATGTACTGGCCAGACCGTTGCCGGACTTGGTTCTTCGGGGCTGGTGGAACCTTGGACCCTGTATCAGGGAAGTGCCATTGGACGGACGAGCAACTGCGAATACCAGTCAAGAACCTTCGGCACTATATCTATGCAGCGCAGCGAGGGACGTTCGTTCTAGACGGGGAGAAGGACGAGCTCACAATGGCCCTCGGGAATCCTGAGCACACTGGACGGACACGAGGCATGCCAGGCTCCATTCCGTGGAAGGTTGGTTATCCAGACGCAGGGGGTTACAAAACCCATGAGAGGAGGAAGAAACTGGAGCAGGGCCAACTGCAGGAACTGCACGAAAGGGTAATGGGGCTAGAGGAACGAGAAGGGGAACGAGAAGCAGCAGATTGCAGCAAACGACCTTCCGAAGCTTCCCCCGAAGCTACCCCGCCATCTCAGCGGAGAAGCAGCGTGGCTTCCACCGAGCTGCTTCAGCCGGAGCATGTCTTGACGGCTCCTGCCAGCTATCCCGTGGATGATATCATGGAGTCTCAAAATTGCCACATTATGGCGCGATGGATTAATTTGAAGGTCAAGGTGACTGTTGGCTCTATTTATCCTAGTGGACCCGGCACAACTTATCACTGCCAGCCGATTCCAGAAGGATATGCTAAGGTGATGGTGGATGAAATAACGGAGGTATTTACGGACCTCCTGCTTGACCACCCTACCGGTGAAGGGGAGACTAGGCTGGGTTCTGCTCTGAAGACTCCATGCCTATGGCAGAAGGAGCTCATCAACCTTCCGAACTGGACGCCTCCGCCTCCTCCTCCTCCTCCTCCGGCGAGTCAGGGCACTCCGCCTCCTCCACCGCCTCCTCCTCCGGCGAGTGATGATCAGGGCACGCATGGCGGCACTCCGCCTCCTTCTCCGGCGCGTGGCGGCACTCCGCCTCCTTCTCCGCCTGCGCCGGCGCTCCCGAGCAGCCAGCAGCCTCCTCCTTCTTTGCCTCGCCAGCAAGGGCGGAAGAGACCCGTCGCCGCCCCGGCTGCTCCGGCGCGTCGTAGTCCTTCTCCTCTGCCTCATAAGCAAGCACGAAAGAAGACAGACGCCGCAGCCGCTCCGTCTGCTCCGGCGTCTAGCAGCACAACCAGAGGCGGGAGGCAATATAGATACGGTCCACCTCTCAAGCCTCTAGAGAAGTTACCGTACGTGAGGACCGAGGAGGAAAACGATACGACCGTGCGGACCCACATGAAGGAGTTCTTTGAAGGTTTGAAAGCAAAGAGACATCCACCTCCGGAGGAGAAGGTAGATCCGGTGAAAGCAAAGCGCAATCTCGCTGCCTTGAGGAAACCGGCAAAGTCTCCGCTGAGAACCAACTATGAGCGCATTACTGAACAGACATATCTCCAAGCGGAGCGGTCGGGAAGTACTGTCAGACACCAAAGAGCAAGAGAACGAGCAGCTGCAAAAAAAATTGACCAGCTCGGCGAACAAGCAAACCAATCGTGCCCCCCGCTCAATGTGTCTAGCGGCAACATCGTTGCTCCGGGGATGGTGGCCGATTATGGCAATCTACAAGATTACCTGCCTGACGATGCACTTCCTGATTTCATGGAGGTGGAAGAACACAGATACGAGTACGGGAAGCCTCTCGTCAAAGATGAAAAATCTCTAACAACGATGATGCGAAGATTCCATACTTGGTACATGAAAACCTGCAGAGAGTCTGGGGGGACGAATACTTTGTATCTGAGAATTAAAGAGGAGCACGCCCTTGTTGGAAATGATATGTTGCCTGTTCCATTTGAGGAGTTCTTCGAGTTCTTCAATCAAAAGGCCCTCGATAAATTAACGGTCTTTTTCTACTGCCTGTAAGTACTATTTCTATCATTAAGTCTCTATATATAGCTCGGCTCTTTCATTGCATGTATTTATAATTAATTATCCTCAATATATTATGCATATTGAAGATCGTCGAGTGCAAAAAACAAGAAATTTATAATATTGGGTTCATTAACACAAATATCATAGATGAATTTCTGGTTGAAAAGGACGTCAAAGAGGCCGAGGACAACTTGCTACAATCGTTGATCAAAAATCAAAACAAAGATACCATACTCTTTCCTTACAACGGCAAGTGAGTGTTACTGTCGTGTGCATATTCGGTTTCCCTTATTACTCGAGCGAGGTTATAGTAATGTAATTGATGAGTTATGCATGCGTGCGCAGGTACCACTATATTCTTCTGGAGATTAAGCTTGAGCGTGGACTAGTAACCGTCTTAGACTCGAGACGGAAAGATCCCAAAACCTATGCAGACATGACTGAAATGCTCAACAAGTAAGTTCAATCGATCATTATCGCACCATATCGGCAACTTTTTGTTCATTTCCTGATATCTCAAGTAATAATAGTTATTTTCTTTGTCTTGCAGGGTTTGGAAACAGTTCACCGCAGAAGCTCCGGGACTGCCGAAGGAGCTGCGATATACATACCCGAAAGTAAGTAGTACTGGCTAGCTAGTTACGCGCATCTCCCGTTGATTCTATAGCTATACTTTCATCAATGCCATTTATAATGCTTCATTATCAGTTTGATTGACCTCTATTTCTCGTAAAGTGCTTGTGGCAGGAACAAGGGAATGATTTCTATGGATACTACGTGTGCGAGTTCATCCACACCGCGACTTTGAAAAACAAGCGGGGCTACTCTCAAAGACAATATGAAGTGCGTAAGCAATAATATTCACAATTTCATTTTATCACACCATCATTTCTGTTGAGTTTCATTCATATATATGTATTAATTAACCCCCTTCTTCAAACTAGACGTGGCAGATGCGGAATGAACTCCTAGAACCAGATCGCATGAAAGCAATTCAAGAGGAATTGGCGGGATTCTTTCTTGACCACGTCATCAATAAAGCCGGAGAATACCATGTGGAAGTTGATTTCAATTGCTAGGGGACTATAATTGATAGATCTTACATATTGTACATGTATCTAGCCAGTAGCGTCGGATACATGATACGAAAACTTGTTGTTCGACCAATCTCTCGGAGAAGGAGAGGTCGATCGATCATTTCTCTCGGTATGCATGACGAACTTCTGTACTCAATGGTTCCCTTCATTTTCTTACTAGCTAGCGTGTCGAGGGCTATATGTATATAGTACGTAGCGTCGACCAAGCACATACATAAGAGAGTACACTTCTCTCTATTAATTAGCTAGCTAACACAATATATGAAACACCTAAATTAACCCCCCAAAACCCCCAACCCCCCCCCCTTCAAAAAAAAAAACCCCAGCCACTGGAATGCTGACGCGTGGATGCCTTTTGGTCCCGGTTGGTGCCACCAACCGGGACCAAAGGCCCCACTGCCTGGGCTCGGCGCACCGGCCACGTGGAGGACCATTTGTCCCGGTTCGTGTTTGAATCGGGACTAAAGGGGGGAGGTATTAGTAACGACCCATTAGTCCCGGTTCATGAACCGGGACTAAAGGCCCTTACGAACCGGGACAAATGCCCCCTTTTGTACTAGTGCAAGTGGCACCCGGCCAGGTGGGCTTGGGACAGGCTAGGCACAAGTGGCACGGTGTACCAAGCGTAGATCCATCCGCCGAGGTGGGCTTGGGAACCCTGCACACATTGTTTGGGGCCGTGAGTGAAACCCCGGCCGGATCTCCTTGCGGATGGAACCCGAATAGGCGATAAACCTGGACTAGAGTCTTGTGTGGTTAGTCAGGTCGTGGCCGACACCCTCACCAGGCTACCGCTTGAAGGTTGCCGAGATACATGACATGTACATGGTGGTAAGTGGCGAGAGCGTGTGTGAAGAAGTACACCCCTGCAGGGTTAACATGATCTATTCGAATAGCCGGGTCCGCGGTTATGGACTTATTGGATGCTTACATGGTACATAGACAACTAGAAGTGGGTACTCTAAAATGCTCAACACAAGCGTGAGTGCTATGGATGGCCTTCTCATAGGGAGACGGGGATGAATCCATAGTAGTGTATTGTGTGGTGATTAGTGGACTCGTGTGCGCCATCTCACCTCAAGAAGTTTCTCGTAGTCGTAGAACAGGATAGCCACTGAGTCAAAGCTGGCTTGCTGCAACTAAACCCCACATTACCTTCTTGATACAAATGCATGTATGATAGGATCTGCTGTAAGTCTTGCTGAGTACCTTTGTACTCATGTTGCTTTATTTATGTTTTTGCAGCAAAGACCTCGGTCTTACTAGTGTTCTCGTGGTCTTCGACAAGTAGCTTGTACCTCAGCTACGATCTTGTTAGGATGTTGTAGATAGTCAGGCTCTTCAGCCTTTTTCATTTGTAGATGTCTGTACTCAGAGATGTAATGCTTCCGCTTGTTGCTTGAATGCTCTGAATGTTGGGTCATGTGACCCCTGTTTGTAATAAATGCTATGTTGGCTCTTTGAGCCTTATCTTTATGAGTTGTTGAGTTATGATGTGATGCCATGTTGTACAACACATACTTGCATGTTACGCGTACGTGTAATGTGTATTTCTATGTGTGGGATCTGTCTAGTTATTTATCCTTAGTAGCCTCTCTTACCGGGAAATGTCTCCTAGTGCTTCCACTGAGCCCTGGTAGCTTGCTACTACTCCAGAACACTTAGGTTGGCCGGCATGTGTCCCTCTTCGTTCCTGTGTCTGTCCCTTTTGGGAAATGTCACGCGGTGTCTACCAGAGTCCTGTTAGCCTGCTATAGCCCGGATTCTCCGGAGTCCTGCTATCCTAGTTGCTACAGCCCGGATTCACTCGCTGATGACCGAAACGATCGTTGTTGGGTCACGTATGCATGTCCCTGTAAGTTAGTGCCACTTCGGGTTCACGACTAGCCATGTCAGCCCGGGTTCTTGTCATATGGATGCTCGCGACACTATCATATACGTGTGCCAAAAGGCGCAAATGGTCCCGGGCATGGTAAGGAGACACCCGTGGGAATACTGTTCGTGAGGCTGCAAAGTGATATGAGGTGTTACATGCTAGATCGGTGTGGCATAAAATCGGGGTACTGACAGCTTTGGTATCAGAGCCTGCCTGCCTATAGGATTACCAAGCCAAACTGGTCGAAGTTGAGTCTAGAAATTCTTTAGTTATGTAAGCGAATTGATTGTGGGAAGGAATGTAAGGCTCTTTTTACTCCTTATACCTCATGGCCTTCTGATCTGAGTCATCATATCTTTTCGATGGGGTTAAGGAACTAGGATTCTCTTCTGTCTATCACGATCACGTGTTACTACTCCGTAGTCCCATAGGATTGGTTGGTCAGAGTCATATCCCAGTTTTGACTACTTCCGATGTAACCTGTTTAGTATGATCTCAAAACCTTGAGTGGTGATGTTGAGTTGTTGTACTACTCCATTTTTAGCAGGATGTCTCATTCTGAGCATTTGACTGCTGTTATGCTGTCGGAATTGCCCTAGGAGTTTGAGAGTTACTAATATCCTTGTCCTACATTCTATAGCCTATAGTTGATGCTGATTCCGTCCTTGGTTTCGTTTCTCATGATGTCATCAGTTAAGCAAAGTTTTGTTGCTCGTAGCCCGAACCACGGAGATGGTAGGGATGAGGATCCTCCCGACCAACCTTCGTTGGTAGAGTTCATGTTAGAGATGGAGAGGAACAAGCGAGAGTCTAACTGCTTGTTGGCACGTATCAAGGATAACACCGCACATCAGTTCAAAGGGTCTGCAACCATTCATGACTTCATTCGCTTGCACCCACCTACCTTTTATCATTCCATCGAGCCACTCGATGCAGATGACTGGCTCCGTAGCATCACTCATAAGCTGCGTTCCGTGAACGTAGCTGAAGATGATAAGGTCACTTATGCCACATACCATTTGGAAGGTCCTGCTAGTCTTTGGTGGTAGAACTATGAGGCTATGCTTCCAGCTGGCCAGATTCCTACCTGGAGGGATTTCACCGAGGCTTTTCGTGAGCATCACATTCCTCAGGCCCTCATCGATCGCAAGAGAGAAGAGTTCTATAGTTTCACCCAGAGTAAGATGGCTGTTGATGCTTACAGTAGAGAGTTTGAGAACCTTGCCCGCTATGCCACAGAAGAGGTGTCCACGGACGCCAAGAAGCAGGCTAGGTTCCGGAAGGGTCTCAACCCCATGTTGCGTCGTGATCTCCACCTGCATCATTCCAATACATTCCAGGCTCTTATGAACAATGCAATTAATGCAGAGAAAGCTCAGCTCACTTATGAGGAGTCTCGTAAGAACCCCCGTGATTTGGGATCTTCCTCCGGTTCTAGTTCTCAGAAGCGCCGGATTTGGGTTCCGAACTCCGCTCTTCCACCCAGATATGTACCGAGGCCATCTTATGTGGCACCTTATCCAGTTCAGCAGTATGCTCCACCCAGGCCTATTGGTGGACCGCCTGCCAATGCGGGTCCATGTCTTACCTCCAAGATTTGTTACAAGTGCGGAGAGCCAGGCCACATTGCTCGTATTTGCACTCAGACCAGTGTTGCTCCACCCCAGCCCGAGAAGTCTGTTGGCCGTGGTAAGCCATCACGCAAGATGATCAGTGCCAAGTCAGCTCACCCTAAACATGGACGTGTGCATCACGTCTCAGCTAAAGATGCTCATGATGATCCAGATGTTGTTCTTGGTACACTCCTTGTCAACTGTCATCCAGCATCGGTTCTGTTCGATACTGGAGCATCTCATTCCTTCATTTCTGAAAGCTATGCCCGCTTGCACGACATGTCATTTTGTGTATGACCTCCCGGCTACTCATTCAAACTCCTGGATCCAAATGGCAAACTTCTAGTGTAAGCCATGGTAACGAAAACCTTATAGACAGACTTGTATTCCTTGCATCACTTATAGCCCTCAAGTCTATTAACATCATCTTGGGTATGGACTGGATGAAAGCTCATTATGCCAAGATTGATTTTTACACCAGGTCCGTTCAGCTTACACAACCATCTGGCAAGATAGTCACTGTCTCCACTAGAGTTGCAAGGCGTCGGCTCTATTCTCTTAATGCCAGCCCTCTTCCAGACCTTGAAGATATCCCAGTAGTCCGTGACTTTCCGGATGTCTTTCCAGAGGAACTGCCAGGTGTTCCACCAGACAGAGATGTAGAGTTCGTCATAGATCTTATCCCAGGAACCGCTCCAATCTCTAGGAGACCTTACAAAATGGCACCATTAGAACTAGCCGAGCTTAACAAACAACTTGATGAGTCCTTGCAAAAGGGTTTCATCCGTTCTAGTTCTTCCCCTTGGGCTTGCCCCGTCCTCTTCGTCAAGAAGAAGGATGGTACGGATCGGATGGTTGTAGATTATCGTCCCGTTAATTTGGTCACGATAAAGAACAAATATCCGCTCCCTAGGATCAATGACCTGTATGATCAGCTCGCTGGATCCTCAGTCTTCTCCAAGATGGATTTGAGGTTAGGCTACCACCAAATCAAGATCAGAAACAGGGACATTCCTAAGACAACCTTTGTCACTCGATATGGTCAGTACGAGTACACCGTCATGTCCTTCGGTCTAACCAATGCTCCAGCTACATTCTCCCGCTTGATGAACTCGATCTTCAAAGGATATGACTTATGAGATTGGCGACAAAGCTTATCTTTGGGTTACTCCTTTGAAGGGTACCCATCGTTTCGGTATCAAAGGCAAGTTGGCTCCTTGTTACATTGGTCCTTTTTGCATTCTCGCTAAATGAGGAGAGGTTGCCTACCAGTTGGAACTACCCCCACATCTTTCTCGAGTTCATGATGTCTTCCACGTCTCTCAACTCACGCGTTGCTTCTCGGATCGAATCCGCGGAGTGGACCACGAAACGCTTGGTCTCCAAGATAACCTCACATACCGAGAGTATCCAGTTCGCATTCTTGATCAAGCAGAGCCTGTCACTCGACGTCATAACATCAAGTTTCTCAAGGTTAAATGGTCTCATCATTCCGAGAGAGAAGCTACTTGGGAACGAGAAGATCGTCTTTGACTGGAGTACCCCACTTTCTTTCCGTCGACCCCTGAATCTCGGGATGAGATTCTTTCAAGTGGGGGCGAGTTGTCACATCCCTAGTTCAGGTATGACCTAGACTAGCTAGTCATGTGTGCATCATGTTTAAATTCCATTTAAATTTGAAATGAGGATTTGTGAAACCCTGAGAATCATTTTTGGAAATGACCCAAATAAAAATTGCTCCCAAAGGGTCCAAAAAAATGCTCATGTTTCTCTCTGAAAATATTGGACAGAGATAAAAAATCAAACCAATATTTTTAGGAGCTCATATGTATTTATTTTGGGCATTTGGAAGTAATGCATAGTTATTTGCATAGGATATATATATGTTATATATAATATATGTCCAAAAATTATGCCATTTATTAAGGAGCTCTGGAATAATATAACTAGCTCCTAAAAAAATTGGCATCAGAAAATAAAATGAGTTAGTATTTTTATTAAATCAAAACAAATGTCAGAAAATAGAAAAGAAAAACAAAATAGGAAAAGAGCTTACCTGCGGCCTAGCATTGTGCGGCCTGGCCGGCCCAGTTGGCCAGCCCAGCCCACCTGTCCCCCTCCCCTATCGTCTTCCTCCAGCCAGGAGGATGGGTGCGTGCCCGACGCGCGCGCACCACCGTGCCGCGCCACCTCCTCCCTCCCTCCCTGCCTGTCCCTCCGTCGATGCGTCTGGACGACGCCACACGCCCGCCCCGGACCCTCTCACTCTCCCCAGTCCTCTCCTCTCCTCTCCCTCGCTTTCTCTCTCACGGTCGAGCGCCACCATCTCCATCGGCCACCGTTGCCGTAGCCACCGCCTCCCCCTCGCCTCTCCGACGTGCCCAAGAGCTTCGGCGCGCCTCCCTCGTCCTCTTCGTCAAGCCACGCACCTCCGGACGGCCTCCATCGTCGCCACCGTCGTCTTCTTCACTATCGGCCGCCGTGGATCTCCACCGCCCGCACGTTTCTGTCCGGCCGTCCCCGAGCCCGCTTCGACGCCTGCTGCAACCGCTGTGAGCTGCTGCTCCTCCTCCCCCTCTTCATTCTCGCCCTCGCACACCGCAGCCGCATTCCCGCTCACGCCCGAACACCGGCCGCCGCCGCGAGCTCTGCTCCGGCGAGCTCCGGCCACCCCACGTCCTCCCGCCGCCTCTGCTGGATGCGGACGAGCCCGGGCTACGCCCCGGTGCCCTTAGCCGCCGCCCCCGTCGCCTTTAGCGCAAGTCCGGTGCGTTGCTGCCGCGGGTTTGGTCGTCGTCGGCCGAACTCCCGTGACAACCGACGTGGCAGGGTGATTAGCGCTAATCCCCGCCAGCTGGACCCAACCCAGTCACTGACAGCGGGCCCCGCAGCGGGTCAAAGTCCAAGTCAACACGGGGTTAACCCCTATCTCGCTGACCAGTGGGCCCCGCTTGTAAGGTTTGACCCTAGTCAGCCATGTTTGACTCGGTGACGTCATGCTGACGTCAGGCTGACGCAATTATTTATTTTCTGGATTTAAATTAAATCAGCAAATTCCAGAAATTAGCAAAACTTCAAAAAATCATAGAAATTCAACCATAACTCAGACTGAAATAATTTATATATGAAAAATTATCAGAAAAATTCAGTCTATCCATCTATACTAGTTCCATGCATCACAAACCAACTTATACCTACTGTATAAGTGAAACACTAAAATGGCATTTATAAAAGATTTAACTTGGAGTTGCATTTGAATTCTTGATTCAAATGGACTTCATCCAAATAAAAGCTAGTTGCATTAGCTCAACAGCATCACATCTTCATGCCATGATCATGCATCATATTGTTGCATATGCTTTTGTTTTGATTGTTGGCACCCTTCCTTCTCGATAGGTCCTACTCCGGAGAGTGCTCGAGAGTACTTGTCTGTGAAGCAGTGGCACCCTATTGATCTACCAGGCAAGCAAACCCCCTTTTTCATTCTGATACAATCATAGTCTCTTGCTCCTACTCTCAGTTATTGGATTAGGATAACAACGATTCACTGCTACTTTGTGCTGCGGTAGTTGAACCCATTCCTCTGCATGACCTGTCATTGCCATAATAAATAGTTGAAACCCACTAGCATGTGTAGGAGTTGGTTGAAGCCATTGTTTTGTTCCTACCATGCCATGCTTGCTATTGCTTAGAGTGTGTTAGGTCTGATTCATTGGGAATGAATTGGAGTGCAGTGCTCTATGTTCTGATGCTGAGAGTTAAGTGTGTGAACACGATTTGGTAAAGGTAGCGGTGAGAGGCCATGTAGGAGTACATGGTGGGTTGTCTCACTGGAACCGTCCTTAAGCACTGAGTTCTGTGTATGTTGTCCAATGACTAGCTACTACCACACATTGGAATGCTTAAGTGCCCCTCTCGACTTATTAACTAACTTGATCTCTGTCCAGGAGTTGCAATTAGTCTCTGGTGTTTGTTGGTAGTGTTAGTAGTCTACCAAGTGGCACCCGCCCAGGTGGGCTTGGGACAGACTAGGCACAAGTGGCACGGTGTACCAAGCATAGATCCATACGGCGAGGCGGGCTTGGGAACCCTGCACACATCGTTTGGGGCCGTGAGTGAAACCCCGGGCGGATCTCCTTGCGGATGGAACCTGAATAGGCGATAAACCTGGACTAGAGTCTTGTGTGGTTAGTCAGGTCGTGGCCGACACCCTCGCCAGGCTTCCTCTTGAAGGTTGCCGATATACATGACGTGTACATGGCGATAAGTGGCGAGAGCGTGTTGGAAGAAGTACACCCCTACAGGGTTAACATGATCTATTCGAATAGTCGGGTCCGCGGTTATGGACTTCTTGGATGCTTACGTGGTACATAGACAACTTGAAGTGGATACTCTAAAATGCTCAAGACAAGCGTGAGTGCTATGGATGGCCTTCTCGTAGGGAGACGGGGATGAATCCATAGTAGTGTATTGTGTGGTGATTAGTGGACTCGTGTGCGCCATCTCACCTCACAGAAGTTTCTCGTAATCGTAGAACAGGATAGCCACTGAGCAAAGCTGGCTTGCTGCAAATAAACCCCACATTACCTTCTTGATACAAATGCATGTATGATAGGATCTGATGTATGTCTTGCTGAGTACCTTTGTACTCATGTTGCTTTATTTATGTTTTTGCTGCAGAGACCTCGGTCTTACTAGTGTTCTTGTGGGCTTCGACAAGTAGCTTGTACCTCAGCTATGATCTTGTTAGGATGTTGTAGATAGTCAGGCTCTTCAGCCTTTTTCATTTGTAGATGTCTGTACTCAGACATGTAATGCTTCCACTTGTTGCTTGAATGCTCTAAATGTTGGGTCATTTGACCCCTGTTTGTAATAAATGCTTTGTTGGCTCTTTGAGCCTTATCTATATGAGTTGTTGAGTTATGCTATGATGCCATGTTGTACGACAGATACTTGCATGTTGTGCGTATGTGTAATGTGTATTGCTATGTGTGGGATCTGACTATCTAGTTGTCTATCCTTAGTAGCCCCTCTTATCGGGAAATGTCTCCTAGTGCTTCTAGTGAGCCCTGGTAGCTTGCTACTGCTCCAGAACACTTAGGTTGGCCGGCATGTGTCCTTCTTCGTTCCTGTGTCTGTCCCTTCGGGGAAATGACACGCGGTGTCTACCAGATTCCTGTTAGCCTGCTACAGCCCGGATTCTCCGGAGTCCTGCTGGCCCAGTTGCTACAGCCCGGATTCACTCGCTGATGACCGACATGTTCGTTGTTGGATCATGTATGCCTGTGCCTGTAAGTTAGTGCCACTTCGGGTTCACGACTAGCCATGTCAGCTCGGGTTCTTGTCATATGGATGCCAGCGACACTATCATATATGTGTGCCAACAGGCGCAAATGGTCCCGGGCATGGTAAGGCTACACCCGTGGGAATACCGTGCGTGAGGCCGCAAGGTGATATGAGCTGTTACATGCTAGATCGGTGTGGCATAGAATCGGGTTACTGACATCAACCCGACGGGCCGGCCGTGGTGGAGGGGAGTGCATCGTGGTTGCGGCGCCTCCAATGCTTCCATTGTCACGCGCGCCGACACAGTGGTCTGACGCCGCAAGGGACTTGCTTCTCGGTGGCCATCCCCGTTGGCGTGGACAATAAAGCTTTGGATGGCAACCCTCCACTCATCTTGCTTCTCCACGATAGGAGGAAACTCGAGGAGTAGCTGCGCCCGCGCCAATGCTTCTGCTCGTGTTGGTGGCAGCGACTGGTGCGAGGAATGGGAGGAACTCGGACTTCTAACTATGTTAGAAGGAGTTCCATCATGATTCTGTGGCCGCGCGCCTTTTTCGCCAGCATCATGGCGTGCATGTTGACCCTGCGCGTCTTGAGAGTGACGCAGAGGGCTCTTGCCACGGCGATGCCCAGGTCCTCAACATCGCAGTGTTGTTTGTCACGCACGAGCTGAGAAGACCGCGGCGCGTGCACCGGCAGGGTCGTCTTTCTTCCCTTGGAGGTTCCCGCACCACCTGTAGGTAGCGCGGCTCCGTCCTTGGGCGCAGCGGCGTCCGGACCGTCGTCACCGCTGCGGACGATGCCGCTCGCCTGGCTTCTCATATCAGGGTGGCGTGGATGATCTTGATCTCCTCCACCACCGATGTCTGCCATGTGGCCCGTCCGTGTTGGCACAGGCGGGGAGGCTTCAGGCGAGCTGACCGCTGCGATCGTCTTCTTCTTCGGAGCCATGGAAATGAAGAAACAGCTGTTGTAACTGCTAGACCAGATTCGCACAACTCATGCCCCTACCTGGTGCGCCAAAGATGTCGGGGAAACGAACACCTATGGGATCAGGGGTGATCCCTTTTATAGTTGGTGGAGAGAGAGTTGCACTAAGAGTGGGTCTAGCGATCAGTGCGAGACGATTTTTACCCAGGTTCGGGCCGCACTGGTGCGTAATACCCTAGTCCTGCTTGTGTGTATATTTTGTGTTCTGAGCTCTTGAACTAGCTGTGGTGCATGCCCAGTCCAAAAAGTCTGAATCCGCTCTCAGTACGCCTTGGGCCTCCTTTTGTATGTCAAAGGGGTTGCCACAGTGGCAGACAGGTGGTGGAAAGCTAGCTACAGTGTATGAGCTTATCTCTCGGCACCATAGGACAAACACATTTAATGTGTTGCCTAAGCGCCCTCTTACTTTATTGGGGACGGCAACAGAAGTTGTCCCGTCCGTCGCCGCCCTTCCTTGCCTCGACACGCATCCTGGCTGACGAGGCATGAAGTGCCATGCTGGCTAGCTAACTGCTGTGTTGGGGCGGTGGTAGAGCCTCCACGAAGATCTGCATGCCGCCACACAGGCGTCTGCCTTGTTAGCAAGCTGGCCGTCGCATTGGAGTGGTGGTGAAGTGGCAAAACCATGTCAGGCGTGGGCCTGGTCGCGGCCCCGCAATCTTCCCCGGCAAGGCTTGTCCGGTGCCTTGCGGTCGTCCCCGGCAAGGGTCTTGTCGGGGGTCTTCGTCTTCTGGTCCCACGTTCATCCGTAGGCTATCCATCTTCACAAAGATCTACATGCTACTTTTCACGCGCCCAACGAGTCTTGGCCTTGGTGCTGTTGATGGTGTCAAAGGACTCAGTCCTCAAAGGTGATGGCCTTGCTAATGCTTCGTAGGTTGCCCCGGCAAGGCTCTTGCCGGGGCCACATAGGATGCCCCGGCAAGGATGTTGCCGAGGGAGGCCCAGTCTGTCTTCTGCTCCTTGTTCTTTGACTTGATTGCTATCTTGATATTCTTGTGTTTTGTCTTCTACTGCCCTGCCAGGCCTTGCCGCAGGCATGGCTAAGAGAGCCCGTTCACAAGAAAGGGGTACAAAAAGACCTCATACTTTTGTACACCGAGATACTACAATTCATTATCTTTTCAGGAAGGGTCACGTATCGGAGCCTTCAGGCAAGTCCACGTACTCAACCATCATTTAGTCTTTTATGATTGCTAACACTCACCGCGTACACATGAGCAAAACGTTTCAACTAGACACATAGAAAGATAAGGACTTATAGGTTCGCCTCCCAATGCGTTCAGCTCAAGTGTGATGTCAACAATAATAACTCATGCTACACATATTCCACTGGATATATGTGCCTAGATCTTTCCTCACCACATGATGCTTGCCAAAGGAGAAAAATAAAAGGAATAGAGAGAAAAACTTTGACTGTTGCATGAAAGTAAATACGTGAAATTAAAAGACAGGCCCTTCGCAGAGGGAAGCAGAGGTTGCCATGCACTTTTTGTTTGTATGCTCAACCCCTTAGTGCAAGAGAACGTCACATTATATTCCCCCTTGTGATGGCAACCTTTATTATGTAGTCTGTCGCTTTTATTCTTCACCATCACAAGTTCGTACAACGCTCAATTTTACCTTACACTAAATGATCTCACACTTTTAGAAGCAAATTTTTATTGCCCTTTTGCCCTGATGAATACTTACTTGAAGGATCTTACTCAATCCATAGGTAGGTATGGTGGAATGTCAAACAAGATTTGGGATTAAGGGTTTTGGATGCACAAGTAGTATCTCTACTTAGTGCGGAGTTTTTAGCTGTGAAAAGTTCCAAAAGGAGAAGCAAAAGTGGTCTTTTCTTGATCAGGTTGTGAAACAGGTATTTGTGAAAAACCAGAATATCCATCAAGGAAGCAAAAATGTGTGTTCTTATATAATCTTTCTAACATTTGATCTATAAGAGGCAAAGGGTAATGATCTTTTCTAGTTGGTTTGTTTAACTTTCTATAATCAATTACCATCCTATAGCCTGTGACAATTCTTTGTGGAATGAGATCATTGTTATCATGAGGAACAACAGTAATACCTCCCTTACCTCCCTTCTTAGGTACACAATGAACAGGACTTACCCATCTACTATCAGCTATAGGATAGATTATACCTGCTTCCAGAAGTTTCAATATTTCCGTTCTTACCACTTCTTTCATCTTCGGATTTAACCAACTTTGTTGATCAAAAACGGGTTTAGCATCAGGTTCCATATTAATATTGTGCTGACATATAGTGGGACTAATGCCCTTAAGATCATCAAGAGTATATCCGATAGCACCTCGGTGCTTCCTTTGAACTTTCAATAATCTTTCTTCTTCATGTTCTGAAAGGTTAGCACTAATAATAACAGGATATATCTTTTTCTCATCAAGATAAGCATATTTCAAAGTGTCTGGCAATAGTTTTAATTCAAACACAGGATCACCTTTAGGTGGAGGAGGACCTCCCAGAGTTTCAATAGGCAAATTGTGTTTAAGTAGAGGTTCTTGTTCAAAAAAGATTCTATCCATTTCATTTCTTTCACGCATATGCAAATCATTTCCATGGTCTGAAAAATATTGTTCCAAAGGATCAGCAGGAGGTACAAGAATAGAAGCAAGACCAATAATTTCATCCTTACTAGGAAAATCTTTCTTATGAGGTTGTCTACTAAACTTGGAAAAAATAAATTCATGAGATTCATCACCAAATCTAACACCGACAGTTTGTTTCTTACAATCTATTCTGGCATGGACGGTGTTCAAGAAAGGTCTACCAAAGATAATGGGACAAAAGTCATCTTGTGGGGATCCAAGAACAAGAAAATCAGTAGGGTATTTTATTTTCCCACACAAGACATCAACATCTCTAAGAATCCCAATTGGTGATATAGTATCTCTATTGGCAAGTTTAGTAGTGACATCTATGTCTTCTATTTCGGCAGGTGCTATTTCATTCTTAATTTCTTCATATAAGGAAAAAGGAATAGCACTCACACTAGCACCTAGGTCACATAACCTATGATATCAGTGATCTCCTATCTTAATTGAGACAGTAGGCATGCCGACAACTGGTCTATGTTTATCCTTTTTATTAGGTTTGGCAATTCTAGAAGCTTCATCATAGTAGTAAATAACATGCCCATCAATATTATCGACTAAGAGATCTTTAATCATAGCTATACTAGGTTCAAATCCAATTTGTTTAGCTGGTTTGGGTGTTCTAACATAACTTTTGATAACCACAGTTGAAGCTTTAGCATGTTCCTTCATCCTAATAGGGAAAGGTGGTGGTTTTTCAATATAAGAAGTGGGAACAACTGGATCAACATTGTAAATGATAGTTTCTTCTTTAGCTTTTACCGGTTTTTAAATTCTTCTTTAATTGGTGGGTGATATTTAAACCACTTCTCCTTAGGGAGATCAACATGTGAGTAGCAAAAGATTCACAAAACGAAGCTACTATCTCAGAGTCATGTCCATATTTTGTGTTAAACTTTTGAAAAGCATCGGTATTCATAAAAGATTTAACACAGTCAAACTTAGGTTCAATACCTGACTCTTTACCTTCGTCGAGTTCCCAATCTTCAGAGTTGCATTTAATTCTTTCTAAAAGATCCCACCGGAATTCAATAGTTTTCTTCATAAAAGAACAAGTACAAGAAGTATTGAGCATGGATTGATCATTACGAGAAAGCCGAGCCTAAAAATTCTGAATAATAATTTCTCTTGAGAGCTCATGATTGGGGCATGAATATGACAATGAATTAAGCCTCCCCCCTGCTAGAGCGATACTTTCTCCTTCACGAGGCAAAAAATTATATATGTAATTCCGATCACGATGAACTAGATGCATAGGATAATTTTTCTGATGAAATTCCAATTTCAACCTATTCTAGTTCCAATATCCTATATCATTGCATAGCCTATACCATGTCAATGCTTTTCCCTTAAGAGATAAAGGGAAAACCTTGTTCTTAGCTTCATGTCTGGGAAAACCTGCAAGATTAAACAATCCACAGATTTCATCCACATATACCAAGTGCATATCAGGAAGTTCCGTTCCATCTCCTCCATAAGGATTAGCTAGCAGTTGTTCTACCATACCTAAAGGAATTTCACATTCAATATTTTCAGTAGGTGCAGTAGCTTGAGTCGTAACTAATTGTGGTTTCGGCTGAGGTGAAGATACCCCAAACAAACCCCTCAAAGGATTGTTTTCCTTAGTAGCAAGTGACAATAAATTTCATCATGTAGTAATAATGTTTCCTTACCAATTTCCACTTACCAAGAGAGCTTCACTCCTCGGCAATTGCGCCATAAAATTGGCTTGATGACCCATGTGACTCCCTGAGACCGACGCTCCAGAAGACTTCCTGCTATTTCGAGTTTCGCCGTGTGATTTATTTTTGCTTGTTGCATTTCACCATCGCATCATCGCATTGCATCGGCACTCCATGCCGTCATTGTTTTCAAAACTTGCATGCGCTCGTAGTTGTCATTTCCCCCTGCCTTCGTTGACCGATCCGAGTCCAACCGGGTTTTCGATTCTCTCTTGCTCAAACCCTTTTCCTAACCCTCTCTCTCTTTTCTTGCAAGTTCTGTTTTCTTTAAGAAACAGAAAGAGAAATTCACAGAGAGGTAGAGTAGTGGAGCATCCCAGCCAGGCTGGCCCGTTCCTCCCAGCCCACCAAGGCCCGGCTGCCCTCTCTCTAAAACCTAGCGAGGTTTCTTCCTCCCTCTCCTCGATCCCGATCTCCCTCGCGCCGCCACCCATTGGAATTGCAAGCGCTGCGCCCTCGTCCCGATCCCCTCCTGGCCATGCTCCTCGTCCGACCCCGCCGTCCACCCGTGTCGCGCCCTCAAGGACCTCTCCTCGCCGCTACCTTCCCGCCGCCCCGCAGCATCTCGTCAGACCACGCCCTGCTGCAGCTGCTCTTCCTGCGCACCGACGGACCTCCCCGGCGCCAGCACTATCGCCTCCCCGCCTTGGCGCCGCCACGAAGCTCCCAGCTGCTGGCCCGGCCGCTCCTCTGCTCCCGTTTTCCCTCTGCTGCTTTGCCAGTTCCTTTGCTCCATCATCTCCGCCCCGCGCCTCAACTCTGTGCCGTCCCCGTCGCCCTCCTTGCCTTGCTCCGGCCTCCTCTTATGCATGACCCAAGGGCGTGCTACGTCCTGAGCTTGCGTTGGTTTTCCTCAAAGAGGAGAGGGTGATGCAGCAAGTGTAGTGTAAGTATTTCCCTCAGTTTTGAGAACCTAGGTATCAATCCAGTAGGAGGCTCCTTCAAAGTCCCACGCACCTACACAAACAAACTGAGAACTCGCAACCAACACAATAAAGGGGTTGTCAATCCCTTCACGGGCACTTGCGAAAGTGAGATCTAATAAAGATAGTATGATAAGATAAATATATTTTTGGTATTTTATGATATAGATGCAAAAAGTAAAGATGCAAATAAAGGTAGATTGAAAGCAAATATGATAAGAGATAGAACCGGGCCATAGGTTTCACTAGTGGCTTCTCTGAAGATAGCATAAGTATTACGGTGAGTGAACAAATTACTGTCAAGCAATTCATAGAAAAGCGCGTAGTTATGAGATTATCTAGGCATGATCATGTATATAGGCATCACGTCCATAAAAAGTAGACCGACTCCTGCCTACATCTACTACTATTACTCCACACATCGACCGACTCCCGCCTGCATCTAGAGTATTAAGTTCATAAGAGTAGAGTAACGCATTAAGCAAGATGACATGATGTAGAGGGATAAACTCAAGCAATATGATGTAAACCCCATCTTGTTATCCTCGATGCAACAATACAGTACGTGCCTTGCAACCCTTTTTGTCACTGGGTAAGGACACCGCAAGATTGAACCCAAAGCTAAGCACTTCTCTCAAGGCAAGAAAGATCAATCTAGTAGGCCAAACCAAACTGATAATTCGAAGAGACTTGCAAAGATAACTCAATCATACATAAAAGAATTCAGAGAAGACTCAAATATTATTCATAGATAAACTTGATCATAAACCCACAATTCATCGGATCTCGACAAACACATCGCAAAAAGAGTTTACATCGAATAGATCTCCACAAGAGAGGGGGAGAACATTGTATTGAGATCCAAAAAGAGAGAAGAAGCCATCTAGCTAATAACTATGGACCCGTAGGTCTGTGGTAAACTACTCACAACTCATCGGAGGTGCAATGATGTTGTTGTAGAAGCCCTCCGTGGTCGATTCCCCCTCCGACAGAGTGCCGGCGAAGGCTCCAAGATGAGATCTCGCGGATACAGAAGGTTACGGCGGTGGAAATTGTGTTTCATGGTTCCCCTAGATGTTTTCGGGGTACGTAGGTATATATAGGAAGAAGAAGTACGTCGGTGGCCGCCCGAGGGGCCCACAAGACAGGGGGCGCGCCCTACAGGGGGGCGCGGCCCCCTATCTCGTGGGGCCCTCGGAAGCTTCTTGACTTGCACTCCAAGCTCTCCGGATCACGTTCATTTCAAAAATCATGCTCCCGTAGGTTTCATTCCGTTTGGACTCCGTTTGATATTCCTTTTCTTCGAAATACTGAAATAGGCAAAAAAACAGCAATATGGGTTGGGCCTCCGGTTAGTAGGTTAGTCCCAAAAATGATATAAATGTGTTAAATAAAGCCCATAAACATCCAAAAGGGGTAATATAATAGCATGGAACAATCAAAAATTATAGATACGTTGGAGACGTATCAAGCATCCCCAAGCTTAATTCATACTCGTCCTCGAGTAGGTAAATGATAAAAAAGAAATTTTTGATGTGGAATGCTACCTAGCATAATTCATAATGTAATTTTCTTTATTGTGGCATGAATGTTCAGATCCAAATGAATACAAAATAAAAGTTCATATTGATAAAAGAAATAGTAACACTTCAAGCATACTAATCAAAGTAATCATGTGTTCTCAAAATAGCATGGCAAAAGAAAGTTCATCCCTACAAAATCATATAGTTAGGCTGTGCTTCATTTTTGTCACACAAAGATGTTCCCAACTTCTATACCCCCGATGATGACAAGCCAAGCAATTGTTTCATACTTAAATAATCTCAAACTTTTTCAACCTTCACGCAATACATGAGCGTGAGCCATGGATATAGCACTATGGGTGGAATAGAATATGATGATGGGGATTGTGTGGAGAAGACAAAAAAGAGAAAGTCTCACATTGACGAGGATAATCAATGGGCTATGGAGATGCCCATCAATTGATGTCAACATGAGGAGTAGGGATTTCCATGCAACGGATGCACTAGAGCTATAAATGAATGCTCAACAAAAGAAAACTAGTGGGTGTGCATCCAACTTGCTTGCTCACGAAGACCTAGGGCATTTGAGGAAGCCCATAGTAGGAATATACAAGCCAAGTTCTATAATGAAAAATTCCCACTAGTATGAAAAATACAACTTATGAGACTCACTATATGAAAAACATGGTGCTACTTTGAAGCACAATATATGAGACTCACTACATGGAGAACAAGGTGCTACTTTGAAAGCACAAGTGTGGAAAAAAGAGATAGTAACATTGCCCTTTTTTATTTTTCTTTTTTCTTTTTTTTCCTTTTTTTTATTTTGGGCCTTTCTTTTTTTCTTTTGGCCTTTGTTTTTTTTCCTTTTTTTCTGGGAATTGCTCTAATAATGATGATCATCACACTTCTATTGATTACAACATAAGAGTTACAACTCGAAACTAGAACAAGATATTACTCTATATGAATGCCTCCGGCGGTGTATCGGGATGGTGCAATGAATCAAGAGTGACATGTATGAAAAATAATGCATGGTGGCTTTGCCACAAATACGATGTCAACTACATGATCATGCAATGGCAATATGACAAAAGTGATGTATTATCACGCCCAAGATGTGACCCTATCCTAAAGGAACTCGAAGGTCCCACCAAGGATAGAAGCGCATCTTGAAGACGCTTTTGCAAGGTGGATATCATTACATCAACATTACATAATAGTGGGGATACATACATAAGGCATACAATGCCACACGAATACAACATCATCTTACATAAGAGCACCATCTGACTACGGATGAAACACAAACAGAAACTCAAACGACATCCACCCTACTAGCCCAGGCTGCCGACCTGGAACCTATTCCCTGATCGAAGAAGAAGCAGAAGAAGAACTCCAACACAAACAAACATCGCTCTCGCGTCATGATCATCGCACAACCTGTACCTGCAACTGACAACGCTATAAGAGGGGCTGAGCAAAGCGGTAACATAGCCAAACAACGGTTTGCTAGGAAGGGTGTCAAAGGTTAGAGGTTCATGGCAATTTGGGAGGCTTGAAGAGCAAAAGATAGGTAGCGCGGCATAGCGATAGAACGAAGCAACTAGCATAGCAATGATAGTAGTGAGATCCAAGGTAGCGGTCATCTTGCCTGAAATCCCGCTAGGAAGAAGAACGAGTCCATGAAGAAGATGAAGCCACGAATATGAACCAAGCGTAGACGAACGAATCCTCACGATCGCAACGAAACGGGAACTATCGAGAAGAAGCACACAACATAGTAAAGACACCACACATGAACAAGACATGATGCTCAACCAAGTATGATGCATGACAAGGCTACATGGATCTACTCATGGCAAAAGATGAAGCATACAAGAGCAACACATCAAAGCAAGTTTAAATGAGGCCGGAAACAACATATAACACTTCCGGTAAGTCCTCATATGCAAATTTAGAAATTATTACAGAACTGAATAAACCTTATGTTCAAGTTGTTAAACAGCAAGTTAAGATGCACCAAGATGAACTACACGAAATTCTAGTCAAGTTACATATAAAGTTCATTTAATTCGGAGGTACGGCCTAGAAGATATGAGCAAAACAAGTTAAACATGGCATCGATGCAAAATGCACCCAAACATCAAGCAAATACCTCAAAACAAGGATGGAACATAATAATATGAAGCTACATGCAAAATCAAGCAAGTTCCATATAGAGCACACTCAAAACGGAGCAACGGTTCAACACATACACTCTATACAAATCATAACAACAATCTGTCCAAAACAGCAACTAGGCATCTTGCAAGCATCAAACCAACAAGCTACAGCATCTCAACGTAATAACAAAAGGCATGGGCATAAGTACAGGTAAAGCATGACAAAACATGAACACTGAGCTTTCTCCAGAAATCACTAGAGCATGCTCAAAAACACATGTCAAGATTGCATATATTAACAGTTTCAGACTTGGGAGAAATAACATCAGGTTGCAATGTTTAGAGCTATCAAACAACACGTTACAGGAACTTAACATGGCAACCAAAGGAATGGCATGAATCTACTAATGGCATAGAAAAAAAGTCCCTTACTGACCATGAGCCAAAAGGGCACAGAAAATATGATGGCACCCATGTAAACATGGCAAAAGATATGACAGATTCATACATGGCAGGAACAACAATAAGTAAGCATGTTGGTGAGCTTGAACCACTCACCACAGAGCAATATATGGCATGAAAAGGCAACCAACAGTAAGAATACATGTTTGAGAAGCTAAGGATGGCAAGAACAAGTTTATAGTGTGCATGGATCACTAGCAACAATCATGGCAACATTGAACTTAATGTTAACAGGCTGACAGCAACATTATATAGCAACTTTGGAGCAAGATAACAACATGTTACAGCAGGCTATAAATGCAACCAGGGGCATGAATGGATAGAGCAAGACATGTATAACAAATCATCCTTAGTGAACATCTCCAGATTATGCATAGAATGACTTGTAGCAGCAGGTTTACATGGCATCACAAAATAACAGATTCAGCCTAGCAAAACAGCAACAGCAAGTACCCCACTTAACAAGCTTGATGCACTCAGTACAAGACTCACCAAAATACATGGATGGCACCCCTGCAAAGATGGCATATCATAGTTTATAACACATGTAGACATCAACCTCATAGGATGCACACATCAAACATGGCAGAAATGACAAATGAGCATGTTATAACAGTTTCTGCAGATTAACATCATATAGCACTCTTCCAACAGCATTTTGGGCATCAATATGAGCTCAAATGAAAATGATGCAATGAGATGAAATGATGTAATCGTTGAGACGAACAATTTGACATATTACACGCACGAAACAGAGTAGCATACAGCAAGTTATGATGCAATGAACATGGCATGATTATGCAAAATATTCGGGGACAGTGAAAATTGGACCTCGGGGAAAGTCAACGCGGGCGGTGGATCTCGCCGGAGCCGAGGAAGAAGATGGCTGGAGAAGGTCGTGGGGGCGCCGGGCGACGTCGTCGGAGGCGGGGACGGGGCGCTCCCGGGCGGATCTCGCCGGATCCGCCCCGGGGCGAGGTAGGGCGGTGACGAGGAGGCGCGGTTGGCCGGCGGCTAACCGGTGGCCGACGGCGGCGGGGACGAAGGCGAGGCCACGGCCCAGGCGGCGGGGCGCGGGGACGCGGCTGAGGCGGGGGCGGCGCGACTCCGGCCGGCGAGGGCGGGGACGGGGCGGCGCCGGGCGCGGGCCGGACGGCGGCGAGGAGGCGGGGCCTGGCGGCGGCGGCGGGCCCGGTCTGGCCCGGGGCGGGCCCGATCCGGGCTCCCTCGGGCCGCGGCCGCGGCGCGCAGAGGAGGACGGCGGCGGGGACACGTGTTGCGCCCAGATTCGCCATGGGGGCGGTGGCGGACATGTCCGGTGGGATGAGAAAGCGTCCGGCGGCGCGGGGAGGAAAAGATCTGGGGCTTGGGGGGATTTTCATCCGCGAATTTCGGGGGAGAGGACATATTTATAGGTAGAGGGAGCTAGGAGAGTCCAAATGAGGATCGGTTTTCGCCCACACGATCGTGATCGAACGGCGGAGAGCATGGAGGGGGTTAGGATGGGTTTTGGGCCACTTTGGAGAGGTGTTGGGCTGCAAAGAGAAGGAGGCTCTTACGGTTACCCGGTTAACCGTTGGAGTATCAAACGGACTCCAAATGGCACGAAACTTGACAGGCGGTCTACCGGTGCTATACCAAGGCCGCTTGGCAAACCTCGGTCCATTCTGAGAAAGTTCAACACCCGCTCACAACGAGAGACAAAAGGGAAACGCCGGGGGACATAGGAGTGCCGGATTGCAAAACGGACAATGGGGAAAAAGCTCGGATGCATGAGACGAACACTTATGCAAAATAAAATGCATATGATGACATGATATTAAATGCATATGATGACATGGCACAATGCAACATGCAATCAAATGACATGGCAACTACGGCGAATAACTGGCGGACACCTGGCGCATCGAAACCGGGGCGTTACAACACTCCTCCACTAACAAGAGATCTCGTCCCAAAATCTTAGGACTGAGACGGAAGGGAAAAGGGATGAGGTGAAACAAGAACTCAAGAGAAGAAGCAAAGAATCGAGAGCACTCGAGAAAAAGAGAGGAACGACGAGAATGACGAGAATCGAAAGCTCGCGGAATTAGATAGACTATGAAACCACTCCTGTTAGAACGAGATAAGAAACGAATAAGACTGAAAGGATTTAGGCAGCACTCCAGCTGAAACATGGAGGAATAGAACACGAGCTTGAGAGGATGGAATTATACTTGATGAAGACATGACACAAAATCTCCGGAAAGAATTTAAGAGTTGAATGAAAAGAACGGAGAAGAAAATGACAACTTGTGCCGCGAATGAAATTGAAAGCACCTTTAGAAGGAAGGTTTAAACGGAGTTGTTGAGAAAATCAACAACGAAAAGAATAAGCTTGTTGTGGACTTATGGATAACATCTCAAAATTATGAGGTGATCACCGACCACAAGCGAAAAAGATTAAATAGCTGAGAAGAACGAAGAAATGCAAAACTCCACTTCACAAGAATACGGAGAATTAATTGCACTTCTAGATGCAAGATGAGAAAGATACTTGAGCTCCTCCAATAAAATCTTGATGAACACTTGAAGAATGAATTAAATCATGAAGAACCACCATGAAGAACTCCAGTGACAAAAGATGATGAGATAGGAATGAAGGATGAAAGAATAAGATGAGCCTTGCGATGATTTAGATGGAGGTTCCGACGAAATGGCCGAGGAAATTTGAACTCTGGAAAAAAAATATGAAAACACTTGGAACTCGAATTTATTCACCAAAAACAAACTCCGAAGGAAGGGATTACTCACTTGGACGAAATAAGAATAAGATTTATTGTATGCTTATCCTTCATGAAATTAAATTGATGACAAGCAATGGATTTGCATACTACTTATTCTTCTTGAAAAGGATTAAGGGGGTATAGCACAAAACTTGAGAAAGTCTTCATGAACCACCGGTAGGATTGGAAAGATCGAATGAATTAAAATGATAATCAAAGAAAAAGAATCTTGAACGAACCACCGTAAGAATTCAAAATTGACTGGTGAAAGAGAATGAATCACCGGGAAGAATTAGAAGAACCAATATGCTAGAGGAGATTTAGATGCAAGAGAACAAAGAGATCATGAGCTGATTAAGGAACACTTGAACGAAACGCCGGGATAATTGGATAACGGTAGCTGAAATATGAGGGAGAAGAATTCTTCTGGAACGATGGCCTCCGGATTATCGAGAGAGAAAGCAACTCCTGAAATGCTCCGGATGGATGAAAAGAATAAGTGACAAATGGAATAATTTACGAGGATAACAAGAAGCTAGAACCACGAATCTTCGGGAGAACGGGCAAGATTTAGAGGAAAAACTCTTCTTTGGTCTTCAAATGACGACGAGAAACACCACCAAAATTATTGAGATACTCCGGGAGAATGAAATGCAAAGAGGTTGAGCCAACAATGAAAAGAATTTGAAATTAATCTTGGAAAAGGCAAGTGACTGATGGGATCCATTCTTACGTCACACTTTGAAAAGAATTGGGAATAGCTCCAAAATAATTAGAAGAGTCAGGTAAGATCCTGGGAAAAGACCTGTGGGTTAGGGCCCATTGGAGAGATAACACCGTTGAAAAGGATTGTTGAAGTAATAGATGATGCACCGGAACAAATGAAGTATTTGAATGAGGTGACAACCTCGAATTAATTGGAAGACAGAAGAATCTCCTGAGATGTCTTGAGAACTCCAAAAGGATAAACTGGCGAGAGGCGAACGAGCAGGGAAAACACTTGAGCTGAGGGAAAGAATATAATCACTACCGAAAAACTAGAATTGAATCCACCGGAAAAGGAAAGAGATGAAGAATGACGAACAAGACGAGAATTCACTGGTTGAAATAATTGAGGGAAGACTGAAGAGGCTCCACATGAATGAAATTGATGGTCGAAAGAGACTCAAACTTCGGGAAGAAGAGGGTGGGAGTGCGGGAAAACAAAGGCTACTTGAAAAGGGGAACCGACGAATATCTTAAAGAGAGAACACCGATTGAAAGAAAGCAAAGGCTTCACACGAGTAGGATGGATACTCGATTACGGACTCCGGATTCGAGAAGAAGAAGGGAGGGCGGGTGGGAAAAACAAGGACAACTTCGGACAGGGAAACAACAACGACATCGGAGGAAGAACTGAGGATTGATCTCGCGGAAGACAAAGAGGTTCGAATCGTCTTGATGAGAAATGCACCGAATAAAAGAGGATGGGCAACAAACGAAAACTAACCGCGTGATCCTAAAGAAAAATTTGAATGGGAAGAGGAGTAACTCAAAACACCTACGTCAAGATTCCTCACCAGAGCGACGAAGGGGCTGAGGAGTAAAAAGAATTCCTACTATCCGATATAACTAGACTCCGAAAACAGTTTTCTTCTAGACTCAACAACGGCCAAACTACACGATCAATCAAGGGGGGCTCCTAGGGTCGGTCGAGGCTCTGATACCAACTTGTCACGCCCAAGATGCGACCCTATCCTAAAGGAACTCGAAGGTCCCACCAAGGATAGAAGCGCATCTTGAAGACGCTTTTGCAAGGTGGATATCATTACATCAACATTACATAATAGTGGGGATACATACATAAGGCATACAATGCCACACGAATACAACATCATCTTACATAAGAGCACCATCCGACTACGGATGAAACACAAAAAGAAACTCAATCGACATCCACCCTGCTAGCCTAGGCTGCCGACCTGGAACCTATTCCCTGATCGAAGAAGAAGCAGAAGAAGAACTCCAACACAAACAAACATCGCTCTCGCGTCATGATCATCGCACAACCTGTACCTGCAACTGACAACGCTATAAGAGGGGCTGAGCAAAGCGGTAACATAGCCAAACAACGGTTTGCTAGGAAGGGTGTCAAAGGTTAGAGGTTCATGGCAATTTGGGAGGCTTGAAGAGCAAAAGATAGGTAGAGCAGCATAGCGATAGAACGAAGAAACTAGCATAGCAATGATAGTAGTGAGATCCAAGGTAGCGGTCATCTTGCCTGAAATCCCGCTAGGAAGAAGAACGAGTCCATGAAGAAGATGAAGCCATGAAGACGAACCAAGCGTAGACGAACGAATCCTCACGATTGCAACGAAACGGGAACTATCGAGAAGAAGCACACAACATAGTAAACACACCACACATGAACAAGACATGATGCTCAACCAAGTATGATGCATGACAAGGCTACATGGAGCTACTCATGGCAAAAGATGAAGCATACAAGAGAAACACATCAAAGCAAGTTTAAATGAGGCCGGAAACAACATATAACACTTCCGGTAAGTCCTCATATGCAAATTTAGAAATTGGTCCAGAACTGAATAAACCTTATGTTCAAGTTGTTAAACAGCAAGTTAAGATGCACCAAGATGAACTACACGAAATTCTAGTCAAGTTACATATAAAGTTCATTTAATTCGGAGGTACGACCTAGAAGATATGAGCAAAACAAGTTAAACATGGCATCGATGCAACATGCACCCAAACATCAAGAAAACACCTCAAAACAAGGATGCAACAAGATAATATGAAGCTACATGCAAAATCAAGAAAGTTTCCTATAGAGCACACTCAAAATGGAGCAACGGTTCAACACATACACTCTATACAAGTCATAACAACAATCTGTCCAAAACAGCAACTAGGCATCTTGCAAGCATCAAACGAACAAGCTACAGCATCTCAACGTAATAACAGAAGGCATGGGCATAAGTACAGGTAAAGCATGACAAAACCTGAACACTGAGCTATCTCCAGAAATCACTAGAGCATGCTCAAAAACACATGTCAAGATTGCATATATTAACAGTTTCAAACTTGGCAGAAATAACATCAGGTTGCAATGTTTAGAGCTATCAAACAACATGTTATAGGAACTTAACATGGCAACCAAAGGAATGTCATGAATCTACTAATGGAATAGAACAAAAGTCCCTTACTGACCATGAGCCAAAAGGGCACAGAAAATATGATGGCACCCATGTAAACATGGCAAAAGATATGATAGATTCATACATGGCAGGAACAACAATAAGTAAGCATGTTGGTGAGCTTGAACCACTCACCACAGAGAAATACATGGCATGACAAGGCAACCAACAGTAAGAATACATGTTTGAGAAGCTAAGCATGGCAAGAACAAGTTCATAGCGTGCATGGATCACTAGAAACAATCATGGCAACATTGAACTTAATGTTAACAGGCTGACAGCAACATTATATAGCAACTTTGGAGCAAGGTAACAACATGTTACAGCAGGCTATAAATGCAACCAGGGGCATGAATGGATAGAGCAAGACATGTATAACAAATCATCCTTAGTGAACATCTCCAGATTATGCATAGAATGACTTGTAGCAGCAGGTTTACATGGCATCACAAAATAACAGATTCAGCATAGCAAAACAGCAACAGCAAGTACCCCACTTAACAAGCTTGATGCACTCAGTACAAGACTCAAAAAAAAACATTGATGGCACCCCTGTAAAGATGGCATATCATAGTTAAAAACACATGTAGACATCAACCTCATAGGATGCACACACCAAACATGGCAAAAATGACAAATGAGCATGTTATAACAGTTTCAGCAGATTAACATCATATAGCACTCTTCCAACAACATTTCGGGTATCAAGATGAGCTCAAATGAAAATGGTGCAATGAGATGAAATGATGTACTTGTTGATACGAACAATTTAACATATTACACGCATGAAACGGAGCAGCATACAGCAAGTTATGATGCGATGAACATGGCATGATTATGCAAAATATTCGGGGACAGTGAAAATTGGACCTCAGGGAAAGTCAACGCGGGCGGTGGATCTCGCTGGAGCCGAGGAAGAAGATGGCCGGAGAAGGTCGTGGGGGCGCCGGGCGACGTCGGCGAAGGCGGGGACGGGGCGCTCCCTGGCGGATCTCGCCGGATCCGCCCCGGGGCGAGGTAGGGTGGTGACGAGGAGGCGCGGTTGGCCGGCGGCGGACCGGTGGCCGACGGTGGCGGGGACGAAAGCGAGGCTACGGCCCAGGCGGCGGGGCGCGGGGACGCAGCTGAGGCAGGGGCAGCGCGACTCCGGCCGGCGAGCGCGGGGACGGCGCGGCGCCGGGCGCGGGCCGGACGGCGGCGAGGAGGCGGGGCCTGGCGGCGACGGCGGGCTCGATCTGGCCCGGGGCGGGCCCGATCCGGGCTCCCTCGGGCCGCGGCGGCGGTGCGCAGAGGAGGACGGCGGCGGGGACATGTGTCGCGCCCGGATTCGCCACGGGGGCGGTGGCGGACATGTCCGGTGGGAGGAGAAAGCGTCCGGCGGCGCGGGGAGGAAAAGATCTAGGGCTTGGGGGGATTTTCATCCGCGAATTTTGGGGGAGAGGACATATTTATATGTAGAGGGAGCTAGGAGAGTCCAAATGAGGATCGGTTTTCGCCCACACGATCGTGATCGAACGGAGGAGAGCATGGAGGGGGTTAGGATGGGTTTTGGGCCACTTTGGAGAGGTGTTGGGCTGCAAAGAGAAGGAGGCTCTTACGGTTACCCGGTTAACCGTTGGAGTATCAGACGGACTCCAAATGGCACGAAACTTGACAGGCGGTCTACCGGTGCTATACCAAGGCCGCTTGGCAAACCTTGGTTCATTCTAAGAATGTTCAACACCCGCTCACAATGAGAGGCCAAAGGGAAACGCCAGGGGACATAGGAGTGCCGGATTGCAAAACGGACAACGGGGAAAAAGCTCGGATGCATGAGACGAACACGTATGCAAAATGAAATGCATACGATGACATGATATGAAATGCATATGATGACATGGCAAAATGCAACACGCAAGCAAATCACATGGCAACTACGACGAATAACTGGCGGACACCTGGCGCATCGAAATCGGGGTGTTACACGTATGTCAGGAATATGATGATGGAAGTTGCATGGCAATATATCTCGGAATGGCTATGGAAATGCCATGATAGGTAGGTATGGTGGCTGTTTTGAGGAAGATACAAGGTGGTTTTTGTGTGATAGAGCTTATCGTATCACGGGGTTTGGATGCACCAGCGAAGTTTGCACCAACTCTCAAGGTGAGAAAGGGCAATGCACGGTACCGAAGAGGCTAGCAAAGGTGGAAAGGTAAAAGTGCGTATAGTCCATGGACTCAACATTAGTCAAAAGAACTCATATACTTATTGCAAAAATCTAGAAGTCATCAAAAACCAAGTACTACGCGCATGCTCCTAGGGGGATAGATTGGTAGGAAAAGACCATCACTCGTCCCCGACCGCCACTCATAAGGATGCACAAGCCAGGTACACTTCATGTTTCAAATTTGTTACACAACTTTAACCAAACGTGCATGCTACGGGACTTGCTAACTTAAACACAAGCATTCTTTAAATTCATAATCACCCAACTAGCATGACTTTAATATCACTACCTCCATATCTCAAAACAATTATCAAGCATCAAATTGATCATAGCATCCAATTCACTTTCTATGATAGTTTTTATTATACCCAAAATGGATGCCTGCCATTCTAGGACCAATTTTAAGATCATAGCAAATACCATGCTGTTCTAAAAGACTCTCAAAATAATATAAGTGAAGCATGAGAGACTAGCAATTTCTTCAAAATTAAGACACCACCATGCTCTAAAAGATATAAGTGAAGCACTAGAGCAAAAACTATCAAGCTCAAAAGATATAAGTGAAGCACATAGCAAAATCTAATCAAATAGGCTTCTCCCAAAAGGTGTGTATAGCAAGGATGATTGTGGTAAACTAAAAATCAAAGACTAATATAATACACGACGCTCCAAGCAAAACACATATCATGTGGCGAATAAAAATATAGCTCCAAGTAAAGTTACCAATGAACGAAGACGAAAGAGGGGATGCCTTCCCGGGGCATCCCCAAGCTTAGGCTTTTGGCTATTCTTGAATATCTTGGGGTGCCATGGGCATCCCCAAGCTTAGGATCTTGCCACTCCTTATTCCATAGTCCATAAAAGCTTTACCCAAAACTTGAAAACTTCACAACACAAAACTCAACAGGAAATCTTATAAGCTCCGTTAGTGAAAGAAAACAAAACCACCACATAAGGTACTACAATGAACTCATTCTTTATTTAATTTGGTGTTAAATCTACTGTATTCCAACTTCTTTATGGTTCATAGACTGAATTACTAGCCATAGATGCATTGAAATAAGCAAACAACACACGAAAAACATAATCTTTCAAAAACCGAACAGTCTGTAGCAATCTGTAACTAACGCAAACTTCTGGAACTCTAAAAATCCTACAAAAATAGGAAGTCCTGTACAATTTGTTTGTTTAACAGCAGCAAAAAGAATCAACGCAAAAGCACATTCCTGTGATTTAACAAAATTATATTCGTGCGCGCAAAGTTTCTATTTTTCAGCAGAATCAAATCAACTATCATCGTAGGTTATACTATAGGTTCTACTTGGCACAAACACTAATTAAAAGATAAAAACACATCTAAACATAAGGTAGATGCAAGATTTATTACTAAACAGGAGCAAAAACAAAAAACACAAAGAAAATTGGGTTGCCTCCCAACTAGCGCTATCGTTTAACGCCCCTTGCTAGGCATAAGAAGCAAAGATAGATCTAACGAGTGCCATCTTTGGCATTAAATTCATAAGTAGCACGCATGATTGATTCATAAGGTAATTTGACTTTCTTTCTTGGAAAGTGCTCAGTGCCTTTCTTTAAGGGAAATTGGAATCTAATGTTCCCTTCCTTCATATCAATAATCGCACCAATCATTCTAAGGAAAGGTCTACCAAGAATAATAGGGCAAGAAAGATTGCAATCTATATCAAGAACGATAAAATCTACGGGCACCAAATTTCTATTTGCAACAATAAGAACATCATTGATCCTTCCCATAGGCTTTTTAAAGGTGGAATCCGCAAGGTGCAAATTTAAAGAGCAATCATCAAGATCATGGAAACCTAGAATATCACATAAAGTTTTCGGAATCGTGGAAACACTAGCACCCAAATCACACAAAGCAAAACACTCATAATCTTTAATTATAATCTTTATAGTAGGTTCCCACTCATCATTAAGTTTTCTAGGTATAGAAACTTCCAAATTAAGTTTTTCATCATAAGATTGCATCAAGGCATCAACAATATGTTTGGTAAAAGCTTTATTTTGACTATAAGCATGAGGAGAATTAACAACAGATTGCAACAAGGACATACAACCTTTTAAGGAGCAATTATCATAATCAAATTCCTTGAAATCTGAGATAGTGAGTTCAATATCATTAGAAGTTGAGGATTCTCCAATCTATCTTTTACCAAATTTAGCATCAAGATCGAAAGACTCTGAATTTTTGGGACGCCTTCTAGGCAAAGTTGATTCATCATCAGTCCCATAATCATCAAAATTCATATTACAAAACATAGATCTAATCGGAGACACATCAATAAATTTATGATCCTCATCATTATTTTCATGCAATTTTTCTGGTTTAACGGCCATCTTATTGATTAGGGTGGCTTGCTTGTCAGAAATTTTGGCTATAGCATTTTCAAGCCGGGTAATTTGAGCGTTAACAACATAGAATTCTTTATTCATATCATCAAGCTCTTTGTTCATAAACCCCAAAAAACTTTTTTGTTCCTTAAGCTCTTTTCTAAAGAAATTATTATTCTCAAATTGCAAATTCATAAATCTTCTAATATTTGATTCAATCTCATCCATCCTTCTGAGAAGGTGGTCAAGACCCTTAGACGCAGCCATAAGGTCAAACAGGCAAACAAGAACGCAAAAGAAGGCAAGCGAAAAAGAGGAGGAGGAGATTGGGAAAGAGAGGGCGAATAAAACGGCAAGGGTGAAGTGGGGGAGAGGAAAACGAGAGGCAAATGGCAAATAATGTAAATACGAGGGAGATAGGTTTGTGATGGGTACTTGGTATGTCTTGATTTGAGCGAAGACCTCCTCGGCAACGGCGCCAGAAATCCTTCTTGCTACGTCCTGAGCTTGCGTTGGTTTTCCTTGAAGAGGAGAGGGTGATGCAGCAAGTGTAGCGTAAGTATTTCCCTCAGTTTTGAGAACCAAGGTATCAATCCAGTAGGAGGCTCCTCAAAAGTCCCACGCACCTACAAAAACAAACTGAGAACTCACAACCAACGCAATAAAGGGGTTGTCAATCCCTTCACGGCCACTTGCGAAAGTGAGATCTAATAAAGATAGTATGATAAGATAAATATATTTTTGGTATTTCATGATATAGATGCAAAAAGTAAAGATGCAAATAAAGGTAGATTGAAAGCAAATATGATAAGAGATAGACCCGGGGGCCATAGGTTTCACTAGTGGCTTCTCTCAAGATAGCATAAGTATTACGGTGGGTGAACAAATTACTATCGAGCAATTGATAGAAAAGCGCATAGTTATGAGATTATCTAGGCATGATCATGTATATAGGCATCACGTCCATAACAAGTAGACCGACTCCTGCCTGCATCTACTACTATTACTCCACACATCAACCAACTCCTGCCTGCATCTAGAGTATTAAGTTCATAAGAACAGAGTAATGCATTAAGCAAGATGACATGATGTAGAGGGGTAAACTCAAGAAATATGATGTAAACCCCATCTTGTTATCCTTGATCGCAACAATACAATACGTGCCTTGCAACCCTTTCTGTCACTGGGTAAGGACACCGCAAGATTGAACCCAAAGCTAAGCACTTCGGCAAGAAAGATCAATCTAGTAGGCCAAACCAAACTGATAATTCGAAGAGACTTGCAAAGATAACTCAATCATACATAAAAGAATTCAGAGAAGACTCAAATATTATTCATAGATAAACTTGATCATAAACCCAAAATTCATTGGATCTCGATAAACACACCGCAAAAAGAGTTTACATCGAATAGATCTCCACAAGAGAGGGGGAAAAATTGTATTGAGATCCAAAAAGAGAGAAGAAGCCATCTAGCTAATAACTATGGACCCATAGGTCTGTGGTAAACTACTCACGACTCATCGGAGGGGCAAGGATGTTGATGTAGAAGCCCTCCATGGTCAATTCCCCCTCCGGCAGAGTGCTGGTGAAGGCTCCAAGATGAGATATCGCGGATACAGAAGGTTACGGCGGTGGAAATTGTGTTTCGTGGTGCCCCTGGATGTTTTTGGGGTACGTAGGTATATATAGGAAGAAGAAGTACGTCGGTGGCCGCCCAAGGGGCCCACGAGACAGGGGGCGCGCCCTACAGGGGGCGCGGCCCCCTATCTCGTGGGGCCCTCGGAAGCTTCTTGACTTGCACTCCAAGCTCTCCGGATCACATTCGTTCCAAAAATCATGCTCCCGAAGGTTTCATTCCGTTTGGACTCCGTTTGATATTCCTTTTCTTCGAAATACTGAAATAGGCAAAAAAACAGCAATATGGGCTGGGCCTCCGGTTAGTAGGTTAGTCCCAAAAATGATATAAATGTGTAAAATAAAGCCCATAAACATCCAAAAGGGTAATATAATAGCATGGAACAATCAAAAATTATAGATACGTTGGAGACGTATTAGGGCGCCCTGATACATCCATTTTGCATCATGCTTTTATATCAATATTTATTGCATTATGGGCTGTTATTACACATTATATCTCAATACTTATGGCTATTCTCTCTTATTTTATAAGGTTTATCATGACGAGGGGGAATGCCGGCAGCTGGAATTCTGGCTGGAAAAGGAGCAAACATTGGAAACCTATTCTGCACTGCTCCAAAAATCCTGAAACTCCATGAAACATGTTTTTGGAATTAATAAGAATTATTGAGCGAAAGAAAGACATCAGGGGGCCCACACCCTGGCCAGGAGGGTGGGGGCGCCCCCTGTCTCCTGGGCCCCCTGGTGGGCCCCCGGTGTCCATCTTCTGCTATATGAGAGCTTTTACCCTGGAAAAAATCGTGGGCAAGCTTACGGGACGAAACTCCGCCGCCACGAGGCGAAACCTTGGCGGAACCAATCTAGGGCTCCGGCGGAGCTGTTCTGTCGGGGACACTTCCCTCCGGGAGGGGGAAATCATCACCAACGATCCTCCATCATGAGGGGGTCAATCTCCATCAACATATTCACCAGCACCATCTCCTCTCAAAACCCTAGTTCATCTTTTGTATCCAATCTTGTATCAAAACCACAAATTGGTACCTGTGGGTTGCTAGTAGTGTTGATTACTCCTTGTAGTTGATGCTAATTGCTTTACTTGGTGGAAGATCATATGTTCAGATCCTTAATGCATATTATTACTCCTCTAATTATGAACATGAATATGCTTTGTGAGTAGTTACGTTTGTTCCTGAGGACATGGGTGAAGTCTTGCTATTAGTAGTCATGTGAATTTCGTATTCGTTCGATATTTTGATGAGATGTATGTTGTCTTTTCCTCTAGTGGTGTTATGTGAATGTCGACTACATGACACTTCACCATTATTTGGGCCTAGAGGAAGGCATTGGGAAGTAATAAGTGGATGATGGGTTGCTAGAGTGACAGAAGCTTAAACCCTAGTTTATGCGTTGCTTCGTTATGGGCTGATTTGGATCCATATGTTTAATGCTGTGGTTAGGTTTACCTTAATACTTCTTTTGTAGTTGCGGATGCTTGCAATAGGGGTTAATCATAAGTGGGATGGTTGTCCAAGTAAGGGCAGTACCCAAGCACCAGTCCATCCACATATCAAATTATCAAAGTACCGAACGTGAATCATATGAACGTGATGAAAACTAGCTTGACGATAATTCCCATGTGTCCTCGGGAGCTCCTTTCTCATTACTAGAAATTGTCCAGGCTTATCCTTTGCTACATAAAGGATTGGGCCACCTTGCTGCACTTTATTTACTTTATTTACTTGTTACTCGTTACTATTTATCTTACCACAAAACTATCTATTACTTGCAATTGCAGTGCTTGCAGAGAAAACCTTATTGAAAACCGCTTACCCTTTCCTTCTGCTCCTCGTTGGGTTTGACACTCTTACTTGTCGAAAGGACTATGATAGATCCCCTACACTTGTGGGTCATCAAGAGTCTTTTCTAGAGCCATTGCCGGGGAGTGTAGCGCTTTTGGTGAGTGGAACTTGGTAAGGAAACATTTATATAGTGTGCTGAAATCTTCTGTTACTTGTCACTATGGAAACTAATCCTTTAAGGGGCTTGTTCGGGGTATCTTCACCCCGACCAGAAGATCAAATAGTTTCTCCTCAAACTACTGAACTTTATGAATATATTTACTTTGATATTCCTTTGGGTATGATAGAGAAACTGCTAGCTAATCCATGTGCATGAGACGGAACATTGCATCCCGATTTACACCATATCTTTGTGGATGAAGTTTGTGGATTATTTAAGCTTGCAGGTATTCCCGATGATGTTGTCAAAAGGAAGGTCTTCCCTTTATCTTTGAATGGAGATGCATTGACACGGTATAGGCTATGTGATGATACGAGATGTTGGAATTATAAGCGATTGAAGTTGGAATTTCACCAGAAGTTCTATCCTATGCATCTTGTTCATCGTGATCATAATTACATATATAATTTCTGGCCTCGCGAAGCAGAAAGCGTCGCTCAAGCTTGGGGGAGGCTTAATTCAATGTTATGTTCATGCCCTAATCATGAGCTCTCCAGGGAAATGATTATTCAAAAAATTTATGCTCGGCTTTCTCTCAATGATCGCAACCTGCTCGATACTTCCTGTGCTGGTTCTTATATGCTGAAGACTATTGATTTCAAATGGGACTTATTGGAAAGAAGTAAATGCAACTCTGAAGATTAGGGTTCCGACGATGGTAAGGAGTCAGGTATGACACCTAAGTTCGATTGTGTTAAATCTTTTATGGATGCCGATGCTTTTCGTGGATTTAGCACTAAGTATGGACTTGACTCTGAGATAGTAGCTTCTTTCTGTGAATCTTTTGCTACTCATGTTGATCTCCCTAAAGGGAAGTGGTTTAAATATAATCCTCCTGTTGAATTGAAAGTAGTTGCACCTATTACAGTTGAAGAAAAGACTATCACCTATAGTGATCCTATTGTTCGTACTTATGTTGAGAAACCCCCATTTCCTGTTAGGATAAAGGATCATGCTAAAACTTCGACTGTTGTTCGTAAGAGTAATACTAGGACTTATACACCTCCTAAGCAAATCAATGTTGAACCTAGTATTTCTATGGTTAAAGATCTCTTGGATGATGATTTAGATGGGCATGTTATTTATTTCTGTGATGAAACTGCTAATATTGCTAGACCAGATACTAAGATACATAGACCTGTCGTAGGCATGCCTGTTATTTCTATTAAAATAGGAGATCATTGTTATCATGGTTTATGTGATATGGGTGCTAGTGCTAGTGCAATACCTTATACCTTATATCAAGAAATTATGCACGACATTGCACCCGTCGAATTAGAAGACATTGATGTTACTATTAAGCTTGCTAATAGGGACACCATTAAAGTAATTGGGATAGTTAGAGATGTTGAAGTCTTGTGTGGGAAGGTTAAATATCCTGCTGATTTTCTTGTTCTTGGTTCCCCACAAGATGATTTTTATCCCATTATTTTTGGTAGACCCTTCTTGAATACAGCTAGTGCTAGGATTGATTATGAAAAGGATACTGTCACCATTGGCTTAGATGGTATGTCTCATGAGTTTAATTTTGCTAAGTTTCATAGACAACCTCGTGATAGGGAACCACCTAGTAAGGATGAGATTATTGGTCTTGCTTCCATTGCTGTGCCTCCTACTGATCCGTTAGAACAATATTTGCTTGACCATGAAAATGATATGTTTATGAAGGAAAGAAGGGAAATAGATGAAGTGTTCCTTAAACAGGAACCTGTGCTGAAACATAACCTTCCTGTTGAAATTCTTGGGGATCCTCCTCCACCCAAGGGTGATCCCGTGTTTGAAGTCAAACCATTACCTGATAATCTTAAGTTTGCTTATCTTGATGAAAAGAAAATATATCCTGTTATTATTAGTGCTAAACTTTTAGAGCAAGAAGAAGAAAGATTATTGAAAACTCTGAAGAAGCACCGAGCTGCTATTGGATATACTCTGGATGATCTTAAGGGCGTTAGTCCCACGTTATGCCAACACAAAATTAATTTGGAGGACGATGCCAAACCAGTTAGAGATCCTCAATGACGATTGAATCCCAAGATGAAAGAAGTTGTAAGAAAGGAGATACTAAAGCTCCTTGAGGCAGGTATAATTTATCCCGTTGCTGATAGTGATTGGGTAAGCCCTGTCCATTATGTTCCTAAAAAGGGAGGTATTACCATTGTTCCTAATGATAAAGATGAATTGATCCCACAAAGAATTATTACAAGTTATAGGATGGTAATTGATTTCCGTAAATTAAATAAGGCTACTATGAAAGATCATTACCCTTTACCTATTGATCAAATGCTAGAAAGACTATCCAAACACACACATTTCTTCTTTCTAGATGGTTATTCTGGTTTCTCTCAAATACCCGTGTCAGCGAAGGATCAATCTAAAACAACTTTTACTTGCCCTTTTGGTACTTTTGCTTATAGACGTATGCCTTTTGGTTTATGTAATGCACCTGCTACCTTTCAAAGATGCATGATGGCTATGTTCTCTGATTTTTGTGAAAAGATTTGTGAGGTATTCAGGGATGACTTCTCCGTTTATGGATCCTCTTTTGATGATTGTTTGAGCAACCTTGATCGAGTTTTGCAGAGATGCGAAGACACTAGTCTCGTCCTGAATTGGGAAAAGTGTCACTTTATGGTTAATGAAGGCATTGTCTTGGGGCATAAGATTTCTAAGAGAGGGATTGAAGTTGATAAAGCTAAAGTTGATGTTATTGAAAAGATGTCGTGTCCCAAGGACATAAAAGGTATAAGAAGTTTCCTTGGTCATGCCGGTTTTTATAGGAGGTTCATTAAGGACTTTTCTAAAATCTCTAGGCCTTTGACTAATTTATTGCCAAAATATATTCCTTTCGTCTTTGATGATGATTGCGTAGAAGCGTTTGAAATACTTAAGAAAGCTTTGATCACTGCACCTATTGTTCAGCCACCTGATTGAAATTTACCTTTTGAAATTTTGTGTGATGCTAGTGATTATCCCGTAGGTGCTATTCTATGGCAAAGAGTTGATAAGAATTTGAATGTTATCCAGTATGCTAGTAAGACTCTTGATACTGCCCAGAGAAATTATGCTACTACTGAAAAAGAGTTCTTAGCAGTTGTGTTTGCATGTGATAAGTTTAGACCTTATATTGTTGATTCCAAAGTTACTATTCACACTGATCATGCTGCTATTAAATATCTTATGGAAAAGAAAGATGCTAAGCCTAGGCTCATTAGATGGGTTCTCCTGCTCCAAGAATTGGATTTACATATTATTGATAGAAAGGGAGCTGAGAACCCCGTTGCATACAACTTGTCTAGGTTAGAGAATGTTCTTGATGACCCACTGCCTATTGATGATAGCTTTCCTGATGAACAATTAGCGGTCATTAATGCTTCTCATACTGCTCCTTGGTATGCTGATTATGCTAATTACATTGTTGCTAAATTTATACCTCCTAGTTTCACATACTAGCAAAAGAAAAAGTTCTTTTATGATTTAAGACATTACTTTTGGGATGATCCACACCTTTATAAAGAAGGAGTAGATGGTGTTATTAGACGTTGTGTGCCTGAGCATGAACAGGAACAGATCCTATGCAAGTGTCACTCTGAATCTTATGGAGGACACCACGCTGAGATAGAACTGCACACAAGGTACTACAATCTGGTTTTTATTGGCCTACTCTCTTCAAAGATGCTCGTAAGTTTGTCTTATCTTGTGATGAATGTCAAAGAGTAGGTAACATTAGTAGACGTCAAGAAATGCCTATGAATTATTCTCCTGTTATTGAACCATTTGATGTTTGGGGCTTTGATTATATGGGACCTTTTCCTGCCTCTAATGGTTATACACACATTTTAGTTGTTGTTCATTACGTTACTAAGTGGGTAGAAGGTATTCCAACTAGTAGTGTTGATCATAACACTTGTATTAAAATGCTTAAAGTAGTTATTTTTCCGAGGTTTGGAGTCCCTAGATATCTTATGACTAATGGTGGTTCACATTTTATTCATGGTGCTTTCCGTAAGACGCTTGCTAAGTATGATGTCAATCATAGAATCGCATCTCCTTATCACCCGCAGTCTAGTGGTCAAGTAGAGTTGAGCAACAGAGAGCTCAAGTTAATTTTGCAAAAGACTGTGAATAGATCTAGAAAGAACTGGTCCAGAAAACTTGATGATGATTATGGGCCTATAGAACTGCATACAAAAATCCTATGGGTATTTCTCCATATAAGATGGCTTATCGAAAAGCATGTCATTTACCTCTTGAACTGGAACATAAAGCATATTGGGCTATTAAAGATCTCAACTATGACTTCAAACTTGCCGGTGAGAAGAGGTTGTTTGACATTAGCTCACTTGATGAATGGAGAACCCAAGCTTATGAGAATGCCAAGCTATTCAAAGAAAAAGTCAAACGCTGGCATGATAAAAGGATACAAAAGCGTGAGTTTAACGTAGGAGATTATGTGTTATTATTCAACTCTCGTTTAAGATTTTTTGTAGGAAAACTTCTCTCTAAATGGGAAGGTCCCTACGTTATCGAGGAGGTCTATCGTTCTGGTGCCATAAAAATCAACAACTTCGAAGGCACAAGTCTGAGGGTGGTAAACGATCAAAGAATTAAACATTATATTTCAGGTAATCCTATCAATGTTGAAACTAATATTATTGAAACCGTAACCCCGGAGGAATACATAAGGGACACTTTCCAGAACGTTCCAGACTCTGAAAAGGAATAGGTATGTGGTGCGGTAAGTAAACCAACTCCAAAACAACTCCAATGGCAATTTTTATCAGTTTTGGAATATTTAAGAATTTTAGGAAGAAAGAAGTAGTCCGAAAGGGACACTAGGCCCCCACGAGAGTGGAGGGCGTGCCCCCTGTCTCGTGGGCACCTCGTGTGCCTCCCGGACTCTGTTTTCTTGCACGTTACGTATTTTGGTCAGTAAAAATTCATTATATATACTCCCGGAGGTTTTGACCACCGTATCACGCAAATATCCTTTGTTTTCGTTTCGAGCTGTTTCTGTTTCAGATCTAGAGCATCATGTCGTCTCCAAGCGCTCCCAAGGACAAGTTTTTCGAGAGGGTTATCAACCCTTATCTCACGGAGGTGCTGCAACACCCTCAAACCATTGAGATGTGTGAGGGGGTGCTGCACATCTGCGATGTGGAGGGACCAAGTCGTACCAGAAGCGTGGAGATAAAGCACGAAGCCGTGGAGCAGCAAGTTTTCAAGTGTCAAGGGATGGTGGAGCGTGGACTCAACGCCAACCAGATGATGATCACGGATTTCACCAACAACCACAAGCTGGATGTCAAAGTCATTGGGGAGACCATCTTCAAGCTTCAAGAGAAAATCGAGCACCTCCAAGCCCAAATCTATGACCTGCAAAACTAGAACTGTGAGTATGAATATAGATTCAAGAGGATGAGTTTGGCTGCAGATTTAAGGATCCCGGAGACTCGATCATCCTTCTATGATGGAGAGCCTATGCCTTGGAAGACGGACGACAACCCTACATCATCAACAACTCCTACTTCACCACCTCCGAGTACATAATCACATGGGTATGGGCACTCCCCTTGGCAACTTCCAAGCTTGGGGGAGGTGCCCCGATATCGTATCACCATCACACTCCTATCTTTACCGTTTTATTTAGTTCGATCCTTTTAGTAGTATCTTGATCTAGTAGATTGATGTTTTGATATCAAGTAGTTTTGAGTTTTGCTTTGTGATCTCTTTTTGTAATCGAGTCCGTGAGCTATCTATAATAAAGATTAGTGTTGAGTCAAGGGCTTTGCTATGTTGCTATGATCTTGAGGAAGTAGAAAGAATAAAAGAGTTCATATTGATCTTATGGATAGTGATGACTTCACATATAGAAAGTATGAGACATAAAAGTTGTTGAGGATTGATAAATGTAGTTTTGGTCATCGTTGCAATTAATAGGAAGTGATAAGGAAAGAGGGGCTCACATACAAATATATTATCTTGGACACCTTTTATGATTGGGAGCACTCATTAAGTATGCCATGATAAAAGAGTTGACGTTGGACAAGGAAGACAACGTAATGGTTTATGTTTTCTCACATTTTAGTTAAAGTATATTGTCATTGACCTTTCAAACATGTTGAGCTTGCCTTTCCCCCTCATGCTAGCCAAATTCCTTGCACCAAGTAGAGATACTACTTGTGCTTCCAATTATCCTTAAACCCAGTTTTGCCATGAGAGTCCATATACCTACCTATGGATTGAATAAGATCCTTCAAGTAAGTTGTCATGTTGCAAGCAATAAAAATTGCTATCTAAATATGTATGACTTATTAGTGTAGAGAAAATAATCTTTGTACGGTCTTGTTGTGGAAGCAATAAAAGCGACGGACAGCATAATAAAGGTCCACATACACGGGGCAATATAAAGTGATGTTCTTTTGCATTAAGATTTTGTGCATCCAACCCTAAACGCACATGACAACCTCTGCTTCCCTCCGCGAAGGGCCTATCTTTTACTTTATGTTTTTACTTTATGCTTGAATCGAGGTGATCCTCACCCTTCCTTTTTTCATTTTATCATTTGGCAAGCTCCTCGTGTTTGAAAGATCATGATATATATATATATCCAATTGGATGTAGGTTAGCATGGACTATTATTGTTGACATCACCTAAAGGTAAATACGTTGGGAGGCAACACAATAAGCCCCTATCTTTCTCAGTGTCCGGCTAAAACTCCATAACCACAAGTATTGTGTGAGTGTTAGCAATTATAAAAGACTACAAGATAGTTGAGTATGTGGACTTGCTGAAAAGCTCTATTGTTGACTCTTTCTGATGTTATGATAAATTGCAATTGCTTCAATGACTGGGATTATAGTTTGTTAGTTCTCAATGAAGTTTTTGAACCATACTTGACATTGTGAATCGATTGTTACTTGAGCATAAGAAATCATATGATAAAATCTATATATGGTGTTGTTATAAGAATGATCATGATGCCCTCATGTCGGTATTTTATTTTTATCGACACCTCTATCTCTAAACATGTGGACATATTTTTTGATATCGGCTTCTGCTTGAGGACAAGCGAGGTCTAAGCTTGGGGGAGTTGATACGTCCATTTTGCATCATGCTTTTATAACAATATTTATTGCATTATGGGCTGTTATTACACATTATATCTCAATACTTATGGCTATTCTCTCTTATTTTACACGGTTTATAATGAAGAGGGGGAATGCCGACAGCTGGAATTCTGGCTGGAAAAGGAGCAAACATTGGAAACCTATTCTGCACTGCTCCAAAAATCCTGAAACTCCACAAAACATGTTTTTGGAATTAATAAGAATTATTGAAAGAAAGAAATACATCAGGGGGCCCACACCCTGGCCTGGAGGGTGGAGGCGCACACCCCCTACTAGCGCGCCCCCTGTCTCCTGGGCCCCCTGGTGGGCCCCCGCTGTCCATCTTCTGCTATATGAGAGCTTTTACCTTGGAAAAAATCGTGGGCAAGCTTACGGGACGAAACTCCGCCGCCACGAGGCGGAACCAATCTAGGGCTCCGACGGAGCTGTTCTGCCGGGGACACTTCCCTTCGGGAGGGGGAAATCATCACCAACGTCATCACCAACGATCCTCTCATCGGGAGGGGGTCAATCTCCATCAACATCTTCACCAGCACCATCTCCTCTCAAAACCCTAGTTCATCTCTTGTATCCAATCTTGTATCAAAACCACAAATTGGTACCTGTGGGTTACTAGTAGTGTTGATTACTCCTTGTAGTTGATGCTAATTGGTTTACTTGGTGGAAGATCATATGTTCAGATCCTTAATGCATATTATTACTCCTCTGATTATGAACATGAATATGCTTTGTGAGTAGTTACGTTTGTTCCTGAGGACATGGGTGAAGTCTTGCTATTAGTAGTCATGTGAATTTCGTATTCGTTCGATATTTTGATGAGATGTATGTTGTCTTTTCCCCTAGTGGTGTTATGTGAACGTCGACTACATGAAACTTCACCAGTATTAGGGCCTAGAGGAAGGCATTGGGAAGTAATAAGTAGATGATGGGTTGCTAGAGTGACAGAAGCTTAAACCCTAGTTTATGTGTTGCTTTGTTAGGGGCTGATTTGGATCCATATGTTTAATGATGTGTTTAGGTTTACCTTAATACTTCTTTTGTAGTTACGGATGCTTGCAATAGGGGTTAATCATAAGTGGGATGCTTGTACAAGTAAGGGCAGTACCCAAGCACCGGTCTACCCACATATCAAATTATCAAAGTACCAAACGTGAATCATATGAACGCTATGAAAACTAGCTTGACAATAATTCCCATGTGTCCTCGGGAGCTCCTTTCTCATTATTAGAAAATGTTCAGGCTTATCCCTTGATACATAAAGGATTGGGCCACCTTGCTGCAATTTACTTACTTTATTTACTTGTTACTCGTTACTATTTATCTTATCACAAAACTGTCTATTACCTACAATTTCAGTGCTTGCAGAGAAAACCTTACTGAAAAGCGCTTATCATTTCCTTCTGCTCCTCGTTGGGTTCGACACTCTTACTTATCGAAAGGACTACCATAGATCCCCTACATTTGTGGGTCATCACGCCCCTGCTCCTCGTGCTAGCGCACCCGACGGCGACCTCCACCATGGCCCTGTTAGCGTGGAGCCCTGCTCCACCACCACTAGTGCCCGGTAGCACCTCCGTTGTCAGTGACTCGTGCTATTGCTCGCCTTCCTCCTCGTGCCCCGCTCTTGCCTCCGCTATGACATGAGCCTTGACGCTCCATTGTTTTGTTGCACGCCCATGGCGTCCTTGACGCTCGAGCCTTGCCATGCTTGTTGCTGCCGTTACCACCCCCGCGTCCCGCTGACTCTCTGCATCCGCGGGAAGCCCGTGCCCGAGCTCCGAGTCCACTGCATTATGCTCGAGGTCCGGCTAGATCACGAACGGATCTGGTCCCTTCTCATCTCCTGCCTCGGACCTAGCCTGCCATGCACAACCTCTATTCGCTTGGGTTCCAAGCCCCACCGAACTGAGCCTCGTCCTCGAGCTGTTGTCATGACACCTCCCCGAATAGGAGCAATTTTGGGTCGCCATTTACCCCTTTCGATTCGTTAAGACCCTCATGTACGACTACACCCGGTGATGCGTCAAGTAGCTCTACCGATGAACCGAACATCTACAAAACATGTACCACCACCGTCGCCCCGAAGATGTTGGCTTCATCAAGTACCTCTCCGAAACAAACATGTACAACTATTTCCACTACGACCTGTGAACGACTACTTCCCTCGACGATTTTGAACCGCCCCAAAAAGCACGCTTTGAAGGTATAACACCGAGATGACCTTCCGAGAACGAATGCATGTGTTGTATGAGATGCTCGTGTTTGCACCATGTCCGAGTTGTTCCTTGCGCGTTCCTCATTGCATTGCTGTCGACACGTGGGAACCCGGTAACCGGGATCACCCCACCATCCTTGCATGACATGCTTCCGATCACTTCTTTTGCACCGGTAACTCAACGAGTAACCGGAACGGATATGTTGTTATGGCATCATTTTCGGATTCCTCGTCGTGGCACCCTCTCTTTCCACCACGGTGGCAAATGCTTCATCATGTTAACATTTTCATAAAATTGCATAAAAGTTGAATATGTCATCCGCATCATGATAACAACATTTAAAATGGTTAAAATTGATGTTTGCATACTTTTGCTTAGATGACATGTTAAAATGGTTTAATTCATAATTAAATAACCGTAACTCCAAATTAAATAAACTTTATATGCATATGGGAATTTTCGGGAATTGTTGTTTGTTGTTTTCGGCCTCATTTAAGCTTGCCTAGATAGGTAGTTTAATTATGCTTCGCTTCTTGCCATGTTAACCAACATTTAATATTGTTGAATACTTAAACGAGAGAGAACTAAATAATTTGAATGTGGTGTTTCATCAATATGCAACTCGTTGCATATTGAGCTCCACTTAATTTGTAGTATTGTTTGTTGCACTTTGCTATGCCATGTATATTTAAACCGGACATGCATCATACTTGATTGTACATCATGCCATGTTTATGTTATGGTTGTTTACCATGTTGTTTGCTTCTTTCCGATTGTGCTTCTTCTCGATAGTTCCGGTTACGTTGCGATTGTGAGGAATCTCTCGACTATGCTTGCTCGTCTACTTCATGGACCTCGTTCTACTTCATAGCGGGATTTCAGGCAAGATGACCGTCACCTTGGATCCCATTACTATCTTTGCTATGCTAGTTGTCTTGATGCTATCGCTATGTCGCGCTTCCTACCACTTGTTTCTCAAGCCTCCCTCTATGCCATGAAACAGCCTCTAACCTTTTCCACCATCCTAGTAAACCGTTGTTTGGCTATGTTAGTGCTTTGCTCAGCCCTTCCTATAGTGTTGCTAGTTGCAGGTGCAGTTGCAGGTTGTTCCATGTTGTGACATGGATATCATGGGATACCACAATATCTCTTATTTAGTTAATGCACATATATACTTGGTAAAGGGTGGAAGGCTCGGCCTTATGCCTGGTGTTTTGTTCCACTCTAGTCGCCCTAGTTTCTGTCATACCGGTGTTATGTTCCTTGATTTTGCATCTCTAACATGATGATGGTTTATGGGCCCCTCTTGACACTCGCTTTGAATAAAACTCTTCCAGCAAGGCCCAACATTGGTTTTAACATTTGCCATCATAATAATATTGAATTAATTAATCATTCTGCATAGGGGGTCGCTTCCCCGGGTTCTAATTCCACATAAACAGGGGGCCAGTGCTGATGGTGTTGGTCCCAAAAAGGCAGACTGCGGGGCCACCCTAGGGCAACACGAGGATCTGGTTTTACTCGTAGGCTGACCTATCCGGACATGGCCTGAGACAAGATACGCGCGGCAACTATCCGGGTGTTGGCACGCCGGGAGGTCTTGCTGGATTAGTTTTACCATTGTCGAAATGTCTTGTGCACCGGGATCCCGAGTCTGATCGGATGTCCCGCCATGGAGGATTGTCTCCGCGGATCATGAGCTTGTGATGGGCTAAGTTGGGACACCCCTGGAGGGTTCAAACTTTCGATGGTCGTGCCCGCGGTTATGTGGCAGATGGGAATTTTTAATATCCGGTTGTAGAGAATTTGACACTAGATTCGAATTAAAATACACCAACTACGTGTGTAACCGTGATGGTTCCTTTTCAGGTGAGTTCGAGAAGAGAACACAGTGGGGTTATGTTTGAACGTAAGTAGTTCAGGATTATTTCTTGATCATTAGTAGTTTGCGACCGTTTGAGTAGTTTCTCATCTTAGTCTTGTACTCATAAGTTAGCCAGCATACAATGCTTAGTCGTTTGCTGCAACCTCACCACTTATCCTTTCCATACCCATTAAGTTTTGCTAGTCTTGATACCCATGGTAATGGGATTGCTGAGTCCTCGTGGCTCACAGTTTACTACAACAACAGTTGCAGGCACAGGTAATGCAATGATCTGACGCGAGTGCGATGCTTTGCTTGTTTGGAGTCCTCCTTCTGCTTCTTCTTCGATGAGGGGAATTTAGGTTCCAGGTCGGGAGCCTGGGATTAGCAGGGTGGATGTCGTTCTTCTTTTTCGTTTGATTTCATCCGTAGTCGGATCCTGCACTTCTACATGATGAATGCTATGTATTGATGTATTGTTGTATGAATGTTGTAGCTTGTGGCGAGGGTAAGCCTTTATCTTGTATTCCCATATATTTAGTACATGGTGTGTTATAATGATATCCACCTTGCTATATGCTCGAAATGCGATTGTGCCCCAATCATGAATTAATTACGTGATTGGGATAGAATCGCATCTTGGGCGCTACAACCCACAAGTATATGGGGTCAATTGTAGCCTTTTTGATAAGTAAGAGTGTCGAACCCAAGTAGGAGGAGAAGTAAATGACAAGTGGTTTTTAGTAAGGTAATATCTACAAGTGCTAAAATTGGAAGTAGCGGTGTAGTTTGATAGCAAGATAATTTGTAACGAGCAAGTAACGATAGTTGTAAGAAAAGGGCAGCAAGGTAGCCCAATCCTTATGTGGCAAAGGAGAGGCCAAAACGGTCTCCTATGATAAGAAAAGTGTTCTTGAGGGTACACGGGAATTTCATCTAGTCACTTTCATCATGTTGGCTTAATTCGTGTTTGCTACTTTGGTAAGTTGTTATGTGGGTGGACTGGTGCTTAGGTGCTATTCTTGGTTGAACAAACCTACTACTTATGACTAACCCTCTCGTAAGCATCCGCATTAAACTTTTGGATCCAATCGGTCCCTTAGGAAATAGCGCATAAACTGGGGTTTAAGCTTCTATTACTGTCGCAACCCATCATCTAATAACTACTCCACAATGCATTCCCTTAGGCCCAAATATGGTGAAGTGTCATGTAGTCGACGTTCACATGACACCACTAAGGGAATCACAACATACATATCATCAAAATTTCGAACACATATCAAGTTCACATGATTACTTGCAACATGATTTCTCCCGTGACCTCAAGAACGAAAGTAACTACTCACAAATGATAATCATGCTCAAGATCAGACGGGTATTAAATAGCATAATGGATCTGAACATATAATCTTCCACCAAATACACCATATAGTAATCAACTACAAGATGTAATCAACACTACTAGTCACCCACAAGCACCAATCTATAGTTCTGGTACAAAGATTGAACACAAGAGATGAACTAGGGTTTGAGAGGAGTTGGTGCTGTTGAAGATGTTGATGAAGATAGCCCTCCCCAAGATGGGAGAGTTGTTGGTGATGATGATGACAATGATTTCCCCCTCCTGGAGGGAAATTCCACTGGCAGAATCGCTCCGCCGGAGGGAAAAAGTGCTCCTGCCCAAGTTCCACCTCGAGATGGCGGCGCTTCGTCCCGAAAGTCCTCTTCTTATTTTTTCTAGGTCAAAATAACTTATATACAAGAAGAGGGGCACCGGAGGTGGGCCTGGGTGAGCACAACCCACCAGGGTGCGCCTGGGCTCCCTGGCACGCCCAGGTGGGTTGTGCCCACCTGGTGGGCCCCCTTTGGTAGTTATTGACTCCAAAAAATTCTTATTTATTCCATAAAAATCCACGTGAAGTTTAAGCTCATTTGGAGTTGTCCGGAATAGGTAGCCTGACATAGCTTTTTCAGGTCCAGATTTCCAGCTACCAGAATTCTCCCCTTTTGTGTATACCTTGCATATTATGAGAGAAAAGGTATTAGAATTGCTCCAAAAAGCATTATTATACAATGAAACAACATGAATAACAGTAGGAAAACATGATGCAAAATGGACAGGCCGATACGCTCTCAGATAATAAGTAAAGCGTTCTTGAGGGCACACGGGAATTTCATCTAGTTAATTTCATCATGTTTGTTTAATTCGCGTTCGCTACTTTGATAATTTGATATGTGGGTGGACTAGTGCTTAGCTGCTGTTCATACTTGAAAAAGCCTCCCACTAATGATTAACCCCCTCGCAAGGATCCGCAACTACGAAAGATGTATTAAGATAAAATCTAATCACAACATTAAACATATGGGTTCAAATTAGCCCCTTACGAAATAGTGCATAAATTAGGGTTTAAGCTTCTGTCACTCTAGCAGCCCATCATCTAATAACTACTACACAGTGCATTCCCTTAGGCCCAAAGATGGTGAAGTATCATGTAGTCGATGTTCACAATACACCAGTAAGGGAATCACAACATACATATCATCAAAATATCGAACAAATACCAAATTCACATGATTACTTGCCACATGACTTCTCCCTGGCCTCAAGAACAAAGGAAACTACTCACAAATAATATTCATGCTCAAGATCAAAGGGATATTTAATAGCATAATGGATCTGAACATATAATCATCCACCAAATAAACCATATAGCATCAACTACAAGGTGTAATCTACACTACTAGTCACTCATAGGTACCAATGTGAGATTCCGGTAACAAGATTGAACATAAGAGATGAACTAGTATTTGAGATGAGATGGTGCTATTGAAGATGTTGATGAAGATTGGCCCCAGAAATATGAGAGGGTTGTTGGTGATGACGATGGCTTCGATTTCCTCCTCCGGGAGGAAAGTTCCCCCGGTGGAATCGGTCCGTTGAAGGGCAAAAGTGATCCTACCAAGTTCCGCTTCGAGACGGCGGCAGTTCGTCCCGAAAGTCGTCCCCTTATTTTTTTTACGTCAAAAGACCTTATGTACCAGGAGATGGGCACTGGAGCCTAAACATAGACTCAAGAACACAAATATGATTTATAAACCCAACTTTGGTAACCTTTTCAGGCACTCGTAATTCAAATTTTATTTTTATTTAATAAATGCCTAGGAATGCACTTAATGATTAAATATAATAAATGGGCCCCAAAGATGCCAAATTTTTACATGGATCGTCTAATGGTGTATGTTGAACGTAGAAAAAATAAATCAAGGACAATAGTAGAAGCAACGTACACATCGTCTTCAAACCTCACTCGTCTCCTCTCGACACCATGACACCACGTTTCTTCCTCAATGATAGTCCGGTTTCTAAGTAGTGTACGACAACCTTCTATCATAGACTGTAGTCATCGTATAATGACAATATGTCGAGTTTTATGCTTTTCACACTTCGTTTACCACTTTTGAAATTAAAAACCCAATGAAGCTTGTTTTTAAGGTCGAACACCCTCGTGTGAGAATTTCTTCCCTTTTCTTGGATGACTTCCAAAAATGGACTTAAGAACACAAATATTATTTATTAATCTAAATTTGCCAAGTTTTCCATGCACTTGTAGTTCCAAATTTATTTATATTCACTGAACGTCTAATGCCTAGAAATTAACGTAATGCCTACATAAGGAAATAGAGAGGGAGGAAGAAAATAAATAAAAACATTGTGTTGAAAAGAAAAGAGCATAAAAGAAAATAGAACAAATAATGTACAAGAGAAAAAAACAAGAGAAAGGACAAGAAAACAGAAAAAAAAAGTGTTTGCCGACTGCAATAGGAAGGCACTCGTCAAAGAGAAAGAAGGAGAAAAAGGAAAAAAATGCTTGTCAGGTGCAAAAGAAAGAACTGGGCAAAAGGGAAGTGCTTGCCGAGTGCAAAAAAATGGCACTCAGCAAAGAGTTGTTTGCTGAGTGCAAAAGAAAATGTAAGCGACAAAGATCATGTTTGCCTAGTTTTTGACAAAATGCACTTGGCAAACACTTGAAACTGGGCAAATTCGGCGATTCCAGTAGTGGAAAGTGAGATACGTAGTCAAGTTTAGTTACTGCAGGTGAATTTTACTTATTGTGAAATAACAAAGCATAGACCGAGGGAAAGAAAGGAAGGAGGGGGGGGGGGGGGGTGAGATTGGATTTTCTCCCGTGCACGGGAGTTCCCATGCATATATTACTTTAAATAGGTCCCCACATGCATTTTTTGCAACTTTTAGCTGCTTCAACCATCCCACCGCCCATCCCTTTTCTTTTACAGTTTAATTTTCAATCTTCTATATATTTTGAATGACAAGTCCATTTTAATTTTCATTTTTAGATTTGTGTTGCTTATGACGAATGCTTTCAAAAAAGATCCATTTTAAATAAGTTTTGACGAGTTTTTAAATCCAAACTTGGTATGTGCAACGATAAAAATGTAAGTTTTAGAAACTGAAACTTAAAATTTGGTGTGCCCTCGTGCGGAATCGGATGAGTTTGCGGATCGCGAGGTAAATCAGGTGGTCCAGCAAGTTTCAACTACTAAAACTTGATAGAAAGAATTATGAATTTAGCAAGTTTCAAAACTAAAAATTAAGCCCTAAGCCCTAAGCCCAGAACCCTAAAACCCTAAAAGCATATGAAATTTGGTAAAACTTGATGAAACTTGGTAAAAATTAATGTTATAATTATCAAGTTTCAATACTTGAATTTTAGTTTTATTTAAGTTGCCGAAATGTATTCAAAATCGGTCTTGTTCAAATGCTCTCGTCGCGATGAACACAAATACGCAAACGAAATTTAATTTGCATTTTTGGTTTAAACTATATAGTAAATTGAAATTAGATGATGAAATGAAAAAGACATGGCAGGTGTGATAAGCATGCATGCATGCGGATCGCCAACGAAATGGATGGCTGAGACATGCGCAGGAGTCAAGTGTCAACGCACCCCACAAACATGGACGACCAACGAAACAACACAAAATCAATGGTCGTCGTCAGCTCCAAGACAAAAGGTCGACCACCATTTCCGAGGCCGAGGAAGCCCCTATAAGAGCGTCACCACCCTAGCACATCTCACTACCCTCTCCTTGCCTTGCCTTGCCTTGGTGCGTCGCTCCATGTATATTTAGCTGCCGATCACCAACAAGAGACCCAACAAAATAAACTATGGCGCTAGCGAACGCACGGCTTGGTGTGCTCATCGTGGCGGCGATGTTATCCGCCAGCTTCCTCCCGCTGGCAACGGCTAGAGGGAGGGGCGGCCCCATCAACCCACTGGTTGCCGGCGTATGCGCGCATACACCGTTCCCTGAGCTGTGCAAGGGCACGGCTGGGAAACACGCAGACAAGTACCCGACCATCGACAATCTGGCAGTGCTTAACATGCAGGTTGACGCGTTTGCCAAGCGAACGGCGCAGGCCCGGAAGTACGTCTCAAGCGCGTCCCGCAAGGGGACGCCGGCGCAGACCCAGGCGTTGAGCTTCTGCGACACCATGTACATGAACACCCAGGACACCATCGGCGCGGCGCAGCGGGCCATCACCTTCAAAGACAAGGGCACGGCCAAGATCATGCTGCAGCTCGCCGTGCAGGACTTCCAGTCGTGCGACCGACCGTTCCAGCAGTCCGGGATACCAAACCCAATGCTCAAGTACGACGAAGAGCTCAGCCAGATGGCCAATAATTGCATGCAACTGGCTAACATGATGTGAGACGTACCCTTTCATGCACGCAGTCATGCATGGGATGGCCACGGCTGGCAGAAGCTAATGCAAGGATATGCAAGGACTTGAGTTTGCCATTCTGTTATAACAGAAGATCGTTACTATACACTTACTTGTTTCTTGACATTTTCTTTTTATTATTTTTTACCCGGCCAGCCTTTGTTGAGTAGGTCTCGAAATGAGGAGGAGGGCCTTTTTCTTTTGTTGTTATTCTTGACTGGTCTCACTTCCTTTGATCCATTCTTGTTAATTTGTTGATGGTGGAGTTTCTTGTTAATTTTTGTTATGTCTCATGTGTCGTTTATAATACTTTTGGACTACCGAGATTTATAATAACCAGAGATAGATTGTGCACATACATTCCTATGCTTATTAAATTGGCAGTACGCTGAAAAATCTTCCTTGTTTCACTATTTCATTTGTCGGCTGCACGAGGAAATAACCAGTGACAGACTACCCACAGTGGGAGTAATATAAGTGGTAACATCACACTTATCTAGGCAAAATAAATGATGTGACATGTAATTAATGAAGAAAGAGAGACATGTGATAACATAGCTAGTTACTGTAACATCACACATATCAAGAAAAGAGGAGTCTACAACCTAATAAATGATGTGATGCATGACACAACACATATGTTACTACCCACTGTGGAGGTAGTAACATAAACTAGTAACATGTGCATGTTACTACTCTAAGTTACTCCCCACTGTGACTAGTCTAAACATAGAAGATTCTTTGCCATTTATGACAATAATTGTTTTTTGGACCGACGAGGGGTGGGGTGGGGGGCTTCCCCGCCTGCATATATCAGCAATGAAAGCCGCATATGTTTCGAAAATTGCTTTTGGAGCTCGGCCTCCATGCAGGCCTCCAAATTCAAAATTCATAAAATTATGAAAACAAGTCAGATATGCATGAAGGCATAACACACATGTGTGTAAATTTTTAAGGCACAATACGTGTGCATAAATTTTCAGGGCAAAATAGGTCGAAATGACGGCTGCGCAAAATAGAAAGAAACAAATCTGGGGCTCTTTAACACATGATACTATTCATCCTCCCAGGTCATGAGTTTGTCTTTTTTGTATACATGGCACTTCAAGGTATTTCATCCTCAAAATTTACACACATACACATAACATCCTTGTTTACTTAGAGCACTGCCAGACTATGTAACATGAGACCGGAAAGTTTGAATGTTGAATTTTCTAAAATTTTCGAGCTCCATCGAGCTCCGGCACCAAAACGACGTTCTCCATATGGTTGTCAGATTATGTAAGAGCATCTACGTGGGAGGATGGGTAAAGCAGCAAGACTTGGCAGTCTCCCTTTGAGAGAGTCTCTAAATCTAAAGAAGAAACAGTTTATGATATATTGTTGGATGCCATGGCAATCCAAGAGTACCAAAATTTGAAGAGGATCATGAGAGCCACCGAGGGACAAATGTACGGGTAGAGACCCAAGGGTGACTATAGCTCCATATGAGATCCAAAGAAGAAGGTGAAGCAAGGTCAAGATCCACCCGCACATGTGAAGCAGTTGGACAAAGAGGGCAATATAGGCAGCATCTTCATAAGGTGCATCGCATCTTGGGCATGATGGACCGTTGACGATGTACTTTCTGTAAAGATTTTCCTTAGAGTTCAGACAATACCTGAATAAAAGCCAACCAAAGTTGATGATGGGGACCTTTGAACACCAAATGTAGTCAATGCTGATGTTGATGGAGGCCTCGTCGGTGATGGTGGCGTAGGCATATTTGGCCGTGAATGGACCATGGAGAAGGTATTGTTTATCATGAAGTGCATTGGAGGGGAAATCCTGCAAAGAAAACAAATCATCATCCAGCTCGAGAGAAGCGACAAGAGTTAGGCGATGCTGAAGGTTGTACAGTAAGTCAACATGCCATATATTATCTAGTAACCCCTTGTAAGTTATGGAGTAAGGAAAAATGTTGGGTGGGATTGTTATAAAGGTGTGTTTAAGAGTCATGAGGCTAGGCAAAAAAAGGTAGAGTGAAGGACATTGTTTGTGAGTACAAAGCAGATGTTTAAAAGGGAGGGTAGTTGTTGTTTACTGCTATCCAAAGAAAAGAGTGGAGGGAGGGTTTACCAGTAGTAGCTAGAGAGTATTTGTAGTGGTTTAAACATATCTAGGGAAAGCCAGGAAGCTGTAAGAGTTCGAACGTGAATTTCTTAACTAGGCATTTATTTTTTATATGCAAGTTTTTTTATGCCAAGACCATCAATTTTTTCGGTTTGCACACATTTTTCCAGGAAATACAGTAAGTGGCTTCAAATCAAACACATGAACACCATTGGGAAGAGCTGTTGGATCTCCTAGAATATAAACAACAAGATTGTGTTTCAATAATGGTGGTTGTCTAAAGAAAGCATCATCTATTTCTTCCTCTCATGCAGATAGTTAAATCTCTCATGTTCCAACGGCTTCTCCAACTATCACTCACACCTCGTTAACTCAACTGATCAGTTAAGCGGGCTTCCAACTACCGCACACCATGCAACAGGGTCTCTACTTGCGCATATGGCTTCGCACACCACCAACAAGTATGCAACAGATATAGCGAGACTCTCACATCGATTGGTCGACCGAGTTCTCTGTAATGTGATGTCTTCAACTCGATCGGTTAGTACCGCATATGGGGGTCTACTATACTATCGCGCATGATCGCAAGGGGGGGTCTCTACTCATGCATACAACTTCTCCAACTATTGCACACCATTTTGAAGTTCATACGCATCAGGCTGTAGCGTGCACGTGTGAGATTCTCACATTGATTGATTGACCGGATTCTCACATTGATTTAGTGAACGTGCAACTCGAGTTGTAGCTACTCGCTCATGCAATGAAGGCCTCCAACCACCACCATGCACGAATAATGATTGGCCAGGAGCCTCTAACTGCTACCAAACACAATCATTGACTGATCGATGGGCGGCCTCAAACCGCCATGAATGAGCATCAATTGATCGGGTTCAGTAAGGCAAAACTCCCACACGGTGGTTGCTTGCTTTCTCGTAAGTGGTTCGGTATCCCCCAAGTGTAATGCTGATGTAACCTAGCAATAAGTATTTCCCTCAATTAGAGAGCCAAGTTTATCAAACTAGAAGGAGTTTTTGTTGGGAATGGTTGCATGAAAAACAAAAAAATTCCTACGCACATGCAATGATCTATCCACCGAGATGCATAGCAACGAGGGGGAGAGTGTGTCTACGTACCCTCTTAGACTGTAAGCGGAAGCGTATCACAACGCGGTTGATGTAGTCAAACTTTCTTCGTGATCCACCAATCGAGTACCGAACGTACGACACCTCCGAGTTCTGCACACATTCAGACCGGTGATGTTCCTCGCCTTCTTGATCCAGCAAGTCGTCGAGGTAGTAGATGAGTTCCGTTAGCATGACGTCATGGTGACGGTAATGGTGAAGTGATCTCCGCAGGGAGTAAACTGTGGAGGGGGCGCCGCACAGGGCTAGACAATTCTCTAGTGTGTGCTAGGGGCGCTCCCCACATATATATAGGTGGGAGGGGAGGGGAGAGGCCAGGAGGTGCCCCAAGTAGGACCGAAACCTACTTGGGCTCCTCCCAAGCCGCGCCCCCCTGCCATATAGACCGGAGGGGGAAGGAAAGAGGGGGGAGGGGGAAGGAAGGGGAATCCTATTCCCTTTCTTTCCTTTCCTCCTTCCCCTTTGCTTCTCCACCTTGGCTGGCCCATATGGGGGGGCGCACCAGCCGCTTGTGGCTGGTGCATTTTCCCTCATGGCTCATAAGGCTCATATCTTCTGCCGGGGGTGCTTGGAACCCCTTCTGGTGACCCGATATGTACCCGGTACCCTCCAGAACACTTCCGGTGTTCGAATACCATCGTCCTATATATCAATCTTTACCTCTCGACCATTTCGAGACTCCTCGTCATGTCCGTGATCTCATCTGGGACTCCAAACAACATTTGGTCACCAAGTCACATAACTCATATAATACTATATCGTCATTGAACGTCAAGCGTGCGGACCCTATGGGTTCAAGAACTATGTAGACATGACCTAGACACCTCTCCGGTCAATAACCAATAGCGGAACCTAGATGCTCATATTGGCTCTGACATATTCTACGAATATCTTTATCGGTCGAACCGTTATGACAACATACGTAATTCCCTTTGTCCATCAGTATGTTACTTGCCCGAGATTTGGTGGTCGGTATCTTCATACCTAGTACAATATCATTACCGGCAAGTCTCTTTACTCGTTCCGTAATAAATAATCTCGTGACTAACTCCTTAGTCGTTTGCTTGCAAGCTTATGATGTGTATTACCGAGAGGGCCCATAGATACCTCTCCGATACTCAGATTGACAAAACCTAATCTTGATCTATGCCAACTCAATAGACACCTTCGGAGATACATGTAGAGCATCTTTTTAATCACCCAGTTATGTTGTGATGTTTGATAGCACACATGGCATTCCTCCAGTATCCGGGAGTTGCATAATCTCATAGTCGAAGGAATATGTATTTGACATGAAGAAAACAATAGCAATAAAACTGAATGATCATTATGCTAAGCTAACGGATGGGTCTTTTCCATCACATAATTCTCCTAATGATATGATCACGTTATCAAATGACAACTCATGTCCATGGTTAGGAAACCTTAACCATCTTTGATCAACGAGCTTGTCTAGTGGAGGCTTACTAGGGACACTATGTTTGTTTATGTATTCACACATGTTTGTCACCTCCATAAACGAGAAACATATCCTTGGTCCTTTTGAGGTACTTTAGGATGTTCTTGACCGCTGTCCAGTAATCCACTCCTAGATTAATTTGGTACCTCCCTGCCAAACTTATGGCAAGGCACACATCAGGTCTGGTACACAACATAGCATACATGATAGAACCTATGGCTGAGGCATAGGGAATGACTTTCATTTCCTCTCTATCTTCTCCAGTGGTCGGGCAATGACTCTGACTCAACTTCACACCTTGTAACACGGGCAAGACCCCTTTCTTTGACTGATCCATTTTGAACTTCTTCGAAACTTTATCATTGTATATGCTTTGTGAAAGTGCAATTAAGCCTCTTGATCTATCTCTATAGATCTTGATGCCCAATATATAAGCAGCTTCACCAAGGTCTTTCGTTGAAAAACTCTTATTCAAGTATCCTTTTATGCTATCCAGAAATTTTATATCATTTCCAATCAACAATATGTCATCTACATATAATATTAGAAATGCTACAGAGCTCCCACTCACTTTCTTGTAAATACAGGCTTCACCGAAATTCTGTATAAAACCATATGCTTGATCACCTCATCAAAGTGTATATTCCAACTCCAAGATCACTACTAGGGAAAACCCTAGTAGTAGCACAGGGTAATGACCTATTAATAGCGCAGGGGCCCGCGCTACTAATACGGTGCCACAGCTAACTTTTAGCAGTAGCGCGGGCCCTACTACTAGTACTGCTAGTAGTAGCACGGTTGCCACCCATGCTACTACTACTTAGCTGTAGCGCGGGTAAGGTTCCCACGCTACTACTAACTAATTAGGAATTAAAAATCCAAGGCTGCTGCTACTGCTGGGCGTCAACGTCTTCTCCATCCAGTGCTAATGCTGGTCCTGGAGGGGATGAAGTCATCCATGGTGATGGTGCTTCCCTGCCCAACTCATCCTCGCGCCTCTCCTCTGCTGCTACTACAAAAGAAGAGAAAACGATTAGAAGATGAAGAGAGATATAGAGAGAGATTGAGAGTAGGAAGAACAACTCACATGTGGTTGTGTCCATGGTGGATCTGGCCGCCGCCATGGATGGTGCTCTGCTGGATCTCCCTCTCCTTCCAACATCAGAGAAGGAGGAGGAAGGAGGGGGAGGGGGCTGCGGCGAGAGTGGACGACGCCGGATTTGGGGGAGGCATGAGGTGCGAGGCCGGCGGTGGTGGTAAATGAGGAAGGGAATCGCGGGTGGGAGGGAGAAGCGGAATGGGAGAGCCTATGGACAGAGGGGGGAGACTGAGGGAGAGCGGTGGGATTCGGCCGAGGATATAAAGACTTCACCTACCTTGTACTTAGTAGTAGCGAGGGGTATAAACCCGTGCTACTACTATCAACTTAGTAGTAGCGCGGGTTCATACCCCTCGCTACTACTATGGCATGTCCCGGGGGGCATGGTAGAGACTGCTTAGTAGTAGCGAGGGTTAAAAACCCGCGGTACTACTATCAACTTAGTAGCAGCGAGGTGTAAAAAACCACGCTACTACTAAGTTGCAGCAGCGAGGGGTATAAACCCGCGCTACTAGTAAGCGCCTGCCTATAAGCTTTTCCCTAGTAGTGGGTGCTTGCACCAGTCCATAGATGGTTTGCTGGAGCTTTCACACTTTGTTAGCACCTTGAGGATCGATAAAACCTTTTGGTTGCATCATATACAACTCTTCTTTAAGAAATCCATAAGGAATGCAGTTTTGAGGTCCATTTGCCAGATTTCATAATCATAAAATGTGGCAATTGCTAACATGATTCAGACGGACTTAAGCATGGCTACAAGTGAGAAACTCTCATCGTAGTCATCCCTTGAACTTGTTGAAAACCTTTTGCGACATGACGAGCTTTGTAGAAACTGACATTACCATCAGCATCAGTCTTCTTCTTGGAGTTCCATTTATTCTCTATGGCTTGCCGATCATCGGGCAAGTCCACCAATGTCCACACTTTGTTTTCATACATGGATCCTATCTAAAATTTCATGGCCTCAAGCCATCTGTCGGAATTTGGGCTCATCATAGCTTCTTCAAGGTTCGTAGGTTCATCATGGTCTAGTAACCTGACTTCCAGGACAGGATTACCATACCACTCTGGTGCGGAACGTGCTTTGTTTGACCTGTGAGGTCCAGAAGTAACTTGATCTAAAGTTTCATGATCATCATCATTAGCTTCCTCACTAGTTGGTGTAGGCATCACGGGAACAGATTTCACTGATGTGCTACTTTCCAATTCGAGAGAAGGTACAATTACCTCATCAAGTTCTACTTTCCTCCCACTCACTTCTTTTGAGAGAAACCCCTTCTCTAGTAACGTTCCATTCTTGGCAACAAATATCTTGCCTTCTGATTTGTTGTAGAAGGTGTATTCAATTGTTTCCTTAGGGTATCCTATGAAGATTCACTTCCCTGATATGGGTTCGAGCTTATCAGGCTGAAGCCTTTTGACATAACTGTCGCAACCCCAACCTTTAAGAAACGATAGGTTAGGTTTCTTGCCAAACCATAGTTCATACGGTTTTGTCTCAACGGATTTAGACGGTGCCCTATTTAACGTGAATGCAGCTAACTCTAGTGAATAACCCCAAAACGATAGTGATAAATCGGTAAGAGACATCATAGATTGCACCATATCTGTTCGGACACACCATTACACTGTGGTGTTCCAGGTGGCATGAGTTGTGAAACTATTCCACATTGTTTTGAATGAAGGCCAAACTCATAACTCAAATATTCACCTCCGTGATCAGATCATAGAAACTTTATTTTCTTGTTACGATGATTCTCCACTGCACTCTGAAATTCCTTGAACTTTTCAAATGTTTCAGACTTATGTTTCATTAAGTAGATATACCCATATCTGCTCAAATCATCTGTGTAGGTCAGAAAATAAGGATACCCACCACATTAATCAACACTCGTCCGACCGCATGCATCGGTATGTATTATTTCCAATAAGTCATTGGCTCGCTCCATTGTTCCGGAGAACGGAGTTTTAGTCACCTTGCCTATGAGACATGGTTCGCAAGTATCAAATGATTCATAATCAAGTGATTCCAAAAGTCCACCTGCATGGAGTTCCTTCATGCGCGTTACGCCAATATGACCTAGACGGCAGTGCCACAAATATGTTGCACTATCATTATCAACTTTGCATCTTTTGGCATCAATATTATGAATATGTGTATCACCACAATCAAGATTCAACAGAAATAGACCACTCTTCAAGGCTGCATGACCATAAAAGATATTACTCATATAAATAGAACAACCATTATTCTTTGATTTAAATGAATAACCATCTTGCACTAAAAAATCCAGATATAATGTTCATGCTCAACGCTGGCACCAAATAACAATTATTCAGGTCTAAAACTAATCCCGAAGGTAGATGGAGAGGTAACGTGCCAACGGCGATCACACCGACCTTGGAACCATTCCCGACGCGCATCGTCACCTCGTCCTTAGCCAATCTTCGTTTAATTCGTAGCTCCTGTTTCGAGTTACAAATATGAGCAACCGAACCAGTATCAAATACCCAGGCGCTACTACGAGCATTAGTAAGGTACACATCAATAACATGTATATCAAATATACCTTTGTTCACTTTGCCATCCTTCTTATCCGCCAAATACTTGGGGCAGTTCCGCTTCCAGTGACCAGTCCCTTTGCAGTAGTAGCACTCAAATTCAGGCTTGGGTCCAGCTTTGGGCTTCTTCCTGGGAGTGGCAACTTCCTTGCCATTCTTCTTGAAGTTATCTTTCTTTCCCTTGCCCCTTTTCTTGAAACTAGTGGTCTTGTTAACCCTCAGCACTTGATGCTCCTTGTTGATTTCTACCTCTGCAGCCTCCAGCATCGCGAAGAGCTCGGGAATTGTTTTGTCCATCCCCTACAAATTATAGGTCATCACGAAGCCTTTGTAGCTTGGTAGCAGTGATTGGAGAACTCTGTCAATAACACAATCAACTGGAAGATCAACTCCCAGCTGAGTCAAGTGATTGTAGTACCCAGTAATTTTGAGTATGTGTTCACTGATAGGACTGCTCTTCTCCATCTTGTAGCTATAGAACTTGTTGGAGACTTTGTATCTCTCAACCCGGACATTTACTTGAAATATTAACTCCAACTCCTCGAACATCTCATATGCTCCATGACGTTCAAAACGTCTTTGAAGTCCCGTTCTAATCCGTAAAGCATGGCACACTGAACTATTGAGTAGTCATCAGATCGAGCTTGCCAGACATTCAAAACATCAGCATCTGCTCCTGCAGCAGGCCTTTCACCTAGCGGTGCATCAGGGACATAATTCTTCTATGCATCAATGATGATAATCCTCAAGTTATGGACCCAACCCATGTAGTTGCTACCATCATCTTTCAACTTAGCTTTCTCTAGGAACGCATTAAAATTCAGGGGAACAGTAGCACGAGCCATTTATCTACAACATAGATATGCAAATACTATCATGACTAAGTTCATGATAAATTAAGTTCAATTAATCAAATTACTTAAGAACTCCCACTTAAATAGACATCACTCAAGTCATCTAAGTGATACATGATCCAAATCAACTAACCTATTTCCAATCATCACGTGAGATGGGGTAGTCATCAATGGTGAACATCTCTATGTTGATCATATATACTATATGATTCACGTTCGACCTTTTAGTCTCCAGTGTTCCGAGGCCATGTCTGTACATGCTAGGCTCGTCAAGTTTGACCCGAGTATTTCGCATGTGCAAAATTGTCTTGCACCCGTTGTATGTGAACATAGAGTCTATCACATCGATCATCACGTGGTGTCTCAACACGACGAACTGTCACAACGGTACATACTCAGGGACAACACCTATACCTTGAAATTTAGTGAAGGGATCATCTTATAATGCTACCGCCGTACTAAGCAAAATATGATGCATAAAAGATAAACATCACATGCAATCAAAATATGTGACATGGTATGGCTATCATCTTGTGCTTTTGATCTCCATCTCCAAAGCATCGTCATGATCTCCATTGTCACCGGCTCGACACCTTGATCTCCATCGTAGCGTCGTGGTCGTCTCGCCAACTATTGCTTCTACAACTATTGCTAACTCATAGTGATAAAGTAAAGCAATTACATGACGTATGCAATTCATACAATAAAGAGACAACCATACGGCTCCTGTCGGTTTTCGGATATCTTACAAAACATGATCATCTCATACATTAATGTATATCTCATCATGTCTTGACCATATCACATCACAACATACCCTGCAAAAACAAGTTAGATGTCCTCTACTTTGTTGTTGCAAGTTTTACGTGGTTGCTACGGGCTTCTAGCAAGAACTGTTCTTACCTACGTATAAAACCACAACGGTGTTCCATCAAGTTTGTTGTTTTAACCTTCTTCAAGGACCGGCCATAGTAAAATTCAATTCAACTAAAGTAGGAGAAACAGACACCCACCAGCCACCCTTATGCAAAACAAGTTGCATGTCTATCGGTGGATCCGGTCTCATGTACGTGGACATGTAAGGTTGGTCCGGGCCGCTTCATCCCACAATACCACCGAATCAAAACAAGATGTTGGTGGTAAGCAGTATGACTATCACCGCCCACAACTCTTTGTGTCTACTCGTGCATATCATCTACGCATAGACCTGGCTCATGATGGCACTGTTGGGAATCGTTGCATGGAAAAAAAAAATCTTCTAGGCACACACAATGATCTATCCATGGAGATGCATAGAAACGACGGGGAGAATGTGTCTATGTACCCTTGTAGACTGTATGCAGAAGCGTATCACAACGCAGTTGATGTACACGAACTTTCTTCGTGATCCATCGATCGAGTACCGAACGTACGACACCTTCGAGTTCTGCACACGTTCAACTCGGTGACGTCCCTCGCCTTCGTGATCTAGCAAGACATCAAGGTAGTAGATGAGTTCCGTCAGCACGACGGTGTGGTGACAGTGATGGTGAAGTGATCTCCTAGGGCTTCTCTTGAACAATATGAAAATATGACCGGGGGAGTAAACGATGGAGGGGGGCGCCACACATGACTAGGAAATTGTCTCATGTGTGCTAGGGGCGCCCCCCACATATATATTGGTGGGCGGGGGAGGGGAGAAGCTAGGAGGCGCCCCAATTAGGACCGAATCCTACTTGGGCTCCTCCCAAGCCGCGCGCCCTCCTGCCATATATATCGGAGGGAGAAGGAAAGAGCGGGGAGGGGGAAGGAAGGGGGGATCTTATTCCCTTTTTCCTATCATCCTTCCCCTTTCCTTCTCCACCTTGGCCGGGCCATATGGGGGGTCCACCAGCCCCTTGTGTCTGGTGTGTTTCCCCTCTTGGCCCATAAGGCCCATATCTTTTGCTGGGGGGTGCCCGGAACCCCTTCTTGTGACCCAATATGTACCCGGTACCCTCCAAAACACTTCCGGTGTCCGAATACCATCGTCCTATATATCAATCTTTACCTCTCGACCATTTCAAGACTCCTCATCATGTCCGTGATCTCATCCGGGACTCCGAACAATTTTTTTCAGCAAATCACATAACTCATATAATATTATATTGTCATCGAACGTTAAGCGTGCGGACCCTACTGGTTCGAGAACTATGTCGACATGACAGAGACACCTCTCCAGTCAATAACCAATACCGGAACCTAGATGCTCATGTTGGATCCTACATATTCTATGAAGATCTTTATCGGTCGAACCTTTATGACAACATATGTAATTCCCTTTGTCCATCGGTATGTTACTTGCCTGAGATTCGATCGTTGGTATCTTCATACCTAGTTCAATCTCGTTACCGACAAGTCTCTTTACTCATTCCGTAATACATCATATCGTGACTAACTCCTTAGTCATTTTCTTGCAAGCTTATGATGTGTATTATCGAGAGGGCCTGGAGATACCTCTCTGATACTCAGAGTGACAAATCCTAATCTTGATCTATGCCAACTCAACAGACACCTTCGAAGATACCTGTAAAGAATCTTTTTAATCACACAGTTAAGTTCTGACGTTTGATAGCACAGAAGCCATTCCTCCGGTATCCGAGAGTTGCATAAACTCATAGTCGAAGGAAAATGTATTTGACATGAAGAAAGCAATAGCAATAAAACTGAATGATCATTATGCTAAGCTAATGGATTGGTCTTGTCCATCACATCATTCTCCTAATGATCTGATCCCATTATCAAATGACAACTCATGTCCATGGTTAGGAAACCTTAACCATCTTTGATCAACGAGCTAGTCTAGTAGAGGCTTACTAGGGACACTATGTTTTTTTTATGTATTCACACATGTATTAAGGTTTTCAATCAATACAATTCTAGCATGAATAAAAAACCTTTATCATGAATAAGGAAGTATAAAATAAGAACTTTATTATTGCCTCTAGGGCATATTTCCTTTAGTTTTCCTTGCAAACAACGTCATTGGTACCTTCACACACAAAACAAAACAAACTTGTCCCTAACTCATCAAGAAGGTTGTAAAACTTGTTTTCTTGCAAGTTGCAAGATTAAATTGCAATTGATAATGATAGTTAGACAGATAGGTAAAACGGTCCAACAAAGAATAATAATCTTGTAAGGTTTTTAGTTATTGATAATGACCGGGGGGCATAGGTTACTAGTGACATCTCTCTCAACCATACAACTTTGGTGTGGTGAACAAATTATAGTTGGCATTGATTAAATTGTAATATTTATATTTCCGACTATGATCATTCATGGTATAATCTCATATAGGCATCACGCCCATGATAAGTAGACCGTTATCCAACTACATCTACTCTTAAAACTTCACCACAAGACCGTTATCCAGCATGCATCTCAAAGTATCAAGTTTACAAGAAGCTGAGCATTGCAATAAGCATGATGCACTACTAGAATCAGTATATTTGTCGTGAGCTAGCTCTTTGACATCTGCTAGCTGACGGCAAAAAAGGTCTTTGCCATTAGCTTACAGAAAACTGACGGCAAAGAAAGAGCAGATGACGACGAGGGTGTTTGCCGTCAGCCTACTCTTTGTCGTCTGCTAGCGGACAACATAGAAGCTTTGTCCTCTGCTAGTAGACGGTAAAGAGGTAGGGGGGCCTACTAGCGACGACCACCTAACGGCCACTTTCTTTGCCGTCTGCTAGCAGATGGCAAAGAAAGTGGCCAAACTAACGTCTGTTAGATAGGCTCTTTGCCGTCTGCTAGCAAATGACAAAGAGCTGTGAACTAACTACAAAGCGACCAGCCCCACCCCTCTCTATCCCCTCTCTCTCCCTCCCCTCACCACACCCGCGCCACCGCCCCCGTGCCCGAGCCAGCCCCGGCACTCCACCCGCCGCCCCGAGCCGCCGCGTGTCCCCTCCCCGCCACCCCAGCGCCCCGCCCCGCCCCTTAGGCCGCCGGCCACCCGCCGCCTCCTGCACCACCGCCGGAGCGAAGGTAAGATTTTTTTTCTATTGTTCTTTGCTGTTTAGGTTTATGTGTTATTAATAGGTTTAGGTTAGTGATAGGTTTAGCTTAGTACAAGGTTTAGGTTTAGGTAATTAGAAGAAGAAGAAAGTTTAAAAAAATAAGAATAAGTAGAAGAAGAGGAAAAAGTAAAAGAGGAAGAGGATAGTGGATCGCCGGTCATGGAGGGGATAGATGGTGTAGCCAGTGGGTCCCGCCAGTCCCGACGCTGTCGCCCATGCCGAGAATCCCCTGGTCCAAGTGTCGACCCATTGACCGTGTCTCGCCATACAAGAGGGCGCTCGAGGGCAAGCGGGTTAGGGGGTTCCTCGATGTCGATGGAACCCTAAATAGAAACTATCGTCGGTGCGAGATATATGTGGCCGTCGGTGTTGAACAGTACATCCACGTCTCACAAGGGACGCCGACATCTAGCGTCCCGCGGCAACATTTCTCAGAGTCGATGGTGGTCGAACACCTATGCGAATTTGTATTGCATCCTCAGCGATGATGATTAAAATCCAAGTGTTGAAACTTGAAACACCCAAACCGACTCAAGTCGGTTTGGTTGTTTGAAGTTTCAAAACTTGGCTTTAATCCAAATCGTGGAGGCTGCCAAATAAATTCGCCAAGGTGTTCGACCGTCATCGGCCCCCGGAACTATTGTTCTGGGATGCCTGGTGCCGGCGTCACTTGTGGGACGTGGATCTAGTGTTCAACGCCGAGGGCCCCATGTATCTCGCACCAAGGATACTTGCTATTTAGGGTTCCATCATCGCCGAGGAACCCCCTAACCCGCTCATCTTGTTGTAAATGTGCAAATGGCCAGAGGACAACCTAGTGCCCCTGTGCCGGGTGCTACAATTGGCACAAGAGGACATAGGATGGAATGGGCAAACACCTGCAAAAGAGGGGTTTTATGCCAGATTCTACGGTGTGGACATTTCATGGCGAGTCTGCCCAACGTGCCAGAGCTGAGGTGCTTCGTCATCGCACCGACGAGCATGGTACCGGGATGCAAGACATGGTGCAAGACTTTGATGATGCTCGGGACTTGGACGATGAGATGGAGGAATCTGCAAAGGCCTTCTATGAAATGTTGGAGTCTTCAAAACGTCCTGTCCACGAGCACACTGAGCTTTGTTAGCTGGATGCCATCTCACAAATAATGGCTCTGAAGGCTCAGTTCAACTTGGGCAGAGAATGCTACGACGCGATGATGACAGTATTTGGACGGTTTCTACCTAAATGCCATGCACTACCTGCAAACCTGTACCAGTGAGACAAAATCCTCCGTGCTCTTAAGATTCCCTATGAGAAGATACACGCATGTGAGAATGAATGTGCCTTATTTAGGCTTTAGTATGCGGACTGTCGGTGGGAAACGACACCTATGGGATCACAAGAATCACTACTATGGTTGCGTGGCGCTGGGTCATGAGGAGAGCAAGATCAGCAGTCAGTACGAGCACGCGGGTCGTTTACCCAGGTTCGGGCCGCAGCGATGCGTAACACCCTAGTCCTGCTTTGGTGCGTGTATTTGTGTTGTTGAGGTTCTTGAACTAGCTATAATGAGCGTAACTTGCACAAAAGTCCGAATCCTTCTCCTGGATTCCTCGGGCCTCCTTTTATAGGCAAGGGGATCGCCACAGTGGCACACAGGAGGTGGCATCGGGGTACTGTGGTTAAGCCTATCGCTAGCTATTACGGGACAAGGTGCATTTAATGCACCCCTGACATGTCCCCTCCACTTTACCGCCACCTCGCTTTGCTCCGACACGTGCCTGGGCCAGCAAGGCGGTCAGCGCCATGTAGGCTGGCAGGTTGCTGAGGTGGCGCGGTGGCGGGGCCTTCACGAAGATTTGCATGCCATCACGTAGGCATGCACTGAGTTGGCCGAGAAGCCTTGTGCCGACACGCAGGTGCCTGCCCAGCTGGTGGGCTGGCAGCTGCATGCGAGCGGTGGCAGAAGCTTGGCGGGTGCGGGCCTGGCTGTGGCCTCGCGGACGTCCCCGGCAAGGGCCTTGCTGGGGCCCCGGAAAGGGTCTTGCTGCGCCATTGTGGTCGTCCCCACCAAGGGTCTTGCCGGGGCGGGGGGTCTTGTGGGTTTCCTCGGCAAGGATCTCGCCAAGGTTCGTCGTCTTCTACTCTTATGATTTGAAGTGTTCTTGTCTTCACAAAGATCTGCATGGCACCATGGAGGCGCCTCCCGAGCCCATGTCCCAACGTGGTTGGTGACGCTGGAGAAACTGGGGCCCAAGGGTGGCGCGTCTTGCTGGCATCAGGTAGGCTGCCCCGGCACGGGCCTTGCCGGGGCCGTGGGGGCTGCCCCAGCATGGGTCTTGTCGGGGGAAACCACCTCACCTTGTTGCTCTTCACGCCTTTGTCTTGGCGTCGCTTTGATTCTGTGTTGTGGCTCAGATTTCCTGTCTCCGCCCTGCTTAAGTGTGGCCGTCCGCGCGGCTCTGACTGCCCGTGCACAAATAAGGGGTACAAAGAGCGCCCCTACTTTGGTACACCGACACGAACTTGAACTATTGTCCCATTTGCATGTCATCTAGGTATGTTGTAGTGGACAACGGTATGGGTGAGAAGATGCAGACCAAAATCCCCGTTAATGTCCTTCGGTATATGCCAATTGTACTAAGACTTCAATGTCTTTTCATGGTCGAAGAGACGGCAAGACAGATGGCATGGCACAAAACGGGAAAAGAACCCAACTAGATGCATATGGCGAGCTGATGATGGTGCACACATCGCTCGGTGAAGCGTGGAAGCGCTTTGATGCATTACATGACAACAAAGCGGCAGATCCAAGGCATCCTCGAGTTGCCATCAGCATAGATGGGTTCAGTGTGTTTGGTCTGACGGTAACCCAATACAGTTGTTGGCCCGTATTTGTCATTCCACTCAATCTCCCCCCGAAAGGATTATGCAAAGAAAGAACATTTTCCCGACGTTGATAATTCCAGGGCCCAACTATCCGGGGAAGAATATAAATGTGTACATGCAGCCGTTGAAGGACGAATTGCAAGAAGCCTAGGATAACGGGTTCAAGACATACGACGCCTTTAGCAAAAGAACTTCCTAATGCGTGTCTGGTACATGTACTCGACGCACGACTTGCCGGTGTATGTGCTATTCATTGGCTGGTATGTGCATGGAAAGTTCCCGTGCCCCACATGCAAGGGAGCTCTTCAGTTTCGTTGGCTTCAGGACTATCAGAAGTTTTCTTGCTTCGACTTTCATAGACCGTTCCTGCATCCTCGCCATAAGTTTAGGAAATCCAAGCAGAACTTCATCAAAGGTAGAGTTGTCAAAAACTCTGCACCACCTCCGTTGACAGGCGAAGAGATCCTGGATCAGTTAAACACTCTCGAGCCAGATTCAGAGCGTCCAGGGTATTTCAAGGGCTATAATTCGCAACACGTAGGGACTCACAAGACATGCTTGTGGGATTTGCTTTACTTCAAAGACCTCCTTTGCCCACACAACATCGACGTGATGTACATTGAGAAGAATATCGCCGAGGCACTTTTTGGTACATTGTTCGGCCTAGATGGGAAGTCAAAGGATAATCCTAAGGCAAGAGTCGATCAGGAGGCGCTATGTCATGGACTGTTACAAAACATGCAACCACCGAAAGGAAAGAAGAACTGGACAAAGCCGAAGGCATGGTTCATTCTTGGAAGGCCAGCTATGAGGGAAATTATCTTGTGGGTGCAAATACATTTGATGTTCCCCAATGGGTATGCAGCGAATCTAAATAGGGGTGCGAGTCTTGAAAAATTGAAGATATTTGGTCTCAAGAGTCATGATTGGCATATATGGATTGAGCGGGTAATGCTGGTGATGTTGTGTGCCTTCATCCCTGAGGATGAATGGCTAGTACTGGCAGAGTTGAGCTATTTCTTCCGCGTTCATTGTGCGGAAGAACTATCGCCTGACCTGGTAGAATAATTGGAAGAGTTGGTGCCAGAGTTGATCTGCAAGTTTGAGAAGATATTTCTACCGGGCTTCTTTAATCCAATGTAGCACTTGATTTGGGGGGGGCCATGCAAAATTGTTGGTGCTACACAACTCAGAGGATGCATAAGACGCTTCGAGCAAAATGTAAAAATAAACGTAGAATTGAAGCATCGATGGCCGAGGCATTCATTATTGAGGAGGCGGCAAACTTCGTGACAGCTCACTACGAAGCCAAAAATCATCATTTGAATAATCAGAAGCCTCGGTACAATGCCGGCGACCCTAAAAACGGTGGATCCAACCTCAACCTATTCAAAGGGGTTCTCGCACCAGCCGGTGCTTATAATTCCTTAACATTGGATGTCGAAGAATGTGTGGACCATTTCATTGTATATCTTCAACAACCTAATAAAAGTGTGGGCTTACATCGAGTAAGTTCTCAGTACATTGTTTTGCAACTTCTAATTCCTTTGAACTGCTCTTATTCCCGGATAAATTTGATATAGTCGATACATCGCCAAATTATCTTCTGGAGCGGTGATCCAAAAGGATTCCATCGAAGAGTATGAGCTTCTGGCAAAGTATGGAGGCGGCTATCCTGGTTTCATCTCTTGGTTCAAAGAAACAGTAATTTCCATTAGACCATTTCATTTCTTCGTCTAATTTGTGGCTAATGCAACAATCCCTTTCGTATTAAACTTGTAGGCTAATTCAGAGTTTATTGACGCCGAATTGAGACATGTTGCTAATGGTTTTGACTTTAAGGTCCGTTCATTTGACAAATACGACATCAACGGGTATCGCTTTCGTACCTATGGCAAAGAGCTATCTATGGCCGACCGAAAGTCTACAAATGGTTGTGTCTCTGCTATCGGCGAAGGAGATATCGTGTATTATGGAAGAGTCGAAGCAATTTATGAACTTCAATTCTGTGGTGCAAACCTACCAAACGTCGTAGTCTTCAAATGTTATTCGTTCCAACGGAAGGAGACTAGAAGGACTCATGAACATATAGGGCTAGTGCAAATCAAACAAAGCACCCATTTGGATGTTCCCGATGTCTATACTATGGCTCAACAGGCAACCCAAGTTTTCTATCTACCGTGGGCCTATCAAAGTGATCCAAATCTCAATGGTTGGGATGTCGTTTATGAAGTGCCCCCATGTGTTAGACCACCTCCCCCCAATAAATAGGATTATGAATCTCACATTAACCCAGACACATATTGTCTGTGGGAAACGACACCTATGGGATCACAAGAATCCCTACTACGGTTATGGGGCGCTGGGTCATGAGAAGAGCGGGATCAGCAGTCAGTACGAGCACGCAGGTCGATTACCCAGGTTCGGGCCGCAAGGATGCATAACACCCTATTCCTGCTTTGATGTGTATATCAGTCTTGTTGGAGTTCTTGAGCTAGCTACAACAAGCGTAACTTGCCCAAGGGTCCGAATCCTCCTCCTGGATGCCTCAGGCCTCCTTTTATAGGCAAGGGGATCGTCACAGTTGCACACAGGAGGTGGCATCGGGGTACTGTGTTTAAGCCTATCGTTGTCATTACGGGACAAGACACATTTAATGCACCTCTGGCGTGTCCCCTTCCCTTTACGGCCGCTTCGCCCTGCCTTGACACGCGCCTGGGCCAGCGAGGTGGTCAGCGCCATGTAGGCTGGCAGGCTGCTGAGGTGGTGCGATGGTAGGGCCTTCACGAAGATTTGCATGCCAGCACATAGGCATGCGCTGAGTTGGTCGAGAAGCCTCACGTCGACACGCAGGCGCCTGCCAGCTGGTGGGCTGGCAGCTGCATGGAAGCAGTGGTAGAAGCTTGGCAGGTGTGGGCCTGGCTGTGGTCTCGCGGACGTCCTCGGCAAGGGCCTTGCCGGGGCCCCGGCAAGGGTCTTGCCATGGCATTGCGGTCGTCCCCGGCAAGGGTCTTGTCGGGGGTCTTGTGGGTTTCCTCGGCAAGGTTCTCACCGAGGTTCGTCGTCTTCTACTCCTCTGATTTGAAGTGTTCCTTGTCTTCACAAAGATCTGCATGCCACCATGGAGGCGCCTCCCAAGCCTATGTCCCAATGTGGTTGGCGGTGTTGGAAAAATTGGGGCTCAAGGGTGGTGCGCTTCGCTGGCTTCGGGTAGGCTGCCCCGGCAAGGCCCTTGCCGGGGCCGTGGAGGCCGCCCTGGCAAGGGTCTTGCAGGGGGAAACCACTTCGCCTTCTTGCTCTTTATGCTTCTGTCTTGGCGTTGCTTTGGCCGTCTTGCGGCTTTGATTCTGTGTCTCTTCCCTGCTTAAGTGTGGTCGTGGGCGCGGCTCTGACTACCCATGCAATAATAATGGCAACAAAGGAGCGCCCCTACTTTGGTACATCGACACATATGAAGGAGAATTCTTGCAAGAAACACTTCTTTCCAAAAAACGTTTCAAGAACCTCTCTACTTCACCATAGAACATTAAAGTAGACAGCGACAATGAACCCGACTTCACCCCTCAGCCAGAACAAGAAAAACATAAACTATAAGAGGTTACTGCTGCGGATGACCTGTCAATTCTTGACCAATTACGTAGAGGTGGCCTTCCACATGATGATGCATTTATTAATGATGATGACGAGCACGATTACTGATAGTGATGATTATGATGATGATGCATTTATTGATCTCGAAGCATTTATTGAACCCGACAATCCAGATTATTATTAGGTATTCAATTTTTTATGTTGTGCTTGATTTATATAGTTCCTTGTATGATTGTATGATTTATATAGTTACTTGTATAATTTTCTTACTTTGTATGATTGTTTATTACACATAGTGCCATGGTCTTAATATCCGTCCCCGTAAGCCCTCGCCCGCTTTATGATTCAGATGTGGTAAGTTCTCTTTTATAACTATTTGTTGCATTTCGCATTTATGAAAATTATGGCCATAAAGTTGACATAGAGATATTTTAATCTAGGAGGTATGTGAACCAGAATTTGCAACCAACCCTCTTGTCGAGAAGTTAAATTTAGTTGAAAAAGAAAAGGAGTATTTGAAAGAAAAAATTAAAAGAATTGAAGAAGAGAATATGAAATTTGAGTTGTATGTTACCGATGTGGTCGATGATCACAAGATGAAGATGAATGCAACGCGCTTGAAGATGGATGCAATGCACTTGAAGATTAAGAAGACTAGAAAATATGTCATTAATAATGAGGCTTGGTATCATTATGTTGTTGGATCAATTGTTACCGTAGTTGCGATCCTTATCGCACTTGTTGTGATGAGGGTAAGTTTTCTCTAGTGTTTTGCTTAACAAATGCATACTTAGCTTACTTTCCTCCTAAATGGCATAATTACCTAAGTTAGACAAAAAATGAGCTATACTTAGCTTCTTCAGTTCATTTATGACATACTTAGCATAATTAGGTCTAAAATAGCATGATAATCTTTGTGACCTCTAAAATGATATAGACTTAGGTTATTTTCCTCGAAAATGACATAATAACCTTACTAAGATCCAAAATGACCTATTTACCTAGCTTAGCTCTAAAATGACCAACACTTAGCATTTTTTCCTGGCATAGCAATAAAATGGTACTTTGAACTACCTTAGTTAGGAGAAGAAGAAGATAAAGAAGAGGAGAGGAGAAAAAGAAAGAGAAGAAAAAATGTTCTTCTTCTTCTTCTTCTTCTTCTTCTACTTAGTCTTCTTCTTCTAACTTTCTTCTTTCCCAATTTGCAGATTTGCTTTAGATGAGGAAATTTGCGTTGATGTAGTCTACTCTTCTCTTTATGGTTCCTTCTTGTTTTGATTTTGTAGGATGAACAATGTGAAACTTGCTACCTATATATGTATGTATGGATGAAACCATTGTATGCTTGTTGTTGGATATGTTGGCTAGCTATATATATTGCTTATGGACTTCTGATTTGCTATGTATATGTGTTGGATGATCATATCCATATGGCAGGGATATGATTTGGTATGTATATGTGTTGGTATGCTTGTCGAAAGTATTTTAATATGTGTGTGTGTGTATATATATACATCTGAAATTCTGTGAAATTGAATGAATTTAAGAAAAAACTGAAAAAGCAGGGGCTATACAGGATCTTTGCGTCTACTGGTAGATGGCAAAGAGCTTTGTCATCAGCAAGCAGATGGCAAATATGCGACGTGTCAGCTACCTGTGCAACCTGGGGGCATTGGCTTGGCTATTTGGTCGTTTTTTCGTATGCTGGTAGACAACAAAGACCATTGCATCTTTGCCGTCCGCAAAGTAGCCAAATAGGCCAGCCCCCAGGTGCTGCCACGTGGCCTGCAATGCCGCTGGCAGACGACAAAGATGCATAGGTCTTTGTCATCCGCTGGTAGATGGCAAAGATGCAAAGGTCTTTGCTGTCTGCCAATGGACGGCAAATCACGCTGATAACCCCTTAATGGACCTAAGCTGACACGTGTGCCGTTCAGGCCTTTGCCGTTTGCTGGCGGACGTCAAAGACCTTTGCATCTTTGCCGTTCGCCAGTAGAGGGCAAAGGTCCCTTTGCCATAGCCTGTTCAGCCGGACGTTTTGCCATTTGCTGGCTGATGGTAAAGGCCTTTGCCGTCTGCCAGGCATGACTTTGCCTTCAGCCATGGCAGACAACAAAGTTCCTGAATCCTGTAGTGATGACATAATGTAGACAGTAAGACATCAATCAATATGACGAGTCACAATCATTTTATCTGTAGTGGAAATAATACATTACATGTGCTGTCCCCTTCTGTCACTGGGATATGGAAAGCCACTAGATTAGAACCCACTATAGAGCACCACTCCCTCTAAAGAAAAACCCATCTAACTTGGACAATGAAGATAGATAAATCGGAGAGCATGCAAAGCTTTTTAATTATACAGAAAGAAAACCTCAAAAGATCAAGTTGAATTTAGTGAACAATCTGATCATAAAGTGACAATTCATCATATTCCATGAATTACATCAAATTGATCCCGATCATGGGAGGCACCTCACATGCACTTGGTATTGAAGATCAGACACACACACACACACACACACACACACAGAGAGAGAGAGAGAGGGAGAGATAGGGAGAGAGAGAGAACCATCTCTCTACTGCTATGGACCATAATATCCTAAGGGAACTAATCACACATGGTCATGGAAGCAACAAGGTTGACAAAGAAGCCTTCGGTTGTCAGCCTGATACGTCCATTTTGCATGATGTTTACCTACTATTATTTATAGTGTTTTTGATCAATATTTGTCTTCATGAAGTGTTTCTAATGTCTTTTCTCTCTTATTATAAAAGATCAACATGAGGAGGGAAATTGCCAGCAGCTAGAATTCTAGAGCTAAAAAGAGCTACAGCGGGGATAACAATTCTCCAAAGGTACAAAAGAACTAAAAATTTAAGTAGATTTATTTTGGAAATAATAAAAAATAATTGAAGAAGAAACACATCGAGGGGCCCCACCAGTGAGCCACACGCTTAGGTAGCGCGCCCCCTGTGAGCTTGTGGGCCCACCAGTAGGTCTCCGTGTCCCATGTTCCCCTATATGAAGCCAATTTCCCTAGAAAAAATGAGAAGAAGACTTTCGGGACGAAGCACCGCTGTCTCAAGGGGGAAATCGAAGCCATCGACATCACCAACGGTCCTATCATCATGGGAGGACTCATCTCCACCAACATCTTTATCAGGACCTTCTCATCTCAAACCCTAGTTTATCTCCTATATTCAACCTTTGCCTCACAACCTCAGATTGGTACATGTGGGTTGCTAGTAGTGTTGATTACGTCTTGTTGTTGATGCTAGTTGGTTTATTTGGTGGAAGATTAAATTTTCAGAGCCTTAATCATATATTATACTCCTCTGATCTTGTCCATGAATATGATTTGTGAGTAGTTACGCTCTATGATTATATTGACAAAGGCTTCACTATTGAATATTTCCAAGATCGGAGTACCCCTCCTCTTCCTATTAGTGAACCAACCACTGATCTTCTGCATCTTAAGCTTCGCAAACTACTTGAGGAATCTGAAGCCACAACACCGACAGAGAAACCTACCGAAGTCAATGTGCTATCTCGTGCTCCTCATGTGGCTGCCCCCAATATGCCCTGGTCTTCTCAGCCCCAAGTTGTTATCCCTGAAGAAAATCTGCTGCTGTTGAAGATGAAGCCGATCCAGTCACTTCTGAAGACGAAGTCACCTCGAACAGTTTTTCTGGAGATGCCACCGAGTGAACCAAGTTCTGCAATTTTTGCACTCATGTTATTCGTCACATTTTTGACACTAGCTAATAAAATGGGGGAGAGTTACACCGAGTCTCGATAGATTTTCTTTTTGTGTTTCTTTGGTTTGGTTTCATGCAAGTTTGAAACTTCTAGTCTAAACTTATATGCTCTAAGTCGTAAAACTTTTGTGATGTAGTACTAATAACCCTGCCTGCTGCACTATTTCTCTTGAAGCATTTGTTTTGCAGGTTGAATTATTATCGGAAGTATGAATGATTGCACTACAATCTCGATGGTTTATATAACATTAGTGTGAATCATTGACTCGAATGATTTAAATTTCCTCTGTATACTTCACTATTTGCACGGCAATTAATCTCATATCTTTATCCCCGCATACATTTAGGGGGAGTCTATTTCATCATCGATAAAAGTAACACTTATTCACTCTCGCTGGAATTATTTATCACTTATCTATCTTCACTATGATGCTTATCTGTTTTGTCAACAACCGTCCAAAAAGGTGGAGATTGTTGGTGCAATAATTTGCCTTCTTATGTTTAGGAGTTTGTTGACATAAATAGTATGGGACTTATGTGGTTGCCAGTGCACATAGAGTAACAGGTCCCCGGAAACAAGAGGAGTTTTATTCGAACGACGAAGATAATCCCCTTCATAGCAGTGAAGGTTATAACCGAAGATTATGAAACAAGAGTGCCCCTCAAAAATTGCTGACATGAAGAAATTGGTTCGATGCCTATCCAAAGGAAGTGACTGCGTCCGAGAAGATTGAAGACGAAGTGAAGACGTAACATTTATTGCGTTGTTTCTCTTCTCTTTTTAGAGTCACAGGACCACCGTACTATTAAGAGGGGTGTAGCATTCAAAACTTTGATTCTCCGATGCTAAAACCAAATCCTATGGAAGTTGCGAGAGAGATCTCTTTGTGTTCTGAGCAAATACTTGCCAGCAGGAGACTGTGATATTTTTCGCTAGGAGAGATTTGTCTCTGACCGAGGAGTTAGCATTACTTGTTCCTCAAGTAATGTTTTCGTTGCTCCAAAATCCGACCATTGTGAACGTGTCGGTTGGCCATTGGCTGGACCGCGTGTCCAAAATGGTTATTTTCCACCATGGAAGGTTGCTGCTATAAATAGCCACCCCGCACTAGCGTTGTCCTGTGGCTGCTCCGCTTGATTGTGAGAAGATTTTTGAGCAACCCCCTCTCCTGAGTGATTTGAGTTTAATATCCACCAAGAGAAAACCCCATAGCCAAAAACTTAGATAGTGGTTCAGCATCACTCGAATCTAGGTCCAGTATACTCCTCTTGTTACTCTTGAGAGCTGCAAACTCTCTAGATGGTTAGGTGCCAATTTCTTCAATGACCAAGAGTAATTGTGGTTCTCGAAGAAGAAGTCTGTAAAGGTTCGGAGATCACCTCAAGTATCTACCACGAGTGATCGGCATAGGTGGACGAACCAATTATCAAGGAGAATAGGGTGAAGAGAATTTATCTTCTGTGTTAAATCAGAACTCCCCCAACCAGACGTAGTCCTTGTGCAGAAGCGCGAACTGGTCGAACAAATTCCTTGTCGCCATCGAGCATCACAGCTTACCTCGGCTTCTCCTCTTTACATTTGAACTGTTTCTATCATGTGATTTGTCTCAATGCATGCTTCTAGTTTCCATTCGTTAGTTTATATTCGCTCAATGTACACTATTTACATTCGCTCCACTGCTGGGTTATGAGAGTTTTTATTTTTCCAAGGAAAAATTTAAACTCCCATTCACCCCCTCTGGTAGACATACTTCGTTCCTACAATTGGTATCAGAGTAAGGTACTCCTTGACTCTGCTCATTTTGGTATAACCACCTTGGAGTTTAAGTATGTCTTCAGTGAGCTACAAGTCGCACCTCAAGATACCCATCTTTGGTGCAATGGACTATCCCTTCTGGAAGGAGAAGATGAAGATGCGTCTTTGATCTATTGATGATGATATGTGGAACATTGTGCAGAATGGATACATGATTGAAGTGACTTAAGTACCCACTGACTGTGAGAAGAAAGTCGTTCAGATGGACGCTCAAGCGAAAGATGAAATTGGTGGCCATCTCTCTTGTACTCAATTTCTTCGCTATCGTCAGTGTGAAACTGCAAAGGAATTGTTGGACATTCTCGAAAAGATAGTTGAGGGTGTTTCAACTCAGAAAGAAACTCGCATTGATACTCTTCGGGCGAAGTTCAACTGGCTCAATCGAATTGGAAATGAAAGCTGCCAACAAACTTTCGATCATCTGAGTGACATTGCAAAAGAGGTGCAAGGTCTCAGTGCCAAAGACATCACTGATCATGAGGTTGTAAAGAAACTGCTCCAATCTTTTGACAGCTCATTTGACACACTAGTTCTGATGATAAGGGAACAGGCTGATTTCAAAGTTCTCGACTCTGCTGATATCATGGAAAGGCTAAACACCCACGAGGAACAAGAAGAAGAGAAGAGAGATCTCTATGAATCAAGTCACCACAAAGGTCATGCTCTCAAGGCTGTAGCTGATTCTTCCTCAGAAGGAAATGCCAAAGAAGATTCAGATGACCCAGAAAGGATTAGCAAAGATCTCGTATTAATCATTAAAAGATTCGAGCGTCTTCATAGGAAAAACTAGTTCCAGAAGAAAGTGTCCTACAACTCTGGTTGTTCAAAATCTTCATCAAAGCCTACTGGAGATTACCTCCTTCAAGTGCAAAAAGCCATGTCATTTCATTTTGGACTGCCCTCTCTGGGAAGCTGAAGTCCATGCCAGTGGAAGATATGATTTAGGAAACTACCAAGGCAAATGCAAGAGCAAAAACTACGACTCCGATGATGAGAAGAAAACGAAGAAGTTCTTCAAGAAGAGCTCTGCCTCAAAGTCTTCGTCAAGATATTCCTCAAGGAATCCCTCCAATTCCTCCTCCAACCACAAATAATACCTCTTGCAAGGCCAATGCATACATCGGCAAGGAGATGGACTCCGATGAAGAAGAGTCATCTGACTCCAAAGAAGCTGATGAATTTGATGAGGATTCTGACTCCGGCATGGCTGGTATAGCATGTGCCTTCACCCCTGGATCATACTTCTTCAGGAATCATTCAAGCGACGATGAATCTCCTGCATACTGCTTCATGGACAAAGCTTCTAAAGAAAAGGTATACTCCAAACATCATAAGATTCACTCAATGATCAATATTCTTCGGATGAGGATGGCCATGCTAAACTGATCAAAATTGCAAATGTATAACAAAAATCTCTTGAGAAAATTGAGAAAACCCTCAGGAAATCTAAAGGGTTGTTGGTTGAGGAAATGGAGAAAAACCAGTCATCCACAGAAGAGCATTACGCTCTCATGTCACGAAGGAAAGAACTGTCAAATCGTCATGATTTTCTGTCGGCCGACCATGAGAGATTGACTTAAGGATACTTGAAAAGGAAACAGGAACTTGAGTTGCTGAGAGAGGCTCATGATGACTTGATCGGAGAAAATTCACATCTCACCCAACAACTCAAAGAGAACCCTGAAGTGTTTGTCCCACCTTGCTTAAAGTGACATGAACACAGTAATGCTGAATCAAATTCTGAATCTTCTGTGAATGCTAACTTCTCTGTCGAGGAAAATGGTTCTGTGTCTAATGAAAATGCTTGGTTGAAGGATCTTATCCGGACAGGAATGTTCAAGTCTCTCAAAGGGCATCAAACCCTTTGTGATGTTATGAAGAAATCCGTTCTTCACAAAATCCTAGGAAAGAAGGTATCGACTTCAAAAAGAAACTGAATGAAAATGGCTCCTACTGGGAACGTAATCAATATCCTCTGTCGGATATCGAGTTCCGGAAAAACCCTTAAGGTTCGAACTCTGGGGTGCGCATGAAGATCTTCTCCGTACCGATCCACGCCCCAAAACCTCGCCGCGATTCTAAGCTAGCACGATGAACAACACAAGGGACACGAGGTTTATACTGGTTCAGGCCACCGTTGTGGTGTAATACCCTAATCCAGTGTATGGTGTGGTGGATTGCCTCTGGGGCTGATGATGAACAGTACAGTGGAAGAACAGCCTCGGGAGGGGTGTTCTTGTGGTGGTGTGCTTGGAGAGGAATTGCTCCGTCTGTGTTGGCTCTAGGTGAGATCCAGATGCCTTCTACTTTGGTGGCTATCTCTATATATAGAGGCCCTGGTCCTGTTCCCAAATATTGAGTGGGAAGGGAGCCAACAACGGCCATTTTGAAGGGGGACAACTAGTACAAGCTATCCTGACTAAAGTTGGTCTTCGACTGCCAAAGGCACCGGTGATGACGCTGTCTTGGGCTCCATGCTGATCTCCGTCCTGCCGCTCTGCTGGTCTTGGTCTCGTTGCACCGATATGGAAACCTTTGCCTGATGCCTCGATACTCCGCACCTGCGTTTGCCCCCTTTGCACCAAAGAGGAAACAAGTACACTGCGCAGGCTGGCACCCGCCTGGTCTTGATCGTCATGGCTTGCGTCACGGGCACCTCGCGAGGTACTCCTTGCCTTGATCTCTCCGCCTCCTCGCGAGCCTGCCTGGTGAGGCCGCCCCTGAGGGAGCCTTGTGTCATCTGCCCCGTGAGGCTTGGCCCCTCGCGAGGGTCTTGAGCTTAGGTTGATGAAGACGGGTCGTATTGGGCCACTGCTCGAGCCACGCCACAGGCCGCAGGCAGGCAAGTATGGGGACCCCCGTTCCAGAACGCCGACAGTAGCCCCTGGGCCCAAGGCGCGCACGGACTTGGCTTAGCAGCGAAGCCAAAGGGCAAGTGCGGAGCGCCGCGGGCCCCAATAGCCTGTGGCCTTGGTCGCCGCGTGGCGGTTGATTGGACGTAGGCGTCTCTGCTTCCCCATGCTGCCTCAGTAACTGCCCGATTTGACGAGTCCCTGCTGCATGAAAAAAGAGTCATCATTACCTGTGATCGTGGAGGCTGACGGTTGGCCTCCTCTGGACTATAAGTACGGAGAGGCGTGAGCCCCCGTTTTCCATATCTTCTTGCTCCACTTGCTTCTTCTTCCTTGCTCCTCCTTCGTCTTGCCGCCAATGGCACCGATCCGCCGGTTCTCATCCGAAGAGAAAGGAAAGGCACCCCGGGAGGGGCCCGACCTGCTCCCGCTGAAGAAGCGTCCGGTCCCTGACCGCCGCGACAAGGTTGCAAGGCCGGAGATGTCGAGGCCTTGGTATGAGCGGCCGCTTCCTGGGTTTCCGCTACCCCTGTACTCTCGGGCCAAGGGCCCCGGAGAAAGGGACGACGAGTGACACCGCCCGCGCCGCAGGCGAGGCCGACGAGCCTTGGAGGTGCGCGCCGTTGCTCCTAGAGTCCACGCCGTAGACTCCTCTCGCGAGCTCGTGCTCCATGTCGCGATGCCTCCAAGCTCCTGGATGCGCTTTACTCCATTATCCACCTTCGAGATGCCGCCAAGGGGGGCTCTTGAGCTTTGGCTGCAGCACGCCGACTGCGGTACCCCGGCGACCGGAGCGGATGTTGAAGTCGTCGCTCCGGGCAAGGTCTACATGAGCCCAGGCTGGGGCGAGATCACCCGGGTCTGCCGAACAGGGGGTGCCCTCATGATTCATTTTGAATACGATGGCGCCTCCTTGATGCTCTTCAAGGTCTTCGATGTAGAAGGCCGCCGGCTGGAGTGCTGCCCTGGAGGGGGCAGCCAGGACATCAATGTGGAAAGGGCTAGGCCTACCACTCGCTTCCCAAATGGCTCCTCTGGCAGCAGGGGCGATGCTTGGGAGTCCAGCGACTCTCCCAAGCTCTTCGCGACTCCGGAGACTAGCAAGGACAGCTACACGCCCCCAAGCTCACGTCGTGCCTGGAGCAAGGCTGCTGCGTCAGGCCGCCAGCACGACTGATCTGGATGGGGTTGGCGTCGGCCACCTATGGCCCACTGTTGATGATGGCGTTGGCCGCGGAGGCACCCGAAGTTAGGGCTCCTTAGGATTCGCACCTTTTGTTTCCTGCGAGGAATTGAGAAAACACCCCGTGGGGGCATCTAAAGGGTCCGCAATGTCTTTTGTTGATATTATCCTTATTATGAAATGATGCAAACGCATGTCCTGTTCTGGCTCGGCTCCTCCTTTCTAACCTCGCGACGACTTGGTGCTCTACGCTAACAAGTCCCGGTCCCCAGGTAGGCTTCATCCGTCGCTGGTATGCCAGGTCGCGATGCCGTGGACAAGGCCAGGAGGTGAGCGGCCCGAGGTCCAGTAAGATCCCCTGAGGTGCGATGCTCAGGAGGTCCCCTTTAGCGCTCAAGCAGCCACTAAAAGGTGAGAACGGAAGGCAACATCACCGTCACAGAGCCGCATTAAGTGGAGGTTTCGTGTCGCATCAATCAGCTATTCCAGGGGGAGACTTATCTCGAGAGCATGGGGTTGTTCATTCGTGAGGCGCCGGTCTTGCGCGTCTACAGCAGGGATGTAGCTGGGTTAGGCCTTTGCGAGCTTCCCCTCTCTTCCCTGCACTCTCATTCGTGCTCTACATCCTCAGGTCCCGGCCCTCGAGCGAGCTCAGCCGCCGCTGGTATGCCAGGTCGTGAAGCCGTGGACAAGGCCAGGGGTGAGGGCTGGAGAGCCAGTAAGAGCTCCTGAGTCGCGATGCTTAGGAGGCCCCCTTTTAACACGCAAGCGGATCCCGCGAGCAAGAGAGAAAGAGATCTCGCGATGCCTCCCGTTTTAGGCCTCAGGAAGTCCCTGTAAACCAATGCAAGAAAAGAACGGGTTGCCATTACGATTGGTTGCTCCGAGAGAGTGGTTAGGGCACTTAGGGCCTGGTGAGGTGGTGCTTGCGGGAATGCCGCGGTCTAAAGCTCGACCACTCGGATTTGCCGACGTTGCAGGGACGGACCCATGCACAAGCACTGTGCCAGCGCGAGCGGCTCCAAAAGTACGTGTCAATCGAGTAGGCGATTATCACAGGCAGGTTAGGCATGAAAGGCAAATCTCTTAGATAATGCAGGAAGGATACATGCCACTAGGTCAGGCCCAAGCGGCTTAGGGATGATGCAGCCCGAGGGGCGCCCTCAGCAAGGTAAACTAAAGACATAAGCAAAAGGGATACATGCCGCAGGGACAGACCCACGCGACCTGGGGTTGATGCAGCCCTGAGGGCGCTCCTAGCATAAATGAACTCGAAAGATGTCACCTGGTACTGTTGTAGAGGGGGTGTTGGAGTAGCTGAAGGTCTGCGGTGAAGGGACCGACCCTCACGAGCCACCGGAGCCCTGAGCCTCGGGAGGCTCTGGGGGTCCAGGCGGTTCCTCGAGGACCATCTCCATCTCCGCCAGGACTGTGTGGTTCCTGGCCTCTTGACCTACCAAAATGCTCCGCAGATGACGTTGGTGGGTGGCAGCCCCGTTCGGCAGACCGAAAGGCAGGCAAACGTAGTTGTGCGGTGGACCATCGCAGCGTCCCACGCGTGAAGGCCAGAGGTGCTCCGAAGATGCGACTCGGCTGAGCCCTGGGTAGTCGATGTAGACGCGCAGCCCACCATCCTCGCCTGGATGGGGAGCTACGCCAGGTAGGCGGCGATCACTGTGTATGACTCTTGATTCTTGAAGCTCTTGAGTGGCCTTGGTGATGAACTCCTGAGGGTTGGGCCTTCCTTGGCCCATGCCTTCCTGAGGGAAACGTGCTGCGAAGCACGCCTCCAAGTGGTGCCCGAGCGCCTCCCTCATGATCTTGGCAAAGTCTGAGGCCCTCCAAAAGAGAGCCCCCAAGCCTTGACCGAAGAGGGCGCCGGGCACGCCTTCCTATGCGATGGAGGGAGGCGCCCCTTGCACGGGCGCGGATTCTTATTCGACACCTCCGGAGATTCCAACCTCCTGAGACCTTGAGCTGGGCGATGTCTTCTTCTTCTTGGGAACTGCCTCAGGAGGGTTGTCGCTCCTGTTGTCTGAGTCCTCGATTGATGCAGCTTGGAAGGCACGCTCAAGGGAGCACACCACATCCTTCTCTTTGCAGGGGACTGTGATGATTCCGCCGCTTCCCGGCATCTTGAAGACATTGTAACCATGGTGAGTTACCGCCATGAACTTCGCCAGGGCTGGATACCCGAGGATGGCATTGTATGGCAGGCGAATGTGGGCAACGTCGAAGTCGATGAGCTCTGTGCGGTAGTTCTTGCGCTGTCCGAAAGTGACAGGGAGGCGAACCTGCCCTATTGGAGTAGTGGAGCCATCAATAACTCCTGAGAAAGGCTTGGTTGGCTGAAATTGGTCATAGGGCACTTGAAGGTTGTAGAAGGTCTTGACGGACAGAACGTTGAGTCCTACGCCACCATCGCTGAGAGTCCTGGTAACTTGCACGTTGCTGATGACTGGGGAATAGAGCATTGGGAGGATGCCAGCCGTAGCCGCACACTTGAGTTGATCCGCTGAGCTGAAAGTAATGGCGCACGTGGACCACCTGAGAGGGCGCGTGGCCTTGAGCTTGGGGAGGACTGCATTCACCTCGCAAGCAAACTGCTTGAAGGTGCGCTGAGATGCAGGGGCCTGGGCACCGCCCAGGATGCAAGCGATAGCACGTGGCTCCTGGAAGCCCCCAGCCCCCTCGTCCTAGTGGTGTTCGTCATTCCTTCTTGGCGGTGGCAGCAGAGGAGGAAGGCCTGCGTTGCCCTGCGGGCGATCCTCGCGAGGGCGGTCACGCCACTCCTGGCAAGGGCTTCGGTCATCCCATCATCCTCCACCTCTTCCTCCTCCTCGGCCGTAGCACCGGTCGTTGGGCTTGGGGCGTCGACTGATGCGTCCTTCTCGAATGGCTCTGAGCTCCTGGCATTCGTTGGTGTTGTGGGTGTAGAGGTTGTGGTAGGCACAGAACCGGTTGCCCTTGGACGACTCTGGCTGGTCCCTGCCGCGCTTCGTGTCTGGTTCTGCTACGAGCACATCTGCTCCCTTGCGCTTCAGGTCCTTGGCATTGGCTTTCTTCTCTTCTGGCTCAGCAGCTAGAAGCTCAAGGAGGGAGAGGCGCCCCTCCTCAGCACTTGCACACTTGGTCGCCAGGTTGAACAGCTCCAGAGATGTGCATAGGTCCTCATGGATGGAAAGCTCCTCCTTCATCTTGATGTCATGGACGCCGTCAGAGAATGCTGAGATGATGGCCTCCTGAGTCACCTTGGGAATCTTGACACGACCACAGTTGAAATGCTGAATGTACTTCTGTAGGGTCTCTCCCGGCTGCTGCTTGATGCGGCGCAGGTCACCCACGACCGGAGGGTGGTCGCGAGTGCCCTGGAAGTTGGCGATGAAACGGCTGCGCATCTTGTCCCAAGAGGAGATCGAGCCAGGAGGTAGGTTCAGGAGCCAAGTGCGGGCACCATCCTTGAGCGCCATGGGAAACCAGTTCGCCATGACCTTTTCGTCTCCGTTGGCCACCTTGATGCCCAGCTCGTAGAGCTGCAGGAACTTCACGGGGTCCGCAGTGCCGTCGTAGCGAGGAGGCAGATCCGGCTTGAACTTGCCTTGCGAGGCGATGCTGCATAGCTCGGTGGTGAAGGCGCGGCAACCATGCTGTTGCCACCGGAGCTTTTTGCAGACGCGGGGCCTGCTCTTGATGGTTCTCGCCCCCCGCTGCTAGGGGCAGCACGGGGTCTTGGCGTGCTGGTGCAGGGATGCGGTCTTGACGTGCCGGAGCAGGGAGCACGCGAGCGCCTTCTTGGGGCCGAGGGATTTCTTGGCAGCTCCTTTCTTGTCGCGCGGGCGCTGGACGCGGTGGGTCTCGTCCAGGGGCCACGCACCTTGGAGCCAGGGTGCCTTCCTAGGGAGTAGGTGGCGGACACACCTCCTGAGCTACATCTCCCATGCAGGACGGCGTGCGAGGCAGCAAGAGGGATGGCACAGGGGAGCCCCCTGCGGTGCTGACGAGCTCGGTGATGTGAGTGAGCAACTCCTCGTAGAGGTCATCGACGGGGCGGTAGTGCAGGAGCTCACGTGCCAGGAGCAATGCGGCCTGCGCATCCATGGGAGCGCGACGAGCGTGAGACGACGAACCGACTGGTGTTAGCGACAGAGTGGCAGTGCGGCCTTCCCGCCACACAGAGGGGTGCAGCGAAGATGCTTGCTGCTCGTTCCCCGCCGGGCCAGTGGCGGCGTTGGCGGCGAGCGACGGAGAACGACGAGGAGGCCCACCGACGGGAGCCATCTGGGCGACGCGGGCAGCGAGAGCAGCCCGATGCTAGGCGCGAACTCGGCGAGCATCTACCATGGATGCGATGAAGTGATGGAATGTAGAATAGTGGAAAGAAGATTCTGGCGCACCCCTACCTGGCGCGCGAAATGTCGGATATCAAGTTCTGGCAAAACCCTTGAGGTTCGAACTCTGGGGTGCACACGAAGATCTTCTCCCTATCAATCCATGCCCCAAAACCTCGCTGCGATTCTAAGCTAGCACGATGAACAACACAAGGGACACGAGGTTTATACTGGTTCGGGCCACCATTGTGGTGTAATACCCTAATCCAGTGTGTGGTGTGGTGGATTGCCTCTGGGACTGATGATGAACAGTACAGTGGAAGAACTGCCTCGCGAGGGGTTTTTTTGTGGTGGTGTGCATGGAGAGGAATTGTCCCTCTTTCTTGGCTCTAGGTGAGATCTAGTTGCCTTCTACTGTGGTGGCTATATCTATATATAGAGGCCCTGGTCATCTTCCCAAATATTGAGCGAGAAGGGTGCCAACAATGGCCATTTTTAAGGGGACAACTAGTACAAGCTATCCTACCTAAAGTTGGTCTTCGACTGCCAAAGGCACTGGTGATGACGCCGTCTTGGGATCCACGGTGCTCTCCGTCCTGCCGCTTTGCTGGTCTTGGTCTCGTTGCACCGATATGGAAACCTTTGCCTGATGCCTCGGTACTCCACGCATGCGCTTGCCCCCTTTGCACCAAAGAGGAAACGAGGACACTGCGCAGGCTGGCGCCCGCCTGGTCTTGATCGTCATGGCTTGCATCACGAGCACCTCGCGAGGTACTCCTTGCGTTGATCTCTCTGCCTCCTCGCGAGCCTGCATGGTGAGGCCACCCCTGAGGGAGCCTTGTGTCGTCCGCCCCATGAGGCTTGGCCCCTCACGAGGGTCTTGAGCTTAGGTTGATGAAGACGGGCCGTACGGGGCCACTGCTCGAGCCACGCCGCAGGCCGCAGGCAGGCAAGTCTGGGGACCCCCGTTCCCAGAACGCCGACATCCTCGCACTGTGTTGGTGCCTAGAAAGAGCAAAATCTCGGTCTAGCTTTGCTTTCGGGATATGACTCTCCTATCTGTTAATACTCTTATGATGATTCTCTGGACAACTATAAGATATTCAAAAACCAACGTGGTGAAGTTGTTGCTCGCTATGTTGGACCAAATAGCAGGAATTGCCCCCAAAGAAAGCTATTTGGGTGCCAGGAAAACTATCAAAGCATTCCCTCTTACTACTTTACTAACCACGTAGGAAGAAAGTGTGCTCGTTACTTCCTTAAGCAAGTTCGATAGAATGAGTACATGCATACCTCATTCAATCACTATACTCATACATCTGGAAATAATTTAAATGCCAATTCTTTTGATTATGCTCGCACTTCCGGAAGTAACAATTATGGTTATGAAAAGAAATCATATCCTGCTCACTCTATTGTTTCAAAGCCACCTGCAAATATGTGGGTGGTTAAGAAAGCCTAATTCTTCTGCAGGACAATGACTGTGGGTGTACCGAGTGGATATTGGATAATGGATGCAGTTGTCATATGACCGGAGACAAGTCATTGTTTGTCGACCCCAACTTAACTGATTTGTCACTGAAGTATATTACTTTTGGCGACAACAACAAAGGAAAGGTAATTGAGTTACATAAAATTGCTATTCCAAAGAGAAATCCATTGATGATGTTTTACTTGTTCAGTCTCTTGGATTCATTCTGAAGTCAGTTGGTAAGCTTTGTGATCTAGGCATGCTAGTTCTATTTTCCATATCCAAATGCATCATCTTTATGGCTTCTGACAATTCCTTCATCTTTGAGGGAATTCCAAAGGGTGATTTATATATTGTGGATTTCTCTAAGGGTCCCTCCGTCCAAGCTTGTTTGCTTGCAAAAGCATCCGAAGGATGGCTATGGCACGAAAGACTTGGTCATGCAGGTATGAGAAATTTGCAGACTCTAGTGAAGAAAAATCAACTCCGTGGCATTCTTGATGTAAAATTCGACAAGGATCGTTTCCATGGTGTGTGTGAGGCTCGTAAATTTGCCAAGAAGCAGCATTCGTCAAAAACTATTGTGACCACAACAATACTTCTGTAAATTCATCATATGGATTTATTCGGACGTCAAAACTATGCATGTTTCGGAGGCATTCATTATGTCTGGTTATTGTTGATGATTCCTCTCATTACACTTGGGTATTCTTTCTCAAAGAAAAAACGTGCACCCAAAACATCTTTAAAAGATTCGCCAAGAAGGCCCAAAATGACTATGATGTGCGAATTAAGCATGTCAGAAGCGATAATGGTACTGAGTTCAAATATACTCATATCAAATATTTTCTTGACGAAAATGGTATAACTCATGAGTTTTCTGCTGCAAACACTCCCCAGCAGAATGGAGTTGTTGAGATAAAGAATAGAACTCTCATCGAGATGGCGAGAACTATGATCAGTGAGTATATAACTAATATTCGCTTCAGGGATGATGCTATTAACACTGTTTGTCATGTTGTGAATTGTGTTTATCTTCACAAATTCCTTAAGAAAAATTCGTATGAGCTTATCACTAGCAAGAAACTAAATGTTCCTTATTTACGTATTTTTGGTACACCCTCCTATATTCGTGATATGAATCATAATTCCAAGTTTGCACCTAAGACACATGATGGTTTTTTTCATGGTTATGGCTCGAACTCACATACTTATCGTGTCTATAACTCTCACCACGGGAAAGTTATGGAAACAGTAAATGTGCAGTTTGATGAATCTAACGGCTACCAAAAGGAGCACCTGCCTAATGTGATAGATGAACCATCAATTTCGGATGCTATTCAGCAAATCACCATTGGGAGCGTCAGGCCAATTGAAGGAATTGTACCTGAGTCTTCCGCAGAACGCATCAAGCCAATGCCAAAGAAAATGCCACTCCGAACACAAATGGCGACCAGAATGCAAATTCCAATCAAAATGGCAATCCCGATGGAAATGGCGTTACAAATGCTAATCCCGATGCTGATGCTGAGGAAAATGAAAATGATGATCAAGATGAAAATCCTCACCCACGAGTGGCTAGTCAAGTTGACCCCTCATTAATCCTTGAAGATCTCGAGAATCTAGGCAATCGACCTACAACTCGTTCTCGCACTCGTTTGGCTAACTACTGGGGCAGTTTCTCCTTTGTCTCCTTGACAGAACCTACCAAGTATGAGGAAGACATGAATGATCCCGATTGGATGAATGCCATGCACGAAGAGTTGGTCCAATTTGAATTGAATGATTTATGGGAATTGGTTGATAAAACCAAATCCTAAGAAGCACACTATCATCAGCACTAAATGGATATTCCAGAATAAGCAAGATAAAAATGGCATTGTTGTGAGAAACAAAGCACGTCTTGCTGCTCAAGGGTATACACATGTAGAAGGTATTGATTTTGTGTGAAACATTTCCTCTTGTTTATCGTCTTGAGGTAATTCATATACTTCTCGCTTATGCGCATTACAATAATATCCTACTTCATCAAATGGATGTGAAAAGTGCTTTCCTTAATGGTGAGATTGATGAGGAAGTATCTGTTAGGCAGCTATCAACATCAAAACCGGCAGATCTCGGGTAGGGGGGCCCAAGCTGTGCGTGTGAGGATCGATGGTAACTATGGAGAAGGGAGACAATGTTTACCCAGGTTCGGGCCCTCTTAATGCAGGTAAAACCCTACCCCTGCTTGATTATATTCAAGGGTATAGGGGTCACAAGAGTTGAACTAACTCGAGATCGACTTAGCTAACCCTAGATAGCTAGCCTAGCAATGTTGTGATCCTGCCTCCGATCTAACCCTCTGGTGTATATAGACACCGGAGGGGCTTGGGGTTGTACAAAGTTGGTTTTACATAAAGGAATAGTATATACGGACACCTATACTTGTCGTCCATGCATGTGAGAGTCCCCACCGGGCACGAGAGATAATCTTCTGTCTTGTATCTTGACGGCCCATCAGTCCAGCCCACATCAATAGACCGGACGCCTGAGGATCCCCTAGTCCAGGACTACCACAGTAGCACCTGAACCAGTCTTCAATGGTGACATATTCAGCGTTCAGATTGTCTTTGGCATTGCAAGGCGGGTTCTTTGAAGAGTACACATCGGCTTTCCTCCGTAAAAGAATTGTATCCTGCTTTTCACAGTAAATACAACCCTTAGCCGCGAAGGCAAAATATATAAAAATTGAGAACAACGTCTTTTACCGACAACTTTTCCTGACGAAGCGTCAGACTTGACCTTTCTGTATTTCTAACCATTTTCACACCCCGTGTTCCGTGTTTCGAGGCCACGCCTCATTGGCACGTCCTGTCAAATAGAGATCATGCCCACTTAATACGGGATTGCATATCAATGATATTTCGGTAATCCAACCATTTGCGGCGCATGCCTTCATCCGGAATAGGCAAGATTCAAGGCTCGAGTGGGGGGAAATTGACATTTTTACTGCCTATAAGAGGAAAATGGACCCCAACATTCCTCCCCATGCCTTCGCATCTCCTGAGCCTTCCAATCTCCCAAGCTCTCTACGCCCGCAAAGTCTCCGCCTTTCTCACCACCACCACCACCACCTACTCCGACGATGGCCGGAGCTGGCTCGAAAGGCAAGTGGGAGGCCTCCTCCGTGACGGAGAAGGAGATAACAGATCTCCAGAGTGTGGGGTACCTCACCGCCTATATCAAGCACCGGCTTCCCCCTGAAGGTCAAGTCATTCCCACTCCCAAGCCCGGCAAATGGGTCGTATTCCTTCCCCACTTCCCTAGAAGGTCGGGTTTTCCACTCCACCTGTTCGTCCGCGGACTCATGTACTACTACGGGCTTTATTTTGATGATCTAGCCCCAAACTCATTCCTGCACATATCGTCGTTCATAGTCATGTGTGAGGCTCTCCTCCGTGTCTGCCCACACTTCGGCCTCTAGCTCAAGGTTTTCAACGTGAAGCCGAAAGTGATCGACGGGTAGCACGCGGACTGCGACGAAGCTATGATTAGCAAGCTGTTGAACACCACATGGCTAAAGGGGGCCTTTGTAGAGACCATGAATATCTAGCAACAGGAGTGGTTCTATATTACCGAGCCGTGCTACACTAATTGGGCGGCCATTCCGGAGTTCAGATCCGGACCCCCCATGAGGCTCACCTCCTGGAACGCCAAGGGCCTGACTGGGGATCCCAGACGGAGGTGCTGGCGCTGCATACGCGCATTACCAACGTGCCAAGGAAGAACGCTGGTCTAACCAACATGGTCCAGATCATGCTCTTCCGCCGCATTCTCCCCTGCGAGCGCCGAGCCTCCCCCATGTTGGAATTTAAGCCGGAGGATCCACGGATGCTGCAACACTTCCTCAGCACCACGCACGAGGGAATGTGGAAACTGCTCTTCAAGGCGCAGAAGAGCCGCTGGCCCATGGAGACCGAATACATCGGCCTCAACTTCGCGTATCCGGCCTCTCCAGTAAGTATTCGATATCTCCAAAGACAGACCTAGTATATATATTCGATCTATGCCGAACTCATCGAACCATCTTTCATTACAGGGCCGGACCAAGAAGTCGGAGCGGATCAAGTGTCCGGTTCCACTGCCCGAAAACCCAGTCACTCCTCAGTTGAAGGAGATGCTGGTCCCGGTGCCTTATCAGCCGCCGGAGAAGAAGTCCAAGAAGAAGAGCAAAGGGCCCAATAACGGGCCCCACCCCAAAGGCCCTTCGGAAGCTGTGTCCGAAGAGACCGAGCCTGTCTCCTCCAACGAGCAAGACTAGGACAAAGAGGAGGGAGAGGAGGAAGAGGACATGGAGAGCGACTCCACCCTAAAGACGAGGAGGGGAAAGAGGACAGCCTCCGCGAAACCAGAGTGGGCGACGCCGAAGAAGGGACGGATGGTCCTCTCCGATAGTTCAGACTCAGAGTCCGAACACAATTCGGAGAGGGTCCAAAGGGAGAAGCCCCTGGCCGAAACATAAGTGTTAGAACTTACTTGCATAATTATCGCTTTAATCTACCTGTTTAATGCCCTATTCTTCCATGCTTTTTAGCCATCCGCGCGAGATTCTGATCCCATCTTCTTCGACGGGGAACTCTCTAGCCCCTGGTGAGGCGGAGAGTGACGGCCCATCTCGCGCCCTTCCCCCCTGCCATGGAGGTGAAGGAAATATGCCTTAGAGGCAATAATAAAGTTATTATTTATTTCCATAATTCATGAATTTTTTTATTATTCATGCTAGAATTGTATTAACTGGAAGCTTAGTACATGTGTGAATACATAGACAAAACATAGTGTCCCTAGTATGCCTCTACTTGACTAGCTCGTTAATCAAAGATGGTTATGTTTCCTAACCATAGACATGTGTTGTCATTTGATGAACGTGATCACATCATTAGGAGAATGATGTGATGGACATGACCCATCCGTTAGCTTAGCATTATGATCGTTATAGTTTCATTGCTACTGCTCTCTTCATGACTTATACATGTTCCTCAAACTATGAGATTATGCAACTCCCGAATACCGGAGGAACACCTTGTGTGCTATCAAACATCACAACGTAACTGGGTGATTATAAAGATGTTGTACAGGTGTCTCCAAAGGTGTTTGTTGGGTTGGCATAGATCAACATTAGAATTTGTCACTCCATGTTTCGGAGAGGTATCTCTGGGCCCTCTCGGTAATACTCATCACTATAAGCCTCGCAAGCATTGTGACTAATGAGTTAGTTGCGGAATGAAGTATTACGGAACTAGTAAAGAGACTTGCCGGTAACGAGATTGAACTAGGTATTGAGATACCGACGATCGAATCTCGAGCAAGTAACATACCGATGACAAAGGGAACAACATATGTTGTTATGCGGTTTGACCGATAAACATCTTCGAAGAATATGTAGGAACCAATATGAGCATCCAGGTTCCTCTATTGGTTATAGACCGGAGATGTGTCTCGGTCATGTCTGCATAGTTCTCGAACCCGTAGGGTCCGCACACTTAATGTTTGATGATGATTTGTATTATGAGTTATGTGTTTTTATGTACCGAAGGTAGTTCGGAGTCCCGGATGAGATCATGGACATGACGAGGAGTCTCAAAATGGTCGAGACCTAAAGATCGATATATTGGAAGGCTATATTCGGACATCGGAAACGTCCCAAATGATTCGGGTATTTTTTCGAGTACCGAAGAGTTACGGGAATTCGTATTGAGCCTTAATGGGCCATACGGGAATGGAGAGGAAGGCCTCAAGGGTGGCCGCACCCCTTCCCCATGGATTGGTCCGACTTGGACTAGGGAAGGGGTCCAACCCCTTCCTTCCTTCTCCTTCTCCCTTCCCCTTTTCCTATTCCATGTGAAGGTGGAATCCTACTAGGACTAGGGAGTCCTATTAGGACACCACACATTGGGCTAACCCTATGAGGGCCAGCCTACTCCTCCCTCCATCCTTTATATACGTGGACAGGGGGCACTGTCGGCATTCTGGGAATAGGGGTCCCCAGACTTGCATGCCTGCGGCCTGCAGCGTGCCTCACCAGCGGCCCTGTACGGCCCGTCTTCATCAACAAATGCTCAAGACCCTCGCTAGGGGCCATGTCTCGCGGGGCGGACGATGCAAGGCCTCCTCAGGGGCGGCCTCACCAGGCAGGCTCACGAGGAGGCAGAGAGATCAAGGCGAGAGGTACCTCGCGAGGTGCTCGTGACGCAAGCCATGACGATCGAGACCAGGCGGGCGCCAGCCCGCGCAGTGTCCACGTTTACTCTTTGGTGCAAAGGGGGCCAGTGCAGGCGCGGAGTACTGAGGCATCAAGCAAAGGTTTCCATATTGGTGCAACGAGACCAAGACCAGCAGGACGGCAGGATGGAGGTCACCGTGGAGCCCAAGACGGCGTCATCGCCAGTGCCTTTGGCAGCTGAAGACCACCTTTAGTCAGGATAGCTTGTACTAGTTGTCCCCTTCAAAATGGCCGTTGTTGGCTCCCTTTCCGCTCAATATTTGGGAAGAGGACCAGGGCCTCTATATATAGAGATAGCCACCACATTATAAAGGGGGATCATCTCATCTAGAGCCAACAGAGACGGATCAGTTCCTCTCCAAGCACACCACCACGAGAACACCCCTCGCGAGGTTGTTCTTTCCTTGTACTGTTCATCATCAGCCCAAGAGGCAATCCACCACACCACACACAGGAGTAGGGTATTACACCACAACGGTGGCCCGAACCTATATAAACCTTGCGTCTCTTGTGTTGTTCATCGTGCTAGCTTAGATTCGCGGCGGGGTTTTAGGGCATGGATCGGTAGGGAGAAGATCTTCGTGCGCACCCCTTAGTTCAAACCTTAAGGGTTTTGCCAGAACCCGATATCCGACATTTGGCGCGCTAGGTAGGGGTGCGCCGGAATCTTTCTTCCGCTCTTCTGAGCTTGCGCCGAGCGCCGGGCTGCTCTCGCCGCTCGCCTAGCCCAGACGGCTCCCGTCGGTGGGCCTCCTTGTCGTTCTCCGTCGCCTGCCGCCAATGCCGCCACGGGCCCGGTGGGGAACGAGCAGCAAGCATCATCGGTGCATCCCTTGGTGCGGCGGGAAGGCCGCACCGCCACTCCGTCGCTGCCTCCAGCTTGTTCATCATCTCACGCCCGTCGCGCTCCCATGGACGCGTAGGCCGTGTTACTCCTAGCACATGAGCTCCTGCACTACCGCCCCGTCGACGACCTTTATGAGGAGTGGCTCGCTCGCATCACCGAGCTCGTCAGCGCCGCAGGGGGCTCTCCTGCGCTGTCCCTCTCGTTGCCTCGCCCTCCGTCCTGCATGGGCGATGCAGCTCAGGGGGTGCCTCTGCCACCTCCTCCTCAAGAACGCGCTCTAGCTCCAAGGCGCGCGGCCCCTGGACGTGACCCACCACGTCCAGCGCTCGCGCGACAAGAAAGGAGCTGTCAAGAAATTCCTCGGCCTCAAGAAGATGCACGCGTGCTCCCCGCTCCAGCACGGCAAGACCGCATCCCTGCACCAATGCGCCAAGACCCTGTGCTGCCCCTAGCAGCAGCGTGCGAGAACCATTAAGAGCAGGCCCCGCGTCTGCAAAAAGCTCCGGTGGCAACAACAGGTTGTCGTGCCTTCACCACCGAGCTACACAGCCTCGCCTGGCCAGGGAAGTTCAAGTAGGATCTGCCTCCTCGCTATGACGGCACGGCCGACCCTGTGGAGTTCCTGCAGTTCTACGAGCTGGGCATCGAGGCGGCCAACGGGGATGAAAAGGTCATGGCGAACTGGTTTCCCATGGCGCTCAAGGATGGCGCCCACACCTGGCTCCTGAACCTGCCTCCCGACTCGATCTCCTCCTGGGTCGAGATGCGCAGCCATTTCATCGCCAACTTCCAGGGCACTCTCGATTGCCCTTCGGTCATGGGTGACCTATGCTACATCAAGCAGCAACCTGGAGAGACCCTGCAGAAGTACATCCAGCATTTCAACAGCGCTCGCCTCAAGATTCCCAAGGTGACTGAAGAGGCCATCATCTCAGCGTTCTCCGATGGCGTTCGTGACGTCAAGATGAAGGAGGAGCTCTCCATCCACGAGGACCTGTGCACATCTCTGGAGCTGTTCAACCTGGCGACCAAGTGCGCAAGAGCTGAGGAGGAACGCCTCTCCCTCCTCGAGTTTCCAGCTGCTGACCCAGAAGAGAAGAAGGCCAAGGCCAAGGACATGAAGCATAAAGGAGGAGCCGTACTGGCAGCAGAACCGGAGACGAACCGCAGAAGGGACCAGCCGAAGTTGTCCAAGGGTAGCCGATTTTGTGCCTACCACAACCTCTACACCCACAACACCAACGAATGCCAGGAGCTCAGAGCCGTTCGAGAAGGACGCATCGGTTGATGCCCCGAGCGCAGCGACCGGGGCTACGGCCGAGGAGGAGGAAGAGGTGGAGGATGATGGGACGACCGAGGCCCTCGCCAGGAGTGGCATGACCGACCTCCCGAGGATCGTTGGCTGGACCAGCCTCGCCAGGGGGTTTGGAAGGATCAACCTCGCGAGGATAGCCTGTAGGGCAACACAGCCTTCCTCCTCTGCCGCCACCACCAAGAAGGAATGATGACCACCACCAGGACGAGGGGGCTGGGGGCTTCCAGGAGCCATGTGCTATCACTTGCATCTTGGGCAGAGCCTAGGTCCTAGCTTCCCAGCGCATCTTCAAGAATTTGCTCGCGAGGTGAATGCAGTCCTCCCCAAGCTCAAGGCCGCGCGCCCTCACCGATGGTCCACGTGTGCCATCACTTTCAGCTCAATGGATCAACTCAAGTGTGCGGCTACGGCTGGCATCCTCCCAATGCTCTGGTCCCCAGTAATCAGCAACGTGCAACTTTCCAGGACCCTCATCGATGGCGGCGTAGGGCTCAACGTTCTGTCCATCGAGATGTTCAACAACCTTCATGTGTCGTATGACCAAATCTAGCCAACCAAGCCTTTCTCAGGAGTTACTGATGGCTACACTACTCCAATAGGGCAGGGTCGCCTCCCTGTCCCTTTCAGACAGCGCAAGAACTACCGCACCGATCTCATCGACTTCTACGTTGCCCACATTCACCTACCATACAATGCCATCCTTGGGTATCCAGCCCTGGCCAAGTTCATGGCGGTGACTCACCATGGCTACAATGTCCTCAAGGTGCCGGGAAGCGGCGGAATCATCATAGTCCCCTGCGAAGAGAAGGATACGGTGTGGTCCCTCGAGGGCGCCTTCCAAGCTGCCTCATTCGAGGACCCAGACAACAGGGGCGAAAACCCTCCTGAGGCAGTTCCCAATAAGAAGAAGACATCACCCAACTCAAGGCCTCAGGAGGTTGGCATCTCTGGAGGTGTCGCATCAGGATCCGCGCCCTTGCAAGGGGCTCCTCCCTCCATCACATAGGAAGGCGCGCCCGGCACCCTCCTTGGGCAGGGCTCGGGGGCTCTCTTCTAGAGGGTCTCAGACTTTGCCAAGGTCACGAGGGAGGCACTCGGGCAACACTTGGAGGCGTGCTTCGCAGCACGTTTCCCTCAGGAAGGCATGGGGCAAGGAAGGCCCAACCCTCAGGAGTTCATCACCAGGACCACTTAGGAGCCGCAGGAATCGAGAATCATACGCGGCGATCACCGTCTGCCCAGTGTAGCTACCCATCCAGGTGAGGATGGCAGGCTGCGCGTCTGCATTGACTACCTAGGGCTCAGCCGAGTCGCGTCTCAGGAGCGCGTCTGGCCTTCGCGCGTGGGGCGTTGCGAGGGTCCACCGCACAGCTATGTTCGCATGCCTTTCAGTCTGCCGAACGCGGCTGCCACTCACCAGTGCCACCTGCGGAGCATTCTGGCAGCTCAAGAGGCCAGGCATCACGCGGTCCTGGCGGAGATGGAGATGGTCCTCGAGGAAGCGCCTGGACCCCTAGAGAGGCACAAGGCTCCAGTGGCTCGTGAGGGTCGGCCTCATCACCGCACACCTTCAGCTACTTCAACAACCCCTCTACAAAGGTATCAGGTGACATCTTTCGAGTTCATTTCAGCTGGGAGCGCCCTCAGGGCTGCATCATTCCCACGTCGCGTGGGTCTGTCCCTGCGGCATATATCCCTTTTGCTTACGTCTTTAGCTTACCTTACTGGGGGCGCCCCCCGGGCTGCATCGTCCCCAAGCCACTTGGGCCTGACCCAGTGGCATGTATCCTGCATGCGTTTATCTAAGCTACTTTGCCTTTCATGCTTAACCTGCCTACGATTACCATCTGCCGCCTACCATGGGCCTTTTCTCCCTCATGCAAATCGCTTGCACATTAAAATGGGGGCTCCTGAGCATCGCGACTCAGGAGCTCTTACTGACTCTCCAGCCCTCACCCACTGGCCTTGTCCACGACATCGCGACCTGGCATACCAGCGGCGGCTGAGCTCGCTCGAGGGCTGGGACCTAAGGACATAGAGCATTTGTATCTAACCATCTCGCAGGAACACACAGCCGCCCAAGCCTCAAGACCAGGCGAAACCCGCCTTGAGGTAGGGCCTTGTGAGTCCCGTGCTAGCTCATGAGTGCCCAGATACACCTCGTCCAGCCCTGCCGTGCAAGCCACGTGTCAGGGCGGGGTTGTACACGCCCCGGGGGCTCCTCCCGGAGGCCCCCCCTCCCATGTACCAGTGGAAGAACCATGCTCCGCGCTAGCTGACGACACTGCCGAGGAGTGGCTATGCCAGTACACATATGGTGGAGCTATGCTCCGCGCTGGTGATAAACAACTGAGGGCGGCCCACGACCGTATCAACCTCAGGGAGCCCAGAGCGCAGTGTCTGGCTTCATCGCTACACCTCCACTCGGGAGTGTCACGCGAGGGGGCTAGACACGGGGGCTGCGCCCGGGTCACGCCCGAGCGCATGCCACCCAGCCAGGTCCCTTGGACCTGGTCGTCGCGCACCCCTCCCCGAGCGGAGCCAAGGTATGAAGACCGTTTGAACTTCAAGGGGGACTTCTGAGCATCGCGGCTCAAGAGCCTAACTAGTCATGTAGCCCCTCACCCCTTAGTTCTGCAAGGGCGGTTGAGGTATGCGCGGGGCCGGGCCCTGCCGACGTAGAATGCCAGATCCATCCCTACACTCCCTACCTATTTGTTGTTTGCGCGTCAAGGGGGACTCCTGAGTATCGCGACTTAGGAGCCTAACTTGCCACGTAGCCCCTCACTCCTTGGTTCCGTCCTGATGATCCGGTCAGGGCTAACGGTGGTTGAAGTATGCGCGGGGCCGGGCCCTACCGACGTAGAACATAAAGCAAATAGGAAGGAAACCGCAAAATCTCGAAGCAAATCCAGAAGAAAATATTACAAAACATAATTGTCTTCACGATACCAAACACAAGTTTAAATGCTTCCTCGAGGCACGATGCATATTGCAGGAGTTAAAACAGGAAAGAAGCCGCAAGAAGATCACCCTTGGGTGGTGGCGTCACTCGCCAGGAGCCCTGCCTCCAGGGTGGCGTTGCCTCCATCTGCTCCACCTCCCGAGGCCGCGAGATCAGCAGTACCTTCCTTGGGCGCAGTGGCAAAGGCACGGAACTTCGCCTGCTAGGCTTCCGCTCGGCACTTCATGGCTTCAGCAGCTGCGGCGGAGCGCTCGGTGTCCACGGGCTCCAGCAGCTCATCGAGGTTGGCGTCAGGATCGCGAAGGTAGACGTGGCTGAGGACACGCGTCAGCGCTGCAGAAGAAAGGACGCGAGATTCAACCTCGGTCATGGGGCCGACACCGGTCATGACTTCCTTAAGCGCTTCGACCAAGAAGGGAAGCAGCTGGGTGGGGCCGTCCTTGGCCCCGGCCAGCGGCTCCTCCAGGTGACCATCGTAAAGTGTCTTCAGCGCCTTGCGAGATCTCACCTCAAGATCTGCGAAGGCCATGCGATCCTCGTTTAGGACCTTCGTCTTGGCATCCAGCTCGGCCCTTTCCATCTTCAGCTTCTGCTCCAGCGTCTTCAGTCGGCTGCATTCGGCGGACAACTCGGCATCGCGGTCCCCGATGGTGTCCTCCTGGGCCTTCATCTCCTCCTCCCTTGCCTGGTGGTCGCGAGCATCTTTGGCGAGCTCATATCGCGCAAGCCCTGTAGCTCGTCCTCCAGCGCCTTGCAACGCCCAGGCGACCGTGGCATCCTTCAGCGTGCATCGCGGGTGGCTGCGGCCTGTGTGGCAGTTTGCTTCTACTCCTTAGAAGCTGCCGCAGCCCGGCTCAACGCCTCTCGGATAGAGGCATCAGAGTGAGCCCAGCCAGAGAACAGCTCCAGGCGCTTCGCTACCAGGTGGGAGTTGGCGCCCTGAAGGTCTACTCTCAGCTGGCCCAGCTCAGCAACGGCATGATCCAAGACGGCGGAAGAGGCAGAGGAGTCCGGAACCAGTGGTGGAGGAGGAGAAGGCGGCAGCATGATCACAACTTGGGAGACCAGGAGCTCCTGAGTCTTGTCCGGCTCAGCAACAGTATCAGGCACCGGCGCCTCCAGAGTCAGCGAGGCCACGGGGGCAGGCACCCTGCCAGGGCGCTCCTCCTGGCCTCGCGAGGATGATCGGGCAGGGGAAATGCGAGCTCCACCACCTCCCCTTCCCACCGGCAAAGGCGCGGCCGCACCAGACGAGCCTGCCCCAGGCGGAGTCACCGTGTCCCCTTTCAGCTTCTTCGCCGCAAGCGGCAACCTGACCAAGCCATGGAGAATGTCAAGCCCTAGTAGAAAAAAGAAGAACAAGATGGAGTTCGAGCACTCACTGGTCAATCGCGGCATAGGTCGGCGGCCTCTTGCCAAGCTTAAAGCCCGTAAGACTCTTGGTTCGCGGTGCAACCTCAAGAGGTCTAGGAGCGGAGGAAGGTGTACCAGAAGGGCTGGAGCCAGCCTCGGGCGGTGCCTGAGCAAGAGTAGCCCTTTGGGTGATCAGCCCCGACCTGTCTTTCTTCGCGATCACGGGCGGGTCCTTTGCCTCTCGCCTGGCGTCAGCCTCATCATCGTCCGATAGGGTGCAGAGGATGTTGGCCCTGTGCCGGGGGAAGGTCTCTCCCGTCCCCTCAGTAGTCGCCTTCGAGTCATGCTCCTCTTCTTATTCGTCTTCCTCTCCTCCCTCGCGGGATTCCTCAGAAGACACCTCCACTGGTGCCGTTGCCCCTGGCCCTTAGGAGGCACCGCCGGCACCAGGCCACTCCCATCGAAGGTCGGCATGGCATCCACCACCTATTGCCAGTTTTTGCAAAGGAACAGGGGGAAGGAGCGCCCTCCAGACCTTCCACGTCCTCTCCGACCAAGAGGCGGAGAGCTGCGACTGGATCCTCATCGGCCAGGGCCACCGAGTTCAGGTGGAGATCGCCGTCCGCACCCCCAAGCATCCACAGCGGGCGTGAGTGCGCATGAAGTGGAGCCACCCACTGCGCCAGGAATTCCCTCAGGAGCGTGGCCCCTGTCAGCTTCGCCGCCTTCATGTTGTCGGCCCTCTGGACGACGTTCATCTTCTCCAGCACCGACTACGCCCATTGGTCATGAAGCTTCGCACGATACCACGCCTCGTCAGCCTGGGGCTGCTCCGTGGGAAACACCAACCGAGAGTGGATCCATCCGGCATCCATCATGACCCACTTGCTTCGGAAGCCGTCGATCCTCTTCCCGGTCTTCGAGATCGCATTGGCCTTGGAGTACGCGACGAAGCCAGCGCATGCTGATGTATGGCTGCCAGTGATTCGGAGGGAGAAGAAGTGGCGCCGCAAAGCCACGGATGGCATCACCCCAAGGTGCGCCTCGCAGTAGTAGGAGAAAATCGACAGAAGGAGAACTGAGTTGGGATGGAGATGAAGGGCCTACAACCTGTAATGGAGGAGGACGATGTAGAAGAACTCAGAGAAGGGAGGCACCAGGCCGGTGATGACGGTGCTCATGAAGAAGGGGTAGAAGGTGCTCCCCTTAGCCTCCGGCTGGGCCGAGCCGGCCCGGAGTCCGGTCTCCCCCATCTCGCTGCCCTGCGCCACCGTCATCAGGCGCGTAGCGGTGAGATTCTTCTCGGTCATGTTGGGTGGATCCAGGGCAGGGCCTCGGCCACGGCCTTGCGGGGCGCCATTGCTCGCTAAAAGGGGAAGGATGGAGCAGATCTGGAGATTTCAGAAGCAAGAGAGCAAGGAATGGGATCTGGAGTAAGGCGAGTGAGAGCAATGAAGGTAGGCCTAACCCAGGCCAGCCTTTTCTCAGTCGAGCAGTTGCCGAGGCAACGTGGGGAAGCGGAGACGCCCACGTCCAATCAACCACCACGCGGCGACCTAGGCCGCAGGCTGTTGGGGCCCGCAGCGGTCTGCACTTGCCCTTCTGCTTTGCAGCTAAGCCAAGTCCGAGCGCGCCTTCGGCCCGGGGGCTACTATCGGTGTTCTGGGAAGGGGGGTCCCCAGACTTGCCTGCCTGCGGCCTGCAGTGTGTCTCACCAGCGGCCCAGTACGGCCCGTCTTCATCAACAAACGCTCAAGACCCTCACGAGGGGCCAAGCCTCGCGGGGCGGACGACGCAAGGCCTCCTCAGGATGGCCTTACCAGGCAGGCTCGCGAGGAGGCGGAGAGATCAAGGCGAGGGGTACCTCACAAGGTGCTCGTGACACAAGCCATGACGATCGAGACCAGGCGGGCGCCAGGTGGGCGCCAGCCCGTGCAGTGTCCTCGTTTCCTATTTGGTGCAAAGGGGGCCAGCGCAGGCGCGGAGTACCGAGGCATCAAGCAAAGGTTTCCATATTGGTGCAACGAGACCAAGACAAGAAGGATGGCAGGACGGAGGTCACCGTGGATCCCAATATGGCATCATCGCCTGTGCCTTTGGCAGCCGAAGACCACCTTCAGTCAAGATAGCTTGTACTAGTTGTCCCCCTTCAAAATGGCCGTTGTTGGCTCCCTTCCTGCTCAATATTTGGGAAGAGGACCAAGGCCTCTATATATAGAGATAGCCACCACAGTAGAAAGGGGGATCATCTTGTCTAGAGCCAACAGAGACGGATCAGTTCCTCTCCAAGCACACCACCACAAGAACACCCCTCGCGAGGCTGTTCTTCCCTTGTACTGTTCATCATCATCCCAAGAGGCAATCCACCACACCACACATAGGAGTAGGGTATTACACCACCAAGGTTGCCCGAACCTGTATAAACCTTGCGTCTCTTGTGTTGTTCATCGTGCTAGCTTAGATTCGCGGTGGGGTTTTTGGGTGTGGTTCGGTAGGGAGAAGATCTTCATGCGCACCCCAGCGTTCGAACCTTAAGGGTTTTGCCGGAACCCGATATCCGACAGGCACCCCATAGACACACAAGTTGACATTTTTTAGCCGTGTGCGGTGCTGCCCTCCACAGTTACACACCTCGGTCATATCGTCGTAGTGCTTAGGCGAAGCCCTATGCAGGTAACTTCATCATCACCATCACCATGCCGTCGTGCTGACGAAACTCTCCCTCGGCATCAACTGGATCAAGAGTACGAGGGACGTCGCCAAGATGAACGTGTGTTGATCGCGGAGGTGTCGTACGTTCGGTTCTAAGATCGGTCGGATCATGAAGATGTACGACTACATCAACCGCGTTATCGTAACGCTTCCGCTTTCGGTCTATGAGGGTACGTGGACACACTCTCCCCTCTCGTTGTGATGCATCACCTAGATAGATCTTGTGTGATTGTAGGATTTTTTTTGAAATTACCGCGTTCCCTAAAAGTGGCATCCGAGCTAGGTCTATGCGTAGATGTTATATGTAGGAGTAGAACACAAAGAGTTGTGGGCGATAATAGTGATATTGCTTACCAGCATGTCATACTTCGATTCGGCGGTATTGTTGGATGCAGCGGCTCATACCGACATTACCCGTACGCTTAAGCGAGACTGGTTCTACCGACGTGCTTTGCACATAGGTGGCTGGTGAGTGTCTGTTTCTCCAACTTTAGTTGAATCGAGTGTGGCTATGCCCGGTCCTTGTTGAAGGTTAAAACAGCACACTTGATGAAAATCATTGTGGTTTTGATGCGTAGGTAAGAATGGTTCTTGCTAGAAGCCTGTAGCAGCCATGTAAAACTTGCAAGCACAAAGTGGAGGACGTCTAACTTGTTTTTGCATGGCTTGCTGTGATGTGATATGGTCAAGCATGATGTGATATAAATTGTTGTATGGGATGATCATGTTTTGTAACAAAGTTATCGGCAACTGGAAGGAGCCATATGTTTGTTTCTTTATTGTATGCAATGCAATCGCCATGTAATTGTTTTACTTTATCACTAAGCGGTAGCGATAGTCTTAGTAACAATAGTTGGCGAGACGACAACGATGCTACGATGGAGATCAAGGTGTCGTGCCGGTGACGATGAAGTTCATGACGATGCTTCGATGTTGGAGATCACGAGCACAAAATGATGATGGCCATATCATGTCACATATTTTGATTGCATGTGATGTTTATCTTTTATGCATCTTATTTTTCTTAGTACGGCAGTAGCAATATAAGATGACCCCTTACTAAATTTCAAGGTATAAGTGTTCTCCCTGAGTATGCACCGTAGCTACAGTTCTTCGTGCCGAGACACCATGTGATTATCGGGCGTGATAAGCTCTACGTTCACATACAACGGGTGCAAGGCAGTTTTGCACACTCAGAATACTCGGGTTAAACTTGACGAGCCTAGCATATGCAGATATGGCCTCGGAACACTAAGACCGAAAGATCGAACGTGAATCATATAGTAGATATGATCAACATAGTGATGTTCACCATTGAAAACTACTCCATCTCACGTGATGATCGGACATGTTTTAGTTGATTTGGATCACGTGATCACTTAGATGATTAGAGGGATGTCTATCTAAGTGGAAGTTCTTAAGTAATATGATTAATTGAACTTTCACTTATCATGAACTTAGTCCTAATAGTATTTTGCAAATTATGTTGTAGATGAATAGCCCGCATTATAGTTTCCCAATGTTTTTATATGTTCCTAGAGAAAACTAAGTTGAAAGATGATAGTAGCAATAATGCGGACTAGGTTCGTGATCTGAGATTTATCCTCACTGCTACACAAAAGAATTATGTCCTTGGTGCATCGCTAGGTGACAAACCTATTGCAGGAGTAGAAGCATACATTATGAATGTTTGGCTAGCTCAATATGATGACTACTTGATAGTTTAGTGCACCATGCTTTACGACTTAGAATTGGGATTTCAAAGATGTTTTGAACGTCATGGAATATATGAGATGTTCTAGCACTTGAAGTTAATATTCCAAGAAAATGCCCGAGCTGAGAGATATGAAATCTCTAACAAGTTCTATAGCTAAAAGATGGAGGAGAATTGCTCATCTAGTGAGCATGTACTCAGAATGTCTGGGTGCTACAATCATTTGAATCAAGTGGGAGTTCATTTTCCAGATAAGATAGTGATTGATAGAGTTCTGTAGTCACCATCACCAAGTTACTAGAACTTCGTGATGAATTATAGTATGCAAGGGATGACGAAAATGATTCCCGAGCTCCTCGTGATGCCAAAATCAACGAAGGTAGAAATCAAGAAAGAGCATCAAGTGTTGATGATTCACAAGACTACTAGTTTCAAGAAAAGGGAAAAGGGAAAGAAAGGGAACTTCAAATAGAATGGCAAGCAAGTTGTCACTCCCGTGAAGAAGCCCAAAGCTAGACATAAGCTTGAAACTGAGTGCTTCTACTGCAAGGGAAATGGTCACTGGAAGCGGAACTACCCCAAATATTTGGTGGAAAAAAGGGATGGCAAAGTGAACAAAGGTATATTTGATATACATTTTATTGATGTGTACCTTGCTAGTGTTCATAGTAGCCATTGGGTATTCGATACTTGTTTGATTGCTAAGATTAGTAACTCGAAACAGGAGTTACTGAATAAATATGGACTAGTTAAAGATGAAGTGACGATGTATGTTGGAAGTGGTTCCAATATTGATATGATCATTTGCGTTCCAATATTGATACTTGTTGGAAGTGACGATGTATGCAAGGGATTAGTGTTGAACCTAAATAAATGTTATTGGGCATTTGCGTTTTGCATGAATATGATTTGATCATGTTTATTGCAATACGGTTATTTATTTAAAGTTGGAGAATAATTGTTGTTCTGTTTACATGAATAAAACCTTCGATGGTCATACACCCAATGAAAATAGTTTGTTGCATCTCGATTGTTGTGATACACATATTCATAATATTGATGCCAAAAGATGCAAAGTTGATAATGGTAGTGTAACTTATTTGTGGCACTGCCGTTTGGGTCATATCTGTGTACAGCGCATGAAGAAACTCAACAAAGATGGACTTTTGGAATCACTTGATTATGAATCATTTGATGCTTGCAAACCGTGCCTTATGGGCAAGATGACTAAAACCCCATTCTCCGGAACAATGGAACGAGCTAGTGACTTATTGGAAATAATACATACCGATGTATGCAGTCCAATGAGTGTTGATGCTCATGGCGGGTATCGTTATTTTCTGACCTTCACAGATGATTTAAGAAGATATGGGTATATCTACTTAATGAAACACAAGTCTGAAACATTTGAAAAGTTCAAAGAATTTCAGAGTGAAGTGGAGAATCTTCGTAACAACAAAATAAAAGTTTCTATGATCTGATCGTGAAGGAGAATATTTGAGTTACGAGTTTGGCCTTCATTTAAAACAATGTGGAATAGTTTCATAGCTCACGTCACCTTGAACGCCATAGCGTAATGGTTTGTCCGAACATTGTAACCGCACTTTATTGGATATGGTGCGATCTATGATATCTCTTACCGATTTACCACTATCGTTTTGGGGTTATGCATTAGAGACAGCTGCATTCACTTTAATTAGGGCACCATCAAAAATCCATTGAGACGACGCCTTATGAACTGTGGTTTGGCAAGAAACAAAAGTTGTTGTTTCTTAAAGTTTGGGGATAAGATGCTTATGTGAAAAAGCTTCAACCTCACAAGCTCGAACCCAAATCTGAGAAGTGCGTATTCATAGAATACCCAAAGGAAACTATTGGGTACACCTTCTATCACAAGATCTGAAGGCAAGATATTTATTTCTAAGAATGGATCCTTTCTAGAGAAGGAGTTTCTCTCGAAAGAGTGAGTGGGAGGAAAGTAGAACTTGATGAGGTAATTGTACCTTCTCTCGAATTGGAAAGTAGTTCATCAAGAAATTAGTGAAGGAAATATGCCCTAGAGGCAATAATAAAGTTATTATTTATTTCCTCATATCATGATAAATGTTTAATATTCATGCTAGAATTGTATTAACCAGAAACATGATACATGTGTGAATACATAGACAAACATATAGTCACTAGTATGCCTCTACTTGACTAGCTCATTAATCAAAGATGGTTATGTTTCCTAACCATAGACAGGTGTTGTCATTTGATTAATGGGATCACATCATTAGGAGAATGATGTGGTTGACATGACCCATTCCGTTAGCCTAGCACTTGATCGTTTAGTATATTGCTATTGCTTTCTTCATGACTTATACATGTTCCTGTAACTATGAGATTATGCAACTCCCGTTTACCGGAGGAACACTTTGGGTACTACCAAACGTCACAATGTAACTGGGTGATTATAAAGGAGTACTACAGGTGTCTCCAAAGGTACATGTTGGGATGGCGTATTTCGAGATTAGGTTTTGTCACTCCGATTGTCGGAGAGGTATCTCTGGGCCCTCTCGGTAATGCACATTACTATAAGCCTTGCAAGCAATGTAACTAATGAGTTAGTTACGGAATGATGCATTACGTAACGAGTAAAGAGACTTGCCGGTAACGAGATTGAACTAGGTATTGGATACCGACGATCGAATCTCGGGCAAGTAACATACCGATGACAAAGGGAACAACGTATGTTGTTATGCGGTTTGACCGATAAAGATCTTCGTAAAATATGTAGGAACCAATATGGGCATCCAGGTTCCGCTATTGGTTATTGACCAAGAATAGTTCTAGGTCATGTCTACATAGTTCTCGATCCTGTAGGGTCCACACGCTTAACGTTACGATGACAGTTTTATTATGAGTTTATAAGTTTTGATGTACCGAAGTTTGTTCAGAGTCCCGGATGTGATCACGGACATGACGAGGAGTCTCAAAATGGTCGAGACATAAATATTGATATATTGGACGACTATATTCGGACACCGGAAGTGTTCTTGACGTTTTCGGAGAAAACCGGAGTGCTGGAGGGTTACCGGAACCCCCCGGGAGAAGTAATGGGCCCTATGGGTCTTAGTGGAGAGAGAGGGGCAGCCAGCATGGGCCGCGCGCCCCCTCCCCCTCTGTTCCGAATTGGACTAGGAGGGGGGGTGGCGCCCCCCTCTTTCCCTCTCCCTCTTCCCCTTCCTTTCCCCCTCCTAGTAGGTGTAGGAATGGGGGAGTCCTACTCCTACTAGGAGGAGGACTCCTCCTCCTGGCGCGCCCTCTAGGGCCGGCCGGCCTCCCCCCTTGCTCCTTTATATATGGGGGCGGGGGGGCACCCTAGGACACACAAGTTGATCTATGGATCATTCCTTAGCCGTGTGCGGTGCCCCCCTCCACCATATTCCACCTCGGTCATATCGTCGCGGAGTTTAGGCGAAGCCCTGCGCTGGTAGAACATCATCATCGTCACCACGCCGTCGTGCTGACGGAACTCATCCCCGAATCTTTGCTGGATCGGAGCCCGGGGATCGTCATCGAGCTGAACGTGTGCTGAACTCGGAGGTGCCGTACGTTTGGTGCTTGGATCGGTCGGATCGTGAAGACGTACGACTACATCAACCGTGTTGTCATAACGCTTCCGCTTATGGTCTACGAGGGTACGTGGACAACACTCTCCCCTCTTGTTGCTATGCCATCACCATGATCTTGCGTGTGCGTAAGAAATTTTTTGAAATTACTATGTTCCCCAACAGTGGTATCAGAGCCAGGTTTTGTGCGTAGATGTCATATGCACGAGTAGAACACAAGTGAGTTGTGGGCGATACAAGTCATACTGCTTACCAGAATGTCATACTTTGGTTCGGCGGTATTGTGAGATGAAGCAGCCCAGACCGACATTACGCGTATGCTTACGCGAGACTGGTTTCACCGTTACGAGCACTCGTGCTTAAAGGTGGCTGGCGGGTGTCTGTCTCTCTCACTTTAGCTGAATCGAGTGTGGCTACGCCCAGTCCTTGCGAAGGTTAAAACAACACTAACTTGACGAACTATCGTTGTGGTTTTGATGCGTAGGTAAGAACGGTTCTTGCTAAGCCCGTAGCAGCCACGTAAAACTTGCAACAACAAAGTAGAGGACGTCTAACTTGTTTTTGCAGGGCATGTTGTGATGTGATATGGTCAAGATGTGATGCTATATTTTATTGTATGAGATGATCATGTTTTGTAACTGAAGTTATCGGCAACTGGCAAGAGCCATATGGTTGTCGCTTTATTGTATGAAATGCAAACGCGCTGTAATTGCTTTACTTTATCACTAAGCGGTAGCGATAGTCGTAGAAGCAATAGATGGCGAAATGACAAGGATGCTACGATGGAGATCAAGGTGTCGCACCGGTGACGATGGTGATCACGACGGTGCTTTGAAGATGGAGATCACAAGCACAAGATGATGATGGCCATATCATATCACTTATATTGATTGCATGTGATGTTTATCCTTTATGCATCTTATCTTGCTTTGATTAACGGTAGCATTTTAAGATGATCTCTCACTAAAAATTATCAAGAAGTGTTCTCCCTGAGTATGCACCATTGCCAAAGTTCGTCGTGGCCAGACACCACGTGATGATCGGGTGTGATAAGCTCTACGTCCATCTACAACGGGTGCTAGCCAGTTTTTGCACACGCAGAATACTCAGGTTAAACTTGACGAGCCTAGCATATGCAGATATGGCCTCGGAACACGGAGACCGAAAGGTCGAGCGTGAATCATATAGTAGATATGATCAACATAATGATGTTCACCATTGAAAACTACTCCATCTCACGTGATGATCGGTTATGGTTTAGTTGATTTGGATCACGTGATCACTTAGATGACTAGAGAGATGTCTGCCTAAGTGGGAGTTCTTAAGTAATATGATTAATTGAACTTAAATTTATCATGAACTTAGTACCTGATAGTATTTTGCTTGTCTATGTTTGTTGTAGGTAGATGGCTCGTGCTGTTGTTCCGTTGAATTTTAATGCATTCCTTGAGAAAGCAAAGTTGAAAGATGATGGTAGCAATTACACGGACTGGGTCCGTAACCTGAGGATTATCCTCATTGCTGCACAGAAGAATTACGTCCTGGAAGCACCGCTGGGTGCTAGGCCTGCTGCTGATGCAACTGACGACGTTAAGAACGTCTGGCAGAGCAAAGCTGATGACTACTCGATAGTTCAATGTTCCATGCTTTACGGCTTAGAACCGGGTCTTCAACGACGTTTTGAACGTCATGGAGCATATGAGATGTTCCAGGAGTTGAAATTAAGCAAATGCCCGTATTGAGAGATATGAAGTCTCCAATAAGTTCTACAGCTGCAAGATGGAGGAGAATAGTTCTGTCAGTGAGCATATACTCAAAAATGTCTGGGTATAATAATCACTTGATTCAACTGGGAGTTAATCTTCCGGATGATAGCGTCATTGACAGAATTCTCCAATCACTTCCACCAAGCTACAAGAGCTTCGTGATGAACTATAATATGCAAGGGATGAACAAGACAATTCCCGAGCTCTTCGCAATGCTAAAAGCTGCGGAGGTAGAAATCAAGAAGGAGCATCAAGTGTTGATGGTCAACAAGACCACTAGTTTCAAGAAAAAGGGCAAAGGGAAGAAGAAGGGGAACTTCAAGAAGAACAGCAAGCAAGTTGCTGCTCAAGAGAAGAAACCCAAGTCTGGACCTAAGCCTGAAACTGAGTGCTTCTACTGCAAGCAGACTGGACACTGGAAACGGAACTGCCCCAAGTATTTGGCGGATAAGAAGGATGGCAAGGTGAACAAAGGTATATGTGATATACATGTTATTGATGTGTACCTTACTAGACCTCGTAGTAGCACCTGGGTATTTGATACTGGTTCTGTTGTTAATATTTGCAACTCGAAACAGGGACTACGGAATAAGCGAGCACTGGCCAAGGACGAGGTGACGATGCGCGTGGGAAACGGTTCCAAAATCGATGTGATCGCGGTCGGCACGCTACCTCTACATCTACCTTCGGGATTAGTTTTAGACCTGAATAATTGTTATTTGGTGCCAGCGTTGAGCATGAACATTATATCTGGATCTTGTTTGATGCGAGACGGTTATTCATTTAAATCAGAGAATAATGGTTGTTCTATTTATATGAGTAATATCTTTTGTGGTCATGCACCCTTGAAGAGTGGTCTATTTTTATTTAATCTCGAAAGTAGTGATACACATATTCATAATGTCGAAGCCAAAATATGCAGAGTTGATAATGAGAGTGCAACTTATTTGCGGCACTGCCGTTTAGGTCATATCGGTGTAAAGCGCATGAAGAAAAACCATACTGATGGACTTTTGGAATCACTTGATTATGGATCACTTGGTACATGCGAACCGTGCCTCATGGGCAAGATGACTAAAACACCGTTCTTCGGTACTATGGAGAGAGCAACAGATTTGTTGGAAATCATACATACAGATGTATGTAGTCCGATGAATGTTGAAGCTCGTGGCGGATATCGTTATCTTCTCACCTTCACAGATGATTTGAGCAGATATGGGTATATCTACTTAATGAAACACAAGTCTGAAACATTTGAAAAGTTCAAAGAATTTCAGAGTGAAGTGGAAAATCATCGTAACAAGAAAATAAAGTTTCTATGATCTGATCGTGGAGGAGAATATTTGAGTTACGAGTTTGGTTTACATTTGAAACAATGCAGAATAGTTTCGCAACTCACGCCACCTGGAGCACCACAAAGAAATGGTGTGTCCAAACGTTGTAATCGTACTTTACTAGATATGGTGCGATCTATGATGTCTCTTACTGATTTACCGCTATCGTTCTGGGGTTATGCTTTAGAGACGGCCACATTCACGTTAAATAGGGCACCATCAAAATCCGTTGAGATGATGCCTTATGAACTGTGGTTTGGCAAGAAACCAAAGTTGTCGTTTCTTAAAGTTTGGGGTTGCGATGCTTATATGAAGAAACTTCAGCCAGATAAGCTCGAACCTAAATTGGAGAAATGTGTCTTCATAGGATACCCAAAAGAGACTGTTGGGTACACCTTCTATCACAGATCCGAAGGCAAGACATTCATTGCTAAGAATGGATCCTTTCTAGAGAAGGAGTTTCTCTCGAAAGAAGTGAGTGGGAGGAAAGTAGAACTTGATGAGGTAACTGTACCTGCTCCCTTATGGGTAAGTAGTTCATCACAGAAATCGGTTCGTGTGACACCTACACCAATTAGTGAGGAAGCTAATGATATTGATCATGAAACTTCAGATCAAGTTTCTACTGAACCTTGTAGGTCTACCAGAGTAAGATCCGCACCAGAGTAGTATGGTAATCCTATTCTGGAAGTCATGTTACTTGACCATGATGAACCTACGAACTATGAGGAAGCGATGATGAGCCCAGATTCCGCAAAATGGCTAGAAGCCATGAAATCTAAGATGGGATCCATGTATGAGAACAAAGTATGGACTTTGGTAGACTTGCCCGATGATCGGGAAGCCATTGAGAATAAATGGATCTTTAAGAAGAAGACTGACGCTGATGGTAATATAACTGTCTATAAAGCTCGACTTGTTGCGAAAGGTTTTCGACAAGTTCAAGGGGTTGACTATGATGAGACTTTCTCACCCGTAGCGATGCTTAAGTCTGTCCGAATCATGTTAGCTATTGCTGCATTTCATGATTATGAAATTTGGCAAATGGATGTCAAAACTGCATTCTTGAATGGATTTCTGGAAGAAGAGTTGTATATGATGCAGCCAGAAGGTTTTGTTGATCCAAAAGGTGCTAACAAAGTGTGCAAGCTCCAGCGATCCATTTATGGACTGGTGCAAGCATCTCGGAGTTGGAATAAACGCTTTGATAGTGTGATCAAACCATATGGTTTTATACAGACTTTTGGAGAATCCTGTATTTACAAGAAAGTGAGTGGGAGCTCTGTAGCATTTCTGATATTATATGTAGATGACATATTATTAATTGGAAATGATATAGAATTTCTAGATAGCATAAAGGGATACTTGAATAAAAAAATTTCAATGAAAGACCTCGGTGAAGCTGCTTACATATTGGGCATCAAGATTTATAGAGATAGATCAAGATGCTTAATAGGACTTTCACAAAGCACATACCTTGATAAAATTTTGAAAAAGTTCAAAATGGATCAGGCAAAGAAAGGGTTCTTGCCCGTGCTACAAGGTGTGAAGTTGAGTCAAACTCAGTGCCCGACCACAACAGAATATAGAGAGAAAATGAAAGATGTTCCCTATGCTTCAGCCATAGGCTCTATCATGTATGCAATGCTATGTACCAGACCTGACGTATGCTTAGCAATAAGCTTGGCAGGAAGGTACCAAAGTAATCCAGGAGTGGATCACTGGACAGCGGTCAAGAACATCCTGAAATACCTGAAAAGGACTAAGGATATGTTTCTCGTATATGGAGGTGACAAAGAGCTAGTCGTAAATGGTTACGTCGATGCAAGCTTTGACACTGATCCGGACGATTCTAAATCGCAAACTGGATACGTGTTTTTATTAAACGGTGGAGCTGTAAGTTGGTGCAGTTCTAAACAAAGCGTCGTGGCGGGATCTACATATGAAGCGGAGTACATAGCTGCTTCGGAAGCAGCGAATGAAGGAGTCTGGATGAAGGAGTTCATTTCCGATCTAGGTGCCATACCTAGTGCATCGGGACCAATGAAGATCTTCTGTGACAATACTAGTTCAATTGCCTTGGCAAAGGAATCCAGATTTCATAAGAGGACCAAGCACATCAAGATACGCTTCAATTCCATCCGGGACCAAGTACAATTGGGAGACATAGAGATTTGCAAGATACATACGGATCTGAATGTTGCAGACCCGTTGACTAAGCCTCTCTCATGAGCAAAACATGATTAGCACCAAGACTCCATGGGTGTTAGAATCATTACTATGTAATCTAGATTATTGACTCTAGTGCAAGTGGGAGACTGAAGGAAATATGCCCTAGAGGCAATAATAAAGTTATTATTTATTTCCTCATATCATGATAAATGTTTATTATTCATGCTAGAATTGTATTAACCGGAAACATGATACATGTGTGAATATATAGACAAACATATAGTCACTAGTATGCCTCTACTTGACTAGCTCATTAATCAAAGATGGTTATTTTTCCTAACCATAGACATGTGTTGTCATTTGATTAATGGGATCACATAATTAGGAGAATGATGTGATTGACATGACCCATTCCGTTAGCCTAGCACTTGATCGTTTAGTATATTGCTATTGCTTTCTTCATGACTTATACATGTTCCTGTAACTATGAGATTATGCAACTCCCGTTTACCGGAGGAACACTTTGGGTACTACCAAACATCACAACGTAACTGGGTGATTATAAAGGAGTAATACAGGTGTCTCCAAAGGTACATGTTGGGTTGGCGTATTTCGAGATTAGGTTTTGTCACTCCGATTGTCGGAGAGGTATCTCTAGGCCCTCTCGGTAATGCACATTACTATAAGCCTTGCAAGCAATGTAACTAATGAGTTAGTTACGGGATGACGCATTACATAACGAGTAAAGATACTTGCCGGTAACGAGATTGAACTAGGTATTGCATACCGATGATCGAATCTCGGGCAAGTAACATACCGATGACAAAGGGAACAACGTATGTTGTTATGCGGTTTGACCGATAAAGATCTTCGTAGAATATGTAGGAACCAATATGGGCATCCAGGTTCCGCTATTGGTTATTGACCGAGAATAGTTCTAGGTCATGTCTACATCATTCTCGAACTCGTAGGGTCCGCACGCTTAACGTTACGATGACAGTTTTATTATGAGTTTATAAGTTTTGATGTACCGAAGTTTGTTCGGAGTCCCGAATGTGATCACGGACATGACGAGGAGTCTCGAAATGGTCGAGACATAAAGATTGATATATTGGACGACTATATTCGGACACCGGAAGTGTTCCGAACGTTTTCGGAGAAAACCGGAGTGCCGGAGGGTTACCGGAACCCCCCCGGGAGAAGTAATGGGCCCTATGGGCCTTAGTGGAGAGAGAGAGGGGCAGCCAGCATGGGCCGTGCGCCCCCTCCCCCTCTGGTCCGAATTGTACTAGGAGGGGGGGGGGGGGCGGCGCCCCCCTCTTTCCCTCTCCCTCTCCCCCTTCCTTTCCCTCTCCTAGTAGGAGTAGGAAAGGGGGAGTCCTACTCCTACTAGGAGGAGGACTCCTCCTCCTGGCGCACCCTCTAGGGTCGGCCGGCCTCCCCCCTTGCTCCTTTATATACGGGGGGGCACCCTAGGACACACAAGTTGAACTACGGATCGTTCCTTAGCCGTGTGCGGTGCCCCCCTCCACCATATTCCACCTCGGTCATATCGTCGCGGAGTTTAGGCGAAGCCCTGCGCCGATAGAACGTCATCATCGTCACCACGCCGTCGTGCTGACGGAACTCATCCCCGAAGCTTTGCTGGATCGGAGCCCGGGGATCGTCATCGAGCTGAACGTGTGCTGAACTCGGAGGTGCCGTAGGTTCGGTGCTTGGATCGGTCAGATCATGAAGACGTACGACTACATCAACCATGTTGTCATAACGCTTCCGTTTACGGTCTACGAGGGTACGTGGACAACACTCTCCCCTCTCGTTGCTATGCCATCACCATGATCTTGCGTGTGCGTAGGAATTTTTTTGAAATTACTACGTTCCCCAACAATTAGTTCCAGTGATTCCTACACCAATTAGTGAGGAAGCTAATGATGATGATCATGAAACTTCGGATCAAGTTACTACCAAACCTCATAGGTCTTCCAGAGTAAGATCCGCACCAGAATGGTACGGTAATCCTGTTCTGGAAGTCATGTTAATAGACGATGATGAACCTACGAACTATGAGGAAGCGATGATGAGCCCATATTCCGCGAAATGGCTTGAGGCCATGAAATCTGAGATGGGATTCATGTATGAGAACAAAGTGTGGACTTTGGTGAACTTGCCCGATGATCGGCAAGCCATAGAATATAAATGGATCTTCAAGAGGAAGACGGACGCTGATAGTAGTGTTACTATCTACAAAGCTCGACTTGTCATAAAAGGTTTTTCGACAAGTTCAAGGTGTTGACTACAATGAGATTTTCTCAACTATAGCGATGCTTAAATCTGTCTGAATCATGTTAGCAATTGCCATATTTTATGAAATCTGGCAAATGGATATAAAAACTGCATTCCTTAAATGGATATTTCTTAAAGAAGAGTTGTATATGACGCAACCAGAAGGTTTGTCGATCCAAAGGGTGCTAACAATGTGTGCAAGCTCCATCGATCCATTTATGGACTAGTGCAAGCATATCGGAGTTGGAATAAACATTTTGATAGTGTGATCAAAGCATTATGGTTTTATACAGACTTTTGGAGAAGCCTATATTTACAAGAAAGTGAGTGGGAGCTCTGTAGCATTTCTAATATTATATGTGGATGAAATATTGTTGATTGGAAATAATATAGAATTTTTGGATAGCATAAAGGGATACTTGAATAAGAGTTTTTCAATAAAGACCTCGGTGAAGCTGCTTACATATTGGGCATCAAGATCTATAGAGATAGATCAAGACGCTTAATTGGACTTTCACAAAGCACATACCTTGGTAAAGTTTTGAAAAAGTTCAAAATGGATCAGTCAAAGAAAGGGTTCTTGCCTGTATTACAAGGTGTAAAGTTGAGTAAGACTCAAAGCCCGACCACGGTAGAAAATAGAAAGAGAATGAAAGTCATTCCCTATGCCACAGTCATAGGTTCTAAAAAGTATGCTATGATGTGTACCAGACCTATTGTGTACCTTTCCACGAGTTCTGGCAACGGGGTACAATAGTGATCTAAGAGTAGATCATTGGACAGCGGTCAAAATTATCCTTAGTGAAGACTAAGGAAATATTTCTCGATTATGGAGGTGATAAAAGAGCTCGTCGTAAAGAGTTATGTCGATGCACGTTTTTACACTGATCTAGATGAATCTAAAGTCTCAATCTGGATACATATTGAAAGTGGGAGAAATTAGCTAGAGTAACTCCGTGCGGAGCATTATAGACATAGAATATTTGCAAAATACACATGGCTCTGAATGTGACAGACCCGTTGACTAAACTTCTCTCACAAGCAAAACATGATCACACCTTAGTACTCTTTGGGTGTTAATCACATAGCGATGTGAACTAGATTATTGACTTTAGTAAACCCTTTTGGGTGTTGGTCACATAACGATGTGAACTATGGGTGTTAATCACATACAGATGTGAATATTGGTGTTAAATCACATGGTGATGTGAACTAGATTATTGACTCTAGTGCAAGTGGGAGACTGAAGGAAATATGCCCTACAGGCAATAATAAAGTTATTTTTTATTTCCTTAATTCATGATAAATGTTTATTATTGATGCTAGAATTGTATTAACTGAAAACTTAGTACATGTGTGAATACATAGACAAAACATAGTGTCCCTTGTATGCCTCTACTTGACTAGCTCGTTAATCAAAGATGGTTATGTTTCCTAACCATACACATGTGTTGTCATTTGATGAATGTGATCACGTCATTAGGAGAATGATGTGATGGACATGACCAATCCGTTAGCTTAGCATTATGATCGTTATAGTTTCATTGCTACTGCTCTCTTCATGACTTATACATGTTGCTCAGACTATGAGATTATGCAACTCCCGAATACCGGAGGAACACCTTGTGTGCTATCAAATGTCACAACGCAACTGGGTGATTATAAAGATGCTCTACAGGTGTCTCTGATGGTGTTTGTTGGGTTGGCATAGATCGAGATTAGAATTTGTCACTCCGTGTTTCGGAGAGGTATCTTTGGGCCCTCTCGGTAATACTTATCACTATAAGCCTTGCAAGCATTGTGACTAATGAGTTAGTTGCGGGATGAAGTATTACGGAATGAGTAACGAGACTTGCCGGTAACGAGATTGAATTAGGTATTGAGATACCGACGATCGAATCTCCGGCAAATAACATACCGATGACAAAGGGAACAACATATGTTGTTATGCAGTTTGACCGATAAAGATCTTCGAAGAATATGTAGGAACCAATATGAGCATCCGGGTTCCACTATTGGTTATTGACCGGAGACGTGTCTTGGTCATGTCTGCATAGTTCTTGAACCCTTAGGGTCCGCACGCTTAACGTTCGATGACGATTTGTATTATGAGTTATGTGATTTGTTGTATCGAAGGTAGTTCGGAGTCCCGTATGAGATCATAGACATAACGAGGCATCTGGAAATGGTCGAGACGTAAAGATCGATATATTGGAAGGCTATATTCGGACATCGCAAAGGTTCCAAATGGCTCGGGTATTTTTCGGAGGACCGGAGAGTTGCGGGAATTCATATTGGGCCTTAATGGGCCATACGGGAAAGGAGAGAAAGGCCTCAAGGGTGGATGTGCCCCTTCCCCATGGACTGGTCCGAATTGGACTAGGGAACGGCGCCGGTTCCAATCCTACTTGGACTAGGGAGTCCTATTAGGACTCCAGACTTTGGGCTAACCCTATGGGGGCCGCCTCCTCCTCCCTCCATCCTTTATATACATGGCCAGGGGGCACCCCATAGACACACAAGTTGACATTGTTCAGCTGTGTGCGGTGCCCTCCTCCAAAGTTACACACCTCAGTCATATCGTCGTAGTGCTTAGGCGAAGCCCTGCCACTACAAAAAAATACACTTCCGTGATGATATGTGTTTCTCACAGTAGGTCACGTTTTTTGTCATGCATGTACATCCATGATGATTGTATGACAGAATCAAGATAGTCATACATGTGCTGTCGTAGAAGTGTTCCATGACATTACCAAAATTATCATCATGGAAGTGTTCACTTTCAAGACGAAAAATCGCGCGTCACAGAACTGCTTTTGCCAAGGGTGACCGACACGTGGCATCCACCGTAACGGAACGCCGTTAAGCTGTCGGGTCCAGTTTTGGATCCGATAACCCGTTAACAGCCCAGACCAATGGGTATTTTCCACGTGTAAAATCATCATTGGCTGGAGGAAACATGTGTCAGCTCCCCGTTGGCACAGGTGTCACTCATCCAATGGGCGAGATGCTCTTATGAAATGTTGACACGTGGACCGGCACAGAAGTGGCCCATAAAGTTTAAATGGGCCGGCCCAACTAAAGGCCCACAAGATTTTGCAGTCCATAATGGGCCGGACCCAGCAAAAGGCCCCCAAGATTTTGCGGGCCATAATGGGCCGGCCCAGCTAAAGGCCCGCGAGATTTTGCGGACCATAATGGTCTGGCCCAGCTAAAGGCCAACAAGATTTTGTGGACCATAATGGGCCGGCCCATCTAAAGGCCCACGAGATTTCGCCGACCATAATAGGTCGGCCCAGCTGAAGGCCCGAAAGATTTTGATGACACTAGTAGGCCAGCCCATGTTTTGGGCCAAATGCCGGCCCATATTCGATCCGGTCCATTAACAGCCTGCCACGTTCCGGGCCTAATAAAGGCCCATATGAGATCCAGCCCGTTAAAAGCCTACCACGTTTTGGGCCAAATTACGGCACAGATCAGATCCGGCCCTTTGAGAGGCTTTGGGCTAAATTATGGCCCATATCAGATTCGGCCCGTCAACTAGACGCTAAGCTTTTGGGCCCACTTGATAAAGGCCCATTTAGTAATTCGGCCTGATACTTGTTTCAGCCTATTAAAGGCCTGTTTAACATTTCGGCCCTATATATATATATATATATATATATATATATATATATATATATATATATATATATATATATATATATTTAGCCCTGTTAAAAGCCCGTCATATAGTTGGGCCTAACTAAGGCCCCGTTTGCATCTGACCTGCTCACAACCGATAATATGATTGGTCCAAACAAGGACCGAGACCATTTTGGCCTGTTATAAGCCCGTGATTTGATTGGCACAATCATGGGCCTGGGTCTATTTCGACCTGCTGCCGGCCCGTGAGCTGTTCGGCATGTTTTAGGCCCAACCTTCTTTTCAGCCTCCTAAAAGCCCATTGAGTTTTGTTGGGAAAATAAGGCCGATGGTTTACTCGGCCTATTAAAGGCCCGAATATACTAGTGGTCCAGTTTAAATTTAGGCCTGTTAACGGACCAAGATGACGGGGCCCATGATGTGGATCATACATAGTGATTTGCATGACGGCCTGATTATGTACCATAATTTTACGGTTTGCCGGTTTACTGTGAAGACAGGATATGTATTAAGTGAAATAACTGCATCATCTTGAATACGAAAAAAAACCTAGACTATACAATAAGGAAATTACGGCATATTACATCCACTGGGCATCAAAGTTCACCACTATGATAATAAAGCACAAGCAGACAACAGATTACATACACTGGGCATCAAAGATCGCCACAAGTGCAATTAAACATGCCGACAAAATAATATAAAAAACCAACATCACTTCAATAGAGTTCAAGAAAGGTTAGCCCTGCTCGGGGGCTGCAGCGCAAGCGGCTGAGCAAGCTGATGAGACTGCGCTTGTGTGACACTTATATCCTCCTCACTCTGAAAGATAAACAAGCAGATAGATGACAGGTTTTGCACATATAAGTATCAGTGCTGACAATTCATCACATTTCTTACTGACAAATAAAGTGACATAGTTTAAAATAGCATTATATAAGTGGGGTGATGTCTGCTTTCTCCGGCACAACCATGTTTTTCAAGGACTTTGCTGGTGCTCCTTCAGGTTCGGCAATCACCCTCTTCCTTTTTTATGTCTGATGCACAAAAACAGCATTTGAGTGGAAAAACATGGTATGATGATAGATGGAATATGTAATGATAATGGATGGGCATGGCATCTCGGCATATATGATGAGTAAACTAAGCAAATGGTAGTGCAACAAACTAGAAGAAATGCAAGACAACATATGCAAGATACGCGCACTCAATAAAACCTTGCCAAATTAGTACAGGCACCTTGATGGGTGAACATGACAGGCCATCTGCCTTTGACTCCTCGAGGTTAGAATAGTCATTAGGATCATATTCTGAACAAAAATCTACAGGTGCAGAGCGTATGAGTTTCATTGCATCCAGAATGGCACTCATCCCTTGGTGGCAATTTTGTAAGTCATTGCAGTGTTCCACAATATTCTTCTGATGTGCGGATTCTAATATTCACTGTAATTACGTATAATATCTGAGAACCATGAAAACATAAATAGTTGTGAGATTATCTTTGTAATGCAGAGGATATTCTAATATAGGGGCACCCCTGTAAACACTTGTGTGCTATCACTGGATTTTGATGAGAGAGCTCACGTGTGCTGTAATATGGTGTGTGCATTTATATAATCTGGCACAAGTACATAAAAAAATAGGCTCCAGAAGTAAGGATAGTTGGCAGATGATAGGTTCATAATATACTGTATAGAGAGTTTATTTCCAAACCATGATAACAAGAGCACACAACAACTAGGCAGATCATAGTGTACATAAAAGGGGTACACCATAACCACGATATATAAATCGGGAAAGTGGAACTGGCTTGAAAATACGGTGTTGTATTGCCGCTAGTAATTGAAAGCATATCGATCACGTAAAGGCCAGGTCTCTTAGCTGTTGACTTCAGATGTCCCTGCTCCCCTTCTTGACAAGGAACATACTGTACGTACTAAATACAGAATAACAAAAGAGGAACATGTTAAAGAATAGAAGAGGAAGCATACTCTTGAGGTTCCGCTTCATTACATACAATGTTGGTTGCCCACTCATGATGAATCACAGCACCCAAAGAAATGCAATTCCATGCTGTCTCTCTATATGTGGCAATTTTGAAAAAGAGTGATTAGGATCATATTCTGGACAAGAGTCAACAGGTGGGGAGCGTATGAGTTTCATTGCATCCAGAATGGCACTCAATGCCTTAGTGCCAATTTTGTAAGTCATTGCAGTGTTTAGCTTCAAGAGTGGACTGTTGCTAGTGCGACACAAAGCAGCTACACAGATCATAGTGTAGATATAACGGGAAAACCTTAAGCATCAGAGTAAAATCAGCAAAGTGGAAATTCCTGGAATATATGTGCTAGTATTGCCGGTACGTCTAGAAAGGCTTTGGATACCAGCTCTCTTCAACTGAAGGTGCGGTACTGTTAATACCAGTGTTACTCTCAAAGGCGACATAGCTCCCCGCATTTCCTTGCTATTCTTATAGGATTCAAGTGGGCATGCCACTACAAATCCTATTCCCATGTTTACAAAATCCTATGAATCACAACTGACCGTATAGACCTCTGCACTGCAAATGTCCCTGCTCATCTCCACTATAAGGAACATACTGTACTACTATCATACTCCCTCCGTTCCAAAATATAAGTCTTGGTAGAGATTTCCACTATGGATCACATACAGCTGTATCCAGATACATTTTAGAGTGTAGATTCACTCATTTTGCTCTGTATGTAGTCCATGGTGAAATCTGTACAAAGACTTGTATTTAGGAACGGGGAGAGTACTTATTAAAGAAGAACGTAAGAGGAACATGCTAAAGAAGAGCAAGCAGATTTTGGATAATAAAATGTTCGTTGTGCAGTGCCCACGCATGATGAACCAGAGCACATTAAGAATGCAACTCCCTGCTGTCTCTCGACCATTTCAGGCGGTTGGATGAACATCCTACATCTCCTAACCCTTCTTCTTCCTCCTCTCTGATTCTTCCCACACAGAACACCGCATGGGCCGCCGGCCAGACCACCGACCCCCACTGCCTGTGTTCCTTCGCCACACCCACCCCACCACCCCCACCCGTGTCGAGTTTTCTTCATTCGGCGAGGCCCCACCACAACCACCGTCCCCACCCAAGCCCCTTCGTTCGCACCGGCGAACTCTGGCGAGCTCTGAAAAATCGACTGACCCAATTTTGAAATTTAGTCTACTGTGATTTAACTAGTGTGGAATATAAAAGGGGAAAACCATAAGCATTGGGAGTATAGTGTTGAGTGTGCCATGGCGGATCTGAAGGTCCAAACCGGACAAAGGCAACTTTGCAACCAATGTTTGCTTTCAACTAGCAAGTAAGTGATGGACAAGAAATCAGAGTAAAGCAGTGGCGATCTATTTTCTTGCTGTGATAAATAAGTTGAGCAGATACGAAAGAGTACCGCCTCTGGTGCAGCGCCGTGTATGCATCTGCTGAGAATTTTATGGTGCTGCGGTAGCGATGGCTGTCAGCAGCGTGGAAGTAGATCTAGGAGGGTAGACGGTGGCGGCGGGGCGTGGTGGATGAGACGGTCGTAGGAGCGGCGCCGGCATGGTGGACGACGGCGGGGATGAAGCGAGAGGACGGGACGCAAGGATCCCGGTCCGAAGCTGTGGATGAGAGAGGTCGATCTCTTGTAATGGAAGGCGGCGTCGGGGTATCAGCTCTGGCATGGTGGAGGAGGACGACGGTGGATGGGGTGGCGGACGAAGGAGGCTGGGGTGGAGAGGGTGTTTTGGCGCCCACGGAGTACGAATGGGGAAATGGAGGTAGAGAGGAAGGGGGGAACCATGTCTTTAGGGCGCGCTTGTCTCAAATGCGAGGAAATTTACAAACTTAGCCCCTGTTTCAAATTTCCTACATCACAACAATATTAGTCGGTTGGGGATAGGACGGTAATCTCACATACACTGAATATTTGCCGACGAGAGTTTGTTTTTGGCGCCCACCGTGTATGAATCTGGGAGGGAATTGATTTCGGCCGAGGACACACTGTGTTTTGGCGCCCACCGTGTATGAATCCGGGTGAGAGGCGATTATGTCACGTTTGAGTGAAATTACAAACCTACCCCTATCGAAACCTATAGAAATCGAGCAGATAGGCTTTGCGTGGCAGGGATAGGCAGTAGTAATTTCCATCTCGCAGATTTTGGTTTCGGGAGGTTACTGCAACTTTCCCCGCTTCATTCAAATTTTGCAGAGTGCACGTTTACCATGCCAACTCAATTCGAATCCCGTTTGTATTCTATTTTTTCGGGCGGGATCCATTTTTGATTGGAATAAAATTCTATATACAACATTTTTTATATATACTTTCAAAAGCACAACACCCTTTATACATAAATATGGTTTACAAATGGCATGATCTCAGATTCACAAGGTTGTATCCATCAATTTGGATGTTCAAATATTTGAAACCAATTTATGTTGAAATCCAATGTATGCATTCCTTGCTAACTGTCTCCAATTAATGTGTGTTTCATGCGGGTTTTTTTACTTCTCAAACATGTATAATGTGTTTCACACACGCAACATATAATATAATCCCGTTTAGACATTAATTGCATATAAACCATGCATTGTTTCTAATTAAAGAATCTATGGATCAACAATATTGATAAACTATATAACATTACACGTGTCCCCAAATTCAAATGAATATGCATGTTTGATACACCAATTTGCGTTATGATATTATCGATGTCGTGATGTCCAGTTTAAATATTTGAATCCCCTTTAATCCAAATATTCATCCCATATAGCTATCACTCATGCTTATATAGGACTATCTCTCTAGACCTATAAGCGTTCATTGTCTCTGGGGTACCTCTCGTGCTACCTGTATGTCGACAATGATCTTCTATCTTCATAACACACTGACGGTACTCTATCCCTCGACCTTCATCACTCTATCTCTCTCTAAGTTATCTCGCTCCCTGCTATGTGTCTCTAACTATGATTCTCCATGTGGAAATCTCTTTCTCTCACACAAACACAAAACGTTGTCTCCCGGGGTCTCATTTCTCTCTACTACTCCCCTGTGTGCCACTCGCACACCCCTCATACAGAGATGTCTTTCGCTCGTTAGGTATGAGAACCTACGAATCTTCCTCTTAGATATCTCTTTCTCACACACAAACACAAACTCTGTCTCCCAGGGTCTCATATTTCTCCACTGTTCTCTTGTATGTCGCTCACACACACTCTCTCTCTCCCTAGAGATATCTTGCGTTCCCTCATATTTCTCTCTAGCTATCACTCTCGTTCTGAAATATCTTTCTCTCTCGCAGACACAAAACTCCGTCTCTCGGCATCTCATTTCTCTTTGATATTTGTTTGTACGTGACTCACATGCACCCTCTCTCTATCTCTCTCACACCCACACACATAACTCAGCCTTCTGATCCACTCGACTCCTATCTCTAACGCACACTAGCTAGCATCTTTACCTTTCTATTTATCTGTTTCTCCATCAACCTTCTTTCTCGCCCTCACTCTTGCTTCCTATCACGCACACTACATATGTTTCTCTCTACATGCAGTCAAGTGCCCTCTTTTTATCTCTCTCTCACACACACATAACTTCACCCTCTGAACCACCCGGTGGTCATCTCCAACACAAAAACTAGCGAATGTCCCTCTAGCTAGCATCTCCATCTCTGTATCTATCTGTAGTTTCTCCGTCAACATTTCTTTCTCGCACATAGTCTTGCTTCCTATCACCCATACTATATATGTCTCTCCATACATATGCATTTATATGTTGATCTCTTTTGCACAATCGTTGTGCCTCACTCCCTCTGCTCGCCATAGATGTATGCTCCAGCCCACGCCACTATCTCTTAAAGACAAAAACACATGCTCAATTGTCGGGCCTTCTTCCCTGCATTCTCACATGCATGCATATTATCATACCGATCCGTCTCTCCATTGTCGTTGACCTTATGACTTATGTCTTCTTTCTTTTATCTCGATCATGCGCGCGCGCGCACACACACACATCCCACGTATACATCTATACCTCTCACACATGCATGTTCAAGGTCTCTATGTCTCCATACATAGTTAATTACCCTCAACCATAATGCCACATCGAATCGTTCTCTTCTTGTGTGCACATAACTTCCACCTGGATGGGTAAAACACACAATCACACTTAATAATCTCCTTCTAGTTACCCCCCTCTCACTCTTCTCCTATATCCCCAAAACCAATAAGACCATCCCTTCGTTTAATTCCAGCCTACATGCACCATTGATATATACTAGTCTTCCTTGGTGTCTCTCGAACAAACACGTTCTCTCGATGTCGACTCCTCTCACGCGCACACACCTTCTCTTCCCTCTCTACGGGAATTTTCTCTCTCGCAACCCATCGTTGGTGGCCTCTGCCATACACATCACCTCTCTATGATGAAGCCATGCACACTTAAATTACATCCGCCGCCAAGGACCCCGCGACACACACACACCCACACACACACACAAACACACATGCACGCATGCACCCCCCCCCCCCACACACACACACTAAGAATCCATCACACAAACACATAGAATCCATCTCTCTCTCTCTCTCTCTCTCTCTCACACACACAGACACACAAACACAAACACACACACACTAAGACTCCATCTCACACACACATGCTCTAGGTGGAGCATTTGTTCCTACCACCCTTCATCCAGCCTTACCCATATGATAAACAATCACCTTAATTTACTTGTATAACATGGACAAATTCCACTTTACTTTAGTAGTTAGCAAACTTATCATCTGTACCCTTATAAAAACAGAGTTGGCGATGATGGTGTGCCTGCCATCTTGTAATATAGACCGTCTGATCTATATCTAACGGATAGAAAGCAAACTATGATAATTTTACAAAAGATACCCGCACCTCTCTCCACATCCTTATCTCCCACGACCTCATTGTTGAGCTATTAAAAAAGGAAGTCTCTAGAACAATCTAGCATGGTGGCCGCTGCCGCCTACCGGCGCCGTCCATCCCCATGCCTCCGCCCATTCCGACCACCAGTCACCACCATGCTCCACTCCTCCTCACCTTATCTCTCATCTTTCATTTTTTCGATGACATTCTCGAGATACCAGTTTTCTAATAAAATTCTCGAGATATCATTAGTTTTTACACATGGGATTACTCCTGCATGGGTCAACCACAACAGTTGTTTTGTAAAAAAATGCATATTGATGTTCCGTGTAATGCACGAGCATCTTGCTTGTAATTATATAACGCAAATCATGAGCAGGAAGTGACATTTTTTACACAACCACGTTAACATGGCCACGTAAATCACTAGCTAAAGTAAATACCATTATACTTATATCCTGATGCAAAAGGTTGAGTACATGTCCGAAGAGTAGAGTCGTACACACACACTCTATCTCTCAGAATCTCTCACACACACACACCAGTTACGTGACGCCCACTTCAGCAGACACGTACGTTACAATTTGTGCACCCGCGGGTACACGTGATGCTGCGCATTTTTTAAGACGGAGGAAACCCAAACAATAGCTGCATTCATTCCCCTCCTGCCGCCTCTTCTCTGGTCGCCGTCGCCCAGTAGCCATGGCCCGGCCGAAGGTAACTGGTAACAACATACGCCATACTCCCGCCGGAGCGGCGCTTTAATCAGGAAATTTTAGTGGTCATGCATGCATCTTTTTGTGCTACCACTCCTATATAAGGGTTGACCGGTCGCTTCCCACGGATGTGCGTGGGCGGTGGAAGAGGAAGGAGAAGGGAAGCAGGCTGTAGAGTAACGTTTTTTACCACAATTTCTTAGGAAACTGAGTGCAATAATTGAGTAGTTTGGCAAACTACCAGTACTACACCTGAAACGGTTCAAAACCTATACTCCCTTGTTAGTGCGCGCTTCCCACATGAAACGGTCAGCGTCGCCTTGGAGTGTCAGTGCCGCATTAATGCCTGGCCAGAGCGGATGCGACCTCTCACTGGCGCCGGCTTTGAAGCGGCGTGACGGCCGAGAGAGCGCCGCTTCCCGGTGCACGTGACTACTCCGCGTCGAGGTTGGCCATAGGCCCTGTTTGGATCCAAGGGTTAGAGTTAGTTTGAGCTTGTTGGGCCTCAAATAGCCCTAAAGTATCCAAGCATGAGGGTTTAAATTGGAGCAAGTTGCACCGAACCCACCAAAAAAACTATCTCACCCAAGAGGTGCTAACTGGAGATAGTTCTCATTGGGACCACTGAAAAATCACTTTTCTCTCTCCATCAAGTGCATTTATTGTCAATCTAACCCTGTCACCAAACACCTCTTTGGCTACAGTTAGTTCAGGGTTAGTCATGAGTTAGTCTAACCTCTAGATAAGTTAGAGTATCCAAACAGGAGCAGTATAGGACATACAAGTTGCTAAAAGCATACAGTCAAATTCGTACGTGAAAGGATTTTTTTATTTTTGAAAACGGAACATGAAAGGAATTTTTTTAGAATGCTCTTGGCATGTCACTAACATGTGATGAGTTAACCGACCTCAATAGAAGGCAAAAATGCCAGCCCGCCGCACTTTGAGAGAGACGAGGAGGGAGAAGCGATACAGGCTGCTGGATTACTAGAGATAGGTGTCGCACGGAAGCCAAGAAATATGGTGATAGCGTGGGTTAGCCATGTACTAGTATGATGTAACTACACTGGTCTGCCGTGTTTCGTACTCTTCCAGTCCACTATGGAGATGATTGGTTGATTTTATATCGCTGAATAATATAAAATATTATGAGTGCAGACGCTCCACCACGAGGTTCCTTACTCTTTCTCGGTCATCGGGAATCTATGTTCTTCCACTCTATTTTTTTATGTCAGCTTTGTTCATCCTTTTGCCAACACGCGAGACATCTAGCATCAAGGTGCACGTGTCATGCAAGGATCATTCCATCAATATGAAGGGCATGTGGGACTGGAACTACGAGACGGACATGTACCTAGGAGTGGACGTACGAACCTGAGTAATGAAGCGCAGTAAGTGAATTAGAACGGCACAAATGGTATGAACATGTGTGGCATATAGGGTGTGTTTGATTGCGTTCTCGTCTCAGCATAGTCGTTCCCTCTTCATGCATGCTCTCTTCATGCATGCTTCTAGTGTATTTGTGCTAAACTAGTGTGGACTCATGCACCCTCCATACACTCTACCAAACACCCAAAAATGGGTCGAGAAGGGAACTCTTGGGCGGCATTTGTCTCTTACTACATACTCCCTCATTTCCAAATTACTCATCGTGGTTTTAGTTCAATGAACTAAAACCACGACGAGTAATTTGGAACGGAGGGAGTACCACTAAATGTTGTATGTGCAATGCACGGTGATGTTATGGAGTACGTGCCTAAGTACTCTACTACTACTATATTAATTGGAGGCACATATTAGCTTTTATAATTGTTTACGTGTATGCCCCGAGACCTTCCAACTAGACGTGTCTTTCTCTCCAGGTTGCACTTTGTATCCTTCATACCACTAGTACTACTACGTGTGGTCTCCGACCCAGAAGTGGAAGAAGTGGAGACGCTCTACCACACTGTTTTTTTTGTGCTGGGCTCTACCACACTGTTGATGTCCCACTCCTTTCGCCGACATGTGGGACATCCAGCACATGCCGTGTTTGGCACTCTTCGTTGTAAGAGTTGAAATGCTAGCATTCATCAGAAATAAAAAATAAATATAAATCAACAATGATACTATTTTATTAGAACCAATCAGCAGTGATACTATACCACACGGTTTCCTTGCTCCTCGATATCGGAAAGAATACTTCCGTTCGCCAACATGTGGGATGTCGACCATCCTGGTCCACTTGCCATGCACGCAGAACTCCAAGGGTGAGTCACCCCGGTCGTCGCGCCACAGTAATAATGACTAATGAGCCGTCAAATCAGAGGCCCAACCTTCCCCACGAAGTTGCTCGGACGAAGGAACCATCATGACTTCGTTGAATTCCGCTTCTTGAAGAAAACTTCTGTACCAGCAGTAGTGCTAGCTACAGTAGTTACTCCAACAGAGGCCTCCTTTCGTTCATAGGATAGGAATTTTATAGGAATATGAAAATCATAGGAAGTGAGATGACATGCATCTCAATTCCTACAGAGAAAGATATGCCATTTGATGCATAGGATAGGAATTTTTCCATTGAGTCTAGGCTAATGTACTGGTAATTTGCTCTAAAAACTACAGTAGTAACTAGTAGTACTGGTACATGCTCGTACTCAGACACAGACACACACACACACACTAACTACTAGTACTACTACTTCTCACATGCTGGCCAGACGCCGTCGTTCTCCTTCCCAGCTTTGTCGGTCACACCCCACCGTGCTTGGATCTCCGCCGACCTCTCCGCAGCAGCGTGTGCGTCCTCTTCTTTCTTGCAGCAGCGGGCCTCTCTTTTGTTGAGTGCTTTCTGACTTTTATGCTCCCTCTGTGCGGCTTTGGCCGCCTATTGCTCTACCGCCATTTGGCCTTGGCAGCTTCAAATTCCTCCCACATAGGTATGAGGTCGCGAGCCGCGATGAACTCGACACGGCGGGATGCCATCGCTTCCCTACCATTTTTGCATGTAGTCGTGGGCGGCGAGGAACTTGGCGCGACGGGATGCCATCGCTTCCTTACCGGTTAGTGTGCGGCGCGGTGGCATGAACGATGCTTGGTGAGAGCTCTAGGGTGGAGTGGATGGACAACCATAGAGTGCATTGGTTCGTCAAGAGCTCAAGGATAGAAGACAAAGGAAATTTGGATTCCCGTTCAATCCTGGTCATTTATTACCGAGTAAAATGCATTGGCGGTCATTGAACTTGTCTTGATAGCTCACTTTGATCATTGTATACGAGATATGGTGATTATACAGTCATTGGCTCAGCATATAGCTCCGTATTTGTCTGGTTGACCAGTCAAACAGTCCGCATGCACCTCATCAGCTCGTGTTCTTTATCTATCTATGCGGGCCTACCTGTCAGTGGAGAAAGAAATAAAAAACCAAAATTATGCGTATGTGGGGAATCAAACCACGGGCTCGTCGCTGCAACGCACACTCGTCAGCCAAATGAAAAAGAAATACTTTGCGTCAGACACTCACGCTCATGCTGTCAAAGCATGCTAATGCATGCACATCGCCCTCTCAATCAAAATCCTGCTCATGGCGCAACGCAAACGGCGATCCCATCACCTGCGCACTCCGGTGATGCCTGACATTACTGTTTAAACGTTTGATGGAGGCCTACGCGAACACCGAGCATGTATTCACCTGGCTCAACACCAACAGTCATACTCGGAGCACCTTGCTCATGTATATCGTCCATCACAACGACAATCTATAAAACATCCTAGCTAGAGAGGGTACTATGGTACAGAGTATGTACTATCGTGAGCGACCGATCTTAGTGCCACTGTACATGAGTGTGTGTCTGATCGATTCATCCATTATTCGTAAGTTATGCATGGTTGTGTGGTGTCTAATGGTGGTCGTCAAAGGCTAGCTGGCGACAAGAGCAGTTGCATGGACACCTGGTTGTCAATAAGTGATGCATATGCTTCAAAGGATCGTCATCCATGAGTTCACACTTTACGACCACGCCAGCGTCTGACCACCCTGGCCTACCGAAACCCCTTTCATCACTAGCACGCGCTTCCCGCCTGAAACGGTCACCGTCTCTCCAGAACGTCAATGCCGCATTCACCGGACTTAACTACAAGTGAAGTTGGTGTGTCACTGACATGCGGGCCAGATGCCCGTTGGGCCCACATGTCAGTAACGCAATGCACCTATAGTCAAGTCACTGAAGCAGCATCCGCATTCACGCCCGATGAACCTACTCCGGCGCCAGCCATCCATCCGTCTGCCGCGGCTCATTGCCATTCGCCCGCTATATTAACTTGAGCCCCTGCTCCCAGCCATAGACAGAGACCCACACTCATTCTCCTCCGGTCCCTTCCTTCTGTCGGCACCACTCCAACCATTGCCTCCTAGCGCTCCGAGGCTCTCTTGGACGTACTGTCGCAGGAGTAGTCGAGGGACATTGGCGGTTCCGCTCCGGGCGCACTCCAAAGCTCTCTTTGACGTACTGTCGCAGGAGCAGATGAAGAGATCGCTGACACCCCCCCCCCCGGCCGCCCTCTACCGCCATGACCACGAAGCTAGCGCTCGTGTGTGGGCGCAGCCGGGAGCGAGAAAGAGTAGTACACGGTAGGTAGCCGCCGCTCTGGTCCCAGGAAGGCCACCACTACTCCACTCAGTCGACGCCAAGCTTGGTGTGGCAAACATCGGCGGCCGATTAGCCGCTTGACGGCGACGTGGAGGCTGAAATCTTCAGAACATTATGCTCCGGGGGAGGAGGTTATCGAGGCGGATGAGGAGGAGGCAAAGGCAATGGCCGGCTTTCCCGGGTTCATGGCCGAACATGGTGGTCGGGTGCTGGCGATCGTTTAGATTAGGTTTATAGTAGGTTTTAGTATGGTTTGTGCAAAATATGTAATGAATTTCGTCCAGTTTGTAGGAAAAGTTTTCAAAATGTAATGAATTTCATCCGCTTAATTTGAAATTTGCTTTTTATGCATGAATTTCGTCCGGTTAGTTCATATAGTTGTCGAAAGGTATGCAGGCAGCATCAGATGGCATGCATCAGTTTCCTCAGACAGATGCCGGTGTAAATTTGTGGGCCAGCGCTGGAGATGCCCTAACTATCATGCTATAATCGCTAACAGTGCTCCATTATTTGGCAGGGAACAGTTATCCCTCGATCAAAATCAGATCCGCGTTGTTTCGCACTCTGCTACCTCTTGGGCACTGCGTTGGATTTCCCCGAGGAGGAGAGGATGATGCAGCAAAGTAGCGTAAGTATTTCCCTCAGTTTTTGAGAACCAAGGTATCAATCCAGTAGGAGACCATGCACAAGTCCCTCGTACCTACACAAAATGATAGCTCCTCGCAACCAACGCGATTAGGGGTTGTCAATCCCTTCACAGTCACTTACGAGAGTGAGATCTGATAGAGATGATAAATAATATTTTTTGGTATTTTTGGTATATAGATGCAAAGTGAAAAGTAAAAGGCAAAGTAAAAACAAAGAAAGTAATAAAGTAATGGAGATTGATATGACGAGAATAGACCCGGGGGCCATAGGTTTCACTAGTGGCTTCTCCCAAGAGCATAACTATTCTACGGTGGGTGAACAAATTACTGTTGAGCAATTGACAGAATTGAGCATAATTATGAGTATATCTAGGTATGATCATGTATATAGGCATCACGTCTGAGACAAGTAGATCAAAACGATTCTGCATCTACTACTGTTACTCCACTCATCGACCGCTATCCAGCATGCATCTAGAGTATTAAGTTAAAAATAGAGTAACGCCTTAAGCAAGATGACATGATGTAGAGGGATAAATTCATGCAATATGATAAAAACCCCATCTTGTTATCCTTGATGGCAACAATACAATACGTGCCTTGCTGCCCCTTCTGTCACTGGGAAAGGACACCGCAAGATTGAACCCGAAGCTAAGCACTTCTCCCATTGCTAGAACTACCAATCTAGTTGGCCAAACCAAACGGATAATTCAAAGAGACTTGCAAAGATAACTCAATCACACATAAAAGAATTCAGAGAAGATTCAAATATTATTCATAGATAAGCTGGATCATAAACCCAAAATTCATCGTTCTCAACAAACACACCGCAAAAAGAAGATTACATCGAATAGATCTCCACGAGAGAGGGGGAGAACATTGTATTGAGATCCAAAAAGAGAGAAGAAGCCATCTAGATACTAGCTATGGACCCAAAGGTCTGAAGTAAACTACTCACACTTCATCGGAGGGGCTATGGTGTTGATGTAGAAGCCCTCCGTGGTGGATGCCCCCTCTGGCGGAACTCCGGAACAGGCCCCAAGATGGGATCTCGTGGATACAGAAGGTTGTGGCGGTGGAATTAGGTTTTTGGCTCCTCGTCTGATCGTTTGGGGATACGTAGGTATATATAGGAGGAAGGAGTACGTCGGTGGAGCAACAGGGGAGCCACGAGGCAGGGGGGCGCCCCCCACCCTCGTGACCGTCTCTTTTGTTCCTTGGAGCTGGGTCCAAGTCTCCTAGATCACGTTCGGTGAGAAAATCACGTTCCCGAAGGTTTCATTCCGTTTGGACTCCGTTTGATATTCCGTTTCTTCAGAACACTGAAATAGGCAAAAAGCAGCAATTCTGGGCTGGGCCTCCGGTTAATAGGTTAGTCCCAAAAATAATATAAAAGTGGAAAATAAAGCCCAATATAGTCCAAAACAGTAGATAAAGTAGCATGGAGCAATCAAAAATTATAGATATGTTGGAGACGTATCACATTCCTCCCACGTAAGAGTGTAAACTCTTACTTACATAGAAATGGAGCAAGTGGACGGCACTTTAGCACGTCATATCACTCAAACTAGCCCGCCTAACGAGTGGGAAAGCACTGCCCTCGTCATTTTGTTCTGGATTTCTATCGATCGATCGCGGGAAAATGTTACGCTTTGCAAATTCTAAAGGGAAAGGCGGCACACTTACGGCTCGTACGCGTCGCACCCCCGACAGTCCAGTTCGCACGCTGCTCACCAGAGGGGACACGTGTTGTCTTGCAATTTCACTGACATGTGGGACTACAATTGAATAAACCGTCGATAGCCGAAATCTAATCACTCGGTGGGCGTCGGCTGAGAAGAGAGAGACGGGGAAGGGAGAAGAGATCGCCCGCCCGCCGCGCACAGACTCCAAGAAATATATGGTGATAATGTGAGGTGGGCCATGCGGGAGTCCGGGCCGCTTCCAAGCCCGCTTCTGACTGCCCTGGCCCATCAGACGCCAGCTGCCCACCGCATGCGTGCATAGCAAGTAGTACCAGTAAAATACTGGGCTATAAGACCGCTTATGTGGAGGAGAGATAGGCATTGACAAAGTCAAGGTGTGGGCTATGCAAGAGCCCGTCTCTACACGTGCTCCTAGGTATAAAAAAATAATTCTAAAAAAAAGAGGTATAAAAAAACAATTGTGTCTAAAAAAAGAAAGGTAAAAAACATTTGAGAGGAAATAGATAGAGAGAAAGTGAGAAAAAGTTGTAACCTTATAGCCAACCTTATAGTCAACAGTATGGTAGTATTACATGAGGAAAGAGGGAGTGGTGCACATGCCAAGTTCACTGGGCTGCCATGTTTCACACTCCTCCGTCGTAACAGTGGAGACAATAGATTTAATCAAAAATAAACAATGAATACTCGTTGCTCGTCCTCTTATCGAAAAGAATACATTCATTCGCCGACATGTGGGACGTCAACCATCTTGGTCCACTTGCCATGCACAAAATTATCCTGGTCTACCCCGGTCATATCGCAGGCCCAACCTTTCCCACTGTAAGTTGGTCGGACGAAGGAACCAGCATGACTTCGTTGAATTCCGCTTCTTCAAGAAAACTTACTGTACCCGCAATACTACTACCACACGCGAAGACTGGACGGCACTGTACCGCGTCATATCACTGAAACCCACTAGGCCATCCTAAAAAACCACTAGGCCAAACTAGCCCGCCTATAGGTCATCTATTTTGGAACGAAGGGAGTACATCTCTGTACTACTATGATTTTGTGTTGTACGTCTTTGTACATTTGCTACGATTTTCCTACCCTATGAACCAAATGAGGCCTGAATGTATATGTGTCGACTAAGCCTACAATTTTAGGAGCTTGGGCTATTGGCCGATTGATGACGGATAAGTATAAGTGTACCACGAGCTCATCAGCCCTAACGTTTCTCTTCGGTGAGTGTTTTGCAAGTACTATAGCTCGCACAGTAGCTAGCCTACTAACACCAAGAATCATCAAACAAGCCCTGCTAATATGATAAACAGTTCAAACTTACATCTAAGCATGCCATATATTACATCAAAAGCTGGTGAGGATACATCTGTTTCCATAACTCGGAGAGGGTTCACATGATTCACTATCAAACAAAAGTAGCAAGTACCGCCCACACAAGACAGTGCACTAGCCCTAAGATGGTTTGATAACACGCATCGTTCTGGTAATTAAAACATAGGGCAATGCAAACTACCCTGAAAGATTGGCGCGACCAACTATTTCTTGTCATCGATCTCTCGGGCAATGACCACAGCATGGATAGCGGTATGGGAATCGATCTCTAGGGAGATTTCCAAAGGACTGACTGCGACATTGGAATCGATGTCTGGGGCGATGTCCACGGGATGGACAGCGTCATCGGAATCAATCTCCGGGGCGATGCCAACAGGACGGACCGCGACATTGAAAACGATCTCTAGGGCGTTGTCCACAGGACGGGCCGTGACATCGGAATCATCAAGGACGTCCACCGGCACCTGCACAACCCTAACATATTAGCAAGCACATTGCAAATAATCAAAAACCACAACTATGGTAATAAGCCATTATTTTTTACCTTGTGCAGCTCACCGAGGGATCCCATCCCTCCGGGGGCCATCTCCTCGTCCTCGATGGGGGCCATCACCTTGCAAGGGGAATACTGCTCTCAACGGCGACTATCTCCTCAAACTCGGCCTTGAGCCTCGCATAGGTGGCTATCAGAGTTTATGGGGTAGGCACGGTGGGGCCCTTGCGGTTCTTCCAACTTTCTTTGAGGACTTCGTCCGCCAACGTTGTCAACTCTTTAGCCAGTGCTTGTTTCTTGGAGTTCTTCATCTCCATGGGTTGGCCCACCAACATGGTCAACTCGTTGGTCAATGCTTGCTTCCTGGAGATTGCTATCTCTAGTGGGTTGTCCGCAGGCAACTCTTTGCCTAGTGCTCCAGGATCCATCAATGAACTGACAAACAAAAAGCAATTGAAAGGAAACCACAATCACAATGAAAACGGGAAAAGAATAGGCCATGAGAATCGGTCGGTGCTTCACAAAAAGAAGATTCTTGGAATGAAAATATAGCAGCATCACTGATTCTCCCACATTTCCTTCGTCACTACAGAGGAAAAATGGCAGAACTGAGTAGCCTGGAGTGATGTTTTCTTCAAGTAAGGGGAGAAAGGGCTTCAACGAGCGTTCCAGTGAAATGATGGTTGCTTCGTCCAGTCCAACTTCGAGGCCACTTTACCACTGCTAGTAAAGGTGTGGGTTTTGGGATATGACGGGTCATGATTGCCACACCGGGGTGACAGGTGAGTCTCGACTGTAGGATCTCTCTATGATTTGCTAGATGGCATGCGGGCCCGGATGCTTTGATGTCCCGCATGTAGATACAGCGGCTATTCATATAGGAGTGCTCAATATTGTGCACCGCGACCAAGGCGGAGAGGAAAACAAGAGAACTATGTAATTAATGCATGAGTTTAATTAGGGTAGTTTTGTAAAGTATGAGATACATTCCTCCAATCGCAAAATGCCGTGGTTGATGAGATTTGAGATTTGAGCCCTATAAACCGGAAGGGAGGGAGTACTGCACGCGGTGTAGTCTAGTTACTTGTTGAAATCTCTAGAAAGGAAAATACTCCTTTCCTGTTTACAGGGCTATACTAGCAAGTACTAGTACTACAATTGTGGGCTCAAATAGCAATTTTGTCTCATGCAAGAGCCTGGCTATATGCGTGCATCAAGGCACCGCACCATGCCCCACCCCTACACAAAGACTGCCACGTGAGTGTTCGCAACTGCCACGTTCGGGTTGCGCCTGGCTCTTCGCCTCTTCGAGAAGACGAACAATGATGTTACACCTACTTCTACAGTATCGAATCCACTGATGCATGTCCATCCACCTCGTGCGGGAGGGATAGCATGTAGCGAAAGCTTCTACTAGTCCTGCAGCCACCACGCTCATGCGCGAGGGAGGAACGCAGCTTCATTAACTTATTGCTCCTGCCTTTGCGTCTATGACAAGTGGGCCCAAAGGTGGTTGGCCCAGCTGTCATGCTGCCAAAGGCAGGTGCAGTTAAGGCACCGGAGCTCCGTCTGCGAGGGAGAGGGTGTTGTCGTAATCAAACTTCTCGGTCTTGTACGAGTTGACGCGACACATCAAAGCACTGCACTTGATATAAGTCTTTTTACACATTTCAAATGGACTACAACATACGGATGTATGTAGACATATTTTGCTTCATATGTAGTCATTTGTTGCAATCTCTAAAAAGACTTATATTTGGAAACGGAGGGAGTACAACGCATGCATGCATGCCATGACTTTCCTTTTGATACTTGCATGTGTTGATTTGATGCAGCTTGCCAAATTTTGACTATAAATTCAACTAACCAAATTTTCATGCATGCCACAAAAAATTACGGGGTTGTTTGGATTGTGACTATGTTTGTCTTATGTTGCCACATTGTTTTTCCCACACTTGCCACACTTGCCTAACTTGAGTTGCTCAAATTGTTAGACACACTTTGGCTTGCCTAAGGGAATCTTGCCACACGACTAAAATTGTTACGATGTGCCAGGTCGCACTTTGTATCATTCAAGTCTGGCACATCGTAACACCACTTGTAACAAGCAGGTAGCTATCTCAAAAAACAATCAACAACTAAAAACGGCACCCTGGCACGTAGTACACAATTTTAAATGATTGTTTTGATGGAGTGAAAAAGGAAAACTACCCCACTACGTATATATAGGCCGGAGCCTCTGCGCTTGCTTGCTAGGGTTGCTCTATTCACACACTCTCATCCTCTCCAGATCTAAACAAGATAGGGGCGGTAACGCTGTCTTTCTCCCTTCAAAAAGCACTGTCTTTCTATCCTCACCGCTGGTTACAGATCCGGACGTATCCCCCTCCGCCGGTGAAGGGGAGGAGGGGCAGCGTTTAGGCCGTCGTCGACAGCGAGGGAGGAGACCCACTGTCAGCCGCACCGTTATCTCTAGCCGAACGTCGGTGCGGGAGGTCATCTGATCCCTTCGTCGTTGCCCTACTGTGGGCGGATCCGTCCTCCCGCCGCTCACCTATCCACATGCCGACGACCTTCAAGTATATCTTCCTGCAAAACCGCCTTAGCTCTACTTCCCCAGCTTGCTACGTCGCTGCATGTGCATCATTTTCTACCTCTCAGCCCCTCTCAATCGGATGATCCAACGTCACCTATATTTTTTCTTCTATTGTTAGAGGTAAAGCTACTTCATGGAGTCGAATCTTGTACTTGGTTCAAATAAGAAATAAAGTGGGGGTGCGGGAATTTAGTATGTACATCGGACTTGGTACAAACAGGAAGGAAAGGGGGTGAAATTAGTACAGACTGGTCATCCAACCGGTATCTTGGTCGAAAAAGGAAATATAGGGGTAACACTGTACACAGTGGTATGACCAGGACTAGATTTGCTATCCACACATAGGAGTAGGTGGCTAGAGTGAACAAAAATGGGACCAACCTAGATATGTTTCTTGGATGTTTGGTTCTCGGGGCAACAAACTATGAATCACCACTTAATGCCCCTATTTAGGTACATAGTGTTGGACGGCTCGTGCACCCACTGTCCCATGCCCTTATACCAAATATTTAGTTGTTCTTAATCTAATGCCCCTGGTAAAATGAAGTCATGCCACAGTTATAAGCCATGACAAGTTTAGCCAAATGTTTTTGCCTGTAATTGTTTGAGACTCTGAATGTTTCCTCTGTAGCTTTTCGTGCAAACAGGGATATCCATTTCACCTGGTTGCTGTTGTGACCTTTTGGTGCACTACACAAAACTCTTCTTAAAAGAAGTGACTTTTGTGTTGTTTAACTGGAATGTCAGAATGGAACAGTTGGTTCATTTCGGTGGAACTACACAAAGGGAGATCTGTGTTCCAATCCCCATCATCCATATTGGCACCATAACCTTCCTTTAGGTAAGAATAATATTTAATGCATGTGTTCATCTCTATTTTGCGACTACCATGAGAAAATAATGCTATTTTTTACTAGTACACTTGTACTCCCTCGCTGATAAAACCAATTCTGAAATAGAAGGCCAATCATGTACTTGGTTTCACCAACTGGTGAGGAGAAAGAGAAACAGAGCATGAAGAGGAAGAAGAAGAAGAATAAATAGTGCCAAGGCGATCTTGCTAAAGCCAGAGGCCTCAGTCGAGGCCATTCAAGGGCTCCGGCAATGACTACCTTACATGTGAGACGATCCTCCAAGGAGCCCTTCCACTTCTATTGTCTCACTTAATTAATTAGGAGTACTTAAGTACCACTAATTTATTGCTGCCTAATTTTCCTCTCGGAGTTAAACAAATCTTTAGTAGCAGCCTATGCTGAATCATGTACGTGTGTATGTTTGTCTATGGAGGTGAATCATGTGGTGGAGCAAGAAGGGAATATTATTAGTGTCATGACATAATAGTGCTATTGTTTTGCATGTCAATTTATTGTGATTGGTTCAATGAGGCAATGTTTTGCGTATTGTCCATCATGAATTTGATGCTACTGTTAGAGTAATATGCTAATGTCTTTCTATCCTTTCTCACTAAGCTAATGAAGGTTTCACCTTGTTCCTACTTGTGCAAACGGGGATCATGTTGTGCCAATCATACATTTTAGTGGAACTACACAAGACAATACAAGGAATTGTATCCTAGCCAGTGCTTTAACTCTGCTAGAAGTTCTTGATAATCTTTCGATATAATCTCAACACTCGTAAACAAGAGTGATTTCAACCATACATTTGAAGTGCACAAAAATATATACTATTGAGTGATTCCAGTGAGTGCTTTATCATCTCTTATGGGACTACATGAATAAGCTTTTTTCCTCAGGTTGGTATAGGCCTAAGGCCTTCATCCATATTAGTTTGCTGTCATCTCTATTTGTATCGTGCTACTGTCATGAGAAACTCCTTTTTCTTTGCACGTTAAACTTTTGCAACCTATGATACATGGAAATGCTTTGAGTGTTGAGCTAATTAGCACTGATTAAATAAACTAATACCTCTCTTTAAGCAAGACTACTATGTTGCTAACTTTACCCATTAAGATAATGACGGTGCTTCTATTTGTTAGTGTATGTTTCATCAACTAGTACCACTATTACAGTAATCTCACTCTCCCAATATATGTGCCAATAGGGATGCTCGATTTTGGTGGAACTGCACAAAAACTTTGGGTGATATGCTACCTCACACAGGTTGGTACTAGTCTTTATCCTGATTATTGTGCTTTTCATGTATTGGTAATTTGGTATTGTGCTACTATTTGCCGATTTTATAAAGGAGTAACTTGGAGCCTGAACTCATAGGCAAATCATTGCATTGGGTGATTTCAGTAGAACTGCACAAAAAGATCAGATGGACAGATACTTATGCTGCCGCTATGTACTCCAAAGTTCACTCAAACAAGCATCAATGTTGACAAGAAGTGCCTATATGCATTCGAGTATCAACCGGCGTCAACCAATTTTCAAACTCCAAGTATTAGAAGAGTGAACACCAAAAATATTGCTTGGCGCATAGCCCAGAAAAACAAAGTCCATTCTTTGGTCCCAACTTGTGCCTTTTGGTTATCGGCAGATATGGTAGCAAACTGTATGGCATGGAGTCTAAAGATTCTAGACAAGTTGGTTGATGCGTATATTCATCTGGCACTTAATCCGTCTGCACGCTAGGTATGCTCCATTTCAGTTGAACTGCAAATTTTTTTTGGGTGGTTCATTTTGTCAACCGCCTCCTTTCTCGTCTGCAATGTAGAATTTTGGCGAGCTACAAGACCAAGATGAGCCAGTAAACTAGTTGGATGAAAGTAGTGGCCAAGTTGCTCAAACCTCCCTCGGCACGAGGCCACTATTTGAGGATAAACCTATAGGCAAAGTTCAGATTCTCTGTGCTGCCTCTTATGTACTCGAAAGTTTACTCGTACAAGCATTAATTTGAGTAAGAAGTACCTCCGACTGAACACCATTTACCAGTCTGTACCCTAGGTAATTAAAGTTTGTCCATGGATCATATTGGCTATGATATCAATCATTTGGATGCATAAACAAACTGAACATGTGTATATTTGAATCATTTTGTGAATTATCTATGAATATTGTCGTGTGATTTATCAATCATTTGGATGCATAGACATGCTGAACTTGTGTATATATGAATATTTTGAGTTGTTGATAGTGAATGTTGGCTATGAATATGAACGTGTCCTGTGAACCTGAGTTTGATATGAATGTTTACCTTTTCTGTTGTACTTGTGTGTGAACTTGTTAGTATGCCTACTGTGGGGTATGTGACGTGTGGGTGTCAACGGCACACCTTCTTCCCGAGAAGAATTGCACCTGTTTTGTTAGGGTAGCAATGGCGCATCAGCTCTTTTTAATCTTTTTGCTCTGTCTTCCCCCTCCCCCACTCAACCCCTGCCGTAATGTTTTTGGCGTCAAAACAAACATAGTACAACGTTGTTTTGGGGGCTTGATGAAAAATTGAGTGCTGGTTTCTGTAGGTTGGCCCGCCCGGCAAATGGGCTGCTGGTCCCCCATAGACTGGGAGGCTAAAAATACAAGTTGTATGGTGTAGAGGTAAGTAAAAAAACGCCATCGAGAGCCATACACTAAAGAAAAAAATTGCTCCTGATGTGCTTCTTTAGTCGTGCCGCCGGCCCCCTCTTTAATACAGTCCACTCGGGGATCCAGCATCATTTTTTTCCTGAGGTCGAACAAGTATCAACTAGGCCTAGGTTTTGTATTTTAACATGCGTAGCCCACGACATACGGAGATAGTGGTTTCAACTTTTTTTTGAGGTCCATACTGGCCTATGGGCTTTTTCTTAAAGATCGGCAGCCCAATGTATTTTTTAATAAAACACAGGCCTCTGTTCTATTTATCTATATATAAGAATAATAATGTTGTGTCCAATTTATGTTTTCCCTTCTAACCACATTATATACATTTACATTATTACTATTATCATAAATTTATAGAGACTTATATATACAATATAAAACTATCCTACGTGTTATTAACTAATAAAAGTAAATGTTTAATAGAAGTTGGCAAGGAAAATCATGGTTGTTTTTGACTCACAAGCAAGGAAAATCCTGGTGATTGCGTACAAAAGCTTGCGAAGTTTTTAAGGACCAATGTAATAAAAATGAGGTCATTTTTATTTTGAGCAATAACTCGCTAATTTGTTAATTATATATATAATGTGCCTCTCTAGTTTATTTTTTGATATTAATTGCTCCTTCTAACATAACATTATATTTATAACGAGCCTAGCTAATTCGTGTATTTCAAGGAAGTGCAAATGGGCTGGGATTTCTTAGAAAATATAAATGGGCCGCATTGACGCAAAATTATTTGTTCACCCAACCCAGCTAATGGATTGTACATTCTAGAAAACATGGATTAAATATATGCCACATTTTTACAGACTGACATGTGGGCCAATAGGTCGAAGCCTATGCAAGGCGTTGTCAACTACGATTTATATCCAACAGCCGACATGCATCTTCAATCTCTCGTCTTCTTCCTCCAGCGTCGCCGGGACCGCCTGGTCCAGCCTCCGGCGGCTAGCGGCTCTACTTAGCACGCATCATTGCGAAGAGCTACCCCACCGCCGGCCAAGCTATCCCTCCACCCCTCCACACCTCCTGTTATTCTCCATCGACTGTAGCCCCATGCCGCACAAGAACCAGTTATAACCCTTCTCCTCCTCTCAATCTGCGACTCCACTGCCGCGTCTTCCCATCTCCGAGTTGTTCCCGTTCGGGGCCTCGCCGTCGTCCACCGCCTCACTGCGCTCGGTGCGGCATGGTCAACAAACAAGAGTCATCGGAAGAGGACTATACGTGGAGAGCCTGACGGCTGGGACCCACGAGGTCCATGGTCACTGATACGTCTCCAACGTATCTACTTTTCCAAACACTTTTTCCCTTGTTTTGGACTCTAATTTGCATGATTTGAATGAAACTAACCCGGACTGACGCTGTTTTTAGCAGAACCGCCATGGTGTTGTTTATTGTGCAGAAAACAAACGTTCTCGGAATGACCTGAAAATCCACGGAGATAACTTTTGGAAAATATAAAAAATATTGGTGAAAGAATCAAGGCCAGGGGGCCCACACCCTGTCCACGAGGGTGGGAGGCGCGCCCCCTCCCCCTGGGCGCGCCCCCTGTCTCGTGGGCCCCCTGATGCTCCACCGACCTCAAATCCAACTCTATATATTCCGTTTCACGGAGAAAAAAATCAAAGAGAAAGTTTCATCGCGTTTTACGATACGGAGCCGCCGCCAAGCCATAATCTCTCTCGGGAGGATTGATTTGGAGTCCGTTTGGGGCTCCGGAGAGGGGCATTCGTCGCCGTCGTCATCATCAACCATCCTCCATCACCAATTTCATGATGCTCACCTCCGTGCGTGAGTAATTCCATCGGATGCTTGTTGGACGGTGATGGGTTGGATGAGATTTACCATGTAATCAAGTTAGTTTTGTTAGGGTTTGATCCCTAATATCCACTATGTTCTGAGATTGATGTTGCTATGACTTTGCTATGCTTAATGCTTGTCACTAGGGCCCGAGTGCCATGATTTCAGATCTGAACCTATTATGTTTTCATGAATATATGTGAGTTCTTGATCCTATCTTGCAAGTCTATAGTGACCTATTATGTGTTATGATCCGACAACCCCGAAGTGGCAATAATTGGGATACTTCTTGGTGATGACCATAGTTTGAGGAGTTCTTGTATTCACTATGTGTTAATGCTTTGGTCCAGTACTCTATTAAAAGGAAGCCTTAATATCCCTTAGTTTCCACTAGGACCTCGCTGCCACGGGAGGGTAGGACAAAAGATGTCATGCAAGTTCTTTTCCATAAGCACATATGACTATATTCGGAATACATGCCTACATTACATTGATGAACTGGAGCTAGTTCTGTGTCAACCTATGTTATAGCTATTACATGAGGAATCGCATCCGACATAATTATCCATCACTGACCCAATGCCTATGAGCTTTTCACATATTATGCTTTGCTTATTTACTTTACTGTTGCTACTATTACAACTACTACAAAACTGCTATCGATACTTTTGCCACTGTTACCATTACTATCATTCTACTTTGCTGCAGATACTAAGTTATCCAGGTGTGGTTGAATTGACAACTCAACTGCAAATACTTAAGAATATTCTTTGGCTCCCCTTGTGTCGAATCAATAAATTTGGGTTGAATACTCTACCCTGGAAAGCTGTTGCGATCCCCTATACTTATGGGTTATCAAGACTAATTTCGGGCGCCGTTGCCAAGGAGCATAGCTCTATTCTTTGAGTCACTTGGAATACTCTACCATCTAGCTCTGCACTAGATTCTCCTTCTGTTATGAGTAAGATTGCGACACCTAAACCTGCTACTGCTATGAATTCTGATATGTCGCATGTTATTGATGATGCCACTTCTACTATGCATGATACTTATGATGAAACTACTTCTATGCTTGATACTACTATGCCATTAGGTGAATATCTTGATTAACAACTTGCTAGGGTTAGAGAGAATGCAATTATTGAAGATGAAATTATTGATGATAGTGATGATGAAGGTTCTCCCCCTAATTATGAATTGCCTGTTGTTCCTGAGGGTTATGTTATGGATGAAGAAACTGCTAGGGATCTTTTTGCTTGCAATGATAGATCTGATCTTAAGAAATTACTAGCTAAACTTAAACTAAAAACTCTGAATGCTAGAATGAAATATGACCCTTCTTTTGCTACTTCACCTATCTTCGTTACTGATAAGGATTATGAATTCTCTGTTGATGCTGAGATAATCACTTTGGTTAGATCTGATCCTTTTTATGGCTATGAATCTGAAACTACTGTGGCACATCTTACCAAGTTAAATGATATAGCCACCCTATTATATCCTTAAGATATTTCCATTCTCATTAAAGGGTGAGGCTAAAACTTGGTTTAATGATCTTGATCCTGGTTGTGTGCGTAGTCCCCAAGATATGATTTATTACTTCTCTACTAAATATTTCCCTGCTCATAAGAAACAAGCTGCCTTGCGGGAAATATATAATTTTGTGCAAATCGAAGAAGAGAGTCTCCCACAAGCTTGGGGAGGCTTCTCCGATTACTTAATGCTTTTCCTGATCATCCTCTTAAGAAAAATGGAATACTTGATATTTTTTATAATGGACTAACCGAGGCTTCCAAGGACCACTTGGATAGTTGTGCTGGTTGTGTTTTCAGGGAAAGAACAGTCGACCAAGCTGAATTACTATTGAATAATATGTTGACTAATGAAAATAATTGGACTCTTCCTGAGCCAATTGAGCCAACTCCTGAGCCTATTCCTAAACCAACTCCGAAGAAGAGGGGTGTTCTATTTCTCAGTCCTGAAGATATGCAAGAGGCAAAGAAATCAATGGAAGAAAAAGGAATTAAAGCTAAAGATGTTAAGAATTTACCTCCTATTGAAGAAATACATGGTCTTAATTTATCGCCTGTCGAAGAAACACACTATCTTGATAACCCGACACAGGTAGTAAAGGTAAATTCTCTCTATAGATATGATAAAGTTGAAATCCCGTCTACTAAATTTCATAGCCCATTCTTAGATGAATTTGATGACTTTATGGCTAGACAAGAAAGTTTTAATGCTTATGTTGGTAGAGAATTAAAGAATAATGCTTTCAAGATAGGACGCTTGAGTGATTATATGGCTAGAGTTAAAGGTGAACTTAAACTCATTAGCAAATATGCTTCAATGGTTACCACTCAAGCTGAGCAAGTACTTAAAGCTCAAAGTGATTTGCTTGATGAATTAAATAATAAACATGACTTTGCTGTTAGAGTGGCTACTAGAACTGGTAGAATGACTCAGGAACCTTTGTATCCTGAAGGCCACCCTAAGAATCATGCTGGATTCTCAGAGAAATAATTTAGATGCACCTAGTCCTTCTAAAAAGAAGAAAAATAAAAACAATAGGACTTTGCATGCTTCTAGTGAACCTGTTGTAGACACACCTGAGAATCCCAATGATATTTCTATTTCTGATGCTGAAACACAATCAGGTGATGAACATGAACCTAGTGATAATGTTAATGATAATGTTCATGTTCATGCTCCACCTAGCAATAATAATGATGTAGATATTGAACCTGCTGTTGATCTTGATAACCCACAATCAAAGAGTCAACGTTATGATAAAAGAGATTTTGTTGCTAGGAAGCACGGTAGAGAAAGAGAACCATGGGTTCATAAACCCATGCCTTTTCCTCCTAAACCATCCAAGACAATGGATGATGAGGATTTTGAGCGCTTTGCTGAAATGATTAGACCTATCTTCTTACATATGCGCTTAACTGACATGCTTAAAGTAAATCCTTATGCTAAATACCGGAAGCTGAAATTTCCACCATGCTTTCTAATTATACTTTTAAAGGTGGAATACCAAAGAAACTTGGAGATCCAGGGGTACCAACTATACCATGCTCCATTAAAAGAAATTATGTTAAAACTGCTTTATGTGATCTTGGAGCCGGTGTTAGTGTTATGCCTCTCTCTTTATATCGTAGACTTGAATTGAATAAGTTGACACCTATTGAAATATCTTTGCAAATGGCTGATCAATCAACTGCTATACCTGTCGGTATTTGTGAGGATGTGCCTGTTGTGGTTGCAATTCTCACTATCTTAATGGACTTTGTTATTCTTGATATTCCCGAGGACGATAGTATGTCGATTATCCTTGGTAGACCCTTTTTGAATACTGCAGGGGCTATTATTGATTGCAACAAAGGTAATGCCACTTTTCATGTTAATGGTAATGAGCATACAGTACACTTTCTGAGGAAACAGCCTCAAGTTCATAGCATCAATTCTATTGGAAAAGTTCCAACTATCATTATTGGAGGTTTTGAATTTCCTCTTCCTACTGTCAAGAAAAAGTATGATATTCTTATTGTTGGGGATGCTCATATCCCCGTTGAGGTAACCTAGTGTTATTAGAAATTTCTCCGGTTCCATGTTATTCGGAATGAGTTTGTTAACAAGACTTGATCAACCTTGTTAGTGGATTCATTTTGATGATCATGAGATGGATGAAACTAGAAGGCACAACCTTCTGTACCCTCTTTTTACTTTCTGTTATTCAGATTAAATAAAGCAAAAAGAGTATTATCTGTCTGTTTTCTGAATTATCCATGCAATAAAAAATAACCCAGAAATAAAAGTGCTCCAAATGCCCTGTAAATTTAGTATGATTTTTATGGAATATTTGAGGATTTTAGGCACTGAGAACACAGCAGGGGGGCAAGCACCTGGCCATGAGAGTGGAGGGCGCGCCCACACCCCTTGGGCGCGCCCCCCTGTCTCGTGGGCCACGATGGCCCCCCTCCGCTTATTCCTGCACCCACACTCCATGTTCCTCCCCAAAATAAATCCCCATCCAGCTCAACCACGAGTTCTAGCTCATTTTGCTGCGATTTTCGATCTCCTTGCTAAAAGCTCCATTCATAAATCTTCTTTGGGAGATTGTAGCTTGGTATGTGACTCCTCCATTGGTCCAATTAGTTTTTGTTCTAGTGCTTTATTCATTGCAAAGTTTTGCTGCATCGGTGACCCTGTTCTTGATCTTGCATGTCAAATTTATGAGGTCCCAAGTATTTTTAATGCATGATATAGGCTCTAGGCACTTGTGCGAGTAGTTGCTACCAATCTTGTTTAGTTTGATTCACTTTTATTTTGAAGTTACTACAAATTTCAGAAATTTTTCGGAGAAATATGTCCAGGGGAATGTACCAAGGTGTTTCCTCAACAAAGAGAGGACCTAGGCATGCTATGCGCGAGTAAGACGATGAACCACCAAGGGAAGCAGAAGTGCGGGCTTGTGAGTGGCCATCAGAAGAGTTTATGGTTAATGCAGGCATCAAGGATGAATTTTACGCATATGTGCATAATGCCGATCTTGAGGACTTCATACAAGATAAGTGTCCTCAGTACTACCAATTGACTGATTCATTCGTAAGAAGATTTAAATTTACATCTTCGCGTAATTCTCAGAATGTCCTGTTTGATATTTATGATGAATCTTATACCATGGACCTAGAAGATTTTACTACTTCTTGCAAACTCCCGCAGTAGGGTAATGTTCATGAACCCCACAAATCTGAATATAAAGACTTCCTTGCTAGTATCACCGTGGGATAATCTAGGGTTATAGCACAAGCTACCATAGGGAGCATTCATTTTCCTGCTATACATTATTTTGCTCTCTTCATTGGTAGATGCATGAACGGTAAAGATGAAGCATGTCACATGTGTGTCCCTGATCTTTGTGTCCTCAAGAGTTCTGTATTAGGTAATAAAGATTATAACTTGGGGGCAATTGTTGCACGTATGTTACATAATAATGGTATATCTGGAGATTTATTTGGAGGAATTTATGCGACCCGTGTTGCTAATTATCTTGGTATATCGCCACGTGTGGGTGATATGGTGTTGCCTCCCGCTTATTTAGATTTTGACGCTATGGTCAGGCATATTTTCTTTTGAGGAATGAACAATTCCTCCAGTATCAACTAATCTTTGACAGACGTCGCGCTGTCCATGTTACTCTCCCTGCTCCTTCCTTTTTGATTATCAGGCAAAACAAAGATATGTTGTCACGAGGGAGGAGGCAGCCGAACACGAGAGGAGAGCGGAGGCAACTCGCCAACATGCTGCAGCTCAAGAGGCATTGGCCGCTGCATCTCAGTACGACCCCGGTTATAACTTCGGATATCAGCCAGGCTACCCTTGGCATTAGACCAACTTAGGCCAAAAGCCTAAGCTTGGGGGAGTACATATTTCTCATCGACTTTACATTCATGTTCACACACTATTCTAGTTGTCGGTGCTCATACTCTTTCATTGTATTATCCATGCTAGTTTAATTTGTTTTTCTAGCTTTCTTCTTGTGTGTTTGATAAACCTTAAGAAAACGAAAAAAATTAGTTAATTTACTTTCCATGCTTGTAGTAGAAATTAAAATGAAAACCCAAAAAGATTTCCCGTTCTTCTTTTTGCTTGTTGGGAGATTTCCCGTGTAAATAGTTTTATTTCTTTTCTTTCCTTTGGGGGTCTAGAGTAGAAGACCATAATGAAAATGTTTAGTGGCTCTCATATGCATGATTGTTGATTTAACTTAGAGCCCATATTACTTTGTCTTCTCTCTTGAATTGAATGCTTGCAGATTCCAGCTTAGTCCAATGCACGTGCACTATTATTATTATACACACTATTCGGTCGTGCAAGTGAAAGACAATAATGACAATATATGATGGACTAATTGAGATGAGAGAAGCTAGTATGAACTCGACCTCTCTTGTTATTGTAAATATGATGAGTTCATCATTCCTGATTCAGCCTATTATGAATAAACATGTTTGCAATGACATTTAGAGATCATAGTTACTTATGCCATGCTTCATTAGCTATGATTTTATAATGGTTTACCTTGCATGCCAACATGTTATTAAAATGGTTATGATGTGGTATGATGGGATGGTATCCTCCTTTGAATGAATTGAGTGAGTTGACTTGGCACATGTTCACGCATGTAGTTGAAACAAATCAACATAGCCTTCATGATATTTATGTTCATGGTAGATTATATCCTACTCATGCTTGCACTCGGTGTTGATTAATTTTAATGCATGTTGATGACTGTTGTCGCTCTCTCAGTTGGTCGCTTCCTAGTCTTTTGCTAGCCTTCACCTCTACTAAGCGGGAATACTGCTTGTGCATCCAAACTCCATAAATCCCAAAGTTATTCCATATGAGTCCACCATACCTTCCTATATGCGGTATTTACCTACGGTCCCAAGTAAATTTGTATGTGCCAAACTCCAAAACTTCAAATGAAATTCTGTTTTGTATGCTTGAGCAGCTCATGTTTCAACTAGGGTTGTCTGTATCTTCCATGCAAGGTAGGTTATTCTCAAGAAAGAGTGGACTCCGCTCCTCATTCACGAGAAAATGGCTGGTAACCGGGATGCCCAGTCCCATGATCAAAAAGATCAAAGCAAATCAAAATAATTAAAACAAAACTCCCCAGGGTTGTTGCTAGTTGGAGGCACTCGTTATTTCGAGCAAGCCATGGATTGATGCTTGTTGGTGGTGGGGGAGTATAAACTTGTACCATTCTGTTTGGGAACCACCTATAATGTATGTAGCATGGAAGATATCACCATCTCATAGTTGTTGCGTTGACAGTGAAAGTATACCGCTCAAAATTTTATTCATCTCTATTTTAAAATCAAGCTCTGGCAGCTCTACAAATCCCTGCTTCCCTCTGTGAAGGGCCTATCTATTTACTTCTATGTTGAGTCATCACCCTCTTATTAAAAAGCACCCGCTGGAGAGCACACTGTCATTTGCATACATTACTATTAGTTTATATTGGGTATGACTTGATTGGATCTCTTTTACCATGAATTACAATGTTTAGTCAGTCCTTGATCTTTAAAGGTGCTCTGCATTTATGTTTTGCGGTCTCAGAAAGGGCTAGCGAGATACCATTTTGTCATATCATATCATGATTGTTTTGAGAAAGTGTTGTCATCCGAGTTTTATTATTATTGCTCGCTAGCTGATTATGCTATTGACATTAGTAAATATGAGACCTAAGTGTTATTGTGAATATGGTTAGTTCATAATCTTTGCTGAAAACTCACATATTTACAAAAACAAGAGCAAACAGAGTTTGTAAAAGTTTTTCTTTATCACTTTTAGTTTATCAACTGAATTGCTTGAGGACAAGCAAAGGTTTTAGCTTGGGGGAGTTGATACGTCTCCAACGTATCTACTTTTCCAAACACTTTTGCCCTTGTTTTGGACTCTAATTTGCACGATTAGAATGAAACTAACCCGGACAGGCGCCGTTTTCAGCAGAGCTGCCATGGTGTTGTTTATTGTGCAGAAAAAAAGTTCTCGGAATGACCTGAAAATCCACGGATATAACTTTTGGAAAATATAAAAAATACTGGCGAAAGAATCAAGGTCAGGGTCCCACACCCTGTCCACGAGGGTGGGGGCGCGCCCCCTCCCCCTAGGCGTGCCCCCTATCTCATGGGCCCCCTGATGCTCCACCGACCTCAACTCCAACTCTATACATTCTGTTTCGCGGAGAAAAAAATCGGAGAGAAAGTTTCATCGCGTTTTACGATACTGAGCTGCCGCCAAGCCCTAATCTCTCTCGGGAAGGCTGATCTGGAGTCCGTTTGGGGCTTCAGAGAGGGGGATTCGTCGCTGTCATCAACCATCTTCCATCACCAATTTCATGATGCTCACCGCCATGCGTGAGTAATTCCATCGTAGGCTTGCTGGACGGTGATGGGTTGGATGAGATTTACCATGTAATCAAGTTAGTTTTGTTAGGGTTTGATCCCTAGTATCCACTATGTTCTGAGATTGATGTTGCTATGACTTTTCTATGCTTAATGCTTGTCACTAGGGCCCGAGTGCCATGATTTTAGATCTAAACCTATTATGTCATGGACACCTGGATATTTTCCTCGCCCTCGCTTCTACCACGATTTTTTCCGTCATGGACAGCCCAAAGAATGTCATGCAGCTGCGTCTCCAGCCCACCCAGGACGAAAAGCCCATTTTCTATCATGATTTTTTGTTATAGAAGTAGGAGCCCACCACATCTATGATGATACCGGGTTTTGTCACAATTGTCATCACAAAAGTGTCATAAGTATGACAGATTTTTTTTTGTTCGGCCTAAAATGTCACCGATGTGTCTTTTTTTGTAGTGTGCAGCGGTAACTTCATCATCACCGTCACCACGCCATCATGCTGACGAAACTCTCCCTTAGCCTCAACTGGATCAAGAGTACGAGGGACGTCGCCAAGCTGAACGCATGCTGATCGCGGAGGTGCCGTATGTTCGGTGCTAAGATCGGTCGGATCGTGAAGACGTACGACTACATCAACCGCGTTGTCATAACACTTCCACTTTCGGTCTATGAGGGTACGTGGACACACTCTCCCCTCTCATTATTATGCATCACCTAGATAGATCTTGCGTGATCGTAGGAATTTTTTTGAAATTAGCGCGTTCCCCAACAGGAGGACACTAAGGTGTCCTCCCAAAGACCATCTCCTGGCCGGGGAGGGGTGGATGAGACCGTCTAGAAACTGCCCGAGGACAACACCTCAGACGTTGTAGAGCGGGGCACGGTGACCCCCATGACCACCAAGGGTGGGGGGTTTCAACAGTTCGGGCCTCCACCGAACACCATTCAGGAGCATAGCGCGGCTCTGGGTTCGAACCAACATCCCCCTTCGAAAGAGGGGGGAGGAGCAGGAGCTTCATCGGCGGCCTCTGTTAATCCGGAGGCCGCTGATACTATGCGGGAGGCACTAGAACGTGCCTCCATCGTAGAGGAACACCACACCCTTATGGGTGCGGCTATGGAGAAGGTCCAGTCCGCGAAGAGCGGACCGACTGAAGCTTTCCACAGCCTACTGACTGGCTTCGAGGTAAGAGGTGTAATATTCTTCATGAGTATTATGTATGTATATGTGTGAGGAGAAGCCCATGTGTAGACAGTAGCCCCTGAGACTCTGTCTGGATTAGAACAATCCGAGCAGAGGATCATATGGAACTCGACCGTACCAACAAGCGGTTCAATGAAACCCAAGGTATGCGGTATTTCAGTATATCCGAAAATTATATTCGTGTGTAGTCGGTTTAAAACTTACTAAGAATGTTATGAACATACGCGCAGTTGGTGCAGCCGACGTCAAGTCCCTCAAGAGTGCCCTTGCCAAAGCCAGGAAGGAGGCAGAGGCGAGCAAGTTGGCCGCGGACAAAGCAGCCAAGGCTCTAGAGGAAGAGCAAACTACTCGCCAAAAACATGAGGCACATGTGGGGGGAAGTAGAACAAGAGCTCAAGGACGCCATCGCAAGGTGCGAGTCCTTGGAGCAGAAGAGTTCGGAGTAGGCCTTTCAACTCACCAAAGCTCTTGAGAACCTGAAGGAGGCTTGGGTTGATGCCCAGGGTGCTCGCCAGGAGATACAAGAGGCGAAGCAGATTGCGGCTGGTAAGGCCTTTATCACGCAGAGTAGATATAGTAGTAAGAGATATATTTTACTAACTAGAGTTTAGAGTTCTCCTGGCGCCTTTGCTGATCTACCGAGGAGTATTGCGGATGCCGCTGCATTCTTCCAAGCCGAAGAGGGGAGCTCGATGGAGAAGTTGTTCTGGTCGTAGTACCTTGCGCCGGAACTTCCCGTGGCCCTAAGCAGCCATCTGAAGCCGGTGTCCGAGATGCACAGGGTGTCCGGACTAGCCATGATGGATGTTATAGTCCACTTGTGGCCGGACAACTCCATCCCTAATAGTCACTTCGGACTCGTGAAGAGGCTAGTGGGGGCGCTTCCTCGGATCAATGCCCTCAAGCGGTTGTCCTGCATTGAAGGTGCCCGGATGGCCTTTTCCTGTGTCAAGGTGCAGTGGGCAAAAATGAAGGCCACCGAAATTGCTACCACAGGGCCACCTAAAGGCAAAGAGCACCAGCGATCGGAGATGTACTTTGACGAGGTCCTCGAGGGAGCCCATATTGTGGAGGGCCAGTGTTCGAAGGACATCAACTTTGAGTAATTGAGTAAGGTTTGTAAGAGTCATGTAATGAACTCATGGTGTATGATAGCTATGATTATGCTTTATTATTAGTTTATCCTCCTATTTGGGCCGTTTCTGTGTCTGAAAGTTTACCAGTCGTCGGCTTCAGCCCCCACATAAATATTACATGGGTGTTCGGGAATGCAGGACATCACTTAATCCAACGTCTTGGTCCAATGTAGGAGGCATCTTGCGGAGTGAACTAGGAAATCAGACTATGCGGCTGTAGTACTTTCACTTAGCCATAAGAGTCCGGTGGTGGCGCTAAGTACTAGCCCCTCGTTGAATGAATGGCAATCCAGAGTGCGGCGCCTTTGCAACGTGGCTGGTCGAAAACCCAGCCCCTCGTATAATACGACATAAATCGCGAACGACTCATAGTATAACACCAAGTCGCCGGATCGCTGACCCACTCTCGCTCATCATGACAGTCAGTTTTTGGCTTTCTCTACTAAGGTACTTGACTGGACGAACCATAAATACAATCACAGTAGTTCTCCCTTTACTACCTTAGCCAAACTTGCAGAACGTAAGGTGGCGAACACAGGAGGCAGGCAACCCAACTATAGACCAAAGACATGATTCAGAGCTGATGCATACAATGCAATATCTAGGATGCTGAAGAGTTCCCTATGGGTGTTTGGACTACAAGAATTCTGGGGCCAAATACAACCCCTGGTATGAAGACCGTGTCAAGCCACGGCTGTCAGTCGAATGTAAGGAAGAGCGCAGATGACAAGGAAAAAGTCCAAAACCCAATCAAAAAGGTGATAATCATCTATGCCCTTTAAATCTTTATTGATATGTCGATGACACACAATGTCGTTCAATATTAAGGTCATATTACATGCCCAAAGAAAAAAGGAAAGATTTTGCATAAGGGAAAGTCTAACACAGGGCCTAAAAATCATAGTTCGGAAAAAAACTCCAATGATGCCCTGCTGCACATGTGCGCCTTTTCTCCTTAGTAGTGAGTCCTTTGAGAGGAGTATTTGATGGTTCAAAATGTGCCAGCCTTAAAAGGATCTCTTGCGACAACCATCCTGCAAGTAGGGCTCTCGTCGAACCTGCGTTAAAAGGAGAAGGATATATGCGGTCCAATTATGGTCAAACCGTGTAGTGGACCCATTCCTCAATGTGCCTCCGGCGCCGCCCAAGGTATTTTTAATGCGTAATTATGTACGCACGATACCTAAGCCGCGACCTGGTGGGGCGATCAGTGGAGGCGGACCTACTAATCAAGGTTCGGATCTGTTGACTTATCGCTATTATGCGCGGACCGGACTCGTTTGAATACGTCGTTGGCTTTATTGGCCAGTGAACTGTTCAGCTTGATAATGCCGTGATATACGTTGGCTGCAAGGGCCATGGTGTGCTATTTAGTAAGGAGTGAGCGCTCCATATTACCATTGACAGTAATAATGTCACAAGGTCCAGGTATTTTGGGCGACAAGTAAGTGTAGTGCAGGACTGCATTAAAGCAATCGAAAGCAGTTTGTCCGAGCAGTGCATGATTGCCACTACGGAAATGGACAATGTCGAAGATTAACTCATTGCTGCAAAAGTTATCTGGGAGCCGAATACTACCTCCAATGTAATTGAGCCCGTACAACGGGCCTCCACTCCTGGTATCACACCTTTAAAGGTAGTGTTACTATGCTTGATTCGTGATGGGTCGATCCACATCTTACGGATAGTATCTTGATAGATGAGGTAGAGACTGCTTCCTCCGTCCATAAGGACTGTAGTGAGGTGGTATCCATCGATGATTGGACCAAGAACCAGGGCGGCCAAACCCAGTGACGGATACTGGTTGGGTGGTCTCTACGATCAAAGGTGATCGGATAGGCTGACCATGGGTTAAACTTGGGGACGATAGGCTCTACGGCATAGACATCCCGTAGTGCGCGTTTGCGCTCCCTTTTGAGGATATGAGTGACATATATCATGTTCACTATCTTCACCTTAGGGGGAAATTGCTTCTGACCCGCAGTGTTCGGCTGACGGGGCTCATCATCGTCTTCGGTTGGGGCCCTTTTCCCTTATGTTTCGTATTTAACTTGCAGGCCTATTTGAAAACCTAATAGTTCCTCCTGGTATGATTTGTAGGCTTATCAGATGTACCATGAATTTGACAGGGCCTCTTGAGGATTTTGTCTAAGCTGGATGGCATGTCTTTGCTGCCTTTGAAAGGTTTCTTCTGCTGACCGGACTTAGGACCGCTGAATCCGGCATTGACTGCCGTATCATCTGTGTCGTCGTTGTTGTTATTCCGACATTTGTTTTTATTGCGGTGAGGTTTACCATTGTTGTCCCGCACTTCAGAGGTGCCGGGGTTGCCTGAGTTGTTGCTTCTATGAGCCAACCAACTGTCTTCACCGCACAGAAGCAGGTCATGAGTGCCGTTAAGGCTGCCATGGTCTTCAGCTTTTCCTTCCCTAGGTGTCGGGCGAGCCATTTGTCACGGATGCTGTGCTGAAAAGCCGCTAAGGCTTTGGCGTCCGGACAGGCTACAATCTGGTTCTTTTTAGTTAAGAACCGATTCCAAAGCTTGCGAGCTGATTCACCAGGCTACTGGATTATGTGACTCAAGTCATCAGCATCCGGAGGCCGGACATATGTGCCCTGAAAGTTGGCCCTAAAAGCATATTCCAAGTCTTCCCTGGTTCCAATGGAGTTTTCTAGGAGGCTGTTTAGCTAGTGCCATGCTGGGCCTTTCAGCTTTAGAGGAAGATATTTAATGGCATGGAGATCATCTCCTCGAGCCACATGAATGTGGAGAAGAAAATATTCAATCCAGACGGCCAGATCTGTCGTTCCATCGTACTATTTGTTGTTTATGGGTTTAAACCCTTATGTAAATTGATGTTCCATGACCTCATCGGTGAAGCAAAGGGGGTGTGCGGCCCCTCTTATCGTGCAATATCGCGGCGGAGATCGGCTGACATTTGAGTTCGGTTCTGACCCCGAATATAGTAACAATCGTCACGCCGGGCTTCATAGCCATTATCTCGCGCTGGGGCATGGCCCCTTGATCCATAGATTGATCTAGTCTGACTAGCTTTATTGGCTAGATCACGTTGGAACTCATACATGTATCCCGCCGCTGCCGTCTCCCTGCCTCTTCGGTGAGGGGGTGCGGGTTGGTGTTCGACTTGATATGCTATTTTATCTCATCCACGTGGTGGTCGGTCTGGTTGATCTACCTAATTATGTTTCGACGGTATTGGTTCAAGGACTTCATCGTCAAATTGAAGCAGCAGCTTGTGCCTAGGCTAACTTTTGACAGGTCGCTCTTGGTCGTATTCCTCAGCATCCAGGACCTTAGTCCACCTTTCATTCAGTGTGTATTGTTCTTCTTTGAGTTGTTGTTGCTTCTTCTTTCGGCGCCGGGCAGTAGCAATGAGCTGCCGCTCAAATTGTTCTAGGTCGAGGGGTTCTTCTGGGACAATGAAGTCTTCGTCACCAAGGCTAACCTCCTCTTCGGATTCTAGCATGTAGTTGCTGTCCTCCGCATATTCGTTGCCAGCGTGTCCGAGGTTCTGTTCACCCTCTTCCCTTTCATCCTGTTCATACATGGGCTCGATGGGGTATTCGGGATCTTCGACATCGTCTGTAGTGTCGTTGTCTCGGGTGCCGGTATTACTATCCTTCGTCCAACGTGATTGTGAGCAGCGCCGCTGTCGTCGGCGCTTTGGTGGTTTATCGACGGGTTTGTCCTCATCTAGGCTCGGGTTATCCTCGTCGTTCTTCGGAGTGCCCACCATGTACACATCGTAGGTTGAGATGGCCATCCAACACCCCGTAACAGGTGGGACCTGGTTGGTTCAGCGTCGGCATCGTCATCCATGCCATCGATGTATTCGGACGCATATTCCAACATGTCTGTTAAGTCTTCGACAGTGGTTATCAAGTGGGTCGTGGGTGGGGCATAAAATTCCCCGCTCTCAGCCCCCAGTCCGAGCTGGGTACAGTTCGGAGGTAAGGCCTCCGTGATGGCGAGAGACTGCATCGGGAAGTGGGACCGGAAACTGTCGATCCGCCGAGCTGAGTTCGGCATGGGACGCCTGATTGGGCCCGCTGAGTGCAGACCTCGGCGGTTTGGGATGGTTGCCCAGAGCCAAGTCTAAGATTGCATCTGGGTCTTCGATCGGGAGTTCCAAAAGTGGAAGAAGTCCGGCGGGGCTCGTGCTCCCGTCTTCGGACAATAAGACCTGCCCCGGAGCTAAGGCCAAGGTAGGTGTTGATGTCGGCCCCTGGACGGGATCTGACAGGGGATCCAAAGAGTCTTCTCGGTCAGGACACAGAGTGGCGGCCGAGGCCGCGAACCCGTCGAAGACTAGGTCTCCTGGTATGTCAGCGACGTAATTCAGATTTGTGAACCTGGTCTGGTGGCTGGGGCCGTAACTATCGACCTGCTTGCGGCGGCCGGTCGAGTTGGCACGAAGCACAAAGCCACCAAACACAAAAACCTGTCCAGGAAGAAAGGTCTCCCTGGACGCTATGTCATTGCTGACGAAGAGGTGAGCCATCGATCCTTCTGTCGATGATACATTGTAGCTCTCAATGAAAGCACCAATGTCGGTGTCAAAACCGGCAGATCATTGGTATGGGGGCCCAAGTTCTGCATCTGAGGATCAATGGTAACTATGGAGAAGGTACACAGTGTTTACCCAGGTTCGGGCCTTCTTAATGGAGGTAAAACCCTACTCCTGCTTGATTATATTCGAGAGTATACGGGTTACAAGAGTTGATCTACCTCGAGATCGATTCGGCTAACCCTAGATAACTAGCCTTGCAATGTTGTGATCCTACCTCTGATCTAACCCTTCGGTTTGTATAGACACCGGAGGGGCTTAGGGTTGTACAAAGTTGGTTTTACAGAAAGGAATAACATATCCGGACACCTATACTTGCCATCCACGCATGTGAGAGTCCCCATCGGACACGAGAGATAATCTTCTATATTTATCTTGATGGCCCATCAGTCCGGCCCACATCAATAGACCGGACGCCCGATGACCCCCTAGTGCAGGACTCTCACAGCATCCACCTGGCTTTGAAAACCCGCAGTTTCCTAACAAAGTTTTTAGGTTGAAAACGGCTCTCTATTGGATGATGCAAGCCCCTCGAGCTTGGTATGACACCTTGAAGAGGTTTTTGCTCGAAAAAGAGTTCAAGCTAGGATCCGTTGATTCCACTCTTTTCACCCGTGCTATTGATGGTGATCTATTTGTGTGTCAAATTTATGTGGATGATATTATTTTCAGATGTACTAACAATGCTTGTAGTTTGGAGTTCGGGTGAATGATGTCTGAGAAATATCAAATATCTATCATGAGTGAACTTAAGTTCTTTCTCGGACTACAAATACATCGGCAAGACAATGGAATTTTCATAGATCAGGAGAAATATCTGAGATACTATCTAAAGAACTTCAAAATGCAAGATTGCAAACTGAAGGGCTACAAAACTCCAATGCCCACGAATGGTCAGTTGGACGCAGATGGGTATGGTAAAGAATACGATCAAAAAACTTATCGTTTGATGATTGGTTCTTTACTCTATCTATGTGAATCTAGACCTGATATTATATTGAGTGTTTGTATGTTTGCTCATTTTTCAAGCTGCATCGAAAGAACTGCATCACTAAGCGGTCAAGCGCATTCTGATATATTTGGCACAGATTGATCTCAATGGATATTCAGACTCAGATTGGGCAGGTGACTGGGTTGACATGAAACCTACTTCGGGGACATGCCATTTCCTCGGTAGATTTTTTGTATGTTTATCGTCGAGGAAGCAGAATTGTGTGTGTCTCTCTCTCTCTATGGTTGAGACTGAATATATTGCTGTTGGCGCGTGCTGCACTCAATTGTTGTGGATGAAGCAGAATCTGAAGGATTAGGGAATGAAGGTCAAGAAGATCCCTCTATTCTACGATAATGAGAGTGCGATCAAAATTGCACACAATCCTGTGCAACACTCTCGCACCAAGCATATTGCGATCAGACATCATTTCATTCGTGATCATGTTGCTCAAGAGGATATTGTTGTCAATCACATCAACATACAAGACAATCTTGCTGATATCTTCACCAAGCCTCTCGATGAGGAAAGATTCTGTGCGTTATGGTGTGAGCTAACTATCATAGATTTCGCAAACGTGCAGTAAGCTGGACTTGGCACCCGTACCATCACTTCCACATCTTAGAAGAAATAGGTGCACAACACTCGAACAGTTTGAAAATTTCAACAAAGTGAAATTTTCTTTCTGAGCGTGAATACATTAAAGAAGAACTAGACTAACTGGGTGCCATGATAATTATGCGACGTTCGGGGTCATAAAGTTCTTATACGGTGGGTCACGCCAGCACAATTTTCTTTTGTTAAGTTGACTTTCAGTTGAAGGATTTTGTGTTAGTCCCAATGTATTTCACTCATTGCTTTTCTGTCGGGTGTTTGTGTTTCCTTGTCTGAGTGAAATACCTAGGACCCTGTTTTCCCTCTATTCTATCTCTTCCAGTCTATGTTGTTCCGTTATGAATGCTCAAATTTCATCTGACAATGAAACTTTATCTGGTGGCGTTGACCATGTTAAATGTTTGTTCCGAACATTAATTCATTTTACCGAAAGCCATCCAAAATTTGGGGTTTCCCGCCCAAGTTAGGACCATGATCTTTATTTTCTGACGGTTGCCATGTGCTCTTCATCAACTACATGTTTATCTTGTCTGTTGAATCGCAATAGTCCTTTGACTTTGGCCGTCTGATCTGCTTCACAGGTTGTGGTTATTCCTCCTCGCATATAAATACTGCATCGCTATCTTTCCCAAATTCACTTCGCCTCTTTGCCATTGTCCCTTTCCAAACCCTACCGCACTGCTCCACCTTGAGCTCGACGCCGTTGATCATCTTCACCACATTGATGTAGGAAATAGGCTGCCCTAATCATTCCCCGCCGCCTTAGTCATTCCCTGCCGCCGCGGATCATCTTCCTCCCTGCGCTGCCGTAGCTGCTGCACATCACTGAGTTAGGTTATGTGTAGTGCAAACTCGTTCTTCCATTCATCCTATTCGAGTTCATCAGCGGTTGAAATAATTTGTTTTTACCACAATTCTTAGATCTTTATTGATAGGTAACTTGTGCGGATGCGGTCTGTAGAAGTCCCTTGCATCTGAAAATTTTCAGATCTAGGGTTTGTGTTATGTCTTGTGCGAACGGAATGCTTAGCACGTTAACTCATATATTCTTCGAGCCTACTAGTTCGTTCTACACATTTCCTTCATCTGAAATATTTCTCAAAGTCTGCATCTAATTCCTCTTCAGAACATTTTTCTATCTCAAACACTTCACTTGGAGCATTTGTAAACCTATCCAATCTTCCCTCGCATCTATTCTTATTCATAGGTAAATGCAGTCAGTTGAGGATTCGGCTCGACCAGTGATCATGGCTACCGAAGATGATGTTGTTTTGGGCATGACTGATGAATCAAAAGCTCTGAATGCTAAGGTTCCAACAATTGTCCCAACGTCCAATAAGCACAAGAGAACCGAGCAAAATGCCAACGAGCAAGAAAATAATGCTTCGAAGAAGAAGAAGAGTGACAGACAAGCAATGACAAACACAACTGAATATATTTCCGATGATAATTATAACATTGTTCGAGGAGAATCAAAGCAGTAGAGAGATAAGCGTCCGCAATGGATTCAATGACATTGGGTGCACAAACGGTTTAATTATGAATTTGTTCATCCTCAGTTTGCCCAGAACTTTGCATTTCATCCACCATGGGGTGACTGCCGGGAAATTTCTCTCATCAAACCAAGTGATCCCCAGGAGAGACCGCTACCTCCACCAAATGCTCATGAGTATTCTCTTCGCACACCCAAATCTTATCCAGATGAACTTGCTAAGCTTCAATGAAATTCCATCAAGTGGGCTAAGAGGGATGAAAAGAAAATGGCTCGTGAAGAGGAAAACCGTCGCCTTATCAAGGATGATGTAGAGAAGAAAATGGATGAAGGTAAATCTGAAGGTCGCTCTAACACAAGAATGATCGCAATGCTACTGCTTCAAAGCGAAAGGGTACACCAAAGAAGAGAACAGCCAAGTTAGCTGATAATGTTGCCACAAGTGGTTATTTGGATGACGATGATCCTCCACTCACACATGAAGAAGTTGCTGCTGCCTCCAGTGAGCAAGTGAATATCACTACTTCAATAGTGCTGCCTGATCTTCGGGTCCATATGGTTCCTGTTGCACCACCAAAGATGATCACTGCAAGGAAAACTCCACCTACCACTGTCATAATGAAAAGAGCATGTGAATACAACTCCTCATTCAGATGCTATCAATTTGAAAGATTTGGTACTTGATGCTCCTGTAGTACAACAAATCCAGGTGAATGGATCCCCAAGCCTGAATTGAAGAAAATAAAGGTGCCTACTACCGAGCAAAATGCTCCTCAAGCTATTACTCCGAAGGAGAAGGCTACTAAGTCTTCTCCTCCATTGATTCAGCCATTGGCTTCTAAACCTCTTTACAAGAAAGTTCCAGTAGAAACTGCTCCAGTTGTACAGTCTATTGCTCCTCACTACTATACTCATGTGCTCATCCTGGAATAGCTTGATAAGGTCGTGGACTATCCATTCAATGGTGATGTGGCCTCTCTACCTATCCCTCCTGAAGTTATTATACATGCCACTTAAGTTGTTCAATAAATGAGAGAAGATGCAGTTGAGATCAACACTCTTTCTGCTGAACTAAATGACCTTGATGGTCGAATGAAAACTGCCTCTTCAAAATTTGTCATTAAAGCACTCGAAGATTCATACAAGGACATCAATCGTGACATGACTCTGCTCCGCAACAGAAGGCTGTGTTTTCACTCGGACCTCGATGAAATTGTTTTCAAGATCCGTGATGAGCATCAAGCAAAGGTTACTGGCTACAATGATCTCGTCAAAGTCCACATTGATCAAGTTGCTCGGCAAAAGAAGAAGCAAAGAAAGAAGATTGCAAAGAAAAATGGGCCTCATGCTATGATAGAGAAGTCACTAGAATGTCCCGAAGCACAGTCTGAGAAAGAACTATATCTTTGCACTCCCCTTTCAAAGTCTCATATGCTCCTCCCTCGCCAAGGCCAACTAAATCAGTGCATGTGGCCTCCCCTATTCAAGGTGATATTCCTCCCCAGCAAAATATTTTTGAGGAAGGAGAAATCCCTCACTCAGAGCCTCAAGATTCTCCGGCTCATGAAACACCAACTATCTCAGCCACCCCAACTATTCAGCAACAATAGATTCCAGTTGAAGAACCTCAACCTCCTCCAGTGCTTGATTCGGCTTCAGTGCCTAAAGTGACAGAATCTGCTCAAAGGTGTTCTGCCTCTGCAGCTCCCACTATTGTGCCACCCACTCCATCTCACATTAAGTTACCTGTCGACACAACGACAAGAATGCAAGATGTTGGTCCCTCCGAACAAAAATCAGTTTCTGCTTGCTAATACGTCTCCAACATATCTATAATTTTTTATTGTTCCATGCTATTATAGTATCTGTTTTGGATGTTTTATATGCATTAGTGTGCTATTTTATATAATTTTTTGGGCTAACTTATTAACCTAGAGCCCAGTGCTAGTTTCTATTTTTTCCTTGTTTTTGAGTTTTACAGAAAAGGAATACCAAACGGAGTCCAAACGGAATAAAACTTTCACGATGATTTTTCCTGGACCAGAAGGTACACGTAGGACTTGGAGAGGAAGGCAGAAGAGTCCCAAGGGCTCCACAAGCCCTCGGAGTGTGCCCTATGGGGGCGCGCTCCCCTGGATTGTGGGCTCCCCGGGAGTCCTCCAATCCTAATCTTTGGCCTATAAATTCAGAAATATTCCCAAACGACCAGAAGCGTGCACCAAAATACTTTTCTGTCCCCATGAGGTCCCATCTTGGGGCCTTTTTTGGCATCCTACCGGAGGGGGATTTGATCACGGAGGGTTCTACATCAACTCTATTACCCTTCTGATGAAGCATGAGTAGTTTACCACAGACCTACGGGTCGATAGCTAGTATCTAGATGGATTCTTCTCTCTCTTTGATCCTCAATACCATGTTCTCCTCGTTGTTCTTAGAGACCTATCCGATGTAATATTCTTTTGCGGTGTGTGTGTTGAGATCCGATGAATTGTGGATTTATGATAAGTTTGTCTACGAATATCCTTATATGCATCCCTGAATTCTTATATGCATGATTTGATATCTTTGTATTTCTCTTCGAATTATCGGTTTGGTTTGGCCATCTAGATTGGTTCTTCTTGCAATGGGAGAGGTGCTTTGTTTTGGGTTGAATCTTGCGGTGTCCTCACCATTGACAAAGTAGGGTTAGCGAGGCATGTATTGTATTGTTGCCATCAAGGATAAAAATATGGGGTTTTCATCATATTGCTTGAGTTTATTCCCTACATCATGTCATCTTAGTTAAGGCATTACTCCTTTCTTATGAACTTAATACTCTAGATGCATGCTGGATAGCGGTCGATGTTTGGAGTAATAGTAGTAGATGCATGCAGGAGTCAGTCTACTTGACACGAATGTGATGCCTATATTCATAATCCATGCCTTGGATATCGTCATCACTTTGCGCTTTTCTATCAATTGCATGACAGTAATTTGTTCACCCACTATTATTTGCCTTCAAGAGAGAAGCGTCTAGTGAAACCTATGGCCCCCGGGTCTATTTTCCATCATATATTTTCAGATCTATAAACCAAAAAACCCCAAAAATACCTTGCTGCAATTTATTTACTTTTATTTTATTTTACGTTTTAGTAAGATTTTATATCTATCTCTATCAGATCTCATCCTTGCTTGTGCCTTGAAGGGATTGACAACCCCTTTATCGCATTGCTCACATGTGTTTGATTGTTTGTGTAGGTGCATAGATTGGAGAATTGCGTGTATCTCCTACTGGATTGATACCTTGGTTCTTAACTGAGGAAAATACTTATCCCTACATTGCTGCATCACCCTTTCCTTTTCAAGGGAAAGACCAATGCAAGCTCAACCAAGTACCCACCATAAGCTCTCATCTCTTGCATTACATTATTTGCCATTTGCCTCTCATTTTTATCACCCCCACTTCTAAAATGATATCATAAAAACACAAAATGATTTGCCTTTTTATTCTCCCTTCTTCCGTTTGTCTTCTCGTTTGCTTTTTGTTTGCTTGTGTTGTTGATTGCTTGCTTTGTCACGGTGTGTCAAGAAAATACAAAGTTGTGTGACTTATCCACTACTAATGATTTTATTAGTACTCCGATTACTCCCGCCACTAGTGCGGAATCTTATGAAATACTGCCGCTTTGCTGAATCTTTTTATGAAAGATCAATTTTCTAGCCTTCCTAGTGAAGATGCCGCATCCCATCTAAATACTTTCGTTGAGTTGTGTGATATGAAAAATAAAAAAGATTTGGATAATGATACTGTTAAATTGAAGCTATTTCTGTTCACACTACGAGATCGTGCTGAAACTTGGTTTTCATCTTTACCGAAAAATAGTATTGATTCATGGAATAAGGGTAAAGATGCTTTTAGTTCCAAGTATTTTCCTCCCGCTAAGATCATATCCCTTAGGCACGATATAATGAATTTTCAGCAACTTGATCATGAATATGTTGCACAATCTTGGGAGAGGATGAAATTGATGATAAGAAATTACCCTACTCATGGTTTAAGTTTATGGATGATCATGCAATTTTTTATGCCGGATTGAATTTTGCATCTAGAGATCTTTTAAATTCGGCCGCGGGAGGTAATTTTATGAAAATCACATTAGGAGAAGCTACTAAACTCCAAGATAATATTATGGCTAATTACTCTCAACGGCATATCAAAAGATCTTCTACTAGTAAAAAAGTGCATGTGATTGAAGAAATTAATACTTTGAGTGGAAAGATGGATGAACTTGTGAAATTGTTTGCTAGTAAGAGTGCTCCTATTGATCCTAATTATACACCTTTGTCTACTTTGAATTGAGAACAATAATGAATCTATGGATGTCAATTTTGTTGGTAGGAATAATTTTGGTAATAATGTGTATAGACGAAATTTCAACCCTAGGCCATTTCCTAGTAATTACACCAATAATTATGGTAATTACTACAACAATTCTTATGCAAATTATAATAATATGCCCTCTGATCTTGAGAACCATATTAAATAATTTATTAATTTGCGAAAAGTTTCCAATGCTATCGTTGAAGAAAAACTGCTCAAGATTGATGATTTGGCTACGAACGTTGATAGAATTTCTCTTGAGATTGATTCTTTGAAAAATAGATCAATGCCACCAAAGCATGATATTAATGAATCTATTAAGGCTATTAAAATTTCTATTGATAAGTGCAAAGAAAGAACCGCTACGATGTGTGCTAAGCAAGATTGGTTTGTTAAAGCGTGTTCTTCGATTCCTTGGGATAATATTGACGAATATCTTAAAGTGATTGGTGTGACTCCCATTGAATCTTTGTTTTCTAATGCAAATCTTGATAAAGATGGGACTGGAGATGAGTTAAATTTAGCTAGAAGGCGTCCCAATGATATGGAGTTTATACATCTTAATGCAAAAATTGATAAAAGTGGGATTGAAGAGGTCAAAACTTTAAGTAGCGATAAACCCACTCTTTTAGATTTCAAGGATTTTAATTATGATAATTGTTCTTTCATAGATTGTATTTTCTTGTTGCAATCCATGTTGAATTCTCCTCATGCTTATAATCATAATAAAGGTTTTACTAAACATATCGTTGACGCTATGATGAAATTTTTTGAAGAAAAACTTGAGCTGGAAGTTTCTATCCCTAGAAAACTTTATTATGAGTGGGAACCTACTATTAATATTAAAATTAAAGATTATGAGTGTCATGCTTTTTGTTATTTGGGTGCTAGCGTTTCAACAATTCCAAAAACTTTATGTGATGTGCTAGGCTTCCGTGAATTTGATGATTGTTCTTTAAATTTGCATGTCGCGGATTCCACTATTAAGAAACCTATGGGAAGAATTAATGATATTCTTATTGTTGCAAATAGGAATTATGTGCCCATAGATTTTATTGTGCTTGATATACATTGCAATCCTACATGTCCTATTATTCTTGGTAGACATTTCCTTAGAACGATTGGTGCAATTATTGATATGAAAGAAGAAAACATTAGATTTCAATTTCCGTTAAAGAAGGTGTGACGCTCGGATAATTAGGCTACAGTAATTCCATGTTAATGACGCCTCATCACCACGGTTACTGTTGTTAAACTTACGTTGATCCGAAACTGATTCAAAATTCAAGTTTGAGTTAAAGGCAAACCACAAAAGTTTTCAAACAATAGAACTAAAATGTTCTAAATTTGTCAAATAATTCATAGGAAATTATGGTGGAGAAACCACACTGTTATAGTATGTCTAGATGCACTAAGATAATAGAAACAACATCAAAAAACAATTATTTAAATACCTTTTGAAATTAATAAAATATCAAACTAAATTATTTGAGGACTAGACTTTTTGTGATAGTGGACTAAGTTGAAATAATAATTTAGATGCTAAGTGTATATTTTATAAAAATAAAAATAATAGGAAACAAAAATAAAACATGAAAGAATATGGAAAAATAAATCAAAAGAAAATGTTGCAAAGAAAACAAAAAAAGAGAAAAGAAAATGGAAACAGCCCACCCTAGTCCCACTGGGCTTTGGCCCACTACTCCTTGCCAGCCCACCTAACCCCCTCATCCCTAACCTCTCACTACAGTAGGAGGCAGGGTAATCGTGCCGGACATCCCACGGCCATGGGCACGTGCCAGCCATCCGCCACATCCCCGACGACCCACAAGACCCCCCCCCCCCCCCTGCGACCACTCTGCTAACCCTAGTGCCCCATTCCCCTCGCTCGCCCCTCCCCCTCTCAGATTTGCTCGCGCCCGAGACACAACCGTTGCCAGCTCGTTGATCCCGCGACCGCTGACCTCCTCTTGTCGTGCCAAGGCGTCTAGGAGCTGTGCCACCTTCCCCTACTTCGACTACGAGCATCGGCTCAAGCTAGGAGGCCCAACCAGTCGCCATCGGGCGTCTTCCCCGTGTCCGGTCGCCACTTCCTCGTCCCGGATCTCAACCCTCAGCGCTCCCCCGGCCTCCCGAGCACGTCATCGAGGACGCTATGAGGCCCTCGTCCGATTTCCCTTTGTTCCAGTCTACTTTATCGTCGTTTGGCGGCGCTACTATCGCGCCTGCGCTCGCTGTGCCCAACCTGCGCTTTGGTTTCCCTTGGCTTCGGCTTGCCCCGCAAGCCACGCCACGGCCACATCCACCAGCGTGCCTGCCCGCGCGTCGGCCGGTCGCCGTGCCCCTGCCCCGCATAGCACCGCTGCCTCCCATGCCTTGCGTTAGCGCGCCCGCAGCTGCTGCTCCTGGCCACTTGCACTCCTGTTGCTCGTGCCACTTCTGCCTGCTGCTTGCTGCTGCCACTACCGCTGGTCGCTGCTGCTTTATGTTCCTGCTGCTACTGCGTGCGGCTATTGCTATCACTGCTCTGTTGCTGGTGCATGCAATCGTCGGCTGCTACAACTACTTGCCATGGCCAAGGCCAAGGACATGGCCAAGTGTGTGCGTGCTGTTTATGTGCGTACGTGTGTGTTAGGTCCGACCCAGTTAGTACTGCTAATTAACGTTAGTTGGATTAATTAGTGGTTAGGTTATCTTAATGGCCCACTGACACGCGGGTCCCATTTAGTTAACAGTCTAAAAAACCTAAATACAACCACCCTCCATGACACGCGGGACCCACTGCACAATTCACCCTTTGACCAGTCAGATGTTGACTGGGTCAACTCAATCAACATGCCTCACATGTGAGCCTCTGTAGACCCTGTTGTGTACACTTTAGTGTGTGCACAAAGCATTTGACTATCAATTTTAATTTAATAATAACTCCAGAATTTTGGAATATCTATTAAAATTTTGAAAATTATATAAAATAAATCGTACCTCGGATGAAAATACATTGAACATGAAAGTTGCTCCAAATTTTGAGACGAATCTGAATACACAGTCCGTTCGTCCACCACGCGTCCCTAGTATAGCAAACATGCAACCATCCCCCTTCGTTTCATCTGTACGAAAATACCAAACGCTGGGAAAACATTATCGGACGTTTCCCCCCTTCCCCTTATCCAGTAGCACTTAGTATTGCATTAGGACACACGTAGCACTGCTTATTTCCATGTCTTGTATCTTTCATTGTATTAATTGTTTCTTCCCCCTCTTCTCTCTGGTAGACTTCGAGACCGACGTCGCTGCTACCCAGTACGATTATGGTCTTGACGACCCCTTCTTCTCGACCGAGCTTACAAGCAAGCAAACCCCCTTCGATCAATGAGATATTGCCCACTCTCTTCTCTCTTGTTCCTGCATTAAGTTTGCTACTGTTGTTGATTCAATAGCTCCTACTCTGTTGCATAGCTTGTCATGGTTGCTACAATTGTTGATACCTTTACCTACTATTCTAATGCATAGTATAGGTTGCTAGTATTACATCAGTGGCCCTACACTCTTGTCCGTCTGCCATTCTATACTACTGGGTCGTGATCACTCGAGAGGTGATCACGGTTATATACTATACTATTACATACTTATGTTGATGATTCAGAGATGGGGGCTGAAGGGGCAGGTGGTTCCACCTAGGTAGTGGTGGCCATGGGTTCCTGATAGCCCCCTGATTGTTACTTGTGGCAGAGCGATAGGGTAGGTTACCACCACCTAGGAGACAGGTGGGCCTGGTCCCTGGTCGGCGTCCACGGTTACTTCAAAATAACACGCTTAACGAGATCTTGGTATTAGATCTGAGTCTGGCTACGAGCCTATACGCACTAACCAACTACACAGGAACAGTTATGGGCTCTCAATGTCGTGGTATCAGTCGAAGACTTCTGGACGTCATCGGTTGAGTGGCGCGCGCCGGATTGGACTGGAACGCCTTCTCTTGTATTAGGGAGGCTAGATCTACTTTCGGCCGCCCTCACAACCTGCAGGAGTGCAATGGGCGATGGGCCTAGACCCCTGCGTGCTTAGGATATAGACCAGCGTGCTGACCTCTCTATTGAGTCTAGGTAGGGCTGCGACATGTTGATCTTCCGAGGACGAACATGAGCCAGGAAAGTGTGCCCGACTAGAGGGATCGAGTGTGTTGGGTAATGTGGTGCACCCCTGCAGGGAAGTTTATCTATTCGAATAGCCGTGTCCCTCGGTAAAAGGACGACCCGAAGTTGTACTTCGACCGTATGACAACTAAACCCTGATACTTAATAAAAGAAACCTCTTACAAGTTCCAGATACTACCCTGTGATCGCTTTCCCACAGGGCGATGAGGGGAGGATCGTCGGATAGGATTATGCTATGTGATGTTACTTGATGCTGCACTTGCTAGTATCTTCTACATGCTTCAAGATGGAAACTGCAAGAAGCGTGGTCTTTGATAGGCCTAGCTATCCCCCTCTTATTCTGGCATTCTGCAGTTCAGTCCATAGATACTACCCATTTCATTGATACCAATGCATATGTAGTGTAGATCCTTGCTTGCGAGTAATTTGGATGAGTACTCACGTTTGCTTTGCTCCCCCCTTTCCCCCTTTTCCCTTCTTCTCGGATGTCGCAAACATATGTTGGAGTCCAGGAGCTAGAGGATCTCGAGGATGTTTCTACGTGGAGTTCGGCTTCGAGGAGTAGTTAGGAGGTCCCAGGCAGGAGGCCTTTCCTTTTCAATCGTTGCTACTTTTGTGCTAGCCTTCTTAAGGCAATCATGTTTAACTTATGCCTGTACTCAGATATTAATGCTTCCGCTGACTCTTGTGTATTCGAGCTTATGTATTCGAGCCCTCGAGGGCCCCTGGCTTGTAATATAAAGCTTGTATTATTTTAATTTGTGTCTAGAGTTCTGTTGTGATATCTTTGCGTGAGTCCCTAATCTTGATCCTACACATTTACGTGTATGCTTAGTGTACGATTGAATCAGGGGCGTCACAAGTTGGTATTAGAGCGGACTGCCTGTAGGAATCCCCCTTCCACACTCCTTGGCCGAAGTCGAGTCTAGTCATTGCAACACTTTTACTAACATGGTTGTGTGGCTTACAGACCCATTGAGGGAGTCCTGGACTAAGGGGTCCTAGGGCGTCCGGTCTATTCAATATGGGCCGGACTGATTGGCTATCGAGATAAAGGAAGAAGCCCACCTCCCATGTCTGGTTGGGACTCCTATATGCGTGTACGGCAAGATTAAGTGTCCTTATATACTGTTTCTTTTCCTGTAAACCGACTCTGTACAATCCTAGGCCCCTCCGGTGTCTATATAAACAGGAGGGCTTAGACCGGAGAAAAGGATCATAACATTGATAGGCTAGACAGTCTAGGGTTTAGTCATTATGATCTCGAGCTAGATCAACTCTTGTAACCCCTATATTCATCGAATATAATCAAGCAGGAAGTAGGGTTTTACCTCCTTTAAGAGGGCCCAAACCTTGGTAAACATTGTGTCCCTTTGTCCATCTTTACCATCGATCCTAGACATACAGCTTGGGCCCCCTACCCAAGATCTTTTTGTTTTGACACCGACATTGGTGCTTTCGTTGAGAGCTCCGCTGTGTTGTCAACAGAAGGATTAATGGCACACCTCTTCATCAACAATGATACTTTGTCCAGGGAGACTTTCCTCCCCGGACATGTCTTTGTGTTCAGCGGCTTTGTGCTGCCTGCCAACTCGACCGGCCGCCTCGAGGAGATCGACAGCTACACCCCTGGTCATCAGATCAGGTTCGGGAACTTGAACTATGTCGCTGATATCCTTGGAGATCTAACCTTTGAGGGACTCATGGCATCGACTGCTGATCCCCACCCTCATAAAGAGGGTCTTTTGGATCCGCTGTCAGATCCCATCGAGGGGCCAATGCTCACACGTGCCTCGGCCCTAGATCTAGGGCAGATCACGTTTTCGACGATGGGAGGATCAACCCCGCCGGACTCTCTCCTATCATGGAACTCTCAGCCGGAGACCCAGATGCGATCACGCTGTTGGTAGACACGGAATCAAACGGGACTCTCCCGGTCATCGGAGAGCCGTGCTCGCCTCTGGAGATAAATCCGGATCACTAAGGTCTGCACCTCCAGACTCAATCAAGTGTCCGACCCCGCAGATTCGTAGACTCCCATCCAACTTTCGCTTTTAGACGAAGCTTTGGGCTTAATGCAATCCATCGCCATTACGGAAGCTTCGCCTTCAAACTACACCCAGCACAGGCTGGGGGCTGAGGTCGGGGATTTTCACACACCACCCACCACCCACTTAGTAGCCACTATCAAGGATTTAACCGACATGCTAGACTATGCTTCCGAAGACATTGACGGTATGGACGGTGATGTCGACGTTGAGCAAAGCCAAAACCGCCTACTACAGGGCATTAGACGGCCACTTCGACCTGTGATGTATAAATTGTGGACACTCCTGAGGAAAAAGATGATGATGGCAACGACAAGCCCGTCGATGAACCACCAAAGCGTCGGCGTCAGCGGCGCCGCTCACGATCGTGTCAGGCAAAGGATAGCACTACCGGCACCAGAGACAATGAAACACCGAACAACACCGAAGATCACCCCGTCGAGCCCACGTCCGAATAGGACGAGAGGGAGGAGGATCAATACAACCCCGAACACGCCGATCACGAGGACTTGCAGGACAACAATTACTTGCCTCTCTATGAAGAGGATGTGAGCCTCGGTGTTGAAGATTTCATCGTCCCAGAGGAACCCCTCGAACAAGAATGCTTCAAGCGACAACTCATCGCCACTGCACGGAGCCTCGAAAAGAAACAGCAGCAGCTTCAGGCCGAAGAGGACATGCTCAACGATATATGGACCAAGGTCCTTGCCGCTGAAGTGTACGGCCTTGAGCGACCAGTAAAGTGTTACCCTGAGCGCAGGCTGTTTCCACAATTCGATGATGAATCCCTCGAGCCAATTTCTTCGAAGTACAACTATGATGATCAACCATATCGACCACCATGTGGACGGGACAAAATGGCCTATCAGGCCGAACACCAGCCCGCACCACCTCGCGGTAGAGGCAGGGAGATAGCGGCGCCGGACTACACTTATGACCTACGTCAGGACCTGGCAAATAAATTCGGGTAGACAAGATCGATATATGGATCCAGAGGACGTGCTCCGGCAGGAGATGACGGCCACCAAACCCGGCGCATCAACATTATCAAGTTCGAGGTCAACACCGAATAATGATGTCATCTGAATTACGTCGCGATGTAGCCAAATATAGAGGTGTCGCACACCCTATGTGCTTCACTGACGAAGTAATGCAATGCACATTTCTGGAAGGGTTCAAACCCGTAAACAACGAACAATACGATGGAACAACAGACCCTGCCGTCTGGAATTGGGACTTTCTTCCCCACATACACATGGCTCGTGGAGATGATCTCCACACCATTAAATATCTCTCCTTGGAATTGAAGGAACCAGCACAACATTGGTTGAACAACCTCCCAGAGAGCTCCATAGGGAGCTGGTAAGATTTAGAAGATGCTTTCATAGACAACTTACTGGGAACCCATGTCCGGCCTCCGGATGCCAATGACCTAAGTCACATCATCCAGAAACCCGGAGAGTCAGCCCGCAAACTTTGGAATCGATTCTTCATTAAAAAAACCAAATCGTGGATTGTACAGATGCCGAAGCCTTAGCGGTGTTCAAACACAACGTCCATGATGAATGGCTTGCCCGGCTGTCGGTGTTCTGGGAACGGGGGTCCCCAGACTTGCCTGCCTACGGCCTGCGGCGTGGCTCAATCGGTGGCCCAGTACGGCCCGTCTTCACCAACCAAACACTCAAGACCCTCACAGGGGCCAAGTCTCGCGAAGCGGACGACACAAGGTCTCCTCAGGAGTGGCCTCACCAGGTAGGCTCGTGAGGAGGCGGAGAGATCAAGGCAAGGGGTACCTCGAAAGGTTCCCATGACGCAAGCCATGACGATCAAGACCAGGGGGCGCCGGGCGGGCGCTAGCCCGCGCAATGTCCTCGGTTCCTGTTTGGTGCAAAGGGGGCAAGCATAGGCATGGGGTACCAAGGCATCAGGCAAAGGTTTCCATATCGGTGCAACAAGACCAAGACCAGCAGGACGGCAGGACGGAGGTCACCGTGGAGCCCAAGACGGCGTCATCACCCGCAGCTTTGGCAGGCGAAGACCACCTTTAGTCAGGATAGCTTGTACTAGCTCTCCCCTTTCGAAATGGCCGTTGTTGATCCCTTCCCGCTCAATATTTGGGAAGAGGACCAGGGCCTCTATAAATAGAGCTAGCCACCACGGTAGGAGGGCATCTCATCCAGAGACAGATCGAACCCTACCCAAGTAAGACACCACACTAGCCAAGAACACCTCTCCTCGCGAGGCTGTTCTTCCCCTGTACTGTTCATCATCAGCCTAAGAGGCAATCCGCCACCACACACAGGAGTAGGGTATTACACCACAACGGTGGCCCGAACCTGTATAAATCTTGTGTCTCTTGTGTTGTTCATTGATCTAGCTTAGGGATCGCGGCGATGCTGAGAGCGAGATTCGGTAGGAGGAGATCTTCGTGCGCACCCCAGTGTTCGAACCTTAAGGGTTTTGCCGGAACCCGATATCTGACATTTGGCGCGCCAGGTAGGGGTGTGCCGGAATCTTCCTTCCACTGATCTGCGTCCCATCGCTTTGTCGCATCCATGTCGGATGCCCGTCGAGCCCGCACCGAGCGTCGGGCTGCCCTCGCCGGTCGCGTCGCCCAGACGGCTCCTGTCGGCGGGCCTCCTCGTTGTTCTCCGTCCCCTGCCCGACAACGCCGCTATCGGTTCGGCGGGGAACGAGCAGCAAGCATCTTCGCTGCATCCCTCGGTACGGCGGGAAGGCCGCTAAGGGAGTCCTGGACTAGGGGGTGTCCGGATAGCCGGACTATCATTATCTGCCGAACTCCAAGACTACGAAGATACAAGATTGAAGACTCCGTCCCGTGTCTGGATGGGACTTTCCTTGGCGTGGAAGGCAAGCTTGGCAATACGGATATGTAGATCTCCTACCATTGTAACCGACTCTGTGTAACCCTAGCCTCCTCCGGTGTCTATATAAACCGGAGGGCTTTAGTCCGTAGGACAACATACATTACAACAATCATACCATAGGCTAGCTTCTAGGGTTTAGCCTCCTTGATCTCGTGGTAGATCCACTCTTGTACTACCCATATCATCAATATTAATCAAGCAGGACGTAGGGTTTTACCTCCATCGAGAGGGCCCGAACCTGGGTAAAACATCGTGTCCCTCGTCTCTTGTTACCATCCGCCTAGACGCACAGTTCGGGACCCCCTACACGAGATCCGCCGGTTTTGACACCGACATTGGTGCTTTCATTGAGAGTACCTCTGTGTCGTCACCGATAGGCTTGATGGCATCTTCAACCAACAACGCTGTCCAGGGCGAGACTTTTCTCCCAGGACAGATCTTCGTATTCGGCGGCTTCGCACTGTGGGCCAATTCACTTCGCCATCTGGAGCAGATCAAAAGCTATGCCCCTGGCCGTCAGGTCAGATTTGGAAGCTTAAACTTCACAGCCGATGTCCGCGGAGACTTGATCTTCGACGGACTCGATCCACAGCCAAGCGCGCCGCACTGTAACGATGGGCATGATCTCGCTCTGCCACCGAACAGTGCCTTGGGGGTCGCACACGGGTCCGCTTCGGCCATTAGCCCGGACCCGATCGCCCATATCGAGGGCCGGTGGATAGACGCCGCCCTGGGGGCTCCAACATCCACGGCGATGGAGCCGAACACTAATCTTGTCCCCTGCGAAACTCGTGATTCCAAGGCGCCGGACTCCTCGCCGGACTCCGAACCTCCCGTGCCCCTACCAATCGATCCGGATTGGGCGCCGGTTATGGAATTCACCGCCGCGGACATCTTCCAATACTCGCCTTTTGGCGATATCTTGAATTCACTAAAACACCTCTCGTTATCAGGAGAGTCCTGGCCGGATTATGGCCGGGATGGTTGGGGTACGGACGACGAAGAAATTCAGAACCCACCCACCACCCACTTTGTAGCCACTGTCGACGATCTAACTGACATGCTCGACTACGACTGCGAAGACATCGACGCCATGGACGACGATGCCGGAGACGAACAGGAACCAGCGCCTACAGGGCACTGGAAGACCACCTCGTCATATGACATATACATGGTGGACACCCCAAAAGACGGGGATGGCGAAGAAACAGCGGAGGCAGACTCTTAAAAGAAGCAGCCCAAACGCCGGCGTCAGCGGCGCCGCTCTAAATCTCGCCACAGCAAGAATGGAGATTCCGGCACAGGAGATAATAATACTCTAGAGAGTGCCGAAGACAATCCCCTCCAGCAAGACTCAGCACAGGAGGACGCAGAAGCAAGCCCTCATGAGGGGGCGGCAGACGAAGATGTTGAGGATCATAACTATATGCCTCCCTCCGAAGACGAAGCAAGCCTCAACGATGACGAATTCGTCGTACCCGAGGATCCCGTCGAACAAGAGCGCTTCAAGCGCAGGCTTATCGCCACAGCAAACAACCTAAAGAAAAAGCAGCAACAGCTTCAAGCTGATCAGGACCTGCTGGCCGTTCGATGGACCGAGGTCCTCGCGGCCGAAGAGTATAAACTCGAACGTCCCTCCAAAAGTTAGCCAAGACGCAAGCTGCTTCCCCGATTAGAGGAGGAAGCATACACACCCCCATCACCAGCGCACGATATGGCTGGCCGACCCCCCCGTGGTCGTGATAGAGAGGCATCCAGGCCCCCAGCCAAGACCGTACCCTGGCATCGCTCCAAAAGTAGGAAGCAAAGAGGGAACGCGCCGGACTTGCGAGACATATTGGAGGACAAGGCAAGGCAATCCAGATCCATCTACGGATCACATGGGCGCCCTACGACCCACGACGAATACCGTCGCGCCGGATACAATAACCCCGGCTGGGCCGAACACAGCAGACAGCGCTCTCTCGAGCTGCGTCGCGATATCGCTCAATACAGAGGCGCCGCACACCCGCTATGCTTCACTGACGAAGTAATGGATCATCAGATCCCCGAAGGGTTTAAACCCGTAAACATCGAATCTTACGATGGCACAACAGACCCCACGGTTTGGATCGAAGACTATCTTCTCCACATCCATATGGCCCGCGGCGACGATCTCCACGCCATCAAGTTCCTCCCACTCAAGCTTAAAGGACCAGCTCGGCATTGGCTTAACAGCTTGCCCGCAGAGTCAATTGGGTGTTGGGAAGACCTGGAGGCCGCATTCCTTGATAACTTCCAAGGCACATACGTGCGACCACCAGACGCCGATGACCTAAGCCACATCATTCAGCAGCCAGACGAATCGGCCAGACAATTCTGGACACGGTTCTTGACAAAGAAAAATCAAATCGTCGATTGTCCGGATGCAGAGGCCCTTGCAGCCTTCAAACATAACATCCGGGACGAATGGCTAGCCCGGCACCTGGGGCAGGAAAAGCCGAAATCCATGGCAGCCCTCACATCGTTAATGACCCGCTTTTGCGCGGGAGAGGATAGCTGGCTAGCCCGCAGCAACAATTTCCGTAAAAATTCTGGCAGTCCGGATACTAAGGACAACAATGGCAGGTCACGTCGAAACAAAAACAAGCGCCGCATTAACGGCGACGATAAGGAGGATACGACAGTCAACGCCGGATTCCGAGGCTCTAAACCCGGTCAGCGGAAGAAGCCATTCAAAAGAACCACTCCGGGTCCGTCCAATCTGGACCGAATACTCGACTGCTTATGTCAGATACATGGCACCTCTGAAAAGCCAGCTAACCACACTAATAGAGACTGCTGGGTGTTCAAGCAGGCCAGCAAGTTAATTGCCGAAAACAATAACAAGGGGCTAAACAGCGACGACGAGGAAGATACCCGATCGCCGAACAACAGAGGACAGAAGGGTTTTCCCCCACAAGTGCGGACGGTGAATATGATATACGTGACCCATATACCCAAGAGGGAGAGGAAACGCGCACTAAGGGACGTCTACGCGATGGAGCCAGTCGCCCCAAAGTTCAACCCATGGTCCTCTTGTCCGATCACTTTCGATCGAAGAGACCATCCGACCAGCATACGCCATGGCAGATTCACCGCATTGGTTCTAGACCCAATCGTCGATGGGTTCCACCTCACGAGAGTCCTGATGGATGGCGGCAGCATCCTGAACCTGCTTTATCAGGATATAGTGCGCAAAATGGGCATAGACCCATCAAGGATTAAACCTACAAAGACAACCTTTAAAGGTGTCATACCAGGAGTGGAAGCCAACTGTACAGGCTCAATCACACTGGAAGTGGTCTTCGGATCCCCGGATAATTTCCGGAGTGAAGAGTTAATCTTCCACATAGTCCCGTTTCGCAGCAGCTATCATGCTCTGCTCGGACGAACCGCGTTTGCCAAATTCAACGCGGTGCCGCACTATGCATACCTAAAGCTCAAGACGCCAGGCCCTCGTGGAGTCATCACGGTCAATGGGAATACGGAACGCTCCCTCTGAACGGAGGAACATACAGCGGCTCTCGCGGCAGAAGTACAGAGCAGCCTTCTAAGGCAATTCTCGAGTCCGGCCGTTAAACGGCCGGATACAGCAAAGCGCGCCCGGAGCAATGCCAACCAAGACCACCTGGTGCGATCAGAGCACGCGTAGCAATGCAGTCCCAACCCTCGCCCGCGCATGATCGCAAGAATAACACTCCGCGTACATCATTACGCTTTGGAGATACCATGGGCACAGGGGAGGGGGCACGATCGCAACGGACCCAGAGTGCGGTTCGATCACACCGGGGGCTCGCAAATGTGCCCCCCTCTTTTTTTTTATTATTTTTCTTCTTTTATGTACACGGGACTCTGTTAACCAGAAGCCCTGTCCGGCGGCGAACCTGCCAAACTCATGATGCAACAGTCAGGGATTAAAGAAGGCCACGACGAACACTCAGGTGGTCTCAATTACGAGCATTAAATTCGATTATATACACCAAGTCCGCAGCTCATCCCTGGAGGGGGACACGTTTACCTAGTCCAAATCCCTTGCTTACCGCACTATTTGTATCAGTCCGCTCTACTAGCAGACTTTCTTTCATAAATAATGCAGCAACTTTTTGATCACAATTGCATTACCTTTTATATATATGCTCATTATATGACATCTTGCACCCGTATATTTTGGTACAGCCTAATACACCGGGGGCTTATGTTCCCCATTCTACGGTGTGATAAGTCCGAACACTTTCACAAGTGCGGCACCCCGAACTTATAGCATTATATGAATCGGCTCCGAATCATGTCTTGGGTCAATAGTTGGGTTTGCCCGGCTCCCACGTTTTGGTGCCTTACGTTCCGTTCCGTCGGCTAAGGTGGCACTGGGAGAACCACTGCGATTGCGCCCCGGTTGAGCCGGGCGAGCGCCTCAGTGGAGAAAGCTAAAACTGACTGGCATGATAAGGCGAGAGACTGGTCGCTGTTCAAGAGGTTTTTTCGGGTCCTTAAAGACTCACACCACTTCGAGCGAAGTTCCGGACAATGTCCGATGAAGGCATGGATAGCGCCCTGGATTCGGTCTTCCGAATACCAGGGGCTTCGCCGAAATTTAAAATTATAGAATTCTATGGCTAAGTGAGAGTGTTCAAGCATTATAAGTCCGGTTGCCTTGTTCGTTGTGTTGAGCGTCTCCCTCGATGGACCCAACAATGGGAACAAGAGTGCTCAAGGTTATCCCGAACACCCCAGCACTCGCGGCTTGGGGGCCGAAGCCAACGACTTGCCATCTCTCAGATTTTATAAACGGCCGCACAGAAAGTAATATTTTAAATAAAACAAGCGTTGCTTAAACGCGCACATGAACAAAGTTTCAAGCGCGCAAGATAATACATAGCAAATTCATTGAAAGATTACATTTCAGGGGCACTCATCCGCAATATTGCGGGCTCCCTTCAGGACAGTTTTATAATACATCTCGGGCGTGCGATACTCCTTGCCCGGCGGCGGTGGGTCCGTGAGAAGCTTCTCCGCATCCAACCTGCCCCATTGCACCTTTGTGCGGGCAAGAGCCCGACGAGCGCCTTCAATACAGGCGGAGCGCTTAATTACATCCACCCAGGGGCATGCATCCACCAGCCGCCGCACGAGGCCAAAGTAGCTCCCAGGCATGACCTGTCCAGGCCACAGCCGGGCTATGAGGCCCTTCATGGCCTCTTCAACTACCTTGTGTAGTTCGCCCAGCTGCTTCAGCTGGTCGCTTGGGGGCACTGGGTGTCCGGCCTCAGCATACTGAGACCAGAAGACTTTTTCCGTCGAGCTCCCCTCCTCGCCACGATAGAATGCGGCGGCATCGGATGCACTACGCGGCAGATCTGCAAACGCCCCTGGAGAGCTCCGAATGCGGGTAAGTATAAGGTAATTTACATTAACATGCTTGCTCTGCATGAAAAATGCCTTACCCGCCGCTATTTTCTTTATATCTTCAACCTCCTGAAGGGCCTTACGGGCCTCGGCCTTGGCGGACTTGGCACTTTTGAGAGCCGAGGCAAGCTCGGACTCTCGAGTCTTGGAGTCACGCTCCAAACTCTCATGCTTTTTCATGAGAGCCTGGAGCTCTTGCCGAACTTCCGCCACCTATGCATCTTGCTTTTCTCGCTCAGCCCGTCCCGCGGCCGCACTGTGTTCGGCCGCGGACACATCATCCTTCAGTGCTGCCACCTCATTAGTGGCCCCTGCAATACACATATTATCCTTGTTAATTTTATTGCAACCGAAATCCTTTTCTGTAAGGTACCTATTCAAAGTGGTGTTACTCACCTTCTTTTTCCTCGAGCTGCTTCTTCGCATGGCCGAGCTCTTGCTCGGACCGCTCGAGATCCTGCTTTAACTTATCGACCTCCGCCGTTAATGCGGCAGAGGCCAGCAGCGCAGCCTGCAAACCCATATTGACATATTTTTAGCAACCCTGCGAATATCTTGTTAGATCCTCAGTCCGACATTTCTTTCCGAACACCGAACTGAGCATCAGGGGCTACTTTCTATGTGGTATTACATTACATAATTTTAACTTCTTACCTCAAAGCCTGTTAAAAGGCTGCTACAGGCTTCGGTCAGCCCGCTTTTGGCGAGCTGAACCTTTTGAATCACCGCACTCATGATAGTGCGGTGTTCTTCCTCAATGGAAGCGCCTTTAAGCGCCTCCAGCAAGTTATCTGGCGCCTCCGGTTGGATGGAGGCCGCCGGTGTCACGGTCTTGCCCTTCTTTCGAAGGGGCCGCTTGCCAGACTCTGGAACCATTGCGGGTTCCGATGTAGAGTCCGGCGCAAAGTCCGGGAGGTCGCCTGACGGCGCCTCCGGGGCCTCCTCCTAATGGGTCCCTGTCTAGGACCCCACCTCGGCGTCCTCGTCGGTGCGTGGGGTGGAGGCGGTCGGAAGTGAATTCACATCCGACGAGGCCAACGACCCGCTCGATGAGTCGGGGAGATCGTCATCGGCCGGACTACGGACAGAATGCGGCATTAGAAGGACACTATGTGACGTAAAAGATATGCATATAAAGGATCCGGGTACTTACGATCTTGCCGGACGCCTGGCCCTTGGAGGCCACTCATCCTCGCCAACGCTGGTGTTGGCGAAACTGTCCGGGGGGATAGTTCTCCCCCTCTTGGACCCTTCGGCCTCCCCGATTGGGGAAGCCTTCCTCTTCTTCTCTCCCTCCTCCGGGAGGGAATACTCCTCCTCTTCGTCTTCGGGGGAGGAGTACGCGTCGTCGTCAGACGCCTGATTGCGGGAACTCTTTCGAGTCCCCGTGGCCACCTTCTTGGCCTTCTTCTCCGGCACCACGTGCGGTGCCGGAACCAGCAGCCCTACTAAGCGGGCATCCACTGGATCTTCTGGCATGGGAGCTGGGCTGATAAGCAGCTTGGCCTTCTCCATCCATTCCTGTCAAAGGAAGAGGCAGAATGAAACCTCACTAGAGTCAATCTAATTATCACAAGTGTCCCGTAATGGGGTCGAGTCACTTACCTCGTCAGTTGGATACTGCGAGCTGAATCCGCGATCTTCCGTCGCGGATGCGGGGGCTTCGGCGCCCTTGAATAGCACCCTCCAGGCGCCTTCGTATGTTGTATCGAAGAGCCCGCTTAGCGCCTGGTGCTGTTCCGGATTGAACTCCCACATATTGAATGCCCGTTCTTGGCATGGGAGGATCCGCCGGATGAGCATGACTTGGACCACGTCAACGAGCCTGAGCCTATTGCTCACCATCTTCTTGATGCAGGCTCGGAGTCCCGTCACCTCCACCGGATTGCCCCACTGCAAGCCCTTCTCTTTCCAGGAGGTGAGCTGCGTGGGGATGCCAGATCTGAACTCGGGGGCCGCCGTCCATGTCGGTTTGTGCGGCTCGGTGATGTAGAACCACCCCGATTGCCACCCCTTGACGGAGTCCACAAAGGTCCCTTCGAGCCAAGGGACGTTGGGCAATTTGCCCAACATGGCGCCTCCGCATTCCGCTTGCGTGCCCTTCACAACCTTCGGCTTGACGTTGAAGGTCTTGAGCCACAGGCCGAAGTGGGGTCGGATGCAGAGGAAGGCCTCGCACACGATGATAAACGCCGAGATGTTGAGGATGAAGTTCGGCGCCAGATCATGGAAATCCAGGCCGTAGTAAAACATGAGCCCCCGGACAAATGGATGAAGCGGAAAGCCCAGTCCGCGGAGGAAGTGGGGGAGGAAGACGAACCTCTCATGAGGCCCAGGGGTAGGGATGAGCTGCCCCTCATCGGGCAGCCGATGCGCGATATCGCCGGAAAGGTATCCGGCGCTGCGCAGCTTGGTGATGTCTTCCTCCTTAGCGGTGGAGGCCAACCATTTGCCTCCCGCTCCGGACATATTCGGAGAAGGTCGAGGCGAGATGCGCGAGCTTGGGCGTTGGGGCTTGAGTTTGCGGAGATGGATAAGCAAAGGAGGAAGAAGGCGTAGGTGAGAAGGTGAATCCTTATCCCTTATATATAGGCGTCCCCCACCAGCCTGGTAAAACTCGCTTATCTCCCAAGCGCCACCATCAATGGCGCAGTTGGGTTACCCACGCACTTATTGATGAGAATCCCGGAATAAGGGGAACACGATCTCTGCTTCGACAAGACGTGCCAAGGGAACCGCTTCGCTAAACGTGCTGAGGTGGTATAGTAAAAAACGATTCAAACAAAGGCTTGGTAGCGGTGTGGTGTCACGCCGCATAATACGTCAGCAGATTGAACTAAGTGTACATTTTATTCTCTCTACGGTGGAATGTGGAATTTATTTTGCAGAGCCAGATACTATCCGGGTGTTCATGATCTTCTCTGGATTATTCAAGGGAGGAACCCGCCTTGCAATGCCGAACATTATGCGCGCCGGACTTATCGTCATTGAATTCTGGTTCAGGGGCTACTAAGGGAGTCCTGGACAAGGGGGTGTCCGGATACCCGGACTATCATTATCCGCCGAACTCCAAGACTACGAAGATACAAGATTGAAGACTCCGTCCCGTGTCCGGATGGGACTTTCCTTGGCGTGGAAGGCAAGCTTGGCAATACGGATATGTAGATCTCCTACCATTGTAACCGACTCTGTGTAACCCTAGCCTCCTCCGGTGTCTATATAAACCGGAGGGCTTTAGTCCATAGGACAACATACATTACAACAATCATACCATAGGCTAGCTTCTAGGGTTTAGCCTCCTTGATCTCGTGGTAGATCCACTCTTGTACTACCCATATCATCAATATTAATCAAGCAGGACGTAGGGTTTTACCTCCATAGAGAGGGCCCGAACCTAGGTAAAACATGGTGTCCCTCGTCTCTTGTTACCATCCGCCTAGACGCACAGTTCGGGACCCCCTACCCGAGATCCACCGGTTTTAACACCGACAGCCGCACCGCCACTCCGTCGCTGACCCCAGCTGGTTCATCGTCTCACGCTTGTCGCGCCCCCACGGACGCGCAGGCCACATTGCTCCTGGCATGTGAGCTCCTGCACTACCGCCCCGTCGACGACCTCTACGAAGAATGGCTCGCTCGCATCACTGAGCTCGTCAGCGCCGCAGGGGGCTCTCCCGCGCCATCCCTCTCGCTGCCTCGCCCTCCAGGCATGGGCGACGCGGCTTAGGGAATGCATCCGCCACCTCTCCCCCAAGACGGCTCCCTGGCTCCAAGGCGCGCGGCCCCTGGACGTGACCCACCGCATCCAGCGCTCACACGACAAGAGAGAAGCTGCCAAGAAATCCCTCGACCTCAAGAAGGCGCTCCCGTGCTTCCTGCACCAGCACGACAAGACCGCGTCCCTGCAGCGGCGCTCCAAGACCCCATACTGCCCCTGGCAGCAGTGTGCGGGTACCACCAAGAGCAAGCCCCGTGTCAGCAAAGGGCTCCGGTGACCACAGCAGGTTGCCGCGCCTTCACCACCGAGCTGCGTAGCGTCGCCTGGCCGGGCAAGTTCAAGCCGGACCTGCCTCGTCACTATGACGGTATAGTCGACCCCACGGAGTTCTTGCAGCTCTATGAGCTGGGCATCGAGGCGGCCAACGGAGACGAGAAGGTCATGGAAAACTGGTTTCCCATGGCGCTCAAGGACGGTGCCCGCATGTGGCTCCAGAATCTGCCTTTCGGCTCGATCTCCTCCTGGGACAAGATGCACAGCCACTTCATCGCCAACTTCCAGGGCACTCGCGACTGCCCCCCGCCGCGGGTGACCTGCGCCGCATCAAGCAATAGCCCGGGGAGGCCCTATAGAAATACATCCAACGCTTCAACAGCGCCCGCTTCAAGATCCCCAAGGTGACGGACGAGGCCATCATCTCAGCATTCTCTGATGGCGTCCGCGACGTCAAGATGAAGGAGGAGCTCGCCATCCACGAGGAGTTGTGCACGTCTCTGGAGCTGTTCAACCTGGCGACCAAGTGCGCAAGAGTGGAGGAAGCACGCCTCTCCCTCCTCGAGCTTCCAGCTGCTGACCCAGAAGAAAAGAAGGCCAAGGCCAAGGATGTGAAGAGCAAAGGAGCAGCCGTGCTTGCAGCAGAACCAGACACGAAGCGCGGCAGGGACCAATCGGAGTCATCCAAGGGCAGCCGACCGTACTATGCCTACCACAACCTCCACACCCACAACACCAACGAATGCCAAGAGCTCAAGGCAGTTCGAGAAGGACGCTTCGGTCGACGCCCCGAGCGCAATGACCGGGGCTACGACCGAGGAGGAGGACATGCCAGAGGACGATGGGATGACCGTGGCCCTCGCCAGGAGTGGCGTGACGGGCCTCGCGAATATCGTTGGCAGGACCAGCCTCGCGAGGGAGCCTAGAGGGATCAGCCTCGCAAGGACCGCCCGCAGGGCAATGCAGGCCTTCCTCTTCTATAGCCGCCGCCAAGAAGGAATGACGACCATCACCATGACGAGAGGGCTGTGGGCTTCCAGGAACCGCGCGCTATCGCCTGCACCTTAGGCGGAGCTCAGGCCCTAGCCTCTCAGCACATCTTCAAGAAGTTTGCTCGCGAGGTGAACGCGGTCCTCCCCAAGCTCGAGGCCACGCGCCTGCTCAGGTGGTCCAAGTGCGTCATTGCCTTTAGCTCGGCGGATCAACTCAAGTGCGCAGCTACTGCTGGTGTCCTCCCGGTGCTTTGTTCCCTAGTCATCAACAACGTGCAAGTCACTAGGACCCTCATCGATGGCGGCGCAGGGCTTAACGTCTTGTCCGTCGAGATGTTCGACAACCTTCAAGTGCCATACGATCAGCTCCAGCCGACCAAGCCTTTCTCAGGAGTCACTGACGGTTCCACCACCCCGATAGGGCAGGTCCGCCTCCCTGTCACCTTCGGCCACCACGATAACTACCGACTTCGACTTCGACGTCGACGTCGCCCACATCCACCTGTCGTACAATGCCATCCTCGGGTGTCCAGCCTTGGCCAAGTTCATGGCGGTGACCCACCATGGCTACAATGTCGTCAAGATGCCAGGAAGCGGCGGGATCATCACGATCCCCTTCGAAGAGAGAGATGCAGTGTGCTCCCTCGAGCGCGCCTTCCAAGATGCATCAATCAAGGACCCAGACAATAGGGGTGAGAACCCTCCTGAGGCAGTCCACAAGAAAAAGAAGACATCGCTCAGCTCAAGGCCTCGGGAGGTTGGCATCTCAGGAGGTGCCGCGTCAGGATCAGCGCCCGTGCAAGGGGAGGCTCCTTCCATCACATAGGAAGGCGCGCCCGGTGCCCTCCTCGGGCAGGGCTCGAGGGCTCTCTGCTGGAGGGCCTCAGACTTTGCCAACATCATGAGGGAGGCACTCGGGCACCACTTGGAGGCATTCTTTGAGACACGTTTCCCTCAGGAGGTCTCAGGGCATGGAGAGCCCAACGTTTAGGAGTTCATCACCAAGACGACTGAGGAGCTTCAGGAAGCAAGAGGCATGCGTTGTGACCACCGCTTGACTAGCGCGGCCCCCCATCCATGCGAGGATGGTGGGCTGCGCGTCTGCATCGACCTCCCAGGGCTCTACCGAGCCGCATCTCAGGAGGGCCTCAGGCCTTCGCACGTGGGATGTTGCGAGGGTCCGCCGCACAGCTACGTTCGCATGCCTTTCAGCCTGCCGAATGCGGCTGCCACCTTCCAGCATCACCTGTGGAGCATTCTGGCGGCTCAGGAGGCCAGGCATCACGCGGTCCTAGAGAAGATGGAGACGATCCTCAAGGAGCCACCTGGACCCGCAGAGCCTCCCGAGACTTAGGGCTCCAGCGGCTCGTGAGGGTCGGCCTCTTCACCGCGCATCTCTAGCTACTCCAATACCCCCTCTACAATGGAACCAGGTGACCTCTTCCAAGTTCATTTCAACTGGGAGCGCCCTCAGGGCTGCATCATTCCCAGGCCATGTGGGTCCGTCCCTGCGGCATGTATCCCGTTTTCTTATGTCTTCAGTTTACCTTGCTGGGGGCGCCCCACGGGCTGCATCATCCCCAAGCCACTCGGGCCTGACCCGGTGGCATGTATCCATTCTGCGTTTACCTAAGCTGATTTCCCTTCATGCCTAACCTGCCTGTGATTATTGCCTGTTACCAATCACGGGTCCGCCCCTCTCTCATGCAATTCGCTTGCGCGTTAAAAGGGGGGCTCCTGAGCATCGCGATTCTGGAGCTCTTACTGGCTCTCCATCCCTCACCCCCTTGCCTTGACCATGGCATCGCAACCTGGCATACCAGCGGTTCCTGAGCTTGCTCGAGGGCCAGGACCTGAGGACGCAGAGTGTTTGTATCTAACCATCTTACAGGAACACACAACTGTCCGAGACTGAAGACCAGGCGCAACCCGCCTTGAGGTAGGGCTTCGTGAGTCCCGCGCTGGCTCACGAGTGCCCAGATACACCTTGTCTAGCCCTGCTGTGCAAGCCACGTGTCAGGGCGGGGCTGTACACGCCCCGGGGGCTCCTCCCGGAGGGGGGCACCCCTCCCACGCACCAGTGGAAGCACCATGCTCCACGCTGGCTGACGACACTGCCGAGGAGCGGCTATGCCCGTACACATAGGGAAGCGCTATGCTCCGCGCTGGTGATAAACAACTGAGGGCGGTCCATGGCCGTATCAACCTCAGGGAGCCCAGAGCTCAATGTCGGGCCTCATCGCAACACCTCCCCTTGGGAGCGTCACGCGAGGGGGGCTGGACACGGGGGCTGCGCCCGGGTCACGCCCGAGCGCACGCCACCCAGCCAGGTCCCTCGGACCTAGTCGTCGCGCGCCCCTCCCCGAGCGGAGCCAAGGTATGAAGATCGTTTGAACGTCAAGGGGGACTCCTGAGCATCACAACTCAGGAGCCTAACTGGTCGCATAGCCCCTCACTCCTTAGTCCCGTCCTGGTGATCCGGTCGGGGCTAATGGCGGTTGAGGTATGCGCGGGGCCGGGCTCTGACGACGTAGAACGCCAGATCTACTCATATGTTCCCTCCCTATTTGCTGTTTGCGCGTCAAGGGGGACTCCTGAGCATCACGACTCAGGAGCCTAAGTTACCACGTAGCCCCTCACTCCTTGGTCTCGTCCTGGTGATCCGGTCGGGGCCAACGGCGGTTATGGTATGCGTGGTGCCGGGCTCTGCCGACATAAACCATAAAGCAAATAGGAAGGACACCACGAAATCTCGAAGCAAATCCCGGAGGAAATATTACAAACCATAATTGTCTTCACAATACCAAATGCAAGTTTAAACGCCTCCACGAGGCATGGTGCATGTTGCAGGAATTAAGCAGGAAATAAGCCGTCACCCTTGGACATCGTTGTCGCCCGCCAGAGACTCCACCCCCGTGCTGGCGCCACTCGGGGCCGCAGGATCAGCAGCACCACCTGCCATGGGCGCAGAAGCGATGGTGCGGAACTTCCCCATCAAGGATTCCACCTGGATCTTCACAGCTTCAGCAGCAGTGGCGAAGTGCTCGCTGTCCACGGGCTCCAGCAGCTTGTGAAGATTGGCGTCAGGGTCGTGAAGGTGGACGTGGCTAAAGACGCGCGTTAGCACCGCAAAAGAAAGGACGTGAGCTTCTACCTCGGCCATGGGGCTGACGCCGCTCACGACTTCCTCAAGTGCCTCGACCAAGAAGGGAAGCAACTGGGCGGGGCCATCCTTGGCGCTAGCCAGCGGCTTCTCCAAGCCATTCTCGTAGAGCGTCTTCAGTCCCGCGCGAGACCTCTCCTCGAGGAGTGCGAAGGCCACGCGGTCCTCGGCCAGGACCTCCGCCTTGGCGTCCAGCTCGGCCCTCTCGACCCTCAACTTCTGCTCCACCGTCTCTAGCCGGCCGTGCACAGTGGTCTGCGACTCCGCCAGCTGCGTTAGCTCGATGTCGTGGTCCCTGATGACGTCCTCCCGAGCCTTCATCTTCTCCTCCTTCGCCTGGCGGTTGTGAGCTTCTTTGGCATGCTCATCACGCAAACCCTGCAGCTTGGCCCCCAGCACCTTGCAGCGGTCCTGGGCGACCGCGACATCCTTCAATGCCGCCTCGCAAGCAGCTGCGGCCTGGGTGGCGGCTTGCTTCTCCTCCTCAGAAGCTGCCGCGGCCCGCCTCAGCGCCGCTTGGACAGAGGCATCAGAGTGAAGCCAGTCGGAAACCAGCTCCAGGCACCTGACTACTAGGTGGGAGTCGGCTCCCTAGAGGTCTTCTTGCAGCTGGACCATCCCGGAGAGGGCACGCTCCAAGACATCGGAGGAGGAAGAAGGATCCGGAACCAACAGTGCAGGAGGACGAGGCGGTAACATAGCCACAACTCGGGATACTGGGGGCCCCTAAGCCTTGGCTACCTCAGCAGCAGCGTCAGGCACTGGCACTTCCGGAGCCAAAGTGGCCACGGTGGGTGGCACCCCACCAGGGCGCTCCTCCGGGCCTCGGGAGGATGACCGGGCGGGGGAGGCGCGAACATCGTCGCCTCATCTTCCCACGGATGAAGGAGCGGCAACGGTAGATGAGTCTGCCTCAGACGGAGTCACCGTGTCTCCCTTCTTCTTATTCACCACAGGCGGCGGCCTAACCAATTGATGGAGAACGTCAAGCCCCGGCAGCATAATCATGAACAAGATGGAGTTCGAGCACTTACTGGTCAATCGCGGCATAGTTCACTGCCCTCTTGCCGAGCTTGAAGCCCGAGAGCCTCGTGGCCCGGGGTGCAGCTGCAAGAGGTCTAGGAGCGGAAGAAGGCGCAGCAGAAGGGCTGGAGGCGGCTCCAGGTGGTGCCTGGGCAGAAGGAGCCTCTCAAGAGATCAGCGCCGACCTGTCCTTCTTCGGGATCGCGGGTGGATCCTCCTCCTCCCGCGTGGCGTCGGTCTCTTTGTTGTCCAGCAAGGTACAGAGGTTGTTGGCACTGCAGGGGGGAGAGGTCTCCCCCGTCCCCTCAAAGGTCGCCTCCGAGTCGTGCTCCTCTTCCTCTTCTTCCTCTCCTCCCCCGTGGGAGTCACCTGAAGACACGTCCACCGGCGCCGTTGCCCCTGGGCCACAGGAGGCGCCACCGGCACCAGGCCGCGGCCATCAAAGGTGAGCATAGCGGCCACCACCTGTGCCCAGTCCTCACAGAGGAACAAGGGGCAGGGGCACCCTCCAGACATTCCAGGTCATCTCCATCCAAGAGGCGAAGAGTTGAGGCCAGTTCATCATTAGCCAAAGCCACCGGATTCAGGCAGAGCTTGTCTTCTACATCCGCAAGCATCCAAAAGGGGCCCGAGTGTGTCTGAAGTGGAGCCACCCGCCGCGTCAGGAACTCCCTCAAGAGTGCAGCCCCCGTCAGCTTCGTCGCCTTCACGTTGCCCAGCTTCAAGTCGGCGTTCTTCTTCTCCAGCACCAACTTCGCCCGATCGTCGGCAAGCTTCACGCGAGACCACCCTTCATCAGGGTGGGGCCCCTCCGTTGGCTGCACCAACTGGGGTGGACACACTTGGCGTTCACCATGACCCACTTGCTCCGGAAGTTCTCGGCCCTCTTCCCGGCCTTCGAGATCGCGTTGGCCTTGCCGTACGCGACGAAGTTGGCGCACGCCAAGGAGTGGTCGCCGTTGATTCAGAGAGAGAGGAGAAGTGGCGCAGCAGAGCCACGGACGGCATCACCCCAACATGCGCCTCGCAGTAGTAGGTGAAAATCGACAAGAGGAGAACAGAGTTGGGATGGAGATGAAGGGCCTTCAACCTGTAATGGCGAAGGACGACGTAGAAGAAGTCGGAGAAGGGAGGAACCAAGCCTGCGACGATGGCGTTCATGAAGAAGGGGTAGAAGGTGCTCCCCTTAGCCTCCGGCTCATAGGTGCCAGCCCGGAGTTAGGTCTCCCCACTGTCGCTGCCCTCCACCGCCATCATCAGGCGCGTGGCGGCGAGATTCTTCTCCGACATATTGGGGGCATCCAGGGCCGGCGAATACCAAGCCGGCAGCGCATCGACCTTGACCTTGCGGGGCGCCATCGCTCACTGAAAGGGAAGGAGTGGAGTGGAACTGGAGATTTCAGAAGCAAGGAAGCAAGGAAGGGGATCTGGAGCAAGACGAAGGAGAGCAATGAAGGAAATCCTTGCCCACGCCAGCCTTTTGTCAGTCGGGCGGTTGCCGAGGCAGCGTGGGGAAGCGGAGACGCCCACGTCCAATCAGTCGCCACGCGTCAACCAAGGCCACAGGCTTTTGGGGCCCGCGGCGCTCCGCACTTGCCTTTGGCTTCGCTGCTAAGAGCATTACTAGTAGAGCCCTCAAACCCTCAAACCCCTAAAAATAACCGCTTTTTTACAGTTTTCGCCGAAAAACGCCGTAGACTAGAACCTCTAAACCCTCAAACCCGTAAAAAAATTTAGAGGTCCAACCCTTAAACGACTTTGCAATCTGTAGAAGTAGGGGTTGAGGGGAAAATCTCCCCCAACCCGCACTCCTCCTCGTCGCAGTCCTCCTCATCGCGCGGGAGGCAACCGCTCGTCCGCTCCCGCCGCCTCCCGCCGCCTCCCACCCCGCCGACCATGGAAGGCCCCGCCACCGCCGCGCCCCTGCCCGCCGCGCTCGCCGCTCCCGCCCCGCCCGCCTCGCCCGCCCTGGCGCCCGCCCCCGCCCCTGCCCGCCCGACCGTCGCCGACGTGGTGGCGGCGACCCACGTCGGGGCGAAGCGGCGGCGGCGGGCCTCGCCGCACCTCCTCCCGCCTCCCAGCCTCCCGCCCCGGCCCCCGTCCCCGCCCCGGTGCCTGCCCCCGCCACGGCCCCGGCGCCCGCCCCCAAGAAGAGCCGGCCGAAGGCGGCCGACCGTGGGCCTCGAGGGGCCGCCATGGTCGTCGGCTCGTCCCCGGCCGTGAAGAAGCCGCGGAAGAAGCCCGCCGCCGCTGCCGCGGCCCCGCCCGCCACCATCGCCGAACCTCCTCCCGCCGAGCATGAGGTGCTCGAGGAAATGGCAACCCCACTGAGGGAGTCCTGGACTAGGGGGTGTCCGGACAGCCGGACTATCATTATCCGCCGGACTCCAAGACTACGAAGATACAAGACTGAAGACTCCGTCCCGTGTCTGGATGGGACTTTCCTTGGCGTGGAAGGCAAGCTTGGCAATACGGATATGTAGATCTCCTACCATTGTAACCGACTCTGTGTAACCCTAGCCTCCTCCGATGTCTATATAAACTGGAGGGCTTTAGTCCGTAGGACAACATACACTACAACAATCATACCATAGGCTAGCTTCTAGGGTTTAGCCTCCTTGATCTCGTGGTAGATCCACTCTTGTACTACCCATATCATCAATATTAATCAAGCAGGACGTAGGGTTTTACCTCCATCGAGAGGGCCCGAACCTGGGTAAAACATTGTGTCCCTCGTCTCTTGTTACCATCCGCCTAGACGCACAGTTCGGGACCCCCTACCCGAGATCCGCCGGTTTTGACACCGACATTGGTGCTTTCATTGAGAGTTCCTCTGTGTCATCACCGATAGGCTTGATGGCATCTTCAACCAACAATGCTGTCCAGGGAGAGACTTTTCTCCCCGGAAAGATCTTCGTATTCGGCGGCTTCGCACTGCGGGCCAATTCACTTGGCCATCTGGAGCAGATCGAAAGCTACGCCCCTGGCTGTCAGGTCAGATTTGGAAGCTTAAACTTCACGGCTGATGTCCGCGGAGACTTGATCTTCGACGGACTGGAGCCACAGCCAAGCGCGCCGCACTGTGACGATGGGCATGATCTAGCTCTGCCACCGAACAGTGCCTTGGGGGTCGCACACGGGTCCGCTTCGGCCATTAGCCCGGACCCGATCGCCCATATCGAGGGCCGGTGGATAGACGCTGCCCTGGGGGCTCCAACATCCACGGCGATGGAGCCGAACACTAATCTTGTCCCCTGCGAAACTTGTGATTCCGAGGCACTGGACTCCTCGCCGGACTCTGAACCTCCCGCACCCCTACCAACCGATCCGGATTGGGCGCCGGTTATGGAATTCACCGCCGCGGACATCTTCCAATACTCGCCTTTTGGCGATATCTTGAATTCACTAAAGCATCACTCGTTATCAGGAGAATCCTGGCCGGATTATGGCCGGGATGGTTGGGGTACGGACGACGAAGAAATTCAGAACCCACCCACCACCCACTTTATAGCCACTGTCGACGATCTAACCGACATGCTCGACTACGACTCCGAAGACATCGACGCCATGGACGACGATGCCGGAGACGAACAGGAACCAGCGCCTACAGGGCACTGGAAGACCACCTCGTCATATGACATATACATGGTGGACACCCCAAAAGATAGGGATGGCGAAGAAACAGCGGAGGCAGACTCTTTAAAGAAGCAGCCCAAACGCCGGCGTTAGCGGCACCGCTCTAAATCTCGCCACAGCAAGAATGGAGATTCCGGCACAGGAGATAATAATACTCCAGAGAGTGCCGAAGACAATCCCCTCTAGCAAGACTCAGCGCATGAGGATGCAGAAGCAAGACCTCATGAGGGGGCGGCAGACGAAGAGGTTGAGGATCATAACTATATGCCTCCCTCCGAAGACGAAGCAAGCCTCAACGATGACGAATTCGTCGTACCCGAGGATCCCGTCTAACAAGAGCGCTTCAAGCGCAGGCTTATCGCCACAACAAACAGCCTAAAAAAAAGCAGCAACAGCTTCAAGCTGATCAGGACCTGCTGGCCGATAGATGGACCGAGGTCCTCGCGGCCGAAGAGTATAAACTCGAACGTCCCTCCAAAAGTTACCCAAGACGCAAGCTGCTTCCCCGATTAGAGGAGGAAGCATACACACCTCCATCACCAGCGCACGATATGGCTGACCGACCACCCCGTGGTCGTGACAGAGAGGCATCCAGGCCCCCAGCCAAGACCGTACCCCGGTCAGCGGAAGAAGCCATTCAAAAGAACCACTCCGGGTCCGTCCAATCTGGACCGAATACTCGACCGCTTATGTCAGATACATGGTACCTCTGAAAAGCCAGCTAACCACACTAATAGAGACTGCTGGGTGTTCAAGCAGGCCGGCAAGTTAATTGCCGAAAACAATGACAAGAGGCTAAACAACGACGACGAGGAAGATACCCGACCGCCGAACAACAGAGGACAGAAGGGTTTTCCCCCACAAGTGCGGACGGTGAATATGATATATGCGACCCATATACCCAAGAGGGAGAGGAAACACGCACTAAGGGACGTCTACGCGATGGAGCCAGTTGCCCCAAAGTTCAACCCATGGTCCTCTTGTCCGATCACTTTCGATCGAAGAGACCATCCGACCAGCATACGCCATGGCGGATTCACCGCATTGGTTCTAGACCCAATCGTCGATGGGTTCCACCTCACGAGAGTCCTGATGGACGGCGGCAGCAGCCTGAACCTGCTTTATCAGGATACAGTGCGCAAAATGGACATAGACCCATCAAGGATTAAACCTACAAAGACAACCTTTAAAGGTGTCATACCAGGAGTGGAAGCCAACTGTACAGGCTCAGTCACACTGGAAGTGGTCTTCAGATCCCCGGACAATTTCCGGAGCGAAGAGTTAATCTTCGACATAGTCCCGTTTCGCAGCGGCTATCACGCTCTGCTCGGACGAACCGCGTTTGCCAAATTCAACGCGGTGCCGCACTATGTATACCTAAAGCTCAAGATGCCAGGCCCTCGTGGAGTCATCACGCTCAATGGGAATACGGAACGCTCCCTCCGAATGGAGGAACATACAGCGGCTCTCGCGGAAGAAGTACAGAGCAGCCTTCTAAGGCAATTCTCGAGTCCGGCCGTTGAACAGCCGAATACAGCAAAGCGCGCCCGGAGCAATGCCAACCAAGACCACCTGGCGCAATCAGAGCATGCATAGCAATGCGGCCCCAACCCTCGCCCGCGCATGATCGCAAGAATAACACTCCGCGTACATCATTATGCTTTGGAGATACCATGGGCACAGGGGAGGGGGCACGATCGCAACGGACCCAGAGTGCGGTTCGGCCACACCGGGGGCTCGCAAATGTGCCCCCTTTTTTTATTATTATTTTTCTTCTTTTATGTACACAGGACTCTGTTAACCAGAAGCCCTGTCCGGCGGCGAACCTGGCGAACTCATGATGCAACAGTCAGGGATTAAAGAAGCCCGCGACGAACACTCAGGTGGTCTCAATTACGAGCATTAAATTCGATTATATACACCAAGTCCGCAGCTCATCCCTGGAGGGGGACACGTTTACCTAGTCCAAATCCCTTGCTTACCGCACTATTTGTATCAGTCCGCTCTACTAGCAGACTTTCTTTCATAAATAATGCAGCAACTTTTTGATCACAATTGCATTACCTTTTATATATATGATCATTATATGACATCTTGCACCCGTATATTTTGGTACAGCCTAATACACCGGGGGCTTATGTTCCCCATTCTACGGTGTGATAAGTTCGAACACTTTCACAAGTGCGGCACCCCGAACTTATAGCATTATATGAATCGGCTCCGAATCATGTCTTGGGTCAATAGTTGGGTTTGCCCGGCTCCCACGTTTTGGTGCCTTACGTTCCGTTCCATCGGCTAAGGTGGCACTGGGAGAACCACTGCGATTGCGCCCCGGTTGAGCCGGGCGAGCGCCTCAGTGGAGAAAGCTAAAACTGACTAGCATGATAAGGCGAGAGACTGGTCGCTGTTCGAGAGGTTTTTTCGGGTCCTTAAAGACTCACGCCGCTTCGAGCGAAGTTCCAGACAATGTCCGATGAAGGCGTGGATAGCGCCCCGGATTCGGTCTTCCGAATACCAGGGGCTTCGCCAAAATTTAAAATTATAGAATTCTATGGCTAAGTGAGAGTGTTCAAGCATTATAAGTCCGGTTGCCTTGTTCGTTGTGTTGAGCGCCTCCCTCGATGGACCCAACAATGGGAACAAGAGTGCTCAAGGTTATCCCGAACACCCCAGCACTCGCGGCTTGGGGGCCGAAGCCAACGACTTGCCATCTCTCAGATTTTATAAACGGCCGCATAGAAGGTAATATTTTAAATTAAACAAGCGTTGCTTAAACACGCACATGAACAAAGTTTCAAGCGCGCAGGATAATACATAGCAAATTCATTCAAAGATTACATTTCGGGGGCACTCATCCGCAATATTGCGGGCTCCCTTCAGGACAGTTTTACAATACATCTCGGGCGTGCGATACTCCTTGCCCGGCGGCGGTGGGTCCGTGAGAAGCTTCTCTGCATCCAACCTGCCCCATTGCACCTTTGTGCGGGCAAGAGCCCGGCGAGCGCCTTCAATACAGGCGGAGCGCTTGATTACATCCACCCAGGGGCATGCATCCACCAGCCGCCGCACGAGGCCAAAGTAGCTCCCAGGCATGGCCTGTCCAGGCCACAGCCGGGCTATGAGGCCCTTCATGGCCTCTTTAGCTACCTTGTGGAGTTCGACCAGCTGCTTCAGCTGGTCGCTTTGGGGCACCGGGTGTCCGGCCTTAGCATACTGAGACCAGAAGACTTTTTCTGTCGAGCTCCCCTCCTCGCCACGATAGAATGCGGCAGCATCGGACGCACTACGCGGCAGATCTGCAAACGCCCCTGGAGAGCTCCGAATGCGGGTAAGTATCAGGTAATTTACATTAACATGCTTGCTCTGCATGAAAAATGCCTTACCCGCCGCTATTTTCTTTATATCTTCAACCTCCTGAAGGGCCTTACGGGCCTCGGCCTTGGCGGACTTGGCACTTTCGAGAGCCGAGGCAAGCTCGCACTCTCGAGTCTTGGAGTCACGCTCCAAACTCTCATGCTTTTCCATGAGAGCCTGGAGCTCTTGCCGAACTTCCGCCACCTGTGCCTCTTGCTTTTCTCGCTCAGCCCGTTCCGCGGCCGCACTGTGTTCGGCCGTGGACACAGCATCCTTCAGGGCTGCCACCTCATTAGTGGCCCCTGCAATACACATATTATCCTTGTTAATTTTATTGCAACCGAAATCCTTTTCTGTAAGGTACCTATTGAAAGTGGTGTTACTCACCTTCTTTTTCCTCGAGCTGCTTCTTCGCATGGCCGAGCTCTTGCTCGGACCGCTCGAGATCCTGCTTTAACTTATCGACCTCCGCCGTTAATGCGGCAGAGGCCAGCAGCGCAGCCTGCAAACCCATATTGACATATTTTTAGCAACCCTGCGAATATCTTGTTAGATCCTCAGTCCGGCTTTTCTTTCCGAACACCGAACTGAGCATCAGGGGCTACTGTCTATGCGGTATTACATTACATAATTTTAACTTCTTACCTCAAAGCCTGTTAAAAGGCTGCTGCAGGCTTCGGTCAGCCCGCTTTTGGCGAGCTGAACCTTTTGAATCACCGCACTCATGATAGTGCGGTGTTATTCCTCAATGGAAGCGCCTTTAAGCGCCTCCGGCAAGTTATCTGGCGCCTCCGGTTGGACGGAGGACGCTGGTGTCACGGTCTTGACCTTCTTTCGAATTGGCCGCTTGCCGGACTCTGGAACCATCACGGGTTCCGATGTAGAGTCCGGCGCAAAGTCCGGGAGGTCGCCTGACGGCGCCTCCGGAGCCTCCTCCTGATGGGTCCCTCTCTGGGACCCCACCTCGGCATCCTCGTCGGCGCGTGGGGTGGAGGCAGTCGGAAGTGAATTCACATCCGACGAGGCCAACGACCCGCTCGATGAGTCGGGGAGATCGTCATCGGCCGGACTACGGACAGAATGCGGCGTTAGAAGGACACTATGTGACGTAAAAGATATGCATATAAAGGATCCGGGTACTTACGATCTCGCTGGACGCCTAGCCCTTGGAGGCCACTCATCCTCGCCAACGCTGGTGTTGGCGAAACTGTCCGGGGGGATAGTTCTCCCCCTCTTGGACCCTTCGGCCTCCCCGATTGGGGAAGCCTTCCTCTTCTTCTCTCCCTCCTCCGGGAGGGAATACTCCTCCTCCTCGTATTCGGGGGAGGAGTCCGCGTCGTCGTCAGACGCCTGATTGCGGGAACTCTTTCGAGTCCCCGCGGCCACCTTCTTGGCCTTCTTCTCCGGCACCACTTGCGGTGCCGGAACCAGCAGCCCTGCTAAGCGGGCATCCACTGGATCTTCTGGCATGGGAGCCGGGCTGATAAGCAGCTTGGCCTTCTCCATCCATTCCTGTCAAAGGAAGAGGCAGAATGAAACCTCACTAGAGTCAATCTAATTATCACAAGTGTCCTGTAATGGGGTTGAATCACTTACCTCGTCAGTTGGATACTGCGAGCTGAATCCGCGGTCTTCCGTCGCGGATGCGGGGGCTTCGGCGCCCTTGAACTGCACCCTCCAGGCGCCTTCGTATGTCGTATCGAAGAGCCCGCTTAGCGCCTGGTGCTGTTCCGGATTGAACTCCCACATATTGAATGCCCGTTCTTGGCATGGGAGGATCCGCCGGATGAGCATGACTTGGACCACGTCGACGAGCCTGAGCCTATTGCTCACCATCTTCTTGATGCAGGCTCGGAGTCCCGTCACCTCCACCGGATTGCCCCACTGCAAGCCCTTCTCTTTCCAGGAGGTGAGCTACGTGGGGATGCCAGATCTAAACTCGGGGGCCGCCGCCCATGTAGGTTTGCGGGGCTCGGTGATGTAGAACCACCCCGATTGCCACCCCTTGACGGAGTCCACAAAGGTCCCTTCGAGCCAAGGGACGTTGGGCAATTTTCCCAACATGGCGCCTCCGCATTCTGCTTGCGTGCCCTTCACAACCTTCGGCTTGACGTTGAAGGTCTTGAGCCACAGGCCGAAGTGGGGCCGGATGCAGAGGAAGGCCTCGCACACGACGATAAACGCCGAGATGTTGAGGATGAAGTTCGGCGCCAGATCGTGGAAATCCAGGCCGTAGTAAAACATGAGCCCCCGGACAAATGGATGGAACGGAAAGCCCAGTCCGCGGAGGAAGTGGGGGAGGAAGACGACCCTCTCATGAGGCCCAGGGGTAGGGATGAGCTGCCCCTCGTCGGGCAGCCGATGCGCGATATCGCCGGAAAGGTATCCGGCGCTGCGTAGCTTGGTGATGTCCTCCTCCTTAGAGGTGGAGTCCAACCATTTGCCTCCCACTCCGGACATATTCGGAGAAGGTCGAGGCGAGATGCGCGAGCTTGGGCGTTGGGGCTTGAGTTCGCGGAGATTGATAAGCAAAGGAGGAAGAAGGCGTAGGTGAGAAGGTGAATCCTTATCCCTTATATATAGGCGGACGAAAACTATGCATCCCCCACCAGCCTGGTAAAACTCGCTTATCTCCCAAGCGCCACCATCAATGGCGCGGTTGGGTTACCCACGCACGTATTGACGAGAATCCTGGAATAAGGGGAACACGATCTCTGCTTCGACAAGACGTGCCAAGGGAACCGCTTCGCTAAACGTGCTGAGGTGGTATAGTAAAAAACGATTCAAACAAAGGCTTGGTAGCGGTGTGGTGTCACGCCGCATAATACGTCAGTAGATTGAACTAAGTGTACATTTTATTCTCTCTACGGTGGAATGTGGAATTTATTTTGCAGAGCCGGATACTATCCGGTTGTTCATGATCTTCTCTGGATTATTCAAGGGAGGAACCCGCCTTGCAATGCCGAACATTATGCGCGCCGGACTTATCGTCATTGAAGCCTGGTTCAGGGGCTACTGAGGGAGTCCTGGACTAGGGGGTGTCCGGACAGCCGGACTATCATTATCCGCCGGACTCCAAGACTACGAAGATACAAGATTGAAGACTCCGTCGTGTGTCCGGATGGGACTTTCCTTGGCGTGGAAGGCAAGCTTGGCAATACGGATATGTAGATCTCCTACCATTGTAACCTACTCTGTGTAACCCTAGCCTCCTCCGGTGTCTATATAAACCGGAGGGCTTTAGTCCGTAGGACAACATACATTACAACAATCATACCATAGGCTAGCTTCTAGGGTTTAGCCTCCTTGAACTCGTGGTAGATCCACTCTTGTACTACCCATATCATCAATATTAATCAAGCAGGACGTAGGGTTTTACCTCCATCGAGAGGGCCCGAACCTGGGTAAAACATCGTGTCCCTCGTCTCTTGTTACCATCCGCCTAGATGCACAGTTCGGGACCCCCTACCCGAGATCCGCCGGTTTTGACACCGACACCCATCCTCGTTCATGGACCTCCTCCAAAACGCGGAGGTGGACCTCGGAGCTCCGCCTCTAGACCCCTTTAGGGTTGGCGACGACTTGGAGGAAAAGGAGGAAGATGAGGAGGATGAAGGGGATGACAAGGAGGAGGTGGCCGAGATAGGGGTGGAGGCATTCACCGCCGCTTCCCGCCCACACGCTCGGTCAACAAACTACACCGAGGGGGAAGATGTCCTCTTGGTTCGTGCTTGGGCAGCTGTGGGAATGGAAGCTACCACCGGCACCGATTGAACCGGTAAACTCTATTGGCAAAGGATCGACGACGTCTATTGCGGGATCAAGCCGAAGAATAGTGGGTTCATCCATCGCACATTCCGGTCGCTTCAAGGCCGATGGGAGTTGATCAAGCCCGCTTGTTCTCGTTGGAGTGCGGCCATGGACCAAGTGAGGGATGCACCACCAAGTGGAACCATGGAGAGTGACTATGTGAGTACATATTTCTTCACTATTTTGATTATGTGTGTGCACTATGCTATTGGTGGGTTCTTATGCGATTTATCTGTGGTTGATAGGAGACAATTGCCGGCTTGAGGTACAAGGAGATGGCCGCTTCCAAGGGCAAGCCATTCCCATTTAAGCATGTTTGGTCAATTCTTCAAACCTTTGACAAGTGGAAGTTGAGGGATCAAGAGACCGCACCCAAGAAGTCGGCAATGCTAAGGATGGACAATAGTGAAGATGAGGAGGAGAGGAACATGGGCAAGCCCGAGGGAAACAAGAAGGGCAAGCTAAGGGTGAAGATGGAAGAAGAGGCGTCAAGCCTAAGGGAGAAGATGGACCACATGGTAAAGGCATGAGAGGAATTGACAACGAAGACATTGGAGATGAAGCTTCTTATCACCGAGAAGAAGAAAGAGGTCAAGCTTGCACAAGTTGAAGCAAAACATGAAGAAGCAAAGCGCAAGGCCGAGTTGGAGGAGAGGATGATCAAGCTCAAAGAGGCAAAGGTATGGAAAGAACTCATGGTGGAAGAGAAAGAGCACATGATGATGGCCAAGAAGGACATGGATCAAGACCAATTGCAATGGTGGAAGGACTACAAGGAGGTCATCGCGGAGAGGAAGAGGATGTTTCGTGTTGCGTCCTCTACTTTTCGAGGTGACACTCCGATGAGTAGTTGTGGTGGTGGCGGTGTGTACGACTCCACCGGTGCCGAAGGAGATGCTTGGTGGAGCCCGCTTGTGGTCTAGGAGATGGCGCCGAGGTGCAACTTTTGGTGATGGTGCCGATAAGAGGAGGAAGATGATGATTTTGTGATGTAAACTATTAAACCATGCATCAATGATTGTCATTTGGTAGTTTGTTTGGAAGTTCATTGTGTTCTTGTTGTCATAAATTGTGAGATGGCAAATGATAGATTTAAAGGTTGGGGTTGAGGCAAAGACTAGAACCCTCAAATCCAACCCTTAAAGCAGTTTACGGGTTGGGTTTGAGGGTTCTAGTATTTGCCCCTGTTTTTCAACCCTTAAAAGTGTCAAAAATTGGCACTTCTCAACCCTTAAAAGTGCTTTGAGGATTTGAGGGTTTGAGGGTTCTACTAGTAATGCTCTAAGCCAAGTCCGAGCGTGCCTTGGGCCCGGGGGCTACTGTCGGCGTTCTGGGAACGGTGGTCCCCAGACTTGCCTGCCTGCGGCCTGCGGCATGGCTCAATCGGTGGCCCAGTATGGCCCATCTTCACCAACCAAAAACTGAAGACCCTCGCGAGGGGCCAAGCCTCGCGGGGTGAACGACACAAAGTCTCCTCAGGAGTGGCCTCGCCAGGTAGTCTCACAAGGAGGCGGAGAGATCAAGGCAAGGGGTACCTCGAAAGGTTCCCATGACGCAAGCCATGACGATCAAGAGCAGGCGGGCGCCAGGCGGGTGCCAGCCCGCGCAGTGTCCTCATTTCCTCTTTGGTGCAAAGCGGGCAAGTGTAGGCGCGGAGTACCGAGGCATCAAGCAAAGGTTTCCATATCAATGCAACAAGACCGAGGACAGTAGGACGGAGGTCATCCTGGAGCCCAAGACGGCGTCATCACCAGCACTTTGGCAGGTGAAGACCACCGAAAAGCATGGCAGCCCTAACAACACTTATTACCCACTTTTGCGCGGGCGAAGATAGCTGGCAAGCTCGTAGGAGCAACAGGTCCAGCGACCCCGGCACCTCTGAAGCCAGGGACGGCAATGGCAGGCCACACCGCAACAAAAACAAACGCCAGAATAACAACAGCGACACCAAAGACATGGCAATCAATGCCAGATTCAGTGGATCTAAATCGAGTCAGCAGAAGAAACCTTTCAAAGGCAATGGGGACGGTCCATCCAACTTGGACAAAATCCTGAAGAGGCCCTGGCAGATTCACGGTACCCCCGACAAGCCTGCTAACAACACCAATAAAAATTGCTGGATTTTTAAACAGGCCGGTAAGTTAAATACCGAACACAAGGGGAAGGGAACTCTGAGCAAGGATGACGACGAGCCCCGTCAGCCGAACACCGGGGGTCAGAATCTGTTTCCCCCCGAAGTAAAAATAGTGAATGTGATCTATGTCACTCACATACCCAGAAGGGAGTGCAAGCGCGGACTAAGGGACGTCTACGCCATAGAGCCTATTGGCCCAAAGTTCAATCCATGGTCAGCCTATCCGATCACTTTTGATACTAGGGATCACCCAACCAGTATCCATCCAGTGGTTTGGCGGCCCTCGTACTTGATCCTATCATCGACAGATATCATCTCACTAGAGTCCTTATGGACGGCAGCAACAGTCTCAATTTAATTTAGCAAGACACTGTCCGCAAAATGGGCATCGACCCGTCCAGAATCAAGCCAAGCAACACTACATTTAATGGAGTAATAGCCGGTGTGGAGGCCCATTGTATGGGCTCATTAACACTATAAGTGGTATTCGGCTCTCCGGACAACTTCCGTAGCGAAGAACTAACTTCGATATCGTCCCTTTCCGCAGTGGTTATCACGCACTGCCCGGACGAACCGCTTACGCCTATTTTAATGCGTTAAACATCAAGCGGTTCTACCACGAGGTGGGTGCCGCCCATGTGCAGCCGGGGGCTCCCTCGGGCTGGGCGGCGCCCAAGGCCGACCTCACCTTCGGCCCAGAAGATCACCCTGCTACCATGACAGGGGCAGGAGCACTCCCAATGCTCTGCCCCCCCCCCCACCATCTGCAACGTGGCGGTCACCAAGACCCTCATCGACAGCGGAGCCGACCTAAACATGCTCTCCGTGGAGGCGTTCAGCTTGTTTCACATGCCACACGGCTGACTCCGCCTCACCAAACCCTTCACCGGGGTCGGCAACAGTTCTACTTGCCCCCTAGGGCAGATCCGCCTTTCCATCACTTTCGGGACCCACGACAACTACCGCACCAAGCTCATCGACTTCGACATCGCCTGTATCGACCTACCATACAATGCCATCCTTGGGTACCCAGCCTTAGCCAAGTTCATGGCAGCAACTCATCCAGCCTACAACCTCATGAACATGCGAGGCAGCAGTGGTGTCCTCATGGTGGCAGGAGACACCAAGGGCGCACTACAGGCCCTCAAACTCTCCTTCAGGACTGTGGCATCCGTGCAGTCGGGCGAGAAGGGGGGCCCTGAAGCTCCTGGGGCAGCACAAGCCAAGAAGAAGTAGTTGCTTTCCAAAGACCGAGCTGAGACGAAGCGAGTGCCAGTTGATGAGGATGGGGCGTCAGGCGCCACCTTCACCATAGCTGGCCTCCCCCCGGACATGGAAAGAGCGCTGGTCAGCATCTAGCGCGCCAACAAGTGTTCGCATGGGAGCCCAAAGACCTGGTTGGCATCCCGAGGGAATAATCAAGCACCACCTGAGGGTGTGCCCCAATGTGCGCCTAGTGAAGCAGAACGCCCTACAATAGTCCACCGAGAAGCAAACATTCATCGTCCAGGAACCCGCAAGCTGCAGGATGCTGGTGTCATCCGGGAGGTGCGGTACCTGGAGTGGCTGGCAAACCCATTCATCGTCCCAAAGAAAGGGGGAAGGAGCGCATGTGCATCGACTTCACCAACCTTAACAAGGCCTGCCCCCATGATCCCTTCCCACTTCCGCACATCGACCAGATTGTCGACTCCACCACCAAGTGCGACCTGCTATGATTTTTGGATGCCTTTTCGGGCTAGCACCAGATCAAGATGGCTGTGCAAGATGTAGAGAAGACGGTGTTCCCGACCCCCTGCGAGGTGTACTGCTACACCTGCATGCCTTTCAGACTGTGTAACACTGGGGCTACCTTCCAGCGGCTGATGCACATTGCCTTGGGCCGGCAGCTCACGAGGAACGCTGAGGCTTACGTTGATGACATAGTGGTGAAGTCTCAGGAGGCAAATACCCTGATTGAAGATCTATAGGAAACGTTTGCTAGCCTGCGCAAGGTGGACCTGCAGCTCAATCCCGAGAAGTGTGTGTTCGGGGTCCCCTCTGGCAAGTGACTGGGTTTCCTAGTGTCACACAGAGGAATCAAGGCCAACCCAGAGAAAGTCATGGCCATAGAAGACGTGAGACCACCGCAGATACTCAAGGAGATGCAGAAGCTGGCGGGGCTGCGTGACCTCGCTGGGGCGCTTCATCTCCAAGCTGGGGGAACGTGCCCTCCTGTTCTCCAAGCTGATGAAGAGGAAGTGGCCATTTGAATGGACCCCTGAAGCTGAGGTGGCCTTCCAAGACATCAAGAGATACTTAACTAGCCCGCCGGTGATGCTGGCGATGCACCCTCTCGAGACCTTGGTGCCCTACTTGGTCGCCAACCCTCACTCCGTCAGCGCCGGACTGGTGGAGCTGAGGGAAGAGCACCCAATCAAGGACCCTCAGCTGGGCGCCTCGTCACCAAATAAGGCGTAGCAGCCTCAGGATGGCGGCCCCGAGGCCTCAGCTGACCAGACTATCAATGTCCCTCCTGAGACTCAAGCCGACCCTTCAGCCGGAGGGGCTTCTGAGGCTGTGGTTCACGAGGCCGCTGCCTGCGCGGCAGGTAGCGAGACCTCTGAAGGGCAGAACCCTCAAGAGACACAAGACCTCACCAACACCTCCTCCCTTGTCGAGCATCCGGTCTACTTCATGAGCACGGTGCTATGGGAGGCGCGAGCGCACTACCCCATGCCCCAAAAGCTTTTGCTCGCACTCCTCGTCACCTCCCGAAAGCCGCACCACTACTTCCAGGGCCACCCCATCAAGGCCGTCTCAGCCTACCTGCTGGAAAGGGTACTCTGGAGCACTAACACCGTCAGGCGGGTTGAAGAGTGGAACATCAAGCTTCAGGCGTTCCAGCTCAAGTTCAGCACCACCAGGTTCATCAAGGGCGCGACCCTCGCAGATTTCATGGCAGAGTGGACTGACGTCCCTGAACGAGGAATATGCAAGGATCGCTCCCTTATACCTGTATACGAGGCACTAGACGGGTGGATCATGTACTTTGACGGCACGTCCGCACGGCAGGGCGCCGGGGCTGGAGCCGTCCTCATCTCACCTGCCAAGGACAAACTCTTCTAAGCTGTACAACTTTGTTTTTAGTAGGGCGCGAAGGTCTCCAACAACATTGTAGAGTACGAAGGCCTACTCGCCGTCCTCTGGGCCGCGGCGGCGCTGGGAGTGAAGCCTCTCACCATGACAGGCGATTCCCAGCTCCTCATCAACTTCTCCAAAAAAGGGTACACACCCAAGGACGAGCACATGGAAGCATACATGGAAGAGGTACGCAAAATGGAGGAATGGTTCTTGGGCTTGGAATTGCAGCACGTGCCACGAGGTAAGAAAAAGGAGGCGGACAACTTTGCCAAGAGGGCATCCCGGCAGCTGCCTCAAGAGCCAGGAGTGTTTGCGGAGCGGCTCTTCAAGCCATCAGCGGCTCCCCTCACTGCGACACCAGCACCACCTCAGGAGGACCTACCCCAAGCACTAGCAACAGGTGCCCTAGCCTGCGTCCCATCTTTGGGAGCCTCCCTGCTCCTCACGGTTGAGCCTCAGGAGGGGTGCTGGACCGAGGAGTTCAAGACGTACCTGCTTCAGGGACCTTGCCGGAGAAGGAGTATGCCGAGCGCGTGGCTTGCCAGGCCACCGCATACTGCATCTAGGATGGTGAGCCGTACCACAAAACGCCCTATGGCGTTTCTTTGCGATGCATATCCAGGGAGCAGGGGCTCGAGCTGTTGGCAGACATACATGGAGGGGACTGTAGACACCACTCTTCATCGCGCACCCTCGTGGGCAAGGCATTCCGCAGTGGGTTCTATTGGCCCACATCACTCAACGATGCCACAGAACTGGTGCGCTCCTGCGAAGCCTGCAAGTTCCACGCCAGGCAGATCCACCAACCCATACAAGGCCTCCAGACTATCCCACTTACGTGCCCATTCACGGTCTGGGGGCTGGACATCTTGGGGCCATTTCCCCGAGCGCCAGGCGGCTACCGCTACCTGTACGTCTCCATCGACAAGTTCACCAAGTGGGCGGAGGTAGAAGCCGTCCGCACCATCCCAGCCGGATCAGTTGTCAAGTTCATCAAGGGCCTCGTGAGCCGGTTTGGGGTTCCTAACCGCATCGTCACCGACAATGGCTCGCAGTTCACTAGCAACCTTTTCAAAATATACTGCGCTAACCTCGGAATGTAGATATGCTACGCCTCAGTGGCGCACCCTAGGAGCAACGGCCAGGCCTAGCGCGCCAACGCAGAGGTCTTGAGAGGCCTCAAGGCAAGGACCTTCAAGAAGAAGCTCGAGCCCTGCGGCAGGGGTTGGCTCGATGAGCTCCAGTCCGTGTTGTTGTCCATCCGCACCACCACGACCAAGCCAACGGGTGAGACACCATTCTTCATCATCTACGGAGCTGAAGCAGTTTTCCCACACGTGGTCAAGCATCACTCCACGCGGGTCCTGGTGTTCGGCAGCGCACGTCAGGATGCCACACGGGGGTGGATCTCGTGCTGGGGAAGGAATGCCGCTGTCAAGCCTCGCTCTGAGCGGCAAGGTACCAGCAGGCGCTCGGCGGTACCACTTCCGCAGCGTCCACTCTAGGATGCTCTAGATGAGCGATCTCGTCCTGAGGCGGGTGCTCTCTAGGGAAGGGCTGCACAAGCTCTTGCCCATGTGGGAGGGCCTGTTTAGGATTGTCCATGTCTCCAGGTCTGGCGCCGCATGCCTGGAGACACAGGACAGGATCCCCATCCCGAACGCCTGGGACATCCAGCACCTCCGGAAGTTCTACCCATCAAGCAAGGCTCCAGCCTATGAAGGTCTCCGCTCGTGACACTCTCACGTAATAATGAGTGGAGTTGTACACGCCCCGGAGTCTCCTTAGTGTCGCCCTGCGGCCTTAGGGGGCTCCCTCCCACATCCTAGGGGAAACAGTTAGCTCCACACTGGTGAGAAGACTAAACTGGGTGTCGGACGCGGCTGTTCATTTGCTTGCTTTCCAAAATTGTTTCGCAATCTTTTAGTGGAATTCGGAGTTCGCATTTTGCCAAGTTGGTTTTTCTCTCCTCTCGCTTCGCTCGTTCTTAGCCTGGGCTAGGAAAGGGTGGCAGTTGTCCGTCTCTCTTCCTCGTGCGCCTTGCGCATCGGGGCTAGGAAGGTGTGCATGCGCAGGCCAGCCCTCGCACAAGCACACCTCGCCGAACCCCGTTACCCCAGTGCTTCGGCTTCACGATCCTCGCGAGGAGCCCTTGATCAAGCTCGTGGGCACCAGCACCCCCTCATGTCCGTGCCCCTCGGGCAGCGCGACAGGATGCATTAAGCCGCAACTAAACCTATGGCAAGGGGCTCGAGCAAGGTAGAGCGAGGTGCCCGTTAAGATTTCTTTTTCTCTAAACAGCTTTGTGGCAGGTGTATGTTGTCTCACGAGGCCTCCAGCACCTCCCGAAATCGGTGGCCCCTGAGTCATTAGGACGGGGGGCCTCGCCAGGCGTCAACGGTCCCGCCCTCATGAAGTAAGAAGCTGCTGCAAGCATGTCAAGCTAAGTTACCCTGCCCTTGCCTACCCAGATACAAGCATCTCAGCACAACATTAAGATAACAAGCATAACATAAACAGCATAACTGCCATAGTTCATTACACACCCCAACGGGGTACCCTACTTTTTCCAAATTGCAGAAGGAAGGAAAGGTTAAACAAAAGCGTCCTGCAAGGCCACGGCAGGTCTTGACTCCAGGTTCTGCACCCCCCGGGCGTGACAGCGAGATGATCCATGCCTCCCTCGATCTGAGCTCAGTGGCACGGAGGTTGATCGTAGCCGCTGCTGCTCGAGCTCTCGTTCGAGGAAGAGCTGCCGCTGCGGGAGGAGGTATGGATTTCGTCAAGGCCAAGCTCACCCGCGCCGCCGGCGCGGCCGACGTCAAGGCCAAGATCGTCGTCGCTGCCCTCTTCTTGGAAGCACCCCGCGCGGCGGCCGTCTTCCCTGAACACCCTCATGAAGAGAGTCACCAGCCCATCGTCCTTGAAGTGGAGGGTGAACCTCCCGCTCAGGCCTCATGCACGGGCGAATTTCTTCCGGCCGTGGGTCAGGACCATGCTGCCTGCAGTGGCAACCTCGATCCCCACCCATAAGGCCCTTCTGCAGCAGCCGTCGGCCTGCAGCCAGGGGCCGTCAACCCCGAGGTCGCCTGCGCACCTGTGAAGAAGCACGGAAGCCGAAATGAGGTGCCAGTGGGCCTGTCCGACCACACCATGAAATCCGGGAGCACATCCATCAAGGAGAAGCGCGGTCGAGGAGGGCGAGCGACCATAGCGCGCCTCCCCTCATCGCGGGGGCTGCCCCGTGGCCGATGACCCCCACCGCGGAAAGAAGCACCATCACAGATGCCAAGGGAGATGCCGGCCCCTGGAGATGCGCGCCCGCGCTCCTTGTGGGCCACCGCTGGGGTCGCGGCATGCTTGCAGGGACGGCCGTGGTCCCTCTTGGGTGGTGGAGAAGCTGGCCCCTCTTTAGGAGCCTTCCCCTTCTCAGCAGCCAAGAACCTACTCGTCGGCGCAATGGATTCTACGACAAGGTGGAGAATAAGGAGGGACAAGCAGCGAAGATGAAGAAAGAGATGAGCGAGGGAGGCTCTGCCCCTCCCCTCATTTATAGCCAGAGGGAGGCCAATCGCCGGCCACCACGATCTCGCGTAATGACGTTCTTCTGCATGCAGCATCGACTCGTCATGTCGGACGGATTTCAAGGCAGCATGGGGAAGTGGAGACTCCCACGTCCCATCAATCGCGACACGTCGTCCAAGGCTGCAGGCTGTTAGGGCCCGCGGTGCTCCGCACTTGTCCTTTGGATTCGCTTAGAAGCCAAGTCCGAGCGCGCCTTGGGCCTGGGGGCTACGGTCGGCGTTCTGGATACGGGGGTACCCAGACTTGCCTACCTGTGGCCCATGGTGTGGCTCCATCAATGACCTGGTACGGCCCAGCTTCAGCATCAATAGCTCAAGATCCTCAAGAGGGGCCAAGCCTCGTGAGGCGGGCGACGCCAAGACCTCCAAGGGGATCGGCCTCCCTAGTATGGCTCCCGAGGAGCAGAGATTTCGATGCAAGGTGCACCTCACGAGGTCCAGCTGACGTGAGCCATGACGACCAAGGCCAGGGGGGCACCAGCGAGCGTAGTGTACCAGTTTCTTCTTTGATGCAAAGGAGGCAAGTAGCAGGCGCGGAGTCCCGTGGAATCAACTAAAGCTTTCCATTCTGGTGCAACAAGACCAAGACTGCCAGGACGGCAGGATGGAGGTCATCGTCGAGCCTACTGCAGCGTCATGACCAGAGGCTTTTGCAGGCGAAGACCACTTTAGCCAGGATAGGACGTACTTTTTGTCTCCCTTCGAATTTGGCCGTTGTGGGATCCCTTCCTGCCTACATTTGGGAAGAGGACCAATGCCACTATAAATAGTACCTAGCCACCACCATAGAGGAGGGGGAGGCCAATCGAATCCATTCCACCCTCACTAGCTCACCCGAGCTCAGGAACACACCTCCTAAGGTTGTTCTCCCACTGTACTAGTTCTTCCTCAGCCCCTCGAGGCAAATCCACCACAAAGCAGGAGTAGGATATTACACCGCAAGGTGGCCCGAACCTGGGTAAACTACCGTGTCTCTCTGTTTCCCTCCGAGATCGACATGCTAGGTTGTGAGGTTCATGAGTTGGCAGGCTGGGTAGGTTCAGACCTCCGCATGCACCCCAGACTTCGAACCTCTCAATGGTTTGCGGAACCCGAAATCCAACATATGCTTATTTGAAGCTTAAAATGCCCGGACCGCGGGGCATCATGATAGTCAATGGAAACATGGAGCACTCCTTTTGAACCGAAGAGCACACCGCGGCCTAGCAGCTGAGGTGTATGGAGGCCTCATCAAGCCGAACAATTCATCGGCCATCAAGGCCAATGACATTGTTAAAGAAGTCCGGTCTTCACCCAATGCAGATAACTCGGCAGACGCGGACCTCGAATAGTAATTCTGCCTCTGTCGACTGCCCTAGAAGGCCGTAGTATGTGTACCGCGCATACATAACTATGCACTTAAAATACCTTGGGCAACACTGGAGGCACACTGCAGGAAAGCTCCATAGTTCGGCTTGACCCTATTCGGACCTCACATACCTTTTTTTGCTTTCACTTCCACTGTAGGTTCTTTCGAAAACCTCTAAGTCGCATGGTGGCAAGAGGGCTACCTCTGGCCCCTCTATCTCTTCTTTGCAGACCACCATTTAATCTTCCTCTCAAAGGATCCACTATTAAGGAGAAAGGCGCAGACATGCTGCAGGGTACCGTAGGGATCTTCAAACCACTACTTTTAGGACCTGTCTAATCCTTTCCCTTATGTAAGTTTTTTGGCATGTAACATGACCTTATTATTCATGGCATTATATGTCTAAACATGTCTCTATAAGGATATAAAGGAAGCAAATGGTCACCAACTTTTGTTCGATACTTCATGTTTTCCCTCTTTATTATTGATTGACGTATGTGCTTTAGCTCGGGCTTTACTCTGGGGGCTATATTCGGCCTAGTACATCCTAAAGTCCGAACACCTATAGGGAACTCTTCGGCGTCCCCGATATTGCAATATATGCATCGGTTACGAATCATGTCTTTGGTCTATAGTTGGGTTGCCCGGCTCCAGTGCTTACCACCTTACGTTCTGCTAGTTCGGCTAAGGTAGTAAAGGGAGAAATAATGTGATTGTATTTCTGGCTTGTCCGGTCAAATACCTTAGTAGAGAAAGCCGACAACTGACCATCATGATAAGCGAGAGCTAGTCAGCGATCCGGTGACTCAGTGTTATACTACAGATCGCTAGCGATTCTTGTCGTGTCACACGAGGGGCTGGGACTCGACCAACCACCTTGCAAAGGCACCGTAATCCGGATTGCCACCCAATGCAACTTGGTTAATACTTAATCCCATCAATGGACTCCTATGGCTAAGTTAGGTAGATTAATCCGCATAGTCTGATTGCCTAGTTCACCTCGCGGACGCCTCCTCCATGGACCAAGACATTTGATAAAGTGCGTTCATGTGTTTACGAACACCCCTGTAATATTTACAAGGGGCCAGTAGCCGACGACTGGCAACCTTCAGAAACACAAAGAATAAACAACCGCACAGGAGGATAAAATTAACACAAAAAGCACAATCATTGCACGGATTCATAACATGGTTTCTGCCACCTATGGCACCCCGGCTCAGAGCAACTACTTTACCTTGCATTGCCAACCCAGAGATCACGTCTTCTGGCAATACACAACATCTTGGTACAGAAAACAACCGCTTTATTGATACTAGCGGAAACATGGTGCGATATTACATCAAGTAGCGAGGCCAAGCGGCACACTCGGTGCGGCTGAACAATATGTACATTATTTAGTGAACATAAAGGGGCCATGATCCCGACAACTACGCGGCAGTTTGAACAATGACGAAGTGGGACTCCATAGCACAGGGACACCGATGTGGACACAGTCTAGACACGGCAGCACACCGATCCAGCTAGACTTTCCTGAAATCTGGCATAACACGCCAGGTCAGTACATTGAATGTACTTGCAAGATCACAACAATCATAAACATAATGGCAATATCATGCAATTTAATCAAGTTAAATGCAAATAACAACATGCTACTCATGCCATAAATCCAAACTTGTTCATCGAGTCCCTTGGACTGTCTTACCAACGGGTTACCTCGTAACCAAATGGTGATCATTCACGGATCACACAAGGAACCACACTCGGTTCAAGCCATGGTCAGTCTCACTGACATCATCATAATTTAACCGGTGCCATGAAAATAACTTAGTGTGCAAGATTATTTTATAAGAGTTGATCCATGGTGTGACTTACTTATGAACTGGGCCCTTACCCGTGGGTGCGACTCTCGATAGATTTAATACACTCTGCAGAGGTGGCGCATTGTACCCACACAACGGAACCCATGGCCTCCCACTCCTATTCGGGTGGACCAACGGCATTCTGATGGAACTCCCCCATTGCCATGACACTCTCTTGGCCACTCCGACTAACTCCCCACTGGGCTAAGTCATGGGTGGCCCTATGCCTACCAAAGGCATCAACGGCCACCGTCGTGGCAAAAATGGCCACCATCATGGAAAAACAAAAACGGTCCCAAACGGGGATAAGGTACCATAACAACAACAGGCACACAAGGTTATGTTTGCTTACCGGGCCAGGGTAACTCATGCCCATAAACTTCCCTCATTGGAGGCACTGACAAGAGGCATGACAACAAAAAAATAAAAGGCCTTCCCATAAAGGCAAATGTGGTCGCACTAGTCACCTCGATTCAGTGGCACCATGATCCGATCAACTTTATGTTCAAGCTCAATTAAAATCAGGTTTAACTTGAAATAAAATGCTCGAGTCACCAAATGTCGTGCTCATGCAACCATATGACATGTATCTCATATCACACAGAAATAACAGATCAACCTCATCAAAAGTTCTACTTGCACAAATCATCACCAAACTTTACTAATTATTTCTCACTAGTTATTTGCACTCATCATTTTTAGTTTATCATTTACCATGTGAAATCCATCATGCACAGACAAAAAATAATATGGATGCTAATCATACCATAGTCATAGAAAAAACACAAAGTCAAACTACTCATGCTAGATCACACTAGTTCAAGTACTCACTTCTGTAAACTAAGCATCTTGCACATGACAAAATAACTAACACAACCATTATTCATTAAATAACTATATGCAAGAAATAACTTATATTCAAGTTGGAAAAATCATGGATATTGCAAAGACACCATGAAAATGTTTGTGTGGCTTGCCCTAGTTCAGAGGAGCTTCACACTCCTCGTGGATCTCTTCAAGACAAGCTTATCCTTCTGAAAATAAATAAAATGACAAAAAGAAAACATCAAGAATACTTCTGAAAATTACCAGAAAATCTAGGCAGTAGAGAAAAATCTCATATTGGGAGTGCTGCTAGAGCTTTCTAGTAAGAACACAATACAAAAAGAATCAACTCATTTGGACTTATGGTTTAGGAGTTATAGCCAGTCAAAGTTTTTGTCAAAATTTGATTTAAATTTGAAATAAAAGAAAACTAGGGGTGACCTCAATGGCGCACTTCAGAAATGCCCCACCACTCATACCGCTTCGTGCGTGGCTGAGAGGCCGACAGCGGGCCCTACTAGTCAGGTCGGAGGGAGAGGGAGAGAAAAACATAGGTGGGCGGCGCGTCGGCGGCGTGTGCTCCGGAGAGGAGTGTCTGGCGGCTAGATCCAGAGGGATCGAAAGAGAGAGGAGGTCGAGGCACACCTGCCCGTATCCATAGCGTGGCTAGGGGTGGACGGACGTAGTCGGAACGGGCCTCTCCAGGGGCAGCAAGAAGCAAGGTCGCCAGAGTTGGAGACGATGGCGTCGTGGGGCTGCATCAGGGGCTCCAACTGGGTCGGATGGCACTAGTGAGCCACCAACAAGCCGCCTGAGGAGTGGGTTGAGCTCGGGAGACAGTGGTGTGAGTTGGAGGGGCTATGGGGAATCGCCGGCGAGCTCGGGTCGGGGCGGCGGCCAGAGTCATGCCGGCCGGGCTACGGCTCTCCTACGAGCTTGTGCAGGTTGTGGGAGTGAGCGGTGATGCGCGAGGAGTCGGGAGGGGGCCGTATTTATAGGCGAGCAAGAGGAAGGAATTGGGGCTCCGCCAGAAGGCTCTGGACACGGCGCGCGGCAACGAACGGCGTCAGCAAGAGGGGGAGAAGGCAACGCAGCTCACGCGGGCACTGTTGGAGGGCGGAGACGAGCACAAGAGCCAGGAAGGCGACGAGCACAGTGGCACGAGCGCACTGTTGGCTTGGCCACGCCGTGTCCATGCTCGCTGCGGTGAGCTCTGGTGTTGGTGAGCGGCAGGGAGGAGTTAAGGAGGTCGAGACAATGATGGTGGTGAGGTTTGGCAAGGCACGGCGGTCGGGGAAGCGAGCATGAGCGCACTAGCAGCTTGGGTGCGTCGCAGAGCGCGTCGGCAACATGCCAACACCCCTGGACGAACGCAGTCACCACATGAACTATGACATGAGGCTACGCTAAGCTCAGACTCCATGTCTGGCGTGTAGTTCTTAGTGGTTTGAGTGGTTCCAACGATTTGAGTTGAACCCAGGAGCTGTGTGTGCGTGGTTTATTTCCTGGTAAGTTTCCGGATAGTAACTTGTCAGGTTAACTAAGAGTGATTCAGTAAGAGTTAAGGGCTGGGCTTTTGGGTTTAGCATTCTCTTAGGAAGGTAATGAAGCTCAGAAAAGATCAGCCTCATTGGATCAAGAAAAAACATGTTTGCTATCTAAAGTGGCTATTCTGTCTAGAACAAAAATGATTTCTGTAGAAAAAATATTCCAAAAAGTTATGCAATATTTTTTCTCAGGGAGGTGTCCTAGGGTGCAAAAATTTATGCAATATTTTTGGGAATTTTCTCAGGATTTTAGGAGCAATAAAAATGAGGGTTGCTTTGGAGCATACTTCTCTGAAGTGAGTTTCAGAGAAGAAAATGAATATTTTTCCTTTATGAAAAATATTCCTTGGGTAATTTTTGGGATTTTTTAGAGAAAGAAAGTTGAGTTAGGGGTGGATGGGTCACTTGGGTGAAAATCAAGGGTAGGCCCAAGTGTTCAAGTCCATTTGAATTGACTCAAAATTCCAAATCCAAAGCAAAGGCAAAAGAAAGTCTGGAGAAAGAGAGAAGGCAAATACAGGCTATCACAAACCTCCCCCACTTAGGATGAATCTCGTCCTCGAGATTCGGTTGGTTGGGAAAACAATTCTGGATAGGTTGTGCTTAAAAATACCTCTCTTTCCTGGGTTGCTTCTTCCTCGGTGTGATGGTCCCACTGAACCTTATAAAACTTGATCGCCTTACTGCGTGTGACCCTTTCTGCTTCATCCACTATTTTGAATGGTCTCTCCTCATAGGATAAATCCTTGGCAAGCTCAATTTCTGACATATCAGTCCTTTTCTCTGGTGGTGAAATAAACCTTCTCAGTTGTGAGACGTGGAACACATTGTGTACTTTCGACAATTCTGGTGGCGATTCCAACTAATACACAACTGTGCCAACTCTGGCCATGACTGGGAACGGACCAATATATCTTGCTGCCAATTTGCCTCGGGTCTGAAATCTCTTGATTCGCTTCATGGGTGTGACTCACAGATACAAATGTTCTCCGGGCTCAAAACTGACTTGCCGGTGTTTGGCATCATAATAACTCTTCTATCATGACTTAGCCAACTGCAGTCTATCTCAGATTTCCTTGACTTGTTTCTTTGCCTCCAATATTAAATCAGTTCCGAAAATACGACTGTCTCCGATTTGGGACCAGTTTAATGGAGTGCAACACTTACGGCCATACAAAGCTTCATATGGTGACACCTTCAGACTTGTTTGGAAACTGTTGTTGTATGAGAATTCCGCATATGGCAGACAATCTTCCCACTTGGGTCCATGGGCTAAAGCACATGCTCCAAGCATGTCTTCAAGGATTTGATTTACCCGCTCAGTCTGACCGTCTGTCTGCGGGTGATAGGCTGTGCTGTATTTCAGGGTGGTCCGCAAAGATTGATGGAGTTGGGACCAGAAGGCGGAGGTAAAGAGTGAACCTCGGTCTGAAGTGATTGTTCTTGGCACTCCATGCAGACTGACAATCCGGGACACATATAATTGTGCAAGTTGATCAGCTCGATATGTGGTGCGGATTGGAATAAAATGAGCCACTTTAGTTAGTGTGTCCACTATGACCCATACTGCATCATTGTGTCGGTGAGTCCTGGGTAGACCGGTGACAAAGTCCATGTAGACATCATCCCGTTTCCATTGGGAGACGGGTAGGGGTTGGAGAAGTCTGGCGGGTTTTTGGTGTTACGCCTTTACTTTATTGCATATGTCGCAACAATTGACAAAATATGCGATATCCTTTTTCATTCCATCCCACCAAAATATCTGTCAAAGGTCTTTGTACATTTTGATACCTCTGGGGTGTATTGAATACGAGGATTCGTGTGCTTCTGCCAAAATGTTCTTTCTCAAGTCTACTTGCTCCGGTACACATATTCATCCTCGAAACCTGAGTGTACCTTGTGAATCCTTAGAGAAGTCCTGAGTCTTGCCTTCTTGTAGATGTCTAAGGAGGCCTTGTAGAATTGGGTCGTCAGCCTGGGCCATGCGGATCTCTTCCTCGATAGAGGATTTACTTCCAAAATATTTCCAAGGCGGGCGTCTAAAGTTACCAAGTTAAGCTGAGCAGTCTCTTGTTGGAGTTCGGGAGGCAAGGACTCCATTATGGCATTTAAACAGGCAGGCTTGTGACTGAGGGCGTCAGCAACCACGTTAGCTTTGCCCAGATGGTAATTTATTCCCATATCGTAGTCCTTGACCAACTCGAGCCATCTTCACTATCGAAGGTTTAAGTCTGGCTGAGTAAATATATATTTGAGACTCTTGTGGCAGGCTTGTAACTGAGGGCATCAGCAACCACGTTAGCTTTGCCCCGATGGTAATTTATTTCCAGATCATAGTCCTTAACCAAATCGAGCCATCTTTTCCCAATAAGGTAATGTCTCCCAATTTTTAGAGAGTGCACAACAGCGGACAACTCCAAACCATGCATAGGATAATTCCCTTCATGGGGTCATAGATGGCGACATGCGTAGGCTACCACCATGCCATCTTGCATGAGTATGCACCCAATACCTTTTCTATATGCATCACAATACACAACAAAGCTGCGGTAAATGTCTGGGAGAGTCAATACCAATGTTGATGATAATCTGGTCTTTAGTTCGTTAAAGCTTTTCTCACAGTCCTCACTACATTCAAACTTCTTATCTTTCTTAAGGAGCAATATCATTGGCTTGGCAATCTTGAAATATCCTTTGATGAACCGGCGGTAATATCTGGCTAATCCAAGAAATCTCTGGATTTCAGATACATTCCTTGGTGCTACCCAATCAAGCACATCTTTCACTTTGCTGGGATCCACAGCTATGCATTCTGCTGACAGAACATGTCCCAAAAATCTGACTTGTTTGAGCCAAAACTCACACTTGCTGAATTTTGCATATAGGTGATGGTCATAGAGTCTCTGCAAGACTGCTCGGAGGTGTTCCTTGTGCTCTTCTTCACTTTTTGAGTATCTGAGAATGTCATCGATGAAAACCACCACAAACTTATCCAAGAAATCCACGAATACCTTATTCATCATATGCATGAAAAAGGCAGGGACATTTGTGAGACCGAAAGACATCACAGTATATTCATAGAGACCGTATCGGGTAGTGAACGCGGTCTTAGGAATATCTTCCTTCTTGATCTTGAGCTGATGGTATCCGGTCCTTAGATCAAACTTGGAAAATACTTTGGCCCCATTGAGTTGATCGAACAAATCATCAATCCTTGGCAGTTGGTATTTGTTCTTGATGCTAACATCGTTCAATCGATGATAGTCCACACACATTCTGAGGCTGCCGTCTTTCTTGTCCACAAATATTGCGGGTGATCCCCATGGTGACGAGTTTGGCGGATATATCCGTTCTGAAGCATCTCATCAAGCTGTTTCTTTATTTCCACGAGTTCAGATGAAGGCATTCGATAATACTTTTTGTATAATGGCGTCGTCCCAGGCACAAGATGAATTGCAAACTCAGCCTCTCGGTCTGGCGGCATTCCTGGTAATTCCTCAGGGAATACATCGGTGAACTCACTGACCACAGGAATCAATTCCAATTCTTCAGCCATAGTCGTGAAAACCATTCCCTTCTTGGGCATACTTCTATTGAGATAGAATTTTATAGTTTGCCCTTCCCGACATGTCAGGGTGACTTCTCGGGTCGCATAGTTGATGCACACTTGATATTGGTTAAATCAGTTCATTCCCAAAATAACATCCTACTTGGCAGACTCGATGACTGTCAAAGTAGTTGGAAAACGGACTCACTTGATATCAATTTCCAAATTATGGCAGACCAGATTGCTTTTGAGCACGGATCCCGGGGATTGAACCATCATACATTTTACCAAAATCGAGCAAGGAAATTTGTTTCAGGAAACGAAACTCTGAGAAACAAAAGAGTGGGAAGCCCTAGAGTCAAATAAAATTATTACAGGTATGTTATTAACAGGAAACATACCAATGACGACTTCGGGGTTTTCCTGGGCTTCGTCTGCGGAGAGGCGATGAACTTGCCCTTTGATGGTCTTCTGGACAGGGTATGGCCCCATGTGGTTAGCTTGCGGGACACAGTCTGGCATAATATCTGGTCTGTCCACAATTAAAGCAGGAGTTGGTGCGCTGACACTCTTCATGCACTGGACTGGTCACGACATTCTTGACTTGAGTAGAGGTCTTGTTCACATTCTGCAGCCAATTTGGTTTGTACTCCACACTACAAAAAAAAGACACATCCGTGACATTTTGGGCCGAATGATTTTTTTCTGTCATACATATGACACTTCTATGATGATAATTGTGACAAAACCCGGTATCATCATAGATGTGGTGGGCTCCGACATCTATGACAAAAAATCATGACAGAAAATGGGCTTTTTGTCCTGGGTGGGCCGGAGATGCTGCTGCATGACATTCTTTGGGCTGTCCATGACGGAAAAAACCGTGGTAGAAGCGAGGGGAAGGAAAATTTCGGGGAGTTACCGGTTACGGTGGGAGGTCGGGGGCCGAGCGATGCACGTTTCTCTCGTACACGTACGCACATGTGTGCGAGGTTGGCTCTAATTAAACCCGAACGAGGCATTGGGCTCTAATTGAACCCGAGCGATTACACTGCAGGCTACGCGTTACTAAGCCCGAGCGATCGATTGATGGCTGTTAACTGAACCCGATCGAGCGATTCCTTCGCTACTGCTGCTAACTGAAGCCGATCGATGCTGCCGCTGGGATGAACAGTGAGCGTTGCGGGGGGGGGGGGGGGGGTTGGATGAACAGTGAGAAGTGGAATTGCCTCTAGATGAACAGGACCCCGTGGTGTGGAGGGCTAGATGAACAGTAGACGGTGGAGGGGTGCCCGTGGAGGGGTGGTTGAACAGGACCCCGTGGTGTGGAGGGCTGGATAAACAATAGACGGTGGAGGGGTGGTTGAATAGTAGCCGGTGGAGTAGCGCGCGGTGGAGGCTGGATGAACATCAGCCCGTGGAGGCTGGAGGAGGTCGACGGTAGCCCGTGGAGGCTGGAGGAGGTCGACGATGGAGATGAACAGTATCCCGTGGAGTCCCATTTTGCGGTACGCCACACCACTCCCAATGAACAGGACCCCCGTTTCGACCGTAGCACTCCAACACAAGTCCGTTTCGTCCGTTTTGCGGTACGCCACACCCCTCCTGATCAACAGGACCCCCGTTTCGACCGTAGGAGGTCCGTTTCATCCGTTTTGCGGCACGCCACACCCCTCCCGATCAACAGGACCCCCGTTTCAACCGTAGGAGGTCCGTTTCCTCCGTTTTGCAGTACGACACACCCCTTCCGATCAATAGGATCCCGTTCCGAACGTACGAGGTCCGTTTCCTCCATTGTGCGGTATGCCATGCCTCGTTTCCATCGCCTGTTCTGTCCAAGCCCTCCCGATGAACACGACCACGCATTCCGTTCTGACCCAGCCGGTTGGCTCCCACGCGTTTTGTTGCCTCCCAATGAACACGACGCATTCCGTTGCCTCCCCATGAACACGACGACGACGCTGTTTCTCCGTTCCGACCCAGCCATGTACATGAGCCCTGGCTGTACGTATGCGCGAGTAGGCGTTCGAGACCCCGCCCGTATGTACGTACATGGCCGTATTTTCTTTCTTGCACCCTGGCCGTTGTACGTACGTGTACATGCTACGTGCGCGCCTCTACTACGACACGTGCGCGCCTCTACATCGACTAGTATATATGTACATACACGTTCGCGACATGAATGACAACGCTATGTACGCTTCGACCAGGTGGGTCCCGACTGTCAGTCACTTCCTTGCGTGCGAAAATGTAGCTGGTGGGTCCCAGCAGTCAGAGGGGCAAATCGTTTTTTGCCCGAACGCACTTCCTTTGCGTGCGAAGATGTAGCTGGTGGGTCCCAGTAGTCAGGGGGCGAATCGTTTTTTTGCCCGGACGCACTTCCTTTGCGTGTGAAGATGTAGCTGGTGGGTCCCAGCAGTAAGGGGGCAGAATCGTTTTTTTGCCCGGACGCACTTCCTTGCGTGCGAAGATGTAGCTGGTGGGTCCCAGCAGTCAGGGGGGTGAATCATTTTTTTTGCCCGTAGGCACTTCCTTGCGTGCGAAGATGTAGCTGGTGGGTCCCAACAGTCAGGGGGAAATGTTTTTTCGTGAAATACGGTGGCTCGTCCGGTGGCTCCCTGCAGTCAGGTGGAGGAATCATTATTTTGCGCGTAATAAGGAGGCACTTCCTTGCTGCGGCCATGGACCCAGCTGTCAGCCTCTCCACGTACAGTCCACGTCTGATGGAAGTCGTTCCTTAACCACGTTGACCACGCCGCGCCGAGAGCACCACGGCGGTGGACGACGGCGAGGCCTAGGAAGGGGACGATGCGGAGCCGGGGAAGACGCAGCAGTGGATGCCCATGCGAAGAGGAGTATGAGGGTTCACTGGTTCGGCTGTGGTGTGAGGCTGTGTCGCCGCAAAATAACAGGGGCTGTGGGTGAGTAGAGGCATGGCCTGGCCAGTGGTGGGAGTAGTAGGGGGTGGTGAGGCCTCCGCGGCATCACAGCCGGCCACGGGAGGCAGGAGCACGCGGCACGATCGGCGCTGGTTTGGGCGGCTGGAGCAAGAAGACCAGAGGTTGAAGAAGCACTACGACCGTTATATGAACATCATACGGTAACAGGAGCTAGAATCGTTCATATTGACTAAGTTGACAAAGCCATCCGTCCCCGTCAACTTGGTAGGCCCACAAGTCAGCCTCCTAGTATGCTGGGTTCTAGCTGGCAGGGGGAGTATTCATTTTTCTGTGCATAACAAGGAGGCACTTCCTTGCGTGCGAAGATAGCTGGTGGATCCGACATGTCAGCGGGGGGCACGTTTTTTTCGCAAAACACAGAGGCTATTCCGGTGGGTCCCAGATGTCAGGTGGAGGAATCATTATTTTGCGCGTAATAAGGAGGCATTTCCTTGTGTGCGCCCGTGGACTCAGCTGTCAGCCTCTCCACGCATAGTCTACTTCCGATGGTGTCGTTCGTTGACCATGTTAACCACGCCGCGCCGAGCGCATCCAAGGTGGTGGACGACGGCGAGGCCCCGGACAGCAACGAGCCGGAGATGGGAAGACGCGGGAGTAGAGTCGCAAACGGAGAGGTGTACGAGGGTTAACTGGTTCTAGTGCGGTCTGGTTCGGCAGTCGGTGGAGAAGAACATGAGGTGTGGAGGGGTGGAGGGATGGCCTGGCCAACGGTGGAGTAGTGCTCCATAGCGAAGCGTGCTAAGCAGAGCTGCTAGCAGCAGGAGGCGGGAGGTGGTCCCGACGGCACTGGAGGAAGAAGACGAGAGATTGAAGATGGATGTCGGTCGTTGGATGTAAATCCAACGGCTCACATGCCAGAATCATTTGTTGACTAATTTGACAACGACTTGCGTTGGGTTCGACCTATTGGCCCACATTTCAGCCTCCAAAAATGTGGCACGTATTCAACCCATTTTTCAGAATTTACAGTCTTTTTTTTGCGCGGTAGAATTTACAGCCATTTTGATCTTTTTTTAATTACAGGCATTAGCTAGGCTGGGTGAAAAAATAATGTAGCATCCATGCGGCCCATTTATTTTATTTCCTAAAAAATTACAGTCCATTTGCACTTTCTCGAAATACACGATTTTGCTGGGATGATTCTAATTATAATTTTGGGTTGGGCCAGCAATGTTATCAAAAAATAAGAAGGGGCTGAGCATTTTATTATAAATATATTTAAATAATAAGTGATATTATTACATTCATCCTTAAATCTTACCAAGCATTTGTACACAATCACTAGGATTTTTGTGCCAAAACAATCCAGGATTTTATTTGTTAAGAAATTATTTTTATAAGTTAATTAGATGTGGGATATTGTTTTCTTACATATGTAAGTATCTGTTAAATATATGATGACAATAAAGTTAATATATAATAACATATAAAATAATTTAAATATATATAATATAGTTAGAAGGGAAACATAAGTTGGACCTGGCGTTCCTATTCTTATATAGAAAAATAGAACAGACCTCTGCGTTTTCTTCAAAAAAATACATAAATTTGGCTGCGAAAAATAAAACTCGGATGGGAGGTCCATAGGCCAGTCGATACATGACGACCCTAAGAAAATACAAACAGGCCCTCCCATATGAGGTCGAAAAATACAAACTCGGATGGGAGGTCCATAGGCCAGTCGATACATGACTGCGCATGTTAAAAATGAAAGCCTAGACGGGGCAGCCGAAAACCACATCCAACACTTGCCAAAACTTCGTCCCTTGTTTTCTCTGTCTTTCGCACACTCGACATTGTGTGGGCATTTTTACTGTGCATCATATGAAGATGTTCTTTGCATGAATGTTGATCAGCATGATGTTAACTGGCTGGTAGTTCCATTTTCGACCATGAATAAAACTTCCAACATGATGTTAACCCTGTTTGAAAAGGCCGTGTTAATATAAATGCTCTGCCTCTGAAAGTTGCAGTTTCTTATCTGAAACTGAACTTGCAGTTTCTTATCTGAAACTGAAACTTGCAGTTTCTTCTCGTCTGCACTTTTATACTCCTATGAAACTACATTTTTTAAGTGCTAAAAATAGATCTCTAGAATTCATAAAATTCTTCATATGCTCAATACTGCAAATCTGAAATTCAAAAGACATTCATATCTGAAAGTACTCTCAAAATACACAACACAAAACACAATTCACAACCTGGAAATACTGACAACCCTAAGCTCCTCCTGACAATTCACAACCTGCCCGACTATTGGGCTGGGGGGGGGGGGGGGGCAGCCCCCTCCTATTCCTCGGCGGCAGGCAGCCGCCCCGTAGACGATGTGAATGGCGAGGGAGACGATGGCGGGGAAGCGACGTAGGGCCAACTGCTTTTCTCCTCTTGCAGTTGGGTTCGGTTGACGAAGACTCCACCGGCTCACTCTGGTAGGACACCTCACAAACGGCACCCTGTAGATGCTCGATCCTTCAATCTCTGGTGGATGCTCCATCTGGGATCGATACTCCCACCACCGCTCCCTCACGATCGGATTCGGTGAATCTGTTTGCTCCATGGCCCAGAGGAGCAGCTCTATGTACTCTGGCACAATTCCCTTCGGGAGTATCGCCACCTTTTCGCTCTGTTGCAGATATTCGGCCATGGATGTCACCGTCGCCTATAGTTGGTCCTTGTTGTCAAACCAAGACTGTATCTCCTACATCCTAGCTAGCTTCACATGGTCGCCGTCTGCGATCCTCACGTATCGGTTGTACTCCTACATCGATCTACTTCTCCACAGTACCTTCACTCGCCGGCGGTGGTTTTTGAATGGAAGAGGAGAGGAGCAACGCTGGTTTTGGATTAGAACAGGAGAGGAGCGACGCTGGTTTTGGACTGGAACATGAGAGGAGGGGCAGTGGTTTTGAAAGGGAAGAGGAGAGGAGTGGCGCTGGATTTAGATTGGAACAGGAGAGGAGCGGCGGTGGTTTAAGAGGAGAAGAGCCGAAGAGCGGCACTGGTCTTGGAAGTATTTTTTGTTGTTTTGCGTATTTTGGGTCAAAGTTTGACCACGTACTATATTTGACAAGCAAAATGTGAATGCATGTCACGAAAAATTGTATCGTTTGGTTCGTATCTGAATGTACTTTCAAATTATATTATTTTTCCAACGTATAACATATATTTTATGTGCGAAAATCATGGTCAATTATGACCCAGAATAAAAGGGAGACTAGTTAATGCGGGGTCGCTTTCTTAATTGAAGGGTTAGTTGATTTTGATTTTGATCCAGTCACAGCGCGCCGGCCCTCTCGCCCAATCCTAAATCGCTGTCGCACGCTCCTCTCCCTCTTCTCCATTGCAAAACCACATCCTCTCCTCTCCATCATCTCCATTCCAAAACCACTGTCTCGCCTCTCCCTCTTCTGATCTTCTCCATTGTAAAACCACCTCCTCTCCTCTCCATCATCTCCATTCCAAAACCACCTCCTCTCCTCTCCATCATCTCCATTCCAAAACCACCGTCTCGCCTCTCCCTCTTCTGATCTTCTCCATTGCAAAACCACCTCCTCTCCTCTCCATCAACTACATTCCAAAACCACCATCTCGCCTCTCCCTCTTCTCTATTGCAAGACCACTGTCTCTCCTCCTATCTTCCAAAGCTAGCACCGGACCACTCAGAAGGACATCTATGGAGAGGATGCAACAGCGAATCAGGCAGATCGCCAGTGGTGACCAGGCAAAGTTAGCCAGGTTGAAGAAGATCCTTAGTTGGTTTGACAATGAGTGGGAGATTTCGAGGACGGTGCGGGCCATGTGGCAATGTATGCGAAAGAGCGAGACGATGGCGATGAGGGCGGCGATGTACATGTACTCCTCGGCGGCAGTCACGCCGCAGTTCTCCGAGTTCATTGAGTATCTCCTATGGGCGATGGAGCAGACAGATTCGCCCGAGGCAACAGTCAGGTGGAGGTGGTGGGTGTACAAGTCGAAGGTCGAGCACCCAGAGGATAACAAATCGGTCGAGTATGGTGTGCCATTTGTGAGGGTGCAGAGCCAGCCGGAGCCAAAGGAGTATTCGTTCTCCCACCACAAGAGGAGACCGGATGGCGCGATGTCGCTTCCCCGCCGTTCTCCACGGTTCCCTCGACGCTTGCCTCGTTTCAACGGCGGCGGTAGGGTTTAAGGTAAGCTTCGCACTAACCTAATCATCCACCTGCCCATGCTTACAATCAGTCTGACAGCTAATGAAAATCATGCTTAGAATCAGTCTCTGAGTACTACGCCAATCACCCTAAAATAGCTCTGGACCTTTGGGTCAAAGTTGTGACACAGTGTACAAATAAAGAAAAATAGATTGGTGCTTCTTTCAGAAAAGAGTACTCCCTAGAAAACTGCCAATATAAGCTACTAGTATTTGGTTAGAGGATTTGCTGCCGAGAAAGATCCGTCCACAGAGAGTGCCACACATCCCTCTGGTGGTGGTGGATGCCAATGCGTGCATGCAGCATGGTTGGTGTCGGTAATTTTTACTTGGCACACCTCGCACTCTGCATATATGCCGGTTCCATACGTACATTTGTGCAGTTCCACCAAAATGTAGCTGAATAACCCTGTTTGCACAGATAATGAAAAAGCATGATTACATTATAGTGGCAATAGTTGATGAAACACACAAAATAAATAGAAGAAAGTATTGCGATAGTATCGTAGTATGCCATGCTGCGAGGGCAAGATGGGCCCTGCGACGCCTCATACGGTACGCCTCATACTGGACATCGTCCCAAGTTTCCCAGATACACCTTCTGCCAGTGATGAACATCAGTGTACAGCGGTAGTACAAGGAGGCGCCTTGAGACATTCAAATCTCTATTTTTGTACATATCAACTAAAATTAAGCACCCCAGTTTGCAGAAACGCTTAAACATTAACAATGGGACTAGTTGATGAAACATACTTTAACAAAGAGAAGCACTTTCTTTATCTACATTGGAAATGAAATGATAGAGATGACACTCGCTCTATTTTAACTGTATTATTACTTCATTTTATCAGTGGCACCAGGGTCTAGCAGGTGGCAAACGAGGTGTACCGTGCGTCGCAAGGATGGAGGCCGGGGGTGCTTAGACTGGGATGTTGAAGCTGGCTCTTTCAGTCACCAACATGGATGATTCAATTCATGGGACCTTTTGGTGCAGTTCACCTAAAATGAAGCAATGTCCCGTGAGCTAGCAGCTTCTTCTTCAATTTTTTTTAAGAAAAGGGCTCCAACCCTGGCTCCATTTCCATCAGAAAACGAAACCCACAGAGCTTCTTCTTCATTAGTTGCAATAAAATTGAGCAACATCAAGGTTGGTTGTGAAGCACCTGGAATGCTCAACTATAATTTGGATATCATTTGTGCAGTTCAACTAAGATCGAGCGTGAAATGTATATCTCTATTTGCACAAAAAAGGTGGAAAGGAGGGTGACTAACTAGTGATGAAGCATGCATCAAATGAAAAGAAGCATGTTCCTTATCTGAATGGCAATCCTACAAGGACAGTAGCAATTTCTAAAGCTGTGGCATTGCTAGATATTAGTGTGGGCATTAGGATTAACTATGACAACCGTTAAATACGACATTACTTTGGGCACGGGAGAGTAGGCGGACCAGGACAGTTGCATTTCTAACGAAAAGAACCAACTTATCTTAAGGGGAAATTTTAGCAAGACATGTAAAGAAGTGCCATTGATTCATATTACTGGAGGCATTACATTGAAAACAACATTGGTTTAACGTGTCCTTACTTTTAACAGTGCGACTGCTACATTTTACCAGTGGAATTACATAAGAGTGGCTCGGGGCAACAAACATCAGAAAAGGATATCTGGGTTGGTCCCATTTTTGTTCGGTATAGCCACCTTATACTGTGTGAGGCTAGCAAATCTAGTGCTGGACTTACTCTGTTGACTTGTCCCCCAGTCCCCACTTTCTTTCCTTTTTCAACCAATAGATCAGGTTTATATTGAGTTTGTACTGCGTTTCCCTTTATTTCCCTATTAGACCTAGAAACCAGTTGGATAGCCAGTCTCTGCTACTTTTCGCCCCCATTATTTCCTCTTTTGACCAAGTCCTAGATTCAGGTAACAAATCCTCCCCCACCCCCACACCCTTTCTTCCTTGTTTGAACCAAGTAGTACTAGATTCGAGTGCATGAACTAGTTTTACCTCTTAAACGTAAAAAAATAGGTGGTTTTCGAACAGGCGATCAATCCTATCTATGAGGGGGCCTGAGAAATAGTAAAAGATACAAATGCAGCGGCGTCAGGAGCTCGGGAAGTCGAGCAAGGCCAGTTTCGAAGGAAGTTATACCTAATGGTCGCTGGGATGTCGCTAGGTGGGCGGCGGGAGGCCGGATCTGCCCACACTATGGCAGCGAGGAAGAAGGGGTCGGAGGCCCTCCCTCGCCAGCGGTGCTTGGGAGAGAACGGCAAGGCAGGCTGATCGGGACGCGCCTAGCAGTGGGTAAGACCCGTCGCCGAGGACCACCGCGTGAACGTTGCACCTTCTCACCTTCCACGGCAGAGAGGATCCAGCTGGATCTGTGACCAGCGGTGAGCAGAGAGAGTGTGGCCACCGCTGTCGTGTTTAAGATCTGGAGAGGCCGAGATAGTGTGAAGAGAGCAACACTAGCAAGCAAGCGCGGAGGCTCCTGCCTATATAGTGGAGTAGTACTTAGTTTTCTTTTGTCTACCGGAGCTGGCTTGACCTCGTCAGTGACTATCGAGAAGTCTTCATGCACGTGGCCCAGAGGCACAGTTGTCGTCATTTTGATCTGAAGCGCCGGATTATAACATATAACACGAAAAAATGCCACATGACAAGAAATCATAACCTCACTGCCCAAAGGAGACAACATGAATCCCGACGTACAAACTAGACAAGGAACAAAGCTCAAATTAAAGATAAACTCGTAGAGAAGGGGTTCATCGATAGATGTCCTAATTAACATAGCCGGATTGACCTAGATGGCAGCCGAGTAGTCACTGTTCATGCATGTGCCCCCAATGACTAGCCCAACTCAGTTGTCACTGTTTAACCCTTGCAGTGATCCGAAGCACATGACACCTAGTTTTGCGAGATGACAAGAAACCTTTTTTTTAGATTTCTCACCACAACTACAGCCATGTACAACACAGCCTGCATGATATGTAGATGATAGCCAATCCAGGCATGTCTGCCGGAGTCTGGTCACATGCATGGACGAACTGATCTTCCGTGTCTTGGAGGGATCATCCAGGCACCAACGTAGTACAACACTTCTCTAATACTATCGCTCGTCTCCCTCTTCTATTAAGTCACCCGACTTGCAGGGCCAGGGAGTGTGCCTATGGTCGGTTCTCAATTGCCGTCCCACATGTGTGTGCGAACGCAATATGACGCGCGTTCCATTCGGAGAGCAGCGTGCCAGACCGACTGACCGTCTGGGGTGCGACGCGAACACGACGGGCATGCTGTATACTCCGTACATGTGTACCGCCATTTTCTAAATGCTTTGCTCCACGGCCCGGGCGTAATCCATGGATACAAAATTAGTATACTGTATACTATTTAAAAGTCAAGGGCGGGGCTTTTCCTGCACGATAGGCGGCGGTGCAGTTCCACCTAGTCGGTTCAACAGAGACACGAGAAGACGAGGGAGTAGGCTGCTGCAAACATAGGGCTGTGTGATTTGACAGCGAGTTACTGCTGGACAGGTGCGGCCCCGTGATTTGACTTGCCATTATCATTTCTACTGCAGCGCTACGACCGGTGTGAGTCTCCTGATTCCTGGACACCTCCATACAGGTGCCTCTCCCAATCCTCCACCATGTAGTAGAGCCTGGCTCTTGCATGAGAGCCCACTTCTCCACTTTTTCCTTGCCTCTCTTTCCTCCACATATGCAAAAATGCCATGTAAAGCGCACTATTGTACTTACTTGCTCCTACAGGTGCTAAGCTTGCCACATAGGCATAAAGTCTGATGTGGCAAGTTAATCAAGATGAGAGAGACTAGTTTGGTGACCCAAGGAAGAAACGGTGCTAAGCGTGTGTACCTAGGTGAAAAGACAATTTTGAGTCTATAGCTAATTAAATGAAGCAAACTTAGCAACACCATTTCATTGGAAGAGGTCACTCCTTGGCAAATGCAATAAATACTAGTACTCCCTGTGTCCCATATTATAAGAATGTTTTTGGCACTACACTAGTGTCAAAAACGTTCTTATATTATCGGAGGGAGGGAGTACGAAGAAATAGATAGAGAGGAGTAAAAAAATACACTTATAGCCAACCTTATAGCTAACCTTGTTGTAGTATGAGTGACTAAGTGATGACTATGTATGACATGCCAACATCAGATAGCCTAACGCACCATGTTAAATCTCCAAGGGCACGACCGCGCGTGCGACGTGATGGTCGTGGTAGGTGCGACCATGATACGGGGTGCTCGCAGCCCTTGGATCTGAGATCAAACGGTCGCATGCTAAGTTGCTGAAAATTTGCAGAATAACCCTCCCGCGGCAACCGGCAAATTTCCTCCCGCGGGCCGGAGTAGTTTTCTCGGTTTGCATGCGGGTTTAATGGAGGTGAGGAGGCGTGTTTAGCCGGGCTTGCATTGGACGGTGCAGTACTATTCGATTTGACAACTACAACTAGTATATTATAAAAAACAAAGAAGAGTAATAGAGATAGAGATAAGAATAGAGACTAGGGAGGAGCACCGTCTACTACTTTGTGGGAAACTCCTGCGCTCCACTCGGCGGCCACAACGTCCCCTACAGCCACTCCCTCCTGCACTCCATTCGGCGGGCGCTGTTGACATTTGGGGAGCGCACTCTCGCGACTGCTACCAGCCATGACTTCACCGACGACGACTTCTTCCCCGACCTCGGCAACCTCTTCCTCAACGACATGGGCGACAACCTCAACGCCAATGGTGCTGCTCCCGTTGCACCGTATGTGTTTCTGTCCTTCCTGTTCGAAATCATGGTAGAATTCATGTTTCTAGTCTGTGTCCTAGACTCGTTCTGTTCATCTACTATGCTAGTCCGCATGATTAGTTTAATCTCTGTTATATCCGTCATGATTTATTTTGTAGTAAATCTCGTAGTAACTTGCTGATATATTCAACTGGCGGAACGTCCCCTACAGCCACTCCCATTTCATGGATGGCCTGGTCGATGCCTCCAAGGAGCCCTTCGTCTACTACTATGAGTGCCCGGTGCCGTTTTGGGGCTCGCCGGCGGACATCGTGCATCACCTGACGTAGGCGTGCAGCGATCACTACTGCCCCTTGGCGAAGAACATCAAGTATGAGACCTGCTACCCGTTCACCGTGCCGGAGTCACTGGAGGATCAACACCGCCTGCTAGTCTCGGAGGAGGACGGCAGCGTCTTCCTCTTGATCGTGGCCATCTGCGAGGCCCGCGCAGGCTGCCGCCACATCTCTTTAGTGTGCGTCAGGGACGACGCTGCTGACGCTGACACTGACACGAGGCCGATGTATGGGTGCATGCTTACTATTACTACCCCTCGAAGGTCTGTGGGTGGCGACACTGGCTACGTCAAGCTGACTTGGACTCTACCGAGCTGGGACCTTCCCGCCGATGTGGACATGGAAGACGCGTGGTATTATTTGACCCCCAACAATGTGCATGGGGACTCCAAGAAGGTTCACCTGGACATATGCATTACTAAGTTAAATGTTGATCATTAGTCTTCGCTCAATGTAATCCGCTGCCTAAGCATGTGGAGACTTCCATGCATGATCTTGCTCTATTGGAGTATCGCGCATGAATAAAAGTGTATCCATTTATAGTTTAGTCTAGAATCTTCCATGTATGAAATTTTACTACAGTACCGGTGAAAGACTTATGATGAACCATTTTCTGCAATATCGTGCATCACCTGACGCAGGCGTGTGGCGATCACTACTGGCCCTTGGCAAAGAACATCAAGTATGAGACGTGTTACCCGTTCACCATGCCGGAGTCGCTGGAGGATCAACGCCGCGTGCTAGTCTCGGAGGAGGACGGCAGCGTCTTCCTCTTGATCGTGGCCACCGGCGAGGCCCGCGCAGGCTGCCGCCACATCTCTTTAGTGTGCGTCAGGGGCGACGCCGCTGACGCTGACACTGACTTGAGGCCGATGTACAGGTGCGTGCTTACCATTACTACCCCTCGGAGGTCCGTGGGTGGCGACACTGGCTACGTCAAGCTAACTTGGACTCTACCGAGCTGGGACCTTCCCGCTGATGTGGACATGGAAGACGCGTGGTATTATTTGACCCCCAACAATGTGCATGGGGACTCCAAGGAGGTTCACCTGGACATATGCATTACTAAGTTAAATGTTGATCATTAGTCTTCGCTCAATGTAATCCGCTGTCTAAGCATGTGGAGACTTCCATGCATGATCTTGCTCGATTGGAGTATCGCGCATGAATAAAAGTGTATCCACTTATGGTTTAGTCTAGAATCTTCCATGTATGAATTTTTACTACAGTACCGGTGAAAGACTTATGATGAACCATTTTCTGCAAAGCATAATAAGAGTTATTTCTTCACAAGTTTTGGATGCAGGTTGAACAGTTGAACGCTTTTGTTTGCAAAAGATACTTTTTTTTATCTATTTCACCCGGATGTTTCTTAGCTCTAGAGATGAAATAATATCCGAAGAAACCTATCGATACCTATTACACATGAGATGACCCCCACATCCTTTGTCAAAATAAACAACACCCCGATCAATGCATTTCACTCTTCCGTGCAACGGATGGGCACCATACTTGCTCCTACAGGTGCTTAAGCATGCCACATAGACATAAAGTCTGATGTGGTAAGTTAATCGAGAAGAGAGAGACTAGTTTGGTGATCCAAGGAAGAAACGGTGCTACGCGCGTGTATCTAGGTGAAAAGACAATTTCGACTCTATAGCTAATTAAATGAAGCAAACTTAGCAACACCATTTCATTAGAAGAGGTCACTCTTTGGCAAATGCAATAAATACTTGTACTCCCTGTGTCCCATAATATAAGAACATTTTTGGCACTACACTAGTGTCAGAAATGTTCTTATATTATGGGACGGAGGGAGTACGAAGAAAGAGATAGAGATGAGTAAAAAAATACACTTATAGCCAACCTTATAGCCAACCATGTTGTAGTATGAGTGACTAAGTGATGACTATGTATGACATGCCAACATCAGATAGCCTAACGCACCATGTTAAATCTCCAAGGGCGCGACCACGTGAGCGACGCGACCGTTGTGGTAAGCGCGACCATGATACGGGCTGCTGGCAGCCCTTGGATCTAAGATCAAACAGTCGCATGCTAAGTTGCTGAAATTTTGCAGAATAACCCTCCAGGATAGGATATTCACCCATAGGTCTAGAATCACGCCATGCAACTGTTCGATCTCAGATCCAAGGGCTCTCGGAAGCCCGTATCATGGAAGAATGGAAAGCCACTACCCTGTCGTTCGCACGCTGGCAGTTCGCTCCTCGTCCCCGCACGTCCTTTAATACTATGGCAGTTCGCTCCTAGTCGTCCCGTCCATTCACATTATGGCAATTCCACTAATCCTAACCCTCCTCCCAAGTCCATGGCGTCCCAAATCTCCCCGATCGGCGGTGAGTACAAGGTTAGAACCATCACCGGCGACGAGTTCGACGTCATCTACACCCGTTCTTCCGTGACGGTGAAACGATGCCTTTCTCGCTTCAGACGCATGTTTGAAGACTCGGATGATGAATGGGTCCTTGGGCTAGATGGTGAGTACACCACAGTCATGGGACGAGAGAAGGATCTAAAGGACGAAGAGAGGAAGAAGCCCACCGTGATCCAGGTTTGCGTGCATGACTTATGCTTGGTCTACCACATATGCCATGCCGACGTTGAGTGCCAGGATTTTAAGGACTTCCTCGAGAGCAACCTAGTCAAATTCATTACTGTAGACTTTGGTAACGACAAAGAAGTCCTGCGTCGGATAGGCCTCATGGTAGGCAACACCTTCGACCTCCAAAAGAATCGGCTGGTGTCCTCTCGTCAGCCTTCAATGCTGACCCTGGCAGGAGCCATGGTTCATACTTCGTACGGTAAACTGGAGAAACCTCCATACACGTTTCATCGTCATGCATAGCAGCGGAATGTACTAGATATAGACCACATCCACTACACTGCAATGGATAGCTACCTTTGTTTCAATATCTACAAGGGTTGGATGAAGAGCAACAACCAAGTTGGCGGTTCAAGCAAAGAAGTATCGAGCAAGAGGAAGAGGGACAAGGACGAAGTCGAGGACGTGGACGAGGACTCCGAGTAAGGTGGCAGTGTCGTTGCTCATGTTGGTTCTAAACTTCTAATACAGTGTCTACCGGATTAGTTGCAAAGTTTAATTTCAGGTGTGCTTAGTTTAATTTGAGGGGTGTGTTGTGCTGAGCCCCTAGCAGAACTACGTTATGTTTCTTCTTGTTACTTTAACTCTTCAGTACGTACATACTAGTATTTCTTACATTTCATATTTTAGTTGGTATAGTACTACCACTCGTTTCTTCACATTATATACGTACAATATATATGGCCAACATCATATAGCCAATAGTTGTCAAAGAATTTCAGGGTGCTTAGTTTTGTCAAAGAATTCCAGGGTGCTTAGTTTTATTTGAGGGGTGGGTTGTGCTGGACACCATTATTGTGACTAGCCTTTTTAATAGTACTATATGCATAATTTGGCGACGAGCGCTCTCTATATGTACCACCTTTTTTTAATTTCAAGTTTTTCTCCATGGTGCAATCCATCGATACAACTGCTGTACAAAAGCATATATTTTTTAAAAGGCTAGAGGGTGGGGCAGTCTAGCTTGGTTGGTTTCACGAGAGGAGAGGGCCTTTGTGATTTGACGGCTCATTACTGCTGGAAGGCGGGGCCTTGTGATTTGACTGCTCGTATAAATGCGCCGACGACCTGATCAAGGAGGAGCAAAGAATCGTGCGGTATACTCAAGTTTTCCACTAGAGTAGTACTGCGACGAAGGAGCACAAAACACGGCAGCCCAGTGCCATATGGCGATAAAAAATGATCTAATTTGCTAGTCATCTCATTGTTAGCATTGTTCTATTCATTCCCTCAAAAAAAACATTGTTCTATTCATGCCTCGCAGAGAACGTGACACGTGCGGCGAAACACCGGAAGCAAAAGATGAAACACAACAGCAAAAGAAGAAGGAAGATTATCACTCCAAATGATCTAATTCGCCGCGGAGTCGTAACTGCTTCTTCATCGCCTCCACGACCTCCATCTCCTTGCGCGTCTCCTCCGCCATCTTCTTCATTCTGTCCATGACGCGGGATTTCTCGATGCGAGCCTTCATCATCTGTTCCACGGCCGCATTACGTACCTTGACAGCAGCCGGGTGCTCGATGCGGAGCTTCGCCAACTCCTCCTTCATTCCGTGATGAGGGCATGCAGCATCTTCATCAAGGAACTACGATTCTCATGCAGCTTCTTCCAGCCGGCGTTCTTCTCCTTCAACAGGTCGATCTCGTGGCAGAGCTTCGCCTTGTCCTCCTAAAGTCGCAGGATTTCGCCAGTCTCCTTCTTCTCCGAGGCAATGCTCTTCTTCAGCAGCATCACCAAGCCGGCGGTCAACTCCCCCTGTTGATTGAGCTCAGCAGGCTTGTCGTCGAGGCTCTCCTTCAGCAACTCCATCAAGCCTTGGATGAACTCCTTCTGCTTATTGAGGTTCTTACTGAGCTGATCGGGCATGCCGTCAAGGGATAACGACTCCAGTTCCGCCGACTAGGCATGTTTGCCTCCGCGGCTAGGGCGCTCCTGGGAGCCATCACAGTACTAGAAAAAGGCCTACTAATGGCGCACCGGTTTTGCCTACTAATGGCGCACCACCGGTGCGCCATTAGTACCATGCCATTGGTATTTATTACTAATGGCGCACCTAAGGTGCGCCATTAGTATCTGGTATACTAATGGCGCACCAGGCAATGCGCCATTAGTATAGGCCACGGTGCGCCATTAGTATAGGCTACCGGTGCGCCATTAGTATAGGCCACCGGTGCGCCATTAGTATTTTTGAATTTTTTGATTTTTGAATCTGGATCTGGATCTGGATCTGGATCGTGATTTTTTGCCCATTTTTTGCTCGTTTTTTTGCTCGTTTTTTGGCACGACATTATTTCAAATTTTGTTCCTGTTTTTGGATCTTCTATGTTCTTTTGCCGTGTTCTTTTGCCGGAGAGGAGTTCGCCGGAGAGGAGGAGGAGGAGGTCACCGGAGAGGCGCTCGCCTATATCGCCGGAGAGGAGGAGGTGGAGGTCGAGCAAGAGGAGTTCACCGGAGAGGAGGGAGGAGGAGCTCACCGGAGAGAAGGGAGGAGGAGCTCACCGGAGAGGAGGGAGGAGGAGCTGACCGGAGAGGAGGGAGAAGAAACCGTGAGGGGAGGGGAGGGGAGGGGAGGGGAGGGGAGGGGAGGAGAGGAGAGGAGGGAGGAGGAGGTCGCCGGAGAGGAGGAGGAGGTTGCCGGAGAGGAGGAGGGTAGTATGGTGGAGGAGAGAAGGGAAGATGGAGTGGAGGAGAGGAAGAGATGGAGTGTAGGAGAGGTGGAATGAACAAATAAGGAGGAGAGGACCACGGCCAGCCATATATACGGCATACTAATGGCGCACCGCGGGCATGTGCGCCATTAGTAACTTTTTTTTATTTTTTTGATTTATTTTGAATTTTGAAGGCGGGACGATACTAATGGCGCACGGTGCGCCATTAGTAATTTTTTTTATTTTTTTGACTTATTTTGAATTTTGAAGGAGGGAAGATACTAATGGCGCACCATGGGCAGGTGCGCCATTAGTAACTTTTTTTATTTTCTTTGACTTATTTTGAATTTCGAAGGTGGGAAGATAGTAATGGCGCACCATGGGTAGGTGCGCCATTAGTAAGTTTGAATTTTTTTAGAATTTTTTTGCCTCTCCAGATCTTAAAAGCCCCGTATCTTTTTTTCTGTTAGGTTTTTGAGGATTTTAAAAATGTTTAACGGGGTTCCCCCGGTTAAATTTGGATGTAACTTTTCGAGTAGATGATTTTTCATATAGAAAACTTTTTAATCCGAGTTAGTACGCAAAAGTTATGCCCATTTTTATAAATTCTCGCGAGATTTTGCAAATGAAGTCGAAATTCATATTTGCAAATTTTCCCAACAACTAGACCACATATCACATGGGAAACTTATTTTCTTTTATTTTTTTGACATTTTCATCATTTTCTTTTATTTTTTTTAAAACTGAAAAGGCGATCCACAGGGGGGGGGTGCATTCGGTGGAAGTGGTGGCTGAGTTACTAATGGCGCACCGTGGCATGGTGCGCCATTACTAGTTGAACTAGTAATGGCGCACCATGCCACGGTGCGCCATTAGTAGTTTTGAAAAAAATTTAAAAAAAATATTTTTACTAATGGCGCACGGTGGATGTGGTGCGCCATTAGTATTTGGACACTAATGGCGTACCAACACATGGTGCGCCATTAGTATATAGTAATGACGCACCACATGTCTGGTGCGCCATTAGTGTCAATTCCATCTATAGCCCTTTTCCTAGTAGTGTCACCTGCCCGTGAGAGATCTTTCGAGGTCTCTGCGTGGCGGCGAGCCCTCTCTTTTTTTCCGCAACCTTGGTTGCCGCTCCCTTATTACGAGTAGTTCTCGACCTAGAGCTCTGCTCACCGGCCATGGCAACGACGGACGAAGAAGAAGCACTTATGAGGAGGAAAGGTAGAGTAATTTTCGGTTAGGTAGTTCCCCTCTTTATAACCTAAGTACTAGCACTAGTACTAATACCTGCATAGTGGGAACACGTTCAGGTTTGGTACATACTAGTAGGTGTGAGCAGGCTTTCGAATGTGATGGGAACAAGGTAAAGATTAATTGATGGTTTTGGTTTCGAGGCCCGAAACGGCTCCTGATGAGTTTAGCGGAACATAAATTTCAAGTACTACACTACTCAAATGCATAAATATTATGTTACTGTCAAAAATTGGCACAAAATACGAAGGAGACCAATGGAAGTACTACTAGCAACCCACGATTTAACTACTCGCATGCACGCAGTGGAGTAATAATGTCTTTCTTCTGCCCTCATGTCCACTTAATTTGAATGCGCTGTATTAATTGACCATCAATGAAGTGAACAACTTTACACGCGTCAAATTATCACATGGGATGGATCTTGGTACAAAATTGCGTCCGCCCGTGTACCCGCGTGTGCGTGCGAGGGAATGAGTGCGTGCGTGGCGTGCGGGCACATCTTCGCTTCGTGCATGTACCGCCAGTATGGCTCAGGGAGGACGAGTACATTCTTCTGGAACCAGCAACACGTCACTGTGATCAATCCACGCAAGGAGGTCGCGATAACGCCTCCACATGTGCCATGCGGCTTCATGAACTGTAAGAGAGACACTGTGTAGCGTGCCATTGGTATTCTAATTTACGTGTTTTGCACATACTCGAAGTACTAGTAAGGTACACGTGCATTGCACGCATCAGATTTTGCAACCAAATTATGAATAAATACCACACTATAGCATGTAAGCTCTGAGTCATATATGCCTGATGTAGCCCTTCATTTAATTCTTATAGTTCATCTCATTCAAAATCAATTAGAGGGTGCTTGGATACGTTTTAGTCCCATGACTAAAAGTAGTGAGACTAAAACATGCTAGCCTCATCCATGCTTGGATCCAAATACTAAGGAGACTAAAATCAAGTTAATGAGCATTTATTATCCTCCAAACCCTCCAATTCAGAACTCGCCCGTGTTAAAGGAGAGGAGTTAAATGAGGAGAGAGAGGACTAATCCACATTTTAGTAGGGGTACCCCTAACTAAAAAAATTTTAGTCTTAAGACTAGGTTTAGCCCCTCTTTAGTCAGGGGTGCTTGGAACTTTAGTCTCTTAAAGAGACTATTTTTAGTCATACTAAAATAAGTCCCTTGGATCCAAGCACCCTCTTAGTTTTTATAAAAAAGCTAAGAACGCGGGAATAGGAAAAACATGGGATTATAGTGGAATGTCGTCTTGAATCCTATAGGATTGTACGAGTGTTTGATTGTGCATGGAAAAAACGCAGAATTCTTTCAAAGAGGTTTGAGTGGTTGGGATGTTTCCTATGAAATCTAGTGCAAATGAATCATATGGAAAAATTCCTATGGTTTACAATCCTACGAATCAAACAACCAAGATAGGAAAAATTCCTAATGATTAGAATCCTCCAAAATTCCTTTGAGAATCCTTTGAATCAAAGAAGGCCTTATCTATTTTATGATTCATGGAATTGTGTGTTGTAAAGCATAAAGTAAAAACAAATAATGGCAATTCAACTAGAAAAAAAGTTTGGGCAGTTATGATACGGAAGATTCTAGAACAAAAGAGAACCACTATTGTTTTGAGGTTTGTGCATTATGCTTCAGTTCAACCATGGAGTCTACTAGATTGTACATGTGGCAAAATCCGGTGGGGGGCTAGAAGATGGTGCGAGGGACCGAGTGGAGGGAGACTATGAAAGAATGCAAAAGTGCGAGATCGATATTTAGAGAGAGGGGGCGAACATGTGCGCTGTTGCACGCAGTGGCGGAGCCATGAAAAATAAATGAGCTAGGGGGCCAAGCATTGCTAATCCTTTACGAGGAGGGTCAATTCATGAAATTAAACCTTTTTTAGCAGCAATTATCTAATGATCACATTCATATTAGCCTCGATATATAGTGATGTTAGGGGGGGGGGGGGCTTACACCCCCCTGTCTTCACCATTGTGCACGCGTCTGAGAGATGAAGCGGAAGGCATTGATGATGAGAGGGGGACGTTGGATATATAATTAATGTGGGTGTATTATCTATATATGTGAATCCTATATAGAGAGGTATAGATTGATCGATGTGGACGTGGGAAAGAGGGTGAGACCTCACTAGATATGTCGATTGATCGGTTTGTGTGGAAAACTATGAAAGACCTAGCTATATACACACATACATAGAGGAACATCGATCGTTGCGCATGCACGCGTGAGAGATAAAGAATGCCCGATATGATGGAGAGGGGGATGTGTGTGGGTGTGTGACTTCATGGGAGACCGACCTAAAGAAAAAGATTGCATGCGTGCGATGGATAATGCCGACTGGTAGTGTGTGTGCATGCATGCACGAGAGACAGTTAGTGGTACAATTATAAAGAGAAGACTACCGTGTGGGTATAAAAGAATAGGTGAGGTCATAATCAATGTAAAGTTGAATTCAAATATTTGAATAAGAGATCCTGATGTTTGAAACCCATGCATGCATGAATATAACGGAGATCTATGTTGTGTGGTTTGGAAACGAGCATATTGTAATGTATACACATTGAACAAGGTCGGACTGATTTAAATTTGGGATACCGATGGCAGACATCATTTGGCCACATCGCATCCGCGCATGGACGCACTATTCTAATTGGAGATGATGGGCGGCGTTCGCATCACATATCTATATCTATACCCCTATATATATTATTATATATATTTTTTATATTGTGTGCGGGTAACTTTAACTTTGAATGATGGTCGTTGGATGAGGCGAATCCCATGGTCCAAAGATGGCAAATTTGAGAACTATTGGCAGTTGGATATCATCTAGATTCCACCAGATTTCGCCACATGTATAATCTAGAAGACTCTGTGGTTGAACTTAAGCATAATGCACAACATCAAAACACAAGCACTTCTTATTTGTTCTAGAATCTTCCGTAATAGAATTGCCCAAGTGTTTTTCTAGATGATTTGCCATTATTTGTTTTTACTTTATGTCTTACAACGCACAATTCCATGAATCTTAAAATAGATTAGCTTTCTTATAAAAACTAGATGATTTTGAATGAAATGAACTATAAGAATTAAACGAACATCTACATCATGCATATATGGCTCAAAGCTTGCATGCTATAATGTGTTATTTATTCATAATTTGGTTGCCAAATCTCATGCGTGCAATGCACGTGTTCCTTACTCTAGTCTAAATGGTGTTTGTGTGTGTTGTGTGTGTTGAGGTGCAAATTGTCTTTTTTTGGGTACACGTTAAGCTTGTTCTTCTGAAATTTCAAGCCGCGCATTGTTATCCCGAAAATTGAAGCTAGCGTCTCTGTCTATCGTGCTGCGAAACTCCTGCCTCTTGAACCTGCGCCTTGTTAGCCCGAAATATTTAAGATATATCTTTTTCTCGTTGTGCTCCGACAACTCCCTCCATCTCAACCCGCGCCTTGCTATCCCGAAATTACAACGCGCGCGAAAACTCCCACCTCCTATGAAATCCCGACACGCGAAATGCCCGTGGTACCCCTGAACCGAAAGAACCGCCTCAAATCGGTGGGGGGTACTTTCATAACTTACCCCACATTTTGGACAAGCGCATCTCTAAGCCATGGCTCCCCATTGCCATCCCATCCGCCCACCCATTCGTACACCGAGGCCGCGAAAACCTGCGATGAAACCCCACACCCTGCTCCGTCCGCCACCCAGCCGGAGCCTCTTCCCCGACGACGTCGTCCACAACAACACCTCGACGTCCCTCATCCACCGTACCGGATGAGGATACGTCGTCGATCTCATCGTCCCACCGGTTCAGCCACCCCGTCCTCCACCTCCAAGGAGCTGCCCCGACGTTCCCCTCGTCTTTCGCGTCACCTCCATTCCCACACCGCCGTCTTCACCTGCACCACCGGAAGAGCATCATCATCACCATTTCCTCGGATGAAGCTATGGCCTAATCGGCGCCACCAAAGAGGTTGTACACTAATCGCCGCATTTTCTTCTTGATGCGGTCTCACGGTGCTGCCGGCGCTCGGTCCCGAGCCGACACGGCGCAGCTCCATCCACGGCGGCGTCGCCGTCCATTTCCTCCACGGCATCGCTCCCTCGGCGGCGACATCCACATCAGTAGGAGCTGCTGCTGGTTTAGCTCTTTCTTGCGCTGCTGCTCTGCTCTTGCTCTCGCTCCCCTGCCTGGTCTGCTCTTGCTATTTCTCTTGCTCGCGCTGCTGCTCTCGCTCTTGCTCTTGCTTGCGATGCTGCTCTGATTTAGCTACACTTCAGTCGACTGAATCGACTTTTGGGTCAGTCGATTTTCAAGGGGTGGGCTCGCCGGGGTGAAGGAAGAATCAGCCGCAGCGGGGAGGGGGGCTCGCCGGAGAGGTACCCCACTATCTATCTTAGGGTTCAGGATGGGGGCGGTGGTCGCCTTCGGTGGCGGGGCGTTGGTGGGGCGGTGGCGTGGGGATCGCCGGAGAAAAAGCTCGGCACGGGGGGGGGGGGGGGGGGGGGGGGGCTAGAGGGATGGCCGGGGCGGCGGCGGACTGGCTGTGGGGAGTGTTTTCGGGGCGGGCGGGGCGGCACACCACCGGCTGCGGGCGGCGGGGGGCTGCTGTTTGGCCGGTGGTGGCTGGTGGCTCAGGGGGGTGGAGGTTGAAGATGAACCGCAGGCCCTTGATTTCGTATCCAACGGCTGCAAAATCGACTGACCAGAGATCAAAAAGTCATTCGACCGACGTGTAGCCTCACCTTTCTAGTGCGTTCAGTTTCGACAGCAAAATTCAGTTTCGACAACAAAATTCAGTTTCGACAGAAGTTCAGTTTCGACAGTGAAGTTCAGTTTCGACAGTTAAGTTCAGAGATGAGCGGCTGATGTATTTTACATGTAGGACTTTGTGGTTATGTATTTTACGTCATGTATTGGAGATGCTATTAGAATTCCACTCAGGTTAACGTTGTTCGTTGTCTCTCTTGTCCTGCTTCATCCTCGGTGTCGTATAACTCACCGGAGCTGCTTCAACAACGAAACCCTCCATCACAGTGGAGCAATACCTCGGGCTCCATCTCGAGATGCCTAAGATCTTCTTCCCCTCTTCTGACAGCAAAGTCAGCCGGAGCATCCTCACCGGCCAACCCAGTCACGCTGAGATCGACATGGCTTCGCCAAAGAGGTTGTACACTTGTTGCATCTCTTTTTTACTCTACATGTTATATATATTGTCCACCGAGCACTCATAGTAACAGGAAATACGATTATTTTATCCTACTATATGACAAACAGTGAGGTACCAGGCAACTTAGCTATCCGTGATGGACTCTCTTGAACGCCATCATTATTTATCTCTGCGCGTTTGAGCTGTGCATTTGTCGATGGGCCTGGGTGTTGAGCTAGTATGGTAGTGGCCTGGGTCCAAATTAATAGAAGTAGCACAAAAACATTTTTTTAGTGTAGGATTTTCCTTGCTCAAGCCTGCCTACTAGAATCGCCAGTGCTTGAAAGGAAAAGTGAATGAAAAACATAGGAATTGGAAAGTTTCCTATGGTACTACTTTTCATGAATTTGGTGCAATGGAATGGAGCAAAGGAAAACTGTAGGATTTGTTTCTTTAGTGTCTCCTTGAAAGAAAAACCGTAGGAATTCTAATTTCCACTTCTCCTCCTTTTCATATTCCTATTCATCAAGCACAAGACTAAGAGATAGTAGCATAATAGCATTATAACTGTACATTTTCTTGTGGTTTGACTTAATCTCACCATGCTTTTTTGCATCCTGTGATCTTCCAATTTTTGTGAATCAAACACCCAGATTGGCAGAAATCCTGTGTTTTTAAATTCTCTGTTTTGCACGTGCATTCCTACCCTATTCCTGTCTATTTCCTATCCCTGCATTGTTAGAATCCTCAAATTCAAACAAGCCCTTACTCAATTACTTCTGTTACAGATATGTGTCAAAGAAAACCTTGTGTGGTTTGTCCTCCTCTTGCGGCACTGTCTTCCACCCCAGCTCAGCTGCTCCAACGACGGAAGGGTTCACCGCAGCAGGGATCCGCTCTCCACACTGTCTTTCGCCGCCTCAGATATTCTTCCCCGCCGCCGGCAGCCACGACAACTGCATTACGATCATCAACTGAGCAGATGACCTTGAGGACTACACGGGTCCGCAAGAGAGGTCGCACTCTTCCATGTCTACTTACCTTATGCGTCGCTTAATATGATGACATGCTACATTATCGTCGTGTTCACCTATTAGACTCCGAGTCAGGTGCAAACTAAAGCTGAAACTTGAGTTTTTAAATGGTTGTGGGGTACATATTGGGGCAGCAATCAGTACTATCTATCTACTATCTGGTTAATCTCCGATGTCTACTATGAGTTTCATGTTGGGTGCAAACAAACATTAAAGGAGCCATTATCTGTATTTTTTAACTAAAGCTATTATCTGCCTGCTATTATTGGTTTTGGGTCTACCCACAGTTTGCTACCATCACTCTGGATTTGTGCATGCACTCCTTACATAATCTCACTATGTTTTATTCCTATGCATGCCAGTTATTGTACACAATGGAACTGATCATGTAGAGCAAAAGAGACAAGCCTTGCGTGGCAATAAAACTTCATGCAGACGTCGTTCCATGGTGGGTGCAAAGGCAGCCCCCCCTCCACCCAATTCGGATCATAATCAAGAGGAAGATTACTGTTCTGAGGGGGATTCAGAAGGAGAAGACCACTCCTATTTACCCCATGAGGTCTTCGCTCTAACTTGGCATGCTGATGTTGGTAATATCATGCATATGGTGCCTTGCATTGCTTACTGTATACATTAAAGATGTCATCTGCTTAGTTTAGACATGATTTGTGTCAATGCCATCTGTTTAGTTTGTTTATCGTATATGTGAATCATGCAATGCCATCTTGTCTAGCCAGGCATCATATATGTGAATTTTGCAATGCCACCCTGGTTAGCCAGTCATCTTATATGTGAATTATATCATGCCATCATTTTTTTATTATGTGTTAAATCTGTCAACAATCTTAGTACATTCAATTACTCTTCCTGTGCATCAGCCATTCGGCACGGTCATGGAAAAATCTGGAGTGGAAACAAGGTCTTCAGAGCAGACAATGCTATCTGACGAAGCGCATGTCTTGCTGGTTAGCGATAGCTCCTCGGAGGAGGATTTAGAGACAGATGACCAGTCATATTCCCCCCCCCCTGAGGTGCATGCCCTAACTTGGTAGGGTTATGTTGCTCATATCGTGCGTATGGTATCTTGCATTGCTATGTCATTTGCTTAGTTTAGACATGCTTTGTGTGAATGCCACCTGTTTAGTGTCTAATTACCATATATGTGAATTATGCAATGCCATCTTGTTGCAAGACATTATATATGTGAATTATGCAATGTTATCTTGTTGCAAGGCATTATGTATGTGAATTATGCAATGCCATGCTATTTAGGCAAGCGTCATATATGTGAATTATATCATGTCGTCCTTTTTTGTATTTCTCATTGCTTTTGTCGACAATGTTTGCATATTCAACTGCTCTTCCTGTGCATCAGCCATTTGAATTGGTGATGGAGAAATCTGGAGTGAAAACAAGGTCTTTAGAGCAGACAATGCTACATGCTGAAGCAGATATCTTGCTGGTTACAAATAGCTCTTCAGAGGAGGATTCAGAGGTAGATGACCAGTCCTATTATCCCCCTGAGGTGTATGCTCAAACTTTGCAGGGTTATATTACTCATATAATGCATATGTTGTATTGCAATGCTTAGTTTTTACATCATATACACAATATTGAATGCCATCTCCTTAGTTGACACATCATATATGCGATTACCCTCTGCTCACTTCCTTAGTATATAAATCATATATTTGAATTATGTCATGCCATGATGTTTACATAGACAACATGTCTCTGAATTATGGCATGCCAACCCATTTTCTAAAGACATAATATAGTTATATCATCTCATCCTGTTTACATAGTCATCATATTTTAAATTATGTCATTCTATCCATGAATTATATCATGCCATCATGTTCCCATCGACGGCATGTTTGTGATTTTTGGCATGCCAACCACTTTAATAGACACATCGTATAGTTATATCATGTCATCCTTTTTACATAGTAATCATATTTTGAAGTATGTCATTCTATCCTGTTTAGTTAGCCATAATACATGTGAAATTGTGTCATGCTATCCTGTTTAATTAGCCATCATATATGTGAAATTATGCCTGCTATTCTGTTTGCTTAGAAAATATAAATTCGAATTATTTCATGCCCTGTTTTCTTCCCTACTATCCATTTCACCTGTCTATCTTACAATGTCTGTACATTCAATTACTTTTCTTGTTTATCAGCCATTTCAATTGGAGGGAGTGATGGCAGTATCTGTGGGAGTAAAAACACGGTCTTCAGAAAAGATCGTGCTACCTGTCGATGCAGATAGAACCACGGTTGTACTTGCCCAAGAACCAGCCCCACCACACATAACCCACACTCATGCAGATTGTACCCCTACCTAGTTGGACAGAGAACCAGCTACACCCCTTCTAACCCCAACCCCAGCAGATAGACACCCAGTTCCTATTGACACAACACTGTCTCCACCACAGAGCACCCAAACACGAGCAGTTAGTAAGGCAACTGCAGTGCCCAAATCACGTGGACCACCACTCCGAACCCAAAGTCAACGCTTAAAGCAGAAGAAGAATTGTTCTCAGGTCAGGTTCCGTAGCTATGGTTCATACTACTTTGCTCTTGCATCACTGTATTTACTGATACCAACCAATTTCAAATTTGAAGGATGCAATTGAAATTCCAATGGCACAACAGGTATGTTCTAAACCTGTTTCTTCAACGTGTTTGGCTGTTTGCTGTTGTAACTTGCTCTATGTTGATTTCAGTTTCAATTGAATAAATAGTTATGTTCTCATGCCATGCACATTACAAGTGTTGTTATTGCTGTGTACTTTCCCACACTTATATTCTGTCTATGCTGCTTTATCTTAAATAGATATGATTCGAACTGTATCTATCTTGATTTGGCAACATAAACTAGAATGATATAGACCATACAGTGACCATACTACATAGATATATGTTTGTTTCATGCTATTATCATGTCCACCTTACTACTGAACTGGTTTACCAAAATGAATTTCATATACTATATTGTAAACCTGAGATGTGTTTGTTTGTTTCTATTTTAGAACGCGGATAAAATATTGGAGAAGAGTACCCTGTTATGCAATGGTAAAGGAAGTAATGCAGATAAGGTTCAAGATAGTGAGACATCCCTGTTGATCTCCAAGAAAGCTGATAAAAACTATACTGAAGACACTCAGACAACCCCAAAGTCCTGTCTTGATGTAGGGCACCAGCTCTTCGAACTCGTTGCCTGAATCAGTTCGGCTTATTGAGTCTCAACTTCAAGTTGGAAGACATCGATCAGATGTTATGCGACAGGAAGCTAAAGGACTGAGGAAGTCCCTGTAGAATTCAGATGCATACTTTCTAGTGCAACAACAAGCGCTGGAGGACTTAAGCACCAAACAAGAGAAAGTTAATAAGCTTGCTAAGCATCTTGCCAGCATTATGGGTACCCAGGATATTGTTTCTTGAGCTCTTCTTAAGTGGTTTCAGTTCTGGACTTGTTTTGCTACGGCGTTTATATGCTGATGTGTTCCCTATATTTGCACTGGTGGCAAACTTTGATGCCCAGTGGATGTAATATGTGTAATAGCTGTGATAGCCTAGTGTAAGTTGCTTGCTTATTTATTTCCTTGTTGTCTTGTTTATTTGTTTGCTTGTAGTCAGTGCAGTTCTTTTTCTGCGGTTTGCTAGTGGCTGCAATAACCTATTTTTTAACCATGGACTAATATTTACTAGGCCACAATAACCATGGGCTAATATTTACTGTAGTGACACTGGACCTACGGGCCGTAGAAACAGTGGGCCTTCTACGAGCCGTATAAACAGTGGGCCTTCTACGGGCCGTAGAAACAGTGGGCCTTCTACGGGCCGTAGAAACAGTGGGCCTTCTATGGGCCGTAGAAACAATGGGCCTTCTACGGGCCGTATCATCAATGGGCCTTATACGGGCCGTATGATCGATTGGCCAAACATAGGCGAAACAGACCACATTCTGGCCGTAAACAGTGTAGATTTGGAATCATCCGTTCATGGGCCAACCATAACGGGCCATTGTTAATAGGCCGTATTTGATGATGCTACGAAAACGGCCCAATGTATTAACGGACCACAAACGGGCCGACTGTAACCACAGGCTGAATTTGGCCCACAAGATGAAAATGACAGTAACTGGTCGTAAGTAAACGAATGCTGGAAATGAGCCCAAGAATAAATGGGCTCTGAGAAGGCCGAAAGATAACATGGGCTGGAAACGACCCAACGGAATAACGGGCCGTCAATGGGTATAAAGTGATACACTGTTCTATACGGGCAGTTTCACCATGGGCCGTTAATGGGTGTAAAGTGATACACTATTCATTACGGGCCAGTTTCACCACGGGCCGTTAATAGGCCAAGAGTTACATAGGGCCTCATATGGGCCGAAAGACGTCATGGGCCATACATGGGCCAGAAGTGAAAACGGGCTGGAATCATATTGGATGGCCCAGATGACGCTACTAGGCCTAATTCAAATAGGGCATAACGGGCCTTGGGTTAGTGGGCTGTAAATGGGCTATATGCGAACAAGCCGTTAACAGGCTTTCCATGGGCCGGCCCGCCACCTTTTGACCAAGTCAAATGGGCCGGCCTTTTCACAGCAATGGGCCTCTGTTGGGCCGTGCCACATGTCGACGTATCATAGGCACCTTCTGTCCAATGAGTGGATGATATCTGTCCCAGCGATGAGCCGACACGTGTTTCCTCCAGCCAATGATGATTTTACACATGGAAAATCCCCATTGGTTGGGGCTATTAACGAGTTATCGGATCCAAAACCCGACCCGATAGCTTAACGGCGTTCCGTTAAGGTGGATGCCACGTGTCGGTCACCCTTGACGAAAGCACTTCTGTGACGCGCGATTTATCGTCATGGAAGTGGACACTTCCATGATGATAATTTTGATAATGTCATGGAACACTTCTATGACAGCACAGGTATGACTATCTTGATTCCGTGATAAATTTGTCATGGATGTACATGCATGACAAAAAATGCGACCTACTATGACAAACACGTATCATCACGGAAGTGTATTTTTTTTGTAGTGCCATTTGGGTCTGCTGCCAGGTACGGGCTTCTGCACTGGCTGTCCGTCCTTCTTAGGCCCGGTTTTATGCTTGTGGTCATTATATATGGGTCGGTTGTCATGTACAAGCTTGTGCTCCCTCTCTGCAATGAGGGCTTTGTTTACCAAAGTCTGAAAATCTGGAAAGTCGAGCATCCAGAGAGTACACCTGAGGTGTTGATTTAATCCTCCAAGGAACCTGTTGATCTTACTTTCTTCTGTGGCCACATCATAGAGAGAGTAACGGTCCAGATGGTTGAATTTGTGCAAATATTCACTTACTGACTGATTTCCTTGTGTGAGACTGAGGAATTCACGTTGCTTGACCTTCATGATACTAGCGGGAATATGATACTTGCTGAATTGGTCCATGAAATTAATCCAAGTCATTTGTTCGCCCGCAGGCCACATAGCTTTAACATTATCCCACCATATAGTAGGAGCTCCTTCAAGATAATGGGTAGTGAATGTAACCTTGTCAGCTTCTTCAGTACGAGCAATTTCAAGCTTCTTCTCAATAATTCGTAACCAATCATCTGCTTCCAAAGGGTCAACCACTTGACTGAAACTGGGAGGCTTAGTCCTTTCAAAATCTGACAGCTTTGAGTGTGACCATTCTGAGTTCCATTCTGCCCATCCATAGCTTGCACACTTTTTAATATCTCAATCAGATCCTTGTTCCTTCTTTCTTCAAACATGCACATAATTTGTTCAGTGGAGGGTGGATTTGCCGGTGGAGCGGTGGTTGTGGATACGGCTCGGGGAAATGTCCTGCCTGTCTTGCTGAGCGACGAACAGGGACATCCTCACAAGCCTATGTGCTGCTGCCTCCTTGCGTCATCCTAATGTTTATTTTTCCCAATAAAAGCAACCGCAATGAGCAACATCCTAAAATGGGAAGAAAAGCCAGCGACAAACCCGAAAGAACAAAACAAAAATCGAGAAACACATCAAACAATAAAAAGTTCCAACATAATTATACATAGACTCATACATGAAAGGTAGACATCAGAACGGGTGCGAATACTCGCATACGTGCAACGATACATCATGGTTCATACAACTACATTCGTACAACACATGACCACTGCGGATACTTAGATGCTCTAGGACTCTGCCGGCGCTGCTGGATCCTCTTCCGAGTCAGACCCAGATCATGAACTGACGACATTAACCGAGAGCTCCAGGTTAAAAGTAACACGATGACACTGCCTCGAGGGCTCTTCCTCAATGGTAGGCGCGGGATGAGAAGGGAGCATGGGAGCTGTGGGGGTAGCGAGAAGGGACGCCCACTCAGCAGGGGCACTATGTGGGTTCACGGTGGAGGTGCCTGAGCTACTTGGAGGAGTAACCGAGGAAATAGGTGAGCTAGAACTGGGCACAATATAAGGAGTAATTCCCATAGAAGGTGGAGTGGGGTAGGATCTAGCAGCAACTAAAGCAGTACGAGCATGAGTCTACTCTCAAGCCAGATCGTGAATTAGAAGATAACTTGCAGTGATATATCGAGAAAGGTGGCTAGTGTGACTATCAGACGCCGGATCAACGACAGGAAATCAAACACGGCATCGTCGTGCAAAAATGGGTAGTAGTGAAAGCCTTGGTGAGTCTGCATCCGGACCTCTGTATAGCGTAACTCAACGAGAATCTTGAATTCAGCAAACTTAACGGCTTGAGCGGTGGTGGAAGCATAGCCGCTCTGAGAAGTACGAGTGTAAGAGCCTGATGACGAACTGGTGCGCAAAGTAACAACAGTGTGATACTCGTACACTAAGTCGGCTAGACGCTCCCCATACACCCGATACGCTGGGTCGTCACCGTGTTGATAAAGTCCACACCATACATTCTGAAGAAGATGCGGTGAAGTGTATGGCATCAGCTCCAACTGGCACGGATACAACAATGGAGCCATCTACATTCACAACCATTAACTGGTTAGAAATAACAATAAACCAAATGCACGCAATGCAGGATCATAATGCAAACACTACCGGCACTCAATTAGCAAGCTAACTAACGGTCAACTAACGTGTCGGGGTCTAGCATGTCCTACAGTCAGCGCGGCTCTGATACCAAGTGTTATGGCACCCCAACTCAGATCTACCGGTTTACCTTGCATTGCCAACCCAGAGATCACGTCTTCTGGCAATACACAACATCTTGGTACAGACAACAACCTCTTTATTGATATTAGCGGAAGCATAGTGCGATATTACATCAAGTAGTGAGGCCAAGTGGCACACTCAGTGTGGCTGAACAATATATACATTATTTAGTGAATATAAAGGGGCCTCGATCACGACAACTACGCGGTAGTGGAACGACGACAAAGCGGGACTCCATAACACAGGGACACCGATGTGGACACGGTCTAGACACGGCAGTACTCCAATCTAGTTAGACTTTCCTGAAATCTGGCATAACATGCCAGGTTGGTACATTGAATGCACTTGCAAGCTCACAACAAGCATAAACATAATGGCAAACAATATCATGACATTTAATAAAGTAAAATGCAAATAACAACATGCTACTGATGCCATGCAAGCAAACTTGTGCACTCTCTTACCAACGGGTTACCTCGTAACCAAACGGTGATCATTCACGGATCACAAACAGAACCACACTCAGTTCAAGCCATGGTCAGTCTCATTGACATCATCATAATTTAACCGGTGCCATGCAAATAACTTAGTGTGCAAGATTACTTTATAAAAGTCAATCCATGGTCTGACTTACTTATGAACTGGGCCCTTATCCGTGTGCGCGGCTATTGATAGATTTAATACACTCTGCAGAGGTAGCGCACTGTACCCACACCACGGAACCCATGGCCTCGCACTCCCATCCGGGTGGACCAACGACATTCAGACGGAACTCCCCCATTGCCATGACACTCTCTTCGCCACTCCGACTAACTCCCAACTGGGCTAATTCATGGGTGGCCCCATGCCTACCAAAGGCATCAACAGCCACCATCATGGCAAAAATGGCCACCGTCGTGGCAAAACAAAAACGGTCCAAATAGGGACAAGGTACCATAACAACAACGGCCACACAAGGGTATGTATGCTTACCGGGCCAGGGTAACACACGCCCATAACCTTCTCTCGTTGGAGGCACCGACAAGAGGCATGACAACAGACCAACTAAAGGCCTTCCCATAAAGGCAAATGTGGTTGCACTGGTCAGCTCGATTCAGTGCCACCATGACCCGATCAACTTTATGTTCAAGTTCAATTAACATCAGGTTTAACTTGAAATAAAATGCTCGAGTTACCAAATGTCATGCTCATGCAACCATATGACATGTATCTCATATCACTCAGAAATAACAGATCAACCTCATCACAAGTTCTAATTGCACAAATCATCACTAAACTTTACTAATTCTTTCTCACTGGTTATCTGCACTCATCATTTTTAGTTTATCATTTACCATATGAAATCCATCATGCACATACGAATAATAATACCAATGCTAGTCATACCATAGTCATAGCAAAACCATAAAGTCAAACTACACATGCTAGATCACACAAGTTCAAGTACTCACTTCTATTAACTAAGCATCTTGCTCAGGACAAAATAACTAACACAAGCATTATTCATTAAATAACTATATGCAAGAAATAACTTGTATTCAAGTTTAAAAAATCATGGAAATTGCAAAGATACCATGAAAATGTTTGTCTGGCTTGCCTTAGTTTAGAGGAGCTTCACACTCCTCCTGGATCTCTTCAAGACAAGCTTCTCCTTCTGAAAATAAATAAAATGACAAAAAGAAAACATCAAGAACACTTCTTAACATTACCAAAAAATCTAGGCACTAGAGAAAAATCTCATCTTGGGTGTGCTGCTAGAGCTTTCCAGTAAGAACACAATGCAAAAAGAATGAACTCATTTGGACTTGTGTTTTAGGAGTTATAGCCAGTCAAATTTCTAGTCAAAATTTGATTTAAATTTGAAATAAAAGAAATCTATGGGGGGTGACGTCGATGGCGAACTTCAGAAATGCGCTACCACTCATACTGCTTCACGCGCGGCTGAGAGGCTGTCAGCGGGCCGCACTGGTCAGTTCGGAGGGAGAGGGAGAGAGAAACAGAGGTGGGCGGCGCATCGGCGACGCGTTCTCCGGTGAGGTGTGCCCGACCGCCAGATCTAGAGGGATAGAAAGAGAGAAGAGATCAAGGTGCACCTGCCCTTACCCTTAGCGTGGCTAGGGGTGGTGTAACGAGGTCAGAACGGGCCTCTTCAGCGGCGGCAGGAAGCAGAGGTTGCCGGAGTTGGATACAACGGCATCGTGGGGCTGCACCAGGGGCTCTAACGGGGTCGGACGACACCAATGAGCCACTAGCCAGACGCCTGAGGAGTGGGTTGAGCTCGGGAGGCAGTGGAGTGAGGCGGAGGGGCTGGGGGGAATCGCCGGCGAGCTTGGGTCGGGGCAGCGGCCAGAGGCCTGCCCGGCCGGGCTACGACTCTCCTACGAGCTTGTGGAGGTCGTGGGAGTGAGCGGCGATGCTCGAGGAGTCAGGAGGGGGCCGTATTTATAGGCGAGCGGGAGGAGGGGATCAGGGCTCCGCCGGAACGCTCTAGACATGGCGCCCGGCTAAGAACGGCATCAGCGAGAGGTGCAGAAGGCGACGCAACTCACGCGGGCACTGTGGGAGGGCAGAGATGAGCACAGGAGCCAGGAAGGCGACGAGCATAGTGGCACGGGCACACTGTTGGCTTGGCCGCACCATCCCGTGCTCGCTGCGGCGAGCTCCGGCGTCAGCGAGCTCTAGAGAGGAGTTAAGGAGGTCGAGACGATGATGGTGGCGAGGTTTGGCAAGGCGCGGTGGTCGGGGAAGCAAGCACGAGCGCAACAGCAGCTCGGGCACATCACAAAGCGCATCGGCAGCATGCCAACACCCTTGGAGGAACGCGGTCACCGCATGAACTATGACATCAGGCCACGCTAAGCTCAAACTCCATGTCTGACGTGTAGTCCTTAGTTGTTTGAGTTGTTCCAACAATTTGAGTTGAACCCAGGAGCTCTGTTTGCGTGGTTTACGTCCTGGTAAGTTCATGGATAGTAACTTAGTTATTCAGTAAGAGTTAGGGGCTGGGCTTTCGGGTTTAGCATTCTCTTAGGAAGGTAATGAAGCTCAGAAAAGATGAGCCTCATTTGATAAGGGAAAAACATACTTGTTCTGCTAAGTGGGTATTCTATCCAGAACAGAAATGATTTTCTATAGCAAAAATATTCCAAAAAGTTATACAATATTTTTTGCTCAAGGAAGTGCCCTAGGGTTCAAAGAATATTTGGGAATTTTCTCAGCATTTTAGGAGCAATAGAAATGTGTGTTGCTTTGGAGCATACTTCTCTGAAGTGAGTTTCAAAGAAGAAAATAAATATTTTTCCTTTTTGAAAAATATTCCTTGGGTCATTTTTGTGATTTTTCAGAGAAAGAAAGTTGAGTTAGGGGTGGATGGGTCACTTGGGTGAAAATCAAGGTTAGGCCCAAGTGTTCAAGTCCATCTGAATTGACTCAAAATTCCAAATCAAAAGCAAAGGCAAAAGAAAGTCCAGAAAAAGAGAGAAGGCAAATCCAGGCTGTCACACCACTCGACTACATTCAATAAAAAATAACATACCTGGAACATTGGCCCTCTACTATTCGGGCCCCTTCCAGGACCTTTGCAAAGTATCTCTCTAGCTTCCGATGATCTTTGCCCTCCGGCGTCCCTAATGTCACCACTTCTGTGGCCTTCATCTTCGCCCATTGCATCTTCACGCAGGAGAAGGCCATCCGGGCACCTTCTATGCAGGCCAACCGCTTTATGGCGTCAATCCGAGGACACGAGTCAACAAGCCGCTTCAAGAGGCCGAAGTAACTGCTGGGCATGGACTCAGCTAGCCAAAGTTGGACTATTAAATCCTTCATGGCCAAGTCGGCCACCCTATGCAGCTCGGTCAGCTGCTTCAGCTGGTCGCTAAGGGGCATCAGATGGTCCGGTGCCAGATATTGCAACCAGAATAGCTTCTTGGTCAAGCTCCCCTCTTCGGCTCGGAAGAACTCCACGATGTCAGCAACACTGCTCGGAAGATTCGCAAACACGCCAGGAGGAATCCAAACTCGGGTCAGCAAGATATATCTCCTACTTCCAAATTTACTCTGCAGATGAAAGGCCTTACCAGCTGCTATCTACCTTGCCTGCTGGATCTCTTGGCGAGTGCTCTGGGATTCAACCCAGTCCTCCTTGATATCCTAGAGAGCCTTAGAGAGTTCGGATGCTTGGTCCAAAGTCTTCTGCTCTAAGGACTCACACTTAGTAATGGCGTCCTTGAGCTCTTGCTCAACTTAGCTCACCCAAGCCTCATGTTTGCCATGGGCAGTTTGCTCCACCTCCAGCTCCTTTGCTGCTTTGTCAGCGGCTGCCCCGTTCATCTACGCCTCCTTCTGGGCTCAGGCAAGCGCGCTCTTGAGGGATTCAACCTCGGCCGCGCCAACTGTGATCATAATGACAAGATCAAACAAGTTAAAAGATTCAATACATATATCACTTCTGATATATAAAGTTCTTCATACCTTGCGTTTCGTGAAACCGCTTGAGGTCGAGCTCCTCGTCGGCCAATTGAAGCTTCCCGTTGAGCTCGGAAATCTCTGCGGCATGGCGGTAGCCGCCAACACTACAAAAAAATACACTTCCGTGATGATACGTGTTTGTCACAGTAGATCGCGTTTTTGTCATGCATGTACATCCATGACAAATTTGTGACAGAATCAAGATAGTCATACCTGTGCTATCGTAGAAGTGTTCCATGACATTACCAAAATTATCATCACGGATGTGTCCACTTCCATGACGATAAACCGCGCGTCACAGAAGTGCTTTCGTCAAGGGTGATTGACACGTGGCATCCACCGTAACGGAACGCCGTTAAGCTATCGGGTCGGGTTTTGGATCCAATAACCCGTTAACAGCCCCGACCAATGGGAAATTTCCACGTGTAAAATTCTTATTGGCCAGACGAAACACATGTCAGCTCGTCAATGGGTCAGATAGGCGCCTATGATATGTCGACGTGCCACGGCCCACCACTGGCCCATTTAGCTTACAAAGCCGGCCCGTTTGACTTGGTCAAAAGTTAACGGGCTGGCCCATGAAAAGCCTGTTAATGGTCTCTTCGCAAATATCCCATTTTACGGCCCGTTAGGCACTAAAGGAAATCTGCCCAACAACGTCATGTGGCCCGTTGAATATAACACCAGCCCATTTCACTTTCGGCCCATGTATGGCCCATGACGTCTTTCGGCCCATATGAGGCCTTCGTATCTTTCGGCCCTTTACAGGCCCACGGTGACTCTAGCCCATAATGAACAGTAATTTTCTTTGTACCCGTTAACAGCCCATGATTTACATGGGCCGTTTCCAGCCCGTGTTAGCTTTCGGCCTATTGATGGCCCATACGTTCTTGGGCTCCTTTTCGGCCCTCGATTACTTCCGGCCCGTTGCTGGCCTATTCCTCTAATGGGCCAAATTTGGCCCATGGCAAGAGTCAGCCCGTTACTGGCATATTCCCCAAATGGGCCAAATTCGGCCCATGGCAAGAGTCAGCCCGTTACTGGCCTGTTACCCTAATGGGCCAAATTCGGCCCATGACAAGAGTCGGCCCGTTTTTGGCCAGTCCGTCCTATATTCTGGCCCATTAACGACCTGTTATGCCTGTGAAAGAATTAAGCTTTTGCAGTCCTCCGGCCTATTAACGGGCCGTTACCGTGCTGGGCCGATACCAATTACGCCCGATTACGGCCCATGTAGACCCATTTATCCGACGGCCCGAGGCCCATTTATCGACGGCCCGAGGCCCACCGATTACAGGCCCATCTATCGATGGCTCATAGGAGACCTGTGGATCCTACGGCCCGTATATGGCACATGGGTAGTTGCGGCCACTAGCAAACAAGGGAAAAAGAAGACTAGGAAATAAATAAGGCCCAAACTAACGCTAGGCTATTAAGGCGATTGCACAGATTACATCCACTCGGCATCAAAGATCGCCACGAGTGCAAATATAGGGAACACCCTACATTATACAAAAATGGGTTGCTATTTTCTTCAGCTGGTGGCTGCATGTTAAGAATAAATTTTGTATCGCACCAAAACAAATTACAACTATATAACAAAAGGAAGGTTGGCATAAAACTTAACAGTCTAGCAGATAAATGCACCACCAGATGTTCAGAAGCTCTATTCATTTGACCTGACTGTTTTTTTTTCATGCTGTATTGTACGATGGAACACCATAACCCTCGCCTTCATTTCCCCTAGGCTCCTGAACAACATAGCAAATGTTTGATAGTCTGGTTTCAAAAACATGCATATCTTGACAACATTGAGCAATGTTTCTCCTTGTTTCACAATGGGCCTATGTTAGGGAATGGACTTGTGTCTGGAGCGCAGATACAACATTGCTTTGAGCTTGCATATCTTGATCATGAGGCAGTTTGGACGATATTGCCTTAACAACCAACCCAGTATTACGCAGGAACGTGCTTTTGGCACTGTTAGTGGACAGGTATTGACCCACTGCAGTAAGAACTGACATTGCGGTTATAGTTGCCTCGCCACCTTCAGAAGGTGGCGGTTCCACCATTTTTTCCATAGCTCGCTGAAAAGTTGAGGTTTTACATTAGTAGTACCAGAACAGAAGATATTAAGGAGGCAGCAAAACCAAACAAAATAGCTTTGGTCTATATACAGAACTTATTCTGGTGAACCCATGTAAAATATTAGTTGTATTTTATTGCAAAGTACATAATAAAACCAGGTTCCAAACATATGACCATGTACCATCGCTAATGTATTGTCTATTTCTTCACATTGTATTGAGGGCTAAGGATAAAGAGACAAAGTTTATAATGCGGTAAGCATAGTATGACATCATTCATATCACAAAACAACTGAGAACAGACAAACAGTCAATTGTAACATTGTGTGGGCAAGTCCAGCACGGAACTAGATTATGGGTCAAGATCAAAGGAACATCACTCCTCCCTTTTAAACCTTGTAAGGTGCAATGATACGCTAAGACAATTGTGTATAAAATTGAAAAGAGTAATAGACATTGGCTGCAAACCATGAAGTTCAAGGCACAAGTCAGAGTAAGTAGTAGTTAAAAGGCATGAGGATTAAGGACTTACAACAGTGGCTTTGACTGGTGTAGTCATGGCCTTCTTCTTGCTGGTGTGACAGTCCTTGAAGATTTCCACAGCATTTGGTTCAGGTACTTTTTGGTCCTTGCGGGCTTTCCTCTGCATTTCGAACAAGTCAATATAGATCTGATAATATGGTACAGCGAAAAGAGTGAAACAGCAGCTAATTACAAGAGCCTCGCAGTGTGCAATATAGCTACGAGATCCTGTCGTCTGTTCGAATTTAATTTTCGTACGGTTGGCCTTATTCTTCGAACAGTTCACCTACAAGAACATAGATTTGTGTGTCACATGCGTCAATAGGACTTCAACATGTGATCTGATCACATATATATATAATGTACCTGATACTTCGGATCAGACCAGTGTTTAACAAGGCCCCTCGAGTCCTCATCCAATATATTTTCCACTGGAGATGTTTGGGAAAGTTCACTATTAGCCTTGCCTTCAAAGTGAGTTTTCCTCAAGTTATACCAATACTGTCGTAGAGCAGACTTGAAAACATGGGTGCAAGCTTGTCTGGTTGCATCATCTTGGCTATCCAACTTGAACCTCATCTGTTGAAAGTTATGGGAGTCTCATTATCAGCAACCTAGAAAGTATGGGACAGAGCAAGACGATATTACTAGTTTCCATACATAACCATACTTACAGATAAATGGTCGAGGAAGGTGTTGAACTGGGTTTCGTCTTTGTCATTCCTGGACTGAATCCATGTTGGGAGGATACGTACATGACACCTAACGGCAACCGCTGCCACTGATACTAACTTGGCTGACTCTGTAACATCACGTGGCATTTTTAAACCTACCTCAAAATGGATATCCATTCTTCCTCCTCTAGATTTAGTTAACCTATCGAGCATTATCCCTGATGTTTGTTTCCTCTTGCACCTAGGTGCTAGTCCAACAACAAAAATAGGAAGTGTTAGTGTACATCAAACTGTGAGACTACATATAAAGAAGCATGCAACTGTAACTTGATTCCAGCAACTACCTTCTTGCTATTGAAGCTCACAAGGTTCATCTGATATTGCCAACTCGTCTTGTGTCAAGAGTGCTTGGGAAGTAGTGTTAGGTGGCAAGGGAGCTTGGGAACATGCTGCTAGCTCAGTTGACACACAAGTATGTCGTGCAGCTGGTAGTACTGTAGTAGGTGTTGCAAGAACTAGGGTTGTCTCTGCTTGTTTGGTGGCAGCTATTTGTTTCTGTTTGGCTTTTTTTGCAGTTCATGTAGCATGGGATGCCGTGTTTGTAGAATTTTCCGCTGGACTTTCACCTTCTATTGCACCATCAGTACCAGCAGAATCTGCAGGATTCATCCACTTCTCATTCCCTGCCATTCTCTGTTTCTTCCTCTTTCTCTGTGCCATGTTAAGTCAAGCAGACAAGAAAAACAAATAAGATTTAGTTCTTCAGAACAAATCGATGCGTGATCCAGACGAATAAAACTTTGATGTTAGACAACCACATGATAGGAGGATGTAATATGTATGAAAAACAGGACGGAAGAGATAACCAGAACTATGATGTGTAAACTAAGAAGAAGACATTTCACCAAACTAGAAGCAATACAGTGGAAGGTAGACACCATATGAACGATGCTACAAATATCGCTCTACCAAGTTAATAGTGTCTCAGCATAAATGGCGTTTAAACAAATGTGAAGCAGTACAAGAAATAAATCATATGCAAGATGCAAACAACATCAGACTACCATGTTAGAGGTCTCTCGTCATTAGTGCCATTGCATATTCACAGCATTTCATATTCACAGCTTATGATGTGTAAACTAAGGAGAAGGCATTTCAACAAATTAGAAGCAATGAAAGCTAGACACCATATGAAAGATGCAAATAATATCACTCTACCAAGTTAAAACTGTCTCGTCATAAGTGCCATTTCAACAAATTAGTAGTACAATCTTGAAAAGAATGTGAGATGTAACCTATATCACACTCCGAAGTCAAATGTGTCTTATGATAAGTGATTGTTGCAGGTTACACAAAAGTAGTAATTTGATGTAAGAACATGGTGTGATAGACAGATATTGTATGTTCTAGAAACAGGAACACGTTTCTTATTCAAGTATAATGTGTAAAGTAAGCAGATGGAATTCAACAAAATTAGAAGCAATACAAGCTAGACGTCACACATAACATGCAACCACATATAACAGTGCCAAGTTAGAGGGAGCACCAGTGATGCTGCACTAGGGGAGACGTGCTCATCATAAACATAGCTTTGTTGAGTGTCTATGCATGTGTTGTCTTGGAAATCATCTTGGGGGTGTGGAGGAGTAGGAACTGTAGAGGCCCTCCATTTGGAAGGAGCACCTTTATCCGCTGCCTTGCTAACTTCCTTCCGCTTTATTGATTTTGAATTGTCAAGTAAAACCAACAAGAAAAAGCAATAAAATTCTCTCTTCAGAACTCATTCATGCATGATACTGACAATCACTACTTTGATGTAAGGCAAACACATGATACCATGATGGAATATGTACGAAAAACAGGATGGCATGGCATGTTCACAACTGTTTGTGTAAACTAAGCAGAAACCGTTCCAGCAAATAAGAAGCAATGCAAGCTAGACACCACATGAAAGATGCAACCAATATGACTGCCAAGTTAAAAGCGTCCCATCATAAACGGAATTTCAACAAATTAGAAGCAGCGCATGCTATAAATCATATGAAAGATGCAACTAATATCGCACTGCATATACAAAAGGTGTCTCGTCATATTGATTGATGCGGGATACAAAAAAAACAATAGTTTTATGTAAGGACATGCTTAATAGACAGATGTACTATGGACTAAATACAGGAAGGCATGTCACATTAACAGGTATAATGGCACATTTACAGGAGCATAAGCTAAGCAGACTAGCACTATAGTTTAACCAGATTGGAAGAATTACAATCTAGACACCATATGCAACATGCAATCACATATCACGCTGCCAAGTTAGAGCAAGCACCTGCAATGCTAGTGTAGGGGAAATGCTATAATCAGCTACAGAGCTACGTTCACTATCTTCATCTAGCATTTCTGTTTCTTGAGAATCATGTCAGGAGGCTGACGCTGCATTCTTTAAATGAGGAGTAGTCCCCTTGCGTGCCTGCCTCGTCATAAGTGATTGATGAGGGATACACAAGAACATTAGTTTGATGTAAGAACATGGTTAATACACAGATGTACTAGTATGTACCAAAAATAGAAAGGCATGTCATATTCAAAGGTATAATGTGTAAGCTAAGCAGATGCAATTTAACCAAATTGGAAGCAATACAAGCTAGACATCCGGCTGGAGTGGTGAACATGATCATCTAGGACCTGAGAGCCTGGTGGGAGGCGGGCTGCTTCGCCACCATCGCGGATTTTTAGTTGGCTTCCAGGTGATGCCTGTCTTTGCTAGGCTTGTCACTGGCTCGGCCAGTGCCCTGACTAGCTATTTGTCTTCTGGTGCTCATGTGATGGTGGTTCATGTAGAAAATATCTTTCCTTATCTTAATATAGACCGACTTCGGCCTTTCGAATACAAGCTAGACACCAACATGCAACCACATATGGCACCGCGAAGTTAAAGCAAGCACCAGGGATGGTGGTTCATTGCGAGCGAGGTCATCAACTACAGAGCTACGTTTACCATCTTCATCTGCTGACACTGCACCCTTTATAGCGTTGTGACGTGTCACACCTAGCCGTATACCAAGCTGGAGCGACTTCTCTCTTTTCTTTTCTTCTTCTCTCAAGGCAGAGTTTGAAATACCCTTGCATAAAAACACAATAGTGAGAGTATGGGTGAAGTGTGTGCAGAACTAGTGCACTGTAAAAGTAGCAGATATCAGGTGGCATAAAAATAAATGACAGGAGACATATGATAGCTCTACAACATTGCATGGCAAACAAAATTAGATTCTACTCCGTATGATTTTGTAATATATGAGCACAGGAAATGCAGGTACTCCTCCAGCACACCACCACACGTGGTCATATCTAAGATAACAGCCAACTGAAAATAAATAGGTCAGTCGAATTTTTTAATGAACCGTCCGATCTATAAGGAACGGGCAGATGGCCTTCGTCTACCTCCCGCCAGTCACTATTGACGATCTTTCTCGAACCGCCAGCAACCACCGGCCCAGACCCGTGCCTCCGCCGCCCCGCCCTCCCATCGACCTCACACCACCGCCGTGCTTGGCAGCGCCCCCAAGCCATCCCTTTAATCCCGGCCGACCTCTCGATCAGGAGCCAGTAGCTCTAGGCCGTAGACGCCCCTAAGATAAACACCAAGGCGCTGCTTCCCCGGCATAATAGTCGTACTAGCGCGTGTTACGCGGGGGAATGCTTCCGTTAATTGGGAATCAACAGGCCAGAAATTGAAATTCAGGGGGGCGACGGACCTGTAGCTAAGGTGAAATAGTATATGAGGAGAAACCTTGTGCATCACGAGTTACTAGGAACATCTAGTATCAAGAAGAAGCGGTCAATTAGTGTCTTCTGTGGGATGAATACCGTGCAAGCAGAGACGTAAGATTTGCACGAATAAGGGAAGAGGAGTAGCTTGGTTGCCGGTGTGGTCACCTCCACATGTCGCGCCGATCTTCTTGTTTTTAACGGGGAAACCGATGTTCTGGAGGGTGCAGGCTTGGACGAAACCATGGCCAAATTGTTGACTGTGTTGTCGTGGCTGTATGTCGGTGGAGGGGAAGCAGATCCGAGGCGGCGAAGGACTGCGTAGCAGGAACAGCTCTGGTGCGGTGGAGGATGGCAAAGTTGGAGCGGCAGCGGTGAGGCGCAGGACGGCGTGGTTGAACTGGCTCGGGTATGGACGGCTCGGCCTCGGCTTCAACTACTAGCCGTGGAGGGCGTTGCGATTGAGGTTGCGGTGGACGACGACGTCGGGGTATCGGCTCCGGCGTGATGGAGGAGGGCGGCGGTTGATGGGTCGGACGGGGTGGCGGACGGAGGACGCTGGGGTTTCATGGTTGGTTGAGAGGTAGTTTTGGCGCCCACAGAGTACGAATGGGGAATCAGACGGGTGGGGGGAACCATGTTTTGGTCTGGGATGCGCTTGTTTTTGTCTTTTTTGAACAGAAGATGGGACGTGCTTGTTTGAAATTTGGGGAAATTACAAACTTTTCCCCCCTCTTAAATTTCGGACCTACCGCGGGTCGGGGGTAGGATGGTAATCCCAGGTGTCCCAAGTAGTGGGTGGGAGCGATTTCGGCCGCGCGCATGTGTGCTTAAGCGGCCATTGTGTATGAATGTTTTTCGGAGGCGGTTGCGTGGCGTCTAGATGAAGCTACAAACCTACCCCGGTTTAGACCTTTGGACGTCGGGCCGGTAGGTTTCACAGTCGGAGTTATTAGAAAATTAATTTCCCTGTACTACCAAACATTGGTCTCACGCGGTTTCGGGCGAGTAGAGGCTCTTTTGGCGCTTCGTTCGAAATTTTGAAACACAAGCATTCACGTTTAGAGTACTCTTGAACTACGAGGATTGACCTACATAGAGAACGTTATATTTGACCTTGTATGTTTGAAAACCTTATTAAATTATCCGATTCCTTTTGAAATTTTGACACTTGAAAATCCTATAACTACGATTATTTTGGAATGGAGGAGCTAAATTTGAATCTATTTTGTACACGACTACATATGCTATTATGTACAAAATCAGAGCAAAGATTTGTACCCTCATAGTTTAGGTATGGTTTACAAATGCCATGATATCAAATTCAACTAATTGAATGGACTTCATGTTGAATTCGATTTTTTTAAACCACCTTAGGTTGAATTCAAATGTATACTAGTTCATAGGTAGCTATTTATAAATGTCCATTGTGTAACTTTCGTATGTATAATGTGCTTTACACACACAACATGAACTATACTCACGTTTATATTCGATTGCTAAAGCGATGCATTGTCTGGAGTTCAAAATACTAACTATGTGGATCAATTGTGTCGAATAATAACATAGACATGCTCAAATTCGATAGAATCTAGATGTCTGATGGATCAATGACCGCTCCTTATGCGAATTGCAAATATCATGATCCCATCCTAATATTTGGATACAATTTATATCTTTAATCAATGTGTAGAGCAGTCCTTTACATGTAGTTTCACTCTCCATCGGTGGTCTCTCACACATGCTCACACACTCTCTCTCGAGGTGTCTTTCTTGCACACATTCTCTAGATATAACCCTCCCTACCTCTCGTAACCATTTACAACTGTTTTCACTAACCTTTATCACAAGCACTCTTCCTATCGCAAACATACACACGCACAATCCTCATCGACCCTTTCTATATACATGGACCTGCCTACGTGTCTCATGTATGCACATTATCTTTACGCCTGTCTCTCACGCATTATCTCACACCTCTCTTCCTAATCGACGAGTATGATTCTAGCAGAGCATTCTGTAGGATGCCCTTGAAAGTTAGGTTGGATGAATAGTAATATCAGAGATAAAGGGGTTACCTTATTCCGAGAACCTAGGGTTACAAATCCTAGCTGGCTTTGTCAGTGGACACAAAGTCCTTCCCAATTATGCTATCTTTGTCTTGTATGACTAGTCATCCATGGGTCTTCCTAAATGTGTCATGGGCCAACCAATGTGGCACAGGACGGAACCGAACAAAGGGCCTCACCTCGCCCCACCGGATCTCACGCAGTGACACACCCTCTGCCCCCACGTCTCATTATCTTCTCACACCCACACATACCAACACAAACACCACACAAACAGAAAATTTCTCCTAGTGCATCTATTCCCTCCCCCCTTGCATATACACACTCAAGGGAAGGGAATCTCTTGTTGTGACGTCATATTCGTCTCTTTCTCTCTAGATGACCCTCAATTCTCGTGCTATCTCTCCCACACCCCCCGTCGGCCCCTCTATCCATGCCTCTCTCGAATACGTAATACACACACATACCTCTCTAGGCCCCGCCAAATGCATCAACCACACATTCACACATGTTACATCACGTACCCCATTGATCTAAAAAGCCCTCTCTTCACGTTTATTTCGCGTACAACATTCCTTTTGAATAAAGTGTGGCCAAAAAATTATTTTAGAGTTTCTACATATATACAACATTACAAAGTTATATGGAGGAGTACGAATGCTAATTTGCATTGCATTGTGCCCACAATGATATTTATTTCGCACTGTGAATTTGTATATTTTTATACTATATACAAAGTTAGTCATAATAAAGAGAAACGAAGAGCATCTCTCTCTCGATCGCATACCCCATGTACGCCCCTTTCACGTATGCACACAAAACTATCTCCAGGTCCTCTAAAAGTAAGCCCACAGAAAATTCACGCGTGTTTCATCTTTCTCTCGCGATATATGCAATGACGATCATTGTATTTGAAGTGAAAGCACGATACATACATTGGACTTCATAATCCACTCATTACGGTCACCGTTTATGTTTTGTGGTTATTATACAGTCACGGGCTCACCGTACAACTTTGTATTTGCTCATGACATGACTAGTTGATGAATTGAACGCTCCAAGTGGCACCTCTAGTGTTGCATCACATTATCTCACTAACATCGTGCCCACCTGTCAACTTGTATCTACTCTACATCTACACTATTATAAAATACACAAAATACACTCTTATAAAAAACAGAGTTGGTGATGATGGTGTGCCTGCCATCCTGCAATATAGGCCATCCGATTTGTATCTGACGGATAGGAAAAAAACTATGGCAGTTTTGCAAAAAGGTACACACACACCTCTCCACATTTGCAAATAAGGCCTTCCCTCATTCATCCTTTTCTCTCACAAGATAAACAAGTCATACAAATGCATCTTGATGTTACGTGCAACGCACGGGCATCTTGCTAGTAAGAATGAAAACAGACGACAAAATAATATTTTAACGGTGGTGCGAAGTCATGACAGCGGGCACAGCGGACAAGGCGGCCTTGTATTGGTATGCTGAGCCGTCTGTTTTAACACACAGGAGCTGGTGTGGTGATTATACACACACGCACGCAACACTCACACAAACACATGCACCCACGCACGCACGCAACACTCACACGTACACACGCAGCCACGCACGCACCCAACTCTCACACGCACACACGCACACATGCATGCACACACCAGTACACCATACGACCAAGACACACTCTCACGCTCAAGTGCTCAACCTACACGTGCATGCGCACACATCAGGCCCTGACAGACTCATACACAACTAGGTGATTCCCGCGCACGGGTTGGAGCCTTGTCGCGCCTACGTAAATTTGTGTTTATCTGACCTTTTCCCTATGCGAACTGACAGGTGGGGCCCACAAGGAACATGTTCAATTTAACTAGTCAATATGGCGCCACGCAGACTATTTGGCTGGTCAACAGAGTGCAATCTGATGCTGAACTATGAGCAAGTGACCGGATAATCACCGCAAAACGTATATAGTGACCGTAATCAGCTTATTCTGAAGTTTGGTGACTGTATTACGCTTTTCTTTCTTTAGGCCCTCCAAAACTACATCTCTACACGTTCTCGCATTTTACATCTAACAACTATGCAATACAGCACTACTACTACACTCTAACACAATAAATCATATGTGTTTTTAGTTTTACTAGATATCATATTGTTACTTATAATTATTCAGTTTGCATACATTAAAATTGCATTTGAAATGTATGGCCAGTATCATCTACCGCGCAGGAAAAATCCCGCCCTTTCCTGTTTAATCGGGTTTGTATCGATGGATCATGCGAAACAGCAAAACTATAGTACTATACAGTACAAGTGACAATTCACTGGGCCGTCGTGTCATCTACTCCTCCGTCGTAAGAGTGGAGCGCTCGCTTTCATAAATCTTCTAGTCCCTTTCGCCGACATGTGGGACATCAAGCTACCGGGTCCACGTGCCATACCGAAATACAGTGCAGAGCAGCCAGGGTGAAGCACCCCAGTCATGGCGCCGGCGTAGTAATGAGCAATGAGGCGTCAAATCACAAAGTTGCACCTTTCCCGCAGTTAAGTTGGAGGGACGAAGTATTAATGCTAAAAAAAGAAGTTGGAGGGACGAAGCAACCATTATTTCACTCGTTGTTGAATCCGCTTCTCCCTCATCTTCTTCAACTTAACCACGTGTTGCTTCTGCCGTTGTTCTGCCTCATGTGGGATGCGGATCATCTTGGTAAAGCACTGACACGTGGGACCGCATGTTTGCAAACCACCAGGACAACGTCCTTCGAAAATAAGAAACCTCCCCCGCCATCCGCGCAGCAAAATCACCTCCTTTTTACTAATCTTTGATTCTATAATTTTTTAGATCAATATAATTGAGATTTGTATAGATAGCACACAGGAGCAAAACCAAGTGGTACGGTTAAGGGCATCCACAATGTGTAGCCAAATGTGAAAATAGCTTTTGACATCGTGGGAACCATTGTGGACGGCGTTGCCAAAGCCAAAAAGATGGAACCGAAGCTCCCTGATTGATTGATTGAAGAAAGAGAAAAATGCAATGTCTCTCCTCTTTCTCCCATGCTTGGACGCATGTAGGAGTAGTACAGTATAGAGCACAGAGTCTACTCCCCTGTCCCTTCTATCACAAATCACAAAGCAGTGAGGCATAAAATCACGAAGCACGGACGAAGCAACTATCATTTCACTCTTCGCTGACTCCACTTCTCCATCGTCTTCTTCGAGAAACCATCTCACCGCACTAGTACTCCTAGTAGTAGTCCTAGTAAAGGACTTCCTAGATGCAAATAAGGCGGTTGTCTCGGCTTGCAGGCGGCACTTGCGAACGACTTACCGTGGTCTCCCTCAATGGTGTCCTCCGTCGAACGCACTTCACCAAACCACAAAAAAAAAGTCGTCGACGTCACCGGAATGGGCAAGGAATTCAAATATAGTTACTACCTCCATTTTTTTGTACACAAGGCCAGTAATATCAAAATGACAATTTGCAAAGGGCCACTAACACTAATCGAGGCAAAATTGATGGGGTTAGCAACCAAGGACATTAATATCCCCTGCATGCATGCGGAAGTGAGAAGGTTCGTTTGCATGGCGCTGCATTAATCAAGCGATGAGGAGTGAGATGGTTAGCTCCTTGGTCTTTCGAGAAAAAATACGCATTAATTGACACGTGAAACGAGGATTTGTATCGAAGGAAAACCCCGCCTTTCTTTTTTAACACTAGTACTCCTAGTACATACGTACTTATCCTGTTTGGGTCTAGGCCTTGCATTGCCAAACTTCGCCACACATTTTTGCCAGGCTTGCCTAAAGTTTTCAAAATGAGAAGAAGGTACACTTGCGCACGGCTGTCGCGGTCGCACCGCACCCTCACACGGTCGCTCCTGCACGCCGCGGTCACACCACACCCTCACACTTCGCTCCTACACGCCGCAAACCCAACCAAGGGAACGCACCCTCACTGACACGTGCTGTCGCATGTGAACAAACCAAATTCAGCCATCCTATTGCTGACACATAATTTTCGTTCATAGAGTATGTTTATCCAACCGGAGTATCCGTACGGCCCGTGCGGTGGTCTATTGGGGAAGAAGAAGAGGTGAGGAAGAAGTAAAGAAGGGTTAGGAGACGTAGGATATTCATCCAACCGCCTAAAATGGCAGACTCAGGCGACTTGCATAACAAATAGTATGTTTTTAAACAGCAAAAGATCCATAATAATAAAAACAACAACATAAAGAAAAACTATCACTGCTCACGGACAGAGACGGCCTCGTCGTCTTTGGCTGCCGGCGTGAACCAGCCGTCACTGCCGACGTGTGTCTCCGCACCGTGGTTGTCCTCGGCCTCCAGCTACTCGTTCAAGCGGAGCATGCGGGCACTCTGCACGGACGAGAGCACAACCCAGTTCAAGTCGAGCACGTCCGGTTCCTCCTGCAAGAGGGCCTCGATGGCAGCGGCATCCGCGCGCTCCACATCGAGTCTAGCCTCCACCGCTCGGTTCAAGTCCAGGACTTCCGGTTCTGCCTGCAGGAGGGTGTCGATGAGAGCGGCATCCGCGCGCTCCGCGTCGAGTCGAGCCTTTGCCGCCCGATTCAAGTCCAGGACTTCCGATTCCGCCCGCAGGAGGGCGTCGACGAGAGTGACATCCACACCCTCTGTGTCGAGTTGAGCCTCTGCCGCCCGGTTCATGTCCAGGACGTCCGGTTCCGCCTGCAGGAGGGCCTCGATGGCAGCGGCATCCGCACGCTCCGCCTCAAGTTGAGCCTCTGCCGCCCGGTTCACATCCACGACATCTGGTTCTGCCTACAGGAGAGCCTCGATGGCAGCGGCATGCGCGCGCTCCGCGTCGAGTTGAGCCTCTACCTCCCGATCCTCCTTTAGTATCGCCATGTTGAACCGCTGGTCCCCCTGCACCATGGGGGACTCGGATGCTGGCACGAAGTCGACGTCCATCGTCTCATACCCATCGAGGGCCTTCTGCACCGCGACCTCCGCAGTGAACATTGGATCGGCTTCCTCCTCCTCGTAGCTTGGCTCCAGAGAACTCGGGGATTGGCCCGCCGCAAAGCAAGCTTGGGAACGAAGGTCTGTGGCGCCGACCGCCCCCGCGATTTTTGCGCGGCGCTCCGGCGTCAGCATCTTGTAGTAAGTGATCTTGCGGCGCACCATGGCTTTCCGGCGAACTAGGGGACGCTTGATGTGGGCTAGGGGATCAAAAGGTGGGGGAATGGGTTGGAGATTTGGTGTGCTTTTAGGGCAGTGGCAGGCATAGGCTGAGCAACGAAGGTTCTGGTGTGAATAGTGGTTCCGGTGACGACCGGTCAATCGGTTTTGACTGTACATTGCTCTTGTCGCGTTCGCATTGCAGCCCGGCACGCTGGACCCTCCACGTCGCTCACCGAATGGAACACGCTTCGTCTTGCGTTTTTGCTCGCTCGTGGGACCGCAGTTGAGAGCAAACCGACGTCCCTCCCCCTCCCCCCGCCCACGTCATTTATTATACCACTGCTCCCTCCGTTTTATGTGGAGTAAATAAAAACAACGGGAGTATACTACGGATGAGGATCCCCTAACATGGCCGAACCCATTGAGTAATTGACATGCGGGGCCTAGCAAGCATGGGGTCCGCTAGTAAGTGACCGAAAGGGAGGATAAGGCAGGGATACCTACGTCAGAGGATCCACTTCCACTATACTACTTTGACCAAATGTTAGGGCCTCTTTGATTAACAGGATTTTGAAAATGCAGGAATAGGAAAAGTATAGGATTGGAGTGTCATGCCCACTTGAATCCTATAGGATTAGCAAGGAGTGTTTGATTTCACGGGAAAAGCAAAGGAATTGTAAAAAGAGGTTGGAGTGGATGTTAGATTTCCTATGAAATGTAGTACAAAAGATTCCATTGGAAAAATTCCTATGGGACTCAATCCTATGAATCAAAGGACAAACATAGGAAAAATTCCAAAGGGTTTCAATCCTCCAAAAATCCTATAGAATTCCTTTGAATCAAAGGAGGCCTTAGAGTAATAATATATGACATGCAACTTACACAAATGTTAGAGTAATAATATATGACATGCAACTTACACAAAGCATACATGGTCTAATGTGTTTTTTGAGGCTAACTTTGACCAAATGTTACAGTAATAATATATGACATGCAACTTATAGAAAGCATATGGTCAATTTCGTATGTGAAAGGAGTTTCCAATGATATAATTTTCACATTATACATCTCATGTACTCCCTCCGTCTAGGTGTGTAAGTCATCTTACGAAAACCAAATAATCCCAAAACACGTAGGCGTGGTGCATTAACTTCTACCTCGTTTCTTGTTTCTTGACATATGAACCAATAAGAGATGAGGTTGTGCATGCTTTTAATGACCTGAGACTATCAAACATGACATGTAGTGGTTAGTTCATTGCATGCAATACTATTAATTAGCAAATAAACATTGATGTCTCTCGTTTTCCCCTCCTCCTTGGTCACGGTGCACAGCCTAAGATGACTTACTCACCTATGTGAAAGGAGTACTATTAATCTTGTCAATAGTCAAATTGGAAACCATCTCGAGTACAAATCTAGGAGTACGTACGAATCTAACAATATTGATTGGGCGTTGTTGAATGTTGATACCTTTTTTATCATAGTAGAGATACTTTGACTACACATAAAACTTATATGTCAGGTAGAAAGGATAGGAGGGAGTATATTGTACGTTCAAAAACGAAACGAACATTGAATACCCTTTATATATGATTTGCGGATGCTATGATCACTGGTTCAAAATTTTGAATCCGCCTTAGGTATCACGTGCCCCCACTCGTTCCCTCTCGATTTCATCTCGGGGTCCAGAGATCTATTGAAAGAGGACTAGGGTTGGTACATGCGAATGATACACGGCGGAATGTTCAAATGAGGCATGCGAGAGGATGGACTCGACTGGAGGGCGACATGATCAATGGAGAAGAGGGTTGGAGACGAATGAGAAATAAGCAAATGCCACATAATTAGACTTGAACAGCTCAAATAAACAATAAGTTGTCTCGCCTGGCCTACATAGTGAAAGGCCTAATGCGCAACGCGGAACACTGACCCTCGAATATGGCCGGGAAAACAGGGAAACCGACATGTGGGGCACACCCGTCGGGATGACGTAGCGCAGACTAGTCCAATGGAGGAGCTGGCCCACGACCTCCTCGCCACCGACAATTGTTCATGTGGGTCTTTAGGGCCAACAACGGGGCGCAGCTCTAGCACGACCTCTAGACACGGCGACCGCGGTGAGCGACACGCTCATATCGTCGATAGACACGGTTGGTTTTAGTGTGCCGAGGGTGGCGTTTGTGCTGTGGCACGACCAACGGTATGTTTGGTTTGTGCCCAAGGTTGCCCCATCAAAGCATTGGGTAGCCAAAATTTTGGTTGAGGTATTGGTTGCCCATGATTTGGCCGACATTGGCAAGAAAAATGAACTAGAGTTGGCTAGAGTTCATTGGCATGCCAAAGAAATGGCAACCATCCAAACAAAGACCAATCTTTGGGTTATGACCAAAATTTTGGTAAGGTGCACTTTGGCCACAATCCAAACACACCCCAACACCTGGCTTGTCGAGGATGCACGGGGCGCCGCGACGCGTCCGCGGAGTGGTGTAGCGCGGCCAACTGCATCCTCTGGACCTGAGACCATGCCGAGTCGTCTTGCGTTTTCAATGACATGCGGGGATCGCATTTGAGCAAAGGGCATCTCCAACGTTGCCACGACCGCAGCTGACTACCCAGGCACACCAAAGCCCTTGTCCCTCGCGCCGTCGCGCGGTGCGTTCCCAGCCGGCGCCAGCTGCTCGCATTCATGCTGACCGTTTGTATGTCGTCATTAAGAGGCTCGGTGCCCTAGGAACCAACTCCGGCGACTTAATGACGCACCCGGATGATTGGCCTCACCGGAATGCGCTACTTAAAGCGGCAACGCCCAGCTAACCTCCACACCATAGCACATCGTCCTCCTACCTGGCACCACATCCGCCATGACCACAAGTGCGAACGCTCTACGGGAGAGCTTGTCTTCGGAGATGAAGCTCGAGGTCGCCGCCCTCGCTCAAGTCGCCTCTCGCGACGCAATAGTGGCGTAGCCGGACATGGACGCGACCGCACAAGCGGTGGCCACGCTGGCGGCCAACGACGTGAGCACCGTCGGCCACGCGTCCTACTTGCTGCCGTCCAACGTCCGGCACCGCCGAGGTCGGGGAGTCCTCCGAGGATGAGTAGGGCATGGGAGGCGGCAGGGCATGGTGTGCCAACTGGCCGGTCCGTATCCCATGTTCTACTCTTCCTCGCCGGAGACCGCACCTTCACTTCACGGGTCTTGAACCCCGCCCCGTACATAGAGATCGCAGATGGAAGACGTCGGTCGCCACCGTAGAATAGGTTTATGGTCGGGTTTCTTTTATTTTTCTGTCTTATAAAAGTTTGAAATTTAACGAAAATCTGCCGTGTTTGCATTAATCTCGGCCGGTGTATATGAACTTTCACAATAATATACATATTGTAGGAGTACTAGTGCACGGAAGATCAAGATCTTGTGGGAGAAAAGGATGAACGAGGGAAAGCCTTATCTGCAAATGTGGAGAGGAGTGCGGGTAAATTGTCATAGTTTCCTTCCTATCCGTTAGATATAGATGGGATGGCCTATATTGCAAGATGACAGGCACACCATCATCACCAACTCTGCTTTTTATTGAACCGAGAGAAATCTAAAAAACCCAACTAAGCCAACCTCCCAGCATATCGCACGGGAAAAGACCTGGCCGTGCCGTTTTAGTCGGGATTACCGGATTACTAGTAGTAGTATCGATGGATCGCGTGAAGCAACATTTTTTTGAGGGGGCGAAGCACCTAGTTTAAAAGGAAAAAAGGCGGTACACTCACAGCACTCCTGTCGCGGTCGCATTGCACCCCACACACGTTCGGTCATGCACACGGCTCACGCAAACGGAACGCGCTTCGGCTTCCCTCTTCACTGACACGTGGGACTGCACTTGGAGAAACTGACCATGCGCCAAACTCCCCCGCCCACCGCGCGAAAATCCTCCCCCCCCCACACACACAAAAAATCCCCCCAAATTCGATTCAACCGCCCTTCGGCCAAATATTCCCCAAACACCCCTCCCCCCCGTACCCCCTCCACTACATTCGCTCTGCCAAAGCTTCCCTCCCCGCCGCGCCGATACGTCAGCGCCGCGGTTCGTTGAGGGGACGCACAGCGATCCTCTCGCTCCCACGGTACGCTCTCGTAGACTGCCGTCCTCTAGCCGCGCCGCCACCTCTGGCTACGTTCTTGTGGAGGCGCACGACGGTCAGCGCCGCCACCACTAGCGACGTTCGTGTGGAGACGCACGGCGGTCAGCTTCTCCCACGGTATGCGCATTCTAGACTGAGGCCCCGTTCATGTCGGTGTAGCGCTGAATGTTAGCTGATAGACGCTGTTAATCTCACTGTTTGCCGAAGTAGTTTACTGTCAATATGCTCTGCTTAAGAAGCTTCCTTGCCCTGTTCTGCACTCAATCTGCTTAGCTAAGATGGCATGCCAAGGCCGAGTAGTTGCTAAAATATCCTGCCATATATTTATTGTGACATAGATTGCCATGGTCTAGTAGCCAATCTGTTAGGTGAAATAGCTCTACACCATTTTATACTCGATCTTTGTTGCTGCGATGGCCTTCGATAGTTCGATGGCTGTGTGCTCGGGCTCATTGACTGCTGAAATAGCCTGCCATAATTTAGAACTCAAATCTGTTTGCTGAATTAGCTTTACATATATTTCGTTACTTAGATCTGCTCGTCCAAATATCTTGCCATCACTACTAGGGAAAAGGCTAGCAGCAGCGCGGGTATTAGATGTATCAGTAGCGCGGGGATAGGCGCTACTAATAAGGCGCTACAGCTAACACATAGCAGTAGCACGTGCTCACTGGCGCTACTGCTACACAAGTGCAGCAGCAGCGCTGTTAGCGGAAGCTCGCTACTCCTAGTAGCTCTAGCGCGCTTTGCCTGGATGCGCTACTGCTATCACGGCGCTGCTGCTAACTTTTATACACTCGCTACTGCTAATTTAAGTAGTTTTTTGTTTTTTGGCATATTTGTTTTGTATTTGAACAGGCTTTATAGAAGAATCTTTAGCACATAGAAATGTCATCATGATACACATACAAATGCCTACGAGACCACAAATGTAATCATAGCATGTACATACAAATAGTCTCATCATAATCATCATCCAACACAGTGGTATCTTGTCATCGTCTTGAATACTTGTAACTACAACAACATCATCCATCTAAACAAAGGTATACGCAAGAAGAGCTATTACTATGAGTGAGAGCGGAACTATGCAGTACATGAGGTGGCGGTTACGAGTCCTCTCTCGCGCTAGCGTGAACCTCAAGTAACTAGCTTCTCCTTCTTGTCTGCTTTTGAAGCCTTTATGGCTGGTGCCCGTGAACCCATTCACTTCCGCCTGACACTCATGCCACTCGTTGTACACCCCCGGAACCTTCCCTTTGTACACGACATAGCAATTCCATCTCGCCATCAGGAAACTAGGTACCTGTTAGAGATGCATGTTCATGAAGAGGATGTACAATCATATATATGCAACAAAATATACTAGAGCAACACCGAAAAAGAAAGGGTTAGCAACTAGATGCAACATACAGTATGCAAATTAATTAACTAGAGGTACGCACGTCATTGTACGCAAACTAACAAAGTGGCGTTACGCAAGTTCGGCAAGGACCGTGGACATCACAAAGTTTCATCACTACAAAAAGTATACAAGTTCAACCGACACATATCATCATCATCGGCATCATAAATCACTAGAAGTTCCATCCTTCCATATCATCGAGGATGAATCCTACCTTCTTGAACGGCGTGAGGTCTAGACGTTGCATGCCTATGCGAGTTCGGACGTCAGCTCGCCATATAGGGCCGTGGTGGAACATCCCCTTCTAATCGACGACTTCTTTCATGATGATCGTTGCAATGTCGCTTTGGATGCGAAAGAAGTCATCTCTAAGTTTATAATCTGCTTCTCCATGAGATTCTAGCCACTTGTGGATATGATCATCATTTCTGCTGTTCATGCGAAGCTTTTGGTGATCCGTGTTGAATTGAATCATGAGATGGACGATGTAGAATCCATCCTTCTTGCTTGGTTTTGGGACATGGATGCAGGAGAAGTTAGTTTTATGCGCGAAACCCATCTTCTTGTTCCTTTGTTTCTTGATCTTCACGTGGCCACCTCTAAAGCTGAAGCCTTGGAGAGCATCATCTAGAATATTCATTATGTGGGTGTAGTCTTTTTTCTCGTAGTCTCTGGAAGGGTCAAAATACACGGCGTGGGAGACTTGCGGGTAAAGAACGATAAGGACGGCGCGCCCGTTGCTACGGGGAAAAGACACCTCAAATTATTCCCCGTATGAGAGAGAAGGAATGATTGAAATGTACGAAAGGCTTGTCCGGAACTGACTAACTTTGGATGATAAGGCACGAGGACAATTTCCCGGTCCTTATTCTGTACCATGAAGTTTTGGCGGTACTCCCTAGCAGTTTCACGCTCAAAGTCGCCCAGACTCAAGAAAGACTCGTGCATGTAGTACGGATCCGCCACACAGATTTGCAAGACTTCTTCACTCTTCATGACGGAGCTCATATGTAGCGCAAAAAGGCGGAAGATAGTAAAATCGAGCCGCCTTGTTAGAAACATCTCAAAGATATGGTCAAACCGCAGGAAGAACACCTCTGCGGGCCGTGTGTCGACGTAGCACTTCCCCTCAGGCACACGAGCCGCGTATGTCGGATATCCTGGATCCTTTGAGGCTAGTAGGCTTTTCTCAGTCGACAGCACATGGTCGCGCAGTCTCCTGAGATCCCCTGATAGTGCCTCCAGGGGTTTTGGCGGTAGCATTGGCTCGCCCATGAGATGGAACATGACCGCACCTTTCACGGGTACACGCTCTTCAGAATGCATCGTCTGGCTGCTATGTGCTCTGGCTTGTTTGGAGGCAGTTACCTTCCCCGATCTCTTCCTCTCCTTTTTCTTGGGCACACCTTCCAGACACTTCCTTAACCCCTGCCCCATTGTTCCCGGGCTACGTACTGTACGACCCTCGCGCCCGGCTAGTTGAGCCTGTGTTGAGGCGGCATCTTCAGGCGTGTCCTGTGAGGATTTCATGAAGAGAGACTTTTTGCAATCCCTGCTACGACCCTGTCCGGGCATATCATCCATATCCTCATTAGCAAGCTGATAGCCCGGTTCGTCATATGGTTGACTCATCATATCTATGTCACAGTCATACGCGTTTGTATTGAGTAAATCCATAGGGTCGACCTCCGTCTCATCATCCATTCTCTGTTCTACAGGAGAAATTACATCAGCCAGTACTATTGCACCCCCTTCATCATGTCGTCCGCCGCTCTCACCTAGCACTACAGGAGCTGGTAATTGCGTAGGCGGGGTGGTGGTCTCCACACATGCTTGTTGATGTGTGGTAGTTATTGGTGTGCTCTCGGCCGTCTCCAGACAAATAAGATTCTTGGGCCATAGCAGCACCCAATTCTTGCAGCTTCCAATCCGCGGCGGTGTCTCGTCGTCCGCTCCCACATGCTGTACTGGAGGAGGCAAATCCTCGTGCCCCGATTTCAATCTGGTCAAGCTAACCCTGAAGTGCCCAGCGGGGATCGGCTGGTTGTGGAACGTGCGTTGAGAGGGGTCCATTATCATCCCCTTTCCCACGTCCACCTTCTGGCCTTTGATCAAGTAGAGTATGGTGCACGGGGTTTCTTTCGCCTGCAAACACGTATGTCTGTGACGTAAAACAACCGAAAGGCAACAAAAATGGAATATTATATATATATATATGTTGGTGCGACATGTAATTACCGCGACGGCGTCGAGGTCAGCCAAAGACGAAGGCCCACCTAGCGCGCCTGAGACTGAGGACGGTCTGCTATGAGCGGGAGCGGCTGTGAGAGGAGGCCCCGTTGAGTGAGCAAGTGATGGTGCGATGGTGTTGTTGTTCATGGAGTTGCTCCCGACGAAACTGGGCAAAGGGAAATCATGCACCGTCTTGTCTGGATTTTCCTTCGCCCAGTTGATGATAACTGGAACCAAGTTAGTAGCAAAATCATTTCTGTAGGCAGTTACAGCTGCATTGACTGCCTGCTGTAGCAACTCATATTTGTCCTCGGCTGCTTTTTCCGCGTCCTCAGCTGCTTTTTTCTCGACAGCAAGCTTCACCTTCGCGTCGATGTCTACCTGACTAAACTTGTTTTTCTGCTTCTTGGCCTCCGGCCCCTCGTTGTAAAACACCTTCCACATGGCGCCGTCTCCAGCGCCGTGCACATGACCATATTGCGGCCGCTAGTCCAAAGGGAGTCCCTTAAGTTCGTTCAAGGCCCGGTTGTGAGGGGTGTCCCACTTGGGCCTCATCGGAGAAGTAGGGCTTTCGGCTTCAAGCTGGTGTTGCTTCTCCAGTAGTCTAATCAATTTCCTCGTGATCTTGTCCGTGTAAAAAACCTTTTTCTCCTTGTCCCAGTTGTAGCGGGCCCTAATGAAGTCACGCTCCAAGGGGTTGGTGAACTTCGCGAAAGGGTCTGGGAGACCCGCGGCTTCACGTTCCGCGTCCTCCTTATCCCATATGGGCCTTTTACCAAGGTAGCCACGGCTTCCGAGGCGATGCTTCCCCGTGTTCCTTTGCTGAAGGCTCTTGAATTTCGCAGCCTTAGCCTTGGCTGCCTCGGTAGCGCAAGTGTCCATGAACTTTTCAAACTCCTCTTCCGTAAGTGTCGGATTTTCCTCCAGAATCTTGGATAGGGGTTCATCAGCCTCAATAGCTCGTTTCACCCTCCCTTTCCAGGAGGCCAAATCATTGTTGAACATGCCCATGGCGTGATTTTTCATCTTTTTCATCTTCGTATCATCCCATGGTTGTTCTATGTTATCATCCCGGTCGGGGAACTTGAATCTCTTGTGCAAGTTCGTTAGGAGCAACTGCGTCAAATGTTCTTTAATCCTTAAGTCATCGTCGTTGATGCTCATGCATTCCCGTAGGATGCATCCTACTTGGTTCCCATAGCACTTGCGAGGTTCTTCCGGCTCTAACGGCTCAAACTTGCCAGGTGCCATCTTTGTGATCACAAGTCGTCCAATCCTTAGTTTGTTAGGTTTTCGTATCCTCTGCTTCTTATGCTTCCTCTTTTTGGTAGCGGCATCGGGGTCGGTACCTTCCCCGCCGGTACCTTCCCCACCGGTCTCGGTGCCGCCATCGGTGCCGGCGCCGTCGGTGTCGATGTCGGCGTCAGTACCATCATCGAGGCCGACCTGCAAACCTTGCTTCGCAGTCAAATACTCGAGGTACTCTTGTTCACCCTCATAATCCATCTCGTCTGCGTCTTGGTTAGAAGGCCCAGTTTCTTCGTTGTTCGACATGTTTCCTATGATTAAGTGTCCTCATTTATTTCTGAAAGTATGAATAAATGAGAAATGACATAAAAATAAATCTATGTGCCAGCACTCGATATACCAACTATGTAGCACAAATAATGCCTTTATTCACGGGAAATTTCGGCATGACCTTTGCTAAAAAATGGACATATCGAGCACCTGAAATTCACCAGAACGGAAATGAATCAACATTCCGGCGTAACATAGGCAACTCGGATCATTTTCCAAACAAGACATGTCCAAAACATGACATATGCACTTATCACATGTCCAGTTCAAATTTGCATATAAATTCAGCTAATTTTGAAACCTAGCTAAATTCATAACTAAATAGATAACCTAATTAACATAGTGCCCTAACTAAGACATAAATAAATTAACCGAAGAACCCTAGCAGAGAGAGGGGGGGTTTACAGAGGGTGCAGGGGCGAGGAGGCAGGCCCGAAGACGGCCGGGAGGGGAGAGGAGGGAGGCGAGGGCCGACGGGTCGGGGGCGAGCGCGCCGGGGTCGGGGGCGAGCGCCGGCGCCGGGGTCGGGGGCGAGGGCCGGGTCAGGGGCGAGCGCTGGGGTCGGGGTCGGGGGCGAGGGTCAGGTCGAGGGCGAGCGCCGGGGTCGGGGGCTAGCGCCGGCGCCGGAGTCGAGGGCGAGCGCCGGGGCCGGGTCGGGCGCGGTGGTGCGACGGGGGAAGAGAGTGGGGATTTGGGGGTGAAAAGGCGGGATGAAGCAGGGCGAGTGAGAATTTTGGGTTAAGTGGATGTAGCAGTAGCGCAGTTGGACAAAACGCGCTGCTACTACCTTCAGTAGCTGTAGCGCTTTAAACGAAATGCGCTACTACTAACTTCAGTAGCTGTATTGGTTTAGGCAAAACGCGCTGCTACTACCTTCGCTACTGCCAGTTTTCCTTTTTCTTTTCCTTTCTTTTATCCCACTTTTATTTTCCGTGGGCAGTGAACAAAGGGAGGGCGATATATATTGCATTATTTGACGGTTAAATATGTATGCAAAATAGGAACATATATATTACACATCATTGGACCCATGCATAATAATGGCTAAGTGTGTATACAAAATAGGAACATATATATATATATTACATCATTTGACCGATAACATACGTTTCCTCAGTGCTGACGTTTTCATTTTTGAGTCAGCTTCTTTCCCTTCTTATTCGTCGAAGAATAATTGAGCCCCTCATTGTGACTTTGCCTTTTCCATGGAGTACGATTTTTCTTAGGTAATGTAGTATTGATTCTTCTTTTGACGTATACTTCATCATCATCGTCATCTTCCCTCATTGGGTTGCCGTACTGATCATAGTCTTCCTCGTTGGCGACTCCATCCATTCCAATGATGTTCCTTTTGCCTCTCCTCATGACAACACGGCTGGGATTGCGTAGGTCAGTTATGAAGAAGCATTGTGTCACGTGCTTAGCGTGTACCCATGGCTTGTTTTTTGCGATAGCGTTCAAGGTAGCGCTCTTGGCGTCGGGTATAGTCATGGTAGTGAAAATCCAGCTTTCTCTTTCGACATTCTTAGCCCATCTGACAGGGAACATCGTCGTGTTGTGCAGTCCAGAGTAGTCAAGCTCCCAGATCTCCTCGACCCTTCCATAAAATTATTCAGTTGCGCCGTTGTCGCTGCCGGTCATGCATTCCATCGTCACCCCTGAGTTCTGATCATCACTGTCCATATCTTTGGCCTTCGTGTAGAACATGTATCCGTTGATATCATATCCCTGATAGGTTACGAGGTTGGGCGAGGGGCCATGTGCTAAGGCGTATATGAGCAATCCGTCCTTAGATCCCTCCTCCGGGGGATTAGCAATAATATGCTCTTTGAACCAATGCAGGAAAGTGGAGTTGTGCTCTCTAGTAACATCGGCGTCCGTCCTGCATACCCTCCGGTCACGATACTTCTTTGCGATAATTTCTTTGTGCAGTGCCACGAAAGGATCTACCTCGTCTAGGTGTTGTAGCACTACCAAGTTTGCTCTGTCAAAGTCGCTGCATCGATATGAGTATGCCACGTGTAGTTCCCTGCGACCGTTGCAGTGACCATCTCCTTCGAGCCTCCCATCGTGCTTGTTAACGGACAAACCAACACTAACACCAGGCGGGTGGTCTACGCCATATAGAAAATTCTCATAGAAAGAGATGCACTCTTGTGCCAAATAGCCCTGGACAATGCTTCCATCCAGACTGGACATGTTATGAACGAATCCTTTGATGATCCCATTCATCCTCTCAAATGGCATCATGTTGTGCAGGAATGACGGCCCCAGGTCTATTATGTCATCCACAATATGGACACACAAATGCACCATCACGTCAAAGAACGCGGGCGGGAAGTACATCTCAAGCTCATTCAGTATCACAATGATCTCTTCCTGTAGCCTTCGGAGCTGCTTCACACTGATCGACTTTCGAGAGATGACGTCGAAAAAGTTGCAGAGACCAATAAGCGTGTCATGGACGTGCTTGTCCATTATCCCTCTAAGGGCAACAGGTAGTATCTGCGTCATCATCACATGATAGTCATGAGACTTCATCCCGCTGAACTTTTTCTTGTCCGTGTCTAGATATCTGCTTATCTTGCCACAGTAACCGGAACTAACTTTGACTCCGGTAAGGCACTTAAAGAATTGATTGATCTCATCCTGACTTAAGGTGAAGCAAGAAGGGGGGCAATAATCCTCTTTCTTTATTTTCTTGCCCTTCTTCTCCCGTGCCTCTGTCTCCGTCTCTGTCTCATCTGACATTTTACGGGGCATCATGTGCAGATCTTTCCTGATTTTCAAATCTTGCAAGTCTTTTCTTGCCTTCGGCCCATCCTTGGTCTTATCCGGCATGTTCATAAGTGTTGCGAGCAAGCTCTCAAGGAAATTCTTACAGATATGCATTTGATCAAGGCAATGAGGTGTATCGAGTTTGTGCCAGTACTCCAAGTCCCAGAACACAGACCTCGTCTTCCATACCTTTAGCAGCGGCTCCGGCGCCTTTCTCATCGTCTTTCCTGGCGCGGGGCACTCCTTCCAGTTTTTCAACAGCTCATCAATTTCGGCACCGCTCCGCTTACGTGGAGGTCCTCGATGCTCAGCGTGACCATTGAATAGATCTCCACGGTTTCTCCACGGGTCGTCCTGTTCAAGCCATCTTCGATGCCCCATGTACACATTTTCCCAGACCCGCCATCTTTCCTTGATGTTAGCTGCTGAGACGTCGTATCATCCATGCACCGCGTGCATCCGCAATATCCATGGCACACCTGGCCTGCCACATATCCGTAACCGAGATTGTCCTGCACTGTCGTGATCAGCGCGGCTCTCATGTTGAAATACTCGCCTTTGCTGGCGTCCCATGTCTTGGCCGGTGTTTTCCATAACGTGTCTAACTCCTCTTGAAGTAGCCCCAGATACAAATTAATATTATTTCCTGGTTGTTTCTGCCCTTGAATAAGCATGCTCATGTGAATGTACTTCGATTTCATGCACAACATGGGGGGAGGTTGCACATCCATACAAACACGGCCCATGTGCTATGGTTGGTGTTCTGGTTGCCAAACGGATTCATGCCTTCGGTACACGCGCCGAGCACGATGTTCCTTGCATCACATTCAAAATACCGATAGAAGCTGTTCAACGCTCTCCACTGGCTTCCATCCTTCACGTGTCTCAGCTTCGGATCATCTCCATCGTCGGGCTTCTTCCTCTCCGCGTGCCAGCGTATTAGCTTTGCTTGCTTGGGATCTACAAAATACCTCTGGAGACGGGGAGTGATCGGTAAGTATCATACAAATTTCTGGGGACATTTCTTCCCGGCCTTCTTGTATCGAGAAGCATTGCACACCGGACAGCTTGTTTTTTCCGCATGCTCCTTCCGATAAATTATGCAATCGTTGATGCATGCATGGTACCTAACGTGTGGCAGATCAAGAGGGCACACGATCTTCTTGGCCTCATCAACACTAGTAGGACATAGATTACCCGCGGGAAGAACATCCTTTAGGTACTTGAGATGCTCATCGAGGCTAGTGTCGGTCCATTTGTTTTTAGCCTTCGTCTTCAGGAGTTGGAGCGTGAAACTCAAGCGGGTGACCTCAGGATTGCGACCATCATACAATGGAGTGTTCGAGTCTACCATCAGTTGCTCCAGCTTAGCCTCCTCTCTAGAAGCAGCTCTCTCAGTACTCGTCTCCTTGCGAAGCAATGGTTGAACATGAGGGTCCCGCACGATTGAACTTAGTACCGACGAACTCTGCTGCGTGGAGTCCATGTCGTTCTCTCCGCCGCCATGTCCGGCCCCTTCTCCTCCGCCATGTCTGGCCCCTTCTCCGCCGCCATGTCCGGCCTCTTCCCCGCCGCCACCACGCTACTGCTAAATGGAGTTAGGTGGACACCGCCGGTCGATATTTGTAGCAGCGCGGTTTACGTCGAGTGCTCTACTGCTAAAAACTTATCAGTAGCATGTTTCCCGCACACGCGCTACTACTAATTAGCAGTAGCGCTCCTTTTTGAGCCACGCTGCTGCTAAGATTCTGTGTATAGGCTTTTCCCTAGTAGTGCATAGCTTTAGACATTGACCTAGGTATTTTTTTTCTGGACATCATAAAAAAGCATATATGTTTTTCCTGTAATATCTAGTAGAAGAACTAATTTGTATGTCTAACAGATGGACAAGACTTGGATAACTTCTGCTCGAAGATTCTCCACCGCATATGTCGAGGGGGTTGAAAACTTCATGAACTTTATCAGAACTGAGTACGGTGGTCCGAATCAGATGTGCTCTGCCCGTGTAGCAGTTGTATGAATTCAGTTACAAGACCCAGTCAACTGTGCAAAATCATCTACACTTGTATGGGATGTCGGTCACATATACTAGGTGGGTTCATCATAGTGAAGCTGTGAACGTCAATGTTATTGACTACGTGGAAGCGGCAGATCACCATCTTGATCTGCCTGATGCTCAGGTGGAAGAGGAGGAGGAGGTGGTGGTGGCAGAGCCAGTGAGTTTGACCAACATTGAAACAATGCTACGAAATGCTCGTGCATTCCATGAACTTTCACCTGCTGAAGAATAACGGTGGGCCCTCATGTTGGAAGAAAGCAACGTTGTTGTCACCCCAGGAAATAAGCTGTCAGTATTCTCAGCTATGGTCACCTTACTTCAGGTGAAGACATCTGAGCGGATGACCAACAAATCATTCGATGCAATGTTGGATGCTTTCCGCAAATCTTTCCCAGATGCGTCTGAGCTGCCACACACCTACAGTAAAATGAAGAATTTCCATCATGCAGTTGGAATTGGATATGATATGATCCATGTTTGTAAAAAAATTGTGTTCTGTTCCAGAAGGATTATGCCAACTTAAGTGAATGCCCGAAATGCAAATCATCAAGATGGAAAGATGGCGATGCTGTGAAGAGGGTTCCTCATAATGTTCTGAGACATTTTCCAATTACACCAAGATTGTAGAGGTTGTTTCATGATGCTGAAACAAGAGAGGATGTACTGTGGCATTCTAGGAACCAGGAATACAGAGATCAGAATGTAATGAGCCATCCATCTCATGGTAGTGAGTGGAAAAGCTTCAATGATAAACACAAAGAGTTTGCTGCTGACCCGAGAAACATTAGACTTGGCTTAGCTTCAGATGGATTTAACCCATTTGGCCACCAGAGCGCCACATATAGCATGTGGTCAGTGCTTGTTATCCCTTACAACATGCCTCCAAATGTCTGCACCAAAGAATCAAACTACATGATGGCCTTGCTCATCCCAGGTCCAAAAAGTCCTGGAAAGGATTTTGATTTGTTCATGGAGCCTCTTGTTGAGGAACTTCAACAGCTATGGAAGGGTGTTCTCACTCGAGACCTATATAGCAACCCACAAGCTGATTTCTTTCTTCCTGCTGTTGTAATTTGGTGCATCCATGATTATCCGGCTTTGGGCACTATGTCCGGGCGAACAACACATGGTTACAATGCATCTGTTCGCTATGACAGGAATCCGCTATCATACGCAATACTTAGCAAGATATGTTACATTGGACACCGCCGTTTCCTTGCCAAGGATAAGCCGCATCCTAGAAAATACCGAAGACATGTGTTCAATGCAAAGCATGAAAACCGTGATGCGCCAAAGAGGCCCACCGCCGATGAGTTGCAAGTGGAATTAGAGAAGGTTAGGCATATTACACCAGGAAACCATCCTGGTAATGGTAGCGGGAAAAGGAAGTGTGGCACAGTAGAAGAGAGATTATTGTTTACCCGCAGGTCCACTTTGTGGGACTTGGAGTATTGGAAAGATTTGGATCTGCGGCATAATCATGATGTGATGCACATCGAGAAAAATATATGTGACAACATTATCGGCACACTTCTTAACATTGAAGGCAAGACGAAAGATACCTTAAAATATAGGATTGATTTGACACACCTGGGTATCAGAAATGATTTGCAGGTGCAAGATGAAGGTAAACCACGGGATATGGCACCAGCTGTGTACATCTTGGACAAGATAAAAAGAAAAGAATTCTGCGAGGTCCTGTCACGTGCGAGATTCCCACATGGATTTGCTTCCAACCCTGAAAGGAGAGTCAGGGCAGATGGAAACAAGGTACAAGGGTTGAAAACTCATGACTGCCACATCCTACTTCAAAGGGTTTTACCTGTTATCCTTAGAGGATTGGGCCGCCCTGACTTATACAGAGCAGTTGCAGAATTGGGACAATTCTTCAAGGAACTCTGCAGTAGAAATATCAAGATAGATGCTTTGGAGCGTCTTAGAGACAAGATACCAACTATCCTATGTGACCTTGAGAAGATATATCCTCCAGCCTTCTTTGATGTGATGGTGCATTTGGCTGTTCATCTACCTGATGAGGCACTACTTAGAGGTCCAGCACAGTATGGCTGGATGTACCCTATCGAAAGGCGGCTAGGCACTTTCAAGGGCTATGTTAGGAATAGAGCTATACCCGAGGGTTCCATTGCAGAGGCCTACATTGCTGCAGAAGCGTTGACATTCTGCTCAAAATACATTGAAACAGCTCATCAGCTTAGCAAAGAGGTGGGTGAAGACAATCCCGGGCTCAATGTTTTCGATTATTCTGTTCGAGTTATAGGGTAGAGTCGACAAGAGGACAAACCTAAAGATTTGGACAAAATGGTTTGGTATGTGTTGAATAACTGTCCTGAGATACTACCTTATATCAAGTAAGTGCAGTACTGCAGCTTATACATCGTAATCTACTAAACTTGCAGCACATTCTTATATATTTAGATGTTTGATGCAATCACTATGTTGTGCAGCATGTACAAAGAGGAGTTACTGCCGCAAAATCCAAGAAACATTGACAAACTGGTTATGGCAGGATTTGCGAAATGGTTCAATAACCATGTAAGCTTTTGAAGTGCACTGTCAGTTTTTTTAATATATTGAGTACATAAGATGATCAGCTTGTCTATTTTCTAACCATAGGTTAAGAAGATGCGGGAGGATGGGCAGGCAGTTGATGATGCCCTTTACTCACTAGCAATGGGTCCTGATACTCGGGTAAGACATTATGAACCTTGCGTTGTTGGAGATGTGCTCTACAACACCCTTGCACGAGACAAAGGCAGGAAGACACAAAACAGTGCCATCATGAGCACGGATACATATGACAAAGAGACAACTAAAATGTATGCTAACATAACAGACATTGTTCAGTTGCAGTATATCTCCAGTTCGAGGATCATCGGTGTGTGGTTCTATTGTGCTGTAGTTGGTATAACCTGTTTTCCAGGATCGCAAAACCCAGAGCTGATGATTATTTCAAATCCATCAATGTCAAGGCGGCGTGCCAGACCATCGAGCCTTTTATTTTGGCAAATCAAGCAACACAGATATTTTTCTTGGAAGACACATTTGCACGTAGCGATGACTAGAGAGTATTGCAAAGGTTTGAGCAGAGGAATTTGTTTAATGAAGTTGCACAACAGGATGATGCTTACACTGCTCCTGATGTACAAGATAACACAGATGTTCCTAATATCTTTGAGAACCATCACGTCAATGATGCCGGCGAAAAGATTGCCTGTTGTGTTGTGGACATACAAGAGTTGATCAAGAAGAAGCAAACATTCGAGGACGTTGAGGACGAAGAAGAAGATGACACCGTGGGGAATTACGATTCAGACTGATACACATGGCGAAGATGTTGACACTGCTGCTGTGGATGATGATTACATTGCTTTTGTCGTATTTTCCTGTCAGAAGATGACACCGTGGGGAATTACGATTCAGACCGATTACATTGCTTTTTATCTACTATGTGAAATTGTGTTTGGTATGACAACTGAAACCTGATGAACATGTTGTTTAGTATTTTGCTGTGAGAACATCACTTATTATGTATGCTGATTTGTGTTTGGTGATTGTATGACAACTAAAACATGATGGCATTGTTGTTTAGTTGTACTCATATTTGTCCACAACACTACACCTGATTTCCGTTCTTAGAAATCATTAGATGTTCACAACACTATGCCCAGCCTGCTACACAGGTTTCATTCATTACTAGTTTCAGCAAAGTGCTCATGTCGTAGCCACTGAATACATCGCGAGTGCTACGTACACTGCAAATAAAGAGACAATCATCCTACAGAGCACATCGATTTTGCCCATTATCTTCACAAGCTCTTTCATCTCCTCATTGCTGTCAAGGCCGTTCAGCAGTTCTTGCTTGGCCATGATCAGAGGAACTACGTCTTTAACCTTCTGCTCTGCATCTTCCTCTTCTGCCGTTCCTTCAGTTACTTGTCCAACACACCAACCTGCTGGTATTGGGATTCCTCGGCTAACCAAATAATCAGCGTAGTTGCATTCCCCCACATTCCCAGAAATACAAATCACACGAATCTTCCCTTTTTTGCACGAATAAAATTGGAAGATCATCAACCAAACTATTAAAAAAATCAGCAATTGAAAGCAGCAGAACAACACTTAAACATATTATTACCCCATGATTCGGGCATTTGTAGAAGACTCAGCCAGGGTTGCGTATTATGGTTGAGATGCGACGGATGCACCACACCAACGGCAGCGGGTTGCGATGAGCAATCGGCTGCGGTGCGCGTGCCGGCGGGGGTTTGATGAGACCCACAGGCGATGGTACGGATGGCGACTTGGCGCATATCTGGTTGTTGCCTGCTGAAGAGCAGGTGGACGAGCAGCCAGCGGACATGGTTGCTGCGGCCAGAGCTTCTGATGCTAGGCACAGTAAGTAGAGAAGAGGAGAAGCAAACGTTGGATATGTCAGTTTCATTACTTGCAGAGCAGCATAGCACCATATATAGTCATAGTCTAGGTTTGGATTCGAACCAGCTACAGGAGCACGTCTTTTTTTTTCTAAAACTCGGCAACGTCTCTTTACTGGTACACTAGCTTGTTCTGTACGCCTTCCCAATTCTTTGATTTTCTTTCCCTTTTTTTGCGAGGAAGGAAGGAGGACAAAATTGAGAGTTACTCGGACTCGAACCCAAGACCTCTCGATTGAAAACAAAGGGTGCTAGTCACTTATGTGGCGAACATTCCCTGTGAGGAGGATGGCAGACGAACACATTTTCCTCGCAGTTTTCTTCCTATATAAAAAAGTTATGCTACTTGGTGTCCGCTTAGTCAAAAAACGATTGTGCCAACCTTGACCGTTTGATTGACATTCAACGTCTGTCGCGTTTCTTCAGTCTCTTCTTCGTCGAGCCGCCAAAGCCAAACCAGCGCCGGCGGGACCGCCTGTTCCCGCCTCCCACGGCTAGCTGTGATCTTCCCCGGCTCCTGTTCGTTCCCGTCCGAGGCCTCACCATCGTCCTCCGCGCTCGCCGCGGCGCCGCCCTCCGGTGTTGTCAACATGGTCAACAACCGAGAGGAATAAGGAGATGACTGTAGATGGTGAGGATGACAGTAGGGACCCAGCAGCGCGCAGTAATTTTGTTTTTTCGGGACGGAGAAGGGTATCAACTGGGTTGTGCGGGACCCGTGGCCCGTGTAGCCCAGGCTTTTATTTCATATGTTTATCACATGACCAGCCCAGTTTGTTTTTTTCCTTTCTGAAATATGGCTAGCCAGCTATTTTGTTTTTTGCACAATAACCAACATAGGCCTACTTGCTTTTCTACACCCTGCTGGGACGGAAATCTTTCAAGATGAGGAGGGATGCATTTTGCCCAGAAAATGGGCTATGAGTAATAAGAAATGGGCTATAAGTAGTAAAAAATGGGCTATAAGTAATAATAAATGGGCTATAAGTAACAATAAATGGGCTGTAAAATGAAAAAAGTACAGCAAACAGGCAATTAGTTCCCAAATACTCTTTTCTTTCAGATTTTGATATTTTAAATTTCATTGTTTCTGTGCGGGTAAAATTTCATTGAATTTAAACTAAGGTATATTTAGATTTAAAATTAATTTGAATCCGGCTAGAAATTTCGGGCTGTATGTTGTTTGGGACAGATTTGGAGGCTAACTTGTGGGTCTACTAGGTTGACGTGTACTTTGGCTTTGTCAACTTAGTCCACAAACGATTCTAGCAGTAGTGACCACTGGATGTTAATCCAACGGCCGTGCTGCTTCTTCAATATCTGATCTTCTTGCTCTAGCCGCCCAAACCAGCTCAGGTGGGACTGCCTGCTCCCGCCTCCCGTGGCCGGCTGTGCTGCCGCACAGGCCGCACCGCCCCACCCTACTTCATTGCTGGCCAGGCCATTCCTCTACTCACCCACACCTCCTGTTATTTTCCGGCGATGGCAGCCAGACCAGTAAGCCCACGTACTCCCCACCGCGCGGGCAACCACTGCCGCGTCTTCCCCAGCTCCGTGTCGTTCCCTTCCTAGGCATCGCCGTCGTCCACCGCCATGGTGCTCTCGGCGCGGCCTGGTCAACATGGTCAATGAACAACATCCATCGGCCGTGGACTATAAGCGCAAAATAATGGTTCCTCCACCTGACAGCTGGGACCCATCGGAAGGGCCTCTGTATTTTGTGAAAAAAATGTTCCCCCCGCTGACATGTCGGACCCACAAGCTTTATCTTCGCACGCACGGAAGTGCCTCCTTATTACGCACAAAAAATGAATACCCACCCAGCTAGATGGGACCCACCATAGTGGGAGGATGACTTGTGGACCATCTAAGTTGACGGGGACGGAGGGCTTTGTCAACTTAGTCAATATGAATGATTCTAGCTCCAGTGACCGTACGATGTCCATCCAACGGTCATAGTGTTTCTTCAACCTCTGGTCTTCTTGCTCCAGCCGCCCAAAGCAGCGCCGGTCGTGCCGCGTGCTCCTGCCTCTCGTGGCCGGCTGTGATGCCGCGGAGGCCTCACCGCCCCCTACTACTCCCACCGCTGGCCCAGGGTATCCCTCTACTCACCCACACCCCCTGTTATTCTGCGGCGACGGCAGCCTCACGCCGCAGCCGAACCAGTGAACCCTCGTACTCCTCTCCGCGCGGGCTAACACTGCTGCGTCTTCCCCGGCTCTGCGTCGTCCCCTTCCTAGGCCTCACCGTCGTCCAGACCACCGCCCTGATGCTCTCGGCGTGGCGTGGTCAACATGGTGAACGACCGACTTCCATCGGAAGAAGACTGTACGTGCAGAGGCTGACGGCTGGGTCTAGGCGGCCGCAAGGAAGTGCCTCCTTATTACGTGCAAAATAATTATTCCTCCACCTGACAGCAGGGACCCACCGGACGGGCCACATTATTTCGCGAAAAAAACGTTTCCCCCCTGACTGCTGGGACCCATCGGACGGGCCAGCGTATTTCGCGAAAAAAACGTTCCCCGCGCTGTGAGCTCGGACCCACCGAAAGTGCCTCCTTATTATGCATAAAAAAATGAATACTCCCCTTGCTAGTTGGGACCCACCATGGTGGGAGGCTGACTTGTGGGCCTACTAAGTTGACTGGGACGGGGGCCTTTGTCAACTTTAGTCAATATGAACGATTCTAGCTCCAGTGACCGTACGATGTCCATCCAACGGCCGTAGTGCTTCTTTAACCTCAGGTCTTCTTGCTCCAGCCGCCCAAAGTAGCGCCGGTCGTGCCGCATGCTCCTACCTCCCATGGCCGGCTATGCTGCAGCGGAGGCCTCACCTCCCCCTACTATTCCCGCCGCTGGCCGGCCCTGTGGTGATGGCAGCCTCACACCACAGTCAAAACTGTGAACCCTCGTACTCCTCTCCGCGCGGGCTTCCACTTCCGCGTCTTCCTCGGCTCCCTGTCGTCCCCTTCCTAGGCCTCGCCGTCGTCCACCACCCTGGTGCTCTCGGCGCAGCGTGGTCAACATGGTCAAGGAACGTCTTCCATCGGACGTGGACTGTACGTGGAGAGGCTGACAACTGGGTCCACGTCCGCAGCAAGGAAGTGCCTCCTTATTACACGGAAAATAATGATTCCTCCACCTGACAGCTAGGACCCACCGGACGGGCCACTGTATTTCGCGAAAAAAACGTTTCCCCCTAACTGCTGGGACCCACCAGCTACATCTTCGCACACAAGGAAGTGCGTCCGAGCAAAGAAAACAAAACTATTCGCCCCCCTGACCACTGGGACCCACCAGCGACACCTTCGCACGCAAGGAAGTGCGTCCGGGCAAAAAAAAAGATTCGCCCCCTAACTGCTGGGACCCACCAGCTACATCTTCGCACGCAAGGAAGTGCGTCTGGGCAAAAAACCAAAACGATTCGCCCCCCTGACTGCTGGGACCCACCAGCTACATCTTTGCACGCAAGGAAGTGCCTGACAGTCGGGACCAACCTGGTCGAACCATACGTAGCGTTGTCATTCTGGTCGCGAACGTGTATGTACATACTGGTCGATGTAGAGGCGTGCACGTGTCGTAGATCTAGAGGCGCGCACGTCTCGTAGTAGAGGCGCGCACGTAGCATGTACATGTACGTACAACGGCGAGGGTGCAAGAAAGAGAATACGGCCACGTACGTACATACGGGCAGGGTCTCGAACGCCTACTCGCGCATACGTACATGGCTGGGTCGGAACGGAGAAACAACATCGTCGTCGTGTTCATGGGGAGCCAACCGGATGGGTCGGAACGGAATGCGTGGTCGTTTTCATCGGAAGGGCTTGGACGGAACAGGCGATGGAAACGAGGCCTGGCGTACCACAGAACGGAGGAAACGGACCTCCTATGTTTGGAACGGGGTCCTGTTGATCGGGAGGGGTGTGGTGTACTGCAAAACGGAGGAAACGGACCTCCTACGGTCGAAACAGGGGTCCTGTTGATCAGGAGGGGTGTGGCGTACCGCAAAACGGAGGAAACGGACCTCCTATGGTCGAAACAGGGGTCCTGTTGATCGGGAGGGGTGTGGCGTACCGCAAAACGGACGAAACGGACGTCCTACGGTCGAAACGGGGGTCCTGTTCATCGGGAGGGCTGTGGCGTACCGCAAAACGGGACTCCACGGGATACTGTTCATCTCCACCGTCGACCTCCTCCAGCCTCCACAGGCCACCGTCGACCTCCTCCAGCCTCCACAGGCTCCTGTTCATCCAGCCTCAACCGCGGGCTACTCCACCGACTACTGTTCAACCACCCCTCCACGGGGACCCCTCCACCGTCTACTGTTCATCCAGCCCTCCACACCACGGGGTCCTGTTCAACCACCCCTCCACGGCCACCCCTCCACCGTCTACTGTTCATCCAGCCCTCCACACCACGGGTTCCTGTTCATCCAGAGGCAACGCCACCGCTCACTGTTCATCCAAACCCCCCCCCCCCCCCCGCAACGCTCACTGTTCATCCAATCGATCGGCTTCAGTTAGCAGCAGTAGGGAAGGAATTGCTCCATCGGGTTCAGTTACCAGCCATCGATCGATTGCTCGGGTTCAGTAACGCGTAGCCTGCAGTGCAATCGCTTGGGTTCAGTTAGAGCCCAACGCCTCGCTCGGGTTTAGTTAGAGCCAACACTTCGCACACACGTGCGTACCTGAATGAGGGAAACGCACATCGCTCTCCCACCGTAACTGGCAACTCCCCGAAATTTTCCTCCCCCTTGCTTCTACCACGGTTTTTTCCGTCATTGACGGCCCAAAGAATGTCATGCAGCTGCATCTCCGGCCCGCCCAAGACAAAAAGCCCATTTTCTGTCATGATTTTTTGTCATAGAAGTAGGAGCCCACCACATCAATAATGATACCAGGTTTTGTCACAATTATCGTCATAGAAGTGTCATATGTATGACAGAATTTTTTTTCGTTCGGCCCAAAATGTCACGGATGTGTCTTTTTTTTGTAGTGCAACATGAATGCTTGTCACACATTAGCACAATATATTAGTAACTTCGCTTGAGGATCCTCCGTCCAGATTGTTCTAATCTGGACAGAATCTCAGGGGCTACTATCTATACATGGGTTTATCCTTTCATATGTAAAAAATCTGATCAGACGATTACATCGCATACCTCAAAACCAGTCAGTAGGCTGTTGAAGGCCTTGTTCAGTCCACTTTTTACAGGCTGAACCTTTTCCATAACCGCACCCATGAGGGTGCGGTGCTCCTCCATGATGGAAGCGCATTGCAGTGCCTCCTCCAGAGCATGAGCAGCCTCCAGATTAACGGGAGCCGCTGCAGGAGCTGTTGCTCCTCCGCCCTCTATTGAAGGTCGCTGCACATCCCTTTCTGGAGCCATATTGGTCTCTGGAATGGTGTGCGGTGGGGGCCCGGACTGTTGGGGCTCCCCGTTGTTGATAGTCATGGGGCTCGCCTCCCCCAGGTCTTGAGCGACTGAGGTGATAACCTCAAGCGCCTTCTCGACACCCTCGTCCGCCCCTCCTCGGACAGGAGGAGTCCTTTGGGATGACACCTCGATGTCCTCCAAGGCAGTAGGCGAGGGGGCCCGTGACAGAGCGTCACTCTCCGCCTCCTTAGGCGCCAGAGAATTCCCCGACGAAGATCAGGTGTTTGAAATGTCGCGAGGGGGACTGAAAAGCAAACAATAATATAGCTGATATGAAAAAGGTAGGTAAGCGGAAAATGAAGAGTGAAATTTCAGATACTTATGAATCAGCCAGGGGGTGTGTTCGGATTCTGAGTCCGAGCTGACCGAGAGGGTGATCTTCCCCCTCTTCGACGCCGCCACCTCCGGGTTCTCGGAGGTCGTTCTCTTCTTCCTCCTCCCTATGGGAGGGGAGTCTCTTTACACCTCCTCCTCCTCCTCTTCGTTCTTGTCTCCCTCATGAGAGCAGACGATCTCGGTCTGTCCGGATACGGCGTCCGAAGGGCCTTTGCGGCGGGGGGCACCCTTGGGCTTCTGGCCCTTCTTCTCCAGCGCCTGGTAGGGCGCCGGGACCAGCATCTCTGTCAGCTCGGGAGTGGTTGTGTCTTCTGGCAGCGGAGCCGGACTTTTGATCCGTTCCGCCTTTGCTATCTAGCCCTGCGAAGAAGTGGATTGATAAGATTCATATTGATTAAAAGATATTGACCGAACAGGTCTTCGGAAATATTAATACTTACCGGAGTGGCTAGATTTTCTCGATGTCAAGCCCAACATCTTCGTTCTCCATGGGCCAGCTCTTCTGGGCCTTGAAGAGTAGCTTCCATATTCCCTCGTGTGTAGTGCCGAAGAAGAGCTTCAAGGTCCGTGGCTCCTCCAGATTGAACTCCCGCATGTGGGAGGCCCGGCGCTGTCAAGGGAGGAGGCGGTGGAAGAGCATGATCTGCACCACATTGGTGAGACCAACATTTTTGCCCAGCACATTGGTGATGCACGTCTGCAGCGTCTGCACCTCCGTCTAGGACCCCCGGTCGAGGCCCTTAGCGGTCCACGAAGTGAGCCTCGTGGGGGATCCGGATCTGAACTCCAGAATGGCTGCCTAGTTGGCACGGCGGGGCTCGGTGATGTAGAAGCATTCCTGCTACCTGAACTTGACGGTGTCGATGAAGGCCCCTTTGGGCCATGTGGCATTGGGCAGCTTGCTTATCATGTCGCCGCCGCAGTCCGCATGCTATTCGTCGACCACCTTCAACTTCACATGTAAGTAGGCCGAAGTGTAGGGGGACGTGGAGTAGAGCCTCGCACACGACGATGAACACCTAGATGTGGAGGAAAGAATACGGGGCTAGTTCATAGAAATCTAGCCCATAATAGAACATGAGGCCCCAGACGAAGGGATGGAATGGAAACCATAGACCTCTTAGAAAATGGGGGAGGAAGACAACCCTCTCGCCGGGCTCCGGAGTGGGGATTATTTGGCCCTCATCGGGGAGCCTGTGCGCAATGTCTGCGGCCAGGTACCCTGCACTCCGTAGATTCTTTACATCCTTCTCTGTGACAGAGGATGCCTCCCACTTACCCTTGGAACCTGACATGGACATGGCTGGGGAATGTGGTGGCGGTGAGGAAGATGAGAACTTTTTTTGGGCGCTGGAGCTTGAAAGATTGGGAGGAAGAGGCTGAAGGGAGGCATGAGGAAGAAAGGAGCAATGGTTTTGCCCTCTTATAGGCAGTAGAAATGCCAACAGTCCCCCCACTTATGCCTTAAAACTCGCCCATGCCTGATGTGAGCATGTAGTATAGTCGGTTGGGTTACCCAAATCCCATTGATGAGAATCCCTTAATAAGTGGGCATGATCTATGTTTTGACAAGATGGGCCAAGGGGCTAGACCCAGAAACACAAAATGAGGGGTGTGAAAATGGTTCAAAAATGCTAAAGGGGCAAGCTGATGCTTCGCCGAAAAATATTGTCAGTAAAGACACTATTCTTGTTTTTTATATATTCTGCCTTCGCGACAAAGGGTTGTATTAACCATACAGAGCCAGATATAGTTCTTTTATGAAGGGAAAGCTGATGTATGGTATTCAAGGAGAGAAACCGACCTCACAATGCTGAAGACAATCCGCGTGTCGAATATGTTGTCATTGAAGACAGGTTGATGAGCTACTGAGGTAGTCCTGGACCAAGGGGTCCTCGGGCGTCCGGTCTATTCAATATGGGTCGTACTGATGGGTTGTCGATATAAAGGAAGAAGGCCACCTCCCGTGTCCGGTTGGGACTCCTGTATGCATGTACGGCAAGACTAAGTGTCCGGATATACTGTTTCCTTTCCTGTAAACCGACTCTGTACAACCCTAGGCCCCTCTGGTGTCTGTATAAACCGGAGGGCTTAGACCAAAGAAAAGGATCATAACATTGATAGGCTAGACAATCTAGGGTTTAGCCATTATGATCTCGATGTAGATCAACTCTTGTAAACCATATACTCATCGAATATAATCAAGCAGGAAGTATGGTTTTATATCCTTTAAGAGGGCCCGAACCTAGGTAAACATTGTGTTCCTTTGTCCATTGTTACCATTGATCCTTAGACATACAGCTTGGGCCCCCCTACCCGAGATCTGCCGGTTTTGACACTGATACCCACGTTGCCATTAGGTTATATTAGGATCTTTTCTTTATCGTCTATACTCTGGGGCTCTTATCTCTCTTCTATTCGGGTTAAATGATTTTGCTAACTCTAACTCTAGGTTCTAGTAATTACTTCCTCCCGGAGAGCCCCTCACTCCAGATGATTGCTTGGTGCACCGAAGGATTCCGAAGATACTCTCTGATCTTCTCTCGAGACTTTGTGCCCGTTGCATTAGTAATTCCCTACCACCAAAATGTCCCTATGGATAAATACATACATAGGTCATTCATACATTCTTTCCCAATTGCTCTTGTTATTACAAGATACCCTAAAAAATTTACTATATTCTGAGAACCCCTTCATGCCTACTGCCTTGCAGTTCCTTGCCGCATGAATACTCCTAGGGATAATTCCTTGCACCTGTCGAGTATCTATTCATTAATGGTCATTCATGTGTGTCACAAAATTCTTCGGAATACTATTTGATCTTCCAAAATTGTCTACAGCCTATTGCTCCTGAAATTCTTGCTTACTTACATTATGGTTATTCCCGTAAGTCTAGTAATCTTATTGACATCCTTTGTCATTAACATTTTGAGTCTGTTGATTCAATATATTGCGATTGCTTGCAATCCTTATTTGAATCCTAGTATTCATACTTTTGGCTAAGACGTCAATTTAAACACGGGCTGGATCTCGACCAATCAAATCGCCATCGATTGTACCCCTAAGCCTACTCAACTTATCTATCGTTAATCAGAGTGTTTTCCTCTGATCCCTTGATTTGGAAATCATAATTCTTTTTGCATTTGTGCTTTGAATTAGCCAGTTTTTCTACAATATGATCTCCTTACATTTCTTCTTCCTCTGATTGAGTATCGATGCTAACATCAGATACCTTGAGGACCACTGGATCCTTTGTGAGAATTTTAGCAGACAGCGTCCTTCATATTCTATCACTTTGCAAGTTCTCTCCCTGTTACATAATGCCATCGGTAACTCCTATTCTCAGATTTAGCCAACTATGCTCTGCTTTCGAGCTGGTGATAATTACTCTCGAAGCTTGTGGTATATGTTTCAAGATGCCCCGATAGGTCGAACCTCTGCCTTCCTTAATCTGTATGAACTCGAAAGTTTTCCAAGGTACATACTCCTCTGGCAATTCACTAGGTAGATCTTTGCACTCAAATCCTTTTAGTAGAGTAGTGAGTGAAAGGTTATGCATTGAAGAAGTGGGATTGGGACTTGAACTTGTGTTCATGCCCATGGACATGATGTAGATCTTATCATGGAAGATTTTCATAAATAAATTATTCCCTTGGTTTAAGTTCATTTTATATCTGGGATCTGGTCCTCTGCAATCATGTTTCTGGCCACATTAGTATTCTTTGATTCCTTTTCTCGGACATGTTAAAGTACTTGTCTTCTGCAGATCAATACACCTGTCCAACCTTTATTATGTCCTACTTTTGAGTATTACCCTTTGGTATCTTGATAGTATCACAGAACCATGTCTCTTATTATTAGTCTCCTTCCAGTATTACATTCTCACTGATTCTAGCTTTTCATTTCTTCTGGGTTGTTAGTCACTCAAGGACACCCATAACTAAAATGGGTCCGCACAGCGATTCAACAACTCTTAGTAATCTCCATTACATACGAGTTCTGCTCGCTCATGTCCTTCCCAGTCGATTGACTAAATCATCTTTGTCATGCTAAAGCTTGACCGTGCTAGCTTTGTCCTTCATCCCCGGAACACAATCCCGACAGTGCGCTAAGCAACGTCGAGCTTTCAACATCTTATTATTTGCCTTGAAAGGCAACTCTAACTCTGAGCTTGCATCTTATCTGTGGTTCCATTAAGCTTTTACTTCACCATTCCTTTTGCTTGATGTAGTCGTTGTTCGATTGCTTCTTCGTGGAGCCTCTCGACAACATTGTCATGATCATCTTTAACAATTGGACTCCTTCTAGGATATCAATTGAATTCATGATGATAAATACCATCCTTGCCCCTCGATGACTTGTGTTAACATCGACAACAATCTTGATTTCCTTCCAATACAAAACTTGTTCTTTTTTCGTGTTGTACCTTGAGTCCTTTGCTATCCAACTTATGTGATGTTCCACCTTGGAGTATTACCTTTTTTTATGTGAAGAATGTCTTGAGAATTTCACCACCACTTAAGAATTCTTGGTATAGTGATACTTCTCACAATCACCATTCTTTGTTGCCCCGTGTTGATTCTCACCGGGATACCGACAAGTGAAGGGTGCTGCTTGGGTTGTGTACTTATAGCAACCATATTTCTTTGAGGTTAGACATTTCAATCTTATACTATTGGTTATTGAATCACCATTCTAACATTGATCATGCTACGTAAGCCTATATTTTTGGTGCACCTTTCAACCAATGGTTAATTGTGTATGTTTTCCTCGAGCATACATCATTATATCATTTGATCTGACAAATGTTATCTCCTTGTTCACATAATTGCGGAAATCCATGTTTTGGAATTCTCGATGAATTTTTGCTGAGTTCATCAACCAACTCCTCTTCCTCTCCTTGATTTAATGATGAACTCTTCATTCAGAACTCGCTTCCATACTTCATTTTCCGAGAATCTTACGATGTCTTCTCATATATTTGTGTCACACCTTTTGTTCTCAGGCATCCAGAGTCTCAGGTATCCTGACCCCAATCAGATCTGAAACTAGGTCAGATCTGATGGTTGGAACATTTTCCAAGAGTCATAACATTGGTCCTGATATGACCGTGTAAGGTGATGTCATGCCTAGCACACCTGGCCAGAGGACCTGTTGTTATAGTTTCCTTTTTAGCAAGGTTTACCGTTCTTCCATGAGGGAATTTCCAGACTTATTCGATAAGTTGATCCTGATGAATCCTTTGTGTATCCAAGTCCGACCTTTGCTTGAACACCATGTCAATGCTATATTGAAGCATGTCTGTGGTACTCTGATTTCAATAGAAATATTTAAAGCACAATGCTAAGTTTTCCTTATTAATTATCCAAACACCATTGTATGGTTAATGTCATGAAATTTCGCTCTCGTTACCTAAAGGGTTTTCTATGTTATATCCTGTCATGGATATCATGCTCTGCTTGTCCTTGGGAAGGATATACCCCTTAAATATTTGTTTAAACACAGTTTCCTTACTCCACCAAGACCAAGAAGGATATACCCCTCAAGAGCAACCAAGACCAAGAAGACTCAATAGAATTTCGTAACCAGAACATTCCCCTTATCCCACCTCTTAAATCTTGGGACGAGATTTCTTGTAGTGGAGGAGATTTGTGATGCCCGGATAATTAGGCTACAGCAATCCCATGTTAATGATGCCACATCACCACGGTTACTGTTGTTAAACTTGCATTGATCCAAAACTGATTCAAAATTCAAGTTTGAGTTAAAGGCAAACCATAAGAGTTTTCAAACAATAAAACTAAAATGTTCTAAATGAATCAAATAATCATAGGGAATTATGGTGGAGAAATCACACTGTTATAGTATGTCTAAACGCACTAAGATAATAGAAACAGCAGGAAAAAACAATTATTTAAAAACCTTTTGTAATTAATCAATTATCAAACTAAATTATTTAAGGGCTAGACTTTTAGTGATAGTGGACTAAGTTGAAATACTAATTTAGATGCTAAGTGTATATGTTATAAAAACTAAAATAATAGGAAACAAAAATAAAACATAAAAGAAAAGGAAAAAAATAAAAAAATGTTGCAAAGAAAAGAAAAAAAGAGAAAAGAAAAGGGAAATAGCCCACCTGATGCGGAGCATCCTATGGACATCACCATGTCAAGAGTCCGTTCGGTGAGTGTCACGTGCGACATCTACTTCACATACACAAAGGTGAATCGTCTCCTTTACATGTGCTCACTTGACCCCTTCGAGGATGGTATACTACTTGGCACTCCACTCGTGTGCATGCATAGGTATTGTCGGAGCATCACGGACGACGAGGAGGAGTGCAAGCGCCAAGGAACAACTACACCATCCGCGAGGGAAGCATGGAACCAAAGACAAAAGAAGACGGAGACAGCTCCCAGGACACGGACATCTGGCCAGGACCTCGGACATCCGCCCCCTGGAGCATCACCCACAGCAGCCGCCCAGCCGCCAAGTACCTACAGGCCCCGGACATTCGGCCCAAGCACGGACACCCGACCCAGCCCGAAATTCCGGCCAGAAGACCGGAAATCCGGCGCCCCCTATCCAGAGAGCACCGAGGCCGACCTCGCCAGCCCGGACATCCTCCCCCCTAGCCCAGACATCCAGCCCCTCGAGAAGGCCCGGACATCCGGCCCGACGCCCGGACATCCGGCCCCGTCTGTTTGCATACAGTAAAGGGCCAACGCCCATGTATCCTCTCCCACTTACCCCTTCGTGGCTACGACTATAAATAGACCTCTCCCTCCTCCTAGCTAGGGTTAGCAAAGTAGTAGCTCATTGAGAATCTATGCTCTCCACTTGATCCCCTTCTTCTTAGGAGTTCACGGCCTCTACGGAGAAGATCCCCCCAAGTGGATTCAAGACCCCATTCGGGAAGACCCTCAATACCTCCTCTCGGAGAAGAATGTGCCTCTTGTAATGTCCTTTGTTGGATTCAGATCGTGTATCTCTATGTTTCGAGGATCTAGCATATGTGTGACCGAATCTTGTTGGTTTAGTGATTCTCTCGTGTTTTCCCTCGTGTTTCCCCTTGTGTTCTTTGTATTCCTCATTAGGATCCGCTCCTTTAGTGAAAGATCGAGCATCTAGGTTCTACCCTACATCATATTAGACCAGAGCAAGGTTGATCACGAATTTGGAGCCCCTACCCCTTGTTTTTCTAGCCTTCTTTTGTTTGATTTCGTCCTACATTCAAAAATCCCCACCAAAAATAGCCCCAATTTTTTTTGTGGTTTGTTGGTTTGATGATGTTTTGTTGATTTCCATCCGTTTGCTTGTGTCGGATTATGGGATCCGCAAACCTTTGAGAGGTTCGAACTCTGGGGTGCGTGCGGAGATCTCAACCTACCCAGCTTTCCTACTCGCGTTCCTCCTAAGCCTAGCGCGACAAGCTCAAAGAGATAAAGAGACACTGCAGTTTATCCTAGTTCGGGCCACCTTGCAGTGTAATACCCTACTTCAGCGTTTTGGTGGATTGCCTCGAAGGGCTGAGGATGAACTAGTACAGTGGATGAACTAGCCTCAGGAGGTGAGGTGTTCTTGAGCTGGTGTGGTGTGTGCATTTCAACCCCCCCTTGTCCCTCTATGGTGGTGGCTAGTCCTATTTATAGTGGCTTTGGTCCCCTCCCTAATGTTGGCGGGAAGGGATCCCACAACGGCCGGATTTGAAAGGGGACAAGTAGTACATCCTATCCTGACAAAAGTAGTCTTCGCCTGCGAAAATCCTCTGGTCGTGATGCTGCAGTGGGCTCATGGATGACTTTCGTCCTGCTGTCCTGGCGGTCTTGGTCTCGTTGCACCGCAATGGAAACCATTGGCCGATTCCTCAGGACTCCGCGCCAGTCGCTTGCCTCCTTTGCACCTAAGAGGAAACCTGCGCTTTGCGCCCGCCTGGCGCCCGCCTGGCCTTGGTCGTCATGGCTCACGTCAGCTAAGCCTCATGAGGTAAACCTTGCAAAGAACTCTCCACCCCTCAAGAGCCATCCTGAGGAGGCCGATATCCTCGGGGGCCTTTGTGTCTTCCGCCTCGCAAGGCTTGGCCCGTCACGAAGGTCTTGTGCTGTCGACGCTGAAGCAGGGCCGTACCAAGCCATCGATGGAGCCACGTGGTGGGCCACAAGCACGCAGGGCTGGATACCCCCAAATCCAGGACGCCGGTAGCTTGGCTTCAAGTGGATCTAGCATCTCCTCAAGTTTCCCCACTTTCTAATCATGAAATCTCCGCAATTTTGCCCCCCAAATCATCAATTTCCGCCCCCAAATCGCGTTTCGAAGTCCAAATCCCGATCTGGAATCGTCGGGCCGGACATCTGGGCCACCGGCCAGACATCTGGGCCATCAGGCCGGACATCCGGGCCCCAATCCGGACATCCGGCTCCTGGAGCACAAAATCCACACGGTTCTAGACATCAGCCCCCGGATATCCGGCCCCCACCTGCGGATGTCCGACCCCTCGCATTTCCGCCTCCCGTGTTTCACCGTTTTTCCCATAACTTTCACATCCGGAGTCCGATTTTCGTGTTCTTTAGCTCGTTGAGTAGATATTGACATCCCCCATCCATGTAGATAGGTTTCAACACCACTTGAATCAATCAGATTTTTGGAACTTTGGCATCTTTGCCTAGGCCTTCCACCATATCATCCGCTATACCAACACCGACTTCTGCAACCTAACCCATTTGGATCCATATATCATTAGTGTTTGCTTGAGAAGTGATTCGAGTCTCCTAAGGTGTTTCGGCTACTTAGGGATGGTTACTTCTTCATCAACCACCACCATAACTTCCGCATAACCTTGTCCACCATACACTTCCGCCACCCCAACTTAACCCAATTTTGTTTGAGCTTGTTTGAGTTGTGGCTTGTGTCTCCTAAGGTGTTTCGGCTACTTAGGGATGGCAACTTGAACTCCGACACGTGTATAGTCCATCACTCCACTTCCACACTACTGACTCGTATAACCCATCATTCCACTTCTGCATTGCCAAGTGCAAACCACCACCGCTTTTCCGCTACCATGATTTGACATTTCCCTTTGGATATTTTGAGTTTGCGGTTTTTCCGTTTCCTAAGGTGTTTCGCTAATTAGGAACGGGTCGACATGGACAACACTGCGTCTCATCATCGCCATGGATGGTAACCTCGACAACATCATTGTATATTCCCCTTGCAATTCCATTGATAACCCCTAGCCCATTTTGCGTCACTTGCCTATCGAGACTAGCCTTTGATTATTGCCAGCAACGTTACTTATGCACATTAGTGACCATTGATCTACACCTTCCATTACATACATACCATATCATATTGGTATCATCTTGGTATCATATCATCTCCTGTGTCACAAGATTGTTCCCGCATATACACAATTGCTATCTTGGTTTGTGCATTTCTTATAAGTGGCAAAATATCAAAAAAAAAGCTTTCATGCAAAGAAAAATAGAGCAAGGAAGCTTGTAAGCAAGTGCCATAGCATCATACCACATTGCATATATGATTGTCATATCCGATCATCTTGGATCATCTTGTGAGAAACTCCAGGAACCATACATACATAGCATACTTGGGAGAGAAGTCGTTGCATTTTTGTCTCCTATAGGTTGTGCACAAGTGTCATATCCGATTATTGAGCAATCGTGCTAGCGTCTCTCTATAGTTGTGCAACAAGAGCATTTTCCATAGATTCCACATTTTGATATCATTCCTTGGTTGCACGACCCCATTTATCTATTTGTGTGTGTGTTTCTGTGTGCCACATATTACTATTGGTCTACTTGTTTCACTTGCAAATTTGTGAATCTCTTTCAACATTATTGACTCTTGCTAACATTTTACATCACATTTTTGTGCCACTATCCTTACCTAGCTCCAGCATAAGCCTTATTTGTGTAGGTGTAAGAAATTGACGAGATCGATACCAATTGTGCTATTTCCTTGTTACATCATTGAGTGGTCATTGATCCATTCTCAACATCGGTCATGGTACATTTGGTATAGTTCTCTCCTTTCTTCGACTCATAATTTAATCTCGGGTCTTCGACACCAATGCCGGCGCGAACAACTACATTACCAGAACTCCCAACTTCGGACTACAACGAGCCATGAAAGTCCTCAAGAACATCGCCACTGACATACGACAAGCCGAAGCAAGGAAAAGGGACTACATCGACAACTTGTTCGACTACCGCAACAAACACATGGAGAAGCTACGACAAGTGTTGGTCGACTACAAGTCTTCTTCCCCTTCGTCATCTTCACGGCAGTGAATTTCAAGCCACAAGTCCTCGAAGTGCAAAACGTTGCAAGTGCAATTCGTCCATGTCCACATCTACATGGCGATCATCATGACCAACATCGTCGTGAAGGGTAAGTCACCTCCAAGAATCATGTGCACAACGATGACGACTGACATCTACTACAAGCTCAAGCATGACAACGACACCAACATCAGGAAGAGGCTCGACAGGCACAAACCTACAAGTCTGAACAAGCTCTACTACACGCCAAGGCCAAGCTTCATGAACACAAGAGAAGACCGTGAGACAAGAACCACCAAGAGCAAGCTATGACTACCACCACTTCAGCATCTTCGACAAGTGCTATCAAGGCATATGTGCCTTTGGACGTACAACATCTTCGCCTACTTCCCACGAGTTCGCCTTTATCGACATCTTCAACAAAAAGGTGACCACCTACAAGTGAGGGAAACACTTCCATCTTCGGAAGCCCCTCAAGGAAAATGGCCGAGCATGGGAAATTCCTGTCCACCAAAGAGACGAGCTACGAGGTACCACATCATATGGGCCTCCTATAACAAGACATCGACAAGACTGTCGAGCAAGAGCCATCCCCTTCGACCACGGTGACGAGCATGAACCTCTTCAACAACATGAAGACGACGCCCATTGTCGGTGTCAAAACCGCGGATCTCGGGTAGGGGGTCCCGAACTATGCGTCTAGGCGGATGGTAACAGGAGACAAGGGACACGATGTTTTTACCCAGGTTCGGGCCCTCTCGATGGAGGTAAAACCCTACTCCTGCTTGATTGATATTCATGATATGGGTAGTACAAGAGTAGATCTACCACGAGATCAGAGAGGCTAAACCCTAGAAGCTAGCCTATGGTATGATTGTTTTATATCTCTATCGACTAGCCTGGCCTCGGTTTATATAATGCACCAGAGGCCTAGGATAACAAGAGTCCTAGCCGAATACGCCGGTGGGGGAGGAGTCCTTGTCTTGATCGCCAAGTCTTGCAGAATCTTCCTTGTATGCGGCAGCTGTCCAGCCTGGCCCATGAGTATACGGCCATGGGGGTCCTCGGCCCAATTTAACAGATCGGGAGATGACATGGTGAGTACCCCCTAGTCCAGGACACCGTTAGTAGCCCCCTGAACCGGTCTTCAAGTTTAGGGACGCTCCTCGATTCTTCCGAACCGTTCTTCATCTTCAGTCGTCGGTCTTGAAAACTGGTTCAACAAATCTTCTCATCTTCGATCTTGAGGATCGCCGAAATGCATTCGATGAGTTTACACGTCGGGTATCCGAGGAGCCACTTTAAGTTTCCGGCCTTTATCAATGCCTTGTTATTTTTATGCCACACCTCGGGTTTGAAGTTGTTCCCGGGCGGTAGTGTCCTCTTGCGTCCGAGCTCCAACGCCGGACTGCATTCGAGGTATCTTTTGTAGCCGAGCACCAGCGCCGGACCACTTCCCAGCTCTGATGCCGGAATGTATCCAAGCTCCAACGCCGGACAATGTATCCGAGCTCCAATGCCGGATTATGTATCTAAGCTCCAACGCCGGACAGTATCCGAGGTGTCGTAAATCACCTTGGTTCAAAGAAGTTTGAAGGAGTTTAGCTGAGCTTAATGCCGGAAATGCCCTCTATGGAGCCAGCCACTAGCACCCGAGCTTTATGCCGGACTGCTTCCGAGGTGGTGCACCACCCTGAATGTGGGCCGATTTTTGTCAATATTTTTGATTGGTGCAATTTATTCTCTGCCAAGATACATAGTCAGTAGCCCTCAAGGTGGGTATCGGTCTAAAACTCGAGATGCACATGAAGGATGACATAAGACCGCTGATCCCCGAGCCGCTGAGACTCAGGTTGATTTGTAAAATCGGCCTGAGGATCAAGTCCTAGCTCGGCAGAATACTTCGGGACACAAAAAGCGGTGTGCTCAGTCCTCAAGACTCAGGTTGGGTGCGGCCGACCAACCTGAGGATCAAAATCTCCTCGGAGACTGTATTACACTTAAAATTTTCTGCATTGGACAGGCAATGCAGTAGCCCCCGAGACATTGGTCGGGTTGCAACACCAGATCAGGGGATCGATGTTCCCCTTTAATATTTGTAAATAATGAGCCCGAAGCCTAGTAGCCCCCGAGCCTTAATGCGGGCACGGGTGGCCGAATTAAGGATTGATATCCATAGTAAAATCACAAATTATGTGTAATGACTCTATGTATTCAAGTACTTTACGTCATTAATGCTCGGATCCGCATTGTACAAAACTTTGTTGACCGACCATCGACTTCCACCTCCTCGGCCAATAGCCGAGGAGTGTTTATCCTACTTTATAAAGCCTTTATGAGGGCAAAGATTTAAAACAAACAAGGCAATCTGGCCATACGGTTTTATAAACAATGGTACACAGAGAGGTATGTTATATTACTGCTTAACAGAAGAAATGTCTTCCGAAGAAAATAGTCCCGCTATCAGTTCCTTTCTTTGGGTTGTCATGCTAAGCATGATCATGAAACCTCAGCTCCAATGTAAGAGCAAAATATCGAGGATTTAGTTTGGGAGGCCAGTTAATAGCCCCCGGTAGTGTTCGGCGATAGTCGAGGTCAAGCCGTAAACACTTCGGCCATTGTTATGAATGGCCCGTCGTTTAACACCGTCATCGGATCGCTGACCAGTTTACGCTTATTGTGACAGTCAGTTTTCGGCTTTCTCCACTGAGGTGCTTAACCATGTGAGCTGGAAGCACAATCATAGTGGTTCTCCCTTTGCACACCTAGCCGAACAAAGCGGAACGTAGGAGGCAAGCGCAGGAGCCGGGCAACCCAACTATTGACCGAAGACACAATTCGAAACCGATGCATATATAGCAATATCCAAGAATGTTTTTGCCGAATCTCTAAAGGTGTACGGTGTTGCACTGCGAGACTTGTGCTGAAAACACACAAATAGTTTAAAAAGTGCCATAAGCTTGGAAAACCAAAAAAACGTCAGTAAAATCTTGACGTCCAAACGATATCAAGTGTTCGGTGCAATCCAAAAATTGGCCTTAGCAAAATAAGTGCTTCCGTCGTGTTTTAACATGATACATCCTATCTCAAGACATCAAGCGGGTCAGCCTACGGCTTCAACCTCCTATCCCGAGGGCGGAGTACTTCTTATTAGGCCAGTTTAGCAAACTAAACTCTAGCAGCTTTGAGAGAGAAATTAGGCTCCCCGGCTAGTGACCACACACTCGTGTTGAAAAAAGGAGTGATAGATAATAATAAAACTTTGCAACGACTAAGAAGAAGAACACTTATCATAAAACTGCTCATATAAATTTAAGAGCCCCCAAGTGACTTGGGTAAAAGAATGATTGTATCTACCGAAGTACTTATATCATATCTATGTTCAGCCGAACTTTAAACGCGTCTTAACCGACCGTCGGCTTCTCCCTCTTTGGTCAAGGACCGAAAAGTGTTATGTACACCATCTGTTGAGAATATCGATAGTGTTTCCAATAACCAGGAAATCAGGCCATAAGGCTGTAACAGACAAAGTGCACTCAGGGAACTTATGCTATATTACTGCGAAGTGTAAGAAGCATCTTCGAAGAAAATAGTACCCCCACCGATACCTTTCTTCGGTGCTCATTGTTATTATGAGACTTGTGCAATAGATGTTTTGTTGTGTGCCGACCATCATTGAAAACTATAAGGGCGCTAGCTTTCGACTTCACCCAGTCTGAGGTCCGGCACGGATGACCCGATCGTGACAATCGCAGAGGTGCTCCCTTTACTCCCTAGCCGAACAATCGGGAACGTAGGGGTAAACACAGGAGCGAGGCAAGCCAGCTTGCATATTGCTTAAGTCAATATGGTGCATATTGTGGCATAATACACGAACAAGGAACGAAGCCATACAATTATAATCATATGCAAGAGGAAAAACTTCATGAAGGAAGCCCCCAAATGAATTGGGTATTTGAATTTATGCATCACAAACAAAGTTTGGACAAGAAATTTTTTTATAAGCAACATTTTTGCAAAAAGGTATAATGCTTGGTCGAACCGAGCAGAAGTTAGAAATTAAAGCTTTGAGCATGAAAGCGACTTAGCTGGTTAATGCGTTCGGTATTGATGACGCGGTCCGAGCTTGATACGGGACAAGGTTCCATCCCCCAAGCCGGTCCCGAGGTGGCGGAGCGGAGAGCTCGACACACCGAAGTGGTGACATAGCACGCTCAATGCAGACCGGCAGAGTGACGCCAAAGTCCCCGGATCATTTTCCTGTGCACAAAAAATGGTGCAAACCGGAGATAATAGTAATAATGATAATTAAAAAAATCGTTGCATAATAAATAATTTATGCAAAGTGAGTAATAAAAGAAATATGGCCTGGCGCCGAAGTCAATGTCGATGCAGGGCATTGGCGTGATACAGTAAAGGCGTGGCAAAGCCTGAATTCACAGGTCGGTCCGAGCTCCGGATGCGGCGTTCGCCGGACTATGTACGGAAACTGACCGAACCACCATGCGACTGTCGTTAATGCGGCCACCATTTGATAGACCTGTGTACATATGATGGACAAAGCAGAGTAATAATTCCTTGGGAAAAATGAACCCAAACAAGCAAAAATACTGGGATTAATAGCACCTGGTTTATTTGTTGTAGCAATCCGAAGGAAGGTGATTCCCAAAACTGGGACTCGATCCGCGCACCCATTGTCTGATGGGCGATAAAACGACGACATGGCAAAGGTTGGCTCGCCGACGCAAAGCCCTCGGTCCAGCTAACGTGACGGAGCTGGTCGGCTGGTGACGCCGAAGTGTCCGGAGTAGGTTGATGAAGAGATGGAGAAGCCCCCGGTCCAGCCGAGATGTCGAAGTAGGTCGGCGTGATGGACACCAGCTTGAAGAAGCAATAGTACGGCCCTGCCGATGCAGGTCGTGATGTGGTCGATGCCAGCTTGATGAAGCGACCGTGCGGCGATGCCGGTATGCCCGCTCCGTGTAATCCGTGGGGCAGTTATGTTGGTGATGATTTATCCTTCGCGATGCTGTACTCTTGTTCGGCTTGCCGAGATGATGATTCGCAGAAGTTGAGCTCGGCTCAACAAAGTGACGACGTGTCTAGCATAGGTCGACAGCTGTGGAGCAATATTGCCGGACTGGTTTGACACCAGCATGATGTTGTAGATCATGTTCAAAAGATTTTAAAGTTAGTAAGATGTGTTCGGGAACAAAACACAATACCCCATACTAAACTTCCTTCAAAAAGGACGTCCGAAATCCCGTTCGTAAAAAAGATGAACTCGGGTCAGATTTGTTTTCGCGCAGAAAACAGATCCGAAAAGTGATGCACTAATCAGAAGGTTCCTGGAGTTTGGACATTCGGATCGAGCTGAAATTTTGAGGGGTGGTAGATATAGGAATTCCGCAGTCGATCAACGGTTGGATCTTCCAAAGGAGGTCTGAGCTAGAAGCTGGACACCACGCCCTAAACTTGTCCAGATTCTCGTCCAAATTTGACAGGGCTCCGGTATATCATAGATTGCCGGAGATTCCTCCATCGGAACTTGACGAAATTTAGTGTGGCTGTTGTAGATGTAATTCCACACTATTCCACTGAAGCAATCATCAAATCGACGCTCGAGGAGGCGGTGACGGCGGATAAAAGTTCGCTGTCCAGAAAAACAGCACGGACGCCCGAGGGCAATGTTGATTTTGAGCCCCCGGGCTCCCTGGATGATTCCTCCATGATCTTGATAGATATCGGAGCTGATGTTGATGAAGGCCCTCATCCGAACATGGCGATCGGAGGTAGGGCGCAGTCCTTGGTCGAACCAAGGTGACCAGTCGAGCTAGTGACGAAGATGCCGAAGTCGCAGTTGATCTGCAGGCGAGCCATCGACCTTTTGCCGAACACACAATGGAACTCTCAATGAAAGCACCAATGTCGGTGTCAAAACCGGCGGATCTCGGGTAGGGGTTCCCGAACTGTGCGTCTAGGCGGATGGTAATAGGAGACAAAGGACACGATGTTTTTACCCAGGTTCGGGCCCTTTCGATGGAGGTAAAACCCTACTCCTGCTTGATTGATATTGATGATATGGGTAGTACAAGAGTAGATCTACCACGAGATCAAAAAGGCTAAACCCTAGAAGCTAGCCTATGGTATGATTGTTGTATATCTTTATCGACTAGCCTGGCCTCGGTTTATATAATGCACCAGAGGCCTAGGATAACAAGAGTCCTAGCCGAATACGCCGGTGGGGGAGGAGTCCTTGTCTTGATCGCCATGTCTTGAGGAATCTTCCTTGTATGCGGCAGTTGTCTGGACTGGCCCATGAGTATACGGCCATGGGGGTCCTCGGCCCAATTTAACAGATCGGGAGATGACGTGGTGAGTACCCCCTAGTCCAGGACGCCGTCACCCATATTGGACTCATACTCCGAGTCAAGCTACGCGAGCGCACAGGAGACCTTCTCTTTGATCTCGGAGGAGAGTGATGATTTACCACTTCCTAGGGCATTCATCTTCGGAGGCGTTATGGATGAGGAGGTTGAGCATGGGACTATCCCTTCAACCAAGGCGGCGATAGGAGTTAAGCATGCAGATATTTGCACCTACATCCCTCCAACACCTACATATGTCGAGATGCCCCAATTTTCATGTGAGGAGAGTGAGGGAGTCCTGGATTAAGGGGTCCTCGGACAGCCGGACTATATACTTTGGCCGAACTGTTGGACTGTGAAGATACAAGATTGAAGACTTCGTCCCGTGTCCGGGTGGGACTCTCCTTTGCGTGGAAGGCAAGCTTGGCAATTCGGATATGTGGATCTCCTTCTCTGTAACCGACTCTGTGTAACCCTAGCCCCCTCCGGTGCCTATATAAACCGGAGGGCTTAGTCCATAGGACAACAACGATCATAATCATAGGCTAGCTTCTAGGGTTTAGCCTCTACGATCTTATGGTAGATCAACTATTCTAATACTCATATCATCCAAATCAATCAAGCAGGAAGTAGGGTATTACCGCCATCGAGAGGGCCCGAATCTGGGTAAACATCGTGTCCCCCGCCTCCTATTACCATTAGCCTTAGACGCACAGTTCGGGACCCCCTACCCGAGATCTGCCGGTTTTGACACCGACATTGATGGAGAGTTCCACTGTGTCGTCATGATAAGGCTTGATGGCTCCTTCAATCATCTTCAACGATGCGGTCCAGGGTGAGGTTTTCCTCCCAGGACAGATCTTCATATTTGGCGGCTTCGTACTATGGGCCAACTCGCTTGGCCATCTGGAGTAGATCGATAGCTATGCCCCTGGCCATCAGGTTAGGTTTGGAAGCTTAAATTACACTGCCAACATCCGCGGAGACTTGATCTTCGACGGATTTGAGCCCATGTCAGGTGCGCCGAACAGTCACGACGAGCATGACTTAGATCTGCCATCGGACAGTGTTCGGGAGATCGCGCCTGCGGCGGCCCCAGGAATCAATCCGGAGCAGATCGTGCCATCCGAGGATGGGTGGATGGACCCCGCCAAAGAGGCCACACACTCATCAACGCTGGAGCCGAACACAGACTTTATCTCTAAAGATATCTGTGTCATTGGACCCTCGGACTCGTCTCCGGCCATAGGATCCGAACCACGTACGTCCGTGCCTACCAAATCTGATTGGGCACCGGTCATGGAGTTTGCCTCCGTGGATGTCTTTCAGCACTCGCCCCTAGGTGAGGTGCTAAATTCATTAAAGTCTCTCTCTTTCTGTCAGGGGACTCTTGGCCGAACTATGTCCGGCTCGAGTGGGAAGCGGACGACGAAGAAATTCTTTCCCCACCCACTACCCACTTCATAGCCACTGTCGATGACTTAACCGACATGCTTGACTTCGACTCCGAAGACATCAACGGTATGGACGACGATGCTGGAGACGAACGGTAACCACCGCCCACGGGGCACTGGACAGCCACCTCATCATATGATATATACATGGTGGATACACCCAAGGAAAATAACGGCGAGGATGCAACGAAGGATAATCCCCTCGATAAGCCACCGAAGCGACGACGTAGGCGCAGCTCTAAAACCCGCCACAGTAAAAACAGCGATAACAACGCACGAAAGAATAACACCCCGGTCGACTCCAAAGGAAACGACGACCCCATGGACCTAGCGATGGAGCAGTATGAGCCAGGGGACGGTGAACATAGTCCGAAGCAAATGTCCGACGACAGCTATCTCGAGGGTAAAATTCATCAACCTGTCTCCGGAGAGGAAAATAGTCCGGACGACGATGCACTCATCATCCCGGAAAAACACTTGGAGCAAGAGAACCTCTAGAGAAGGCTTATTGCCACCACGAGGAGCTTGAAGAAGCAGAAGCAAAGGCTTAAGGCCGCGCAGGATACGCTCAACCGTAGATGGAACAAAGTGCTTGACGGAGAAGAAAAATACGGTGGTGATCACCACACAAAGAGCTGCTGCCCGAATTCGACGACAAGGCCATCGAGCCCATTCTGCCGAAAAATAATACAGCCGATTAGCCGGACCGACCACCGCGTGGCCGCGACAGGGCGGCTAATGACGCCGCACACAAGTCAGCACACGATTCACGTGAGCTCCTGGACAAAAAATCCGGTATGGCCAGGTCCATCTATGGATCTAGGAAGCTTGCCCCATCGCAGGATCACAGCCACCAAAGCGATCATATTGATCGAATACCAGCTCGGAATCAACACCGAACACAACAACAGTCGACAGCATGCCATGATACATCCAAATACAGGGGTGCCGTGCACCCCCTATGCTTCACCGATGAGGTGCTGGATCATGAATTTCCAGTAGGATTGAAACCCGAGAATATAGAGGCATACGACAGAACGACAGACCCTGGGGTCTGGATTGAGGACTTTATCCTTCACATCCATATGGCTCGTGGAGATGATCTCCACGCCAAAAATACCTGCCCCTCAAATTGAAAAGACCAGCTTGGCACTGGTTGAAAAGCCTCCCCAAAAAATCAATTGGAAGTTGGGAGGAACTTGAGGATGCTTTCAGGGCCGATTTTCAAGGGACCTATGTCCGACCTCCAGATGCAGACGATTTAAGTCACATAATTCAACAGCCTGGAGAGTCATCCTGAATGCTTTGGAACAAGTTTCTCACTGCCAGGATGCCGAAGCCTTAGCGGCTTTTAAGCAAAGTGTCCGGGACGAATGGCTTGCCAGACACCTCGGACAGGAAAAGCCGAGGACAATGGCAGCCCTAACAAGCCTTATGACCCGCTTTTGCGCGGGCGAGGACATTTGGCTGGCCCGTAGCGGCACCAGGGACCCAGGCACATCCGAAGTCAGGGATGGCAATGGGAAGCCACGACGCAATAAAAATAAGTGTCAAAACAATGAAGACAGCCTAGATAACACGGCGGTCAATGACGGATTCAGGGGCTCTCGACCCGGTCAACAGAAAAAGCCATTTAAAGGCAGCAAAGCTGGACCGTCCAGCCTAAATAAGATTCTAGACAGATTATGTCAGATTCATGGCACCCCTAAAAAACCTGCAAATCACACCCACAGAGAATGATGGGTTTTCAAGCAGGCCGGCAAGCTAAACGTCGAACACAAAGGGAGGGAGACAATGCTACGTCTTGAGCTTGCGTTGGTTTTCCTCGAAAGTCCCACGCACCTACACAAACAAACATCCCCATCCTGAACCCTAAGATAGCTAGTAGGGTACCTCTCCAGCGAGCCCCCCTCCCCGCTGCGGCAGGTTCTTCCTTCACCCAGGCGAGCCCACCCCTTGAAAATCGACTGACCTGAAAGTCGATTCAGTCGACTGAAGTGTAGCCAAATCGGAGCAGCATCGCAAGCAAGAGCAAGAGCGAGAGCAGCAGCGCGAGCAAGAGCAATAGCAAGAGCAGACCAGGCAGGGGACCGAGAGCAATAGTAGAGCAGCAGCGCGACCGAGAGCTAAAGCACCAGCAGCTCCTACTGATGTGGACGTCGCCACCGAGGTAGCGACGCCATGGAGGAAGTGGCCGGCGACGCCACCGTGGATGGAGCCGCGCCGTGTCGGCTCGGGATCGAGCGCCGACAGCACCATGAGATCGAATCAAGAAGAAAATGCGGCGATTAGTGTACAACCTCTTTGGTGGTGCCGATTAGGCCGCAGGTTCATCCGAGGAAACGGTGATGATGATGCTCTTCCGGTGGCGCAGGTGAAGACGGCGGTGTGGGAATGGAGGTGGCACGAAAGACAAGGGGAACGTCGAGGCAGCTCCTTGGAGATGGAGGACGGGGTGGCTGAACCGGCGGGACTATGAGATCGATGACGGATCCTCATCCGGTACGGTGGATGAGGGACGTCGAGGTGTTGCTGTGGACGATGTCGTCGGGGAAGAGGCTCCGGCTGGGTGGCGGACGGAGCAGGGTGTGGGGTTTCGTCGCGGGTTTTCGCACCCTCGGTGTACGAGTGGGTGGGCGGATGGGATGGCAGTGGGGAACCATGGCTTAGAGACGCGCTTGTCCGAAATGTGGGGTAAGATACGAAAGTACCCCCCACCGATTTGAGGCGGTTCTTTCGGTTCAGGGCTACCACGGGCACTTCGCCTGTCGGGATTTCACAGAAGGTGAGAGTTTTCGCGTGCGTTGTAATTTCGGAATAGCAAGGCGCGGGTTGAGAAGGAGGGAGTTGTCGGAGCACAACGAGACAAATATATATCTTAAATATTTCGGGCTAACAAGGCGCGGGTTGAAATTTCCGGACAAGCCTAACATGTACTGTACCAAATCAATGCGCACTACAAATGTCATTCTAAATTTTGAATTCATGTTATGTTCAATTAAAATATTTTCCTACGTTTATAATTCAGGCAACCTACTACTCAAATGAACGTTTTAGTGCATTCCAAACGTATATACTACCGCTTCAATATGAACTAAATTTGAATAAGATCTACAGTAATGATTGTTGTGAAGTCAAAGCATTTGAATTCGTTTCTCTGTTTTAGTAAGATCTACAATCATCGTTATTGTCAAGTTAAACCATCGTTTGTGTATTATCTTCACAGCACACCACATGATTAGTCTCAAGTTACATATGAACTATGTGTACTATATGAACTCGAACTAGATTTTTTGAATCCACTTTATTTTGATTTCAAATCACATTACAGTTCTAGCTCTAGCTAGATCTTCATAATCTAAACCATGTCTCATATGTATAATGTGTTTATCACATTATGTATGGTGCCCCGCCCCCTACGCCTACAAGTATTTAGATGTGAGTTGCAAACACCACACATTACCACAAATTCAAATAAAATGTGAGAATGCTCGATATATAGTATTGTTTAGATTGCTCAATATTTAGTTGTAAGCTGCAAACGCCGCACAATATCACAAATTCAAATAAAATGTGAGATTATTTGATGTATAGTATGGTTTAGATTGTTCGGCATTTAGCTGTGAGTTGCAAACGCCATGCATTATCACATTATGGAATAACATGTGCACAGCACGTGTAGCACGGCTATATTCATGCATGCAATATTTAAAACACTATGATCTCCTATTCAAATATATGAATCCGCTTTCATATCAACGTATGATCTTTGTTAGTCTCTTACACCCACACAATCCTCTAACCTTTGTAGCTACCACTAACTTTCTCTCGTGCATGCACACGCCCTCCTCGCCCTCCCCCTCCCTCGTCATTCAATCCACCGGGCACATTCATTTTTTTCATTAGGTCGTTCTCCCAGAGTCTCCACAACTCCTTTCCGACACACACCGATCGATAAACCTCTCCAGCGATGCCTAACTACAGCATACACACACAGCTTCAATCTCCTCCTTTATGTGTCCTTGCCTCGTGTCTCTCATACGGTCAGACACACGTGTAACTACAGCATAAATGTCTAAAATAAAATGTTCATCATGTGGCAAATTTTCAATTGTTAATATTGGTGGTGAACCAACTTTTTGCAAAGTGGTTTAATGCCCTGATCTAAATAAAACAGAAATATAAAAAAGGGGGTTAAGTTAAATAAAAGTGAAAAACAAAACCTCCCCCCTCACCCTGGGCCCCTTGGCCACCCGACCAACCAGGTCGGCCCAACAGCTGGCCCAACTCCCCCGCACCAACTCCTACCCTCCCTTGTTCCTCGGGCGCACCCGACCGCGCCCGCTGTCGCCGCCACACCCTCTCGCCAGCAGCGCCCCGAGGGGATTAGGGCGACAGCCCGCGCCTCCTCGATCCCCTCTCCCACTTCTCCCTGCCACTCCACCCACCTCGCTCTCGCACTCACCTGTCGCTCTCCCCCTCCCTACCGTTTCCCCCATCTCTCGAGCGTGGCCGTCGCCGGCGCGCTTCACCACGGCCACCGGCCGGTCCTTGTCTTCTGCCACGCCGTAAAGCCTCTCCGTCGTCTGCCACGCCGCCTGGTGCCAGGTTGGAGCCAGGGAGGTCTACAACGTCGGATCCCCTTCGTCGTCTTCCTCTGGTCGCCGCCGCCTCCTTCGCCTCCGGCCGCCGGGAGTCTTCCCCGGGCCTTCCCAGCAACGGCCGTAAGCCACTGCTCCTCCTCCTTCTCCCCATTAGGTCGCCTGCACCCCGTAGCTTCTCCGCCGCGTGGCCGTGCTTCGGCCGCCGCCATGGTTGCGAGCACCACGCTCCCGAGCCACTACGGCCTCGCCCGTCCGCCCTAGCACGCTCATGGAGCCCCGCAGTTGCTGCCCCGCTACTCATCTTGCTTGCTCGTGTCGCGTATCGCCGTCTCCGGGTAGTCCCGAACATTGACGCCGCCTGCCGTGGTCACCGCGCCCAACTCCGAGCACCACAGCACCCACGGACACCTCTCCTCAACGCGCGTCGTCGCCCTCTCCTTCTAGCCGCTTCCAGCTAACCAAATGGTCGCTGGAGCCGCGAGTCCGGCGAGCCCAGTTGCCTCTGTACACCACCGCTAGCGGCTGCCGCTACCGCCGGAGCCCTTCGCCTCACGCCCTCGGCCGCCCCCTCTCGCTCGCCGCTCCTGCCGCCTCGCTGTACCCGTGCCGCCACCGTGGCGTCGCCTCCGCCTGCCGCGGCCGGCCGGCGTGCCGCGCCGCCGACTGCGCACCCAACGTCGGGGCCCCGGCACACGCACGCGCCCGTGCGTGTTCGGGCGGGCGCCCACGCCCCACCCGCACCCGTTTCACCCACTCCAGTGGCCTCCTGGGCCACTAGTAGCTGGGGCCCGCCCCTGTAGTTAAAAAAAATAAATTTAAAATATATATATATATATATATATATATTAACCAATTAATTAGTGAGTTAATTAATTTAATTAATCCTATTTAATTAAACTAATTAACTTAATCCAATTAACCTAATTAACTTATTAACTAATTAAACTATTAATTAGTGTTAGTCAATGACAACCGGACCCACATGCTAGTTTGACCGGTCAAATAGACTGCTGATTGATGACATCATGCTGATGTCATGCTGACACAGTAATGGCTTTTATCTATTTAAATTAACTCTGTTAATTCCGAAAACCATTTTAAAACTTTGAAAAATCATTTAAAAATAAACCGTAACTCGGATCAAAAAACTTTGTACATGAAAGTTGCTCAGAACGACGAGACGAGTCCGAATATGCGGTCCGTTCGCCCGCCACACATCCCTAGCATAGCAAACATGCAACTTTTCCCCTCTGGTTCATCTGTCTGACAGATGTCCGGAACCGGGAAAACTTTTCCGGATGTTTCCCCCTTCGCCAGTAGCGCCTAGCACTGCGTTAGAACACCTCTAGCCCAGCTTATATTCATGTTGTGCATATGTTTGCGAGTATTTACTGTTTCTTCCCCCTCTCCTTCTTCGGTAGACCTCGAGACCGCTGCTGATGCCCCTGTGATTGACTACGTCGACGACAACCCTCCATCTTGTCTGAGCAACTAGGCAAGCCCCCCTTTGATCATCTCGATATCGCCCATTCTATTATCTCATGCTTGCATTAGATTTTGCTACTGTTATTGATTGCTCCTATTCTGATGCATAGCCTGCTTTTGTACCTGCTTATTATACCTACCTGCTTATCCTAAACTACTTAGTATAGGTTGGTTAGTGATCCAGTGACCCCCAGTACATATCCTTGTTGCCCCTGCTTCACATAGACGACTCGATCAGCGTGATCGACGACCAGAGCCCGACACCTCACATCACATCACGCCCCTTTTGTTGCTCGACTCTGCAGAGCTACTATTGAGTGCCGAGGGTGATCCCTCATAACGCACTCCTGATGTTAATTCTATAGTGTAGCTATTCGGTCGTGGTTATCGAGGGTGATTTCCTCTTTCACCATTCCCGACACGGCTCTGTCATTCAACACCTCAAGTGTGAACCTCGAGGGTGGTCCCTCTTACATTCACCTTGATGATTACATTGAGTGGAATCCACCGGGGGTGATTCCTCGGGTTTTCCCTTTGATGTCTGGACACACAGTTACAATGACTTTACTTGAGACCTTGGTGGAAGTCGGGCGGGCCCAGAGAGCACCCGCAAGATGGTTACGTGGCACGGCTGGGCATTCTAGGCCCTTGTCATAAGTCCACGAGACGGGGCGACGGGGTCACTTTCGATTGTGAGTCTCTGCTCGTCTCCGCAAGCTAATAATACACTATGGTTTGGGTATTTGTTCTGAGTTGGCTTCTGGCCTTTACGCACCAACCACCACGTGAGAATAGTTATGGGCCTCGACGTCGCATTATCAGCCGAAGCTTTGTCAGACGTCCAGTTCATCATTGTGGGCCTGTCAGGCCAGTGCCATCCAGTATGAGGTGGTGCTCGTCCCGTCTCGTCGCACAACGACCCGGAGTGCAACGGGCGATGGGCCCAGACCCCGGAGTGCTTAGGAGGTAGACCGGCGGGGACCTCTCTGCTGAGCCTAGGTAGGGCTGCGACGTGTTGATCTTCTGAGGCCGGGCATTGACCCTAGAAAGGTGTGTCCGGCCAACGTGATCAAGCGTGTTGGCAAATGTGGTGCACCCCTGCAGGGAAGACTATCTATTAATAGCCGTGTCCACGGTAACGGACATTCAGACTTATATCACGATCTTATACAACTACAAACGGATACTTGAGTTATGCGGCTCCAGGATTGCTTTCTCGCAGGGAGTCGAGGAAGGATCTCTGGGCATTAATGTTACAACATGCTTGTTAAATATAAACTGCTATTCTCTACTCTTCTACATGCTGCAAGATGCTCGGAGCTGCATGAAGATGCTAGTCTTTGATAGGCTAGGCCCTCCCCCTCTATTCTGGCATTCTGCAGTTCAGTCCATAGATACAAACCTTCCATTTGATACCAATGCATACTTAGTATAGATCTGATGCTTGCGAGTACTTTGGATGAGTACTCACGGTTGCTTTTCTCCCCCTTTTCTCCCCTTCTTTCTTCTTTCTGGTTGTTGCAACCAGATGGTGGATCCCTGGAGCCGGATGCCACCGCCGATGGATGCTGCTACGTGAAGATCGTCGACGACCAGGAGTAGTTAGGAGGTCAGAGGCAGGAGGCCTTGCCTCTTCGATCGTGTTGCTTTTGTGCTAGCCTTCCTAAGGCACCCTTGTTTAACTTATGTCTGTACTCAGATATTGTTGCTTCCACTGACTCTTGTGTATCGAGCTTATGTATTCGAGCCCTCGAGGCCCCTGGCTTGTAACATAAAGCTTGTATTATTTTATTTGTGTCTAGAGTTGTGTTGTGATATCTTCCCATGAGTCCCTGATCTTGATCGTACACATTTGTGTGTATGATTAGTGTACGATCGAATCGGGGGCGTGACAGCGTGGCCACCCCTGTAGATAGCAACAAATGGTTCCGGAGAAGTGCTTCATCTGTATGCTCTACACAATCAGCCTCCTGACAAATGTTGGTACTCGCCCACTGATTTCATCCATATGATTGAGCTTTGTCATCTCTATTGGTGTTGTGCTACTGTTTAGATACTGTCATGAAAAAGTTGTATTGTCCTTGAGAAGTGCTTGATCTGTGATGTTTTAAATATTTCCTTTCCTTTTTTTGAGCAAACAGGGATGCTAGCATTTAGTAGTCCTCTTGTCTTTGCACAACAGGATCATCTTCCTCTGAAGAAGAATATGGAGTACGTGAAGTGACTAGTTCTGATTATGCCAGGATGAAGAAGCCCTGTCTATCTTCTCATTAGAAGGAGCAGTTGAAGGATGGTTACATTACTCCCCACAAGACCAAACTAACTTCAGCTCAGAAGGACTGACAAATCTCCATTTTTTTGCTGTGATGCATGAGTACAATGTTGTTCTAGGATTCTTTCTGGTGAGTTCCATTTTTCTAAAAGTGTGATCTACATGGACCATGTATGTGCCTATTGAAACTGTCAATTCATAGTACAGTTGCTTTATACTAATCACTTTTTTGTATTTGTGCAAACAGGGGTGCTCAGCTTGATTTCAACGGGAACTGCAAAAAATGTTCATGAATACTAATCATTCATTTCCACCACAAGAAAGGAGGTTCCCATAAATTCAAGGCGTTGCAACATATAAGGGAGAAATCGTACAAGCTACGCGTGAATTTGGTTGATTTTGGTGGAACTGCACAAAAAGAATAGCTGGTTTATTTAGCACGAGGTGCCATGTCAATGTCTGAACTGATGGCAAACCCTGCCCATTCCACAATCATAGGCATTTCATATTTTGGAATGGGACAACCTTGTCAAATTTTGCTCATTGATTTTAGCAAGATATGCGTTTGATATTTTTGAATGGGGCGCCCTTTGCTGTCAGCAACGTCGGTCAATTTTTTCTTTATTCTTTAGTTGTGAAGTAAATATTGCCTTTGACATGTGAGTCACTGAGATGCATAATCATCGATTGTTTTGAATGTTCTCTATGAATTGCCAGGCCTGTGTGTTTGATTGCAATGTACAGAAACGCTAAAAAGCTGCTCAAACTCTTGGTACTCCTTCTGTTCCTTTTTACTTCGCACATTGTGAAAGTGCATACTTTTTTGTATAAGATTGGTCAAAGTAGAGATACATTGACCGCAGACAAAACTTGTATGCACACTAGAAAGGACCGGAGGGAGTACATGTGAAACTGCTGCAAACGTGGTGATCACCCTGGGAATAATGCTAGTACGTATTGTTTTGCTTGTTCACCCAATGCCAGTGATACATGAATTTGAACTAATTGAAATAAATTCATTCATACACGGTCGGATTTCATATAAACATGCCGGATTTCATTACATTTCATACATTCTTCAGCTAAAAAGGGGTGTTTGTGGCCGCATGCATCTCCCAGATGCAGAGGCCTGGGGTCATCCTACTTTTCTAAAAAAAACTAAAAAGGGTTGTGCTGGAGGTATAATTAATTAACCGAAGCTACCCACCTGTGTCCCGCTGAGCCGAACAGAAGCTTCAGTGACTTAACTACAGGTGCAGTTGCGTAACTGAAATGTGGCCTGTTGGGCCCACGTGTCAGTCAGCCAACTGCACCAGCAGTTAAGTAGAAGCAACGTTCTTCTCCAGCGCAGCTCTCCTACTCCACGTCGCCCAAAGAGGCTAGCCGGTCATCAATGGTCAACCCGCCTAGCTTGGCTTCAACCGGAGGGTAGCAGCGGTGGCCTTACTTGGACTCGAGCGGTGGCGACCTACCGTGTTCTACTCTTTCTCGTTTTCTGTGTGGCGCGGCCTCGTTGGCAGCGGGGCGGGGCCTCAGCGGAGCCAGCGATGTCCTCTGTCTCGTTGCCGACGGGCGGCGCCTCAGCAGAGCGGTGGAAATCCTCTCCCATGTTGCCGGCAGGGTGGGGCCTTGGCTGAGCGGGCGATGTCCTCTGCCTCGTTGTTGGCTGGGCGGGGCCTCGGCGGAACCGGCGGTGTCCTCTGCCTCGTTGTTGGCACCGCAGGGCCTCGGCGGAGCCGGCAGTGTCCTCTGCCTCGTTGTTGGCGCCACGGGGCCTCGGTAGAGCAGGCGTCATCGATGCCAGCGTAGCGGGGACATGTCGGAGCCGGCATTGTCCTCTGCCTCGTCCTCGGTCTCGCCAAACAGTGCCTCGCTCGCTTCATCGCCTTCTTTGCTAGCCTCTTTGTAGGCGGCCGCAGCCTCCGCCACCCGCATGCGGTACCGCCAGCGCTTAAGGTGGCCCTTGCGGGCGGAGCGGTACGAGTCGAGCAGCGCCTCCTGATCCACCCGCTCCGTGGCGATCTGCTCCTCCGCCTACAGGTGCTCCTGGAGGAGATGGTGGTTGTAGGCGGCTTCGGCCTGCGCCTCCCGGAACTGCTCCTCACGCATCTGCCTCACCCTGTCCATATATTGGGCACGGACCTCGCCGATGGTCGTGGTGCAATGGACCTGCGAGGATGGCGCGGAGAAGGGGGTTGGCGCCGGATCGTCGACTACCATGTTCTCCATTGGGACATCATCGTCCTCCGGCTGCCTGCCGGCCAGCCGGTCGGCAGCAATGGCTCCCATCTCCTTGTGGTCTGTCGTCCGCCCGTCCCGAAGAGCGCTGGAGCGCGAGGAAGCCATGGTGGGTAGTAGTGGTGTGGATAGGAGAAAGGGAACATATGCGGATGGCTGCGGCTATGGCCGACGCAGTAGTTTATATAGCAATGGTGGGCGGGGGGAGGGACGGACGTGTGGCGCCGGAGTAGCCACCTCGGCAACCGCGTATCATTAATGTGTGCAGCAGATGGACGGACAAACAGCACTTGTGTCGTTTGAAGGTGGAGCAATTGCCTGCACCGGGAAGCAGAGCGGCCGGCGCTGACTGTTTCGGGCGGAAAGCGCGCGCGGGCGAGGAGATGACTTTACTTGGATAGGATGACAATGGGGACCTACCAGGTCCATAGACTCACGTACGCAAGTGCCTCCTTATTATATATATATATATATATATATATATATATATATATATATAACTATAATTATTTTGCTTCCTCCTGGTTTCCTGACATCACAGTCCCACACCATTGTCAACCTATGTACTCCCTCCTTTCCGGTTTATAGGGCTTATCTCAAAATTTTAGTTTTTCCATTTTATAAGGCTCAATTTGGTTGTTTTCCATCACATGTTCAGATTCCAAGGTGCATTAAATCATTACATGCAATTAATGCATTGATAAACATAATTTTTTGAGGATACAAGAGCATTAATTAGGTGCTTTTGCAAAATTACAAAAAGTATTCCACCACTCGCCATCTACCTTGATTGGTGAGATTTTTGAATTGAGCATTATAAACTGGAAAGGAGGGAGTAGTCAATAAATGAGAGAATTGCACAAGAAGCGGCCGACAGCTGGGACCAAGCAGCTCGAGCAGTATTTGTGTTTTTGAGGTGTGAGAACTGCAGAGTTTTTTGATGTTTACCCCAGATATTAATTTTTCTCCTATGAACAACAACGAAAACATCACTGCAGGTATTAACTGGGCGGGCTATGGCCGTCTAGCCCAGGCCAGATATCCAGCCCTGATATTAATTTTTTTCAAGCTGAAAATGGCTAGCCCAGCTATACTTTTTTTAGGAATACCCAGGCAAGGTCAAGTTGTTATTCTCCGCCCCGCTGGGCTGCAAATCTTTCCTAGGAGGGATGCATTAGGCTTAACAAGAAAATGGGCTTTAAGAAATAATAAATGGGATGTAATTATAAAAACTGGGTAGTAACTATAAAAAAATGCACCAAACAGTGATTACTTTATAAAATATTATTTTTGGATATTGAAAATTTTAATTTCATTAATTGTTGCGAGCGCAATGTTTCGTTGGATTTTTACGTAATATAAGTTTATATTGAAATTGTATTTAATCTGACTAGAAATTTTGGGATAAAAATATTAGGATCCCATCAAAATGTGGGAAATTTTATTGAATTCTGTTTTGAACGGTTGGTTGAAATGGGCTGTACTTTTAACAAACTGTAAATGGGCTGTTGTAAATTCCATTAGAATTCAAAAAAGGGCTACACATTCTTAGAAATCTTAAATGGGCTATAAGTTCTCTGCCACACACTTCTGGCCTTACTAAGTTGACGTGTGCCCTAAAAAACAAAGTTGACGCGTATGCAAGGCTTTGTCAACTTATACTCAACACACGGTTCTAGCAGCAGTGGCCGTTGGATGTCCATCCAACGGATGCCGTGCTTCTTCTTCAATCTCGGATATTCTAGCTTCACCCGCCCAAAAAATGATTCCTCCCCCTGACATCTGGGGCGCACCGTTTTGGAAGCTGACGTGTGGGCCTACAAAGTTGACGTACCAAGGGCTTTGTCAACTTAGTCAATATAAACGATTCTAGCTGTAGTGACCGTACGATGTCCATCCAACGGCCGTCGTGCATCTTCAACCTCTGGTCTTCTTGCTCCAGCCGCCCAAAGCAGCGCCGGTCGTGCCGCCTGCTCCTGCCTCCCGTGGCCGGCTGTGATGCCGCGGAGGCCTCACTGCCCCCTACTACTCCCACCGCTGGCCAGGCCATCCCTCCACTCACCCACACCCCCTGTTATTCTGCGGCGACGGCAGCGCAACCGAACCAGTGAACCCTCGTACTCCTCTCCGCGTGTGCATCCAATGTCACGTCTTCCCCAGCTCCGCGTCATCTCCTTCCTAGGCCTCGCCGTCGTCCACCGCCATGGTGCTCTCGACGCGGCGTGGTCAACGTGGTCAAGGAATGACTTCCATCGGACGTGGATTGTACGTGGAGAGGCTGACAGCTGGGTCCACGGCAGCCACAAGGAAGTGCCTCCTTATTACGCACAAAATAATTATTCCTTCACCTGACAGCGGGGACCCACCGGACGGGCCACCGTATTTCGCAAAAAAAATGATTCGCCCCCTGACTGCTGGGACCCACGAACTACATCTTCGCACGCAAGAAAGTGCATCCGAAAAAAAATGATTCGCCCCCCTAACTGCTGGGACCCAGCATCTACATCTTCGCACGCAAGGAAGTGCGTCCAAAAAAAATGATTCGCCCCCCGCATGCTGGGACCCACCAGCTACACCTTCGCACGCAAGGAAGTGCGTCCGGGCAAAAAAAAAGATTTGCCCCCCTGACTGCTGGGACCCAGCAGCTACACCTTCGCACGCAAGGAAGTGCGTCCGGGCAAAAAAAAACGATTCGTCCCCCTGACTGCTGGGACCCAGCAGCTACACCTTCCCACGAAAGGAAGTGCGTCCGGGCAAAAAAAAACGATTCGCCCCCCTGACTGCTGGGACCCACCAGCTGCATCTTAGTAGGCAAGGAAGTGATTGACAGTCGGGACCCACCTGGTCGAAGCGTACGCAGCGTTGTCATCCTGGTCGCGAACGTGTACACACATACTGGTCGATGTAGAGGCGCGCACGTGTCGTAGTAGAGGCGCGCATGTAGCATGTACACGTACGTACAGCGGCCAGGGTGCAAGAAAGAAAATACGGCCACGTATGTGTACATATGGGCGGGGTCTCTAACGCCTAGTCGCGCATACGTACGGCGAGGGCTCGTGTTCATGGGGAGGCAACGGAATGCGTCGTGTTCATGGGGAGGCAACGAAATGCGTCGTGTTCATGGGGAGGCAACGGAATGCGTCGTGTTCATGGGGAGGCAACGAAATGCGTCGTGTTCATGGGGAGGCAACGAAATGCGTCGTGTTCATGGGGAGGCAACGGAATGCGTCGTGTTCATCGGGAGGCAACGGAACGCGTGGGAGCCAACCGGCTTGGACGGAACAGGCGATGGAAACGAGGCCTGGCGTACCACATAACGGAGGAAACGGCCTTGTGTTCGACCGGCCACGTTCGGAACGGGGTCCTGTTGATCGGGAGGGGTGTGGTGTACCGCAAAACGGAGGAAGCGGACCTCCTACGGTCGAAACGGGGGTCTTGTTGATCGGGAGGGGTGTGGCGTACCGCAAAACGGAGGAAAAAGACATCCTACAGTTGAAACGGGGGTCCTGTTGATTGGGAGGGGTGTGGCGTACCGCAAAACGGATGAAACGGACTTGTGTTGGAGCGCTACGGTCGAAACGGGGGTCCTGTTCATCAGGAGGGATGTGGCGTACCGCAAAACAGGACTCCACGGGATACTTCTCATCTCCACCGTCGACCTCCTCCAGCCTCCACGGGCTACCGTCGACCTCCTCCAGCCTCCACGGGCTCCTGTTCATCCAGCCTCCACCGCGCACTACTCCACCGGCTACTGTTCAACCACCCCTCCACAGGCACCCCTCCACCGTCTACTGTTCATCCAGCCCTCCACACAACGGGGTCCTGTTCAACCACCCCTCCACGGCCACCCCTCCACCGTCTACTGTTCATCCAGCCCTCCACACCACAGGGTCATGTTCATCCAGAGGCAACGCCACCGCTCATTGTTCATCCAACGCCCCCCCCCCCCCCCCCGCAATGCTCACTGTTCATCCAATCGATTGGCTTCAGTTAGCAGCAGTAGCGAAGGAATCGCTCTATCAGGTTCAGTTAATAGCCATCGATTGATCGCTCAGGTTCAGTAACGCGTAGCGTGCAGTGCAATCGCTCGGGTTCAGTTAGAGCCCAACGCCTCGCTCGGGTTCAGTTAGAGCCAACGCCTCGCACACACGCGCGTACGTGTACGAGAGAAACTCGCATCGCTCGACCCCGACCTCCCACCGTAACCGGCAACTCCCCGAAATTTTCCTACCCCTCGCTTCTACCACAGTTTTTGCCGTCATGGACGGCCCAAAGAATGTCATGCAGCTGCATCTCCGGCCCGTCCAGGACGAAAATCCCATTTTTTGTCATGATTTTTTGTCATAGAAGTAGGAGCCCACCACATCTATGATGATACCGGGTTCTGTGACAATTATCGTCATAGAAGTGTCATATGTATGACAGAAAAAAAATTCGTTCGGCCCAAAATGTCATGGATGTGTCTTTTTTTTGTAGTGTAGGCTTATATAGGAGGTAGATGTACGTCGGTGGCCGCCCGAGGGGCCCACAAGACAGGGGGCGCGCCCTATAGGGGGGCATCCTCCTATCTCGTGGGAGCCTCAGCTGCTTCTTGACTTGCACTCCAAGTCCTCTGGATCACGTTCATTACAAAAATTACGCTCCCGAAGGTTTCATTCCGTTTGGACTTCGTTTGATATTCCTTTTCTTCGAAATACTAAAACAGGCAAAAAGAACAACAATACGGGCTGGGCCTCCGGTTAGTAGGTTAGTCCCAAAAATGATATAAATGTGTAAAATAAAGTCCATAAACATCCAAGAGGGGTAATATAATAGCATGGAACAATCAAAAGTTATAGATACGTTGAACACGTATCAAGCATCCCCAAGCTTAATTCCTGCTCGTCCTCGAGTAGGTAAATGATAAAAAAGAAATTTTTGATGTGGAATGCTACCTAGCATAATTTTCAATGTAATTTTATTTATTGTGGCATGAATGTTCAGATCCAAATGATACAAAATAAAAGTTCATATTAACAAGAAAATGGTGATACTTCAAGCATACTAATCCAAGTAATCATGTCTTCTTAAAATAACATGGCCAAAGAAAGTTATCCCTAGAAAATCATATAGTCTGGCTGTTGCTCTATCTTCATCACACAAAGTATTTAATCATGCACAACCCCGAGACAAGCCAAGCAATTGTTTCATACTTTAATAATCTCAAACTCTTTCAACTTTCACGCAATACATGAGCCTGAGCCATGGATATAACACTATACGTGGAATAGAATTGTGGTTGTGGAGAAGACAAAAAAGGAGAAGATAGTCTCACATCAACTAGGCGTATCAATAGGCTATGGAGATGCCCATTAATAGATATTAATGTGAGTGAGTAGGGATTGCCATGCAACGGATGCACTAGAGCTATAAATATAGGAAAGCTCAACAAAAGAAACTAAGTGGGTGTGCATCCAACTTGCTTGCTCACGAAGACCTAGGGCATTTTGAGGAAGCCCATCATTGGAATATACAAGCCAAGTTCTATAATGAAAAATTCCCACTAGTATATGAAAGTGACAACATATGAGACTCTCTATCATGAAGATCATGGGGCTATTTTGAAGCACAAGTGTGGAAAAAGAGATAGTAGCATTGTCCCTTCTCTATTTTTCTCCCATTTTATATTTTTTTCTTTTTTTCTTTTTTTTCCTTTTCTCTTTTTATTTTTCTTTGGCCTTTTTTTTCTTCTTTTTTTGGCCTTTCTCTTTTTTTCTTTTTTTTCTTTTTGTAAAGTCTGAAGTCTCATCCCGACTTGTGGGGGAATCATAGTCGTCATCATCCTTTCCTCACTAGGACAATGCTCTAATAATGAAGATCATCACATTTTTATGGATTTACAACTCAAGAATTACAACTCAAAGCTAGAACAAGATATGACTTTATATGAATGCCTCCGGCGGTGTACCGGGATATACAATGAATCAAGAGCGACATGTATGAAAATTATGAAGGTGGCCTTGCCACAAATACAATGTCAACTATGAAAATTATGAATCAAGAGCAATATGACAAAATTAATGCGTATCATATGAACGGAACGGTGGAAAGTTGCATGGCAATATATCTCGTAATGGCTATGGAAATGCCCTAATATGTAGGTATGGTGGCTGTTTTGAGGAAGGTATATGGTGGGTGTATGGTACCGGCGAAAGTTGCACGGCACAAGAGAGGCTAGCAATGGTGGAAGGGTGAAAGGGTGCGTATAATCCTTGGACTCAACATTAGTCAAAAGAACTCATGTACTTGTTGCAAAAATTTAGAAGTCATCAAAAACCAAAGCACTACACGCATGCTTCTATGGGGATAGATTGGTAGGAAAAGACCATCGCTCGTCCCCGACCGCCACTCATAAGGAAGACACTCAATAAATAAAATTGTGCTCCAACTTCATCACAAAGTGGTTCACCATACGTGCATGCTACGGATCAATATCTTCTTCATTTGTAATTTTAATAATCACCTCAACTAGCATGACTGTAATATCACTACCTCCATATCTCGAAACAATTATCAAGCATCATATTGATCATAGCATCCAATTCACTTTTCCATGATAGTTTTTATTATACCCAACTTGGATGCTCATCATTCTAGGATCAACTTTAAAACCATAGAAAATAGCATGCTATTCTAAAAGACTCTCAAAATATATATGTGAAGCATGAGAGACTAGTAATTTCTTCAAAAATAAGCCACCACCATGCTCTAAAAGATATAAGTGAAGCACTAGAGCAAAAACTACCAAGCTCAAAAGATATAAGTGAAGCACATAGAGTATTCTAGCAAATTATAATCAAATAGGCTTCTCCCAAAATGTGTGTACAGCAAGGATGACTGTGGTAACCTAAAAAGCAAATACTAATATAATACACAACGCTCCAAGCAAAACACATATCATGTGCCGAATAAAAATATAGCTCCAAGTAAAGTTACAAATGAATGAAGACGACAGAGGGGATGCCTTCCCGGGGCATACCCAAGCTTAGGCTCTTGGATATCCTTGAATATCTTGGGGTTCCATGGGCATCCCCAAGCTTAGGCTCTTGCCACCGTTTATTCCATAGTCCATAAAAGCTTTACCCAAAACTTGAAAACTTCACAACACAAAACTCAACAGGAAATCTTATAAGCTCCGTTACTGAAAGAAAACAAAACCACCACATAAGGTACTGTAATGAACTCATTCTTTATTTATTTTGGTGTTAAAACCACTGTATTCCAACTTCTCTATGGTTTATAAACTATTTTACTAGCCATAGATGCATCAAAATAAGCAAACAACACACGGAAAACAGAATCGGTCAAAAACAGAACAGTCTGTAGCAATCTGTAACTAACGCAAACTTCTGGAACTCTAAAAATACTACCAAAATAGGGAGTCCTGGAAAATTTGTTTATTGAGCAGCAGAAAAAATAATCAATGCAAAGCACGATTCTGTGATTTAACAAAATTATATTCGTGCGCGTAAAGTTTCTGTTTTTGAGCAGAATCAAATCAACTATCATCATTGGTTATCCTAAAGGTTCTACTTGGCGCAAACACTAATTAAAAGATAAAAACACATCTAAACAGAAGGTAGATGCAAGATTTATTACTAAACAGGAGCAAAAACAAAAACATAAAGAAAATTGGGTTGCCTCCCAACTAGCGCTATCGTTTAACGCCCCTAGCTAGGCATAAAAGCAAAGATAGATCTAACGAGTGCCATCTTTGGCACTAAATTCATAAGTAGCCCGCATGATAGATTCATAAGGTAATTTGGCTTTGTTTCTTGAAAAGTACTCCATGCCTTTCTTTAATGGAAATTGGAAACTAATATTCCCTTCCTTCATATCAATAATCGCACCAATCGTTCTAAGGAAAGGTCTACCAAGAATAATAGGGGAACAAAGATTGCAATCTATATCAAGAACAATAAAATCTACGCGCACCAAATTCCTATTTGCAACAATAAGAACATCACTGATCCTTCCCATAGGCTTTTTAATGGTGGAATCCGCAAGGTGCAAATTTAAAGAGCAATCATCAAGATCATGGAAACCTGGAATATCACATAAAGTTTTCGGAATCGTGGAAATACTTGCACCCAAATCACACAAAGCAAAAGACTCATGATCTTTAATTCTAATCTTTATAGTAGGTTCCCACTCATCATTAAGTTTTCTAGGTATAGAAACTTCAAAATTAAGTTTTTCATCATAAGATTGCATCAAGGCATCAACGATATGTTTGGTAAAAGCTTTATTTTGACTATAAACATGAGGAGAATTAACAACGGATTGCAATAAGGAAATACAACCTTCTAAAGAACAATTATCATAATCAAATTCCTTGAAATCCGAGATAGTGGGTTCAATGCTATTTAGAGTTGTGACCTCTCCAATCCCACTTTTACCAAATTTAGCATCAAGATCTAAAAACTCTGAATTCTTAGGACGCCTTCTAGGCAAAGTTGATTCATCATCAGTCCCATAATCATCAAAATTCATATTGCAAAACATAGATCTAATCGGAGACGCATCAATAACTTTAAGATCTTCATCATTATTTTCATGGAAACTAGAAGAACACGCTTTTATAAAGCTATCTTTCTTAGCACGCAATCTAGCGGTTCTTTCCTTACACTCATCAATGGAAATCCTCATGGCTTTGAGGGACTCACTGATATCATGCTTAGGAGGAGAAGATCTAAGTTTAAGAGAATCAACATCAAGCGAAAGCTATCAACGTTCCTAGCCAAATCATCAACTTTGAGCAATTTTTCTTCAAGCAAAGCATTAAAATTCTTTTGAGAAATCATAAATTCTTTCACACTATTCTCAAAATCAGAGGGCATCTTATTAAAATTACCATACGAATTATTGTAGGAATTTCCGTAATTATTAGAGGAATTACTAGGGAACGGTCTAACATTAAAGTTTCCACTATAAGCATTGTTTCCAAAACTATTCCTACCAACAAAATTCACATACGTAGATTCATTATTATTCTCAATCAAAGAAGACAAAGGCATATCATTGGGATCAAGAGGAGTATTTTTAGTTGCAAATAATTTCATAAGGTCATCCATCTTTCCACTCAAAACATTGATTTCTTCTATAGCATGCACTTTTTTACTAGAAGATCTTTCGGTGTGCCATTGAGAATAATTAGCCATAATATTATCAAGGAGTTTTGTAGCATCTCCTAACGTGATTTCCATAAACGTTCATCCCGTGGCCGAATCTAGAGATTTCTAGAAGCAAAGTTCAAACCGACATAAAAAATTTGTATGATCATCCATAAATTCAAACCATGAGTAGGGCAATTGGGAAGCATCAATTTCATTCTTTCCCATTATTGGGCAACATGCTCATGATCAAGTTGTTTAAAATTCATGATATCGTTCCTAAGAGTGATAATCTTAGCGAGAGGAAAATACTTAGAGATAAAAGCATCTTTGCACTTATTCCAAGAATTAATACTATTTTTAGGCAAAGACGAAAACCAAACTTTAGCACGATCTCTAAGTGAAAACGGAAATAACTTCAATTTGACAATATCATTATCCGTATCTTTCTTCTTTTGTATATCACACAAATCAACAAAGTTGTTTAGATGAGTAGCGGCATCTTCACTAGGAAGGCCGGCGAATTGATCTTTCATAACAAGATTCAGCAAAGCAGTATTGATTTCACAAGACTCAACATCATTAAGAGGAGCAATCGGAGTGCTAAGGAAATCATTATTATCGGTATTCGAGAAATCACACAATTTGGTATTATCTTGCGCCATGGCAACAAGTAATCCAACACACAAGCAAACAGAAAAAAGGCAAGCAAAAGAGAGAGGAGGAGATTGGGAAAGAGAGGGCGAATAAAACAGCAAGGGTGAAGTGGGGGAGAGGAAAACGAGAGGCAATTGGGAAATAATGTAAATGCGAGGGAGATGGGTTTGTGATGGGTACTTGGTATGTCTTGACTTGAGCGAAGACCTCCCCAGCAACGGCGCCAGAAATCCTTCTTGCTACGTCTTGAGCTTGTGTTGGTTTTCCTCGAAGAGGAGAGGGTGATGCAGCAATAGTAGCGTAAGTATTTCCCTCAGTTTTTGAGAACCAAGGTATCAATCTAGTAGGAGGCTCCTCAAAAGTCCCACGCACCTACACAAACAAACAAAGAACTCGCAACCAACGCAATAAAGGGGTTGTCAATCCCTTCACGTCCACTTAAGAAAGTGAGATCTAATAAAGAAAGTATGATAACATAAATATATTTTTGGCATTTTATAATATAAATGAAAAAAGTAAAGAGGCAAATAAAAGTAGATTGGAAGCAAATATGATAAGAGATAGACCCCGGGGCCATAGGTTTCACTAGTGGCTTCTCTCAAGATAGCATAAGTATTACGGTGGGTGAACAAATTACTGTCGAGCAATTGATAGAAAAGCGAATAATTATGAGATTATCTAGGCATGATCATGCATATAGGCATCACGTCCGCAACAAGTAGACCGACTCCTGCCTGCATCTACTACTATTACTCCACACATCAACCGACTCCTGCCTGCATCTAGAGTATTAAGTTCATAAGAATAGAGTAACGCATTAAGAAAGATGACATGATGTAGAGGGATAAACTCAAGCAATATGATATAAACCCCATCTTGTTATCCTCAATGGCAACAATACAATACGTGCCTTGCAACCCTTTTTGTCACTGGGTAAGGACACCGCAAGATTGAACCCAAAGCTAAGCACTTCTCCCGTGGCAAGAAAGATCAATCTAGTAGGCCAAACCAAACTGATAATTCGAAGAGACTTGCAAAGATAAGTCAATCATACATAAAAGAATTCAGAGAAGATTCAAATATTATTCATAGATAAACTTGATCATAAACCCACAATTCATCGGATCTCGACAAACACACCGCGAAAATAGTTTACATCGAATAGATGTCCACAAGAGAGGGGGAGAACATTGTATTGAGGTCCAAAAAGAGAGAAGAAGCCATCTAGCTAATAACTATGGACCCGTAGGTCTATGGTAAACTACTCACAACTCATCGGAGGGGCAAGGGTGTTGATGTAGAAGCCCTCCGTGGTCGATTCCCCCTCCGGCAGAATGCCGACAAAGGCTCCAAGATGGGATCTCGCGGATACAGAAGGTTACGGTGGAGGAAATTGTGTTTTGTCTGCCTCCTGGATGTTTTCGGGGTACGTGGGCTTATATAGGAGGAAGAAGTACGTCGGTGGCTGCCCGAGGGGCCCATGAGATAGGGGGGCGTGCCCTATAGGGGGGGCGCCCTCCTATCTCGTGGGAGCCTCGGCTGTTTCTTGACTTGCACTCCAAGTCCTCTGGATCACGTTCATTCCAAAAATCACGCTCCTGAAGGTTTCATTCCGTTTGGACTCCGTTTGATATTCCTTTTCTTCGAAATACTGAAATAGACAAAAAATAGCAATACGGGTTGGGCCTCCGGTTAGTAGTTTAGTCCCAAAAATGATATAAATTTGTAAAATAAAGCCCATAAACATCCAAAAGGGGTTATAAAATAGCATGGAACAATAAAAAATTATAGATACATTGGAGATGTATCAGACGCCAAGTGAAGACAAGGATGAGCCTCGCCAGCCAAAAACTGGGGGACAGAAATAATTCCCACCAGAAGTCAAAACAGTGAAAATGATTTACGTAAATCACATACCAAAAAGAAGGCTCAAACGCGCACTCCGAGACGTATACGCTGTAGAGCCCGTCGCCCCCAAGTTCAATCCTTGGTTTGCCTGCCCAATCACTTTAGATCGCAGGGATCATCCGCCTAGTATCCGGCACGGAGGGTCAGCTGCTTTGGTGCTCGACCCAATAATTGAGGGATACCATCTCACCCGAGTCCTTATGGACGGCGCCAGTAGTCTTAATCTGATATATCAGGACACTGTCAGCAAAATGGGGATAGACTTGTCAAGAATAGGCCAAAGTAATACTACCTTTAAAGGTGTAATACCAGGCGTAGAGGCCCGCTGGACGGGCTCTCTAGTACTAGAGGTTGTATTCGGTTCTCCTGACAACTTCAGAAGCGAAGAATTAACCTTCGACATCGCTCCATTCCGAAGCGGCTATCACGCACTTCTTGGAAGAACGACCTTTGCTCGTTTTAATGCAGTACTGCACTATGCTTATCTCAAACTTAAGATGCCCGGTCCATGTGGCGTCATCACAATTAGCAGAAATACAGAGCGTTCTTTACGTGCGGAAGAATATGTGGGGGCTCTAGCAGCCGAGCACTGAACGGCCTCTCTAGCCAGAATAAATGATCGGTCGTCAAGACCACAGACACGGTTAGACGAGTCCGGCGCACCACCTATTGTAACAGCCTAGATAAACCTGAGCTTGGGACGATGGATGTACCCCCATAGGTGGCGCTAGGGGCTGCACACATGTAAAAAAAGGCCCATAGTTCTGCTTGATCCTATTAATACAATAACAGATTGCATCTTCATGATCGGTTCAGAATAACTAATTTCTCGCACAAAGTCTTTCACCTGGGTTTTTCCTTTTTTTAGATGATCATCGTGCTACAGCCTTCTAGGATACGACACAACAAAGATAAAGGTGCAGACGGGCAACAGGGCCCCGCTCAAAGGTTTCTTTTCAGATTAAGACCCTGCATAAACCTTCTTTAATGTCTCTTGTTGCTTCTTCCCCTCCGGACACTTAACACAACCGGGAGGGATACTGGCGTTATTGGCATTTTGTCACGCCAGACTAATGCATGTACCTGGAAACTCAGGGCTCATTATCAAGGGCGTTACTCAGCCTAGTGTATGTTGTAAAGTTCGAATACCTTAGGGAGTGTTCGGCGTCGCGAGTTTGGCCTTATATGCATCAGCTCCGAATCATGTCTTTGGTCAAATGTTGGGTTTGCCCGGCTCCCGTGTTTTGCTGCCATACGTTCCGCTCTATCGGCTAAGGTGGCACCGGGAGAACTACTGCGATTGTGCCCTGGTTCATCTGGATGAGCACCTCAATAGAGAAAGCCAAAAACTGACTGTCATGATATAGCGCGAGACTGGTCAACCACTCGATGACACAGCGGAATCTTCGTGATTCCTCCGCATTAACGAAGGACCGGTTTCCCAGTCATGTACGAACGTGCACCATATTCGGATGAACGCGGAAGTACCAGGGGCTATATAGTAGCCCCACCATCAAACTCCTGTGCTAAGTGAAAGTGTTAAAGCTATATAGTTTGATTGCCTGGTTCGCCGTGCTATCACCTCCTTAATGGACCAAGACACTGGATCAAGTGTGATTATGCATTTTTTGAACACCCTTGCACTATATGTGCGGGGGTTGAAGTCGACGACTGCAAACTTTCAGGTTATATACATACATAAACGGCCGCACAGGAGGCACTGTAATACTTTCGGGCAAAAGTATAAACACAACCTTTATATACAAAATAGCATTGTTTTTACAATTGAGATACATGTCACTCGAACGTGGCACTCTTCGAGCACTAAGCCTCTATTAAATGGGCGCCTTCTAGGACTTCTTCAAAATAGTGCTCGGCCGGGTCCTGGCCTCCCGCCGGACCCTCGGTTGCAATAGCGGTGGCCTCCATCCCTTCCTAGTATGTTTCAACACGGGCAAGAGACATCCACGCGCCCTCTATGCATGGCGACCTCTTCACCGCGTCGATATGCGACACAGCACCAAGGAATTGTTGCACCAAACCAAATAGTTGTCCGGTCTTGGTCCCTACGGTCAAAGATGATCCACGATAGACCTCATAGCAAGCCCGGACAACCTGTGGAGCTCGGCCCATGCGGCCATATTTTCATTCAACGACAACGGACGCGTCGGGGCACTGAACTGCGACCAGAACAACCTTTCTACCTCATGATCTTTCCGATCTTTGTAAAACTCAGTCGCATCAGCAGCACTCTTTCCCAAGTCTGCATACGCGTCTGCAACACTCCATAACTGATCCAGAGGGGCATAGTTTAGATCTCCGAATTTCATCCACAACAAAAGGGCCTCCCAGCCGTGATATCTCTAGCTTCACGAAGCTCCTCCCTTATCCCTCTAATTTCAGAGCAAGTTTCCTTGGCTGCCTCCAGGGCCTTCTTCAGGTCAGCCGCTTTCGCTTGGCTTTTCTTTTCAAGGAGCTCATAGCGGTCGGCGGCATCTTTTAGCTCAAAAGCCATCTTGGCTATTTTTTCTTCGCTCTGGCGATGAGCAGCCTAGTCTGCTCTTAACTCTTCGACCGCCTTCAGGGCGGCCGCATCACTTATTCTGGCTTGTTCCTTGGCTCGTGCAGGTTCCGCCCGAAGGGTCTCCACGGCGGCAGCTGCATCTGCAGTCACAGCATATTATAGATACTAGCATCATGCTCCTCTTAATATTTGCTGATAAGCCGAAAATACATACCCTGTGCCTCGTCCAGCCGCTTGTTCACAAGCGCGATGTCGGCATCTACCACGTCAAGTTGCCGCTTCAGTTCGGCAAAATCAGTAGTCCGATCAGCCGGCGGACCCTCAGCCGCCTGCACATGGAAGCAGTGCGATCATTACCTGGGACTATGATCCTCTGTTTGCCACCTTTGGATGGCAACCAGAGTCTCAGGGGCTACTATCTATACAGAGTACACGTAGCATGTGCGGTACCGTCAAAAATACATATATTATTCTGTGTACCTCAAAGCCTCTTAGCAGGCTCGTAAAAGCTTCATTCAAACCACTTTTGGCGGATGAAATCCTCTCAACCACCATACCCATTAAGGTATGATGCGCCTCTGAGATAGCCGCTCGCTCCAGAAGACCGATCAGTGTGTCCGGTCGTGTGCCGGACAATCCCGAACTCTTTCTATTTCCCTCCTTGGGATCCGAATACTCTAGACTCCGGGCAGCCGGAGTATTAACTGCTGGCCTTGGTGGATCAGGAGAAATCCTCCGTGACGACACCTCGGGGTCATTCGCCCCATGTGGCAAGGAGGCAGGAGGAGGCATTTCGCTCTCCATCATCTCCGGAAGAAGATCCCCCGAAGACGAACTCTGTGGAGAAGGGCTACGAGACGAACTGCAAGATATATGTCTCGGTTATTATTCTCAGAGATAAAGAAGGATATATATACCAAACTACTTTTTTACTTACAGCTCGGTTGAGGGTTGGCCCCCTTGCGGGCGCTGTGCAGTAAGGACACCCTCTGGGGCAGGGCCCCCTAGCGAGGGTTTCTTCCCTCATTTGGAAACCTCTGTTTCCAAGTCTTCAGAGGCGGCCCTTTTCATCCCGTGAGGAGAAGGGATTTTAGATTCACCTCCCCGATTATCCTCCTTCACGGAGGCACTTACTCCCCCGATTTGGATGTGTAAAGTATGAAGCCTGCCTGTGGCTTCTCTATTCCTCCCCTCATCTTCTCTGGATGGCACCTGAAACGGTGTGCCCTCAAGCATCCTGGTTAATAAAGGATCCGGTGAGCCTTCGGGAAGGGGGGCCGAATACCTTATCCTCTTCGCCTTTCTTATCCAGTCCTAGCAGAGAGCAATTTTTCAGAAGGATGCTGTAACAAAAATAAAGGACAACATGTTTGGTAGCGGAATTACTTACTTGGGTATCTGGATGGTTGCAGTTGAGACCCGGATCCTCGATGGTGTCCGGACACTTTATTTGTGATCTGAAGAACAATCCGTACATCTCTTTGAGCGTCACGTCAAAGAATTGTTGAATAGTTCGCGATCCTTCCGGGTTGAACTCCAACATATGGAGAGATAGGCATTGGCATGGTAGGACCCGACGAACAAGCATTACTTGCATTACCTTGACAAGAGTGACATCCCCCTTAAGGAGGTCTCGGATGCGGCTTTGCAGTGTCAGCACATCGCAAACTGGCCCCCAGTCCAGCCCCTTGTTGACCCATGACGCCAGTTGAGGCGGAAGGCCCAAGCGGAACGCTGGAGCGGCTGCCCGCTTTATACCTCGAGGAGCTGTGATGTAAAACCACTCGCTTTGCCATAAGTCGGAAACCTCCGTGAAGGAACCCTTTGGCCATAGGGCATCGGCGCCTTTGCTTATTATAGCGCCTCTGCACTCCGTGTGATGCCCATCGATCATCTTCGGCCTCACATTGAAGGTCTTGAGGATTAGGCCGAAGTGGGGGGTGATGTGGAGGAAGGCTTCACACACGACGATAAACGACGAGATGTGAAGGATGGAATCCGGAGCTAGATCATGGAAATCTAGCCCGTAATAGAACATGAGCCCTCTCACAAAGGGATCAAGACTAAAACCTAGCCCTCGGAGGAAGTGGGAAATAAATACAACACTCTCGTTGGGTTTGGGAGTGGGCATGACCTGCCCATGAGCAGGCAGCCTGTGCGGGATTTCGGCGGTGAGATACCTGGCCTCCCTAAGCTTCTTGATGTCCTCCTCTATGAGAGAGGAGGCCATCCACTGGCCTTGAAGGTTGGATCCGGACATGGTTGAAGGTCGAAAGCACTTAGCTTGAGCCTTGGGTGTTAGAACTCAAGGTGGGGGAAGGGAAGGATCGAGTGTGGGAAGAAAAGGACAGGCCTTGGCCCCTTTATAAAGAAGGCGAATATCAAGTGTCCCCCGCGTGGCCGTTTGGAACTTGCCTAAAATTGAGGAGTCATATTAACAAGCACGGTTGGGTTACCCACACCTGTATTGATGAGAATCCCGTGATAAGGGGAACACGATCTCTGCTTCGACAAGACGTGCCAATAAAACCACCTCGCAACGCGTGCAGTGGCAGGCTGGGAAAAATGGTTCGTAATAACTGGGCCGTGTCGTGATGTTGCACTATTAAAAGTTGTCAGCAGATTAGATTTGTGGAATATTGTGCTCTCTACGGTGGTATGTGGAAATTTGTTTTGCAGAGCCGGACACGATCCTTGTGTTTAAAATCTTCTATGGAGTATTCTAAGAAGGAACCCGCCTTGCAATGCCGAAGACAATCTGCGCGCCAGACTCATCGTCATTAAAGCCTGGTTCAGGGGCTACTGAGGGAGTCCTGGATTAAGGGGTCCTCGGACAGCCGGACTATATACTTTGGCCTTACCGTTGGACTGTGAAGATACAAGATTGAAGACTTTGTCCCGTGTCCGGGTGGGACTCTCCTTTGCGTGGAAGGCAAGCTTGGCAATTCGGATATGTGGATCTCCTTCTCTGTAACCGACTCTGTGTAACCCTAGCCCCCTCTGGTGTCTATATAAACCGGAGGGCTTAGTCCGTAGGACAACAACAATCATAATCATAGGCTAGCTTCTAGGGTTTAGCATGTACGATCTCGTGGTAGATCAACTCTTGTAATACTCGTATCATCAAGATCAATCAAGCAGGAAGTAGGGTATTACCTCCATCGAGAGGGCCCAAACCTGGGTAAACATCGTGTCCCTCGCCTCCTGTTACCATTAACCTTAGACACACAGTTCGGGACCCCCTACCCGAGATCCGCCGGTTTTGACATCGACAGAGAGCCACCACCACATGAGTGAGATGAGTGATTCCACCATATGTGATATCAAGTGCATTTCCTATGAGAGGACGAGTGTGACTACCACTAGCGCCACACATGAGATGTCACACCCTGATTTTCATGCCACTACACTTAAGCTAATAATCATGATAAAATGTAGTTTGAGAAAAACTTTTGACTGCTTTGGACCCTGCTTGATTGATTTTTGTCTACTGTTTGCAAGTGCTCCAAAAATCAAATAAATCCTCGCACTCCTATACTTCATCTCCTTGCTCCAAAGTCTTGAACCAATTATCATGCCATGTGTATAGTACATTATAGAATTTTCTTACAAAAATAATTTGGAAAAAAAGTATTTTCTAAATTTAATTTTCCAACCCCCCCCCCCCCCTGAATTGAGGTTTGCACTACAAGTACTTGATTTGGGGTATTAAAAATCTTTCCAAAAACATATTTGACTCCTATTAGATATAGGACTACCATGACCCACAAAAATATAATTTTATAAGTTATTTTCCTATTTTATTTAAAGGCTTTTTCTTAAGGCCAGAAATGGTCTTTACTAGGTTAAAAAATTAACTCTTTCAAAAATATTTTTTATAAAATTTAGGGAAACCCAGTGGACACATATTGTCCATATAAAAGAGTTTCAACACATGGTCATGTTCAAAATATTGGTCAAATCCCTCAAAAACCCTTTTTGGATATTTCAAGCTTTTGAAATATTTACAAAGGAAATATTGTCTAAAAATTCCAAGAAAATTCTAGCATGTCACAAATGCCCTATTTGGGGATCTTGACAGGTCTCATGTCATGGAGAATAGTATAACCCCATGAAACCCTCTCAAAACCATTCCTGTCCTTTTCCAAGTTTGAATAACTTTGCATTACCAAGTGTCTCCTTTTGATCTGAATTTTTGTGGCCATGATCAAATCCTCAAATGATGAGACTACATCAAGTGGTGCATCGAGGAGAAAAGATTTGCATGACTAAATCTTGGAAAATCCATTTCTGTTCATTTCTAGGGTTTGCCAAAGTTACATTGGAAACTTTCTCCAAATGGACTCAAACTTGGTGATCCACCACAAATCTATATTCCATTTGATCCTGTTAATTCTCATATTATGTGGAATTCATTTGCTTGCTCAAACTTGCATCAAACACCTTCTTGCAGAATTCCAAAATTCATGTTTTAGCCATTTCCACTTATCTTCATGAGCTGAAACTTTTCCCACAACCTCTCCTAGTCCCCCTCTACCTCTGTTGTGCTTGCCTGCCCGAGAGGCAATGATGAAGGGGGGCAGGGATCCACTTTTTCTTCTCTGGACAATGATGACACCTCTCTCTCTCTCTCACACCTCTGTTATCTCACCAAAGCCTCTCCAGAGCATCCAAGGCTCTCTCCCTTTTCTTTACTACCCCGTAGCACTACTGGAACAAGTGGCCGCACCCACTTCCCCTTTCTTTATGCCAAGGCATGCCAAAGGCATGCTCCATAGCATGCTACAGTGTTCCCACGCACTATAGCTGCTCCCTGCCCGAGCCACACGACCATCTCGGGCCTCCCCAGCGCACCCGACGAGGTGCCTCGGCGTCCGCGACACGCCACGGCCTGGTCCCCATCCTCCTTCTCCCTCCTGCTACCGCCTCGCATATGCGCCAGAGCCGCCCGAGAGCCCCAATGGGCGAGCCGCCCGACGCTCTGCCACTCCCCCACTCTCTCTCTTCTTCTCCCTCGACTTGGACCACGCCCATGAGCGCCACCGACAGCCCCGAACCTCCTCCCGTGGCCACTGCGGCCATTTCCGCGGGTGCCCATAGGCCACGTCCACGGTGAGCCACGACCTCGTTATATAAGGCCCCCCGAGGCCTCTCTCTCGAGCCCCTTTGCCTTTTCTCCCTCCCGTACGTCGCCCAGACCTGACCATCCCTCTCCCCGTGCCCTCCATCCACCATAATGGCCGAAGCATCACCGTCGGGCTCCGCCTAAATTCTAGATAACCCAAGCTCTCGTTTACCCCCTCGCCACTCCAACGCCCTCATACCTCCACCGCAAGGCCCTCTATCGCCTCCGTTCGCCCGCGAGAAGGCCAGGCGCTCACGGCCAAAGATGGCCGACGGCCTCCACCACCACCATCCAAGCCGTCGCCACTACGGCCATCCTCGGCATGCGTGAAGCACCTAGACAGATGCGTCGCAGCCTCCTAAGCATGCTAGTGGGCAGAGCGTCGCCGGAGATGCTCTGTAGCCTCGGCAATCGCTGGCGGGAGCTGCTCCTTCCCGCGGCCGGAGCGCGCGCGGGAGGTTGAAGGCGACCTGCCGCTGGGCCCCGTGCGTTAGTGACCCAGTGGGCGGGCCCCGCCCGTTTAAGTGGAAATGAATTCGGCCAAATCCACTTTCCCCGCGCGTAGGCGTACTTCCGCGAAGCCTTCTTCGACGTCACTGCTATTGCCCGTGCGGCCGTGCTGCTGGACCGGCCCACTAGCTTGCTCTCGTCCAGTGCGAGTTTTAGGTATAAACCTAATCCTTTTCTTTTTCTTTTCCAATAAGCTTCAAAAATCCATAAACAATTCAAATAGACTCCAAATTTGATGATTCAAATTTCTAGTAGCTCGTAAAATCATGATCTATCTCATGGAGCAATTTGCACATTTTTCCAGAAACTTTTTCTTCACAAACATTTATCAAATCTTGTTTTTCCATTTCTATGATTAACTTTAGAAAATCACTGAGAGCCCATAAATGATCCAAATCCATCAATTCAAATTCCTAGATTCTTATATGTTCATAACTTAGTTTTTGAACATTTTTAATAATACCTTCTGTGCCACCTCAAATAATGGTCTATTTCTTCATGTATAGCTAACTTTGTTAATTCATAGGAAAATCATTTGAACTCCAGATTCAGTGAAACCAACTCCTAGGTGCTTATAAAATCATTCCTTGTGAAATGGGTGCCTTTTCTCAATTTTCAAAACAATTCTTCTATGCACTTCTTGCAAATCCACAAACCCCTTGATTCCATCATATTGAAATGTTCACAAATATCCATTGATCAAATCCCAATGAAACCACCTTGGTCATTTCTCATATGACCAAAGGTATCCTAGAAAAGTCAAATTCATATTTTTAGAGCACTTTTATTTTTGTTGTGTTGCTTATTGTGATTGTTTCCGACGTTAGTTGACGAAGTAGACGGAGTACTTGGAGAAGGACCCAAAGACTTGAAGAATCTGATGAACCAGGCAAGCAGTCCTTTGACCATGATGAACCCTTTTTATCATAGTAGCATTTCTTTCCGTGATTGTTGAATGCATGATATCTTGAATGGCAACCTTGCTAGGATTGCCTTCGTTGCATACCCCGTTGATACTTGCATTGTTCATGACTCTATCCTTGCTTAGAGTTGTGTTGGTCGGTTGTAGAAATATGCTATAATTGTTGGCAGAGCAAAATGGGTCAGGGTTATGCATGGTAAGGAACAAGTGTGGTTTGACATACTTGCAAATAGCCCTAGTGGGTGCCACTAATGCCCCTGGGAGATGATGATGAACTAGGTCACTACTTGGTGGAGAGGTAGTGTAGCGAGGCTTGATGAAAGAGTTGTTCACAGAGAAGGATTAGATTTAAGATTTGTTGACCGTCCCAACCCTACATGCGCAACCACTCTACCCTTATTTGGGAAAGGGCATTATTGATTACCTAGTTCGTGCTAACATGGATGCCTGCATTACTAGTGACGGGAGTGATTTGTGGTCACTCTCGGGACGGGGTCGTGCTAGGTAGGGCGGCCATGACTGTTTTTACAGGGCACCGGACACCCCGTTGGTACCCCTTGCTTGTGATATGTGATGAATATGGGAGTGTGGCTACAAAAAATGAATTTATTTTGTGATAATGTTGGGCACGGGGGGCTACTACCAATGGAGTGGACTCCTTGTTAGTCACGTCTAGGGAAAGGTAGTGATCGGGTGCTTACCCCGGGTACTTGACGTACCACGGGATCGTGGATGACACGAAAGCTTCCCGGATCTTGTGGGTAAAGTGTGAAACCTCTGCAGAGTGTCAAACTATTCGAATAGTCGTGTACTCGCTCAAGGATGGTTGGGTGGTGCTGCTTAGACTATTTCCATATGTTTCTGGAAAAGAACACAGTTTGGTGATATTGATGATGTAACTCGTGAGGAAGTCACGATGAGCTTGAGCATGAGTTGTTCATAACTCTTTCTGGATGTTGATGTCTGAAAGCTCCTGATACTTATTGTAGACACATTCATGTCCTTGATAAATGTTGATCATACTTGCATGAGAAAAACTAGCTATCCGCAACAATGCCAATTAAGCAGTAGAGCTTTGCATAATTATTTTGTTATCACTCTTGGGTTGTTTGCGAGTACATTCAAAGTACTCATTGGCTTGCCACTTGTTATTTTATTGGCTAGGCATGAAAGAACAGGATATAATGAAGAGTCCCTTGGTAACGAACATGCGAGCTAGGACGCTTCCCAGTCAGAATGCCTATAGGGTTAAGGAAGATGGCATGGGTCCAAGTTATCGACGAAGATTCCGCTGCGATGCTATTCTCAAGACTCGACCATAATGGTCATAATTTGTGTAAGACGGTATGTATGGATGTAGGACTCTTGTTATTCAGCTTCAGTGTGTTCAGTGAGCATTGATCTCTGGGATCACTGTACACGTGCATTCGATGATCACGACTTATGAGTCAGGGTCCCCACAGAGCTGGTATCAGAGCCATCCTGACTGTAGGAAGCTTTAGTTAGCATGGTCGTTAGATAGGGTAAAACTATTTTCAAAGCTATTACTAATTTTCAAAACTATCTATACTTCTCTTTCCTTCTTTGTTTGTTGAAAACTAAGGTAAACTTTCCTTATTGATCTCTTCCCCCTTCAAAACTTTTGGTCGCTAGAACCCTTATGCCTCTGACCACTGGATTCCTTGAAATCCTCGTGGATAGTCTAGAAGGAGGATGCCTTGTCAGACATTCACCCACATCTTCTAAAGACAAGATTGGCGACACCACAACAAGACGATACCAACAGAAGATACATCCTCGAGGAATGAGGACATGAAGACCCAGAAATGGTGACACAGCCCTAGGATGATGCAACCTTAGCCTATGATGATCAGGGCAGAGGAAATGCAAGATCATGATATACGTCGCTAATAGAGCAACCATGTCCTTACCATTGTTGTATCGGCAACTACCGGTGGATTAGAACCTCGCCATTTGGTCCGCCTCTCTATAGTGAGCAGGAAAACGGTTCTCTTCATTCCCCGCTCTTGGTGTCGATGTTGTCATCAACGTAACTGATGGGTTGGACCCCTAATATGCCTTGTTAATGTCATTGCATAAATGATTGCTTACTCGGAACCCTTGACGCCTTCAAAGGCAAAAGGGATCGTCATGGTTAAGAAGACAATAGAAGACCAAGTCAATGCCAGCTACGAGGAGCCACCTTCACACCATCACTTCAACATGCCAGAAATTGTTGAAGACTCTTCAGGCTCAACCCAGATCGTTTCATCGAACTAGTACAAGAGACGTAGCAACACCTGAGGAAAACCTCAGAAGACTACACGAGGCACGAAGCAAGCATGACTACTGAGTCCGAGGACCCCTAGGGTAGGATGAGTCATGTACCCCCAATGCGCAATCGAGTCCGTGTGATGGTTCGAATAGAACCATGATTGTGTGCTGCTTGTTTTTATTTGTTTGTGTTTTGATATAAGTCGCCCTTCTGCCCTAGGCAACAAGTACGCGACTATATCACCTCCCTTATCTTAATGCATGGGTTTGTCCCTTTCGGCATTTGTTTGTTTCCACCTACACTATAGAACCCCCTTTAGGCAATCCCCTCCTCTATGCTACTTTTGCCTCTCATCTCTCTCTCCTAAGCTGAAGACCAGCAAGATAAGGTACACCAAGGATTCTACTTCGACAACCAACTAGCGCTGAAGACTTTTGCTATAGCCTACTCGACCAAGTGCAACCCCGTAGAGATGGGTTTACTCCTCAAGATGAGAAGCCCATACCTAGACCCTTCGAGACTTCGCGAGATACCCCAACTCGAATCCTTAACCATGTGCTTAACCCACAGAATTGCAAGATAACCAGTTAAGCCTCCGTAACCATGCTCAGCACTGGTTTCATTATGGAACTAGTGGACGCAGTGAGCAAGCACATTGTCATCCTAATATAGCACAAGAATGGATGATGCCATAGGAAAGACCAGTTTGAGGATATAGGAATAGAGGACAAATGACTTGATGAAGCTATACTAGAAACCTTGAGGAAGTATCCGACACTCTTTGGTGGAGTATGAGGCTTCCATACTGGTAGATGAACTTGGTGGGATCATGTGGATAGAGTAGCATAGCTTTCATCACCCCAGAGTAAATTTGGATTTAAATAGGTGATCCTAGTGGTGTCTAGATGTTGAGTAAGTCTGCATGGTTCGGAGTAAATTGGATTTAGACTAATGATCTCGAACATTATACCATGTTTCTCGGTGGACAATAAACTAGGAGATTGGATCAATTGTCAGAGTATATTTAGGGACTATATAAGCCTGACCTTGGAGTTTACTTGACAATGATAAATGGAAATTGGTGGACTTACTATAGTAAAGATAGCCCTTTCAAGTATTTGGGGATTATGGGACATTAGAAGATCGGGTGGAACACCATATACATTGGATTTGTAGAATTAATCGATTATGTAGCGATTGATGGAAGGTAATGAGATGTTGGAGTTGATTCATAGGAAGGAAACAAGATCTTTGATTGGAATACAACGCGTTTCCTCAGGATATAGATGCACTGTCTTAGACCCTGGAAGGATAGGACGAGCACTTGGATTGTTGTGTTTAATTCAAGATTAGTAGCTTATGCTCTACACATGGATTTTTACATAGGGATAGCCATACGCATGAGTTTGAGGATCGTAGACATATATGATTTTGTTAGACCTCCTCTTGGCAGTCATGAGGATATGGATAGCATGAGATGAATGGAGTTGACCTATATGAAGGGATGCTTTTAGTGGTATAAGGTGATTTGTTTGGACGACTAGATAGAACTATTGGCGGCTCAGAAACTGTGCTCAAGGATGGGATGATAAACGTTCACTCGCACACTAGAATCCTTGAAACCCTTAACCCTACCAAGCCATGACATGGTCAGATCATGGCCATAGGCTTTGGCTCTAGATCGAGAAGACCTTGGCCAATACTCAAGCGTGACCACCATCAGTGCCCCATCCCACTTTATGTACCCCATGAACAAGTCTTCACAGACTACGTGGACAAGTTGGTTGTCATCTTTATTTGGTGACCTACTGTGAGGCCCCCGATTCAATCATACACTAATCATGCACGCAAACGTGTACGATCAAGATCAGGGACTCACGGGAAGATATCACAACACAACTCTAAAACATAAATAAGTCATACAAGCATCATATTACAAGCCAGGGGCCTCGAGGGCTCGAATACAAGTGCTCGATCATAGCCGAGTCAGCGGAAGCAACAATTCTGAGTACAAACATAAGTTAAACAAGTTGCCATAAGATGGCTAGCACAAACTGGGATACAGATCGAAAGAGGCGCAAGCCTCCTGCCTGGGATCCTCCTAACTACTCCTAGTCGTCGTCAGCAGCCTGCACGTAGTAGTAGGCACCTCCAGTGTAGTAGTCGTCATCGACGGTGGCGTCTGGCTCCTGGGCTCCAACGTCTGGTTGCGGCATCCGAGAAGAAGAGGAAAACGGGGGAAAAGAGGGAGCAAAGCAACCGTGAGTACTCATCCAAAGTACTCGCAAGCAAGGAGCTACACTACATATGCGTGAGTATATGTGTAAGGAGGCAATATCAATGGACTGAACTGCAGAATGCCAGAATAAGAGGGGGATAGCTAGTCCTATCGAAGACTACGCTTCTGGCAGCCTCCGTGTTGCAGCATGTAGAAGAGAGTAGATTGAAGTCCTCCAAGTAGCATCGCATAGCATAATCCTACCCGGCGATCCACCCCTCGTCGCCCTGTGGATAAGCAATCACCGGGTTGTCTGTGGAACTTGTCTGGGTGTGTTTTATTAAGTATCCGGTTCTAGTTGTCATAAGGTAAAGGTACAACTCTGGGTCATCCTTTTACCGAGGGACACGGCTATTCGAATAGATAAACTTCCCTGCAGGGGTGCACCACATAACCCAACACGCTCGATCCCATTTGGCCGGACACACTATCCTGGGTCATGCCCGGCCTCGAAAGATCAACACGTCACAGCCCCACCTAGGCCTAATAGAGAGGTCAGCACGCCGGTCTAACTCCTATGGCGCAGGGGTCTGGGCCCATCGCCCATTGCACAGCTGCACGTTGCGTGGGCGGCCGAAAGCAGAACTAGCCCCCTTAATACAAGAGCAGGCTTACGTTCCAATCCAACGTGCGCCGCTCAGTTGCTGACGTCTAGAAGGCTTCGGCTGATACCACGACGTCGAGTGCCCATATCTTTCCCGCGTAGTTGGTTAGTGCGTATAGGCCAGTGGCCAGACTCAGATCAAATACCAAGATCTCGTTAAGCGTGCTATTATGAAGCAACCACGAACGCCGACTAGGGCAAGGCCCACCTCTCGCCGAGGTGGTCTCAACCTGCCCTGTCGCTCTGCCACAAAGATCCACACAGAGGGCCGTCGGGACAAAGGTCCTTTCAGCCTCTAATCCGTGAATCACTCGCGGGCACTCAACGAGCCGACCCGACTTTAGTTACCATCTGTATAGTATGTATATATGTATAGTATATACCCGTGATCACCACCCGAGTGATCATGGCCCAATAGTATAAAAAGGCAGACTGACAAGAATGTAGGGCCAATGATGATAAACTAGCATCCTATACTAAGCATTTAGGATTGCGGGTAAGGTATCAATGACTGTAGCAACAATGACAGGCTATGCAACAGAATAGGAGTAACCGAACAGCAACATGCTACACTACTCTAATGCAAGCAGTATAGAGAAGAATAGGCAATATCTGGTGATCAAGGGGGGGGGGCTTGCCTGGTTGCTCCGGCAAGAAGGAGGGGTCGTCATCTCCATAGTCGAACTACGCAGCAGCAACGTCGGTTTCGTAGTCTACCGGATAGAAGAGGGGGAAGAAACAGTAAATACATTGCAAACATAAGCATGACGACGCATGACATGACAATTAGCGGGGTTAGGTGTGCCCTAACGCGGTAGTAGGTGATACCGGCAAAGGGGGAAACATCGGGGAAAGTATCCCCGGTGTTTCGCGTTTTCGGACAGGTGATCCGGAGGGGGAAAGTTGCGTGTTCGATATGTTAGGGATGTGTGGCGGACGAACGGGCTGCGTATCCGGATTCTTCTCGTCGTTCTGAGCAACTTTCATGTACAAAGTATTTTCATCCGAGCTACGGTTTATTTTATATTAATTTTAAAAGATTTAATCATTTTTAAAATTTACTTAATTAATTTAAATCAACATTATCTAGAATAGTGCATGCTGATATCATCATGATGTCAGCTGTCAACAGGCCATTGACTGGGTCAATCTGACGTGTGGGTCCCACATGTCATAAACTCATAGTAATTAAACAAGGTTAATTAGCTTTAACTAAATGATTAGGTTAATCTAATCCAGATTCATTAAGTTAATTAATTCTTTAATTAATTAATATTTTAATTATTACTCTTTTTAATTTCCTTTCTTTCTTTTTTTAATGTTCTGGGGGCTGGGCCCCACGTGTCATTCGACAAGGGGGCCGATGCGGGTTACGGGCGCTGGGTGCTAACGGGCACAACCCGAATGGGCGCTGGCCCGTGGGGGCGCACCCGACTAGGCGTCGTGGGGCGGCTGGTGGGCGCGGGCGCCGGCGCACCGGCGTGGAGCTCTGGCAAGCTGCAGCCGGGCGGAGCAGGGGACACAGGGGCGACCGGTGGTGGTGCAGCGCGGGGCCGGTGGCAGAGGAGGCGGGGAGTGGTAGGGGCTGCGGGCGCGGCTTTCGGTGCAGCAGGGCGCCGAGTGCGGCAGCTAGGCGCGAGCAGAGGGGCTCGCGCAGGTGCCGGCGAGGCAAGGGCAGGAGGGAGACGGCCTGCCGAGAGAGGCCGTGGCGGACGGGGTAGCGCACGAGGGAGGCGGCCAGGGTCGGGTGGGCGCGGAGTCGGACGCACGGGCATGTCGCGCGCGACGAACGGCGCCGGGCAAAGAGGAAAAGGGGGGAAGTACGGCGGCTCACCGGGCCCTGCAAATGTGCGTACGCGGGCTCAGGGAGGAGGACGAGGACGGGCAAGGTCGGGGCGGCGGTGCTCCGGGGAGGTGGTCCGGCGAGCAGGAGGATGGGGACGACGTGCGGCGACGGGGTCGTGGCGGCGCGGGGCTGCTCCGGCGAGATCCAGGCGGCGGCGACGTGTTCCAGCGATGGGATCCGGGGAGGCGCGGCGTCGGGCTTGCGGGGACGGCGCCGTTGCCCCCCGATCCAGATCGGGAGAGAGGAAGGAGCGGGGTCGTGGGGGAATGTGGGGGTAGCGGTTAGGGTTTCAGGGTGGTGTGCGGATATGGGCGCGGCTGGTGGGCCGGCCTGGGGTTGGCCTAGATGGCCAGATGGGCCATTCCGCCCAGGGAGAGTGGGGGCTTTGCCCCTTTTCTTTTTGTCTGTTTTATTTTTATTTCCTTTATGTTTTCTCTTAGTTTCACCTTATTATAGTTTATATGAAATACAAAACTAGTTCCTAATTTAGTTTTAATAAATATGCCACTCCCCCAATGGTTTCGAGCAATAAAATAAATTAGCTTAATATTCTATTAATTGAAAAACGCATTTAAATATTTGTTTGTATTACTGTTTTATTTATATCACTGCAATTATATACTTTATAAAAATGTGGATTCTCCACCAAAATTATTTATGCAATATTTGGCACAACCCGAACATTTTAGTTTTTTTTAAATTTTAAATCCTTTGTCGTTTGACTTAAATTCAAATTTGATTTGAATCGGTTTCGAACTAACGCGAGATTAACAACAGTAATCGTGGCGACGTGGCATCATTAACGTGGGATTACTATAGCCTAATTATCCGGGCGTCACACCTACTTGCCTACCCGAAGACGGAAGAAGAACTGTTCAGCTGGTTAGGGAACATCTGAAGACCGCCATGTCAAGGAGAGGAACTATACCAACCGCCATCGTCAAGAAGTGAGCTTCCTCGTCGAAGACCGTGCGAATCTGAAAACCAGTCCTCTCGAAGGAACCAAGCATTTCCATGTCAAAAGGAAGCTCACACCATGATTTACAGGCCCCCTTTAAGGTCACTTCAAGACGAAAAGTAGACAACTACCAGTTGGAGTCACTACCTGGGTTACCCACTATGTGTAATGTTTCCACATGACACAACTCCGAAAGTGGTTTCGACTTCCTAGCTAGCCTGATCACGAACAAAGGACATCAATCACCGAGCCATCAACTCCCAGCCCAACCTGACCTACGCGAGATGCCCCTTAGCAACCTGGATCAAGCAGAACGTCATACACGAAGCCACACCATCAAGTACCTCAAGGTTAAATGGAGCACCACTTGGAAACATAAGCAGTATGAGGACGTGAAGACTACCTCAGATCCAAGTTTCCGTACTCCTTTCCATGCCTAGTTTCGGAATCTCGGGGACGAGATTCTTGTAAGGGGGGTAGGTCTGTCACACCATGATTTTCATGCCACTACACTTAAGCTAGCAATCATGATAAAATGTGGTTTGAGAAAAACTTTTGAGTGCTTTGGGCTCTGCTTGATTGATCTTTGTCTGCTGTTTGCAAGTGCTCCAAAAATCAAATAAATCCTCCAACTCCTATAATTCATCTCCTTGCTCCAAACTCTTGAACCAATGATCATGCCATGTGTATAGTACATTATAGAATTTTCTTACAAAAATAATGTGGCCAAAAAGTATTTTCTAAATTTAGTTTTCCAAAACCCCCCTGAATTGAGGTTTGCACAACAAGTACTTGATTTGGGGTATGAAAAATCTTTCCAAAAACATATTTGACTCCTATTAGATATAAGACTACCATAAACCACAAAAATATAATTTGAAAAGTTATTTTCCTATTTTATTTAAAGGCTTTTTCTTAAGGCCAGAAATGGCCTTTAACAGGTTAAAATTATTTTACTCTTTCAAAAATATTTTTATAAAATTTAGGGAAACTCAATGAACATATATTGTCCATATATAAGAGTTTCAACACATGGTCACGTTTAAAATATTAGTCAAATCCCTCAAAAACCCTTTCTGGATATTTCAAGCTTTAAAAATATTTACAAAGGAAATATTGTCTAAAAGTTCCAAGAAAATTCTATCATGTCACAAATGTCCTATTTCATGATCATGTCATGGAGAATAGTATACCCCCATGAAACCCTCTCAAAACCATGCCTGTCCTTTTCCAAGTTTGAATAACTTTGCATTACCAAGTGTACCCTTTTGATATGAATTTTTGTGGACATGTTCAAATCCTCAAATGATGAGACTACACCAAGTGGTGCATCAAGGAGAAAAGATTTGCATGACTAAATCTTGGAAAATGCATTTCTGTTAATTTCTAGGGTTTGTCAAAGTTACATTGGAAACTTTCTCCAAATGGACTCAAACTTGGTGATCCACCTCAAATCTATATCCCATTTGATCTTGTTAATTCTCATATCAAGTGGACTTCATTTGCTTGCTGAAACTTGCATCAAACACCTCCTGGCAGAATTCCAAAATTCATGTTTTAGCCATTCCAACTTATCTTCATGAGCTGAAACTTTTCCCACAACCTCTCCTAGTCCTCCTCTACCTCTGGTGTGCTTCCTTGCCCGAGAGGCAATGATGAAGGGGGGCAGGGATCCACTTTTCTTCACTGGACAGCCATGGCACCTCTCTCTCTCTCACCTCTGTTCTCTTACCAGAGCCTCTCTAGAGCATCCAAGGCTCTCTCCCCTTTCTTTACTACCCCCTAGCACTACTGGACACAAGTGGCCACGCCCACTTCCCCTTTCTTTATGCCACGGCCTGCCAAAGGCATGCTCCAGAGCACGCTACACTGTTCCCACGCACTATAGCCGCTCCCTCCTCGAACCACCCGACCACCTCGGGCCTCCCCAGGTCGCCCGACGAGGTGCCTCGGCATCCGCGACACGCCACGGCCTGGTCCCCCTCCTCCTTCTTGTTCCTGCAGCCCCCTTGCATGCGCGCCAGAGCCGCCCGAGAGCCCTAATGGGCGAGCCCACACGCGCGGCGCTCTACCACTCCCCTGCTCCCTCTCTCCTTCTCCCTCGACTTGGACCACGACCACAAGCACCGCAGACAGCCGCGAGCCTCCTGCCGTGGCCACTGCGGCCATTTCCGCGGGTGCCCGTATGCCACGTCCACGGTGAGCCACGGCCTCGCTATATAAGGTTGCCCGATGCCCATGGCTGGAGCATTGTCGTCGGGCTCCGCCTAAATTCGAGCTAACCCAAGCTCTCATTCACCCCTAGCCACTCCAACGCCCTCATACCTCCATCACAAGGCCCTCCATCGCCTCTGTTCGCCCCCGGGAAGGCCAGGCACTCACGGCCAAAGATGGCCGACGACCTCTGAGGGAGTCCTGGATTAGGAGGTATCCGGACAGCCGGACCATTTACTTTGGCCGGACTGATGAACCGTGAAGATACAAGACACAAGACTTCGTCCCGTGTCCGGGTGGGACTCTCCTTTGCATGGAAGACAAGCTTGGGATCCGGATATTAGATCTCCTTCTTTGTAAATGACTCTGTGTAAACCCTAGCCTCCTCCGGTGTCTATATAAACCGGAGGGTTTAGTCCATAGGGGACAATCATAACCATCATAGGCTAGCTTATAGGGTTTAGCCTGTACGATCTCATGGTAGATCAATTCTTGTAATACTCATATCATCAAGATCAATCAAGCAGGAAATAGGGTTTTACCTCCATCGAGAGGGCCCGAACCTGGGTAAAACATTGTGTCCCTTGCCTCCTGTTACCATTAGCCTTAGACGCACAGATCGGGACCCCCTACCCGAGATCCGCCAGTTTTGACACCGACATTGGTGCTTTCATTGAGAGTTCGTCTGTGTCATCGCTGCAAGGCTCGATGGCTTCTTCAATCGTCAACAACGTGGTCCAAGGTGAGACTTTTCTCCCTGGACAGATCTTCGTGTTCGGCGACTTCGCACTGTGGGCCAATTCACTTGGTCATCTGGAGCAGATCGACAGCTATGCCCCTGGCCATCAGGTCAGGTTCGGAAACTTGAACTACACGGCCGATATCCGCGGAGATATGATCTTCAATGGATTCGGGCCTACGCGAGGAGCGCCGAACAGTCACGATGAGCGCGGCTTAGACCTACTGTTGGACAATACTCGGGATATCTCACCCGCAGGAGCTCCGGACCTAAATCCGGGGCAGATTGCGTTGTCCGAGGACGGGTGGATGGACCCCGCCCTGAAGGCCGCACACTCATCGGCGGTAGAGCCGAACATGGACTTCACCCCCAAGGAAGCCTGTGTCTCCGGGAGCCCAGACTTGTGTCTAGCTGTAGGTTCCAGACCGCGCGCCCCTGAGCCTGCTTATTCTGGTTGGGCTCCGATAATGGAATTCACTGCCGCGGATATCTTCCAGCACTCGCCCCTCGGCGACATGCTGAATTCATTAAGGTCTCTCTCTTTGTTAGAAGATGCTTGGCCGAACTATGTCCGGCTTGAGGGGGAAGAAGGCGACGAAGAAATTCGTTCCCCACCCACCACCCACTTCATAGCCACTGTCGACGACGTAACAGACATGCTTGACTTCGACTCCGATGACACCAACGGTACGGACGTCGGTGCAGGCGACGATTCTGAACCACCGCCCACGGGACGCTGGACTGCCACCTCATCATACGATATATACATGGTGGACACGCCTAAGGAGGACGATGGCGACAAAACGGAGTATAAAACCCCCCGCTGTTAGGACCCCGACTCAATGCCACATCGATCTAGCATGTAACACCTCATATCACTTTGCGGCCTCACACACGGTATTCCCATGGGTGTCGCCTTACCTTTGCCTAGGACCATTTGTGCCTTTTGGCACACGTATATGATAGTGTCGCTAGCATCCATATGATAAGGAGCCCGGGCTGACATGGCTAGTTGTAATCCCAAAGTGGCACAGACTTACAGGGACAGGCATCCATGACCCAGCATCGAACGTGTCGGTCATCAGTGAGTGAATCCGGGCTGTAGCACTGGGCTAGCAGGACTCCGGTAAACCGGGCTGTAGCGGGCTAATAGGACTCCGGTATTCATCGCGTGACATTTCCCCGAAGGGACAGACACAGGAACAAAGAAGGACACATGCCGGCCAGCCTAAGTGTTCCGGAGCAGTAGCAAGCTACCATGGCTCAGTGGAAGCACTAGGAGACATTTCCTGGTAAGAGAGGCTACTAAGGATAAACAACTAGATAGTTAGAACCCACACGTACCAAGCATTTCAATCATACACACAATATGCTCGATATGTGCAAATACAACAAGGCATCACAACATGACTCTACAACACAAGTACTTTATTTAAAGGCTCAGAGAGCCATACATAGCATACACACAAGTACGGGTCACACGACCCACATTCAAGTCATACAAGCATACAATCCAACATCGAAAGTAATTTGTTTGAGTACAGACAACTAGTAAAATAAAAGAGGCTTGGGTAAGCCTAGCTATACTACATGGTCCTTCACAAGCTCAGGATCACCACCTGGGCCTCAGTCTACTCATCGATGTCAACGTCTACGAAGAACCCGTCAGAAGGGGTTGTAGCATCTTCTGTGAAATGTAAATTAAAGCAACATGAGTACAAAGGTACTCAGCAAGACTTACATCAGATCCTACATACATGCACATTATCAAGAAGGGTTGGTGGGGTTATTGCAGCAAGCCAGCTTTGACTCTTGGCTAAGCTATCCTACAAGACTCCAACTTGAAATGGTTTTGCGCACTCGAGTCCACTACACATTACTTCAATACACTACCGAGGATCCACCTCCGTCTTCGTACGGAAGAGCCATCCTCGGCACTCACGCTTATCTTGAGGCTTTTAGTAGTTTCCATTTACTTGTCTATGAACTGTATAGGCAACCAAGTAGTCCTTTACCGCGGACGCGGTTATTCGAATAGATGATGTTAACCCTTTAGGGGTGTACTTCTTCATACATGTTTCCACCACTTAGCGTCTGCACACGACATGTGCTCGGCAGACTTCAAGCAAAAGCCGACGTGGGTGTAGACCACGACCTACCTAAACACCTAAGTCTCTAGTCCAGGTTTATCGCCTATTCAGGTTCCATCCGCAGGGAGTCCGGCCGAGGTTTCCATATACGGCCCCGAACGATGTGAACAGGGTTCCGAGACACCTAACAAGTGCCCGGTGTACCCAGCCACGTACCTACCGCATCACAGCCCACCCCGCGGTCAGCGCTGTCCACGGCCTCCAGTAGACTACAAACACCAGAAACTACTTGCAACTCCTGGACAGAGGACTAGGGTGAATAAGAAGTCGAGCGGGGTCATATTTCAGGGCCCAATGTATGGTAGTAGCTGGATCTTAAATCACACATACAGATCTCAGTGCTTAAGGACGGCTTCAATGAAACAACCCACCATGTACTCCTACATGGCCTCTCATCGATACCTTTACCAAATCGTGTTCAACACATCACTCTCATACTGACATGATCATTTCACTCTAGCCCATCACCCAGATGAACCAGACCTGACTCGACTCTAAGCATAGCAGGCATAGCAAGGTAGGAACAACACAAACACATGGCTCAATCAACTCCTACAAAAGCTAGTGGGTTTCATCTAGTTACTGTGGCAATGATAGGTCATGCAGAGAAAATGGGTTCAACTACCACAGCACACAGCAGTTTGAATCGCGTTGTCTTAATGCAGTAAAATAGAGCAGAAGCGAGAACATGGGATTGTATCGATGTGATCAAATGGTTGGTTGCTTGCCTGATGGGTCGGTGCACTGGTATTGTTCTTCGTTGGGGTAATCACGGTACTCCTCGGGGGCACGACCTGCCGCAGAGAGCACCGATACACAATCATCACCAAACAATATGCAACAATATGATGCATGCATGAGACATGGCAAAATGAGTGTATTGGGCTAATGCAACTAAGACGAGATTGGTTTGAACTATTTTGAACCAAAGGTTCAAGTTTCAAACTCATAAGTGGCCCTTTTAAGTGCTTAAACTTGTTCTGTACTAAACAGCAGGTTAGCTTGATTAAACATGCATGAAACCAGTACAGATGGATAGATTGAATTTTTCTGATCATTTTTCATATATAACACTTTGCATTTGGAGCTACAGATTAATTTCTATGATTTTTTGAAGTTTGTGGTATTTTCTGGAATTTCCTGTGTAATAATAATTCTAGTAAATAATTTACTGCGTCAGCAATACGTCAGGATGACGTCAGTGGTCAACAGAGCTGGTCCAGGTCAAACTGACCAGTGGGTCCCGCGTGTCAGTAGTTATTTAAACTAACTAAATTTAGTTAGTGCTAATCTAAGTTAATTAGCAGAACGGGCCCCACTTGTCATAGACTCAGGGGGAGTCAAACTAGGCCCACCCAATCAAGTCAACGGGGTCAAACCCGCCGGCGGTTAGCCACCGGCGAGGCCAAACGCGTCTGTGGAAGTGCATTTGTGCATTCCGGCAACCAAATGAGCGGCGGAGGGCATCTACGTGTAACTGGGAGCAAGCCGCAACGCTTGGTGGTGGTGGTTGATCTCGGGGTGGCCGGAAACGTCGCCGGCGTCGACCTTGGCGGTCAATGGAGTTCGGGTGAGGATGAACCCGAGGCCACGGGGCACAGCGAGGCACGTGGTGAGGTGCGTTGCGCTCCTGGGGATGCAGTGAGTGTGTTGAACACGGTGGTGTGGCCGGTGGTTGGCCGGAGACACGTCGGCGACGAGCTCGGCGGTGGCGCGTGCGGTGAAGCTTCGTGTGCTTGTTGTGGTGCACGGGAGTGAGAAAGGGAAGGGGGAGAAGGTAGCTGGGCTCACGGCGGTCTCGAGGGAGCAGACGGCGCGATCGAGGACGAGCTGGTGCGGTGGCGACGGCGAAAGGGATCTCCGGCGGTGGCGGGGTCGGACGAGGTCGGTGCAGTGGCTTCGGGGCAAGCGAGCGCTTGGGGCTCGGCTTGCTCGAAGGAGCGTAGGGCGGTGGAGCTCCTGGACATGGTGGCGCAGCGCAGGGACGACGGAGAGCGCGACTACGGCGACGGTGCGGCTGCGGTGGCGTTGGCCATGGTGCGGGAGAGCTAGGGAGAGGAGCTGGGGATGAGAGGGCGTGTCTGTGAGCTCGGGGGAGGAGTGGGTGACCGACCCAGGGCAGCAAAATGGCGAGGGGAGGAAGCAGGGCGGCGGGCAGCTACATGGCACGCTCTGGTGCCGACGTCGAGCACCTGGCTGCCTGCCTGGCCAAGCCAAGCAGCTCGCTGGAGCGGTGGCTGGGCTGGGCCGGCAGGTGGGCTTGCCAGGTGGGCGCCAGGTAAGCCTCTGCTTTTCTTTGATTTCCCTTTTCTATTTTTCTGTAAGTTTTTGGACTTTCTAAAAATACCTAAGCAGCTCCATAAATCCCCAAACTGCTCATGCCCACTATTTAGAATATAAACAAGAAGGAACATTTTAGTTTAGGATTATTTAGACATTTAAAATATTTTATAAATTTTAAACATCCAAATTTAAATACTTACGATTTAATTCAAAGACCTTATGATGACCTATAAAATTGTGCACCACTTTTGGCAGAGGTTCTGAACCAAGACAAAAATGATGGACATTTTAGAAGGGCATTTCAGGTTCATTGAAAATATTTTTAGTAAACCCTAGTTGGATTCAGAGGGGGCTGGGGGTTCTGTCATCCCCATTTCAAGTTTCTGTTGAATGGAATAGACATGATGCAACACTCTAATGCATGAACTAGCTAGGGTGTGACACCGGACAAAAGCCAGAACGACAGTGCAGACGCCGCTCTAATTCCAGCCACAGTAAAAATTGCGATAACAACGCTAGAAAGATCGACACCCCAGTCAACTCCAAAGGCAACAACGACCATATGGACCCAGTGATGGAGCAGGATGAGCCAGGTCATGCCGAACACAGCCTGGAGCAGACGCCCGACCACAGTGATCCCGAGGGCCGAACTCATCAACCTGCCCCGGGAGAGGAGCACAGTCCGGACGACGATGCATTCATCATCCCGGAAAAATGTTTGGAACGAGATAACCTCCAGAGAAGGCTTATGGCCACTGCGATAAGTCTAAAGAAGCAGAAGCAAAGGCTTAAGGCCGCATAGGAAACGCTCAATCGTAGATGGAATAAAGTGCTAGACACTAAAGAAAAATACGGCAACGATCGCCACACTGCTGCTAGAATTCGACGATGAGGCCGTTCCACCAAAGAACAATACGACCAGCAGGCCGGACCAACCACTTCATGACCGCAATATAGCAGCTACTGCCGTCGCACACGATTTACGTGAGCTCCTGGATAAAAAGGTCTGTGCGACTAGATCCATCTACGAATCTAGAGGACACGCTCCGGTGCAGGATTATGGTCACCAAAACGATCAGACTGATTGAGTACCAGTTTGGAATCAGCACCGGACACAACAACAATCGACAGCACGCCACAACATGTCCAGATATAGAGGGGCCGCTCACCCTTTGTGCTTCACCGAAGAGGTACTGGACCACGAATTTCCACAGGGTTTCAAACCCGTGAACATAGAGGCATATGACGGAACGACAGACCCCGGGGTCTGGATTGAAGATTTTATCCTTCACATCCACATGGCTCATGGGGACGACCTCCATGCCATCAAATACCTTCCCTAAAGTTGAAGGGACCAGCTCGGCACTGGTTGAAAAGTTTTCCCGAAAACTCAATCGGAAGTTGGGAGGAACTTGAGGATGCTTTCAGGTCCAATTTTCAAGGAACCTATGTCCGACCTCCGGACACTGACGATTTAAGTCACATAATTCAACAGCTCGGAGAGTCCGCCCGCAAGCTTTGGAATAGATTCCTCACTAAGAAGAATCAAATTGTCGATTGTTCGGATGCCGAAGCCCTAGCGGCCTTCAAGCATAGTATCCGGGATGAGTGGCTCGCCAGACACCTCGGCCAACAAAAGCCGAGGACAATGGCAGCCCTAACAAGCCTTATGACCTACTTTTGCACGGGTGAAGACAGCAGGTTGGCCCATAGAGGCACCAACGACCCAGGCACATCCGAAATAAGGGATGGCAACGTGAAGCCACGGCGCAATAAAAACAAACGTCGAAACAAGGAAGAAAGTCCAGACAACACAATGGTCAACGCCGGATTCAGGGGCTCTCGGCCCGGTCAACAAAAGAAGCCATTTAAAGGCAGCAAAGAGGGACCGTCCGGCCTGAACAAGGTCCTAGACAGACTGTGTCAAATTCATGGCACCCCCGGAAAACCTGCCAACCACAGTCACAGAGAATACTGGGTCTTTAAGCAGGCCGGTAAGTTAAATGCCGAACACAAGGGAAGGGAAACACCAAGTGAAGACGAGGATGAGCCTCGCCGGCCGAACACTGGGGGACAGAAAAAATTCCCACCAGAGGTAAAAACAGTAAACATAATCCACGCGGCTCACATACCCAAGAGAAGGCGCAACCGCCGATCACAGGGACAACCCGACTACTATGCGGCACGAAGGATCAGCGGCCTTGGTGCTCGACCCAATAATCGACAGATACCATCTCACTCGCGTACTTATGGACGGAGGCAGTAGTCTCAATCTAATATACCAGGACACTGTCCGTAGGATGGGGATAGACCCATCTAGAATCATCCAAAGTAACACCACCTTTGAAGGGGTGATACCAGGCATTGAAGCCCGCTGCAGGGGCTCCCTCGTACTAGAGGTGACATTCGGTTCCCCAGACAACTTCAGAAGCGAAGAACTACTCTTCACCATCGCCCCCCTCCAAAGTTGTTATCATGCATTGCTCGGGAGAACGGCCTTTGCCCGCTTCAACGCAGTACCGCACTACGCCTACCTTAAACTCAAGATGCCCTGTCCACGTGGCGTCATCACCATTAACGGAAATACAGAGCGTTCCTTACACGTGGAAGAGTACGCGACGACTCTAGAAGCCGGATGCTAAGCGACCTCTAATATCAGAACGCATGACCAGTCGTTAAGACCACGGACACGGTTAGACGAGTCCGGCAGCCTAGAAAAACCTGAGCTGGGCGCTATACATGTAATCCCATAGAGGACACCAGGGGCTACAGATATTCAATAAAACCCACCTGTTGGATTGACCTTATTAACAGGCCAATGTCTTACACTTCTACTATCCATTGATAATAGCCAACTCTTCGCACGCTTACGTCATACCCTTCTACATGAGTTTTCCTTTTTACAGACACCATTCGTGCGATACCCTCCCAGGACATAGCACAACAGAGACAAAGGCGCAGACGTGCAGCAGGGCCCCGCTCAAAGGTTTCTCTTTAGATTAAGCCCCTGTGTAAACCTTATTTATTGTCTCTTGTTGCTTACACATCCCATGGGTACTACACCCACAGGGGATACTGCCATTATTGGCATTTCTCCACGACAGACTAATGCACGCACCGGGAAATACAACGTTCATAATAAAGGGCGTTATCCAGCCTAGTATATGTTCTAAAGTCTGAATACCTTCGGGAGTGTTCGGCGTCGTGAGTTTGGCCTTATATGCATCAACTCCGAATCATGTCTTTGGTAAAATGTTGGGTTTTCCCGGCTCCTGGGTTTGCCGCCTTACGTTCCATTTTTATCGGCTAAGGTGGCCAAAGGAGAACTACTGCGATTGTGCCCTAGTTATTCCGGATGAGCACCTCTGTAGAGAAAGCCGAAAACTGACTGTCATGATATAGCGAGAGACTGGTCAACCACTCGAGGACTCAACGGAATCTTTAGGATTCCTCCGCATTAATGAAGGACCGTTTCCCGGTCATGTACACACGCGTCCGTATTCGGATGCACGCAAAGGTACCAGGGGCTACATTGTAGCCCCACCGTCAAACTCCTATGGCTAAGTGAAAGTGTTAAAGCTATATAGTCCGGTTGCCTAGTTCGACGTGCGATCACCTCCTTCATGGACCAAGACGTTGGATCAAGTGTGATTACGCATATTCTTGCAAACACCCCCGCATTATATGTGTGGGGGCTGAAGCCAACGACTGCTAACTTTCAGATTATATACATACATCAAACGGCCGCATAGGAGGAACAATAACACTTTCGAGAGAAAAGTATAAACATAGCCTCCATAATTAAATAAAATTGTTTTACAATGAAACGATTTGTCACTCGAACATGACATTCTTCGAGCACTGAGGCTCTATTAAACGAGCACCTTCTGTTATCTGCTCCAAGTAGTGCTTGGCTGGATCCTGGCTTCCCGCCGAATTCTGGGTCGCAATGATGGTGGCCTCCATATCTGTCCAATATGCTTTAACATGGGCAAGAGCCATCCATGCACCCTATATGCACGCCGACCTTTTCATGGCATCGATTCGCGATACAGCACCAAGGAATTGTTGCACTAAACCAAAATAACTGTCCGGCTTCGATCCCTTCGGCCATAGATGGTCTATTACAGACCTCATTGCAAGACCGGACAACCTATGGAGCTCGGCCACAGCAGCCATCCTCTCACTCAATGGCAACAGGTGCGTTGGAGCACTGAATTTCGACCAGAACAACTTTTCCACTTCATTATCTTTTTGATCCTCGAAAAACTAGGCCGCATCAGCCGTACTCTTCGCCAAATCCTCATACGCGTCTGCAGGGCTCCAACGTCGATCTATAGGAGCCTACTTTAGATCTAAGAACTTCATCCACAACAAATAGGGGTTTGCAGCCGCGATTTCTCCGGCCTGTCGAAGCTCCTCCCGCGCATCCCTAATTTCGGAACGTGTCTCCTTGGCCGCATCAAGGGCCTTCTTTGGGTCAGCCGAATTAGCCTAATTCTCTTTTTCAAGGAGCTCATACCGGTTGGCGGCGTTTTTCAGCTCCACAGCCATCTCGGCTATTTTATCTTCGCTTGGGCGATGAGCAGCCTGTTCGGCTCTCAACTCTTCGGCCGCCTTTAGGGCAGCCGCATTGCTAGCCAAGGCCTGTTCCTTGACTAGGGCAAGTTCCGCCCTCAGAGCCTCCATGGCAGCAGCTCCACCTATAGTCCAAGCATATCACATTAACATTATGCTCCTCTTAATATTTCCTATAAAAAATGAGGAAAGCAGAGCACATACTTTGTGACTCGTTAAGCCGCTCGTTCACAAGTGTGATATCGGCATCCACAACTTCAATCTGTCGCCTCAATTCGGCGACTTCAAGGGACCGGTCGGCTGCCGGACCCTTAGCCACCTGCGCATGAATACAGTGCGATCATTACTCAACAATGTGATCCTCCGTTTGCCGCCTAGGGCTGGCAACCAGAGTCTTAGGGGCTACTATCCATATGGAGAACACCTAGCGCGTGCGCCACAATCAAAACAGTACGTATTTCATTACATACCTCAAAGCCTCTCAGCGGGATCTTAAATGCTTCATTCAACCCACTTGTGGCGGATGAAATCCTCTCAAGCACCATGCTCATTAATGAACGGTGATCCTCCGAGAGAGCAGCTTGCTCCAGAAGGCCCGTCAGCGTGTCCGGCCAGTCGCCGAACTGTGCCAGACCCTTCCTATCACCACCGGTGGGAGCCAAACGCTCTGGGCTAAGGGCGGCCGAAGTACTAGCATCTGGCCTCGGCAAATCTGGACTCCTCCGAGATGACACCTCGGGGTGGCCCGCCCCGTGAGGCAGAGAGGCTGGTGGGGTTTCACTCTCCATCATCTCCGGAAGGAGATCTCCTAAAGATGAACTCTGTCGAGATAAGCTGCTAGCCGGACTGCAAAGGGACGGATCTTGATTATTGTTCTCGGAGGAGGGAGTAGTAAGCTTTGTGTTTACGATTAACTTACAGCTCGGCTAAGGGCTGGCACGCTTGCGGGCATGGTGCGCTGAGGTCGCCCTTCGGGGCAGGGCCCCCTGGTGAAGTTTTCTTCCCTTGATTGGGCACCTCCATCTCCAAGTCTTCAGAGGCGGCCCTCTTCTTCCCGCGGGGGAGGAGACTGTCGGTGTCAAAACCGGCGGATCTCGGGTAGGGGGTCCCGAACTGTGCGTCTAGGCGGATGGTAACAGGAGACAAGGGACACGATGTTTTTTACCCAGGTTCGGGCCCTCTCGATGGAGGTAAAACCCTACTCCTGCTTGATTAATATTGATGATATGGGTAGTACAAGAGTAGATCTACCACGAGATCCAGGAGGCTAAACCCTAGAAGCTAGCCTATGGTATGATTGTATGTTGTGTATGTTGTCCTACGGACTAAAGCCCTCCGGTTTATAGAGACACCGGAGAGGGCTAGGGTTACACAGAGTCGGTTACAATGGTAGGAGATCTATATGTCTGTATTGCCAAGCTTGCCTTCCACGCCAAGGAAAGTCCCGTCCGGACACGGGACGGAGTCTTCAATCTTGTATCTTCGTAATCTTGGAGTCCGGCGGACATTGATAGTCCGGCTGTCCGGACACCCCCTAGTCCAGGACTCGCTCAATAGCCCCCGAACCAGGCTTCAATGACGATAAGTCCAGCGCGTTTATAGTCTTCGGCGTTGCAAGGCGGGTTCTCCCTTCAAATTCCATGTACCTGCCGAACAATGTCCGGCTTCATCTTGAATACTGTGTTCCTCGGCTTTTACGCCAAATAATGGCCCTCTTCCACGCGTCGCACGAATGCGAAAAGCCAGGGTGTATTTTGCATTTCACCCCCAAATTGTGCGAGTCGCCCGCCTATAAAAGAGGCAAGAATCCAGATCCAAACCACACCACCTTCCTCCCGCGAATACTCCATCGAAGCGCTTTTGACCTAGAAGTCCATTCCACCATGGATCGTCAACACGGCTCTTCTCCACGCGCTCCCAGCCCACCGTCGGGGAATTGGAGGAGGTGCTCTATTTCGCACAACGAGCTCGAGAAGCTCCAAACGGGGTTATTCCTCCCTCCGGCCATTATGATCCCAGTCCGGGCCGGACTGGTTACTTATCAAGGTGGGAGACAGGCGGAGGACACTCCAAGCCCCAATAAGGGGGAGCGAGTATGTTTTGTCCCTTATCTGACAAGGGGACTCGGATTTCCAATACATTCGTTCCTCTGCGAGCTCCTGAAGTTCTACGGACTCCAGCTCCACCACCTTACGCCCACCTCTATCCTGCATATCGCGGGCTACGTAGCACTTTGCGAGCTATTCCTGGGCATTGAGCCCCATTTCGTATTGTGGAAGAGGCTGTTTTGCCTCGTACCCCGTTCTTACCAGGGGTCCATATATCAAGTGGGCGGCGCCGAAATATGGCGCATCGCCGGGACCGGATACCTATCCGGCACTCCCAAGAGGGCGTCCGAAGACTGGCCCTCGGAATGGTTTTATATAGAAGACGCTCCGCTGCCAGACCCCGTTCGGATCGACCTCACGGAGTTTAGTGCTGCTCCCTTGAAGAAACGCCTCAGCTGGCGCCCACGGAGCCCCCGATTGGAGGAAGACAAGAGCGTCCATTACTTGATGGGCCGGATAAGATTAATGGCTCATTCTGGCTTGACCATGATCGGAGTCATGGCGACATGCATCAAGCGAGGGTTACAGCCACTGCAATACAGAGGCCACCCTATGTGGGATTTCAACGGGGAAGACGATGCTACCCGGCACGGCCGAAAAGGGCCGGATTCGACCGAGGATCTGGTGAAGATCCTGTCCAGCCTGTACAAGGGGGAGAAGGAGGACTTCCTTCGAACGAACCCTTTGGATGGGTTCTCCATGATCAACCCCAGAGGATGGGTAAGTGAACTCCTTGAAGGGCCCAGCCCATGCTTTCGAAGTTTAAGCTTCTCACATTATGTCTTCGGCGCAGGGTCTACGCCGGATTGTGGAGGACATGGTAGGTCCTGCTCCGCAACCCGAGGATCCAGAAGGATCCCTGGGTCTGGCCTCCAAAGAGGACCCGGATATCGAGGTGGAGCTGATCGACGGGGTGTATCACCAGCTCAGCATAGACAATGCTTTGGTTGCCATTACGGCGGACTACCCCGGACTATGTCTGGCTTCCCAGGTGACCGCGACCGAAGTCCGGACACCATTATCTCATCCCTGCCTACTTCTGACCTTCGCGAACGATGGTATTTTGTAGGAAGCGCCTTTACGGCGGGAAGCCGAGCCCGCGGCGGCCGACCAACAGAGGTCAGTCCGAACCAGCAGGCGGAAAAGGAGCGCAGTGTGGATGGAAACGTCGCCGCAAAGGTATAGCTCGTATTTGAATTTTTAGTGCAACGTTCCGAGGAAACGTCTAAGAGCCCATGATCTTTGTAGGAGAAAAAGTGCTCCTCGGACTGCGAGCGCAAGAATTGCCAATCCGACCAACACCGGCCAGGCTCCAGCGCCCGGCCTGGAGGGGGAGGCAAGCGCAAGGCGCGAGCCGGATCCTTCTCCAGCGGAGGATACCGACAGACTGTCCGCCACCAAGTCTGAGGTGGAGAGCGCCATGAACCATAGGCGCCGCCGGACAGTATTTCAAGAAGCGTGCTTTTCCCCTGAGGCATTGGATGCTTTTAACGCAGGGGACGCACATCTCCGTGCTGCTCAAAATGGTTTTACCAGAGCTACGGAGCAGTATGTGAAAGACATACGGGTAAGGGAATTTTAATGGTTGTATATACCAGTAGCCCCCGAGACTTAAATTAGTTATGCTAACTGATTTAAGGATCATTACAAATTTCAGGCACTTAACGAGAAGAACGCCCAGCTGTCTCGGGAGCTGCAAGATTGCAAGGCCCAACTTGAGGCCGCACTTGCTGCCGCAGGAGGAGACGGAAAGACTCCTCCTGGTAACACATTTTTATTAATAAATATAAGCGCTGTGCGGCGTGCGCACGCGTCTAATAATGACATTTGCAGGTACCACCGGACAAGATCCAGACAGGCAAGCATTGCTACGCCAGCTAAAGGCCGGCGAGAGTGTGCTGAATAGGGTTCAGCAGGAAAGGAACAAGCTCCAAGATGCCAACGCCAAGCTCGGAGAAGAGCTGAAAGGCGCTCAGGCCGAGCTGTCCGGCTCCGTTAAGGAGAATCAGCGGCTTCGTCGCAGCATTTATAGTAAGTGCTTGAACGAACTCTTTTGAAAAGAAGAGTTTGGTGAGGAAGCATTTTGACATGATATGTCTTGTAGGTATACTCACGGGTCGTCCTGCAGAGGAGATGCCCATATCAATGGGTGATCAACTTCCCGAACTGTTGCAGCTACTCGAACGAGTTCGGCAGGCAATGAGCGGCGTCGTTCAGGCTTTATGGCCAGCCCTCACCCTACCCGAGGGCCTCGGGGAGCTTGCGGAGAAGCTGCAGGGAGTGCGGCAGCGCTTCCGTTTGTGGAAGATTTCGGCATGCCGTCAAGGTGCGAGGGAGGCTTGGGCCATGGTGAAGACACGGTACAAGAGGGCAGATCCCAACCATATGGCCGAAGTTGGACCGGTGGGGCCCAATGGGAAGGAGATCCCTGTGAGTTTAGTGTATAGCCAAGTAGAGTTGGCTGCTAAATTTTCCCAACAGGACTGTAAACTAGACAGCCTATTAGACGGGATTGAGGAGGAATACAATCAATAAATTTGACAATGTATGTTATCCTTTAAAGTGACATGTGAAATGCCTTCTAGCCGGATTGTAGATCGTTTTTCTTTGCCGACCTTTTCGCTTCGACCTCGGGACCCTAGAGTCCGGAGTGTGTCCGAATACCTTTTTGGTTAAGAAACAACCGTGGTATGCATGGAGACCAGGCGTAGGGGTCATTAGTGCTTTATCAGACAAGTGCCCAACTAGTTATGTTATATAACATGGTTAGTAATAAACATCTTCCAGGGAGAATAGTTCCGTTAAGGGTTCCTTTCGCTGGGAGGCATGCCCTAAAGTGCATGTCCGGACTGCAAAGAAAGCAGTAAAACATCTGGGGGCAGATAGATAAATAGGTAAAAAAGTCATCTTTTAAGTCACCGACCGAATATTCCCTTAAGAACGCTAGCTTTCGGCTTCACCCAGTCTGAGGTACACATCCGGCTGACCCGGCAGTAACAATCGCAGAGGTGCTCCCTTTACCTCCTAGCCGAACAATCGGGAACGTAGGGGTAAGCACAGGAGCCAGGCAACCCAGCTTGGCCAAAACTTAAGTCATATCGATGCATATAATGGCGAATAAAAGGTACATGTGGAAGCTTGACACATGTGATGGGTATAAAACCCGTATAATTGAGCTTCTGTAAAAGAAGCCCCCAGGAATAATGAGTGCGGATAGCACATCATGCGTATATTGAGCTTCTGCAGAAGAAGCCCCTAGGAATAATGAGTGCGGATGGCACATCATGTGTATGCAAAGAACGCAAAAATAGGCCCGAAAGGGCTTTTAAATGAGAAGGATAAAAAGAGAAACAAAAGACAGCCGAAGTGTAAAAGTTTGGAGGGGGGAAGGGGACAAACTCTTAGTCCGGCGCTAAGCATAGAATCGTCGAAGGCGGGCTGCGTTCCATGGGTGCGGCTCGAGTCGGTGATCCGACGCATTTCGTAGACGGTACGCTCCGCCGGTCAGTACTTGATCGATGATGAAGGGACCCTCCCATTTGGGCTTGAGCTTGTCCTTTTTCTTGTCTGGCAGGCGTAGAACTAGTTCACCAATGTTGTAAGTCTTGGCCCGTACTTCTCTGCTTTGATATCTTCGGGCCTGCTGCTGATAGAATGCAAAATGAGCCTTCGCGACGTCACGTTCTTCCTCCAATGTGTCCAAGCTGTCCAGCCGATCAAGCTCGGCCTCTCTTTCCTCATACATGCGCACTCGAGGTGAGTCATGAATAATGTCACAGGGCAAGACTGCCTCTGCGCCGTATACCATAAAAAATGGTGTGAATCCGGTAGTACGGTTAGGCGTTGTCCGTAGCCCCCAGAGTACGGAGTCGAGCTCCTCGACACATTGTGTGTCGGATTTAGTGAGTGACCTCACTAGTCTGGGTTTAATGCCGCTCATTATTAGACCATTTGCTCTTTCCACTTGACCGTTGGTTTGAGGGTGATAGACTGACGCATAGTCGAGCTTGATGCCCATATTTTTGCACCATGACTTAACCTCGTCGGCTGTGAAGTTCGTGCCATTGTTGGTGATGATGCTGTGGGGGACTCCGTAACGGTGTACCACCCCTGATATAAAGTCTATCACTGGTCCGGACTCTGCCGTTTTGACCGGTTTGGCCTCTATCCATTTGGTGAATTTATCCACCATGACCAATCGGTATTTTTTCTTGTGGGTTCCCCCTTTAAGGGGTCCAACCATGTCAAGCCCCCAGACCGCGAACGTCCAGGTAATGGGTATGGTTTTGAGGGCGGTGGGTGGCATATGGCTCTGATTAGCAAAGAGCTGACAACCAACGCATCGCTGGACCAAGTCCTGTGCGTCTGCCCGAGCCGTCGGCCAATAAAATCCTGTACGGAATGCCTTTCCTACAAGGGTCCGGGCTGCTGCGTGGTGTCCGCCTAGTCTGGCATGAATTTCAGCCAGGAGGTTTCGCCCTTCTTCTTCGGAGATACACCTTTGAAGGACTCCGGTGGTACTTTTCTTAAAAAGTTCTCCCTCATAGACCTTGTAGGCCTTCGATCGCCGGACTATGCAGTGGGCCTCATTTTGGTCTTCGGGAAGTTCCTGCCTAAGTAAGTAGGCTAGGAAAGGTTCTGTCCACGCGGGAATTACTGCCATTATGACGTGGGCGGAGGGTGTTATGTCGTCTGCCGAATCACCAGTTGGTGCGGTTTTCTCCGGTGTGTAGCTACCAGGCTCCTCTTCCCATAGTACGGATGGCTTGAAGAGCCGTTCCAGGAAGATATTTGGAGGGACAACATCACGTTTCGCACCGATGCGTGCCAGGACGTCGGCCGCTTGGTTATTATCTCGGGCTATGTGATGGAATTCGAGTCCTTCAAACCGAGCTGACATTTTTAGGACAGCGTTGCGATATGCTGCCATTTTCGGATCCTTGGCGTCGAAGTCTCCATTTATTTGGGATATTGCAAGGTTTGAGTCCCCGCACACCTCTAGGCGTTGAATGCCCATGGAGACCGCCATCCGGAGACCATGTAACAGGGCCTCGTATTCGGCTGCATTGTTGTAGTCCGTGTACATTATTTGAAGTACATACTGGACTGTATCTCTAGTGGGGGACGTCAGTACGATGCCAGCCCCCAGTTCGGTCAACATTTTGGCGCCTTCGAAATGCATAGTCCAATTGGAGTATGCGCCATACTCTTTAGGGAGTTCGGCTTCAGTCCATTCGGCGACGAAGTCAGCCAAAACTTGTGACTTTATAGCTCGTCGAGGATTGTAAGTGATGTCGAATGGTGAGAGCTCAATGGCCCATTTTGCTATCCTGCCCATTGCGTCGCGGTTATTTATAATGTCATTGAGTGGTACTTCAGAGGCCACTGTTATCGAGCACTCTTGAAAGTAGTGTCGGAGCTTTCGAGACGCCATGAACACCGCATATGCTATCTTCTGATAGTGCGGGTAACGGGATTTGCAGGGGGTTAACACAGTGGATACATAACACACTGGTTTTTGAAGAGGGAATTTATGCCCTTCTGTCGCTCGTTCGACGACGAGGACTGCGCTTACAACTTGATGTGTTGCTGCGATGTACAACAACATTGGTTTGCCCAGAGTGGGCGCAGCCAGGACCGGATTTGTTGCCAGTATGGCCTTTATTTCTTCGAGTCCGGCAGTGGCAGCATCCGTCCACTCGAAGTGTTTGGTGCGCCTGAGGAGGCGATAGAGGGGCAACGCCTTTTCTCCTAAACGGGAGATAAAGCGGCTTAAGGCTGCCACGCATCCTGTTAATTTTTGTATTTGTTTGAGGTCTTTTGGAATATCCAACTGTGACAGAGCTCGGATTTTCGCCGGATTTGCTTCAATTCCTCAACCGGATACGATGAAGCCCAGCAGCTTTCCGGCTGGTACACCGAAAACGCATTTTTCCGGATTCAGCTTGATGTCATATGCTCTGAGGTTGTCGAATGTGAGCCTCAAATCGTCTACTAAAGTTTCGACGTGTTTTGTTTTGACGACTACGTCGTCTACGTATGCCTCGACTGTTTTGCCGATCTGAGTGGCCAAAGATGTTTGAATCATACGCTGATATGTTGCGCCGGCGTTTTTGAGTCCGAAGGGCATCGTGTTGAAGCAGAATGGACAATATGGAGTGATGAATGTCGTTGCGGCTTGGTCTGCTTCCGCCGTCTTGATTTGATGATAGCCAGAGTATGCATCCAGGAAGCACAACGAATCGTGCCCTGCTGTGGCATCGATAATTTGATCGATGCGGGGGAGAGGGAAGGGATCCTTTGGGCAAGCTTTATTGAGGTCTTTTAAATCGACACAGAGGCGCCAGGATTTATCCTTCTTTGGTACCATCACCAAATTTGCTAGCCAGTCCGGATGTTTGATATCTCTAATGAATCCGGCTTCCAATAGTTTGGCTAGCTCTTCTCCCATTGCCTGTCTTTTGGGCTCGGAAAATCGTCGAAGAGCCTGCTTGACTGGCTTGAATCCTTTTAGGATGTTGAGGCTGTGTTCTGCCAACCTGCGAGGGATTCCGGGCATGTCTGAAGGATGCCAGGCGAAGATATCCCAATTTTCCCGAAGGAATTCGCGCAGTGCGGCGTCTACTTCGGGGTTCAACTGTGCCCCAATGGAGGCCGTCTTTGTTGGGTCCGTTGGATGGACCTGGAATTTTATTATCTCGTCTGCTGGTTTGAAGGAGGTGGACTTGGATATTTTATCGAGTATCACATTGTCCCTGTTCACCATAGAGCGCAGCGCGGTGAGTTCCTCTGCCGCTAAGGCTTCGGATAGTGCCTCGAGGGCTAGTGCGGCTGTCTTATTTTCAGCGCGGAGTGCTATGTCCGGATCACTAGAGAGAGTGATTATTCCGCTGGGCCCAGGCATTTTAAGCTTCATGTACCCGTAATGAGGTATTGCTTGAAAAATTGTGAATGCCTCTCGTCCTAATATGGCGTGATATCCACTGCTGAACGAGGCCACCTGGAACGTGACTTCTTCGGATCTGTAATTGTCCGGAGAGCCGAACACCACATCGAGTGTGATTTTTCCGGTGCAGTGCGCTTCCCGACTAGGGATTATTCCTCTAAAGGTTGTGCTGCTTCGCTCAATACGGCTCCAATCGATTTCCATTTTTCGCAAAGTTTCCTCATAAATGAGGTTTAGTCCGCTGCCGCCGTCCATGAGGACTTTTGTCAGTCGAAAGCCGTCCACTATGGGACTGAGTACCAGTGCGGCTGGGGCTCTGGTTGTTCATAATGTGGGCTCGTCGTTGCCATTGAAGGTAATGGCTGTGTTGCTCCATGGATTTGCTGTTGCTACTTGGTAGACTTCGGCGAGTTCGTGGATTGATCGTTTTTGCATATTATTTGATGCGAAAGTCTCGAAGACTGTTGATACCGTGCTGGTATTGTTGGAGTGGTTTTCCGGAGCTAGAAGCTCTTCGCCACTTTTGGCCACCTGCCGTAATATCCAACATGCTCGAAGGCTATGTGTTGGGACGGCTCCCTCTGTATTATGAAGCTTACAGGGTCCATTGAGCCATCCCTCCAGTACGGTTCCGTTTCCCTGATTGGGTTTTTGTTTTTTCGTTTTTGCATCTGGGGCCTGAGTGTAAGGCGCCCTTTTACTGCGGACTGGGTTTGGGGCCGGATTATCCCAAAATTGATTTTTGGTTTTCCGGAAACTCTCCATCACACAGTACTTTCGTACAATGGACGCCAGATCGGTAAAACGCGTAATTTTGCGACGATCAATGGCGTTTAGTATTCCCTTGTCCGTGCAGTTATTGCGGAAGATTGATATTGCATTTTCCTCTCGGCTGTCCTTTATCCTGTCCATAACCAGGAGGAATCTGGCCCAGTAGTGATGTACTGTTTCTATAGGCTCTTGCCGTATTAGAGATAGATCGCATATGTCTGGGCGGGTGGGTGGAATAAAATCCAGATCCCTGCCCATCTTGAGGCTCAAGGGCCAAGGGGTTTCCGAATTCGGAAGTGTGGCTTGCTGGGGACAATCCAGCGAGTCCGGGGCGATGCATGATTTTAAGTTCGATGCTCGATCGAAGTCCGTCCCTCCGCGGGAATCCGGCATGGAGAGTTCGGGAATCCGGACATGAATTGTTTTCAACACTGGCAAAGAGTTGCCGTATTGCTCTTCCACCACTGCGACGTGGTGGGTGGCCTGGGGAGAGTTAATCTCTCTCAGATCGGTTTTAAGCCCAATCTGGTTGTAGTCCGTAGCGACTGCCAGGGCAGCGATGCGATCCAAGAGCTCGTTAACAGACGAGAGCTCTATTGGATCTAACTGTTCGGCAGCTTTAGGGCTGACGCGAAGATTGCTTTCGACGACTTGAGAAGTCATTGCTGAAGCGGCGGCCGGACAGGCGGTCATGAGAAAACCACCAAGCCGGATAGTTTGGCCGGCGGCCAAGGCCCCTCCGGCGAAAACACCGTCTTTGAAGACGGGTGGAGGCATCCGCTCTATCGGTGACGACACAGAGGAACTCTCAATGAAAGCACCAATGTCGGTGTCAAAACCGGCGGATCTCGGGTAGGGGGTCCTGAACTATGCGTCTAGGCGGATGGTAACAGGAGACAAGGGACACGATGTTTTTTACCCAGGTTTGGGCCCTCTCGATGGAGGTAAAACCCTACTCCTGCTTGATTAATATTGATGATATGGGTAGTACAAGAGTAGATCTACCACGAGATCAAGGAGGCTAAACCCTAGAAGCTAGCCTATGGTATGATTGTATGTTGTGTATGTTGTCCTACGGACTAAAGCCCTCCGGTTTATATAGACACCGGAGAGGGCTAGGGTTACACAGAGTCGGTTACAATGGTAGGAGATCTATATGTCCGTATTGCCAAGCTTGCCTTCCACGCCAAGGAAAGTCCCATCCGGACACGGGACGGAGTCTTCAATCTTGTATCTTCATAGTCTTGGAGTCCGGTGGACATTGATAGTCCGGCTGTCCGGACACCCCCTAGTCCAGGACTCCCTCAAAGACCCTGGATTCCCCTCCCCGACTATCCTCCTTCATGGAGGAAGTAATTCCCCCGGTTTGGATCTGCAATGTGTGAAGTTGTGCTTCTCTGTTCTTCCCTTCGTCTTTCCCGGAGGGCACTTGACTTAGCACACGACTAAGCATCTTGGCTATGGTAGGACTAGGTGAGCCTTCGGGAAGTGGTGCCAGACACCTGATTCTCTCCACCTTGCTGAGCCATTCCTGGCCGCGGATGGTTTTCAGAATAATGGTACGATAAATATAAATGAAGTGTTCAGTTTCTGGGTTACTTACTCGTGTATCTGGGCAGTCGCAGCTCAGGCCCGCATCCTCAGTGGTGTCCGGACACTTTACTTGTGGTCTGAAGAATAACTTACACATCCCTCCGAGTGTCATGCCGAAGAAGTGCAAAATAGTCCGCGGACCTTCCGGATTAAACTCCCACATCCGGATAGGCCGGCGTTTGCATGGCAAGATCCGTCGGACTAGAATTACTTGAATTACGCTGACAAGGCTTATGTCCCTCTCAAGAAGCTCCCGAATGTGGCTCTGCAATGTTGGTACAGCATTGGACCATGACGCCAGTTGAGGTGGAGGGCCCGAACGGAAGTTGGGGGCAGCCACCCACTTTGTGCCTCTAGGAGCCATGACGTAAAACCACCTCCACTGCCATAGATCGGACACCTCCGGGAAGAAGCCCTCTGGCCATGGGGCATCGGCGATCCTGCTTATTACAGCACCTCTGCACTCCGCGTGTCGCCCCTCAATCAACTTCGGCTTCACAGTGAAGGTCTTGAGCCATAAGCCGAAGTGCTGGGGGGACGTGGAGGAAAGCTTCGCACACGACGATGACCGATGAGATGTGAAGGACGGCGTCCGGAGCCATATCATGAAAATATAGCCCGTAATAGAACATGAGCCCCCTCACAAAGGGATCAAGGGTGAAGCCTAAGCCGCAGAGGAAGTGAGAAACAAATACTACGCTCTCGTCGGGCTCGAGAGTAGGGATGACTTGCCCTGGAGCGGGAAGCCTGTGCTTGATGTCGGTTGTCAGATATTTGACCTTCCTAAGCTTTGCAATATCCTCCTCTGTGACAGAGGAGGCCATCCACCGGCCTTGAAGGTTGGATCCGGACATGATTGAAGATCCGAAGTGCTTAAGCTTGGGCTTCGGGTGTTGGAACTCGATATACGAAAAGGCGCAAGTGCGGTAGAAAAGAGGGATAGGCCTCGGCCCTTCTATAAAGGGGGTGAATATCATGCATCCTCAGCATAACCGTTTGGGACTTACCTAAAAACACAGAGTCATGCCAACAGGCGTCGTGGGGTTGCACGCGCCCGTTTTGATGGAGGATCCCGCGATAAGGGGAACACGATCTTTGCTTTGGCAAGGCGTGCCAATGAAACCCGCCTTATCGAGGCAGGCTAAGAAAAACCGGTTCGTGTTCAGCCAGGCCACGGCGTAAGGGCACACCGTAAAGGAAAATTTTGTCAGTAGATCAGATTTGCGAAGTGTTATGCTCTCCACGGTGGTGTGTGGAAATTATCTCACAGAGCCGGACACAATCCTTAATCTGCTTTGGAGTATTCGGAGATGGAACCCGCCTTGCAATGCCGAAGACAATCTACGCACTGGACTCATCGTCATTGAAGCCTGGTTCAGGGGCTACTGAGGCAGTCCTGGATTAGAGGGTATCCGGACAGCCGGACTATATACTTTGGCTGGACAAATGGACCGTGAAGATACAAGACTCAAAACATCGTCCCATGTTCGGGTGGGACTCTCCTTTGCGTGGAAGACAATCTTGGGATCCAGATATTAGATCTCCTTCTTTGCAACCGACTCTGTGTAAACCCTAGCCTCCTTCGGTGTCTATATAAACCGGATGGTTTAGCCTCTACGATCTCGTGGTAGATCAATTCTTTTAATACTCATATCATCAATATCAATCAAGCAGGAAGTAGGGTTTTACCTCCATCGAGAGGGCCCGAACCTAGGTATAACATTGTGTCCCTTGCCTCCTGTTACCATTAGCCTTAGACGCACAGATCGGGACCCCCTACCCGAGATACGCCAGTTTTGACACTGACAGCCTCCTCCGCCACCCTCCAAGTCGTCGCCACTACGGCCATCCTCGACGTGCGTGAAGCACCTAGAAGGATGCGTCGCAGCCTCTAGAGCACGCTGGTGGGCAGAGCGTCGCCGGAGATGCTCTGCAGCCTCGGCAATCACTGGCAGGAGCCACTCCTGCCCGCGGCCGGAGCGGGCGCGAGAGGTTGAAGGCAACCTGGCGCTAGGCCCCGCACGTCAGCGAACCAGTGGGTGGGCCTCGCCCGTTTAAGTGGAAATGGCTTCGGCCAAATCCACTTTCCCTGTGCGTAGGCGTACTTCCGTGAAGCCGCCTTCGACGTCACCCCTATCTCTCGTCCAGTGCGAGTGAGGGAGTCCTGGATTAGGGGGTGTCCGGATAGCCAAACTATCACCTTTGGCTGGACTCCTGGACTATGAAGATACAAGCTTGAAGACTTCGTCCCGTGTCCGGATGGGACTTCCCTTGGCATGGAAGGCAAGCTTGGCGATACGGATATGTAGATCTCCTACCATTGTAACCAACTCTGTGTAACCCTAACCCTCTTCGGTGCCTATATAAACCGGAGGGTTTTAGTCCGTAGGACGAACAACAATCATACCATAGGCTAGCTTCTAGGGTTTAGCCTCTCTGATCTCGTGGTAGATCTAGTCTTGTACTACCCATATCATCAATATTAATCAAGCAGGAGTAGGGTTTTACCTCCATCGAGAGGGCCCGAACCTGGGTAAAAACATCGTGTCCCTTGTCTCCTGTTACCATCCGCCTAGACGCACAGTTCGGGACCCCCCTACCCGAGATCCGCCGATTTTGATACCGACATTGGTGCTTTCATTGAGAGTTCCTCTGTGTCGTCATCTTTAGGCCCGATGGCTCCTCCGATCATCAACAACGATGCGGTCTAGGGTGAGACTTTTCTCCCTGGACAGATCTTCGTATTCGGTAGCTTTGCACTGCGGGCCAATTCACTTGGCCATCTAGAGCAGATTGAAAGCTACACCCCTGGCCATCAGGTCAGATTTGGAAGTTTGAACTATACGGCTGACGTCCGTGGAGACTTGATCTTCGATGGGTTCGAGCCACAGCCAAGCGCGCCGCACTGTCACAATGGGAATGATCTAGCTTTGCCGCCGAACAGTGCCCTGGGGGCCGCACCAGTGTCTGCTCCGACCCTTAGCTCGGAGCTGACTGCGCCGATCAAGGATGGGTGGTTGGATGCTGCCTCGGGGGCTGCGATCTCTACGGCGATTGAGCTGTACACCAACCCTGTCCTTTGCGAAGCTCGTGACTCCAAGGTGCCGGACTCCTCTCCGGACTCCGAACCTTCCGTGCCCCTGCCAATCGAATCCGATTGGGTGCCGATCATGGAGTTCACTGCCGCGGACATCTTTCAGCACTCGCCGTTTGGCGACATCCTGAATTCACTAAAGTCTCTCTCTCTATCGGGAGACCCCTGGTCGGACTATGGTCAGGAAGGTTGGGATGCCGACGACGAAGAAATTCAAAGCCCACCCACCACCCACTTCATAGCCACTGTCGAAAGTTTAAACGACGTGCTCGACTTAGACTTAGAAGACATCGACGGTATGGACGACGATGTAGGAGATAAAAATGAACCAGCACCTATAAGGCACTGGACAGCCACCTCATATTACGATGTATACATGGACACACCTAAAGGAAGCGACAACGAGGAACAACGGGACGCCACGAGGGATCAATCCCTCGAAAAGTAGTCAAAACAGCGACGTAAGCGCCGCTCAAAATCCCGCCTCGACAAAGACAGCAGCCATACAGACCCAGCCATAGAGCAGGGTGAACCGGTGGACGACAAACATGCTATCGAGCAACCGTCCGAACAGGACAACCTGGATAAACAATCCGTCCTCGGCGAAGATAACAGTCCGGACGATCTCACGCCGGGCAAGTTGCTGAAGCAGAAGAACCTCCACAAAAGGCTCGTCGCCACTGCGCGTAGCCTGAAAAAGCAGAAGCGGAAGCTCAAAACAGCGAAAGATGCGCTCAAAATCAGATGGAGCAAAGTACTCAACACCGCAGAGAAATACGGCGATAGTCGCCGAACAAAGAGCTACCCAAAGCGAAAACTACTGCCCGAATTTGATGAGGAGGCCGTAGAGCCCCCGCAGCCAAAGAACAAGGAGACCACCCGGTCGGATAGACGACCCCATGGCAAACATAGAGCGGCAAACGGCGCCGCACACAAGCCGACACACGATCCGCACACGGATTCGCATCAAAAATATGGCCCAGTTAGATCTATCTACGGGCCAAGAAAGCAAGCTCTAGTAAGCAACGCAACACATCAAGTATCCGAATATTACGGTACACCTAAATATAGGGGTGCCGCACACCCCCTATGTTTCACCGATGAGGTTCTGGATTATGAATTTCAAGCGGGATTCAAGCCCGTAAACATAGAGGCATACGACGGAACAACAGACCCTGGAGTCTGGATTGAGGATTACATCCTCCACATACACATGGCTAGAGGAGATGACCTCCACGCCATAAAATACTTACCCCTCAAGCTCAAAGGGCCAGCCCGGCATTGGCTCAAAAGCCTCCCCGAAAACACCATTGGAAGTTGGGAAGAGCTCGAGGATGCTTTTCGGGCAAATTTTCAAGGGACCTATGTCCGACCTCCGGATTCAGACGATTTAAGTCACATAACTCAACAACCCGGAGAGTCAGCCTGAAAATTCTGGAATAGATTTCTTACTAAAAAGAACCAAATAGTCAACTGTCCGGACGCTGAAGCCTTAGCAGCTTTCAAACACAACGTCCGAGACGAATGGCTCGCCAGACACCTCGGCCAAGAAAAGCCAAGAACAATGGCCGCATTAACAAGCCTCATGACCCGCTTTTGCGCGGGAGAGGATAGCTGGCTGCCAAGATGCAGTACCAGCGACCCAAGGACCAGTGTCGGACCAAGGGAAACAGCTCGAAGAGCACGACAGTCAACGCCGGATTCAAAAGCTCACGGCAGAATCATAAAAAACTGCCCCCTTAGGATAACAGGGACGAGCTATCTAACTTAAACAAAATCTTGGACAAGATATGCCAAATCCATAGTACTCCTTGGAAGCCTGCAAACCATACCTGTCGTGGATTTGTCACGGCAGATGTCCTAGTAAAAGGACTTAGTCGTGGAGCCATCGCTATGGGTTAACTTGAAGGGGTTAAAGCGGACACAAAGACACGAGGGTTTATACTAGTTCGGCCCCTTCGATGAAGGTAAAAGCCTACGTCTAGTTGTGATGGAATTGATGTGGTCTCGATGGCTAGGGAGCAAACAAGCTTCGCCTAGGCTCGAGTTGTTGTTGTCTGTCTTTGAACCGCCGCCGGGTCGTCCCCTTATATACAAGGGTGACGCCCGTCGGTCCATAGAGTCCCAACCGGTTCATACTCGTATCCCGGTTGGTATCTCTCTATTCCTAACTTACAATACAAGTTTACATATCAAGCCGGTTTACGGCTACAGGTTCTAAACCGACTACAGGCCTTGGGCCTTCATCTGCTTACACTACTGCTGAAGTTAACCCGGCCCAGGTAGGCCGGTTCACGCCCAGTGGTAATATCCCCAACATTAGGCCACAGATTGATTTGAACTGGTTCATGTCAATCCTTCATAAAAATCTTGTCTTCAACATCTTCTGGTAATTGGTAAACCGCCATGTCGTCATCATCTCTGGTTGCTGTAAACCGGCATGACGTCATCATGAAGTTTATATTTATAACATCCTCTTTTATTAATAGATCTGCGATACCCAGGTCATCAGCTCCACTTCCGAAACTTTGGCTCCTGGATTCGCGCGCCTGACCCATGTCTGTTGCCTTATAAATAGGACCGAAGGGTCATTTCCTTTTCTCCCCTTCGTCTCTTCCTCTTCGTCTTCCTCGCGTCGCCAGCCTCGGAGCTCCACCGCCGCCGTTATCCTCTGCATCGTCTTGGGCCGCTGCATCAACCTGAACGCACCAGAGCACTGCGGTAGCCTTCCACGTCTTCCTCAGTTCTGGTAAACCTTCTGTTCTTCTTAACATAGATCTGTTCTAGGGTTTCCTGTTCTCGCCGTGTTCGTCGCTTGTTCATACTCGTACCCAACCTCCTGGATAAATCTGTGAACCCCTGCTCTGATTAGCAGTAACCTTTTAGCATCCGCCTGTAGTTTCACGCTCAAGTCCATAGATCTCATCTGCATATCTTCCCATTGGTTCACTTCCGTTCTGATTTACCCTTTTGAATATTTTCTGTTTTTCTGAACTTGCTTCAGATCCATTGCTGCAATAAGACCTTGTGAAACCTGTTTCTGCATACTTAGCCATCCGCAACTTCGATTGCTTTCAATGTTTAGATCAGGCGGTTTAACTTATAGAAATCCGGTTTAAATATACTGCCTCCAGTTTAGCATTGTTCATACCAGCACCTTCTTTTATCCAACATATTCTTGAACCGGAATCACCTATTTCTTGTAGATCTCACCATGGCCAAACAAGTATATGAGTGCAACTGGGTTCCTTCTCGTGTCACAGAAACCCAGCTGGATGATTTAGTCTTGATCGGCGCTTTAGACAGCAAAGATACTATCCACTGGAGGGTTCCTGGTAATGAATGTCCTCCCACACCTCAAGAGGGAGAGGTTGTGATCTTTGCAGATCATTTAGCCCGGGGTTTCAAACCGCCCGGTTCTAAATTTTACCGGGATGTGCTAGCCAATTTTCAGCTCCGCCCGCAAGATACTGGCCCCAATTCTGTTACCAACCTATGTCACTTCCAAGTGCTCTGTGAGGTATACCTTCAAGAGGAGCCTTCAGTTGAATTGTTTAGAGACTGCTTCCACTTAAACCGCTGCACAGAATTCACTGATGGCCCCAATACCGAATTGGGCGGTATGGCAATTCAGAAAAGGAAAGAGATCACTTATCCCCATGCCAGACTACACAGTCACCCCAAGGAGTGGCATGCCACATGGTTCTACTGCAAAGATACCTCCCCTGACGATGAAAATCCTTTGCCTGGCTTTCGTCCGGAGCGGCTCAGCAATACACACCCCTTCCCACAAAGGTTAAGTGCCAAGGAGAGGAGCAAATACGCTCCGCAACTGTCCAAGCTTCGCGCCTTCATGGCTAACGGTTTAACAGGAGTAGATCTCGCACGCTGTTGGATATCATGGAGCATATTGCCTCTCAGCCGGTGCTCCGGTTTAATGTGCAAGTATACTGGTAGCGTCGATGATCCGCTCCGACACACCAAAATCCATCTCTCAGATGATGAAGTCACAGATGTTGTGAAGAAAATGTTGAACGAACCGGAACACCTTTGCGCTCAAACCGGCCTGCTCCCTTTCTGTGCTACCAACAAACCGCCAGCTGTAAGATTTTGATTGTACTTTTTACTGAACCTATTATTGCTATCTCTGTCTGACATCAATTGCTGCTTAACCAGGGTGATAATCCATTTTGGAGCAAGAAGCTTCCGCAAGACAAACCGGAGAAAGCAGAACGGTCAACCCGGCCAAAGACCAAGGTTATGAAGAAGCCTGCTAAAAAGAGGAAAACCACTGCTTCATCTGATCCTGCTATTGATGATGATGTGGGTAACTCGGACCTTGAGGTAGAACTCGATTCACTAGGCTTACTTTTTACACGCCTTATTGATGATGATACTTGTCAGGACGACGCTGAAGCCAGCAATGCTGATGTCGCTGAGGTAACTATTCTTTCTTCCGATTCAGATCCTTTGTCTTTGCCAAAATTTCGCCAGGCAAACCGGAAAGTTAAATTTTCTCATCCTCTTGCTTACTTGGATCCCAAATTTCTTATGAAGACTTAGCAACATGAAGCTCGCTGCACAACCCGGCACAGCGGCCAGGTAGTTACCTCCGCCGGTTTACTAAACAGTCCGGTTCGAAAACGCCGCTTCGAGGTCTCCGACCCTTTTATTAATTTATATCCTAAAGCGGGTTTCATCCGTCAACCTCTTAATCCGTCCGACTCCGATTATCAGGTTACTTCTCATTCTTCCTCTGGTGAATCATCGACCACTCAGCTGCCGCCACTGAAAACGGTCCTTGGGTAAGCTAGGCTGAACATATGCTTCTGGTATACTGTGTTATAACTTATGCTGTTCCTTGACTCTTTGTTTCTCTTTCAGGGCTAAACCTAAACCGAGCAAGAAAGCCCGCCTGGACAAAGTGGCTGAGGAAGATGTCGCCCCTGAACAGGATAAAGCACTAGATCTTGAAGCGTTCGTTCATGAGGATATTCCCAATGATCCCCCTTTGCAAGATGATGCTATTCCTGAGGAAAGGCCTATCAATACTTCAGTCCCTGCTGACCCACCTGCCAGCTCCGTCCGGATTGAAAGATCCTGCAGTCCTTCTTAACCTGCTGATAAACCGACCGCGCCAATGCAAACTGGTGAGTCCAAGGATGATGACATTGTAATTACCGGCGTAGGTTGCTTTGAACCAGGGAATCCTGTCGCTTTAGCCAAGAATACAGTGAAAGAAGATTTTTCTGCCATGAACAAAGGCAAATGGGATGTTGAACTGGAAACATATGCTGCTCTGAGTGCCCAAGATCTTCATTCTGGTTACTTGAACCGGCTATATACTAGTCGTGACTGTGAAGCTGGCCTGGTAAAGATGATGAGAGACAAATTTGAGGTAACTTCCTTGTGCTTCTTCTTTCTTTACTTACTGCCACTGTATTAATCCTCCTAGCCCCCAAGGGCCGGTTTGTAACCTTCTTCAAACCGGGACTTGAATATAATCCTCAATACTTTGAAATCCGTCAATATAGCCTCCAAGTGCCGGTTCAACTTAGCATAGTTAAACCGGGACTCCAATAGAGATTCTAACATCAGAACACAACTGAGCAAATAGCCATTAGGCCCCAAGTGCCAAGTTGAATACCTGTATTGAGCTTGGGACTTTGCAATTTAGTAATAGATGAAAATTGAAGGTGCATTAGGCCCCAAGTATAAAGTGTATAACTTGTTATGTGGTTGGTACTCCAAATTCTTGTACCGTTTGTTTAAAGCCAAGCACTGTCTTTATGCAGGCTGAAGTGAGGATCAAAGAGGACCGGATTACTGATCTGCAGCAAACTTTGAAAACCCAGCAAGCTGCAACCGACAAGGCAAGGGAGGAATTAACCAGCGCTTTGAGCATCACAGAACAGATGAAGGAGGGCTTCACGAAGGATCGGGCTGATTGGGCCACTGAGAAGGCCGCTTTGATAAAAAGGGCTGAAAACGCTGAAGCTGCCCTTAAACCGGTGGTAGATGAGCTGACCGCCATAAAGCGGCAAGTACATTCCATGACCGCTGCTATCTTTGGTAAGCTCTTTGTGATTTCTTTGACAACTCTGGCCTGCTTAGAATAGATCCGGTTTGTGACCTCTCATGTCTTGTTGCAGGTACACGCATTGGCCACTTGGGATCAGATGTTCAGAAAAAGTTGAAAGCTGCCTATACTTTAATTGAACATCTATATACCGGAGCGCAGCGGATCATCACCACTGCGTCTCATAACAATCCGACACCCTCTTTAATCCAAGACACTCTTAATAGGTTGTCAATGCTTCCTGCTCGGATTGAAGAGCTGAAGAAATCTGCTGCTCGAACCGGAGCCATTAATGCCTTGATCCGGGCAAAAGCATGGGTGTCGGATTTCGATCCTGTTGAGGCAGCTCAAGGCTATCCCAGCCTGAAGGAAGATGGCTCCAAGTTCAATGAAGATGATTTGAGGGCAATAAACCATGCAGTACGCCCTCTGGCTTGTTAATTGGCTGAAGAGGCAGACTTGTCGCATTATCAAGCCCAGCACAACGATCAGAACAAACGAGTGCCTGCACCAACTCTTGAAGCGGAGAATCTGATTCCTCCAATCCGGAAGCATGCTTACGCTCCTGATATTGAACCGTCTTCTCTGATCCACGAAGAGGCTGTCTTTCAAGCTTTAATGGGAATCGACTGGACCACTGTTGATTTCCAGCCGATGGATAGAGATGAGGAAGCTGAAGTGGCGCAGGACGATGAGCAGGCTTGAACCGGCAGCCGGTTTAAACAGCTACTTTACTATGATCCGCCAGAAGAACAATGATCTTATTTGGGCACCGCGTTGCCTTGTAATAGAATAGCCAATACTTCCACTTTAAATATGCCTTCGTGCATAAGTATTGATGCTTTTGCTTGAAATCCTCAATTTATATTTCCTGCAATCAGAAAATCTTGAACTGCGGTGGCGGTTATACCGCCAGCTGGTTTATGACCTTGATATATATATCATCAATGTATTTAAAACATATAACCAAACAGGCGATACAAAATACCTGCCATCGCTGGGCATGAAGTTGGCTTAGCCAGGCTTGAAGCGGAGGTTTTATAAACCATTACCGTCAAAGGGGAGAAAACAGCTCCCATGTAAACCGTGCTGGGTCATTATGAGCCCCCCTGTTACTCCATGATGTTAACAGGAAAGGTAAACCGGGCATATTTCTCCGGATTAAAAATGAACCGAGTCCGTCAGCTGAACCGGTAAAAACGTGTTGTTGGTTTAAAGGAAATACAAAAAAATTTAAGAAATAGCCATAAAAGAAATATGGAAGCAAAGGCAATGAGAAAAACCATTTGCAAAAAACATGCTTTACTGAGCTGATCAGATGGTGTTACCACGGTCAGACAGGACCAAGCCCCCAATAGGAGTGACAATGGTTCAAGTCAGCCAGGTCCCCGAATGAAACCGTGGCATATATGCCAATCAAAAGGCGTGGCAATGGTTCGGGTTCGACCAAGCCCCCAAGTGATTTTGTGGCCTTAGGCTGATCAAGAGGCGTGACTGGTTCAGACTTGACCATGTCCCCAAGTGATCTGGTGGCTTTCGCCTATCAAAAGGTGTCGCGTTGGTTCGGACATGACCAAGGCCCCAAGTGATATGAAAAGCAAATTTCAAGGGGTAAACCGGAGGCCGCTTTAAAACAGAACCACTCCATGTAACCACACATGATATGAAAGGACAGAGACCCCGCTTTAGCTGAGGCTCCGGTTTTATTATATCAAAGATAATATATAACTGTCATAATATGTACATAAATAGAGCCGATGGCTCAAGTGTAGTAAGGCCGAAGATGAGCTATGTTCCATGGCCTGTTGGTCTCCTCCTCTGATGTGCGTGAGTCTTTATGCTCTCGAATATCGATTAGATAGTATGACCCATTGTGCAGATTCTTGCTGACCACGAAAGGTCCCTCCCAAGGTGGGGATAACTTGTGCATATCCGTCTGGTCTTGGATGAGTCAAAGCACCAGATCTCCTTCTTGAAAAACTCTGGTTCTGACCCGGCGACTGTGGTAGCGACGAAGATCTTGTTGATAAATCGCCGAGCGGGCACCGCTATGTCGCGCTCCTCGTCTAATAGGTCCAAAGCATCTTGCCATGCCGTCTCATTATCCGCTTCAACATAAGCCGCCACACAAGGCGAATCGTGCCGGATATCACTAGGGAGAACCGCCTCCGCTCCGTAGACCATAAAAACGGCGTGTATCCTGTAGATCGGTTGGGCGTAGTATTGATACTCCATAGCACAGATGGTAGCTCTTCAACCCAACATCCCGGTGTTCTTTGCAAAGGAACCACAAGCCGGGGTTTGATGCCTCGCAAGATCTCTTGATTAGCTCGTTGTGCCTGCCCATTGGACTGGGGGTGAGCCACTGATGATACATCAAGTCGGATGTGCTCACGTTCACAGAATTCCCTCATAGCACCCTTGGATAAAGTGGTACCGTTGTCCGTAATGATACTGTGTGGAAAGCCAAACCGGAAAATCACCTTTTTAATGAACTGCACCACTGTAGCTGCATCACACTTGTTGACAGGCTCCGCTTCAACCAACTTGGTAAACTTGTCAACTGCCACCAAAAGGTGGGTTTTCTTATCCTTGGATCTTTTAAAAGGTCCGACCATATCCAGCCCCCATGTTGCAAACGGCCAAGTAATTGGAATCATCCTCAATTCTTGAGCCGGTACATGAGCACGCCTTGAAAATTTCTGACAGCCATCACACCATTTAACCAAGTCCTCCGCATCAGCATGAGCTGTCAACCAGTAGAACCCGTGACGAAACGCTTTTGCCACCAAAGACTTTGAACTGGCGTGGTGACCACAATCCCCATCGTGGATTTCACGTAAGATTTCACAGCCTTCCTCAGGAGAGACGCAGCGTTTAAACGCCCCTGACAAACTGCAATGATGCAATTCGCCATTGATAATGGTCATAGACTTGGATCGCCGTACTATCTGCCTGGCTAGAGTTTCATCCTCTGGCAACACTCCCCGGTTCATATACGCAAGAGAAGGAACTGTCCAATCCGGTATAACATGCAGGGTTGCAACCAATTGAGCCTCCGGATCAGGAATAGCCAAATCCGCTTCACCCGGGAGCTTGACTGACGGGTTGTGCAACACATCAAGAAAGACATTAGGCAGGACCGGCTTACGCTGAGAGCCCAACCGGCTTAAAGCGTCCGCCGCTTCATTCTTTCGGCGGTCCACGTGATCCACCTGATAACCCTTGAAGTGACCCGCAATGTTATCCACCTCACGACGATATGCAGCCATAAGTGGGTCTTTAGAATCCCAAGTGCCAGACACTTGTTCAGCCACAAGGTCCGAGTCACCGAAGCACTTAACCAGACTTAGGTTCATCTCCTTAGCCATCCAGAGACCATGGAGCAAGGCTTCATACTCAGTTGCATTATTAGTACAAGGGAACATTAAGCGGAGAACATAACAAAACTTATCACCTCGTGGGGAAGTTAATACGACTCCAGCCCCCGAGCCATCCAATTGCCTGGATCCGTCAAAATGGATAGTCCAATATGTGTGATCCGGCTTCTCCTCTGGTGCTTGCAACTTAGTCCAATCATTGATGAAATCCACGAGTGCTTGAGACTTCACCGCCGTCTGAGGTACGTATTTTAATCCGTGCGGCCCAAGTTCTATGGCCCACTTGGCAATCCGGCCAGTCGCCTCCCGGTTCTGTATGATATCTCCCAAGGGAGCTGAACTGACCACCGTGATGGGGTGCCCTTGGAAATACTGCTTCAACTTCCGGCTTGCCATGAAAACCCCATATACCAGCTTCTGCCAATGCGGATATCTTTGCTTGGATTCAATAAGCACCTCGCTGATATAGTAAACCGGCCGCTGAACCGGATATTCCTTGCCCGCCTCCTTGCGTTCTACCACAATAGCCACGCTAACCGCGCGAGCATTGGCCGCTACATATAGTAATAACGGCTCCTTGTCGACCGGAGCTGCAAGAACGGGCGGATTGGCTAATTGCCGCTTCAAGTCCTCCAACGCTTCATCAGCAGCCGGACTCCAGATGAATTGGTCTGTCTTTCTCAGCATCTGGTATAAAGGGATGGCCTTCTCTCCGAGGTGGCTGATGAACCGGCTCAGCACGGCAATCCGGCCTGCCAAATGCTGAACATCGTTGATACACTTTGGTTTAGCCAGGGAGGTGATAGCCGTAATCTTCTCCGAATTAGCCTCAATTCCTCTGTTGGACACAAGAAAACCCAGTAACTTGCCTGCTCGAACACCAAAGACACATTTGGCCGGGTTAAGCATCATCTTGTAAGCCCGCAAGTTGTCAAAGGTTTCCTTCAAATCATCAACCAGCGTCTCCTTCTGCCTTGATTTAACTACAATATCGTCCACATAGGCGTGCACATTACGGCCGATCTGTTTGTGCAGGCAGTTCTGTACACATCGTTGATAAGTGGCTTGGGCGCTCTGGAGCCCAAAAGGCATAGATACATAGCAGAAGGATCCAAAGGGGGTAATAAACGCCGTCTTCTCCTGGTCCTTAACTGCCATTTTGATCTGATGATACCCAGAGTATGCATCCAAAAAACTCAAACGCTCACAACCCGCCGTGGCATCAATAATCTGGTCAATGCGAGGGAGGGCAAAAGGATCCGCTGGACAAGCCTTGTTAAGATCCGTGTCATCCACACACATACGCTAAGTGTCGTTTTTCTTTAGAACCAGCAGCGGATTAGCAAGCCACTCTGGATGGAACACTTCAATGATAAAGCCAGCCGCTAAGAGCCTGGCCACTTCCTCTCCAATGGCTTTGCGCCTTTCTTCATTAAACCGGCGGAGAAATTGCTTTACCGGTTTATACTTAGGATCAACATTAAGAGTGTCCTCAGCGAGTTCCCTCGGTACACCTGGCATGTCAGAAGGCTTCCATGCAAAAATGTCCCGATTCTCACGGATGAACTCGATGAGGCGCTTTCCTATTTAGGGTCCATGTTGGCACTGATAGTGAACTGCTTGGACGAATCACCGGGCACGAAGTCAACAAGCTTGGTCTCAGCCGCCGATTTGAACTTCAGATCTGAATCATGCTCCGTGGTCGGTTTCTTCAAAGGGGTCATGTCCGCCGGATCAACATTGTCCCTATAATATTTCAACTCCTCCGTGGCACAAACCGACTCTGCATAGGCCGCATCACCTTCCTCACATTCCAAAGCAATCTTACGGCTCCCATGAACCGTTATTGTCCCTTTGTAACCTGGCATCTTGAGCTGCAAATAGATATAACAAGGCCATGCCATGAATTTGGCATAAGCCGGCCGCCCGAACAAGGCGTGATACGGACTCTGGATTTTCACCACCTCGAAGGTTAGTGTTTCGGATCGGGAATCATGCTCGTCCCCAAAAGCCACCTCCAGGGCTATCTTACCAACAGGATATGCTGATTTGCCAGGCACCACACCATGGAACACCGTATTAGACGGTCTGAGATCTTTGTCTGTTAGCCCCATGCGGCGGAATGTCTCATAGTACAGGATGTTAATACTGCTCCCTCCATCCATGAGCACCTTGGTGAACTTATAACCTCCCACCTGAGGGTCTACAACTAATGCCAACTGGCCCGGATTGTCAACCCAGGGTGGGTGGTCCTCCCTGCTCCACACGATAGGCTGCTCCGACCAGCATAAGTAACGTGGTACGGCCGGTTAAACAGAGTTCACCGCTCGCTTGTGGAGTTTCCGGTCGCGCTTATCCAAGCTAGTTGTGAAAACGTGATACTGCCCATTGTTCAACTGTTTTGGTGGGCTCTGATAACCCGACTGCTGCTGCTGCTGCTGTTGGTTGTAACCCCCTTGACCGCTCTGATTATTCTGGTTGTTGTGACCGCCCTGATTGAAACCTGAACCGGAAGCTCCATCGTGACCCGGCCCATGGAAACCGGATCCTGAGCCACCACCTGACCCACGGTCATACCGGAAGGCATTAGAGTTCTTAAACTCCTGCATAATGTAACAATCCTTCCAAAGGTGGTTAGCCGGCGCCTCCTTCGTCCCGTGCTTTCGAGAAGGCTAATTCAACAAATAGTTTAAGCGATCCAGGTTAGGATTTGGAGCCCCATTACGATTCGCCGCTTTACCTCTGCGCTGTTGACCCTTGTCCTGCGCATTAGTGTTAGCCACAAAGTCCATGCTGCCATCCGCTTTATGCTTGCCTCCGTTTCCGTGGCCCGCCGGTTTGTACTGATGCCCCTTGGAGTTGCTATTCTTCTTTCCCTTCCCTGCTTCATCATCGTCGGTCTCGGGATCCTTGGTACTATCAGAATCAGCATACTTCACCAAATCGGCCATGAGAGTTCCCATGTCATTACAGAACCACTTCATACGCCCCAATTTCAACTTTAAAGGCATAAACCGGCAATTTCCCTCCAGGGTTAAGATCGCAGAGTCAGCATTGATCCTGTCAGACGAGTGCAAGACTTCCGAAACACGGCGTACCCAATGGGTTGTTGACTCTCTGTCCTCCTGAACACAAGCCGCCAGGTCTACAATGGACTTGGGCTGCTTACACGTATCTTTGAAATTCTGGATAAACCGGGCCCGCAACTGGGCCCATGAACTGATAGAATTAGGCGGCAGGCTCTTCAACCAAGTACGGGCCGTGCCTTCAAGCATCATGGTGAAGTACTTTGCACACGCGGTCTCATCCACATCCAGCATCTCCATGGCCATCTCATAACTCTCTATCCACTCTTCTGGAGATAAATCAGCGATGTAATTCGGCACCTTGCACAGACCCTTGAAATCTTTGGGCAGGCGTACATTGCGTAAAGCGGGGACTAAACAGGGTACTCCCATAGCAGATGCAACCCCTGGCCCGGCAGAGGTGGTAGGACGAACCGGTGTAAGCTGACCCGCCTCGTTCTGTGCTGCTAACTCAGCCTCCCTTCGTGCCCGGGCCCGGTCTACTACCTCCTGAGCATCACGAACAGCACCTGCCGGGTTATTTCCACGGGCCGCTTCACGGCCTCGCGCATTGCTCGATATGGCCGGTTCATCCAGGCACCTGCTATAGCTCCGGCTTGGACGAGGTGTGGAGTGAATCCGATCGTGGCTGTATGAATATGCCTCCTGTTGAATCAAAGCGGTCCGGAGAAGTTCCTTAACCCGGTGCGTCTCTATTGCTTGCAGAGAGTCTCCTTCCACCGGGATAGCTTCTAATCGCGCAGCAGCTGCAACAAGGTTGTCCATAGGATTAGAATAATGACCCGGAGGTGTCTGAACCGGTGGAGGAATCACAATGTTCTGTCGAGGAGGTTCCATTGGGCGGGGTTGGACCGTCGCTCCTGGCCCTGGTGCCTCGACCCGGTTTACCTCCTGGTGCCCCGGCGGATTGCTGGTTCCGGCTCCCGGAGTGTGAAAGAGATTTCGAGGGTCAAACCCTAACGGCAGGCGTGATCTGTGCTTCCGCTTCAAAACCTCCTGTGACGCGTTCTGGTCGAGCATGAGCTTATAGGCCTGGGCGTCCAAAGCGGCCCGCTCTGCGGCCATCCTGTCCTTCTCTGCTGCCAGGTCGGCTTTGGCCTGCACGATCTGCTCTCTCACCTTTGCAACCTCCGCATCATGGGCCTCCTGATCCGCCGGATTGGCCTCTGCCATGAGTACCGCTAGTGCGTCAAACAGGTCAGACAGAACTTGAACCGGTGGGCGCACAGGGCCTCCTGCCCCTGCTGCCACTGCTGCTGCTGACCCGGAGAGCATTGCTGCTGCGGTCGAAGAGTGATTTGCCGCCTGCGTACCAGCCATGAATATTCCAACCCGGTTGATCTGATCTGGGGTGTCCGGAATACTGTCGCCATCGGAACAGCCCCTAATCTAGTCGTCTTGCAACTGGTACAATGATTCAGTCTCTCCGGTTGAGGACTCGTCGCCGGAATAGACGACAGTCTCGCTACCGTATTCTGACTCATCCTCAGGCTCTCCTCCGTGGATGACTCCGATGAAGGCACGCTTCGCGGCCGGTTTAACCTGGGTAGGTCTCGCACGCTAAGCCGTCTCGACGGGGTCGGTGCAGATGTCCGGCTCAGGACCAGGCTCACCAATCTTGACAATGAAAACGTGTATGCCACCAAAGGGGACCCGGTACCCGTACTCAATTGAATCGGCTTCGGGACCCCATCCTGCATCGTCGATGTAGATCTTGCCACGACGACTCTTGGTCATCCGGCCCACAGCATAGCCTTCGAGTCCTTTGAGCTTGCCCTCCAAGATCATCAAACATCGTGCGATAGCCCCACGGTGGGCGCCAACTGTCGTGGATTTGTCATGGCAGATGTCCTAGTGAAAGGACCTAGTCGTGGAGCCATCGCTACGGGTTAACTTGAAGGGGTTAAAGCGGACACAAAGACACGAGGGTTTATACTAGTTCGGCCCCTTCGATGAAGGTAAAAGCCTACGTCTAGTTGTGATGGAATTGATGTGGTCTCGATGGCTAGGGAGCAAACAAGCTTCGCCTAGGCTCGAGTTGTTGTTGTCTGTCTTTGAACCGCCGTCGGGTCGTCCCCTTATATACACGGGTGACGCCCGTCGGTCCATAGAGTCCCAACCGGTTCATACTCGTATCCCGGTTGGTATCTCTCTATGCCTAACTTAAAATACAAGTTTACATATCAAGCCGGTTTACGGCTACAGGTTCTAAACTGACTACAGGCCTTGGGCCTTCATCTGCTTACACTACTGCTGAAGTTAACCCGGCCCAGGTAGGCCGGTTCACGCCCAGTGGTAATATCCCCAACAATACCCACAGAGGTTGTTGGGTCTTCAAGCAGTCCGGCAAACTCAACGCCGAACACAAGCGGCTCGACACACCAAGCGAGGATGATGACGAACCCCACAAGCAGAGCATTGGAAAACAAAAGAATTTCCCACAAGAAGTCAAAATAGTAAACTCACTTCACGTGACAAAAGGGAAAAACAGAGTGGCGCCCATAGAGATACGCGCCATACGACCTATCCCAGAGGAGTCCCGCCACTGGTTGTTAAAACCAATCACCTTCGACCATCAGTATTACTCTAGAAGTATCCGGAATGCAGGATGGACTGCCTTGATATTAGATCCGACAATCGACGGACTTCAATTTACACAAGTCCTAATGGACGGCGGCAGTGATCTAAACCTGCTATATCAGGACACAATCCGCAAAATGGGGATAGACCCAACCAAAATTCGCCATAGCAACACTTCCTTTCAAGGGGTAATGCCAGGCCCATATGCCCATTGTACGGGCTCTCTACTGCTAGAAGTTGTGTCGGCTCACCCGACAACTTCCGCCGCGAAAAGTTAACCTTCCACCTCGCCCCATTTACAAGTAGCTACCAAGCACTACTGGGACGCGAAGATTTCGCCCGCTTTAACGCAATACCGCATTATGCATCCCTTACACTTAAAATGCCCGGTCCGCGAGGCATCATCTCCTTAAAGAGAAATATCAAGTGTTCCTCGAGCGCGGAAGATTGTGTGACTACCTTGACAGCCACACACTAAACCGGCTCCACTAATCAAAGCACCTAAACAGGTCGTTCAGACCCCGGACACGGCTAGACGAGTCCGGCGTAAACATACAAGGGCTTACTAGCCGCATACCCCCGCACAAGGGGATCCGCGCATGTACAACAAGAGACAATAAAGCTCAATTTTATTCATTTTTTGAATCGTACTTTGTTTATTTAATATAACGTACATTTTCGCACGATCTTTTTCAACTAAGTTCCTCTCTTTTACAGATGAACACCGTGCTACACCCGTCCAGGATACGGCACAACGGAGACACAGGCGCAGACGTGCAGTAGGGACCCGTTGCAAGGATTCTTTTCAGATTAAGACCCTGCGTAAACCTTTTTTATTGTCTCTTGTTGATACACATCCCCCGGTTTTTTGCTATAACCGACGAGGAGGCTGGCATTTTGGCATGGGCCACGTCAGAATTTCGCGCGTACCTGGACACTAGTGGCTTATTACAAAGGGCATTGTTCGGCCCGTTTTCATAAAGACCGAATACCTTAGGGAGTGTTCGGCGTCTCGAGTTAGGCCTTATATGCATCAGCTCCGAATCATGTCTTTGGTCAAATGTTGGGTTTGCCCGGCTCCTGTGTTTTGCTGCCTTACGTTCCGCTCTATCGGCTAACGCGGCACCAGGAGAACTACTGCGATTGTGCCCCGGTTCGTCCAGGCGAGCACCTCAGTAGAGAAAGCCGAAAACTGACTGTCATGATATAGCGTGAGACTAGTCAACCACTCGATGACCCGTCGGAATCTTTAGAATTCCTCCGCATTAACGAAGGGGCGTTTCCCGGTCAGGCACATACGCGCCCCGAATTCGGCCGAGCGCGGTGCCCCTAGGGGCTATATAGTAGCCCCACTGTCAAACGCCTATGGCTAAGTGAAAGTGATAAAGCATTATAGTCCGGTTGCCTAGTTTGCCGCGCTATCACCTCCTTTATAGGACCAAGACGTTGGATCAAGTGTGAAAATGCGCCTTTTGCAAACACCCTCGCATTATATGCATGGGGGCTGAAGCCGAAGACTGCCATCTTTCAGGTTATATACACATATACATTAACGGCCGCACAGGAGGTATTTTAATTATTAAAAGGCACAAGTATAAAAAGCTTTTATATATTCCATCGAAACATTGTTTCACAATAATACATGTTATTCGAACATAATATCCTTCGAGCACTGCGTCTCTATTAAACGAGCGCCCTGCAGAACTTCCTGAAAATAGTGCTCGACAGGTACTCGGCTTCCGTCCGAATCTTGGGATGCAACATCGGTGGCCTTCATCTCCGCCCAGTATGTCTTGACACGGGCAAGAGCCATCCGCGCACCCTCTATGCATGCTGACCTCCTCATTGCATTGAGATGCGGCACCGCACCAAGGAACTGCTGCACCAAGCCAAAATAACTCTTCGGCTCAAGCCTTTTCGGCCACAAAAGACTCACGACATCCTTCATGGCAAGTCCAGATAACCTATTCAGCTCCGCCCATTCGGCCAAGTGATCAGTTAATGGAAGTGGGCGCTCTGGATTATGGAACTGCGACCAAAAAAGATTTTCCATTTCGTGATCCTTTTGATCTTGGAAGTGTTCGGCCGCATCAGCGGCACTTGCCGCCAAGTCCAGATAAGCATCCTCGGCACTCCACAACCGGTCCAACTGAGCATATTTAGGATCCACGAACTTCCTCCGCAGAAGAAAGGGCTTTCCACCTGCGATATCTCCGGCCTGACGCAGCTCCTCCTTCATAGCTCTCATCGCAGAGCGAGCATCCTTGGCCTCGGTAGTGGCCTTCTTTAGGTCCTATTGCACCGCTCGATCTTCTTTTTCAAGAAGCTTGCAACGGTTGGCAGCATCCTTCAACTTCACGGCCATCTCGGCCATTTCCTTCTTGCTTCGGCAGTGAGCAGCCTATTCGGCTTTTAGCTCTTCGGCCGCCTTTAAGGCAGCCGCATCACTCTTTCTGGCCTTCTCCTTGGCTCGGGCGAGCTCCACCCGAAGGTTCTCGATGGCAGCGGCACCATCTGCATCAGGCATACATGTTGTAAGGCACGGGCATCAAGCTTGCTTACCAGGTGTCCGCGGAGAAATTGCATACCTTGTGACTCGTCAAGTCGCTTATTGACAAGCGCGTTGTCGGCATCCGCCACGTCAAGTTGCCGCTTTAGTACGGCAAAGTAATCAGTCCGGCTAGCCACCGGACACTTCGCCACCTACATAGGACGGGCGACATATTATACCTGGGATTATGATCCTCAGCGCGCTGTCATTTTTGACAACGCACCGAGCCTCAGGGGCTACTATCTACACAGGGCACATTTTATATGCGAAACTGTCAGAAGGTACATCATTTTGCGTACCTCAAAACCTGTCAGTAAACTTCTGACGGCTTCGTGCAATCCGCTCTCAGCGGATGAAATCCTTTCAATCACCGTACCCATTAACGCACGGTGATCTTCTGAGATAGACGCTCGCCCAAGCAGATCCTTCAGCTCCTCCGACCATACACCAGGTGGTGCCGGACTTGTCCGATGGCCTTTTTTGAAGGCCGGACGCGGAGGGCTTTGGGGGGACATACGACTACCATCCAGCCCCGCCGGACTCGGAGAAACCCTCGACGACGACACCTCAGGGTCGGCCGCCTCGCAAGACGGTACGGCAGGGGGAGGCGTTTTGGTCTCCATCATCTCCGGACGAAGATCCCCTGAAGATGAGCTCTACTGCGAAGGGCTGAGATCCGAACTACAAGGTAAAATTTCGGTTATCTTCATCAAAAATAGGGCAGGGATATCCTTTATTTTAAAAAACTCCCCTTTTTACTTACGGCTCAGTGGAGGTCTGATCCCCTTGGGGGCATAATGCGGCCGAGGTGTCTCTCGGCGCAGGACCCTCTGACAAAGATTTCTTCCTCCGCTTTGAGACCATGGTCTCTGGGTCTTCAGAGGCGGTCCTCTTCTTCCCTTGTATGGAGGGATTCTCGATCCCTCCTTTCTTGACAGCCTCCTTCGCGGAGGCGGTAGCTTCCTTGTTCCCCCCTTCACCTTCTTCCGAATGTGCAACCTCCAGCATCTTGGTTAACACGGGATCCGGCGTGGTCTCAGGGAGGGGGGCCGGGCACCTGATTAACTTTGCTTTCGCTATCCATTCCTGTTCAAGGGACAGCTCTTTTAAAGGGCAAGTTTGTGATAAATATGGCATAGCGTGTTCGGGTACAGGGCTACTTACTTGAGTATCCGGGCGATTGCAGCTCAGACCAGCGTCCTCGGTCAAGTCCGGACACACTTGTGATCCAAAGAAAAGCTTGTACATCTCCACGTGCGTCGCACCCATAAAATGTTGGAGAGCTCATGGTCCCTCCGGGTTAAATTTCCACAGGCGGAGGGGGCGATGTTTGCAGGGCAGGGTGCGACGAATCAGCATGACCTGCGCTACTACGACTAGAGTGATCTCTCTCTAGGAGGTCTTGAATGCGGCCCTACAACAAGGGCACGTCCTTGGACGGCCCCCAGTCAAGTCCTTTATTGACCCATGACGCCAGCCGCGGTGGAGGACCTGAGCGAAAGGCAGGTGGCGCCACCCATTTGATGCCCCTGGGAGCTATGATATAAAACCACTCTTATTGCCATAGGCTGAGCTCCTCTTGAAAAGAGCCCTTGGGCCATGGAGCATCGGCATTCTTGCTTATAACAGCCCCTCCGCACTCTGCCCGCTGCCCCTTGATCATCTTCGGCTCCACTTTGAAGGTCTTGAGCCACAATCCGAAGTGAGGGGTAATGCGGAGGAAGGCTTCGCATACGACAATGAACGATGAGATGTGGAGGATGGACTCCGGATCCAAGTCATGAAATTCCAACCCATAGTAAAACATGAGCCCTCTCACGAAGGGGTCCGTCGGGAAGCCTAGCCCCCGAAGGAAGTGAGATGCGAACACCACGCTTTCGCCAGGCTTGGGAGTGGGAATAACCTGCCCTTGGGCAGGCAGCCTATGCGAAATTTCGCCGGTTAGATACCTGGCATCTCTTAGCTTTAGCACGTCTTCTAATGTAACGGAGGAAGGCATCCATCGGCCTTGCAGGTCGGAGCCAGACATCATCGAAGGTCCGAAGTGCCTGAATCTGGCGCTTTGGGTGTTGGAACTCGAGGCGAGGGGCGAATTCGATTAAGATTGAAAGAAAGGAGTGGAGCCTTGGTCTCTTTATAAAGAGGTTGAATACCAAGAGCCTTCCCCGTGACCGTTCGGGACTCGCCTTCGATAGAGGAGACGTGCCAACGGGCACGACTGGGTTACCCGCGCCCGTATTAATGTGAATCCCGGAATAAGGGGACACGATCTCTGCTTTGACAAGACGTGCCAAGGAAACCGCCTCGCTAAACGCGCTGAGGTGGGGCAGTAAAAACAATTCGAATAAAGGCTTGGTCGTGGTGTGATGTCACGCCACGGAATACGTCAGGAGATTGAATTTGTGTAAATATTATTCTCTCTATGGTGGTATGTGGAACTTATTTTGCAGAGCCGGACACTATCCTTGTGTTCAAAATCTTCTATGAAGTATTCGGAGGAGGAACCCGCCTTGCAATGCCGAAGACAATATGCGCGCCGGACTCGTCGTCATTGAAGCCTGGTTCAGGGGCTACTGAGGGAGTCCTGGATTAGGGGGTGTCCGGATAGCCGAACTATCACCTTTGGCCGGACTCCTGGACTATGAAGATACAAGATTGAAGACTTCGTCCTGTGTCCATATGGGACTTTCCTTGGCGTGGAAGGCAAGCTTGGCGATACGGATATGTAGATCTCCTACCATTGTAACCGACTCTGTGTCACCCTAACCCTCTTCGGTGCCTATATAAACCGGAGGGTTTTAGTCCATAGGACGAACAACAATCATACCATAGGCTAGCTTCTAGGGTTTAGCCTCTCTGATCTCGTGGTAGATCTACTCTTGTACTACCCATATCATCAATATTAATCAAGCAGGAGTAGGGTTTTACCTCCATCGAGAGGGCCCGAACCTGGGAAAAAACATCATGTCCCTTGTCTCCTATTACCATCCGCCTAGACGCACAGTTCGGGACCCCCTACCCTAGATCCGCCGGTTTTGACACCGACAGCGAGTTTTAGGTATAACCTAAACCTTTTCTTTTTCTTTTCCAGTAAGCTTCAAAAATCCATAAACAATTCAAATAGACTCCAAATTCGATGATTCAAATCTCTAGTAGCTCATAAAATCATGATCTATCTCATGGAGAAATTTGCACATTTTTCTAGAAACTTTTTCTTCACAAACATTTATCAAATCTTGTTTTTCCATTTCTGTGATAAACTTTAAAAAATCACAGAGAGCCCATAATTGATCCAAATCCATCGATTCAAATTCCTAGATGCTTATATGTTCATAACTTAGTTTTTGAACATTTTTACTAATACTTTCTGTGCCACCTCAAATAATGGTCTATTTCTTCATGTATAGCCAACTTTGCTAATTCATAGGAAAATCATTTGAACTACAGATTCAGTGAAACCAACTCCTAGGTGCTTATAAAATCATTCCTTGTGAAATGGGTGCCTTTTCTCAATTTTCAAAATAATTCTTCTGTACACTTCTTGCAAATCCACAAACCCCTTGATTCCATCATATTGAAATGTTCACAAATATCCATTGGTCAAATCCCAATGAAACCACCTTGGTCATTTCTCATATGACCAAAGGTATCCTAGAAAAGTCAAATTCATATTTTTAGAGCACTTATATTTTTGCCTTGTTGCGTTGCTTATTGTGATTGTTTCCGACGTTAGTTGACAAAGTAGACGGAGTACTTGGAGAAGGACCCAAAGACTTGAAGACTCTGATGAACCAGGCAAGCAGCCCTTTGACCATGATGAACCCTTTTTATCATACTAGCATTTCTTTCCGTGATTGTTGAATGCATGATATCTTGAACGTTAGGTTTGCCTTCGTTGCATACCCCGTTTATACTTGAATTGTTCATGACTCTATCCTTGCTTAGAGTTGTGTTGGTGGGTTGTAGAAATATGCTATAGTTGTTGGCTGAGCAAAATGGGTCAGGGTTATGCATGCTAAGGAACAAGTGTGGTTTTACATACTTGCAAATAGCCCTAGCGGGTGCTAGTAATGCCCCTGGGAGATGATGATGAATTAGGTCACTATTTGGTGGAGAGGTAGTGTACCGAGGCTTGATGAAAGTGTTGTTTATAGAGACGGATTAGATTTAAGATTTGTTGACCGTCCCAACCCTACATGCGCAACCAATCTACCCTTATATGGGAAAGGGCATTATTGATTACCTAGTTCGTGCTAACATGGTTGCCCGCATTACTAGTGACGGGAGTGATTTGTGGTCACTCTCGGGACTGGGTCGTGCCAGGTAGGGCGGCCATGACTGTTTTTACAGGGCACTGGACACACCGTTGGTTCCCCGTGCTTGTGATATGTGATGAATATGGGAGTGTGGCTCCACAAAAAGAATTTTGTTTTTTTTTGATAATGTTGGGCATGGGGGGCTACTACCAATCGAGTGGACTCCTTGTTAGTCACGGCTAGGGAAAGGTAGTGATCGGGTGCTTACTCCGGGTACTTGAGGTACCGCGGGATCTTGGATGACACGAAAGCTTTCCGGATCTTGTGGGTAAAGTGTGCAACCTCTGCAGAGTGTCAAACTATTCGAATAGCCGTGTCCATGGTCAAGGACGGTTGGGTGATGCTGCTTAGACTATGTCCATATGTTTCTGAAAAACAACACAGTTTGGTCATATTGATGATGTGACATGTGAGGAAGTCACGATGAGCTTGAGCATGAGTTGTTCATAACTCTTTCTCGATGTTGATGTCTGTAACCTCTTGATACTTGTTGTAGACGCATTCATGTCTTTGACAAATGTTGATCATACTCGCATGAGAAAAACTAGCTATCCGCAACAATGCCAATTAAGGAGTAGAGCTTTGCATAAATATTTTGTTATCACTCTTGGCTTGCTTGCGAGTACATTAAAAGTACTCATTGGCTTGCCACTGGTTATTTTATTGGCCATGCATGGAAGAACAGGATATAATGAAGAGTACCTTGGTGACGAACATGCGAGCTAGAACGCTTACCAGCTAGAATGCCTGTAGGGTTAAGGCAGATGGCATGGGTCCAAGTTATTTACGAAGATTCCACTGCGATGTTATTCTCAAGACTCAACCATAATGGTCATAATTTATGTAAGATGGTATATATGGGTGTAAGACTCTTGTTATTCAGCTTCTGTGTGTTCAGTGAGCATTGATATCTTGGATCACTGTACACATGCATTCGGTGATCACGACTTATGAGTCGGGGTCCCCACATGAGAGCATGCCACACATCCTATGTGAGGTTGAGAGCCATCTGAGTGACTCCACCAACCATACGAGTGAGAGCATCCAAGAGGGAGTGAGCGAGCCACAACACTTAGTGAGTGAGGTAGTTGAGGCTGCACATGATGCCACTAGGATTTCTGACGACTTAACCTCTACTTCAAGTGTCTTTTCTTCTTTGGCGCTAAGTCTCCTACATGATGACGAGCCTACCCTCGATGTCGGCATTTTGGGAACGGGGGTTGCCAAACTTGCCTGCCTTCGGCCTACGGCGTGGCTCATGGAGTAGCCCAGTACGGCCCATCTTCATCAACTCAAGCTCAAGACCCTCGCGAGGGGCCAAGCCTCGCAGGGCGGACGACGCAAGGCTTCCTCAGGAACGGCCTCACCAGGCAGGCTCGCGAGGAGGCGGAGAGATCAAGGCAGGGGTACCTCACGAGGTGCTCGTGACGCAAGCCATGGCGATCGAGGCCAGTCGGGCGCCAGCCTGCGCAGTGTCCTTGTTTCCTCTTTGGTGCAAAGGGGGCAAGCACAGGCGCAGAGTACCGAGGCGTCAAGCAAAGGCTACCATTTCGGTGAAACGAACCAAGACCAGCAAAGCGGCAGGACGGAGGTCACCATGGACCGCAAGACGGCGTCATCGCTGAAGGAAATATGCCCTAGAGGCAATAATAAAGTTATTATTTATTTCCTTACATCATGATAAATGTTTATTATTCATGCTAGAATTGTATTAACCGGAAACATAATACATATGTGAATATATAGACAAACAGAGTGTCACTAGTATGCCTCTACTTGACTAGCTTGTTAATCAAAGATGGTTATGTTTCCTAACCATGGACAAAGAGTTGTTATTTGATTAACGGGATCACATCATTAGTTGAATGATCTGATTGACATGACCCATTCAGTTAGCTTAGCACCCGATCATTTAGTATGTTGGTATTGCTTTCTTCATGACTTATACATGTTCCTATGACTATGAGATTATGCAACTCCCGTTTATCGGAGGAACACTTTGTGTGCTACCAAACGTCACAACGTAACTTGGTGATTATAAAGGTGATCTACAGGTGTCTCCAAAGGTACTTGTTGGGTTGGCGTATTTCGAGATTAGGATTTGTCACTCCGAATGTCAGAGAGGTATCTCTGGGCCCTCTCGGTAATGCACATCACTTAAGCCTTGCAAGCATTGCAACTAATGAGTTAGTTGCGAGATGATGTATTACGGAACGAGTAAAGAGACTTGCCGGTAATGAGATTGAACTTGGTATTGGATACCGACGATCGAATCTCGGGCAAGTAACATACCAATGACAAAGGGAACAACATATGTTGTTATGCGGTCTGACCGTAAAGATCTTCGTAGAATATGTAGGAACCAATATGGGCATCCAGGTCCCGCTATTGGTTATTGACAGGAGACGTGTCTCGGTCATGTCTACATTGTTCTCGAACCGTAGGGTCCGTACGCTTAAGGTTTCGATGACAGTTTTATTATGAGTTTATGAGTTTTGATGTACCGAAGGAGTTCGGAGTCCCGGATGAGATCGGGGACATGACGAGGAGTCTCGAAATGGTCGAGATGTAAAGATCGATGTATTGGACGACTATATTCGGAGTCCGGAAAGGTTCCGTGTGATTCGGGTATTTTTCGGAGTACCGGAGAGTTACGGGAATTCGTATTGGGCCTCTTTGGGCCATACGGGAAAGGAGAGAAAGGGCCAAAAGGGTGGCCGCACCCCTCCCCTTGGACTAGTCCGAATTGGACTAGGGAGGGGGGGCGCCCCCTTCCTTCCTTCTCCTTCTCTCTTCCCTTTCCTTCTCTCCTACTCCTACTACATGGAAGGGTTCCTAGTTGGACTAGGAAAGGGGGAATCCTACTCCCGGTGGGAGTAGGACTCCCCTAGGGCGCGCCATAGAGAGGGCCGGCCCTCCCCTCCTCCACTCCTTTATATACGGGGGCAGGGGGCACCCCATGAACACACAAGTTGATCATCGTGATTGTTCCTTAGCCGTGTGCGGTGCCCCCCTCCACGATATTACACCTCGCTCATATTATAGCGGTGCTTAGGCCAAGCCCTGCGACAGTAGAACATCAAGATCGTCACCATGCCGTCGTGCTGACGGAACTCCTCCCCGTACCTCTGCTGGATCAGAGTTCGGGGTGCGTCATCGAGCTATACGTGTGTCAAGAACTCGGAGGTGCCGGAGTAACGGTGCTTGGATCGGTTGGACCGGGAAGACGTACGACTACTTCCTCTATGTTGCATCAACGCTTCCTCTTCGGTCTACGAGGGTACATAGACAACACTCTCCCCTCTCGTTACTATGCATCACCATGATCTTGCGTGTGTGTAGGAAATTTTTTGAAATTACTACGTTCCCCAACAGTGGCATCCGAGCCTAGGTTTTATGGTTTGATGTTATATGCACGAGTAGAACACAAGTTAGTTGTGGGCGATACAAGTCATACTGCTTACCAGCATGTCATACTTTGGTTCGGCGGTATTGTTGGATGAAGCGGCCCGGACCGACATTACGCGTACGCTTACGCGAGACTGGTTTTACCGCCGTGCTTTGCACACAGGTGACTAGCGGGTGTCAGTTTCTCCAACTTTAGTTGAACCGAGTGTGGCTACGCCCGGTCCTTGCGAAGGTTAAAACAGCACCAACTTGACGAACTATCGTTGTGGTTTTTGATGCGTAGGTAAGAACGGTTCTTGCTCAGCCCTTTGTAGCCACGTAAAATTTGCAACAACAAAGTAGAGGACGTCTAACTTGTTTTTGCAGGGCATGTTGTGATGTGATATGGTCAAGACATGACGAGATATAAGTTGTTGTCTGAGATGATCATGTTTTGTTGAAGTTATCGGCAACTGGCAGAAGCCCTATGGTTGTCTCTTTGTTGCATAAAGATGCAAGTGCCAAATAATTGCTTTACTTTATCGCTATGCGATAGCAATAGTTGGCGAGAGCAATAGTTGGCGAGACGACCATGTGATGACACATTGATATAGATCAAGATGATGAAGATCATGGTGTCGTGCCGGTGACGAGTGACGATAGAGATCATGACAGTACTTTTGAGATGGAGATCAAAGGCGCAAGATGATCATGGCCATATCATGTCACATATTTTGATTGCATATGATGTTTATCTATTATACATCTTATTCTTGCTTTGATTGACAGTAGCATTTTAAGATGATCTCTCACTAATTATCAAGAAGTGTTCTCCCTGAGTATGCACCGTTGCCAAAGTTCGTCGTGCCCAGACACCACGTGATGATCAGGTGTGATAAGCTCTACGTCCATCTACAACGGGTGCAAGCCAGTTTTGCACACGCAGAATACTCAGGTTAAACTTGACGAGCCTAGAATATGCAGATATGGCCTCAGAACACGGAGACCGAAAGGTCGAGCGTGAATCATATAGTAGATATGATCAACATAGTGATGTTCACCATTGAAAACTACTCCATCTCACGTGATGATCGGTTGTGGTTTAGTTGATTTGGATCACGTGATCACTTAGATGACTAGAGAGATGTCTGTCTAAGTGGGAGTTCTTAAGTAATATGATTAATTGAACTTAAATTTATCATGAACTTAGTCCTGGTAGAATTTTGCAAATTATGTTGATCAATAGCTCGCGTTATTGCTTTCATATGTTTATTTTGATATGTTCCTAGAGAAAACTGTGTTGAAAAATGTTATTAGCAATGATGCGGATTGGATCCATGATCTGAGGTTTATCCTCATTGCTGCACAGAAGAATTATGTCCTTGATGCACCGCTAGGTGACAAACCTATTGCAGGAGCAGATGCAGACGTTATGAATGTTTGGCTAGCTCAATATGATGACTACTTGATAGTTTTGTGCACCATGCTTAACGGCTTAGAATCAGGACTTCAAAGATGTTTTGAACGTCATGGACCATATGAGATGTTCCAGGAGTTGAAGTTAATATTTCAAGAAAATACCCGAGTTGAGAAGATATGAAGTCTCCAACAAGTTCTATAGCTAAAAGATGGAGGAGAATCGCTCAACTAGTGAGCATGTGCTCAGATTGTCTGGGTACTACAATCGCTTGAATCAAGTGGGAGTTAATCTTCCAGATAAGATAGTGATTGACAGAATTCTCTAGTCACCATCACCAAGTTAGTAGAACTTCGTGATGAACTATAGTATGCAAGGGATGATGAAAATGATTCCCGAGTTTTTCATGATGATGAAATCGATGAAGGTAGAAATCAAGAAAGAACATCAAGTGTTGATGGTTAACAAGACCACTAGTTTCAAGAAAATGGCAAAGGGATAGAAGGGAACTTCAAGAAGAACGGCAAGCAAGTTGCTGCTCAAGTGAAGAAGCCCAAGTCTGGACCTAAGCCTGAGACTAAGTGCTTCTACTGCAAAGGGACTGGTCACTGGAAGCAGAACTACCCCAAGTATTTGGCGGATAAGAAGGATGGCAAAGTGAACAAAGGTATATTTGATATACAAGTTATTGATGTGTACTTTACTAGTGTTTATAGCAACCCCTCGGTATTTGGTACTGGTTCAGTTGCTAAGAGTAGTAACTCGAAACGGGAGTTGCAGAATAAATATAAACTAGTTAAGGGTGAAGTGACGATTTGTGTTGAAAGTAGTTTCAAGATTGATATGATCATCATCGCACACTCCCTATACTTTCGGGATTAGTGTGGAACCTAAATAAATGTTATTTGGTGTTTGCGTTGAGCATGAATGTGATTTGATCGTGTTTATTGCAATACGGTTATTCATTTAAGTAAGAGAATAAACTGTTGTTCTGTTTACATGAATAAAACCTTATATGGTTACACACCCAATGAAAATGGTTCATTGGATCTCGATCGCAGTGATACACATATTCATAATGTTGAAACCAAAAGACGCAAAGTTAATAATGATAGTGCAACTTATTTGTGGCACTGCCGTTTAGGTCATATTGGTGTAAAGCGCATGAAGAAACTCCATGCTGATGGGATTTTGGAATCACTTGATTATGAATCACTTGATGCTTGCGAACCATGCCTCATGGGCAAGATGACTAAGACTCCGTTCTCCAGAACAGTGGAGCAAGCAACTGACTTATTGGAAATAATACATACTGATGTATGCGATCCGATGAGTGTTAAGGCTCGCGGCGGGTATCATTATTTTCTGACCTTCACAGATGATTTGAGCAAATATGGGTATATCTACTTGATGAAACATAAGTCTGAAATAGCTGAAAGGTTCAAAGAATTTCAGAGTGAAGCGGAAAACTCATCGTAACAAGAAAATAAAGTTTCTACGATCTGATCACGGAGACAAATATTTGAGTTACGAGTTTGGTCTTCAATTAAAACAATGTGGAATAGTTTCACAAATTCATGCCACCTGGAACACCACATCATAATGGTGTGTCCGAACGTCATAAACGTACTTTATTGGATATAGTACAATCTATGATGTTTCTTGTCGATTTACCAATATCATTTTGGGATCATGCATTAGAGACAACTGCATTCACGTTAAATAGGGCACCATCTAAATCCGTTGAGACGACACTATATGAACTGTTGTTTAGCAAGAAACCAGAGTTGTCGTTTCTTAAAGTTTGGGGCTGCGATGCTTATGTGAAAAAGTTTCATCCTGATAAGCTCAAACCCAAATCAGAGAAGTGCGTCTTCATAGAATACCCAAAGGAAATTGTTGGGTACACCTTCTATCACAGATCCGAAGGCAAAACATTCGTTGCTAATAAATGGATCCTTTCTAGAGAAGGAGTTTCTCTCGAAAGAAGTGAGTGGGAGGAAAGTAGAACTTGATGAGGTAACTATACCTGTTCCCTTATTGGAAAGTAGTTCATCACAGAAATCTGTTCTTGTGACTACTATACCAATTAATGAAGAAGCTAATGATGATGATCATGTAACTTCAGATCAAGTTACTACCAAACCTCGCAGGTAAAACAGAGTGAGATCCGCACCAGAGTGGTACGATAATCCTGTTCTGGAGGTCGTGTTACTTGACCATGACAAACCTACGAACTAGGAGGAAGCGATGATGAGCCCAGATTCCGCAAAATGGCTTGAGGCCATGAAATCTGAGATGAGATCCATGTATGAGAACAAAGTGTGGACTTTGGTGGAGTTGCCCGATGATCGGCAAGCCATAGAAAATAAATGGATCTTCAAGAGGAAGACAGACGCTGATAGTAGTGTTACTATCTACAAAGCTAGACTTGTCGAAAAAGGTTTTTGACAAAGTTCAAGGTGTTGACTACGATGAAATTTTCTCACTCGTAGCGATGCTTAAGTCTGTCCAAATCATGTTAGCAATTGCCGCATTTTTATGAAATCTGGCAAATGGATAAACAAAATTGCATTCCTTAATGGATTTAAAGAAGAGTTGTATATGATACAACCAGAAGGTTTTGTCAATCCTAAAGGTGCTGACAAAATACGCAAGCTCCAGCGATCCATCTATGGACTGGTGCAAGCATCTCAGAGTTGGAATATACGCTTTGATAAGTTGATCAAAGCATATAGTTTATTCAGACTTGCAGTAAAGCCTGTATTTACAAGAAAGTGAGTGAGAGCACTACAACATTTCTGATAAGTATATGTGAATGATATATTGTAGATCGGAAATAATGTAGAATTATTCTGCAAAGCATAAAGGAGTGTTTGAAAGGAGTTTTTCAAAGAAAGACCTCGGTGAAGCTGCTTACATATTGAGCATCAAGATCTATAGAGATAGATCAAGATGCTTGATAAGTTTTTTCAATAAGTACATACCTTGACAAGATTTTGAAGTAGTTCAAAATAGAACAGTCAAAGAAAGAGTTCTTGCCTGTGTTACAAGGTGTGAAATTGAGTAAGACTCAAAACCCGACCACGGCAGAAGAAAGAAAGAGAATGAAAGTCATTCCCTATGCCTTGGCCATAGGTTCTATAAAGTATGCCATGCTGTGTACCAGATCTATTGTATACCCTACACTGAGTTTGGCAAGGGAGTACAATAGTGATCTAGGAATAGATCACTGGACAGCAGTCAAAATTATCCTTAGTAGAATAAGGATATGTTTCTCGATTATGGAAGTGACAAAAGGTTCGTCGTAAAGGGTTACGTCGATGCAAGTTTTGACACCAATCTGGATGACTCTAAGTCTCGATCTAGATACATATTGAAAGTGGGAGCAATTAGCTAGAGTAGCTTCGTGCAGAGCATTGTAGACATAGAAAATTGCAAAATACATAACGGATCTGAATGTGAAAGACCCGTTGACTAAGATTCTCTCACAAGCAAAACATGATCACACCTTAGTACTCTTTGGGTGTTAATCACATAGCGATGCGAACTAGATTACTGAATCAAGTAAACCCTTTGGGTGTTGGTCACATGGCGATGTGAACTATGGGTGTTAATCACATGATGATGTGAACTATCGATGTTAATCACATGGTGATGTGATCTAGATTATTGACTCTAGTGCAAGTGGGAGACTGAAGGAAATATGCCCTAGAGGCAATAATAAAGTTATTATTTATTTCCTTATATCATGATAAATGTTTATTATTCATGCTAGAATTGTATTAACCGGAAACATAATACATGTGTGAATATATAGACAAACAGAGTGTCACTAGTATGCCTCTACTTGACTAGCTTGTTAATCAAAGATGGTTATGTTTCCTAACCATGGACAAAGAGTTGTTATTTGATTAACGGGATCACATCATTAGTTGAATGATCTGATTGACATGACCCATTCAGTTAGCTTAGCACCCGATCGTTTAGTATGTTGCTATTGCTTTCTTCATGACTTATACATGTTCCTATGACTATGAGATTATGCAACTCCCGTTTACCGGAGGAACACTTTGTGTGCTACCAAATGTCACAACGTAACTGGGTGATTATAAAGGTGCTCTACAGGTGTCTCCAAAGGTACTTGTTGGGTTGGCGTATTTCGAGATTAGGATTTGTCACTCCGAATGTCGGAGAGGTATCTCTGGGCCCTCTCGGTAATGCACATCACTTAAGCCTTGCAAGCATTGCAACTAATGAGTTAGTTGCAAGATGATGTATTACGGAACAAGTAAAGAGACTTGCCGGTAACGAGATTGAACTTGGTATTGGATACCGACGATCGAATCTCGGGCAAGTAACATACCGATGACAAAGGGAACAACGTATGTTGTTATGCGGTCTGACCGATAAAGATCTTCGTAGAATATGTAGGAACCAATATGGGCATCCAGGTCCCGCTATTGGTTATTGACCGGAGACGTGTCTCGGTCATGTCTACATTGTTCTCGAACCGTAGGGTCCGCACGCTTAAGGTTTCGATGACAGTTTTATTATGAGTTTATGAGTTTTGATGTACCGAAGGAGTTCGGAGTCCCGGATGAGATCGGGGACATGACGAGTAGTCTCGAAATGGTCGAGACGTAAAGATCGATATATTGGACGACTATATTCGGAGTCCGGAAAGGTTCCGAGTGATTCGGGTATTTTTCGGAGTACCGGAGAGTTACGGGAATTCGTATTGGGCCTCTTTGGGCCATACGGGAAAGGAGAGAAAGGGCCAAAAGGGTGGCCGCACCCCTCCCCTTGGACTAGTCCGAATTTGACTAGGGAGGGGGGCCGCCCCCTTCCTTCCTTCTCCTTCTCTCTTCCCTTTCCTTCTCTCCTACTCCTACTACATGGAAGGGTTCCTAGTTGGACTAGGAAAGGGGGAATCCTACTCCCGGTGGGAGTAGGACTCCCCTAGGGCGCGCCATAGAGAGGGCCGGCCCTCCCCTCCTCCACTCCTTTATATACGGGGGCAGGGGGCACCCCATGAACACACAAGTTGATCATCGTGATTGTTCCTTAGCCGTGTGCGGTGCCCCCCTCCACGATATTACACCTCGGTCATATTATAGCGGTGCTTAGGCCAAGCCCTGCGACAGTAGAACATCAAGATCGTCACCACGCCGTCGTGCTGACGGAACTCCTCCCCGTACCTCTGCTGGATCAGAGTTCGGGGTGCGTCATCGAGTTGTACGTGTGTCAAGAACTCGGAGGTGCCGGAGTAACGGTGCTTGGATCGGTTGGACCGGGAAGACGTACGACTACTTCCTCTATGTTGCGTCAACGCTTCCGCTTCGGTCTACGAGGGTACGTAGACAACACTCTTCCCTCTCGTTACTATGCATCACCATGATCTTGCGTGTGTGTAGGAAATTTTTTGAAATTACTACGTTCCCCAACAATCGCCAGTGCCTTTAGCAGCCGAAGACCAACTTTAGTCAGGATAACTTGTACTAGATGTTGCCCTTCAAACTGGCTGCTGTTGGCTCCCTTCCCGCTCAATATTTGGGAGGAGGACCAGGGCCTTGTAACGCCCCGGTTTCGATGCGCCAGGTCTCCACCAGTTATTCGTCGTGTTGCCATGTCGTGTTGCACTTTGCCTTGTCATCATATGCATTTCATATCATGTCATCATGTGCATTTCATTTTGCATACATGATCGTCTCATGCATCCGAGCATTTTCCCCGTTGTCCGTTTTGCAATCCGGCACTCCTATGTCCTCCGGCGTCCCCCTTTTGCCTCTTTTCGTGTGTGGGTATTAAACTTTCTCGGAATGGACCGAGGTTTGTCAAGGGGCCTTGGTATAGCACCGGTAGACCGCTTGTCAAGTTTCGTGTCATTTGAAGGTCGTTTGGTACTCCAACGGTTAATCGGGTAACCGTGAAGGCCTCTTTTGTTGCAGCCCAACACCCCTTCCAAAGTGGCCCAAAACCCACCTAACTCCCCTCCATGCTCTCGGTCGTTCGATTACGATCGCGTGGCCGAAAACCGCACCTCATTTGGACTCTCCTAGCTCCCTCCACCTATAAAAACGTCTTCCCCTCTCCATTTTCGGATCATTTCCCCCCGAAACCCTAGCTCCGCTCCTCCCCGCGCCGCCGGACGTGTCCGCCCGTGCCGGACACGTCCGCCGACCACGTCGCCCCGGCGAATCAGATCGCGCCACGTTGCCAACCCCGCCGCCTCAGCCAACCGCCGCTCGCCACCTGGCTTCCGGCCTCCTCGCCGCCGCTGCCGGCCCGCGGGGCCCAGGCAGGCCCGCCCGGGCCCGCGCACGCCGCCCCGCGCCCTTGCACGCTCCGCCGCCGGCGCCTCCGCCGCCGCTCGCCTTCCGCCGCCTCCGGCGCCCCGCCGGCGCGCTGCACCCCGGGCCGCCCGGATCCCCCGCCGGCCGCTACCGCCCCGCGCGCGCCACCCCGCGCGCGCCACCCCGCACCCCGCCTGCGCCCCCGAGGCTCAGCCTCGCCCCGGCCGGACCGGCTCCGCCGGCCGCACCGCGCCCCGCCGCCGGGAGCCGCCGCCCTCGGCCTCCCGGCCTACCCTGTCGCCGCAGCTCCGCCGCCGCAGCCCCATCGCCGGCCGGATCCGGCAAGGGGCCGGCCAGATCCGGTGGCCCCGACCTTCCCCGACCTCGCCGGCATCCTCCCCGTCCTTGTCTCAGGCGAGTTTTCCGGCTGCCTCGAAGTCCGTGCAGATCCAGAGGTTGCCCCTGTTTTCACCAAGTCCCAGTTTTTCAACATAATCATGCCATGTTTGACTTGCTGCATCTCTGCATCTGTAGCTCCGTTTCGTGCGTATAATATGTCAAATTGTTCGCCTCGACGAGTACTTCATTTCATTCCATTGCATCATTTTCATTTGAGATCATCTTGACGCCCGAAATGCTGTTGGAAGAGTGCATGTTGATGTATATCTGCTGAAACTGTTATAATTTGCTCTTTTATCATTTTTGCCATGATTGATGTTTGCATCCTATGAGGTTGATGTCTACATGAATGTTGATCTATGCCATGCCATCTTTCCAGGGGTGCCAACCATGTATTTCTGTGAGTTGTGTGCTGAGTGTATCAAGCTTGCTAAGTAGGGTAGTTGCTGTTGCTGTTTTTCTGACAGATTCTGTTATATTTTGTTGCTATGTTAACATGCTTCCACTAATCATTCTATGCATAATCTGGAGATGCTCTATAAATATGTTTTGATCTACACGCCTTGCTCTATCCATTCATGCCCTTGGTTGAAATTATAGCCTGCTGGAACATGTTGTTATCTTGCTCCAAAGTTGCTTGAAAATGATGCTGTCAGCCTGTTAACATTAAGTTCACTTGTTCCCATGTGTTTTGCTAGTGATCCATGTACCCTATGAACTTGCTCTTGCTATGCTTAGCTTCATAAACATGCCTTCTTACTGTTGGTTGCCTTTCCATGCCATGTATTTCTCTGTGGTGAGTGGTTCAAGCTCACGAACATGCTTACTTATTGTTGTTCCTGCCATGTTTGAATCTGTAATATAACTTGCCATGTTTACATGTGTGCCATCATATTTTCTGTGCCTTTTTGGCCCATGGTTAGTAAGGGTCTTTTGATCTATGGGTTTAGTAGTATCATGCCATGCATTTGTTTGCCATGATAAGTTCCTGTAACATGTTGTTTGATAGCTCTAAACATTGCAACCTGATGTTATTTCTGCTAAAGTCTGAAACTGTTATTATTTGCAATATCTCCACGTGTTTTTGAGCATGTTCTAGTGATTTCTGGAGATGGCTCAGTGTTCATGTTTTGTTATGCTTTACCTGTACTTCATGCCCATGCCTTTTGTTATTATGTTGGGGTGCTGTAGCATATTGTTTTGATGCTTGCAATATGCCTAGTTGCTGTTTTGGACAGATTGTTGTTATGACTTGTATAGTGTATGTGTTGAACCGTTGCTCCGTTTTGAGTGTGCTCTATATGAAACTTGCTTGCTTTTGCATGTAGCTTCATATTACCATGTTGCATCCTTGTTTTGGTGTGTTTGCTTGATGTTTGGGTGCATTTTGCATCAATGCCATGCTTAACTTGTTTTGCTCATATCTTCTAGGCCGTAGCTCCAAATCTAATGAACTTTATATGTAACTTGACTAGAATTTCGTGTAGATCATCTTGGTGCATCTTAACTTTCTGTTTAACAACTTGAACATAAGGCTTATTCATATCTGGACCAATTTCGAAATATGCATATGAGGACTTACCGGATTTGTTATATGTTGTTTCCGGCCTCATTTAAACTTGCCTTGATGTGTTGTTCTTGTTTGCATCATCTCTTGCCATGAGTAGCTTCATGTAGCTTTGTCATGCATCATGCTCGTTGTGCATCATGTCTTGTTCATGTGTGGTGTGTTTACCATGTTGTGTGCTTCTTCTCGATGGTTCTCGTTTCGTTGCGATCGTGAGGATGCGTTCGTCTACGTGTGGTTCGTCTTCGTGGCTTCATCTTCTTCATGGACTCGTTCTTCTTCCTTGTGGGATTTCAGGCAAGATGACCGCTACCCTGGATCTCACTACTATCATTGCTATGCTAGTTGCTTCGTTCTATCGCTATGCTGCGCTACCTATTACCTGTTTATCAAGCCATCCCATATTGCCAAGAACCTCTAACCTTTGACACCTTTCCTATGCAAACCGTTGTTTGGCTATGTTACTGCTTTGCTAGCTGCAGGTGAAGTTGAAGATTTCTCCATGGTGGACAGGATTTTGGTTGGGATATCACAATATCTCTTATATTATTAATGCATCTATATATTTGGTAAAGGGTGGAAGGCTCGGCCTTATGCCTGGTGTTTTGTTCCACTCTTGCCGCCCTAGTTTCCGTCATACCGGTGTTATGTTCCCGGATTTTGCATTCCTAACGCGGTCGGGTGATTTATGGGACCCCCCTGATAGTTCGCTTTGAATAAAACTCCTCCAGCAAGGCCCAACATTGGTTTTACCATTTGCCTCACCACCACCTATATTTCCCTTGGGAGTAATTAACCCAAGGGTCATCTTTATTCAGCCCCCCCGGGCCAATGCTTGTCTAAGTGTTGGTCCAAACTAGAGCGCTTTGCAGCGCCACCTCAAGGAAACTTGAGGTCTGGTTTTAGTTGTACGGACTGCTCATCCGGTCGTGGCCTGAGACGAGATACGCGCGGCTACTATCAGGATGTCGGCACGCCGGGAGGTCTTGCTGGTCTTGTTTTACCATTGTCGAAATGTCTTGTAAACCGGGATTCCGAGACTGATCGGGTCTTCCTAGGAGAAGGTCTATTCCTTCGTTGATCGCGAGAGCTTGTCATGGGCTAAGTTGGGACACCCCTGCAGGGTATAAACTTTCGAGAGTCGTGCCCGCGGTTATGTGGCAGATGGGAATTTGTTAATGTCCGGTTGTAGATAACTTGACACCAGATCCGAATTAAAACGCATCAACCGCGTGTGTAGCCGTGATGGTCTCTTCTCGGCAGAGTCCGGGAAGTGAACACGGTTTCTGTGTTATGATTGACGTAAGTAGGAGTTCAGGATCACCTCTTGATCATTGCTAGTTGACGACCGTTCCGCTTGTTCTCTTCTCGCTCTTACTTGCGTTGGTTAGCCACCATATATGCTTAGTCGCTGCTGCAACCTCACCACTTTACCCCTTCCTTACCCATTAAGCTTTGCTAGTCTTAATACCCATGGTAATGGGATTGCTGAGTCCTCGTGGCTCACAGATTACTACAACAACAGTTGCAGGTACAGGTTATGCGATGATCATGACGCGAGAGCGATGTTTGCTTGTTTTGAAGTTTCTTCTTCTGCTTCTTCGATCAGGGGATAGGTTCCAGGTCGGCAGCCTGGGCTAGCAGGGTGGATATTATTTGAGTTTCTATTTATGATTCATCCGTAGTCGGATGTTGTTCTTGTATGTTGTATTGTTGTATTCATGTGACATTGTATGTATTGGATGTATCCCCATCTATTATGTAATGTTGATGTAATGATATCCACCTTGCAAAAGCGTTTCAATATGCGGGTCTATCCTTGGTGGGACCTTCGAGTTCCTTTTGGATAGGGTCGCATATTGGGCGTGACAGGCCTCTATAAGTACAGCTAGCCACCACAGTAGAGGGGAGTTCTCATCTGATCCAGAGACGATCAAACCCACCTGAGCGGAACACCGCACCAGCCCAAGAACACCTCCTGTGAGGTTGTTCTTCCCCTGTACTGTTCATCATCAGCCCCTGAGGCAATCCACCACACCACAAACTAGAGTAGAGTATTACACCAAAAAGGTGGCCCAAACTTGTATAAACCTTGCGTCCCTTGTGTTGTTCATCGAGTAGCTTAGATTCACGGCAAGGCGTTGGGACGTCGATCAGTAGGGGGAAGATCTTCGCGCGCACCCCAAAGTTCGAACCTTATGGGTTTTGCCGGAACCCGATATCCAACATTTGGCGCGCCAGGTAGGGGTGCGCCCGAGCTCTCCCTTCCGTTGACCCGCTCTCCATCAACACCGCGCTTCGTCCTCATGGCGGACAACGCGCCGCCCGCTCCGGCTGCCGACGCCGACATTGGGGCGAAGGGGCTCCGAGCCTTCGCCTCCGCCTTGCGACAGGTGCGGTGGCCGAACAATTTCAAGCCAGAGATGCCGCCGCGCTACGACGACGCTACGGATCCACTAGCTTTCCTGCTGGCGTATGAGGAGGTCATCCGCAAGGCTGGGGGCGACGATAGGGTCATGGCTAACTGGCTTCCCATGGCCCTCAACAGCGTTCCGCGCATGTGGCTGCTCCACCTACCAACGGTTGCGGTAGCCTCCTGGGAGGAGTTGCGCGACCTCTTCCTCGCCCATTATGTTGTGCCGGCGCCCCCGGTCATCGCAGCTCTCCTGGGCGGCTTGCAAGCACCACCCTCGAGCCGCCACGTCAAGCAGTTCGTCCTCTAGATCGGCGCCGCCCTCACGTGCCACGAAGCCCCTCCGGGTTGGGTGGCACCCAAGGCCGACTTGACCTTCAGCTCGGACGATCACCCCGCCAACACCGCCTACTCGGGTGCGCTCCCGATGCTGTGCACTCCCACCATCTGCCAGGTGGCCGTCACCAGGACCCTCATCGACGGTGGTGCCGGCCTCAACGTGCTCTCGATGGAGGCCTTCAGCCTCCTCCACGTGCCCCTGGAGCGACTCCGACCCAGGAAGTCCTTCTCGGTCATTGGAGGCAGTTCCACTAGCTCCCTGGGGCAGCTCCGCCTCTCGGTGACCTTTGGCACCCACGACAACTTCCGCACAGAGCTGGTCGACTTCGACATCACCCCCATCGGCCTCCCGTACAACGCCATCCTTGGCTACCCTGCCTTGGCCTAGTTCATGGAAGCGACTCACCCGCCCTACAACCTCATGAAGATGCCCGGGAGGAGGCGCGTTCTCACCGTAGCTGGAGATACGAAGGATGCTCTACAAGCGCTCAAGCTCGCCTTCAAGGCGGCCGCAGTGGCATAGCCCACCAGCACCGACACCCTCAAGGCCAAGGGGGCTGCACCAACCAAGAAGAAGCAGTTGTTCACCCAAGACAAGGCGGAGACTAAGCAGGTACCAGTCGATGAGGGTGGATCCTCCGGCGCCACCTTCACCATAGGCGCCAATCTCGACCCCGAGCAAGAGGAGGCTCTGGTGAAATTCTTGCGCGCGAACAAGGATGTGTTCGTGTGGGAACCCAAGCAGCTAGTGGGGGTCCCAAGGCAGGTGATCGAGCACCACCTGAACGTGTGCCCCAATGTGCACCCCGTGAAGCAGAAAGCAAGGTGGCAGTCCACCGAGAAGCAGGCCTTCATCGTCCAACAAACCCGCAAGCTAGAAGTTGCGGGAGTCATTTGCGAGGTTCGCTATTCGGAATGGCTGGCAAACACTGTTGTCGTGCCGAAGAAAGGAGGAAAGGAGCGCATGTGCGTCGACTTCACCAACCTCAACAATGCCTACCCAAAAGATCCGTTCCCACTCCCACGCATTGACCAAATCATCGACTCCACCGCCGAGTGCGACCTGTTGTGCTTCCTGGATGCCTTCTCGGGCTATCACCAAATCAAGATGGCGGTAGAAGATGTGGAGAAAACAGCCTTCCTGACCCCGTGCGGGGTGTACTGCTACACCTGCATGCCGTTCAGATCGTGCAATGCAGGCGCAACCTTTCAGCGACTAATGCATATCGCCTTGGGTCGGCAGCTCGGGAGAAACGCCAAGGCCTATGTCGACCACATTGTGGTGAAGTCTCGGGAGGCCAAGACCCTGATACAGGACCTGGAATAACCCTTCGCGAGCCTTCGTGAAGTGGACCTGCGGCTCAACTCGGAGAAGTGCGTGTTCGGTGTTCCTTCTGGCAAGCTTCTGGGCTTCCTCGTGTCCCATAGAGGTATCAAGGCTAACCCAGAGAAAGTCAAGGAAATCGAAGACACGAGTCCGCCGCAAACCCTCAGGAAAATGCAGAAGCTCATCGGGCGAGTAACCATGTTAGGGCGCTTCATCTCCAAGCTGGGGAACGTGCCCTACCCTTCTTCAAGCTGATGAAGAAGAAGGGTCCGTTCGAATGGACTCAAGAGGCTGATGAAGCGTTCCAAGATCTCAAGAGGTACCTAACCAGCCCTCTGGTGATGCTGGCCCCACGCCCTCAGGAGCCCTTGGTGCTCTACCTCGCTGCCACACCCTACTCCGCCAGCGCAGCTCTGGTGGCGGTTCAGGAGGAGCGCCGGGTCAACGCTGCATCGGCCGCAACCCTGATCGCCGCAGCTCAAGGCTAGGAAGGCCTCGCGAGGGCCACGGCCTTGGCAGATGGTGACCGGCCCCAACAGGAAGATGCCTCCGGGGCTGAGGGGACCTCATTAAGCAGTCAGGAGCCAGGGGCTCTAACGTCTCAAGAGGCGCTCGACTCTCCCGAGGGTGCAGGCTCCGTCGGCGCGCCCACCCTCGTCGAGCATCCTGTGTATTTCGTCAGCACGGTGCTGCGGGATACAAGGGCACGGTACCCCATGCCTCAAAAGCTCTTGCTCGCGCTATTGGTGGCTTCTCGGAACCTGCGGCACTACTTCCAAGGTCACCCCATCAAGGCTATCTCAGCCTACCCATTGGAGAGGGTCGCTGAATGGAACATCGAGCTGCAAGCGTTTCAGTTAGAATTCAGCACGACCAGAGTCGTCAAAGGAGCCGCACTTGCAGATTTTGTGGCAGAATGGACAGAGGCGCCAGGGCTCGAAGCAGGCGAAGATCGGTCGCTTTCCCCGGGAAGCGAGGCACCAGACAGCTGGGTTATGCACTTCGATGGAGCATTCTCGCGACATCGGGTAGGGGCCGGCACAGTGCTTATATCCCCCACTCAGGACAAGCTCTATTACGCCGTGCAGCTCTACTTCCAGCAAGTCGAAAAGGTTTCCAACAACATAGCAGAATATGAGGGCCTCATAGCAGGCTTAAAGGCCGCGGCCAAACTGGGGGTGAGGCGCCTCATCATCAAGGGTGACTCGCAGCTCCTTATCAACTTCTCCAACAAAGTATACGAGCCAAAGGACGAGCACATGGAGGCGTATCTTGCAGAAGTGCGCAAGATGGAAAAGCACTTTTTGGGGCTGCAGCTGCAGCATGTGCCTCGCGGCACCAATCAGGAGGCTGATGGCATCGCCAAGAGGGCATCGAGGCGGCTGCCTCAGGAGCTTGGAGTTTTCGAGGAACGACTCTTCAAGCCCTCAGCAGCACCGTCATTATCAAGCACAGCGCAACCTCGGGAGGAGCTTCGTCAACCGCCTACCTCAGGAGCCCCGCCCTGTGGCCCGACCTTAGGAGCACGCTTGCTCCTGGCACTGGAGCCTCAGGAAGGATGCTGGACTGTGGAGCTCAAGGATTACCTGATGCAAGGGACTCTACCAGAGAAAGAAGAGGACGCAGAACGCGTGGCCCGGCAGGCCACGGCCTACTGCGTCCAAGTCGGAGAGCTCTACCGGAAGCGGCCCAACGGTGTTTCCCTGCGTTGCATCTCTAGGGAACATGGGAAGGAGTTGTTGGCAGACATTCACGGTGGAGACTATGGACACCACTCGTCATCACGGACCCTCATCGGCAAGGCGTTTCGCAACGGGTTTTATTGGCCTACAGCACTCAACGACGCAATCGAGCTGGTGAAGGCTTGTGAAGCCTGTCAATTCCACGCCAAGCAGATTCATTAGCCAGCTCAGGGCCTGTACACCATTCCACTCTCATGGCCGTTCGTGGTTTGGGGGCTGGACATTTTGGGCCTGTCTCCTCGGGCGCCAGGAGGCTATCGCTACCTCAACATCGGCATTGAAAGGTTCACCAAGTGGGAAGAGGTGGAAGTTGTCCGCACCGTCCCAGCTTGCTCTGCAGACAAGTTCATCAAGGGCCTCGTGAGTAGATTCGGGGTGCCTAATCGCATCATCACCGACAACGGTTCACAGTTCATTAGCAGTCTCTTCAAAACATATTGTGCTAACCTTGGAACGCACATATGCTACGCTTTGGTGGCACACCCTCGGAGCAACGGCTAGGCTGAACGCACCAACGCAGAGGCCCTAAAAGGCCTCAAAACCAGGACCTTCAAGAAGAAGCTGGAGGCCTGCCGCAGGGGCTGGAACGACGAGCTCCAGTCTGTGCTATTGTCTATCCGCACTACCGCCACCAAGTCGACCGGCAAAACCCCGTTCTTCCTCGTCTACGGAGCAGAGGCGGTCCTCCCTCACGAGGTCAGGCGTTGCTCCGCGCGGGTCCTGGCGTTTGACAAAGCGCAGCAGGACGCTATGCGGGGGATGGATCTCGTGCTGGGGGAGTGAGGGTGTCCTAGACTAGGGGGTGTCCGGACAGCCGGACTATCATCGTCAGTCGGACTTCAAGACTATGAAGATACAAGATTGAAGACTTCGTCCCGTGTCCGGATGGGACTTTCATTGGCGTGGAAGGCAAGCTTGGCGTTACGGATATATAGATCTCCTACCATTGTAACTGACTCTGTGTAACACTAGCCCTCTCCGATGTCTATATAAACCGGAGGGTTTTAGTCCGTAGGACACAACCATTACAACAATCATACCATGAAAACTACATGCCTCCCTCCGGAGACGAGGCAAGCCTCAACGACGACGAATTCGTCGTGCCAGAAGATCCCGTCGAACAAGAGCGTTTTAAACGTAGGCTTATAGCCACGGCGAATAGCCTAAAGAAAAAGCAGCAACAGCTTCAAGCTGATCAAGACCTCTTGGCAGACAGATGGACCGAGGTGCTCGCGGCCGAAGAGTATGAACTCGAACGCCCCTCCAAAAGTTACCCAAAACGCAAGTTGCTCCCCCGACTAGAGGAGGAAGCATACAAACCTTCATCACCAGCACACAATACGGCAGATCGACCACCCCATGGTCGCGACAGAGAGGCATCTAGGCCTTCCATCAGGACCGTACCCCGGCATCGCTCCAAAAGTATGAAGCCACGAGGGAATGCGCTGGACTTGTGAGACATACTGGAGGACAAGGCAAGACAATCCAGATCCATCTACGGATCACGTGGGCGCCCCACGACCCACGACGACTACCATCGCGCCGGATACAGCAACTCCGGCCGGGCCGAACACAGCAGACAACACTCTCTTGAGCTACGTCGTGATATTGCTCAATATAGAAGCGCCGCACACCCACTATGCTTCACTGACAAAGTAATGGATCATCAAATCCCTGAAGGGTTTAAACCCGTGAACATTGAATCCTATGATGGCACAACAGACCCCATGGTTTGGATCGAAGATTATCTCCTTCATATCCATATGGCCCGCGGCGATGATCTCCACGCCATCAAGTATCTCCCACTCAACCTTAAAGGACCAGCTCGGTATTGGCTTAACAGCTTGCCCGCATAATCAATTGGGTGTGGGGAGGACCTGGAAGCCGCATTCCTCGACAACTTCCAGGGCACATATGTGCGACCACCAGACGCCGATGACCTAAGCCACATAATTCAGCAGCCAGACGAATCGGACAGACAGTTCTGGACACGGTTCTTAACAAAGAAAAATCAAATCGTCGATAGTCCGGATGCAGAGGCCCTCGCAGCCTTCAAACACAACATCCGCGACGAGTGGCTGGCCGGCACCTAGGACAGGAAAAGCCGAAATCCATGGCAGCACTCACATCACTCATGACCCGCTTCTGTGCGGGAGAGGACAGCTGGCTAGCTCGCAGCAACAACCTCAGCAAAAATGCTGGCAGTCCAGATACTAGGGACCACAATGGCAGGTCGCGTCGAAACAAAAACAAACACCGTGTTAACGGCAATAACAATGAGGATATGGCAGTCAACGCCAGATTCAGAGGCTCTAAACCCGGTCAACGGAAGAAGCCATTCAAAAGAACTACCCCGGGTCCGTCCAATTTGGACTGAATACTCGACCGCTCTTGCTAGATACATGGCACCCCCGAAAACCTAGCTAATCACACCAACAGAGATTGTTGGGTATTCAAGCAAGCAGGCAAGTTAATTGCCGAAAACAATGACAAGGGGCTGCATAGCGACGACGAGGAGTAGACCCGGCCGCCGAACAGTAGAGGACAAAAGGGTTTCCCCCCACAAGTGCGGACAGTAAACATGATATACGCAACCCATATACCCAAGAGGGAGCGGAAGCGTGCACTTAGGGACGTATACGCGATGGAGCCAGTCGCCCCGAAGTTCAATCCATGGTCCTCTTGCCCGATCACTTTCGATCGAAGGGACCACCCTACCAGTATCCGTCATGGTGGGTTCGCCGCATTGGTCTTAGACCCAATCGTCGATGGATTTCACCTCACTAGAGTCCTGATGGACGGCGGCAGCAGCCTGAACCTGCTTTATCAGGATACAGTGCGCAAGATGGGCATAGACCCCTCAAGGATTAAACCTACAAAGACGACCTTCAAAGGCGTCATACCAGGTGTTGAGGCCAATTGTACAGGCTCAGTCACACTGGAAGTGGTCTTCGGATCCCCGGATAACTTCCGAAGCGAGGAGTTAATCTTCGACATAGTCCCGTTCCGCAGCGGCTATCACACTTTGCTCGGACGAACCGCGTTTGCAAAGTTCAACGCGGTGCCGCATTATGCATACCTCAAGCTCAAGATGCCAGGCCCTCGTGGAGTCATCACGGTCAACGGAAATACTGAACGCTCCCTCCGAACGGAGGAACACACAGCGGCTCTCGCGGCAGAAGTACAGAGCAGCCTTTTAAGGCAATTTTCGAGTCCGGCCGTTAAACGACCGGATAAGGCCAAACGCGCCCGGAGTAACATCAATCAAGACCACCTGGCACGTTCCGAGCACGCGTAGCAATGCGGCCCCAACCCCAGCCCTCGCATGATTGCAAGACCAGCTCTTCGCGTACATCACTACGCTCTGGAGATACCATGGGCATAGGGGGAGGGGTACGACCACGACAGGCCCAGAGTGCGGCTTAACCACACCAGGGGCTCCCAAGTGTGTCACTCTTTTTTTTCCTTTTTTATTTTTTCCACAGGAGTCCGTTCACCAGATGCCCTGTTCGGCAGTAGATCTGCCGAACTCACGATGCAACAGCCAGGGAGGGACAAAGGCTATGACGAACACTTAGGTGGTCTCAATTATGAGCATTAAATTTGTTAAATACACCAGTCCGCAGCCCCACCCCTGGAGGGGTACATGTTTAGTTAGTCCAATCCCTTGCTTACCGCACTATTTGTATCGTTCTGCACTCATAGCAGAATTCCTCGAATAAATAATGCAGCACTTTTTGCTTATAATTGCATTTCTTTTCTTATATATGTTCATTCATGACATCTCGCACCCGTACATATTGGTACGGCCGAATACACCAGGGGCTTATGTTCCCCGCATTATGGTGTGATAAGTCCGAACACTTTCACAAGTGCGGCACCCCGAACTTATAACATTATATACATCGGCTCCGAATCATGTCTTGGGTCAATAGTTGGGTTTGCCCGGCTCCCATGTTTTGGTACCTTACGTTCCGTTCTGTCGGCTAAGGTAGCACTGGGAGAACCACTGTGATTGCGCCCCGGTTGAGCTGGGTGAGCACCTTAGTGGAGAAAGCTAAAATTGACTGTCATGATAAGGCGAGAGACTGGTCGCTGTTCGAGAGGTCTTTTCAAGTCCCTAAAGACTTATGCCGCTTCGAGCGAGGAACCGGATGTGTCCGGCCCAGGCGTGGATAGCGCCCCGAACTCGGTCTTCCGAATACTAGGGGCTTCGTCGAAATTTAAAATTATAGAATTCTATGGCTAAGTGAGAGTGTTCAAGCATTATAAGTCCGGTTGCCTTGTTCGTTGTGTTGAGCGCCTCCCTAGATGGACCCAAAAATGGGAACAAGAGCGCTCAAGTTTATCCCAAACACCCCAGCACTCATGGCATGGGAGCTGAAGCCGACGACTTGCCATCTCTCAGGTTTAATAAACGGCCGCACAGAAGGTAATATTTTAAATCATTAAGCGTTGCTTAGCGCACATGAACAAAGTTTTCAGCGCACAGGATAACACATTGCGAGTTTACTCAATAATTACATCTTTGGGGCACTCATCCGCAATCTTGCGGGCACCCTTCAGGACACTCTTATAGTACATCTCGGGCATACGATACTCCTTGCCCACCGGCAGCGCGTCCGTGATAAGCCTCTCAGCATCCAGCCTACCCCAGTGCACCTTTGCGCGGGCAAGGGCCCGACGGGCACCTTCAATGCAGGTGGAGCGCTTGATGACTTCCACCCAGGGGCACGCATCCACCAGCCGCCGCACGAGGCCGAAGTAGCTCCCAGGCATGGCCTCTCCAGGCCACAGCCGGACTATGAGGCCCTTCATGGCCTGCTCGGCTACCTTGCAGAGCTCGACTAGCTGCTTCAGCTGGTCGCTAGGGGGCACCGGGTGACCGGCCTCAGTGTACTGAGACCAGAAGACCTTCTCCGTTGAGCTCCCCTCCTCGGCCCGGTAGAATGCGGCGGCATCAGACACGCTGCGAGGCAGATCTGCAAACACCCCTGGAGAGCTCCGAATTCGGGTAAGTAACAGGTAATTTACATTCACATGCTTGCTTTGCATGAAAATGCCTTACCCGCCGCTATTTTCTTCACCTCCTCAATCTCCTGGAGGGCCTTATGGGCCTCGGCCTTAGCGGCTTTGGCACTTTCAAGAGCCGAGGCAAGCTCGGACTCTTGAGTCTTCGAGTCGCGCTCCAAACTATCATGCTTTTCCATGAGAGCCTGGAGCTCTTGCCACACCTCCGCCACCCGCGCCTCCTGCTTCTCGCGCTCCGCTCGTTCCGGGGCCGCATTGCGTTCGGCCGCGGACACGGCCTCCTTCAAGGTCGCCACCTCGTTCGTGGCCCCTGCAATACCCACGTTATCCTTGTTATTTCTATTGCAACCAAAATCCTTTTCTGTAAGGTACAAACTTAAAAGTGGTGTTACTCACCTTCTTTGTCCTCGAGCTGCCTCTTGGCAAGGCCGAGCTCTTGCTCAGACCGCTCGAGGTACTGCTTCCAATCACCGACCTCAGCAGTCAGTGCGGCAGAGGTCAGTAGCACATCCTGCAAACCCATATTGACATAATTTTTAGCACTCCTGCGTATATCTTTTTTAGATCCTCAATCCGGTTTTTCTTTATGAACACCAAACCGAGCATCAGGGGCTACTGTCTATGCGGTATTACATTACATGTTTTAAACTTCTTACCTCAAAGCCTGTTAGAAGGCTACTGCAGGCTTCGGTCAGCCCGCTCTTGGCGAGCTGAACCTTCTGAATCACCGCACTCATGATAGTGCGGTGTTCTTCCTCGATGGAAGCGCTGTTAAGCGCCTCCAACAAGTTGTCCGGCGCCTCCGATTGGACGGAGGCTACCGGCGTCACAGTCTTTCCCTTCTTACGAAGGGGCCGCCTGCCGGACTCCGGAACCACTGCGGGTTCTGGCATGGAGTTCGGCGCAAAGTCCGGGAGGCTGCCTTGCGGCACCTCCGGAGCCTCCTCCTGATGGATCCCCTCTTGGGATCCCACCTCGGCATCATCAGCACGAGGGGTGGAGGCGGTCGGAATGGAATCCACGCCCAACGGAGCCAAGGACCCGCTCGACGAAGCGGGAAGATCATCATCGGCCAGACTACAGGTAGTGTGCGGCATTAGAAGGACACTATGTGACACAAAGGAGATATTATAAACCATTCAGGAATACGGATACTTACGATCTTGCCGGAGGCCTGGCCCTTGAGAGCCACTCTTCGTCGCCAACGTTGGCGTTGGCGGAGCTGTCCGGAGGGAGGGTCCTTCCCCTCTTGGACCCTTTGGCCTCCCCCGTTGGGGAAGCCTTCCTCTTCCTCTCTCCCTCCTCCGGGAGAGAGTCCTCTTTCTCCTCCTCGTATTCGGGGGAGGAGTCCTCCTCGGAGCCATCGGATGATGAGTCCAATATCACCTGGCGCCGGGAACTTCTTCGAGTTCCCATGGCTTTCTTCTTGGCCTTCTTCTCCGGCACCACATAGAGTGCCAGGACTAGCAGCCCCGTTAAACGGGCGTCCGCTGGGTCTTCGGGAAGGGGAGCCGGACAGTCTAGCTGTCCGTACTTCCTCTGCCAGTCCTGTCAAAGGCATTCGGAGTTTTAGATCCCACATAGAATTAAACTATGAAAGAAAATAACTGTCCCATAGAGGATAACAAAGCTTACCTCGCCGGCCGGGTGCTAGGTGCTGAATTCACGATCTTCAGTCGCAGACACGGGGGCTTCTCCGCCCTTGAACAACACCCTCCAGGTAGCTTCGTACGTCGTGTCGAAGAGCCCGCTCAGGGTCCGGTGTTGTGCCAGATCAAACTCCCACAAATTGAAGGCCCGCTGTTGGCAGGGGAGAATCCGGCGGACGAGCATGACCTGGATCACATTGACAAGCCTAAGCTTCTTGTTCACCAAGGTCTGAAGACAGGACTGGAGTCCTGTCAGCTCCTCCGAACTGCCCCATAGCAAGCCCTTCTCTTTCCAGGAGTTGAGCTGCATAGGGATACCAGATCTGAACTCGGGGGTCGCTGCCCATTTAGGGTCACGCGGCTCGGTGATGTAGAACCACCCCGATTGCCATCCCTTGATGGACTCCACGAAGGCCCCCTCGAGGCAGGTGACGTTGGGCATTTTGCCCACCATGGCGCCTCCGCACTCCGCTTGAGCGCCCTTCACCACCTTCGGCTTGACATTGAAGGTCTTGAACCACAAGCCGAAGTGAGGCCGGATGCAGAGGAAGGCCTCGCACACGAAGATAAACACCGAGATGTTGAGGATGAAGTTCGGCGCCAGATCTTTGAAATCCAGGCCGTAGTAGTACATGAGCCCCCAGACGAAGGGATGAAGTGGGAAGCCCAGTCCGCAGTGGAAGTGGGGAAGGAATACAACCCTCTCATGGGGCCTGGGGGTGGGGATGAGCTGCCCCTCATCGGGCAGCCGGTGCGCGATGTCGCTGGAAAGGTATCCGGCGCCGTGCAGCTTTTCGATGTGCTCCTCCGTAACGGAGGAGGCCAACCACTTGCCTCCCGCTCCAGACATGGCTGCAGAAGGTCGAGACAAGATGTGCGGACTTGGGCGTTGGAGCTCGAGTGCGCGGAGATGGATAAGCAAAGGAGGAAGAAGGCGTAGGTAAAGAGGTGGATCCTTATCCCCTTATATATAGGCGGACGAAGACTATGCGTCCCCACAGGCCTGGTAAAACTCGCTTATCTCCCAAGCGCCACCATCAATGGCGCGGTTGGGTTACCCACGTCCGTATTGATGGGAATCCCGGAATAAGGGGAACACGATCTCTACTTCAACAAGACGTGCCAAGGAAACCGCTTCGCTAAACGCGCTGAGGTGGTATAATAAAAAATGATTCAAGTAAAGGCTTGGTAGTGGCATGACATCATGCCACAAAATACGTCAGCAGATTGAACTTGTGTACATATTATTCTCTCTACAGTGGAATGTGGAATTTATTTTGCAGAGCCGGACACTATCCTGGTGTTCACAATCTTCTATGAATTATTCGGAGGAGGAACCCGCCTTGCAATGCCGAACAATATGCGCGCCGGACTCATCGTCATTGAAGCCTGGTTCAGGGGCTACTGAGGGAGTCCTGGACTAGGGGGTGTCCGGACGGCCGGACTATCATCGTCAACCGGACTCCGAGACTATGAAGATACAAGATTGAAGACTTCGTCCCGTGTCCGGATGGGACTTTCCTTGGCGTGGAAGGCAAGCTTGGCGATACAGATATATAGATCTCCTACCATTGTAACCGACTCTGTGTAACCCTAGACCTCTCCGGTGTCTATATAAACCGGAGGGTTTTAGTCCGTAGGACACAACCATTACAACAATCATACCATAGGCTAGCTTCTAGGGTTTAGCCTCCTTGATCTCGTGGTAGATCCACTCTTGTACTACCCATATCATCAATATCAATCAAGCAGGAGTAGGGTTTTACCTCCATCGAGAGGGCCCGAACCTGGGTAAAAACATTGTGTCCCTTGTCTCCTGTTACCATCCGCCTAGACGCACAGTTCGGGACCCCCTACCCGAGATCCGCCGGTTTTGACACCGACAGGGAGGAACACCGTCAGGAAGCTGTGCTATGAGCAACAAGATACCAGCAGGCGCTGCGGCGGTACCACTGCCGCAACATCCGCCCCAGGACTCTCGAGGTAGGTGACCTCGTGCTCAGGCAGGTGCTCTCCAGGGAAGGGCTGCACAAGCCCTCACCCATGTGGGAGGCCCATTCAAGGTTGTTCATGTTTCCAGACCTGGTGCCACGCGCTTGGGGACCCAGGAAGGGGTGCCCATTCCAAACTCATGGAACATTCAACACCTCCAGAGATTCTACCCTTGAAGTAAGGCCCAGTGCCTGTAAAGAAGCCCCGGTGCCTATGAAGAAGGGCCCAGTGCCTACAAAGAAGGCCCAATGACTGTGAAGCTCGTCGCCCCAAGAAAAGGCTCGGTGCCTGTGAAGAAGGCCAGTGCCGGTGAAGATCGCCGCCCGTGACACTCTCACGTAATAATGAGTTGGGGCTGTACACTCCCCGGAGTCTCCGGAGTGCCGCCCTTGGGCCTCGGGGGCTCCCGCCCACGCCCAGTGGCAGCACTTAGCTCCGCGCTGGTGAGAAGACGTCGAAGACTAGACTAGGTGCCGGACGCGGCTTTTCATTTGCTTTCCGCAGTTGGCTTGTTCACCCTTGTTCGAAACTTTATTGGAGTTGCTTCTAGTGTTGTTTGCCATACCTTGCCCGTGATTCTCTGTCTCTGTTTTTGCTTGACTCGTCCTCCCTTTTGCAAGCCTCGCGAGGGGGCTGCGCGGGCGCCCTCGTGAGCATCTTCTTGCCTAATTTCGTGAGGCTTCCTCACTCAAGTTCACAGCGGGAGCACCCCTCCCGGTGCATGCCCCACGGGCGTCGTGACGCAGACACAAGACCTGAGCCGGTCACCCTCACGACAAAGGTTCGAAAGCTATCCTTGCGGCTAATTTCTGATGGCCTCAAGACGCCCGGCGAGGCCTCAAGCAGGTACCTTGCGAGGCGAAAATTACAGCGAGCCCCCCGAGCTAAGTTGTTCCTACGCACAAGCACGCATCTGCAACACCACAACACAGCATGGGAATAATAGAAATAGCATAATAATTAAGGGCGATAGTCCAGCACGCCCCCACGGGGCTCCATACTTCTCTCTCTATGCAGGAAAAGGAGGTAAACGAAATAAACGCGACGTGTCCGGCGACGGCTCGTGAGGGGGGATTCACACCGCCCTCCTGAGCTCACTCAGACCCCTCCTCAAGCTTCACTAAGGCACGACAATGGGATGACCCGTTGCCACCCTCGCAGCAGGTGCGGTGGCGCGGTGGTTGATCGCAGCCACAGCTGGAAGAGCTGCCACCAGAGGGGGAGCCGCTGAAGCTTGGCGAGCTGCGAGCGCCACTGGCAGCGGGCTCGCCTTCGTCCTCGTGGCGGCCGTTGCTAAGTCCCAGCACTTGGTCATCGTCATCATCTTCAGGGCAGCACCCGACACGGCGGCCGTCTTCTCCAAACACCCTCATGTAGAGGGTCGCTTCGCCGTAAAACTTGAAGTGCAGGGTGCACCGCCGGCCCAGGCCGCGCACGCGGGCAAACGTCTGCCAGCCATGGGCCAAGGCCACGTTCCCGACGACGGAGATCTCCACCGAGACCCAGGAAGCCCTGCTGCAGCAGCTGTCCACCTGTTGCCAGAGGCCGCTAGGAGTGCCAGCCAGGAGTTCGCCGGCAAAGAAGCAGGAAAGCAGGAGCCAATTACCGGCCGAGTCCGCCGACCACACGACAAACTCGGGCAGCACCTCAACCGAGTGGAAGCGCAGCCTGGGAGATCGCGCAGTCACAATGCGCCTTCCCTCACCCACCGGGTGGCCGTCACCACGCGAGGGACCATTGTCGCGACCACGAGGAGCCACCGCAGGAGTCGCGGGGTGCTTACAGAGGCAACCCCAGTCGCGCTTGGGCGGAGGGGAGTCAGGCCCTTCCCGGTGAGCTTTCCCCTTCTCCGCGGCCAAGAACCTCTTCATTGGCGCCATGGGACATGGCGGGCAACTGGAGTAGGGAGGAGGAAGAAGCAAGCAAGGGAAGGGAGATTTGCAGCGGGGGCCTGCGCCCTCCCACATTTATAACCCAAGGGAGGCCAACCGTCGACGTCCATGATCGCAGGTAGTCATGACTCTTTTTGCATGTAGCAGGGACTCGTCAAATCAGGCAATTACCAAGATAGCATGGGGAAGCGGAGGCGCCCACGTCCAATCAATCGCCACGCGGTGACCAAGGCTGCAGGCTGTTGGAGCCCGCAGCGCTCCGCACGTGCCCTTTTGCTTTGCTGCTAAGCCAAGTCCGAGCGTGCCTTGGGCCCGGGGGCTACTGTCGGCGTTCTGGGAAAGGGGGTCCCGAAACTTGCCTGCCTGCAGCCTGCGGTGTGGCTCAAGGAATGGCCCAGTACGGCCCATCTTCATCAACTCAAGATCAAGACCCTCGCGAGGGGCCAAGCTTCGCGAGGCGGACGACGCAAGGCTTCCTCAGGAACGGCCTCACTAGGCAGGCTCGCGAGGAGGTGGAGAGATCAAGGCAGGGGTACGTCGCGAGGTGCTCGTGACACAAGCTATGATGATCGAGACCAGGCGGGCGCCAGTCAGGCGCCAGCCTGCGCAATGTCCTTATTTCCTCTTTGGTGCAAAGGGGGAAGCACAGGCGCAGAGTACCAAGGCGTCAAGCCAAGGCTACCATTTCGGTGCAACGAGACCAAGACCAGCAAAGCGGCAGGACGGAGGTCACCATGGAGCCCAATACGGCGTCATTGCCAGTGCCCTTGGGAGCCGTAGACCAACTTTAGTCAGGATAACATGTACTAGATGTTCCCCTTCAAAATGGCCGTTGTTGGCACCCTTCCCGCTCAATATTTGGGAGGAGGACCAGGGTCTCTATAAGTAGAGATAGCCACCACGGTAGAGGGGAGTTCTCATCTGATCCCGAGATGATCAAACCCACCTAAGCGGAACACCGCACCAGCCCAAGAACACCTCTCGCGAGGCTGTTCTTCCCCTGTACTGTTCATCATCAGCCGCTGAGGCAATCCACCACACCACAAACCGTTCGTCCCTTGTGTTGTTCATCAAGTAGCTTAGATTCACGGCGAGGCATTGGGACGTGGATCGGTAGGGGGAAGTTCTTCGCGCGCACCCCAGAGTTTGGACCTTAAGGGTTTTGCCGGAACCCGATATCCGACACTCGACTACCTCCAATGGGAAAACCGATGGCCATGATGGATGATATTGCAGCCCCCACATGGTTCCATCAAGATGATAATATTTACCACAATTCGGTCTTACCCACCTCACCTACACCACTTGAGTGGAATGACGAAGGTAACATAGGTGAAGGTGATGCTCTAGTCCCACTAGTGGACATTCTTGACATTGATTGCTTGCATGATGTTGCTCTACCTAGTGCCATGCTTCATGCTAGTATGATTTCCACATGCGATGATTTTTCCATTTATGATGAGTACGATGATTCTCATGTGGAGTCTATTAGTTGTGATGCCATGTTACATAGGATTTCTTGTGACAATTCTTTAGATCACATCATGTTTGACAATCTGCTTGACTTTTCATATGCGATGCATGAGATCAACCATATGACATATTTGCAATCTCATGGTTAATTTTAATGGCATACATGACAAGCTCATGGTTATTGGTATTTGTTTTTCTTGTGATGATATGTATATGCTCCCTTTGCATCATTTATCTCATATGCCATGCCATGAACACCTAGCTCGGATATGCATTGTTTTGGATGTTGTACATTTGCTCCATATGATGTTTCCAATATTTCTCATGAGGAGACCCCCATAGTTTTCTCATACATGTTAGGAGATTTTGACCCATCCCATCCATTGCATGATCCCAAAATTTATGTGCACAACATGATCTGCATGAATAAACATGCTATTGATGTGCCATATAATTGCATTCTCAATTTGTGTCCCCATCGTGTTATACACAATAACTATTCTTTCATGATGGATGACGTGTTCTTATACCATGCATCAAATTTCTTTGAGTGATGCCTATCTTGTGCTAACTCTAATGTGCACATACACATCATGATGGATGATGTGTACATTTACCATGCACACAATTTATTTGGTTCGTGTCTCTTTTGTGTAGGTACCCATGAATACTTGTCAACCTCGCAATTCAACGAGTTGACAAAACGAGCTCTAGAGAGCAATGATGACTTGGGATCCCGTGGATTTTCATTCCCACCGCTCACTTGGCGCAATGACTTCGCGCATTTCTTCCACATGACCCTCACTTGGCTATGGGTTATTGTCCATTACATATTATATGCCCATCTTCCCATGTTCACTTTGCATGATATGCTCTTTCCTATGCCATTGCCATGCATTGGTGACCCATCCTTTGCATTACACATGATGATTGATTCTAGTTCTTGTATGTGTATTTGCAAGCTTGGTGGAGATATTTCTTGTTCTTGCCATGTTTCATTTGTGACCCATCCCTATGATGATACATTGATCTTGCTTTGTGTTCATGATTGCGATCTGTCATGTGTATTTCCTATGTCCACTAATTGCTCACATGACATGATTGCCATGATTTCCACTAGTATCTTGCATCTTCGCTTCACTAGTTTGCACGAAATGATTGATATACTTGCTTATGTTGCATCACCCATGATTCATACTTGCTCATTTCATGCGGTTGATGACAACCATCTACATGCTTTGCACATGATTCGTATTGCTTCTTGTCATTTATCTCAATATTTTGCCTGAGTTTGCCCCCATAGCAATCTCACACATATTTGGAGATTTTGACATATTCCTTGTGAAGCATGCTTCTCTTACCTCTTTGCACCATATACCTAGTGCCATGAATATTGCCATTGTTACATCATATTATTCATGCACTTGTGCTTATAATGGTTATGTGAAAGAGAAGAGAACCATCATGATGATGATGTGTTTATCTACCATGCGCACACGTTCTTTGTTTTGTTGCGTGCATGTGTAGGATACTTCGACTTTGTGTCGACTTCCATGTCACGTGAGTTGACTATTCGAGCTCCTGAGAGCGAGCCTAATACACTCGACCACGACTCACTCCTACACCATATTTCCAACCACTTCAGCATTATGAAGGACACACAAGGACATGTTTTCAAGGTGATATCCTTCTCTTTTGAGAACCCCCAAACCATGACCTTGGATATTGTGGATCATACTACTAGTGTTGCTTGAACCATGAGACTTATTGGTCATCTTGGTCCATTTGATTGCGCACATGTTAAAGATCTTGCTTTGACTTGTCATTTTCACCTTTCCATGCCTCATGACATATATACCTTGTGTGTTGCATCCGACTTGTCGATTACTTGCTAATATAATATGGTTGGTTGCACCAATGTCATTTCTTCACATATGCCATGTCCCATTGATTGCTACATGCTTGCCTTGAATGCCTCACACATGACGAACAATTGTTCTTTCTATTGTGTTGAGTGCCATACTATCTTCACTACACCATATGCACGTTATGCTTGGATTGTGTTGCACTTGACCCATATGTTTAGACACTTTATTAGGTGTTGTGAATGACTCTTATGCCTACCATTGACCATTTGTCATTACTGGAATCAGCATCTTTGCCGTCAGCCCTCTCTTTGTCGGCAGCTAGCTGACGGCAAAGAAGCTCTTTGCCATCATCTTGAGTAAAGCTGACGGCAAAGAAAGAGCCAACGACAAAGAAGGTGTTTGTCGTCAGCCTTCTTTTTGCCATCTGCTAGCGGACGACATAGAATCTTTACCGTAGGCTAGCAGACGGCAAAGATGGTGGGCGGCAGACTGTAAGAATGACGGCAAAGATCATTTGCCGTCACCAAGCAGACGGCCAAGAATCTTGCCGTTTTAACGGCCTTTTACCCCCAGCCCCACCCAACGTGCCCCACCTCACCTCACCCTCCCCTCCCTCTCTGTCCCAGCCCTCACCTCACCCGCGCCGCCGCCCCCACCCCTGACCCCCGGCCCAGCCGCTGCCCCCACCCCGCCACCCCCGGCTTCCCAAGCTCCGCCCCGCCGCATCACCGCTGCGTCCTAGCCTTGCCCGCCGCCCCGACCCCCCGCCCCCGCCGCCCCGAGCTCCGCCCCGCCCCGTCACCGCCTGCTCGTCGCCTCGCCCGGTGCCCCGACCCCCCGCCCCCGTCGCCCTGAGCTCCTCCCCCACGCATCACCGTCTCCTCCTCGCCTGGCCCGCCGCCCCGACCCCATGCCCCCGCTGCCCCGAGCTCCGCCCCCACGCGTTGCCGCCCAAGACCACTGCATCCCGCCTCTCCAACATTGTCGCCCCTGCCACGCTGCCTGAGTCCCGTCGTCGACCACTGCCGCCCCGAGCTCTGACCCCTCCGACGCCTCGCTACCCCATGCTCCGCCCCTCCCCTGACCCCGGCCGTCCCCAACATCGAGGTGCACCACCCCACCCTCCTCCCTCCCTATTCTCTCTCTCTCTCTCTCTCTCTCTCTCTGTTTAGGTTAATGTTTAGGTTTCGGTCTAGGTTTAGGTTCGGCATGGCCCTAGTGCAAAATACTCATTGAACCGGAACTGGAATTTTAAAATATTGAAAGTTTGTGTCTATTTAGCATTAGACGATATAAACATGCGAACAAATGTAGGTAACTAATTTTAAATTGTTAATTGAGTCTATATCACCTGTAAATATCATACAGTGAATGCGACTGAAACATATTAAACCGATCACTTCATGTATCGATTGCAAACTAAATCGGTCAACTAAATAGTATGCCAAGTCCGTTACTATCCTTGTCCATATAGGGTCAAAATATATACATAGAAAAATGCCTTCTAGTTACCTTGGAGCTTATCTTTTCAGTCTATACAACTTCTGAAGGCAATTCCTATGTACAGATAGACCAAGTCGTACAACCAATCATACTTGAAGCATCTGCATCAATGGTTGAGATTTTGAGAGAGAAACATAGTTTCATAGAACCTACCGTGGAAAATAAATTAAATTAAATATAGAAATAATGGTAGCTCTGTACTTTAGAAAGATTTGGACAATTGGAAGTATGATGACGAGCTGCACAGAAGGTCATTGAAGAAACACGAATCCTAACTTCTAGGTTTTCTCTAGTTGCATAGTTGAATCCTAGCTACATTACTATGCTCTGTTTTTCAACATTTTCAATTTTCTTTCATGTCTAAACATCCCTAATTTTGAAAGGTGCCAATTGCCATTGCAAACTAACCTACGAAATTAATTATGTGTTGTTGATGTTGTTGATTATCAGAGATGGGGGGAGGCCGCCACCACAGGCTACGCTCTGCCACAGTGGAGTACGAGTTGGACAATTTCGAGTTCATCATGATAATACTTGAGAATTCCACCAAGAGGCTGGTATATAAAAGGAGAGATCTCCCCTTCACCCATCCCTTTATCACTTTGTTGTTTGCTACATACCTCCCTGACCCATGTTGTAGAGGCTGCCTGTCACTTTTCTGAAGATGCTGGACAGATATCGGCCAAAGAATGTGACGCTGCGACAGGTCGGCAGCGGGCTTCGCAGGCATTGGGATGTGGAGGTGGTGATCTGGAAGGACCACATGTACTTGTTGAGGGAGTCCTGGATTAAGGGGTCCTCGGGCGTCCGGACCATTGACATGGGCCGGACTGATGGGCTGTGAAGATAAAAGACTGAAGACTCTCTCCCGTGTCCGGATGGGACTCTCCTTGGCGTGGAAGGCAAGCTTGGCGACTGGATATGATGATTCCTTTCTCTGTAACCGACTTTGTATAACCCTAGTCCCCTCTGGTGCCTATATAAACCGGAGGGTTTAGTCTGTACGGCAGAATGATAATCATATAGGCTAGACTTCTAGGGTTTTAGCCATTACGATCTCATGGTAGATCAACTCTTCTAATACTCATATTCATCAAGATCAATCAAGCAAGAAGTAGGGTATTACCTTCGTAGAGAGGGCCCGAACATGGGTAAACATCGTGTCCCCTACCATCAGCCTCAGACACACAGTTCAGGACCCCCTACCCGAGATCTAACGGTTTTGACACCGACATTGGTGCTTTCATTGAGAGTTCTGTTGCGTCGTCACAAAAAGGTTTGATCACTCCGTCATTCATCTACAACAATGCGGCCCCAAGGGAGGTTTTCTTCCCCTGCCAGATATTTGTGTTCGGCAGCTTCGCACTGCGGGCCAACTCATTTGGACATCTAGAGCAGATCGACAGCTATGCCCCAGGTCACCAGATTAGTTCTGGGAATCTGGACTATGTCGCTGATGTCCGAGGATACTTGATCTTCCAAGGATTCATGCCCCCAACCCCCACTCTAGCCTTAGATCCGGAGCACATCGCTAGCTCCGAAGACGAGCTCCCTGAGCTCGCCGGGCTATCTGCGGCTTTTAGGCCCGTCGTAGGAAAGCGGGAGGAAGTAGTGTCGCTGGCAATCATCATGAAACCGAACCCTCCTCCGGACACCGGATCCAAATCTTCATAGCCAACACTGTGCGAGTTCGTCCAAGGAGACTCCTTCTCGCCGCACTCCACGAACTCCCTTCTCTCAGGCCAAACCTCGCCTTTAAGCGAGGCCCTGGACTTGACGCGATCCCTCGTCATTAAAGATGAGCAATGTCTGAACTATGCTAGGCCCGGACTAGGGGCTCAGAGCAGGGGATCTTATATCTCACCCACCACCCACTTTATAGCCAATGTCGAGGACTTAACAGACATGCCCGATTACGACTCCGAAGACATCGATGATATGGACGACGATGTCGAAGAAGAGAAGACCCAAAACCCACCGTTTACCGGACACGGGACGACCACCTCCTCGTATGATGTGTACCTGGAGGATGCACCTAAAGAGAATAACGGCGGCAATGAAAAGGATCCAGACAAGGATAATACTCCGGAGATACAGACAAAGCGTCGGTGTCAGCAGCGCCGCTCCAAACCACGCCGTAGAAAAAACAACAATACTGGCACAAGAGAAAATAATACTCCGGACAATGCCAAAGACAATGAAGACCCCGTTGAGCCAACCTCCGAACAGGACGAATAGGAAGATGGGCAAGTTAGCCCTGATGAACAGCCCATGAACGAAGACTCAGAGGACAGTGACTACCTTGTGCTCTCTGAGTACGAGGTGAGCCTCGGCAACGAGGACTTTATCGTGCCTGGGGAATCTCTCGAGCAGGAGCACTTTAAGCACAAGCTAATAGCCACTGCAAGGAGCCTGAAAAAGAAGCAGCAGTAGCTTCAAGCTGATCAAGATCTGCTCAACAATAGATGGACTAATGTCCTAGCAGCCGAGGAATACGGCCTCGAGCACCTAACCAAAAGTTACCCAAAGCACAAATTGTTATCCCAATTTGATGACGAGGCGCTAGAGCCCACCCTACCAGCGCATAATGCGGCTGACCGACCACTACGTGGCCGGGATAAAGCGGCAACTCAAGCCAAACACCAGCCCAGACTACCTCGCCAAAAAAATAGAGACACAGCAGCTCGGGATCATACCCATGACCCACGGCAGGACCTAGACAATAGAGCAGGTCAGACCAGATTGATCTACAGATCACAGGGATGTGCCCAGAAGCGCAACGACGGCCATCTAGCCGGACGTGACAAACACAATAATGCATGGGCCGAGCACCGCAGAGGGACTCCATCCGAGCTACGTCGTGACGTGGCCCGACACAGAGGCACTGCACACCCCCTTTGCTTCACTGAATATCGAATATTCCCGGAAGGGTTTAAACCCATGAATATCGAATCATATGATGGAACAACAGATCCCGCAGTATGGATTGAAGATTTCCTCCTCCATATTCACTTGTCCCGCGGTGATGACATCCACGCCATCAAATACCTCCGCTAAAACTAAAGGGGCCAGCGCGGCACTGGCTAGACAGCCTCCCTGAGAACTCCATAGGGAGCTGGGAAGACTTGGAAGAGTCCTTCCGCAATGACTTCCAAGGTACATATATTCGGCCTCCGGACGCCAATGACCTAAGTCACACTATCCAATAGCCCAGGGAGTCTACTAGGAAGCTCTGGACTAGGTTCTTGATTAAAAAGAACCAAATTGTGGACTGTCAGGACGCCGAAGCCCTTGCGGCCTTCAAACACAGCGTCCGAGATGAGTGGCTCGCCCACCACCTCGGTCAAGAAAAACCAAGATCCATGGCTGCCCTTACCACTCTGATGACCCGCTTTTGTGCAGGAGAAGACAGTTGGCTCGCTCATAGAAGCAACAGCACTAATGATCCGGATGCCTCCGAAGTTCAAGATGGCAACGACAAGCCACGACACAATATACACAAGCATTGCAATAATAATGAAGGAACGAAAGACACGGCAGTCAACACCGGATTCAGTGGTTCCAAACCCGGTCAATGGAAAAAGCCATTCATGGCAAACAGAGACAGACCATCAATTTTAGACAAGATACTGGATCGGCCCTGCTAGATTCATGGCACCCCCGATAAACTAGAGAATCAGACCAACAGGAGCTGCTGGGTCTTTAAACAAGTCGGCAAGCTTAATGTCGAACACAAGATGAAGGGGTCGCCCAGTGATAGCAATGACGAAGAGACTCGCCAGCCGAACACCGGGGGTTAGAAGCAATTCACCCCCGAAGTAAAGACTGTGAACATGGTATACATGATGCACATCCCGACAGGGGACGGCAAACCCGCACTATGGGACGCCGGCGCCATAGAGCCAGCTGCCCCAAAATTAAGCCAATGGGTAGCCCGCCCAATCACTTTTGATCACAAGGACCACCCAGCATGTATCCTTCACGAAGGTCCGGCAGCTCTCATCCTCGATCCAATTATCGATGGGTTCCATCTCACGAAAGTCCTTATGGACAACGGTAGTAGCTGTAATCTACTCTACCAAGACACTATCCACAGAATGGGCATTGATCCTTCGAGAATCAGGCCCACCACAACTACCTTCAAGGGAACAATATAAGGCGTAGAAGCTCACTGCATGGGCTTGATTTCATTGGAAGTCATTTTCGGCTCGTCGAATAACATCGGAAGTGAAGGCTTGACCCTCGATATTATCCCGCTCCGCAGTAGCTACCATGCACTACTCGGGCGTACCGCTTTTGCTCGCTTCAAGGCGGTCCCTCATTACACCCATCTCCAACTTAAGATGCCCGATCCATGCGGCACCATCATGATAAACGGAAATACGGAATGCTCCCTCCATACAGAGGAGCATACTATAGCAACTGCAGATAAAGTACCAAGCGGCCTTATCAAGCCGCACATTTTATCGGCTATCAAGTCGTTGGTCCCCATTAGACGGGACCAATCAATCTCAAAGTTGAATTAGCAGTTCGGCCTCCGCCATCCGCCCCGTATAAGCCGCAAAGTCTGTCCCGCGTGCATAATTATACACTCAAGATACCCTGGTTACCAGCGGAGGCACAACGCGGACATACCTATAACACTATCCGCACTCTCATATTTCTTTTCCTTTTTCTAACCATTTTTTATATTTTACCACAGGTAACTATACTTGCTGAGAAGTCCTTTAACCAAGGCAAGGCAGCGTAGACGTGCGACAGGAGGTGCAAAAGTTTTTGTCGACCGCACTCTTTATTTTAGACCTGTAAAGTGCCCTTTTTTCTCAGCTTTCTACCCTCGGCATATATTGCCAGGAGCTCAATATGGCAACATATGAGCTGCCAACAAGTCCGAACAGCTTTATAGCACACTTCGGCGTCACGAGTTTGGCCTTATATGCATCAGCTCTGAATCATGTCTTTGGTCAATAGTTGGGTTGCCTAGCTCCTGGGCTTACTACCTTACGTTGCGCTCTATCGACTAGGGTAGTAAAGGGAGAACTACTGTGATTGTGTCCTGGTTCGTCCGGATGAGCACCTAAGTAGAGAAAGCCGAAAACTGACTGTCATGTTGCGGCGAGAGCTGGTCAACCACTCGATGACTCACCGGAATCTTCTTGATTCCTTCCGTATTACATGAAGGATCATTCTTCTAGTCACGTATGTCAACGCACCATATCCGGATAACCGCGCACATACCTGGGGCTATATCGTAGACCCACCCTCAAACTCCTATGGCTAAGTGAAAGTGTTAAAGCCCTATAGTCTGATTACCTGGTCTGCCGCATTGACAACTCCTTAATGGACCAAGACGTTGGGTCAAGAGTGATCAAGTGGTTTTTTGAACACCCCCACGTTATACGCGCGGGGGCAGAAGTCGACGACTAGTAAACTTTCAAATTATACAAAAAACGGCCGCACAGGAGGCACCAAAAACTTTTTCGGCAAAATTATAAAAAACATAGTCTTAAATATATCATAACATTGTTTTTACAATTTCAGTACACTTCACTCGAACATAATATCTTTCGAGCACTGACCCTCTATCAAGCGGGCACCCTCTAGGACATCTTCAAAATAATGTTCTGGCATGTAATGGTCCTTGCCCTTGGGTGGTCTTTTTGCTGCAATATCAGTGGCCTTCATCTTCGCCCAGTATGTCTTGACATGGGCAAGGGCCATCCATTCACCTTCTATGCTCGTTGACTGGTTAACAACGTCGATATGCGGCACCGCATCCACAAGTCGCCACACCAAACCAAAATAACTATTCGGAATTGGCTCGGTTGGCCACAGCCGGACTATGATGTCCTCCATGGAAGATCCAGATAGCTTGTGGAGCTCGGCCCACAGGGACATCTGTTCGTTTAGCAACAATAGATGCTTTGGCATGGTGAATTGCGACTAGAACAGCTTTTCCGTCGCATGTCCTTCTTGCTCTTGGCAAAACTGTGTCGCATCGGAGACAGTCTTCGGTAAGTCCAAAAATGCATCTGGAGAACTCCACATCTGATTAAGCGAGGCATACTTCGGATCGCCGAATTTAGTTTGTAATAAGAAGGGCTTACTAGCCGCGATCTCCCCAGCTTGTCGGATCTCGTCCCGAGCCGCTCTATACTCAGACCGTGCTTCTCTCGCCTCTTGTAAGGCCTTGTCAAGATCAGCCGCTCTGGTTTTGTTATCTTTCTCGAGAAAGTCACATCGGCCAGTGGCATCCTTTAGCTGGAGTGCCATAGTAGATATTCTCTCCTCGCGCTGCCGCCCAGCAGCCTGTTCGGCCTTTAATTCAGTAGCTTCCTTTTTGGCAGCTGCATTGCCCATCTTGGCCTGCTCCTTGGCCCGGGCAAGCTCAGCCTGAAGGGTCTCAACTGGGGTGGCACTATCTTAAGTTATGCATATCTCAGTAGACAATTCTCAGTGTCATGCTCATATCATAGTATTTTCATATACTGAGTGCCCCAAAGACATACCTTGCGCCTCATCATGCCGCCTGTTAATAAGCTGATGTCATCATCTGCCACATCAACTTTCTGCTTTAGATCAGCAATCTCTGTAGCTTGGGCAGTCGCTACAGATGTAATAGCTTGTGTTTCAATTAGTCAGATCATTTCCTGGGCATATTTTTCTTGATCCTTTGATTGTTTCCCTTTGGACGCCAACCAGAGTCTCAGGGACTACTATCTATACACAGGCACATTTTGCATTTATACACAATTAAAAATATAACATTACGTACCTCAAAGCCTCTTAGCAGGCTCGTAAAGGCTTCATTCAATCCGCTTTTCGCGGACCGAACCCTATCAACCACCGTACCCATAAGGGTACGATGTTCCTTTGAGACGGATGCATGTCGCAATGTGTCCATCAATGTATCCGACCAGATCGCGCTGTCCCTCGGAAATGGATAGTCCGGGGCCTTTATTATTGGTCCCCGTAGGGGCCGCACACTCCGGATCCTGGACGGCCGAAGTGTCGCCTTCAGGCCCGGTCTTCACTGTCCCTTGCACTGCTTGCTGATCGGGAGAGATCCTCCGGGACGACACCTCGGCATCATCTGCCTTATCGGGGAGGCAGATTTGTGGAGGCACCTTGCCCTCCATCATCTCCGGAAGAAGATCCCCCGAGAAGGAGGATTGTTGAGGAAGGCTACATGCCAGACTGCAAACATATATTTTAAATATTACCCTTGCAACCAGGAAAGAATAGGATATGTTTAAAACACCCTTGTTCACTTACGATTCAGCTAAGGGCCTATCTTTACGGAGGGGTTGCATGTCAACGTCACCTCCCGAACCAGATCACACTGACAGGGATATCTTCCCCCGCTTAGAAGCCTTTATCTTCAAGTCTTCAGAGGTCGTCCTCTTCTTCCCATGAGGAGAAGGGATGTCAGTTTTTCCTTCCCTTCCATCTTCGAAAGAGGGAGTTTCAATCTCCCCATCTTGCTCTCCTCCTTGTCTTCCCTCTCCGGCACTTCATATGGTGCCAGAGCCAGCATCCTTGTTAACATCGGATCAGCTGAACCTTCGGGAAGAGGGGCCGAACACCTAATTCTCTCCGCCTTCTTTATCCAGCCCTGGCCGAGTATGATTTTCTTAGTATATTGTTATGACAAATTTCAGTAAACTATGTTCGGGAGTCGAGTGCTTACCGACGTATCCGGATGATTGCAGTCAAGGCCGATGTCTTCTGTATTATCCAACCATTGTTTTCGTGTCCCGAAGAATAATTTCCACAATCCTCTAAGCGTCGTGCCCGAGAAGTCCTGAGGGTTCGTGCTCCTTCCGGATTGAACTCCCACATTCGGAGAGGCCATCGCTGGCATAGTAGGACCCGGCGGACTAGCATTCCGTGGATTACGTTGATGAGATCGGTGTCCTTTTCAATGAGGCTCCGAAAGAGGTTTTGCAGCGTCTGCACTTCATTAACGGATCCCATGTCCAGCCCCTTATTAATCCATGATGCAAGCTATAACGGAGGGCTAGATCAAAATGCAGGTGCAGCTGCCCACCTGGTACCACGGGGTTCGGTGATGTAAAACCACTCCCGCTGCAACAGGTTGGAAGTTTCTATGAAGGAGCCCTTTGGCCAAGTAGTATTGGCGAGTTTTCTCACCGCAGCACCACTGCACTCCGCCTGTTTCCTGTCGACTACCTTCGGCTTCCCATTGAAGGTCTTGAGCCATAAGCCGAAGTGTGGGGGAATACGGAGGAAGGCATCGCACGTGATAATGAATGCCGAGACATGAAGAAAGGAGTCCAGAGCTAGATCGTGAAAATCTAGCCTGTAATAAAACATGAGCCCTCAAACGGAGGGATGAATAGCGAATCCTAACTCTTAGAGGAAGTGGGAGATGAGTACGACCCTCTCGCCGGATCTGGGAGTAGGAACAACCTGCCCTTGAGCAGGAAGCCTGTGGGGGATTTCCGCGGTTAGGTATCTTGCCTTCCGGAGCTTCGCGATATCCTCCTCTATGACAGAGGAAGCCACCCACCAACCTTGGGAGTTGGGTCTGGACATGACTGCGAAGCGTGAAGTGATTAAATTGAACCTTGGGTGCTGGAACTCGCGGTAGGAGAGGTTGAGGAAGGGTTTGGCGTAATGGAGAAAGGACGGGTCTTAGCCCCTTTATAAAGGCAATGAATATCAAACGCCCCCTCCTAGGCCTTAAAACCTGCCTATTCCCAAGGAATCATGCCAATAGAATGGTTGGGTTACCCAAGCCCATGTTGATGAGAATCCCGCAATAAGCGGACACGATCTCTGCTTTGACAAGACGTGCCAATAAAATCGCGTCTCAAAATATGAAGCGGCAATCTAAAAAATGGCTCGAATAATGGCCGGGTGGCGACGTGATGTCATGCTATAAAAAGTTGTAAGCGGATTGGACTCGTGAAATATTATACTCTCTACGGTCATGTGTGGAATTTTTTTTGTAGAGCCAGACACGTTTATTGTTTTTGAAGATGCTTTTGGAGTATTCGGAGAAGGAACCCGCCTTGCAATGCCGAAGACAATCTGCGCTCCGGACACCGCGTCAATGATGCCTGGTTCAGGGGATACCGAGGGACTCCTGGACTAAGGGGTCCTCGGGCGTCCGGACCATTGACATGGGCCGGACTGATGGGCTGTGAAGATACAAGACCGAAGACTCTCTCCCGTGTCCGGATGGGACTCTCCTTGGCGTGGAAGGCAAGCTTGGTGACCGGATATGAAGATTCCTTTCTCTATAACCGACTTTGTATAACCCTAGTCCCCTCAGATGCCTATATAAACCGGAGGGTTTATTCCGTAGGGGAGAATCATAATCATATAGGCTAGACTTCTAGGGTTTTAGCAATTAGGATCTTATGGTTGATCAACTCCTGTAATACTCATATTCATCAAGATCAATCGAGCAGGAAGTAGGGTATTACCTCCATAGAGAGGGCCCGAACCTGGGTAAACATTGTGTCCCCCGCCTCCTGTTACCATCAGGTTTAGATGCACAGTTCAGGACCCCCTACCCGAGATCCACCGGTTTTGACATCGACACCTGTGTCGTGGCTGGGAGAAGTTCATCCGTGCCTACGACCTGAGGCACGGGTACTTCCTTGTCTTCAGGTACGATGGCGACACCATGCTCACCGTGAAGGTGTTCAACACGACTATGTGCCGCATGCACTACCAGGACGACGACGATGCCAGTACAGTCTGCCTCTTCTTACTCTCCATTTGGCTTTGTCTCACACTGATTGTTAAAAAACACTTTGTTGCATTTGGTCAGGCAATCGGAGCAGCGACAGCGATTCTGGCTACAACACTAGCAGTAGCGAGTTTGGCTACAGTGAAAGCAACAGCGAGGATGATCCGGAATGGAGTGGGGAAGAAGAGGAGTAGAGTGGGGATGAGGAGGTGCTAGCTGATGATGGGCAAGACATGGTGGTGGCTGAGGATGACCTAGCGACGGTGGTGGATAATGATGGGCAAGATATGGTAGTGGCTCATGATGAGCAAGAGATGGTGGTGGTTGAGGATGACCTAGCGATGGTGCTGCCTGAAGATGGCCTCGCGATGGTGGTGCTGCCTGACAATTACCTCACGATGGTGATGGCACCAACGATGCCACAGCCGGGCAACATTACCATGCCAATTGTGGTCGAAGACTACATCCCACTGCCTCCACAACCTCGCCATTCTAGGCGCATCAGGATGAAGAAGGAGAAGAAGGAGGAGTGAACTATGTCAGGTATGTCAGATCTCCCAAATGATCTATGCTTAGCTTTGTTTCCTCCGAAATGACCTAAGTTAGCTCTAATATGCTAAGTTATCTCTAATATGCTTAGTTACCTAGGTTTTCTCAATAATGACATACACTTGGCTTACTTGTGTAAAAATGGCATATTTATGCTTAGTTAACTAAAAAATGGCATAATTAGTTAAGTTAGCTCCAAAATGACACATTTAACCTAGGTTAGCTCCAATATGATCCATTTTAGCTAGATTAGCTCCAAAATGATCCATTTTACCTACATTAGCTAAAAAATGGCATAATTACTTATGTTAGCACAAAAATGACCTATAATTACCTCATTTTCCTCCAAATTGACATAATAAGCTTAGTTAGGTAAAAAATGACATAATTACCTATGTAAGCTCTAAAATGACACAAATAAGGAATAAGAAGAAGAGAAACAAGGAAGAAGAGAAAAAAGAAAGAGTAGACGAAGAAAAATAAGAAAAAGAAAGAAAAAAAGAAGAAGAATGACAATGAAGAGGGTAAAAACGTTCTTCTTCTTCTTCTAGTCTTCTTCTTGTTCTTCTTCTAGTCTTCTTCTTCTTGTTCTTCTTCTTCTTCTTCTTCTTCTTCTTCTTCTTCTCCAAAATGACCTAAGTTAGCTCTAAGTTAGCTCTAATATGCTTAGTTACCTTGGTTAGCTCAATAAAGACCTATACTTAGCTGCTTGATATCAAAAATGGCATAATATGCTTAGTTCACTCAAAAATGGCATAATTAGCTAGGTTAGCTCCATTTTACCTAAGTATGCTTACTTCTTCTAGTATTCTTATTCTGACTTTCTTGTTTCCCAATTTGCAGATTTCATTCACTTCACGGAAGCTTGCATGGACGGAGTGCTTCTTTTCCCTTTCAGCTTTTATTTTGTACCGATGAACAATGTGGAACTTGTTATATGGATGGATAGGTGTTGGATGAACAATGTAAAACTATTCTAATATGTATGGTTGGAACTACATGTTGGTTATGTATGTATATATGATGAAACTTGTGTGTTGGATATGTCTATTGTGAAATTTGTGTGTTCAAACTTGTGTGTTCAAATTGAATTAATCTAAGAAAAAACAGAAAAAAAACAGGGGCTATACAGGATCTTTGCCCTCCGCTGGCATACAAAAAAGAGATTTGTCTTTAGCCAGCAGACAGCAAAGCTGCCGTGTGGCAACTACCTGTGTAAACTGGGGGGGGGGGTTGGCCTATTTGGTTACTTTTCCATCTACTGGCTGACGGTAAAGATGAAATGGTCTTTGCCGTCCGCCAGCTGACGGCAAAGCACACTGTTAACCCCCTAACGGCTATAAGCTGCCATGTGTGCCGTCCATGTCCTTTGCCCTGGGCTGGCGGACGGCAAAGACCATATCATCTTTCTCGTCTGCCAGCAAACGGCAAAGAGCCTTTTGCCGTAGCCTATTCAGCCGGACTTGTTGCCGTCTGCTGATGGACGGCAAAGTCCTTTGCCGTCGGCCAGGCATGCCTTTGCCGCCAGTCATGGCGGACGGCAAAGTGCCTGATTCCTGTAGTGTGTCGTGTGCTTTGTGAATGCTTGCTATGATTTTGAGGTGGATGCTTATTCTCTTGTTACAATATTTGCATCACTACCTCACATTTACATGATTGTTCCCATGATATCTTTGCTTGTGCTCGATTGATATGCTTACAAGCCATGTCACAATCCTTTGACACACCATATGCTTTGCATGATGACGACACTTGTTTGGTGAATCACCTCTTGAATGCCTGGTTGTGCACTAACGCTAACCACATTTGTTTTTCCAAGTGTTTGTTGTTCTTGCTTCTTTGGAAGGAACCACAAGATGGTGCGACATTGGAGAGTGCTCATTTCGAGTTCAAAGATGATGAAAAATTGGTGAACGCCCCCTTCTACACGGCAAAGCCATCTCTTTCCCATGGTGATTTGGTTTTCGATCTGAGGTCGGATCTTTCCCAAGGGGGGAGATCATGTGGAGCATCCTATGGACATCACCATGTCAAGATTCCGTTCGGCGAGTGTCACGTATGAAATCTACTTCACATATACAAAGGTGAATCATCTCCTTTACACGTGCTGACTTGACCCCTTCAAGGATGGTACACTACTTGACCCTCCACTCATGTGCATGCATAGGTATTATCGGAGCTTCACGGACGATGAGGAGGAGTGGAAGCGCCAAGGAACAACTACACCATCCGCGAGGGAAGCATGGAAGCGACGATGAAAGAAGACGAAGATAGCTCCCAGGACTCGGACATCCAGCTCCAGGAGCATCACCTACAGCAGCCGCCCAGCCGCCAAGTACCTATAGGCCCCAGACATACGGCCCCAGCCCGGACATCCGGTCCAACCCAGAAATCCGGCCAAAAGCCCGGAATTCCGGAGCCCCCTATCCAAAGAGCACTGACGCCGACCTTGCCAGCCCAGACATCCCGCCCCTTGGGAAGGGCTGGATATTCAGCCCCACAGCCCAGACATCCGGCCCCGTCTGTCTGCGCACAGTAAAGGGCCGATTCCCATGTATCCTCTCCCACTTACCCCTTCATGGCTACGACTATACATAGGCCTCTTCCTCCTCCTAGCTACGGTTAGCAATGTAGTAGCTCATTGAGAAGCTTTTCTCTCCACTTGATCCCCTTCTCCTTAGGAGTTCACGACCTCTACGGAGAAGATCCCTCCAAGTGGATTCAAGACCCCATTCGGGAAGACCCTCAAGACCTCCTCTCGGAGAAGAACATGCCTCGTGTATCGTCCTTTGTTGAATTCGGATCGTGTATCTCTTTATGTTTCGAGGATCTAGCATATATGTGATCGAATCTTGTTGGTTTGAGTGATTCTCTCATGCTTTCCCTCGTGTTTCCCCTCGTGTTCTTCGTGTTTCTCGTTGGGATCTGCTCCTTTCATGAAAGATCAGGCATCTAGGGTTCTACCCTACATCACCACCCCTGTCCCACTGGCTTTGGCCCACTACACCTTGCCAGCCCACCTAACCCCCCACATCCCAAACCACTTGCTACAGTGGGAGGCAAGGCAACCGTGGAGGCCATTCCACGACCATGGCCATGTGCCAGCGATCTGCCACATCCCCGGCAACTCACAAGACCCTGCTGCGACCACTCTGCTTACCCTAGTGCCACATTCCCCTCGCTCACCCCTCCCCCTCTCAGATTCGCTCGCGCCCGAGACACAACCGTCGCCACCTCATCGATCTCGTGGCCGCCGACCTCCGCTCGTCAGGCCAAGGCGTCCAGGAGCTGAGCGACCTTCCCCTTCTTTGACTACGAGCATCAGCTCAAGGTAGGAGGCGTCAAGTTCTTGCCATCGGGCGTCTACCCCGCATCCGGTCGCCGCTTCCTCGTCCTAGATCTCCTCCCTCAGCGATCGCCCGGCCTCCCAAGCACGTCATCGAGGACCGTTGTGAGGCCCCCGTCCAATTCCCCTTTGTTCCGGTCTACTTTATTGTTGTTTGGCACCTCTACTATCGCGCCCGCACTCACGGCAAGCACGTGCTCGATGTGCCCATCCTGCGCCCTGGGCTCCCCTGGCTTCGCCTTGCCCCATGTGCCATGCCACAGCCGCGTCCACCAGCGTGACTGCCTGCGCCTCGGCCGGTCGCCGCGCCCTGCCCCGCCTAGCGCTGCTGCCTCCCACGCCTTGCGTCAGCGCACCTGCAGCTACTGCTCCTGGCCGCTTGCATTGCTGTTGCTCGTGCCACTGCTGCCTACTGCTTGCCGCTGCCACCACTGCTATGCCTAGGTGCTGCTCCTGCTGCTCCCTGTTGCCTGCTTCCGCTCCCGCTGGTCGCTACTGCTTGATGTTCCTGCTGCTACTACATGCGAATGCTACTATCACTGCTCTATTGCTGGTGCATGCTACTGCCAGCTGCTACTGCTACTGGAGATGGCCAAGGCCAAGGCCATGGCCAAGTGTGTGTGTGTGTGTTATGTGTGTGTTGTTTGTGTGCATACGTGTGTGTTAGGGCCAGCCTAGTTAGTAGTGCTAATTAATGTTAATTAGATTAATTAGTGGTTAGGTTATCCTAATGGCCCACTGACTTGCGGGTCCCATTTAGTTAACAGTCTAAAAAACCTAAAAACAACTACTCTCCATGACACACGGGACCCAGTGCACGATACACCCTTTGACTAGTCAGATGTTGACTGGGTCAACTCAATCAACATGGCCCACATGTCAGCCTCTATAGACCCTGTTGTGTACGCTTTAGTGTGTGCACATATCATTTGACTATTAATTTCGAATTAATAATAATTTCAGAGTATCTATTAAAATTTTGAAAAATAATATAAAATAAACCATACCTCGGATGAAAATACTTTCAACATGAAAGTTGCTTCGAATTTCGAGACGAATCTGAATATGCAGTCCATTCGTCTGCCACACGGCCCTAGCATAGTGAACATGCAACCATCCCCCTCTGTTTCATCTGTATGAAAATACCAAACGCCAGGAAAACATTCCCGGATGTTTCCCCCCTTCTCCAGTAGCACTTAGTACTACATTAGGACACACGTAGCACCGCTTATTGCCATGTCATGCATTGTCATGTATTTGTAATTTCATTCATTGTTTCTTGCCCCTCTTATCTTTGGTAGACTTCGAGACCGACGCTGCTGCTACCCAGTACGACTACGGTGTTAACATCCCCTCCTTCTCGACGGAGCTTACAAGCAAGCAAACCCCCTTTGATCAACCAGATATCGCCCACTCTCTTCTCTCTTATTCTTGCATAGGTTTGCTACTGTTGTTGATTCGATAACTCCTACTCTATTGCATAGCCCGTCTTTGTTGCTACAATTTTGATACGTTTACCTGCTATCCTAATGCTTAGTATAGGTCAGTGGCCCTACACTCTTGACCGTCTGCCATGCTATACTACTGGGCCATGATCACTCGGGAGGTGATCACAGGTATATACTATACTATTACATACTTCTGTTGATTATTCGGAAATGGGGTTGAAGGGGCAGGTGGTTCCACCCAGGTAGCGGTGGGCCTGGGTTCCCGACTGCCCCCCGATTGTTACTTGTGGTGGAGAAATAGGGCAGGTTACGACCACCTAGGAGACAGGTGGGCCTGGTCCCCGGTCAGGGTCCACGGTTACTTCGAAATAACACGCTTCACGAGATGTTGGTATTTGATTTGGGTCTGGCAACGAGACTATACACACTAACCAACTATGCGGGAAAAGTTATGGGCTCTCGACGTCGTGGTATCAGCCGAAGCTTTCTAGAAGTCAGCGGTTGAGCGGCGCGCGCCAGATTTGACTGGAACGCCTGCTCTTGTATTAGGGAGGCTAGGTATGATTCCGGCTGTCGGATATCGGGTTCTGGCAAAACCCTTAAGGTTCGAACTCTAGGGTGCGTGTGAAAATCTTCCCCCTACCGATCCACGTCCCAACGCCTCGCTGTGAATCTAAGCTACACGATGAACACAAGGGACGCAAGGTATATACTAGTTCGGGCTACCGTTGTGGTGTAATACCCTACTCTAGTTTGTGGTGTGGTGGATTGCCTCAGGAGCTGATGATGAACAGTACAGAGGAAGAGCATCCTCGCGAGAGGTGTTCTTGTGCTAGTGCGGTGTTCTACTTAGGTGGGTTCGATCGTCTCTGGATCAGATGCGAACTCCCTCTCCCTACTATGGTGGCTATATCTATATATAGAGGCAGTGGTCCACTTCCCAAATATTAAGCGGGAAGGGAGCCAACAACGGCCGTTTTGAAGGGGAACATCTAGTACAAGTTATCCTGAGTAAAGTTGGTCTTCGACTGCCAAAGGCACTGGCAATGACGCCGTCTTGGGCTCCACAGTGACCTCCGTCCTGTCACTTTGCTGGTCTTGGTCTTGTTGCACCGAAATGGTAACCTATGCTTGATGTCTTGGTACTCCGCGCCTGCGCTTGCCCCCTTTGGACCAAAGAGGAAACGAGGACATTGCGCAGGCTGGCGCCCGCCTGCTCTCGATCGTCATGTCTTGTGTCATGGGCACCTCACAAGGTGCCCCTGCCTTGATCTCTCCGCCTCCTTGCGAGCCTGCCTGGTGAGGCCGCCCTTGAGGAAGCCTTGCGTTGTCCGCCCCGTGAGGCTTTGCCCCTCGCGAGGGTCTTGTGCTTGAGTTGATGAAGATGGGCCGTACAGGGCCACCCCTTGAGCCACGCCGCAGGCCGCAGGCAGGCAGGTCTGGGGACCCCCGTTCCCAGAACACCGACAGTAGCCCCCGGGCCCAAGGCGCGCTCGGACTTTGTGGCACCCCGGCTTAGAGAAACCGAAACGCCCCGTATTCCAGCCCAGAGATCGAGGAGAAGTCTTCTGAAATATGGCACTGCTAGCATATAACAAACCAGCTTTCTATTATTACAAGAATATGAATACAAGGTCTCTGATATTACAATGAATAACATCGGTACGACGACACTACGCCATCCTTAGTTGCTCTATGCAAGCAGCAGAACTACTCAAAGCAGCGGAATAACTCTAGCAGCGGAAAAACAACAGCAGTGATGAACTCCACTCCGCAGGGACTCCGACTGGAACGCTTATCCTAGCTCGCATGTACGAAAACCACGACAAGCAAGCAATCAAGTCCAGCATGACCTGCAAACTGGCATGACACGCTAAGTCAGTACATTGAATGTACTTGCGAGCTCACAATAACCAGAAGCATTCAAGACAGACAACAGCATGGCAATTACATGTTAAACAGGAATTATCATGAGATCACCAGAATAACATGGCATGACCAACCTAAACATGATACAGCTAACCCAACATGAACATATTAATCCAACAATACTAGCAAGCAACATAATGACACCATATGCACCACTTATCCTGCTTGGCCTACCTTCGTAACCAACACGTGCATCACTTACCAACCTCGGACATCACACGATCATCTCAAGATCAAATCAAGCTTGGTATAAACAATACCGTAGCGATCATTAAATGACCACAAGGAGCTTTATCTTTACCCACGATTCTCGCACAACATCACGAATATCCAACAACTCGGTATCCTTGATACCACAGTGATCTTTACGGTGATCACAACCACGACCAACACTTGGTCTCAAACCGTGATCCTTACGGCGATCACAACCCGACCAATAAATGGCCCGTGATCCTTACGGCGATCACAACCAACTTATCTCACCATCGAACCGGGGTTGTCATTAATCAAGTTATCCTTATTACTGTTGACTCATGGTGTACCCTACTTTCGACCTGGGCCCTTATCCGCGGGTGCGGCTATTGATAGATTTAATATACACTCTGCAGAGGTTTGTACACTGTACCCACACTATGGAACCCATGGCCTCGCACTCCCATTCGGGTGGACCAACGGCGTTCCGACAAAACCGTCCTACTGCCATGACACTCTCCCGGCCACTCCGACTCACTCCCCTCTGGGCTAAGTCATGGGTGGCCCCGTGCCTACCTCAAGACACCTCAAACCACCGTCGTAGCAACGATCCAATCTGGGACTCAAAAACTTAACTCAACAACAGGAACACAAGGCTTATGTCCGCCTACCTGATCAGGGTAGCGCGCGCCCATAACCTTCCCTCGTTGGAGGCACCGACGAGAGGCACGACAATAGACCGCATTAGGACAGTCCCATTCTGGTAAGCGTGGTTGCACTGGTCAGCATCGTTTCAGCAGCACCATGACTCAGCCAACAGTTGTTCAAGTTCAATTTAATCCGATTTACTTGAACGCAAATATGCTGAGTCATGATAAAATGCATGAACACGATATCAACATAATCATGAGGGTATCACATAACTATCCACCATATCAACAATAAATCATATCCACTGAGCATGGCATACTAACTAGCATGACCGTCACCAACATCAACATGTAGTACTAGCAAGCATAAACATATGAGAGGAGATACTAGCATGTAGAACATGATAATAGAGTACAAGACAACATAGCACAAAAGTGAACATGCAAATCTAAACATCACCGGAACAACGATAACCATCTTTACAACAAGCAAACATTTGATAAAGATTCAAGTTGAAAACCATGGCTACTGCATGACTATCATGCAAGTGGGTATTGTGGCTTGCCTGGGGTGGAAGAAATCACTGGGAGAAAGTGTTAGAAACTCGCGGAACGAATCACCGGAAAACGTTCTCTCCTGGAGGGGGCTGAATAAGGGCAAGGGCATAATGGTCATTTTAACAGTGTCAAACCATCGTGAAAGCATGACCAACAGAACGGGATCGACGAAATGAAGAAGTGAGCTTTGGTTTCACCTCATTTGGAGTTACGGATAAAAAGATACGGACGTTTAAAACTCAGGGACTAATCTATAAATATACTTCTACAAATAGGTCCCTGGTAGTTTTAAATCGAACACGTCTTTCTGAGAATACGTTTTCAAATCGGGAAAACGGCTTCGCGGCGGGTGCCTCCACTTAAATGACATGGCGAAGACTAGTCAAAGAGGCAACAGCGGGGCCGGGCGGCAGGGTCGCTGCCAGGTGGGGTCACGGGGCCCTCCTGGCCAGGTCAAGGCTCACCTGGCCATCTCCTTCTTCTACCGCTCGGGCGCTCGATCGGCCAAGGCAGGGGCTGCCCCGACGGTGATTGCCGGCGGCTCCGGCCACCGCAGACGACGGCCGACCCACCCAGAAGCTCAGGGCGGAGAGGCGCATCGGCTGGTGGTCTCCGTTGACGGCGCGCGGTGCTACAGAGAGAGCAGCAAGGCCCGCAGCGGAGAGGGCTTGGGTCTCCGGTGGGCATGGGGTTCTGGAGGTGGAAACAGACGGGTGGCGAGCCGGGAAGGGTCGTCGGGGTGTGGCGCATCCACCTAGGATGCGCACGGGGTGCGGGGGAAGGGCTATGGGCAGGAATGGACGAGGGGATCTGCGGCAGCTAAGGCGGCCATTGGAGGCTCGGGAGCTCCTGGAGCTTGGGGAAGAGCAAGGGCAGGGCTAGAGGAGGTTCAGGAGGCCAGTGGTGAGCTCAAACGGCTCGGGGGAAGGCCATTTATAGGCGGGGCGAGGGGCACGGCCTCGGGTGCCGCTGGGCACGTCCGGCCGAAGCTCTAGCGACGGCCAGCGAGCACGGGAGGGCATGGGGAAGGCGACGACCGAGAGAGCAGACAAGCCGCAGAGGTCGCGGAGTCGAGGGGAGCAGAGGAAGAGGCCAATCGCCATTAAATCTCGGCCGACCACAGTGCACCCGTGGGCGTTCGGCGGCGAGCGTTGGTGAGCGTTTGTGAGGAAATAGACGGAGGGGGGGAGGGCTCCAGGGGGACGTCGACGATGCGGGGAACACGCTGGACATACTCACAAGCGCGAAACCGATGAGAGGGGGACGGTCTCGAGCAAGAAAACATCCAACTCGCGTCCATGGCATGCCAGAGAGGCGGTCACCGCGTGCACTGGCGCACACAGTGCCACAATCGATTCCAAACGATGTCTGGGGGTTTGTCCTTCCTGGGGAGGTTGCAACTGAGGTGGTAACTTGGTGAAAAAGGCTCTGGTTAAAAGGTTAGTGAGCTTTGAAGTTTACTACAGTAAACCTTATCAGCTCAATGTGATCAACAGGGATATGCTATGGGCCAAATAAGTTGTCTCGGGCGTTTGGCTATGGAGGAACTATAGTCCTGGGGAGTTCAAGGAAAAATGGACCAAGATAAATCATAGTTGCTTCACAGCTGCTTATTTGGTCCAGAAATGAAGACCATGATGGTGCACTCATATGGAGTGTCCACTTGAGCTCAAATTGGGCAAGGCTTAGTCATTTGGTCATATGAAGATGCTCAAAAAGTCTCATACCATTTGGCAAAGCAAAACTTGTACTTGCTTCACAAACATCTCCTCTGGACAAAAACTTGGAATGATATTGGTTGTCAAATGGATCAATGGAATGATGCCAAAATGGGTGGAGAGATGTTTTATGGGTATAAGAATGATCTGGTAATTATCAGGATTTTTGAAGCAATATAAAATATACTTGCTTCACAACCTGAAAATATTGCCAAAAACAACGATTTGCTCATGTGCTCACATAGATTATTTCATGGGGCTGAAAATGGGTGGAGGGAATTAATATGAGCACATTAAGAAGTGTGCAAAAGTTCAACTCATTTGGGTACTCCTAGCTAGTACTTCCTTCACAAAGCCTTCTGTTTGACAGAAACTTTGAAAATTCACAAAGGAAGATTGGCTATGCAAATAAAGTTGAACTTGTGCATGAGGCAATTATTTGGACATATAAACATGCCCAAAAAGGTTGGGAGCCACTAGGAAAAATATAAATGACACTTCCTTGACAAAGTGCCATTCTGGGCAGAATAGAAAAAAGAATATAGGGGAATTATTTTTGAACATGGCAATGAAAAGTTTTGCCATATTTGATCAAGATATGACCCAAACAATTTATGAGAATTATTTGGGAATTTTAGGAGTGAGGGAAATATAGGTTGCTTCACAACCTAGGGCAATTTGAGTTATTCCTTTAACAGAAAAGGAATATTCCAAATAAAAATAGTATTGGGATTTGGGCTAGGATAGAAATGACAGGGTCTAGGGAAAGATTTGGGAATGACAAGCCATTCTGGAAGCAAAGAAGAGGACATCTTCTTCAGTTTCCAGGCCACCAAGCCATGAAAAAGAAAAACTCGGGCAAAAACCTTGGAAAAACAAAAGAAAAAGAAAGGCCCAAAAATCGGGCTGTCACAAACCTTACCCCCTTAATGAAATCTCGTCCTCGAGATTTGGTTGCTCAGGGAACAAGTATGAATATACTGACTTAAGGAAACCGTTTCCAACTCGGGTATCATTTTTCCTTTATTGTTGTGCCCAACTAAATTTTTATCTGACTAGCCCTGGGGTAGTTTGATTCACTGTATCCTTCTTCTGACAGATCTTACCTTGCTTGTTCATGTTTATACAGGCTCCAATTTCTTTTTAGATCTGCTGACTAGCTGAGTGTGATTTGATTATCACGATCGAAATGTATATCCGTCTCACAAATCCAAAAGTGATTTCCGCTGGGTGTGCCACCTTGCACTGACAAACTTTCATGAAATGATGATCAGAATTTTCTGATGAAAACTCAAGTTCTGACTCATTGCATTGGGCTTCTCCACTAAATGCAGGTCCTTTGGCTTCCAAGCAGTGAGTTAAAACATAACCGTTTCCTGACAGATTCTGACTCATCGTGGAAGTTTCTGAATCATCTTAATTGGTTCTATTGTGATGAGTATGGGATCCGTACTAAATATTTGATTGTCTCCTGTCGCGACAAATAAAGGGTTTGGCATGTATGGTAATATCTGCAGACTTGACTGACGGTGGTTTTGACGGCATTTTTTTTGTTCACGACAGGCTATCCATGATGATTCATATAAGTGAGGACTCAGGCTTCTAGACTGTTATTCCTCATGCCGATTACTCATGCTGTAGGCATATTCATGTGGATAAATACTGACTTAGACTGTTCGGGGAATCTGCACCATGGGGGTCGTGTACAATTTTCATACCTGCCTCACTGGTCTTGCTCCTTCATTATTGTTTTCTTGGTCTGGATCCTTGGCTGAAAGAGTTGGGCCATATTGTTTCTTTGTATGAGCATAGGTACTGTCGGTGCAACTTTTCGGCAATTGTAGTTTATCCTCATTCTTCTGATAATGTAACCCATTAAATGGCAGGTTCAACACCTCTCAAGTTCTGATCGCAGGAAAATGATCATCTGAAACCCTTGCAAGAAATCGGCAAATAAATCTGTAGCCACCAGAACAGTCTTTACCACTCTGATCTAGGACATTACTAAAATAACTTAACCACGGCTCAGGACGGCCGAAAAGCAGCTCAGAGCATGAGACCGGGTCGATAAGAAGAAGATGGCAGCTCCCTAAAATAGCCAAAAAGCAGCTATAGGGCTACTATCACAAAAAGAAACTCAACAGCTGTACGAGACGGCCGAAAAGCAGCTCAGACTCGTGATAGTTGTTAAAGAGAGAAACAAAAATCGGCATCCACCCCGGATAGCTAGAAACAGCTCAGATCACAAGCGTGGTGCCATCATTGGAGAAAAAGGGGACAAGGGCTCAACAGGATCATTTTCCAGGTTCACAGGTACTTGTACTGAGCTCATTGATGTCGTCAGTCCTCATAATCCTTTGTCACACTGCAATGTATACTGGCTTTCTTCTATTAACCATCCTCACGTGGTTATCAGATCCTCATATGAGTGACTTGTAAGATCTTGGTGGTATGCTCACCACATATATATGAGAACCTGATTCCGAGACAGACGTGCATTCTGACTGATTCTTGCTTCTGACCAAAATGTTGTGGATCTAATTCTTGGGATTCACTGCCATATGCTATCAATTCACAGCGTACTACCTTGTACCAATGTCTTACTGAGGAATATTTGCTGGCTTGTGCTCGAAACTTTCATCGGACAGCTTGCTGAAGAAGACTGGGTATCGTGCTTCAGAAGCTTACCCCCTTAAAGACTTTGCTGGGGAAAGACTCAGTACCTTATGCCGGAAGCTTTTGCGGTTGCTTATTGAAGAAGGCAGAGTACCTTGCTCGAAAAGTCATCCATGTATCGTACTGAGGAAGATAGATGAATCTTGCCTTGGAAGCTTCTCTGGTATCTTGCGAGGGAAAAGTGGGTTGCTTACACTAGAAACTTCTTATTGTGATATGCGGACCGATTTCCACATATACGTACCATATTTTGGCTTGCTTCCAGGTAAATTGAGTTCAAAAATCATCCTCAACGAAAAATTAAACTTGTATCTGAGCCATACCTTTGATAATATTCTGTCAACCTTTCACACAATTTATCTTCTTGCTGATTTAATCATTTTGTTGTGATGAGTGCATGCTAATGCAAAATTTATACTGATATTCATCCAGGATTTCTTTTGTATTCAGACGAGATATTCCAATTTCACCGCAGTCTGCTGACAATTCCATTCTGTTTAGTTGAGTTTCCAAATATATGTATTTCTTGCTGACTCTTTGGGTCCAGTGTTGGATGACGAGCAACTTTAATAGGGGAAAATTTGTAACACCGAAGGCCCAAAGAAAGGAACAACAGAAATGACTAAAACCAAAAGCACACAAGCATACTATTAATATAATTAATCAAGCAATCACCACATATTACTGCTACTCACCCAATAATATGCATGCACACCTAAGCACACAAATCTTGCGGAAACTCCCATATTGCGGTCTAATATGTTGTGGCGGTGTGCATGAGGACGAATAACAGTGTGGAAGAATTGGTGCAAACAGCGCTACACCAAGTACTAGCTTAGCCAGATAGCAACTTGGACTAGCTCGGAGGCGAGGACATACTCGGTAATCATGTAGTGGGACACGAAGGTCGCAATTACATTATTATAAAGTGGATGGAAAAAGATCCATACTCGTCCAAGAAATAGGATAGCGGGGAAAACTGAGGCTGCTGACATTGCCCTTTCTTCATAACTAAGATCATTAAGGGTTGCCAGTACGACAAAATAAAAGAATGATCCGGGATGGAAGCATGTCCATCACCGAAACGATAGGTGGGGCTGAAAGAAAGACATCGGCGCGATACCTGAGCACCATTTTTGCAAACAGTGTCGGGATCACTTGGCATCACTCTGCTGGGACAGAAATGACACCAAACTCCGAAGGAAAAAGGAACTGGAGAAATGCAAAGGTTGAGCTGTAGTGGATCCGAATCGATGCTAGCTACACTCACCAGAGAAACTGTTAGTACAAATACTAAGGCTATATGCATGCTATGCAACAAAAAAATGCAGCAACCAAATGTAATAAACAAATTGGGGTCTATACTACCGCTTTCTAACGTTCGGGCGGTCTAGGGCATCCTACAGCCAGACCTGCTCTGATACCAAGCCTGTGGCACCCTGGCTCAAAGAAACCGAAAAGCCCCGTATTCCAGCCCAGAGATCGAGGAGAAGTCTTCTGGAATACGACACTGCTTAGCATAGAACAAACTAGCTTTCTATTATTACACGAATATGAATACAAGGTCTCCGATATTCCAATGAATAACATCGGTACGGCGACACTACGCCATCCTCAGTTGCTCTAAGCAAGCAGCAGAACAACTCGAAGCAACGGAATAACTCTAGCAGCGGAACAACGACGGCGGTGGTGAACACCACTTTGCAGGGACTCTGACCGGAACGCTTATCCTAGCTCGCACATATGGAAACCACGACAAGCAAGCAATCAAGTCCAGCATGACCTGCAAACTGGCATGACACGCCAGGTCAGTACATTGAATGTACTTGCACGCTCACAATAGCCAGAAGCATTCAAGACAGACAACAGCATGGCAATTACAGGTTAAACAGGAATTATCATGAGATCATCCGAATAACATGGCATGAACAACATAAACACGATACAGCTAACCCAACATGAACATATTAATCCGAAAATACTAGCATGCAACATAATGACACCATATGCACCACTTATCCTGCTCGGGCTACCTTCGTAACCAACACATGCATCACTTACCAACCTCGGACATCACACGATCATCTCAGGATCAAATCAAGCTTGGTATAAAAAATACTGTAGCAATCATTAAATGACAACAAGGAGCTTGATCTTTACCCACGAGTCTCGCACAACATCACGAATATCGAACAACTCAGTATCCTCAATACCAAAGTAATCTTTACGGCGATCACAACCACGACCAACACTTGGTCTCAAATCGTGATCCTTACGGCGATCACAACCCGACCAATAAATGGCCCGTGATCCTTACAGCGATCACAACAAACTTATCTCACCATCGAACCGGGGTTTTTATTAATCAAGTTATTCTTATTATTGTTGACTCATGGTGTACCCTACTTTTGACCTGGTCCCTTATCCGCGGGCGCGGCTATCGATAGATTTAATATACACTCTACAGAGGTCTTTACCCACACTACGGAACCCATGGCCTCGCACTCCCACTCAGGTGGACCAACAGCGTTCCGACAAAACCGTCCTACTGCCATGACTCTCTGCCGACCACGCTGACTCACTCCCCTCTGGCCTAAGTCATGGGTGGCCCTATGCCTACCTCAAGACACCTCAAACCACTATCGTGGCAACGATCCACTCTGGGACCCAAAAACCTAACTCAACAACGGGCACAGAAGGCTTATGTTCGCCTACCTGATCAGGGTAGCGCGCGCCCATAACCTTCCCTCGTTAGAGGCACCGGCGAGAGTCATGACAATAGACCGCATTAGGACCGTCCCATACCGGTAAGCGTGGTTGCACTGGTCAGCATCGTTTCAGCGGCACCATGACTCAGCCAACAGTTTTTTAAGTTCAATTTAATCCGGTTAACTTGCATGCAAATCTGCTGACTCATGATAAAATGCATGAACATGATATCAACATAATCATGAGGGTATCACATAACTATCCACCATATCAACAATAAATCATATCCACTGAGCATGGCATACTGACTAGCATGACCATCACCAACATCAACATGTACTACTAGCAAGCATAAACATATGGCAGGAGATACTAGCAGGTAGAACATGATAACAGAGTACAAGACAACATAGCACAAAAGTGAACATGCAAATATAAAAATCACCGGAATAATGATAACCATCTTTACAACAAGCAAACATTTGATAAAGATTCAAGTTGAAAACCGTGGCTACTGCATGACTATCATGCAAGTGGGTATTGTGGCTTGCCTGGGGTGGAAGAAATCACTGGGAGAAAGTGTGAGAAACTCGCGGAACGAATCGCCGGAAAACGTTCACTCTTGGAGGGGGCTGAATAAGGGCGAGGGCATAGTGGTCATTTTCACGGTGTCTAACCATAGTGAAAGCACGACCAACATAACGGGCTCGACGAAACAAAGAAGTGAGCATTGGTTTCACCTCATTTGGAGTTACGGATAAAAAGATACGGACGTTTGAAACTCAGGGACTAATATGTAAAAACACTTCTACAAACAGGTCCCTGGCAGTTTTAAACCAAACGCGTCTTTTTGAGAATACGTTTTCAAATTAGGAAAATGGCTCCGCGGCGGGCGCCTCCACTTCAATGACATGGCGAAGACTAGTCAAAGAGGCAGCAGCGGGGCGGGGCGGCAGGGTTGCTGCCAGGTGGGGTCGCGGGGCCCTCCTGGCCAGGTCAACAGCCACCTGGCCGTCTCCTTCTTCTCCCGCTCGGGCGCTCGACCGGTCGAGGCAGGGGACGCCCTGATGACGATTGCCGGCGGCTCCGGCCACCGCAGACGACGGCCGACCCACCCAGAAGCTCAGGGCGGAGAGGCGCATCGGCTGGTGGTCTCCGTTGATGGCGAGCGATGCTGTAGAGAGAGCAGCAAGGCCCGCGGCAGAGAGGGCTTCGGTCTCTAGTGGGCATGGGGTTCTGGATGTGGAAACGGACGGGTAGCGAGCCGGGGAGGGTCGCCGGGGTGTGGCGCATCCACCCAGGATGCGCACGGGGTGCGGGGGAAGGGCTACGGGCAGGAATGGACGAGGGGATCGGCGGCGGCTAAGGCGGCCATTGGAGGCTCGGGAGCTCCTGGAGCTTGGGGAAGAGCAAGGTCGGGGCTAGAGGCGGTTCAGGAGGCCAGTGGTGAGCTCAAACGGCTCGGGGGAAGGCCATTTGTAGGCGGGGCAAGGGTCACGGCCTCGGGTGCCGCCGGGCACGTCCGTCCGAAGCTCTAGCGATGGCCAGCGAGCACGGGAGGGCACGGGGAAGGCGACAAGCGAGAGATTGGACAAGCCGCACAGGTCACGGAGTCGAGAGTAGCAGAGGAACAAGCCAATCGCCATTAAATCTCAGTCGTCCATAGTGCGCCTGAGGGCGTTCGGCGGCAAGCGTCGGTGAGGAAACGGACGGAGGGGGAGAGGGCTCCAGGAGGACGGCGACGATGCGGGGAACACGCTGGACATACTCACGAGCGCGAAGCCGATAAGAGGGGGAGGGGCCCGAGCAAGAAACCATCCAGCTCGCGTCCATTGCATGCCAGAGAGGCGGTCACCATGCGCACTGGCGCACACAGTGCGACAATCGATTCCAAACGATGTCTGGGGGTTTGTCCTTCCTGGGGAGGTTGCAACTGAGGTGGTAACTTGGTGAAAAAGGCTCTGGTTAAAAGGTTAGTGAGCTCTGAAGTTTACTGCAGTAAACTTTATCAGCTCAATGTGATCAACAGATATGCTATGGGCCAAATAAGTTGTCTGGGGTGTTTAGCTATGGAGGGACTACAGTCCTAGGGAGTTTGAGGAGAAATGGACCAAGATAAATCATAGTTGCTTCACAACTGCTTATTTGGTCCAGAAATGAAGATCTTGATGGTGCACTCATATGGAGTATCCACTTGAGCTCAAATTGGGCAAGGCTTAGTCATTTGGTCATATGAAGATGCTCAAAAAGTCTCATACCATTTGGCAAAGGAAAACTCGTAGTTGCCTCACAAACATCTCCTCTGGACAGAAACTTGGAATAATATTGGTGGTCAAATGGATCAATGGAACGATGCCAAAATGGGTGGACAGATGTTTTATGGTTATAAGAATGATCTGGTAATTTATCAGGATTTTTGAAGCAATATAAAATATACTTGCTTAACAACCTGAAAATATTGCCAGAAACAAAGATTTGCTCCTGTTCTCACATAGATAATAGGATGGGGCTTCAAATGGGTGGAGGGGATTAATATGAGCACATTAAGGAGTGTGCAAAATTTCAACTCATTTGGGTACTCCTAGCTAGTACTTCCTTCACAAAGCCTTCTGTTTGACAGAAACTTTGAAAATTCACAGAGGAATATTGGCTAGGCAAATAAAGTTGAACTTATGCATGAGGCAATTATTTGGACATATAAACATGCCCAAAAATGTTTGGAGCCACTAGGAAAAATATAAATGACACTTCCTTCACAAAGTGCCATTCAGGGCAGAATAGAAAAAAGAATATTGGGGAATTATTTTTGAACATGGCAATGAAACGTTTTGCCATATTTGATCAAGATATGACCCAAAAAATTTATGAGAATTATTTGGGAATTTTAGGAGTGAGGGAAATATAGGTTGCTTCACAACCTAGGGCAATTTGAGTTATTCCTTTAACAGAAAAGGAATATTCCCAATAAAAATAATATTGGGATTTGGGCTAGGATGGAAATGACAGGGTCTAGGGAAAGATTTGGGAATGACAAGCCACTCTAGAAGCAAAGAAGAGGGCATCTTCTTCAGTTTCCAGGCCACAAAGCCACGAAAAAGGAAAAACTCAGGCAAAAACCTCAGAAAAACAAAAGAAAAAAGGGCCAAAAATCAGGCTGTCATAGACTTGGCTTAGCAGTGAATTGAAAGGGCAAGTGTGGAGCGCCGCAGGCCCCAACAGCCTGTGGCCTTGGTCGCCGCGTGGCGGTTGATTGGACATGGGCGTCTTCGCTTCCCCACGCTGCCTCGACAACTGCCTGATTTGACGAGTCCCTGCATGCAAAATGTGTCATGATTACCTGCGATCGCAGAGGCCAACGGTTGGCCTCCTCTGGACTAAAAGTGCGGTGAGGCGCGAGCCCCCGTAGTCCATCTCTTCTCGCTCCGCTCGCTTCTTCTTCCTTGCTCCTTCTCCGTCTTGTCGCCAATGGCACCGATCCATCGGTTCTCAGCCGAGGAGAAAGGAAAGGCGCCCCCGAGAGGGGCCCGACCCGCTCCCGCCGAAGAAGCGCCGGTCCCCGGCCACCGTGACGAGGTTGCTCGACCGGAGACGTCGAGGCCTTGGTACGAGCGGCCACCCCCTGGGTTTCCACTACCTCTGTACGCCCGGGCTGAGGGCCCTGGAGAGGAAGACGCCGAGTGGTGTCGCCTGCGCCATCGGCGGCGTCGACGAGTTGGGGCGGTGTGCGCCATCGCTCCTGGAGTCCACGCCGCGGACTCTTCTCGCGAGCTCTTACTTCACGCCGCCATGCCTCCAAGCTCCTGGATACGCCTTCCTCCTTCCTTTGCCTTCGAGATGCCGCCGAGGGGGCCTCTTCAGCTCTGGCTATAGCACACCGACTGTGGTACCCCCGCGACCAAAGCGGAGATCGAGGTCTTTGCTCCGGGCAAGGTCTACATGACCCGGGGCTGGGGCGAGAACGCTTGGGTCTGCAGAAGAGGAGGTGCCCTCGTGATTCATCTCGAATACGATGGCGCCTCCCTGATGCTCTTCAAGGTCTTCGACACGGAAGGACGCCGGCTGGAGTCCTGCCCAGAGGAGGCGGCCAGGACGTCGGTATGGCAAGGGCTAGGCCTGCCCTCCGCTTCCTCAGCGGCTCCTCTGGCAGCAGCGGAGATGCTGGGGAGTCCAGCGACTCTCCCGAGTTTCTCGTGACTCCGGAGATGAGCGACGACAGCTACGAGCCCCCGAGCTCATGTCGCGCCCGGAGCAAGGCAGCTGCATCAGGCCACCAACAAGGCTGATCTGGATGGGGTTGGCGCCGGCGCTTGGTGGCCCACTGTTGATGATGGCGTCGGTCATGGAGGCACATGTAGTTAGGGCTCCTTAGGATCTACGTCTTTTGTTCCCTGCGAGGAATCAAGGAAATACCCCGCGGGGGCGTGTAAAGTGTCTGCAATGTCTTCTGTTGATATCATCCTTATAATAAAGTGGTGCAAGATGTTTGTCCTGTCACGGCTCGGTTCCTCCTTTCTAACCTTGCGACGGCTTGGTGCTCTATGCTGACAGGTCCCGGTCCCCAGGCAGGCTTCAGCCGTCGCTGGTATGCCAGGTTGCGATGTCGTGGTCAAGGCCAGGAGGTGAGCGGCCCGAGGTCCAGTAAGAGCCCCAGAGGCGCGATGCTCAGGAGGTCCCCTTTAGCGCTCAAGCAGCCTCCGAAAGGCGAGAAAGGAAGGCAACGTAGCCGTCATAGAGCTGCATTGAGTGAGGGTTTGGTGTCGCATCGAGTAGCTGCTCTAGGAGCGAGACTTATCTTGAAAGCTTGGAGTCGTTCTTTCGCGAGGTGCCGGAACTACGTGTCGGCAGCTGGGATGTCGCTGGGTCAGGCCTTCATGAGCTTCTCCTTCCTTTGCTGCACTCTCCTTCGTGCTCTACGTCCTCAGGTCTCGGCCCTCGAGCGAGCTCAGCCGCCGCTGGTATGCCAGGTCGCGATGTCGTGGACAAGGCCAAGGGGTGAGGGCTGGAGAGCCAGTAAGAGCTCCTGAGTCGCGATGCTCAGGAGCCCGCCTTTTAACGCGCGAGTGGATCGCACAGGTGAGGGGGAGAGAGAGAGAGCTCGTGATGCCCCCGCACGTTATTCCTTAGGTGGACCCTATTAACCAACACGAGGGAAGCAAGTATTGCCATTACGATTGCCAGCCAGCCATTGGTTGCTCTAAGAGAGTGATGAGGGCACTGAGGGCCTGCTGAGGTAGCGCTTTGCGGGGCTGCTTCGGCCAGAGCTCGACCACTCAGATTTGTCGACGTTGCAGGGACAGACCCATGCGCAAGCGCCGTGCCAGTGCGAGCGGCTCCAAGGGAAGATGTCAATCGAGCAGGCGATTATCACGGGCAGGTTAAGCATGAAGGCAAACCAAATTAGATAGATGCAGGAAGGATACATGCCACTGGGTCAGGCCCGAGCAGCTTGGGGATAATGCAGCCCGAGGGGCACCCCATAGTAAGGTAAACTAAAGACATAAGAAAAACGGATTCATGCCACAGGGACGGACCCACACGACATGGGAATAATGCAACCCTGAGGGCGCTCCCAGCTGAAACGAAACTCGGAAGGTGTCACCTGATATCATTGCGGAGCGGGTGTTGGAGTAGCTGACGATGCGCGGTGAAGAAGCCGATCCTCATGAGCCACCGGAGTCCTGAGCCTTGGGAGGCTCTAGGGGTCCGGGCGGCTCCTCAAGGTCCATCTCCATCTCCGCCAGGAACGCGCGGTGCCTGGCCTCCTGAGCTTCCAGAATGCTCCGCCTTAGGCGCTGGTGAGCAGCAGCCACGTTCGGTAGGCCGAGAGGCATGCAAAGGTAGCTGTGTGGGGGACCCTTGCAGCGTCCCACGCGCGAAGGCCGGAAACGCTCCTGAGACGTGACTTGGTGGAGCCCTGGGTAGTCGATGCAGACGCGCAGCCCACCATCCTCGCCTGGATGGGGATCTACGCCGGGTAGGCGGCGATTGCTGCGCATGATTCTTGATTCCTGCAACTCCTGGATGAGCATGGTGATGAACTCCTGAGGGTTGGGCCCTCCTTGCCTCATGCCTTCCTGAGGGAAACGTGCCGCGAAGCACGCCTCCAAGTGGTGCCCGAGCGTCTCCCTCATGATCTTGGCAATGTCTAAGGCCCTCCAGCAGAGAGCCCCCGAGCCTTGCCCGAGGAGGGCGCCAGGCGCGCCTTCCTATGCAACGGAGGGAGGCGCCCCATGGACGGGTGCAAATCCTGACGCGGCGCCTCTGGAGATGCCTGCCTCCTGAGGCCTTGAGCTGGGTGATGTCTTCTTCTTCTTGGGAGTTGCCTCGAGAGGGTTCTCATTCTTGTTGTCTAGGTCCTCAACTGACGCAGCCTAGAAGGCACGCTCGAGAGAGCACACCGCATCCTTCTCTTTGCAGGGGATTGTGATGACTCCGCCGCTTCCCGGCATCTTGAGGACATTGTAACCATGGTGAGTCACCGCCATGATTTTGGCCAGGGTTGGATACCCAAGGATGGTGTTGTATAGCAGGCGAATGTGGGTAACGTCAAAGTCAATGAGCTCGGTACGGTAGTTCTTGCGCTATCCAAAGGTGACAGGGAGGCGGGCCTGCCCTATCGGGGTGGTGGAGACGTCAGTGACTCCTGAGAAAGGCTTGGTTAGTTGAAGCTGGTCAGATGGCACTTGGAGATTATTGAATGTCTTGATGGACAGAACGTTGAGCCCTACGCCGCCATTGATGAGGGTCCTGGTAACTTGCACATTCTGATGACTGGGGAACAAAGCTGTGGGAGGACACCGGCTATAGCCGCACACTTGAGCTGATCCACTTAGCTGAACGTGATGGTGCATGTGGACCACCTGAGGGGGCGCGTGGCCTCGAGCTTGGGGAGGACTGCGTTCACCTTACGAGCAAACTGCTTGAAGATGTGCTGAGAGGCTGGGGCCTGAGCACCGCCCAAGATGCAAGCAATAGCACGTGGCTCGTGGAAGCCCCCAGCTCCCTCGCCCTGATGATGGTCGTCATTCCTTCTTGGCGGTGGAGGTAGAGGCCGAAGGCCTGCGTTGCCTTGCGGGCAGTCCTCGCGAGGCTAATCCCTCCAAGCCCCCTCGCAAGGCTGGTCCTGCCAGTGGTCCTCGCGAGGTCGGTCACACCACCCTTGGCGAGGGCCTTGGTCGTCCCATCGTCCTCCACCTCTTCCTCCTCCTCGGTCATAGCCCCGATCGTTGCGCTCGGGGCGTCGACCGATACGTCCTTCTCGCACGGCCCTAAGCTCTTGGCATCCGTTGGTGTTGTGGGTGTTGAGGTCGTGGTATACGCAGTACCGGCTGCCCTTGGACAATTCCAGCTGGTCCCTGACGCGCTTCGCGTCTAGCTCTGCTGCGAGCATGACTGCTCCTTTGCGCTTCACATCCTTGGCCTTGGATTTCTTCTCTTCAGGGTCAGCAGCTGGGAGCTCGAGAAGGGAGAGTCTCCCCTCCTCAGCCTTTGCGCACTTGGTCGCCAGGTTGAACAGCTCCAGAGACGTGCACAGATCCTCGTGGATTGCCAGCTCCTCCTTCATCTTGATGTCGCGAACGCCATCAAAGAACGCTGAGATGATGGCCTCCTCGGTCACCTTGGGAATCTTGAGGCGAGCGCTGTTGAAGCGCTGGATGTACCTCTGCAGGGTCTCTCCAAGTTGCTGCTTGATGCAGCGCAGGTCACCCACGACTGGAGGACGGTCGCGAGTGCCTTGGAAGTTGGCATTGAAGCGGGTGCGCATCTCGTCCCAAGAGTGCATTGAAGCGGGTGCGCATCTCGTCCCAAGAGGAAACCGGTGCAGCGCAGGACGCGGAGCCCGTGAGCGGGAGGCGGCAGCGGCGACCCAGAGGAGGGCGCCGGCGCGGAGCAGCGGGGCTCGCGCTGTGAGGAACGACGGGGCCGGAGCGGGATGAAGCCGGATGCGGGGGCACCGGCGTCCAGTCGTCCGGGTGAGGGCGAAGCCGGCGTCCAGGTGTGGGGGCGGAGCAGGCCGGCGGGGGTGCGGGTTGCTCGGCCGCTGGCAGAGGCAGAGCCTGCTCGTTGGAGTCACGACTGTGGGATGCGGGAGGAAGCCAGCGCGGGCGCGCGGGACGGCGCGGACGCGGTCCGGAGCAGCGAGCAAGCGCGGCGGCCGTAGCCGATGCTGGGATGAGTTCCAGCGCGAGCGTGGTAGGGAGGAGCAGCGGCAGTGCAGGGAGCGCGATGGCGGACGCGTGTGGTGGAGAGCTGTTGGCCACGACACGCGCCGGGGAAGGGAGCCGCCGCCAGCTTGCTGCGCCTGGAGCAGGCGCCAGATGGGCCGAGGCAGAGGGGCGGAGGCGCTCGCACGCTCGTCTCCACGCGAGTATGGGAGCTGTGCAGGGAGGCGTAACCATTGCGGGAAAGGAGCGGCGAGCCGGAGGGCAGCACGCAAGCGCCAACGGACGGGCGGCCAAGCGGCCCGCGGGAGGCGGCGATGCAAGCCGGAGCCGCGACGAGGCCGGGTTGTGGGCGTCGAAGGCCGTCATGCCGGATGGTGGAAGTCGGCGCGGGCGAAACCGGCTGGCCTGGTGGCAGGAGCCGGCACGCAGGACGGGCGCGAGGGTGCAGGCGGAGCCACGCATGCAGGGGGCCACCGGGCGGGGCAGAATCCGGCCAGGGCCAGTGGCGAGGCGGAGCCGGACGGGGCCATGCGGGGCCGATGATGGGCGGGAGGATGCAGCCCCAGGGAACAGGCGGTGCAGTCGTCCGGCCGGCCGGGTACGAGCCTCGCGCGCATGAGTGCAGCAGCACAGCGATGGGGGTGGCTGGCCCATGGGCGGAGATGCATGCAGGAAGCACTCGGGGGAGCGGCCGGAGGCGACGCGAGGGCGCCCGCGCCGGAGCGGCGACGAGGCCGGAGCAGCCGCGGGCAGCAGCTGGCGAAGCAGCAGAGCAGCGCGCGAGGCGCGAGGGCGCTGCTGGGAGGAGCAGCAACGCGGCATGGCAGCCGCAAAGCGCCAGCGATGCATGGAGCATGGCACAAAAAATGCCATTGTCTAGCCATGGACCAAGGCATATACGGCTTGTATCTGACCATTACTCGATGCGTGTACGAGGCATGTATGGCCATAGTCTGGGATGAGAATGGGGATTATCTGGCTGGTGTATGGCTTGTGTATTAATGGTTTGACCATTGTTGACTAGTATCTAGCTATCTCGCAACGATGGCATGTGGAGAAGCTAATGCGCGTTCCGGCCAGAGCGCGCGGACGGACTGCCGGCGTTGCAACGGTGATGATGACAAAGGCGGCAAGGTTGACGATGAGGACGCGCCGTCCCGCGCGGCCACTCTGGGGGCGGGTCGAAGTCGAGCCCCCGAGCGCTGCCGGAGAGACGGCGCGACGCCGCGGCGGTGAAGACGAAGATGGTCCCGCCCGGACAGCGAAACCAGCAGCAGCGCGGTAGTATAGTACCGCCCCACGATGGGCGCCAAATGTCGTGGTATTCTCATGGGGGGTGCAAGACGACATATGCCACAAGGTGGCTTCGTGTGAGGGCAAGACTGCTGTCGGAATATCCAGGGACGGGTATGCGAGTAGCACGCGCTAGTTTACCCAGGTTCGGGGCTCTCCGGAGAGATAACACCCCTACTCCTGCATGTCTGAGTATATCTGGTATATCTGGTACAGAGTGCTCCTGCAGCTGTATCTGAGGTCAGTGCCGTAGGTATCTGGCCTCGTATATGCATAAGAGCACAAGTGAGAGAGTGGCTAGCTAGTGGCCGAATGGAGTGGCCGTGGTGGTGCTTGTGTGCTCATACGTGAGAGTGTGGGAGAGTGAGTCCATCCTGGATGGATGGATGTATGCTCATATATATAGGGGGAGTTAGCTTAGGATGTAAGCCATGTAGGCATGGTAGCTAGCTAGCTAGTGGCATGGTGGGGTGTCATCCTTGTCCCCTGTGTCACTTCATAAATAGTGCCAGGGGACAAGTGACACTGTACATGATGGCTGGGGCGTCACGTGAACAGTGTCGGGTACGGTCGTCACGTCGGGGTCGCGTCAGGCTGCAGTTGACTTCGGGAAGCCAGCAGTCGGCCTGGTGGCGCAGCCGGTAGCCAGCAGTCGGCCTGGTGGTGCAGTCGGCAGCCAGCAGCCAGTAGCCAGCAGTCGGCGTGGTGGCGCAGTCGGCAGCCAGCAGTCGGCCTCGTGGCGCAGTCGGCAGCCAGCAGTCGGCCTGGTGGCGCAGTCAGCAGTCAGCAGTCAGCAGCCGACCGGGAAGTCGGACTGAGGGGCTTTGCTAGCCCCGATGTCTTGACATATCGTCTTGCCATCTTCGGGGTATCCGTGTCCAATTACTCCGACATCAGGTGTAAACTTGCCCAAAACTTGTGAAATTTTGCCTTCACGTGCGTTCTTTAATTTTCGTGCCAAAAACTATACACCCTACATTTAGGAAAGGAGGGAGTATTATTTTAATTTTGTCTAGAGTTGTGTTGTGATATCTTTGCGTGAGTCCCTGCTCCTGATCGCACACATTTGCGTGTATACTTAGCGTACGATTGAATCGGGGGTGTCACAGAAGGGCATGGAACACTTTAAAAGAAAGAAAATTAAGTTGCCATATTAATCTATTATGAGAGCCACTTATGTATTGCATACCAAAGATGACAATACCTAGATCTATGTTTTGTATCGAGCTAGGGGCGTTAAACAATAGCGTTTGTTGGGAGGAAACCCAATTTTATTTTTATGTTTTTGGTTTTTGTTTTTTGGTTCTGTTTTTCAATAAATAGGTAGACAGAAATTTATCATGCAAGGTGGTGCGAACAAAGGAGAATGACGTGGCTGCATAAGAATGGATGAAAATCTGTGGGGTATGTAGGATGACATGAATAGCTTGCATGTCAAAGGAAATAGGATAGTGGGATGAACTATTTAGGTATTATAGATACACAATATTACCTCTGTAGTAAATATGTTTTGGTGTTTTAATTAGTGTTTGAGCCAAGTAAGACTGTCGGATATCGGGTTCCGGCAAAACCCTTAAGGTTTGAACACTGGGGTGCGCACGAAGATCCCTCCCTACCGAAACACGCCCTCAGCCTCGCCGCAATCTCTAAGCTAGCTCGATGGACAACACAAGAGACACGAGATTTATACAGGTTGAGGCCACCATTGTGGTGTAATACCCTACGCCCGTGTGTGGTGTGGTGGATTGCCTCTTGGGCTGATGATGGATAATACAGGGGAAGAACAGCCTCGCGAGGCGAGGTGTTCTTGTGCTTGGTGGTGTGCTTGAGGAGGAACTGGTCCGTCCTCTCTATGGTGGTGGCTAGCCCTATTTATAGAGGCCCTGGTCCTCTTACCAAATATTGAGCGGGAAGAGATCCAACAACGCCCATTTTGGAAGGGGACAACTAGTACAAGCTATCCTGACTAAAGGTGGTCTTCGCCTGCCAAAGGCGCTGGTGGTGACGCCGTCTTGGGCTCCATGGTGACCTCCGTCCTGCCATCCTGCTGGCCTAGGTCTCATTGCACTGATATGAGAACCTTTGCCTGATGCCTCGGTACTCCGCGCCTGCGCTTGCCCCCTTTGCACAAAAGAGGAAACAAGGACACTGCGCGGGCGGGCGTCCGCCTGGCGCCCGCCTGGTCTTGGTCGTCATGGCTTGCGTCACGAGGACCTCACAAGGTACCCCTTGCCTTGATCTCTCTGCCTCCTCGCGAGCCTGCCTGGTGAGGCCGCCCCTGAGGAGGCCTTGCGTCATCCGCCCCGCGAGGCTTGGCCCCTCGCGAGGGTCTTGAGTGTTGGTTGATGAAGACGGGCCGTACTGGGCCACTGGTGGAGCCACGCCGTGGGCCGCAGGCCGGCAAGTCTAGGGACCCTCGTTCCTAGAATGCCGACAGTGGCCCCTGGGCCCAAGGCGCGCTCGGACTTAGCTTAGCAGCGAAGCCAAAGGGCAAGTGTGGAGCACTACGGGCCCCTACAACATGCGGCCTTGGTTAACGCATGGCGAATGATTGGGCGTGGGCGTCTCCATTTCCCCACGCTGCCTCGGCAAACGCTCGACTTGGCGAGTCCCTGCTGCATGCAAAAAGGGGCATCATTACCTGCGATCGTGGATGTCGACTGTTGGCCTCGCTTAGGCTATAAATGATGTGGGGCGAGTGCCCCCGTTGCCCTTCTCTTCTTGCTCCGCCTTCCCGCTTCTCCTTCCTAGCTCCTGCTGCTGGTAGTGCTCCCCATGGCGCCTGTGAAGAGGTTTTCGGCCGCGGAGAAGGGGAACGCTCGCCAAGAAGGGCTTGGCTCTCCTCTGTCCAAGAGCGGCCGCGGTCATCCTCGCACGCATCCCGCGACCCCTGCTATGGCTTCCCGTGGTCGCGGCAGTGGCCCTTCACGCGGTGGTGGTCTCCCATGTCGAGGCGGCCCGGTTGGTGGGGGAAGGCGTGCCACGGCAGCGCGGCCTCCTCGGTTGCACTTCCACTTAGTGAAGGTGCTGCCGGAGTTCATTGTGTGGTCGGATAACCCGGCAGGCAACTGGCTTCAGCTCCGTCGCTCCTTCGGTGGTGAACTGCCGGCCGCTGGCCCCGGCGGGCTCTGGCTACAAGCGGATGGCTACTGCAGCAAGGCCTCCTAGGTTGCGGTGGAGATCTCCGTCGCCAGCAACGTAGCCTAGTATGCAAGATAGTGGGTTCATCGGCCGGAGCCTCGGTATTTTCTGTGTTATCATTATTGTCCATATCGACGATAATCTCCCTAATTTCAGACATAGCGGCAAACAAAATCAAGGCGGAAGAAAGCGAGTGGAAAAGAGAGGAGGAGATTGGGAAAGAGAGGGCGAATAAAACGGCAAGGGTGAAGTGGGGGAGAGGAAAACGAGAGGCAAATGGCAAATAATGAAAATGCGAGGGAGATGGGTACTTCGTATGTCTTGACTTGAGCGAAGACCTCCCCGGCAACGGCACCAGAAATCCTTCTTGCTACGTCTTGAGCTTGCGTTGGTTTTCCCCGAAGAGGAGAGGGTGATGCAGCAAGTGTAGCATAAGTATTTCCCTCAGTTTGAGAACCAAGGTATCAATCCAGTAGGAGGCTCCTCAAAAGTCCCACGCACCTATACAAACAAACTAAGAACTCGCAACCAACGCAATAAAGGGCTTGTCAATCCCTTCACGGCCACTTGCGAAAGTGAGATCTAATAAAGATAGTATGATAAGATAAATATATTTTTGGTATTTTATAATATAGATGCAAAAGGTAAAGATGCAAATAAAAGTAGATTGAAAGCAAATATGATAAGATAGACCCAGGGACCATAGGTTTCACTAGTGGCTTCTGTCAAGATAGCATAAGTATTACGGTGGATGAACAAATTACTGTCGAGCAATTGATAGAAAAGCGCATAGTTATGAGATTATCTAGGCATGATCATGTATATAGGCATCACGTCCATAACAAGTAGATTGACTCCTACCTGCATCTACTACTATTACTCCACACATCGACCGACTCCTGCCTACATCTAGAGTATTAAGTTCATAAGAACAGAGTAATGAATTAAGCAAGATGACATGAAGTAGAGGGATAAACTCACGCAATATGATATAAATCCCATCTTGTTATCCTCGATGGCAACAATACAATACGTGCCTTGCAACCTTTTTTGTCACTGGGTAAGGACACCGCAAGATTGAACCCAAAGCTAAGGACTTCTCCCATGGCAAGAAAGATCAATCTAGTAGGCCAAACCAAACTGATAATTCGAAGAGACTTGCAAAGATAACTCAATCATACATAAAAGAATTCAGAGAAGATTCAAATATTATTCATAGATAAACTTGATCATAAACCCACAATTCATCGGATCTCGACAAACACACCGCAAAAAGAGTTTACATCGAATAGATCTCCACAAGAGAGGTGGAGAACATTGTATTGAGATCCAAAAAGAGAGAAGAAGTCATCTAGCTAATAACTATGGACCCATAGGTCTGTGGTAACTACTCACAACTCATCAGAGGGGCAAAGATGTTGATGTAGAGGCCCTCCGTGGTCGATTCCCCCTCCGGCAGAGTGCCAGCGAAGGCTCCAAGATGAGATCTCGCAGATACAGAAGGTTACGGCGGTGGAAATTGTGTTTCGTGGTGCCCCTGGATGTTTTTGGTGTACATATGTATATATAGGAGGAAGAAGTACATCGGTGGCCGCCCGAGGGGCCCACGTGACAGGGGGCGCGCCCTACAGGGGGGGGTGGCCTCCTATCTCGTGGGGGCCTCGGGTGCTTTTTGACTTGCACTCCAAGCTCTCCGGATCACGTTCGTTCCTAAAATCACGCTCCCGAAGGTTTCATTCCATTTGGACTCCGTTTGATATTCCTTTTCTTCGAAATACTGAAATAGGCAAAAAAACAACAATATGGGCTGGGCCTCCGGTTAGTAGGTTAGTCCCAAAAATGATATAAATGTGTAAAATAAAGCCCATAAACATCCAAAAGGGGTAATATAATAGCATGGAACAATCAAAAATTATAGATACGTTGGAGACGTATCATAGCCCTGGCCAGGGGCTGGCAGACGTTTGCCCGTGCGCGTGGTTTGGGCAGGCGGTGCACCCTCCTCTTCAATTATGACGGCAACACGCCCCTCTATGTGAGGGTGTTTGGAAAACATGGCCCCCGTGTTGGGTGCTGCCATGAAGAGAACGATGGCGACGAGGTGCTCAGCCTTGGCGACGGCCGTGGCGAGGGCGAAGGCGAACCCGCTTCCGGTGGCGACCGCAGCTCGTCAAGCTTCAGCGGCTCCTCCTTCGGCGATAGCTCCTCCAACGGTGGCTACGACCAACCACCACCATGCCGTGCCCGCCTTGACGGTGATGGCGGGACGTCCGTCGTCGCGCTCTGATGAAGCACGAGGCGGAGTCTGACTAAGCTCAGGAGAATGCCGCAGATCCCTCCTCACGAGCCGTTGCAAGGCGCGTGCCGCTTTTGTTTTGTTTTCCTTCTTTCCCTGCATCGAGAGAGAGAGAGAGAGAGAGAGAAGTATGGGGCCCCGTGGGGGCGTGCAACAGACTATGATTCCCTAGTTATCGTCCTGCATTTATTGTTCCTGTGTTGTGTTATGGTGTCGTTGTTATGCGTCTACGCGTAGGAACAACTTAGCTAGGTACGTTTGAAGTGGTTTCCGCCTCGCGAGGTGCCTACTTCAGGCCTCGCTAGGCGCGTTAAGAGCTGCAAAAAAATCTGTTGCGGGAATCATTTCCGAACCTTGGTCGCGAGGGTTGCCGGCCATGGCCTGGCACTTTGTGTCACGTTGCCCAAGGGGCACGGACTGGGAGGGGTGCTCCTGCTGCGAACTCGAACAAGAGAGCCTCTTGAAAATCAGGAGAGGAAAGGCTCATGAGGGAACCCGCGTAGCCCTCTCGCGAGGTTTGCAAGAGAGAACGAGTCAGACAAAAAGCTGAAAACAGAAAACAAGCGCAGAAGGCAACAACAGAACCAGTAAAGAACACTAGAAGCAACTTTAATCAAGGCTCAAACAAGGAAGATCAAGGTTCAAAAAAGGAAGAGCGAGCCAACTGCGGAAAGCAAATGAAAAGGGGCGTCCGGCACCTAGTCTGGTCTTCGACGTCTTCTCACTAGCGCAGAGCTAAGTGCTGCCACTGGGCGTGGGCGGGAGCCACCGGGTCCCAAGGGCGGCACTCCTGAGACTCCAGGGCATGTACAGCCCCACTCATTATTACGTGAGAGTGTCACGGGCGACGAGCTTCACAGGCACCGGGCCTTTGTTCGGCCGGCAAGCTTCATGGGCACCAGGTCTTCTTCACAGGCACTGGGCCTTCCTTCAGGCGGCGAGCTTCACAGGCACCGGACCTTCTTCACAGGCACTGGGCCTTTCTTCAGGGGTAGAACTTCTGGAGGTGCTGAATGTTCTAGGCATTCGGGATGGGCACCCCATCCTGAGTCTCCAGGCGCACGGCGCCAGGTCTGGAGACGTGGACAACCTTGAACGGGCCCTCCCACATGGGTGAAAGCTCATGCAGGCCTTCCCTAGAGAGCACCCGCCAGAGTATGAGGTCACCTACCTCGAGCGTCCTGGGGCGCATGTTGCGACAGTGATAGCACCGTAGTGCGTGCTGGTACCTTGCCGCCCGTAGTGTGGCTTCACGATGGCGTTCCTCCCCCAGCACGAGGTCCATCCCCCGCATGGCATACTACTGCGCCTCATCGAACGCCAGGACCCGCGCGGAGCGACGCCTGACCTCGTGAGGGAGAACCGCTTCTGCTATATAGACGAGGAAGAATGGGGTCTCGCCCGTTGGTTTGGTGGCGGTGGTGCAGATGGACCACAGAACGGACTAGAGCTCGTCGTTCCAGCCCCTGCCGCAATCCTCCAGCTTCTTCTTGAATGTTCTTATCTTGAGGCCTCTCAGGACCTCCGCTTTGGCATGTTCGGCCTGGCCATTCCTCCTGGGGTGCGCCATTGAAGCATAGCAGATCTGCATTCCAAGGTTAGCACAATATGTTTTGAAGAGATTGCTGGTGAACTTTGAACCATTGTCGGTGATGATGCGGTTAGGGATGGTTTGCAGGCTCTATGCTAGCTGATGGATCTGCTTGGCGTGGAATTGGCAGGCTTCGCAGGACTTCACCAGCTCTGTCGCGTCGTTGAGTGCCGTAGGCCAGTAGAACCCACTGCGGAACGCCTTGCCGACGAGGGTCCATGACAACGAGTCGTCTCCGCAATCTCCACCGTGTATGTCGGCCAGAAGCTCCTTTCCATCTTCCCTGGAGAAGCAGCATAGGGAAACGTCATTTGGACGCCTCCGGTATAACTCACCGTCTTGGATGCAGTAGGCCGTGGCCTGCCTGGCCACGCGATCCGCGTCCTCCTCTTTCTCCGGTAGCGTCCCTTGCATCACGTAGTCCTTGAATTCCGTGGTCCAGCATCCCTCCTGAGTCTCCAACACTAGGAGCAGGCGGGCCCCTGAGCTCGGGCCACAGGCCGGGGCTCCCATGGTAGGTGGCTGAGGGAGCTCTTCCCGAGGCTGTGCCGCCGATGGCTTGAAGAGTCGTTCCTCGAAAACGCCAGGCTCATGAGGCAGCCGCCTGGACGCCCTCTTGGTGATGTCATCAGCCTCTTGGTTGGTGCCGTGGGGCTTGTGCTGCAACTCTAGCGCCCAAAACTGCTTTTCCATCTTGCATACTTCCACAAGATATGCTTCCATGTGCTTGTCCCTCGGCTCATACACCTTGTTGGAGAAGTTGTTGAAGAGTTGTGAATCGCCCTTTGATGACGAGGTGCTTCACCTCCAGTGTTGTTGCAGCTTTCAGGCCTGCTATGAGGCCCTCATATTCTGCTATGTTGTTGGAGACCTTCTCACCCTGCTGGAAACAGAGCTGTACCGCGTAGTAGAGCTTGTCCTGAGTGGGGGATATAAGCACTGCTCCAGCCCCCGCATCCTGCCACGAGAATGCACCATCAAAGTACATGACCCAACCATCTGGTGCCTCACTTCCTGGGGAGAGAGAAAGATCCTCACCTGCCTTGAGCCCTAGTGCTTCTGTCCATTCTGCCACGAAATCAGCAAGTGCGGCTCCCTTGACGACCCTGGTTGTGATGAATTCCAACTGAAACACCTGCAGCTCGATGTTCCACTCGGCGACTCTTCCTGCCGAGTTGGGGCTCCTGAGTACCCTTTCCAACGGGTAGGCCGAGACGACCTTGATGGGGTGACCTTGAAAGTAGTGCCGCAGCTTGCGCGAGGCCACCAGGAGTGCGAGTAAGAGCTTCTGAGGCATGGGGTATCATGCCCTTGCATCCCGCAACACCGTGCTGACGAAGTACACCGGATGCTCGACGAGGGTGGGTGTGCTGACGTAGCCTGTGTCCTGCGGAGGTTGAGGTGCTTCCTGAGACGATGGAGCCCCCAGCGCCCGGTTGCTTGGTGCGGCCTCCTCAGTCTGGGGGAGTCTTCCTGCTGAGGTTGGTCTCCGGTCGCCGTGGTCGTGGTCCTCGCGAGGCCTTCTTGGTCTTGTGTCGCCACGGTTGAGGCCGTGGCTGGGCGTGACGCGGCCTTAGCCCGGTATTCCTCCCGAACTGCCACCAGTGCTGCGCTGGCGGAGTAGGGTGTGGAGGCGAGGTAGAGCACTAAGGACTCGTGGGGGCACGGTGCCACCATCACCGGAGGGCTGGTCAGATATTTCTTGAGGTCTTGAAATGCTTGGTCGGCCTCCTGTGTCCACTCAAACGGGCCTTTCTTCTTCATCATCTTAAAGAACGGCAGGGCGCGCTCCCCCAGCTTGGAGATGAAGCATCCTAACGCAGTTACACGCCCGGCGAGCTTCTGCATTTCTCTAAGGGTTTGCGGCGGACTCATGTCTTCGATTGCCTTGACCTTCTCCGGGTTGGCCTTGATCCCTCTGTGGGACACGAGGAAGCCCAGCAGCTTGCCTGAAGGGACGCTGAACACGCACTTCTCTAGGTTGAGTCGCAAGTCCACCTGGCAGAGGCTCGCGAAGGTCTCCTCCAGGTCCTGGATCAAGGTCCTCGCCTTCCGAGACTTCACCACAAGGTCGTCGACGTAAGCCTCGGCATTCCTCCCGAGTTGCCGGCCCAAGGCAATGTGCATCAGCCACTGGAAGGTCGCGCCTGCATTGCGCAACCCGAACGGCATGCAGGTGTAGCAGTACACCCAACACGGGGTCAGGAAGGTTGTCTTCACCATGTCTTCCACCGCTATCTTGATTTGGTGATAACCCGAAAACACATTCAGGAAACACAGCAGGTCGCACTCGGTGGTGGAGTCGATGATCTGGTCGATGCGGGGAAGCGGAAACGGATCTTGAGGGCAGGCCTGGTTGAGGTTGCTGAAGTCAACGCACATTCGCTCCTTCCCCCCTTTTTTGGCACGACAACGGGGTTCGCCAGCCATTCGGGGTAGCGGACCCCGCGAATGACACCTGTTGCCTCCAGCTTGCGTGTTTCTTGGATGATGAAGGCCTGCTTCTCTGTGGACTACCGCCTCGCTTTCTGCTTCACAGGGCGTACATTGGGGCACACATTCAGGTGATGTTCAATCAGCTCCCTTGGGAACCCCGCTAGCTTCTTCGGTTCCCACGCGAACACCTCCTTGTTCGAGCGCAAGAACTTCACCAGCGCCTCCTCTTGGTCGGGGTTGAGGTTGGCACCTATGGTGAAGGTGGCTCCCGAGGACCCATCTTCCTCAACTGGCACCTGCTTGGTCTCCACCTTGTCCTGAGTGAACAACTGCTTCTTTTTGGTCGGTGCAGGTTCCTTGGCCTTGGAGGCGTCCGCGCCGGCGGGCTTTGCTGCCGCGGCAGCCTTAAGGGATAGCTTGAGTGCCAGCAGAGCCTCCTTGGTGTCTCCAGCTACGGTGAGGACGCCGCTGCTCACGGGCATCTTCATGAGGTTGTAGGCCAGATGTGTTGCTGCCATGAACTGAGCCAAGGCAGGATATCCTAGGATGGCCTTGTACGGGAGGCTGATGTGGGCGATGTCGAAGTCGACCAGCTCCGTGCTGTAGTTGTGTGGGTGCCGAAAGTCACGGGAAGGCCGATCTGCCCCAGGGAACTGGAGGAACCGCCTCCGACGCCCGAGAAGGGCTTGCTGGGTCGGAGCCGCTCCAGCGGCATATGGAGGAGGCTGAAGGCCTCCACCGAGAGCACGTTGAGGCTGGCGCCGCCGTCGATGAGGGTCTTGGTGACGGCCACCTGGCAGATGGTGGGCGTGCAGAGCATTGGGTGTGCATCCGAGCAGGCGGTGTTGACGGGGTGGTCTTCCGGGCTGAAGGTCAGGTCGGCCTTGGGCGCCACCCAACCTGGGGGAGCTCCTTGCCGCGCGAGGCGGTGCCGATCTGGCAAAAGAATGGCTTGGCATGGCGGTCTGAGGGTGGCACCTGCGAACCGCCTAGGAGAGCTGCGACGACCGGGGGCACCGGCGCTGCATAGTGGGCGAGGAAGAGGTCGCGCAGTTCCTCCTAGGAGGCCATGAAAGACGCCGGCAGGTTGAGCAGCCAAGTGTGTGGGATGCCAGTGAGGGCCGGGGGAAACCAGTTGGCCATGACCTTGTCGTCGCCCCCGGCCTTGCGGACGGCCTCCTCGTACGCCAGCAGGAAAACCAGCGGGTCTGTCGCGCCGTTGTAGCACGGCGGCATCTCTGGCTTGAACTTGTGCAGCCACTACACCTGTTGTAAGGCGGGGGCCAAGGCTCGAAGCCCCCTGGCCCCAGCACTGGCACCGGCCGCCGGAGCCGGAAGCACGATGTTCGCCATGAGGGCGAAACGCAGTGTCGGTGGAGAGCGGGTCGGCGGGAGGAAGAGCACCAGCGCACCCCCTACCTGGCGCGCCAAATGTTGGATATCGGGTTCCGGCAAAACCCTTAAGGTTTGAACACTGGAGTGCGCACGAAGATCCCTCCCTACCAAAACACACCCTCAGCCTCGCCGCGATCTCTAAGCTAGCTCAATGGACAACACAAGAGACACAAGATTTATACAGGTTCGGGCCACCATTGTGGTGTAATACCCTACTCCTCTGTGTGGTGTGGTGGATTGCCTCTTGGGCTGATGATGAACAATACAGGGGAAGAACAACCTCGCGAGGAGAGGTGTTCTTGTGCTTGGTGGTGTGCTTGAGGAGGAATTGATCCGTCCTCTCTATGGTGGTGGCTAGCCCTATTTGTAGAGGCCCTGGTCTTCTTCCCAAATATTGAGCGGGAAGGGATCCAACAACGGCCATTTTGAAAGGGGACAACTAGTACAAGATATCTTGACTAAAGGTGGTATTCGCCTACCAAAGGCGCTGGTGGTGACGCCGTGTTGGGCTCCATGGTGACCTCCGTCCTGCCGTCCTGCTGGCCTTGGTCTCGTTTCACCGATATGAAACCTTTGCCTGATGCCTCGGTACTCCGCGCCTGCGCTTACCCCCTTTGCACCAAAGAGGAAACAAGGACACTGCGCGAGCTGGCGCCCGCCTGGTCTTTGTTGTCATGGCTTGCGTCACGAGGACCTCGCGACGTACCCCTTGCCTTGATCTCTCCGCCTCCTCATGAGCCTGCCTGGTGAGGCTGCCCCTGAGGAGGCCTTGTGTCGTTCGCCCTGCGAGGCTTGGCCCCTCACGAGGGTCTTGAGTGTTGGTTGATGAAGACGGGTCGTACTGGGCCACTGGTGGAGCTACGCCGTGGGCTACAGGAAGGCAAGTCTGGGGACCCCCGTTCCCAGAACACCGACAAAGACATTTCGGATGGCTTACAGTGATAGCTGATTAGATCTTGCTAAAATAGAAACTTTTGTGCCCAACAAAATAATTTTTATAATTCACAAAAGCGTGATAAAATCCTTATTTTTCCGCATGAGATTTATATACAAATTGCCCAGGTTGTCGTAATGTTTCAGAATGTTCGGAGTTACAAAAGTATACGAAGTTTTCGGATTGCTACTGACTGTTCTGTTTTTGAAAGGTTCTATCTTCTATGTGTTTCTACCTTATTTCCATGAATCTATGGGTAGTATCGGGGGTATGAGCCATGGAGAAGTTGGATACACTAGATATTACACCAATATAAATAAATAATGAGTTCACAACAGTACCAAAAAGTGGTGATTTATTTTCATATACTAACGGATCTCATGAGTTTTCTGTTGACTTTTGTGTTGTGAAGTTTTCATGTTTTGGGTAAAGATTTGACTGACTATGGAACAAGGAGTGGCAAGAGCCTAAGCTTGGGAATGCCCAAGGCATCCAAGGTAATATTCAAGGACAACCAAGCATCTAAGCTTGGGGATGCCCCGAATGGCATCCCCTCTTTCGTCTTCGTCTATTGGTAAATTTACTTGAGGCTACATTTTTATTCACCACATGATATGTGTTTTGCTTGGAGCATCTTGTATGATATGAGTCTTCGCTTTTTTGTTTGCCATAATCATCCTTGCTGTACACACATTTTGAGAGGGACACACATGAATTGTGAATTTATAAGAATACTCTATGTGCTTCACTTGTATCTTTTCAGCTAGGCAATTTGCTCTAGTGCTTCACTTATATCTTCTTAGACCATGGCGGTGGCTTTATTTTATAGAAATTATGGAACTCTCATGCTTCAATTATATTATTTTGAGAGTCTCTCTAAATAGCATGGTAATTTTCTTAGGTTATGAATTTAATCCTAGTATGATGGGCATCCAAAAGGGATATAATAAAAACTGATGAGGACATCAATACCATTGTTACACCCACAACCCCTACTGTTACATATACATGACCAATTACTAGAGCTCGCGCACGCCAATTAAATTACCAGGTACTTTCGTTTCTTGGTAATGATTCTAATGTTCATGAGAATATGATGCTGCCTAAATTGGATACATTTGTTTTGCTTACAAATGAAGGTACTAGCTTGGAGAAGGATGAACATTGGAGCAAGAACACGCATGGAGTTGATGGCATGCGCAAGGGGATCAAGAACGGAGTTACAAGTGATGATTTCAGGACTTTGAAGCCACCATAAGGAGTGCATGAAGCCTTGGACGAAATATACAAGATGCCACTTCATAATATTCGTCCATAGGCTATTTTAGGTGCTGCGTCACCTTATTATTGGGCCAGGCCCATGTAATTTCGAAATACTTAAGTATAGGCTATTTTTAGAGTCCGTATGTGTGGGGAAACAAGAGTTAGGGTTGGTTTCGGACCCCACCCTCAAGGGCCACGAAATTCCCTCCTCTTCCTCCATATATACAGCCCTTAGGGCACCGTTTAGACTTTGGGTTTTGTTTAGATTAAAAGTTCACCATAGCTGCAACTTCGCGTACTTCGTTTGTGTTCAACGACCAGACAAAGGCGTCATAGAACCCCACCTTGATCAATAAAGCTTTCATCTTATATTCGCAATATCTAGATTGCAATCTTAGTTTCTTGCTTGTTCTTCGTTTGCTCGCAGGAAACAGACCCTCGTGGTCAGGTTGATCATGCTCCGGCGTGGTCAACAACCTCTCGGAGTTGGTTTAGCGATTGCTAAGGCGTGACGTCCTCGCACGTTCGTAGTCGGATCGTCAAAGTCGACTTCCACCAAAGCGATATCCATCACCTCATCGAAAGACGGACACCTTTGCCTCTATCAAGTGGTATCAGATTTCTAGGTTGCTCGGTGAGATTTTACAGTTTTTCGTAGTTTAGATCGAGTCTGTTCTTCATACCTACAGTCCACGAAAAAGCCACAAAAAAAATTAGGGTTAGTTCATCATGTCCGAACCAATCTGAGCCTTTGCATAATCTTTTCTGTATTTGCTTTGTTGAATTTGCGGTTGCATCGTCGTGTCAAGTTGCTGGTCTTAGCGTCTAGTCTTTTAGAGTTTCGAGTTCTGTTCACAGGTTGTCACGTCGCCGCTGCCATATATCACCACTGCATCATCATCGTCGCTGTTGCCATATACCACCACCACATATTCACCACCAATCCGAATCCATATACGCCACCACATATCCGCCGCCATCACGCCAATCCGAGTTCACCTGCAACATATATCCGCCACCTGTCCGTGTTCCACCAGATTCATCTCCGCCACCAGTCCGAGTTCCACCAGATTCATATCCGCCACCAGTCCTAGTCCGAGTCCAGTAATTGTTGCATTGTTCTCGATTTCCAGATCACGCGATACTCCGAGTCGTGACAGAGAAGGACTCCCCAACTTCCGAGCCATCCGCAGAAGAAAAATAGTTCCAGTTTCAAAAAAAAAACTAAGTCTGGAAAATTCTGGCTAGGCAGTTTTTAGACCATTTGTAGACTTTTTCGAAAAAAATTTGTTGCGGAGAAAAAAAAAGAGGAAAAAAAGTGCAAAAAAAAGAGAATTTTTTTTTCAGAGTGTGCTCCTCCCTTGTTTACGTGCCGCGCCGTGATTTTGTTGGTGTTCTAGGCTCGCGTCTCTAGCACAGTCTAGCCTAGGACCAGCACAGTACCGTCGTTGAGCGTTTATTCAACTTTGCATCTCTGAATTGATTATTGCTGACCCTTTTTGCTACCATATTATAAGCCTTCCCAGCTCCACATACATCTACGTCGTGCGTTTGACTCTCCCTGGTAATCGCTCTATCCAAGCTTTGAGAGTTTTTGACTACAACGGTTGCCGATCACCGCCTGCTGTTGGGTAAGAACTGGTAAGAATTTGAGATTTGCTTGACGGATTTGTGACACCAACCACCACCTCTTGTTAGTAGTCTGTAGGATCATATTCTTGTGTGTTTCTATTGCTGCTAACCATGCCAGGATCACAAGCCGACGAGACTGACTGGGAGAACATGACGAATAAGGATTTGCATGATAAATTTCAGCAAATGATGAGTGGACAGGTGCAAGATGTGCTAAACAGATTTGAAGAGGCCATGGAGAAGATAGATGGCATGGAGAAGACGTTCGAAACAAAGCTCGATAACAAGTTTAATGAATTGCTCGCGCGTCTTCCACCACCACCACCCGCTGCACCTAACGCACCTCTCCAACAACAACAACAACAACAACAACGCATCCTTTCGAATCAGTATGGACGAGCGAAGCGTGTTCCTATTGAGATGGCCAAACTTCTGGTGCTGCTGTTCATGTTGTTGATGCTTCTTTGGCCCCTGCTACTACTGCTGCTGGTACCCAGGAGGATGATGAGTATGCGGGCGATTATGAGGATGAGGTTGATCAAAATCAGCACTACGTGCAGCCACCAGCACCACCACCACCAGGTCGACCTCAGGTATACATTCGTAATGGTAGGCCTGCACCACCACCTCAGGTACGAGATGATGTCCATATTCCTAAACTGAAATTGAATATTCCACCATTTGAGGGTAGATATGTTCCTGATATATATCTTACTTGGGAGTTAGAAACTGAACAACGTTTTACATGTTTACAATATCCCGAGGAGAGACGGGTTGCTGCTGCTGTTTGTGCTTTCACTAGTTTTGCATGTGTATGGTGGTCTGAACATTGTAGATTATATCCTATTCCCGCTACTTGGGCTGCTTTGAAAACTGCTATGCGCACTCGTTGGGTTCCACCATATTATCAACGTGAATTGCTTCAAAAATTGCAGCGTTTAAGACAAGGAAAAAATTCTGTAGAAGAATATTATCAGGAATTACAAACTGGCATGATTAGATGTGGTATTGTTGAGGAGAATGAAGCTATGCTTGCACGTTTTCTGGGTGGATTAAATAGAGAGATTCAGACCATTCTAGACTATAAGGAGTATACTAATATCACTCGTTTATTCCATCTTGCTTGTAAAGCTGAACGTGAAGTGCAGGATCGACTAGCATTGGCGCGGACTAACTTTTCTGCAGGTCGACCTTCATCATGGACACCACGTGCATCATCTACTTCCACACGTTCTGCTACACCGGCGCCTCCGTCGGCTGCCACCTCCAACCGTGATACAATAAAGCAGGCACAATCACCACTATCTGCCAAGAGCACACCTTCTGGGCCTGCAAAGAGCTCTTCTTCATCCATGGCATCAACAGGGCAAACACATGATCTTATTTGTCGACGTTGCAAGGGTGGAGGTCATTATGCGAGAGAATGCCCATCTAAGCGTGTGATGATTGTTACTGAGGATGGTGGATATGAGTCCGCTAGTGACTATGATGAGGAGACTTTGGCTCTTATTACACGTGAAGAACATGGTGGAGATGATTCTGATCATGAGACGCAATACATGGCTCCTGAAGACGCTGACAGGTATGAATGTTTAGTTGCTCAACGTGTTTTGAGTGTGCAGGTCACACAAGCTGAGCAAAATCAGAGGCACAATTTGTTCCATACCAAGGGAGTTGTGAAGGAACGTTCTGTGCGCGTCATCATAGACGGAGGTAGCTGCAACAACTTGGCTAGCATGGAGATGGTGGAGAAGCCATCTCTCACCACAAGACCACATCCACATCCTTACTACATCCAATGGTTCAACAACAGCGGCAAGGTTAAGGTAACACGTACTGTTCGTGTGCATTTTAGTATCTCTACATATGCTGATTATGTTGATTGTGATGTGGTACCTATGCAAGCATGTTCCTTATTACTTGGTAGACCATGGCAATTTGATAAAAATTCTGTACACCATGGTAGAAACAATCAGTATACTCTTGTTCATAAGGATAAAAATATTACTTTGCTTCCTATGACTCCTGAGTCCATTTTGAAAGATGATATTAATAGAGCTAATAAAGCAAAATAGGAGAAAAATAAGAGTGAAAATCAGATTGTGGCAAAAGAATTTGAGCAACACATGAAGCCTAATAATAAACCATCTACTGTTGCTTCTGAAATTAAATTGAAAAGTGCATGTTTACTTGCCACCAAATCTGATATTGATGAGCTAGATTTTAGCAAATCTATTTGCTATGCTTTTGTGTGCAAAGGGGCATTATTTTCATTCGAGGACGTGCCTTCCTCTTTGCCCCCTGCTGTCACTAAAATTTTGCAGGAGTTCGCTGACGTCTTTCCACAAGACGTGCCACCGGGATTACCACCTATTCGAGGGATTGAGCATCAAATTGACTTAATTCCCGGTGCATCATTACCCAACCGTGCACCATACCGTACCAATCCAGAGGAGACGAAGGAGATTATGCGTCAAGTACAGGAGTTGCTCGACAAAGGATTAAAGGAACCGTGCACGAAGTTCATTTAATTCGGAGCTACGACCTAGAAGATATGAGCAAAACAAGTTAAATATGGCATTGACGCGAAATGCATACAAGCCTCAAGCACACACCTCAAAACATGGATGGAACAATATATTATGAAACCACATGCAATTCTAAGCAAGTTTCATATAGGACATGATCAAAACGAAGCAACAGGAAACATACACCCAAAGCAAGTTATAGCAACAATCTGCCAAAAACAGCAAGTAGGCACTTTGCAATCATCAAAACAACATGCTACAGGAAACATATGAACACAAACTTGATATGCACTCAAAATACAGATAACATGCTTCAAATGACATTAAATATCAGGTTCATAGGCATTAAGATTAATCCAAGATGATCAATGCAAAAAAGCAACTTGATAACACAGATTAAGACTGAAAAACGGGGCATATGCATGAGCAGAGTTAATATGATGACATGTTGGGGGCAAGAAACAAAGATTCTACAGTAACTATACATAGCAACCAAGGGCATGGCATCCCATTACACATAACATGTAACGCCCCGAGACCGACGCTCCAGAAGACTTCCATATATTCCCGGTTTCGCCGTGTGTTTCATTTGTGCCTGCCCTTTTTATTTTTGCATTGCATCATGTCATCATGCCATCATCTCATAAATCTTTTGCAACTCAACTAAATAAATGGCATGGATCTTTGATCCATTTAAATCGAGGGAATTCACATGGTGGTTCTCTTTAAAACATATCCTCTCGATATTTAGAGAGCTATAGTAAATATTCCAATTATTTGGAAATCACCATAACCCACTTGCAAAATAATCCCAATGCCTTTGTTATCACATCTCTCGACCTCTAACCTTGTCTTTTATTCTTTCATCCTTTTTCCGGAGCTCTACCAAAATTCTCAACATTTTTGGCTACACCAAACCTAGTCCCAATTCAAACCCATTGGAATGATATTCAAATGAGTTTGAATTCAAATCTTGCATTCGTGCCAACTTCCTTTTTCTTGGACCAAGTATATTTTTGTGAGTCCAGGAAAATTATCCGCATGCGCATATTCTTTCCCTAACCCTCTCTTTCTCTTCCTTCTCTGTATTTCTTTTCTGCTTAAGAGTAGAGAGAGAAGGAACCCAGCAGCCTGGGCCTCCCAAACCTCCCGCGCCGGCCCAAGGCCTAGGCCCAGCCGCCCCTTCTAACCCTAGCCCGACCGAAACCTCCCTCGATCGCTTCCTCGTCCCCTTCCGCCGCCAGCCACTCGTCCCGATCGGGATCGTCCTCGATCCCCTTTCCTCTCGCTCGTCTCCCTCCTCGCGCCAGGGAGAGGATCCCCACGCTCCTCCCTCCTCTCGCTCGTCTCCCTCTCCTCCTCTCGCATCGCCACCCACACACAGAGAGGAGTGAGATCCCCTCGCGCCCGGTCCCCAATGCCTGGAGGCCTCCTCCCGTGCCTCACCACCCCTCGCGCCGTCCAGCGACCGCCGCCGCCTCCGTCGTCCCCTGCCTCGCGCTGCACCTCCTCCTCTGCGCCGCAGCCTCGTCAGCGCCGAATCCGTCTCCCACAACCGCGCCGCCCGCCTCTGACCACGACTCCGGCGGCCCTCCGTCGCCTGCGTCCGTGCCCCTCCTCTGCCGCGCCCGCCGCCGTCTTTGTCTGCGCCCAGAGGAGCCCACAACCTCCCTGCCTTCTGCTCGACTTCGTCCTGGGCCCCGAGTCTTTGCTGCCATGGCGTCCCGAGCTCCGCCACCCCTCTGCTCCTGCTTCCCCTGCCCCGAGCTTCCCTGCAGCCGGCGTCCAAGTCCTGCGCCCCCATGACCTCGCTGCATCTCGCGTTGCTGCTCTACCTCGCCACCCTCCTTCCACGCCCAAGCTCCACCCGTGATCCGTAGGCTGTCCTCCGCTGCTGGTGGCAAGGACGCCAAGACCCGAGGCCCTGGTGTTGCTTCGTTTTGGTTCGTCAAGACCGACAAGATCGACTACACAAAACTGCCAGTACCTCTACGCACGGATACACCAAGACCGTCCCGGATAATTTCAAGTACCACGACTGCAGCCGGTGTGCATTTTTGTCAAGTCCGACTACATGTGTACGACTACATCCGAGGTGGATTTCGTCAAGTACCCCTTCGGATGCGCAAAGTTCGTCTACATGGACAAGTACCGTGGCACCGAAGACTTTTGTTGCGTCAAGTCCCTCTCCGACAATTGTTGGACTACCATCCCGTGCATTGCACCAAGTACCACGACATCGTCGGCCCTACAAGTTCAACTATGGTTGCCGTGTACGACTATCGTCGACCCTCGAAGACCCCGTGGACCCCGAATCATCTACGGGACATGAACAACTACTACCACTACCGTCGCCGTGAACCACTACTTCCACTACGGCATGTGTACGACTACTTCCCACGACGACACGTGAACAACTACTTCCTCTACGACCGCTACGAGAACGTCTACTTCCTCTACACCGTACCGAACTCGTTCTGCCCGAGAACGCACGCTTCGAAGGTATAACCCGAGACGACCGCGATGAGATGCCCTTGCATGTATGAGAAGCACCGTTTGCACCGTGTCCGAATTGTCACTCATTTCCATGCCACTAAGCCGTGGGAACCCGGTAACCGGGAGCACCCCACCATCTTGCATGACTCGCTCACGTCACACTTCCTTTTGCACCGGTATCTCCGTGAGCTACCGGAACCGATATGTTGCCGTGGCACCATTTTCGGATTCGTTGGCGTGGCACCCCTTTCTTCCACCACGGTGATAAATGCTTCATAACATGCTCATGTCAACGTTTTCAGAAAATTGCATAATACTTGCTTATGTCATCCGCATCATGATAATAACTTTTAAAATGTTTAAACTTCTTGTTGCATTAAATTGCTAAATGCATGTGGGGATTTACCGGATTTGTTGTTTTTATATCCGGCCCCATTTAAATTGTTTAGATGGTGTAGTTTAATTATGCTTCACCTCTTGCCATGTTTAACAACATTTAATCTTGTATTGTTCATAACCGAGAGAGAACTAAATAATTGATGTGGTGTTTCGTCAATATGCAACTCGTTGCATATTGAGCTCCACTTAATTTGTAGGATTGTTTGTGCACTTTGCCATGCCATGCATATTTAAACCGGACATGCATCATACTTGTTTGCGCATCATGCCATGTTTATGTGATGGTTGTTTACTATGTTGTTTGTTTCTTTCCGGGTTGCTTCTCTCGTTAGCTTTGGTTTCGTTCCGGAGTTGTGAGGGTTCATTCGACTACGTCCGTTTGTCTTCTTCTTGGACTCGTTCTTCTTCCTTGCGGGATTTCAGGCAAGATGATCATACCCTCGAAATCACTACTATCTTTGCTATGCTAGTTTGCTCGCTCTTTTGCTATGCCAATGCTACGATGCCTACCATTTTCTTGTCAGCCTCCCAAATTGCCATGTCAAACCTCTAACCCACCATGTCCTAGCAAACCATTGTTTGGCTATGTTACCACTTTGCTCAGCCCCTCTTATAGCGTTGTTAGTTGTAGGTGAAGATGAAGTTTGTTCCTTGTTGGAACATGGAGATGTTGTTCCTTGTTGGAACATGTTTACTTGTTGGGATATCACAATATCTTTTATTTAATTAATGCACCTATATACTTGGTAAAGGGTGGAAGGCTCGGCCTTATGCCTGGTGTTTTGTTCCACTCTTTCCGCCCTAGTTTCCGTCATATCGGTGTTATGTTCCCGGATTTTGCGTTCCTTACACGGTTGGGCTATAATGGGAACCCCGTGACAGTTCGCCTTAAGTAAAGCTCCTCCAGCAATGCCCAACATTGGTTTTACCATTTGCGCTAACAACCTACCACCTTCCCTTGGGTTCTGCAGACTCAAGGGTCATCTTTATTCTAACCCCCCCGGGCCAGTGCTCCTCTGAGTGTTGGTCCGAACTGAGCTGCCTGCGGGGCCACCTCGGGGAAACTGGAGGGTTGGTTTTACTCGTAGCTAGTCTCATCTGAGTGTGCCCTGAGAAAGAGATATGTGCAGCTCCTATCGGGATTTGTCGGCACATTCGGGCGGTGTTGCTGGTTTAGTTTTACCCTGTCGAAATGTCTTGATGTACCGGGATACCGAGTCTGATCGGAGTGTCTCGGGTGAAGGTCTATTCCTTCGTTGACCGTGAGAGCTTGTTATGGGCTAAGTTGGGACACCCCTGCAGGGATTTGAACTTTCGAGAGCCGTGCCCGCGGTTATGGGCTGATGGGAATTTGTTAACGTCCGGTTGTAGAAAACCTGAAGTTGACCTTAATTAAAATACATCAACCGCGTGTGTAGCCGTGATGGTCTCTTCTCGGCGGAGTCCGGGAAGTGAACACGGTGTTGGAGTTATGTTTGACGTAAGTAGTTTCGGGATCACTTCTTGATCGCTACTAGCTTCACGACCGTGCCTGGCTTCTCTTCTCGCTCTCTTTTGCGATTGTAGCCACCATATATGCTAGTCGCTTGCTGCAGCTCCACCTCATTACTCCATCCTTCCTATAAGCTTAAATAGTCTTGATCTCGCGGGTGCGAGATTGCTGAGTCCCCGTGGCTCACAGATACTTCCAAAACCAGTTTGCAGGTGCCTATGTTACCGAGCAGGTGATGCAACCAAGCTCAAGGAGGAGCTCGATGAAGATCTTGCCCTTTGTGTTGTTTCATTCTAGTTGGTCAGTAGTGGAGCCCAGTTGGGGTCGATCGGGGACCTTTGTCGCATTTGGGGTTCTTCTTTTATTTTGGTTCCGTAGTCGGACCTTGATTGTATCTGGATGATGTAATGCTTTATTCATGTAATTGTGTGAAGTGGCGATTGTAAGCCAACTATGTATCTCTTTCCCTTATGTATTACATGGGTTGTGTGAAGATTACCTCACTTGCGACATTGCTTTCAATGCGGTTTTGCCTCTAAGTCGTGCTTCGACACGTGGGAGATATAGCCGCATCGAGGGCGTTACATAACATAGGGCAAATAACATCAAGGCATCATATGCATATGGCTCATGGATTAGCGGTAACCAGCAAGACAAGTTTGAATGTTGTAATAGTTTCAGCAAGTGTAAAACAACATCATCATAGAATGTTTGCAAGCTTTTAACAGAGGTCATATGATGCAAAAAAATTCAAACATAGCATGTGAACAAAGCGCTCATAGAATACTTGAATTCTTATAATTGTAGCATCTCCTAAAGAGGCGTAGATTAATTAATATCAAGCTCAAAACATGGCATCATGAAGTTAACAGAAAACTAGAACATCACTTAGGCAAGCTCAGGGCAATGAAAATACATTCTACAGGACTTATATGAGGCATAAAATGGCATGGCATGATAGAGCATAACATGGACATCAAAACATATCAACTAGGCATCTCTATATTATGCATGGAATTGATGGTAGCATCAAGCAAACATGGCATCATGATATAACGGACTCAGACTAGGCAGAACATTAACAGCAAGTAGCTCAATTCACAAGCTTGTTGCAGTAGCCACAGGGCATATCAAATTAGATGGATTGCACCACTGAAAAGATGGCACGATTATTCTCCTACAACATGTTGAAATGATGCTCAAAAGAAAATCACACAAAAAGATATAGAAACGACAAAAGGGCAAGTTGTAACAGTTAACAACACTTGGCACTTTTGCAATAGACATTATTGCAAGGAGATGAACCCTAACATGAATGCAAACCACACCAACATGTAGAGTACTCTGAGATGAACATTTTGAAATATCATACACCCTAAATGGAGCAACGTGCACAAACTTATGGTCATCACCAAACAACCACCTTGGGGAAAATCTGGATCTCGTAGTCCCGGGGACGATACGGTGCAACCGAGCTATTTGGATCGGGGGCCATCGGGGTCGGCCTGACGTGATCGTCCCGATCCGGTCAGAATTGCGGGGCCCACCGGGCGTAGTCAGCGCGGGAGGAGCCGGAGGCAATGGCAATGCAGAGGCGAGGGCACCGGCTCCCGCGGGAGGGGCTCACCGGAGCCAAGGCATCAGGCGCCTGCAAGGACGGATCTGGCCGTGGGCGACGCGGATCTGGGTGGAGGAGGCCGGCAGGGATGGTCGACAAGGGGAGCCAGGTGGCGACTCGGGCGACGGGCGGTGAAGCACAGGATCGCCGGCGGGGGGCTGCGGGGCGGCGAGGTGATTGACGACGGCGGGGCAAAGGCCCTCGGGCGGGAGTGGGCGATGGCGACGGGGCGGAGTCTGACAAGGCACGAGGTGGCGAGGTCGGTGGTGAGGAGCTGCGCGCTCCGGCGGGCGGCGCTTGGCGACGGGGTTCGGACGTGGCGAACAGTTTCGGAGGGCGGCGGCGGGCGTGGGCTCGCGGGGCGTGGTCGGGATCGCGCGGGCCCGCAATGGGCTTGGCGGGCCGCGGCCGCGGGGTGGAGCGGGGAGGCGACGTGGCAGCCACAGATTGGCTGGGGGCAGCGGTGGACATGTCCGGTGGCGGGGGCGGACGTGTCCGGCAGCGCGAGGAGGAAGGCTAGGGTTTTTACCCGAATATTAGGGGGTAGGCGTGTATTTATAGGTAGAGGGGCTAGTATAGGGCTATGTGGGTGCGGTTTTCGCCAACACGATCGTAATCCGACAAAGAAGAGCATGGATGGGGTTTAGATGGGCTAGTGTGCTACTGGGGAGGGGTGTTGGGATGCAAAGAGAAAGGGGTCCAATGGTTAACGCGGTTAACTGTTGGGGCATCAAACGACCTCCAAATGGAACGAAATTCGACAGGCGGTCTACCGGTGATATACCAAGACCAATAGTCAACTCTCAGCCCATTCCGAGAACATTATTCTCCCGCTCACGAAACAAGATCTGGGAGGTGCGACGGGTGCGTGCGAGAGTGTCGAATGATCAAACGGACAACTTAGAAAATGACCGGATGCAAGTCTTGAAAGACATGCAGATGAAATGCATATGATGGCATGGCAAAGTTCAACACGCAAGTGGATGATGTGGCAACGACGAATAACTGGAAGACACCCGGCGCATCGGTCTCGGGGCATTACAATTTCTTTGGGTAAAGTGCCTATGTCAATCCATTATGATTATCAAAAGCAATTTGATGGGCCACTTCTCCCTCCGTGTGACCGACATATTTCACCTCAACCTCCATCGCAACTCGACAACTGCTGCTGTAGCATATCAATGAGGATTGACACGAAAAAGAACATCTCACGTCTGAGCTAAAAGTTCTCCACAATTGACCCAGAATCATGCATATGATTGCGGATGAAAACAAGAAGAGGCTCTAGAAATTGCTTCACAAGTTTTTTACCAAGAAACAACTCCTGAATGTCAATCTCCAAGAGCTCCATGATTATATTGACAAAGTGTCGGAGTAATGGGCCACGGGTAGGCTAACCCGGGTCCTAGGATCTTTCAAGACACCGGGGCTGGCCACACCCCTCAAGCCGAGTCCTAGATGGAGACTCCAAGACAAGCCAAGTCCCAGACGGCGACTCCAAGACAAGCCGAGTCCCAGATGGAGACTCCAAGACAAGCCGAGTCCCAGACGGCGACTCCAAGACAAGCCGACTCCAAGCGGGCTACCTCCAGAGAGGCCGACTATGGGAGTCGGCCCATGACTCTTCTCGAAGCCCGATGCGGGGTACGTTCACGACGTGGCCGTTCTTCCCTGCCTACGAGGGACTGGCATGGCTACAGTGAGCCGTATCGCTGGAAGATCTCCGGCGAGGCGCGGCACTGTTGCCATGCCTGCCCTGACCTCAGCCACAGTGCGCGACGCACTGTACCCACGATGCCGGCCTGTACGGCCCAAAGACCGCGGGGCCGCTTGTCAGTGGGTGGACCGAAGGCCCCCTGAGCGCCTCGAAGACGGCCCTATGGGGGTCGGCCTCCCTGGAGTCGGCCGCCTCCCCTCCAGGGCCCCACGAGCCATTAACCAGATAGGATGGGGAGTGGCGACAGTGATCGCCCGATAGATGGCGGCACTGTTGCCACGACCCAATGACCAAGCCTGCGTCATCAGGAGCGCCGCACAGTGTCAGGCCTGTCCACGGGACCCACCAGTCGGCGGGCCCCAGAAGCCGGCGGGAAGGACGGCGACATGAGATACAGACGGCTGGGACCCGCGCCCAGCCGGATTACCATTGTACCCCCGGGGGGTAGGCCTATATAAACCCCCCGGGGCACCCATGCAAAGGGTTCAGACCTTGATAGAGATAGACCAGATAGTGCAGGGAGGGGAGAACTAGCCTTGCTCTCTCCTACCTCCCCATACAGCTCAAGGAGCACCATTGTAGTCACTTTGCTTTAGTGATCATGCGGAGACCCCGCAGAGCAGCAATAGGGGTGTTATCTCCCCGGAGAGCCCCGAAGCTGGGTAAGATTCGCCGGCGTGCATGCCTACGCCTCATCCCGTTTCCAGGCACCGGCGACGTTCTACTCACCCCCACCATGATAAGCCATCCTTTGGCATATGTCGCACCCAACCCCCGACATTTGGCGCCCACTGTGGGGCGAGGTGCACCGTCGTCCGGAGATATGTTCTGGACGGGAACCCTCTTCCTCCCTGGTGAGCGCAGCCAGCCAGGCTCGCCAGATGGAGTCTGCATCGACGCACTGCGCGGCGCTGAGGCCACCTGCGCCACGAGTAGCCTCGCCGAACTTGTCGGTGAGGTGCGCCTCTCCGACGAGCCTGCATCCGACGCAGGCACGGGTGGCCCCGAGAGCCTTCTCGCGGGCCTCCTTGACCAACTCCACGTGGCCGGCGAGCCTGCCGTGGACTTGGAGTCCGTAGGCTCCACCGACCCGATGCTGGTCGACTCCGACGCTGTGTCGCTTGACATTTTCCCCACCAACGTGGTGGTCTATGACGAGCCGCTTCTGTATGAGGAGAGCGGCGGAAGCGCCGTCACGGAGGTGCTCGTCATCAGTCACGGCGAGCACTCCGGCGAAGAAGCCCAGGACCTGCTTGCTGCAGCCCTCCAAGACCTTACCGCGCCCATTCCAGAGGACGCAGACACCGAGATGCTGGAGACACGCCGCCTTCAGATCATCGAAGGGGCCAAGAAGCTGGCAAGCATGAGGCGCTTGTTAGAGGCATACCAGCGCGAGATGGATCGCGCCGTAGGCGGCTCGCCGGCTCCGACTGGGCCGAGCCGTCTAGGCGCAGTCCGGCAGCGCGGCGCGGCCATCGCCGACTTGTTTGGGGCAAAACGCCCCGTATACGCCACCCCAGCGGAGAACATCCGCGCCGCCCAAGCGGCGACTGACGAGCTGAAGAACTTCGAGGGCGAAGAGCGCCGTTTGATGACGGAGCGAGTCCAGCAACTCCTCGACACGGTTGCTGTGCAGAACGCGGCCGGCGGGCGTGCAGACGCGCTGCAGCAGCCGAACGACGACTTGCCTCCCTGCCGAGATCAAGGCGCGACCTCTCGGACGCCGACTGGCGGAGTCCGCGGAAGGAAAGAAAAGGAGCCGGCTGTCAGTCATAGTCGGACTGACATCACCATCGAGCGCGACCAAGACGGCCACCCAAGAGTAGTAGAGCGACGGGACGATTACCTGCCTCCCACGCCAAGAAGAGAGCGGCGAGTTTCCCCGCCGCCTGTTGAGCATCCGACTCTCAGAGGCCGCCTTGGCCGCCGAGAGGGAGTCGGAGAGAACGACGCCCGTCATCGGATCGACCGACTCCACCGATCCTTGACGCTGGAAGAGGAAGACGAGCTGGGTCCGCCTTGCTTTGGGCCCCCCATCCGAGACGAGCCCTTCCCCAAAGGGTTCACGCTCCCCCGAGACACGCCCAAATACACCGGCTCCGTGAAGCCGGAGGACTGGCTGATAGACTACTCCACAGCCGTCAGCATAGCGAACGGCAACAAGCGAGTTGCTGTGAAGTACGTTCCTCTCATGCTCCAGGGCACGGCCCGGACATGGTTGAACAGTCTGAAGCCCCGCAGCATCAACAGCTAGGTCGACTTCACTGAAGCCTTCATCCGCAACCTCACAAGCACGTACAAGCGACCTCCCAAGCCGCGCCAGCTTTCCTTGTGCGTGCAAGGCCCTGATGAATCAACACGCGACTACCTCACGCGATGGGGTGAGCTTCGGAACTCCTACGAGGGCGTGCACGAGGTGCAGGCTATCGAGTACTTCACCGCCGGGTGCCGAGAGGGCACCCTCCTCAAGCACAGGCTCCTCTGCGACGAGCCAGAAACCCTCGATGAACTGCTAGTCATAGAAGACATGTACGCCACGGCCGACTCTTCCATGAAGACAGAGATCCAAGTCAACGCCGCTGGCAAGGTGACCCCTCAGGCTCCCAAAACCCCGGCTGGAGACACCAGTCGGCGCCAACAACAGAACGATAACAAGCACAAGGCCCAACAGCCGACTTCCAACAGTCGGCAAGTGGCGACAGTTGAAGATCAACAGCCGGAGGGGCAGCCTCCGGCCAAGCGGCAGAAAGGCGGCAAATCCAATTGGTTGCCAGCCTTCTCCTATGAACAGACTTTGGATGGTCCCTGCAAGTTCCACAACGGCGCGAAGCCGTCAAATCATACCACCCGAAAGTGCCACTGGCTCACCAGAATCGCCAAGGGAGACGGCCTCATTCCTCCGCCGCCTGCTGGGCCGCCGCCTCCGCCGCCGCCCCAGCAGCTGGTGGCTCGGCCAGTCGGCGTAGTGCAAGATGAGTTCTCAGATGAGCATGGAGCCTACATGGTGTTCACCAGCGTGGTGGATGACCGACGCAGCAGGCGCCAACAGCAGCAAGAAGTAAATACAGTGGCAACAGATGCCCCAGAGTTCATGCATTGGTCTGAGAGGCCTATCAGTTGGAGTAGAGCGGTTCACCCAGAGGTGATGCCGAGTCCGGGCTCTTATGCCCTGGTCCTAGGTGCTACCTTGGCCACTGATAGGCGGGCAACCCGTTTCTCGCGAGTTCTGATAGACGGAGGCAGCAACATCAACATCCTATACAAGGACACCATGGAGAAGCTAGGAGTCAAGCGAGGACAGCTGTAGAGCAGCCAGACTGTGTTCCACAGAATTGTACCCGGCCTTTCCTGTTCGCCAATCAGCAAGATCCTGATAGACGTCCTCTTCGGAGACAAAGATCATTTCCGCCGAGAGCCGGTCTGGTTTGAAGTAGTGGACTTGGAAAACCCATACCACGCACTGCTTGGCCGACCTGCTTTGGCCAAGTTCATGGCGGTTCCTCACTACGCCTACCTCAAGATGAAGATGCTGAGTTCCAAGGCGATTCTGACTGTAGCCGGCGACTACAAGAAGTCATCCGCCTACGCGGCCGAGAGCAGTCCGCTGGCCGAGTACCTGGTGATCGCGGCCGAGAAGCGGCTCCTTGACCGAGTCGTGGCGATGGCCAGAAAGCAGCCAGAGATGTCGCTCGACCCCAAGGAATTGAAAGCGGAAGGATCATTCAAGCCGGCCAAGGAGACCAAGAAGATACCCTTGGACCCGGAGCACCTAGAGAGATACGCTGTCGTAGGTGCAAACCTCGACAGCAAATAGGAAGGCGAGCTCGTCGACTTCCTCCGTGAGAATCGAGACATCTTTGCATGGTCCCCCAAGGACATGCCAGGTGTACCGACGGAATTCGCCGAGCACAAGCTACACGTCAGGCCAGATGTGAAACCCGTCAGGCAGCCCTTGCATCGCCTGTCAGAAGAAAAGAGAAGAGTTGTTGGAGAGGAGATAGCCCGGCTTCTTGCGGCCGGCTTCATCATGGAAGTGTTTTTTCCAGAGTGGCTGGCAAACCCGGTTTTGGTGCTGAAGAAGAACAAGCAATGGCGGATGTGTATCGACTACACAAGCCTCAACAAAGCCTTCCCAAAGGACCCGTTTTCCCTGCCAAGAATCGATCAGGTGATAGACTCCACAGCCTAATCCGGGCTGCTGAGTTTCCTAGACGCATATTCAGGATATCACCAGATCAAGCTGAACCCGGTGGGCAGACTGATGACTGCCTTCATCACACCATTCGGAGCCTTCTTCTACCTGATGATGACGTTCGGCTTGAGGAATGCCGGCGCCACCTTTCAGCGTTGCATGCAGAAGTGCCTCCTCAAGCAACTCGGTAGGAATGCCCATGTCTATGTGGATGATGTGGTGGTGAAGACGGACAAGGGTGGGACGCTGCTGGAAGACCTCAAGGAGACCTTTGAGAATCTGCGCTAATTCCAGATCAAGCTCAACCCTGAGAAGTGCATTTTCGGAGTACCAGCCGGCCAGCTCCTTGGCTTCCTGGTCTCCGAACGCGGCATACAGTGCAACCCCATGAAGATCAAGGCCATCGAGAGGATGGAGGTACCCAGCCGACTGTTAGATGTGCAGAAGTTCACCGGCTGTTTGGCATCCATCAGCCGATTCATCAGTCGGCTGCGCGAGAAAGCTCTGCCCTTGTATCAATTGATGAAGAAGACCACCTTTTTTGAGTGGAACCACAAGGCGGATGAGGCATTTCTCCAACTGAAGAAAATGTTGACTACCCCCCCTGTGTTGGCGGCTCCGACTCCCAAAGAGCCCATGCTTTTGTACATCGCCGCCACTAGCCGAGTAGTCAGCACAGTCATCGTAGTCGAGCGCAAGGAGTAAGGCAAGGCGCTCCCTATCCAGAGACCGGTATATTACCTGAGCGAGGTACTGTCGACCTCCAAGCAGAACTAGCCTCACTACCAAAAGATGTGCTACGGTGTGCATTTTGCCACCAAGAAGCTGAAGCCTTACTTTCGAGAACATCCAATCACCATAGTCTACACGGCTCCGTTGGCTGAGATCATTGGAAGCCGAGACGCCTCCGACCGAGTAGCCAAATGGGCTATAGATCTGGCTCCTTACACCATCTACTACCAGCCCCGCACCGCCATCAAGTCGCAGGCGCTGGCCGACTTCCTCGTCGACTGGGCCGAGACCCAGTACCTCCCGCCAGCGCCTGACTCCACCCATTGGCGGATGCATTTTGACGGCTCCAAGATGCGCACCGGCTTGGGAGCCGGCGTCGTCCTCACCTCCCCTAAAGGCGACAATCTCAAATACGTGCTGCAGATCCACTTTGCCGCCTCCAACAACGTCGCCGAATATGAGGCACTCATTCATGGGCTCAGGCTTGCCAAAGAACTCGGCATTCGCCGGATCCTGTGCTATGGCGACTCTGACTTGGTGGTTCAGCAATCATCCAGCGACTGGGACGCCAAAGACGCAAACATGGCGAGCTACCGCTCCTTGGTGTAGCAAGTCAGCGGATACTTCGAGGGGTGCGAATTCCTTCACGTGCCAAGAAATGACAATGATCAAGCAGACGCCTTGGCACGAGTCGGCTCCACCCACCAAGCAATACCTTTCGGCGTCACCCTTCAGCGCCTCCTCAAGCCATCCATCAAGCCTTCACCAGAGTCAGACTCCATTTTTGTGCCGGCTCCTCCGGAAGAAGCCGGATCCGACTTCAGAGCCCCAGCAGACGGCCCCAAGAAAACCACAGTTGAAGCCGGCCCGGGGACTTCAGAGCCCGGCCCAGAGACCGCGCCGGCCGGCCCGGGGACTTCAGGGCCCGGCCCGGGGACTGCGCCAGTCAGCCCGGGGACTGCGCCAGTCGGCCCAGAGACTCCGTCAATCCAGCAAGCGGCCGCGGACTCCAGCCCGCCGCCTCCGAGCCCAGCCACCCTTGTCCAAGTCGCTGTGGAAGCAGTTGAAGAAATAGCAGCACCTTCATGGGCACAACCCATCCTCAAGTTTCTAGTGAACAGAGAGCTGCCGACTGATGAGATCTTGGCTCGGCAAGTGCAACGCCGAGCGGCAGCATACACCATACTCAACAGAGAGCTAGTCAGGCGCAGTGTCACTGGTGTCTACCAGCGCTGCGTAGAGCCAAAACAAGGCCAAGCAATCCTCAGAGACATTCATCAGGGCGAGTGCGGCCACCATGCGGCTTCAAGGGCACTCGTCGCCAAAGCTTTTCGGCATGGTTTCTTTTGGCCGACTGCCCTGGAAGAGGCTAAAGAGCTAGTCCAAAAATGCAAGGGGTGCCAGAAGTTCCGCTCCAAGCCACTTCAGCCAGCTTCCGCGCTGAAGACAATCCCCATCACCTGGCCCTTCGCAGTTTGGGGCCTGGACATGGTGGGACCATTCAAGACGGCCCGAGGCGGCCTAACTCATCTGCTTGTCGCGGTGGACAAGTTCACCAAGTGGATAGAAGCAAAGCCCATCAAGAAGTTGAACGGGCCGACTGCAGTAACTTTCATCGCCGACATCACGGTGCGGTATGGCATACCGCACAGCATCATCACCGACAATGGCACAAACTTTGCGAAGGGCGCCTTGGCCCGTTTCTGCGCGACGCAGGGCATCCGACTGGACTTAGCGTCCGTTGACCATCCGCAGTCCAACGGCCAGGTGGAACGAGCAAACGGCCTCATCCTGTCCGGCATCAAACCTCGACTGGTCGAACCACTCGAGCGTTCGGCCGGCTGTTGGGTTGAGGAGCTGCCAGCCGTCCTCTGGAGTCTGCGCACAACGCCAAACAAATCAACTGGCTTCACGCCTTTCTTCCTCGTCTACGGTGCCGAAGCCGTCATCCCAACGGATATAGAGTTCGACTCTCCACGAGTCACCATGTACACCAAAGAGGAAGCTGAAGAAGCACACCAAGACGGCATTGACCTACTGGAAGAGGGCCGGCTGTTGGCACTCTGCCGGTCCAGCATCTACCAGCAGAGTCTGCGCCGATACTACAACCGAAAGGTCAAGCCGAGATCGTTTCAAGAGGGCGACCTTGTGCTCTGGCTGATTCAGAGAACAGCCGACCAACACAAGTTGTCGGCACCTTGGGAAGGTCCCTTCATCATCAGCAAGGTGCTGGGCAACGGTTCCTACTACCTAATCAACGCCCAGAAGCCTCGAGCGTGCAAGAGGGACGACTCCGGCAAGGAAACAGAGCGACCGTGGAACGCAAATCTTCTTCAAAGATTTTACAGTTGATGCAGTATGTATCGCACTACCCCCTTTGTATTAAAGTACTAAGACCTTGGGCCCCCTGAGGCGAGCTCGGGGACTGCCTTTTTGTTATCTGTATGATAAGAATCACGCTTCCGAATATGCTACTCTTTTTATCATACCGTCTGGCACCGGGTCCGACTAGTCGGCCCGGGGACTTGCCGTCTTGCGCTATGAAATGCTTCCTACAGTCGGACAAGTAATGTGTTGCGCTCAAGTCGTCTCATGTCGAATGCCGCAGCTCGCAGAGCGACTGTTGGTAGGCGGAGAACAAGCAAGAACGGGCGCACACACGAAAAAATCGCTAAGGACCTAAAGCGTATGCATAGCTCATGCCGGCTCCCAGCCTCTCTCTGCAGAGCCGACTCATAAGTAGTCGGCTCGCCGTCTTAGCTTCTATCAAAGACGGCCGACTCTTGGATAGTCGACCTGTCGCTTTCTAGCCGACTTGCTAAAGAAACTCTAAACGGCCAAGTACTTGCCTTCCCGAAGTAGCCAAGCACTTGACCCAGCGACAGTCCACAGAGCGGCTGCCCAGCTGGCAAGGCAGCAACTGAAGGAAGGCGGCAAAGGAAAAAGCCTAAGGAGAATTAAGCAAGGAAAGGCGGAAACCGGATAAATATTTACGTAGGCCCTTGGCCGAATCTTCGAATAGAAGTTCAAGATACACCCCGCGGGTGGAACTGTTCGAATCTAACAGATGTTCAAAAGATTACTAAAGACAGATAAAACAGAGGCGGAAAAAGCAGCCTAGGAGGCGGTCTCCGGGGCCGGAGGATTGGAGGAGAAGGCAATGTCGGGTGCCGGGGCAGTCGGCTGGGCGGTCTTGGCTTGGTCGCCTCCGGCGGCAGTCGCCTTGTCTCCACGTGGCTCGCTGCTGGAGGCGCGATCGAGCTGAGGCTGGCCGCCTGCTCCGTCTTCTGGCGCCTCCTCCTCGCCTCCGTCCTCCGCCTCGTCCTCCTCCTCGGTGCTGGAGTCGATCACCTCCACCGAGTCTTCGCCATACTCCGGGTTCATCCCGAACCAGTCCGGCGGCACTTCCTCGCCGCCTTCAGCCCGCTCGGGCACGAAGACGTTGGTGTCCATGTACTCGGCGATGGCCGCTGCGCGCTCGACAAGGGCGCCCTCCACGGCCTCCAGCTCGGCCTGGGCTTCTGACCGGAACGCGGCCAGACGGTCCAGGTCCAGCCCCGGATACCACGCCTTGACGAACTCCAAGGCCCGGCGTGCTCCGGCCCGGGCCGAGGAGCCCTTCCAAGCCTCAAGATGGCCAGCGGCGACTTCCAGCCAGTCGGCGGTCCAGCTGGCGGTGCACAGAGCCGGCATGTCCGGCCACAGGGCGACAACCGCCTGGGCGCCGGCACGCTGAAGCCGGCGCAGCAGCCGGTGAGCCGGACGAAGACGGGCTTCAATGCTCAGGAGCTGCTCGTCGATGGTTCGGGGGGCATTAGCGGCGATCTCCTCACCCTTTGCCCTTCGCGCCTCCCGAGCAGCCTCGATGGCTAGAGGGACTGCCTGTGAATGACCAGGAAAGAAGTCTGCCAAGACAAAAAAGAAGAAAGTCGAAAAATCAGAAGTCAGCCTCACACTTAGTCGGAAGCCCGAAGAAACAAAGGAAACCTACCATCAACGATGTCCTCGATCTCGTGGTAGCCAGAGGTCAGCATCGCCTCCCTGTTGGTCCAGGCGGAGCGCTCGCTCTCGAACTCGGCCATGAGAGCGGCCTCCCGCGTCTTGGCCTTGTCCTGTGCCTTCTGGAGCAGCTCTTTCTGCTCGGCCAGCTACGCCGCCAGCAGGTCACGCTCTTTGGAGAGCGTGCCGTACTCCTCCTCCTTGGCACGCCGAGCGGTGTTGGCTTCGCCCAGCTGCTCCTGAAGAGCAGCGTTGGCACCTGAAGAACGAAAAAAGATACAAGTAAGTCATCCAAAGGTAGATCGCCGGGAAGATCCGGCCCGACTGCTTTGTAGTCGGCCCGAATCTCGGGGACTACAGCCCGCGGGTGCGCCAGCGCGCCCCCGCAAAGAAGGAAGAAAAGAGGTTACCCCGGCTTTCCGCCAAGTTGGCGGTCCGCTTGTTCAACTCCTCAACATTGCGGTTGAAGGTAGCGGCGTGGAGGTTATGATACTCCTACAAAAAGCCGACGAAGACAAAGTCAGTATTCGGAACTCCCTAGAGGGAGTTCCGACCCGCCTGCCCAGCAGCCGGCCCGGAACTCGGGGACTAACCCAGTGGGTGCGCTGGCGCGCCCCCATAGAGAAAAACAAGAATCAGAAGAAGAAGAAAACGTACTCGGAAAAATGTCCGCGTGGCCAGATGCGCCCTGGTGCAGACTTGAAGGGCGTCGCTTTCAGCGCGCAGCTTCGCCTGGACGTCCAGGAGCGCTTGGTTCAGCGGTCCGGTGCCGCCTCCGCGCAACCACCCGGTGGGCGCGGCACTGGAGGCCTCGACGTCCACGGTCGCCGAGCTGGCAGTGCCGGTTTCCTGAGGTCGCGGTGCCGAGGTCGCCCTCTCAAGACGGCGGCGCACCGGCGTGGCGACTTGAAGAAGCAGCCACGCCTCGGCCTCGTCCGCGGTCGGCGGCTCCGACGGGCCCACCGGCTGTTTGTCGTGCGGTCTCCCAGACGGGGGCGGAGGTGGCGGAGGCGGCACAAGGGTGTCCGAGCTAGAAGCCTCGCCGCCCTCCTCCACGAGGGGGTTCTCGGTGCCGACCTCTCCGGCCTGCCCCGTGAACTCCGGAGCCGGCGGCGCCGATGACAATGGGGGGACGAGCATCACCGATCAGTGACGCGCGGCCTCCTCAGCACGCCATTTCGCCGCAAGGGCGGCTTCAGCGTCCTCCAGCTTCTTCTGGGCGTTGGCCGCCGCCTTCTCGGCCTGCGCCTTCTCCAGGCGGTCGGCCTCCTCCTCGTCGCGCTTCTCCTGCGCATTCCGCTTCGTCGCCTCTCAGAGGTTGGTAGCGGGATCGGCCCGCCGAGTGTTGGCGGACCTCTCCACCGACCCCATGACGGAGGGGACGGCGACTCTCTCGAGGGAGAGGGGGGCCTTGAAGAAGAACGGAGGGAGAATAAAGGAAAATTCGGGCCAGATTCAACGAAAGAAAATAAAGAGCATGAAGGCTTACGCTGAGACTAGCAGCGGCCTCCTCACTTCCCTTCGGAAGCGGTTGGCCTTCGCGGCCGCCTCCTCCCGTTTCGTCGCGGCGGCCGCCCCCTTGAGCTTCTTCAATTTACCGCCGGGCGCACTCGGCCCGGCGTGACGCCTCTTCACGCCGCCTTGGCTGGCCAGGCCGGCTCTTGGCTGGTGGTGCGGGGCGACTTCCCCGTCAGCATCGTCATCAGGCCAGTCAGCAAAGGTGGCCGAGGGCCTGAAGCCGCCGTTTTCCCCTTCTCCGCCGCCTTCGGCGTCATCTTCCATCACCGCCGCCCCCAAGTCGGGGTTGTCGACGTCGCTGTCCGCGCGATCGGGGACGTACTCGCGGGGCTGTCTCGTGGCGCCGGCTGCAGGCTCCATGAGGGGGTTCTAGCCAGAAGAAACCAACAAGAGTTAGAAGCTGGAGTCGGCCGCAAAGAAGACAAAACAACATGGATATGCGACTTACCACCAGTGGGGGGTTGTCGCGCGAATACGGCTCCTTGCCGAATTGCCAGTCCTCTGTGAACTCGCAGTGCGCGATATGGTTCACCAAGTTCGCCACCTCCTTGCGGGGCATCTCCTTGGTGCTCATCCGGCTTGGGTCTCGGAGGCCGCTCATCTGACAGATCAGGTGAGGCCGGCCTTGGAGCGGGAGGACTCGGCGCGCCACGAAGGCGGCCAAAAGGTCGGATCCAACGAGGCCCTCCGACTGCAGTAAGACTCGGAGTCGCACTACGGCGGCGGCTCCGGAGGGAGTCAGCGACTTGGCTCGGTGAGACCAGCTGGGGAGCCTCCCAGTTAGGGGGGCGGCGTTGAAGGGTGGCAGGTTGACCCAGTCCCCGTCGGTGGAGAGGTTCTTCATGTAGAAGTACGAGCGCTGCCACATCTTCACCGACTTTATCAGCGAGATGGGAGGAAAGGGGTTGTCGGCTGTCGAGCGCCGCACCGCGACGTAGGTACCGCACTGAGCCGGAATGCCGGCGACGTGCGTGCCAATCTTCGAAGAGAAGAATTCTCCCCACAGCTCGAGAGTGGGGAGAACACCGAGGAAACCTTTGCACAGAGTGGCGAAGGCAGAGAGCAACACCATCGTATTTGGAGTAAGGTGGTGTGGTTGAAGGCCGTGAAACTCCAAGAACGAGCGGAAGAAACCGCTCGCCGGCAGCCCCAGGCCGCGCATGAGGTGCGAGCGGAAGATGACCCGCTCGCCCTCCTCCGGCGCCGGTCGGGTCTCCCCCGCCGGCGCGGGGCGGGTGCGCACGAGGTCCGCACTGGGGAGACGGCGGGTCTGGCAGAGGAACTTGATGTGTTCCTCCTCCACTTCCGAGCCGGCCCATACGCCGGAGCGCACGGCGGGGGCCGCGGCGGAGGAAGAGCTCATCGCCGCGGTGGGGAGTGTTCTCGCTCGACGGCGGGGGCAGGAGAAAGAGAAGACAACATGAGGCGGGGGAATGGGGGAGAAGGGTGCGCGTGCGGTGCCGCCCCGCTCCCCCCCCCCCCCCCCCCCGCCTACTTATAGCCTTATGGGCTGAGAAGCCGAGGGGGCGGGCGTGGGATTAACTACGCACGATCCCCCGCGCCGCCCCACGATTTCCCCACGAAGTTACTGCTCGCAGTAACGGCGTGGGGAAATCAACCGTCCACGACCACAACAGATCCGTTCGTATGCCGAGGCACAATAGTGGCGGGCCCCGCCGGACGGCCCGTCCCGTCGCGTGCGTGGGTGGGCAGACTGCCCTCTCCACATGGCGCCACGCGATAGGACCGCCTCGATGGCAGCAGGGAAGCGTATCGGATACGCCGCCCGATTTCCCGCCACGACTTTCAAGCAGCGGCCCCTCGCTAGAAAAGATCCGACTTTCAACAAGTCGGCCGAAGAGAAGACGGCAGCCGAGTTCCAAAGTCTGTGTGGGGAAGGATGAAACTGTTGAAGCCCCACAAGGCGGTGTCCGCGGGGCTTCACCAGCTTCGGGGACTACTGTCGGAGTAATGGGCCACGGGTAGGCTAACCCGGGTCCCAGGATCTTTCAAGACACCAGGGCAGGCCGCGCCCCTCAAGCCGAGTCCGAGACGGAGACTCCAAGACAAGCCGAGTCCCAGACGGAGACTCCAAGACAAGCCGAGTCCCAGACGGAGACTCCAAGACAAGCCGAGTCCCAGACGGCGACTCCAAGACAAGCCGACTCCAAGCGGGCGACCTCCAGAGAGGCCGACTATGGGAGTCGGCCCATGACTCTTCCCGAAGCCCGATGCGGGGTATGGTCACGACGTGGCCGTTCCTCCCTGCCTACGAGGGACTGGCATGGCTACCGTGAGCCGTATCACTGGAAGATCTCCGGCGAGGCGCGACACAGTTGCCATGCCTGTCCTAACCTCAGCCATAATGCGCGACGCACTGTACCCACGACGCCGGCCTGTACGGCCTGAAGACTGTGGGGCCGCCTGTCAGTGGGTGGACCGAAGGCAGCCTGAGCGCCTCGAGGACGGCCCTGTGGGGGTCGGCCTCCCTGGAGTCGGCCGCCTCCCCTCCAGGGCCCCACGAGCCATTAACCAGATAGGATGGGGAGTGGCGACAGTGATCGCCCGATAGATGGCGGCACTGTTGCCACGACCCAATGACCAAGCCCGCGTCATCAGGAGCGCCGCACAGTGTCAGGCCTGTCCGCGGGACCCACCAGTCGGCGGGCCCCAGAAGCCGGCGGGAAGGATGGCGGCATGAGAGATAGATGGCTGGGACCCGCGCCTAGCTGGATTACCATTGTACCCCCGGGGGATAGGGCTATATAAACCCGCCAGGGCACCCATGCAAAGGGTTCGGACCTTGATAGAGATAGACCAGATAGCGTAGGGAGGAGAGAACTAGCCTTGCTCTCTCCTACCTCCCGATACAGCTCAAGGAGCACCATTGTAGTCACTTTGCTTTAGTGATCATGCGGAGACCCCGCAGAGCAGCAGTAGGGGTGTTATCTCCCCGGAGAGCCCCGAAGCTGGGTAAGATTCGCCGGCGTGCATGCCTACGCCTTATCCCATTTCCAGGCACCGGCGATGTTCTACTCGCCCCCACCATGATAAGCCATCCTTTGGCATATGTCGCACCCAACCCCCGACACAAAGGCTTCACTGTTGAAGATTTCCAAGATCAGAGTACCCCTCCTCTTCCTGTTCGTGAGGTAACTACTGATCTTCTGGATCTTAAGCTTCGCAAACCGCTTGAAGAATCTGAAGCCACCTCACCGATAGAGAAACCTACCGAAGGCAATTTGATATCCCATGTTCCTCATGTGGCTGCCCCCAATATGCCCTGGTCTTCTCAGCCCCAAGTTGCTATCCCTAAAGGAAAATCTGCTACTGCTAAAGATGAAGCCGATCCAGTCACATCCAAAGATGGAATCACCTCGAAGGTTCATCTGGAGATGCCACTGAGTGAATCATCTTCTACAATTTTGCACTCATGTTATTCGAAACCTTTTTGACACGAGTTGACAAAAAGGGGGAGGATTACATCAAGTCTCGATAGATTTGCTTTTTGTGTTTCTTTGGTTTGGTTTCGTGGAAGGTTGAAACTTCTGGTCTAAACTTATATGCTCTAAGTTGTAGAACTTATGTGCTGTAATATTAATAACCCGTTTGTTGCACTATTTGTCACGAAGCATTTGTTTTGCAGGTGGAATTGTTATCATAAGTTATGAATGATTGCACTACCATCGCAATGGATTTTATATCCTCAGTGCGAATCATTGACTAGAGTGTTTGAAATTTCCTCTGTATGCTTCAATATTTGCAGGAGAATTAATCTCATATATTTATCCCTGCATACATTTAGGGGGAATCTATTTCGTCATCGAGCACAATAACACTTTTCACTCTTGTTGGAATTATTTATCACTTATCTATCTTCACTTTGATGATAATCTGTTTTTTCAACAACTCTTGAAAAAAGGGGACTTATGTATTTGCTAGTGCAGACAGAGTAACAGGTCCGTGGAATCAAGAGAAGTTTTATTCAAACAACGAAGATAATCCCCTGCGTAGCAGTGAAGGTTATCACTGAAGATTATGATAACAAGAGTGACCCCTAAAAAATTGTTGACGTGAAGCAATTGGTTCGATGCATGTCCGAAGGAAGTGACTGTGTCCAAGAAGATTGAAGATGAAGTGAAGACGTATGATACGTCTCAAGCACATCTATAATTTTTGTTTGTTCCATGCTGTTACATTATCATTCTTGAATGTTTCAAAATCATTTTGTAGCAACTTTATATCATTTTTTGGGTCTAACCTATTAACATAGTGCCTAGTGACAGTTGGTATTTTTTGCTTGTTATTTACTTTGTAGAAAATGAATACCAAACGGAGTCCAAACGCAGCGAAACTTTTTGGAGATTTTTTCTGGACCAGAAGACAGAAGATGGGCAAAAGAAGTACCATAGTGGTGCCCTGAGGTGGGCACAACCCACCTGGGCACGCCTCGTGGCCAGGGCGTGCCCTGGTGGGTTGTGCCCACCTCGGTGGCGTCCTGCACCGCCTCTTTGCTCTATAAATACCCTGAAAATCTAAAAACCCCAGGGGAGTCGACGAAACACAATTCCAGCCGCGCAAGTTCCAGAACCACTAGATCCAATCTACACACCATCACGGAGGGGTTCATCATCCTTATTGGTGCCTCTCCGATGATGCGTGAGTAGTTCATTGTAGACCTACGGGTCCGTAGTTAGTAGCTAGATGGCTACCTCTCTCTCTTTTGATTCTCAATACAGTGGTCTCTTAGAGATCTATTTGATGTAACTTTTTTTGCGGTGTGTGTGTTGGGATCCGATGAACTTTGAGTTAATGATCAGATCTATTTTATCCATGAAAGTTATTTGAGTTTTCATCTCTTATACGCATGATTAATTATAGCCTCGTATTTATTCCTGAATCTTTAGTTTAGTTAGGCCAAGTAGATCGATTTTTCTTTCCATAGGAAGAGGTGCTTTGTGATGGGTTCGATCATGCGGTGTTCTTTCCAAGTGACAGAAGGGGAAGTGTTGGGGATATGACTATTGGGTATGACCCGCCCAGGAGGGGCCGGGTCATACCACTGGCGGTTCATAATGAAAAGGTAACGTGTCCGGCTCTTGAAGCAAGCTTACTGAAGAACCAAGACCCGGAGGAGACTTGAAGCCCACGGGCATAAACCGCCATATGTTTAACTTGTATGATAAGAAGAGTTTAGTTCTGTCACCGAGCCGGACACGTTGTGTATGAGCCGGCCGGGACTCTGTAAGCCACCGGGCATCAGCCTGTGTATATAAAGGGGTGACCCGGCGGCGGGTTAGGGCAAGAAAGGACAAGTCAAGAACTAGGTCAAGTGTATTCGCTCCCTGGTGATCAAAACACAAGCAATACAACCTAAGGTAGGAGTAGGCCTTTAACTCGTTGCGAGGGACCAAACCTGCGTAAACTCTCTGTGTCCCTTGTCCCATTTTAACCCCTTCAAGCTAAAGACGTCGCGATGGACCCACACCTAAGTCCTCATGCTAGGGCATCTGTCGTGACAATTCCATGACAGTTGGCACCCACCATGGGTTCAGCGCACGGTGGTTTCGAGTTCTTGAAGGGCAGCTTTGCAGGGCTCAAGGGATACGCTGTGGGCCGGATGACAAAGAGTCGTCACGGCAAGCACTACATCGACGATGCAGGCTGGGTCCCGGAGGCCGGCTCAATTGAGTACGGATACCGGGTTCCCTGAATCCATATCTTCATTGGCAAGATTGGTGAGTCGGAAGCTGAGCCGCACATCTGCACCAACATCGTCAAGACGGATCAGCGTGCGCGACCCACCAGGCTTGAAGCCGCCCCGTAGCATGTCTTTTTTGGCTTTACTTGAGGAGTGGATCTAGGAGGAGGCTCTGAGTCCGGTGGTGGGACGACCGTCTATTCAAGTGACGAGTCCTCAACCGGCGAGACCAATTCCATCTATCAGGTTCAGGATGGTGTGCTTGGGGGCTATTTCAATGGTGACAGTACCGCCAAACCGGGTTGCGGTCTTCATGGCCGGTACACAGCCAGGCAGAATTCTTCGACTGCAGCAGCAATGATCTCCGGGTCAGCAACGGCAACGGCAGCCGGGGCAAGAGGCCTAGTGCGCCTGCTGGCTCAAGTCTTATCTGATATGTTCGATGGTCTGGCAACATTGTTAACGGAGGAGGTAGCCCCGGTGAGCCAAACTCAGCATCATGTGTACGTTGTAAAGTACATGATGAGATAGCTCAAGCTAAAGTGGATCTAAACGCTAAGAACACCTGATGGCAACGAAGCGAGCTGCCTTGGAGAAGGAGGCAGAACTGCTTCAGGCAGAGAACTTTTGCTTGAGCTTGGACCAGGACACATCAAACGCTGTCTTCAACAGAAGGCATGTGAGTCGGTTACCCCCAATTTACGATGCGAGGAACCTTTTCAACATGCCTGGGGCAGGAACCAGTAACCCGCCTGGTGTTAATCGAGCCGTTGAGGCGCCAACGGATGGAGGACCGATTCAACCTCGAGCTACAGACCCCCCCGGGTTTGAATTTAACCCCTACTCGGCATGTTTGACGCCCCCGAGTCATTCTTCTAGTTCTTTGGGTAACATGATAGCTGCGGCTACTCGATTGGCGGCTCTCCCGGTTCAGGATGAGTCACCAGCAGCGATGGAAATAAGGAGAGCGAGAGAACTTCGTCAGACGGTTGTGGCTCAACAGGCGGCTTATTCATATAGTCATGATCGGATTCATTCAACACCACGTCCAAGCCGGAGTTATAGCACACATATTGATGAACCAGCCGTGTCAAGTAGTGAACAGCACTGCAATCAGCCTTGTAGGCCTGACCTGTCATGCGCTGGTAATGATGCTCGGGCTTTGGTGGATCAGGGCAGAGCACGACGTGAGGCGGAGTTGGCGGCTCAAGAACAATCTCCGGTTTATCCGTCAGCGTTTGTGGAGGCAGGTGTGACCTCTAGAACCTTGGGTGTACCGTGTTTAGTGCCAGCTCTACGCAACAAGCCCTTACCTAAGGATTTCAAGGGCCCCCACAAGGTGCCTAACTACACGGTGGATCAGCCCTAAGAGGCTTGGATTGAAAGCTATGAGATCGCTACGGAGATGCTGGATGTTAGTGATGTTGCATGTGCAAAGTATTTCACCATGATGTTGGATGGGCCAGCTCAATCGAGTATGGATACCGCGTCCCCTTTGGCAGAATCCATGTGTTCATTGGCAATATTGGTGAGTCGGAAGCTGAGCCATATACCTGCACCAACATCATCGAGATGGCTCAGCGTGCACGACCCACCAGGGTTCAAGCCGCCCCGAAGCATGTCTTTGTTGGCTTTACTCAAGGAGTTGATCTAGGAGGAGGATCTGAGTTCGGTGGTGGGATGGCCGTTTATTCAGGCGATGACTCCTCAACCGGCGAGACCAATTCCATCTATAAGGTTGAGGATGGTGTGCTTGGGGGCTGTTTCGATGGTGACAGTATTCCGGACCCCTACGAGCCGCCAAACCGGGTTGCAATCTTCATGGCCGGTACACAGCTAGGGCTGAATTCTTCGACTACAGTAGCAATGATCTTCGGGTCAGCAACGGCAATGGCAGCCGGGGTAGGAGGCCCTGTGCGCCTACTAGCTCAAGTCTTATTTGATCTGTTCGATGATCTGGCAACATTGCTAACGGCGGAGGTAACCCCGGCGAGCCAAACTCAGCATAACGGGGACGTTGCAAAGTACGTGACGAGATAGCTCAAGCCAAAGAGGATCTAAATGCGGAGAACACCCGGATGGCAACGGAGTGAGCCGCCTTGGAGAAGGAGGCAGAACGGCTTCAGGCAGAGAACTTTCGCTTGAGCCTGGACCGGGACGCATCAAACAATGTCTTCAACAGAAGGCATGTGAGTCGGTTACCCCCGGTTTACAATGCGAGGAACCTTTTCAACACGCCTGGGGCAGGAACCAGTAACCCGCCTGGTGTGGATCAGGATGTTGAGGCACCAGCGGCTCGAGAACCGGTTCAACCTCGAGCTACAGACCCCCCGCATTTGAAGTTAACCCCTACTCAGCATGTTCTGATGCCCCTGGGTCATTTTTCTAATCCTTTGGATAACATGATAGCTGCGGCTACTCGATTGGCGGCTCTCCCAGTTCAGGATGAATCGCCGTAGCGATGGAAATACGGAGAGCCAGAGAACTTCTTCAGACGGTTGTGGCTCAAGAGGCGGCTTATTCATATATTCATGATCGCATTCATTCAACACCACATCCAAGACGGAGTTATAGCAGACATATTGATGAACCGGATGTGTCAAGCAATGAATGACATCGCAATCAGCCTGGTAGGCCTGACCTGGCGCACGCTGGTAAAGATGCTCAGGCTTTTGTGGATCAGGGCAGAGCACGACGTGAGGTGGAGCTGGCGGCTAAGTTGGCGGCTCAACAACTATCTCCGATTTATCCGTCAACGTCTCTGGAGGCAGGTGTCACCTCTAGAACCTTGGGTGTACCGTGTTTAGTGCCAGCTCTACGCAATGAGCACTTGCCTAAGGATTTCAAGGGCCCCTCAAGGTGCCTAACTACACGGTGAATCAGCCCCCAAAGGCTAGGATTTAAAGCTATGAGATGGCTACATAGATGCTGGATGTTAGCGATGCTGCATGTGCTAACTATTTCACCATGATGTTGGATGGGCCGGCTCGTACTTGGTTGAAAGGGATGCCTGTTAATTCTATTGGGTCATGGGCGGAATTGAAAAGGCGATTTATTCAAAATTTCAAAGACACATGCAAGCAGCCATTGTCGATTCTGGATTTGGATTCTTGCATCCAAGTTGAAGGTGAGTCAACAACCAATAGGGTACGCCAGATATCAGCTGTTATACACTCATCGGACGTACCAACACTGGTTTTGTAGTCCTGATGTTAGAGAAGAATTGTCATTTTCTTCCCTTAAGAAGAAATTGGGGCGGCTTTAAGCATAATTGCAATGATATGGGGGTGGTCATGGAGGCTCTCGTCAAGTATGCCGATTCTAATAGCACTAAAGACCCTGAGTCTGATGTGGAGAAGACTGGGAAGGGGAAGAAGAGTGGCAACACAAAGGGACAGCATAACACGGTGGGTGAAGGTGGTAATGATAAACGTAAGGCGGACGATGGTTTAGACTTCATGGCTAACACCAGCACGCAGAATAATAACCAGCACCGTAAGGGTAAAACACAGGTGCCCCGGTTTGGATGGCCAAAGTTCAACCTTGAGGCCATGATGAATCAGCCTTGTCTGAAGCACGGAACCCAGGATAAGCCGGCCAGTCATTTATGGAAGGATTACTTCATCATGAGAGAGTATAGAAACTCTACTTTTTTTCCAGAACATTCATGGCCCGCACGGCGGTTTACATTCCGTCTTTCATGGGCCTGGTTTTGGAGGTGGCGGCTCAAGCGCTGGTTTTCAAGGCCAAGGTAATCAAGGTGGTTTTAAACAGTAATCTGGCCAAGGGAATCAGCAGCAGCAGTCTGTTTATCAAAGCAATCCATAATAGCTAAATAGTGGTCAATATCATGTATGCACCACAAGTCTGTGCAAACGAGATCAGAAAATCCATGAGCGGGTAGTGAACTCAGTTGAGCCGGCGGTGCCTCGTTATTTGAGGTGGTCTGAGTAGCCTATTGTATGGAGCCGTGAGGATCACCCGCCCCGGGTTGACAATCCAGGTCAGTTGGCATTGGTGGTGGATCCATAGGTAGGAGGGTATAAGCTTACAAAGGTGATCATGGATGGGGGCAGCAGTATCAATATACTTCACTATGAGACTTTTCGTCATATGAATTTAACTGACAAAGATCTTAAGCCGTCTTGTACTGTTTTCCATGGGGTGGTGCCTGGTAAGTCCGTGTATCCAGTGGGTAAGATAACACTGGACGTACCTTTTGGAGATGACCATGATTCCAGAGCTGAGAAATTGACCTTTGAGGTGGTTAAGATCAAAAGCCCGTACCATGCTTTGTTTGGGTGGCTGTCGGTGTCAAAACTGGCGGATCTCGGGTAGGGGGTCCTGAACTGTGCGTCTAAGGCTAATGGTAAGAGGAGGCGGGGGACACAATGTTTACCCAGGTTCGGGCCCTCTCTACGGAGGTAAGACCCTACTTCCTGCTTGATTGATCTTGATGATCTGAAGTATTACAAGAGTTGATCTACCACAAGATCGTAGAGGCTAAACCCTAGAAGCTAGCCTATGATTATGATTGTTGTTGTTGTCCCACGGACTAAACCCTCCGGTTTATATAGACACCGGAGGGGGGCTAGGGTTACATAGAGTGGGTTACAAAGAAGGAAATCTACATATCCGAATTGCCAAGCTTGCCTTCCACGCAAAGGAGAGTCCCACCCGGACATGGGACGAAGTCTTCAATCTTGTATATTCATAGTCCAACAGTCTGGCATAAGCATATAGTCTGGCTGTTCGAGGACCCCCTAATCCAGAACTCCCTCAGTAGCCCCTAAACCAGGCTTCAATGACGATGAGTCCGGCGCGTAGATTGTCTTCGGCATTGCAATGCGGGTTCCTTCTCCGAATACTCCAAAGTAGATCTTGAACACAAGAACCGTGTCCGGCTCTGCAAAACAAATTGCACATAGCACCACAGAGAGTACAATATTCCACAAATTTAATCTGCTGACAACTTTCCCGTAGCGTCACATCACACCGTGGCCCGGTCATTATACGGACCGTTTTTCTCAACCTTCTACTGCACATCTTGCGAGGCGGTTTTATTGGCATGTCTTGTCGACGCAGCGATCATGTCCCCTTATCACGGGATTCTCATCAATATGGGTGTGGGTAACCCAACCACGCCATTAACACGACGCTTGGGGAATAAGCGAGTTTCTAGGGCAAGTAGGGACGCGCATGATCCCTGCTGCCTTTATAAGGAGATAAGGATTCCCCCTTTTTCATCCACGCCTTCTTCTTCCTCCGCTCATCCATTCTCTCTCGCTCGAGCTCCAGCGCCCAAGCATTCACCTTCTCCGCCCACAAAGGACCTCCGAAAATGTCCGGATCTGGAGCAGGAGGCAAGTGGATGGCCTCTACCCCAGGAGAAGGATATCAAGAAACTTTGGGAGGCCGGGTATCTGGCCAAGAAGATCGGCCACCGCCTTCCAACGGCGGAACAGATTGTCCCTACTCCAGAATCCCATGAGAGGGTTGTATTCCTCCCTCACTTTTCCGTGGGCTAGGGTTTCCCCTCCACCCATTCGTTCGCGACATTATGTATTACTATTGGATTGATTTTCATGATCTATCGCCCAATTCCTTCCTCAACATCTCAACATTCATCATCGTGTGCGAGGCCTTTCTCCGCATCTCCCCACACTTCGGCTTATGGCTGAAGATTTTCAATGTGAAGCCCAAGGTGGGGAGCGGCGAGCATGCTGAGTGCGGAGGAGCCATGGTAAGTAAAATGCCCAACGTCACATGGCCATCAGGTACCTTCAATGATTCCGTCAAAGGGTGGCAACAATAGTGGTTCTATGTCCCTAAGCTACGCGACAGAAAATGGGTCGCAGCTCCCAAATTCCCATCCGGGGATCCATTGTGGCTTACGTCCTGGCGCAAGAAGGGACTGAACTAGTCTTCGCCAGATGAGTTGTCAGTGCTCCAGACGTGCATCAAGGGTATGGAAGACAAGAATATCAAACTTGTCAACATAGTCCAGGTGATGTTAGTTCGCCGGATTCTCCCTTGTCAGCACAGGGCTTGCAATTTATGGGAATTCGACCCGGCCAAGCACCAGACCCTATTAGGGTTTTCTGACTCATTGCACAAAGACATCTGGAAGGTGCTCTTTAAGTCCGGCAAATCGTGGCCGGATTCAGCCGAGGACCGCGGGTACCAACTGTCCCGACCAGCGAGTTCGGTAAGTCTTCATATGTTGGCAAGTCATACGCTTTATCTGCATAATCCAAGGGAAATGCTTAATGTGCTTTTCCACAACTCTCCCAGGGCTGGATGAAGAAGGCAGGGCGGATCTACTGCCCGGCCCCGTTGCCAGAAGAACCAGCCGGCCCACTTCTGACGAAGATGTGTCACGCCCAATATGCGACCTTATCCTAAAGGAACTCGAAGGTCCCACCTAGGATAGAAGCACATATTGGAGACCCTTTTGCAAGGTGGATATCATTACATCATACCATTACATAGTAGTTGGGGATACATACAAAAGGCATACAATGACACACGAATACAACAACATCATACATAAGAGCAACATCCAACTACGGATGAAACACAAACAGAAACTCAAATGACATCCACCCTGCTAGCCCAGGTTGCCAACCTGGAACCTATCCCCTGGTCGACGAAGCAGAAGAAGAACTCAAAGCAAGCAAGCATCGCTCTCACGTCATCATCATCGCATTACATGTACCTGCAACTGTTGTTGTAGTAATCTGTGAGCCACGAGGACTCAGCAATCCCATTACCATGGGTATCAAGACTAGAAAAGCTTAATGGGTATGGAATGGATAAGTGGTCAGGCTGCAGCAAGCGACTAAGCATGATATGGTGGCTAACTTACTAGTACAAGAATGAGATGACAAGCTCGGTCGCAAACTAGTAATGATCAAGAAGTGATCCTAAACTACTTACGTTCAAACATAACCCCACCGTGTTGTCTTGTAGACCCTCTCGAAAAGAGACCGTCACAGTTACGCATGCGGTTGGTGTATTTTATTTCGAATCTGGTGTCAAGTTCTCTACAACCGTACATTAAAAATTCCCATCTGCCACATAACCGCGGGCATGGCTTTCGAAAGTTTATACCCTGCAAGGGTGTCCCAAGTTAGCCCATTATAAGCTCATGATCCACGGAGACAATCCTCCATCGCGGGACATCCGATCAGACTCGGGATCCTGGTGCACAAGACATTTCGACAATGGTAAAACTAATCCAGCAAAACCTCCTGGCGTGCCGACACCCTGATAGTAGCCGCGCGTATCTTGTCTCAGACCACGTCCGGATAGGTCAGCCTACGAGTAAAACCAGATCCTTGGGTTACCCCGTGGTGGCCCCGCAGTCTGCCCGTTTGGGACCAACACCATCAGCGCTGGCCCCCCTGCTATGTAGAAATATCCTCGGGTTCATGACGCCCTATGCAAATATATTATTTAGTTTAAGTATTATTATGGCAAATGTTAAAGCCAATGTTGGGCCTTGCTGGAAGAGTTTTATACAAAGAAAACTGTCAAGAGGGGCCAATAAACCCACACCGTGTTAGGGACGCAAAATCAAGGAACATAACACCGGTATGACGGAAACTAGGGTGGCAAGAGTGGAACAAAACACCAGGCATAAGGTCGAGCCTTCCACCCTACACCAAGTATATAGATGCATTAATTAAATAAGAGACATTGTGATATCCCAACATAAACATGTCCAACATGGAGCAATCTTCAACTTCACCTGCAACTAACAACGCTATAAGAGGGGTTGAGCAAAAGCGGTAACATAGCCAAACAATGGTTTGCTGGGAAGGGTGAAAAGGTTAGAGGTTGACATGGCAATTTGGGAGGCTTGATAAGCAAGTGATAAGTAGCGCAGCATAGCAATAGAACGAAGCAACTAGCATAGCAATGATAGTAGTGAGATCCAGGGTAACGGTCATCTTGCCTGAAATTCCGCTAGGAAGAAGAACGAATCCATGAAGACGAATGGGCAAAGACGAACCAAGCGTAGTCGAACGAATCCTCACGATCACAACGAAACAGGAACTAACGAGAAGAAGCACAACCGGAAAGAAGCAAACAACATGGTAAACACACAGCACATAAACATGACATGATGCACAATCAAGCATGATGTATGACAAGGCTATATGATGCTACTCATGGCAAGATATGATGCATACAAGAACAACACATCAAAGCAAGTTTAAATGAGGTCGGAAGCAACATATAACTAATCTGGTAAATCCTCATATGCAAATTTCAAATTGGTCCAGAACTGAACAAACATTAAGTTGAAGTTGTTAAACAGCAAGTTAAAGAGCACCAAGATGATCTACACGAAATTCTAGTCAAGTTTCATATGAAGTTCATTTAATTCGGAGCTACGGCCTAGAAGATATGAGCAAAACAAGTTAAACAAGGCATTGATGCAAAATGCATCCAAACATCAAGCAAACACCTCAAAACAATGATGCAACATGATAATATGAAACTACATGCAATTCTAAGCAAGTTTCATATAGAGCAAGCTCAAGACGGAGCAACGGTGCAACACATACACTCCAATCAAGATATAACAATCTGCCCAAAACAGCAAGTAGGCACTTTGCAAACATAAAAACAACAAGCTACAGGAATCATATGAGCATAAACTTGCCATGCACTTCATGTACAGATAACATCGTTCAAATATCATTAAGGTTTAGGTTCATAGGCATCGATATTAAACCAATATGATCAATGCAAAAAGCAACTTTATAACACAGGAGCATATACCTGAGCAGAGTTAATATGATGGCAACTTGAGAGCAAGAAAGAGACAAGCTACAGAAAGTTAACATAGCAACCAATGCATAGAATCAAATTACACATAACAAAGAGCAAATAACATCATGGCATAATATACATATGGCTCATGGATTAGTGGGAACCAACAAGGCAATATTGAATGTTGAAATAGCATGTTTACAAGCATGGAACAGAGGCATATGATCTCAAAAATTAATAACCATGGCATGTCAACAAATTACTCATAGCATACTTCAAAACATGTAATTGGAGATTCTCCATAAGAGACATGGATCACTCAATAACATGCTCACAACAAGACATCATGAAGTTAACAGAAATCTGAAACATTATATAAGCATGTTCATGCCAATGAAAACACATTCTACAAAGAATTTATGTGGTGTAAAAAGGGATGGCATGATATAGCACAACATAGAAAACAAAACATGTCAACTAAGAATCTCCATAATATGCATGGATTAATTGGTAGCATCAAGAAAACATGGCATCATGATATAGCAGTTTCAGCATTGACAGAAAGTTAACAGCAAGTAGCCCACTTCACAAGCTTTATGCACTTACTACAAGGCATATAAAAATACATAGATGGCACCACTGTAAATATGGCATAAATATGCTTCTAAAACATGTAGACATCATGCCATAGGATGCACACACAAAATGCAACAAAAATGACAAATCAGCAAGTTACAACAGTTTTCAGCAGTTAACAGCAACATGCACTTTTGCAACAGGGATTAATATGTCAAGATGCAACCTAACATGAATGCAAAGCACACCAATATGAATAGCATGAAGAGCAGAACATGTGCATATCAGGATCATCACCATAGCATCAACAGAGACAAAGTTGTACAACTCACAAGATAGCTAGATATTGTTAACAAGCAGCAGTTTACATTACTTAGCAGTTTTGCAATGAAGAATAAGGCATCAAGATGAATCCTAACATGCATGCAAGCTACTCCATCATGAAGAGCACTCTGAGGTGAACATTTTGACATATCATACACACAAAACGGAGCAACATGCACAAATCTAGAGCCACCCAAAGATGCACACATAATATGATGATTCAGGGACTTAGTCGATTTTTCTGGAAAAAAAACAAATGAGCGCTATATAGCTATTCGATGCATGGGGCGGGATTTAGGGACTTCTCACCATGGGCTTCAGCCCAGTTGGGGAAGCGGCTGCAACAAGCCGGTGCTGGGCTCGGGGCAGCTGGGCCGGGTGAGGCCGTGGCCTACGCGGGCGCTCATCCTCCTCTGCTCGACGCAAAGGCAGGAGCAGGGCGCGGCGGTTGCCGGCGATGGGGACGGCGGCGCGGAGGGCAAAGGTCGCCGGAGAGCCGGTGGAGCACGGATCCAGGCGGGATGGGGCGGCCGGATCCGTTCCCGGCGACGGAGCTTCACAGGGGCTGCGATGGATCCTGGTGCAAGAGCTCTTGCCCCTGGAGCTCGAGGATGAGGGGAGCGGTGGCTCGGGGCGCTCGGGCCTGGGACGGGGAGTGGTGCGGTGACCAGAGGCGGCGGGGGAGAGGTCCAGCGGCGGTGGCGGGGATGAAGACTGGCGATGGGGTCCCGGAGCTCGGGCTCCCGTCGATCCAGATCGGGATCAAGGGAGCTGCGGGGATGCGGGCGGCAGCTCGGGCTGCTCGAGGCTTGTTTCGGTCCGGTAGGGGGCTGTGGATGGGCTAGAGCGGGCCAGCGGTGGAGGGATAGGCCGGGGGGCGCATGGCGTCACGAGAGTGGTGGAGGGCTGCGGCAGCGGCGGCGCTGGCGAATGGGAACACGCCAAGTGGCGGGACGGTGGTGGCTGGCGCCGGAATACGAGGAGGAGGCGGCTGGAAGTGGCTGGCGGTGCGATTTCCGAGGAAGATTTGACGGCTGGAGGTAGGGGGAGAAGCTAGGCTGCCTAAAATAGGAAGGGGAGGGTATATATAGTAGAATTTAGCTAGGGTTTGGGTCTAGGGGGTTTTCGGACCCTCCGATCGCGATCCAACGGTTCCGGTCGGAGAGGGGTTAGGATGGGCCAGGTGGGCTGTGTAGAGTGGCTAGGGAGAGAATAGGAGAGAGGCTCAGCAACAGTTTCGGAGACCGAAACGTCCGACTAATAAACCGGCAACTGTGCCGCTACGGATGACGGTTGGGCTATTAAACGGACTCCGAATGCGACGAATTTGACAGGCGGTCAACCTACAATATAATAAGACCGCACGCCAACTTTCACCCATTCCGAGAACATTTTTATGCCACTTATAAAATAATATTTTGGAGGTGCCGCGAGCGCATGCGAGTGTGAAAGGGCTCGGAATGGACAATGGAGAGAACCGGGGAAACCCGAACGGATGCAAGTTTTGAAAAACATGCAGATGAAATGCACATGATGACATGGCAAAGTGCAACACTCAAATGAATGACTTGGCAACGACTGCGAATAACTGGAAGACACCTGGCGCATCGGTCTTGGGGTGCTATAGCACCGAAGAAGAAAACCGAGAAAGAGGCCAAAGAGACCAGGGGCAGCCGTTGTCGCCAAGGAATTTCGGACACAATATTCAAAGACTCCGAGGCCCGCTCTTCCTCCAAAGAGGACGAGGAAGAGGAGGAAAGCCGATCCTCCCCAGCGAGGGGATGAAAGAAAAGGACGGCCTCCACACACTTGGTGGCTGAGTCGCCTAACAAGGGAAAAACTCCCTTCCAGAGGAATCTGCCACCGCCACCGACAGCAGCCCGGAGTGGGATCCCAGGGGCCAGCCCCTGGTGAAGTCGTGAGTATATAAAACCCGGACACATTTGTGTATCCAGACTCACTATCGTGTGACGATTAATCGTATTGAATCACACTTTCTCTGCAGTCCGGCGAGGTCCCGCACCGAACAATCCTCCTCGGAGGATTCACTAGGTTCGGATGCTATGGACAGCAGGACACCCCAGACGGCCCCCTCCCCAAAACATGTGAATGACACCGGGGTATCGTCCCAAAGGGACCCAGCCCGAGGAGGGGGCGGGGATACCTTCAAGGCGGCGCCATAGGGTCAAACCTCGGCGGCTGGACACACGGGGAAAAAAGCTCCCATGGACACCGACGGCGGGGGCTATCTTGAATTCGGCCCCCAGCCGGACCCAGTTCCGGAGACCAACAAGGCTTTGGAATCAGGCAGGCAACCTCCCTTGACAGAAGGGGGTGCGACTGTTCCACCGGCAACCTCTGCTCAACCAGAAGTGCCAGATACCTTATGAGTAGCGTTGAAGAGCGCCTCCATTGTTGAAGAACATCGTGCCCTTATGGGTGCGGTGATTGAGAAGATTCAGTCTGCTGAAAGCGGGCTGAATGAAGCCTGCATCAGCCTTATAATGGGCTTTGAGGTATGTTGTGAGGTTTCAAAGAGTGTTATAGTATAGGTTGTAGCCCCTCATACACTGTTCGGTGTACGAAAGAAAGAACCGGACAGAGGATCAAATATATGCTCGCAGGAGACTTACCTTGTGGTACCTCTCCCCCTTTTGTGTTGTTTATAAGCAAACGTCTGTAGCGACTACCTCCTCTCATACTGCAGAAGTCTCCGGACTGAAGCAGAGTCTGGAGCGGGCCAAAGAAGAACTTGGCCAGGTGAAAAAGCAGTTGAAGGATAACCAAGGTATGCAAAAACCTTGTTCGCATTCAGCGCGAATGAATAATTGAGTATGATGAAAAAATTTCATGATGTGCTTTAGGGGCGACGGCCGAAATCGAGGCTCTTAAGAAGGCGGTGGCCGAGGCTGAGAAGAAGGCAGCCACTGAGCAGGATCTTCGTGAAAAGCAAGAGGCTAGGGTTATTCAAGTTCAGCAAGAGCTCCAAGAAGCCGTGAAGAAATGCGAGACCTTGGAGCAGACTTTAACGAAGAAAGAATCTGAACTCACCAAGGCTCGTCAAGCCGCACACGATGCCCAGGGCGAAGCCCAAGGCGCCCTGCAGGAGATCCAAGAGGCCAGGAAGATCGCGGCGGGTAAGGCTTTTTCTATGCAACACAGATATTTGAAGGTTGAAAATCACGTTACTAATTTGAATTCGGATTTCTCCAGTGGTGTTTGCGGAACTACCGCGCAGTGTATCTGATGCCGCACAATTCTACCGAGCCGAAGAAAGGAGTACTACGGACAAACTCTTCTGGTCGCAGGATCTGGTGCCAGAGCATCTAGTTCCCTTTTTCGATCAACTCAAGCAGCTGATCGAACTGCATAGGGCGGTCGAACTAGCCATGAAGGATTTAATTATCCGGCTATGGCCCGCTGAGGTGATTCCTAGCAGCTACTTTGGGCTCAAGAAGCAGCTAGTAAGTGTCTGCCCTCGACTTGAAGTCATTAAGCGGTCGGTTTGTATGGAAGGTGCGCGAATGGCCTTTGCCCGCGCCAAGGTGCATTGGGCGAAGATGGATGCCAAAAAGTTGATGAGCGAAGGACCGCCTATGGGGAAGGAGAACCGCAAGCCCGAGTTATATTATGATAGTGTCCTGAAAGGATAGGATCTCGTCTTGTAGCAAAGCAATGTGCCAAGGACATTATATTCCCATGAATATACTCATGTTGTCCCATGTAATGTTGAACAAGGTCATTTATATTATGTAGTGCTTGTTATTTGCAAGTTTTTCCTCCTGTGCGGCCATTTTATATATCAAACCTGAGAGTTGGTCAGTCGTCGGCTTCTGCCCCACATAAGAAGTACGGGGGTGTTCGGGATAAACCTGAACACTCTTTACCCCAGTTTTGTGTCCTTGAAGGAGGTGTTCAGCGCAACGAACCAGGCAATCGGACTATAAGGCTTTATCACCCTCACTAAGCCATAGGAGTTTGACAAAACAAAGGTACGCGCAGCCCCTGGTGTTCGGAAGACCGCACTAGGGACTCTATAAGCGCTTGATCGGAAGAAAAGCCGATCCATCGCACGCTGCATTAGTTATCGCAAAATGCGGAAGAAATCCTTAAAGATTTTGTAACCTCTCAAACAGCTGAACAGCTCTCGCCGTATCATGGTTGTCAGTTTTCGGCTTTCTCTACTAAGGCGCTCGTCCGGAAGAACCTGGATGCAATCACAATAGTTCTCCCTTTACTACCCTAGCCGATATAGCGGAACGTAGGGTAGCAAGCACAGGAGCCGGGCAACCCAACTATTGACCCAAGACATGATTAGGAGCCGATGCATATAATGCTATAAGTTCGGGGTGCTGAACGACCCTGAAGGTATTCAGACTTTATTGCCGTACTATGGGTACAACGAGGCCCCTGGCATATTAAGGCGTACCATAGTGTACGCATGCCGTTTGACAAAGAATATCAATAAGAAAGAGCAGCAAGTAAGCGTCATGTAAAGCCACATGTTGTAATTGAATAATACGTCGATGTGTATGAGTACAAGTAATGTGATAAAAAAAATATGACTTCAGAACCTGCTGAGACCAGGGGAGGGAGGCTGTGTGCCGATCCGGGTAATAATCCGATGGTCATCAAGGGGAATATCTAAGGATTCCCTTACGCGTTCGAGTTGTCTCCCTCCTTGGTATGTTTGTCCCCTCATGGGTCTGGTCGCAATGTCGCCGGTGATGGCCTACACAAAAGTGGACCTGCGAAGAAAATGCGAAAAAATGTTTGTGTTCCACGGAGCGGTTGAGCTGCATTGTGGGGCCTGACCTAGCTTTGCCTCCACCTATCGCCGGAGTGGTTGATTGAGCTCTTGACGAACTGGGTTATCCTGCCACGGAGTAGTTCGGACATCTTTGACGGTGTCCGGAAGCTTGGCCCTCAACTAAAGGTTCGCTTGAAAGATGCCACTCTGTGCTTCTACTACTAAGGCAACAGTGTGCTCTTCGGCACGGAGGGAGCGTTCGGCTTTGCCATTAACTGTTATGACGCCGCGCGGACCGGGCATCTTGAGCTTAAGATAGGCATAACGTGGCACTGCATTGAATCGATCAAAACGGTTCGTCCAAGCAATACATGATAGGTGCTGCGAAAAGGGACGGTGTCAAAGATTAACTCTTCGTTACGGTAATTATCCGGGGATCCGAAGACTACCTCCAGAGTGACGGAGCCTGTACAGCGGGCCTCTAGGCCTGCTATAACACCTTTAAAGGTGGTTTTAGTGGGTTTGATCATTGAAGGATCGATACCCATCTTGCACACTGTGTCCTGATACAGCAGGTTCAGACTGCTGCCTCCGTCCATAAGGACTCGTGTGAGGTGGAATCCGTTAATTATTGGGTCAAGGACTAGTGTGGATGAGCCGCCCTGACGGATATTGGCCAGACGATCCTTGCGGTCAAAGGTGATCGGTCCGGACGATCATGGGTTGAATTTTGGGGTGACTGGCTCCATCGCGTAGACGTCCCTTAGTGTGCGCCTCCGCTCCTGCTTGGGAATATGTGTGGCGTTTATCATATTCACCATTTTTAATTTGCGGGGGAGACTTCTTTTGCCCTCCTGTGTTCGGTGGCCGGGGCTCCTTGTCGTCGTCATTGCTTTGCGACCCCTTCTCCTTTTTTTCGGCGCCTGACTTGCCAGCTTGTTTGAAGACCTAGCATTCTCTGTTGGTATGATTGGCTGGAGTTCCCGGCGTGCCCTGAATTTGGCATGGACGGTCGAGTATACGGTCCAAGCTAGACGTGCCCGGACTATTTCTTTTGAATTGTTTTTTCCTTTTACCGGTATTAGAGCCGCTGAATTCGGCGTTGACAGTCGTGTCTTTGATGTTTTCGTCATTATTTCGACGCTTATGTTTGCTGCACCGGGACTTGCCATTGTTATCTCTTAGTTTAGAAGTGCCAACCAGCTGCGAGCCAAGTCTTGAATTGCTATTGCTGCGAGCCAACCAGCTGTCCTCGCCCGCACAAAAGCGGGTCATGAGTGTCGTAAGGGCTGTCATGGATTTCGGCTTCTCTTGGCCAAGGTGTTGGGCAAGCCACTCGTCACGGATGTTATGCTTAAAGGCCGCTAGGGCTTCAGCATCCGGACAGTCGACGATTTGATTCTTATTAGTTAAGAACCGAGTCCAGAATTTCCTGGCTGACTCTCCGGGCCATTGGGTTGTGTGACTTAAGTTATCAGCGTCCGGTGGTCACACATAAGTGCCCTGAAAGTTGTCAATGAATCTGTCTTCCAGGTTCTCCCAACTGCCGATGGTGTTTGCCCGTAGACTATTCAACCAATGCCGAGCTGGTCCCTTGTGTTTTAGTGGGAGGTACTTGATGGCACGTAGATCATCGTCGCGGGCCATGTGAATGTGGAGAAGGAAATCTTCGATCCATAGCGCGGGTCTGTTGTCCCATCATATGGTTCGATGTTCACGGGTTTAAACTCTTCTAGGAGTTCATGCTCCATTTCTTCGTCACTGAAGCATACGGGGGGGGGGGGGGGTGCGGCGCCTCTATGCCGAGCTACGTCGCGACGCAGTTCGGATGAGTCTGGTCTACTGTATTCAGCCCGGACTGATTTGTATTTATTATATCCGGCGTGCCGGTCATCGTCACGCGTTGGGGCGTGCCCCCGTGATCCATAGATCGATCTTGACTGTCCTGCTTTGTTTTCCAATTCGTCTCGCAGGTCATGCATGTAGCCCCGGGCCTTCGTGTTTTTGTTTGTTCGGCGATGGGGTGCGGGCTGATGTTCGGGCTGATACGCTGCTTTGTCTCAGCCACGAGGTGATCGATCAGCTGCATCCTGCGCTGGTAGTGTAGGCTCTAGTGCCTCGTCCTAAAATTGAGGTAACAACCTGCACCTCGGGTAACTTTTGGTTGGGCGCTCGAGTCCGTATTCCTCGGACACCAGTACCTCAGTCCATCTATCAGTGAGCAAATCTTGATCAGCTTGAAGCTGCTGCTGTTTTTTCTTAATGCTCTTTGAAGTGGCTATAAGCCGGCGCTTGACGGGATCCTCAGGCATGATAAATTCTTCGTCGCCGAGGCTCACCTCGTCTTCGGAGAGGGGCATGTAATTGTCATCCTCCGAGTCTTCATCCATTGCCTGTTCAATAGGGCTAGCTTGCCCGTCCTCCCATCCGGCCTGCTTGAAACTTGGCTAGTCGGGGTTTTCGTCTTCGCCATCGTCTGGAGTGCTATTGTCTCTTGTGCCGGTATCACTGTTTTTGCTATGGCGGGATTTAGAACGGCGCCGCTGACGTCGGCACTTGGGTTGCTTCGCAAGAGGATCATTCTCTGTTGAATCCTTTTGATCTTCGCCATTGTTTTCTTTGGTTGTGTCCACCATATATATGTCGTATGATGAGGTGGCTGTCCAGCGCCCTGTGGGCGGTGGTTCCTGTTCTTCTCAGGAATTGTCGTCCATACCGCCGATGTCTTCGGAGTCGAAATCAAGCATGTCGGTTAAGTTGTCGACAGTCGCTATTAAGTGGGTGGTGGGGCAACGAATTCCTTCATCGTCCGCTTCCCACTCAAGCCGGACATAGTTAGGCCAAGAGTCTCCTGACAAGGAGAGAGATTTTAATGAGTTTAGTACGTTGCCCAAGGGCGAGTGCTGAAAGATATCCGTGGAGCTAAATTCCATGATTGGTGTCCAGTTTGGTCCGATGGGCACGGATGCATGCGGTTCGAAGCCTATGGCCGGAGACGAGTCCGAGGGTCCGATGACACAGACCTCCTTGGAAGTGAGATCTGTGTTCGGGTCTATCGCTGCTGAGTGTGCGGTCTCCGTGGCGGGGTCCATCCACCCGTCCTCGGATGGCACAATCTGCTCTGGATTTAAAGCTGGGGTAGCAGTAGGTGTGATCTCCTGAACACCGATCGATGGCATATCTAAGTCATGCTCATCGTGACTGTAGGGCGCACCTGTCATGCGCTCGAATCCGTCGAAGATGAAGTCTCCGCGGATGTTGGCAGTGTAGTTCAGGCTTCCAAACCTGACCTGATGGCCAGGGGTACAGCTATCGATCTGCTCCAGATGGCCAAGCGAGTTGGCCCATAGTGCAAAGCCGCCGAATACGAAGATCTGTCCGAGGAGGAAAACTCACCCTGGACCTCATCGTTGTAGACGATTGAAGGAGCCATCAAGCCTTATGGTGATGATACTGTGGAACTCTTAATGAAAGCACCAATGTCGGTGTCAAAACCGGCGGATCTCGGGTAGGCGGTCCCGAACTGTGCGTCTAAGGCTAATGGTAACAGGAGGCGGGGGACACAATGTTTACCCAGGTTCGGGCCCTCTCTATGGAGGTAATACCCTACTTCCTGCTTGATTGATCTTGATGATATGAATATTACAAGAGTTGGTCTACCACGAGATCATAGAGGCTAAACCCAGAAGCTAGCCTATGATTATGATTGTTGTTGTTGTCCTACGGACTAAACCCTTCGGTTTATATAGACACCGGAGGGGGGCTCGGGTTACACAGAGTTGGTTAGAAAGAAGGAAATCTACATATCCGAATTGCCAAGCTTGCCTTCCACACAAAGGAGAGTCCCACCCGAACACGGGACGAAGTCTTCAATCTTGTATCTTCATAGTCCAACAGTCCGGCATAAGCATATAGTCCGGCTGTCGGAGGACCCCCTAATCCAGGACTCCCTTAGCGGCCGGCTTACACCAAGTTTATGGCACGGCCGTGATATGTTTATTTACAGCTTAAAATGCCTGGTCATAAGGGCACCATCACGGTGAATGGGGATAGGAATATTGCTCTGGATTGTGAAGAACATGATGCTGCGTATGCTGAGTCGGCTTGTGCTATAGAGGAGTTGAAGTTTTATAAAGACAATGCTGCCGGCGGATATGACGCCTCTGAAGAAGCCAACTACAGAAAATGACCCCCTATTGAAGTTTAAATCGGCAGATGACACTAAATTGGTTGATTTTGTGTTTGGCGACTCATCCAAGCAGCTCATCACCAGTGCTAATATAGATCCAAAATAGGAAAGCGCGCTCATCGAGTTCATCCGTGAGAACCGGGACATCTTTGCATCGAAACCTTCTGATATGCCTGGTGTGCCGAGGGAACTCGTTGACTTAATGTGGATCCAAAGTTTAAGCCGGTCAAGTAGTTTCTTTATCGTTTTAATGAAGAGAGGCGTAAGGCAATTGGTGAAGAAGTGGCCCGGCTCTTGTCGGTAGGACTCATCATTGAAGTTTTTCATCCTGAGTGGTTGGCTAACCCGTAGCTGGTACTTAAGAAAAATGGCACTTGGCGTATGTGTGTAGATTGTAACAAGGCCTGTCCGGCTGATCCTTTTCCTCTCCGTCGTATTGATCAAATCATTGATGCTACGGCCGGTTGTGAGCGTTTGAGTTTTTTGGATGCCTATTCTGGTTATCATCAGACCAAGATGGCAGTTAAGGACCAGGAGAAGACATGTTTCATCACTCCCTTTGGAGCCTTCTGCTATGTGTCTATGCCTTTTGGGCTCAAAAGTGCCCAGGCGACATACCAACGGTGTGTTCAGAAATGCCTTCATGGACAGATTGGACGCAATGTTCATGCCTATGTAGATGATATTGTTGTGAAATCCAAGAAGAAGGAGACTTTGATAGATGATCTGAAAGAGACCTTTGACAATTTCCGGGTCTATAAAATGATGCTTAACCCGGCCAAGTGTGTCTTTGGCGTGCCAGTAGGCAAGTTATTCGGTTTCCTGGTGTCTGATAGTGGCATTGAAGCTAACCCAGAGATAATCAAGGCTGTCACTTCTTTGGCTAAACCGGCATGTATCAATGACGTCCAGCGTTTGGTGGGTCATATTGCAGCTTTGAGCCGGTTTATAAGCTGCCTCGGAGAGAAGGCTATCCCTTTGTATCAAATGATGAAAAAGATAGATAATTTTTGTCTGGAGCGATGCTGCTAATGTGGCGTTTGAGGTGCTTAAGAGACAGCTAGCTAAGCCGCCGGTTCTTGCATCTCCTATTGAGAAGGAGCCCTTGCTTTTATATGTGGCTGCAAACAACAGAGTGGTCTGTGTGGTAGTTGTGGTTGAAAGGAAGGAGTCAGGCAAGTAGTATCTGGTTCAAAGGCCAGTTTATTATGTTAGTGAGGTGCTCATTGAGACTAAGCAGAGATACCCACATTGACAGAAATTGGTTTACAGCGTGTTCATGGCCAGTCGCAAGTTGAAGCAATATTTCATTGGTCATCCCATCACTATGGTTACTTCTACATGGGCCGGACTAATGGGCCGCGAAGATACAAGACATAAGGCCCTCCCTTGTGTCTGGATGGGACTCTCCTTTGCATGGATGGCAAGCTTGGCGTTCGATAATGTATATTCCCTTCTCTATAAACCGACTCTGTACAACCCTAGGCCCCTCCAGTGTCTCTATAAACCAGAGGGTTTAGTCCATAGAGGCAATCATAATCATACAGGCTAGACATCTAGGGTTTAGCCATTACGATCTCAAGGTAGACCAACTCTTGTAACCCCTATACTCATCAAAGTCAATCAAGCAAGAACTAGGGTATTACCTCCATTAAGAGGGGCCGAACCTGGGTAAGCATCGTGTCCCCTGCCTCCTATTACCTTCGATCCTTAGACGCACAGTTCGGGACCCCTTACCCAAGATCTACCGGTTTTGACACCGATATTGGTGCTTTCATTGAGAGTTCCACTGTGTGGTTGCTAGAAGGCCCGATGGCTCCATCAATCATCTACAACAATACCGCCTTGAGGGCGACTTCCCCCCCCCCCCCACCCCCGGCGAAGTTTTTGTATTTGGCGGCTTCGCAGTACGCGCCAACTCGATTGGCCATCTGGAGCAAATCGACAGCTACGCCCCTGGTCATCAGATCAGTTTTGGAAATCTAAACTATGTCGCTGACATCCGAGGAGACTTGGTCTTCCAAGGGTTCACGACCCCAACCGCTGCTCTGGCCTTTGATCCGAAGCATAACACCAGGTCCAAAGATGGGAGTTTGGAGGCCGCCGAACTCTCTGTAGATATAGAGCTTGACACCGGAGAACCAGAGGGGATTGCATCACCGACAGGCCTGGAGTCACGCCAGGCTCCCTCTATCATCGTGAAGCCGGGCTCGCCTCCGGACACTAGCTCCGAACTCCCGAGGTCCGCATCGTGTGAGCTCTGCCAATGAACTTCTGACCCACTCGACTCCACGGACTCTCGCTTCCCCGTCCAAACCTCACCCTTAAACAAGGCCCTGGACTTAATGCAATCTCTCGCCATTGTAGAAGAATCACTGTCGAACTATGCCCATCCCGTACTAGGGGCTGAGAATAGGGAATTTTACGTCCCACCCGCCACCCACTTCATAGCCACTGTCGAGGATTTAACCGACATGCTCGACTATGATTCTGAAGAAATCGACGGTATGGACAACGATGCCGCAGATGAGAAGAGCCAGAACCCGCCGTTTGCCGAACGTTGGACGACCACTTCCTCATATGACGTGTACATGGTGGACACACCCAAAGAGGGTGGGAAATATCCAAAGCACAAGCTTGCTGAAGTACCTCAAAAGCGCCCACGTCAGTGGCGCCGATCGAAGTCACGTTGCATAAAAGACAGCAATACCGACACCGGAGACAATAATACTCCGGAGAACGCCGAAGACCAAGAAGCCCCTATCGAGCCAACATCCGAACAGGATGATTGGGAGGATGGGCAAGTCAACCCCGACGATCCTGTCGGGAACGAGGGCTCGGAGGATAGTAACTACCAACCGATCTCTGGAGAGGACGAGAGCCTCGACGACGAAGATTTCATCATGCCAGAGGAACCCCTTGAACAAGAGTGCTTTAAGAGCCGGAAGCCTGACAAAGAAGCAGTAGCAGCTTCAAGCTAATCAAGATTTACATGATGACAGATGGACTAATGTCCTAGCAGCCGAGACGTGCTCGAGCACCCAACTAAGAGTTACCGAAAGCGCAAGCTGCTATCCCAATTCGACGATGAGGTCATGGAGCCTATACCTACAGTGCATAACGCTGCTGACGGACCTAACCGACCACCTCGTGGCAGGGACAGAGCGGCAACTCAATCCGAACACTAGCCCGCACCACCTCGCCCTAGAGGCAGAGAGACAGCTGCTACAGGATACACGTATGACCTACGACAAGACCTGGACAATAGAGTCGGTCAAACCAGATCAATTTATGGATCAAGGGGGCGTGTCCCAGCACGAGATGATGCCCATCAGGCCTGGAGCGACAAGCACAACCTCACCCGGGCCGAAAACCGCATACGGGCTTCTTTCAAACTGCGTCGTGACGCTGCTCGATACAGAGGCGCCACACACCCCCTATCACCGATGAGGTAATGGAGCACCAGTTCCAAGAAGGGTTTAAACCTATGAACATTGAATCATACAATGGCACAATGGATCCCGCAGTATGGTTTGAAGATTTTCTTCTCCACATCCACATGGCCTGCGGTGATGACCTACATGCCATCAAATACCACCCCCTAAAACTTAAGGGACCAGCATGGCACTGGCTGAATAGCCTCCCAGAAAACTCTATTGGTAGCTGGGAAGACTAGGAGGACGCCTTTAGAGACAACTTCCAAGGTACCTATGTTTAGCCCCCAGATGTCGATGGCCTTAGTCAAATAATCCTGCAACCTGGAGAATCATCTCAGAAGCTCCGGACCGGGTTCTTAATTAAAAAGAACCAGATTGTGGATTGTCCGGACGCCAAAGCCCTCACAGCATTCAAACACAGCTTCTGAGACGAGTGGCTCGCCCGACACCTCAGCTAAGAAAAACCAAAGTCCATGGAAACCCTTACCGCACTTATGACCTGCTTTTGTGTGGGAGAAGATAGCTGGCTAGCTCGTAGGAGCAACAGCACCAGCGACCCGGGCACATCCGAAGCCAGGGATGGCAACAGCAAGCCACGACACAACAAGCACAAGTGTCAACACAATAACGAAGACACGGCGGTGCCATTCAAAGGAAATAAAGATGGTCCATCCAGTTTGGACAGAATACTTGATCGGCCTTGCCAGATTCATGGCACCCCCGGTTCCTATGCTTGCTACCTTACATTCCGTTTATTCGGCTAGGGTAGTAAATGGAGAACTACTGCGATTGTGTTTTTGGTTCATCCGGTGAAGCACCTCAGTAGAGAAAGCTGAAAACTGACTGTCATGATGTGGCAAGTGCTGGTCAGCCACTTGGCGACTTTTTAAATCTTTAACGATATTTTCCATATTACACAAAGGACCATTTTTCTAGTCACATACGTAACGCACCCGCATCCGGATAGCCGCGTACATACCAGGGGCTATCTTATAGCCCCATCGTCAAACTCATATGGCTAAGTGAGAGTGGTAAAGCCATATAGTCCTATTGCCTGGTTCGCCGCACTGACACCTCCTTTACGGACCAAGACATTGGGTCAAGTGTGCTCATGTGCCATTCCGAACACCCCCGTAGTATCTATGTGGGGGCCGAAGTCGACGACTGGAAAACTACCAGGAATACAAAAACGGTAGCATAGGAGGAAAGAACTCTCAGACAATGTCACAAATATATGACAAAGCCTTAATATATATAATAAACACGTTCGAGTCGTTCGGATACATTCATTCGAAAATAATGTCCTTCGAGTGCCCTCCAGGACGTCTTCTAAATAGTGCTCCGGCGTGCGATGGTCCTTGCCTCCGGGAGGACCCTCAACTGCGATAACAACGGCCTTCATCTTCGCCCAATGCATCTTCACACGGGCGAAGGCCATCCGTGCACCTTCTATGCACGTTGACCGCTTGATGGCATCAATTCGGGGCACAGCATCAATGGGTCTCCGCACTAGGCCAAAATAGCTGCTCGGAATGGGTTCGGCTGGCCACAGCCGGACTATGAAATCCTTCATGGCCGCTCCGGACATCTTATGCAGCTCGGCCTATTGCGCCATTTGGTCGTTAAGCAGCACCGAGCGCTCCTGCATCGCAAATTGCGACCAGAATAGCTTCTCCATCGTATGCCCCTCCTGGACTTGATAGAATTGCGCAGCATCGGCGACACTCTTCGGAAGATCCGCAAAATCGTCGAGAGAACTCCATAGTCGATTAAGCAAGGCATACCTTTGATCGCCAAACTTAGACTCTAAAAGAAAGGGCTTACCAGGCTATCTGTCTGGCCTGTCGGATCTCCTCGCGAGCCGCTCAGGATTCGGACCTCGCCTCTTGGGCTTCCTGAAGGGCCTTGGCGAGTTCGGCTACATTAGCTTTATTCTCCTCTTCGAGGAGCTCGCACTTACGAGTGGCGTCCTTGAGCTCTTGCTCAATTTTGGATACCCGCTCCTCGAACTGGCGCCGGACGGCCTGCTCGGCCTTTAAATCCACAACCGTTTTCTCAGCGGCCGCATTACTCACCCTTGCCTGTACCTTTGCCCGGGCAAGGTCACACCTGAGGGCCTCAACCTCAGCAGGGCCATCTGCAATTATGCATATAGCAGTGCGTAAACTTCAACTTAGCATTTGCAAATTAATGCAATCATGTACGGAATACTTGAAACATACCCTGCGCCTCATCGAGCCCCTTGTTAATATAGATATTGTCCTCGTTGACCAGCTGCAGTTTCTCCTTCAGTTCGAAACTTCGGCCACCTGAGCGATTGCCGCTAATAGTGAAGCCTGTTTTTACCTAAAAGATAAGTATGTTATTTCCTGCGGATGCATATAGATCCTCTGTTTGCCCTCCTTCATGGGCCCAAAAGAGTCTCAGGGGCAACTATTTATATACAGGCATATTTTTCATATGGAAAGCGGCTAAAGACATTACATCGCATACCTTGAAGCCTGTTAGTAGGCTCGTGAAGGCTTCATTCAGCCCTCTTTTAGCAGACTGAATCTTCTCAACCACCGTAGCCATCAAGGTATGGTGCTCCTCCAAGACAGACGCACTTTGGAGAGCATACATCAGTATGTTCGGTGCCTCCGCATTAGTAGAGGTCACCGCCGAAATCGCCGTATTCCTCTCACTCGGAGGGGGCTGCTGATTCGACTCTAGAGCCGTTTGTATCTCCGGAGCAGTATCCGGCCGGGGGTCGGATGATCCAAGACCCCCGTCGTCGGTCTCCATGAGGGTTGCGCCCCTCATGTTCTCGGCAGCCAAGGCATTATCCTCTGGCGCTGTCTTGGTCCTCTCCCGCACTTCTCCAAAGCCCGGAGAGATACTGCGGGACGACACCTTGGTGTTGTCCGCCCTAGGAGGCGGGGAAGCTTGTGGAGGCATCTCGCTCTCCATCATATCTGGCGGAATATCCCCCGATGATGATGATTCTTTAGGGATATTACGTGCCAGACTGAAACATATAATTTGGTATTATCCTTACAATTTATAAAAAGATTGGATGTATGTAAGGCATCCTAAGGTACTTATGATTCGGCAAGGGGTTTGACTCGGGGGCGGTGCTTGGGGACAGCTTCGGTGTCCGAATCTGAATCATCCGAGAGGGATATCTTTCCCCTCTTGGACGCGCCCTCGTCTGGATATATGGAGGCCGCCCTCTTTTTCCCTTTGAGAGGAGGGTTCTCTTCTTCCTCCTTCTCCTCGTTTTCTTCTCCCTCATGAGAGGAAGGAGCCTCGGTCCCTCCAAACATAACGCCCAAAGTATCATCGTGACGGAGGCCACCTTCGGCCTCCTTGCTTTTCTTCTTCTTGTCCTTCTTCGCCAACGCCTGGTGTGGGGCCGGGACCAGCATCCTCATCAACACCGGCTCAGTTGGGTTTTCGGGGAGCGGGGCCAGACATTCGATTCGCTCCGCCTTCTTTATCCATCCCAAATCAGGGAATGGAATTTTTAGTACCCCTCGCTAAGATTGACGAGCTTAGTAATGTTTGGAAATATAATAATTATAGGGGATGCCGGATTGTTGTAGTCATGGCCGGTGTCGTTAGACATCCATGGCCATGTCTTCTGCTTCTTGAAGAGTAGCTTCCAGATCCCTTTGTGTGTTGTGCCAAATAAACGCTACAGGGTCCGTGGCCCTTCCAAATTAAACTCCCACATTTCGAGAGGTCGTCGTTGGCAGGGAAGAGCTCGGCGGATAAGCATCACCTGAATCACATCAGCAAGGGTGATGTCCTTTTCTATCATACTCTTGATACGCTTTTGCAGCATAAATACTTCGTAAGGAAATCCCCAGTCTAAACCCTTGTTGGTCCAGGATGCGAGCCGCAGCGGAGGTCTAGATCTAAAAGTAGGAGTGGCCGGCCACTTGGTGCCACGGGGTTCGGTGATGTAGAACCACTCCTGCTGCCATACCATGATAGTATCCACGAATTTCCCTTTGGGCCAGGTAACACGCACTAAAGGAATCAGGAACTTTGCCATCCGCCACGACTGACGTCAAAGGCACACATGGCGGACGGCAAAGACATTTGCTGTCAGCCAGCAGATGGCAACATGTCCGGCTGAACAGGCTACGACAAATACCTCTTTGTCGTCTGCTGCTGGACGGCAAAGATGAATAGGTCTTTGCCGTCCGCCAGCAGATGGCAAAGAGCCTGGACGGCACACGTGCCAACTTAGGTCCATTACGTGGTTAACGGCGTGCTTTGCCGTCAACCAGCAGACGGCAAAGACCATTGCATATTACCGTCTGCCCGTTGACGGCATAGCATGCCACGTGGCAGCGCCTCGGGGGCTGGCCTATTTGGCAGCTCTGCCGTCAGCTGGCGAACGTCAAAGATGCAACATTCTTTTTCGTCGGCTGGCAGACAACAAAACTACTAATTAGCCATCCTACTGCCCCAGGTTGCACAGGTGGCTGACATGTGGCATGGTTTCCGTCCGCTAGCTGTTGGCAAACCTCTTTGCCATCCGCCAGCTGACAGCAAAGAGTCTATACAGCCCCTGTTTTTTCTGTTTTTTCTTGATTTCATTCAATTTGACAGAATTTGACATATATATATACACACATGAAAATACTTTCGACAAGCATCCGAACACATATACATAGCAAATGGTTTCATCCAACACATATACATAGCAAATGGTTTCATCCAGCACATATACATAGTCAACATATCCAACAATAAGCATACAATGGTTTCATCCATCCATACATATATAGGTATAGCAAGCTTCCTCATATAAAGAAAATCAAAACAAGATGGAAGCATAAACAGAAGAGTAGACTCCGTGAACGCAAGCTTCCTCATCTAAAGCAAATCTGCAAATTGGGAAAGAAACAAGTTAGAAGAAGAAGAAGAAGACTGGCTAGAAAAAGAACAAGAAGAAGAAGAAGAAGAAGAAGAAGAAGAAGAAAAGGAAGAAAAGGAAGCAGCAGAAGAAGTTTTTTTCTTCTCTTTCTTTTTCTCCTCTCTTCTTTATCTTCTTCTTCTTCTAACTAAGGTAGGTAAAAATGTCATTTTTCTGCTAAGCTAGGTAAAAATTCTAAGTGTAGGTCATTTTAGAGATGAGCTAGGTAAATAGGTTATTTTCGAGCCTAGTAAGGTTATTATGTCATTTTCAAGGAAAGTAAGGTAAGTATATATCATTTGAATGTAACAAAGATTATCATGACATTTTTTAGGAAAGAAAGCTAAGTATAGCTCATTTTTTGTCTAACTTAGGTAGTTATCCCATTTAGGAGGAAAGTAGCTAAGTATGCATTTGTTAAGAAAAACACTAGAGAAAACTTACCCTCATCACAACAAATGCGATGAAGATCGCAGCTAAGGTAACAATTGATCCAACGGCATAGTGATACCAAGCCACATTATCAATGGCATATTTTCTAATCTTCTTAATCTTCAAGCGCCTTGCATCCATCTTCAAGCGCATCGCATTCATCTTCATCTTGTGATCATCAACCACATCGGCAACATACAACTCCAATGTCATCTTCTCTTCTTCAATTCTTTTAATAATTTCTTCCAAATAGTCATTTTCTTTTTCAACTAAATTTAACTTGTCGACAAGACGGTCGGTTGCAAATTCTGGTTCACATACCTCCTAGGTTAAAATATCTCTATGTCAACTTGATGGCCATAATTGTCATAAATGCGAAATGCAACAAATAGTTATAAAGGAGGATTTACCACATCAGAATCATAAAGTGCGCGAGCACCGACGGATATCAAAACCATGGCACTATGTATAACAAACAGTCATAGAAAGTAAGAAAATTATACAAGTAACTATATAAATCATATAAGCAACTATACAAATCAAGTACAACATAAAAAATTTAAAACCTAGTAATAATCTGGTTCAATAAATGCTTCAGGATCAATAGATGCATCATCATCATCACTATCAGTAATGACGTGCTCATCATCATCATTAATAAATGCATCATCATGTGGAAGGACACCTCTACGTAATCTGTCAAGCATTGATAGGTCATCCGCAGCAGTAACCTCTTCTAGTTCAGGCTCTTCTTGTTCCGGCTGAGGGATGAAGTCGGGTTACTGTCGCTGTCTACTTCAATGTTCTGTGGTGAAGTAGAGCGGTTCTTGAAACATTTTTTGGAAAGACGTGTTTCTTGGAAGAATTCTCCTTCATATGTGTCTGGGTTAATGTGAGGTTCGTAATCATCTTCATTGGGGGGAGGTGGTGTAACACGTGGCGGCACTTCATAAATGACATCCTAACCTTTGAGATTAGGATCACTTTGACAGGCCCACGGTAGATAGAAAACTTGGATTACCTGTTGAGCCATAATATAGACATCGGGAACATCCAAATGGGTGCTTTGATTGATTTCCACTAGCCCTATATGTTCATGAGTCCTTCTAGTCTCCTTCGGCTGGAACCAATAACATTTGAAGACTCGACGTTTGGTGGGTTTGCACCATAGAATTGAAGTTCATAAATTGCTTCAACTCTTCCATAATACTCGGTATCTACTTCACCGATAGCAGAGACACAACAATTTGTAGACTTTCGGTCGGCCATAGATAAATCTTTGCCATAGGTACGAAAGCGATACCCGTTGATGTCGTATTTGTCAAATGAATGGACCTTACAGTCAAAACCATTAGCGACTTGTCTCAATTCGTCGTCTATAAGCTATGAATTAGCCTACAAGTTTAATACGAAAGGGATTGTTGCATTAGGAACAAATTATACGAAGAAATGAAATGGTCTAATGGAAATTATCGTTTGTTTGAACCAAGAGATGAAACCGGGATAGCCGCCTCCATGCTTTGCCAGAAGCACATACTCTTCGATGGGATCCTTTTGGATCACCGCTCCATACGAGAATTCGACGACGTATCGACTATATCAAATTTATCCGGGAATAAGAGTAGTTCAAAGGAATTAGAAGTGGTGAAACAATGTAATGAGAACTTACTCGATGTACGGCCGCACTTCTATTAGGTTGTTGAAGATATACAACGAAATGGTCTGCCATTCTTTGAAATCCAACGTTAAGGAATTAGAAGCACCAGCTGGTGCCAGATCCCCTTTGAATAGGCTGAGGTTGGATCGACCCTTTTTAGGGTCACCGCCATTGTACCGAGGCTTCAGATTATGCAAATGACGATTTTTGGCTTCGTAGTGTGCGATCATGAAGTTTGCCTCCTCCTCAGTAATGAATACCTCGGCCATTGATGCTTCAATTCTACGTTTATTTTTACATTTTGCTCAAAGCGTCTTCTGCATCCTCTCAGTTGTGTAGCACCAATGATTCTACACAGGGCTCCCCCAATCTGGCCTCGCTTGGGAGATTCAAAATCAAGTGCTGCATTGGATTAAAGAAGCCCGGCGGAAATATCTTCTCTAACTTGCAGATCAACTCCGGCGCCAACTCTTCCATTTCTTCTACAAGGTGAGGCGATAGTTCTTTAGCACAAAGAACACGGAAGAAATAGCTCAGATCTGCCAGTACTAGCCATTCATCCTCAGGGATGAATCCACGCAACCCCACCGGTATTACCCGCTCAATCCATATGTGCCAATCATGACTCTTAAGACCAAATATCTTCAATTTATCAAGACTCGCTCCCCTCTTTAGATTTGCTGCATACCCATCGGGGAACATCAACTGCATTTTCACCCACAAGATAATTTCCCTCATAGCTGGCCTTCCAAGATTGAACCATGCCTTTGGCTTTGTCCAGTTCTTCTTTCCTTTGATGGTTGTGTGTTTTGTAACGGTCTATGACATAGCGCCTCCTGGTCGACTCTTGCCTTAGGATTATCCTTTGACTTTCCATCTATGCCAAACAATGTACAAAAAAGTGCCTTGGCGATATCTTCTTAGTGTGCGTCAAGTCGATGTTCTGTGGGCAAAGGAGGTCTTTGAAGTTCGTCAGATCCCACAAGCATGTCTTGTGAGTCCAGGCGTGTTGCGAATTATCACTACAAAAAAAATACACTTCTGTGATGATATGTGTTTGTCACAGAAGGTCGTGTTTTCTGTCATGCATGTACATCGATGACGATTTCAGAGCTATTTTCATTTTGATTCTTCGAAGGCCATCGTTTTATTCTTTATACTAAACGTTTAGCTCTCGTTCCCAATTCTTCCGGTCCATCATTCAAGTATTCTCTAGTCAGCTTGTCACCTCTTCATTCTCTTGTATCTTATTTCCCTCGAGTATCTTTGTTTGTTTTCCAATTCCTCCCAACGAATCGTTCTTTTCTTCTTTCTTTTCCAAATTCTTACGGTGGTTCATTTAACATCCCTATTCCTTTATTATCGTATAATTTCATTCGTTCTTTCCAATCCTCCCGATAATTCGTTGAAGACTTCTTCAAGTTTGCGCTATATCTCCCTTCAATCTTTTCAAGAAGAATAAGTAGTATGACAAATTCATTTCTTGTCATCAATTTAAGTTGATGAAGGATAAACATACAGTAAATCTTTTTCTTGTTTCCTCGAGGTGATCCAATTATTTTTCGGAGTTCATTCGTGGTATCAATTCTCGATTCAAGTTACTCACTTTTCTTTTCCGGAGTTCCAAGTTTTCTTGGATGTCTCATCGTGAAGCTCTATCTAAACCATTTCAGCGCTTCACCTTGTTCTTTCAACCTCTCTTTTCTTTCTATCATTCTCTTTTTACCGGAATTCTTCATGGAGGCTATACATGGTGGTTCATCAAGGATTTAATTCATTATCGAAGTGTTCTTCAAGATTCTTGTTGGAGGAGCTCAAGCATTCTTTATCTTGCATTCTGAAGTGCAATTCCTTCTACCTTATATTTTGAGATGATGTTATGTCATTTTGTCAATTTCCCTTCATGTTTCATGATTCACAAGTTGACGAGAATAAGATATTTAAACCCATCATTTTCTCTTCGTTCAGGAGATCCCTTGCAACTCGTCAATCTCTTCATTGGAGTTATCTTGGGTTATATTTCACCTAAAGCCTTCCCTAAGGAATGTTGCTAAATGTGGTGCTTATCAATTATCCAATTTTCTCCTTCTCGTATCGGTGAAGAAGTTTTCATCTCTTCGTTGCTCTCAAGCAAGCAATTGATTCCGTTAGTGGCCGGTTGTCACCTCAAAATTTTGAGATGTTTTCCATAAGCCCGCAAAATGGTTGTTCTTTCGTTGTTGATTTTCCAACAACTCCATTCAATCCTTCTATACAAGGATGCTTTACAAGTTCATTTGTGATAGAAGTTGGCATTTTCTTCTCCGTTCTTTTTCTTTCTGATGATCCAGCTTCTATTTGCATGTTCCGGAGGCATTGTGATGTTGCTCTCTTTGACCTATCATCTCGTTTTCTCAAGATCATGTTCTTTTCCTTGATTTTCCATTCAACAGGAGTGTTGTGTCCTCTATCCAATTCCTTTTATCTTATCACGTCTTGCCTCTCTATTCAGTCGGAGTGCTGCCGATTTCTTCTTTCCTTGCTTCTCTACAACCAAAGTGGGTTCAAAGTCTATCTTGTCCCTTAAGCTCTTGGTTCTCATCGTATCGCTTGTTCCTCTTTGCTAAGAGAGTGCTTTCAATCTCATTAATCTCCATTGTGTTCTTTCTTTCAATTTGTTCAGCATCTCAAGGGTCATGGTTTCACCTGTTTGTCAAAGAAGCAATTTAGTTTTACCTCTTCCTTTTCCGCTTCTCTCCAGTGCCATCCCTAGGATCTCGGGTCGAGATCCTCTATTAGTGTGGGAGAGTTGTGACGCCCCGAGACCGATGCTCCAGATGACTTCAAGCTATTCTGACTTTCGTCGTGTGATTTATTTTTGCTTGTTGCATTTCATCATGGCATCATATGCATTGTATCCGCATGTTTTCATAAAACATGTATCTGTTCGTAGTTCCCACTTCTCCTCGTTGCCTTCATTATCCCTTTCGAGACCAACCATTCATTTGTTGTCCGACCGTTTGAGCCTCTCTGCACAGCCACCGACCACCTTCGCAACCTAGTCCGAAAACTTCTCCCGGACCCGACCCAGGCTGTCATGACTAATGGGTCCGGATTATCCCCAAACATCCCTAAAATATCTCCGGTTCTTTGTTGGACTCCCCTAAGCTATTTATTCTTGACCATTGGATTTTGATCGGATGATCCAACTCCCTTCTTTACCCATATATATATAGTCTACCCCTAATCCATTTTGGACCTAACCCTATTTCCTAGGGATCCTCCCTAGCCGCCGCCACTGCTCTCCATCCCATCACCCAGATCTGTCACCACCCACCTCCTCTGTTTCTGTGCCTGACCAACCCAGCGCAGGCCTCCGGTGCTCAACCTCATCCTCAACCTTGCAAGCCTCCTCGATCCTCTCCCGAGCAGGTGCTCGCCCAAAGCCCCGTGTCCCCGCTTCCATCCGGCCAGCCAAGTCGCCGGCGCACCCAGCAGATGAGCCCCGTCCTTGCCGCTTTCCTTATTCCCCTGCTCCTCCCACCTCCGCTAATCTCTCTCCCACTCTGCTTCTTCTTGAAGGAACCGGAAGAAGCCCCAGCTCCATCGCACCCGCTCCTCTTCATCTCGCGCGCGGGCCGCCACGGGACCACGTCGGCCTGCCTCTTGGCCCCCCTCGAGGCCCTCCTCCCGCTCGTCTCCGACACGAGCCCCAAACCCAGTTGTCCTCGTCCGTCCGGCGAGCCGCCTCAGGACCTTGCCGCATAGATCCGCTTCCTCTACCTCAACTCAAGCTGCGTCCTCACTAGATCCGCCTCAAACTCGCGTAGCTCCTCCCAGTCGGTGTCAAAACCGGCGGATCTCGGGTAAGGGGTCCCGAACTATGCGTTTAAGGCTAATGGTAACAGGAGGCGGGGGACAGAATGTTTACCCAGGTTCGGGCCCTCTCGATGGAGGTAATACCCTACTTCCTGCTTGATTCATCTTGATGATATGAGTATTACAAGAGTTGATCTACCACGAGATCGTAGAGGCTAAACCCTGTAAAAATGCCCCGACTTCTAGCATATGATTGTGATTTTTCTTGTCCTACGGACTAAAACCTCCGGTTTATATAGACACCGGAGGGGGCTATGGTTACACAGAGTCCATTACAGAGAAGGAGATCTACATATCTGAATAGCCAAGCTTGCATTCCACGCAAAGGACAGTCCCACCCGAACACGGGACGAAGTCTTCAATCTTGTATCTTCATAGTCCAACAGTCCGGCACAAGTACATAGTTCGGCGTTCCGAGGACCCCCTAATAAAGGACTCCCTCAGTAGCCCCTGAACCAGGCTTCAATGACGATGAGTCTAGCATGCAGATTGTCTTCGGCATTGCAAGGCGGGCGGGTTCTTCTCCTAAATCCCTAAGTACCTGTTGTAACAAGCAGTGTCCGGCTTCTCATTAATCTTGCACTCCTCGGCTTCTGTACCTTAATAATGGCAGTCTCCACATGTCGAGTGAATGCTAGAAGTCGGGGCATTTTTACATTTGCCACCCTGACCATGTAAATAAATTGTCTATTAAAGAGACGGGGATACTCAGATCCAAATCACACCATCTTCCCCCAGCGAGGATCCATCCGAGCATGCCCGAAAAAGCCATCCCATCATGGCCAGCTGCCGGAGCTCCTCCTCTCACTCCCAGAGCTCTAAGCCAGGTGATTGGGAGAAGTGTTCTGTATCCCATGGCCAATTGGTGGAGTTGCAGACCCAGTTTCTCCCGACTGCATATCTTTTCCCCGTCCGAGCCGGACTAGCCACTTACGATGGCGAGGAGCAAGCAGAGAGTTTCCCCAACCCGTCCAGGGGGGGAGCAAGTATGCCTTGTCCCTTACTTGTTGAGGGGCCCCGAATTTCCAATCCATCTGTTCCTCCGTGGGCTCCAGGAGTACTACGGCCTCCAGCTACATAACTTCACTCCTGCTTCCATACTGCACATCGCAGGTTATGTAGCCCTTTGCAAGCTATTTCTGGGCTGTGAAGCTCATTTCGAGCTATGGAAGAGGCTATGCTGCCTCGTCCCTTGTAATCAGGAGGGATCAATATATCAAGTGGGCGGAGCCGAAATATGGCGCATCGCCGGGACCGGATACCAGTCCGGCACTCCGAAGAAGACATCCGAAGATTGGCCTTCAGAATCGTTTTATATAGACGACGTCCCCCTTCCGGACCCTATCCGGATGGGCCTTCCTGAGTTTACCAATGCCCCACTTAAGAAACACCGCAGCAGGCGTCCTCGGAGCCCCCAGGAGGAAGATAACAGAGAGGTCCTTTATCTGATGGGCAGGATAAAAATGCTGGCCAAATCAGGATTGACAATAATTGAGGCTATGTCAATATTCATAACGCGGGGGGAGCAACCACTCCAGTACCGGGGGAATCCCATGTGGCACTTCAATGGAGAAGATGGCGCCACCGGCTGCGGTCGTAAAGGTCCGGACTCCGTCACCGCTCTGGCGAAAATATTGTCCAATTTGTACAAAGGAGAAGAATAGGAGTTCACCCGCATTAAGCCATAGGATGGTTTGTCCATGTACAACCCCCCTAGCTGGGTGACCTGCAATCCTTCACTCAACTCTGTTCATTCCCGCATTCTATCATCACAAATATTTACCTTGCTAATTCATAGAAGGAACTTGAAAAGCTGTGAGGGAGGTCCACGGCCCGTCTCCACAGCCAGAGGACCCCAACCTGGCCCTCGACCCTGGACTTGAAGAATATCCAGACATATTTGTGGAGCTCGTCGACAGGACATTTTATCAGTTAAGCTGTGACGGTGCCTTGGTGGATCATAGCTGATTATGTTGGCCTACTCCCTGCATCACATGTAAGTAAAACCGGAGTCCTAACTTCGGAGAAGGATCCCTTCTTTGCGCCTTACCCACCACACATGTATTGCGTTTCATAGGGAAGGCCATCGGGGCGCCATGCTGAACCCACGATGACTCGCCAACAAGGGGCACCGAAGCCGGGTAGGCTTAAAAGGAAGGTGGTCAGGACCGAGACGCCGTCGCAGAGGTATGATTAAAAACCTGCTCCGTGGTTATCATCTTCAAAATATAACAATGTCCATGGTCCCCTGGCAGAAAAAGCGCTCGCCGAACTGTGTATGGAGAGCCTGCCAGCCACGCCTCCACCAGCCGGACTCCAGAGCCAGACTCAGGGGTGGAGGCTAATGCGGGGAAAACGCTGGACGGTCCTCCTACAGAGGATGCGGATAGAATATACGCTACAAATTCCTAAGTGTAGAGCGCCATGAATCACAGGCGTTGACGGGCCGTACTCCGCGACTGTAATTTCTCCGAAGAGGCGTTCAATGCAACTCAGGAGACGCGTATATCCGGGCTGCTCAAGGTGGTCTTGCTAGAGCCACGGACCAGTATTTGAAGGATATACGGGTAAGAAAATTTGATAATTATGTATATCAGTAGCCCGTGAGACTTGAAACAGTTGGCACAACTGATTTAAGGATCATTGTATTCATAGGTTCTTATAGAGAAGAACATCCATTTGTCCCAAGAGGTGGAGGGGTGGAAAGCCCGGCTAAGGGCCGTAGTTGCCGGAATGGAGCAATCTAAGAAGGCCTCATCTGGTAATACTTGTCTCGAAAAGAATGTAATTACGTGTACCAGTTAATATTCGGCATGCTTGTGAATCTAACTATAGATTCTGCAGATAATCCCGGAGGGAATCCGGAGATCATACAAGAGGATGAGCAACAAGCTAAACGACGGCTAGAGGCTGGCGAGTGTGTGCTTACACGGGTTAGGTGGGAGAAAAACAATCTCCAAGACGCCAATACCCGGCTGGGCGTTGAATTAAAAGATGTTCGGGCCCAGCTTGCTGACTCCGTGAAGGAGAATAAGAGGCTTCGACGCGGCATTTTTAGTAAGTGCTCGAATGAACCTTTATACTGTTCGGCGAAGAAACGGGCTAACAGAGTTATGTCTGTAGGTATGCTGGCAGGTCGTCCCGAAGAGGAGATGCCCGGATCCGCAGGCTATCTTCTGCAAGAACTCTCACAACTGCACGAACAAGTTCAATAGGTGATGCAGGGTATTGCCCAGGCCTTGTGGCCATCCACCTCCCTGCCAGGAGGCATGGGAGAGCTTGTAGAGATGCTCAAGGGAATGTGGCGGCGCTTCCGATTATGGAAGATATCAGCCTGCTGACAAGGTGCGAGGGAAGCCTGGGCCATGGTGAAAAGGCGGTACACCAAGGTTGACCCGAATCACATGGCCGAGGTCGGACCTGTAGGGTCAGATGGGAAAGAGATCCCTGTTAGTCTGGTATATGACTAGGTAGGATTAGCTGCAAAGTATTCCCAATAGGATTGAAGGCTAGACAGCCTGTTGGATGGTATAGAAGAAGAATTTAGTCAGTCTAAGTGACTGTGTACTTCAAATGACATATTTTGTCCCTAGCCAGATTGTAAATCATTTGTCATGGCGGACCTTTTCGCTTCAACCTTCGGACCCGACAGTCCGGAGTGTATCCGAATACCCGCTCAGTTATGTAAAATGGGGTACGCGTGGAAACCGGGTGTAGGGGTCATAAGTGCTTGAACAGACAAGTACCCAACTAGTTATGTTATATTACATGGATAGTAAGAAACATCTTCCAGGGAGAATAGTTCCGTTAAGGGTTCCTTTCACTGGGTACGCATGCGTGAATGAGCATATCCGAACTATGAACAGAGACGCAGGACATAAAACATCTGGGGGCTTATATTGTAATAGGTAAGAAAACATCATTTGTTCGCCGACCGAATATTCCCTTAAGAATGCTAGCTTTCGGCTTCACCCAGTCTGAGGTACACATCCAGCTGACCCGGTAGTAACAATCACAGAGGTGCTCCCCTTATGACCTAGCCGAACTAACGGGAACGTAGGGCATAAACACAGGAGCCAGGCAACCCAGCTTGGCCAAAACTTAAGTCATATCGATGCATATAATGGCGAAGAAAAGGTACATATGGAAAAGTGACACATATGTAGTGGGCATGAAGTATAAGAAGCCCCTAGGTATATTGAGCATGCATAGTGTGGCAAGAGTGTGTAGTCGAGGCACACTTGAAGCCTTTAAGGCCATAAAAAAGAAAAAAGGAAAGAAAGATAGAAAGAGGATATAACTTAAAAAAGAAAGGCGGAGGTAAGGAGACGAACACAGAGTTCGGCACTAGGCATCGAATCTTCAGAGTTTGGCCGCGTTCCATGGGTTCGGCTCGAGTCGATTATCTGATGCATCACGTAGACGGTATGCTCCTCCAGTGAGAACTTTATCAATGATGAAGAGACCCTCCCACTTGGGCTTGATCTTGTCCTTTTTCTTCTCCGGTAGGCATAGAACGAGTTTGCCAACGTTATAGTTTTGGCCCGTACTTCTCTGCTTTGATACCTTTGACCTGTTGCCGATAGAATGCGGAATGGGCTTTTGCGATGTCGCGCTCCTCCTCCAGGGCATCTAGACTATCCTGCCGATCAAGCTCGGCTTCTCTCTCTTCGTACATGCGCACTCGAGGTGAGTCATGAATGATATCACAGGGCAATACAGCCTTTGCGCCGTACACCATAAAAAATGGTGTGTAGCCGGTAGTGCGATTCGGCGTGGTCCACAGCCCTCATAGTACGGAGTCGAGCTCCTCGACCCAGTGTGTATCTGATTCCTTCAAGGATCGCACTAGTCTGGGTTTGATGCCACTCATAATAAGACCATTTGCTTGTTCGACTTTACTGTTTCTTTGGGGGTGATAGACGGAGGCGTAATCGAGCTTAATGCCCATGTTGCCACACCAAGTTTTCACCTCGTCGGCTGTGAAGTAGGAGCCATTATCAGTGATGATGCTGTGGGGGACACCGTAACAGTGTACGATCCCTGATATGAGGTCTATCACTGGTCCGGATTCGGCCGTTTTAACTGGTTTGGCTTCTATCCATTTGGTGAATTTATCCACCATGACCAACAAGTATTTTTTCTTATGGCTTCCTCCTTTAACGGGTCCAACCATATCGAGCCCCCAAACCGCAAAGGGCCAAGTTATGTGGATTGTTTGGAGAGCGGTAGGTGGCATATGACTTTGATTTGCAAAAAGCTGACAACCGACGCAATGTTGGATGAGGTCCTGCGCGTCTGGTCGGGCTGTTTGCCAGTGGAAACCTGTACGGAAGGCCTTGCTTACAAGGGCCCGAGCTACGGCGTGGTGGCCGCCAAGTCCAGCATGAATATTGGCCAAAAGTTGCCGCCCTTCCTCTTCGGAGATGCACCTTTGGAGTACTCTGGTAGAGCTTTTCTTATAAAGCTCTTCCTCGTGAACCTTGTAGGCTTTAGAGCGCCGCACAATGCAACGTGCCTCATTTTGGTCCTCAGGGAGTTCTTGCCTATGTAGGTAGGCTAAGAAGGGTTCTATCCACGGGTGATGACAGCCATGATCACATGGGCCGAAGGTGTTATTTCGGTGGCGGAGCCTCCGATTATGTCAGTGTGTTTGGGATCTGGGGTTGTGGTCGGATCCGGACTATTATTGTCGGTCTCCCCTTCCCACACCACGGATGGCTTGAACAGCCTTTCCAAGAAGATATTAGGTGGGACGGGTTCGCACTTAGCGCCGATGCGGGCGAGGATATCTGCCGCTTGATCGTTTTCTTGGACCACATGATGGAATTCGAGCCCCTCGAACCAAGCTGACATTTTGAGGACGGCATTGCAATAATCCGCCATTTTCGGGTCCTTGGCGTCAAAGTCTCCATTTATTTGAGATATAGCGAGGTTCGAATCCCCCGCACCTCTAGGCGTTGAAAGCCCATGGAGACTGCCATCCGAAGACCATGCAACAGAGCCTCGTATTCGGCTGCATTGTTGGAGTCTGTATATAGTATTTGGAGTACGTATTGGATTGTATCTCCGGTGGGGGATGTCAGGACAATGCCTGCTCCTGGACCAGCCACCATCTTAGAGCCGTCAAAGTGCATGATCCAGTTGGAGTATGCCTCGTACTCTTTAGGGAGTTCGGCTTCTGTCCATTCGGCGACGAAGTCAGCCAGTACTTGTGACTTAATGGCTCGATGTGGTTTGTATATGATGTCGAACGGGAGGAGCTCAATAGCCCACTTAGCAATCCGGCCCGTGACATCGCGGTTATTTATTATATCGTTGAGTGGTACTTCAGAGGCCACCGTGATTGAACATTCTTGAAAGTAGTGTTGTAGTTTCCGGGATGCCATGAAGACCGCATATGCTATCTTTTGGTAATGTGGGTACCATGACTTGCATGGAGTGAGGACAGTGGAGACGTAGTATACCGGCTTTTGAAGCGGGAGCTTATGTTCGTCCTCCTCTCGTTCGATGATGAGCACTGCACTTACAACTTGGTGCATTGCAGCTATATATAACAGCATGGGTTCGCCGATGTTTGGTGCGGCCAGGATTGGATTGCTAGCCAAGAGGGCCTTTATTTCTTCCAGTCCGGCCGTATCCGCATCCGTCCACTCGAAGTGTTCGGTGCGTCGAAGAAGGCGATAAAGAGGTAGTGCCTTTTCTCCCAATCGGGAGATAAAGCGGCTTAAGGCAGCCACGCATCCAATTAACTTCTGGATATGCTTGAGGTTTGTTGGGGTAGCCAACTATGACAGAGCTTGGATTTTAGCCGGATTTGCTTCAATTCCTCTATTGGAAACGATGAAAACATATTTTTCTGGGTTGAGCTTGATGTCATATGTTCGGAGATTGTCGAACGTAAGCCTCAGGTCGTCTATTAAAGACTCGACGTGCCTGGTTTTGATGACCACCTCGTCTACATATGCCTCAACTGTTTTGCTGATTTGTGTTTCCAGGCATGTCTGAATCATGCGTTGATAGGTTGCACCGGCATTTTTGAGCCCGAAAGGCATGGTGCTAAAACAGAAAGGTCCGTATGGAGTGATGAATGCCGTTGTGGCTTGATCGGACTCCACCATCTTTATTTGATGGTATCTAGAGTATGCGTCGAGGAAGCACAGTGAGTCGTGTCCTGCTGTAGCATCGATGATTTGATCGATGCGAGGGAGAGGGAAGGGATCCTTGGGGCAAGCCTTATTGAGGTCCTTGAAATTGACGCATAGGCGCCAGGATTTGTCCTTCTTTGGTACCATGACCAGGTTTGCTAGCCAGTCCGGGTGAGGGAGTCCTGGATAAGGGGGTCCTCGGACAGCCGTGCTATGTACTTTGGCCGGACTGTTGGACTATGAAGATACAAGATTGAAGACTTCGTCCCGTGTCCGGGTGGAACTCTCCTTTGCCTGGAAGGCAAGCTTGCCAATTCGGATATGTAGATCTCCTTCTCTGTAACTGACTCTGTGTAACCCTAGCCCCCTCCGGTGTCTATTTAAACCGGAGGGTTTAGTCCATAGGACAAGAACAATCATAATCATAGGCGAGCTTCTAGGGTTTAGCCTCTACGATCTTGTGGAAGATCAACTCTTGTAATACTCATATCATCAAGATCAATCAAGCAGGAAGTAGGGTATTACCTCCATCAAGAGGACCCGAACCTGGGTAAACATTGTGTCCCTGCCTCCTGTTACCATTAGCCTTACACGCACAGTTCGGGACCCCCTACCCGAGATCCGCCGGTTTTGACACCGACATTGGTGCTTTCATTGAGAGTTCCACTGTGTCGTCACGACAAGGCTTGATGGCTCCTTCAATCATCTCCAGTGATGCGGTCCAGGGTGAGGTTTTCCTCCCCGGACAAATCTTCGTATTCTGCGGCTTCGTATTGCGGGCCAACTTGCTTGGCCATCTGGAGCAGATCGACAGCTACGCCCCTGGCCATCAGGTCAGGTTTGGAAACTTGAACTACAATGCCGACATCAGCGGAGACTTGATCTTTGATGGATTCGAGCCCATGTCAGGAGCACCGAACAGTCACGACGGGCATGACTTAGATCCACCATCACACGGTGTTTGGGAGATCGCACCTGCGGCTGCCCCGGCCCTTAATCTGGAGCAGATCACGCCATCCGAGGACGGGTGGATGGACCCCGCCACGGAGGCCGCATATTCATCGGCGTTAGAGCCAAACAAAGACTTCACATCCAAAGAAATCTGCGTCATCGGACCCTCGGACTCGTCTCCGGCCACAGGCTCCGAACCGCGTATGTCCGTGCCTATCAAATCTGATTCGGCACCGATCATGGAGTTTACCTCCGTGGATATCTTTCAACACTCGCCCTTGGGCGACGAGCTAAATTCATTGAGGTCTCTCTCTTTGTCAGGAAACTCTTGGCCGAACTATGTCCGGCTGGAGTGGGAAGCGGACGACAAAGAAATTCGTTCCCCACCCACCACCCACTTAATAGCCACTATCGACGACTTAACCGACGTGCTTGACTTCAACTCCGAAGACATTGACGGTATGGACGACGATGTAGGAGAAGAACAAGAACCACCGCCCACAGGGCGCTATGTAGCCACCTCATCATACGCTATATAAATGGTGGACATGCCCAAAGAAGGCGAGGGCGAGGAGGCAATGGAGGATAATCCCCTTGAGGAGCAATCTAAGCGCCAGCGTCATAGGTGCCGCTCTAAGCCCCACCATAGCAAAAATAGCGATACCGGCAACAATCCCGCCCAGCCAGGCATCAAGCAAGCCGAGCGGGAGGATGGGCAAGCTAGCCCTAAGGAACAGGCAACAGATGGAAAATCAGAGGATGATAATTACATGCCTCTCTCGGAAGATGAAGTGAGCCTTGGCGACGAAGAATTCATTGTGCCTGAGGACCCCGTCGAGCAAGAGCGCTTCAAGCCCCGGCTTATAGCCACTGCAAAAAGCCTAAAGATAAAGCAGCAGCAGCTTCAAGCGGATCAAGATCTGCTAACTGATAGATGGACTGAAGTCCTGGCAGCCGAGGAATACAAACTCGAGCGCCCAACCAAAAGTTACCCAAAGCGCAGGTTGCTACCCCAACTCGAGGAGGAGGCATTAAATCCTACACTACCAGCGCAAGATGCGACTGACCGGCCACCTTGTTGTCGAGACAAAGTGGCGTATCAGCCCGAAGTCTAGCCTGCACCCCAGGGCCAAGCAAGCAAAAACACAAAGGCCCGGGGCTCCACGCATGACCTGCGAGACAAATTGAAAAACAAAGCAGGACAGTCAAGATCGATCTACGGATCACACCGGCGCGCCACATCGCGTGACGATGACCATCACGCCGGATATACTAAACAAAATCCGGCCGGACGAAATACAATGTAGCCTGGCATAGAGGCGCCGCACACCCCCTATGCTTCACTAATGAAGTAATGGATCATGAATTCCCATAAGCGCTTAAACCCGTGAACATCGAATCATGTGATGGCACTACAGACCCCGCGGTATGGATAGAAGATTTCTTCCTCCACATTCAGATGGCCCGCGGAGATGATCTACACGCCATCAAATACCTCCCACTAAAACTTAAGGGACCAGCTCATCATTGGCTGAATAGCATGTCGGCAAACTCCGTCGAAAGTTGGGAGAACCTGGCAGACGCATTCCTAGATAACTTCCAAGGCACTTATGTGCGACCACCGGATGCTGATGATTTAAGTCACATAACCCAACAGCCTGGAGAGTCAGCCAAGAAATTCTGGACTCGGTTCCTAAATAAAAAAACAAATTGTCGACTGTCCAGATGCTGAAGCCCTAGCGGAATTTAAGCATAACATCCGTGACGAGTGGCTCGCCCAACACCTCGGCCAAGAAAAGCCAAAGTCCATGGTAGCCCTCACGACACTAATGACCCGCTTTTGTGCGGGCGAGGATAACTGGTTGGCCCGTAGCAACAACACAGCAAGCAATCCTGGCACATCCGAGGCCAGAGATAGCGACGGCAAGCCCCAACGCAATAAAAACAAGCGTCGCAAAAATGAGAATAACGCCGAAGACGCGGCAGTTAATGCCAGATTCAGTGGCCCTAAATCTAGTCAGCGGAAAAAGGCATTTAAAAACAACAATTCTGGCCCGTCCAGTCTGGACCGCATACTCGACCGTCCATGCCAAATTCTTGGCACCCCATGAACACTAGCCAATCATACTAACAAACAATGCTGGGTCTTCAAACAAGCTTGCAGGTCAGGTGCCGCAAACAACGAGAAGGGGTCTCAAAGCGACGAGGACGACGAAGAGCCCCGATCACCGAATACAGAAGGGCAAAAGAAATTCCCCCCACAAATCAAAACGGTGAACATGATAAACGCCACCCACATTCCCGAGCTGGAACAGATGTGCACTCTTAGGGACGTCGCCTTAACGGAGCCAGTCTCCCCACAATATAAACTACGGCCGATCACTTTCGATCGTACGGACCGTCCGGTAAATACCAATTAGGGCAATTCAGTCGCACTAGTCCTCGACCCAATGATTAACGGGTACCGCCTCACATGAGTCCTTATGGACGGAGGCAGTAGTCTAAACCTGCTGTATCAGGACACAGTGCGCAAGATGGGTATCGATCACTCGATGATCAGGCCCACTAAGACCACCTTTAAAGGTTATACCAAGTGTGGAGGCATGTTGTACAAGCTCCATCGCTCTGGAGCTAGTCTTCGGATCACTGGACAATTACCGTACCGAAGAGTTAATCTTCAACATCGCCCCTTTCGCAGTGACTATAAGGCACTTCTCGGACGAACCGCGTTCGCTAGATTCAATGTGGTGCCACATTATGCCTACCGTAAGCTCAAGATGCCCGGTCCACGTAACGTCATCGCGATTAATGGCAAGGCCGAACTCCCCCTCGGCGCCGAAGAGTATACCGCCGCTTTAACAGCAGAAGCAACGGGTGGCACCTTTTCGTCGAACCTCGAGTCAACGGCCAAGCTCCTAGGCACCGTCAATGGATTCTGAATTACTTCGCGGCAGGATAGCCCGGCTCGTCCGGAGCTCAATTAAACTCTCTGACAAAAGCTAGGACAGGCCACATGCTACGACTCAACCTCTCTGTGGCACACAAATATTTCTTGCATTTTCTTTGCAGGTTTACCTTCACGCAGGCCAGGACTGGCAAAATGGAAACAGCTCGAACGCACAAGGGAATCCTTAGATATTCCCCTCGATGACCATCCGACTACACTCCGGATCCGCACACAGCTTCTTCCCGCCTGGTCCCAGCAGGTTCCGCGGTCATATTTCTTTTTTTCACATTACCTGTACCCATACGCATCGACGTATTACTCAAATACAACATGTGGATTTATATGACGCTTATTTGATGTTGTTTCTTACTGACACCCTTCATCAAAATGGCATCCGTACATCATGATATGCCTGAATATGCCAGGGGCTTCTTCGTACCCATAATAACGGTAATAAAGTCCGAACACCTTCGCGGACGTTCAGCACCCCGAACTTATAGCATTATATGCATCAGCTCTGAATCATGTCTTGGGTCAATAGTTGGGTTTGCCTGGCTCCCATGTTTTGGTACCTTACGTTCTGCTATATCGGCTAAGGTAGCACAGGGAGAACTACTGCGATTGTGTCCTGGTTCTTCCGGATGAGCACCTCAGTAGATAAAGCCGAAAACTGACTGTCATGATATAGCGAGAGCTGGTCAGCTGTTCGAGAGGTTGTAAAATCTTTAAGGATTTCTTCCACATAATGCCATAACTAATGCAGCGTGCGACGGATCGGCTGTTCTTCCGATCAGGTGCTTATAGAGCCCCTCGTGCGGCCTTCCAAACACCAGGGGCTGCGCCTACCTTCCTTTTGTCAAACTCCTATGGCTAAGTGAGAGTGATAAAGCCCTATAGTCTAATTGCCTGGTTCGTTGTGCTGAACACCTCCTTCAAGGACCCAACACTGGGATAAAGAGTGCTCAGGTTTATCCCGAACACCCCCTACTTAATACGTGGGGGCAGGAGCCGACGACTGGCCAACTATCAGGATTAATATATAAAACGGCCGCAGAGGAGGAAAAACTTTCAAATAACAGGCAATAAATAATAGAAATGACCTTGTTCAACATTACAAAGGACAACATGACTGTATTCATGGAAATATAATGTCCTTGGTGCATTGCTCCGCCGCAAGGCGGGCTCCTTTCAGGACACTATCATAATATAATTCGGGCTTGGGGTGCTCCTTCCCCTCTGGCGGTCCTTCGGTCATCAGCTTTTCTGCATCCATCTTCCCCCAGTGCACCTTTGCGCGGGCGAAGACCATTCGCGTACCCTCCATACAAACCGATTGCTTGATGACTTCGAGTCAAGGGCAGGCACTCACAAGCTGCTTCACGAGGCCGAAGTAACTGCTTGGAATCGGCTCGGCAGGCCATAGCTAGATAATTAAATCCTTCATGGATAGTTCAGCTGCCTTATGCAGTTCGATCAGCTGCTTCAGCTGATCAGCAAATGGCACCGGATAATTCGGCGCCAAATACTGCAACCAGAAGAGCTTCTCTGCAGTACTCTTTTCCTCGGCTCGGTAGAATTGGGCGGCATCAGGCAGCTCCGCAAATACCTGTAACATCCCCAGCAACACACTACAGTAATCTCCCCCTAATGAAGGTCATGTCATCATGATCATCATGCCAAAATGCCACTTGTCCAAAATCTGCTTCAAATTCAAATTCAAATTGCATGTCAAATATTTGCTTCTTCTTTCATGCAAATAAAATAGTTCATCCTATGGCAAATAATCCCTAGATATTTGTCATGTTGAAGCCGACATTTTTGGAATTCCCAAATTGCCCCTGGGAATTTATTATCTGGTCTAGAAGTATTTAAGATGTCCTTTTCATTTTCTAAAAATGCTTGGACAACCCCTGAAATGCCCAAACTTTTTGTGGCAGTGCTGGATATTGCAAAATAATTATGTGACCAAGTTTCACATTTTTGCAAAATCTTATGGAAGCTCAAAATATTACTAAACCCCTTTCTGTAAAAAGAAATAAAAAAGCCACTGTGCACTGGCCTAAGTGCACAGTGCCTAGAGCCCAGCCCACCACGGCCTCCTCCGCCCCCCTGTTCTTTGTTCAAGCGAACGAGGCACGCCCGCCATCGCCGCCGAACCCACCTCGCCGAGCACTCCGCTACAGGCACCGCAGGTGGATAAAGATCCACCTCTCCTCCCCCTGGCCTCCTCATCCATTCGCCCCCCCCCCTCGCTCTACCTTGTTCACCCCTCTTCTTCTCTGTCTCATTCGCCCGTGCGCGGTCGTCGACGCGCTGCCGTCGATCTCGCGGCCACCGCCTCCCGATCGCCTCGCCGACGCGCCCTACCGCTCCACCTCACTCGGCTGCCTCGACTACACCTCATCATCGAGCTCGGGAACGACCGCACACTCGGGATCGACCTCATCTCTGCTTCTCGGTTGCCGGCCCCCGCCGTCGTCTCCGTCCAATGCTGCTGCTCCTAAGCGTGCACGGGTCTTTCTTGGCCGCCCGGTGAGCTCCTCCCTTCCTCCTTTTCTCTCCTCGCGCTGTGTTTTTCGCCGTAGCTAGCTCGCCCGCAAGCCAAGCTTCGCCGTCCGCCATTGCCGTCGTAGGGCTCGCCACCGAGCTCCTCCGCTCGAGCTAGTAGCTCCGATGAGCTCCTGGAGCACCGTAGCCCTCGCCTAGTTGGTTAGTTCTGCAGCTCGCGCGCTCTAATGCTGAACCCGCTCATGCCCGTACTCCAGAACCGTTTCTACTCGTCGCCGACGCCGTTCCGGTTGTTCCTGGCCCCGGCCGTCGCCTCCATCTTGCGTGCGACGTCGAACCGCGTCGAACGCACCTAGCTACGACCCCGGAAACCCCCCTGTGCGCGAAACCCGACCCCTCTCCCGACATGCGCCGCCGCGGGAGGCTCGCCGGAGAACTTCCGGCGCCGATGCCGGCGAGGCTGACCTGGCGCTGATGTATGGGGCCCGCTGAGCCACTGACGGGTGGGCCCAGTTGACTCGTTGACTTAGTCAACCCACTGACATGTGGGGCTGAGTCAATAAAACGTTTTAGATAAATAGAAAATCTGTTAATTAAATTGATTAATTAATCTATTCACCAATTAGACACTGACAGTGGGCCACGCTTGATAATTAGTATTAGATTAGTCCAATTAACACTGTTTAATTAGTCTAGTCACTGACCAGTGGGTCCCACTACACCCACAGGTCACGTTTGACCCCAGTCAACCGTCCTGTTGACTGCTGACATCACCTCTACATCATGCTGACGTCATATTCCATTTCTGTTAATATAAATAAATCCAGTAATTCCAAATTGGTTTAAATCTTTGAAAAATTATATAAAATAATCCGTAGCTCGGATGAAAATGTTTTGTACATGAAAGTTGATCAGAACGACAAGGCAAATCCGAATACGTGATCCGTTTACCTGTCAGATGCCTCTAACTATCTGAACATGGAACATTCCCCCTCCGGTCATCTGTCTGACACAGGTCCGGAACCGGGAAAACATTCCCGGTTGAATTCCCCCTTCACCTATATCGTGTAGCCATACGTTAGGTCACACCTGACACAGCTTATTGCCACGTCATGCTTTGTGATTCTATGTTTGCTTTTTATTTACACTTTCTTCCCCCTCTTGTCTCCGGTAGACCCCGAGACCGATGCTGCCCTTGTGATCGACTACGTCGACGACGACCCCTCCTTGCCAGAGCAACCAGGCAAGCCCCCCCTTTGATCATCCCGATATCGCCCATTCTATACTCTCATGCTTGCATTACATTTTGCTACTGTTATTGTTTGCTCCTATTCTGATGCATAGCCTGCTTTTGTACCTGCATATTGATACCTACCTGCTTATTCTAAACTGCTTAGTATAGGCTGGTTAGTGATACATCAGTGACCCCCACACCTTGTCCTTGTTGCCCCTGCTTCATCATCGAAGACACTATCAACGGGATCGAAGACCAGGCCCCGACACCGCACCTCACTTTCCCCTTAGTTGCTCGACACTACTGGGTTCCTATCAAGTGCCGAGGGTGAGACCTCTACATCACTTCTATTGTTAACCCTTTAGTGTAGTTATTCGGTCGTGGTCATTGAGGGTGATTCCGCCTTAACCACTTCCGATATGGCTCTGTCGTGCAACCCCTCAAGTGTGAACCTCGGGGTGGTTCCTCTTACGTTCATCTTGATGATTACATCGAGTGGAATTCACTGGGGGTGATTCCTCGGGTTTTCCCCTTGACATTTGGACACACAGGATACTTGGACTTTTCAGCTGTTACTCGGAAAGGCGGGTCGACCCTGAGGGGTACCCGCGAGTGATGTGGAGACGGGTTGACCTGGAGGGTGCCCGCGAGATAATTATGAGGCGTGGCCGGGCATTCCTAGCCCTTGCTGCAAGTCCTCGAGACGGGGCAACGGGGTCACATATTTCGTGAGTCTCTGCATGTTACCGCGCGCTCCTAATCCACTACGATTTGGATATTTGATCCAAGGGGCCTCTGGCCTGATAGCACTAACCATCACGTGGGCATAGTATGGGCGTTCTGCGTCGTATACATCAGCCGAAGCTTAATAGACGTCAGCGACTGAGCGGCGCGCGCCGGGTTGGACTGCGTAAGCACCTGCCTTGTTGTAGGAGGTAGCTAGGTCTGCTCACCGGCCGCCCACGCAACATGCAGGAGTTCTCGGGAGATGGCCCATGTCGGATTTCGGGTTCCGGCAGACCCTTGAGGTTCGAACACTGGGGTGCGCGCGGAGATTTAACCCTCTGCCGGCTTGCTCCTCGCCCAATCGCGAGGATCTAAACTACCAAATAGAACAACCGAAGAGACACAAGATTTATACTGGTTCAGGCCACCATTGTGGTGTAATACCCTACTCCAGTGTGTGGTGTGGTGGATTGCCTCTTGGGCTGATGATGAACAATACAAGGAAGAACATCCTCGCGAGGGTCTGTTCTTGGCTGGTGCGACGAACTGCTAGGAGGAGTTCAATCGCTCTATCTACTGGTTTCTTGGTGAGGATCCCAATTGCTAGGTCAGGTCCAGAATCAGGATGCCCTACCCTGGGGGTGGCTAGTCCTATTTATAGGCAAAGGCCCTGGGCCTCTTCCCAAATATTGAGCGGGAAGGGTGCCAACAATTGGCCATTTTGAAGGGGAACAGCGGGTACACTTATCCTGACCAAAGTTGGTCCTCGCTTGTCAAAGGCTCTGTTGGGCTCCACAATGATTTCTCCCCTGCCGTTGGGCTGGTCTTGGTCTCGTTGCACCAAAATGGATGCCTTTGCTTCATGCTCCCGCCTGCGCTTGCTCCCTTTGCACCAAAGAGGAAAGGAGGACACTGCACGGGCTGGCGCCGGACTGGCGCCCTTGGTCGTCCTGGCTTGCGTCATGGGCACCTCGCGAGGTACCCCGCCTTGAACTCTCCGCCTCCTCGCGAGCCCGCCTGATGAGGCCGTGCCTGAGGAAGCTCCTTGTCGTCTGCCCCGCGAGGCTTGGCCCCTCGTGAGGGTCTTGAGCTTGTGTTGATGAAGATGGGCTATGCTGGGCCTCCCTTGAGCCACGCCGCAGGCCGCAGGCAGCAAAGTCTGGGGACCCCCATTCCGAGAACGCCGACAGTAGCCCCCGGGCCCACGGCGTGCCCGAACTTGGCCGAGCAGAGAGGGGAAAGGGCAAGTGCGAAGCGTCGCGGGCCCTAACAGCCTGCGGCCTTGTGCGCTGCGTGGAGGTTGGTTGGACGTGGGTGGCACTGTTCCCCCACGCTTCCTTATTTTATGCCTTGCTAGGCGGACTCACTGCCGCACACAGCCGCTCCCCTTTCTGCTGCTTGAACGCTCTCTGTCCTTTCTCCTCTCGAACTCCAGCTTCCGCATCCAATCCAATCTCGAACCTTCCCCCTCCCCTTGCTGCCGTCATGGCTCCGCCGAGGAAAGGAAGAGGGAAGAAGCCCATGCCGCCGTCGCGCTCATCACCGTCGGCGGCCCCTGCCATCGATTGGCCGGTCATAATCAATCAAGAAGGCCTGGGCAAGGTCAGCTCGGCCCTAGCCAACGAGTGCGGGAGGACGACGGCCTGGCCCGCTTCTCGCTTCTCCGTTGATAGGATTCCCACCGAGGTCCGGTACTTCACCGACGCCCTGTGGGCGGGACTGGTTCCCCCCTTTTTTGATTTCTTCAACGCCGTGCTTTCCCATTATCAGATCCATATGAGGCATCTGGGTCCTGAATCCATCACCCTTCTCGCGGTTTTCACTTTCGTTTGTGAGGTAATGATGGGCATCATTCCTTCAGTTGCCTTGCTGCGCCACTTCTTCTCTCTGTGCCTTGCCGACCCCACCCAATGTCCAGGGTGCGTGAGCTTCGTCGCTGTGCCTGAGACAGCGGCTTCTGGGATTGACTTCAGTCCTCCTCCGCCCGCGCCTGGGTTTCTCGAGCGGTGGCTGTATGTGGACGTAGGGGTGCCCAGCCCCTGCTGACGGAGCCACCTTCGCTTGCTGTCCCCAACTCCGGCTGGGGCCAGGAGACTCTCGTGAGCCCCCGGCTCGCCTTCGTCTGGCGTCGCTTCGAGTTCTTGAAGGAGCTCCGTGTGACAGCTCCCAAGGTGGTGAAGGAGTTCTTGCTACGCCGCGTCGCCCCTCTCCAACGCCATTCTCATCGGATGTGGGCCTTCAGCGGTCGTGGGGATCGTATGCGGCTCCAGGAAGAGGATCTGACGCCTGAAGCGCTGCGGAAGGTGCTCTTGGTCTTGACTGGGGATCCTTCCCCCGGCGGCATTCGGCAAGGGGGGCCTTGCTGACTTTGTGGGCCAGATGCCCATTTTCGACGAATGGGGGCCGCGCCCTGCTGGCCTCCAAGGGCCTCGCGAGAACCCAGTGCTGGTGGTCGCCCTCGCAGCCGGCCAAGGCGACTCTTCCTCAAGTGGCAGAGCAGGGAGGCATGAGCCTCGGGAGGCCGAGGGTGCCCCCGCCGAGGCGACAGTACTGGGCGGCGCTCATGAGGGAGGGCCCCTAAGACCCGTGCTGTCGTAGCTGAAGGTGGCGAGCAGCCGCCCGCAGTGCCTGTGGCTGAGGACCCCGAGGCCCCAGCTGCTCTTCTTGGTGAGGCGACCGGCGGCGCGCATCAGGCGGACGCCCCCGATGCGGGTCGCCTCGGTGCTCCCTCTTCATCGCAGGCCGACCCCTGCGCTCAACTCTTGGGTCGCTTCCGAGTGGACTTTGAGGCCCTCCAAAAGAGGAGGGAGGCCCTGGGCAATGATTACCCTTGCCGCCTGCTGAAGCGTAGGAAGTACGTCGCCATCGACGAGTAAGCGTTCTCCCTTCCCTGTTCCTGATTCTTCCGTTGCTTGTTCTGATCCTTGATCTGCGGGGCCCTTCCTTCCGAGCTCACGGCGGTGGATGAGGAGCCATCCCCCTCGCCTCCGCCCTCTCCGCCGTCTTCGATCGTTCCGAGCAGCCGGGCCCTTGTGGTGAGGCCGGTTGGTGAGACGAGCCATCCCGAGGCGCAACGCGGCCCTGCGCTCCCCGCGGTCTTCCTTCGCGAGCCTTTCGTGGCATAGCCAGCCTGCCGTGGGCTTCTCGCCTGGTGGTGGACCATGATTGGTTGATGTACTCCCTGCACTCTTCACCTGGAGATGGACTGGCTTTAGGTCGGGCTTCTGGCAGGGCGTGCCCGGTTGCCTCAAGGGAGCCAGCCCCCAGCCCCCTGCCTGGGAGGGGAGTGTTGATCCGCGCCCCATGGCGCTCGCTTGGGGCGGATGATGGTGTGGAAGACATACTCGAGTGCGCCCGGGAGCGTTGCGCTCTTCGCCATGGGTTTCTCCGGAGGGCGGCTGACGCGGTGAGCCTCCTTGGTGAAGAGCTTGCTGATGAGGACGCGCGCCTTGAGGCCGAGGGCCTGCGCCTGGTGGCAGAGAGGCGCGAGCTGGAGGCGGCTGTCACCCTCGCGCGCCGCCAGCGCGACCTCGACGATGAGCAGGCCAAGGCATCGCTGGTGGCCTCTTGGAGGCCCGTTCCCGGGTTATCGAAGAGGCCCGGGAAGCTGACCGGCGGCGAGAGGCCACGGAGGAGCGGGCGCGGGAACTTCTGGCCTGGTTCTGCTCACTGGAGGAGCAGGTGGAGCTGCGTGAGGCGGCCCTTGGGTCGATGAAGGTGGCCTCCGGCAACCCAGCGGAGCTCCAGAAGCGTGAGGTGGCGCTGACGCTGGAAGCCGCCGAATGCGCACATGAGTATGAGCGCCTGGAGACAAGGGAGCGCTGGGTGACACGGGAGGAGGACAATGTCGCTGCACAGGAAGCCCGTGTCTCGGAGGAGGTCGGACGTCGGCTGGCGACGGCGCGCCTGAACCTCGAGCGCGAGTTCAAGGAGAGGCTGGAGTTGGTCCGGACCGAGGACGAAGGTTGGACCACCGTCCTGAGGACCAAGTTGGAGGAAGCGACGCAGCGGGCTAATGCCTTGCGGGCCGCACTCGAGGCGGCGCAGGGGGAGTCAACTACTTCCCATGCCGAAGTGCTTCTTCTTCACCAACAGGTGGTTGAGGCTGAGGCCGTCTCCTGGCAGAATGCGGACGAGATGCGTCAGCAGCGGCTCTTGGAACACGAGCACGCCCCCATGCTCACCACGCTTCGAGAAAGGGCCAACACGGCCTTAGGTAACATCTGCGAGGCGGCCGTCGGCGAGCCGCGTGCCATTAACTACACCGGCAACCTTCAGCTCTTCACCGACATCGTGACACAGCTGGAGGCGCGGTCAGTCTGCGCCAACAGGTTGGTGGAGGAGAGGAGCCGAGCCCTGCTCGGGCGCGCCTTTTCCCGCGTCTTCAGCCATCTACAGAACATGGATCCTCACTTCAACTTTGATGCCACCATCGCCCCAGTCCCCCAGGCCGTCCGAGACGACCTGGCGTACTGGGTAGAGGACAACGTGGACGCCCTTGTCAGGGCCTTCGCTTCAGATGATGATGGCGTGATCGTGGCCGCCGACGAGGGCGGCGTGGTGAACGGCCCTGACGCCGCCAACGACAACGCAGGGGTGATGGCGAGGCCAGCGACGCCAGCAACTGTTCGGGTGGTGTTCCTGAGGATGCATTGGGGGATTTATCCGACTGACAGCGTGTTGCTCCTGTTTCCTTACCCTGCATGAATAGAACTCAGGCTTCTGTCCTGATGGTTGTGAGAGCATTTTTGGGAGGGGTGCCCCTCATGTAAAACCAATGTTTAGCGCACTAGTTAATGCTACATCGCCCATAGGCCCGTGCCAAGTGGTCGGCTGGGTGACGAGCCGGCTGGTTAGTTTACCTTTGTCCCGCGCGGGTCCTGAGATAATTTGTGGGAGGCTGTGGTGCCTCGAATGCCTCCTGATCGAATCCGTAGGATCTGCAGTAAAAAACCTCCTGAGGGGATATGACGGCGGCAGACTGGGCTGCACGCAAGCTAGGCCAGACCCGGCTCGCGAGGGGCTCACCAGGGGAGGCAGCTGAGGCGAGGTTGTAACCGAAATGCGAGAGATTGCTCGAACGAGACTAAGCACCCCTTCCCCAACACACGCAAATCTCAAATTCGAGTTCAACTTAAATCCAGCGGGGGAAAGCAACAACCAAGGGAAAAGCAATGAAAGCAAACAAAAGGCCGCGTCCGGCGCCTAGTCTAGTCTTGGACGTCTTCTCACCAGCGCGAAGCTAAGTGCTGCCACTGGGCATGGGAGGGAGCCCCAGGGCCTAAGGCCGGCACCCCTGAGACTCCGGGGCGTGTACAGCCCCACTCATTATTACATGAGAGTGTCACGGGGCGGCGAGCTTCACAGGCACTGGGCCTTCTTGTCGGTGTACTAAAGTAGGGGTACCTTAGTATCCCGAACTTGTGCACGGGCAGTCGCAGCGCCCCGCGGCAAGGCTTGCCGGGCGTCCCCCAAGATCCTTCGCTATTCCTATTACTACCATTCAAGAACAAAGTGTTAACTGTGAAGACGAGGCCCCGGCAAGAGAAGCTTGCCAGGAAGGACAAGACCCCGGCAAGAGGAGCTTGCCGGGAAGGCCAACCAAGACCCGGCGAGCGGCAAGCTTGCGGGTGCGACAAGACAGCAATCGCGGCAAGGCGCTTACCGCGGCGAAGCCACAACTCTGCCCCCATGCTCCAGCAGATCCGACGACGTGTCGCCGCAGGATCGCTCCTGGTGCACGTGGCGGGTAGCTGTGCAGCCAAGCGGTGCGAGGTGGCAAGTGAAGATGACTAGAGGGCCATCGTGGCGATCGGTGGCGCCCCTAACGGTCGTTTCTTGCACTGTTTGGGCGACCGGACGGGCATTAAATGCCCTTGTCCCCTGCCGTCAGAGTTAGGTAGGGGGCACTGTTGATAGCGGTTGTACCAACCCCTGTTTTTACTTTTTTACCCCTCTCTCTACGCTGCCACCTGTCGGTGACCCCTTTAGACTATAAAAAGGAGGCCCATGCGCACGTAGAAGGGGTTCGACTGATTCGAAACTACAACACACCCACACTCTTGAGCAAGAACGGAATAGAAACACAAAGCAGCAGTAGGAGTTTTATCTCTCCGGAGAGCTCCGAAGCTGGGTAAAATCCCTCGCGTGCTTCGCCTCGATCTGCTCTTCTTGCGCCCTCCGCTCCCTTGCCGGACCGAAAGGGGCCCTGCCCCATAGGTGTTCGTTTCCCACGACATCTTTGGCGCGCCAGGTAGGGGAGCGTCGAGGTTGTGCGAACCTGATCCGGCGTCTACGCGCGCTACATCAACATCTTCATCGACATGCCACCGAAGAAGAAGGCTTCGGAGGTGGCTGCTCCGTCTACGTCTATCCTACCACCACCGGAGCAAACGGGCGGTGGGGTGGACGCCGGCAGAGGAGCGGGCGCCGATGGTGGGACTCACGTCGTCACCAGGTCCAAGGACAAGGCCCCGCAAGCTTCAGCGTCTGTACATCCACCACACCCCTCCCAGGAGGTGCAGGATCGACAACGCCATGGTGCTCCTAGCACCGTGCTCGCGTTGGAACAAGGCCAAGCCGGCGGATTGCGGGACGCTCAAGGCCAACATGCACGCCAACACGCTGGCACGGGCGCAGTACGATCGCCTGGGCGAGATGTTGCTCCTTCTAACACCTTTAGAAGTTTGAGCATATCCCGCACCTCGCGTCGCTCGCCACCGCTGCCCAAGACTTCAAAGGAAGCGCCGGCCCAAGCCCAGCTGCTTCTAGATTACCCTCCAGCACCAGACAAGATCGACGACTGGAGGGCCACCATTCAGAGCCTCATCGGCTTCGCCAACGGCGACAAGCCCCGGCAACCGAGCGCATCGAAGCCCCGGCAAGACGCCCAGGCGCAAGCCGACGCCGACAAGACCGCTGGGGGTGCCACCACCGTGCACTCCCCGCCCCGAAGGCCAAGATCGCCGACTCGCCGGGCCAACCTCGACACTGACTCCACCGCGTCGTTGGACCCGCAACCTCGCCGCGATCAACGCCAAGTTCTCCAAGAACGATGACACGAAGACGCTCGTACTCGCATCGAGCGCCGAAGAGAAGCGCGACGTCAGTCAGACCAGCGCGCTGGGCCCACTGTCGATATGCATGCGCCAGGGGAACCAGGCGACTTGCCGTACGTGGTAGGTTGCCCTGCATTCACTCGTGAGCTGCGGCAGGTCCAGTGGCCCAGTACCAAGAACTTCAAACCAGACGTACCTGAGAAGTACGATGGCAGGATACATCCATCGGAGTTCCTCAGCGTCTACACCATCGAGGTGCAGGCTGCCGGGGGGCGCGACGAGAAGATCCTCGCCAACTATTTCCCGCTGGTACTCAAGCCCAACGTCAGATCTTGGCTCATGCACTTGCCGGACAACTCCATCTCTTCGTGGGCGGACCTGTGCCATCAGTTTGTCGGCGCCTTCACGGGCGGCCACAAACCCCATGGCCAGGAGAGCGATCTTCATCTGCTCGCCTAGAAAGAAGGAGAACCCCTGAGCAAGTACATATAGAGAATCAGCCAGGTGCAGCGCAACATCCCAAACGTCCACCCTGTCGCGGTTATCAGCGCGTTCCATCAGAATGTGCATAACCGTAGGATGAGGGAGGAGATGGCGATGTGCAAAATCAGAGATGTCAGCGAGCTATATGCTCTGGCCGACAAGTGTGCACGAGCTGAAGAGGGGAGGAAACTCCCCGGAGAGAACGCAGGAGCAGAAGGATCTGACAGTGAGGACGCCCCTCCGGCAAAGAAGAATCGGAGGCGGAATAACAGAAAGAGGAGGCGGCACCGAGAAGGCCAAAGCTGGTGACTCCGGCGAGGCTGTGGTGGCCGCCGACAAGCAGGACGGCTCCGGCAAGCAGTACTGCAAGATCCACCGCACCAAGGGCCATGACCTCCAGGCCTGCAAGAAGGTTGAGCAGCTTGTTGAGCTACAGAAAGCTGAATACGAGCGCCGCGACAAGGAGAAGGCCCAGGAAGGTGGCGGAGGATCCGGCAAGAAGCGTCCCGCCCGGGGAGGGCGCCGCGGCAAGGCCAAGCAGCGGCAAGGAGATAGGCCTCCCCCCGGCCGCGACAAGGACGAAGACGAAGACGAAGATGACGAGATGGAGGAAGATGAGACCGACGAGCAGGAGTTTCAGAAGGCAACAGAGGTTTTGTGCGTTGACAGCGGTGCTTCTCTGCACACCTCGCACCGCCAACTCAAACAGTGGGTGCGGGAAGTGAACGCAGCAGAACCGTCCGTCGAGTCGCGCAAGCCCCTAAAGAGGTCCAGCACGCCCATCGTCTTTGACGTTGAGGATCACCCTGATCGCATAACTGCGGTCGGGTGCTTGCTGATGTTGGTTTCGCCAACTATCCGCAACCTCAAGGTCATAAAGATGCTGGTTGACAGCGGGGCCGGCCTGAATCTGATCTCTTCCGCGGTGCTCAAGAAGCTCCAGATCCCCGACAGCGAGCTCACAGAGACCGGCACTTTTCAAGGAATTAACCCGGGAAGGAGCAAGCCGAAGGGGAAGATCACACTGCCAGTAACGTTTGGCAGTGAGCTGAATTTCAGGACAGAGAGAGTTACCTTTGACGTTGCTGATTTCCCACTACCCTATAATGGGATACTCGGCCGTCCAGCGCTCGCCAAGTTCATGGCAGCCTCTCACTACGCCTATAACGTGCTCAAGATGCCTGGTCCGATAAGTGTTATTTCTGTCCATGGCGACAAGAAAGATGCACTTATCTGTACCGACAAGATCTACCGGGAAGCAGCAGCCGCAGCAGAACGCAAACCACTTGCCGCTGAAGCTCCCGGGGGGAAGAAGAAGACCAAGTCCGGCAAGAGTAGCTCTGATGCCCACTCCGGCAAGCGCACCTCTTCGGAGTGCTGCGCTACCGTCGAGGACGCACCATCGAGCTCCACCGGCAAGTGCAAGAAGGCGAAGACAGCTTCACCAGAGACCAAGAAAGTGGCCGCCAAGGAGGACGGCACTGGTGGTACCTTCACCATCAGTGCCACGCTTGACCCTAAATAGGAAAGCGCGCTCGTTGCTTTCCTGCGGGTGAATGTCGATGTGTTTGCATGGTAACCGTATGACATCCCCGGTGTTCCCAGGAAAGTAATTGAGCACCACCTTGCCGTCTGCCCTCACGCGCGGCCCGTCAAGCAGAGAGTCAGGAAGCAAGCAGTAGAACGCCAAGAGTTCATTGCAGAAGAGATCAAGAAATTGGAAGCAGCAGGCCTGGTCCGAGGAGTACTCCATCCAACGTGGTTAGCCAATCCAGTAGTCGTGCGCAAAGCGAACGGGAAGTGGAGGCTTTGTATTGACTTCACTGATGTTAATAAAGCTTGTCCCAAGGATCCATTTCCCTTGCCGCGCATTGACCAGATTGTCGACTCCACGGCAGGATGTGATCCACTTTCGTTCCTTGATGCATACTCAGTATATCATCAGATCTTCATGGCAGAAGAGGATGAAGAGAAAACCGCATTCATTACTCCATGTGGCACGTACTGCTTTATACGTATGCCTTTCGGACTAAAGAATGCTGGTTCTACATTTGCAAGAGTAGTCAGTCATGCTTTTGAGCCACAGTTGCACAGAAATGTAGAAGCATATATGGATGACATAGTGGTCAAAAGCAGAGACAAAGCAACTTTGATCCAAGATTTGGACGAGACTTCTGCAAATCTGCGTAAGATCAATCTCAAGTTGAATCCCGAGAAGTGCGTGTTTGGAGTTCATTCCGGCAAGCTTCTCGGACTCTTTGTATTTCAGCGGGGGATCGAAGCCAATCTCGACAAGATCAAAGCCATTGAACAGATCAAAGCACCGAAGCGCGTCAAGGATGTGCGAAGACTTGTCGGCTGTGTTGTTGCCCTCAGTAGGTTCATCTCTAAGTCTGCTGAGCGCGCCCTGCCATTTTTCAAAATTTTGAAAAAGGCAGGTCCAATGAAATGGACTCCAGAAGTGGAGGCTGCGCTGTAGGACTTGAAGAGATACCTATCCTCCACTCCAATACTTGTCGCACCTAAGCCACAAGAGAAGTTGCTGCTATATCTGGCGGCAACCAATCAAGTGGTTAGTGCTGCGTTAGTAGCGGAGAGGGAGGCGGATGATGACTAGCGACCGCGGCAAGCGAGTCCAGCGACAAGCAGGGGGCTTCCCCGACAAGTTCTGGTTCCGGCAAGGATGGATCTACGCAGCCACAAGAAGAGAAACAGAAGAAGATGGTCCAGCGCCCAGTTTACTTTGTCAGTTCCCTTCTGTAGGGGGCTAGATCAAGGTACTCTGGTGTGCAGAAATTGCTTTTCGGCCGTCTCATGGCCTCGAGGAAGCTGCGCCATTACTTTCAGGCACATGAGATCACAGTTGTCACTCACTTTCCGTTGAAGAGGATACTGCAAAATCCAGAAGCAACAGGCAGGATTGTCGAGTGGGCACTGGAATTGTTAAGCTTTGGCCTCAAGTTTGAGAGTATCTCAACTATCCAGAGTCGAGCATTGGCAGAATTCATAGCAGAATGGACGCCAACACCTGATGAAGAAACTCCGGAGAGGAGCATCCCCGTCAAGGAAGCGAGCAAAGAATGGATCATGTACTTTGATGGTGCCTTCTCGCGGCAAGGCGCCGGCGCGGGTGTGCTACTTGTCGCACCCACCGGAGAGCACCTCAAGTACGTGGTCCAAATGCACTTTCCCAAGGAGCAAGCAACAAACAATACTGCAAAGTATGAAGGCTTGCTTGCCGAACTCAGGATCGCCGCGGACCTTGGGATCAAGTAGCTTATTGTCAGGGGTGACTCGCAGCTTGTCGTCCGTCAAGTTAACAAAGATTATCAGAGTCCGTCGATGGAAGCCTACATTGATGAAGTGAGGAAGCTAGAAGAACATTTTGACGGCCTGCAGATGGAATATGTTCCGAGAGTTCAGAACGACATTGCAGACAGCCTGTCAAAATGCGCCGCACTCAAGTTACCTGTGGAACCAGGAATTTTTGTGCTCAAGCTGACTCAACCATCTGTCACACCATCAATTGGACAGAGCAACAAGAGGAAGTTGGTTACTGGCGACTACTTTCCGGCAGAGCTCCCCGAAGCCGCCGTCAAGAAGGTCCCCAAGATCAACACAAAGAGTGCTGAGGAGCAGTCTGCTCCGACAAGCCCTAGGGTTTGCTTCGTTGAAGCAGAGGCTCCCGACAAGCTGTGTCCCGACACGCTTGCCGGGGAACATCACGCTCCGGCTGAATCACAGATTTTTGCCGTGGAAGCAGATGTTCCCGCAGCAGCATTTGCGCCTTTAGTCCTTGTTGTTGAGCCACAAGCTCCGGCATGGGCACAGCAGATCGTGCACTTCCTTCAAACAGGAGAACTTCCCGAAGATCAAGAAGAAGCAGAGAGAGTAGCCCGGCAATCAAGTATGTACCAGTTTGTCGACGACATACTGTACAGAAGAAGATTCAACGGAGTGAAATTGAAGTGCATTTCCAGGGAAGATGGACAGGAGCTGTTGGCGGAGATACATGGAGGCATATGTGGTCATCACATTGGCGCAAGAGCACTTGTCGGCAAAGCCTTCCGGCAAGGTTTCTTCTGGCCGACAGCCCTCCAGGATGCAACTGCACAAGTAACCAAGTGTGAAGCGTGCTAGTTCCACTCCAAGCAGATATATCAACCAGCTCAAGCTCTCCAAACAATCCCTTTATCCTGGCCATTTTCGGTCTGGGGGCTCAATATCCTCGGCCCCTTTCCCCGAGCTGTCGGGGGCTTCGAGTACTTGTACGTAGCGATCGACAAGTTCACGAAGTGGCCGGAGGTGGAAGCAGTGAGGAAGGTGACAGCACAGTCAGCAGTCAAGTTCTTCAGGTCAATTGTTTGCCGTTTCGGAGTCCCTAACAGGATCATCACCGACAATGGCACACAATTCACGAGCCGCACCTTCAGGCAGTACGTCCAAGATCTTGGTGCCAAGATCTGCTTCGCTTCTGTTGCTCACCCGAGAAGCAACGGTCAAGCGGAGAGGGCAAACGCTGAAGTGCTGCGCGGGCTCAAGACCAGAACTTTCGACAGGCTGCGCAAGTGCGGAAGAAATTGGATCGAGGAGCTGCCGGTGGTTCTTTGGTCGATCAGGACGACGCCAAATCGAGCCACTGGCCAGACGCCTTTTCCTCTAGTCTATGGAGCAGAAGCAGTTCTCCCCACGGAACTTGTATACGGATCGCCTCGAGTGCTCGCTTATGATGAGCTTGAGCAAGAGCAGCTGCGGCAAGATGACGCGCTGCTCCTCGAGGAAGATCGTCTTCAGGCTGCTGTACGAGCTGCTCGCTACCAGCAAGCTTTGCGCCGCTACCATAGCCGCAAAGTTAACGCCAGAAGCTTCGAGGAAGGCGACCTTGTTCTTCGGCGCGTTCAATCCGCTAAGAATTCCAACAAGTTGACGCCAAAGTGGGAAGGCCCTTATCGGGTGAAACGAGTCACTAGGCCCGGCGCTGTCCGCCTTGAGACCGAAGATGGCTTTCCGGTGAGCAATTCCTGGAACATAGAGCATCTTCGCAAGTTTTACCCATAAGGCGCGGTTGCCGGAATCTGTTCCGACAACCACCTTTTGTACAAGCCTTGCCGCTGTTGCATGTAACCCTTTGTACAAAGCCGGGCGCAGATCCCGTGCATAAATAAAGATCGTATGCTCAGCACATGTTGTCAAATTTCATGCCTTTTTCTTTTTTGCATGTATTATCTGACACTTTGTGCAGCACTCGCCCCCGGTAAGCAATAACGAGCCTTAAGGCTCCATATCTTTATTTTCTCTTCTTGCTTTTGTTCAAAAAGAAGGTTCCTTCGCCCACAAGTTCACCGGGGGAGAGGAGAGGATAAAGGTGTGGACCAGGCGTCGTTCAAAAAATACAGCCTTGCCGGGACGCAGACGACAGAAAAGCTAAGTTGCCAAAGTTTGAGCACAGTCAGTTTTACACTTTTAAGTTATATTCCTTGAACGTTCGTGCCTTGTATGGAAAACCTGTGCGCGGAGGAACCGGCTCGTGGCTAAGTTGCGCCCTTACTTTGTTTCGAGTCTGCTCAACAATGAAAGTGTGCTGCGACTAGTCCCGACAAGGTTTCTTGCCGGAGGCAACACCGCCAACAGGCTGCTGATGTTCCGCACTCAGCGCTCGCGGCAAGCGTGCTTGCGCCGGCAAGTTCCCTAAAAGCGTAGGGTAAAAACATCCAAGGGATGGAACCGCATAAAGGAAGTAACATAGCAGATAGTACCCAGAATAAAGTTATATTACAATAAATAACTTGCTGCGCTCTAATAGATTGTTCCTATGACATATCTAGCAGCGGCAAGAAGAAGGAAGGGAGAAAAAGGGTGGCCTAATCCACGCGCTCGCCGTCAACCCTCCTGACCTCATTCACCTTGTCCACAATGGATGCGACAATGGCTTTGAGCTCTTCAAGATCAGCACCCGCCGACAGCTTCTTGAGGACGTGGGTGAGGTCAAGGCCCGGATTGCGGAAGAGTGTCTTCACCAACACCTTCTCCAAGACCTTTGCGCAGATTGCGCGCGACTCGTCCGCCAGCTTCTTCGGGATCCTTTCCCGGAGTTGCTGGAGGGCCGTCACCACACCCTTGAAGAAAAGAGTAAGCTTGGCACTGGGCTGGAGGTTTTCGTCAGTGGAGTACCCGAAGCCCGCCAAGTCCAGCTCCGCCAGCTCTTCTCAATAGTTGCAGCAATGTTGACGAGGCCTTCCGTCCAGAGCTCCACCGTAGCCCTGAAGGTGTTTTGAGTTTCAACGGCCCTCGTCAGCAACTCCTCGTTGCCCTTGATCTCCTTCTTCATGTCATCCTCTCGCCTCTTGGCGGCATCCAGTGTCTCCGTCAAGGTGGCCAGCTTCTGCTCTAGATCAGTGCTTGAGTCCTTGGCGGCGTTCAATTCCTTGACCTTCTCGGCGAGTTGAACTTGCAGATCGCCATGGGCAAGTGCATCCTTCTCGCGTTCGCGCTGGAGTGCGGCAAGCTCTTCATTCTTCCCTTTCATGTCCGCCTCCAGCTGCGTCACCTTCACCTCTAACTCCTTCTTGGCGGCCTCAGCAGCCGCGGCGGCATCCTTCGCCTCCTTGAGTGCCCCGCCAAGTGATTGCTCCCGGGCCTCGAGCTCCTCCTCGTGGCTGTCCAGATTAACCTTCTTCTGTGTCAGTTCACCTTCCCGCCTGGACAGCTCCTCGGCGGCGAGCCTCTGCTGCTCCTCGGCTTCAGCCTTTTCCAGGATGAACGCCTTCTTCGCCTCGTCAAGTTGCGCCCTTTCCTCCGCAATGGATCGGAGGGCCTCCTGGTTGCGGCTCTTGAGCTCCTCCGCATGCTTCTCTATGTCAACTCCCTCCTGCGCGACAAGCGCTTCCCGGGACTCAAGCTTCGCTTGACGGGCGCGGTAGAGTGACACCAACTTCCGGAGCAACTGCTCCTCCTTGGACTCGCCACTGCTGCTGCTGGGCACGTCAACCACTGCCAGCCCAGCAGAGGCGAGTACTTCCCCGTCAAACTCCTCTCCTTCGACCGGCGCCCTGGAGCTCGACGCCCAGGGAAGCTTGATGTATACGCCCTCGCCGGCCTTCAAGTAGGCGCTTGGCTGGGGCTCCTCGGAGCCCGGTGCTGCATCAGCGGCGGAGGGGTCGGCGGTCGATGCAGGGCCTTGCGCTCTTGTGCCCTCCGGGTCGTCAGTACGATCGCCGGACCCCTCGCCAGCTCCTGCAACAGCAGCCTTGGCGGCTTCTTCGTCGGCGGGGTCATTAGCGCCGGCCTCTTCCTCGTCAGCGGTGGCGTTTTCAGTATTGCCGCGTGCGCCTTCCTCGCCGGTGGCCTCAGTCTCCATCGGGTCTGTAAGAGGGGGATCTGAGGACAGGGAGAGGAAGGAAAAGTCAAGCAAATATCCAAAAAAGAAGATCAGAAGAAAAACCCGAAGGAAGATTTCCGACAAGGAGGGTTACCTGTGCTGGGCTCCGTGACCATGGGCTCCATCACTGGGGGCTCACTGGTTCTTTCCCTTGCCGGGGACTTCTCCCTTGCCGGGGAACGCTCCCTTGTCGAGGAATCGCCCCTTGGCGGCATAGTCGAAGTAGACAGCACCTCCGGGGCGGTTTCTGCTTGCTCCTCATGGACCTGTTCTGCTCCTACACAAATAAATCAACAATCAAGATGTCAGCAAAAGAAGAAGCACGCATGCGCGCCCCACAACAGGAAGTGGACCAAACACTTACGCTGGGGGCTGTGCTGGGGGCTGCTGCGAGGAGAAGGAATCGGGTCCGTCAAGGTGGTCTCGGACGTGTCTTCTGCCATCATAGCAGGATCGTCCTCGATGACAACCACGGGGACCTTGGCCCTCTTCGCCGCTCTCTCGGCCAGAGTCCTGAAATAGAACAGGGATTCAGAGAGAAGCAAATCAGATACAAGACAAGCAACAACAAAGATCAAAGAAAAACAAGTACAATGAGAAGAAAGCCTTACTCCTCCTCCTCTTATTCCTCCCCGTCGGAGCTCAGCGCAGAGAGGTCGAAGTCTGGTACCCTTTCCGCGCGGCGAGGCGGAGGAGTAGGCTCCCTTGGACGTTTGCCGGGAGCTGCGGCAGGGTCGGGCGTGGCAGCCCGGGAAGACCCCGCCTCAGTTGCCGGCACGGACTGAGATGCTCCCGCGGCAACGGTACTTGCCGCGGTGGAGCGCGTCCCACGACGCTGCGGCTGTTGGCCTGCCTGCCGTCCTGTTGTATCTCCAACTCGACGGAGGCGCCTTCTTGGTTGGAATTGGGGCTGCGCTGGGGGCTCCGCCTGCGGCAAGCTGCTCGAAGACGGCTGGCCGCTCGCGCCCTCGGCGGGCTCGCTCGCTTCGGCCTCGGGCTCCCCCTCGCCAACGACCCCTCCGGCAAGGTCCTCCCGGTCGGCAAGGCATGCCGCCTCGGCCGCCTCTGCCTCCTCCAACGTGAAGCCAAACTCGCCCGCGGCGGCGGCTGCCGCCGCCTCTTCGGCCCTGGTGGCGATGTACCGCATCTCGTCGTCGGTGGTGTCATGGGTGAGGAGCCTCTGCTCGTCGGCATTGACTGCTACCTCCGTCAAGCCATCGAAGAATTGCCGCACGACGTTGTCGGCGGGCTCCATCCAAGTTGGGCTTATCCCGTGCGAGTCGCGCTCTGGCATCATTGCGCAGATGCGATCGCGCTGCGAGTTGTTGCACAATGGGATGACGCCCTGCGGCAGCCTGAACCACTCTGGATGGTTGGCGTCATGCTTGAACAGCTCCTTCAGCATCCCATCAAGCTCCAGAACTGTGAATTTGAAGTTGAGGCCTGGACGCAGCCTCATGATATACGCCGGGCCGCCAAACAGCCAGGCGGGCCTCCCCCTCTTCTGCAGAGGGGCGATGCGACGGTGAAGGAAATCCGCGCCAACGGCCCCTGCTGTGAGCCCGGCAAGCCTGAGCCGGAGGATTCGGGTGGTGGCATTCTTCAGCTTGGCGTCGTCCGGCGACAGAGCGCTGCAGTCGCCGCCGCGCACTACCCGGGTCTGGCGCAGGTTGGTGAATGGCTGCGGATTGGCGTCAACGATCCAGCACCACTCCGCCCTCCACTCATCCCACTTACTACGGAGCTCGCCCCCCAGATACACCTCCTTCATGACGATTCATGAGGTCCAGGCGATTCCGCCAGCCAATGGCTCTCCTTTCTCGGCTCGGGGGGTGAAATAGTGGCGAAAAAGAGCAACATTTGGGTGGATGCCAACGAAGTTCTCGCAGAGGTGTGTGAAAACTGCCATTGTCAGAACGGCATTGGGGGTGAAATCAAGAAGATGAAACCCGTAGGTATTCATGATGTCGCAGAAGAAATCAGAAAAAGGTGGGCAGAGGCCACAATAGAAGAACACCGGAAAGAAATAGTACCCTTTTGGGCACCGCTTCGAAGTGGAAGCTTCGGCGGAGAGCACCGGCGTGCGCGGATGCGCCCGCGTCTCCGTCGACCAGAAGAGGTAAAACTCCTCCCGCAGCGCCATCGGGGTGAGCTCGGGGGGGAAAAGCACTCGCTCCTTGCGCAGCGCCTCAAGCCGCAACGCCTCGGCCGACTTGGTGCTCGACTTCATGCTCTTGCCGGTCTTCGGAGCCATGGCGGAAGCGGCGGGGGAGCGCGGAAGTGTTGAGGGCGACGGCAGCGACGGGCGGCGGAGCGCTGCTCTCTTTCGGCTTGAGAAGCGGAGGAGAGCGGCGGAGCTTTCGGAGGAAGATACTGCAAGTGGCGAAGGTGGGGGAACGGCCCTGTTTCCTCTGCTTATAAACAGGGGAGGCGAATGTTACACCTTTCCTGATTAAAGAATTGCCCACGATCTCTCCCACGACGCCGCGTTTGACGCGTGCTGTTACGGGAGGGCGCGGTGGATACGGGGTCAGATTTAGTGTGGACCCAGGCCGCATATGCCCGTGCCCTCTTTTGGGCCTAGCCCAACAGCGCTCGGCATCGTGTATGGCCCAGGCCCGGGGGCTCCTGTCGGTGCACTAAAGTAGGGGTACCTTAGTATCCCGAACTTGTGCACGGGCAGTCGCAGTGCCCCGCGGCAAGGCTTGCCGGGCGTCCGCCAAGATCCTTCGCTATTCCTATTACTGCCATTCAAGAACAAAGTGTTAACTGTGAAGACGAGACCCCGGCAAGAGAAGCTTGCCGGGAAGGACAAGACCCCGGCAAGAGGAGCTTGCCGGGAAGGCCAACCAAGACCCGGCGAGCGGCAAGCTTACGGGTGTGACAAGACAGCAACCGCGGCAAGGCGCTTGCCGCGGCGAAGCCACAACTCTGCGCCCACGCTCCAGCACATCCGACGATGTGTCGCCGCAGGATCGCTCCTGGTGCACGTGGCGGGTAGCTGTGCAGCCAAGCGGTGTGAGGTGGCAAGTGAAGATGACTAGAAGGCCATCGTGGCGATCGGGGGCGCCCCTAACGGTCGTTTCTTGCACTGTTTGGGCGACCGGACGGGCATTAAATGCCCTTGTCCCCTGCCGTCCGAGTTAGGTAGGGGGCACTGTTGATAGCGGTTGTACCAACCCCTGTTTTTACTTTTTTACCCCTCTCTCTATGCTGCCACCTGTCGGTGACCCCTTTAGACTATAAAAAGGAGGCCCATGCGCACGTAGAAGGGGTTCGACTGATTCGAAACTACAACACACCCACGCTCTTGAGCAAGAACGGAATAGAAACACAAAGCAGCAGTAGGAGTTTTATCTCTCCGGAGAGCTCCGAAGCTGGGTAAAATCCCTCGCGTGCTTCGCCTCGATCTGCTCTTCGTGCGCCCTCCGCTCCCTTGCCGGACCGAAAGGGGCCCTGCCCCATAGGTGTTCGTTTGCCACGACACTTCTTCACAGGTACCGGCCTTGCTTCATATCGCCAGATGAGGGCCCCGCCTTGCGCCACAATCTAGTGCCATCAACGACGACCGGAAACCAGGACGCCGCCGATGGGGTAGAGCGGTCGCCAGCGGTTCCCCCGACGACCACGGGTCCTCCACCAGGGGCAGGCCCTGAGGCACCTCCCCAGCGGAGGGCCTACCTCCTGGGAACGCCTTGCTCCGAACGCCGCGGTGGTGATGTTGGATTTCGGACCCTCTCCTGCAGCCCCCGACACCCTCCTCCTGAGGGGTAAGAGACTACTGGAGCGGGGCAGCTGCTCGCTGTGGCGACCTGCACCTCCTGCGACCCATGATTAGTGTATGCCTGCTCCTGAGGGATTAGTGGTACCCGATAATCGTCGCTTCCAGCATGGCCGGCGAGGCCGTCCCTGGGTTCCTGGAAGAGCTCAGCTTCTGGCGCCTCGTCCCCCTAGCTTGGGCTGAGGAGCGAGCCTTGTTCGCCCTCATGCGGGTGCCCTTGATCCATCATGTGGGGCACGTACTCTTCTGGGGCTGTTACCCCGAAGGCTGCGCCATAGGGCTCCGCGCGCCATGCAGCTCTGCTTGACGTGCCAACCTGGTGATGGTAGCGCGGCGGCCCATGGGGGCCGTGGATCGCGATGAGTCCTTCTTCACTGGCGGGGAGTGGAGTCGGTACTGCCGCCGGCCCTGTGCTGACATCTTCGCTGGTGTTGGAGTAGCCTTGGAGCCCGCGGTTGCACGTGGGGCCCCCGTGCGGGCCGCCCTGGGCCTGAGACGGGAGCTAAGTGCATAAGGGGTGATCCCCCGAGGTGGCAAAGCCCAGGAGCTCCGCCACCCGCTCTAGCAGCACGTCGCGGCCGCCTTCCATCAGCCTGCACTGCAGCAGCTCTCGGGCCACCGTGAGCGCGGCCCTTGAGTTCGCCTGCTCCCGGCGGGTGTACGGCGTCGTGGCCGCAGCATGGTTGGAGGCCCTTGCTGTCGACCGCGTCTGCCGCTGTGTTAGAGCTGTCGAGGCCTATCTGCGTCGCCCACGGCCCGCAGCGCCCTGCGAACCGCGACCTGCCTGGGGCATGGGGTCGCCCTGGATGAGCGGCTCTGCGCGGGCGGGCCAAGCCGCCCAGGGATCAGGGTTGCCCGCCTGGTCGCCGGACATGGTGATGACGATGCGACGGGACGCGAAGTGGCAGAAGGCAGATCCCAGCGCACCCCTACCTGGCGCGCCAAATGTAGAATTTCGGGTTCTGGCAGACCCTTGAGGCTCAAACACTGGGGTGCGTGCGGAGATTTAACCCTCTGCCGGCTTGCTCCTCGCTGAATCGCTAGGATCTAAACTACCAAACAGAACAACACAAGAGACACAAGATTTATACTGGTTTAGGCCACCATTGTGGTGTAATACCTTACTCCAGTGTGTGGTGTGGTGGATTGCCTCTAGGGCTGATGATGAACAATACAAGGAAGAACAGCCTCGCGAGGGTCTGTTCTTGGCTGGTGCGACGAACTGCTAGGAGGAGTTCAATCGCTCTATCTACTGGTTTCTTGGTGAGCATCCCAATTGCTAGGTTAGGTCCAGATTCAGGATGCCCTACCCTGGGGGTGGCTAGTCCTATTTATAGGCAAAGGCCCTGGGCCTCTTCCCAAATATTGAGCGGGAAGGGCGCCAACAATTGGCCATTTTGAAGGGGAACAGCGGGTACACTTATCCTGACCAAAGTTGGTCCTCGCCTGTCAAAGGCTCTATTGGCGACACCTACTTGGGCTCCACAATGACTTCTCCCCTGCCGTTGAGCTTTTCTTGGTCTCGTTGCACCAAAATGGATGCCTTTGCTTGATGCTTCCGCCTGCGCTTGCTCCCTTTGCACCAAAGAGGAAAGGAGGACACTGTGCGGGCTGGTGCCCGATTGGCGCCCTTGGTCGTCATGGCTTGCGTCATGGGCACCTCGCGAGGTACCCCGCCTTGAAATCTCCGCCTCCTCGCGAGCCCGCCTGATGAGGCCGTGCCTGAGGAAGCTCCTTGTCGTCCGCCCCACGAGGCTTGGCCCCTCGCGAGGGTCTTGAGCTTGTGTTGATGAAGATGGGCTGTGCTGGGCCACCCTTGAGCCACGCTGCAGGCCGCAGGCAGGCAAGTCTAGGGACCCCCGTTCCCAGAATGCCGACAGCCCATGACCCCTGGGGGCATAGGTTTAGTCTGGCGTGCTGACCTCTCTATTAAGCCTAGGTCGGGTTGCGGCATATTGTTTGGCCGAGGCCGGGCATGACCCAGGAAAGTGTGTCCGGCCGGAGTTAATCGAGCGTGGTGCGTAAGTTGGTGCACCCCTGTAGGGAAGAACTAATCTATGCATAGCCTGTCCTACGGTAACGGACACTTGGAGTTGTATCCCGAGCGATACAACTAGAACTGGATACTTGAGATGAGACTTGGATATGAGATGATAACTGGATAGTATGGCTCTGGGATTGCTTTCTCGCAGGGAGTCGAGAAAGGATCTCTGGCCGAGGTTGATAACACTACTACTACTTTACTTTATGCTACTCTACTCCCTCCTGTTTGCTGCAAGATGGTGGTTTCCAGAAGATGCTAGTCTTCGATAGGACTAGGCCTTCTCTCTATTCTGGCATTTCTGCAGCCCAGTCCACATATACAGCCTTCCTTTGATAATGTTGCATCTATAGTGTAGATCCTTGCTTGCGAGTACTTTCGATGAGTACTCACGGTTGCTTTGCTCCCTCTTTTTCCCCTTTTCCATTCTTCTTGGATGACGCAACCAGATGACGGAGTCCAGGAGCCAGATGGCACCATTGACGACTGCTACTACCCCGAGGGTGCCTACTACCACGTGACGGAGACCGCCGATGACCCGGAGTAGTTAGGAGGCACCCAGGCAGGAGGCCTTGCCTTTTCGATCGATGTTGCTTTTGTGCTAGCCTTCTTAAAGCAAACTTGTTTAACTTATGTCTGTACTCAGATATTGTTGCTTCCGCTGACTCTTTTGTTTTCGAGCATATGTATTCGAGCCCTCGAGACCCCTGGCTTGTAATATAAAGCTTGTATTATTTTAATTTGTGTCTAGAGTTGTGTTCTGATATCTTCCCGTGAGTCCTTGATCGTGATCGTACACATTTGCGTGTAGGATTAGTGTACGATTGAATCGAGGGCATCACAAGTTGGTATCAGAGCCGACTGCCTATAGGTAGCCCCCCTTCCAACTCCTTGGCCGAAGTCGAGTCTAATCTTTACAACACTTTTACTAACTTGGCTGTGTGTCATACAGACCCATGTCGCCATTGGGTGGTATTGGGATCTTTTATTCCTCGTCTATACTCTGGGACTCTGATCTCTCATCGATTCTGGTTAAACTTTTTACTAACTCTGACTCTAGGATCTCATAACCACTTCCTTTTGGAGAGCCCCTTCACTAAAGATGATTGCTTGCTTCGTCAGAAGATTCCGCAGATACTCCTCGATATTTCCCGAGACCCTGTGCCCACTGCTTTGCAGTTCCGGACCACCGATAATCCCCGTGAATAATATCCTTGCCGCTTGTACCTTCATCCCGAGTTGATCCTGTTATTGCAAGATGCCCCTAGTACTCTCTGTTGTTTCGAGAATCCTTTGTGCCTTCTGCTTTGCAATTTCTTTTGCACTGCGGATAATTCACTTAACCGGGGTTCGTTCATCCCCAGTTGTTCATATGCTTTCCTAAATAGTTGGAAATACTATCTAATCTTCCAAAAATCCTCAGCAGCCTATTGTTGGTGAAATTCTAGTTTGCTTGCATTATGGTTAATTCCATATTTCTAGTAATCTTCATTGACACCCTCTATCACTATCGTTTCGAGTCCCTTGATCCAATATGTCGCGAATGCTTGTAATCCTCAGTCAGATCCTAGCATTCATCCTTCCGGCTCAGACGTCACTCCAAAGATGAGCTTGTTCTTGTCAAATTGAACCTTGATTGATTGCGGATCTGTATCGATCCAACTCAATTATCTTTTGATCAGAGCCTCTGCTTCAGATCTTCTGATCTGAAAATCGTAATTCCTTTGTATTCAAGTTTTGAAGTTATCCAGTTATATCTATAACCTGATGCCTTTGCATTCTTTCTTCTTCTGGGTGAGTATCGATACTCACATCAGATCTTTTATGGACCGCCATATCCTTGGTTGGATTATTATCCGACAATGTCCTTCATATTCATTAAACTTGTCAGTTTTGCCCTGACACATAATACCTTTGGTAAATTCTATCATCTGCTTTGGTCAACCATGCTCCGCTTTCGAGCTGGTATATTTTAATCCTGAAGCTAGTGGTATATGTTCCTAAGATACCCCTACGGGTTGAACCTATGCCTTCCCTAATCCGTGTGAACTCAAAAGAGATGTGAGTTTTACTCTTCTGGTACTTCGCCAGATAAATCTTCTGCACTACAATTTCTTCGAAAACGAGGAGTTAATGAAAGGTTATGCATTGAAGAAGAGGGACTCGACCTTGAACCGTTGTGTTCATGCCCATGGACCCGATGTAGAACTTATCATGGAAGCTGCTCGTAAAAATGATTACCCCTTGTTATAAGTTCATCTTGTATCAGTGAATTGATCCTTCGCAATCGTGGTTCCGACCATGATTGTTCTTCTTTGGTCCCATTTCTTGGACAAGTTAAATAACTTGTGTTCTGCAGGTCAATACGCCTGCCCAACCTCTATTATGATCTACCTTCGAGTATTACCCCTGGTATTTCGAGGATATCATGCCATTGCACTACATCTTATGAACTTTTGATGAAGCACTACCTTACCCTGTTGTTGTCACTTCATGGGTTCTGGGTTGTTTGTCAACCGAGAACACCAATAAGTGAATCGATTCCGCACTCTGATTCAATAACTCTAAGTCATTTTTGTTGCTTACGAGTTTAATAATCCTTCAAGTCAGTCCTAGCCTGATCGGCTATATCATTATCGAGCTAATTGTAACTATGCTACCCAGTCCTTCTTCCCGGAGCACAACTTCCGACGATGGGCTAAGCTTACGTCGATCTTCCTCATCTTATCATTTCACCTCAGACAACAAGCTTGATTTCGAGCTTGTGTCGCACCCGTGGATCCAATAACCTTTTGCTTCATCATTCCTTTGACTTGATGTCATCGTCGATCGTTTACCTCTTCTTGAAATCTCTCAACAAAGGTGTCGTGATCATCATCAATATTCTGAGCTCTTTCAGGATATCAATCGAATTCCTGATGAGAAGTACCATCCTTGACCCTCGATGGTTGGTGTTATCATCGACAACATTCTTGCCTTCCTCCCAACACAAACTTGTTCATATAATTTTGGAAATACGTCCCTTTTGACATGTCGATGGATTGATGATGAACCCATCGGCCACCTCCTCTTCTTTTCTCTGATAAAATTGCATGAGCTGTTCTAGAAAGTCCTGATGGATCCTTTGTGTTCCCAAGATCCGATCTTAACCTGATGATCATGTCAATGCTATCCAGAAGCATGGCTGTGGTACTCCGAACATCATTGAGAACATTGGAGGCGCAATGCTAAATGTTTCTTGATCACCTATCCAAACACTGTTGTATGGGTAACGTCATGAATTTCCTTGCCCCCTTTACCAAAGTGGTTATCTACTTGCTGACCTTACTTGTATATCCTGCTCTCCTTTGTTCTTGTGAAGGATATACTCCAAATACTTGTGTTCAATTTGATAATCACATTTTTCCTTTCCATTGTTTCGTTAATCTTTCTTGTGATCTATATGATATAAGCAGTAATATTTCCCTGCTTATGTAAACACCTCGGTGTACAACACAATCAGTAAGACTCTGTTATTCTTATTGATGACATTTCGGTAACCACCGATGGACGAGAACTTTGCCTATTGGTCCGCCTCGCCTTGCGAGCAAGAAAATGGTTCTCTTTATCCCTCGCCCTTGGTACCAAAGTTGATGCCAACATAACTGACAGTCTGTCATCTGACATGCCTCGCTATCGGCCCCCTTTCTACTTTTAACCCACATGGTGGGCTCATAACCCACAGTTCCACAGGATCGAAGCCTGACTCTCCTGTACAACCTTGGTGCCGAAGTATCTTATGCTCTTGGATTTGTGTGTTATCGCGAGCCACCCTCCGAGAGAAGATCTAGTCCCGATGCTCTGAACCCTTCTCACCTCTATTCAGGTATCGATCATTTGTCCATTCCCTTGAAACTTCTTATTGTACCTTCATATTTTGCTCTCGGCGTTTTCTTAAATTTCAACTCGAGAGATACCTCTGTCACATACCCTGCATTGTTCACCAGACAATTCACCCTATAAGGGTCAGTTCACCTGAAGTTAATTTTTACTTCCCCACTTAAATCTCGGGACGAGATTTCTTGTAGTGGAGGAGATTTGTAACATCCCTAGCATCACACTACAGTAATCTCACCATAATGAAGGTCATGTCATCATGATCATCATGCCAAAATGCCACTTGTCCAAAATCTGCTTCAAATTCAAATTCAAATTGCATGTCAAATATTTGCTTCTTCTTTCATGCAAATAAAATAGTTCATCCTATGGCAAATAATCCCTAGATATTTGTCATGTTGAAGCCGACATTTTTGGAGTTCCCAAATTGCCCCTGGGAATTTATTATCTGGTCCAGCAGTATTTAAGATGTCCTTTTCATTTTCTAAAAATGCTTGGACAACTCCTGAAATGCCCAAACTTTTTGTGGCAGTGCTGGATATTGCAAAGTAATTATGTGACCAAGTTTCACATTTTTGCAAAATCTTATGGAAGCTCAAAATATTACTATACCCCTTTCTGTAAAAAGAAATAAAAAAAGCCACTGTGCACTGGCCTAAGTGCATAGTGCCTAGAGCCCAGCCCACCACGGCCTCCTCCGCCCCCCTGTTCTCTGTTCAAGCGACCGAGGCACGCCCGCCGTCGCCGCCGAACCCACCTCGCCGACCACGCCGCTACAGGCGCCGCGGGTGGATAAAGATCCACCTCTCCTCTCCCTGGCCTCCTCATCCATTCCCCCCCCCCCCCCCCCCCCGCTCTCCCTTGTTCACCCCTCTTCTTCTCTGTCTCGTTCGCCCGTGCGCGGTCGTCGACGCGCCGCCGTCGACTCCGCGGCCACCGCCTCCCGATCGCCTCGCCGACGTTCCCTACCACTCCGCCTCACTCGGCTGCCTCGACTACACCTCGTCATCGAGCTTGGGAACGACCGCACGCTCAGGATCGACCTGATCTCTCCTTCTCGGTTGCCGGCGCCCGCCGTTGTCTCTGTCCAATGCTGCTGCTCCTAAGCGTGCACGGGCCTTTCTTGGCCACCCGGTGAGCTCCTCCCTTCCTCCTTTTCTCTCCTCGTGTCGTGCCTTTCGCCGTAGCTAGCTTGCCCACAAGCCGAGCTCCGCCGTCCGCCATTGCCGTCATAGGGCTCGCCACCGAGCTCCTCCGCTCGAGCTAGTAGCTCCGATGAGCTCCTGGAGCGCCGTAGACCCCGCCTAGTTGGTTAGTTTGGCAGCTCGCGCGCTCTAACGCTGAACCCGCTCGCGCCCGTACTCCGGCGCCGTTTCTACTCGTTGCCGGCGCCATTCCGGTCGTTCCTCGCCCCGGCCGTCGCCTCCTGACATGCGCCGCCGCGGGAGGCTCGCCGGAGCACTTCTGGCGCCGACACCGGCGAGGCTGACCTGGCGCTGATGTATGGGGCCCGCTGAGCCACTAACGGGTGGGCCCAGTTGACTCGTTGACTGAGTCAACCCACTGACATGTGGGGCCGAGTCAATAAAATGTTTTAGATAAATAGAAAATCTGTTAATTAAATTGATTAATTAATCTATTCACCAATTAGACACTGACAGTGGGCCCCGCTTGATAATTATTATTAGATTAGTCCAATTAACATTGTTTAATTAGTCCAGTCACTGACCAGTGGGTCCCACTGGACCCACAGGTCAGGTTTGACCCCAGTCAACCGTTCTGTTGACTGCTGACATCACGTCTACATCATGCTGACGTCATATTCCATTTCTATTAATATAAATAAATCCAGTAATTCCAAAGTGGTTTAAATCTTTGAAAAATCATAGAAATTAATCCGTAGCTCGGATGAAAATGTTTTGTACATGAAAGTTGATCAGAATGACGAGGCGAATCCGAATACGCGATCCATTTACCTGTGAGATGCCTCTAACTATCTGAACATGGAACATTCCCCCTCCATTCATCTGTTTGACACAGGTCCAGAACTGGGAAAACATTCCCGGTTGAATTCCCCCTTCACCTATATCGTGTAGCCATACGTTAGGTCACACCTGGCATAGCTTATTGCCATGTTATGCTTTGTGATTCTATGTTTGCTTTATATTTACTATTTCTTCCCCCTCTTCTCTCCGGTAGACCCCGAGACCGATGTTGCCCTTATGATCGACTACGTCGACGACGACCCCTCCTTGCCAGAGCAACCAGGCAAGCCCCCCTTTGATCATCCGGATATCGCCCATTCTATACTCTCATGCTTGTATTAGATTTTGCTACTGTTATTATTTGCTCCTATTCTGATGCACAGCCTACTTTTGTACGTGCTTATTGATACCTACCTGCTTATTCTAACCTGCTTAGTATAGGTTGCTTAGTGATCCATCAGTGACCCCCACACCTTGTCCTTGTTGCCCCTGCTTCATCATCGAAGACCCGATTAACGGGATCGAAGACCAGGCCCCGACACCGCACCTCACTTTCCCCTTAGTTGCTCGACACTACTGGGTTCCTATCGAGTGCCGAGGGTGGGACCTCTACATCACTTCTATTGTTAACCCTATAGTGTAGTTATAATGTCGTGGTCATTGAGGGTGATTCCGCCTTAACCACTTCCGATACGACTCTGTCGTGTAACCCCTCAAGTGTGAACCTCGGGGGTGATTCCTCTTATGTTCACCTTGATGATTACATCGAGTGGAATTCACTGGGGGTGATTCCTCAGGTTTTCCCCTTGACGTTTGGACACACAGGATACTTGGACTTTTCAGCTGTTACTTGGAAAGGCGGGTCGACCCTGAGGGGTACCCGCGAGTGATGTGGAGACGAGTTGACCTAGAGGGTGCCCGCAAGATAATTACGAGGCGTGGCCGGGCATTCCTAGCCCTTGCCGCAAGTCCTCGAGACGGGGCAACGGGGTCACATCTTTCGTGAGTCTCTACTTGTTACCGCGCGTTCCTAATACACTACGATTTGGATATTTGGTCCAAGGGGCCTCTGGCCTGATAGCACTAACCATCATGTGGGCATAGTATGGGCGTTCTGCGTCGTATACATCAGCCGAAGCTTAATAGACGTCAGCGACTAAGCAGCGCGCGCCGGGTTGGACTGCGTAAGCACCTGCCTTGTTGAAGGAGGTAGCTAGGTCTGCTCACCGGCTGCCCACGCAACGTGCAGGAGTTCCCGGGGAGATGGCCCATGACCCCTGGGGGCATAGATTTAGTCCAGCATGCTGACCTCTCTATTAAGCCTAGGCCGGGTTGCAGCGTATTGTTTGGCCGAGGCCGGGCATGACCCAGGAAAGTGTGTCCGGACGGAGTTAATCGAGCGTGGTGGGTAAGTTGGTGCACCCCTACAGGGAAGAAATAATCTATGCATAGCCTGTCCTACGGTAACGGACACTTGGAGTTGTATCCCTATCGATACAACAAGAACTGGATACTTGTGATGAGACTTGGATATGAGATGATAACTAGATAGTATGGCTCTGGGATTGCTTTCTCGCAGGGAGTTGAGAAAGGATCTCTGGCCGAGGTTGATAACACTACTACTACTTTACTTTATGCTACTCTACTCCCTCCTGTTTGCTGCAAGATGGTGGTTTCCAGAAGATGCTAGTCTTCGATAGGACTAGGCCTTCTCTCTATTCTGGCATTTCTGCAGCCCAGTCCACATATATAGCCTTCCTTTGATAATGTTGCATCTGTAGTGTAGATCCTTGCTTGTGAGTACTTTGGATGAGTACTCACGGTTGCTTTGCTCCCTCTTTTTCCCCTTTTGCATTCTTCTAGGATGACGCAACCAGATGACGGAGTCCAGGAGCCAGATGGCACCTTTGACGACTGCTACTACCCCGAGGGCGCCTACTACCACGTGACGGAGACCGCCGATGACCAGGAGTAGTTAGGAGGCTCCCAGGAAGGAGGCCTTGCCTTTTCGATCGATGTTGCTTTTGTGCTAGCCTTCTTAAGGCAAACTTGTTTAACTTATGTATGTACTTAGATATTGTTGCTTCCGCTGACTCTTGTGTTTTCGAGCTTATGTATTCGAGCCCTCGAGGCCCCTGGCTTGTAATATAAAGCTTGTATTATTTTAATTTGTGTCTAGAGTTGTGTTGTGATATCTACCCGTGAGTCCTTGATCTTGATCGTACACATTTGCGTGTATGATTAGTGTATGATTGAATCGAGGGCGTCAGAATACCCCTGGAGAAATCAGAATTCAAATTATCAACTTGATTTTATCCTTTCAAATTCCTTCTTTGTATAGAAAAAGCCTTACCAGCCGTAATCTTCCTCGCCTCCTGTATTTCCTTCCAGACACCTTGGGCTTCCCCCCGAGCATCACTTGCGACTTGGCGAGCTTGGGAGAGTTCGGATTCTTTCCCTGATAAACTCTGCTCCAAGGTCTCGCATTTCCTCACGACCTCCTGAAGCTCTCGGTCAGCGTCAATAACCCCGGCCTCATGCTTTTCACGCAGAGCCTGCTCTGCGGCTGCCTTCTTCTCGGCTTCAGCCACAGCCTTCTTAAGAGCCTCAATTTTAGTTGTCGCCCCTAGAGCACATCATAAAAATATTTTCATCATGCACACTTATTCATTTGTGCTAAATGAACAAGGTTTCTGCATACCTTGGTTATTCTTCAACTGCTTCTTCACTTGGCCAAGTGCTCCTTCGGCCCGCTCCAGACTCTTCCTTAGTCCGGATAATCCCATAGTATGAGAGGCGACGGTTGCTATAGACGCCTGCTTATAAAAGAAGAGAGATAGATGTCATCAAGTGAGTCTCCTGCGAACATAAATTTGATACTCTGTCTGGTTCTTTCTTTCATCGAACAGTGTATCAGGGGCTACTATCTATACTATGACACTCCTTGAAACATTATAAAACATACCTCAAAGCCTTTTATAAGGCTGATACAGGCTTCATCCAGTCCACTCTCGGTGGACTGAATCTTCTCAATCACTGTGCCCATAAGGGCACTATGTTTATCGATGATGGAGGCGCTTTTCAGCGCTGCCGATAAGTTATCCGGCACCTCTGGTTGGACAGAGGTTGCCGGTGGAACAGGCATACCCCCTCCAGCTGAAGGAGGCCGCCCACCGGATTCTGGAGCTGTATTGGTCTCGGGAATAGCGTCTGGCTGGGGGCCGAATTCAAGATCGCCCCCGCCGTCGACATTCATGGGAGCCTTCTCTCCCATGTATCCGGTCCCTGAAGTTTGACCTCCCGGCGCCGCCTTTACGACCTTCACCCCTCCTCCTCGGCCTGGGTCCTCCTGGGATGAAACCTTGATGTCATTCACATGTTTGGGGGAAGGGGCCTTCGGGGGTGTCCCACTCTCCATAGCATCCGAACCCAGCAAATCCTTCGACGAGGATTGTTCGGTGCAGGACCTCGCCGGACTGCAAAGAAGTATGGCTCAGATTAAAATATAATGCCATGACGAACCTGGAAGCATAAGCGTGTTTGGACTTTATATACTTACGAGTTCACCATGGGCTGGGCCCTAGTATCCCACTCCGGGCTGCTGTCGGCTGCGGTGGACTCCTCGGGAAGAGGTGTTTTTCCCCTCTTAGGCGACTTGGCCTCCATGGATGTGGAGGTCATCCTTTTCTTTCTTCCCCCCATAGGGGATTCGTCTTCCTCCTCCTCCTTGTCCTCTTCGGAGGAAGAACAAGCATTGGAGTCTTCAGATTTTGTGTCCGAGGCTCCGCGGCGACGGAGGCCGCCCCCGGTCTTCTTGGCCTCTTTCTCGGCCTTCTTCTTCGGCGCCTTGTAAGGCGCCGGGACCAGCATCTTTGTCTGAAGCGGGCCGGCTGGTTCTTCTGGCAGTGGGGCGGGACAGTAGATCCACCCCGCCTTCTTCGTCCAGCCAGAGGAGAGTTGTGAAAAATGCATTAAGCATTTTCCTCAGGATATGCGAATAAGACATACGAATTGCCAACATAACAGTGACTTACCGAACTCACAGGACGGGACAGTTGGTACCTGAGGTCCTCGGCGGAGTCTGGCAATGATTTGCCGGACTTAAAAAGCATCTTCCAGATGTCCTTGTGCGAGGAGCCAAAGAGCTCCTGTAGGGTCTGGTGCTTGGCCGGGTCGAATTCCCACAAATTGCAAGATCGATGTTGAGAAGGTAGAATCCGGCAAATTTAGCATCACCTGGACTACATTAACAAGTTTGATGTTCTTGTCTTCCATATCCTTGACGCACGTCTGGAGCACCGACAGTTCATCGGACGAAGACCAGTTCAGACCCTTCTTGGGCCAGGACGTAAGCCGCAAGGGGGCTCCGAATCGAAATTCGGGAGCAGTGTCCCATTCCCTGCCGCGCGGCTCAGTGATGTAAAACCACTACTGCTGCCACTCCTTGATGGAATCATTGAAAGTACCTGTTGGCCATGTGACTGTTGGCGTTCTGGGAATGGGGGTCCCCAGACTCGCCTGCCTGCGGCCTGCGGTGTGGCTCAAGTGGGGGCCCAGTGCAGCCCAGCTTCATCAGCTCAAGCTCAAGACCCTCGCGAGGGGCAGAGCCTTGCGGGGCAGACAACAGGAAGCTTCCTCAGGAGCAGCCTCGTCAGGCAGGCTCGCGAGGAGGCGGAAATATCAAGGCAAGGGCACCTCGCGAGGAGCTCGTGACATAAGCCATGACGATCGAGACCAGCCGGGCGCCGGCCTGCGCAGTGTCCTTGTTTCCCCTTCGGAGCAAAGGGGGCAAGCACAGGCCAAGGCATCAGGCAAATGTTACCGTTTTGGTGCAACAAGACAAAGACCAGCAGAACGGCAGGATGGAGGTCATCGTGGAGCCCAGGACAACGTCATCATCAGAGCCTTTGGCAGCCGAAGACCAACTTTGGTCAGGATAAGTGTACCAGATGTTCCCCTTCAAAATGGCCAATTGTTGGCGCCATTCCCGCTCATTATTTGGGAAGAGGCCCAGGGCCTCCCTCTATAAATAGGACTAGCCACCACAGAGTAGAGGCATCAAAAAACAAATCGTTCAGAGAGAGAGAGAAGCGACTAAACTCACCCAAGCAGTTCATTGCACCAGCTCGAGAACAGCCCTCGCGAGGCTGTTCTCCCTTTGTACTGTTCATCGTCAGCCCCTGAGGCAATCCACCACACCACACACTGGAGTAGGGTATTACACCACAATGGTGGCCTAAACCAGAATAAATCTCGTGTCCCTTGTGTGTTCTTCCTTTTAGCTTAGATTCCTTGCAAGCCATCGAGACGTGAGCTGGTAGGGGAAAGATCTTCGCGCACACCCGAGAGTTCGAACCTCAAGGGTCTATCGGAACCCGAAATCCGACATTTAGCATGCCAGGTAGGGGTGCGCCGGAATCCTTCTTCCATCGCCTCGCATCCCGCCGCATCGCCGTTCTGATGTCAAGTGACCAGACAGCCAGCGCCGACCGCTGGGCAGCGTGGCCCGCCCACGCCGTGTCGCCGGCCCAGGGGTGACCTCAACCTTGCGCCTCAGGGCGCGGGCGACGCGGCCAAACGCCGCCTGCCCTCACACCCCGGCAGGTGCGGTCACCAGCAAGAGCTTCGAACCACGCCGCGGCCAAAGTGCCGCACAGCCGACGGGAGCAGGTGAACTCCAAGGCCTCGCTCACGGTGGCCTGAGAGCTGCTACGGTGCCGGCTGCTGGAGGGCGGCCGTGACGTGTTGTTGGAGCAAGTGGCCGAGCTCCTGGACGCCGCCTCCTCGGGAGCACCTCCTTTCTGCGTCCAGCTACCACCCCAGATCCAGGGTGGGTCGTACGGCGGCCCCATACGCGCCCATGCAACTCCGAGCGGACTCCAGACCCTACTCAACACCAACCCGGCCGTCAGCACCGGGCGTCAACTCGCGCCGGCCCCATCTCAGACCGGCGAAGGAGTGCACGCCATGACCTTCGGCCTCGGTGGACCACCACGCCACCACCCTCAAGACAACGCTCCAGGCCAGACTGCATGGCATGTGGGGCACTACAGCGAGAACCGCGGGGTGGTGGCCCCAGAAGCTTATGTGCCCCACATGGTGGATTAAGAGTGCGCAATGGAAGAAGACCATGGCTCGTTCCTCGGGCCAGGCTGGGGCGAGGAGATACCAGAAGCTGAGCTCTTTCAGGAACCCCAAGAGGGCCACGACGATCGCGCTAGTGGCAGCAACTATCTGGTACCACTAATTCCTTAGGAGCAAGCTTATGCTAAGCATGGGTCGCAGGAGGTACAAGTCGCCGCAGAAGATGGCTGCCCCAATCCTGCAGCCTCTTACCCTTGGGAGGAGGGAACCGGGTGCTGCAGGAGAGGGGCCGAGATCCGGGTTCGTCCCCGCGGCGCTCGCCACAAGGCGTTCCCAGGAGGTAGGCCCTCTGCCAGGGAGGTGCCTCAGGGCCTGCCCCCGATAAACGACCCGTGGTCGTCGGGGGAACCGCTGGCGACCACTCTATCCCATTGGCGGCGTCCTTGGTCTTCGGCCGCCGTCAATGGCAGTAGAGTGTGGCGCAAGGCGAGGCCCTCGTCTGGCAATATGAAGCAAGGCCAGTACCTGTGAAGAAGGCCCAGTGCCTGTGAAGCTCGCCACCCCGTGACACTCTCACGCAATAATGAGTGGGGCTGTACACGCCCCGGAGTCTCCGGAGAGCCTCCCTCGAGCCTCGGGGGCTCCCGCCCATGCCCAGTGGCAGCACTTAGCTCCGCGCTGGTGAGAAGACGTCAAAGACTAGACTAGGTGTCGGACGCGGCTTCTTGCTTTTTGCCTTTTCCCCTGTTGACAAGTTTCTTCAATTTGAATTTAAGTTGGATCTGAGCTAGAGACTTGTGTGTGTCTGGGGAAGGGGTGTTTAGTCTCGTTTGAGCAATCTCTTGTGTTCTGGTTTCGGCTTTGCATCCAAAGTTAGCGTCAGCTGCCACCCCTCGCGAGCCGGGCCGGGCCAAGCACGACTACCATCCGGACCGCTGTCGCCGCACCCTCTTCGGAGGTTCTCATCGCAGGATCAATGGGGTCAGCCAGAAGACACTCGAGGCATCGCGGCCCCCACAGGCCCGCTCGGGACTCGTCGGGGTCAAAAGGTAAACAAGCCAGCTGACCCATCACTGGGCCAGCAGCCAAGCTCGCATGCAGCGTTATGCTAACCGGGGTACTGATTACAAAACCTTTACGTGAGGGGCTTCCCCTCCCAGAATGCTCTTACAATCTTCAGGGCCGAGCCCGAACATTCCTCATGCAGGGTAAACAGTGGTGAGATATGATCAGTTGGACATATCACTCACCGCGTCTTCTAGGGCGCCTCCAGAGGCATCGCTGGTGTCACTGACGTCATCGCCATCGCCGCCAACACCCCCGTCAGCACCAGGCTCGTCCACAATGCCGCCTTCATTGGCGGCCACGATCATGCCGTCATCATCAGATGCGAAGGCCCTGACGAGGGCATCCACGTTGTCCTCCACCCATTGCGCCAGGTTACCCCGGATGGCTAAGGGCATAGGTGCGATGGCGGCATCAAAATTGAAGTGGGGGTCCCTGTCCTGTAGATAACTGAAGACACGGGAGAAGGCACGCCCGAGTAAGGCTCGGCTCCTCTCCTCGACAAGACAACGAGACCTCTTAGAGCGGTTCTCCAGAAGTGTCACCACGTCAGTAAAGTACTGGAGGTTGCCGGCGTAGTTGGTCTCTTGCGGCACCTCGGCGGCAGCCTCACAAATGTTGCCCAGGGACGTGTTGGCCCGTTCCCTAAGCGTTCGGAGCATGCGGGCTTGCTTGTGCTCCAGATCCGCCGCTGACGGATCTTGTCCTCGTTCTGCCATGCGATGGCCTCGGCACCGTCAACCCTCTGTTAGAGAAGAAGCAGCTCGGCGCGTGAAGAAGCCAGCTCCGCCTGCACTGCACCAAGGGCGGCGCGGAGGAGTCCGCACCCCGTGTCACTTCAGCCAGTTTGGCCCTGAGGGGCGCGGTCCTACCCTCAGCTTCGGCCCTGATCAACTCCAACCTCGCTTCGTATTGGCGCTCGAGGTCCGAGCGAGCTTCCGCCGCGCGGCGGTCGACCTCTTCTTGGGCTCGGGCCTCGCGCGCGGCGACGTCATCCTCCGCCTGGGTCACCAGGTGCTCCCTCGTCTCCAACCGCTCGAGGTCAAGGTTGCGCTCGGTGGCCTCTAGCGTCAGCGCCTCCTTGCACTTCTGGAGCTTTGCCTGGTTGACGGAAGACCCCTTCAGCGACACAAGGGTCGCCTGGCACAGTTCCACTTGCTGCTCCAGGGAGTTGCTCCAGGCTTGGAGCTCCACGCGCGCTCCTCCGACTCCCTGCGCCGTCGGTCTGCCTCCCGGGCCTCCTCGGCGGCCTGAGAGCAGGCCTCTCGCGAGGCCGCCAGCGATGCTTCAGCCTTCGCATTATCAAGGTCACGCTGGTGATGCGCAAGGGCGACGGCTACCTTCAGCTTGCGCCTCTCCTCAGCGAGGCGCAGGCCCTCGGCCTCGAGGCACGCATCCTTGCCAGCAAGCTCCGCCCGATCCGGCTCACCGCATCCGCCGCCCCTGGAGAAACTCTTGATGAAGGGCGCGGCGTTCGCGAGAACGCCTGAGCACGTCTTTCACGTCACCCTCTGCCACTGGCGTATGCGGAGGGCCCTGAAGCAGCATGCCCCCTTCCGGCGTAGGGCTGGAGGCTGGCGCCCCAGCAATCGCTGGACGGGCCTCACCAAGAGCCCAGCCTGGCACCGGTCCGTCCCTAGAAGAGGAGCTCAAGACTAACTTCAGCTAATCACCATCCACGATCAAGGAAGGAGCATGGGGCAAGCTGGCTGTGCCCCAGGAGAACTCATGGAAGGAGGACAGCAGGCGCGTAGGCTCAAGGTGCCTAGCGTGACGGGCCACCTCTTCGAACGGCCGAGTGGCAGGTTCGCCGCTCGAGCTTGGCGCGTCAAGGGTCAACAGCGAGGACAAAGTTTGGGGGGATGCCTCCTTGGCCGTCTCCGCGAACTCGGCAGGAAGGGCCCTGAAAGGCCGCGGTCAGCTGCGAGAACAGAGGGGTAAAGGAGCAAAGAGAGAAGAGGACTTACTCATCCATGTCAAAGTACTTCCTGCGCTTCAACATGCGGCGAGGGCGATTGTCGCCGCCCAAGGCCTCCTTCCTCTTGCGGAGGACCTCGAAGTCTACGCGGAACCGGCCTAAGCGCTCGGCGCAGGGGTCGGTCTGTGGCATGGAAGAGGCGTCAAGGTGCTCCGTGCCAAGGGGACCGGCCTGGGGAACGCCACCAGGCGCCGCCTCATGAGGAACGATTGGGGCCTCGGGAGCCCCAACCTCGGGAGCCATAGGATGCAACTCCTCGCCTGCCACTACTCCAGGACGGGCTTCGGGAGATGCCATCTTTGGGGCTCCGCGCAGCGTAAGCATCTCAACATCGCCCCCTTCAGCTCCCGGCGGTTCCCGTCTCCCTGCTCCATTGCCTGAGACAGAGCCGCTCTGGGCGACCGGAAGAGCAACCACAGTGACTGGGTTCTCGCGGGGCCCCATGAGGCCAGCTGGGCGCAGCCCCCACTCGTCAAAGTTGGGCATCTGCCTCACAAAATCGGCCCTGCTCAAGCAAAGATACCAGAGGGCACCATCATGTCGAAGGCTGCCTGGGGAAGGATCGCCAGTCAGGATCCTGAGCACCGTCCTCAGTGCTTCAGGTGCCAGGTCCTCCTCCTGAAGCCGCATGCGGTCCTTGTGCCCCGCAAAGTCCCACATCCGGCGAGAGTAGCGCTAGAGAGGAGCGATGCGACACTGGAGGAACTCCTTCACCACCTTGGGCGCTGTCATGTCAAGCGCCCTCAAACTCTGGAAGCGGCGCCAGACGAAGGCGAGCCGGGGGCTCGAGCGCGTCTCATGACCCCAGCCTGAGTTGGGAACAGTAGGCAAGGTTGGGCGCGAGAGCAGGGGGCTGGGCACCCTGACATCCACATACAGCCACCTCTCTGTGAACTTGGCCTTAGAGGGAGGAAGGCTAAAATCGATCCCTGAAGCAGCCATCTCTGGCGTGGCGAGGAAGCTCACACACCCCGAGCATTGAGCAGGGTCGCTCAGGCGCAAGGAGAAGAAGTGGGGCAGCAGGGCAATGGAAGGAGGAATGCCTACCATTGCCTCACAAAGAAAAGCGAAGACAGACAGGAGGGTAATGGACTCAGGCCCGAGGTGCATCGTGTGGATCTGATAATGGGAGAGCACCGCATTGAAGAAAGCGGAAAAGGGGGGAACCAGACCCGCCCACATGGCATCGGCGAATAACCGGCCCTCCGTGACGACCCTATCAAAGGAGGCATGGGACACAGGCCAGACCGTGGTCCTGCCGCACTCATTGAAGATGGTGGCAAGAGCAGAGCGGACCTTGTTCAAGGCTTCGGGATTGAGTATGATTGACCAATCGACGGTGGGGGCCGCCATCGGAGGCGAGCGGGGCGAAGGAACGGGCTTCTTCCCCTTTTCCTTCTTCGCTGGCGCCATGGCGATGGAAAGAAGGGAGAGCTCGAGCCGGATTGGAGGCGGAGGTTGGAGCCTGAGGAACAAGGAAGGGCAGGAAGCACGTGGGCGGCGAATGGGGGAATGGTTGTGTGCAACCGCGGGTCCGCCTAGGCGGGCATGTAATGAGGCATCATGGGGAAGCGGAGACGCCCACGTCCAATCAACCGCCACGCGACGCCCAAGGCCGCAGGCTATTGGGGCTCGCGGCGCTTCGCACTTGCCCCTTCGCTTCTCTGCTAAGCCAAGACCGGGCGCGCCTTGGGCCCGGGGGCTAGTGTCGGTGTTCTGGGAACGGGGGTCCCCAGACTTGCTTGCCTGCGGCCTGCGGCGTGGCTCAAGTGGGGGCCCAGTGCAGCCCAGCTTCATTAGCTCAAGCTCAAGACCCTCGCGTGAGGCCAAGCCTCGCGGGGAGGACAACAGGAAGCTTCCTCAGGAGTAGCCTCGTCAGGCAGGCTCATGAGGAGGCAGAGAGATCAAGGCAAGGGCACCTCGCGAGGAGCCCACGACGTAAGCCATGACGATCAAGACCAGGCAGGCGCCAGCCTCCGCAGTTACCTTGTTTCCCCTTCGGTGCAAAGGGGGCAAGCACAGGCCAAGGCATGAGGCAAAGGTTACTGTTTCGGTGCAACAAGACCAAGACCAGCAGAACGGCAGGACGGAGGTCATCGTGGAGCCCAGGACGGCATCATCATCAGAGCCTTTGGCAGCTGAAGACCAACTTTAGTCAGGATAAGTTTACCAGATGTTCCCCTTCAAAATGGCCAATTGTTGGCGCCCTTCCCGCTCATTATTTGGGAAGAGGCCCAGGGCCTCCCTCTATAAACAGGACTAGCCACCACAGAGTAGAGGCATCAAAAAACAAATTGTTCAGAGAGAGAGAGAAGCGACTGAACTCACCCAAGCAGTTCATCGCACCAGCTCGAGAATAGCCCTCGCGGGGCTCTTCTCCCTTTGTACTGTTCATCGTCAGCCCCTGAGGCAATCTAGCACACCACACACTGGAGTAGGGTATTACACCACAATGGTAGCCTGAACCAGAATAAATCTCGTGTCCCTTGTGTGTTCTTCCTTTTAGCTTAGATTCCTTGCAAGCCATCGAGACGTGAGCTGGTAGGGGAAAGATCTCCGCGTGCACACCAGAGTTCGAACCTCAAGAGTCTGCCGGAACCCGAAATCCGACAGTGACGTTGGGCATCTTGCTCATCATGCCGCCTCCGCACTCGGCGTGCTTGCCACTCACTACCTTGGGCTTCACATTGAAAACCTTCGGCCATAAGCTGAAGTGTGGCGAGATGTGGAGAAAAGCCTCACACACGACGATGCATGTCGAGATGTTGAGGAAGGAATTGGGGGATAGGTCATGGAAATCGATCACGTAATAATACATGATGCCGCGAACGAATGGGTGGCGGGGAAACCCTAGCCCGCGGAAAAAATGAGGGAGGAATACCACCCTCTCGTGGGGTTCCAGAGTAGGGACCATCTGTCCCGCCGTCGGAAGACGGTGGCCGATTCTCTTGGCCAGATACCCGGCCTCCCGAAGCTTTTTGATATCCTTATACCGGACGGTAGAGGCCATCCACTTGCCTCCTACTCCGGATCCAGACATTTTTGGAAGACCTTTTTGGGCGGAGGAGATGAACACTTGGGCGCTGGGGCTCGAGCGAGCGGGAATGGATGAGCAGAGGAAGAAGAAGGCATGGGTGAAAAAGGGAGTCGTTATCCCCCTTATAAAGACAGCAGGGATCCTGCGCCTCCCCACTTGCCCGGTAAACTCGCTTATTCCCCAAGCGCCATGATTGATGGCGCGGTCGGGTTACCCACACCCGTATTGATGAGAATCCCGTGATAAGGGGACACGATCTCTGCTTCGACAAGACGTGCCAATAAAACCGCCTCGCGATATGTACGGTGGCACGCTGAGAAAAATGGTTCGCATAATGACCAGGCCGCGGTGTGATGTCACGCTATGAAAAGTTGTGAGCAGATTAGCTTGGTAAAATATTGTGCTCTCTACGGTGGTATGTGGAAATTATTTTGCCGAACCGGACACGATCCTTGTGTTCAAAATCTTCTATGGAGTATTCGGAGGAGGAACCTACCTTGCAATGCCGAAGACAATCTGCGCGCCGGACTCATTGTCATTGAAGCCAGATTGAGGGGCTACTGAGGGAGTCCTGGATAAGGGGGTCCTCGGACAGCCGGACTATGTACTTTGGCCGGACTGTTGGACTATGAAGATACAAGATTGAAGACTCCGTCCCATGTCCGGGTGGGACTCTCCTTTGCTGTAGGCAAGCTTGGCAATTCGGATATGTAGATCTCCTTCTCTGTAACCGACTTTGTATAACCATAGCCCCCTCCAGTGTTTATATAAACCGGAGGGTTCAGTCCATAGGACAAGAACAATCATAATCATAGGCTAGCTTTTAGGGGTTAGCCTCTACGATCTCGTGCTAGATAAACTCTTGTAATACTCATATCATCAAGATCAATCAAGTAGGAAGTAGGGTATTACCTCCATCGAGAGGGCCCGAACCTGGGTAAACATTGTGTCCTCTTCCTCCTGTTACCATTAGCCTTAGATGCACAGTTCGGGACCCCCTACCTGAGATCCACCGGTTTTGACACCAACACCAGGTGTTTTATTTCTCTGATGAATCCGGCTTCAAGTAACTTGGCTAGCTCCTCTCCCATGACTTGTCGTTTGGGTTCTCAAAAGTGTCGAAGAGTCTGCTTGACCAGCTTGTATCCCTTTAGTATGTTTAGGCTATGCAAGGCCAGCCTGCTTGGGTTGCCTGGCATGTCTGAAGGGTGACAGGCGAAGATGTCCCAATTCTCGCGCAAGAATGCCCACAGTGCGGCATCTATTGTGGGGTTAAGTTGTGCCCCGATGGGTGCTGTTTTTCTAGAGTCCGTTGGGTGGACCTGGAATTGACTATTTTGTCCGCTAGTTTGAAAGAGGTGGACTTGGATCGTTTGTCGAGTATCACGTCATCCCTGTCACTGTGGAACGCAACGTAGTTAGTTCTTTGGCCGCGAGGGCTTCGGATAATGCCTCAAGGGCCAGGGTGGCGGTTTTATTTTTGGCGCGGAGTGCTATGTCCGGATCACTAGCTAGAGTGATGATTCCATTGGGCCCAGGCATCTTGAGCTTCATGTACCCGTAATGGGGTATATCTTGGAAGCTCGTGAATGCATCCCTCCCTAAAAGGGCATGGTATCCGCTACTGAACGGGGCCACTTGGAATGTGATTTCTTCGGACATATAATTCTCCGGCGAGCCGAATACCACATCTAGTGTGATTTTTCCTGCACATGGTGCCTCCCGAATAGGGATGATTCCTCTGAATGTCGTGCTGCTTTGCTCAATGCGGCTCTTGTCTATTTCCATTTTGTTGAGAGTTTCCTCATAGATGAGGTTTAATCCGCCGCCGCCGTCCATGAGCACTTTAGTAAGCCGGAAGCCGTCCACAATTGGACTAAGGACCAAAGCGGCTGGTGCTCGGACTGTTCGGAATTGAGGTTCATCACTGGCATTGAAAGTTATGGCCGTGTCGTTCCATGGGTTTATTGCTGCAACGTGGCAGACTTCCGCGAGGCTGAGGAGTGCTCTCTTGCCCCTATTATTTGAGGCAAAAATCTTGAAGACTGTTAATACAATATTGTTGTTTTCTATGGGATGATGCTCTGTAGTATCGTTAATGAGGATATCCTCGCCGCTCTTGGCCACCTGCCGAATTATTCAACATGCTCTAAGGTTGTGTGTTGGTATCATATTCGGTGTGGTGTGAATTTTGCATGGTCCATTGTGCCATCCCTCCAATACGGTTCCACGCCCTGTAGTGGGCTTTTGTTTCTTTGTAATTGGATCGGGTGACTTGCGAGAGTGCACCCTTTTAGTTCGGACGAGGGGCTTAGTGAGAGCAGGAGGATCCCAGAATTTTGTTTGGGTTTTCCAGGCGCTTTCCATCACACAGTACTTCTGTACTATGGCCGCCAAGTCAGTGAAGTGTGCTATGTCACAGCGACTTATGGCGTTGAGGATTCCCTTGTCCGTGCAATTTTTGCAGAAGAATGAGATTGTGTCTTCCTCGCGACAGTCCTTGGCCTTGTTTAATACAAGGAGGAATCTGGCCCAAAAGTGACGTACTCTCTCTTGGGACTCTTGTCTAGTGTGGGAAAGATTGTTTGTATCTCGGTGGGTGGGTAGATTTAAGCCCAAACCCTGACCCGATCTGAGACTCAAGGGCTGAGGAGCTTCCGAGCTTGGCAGTTCGGGCTCCGGGATGTTGCCCAATTTTTCTGGCCTGCTGTCTAATTCTAGGTTCGGAGATTGGGCCATGTCCTCCCGTAGACGAGTATCCTGCTCGGAGATCTCGGGAATCTGGACATAGTTCGTCCTCAAAATAGAGGAAGAATCGCTGCATTGCTCCTCCACCACCGCTATCTGATGGGTGACCGGCTGTCACGCCCAATATGCGACCCTATCCAAAAGGAACTCGAAGGTCCCACCAAGGATAGACCCGCATATTGGAATACTTTTGCAAGGTGGATATCATTACATCAACATTACATAAATAGATGGGGATACATACAAAAGGCATACAATGTAACATGAATACAACAATACAACATACAAGAACAACATCCGACTACGGATGAATCATAAACAGAAACTCAAACAATATCCACCCTGCTAGCCCAGGCTGCCGACCTGGAACCTATCCCCTGATCGAAGAAGAAGCAGAAGAAGAACTCCAAACAAGCAAACATCGCTCTCGCGTCATGATCATCGCATAACCTGTACCTGCAACTGTTGTTGTAGTAATCTGTGAGTAAGACTCAGCAATCCCATTACCATGGGTATCAAGACTAGCAAAGCTTAATGGGAAAGGAAGGGGGTAAAGTGGTGAGGTTGCAGCAGCGACTAAGCATGATATGCTGGCTAACCAACGCAAACAAGAGCGAGAAGAGAGCAAAGGAACGGTCGTCAACTAGTAATGATCAAGAAGTGATCCTGAACTCCTACTTACGTCAAACATAACCCAAAGACCGTGTTCACTTCCCGAACTCCGCCGAGAAGAGACCATCACGGCTACACATGCGGTTGACGCGTTTTAATTCGGATCTGGTGTCAAGTTATCTACAACCGGACATTAACAAATTCCCATCTTCCACATAACCGCGGGCACGGCTCTCGAAAGTTTATACCCTGTAGGGGTGTCCCAACTTAGCCCATGATAAGCTCTCGCGATCAACGAAGGATATTCGTTCTCCCAGGAAGACCCGATCAGTCTCGGAATCCCGGTTTACAAGACATTTCGACAATGGTAAAACAAGACCAACAAAGCCGCCCGATGCGCCGACAATCCCGATAGGAGCTGCACTTATCTCGTTCTCAGGGCAACACCGGATAAGTCAAGCTACGAGTAAAACCAGGCCTCGAGTTTCCCCGAGGTGGCCCCGCAGGCTGCTCGGTTCAGACCAACACTTAGAAAAGCACTGGCCCGGGGGGGCTATAATAAAGATGACCCTTGGGTTAATTACTCCCAAGGGAAAAGGTAGGTGGTGGTGAGGCAAATGGTAAAACCAAGGTTGGGCCTTACTGGAGGAGTTTTATTCAAAGAGAACTGTCAGGGGGGTCCCATAAATCACCCGACCGCGTAAGGAACGCAAAATCCGGGAACATAACACCGGTATGACGGAAACTAGGGCGGCAAGAGTGGAACAAAACACCAGGCATAAGGCTGAGCCTTCCACCCTTTACCAAATATATAGATGCATTAATAATATAAGAGATATTGTGATATCCCAACATAACCCTATCCACCATCGAGCAATCTTCAACTTCACCTGCAACTAACAATGCTATAAGAGGGGCTGAGCAAAGCGGTAACATAGCCAAGCAACGGTTTGCTAGGAATGGTGTCAAAGGTTAGGGGTTCATGGCAATTTGGGAGGCTTGAAGCAAAAGATAGGTAACGCAGCATAGCGATAGAACAAAGCAACTAGCATAGCAATGATAGTAGTGAGATCCAGGGTAGCGGTCATCTTGCCTGAAATCCCGGAAGGAAGAAGAACGAGTCCATGAAGAAGATGAAGCCACGAAGACGAACCAAGCGTAGACGAACGCATCCTCACGATCGCAACGAAACGGGAACTATCGAGAAGAAGCACACAACATGGTAAACACACCACACATAGGCAAGACATGATGCACAACAAGCATGATGCATGAAAAGGCTACATGAATCTACTCATCACCAGAGATGATGCAAATAAGAACAACACATCAAGGCAAGTTTAAATGAGGCCGGAAACAACATATAACAATTTCGGTAGGTCCTCATATGCATATTTAGAAATTGGTCCAGAAATGAATAAAAATTAAGTTGAAGTTGTTAAACAGCAAGTTAAAGAGCACCAAGAGGATCTACACGAAATTCTAGTCAAGGTACATATAAAGTTCATTAGATTCGGAGCTACGGCCTAGAAGATATGAGCAAAACAAGTTAAACATGGCATTGATGCAAAATGCACCCAAACATCAAGCAAACACACCAAAACAAGGATGCAACATGATAATATGAAGCTACATGCAAAATCAAGAAAGTTTCATATAGAGCACACTCAAAACGGAGCAATGGTGGAACACATACACTCTACAAGTCATAACAACAATCTGTCCAAAACAGCAACTAGGCATATTGCAAGCACCAAAACAACATGCTACAGCATCTCAACGTAATAACAAAGGCATGGGAATGAAGTACAGGTAAAGCACAACAAAACATGAGCACTGAGCTATCTCCAGAAATCACTAGAACATGCTCAAAAACACATGGAAAGATTGCAAATATTAACAGTTTCAGACTTATCAGGAAATAACATCAGGTTGCAATGTTTAGAGCTATCAAACAACATGTTACAGGAACTTATCATGGCAAACAAAGGCATGGCATGAATCTAACAATTGCATAGATCAAAAGTTTCTTACTGACCATGAGCCAAAAAGGCACAGAAAATATGATGGCACCCATGTAAACATGGCATGTTATATTACAGATTCATACATGGCAGGAACAACAATAAGTAGGCATGTTGGTGAGCTTGAACCACTCACCACAGAGCAATACATGGCATGGCAAGGAAACCAACAGTAAGAAGGCATGTTTATGAAGCTAAGCATGGCAAGAACAAGTTCATAGGGTGCATGGATCACTAACAATAAGCATGGAAGCAACTGAACTTAATGTTAACAGGTTGACAGCAACATTATTTAGCAACTTTGGAGCAAGATTACAAAAAGCTACAGCAGGCTATAATTGCAACCAAGGGCATGAATGGATAGAGCAAGACATGTATAACAAAACATCCTTAGTGAACATCTCCAGAATAATGAACGAAATGACTTGTAGAAGCATGTTAACATAGCAACAAAATATAACAGAATCAGCCTAGCAAAACAGCAACAGCAAGTACCCTCCTTAACAAGCTTGATGCACTCAGCACACAACTCACAAAAAATACATGGTTGGCACCACTGGAAATATGGCATGGCATATATCAAAACACATGTAGACATCAACCTCATAGGATGCACACATCAATCATGGCAAAAATGACAAATGAGCAAGTTATAACAGTTTCAGCAGGTTAACATCAACATGCACTCTTCCAACAGCATTTCAGGCATCAAGATGAGCTCAAATGAAAATGATTCAATGGAATGAAATGAAGTACTCGTCGAGAAGAACAATTTGACATATTACATGCGCAAAACGGAGCTACGGATGCAGAGATACAATGCGATGAACATGGCATGATTATGTGCAAATTACAGGGACTTGGGCAAAATTTCAGATCTGAAAACTGGGCGCTATGGAACTAAATGACGCCCGGGGCAGGGAATAGAGGAAGGCTCACCATGGGCCTAGCCCAGGAAGGGGAAGGAGGCAAATCGGGCCGGCTGGGCCGGACAAGGCCCACGCGACACTGAGGCGGCCCCGAGCGGTTGCTCGTCCTCCTCCTCGATCCCGCCTGGATCAAAGGAGGCAGGGGCGGTGGCGCCACTCCGGCGACGCGGGGCGGTGCTCCGGCGGTGGGGGCGACCGGCGGACGGAGGGGATGGGTAGATCCGGCCATCCCCTGCCCGGATCTGGCGAGAGGAGGCTGGCGGCGAGGTCCTGCAGGCGGCGACGAGGCTCGAGGCCGCCGGCGGCAGAGAGGCGAGGCGGCGCTGGGCGGCGGCGCGCCCTGGCGGCGGGGTTGGTGGCGACGGGCGGCGGACGCGATGGCGGCAGAGGGCGGCATCAGCGAGGCGCCGGAGTCAGGGACGTGCGACACGGGCGGAGGTGGCTGACGCCGGCGATGGCGGCGACGGCGGCGGAGCGCGCGGGCGACGGCGGGCTTCGGCGGCGGCGGCGCGGGCTCGCGCGGGCCGGATCTGGGCCCCGAGGGCCGCGCTGTGGTGGGAGGCAGCGGAGACAGATGGCGGCACGCCGTTGGAGGAGAGTGGCGGCGGGGAGACGTGGAGCGACGCCATTGGTCGGAGCTACGTGGAAGCTGGACATGTCCGGCGGGGTTGGACATGTCCGGCGCGCGAGGAGAGCGGGGCTAGGGTTTGGGGAAGAAATCATCCGCGAATTTGGACGGGAGGCACATATTTATAGGTAGAGGGAGCTAGGAGAGTCCAAATGAGGGGCGGTTTTCAGCCACGCGATCGTGATCGAATGACCGAGAGCATGGAGGGGAGTTTGTTGGGTTTTGGGCCACTTTGGAAGGGGTGTTGGGCTGCAACTCAAAGAGGCTTTTGCGGTTACCCGGTTAACCGTTGGAGTATCAAACGACCTCCAAATGGCACGAAACTTGATAGGCGGTTTACCGATGATATACCAAGGCCCCTTGGCAAACCTTGGGCCATTCCGAGAAAGTTTAACACCCGCTCACGAAGAGAGGAGAGAAGGGGACGCCGGATGACATAGGAGTGCCGGATTGCAAAACGGACAACGGGGAAAATGCTCGGATGCATGAGACGAACACGTATGCAAAATGAAATGCACAAGATGACATGATAAAATGCAACACACAAGCAAATGACAAGGCAACGACGGCGAATAACTGGGAAACACCTGACGCATCGAATCCGGGGCGTTACACCGGCGGAGAATTAATCTCTCTTCGGTCGGGTTTAAGCCCGATCTGATCATAGTCCGTGGCGACTCCCAAGGCAGCGATGCGATCCAAGAGCTCGTTCAGGAAGGAGAGCTCCATTGGATCCATCTGCTCGGTGAACTCTAAGCTCACATGGAGGCTGTTTTTGATGACCCGAGAAGTCATCGTCAGCGCGGTGGCCGAACGGGCGGTCATGACGAAGCCGCCTAGTCGGAGAGTTTGGCCTAAAGCCAAGGCTCACCCAGAGGTGATGTTGTCCTTGATAACAAGGCGAGTCATCAAGCCTTACTATGACGGCACAGTGGAACTCTCAATGAAAGCACCAATGTCGGTGTCAAAACCGGCGGATCTCAGGTAGGGGGTCCCGAACTGTGCGTCTAAGGCTAATGGTAACAGGAGGCGGGGGACACAATGTTTACCCAGGTTCGGGCCCTCTCGATGGAGGTAATACCCTACTATCTGTTTGATTGATCTTGATGATATGAGTATTACAAGAGTTGATCTACCACGAGATCGTAGAGGCTAAACCCTAGAAGCTACCCTATGATTATGATTGTTGTTGTCCTATGGACTAAACCCTCCAGTTTATATAGACATCGGAGGGGGCTAGGGTTACACAGACTCGGTTACAGAGAAGGAGATCTACATATCTGAATAGCCAAGCTTGCCTTCCACGCAAAGGAGAGTCCCACCTGGACACGGGACGAAGTCTTCAATCTTGTATCTTCATAGTCCAACAGTCCGGCACAAATACATAGTCCGGCTGTCCGAGGACCCCCTAATCCACGACTCCCTCACTCCCCGTCTATCACGCCCAATATGCAATACTATCCTAAAGAGACTCGAAGGTCCCACCAAGGATAGAACCGCATATTGAAACGCTTTTGCAAGGTGGATATCATTACATCAACATTACATAATAGATGGGGATACATACAAAAGGCATACAAAGCCACACGAATACAACATCATCTTACATAAGAGCACCATCCGAATACATATGAAACACAAACAAAAACTCAAACGACATCCACCCTGCTAGCCCAGGCTGCCGACCTGGAACCTATCCCATGATCGAAGAAGAAGCAGAAGAAGAACTCCAAAACAAGCAAACATTGCTCTCGCGTCATGATCATTGCATAACCTGTACCTGCAACTGTTGTTGTAGAAATCTGTGAGCCACGAGGACTCAGCAATCCCATTACCATGGGTATCAAGACTAGCAAAGCTTAATGGGAAAGGAAGGGGTAAAGTGGTGAGGTTGCAGCAGTGACTAAGCAAAGTACGGTGGCTAACATACGCAAATGAGAGCGAGAAGAGAAGCAACGGAATGGTCGAGAAGATAGAAGTGATCAAGAAGTGATCCTGAACTCCTACTTACGTCAAACATAACCCAAAGACCGTGTTCACTTCCTGGACTTCGCCGAAAAGAGACCATCACGGCTACACACGCGGTTGATGCGTTTTAATTCGAATTTGGTGTCAAGTTATCTACAACCGGACATTAACAAATTCCCATCTGCCACATAACCGTGGGCACGGCTCTCGAAAGTTTATACCCTGCAGGGGTGTCCCAACTTAGCCCATCACAAGCTCTCACGGTCAACGAAGGATATTCGTTCTCCCAGGAAGACCCGATCAGTCCCGGAATCCCGGTTTATAAGACATTTCTACAATGGTAAAAAAAGAGCAGCAAAGCCGCCTGATGTGCCGACAATCCCGATAGGAGCTGCACATATGTCGTTCTCAGGGCAACACCGGATGAGACATCCTACGAGTAAAACCAGACCTCGAGTTTCCCCGAGGGTGCCCCGCAGTCTACTCGGTTCGGACCAACACTTAGACAAGCACTGGCCCAGGGGGGCTAAAATAAAGATGACCCTCAGGTTGGCCGACCCAAGGGAAGGGTATACGTGGTGGTGAGGCAAATGGTAAAACCAAGGTTGGACCTTGCTGGAAGAGTTTTATTCAAAGCGAACTGTCAAGGGGGTCCCATAAATCACCCAACCGCGTAAGGAACGCAAAATCCGGGAACATAACACCGGTATGACGGAAACTAGGGCGGCAAGAGTGGAACAAAACACCAGGCATAAGGCCGAGCCTTCCACCCTTTACCAAGTATATAGATGCATTAATTTAAATAAGAGATATTGTGATATCCCAACATAATCCTGTCCACCATGGAGCAATCTTCAACTTCACCTGCAACTAGCAATGCTATAAGAGGGGCTGAGCAAAAGCTGTAACATAGCCAAACAACGATTTGCTAGGAAGGGTGAAAAGGTTAGGGGCTGACATGGCAATTGGGAGGCTTGACGAACAAGTGATGGGTATCGCAGCATAGCGACAGAACGAAGCAACTAGCATAGCAATGATAGTAGTGAGATCCAGGGTGACGGTCATCTTGCGTGAAATCCCGCTAGGAAGAAGAACGAGTCCATGAAGAAGATGAATGGGGGTAGTCGAACGAATCCTCACAACTGCAACATTACCGGAACTAAGAAGCAACACCGGAAAGAAACAAACAACATGGTAAACAACCATCACATAAGCATGGCATGATGCACTGTCACGCCCAATATGCGACCCTATCCAAAAGGAACTCGAAGGTCCCACCAAGGATAGACCCGCATATTGAAACGCTTTTGCAAGGTGGATATCATTACATCAACATTACATAAATAGATGGGGATACATACATAAGGCATACAATGCCACACGAATACAACATCATCGTACATAAGATCAACATCCGGCTATGGATGAAACACAAACAAAAGCTCAAACGACATCCACCTTGCTAGCCCAGGCTGCCGACCTGGAACCTATCCCCTGATCGAAGAAGAAGTAGAAGAAGAACTCCAAAACAAGCAAACATTGCTCTCACGTCATGATCATCGCATAACCTGCACCTGCAACTGGTGTTGTAGTAATCTGTGAGCCAGGAGGACTCAGCAATCCCATTACCATGGGTATCAAGACTAGCAAAGCTTAATGGGAAAGAAAGGGGTAAAGTGGTGAGGTTGCAGCAGCGACTAAGCATATGTGGTGGCTAACATACGCAAATAAGAGCAAGAAGAGAAGCAAAGGAACGGTCGTGAAGCTAGCAATGATCAAGAGGTGATCCTGAACACCTACTTATGTCAAACATAACCCAAAACCGTGTTCACTTCCCGGACTCCGCCGAGAAGAGACCATCACGGCTACACACGCGGTTGATGCGTTTTAGTTCGGATCTGGTGTCAAGTTATCTACAACCGGACATTAACAAATTCCCATCTGCCACATATCCGCGGGCAAGGCTCTCAAAAGTTTAAACCCTGCAGGGGTGTCCCAACTTAGCCCATGATAAGCTCTCGCGATCAACGAAGGATATTCCTTCTCCCAGGAAGACCCGATCAGTCTCGGAATCCCGGTTTACAAGACATTTTGACAATGGTAAAACAAGACCAGCAAAGCCGCCCGATGCACCGACAATCTCGATAGGAGCTGCACATATCTCGTTCTCAGGGCAACACCGGATGAGACATCCTACGAGTAAAACCAGACCTCGAGTTTCCCCGAGGGGGCCCCGCAGTCTACTCGGTTCGGACCAACACTTAGACAAGCATTGGGCTGGGGGGGCTATAATAAAGATGACCCTTGGGTTAATTACTCCCAAGGGAAAAGTAGGTGGTGGTGAGGCAAATGGTAAAACCAAGGTTGGGCCTTGCTGCAGGAGTTTTATTCAAAGCGAACTATCAAGGGGGTCCCACAAATCACCCGACCGCGTAAGGAACGCAAAATCCGGGAACATAACACCGGTATGACGGAAACTAGGGAGGCAAGACTGGAACAAAACACCAGGCATAAGGCCGAGCCTTCCACCCTTTACCAGATATATAGATGCATTAATTAAATAAGAGATATTGTGATATCCCAACAAAATCCTGTCCACCATGGAGCAATCTTCAACTTCACCTGCAACTACAATGCTATAAGAGGGGCTGATCAAAGCGGTAACATAGCCAAGCAATGGTTTGCTAGGAAGGGTGCAAAAGGTTAGAGGCTGACATGGCAAATTGGGAGGCTTGCAGAGCAAATGATAGGTAGCGCAGCAAAGCGATAGAACGAAACAACTAGCATAGCAATGATAGTAGTGTGATCCAGGGTAGCGGTCATCTTGCCTGAAATCCCACTAGAAGAAGAACGAGTCCATGAAGAAGATGAAGCCACGAAGACTAACCAAGCATAGACGAACGAATCCTCACGATCGCAACAAAACGGGAACAATCAAGAAGAAGCACACAACATAGTAAACACACCACATATAGACAAGACATGATGCACAACAAGCATGATGCATGACAAAGCTAGATGAGGCTACTCATGGCAATAGATGATGCAAACAAGAACAACACATCAAGGCAAGTTTAAATGAGGCCGGAAACAGCATATAACAATTCTGGTAAGTCCTCATATGCAAATTTCGAAATTGGTCCAGAACTGAATAAACCTTATGTTCAAGTTGTTAAACAGCAAGTTAAGATGCACCAAGATGGTCTACACGAAATTCTAGTCAAGTTACATATAAAGTTCATTTAGTTCGGAGCTACGGCCTAGAAGATATGAGCAAAACAAGTTAAGCATGGCATTGATGCAAAATGCATACAAATGTTAAGCAAACACCTCAAAACAAGGATGCAACATGGTAATATGAAGCTACATGAAATATCAAGCAAGTTTCGTATAGAGCACACTCAAAACGGAGCAACGGTTCAACACACATACTCTATACAAGTTATAGCAACAATCTGTCCATAACAGCAACTAGGCATCTTGCAAGCATCAAAACAATATGCTACAGCACCCTAACATGATAACAAAATACATGGACATGATGTACAGGTAAAGCATGACAAAAGATGAATACTGAGCTAACTCTAGAAATCACTAGATCATTCTCAAAAGGACATGTCAATATTGCAAATAATAACAGTTTCAGGCTTAGCAGAATTAACATCAGGTTGCAATGTTTAGGGCTATCAAACAAGATGCTACAGGAACTTAACATGGAAAATAAAGGCATGGCATGATACTAATAAATTCATAGAACAAAAGTCCCTTACTTACCATGAGCCAAAAAGGCACAGAAAATATGATGGCACCCATGTAAACATGGCAAAAGATATGACAGATTCATACATGGCAGAAACAGCAACAAGTAGGCATGTTGGTGAGCTTGAACCACTCACCACAGAGCAATACATGGCATTTCAAGGTGACCAACAGTAAGAAGACATGTTTATGAAGCTAAGCATGGCAAGAGCAAGTTGATAGGGTGCATGGATCACTAGCAAAACACATGGCAAGACTGAACTTCATGTTAACAGGCTGACAGCAACATTATTTAGCAAGTTTGGAGCAAGATTACAACATGTTACAGCAGGCTATAAATGCAACCAGGGGCATGAATGGATAGAGCATGACATGTATAACAAAACATCATTAGTGAACATCTCCAGATTATGCATAGAATGACTTGTAGCAGCAGGTTTACATGGCATCACAAAATAACAAAATCAGCCTAGCAAAACAGCAACAGCAAGTACCCTACTTAACAAGCTTGATGCACTCACTACACAACTCACAAAAATACATGGATGGCACCACTGTAAAGATGGCATGACATAGATCAAAACACATGTAGACATCAACCTCATAGGATGAACACATCAATCATGGCAAAAATGACAAATCACCAAGTTATAACAGTTTCAGCAGAATAACATCATATAGCACTCTTGCAACGAAGATTCAGGCATCAAGATGGACTTAAATGAACATGGTGCAATGGAATGAAATGAAGTACTCGTCGAGAAGAACAATTTGACATATTATTCGCACGAAATGGAGCAGTATGCAGCAAGTTATGACATGTCAAATATGCACTCATGAAGTTAACAGATAAAGGACTTAGCCGATTTTTGCAGAGAGAAAAAAAAAACAGGTGGGCGCCCGGTAGCTAAATCGCGCACAGGCGGGGAAAAGAGGGGAGGTGCTCACGTTGGGCTTGGCCCAGGAGAGGGGAGCACGAGGCAGGCCGAGGCGATGGGCTGGGCCGCGGGGGAGGCCCACGTGGCCTGCGACGCTAGTCGTGCCCCTCCTTGTGCAAGCACGAGAGAAGGCAGGGGCGGCGGTGCCCGGCGATGTGGCGGCGACGGCGAGGATGGAGGTCGAGGGGCGCTGGGGACGACCGGATCCGGTCGCTCCGGACCCGTTCCGGCCGGATCCGGCGGCAGCTCGCGACGGGGCGGCGGTGAGGAAACTCCGGCGGCGGTGGCTCCTGCGAGAAAGAGAGAGAGGGAGGGAAAACGGGTGAGGGAGAGAGAGAGAGGAGAAGGCAGGACGGGGCGGCGCGGGCTCACCGGCGCCAAGCGCAAAGACGGCAGCGGGAGGCACGGGGCAGGCGGGCGGCGAGGCGCGACCAGGAGCGGGCGGCGACGCGCGGGTCGGCGGCGCTCGGGCGCGGGCCGGGGAGGGCTGGACCTGGGCCCGCGGCGGGCCTGCGGCGGCGAGGACGGCCAGGGCGACGTGGCAGGAGGAGATTGGCTGCGGGCGGCGGCGCGGGCTTCCTCCGGTCCGGGGCGGACATGTCCGGTGGCTGAGAGGGAGAGGCTAGGGTTAGGGTAGGATTCATCCGCGAAAATCCGGGGGGGGGTCACATATATATAGGTAGAGGGAGCTAGGAGAGTCCAAATGGGGAGCGGTTTTTGCCCACACGATCGTGATCGAACGACCGAGAGCATGGATGGGGTTTGGATGGGTTTTGGGCCACTTTGGAAGGGTGTTGGGCTGCAAAGAGAAGGGGGCTTTTGCGGTTACCCGGTTAACCGTTGGAGTATCGAACGACCTCCAAATGGCACGAAACTTGACAGGCAGTCTACCGGTGCTATACCAAGGCCGCTTGGCAAACCTCGGTCTATTCCGAGAATGTTTAACACCCGCTCACAACAAGAGACAAAAGGGGGACGCCGGAGGACATAGGAGTGTCGGATTGCAAAACGGACAACGGGGAAAAAGCTCGGATGCGTGAGACGAACATGTATGCAAAATGAGATGCACATGATGACATGATAAAATGCAACACGCAAGCAAATGACAAGGCAACTACGGCGAATAACTGGCGGACACCTGGCGCAACGAATCCGGGGTGTTACAACACTCCTCCACTAACAAGAGATCTCGTCCCGAGATCTTAGGACCGAGACGGAAGGGAAAAGGGATGAGGTGAAGGAAAAACTCAAGAGAAGAAGCAAAGAATCGAGAGCACTCGAGAAGAAGAGAGGAACCACGCAAATGATGAGAATCGAGAGCTCACGGAATCAGATAGACTATGAAACCATTCCGGTTATAATGAGATAATAAACGAATATGACTGAAAGGATTTAGGCAGCACTCTGACTGAACATGGAAAAGAATAGAATACGAGCTTGAGAGGATGGAATGATATTTGATGAAGACAAGACACAAAACCTCCGGAAAGAATTGAAATAGAGTTGAAAGGAAAAAGAACTGAGAAGAAGACGACATCTTCTACCACGAATGAAATAGAAAGCAACCTTAGAAGAAAGGATTGAACGGAGTTGTTAAGAAAATCAACAATGAAAATAATAAGCTTGTTGTGGTCTTATAGGTAACATGTCAAGATCATAAGGTGATAACCGGCCACAAACGGAAATGCTTGGATAGCTGAGAAGAATGAAGAAATGCAAAACTCCACTTCAAAAGAATATGGAGAATGAATTGAACTTCGAGATGCAAGAACAAAAGATACTAGAACTCCTTGAACAAGAATCTTGATGCACACTTAAAGAATGAATTGAATTATGAAGAACCATCATGAAGTACTCTGGTAAACAAAAGGATTAAATAAATGAAGGTTGAAAAGAACAAGATAAAGCCTTGCGATGATTTAGATGGAGGTTCCGACGAAATAGCCAAGGAAAATTTGAACTCCGGAAAAGAAAAGATGAAAACACTTGGAACTAGAATTTATTCATCAAGAACAAACTCCAAAGGAAGGGATTTCTCGCTTGGATGAAATAAGAATAAGATTTATTGTATGCTTATCCTTCATCAAATTAAACTGATGACAAGCAATGGATTTAGCATACTACTTATCCTTCTTGAAAAGGATTGAGAAGTGACATATCACAAACTTGAGAATGTCTTCATGAATCACCGATAGGATTCGAAAGAATGAATGGATTAATATGATCATCAAAGAAAAAGAATCTTGAACGAACCACCGTAAAAATTCAAAAATGACTGATGAAAGAGAATGAATCACCGGGAAGGATTGGAAGAACAATATGCTAGAGGGAATTTAGATGCAAACAAGAATGAAGAGATCATGAGCTAATAAAAGAACACTTGAACGAAGCACTGGGACAAATAGAGAACGATAACTGGAACGATGGCCTCCGGCAAAAAGAAATGGAAAAACAACTCCTAACATACTCCGGATGGGTAAGAAAAGAATATCTGACAAATGGAATAATTTGAGAGGATAAAAAAGAAGCTAGAACCATGAAACTTCGAGAGAACGAACAAGATTTAGGGGAAAAAACTCTTCTTCGGTCTTCAAATGACGACGAAAAACACCACCAAAATTACTGAGCTACTCCGGTGTGATGCCCCCGATTCAATCGTACACTAATCATGCAGGCAAACGTGTACGATCAAGATCAGGGACTCACGGGAAGATATCACAACACAACTCTAAAAACATAAATAAGTCATACAAGCATCATAATACAAGCCAGGGGCCTCGAGGGCTCGAATACAAGTGCTCGATCCTAGACGAGTCAGCGGAAGCAACAATATCTGAGTACAGACATAAGTTAAACAAGTTGCCATAAGATGGCTAGCACAAACTAGGATACAGATCGAAAGAGGTGCAGGCCTCCTGCCTGGGATCCTCCTAAAACTACTCTTGGTCGTCGTCAGCAGCCTGCACGTAGTAGTAGGCACCTCCAGTGTAGTAGGAATCATCGTCGACGGTGGTGTCTGGCTCCAAGGCTCCAGCATCTGGTTGCGACAACCGGGTAGAAGGGAAAAGGGGGAAAAGAGAGAGAAAAGCAACCGTGAGTACTCATCCAAAGTACTCGCAAGCAAGGAGCTACACTACATATGCATGGGTATATGTGTAAAAAGGCAATATCGGTGGACTGAACTGCAGAATGCCAGAATAAGAGGGGGATAGCTAGTCCTATCGAAGACTACGCTTCTGGCAGCCTCCGTCTTGCAGCATGTAGAAGAGAGTAGACTGAAGTCCTCCAAGTAGCATCTCATAGCATAATCCTACCCGGCGATCCTCTCCTCGTTGCCCTGTGGAAAAGCGATGACCGGGTTTTCTGTGGAACTTGTCTGGGTGTGTTTTATTAAGTATCCGGTTCTAGTTGTCATAAGGTCAAGGTACAACTCCGGGTCGTCCTTTTACCGAGGGACACGGCTATTTGAATAGATAAACTTCCCTGCAGGGGTGCACCACATAACCCAACACGCTCGATCCCATTTGGCCGGACACACTTTCCTGGGTCATGCCCGGCCTCGGAAGATAAACACGTCGCAGCCCCACCTAGGCACAACAGAGAGGTCAGCACGCCGGTCTAAATCCTATGCGCGCAGGGGTCTGGGCCCATCGCCCATTGCACACCTGCATGTTGCGTACGCGGCCGGTGAGCAGACCTAGCAACCTCCATTACAAAGGAAGTCGCGTTACGTAGTCCAACCCGGCGCGCGCCGCTCAGTCGCTGACGTCACAAAGGCTTCGGCTGATACCACGACGTCGAGTGCCCATATCTTTCCCGCATAGTGGGTTAGTGCGTATAGGCCAGTGGCCAGACTCAGATCAAATACCAAGATCTCATTAAGCGTGTTATTGTTGAAGCAATCGCGAACGCCGACCAGGACCAGGCCCACCTGTCTCCCAGGTGGTCTCAACCTGCCCTGTCGCTCCGCCACAAAGATCCACACAGAGGGCCGTCGGGACAAAGGTCCTTTCAGCCCCCAATCCGTGAATCACTCGCGGGTACTCTTCGAGCGGACCCGACTTTAGTCACCATCTGTAGTATGTATATATGTATAGTATATACCCGTGATCACCTCCCGAGTGATCATGGCCCAATAGTATAGCAAGGCAGGCTGACAAGAATGTAGGGCCAATGATGATAAACTAGCATCCTATACTAAGCATTTAGGATTGCGGTTAAGGTATCAATGACTGTAGCAACAATGACAGGCTATGCAACAGAATAGGAGTAACCGAACAGTAACATGCTACACTACTCTAATGCAAGCAGTATAGAGAAGAAGAGGCGATATCTGGTGATCAAGGGGGGGGGGGCTTCCCTGGTTGCTCTGGCAAGAAGGAGGGGTCGTCAACTCCGCAGTCGAACTGGGCAGCAGCAGCGTCGGTCTCGTAGTGTACCGGAGAAAAGAGGGGGAAGAAACAATGAATACAATGCAAACGGATGCATATCTATGCATGACATGACAAGTAACGATGCTAGGTGTGCCCAATCGCGGTAGGAGGTGATACCGACGAAGGGAGAAAACATCCGGGAAAGTATTCCCGGTGTTTTATGTTTTCGGACAAATGAACCAGAGGGGGAAAGTTGCGTGTTCGGTATGCTAGGGGTGTGTGGCGGACGAACGGGCTGCGTATCCGGATTCGTCTTGTCGTTCTGAGCAACTTTCATGTTGAAAATAATTTAATCCGAGTTACGGTTTAAAAGATATGATTTTCTAAAGATTTTATTAATTTCTGGAATTTAATTAACTATTTAATTTAATTCGAAAATGGATTTATGACATCAGCATGATGTCATGCTGATGTCAGTAGTCAACAGAGTTGACTGGTCAACCTGACAGATGGGCCCATTGACTGGGTCAACAGCACGGTCAGCAGGCCCAGTCAGCAGTCAACAGTCCTGTTGACTTAGTCAAACTTACGCATGGGTCCCACTTGTCATAGTCACAGTTTAACTAAACCTAATTAACTAGTTAATTAGTCATTAGGTTATCTAATCAGAGTTAACCAGGTTAATTAGCAGATCTAATTAAGTTAATTAATTATCTAATTAATTAATTAATTAATTAATATTTTTCTAATCCTTCTTTTTTTTAAATGTTCGGGGGGCGGCCCCACATGTCAAAGGCACGGAGGCATTAGCGGGCACAGGGCTGTGCGGGTGCGGGCGTGAGCCCAACTGGGCATTGGGCAAGGCCAGCCACGGGGTGGGGCTCGGCGTTTGGCACCGGCGAAGCACGGCCGACCGGAGTGGCGCAGGGCGGCGGAGCCGTGCAGCAGCGGGCGTGGCGGCAGGAGTAGGCACGGGCGGCTGGGTGCAGGTGGGTGCGGCTAGGGCGCGGAGGGAGTGGAGCAGGCGTAGGGGAGCAGAACTTCGGGCGCGTCCACGGGAGGTCGCGGGCGCGGCGAGCGCGTCCCCGAAGTGAGGCATGGCACGGCCACGGCGCGCACGGGCCACGGGGACACGCGGGCAGGGGCAGAACACAGAGGCGCGGGACGAACTACAGGGGCGGCGGCGACTAGGCCGACGAGGTCGAAAGGGGGACAAGGGACGGCGCGTTCGACGTAGAAGCTCACCGTGGGAGCGTGGGGTCTAGGTAGAGGGCTCGGGGAGGTTCGAGGAGGAGGATGGAGACGGCGCGACGCAGGGGATGCAGTCTGGCGGGGAAGGGCTCCGGCGACGGCGGAGCGGTACGGCGAGTTGAGGAGGCCCTCGAGCGGCAGCGGATGGGGCGCGGTCATCGGGGTCGTCGCCCCGATCTAGATCAGATCGGGAGGGGGACGAGAGATAGACGTGGGGGCGAGTGGGGAGTGGGATGGGGTTAGGGTTTGCCCAGGGGGTCGGGGTGGCCTAGTAGGGCGCCGGGGTGGGCCGGCCTGGCTGGGACATGGCCCAGTTGGGCCGGGGGCTGCTGGTTCTTTTTTTTGTTTGCTTTCCTTATCTTTTCATAATTTTCTTTTCTGTTTCTTTTAATAATTAATTTAATTTAGTTTTTGTAAAATTTAATTTGAACACCTAAATTAGTATTTAGGAATACAACACTGCCACATTAATTTGGACAGCTAAATAAAATAGTTTAATATTTTATTAATTTGAAAAAGGTATTAATTAAATGTTTTGCTGCTGCCTTAATTACCTTAGTGCATCTAAACACTTTACAAAAATGTGGTTTCTGCATCAATATTATTTATTATTTATTTTCTACAACTTGAACATTTTAGTTTTAAAGTTTGAAAACTTTTGATGTTTGCTTTTAATTCAGTTTGAATTTGAATCAGTTTTGAACTAACGCGAGATTATCAACAGTAATCGAGGTGAGGTGGTATCATTAGCAGGGGATTACTGTAGTCTAATTATCCGGGCGTCACAATTCTCCTCCACTACAAGAAATATCGTCCCGAGATTTAAGAGGTAGTGAAAGGGGGAAAGGTTTTGGTTACGAATCTAGAGGGACTTCTCATCCTGGCTTGCTCTTCGCGAAGAAGTTGATCCTTGTCGTTGATGTCTTCATTTCTCTACTTCAGGTCATCTTGACGAAGTCGCATCCTTTCTTCGGGGTCTGTCTCGTAATTACGAATAGGTAAGGGGCAGTTCGGTTACGACAGAATGCTTATGAGGGAAACAATCTGGGGTTAACCCATGAATGAGCATAAGATTATCTCTCGAGTTGAACATATAAAAATACATCGAGAGTAAGGTACGAAGGTACAATAAGATGTTCCAAGTAGATAGATAGCTGCTCGAAGTCTGAACCAGAGTGAGAAAGGGGTTCAGAGCAGTGAGAGTAAGTATTGCGTCTGATACCAGAATAGAGCCTAGGAAGGTGGCCCGTGAATTAAATACGAAGCCAAGCACAGGGAATAACCATTAGAAACAGGGCTGTATAGGAGAGTCAGGTTTTGATCCTGTGGAACTGTGGGTGATGGGCCCACCATGTGGTTAAAAGTAGGAAGGGTGTTAACATCTTGCACGTTCATGATAGCAAGACATGTCAGAGGGTAGCCTATCAGTTATGTCGACAACAATGTCGGTACCAAGGGAGAGGGACGAAGAGAACCATTTTCCTGCTCGTTGAACGAGGCGAACCAATAGGCAAAGTTCTCGTCCATCGGTGATTACCAGAATGTCATCAACAATAGTAACAGGGTCTTGCTGACAGAAATGTACACCGAGGTGTTTACATAAGCAGGAGAATATTTCTGCTTGGATCATATAGATCACAAGAAGGTTTAAACAAATCAATGGAAAGGAAAAGTGATTATCAGGTTTAAACAGAACAATGTAAAGGAAAAAGCTGATTAAACACATATTTCAAGGGTATATCTTCCCAAGGACAAGCAGAGCATGATATCCATGACAAGATATAATGTAGCAAACCCTTTAAGGAAGGGGAGAGAAATATCATGACATTACCCATGCAACGGTGTTTGGATACTTGAGCAAGAAACATTTAGCATTGGGCTTCAAATGTTCTTGCAAACTGGAGTACCATAGACATGCTTCGAGATAGCATTGACATGGTCATCAGGTGAAGATCAGACTTTGGAAACACATTGGATCCATCAGGAACAACTTATAGAATAAGTCTTACAATTTCCTCACGGAAGAATGACTAACCTTGCCAAAAAGGAATAGAGACCAATGTTATAACTCTTGGAAATATGTTCCAACCATCATATCTAACTGAGATTCAGATCTGATTGGGGTCAGGTAACCTCAGACTCGGGATGCCGGAGAAGAAAGGTGCAACACAAATTGTTGAGATGACATGGTAAGATTCTTGGAAGATGAACTATGGAAGTGAGTTCCGAAACAAAAGTTCATCATTAACCCAAGGAGATGAGGGGAAGGTGGTTGATGGACTTAGCATCAACTCATTGAGATTTCCAAAAAATGGATTCCCACAATCATGTGAACAAAGAGATAACATTTGTCAGATCAAATGATATAATGAGGTATGCTCGAGAAAACATACTCAATTAAACATTGGTGGAAAGCTGCACCCAAAATTTGGGCTTAGGGAGCATGATCAAGGTTAGAATGGTGATTCAATAACCAACATCCATTAACTTCAAAGCAATAGGGTAGCTAGAAGTATAGAATCCAAGTAGCACCGTTCACTTGTTGGTGCCCCAGTTAAAATCATCATGAGGATCAAGAAAGAATGGTGATGGTGTGAAGTATCTCTTGTATCAAGAATTATTAAGAGGTGGAGCAATCCTCGCAACATCCTTGACATAAAAGACGGTAATACTTCAAGGTAGAACATAGTACAAGATGGATAGCAAGTTGTGTCCATAACATGAACAAGTTTGTGATGAAAAGGAAAAGGATGTTGTCGATGGTAAATCAAATTACCAAGGGACAAGGATGGCACTTATGATCATGAATTCGACTGATAACCTGGAAGAGCTCAGAATGCTGAAGATGACCACACCACATTTGTCGAGAGATTTCATGAAGATGTAATCGATCGGCGGTGACATCAAGTCAAAGGAATGATGAAGCGAAAGGTTATTGGAACCATGGGTACGACACCAACTCAAAATCAAGTCTATTCAAGGAGAAATGATATGACAAGGAAGATCACGTAAGATTAGCTTACCATCTAAATCTATGCTCCGGAAAGAGGGGCCAGGTAGCACAGTTAAAAAAAATTGCATGATAATGATATAGCCGATCAGGCTAGCAATGACTTGAAGGATTAATAAACTCATAAGCAATGAAGAATACTTAGAGTTATTGAATCAAAGTGCGGAATTGATTCACTTATCAGTGTTCTCGGTTGACGACAACCCAGAACCCAGGAAAACTGGAACCGGTGAGAAATAACAGTTGATGAAGAACCCATAAGAAGTTATGTAGTTCCATGATATTCTCGCGGTACCATAGGGTATACTCAAGGGTAGAGCGGGATATAGGTTGGACAAGTGAAATCATTTGCAGAAGGCAAGCACTTAAACTTGTCCAAGAAATGGGATCAAAGAAGAACAATATGGTCGAAACCACGGTCGCAAAAGACCAAGCATAGATAAGAGAAGAAGTTATAACAAGGGGATTATTATTACTACGAGAAGCTTCCATGATAAGTTCCACCTCGGGTCCATGGGCATGAACACAAAGTTCAAGGTCGACTCCCACTTCTCCAAATCATAACCTTATAGACACTACTCGTTTCGATAATGGCATTAGTGTTGAAAGTTTTACCTGGTGAAATACCAGATGAGTATGACCCGTGAAAACTTCCGAGTTCACACATATTAAGGAGGGCATAGGTTCAACCCATCAGGGCATCTTAGGAACATATACCACAAACTTCAAGGTAAATAATACAAGCTCGAAAGTAGAGCATTGTTCAAAAGCAGATGATACAATTTACCAAAAGCATTATATCCCCATGGAAAGGCTCTCAAGGTTATTCAATATGAAGGACACTGTCGGATAAAATCCAACAAAGGAACCAATGGTCCACAAGGGATCTGATGTGAGCATCGGTACTCAACCAGAGGAAGAAGAATGCACGGGCATCATATTATAGAACATCTGAATAATTTGATGCTTAGATAACAGAGGAATTACGATTTCCAAAACAAAGGATCAGAAGCAGTCGCTCTGATCAATGATGGATAAGTTGGATAGACCGGAGGCACAATTGACGACAAATAGTTTGGTCGAGAACCAGCTCATGTTCAAAAATGATGTTTGAGCTGGAAGATAATTTAGAAGGGTTGATAGATGATTGTGTGCATTCGCACACATGTTGAATCAATAGGATCCAAAAGACGGTGTCAAAAGATACAAGTGAATATTGCCAGATATATGGGAAGCATCCATAATGCTAGTAGACAAGTATTTGCAGAGCAATAAAGCTGCTAAGGATTTTCGGAGGATTGAATAGTATCTCAAGGAATTTTGTGAAACACCTGAATAACTGGGGACGTGCGGAAGCTCGAAAAGTGCGAGAAATTATTCTTAGGGGTATTCAGGTGGCAAAGAACTTCAAGGCAGTAGGCACAAAATATTCTTGGGGTATCTTCTAATAACAAGGTCGACTGGGAATAACAGTAAACACGACAGGTGTAAGTATTTATCCATAGGGATATTTCGGTGGAAGGGAATTGCAAAAGCAACGGGCACAAGGTCTCGAGAGAAAATCGGAGAGTATCATCGAAATCTTCTCGTGCAGCCGATGATCATCTAGACTGAAGGGGCTCTCCGGGAGAAAGTATTTTCGAGAACCTAAAGTTAGATTTTAGTAAAAATCGTTTAACCCGAATAGAAGAGAGTTCAAAATCCCGGAGTAAAGATCGAGGAGTAAAAGATCCTAATACCACCCAATGGCGACGTGGGCCCATGGGCCGCACAGCCATGTTAGTAAAAGTTTTGCAATGTCTAGACTCGACTTCGGCCAAGGAGTGTGGAAGGGGGATTCCTACAGGCAGTCGGCTCTGATACCAACTTGTGACGCCCCCGATTCAATCGTACACTAATCATGCACGCAAACGTGTACGATCAAGATCAGGGACTCATGGGAAGATATCACAACACAACTCTAAAAACATAAATAAGTCATACAAGCATCATAATACAAGCCAGGGGCCTCGAGGGATCGAATACAAGTGCTCGATCATAGACGAGTCAGCGGAAGCAACAATATCTGAGTACATACATAAGTTAAATAAGTTGTCATAAGATGGCTAGCACAAACTGGGATACAGATCGAAAGAGGCGTAGGCCTCCTGCCTAGGATCCTCCTAACTACTCCTGGTCGTCGTCAGCAGCCTGCACGTAGTAGTAGGCACCTCCAGTGTAGTAGGAATCATCGTCGATGGTGGCGTCTGGCTCCAAGGATCCAGCATCTGGTTGCGACAACCAGGTAGAAGGGAAAAGGGGGAAAAGAGGGAGAAAAGCAACCGTGAGTACTCATCCAAAGTACTCGCAAGCAATGAGCTACACTACATATGCATGGGTATATGTGTAAAAAGGCAATATCGGTGGACTGAACTGCGGAATGCCAGAATAAGAGGGGGATAGCTAGTCCTATCGAAGACTACGCTTCTGGCAGCCTCCATCTTGCAGCATGTAGAAGAGAGTAGACTGAAGTCCTCCAAGTAGCATCGCATAGCATAATCCTACCCGGCGATCCTCTCCTCGTTGCCCTGTGGAAAAGTGATCACCGGGTTGTCTGTGGAACTTGTCTGGGTGTGTTTTATTAAGTATCCGGTTCTAGTTGTCATAAGGTCAAGGTACAACTCCGGGTCGTCCTTTTACCGAGGGACACGGCTATTTGAATAGATAAACTTCCCTGCAGGGGTGCATCACATAACCCAACACGCTCGATCCCATTTGGCCGGACACACTTTCTTGGGTCATGCCCGGCCTCGGAAGATCAACATGTCGCAGCCCCACCTAGGCACAACAGAGAGGTCAACACGCCGGTCTAAATCCTATGCGCGCAGGGGTCTTGGCCCATCGCCCATTGCACACCTGCACGTTGCGTACGCGGCCGGTGAGCAGACCTAGCAACCTCCATTACAAAGGAAGTCGCGTTACGTAGTCCAACCCGGCGCGCGCCGCTCAGTCGCTGACGTCACGAAGGCTTCGGCTGATACCACGACGTCGAGTGCCCATATCTTTCCCGCATAGTTGGTTAGTGCGTATAGGCCAGTGGCCAGACTTAGATCAAATACCAAGATCTCGTTAAGCGTGTTATTATGAAGCAATCGTGAACGCCGACCAGGACCAGGCCCACCTGTCTCCCAGGTGGTCTCAACCTGCCCTGTCGCTCCGCCACAAAGATCCACACAGAGGGCCGTCGGGACAAAGGTCCTTTCAGCCCCCAATCTGTGAATCACTCGCGGGTACTCTTTGAGCGGACCCGACTTTAGTCACCATCTGTAGTATGTATATATGTATAGTATATACCCGTGATCACCTCCCGAGTGATCATGGCCCAATAGTATAGCAAGGCAGACTGACAAGAATGTAGGGTTAATGATGATAAACTAGCATCCTATACTAAGCATTTAGGATTGCGGGTAAGGTATCAATGACTGTAGCAACAGTGACAGGCTATGCAAGAGAATAGGAGTAACCGAACAGTAACATGCTACACTACTCTAATGCAAGCAGTATAGAGAACAATAGGCGATATCTGGTGATCAAGGGGGGGCTTGCCTGGTTGCTCTTGCAATAAGGAGGGGTCGTCAACTCCGCAGTCAAACTGGGCAGCAGCAGCATCGGTCTCGTAGTCTACCTGAGAGAAGAGGGGGAAGAAACAATGAATACAATGCAAACGGATGCATATCGACGGTAGGTGTGCCCAATCGCGGTAGTAGGTGATACCGACGAAGGGGGAAAACATCCGGGAAAGTATTCCCGGTGTTTTATGTTTTCGAGCAGATGAACCGGAGGGGGAAAGTTGCGTGTTCGGTATGCTAGGGGTGTGTGGCGGATGAACAGGCTGCGTATCCGGATTCGTCTCGTCGTTCTGAGCAACTTTCATGTTGAAAATAATTTAATCCGAGTTACGGTTTAAAAGATATGATTTTCTAAAGATTTTATTAATTTCTGGGATTTAATTAACTATTTAATTTAATTCGAAAATGGAGTTATGACATCAGCATGATGTCATGCTGATGTCAGCAGTCAATAGAGTTGACTGGTCAACCTGACAGATGGGGCCATTGACTGGGCCAACAGCACAGTCAGCAGGCCAAGTCAGTAGTCAACAGTCCTGTTGACTTAGTCAAACTTACGCATGGGTCCCACTTGTCATAGTCACAGTTTAACTAAACCTAATTAACTAGTTAATTAGTCATTAGGTTATCTAATCAGAGTTAATCAGGTTAATTAGCAGATCTAATTAAGTTAATTAATGATCTAATTAATTAATTAATTAATATTTTTCTAATTCTTCTTTTTTTTAAACGTTCTGGGGGCGGCCCCACATGTCAAAGGCACGGAGGCCTCAGCGGGCATAGGGCGGTGCAGGTGCGGGTGTGAGCCCGACTGGGCACTGGGCAAGGCCAGCCACGGGGTGGGGCTCGGCGTTTGGCGCCGGCGAGGCACGGCCGACCGGAGTGGCGCAGGGCGGCGGAGCCGTGCAGCCGCGGGAGTGGCGGCGGGAGTAGGCACGGGCGGCTGGGTGCAGGTGGGTGCGGCTAGGGCGCGGAGGGAGTGGAGCAGGCGCAGGGGAGCAGAACTTCGGGCGTGGCCACGGGAGGTCGCGGGCGCGGCTAGCGGGTCCCCGGAGTGAGGCATGGCGCGGCCATGGCGCGCACGGGCCGCGTGGACACGCGGGCAGGGACAGAACACAGAGGCGCGGGACGAACTACAGGGGCGGCGGCAACTAGGCCGACGAGGTCGAAAGGGGGACAAGGGACGGCGCGTTCGGCGTAGAAGCTCACCGTGGGAGCGTGGGGTCTAGGCAGAGGGCTCGGGGAGGTTCGAGGAGGAGGATGGAGACGGCGCGACGCAGGGGATGCAGTCTGGCGGGGAAGGGCTCCGGCGACGGCGGAGCGGTCTCACGAGTTGAGGAGGCCCTCGAGCGGCAGCGGACGGGGCGCGGTCGTCGGGGTCGTCGCCCCGATCCAGATCGGATCGGGAGGGGGACGAGAGAGAGACGTGGGGGCGAGTGGGGAGTGGGATGGGGTTAGGGTTTGACCAGGGGGTCGGGGTGGCCTAGTAGGGCGCCGGGGTGGGCCGGCCCGGCTGGGACATGGCCCAGTTGGGCCGGGGGCTGCAGGTTCTTTTTTTGTTTGCTTTCCTTATCTTTTCATAATTTTATTTTTTGTTTCTTTTAATAATTAATTTAATTTAGTTTTTGTATAATTTAATTTGAACACCTAAATTAGTATTTGGGAATACAACACTGCCACATTAATTTGGACAGCTAAATAAAATAGTTTAATATTTTTATAATTTGAAAAAGGTATTAATTAAATATTTTGCTGCTGCTTTAATTACCTTAGTGCATCTAAACACTTTACAAAAATGTGGTTTCTGCATCTAAACTTTTGATGTTTGCTTTTAATTCAATTTGAATTTGAATCAGTTTTGAACTAACGCGAGATTATCAACAGTAATCGAGGTGACGTGGTATCATTAGCAGGGGAATACTATTGTCTAATTATCCGGGCGTCACATCCGGGAGAATAAAAAGCAAAGAGGTTGAGCCAACAATGAAAATGATTTGGAATCGATCTTGGAAAGGCATCTGACTGTTGGAATCCATTCTTACGTCACACTTTGAAAAGAATTAGAGTATAGCTCCGGGGAAATTAGAGGAGTCGGGTAAGATCCTGGGAAAAGACCTGTGGGTTAGGGCCCACTGAAGAGAAAACACCGTTGGAAAGGATTGTTGAACAGATAGATGATGCACCGGAACAATTGAAATATTTGAATGAGGTGACAACCTCGAATTAATTCGAACATAGCCGAATCTTCTGAGATGTCTTGAACACTCCGGAAGGATAAACTGGCGAGAGGCGAACGAGCATGGAAAAGACTTGAGCCGAGGAAAAGAATATAATTACTACCAAAAATTGGAATTGAATCCACCGGAAAAGAAAAGAGATGAAGAATGTCAAACGAGACGAGAATTCACCGGTTGAAATAATTGAGGGAAGACTGAAGAGGCTCCGTACGAATGAAATTGATGGTCAAAAGAGACTCAGGCTCCGGGAAGAAGAGGGTGGGAGGGCGGGAAAAACAAAGGCTTCACACGAGTAGGATGGATACTCGATTATGGACTCCGACTCTGAGAAGAAAAGGGGTGGGTGGGTGGGAAAAGAAGACAACTGAGGATTGAACTTGGCAAAGATGAAGAGGCTCGAGTCAACTTGACGAGAAATGCACCGGATAAAAAGAGCTGAGCACCAACAATCGGAAAACCAACTGCGTGATCCTAAAGAAAGTTTTGAAGGGGAAGAGAAGTAGTCCAAAACACCTACATCAAGATTCCTCACCAGAGCGACGATGGGGCAGAGGAATAAAAAGAATTCCTACTCTCCGATAAAACTAGACTCCGAAAACAGCTTTCTTCTAGACTCAACAACGGCCAAACTACACGATCAATCAAGGGGGCTCCTAGGGTCGGTCGAGGCTCTGATACCAACTTGTCACGCCCAATATGCGACCCTATCCAAAAGGAACTCGAAGGTCCCACCAAGGGTAGACCCGCATATTGAAACGCTTTTGCAAGGTGGATATCATTACATCAACATTACATAAATAGATGGGGATACATACATAAGGCATACAATGCCACACGAATACAACATCATCGTACATAAGATCAACATCCGGCTACGGATGAAACCCAAACAGAAGCTCAAACGACATCCACCCTGCTAGCCCAGCCTGCCGACCTGGAACCTATCCCCTGATCGAAGAAGAAGCAGAAGAAGAACTCCCAAACAAGCAAACATCGCTCTCATGTCATGATCATCGCATAACCTGCACCTGCAACTGGTGTTGTAGTAATCTGTGAGCCAGGAGGACTCAGCAATCCCATTGCCATGGGTATCAAGACTAGCAAAGCTTAATGGGAAAGGAAGGGGTAAAGTGGTGAGGTTGCAGCAGCGACTAAGCATATGTGGTGGCTAACATACGCAAATAAGAGCGAGAAGAGAAGCAAAGGAATGGTCGTGAAGCTAGCCATGATCAAGAGGTGATCCTGAACACCTACTTATATCAAACATAACCCAAAACCGTGTTCACTTCCAGGACTCCGCCGAGAAGAGACCATCACGGCTACACATGCGGTTGATGCGTTTTAGTTCGGATCTGGTGTCAAGTTATCTACAACCGGACATTAACAAATTCCCATCTGCCACATAACCGCGGGCACGGCTCTCGAAAGTTTATACCCTGCAGGGGTGTCCCAACTTAGCCCATGATAAGCTCTCGCGATCAATGAAGGATATTCCTTCTCCCAGGAAGGCCCGATCAGTCTCGGAATCCTGGTTTACAAGACATTTCGACAATGGTAAAACAAGACCAGCAAAGCCACCCGATGCGCTGACAATCCCGATAGGAGCTGCACATATCTCGTTCTCAGGGCAACACCGGATGAGACATCCTACGAGTAAAACCAAACCTCGAGTTTCCCCGAGGGGGCCCCTCGGTCTACTCGGTTCGGACCGACACTTAGACAAGCATTGGCCCGGGGGGGCTATAATAAAGTTGACTGTCGGTGTCAAAACCGGGGGATCTCGGGTAGGGGGTCCCGAACTGTGCGTCTAGGCGGATGGTAACAGGAGACAAGGGACACGATGTTTTTACCCAGGTTCGGGCCCTCTCGATGGAGGTAAAACCCTACTCCTGCTTGATTAATATTGATGATATGGGTAGTACAAGAGTGGATCTACCACGAGATCAAGGAGGCTAAACCCTAGAAGCTAGCCTATGGTATGCTTGTTGTTGTGATTGTTGTCCTACGGACTAAAACCCTCTGGTTTATATAGACACCGGAGAGGGCTAGGGTTACACAGAGTCGGTTACAATGGTAGGAGATCTACATATCCGTATTGCCAAGCCTGCCTTCCACGCCAAGGAAAGTCCCATCCGGACACAGGATGAAGTCTTCAATCTTGTATCTTCATAGTCTTGGAGTCCGGCCGACAATGATAGTCTGGCTATCCGGACACCCCCTAGTCCAGGACTCCCTGAGTAGTCCCTGAACCAGGCTTCAATGACGACGAGTCCGGTGCGCATATTATCTTCGGCATTGCAAGGCGGGTTCCTCCTCTGAATAATTCATAGAAGATTGTGAACACCAGGATAGTGTCCAGCTCTGTAAAATAAATTCCACATACCACCGTAGAGAGAATAATATTTACACAAGTTCAATCTGCTGACGTATTTCATGGCGTGACGTCACACCACTACGAAGCCGTTACTTGAATCGTTTTTATTATACCACCTCAGCGCGTTTAGAGAAGCGGTTTCCTTGGCACGTCTTGTCGAAGCAGAGATCGTGTTCCCCTTATTCTGGGATTCCCATCAATACGGATGTGGGTAACCCAACAGCGCCATTGATTGTAGCGCTTGGGAGATGCATAATCTTCGTCCGCCCATATATAAGGGGATAAGGATCCACCTCTTTTACCTACGCCTTCTTCCTCCTTTGCTTATCCATCTCCGTGCAATCGAGCTCCAGCGCCCAAGTCTGCACATCTCACCTCAACCTTCTCCAGCCATGTCCGGAGCGGGAGGCAAGTGGATGGCCTCCTCCGTTATGGAGGGGCACATCGAGAAGCTGCGCGTCGCCGGATACCTGTCCAGCGACATCGCGCACCGGCTGCCCGACGAGGGGCAGCTCATCCCCACCCCTAGGCCCCATGAGAGGGTCGTATTTCTTCCCCACTTCCTTCGCAGACTGGGCTTCCCACTTCACCCATTCGTCCGGGGGCTCATGTACTACTACAGCCTGGACTTCCACGATCTGGCGCCAAACTTCATCCTCAACATCTCGGCGTTTATCGTCGTGTGTGAGGCCTTCCTCTGCATCTAGCCCCACTTCGGCTTGTGGCTAAAGACCTTCAATGTCAAGCCGAAGGTGGTGAAGGGCAGCCAAGCGGAGTGTGGAGGCGCCATGGTGGGCAAAATGCCCAACGTCACTTGGCTTGAGGGTGCCTTTGTGGAATCCATCAAAGGGTGGCAATCGGGGTGGTTCTACATCACTGAGCCGCGTGACCCTAAATGGGCAGCGGCCCCCGAATTCAGATCTGGTATCCCCATGCAGCTCACCTCCTGGAAAGAGAAGGGCTTGCTATGGGGTAGTTCGGAGGAGCTAACCGGACTCCAGTCCTGTCTCCGGACCCTGGTGAACAAGACGCTTAAGCTTGTCAACGTGATCCAGGTCATGCTCGTCCGCCGGATTCTCCCCTGCCAGCAACGGGCCTTCAATTTGTGGGAGTTTGATCTGGCACAGCACCGGACCTTGAGCGGGCTCTTTGACACGACGTACGAAGCCGCCTGGAGGGTGCTATTCAAGGGCGGAGAAGCCCCCGCATCCACAACCGAAGATCGCGGGTTCAGCACACAGCGCCCGGCCGGCGAGGTAAGCTATGTTATCCTTTATGGGACACTCATTTCTTTCATAGTTTGACTCTATGTGGGATCTAAACTCCCGATGCCTTTAACAGGACTGGCAGAAGACGTCCGGATAGGTTAACTGTCCGGCTCCCTTCCAGAAGACCCAGTGGACACCCGTTTGACGGGGCTGCTGGTCCCGGCACTTTACGAGGTGCCGGAGAAGAAGGCCAAGAAGAAGGCCACGGGAACCCGAAGGAGTTCCCGGCGTTAGGTGGTATCGGACTCATCATTCGATGACTCCGAGGCGGACTCCTCCCCTGAGGATGAGGAGGAGAAGAAAGAAGCCTCTCCCCCAGCGGGGGGAGAGAAGAAGAGGAAGGCCACCCCAGCGAGGGAGGCCGAAGGGTCCAAGAAGGGAAGGACCCTTCCCCCGGACTGTTCCACCAACGTTGGCGACGGCAACGAGGAGTGGCCTTCAAGGGCCAAGCCCCTAGCAAGATCGTAAGTATCCGGACTCCTAGATAGTTTATAATTTTTCATTTTGCCACACAGTGTCCTTCTAATGCCGCATACAACCTGTAGTCCAGCCAAGGACGATCTTCCCGCTTCGTCCAGCGGGTCCTTAGACACGTCGGACATGGATTCCCTTCCGACTGCCTCAACTCCCCATGACGCTGATGACGCCGAGGTGGGATCGTGAGAAGGGACTCGCCAGGAGAAGGAGGCCCCGGAGGTGCCGCAAGGCAACCTCCCGGACTCTGCACCGGACTCCGCACCGGAACCTGTAGTGGTTCCGGAGTCCGGCGAGCGGTCCCTTCGTAAGAAGGGCAAGACTGTGACACCGGTGGCCTCTGTCCAACCAGAGGCGCCGGATAACTTGCTGGAGGCGCTCAACGGCGCTTCCATCGAAGAAGAACACCACACTATCATGAGTGCGGTGATTCAGAAGGTTCAGCTCGCCAAGAGCGGGTTGACCGAAGCCTGCAGCAGCCTTCTAACAGGCTTTGAGGTGAGAATTTTAAGATATGTAATATAATACTGCATAGATAGTAGCCCCTGATGCTCGGTTCGGTGTTCGGATAGAAAAGCCGGACTGAGGATCTAAAAAGATATACGCAGGAGTTCTAAAAAATATGTCAATATGGGATTGCAGGCTGCGCTGCTGACCTCTGCCGCACTGACTGCGGAGGTTGATGCTTTGAAGCAGAACCTCGAGCGGTCCGAGAGCGAGCTCGGCCGTGCCAAGAAGCAGCTCGAGGACAAGGAAGGTGAGTAACACCGTATTAAATTTGTACCTTACAGAGAAGGATTTGGTTGCAAGAGAAATAACAAGGATAACATGGGTACTACAGGGGCCACGAACGAGGTGGGGACCATGAAGGAGGCGGTGTCTGCGGCCGAATGCAATGCGGCCGCAGAGCGAGCCGAGCGGGAGAAGCAGGAGGCGCGGGTGGCAGAGGTGCAGCAAGAGCTCCAGGCTCTCATGGAAAAACATGAGAGTTTGGAGCGCGACTCAAAGACTCGAGAGTCCGAGCTTGCATCGGCTCTTGAGAGCGCCAAAGCCGCTAAGGCCGAAGCCCACAAGGCCCTCGAGGAGATCGAGGATTTGAAGAAAATAGCAGCGGGTAAGGCATTTTTCATGCAAAGCAAGCATGTGAATGTGAATTACCTATTACTTACCCGAATTCGGAGCTCTCCAGGAGCGTTCGCGGATCTGCCCCGCAGCGTGTCAGATGCTGCTGCTTTCTATCGGTTCGAGGAGGGGAGCTCGATGGAGAAGGTCTTCTGGTCTTAGTATGCTGAGGCCGGACATCCGGTGCCCCTTAGCGACCAGCTGAAGCAGCTGGTCGAGCTCCACAAGGTAGCCGAACAGGCCATGAAGGGCCTCATAGTTCGGCTGTGGCCCAAGGAGGCCATGCCTGGGAGCTACTTCGGCCTGGTGCGGCGGCTGGTGGATGCGTGTCCCTGGGTTGAGGTCGTCAAGCACTCCGCCTGCATTGAAGGTGCCCGTCGGGCCCTTGCCCGTGCAAAAGTGCACTGGGGCAGGATGGACGCTGAGAAGCTTCTAACGGACGCGCCGCCGGTGGGCAAGGAGTATCATACGCCCGAGATGTATTATAAGAGTGTCCTGAAGGGTGCTCGCATGATTGCGGGTGAGTGCTCCAAAGATGTAATATTTGAGTAGACTCACATTTTGTTATCCTGTGCGCTGAAAACTTTGTTCATATGCACTAAGCAACGCTTCTTAATTTAAAATATTACCTTCTGTGCGGCCGTTTATCAAATCTGAGAGATGGCAAGTCGTCGGCTTCAGCCCCCATGCCACTAGTGCTGGGGTGTTCGGGATAAACTTGAGCGCTCTTGTTCCCATGTTTGGGTCCATCTAGGGAGGCGCTCAACACAACGAACGAGGCAACTAGACTTATAATGCTTGAACACTCTCACTTAGCCATAGAATTCTATAATTTTAAATTTCGGCGAAGCCCCTAGTGTTCGGAAGGCCGAGTTCGGGGTGCTATCCATGCCTGGGCCGGACGAAGCCGGTTCCTCGCTCTAAGCGGCACAAGTCTTTAGGGACTCGAAAAAACCTCTCGAACAGTGACCAGCTCTCGCCTTATCATGACGGTCAGTTTTAGCTTTCTCCACTGAGGCGCTCGCCCAGCTCAACCGGGGCACAATCGCAGTGGTTCTCCCAGTGCTACCTTAGCCGATACAACGGAACGTAAGGTACCAAAACATGGGAGCCGGGCAAACCCAACTATTGACCCAAGACATGATTCGGAGCCGATGCATATAATGTCATAAGTTCGGGGTGCCGCACTTGTGAAAGTGTTCGGACTTATCACACAATAATGTGGGGAACTTAAGCCCCTGGTGTATTTAGCCGTACCGAAGTGTACGGATGCAACATGTCATAAATGAACATATATAAGAAAGAAATGCAATTATAAGCAAAAAGCGATGCATTGTTTATTCCAGAAATACTGCCATGAATGCAGAACGATACAAATAGTGCGGTAAGCAAGGGATTGGACTATTAAACATGTCCCCCTCCAGGGGTAGGCTGCGGAATGGTGTATTAAATAGATTTAATGCTCGTAATGGAGACCACCTGAGTGTTCGTCGTAGCCTTTCTCCTTCCCAGGCTGTTGCATCGTGAGTTCGGCAGGTCTACTGCCGGATAGGGCCTCTGGTGAACGGAGTCCTGTGGGTAAGAAAAAAGAAAAAAGAAAAAGAGTGACACACTTGGGAGCCCCTGGTGTGGTTGAGCCGCACTCTGGGCCTGTCGTGGTCGTGCCCCTCCCCCTATGTCCATGGTATCTCCAGAGCATAATGATGTACGCGAAGGACTAGTCTTGCCATTATGCAAGGGCTGGGGTTGGGGCCGCACTGCTACGCGTGCTCGGAACGTGCCAGGTGGTCTTGTTGTAGGTTACTCCGGGCACATTTGGCCGTGTCCGGTCGCTTAACGGCCGGACTCGAAAATTGCCTTAAGAGGCTGCTTTGTACTTCTGCCGCGATAGCCGCTATGTGTTCCTCCATTCGGAGGGAGCGTTCAGTGTTTCCGTTGACCGTGATGACTCCTCGAGGGCCTGGCATCTTGAGCTTGAGGTATGCGTAGTGCGGCACTGCGTTGAACTCTGCAAACGCGGTTCGTCCGAGCAAAGCATGATAGCCGCTGCGGAATGGGACTATATCAAAGATTAAGTCCTTGCTTCGGAAGTTATCCGGGGATCCGAAGACCACTTCTAGTGTAACCGAGCCTGTACAATTGGCCTCTACACCTGGTATGACGCCTTTGAAGGTCGTCTTTGTGGGTTTAATCCTTGAGGGGTCTATGCCCATCTTTCGCACTATATCCTGATAAAGCAGGTTCAGGCTGCTGCCGCCGTCCATCAGGACTCTAGTGAGGTGAAATCCATCGACGATTGGGTCTAAAACCAATGCGGCGAATCCGCCATGGCGGATACTGGTGGGGTGGTCCCTTCGATCAAAAGTGATCGGGCAGGAGGACCATGGGTTGAACTTTGGGGCGACTGGCTCCATCGCGTATACGTCCATGAGTGCACGCTTCCGCTCCCTCTTGGGTATGTGAGTTGCGTATATCATGTTCACCGTCCGCACTTGTGGGGGGAAACCTTTCTGTCCTCTATTGTTCGGCGGCGGGTCTCTTCCTCGTCATCGCTATGCAGCCCTTTGTCATTGTTTTCGACAATTAACTTGTCTGCCTGCTTAAATACCCAACAATCCCAGTTGGTGTGATTAGCTAGCTTTTCGGGGGTGCCATCTATCTGGCAAGAGCGGTCGAGTATTTGGTCCAAATTGGACGGGCCTGGAGTAGTTCATTTGAATGGCTTTTTCCGCTGACCGGGTTTAGAGCCTCTGAATCCTATGTTGACTGCCGTATCCTCAGTGTTATTGCCGTTAATGCGGCGTTTGTTTTTGTTTCGACGCGACCTACCATTGCGGTCCTTGGTATCCGGACTGCTAGAATTTTTGCTGAGGTTGTTACTGCGGGCTAGCTAGCTGTCCTCTCCCGCGCAGAAGCGGGTCATGAGTGATTTGAGGGCTGCCATGGATTTCGGCTTTTCCTATCCTAGGTGCCAGGCCAGCCACTCGTCGCGGATGTTATGTTTGAAGGCTGCGAGGGCCTCTGCATCCGGACAGTCGACGATTTGATTTTTCTTTGTTAAGAACCGTGTCCAGAACTGTCTGGCCGATTCGTCTGGCTGCTGAATTATGTGTCTTAGGTCATCGGCGTCTGGTGGTCGCACATATGTGCCCTGGAAGTTGTCAAGGAATGCGGCTTCCAGGTCTTCCCACCATCCAATTGATTCTGCTGGCAAGCTGTTAAGCCAATGCCGAGCTGGTCCTTTAAGCTTGAGTGGGAGATATTTGATGGCGTGAAGATCGTCACTGCGGGCCATGTGGATATGAAGGAGATAGTCTTCGATCCAAACCGCGGGGTCTGTTGTGCCATCGTAGGATTCAATGTTCACGGGTTTAAACCCTTCGGGGATTTGATGCTCCATTACTTCATCTGTGAAGCATAGTGGGTGTGCGGCGCCTCTATATTGGGCTATATCACGACGTAGCTCAAACGAGCTTTGTCTACTGTGTTCGGCCCGGCCGGACTTGCTGTGTCTGGCACGACGGTTGTCGTCGCGTGCCGTAGGGCGCCCATGCGATCCGTAGATCGATCTTGATTGTCTTGCCTTATCCTCCAATGTATCTCACAAGTCCGGAGCGTTCCCTTGTGGTCTTGTGCTTTTCGAGCGATGCCGGGGTACGGTTCTGATGGAGGGCCTAAAGGCCTCTCTGTCGCGGCCACGAGGTGGTCGGTCAGCCGTATTGTGCTCTGATGATGCAGGTTTATATGCCTCCTCCTCTAATCGGGGGAGCAACTTGCGTTTGGGGTAGCTTCTGGAGGGGCGTTCGAGTTCATGCTCTTCGACCGCAAGGACTTCAGTCCATCTGTCGGCTAGTAGGTCTTGATCAGCTCTAAGCTATTGCTGCTTTTTCTTTAGGCTGTTCGCCGTGGCCGTAAGCCAGCGTTTGAAACGCTCTTGTTCGACGGGATCCTCGGGCACGACGAATTCGTTGTCGTCGAGGCTTGCCTCGTCTCCGGAGGGAGGCATGTAATTATCATCCTCTACCTCTTCGTCTACCGCTCTCTCATGAGGGCTGGCTTCTCCGTCCTCCTGTGTTGAATCTTGCTGGAGGGGGTTGTCTTTGGCACTATCTGGGGTGTTATTATCCCCGGTGCCAGAATGTCCATTCTTGCTGTGGCGGGATTTAGAGCGGTGCCGCTGACGCTGGCGCTTGGGCTGTTTCTTGGAGGAACCTGCCTCCGCTGCTTCTTCGCCATTCCCATCCTTTGGGATGTCCACCATGTATATGTCGTATGACGAGGTGGTCTTCTAGTGCCCCGTAGGCGCTGGTTCTTGGTCGTCTCCGGCATCTTCGTCCATATCGTCGATGTCTTCGGAGTCGTAGTCTAGCATGTCGGTTAGATCGTCGACAGTGGCTACAAAGTGGCTGGTGGGTGGGCTTTGAATTTCTTCGTCGTCCGCATCCCAACCCTCCTGACCGCAATTCGGCCAGGGCTCTCCTGATAGCGAGAGATACCTTAGCGAATTCAGAATGTCGCCAAAAGGTGAGTGTTGAAAGATGTCCGTGGCGGTGAACTCCATGATCGGCGCCCAATTGGATTCGATTGGAGGGGGCGCAGGAGGTTCGGAGTCCGGCGAGGAGTCCAGCACCTCGGAGTCACGAGCGTCGCAAGGGACAAGGTCAGTATTCGGCTCCATCGCCGTAGAGGTTGCAGCCCCTGAGGCGGTGTCTAGCCACCCATCCTCGATCTGCGTGGTCGGCTCCTAATTAAGGATCAGAGCGGACTCATGTGCGGCTTCCAGGCCACTGTCCAGCAGCAGAGCTAAATCATGCCCATCAAGACAGTGCGGCGCGCTCGGCTGTGGCTCGAATCCATCGAAGATCAAGTCTCCGCGGATGTCAGCCGTGAAGTTTAAGCTTCCAAATCTGACCTGATGGCCAGTGGCGTAGCTTTCGATCTGCTCCAGATGGCCAAGCAAATTGGCCCGCAGTGCAAAGCCGTCGAACACGAAGATCTGTCCGGGAAGAAAAGTCTCACCCTGGACTGCGTCGTTGTTGATGATCGAAGGAGCCATCAAGCCTATTGGTGACGACACAGAGGAACTCTCAATGAAAGCACCAATGTCGGTGTCAAAACCGGCGGATCTCGGGTAGGGGGTCCCGAACTGTGCGTCTAGGCGGATGGTGATAGGAGACAAGGGACACGATGTTTTTACCCAGGTTTGGGCCCTCTCGATGGAGGTAAAACCCTACTCCTGCTTGATTAATATTGATGATATGGGTAGTACAAGAGTGGATCTACCACGAGATCAAGGAGGCTAAACCCTAGAAGCTAGCCTATGGTATGATTGTTGTTGTGATTGTTGTCCTACGGACTAAAACCCTCCGGTTTATATAGACAATGGAGAGGGCTAGGGTTACACAGAGTCGGTTACAATGGTAGGAGATCTACATATCCGTATTGCCAAGCATGCCTTCCACGCCAAGGAAAGTCCCATCCGGACATGGGACAAAGTCTTCAATCTAGTCTCTTCATAGTCTTGGAGTCCGGCCGATGATGATAGTCTGGCTATCCGGACACCCGCTAGTCCAGGACTCCCTCAATGACCCTTGGGTTAATTACTCCCAAGGGAAGAGTAGGTGGTGGTGAGGCAAATGCTAAAACCAAGGTTGGGCCTTGCTGGAGGAGTTTTATTCAAAGTGAACTGTCAAGGGGGTCCCACAAATCACCTGACCGCGTAAGGAACGCAAAATCCGGGAACATAACACCGGTATGACGGAAACTAGGGCGGCAAGAGTGGAACAAAACACCAGGCATAAGGCCGAGCCTTCCACCCTTTACCATATATATAGATGCATTAATTAAATAAGAGATATTGTGATATCCCAACAAAACCCTGTCCACCATGGAGCAATCTTCAACTTCACCTGCAACTACAATGCTATAAAAGGGGCTGAGCAAAGCGGTAACATAGACAAGCAATGGTTTGCTAGGAAGGGTGCAAAAGGTTAGAGGCTGACATGGCAAATTGGGAGGCTTGCAGGGCAAATGATAGGTAGTGCAGCAAAGCGATAGAACGAAGCAACTAGCATAGCAATGATAGTAGTGAGATCCAGGGTAGAGGTCATCTTGCCTGAAATTCTGCTAGGAATAAGAACGAGTCCATGAAGAAGATGAAGCCACGAAGACGAACCAAGCGTAGACGAACGAATCCTCACGATCGCAACGAAACGGGAACTATCGAGAAGAAGCATGGCATATAGACAAGACATGATGCACAACAAGCATGATGCATGACAAAGCTAGATGAGGCTACTCATGGCAAGAGATGATGCAAACAAGAACAACACATCAAGGCAAGTTTAAATGAGGCCGGAAACATCATATAACAATTCCGGTAAGTCCTCATATGCAAATTTCGAAATTGGTCCAGAACTGAATAAACCTTATGTTCAATTAGTTAAACAGCAAGTTAAGATGCACCAAGATGATCTACACGAAATTCTAGTCAAGTTACATATAAAGTTCATTTAGTTCGGAGCTACGGCCTAGAAGATATGAGCAAAACAAGTTAAGCATGGCATTGATGCAAAATGCATACAAACGTCAAGCAAACACCTCAAAACAAGGATGCAACATGGTAATATGAAGCTACATGCAAAATCAATCAAGTTTCGTATAGAGCACACTCAAAACGGAGCAACGGTTCAACACATACACGCTATACAAGTTATAGCAACAATCTGTCCATAACAGCAACTAGGCATCTTGCAAGAATCAAAACAATATGCTACAGCACCCTAACATGATAACCAAAGACATGGACATGATGTTCAGGTAAAGCATGACAAAAGATGAACACTGAGCTAACTCTAGAAATCACTAGATCATGCTCAAAAGGACATGTCAATATTGCAAATAATAACAGTTTCAGGCTTAGCAGAATTAACATCAGGTTGCAATGTTTAGAGCTATCAAACAAGATGTTACAAGAACTTAACATGGCAAACAAAGGCATGGCATGATACTACTAAATGCATAGAACAAAAGTCCCTTACTTACCATGAGCCAAAAAGGCACAGAAAATATGATGGCACCCATGTAAACATGGCAAAAGATATGACAGATTCATACATGGCAGAAACAGCAACAATTAGGCATGTTGGTGAGCTTGAACCACTCACCACAGAGCAATACATGGCATTATAAGGTGACCAACAGTAAGAAGACATGTTTATGAAGCTAAGCATGGCAAAAGCAGGTTCATAGGGTGCATGGATCACTAGCAAAACACATGGCAAGACTGAACTTCATGTTAACAGGCTAACAGCAACATTATTTAGCAAGTTTGGAGCAAGATTACAACATGTTACAGCAGGCTATAAATGAATGGATAGAGAATGACATGTAACAAAACATCCTTAGTGAACATCTCCAGATTATGCATGGAATGACTTGTAGCAGCAGGTTTATATGGCATCACAAAATAACAGAATCAGCCTAGGAAAACAGCAACAGCAAGTACCCTACTTAACAAGCTTGATGCACTCACTACACAACTCACAAAAATACATGGATGGCACCACTGTAAAGATGGCATGACATAGATCAAAACACATGTAGACATCAACCTCATAGGATGCGCACATCAATCATGGCAAAAATGACAAATCACCAAGTTATAACAGTTTCAGCAGAATAACATCATATAGCACTCTTGCAACGATGATTCAGGCATCAAGATGGACTCAAAGGAACATGGTGCAATGGAATGCAATGAAGTACTCATCGAGGCGAACAATTTGAGGGGAGGTGCTCACGTTGGGCTTGGCCCAGGAGAGGGGAGGACGAGGTGGGCCGAGGCGATGGGCTGGACCGCGGGGGAGGCCCACGTGGCCTGCGACGCTGGTCGTGCCCCTCCTCGTGCAAGCACGAGAGAAGGCAGGGGCGGCGGTGCCCGGCGATGTGGCGGCAACGGCGAGCCTGGAGGTCGAGGGGTGCTGGGGACGACCGGATCCGGTCGCTCCGGACCCGTTCCGGCCGGATCCGGCGGCAGCTCGCGACGGGGCGGCGGCGGTGGCTCCTGCGAGGAAGAGAGAGAGAGAGGGGGAAAACGGGTGAGGGAGAGAGAGAGAGGAGAAGGCAGGACGGGGCGGCGCGGGCTCACCGGCGCCAAGCGCGAAGACGGCGGCGGGAGGCACGGGGCAGGCAGGCGGCGAGGCGCGACCAGGAGCGGGTGGCGACGCGCAGGTCGGCGGCGCTCGGGCGCGGGCCGGGGAGGGCTGGATCTAGGACCGCGGCGGGCCTGTGGTGGCGGGGATGGCCAGGGCGACGTGGCGGCAGGATATTGGCTGCGGGCGGCGGCGCGGGCTTCGTCCGGTCTGGGGCGGACATGTCCGGTGGCTGAGAGGGAGAGAGGTAGGGTTAGGGTAGGATTCATCCGCGAAAATCTGGGGGGGGGGATCACATATATATAGGTAGAGGGAGCTAGGAGTTTCCAAATGGGGAGCGGTTTTCGCCCACACGATCATGATCGAACGACCGAGAGCATGGAGGGGGTTTGGATGGGTTTTGCACCACTTTGGAAGGGTGTTGGGCTGCAAAGAGAAGGGGGCCTTTGCGGTTACCCGGTTAACCGTTGGAGTATCGAACGACCTCCAAATGGCACGAAACTTGACAGGCGGTCTATCGGTGCTATACCAAGGCCGCTTGGCAAACCTCGGTCCATTCCGAGAATGTTTAACACCCGCTCACAACGAGAGACAAAAGGGGGACGCCGGAGGACATGGGGGTGTCGGATTGCAAAACGGACAACGGGGAAAAAGCTCGGATGCGTGAGACAAACATGTATGAAAAATGAGATGCACATGATGACATGATAAAATGCAACACGCAAGAAAATGACAAGGCAACTACGGCGAATAACTGGCGGACACCTGGCGCAATGAATCCGGGGCGTTACATGCACAATCAAGTATGATGCATATCCGGTTTAATGAGGCATGGCATGGCAATTCGCAACAAACAATACTACAAATTAAGTGGAGCTCAATATGCAACGAGTTGCATATCGACGAAACACCACATTCTTTTATTTAGTTCTCTCCCGTTTATGTACCCAACAATATTAAATGTTGTTAAACATGGCAAGAGGTGAGGCATAAGTAAACTAACTATTTAGGCAAGTTTAAAACGTCGGAACAACAAACAACATTTCCGGAAAATCCTCATATGCAATTTATGAATTTGCTACTGTTCTGCCCTAAACCATATTTTTAATGTTGTTAAACAATAAAACAAAGTGCACCATGTTAATCTAGGCATTTTTCCACCCCATTTACTTATAAATTTTATTTAAAACCGAGCTACGGTTATTTAGTTATGAAATAAATCATTTTAGCCTGGCATTTGAGCAAATTTAAACAAATAGAATTTTAAACATTTTTAACATGGATGAAAATAGCATATTATGAAAGTGCATGAAAAACTGAGCAAGTTACATATATGACATGTTTAAATCCAATGCACGGTTATTTAGTTGTGAGTAATTTAAAATCATGGCATTTTCTGTAATTATTAATGCACTGGTTTAAATCGCAAAATCGTCCAGGGATAAAAACATGAGATGGGCAAAATCTGGCTGGCCCGACAGGAGTACTGGGTGCGGCTTAGAGATGGGCTGCAGCTCGCCTAGCTGGGTTGGCCCAGGTCCGTGGAGAGGCCAAGGCATGCCGGCTTACAGGAGCTGGGCCACGGCGCAGGACTTGGCGAGATCACGGTCAACGCGAGGCGAGGCGAGCGAGCTGCTGCTCGTTAATGAAGAACAGAGGCGGCAGCATCAGGTTCATGGCGACGGACGGCGGGAACGGCTGCCGGCGACGTGGGGCTTGGGCGCGACGCCGGAGAGGAGGCAGGCTGCGGACGAGGAGACGTGGGAGGCGGGTCCCACGGGCTGACGACGTCACGGACGCGAGCGGAGGAGCTCGTTGCCCGCGGCCATGGCTGCTCTCCTATGCAACAAAACGACGACAGGACGGGGAAAATCAGTAGCAACGCGAGGGGAAGAAAAGGTAGGCAGACACACTAGTGGAGGTCACCCACGGCTCCGGTCAGCTCGAGGATCTTTGGCGATGGAGAGGGCGTTCCATGATGGAGCTTCGTTCGGTTCCCAGGGAGTAAAAGAGAGAGAGAGATGTGAGACGAGCGGGAGAAGGAGAGGGAAAAGGGGACGACGGAGGGTAGCAGAGGGGTGGCCTGGTGGTTCAGGTCGTGGTCGTCGGAGGGCGCGTTGGTACGGGAGGAGCGGAGAGCAAGAGGGAGCAAGAGGTTCACGGGGCCTCTGCTTGCGGGAGGCTGGGAGCGAGGCTGCGGGCGTGAACGACGCCGGGGATGGGGATGACGCGGGCATAGCGATAGATGGCCGGATCCACGGGCGCGTCCAGAGTCGGTGAGGGAGGTGGAGGGATTGGTTTCGCCGGCGCGAAAATTGTGGGAGGTGGTCGGAGGCTGCGGTGGCGGCTGTTGTTGGTGGTTGGATCGGGAGGGGATCGAGAGGTGGAGGCTCGGGCGCTGGTTGGAGGGAGATGGATCTGGGAGGATCCCAAGGAGAGAGTGGCGGCGGCAGGTGAGGGATTGGATGGATGGGACTTCCTAGACTAGGGTTTGACTGCTTATATAGGTAGGGGCGGATTTTGGACCCTCCGTTTAAATCGGACGTTCAAGAATAGAAGGTTAGGGGAGTCCAATGGAGAAACACAGATATTTTATAGATGTTTGGGGATGATTCAGACCCAACGGTCACGACCGACCAGTTCGGGTTCGGGGCAGTTTCGGACGCGTGCAAAGGGGTTAATGGCTGTGCAGAGAGGGTGGGCATTTAGACGAGAGGGGAAAAAAGACAATTGGGTCGATGAAAGGCCACGGGGACAAGGAGGGGTTTTGTTGGTCTCAGAGAAAGAGAGAAGAGAGGGGTTCAATTGGTCTGAGAGAAGGTCAACAAGGACAAGCGGTCTGACAACAGGTCAATGAAGACAAAGAGAGAAGCGGTAACTACGAACGGCTACGAGGTTTTATGAAAACATGTGGATGATGCTATGAGATGAAATGCATGGCATGAACAAAATGCAAAACAAACGACAAAAACCCAACCATGAAGGAAATATCATATCGCATCTCCGGAAAAGGCAAGAGTTGGAGTTACTAATATGGAAAGTTGTATCCGGGGCGTTACAACACTCCACCACTATGAGAGGATCTCGTCCCGAGATCTAGGATGGCACCGGAGGGAAAAGGAAGAGGAAGATAAGAGGTAAACTAAGTTGCTTCTTTGACGAATGAGTGAAACCACGAACCTTGAGAGGTTGAGCAATTTAAAAGAAAGAGTACAATAGAGATGAACGAGATTGCAAACAATCCGGTAGAAAGAGGAACAAGGAGTATTACGAGAACTTGAAGGTTGAAAGACATGGAAATAAGAGCTTCACGAACGAAAAGAATATGACCACCTCGGTATAATGAGATAGCCAAGGAACAAGAATGATGGAATTTGGACAGCACTCCGGTAGAAAAGAGAAGAAAACTTGATGAGATGAAAAGACATTGAAGAGATGATACAACACTCTGGTTAAATGGATAAGCAGGAAAAGAACACGATCCTCACAAAACGAGGTGATGGGTGAAGGGCACAACATCACAATACCTCCGTAACGAAAGAATAGAAGTTAGATCATTGGGATAAAGGGACGGAGAAGAAAATGACAACTTTTGCCACAAGTGAACTTCGAAAGCATCCTTGCAAAGAAGAATCGAACGGAGTTGTTGGAAAATCAACAACGAGAAGCACAAGCTTGTTGTGGGCTTATGGGAAACATCTCAAGACTATGAGGTGACAACCGGCCACTAATGGAAACCATTGATTTGATTGAGAGCACCAAAGAGATGAAAAACTTCTTCACCGAAAGGATACGAGAAAACTCGGATAATTGATAGCACCTTAATTAGCAATATTCCTTAGGGAAGGCTTTAGGTGAAATCTTTACCAAGATAACTCCAATGGAGGGATTAATGGATTTAGAATACCTCATTGTTGACAACATGTGACTCATGAAGCATGAATGGAAATTGTCAAGAATGATATAACACCATCTCAAAAGATAAGGTAGAAAGAATTGCATTTCAGAATGCAAAAAGAAGAATACTTGAACTCCTTAGAAAAAAACATGTGTTGGGCACCATGTTTATTTTAGAGTATAGCTTGGCGGGTCATAACTTCAAGAGAAATCTTGAAGAACAATTGAAGAATGAAAAGGATCCTTGACGAAACCACCATGTTGAGCCTTCGTGAGAACTCCGGTAATAAAAGGATGATAAAAAGAAAGAGAAGTTGAAAAACACAAGGTGAACCCTTGCAATGATTTAGATGGAGCTTCGCGACGAGATAATTGAGAGAGCTTGGAACTCCGAAAAGAAAAGATGGAGCATCGCGAACCGAGAAATGTGACATGATGAACAACAATGGAAAGAAGAAACTAGATCACTTGGACGAAACAATAATAAGAATTATGTTATGTGTATCCTTCACCAATTTAAATTGATGACAAGTAACAGATTTGGCATACTACTTATTCTTCTCGAGGGATTGAAAAGAGATATAGCGCCAACTTGAAGAAGTTATTGATGGAACCACCGGTGGGATTTGGAAACAACAAATAAATTAATTTATACGAGAACAACGGAAGAGGAATGTTAAACGAACCACCGTAAGAATTGAAAATGAAAGTAGCAAAGGCACAATTCACCGGGAAGAATTGGAAAACGAATGAAGATACTTGAGGGGATTTAGATGCATGAGAATGAAGAGGTCATGAACTGATTAGATGATATTTGAACGATGCACTAGAAGAATTTGAGAACGAGAGTTGAAAGCTGAGAATGAAGAATTATGACATGATGGCCTTTGGAGGAAATAAATGGAAACAACTCATGAAATGCTCCGAATGGGTGAAAAGAATTCTCACAATCAAAAACAAGTACGAGAGGATGGCATCAAGCTTGAACTACGCATCTTTGGAAGAACGGGTAAGGATTTAAAAGGAACTCTTCTTTGGTCTTCAAAATCCGAGAATGACAAGGAGAAACACCACCATGAATTGTTGAGACACTCTGGGATGAAGAAGAATAGAAATGATGAACCAACGATGAAAATATTTTGAAAGGGATCTTGGAGAAGGAATATGACTGATGAAAATTCATTCTTACGTCAAACTTGGAAATGAATTTGTGAATGGCTCCTGGTAATTAGAAGAGTCAGGTAAGATCCTGGGAAAAGACCTGTGGGATAGGGCCCACTCGAAAGAAATATCGTTGAAGGATTGCTTGAAATAAAGATTGCATCGGTAGAATTAAATGGCTTGAATGAGATAACAACCTCAAGATAACTTGAACGGATCTGGAATGAAAGGACGAGCCTTCTGAGATATCTTCAACACTCCAGAACAAATGAATAGCGCGAAGTGAATGATTAAGAGGTGCATCGGCAAGAGAAAGCATTAGAAACGAGGAAAGGAATATGATGAATATCGAAAGCTTGAATTGGATCCACCGAAGAAGAAACAACAATGAAGGATGATGAACTTGAAACTGTTGAGCATCTTCATGGGAAATCACCGGATAAGAACATTGAAAGAAAAGAATGAAGAGACTTCCCACAAATAAAAGGATACATGATTAAGAAATATGAGTCCTTGAAGAAAAAGGGTGGGAGGGCGGGAAAACAAAGACAACTTGGGACGGATGAAACAAACACCATTGAGAAAACTTAGAATTTGATCTCGCGGTTGAAATGATCGGATCCACTTGATGAGAAGCACGCCGGTTGGAAAAGAAATAACATGACACTCTCGATGATCAAAAAGGATTAGTACTCCCATAGAAATATGAGAACACCGCTTGAAAGGTATGGAATCAACACTTGACATTGAAGCAACTCAAATACCACAACTCAAAACAAAACAAAGGATTGGCTTGCAGAAATAAGCCGGAAAAATACATATGATAGAGATTTACCCAATCCCATATCATTCATCTGTCGGAAAGATATTCTAGGAGCTACTTGAATTCCCACCAATAAAACTCCCGAAACTTTCTGGTTATGCAATCTGGTGTTGCGGATACAGGGGGAGCAATATATATCTCACCCAAAACTAACAATCCCTACATCCAGCTGTATCCATCCGTCAACACATAACCAAGAAACCTTTGGAAATCGTGTACCTCAACCTTCGAAAAGCATCCGTTATATGAGTTATGGAAGTACTCCCGAACTCCCCAGTACTGGGTGGCGTCGAGGTTATCTCACCAACAACTGCATAAAAGAGATTTTTGATGTCGCCAAAACTCAGGTATTCCAGAACTGCAACGATAAAATTGTGACGACAACACCTCGGAGCTCAACTCCCCGGGACACTGCCACAACCCCTAAATGTCAGGAGGCACCAAGAACAATGTTCTCGTCACAAGAATATCGGAACGATCCCAAGATACCCACGTGATCCTAAAAAAAATTAGTGAAATTTGAGGAGAGGAAAGACAAAACATCTACATCAGGAGTCCTCACCAAAGCGACGAAGGGGGCTGAGGAGTAAAAAGAATCCTACTCTCTGATATATATAATCCTAAGACTCAAAATAGTTTTCTTCAAGACTCAACAATGGCCAATAAACAAGGGGGCTCCTATGGTCGGTCGAGGCTCTGATACCAACTTGTCACGCCCAATATGCGATACTATCCTAAAGAGACTCAAAGGTCCCACCAAGGATAGAACCGCATATTGAAACGCTTTTGCAAGGTGGATATCATTACATCAACATTACATAATAGATGGGGATACATACAAAAGGCATACAAAGCCACACGAATACAACATCATCTTACATAAGAGCACCATCCGACTACAAATGAAACACAAACAGAAACTCAAACAACATCCACCTTGCTAGCCCAGGTTGCCGACCTGGAACCTATCCCATGATCGAAGAAGAAGCAGAAGAAGAACTCCAAAACAAGCAAACATCGCTCTCGCATCATGATCATCGCATAACCTGTACCTGCAACTGTTGTTGTAGTAATCTGTGAGCCACGAGGACTCAGCAATCCCATTACCATGGGTATCAAGACTAGCAAAGCTTAATGGAAAAGGAAGGGGTAAAGTGGTGAGGTTGCAGCAGCGACTAAGCAAAGTATGGTGGCTAACATACGCAAATGAGAGCGAGAAGAGAAGCAACGGAACGGTCGAGAAGCTAGAAGTGATCAAGAAGTGATCAAGAAGTGATCCCGAACTCCTACTTACGTCAAACATAACCCAAAGACCGTGTTCACTTCCCGTACTCCGCCGAAAAGAGACCATCACGGCTACACACGTGGTTGATGCGTTTTAATTCGAATTTGGTGTCAAGTCATCTACAACCGTACATTAACAAATTCCCATCTGCCACATAACCGCGGGCACGGCTCTCGAAAGTTTATACCCTGCAGGGGTGTCCCAACTTAGCCCATCACAAGCTCTCACGGTTAACAAAGGATATTCCTTCTCCCAGGAAGACCCAATCAGTCTCGGAATCCCGGTTTACAAGACATTTCAACAATGGTAAAACAAGACCAGCAAAGCCGCCCGATGTGCCGACAATCCCGATAGGAGCTGCACATATCTCGTTCTCAGGGCAACACCGGATGAGACATCCTACGAGTAAACCAGACCTCGAGTTTCCCTGAGGGGGGCCCACAGTCTACTCGGTTCGGACCAGCACTTAGACCAGCACTGGCCCGGGGGGCTAAAATAAAGATGACCCTCGGGTTGGCCGACCAAGGGGAAGGGTATAGGTGGTGGTGAGGCAAATGGTAAAACCAAGGTTGGACCTTGCTAGAGGAGTTTTATTCAAAGCGAACTGTCAAGGGGGTCCCATGAATCACCCAACCGCGTAAGGAACGCATAATCCGGGAACATAACACCGGTATGACAGAAACTAGGGCGGCAAGAGTGGAACAAAACACCAGGCATAAGGCCGAGCCTTCCACCCTTTACCAAGTATATAGATGCATTAATTTAAATAAGAGATATTTTGATATCCCAACATAATCCTGTCCACCATGGAGCAATCTTCAACTTCACCTGCAACTAGCAATACTATAAGAGGGGCTGAGCAAAAGCTGTAACATAGCCAAACAACGGTTTGCTAGGAAGGGTGAAAAGGTTAGGGGCTGACATGGCAATTTGGAGGCTTGACGAACAAGTGATAGGTATCGCAGCATGGCGACAAAACGAAGCAACTAGCATAGCAATGATAGTAGTGAGATCCGGGGTGACGGTCATCTTGCTTGAAATCCCGCTAGGAAGAAGAACGAGTCCATGAAGAAGACGAACGGGGGTAGTCGAACGAATCCTCACAACCGCAACATTACCGAAACTAAGAAGCAACACCGGAAAGAAACAAACAACATGGTAAACAACCATCACATAAGCATGGCATGATGCACAATCAAGTATGATGCATGTCCGGTTTAATGAGCCATGGCATGGCAATTCGCAACAAACAATACTTCAAATTAAGTGGAGCTCAATATGCAACGAGTTGCATATCGATGAAACACCACATTCTTTTATTTAGTTCTCTCCCGTTTATGTACCCAACAATATTAAATGTTGTTAAACATGGCAAGAGGTGAGGCATAAGTAAACTAACTATTTGGGCAAGTTTAAAAGGCCGGAACAACAAACAACATTTCCAGAAAATCCTCATATGCAATATATGAATTTGCTACTTTTCTGCCCTAAACCATATTTTAATGTTGTTAATTAAAAAAACAAAGTGCACCATGTTAATCTAGGCATTTTTCCACCCCATTTGCAAATAAATTTTATTTAAAACTGAGCTACGGTTATTTAGTTATGAAATCAATCATTTTAGCATGGCATTTGAGCAAATTTAAACAAACAGCATTTTAAACATTTTTAACATGGATGAAAATAGCATATTGTGAACGTGCATGAAAAACTGAGCAAGTTACATATATGACATGTTTAAATCCGATGCACGGTTATATAGTTGTGAGTAATTTAAAATCATGGCATTTTCTGTAATTATTAACGCACTGGTTTAAATCGCAAAATCGTCCAGGGAAAAAAACATTAGATGGGCCAAATCTGGCTGGCCCGACAGAAGTACTGGGTGCGGCATAGAGATGGGCTGCAGCTCACCTAGCTGGGTTGGCCCAGGTCGGTGGAGAGGCCAAGGCAGGCCGGCTTACAGGAGCTGGGCCACGGCGCAAGACTTGGCGAGATTGCAGTCAATGCGAGGCGAGGCGAGCGAGCTGCTGCTCTTTAATGAAGAACAGAGGCGGCAGCATCAGGTTCATGGCGACGGACGGTGGGAACGGCTGCCGGCGACGTGGGGCTTGGGCGCGACGCCGGAGAGGAGGCAGGCTGCGGACGAGGAGACGCGGGAGGCGGGTCCCACGGGCTGACGACGTCACGGAAGCAAGCGGAGGAGCTCGTTGCCCGCGGCCATGGCTGCTCTCCTATGCAACAAAACGACAACAGGACGGGGAAAAATTAGTAGCAACGTGAGGGGAAGAAAAGGTAGGCAGACACGGTGGTGGAGCTCACCCACGGCTCCGGTCAGCTCGAGGATCTCCGGCGATGGAGAGGGCGTTCCACGATGGAGCTTCGTTCGGTTCCCTAGGAGTAAGAGAGAGAGAGATGTGAGACGAGAGGGAGAAGGAGAGGGAAAAGGGGACGACGGAGGGGAGCAGAGGGGCGCCCTGGTGGTTCAGGTCGTTGTTGCCGGAGGGCGCGTTGGAACGGGAGGTGCGGCGAGCACGAGGCAGCAAGAGGTTCACGGGGCCTCTGCATGCGGGAGGCTAGGAGCGAGGCTTTGGGCGTGAACGACGCCGGGGATGGGGATGACGCGGTCATAGCGATAGACGGCTGGATCCGCGGGTGCGTCCAGAGTCGGTGAGGGAGGTGGAGGGATTGGTTTCACCGGCGTGAAAATTGCGGGAGGTGGTCGGAGGCTGTGGTGGCGGCTGTGGTGGGTGGTTGGATCGGGAGGGGATCGAGAGGTGGAGGCTCGGGCGCTGGTTGGAGGGAGATGGATCTGGGAGGATCCCAAGGAGAGAGTGGCGGCGGCGGGTGAGGGATTGGATGGATGGGACTGCCTAGACTAGGGTTTGACTGCTTATATAGGTAGGGCGGATTTTGGACCCTCCGTTTGAATCGGACGTTCAAGAATATAAGGTTAGGGGAGTCCAATGGAGAAACGCAGATATTTTATAGATGTTTGGGGATGATTCGAACCCAACTGTCACGACCGACCGGTTCGGGTTCGGGGCAGTTTCGGACGCGCGCAAAGGGGTTGGTGGCTGTGCAGAGAGGGTGGGCATTTAGACGAGAGGGGAAAACAAAGACAATGTGGTCCGACGAAATGCCACGGGGACAAGGAGGATTTTTGTTGGTCTCGGAGAAAGAGAGGAGAGAGGGGTTCAATTGGTCTGAGAAAAGGTCAACAAGGACAAGCGGTCTGACAACAGGTCAACGAAGACAAAGAGAGAAGCAGTAACTACGAACGGCTACAAGGTTTTATGAAAACATGCGGATAATGCTATGAGATGAAATGCATGGCATGAACAAAATGCAAAACAAACGACAAAAACCCAACCACGAAGGAAATATCATATCGCATCTCCGAATAGGCAAGAGTTGGAGTTACGAATATGGAAAGTTGTATCCAGGGCGTTACACCGTCATCCATGCACTGCCTCCAGGGCCAACCGGAGCCCCGACGTCACCGGAGTCCGATGCCAAGCCGTCGCCTTCCTCCGCGTCGCGCGCCCGTGTCCTCTGCTTCGAGCTGCAGAACGAGCGTCACGCCCGTTGACTGCTCGCTGACCCCGCCTGGGCCTGCCTAGCACCCCGTTCGCGCGTTGACTGAGCCTGTGCCGCGCCTCGCCTCAGCTTCTCCACCGACCTGGGCCTCAACCCATGGTGAGCGCCCAGAGCCCAGCAGTTTTGGCCCGTTCTATGTTTTTTTCCTCTGGATGATTTTAGACTTTGTCCGCGGTTTTACAGTTTTGCAGAAAAACCCTCCTGGTTCATGCATTTAATTACTCACAAACGGTGCAACGGAATTAAACATGTTATATATGTAAAATTCTTGGAATTTCATCTAGTTTCACAATATCCCACTTTCATCCATGTTAAAAATGTTTACACTTGTTGTTTGATTAAATTTCCATAAATAACATGTTAAAATGGTTTGTTTCATAACTATTTAACCGCAGCTCGGTTTAATAAACTTTATATGTAAATGGGGTAGAAAAATGCATAGGTTAACATGGTGCACTTACTTTGCATATTTAACAACTCTAAAATATGGTTTAGGGCAGAACAGTACCAAATTTGACATTGCATATGAGGTTTTTCCGGAATTGTTGTTTGTTGCTTCCGGCCTCATTTAAAGTAGCCCAGATAGGTAGCTTACTCATGCTTCACCTCTTGCCATGTTTAACAACATTTAATCTTGTCTTGTTCCTAAAAGAGAGCGAACTAAGAATTCAAATGTGGTGTTTCGTTAATTTGTAGTATTGCTTGTTGCACCTTGCCATGCCATGCATATTTAAACCGGACATGCATCATACTTGATTGTGCATCATGCCATGTTTATGTCATGGTTGTTTACCATGTTGTTTGCTTCTTTCCGGTTGTGCTTCTTCTCGATAGTTCGTGTTTTGTTGCGATTGTGAGGATTCATTCGACTTCGCTCGGTTCGTCTAAGTCGTTCATCTTCTTCATGGATTCGGTCTTCTTCCTAGCGGGATTTCAGGCAAGATGATCGTTACCCTGGATCTCACTACTATCTTTGCTATGCTAGTCATCTCGATGCTATCGCTATGTCGCGCTTCCCACCACTTGTTTATCAAGCCTCCCAAATTGCCATGTTAGCCTGTAACCTTTTCCGCCTTCCTAGCAAACCGTTGTTTGGCTATGTTACCACTTTGCTCAGCCCCTCTTATAGCGTTGCTAGTTGCAGGTGCAGTTACAGGTTGTTCCATGTTGGGACATGGATATTTTGGGATATCACAATATCTCTTATTTAATTAATGCACATATATACTTGGTAAGGGTGGAAGGCTCGGCCTTATGCCTGGTGTTTTGTTCCACTCTTGCCGCCCTAGTTTCCGTCATACTGGTGTTATGTTCCTTGATTTTGCATCCCTATCATGATGAGGGTTTATGGGCCCCTCTTGAGAGTTTGCTTTCAATAAAACTCTTCCAGCAAGGCCCAACATTGGTTTTACCATTTGCCTAATAACAACTAAAACTTGCTTAGGGACTTTCCAGACCCCGAGGACTTCATCAACCCCCTGGGCCAGTGCTCCTCATGAGTGTTGGTCCAAACTAGAGCAGCTTGTGGCGCCACCCCTTGGCAACTTGGGGTTTTTGGTCGATGTAACCATAACTCATCCATCATGGCCTGAGACAAGATACGCGTGGCTACTATCAGGGTGTCGGCACGCTGGGAGGTCTTGCTAGATTTGTTTTACCATTGTCGAAATGTCTTGTGCACCGGGATCCCGAGTCTGATCGGATGTCCCACAATGGAGGATTGTCTCTGCGGATCGTGAGCTTGTCTTGGGCTAAGTTGGGACACCCCTGCAGGTTTAAACTTTTGAGAGTCATGGCCGCGGTTATCTGGCAGATGGGAATTTTTAATCTCCTGTTGTAGAGAACTCGACACCAGATTTGAATTAAAATACACCAACTGCGTGTGTAACCATGACTGTCTCTTTTCGAGTGAGTCGAGAAGAGAACACGGTGGGGTTCTGTTTGAACATAAGTAGTTCAAGACCACTTATTGATCATTTCTAGTTGGCGACCGCTTGCGTAGTTTCTCATCTTATTCTTGTACTCGTAAGTTAGGCACCATACAATGCTTAGCCGCTTGCTGCAACCTCATCACTTATCCATTCCATACCCATTAAGCTTTGCTAGTCTTGATACCCATGGTAATGGGATTGCTGAGTCCTCGTGGCTCACTGATTACTACGACAACAGTTGCAGGTACAGGCTATGCAATGATCTGACGCGAGTGTGATGCTTGCTTGTATGGAGTTCTTCTTCTACTGCTTCTTCAATCAAGGGATATAGGTTCCAGGTCAGGAGCCTGGGCTAGCAGGGTGGATGTCGTTCTTCTTTTTCGTTTGATTTCATCCATAGTCGGATCCTGCTCTTCTGTATGATGATTGCTATGTATTGTTGTATAGTTGTATGAATGTTGTAACTTGAGGCGAGTGTAAGCCTTTATCTTGTATTCTCATCTATTCAGTACATGGTATGTTTTAATGATATCCACCTTGCTATGCGCTCAAAACGCGGTTGTGCCCCGATCATGAATTCATCATGTGATTGGGATAGAACCGCATCTTGGGCGCTACATGCTGTTATTCTCCGGCGACGGCAGACGAACCAGTAAACCCTCGTACTCCCCTCCGCGTGGGAAACAACTGCCGAGTCTTCCCTGGCTTCGTGTCATTCCCTACCTAGGCCTCGCCGTCGTCCACCGCCCTGGTGCTCTCGTCGTGGCGTCGTCAACATGGTCAACGAACGACATCCATTGGAAGTGGACTGTACGTGGAGAGGCTAACAGCTGGGTCCATGGCCGCATGCAAGGAAATGCCTCCTTATTACGCGCAAAATAATGACTCCTCTACCTGATAGCTAGAACCCACCGGAAGGGCCTCTGTATTTCACGAAAAAATGTTCCCCTCGCTGACAGCTCGGACCCACCACCTGTATCTTCGCACGCAAGGAAGTGTCTCCTTATTACGCACAAAAAATGAATACTCTCCTACTAGCAGGGACCCACCATAGTGGGAGGCTGACTTGTGGGCCTACTAAGTTGATGCGGACGTAGGACTTTGTCAGCTTAGTCAATATGAATGATTCTAGCTCCAGTGACCGTATGATGTCCATCCAACGGCCGTAGTGCTTCTTCAACCTCTGGTCTTCTTGCTCCAGCAGCCCAAACAAGCGCTGGTCGTGCCGCTTGCTCCTGCCTCCGGTGGCCGGCTCTGCTGCCGCGCGGGCCTCACCACCCCACCCTACTCCAACCTCTGGCCAGGTCATCCCTCTACTCACCCACAACCCCTGTTATTCTACGGCGACGGCAGCCTCACACCACAGCCGAACCAGTCAATCCTCATACTCCTCTCCACGTTGGCATCCACTGCGTGTCTTCCCCAGCTCCGCATCGTCCCCTTCCTAGGCCTCGCCGTCGTCCACCACCTTGGTGCTCTCGGTGCGGCATGGTCAATGTGGTCAAGGAACGACTTCCGTCGGAAGAGTATTGTACGTGGAGAGGCTGACAGCAGGGTCCATGGCCTAAGCAAGGAAGTGCAACCTTATTATGCGTAAAATAATTATTCCTCCACCTCACAGTGGGGACCCACTGATACGTCTCCGTCATATCTATAATTTTTGATTGTTCCATGCCAATATTATTCACTTTCATATACTTTTTGGCAACTTTTTATATTATTTTTGGGACTAACATATAGATCCAGTGCCCAGTGCCAGTTCCTGTCTGTTGCATGTTTTTTGTTTCGCAGAAACCCAATATCAAACGGAGTTCAAACGGAAAAAAAAGGACAGAGATTTTTTTGGAATATTTATGATTTTCTTGAAGTAAAATCAACGCGAAATGGTATCCGAGGTGGGCACGAGGTAGGGGGTCGCGCCCTACCCCCCAGGCGCTCCCCTGACCCTCGTGGTCCACTCGTAAGGCGGTTGATGCTCTTCTTCTGGCGCAACAAAGATAATTTTATGACGAAGATCTGGGCGAAAGATTCAACCCAATCGGAGTTACGGATCTCCAGATATAAAGGAAACGGTGAAGGCGTAGAATCTGCCAACACAGAGAACGCAGAAACAGAGAGATACATCCAATCGCGGAGGGGCTCTCGCCCCTCCCAAGCCATGGGAGCCAAGTACCAGAGGGGAAACCCTTCTCCCATCTAGGGAGGAGGTCAAGGAATAAGAAGAAGAAGGGGGGCTCTCTCCCCCTTGCTTCCGGTGGCGCCGGAACGCCGCCGGGGGCCATCATCATCACCGCGATCTTCACCAACACCGCCGCCATCTTCACCAACATCTCCACCAACTCTTCCTCCCTCTATGCAGCGGTGTAACCTCTCTCTTACCCACTGTAATCTCTACTTAAACATGGTGCTCAACGCTATATATTATTTCCCAATGATGTATGGCTATCCTATGATGTTTCAGTAGATCTGTTTTGTCCTAATGGCTATTTGTTGATCGTGATTGGTTTGAGTTGTATGTTTTATTATTGGTGTTGTCCTATGGTGCTCTCCGTGTCGCGAAAGCGTGAGGGATTCCCGCTATAGGGTTTTCAATATGTTTATGATTTGCTTATGGTGGGTGGCATGAGTGACAGAAGCACAGACCCGAGTAAGTAGGTTGTTTGCGTATGGGATAAAGGGGACTTGATACTTTAATGCTATGGTTGGGTTTTACCTTAATGAATCTTTAGTAGTTGCGGATGCTTGCTAGAGTTCCAATCATAAGTGCATATGATCCAAGTAGAGAAAGTATGTTAGCTTATGCCTCTCCCTCAAATAAAATTGCAATGATTACCGGTCTAGTTATCGATTGCCTAGGGACAAATAACTTTCTCGTGACAACAAGCTCTTTACTTTTACTAATTTAGTTGTGTCTTTATCTAAACAGCCCCTAGTCTTTATTTACGTAATCTTTACTTTCTTGCAAACCTATCCTATCACACCTACAAAGTACTTCTTGTTCATACTTGTTCTAGGTAAAGTGAACATCAAGCGTGCGTGGAGTTGTCTCGGTGGTCGATAGAACTTGAGGGATTATTTATTCTACCTTTAGCTCCTCGTTGGGTTCGACACTCTTACTTATCGAAAACTATTGCGATCCCCTATACTTGTGGGTTATCAAGACCTTTTTCTGGCGCCGTTGCCGGGGAATCATAGCGTGGGGTGAATATTCTCGTGTGTGCTTGTTTGCTTTATCACTAAGTAATTTTTATTTGCTGTTCTAAGTTTTCTCTATCTTTAGTTATGGATATGGAATGCAAAATACCAAAAAAATTAGTTGTACTTGCTACTCATGAGGATGGGTAACTCCTAAAACCCTTGATTCTCAATATGCGAGAGATATTATATACTACTTTGATAATCCTGAGAAAACCCCATTCAACTTTATAATGGGAGTAACATTGGATCAACATGAATACTTTAGGGATTGTCGCTTCACACAAAAAGGGAAACTATTATGGGATCAAATTCATTTATTGAAGTGGTATGCTTGGAAACTATGCGTGGAATATGATTATACTTGTTGCTCTAGGATGAATTCTCCGCACCTTCCCTTTTCATGCAAATTTATTTAATGAAACCTTAGCTTCTTATGCTAATGATATATATGATTACTATGATGTGGAACAAATATAATAATTTGTTGCTTTTATGGGTGCTTATGAAATTGAAGCTATGTGTAAAGAGTTTGAGGATTTTGATGATGCTGTTTATAGATCTGAAAATTTAGCTATCCTCAAATATTGCTATGAGAATTATAAATACAATTATGAAATTAATGCACTTATTGAGAAAGTCTCCGCTGTCCAAGAAGAGACTAATATTTTGCAGGAATCTATGGAAGAAGAAATTGATGAAACTATGAGCTCATTGGATGAAAAGATGAGGAGGAGAGCGAAGAACAAAAGGAGGAAGAGCTGATTAGCTACCCGTGCCCACCTTCTAATGAGAGTAACCCTCCAACTCATACATTATTTAATTCCCCTTTGTGCTTACCGAAGGATGGTTGCTATGATGATTGCCATGATAATTGCTATGATGATTGTTATTATCCCTATGATTCTTTTGAAATATCCCTTTTTGATGATGCTTGCTATGCTTGTGGCCAAGATGCCAATATGAATTATGCTTATGGAGATGAACTAGCTATAGTTCCTTATGTTATGAATGAAATTGTTGCTATTGCACCCACGCATGATAGTCCTATTATCCTTTTGAATTCTCCCAACTACACTTTATCGGAGAAGTTTGTGCTTATTAAGGATTATATTGATGGGTTGCCTTTTACCGTTACACATGATGATTTTGATGAATATAATATGCATGTGCTTGCTGCTCCTACTTGCAATTATTATGAGAGAGGAACTATGTCTCCACCTCTCTATGTTTCCCAAACTATGAAATTGCAAGAAACTGCTTATACTATGCATTGGCCTTTACTATGTGTGCATGAATTGTTCTTTTATGACATGCCGATGCATAGGAAGAGAGTAAGACTTCGTTGTTGCATGATATATGTTACTTTGTGCTCACTACTAAATTACAAATCATTGTTAATTAAAATTGGCTTTGATATACCTTGGGATCCGGGTGGATTCACTACTTGAGCACTATAAGAAAGTGCTGCCAGGGAGACAACCTGGAAGTTTTAGAGAGTCATTTATTTCTGTTGAGTGCTTTCATATAGTTTAAAAACAAAAAATAAAGAGGGGAACCTGAAAACTTTTCAAAAAGGAAAGTGAAAGTGAGAAAGACAAGCATTGTTGAAGTGGGAGCTAGCCTTGGACTTTGTTCATGCTCACGACAACTTTGTGAATCTTGATTACAGAAACTTTTCATCAAAAATAATTATCCCCTTGTACAATTCCATTGTATTATAAAAATAATGTGCCAAGGTTTGCCTTTAGGATGTTTACAATGCTTGTTGGTTTGTACGGTGCAGGACAGAAACTTTGGCTGTAGTGCGAGATTTTACATTTTTAAGTGGAACGTCAATTGGTTCTGATTCCTTTTGCACTGTCTTTCTATACAACTTGTTTATTTTTCCTAATTGTGGTAGAATTTTTGGGGTACCAGAAGTATGGTGGATGTTCAGATTGCTACAGACTGTTCTGTTTTTGACAGATTCTGTTTTTGATGCATAGTTTGCTTGTTTTGATGAATCTATCAATTTGTATCAGTGGATTAAGCAATGAAAAAGTTATATTACAGTAGACATGATGCAAAAATAAATATGAATTGGTTTGCAACAGTACTTAGAGTGGTGATTTGCTTTATTATACTAACGGATCTTACCGAGTTTTCTGTTGAAGTTTTGTGTGGATGTAGTGTCTAATCGAAAATGTTTCGATGTGAGAAGAAGGAAGAGAGGCAAGAGCTCAAGCTTGGGGATGCCCGAGGCACCCCAAGTAAATATTCAAGAAGACTCTAGCATCTAAGTTTGGGGATGCTGGGGAGGCATCCCCTCTTTCTTCAACAAGTATCGGTATGTTTTCGAATTCGTTTCGTTCGTGCATTATGTGCAAGTCTTGGAGCGTCTTTTGCATTTAGTTTTCACTTTTATTTTATGCAGCATGCTGGTATGAGATAGTCCTTGGTCGATTTATAGAATGCTCATTGCACTTCACTTAAATCTTTTGAGTGTGGCTTTATAGAATGCTTCATGTGCTTCACTTAGATCATTTGAAATTGGATTGCCTGTCTCTCTTTATATAGACAACCGCCATTTGTAGAATGCTCTTTTTCTTCACTTATATTTGTTAGAGCATGGGCATACCTTTTGTAGAAAGAATTAAACTCTCTTGCTTCACTTATATCTATTTAGAGAGATGACAGGAATTGGTAATTCACATGGTTAGTCATAAAATCCTACATAAACTTGTAGATCGCTGAATATGATATGTTTGATTCCTTGCAATAGTTTTGCGATATAAAGATGGTGATATTAGAGTTATGCTAGTGGGTGGTTCTGGATTGTAGAGACATTTGTGTTGAGGTTTGCAAGTCCCGTAGCATGCATGTATGGTAACCGTTGTGTGACAAATTTGAAGCATGGGGTGTTTCTTTGATTGTCTTCCTTATGAGTGGCAGTCGGGGACGAGCGATGGTCTTTTCCTACCAATCTATCCCCCTAGGGGCATGCGTAGTAGTAATTTGCTTCGAGGGCTAATAAATTCTTGCAATAAGTATATGAGTTCTTTATGACTAATGTGAGTCCATGGATTATACGCACTCTCACCCTTCCACCATTGCTAGCCTCTCTTGTGCCGCGCAACTTTCACTGGTACCATACACCCACCATATACCTTCCTCAAAACAGCCACCATACCTACCTATCATGGCATTTCCATAGCCATTCCGAGATATATTTCCATGCAACTTCCATCATCATCATATACATGACTTGTGCATTCATTGTCATATTGCTTTGCATGATCGTAAGATAGCTAGCATGATGTTTTCATGGCTTGTCCGTTTTTTGATGTCATTGCTATGCTAGATCATTGCACATCCCGGTACACCGCTGGAAGCATTCATATAGAGTCATATCTTTGTTCGAGATATCGAGTTGTAATATTGAGTTGTAAGTAAATAAAAGTGTGATGATCATCATTATTAGAGCATTGCCCCAGTGAGGAAAGGATGATGGATACTATTTTTCCCCCACAAGTCGGGATGAGACTCCGGACTTTATGAAAAATAAAAGAGGCCAAATAAGCCCAAATAAAAAAAGAGGCCAAAGAAGCCCACCAAAAAAAGAGAAAATAAAAAAATGAGAGAAAAAGAGAGAAGGGGCAATGTTACTATCCTTTTACCACACTTGTGCTTCAGAGTAGCACCATGTTCTTCATACAGAGAGCCTACTATGCTTTCACTTTCATATACTAGTGGGAATTTTCATTATAGAACTTGGCTTGTATATTCCGATGATGGGCTTCCTCAAATGCCCGAGGTCTTCATGAGCAAGCAAGTTGGATGCACACCCACTTAGTTTCAGTTTGAGCTTTCATACACTTATAGCTCTAGTGCATCCATTGCATGGCAATCCCTACTCACTCACATTGATATCTATTGATGGGCATCTCCATAGCCCGTTGATACGCCTAGTCGATGTGAGACTTCCTCCTTTTTTATCTTCTCCACATAACCTCCATCATTATATTCTATTCCACCTATAGTGCTATATCCATGGCTTGCGCTCATGTATTGCGTGAGGGTTGAAAAAGCTGACGTGCATTAAAAAGTATGAACCAATTGCTCAGCTCGTCATCGGGGTTGTGCATGATGGGAGCATTTTGTGTGACGAAAATGAAGCATGGACAAACTGTATGATTTTGTAGGGATAAGCTTCCTTTTGCCTTGTTGTTTTGAAAAGACATGATTTCTTTATTGGTACGCTCGAAGTATTATTTTTTTATGTCAAATGATAGACTATTGTTTTGAATCACTCGTGTCGTAATATTCATGCCATGATTAGACATATGATCAAGATTCTGCTAGGTAGCATTCCACATCAAAAATTATTCTTTTTTATCATTTACCTACTCGAGGACGAGCAGGAATTAAGCTTGGGGATGCTGATACGTCTCCGTCGTATCTATAATTTTTTATTGTTCCATGCCAATATTATTTACTTTCATATACTCTTTGGCAACTTTTTATATTATTTTTGGGACTAACATATTGATCTAGTGCCCAGTGCCAGTTCCTGTCTGTTGCATGTTTTTTGTTTCGCAGAAACCCAATATCAAACGGAGTCCAAACGGAAGAAAAAAAATGGATAGAGATTTTTTTGGAATATTTATGATTTTCTGGAAGTAAAATCAACGGGAAACGGTATCCGAGGTGGGCACGAGGTAGGGGCGCGCTATACCCCCCCAGGCACGCCCCTGACCCTCGTGGTCCACCCGTATGGCGGTTGATGCTCTTCTTCTAGCACAAGAAAGATAATTTTATGACGAAGATCTGGGTGAAAGATTCACCCCAATCGGAGTTACGGATCTCCAGATATAAAGGAAACGGTGAAGGGGTAGAATCTGCCAACGCAGAGAACGCAGAAACAGAGAGATAGATCCTCGGAGGGGCTCTCGCCCCTCCCAAGCCATGGGAGCCAAGGACCAGAGGGGAAACCCTTCTCCCATCTAGGGAAGAGGTCAAGGAAGAAGAAGAAGAAGGGGGCTCTCTCCCCCTTGCTTCCGGTGGCGCCGGAACGCCGCCGGGGGCCATCATCATCACCGCGATCTTCACCAACACCGCCACCATCTTCACCAACATCTCCACCAACTCTTCCTCCCTCTATGCAGCGGTGTAACCTCTCTCTTACCCGCTCTAATCTCTACTTAAACATGGTGCTCAACGCTATATATTATTTCCCAATGATGTGTGGCTATCCTATGATGTTTGAGTAGATCTGTTTTGTCCTAATGGCTATTTGATGATCGTGATTGGTTTGAGTTGTATGTTTTATTATTGGTGCTGTTCTATGGTGCTCTCCGTGTCGCTCAAGCGTGAGGAATTCACACTGTAGGGTTTGCAATATGGTTATGATTTGCTTATGGTGGGTGGCGTGAGTGACAGAAGCACAGACCCGAGTAAGTAGGTTGTTTGCGTATGGGATAAAGGGGACTTGATACTTTAATGCTATGGTTGGGTTTTACCTTAATGAATCTTTAGTAGTTGCAGATGCTTGCTAGAGTTCCAATCATAAGTGCATATGATCCAACTGGAGAAAGTATGTTAGCTTATGCCTCTACCTCAAATAAAATTGCAATAATGATTACCGGTCAAGTTATCGATTGCCTAGGGACAAATAACTTTCTCGTGACAACAAGCTCTTTACTTTTACTAATTTAGTTGTGTCTTTATCTAAACAGCCCCTAGTCTTTATTTACGTAATCTTTACTTTCTTGCAAACCTATCCTATCACACCTACAAAGTCCTTCTAGTTTCATACTTGTTCTAGGTAAAGCGAACGTCAAGCGTGCGTAGAGTTGTACCGGTGGTCATAGAACTTGAGGGAATATTTATTCTACCTTTAGCTCCTCGTTGGGTTCGACACTCTTACTTATCGAAAACTGTTGCGATCCCCTATACTTGTGGGTTATCAAGACCCACCGAACGGGCCGCCGTATTTCGTGAAAAACAGTTTCCCCCCTGACTGCTAGGACCCACCAGCTACATCTTCGCACGCAAGGAAGTGCCTAACAGTCGGGACCCACCTGCTTGAAGCGTACGTAGTGTTGTCATTCTGGTCTCGAACATGTACATACATAATGTCGATCGGTCTGTCTGCAGGTTGCATTGATGAACCATTGCCGAGTAAGGAAGGGCATGTGTCGTAGAAGGGATGCGCACGTAGCATGCACACGTACGTACAACCAGGGTGCAAGAAAGTAAATACGGCCATGTATGTACATAAGGGCGGGGTCTCGAATGCCTACTCGCTCATACATACGGCCAGGGCTCGTGTACATGGACAGGCAGTGACCGCGTCCTGTTCATGTGCAGCCAACCGGCTGGGTCGGAACAGAGAAACTGCGTCGTCATGTTAATCGGGAGGCAACCGGCTTGGACGGAACAGCCGATCGAAACGAGGCCTGGTGTACCGCAGAACGGAGGAAACGGGTTTGACCGCCTAGGGTCGAAACGGGATCCTGTTCTTAGGGATGGGTCTGGCGTACCACAAAATGAAGGAAACGGACTTGTGTTCGAGTGCCAATGGTCGAAACGGAGGTCTCCTGATCGGGAAGGGTGTGGCGTACCGCAAAACAAAGGAAATGACTTGTGTTGGAGTGCTATGGTCGAAATGGGGGTCTTGTTCATCGGGAGGGGTATGGCGTAGCACAAAACGGGACTCCACGGGCTACTTTTCATCTCCACCATCGACCTCCTCAGCCTCGACGGGCTACTGTTCATCCACCGTCGACCTCCTCCAGCCTCCTCCTGTGACTATTCATCCACGGGCTCCTATTCATCTAGCCTCCCCCGGTCCTCCACTGGCTACTATTCAACCAGCCCTCTTCACGGGGTCCTGTTCAACCACCCCTCCACGGGCTACTGTTCATCCAGCCCTCCACCGGCTACTGTTCAACTAGCCCTCCACGGGGTCGTCCTATTCATCCAGCCCTCCACGGGGTCCTGTTCATCCACCCCCAACCGGCTTGATCGATCGGGGTTCTGTTCATCCAGCGGCAACGGCCTCTACACCCCCACGGGGTCTTGTTCATCCAACCCCCACCGGGAACTATTCATCCAACCCCCAACAATGCTCACTGTTCATCAAGAGGCACCAGGTTTGATCGGTTTCAGTTAGCAGCAGTAGCAAAGGAATCGCTCGATCGGGTTCAGTTAACAGCAAGGGATCGATCGGGGTTTAGTAACGTAGCTAGTGCAATCGCTCAGGCTCAGTAGGTGAATGCCTCGCTCGGGTTCAGTTAGAGCCTAACGCCTTGCACCCACGTGCATACGTTTACGAGAGAAACGCGCAAACCCTCTGTGCATCGCTCGGCCACGACCACCCACCGTAACCGGGTGTCGGTGTCAAAACAGGCGGATCTCGGGTAGGGGGTCCCGAACTGTGCGTCTAAGGCTAATGGTAACAGGAGGTAGGGGACACGATGTTTTACCCAGGTTCGGGCCCTCTCGATGGATGTAATACCCTACTTCCTGCTTGATTGATCTTGATGATATGGGTATTACAAGAGTTGATCTACCATGAGATCATAGAGGCTAAACCCTAGAAACTAGCCTATGATTATGATTGTTGTCGTCCTATGGACTAAACCCTCCGGTTTATATAGACACTGGAGGAGGCTAGGGTTACACAAAGTCGGTTACAAAGAAGGAGATCTAACATCCGGATCGCCAAGCTTGTCTTCCACGCAAAGGAGAGTCCCAACCGGACACGCGATGAAGTCTTGAGTCTTGCATCTTCACGGTCCAACAGTCTGGCCAAAGTATATAGTCTAGCTGTCCCGATACCCCCTAATCCAGGACTCCCTCAGTAGCCCCTGAACCAGGCTTCAATGACGATGAGTCCGGCGCGCAGATTGTCTTCGGCATTGCAAGGCGGGTTCTCCTCCAAATCCAGAGCATCTGTTGTAGCAAACAGTATCCGGCTTCCCATCAATGTTGTATTCCTCAGCTTCTGTGCTTCAATAATGGCCATCTCCACGTGTTGAGCGAATACGAGGAGCCGGAGCATTTTTACATTTGCCCCCCCCCCCCCGACCCAGCAGGCAAACCATCTATTTGAAGAGACGGGGATCCTTAGATCCAAATCTCACCTTCTTCCCTCAAGCAAGCATTCAACAGAGCGCATCCGGAAAAAACCATTCCATCATGGCCGGTCGCCGCAGCTCCTCTTCTCGCTCCCTTAGCTCTAAGCCAGGTGATTGGGAAAAAATGTTCTGTCCCCCACAGCCGTTTAGTAGAGTTGCAGACCCAAGGGTTTCTTCCACCGGCATACATGGTCCCCGTCAGAGCCGGACTACCCACCTACAATGGCGGGGCACAAGCGGAGAGATCTCCTAATCCATCTCAGGGGGAGCGGTTATGCCTCGTCCCATATTTGCTAAGAGGCGTCGGGTTTCCAATCCACCCATTCCTCCACGGGCTCCTGGAGTTCTACGGCCTCCAGTTGCATAACTTTACCCCCACCTCCGTGCTGCACATCGCAGGATACGTTGCCCTCTGCGAATTATTCCTGGGCTGCGAGGCTCACTTCGAGTTATGGAAGAAGTTATTCTGCCTTGTCCCTCGTACTCAGGGGGATCTATATATCAAGTGGGCGGAGCCGAATTATGGCGTGTCGCCCAGACCGGATACCTGTCTGGCAGACCAAAGAAGGCATCTGAAGACTGGCCCTCGGAGTGGTTTTATGTAGATGACGTTCCCTTTCGGACCCAATCCGGACGGGCCTTCCTGAGTTTAATAACGCTCCGCTGAAGAAACGCAAAAGTTGGCGCCCTCGGAGCCCCCAGGAGGAAGATGCCAGAGAAGTCCACTTCCTGATGGGCGGGATAAAGACACTGGCCCAATCAGAACTGACAATAATCAAGGTTATATCATTATGCATAATGCGGGGGGTGCAGCCACTTCAATATCGGGGGAAGCCCATGTGGCACTTCAACGGGGAAGACGATGCCACCCGCTGCGGTCGTAAAGGTCTGGACTCCGCCACTGCTCTGGTGAGAATATTGTCTGATTTATATAAAGGAGAAGAAGAGGAGTTCCTCCGTATCAAAACGCGGATGGATTTTCCATGTACAACTCCCCAAGCTGGGTAAGCCGTTACTCTTTACTCAACTCTATCCATTCTTGCGCCCTTCATCACAAACATTTTCCTTGATATTTCTGAGCAGGAACTGAGGAAGGTCGTGAAAGAGTTCAACAGCCCTCCTCCGTGGCCAGAGGATCCCGGCCGGGCCCTCGACCCCGGACTTGAAGAAGAACCTGATACATCTGTGGAGCTTGTCGACGGGACATTTTATCAGGCAAGTTGCGACGGCACCTTGGTGGCTATTATCGTCGATCATCCCGGACTGCTTCCTGCGTCGCATGTAAGCAAAGCTGAAGCCTTAACCTCTGAAGAGGATTCCTTCTTTATACCATGCCTTATGCACAAATATCGTATTTTTATAGAGGCGACCATCGGAATGCGGCACCGAGCCCCTGGGGGCTCGTCAGCAAAAGGTATCCAGGCCAGGCAGGCTCAAGAGGAATGCGGCTAGGGTCGAAACGCCATCGCAGAGGTATAGTTTAATTCTGCTCTGTGATTATCATGCTAGAAATGTAACAGTATCCATCGTGTCCTGGCAGAAAGAGTAGTCGCCAGACTATGTCCGGAGATCCTGCCGGTCACGCCTCCACCAGCTGGATTCCAGAACCGGTTTCAAGAGAGGAGGGCAATGCAGGGCCGATGCCGAATTGTCTTCCGACAGAGGATGCGGATAGGCTCTCCGCCACAAATTCCAAAGTAGAGAGCGCCATGGATCACCGGCGCCAACGGGCTGTACTTCGCAATGGTATCTTTTCCGAAGAGGCATTCAATGCCTTCAATTCAGGAGACGCATACATCTGAGCTGCCCAAGATGGACTCGCCCGAGCGACGGACCAGTATGCAAAGGATATACGGGTAAGAAAATTTGACAAGCATGTATATTAGTAGCCCCTGAGACTTGAAACAGTTGGAACAACTGATTTAAGGATCATTGTATGCACAGGTTCTTGTAGAGAAGAATACCCATTTTTCTCAAGGGCTAGAGGAGTGCAAGACCCAGCTGAGGGCCGCGGTTGCCAAACTAGAGGAATCCCAGAAGGCCTCATCTGGTAACATTTGTCTTAATAGAGAAATTTTAAGGACATATACCAGTTAGTATTTGGCTTGCTTTATAAGTCTAACAGAAAATTCTGCAAACAATCCCGGGGAGACTCCGGAGATCGTAAAAGATAGTGAGTCACATCTCCAAAGACAGCTAAAGGCTGGCGAGCGTGTGCTTATGCAGGTTAGGCAGGAGAAAAACAATCTCCAAGATGCCAACATCCGGCTGGGCGTCGAATTAGTGGATGTTCGAGCTCAGCTTGCGGACTCCGTGAAGGAGAACAGGAGGCTTCATCGCGGCATTTATGGTAAGTGCTTAAACGAAATGCAGTACAGTTCAGCGAGGAAGCGTATTAAAAGAGTTTATGTCTGTAGGTATGCTGACGAGCCGTCCTGAAGAGGAGATGCCCGGGTCCGCAGGCGATTTGCTGCAAGGTCTCTCACAACTGCACGGACGAGCTCGGCAGGTGATGCAGGGTCTTTCCCAGGCCTTGTGGCCATCCACTCCCCTGCCAGGAGGCATGGGGGAGCTTGTGGATATGCTCAAAGGAGCATGGCGGCGCTTCCTATTATGGAAGGTATCAGCCTGCCGACAAGGTGCGAGGGAAGCCTGGGCCATGGTGAAGACGGGATACGCCAAGACTGACCCGAACCATATGGCCGAAGTCGGACCATTAGGGCCGGATGGGAAAGAGATTCCCGTAAGTCTGGTGTATGACCAAGTAGCGTTAGCTGCAAAGTATTTCCAACAGGATTGTAGGCTGGATAGCATGTTGGATGGTATAGAGGAAGAATATAGCCAGTCCGAGTGACTATGTAATTCAATGGACATATGTAGTCCCTAGCCGGATTGAAAAATCATTTGTCATGGCGGACCTTTTCGCTTCAGCCCCCGGACCCGACAGTCCGGGGTGTATCCGAATACCCGCTCAGTTATGTAAAACCGGGGCATGCGTGGAAACCAGGCGTAGGGGTCATAAGTGCTTGAACAGACAAGTACCCGACTAGTTATGTTATATTACATGGGTAGTAAGAAACATCTTCCAGAGAGAATAGTTTCGTTAGGGGTTCCTTTCCCTGGGTACGCATGCATCGATGTGCATGTCCGAACTACGAACAGAAGCGCAGGACTCAAAACATCTGGGGATTCTCGTTGTAGAAAAAGAAAAAACATCTTTTGTTCACCAACTGAATATTCCCTTAAGAATGCTAGCTTTCGGCTTCACCCAGTCTGAGGTACAGATCCAGCTGAACCGGCAGTAACAATCGCAGAGGTGCTCCCCTTATGCCCTAGCCAAATTAACAGGAACGTAGGGCATAAACACAAGAGCCAGGCAACCCAGCATGGCCAAATCTTACGTCATATCGATGCATATAATGGTGAAGAAAAGGCACATATGGACAAAGGACACATATGTGGTAGGCAGGAAGCCATAAAAGTAATTATATTTAGCTTCCATATAGGAAGCCCCCAGGTATGGTGAGCACACATAGTGTGGCCAAATCGATCCGAGCATCCGCACTGTATTTAATACTTTGTGTGAAGAAGGTAAAAAGGGCGAGAAAGGAAAAAAAGGGGGAACATAATTGAAAGAGCGGGGGTAAGGAGACAAGCACTGAGTTCGGCACTAGGCGTAGAATCTTCGGAGTCTGGCCGCGTTCCATGGGTTCGGCTCGAGTCTGTTGTCGGATGCATTGCACAGACGGTACGCTCCTCTGGTGAGAACTTTATCAATGATGAAGGGACCCTCCCACTTGGGTTTGAGCTTGTCCTTCTTCTTCTCCGGTAGGCGTAGAACGAGTTCGCCAACTTTATAAGTTTTGGCCCGCACTTCTCTGCTTTGATACCTTCGAGCCTGCTTCTGATAGAATGCGGAACGGGCTTTTGCAATGTCGCGCTCCTCCTCGAGGGCATCTAAGTTGTCCTGCCAATCTAGCTCAGCTTCCTTCTCTTCGTACATGCGCACGCAAGGTGAGTCATGGATTATGTCGCAGGGTAGTACTGCTTCTGCGCCGTACACCATAAAAAATGGTGTGTATCCGGTGGTACGATTCAGCATGGTCCGCAGCCCCCAGAGTACGGAGTCAAGCTCCTCGACCCAGTGCGTGTCCGATTCTTTCAAGGATCGCATTAGTCTGGGTTTGATGCCGCTCATGATGAGACCATTTGCACGTTCGACCTGGCCATTTGTTTGGGGGTGATAGACGGAGGCGTAATCGAACTTAATGCCCATGTTGCCGCACCAAGTTTTCACTTCATCGGCTGCGAAGTTTGAGCCATTGTCAGTGATGATGTTGTGGGGGGACACCCTAACAGTGTACAACCCCGGATATGAAGTCTATCGCTGGTTCAGATTCGGCCGTTTTAACTGGTTTGGCTTCTATCCATTTGGTGAACTTGTCCACCATGACCAATAAGTATTTTTTCTTATGGCTTCCCCCTTTAAGAGATTCGACCGTATCCAGTCCCCAGACTGCGAAGGGCCAAGTTATGGGGATTGTTTGTAGAGCGGTAGGGGGCATATGGCTCTGATTGACGAAGAGCTGGCAACCGATGCAATGTTGGACAAGGTCCTGTGCATCTGCCCGGGCTGTCGGCCAATAAAAACCTGTACGGAAGGCTTTGCTGACAAGTGCCTGAGCCGCGGCGTGGTGCCCGCCCAGTCCGGCATGGATTTCAGCCAAGAGTTGCCGGCCTTCCTCTTCAGAGATGCATCTTTGGAGCAATCTGGTGGGACTTTTCTTATAGAGCTCTCCCTCATGGACTTTGTAGCCCTTGGAACGCCGCACAATACAACGTGCTTCATTTTGGTTCTCAGGGAGCTCTTGCCTATCTAGGTAGGCCAAGAAGGGCTCGGGTCACGGGGCGATGACAGCCATGATTTCATGGGCCGAAGGTGTTAATTCGCTGGCGGAGCCCCCAATTATGTCAGATGGTTCGGAATCTGGGGTTGCATTCGGAGCCGGACTGGTGTTGCCGGACTCCCCTTCCCATACGACGGATGGCTTGAACAGCCTTTCCAAGAATATATTAGGTGGGACGGGGTCGCGTTTAGCACCGATGCGGGCGAGGATATCCGCCGCTTGATTGTTTTCTCGGACCACATGGTGAAATTCGAGCCCCTCGAACTGAGCTGACATTATGAGGATGGCATTACGGTAGGCCACCATTTTCAGATCCTTGGCATCAGAATCTCCGTTTATTTGTGATATTGCGAGGTGCGAGTCGCCGCGCACTTCTAGGCATTGAATGCCCATAGAGACTGCTATCCGAAGACCATGCAACAGAGCCTCGTATTCGGTTGTGTTGTTGGAGTCTGTGTATAATATTTGGAGTACGTACTGGACCGTGTCTCCGGTGGAGGATGTCAGGACTACACCCGCTCCTAATCCGGCCAGCATTTTAGAGTCGCCGAAGTGCATGATCCAATTGGAGTACACGCCGTACTCTTTAGGGAGTTCGGCTTCTATCCATTCGGCGACAAAGTCAGCTAGTACTTGTGACTTAATGGCCCGCCGTGGTTTGTATGTTATGTCGAACAGAAGGAGCTCGATAGCCCATTTGGCAATCCGTCCCGTGGCATCGCGGTTGTTTATTATGTCGTTGAGTGGTACTTCGGAGGCCACCGTAATCGAAAACTCTTGAAAGTAATGCCGTAGCTTTCGGGATGCCATGAAGACCGCGTATGCTATCTTTTGATAATGTGGGTATCGGGATTTGCATGGAGTGAGGACAGTGGACACGTAATATACTGGCTTTTGGAGCGGGAACTTGTATCCGTCTGCTTCTTGTTCGATGACGAGCACTGCACTTACAACTTGATGTGTTGCATCTATGTATAATAGCATAGGTTCGCCAGTATTTGGCGTGGTCAGGACTAGATTGCTGGCCAATAGGGTCTTTATTTCATCCAGTCCGGCTGCGGCCGCATCCGTCCACTTTAAGTGTTTCATTGCGTCGAAGAAGGCGGTAAAGAGGTAGTGCCTTTTCTCCTAATCGTGAGATAAAGAGGCTTAAGGCAGCCACGCATCCAGTTAGTTTCTGGATATGCTTGAGGTCTGTTGGGATAGCCAACTGTGAAAGAGCTCTGATTTTTGCCGGATTTGCTTCGATGCCTCTATTGGAAACGATGAAGCCGAGCAACTTCCTGGAGGGTACGCTGAAAACACTTTTTTCCGGGTTGAGCTTGATGTCGTATGTTCGGAGGTTGTCGAATGTGAGTCTCAAGTCATCTATTAAAGTTTCGACATGTCTTGTTTTTATGACTACATCGTCCACGTATGCCTCCACTGTTTTGCCTATTTGCTTCTCCAAGCATGTCTGAATCATACGTTGATAGGTTGCGCCGGCATTTTTGAGCCTAAAAGGCATAGTGTTGAAACAGAAGGGGTCATATGGCGTTATGAAGGCCGTTGCGGCTTGGTCGGATCCCGCCATCTTTGTTTGATGGTATCCGGAGTATGCGTCGAGGAAACATAGTGATTCGTGTCCTGCGGTGGCGTCGATGATTTGGTCAATGCGAGGGAGGGGAAGGGATCCTTGGGGCAGGCCTTCTTGAGGTCTTTGAAATCGACACATAGGCGCCAGGATTTGTCCTTCTTTGGTACCATTACCAGATTTGCCAGCCAATCCGGATGTTTTATATCTCTGATGAATCCGGCCTCAAGTAGCTTGGCTAGCTCTTCTCCCATGGCTTGCCGTTTAGGCTCTGAGAAGAGCCTAAGAGTCTGTTTGACTGGCTTGTATCCTTTCAGTATAGTGTGGCTGTGTCCGGCCAGCCTGCGTGGGATGCCCGGCATGTCTGAAGGATGCCAGGCGAAAATGTCCCAATTCTCGCGTAAGAAGTCTTGCAATGCGGCGTCCATTGTGGGGCTCAACTGTGCCCCGATGGAAGTTGTCTTTGTGGGGTCCGTTGTATGGACCTGGAATTTGACTATCTCGTCCGCGGGTCTAAATGAGGTGGACTTGGGTCGTTTGTCGAGTATCACGTTGTCTCTGTCCACTGTGGCGCGCAGCGTTGTTAGTTCTTCGGCCGCTAGGGCTTCAGATAATGCTTCCAGGGCTAGTGCGGCAGTTTTATTTTCGGCACGGAGTGCGACGTTCGGATCAGTGGCTAGAGTGATGATTCCATTGGGTCCAGGCATTTTGAGCTTCATGTACCCGTAATGGGGTATAGCTTGAAAGCTCGTGAATGCGTCCCGCCCTAAAAGGGCGTGGTATCCGCTGCTGAACGGGGCCACTTGGAACGTGATTTCTTCGGACCTATAATTCTCCTGCATGCCGAATACCACATCCAGTGTGATTTTTCCCGCACATCGTGCCTCCTGACTAGGGATGATTCCCTTGAAGGTTGTGCTGCTTTGCTCAATGCGGCTTTTATCAATTTCCATCTTGTTGAGGGTTTCTTCATAGATCAGGTTTAATCCACTTTCGTCATCCATGAGTACTTTAGTGAGCCGGAAGCCGTCCACGATTGGGCTAAGGACCAAAGCGGCTGGTGCCCGGACTGTTTGGAATTGAGGTTCGTCACTGGCACAGAAGGTTTTAGCAGTGTCGCTCCACGGATTTATTTTTTCCACGTGGTAGACTTCAGCAAAACTTCGATGAGCTCGCTTGTGCCTATTATTCAAGGTGAAAGTCTCGAAGACTGTCAGTACCGCATTGTTGTGTTCGGCGGGATGTTGCTCTGCTTTATGGCTTACAAGAGGATCCTCGCCGCTTTTCGCTACCTGGCGGAGTATCCAACATGCTCTAAGGCTATTTGTTGGCGTGGTATCCGGCATGCTGTGAATTTTGCATGGCCCATTGAGCCATTCTTCTAATACAGTTATATGCCCTAGAGCGGGCTTTGGTGTTTTGGGAATTGGATCGGGTAACTTACAAGAGTTTGCCCTTTTAGTTCGGACGAAGTGTTTAGTGAGAGCCGGATTATCCCAGAAGTCTGTTTGGGTTTTCTAGGCGCTTTCCATCACACAGTACTTCTGTACTATGGCTGCTAAGTCAGCAAAGTGTACTATGTCACGGTGACTTATAGCATTAAGGATCCCTTTGTTCGTGCAATTTTTGCAGAAAAGTAAAATTGCGTCTTCCTCGCGACAGTCCTTGACCCTGTTTATCACAAGGAGGAATCTGGCCTAGTAGCGATGTACTGTCTCTTGGGGCTCTTGTCTGATATGGGAAAGATGGCATAAGTCTGGGTGGGTGGGCATAGTTAAATCCGAATTCTGACCCGATCTAACACCCAGGGGCAGAGGAGCTTCCGGGCTTGGCAGCTCGGGCTCCGGGATGTTGCCCGATTTTTCTGGCCCGTTGCCCGATTCTAAGTTCGGGGTCTGGGTCATGTCCTCCCGCGAATGGGTATCCGGCTCAGAGAACTTGGTAATACGGACATAATTCGTCCTCAAAGTGGAGGGATAATCCACGTGTGGCTCTTCCACTATCGTTGTCTCATGGGTGACCGGCGGGGATTTAATATCCCTTTGGTCGGGTTTAAGCCCAATCCGATCATAGTCTGTTGCGACTCCCAGAGCGGCGATGCAATCCAAGAGCTCGTTGAGAGAGGAGAGCTCCATTGGATCCATCTGTTCGGCAAGTTCCGAATTGACGTGGAGGCTGTTTTCGATGACCCGAGAAGTCATCGTCGGCGCGATAGCCGATCGGGCGGTTATGACGAAGCCGCCTAGTCGGAGAGTTTGGCCTACCGCCAGGGCTCCCCGAGAGGTGATTTTGTCTTTGGCAACGAGGCAAGCCATCAAGTCTTGTAGCGACGACAGAAAGGAACTCTCAATGAAAGCACCAATGTCGGTGTCAAAACCGGCGGATCTCGGGTAGGGGGTCCCGAACTGTGCATCTAAGTCTAATGGTAACAGGAGGCAGGGGACACGATGTTTTACCCAGGTTCGGGCCCTCTCGATGGAGGTAATACCCTACTTCCTGCTTGATTGATCTTGATGATATGGGTATTACAAGAGTTGATCTACCACGGGATCGTAGAGGCTAAACCCTAGAAGCTAGCCTATGATTATGATTGTTGTCGTCCTATGGACTAAACCCTCCGGTTTATATAGACACCGGAGGAGGCTAGGGTTACATAGAGTTGGTTACAAAGAAGGAGATCTAATATCCGGATCGCCAAGCTTGTCTTCCATGCAAAGGAGAGTCCCATCTGGACACGGGACGAAGTCTTGAGTCTTGCATCTTCACGGTCCAACAGTCCGGCCAAAGTATATAGTCCGGCTGTCCGGATACACTCTAATCCAGGAATCCCTCACCGGGAACTCCCCAAAATTTTCCTCGCCCTCGCTTCTACCACGGTTTTTTCCGTCATGGACGGCACAAAGAATGTCATGCAGGTGCGTCTCCGGCCCTCCCAGTACGACAAGCCCATTTTATGTCATGATTTTTTTGTCATAGAAGTAGGAGCCCACCACATCTACGATAATACCGGGTTTTGTCACAATTATCATCATAGAAGTGTCATAAGCATGACAGGAAAAAAATTCGTTCGGCCCAAAATGTCACGGATGTGTCTTTTTTTGTAGTGCAAGGTGCTTCACAATGGGGCATATCACCTTTACAACGTGGGCAAGAAGAAAGACAAGCCACGCTCCTGGCATGCGGATCTGCTCCGCCGCTTTTATACCTAAAACACTCGTATTTTCGAGATGTAATAAGAAGTTCTTTTCAGATTGTTTATCAAAGACATGGTTTCTGCAGTCTCAAAATGATTGTTTTCACATAAATGTGTGTCCAAATCCCTAGTGGGTTGCTTAGTCATGAACCCGATTCGCCTAAGTTTCAAAACACACTCCGAGTGAAGAGCAACCCTCTCACTCAGGGGCCTAGTTGCGATCCCGTATGCGCCTAGGTTTCAAAACATATTCCGCGTGAAGAGCAAACCTCTCACTCGGAGGCTTAGCTATGATCCCGTATTCGCCTAAGTTTCAAACACATTCCGAGTGAAGAGCAACCCTTTCACTCGGAGGCTTAGCTGTGATCCCGTACTCGCCTAAGTTTCAAAACACATTCCGAGTGAAGAGCAACCCTCTCACTCAGAGGCTTAGCCGCGATCCTGTACTCGTCGAAGTTTCAAAACACACTCCGAGTGAAGAGCAACCCTATCACTCGGGGGCTTAGCTGCGATCTCGTACTCGCCAAAGTTTCAAAACATACTCCGAGTGAAGAGCAACCCTCTCACTCGAGGGCTTAGTTGCGATCATGTAGTCGCCTAAGTTCTAAAACACACTCCGAGTGAAGAGCAACCCTCTCACTCAGGGGCTTAGCTGTGATCCCATACTTGCCTAAGTTTCAAAACATACTCTGAGTGAAGAGCAACCATTTCACTTGGGGGCTTAGTTGCGATCCTGTACTCTTCTAAGTTTCAAAACACACTCTGAGTGAAGAGCAACCCTCTCACTCGGGGGCTTAGCTACGATCCCGAACTCTTCTAAGTTTCAAAACATACACCAAGTGAAGAGCAACCCTCTCACTCGGAGAATTAGTTGCGATCCCGTACTCGCCTAAGTTTCAAAACATACTCCGAGTGAAGAGCAACCCTCTCACTCGGAGGCTTAGCCGCGAATATGACTCGCCTAAGTTTCAAAGAGGTGCACTCTGAGCTGCGCCACAAGTACAACATTCATATGCACTCTGAGTTGCGTCACAGGTACAACATCCATTCCGAGTGGAGGGCAATCCTCTCACTCAGAGACTCCGTTGCGATCCTAGATTCGACTAAGTCAAAAAATCCGAAGACAATAGAGATAAAGCAACTGCATTCAAATAAAACAACAAAGTTTGGATAAATCCAGCAGAAGTGCCCGGGCATCAAGCCCAAAAGAGTTTAACGATTACAAAATCACTTGGCATTCCGAGGCGAATAAAGTCAAGTTATCAAGTTTTTCACTCGGTAGGAGGAGGAATTGTTGGCTTGACGAAAGTGCCAGGTCGGTACTGTCCATGATGCGAGTGGTCGCGTCGATGAAGGTCTCCATGAAAGATTGAAATTGAAGCTTCTTGGTGTTAGCCACCTGAAGAGCCTTCAGCTTCTCTTCCTTAGCATCCTTGCAATGAACGCGGATGAGTGATAGAGCCACATCACCACCGCAGTGTGCAGCTGACTTCTTCCACGGTAGCACTCAGTCAGGGATGTTGTTGAGTCGAGTCATCAGTGACTCGAGGTCATTCAGAAGCACATCCTCTGGCCAGAGCTCCTCATCGATCCGAGACATTGCAACTCTCAGTCGGGCGACATAGTCCAAGACACTGGCAAGACGAGATTCCAGTCGCAACATGTTCATGGCAGCTTCATCCTTGATGGGGCAATTGATGGGGTCCAGTCCTGTCTTGATCCGCCCAATTTCCTCCTCAAAATTCTGACAAAACTCTGCACGCACAGAAAGGTAATGAATTGGTAGCAACATGGTGAATTTTTTTTTTGCAACCAGTCGGATAAAGGAAGGTACCATCAAGCATGAGGAACATCTTCTTGGCGAGACCACCCAGATAAGTTTCGAGCTCGTCCATCTTCTCAGTGAGAATATCCACTTTGTCTGTCAAAGCCACCTTCTCCTCCTTCAGTTGCATGGCCTCTTTCTTTGCCTTGTCAACAGCGGTTTTAGGCTTGGCGTTCTCCTCTTCCAACTTTCCGACCAAAGCCAGCTTTTGGTCGGCAAGTTCAGTCTAATCACGCGTCGTCTTCTGCGCCGCCACAAGATCAAGGTCCTTCTGCTCCATAGCTTGCTTCATTTTGTCTAAAGAAATAACATTCCTCAGACGAGCTTGGAGTTGACGGTTTTCATTACGCATATCTGTTCGAGTGGAATCACTCGGTTCAAAGGATGGAAAGGAAAAAATAACAAGGCATGAAGTCGACGAGTCGTTACCTCTTGCCACTTCATCTTGTGCTTTCTTCAAGTTCTCCTTGGCCAGATCTAGGTCCAGCTTAAGTTGGATTTTCTCCTGTGCCAAAGCAGCATATTGAGTCCCAAGCTCATAAGATTTCTGCAAATAACAATAAGACAAGTCAATCGACAGTTACTTCTGAATGGAAAAGTGAAAGATCAAATTGTATAGCAAAAGAGTTGTAAGACTGTTACCGAATCAAACATCCAACAGCAGTCTCGGGGACTACACCCAGTGGGTGCACTCAGCGTGCCCCCACTGGTTACATTTCCAACTTAGCATGGTCAACCCAGCCCGAGTGGAAGGAGTTTTTAAAAAAGAACACACATCATCATTGGTTCTCAGACCATCGTCGAGTGCCCGCAGTCGACCGCGGTCTCGGGGACTACACCCAGTTGGTGCACTTAGCGTTCCCCCACTGGTTCAGTTCCCACTCGGCGCAACCTATCTAGGCCGAGTGAAAGTACTACAAGTAGACATTTTGCAAATACCCCCGCCGGATCAAACATTCGACGGCGGTCTCAAGGACTACACCTAGTGTTTGCACTCAGCGTGCCCCCACTGGACCAAGATCTCACTCGACACAACCCGGTCGACTCAAGTGAAAGAGCTACAAAGTAAAAGAGAAACACCCATTGGGTGAACAGATGCAAGGTGCAAACTCATGATAGAAGTATGGACATCTTATGAATAGTAAAGCAGCAATTTGCAGGAAGCATATCCTAACATAACAAGGCTCAAGCTAGAAAAAACAATCAGAAATGAACTTACAATCCCACTTACTCGGACATTGGCTTGGAGAGCAGAGTTGGAGTCATAGGCGGCCTTGCTGGTGTCACACACCACCTTCAGTCGGTCCATCATCAGACTTGCCTGAATCATGGCCTCCTTGGCAGCCCCTACTTGGTCCTTCGGGACGTGATGTGGAGCAAATAGAAGAGATGATGGAATAGGTGACGTGGCCGGTGTAGTAGAAGCCTGAAGTTGCGCAATCGAATCTGGAGCTTGAGCAGTCGACGCTGAGGGTTGGTCAGTCGACACAGGATTGGCAAAAGAGACTGAAGCCTGTACTAGATCGTTGAGTTGTTGGACCACAGGATCAGATGCCGAGCGAGGCGTTCTAGCTCCAGGCACCCTCTTGCTCAAAGTTCTGCCTCTCCTCCCGGCATTTTTTGAAGGCACATCATCGTCATCATCGTCAGGAAGCTGGATAATATCTGTTGGTGCTAGAAACATTCGACAGTGAAATTTCAGTCGGCCAGAAAGTCAATTAACAGAGCATAGGCGCTGCTGTAGAACCATACCTGCCCGAGAGGTGGCCGCAGCCGCGGTTTCCGCATCACCACGCTCCTCATCGATGTCCATGGATGTCGCAAAAGTAGCAGCACTGAAAGTTCCAGAGTTCACTCGATGAAGCAAGCGAACGAGTCCAGAATAACACAGAAGAACAAAGGAAAGAAACTCTTACACTGAAGCCACGGGCACAGCCACCTTGATCCTAGGAAGGGCCATCTGAGGTTTGGGCAGCGCAACTTTGGCCTGCTTCGCGGCCTTCTCTGATGGCTCGGGAGTCGACGTCCGAGTGCGTTTTGGAATCTTTGCACTCGGCGCAGCAGCTTTTCTACGTCCCCCTGCAGGGTCTTGCGATTGTTTGGAGCGACGCTCCGAGTGGGGCGGTGAATCGACTTCTTCGCTGCTGCCCGAGTCCTTACTGTCATCTTCACTGTCATCTTCACTGTGATCTGCATACTGATAATCACCGCTCTCGCCATCACTCTCAACTCCTTCTTGGTACTGCTCTCCATTCGGCATCGAGTACATCTTGGTGAAAATCTGCAGGACACAAGTTACAAGTATCAGTCATATTCAAGAACAATCACAGATCAAAAGGAAGAAACACTTGGAAAATTGATCCTGACCTCTTCAGGAGCATTGTTGACATCGAATGGCAGAATCCTCCTGGACCCCCTGGGGTTATCCTTGTTGCCGGTAATGCTCCTGAGCCACTGAGCCACCATCTCCTCGTCAACCTCCTCCGGGTGGGTTCGAGAGGTGTCCTCTAGACCCGAGTACATCCACAAAGGGTGGTCACGGGCCTACAAGGGCTGGATGCGTCAATTGAGGAATACCTCCAACAGATCCATACCCGTCACTCCACCTTGAACCAATCCAACGACGGCGTCGACTAACATTCCCAACTCCCCCTTCTCCTCCGGTGCTACAACTAGTGAATGAGGGGTGTGGAGTCTCTCCATAGTGAAAGGAGGAAGGCCAGTCGACTAACTAGGAGTCGGAATGTCCTTGCAGTAGAACCAAGTCGACTGCCATCCCCTGACAGACTCGGGAAAGGTCATGGGGGGAAAAGAACTCCTACCTCTCATTTGGATCCCTAACCCCCACACATCTAGATCACATGCGTCTTTTCATCATCCGTGTTAGCTTTCTTCACCGCTAAGAATGACAGGTGAATGTGTGTTTGAACAAACCCTAGTGTGGCTGGCACCCTATGAAGTTTTCGCACATTGAGAGGAACGCGGCAAGATACGAGATCGGGTTGGGAGGAAAGTGGTGGATCTGAGCGCCGAAGAAATTCAAAAAGCCCAGAAAGAATGGGTGCGGGGGCAGAGAGAAACCTCGCTCGACATGGGTGGTGAGAAGGACGCACTCACCCTCTCGCGGATGGGGCTCAGATTCTCCCTCTGACAACCTCCAGGACTAATGGGCAATCAGGCCATCAACGGCTAGGTTCTACAGATCTTCCTTCACAATGGTAGAATGGATCCAGTCCCCCTGGATCCAACCAGGCGGCAAACCGGACCACGACATCGACCCCCTCACCGTCTTCTTGCCTTTCATCATCGTCATCGCCTTCTTCGCATGCTCCAGGGCTGTGGTCTTGTCCTTCACCATGGTGGCGGAGCTCGAGAGGGTCGAGCGGAGGCGTGGAGAGCAGGGAGAAGCGAGGTGGAGAAGCAGAGAGGGGGGTCGAATGGAATGCACAGTGCCGCGCATCAGCCTCGACGCTTTTTATGGGGCTACTTCCGAGTGGCTAACCCATGGGCCCGAGCAATCTTATCGCATCCCGTCACAGGCGCTGGCTTGATACGTGGCCAAAAAGTTGGCACGAAGATCGAGGAGTCCCTATCTGCTCGTTCCATTTACTACGCCACGCCCCGTCCCGTGTGCTTCTCCAAAATTTAGAATCCTGTGAGATCCGGAGACCACAGAGCATTCAATTGCATCGAAGATTTCACACTCTGATTCACTAGAAGATTTACTGCATAATTCACTCGGCGATCTCAGAAACCAGAATCGATCAAGGCGACTGAGGCAGGGTTAAAGTACCAGTGTGCTTTCTAGATCTCTATGAAATGCCTCCAAAGCATGGAATCGAGTCGGAACCAACTTCAACCCTTCTTCACTCGGACCTCAATCCATTCGGGGGATAATGACAATGACACATACCTAGGGTAGGGTCTTAGGCATGACCTAGACACCCTACCCAAGGACACTGCCCTAGAGTCAAAGACATTCAAAGTCCAACAGAAGGCACCGACTGAAATCACCTTGAAGTGCTATCCACTCAACAGAAGATTCTACTCGGACACCTCAATTCCACTCGACCACAGTAGCGTCACTCGACCATACGAAGAATCACTCGGAGTACAGAAGATCAAAAGCCACCCCAGGATGGCTATGGTCAGGCGTTCACTCCGTAGTCATAAAGATCATTAATAGCTGGCGTTACCAGTAACGCCCCTGCCTTAACTACATTGAACCTTGTGTAATGGAGGGCTGTGAGGAGCCTGGCGCACTCTATATAAGCTGCCCCCTCCTCAGCACAAGGGTTTGCACCCCCATAACTTCCACGCATAATCCAGTCGACAAGCCTCCGGGCACAGATACGTAGGGCTGTTAGCTCCTCCGAGAGGCGCCTGATCACGTAAACTTGCGTGTACAACCTCACCGTGGCTAGGACCTTGCCTCCTCCTACGTACCCCCTATTCTTACTATCAGACTCACTCCCACGACAGTTAGCTTGAGTCAGAAGTGTTCCAATGGCCCAGTGTTCTCTCCGAGCAATGGAGAAGATAGCAGAGAGGCGGTTCAGTCACCTTGTGGTGTGCATCCTGACGAAGGCGACCCCGGCTGAGAGGCTGAGGATCTGCCCGGGTCTGAGTCCACCCACCATACCCACGCCAGGTGTGGTAATTCAATTGGCTTTTCAAGAGGCCAAATCTCTGACTCTAGAGCAAGTGGCCCATTGGTCCCCGTTTCATTCCGTCCAATAGTTATTCATGCAGTTGTCGAGCTTCTACTAACGCTCTACGTGTTGAATATCGTCTGACACTCTTTTCACTCCTAAACAACTCATGAAACCATTAATTATGTGTGATGAGCAACATATATATATATATGTGTGTGTGTGTGTGTGTGTGTGTGTGTGTGCGCGCGCGCGCGCGCGCGCGCGTGTGTGTGTGTTTTCATGCACATGCGATATTTTCTTCATAACTACTTTTCATTAATCAACCATCATTGTCATTAATCATAACTACTTCGAGAGAACAGACAAGATTTAGAGGAAGAACTCTTCTTCAGTCTTCAAATGTTGAGAATGATGACCATAAACACCTTGAAGAATTAGAGAGATGCTCCGGGACAATGAATACTAGAAATGTTGATCCAAAGTTGAAAAGACGTTGAAAACTAACTTAGAGAAGGCATATGACTGATGGAATCCATACTTACGTCAAACTTCGAAAAGAATTTGTAATAGCTCCGGAATAATTAGAAGAGTCAGGTAAGATCCTGGGAAAAGACCTGTGGGTTAGGGCCCACTGAAGAGAAAAATACCATTGGAAAGGATTGTTGAAGAGAAAGATGATGCACCGGAACAATTGAAATATTTGAATGAGGTGACAACCTCGAATTAATTGGAACGCAGACGAATCTCCTGAGATGTCTTGAGCACACCGAAAAGATAAACTGGCGAGAGGCGAACGAGCAAGGGGAAAACATTTGAGCCGAGGAAAAGAATATGATCAACAATGTTAAAACTAGAATTTATGCATCCCATGCAATCTGATGATCTGATCGAGGCGCAATATGTTGTAATAGCATCAATTCTGCATCGATTAATAATAGTGGCGAGCAGTAGAGAGAGCCCGCCATTGCTACACAAAACTTCTTTGGCGGGCGGCCTAAGCCGCCCGCCGCTGCTGATGGGCTACCACTGGCGGGCGGGCGCCCGTCACTGATGAAATGTTAGCAGTGGTGGGAGGTCGGTGGCGGCAGCCCTAGGAGCCTGGCCCGCAACTTATGGCCTTTTTGCACCTGCCACTGCTAGGCGTTCCTACAATAGTGCAATGTCGGGTTCTTAGACACCAACACCGGTAATGGATCCCCCTCTTGTAGAGTACCTGAACAGGCCTCTAGATTGAATCTCCTCGGAATAGACGCTTGCGATGGCAGAAAATTCAGAGAAAAATGTTGCGAAGGGCTTCACAAAATATGGAATTTATAGGTGGAAGACTAGACGTAAGGCGGTGGACAGGGCCCGCATGACCTAGGGGTGCGGCCAAGGCCCTGGCCGTGCCAGGTGGACGTGTGGGGCCCCTGTAGCTCCTCTCATTCCCTTCGGTGCATTTCTCGAACCTTCGTGACTTGAAAAAAATTGTATTAAATCCAGGTTTTTTTAGCTTCATAGATATTGATTTTCTGTAAAGTCAAAAACATGCACAAAACAATAACTGGCACTCGGCACTAAATTAATATGTTACTCTTTTGTTATAAAAAGTATATAAAAGTAATAATATATTAGCATGAAACAATCGAATCGGGCCATCCAGGTACCTACCCGGATCATCTGGCCATTGCCCGGACAATCCAGGTAGCTACCCAGACATTCTGGCCATGCATGTGTGTATCTTGGCCCTTTGAGGTCATGTAATCCCCCTCTTTCGCCACAAATGCACTTGTACTATAAATAGTCGCCCCTACGTCCATTCCATGGTTAGTAAATTATATTGAACTAAATTGAGAAAACAATGCTCCTTGAATCCTAGAGGATCAAGCCCTCCTAAGGGAGAAGAATCTCTCAAGATTATCATAACCCTCCTAAGGGAGAAGGATCCACATCATAGGATCACCAACACCTCCCATGGGAGAAGGATCTCTTGAGATCGTCCAGCTCCCATCTCCTTAGGATTCGGGAAGTACTACCTTGACACTCTTTTCCTCTTATTGACCTTGTAATCTTGTGGATCTTGCATGTTTGCAAATTTAGTGGATGTGTGATTTAGATCTTGTCTTGAGTGAATTTCCTTCATGTGCTTGATTGTATGGCTAGGCCCCCTCCAAGTGTAAAAGATTGGGCAACTTAGGGTCCCTACCCTACATCAAGGCTCATTGCCGCTATCCGCCCGCAACACAGGTTTTCAGCGGTGGCAACACATCCACTGTCGCCTTGTCGCAGTCTACCTTCGCCATCGCTGTAGCCATTGGCCTTCCTGGTGAAGGATGTCCGATGAGCTGGGAGAAGAGAAGCGATGGGCTCTGCATTTGATCAATCATTTAGGAAGAGAAGTGTCGATGTGGCGAAGGGGGCGGTGTGTGCTGCCGAAGTAGGACCAGGAGGGTAGATATTAAGCTGACTAAGAACGGGTGGACGGAGAGATGGAAAGATTAAAAAAAAGATAAGGTAGAAACGAGTGATGGGCCCACGGGCCGCTGGCGTCCGTATAGGGCGGCCGAAGTGTGTGTAGCCTGACTACCTTAACTATTCTCAAAAAAGAAAGATCTTGTACCTTAATTTAATTGGCAGCTAAAATTCAATTTCGATATGTAAGCATATTAACAATGAAATGATATGTAAATCACGGTCATTACTACATGCCTCCGTTGCAACTTTCTAATAAAAAGAAAAAAGGAAAAAAAGAAGGTTATTCAAAACTTTCTTTTTATACGACTTTACTTGAAACCGTTGTATAATAGGAGTAGTAACTTTCTAACAAGAAGAAGAAGGTTGTTGGAAATTTTCTTTTTTGGCCAGGGGTTATTCGAAACTTGGAACGCCACCATCCTCACTTTGCTGAACCTGTAGGAAAATTATGGCGACGACCCCATTCGTACTCGTCTATCTGTCCTCAGAAGAGTGGAACCATCCTCGGCGTTTGCTGTTACACTACAGTGAGGAAATCCCTACGCGGTGCCAGGCCGCGTGAAGCCATCATCAATCACTCTCGCTCTGATTGGCAACGCCCACCAATCAACGCAACCTTCCGAACACGATACGGTCGGCGGACACCTTTCGTACTCCTATTTCCCCTCAGTCTTTGCACAACTCGACAGCGCATTTCTTCCTTTCGGGGCCCTCACTCACTCCCCGACGCTCTGGTCCCACCGCCAGCAAGCCACGTGGCCCCGCAAGCCAGCCGCTAGCAAACGCCTCAGCGTCCGCCTCCGCTGTACTAGCTGCGATTTTTCGCTTCCTTTCTCCAGACGACTCCCTCACGAGGGCGTCGCAGTCGTACCTACGCGCTGCACCGCTTTTCCGGCACCCGTCGTTGTTAAACCCAGTTTACATGTGGGCCAATATGCGCAGATCGTGGGTGGGAGGCCCACGCGTCTGTGAAATTACGTGATATTTCGGCCAAGAATCTACCTACGCGTAGTTCTGCCGCACGTTACGTGGATAAAAAGGCATGACCGTTCGGGCGGCGAAGAATTGCGCATAGCAACCAACCGTGTCAGGGGAAGGAATTGACGCGAGCGAGAGAGAACCCCACATCACATGGCGAACGGCGTGAGCTCGGCGAAGGCGGAGATCTGCGCCGGGCTGGGCATGCCGATGGCGGAGCTGGAGCAGGTGTTCCGGCGCTATGACGCCAACGGCGACGGTAAGATCTCCGCGGACGAGCTGGCGTCCGTGCTGTGCGCGCTGGGCGCGCCCCCGGGGCCAGGGGAGGTGCAGAGCAGAGGAGATGGACGCCGACAGGGACGGTTTCGTCGACCTCCACGAGTTCGCCGCCTTCCATTGCGGCCCCTGCAAGGGCGGCGCGGCCGCAGACGCCAAGGACCAGGAGGCCGCCACGGAGGCGGAGCTCAAGGAGGCCTTCCGGATGGACGACGCCGACCGCAACGGGCTCATCTCCGCGCGGGAGCTTCACCGCGTGCTCCGCCAGCTCGGGGAGAAGTGCTCCGTTGCTGACTGCTCGCGCATGATTCGATCCGTCGACGCCGACGGCGACGGCAGCGTCTATTTCGAGGAATTCAAGAAGATGATGGGCGGCGGAGGTAGGAACTAGGTCGGTAAGGGCCGGCCATGAGCAAACAATGCTGCATCTGCATGCCTCGTAGAGGGTTTTGTTCCTCCATGGTGCTTAATTTAATTTTTAATTAATCTCAAAGTGAAAGGCTTAGGCTCCCCGTAATGCGAATACTAACGATGATGCGGGTGAAGTGATTAATTATGTAAAGCTAATCTGCTAGTAGTAGTACTACTACTAATGATGATGGGTGTACTAAGAAATTTGGTTTGGGATTGTTTGCAATGAATTATCACTCGTTTGAAACTGTTTGTTTTTCTGTTTGAAACTCGTGCAGAAACAATAACTATATTGTAATGGTTGTGAAAATCGGGTCTGGAAGTTCTTGGGACGATGTTGAATCTGTATACCATTTGTTGTACTCAAATTAGACGGATCATTAAAGTGCCCGCCCATGTATGGATCCAACTGCTGCTGGCCTGGGGTTCTATCATGTTGATGTTCCTCTACCAAGCGAATCTAGTTGGCTGAATTACAAAAATTGTGTTGTTCTGAGAGTAGTGAAAGGTGAAGTTTTTTACTTCTGAGTTGCTTGTTCAGTTAAATGGAATTTTCTACAAAAACAAGGAGTGGCCCTGGCAGATCAGAGAATTGGAGGAGAAGAAATTCTTGCTTAGATTTCCTCCATGGAAGAATATGGAAGACCTGATTGAGTTCCCAGCGTTTAATCTTTCTAATGATGGTGTTTCAGTTAAGATCTGCGAGTGGGAAGGGATGCTTGATGAATTTGGAGAACTGAAAGAAGCTTGGGTGGTTGCTGATGGAATTCCACCAAAATGGTGTGCTTGGAAGGTTTTTGCGCAAGTTGCTGGATGTTTTGGCATCCTTGTGGATGTGGATTGGAATGGCATTTTCAAGAGCTTCTATGAAACAATCAGAATCAAGATAGCTTGTAGAGATCCTTGCAAAATTCCCTTTGAGGGACTGGTGGAGATGAAGAAGAAACTCTACCTGTTATTTTTCACTGTAGAGGGTTTTGAGCAAGTTGGTGAAGAATCAGATGGGAATGTTGAGGATCCTGGTCAAGATAATGAAGATGGAGGAAAAGAAAAGCTGGATGAGGATCTGACTGATAAGGATTCATTGGAAGATAACAAAGAGGAGCCTTTTGATGGATTGGACAGAGCAAACTTCACATCCACACAGAAAACTAACTCAGGTACTAGCAAACAAGTGCAGCAGGTCTCTGTTTCTACAGAGGAGTTTCATCCAGTAAACATGAATGATGAGGTCCATGACAGCTTCTTGGAGGAAATCAATAAAAGTGGACATAGAGACAACGAGAAACCTGGGTCTGAACCAGAGTTCGGCACCCCGTGCTCATATCACCTGCTTCCTGAAGATACTGAGAAGATTCCTATGTCTGTATGTTCATTTGGAATACTGCTCTGAACAGCTTAGTAAATTTGACATTCAGGAGACAAATGGAGAAGAAGAAGACATGGAAACTGAACTGCAATGCCTTCCTGAAGATCTGGCTATGGCTGTTAGCTCTGTTTGATTGAATCCATGGACAATGCAGAATCAGAGAAGAAGAAGAAGAAGAAGCTCAATATCAAGGATAAAACTGCTTGGGGCCCTGTTCTAATCAACAGACCTAGAACCAGAGATCATGGAAGCATAAAGATCACGGACAAAGCAAATGCTTACTTGCTGAAGAAGAACCTTGAACTTCCTACTACTTTCAAAGGTAAATCTTTTGCTGTCTTGAATAATGAAGTGCTTGCTTCTCATAATTCTATGGTTGGCCTGCGTGTGGGAGATAATAGTAATGAATGTGATGATATCATCACTGATCTAGTTGCTAGGGAGAAAATTAAGTGTCTTCAATTCGCTGATTCCAATCCGGAGATTGTTCTCCCGAACTCTATAGACTTGGACTTTAACAATGATAGTTCCCCCATTGATACCAAGGCTGATTTAGTTAATAAGGACATGGGCACTGTTGTCCTAGAGCTAGATAGCCCTGCTATCATTGCCAAAAGCCAGCTTTGAGGCTTGTCATGCCCTTTCAAGATTAAATGATAGGTGATTTTTGGAACATTAGGGGTCTTGGTTAACTTGGTAAATTGTAGTGCCTGGGAGATTTCCTTAATGATAACCACATTGATTTCGTGGGTTTCTTTGAGACCAAAAGAGAGAGGATAGAAAGTGGGACTTTAAGTACAATTGTTGGCAATAATAATTATGACTGGCATGTGCTTCCTGCTAACAACACTGCTGGGGGGATCCTTGTGGGTCTTAGGTGTGATTTATTTGATATCGTTGGTTTCGTAGATAGGAAGTATTGTGTGGTAGTTACTATCAAGAACAAAGATGATGGTTTCCTTTGGCATTTTGTTGCAGTATATGGTACTGCTTACAATGAATACAAGATCGAGTTCATTGCTGAGCTACATGATGTTATGTTAAATCTTACTTACCCTATTATTTTGGGAGGTGACTTTAATTTGGTTAGATCTAGTAAAGATAAGAGTAATGGTATTATTAATTCTCAAAATTATTTCCTGTTTAATGATTGGATTAACAAATAGGCTTTGTTAGAGATTGGCATTGCTAACAGGAGTTTACCTGGAGCAATAATCAGAATAATCCTATCTTTGCTACTATTGACAGAGTGTTTGTCTCAATTTCCTGGGACGCCCATTTTCCGATGTCTTCTCTAACGGCTCTTCCCAGGATAGGGAGCGACCATACACTACTTATTTTGGATACCAAAGCTAGGAGGGTTACCTCCCCTAAACCGTTTTGATTTGAGAAATGGTGGTTAGAACAAACTGGTTTTAAAGATCTAGTCTGTGAGATCTGGAACTATGTAGTTCCTGGAAAGTGTGCTTTAGACATTTGGATGAACAAAACTAAGATGTTCAGAAAAAAGGTGAAAGGCTGGAGCATCAATATCGAGGCTGGTATGAAAAGAAGGAAAAGAGACCCGACCTTAGAATTTGACATCTTAGATGTCTTCTCCGAGCGTTATCAACTAGAGGAAAAAGATAAGACTCGTATGACAGAGATCAAGAATGAATTAAATAGTATTTGGCATAAAGAAGAGGTTTCCTTGTGGCAACGGTCGAGGGATCGCAAGATCAAGGACGGAGATAAGAACAATGCTATTTTCAAGCTCTAGCTAACCATAGACATAGGCTGAAAAATCTCCCGGAGCTGGTTGATGAGAATGGCCCAGTCCACTCTACCGAAGAGATGTTAGATGTAGCCACTACCTTTTATAAGGACTTGTTTAGATATGAAGAGAAGCATAATATCAAATTGGGTCCTTCCTTCTGGAAGGAGGAAGAGCTAGTGATTCGGGAAGAGAATTACTTATTACAAAAAGACTTTACTGAAGAGGAGATTAAAGAAGCCATTTTTGGTTCCTATGCCCATGGGGCCCCTGGCCCAGATGGGTTATCCTTCCTATTCTATCAAACTTTTTGGGATGTTATCAAAACTGATTTTATGGCTCTGGTGAAAGACTTTGAAGAAGGCAAACTAGATCTTTATCGTCTTAATTTTGCTTTGATTGTGCTTATGCCTAAAGAACCTAATGCTAAAGATATGAAGAAATTTAGACCTATTAGTCTGAGTAATTGTGGAGTATAATTCTTTTTCTTGAAAGCTATGACAAACAGGGTTTCCCTTATTAGTCACAGGCTCATTTCCTTGAATAAAACAATCTTTATCAAAGGGAGGTACATATTAGAGAGCGTAGTGATGGCGCATGAAGTTATTCATGAGGTTAAGAGATCTACCACTCAGGGTCTAGTGCTTAAAGTAGACTATGAGAAGGCATATGACAGAGTTAGTTGGGAATTCTTGTTTGATATGTTACATTCGAGAGGTTTTGGGAACAGGTGTATTTCTTGGATTAAAACTACTTTACTTCAAAGCACGTTTAGTGTGCGTATCAATGATACGGTGGCCCCTCATTTTTTAGCTGGGAAAGGGCTCAAACAAGGAGATCCTCACTCTCCGCTGCTTTTTAACTTGGTTGCTGACGTTTTTCCAAAATGCTTCATAAAGCTACTAGTCAAGGACTGATTTCGGGGCTTCTGCCTCAGGCTATACCCCGGGGTGTTGTCAGCTTGCAATACGTTGATGACACCATCTTGTTTCTAGAAAACTTAGTTGACAAAGCCAGAAATTTTAAATGGCTCTTGTCATGCTTTGAGAATCTTTCAGGTATGAAAAACAATTTCCATAAGAGTGATCTTCTTACAATTAATGTGGAGGAGGATGTGCCAAAGGAATTTGCACAAATTTTCAGCTGCAAATTGGGCGATTTCCCCATTAAATACCTGGGAGTGCCTCTGCACTATGACAAACTTAAGAGGGAAGACTTACAACCTATCATTGATAGGATTATTAAGAATATATCTAGCTGGTTGGGGACATACCTTACATACAATGGGAAAATTATTCTGTTATGTGCCTGCATTATTAGTATTCCTGCATACTTGATGTCCATGATCAAATTCCCCAAGTGGGCCATTAATGCTATTAACTCCCAAATGGCTCATTTTTTCTGGGGAGACATGGATAATCATCATAAGTATCACTTGGCTAGTTGGGGTATGATTACTAAAAAGAAAGAGTTTGGGGGTCTGGGTGTTCCTAACATTAGAGATTCTAACATGGCTGTTCTGGCCACCTGGCCAAAGAGATATTTTGATGGTAAAAATAGTGAGTGGAAGAAGATTATTTCCTATAAATATGATACTAATAAACCTAATATCCTGTGGTCTAAGAATGGAGTGGGCTCTACCTTTTGGAAGAGTGCCACTTGGGCGTTTGCTGTGGCCAAAACCTTTTACAAATGGAAATTAAGAAATGGAGAGAATATCAGCTTCTGGCATGACACCTGGGTTAGGGATTATTCCCTGAAAACCCAATTCTGGGACTTGTTTAGTATATGTAATCAAAGTGAGTGCTCAGTAGCCCAGGTATGGGATGGTGTCACTCTGAAACTGACTTTTAGGAGATGTGTTGATGATGAAGGTTTTAATAGTTGGAACCGTCTGACAGAGTTGGTTAGTTCACCTCAGTTGAGCGATGATTGTGATGTTCCTATTTGAACTCTCGAGACAAATGCGGTTTTCTTTGTAAATCTTTTTACAAACAAATTAACTTTGGAGGTGTGGTTTCTTCTGTGGGAGATAAGCTATGGAAAGTAATCTGTCCGCAGAAAATTCATGTAATTTTGTGGTTATGTGTTCATAACAAAATTCTTACCCGGGATAACTTAGCTAAGAGGAGACATGTGGAAGATGTATCCTGCCTTTTTTGCTATGAAAAAGAAACGGTCCATGTCGTGGAAATTCATTATATTGAAAGGTCCACTACTCAGTTGGTCGAGTACAAAGCTCTTAACCTTGTGGATGTGGGTTCAAGCCCCATGGTGGAGATTACATCATATGATGTTATTATCAATGAATTATATACAAAGTCCCAGCTCAGTATTATCTTACCGAGCCAGCCCTTGCGGGCTACACGTTGTTGTTCAAGTCTACATGATTATATCTACAAAGTCTCTGCTCATTATTGCATAATGACCTGGCCCTTGGGGGCTACACTGGTTGAAGTTTTTATGAGCATAAGGCAATTACAAGTCCCAGGTTGCTGCAAGCATGAAAACCCAGAACTTGGGGGCTACATATGTGGAATATTCAGTTTTGACTAGTGATTGAGATGAACAACCCGGATTTCTTCATGGTTGCAACATTTATATTGAAGCAAGTCTTAAGTTGATTACTACGCTCCCTTCTTAAGACTTGGGGGCTACAGGTGATATGAATATAATATATAATGGAGGACCATCTTCAAATTCTCAGTTTTGAGCAAACCAGTCAGAGCATTGAAGGCCGACTCAAATGGATTCTTTTTTGCAATATTTCTGCTACAAGCAAATTGACTATGAAACTGGACTATTGACCCGGATTTTTCAGAATAAGTGCCCGGATTTTTTGTATTAGCAAAGTTTGAACATATCTGCTAAAGGAGATTTGCTATGAGATCATGGACACATATCAAGGAGGAAATGACAAGGACTTAAGGATGATCAGGATCAGTTTAACATGGATAAATCCAAATTAAACTGGGGGCTAATGTCGGGGATATACCCTACGACATGAACGGGCTGGAAGTATGACCCGATCGGACTTGGCGACTCACTAGTGACCGCCCGGACTTGGCGACTCACTGGTGACCCGCCCTGACTTGGCGACTCACTAGTGACCCGCCCGGATCTCTCCACTCACTGATAACCCGGCCGAGCCAGGTGACTTATTGGTGACCCGGCAGGCGGGTTAGAGGAGGGACAAGACCCGAAGGCTCAGAAGGCACAAGGCCTAGAAGGCCGGCTCATGTTATGGTGGGCCAGCTTAAGAGGAAAGCATAAAGGAATATTCCCTTACAAAGGAAGCAAGACTAGGACTCCACTTGTAAAGAGTAATCCTAATCCTACTAGTACTAGTCATGTAACCCGCCCCTTCAACTTATATAAGGAGGGGCAGGGCACCCCAAGAGGGACAAGTTAGACAAGTTAGGGTTAGACAGACAAGTCTATAGCTCTCGAGATAGAGCACCCTTCTAATCGTGATCATCATCATCAATATCAATGAAGCAGGATGTAGGATTTTACCTCCACCGTGAGGGGCCGAACCTGGGTAAAAAACCTCGCGTCTCTCGTCCCGCTCAACCCCTCTCAAGCTACCACATAGATGCGTTGGCCTCACGACTAAGTCCTCACACTAGGACATCTGCCGTGACAATTCCATGACAGTCCATCATTTACTATTTGAATGCATGGTTGCAAAACAAGTGTGGAATTTCATTTCAGAGTGTTTTAGTTACCCTTGCATTTCTAGCTTTGAAGATGTTTCTGCCTTGTGGCAGAATAACAAAAACATGGTTGTACTTAATATGGCAGTGGTTTCCTCCTTGTGGAGTATTTGGAAACTAAGAAACAATTTCTGTTTTCAGGGCGTACCTGGAGAGATGCCAATTGTGTCCTTGCAAAACTAAGCTCTCATCTGAACAAGTGGAAAATTCTCTGCGTCGACACTCAGGAGGAGCTGCTGTTGCGGTGCATTCGTCTGTTGGACAGGCGTCATGGAGAATTGCTACGGATTGTGTTAGTGTGATCGAGAAGACCAAGAGGCTGGTGTGTGGGCCTAACTAGTTTTATGCTTATGCCTATGTCGCTTGGTATGTAATAAAGTGAGGTTGCTGATACTAGATAGTTTGATGTTGGGTGCTATGACTCCTTGGGATTGTAACTTTCTATTTGTTTTTGGCTGAGACATTTTCGCTTCATTAATAAAATGGGGAGAGGGGGGAACCCCTTTCATTCAAAAAAAATCCAACTATCCACACGCTTTTAGCCCTCCAACACAGATCATCAAACTGGGTCGGACTAGCCTGGTCGTCGGAAATCCTACAGCCCTGTCACACATCGCCACAAATTAAGGGAAGCTCTGTGGGAGTCCGGACGTCTGCCATGTTAGACTTCACCCTAAACCCACCCTGTTGGGGATATAACTATTAGGTATGACCCGCCCAGGAGGGGCCGGGTTATACCTATGAGTACTTGTGAAGACCATGACCAAGCTTGAAGATGGCGATTCAGTTAAGGGCCCAAAGCTCAGAGGCGACTTAAGGACCGTAGAGATAAACAGCCATATGTATATGACTTGTATTGTAAGGCAAGAATAGTTAAGAGACCGAGCTGGACACTGTTTATGAGACGACCGAGACTCTGTGAGCTGCTGGGCGTCGATCTCTGATATAAAGGGATGACCCAGCGGCGGTTTAGGGCAAGTAACATCAGATCGGGAGCTAGGTCAAGCGATTCCACTCCCTAGTAATCGAGTCATAAGCAATCCCACTCAAAACTGGATCGTAGGCTTTTACCTTCACCGTAAGGGGGCCGAACGAGTATAACCCCGTGTCCTTTGTCCCGATTAACCCCTTTAAGCTTCCTAGTTGCGATGGCTCCACGACTAAGTCCTTTCACTAGCTGATGTGACAATTCCACAACAGTTGGTGCCCACCGTGGGGCCAGCGCACGGTGGATTTGAGTTCTTGAAGGGCAGTTTCGAAGGGCTCAAGGGATACGCTGTGGGCCGAATGACCAAGAGTCATCGCGGCAAGCTCTACATCAACGACGCAGGCTGGGGCCCCGAGACTGGCTCAATTGAGTACGGTACCGGGTCCCCTTTGTCGGAATCCACGTCTTCATCGGCAAGATCGGCGAGCCGGGCCATGAGTCAGACATCTGCACCGACCTCGTTGAGAGGGCTCAGCGTGCGAGACCCGCCCAGGCTCTGCCAGCCGTGAAGCGTGCCTTCGTGGGATGCATCCACAGAGGACTCTCTAAAGGATCTGCATCTGATGGTGAGATGGCCACGGGCAAGACGGATTCGTTGTATCAACTGCAAGATGGCGGGCTTGGGGGCTCTTCCGATGGCAGTAGTATTCCGGACCTCCTTGAGCCGCCAAGCAGAGTTGGGATCTTCATGGCTGGCACGCAACCCATTCAAAACTCCTCAACTGCGGCAGCAATAACCTCCGAGTCAGCGGCAGCCGGGGCAGGAGGCCCTGTGCGCCCGCCGACTCAGGTACTAATGGATCTCATGGATAAGATGACCGCTCTGTTAGGCGCCGCGGTCAACCCGGCGGATCAAGCTCAACATGATGTGGAAGTGGCACAGTTAAAGCAAGATATTGTGCAGGCTAAGGAAGACCTGGTAGCGGAAGATGTCAGGATGACCGCAGAGCAGGCGGATCTTGACGCTCAAGCTCAGCGGATTTAGGCGCAGACTTTCCGGCTCATGATGGATCAAAATGCATCCAATGAGGTCATGAGGGTTCCAGAAGACTCAATCTCGTCCGCCTCCAGTTTACAATTCTCGAAACCTCTTCCATACACCCGGTGCAGGGCCTAGTAACGCGCCGGAGATAGACCAGGTTGCAGCACCCGGGGCTGGAATGCCGGTTCACCATGTATGATGGAACCTCCCCGGATGAATAACGCTCCGCCTTAGTATATACCAACACCACCGGGTCATTATTCTAACTCGTTGGAGAACATGATCGCTGCGGCGGCACGATTGGTGACTCTCCCGGTGGAGGGAGACTCTCCGACGGCGGTTGAAACTCGAAGGATCAGAGAGCTTCTTCAGACGGCTTTGGCACAGTAGGAGGCGTACTCGTATAGCCGAGACAGGATTCATTCGACCCCTCGTCCAAGCCGGAGCCCGAGTTATAGTAGGCACATGGATTCAATGGCCGTTTCAAGCAACGCCCGGCGCCGTAACCAGCCAGGTGGGCATGACTCGGCGCGCGACGTAGCTCTTAATTTGGTTGATCAGGACAGAATACGTTAAGAGGCTGAGCGAGCGGCTCAGTAGGCGGCTGAGCAGGCGGCTCAGCTAGCGGCTTACCATCCTTTTCTGGTTTATCCGATGACTTCTATTGAGGCAGGCACGACCACCAGGACCGGAGGTGTCCCCTGTCTAGTGCCGGCTCTGCATAACGAGCGTTTTCCCAAGGATTTCAAAGGGCCCAGAAAGGTGCCTAATTATACGGCCGACTTACAGCCTGGGGCATGGATTGAAAGCTACGAGATGGCTATGGAGTTACTAGAGGTCAGTGACGCTGTGATGGCCAAGTACTTCACCATGATGTTGGATGGGACTGCCCGCACTTGGTTGAATGGGCTACCGCCTAATTCCATCGATTCATGGGCAGAGTTAAAAGCCTGGTTCATTCAGAACTTCAAAGATACATGCAAGCAGCCCATGTCAATTGTGGATTTGACTAATTGCAAACAGGAGGAGGGTGAGTCCACGACCCATTGGGTGCACCGGGTCAAGGCCATAATACATTCGTCTGATAAGATGGATGCCGGCTCTACAGTCTTAATGTTGGAGAAAAATTACCATTTTTTGCCTCTAAAGATGAAGCTAGGGTGGCTCAAGCGCGATTGTAATGACATGGGTCAGCTGATGGTGGCTCTAGTCAAGTACGCTGACTCTGATAGTACCAAGGATCCCGAGTCTGATGATGAAAAGACAAGGGAAAAAAAGAATGGCAACGGCAAGGGCCATCAGCATAACCCAGCAAATCAAGGAGGTAATAATAAACGTATGGCTGATGGTAGCTTGGAGTTTGTGGCTAACACCAATGCGCAGGGCAACAATCAGCGACGTAAGGGGAGACCACCACCTCGGTCCGGCGGGTCAAGCCCCATGCTTGAGCAGTTACTGAATGAGCCCTGTCCAAGGCATCACACTCAGTAGAAGCCGGCCACTCACCTATGGAAGGACTGTACGATCATGAAGGCTTTCAAGAATTCCAACATGTTCGACGGTAATCATGGGCAGGGCGGCAGCTCAGGTGGCGGCGGCTTTCATAGCCCGGGCGGCGGTTCAAATTCCAATTTTCAAAACTCTCAGGGTAATCAAGGTGGTTATAACCAGCAATCTGGCCAGGGAGGTCAGCAGCAGTAGCAGGGTGGATATCAGAGTAATCCAAATCAGCTAAATAGTGGACAATATCATGTGTTCACCACCAGCTTGTGCAAACGGGACCATAAGCTTCATAAGAGGGTTGTGAACGCTATTGAGTCGGCAGTTCCTCATTATTTGAAATGGTCTAAGAAGCCTATTTTATGGAGTAGGGAAGATCACCCTCCCTGGGTTGATAATCCGGGTCACTTGGCCTTGGTAGTAGCACCTCAAGTTGGTGGATACAAGTTCACTAAGGTGCTCATGGATGGAGGCAGCATCATTAATATCCTCTATTATGAGACCTTTCGCCGCATGGGTTTGACTGACAAAAATCTCAAGACTTCCAACACTGTTTTTCATGGAGTGGTTCCTGGTAAGTCGGCATACCCAGTGGGTAAGATTGAGCTGGAAGTAGCCTTTGGAGATGAACATGATTCGAGGGCTGAGAAGTTAACCTTTGAGGTGGTCAAAATCAAGAGCCAGTATCACACCCTCTTTGGGTGGCCGGCTTATGCCAAGTTCATGGTGCGGCCGTGTTATGTCTATTTGCGGCTCAAGATGCCGGGTCATAAAGGCACCATCACAGTGCATGGGAGTAGGAAGATAGCCTTGGAATGCGAGGAAGGTGATGCCGCTTTTGCTGAATCTGTTTGTGCAACAGAAGAGTTGAAGTTGTACAAGGACAATGTTAACCCGGCAGACATGACATCTTTGAAAAAGCCAACCACGAAGCATGAGTCGGTAATGAAGTTTAAGTCGGCCGATGACACTAAGCTTGTTGATTTTGTTCTAGGTGACTCATCTAAGCAGTTCAGTATCAGTGCCAATCTAGATCCCAAACAGGAAAGCGTGCTCATCGAGTTCATCCGTGAGAATCGGGACATCTTTGCATGGAAGCCTTCTGACATGCCGGGTGTACCGAGGGAACTCGTTGAGCACACTTTAAATATTGATCCAAAGTTTAAGCCAGTCAAGCAGTTTCTTCGGCGATTCAATGAAGAGAGGCGTAAAGCCATTGGCGAGGAAGTGGCCCGGCTCTTGGTGGCCGGGTTCATTATTGAAGTTTTTCATCCAGAGTGGTTGGCTAACCCGGTGCTTGTGAAGAACGATACTTGGCGTATGTGTGTGGATTACACGGACTTAAACAAAGCTTGTCCGGCTGATCCCTTCGCTCTCCCTTGTATTGATCAAATCATTGATGCTATGGCGGGTTGTGAGCGTTTGAGTTTTTTGGATGCTTATTCTGGTTATCATCAGATCAAGATGGCAGTTAAGGACCAGGAGAAGACGACTTTTATTACTCCATTTGGAGCCTTCTGCTATGTGTCTATGCCTTTTGGGCTTAAGAGTGCCCAGGCGACTTATCAGCGATGTGTTCAGAACTGTGTTCACAATCAGATTGAACGCAATGTTCATGCTTATGTGGACAACATTGTGGTGAAATCCAGAAAGAAGGAGACCTTGATAGATGATCTGAAGGAGACCTTTGATAATCTCCGGGTCTACAAGATGATGCTTAACCCGGCCAAGTGTGTTTTTGGTGTGCCTGCAGGCAAGCTTTTGGGTTTTCTGGTTTCCATCAGGGGCATTGAGGCTAACCCAAAGAAGATCAAGGCAATCACCTCTCTGGCTAAGCCGGCGTGCATCAATGATGTTCAGCGTTTGGCAGGTCGTATTGCTGCTCTAAGCCGGTTCATAAGCCTGTTAGGTGAGAAGGCTATACCACTGTATCAAATGATGAAGAAGATAGATAACTTCATCTAGAGTGATGCTGCTAACATTGCCTTTGAAGATTTGAAGAGACAGCTAGCTGAGCCGCCAGTTCTTGCTGCTCCCATTGATGAGTAGCCATTATTATTATATGTGGCTGCTAACATGCGGGCTATCAGTGTGGCCATCATGGTGGAGCGCAAGGAGGCTGGCAAAGAGCATCCGGTTCAACAACCGGTTTATTACATCAGTGAGGTGCTTATTGAGTCCAAGCAAAGGTATCCACATTGGCAGAAACTCGTTTATGGGGTGTTCATGGCAAGCCGGAAGCTTAAGCAATATTTCCAGGGTCATCCCATCACTATGGTCAGTTCTGCTCCTTTAGGAGATATCATCCAAAATAGAGAGGCCACAGGACGAGTCGCCAAGTGGGCCATTGAACTTGGGCCTCATGGTTTAAAGTATGTACCACGCACTGCTATCAAGTCTCAAGAACTGGTGGACTTCATGAACGATTGGACAGAACTGCAGATGCCTGAAGAGAAGCCAGACAACATGTATTGGACTATTCACTTAGATGGGTCCATGCAATTGGAGGGATCGGGGGCTGGAGTTGTTTTAGCTGGAGTTGTTTTAGCTACCCCTCGAGGTGACAAATTTTGTTATGTGCTATGGTTGATGTTTCCCTGTACTAACAATGCAACTGAGTATGAGGCCTTGCTCCATGGTCTTCGGATGGCTAAAGAGATGAGCTTAAGCCGGGTAAGGTGCTTTGGCGACTCATATTTGGTGGCTCAACAAGTATCAGGCAAGTGGAATTCCAAGGATCCTCTCATGGCGGCTTATCGCCGTGAAGTGGATGCCATTGCTGGACATTTCAAGGGTTACCAAGTGGAGCACATTGACCGCAGAAAGAACGAGGCGGCTGATGCCTTAAGCCAGCTAGGCTCTCAGCGTAAGCCGGTGCCGCCTAATACTTTCTTGGATATTCTGCATAACCCTTCTGTCAAGTTACCTACAGAGGAAGACTTGGTTGTTCCTGACCCAGAAGCACAATTGGTGGCGGCTCTTCACATCATCCCAGATTGGACAGTGCCATACATGGCTTACATGATCGGGGTGAGTTGCCTGAGTATGAGACCTTGGCCAGGCAGATAACCCGACGGTCTAAGTCAATGACAATTGCCAATGGCGAGTTGCGTCATCGCAGTGTCACTGGGGCGTTTCAGCGTTGTGTCTCTCTTGAAGAAGGCCAAGAAATTCTATGTGAGATTCATGAAGGGGATTGTGGCCATCATGCCGGGTCAAAATCCCTTGTGGCCAAGGCTTTCCGTCATGGATTTTATTGGCTGATGGCTCATGCTGATGCAGAGGATCTGGTTAGTAAATGTGACGGTTTTCAGAAGTTCTCGAGATGTGCTCACGTGTCGGCTCAAGAGTTGAGGATGATTCCAATAACTTGGCCATTTGCAGTCTGGGAGCTTGACATGGTTGGGCCTTTCAAAAGGTCCAAAGATAAAAAGACCCACCTCTTGGTGGCGTTTGACAAATTTACAAAGTGGGTTGATGCAGAACCAGTTAGTAAGTGTGATGCAGCCACGGCGGTTCAATTCATGAAGAAGGTGATATTTCGCTTTGGCTTTCCACACAGCATTATAACTGACAATGGTACTAATCTGTCTAAAGGCGCCTGTCAGGACCCCGATCCTATGCCACACCGATCTAGCATGTAACACCTCATATCACATTGCGGCCTCACGCACGGTATTCCCACGGGTATCGCCTTACCAGGCCCCAGACCGTTTGCGCCTTTTGGCTCACGTATATGATAGTGTCGCTAGCATCCATATGACAAAGAACCTGGGCTAACATGGCTAGTCGTGAACCCAAAGTGGCACTAACTTACAGGGACAGGCATACGTGACCCAGCAACGACCGTGTCGGTCATCAGCGAGTGAATCCGGGCTGTAGCAGCTGGGCTAGCAGGACTTCGGTAGACAACGCGTGACATTTCCCCGAAGGGACAGACACATGACCGAAGAAGGACACATGCCGGCCAGCCTAAGTGTTCCGGAGCAGTAGCAAGCTACCAAGGCTTAGTGGAAGCACTATGAGACATTTCCCGATAAGAGAGGCTACCAAGGATAAACAACTATATAGTCAGATCCCACACATACCAAGCATTTCAATAACATACACACAATATGCTCGATATGTGCAAATACAACATGGCATCACAACAAGACTCTACAACTCAAGTATTTTATTCAATAGCCTCCGAGGAGCGAGATATACAACCATGGGTCTCATGACCCAACATTCAGAGCATACAAGTCAAAGCGCATGTGGAAGCTTAACATGTCTGAGTACAGACATCTACAAATGAAAAAGGCTGAGAAGCCTGACTATCTACCAGATCCTGCCGAGGGCACAAGATCGTAGCTGAGGTAACAAGCGAAATGTTGAAGTCCACGCGGAACTACTAGCGAGACTGAAGTCTCTCTGCAAAACATAAATTAAGCAAACGTGAGTACAAATGTACCCAGCAAGCTAGCTAGCTTTGACTCGGTGGCTATCCTGAACTACGACTGCAAGTAACTCTTCTGAGGTGGTGCACACGAGTCCACATATTCACCATATCAATACACCACTATGGATCCGTTCCTGTCTCCCTACGAGAACACCATCCATAGCACTCACGCTTATCTTGCGTTTTTTTGATTATCCACTTTCACTTGTCTATGAACTGTATAGGTAACCCAGAGGTCCTTTACCGTGAACGCGGCTATTCGAATAGATTATTTATAACCCTGCAGGGGTGTACTTCTTAACACATGTTTCCACCACTTGGTGTCTGCACACGACATGTGCTCGGCAGACTTCAAGCGAAAGCCGACCTGGGTGTAGACCATGACCTACCTAAACACTCAAGTCTCTAGTCCAGGTTTATCGCGTATTCAGGTTCCATCCGCAGGGAGTCCGGCCGAAGTTTCCACATACGGCCCCGAACGATGTGTGCAGGGTTCCCAAGACACCAAACGGGCGCCCGGTACACCGTGCCACGTGCCTATCGCATCACAGCCCACCCCTCGGGTCAGCGCTGCACATGGCCTCCAGCATACTACAAACACCAGAAACTACTTGCAACTCCTGGATAGAGGACAAGGGTGGTTAAGAAGTCGAGCGGGGTCATATTTCTGGGCCCAACGTGTGGTAGTAGCTATTTCGTGGATCACAAACACAGAACTCAGTTCCTGAGGACGGCTTCAATGAGACAACCCACCATGTACTCCTACATGGCCTCTCATCGCTACCTTTACCAAATTGTGTTCACACACTTAGCTCACACACTGTAGGACATGTTCACAACATTTCAATTCATCCCCGATGAATCAGGCCAGACTCAACTCTAAGCAGTAGCAGGCATGACAAACAAGCATGAATGAGTAGGCACATCAGGGCTCAAACAACTCCTATTCATGCTAGTGGGTTTCATCTATTTACTGTGGCAATGACAGATCATGCAGAGGATAAGGGGTTCAACTACCACAACATGTAACAGTTGAATCGTTGTTGTCCTAATGTAGTAAAGAAAGCAGAGCGAGAGAGTGGGTTTGTATCAGAATGAACAAGGGGGTTTTGCTTTCCTGGCACTTCTGAAGATAGCAATAGCTCTTCATCAGTGTCATCGAACTCATCGTCGGAACACGTCTACTGAAGGGGGACAAATACCGGCAAACAAGGAAGAACACAATCAATGCAATGCACAAAATGATGCGTGATCATGACATGGCAATATGCTGTGGTTTGAGCTAATGCAACTAGCAAAAGGTTACATGGAGTTGGTTTGAATCAAAGATTCAAATTCAAACTCCATATGTGATTATTCAAATGCCATTGATATGATTTGTCCTAAACAGCAACTATAAGTTGTTCTAATATGCATGTAAATGGTACAGATGGATAGATTGGATTTTTCTGATCATTTTTCATATATAATTTATTTCATTTGGAGTTATGGTTGAATTTCTATGAATTTTTGAAGTTTATAGCATTTTTTGGAATTTCCTCAATAAGAATAAATCCAGAAAAAGGTTAACTGTGTCAGCATGATGTCGGGGTGACATCACAAGGTCAAAGGCGCCAGCCCAGGTCAAACTTGATGGCTGGGACCCACATGTCAGTGTAACAACTAACTAACAGAGTTACTAACCTATGTTAACTAGGGCCTGGGCCCACTGGTCAGTGACTAAACTAATTAACCTAAGCTAATTAGCACTAAACTAATACTAAACTAGACTAGTTAAGGCCCTAGGCCCATATGTCAGTGCTTAGCAGGGCTAATTAAATTAGTTAGCACTCAACCTAAATTAGTGGGGGCCTGGCCCCACTTGGCAGCGACCCTGGGGATGTCAAACAGGGTCAAACCCCGGGTCAGCGGGGTCAAACCCACCGGCAACTCGACGCCGGCGAGGCCCGAGACGGCAGCGCGGCTCTGAAATCGCTCATAGGGCACGGACAAGGCCGTTCTTAGGCTCGTTGGAGAGTTCTCGTAGGCGTGCGCCGGGTGCTGGTGGTGGCCGGGCCTATGGTGGCCGGAGACGACGACGACGAGCTCCAAGGCGGCGGCAGGAGTTCGGGTGAGTGGGGCTGGAGCTGCGATGCACAAACAAGCGTGGCAAAGGTCTAGTGTGGCACTACGCGTTGCAGGGAGTAGGTTGGACTCGCCGGGGTGACCATTTGGTCACCGGAGCTGCGGCGGCGACGAGCTCAAGCGGCGGCCGCTACGGTCGTCAAGGGGGCAACGTCTATGGCTCGAAATCGAAGGGGAGGAACAAAGGGATCCACGCAGGAGCTCACAGTGGTTCGTTCGATGGCCTCAGCGAGCTCGGGGAAGCGTCGGAGCGAGCGCATGATCACCGGCGATCTCGGTGACCCGAAGTTGAAGAAGACGGTGGTAAGGGTGTTTGGGGGGTGTCCGGCGTCACTTGGCTTGGTGAGGAGGTCGAGGACAAGGTAGCTGAGCTAATCAGCATGCCGAGGGGTCGAGGGGAAGGCTCTAGGTGCGGCAACGGCAAGTGGTGGCGACGAGCTCCGCTCGGGCTGCGCGGGAGAGAGAGCAAAGGAGGGGGAAGGGGTCCAGGGAGAGTGAGAGAGATCCAGGGGGTCGGGGCAATGTACGTGGCGTCATCGGCCGCGTAGGGGAGGAGCCAGGCAAGCAGGGAGGGAGGAGGTGGCCGCACGGGCATTGCACGCGCGTCGGGCACGCGCCCGTCCTCCTGGCAAGGAGGAAGACGACAGGAGGAGGTGGCCAGGTGGACTGGGCCGCCAGCTGGGCTGCACAGGACCTGGGCCAGCCAGGTAAGGCCAGGTAACTCTCTCTCTCTCTCTCTCTCTCTCTCTCTCTCTTTTATTTGTGTTTTTCCATTTTATTCTGTTTTGTTTTGATTTAGTAAAAATACTAAACCATTTTTAAAACTCCTAAAAATATTTGTGGGCACTGTTGAAATTATTCCCAACAGCCCTCAACTAGTTTCAGAATTATTAGAGCATTTAAAATATTTATAGGATTTAAATGCCCCAATTCAAATACAATATGAGTTAATTCAAAAATCCAGAAATGACCTAAAGATATATTCATCATTTTTGGCAGAGGTTTTCACCTTAACCAAAAATCATGAACTTTTGTTAGGGACATTTTGGGTTTATTGAAAATATTTTCATTTTGATCCTAGTTGAATTCCATTTGATGCTAGGGTTTGAGCATCCCCATTTCAAGTTTTCAGTAATTTAAACATGATGCAAACATTATGAAAGACCAGGCAGAACCAGAAGCTAGGGATGTGACAACTCACCCCCACTAAACAAGAATCTCGGCCCGAGATTCAAGCGTAGGGTAAGATGAAGGGGGAACACAATCTAACACAATCTTCACAATCCAGGGGGCACTACATAAGAACATTGATTCGATCACCATCATTGTCTCGAAGTCTTGCTCTGGAAACTTCAACCAACATGGCAACAAGACGAAAGGAAAAACTCTAGAAGGATTGAACTTCTCAAAGATTGAAGAACTCAGGATCAACTCATGGAATGAGACATTGAAACATCTCCCGAGTTGAGACACGAAGCGTACATCTAAAGGGTTGGAGTGAAACAGATGATGACGGTTCACTAGGTAGACAACAATTCCACACTTAGAACAGGGGTGAGCGGTTGTCAACGTAGCGAGGAGTTGAGTTGCCATGATACCATAACGAGACATCTTGGAGGAGGATGACTCGTAGAATTATTACCATAAGTGGCAAAAAGAATTACCTTTGATATAGAGATTAGTGAGACTCTTTATACCAGCCTAAGGTAATTCACCAACACTCGTTTGACGGAGTATGAAAGGATGGCATACCCGGACTAGAAGGGATGATGTGGATTACCTTGTTGAAGACAACACAAGGGGTTATTTGCTTATCACCGGAAATGGATGGAACCCAGGTTAGGACCACTTTTGAAGATGATCCTGATCAGTAATTATTGAGAAGGGTAGTCCATAGTAGAATGGCACAATGGCGGTGCAAGCTGGGAGCAAAATGCAAATGCTAGGAATGATTCTAGTAACAGGGAAGAAACCCAACAGTAGAGAGCACTACAAAAAAATAAACTTTTGGGATGATACGTGTTTCTCACAGTAGGTCGCGTTTTTTGTCATGCATGTACATCCATGACAAATTTATGACAGAATCAAGATAGTCATACCTGTGCTGTCGTAGAAGTATTCCATGACATTACCAAAATTATCATCACGGAAGTGTCCACTTCCATGACGATAAATCGCGCGTCACAGAAGTGCTTTCGTCAAGGGTGACCGACACGTGGCATCCACCGTAACGGAACGCCGTTAAGCTATTGGGTCGGGTTTTGGATCCGATAACCCGTTAACAACCCCGACCAATGGGGATTTTCCACGTGTAAAATAATCATTGGCTGGAGGAGACACGTGTCAGGTCCGCGTTGGCACAGGTATCTCTATTCTTATAAAAACCACAATCGGTGATGATGGTGTGCCTGCCAACTTTGATTCACAATCATTCGATTCATATCCAACGTCCAGGAAGCAACCTATGGCAATTTTACAAAGACACCCACTATTCTGTTACATATTTGCAAATATGCCCTTGTCTCTCTCTTCAAGCCTATCCCTCCGGCTCTCCCCCAACCTCATCTAACCAGTAGCACCGGTAGCGTTGAAGCCGATATGGCGTGGTGGCCGCCGCCGGTGCCGCCCGCCTCGGAGCCTCTCATGCCCCCCTCAGCTCCACCGGCCACCACAACCCCTCCCCCCCAACGCCCCCCTTCTCCATCTCCTCCGTTGCCGACCTCTGCAGGCACACCGGCGGCGCCGTCCCTCCGCAGGCGCCTCTCCCGCCTCTTTGCCTCCTTCTCTCTTCCAGAGAAGTGCCGCCGCACAGCAGCACCACCACTGCCCCCTCCTCCTTGCCATCGCCTTCGCCCCCTCCACCGTATCCTCCCACACCGGCCTCGGCAGGCACGCCGGCGGCACCGTCCCTTCGCCGGCGCATCTCCTGACTCCATTGCCAGCTCAGGGCCCCCACCCAGCATCACCACCACCTCTTCCTCCTCTTCCCCATCCCCTCCGCCTCCTCCCCGATGCTGAACTCTGCAAGTACGCCGGCGGCGCCGTCCGTGCCCCGAGGCTTCTTCTGGCTCCCCCCTGCTGCAGAAGCCCGCTCGCCCACCCCCCGCCCCCTCTCCTCATCGCCGTCTTCTCCGCTCTCCCCCTTCTCTAACTCTAACCTCCACAAATACGTCGCCGGCTACAGGCTGCTCATCCTCGGCGGCGGCGGCGCCGCCACCTAATGCTACTTCTCCTCCTCGCCGACGCACTCCACTGCCTGTTCTGGTGCTATGGTCGGCTACCGCCTCTCTTTCCCAGCCCTCATAGTTCCCACCCTGCCGCCTCCCAAATTCAAATTTCATCACCCAAATGCGCGCGCCTGGTCGAACTGTCTAGAAACCACCCTTTCAGCCCAATATAAGTACAAGTGAGCAGGCAGATGAGAATCACACTGCTCGAACTACATCCCAAGAAGCAACAAGGTGGTCAAGCTCTCATATCTTCAAATCGACAGATTGTGAGGAGGTCGATTTACTGCCCATCACCTTCTGATTTGCTTCGCCAAGGACCAAGGTATGTTGTGTTATGCAATACCAAGATTTAGTAATGATTGCAATATATGATTATCTGCACATACTACTATTAGATGATGATGCCTCTTTTATTTGTGAAGTTAACATCAAAACAAGAATTTGTAGATCACTGTATGGTTGCATACTGATCGTTGGGACTTTGACCTCCAAGTTGGTCTGTTTCCTATTAAAAGAATTAAAAGATCTGCATCTTAGTTCTAGGTGGATCAGTTTATTTTATAGGAGTTGGTCAGAGAGAAACTGCTGTTGCTAGGTTTGTTATATTTCCCTTCGTATAAAATCACATGACTTAGTCGGTCATATGTATGCATATAGATACTCATTTCAGCTCCAACCGTCCTTGGGTTTGGTTTTCACCAACTAAATCACTGAAATTTTTGAAAAAATGATTATTTACATGGCAGGTCCAGAAGAAATTCGATAAGCCTAGAAGTTCCTGGAGAAACACTTGGATTTGGGTGTGAAGCTGAAAATTAAAAGGTCAGGACCAAATGGCCGAGTTAGGTCGAATATTCAGTGAAAGTTTCATACTTGATCACTGGAATTCATTGGTTTACTGTTGTATTTTATTATGCTTTGGCTTGTACTTTTTGGCTGCCACATCTGTGCATAACATTTGTTTTTATTCATGTTTCTTACCTAATGATTATCAAATTCATCCGGTGTGCAATTTCGTATCTAATGATGATGAACTGCCCTTCGGTTAAGGAATGTTTCTTTTGACTTCTGGCAAAGAATAGTTGTCTTATTAGATTGCATATAGTGTTCCTACTAGCTTTTGATTCAATTTTTTCTAACCTCCACTTTTGTTTTTTAGGGGAAAACTAGCAGCTATTACACCCCAAATGTTACAGCTCTCGTGCCAACAAAGTGCTAAAGGAAAACAAAAAGGTTGGTTCCTGTACCTTATTGTTTGGCAAAACAATCTGCTTGTATATTTCTTATTTCTACCTAACCATTTACGGTCCAACTTGTAATAACACAGTGGTCGACAGCAGTAGCAAGCCCAACAGAACTTGCTCCAATGGCATGCTATGTGCTCGAACAGGATGATTGAGAGATTTCCTGGGGAGGAGATGGTATACCACAGTTTTGATCGGGCTGAGGATGATCCACACAACTACTATCCTGCAGAATTCTTAAATTCATTAACACCTAACGGGCTACCTGCCCACATCCTAAAGTTGAAGATTAATTGCCCTATTATATTGTTACGGAACATTGACCCAGCGAATGGGTTGTGCAATGGGACTAGGTTAGTTGTCCGGGGGTTCATGAGGAACGCAATTGATGCTGAGATTGTGCTGGGCCAGCATGTTGGTAAGAGGGTGTTCCTTCCTCGAATTCCTCTCTGCCCGTCAGACGACGAGATGTTTCCATTTAGGTTCAAGAGGAAGCAATTCCCTGTTAGACTTAGCTTTGCTATGACCATTAACAAGGCACAAGGACAAACTATACCAAATGTTGGTGTATACCTCCCTGAACCTGTATTTTCACATGGCCAACTCTATGTTGCTCTTTCTAGAGCTACATCTAGAAGTAATCTGAAGATTCTTACTGTCTCGGGTAAGGAAGAGGAAGGCTGGTCCAACTCCATTGCAAAATTTACAAAGAACATAGTCTACAAAGAAGTTCTCAATGTGTAGTCCAAGGTATCAATCACTCAAGTACAATTTGGTGTCTGTTAAAATTTCAATATTTATAACCAGGGCCAGTCATCTAAAATTGTTTTCCATCTATAGGTCTGAAGTTTGGGCAGTGGACTTTCATAAAGGCAACTTGGATACTTGCTTTAGTGTTCATGATATTATTTTTTGTAAATGTCAGCTTCCTCACGTCAGACATTTACATGTGCACAACAAATGTACCTTCTCGCTATGTGGTAAGCACTACAAATTATTTCTTCCTTTACATGTGTATGTAGTGTAAACATTACAACACCTTGCATCATACAGAACTAACCTAGAGTGATATGCTTGATCTTCTATGCCAGATGGTATTTAAAAAAAATGTGTTCCTCACCAAGGAAAGTAGTTATAATAAGCATCAGCATCAGTATGAGAAACAAATTTAAGATGACTGAAATATTATGTTAAAAAAATAGCCAAAAGATCCTGATCTTACTAAACAGAGTTCCTGGCTGGAAGATATTTTTTATGTTTTGCTCAAGTAGCAGGCAGTAGGTAGCTTTGTGTTTTCATCTTGTTACAGTCAAATCTTGCTTTTGTATAATGTAAGAAGAGGATGAAAATTTGTTTATTTAAGAAATAATCTAATGATTAGAACAATGAATGCCTTCTAGGGGCGTCGCCTCCAGTGGCTTCCTATACATTGAGCATTTCTTTGTAAGATGTAACATAATACAAGGCACCTATCTGATAAATGGGAAAAACGTGTATATACTTTGTTGTGTATTACCAATATATATGTACCTATGTTTCATACTGTAAAACATGGTCATTGATAATTTTGCTATTAAACAGTGCTTGCTGGAGAATAAAATAGACGAGAGCCGCATTGGTAGAGGTCAGCGGACTGGAGGTGTGCGGTGCACTGAGAAGGCGAAGCAGAGGCTAAAAGTTAGACTAATTTTCTGTGCTTCACGAGCTGCTTTGTAGCAAAGTTAAATACTCTGCTTTTTTACAGTGAGGGGAGATACTTGTTGTACATATAAGCTATGTAGCGCTTATGTTTTTTAGATGGAAGATACTCTACTTTGTGGCAGGGAGAGATAGTGCTACTTCTGTCATATTCTTGTACATACATCTCTAAGCTTAATAACAATTGATTATGCTCCTCGTTGATTTTCCATCATGCAACTTTTTGATGATGCGGTTCTTGTGTCGAGGCCTGTATGATTCATGAGATGATTGGTTTTAAGAATGAAGAAATAGTGGCAAATAAACAAAATAAGACATTATGGCACATTGTATTTGGAAAATTGTCATGATATGTGTCCTTGTAGTTGTAATGTTTTAGCTGAAGTTTGTTTATTCATGCTTTATTTCTATCTTGCATACATGACTGAAAACACATACGTTTACAATATTTTTCATTCATCATCTAGAAATGCAGGCCTCTTTTTATTTATTTCAATTTTACTTCGTAAGCAAATATTTGTATGCTAAAACTGTAATCAAAATGTTTTCGCTAACAAACATAAGCGACATATTCAAATCCATTTGAGCTTTATCTCTCTTGGAATGGTGTCACCTCTAAAACATTTTCCCGTGGCAACGCACAGGTCGGTGCCAGTCGCACTTCCATTGCACTGAGTTGTGGGGACAAATATCGATATGTCGCATCATGTTATTCCATTATTGATATTAAGGCTAGGTTAAAATGAGGTGCTTGACTTGTTACCATTTCTAGCTGGAAATGGTGTATGGGATGGAGGTGGCATCCATGTGAAGCAAAGAGGACTTGAAATCAGACCAATTTGGATTCCAAGATAAAGCTGGTCAGTCATGAAGTTGACCGATTTGGATTCAGTGTCGCCGTTGTTGCCACATGTGTGTGAACATATTTTCTATCTACCGCATGGTCTCTATCAACTTGATATAGGATAGAGTGAGCAATGATAAAACTCAATATGGAGTACAACAAGTCTTTCAGTGAGGCGGAGATGGAGAAGAAACTGTTTGGCTTGGACGCATGGGTTTGTGGATTGCAAACCATATTTTTGATTGTGCTTGATATTTATGTACGTATCAATAACACATCATTACTTTGATCAATGACTGTATATTTTTTTATTGTCAGCAGCAGCGTATGGAATCATAACCATAACTTAAGTTAACCTTTTTTTTATCCCGTAGCGTAGCATGGGCATCTTACTAGTCACTCATCCAATGGGCGAGATGCGCCTATGATATGTTGACACGTGGACCGCCCATCAAGTTTAAATGGGCCGGCCCAACTAAAGGCCCACAAGATTTTGCAGACCATAATGGGCCGGCCCAGCTAAAGGCCCACGAGATTTTACGGACCATAATGGGTTGGCCCAGCTAAAGGCCCACAAGATTTTGCGGGCCATAATGGGCCGGCCCAGGTAAAGGCCCACAAGATTTTGCGGGCCATAATGGGCCGGCCCAGGTAAAGGCCCACAAGATTTTTGTGTGCCATAATGGGCCGGCCCAGGTAAAGGCCCACAAGATTCTTGCGGATCATAATGGGCCGGCCCAGTTAAAGGCCCACAAGATTTCGCCGACATTAATGGGCCGGCCCAGCTGTAAGCGCACAAGATTTTGAGGACCCTAGTAGGCCGGCCCATTAACTGGCTGCCATGTTTTGGGCCAAATGCCGGCCCATATTTGATCCGGTCAATTAATGGCCTGCCACGTTCTAGGCCTAATAGTGGCCCATATGAGATCCGGCCCGTTAAAAGTCTACCACATTCTGGGCCAAATTACGGCCCTTTAAGAGGCTTTGGGATCAATTATGGCCCATATCAGATTCGGCCCGTCAACTGGACACTATGCTTTTGGGCCCACTTGCTAAAGGCCCACTTAGTAATTCGGCCTGATATTAGTTTTGGCCTGTTAAGGGCACATTTAACATTTCGGCCCTATATTAATTTCGGCCTGTTAAAAGCCCGTCATATAGTTGGGCCTAACTACGGCTCGGTTTGCATCCGGCCTGCTCGCAGCCGATATCTGATTGGGACAAACAAGGACCGAGACAATTTTGGCCTGTTAAAAGCCTGTGATTTGATTCGCACAATCATGGGCCGGAGTTCATTTCGGGCTGCTGCCGGCGCGTGAGCTGTTCGGCACGTTTCAGGTCCAACCTACATCGTGATTGCATGACGGCCCATTTATGTACCGTAATTTTACGGTTTGGTCGGTTTACTGTGAAGACAGGATATATATACAGTAAAATAACTGCAGCATCGTGAATAAGAAAAAACCTAGACTATACAATAAAGAAATTATGGCATATTATATCCACTGGGCATCAAAGTTCGCCACTATGATAATAAAGCACAAGCAGACAGCAGATTACATACACTGGGCATCAAAGATCGCCACCAGTGCAAATAAACACGCCGACAAAATAATATACAAAACCGACAGCACTTCAATAGAGTTCAAGAAAGGTTAGCCCTGCTGGGGAGCTGCAGCGCAAGCAGCTGAGCAAGATGATGAGACTGTGCTTGTTCAACACTTATATCTTCCTCACTCTGAAAGATAAACAAGCAGACAGATGACAGGTTTTGCACATAAAAGTATCAGTGCTGAAAATTCATCACATTTCTTACCGACGAATAAAGTGACACAGTTTAAAATTGCATTAACACAATATGGTATTGTTCAGGTCAAGACATGGCAGGAAATGACATTGTGAAGGAGTTGGCAGCTTCACGACACCACTGGATTACAGATCAAGAACTCATAAATATCAATGGTTAGTGTGCTGTCAATTTATCCCATTTCAGATTGGCAAATAAAGAGACGGTTTAAATAATAATAGAATGATATGACATTGTTCATAGTTAAGACATTGAAGAATATGACATTGTGCTGTAGTGGGTAGGTTCACCACACCACTGGATTACGGATGAAGAACAGAAGCATACTTGCAGTGCAAAAGAAGATCACTTGCTCTATATAGTTTAATTTACATGGTATGAAGAAGGAACTTGGTTGTACAACTGAAAACTTAAATTGAGAAAGGACAAACTTTTGTTTATGAACTACATAATAAACTTTAAACAAGCAATTTGATGCAAACACCAAAAATAAACAGCTGTTGCAGTCATGCCTAACCAAATATATACAAAAAAGTTTGAAGGCTTGAGATGGACAAACTTACATTATTTGTGAAGACAGGCTCTATAAAGGCCTTGTCCATGCTGATGGGGGGGGGGCAATTCAAGAAGTTTACCACAGAATCTTCTTCATAAGCATTGCCTTTATTCTACATTTTGTTAAGAGTAAATATAGATGTGATAATATACGAAAAAATGGAGAATATTTAAGATAATATGAAGAGTGATGCTACATAACCAAGTAGCTATAAATGTAAGTGCAGCGATACAGGCAAAAGGTACAGCCAAGAGCAATGCACAGCTAAACTTCTTCAGTACCAACCTTATGGTAAGAGTAAATACAGATCTGATGTGTAGAAAATGGAGGGCAAAGGAAAATAAGCTGCAGAGTGATGGTACATGAACAACTACCTGTCATTATAAGTACACTGATAAAGGACATCATGTACTTACAATAACAATGCAGAGCTAAAAAAACATTGGCCTTGGATATATTCTACACTAATGTAACCATTCATACAGATCAGATAATTTGGAGCGAACAATTGATAAGCAAGCTATCATGCATACTGCTGTCACATAATGAACCAGGTATGTATGCAAGTACAGTGATACAGGACAACAGGTACTAACAATAGCAAAGCAGCGGGCAGCATATTTGTGATATACTGTCATTCTTTTCAAATCGGAATTCTTCTTCGAGCAGATTTCCTGCAAAAAAGATCCATAAGGCACATGCAGAAAAGTAGAAGTTCAAATTGTCATGTAATTTCATAGACAGTACCTCATCCTGGGAACGAGACCAGTGCATAACAAGGTTTTTCCATTCAATGTCTTCTAAATTTAGCACAGGAGACTTCATTGGAAATTCGTTTATAGACTTGCCATCAAAGTGTGATTTCCTCAGGTAACACCGATACTGCTGCAATGCTTCCTTAAAAGCACAAGCAAGCTTTGCTCGTAATGACCATCCATATTGACCCTCGCCTAGTTACAACAATGTAATGTAAATCATTGATGTGTTCAATCAGCAGAAAACATGAAAATAATAACCATGAATAATAGCACTTACACATAAATTGGACAGGAAGATGTGAAAATGGTGTTTGTCTTCACAATAATCTTCCCATGATGGGAATATATGCACGTAGTCCCTAACAACATTGAAAGCATTGTCTTTTAAACGTGGAATAAATGGAATGGGGTTCCAATCTGCAGGAATTGTCCGTCTCTGCAGTTGGGATAGGTCTTCGGCCGGTGGACTTGCTGTACTTTTTGCTGGAGTGGGATTTTTCTGTGGTACAGCTGGTGCTATGGCAAATGAAATCGGTATACCTTTTGCTGGAGTGCAGGTCCTGTGTGGTGGGGCTAGTGGTGTGGCCAGTGAGTATCGATACAGTTTGCTGGAGTTGGTCCTACGTTTTGTGTCACTGGTTGTACAACCAATATAAGTGGGGTGTTGTCTGATTTCTCCAGCACCACCATGTTTTTCAAGGACTTTGCTGGTGCTCCTTCAGGTTCGGCAATCACCCTCTTCCTTTTTTATGTCTGATGCACAAGAACAGCATTTGAGTGGAAAAACATGGTATGATGATAGATGGAATATGTATTGATAATGGATGGGCATGGCATCTCGACATATATTATGAGTAAACTAAGCAGATGGCGGTGCAACAAAGTAGAAGAAATGCAAGAGAACATATGCAAGATACCCGCAATCAATAAAACATTGCCAAATTAGAACAGGCACCTTGATGGGTGAACAGGACAGGCCATCTGCCTTTGACTCCTCGAGGTTAGAATAGTCATTAGGATCATATTCTGAACAAGAATCAATAGGTGGGGAGCGTATGAGTTTCATTTCATCCAGAATGGCACTCAATGCCTTGGTGCCAATTTTGTAAGTCATTGCAGTGTTTAGCTTCAAGAGTGCACTGCTGCTAGTGCGACACAAAGTAGCTACACAGATCATAGTGTAGATATAATGGGAAAACCTTAAGCATCAGACTAAAATCAGCAAAGTGGAACTTGCTAGAATATATGTGCTAGTATTGCCAGTATGGCTAGAAAGGCTTCGGATACCAGCTCTCTTCAAGTGAAGGTGCGGTACTGTTAATATCAGTGTAACTCTCAAAGGCGACATAGCTCCCCGCATTTCCTTGCTATTCTTGTAGGATTCAAGTGGGCAGGCCACTACAAATCCTATTCCTATGTTTACAAGATCCTACGAATCAAAGAGGCTCAAAGTGTCCATCACAACCGACCGTATAGACCTCTACACTGCAAATGTCCCTGCTCATCTTCAGTACAAGGAACATACTGTACTACTATCATACTCCCTCCATTCCAAAATATAAATCTTGGTAGAGATTTCCACTATGGATGATATATAGATGTATCCAGATACATTTTAGAGTGTAGATTCACTCATTTTGCTCCATATGTAGTCCATGGTGGAATCTATACAAAGACTTGTATTTAGGAACGGAGAGAGTACATATTAAAGAAGAACGGAAGAGGAACATGGTAAAGAAGAGCAAGAAGATTTTGGATAATAAAATGTTGGTTGCGCAGTGCCCACATATGATGAACCAGAGCGCATTAAGAATGCAACTCCCAGCTGTCTCTCGACCATTTCAGGGGGTTGGATGAAGATCCTACGTCTCCGAACCCTTCTTCTTCCTCGTCTCTGATTCTTCCCATACAGAACACCGCATGGGCCGCCGGCCGGACCATCGCCCCCACCGCCTGTGTTCCTCTGCCACCCCCACCCCCACCCCTGCCCCAACCCCCACTCGCGTCGAGTTTTCTTTGTTCAGAGAGGCCCCACAACCACCCGAGCCCCTTAGATCACACCGGCGAACTCCGGCGAGCTCTAAAAAATCGACTGACCCAATTTTGAAATTTATTCTACTGTGATTTACTATTGTGGAATATAAAAGGGGAAAACCATGAGCATTGGGAGTATAGTGTTGAGCGTGCCATGGCGGAGCTGAAGGTGCAAACCGGACAAAGGCAACTTCGCAACCAAGACAAGAAATCAGAGTAAAGAAGTGGCGATCTATTTTCTTGATGCGATAAATAAGTTGAGCAGATACGAAAGAGTACCGCCTCTGGTGTGGCGCCGTGTACGCATCTGCCGAGAATTTAACGGTGCTGCGGTAGCGATGGCTGTCGGCGGCGTGGAAGCAATCTAGGAGGGTAGACAGTGGTGGTAGGGCGCGGTGGACGAGACAGTCGTAGGAGCGGCGCCGGCAAGGTGGACGATGGCGGGGATGAAGCGAGAGGACGGGATGCAAGGATCCCGGTCCGAAGCCGTGGATGAGAGAGGTCGATCTCTTGTAATGGACGGCGGCGTCGGGGTATCAGCTCCGGCATGGTGGAGGTGGACGGCGGTGGATGGGGTGGCGGACGGCAGCGGACGGAGGAGGGTGGGGTGGAGAGGGTGTTTTGGCTCCCACGGAGTACGAATGGGGAAAAGGGAGGTAGAGAGGAAGGGGGGAACCATGTATTCAGGGCGCGCTTGTCTCAAATGCGAGGAAATTTACAAACTTAGCCCCCATTTCAAATTTCTACTACATCACAACAACATTAGTCGGTTGGGTATAGGATGGTAATCTCGCATACACCGAATATTTGCCGACGAGAGTTTGTTTTTGGCGCCCATCGTGTATGAATATGAATCGGGGAGGGAGTCGATTTCGGCCGAGGACACACAGTGTTTTGGCGCCCAGCGTGTATGAATTCGGGTGAGAGGAGGTTACGTCACGTTTGGGTGAAATTACAAACCTACCCCTATCAAATCCTACAGAAATCCAGCAGATAGGCTTTGCGTGGCAGGGATAGGCAGTAGTAATTTCCATCTCGCAGATTTTGGTTTCGGGCGGTTACTGCGACTTTCCCCGCTTCGTTGAAATTTTGCAGAGTGCACGTTTACTATGCCAACTCAATTCGAATCCCGTTTGTATTCTATTTTTTTCAGGCAGGATCCATTTTCAATTGGAATTACATTCTATATACATCATTTTTTTATATATACTTTCAAAAGCACAACAAAGAATTCTGCTCCTTTATATGTATAATATGATTTACAAATACAACGATCTCAAAATCTTAAGGTTGAATTCGAAAAAATTTAACCAAATTATGTCCTACTAAAATGTATGGATCAGTAATATCTACATATTAAATAACATAGATGTGCGTAAATTCATATGAGTATGCATGTTTGATAGATCAATTTTGGTTCGAGTATGGATTACATGTATCATCATCTTGAATTCAAATATTTGAATCCCTTTTTTGTTCACTCCTTTCACGCCCATCTCTCTCGCATGCATGCTCCTTCAGGTAGCTATCACTCTCTTTTCTCCAGCTCACCCGCACGCTCACTTCATGTTTCTCCTATCCTTGCAAACATGGTCTCTCGACGTCTCCCTTGAGAAGTGTCACACTCTCCTTGTCATTATACATTACAGGGTTTTCATTATCTCTCATGTCTCTACTGTTCTCTGGTATCACTCGGTACCTAAGCTTTCTTTTTCACCGACACACACACAGTCTCCACTCGTCTTTCACTTTGTCTTTCTCTCTATGGGATTCTCTCACACACCCTATATGTCTCTACATATGACTCATACCACTAAAATTACTCTCTCTCTCTCTCCTGTAGACACAACATTTGTTGCGGTCTACTTTTCGTCTCTATCCCAGACTGACATTATTCATTTGTTTACCGATCAGACAACCCCGAGTACCATCTCCTCTCTCTCTCTCACAGACACACACACACAACTCCTGCTTCCACTCCCCTTCCCGACTACCATCTCTCTCTCTCTCTCTCACACACACAAAACTCTCGCTTTCGCACCCCGACTCGTATTTCTCTCACAAACATTTATCGACTAGCTAGCCTCTAGATAGGTTTATACACCCGCACACTCGTGCTTCCACCATCGCATACATGTCTCTCTCCTGCTCCTTGTATCTATGTAGATTTTTCTTCCCTTCTTGAGACACGCCCTCTCGATCGTGCACACACACACTATCGCCTCATTTTAAGCTAATACCTATCGCACACACACTCCTTGTGTCTTTGTCACACATGCACTCCGTCTTCCTCCACTCTCCCTCTCTCTCACACACACATGGGCTTTTTGCAACAACTAGCAAGATGCCCATGCGTTGCACGGAACATCAAGATGCATTTGTATGAGTAGTTTATCTTGTGGGGGAAAAGGATGAACGAGGGAAGGCCTTATTTGCAAATGTGGAGAGGGGTGTGGGTATCTTTTTGCAAAATTGCCATAGTTTCCTTCCTATCCGTCAGATATAGATCGGACGGCCTATATTGCAGGATGGCAGGCACACGATCATCACCGACAATGCTTTTTATAAGAGTAGGGATAAAAATAGATTTGGTGATGATGGTGGGCCTACCATCCTACAATGTTGGTCGTCCGATTTATATCTAACGGATAGGAAGGAAAATATGGCAATTTACCCGCACTCTTCACCACATTTGCAGATAAGGCCTTCCCTCGTTCATCCTTTTCTCCCACAAGATCTTGATGTTCCGTGCAACGCACGGGCATCTTGCTAGTAAGAGTAGAAATTAGACATATACCACTTCTCGAATCTTGAAACCAACAACATTCCTCCCTTATCTCATCAAAACCGCCAATGGAATATATTTTGAGTGAAACATAACATATTTTTAGTGATATACGTATTTCAAAACTAGACTTTTTTTCTATCAAATCAGTGAATATGTATTAATCTACTTTGATCGTGTGGCAACGCATTGGCACATTGCTAGTAGTTGATATAATTTGTTGGACACCAGACAAACGATGGAGTACATATACGAAGAGAAGAGGCGCGCGCACGCAGTCGGCCTCTCGCTGTCTCGCACACATGAGTGTTATGTAAAGGCGACGCTAACAAATAAACCCTAAAACCCGAGGTGCACGATTGCTGCATTCGCGGGTACCGGGTACGTGGTGGAGCACCTTTGTAGGAATAGTCAGCTCGCGTGATAATTTGATCTGTAGGAGTTGATGGTCGGGACCACAGGTGAATGAATTGGAGCGCGGTGGCTCACCGGTTGTCACAGATCGAGTAGCCACGTTTAAAATATCTTGTTTAGCGGGGTTAAGAGTTCCAATTTTCAATGGCGCGTTATAAGTAGTAAGTAGTTTTTAGAACGATTGGTATGGAGCGAAAATGGAATTCATAGTACTACGTACCTCCTTGGCGTATGGTTATATGGGTTTATGTTGCGAGATGTTGAACCTGGTAGTTCTAGGGCAAATACTATGGTTTAGATTTAGATGCTAGTTTTCAGTAACGAAAATCGGAAGGGGAAACCCTTCTTTGATTTAAAAAAACTACTACCTCCATTCTGGTTTACTAGTCCCCATCGTACTTTGGGTCAAAGTTTGTCCACGAATTTTACTTGTAAAATGTGAATGGAAAATGAGATTTTGTTATACCCAAACAAAAAAAAGGACTGGAGGGAGTGATTGCTCTGACACGGACGCGACCTCTCATAGCGCAGGCATTGAACCGGCACGCCGGCCAAGAGGGCCGCACTCGCTGCAGGCCCGGCTGAGCACGCCTCCTCGCCGCGCGCAACCAACTTAAGACTGCCCCGCCTGCCTTCATGGAATCCGCGCGTGTGCTGGCAACACATCCTTCCACGAGCCGGCAGGCATTTTAGAACACAAAAAATGACTAAAATATAATTAATTTACACATGGTCTTGACTTGTTGTGCTCGCACTGGTAGCAGGAACTAGTAGAGGTTTTTCTTTATTTATAACTCTCCTCACATTTCTTTTGGTTTTGAAGTGAATCATGGTTGTGGACATTATGTATGAATGTGTAGATATCTGTGAACATGAGTTTGATGTGGAAGTTGAACTTGGAATGTCGGGCTTGCGCGTGAACTATACCATGTCCAATGCTTCGTCTGTTATTGTTTGGAATGTAATTGCTGTTATTACATGACCCGAAAAAAACATTTTGTGCCACATCAGTAGATGCACGGACATCACAACAGGCATGCTGACTGGATAAACATTTGAACCTAGCTATTATGAAGGAAAGTTTGTATTGAAAACAGTTTTAGATAGCAGGAGACGCCTAGCCTGCTCTGCCTCTGCTAGCTTATTTCTGGCTTCTTCCATCTCTTCTTTGGCTTGGGTGAAGAGAGCATCGGATTGCTCTTTTCGCTTCTTCAGGAACTCAGCTACATTTTCAAGGGCTGCTGCACGCTTTCTTTCAGCCTTTACTAATGCCACGAGGACACGAACATCTGACGACTCCACCTGGCTTGTGTGTAATCCAGCATCGAATTTGCACCTTGTGTCTAATCCAGCATCATTAGGGAACTGGCACCTTGTGTGTAATCCAGCCTCATTTTGGAAACATGATCTCGAGGTTGACCATACTTCCCTCCTCGCGGGAACTGCATCCTGACATGAAATTACTTCTTTTTTATATAAACACTCAGAGCAACCTAGATCCATTTAGTAGAAGCCAGATAAACAGAACTCGGAGAAGTGAATTCAAAAGAAAATAAAAATAAAAATAGACTACAAGGTGAGAACACCCACTTCCTACATCAAGCTAAAAACGAAAGCATTAGGATGATTAAGACTCTTCTTATTACACATCGAAGAACACCACGCTTAAGAGAAACAGAAACTACAACATATACACATCGAAGAACACGAGGCTAAACGAAAGTAATTGAAAGGGTGTTACTTACCAAAGCTCGTTTTACAGGTTCGATGCAGCTCCTCTTTAACTTGCCACGCTCCTTAAAGATGTCCCTAATATCCCGTGTTTGGTCTTCATTGCTCCTCTGCATGTTCGCACTGGTGGTTTTAAAATCTCAACATGGCAAGAAAAATTTACTACTAGTAATACTCGCGCATCTTGTGGGCAACATTAAAGCACTCGTCTACCATGTTAGAGCATCTCCAACAGAATCACAACACACGGCGCTTTAAAAAAGCATTTACAGTGCTGAGATCGAGAAGTAGACACTAGAGAGTAGAGGATAGTTCTCAGCATAGATAGATAAAAAAAAGATAATTCAACTACTCCTCGTCGTCCGACTCCTCCTCGGTGATGTCCTCCTCCGACGTCTAAATGTAGGCGTGAAGATACCGATCATCATCGGATTCCCAGGGCAACGCTGCTCCTAGCCTCATGTTGAATTGAGCGTCCGCTTTTTGCCTACGCTTGTCCTCGCGATAGGCGGCTCGCTCCGCCCTCCTCTTATCCCTCTCCGCCCTCCTTTGCGCGTAGAACTCGCGCTCGTTGATGATGTCCTACGGGAAGTGTTGGCGCCACAACGCCATGGCTTCCTCGTCCATCTCAGCGATGCCGAGACAGTGCTCCTGCCTCTGGTTGTCACGACAATCCTCGTCGGTGCTAAGCCGCGGCAGAGGCGCGAACTCCTGCGCCCGCTCCCGCGTCGGCACATTGGGGAAGTTCAATGTTTTATGAGGCCACCGGAGGCGCCACGCTGCTGCGTCGTACGCGCAGGCGGCCTCGTTGGCGGTGTCGAAATTGCCGAGGCCGAGGCGCATCCCGCGGAACTGGATCTCGGCGGAGAAGCCGCCGGAGGGGCGCGCGCGGACGCCGTGGTATCCCCAAGTTTCCCGACGACGCGGCGGCATGGTGGCGCGGCGGTGGCGAGGCGAAAAAGAGTGGGGAGAGAGCAGTGGCGAGGCACAGAGCGGGGAGAGAGCAGTGGCAAGGCACAGAACGGTGGGAGGGTGTTGGATTTTATAAAGCACGCCGGACGCCGTGCTCCAAAACTAGCACACGCCCGGCCACTTTTTCCCGCGCGCGCGCGGTCCTTTCCCGATGTCTCTGCTATCTCTACTCTCTTCTCTACTGTTATATTTATTTTATATTTAATATTTAATATTTATCTCTACTTCTTTTACTGTCTACTTTTTTCTCTATACTTTTTTTTTCTTGCAATATAGGCCGTCCGATTTATATCTGACAGATAGGAAGGAAACAAATGGGAATTTTGCAAAAAGATACCCATACCCCTCTCCAGATTTGCAAATAAGGCCTTCCCTCGTTCATCCTTTTCTCCCACAAGATAAACTACTCATACAAATGCATCTTGATGCGTGCAACGCATGGGCATCTTGCTAGTTCCAAAAACATTTCCATCATTTGCCACACTACTGGTTGCAGATGAAAAACCTACCCAAGCACAGCGCGATACAGGAGCGATGCACAATTACAAGCTGATATTTTGTTGGACAATGGAGGCTATAACCAATTACTTTTATGGGAACAATAGCACCCAGGAAATTTGAAGGGTAGGTATGAACAAAATTGGAACTGCACATGTATTGCTAAGTGGTTCAATACACACATTACCAATCGAGGAGGAGAACGATGGTCGCGGCGGCCTCTGTGAGTCATGGTTGGCAACGGGAGTCAGTTCATTATCCATGACGGTGGTACTTCTGCACTTGGCGTTGGCTTCCGGGAAGCAGATCCGAGACCGTGGAAGACGATGCCGGGGAAGAGGCTCCGTGTACGACGACGACGGTGGACCTGCTCCAGTGCGGCGTACGAGGTCATTGATGAGGCAGATGCGCTGTGGTGGACGAGTGCGCCGATTTAAAGGGGAGGAGCACGAAGGCTGCGGTGCCGTGGAGAAGTCTATTTTGCGGTGGGGATAGAAAATGGGGAGTATTCAGGTGTACTACTCTGGGTGCCAGGGTGGGGTTGGCTGGGTAGGGTGAACCTGAAGTTACGAAAACAGCCCCCTACCAAGCGTCATGTGTAGGCCTGTTCCGAAGGCTATGATGGTAACTTCCCACTGCTCGAATCAGGGTTGCGGGAGATTTTCCCGCCGACCTCAAAATTTTGTGACACCGGACTCCCCGTGTGGCGTGTTGAGGGATTCGGCTAAGTAACTAGCGAGTAGTAGTAGTAAACTCTGCATATTAGGTTTGACCGAAGTCAAACTTCCTAAAGTTTGACCAAGTTTATAGAAAAATATAAACATTTACCATAACAAATATGTATGATGTGAAAGTACATTCAATAATGAATCTAATGGTATTTATTTGTTATTGTATATGTTAATATTTTTTGTTATAAGCTTTCTGAGAGTTTACGAAACTTGACTTTGACCTATGCTAATACGCGGACTTAAATAAAATCAGAGGGAGTACACATTTGTTTTCTTAGTTTGTAGTGAACTAATCATTTGTTGAAATTGTGAAATAAATATATTAGGCTATTGACTTCGAATGTAATGGTCTATACAATTCAATAGTTACAATCATTGTTGAATCCCAAGATGTATACAAGGTCTATAATACTTCACAACATGCTCAAACTCACATAATCCCAGTCAAATGAGAATCTAAATGCATTTCATAGTTATTACTTGTAGGATGCAACAAAAACAACCATAACTCTACATCAGCCATTATAGAAGCAAAATTTTGACATATCCCAATCTGTGAATGAAACGTGCAGAGAGAGCTTTTGAAGATGGAGCAGATAGGGCGGGAAAGATTGTATGTATGTGGACGAGAGAGTAGGAGACAAACCTAACGAGCAGAGAGAGAGAGAGAGATAGAGAGAGAAAGAGAGAGAGGAAGAAGTTAGGTCTGTGAGAAAGATGGAGACATGTAATATACGTGAGATGCGTGTGCATCCGGATTCTGTATACGTGGAAGGAGAAGAGACAACATGTTAGATGAGAGAGCTGGAAAAACATGGACGAGAGGGGAATGATCTCGTGGGTTGAGGGATTGACAATTTTGTGCGGGGGAGAGAGGGATTGGTAATTTTGTGCAAGAGAGAGAGGGTGGGGGGAGGAGTCAGTCAGCCGTCGTCACATCACCCTGCTTCCAAATGACCATGCATTCTCTAGCACGGTGTGGTCGCCGTCTTTGATCTGCTCGATGCCCTCTTTGAAGATCGAGGTGTTTTGCATGTTGGGGTGCAAAGAAGGACAAGCGAGAGTGGTCGCCGTATAACCTTGGATGAGGATGAATTGTGTGCTCGGGGGAGTGTGTGTGTGTGTGTGTGTGTTGTGCTGCATGTCTCTCTCTCTCTCTGTGTGTGTGTGTGTATGTGTGTGTGTGTGTGTCAGATATTAAGAGAAAACAAACCTAAGGAGAGAAATGGGTATTCACGAAGAGATTGTGCGGGCCTGGAGGTGGGCAGGGGTCGGGTGAGGGTGTCAAAATGTGCGCGTTGATGCATGTGTTGCATGCGATCGTGAGAGGGACGAACGAATCAAGAGAGATGGTTGTTGTGTTACGGATGCTCCTCTCTCTCTCTCTCTCTCACACACACACACACAAGTAAACTAGAAGACCATTCTCTCATGTATACACAATGTATCGGCATCTGTCTATGTCTCACTCATGCATGATCATTTGCACATTCACACCTCTCTATGTATGTATCACACGCACACCGTCTCCACATTGCTCTTCTGCCACAACGCACATATGGACACATACACACGTTCTCTCTTACTCACACACACAAAATCAGTATTAAAAAAACTAGGGCGCACCTAAAACGTCCAAATCCAAATAAACACGAACTAGAGCTAAATTCAAATATATGGAAATATTGCAGCGTCAAGAACTTTCCCAGGAAAAAAAGTTGAGTAATATTCGAGGATTCTTTTCACACACACAAAAAGGTTCGGTGGATGTCCTTCGAGTGCGACATGGTGACGCACCGTTTGGTCGACCGCGCGGCCACGGTTCACGCGCTTGCACAGGATTCCGGATCGTGGCTGTGGTACTAACTAATAAAAGCGCTGCCTAAGTCTAATGTTTACGTGTACTAGTACGGTTTTCTTTTAAGTTTGACCAACCTTATATAAAACTAAAGTAAGCTCCCACACGCGCACTCATCAATATGCCGCTGCCGCCGTTGCGCATGCCGGCGCCCGCCTGCTCCGGCCAACAATTTCTCGCCCATCACCGCCGTGTCGCCGCCATCCCTGTGCCATGAAGCCGAAGGCTCGCCCTCTCACGTCGTCTGCAGTCCCTCCTCGCGATGCCGCCGCACTGCCAAGCACGCGAGCAACTAGTGGAGCCGCGTCTATGCACGCAGCATACAAAGAGGAGGACGAGCGCGTGCTCCAGCACGCCGGCGAGGAGGAACTAGCGTGTCATTGTCGTCTCCGCCCGCATGGAGGAGGCGCGCATGGTGGTTGTCGTGGTGGAAGCCGGTCGCGCACGCGTCGAGCCCGCAAACCGGGTGCGGATGCGGAATCTACCTTTGAGAACTTGAATGCCACATGGATCCTGCAATTTGAAGGAGCAATTTGGGTCAGTCGACTCATGTGAGCCGTTTGATGCAACATGGATGGCTAGAAGGGCTTCTTCCACGTCTTCTACCGTCTTCTTCCTTCGCTCCGTCGAACTTCTTTGACAAATCGACTGACCCAAATTATACTACTAGTACGAACGTATTAAGTACAATAGGAACACGAAGATACGAGCAGTAGTACCAACTGCAAGAAGAATAGTAGTAAGACATAGTACTAGTACTACTGTATGTAATAAAGAGTTCAAATAACGACAAAGAACATAAACATAGTTCTCCTGGGGCCTCAGCACAATACACCATTGAAAATAAACTAAGCAACTAGTCCGCTTGACACTGCAGTAGAACCAGCATGAGCGACGGCACTGCCACCTACTCGGAGTCCGAGTCCACGTCCTTGACTTCGTCCTCGTCCCTCTTCCTCTTCCTCTTCGCCGACGCTTCTTTGCTTGAACCGGACACTGGGCTTTGCTTCTTCATCCAACCCTTGTAGATATTTAAACAAAGGTAGGCATCCATTGCTGCGTACAGGATGTGATCTTCATCTAATGTCTTCGACTCCCATGCATGATGAAACTCGTGATGAGGTTTCTCCAGTTTAGCGTACGAAGGATCAATCATGGCTGCTGCCAGGGTCAACATTGAAGGATGAGAGGAGGACACCAGGCTTGCCTTCTGGAGATTGAAGGGCTGGCCTAGAACGAGACCTATCCGACGCAGGACATCCCTTTCGTTCTTAAAGCCTACACTAATTAATTTCACTCTTTTGTCCTTGGGGAAGTTCTTAAAATCCTGGCACTCAACGTCGGCATGGCATATGTGGTAGACCAAGAAAACATTATGTACGCAAACCTGGATCACGGAGGGCTTCTTCCTCTCTTCCTCCTTTAGATCCTTCTCTCGTCCCAGGACTATGGTGTACTCAACATCTAGCCCAGCGACCCACTCATCTGTTGAACTGTTGAACATGCGTAGGAAGCGAGCAAGCTATGCTTTCACCGTCGCGGATCCACGTGTGTAGATGACGATGAACTGATCGCCGGTGATGGCTCTAACCTAGTACTCAGCGGCGACCATGGAGATTTGGGAGGCCATGGATTTTGGAGGAGGGTTAGGAGAAGTTGAACTGTTGTACCCCGCAAAAAAACTGGGAGCGAACTAATGTGAAAGGACGGGACGACTGGGAGCGAACTGTTGTAAGGTAGAAGACGGGGATGAGTAGGGCGTGTGAACAGCGTGGGGTTGCTGGCTTGCCCGGTGGATAAACGGCTGCAAGCCCCCAAAGAATTCTCGAGATCTATGCGGGACCCACTAGATGTCATGTCTACTAGACCCATATCGTAGGCCTGACGGTATAGCTTCTGCCTGTTCGCACGCCATGCCGGCGCGTGGATGTAACTTCACTTAATTCCGTCAACTGTTGCGCCTCCCACGACCTTCACCTCCCTCGCGCGGTCGCGCCCTTTGAGTCTTCGATTGGCTATAAATGAGCAATATTTTTTGCCTACTCCGCATGCATGATACTCCCTCTGGTCCTTTTTACTCCCGTCAACCGTTTGCAAAGTGTTTGACCAAATTTATACTTTTTTTTGAACACCACCTTATATTAATTAACCAGCCACACCAATACACTCATTCGATACAATATTCACCACACAGGGCGATACGTTATTTACAAGAATACCATCTAAGTGAAAAAGCTATACTTAGCGATTAAGTGTGCCACCTTATTGGCCGAACGTCTAATCTTTGACAATTGAAGATTGTTGATCAACTTCGAGATGCTCAACGCTTTCATCTTCAGGTCACGCATAGCAGACCTGTCATAGTCCCCCGATGCAAGAGACGCTACCACAAAAGCGCAATCAGTCTCTAAAATTATAGGATTATGAAGAGAAATACCTATGTAGCGACCGGCAATGCAAGCCCTAAGCTCCGCTTCCTCCACGCTTTGACAGGCATCAATGAAATCCCAGAACCAAATTTATACTAAAAATATCAATATCTACAATACTGATTATAATGAGTATAAGAACTACGTTTTATAATGAGTGTAAAAATATTGATTTGACATTGTGAATGTTGATGTACATTTTTCTATAAGTCTGGTGAAAGTAGAGTTACATTGACTTCAGACAAAACTTAAATGCACAATGCAGACTAGTTCCTCCGTCCAGGTGCGTGCCATGTCCTATTTTGTCATCACAACAAGGTTAGCTATTAGAGTACCACTACCTCCCTTCTAGTTTAAAGGGCTCGATTCAAAAATTTCACCTACTCTTAGCAAGATAGTAGAGGCGGTGGAATAGTTTTCGAAGTCTGCAAAAGTACTCAACTAGTGCTGTCGTTCTTCACAAAATAAGTGTTTACCAATGCATGCATGAACACTAGTTACTCTAACCCCCCTCTCTTCTTTCATTCTTTGCCACATAAGCATGTTTGCTATTCCCATGTGCATGGTACCAGCTAAGATACCACCATTATGGCCAGCCTTAATCATCGCATGCAATAATTTAGTGCACCTTGAAATATGAACATGTGTGGGGCGTGTATGTTTTTAATGACTTGAGACTATACCTAGCCCAGCATGCAAGATGACTTATTATGCACCATTCCCCATACCTGCAGGAAGCCCGTTCGTCTCAAAATCTTTTCATCTCCATGTGTGGAAACAATATGCCTGCCAAACTCTCCTTCTCCCTCCGGCAGTACCACCACTCCACCCCGCGTGAAAAAATCTACATGCATGACTCTCCTCCCCCCACGCTCGTCCAATCTGTTGTGACCAGCAATATTTCCACCCCTTCACTCCCCCGTAATTTACTCCAACAAATATGCCCATGTAGCTGTTACTTACCTGCAGGTGCATTGGGACACTAACATATGGGCCCAACAGGGGTCTGGCCCACATGTCAGTGACGCAACTGGACCTGCAGTTAAGTCAGTGCAGCTCAGTCCATATCTTATGTAGGTGTGCCATTGCTCGCTATATATACTGCGCCTCCCATGACATCGCTATCTCCTCCCCCTCAAGTTCACGTTCATCGCTATCTCCTCCCCTCCCTCTCACATCGACCACCATGGCATCGCCCCTCCCAAGCCCTAGGAGCCCCTCGCTGCACCACGCGGACGGTCACGCGTCGCCGTTCCGTTCCTCGCCGCCACTAGTCGAGGAGGACGCGTAGGTGTTCCGCTCCTCGCTGCTACGCGACGCGTTGCCATTCTGTTCCTCGCCGCCACTAGTCGAGGAGGACGCGTCGGTGTTCCGCTCCTCACCGTGACGCGACACGTCGCCGTTCCTTTCCTCGCCGCCACTAGTCGAGGAGGACGCGTCGGTGTTCCGCTCCTCACCACGACGCGTCGAGGTGGACGCGTTGGCGTTCCCAATCTCGCCAGCACGCGCGTCGAAGGACGCGTCGGCTCCCCGCTACGAGGAGAACGCCGCGCCGCCCGCCAAGCCCCCCAGCCTTGAGCAGCTCTGGAAAGAAATGGATGTCGCCTTGTGGGAGGCTTTGCCTCCAGCAGAGCGCTCCAAAATAGAGGTGGAGAAGAAGCCCGAGGAAGAGAAGCGCACCACGGAACAAGCTGCCTGGGAGGCCTATGTCGCGTCCGAGAGAGTCAGGCAATTGGCTCTTTGGCAGAAGGCTCGTGCGAGGGCCGTGAGGGTGGCGGAGGATGCCCGTGCCGATGCCCTGAATGCAGTCGGGCCCAAGTGCCTCATCTATGCTTGGCGGTAGATGGACAGGGTGCACGCTTCCATCAAGGAGGAGTACCTGTTGGCGCCGGATCACCACACCGGTGAGATCGCGCTCGCCCGCCGGCAAGCCACCAATCAGCACCTCGCGAGTTGCGAGGCTGAGGAAGAGGCGTTGTGTCAGCGTGCTGGGAAACGGCCGTGCACCAGGGCACTCGTGGCACGCCGCAAGCGCTCCTGCGAGCGCCGTGGCTTTTAGGAGGAGTATAATTTTTGTTTCGTAAGGCGATCTCATTAGTTTTGGGATGCAGATGATAAATCCTGAACGTTCAGGAATTTTTAGCATCCTTAATTAAGTATGTAAAAGGGAAAGTTTGGAAACCTTGTGTATTCGTACGCATTTTGCAAGTACGTGCATATAGCACAAACTTTACTATATACTATCACACTACACGTCTCTCTCGATATATGCTTGCAGACTATGCTACTCCCTCCGTCCAGGTCAATAAGTCATCTTTGGTTGTGCACCGTGACCAAGGAGGGAATACTTATACACCTAGACGTAGGGAGTACTACTATTACTTATGTACGTGCAAACACACGTTTTAACATTACGATGCGGTTTTTGTAAAAATAGAAAAATGGCACTAGTCAAGCTTGTGAAACGATTCAATGCAAAACAAATGAAAAAATGCTCGTTTGATTGTTTACTTTTAGCTTCCTTCTCTGTGGTTATTTCTCTGTCGTACTTTCTATGGAGTATCTCACTGGTTGGAAAGGCATGCAAATTCCCAAACCGCTTCCTACACCCTGTATCGAATTTTTTGCCTAACAAGTTGTGTCGTGCAATTGGAATTCCAACTTGAGTGCTACTACTAGTAGGAGTACCAGGGGCCAATTCTTTTAGGCTTCTAGATTAGTAATCCCATAACTATTACCTCCGTCCTGGTTTATTGGTCCCCATTGTAATCTGTGTCAAATTTTGATCATAAATTTAACTAATGAAATCTTAGTGCATGTCACACGCACTACTCCATCCGTCTAGGTGGGTAAGTCATCTTAGGCTGTGCACCGTGACCAAGGAGGAGGAGAAAACGAGAAATGTTAATTTTTATTTGCTAATTAATAGTATTGCATGCAATGAACTAACCACTGCATGTCGTGTTTGATATCTCAAGTCATTAAAAGCATGCACACTCTTTATCTCTTATTGGTTGATATGTCAAGAAACAAGAAACGATGTAGAAGTTAATGCACCGCGCCTAAGTGTTTTGGGATTATTTGGTTTTTGTAAGATGACTTACACACCTAGACGGAGGGAGTAACGTTTTATCAGTTAAATCTTTGGTCAAAATTTAGCACAAATTACAATGGTGAGGAATAAACCAGGACGGAGTAGTAGTTTAGAAGCCCAAATAAATGAGTGAGGTGCCTTATTGTTACTCTCCACTGTGACTAGCCTTGTGGGAAAAGCTGGGGAAGCCGCCAAAAGAACTTGCCCTAGGAGTAGTAGCTAGGGATCGAGTGTGTGAGATGAACCAGAGAAAGTAAATGCAGAGAGATGAAATGCAAAAAAGACGGAGGGATGTGATGGTTGCTTGTCCTTTTATTTTACCAGGCCACTTATTATTGGGAGTGGTTGGGTTTTGTGATATGACGGGGTGAGAGGTGAGACTCCCATGCAGCGCCACCCTCTACACTTGTACTGCATCGGTCGTGGTTTATTAGTCCCCCATTGAATTTGAATTAAGAATTAACTGACAAAATGTTAGTTCATGTCAACAAAAACTATATCGTTGGATTCGTATTTGAACATAGTTTTGAATGATATAATTTTAGGTGACATGCATTAGCATTTATCGTACTATATATAAGGTTAATTCAATTTTTGGTCATACTAATCTATAGTAGTAAGGTACCCGTGCGTTGCACCGAAGAGTGAAATGCATTGATCGGCGAGTTGTTTATTTTGACAAAGGATGTGGGGGTCATCTCATGTGTAACAGGTATCGATAGGTTTCTTCGGATATTATTTCATCTCTAGAGCTCACAAACATCCGGGTGAAATAGATAAAAAGGTATCTTTTGCAAACAAAAGCGTTCAACTGTTCAACCTGCATCCAAAACTTGTGAAGAAATAACACTTATTGTGCTTTGCAAGAAATGATCTTTAAGAATTAGTTTTTGAGTATCGATTGTTATACATGTTGGCTACAGATGACATGGAACTTTCTCATAGTCAACAGTTGGCTATACTATTAAGTAATATTAACCATGCCCTTATAGACCTAGATGGAGGGATTAAATCAGGATGACTTGCAAGGGGACAGAGGAGATGTAAGAAACGGTTCATCATAAGTCTTTAACCAGTACTGTAGTAAAAATTCATACATGGAAGATTCTAGACTAAACCATAAACGGATACACTTTTATTCATGCGCGATACTCCAATAGAGCAAGATCCTGCATGGAAGTCTCCACATGCTTAGACAGCGGATTACATTGAGCGAAGACTAATGATCAACATTTAACTTGATAATGCGTATGTCCAGGTGAACCTCCTTGGAGTCCCCGTGCACCGCGTCGGCGGGTAAAGGATGCCATGGGATTTCCAAGTCCACATTGGCAGGATAGTCCCAGCTCCCCAGAGTCCAAGTCCGTTCGATGAGGCAGGTGTCGCCGCCCACGCAACCCGGAGGGGTAGTAACACTGACCACGCGCCCGTACATCGGCCTCGTGTCAGTGTTAGCGTCAGGGGCGTCGCCCCTGACGCACATTAGAGAGACGGGGCGGCGGCCTGCGCGGGCCTCGCCGGTGCCAACGATCAAGAGGAAGACGTTGTCGTCCTCCTCCGAGACTAGCAGGCGGCGGTGATCCTCCAGCGACTCCGGCATGGTGAACGGGTAGCACGTCTCGTACTTGATGTTATCCACCAAGGGCCAGCAGTGACCGCTGCACGCATCTGTGAGGTGATGCACCATGTCTGCCGGCAAGCCACAAAATGGCATCGGGCACTCATAGTAGTGGACGAAGGGCTCCTTGGAGGCATCGACCAGGCCATCCATGAAACGGGAGTGGCTGTAGGGGACGTTGCGCCAGTTGAATATATGAGCAAGTTACTACGAGATTTGATCAAAATAAGCACAAAATAAATCATGACGGCTATAACAGAGATGAAACTAATCATGTGGACTAGCATAGTAGTAGGATACAGAGTAGAAACATGAATTCTACCACGGTTTCAAACAGGAAGGACAGAAACACATACAGTGCAACAGGAGCAGCACCGTTGGCATTAAGGTTGTCGCCCATGTCTTTGAGGAAGAGGTTGCCGAGGTCGGGGAAGAAGTCATCGTCGATGAAGTCATGGCTGCCAGCAGTCGCGAGAGTGCGCTCCCCAAATTTCAACAGCGCCCGCTGAATGGAGCGCAGGAGGGAGTGGCTGTAGGGGACGTTGCGGCCGCCGAATGGAGCGCAGGAGTAGCACACGAAGCAGTAGATGGTGTCCTTACTAGTACTCCCTAGTCTCTATCTATCTATATCTACTCTTATAGAAAACCAAGTTGGTGATGATGGTATGCCTGCCATCTTGTAATAAAAACGGGCATCTTGCTATTTTTTGCATATAAGTCCAAACACCACGTAGACACGGTCTTTGAGCATGGTTCATAGTCGTTCCACGCTCGGGCATTGAAGTTTGTAACTATTTTAGATTAGAATATACTACTCCTCCGGTGCTAGTAGTAGAGCAGAGTCCTACTCTACTACTCTACTCAAGCAAGTTAGGGCATAGTACTATAGTAGGTACTGTAGGGAGTACCAGTACTGTGATCACTCAAGCAAGTTGTCTGGCATCGATATGACCCTACGCTGCTGGTATGTGTCTCGTAAGTCAAGCGGCGTGCTGTAGTCATCATCACCTATCCACTTCCCGCAGCACATATTCGCTTCTCCATCTTTGTCTGCACATAATCTCGTCCAATCTTCCATACCCGCTAAGGCGCCTCCCCCCCTCGTCCGAAACCCAAGCACTAACAATGGCAGAACCGAGCAGCGTCCGCTGAAAGAGTGGCTGGAATTCGCTCCCCACAGAGGTAATCAAGCTCATTGTTTCGCGTGTGGACAATCTCAGTCCCATGCCGCTCGCCGCGTGCTCGTCGGGGCTGTACCGTTTACTCAAAGCCCTCAGGCCGGAGCTTTTTAAGCCAGCTCCTTGCTTGCTGATGCCGCCTAATCTTCAGAAACGGCGTGTCACGCAGCATAACGGTCGTAGGGTGGCGAACATCAACCCCCTTGACTGTGATCCGATCCCCGTCAGCCTCAACTACAGTAACGGTATGTACTGGGTCGGCATGAACACGTCTTGGATGGTGCTCGTCGACGGTCGCGGTAGCTAGATGCTCGTGGAGGTCTACACCCAGTGATTGATCCCCCTTCCTTCGATTAACACTGCACTGCTTTGGCACCACGTCCCAGAATACTCGGAATCTTACAGTAGCCAACAAGATACCAAGTTTTATTTGCTCAAGGCTGTAATCTACCAAGTGCCCAAGAGATCTGCGAATTATAAAGACTTCAGGCTAATTGTGTTCTTCAACCGCGGTCTCGCCTATCTGACAGGTCACTGCGGTAAGTGGATAAATCTGCACGTCCATTGCAAGGTCATACATCCTCCATGGTTTTCTGATGCCATAGAACACAAGGGCTTCATTTACGCTGTCGACTCCTTCTATGGCTGGACATATTGCTGGCCTACTCCAGTCATCGCTATAAACGGCTGTTACAGCAGTATGTTACTTTCCTATGATATCATGATGGCTTGCTTATATTACTGTCAACATTTAATGGAAAATATTCGTGCTCATAACATGCTGTTCTTAAGATTGACTAAATGAAGAGCCCTTTTTTATTTGACTCCAACTTGATATGATGTTGTAGGTCGCCGGGTGTCCCTACCCTTCCTAATCCCAGAACCTTTCAAAGAAAAGTGGCATGGTAGTTGCAGGTGGTTCCTGGCTCGATCAGACAACGGCGAAAGATTGATGATCGTTCGCACGTACCGGACGTGTTGTTTCGCGGAATACAATCATAGTCACTGCAAGTTCTTTGAGCAGGATCCTAGCTTCTCTGGGCCTTCAGGATTTTTTGACTGGAGGCTGGTAAGTAGCCTTGGTACACGCTCTCTGTTTGTCGGACTGAATTATCCGATTAATCAGGAGATAACCGACGGCAAGGATCATGATGGCAGTGCAGTTTCATTCATCAGGCAAAACTGTGTGTACACAGCGTACCATGCGTCTCTGCATGCACCATACCCTGATATGTGTCGCCACGCTCTGCAGCCCAAAGTATGAGAGAGGCTCGCAAGTATCAGACTTCGACCTGCTGGCTGGAGTTTCCCCCGTCAGGCACCCATATGGTTCAAGCCGTCAGCCAATCTCCATAGCTTAATAAATAGTAACGTCTAACTGAGCCAGTTAGTTAGATGCGTACACTTGGTGTAGTAGGATCTTTATTTAGTTTGATGCATACACTTGTTCTTTTTTGGTAGCCCTTTTGTAATGATAGCTGATGTTTGCTTTGGAAGAGAGAGCTGCATCTTCACTCTTCTGGCCTGCTTACTGCTTGTGTTGCACCCCCAGCCCTGGTTGCTACTGCTGCTGTTTTCAATGTACAATCAGTAGTATATTTCGTCTGTTGGTTGAATAAATGTGTTGTTAGAACGACAAACACAATGTTTTGGAAGTCGTTGCACGGTTTGATTCTTTAGTGCCCCGTACCGTATGTAGCTCATACTATTTTTCGTACGGAACACATTTTCCACTTGTTGATAACATGCAGCCCACTGATGAAGGCCCAATAGAGAAGCCCATAATTAACTGGAAGGGAGGCTCTCACATGAATCCGGCCCAGGTACATGCTCATGGTCCCCTAAACATAAATAAGTAAATAAATAAATAAAGCTAAATGCTCATGCACCAGTTCTTTGGGAAAATAGGTAGCCCACTGTTTCTTTTTGAAGAATACCAAAACTAGGCCTATTTGTTTTTTCCGAATTACTGGGCTGCAAATATTTCAAGACGAGGAGGGATGCATTCCGTCCTGGCCAAAGAGTATGGTCAATGTTTGTTAAAAGTAATATCAAAAGGGGTTGAAAATTCCAAAAAAATTATAGCAAATGGGATATTTGTTTCTTTTTTTTGTTTTTGTTCTTCACTGGTATCTTATACGTATTTAATTGGATTTAACATGACATAGTAATAATTTATTTTCAAATTTGTTTTAGTATGGCTATTAATTTTTGGATTAAGAATATTTCGTTCCCCAGCAAAAATTTGCGAATTTTCAAAATTTCCCACATATTTAGTTAATTTTTTTACCCTGGTACTGACCAAAAAATGGCCAGCAATTCTAAAAATGAAAAACGGGCTGCAATAAATTCCATATGAATTAGAAAATGAGTAACAATTATAAAAATAATAGCAAATAGGCTGTACACGCCACAGATTTCGAGGCTGACTTGTTTACGCAAGGCTTTGTCATTGAACACACGATTCTAGCAGCAGTGACTGTTGGATGTCCAACCAACGGCCGACGTGCTTCTTAAATCTCTGATCTTCCTGCTCCAGCCGCCTAAACTAGCGCCGGCGGGACTTCCTGCTCCCTCCTCTTGTGGCCCGCTGTGATGCCGCGCAGGCTTCCCCGGCCCACCCTACTCCCTCCGCTGGCCTGGCCGCACGCAATCAACTGCCTCCTTATTACGCGAAAAAAAATGATTCCTCTCACTGACATCTGGGGTGCACCGGTTGGGAGGTTGACCTGTGGGCCTACTAAGTTGACGTGTACGCAGGGCTTGTCAACTTAGTCAACAAACGATTCTAGCAGCAGTAACCGTTGGATTTGAATCGAACGGTCCTGCTGCTTCTTCAATCGCTGCTCTTCTTGCACCAGCCGACCAAACCAGCGCCGGGGAGACCGCCTGCTCCTGCCTCTAGTGGCCGGCTGTGCTGCCGTTGAGGCCTCATCGCCCCCTACTACTCCCACCGCTAGCCAGGCCCTGCGGCGACGGCAGCCTCACACCGCAGCTGAACCAGTGAACCCTCATACTCGTCTCTGCATGTGCATCCACTGCCGCGTCTTCCCCAGCTCCGCGTCGTCCCCTTCTTAGGCCTCTCCGTCGTCCACCGCCTTGGTGCTCTCGGCGCGGCGTGGTCAATGTGGTCAACGACATTCCATCGGAAGAGTACTGTGCGTGGAGAGGCTGACAGCTGGGTCCACGGCCACAATCCAGTTTTTTTGTTATTTGCCAAGTAAGTCGCTTTGTCAGGCCTGTTGGGCTGCAAATCTTTCAAGACAAGGAGAGCTTTCATTCGGCTGGCCAAGAAAATGACCCATCAGTAATGAGAAATGGGTTGTACATTTTTAAAACACATCAAACCGGCAATTAGTTTCAAATATCTTTTTTTTCATTTCGAGATTTTAAATTACATTAATTTTTATGCGTGGAGAATTTGTTGGATTTTATATTGATATACATTTATTTTTAAAATCAGTTTGAATGTGAGTCGAAATTTCGGGATTAAAAACAGTTCGGACCGCACCGAAATATGCAAAATTTCGTATAATTTTTTAACCGTGGCCACAAATGGGATGTAATCCTAACAAAAAGAATATGTGCTCCAAAAAAAACTTAAGAATTAGCAAATGGGCTGTAAATTATTAGAAATAATGGCAGATGGGCTGTATGTTGTTTTCCACAGATTTGAGGCTTTCCTAAAAAAAGGTTGACGCACAAGCAGTGACTGTTGGATGGCCATCCAACAGCCGTCGTGCTTCTTCAATATCTGCTCTTCCTGCTCCAGCCGCTCAAACAAGCGCCGACGGGACTGCCTGCTCCCTCCTCCCCATGGCTGGCTCTGCTGCCGCGCAGGCCTCACCGCCCCACCGTACTCCCATTGATGGCCTAGCCATCCCTCTACTCACCCACACCTGCTGTTATTCTCTGGCGACGGCAGACGAACCAGTAAACCCTCGTACAGTCGTACTCCCCTCCGCATGGGAAACAACTGCCGAGTCTTCCCTGCCTCCGTGTCGTTCGCTTCCTAGGCCTCGCCGCCGCCCTGGTGCTCTCAGCGCAGCCTGGTCAACGTGGTTAACGACAGACATGCATCTGAAGTGGACTGTACATGGAGAGGCCGACAGTTGGGTCCACGGCCGCAAGCAAGGAAATACCTCCTTATTACGCGCAAAATAATGATTCCTCCACCTGACATCGGGGACCCACCGAAAGGGCCTCTGTATTTCACGAAAAAAATGTTACCGCCGCTGACAGATCGGACCCACCAGCTATATCTTCTCATGCAAGGAAGTGCCTCCTTATTACGCACAAAAAAAATGAATACTCCCCCTGTCAGCTGGGACCCAGTATAGTGGCAGGCTGACTTGTGGGCCTACTAAGTTGATGGGGATGGAGGGCTTTGTCAACTTAGTCAATATGCACAATTCTAGCTCCAGTGACCGTACGATGTCCATCCAACGGCTATAGTGCTTCTTCAACCTCTAGTCTTGCTTCAGCCGCCCAAACCAGCGCCGGTCGTGCCTCGTGCTCCTGCCTCGCGTGGCTGGCTGCGATGCGGCGGAGGCCTCACCACCCCCTACTACTCCCACCGCTAGCCAAGCCATCCCTCTACTCACACACACCCCCTGTTATGCTGCAGCGACAGCAGCCTCACACCGCAGCGAACCAGTGAACCCTCGTACTCCTCTACGCGTGGGCATCCACTGCCGCGTCTTCCCCGGCTCCACATCGTCCCCTTCCTAGGCCTTTCCGTCGTCCACCGCCCTAGTGCTCTCGGTGCGGCATGGTCAACGTGGTCAAGGAACGGCTTCCATCGGACGTGGACGTACGTGGAGAAGCTAACAGCTGGGTCCACGACCGCAGCAAGGAAGTGCCTCCTTATTACGTGCAAAATAATTATTCCTCCACCTGACAGCAGGGACCCACTGGATGGGCCACTGTATTTCGTGAAAAAATGTTTCCCCCTGACTGCTTGGACCCACCAGCTACACCTTCGCACGCAAGGAAGTGCGTTCGGGCAAAAAAAACAAAACGATTCACCCCCCTGACTGCTGGGACCCACCAGCTACATCTTCGCACGCAAGGAAGTGCCTGACAGTCGGGACCCACCTGGTCGAAGCGTACGTAGCGTTGTCATTCTGGTCACGAATGTGTACGTACATATATACTGGTGGATGTAGAGGCGCGCATGTAGCATGTACACGTACGTACAGCGGCCAGGGTGCAGGAAAGAAAATATGGCCATGTATGTGTACATACGGGCGGGGTCTCGAACGCCTACTCGCGCATACGTACGGCGAGGGCTCGTGTACATGGATGGGTTGGAACGGAGAAATAGCGTCATCGTCGTGTTCATGGGGAGGCAATGGAACGCGTCGTGTTCATGGGGAGGCAGCAGAATGCGTCGTGTTCATCGGGAGGCAAAGGAACGCGTGGGAGCCAACCGGCTGGGTCGGAACGGAATGTGTGGTCGTGTTCATCGGGAGGGCTTGGATGGAACAGGCGATGGAAACGAGGCCTGGCGTACCGCAGACGGAGGAAATGGCCTTGTGTTCGACCGGCCACGTTCGAAACGGGATCCTGTTCTTCGGGAGGGGTGTGGCGTACCGCAAAACGGAGGAAACGGACCTCCTACGGTCGAAACGGGGGTCCTGTTGATCGGGAGGGGTGTGGAGTACCGCAAAACAGAGGAAACGGACCTCCTACAGTCGAAACGGGGGTCCTGTTGATCGGAAGGAGTGTGGCGTACCGCAAAACGGACGAAACGGACTTGTGTTGGAGTGCTACGGTCGAAACGGGGGTCCTGTTCATCGGGAGGGGTGTGGCGTACCGCAAAACGGGACTCCACGGGATACTGTTCATCTCCACCGTCGACCTCCTCCGGCCTCCACGGGCTCCTGTTCATCCATCCTCCACCGCGCGCTACTCCACCGGCTACTATTCAACCTCCCCTCCATGGGCACCCCTCCACCGTTTACTGTTCATCCAGCCCACCACACCACGGGGTCCTGTTCATCCAGAGGCAACGCCACCGCTCACTGTTCATCCAACCCCCCCCCCCCCCCGCAATGCTCACTGTTCATCCCATCGATCAGCTTCAGTTAGCAGCAATAGTGAAGGAATCACTCGATCGGGTTCAGTTAACAGCCATCGATCGATCGCTCGGGTTCAGTAACGCGTAGCCTGCAGTGCAATCGCTCGGGTTCAGTTAGAGCCCAACGCCTTGCTCAGGTTCAGTTAGAGCCAATGCCTCGCACACATGCGCGTACATGTACAAGAGAAACGTGCATCGCTCAGCCCCCGACCTCCCACCATAACCGGGAACTCCCCAAAATTTTCCTCGCCCTCGCTACGGTTTTTTCCGTCATGGACGGCCCAAAGAATGTCATGCAGTTGCGTCTCCGGCCCGCCCAGGACGAAAAGCCCATTTTCTGTCATGATTTATTGTCATAGAAGTAGAAGCCCACCACATCTATGATGATACTGGGTTTTGTCACAATTATCTTCATAGAAGTGTCATATGTATGATAGAAAAAAAATCGTTCAGCCCAAAATGTCACGGACGTGTCTTTTCTTTGTAGTGGAGTGAGCCCACTGTTGAAAAGTTATTGCATAACCGAGAAATCTAGGAGAAATCCCAGTTGGTGCCGATGATAACACCTAGCGCTTGTGCGTGCTCTCAAGAACTTGAGCATCTCCATATTCATCAAGGTTTTACCAATATCCGTGTCAAGGATCTTGGAAACACAACATACTACCATGATGAATACCGGTGGAAGATGCAGATGCAAAGGTAGATAACACCTCAGATTTCACCTTGGCGAGGCCAAGGGGACAAAATCTGGATGATCGACCGAGAGACATTTAGCACTCTGCTTCTAATGTTCTCCTTGATGTACTAGCGTATCCCATTCATTGAAATGGTTTGGTACCTAGAACATCAGGTAAAAGGTCAGACTTCGGGAGCACAAGAATTCATAAGGAACAACCATTGGAATAAATCCTATGAGATCCTTATGGGGAGGTGATACGTCTCCAACGTATCTATAATTTATGAAGTATTCATGCTATTATATTATCTATCTATGATGTTTTATATGCATTTATATGTCATTTTATATGATTTTTGGGACTAACCTATTAACCTAGAGCCCAGTGCCAGTTTCTGTTTTCTCCTTGTTTTTGTGTTTTACAGAAAAGGGATAACAAACGGAGTCCAATTGACGTGCCAATTTTTGAGGATTTTTTATGGACCAAAAGAAGACCACGGAGCATCGGAGTTGGGCCAGAAGAGTCCCGGGCTGCCCACGAGAGTGGGGGCCACCCCCCCCCCTAGGGCGTGGCCCCCTATCTCGTGGACAGCCCGGAGACCTCCCTGATGTGAAACCAACGCCAAAAATTCCTATAAATAGAGAAACCTTCGGGAATTAACCTAGATCAGAAGTTCCGCCGCCGCAAGCCTCTGTAGCCACGAGAAATCAATCTAGGCCCTCTCTGGCACCCTGCCGGAGGGGGCCATCATCACCGGAGGCCATGGAGGAGGATCTCGGAGGGGCCATCATTGCCATGAAGGCTAAGGACCAGAGGGGGAAAGCCATGGAGGAGGAAGCAAAAGGGGGAGAACCTCTCCTCCTCTCTCTTGGTGGCACCGGAGTGCCATCGGGAGGGGAATCATCGCCACAGTGATCGTCTTCATCAACATCACCATCATCATCACCATCCTCATCTCTTTTACGCGGTCCACTCTCCCGCATCCCGCTGTAATCCCTACTTGAACATGGTGATTTATGCCACATATTATGATCCAATGATGTGTTGCCATCCTATGATGTTTTGAGTAGATATCTTTTACTTGAGTTGATTGATGATCTAGATTGGTACGAGTTGTATGTTTTATTTTGGTGCAGTCCTATGGTGCCCTCCATGTCGCGCAAGCATGAGGGATTCCCGTTGTAGGGTGTTGCAATACGTGCATGATTCACTTATAGTGGGTTGCGTGAGTGACTGAAACACAAACCCGAGTAAGGGGGTTCTTGCGTATGGGATAAAAGAGGACTTGATGCCTTAATGCTATGGTTGGGTTTTACCTTAATGGATCTTTAGTATTTGCGGATGCTTGCTAGAGTTCCAATCATAAGTGCATATGATCCAAGTAGGAAAAGTATATTAGTTTATGCCTCTCCCTCATATGAAATTGCAATGACGACTATCGATCTTGTTAACAATTGCTTAGGACAATTCTGCACACCGATCCACCATTATTCCAGACTCGCTATTTATATTATTTAGTAATATATTCTAACTTTATGGTAACAGCACCTACTTTTATATTTTAGCTCTCCGATATCATACAAAGTTATCCTCTTTATACCCACAACACGGTTTTATTTCTTGTTTCTAGTTGGAAGCAAACGTTCGGTGCACGTAGAGTCGTATCAGTGGCAGATAGGGCTTGAGAGAATATTGATCTTACCTTTAGCTCCTTGTGGGTTCGACACTCCATACTTATCACTTCCACCTTTGGGAATTGCTATGATGATTCCCTACACTTGGGGATTATCAAGCTCTTTTCTGGCGCCGTTGCCGGGGAGCAATTGCGTGGGGTTGATATTTTCGTGTGTGCTTGTTTGCTTTCTTCACTAAGTAGATTTTGTTTTTCCTTTTTTTCTGTTTAGTTTGGGTGAAACATACAAAAAAGTTTAAAAATAATGAAAATACCAAAAATTATGTACTTGCCTCTCATGCCTAAAAAGTTTTTCGAAAAGAGAAGTGATTGGAAAGTTATGCATTGAAGAAGTGAGGGTCGACCTTGAGCACTTGGTTCATGCTCACGGAAACAATGTAGAATTTTTCATGGAAGTTTATCTTTAAATAATTATCCCCTTGTATATATCCATTGTATTATAAAAATAATGTGCCTAGCTTTGGTTTTAGTATGATAAGATTGCTTGCTTACTTTGTGCAGAACAAAAACAGAAACTTTGGCTGTAGTGCATGAATTTACATTTTTTACTGGAAAGTCAAATAGGTCTGAAACTTTTTGCACATTACTTCTGTGCAAATTGTTAAAATTGTAAAATTTATTTCATAATTTTTGGAGTTACAGAAGTTTACTAAACTTCCAGATTACTACAGACTGTCCTGTTCTTAATAGATTCTGTTTTTCGTGTGTTGTTTGCTCATTTGGATGCACCTATGGCTAGTATGTAGGGTATGAACCATAGAGAAGTTGGGAATAAAGTAGGTTTAACACCAATATAAACAAAAAATGAGTTAATTACAGTACCTTAAAGTGGTAGTTTGCTTTATTACACTAACGGATCTCACAATGTTTTTGTTTAAGTTTTTGTGAATGAAGTATTTGAGGAACGAGGAGTTACCGATGTGAGAAGAATAAAGAGAGACAAGAGTTCAAGCTTGGGGATTCCCAAGGCACCCCAAGTAAATGTTTCAAAGGATACTCAAGCATCTAAGCTTGGGGATTCCCTGGTTGGCATCCCATCTTTCTTCTTTAACAAATATCGGTATACCTCGGTTTTTGTTTTGTTCACATTGTTTGTACCCTTTGTGTTTTTGTTTTTCTTTAAGAATCATGCTAGTATGAGATAGATCTTCATTGGTTTTATAGAATGCTTCGTGCGCTTCACTTATATATTTTGAGCTTGGACATTGGTTAGTCTATATTAATTGTAGAATGCTCCATGAACTTCACTTAGATCTTTTGGATTATGAATAATACTATAATTTAAAATGGGTTTGGAAGAGTGTCAACTTTAGGAATTAGTGATCCCACTATCTCGGAGGATGTTGAATCTTTGTATGATATTTATGAAAGTGGATTTGGAAGAGTGTCAATTTTAGTTAGTATTCCACTATTTCGGAAGAGGTTCCAATTTAGTATGAGAACAAAGTTGCTATTCATGATGCTACTGAAAATTATTATGAGGGAGGAATATGTGCTTGTAGGAGTTGCAATAATGTCAAGTTTCCTCTCTATGTGCTTAAAGTTTTGAAGTTATACTTGTTTTGCCTTCATATGCTAGTTGACTTTTGTTCCTATAAATTGTGTTCTCACAAAATCCCTAGGCATAGGAAATGAGTTAGATTTAATTGTGCTAGTCATATTCTTCATGATGCTCTCTTTGTGTTTCAAATCTTTTCTTTTATGCGAGCATCATTGAAATCATCATGCCTAGCTAAAAGGCATTAAAGAAAGCGCTTGTTGGGAGACAACCCAATATTTACCCTTACTATTTTTGTGTGTCTACGTGATTAAGCTACTGTATTAATCATGTTTTATAGTTTTTGTTTCAATAAAGTGCCAAGTAAGACCTTTGGGAAGACTTGGTGAGAGTTAATGTGATCTTGCTGTAAAAAAACAGAAACTTTGCACTCACGAGATTAGCTGTCATTTTTTACAGAATAGCGATTTTGAGTTGATTCTTTTTGCAGAAGATTAATAGACAAATTCCTCACGTCCACCAATTTATTTCATAATTTTTGGAGTAGCAGAAGTGTGGTTATTGTTCAGATCATTACAGACTGTTCTGTTTCTGACAGATTCTGTTTTCATCGCATAGTTTGCTTGTTTTCTAGTTTCTATGGCTTATATTTCTCAATATAAATTGTACAAATGTTATGGTACAGTAGGCATTATGTGAAAAAAATTATGAACCTTGTATTTTACAGTACCAAAGTGCATGGTTTACTCTTTATCATACTAACCTATCTCACGAAGTTCCATTAAGTTTTGTGTGATTGAAGTTTTCAAGTTTTGGGTGAGATATCGATATGAGGAGAATAAGGAGTGGAAAGACCCTAAGCTTGGGGATGCACAAGGCACCCCAAGGTAATATTCAAGGAAGGCTCAAGCGCCTAAGCTTGAGGATGCCCCGGAAGGCATCCCCTCTTTCGTCTTCAAAACTATCGGTATATCTTACTCGGAGCTATATTTTTATTCGTCACATGATATGTGTTTTACTTGGAGCGTCATTTTATTTTGTTAGTATTAGCTTGCTGTTATTTAGAATAGTGTTTTGCATCTTTATTTTCAATAAAAATTTCAAGGATAGCCTTTACCATGTTTATTTTGCTAGTATACATGTTGCTGTTTGAAAACAGAAAGTTTACCGCTGTTGCAAAAATTCCTTAGAAAAGTCAGAGCATGATATAATGTTGAAACTTTTTGCATAATGAGTTATAAAAAATATACTACAGTGGGAATTTTCTCTCATAATATTTTGAGTTAGGGAAGTATTGATACTCTTGCTTTCTTTACAGGCTGTACTGTTTTGACAGATTGCTATTATGTTTGCATTGTTTGCATATGTTTGCTTGTTTAATGATTCTATTTGAGGATAGGAGTATTAAATATGCAGAGGCATTTAGTATGCAATGTTGAATAATTCTAGTGATTTGTTACAGTATAAAATGATAAGGTTTTGCATTGGTTTATACTAACCTATCTCACGAGTTCTTGTTGAGTTTGGTGTGGATGAAGCTTTTGATCAAAAGAGAAACAATGATATGAGAAGAATTAAGGAGACACAAAAGTTCAAGCTTGGGGATGACCAAGGCACCCCAAGATAATATTCCAAGAAGTCTGAAACATCTAAGCTTGGGGATGCCCCGTTAGGCATCCCACCTTTCTTCTTCAACAACTATCGGTTAGTATCGGTTGAACCTAAGTTTTTGCTTCTTCACATGAGTTGTGCTATCCTTGCAATGTCATTTTATTTTGTTTTAGTTGCTGTGGGAATAAAATCATTGGATCTGAAATTTTGAAAAGAAAAGGAAACCACCGATGGCTAGTTAATTATTTGCCTACTCAGTATCCTTCACTCATATCTTTTGGAGTAGTTTGTCATTTACTCATGTGCTTGATGTATATCCTATGAGTAAATGGGGGAATGAATTGAATGTAATAAATCTGAATTCATATATGTTTCATATGCTTATAACATAGTTAGTGATGACTTCACATATAGAAAGTATGAGGCATAAAAGTTGTTGAGAGTTGGCAAACGTAGTTTTGGTCATCGTTGCAATTAATAGGAAGTAATAAGGAAAGAGAGGTTCACATACAAATATATTATCTTGGACATCTTTTATGATTGTGAAGCACTCATTAAGTATGACATGCTAAAAGAGTTGACATTGGACAAGGAAGACAATGTAATGGTTTATGTTTCTGACATCTCAATTAAAGTATATTGTCATTGACCTTCCAAACATGTTGAGCTTGCCTTTCTCCCTCATGCTAGCCAAATTCCTTGAACCAAGTAGAGATACTACTTGTGCTTCCAAATACCCGTAAACCCAGTTTTGCCATGAGAGTCCACGATACCTACCTATGGATTGAGTAAGGTCCTTCAAGTAAGTTGTCATAGGTGCAAGCAATAAAAATTGCTCTCTAAATATGCATGACTTATTAGTGCAGAGAAAATAAACTTTGTATGATCATGTTGTGGAATTAATAAAAGCAACGGACTGCATAATAAAGGTCCACATACAAGGGGCAATATAAAGTGACGTTCTTTTGCATTAAGATTTTGTGCATCAACTCTAAACGCACATGACAACCTCTGCTTCCCTCTGCGAAGGGCCTATCTTTTACTTTATGTTTTTACTTTTTACTTGAGTCAAGGTGATCCTCGCCTTTTCCCTTTTTCATTTTATCCTTTGGCAAGCCCCTCGTGTTTGAAAGATCATGATATATATATCCAATTGGATGTAAGTTAGCATGGGCTATTATTGTTGACATCACCTAAAGGTGAACACGTTGGGAGGCAACACAATAAGCCCCTATCTTTCTCAGTGTTCGGTTGAAACTCCATAACCACAAGTATTGCGTGAGTGTTAGCAATTGTAGAAGACTATATGATAGTTGAGTAGGTGGACTTGCTGAAAAGCTCTATTCTTGACTCTTTCTGATGTTATGATAAATTGCAATTGCTCCAATGACTGAGATTATAGTTTGTTAGTTCTCAATTAAGTTTCTGAACCATACTTGACATTGTGAATAGATTGTTACTTGATCATGAAAAGTTTTATGAGATAAGCTACTATTATGACACATATTGATGCTAGAAAAGGTGATTGAAATTATCATTGATCAAACTTGTGCACCTTCTAGCATTCACACTTCATAAATTATTTCTTTTATCATTTACCTACTCGAGGACGAGCAGGAATTAAGCTTGGGGATGCTGATACGTCTCCAATGTATCTATAATTTATGAAGTATTCATGCTATTATATTGTCCACCTACGATGTTTTATATGCATTATATGTCATTTTATATGATTTTTGGGACTAACCTATTAACCTAGAGCCCAGTGCCAGTTTCTGTTAGCTCCTTGTTTTGTGTTTTACAGAAAAGGGATACCAAACGGAGTCCAATTGACGTGCCAATTTTTGAGGATTTTTTATGGACCAAAAGAAGACCACGGAGCATCAGAGTTGGGCCAGAAGAGTCCCAGGCTGCCCACGAGAGTGGGGGCCGCCCCCCAGAGCGTGGCCCCCTATCTCGTGGACAGCCCGGAGACCTCCCTGACATGAAACCAACGCCAAAAATTCCTATAAATAAAGAAACCTTCGGGAATTAACCTAGATCAGAAGTTCCGCCGCCGCAAGCCTCTGTAGCCACGAGGAATCAATCTAGGCCCTCTTCGGCACCCTGCCGGAGGGGGCCATCATCACCGGAGGCCATGGAGGAGGATCTCGGAGGGGCCATCATTGCCATGAAGGCCAAGGACCAGAGGGGGAAAGCCATGGAGGAGGAAGCACAAGGGGGAGAACATCTCCTCCTCTCACCTGGTGGCACCGTAGTGCCATCGAGAGGGGAATCATCGCCGCGGTGATCGTCTTCATCAACATCACCATCATCACCACCATCCTCATCTCTTTTACGCGGTCCACTGTCCCGCACCCCGCTGTAATCCCTACTTGAACATGGTGCTTTATGCCACATATTATGATCCAATGATGTGTTGCCATCCTATGATGTTTTGAGTAGATATCTTTTGTTCTTGAGTTGATTGATGATCTAGATTGGTATGACTTGTATGTTTTATTTTGGTGTTGTCCTATGGTGCCCTCCGTGTCGCGCAAGCGTGAGGGATTCCCGCTGTAGGGTGTTGCAATACGTGCATGATTCACTTATAGTGGGTTGCGTGAGTGACTGAAACACAAACCCGAGTAAGGGGTTGTTGCATATGGGATAAAAGAGGACTTGATGCTTTAATGCTATGGTTGGGTTTTACCTTAATGAATCTTTAGTATTTGCGGATGCTTGCTAGAGTTCCAATCATAAGTGCATATGATCCAAGTAGGAAAAGTATGTTAGTTTATGCCTCTCCCTCATATGAAATTGCAATGACGACTATCGATCTTTGTTAACAATTGCTTAGGACAATTCCGCACACCGATCCACCATTATTCCACACTCGCTATTTATATTATTTAGTAATATATTCTAATTTATGATAACAGCACCTACTTTTATATTTTAGCTCTGCGATATCATACAAAGTTATCCTCTTTATACCCACAACACGGTTTTATTTCTTGTTTCTAGTTGGAAGCAAACGTTCGGTGCACATAGAGTCGTATCAGTGGCAGATAGGGCTTGAGAGAATATTGATCTTACCTTTAGCTCCTTGTGGGTTCGACACTCCATACTTATCACTTTCACCTTTGGGAATTGCTACGATGATTCCCTGCACTTGGGGATTATCAGGAGGTGGTCAACTTTCTCAATCAAGATACTACAATAACAGGTCTTTCGGCTGGTTGTGTTGGCCACGGTATCCACTTTATCGGGTTACAGAGAGGCCAATATTATAGCTCTTGGGAAATGTTCCAACCATCATATCTGCCTGAGATTCAGATCTGGTTGGTGTCAGGATATTCCAGACTCATCAAGTCTAGAGAGAAAAATGAAAGTTTGCAGCACAAATCGACGAGATGACGTTGCGGGATTCTCGAGAAAATGAACTACGATAGCAAGCTCAAAAACATGAGCCGTTTCTACTACAAACATGTGAACACACTGTCGCAAACAAGCATGACCACATAGTAGTCTTATAATAAAACACTACCGGGTTCCGATTGGGAACCATCAATGGGGATATCGGAATCTTGTGCATGAACTAGTATTTGCACAACAACTCATTTTCCTTGAACAAATCAGTTAGTGGCTTGGTGTGCTACGGAATTCATATGGAACGAAGATGATCAGTCTAACAGACCACCGAATAATTCGCACGTATGCATGACTGATTTGGGGTGATTCCAGAGGAAGCAACATTGACTTTCTCGAATTCACGGCGGCAACTTGCATCAAACGCACATGAACTGGAGGGAGTGACTTCTTACATCCGAGCATATGCTTCATGAGCGGGTCATGAAGATGATGCTTATAAAAGTTTCCAATACTAGCTGGATGTTCAACACGAATCATGGAGGAGACAAAAAGCTGCTGATGGGCTCAACAACAAGTCATCGAGATTTCCATATAAATGGAATCCCACAATTATGTGAACAAGGTGTTAGCATTGGTCAAACCCAAAGAATATAATGGTGTAAACTTGAGGAGACAACCACGGTAAGACAACATTACGAATATCGTTGGTTCTGACTTGATTTGGCGATTGCTCGTACTCAAATCAAGGTTTGGACAAGACAATAGATCCAATCACTGATCACGAGGACCAATCGATGATGATATCATCTTTCTTCAACACACATACAAGATAACCCTTAAAATGAACTAAGTCGGGCAAGCTTCCATCTTCCAACTCTCCAAGTTGTTGTTTAGCTTAACCAACTAGCTCAAGGGTATCCAACACAGGTTCTTGGAGAATGACTGGTTTATAAGAAACCAACTTGATCACGAACTCAACATAGCGGTCAGGTGACAACCTGGTAACACTTCCGAGAAGATATTCGGAAAATCACAAACCACCGATATGATACTAAGCTCGAGAACAATCTTGCTTTTCAGGGCAAAACGATATGATCAAATAAGCAAGGATTGGCACTATCCTAACTCATCAATCAAGGAGTGCACTAGGAAATAAGGACTAGGTGACATGATCAATCTCAGAATGGTGATTCAATAACCAACATGCTAAGATTGAGGTTATTGTCCATTTAACTACCAAGCAACAGAGTTGCTAGGAGTATAGATTTCACACATCACGATTCACTTGTCGGCATTCCGGTTGCGACAACACGGAACCGAGGAATGAATAATGATGGCAAGAAGTATCGCTACGTCAAGGATTCATAAGAGAAGGTGCAATCCTCATGACATTCTTGACATAAAGTGGGTAAAACTTCAGGGTAGAACAGAGCAAAAGCTGATTGCATTTTGATCTGTGGAGTACAACTGTTTTGACCCAATCCTGGATATGGATGAGGTATTGGAGTTTGTTTCTCCTAGTCATTCTAGAATAGAATGTCTTTACGAACCACAAGAGTAATAGGCATCGATAAACACGATTGCGCAACTACTCCTTACTATCAATTGATAGACAAGGGTCAGAAAACAACTAAAGAGGGACAAGTCAAAGAACATATAACTTTCTGAGTTGCGGACGCATAGATTAGTATGTCGAACGAGTTAAACATATTTATTCCGGAGAATCCATGCAGAGAGGTAGAACTGGCAGAGTCACAACATAGAATCGAGAACTCATTAGGAGCACCCCGATTGTGATCTTTCGGTTCAGCGAGGAACTTCTGCCATAAGCAGTTCATGGTATTTGGAAGAAGGATCTACCACGAACCTCGAGGACTAATCCAAAGGTTACTAATACCCCAAAGGAACTAGCAAACACTATCAACATGAAGTAGGGTGAATCTTGGGCTCAAAAACCTAGGAGTAGAATACCTACTACTAAGTGGCATCACGGGATGCTTTCGAGAATAAAGGCCAGAACCATCACACTGGGAACACAACATATGGCTAAATTACTAAGTGATACTCTAGACATCTAGGGTAATAATAATAGCTCCAACATATACGTCGAGGCAATAGAGTACCTCAACTCACCGTTTAGTGTGGTTAGACTGGCCCAAAGAGACATCGGAAACGGAAAGAAGGGATTTGCAAATGCATCAGACTGTTTAGAAACCTGGGATGACTCGGACAACATAACGGCTGTAAAAACTCAAAAGGATTTGAGACATCCTACAAAATGGTGGCATAACCACCTGATCATCACAATATCAAGATACCGAGACCAACTACGAGCATACAGAAGATAGTAGGAACTGTACTAAAGCTTAGAACTATCAATCCTATAGGTCTACAGATTAGTAACACATGATCCTGATAGAAAGAACAGAAAGCCTAGTTCCTTAACCCTGTAGGAAAGATAAGATGACTCAGATCAGAAGGGCATAGGGTATAAGGAGTAAAAGAGCCTTACGTTCCCAACCACAATCAATTCCCTTATATAACTAAAGAATTTCTAGACTCAACTTTGACAAGTTTGGCTTGGTAATCCTACATGCAGCCCGGCTCTGATACCAAAGCTGTCAGGACCCCGATCTGATGCCACACCGATCTAGCATGTAACAACTCATATCACTTTGCGGCCTCACGCACGGTATTCCCACGGGTGTCGCCTTACCAGGCCCGGGACCGTTTGTGCCTTTTGGCTCACGTATATGATAGTGTCGCTAGCATCCATATGATAAAGAACCCGGGCTGACATGGCTAGTCATGAACCCAAAGTGGCACTAACTTACAGGGACAGTCATACGTGACCCAGCAACAAACGTGTCAGTCATCAGCGAGTGAATCCAGGCTGTAGCAGCTAGGCTAGCAGGACTCCGGTAGACAACGCGTGACATTTCCCTGAAGGGACAGACACGGGAACAAAGAAGGACACATGCCGGCCAGCCTAAGTGTTCCGGAGTAGTAGCAAGCTACCAAGGCTCAGTGGAAGCACTAGGAGACATTTCCCGGTAAGAGAGGCTACCAAGGATAAACAACTAGATAGTCAGATCCCACACATACCAAGCATTTCAATAACATACACACAATATGCTCGATATGTGCAAATACAACATGGCATCACAACATATCCAACTCAAGTATTTTATTCAATAGGCTCCGAGGAGCAAGATATTACAACCATGGGTCTCATGACCCAACATTTAGAGCATACAAGTCAAAGCACATGCGGAAGCTTAACATGTCGGAGTATAGACATCTACAAATGAAAAAGGCTGAGAAGCCTACCTATCTACCAGATCCTGTCGAGGGCACAAGACCGTAGCTAAGGTAACAAGCTAAACGTCGAAGTCCACGTGGAACTACAAGCGAGACTGAAGTCTCTCTGCAAAAACATAAATTAAGCAAACATGAGTACAAATGTACCCAGCAAGACTTACATCAGATCTAACTACATATGCATCATTGTCAACAAAGGGGATGGTGGGGATTAACTGGAGCAAGCCAGCTTTGACTCGGTGGCTATCCTGAACTATGACTGCAAGTAACTCTTTTGAGGTGGCGCACATGAGTCCACATATTCACCATATCAATACACCACTATGGATCCGCTCCCATCTCCCTACGAGAACGCCATCCATGGCACTCACGCTTATCTTGCGTATTTTAGAGTATCCACTTTCACTTGTCTACGAACTGTATAGGCAATCCAGAGGTCCTTTACCGCGAACGCGGCTATTCGAATAGATTATTTATAACCCTGCAGGGGTGTACTTCTTCACACATGTTTCCACCACTTAGCGTCTGCACACGACATGTGCTCGGCAGACTTCAAGCGAAAGCCAACGTGGGTGTAGACCACGACCTACTTAAACACTCAAGTCTCTAGTCCAGGTTTATTGCCTATTCAGGTTCCATCCGCAGGGAGTCTGGCCGAAGTTTCCACATACGGCCCTGAACGATGTGTGCAGGGTTCCCGAGACACCAAATGGGCGCCCAGTACACTGTGCCACGTGCCTACTGTATCACAGCCCACCCCTTGGGTCAGCGCTGCGCACGGCCTCCAGCATACTACAAACACACAAAACTACTTGCAACTCCTCGACAGAGGACAAGGGTGGTTAAGAAGTCGAGCGGGGTCATATTTCAGGGCCCAACATGTGGTAGTAGTTGTTTCATGGATCACAAACAGAGAACTCAATTCCTGAGGGCGGCTTCAATGAGACAACCCACCATGTACTCCTACATGGCCTCTCATCGCTACCTTTACCAAATTGTATTAACACACTTAGCTCACACACTGTAGGACATGTTCACAACATTCCAATTCATCCCCGATGAATCAGGCCAGACTCAACTCTAAACAGTAGCAGGCATGACAAACAAGCATGAATGAGTAGGCACATCAGGGCTCAAACAACTCCTACTCATGCTAGTGGGTCTCATCTATTTACTATGGCAATGACAGGTCATGCAGAGGATAAGGGGTTCAACTACCGCAGCATGTAACAGTTGAATCATTGTTGTCCTAATGTTGTAAAGAAAGCAGAGCGAGAGTGGGTTTGTATTGGAATGAACAAGGGGGTTTTGCTTGCCTGGCACTTCTGAAGATAGCAATAGCTCTTCATCGGTGTCATCGAACTCATCGTCGGAACACATCTACTGAAGGGGGACAAATACCAGCAAACAAGGAAGAACACAATCAATGCAATGCACAAAATGATGCATGATCATGATAAGGCAATATGCTGTGGTTTGAGCTAATGCAACTAGCAAAAGGTTAGATGGAGTTGGTTTGAATCAAAGATTCAAATTGAAACTCCATATGTGATTATTCAAATGCCATTGACATGATTTGTCCTAAACAGCAGCTATAAGTTGTTCTAACATGCATGTAAATGGTACAGATGGATAGATTGGATTTTTCTGATCATTTTTCATATATAATTTATTTTATTTGGAGTTATGGTTGAATTTCTATGAAATGTTGAAGTTTATAACATTTTCTAGAATTTCCTAAATAAGAATAAATCCAGAAAAAGGTTAACTGCGTCAGCATGATGTCGGGGTGACGTCGGCAGGTCAAAGGCTCCAGCCCAGGTCAAACCTGACGGCTGGGACCCACATGTCAGTGTAACAACTAACTAACAGAGTTAGTTAGTGTTAGGTTAGCACTAACCTAGGTTAACTAGGGCCTGGGCCCACTGGTCAATGACTAAACTAATTAACCTAAGCTAATTAGCGCTAAACTAATACTAAACTAGACTAGTTAAGGCCCTGGGCCCACATCTCTGTGCTTAGAAGGGCTAATTAAATTAGTTAGCACTCAACCTAAATTAGCGGGGGCCTAGCCCCACTTGGCAGCGACCCTAGGGAAGTCAAACAAGGTAAAACCCCGGGTCAGCGGGGTCAAACCCACAGGCGATTCGACGCCGGCGAGGCTCGAGACGGCGGCGCGGCTCGGAAATTGCCCACAGGGCACAGACGAGGCCGTTCTTAGGCTCGTTGGAGAGCTCTCGCAGGTGCGCGCCAGGTGGTGGTGGTGGCCGAGCCTATGGTGCCCGGAGCCGACGATGGCGAGCTCCAAGGCGGCGGCTGGAGTTCGGGTGAGTGTGGGGTTGGCGCTGTGATGCGCAAACAAGCGGGGTGAAGGTCTAGTGGGGCACTACGCGTTGCAGGGAGCAGGTTGGACTCGCTGGGGTGACCATTTGGTCACCGGAGCTGCATCGGCGATGAGCTCAAGCGGTTGCGGCTACGGTCGTCAAGGAGGCGACGTCTATGGCTCGAAATCGAAGGGGGGAAGGAGGGGATCCACGCAGGAGCTCACAGCGGTTCGTTCGGTGCCTCAGCGAGCTCGGGGAAGCGTTAGAGCGGGCGCACGGTCACCGGTGATCTCAGTGACCCGAGGTTGAAGAAGACGGCGGTGAGGGCGTTCAGGGGAGTCCGGTGTTGCTTGGCTTGGTGAGGAGGTCGAGGACGAGGTAGCCAAGCAAATGGGCATGCCGAGGGGTCGAGGGGGAGGCTCTGGGTGCGGCAACGGCGAGCGGTGGCGACGAGCTCCGCTCGGGCTGCGCGGGAGAGAGAGGAGAGGAGGGGAAGGGGTTCAGGGAGAGTGAGAGAGATCCAGGGGGTCGGAACAATGTACGTGGCGTCGTCGGCCGCGTTGGGGAGGAGCCAGGAAGGCAGGGAGGGAGGAGGTGGCCGCACGGCGGTGCGCGCGCGTCGGGCACGTGGCCGTCCTCCTGGCAAGGAGGAAGACGACAGGAGGAGGTGGCCAGGTGGGCTGGGCCGCCAGCTGGGCTGCACAGGACCTGGGCCAGCCAGGTAAGGCCAGGTAACTCTCTCTCTCTCTCTCTCTCTCTCTCTCTCTCTCTCTCTTTTATTTCTATTTTTCAATTTTATTCTGTTTTGTTTTGATTTAGTAAAAATACTAAACCATTTTTAGAACTACTGAAAATATTTGTGGGCACTGTTGAAATTATTCCCAACAGCCCTCAACTAGTTTCAGAATTATTAGAGCATTTAAAATATTTATAGGATTTAAATGCCCCAATTCAAATACAATATGAGTTAATTCAAAAATCCAGAAATGACCTAAAAATATATTCATCATTTTTGGCAGAGGTTTTCACCTTAACCAGAAAGCATGAACTTTTCTTAGGCACATTTTGGGTTTATTGAAAATATTTTCATTTTGATCCTAGTTGAATTCCATTTGATGCTAGGGTTTGAGGATGCCCATTTCAAGTTTTCAGTAATTTAAACATGATGCAAACATTATGCAACACCTGGAAGAACCAGAAGCTAGGGATGTGACAGCACCATGGAAGAATTTTGTCAACATGAGCATATTCGGCTTGATGTTTCATCAGTGGCTCACCCCCAATCCAATGGTCAAGCTGAGAGAGCCAATCAGGAAATCTTGAAAGGCATCAAGCCCTGGCTTTTGGTCCCTTTGCAACGGACGCCGGGTTGTTAGGTGTAGGAGTTACCCTCTGTGATATGGAGCATCAATACTACTCCTAACAGGTCTACGGGTTATACGCCTTTCTTCATGGTTTATGGAGCTGAGGCGGTTCTCCCTAGTGACATCCGTCATGACTCGCCCCGTGTGGCGGCTTATGTTGAGGCGAACAATGAACAAGCGCGTCAGGATGCCCTTGATCTGTTAGATGAAAAGTGTGATTTGGCAGCAGCTCGCTCGGCGATTTACCAACAGGACCTGCGCCGCTATCACAGCCGCCGAGTTAAGTCCAGAACCTTTTAGGAGGTTGATTTGGTGCTCCGGCTCATCCAGGATCAAACTGATGCACACAAGTTATCCCCACCTTGGGAAGGGACCTTTGTGGTCAGCAAGAACTTGAACAACGGGTCATACTACCTTATCGATGTTCGAGAGCACAAAGACTCACGTATGTCGGAGGAGGAGACCCGCCGGCCGTGGAATATCGCTCATCTTCGGCCTTCCTACACTTGAGCCACCGGCTCTGATGATGTACATATTTTGATGATGTATATATTATGATAAATAATAAAGCAGGACCTTTGTCCTTTTTCATCCTCAAAGGTAATATGTCATTGTCATTGTCATCTCAAATGATCACTTGGGGGCTGATCGTATCCGAATCTAGCTTGACCTGCTTGATCCGGCTTATGATCGTATTCGAATCTAGCCGTTAAACCTTATGATCACTAGGGGGCTTCCTGTTCAAATATAGGTCGTATTCGAACCAAAGAGAACATAGCTGTCGGTACCCTCTTGATCGGCGCGCTGCCGAGCTCACTAGGGGGCTTCTTGATCGTATTCGAATCATAGCTCAACCCCTTTGGGGAACCGACTTTGATCATATTCGAATCAAAGTCGTTAAAAAACTCTCAAGGTCATTAGGGGGCTTCTTGTTCAAACATAGGTCGTATTCGAACCAAAGAGAACATAGCTGTCGGTACCCTCTTGATCGGTGCAACGCCAAAGCCACTGGGGGCTACATGATCATATTCGAATCCTAGCTCAACCCCTTTGGAACGATTTACTGATCGTATTCGAATCAGAAGCCTCGATTATTTCTTATTATTTGGTTTAAGTTTTCTTTGAAATCAGCCTTTATTTTACTTGAGACTTTTTTGAGGTTTAAAATGCAAGTATGGTTAGCTTTAACTCGGCTTGATGTTGGCTGATAAGTCACCAATGTATCAGAATCATCATACCTTTGGAAGTATTGGTTTCCAAAGATTGGGTTATCACCCTTACTGTTCGGGTCATATAAGCCGGCAGTGCAAATCAAAAGATCACATGTATGAGATTATAGTTGTGTTTCAACATTATATGTTACAACAGGCTTATCTGTGATTCTTTTTCTATCTTAATGGTAATGTGTCAAGATATTATGACCCACCTTGTGGTGAGCCACCAAGGAATCTTGTGATCTATTTCTATGTGCAGGACAGTTAAAAGACTTGGTCAAGCATAAGGAAAGTAGATGATAAGTATAACACGGGTGAATATAATATGGCGGCTTAATAACATTAAGCATCAAAATGTGCATGATGGCACGGCAAAACAAAGTTATTTCTACTCTATTACATGACTCCCCGAGTTTGAATGGTTAAGATTGTTTTTTTAGCACGTCACGGGTATGAGCCGCCTGGTGGATTAATTCTCGTGTTGACCTAAAGCATCCGGGTCAGCCCTCTCCACTTCTTCGCCTTGTTGCTTTTCCTGGAAGGTTGATGATGACCAGTCAATGTCATTCAAAGCTTCAAATTCAGCTTCATCATCAATTAGTCCGGCCGGGTCAACTTCAGGGGCGAAGGTATGCTTACGGAGTGGAGGGATCAGGCTGGTCACTTCATAATGTGGCATGGGAATTCTCCGGTTCTCCGCGTCATAACCCGGCTGATACTTGGTGAGATCTGCTTCATCAGCTATCAGGGTCGCCATGGGGCGTATCTCCTTCACACAAGTGGCGAAGTCTTCCTGCTCAAAGGGAGTGCCATCCTCCTTAAAACTTGGATAACTAGTGGCGATGTCGGCCGGGTCTAACTCCGGGAGCCAAGCTTTGGCCCGACTTAAGGCAGCCACGGCTCCGGCTCTTACAGACGATCGCCTTAGTTCAGTGAATCGCTGGGGCAGCATAGAAAGTTTCTTTAGCACATCTACCAGGAGTGTGGGCACTTCATTGGACAGGGCCACCGTGGCTAAGGCACGCTGAGACCCGGTGTACAGTTGTTCCACCAATGTATAAACCGCCTTCAGCTTGATTAGCGTATCTTGGTTCAGATTCGAACTCCTGGGGCCTGCATAAACATTGTCAGGTGAGTTAATTACAATTTATATGATCAATAGAAAGATTCAAGTATTGAACACTTGTACGGCGACTTACCAAAGATTGCTGAGACCATCTGAGAGACATGGCGTTTTAAGCCGGATAATTCACCGGTTGCCTCTTCAAGAACCGCCTCCACCTTCTCAGCTCGATTGATCAAATCAATTTTTTCATCAGCCCCGGCCTTTTTCTCCATTTCAAAGTATTTTCTCAGTTTTTCTTGTTCAGAAACGCTGAATTTAAACTTGGAGTCAGCTCTTTGGGTTTCCATCTCTTGGGCCTCAAGGCGGTTCTTCAAATCAGACACTTATGACTCAAGTTGACAAGTGGTGGCCTGTACAAATACCGGGTCAAAATTAGGACTATCATAATGCAATATTTAGTCTGAAGCCTTTTGCAAGCAACAACACTTGGCACTTGGGGGCTAATGTCTACTGAAGAATTTTTACTTAAAGTGGCGGTTCATGACAGTAAGTCCCAAGCACTTTGCAAGCAAGAGTACTTGGCACTTGGGGGATAATGCATATTGTTGTTAAAGTTTTTTCAAATACTTTATTCAACACAACCATATGAAGGACCGGCTCAACCATGCTGATTAAGCCGCCCCTTGGGGACTATGGAGTAAGCCGGATTTCTTACATATTTTATCCACATATATTACTAATGTCACTAAGTTTGTTTCTAAGTCTACAGCGTATTCATAATAAGCAATAGACTTGGGGGTTGGCATAGTAAGGATAAATGAGTATAGAGAAAGGATTGTACCTAAAACTTCTGGTGCATCTGCTTCACCATGTCAATTTCGATGTCACGGCTGCTGTGCACTTGACTCATATAGCCAGAAAAGACCTCCCCAATACTCATATGAGTATAGTCAGCAACGTCAAGCTTGACCCGGCGGTGTTCCAGAAGCTCCTCCTTGGCGGAACACTTGGCCAGCACGGTTGGCCTCCCCGGCTCAGCAAAGCCGGTCTTGGTGATCTCGACATCACGGTCTTGAGGATCATCCGTTCTGACTAGGCTAGGGACTTCCGGGTTTCCAGAGCCATCGGCGGCTCGCTCGGCAGGCGGGTCAGCAGTTGGCATGTCATGCTCTGGCTCAGGTGGCGGTTCATGAGTGGAGGTTTCAGGCGCGGCTGTTCCAAGTTCCGGTTGTGTTAAGACCGTTTCTTTGGCCAACTTATTCTTCTTCACCCTTTTGCTGGGCTTTGCTTTTCCACTACATAAGATCAAAAGGTAAGTGCGAATCCAACGAGTTGAAATGAATACAGGATAAGCAGGTTATCATTACCCTAGAGCGGTCTTGAAAGCTGGCAGATTGGACTGCATTGAGTCACCGGAGGAAGGAGAAGTTTCCTGATATTCCGAGTCAGAAGAATTGAGTGGTTGACGAGTGAGACCCGCCAAAGGATAAAAGAGATTTAAATCAGAGGTGACCTCGTTCCGGCGCTTCCTTGGGGTGTTCGGTAAGCCGGAGGAGAGCTCCGTATCCTTGCTGGTCCGGGTCTGCCTCCGGCTCTCATGAATCCGTCGCTTCAAAAGAAATTGAAGATCTTGATAAGCTAAGGGATGTGAAAATCTTACTTTCCGGGTTACTCTGCGGATTTTCTGTCTTGGCAAAGGCTCGGAGTTGGAGGAAATGATAGTTACCTCTTCATCCTTGCCATGGCTTGTTCCTATGTCCTCCTGCTGATAATCAGTGTAAATAAGATGGTTAAAAAAGGAGCCAAGAGAGTCAAGGGCTACCTCCGACTCAGAAGAATCTTCTAGCCGAAACAAGTCAATGGTGGTGTCTTTCTTGCCCTTCTTCTTCGCAGCCTCTTTTCTGGCGGCTCTCTTTGCCTTCTTGGCTTTCTTTGTAGCCTCATGATCATATTTAACCTTCCAGAATTTGTCATCAGCCTATGGACAATAGCAAAGGTATGAGTATAGATGAAAACATCGAAAAATAAAGATAATCTATTTCAAGATGGGCGGCTTACCTTTGGAGGCGGATTAGCTTCACAGAAGGGGCTTAAGCCCACCTTACTGATATGTCCATTTTGCATCATGCTTTTATATCGATATTTATTATACTATGGACTGTTATTACATGTTATGTCACAATACTTATGGCTATTCTCTCTTATTTTACAAGGTTTATCATGAAGAGGGAGAATGCGGCAGCTGCGATTCTGGCTGGAAAAGGAGCAAATATTGGAAACCTATTCTGCACAGCTCCAAAAGTACTGAAACTCCACGAAAGTCATTTTTGGAATTAATAAGAATTATTGAGCGAAGAAAATACCAGAGGGGGCCCACACTCTGGCCAGGAGGGTGGGGGGCGCCCCCCCCCTTACTGGGCGCCCCCCTATCTCCTGGGCCCCCTGTTGGCCCTCCGGTGCCCATCTTCTGCTATATGAGGCCTCTTACCCGGGAAAAAATCATAAGCAAGCTTACGGGACGAAACTTCGCTGCCACGAGGCGGAACCTTGGCAGAACCAATCTAGGGCTCCGGCAGAGCTGTTCTACCGGGGAAACTTCCCTCCGGGAGGGGGAAATCATCACCATCGTCATCACCAATGATCCTCTCATCGGGAGGGGGTCAATCTCCATCAACATCTTCACCAGCACCATCTCCTCTCAAAACCCTAGTTCATCTCTTGTATCCAATCTTGTATCAAAACCACAAATTGGTACATGTGGGTTGCTAGTAGTGTTGATTACTCCTTGTAGTTGATGATAATTGGTTTACTTGGTGGAAGATCATATGTACAGATCTTTAATGCATATTAATGCTCCTCTGATCATGAACATGAATATGCTTTGTGAGTAGTTACGTTTGTTCCTGAGGACATGGGTGAAGTCTTGCTATTAGTAGTCATGTGAATTTGGTATTCGCTCGATATTTTGATGAGATGTATGTTGTCTCTCCTCTAGTGGTGTTATGTGAACGTCGACTACATGACACTTCACCATTATTTGTACCTAGAGGAAGGCATTGGGAAGTAATAAGTAGAAGATGGGTTGCTAGTGTGACATAAGCTTAAACCCTAGTTTATGCGTTGCTTCGTAAGGGGTTGATTTGGATCCACTACTTTCATGCTATGGTTAGGTTTACCTTAATACTTCTTTTGTAGTTGCGGATGCTTGCAATAGGGGTTAATCATAAGTGGGATGCTTTTCCAAGAAATGGGAGTACCCAAGCACCGGTCCATCCACATATCAAATTATCAAAGTACCGACCGCGAATCATATGAGCGTGATGAAAACTAGCTTGACGATAATTCCCATGTGTCCTCGGGAGCTCTTTTCTCATTATAAGAAATTGTCCAGGCTTGTCCTTTGCTACAAAAAGGATTGGGCCACCTTGCTGCAACTTATACTTTCTTTGCTTGTTACCCGTTACAAATTATCTTATCACAAAACTACCTCTTACCTATAATTTCAGTGCTTGCAGAGAATACCTTACTGAAAACCGCTTGTCATTTCCTTCTGCTCCTCGTTGGGTTCGACACTATTACTTATTGAAAGGACTATGATAGATCCCCTATACTTGTGGGTCATCAAGACTCTTTTCTAGCGCCATTGCCGGGGAAGTGAAGCGCCTTTGGTGAGTGGAAATTGGTAAGGAAACATTTATATAGTGTGCTGAAATTTTCTGTCACTTGTTACTATGGAAACTAATCCTTCGAGGGACTTGTTTGGGGTATCTTCGCCCCGACCAGTAGAGCAAAGAGTTGCTCCTCAACCTACTGAACCTACTGAAAATGTTTACTTTGAGATTCCTTCGGGTATGATAGAGAAACTGCTAGCTAATCCCTTTGTAGGAGATGGAACATTGCATCCCGATTTACACCTTATCTTTGTGGATGAAGTTTGTGGATTATTTAAGCTTGCAGGTATTCCCGATGGTGTTGTTAAGAGGAAGGTCTTCCCTTTATCTTTGAAGGGAGATGCATTGACATGGTATAGGCTATGTGATCTTACGAGATCCTGGAATTATAAACGATTTAAGTTGGAATTTCACCAAAAGTTCTATCCTATGCATCTTGTTCATCGTGATTGTAATTACATGTATAATATTTGGCCTCGCGAAGGAGAAAGCATCTCTCAAGCTTGGGGGAGGCTTAAGACAATGTTATATTCATGCCCCAATCATGAGCTCTCAAGAGAAATGATTATTCAAAAAATTTATGCTCAGCTTTCTCTCAATGATCGCACCATGCTCGATACTTCCTTTGCTAGTTCTTATATGCTGAAGCCTACTGAATTCAAGTGGGATTTATTGGAAAGAATTAAACGCAACTCTAAAGATTGGGGTTCCGGTGATGGTAAGGAGTCAGGTATGACACCTAAGTTTGATTGTGTTAAATCTTTTATGGATACCGATGCTTTTCGTGGATTTAGCGCTAAATATGGACTTGACTCTGAGATAGTAGTTGCTTTTGGTGAATCTTTTGCTACTCACGTTGATCTCCCTAAGGAGAAGTGGTTTAAATATAATCCTCCCACTAAAGTAAAAGTACTTGCACCTATTACAGTTGAAGAAAATACTATCACTTATAATGATCCTATTGTCCCTACTAATTATGTTGAGAAACCACCTTTTCCTGTTAGAATAAAGGATCATGCTAAAGCTTCAACTGTTGTTCGTAAGAGTAATACTAGAACATATACACCTCCTGAGGAAATTAAAGTTGAACCTAGTATTGCTAAGGTTAAAGATCTCTTGGATGATAATTTAGATGGGCATGTTATTTATTTCTGTGGTGAAACTGCTAATATTGCTAGACCAAATGCTAAGATACATAGACCTGTTGTAGGCATGCCTGTTATTTCTGTTAAAATAGGAGATCATTGTTATCATGGCTTATGTGATATGGGTGCTAGTGCTAGTGCAATACCTATTTCCTTATATAAAGAAATTATGCATGATATTGCACCCGCTGAGTTAGAAGGTATTGATGTCACTATTAAGCTTGCCAATAGAGATACTATTTCACCAGTTGGGATTGTTAGAGATGTTGAAGTCTTGTGTGGGAAAGTTAAATATCCTGCTAATTTTCTTGTTCTAGGTTCCCCACAAGATGATTTTTGTCCCATTTATAGTTGGTAGACCCTTCTTGAATACTGTTAATGCTAAGATTGATTGTGAAAAGGATGTTGTTACAATTGGCTTGGGGATATGAAACATGAGTTTAATTTTGCTAAGTTTCGTAGACAACCTCGTGATAAAGAATTGCCTAGTAAGGATGAAATTATTGGTCTTGCTTCTATTGTCGTACCTCCTCCTGATCCGTTAGAACAATATTTGCTAGACCACGAAAATGATATCTTTATGAATGAAAGAAGGTAAATAGATGAAGTATTCCTCCAACAGGGTCCTATTCTGAAACACAGCTTACCTGTTTAAATCTTAGGGGATCCCCCTCCACCCAAGGGTGATCTCGTGTCTGAGCTCAAACCATTACCTAATAATCTTAAATATGCTTATCTTGATGAAAATAAGATATATCATGTTATTATTAGTGCTGACCTTTCAGAGCAAGAAGAGGAAAGATTATTGAAAACTCTGAAGAAGCACCGTGCTGCTATTGGACATACTCTGGATGATCTTAAGGGCATTAGTCCCACTCTATGCCAACACAATAATATTGGAGAAAGATGCCAAACCAGTTAGAGATCCTCAACGATGGTTAAATCCTAAGAAGAAATAAGTGGTAAGAAAGGAGATACTAAAGCTTCTTGAGGCAGGTATAATTTATCCCGTTGCTGATAGTGATTGGGTAAGTCCTGTCCATTGCGTCCCTAAGAAGGGAGGTATTACTGTCGTTCCTAACGATAAAGATGAATTGATCCCGCGAAGAATTATTACAGTTTATAGGATGGTAATTGATTTCCGTAAATTAAATAAAGCTACTATGAAAGATCATTACCCTTTACCTTTTATTGATCAAATGCTAGAAAGACTATCCAAACATACACATTACTACTTTCTAGATGGTTATTTTGGTTTCTCTCAAATACCTGTGTCAGCAAAGGATCAATCAAAAACTACTTTTACTTGCCCTTTCGGTACTTTTGCTTATAGACGTATGTCTTTTGGTTTATGTAAGGCACCTGCTACCTTTCAAAAATGCATGATGGCTATATTCTCTGACTTCTGTGAAAAGATTTGTGAGGTATTCATGGATGACTTCTCCGTTTATAGATCCTCTTTTGATGATTGCTTGAGCAACCTTGATCGAGTTTTGCAGAGATGTGAAGACACTAGTCTCGTCTTGAGTTGGGAAAAGTGCCACTTTATGGTTAATGAAGGCATTGTCTTGGGGCATAAAATTTCTGAAAGAGGTATTGAAGTTGATAAAGTTAAAGTTGATGCTATGGAAAAGATGTCGTGTCCCAAGGACATAAAAGGTATAAGAAGTTTCCTTGGTCATGATGGTTTTTATAGGAGGTTCATTAAGGACTTCTCTAAAATCTCTAGGCCTCTGACTAATTTATTGCAAAAAGATATTCCTTTTGTCTTTGATGATGATTGTGTAGAAGCATTTGAAATATTTAAGAAAGCTTTGATCACTGCACCTATTGTTCAGCCACCTAATTGGAATTTACCCTTTGAAATTATGTGTGATTCTAGTGATTATGCTGTAGGTGATGTTCTAGGGCAAAGAGTTGATAACAAATTGAATGTTATCCAGTATGCTAGTAAAACTCTTGACAATGCCCAGAGAAATTATGCTACTACTGAAAAAGAATTCTTAGCAGTTGTATTTGCTTGTGATAAGTTCAAACCTTATATTGTTGATTCTAAAGTTACTATTCACACTGATCATGCTGCTATTAAATATCTTATGAAAAAGAAAGATGCTAAGCCTAGACTTATTAGATGGGTTCTCTTGCTCCAAGAATTTGATTTGCATATTACTGATAGAAAGGGAGCTAAGAACCTCGTTGCAGACAACTTGTCTAGGTTAGAGAATGTTCTTGATAACCCACTACCTATTGATGATAGCTTTCCCGATGAACAATTAGTGGTCATTAATGCTTCTCGTACTGCTCCATGGTATGCTGATTATGCTAATTACATTGTTGCCAAATTTATACCACCTAGTTTCACTTACCAGCAAAAGAAAAAGTTCTTTTATGATTTAAGACATTACTTCTGGGATGACCCGCGCCTTTATAAAGAAGGAGTAGATGGTGTTATTAGACGTTGTGTACCTAAGCATGAACAGGAATAGATCCTACACAAGTGTCACTCCGAACCATATGGAGGACACCACACTGGAGATAGAACTGCACATAAGGTATTGCAATCCAGTTTTTATTGGCCTACTCTCTTCAAAGATGCCCGTAAGTTTGTCTTGTCTTGTGATGAATGCCAAAGAATTGGTAACATTAGTAGACGTCAAGAAATGCCTATGAATTACTCTCTTGTTATTGGACAAGTTGATGTTTGGGGCTTTGATTATATGGGACCTTTTCCTGCCTCTAATGGATACACATATTTTAGTTGTTGTTCATTATGTTAGTAAGTGGGTATAAGCTATTCCAACTAGTAGCGCTAATCTTAACACCTCTATTAAGATGCTTAAGGAAGTTATTTTTCTGAGGTTTGGAGTCCCTAGATATCTCATGACTGATGGTGGTTCACATTTTATTCATGGTGCTTTTCGTAAAATGCTTGCTAAGTATGATGTTAATCATAGAATTGCGTCTCCTTATCACCCACACACTTTTGGTCAAGTAGAATTGAGCAATAGAGAGCTCAAATTAATTTTGCAAAAGACTGTCAATAGACCTAGAAAGAATTGGTCCAAAAAAATTGATGATGCATTATGGGCCTATTGAACGGCATACAAAAATCCTATGGGTATGTCTCCGTATAAGATGGTTTATGGGAAAGCATGTCACTTACCTCTCGAACTTGAACATAAAGCATATTGGGGTATTAAAGAGCTCAACTATGGCTTCAAACTTGCCGGTGAGAAGAGGTTATTTGATATTAGCTCACTTGATGAATGGAGAACCCAAGCCTATGAGAATGCCAAGTTGTTCAAAGAAAAAGTTAAAAGATGACATGACAAAAGAATACAAAAGCGTGAGTTTAATGTAGGTGATTATGTGTTGCTATTCAACTCTCGTTTAAGATTTTTTGCAGGAAAACATCTCTCTAAGTGGGAAGGTCCTTACGTTATCGAGGAGGTCTATCGTTCCGGTGCCATAAAAATCAACAACTTCGAAGGCACAAATCCGAAGGTGGTGAATGGTCAAAGAATCAAACATTATATCTCAGGTAATCCTATCAATGTTGAAACTAATATTATTGAAACCGTAACCCCGAAAGAATACATACGGGACACTTTCCAGAATGTTTTAGACTCTGAAAAGGAATAGGTATGTGGTACGGTAAGTAAACCGACTCCAAAACAATTCTAATGGCAATTTTTCTCCGTTTTGGAATATTTAAGAATTTTGGAAAGCAAGAAGTAATCCGGGAAGGACACAAGGCCTCCACGAGGGTGGAGGGGGCGCCCACCCTTACTGGGCGCGCGCCCCTGTCTCGTGGGCACCTCGAGTGCCTCCTGGAATCCGTTTTCTTGCACGTTACTTCTTTTGGTCGGTAAAAATTCATTATATAATCTCCCGAAGGTTTTGACCACCGTATCACGCAAAAATCCACTGTTTTCGTTTCGAGCGGTTTTTCTGAGAGATCTAGAGCATCATGACGTCATCCTCCTTCAGCAATGAAGACAAGGATGCTTGGCTACTGAAGATAGAGCTGAAAAGAGAAGAACCTGAGGAGATCAACAAGGATGAATGGATCAAGAAGGCCATGGAGGATCAAGATCTGGCGGTGGAAGAAGAAAACATCACTCAACCTTTACCTAACCTCCTTACTCCAACTGAGATTGAGGCTTTCAAGATGATTGAGTTAGCTCGCATACAAAACAAGTATCTCACACAGGAAAATATCTTGTTGAAGGATCATATCGCCGGACTCAAGGGCATTGTCCGCAAGTTTGAGGAGCTTTTATGCTCAATATGCGATTATCCACCATCATCATCACCACCACCTTCATCGCCTTCGAGGACATAATCACATGGGTATGGGCACTCCCCTTGGCAACTGCCAAGCTTGGGGGAGGTGCCGTAGTATCATATCACCATCACACTCCTATCTGTACCGTTCTACTTAGTTCGATCCTTTTAGTAATATCATGATCTAGTAGATTGAAGTTTTGGTATGAATTACTTTCGAGTTTTGCTTTGTGATCCCTTCTATGTAATCGAGTCCGTGAGCTATCTATAATAAAGATTAGTGTTGAGTCAAGGGCTTTGCTATCTTGCTATGATCTTGAGAAAGTAGAAAGAATAAAAAGAATAAAAGAGTGCATATTGATCTTATGGATAGTAATGACTTCACATATAAAAAGTATGAGGCATAAAAGTTGTTGAGAGTTGACAAACATAGTTTTGGTCATCGTTGCAATTAATAGGAAAAAATAAGGAAAGAGAGGTTTTCACATATAAATACACTATCTTGGACATCTTCTATGATTGTGAGCACTCATTAAGTGTGACATGCTAAAGAGTTGATGTTGGACAAGGAAGACAACGTAATGGGTTATGTTTTCTCAGATCTTAGTTAAAGTATATTGTCATGGATCTTTCAAACATGTTGAGCTTGCCTTTCCCCCTCATGCTAGCCAAAAATTCCTTGCACCAAGTAGAGATACTACTTGTGCTTCCAAATATCCTTAAACCCAGTTTTGCCATGAGAGTCCACCATACCTACCTATGGATTGAGTAAGATCCTTCAAGTAAGTTTTCATGTTGCAAGCAATAAAAATTGCTCTCTAGATATGTATGACTTATTAGTGCGGAGAAAATAAGCTTTATACGATCGTGTGATATGGAAGTAATAAAAGCAACGGACTTCATAATAAAGGTTCGTATCACAAGTAGCAATATAGAGTGACGTTCTTTTGCATTAAGATTTTGTGCATCCAACCCTAAAAGTACATGACAACCTCTGCTTCCCTCTGCAAAGGGCCTATCTTTTACTTTATGCAAGAGTCAAGGTGATCTTCACCTTTTCCTTTTTCATTTTATCCTTTGGCAAGCACCTGTAACATCCCAAAATTCTAAATTTTGGAATGTTATAATAAATAGATAGTTTTCATTGATTGTTTGATTGATTGACTAAAAGTGAGTGAATTCGAAACTTTTTGAAAGTTAAATGACAGGGAATAAAAGGACTTTCCCAAACTTTCTTTTTCTTTTCTGATCTTCATGAATTCAAATTCTTTTCACCACAAAACCCTGGAGAGAAGATGACATGACTTCTTCCATTAATTTAAATGACAAGGGGTGTTGAAAATATTTGAATTTCATTTGGAAAATATTTCCAACCCAGGAACTTTATGCAACTCAATGATTTTCGATAAAATGACTTCTTCAAAACATATGAAATATGAGTTGGGAGTTTCAAAGAATTAAATTCAAAGTTCTTTTGAATTTATTTTCAATTTGGAGTTATTTGAGTTTTATTAAAATTATTTTCTCCAAAAATAAAATATATGGAAAATAGGGTAACATGATTCCCTACAATAGAAAATTGGAGATAAATAAATTTGATATCATTTTGGTATTTTTAAAATGATTTTTATTGGATTTTAGTAGGGCAGTAGCACTCTTTGAATTATTTGAAGTTTTCTGGATTTTATTTGATGCTACAAAAATGTTCATCTTGTAGGAAATCTTTTTCTGAAAATTTAGATATATTATATGCCTATATAATATATATTTTATTTGGTTTTATTTATTTTGTTCGTCTGGAAAATGTTTTTTTTTAAATCTGACTGAGCCGGCCCAGCTCCCATGCCAGGCCGCGGCCCAGCCCATGTCGCCCGTCGCCCCCGTCCCCGAGCGGGACTCCGCTCGGGAGTTCGCCGCCGCCGCCGTCCGAGTTCCGGCCAGGCACGCCTCCCGGTGGCCCCTTCTCCACGCCTCCCGAGGGCGCCTCCCTGCCTTTATAAGGCGAGCCCCGACCCCGGCCCCCTCTTTTCTCCTCTTCCCGAGCCACGCGCCGCAGCCGACGCATCTCGAAGCCGCCGCCGCCGACGAACTCTGCCGCCCTGTGCAGCGCGCCATCGCCGCTGCTGCTGCCCCGCGCCGCGCCACCACCACCGCGCCGCTCCCCGCCGCCGAAGCCGCCACCTCGCTGCCGCGCCGGAGCCGCCGTCTCACCGCGCCGCCCTCGCCGGAGAACGCCGCCGCCACCGCCGTTGATTTTTCCCGCCGTCGGCCGAACCCGCGTGAACCGGTACAAAACCGTCCAGTCCGGTTTATTTTTTTTTACGGTTTAGATTTACTTCCGTTTTCTTAAAAAAAGGGGTTTATTTTTTTTGTTTAGGTTATTTTGTGAGCGTTCATTAGTTAGGGTTTTGCAGTGAACAGATTCGTCAGTTAGCGTTCGGCAGCGAACATCCGTTCTGTAGATTTTTTTTCTCCTTTTCTTTTAAAATTTCGGCCAGGGACCTATCTGTGATGATTTTATTTACAGATTAGCCCATAATCTTCAAACCCTCACTACTTTTCACTCGTTTGTCCAAATCCAATGAAACCAACGCCCACGTCTTCATTATGATCTCCTCTATCCAGTAAAACAACTCAACCATGTTTTTTAAAGTTTAAAATTTGAATTAGATCAGATTTGAATTTGAACTTCGTTTGATCATAACTTGAGTTTTATAACTCCGTTTGAGTTGATTCTTTTTGCAAATCGAAGCTCTTGAACCAAACTTTCTGATAAGGCCAAATTCACATAATTTTGGTACTGTTAGGAATTGTTTATTGTTGCAAGAGTTATTCGTTTGGTTTTGATGTTTTCCGAATCGTACTCTTCGTTCTTTCCAATCTTTTGAGTGATTGCTTATGTGTGGTTCTATTGCTTGCTCACGATAGATTGACCGGAGTGTGACGAGTAGATCTATCAAGAGTTTTGAGTGCGAATCATCTTCATCAACATTGCAGGCAAGTTCACACTTTGATCATATCTCTTCTCATACCCAGTTTTATGCATTAGATCAATCCTCAAACATTGCATGATTAGGATCTAATTAAATTGTGGGTTATGGGAAGTAGATGAGGTAGTACCTATTACCTATTTTATTATCAAACCTTTGGGAGTTAGTTCTATGTTTGCTTATTATGCTATGCTATGCTAGTAGACGTGGATTGGGTGAGTGAATTTCCATGACAGATGTGAGATTGTTAATTAATGGTTTATTTAAGGTGGCAACTTAAACACACATCTGGGTGGATTGAGGCACCTGGTTACCCCAGGACTTGCCTGTCTAGGCACCTGGGTTTCCATGACTTGCCTGTTTTTTTCGGACCGCCACCCAGGCTCAAAGGGATCATGAGATTATTCAAACTAGAAACTTCCGTGTGCAGCCACATGCTATTATGGGCTCTAGCATAGTTGACTAAGTTGTGCGAACTCTTACAGGGTAGACTAGCAGATGTAGGGGATGTAGGTTGGTACGGTCTACCCTCTACGTAAGGTGCAAGCGCTTCTTAAAGACTATGTCTCGGTCATCCGTTTCTCAAACACCATGTAGTGCGAGAAACCAAATGGAGGAGATCGAGTCATGTGGGGAAAAGTGTGCAAACCTCTGCAGAGTGTACAAACTAATCATGATTAGCCGTGTCCCCGGTTATGGACATCTTGAGTATCTAGTACTTGATTTTCCTGTGAATCTCATCATGTTACTATAATCAATATTGTTGGGTTTTAATGAGTACTTTTAATTGGGATTGAGAATGCTGTCAACCATTCTCAATGTTTAACAACCACCATGATAGTTAAATAAATTTATTCCTTTGCAATAGGGAAAATTTGGCTTTTCACAAAAACATTATAACCATAGAGCCTTTCCACCAGCCATATATGCATGTAGTGATAGCCTTTATTCATCATTGCTCTATGGTGTGAATTTGCCAGTACATTCAATGTACTGACCCTCTGTGGCTGCAACGTCTCATGTTGCAGGATCTTACAACGAGTAAGTGATACGTTAGGGTTACGATTTCTACATTCAACTTTGCCGTTGGTGTTGATGGGAATCCACAACCTTGTTACTTCCGCTATTTTGGATTGAGGTAATAGTATTTATGTTACTTTATACATGTGATTTACCTTTGTTATAAATCCTCGAGTACTGTGTGTGTCAGCATACCGATCCAGGGATGACACTTAAGCACAGAGACTTGATCGTCTGAGGTTGGGTCGCTACAGCACCTCGTGTTGGAAAGATCCTGATATATATATCCAATTGGATGTAAGTTAGCATGAACTATTATTGTTGACATCACCCAAAGGTGAATACGTTGGGAGGCAACATTATAATCTCCTATGTTTCTCAGTGTCTGAATAAAACTCCATAACCATAAGTATTGCGTGAGTGTTAGCAATTGTAGAAGACTATATGATAGTTGAGTATGTGGACTTGCTGAAAAGCTCTATTTTTGACTCTTTCCGATGTTATGATAAATCGCAATTGCTTCAATGACTAAGATTATAGTTTGCTAGTTCTCAATAAAGTTTATGATCCATACTTGACATTCTGAATAGATTGTTACTTGAGCATGAGAAATCATATGACAAAATCTATTTATGCTGCTGTTATAAGAATGATCATGATGCCCTCATGTTCGTATTTTATTTTTATCGACACCTCTATCTCTAAACATGTGGACATATTTTTCAATTTCGGCTTCCGCTTGAGGACAAGCGAGGTCTAAGCCTGGGGGAGTTGATACGTCCATTTTGCATCATGCTTTTATATCGATATTTATTGCATTATGGGTTGTTATTACATGTTATGTCACAATACTTATGGCTATTCTCTCTTATTTTACAAGGTTTATCATGAAGAGGGAGAATACCGGCAGCTGGGATTCTGGCTGGAAAAGGAGCAAATATTGGAAACCTATACTGCACAGCTCCAAAAGTCCTGAAACTCCACAAAAGTCATTTTTGGAATTAAAAAGAATTATTGAGCAAAGAAAATACCAGAGGGGACCCACACCCTGGCCAGGAGGGTGGGGGTGCTCCCCTTACTGGGCGCGCCCCTGTCTCCTGGGCCCACTGTTGGCCCTCTGGTGCCCATCTTCTGCTATATGAAGCCTCTTACCTTGGAAAAAATCATAAGCAAGCTTACGGGACGAAACTCCTCCACCACGAGGCAGAACCTTGGCGGAACCAATCTAGGGCTGCGGCGGAGCTGTTATGTCGGGGAAACTTCCTTCCGGGAGGGGGAAATCATCATCATCGTCATCACCAACGATCCTCTCATCGGGAGGGGGTCAATCTCCATCAACATCTGCACCAGCACCATCTCCTCTCAAAAACCTAGTTCATCTCTTGTATCCAATCTTGTATCAAAACCACAAATTGGTATCTGTGGGTTGCTAGTAGTGTTGATTACTCCTTGTAGTTGATGCTAATTGGTTTACTTGGTGGAAGATCATATGTTCAGATCATTAATGCATATTAATACTCCTCTGATCATGAACATGAATATGCTTTGTGAGTAGTTACATTTGTTCATGAGGACATGGGTGAAGTCTTGCTATTAGTAGTCATGTGAATTTGGTATTCGTTCGATATTTTGATGAGATGTATGTTGTCTCTCCTCTAGTGGTGTTATGTGAACGTCGACTACATGACACCTCACCATTATTTGGGCCTAGAGGAAGGCATTGGGAAGTAATAAGTAGATGATGGGTTGCTAGAGTGCCAGAAGCTTAAACCCTAGTTTATGCGTTGCTTCGTAAGGGGCTTATTTGGATCCACTAGTTTCATGCTATGGTTAGGTTTACCTTAATACTTCTTTTGTAGTTATGGATGCTTGCAGTAGGGGTTAATCATAAGTGGGATGCTTTTCCAAGAAAGGGCAGTACCCAAGCACCGGTCCACCCACATATCAAATTATCAAAGTACCGAACGCGAATCATATGAGCGTGATGAAAACTAGCTTGACGATAATTCGCATGTGTCCTCGGGAGCGCTTTTCTCATTATAAGAAATTGTCCAGGCTTGTCCTTTGCTACAAAAAGGATTGGGCCACCTTGCTGCACCTTATTTCCTTTCTTTGCTTGTTACCCGTTACAAATTATCTTATCACAAAACTATCTGTTACCTATAATTTGAGTGCTTGCAAAGAATACCTTACTGAAAACCGCTTGTCATTTCCTTCTACTCCTCGTTGGGTTCGACACTCTTACTTATCAAAAGGACTATGATAGATCCCCTATACTTGTGGGTCATCACTTACCACAATCTGCTAGGCTCTCGTTCAAAAGTGACTTAGTCATATCATTGATGACATCTTCAAGCAAGTCATCAGGGTTGTGCCGTAGAGGATCATCTCTCTTGCTAGGGCACATCAGGCTAGGGCGGCGGCTCAATGGAATAACCCGCCAGGCGAGCCAAACTCGGACTAAATCAATGCCAGTTAGCCCATTCCCCAAAAGAGCCTTGATCTTAGCCAGGGTGGGGGTGAGTGTCTTGCGTTCGGCGGCTGTTATCTTGTCAGGAAGTGGATGTTTGGTCTCCAGACGCAAAGCACGAAAGTCGTGCAGAGGATTCTCATTAGATGGAGAAGTATCTTGACAATAGAACCATGTCTGGTTCCAGTCTTTGGGTTGACTCGGCGGGTTGGCATACGAAAAAATTACGTCTCTCCGACGTTGGATCGAGACACCACCGAGTTCCAAGCTTTGGCCGTTGGCACACTCATTCTGGCAGTTCAAGTAAAATAACTCTCTAAAGAGTAGTATGTGGGGCTCCTCTCCAAGATATACTTCACTAAAAACTTGAAAATTGCAGATATTAGACACGGAATTGGGTCCGATGTCTTGAGGGCGGAGGTCAAAGAAGTGTAAGACGTCCCTGAAGAATTTTGAGCCGGGTGGCGAGAAACCCCGGTTCATGTGATCCGTGAAAACGATAACCTCCCCCGCTTTGGGCTGAGGAATTTCCTCCTCCGGGTTAGGAGCACGATAGGACATGACTTCTTTCTTCGGCAGATAGCCGGTCTTCACAAAGTCATCCAGCGTGCTATCTGTGACGATGGATTTAACCCAGTTGCAGGAAGTGGGTGCTTTCGGTGCCATTGTGATGAAAGCCTAAGACAGAGTAAAAATTACCGGTTCAAATTTAAGCCGGAGAGAGAGAGAGAGATTTCAATGCATATTCAGATGGCGGCTTATAAAGGGGCCTAATGGTATAAGGCTAGTTATGTCAGATTATTTAAGCCGCCATGCGCGTCATATGCAGCAAGGTTATTTAAGCCGCCATGGGCGGTCAGGATTATCAATTGAGCATTTCCTTTTAGGCCGGTGATGAGAGTCACCATGGCTAGGTGGATCTAACAAATACAGGTTTTTGCCTAAGTGTTACATAAACAAGTTTCACAAACTATAGCTACTATTTTGGATCAAATGACTGTCCAGAAAAGAAAATATTCTAGACCTAAAAACGAAGTACAGATGAGTTCATCAGTTCTAATGTGGCTTTTGTACAAGAAAAAGGGATCTACTAGCATCTGAAATGGATGCGAAATAGCTACCGCATGAGTTTCATACTTCTTTAAGATCAAGAGAAGCTGCGGTGGAGACACTACGAAGAATCAGTGATGAGTAGCAAAGAACACAGAAGAACTAGACAACCCTAATGTGGATCTAAGGTGCGGAAAGGCAAGGAATTACGGACGCAGATCTACTGCGGAGGGCCACCACCGTTCTCTGGACTGATTCAGGTCGATGCAGCGGCCGAGGTCGAGGAAGACGAGGTGCGCTGCGGCGACGGCAGAGCTCGAGTGGCAGTAGGGTTGCGAGAGGAAGAAGATGAGGAAGGGGAGAATGAGAAGATACCTAGTCGTGCCTATTTATAAGGGAAGATTGATAAGTGGGCGCGAAAAACGAGGAGGCCGAAAATGTGGTTATCCAGCTACACGGACGCCTCGATTTTTGGGATGGTCATTAAGATAAGGATCCGTTGAGGTACGTTGAGCAAAACATGCATTAAATGGAAGATGACATCATGGAGGGTTACCACAAATCCAAAAGATGGCGTCATGGCAAGTTACAAAAGTTTTATACGAGCAACAGATAGAAGATTTCTCTTAAGTATCGAAGATTGACATGAACCAGTTCAAATCAATCTGGGGCCTAATGTTGGGAATATAACTATTAGGTATGACCCGCCCAGGAGGGGCCGGGTTATACCTATGAGTACTTGTGAAGCCCAAGACCAAGCTTGAAGATGGCGGTTCAGTTAAGGGCCCAAAGCTCAAAGGTGGCTTAAGGCCCGCAGAGATAAACCGCCATATGTATATGACTTGTATTGTCAGGCAAGAATAGTTAAGAGACTGAGTCGGACACTGTTTATGAGCCGGCTAGGACTCTGTGAGCCGCTGGGCGTCGACCTCTGTATATAAAGGGACGACCCGGCAGTGGTTCAGGGCAAGTAACATCAGATCGAGAGCTAGGTCAAGCGATTCTGCTCCCTAGTAATCAAGTCATAAGCAATCCCACTCAAAACTGGATCGTAGGCTTTTACCTTCACTGTAAGGGGCCGAACCAATATAAACCCCATGTCCTTTGTCCTGATTAACCCCTTTAAGCTTCCTAGTTGCAATGGCTCCACGACTAAGTCCTTTCACTAGGACATCTGATGTGACAATTCCACGACACACCCCAAAAACCTCTTTCAGGCGTCCGCTCTAGAATCCTCTATGCCATGCATTAGCTCCGATCTGGACCCAGTTCTTTTTGCCGATTCTCCCATAATCTTGAGAAGAGAAGCTGGGTGGAGGGTCGATTCTCAAGATTCTTGGAGAATCGCCCAAAAGAATTGGGATCTAATAGGCCACCTGTATTCACACGTAGGTGCATGGTGGGGGAAGGGGGCATTGGGGTGGGTGGGGTTATCTGCTGAAAAGCCTACACCAGTTGCCTTGTTGAAGCTTTGCCAGTCTGCCTGCCCCGTCTATTTAAAGTTGGCCGGCCTCCGACGCAAACCCTATCCATTCACTTCTCCCTCAAAGCCGCTCACACCACCACTCCTCCACCACTGGCCGTCATGCTGGACTAAAGGTCTGACGTAGTGAAGTGGGCGCTTGGCTAGGGATTCGAGGGGAGAGCTTCGGCTCCAGTTGGCACCGCCGTCCATGGTTTTCTGGGGCCGTCGTCATCCATGACTCCATCCGCCATCAAGGTGAAGCCGATTTGCTCGGATGGCGAGGAGCATAACTCAGCCCTTCTTGTTGTACCGGTCATGGCAGACAAGGAGTCTGCGTAAAGATGAAGATCGCGTTGTGCCAGTCATTGATTGACCACAATCCGGTGTTGCTGTTCCAACCGCACAATCTTGTCATCAAAATTGGGCGGCCCGTGAAGGAGGAGCTGCCTTCCCCGCAAGCGGGGCTACCAGTGGCGCCCCATCACGGTCACGAAGGAGGAGTCCTCGTGGCCGTCAAAGCCACGTCCGCCTGTTGAATACTATCGGTAGGGCGTTGGAGTCGGTGGCACGTCTTCTTCGATAGCCAACAAATGTCGCTGGGAGCCGGAGCGCCAAAAGCAGCACCGAGCACAGTGCAAGGTGTCGTTCGCTAAGACTTGGGTGGTGTCGTGTGATGCCCCCGATTAAATTGTACACTAATCATACACACAAATGTTACGATCAAGATCAAGGACTCACGAGAAGATACCACAACACTACTCTAGACACAAATTGAAGTCATACAAGCTTCATATTACAAGCCAGGGGCATCGATGGCTCGAATACTTAAGCTCGAATACAAACGTGTCAGTGGAAGCAACAACATCTGAGTACAAACATAAGTTAAACAAGTTTGCCTTAAGAAGGCTAGCACAAAAGCTTCCTGCCTAGGAGCCTCTTAACTACTCCTGGTCGTTGGCAGTAGCATCTGTCTCCTGAGATTCATCATATGGTCGCGGCAATCGGGTATAGGGGAAAAGAGGTAGGAAAGCAACTATGAGTACTCATCCAAAGTACTCGCAAGACTTACATCAGATCTAAACTAAGTATGCATCTGTATCAAAGGAATGGGTTGTATCTGTGGACTGAACTTCAGAATGCCAGAAGAGAAGGAGAAAAGCCTAGCCTATTGAAGATTAGCATCTTCAAGCATCTTGCAGCATCAAAAGAGATAAGGGTAACATATTATAATAGTAGTAAGTATGTTTTAATATCACCCAAAGATCACTTCCTCGACTCCCTATGAGAAAGCAATCCCGGAGCCATCATTTCCATTTCATGCCTTAGCATCCAGTTCTAGTTGTATCGATCGGTATACAACTCCGAACGTCCATTACCATGGACACGGCTATTCGAATAGATGAACTTTCCTGCAGGGGTGCACAAACATATCCAACATGCTTGATCAACTCCGGCCGGACAAACCAACAAGTCATGTTCAGCCTTGGATGATCAACACACCGCATTCCTACCTAGGCTCAGCAGAGAGGCCAGCACGCTGGTCTACATCCTAAGCGCGCAGGGGTCTTGGGCCCATCGCCCTTTCCACTCCTGCATGTTGCGTACACAGCCGGTATCAGTCCTGGCTACCTCCTTAAACAAGGTAGGTGCTTACGCGGGCCACCCGGGCATGCGCCGCTCAGCCGCTGACGTTCGAAGAGCTTTCGGCTGATACATATGACAGAGAGTGCCCATACTTATTCTCATGTGGTGGTTAGTGCAAAAAGGCTAGAGGCCTACTCGAATCACATATCCAAACGGTTAGTGCCTTGGGAGCGCGCGGTAATGATCAATGATCCACGATATCCAAACTGTCTCATGGAGTTACGGGAAGGGCTAAGAATGCCTGGCCGTGCCGCGTAGAAAACTCGCGATACCCTCCAGGTCAACCCGACTACACATCAACTCGCGGGTACACTCACGGTCAACCCGACTTCACATTTCTCTTGCGAGTAACCCTCGGGGCTGACCTGACTTCATCATGGTTCTAGGGTAAGGTCAAAGTAATCGTTTGTTTATATTCATCAAGGGGGAAATCCGAGGAATCACCCTCGATCGATTCCTACTCGATGGTCCATAACATCAAGGGGGAATCCGAGGAATCACCCTCGAAGGATTCCTACTTGATGTAACCATGAAGGTGAACATGGAGGAATCACCCTCGAAGGGTTCACACTTGAGGTGTTGCATGACAGAGTTGTTATCGAGAGTGGTGAAGAAGGAATCACCCTTCATAGGCCACGACCAATAAGCTACACTACTGAGATCTCATCAGAAGTGCTATATGAGGTATCACCCTTGGCACTCGATAGTAACTTTGTAGTAGTACAACTAAGGGGGGTGTGATGTGATGTGTCGGGCTCTGGACGTTGATCACTTTGATCGAGTCATCGATCATCAAGAGGGGCAACTGGGACAAGGTGAGGGGCCACTAGTGGATCACTAACCAACCTATACTAAGCAGTTTAGGATAAGCAGGTAAGGTACAAATAGCAGTTTACAAAAGCAGGTATGCATCCGAATAGCATCGTACAAAAAGCAGTAGCAATTCTAATGCAAGCATAAGAGAGAAGGAAATGGGCAATATCAGATGGTCAAGGGGGGTTTGCTTGCCTAGAAGCTCAGCTGAAAAGGAATAAGGGTCGTCGGTGACGTAGTCGATCACATGGGGTAACATCGATCTCGGGGTCTGACACGTCTCCAACGTATCTATAATTTTTGATTGTTCCATGCTATTATATTATCTGTTTTGCATGTTTTATATGCATTAATATGCTATTTTATATTATTTTTGGAACTAACCTATTAACCTAGAGCCCAGTGCGAGTTTCTATTTTTTCCTTGTTTTTGAGCTTTGTAGAAAAGGAATACCAAGCGGAGTCCAAATGGAATAAAACCTTCACGATGATTTTTCTTGGACCAAAAGACACCCCGGAGACTTAAAGATCAAGTAGAAGAGCCACAAGGCGGCGACAATGGGGAAGGGTGCGCCTAGGGGGTAGGGCGCGCCCCCTGCCTTGTGGGCCCCTCGTGACCCCCCCTAACCTAGTTCTGCCTCCTATATATTCACAAATATTCCCAAACCACCAGAAGCATCCACCAAAACACTTTTCTACCGCCACAACCTGCTGTTCCCGCGAGATCCCATCTAGGGGCCTTTTCCGGCATCCTGCCGGAGGGGGATTCGATCACGAAGGGCTTCTACATCAACTCTATTGCCCTTCCGATGAAGCGTGAGTAGTTTACCTCAGACCCACGGGTCCATAGCTAGTAGCCAGATGGCTTCTTCTGTCTCTTTGATTCTCAATACCATGTTCTCCTTGATGTTCTTGGATCTATCCGATGTAATCTTCTTTTGTGGTATGTTTGTCGAGATCCGATGAATTGTGGATTTATGATCAGATTACCTATGAATATTATTTGAATCTTCTCTGAATTCTTATTTGCATGATCTGATATCTTTGTAATTCTCTTCGAACTATCGGTTTAGTTTGCCAACTAGATTTGTTTTTCTTGCAATGGGAGACGAGCTTAGCTTTGGGTTCAATCTTGCGGTGTCCTTTCCCAGTGATAGTAGGGGCAGCAAGGCACGTATTGTATTATTGCCATCGAGGATAAAAGATGGGGTTTACATCAAATTGCTTGATTTTATTCCTCTACATCATGTCATCTTACTTAAAGCGTTACTCTGTTCATCATGAACCTAAAACTCTAGATGCAGGCAGGAGTCGGTCGATGTGTGGAGTAATAGTAGTATATGCAGGTAGGAGTCGGTCTACTCGACATGGACGTGATGCCTATATTTCATAATCATTGACTTGGATATCGTCTAACTTTGCGCTTTTCTATCAATTGCTCGAAAGTAATTTTTCACCCACCATATTATTTGCTATCTTGGGAGAAGCGTCTATTGAAACCTATGGCCCACGGGTCTACTTTCCATCATATTAGTTTCCGATCTACTATTTTCCATCATATAAGTTTCTGATCTACTATTTTGCAATCTTTTACTTTTCAGATCTATAAACCAGAAAACCCAAAAATATTTTATATTTTGTTTATCTATCTCTATCAGATCTCACTTTTGCAAGTATGTGATGGGATTGACAACCCCTTTATCGCGTTGGGTGCAAGTGTTTGATTGTTTATGCATGTAATGGTGATTTGTGCCTTGTCTCCTACTGGATTGATACCTTGGTTCTCTAACTGAGGGAAATACTTATCTCTACTTTGATGCATCACCTTTTCCTCTTCAAGGGAAAAACCGATGCAAGCTCAAGAAGTAGCATGAAGATTTTCTGGCACCGTTGCCGGGGACATCTATGCCATGTCAAGCCTACCAAGTACCCATCATAAAACTCTCATCTCTTGCATTACATTATTTGCCATTTACCTCTCGTTTTCCTCTCCCCCACTTCTAAAATGATTTTCGAAAAGATTTGCCTCTTTTCTCGCCCTTCTCTCGTTCGTCTTTTTTGTTTGCTCTTATGTCTTACTTGGATTGTTTGCTCATTTGCTTGGTATAATTGTGTGTTTATTGAAAATCAGAAACAAAGTTTATGGATCCACTTAAAGTTTTCTACTTGGATCATCTTCGATCCATATGTGCTCGTGCTAAAACCCCAAATAGTTTGGTTGAGAGAATATCTTTAGATGAGCATGCTCATTTTCCGCATCACTGTTTGTCTGAAAAAGGGAGACTCTTATGGAATCAAATAAATTGTTTGCTATGTTATGCTTGGAATCTTTGTGAACTTTGTGATTTTACTTGTTGCTCTAAGAACCCTAAAAAACACCTTCCCTACCTATGTGAGTTTAATGATAATGAAATCTTATCTTCTTATGAAAAGGGTGTTTATAGTTACTATGATATCGAACAAATTGAAGAATTTGTTGCTTTTAAGGGTGCTTATGAAGTTGCTTCTTTGATTGAAAAGTATGATATTACTCTCTACAAATCTAAAAAATTTGACATACTTAAATATTGCTATGAAAACTATGCTCACAATGCCTGTGTGAAAGAATTTATTGAGAGAATGGCCGTTGCTTTGGAAGAAAATAATGTTATGCATGCATCTAGAGATAATTATGATTCCGTTGATTTGATTGAGATATCTTCTCTTGATGAACATGATGCTTGCTATTCTTATGGCCATGAAGCCAATATTAATTATGCTTAGGGAGATGAACTAGCTATAGTTCCTTATGTTAAACATGAAATTATTGCTATTGCACCCACACTTGATAGTTCCTTCAATGAAAAGCATGATATGCAAAATCCTAAGCTTGGGGATGCTATTTTGCTATGTCTACTATTTGTTGCAATGATCATGATTGGGGTGATTCTTCTTATGATCTTGAAAATTTATTTAAGCCCCATGGTGAATATGAGATTGATAATAATGTTCACAATAATATTGAAAGTGGGTTTGGAAGAGTGTCAACTTTAGATCCCACATATTTGGAGAATGTTCAATCTTATCAAATTTTTGATTAAAGTGGGTTTGGAGAGGTCATGACTTTAGTTAATGTTAATCCCACTATTTTGAAAGAGTGTCAACTTCGCATGCATGTGGATCGTGTTGAGAATATGTGATGTGATAGCCATATTGTTGAATTTTATAATGATCCTACATGTAATTATTATGAGAGAGGAAAATATGGTTGTAGAAATGTTCATGTTACTAAATTACCTCTCTTCATGTTGAGATTTCTATCGTCTCTTTCTTCTTCCTTGCACATGCTAGTTTTTGCTTGCCTTGATAATTTGTTTGCTTACAAAATGCCTATGAATAGGAAGTATGTTAGACTTAGATGTGTTTTTCACGTGTTTTTTGATGCTCTCTTCACGCTTCAATTCTTGTCTTTCATGTGAGTATCATTGAAATCTCAATGCCTACCTAAAAGGCTTTAAAGAAAAAAGCTTGTTGGGAGACAACCCAACATTTTTCCTTGTTGTTTTCTAATAAATAATTCATCTAGCCTGCTGTGTTTTTGTGTTTTAATTAGTGTTTGTGCCAAGTAAGACCTTTGGGATGGCTTACGGTGGTAGTTGATTTGATCTTGCTGAAAAACAGAAACTTTTGCGCCCAGCAAAATAATTTTCATAATTCACAGAAGCGTGCTTTTGATCTGAATGTTTTACAAAATATTGATATACAAATTTCCCTGGTTGTCCTAATTTTTTAGAGTTTTTGGAGTTACAGAAGTATACAAAGTTATCTGATTACTACAGACTATTCTGTTTTTGACAGATTCTATTCTCTATGCGTTGTTTGCTTATTTTGATGAATCTATGCGTAGTATCGGGGGGTATGAACCATGGAGAAATTGGAATACAGTAGATATTACACCAATATAAATAAAGAATGAGTTCACAACAGTACCATAAAGTGGTGATTTATTTTCTTATACTAACGGATCCCATAAGATTTTCTATTGAGTTTTGTGTTGTGAAGTTTTCAAGTTTTGGGTAATCTCCAACATATCTATAATTTTCTCACAGTACCATAAAGATGGTTGATATATCTCCAACATATCTATAATTCTTTATTGTTCCATGCTATTATATTATCTATATTTGATGTTTTATATGCGTTAATATGCTATTTTATATTATTTCGCGGACTAACATATTAACCTAGAGCCCAGTGCCAGTTTCTGTTTTTTCCTTGTTTTTGAGCTTCACAGAAAAGGAATACCAAACGGAGACTAAATGGACTAAAACCTTCACAATGATTTTTCCTGGACCAGAAGACACCTCGGAGACTTGAAGAGTCAGAAGAGCCACGAGGTGGCGACAAGGGGGGAGGGTGCGCCCCCTACCATGGGGGCCCCTCGTGACCCCCCTCACCTAGGTCTACCTCCTATATATTCACAAATATTCCCAAACCACCAGAAGCATCCATGAAAAGACTTTTCCACCGCCGCAACCTGTTGTTCCTGTGAGATCCCATCTAGGGGCCTTTTTCGGCATCCTGCCGGAGGGCGATTTGATCACGGAGGGCTTCTACATCAACTCTATTGCCCTTCCAATGAAGCATGAGTAGTCTACCTCAGACCTACGGGTCCATAGCTAGTAGCTAGATGGATTCTACTCTCTTTTATTCTCAATACCATGTTCTCCTCAATGTTCTTGGAGGTCTATCCGATGTAATCTTCTTTTGCGGTGTGTTTGTCGAGATCTGATGAATTGTCGATTTATGATCAGCTTATCTATGAATATTATTTGAATCTTCTCTGAATTCTTATATGCATGATTTGATATCTTTGTAATTCTCTTTGAACTATCGGTTTAGTTTGGCCAACTAGATTGGTTTTTCTTGCAATGGGAGAAGTGCTTAGCTTTGGGTTCAATCTTGCGGCGTCCTTTCCCAGTGATAGTAGGGGCAGCAAGGCACGTATTGTATTGTTCCCATCGAGGATAAAAAGATGGAGTTTACATCATATTGCTTGAGTTTATTCCTCTACATCATGTCATCTTACTTAGAGCGTTACTCTGTTCTTTATGAACTTAATACTCTAGATGCAGCAGGAGTCGGTCGATGTATGGAGTAATAGTAGTAGATGCAGGCCGGAGTCGGTCTACTTGAGACGAACGTGATGCCTATATTTCAGAATCATTGCCCTGGATATCGTCATAATTTGTGCTTTTCTATCAATTGCTCAACAGTAGTTTGTTCACCCATCGTATTATTTGCTATCTTGAGAGAAGCCTCTAGTGAAACCTATGGCCCCCAGGTCTATTTTCCATCATATTAGTTTCCCATCTACTATTTTCCATCATATTAGTTTTCGATCTACTATTTTGCACTCTTTTACTTTTCAGATCTGTAAACCAAAAAACCCAAAAATATTTTTATCTTTTGTTTATCTATCTCTATCATATCTCACTTTTGCAAGTGATCGTGAAGGGATTGACAACCCCTTTATCACGTTGGGTGCAAGTGTTTGATTGTTTGTTCAGGTATTGGTGATTTTTGCGTTATATCCTACTAGATTGATACCTTGGTTCTCTAACTGAGGGAAATACTTATCTCTACTTTGTTGCGTCACCCTTTCCGCTTTAAGGAATAAACCAACTCAAGCTCAAGAAGTAGCAGGGTCTACCAGAGAGAAGAGGGGGATGAAACAGTAAATACAATGCAGACAGATGCATCACTAAGCATGACATGACAACAAGCATTGTTAGGGGTGACCTAACATAGTACAACACATCGCAGACAGAGAGGGAAAACATTTGGAGGGGTTTTCCTGGCGTTTGGCATTCTAGGGAGATGAAAGAAGGGGGACGGTTCCATGTTCAGCATGCTAGCGGCATGTGACATATGAACAGATTGCATATTCGGATTCGTTGGATTTTTCTAAGCAATTTTTGTCTATAAATTATTTCCATCTGAGTTACAAATTATTTTATATTAATTTTCAAAGTTTTAAACATTGTTTTGGAATTATTATAAATTCAAATTAAAACAGTAATTACGTTTTGTACACAGCAGCACCTAGCCACTCTTTATGACTGGTGGGGCCAGGGGATTCAGTCAGCAGTAGTTGACCACTCAATGTTGACTGGTCAACAGGGTCAGTGGACCCACATGTAAGATTCACAAGACAATTTAATTAGTCTAAACAATTTTAAACTAGTGGGGCCACATGTCATAGAGTAATTGCAGGGGGTCTAGCACCAACATTAATTATCTAGGCCTATTTAACAGGGGATCATTAGGGGCTAATTAATCGCCCGGGCCCACATGGTAGTGAGCCAGCCGGCTCTGGCTGGCCAAGCACGACAGCGTAGGCTCCCGGTGGCCACGACAGGCGCGCATGACGCATGTGGAAGCGACGGGGCGTGGCAGGGGTGAGTAGCTTTTCTTTTTAGCTTTTCTTTTTCTTTAAAAACTTTTTTGTTTTCCTTTTTAGTTTATTTTTATTTCAGCTTTATAAAATACAAAACTTGTACATAAAAAAAGCACAATAAATTAGGCCACTACCACAATTAGTTTAGCACTTAAATAAATCAATTCTGAATTTTTATAAATTAATAAAGCATTTAAATAATTGTTTAACCACTGTTTCAATTAGTTTAGGTCCTTTGCAAAAATGTTGGTTCACCACCAATATTAGCAAATGATTATTTTCCACAATTTTAACATTTTAGTTTTCATGTTTGAGAATTTTTATATTTCACTTATCATCTGAGTTTGAATTTGACTGGAATTTCAAATGGGATAGAAGCAGATATGATCATGCACTGTTTAGCAAATTTAATTAGTTTAACCTCAGGGGTTACTATAGCTCATCAGTACAGTGGTGTTACAACTCTCCTCCTCTAAAAGAAATTCTCGTCCCGAGAATTAAGAGGTAGAAGGGAAAAGATCAGGATATTCAGCACGGAGTTTATCTTCGCGTTCCCAGGTGGTTCATCTTCAATATGATTTGACCACTTCACTATGAGGAATTTGGTAACCTTCTGGGAGATTTGATGTTCAGTTTCTTCAAGAATGTGAATAGGATGATCTTTATAAGTAAGATCATCTTGCACTTCTGTAACGCCCATGATGCGGCTATATCTCCCACGTGTCGAGGCACGACTTAGAGGCATAACCGCATTGTGGTTTTGTCACAAGAAGGGTCATCTTCACACAATCCCATGTAATGAACAAGAAAGGGATAAATAGAGTTGGCTTACAATTGCCACTTCACACCATGAACAAATAATTCATACATCAATCAGAGTACACACATAGTCCGACTACGGACAAATCCAACTGAAAAGAAGATAACCCCAAATGCTAGATCCCCGATCATCACAACTGGGCTCCACTACTGATCATCAGGAAACGAAACATAGTAACGACCAAGGTCCTCGTCGAACTCCCACTTGAGTTCGGTAGCATCACCTGTGTTGGTATCGTCGGCACCTGCAACTATTTTGGTAGAAACTGTGAGTCACGAGGATTCAGCAATCTCAAAACCCGCGAGATCCAGACTATTTAAGCTTATGTGTAGGATAAGGTAATGAGGTGGAGTTGCAGCAAGCGCTAAGAAAATATGGTGGCTAACATACGCAAATAAGAGTGAGATGAGAAGCTACGCAACGGTCGTGAAGCTAGAAGTGATCAAGAAGTGATCCTGAAACTACTTACGTTCAAACATAACCCAAACCGGGTTCACTTCCCAGACTCTGCCGAAAAGAGACCATCACGGCTACACACATGGTTGATGCATTTTAATTAGGTCAAGTGTCAAGTTCTCTACAACCGGATATTAACAAATTCTCATCTGCCACATAATCGCGGGCACGGCTCTCGAAAGTTTAGACCCTGCAGGGGTGTCCCAACTTTGCCCATCACAAGCTCTCACGATAAATGAGGGATATTCCTTCTCCCGAAAAGACCCGATTAGTCTCGGAATCCCGGTTACAAGACATTTCGATAATGGTAAAACAAGACCAGCAAGACCGCCCGACTGTGCCGACAAATCCCGGTAGGAGCTGCACATATCTCGTTCTCAGGGCACACCGGATGAGACATCCTACGAGGTAAACCAACCCTCAAGTTTCTCCGAGGTGGCCCTGCAGTCTACTCGGTTCAGACCAACACTTACAGGAGCACTGGCCCAGGGGGTTTAAAATAAAGATGACCCTTGAGTCTACAGAACCCAAGGGAAAAGTTATAGGTTGTTAGGCAAAAGTAAAACCAAGGTTGGGCCTTGCTTTAGGAATTTTATTAAAGCGAACTGTCAAGGGGGTCCCATAACCCCAACCGTGTAAGGAACGCAAAATCAGGGAACATAACACCGGTATGACGGAAACTATTGCAGCAAGAGTGGAATAAAACTCCAGGCATAAGGCCGAGCCTTCCACCCTTTACCAAGTATATACTTGCATTAATTAAAATAAAAGATATTTTGATATCCCAACATGTTCATGTTCCGACATGGAGCAATCTTCAACTTCACCTGCAACTAACAACGCTATAAGAGGGAGCTGAGCAAAAGCGGTAACATAGCCAAATAACGATTTGCTAGGAAGGTGGGTTAGAGGCTTGACATGGCAATATGGGAGGCATGATAAACAAGTGGTAGGTAGCGCGACATAGCGATAGAACAAACAATTAGCAAACAAAGATAGAAGTGATATCGAGGGTAATGGTCATCTTGCCTGAAATCTCGCTAGGAAGAAGACCGAATCCATGAAGGAGACGAACCAACGTAGTCGAACGAATCCTCACAAACGCAACGTCACCGGAACTATCAAGGAGAAGCGCAACCTGAAAGAAGCACACACCATGGTAAACAACCATCACATAAGCATGGCATGATGCAAAATCAAGTATGATGCATGTCCGGTTTAAAGAGGCATGGCATGGCAAGGCAAAGTGCACAAACAACACTCCAAGTTAAGTGGAGCTCAATATGTAACGAGTTGCATATTGACGAAACACTACATTCAAATATTTAGTTCGATCTCGTTTAAGCTACCCAACAATATTAAATGTTGTTAAACTTGGCAAGAGGTGAAACATAAGTAATCTACCTATCTAGGCAAGTTTAAATGAGGCCGGAAACAACAAACAACAATTCCGTAAAATCCTCATATGTCATTTAGCAATTCAATGCAAACAAAAATTTAAGCATTTTAAATGTTGATATCTTGATGCGGATGACATATGCAAGTTATATGCAATTTTATGAAAATGTTGACATGAGCATGTTATGAAGCATTTGGTCACCATGGCGGAACCAAAGGGGTGCCATGGCAATGAATCCGAAAATGATGCCACGGCAACATATCGGTTCCGATAGCTCACGGACATACTGGTGCAAAAGGAAGTGTGGATGTGTAGAAAATGCAAAAGATGGTGGGGTGATCCCGGTAACCGGGTGTCCCACATGTCGGTGGCATGGAAACGAGGAGGGACGTGCAGACATCTCGGATACGGTGCAAACACAAGCATCTCATACAACACATACATTTGTTCTCGAAAGGTCGTCTCGGCGTTATACTTTCGAAGCGTGCATTTTCGGGGCGGAACGAGTTCAATGCGGTGTAGATGTTCATGGGTCGTCGCGGAAGTAGTGGTACACGTTTCGTAGTGGAAGTAGTCATTCTTCCGGCGTTAGTGAGAGTAGTGGTGCACGTTTCGAAGACGTTCGAGTAATCGGTAGAGGAACTTGGCGGTTCATGTAGTCAAACTTGGCGCATCCGAAGGGTACTTGGTGAATCCCCGTAATCGTGCACGGTCGTAGGGGAACTTGGCATTTTGGTCAGTAAAAGTTTGGCGTCCGTGCAGTCTTGCGGTTTGGGTACTTGGCGAACCCAGAGGCCTTGGTAGTGGTACTTAGCGAACTCCATGGGACGGTCTTGGCGTGCAATGAGCAACGATGCAATCTACAGGTGCAACGGCGACAGGGATCTGGCGAGGATGAGGCGGAGACGTGGATCTGGGTGGCGGAAGCCCATCTCCGACGATGGTGGTCGTGCCGGAGCGTGAACGAATGCCGGGGGAGGTAGAGAAGCTTGTGTCCATGCTGGTCGGGGACTTGGCATGGCGACGTCGAATTTGCTGGCGTCTGGGGCGAGGCCAGAGACGCGAGGACGAGGCGGGGCGGCGGCGCGAATCCAAGGCGACGGGGAGGCGCGGTCTGACGAGAGGGAACGGGGCGGCGGCCATCGAAGTTGCCGCCGAGCTGCAGTAGCAAACGGGAGGCCCTGCTTAGCGGCGGGGCAACACCATGGCGGCTGTAGGTGATGGTGCTCGCAGGGCAGGGTGGGGGGGTCGGCTGACGAGGCCGCGGCCTTGGCGCAGAGGGGTCGACGGTGCAGAAGAGGGGAGGTTGTAGGGTACGGGACGAGGGCGCAGTTGCTGATGGACGGGGGCGTGACGGCGTTGAGGAGGCTGACGGGGCTCTGGCCTAGTCCGCTTTTCCGGTGAGGGCGGAGTGCGGGGTCGGGCGCGATGCGGATGTGGGTGGAGGCCAAGGCAATGGCGGCGGTGTGGGAGGACGAGGGGGAGAGGGAGATCGATGGGTGTGAGGTGGGGGTCAGGCTAGGTTTACATAGGCAGGGGCCACATGGGCCTTGGGAGCATATGGGCCAAGAGGTGCGGTGCTGGTGGGCTGAGGGGAGCTGGGCGGCTTGGCTGACCAAAAGAGAGAGAAGAAGGTGTTTTCTTTTCCATATTTCAGAAAAGAAAAGTGGAAAAGAAAACAGCAGCCAGGGGATTTAATTGGAGGACCAAATCAATCTAAATTGATAGAAATGGCATGTGACTAGTTTGACAAAATATCAAATCTCCACAACTAGGTTGGAGTAAAAGGAGGAAGATCAAAGATTTCATATATTAGAGGCGAAAGGAGCTTCAAATGCAAGTGCGTTTTGGTTGGATCCAAAAATGGACTATTTGATAATAGCTCCTAATATTGGTGTTATAAAGAAAAATCACCATTGTGAATATCCCTCAGTTTAAATGGACCGAAGATCCATACGATTTTTATTTAGATGAGTTTTTAAAATTAAATGGCATGATGACAAGATGCAATGCAAATGATGCTAAGAAGAATGCAGCAAACAAATACATCGCACGGCGAAACTCGGAATAGCTGGAAGTCTTCTGGAGTGTCGGTCTTGGGACGTCACAACTCTCCCACACTAACAGAGGATCTCGACCCGAGATCCTAGGGATGGCACCGGAGAGAAGCGGAAGAGGTAAAACAAAGTTGCTTTTTTAGACAAACGAGTGAAACCACAAGCCTTGAGAGGTTGAACAAATTGAAAGAAAGAATACAATGGAGATGAACGAGATTGCAAACACTCCGTTAGCAAAAGGAACAAGGAATACGACAAGAACCAAGAGATCAAGGAACAATATAGACTTTGAACGCACTTTGGTTGTAGAGAAGAAAATTCGGCAGCACTCCGAGTGAAAAGAGGGGCAAGACTTGATAAGATAAAAGGAACTTGGATAGAGGACACAACACTCCTGTTGAATGGAAAAGCAAGGAAAAGAATATGATCCTGAGTAAACGAGATGATTGGTCGAAGATAGCAACATCACAATGCCTCCGGAACGAACGAATAAAAGCTAGACCGTCGGAATAAGAGAACGGAGAAGGAAATGATAACCTCTACCACAATTGAATTTGGAAAGCATCCTTCCAAGAAGGTTAGAACAGAGTTGTTGGAAAACCAACAACAAAAAGAATAAGCTTGTAGTGGGCTTATGGAAACATCTCAACACTTGAGGTGAAATTCTGCCACTAACGAAAAACAATTGCTTGCTTGAGATCAAAGAAGAGATGAAAACTTCTTTCGCCAAGAGGATAGGAGAAAACTCGGATCATTGATAAGCACCACAAATAGCAACATTCCTTAGGGAAGGCTTTAGGTGAAATATGACACAAGATAACTCCAACGAAGAGATATGGATTTAAAATACCTCATTCTTGACAACATGTGAATCGCGAAACATGAATGGAAATTGTCAAGAATGATATAACACCACCTCAAAAGATAAGGTAGAAAGAACTTCAAAATGCAAGAAGAAGAATACTTGACCTCCTCGGGAAAAAACATGTGTTGGGCACCATGTTTATTTTTGAGTATAGCTTGGCGGATGTTAGCTTCGAGAGAAATCTTGAAGAACAATTGAAGAATGAAAAGAATCCTTGACGAACCACCATGTAGAGCCTCCATGAAGAACTCCGGTAATAAAAGAATGATCAAACGAAAGGAAAGTTGAAAACACAAGGTGAAGCCTTGCGATGATTTAGATGGAGCTTCGCGACGAGATAATGCTAAAAACTTGGAACTCCGGAAAAGAAAAGATGAAGCATCTCGAACCGAGAAATGTGACATGATGAACAACTCTGGAGAAAGGAAACTAGATCACTTGGATGAAACAATAATAAGAATTACGTTATGCATATCCTTCACCAATTTAAATTGATGACAAGCAACGGATTTGGCATACTACTTATACTCGTAGAAAGGATTAAGAGAGATATAGCGTGAACTTTGGAAAAACTTGAACAAACCACCGGTAGGATTCGGAAAGAACGAATTAATTGATACGATAACAACGGAAGAGGAATGTTGAGAACCACCGTAAGAATTGGAAATGGGAGTAGCAAAGGCACAATTCGCCGTGAAGAATTGGAAAACGAAAGAAGATACTTGAGGGGATTTATATACATGAGAACAAAGAGATCATGAGCTGACTAAAGAGTATACTTTAACGATCCACCGGTAAGATTCGGAGAACAAGAGCTGAAGGCTGAGAATGAGTAAAATTCAGAAATGATGGCCTTCGGATGATCGAGAAAGGAAGCAACTCCTGAAATGCGTCGGATGGTTGACAATAATTCTCACAATCGAAAACAATTATGAGAGGATGGCGTCAAGCTAGAACCATGAATCTTTGGAAGAACGAGTAAGGATTTAAGAGGAACTCTTCTTCGGTCTTCAAAATCCGAGAATGACGACGAGAAACACCACCTGAATTGTTGAGATACTCCGGGAGAATGAAAAACAAAGTGGTTGAGCCAACAATGAAAAATAATTTGCAATAAATCTTAGAAAACATCTGACTGATGAAATTCGTTCTTACGTCAAACTTCAAAAAGAATTTGGGAATGGCTCCGGGAAAATTAGAAGAGTCGGGTAAGATCCTGGAAAAAGACCTGTGGGTTAGGGCACACTCAAAACAAAACACCGTTGAACGATTTTGAAGAGAGATTACACCGATTGAATTAAATGATTTGAAAGATACAACAACCTCGAGATATCTTGAACGGATTAGGAATGAAAACACAAATCTCCTGAGATATCTTGAGCACTCCGGATAAGAATAGAGAGAGGTGAACAATTAAGAGGTACACCGGCATGGAAAACATTTGAAACGAGGAAAGGGATATGATCAACACCGAAAGCTTGAATTGAATCCACCGGATAGAATGAGGATGAAGAATAATAAACTCGAAGCTTTCTTAGCATCCCCGCGAATGCTAGATTCCCGATCATCCCAACTAGGCTCCACTATTGATCATCAGGAAATGAAACATAGTAACGACCAAGGTCCTCGTCGAACTCCCACTTGAGTTCGGTAGCATCACCTGCACTGGTGTCATCGGCACCTGCAATTGTTTTGGTAGTAACTGTGAGTCACGAGGACTCAGCAATCTCAAAACCCGCAAGATCAAGACTATTTAAGCTTATGGGTAGGATAAGGTAATGAGGTGGAGTTGCAGCAAGCGCTAAGCAAATATGGTGGCTAACATACGCAAATAAGAGTAAGATGAGAAGCTACGCAACGGTCTTGAAGCTAGAAGTGATCAAGAAGGGATCTTGAAACTACTTACATTCAAACATAACCCAAACCGTGTCCACTTCCCGGATTCCGTCGAAAATAGACCATCACAGCTACACACACGGTTGATGCATTTTAATTAGGTCAAGTGTCAAGTTCTCCACAACCGGATATTAACAAATTCCCATCTGCCACATAATCGCGAGCACGGCTCTCGAAAGTTTAGACCCTGCAGGGGTGTCCCAACTTAGCCCATCACAAGCTCTCACGATCAACGAAGGATATTCCTTCTCCCGGAAAGACCCGATCAGTCTCGGAATCCCGGTTACAAGACCTTTCAACAATGGTAAAACAAGACCAGCAAGACCGCCCGACTGTGTCGACAAATCCCGATAGGAGCTGCACATATCTCGTTCTTAGGGCACACCGGATGAGACATCCTACGAGTAAAAGCAACCCTCAAGTTTCCCCGAGGTGGCCCCGCAGTCTACTCGGTTCGGACCAACACTCAGAGGAGCACTGGCCCGGGGGGGTTTAAAATAAAGATGACCCTTGAGTCTGCAGAACCCAAGGAAAAAGTTATAGGTTGTTAGGCAAAAGTAAAAAACCAAGGTTGGGCCTTACTGAAGGAGTTTTATTAAAGCGAACTGTCAAGGGGGTCCCATAACCCCAACCGCGTAAGAAACGCAAAATCAAGGAACATAACACCGGTTTGACGAAAACTAGGGCGGCAAGACGAGAACAAAATACCAGCAATAAGGCCGAGCGTTCTACCCTTTACTAGATATATAGATGTATTAATTAAAATAAGAATATTGTGATATCCCAACATGTTCATGTTCCGACATGGAGCAATCTTCAACTTCACCTGCAACTAACAACGCTATAAGAGGGGGCTAAGCAAAGTGGTAACATAGCAAAACAACGGTTTGCTAGGAAGGTGGTTATAGGCTTGACATGGCAATATGGACGGCGTGATAAACAAGTGGTAGATAGCGCGACATAGCGATAGAACAAACAACTAGCAAGCAAAGATAGAAGTGATATCGAGGGTAATGGTCATCTTGCCTGAAATCCCGCTAGGAAGAAGACCGAATCCATGAAGTAGACGAACCAACGTAGTCGAAAGAATCCTCACAAACGCAACATTACCAGAACTATCGAGGAGAAGCGCAACCGGAAAGAAGAAAACACCATGGTAAACAACCATCACATAAGCATGGCATAATGCAAAATCAAGTATGATGCATGTCCGGTTTAAAGAGGCATGGCATGGCAAGGCAAAGTGCACAAACAACACTACAAGTTAAGTGGAGCTCAATATATAACAAGTTGCATATTGACGAAACACCACATTCAAATATTTAGTTCAATCTCGTTTAAGCTACCCAACAATATTAAATGTTGTTAAACTTGACAAGAGGTGAAACATAAGTAATCTACCTATCTAGGCAAGTTTAAATGAGGTCGAAAACAACAAACAACAATTCTGGAAAATCCTCATATATCATTTAGCAATTCAATGCAAACACAAATCTAAGCATTTTAAATGTTGATATTATAATGCGGATGACATATGCAAGTTATATGCAATTTTATAAAAATGTTGACATGAACAAGTTATGAAGCATTTGATCACCATGGCGGAACCAAAGGGGTGCCACGACAACGAATCCGAAAATGATGCCACGGCAACATATCAGTTTCCACACGGAGATACCGGCGCAAAAGGAAGTGTGGATGTGCAGAAAATGCAAAAGATGGTGAGGTGATCCCGGTAACCGGGTGTCCCACATGTTGGTGGCATGGAAACAAGGAGGGACGTGCAGACATCTCAAATACGGTGCAAATACGAGCATCTCATACAACACATGCATTCATTCTCGAAAGGCCATCTCGGCATTATATCTTTGAAGCATGCATTTTTGGGGCGGAACGAGTTTAATGCGGTGTAGATGTTCACGGGTCGTCGCAGAAGTAGTGGTGCACGTTTCGTAGTGAAAGTAGTCATTCTTTTGAAGACGTTCGAGTCATCGGTAGAGGAACTTGGCGGTTCATGTAGTCAAACTTGGCGCATCTAAAGGGTACTTGGTGAATCCCGTAGTCGTGCACGGTCGTAGGGGAACTTGGCGTTTTGGTCGGTAAAAGTTTGGCGTCCGCGCAGTCTTGCGGTTTGGGTACTTGGCGAACCCAGATGCCTTGGTAGTGGTACTTAGCGAACTCCACGGGACGGTCTTGGCGTGCAACGAGCAACGATGCGATCTACAGGTGTAGCGGCGACAGGGATCTAGCGAGGACGAGGCCGAGACGTGGATCTGGGCGGCGGAAGCCCATCTCCGACGATGGTGGCCGCGCCGGAGCGTGAACGAATGCAGGGAGAGGTAGAGAAGCTCGCGTCCATGGTGGCAGGGGACTTGGCACGGCGACGGCGAATTTGCCGGCGTCTGGGGCGAGGCCAGAGACGCGAGGACGAGGCGGGGCGGCAGCGCGAATCCAAGGCGACGGGGAGGCTCGGTCCGACGAGAAGGAACGAGGCGGCGGCCGTCGGACTTGCTGCCGACCTGCAGTGGCGACGGGGAGGCTCTGGTTAGCGGCGGGGCAACGCCATGGCGGCTGGAGGTGATGGTGCTCGCGGGGCAAGGCGGCGGGGTCGGCCGACGAGGCCGCGGCCTTGGCGCAGAGGAACGACGACGCAGAAGAGGGGAGGCTGCAGGGGACGGGACGAGGGCGCGGTTCCTGATGGACGGGGGCGCGACGGCGTTGAGGAGGCTGATGGGGCTCCGGCCTAGTCCGCTTCCCCGGTGAGGGCGGAGCGCTGGGTCGGGTGCGATGCGGGTGTGGGTGGAGGCCAAGGCTGTGGCGGCGGTGTGGGAGGACGAGGGGGAGAGGGAGATCGATGGGTGTGAGGTGGGGGTCGGGCTAGGTTTAGATAGGCAGGGCCACATGGGCCTTGGGAGAAGATGGGCCAGGAGGTGCGGTGCTGGTGGGCTGAGGGGAGCTGGGCGGCCTGGCTGACCAAAAGAGAGAGAGAAGAAGGTGTTTTCTTTTCCATATTTCAGAAAAGAAGCGTGTCGGAAGGGTCTGGGTGGATCAGTTGCTGCTGTATGCTGGGATGAAACAGGTGCTTATTTAGGGAGCTCGGCTCTCGTGATAGCAGGGGTAGACGACCCGGAAATTCTGGAAACGATTGCTTGTCGGGAAGGCCTCGCTCTGGCTCAAGATCTTAACATCTCCAACCTAGTTGTTGCGTCAGACTCCAAAGGTGTAGTGGAAGCGATTAACAGCAAAAGTCGTGGAAATAGTAGTGCCATTATTTTTGAGATTCACAGTAGAGTTTCTTTTTTAAATTATGTTTTTGTCTTTGAAGGTCGTGCCGTTAATGTAGAGACACATAGATTAGCCAAGCATGCTTTTTCGTCAGGTCCGGGGAGTTATATTTGGCTGGTCCAACCCCATGACCACAGATGTATTCCACTTAATGTGGCTTTTCATGAATAAAGCTTGGTTACTCCCTCAAAAAAAAGTGGAAAAGAAAACAGGAGCCAGGGGATTTAATTGGAGGACCAAATCAATCTAAATTGATAGAAATGGCATGTGACTACTTTGACAAAATATCAAAGCTCCACAACTAGGTTGGAGTAAAAGGAGGAAGATCAAAGATTTCAATATATTAGAGGCGAAAGGAGCTTCAAATGCAAGTGCGTTTTTGTTGGATCGAAAAATGGACTATTTGATAATAGTTCCCTAATATTGGGAGGATATGTTATAAAGCGAAATCACCATTGTGAATATCCCTCGATTTAAATGGACCGAAGATCCATACAATTTTTATTTAGATGGGTTTTCAAAACAAAATGGCATGATGACAAGATGCAATGCAAATGATGCTAAGAAGAATGCAGCAAACAAATACATCGCACGACGAAACTTGGAATAGCTGGAAGTCTTCTGGAGTGTCGGTCTCGGGGCGTCACAACTTCGATCAATTCCGGATCCACTTCACGTTATAGGTCCTTGAAGCAACGACGAAGTTGCGACACGTGGAAGACGTCATGGATGTGCGAGAACTGGGGTGGCAATTCCAATTGATAAGCCATTAGTCCACGACAGGCGAGGATGCGGAAGGGTCCAATGTAGCACAGAGCTAGCTTGCCCTTGTCTCTGAGCCGATGAGTGCCTCTTATCGGTGTTCTGGAAATCAGGGTACCCAGACTTGCCTACCTTTGGCCTACGGCGTGGCTCCATCAACGGCCTGGTATGACCCATCTTTAGCATCGAAAAGGTAAGACCCTCGCAAGGGGCCAAGCCTCACGAGGCGGACGACACCAAGACCTCCAGAGGGAGTGGCCTCCCCAGGCGGCCTCCCGAAGAGCGGAGATTCCTATGCAAGCGCTCACCTCATGAGGTGGGGTGACGCAAGGCATGACGACCAAGGCCAAGCGGGAGCCAGCGGGCACAGAGCGGCAGGTTTCCTCTTTGGTGCTAAGGAGGCAAGCGCAGGCGCGGGGTCCTGAGGAATCAACCAAAGCTTTCCATTCCCGTGCAACAAGACCAAGGCCGCCAGGAAGGCAGGATGGATGTCATCGCCAAGCCCACCACGGTGTCACGACCAGGAGCTTTGCAGGCGAAGACCACCTTTCGACAGAATAAGATGTACTACTTGTACCCTTTCAAAATCGGCCACTATGGAATCCCTTCCCGCCTTCGTTTTGGAGGAAGAGGACTGAGGCCACTATAAATATAGCCTAGCCACCTCCGTAGAAAGGAGAGACCTCCGAGCCAACACCAACACAAGAACGAACCTCCTGAGGTAGTTCTTCCTCTGTACCAGTTCATCCTCATCCCGTCGCGAGGCCAATCCACCACAAAGCAGGAGTAGGGTCTTACACCGCAAGGTGGCCCAAACCTGGGTAAACTGCAGCATCCATTTCCTTTCCTGTTCATCGAGCTAGGCCGTGAGAGCGACGCGTTGGCTGGCTGGAGAGGTTGAGTTCTTCGCACACGCCCCTGAGTTTGAACCTTTCTTGGGTCTGCGGAGCCTTGAATCCGACATTTGGCGCGCCAGGTAGGGGCGTATCGAAGCCTCTCTTCCGTCAGTTATTTCGCCACTGCTCCGTTGTTCTCATGGCAGACGCTCGTCGAGTTCATGTTGAGCGTCGGGCAGCCCTAGCCGCCCGTGTTGCTTAGACAGCCTACGGGCAACGGCGCTCCCAGCCACTCCCCGTCAGTTGCGGCTAACGCCGCCATCGGCCCTTTGGTCCGCGAGCAGCAGGACTCGACGCTGCCGCCTTCCGTGTGACATGATGGTCGCACCACCACTCTGTCGTCGGGCCTGAACACTGCTTCGTCTTCCCAAGCTTGTCGCGACCGGCAAACACGCAGGCTACGCTGCTGATGGTGCGCGAGCTTCTGCGCTATCGTCCGGCCGATGACCACTACGAGGACTTGCTGGATCGCATTGCCGAGCTTGTCAACGCCGCTGGAGAGGCTCCTGCACCGTCTTGCTCGCTGCCTCCCCCGCCGCCTCAGTCGGGTGACATGGCCCACGGTGCGCCTCCCCCTCCTCTCCGGTGCGACGTCGTCCCAGAGCCAAGGCATGAGGCACCCCAGCGCGACCCGCCGCGGAGGGCACCGACGCGCGATGAAGAAAGCTCCCAGGTGTTGCAGCGGCCCCAATGAGAGGTGAGGGAGTCTTGGACAAAGGGGTCCTCGGGTGTCCGGTCTATTCCATATGGGCCAGACTGATGGGCTGTTGAGATAAAGGAAGAAGGCCACCTCCCGTGTCCGGTTGGGACTCCTGTATGCGTGAACAGCAAGATTAAGTGTCCGGATATACTGTCTCCTTTGTCTGTAAACTGACTTTGTACAACCCCAGGCCCCTCCACTGTCTATATAAACCGGAGGGCTTAGACCGGAGATAGGATCATAACATTCATAGGCTAGAAAATCTAGGGTTTAGCCATTACAATCTTGAGGTAGATCAACTCTTGTAACCCCTATACTCATCGAATACAATCAAGCAGGATGTAGGGTTTTACCTCCTTTAAGAGGGCCCGAACCTGGGTAAACATTGTGTCCCTTTGTCCATTGTTACCATTGATCCTCATACATACAGCTTGGGACCCCTTATCGAGATCTAGCGGTTTTGACATCGACATTGGTTCTTTCATTGACAGCTCCGCTGTGTTGTCAACAGAAAGATCGATGGCGCGCCTCTTCATCAACAATGATACTATGTCTAGGGAGACTTTTCTCCCCAGACAGATCTTTGTGTTCGGCGGCTTCATGCTACGTGCTGACTCGACCGGCCGCTTCGAGCAGGTCGACAGCTATGTCCCTAGTCACCAGATTAAGTTTGGGAACTTGAACTACGTCGCTGATATACGAGGGGGTCTAATCTTTGAGGGATTCATGGCCCCAACTGCTGATCCCCACTCTCATAAATAGGGCCCTTCAGATCTGCTGTCAGATCCCGTTCAGGGGCCAATGCTCACACCAGCCTTGGCCTTAGATCCGTGGTTGATCACGTTTTTCGATGACAGGAGGATTTACCTGGCCGGACTCTCTTCCATCGTGGAACCCTCAGCCAGAGACCCAGACGCGACCATGCCACTAGAGTCAAACGGAACTCTCCCAGTCACCGGAGAGCCGGACTCGCCTCTGGAGGATAATTCCGAACTATTGAGGTCTGCACCCTCTGGACCCCATCATGTGTCCGGCCTCGTAGATCCGCAGATCCCCATCCAGCTTTCGCTTTTAGACGAAGCGCTGGGCTTAATGCAATCTCTTGCCATTACGGAAGCCTCGCCTCCGAACTACACCCAGCACGGGCTGGGGGCTAAGGTCGGGGAATTTTTTACCCCACCCACCACCCACTTAATAGCCACTTTCGAGGATTTAACCGACATGTTAGACTACGCCTCTGAAGACATTGACGGCATGGACGGTGATGTTGACGCCATCAAAGCCAAAACCCGCCTATTACAGGACATTGGACGGGCACTTCTACCTACGATGTATACATGGTGGACACTCCTGAGTAAAAGGACGACGATGGCATTCAATATCCAGGCAAGGACAAGCCCATCAACGAACCACCAAAGCGTCGGTGTCAGCGGCGCCGCCCACGATCGCGTCGGGCAAAGGATAGCACTACCAGCACCGAAGATAATGATACCCCGGACAACACCGAAGACCACCCCGTTGAGCCCACGTCTGAACAAGACGAGAGGGAGGAGCGTCAGTACATCCCTAAGCACACTAATCAAGAGGATTCGGAGGATAGCAATTACTTACCTATCTCCAAAGAGGATGTGAGCCTCGGTGATGAAGATTTCATCGTCCCAGAGGAACCCCTCGAACAAGAATGCTTCGAGCGACAACTCATCACCACTGCGCGGAGCCTGAAAAATAAACAGCAACAACTTCAAGCTGAACAGGACACGCTCAATGATAGGTGGACCAAGGTCCTAGCCGCCGAAGAGTACGGCCTTGAGCGACCAGTAAAGAGCAGCCCAAGCGCAGGCTGCAGCCACAGTTGAACGATGAAGCCCTCGAGCCAATTCCGTCGAAGTACCACTATGCTAATTAACCAGACCGACCACCACATGGATGGGACAAACCGGCCCATCACGCCAAACACTAGCCTGCACCACCTCGCCGTAGAGGCAGGGAGACAGCGGCGCCGGACTGCACTTATGACCTACGTCAGGACCTGGCCAATAAAGCCGGTCAGACCAGATCGATCTATGGATCAAGAGGATGAGCCCCGGCACGAGATGGCAGCCACCAAACCTGGTGCGATCAACATCATCATGTTCGAGGTAAGCACCGAACACAGATGTCATCTGAACTACGTCGCGATGTAGCCAGAAATAGAGGTGTCGCACACCCTATGTGCTTTACTGATGAAGTAATGCAACATCAATTTTCGGAAGGGTTTAAACCCGTAAACATCGAACAATAAGATGGAACAACAGACCCTGCCATCTGGATTGAGGATTTTCTTCTCCAGATTCACATGGCTCGCGGAGATGACCTCCACACCATCAAATATCTCCCCTTAAAGTTGAAGGGACCAGCATGGCACTGGCTGAATAGCCCCCAGAGAGCTCCATAGTGATCTAGGAAGATTTAGAAGATGCTTTCCTGGACAACTTTCATGGCACCTATGTCTGGCCTCTAGATGCCGACGACCTAAGTCACATAATCCAGCAACCCGGAGAGTCAGCCCACAAGCTTTGGAATCGGTTCCTCATTAAAAAGAACCAAATCATGGATTTTTCAGACGCCGAAGCCTTAGTGTCCTTTAAACACAGTGTCCATGATGAATGGCTTGCCTGACACCTCGGGCAGGAAAAGCCGAAAACCATGGCAGCCATGACAACACTAATGACCCACTTCTGCGCGGGCGGAGATAGCTGGCTAGCTTGTAGAAGCAATAGTTCCAGCGATCCTGGCACCTCTAAGGCCAGGGACGGCAATGGACGACCACCCCGCAACAAGAACAAACGCCGAAACAACAACAACGACACTGAAGACACGACAATCAATGTCGGATTCAGTGGTTCCAAATCCGGTTAGCGGAAGAAACCTTTCAAAGGCAACAGGGACGGTCCATCCAACTTGGACAAAATCCTCAAGAGGCCCTGTCAGATTCATGGTACCCCCGACAAGCCTGCTAACCACACCAATAAAAATTGTTGGGTTTTTAAACAGGTCGGTAAGTTAAATACCGAACACAAGGGGAAGGGACCTCCAAGCAAGGACGACGACGAGCCCCGTCAGCCAAACACCGGGGGTCAGAAGCAGTTTCTGCCCAAAGTGAAAACAGTGAACATGATCTATGTTACTCACATACCCAAAAGGGAGCGCAAGCGCGCACTAAGGGATGTTTACACCATAGAGCCTGTCACCCCAAAGTTCAATCCATGGTCAGCCTGTCCGATCACTTTTGATCACAGGGATCACCCAACCAGTATCCGTCATGGTGGTCCGGCCGCCCTGGTACTCGATCCTATCATCAACGGATATCATCTCACTAAAGTCCTTATGGACGGCGGCAGCAGTCTCAAAATGGGCATCGACCCATCCAGAATCAAGCCAAGCAACACTACCTTTAAAGGAGTGATACCCGGCGTGGAGGCCCATTGTACGGGCTCATTAACACTAGAAGTGGTATTCAGCTCTCCGGACAACTTCCTTAGTGAAGAACTGATCTTTGATATTGCCCCTTTCTGCAGTGGCTATAACACACTACTCGGACGAACCGCTTTCGCCCATTTTAATGTGGTCCCGCACTATGCTTACCTAAAGCTTAAAATGCCCGGACCGCGGGGCGTCATTACAGTCAATGGAAATATGGAGCACTCCCTCCGAACCAAAGAGCACACCGTGGCCCTAGCAGCCGACGTATATGGAGGCCCCATCAAGCCAAACAATTCATCAGCCATCAAGACCAATGACATTGTTAAACAAGTCCGGTCCGCACCTCATAGAGAGAGCTCGGTGGACCCGGACCTTGCATAGCAATTCTTCCTTCGTCGACTGCCCTATAAGGCCGTGGTATATGTACCGCGTGTACATAATTATGCACTTAAAATACCTTGGGCAATGCTGGGGCACACTGTAGGAAAGGTCCATAGTACGGCTTGACCCTATTTGGACCTCACATACCTTTTATTTCCTATCTCTTTCATGCAGGTTCTTTCGAAAACCTCAAAACCGATGGTGGCACGAGGGCTCCCTCCTGTGCCCCTCTGTCTCTTCTTTACAGATAACCATCTAATCTTCCTCTCAAAGGATCAACTATTAAGGAGAAATGGCGCAAACGTGCGGCACAGTACCGTAGGGATCTTCAAACCACTACTTTTAAGCCCTGTGTAAACCTTTCCCTTATGTAAATTTTTTGGCATGTAAGATGAACTCATTATTCATGGCATTATATGTCTAAGCATGTCTCTAAAAGGATATAAAGGAAGCAAATGATCACCACCTCTTGTTCGGTACTTAATGTTTTCCCTCCTTACTTCTGATTGACGTGCGTGCTTTAGCCCGGTCTTTGCTCCGGGGGCTATATTCGGCCTTGCACATCCTAAAGTCTGAACACCTATAGGGAACTCTTCGGCGTCCCGGATATAGCACTATATGCATCAGTTACGAATCATGTCTTTGGTCTATAGTTGGGTTGCCCGGCTCCTGTGGTTACCACCTTATGTTCCGCTAGTTCGGCTAAGGTAGTAAAGGGAGAACTACTGATATTATATTTCCGGCTCGTCCAGTCAAGTACCTCAGTAGAGAAAGCCAAAAACTGCGAGCTGGTCAGCGATCCGGTGACTTAGTGTTAAACTACATATCGCTAGATATTCTTGCCGTGTCACACGAGGGGCTGGCACTCGACCAGCCCCGTTGCGAAGGCACCGTAATCCAGATGGTCGCTCAATGCAACTGGGGTTAATACTTAAACCCGCCAATGGACTCCTATGGCTAAGTTAAGGTAATAAAGCCGCATAGCCTGATTGCCTAGTTCACCTCGTGGATGCCTCCTCTACGGACCAAGATGTTGGATAAAGTGCGGCCATGCATTTACGAACACCCCTATAACTTTTAGAAGGGGGCAGAAGCCGACGACTGGCAGCCTTCAGAAACATAAATAATAAACGGCTGCACAGGAGGATAAAATTAACACAAAAGAGCACAATCATAGCGCAGATTCATATCAGAGTTTCTGCCACCCGAATATATTTAATCAAACAGAATGCCCTTCGAACATAGGCCCTCTACTATTCAGGCCCCTTCTAGGACCTCTGCAAAGTACCTCTCCGGCTTCCGATGATCTTTACCCTCAGGTGGCCCTGCGGTCGCCACTTTGGTGGCCTTCATCTTCGCCCATTGCATCTTCACGTGGGCGAAGGCCATCCGGTCACCTTCCATGCAAGCCGTCCGCTTTATGGCATCAATCCAAGGACACGTGTTGACAAGCCGCTTCACGAGGCCGAAGTAGTTGCTAGGCATGGGCTCGGCTGGCCAGAGCTGAACTATCAGATCCTTCATGGCCAAGCTGGCCACCCTGTGCAGCACGGTTAGCTGCTTCAGCTGGTCACTGAGGGGCATCGGAAGTTCTGTCGCAAGATACTGCGACCAAAACAGCATTTCGGTGGAGCTCCCCTCCTCGGCTCAGAAGAACTACGCGGTGTCAGCAACACTCCTCGGAAGATCCGCAAATGCGCCTAGAGAACTCCAAACTCGGGTCAGCAAGATATATCTCCTACTTCCAAATTTACTCTGCAGAAGAAAGGCCTTACCAGTCGCTATCAGCCTCGCCTGTCCGATCTCCTGGCGAGCGCTCTGGGACTCAACCCAGGCCTCTTTGATATCCTAGAGAGCCTTGGCGAGTTTGGATGCTTAGTCCAAAGTCTTCTACTCCAAGGACTCGCTCTTGGTAATGGCGTCCTGAGCTCTTGCTCAAGTTTGGCCACCCAAGCTTCATGTTGGCGACGGGCGGTCTGCTCTGCCTCCAGCTCCTTAGCCACCTTTTCAGCGGCTACTTTATTCGCCTTCGCCTCCTTCTGGGCTTGGGCAAGTGCGCTCTTGAGGGACTCGATCTCTGCCACACCAACTGTGATCATAATCACACAATTAAATAAGTTAAAAGACTCAATACAAATATCACTTCTCATATATAAGTTCTGCATACCTTGCATTTCATCAAACCTCTTGGTGACGCAGTCGAGCTCCTCATCGGCCAATTGAAGCTTCCTATTGAGCTTGAAAACCTTTGCGGCATGGGTGGTAGCCGCCAACATTGAAGCCTGTCACACGCATTAGCACAGTATATTAGTCACTTTGCCTGGGGATCCTTTGTCCGGATTGTTCTAATCTGGACAGAGTCTCAAGGGCTACTGTCTATACATAGGTTCATCCTTTCATATGAAAAACCTCTTAGAGGACTACATTGCATACCTCAAAGCCCGTCAGTAGGCTGTTGAAGGCTTCATTCAGTCCGCTTTTTCACAGACTGAACCTTTTCTATAACTGCACCCACCAGGGTGCGATGCTCCTCCACGATGGAAGCGCATTGCAGTGCATACTCCAGAGCAGGAGTAGCCTCCGGATTAACGAGGGCTGTTGTGGGAACTGTTGCTTGATATGTCTCCAACGTATCTATAATTTCTGATTGTTCCATGCTATTATATTACCCGTTTTGGATGTTTATGGGCTTTACTCTACACTTTATCATTTTTGGGACTAACCTACTAACCAGAGGCCCAACCCGAATTGCTGTTTTTTTGCCTATTTCAGTGTTTCGAAGAAAAGGAATATCAAACGGAGTCCAAACGGAATGAAACCTTCGGGAGTGATCTTTTTGGAACAAACGCAATCCACGAGACTTGGAGTGGACGTCAAGAAGTAAACGAGGCGGCCACGAGGGTGCCCGACGCGCCCTAGGGGGGCAGGTGCGCCCCCAACCCTCGTGGGCCCCTCGTGGCTCCCCTGACCTACCTCCTTCGCCTATATATATCTACGTACCCCGAAAACATCCAGGAGCACCACGAAAAACTATTTCCACGGCCGCAACCTTCTATATCCGTGAGATCCATCTTGGAGCCTTCGTCGGCGCTCCACCGGAGGGGGAATCGACCACGGAGGGCCTCTACATCATCTCCAAGGCCTCTCCGGTGAGTTGTGAGTAGTTTACCACAAACCTTCGGGTCCATAGTTATTAGCTAGATGGCTTCTTCTCTCTCTTTGAATCTCAATACAAAGTTCTCCTCAATCTTCTTGGAGATCTATTCAATGTAACTCTTTTTTGCAGTGTGTTCATCAAGATCCGATGAATTGTGGGTTTATGATCAAGTTTATCTATGAGAAATAATTGAATCTTCTCTGTATTCATTTACGTGTGATTGGTTATCTTTGCAGGTCTCTTCGAATTATCAGTTTGGTTTGGCCTACTAGACTGATCTTTCTTGCAATGGGAGAAGTGCTTAGCTTTGGGTTCAATCTTGCGGTGTCCTTTCCCAGTGACAGCAGGGGCAGCAAGGCACGTATTGTATTGTTGCCATCGAGGATAAAAAGATGGGGTTTATGTCATATTGCATGAGTTTATCCCTCTACATCATGTCATGTTTCTTAATGCGTTACTATGTTCTTCATGAACTTAATACTCTAGATGCAAGCAGGAGTCGGTCGATGTGTGGAGTAATAGTAGTAGATGCAGAATCGTATCGATCTACTTGTTGCAGATGTGATGCCTATATACATGATCATGCCTAGATACTCTCATAACTATGCACTTTTCTATCAATTGCTCGACAGTAATTTGTTCACCCACTGTAATACTTATGCTATCTTGAGAGAAGCCACTAGTGAAACCTATGGCCCCCGGGTCTATCTTTTATCATATAAGTTTCCAATCTACTTTTATTTGCATCTTTACTTTCCAATCTATATCATAAAAATACCAAAAATATTTATCTTATCTTATTATCTCTATCAGATCTCACTTTCGCAAGTTACTATGAAGGGATTGACAACCCCTTTATCACGTTGAGGTTCTTGTTTGTTTGTGTAGGTGCGTGGGACTTTTGAGGAGCCTCCTACTGGATTGATACCTTGGTTCTCAAAAACTGAGGGAAATACTTACGCTACTTTGCTGCATCACCCTTTCCTCTTCAAGGGAAAACCAACGTAGTGCTCAAGAGGTAGCAAGAAGGATTTCTGGCGCCGTTGCCAGGGAGGTCTTCGCTCAAGTCAAGACATACCAAGTACCCATCACAAACTCATCTCCCTCGCATTACATTATTTGCCATTTGCCTCTCGTTTTGCTCTCCCCCACTTCACCCTTGCCGTTTTATTCACCCTTTCTTTCCCGTTCACCTCTCTTTTTCGCTTGCCTCTTGTGTTCTTGTGTGTTGGATTGCTTGTCATGATGGCTCAAGATAATACCAAATTATGTGACTTCTCCAATACCAATAATAATGATTTCCTTCGCACTCCGGTTTCTCCTGTTAATGATGATGAATCTTGTGAAATCAATGCTGGTTTGTTGAATCTTGTTAGGAAAGATCAATTCTCCGGCCTTCCTAGTGAAGATGCCGCTACTCATCTAAACAACTTTGTTGATTTGTGTGATATGCAAAAGAAGAAAGAATGGATAATGATATTGTTAAATTGAAGTTATTTCCGTTTTTGCTTAGAGATCGTGCTAAAACTTGGTTTTCGTCTTTGCCTAAAAATAGTATTGATTCATGGAATAAGTGCAAAGATGCTTTTATCTCTAAGTATTTTCCTCACGCTAAGATCATCTCTCTTAGAAACGATATTATAAATTTTAAACAACTTGATCATGAGCATGTTGCCCAATCTTGGGAAAGAATGAAACTAATGATTCGCAATTGCCCTACACGTGGTTTGAATTTATGGATGATTATACAAAAAAATTATGTCGGATTGAATTTTGTTCTAGAAATCTTTTAGATTCGGCCGCGGGAGGCACTTTTATGAAAATCACTTTAGGAGAAGTTACTAAACTCCTTGATAACATTATGGTTAATTATTCTCAATGGCACACCGAAAGATCTACTAGTAAAAAAGTTCATGCTTAGAAGAAATTAATGTTTTGAGTGGAAAGATGGATGAACTTATGAAATTGTTTGCTACTAAGAGTGCTCCTATTTATTCTAAGGATATGCCTTTGTCTACTTTGATTGAGGTCAAAACTTTACATATCATTGAACCCACTATTATGGATTTCAAGGAATTTAATTATGATAATTGTTCTTTAATAGATTGTATTTCCTTGTTGCAATCCATGTTGAATTCTCCTCATGCTTATAGTGAAAATAAAGCTTTTACCAAACATATAGTTGATGCTTTGATGCAATCTTATGAGGAAAAACTTGAATTGGAAGTTTCTATACCTAGAAAACTTAATGATGAGTGGGAACCTACCATAAATAATTAAAATTAAAGATCATGAATGCTATGCTATGTGTGATTTGGGTGCTAGTGTTTCCACGATTCCGAAAACTTTTTGTGATGTGCTAGGTTTCCATGAATTTGATGATTGCTCTTTAAACTTGCACCTTGCGGATTCCACCATTAAGAAACCTATGGGAAGGATCAATGATGTTCTTATTGTTGCAAATAGGAATTATGTGCCCGTAGATTTTATCGTTCTTGATATAGATTGCAATCTTTCATGTCCTATTATTCTTGTTAGACCTTTCCTTAGAACGATTGGTGCATTTATTGATATGAAGGAAGGGAATATTAGATTCCAATTTCCATTAAGGAAAGGCATGGAACACTTCCCTAGAAAGAAATTCAAATTACCTTATGAATCTATTATGCGAGCTACTTATGATTTGAATACCAAAGATGGCAATACATAGATCTATCTTCGCTTTTATGCCTAGCTAGGGGCGTTAAACGATAGCGCTTCTTGGGAGGCAACCCAATTTTATTTTTGTTTCTTGCTTCTTTCTTCTGTTTAGTAATAAATATTTCATCTAGCTTCTGTTTAGATGTGGTTTTATGTTTTAATTAGTGTTTGTGCCAAGTAGAACCTATACGATAACCTACGGTGATAGTTAATTTGATTCTGCTAAAAACAGAAACTTTTGCACGCACGAGAATAATTTTAATAAATCACGGAAACGTGATTTTGCGTTGATTCTTTTTTCTGTAGATCAATACACAAATTTCCCAGGACTTCATATTTTAGTAGGAGTTTTGGAGTTCCAGAAGTATTCGAAAGTTACATATTCCTACAGACTGTTCTGTTTTTGACAGATTCTGTTTTTCGTGTGTTGTTTGCTTATTTTGATGCATCTATGGCTAGTATTGGGGTGCATGAACCATAGAGAAGTTGGAATACAGTATGTTTAACACAAATATAAATAAAGAATGAGTTCATTACAGTACCTTATGTGGTGGTTTTTCTTTCTTGCACTAACGGAGCTTATGAGATTTCCTGTTGAGTTTTGTGTTGTGAAGTTTTCAAGTTTTGGGTAAAGATTTGATGGACTATGGAATAAGGAGTGGCAAGAGCCTAAGCTTGAGGATGCCCATGGCACCCCAAGATATTCAAGGATAACCAAAAGCCTAAGCTTAGTTATGCCCTGGAAGGCATCCCTCTTTCGTCTTCGTCTATCGGTAACTTTACTTGGAGCTATATTTTTATTCGCCACATGATATGTGTTTTGCTTGGAGCGTCTTGTATGATATGAGTCTTTGCTTCTTAGTTTACCACAATCATCCTTGTTGTACACATCTTTTGAGAGAGACACACATGATTTGGAATTTATTAGAATACTCTATGTACTTCACTTATATCTTTTGAGCTAGATAATTTTGCTCTATGTGCTTCACTTATACTTTTTAGAGCACGACGGTGGCTTGATTTTGTAGAAATTGATGATCTCTCATGCTTCGCTTATATTATTTTGAGAGTCTTTTAGAACATCATGGTATTTGCTATGGTTATAAATTTGGTCCTAGAATGATGAGCATCCAAGTTGTGTATAATAAAAACTATCATAGAAAGAGCATTAAAAACTATGATCAATTTGATGCTTGATAATTGTTTTGAGATATAAAGGTGGTAATGTTAGAGTTATGCTAGTTGGGTAATTATGAAATTGAGAAATACTTGTGTTGAAGCTGGCAAGTCCCATAGCATGCACGTATGGTAAAAGTTGTGTGACAAATTTGTTGTATGGGGTTCTCTTTTAATTGTCTTCCTTATGTGTGGAGGTCGGGATCGTGCGATGTATAACTCCTACCAACCCTTCCCCTAGGAGCATGTGTAGTATTACTTTGCTTCGAGGGCAAGTAGACTTTTGCAATAAGTATATGAGTTCTTTATGACTAATGTGAGCACATGGATTATACGCACTCTCACCCTTCCACCATTGCTAGCCTTTATTATACCGCGCAATTTTCGCCGGTATCATGCACCCATTATTTACCTTCCTCAAAACAGCCACCATACCTACCTATTATGTCATTTCCATAGCCATTCTGAGATATATTGCCATGCAACTTTCCACCGTTTCGTTTATTATGACACGCCCCATCATTGTCATATTGCTCTTTGCATGATCATGTAGTTGACATCGTATTTGTGGCAAGGCCACCTTCATAATTTTTCATAAATGTCACTCTTGATTCATTGCATATCCCGGTACACCGCCGGAGGCATTCACATAGTCATATTTTGTTCTAAGTATTGAGTTGTAATTCTTGAGTTGTAAATCAATAAAAGTGTGATGATCTTCATTATTAGAGCACTATCCCAAGTGAGGAAAGGATGATGAAGACTATGATTCCCCCACAAGTTGGGATGATACTTCGGACTTTATAAAAATAAAAGAGGCCAAAGAAGCCCATAAAAAAAGAGGCCAAAGAAGCCCACCAAATAAAAAAAGGAAAAAAAGAAAAAAAGAAATGAGAGAAAAGAGAGAAGGGACAATGATACTATCTTTTTTTCCACACCTGTGCTTCAAAGTAGCACCATGATCTTCATGATAGAGAGTCTTCCATGTTGTCACTTTCTTATACTAGTGGGAATTTTTCATTATAGAACTTTGCTTGTATATTCCAATGATTGGCTTCCTCAAAATGCCCTAGGTCTTCGTGAGCAAGCAAGTTGGATGCACACCCACTTACTTTCTTTTGTTGAGCTTTCATACATTTATAGCTCTAGTGCATCCATTGCATGGCAATCCCTACTCACTCACATTGATATCTATTAATGGGCATCTCCATAGCCGTTGATATGCCTAGTTGATGTGAGACTATCTTCTCCCTTTTTGTCTTCACAACCACCACCCTATTACACATATAGTGCTATGTCCATGGATTGCGCTCATGTATTGCGTAAGAGTTGAAAAAGCTGAAGCATATTAAAAAGTATGAACCAATTGCTTGGCTGAAACTGGGGTTGTGCATGATGGGAGTATTTTGTGTAATGAAAATGACGCATGGCCTAACTATATGATTTTGTAGGGATGAGCTTTCTTTGGCTATGCTATTTTGATAAGACATGATTACTTGTTAGTATGCTTGAAGTATTATTATTTTTATGTTTTATAAGCTTTTATCTTGAATCACTTGGATCTGAACAATCATGCCACAATAAAGAAAATTACATTGAGAATTATGCTAGGTAGCATTCCACATCAAAAATTCTGTTTTTATCATTTACCTACTCGAGGACGACCAGGAATTAAGCTTGGGGATGCTTGATACATCTCCAACGTATCTATGATTTTTGATTATTCCATGCTATTATATTACCCGTTTTGGATGTTTATGGGCTTTACTCTACACTTTTATATCATTTTTGGGACTAACCTACTAACCGAAGGCCCAGCTCGAATTGTTGTTTTTTTGCCTATTTGAGTGTTTTGAAGGAAAGGAATATCAAACGGAGTCCAAACGGAATGAAACCTTCGGGAGCGATCCTTTTGGAACAAACACAATCCAGGAGACTTGGAGTGGACGTCAAGAAGTAAAGGAGGCGGCCACGAGGGTTCCCGGCGCGCCCTAGGGGGGCAGGCGCGCCCCCCACCCTCATGGGCCCCTCGTGGCTCCCCTGACCTACCTCCTTTGCCTACATATATCTACGTACCCCAAAAACATCCAGGAGCACCACGAAAAACTATTTCCACCGCCGCAACCTTATGTATCCGTGAGATCCCATCTTGGAGCCTTCGTCGGTGCTCCACCGGAGGGGGAATCGACCACGGAGGGCCTCTACATCATCTCCAAGGCCTCTCCAATGAGTTGTGAGTAGTTTACCACAGACCTTCGAATCCATAGTTATTAGCTAGATGGCTTCTTCTCTCTCTTTGTATCTCAATACAAAGTTCTCCTCGATCTTCTTGGAGATCTATTCAATGTAACTCTTTTTGTGATGTGTTTGTCAAGATCCGATGAATTTTGGGTTTATGATCAAGTTTATCTATGAGAAATAATTGAATCTTCTCTCAATTCTTTTATGTGTGATTGGTTATCTTTGCAAGTCTCTTCGAATTATCAGTTTGTTTTGGCCTACTAGACTAATCTTTCTTGCAGTGGGAGAAGTGCTTAGCTTTGGGTTCAATCTTGCGGTGTCCTTTCCCAATGACAGCAGGGGCAGCAAGGCAAGTATTGTATTGTTGCCATCGAGAATAAAAAGATGGGGTTTATGTCATATTGCATGAGTTTATCCCTCTACATCATGTCATCTTTCTTAATGCGTTACTCTGTTTTTCATGAACTTAATACTCTAGATGCAGGCAGGAGTCGGTCGATGTGTGGAGTAATAGTAGTAGATGCAGAATTGTTTCGATCTACTTGTTGCGGACGTGATGCCTATATACATGACCATGCCTAGATACTCTCATAACTATGCACTTTTCTCTCAATTGCTCGACAGTAATTTGTTCACCCACCGTAATACTTATGCTATCTTGAGAGAATCCACTAGTGAAACCTATGGCCATCGGGTCAATCTTTTATCATATAAGTTTCCAATCTACTTTTATTTGCATCTTTACTTTCCAATCTATATCATAAAAATACCAAAAATATTTATCTTATCTTATTATCTCTATCAGATCTCACTTTCGCAAGTTACCGTGAAGGGATTGACAACCCTTTTATCGCGTTGGTTGTGAGGTTCTTCTTTGTTTGTGCAGGCGCGTGGGACTTTTGAGGAGCCTCCTACTGGATTGATACATTGGTTCTCAAAAACTGAGGGAAATACTTACGCTACTTTGCTGCATCACCCTTTCCTCTTCAAGCGAAAACCAATGCAGTGCTCAAGAGGTAGCATTGCTCCTCCCCCTCTGTTGAAGGGGGCTGCACAACCATTTCCAGAGCCGTATTGGTCTCCAGAATGGTGTGCGGCAGGGGCCTGAACTGTTGGGGCTCCCCGTTGTTGGTAGTCATGGGGGTCGCCTCCCCCAGGTCTTCGGTGACCGAGGTGTTAACCTCAGGCACCTTCTTGACGCCCTCGTCCGCCCCATCGGCCAGGAGGAGTCCTTCAAAACGACACCTCGGGGTCCTCCATGGCAGTAGGCGAGGGGGCTCGCGACAACGCGTCAGTCTCCGCCTGCTCGGGCGGCAGGGAGTTCCCCGACGAAGATGAGGCATTCGGAATATCGCGATGAGGACTGAAAAGCAAATAATAATATGGCTTACATGACAAAGGTAGGCAAGCAAAAAATGAATATGACATTTCAGATACTTACAAATCGGCCAGGGGCTTCGCCCAGGGGGCCCTCTTGGGGGTGTGTTCGGACTCTGAGTACGAACTGTTGGTGGGAAACGGCACCTATGGGATCACAAGAATCCCTCCTACGGTTGCGGGGCGCGGGGTTGTGATAAAAGCAAGATTAGTAATTGGCACAAGGATCGTTTACCCAGGTTCGGGCCACGAGGATGCGTAAAACCCTAGTCCTGCTTGGTGGATGTATTGATTGTTCTTGTGCTCTCGAACTAGCTACGGGTGCTGCGTGGTTCGAAAGAGCCGAATCCTTTTCCCGTACGCCATGGGCCTCCTTTTATAGGCGAAAGGGGCTGCCACAGTGGCACACAGGAGGTGGAAAGCTTACAGTGCTGCGAGCTTATCGCTCGTTATTACAAGACAAGACGCATTTAATGCGTGGCTTAGGTGTCCCTTCACTTTATCGGGGACGGGGGTGAGGCTCGTCCCGTCCATCGCCGCTCTTCCTCGCCTCGATACGCGCCCTGGCCAGCGATACATGCGGTGCCATGTAGGCAGGCAAGCAGCTGAGGTGGCGCGATGGTGGAGCCTCCACGAAGATCTGCATGCCGCCACGCAGGCGTGTGCTGAGTTGGCCTGGAAGCCGTATGTTGCCACGCAGGTGCCTGCCCAACTGGTTGGGCTGGTAGCTGCATGTGAACGGCGGCGGGGATTTGGTTGGTGCGGGCCTGGCAGCGGCCCTGCGTCGCCTTTGGCAAGGGTCTTGTCGGGTGGCCCGGCAAGGGTCTTGCCGGGTGGCCCGGCAAGGGTCTTGCCATGGCGCACTGGCGTCCCCTGCAAGGATCTTGCTGGGGGTCTTGTGGGTTTCTTTTGGTGAGAACCTTGGTAAGGATTGTTGCCTCTCAATCCCCATCTGGTCTTGAGTATTCTTTGTTTTCACAAAGATCCGCATGCCACCATGGAGGCGCCTCCTGAGCCCTGGGCCAACGTGGGTGTTGGCATTGGAATGTTATAATAAATAGATAGTTTTGATTGATTGTTTGATTAATTGACTAAAAGTGAGTGAATTCGAAACTTTTTGAAAGTTAAATGACAGGGAATAAAAGGACTTTCCCAAACTTCCTTTTTCTTTTCTGATCTTCATGAATTCAAATTCTTTTCACCACAAAACCCTGGAGAGAAGATGACATGACTTCTTCCATTTATTTAAATGACAAGGGGTGTTCAAAATATTTCAATTTCATTTGGAAAATATTTCCAACCCAGGAACTTTATGCAACTCAATGATTTTCGATAAAATGACTTCTTCAAAACATATGAAATATGAGTTGGGAGTTTCAAAGAATTAAATTCAAAGTTCTTTTGAATTTATTTTCAATTTGGAGTTATTTGAGTTTTATTCAAATTATTTTCTCCAAAAATAAAATATATGGAAAATAGGGTAACATGATTCCCTACAATAGAAAATTGGAGATAAATAAATTTGATATCATTTTGGTATTTTTAAAATGATTTTTATTGGATTTTAGTAGGGCAGTAGCACTCTTTGAATTATTTGAAGTTTTCTAGATTTTATTTGATGCTACAAAAATGTTTATCTTGTAGGAAATCTTTTTCTGAAAATTTAGATATATTATATGCCTATATAATATATTTTTTATTTGGTTTTCTTTATTTTGTTCGTCTGGAAAATGTTTTTTTTTTAAAAATCTGACTGAGCCGGCCCAGCTCCCATGCCAGGCCGCGGCCCAGCCCACGTCGCCCGTCGCCCCCGTCCCCGAGCGGGACTCCGCTCGGGAGTTCGCCGCCGCCGTCCAAGTTCCGGCCGGGCACGCCTCCCCGTGGCCCCTTCTCCATGCCTCCCGAGGGCGCCTCCCTGCCTTTATAAGGCGAGCCCCGACCCCTGCCCCCTCTTTTCTCCTCTTCCTGAGCCACGCGCCGCAACCGACGCATCTCGAAGCCGCCGCCGCCGACGAACTCTGCCGCCCTGTGCAGCGCGCCATCGCCGCTGCTGCTGCCCCGCGCCGCGCCACCACCACCGTGCCGCTCCCCGCCGCCGAAGCCGCCACCTCGCTGCCGCGCCGGAGCCGCCGTCTCACCGCGCCGCCCTCGCCGGAGAACGCCGCCGCCACCGCCGTTGATTTTTCCCGCCGCCGGCCGAACCCGCGTGAACCGGTACAAAACCGTCCAGTCCGGTTTTTTTTTACGGTTTAGATTTACTTCCGTTTTCTTAAAAAAGGGGGTTTATTTTTTTTGTTTAGGTTATTTTGTGAGCGTTCATTAGTTAGGGTTTTGCAGTGAACAGATTCGTTAGTTAGCATTCAGCAGCGAACATCCGTTCTGTAGATTTTTTTTCTCCTTTTCTTTTAAAATTTCGGCCAGGGACCTATCTGTGATGATTTTATTTACAGATTAGCCCCTAATCTTCAAACCCTCACTACTTTTCACTCGTTTGTCCAAATCCAATGAAACCAACGCCCACGTCTTCGTTATGATCTCCTCTATCCAGTAAAACTACTCAACCATGTTTTTGAAAGTTTAAAATTTGAATTAGATCAGATTTGAATTTGAACTTCGTTTGATCATAACTTGAGTTTTATAACTCCGTTTGAGTTGATTCTTTTTGCAAATCGAAGCTCTTGAACCAAACTTTCTGATAAGGCCAAATTCACATAATTTTGGTACTGTTAGGAATTGTTTATTGTTGCAAGAGTTATTCATTTGGTTTTGATGTTTTCCGAATCGTACTCTTCGTTCTTTCCGATCTTTTGAGTGATTGCTTATGTGTGGTTCTATTGCTTGCTCACGATAGATTGACCGGAGTGTGACGAGTAGATCTATCAAGAGTTTTGAGTGCGAATCATCTTCATCAACATTGCAGGCAAGTTCACACTTTGATCATATCTCTTCTCATACCCAGTTTTATGCATTAGATCAATCCTCAAACATTGCATGATTAGGATCTAATTAAATTGTGGGTTATGGGAGGTAGATGAGGTAGTACCTATTACCTGTTTTATTATCAAACCTTTGGGAGTTACTTCTACGTTTGCTTATTATGCCATGCTATGCTAGTAGACGTGGATTGGGTGAGTGAATTTCCATGACAGATGTGAGATTGTTAATTAATGGTTTATTTAAGGTGGCAACTTAAACACACATCTGGGTGGATTGAGGCACCTGGTTACTCCAGGACTTGCCTGTCTAGGCACCTGGGTTTCCAGGACTTGCCTGTTTTTCTTCGGACCGCCACCCAGGCTCAAAGGGATCATGAGATTATTCAAACTAGAAACTTCCGTGTGCAGCCACATGCTATTATGGGCTCTAGCATAGTTGACTAAGTCGTGCGAACTCTTACAGGGTAGACTAGCAGATGTAGGGGATGTAGGTTGGTACGGTCTACCCTCTACATAAGGTGCAAGCGCTTCTGAAAGACTATGTATCGGTCATCCGTTTCTCAAACACCATGTAGTGCGAGAAACCAAACGGAGGAGATCGAGTCATGTGGGGAAAAGTGCGCAAACCTCTGCAGAGTGTACAAACTAATCATGATTAGCCATGTCCCCGGTTATGGACATCTTGAGTATCTAGTACTTGATTTTCCTGTGAATCTCATCATGTTACTATAATCAATATTGTTGGGTTTTAATGAGTACTTTTAATTGGGATTGAGAATGCTGTCAACCATTCTCAATGTTTAACAACCACCATGATAGTTAAATAAATTTATTCCTTTGTAGTAGGGAAAAATTGGCTTTTCGCAAAAACATTATAACCATAGAGCCTTTCCATCAGCCATATATGCATGTAGTGATAGCCTTTATTCATCATTGCTCTATGGTGTGAATTTGCCAGTACATTCAATGTACTGACCCTCTGTGGCTGCAACGTCTCATGTTGCAGGATCTTACGACAAGTAAGTGATACGTTAGGGTTACGATTTCTACACTCAACTTTGCCGTTGGTGTTGATGGGCATCCACAACCTTGTTACTTCCGCTATTTTGGATTGAGGTAATAGTATTTACATTACTTTATACATGTGATTTACCTCTGTTATAAATCCTCGAGTACTGTGTGTGTCAGCATACCGATCCAGGGATGACACTTAAGCATAGAGACTTGACCGTCTGAAGTCGGGTCGCTACAAGATGGTATCAGAGCACATGTTGACTGTAGGACATGACCCTAGAAACTGGCAAGCCCCTAGGAAAGATTTTTCTCTACAACTTCTTTTTCAAAAAGATCTTTTACCTCTCTTCTCTTCTGAGCTTATTCAGATATTCCCTTTAGTGAGACTATACCCCTTTCCCCTTTTGACCCCTCGAAGATTCGACTGATGAGACCACTTCAAGAAGGACAAGATATCAGACAACTAAGACCACTGCAGAATGAAAGGAGATTTTACCGTGCATTTGAATAATGGAAACTACAACTGTTGAAGACTAGGAGAATTTGAAGGCTCTGAAGAATTTCCAGATTTTCATGACGAAAGAAGGCTACACTTATGGAACTTGGCAGACTATGGAAACTGTCAATACCCGAGATCAAGGTGTGTAGGAGAAGGACCGGAACATGGAGCGTAACACTTAAGGTTTTGTCAAGAAAGCCCCAAGAAAGGAGATATCAACTATGGAATGATAGCTCATGGCAGAGAGATAGTCATAAACATGGATATCCATGATGCTATCGCTCGCTCATGTTATTGTCACCGTGAGGTGTTAAGCATGCATCTTTCGGAAGAATTGTATGGTAGAAGGCTAATGCAGCATCTATCAGCTAACATTGGGATTTTAACTTTAGCTGGTGTGTCGCCAGGACCCGGAGTATTACATCAAGGATTTTAAGATGGACTTTAGGAAGTCATATTTGACAAGGAGGCAAATTCGTGAAGAACTCAGGAACCAGAAGCTGAAGTAGCCAAACTAGAGGAACAAAACCTCGAGATACCGAAGATTTTTCAGGAACTGAAGGACATTAGGACCATGGTTCATGCCAAGGATGTTGAAACACAGAAGTTTGGAATGCAACCCCAGAAATATTAAAGGACGTCATGATAGACTTTGCGACAACAGAGATGATCTAGCAAAAGAACTTGAGTAGGACAAGCATGATCGGAAGAAGCCATGGGAGACATGAACAAGACTTGAAGAGTTTGGTGACGTTGAAGATTTATTGACCATTAGAAGACCAAACCCCGTTGTACCTACGTTAGATGCGACGTTTGTGAGCTGTCATTTGTTTGTTGTTTTTCCGACAGCCACAATAAAGTCTGTATTTTCAAAACCATTGTTTGCATTGTGTGCATCTCTCTCTATCTCTCCTATCCCACCCCAAAACCCATGGACCCAATAGAGGATGAATGGAGATGAGCTTATATTTTCTGGACCGATGAGTCAATTGGAGATGGACCAATGGATTCAGAACATGGAGGATCATATGGAGAGTGACACTATAGCCAGAAAGGATATGACCCAGCATGCTCTTCAGTGTTTTGAAAGAGGTGCTGCTACTTGGTGGAGGATGTACCAAACCATCAATGGATAGCAAGGAGTAACTGTTTGGGAAGAATTTAAGTTGAATATGCAAAGGTCTCGTCTTGTGTCCTAGAAATTGATGCCTTATGGAAAGGATATGAAGAAACCTTGTGCATACAAGCTTTGTGGAGAAACAGGACACAACCATAAAGAAAACAAGGACGAATACCCTCATAAGCGGAGGATTACCAAAGGAGTTAGCTGAGCATCTCAGGGAACTTCGGTTGGAGATTGTTCCCAAAAGGTTTTGTTGCAGCAATGGAAGTTCAGTCTACATTGTTGAGGAGGATTCGAGAAGCTCAGAAGTATGACAAAGAGATTGCTGAGATAAAAGAGAGGATGAGCAAAGGAAGGGCCAAATGTTTTCGTAAGGATGAGCATGACACCTAATGGTTCGAGGACCATGTATATGTTCCCACTAATGCAAGGATCAGGAAGTAAATACTTCAAGAGGCATGACTCACCATACTCGATTCGCCCTGGAAACACCAAGATGTATTTGGATTTGAAGGAGTGTTTCTGGTGGACTGGTAGGAAGAAGGATATTGCGGAGTATGTAGTCATAGGTGATGTATGCCAGAGAGAGTAAACGCAGAGCATCAGAAGCCAGCGGGATTAATACAGCCTATGCCGATACCCGAATGGAAGTGGGATAAGCTTGGCATGGATTTCATTACCGGATTTCCCAGAACCCGAACAAGATATGACTCTATCTGGGTAGTAGTTGATTTGCTTGACCAAAGTGGCTCACTTTATCCCAGTGAAAACCACCTATACAAGTGCGAAGTTGGCCAAGATATATTTGACCAGGATCGTATGTCTACATGGAGTTCCGAGGACCATCTTATCAGATAGAGGAACACAGTTTACCTCAAAGTTTTGGAATCAGCTGCACTAGACTTTGGGTGCTAGGCTAGAGTTCAGTACAGCCTTTCATCCGCAGACAGATGGATAGACCGAGAGAGTCAATTAGATTCTGGAGGACATGTTGAGAGCGTGTGCGCTTAATTATGGATCTAGTAGGGATGATAATCTACCTTACGCGGAGTTCTCATACAACAACAGTTACCAAGTCAGTTTGAAGATGGGCCCTTTTAAAGCTTTATATGGGAGAAGGAGCCAAACACTGTTGATGTGGGATGAAGTTGGACTCCGTCAGTTGTTTGGACCAAATGTGATCAAGGAGTCAGAAGAGAATGTTAACTTGATTCGAGATAGACTGAAGGTAGCTCAGTCCAGGCAGAAGAGTATTGCAGACTCAAAAACGCAAGGAGGTAGTCTATGAAATTGGAGATAGAGCATGTCTTCGTGTCTCCCCTCTGCGAGGAGTTAAATGATTTGGAGTTAAGGGAAAGTTAGCCCCGAGATTTGTAGGACCATACCAAGTTTTGGATCGTATGGGAGAAGTGGCCAACAAGTTGGAGTCACCCGAAGGACTGTCAGAAGTTCATGATGTATTTCACGTTTCCTAGTTGAAGAAGTGCCATGCAGAGATGGCCAATATTCCCCTGTAAGGATGCTTCACCCTAGAAAGGATAATGATGTTCCACGAAGTGGAGTATGGACTTCATAAGTATAAGTTTTTATCTCGGTATGTGGGAAATCCCACGAGGATGAAGAGATGAATTACTATTGGTTATAAAGGAGATATGATGTTGGAAATATGGATCAATGGAAATTCCATGATGAGTCTGAGTAATCATATCCTGGTTTGGTGACAATAGAAGGAAGGAAGACAATACAATTGGATGGATTTAAGAATAGCTGGAAGTTGAATGTTGGAATAATGATCAGTTGCCCGATGATAAGTTCAAGGACTACAAGTGATGAGATGGGCCATAACCCATAGGCCCCAGGACCTACCAAGAAGCAAGCACATTCTTGCTGAAGGAAAAACCCTGGAAGAAGTTACGATTTTATCAACCGACGATTCTATAGGAGTTTACGCAAAACCTGAGAGTTGCTAAGGACCGATAGATGTTTGTTTGGCTTGCAGAATCAATGGATTTATCCGAACTTGGTTCGTCGACAAGAGAAAATTCTGCAATGCTTGTGAGGATGACCGAGTGTTAGAATGCGAGATTCGCTAAACCATATACAAGATAATGATTTGGGTGCGGAATGGATTGATCACCATACCGACTTACTCTTATTATTCGCCTTGCTATATGGGATGGTAAATCTGAGTGACTTACCTATAGTAGAGAGACGACGATCAAAACCTTGTTTGAACCTTAGATTGGTGTAAGTATTTTTTTCCTTGTACAAGGCAGCTGTTGCCAATCGTAGGATATACGGTGAGGTTCAGCCCAGACCCGTTTTCTGCAGGAGAACCCATAAATTGTTGACCACCATGAGATATCGATAGTTGTTTAGTATTGGCGCCAAACCCGTCAGCTAAGAAGACCCAGTCTTGGAATAACCGTACCAAGATGAAAGGACAGAGGAAATGAGGAAAAGGTTATGCCACTACCGGAAGAGCCTGAGAAGGATTTTTTTTTTGAAAATTTGAGAAGACCGGCCTCGTCAAGAATAAGGATGGAGTATATGAGTTTTGATGGGACCGTAACAATGTTTCTAAGGGTGGTAGCACCCGAGACCCCAGTGATGATCGATGGATTTTGACAAGACCCCCAAAACCTAACCTATTTCTTTCTAGCCTCTCCGAATCTCGAGGACGAGATTCATTTTAAGGGTGGTAGGTTTGTAACATCCCAAAATTCTAAATTTTGGAATGTTATAATAAATAGATAGTTTTGATTGATTGTTTGATTGATTGACTGAAAGTGAGTGAATTCGAAACTTTTTGAAAGTTAAATGAGAGGGAATAAAAGGACTTTCCCAAACTTTCTTTTTCTTTTCTGATCTTCATGAATTCAAATTCTTTTCACCACAAAACCCTGGAGAGAAGATGACATGACTTCTTACATTTATTTAAATGATAAGGGGTGTTGAAAATATTTGAATTTCATTTGGAAAATATTTCCAACCCAGGAACTTTATGCAACTCAATGATTTTCGATAAAATGACTTCTTCAAAACATATGAAATATGAGTTGGGAGTTTCAAAGAATTAAATTCAAAGTTCTTTTGAATTTATTTTCAATTTGGAGTTATTTGAGTTTTATTCAAATTATTTTCTCCAAAAATAAAATATATGGAAAATAGGGTAACATGATTCCCTACAATAGAAAATTGGAGATAAATAAATTTGATATCATTTTGGTATTTTTAAAATGATTTTTATTGGATTTTAGTAGGGCAGTAGCACTCTTTGAATTATTTGAAGTTCTGTGGATTTTATTTGATGCTACAAAAATGTTCATCTTGTAGGAAATCTTTTTCTGAAAATTTAGATATATTATATGCCTATATAATATTTTTTTATTTGGTTTTATTTATTTTGTTCGTCTGGAAAATGTTTTTTTTTAAATAATCTGACTGGGCCGGCCCAGCTCCCATGCCAGGCCGCGGCCCAACCCACGTCGCCCGTCGCCCCAGTCCCCGAGCGGGACTCCGCTCGGGAGTTCGCCGCCGTCCGAGTCCCGGCCGGGCATGCCTCCCCGTGGCCCCTTCTCCACGCCTCCCGAGGGCGCCTCCCTGCCTTTATAAGGTGAGCCCCGACCCCGGCCCCCTCTTTTCTCCTCTTCCCGAGCCGCGCGCCGCAGCCGATGCATCTCGAAGCCGCCGCCGCCGACGACGAACTCCGCCGCCCTGTGCAGCGCGCTGTCGCCGCTGCTGCTGCCCCGCGCCGCTCCCCGCCGCCGAAGCCGCCACCTCGCTGCCGCGCCGGAGCCGCCGTCTCACTGCGCCGCCCTCGCCGGAGAACGCCGCCGCCACCGCCGTTGATTTTTCCCGCCGCCGGCCGAACCCGCGTGAACTGGTACAAAACCGTCTAGTCCGGTTTATTTTTTTTTAGGGTTTAGGTTTACTTCTGTTTTCTTAAAAAAGGGGGGTTTATTTTTTTTGTTTAGGTTATTTTGTGAGCATTCATTAGTTAGGGTTTTGCAGTGAACAGATTCGTCAGTTAGCGTTCGGCAACGAACATCTGTTCTGTAGATTTTTTCTCCATTTCTTTTAAAATTTCGGCCAGGGACCTATCTGTGATGATTTTATTTATAGATTAGCCCTTAATCTTCAAACCCTCACTACTTTTCACTCGTTTGTCCAAATCAAACGAAATCAACGCCCACGTCTTCGCTATGATCTCCTCTATCCAGTAAAACAACTCAAACATGTTTTTGAAAGTTTAAAATTTGAATTAGATCAGATTTGAATTTGAACTTTGTTTGATCATAACTTGAGTTTTATAACTCCATTTGAGTTGATTCTTTTTGCAAATCGAAGCTCTTGAACCAAACTTTCTGATAAGGCCAAATTCACATAATTTTGGTACTGTTAGGAATTGTTTATTGTTGCAAGAGTTATTCGTTTGGTTTTGATGTTTTCCGGATCGTACTCTTCGTTCTTTCCGATCTTTTGAGTGATTGCTTATGTGTGGTTCTATTGCTTGCTCACGATAGATTGACCGGAGTGTGACGAGTAGATCTATCAAGAGTTTTGAGTGCGAATCATCTTCATCAACATCGCAGGCAAGTTCACACTTTGATCATATCTCTTCTCATACCCAGTTTTATGCATTAGATCAATCCTCAAACATTGCATGATTAGGATCTAATTAAATTGTGGGTTATGGGAAGTAGATGAGGTAGTACCTATTACCTGTTTTATTATCAAACCTTTGGGAGTTAGTTCTATGTTTGCTTATTATGCCATGCTATGCTAGTAGACGTGGATTGGGTGAGTGAATTTCCATGACAGATGTGAGATTGTTAATTAATGGTTTATTTAAGGTGGCAACTTAAACACACATCTGGGTGGATTGAGGCACCTGGTTACTCCAGGACTTGCCTGTCTAGGCACCTGGGTTTCCATGACTTGCCTGTTTTTCTTCGGACCGCCACCCAGGCTCAAAGGGATCATGAGATTATTCAAACTAGAAACTTCCGTGTGCAGCCACATGCTATTATGGGCTCTAGCATAGTTGACTAAGTCGTGCGAACTCTTACAGGGTAGACTAGCAGATGTAGGGGATGTAGGTTGGTACGGTCTACCCTCTACGTAAGGTGCAAGTGCTTCTGAAAGACTATGTCTCGGTCATCCGTTTCTCAAACACCATGTAGTGCGAGAAACCAAATGGAGGAGATCGAGTCATTTGGGGAAAAGTGTGCAAACCTCTGCAGAGTGTACAAACTAATCATGATTAGCCGTGTCCCCGGTTATGGACATCTTGAGTATCTAGTACTTGATTTTCCTGTGAATCTCATCATGTTACTATAATCAATATTGTTGGGTTTTAATGAGTACTTTTAATTGGGATTGAGAATGTTGTCAACCATTCTCAATGTTTAATAACCACCATGATAGTTAAATAAATTTATTCCTTTGAAGTAGGGAAAAATTGGCTTTTCACAAAAACATTATAACCATAGAGCCTTTCCACCAGCCATATATGCATGTAGTGATAGCCTTTATTCATCATTGCTCTATGGTGTGAATTTGCTAGTACATTCAATGTACTGACCCTTTGTGGCTGCAACGTCTCATGCTGCAGGATCTTACGACGAGTAAGTGATACGTTAGGGTTACGATTTCTACACTCAACTTTGCCGTTGGTGTTGATGGGAATCCACAACCTTGTTACTTCCGCTATTTTGGATTGAGGTAATAGTATTTATGTTACTTTATACATGTGATTTACCTTTGTTATAAATCCTCGAGTATTGTGTGTGTCAGCATACCGATCCAGGGATGACACTTAAGCACAGAGACTTGACCGTCTGAGGTTGGGTCGCTACAGCACCTCGTGTTGGAAAGATCCTGATATATATATCCAATTGGATGTAAGTTAGCATGAACTATTATTGTTGACATCACCCAAAGGTGAATACGTTGGGAGGCAACATTATAATCCCCTATGTTTCTCAGTGTCTGATTAAAACTCCATAACCATAAGTATTGCGTGAGTGTTAGCAATTGTAGAAGACTATATGATAGTTGAGTATGTGGACTTGCTGAAAAGCTCTATTTTTGACTCTTTCCGATGTTATGATAAATCGCAATTGCTTCAATGATTGAGATTATAGTTTGCTAGTTCTCAATAAAGTTTATGATCCATACTTGACATTGTGAATAGATTGTTACTTGAGCATGAGAAATCATATGACAAAATCTATTTATGCTGCTGTTATAAGAATGATCATGATGCCCTCATGTTCGTATTTTATTTTTATCGACACCTCTATCTCTAAACATGTGGACATATTTTTCAATTTCGGCTTCCGCTTGAGGACAAGCGAGGTCTAAGCTTGGGGGAGTTGATACGTCCATTTTGCATCATGCTTTTATATCGATATTTATTGCATTATGGGTTGTTATTACATGTTATGTCACAATACTTATGGCTATTCTCTCTTATTTTACAAGGTTTATCATGAAGAGGGAGAATACCGGCAGCTGGGATTCTGGCTGGAAAAGGAGCAAATATTGGAAACCTATTCTGCACAGCTCCAAAAGTCCTGAAACTCCACGAAAGTCATTTTTCGAATTAAAAAGAATTATTGAGCGAAGAAAATACCAGAGGGGGCCCACACCCTGGCCAGGAGGGTGGGGGTGCTCCCCTTACTGGGCGCGCCCCTGTCTCCTGGGCCCACTGTTGGCCCTCTGGTGCCCATCTTCTGCTATATGAAGCCTCTTACCTTGGAAAAAATCATAAGCAAGCTTACGGGACGAAACTCCTCCGCCACGAGGCGGAACCTTGGCGGAACCAATCTAGGGCTCCGGCGGAGCTGTTCTGTCGGGGAAACTTCCCTCCGGGAGGGGGAAATCATCATCATCGTCATCACCAACGATCCTCTCATCGGGAGGGGGTCAATCTCCATCAACATCTGCACCAGCACCATCTCCTCTCAAAACCCTAGTTCATCTCTTGTATCCAATCTTGTATCAAAACCACAAATTGGTATCTGTGGGTTGCTAGTAGTGTTGATTACTCCTTGTAGTTGATGCTAATTGGTTTACTTGGTGGAAGATCATATGTTCAGATCATTAATGCATATTAATACTCCTCTGATCATGAACATGAATATGCTTTGTGAGTAGTTACATTTGTTCCTGAGGACATGGGTGAAGTCTTGCTATTAGTAGTCATGTGAATTTGGTATTCTTTCGATATTTTGATGAGATGTATGTTGTCTCTCCTCTAGTGGTGTTATGTGAACGTCGACTACATGACACTTCACCATTATTTGGGCCTAGAGGAAGGCATTGGGAAGTAATAAGTAGATGATGGGTTGCTAGAGTGCCAGAAGCTTAAAGCCTAGTTTATGCGTTGCTTCGTAAGGGGCTTATTTGGATCCACTAGTTTCATGCTATGGTTAGGTTTACCTTAATACTTCTTTTGTAGTTATGGATGCTTGCAGTAGGGGTTAATCATAAGTGGGATGCTTGTCCAAGAAAGGGCAGTACCCAAGCACCATTCCACCCACATATCAAATTATCAAAGTACCGAACGCGAATCATATGAGCGTGATGAAAACTAGCTTGACGATAATTCGCATGTGTCCTCGGGAGCGCTTTTCTCATTATAAGAAATTGTCCAGGCTTGTCCTTTGCTACAAAAAGGATTGGGCCACCTTGCTGCACCTTATTTCCTTTCTTTGCTTGTTACCCGTTACAAATTATCTTATCACAAAACTACCTGTTACCTATAATTTGAGTGCTTGCAAAGAATACCTTACTGAAAACCGCTTGTCATTTCCTTCTACTCCTCGTTGGGTTCGACACTCTTACTTATCGAAAGGACTATGATAGATCCCCTATACTTGTGGGTCATCACTTACCACAATCTGCTAGGCTCTCGTTCAAAAGTGACTTAGTCATATCATTGATGACATCTTCAGGCAAGTCATCAGGGTTGTGCCGTAGAGGATCATCTCTCTTGCCAGGGCACATCAGGCTAGGGCGGCGGCTCAATGGAATAACTCGCCAGGCGAGCCAAACTCGGACTAAATCAATGCCAGTTAGCCCATTCCCCAAAAGAGCCTTGATCTTAGCCAGGGTGGGGGCGAGTGTCTTGCGTTCGACGGCTGTTATCTTGTCAGGAAGTGGATGTTTGGTCTCCAGACGCAAAGCACGAAAGTCGAGCAGAGGATTCTCATTAGATGGAGAAGTATCTTGACAATAGAACCATGTCTGGTTCCAGTCTTTGGGTTGACTCGGCGGGTTGGCATACGAAAAAATTACGTCTCTCCGACGTCGGATCGAGACACCACCGAGTTCCAAGCTTTGGCCGTTGGCACACTCATTCTGGCAGTTCAAGTAAAATAACTCTCTAAAGAGTAGTATTTGGGGCTCCTCTCCAAGATATACTTCACTGAAAACTTGAAAATTGCAGATATTAGACACGGAATTGGGTCTGATGTCTTGAAGGCGGAGGTCAAAGAAGTGTAAGACGTCCCTGAAGAATTTTGAGCCGGGTGGCAAGAAACCCCGGTTCATGTGATCCGTGAAAACGATAACCTCCCCCGCTTTGGGCTGAGGAATTTCCTCCTCCGGGTTAGGAGCACGATAGGACATGACTTCTTTCTTCGGCAGATAGCCGGTCTTTACAAAGTCATCCAGCGTGCTATCTGTGACGATGGATTTAACCCAGTTGCAGGAAGTGGGTGCTTTCGGTGCCATTGTGATGAAAGCCTAAGACAGAGTAAAAATTACCGGTTCAAATTTAAGCCGGAGAGAGAGAGAGATTTCAATGCATATTTAGATGGCGGCTTATAAAGGGGCCTAATGGTATAAGGCTAGTTATGTCAGATTATTTAAGCCGCCATGCGCGTCATATGCAGTAAGGTTATTTAAGCCGCCATGGGTAGTCAGGATTATCAATTGAGCATTTCCTTTTAGGCCGGTGATGAGAGTCACCGTGGCTAGGTGGATCTAACAAATACAGGTTTTTGCCTAAGTGTTACATAAACAAGTTTCACAAACTACAGCTACTATTTTGGATCAAATGACTGTCCAGAAAAGAAAATATTCTAGAACTAAAAATGAAGTACAGATGAGTTCATCAGTTCTAATGTGGCTTTTGTACAAGAAAAAGGGATCTACTAGCATCTGAAATGGATGCGAAATAGCTACCGCATGAGTTTCATACTTCTTTAAGATCAAGAGAAGCTGCGGTGGAGACACTACGAAGAATCAGTGATGAGTAGCAAAGAACACAGAAGAACTCGACAACCCTAATGTGGATCTAAGGTGCGGAAGGGCAAGGACTTACAGACGCAGATCTACTGCGGAGGGGCACCACCGTTCTCTGGACTGATTCAAGTCGATGCAGCGGCCGAGGTCGAGGAAGACGAGGTGCGCTGCGGCGACGGTGGAGCTCGAGTGGCAGTAGGGTTGCGAGAGGAAGAAGATGAGGAAGGGGAGAATGAGAAGATACCTAGTCGTGCCTATTTATAAGGGAAGATTGATAAGTGGGCGCGAAAAACGAGGAGGCCGAAAATGTGGTTATCCAGCTACACGGACGCCTCGATTTTTGGGATGGTCATTAAGATAAGGATCCGTTGAGGTACGTTGAGCAAAACATGCATTAAATGGTAGATGACATCATGGAGGGTTACCACAAATCCAAAAGATGGCGTCATGGCAGGTTACAAAAGTTTTATACAAGCAACAGATAGAAGATTTCTCTTAAGTATCGAAGATTGACATGAACCAGTTCAAATCAATCTAGGGCGTAATGTTGGGGATATAACTATTAGGTATGACCCGCCCAGGAGGGGCTGGGTTATACCTATGAGTACTTGTGAAGCCCAAGACCAAGCTTGAAGATGGCGGTTCAGTTAAGGGCCCAAAGCTCAAAGGCGGCTTAAGGCCCGCAGAGATAAACCGCCATATGTATATGACTTGTATTGTCAGGCAAGAATAGTTAAGAGACTGAGTCGGACACTGTTTATGAGCCGGCTAGGACTCTGTGAGCCGCTGGGCGTCGACCTCTGTATATAAAGGGACGACCCGGCGGTGGTTCAGGGCAAGTAACATCAGATCGAGAGCTAGGTCAAGCGATTCTGCTCCCTAGTAATCAAGTCATAAGCAATCCCACTCAAAACTGGATCGTAGGCTTTTACCTTCACTGTAAGGGGCCGAACCAATATAAACCCCGTGTCCTTTGTCCTGATTAACCCCTTTAAGCTTCCTAGTTGCAATGGCTCCACGACTAAGTCCTTTCACTAGGACATCTGATGTGACAATTCCACGACACACCCCAAAAACCTCTTTCAGGCGTCCGCTCTAGAATCCTCTATGCCATGCATTAACTCCGATCTGGACCCAGTTCTTTTTGCCGATTCTCCCATAATCTTGAGAAGAGAAGCTGGGTGGAGGGTCAATTCTCAAGATTCTTGGAGAATCGCCCAAAAGAATTGGGATCTAATAGGCCACCTGCATTCACACGTAGGTGCATGGTGGGGGAAGGGGGCATTGGGGTGGGTGGGGTTATCTGCTGAAAAGCCTACACCAGTTGCCTTGTTGAAGCTTTGCCAGTCTGCCTGCCCCGTCTATTTAAAGTTGGCAGGCCTTCGACGCAAACCCTATCCATTCACTTCTCCCTCAAAGCCGCTCACACCACCACTCCTCCACCACTGGCCGTCATGCTGGACTAAAGGTCTGACATAGTGAAGTGGGCGCTTGGCTAGGGATTCGAGGGGGGAGCTTCGGTTCCAGTTGGCACCGCCGTCCATGGTTTTCTGGGGCCGTCGTCATCCATGACTCCATCCGCCATCAAGGTGAAGCCGATTTGCTCGGATGGCGAGGAGCATAACTCAGCCCTTCTTGTTGTACCGGTCATGGCAGACAAGGAGTCTGCGTAAAGATGAAGATCGCGTTGTGCCAGTCATTGATTGACCACAATCCGGTGCTGCTGTTCCAACCGCACAATCTTGTCATCAAAATTGGGTGGCCCGTGAAGGAGGAGCTGCCTTCCCCGCAAGTGGGGCTACCAGTGGCGCCCCGTCACGGTCACGAAGGATGAGTCCTCGTGGCCGTCAAAGCCACGTCCGCCTGTTGAATACTATTGGTAGGGCGTTGGAGTCGGTGGCACGTCTTCTTCGATAGCCAACAAATGTCGCTGGGAGCCGGAGCGCCAAAAGCAGCACCGAGCGCAGTGCAAGGTGTCGTTCTCTAAGACTTGGGTGGTGTCGTGTGATGCCCCCAATTAAATTGTACACTAATCATACACACAAATGTTACGATCAAGATCAAGGACTCACGAGAAGATACCACAACACTACTCTAGACACAAATTAAAGTCATACAAGCTTCATATTACAAGCCAGGGGCCTCGATGGCTCGAATACTTAAGCTCGAATACAAACGTGTCAGTGGAAGCAACAACATCTGAGTACAAACATAAGTTAAACAAGTTTGCCTTAAGAAGGCTAGCACAAAAGCTTCCTGCCTAGGAGCCTCTTAACTACTCCTGGTCGTTGGCACTAGCATCTGTCTCCTGAGATTCATCATCTGGTCGCGGCAATCGGGTATAGGGGAAAAGAGGTAGGAAAGCAACTATGAGTACTCATCCAAAGTACTCGCAAGACTTACATCAGATCTAAACTAAGTATGCATCTGTATCAAAGGAATGGGTTGTATCTGTGGACTGAACTTCAGAATGCCAGAAGAGAAGGAGAAAAGCCTAGCCTATTGAAGATTAGCATCTTCAAGCATCTTGTAGCATCAGAAGAGATAAGGGTAACATATTATAATAGTAGTAAGTATGTTGTAATATCACCCAAAGATCACTTCCTCGACTCCCTGTGAGAAAGTAATCCCGGAGCCATCATTTCCATTTCATGCCTTAGCATCCAGTTCTAGTTGTATCGATCGGTATACAACTCCGAACGTCCGTTACCATGGACACGGCTATTCGAATAGATGAACTTTCCTGCAGGGGTGCACAAACATATCCAACATGCTTGATCAACTCCGGCCGGACAAACCAACAAGTCATGTTCAGCCTTGGATGATCAACACACCGCATTCCTACCTAGGCTCAGCAGAGAGGCCAGCACGCTGGTCTACATCCTAAGCGCGCAGGGGTCTTGGGCCCATCGCCCTTTCCACTCCTGCATGTTGCGTACACAGCCGGTATCAGTCCTGGCTACCTCCTTAAACAAGGTAGGTGCTTACGCGGGCCACCCGGGCATGCGCCGCTCAGCCGCTGACGTCCGAAGAGCTTTCGGCTGATACATATGACAGAGAGTGCCCATACTTATTCTCATGTGGTGGTTAGTGCAAAAAGGCTAGAGGCCTACTCAAATCACATATCCAAACGGTTTGTGCCTTGGGAGCACGCGGTAATGATCAATGATCCACGATATCCAAACTGTCTCACGGAGTTACGGGAAGGGCTAAGAATGCCTGGCCGTGCCGCGTAGAAAACTCGCGATACCCTCCAGGTCAACCCGACTACACATCAACTCGCGGGTACACTCACGGTCAACCCGACTTCACATTTCTCTTGCGAGTAACCCTCGGGGCTGACCTGACTTCATCATGGTTCTAGGGTAAGGTCAAAGTAATCGTTTGTTTATATTCATCAAGGGGGAAATCCGAGGAATCACCCTCGATCGATTCCTACTCGATGGTCCATAACATCAAGGGGGAATCCGAGGAATCACCCTCGAAGGATTCCTACTTGATGTAACCATGAAGGTGAACATGGAGGAATCACCCTCGAAGGGTTCACACTTGAGGTGTTGCATGACAGAGTTGTTATCGAGAGTGGTGAAGAAGGAATCACCCTTCATAGGCCACGACCAATAAGCTACACTACTGAGATCTCATCAGAAGTGCTATATGAGGTATCACCCTTGGCACTCGATAGTAACTTTGTAGTAGTACAACTAAGGGGGGTGTGATGTGATGTGTCGGGCTCTGGACGTTGATCACTTTGATCGAGTCATCGATCATCAAGAGGGGCAACTGGGACAAGGTGAGGGGCCACTAGTGGATCACTAACCAACCTATACTAAGCAGTTTAGGATAAGCAGGTAAGGTACAAATAGCAGTTTACAAAAGCAGGTATGCATCCGAATAGCATCGTACAAAAGCAGTAGCAATTCTAATGCAAGCATAAGAGAGAAGGAAATGGGCGATATCAGATGGTCAAGGGGGGTTTGCTTGCCTGGAAGCTCAGCTGAAAAGGAATAAGGGTCGTCGGTGACGTAGTCGATCACATGGGGTAACATCGATCTCGGGGTCTGACACGTCTCCAACGTATCTATAATTTTTGATTGTTCCATGCTATTATATTATCTGTTTTGCATGTTTTATATGCATTAATATGCTATTTTATACTATTTTTGGGACTAACCTATTAACCTAGAGCCCAGTGCGAGTTTCTATTTTTTCCTTGTTTTTGAGCTTCGTAAAAAAGGAATACCAAGCGGAGTCCAAATGGAATAAAACCTTCACAATGATTTTTCTTGGACCAAAAGACACCCCGGAGACTTAAAGATCAAGTAGAAGAGCCATAAGGCGGCGACAATGGGGAAGGGTGCGCCTAGGGGGTAGGGCGCGCCCCCTGCCTTGTGGGCCCCTCGTGACCCCCCCTAACCTAGTTCTGCCTCCTATATATTCACAAATATTCCCAAACCACCAGAAGCATCCACCAAAACACTTTTCTACCGCCACAACCTGCTGTTCCTGCGAGATCCCATCTAGGGGCCCTTTCCGGCATCCTGCCGGAGGGGGATTCGATCACGAAGGGCTTCTACATCAACTCTATTGCCCTTCCGATGAAGCGTTAGTAGTTTACCTTAGACCCACGGGTCCATAGCTAGTAGCCAGATGGCTTCTTCTGTCTCTTTGATTCTCAATACCATGTTCTCCTTGATGTTCTTGGATCTATCCGATGTAATCTTCTTTTGTGGTATGTTTGTCGAGATCCGATGAATTGTGGATTTATGATCAGATTACCTATGAATATTATTTGAATCTTCTCTGAATTCTTATTTGCATGACCTGATATCTTTGTAATTCTCTTCGAACTATCGGTTTAGTTTGCCAACTAGATTTGTTTTTCTTGCAATGGGAGACGAGCTTAGCTTTGGGTTCAATCTTGTGGTGTCCTTTCCCAGTGATAGTAGGGGCAGCAAGGCACGTATTGTATTATTGCCATCGAGGATAAAAGATGGGGTTTACATCAAATTGCTTGATTTTATTCCTCTACATCATGTCATCTTACTTAAAGCGTTACTCTGCTCATCATGAACCTAAAACTCTAGATGCAGGCAGGAGTCGGTCGATGTGTGGAGTAATAGTAGTAGATGCAGGTAGGAGTCGGTCTACTCGACATGGACGTGATGCCTATATTTCATAATCATTGACTTGGATATCGTCTAACTTTGCGCTTTTCTATCAATTGCTCGACAGTAATTTTTCACCCACCATATTATTTGCTATCTTGGGAGAAGCGTCTATTGAAACCTATGGCCCACGGGTCTACTTTCCATCATATTAGTTTCCGATCTACTATTTTCCATCATATAAGTTTCTGATCTACTATTTTGCAATCTTTTACTTTTCAGATCTATAAACCAGAAAACCCAAAAATATTTTATATTTTGTTTATCTATCTCTATCAGATCTCACTTTTGCAAGTATGTGATGGGATTGACAACCCCTTTATCGCGTTGGGTGCAAGTGTTTGATTGTTTATGCATGTATTGGTGATTTGTGCCTTGTGTCCTACTGGATTGATACCTTGGTTCTCTAACTGAGGGAAATACTTATCTCTACTTTGATGCATCACCCTTTCCTCTTCAAGGGAAAAACCGATGCAAGCTCAAGAAGTAGCATGAAGATTTTCTGGCACCGTTGCCGGGGAGATCTATGCCATGTCAAGCCTACCAAGTACCCATCATAAAACTCTCATCTCTTGCATTACATTATTTGCCATTTACCTCTCGTTTTCCTCTCCCCCACTTCTAAAACGATTTTTGAAAAGATTTGCCTCCTTTCTCGCCCTTCTCTCGTTCGTCTTTTTTGTTTGCGCTTATGTCTTACTTGGATTGTTTGCTCATTTGCTTGGTATAATTGTGTGTTTATTGAAAATCAGAAACAAAGTTTATGGATCCACTTAAAGTTTTCTACTTGGATCATCTTCGATCCATATGTGCTCGTGCTAAAACCCCAAATAGTTTGGTTGAGAGAAAATCTTTAGATGAGCATGCTCATTTTCCGCATCACTATTTGTCTGAAAAAGGGAGACTCTTATGGAATCAAATAAATTGTTTGCTATGTTATGCTTGGAATCTTTGTGAACTTTGTGATTTTACTTGTTGCTCTAAGAACCCTAAAAAACACCTTCCCTACCTATGTGAGTTTAATGATAATGAAATCTTATCTTCTTATGAAAAGGGTGTTTATAGCTACTATGATATCGAACAAATTGAAGAATTTGTTGCTTTTAAGGGTGCTTATGAAGTTGCTTCTTTGATTGAAAAGTATGATATTACTCTCTACAAATCTAAAAAATTTGACATACTTAAATATTGCTATGAAAACTATGCTCACAATGCCTGTGTGAAAGAATTTATTGAGAGAATGACCGTTGCTTTGGAAGAAAATAATGATATGCATGCATCTAGAGATAATTATGATTCCGTTGATTTGATTGAGATATCTTCTCTTGATGAACATGATGCTTGCTATTCTTATGGCCATGAAGCCAATATTAATTATGCTTAGGGAGATGAACTAGCTATAGTTCCTTATGTTAAACATGAAATTATTGCTATTGCACCCACACTTGATAGTTCCTTCAATGAAAAGCATGATATGCAAAATCCTAAGCTTGGGGATGCTATTTTGCTATGTCTACTATTTGTTGCAATGATCATGATTGGGGTGATTCTTCTTATGATCTTGAAAATTTATTTAAGCCCCATGATGAATATGAGATTGATAATAATGTTCACAATAATATTGAAAGTGGGTTTGGAAGAGTGTCAACTTTAGATCCCACATATTTGGAGAATGTTCAATCTTATCAATTTTTTGATTAAAGTGGGTTTGGAGAGGTCATGACTTAGTTAATGTTAATCCCACTATTTTGAAAGAGTGTCAACTTCGCATGCATGTGGATCGTGTTGAGAATATGTGATGTGATAGCCATATTGTTGAATTTTATAATGATCCTACATATAATTATTATGAGAGAGGAAAATATGGTTGTAGAAATGTTCATGTTACTAAATTACCTCTCTTCATGTTGAGATTGCTATCGTCTCTTTCTTCTTCCTTGCACATGCTAGTTTTTGCTTGCCTTGATAATTTGTTTGCTTATAAAATGCCTATGCATAGGAAGTATGTTAGACTTAGATGTGTTTTTCACGTGTTTTTTGATGCTCTCTTCACGCTTCAATTCTTGTCTTTCATGTGAGTATCATTGAAATCTCAATGCCTACCTAAAAGGCTTTAAAGAAAAAAGCTTGTTGGGAGACAACCCAACATTTTTCCTTGTTGTTTTCTAATAAATAATTCATCTAGCCTGCTGTGTTTTTGTGTTTTAATTAGTGTTTGTGCCAAGTAAGACCTTTGGGATGGCTTACGGTGGTAGTTGATTTATCTTGCTGAAAAACAGAAACTTTTGCGCCCAGCAAAATAATTTTCATAATTCACAGAAGCGTGCTTTTGATCTGAATGTTTTACAAAATATTGATATACAAATTTCCCTGGTTGTCCTAATTTTTTAGAGTTTTTGGAGTTACAGAAGTATACAAAGTTATCTGATTACTACAGACTATTCTGTTTTTGACAGATTCTATTCTCTATGCGTTGTTTGCTTATTTTGATGAATCTATGCGTAGTATCGGGGGGTATGAACCATGGAGAAATTGGAATACAGTAGATATTACACCAATATAAATAAAGAATGAGTTCACAACAGTACCATAAAGTGGTGATTTATTTTCTTATACTAACGGATCCCATAAGATTTTCTATTGAGTTTTGTGTTGTGAAGTTTTCAAGTTTTGGGTAATCTCCAACATATCTATAATTTTCTCACAGTACCATAAAGATGGTTGATATATCTCCAACATATCTATAATTCTTTATTGTTCCATGCTATTATATTATCTATATTTGATGTTTTATATGCGTTAATATGCTATTTTATATTATTTCGCGGACTAACATAATAACCTAGAGCCCAGTGCCAGTTTCTGTTTTTTCCTTGTTTTTGAGCTTCACAGAAAAGGAATACCAAACGGAGACTAAATGGACTAAAACCTTCACAATGATTTTTCCTGGACCAGAAGACACCTCGGAGACTTGAAGAGTCAGAAGAGCCACGAGGTGGCGACAAGGGGGGAGGGTGCGCCCCCTACCATGGGGGCCCCTCGTGACCCCCCTCACCTAGGTCTACCTCCTATATATTCACAAATATTCCCAAACCACCAGAAGCATCCATGAAAAGACTTTTCCACCGCCGCAACCTGTTGTTCCTGTGAGATCCCATCTAGGGGCCTTTTTCGGCATCCTGCCGGAGGGCGATTTGATTACGGAGGGCTTCTACATCAACTCTATTGCCCTTCCAATGAAGCATGAGTAGTCTACCTCAGACCTACGGGTCCATAGCTAGTAGCTAGATGGATTCTACTCTCTTTTATTCTCAATACCATGTTCTCCTCAATGTTCTTGGAGGTCTATCCGATGTAATCTTCTTTTGCGGTGTGTTTGTCGAGATCTGATGAATTGTCGATTTATGATCAGCTTATCTATGAATATTATTTGAATCTTCTCTGAATTCTTATATGCATGATTTGATATCTTTGTAATTCTCTTTGAACTTTCGGTTTAGTTTGGCCAACTAGATTGGTTTTTCTTGCAATGGGAGAAGTGCTTAGCTTTGGGTTCAATCTTGCGGCGTCCTTTCCCAGTGATAGTAGGGGCAGCAAGGCACGTATTGTATTGTTCCCATCGAGGATAAAAAGATGGAGTTTACATCATATTGCTTGAGTTTATTCCTCTACATCATGTCATCTTACTTAGAGCGTTACTCTGTTCTTTATGAACTTAATACTCTAGATGCAGCAGGAGTCGGTCGATGTATGGAGTAATAGTAGTAGATGCAGGCCAGAGTCGGTCTACTTGAGACGAACGTGATGCCTATATTTCAGAATCATTGCCCTGGATATCGTCATAATTTGTGCTTTTCTATCAATTGCTCAACAGTAGTTTGTTCACCCATCGTATTATTTGCTATCTTGAGAGAAGCCTCTAGTGAAACCTATGGCCCCCAGGTCTATTTTCCATCATATTAGTTTCCCATCTACTATTTTCCATCATATTAGTTTTCGATCTACTATTTTGCACTCTTTTACTTTTCAGATCTGTAAACCAAAAAACCCAAAAATATTTTTATCTTTTGTTTATCTATCTCTATCATATCTCACTTTTGCAAGTGATCGTGAAGGGATTGACAACCCCTTTATCACGTTGGGTGCAAGTGTTTGATTGTTTGTTCAGGTATTGGTGATTTTTGCGTTATATCCTACTAGATTGATACCTTGGTTCTCTAACTGAGGGAAATACTTATCTCTACTTTGTTGCGTCACCCTTTCCGCTTTAAGGAATAAACCAACTCAAGCTCAAGAAGTAGCAGGGTCTACCAGAGAGAAGAGGGGGATGAAACAGTAAATACAATGCAGACAGATGCATCACTAAGCATGACATGACAACAAGCATTGTTAGGGGTGACCTAACATAGTACAACACATCGCAGACAGAGAGGGAAAACATTTGGAGGGGTTTTCCTGGCGTTTGGCATTCTAGGGAGATGAAAGAAGGGGGACGGTTCCATGTTCAGCATGCTAGCGGCATGTGACATATGAACAGATTGCATATTCGGATTCGTTGGATTTTTTTAAGCAATTTTTGTCTATAAATTATTTCCATCTGAGTTACAAATTATTTTATATTAATTTTCAAAGTTTTAAACATTGTTTTGGAATTATTATAAATTCAAATTAAAACAGTAATTACGTTTTGTACACAGCAGCACCTAGCCACTCTTTATGACTGGTGGGGCCAGGGGATTCAGTCAGCAGTAGTTGACCACTCAATGTTGACTGGTCAACAGGGTCAGTGGACCCACATGTAAGATTCACAAGACAATTTAATTAGTCTAAACAATTTTAAACTAGTGGGGCCACATGTCATAGAGTAATTGCAGGGGGTCTAGCACTAACATTAATTATCTAGGCCTATTTAATAGGGGATCATTAGGGGCTAATTAATCGCCCGGGCCCACATGGTAGTGAGCCAGCCGGCTCTGGCTGGCCAAGCACGACAGCGCAGGCTCCCGGTGGCCACGACAGGCGCGCATGACGCATGTGGAAGCGACGGGGCGTGGCAGGGTGAGTAGCTTTTCTTTTTAGCTTTTCTTTTTCTTTAAAAACTTTTTTGTTTTCCTTTTTAGTTTATTTTTATTTCAACTTTATAAAATACAAAACTTGTACATAAAAAAGTGCAATAAATTAGGCCACTACCACAATTAGTTTAGCACTTAAATAAATCAATTCTGAATTTTTATAAATTAATAAAGCATTTAAATAATTGTTTAACCACTGTTTCAATTAGTTTAGGTCCTTTGCAAAAATGTTGGTTCACCACCAATATTAGCAAATGATTATTTTCCACAATTTTAACATTTTAGTTTTCATGTTTGAGAATTTTTATATTTCACTTATCATCTGAGTTTGAATTTGACTGGAATTTCAAATGGGATAGAAGCAGATATGATCATGCACTGTTTAGCAAAATTAATTAGTTTAACCTCAGGGGTTACTATAGCTCATCAGTACAGTGGTGTTACAACTCTCCTCCTCTAAAAGAAATTCTCGTCCCGAGAATTAAGAGGTAGAAGGGAAAAGATCAGGATATTCAGCACGGAGTTTATCTTCGCGTTCCCAGGTGGTTCATCTTCAATATGATTTGACCACTTCACTATGAGGAATTTGGTAACCTTCTGGCAGATTTGATGTTCAGTTTCTTCAAGAATGTGAATAGGATGATCTTTATAATTAAGATCATCTTGCACTTCTGTAACGCCCATGATGCGGCTATATCTCCCACGTGTCGAGGCACGACTTAGAGGCATAACCGCATTGTGGTTTTGTCACAAGAAGGGTCATCTTCACACAATCCCATGTAATGAACAAGAAAGGGATAAATAGAGTTGGCTTACAATTGCCACTTCACACCATGAACAAATAATTCATACATCAATCAGAGTACACACATAGTCCGACTACGGACAAATCCAACTGAAAAGAAGATAACCCCAAATGCTAGATCCCCGATCGTCACAACTGGGCTCCACTACTGATCATCAGGAAACGAAACATAGTAACGACCAAGGTCCTCGTCGAACTCCCACTTGAGTTCGGTAGCATCACCTGCGTTGGTATCGTCGGCACCTGCAACTATTTTGGTAGAAACTGTGAGTCACGAGGACTCAGCAATCTCAAAACCCGCGAGATCAAGACTATTTAAGCTTATGTGTAGGATAAGGTAATGAGGTGGAGTTGCAGCAAGCGCTAAGCAAATATGGTGGCTAACATACGCAAATAAGAGTAAGATGAGAAGCTACGCAACGGTCGTGAAGCTAGAAGTGATCAAGAAGTGATCCTGAAACTACTTACGTTCAAACATAACCCAAACCGGGTTCACTTCCCGGACTCTGCCGAAAAGAGACCATCACGGCTACACACATGGTTGATGCATTTTAATTAGGTCAAGTGTCAAGTTCTCTACAACCGGATATTAACAAATTCTCATCTGCCACATAATCGCGGGCACGGCTCTCGAAAGTTTAGACCCTGCAGGGGTGTCCCAACTTTGCCCATCACAAGCTCTCACGATAAATGAAGGATATTCCTTCTCCCGAAAAGACCCGATCAGTCTCGGAATCCCGGTTACAAGACATTTCGATAATGGTAAAACAAGACCAGCAAGACCGCCCGACTGTGCCGACAAATCCCGGTAGGAGCTGCACATATCTCGTTCTCAGGGCACACCGGATGAGACATCCTACGAGGTAAACCAACCCTCAAGTTTCTCCGAGGTGGCCCTGCAGTCTACTCGGTTCGGACCAACACTTAGAGGAGCACTGGCCCGGGGGGTTTAAAATAAAGATGACCCTTGAGTCTACAGAACCCAAGGGAAAAGTTATAGGTTGTTAGGCAAAAGTAAAACCAAGGTTGGGCCTTGCTTTAGGAATTTTATTAAAGCGAACTATCAAGGGGGTCCCATAACCCCAACCGTGTAAGGCACGCAAAATCAGGGAACATAACACCGGTATGACGGAAACTATTGCAGCAAGAGTGGAATAAAACTCCAGGCATAAGGCCGAGCCTTCCACCCTTTACCAAGTATATAGATGCATTAATTAAAATAAAAGATATTTTGATATCCCAACATGTTCATGTTCCGACATGGAGCAATCTTCAACTTCACCTGCAACTAACAACGCTATAAGAGGGAGCTGAGCAAAAGCGGTAACATAGCCAAATAACGGTTTGCTAGGAAGGTGGGTTAGAGGCTTGACATGGCAATATGGGAGGCATGATAAAAAAGTGGTAGGTAGCGCGACATAGCGATAGAACAAACAATTAGCAAACAAAGATAGAAGTGATATCGAGGGTAATGGTCATCTTGCCTGAAATCTCGCTAGGAAGAAGACCGAATCCATGAAGGAGACGAACCAACGTAGTCGAACGAATCCTCACAAACGCAAGGTCACCGGAACTATCAAGGAGAAGCGCAACCTGAAAGAAGCAAACACCATGGTAAACAACCATCACATAAGCATGCCATGATGCAAAATCAAGTATGATGCATGTCCGGTTTAAAGAGGCATGGCATGGCAAGGCAAAGTGCACAAACAACACTCCAAGTTAAGTGGAGCTCAATATGTAACGAGTTGCATATTGACGAAACACTACATTCAAATATTTAGTTCGATCTCGTTTAAGCTACCCAACAATATTAAATGTTGTTAAACTTAGCAAGAGGTGAAACATAAGTATTCCACCTATCTAGGCAAGTTTAAATGAGGCCGGAAACAACAAACAACAATTCCGTAAAATCCTCATATGTCATTTAGCAATTCAATGCAAAAAAAAATTTAAGCATTTTAAATGTTGATATCTTGATGCGGATGACATATGCAAGTTATATGCAATTTTATGAAAATGTTGACATGAGCATGTTATGAAGCATTTGGTCACCATGGTGGAACCAAAGGGGTGCCACGGCAATGAATCCGAAAATGATGCCACGGCAACATATCGGTTCCGATAGCTCACGGACATACTGGTGCAAAAGGAAGTGTGGATGTGCAGAAAATGCAAAAGATGGTGGGGTGATCCCGGTAACCGGGTGTCCCACATGTCGGTGGCATGGAAACGAGGAGGGACGTGCAGACATCTCGGATACGGTGCAAACACGAGCATCTCATACAACACATACATTTGTTCTCGAAAGGTCGTCTCGGCGTTATACTTTCGAAGCGTGCATTTTCAAGGCGGAACGAGTTCAATGCGGTGTAGATGTTCATGGGTCGTCGCGGAAGTAGTGGTACACGTTTCATAGTGGAAGTAGTCATTCTTGCGGCGTTAGTGAGAGTAGTGGTGCACGTTTCGAAGACGTTCGAGTAATCGGTAGAGGAACTTGGCGGTTCATGTAGTCAAACTTGGCGCATCCGAAGGGTACTTGGTGAATCCCCGTAATCGTGCACGGTCGTAGGGGAACTTGGCGTTTTGGTCAGTAAAAGTTTGGCGTTCGTGCAGTCTTGTGGTTTGGGTAATTGGCGAACCCAGAGGCCTTGGTAGTGGTACTTAGCGAACTCCATGGGACGGTCTTGGCGTGCAACGAGCAACGATGCAATCTACAGGTGCAACGGCAACAGGGATCTGGCGAGGACGAGGCCGAGACGTGGATCTGGGTGGCGGAAGCCCATCTCCGACGATGGTGGCCGTGCCGGAGCGTGAACGAATGCCGGGGTGGTAGAGAAGCTCGCGTCCATGCTGGCCGGGGACTTGGCATGGCGACGTCGAATTTGCTGGCGTCTGGGGCGAGGCCAGAGACGCGAGGACGAGGCGGGGCGGCGGCGCGAATCCAAGGCGACGGGGAGGCGCGGTCTGACGAGAGGGAACGGGGCGGCGGCCATCGGAGTTGCCGCCGAGCTGCAGTAGCAAACGGGAGGCTCTGCTTAGCGGCGGGGCAACACCATGGCGGCTGTAGGTGATGGTGCTCGCAGGGCAGGGTGGGGGGGTCGGCTGACGAGGCCGCGGCCTTGGCGCAGAGGGGTTGACGGTGCAGAAGAGGGGAGGTTGTAGGGTACGGGACGAGGGCGCAGTTGCTGATGGACGGGAGCGCGACGGCGTTGAGGAGGCTGATGGGGCTCTGGCCTAGTCCGCTTTTCCGGTGAGGGCGGAGTGCGGGGTCGGGCGCGATGCGGATGTGGGTGGAGGCCAAGGCAATGGCGGCGGTGTGGGAGGACGAGGGGGAGAGGGAGATCGATGGGTGTGAGGTGGGGGTCAGGCTAGGTTTACATAGGCAGGGGCCACATGGGCCTTGGGAGCATATGGGCCAAGAGGTGCGGTGCTGGTGGGCTGAGGGGAGCTGGGCGGCTTGGCTGACCAAAAGAGAGAGAAGAAGGTGTTTTCTTTTCCATATTTCAGAAAAGAAAAGTGGAAAAGAAAACAACAGCCAGAGGATTTAATTGGAGGACCAAATCAATCTAAATTGATAGAAATGGCATGTGACTAGTTTGACAAAATATCAAATCTCCACAACTAGGTTGGAGTAAAAGGAGGAAGATCAAAGATTTCATATATTAGAGGCGAAAGGAGCTTCAAATGCAAGTGCGTTTTGGTTGGATCCAAAAATGGACTATTTGATAATAGCTCCTAATATTGGTGTTATAAAGAAAAATCACCATTGTGAATATCCCTCGGTTTAAATGGACCAAAGATCCATACGATTTTTATTTAGATGAGTTTTAAAAATTAAATGGCATGATGACAAGATGCAATGCAAATGATGCTAAGAAGAATGCAGCAAACAAATACATCGCACGGCGAAACTCAGAATAGCTGGAAGTCTTCTGGAGTGTCGGTCTTGGGACGTCACAACTCTCCCACACTAATAGAGGATCTCGACCCGAGATCCTAGGGATGGCACCGGAGAGAAGCGGAAGAGGTAAAACAAAGTTGCTTTTTTAGACAAACGAGTGAAACCACGAGCCTTGAGAGGTTGAACAAATTCAAAGAAAGAATACAATGGAGATGAACGAGATTGCAAACACTCCGTTAGCAAAAGGAACAAGGAATACGACAAGAACCAAGAGATCAAGGAACAATATAGACTTTGAACGCACTTTGGTTGAAGAGAAGAAAATTCGGCAGCACTCCGAGTGAAAAGAGGGGCAAGACTTGATAAGATAAAAGGAACATGGATAGAGGACACAACACTCCTGTTGAATGGAAAAGCAAGGAAAAGAACATGATCCTGAGTAAAACGAGATGATTGGTCGAAGATAGCAACATCACAATGCCTCCGGAACGAACGAATAAAAGCTAGACCGTCGGAATAAGAGAACGGAGAAGGAAATGATAACCTCTACCACAATTGAATTTGGAAAGCATCCTTCCAAGAAGGTTAGAACAGAGTTGTTGGAAAACCAACAACAAAAAGAATAACCTTGTAGTGGGCTTATGGAAACATCTCAACACTTGAGGTGAAATTCTGCCACTAACGAAAAACAATTGCTTGCTTGAGATCAAAGAAGAGATGAAAACTTCTTTCGCCGAGAGGATAGGAGAAAACTCGGATCATTGATAAGCACCACAAATAGCAACATTCCTTAGGGAAGGCTTTAGGTGAAATATGACACAAGATAACTCCAACGAAGAGATATGGATTTAAAATACCTCATTCTTGACAACATGTGAATCGCGAAACATGAATGGAAATTGTCAAGAATGATATAACACCACCTCAAAAGATAAGGTAGAAAGAACTTCAAAATGCAAGAAGAAGAATACTTGACCTCCTCGGGAAAAAACATGTGTTGGGAACCATGTTTATTTTTGAGTATAGCTTGGCGGATGTTAGCTTCGAGAGAAATCTTGAAGAACAATTGAAGAATGAAAAGAATCCTTGACGAACCACCATGTAGAGCCTCCATGAAGAACTCCGGTAATAAAAGAATGATCAAACGAAAGGAAAGTTGAAAACACAAGGTGAAGCCTTGCGATGATTTAGATGGAGCTTCGCGATGAGATAATGCTAAAAACTTGGAACTCCGGAAAAGAAAAGATGAAGCATCTCGAACCGAGAAATGTGACATGATGAACAACTCTGGAGAAAGGAAACTAGATCACTTGGATGAAACAATAATAAGAATTACGTTATGCATATCCTTCACCAATTTAAATTGATGACAAGCAACGGATTTGGCATACTACTTATACTCGTAGAAAGGATTAAGAGAGATATAGCGTGAACTTTGGAAAAACTTGAACAAACCACCGGTAGGATTCGGAAAGAACGAATTAATTGATACGATAACAACGGAAGAGGAATGTTGAGAACCACCGTAAGAATTGGAAATGGGAGTAGCAAAGGCACAATTCGCCGTGAAGAATTGGAAAACGAAAGAAGATACTTGAGGGGATTTATATACATGAGAACAAAGAGATCATGAGCTGACTAAAGAGTATACTTTAACGATCCACCGGTAAGATTCGGAGAACAAGAGCTGAAGGCTGAGAATGAGTAAAATTCAGAAATGATGGCCTTCGGATGATCGAGAAAGGAAGCAACTCCTGAAATGCGTCGGATGGTTGACAATAATTCTCACAATCGAAAACAATTATGAGAGGATGGCGTCAAGCTAGAACCATGAATCTTTGGAAGAACGAGTAAGGATTTAAGAGGAACTCTTCTTCGGTCTTCAAAATCCGAGAATGACGACGAGAAACACCACCTGAATTGTTGAGATACTCCGGGAGAATGAAAAACAAAGTGGTTGAGCCAACAATGAAAAATAATTTGCAATAAATCTTAGAAAACATCTGACTGATGAAATTCGTTCTTACGTCAAACTTCAAAAAGAATTTGGGAATGGCTCCGGGAAAATTAGAAGAGTTGGGTAAGATCCTGGAAAAAGACCTGTGGGTTAGGGCACACTCAAAACAAAACACCGTTGAACGATTTTGAAGAGAGATTACACCGATTGAATTAAATGATTTGAAAGATACAACAACCTCGAGATATCATGAACGGATTAGGAATGAAAACACAAATCTCCTGAGATATCTTGAGCACTCCGGATAAGAATAGAGAGAGGTGAACAATTAAGAGGTACACCGGCATGGAAAACATTTGAAACGAGGAAAGGGATATGATCAACACCGAAAGCTTGAATTGAATCCACCGGATAGAATGAGGATGAAGAATAATAAACTCGAAGCTTTCTTAGCATCCCCGCGAGAATCGCCAGCTAAGAACACTGAAGGAAAGAATGAAGAGACTTCACATCAATAAAATATACTTGATTAAGAAATCTGAGTCCTTGAAGAAAAAGGGTGGGAGGGCGGGAAAACAAAGGCAACTTGGGCACATGGAATGGATACCGTTGAGAAAAACTTAGAATTGATCTTGCGGATGTTGAAATGATCGGATCCACTTGAAGAGGAGCACGCTGATTGGAAAAAAATTAACATGACAATCTCAATGATCATGAAGGATTAGCACTCCCATAGAAATATGAGAACACCGTTTAGAAAAGGTATGGAATCAACACTTGACATCAAAGCAACTCGAATACCACAACTCAAAACAAAACAAAGGATTTGGCTTGCAGAAATAAGCCGGAACAAATACATATGATAGAGATTTACCCAATCCCTATCATGCATCTGTCGAAAAGATATTCTAGGAGCTACTTGAATTCCCACCTATTAGCTCCTGAAATTTTCTGGTTATGCAATCTGCTGTTGGGGATACATGGGAAGCAATATATCTCACCAAAACTAACAATCCTTACATCCAGTTGTATCCATCCGTCAACACATAACCAAGAAAACTCTGGAAATCGTGTACCTCAACCTTCGAAAAGCATCATTTATACCAGCTATGGCAATACTCCCGCCCAGTACTGGATGGCGTCGAGGTTATCTCACCAACAACTGCATAAAAGAGATTTTCGATGTTGGCGAAACTCAGGTATTCCAGAACTGCAATGATAAAATTGTGACGACAACACCTCGGAGCTCAACTCCCCGAGACACTGCCACAACCCCTAAATGTCAGGAGGCACCAAGAACAATGTTCTCATCACAAGAATATCGAAACGATCCCAAGATACCCGCGTGATCCTAAAAAAAATTAGTGAAATTTGAGGAAAGCAAAGACAAAACATCTATGTCAGGAGACCTCACCAGAGCGACGAAGGGACTGAGGAGTAAAAAGAATCCTACTCCGATATATATAATCCTAAGACTCAAAACATTTTTGCTCTAGACTCAACAACGTCAGCGATTCGATCAAACAGGGGCTCCTAAGTCGGGGATGGCTCTGATTACCAACTTGTAACGCCCATGATGCGACTATATCTCCCCGTGTCGAGGCACGACTTAGAGGCATAACCGCATTGTGGTTTTGTCGCAAGAAGGGTCATCTTCACACAATCCCACATAATGAACAAGAAAGGGATAAATAGAGTTGACTTACAATCGCCACTTCACACCATGAACAAATAATTCATACATCAATCAGAGTACACACATAGTCCGACTACGAACAAATCCAACTAAAAAGAAGATAACCCCAAATGCTAGATTCCCGATCATCCCAACTAGGCTCCACTACTGATCATCAGGAAATGAAACATAATAACGACCAAGGTCCTCGTCGAACTCCCACTTGAGTTCGGTAGCATCACCTGCACTGGTGTCATCGGCACCTGCAATTGTTTTGGTAGTAACTGTGAGTCACGAGGACTCAGCAATCTCAAAACCCGCAAGATCAAGACTATTTAAGCTTATGGGTAGGATAAGGTAATGAGGTGGAGTTGCAGCAAGCGCTAAGCAAATATGGTGGCTAACATACGCAAATAAGAGTAAGATGAGAAGCTACGCAACGGTCTTGAAGCTAGAAGTGATCAAGAAGGGATCTTGAAACTACTTACGTTCAAACATAACCCAAACCGTGTTCACTTCCCGGATTCCGCCGAAAATAGACCATCACAGCTACACACACGGTTGATGCATTTTAATTAGGTCAAGTGTCAAGTTCTCTACAACCGGATATTAACAAATTCCCATCTGCCACATAATCGCGGGCACGGCTCTCGAAAGTTTAGACCCTGCAGGGGTGTCCCAACTTAGCCCATCACAAGCTCTCACGATCAACAAAGGATATTCCTTCTCCCGGAAAGACCCGATCAGTCTCGGAATCCCGGTTACAAGACATTTCAACAATGGTAAAACAAGACCAGCAAGACCGCCCGACTGTGCCGACAAATCCCGATAGGAGCTGCACATATCTCGTTCTTAGGGCACACCGGATGAGACATCCTACGAGTAAAAGCAACCCTCAAGTTTCCCCGAGGTGGCCCCGCAGTCTACTCGGTTCGGACCAACACTCAGAGGAGCACTGGCCCGGGGGGGTTTAAAATAAAGATGACCCTTGAGTCTGCAGAACCCAAGGAAAAAGTTATAGGTTGTTAGGCAAAAGTAAAAACCAAGATTGGGCCTTACTGAAGGAGTTTTATTAAAGCGAACTGTCAAGGGGGTCCCATAACCCCAACCGCGTAAGAAACGCAAAATCAAGGAACATAACACCGGTTTGTCGAAAACTAGGGCGGCAAGACGGGAACAAAATACCAGCAATAAGGCCGAGCCTTCTACCCTTTACCAGATATATAGATGTATTAATTAAAATAAGAATATTGTGATATCCCAACATGTTCATGTTCCGACATGGAGCAATCTTCAACTTCACCTGCAACTAACAACGCTATAAGAGGGGGCTGAGCAAAGGGGTAACATAGCAAAACAACGGTTTGCTAGGAAGGTGGTTATAGGCTTGACATGGCAATATGGACGGCGTGATAAACAAGTGGTAGATAGCGCGACATAGCGATAGAACAAACAACTAGCAAGCAAAGATAGAAGTGATATCGAGGGTAATGGTCATCTTGCCTGAAATCCCGCTAGGAAGAAGACCGAATCCATGAAGTAGACGAACCAACGTAGTCGAAAGAATCCTCACAAACGCAACGTTACCAGAACTATCGAGGAGAAGCGCAACCGGAAAGAAGCAAACACCATGGTAAACAACCATCACATAAGCATGGCATAATGCAAAATCAAGTATGATGCATGTCCGGTTTAAAGAGGCATGGCATGGCAAGGCAAAGTGCACAAACAACACTACAAGTTAAGTGGAGCTCAATATATAACAAGTTGCATATTGACGAAACACCACATTCAAATATTTAGTTCAATCTCGTTTAAGCTACTCAACAATATTAAATGTTGTTAAACTTGACAAGAGGTGAAACATAAGTAATCTACCTATCTAGGCAAGTTTAAATGAGGTCGAAAACAACAAACAACAATTCTGAAAAATCCTCATATGTCATTTAGCAATTCAATGCAAACACAAATCTAAGCATTTTAAATGTTGATATTATAATGCGGATGACATATGCAAGTTATATGCAATTTTATAAAAATGTTGACATGAACAAGTTATGAAGCATTTGATCACCATGACGGAACCAAAGGGGTGCCACGACAACGAATCCGAAAATGATGCCACGGCAACATGTCAATTTCCACACGGAGATACCGGTGCAAAAGGAAGTGTGGATGTGCAGAAAATGCAAAAGATGGTGGGGTGATCCCGGTAACCGGGTGTCCCACATGTCGGTGGCATGGAAACAAGGAGGGACGTGCAGACATCTCGAATACGGTGCAAATACGAGCATCTCATACAACACATGCATTCATTCTCGAAAGGCCATCTCGGCATTATACCTTTGAAGCATGCATTTTCGGGGCGGAACGAGTTTAATGCGGTGTAGATGTTCACGGGTCGTCGCAGAAGTAGTGGTACACGTTTCATAGTGGAAGTAGTCATTCTTTCGAAGACGTTCGAGTCATCGGTAGAGGAACTTGGCGGTTCATGTAGTCAAACTTGGCGCATCCGAAGGGTACTTGGTGGATCCCGTAGTCGTGCACGGTCGTAGGGGAACTTGGCGTTTTGGTCGGTAAAAGTTTGGCGTCCGCGCAGTCTTGCGGTTTGGGTACTTGGCGAACCCAGATGCCTTGGTAGTGGTACTTAGCGAACTCCACGGGACGGTCTTGGCGTGCAACGAGCAACGATGCGATCTACAGGTGCAGCGGCGACAGGGATCTAGCGAGGACGAGGCCGAGACGTGGATCTGGGCGGCGGAAGCCCATCTCCGACGATGGTGGCCGCGCCGGAGCGTGAACGAATGCAGGGAGAGGTAGAGAAGCTCGCGTCCATGGTGGCAGGGGACTTGGCACGGCGACGGCGAATTTGCCGGCGTCTGGGGCGAGGCCAGAGACGCGAGGACGAGGCGGGGCGGCAGCGGGAATCCAAGGCGACGGGGAGGCGCGGTCCGACGAGAGGGAACGGGGCGGCGGCCGTCGGACTTGCTGCCGACCTGCAGTGGCGACGGGGAGGCTCTGGTTAGCGGCGGGGCAACGCCATGGCGGCTGGAGGTGATGGTGCTCGCGGGGCAGGGCGGCGGGGTCGTCCTACGAGGCCGCGGCCTTGGCGCAGAGGAGCGACGACGCAGAAGAGGGGAGGCTGCAGGGGACGGGACGAGGGCGCGGTTCCTGATGGACGGGGGCGCGACGGCGTTGAGGAGGCTGACGGGGCTCCGGCCTAGTCCGCTTCCCCGGTGAGGGCGGAGCGCTGGGTCGGGTGCGATGCGGGTGTGGGTGGAGGCCAAGGCTGTGGCGGCGGTGTGGGAGGACGAGGGGGAGAGGGAGATCGATGGGTGTGAGGTGGGGGGTCGGGCTAGGTTTAGATAGGCAGGGGCCACATGGGCCTTGGGAGCAGATGGGCCAGGAGGTGCGGTGCTGGTGGGCTGAGGGGAGCTGGGCGGCCTGGCTGACCAAAAGAGAGAGAAGAAGGTGTTTTCTTTTCCATATTTCAGAAAAGAAGCGTGTCGGAAGGGTCTGGGCGGATCAGTTGCTGCTGTATGCCGGGATGAAACAGGTGCTTATTTAGGGAGCTCGGCTCTCGTGATAGCAGGGGTAGACGACCCGGAAATTCTGGAAACGATTGCTTGTCGGGAAGGCCTCGCTCTGGCTCAAGATCTTAACATCTCCAACCTAGTTGTTGCGTCAGACTCCAAAGGTGTAGTGGAAGCGATTAACAGCAAAAGTCGTGGAAATAGTAGTGCCATTATTTTTGAGATTCACAGTAGAGTTTCTTTTTTAAATTATGTTTTTGTCTTTGAAGGTCGTGCCGTTAATGTAGAGACACATAGATTAGCCAAGCATGCTTTTTCGTCAGGTCCGGGGAGTTATATTTGGCTGGTCCAACCCCATGACCACAGATGTATTCCACTTAATGTGGCTTTTCATGAATAAAGCTTGGTTACTCCCTAAAAAAAAGTGGAAAAGAAAACAGGAGCCAGGGGATTTAATTGGAGGACCAAATCAATCTAAATTGATAGAAATGGCATGTGACTACTTTGACAAAATATCAAAGCTCCACAACTAGGTTGGAGTAAAAGGAGGAAGATCAAAGAGTTCAATATATTAGAGGCGAAAGGAGCTTCAAATGCAAGTGCGTTTTTGTTGGATCGAAAAATGGACTATTTGATAATAGCTCCCTAATATTGGGAGGATATGTTATAAAGCGAAATCACCATTATGAATATCCCTCGATTTAAATGGACCGAAGATCCATACAATTTTTATTTAGATGGGTTTTCAAAACAAAATGGCATGATGACAAGATGCAATGCAAATGATGCTAAGAAGAATGCAGCAAACAAATACATCGCACGACGAAACTTGGAATAGCTGGAAGTCTTCTGGAGTGTCGGTCTCGGGGCGTCACAACTTCGATCAATTCCGGATCCACTTCACGTTATAGGTCCTTGAAGCAACGATGAAGTTGCGACACGTGGAAGACGTCATGGACGTGCGAGAACTGGGGTGGCAATTCCAATTGATAAGCCATTAGTCCACGACAGGCGAGGATGCGGAAGGGTCCAATGTAGCGCAGAGCTAGCTTGCCCTTGTCTCTGAGCCGATGAGTGCCTCTTATCGGTGTTCTGGAAATCAGGGTACCCAGACTTGCCTACCTTTGGCCTACGGCGTGGCTCCATCGACGGCCTGGTATGACCCATCTTTAGCATCGAAAAGGTAAGACCCTCGCAAGGGGCCAAGCCTCACGAGGCGGACGATACCAAGACCTCCAGAGGGAGTGGCCTCCCCAGGCGGCCTCCCGAAGAGCGAAGATTCCTATGCAAGCGCTCACCTCATGAGGTGGGGTGACGCAAGGCATGACGACCAAGGCCAAGCGGGAGCCAGCGGGCACAGAGCAGCAGGTTTCCTCTTTGGTGCTAAGGAGGCAAGCGCAGGCGCGGGGTCCTGAGGAATCAACCAAAGCTTTCCATTCCCGTGCAACAAGACCAAGGCCGCCAGGAAGGCAGGATGGATGTCATCGCCAAGCCTACCACGGTATCACGACCAGGAGCTTTGCAGGCGAAGACCACCTTTCGACAGAATAAGATGTACTACTTGTACCCTTTCAAAATCGGCCACTATGGAATCCCTTCCCGCCTTCGTTTTGGAGGAAGAGGACTGAGGCCACTATAAATATAGCCTAGCCACCACCGTAGAAAGGAGAGACCTCCGAGCCAACACCAACACAAGAACGAACCTCCTGAGGTAGTTCTTCCTCTGTACCAGTTCATCCTCATCCCGTCGCGAGGCCAATCCACCACAAAGCAGGAGTAGGGTCTTACACCGCAAGGTGGCCCAAACCTGGGTAAACTGCAGCGTCCATTTCCTTTCCTGTTCATCGAGCTAGGCCGTGAGAGCGACGCGTTGGCTGGCTGGAGAGGTTGAGTTCTTCGCACACGCCCCTGAGTTTGAACCTTTCTTGGGTCTGCGGAGCCTTGAATCCGACATTTGGCGCGCCAGGTAGGGGCGTATCGAAGCCTCTCTTCCGTCGGTTATTTTGCCACTGCTCCGCTGTTCTCATGGCAGACGCTCGTCGAGTTCATGTTGAGCGTCGGGCAGCCCTAGCCGCCCGTGTTGCTTAGACAGCCTACGGGCAACGGCGCTCCCAGCCACTCCCCGTCAGTTGCGGCTAATGCCGCCATCGGCCCTTTGGTCCGCGAGCAGCAGGACTCGACGTTGCCGCCTTCCGTGTGACATGATGGTCGCACCACCACTCCGTCGTCGGGCCTGACCACTGCTTCGTCTTCCCAAGCTTGTCGCCGGCAAACGCGCAGGCTACGCTGCTGATGGTGCGCGAGCTTCTGCGCTATCGTCCGGCCGATGACCACTACGAGGACTTGCTGGATCGCATTGCCGAGCTTGTCAACACCACTGGAGAGGCTCCTGCACCGTCTTGCTCGCTGCCTCCCCCGCCGCCTCAGTCGGGTGACATGGCCCACGGTGCGCCTCCCCCTCCTCTCTGGTGCGACGTCGTCCCAGAGTCAAGGCATGAGGCACCCCAGCGCGACCCGCCGCGGAGGGCACCGACGCGCGATGAAGAAAGCTCCCAGGTGTTGCAGCGGCCCCAATGAGAGGTGAGGGAGTCTTGGACAAAGGGGTCCTCGGGTGTCCGGTCTATTCCATATGGGCCAGACTGATGGGCTGTTGAGATAAAGGAAGAAGGCCACCTCCCGTGTCCGGTTGGGACTCATGTATGTGTGAACGGCAAGATTAAGTGTCCGGATATACTGTCTCCTTTGTCTGTAAACTGACTTTGTACAACCCCAGGCCCCTCCACTGTCTATATAAACCGGAGGGCTTAGACCGGAGATAGGATCATAACATTCATAGGCTAGAAAATCTAGGGTTTAGCCATTACAATCTTGAGGTAGATCAACTCTTGTAACCCCTATACTCATCGAATACAATCAAGCAGGATGTAGGGTTTTACCTCCTTTAAGAGGGCCCGAACCTGGGTAAACATTGTGTCCCTTTGTCCATTGTTACCATTGATCCTCATACATACAGCTTGGGCCCCCCTACTCGAGATCTAGCGGTTTTGACATCGACATTGGTTCTTTCATTGAGAGCTCCGCTGTGTTGTCAACAGAAAGATCGATGGCGCGCCTCTTCATCAACAATGATACTATGTCTAGGGAGACTTTTCTCCCCAGACAGATCTTTGTGTTCGGCGGCTTCATGCTACGTGCCGACTCGACCGGCCGCTTCGAGCAGGTCGACAGCTATGTCCCTAGTCACCAGATTAAGTTTGGGAACTTGAACTACGTCGCTGATATACGAGGGGATGTAATCTTTGAGGGATTCATGGCCCCAACTGCTGATCCCCACTCTCATAAATAGGGCCCTTCAGATCTGCTGTTAGATCCCGTTCAGGGGCCAATGCTCACACCAGCCTTGGCCTTAGATCCGTGGTTGATCACGTTTTTCGATGACAGGAGGATTTACCCGGCCGGACTCTCTTCCATCGTGGAACCCTCAACTAGAGACCCAGACGCGACCATGCCACTGGAGTCAAACGGAACTCTCCCAGTCACCGGAGAGCCGGACTCGCCTCTGGAGGATAACTCCGAACTATTGAGGTCTGCACCCTCTGGACCCCATCATGTGTCCGGCCTCGTAGATCCGCAGATCCCCATCCAGCTTTCGCTTTTAGACGAAGCGCTGGGCTTAATGCAATCTCTTGCCATTATGGAAGCCTCGCCTCCGAACTACACCCAGCACGGGCTGGGGGCTAAGGTCGGGGAATTTTTTACCCCACCCACCACCCACTTAATAGCCACTTTCGAGGATTTAACCGACATGTTAGACTACGCCTTTGAAGACATTGATGGCATGGACGGTGATGTTGACGCCATCAAAGCCAAAACCCGCCTATTACAGGACATTGGACGGGCACTTCTACCTATGATGTATACATGGTGGACACTCCTGAGTTAAAGGACGACGGTGGCATTCAATATCCAGGCAAGGACAAGCCCATCAACGAACCACCAAAGCGTCGGTGTCAGCGGCGCCGCCCACGATCGCGTCGGGCAAAGGATAGCACTACCAGCACCGAAGATAATGATACCCCGGACAACACCAAAGACCACCCCGTTGAGCCCACGTCCGAACAAGACGAGAGGGAGGAGCGTCAGTACATCCCTAAGCACGCTGATCAAGAGGACTCGGAGGATAGCAATTACTTACCTATCTCCGAAGAGGATGTGAGCCTCGGTGATGAAGATTTCATCGTCCCAGAGGAACCCCTCGAACAAGAATGCTTCAAGCGACAACTCATCACCACTGCGCGGAGCCTGAAAAATAAACAGCAACAACTTCAAGCTGAACAGGACACGCTCAATGATAGGTGGACCAAGGTCCTAGCCGCCGAAGAGTACGGCCTTGAGCGACCAGTAAAGAGTAGCCCAAGCGCAGGCTGCAGCCATAGTTGAACGATGAAGCCCTCGAGCCAATTCCGTCGAAGTACCACTATGCTAATTAACCAGACCGACCACCACATGGACGGGACAAACCGGCCCATCACGCCAAACACTAGCCTGCACCACCTCGCCGTAGAGGCAGGGAGACAGCGGCGCCGGACTGCACTTATGACCTACGTCAGGACCTGGCCAATAAAGCCGGTCAGACCAGATCAATCTATGGATCAAGAGGATGAGCCCCGGCACTAGATGGCAGCCACCAAACCTGGTGCGATCAACATCATCATGTTCGAGGTAAGCACCGAACACAGATGTCATCTGAACTACGTCGCGATGTAGCCAGAAATAGAGGTGTCGCACACCCTATGTGCTTTACTGATGAAGTAATGCAACATCAATTTTCGGAAGGGTTTAAACCCGTAAACATCGAACAATAAGATGGAACAACAGACCCTGCCATCTGGATTGAGGATTTTCTTCTCCAGATTCACATGGCTCACGGAGATGACCTCCACACCATCAAATATCTCCCCTTAAAGTTGAAGGGACCAGCACGGCACTGGCTGAATAGCCCCCAGAGAGCTCCATAGTGAGCTAGGAAGATTTAGAAGATGCTTTCCTGGACAACTTTCAGGGCACCTATGTCTGGCCTCTAGATGCCGACGACCTAAGTCACATAATCCAGCAACCCGGAGAGTCAGCCCACAAGCTTTGGAATCGGTTCCTCATTAAAAAGAACCAAATCATGGATTTTTCAGACGCCGAAGCCTTAGTGTCCTTTAAACACAGTGTCCATGATGAATGGCTTGCCTGACACCTCGGGCAGGAAAAGCCGAAAACCATGGCAGCCATGACAACACTAATGACCCACTTCTGCGCGGGCGGAGATAGCTGGCTAGCTTGTAGAAGCAATAGTTCCAGCGATCCTGGCACCTCTAAGGCTAGGGACGGCAATGGCCGACCACGCCGCAACAAGAACAAACGCCGAAACAACAACAACGACACTGAAGACACGACAATCAATGCCGGATTCAGTGGTTCCAAATCCGGTTAGCGGAAGAAACCTTTCAAAGGCAACAGGGACGGTCCATCCAACTTGGACAAAATCCTCAAGAGGCCCTGTCAGATTCATGGTACCCCCGACAAGCCTGCTAACCACACCAATAAAAATTGTTGGGTTTTTAAACAGGTCGGTAAGTTAAATACTGAACACAAGGGGAAGGGACCTCCAAGCAAGGACGACGACGAGCCCCGTCAGCCAAACACCGGGGGTCAGAAGCAGTTTCTGCCCAAAGTGAAAACAGTGAACATGATCTATGTTACTCACATACCCAAAAGGGAGCGCAAGCGCGCACTAAGGGATGTTTACGCCATAGAGCCTGTCACCCAAAAGTTCAATCCATGGTCAGCCTGTCCGATCACTTTTGATCACAGGGATCACCCAACCAGTATCCGTCATGGTGGTCCGGCCGCCCTGGTACTCGATCCTATCATCAACTTGATCTATCAAGATATTGTCCTCAAAATGGGCATCGACCCATCCAGAATCAAGCCAAGCAACACTACCTTTAAAGGAGTGATACCCGGCGTGGAGGCCCATTGTACGGGCTCATTAACACTAGAAGTGGTATTCAGCTCTCCGGACAACTTCCTTAGTGAAGAACTGATCTTTGATATTGTCCCTTTCTGCAGTGGCTATAACACACTACTCGAACGAACCGCTTTCGCCCATTTTAATGTGGTCCCGCACTATGATTACCTAAAGCTTAAAATGCCCGGACCGCGGGGCGTCATTACAGTCAATGGAAATATGGAGCACTCCCTCCGAACCAAAGAGCACACCGTGGCCCTAGCAGCCGACGTATATGGAGGCCCCATCAAGCCAAACAATTCATCAGCCATCAAGGCCAATGACATTGTTAAACAAGTCCAGTCCGCACCTCATAGAGAGAGCTCGGTGGACCCGGACCTTGCATAGCAATTCTTCCTTCGTCGACTCCCCTATAAGGCCGTGGTATATGTACCGCATGTACATAATTATGCACTTAAAATACCTTGGGCAATGCTGGGGCACACTGTAGGAAAGGTCCATAGTACGGCTTGACCCTATTTGGACCTCACATACCTTTTATTTCCTATCTCTTTCATGCAGGTTCTTTCGAAAACCTCAAAACCGATGGTGGCACGAGGGCTCCCTCCTGTGCCCCTCTGTCTCTTCTTTACAGATAACCATCTAATCTTCCTCTCAAAGGATCAACTATTAAGGAGAAATGGCGCAAACGTGCGGCACAGTACCGTAGGGATCTTCAAACCACTACTTTTAAGCCATGTGTAAACCTTTCCCTTATGTAAATTTTTTGGCATGTAAGATGACCTCATTATTCATGGCATTATATGTCTAAGCATGTCTCTAAAAGGATATAAAGGAAGCAAATGATCACCACCTCTTGTTCGGTACTTAATGTTTTCCCTCCTTACTTCTGATTGACGTGCGTGCTTTAGCCCGGTCTTTGCTCCGGGGGCTATATTCGGCCATGCACATCCTAAAGTCCGAACACCTATAGGGAACTCTTCGGCGTCCTAGATATTGCACTATATGCATCAGTTACGAATCATGTCTTTGGTCTATAGTTGGGTTTCCCGGCTCCTGTGGTTACCACCTTATGTTCCGCTAGTTCGGCTAAGGTAGTAAAGGGAGAACTACTGATATTATATTTCCGGCTCGTCCAGTCAAGTACCTCAGTAGAGAAAGCCAAAAACTGCGAGCTGGTCAGCGATCCGGTGACTTAGTGTTAAACTACATATCGCTAGATATTCTTGCCGTGTCACACGAGGGGCTGGCACTCGACCAGCCCCATTGCAAAGGCACCGTAATCCGGATGGCTGCTCAATGCAACTGGGGTTAATACTTAAACCCGCCAATGGACTCCTATGGCTAAGTTAAGGTAATAAAGCCGCATAGCCTGATTGCCTAGTTCACCTCGTGGATGCCTCCTCTACGGACCAAGATGTTGGATAAAGTGCGGCCATGCGTTTACGAACACCCCTACAATATTTAGAAGGGGGCAGAAGCCGACGACTGGCAGCCTTCAGAAACATAAATAATAAACGGCTGCATAGGAGGATAAAATTAACATAAAAGAGCACAATCATAGTGCAGATTCATATCAGAGTTTCTGCCACCCGAATATATTTAATCCAACAGAATGCCCTTCGAACATAGGCCCTCTACTATTCGGGCCCCTTCTAGGACCTCTGCAAAGTACCTCTCCGGCTTCCGATGATCTTTGCCCTCAGGTGGCCCTGCGGTCGCCACTTTGGTGGCCTTCATCTTCGCCCATTGCATCTTCACGCGGGCGAAGGCCATCCGGTCACCTTCCATGCAAGCCGACCGCTTTATGGCATCAATCCAAGGACACGTGTTGACAAGCCGCTTCACGAGGCCGAAGTAGTTGCTAGGCATGGGCTCGGCTGGCCAGAGCTGAACTATCAGATCCTTCATGGCCAAGCTGGCCACCCTGTGCAGCACGGTTAGCTGCTTCAGCTGGTCACTGAGGGGCATCGGAAGTTCTGTCGCAAGATACTGCGACCAAAATAGCTTTTCGGTGGAGCTCCCCTCCTCGGCTCAGAAGAACTGCATGGTGTCAGCAACACTCCTCGGAAGATCCGCAAATGCGCCTAGAGAACTCCAAACTCGGGTCAGCAAGATATATCTCCTACTTCCAAATTTACTCTGCAGAAGAAAGGCCTTACTAGCCGCTATCAGCCTCGCCTGTCCGATCTCCTGGCGAGCGCTCTGGGACTCAACCCAGGCCTCTTTGATATCCTAGAGAGCCTTGGCAAGTTTGGATGCTTAGTCCAAAGTCTTCTACTCCAAGGACTCGCTCTTGGTAATGGCGTCCTGAGCTCTTGCTCAAGTTTGGCCACCCAAGCTTCATGTTGGCGACGGGCGGTCTGCTCCGCCTCCAGCTCCTTAGCCACCTTGTCAGCGGCTACTTTATTCGCCTTCGCCTCCTTCTGGGCTTGGGCAAGTGCGCTCTTGAGGGACTCGATCTCTACCGCACCAACTGTGATCATAATCACACAATTAAATAAGTTAAAAGACTCAATACAAATATCACTTCTGATATATAAGTTCTGCATACCTTGCATTTCATCAAACCGCTTGGTGACGCAGTCGAGCTCCTCATCAGCCAATTGAAGCTTCCTATTGAGCTTGAAAACCTTTGCGGCATGGGTGGTAGCCGCCAACATTGAAGCCTGTCACACGCATTAGCACAGTATATTAGTCACTTTGCCTGGAGATCCTTTGTCCGGATTGTTCTAATCTGGACAGAGTCTCAAGGGCTACTGTCTATACATAGGTTCATCCTTTCATATGAAAAACCTGTTAGAGGACTACATTGCATACCTCAAAGCCCGTCAGTAGGCTGTTGAAGGCTTCATTCAGTCCGCTTTTTCACAGACTGAAGCTTTTCTATAACTGCACCCACCAGGGTGCGATGCTCCTCCACGATGGAAGCGCATTGCAGTGCATACTCCAGAGCAGGAGTAGCCTCCGGATTAACGAGGGCTGTTGTGGGAACTGTTGCTTGATATGTCTCCAACGTATCTATAATTTTTTATTGTTCCATGCTATTATATTATCCGTTTTGGATGTTTATGGGCTTTACTCTACACTTTATCATTTTTGGGACTAACCTACTAACCAGAGGCCCAACCCGAATTGCTGTTTTTTTGCCTATTTCAGTGTTTCGAAGGAAAGGAATATCAAACGGAGTCCAAACGGAATGAAACCTTCGGGAGTGATCTTTTTGGAACAAACGCAATCCACGAGACTTGGAGTGGACGTCAAGAAGTAAACGAGGCGGCCACGAGGGTGCCCGACGCGCCCTAGGGGGGCAGGTGCGCCCCCCACCCTCGTGGGCCCCTCGTGGCTCCCCTGACCTACCTTCTTCGCCTATATATATCTACGTACTCCGAAAACATCTAGGAGCACCACGAAAAACTATTTCCACGGCCGCAACCTTCTATATCCGTGAGATCCATCTTGGAGCCTTCGTCGGCGCTCCACCGGAGGGGGAATCGACCATGGAGGGCCTCTACATCATCTCCAAGGCCTCTCCGGTGAGTTGTGAGTAGTTTACCACAAACCTTCGATTCCATAGTTATTAGCTAGATGGCTTCTTCTCTCTCTTTGAATCTCAATACAAAGTTCTCCTCAATCTTCTTGGAGATCTATTCAATGTAACTCTTTTTTGCAGTGTGTTCATCGAGATCCGATGAATTGTGGGTTTATGATCAAGTTTATCTATGAGAAATAATTGAATCTTCTCTGTATTCATTTACGTGTGATTGGTTATCTTTGCAAGTCTCTTCGAATTATCAGTTTGGTTTGGCCTACTAGACTGATCTTTCTTGCAATGGGAGAAGTGCTTAGCTTTGGGTTCAATCTTGCGGTGTCCTTTCCCAGTGACAGCAGGGGTAGCAAGGCACGTATTGTATTGTTGCCATCGAGGATAAAAAGATGGGGTTTATGTCATATTGCATGAGTTTATCCCTCTACATCATGTCATGTTTCTTAATGCGTTACTATGTTCTTCATGAACTTAATACTCTAGATGCAAGCAGGAGTCGGTCGATGTGTGGAGTAATAGTAGTAGATGCAGAATCGTATCGATCTACTTGTTGCAGATGTGATGCCTATATACATGATCATGCCTAGATACTCTCATAACTATGCACTTTTCTATCAATTGCTCGACAGTAATTTGTTCACCCACTGTAATACTTATGCTATCTTGAGAGAAGCCACTAGTGAAACCTATGGCCCCCGGGTCTATCTTTTATCATATAAGTTTCCAATCTACTTTTATTTGCATCTTTACTTTCCAATCTATATCATAAAAATACCAAAAATATTTATCTTATCTTATTATCTTTATCAGATCTCACTTTCGCAAGTTACTGTGAAGGGATTGACAACCCCTTTATCATGTTGAGGTTCTTGTTTGTTTGTGTAGGTGCGTGGGACTTTTGAGGAGCCTCCTACTGGATTGATACCTTGGTTCTCAAAAACTGAGGGAAATACTTACGTTACTTTGCTGCATCACCCTTTCCTCTTCAAGGGAAAACCAACGTAGTGCTCAAGAGGTAGCAAGAAGGATTTCTGGCGCCGTTGCCGGGGAGGTCTTCGCTCAAGTCAAGACATACCAAGTACCCATCACAAACTCATCTCCCTCGCATTACATTATTTGCCATTTGCCTCTCGTTTTGCTCTCCCCCACTTCACCCTTGCCGTTTTATTCACCCTTTCTTTCCCGTTCACCTCTCTTTTTCGCTTGCCTCTTGTGTTCTTGTGTGTTGGATTGCTTGTCATGATGGCTCAAGATAATACCAAATTATGTGACTTCTCCAATACCAATAATAATGATTTCCTTCGCACTCCGGTTTCTCCTGTTAATGATGATGAATCTTGTGAAATCAATGCTGGTTTGTTGAATCTTGTTATGAAAGATCAATTCTCTGGCCTTCCTAGTGAAGATGCCGCTACTCATCTAAACAACTTTGTTGATTTGTGTGATATGCAAAAGAAGAAAGAATGGATAATGATATTGTTAAATTGAAGTTATTTCCGTTTTCGCTTAGAGATCGTGCTAAAACTTGGTTTTCGTCTTTGCCTAAAAATAGTATTGATTCATGGAATAAGTGCAAAGATGCTTTTATCTCTAAGTATTTTCCTCACGCTAAGATCATCTCTCTTAGAAACAATATTATAAATTTTAAACAACTTGATCATGAGCATGTTGCCCAATCTTGGGAAAGAATGAAACTAATGATTCGCAATTGCCCTACTCGTGGTTTGAATTTATGGATGATTATTCAAAAAAATTATGTCGGATTGAATTTTGTTCTAGAAATCTTTTAGATTCGGCCGTGGGAGGCACTTTTATGAAAATCACTTTAGGATAAGTTACTAAACTCCTTGATAACATTATGGTTAATTATTCTCAATGGCACACCGAAAGATCTACTAGTAAAAAAGTTCATGCTTAGAAGAAATTAATGTTTTGAGTGGAAAGATGGATGAACTTATGAAATTGTTTGCTACTAAGAGTGCTCCTATTTATCCTAAGGATATGCCTTTGTCTACTTTGATTGAGAATAATAATGATCCTATGGATGTGAATTTTGTTGGTAGGAATAATTTTGGTAACAACACGTATAGAGGAAACTTTAATCCTAGGCCTATTCCTAGTAATTCCTCTAATAATTATGGTAATTCCTACAACAATTCTAATGGAAATTTTAATAAGATGCCCTCTGATTTTGAGAATAGTGTTAAAGAATTTATGATCTCTCAAAAGAATTTCAATGCTTTGCTTGAAGAAAAATTGCTTAAAGTTGATGAATTGGCTAGGAATGTTGATAGACTTTCTCTTGATGTTGATTCTTTGAAACTTAGATCTATCCCACCTAGGCATGATATCAATGAGTCTCTCAAAGCCATGAGAATTTCCATTGATGAGTGCAAAGAAAGAACCGCTAGGATGAATGCTAAGAAAGATTGCTTTATAAAAGCGTGCTCTTCTAGTTTCCATGAAAATAATGATGAAGATCTAAAAGTTATTGATGTGTACCCTATTAAATCTTTGTTTTGCAATATGAATCTTGATAATGATGGGACTGGAGATGAGTCAACTTTAGTTAAAAGGCGTCCCAATGATTCGGAGTTTTTAGATCTTGTTGCTAAATTTGGTAAATGTGGGATTGGAGAGGTCAAAACTTTACATAGCATTGAACCCACTATTATGGATTTCAAGGAATTTAATTATGATAATTGTTCTTTAATAGATTGTATTTCCTTGTTGCAATCCATGTTGAATTCTCCTCATGCTTATAGTGAAAATAAAGCTTTTACCAAACATATAGTTGATGCTTTGATGCAATCTTATGAGGAAAAACTTGAATTGGAAGTTTCTATACCTAGAAAACTTAATGATGAGTGGGAACCTACCATAAATAATTAAAATTAAAGATCATGAATGCTATGCTATGTGTGATTTGGGTGCTAGTGTTTCCACGATTCCGAAAACTTTATGTGATGTGCTAGGTTTCCATGAATTTGATGATTGCTCTTTAAACTTGCACCTTGCGGATTTCACCATTAAGAAACCTATGGGAAGGATCAATGATGTTCTTATTGTTGCAAATAGGAATTATGTGCCCGTAGATTTTATCGTTCTTGATATAGATTGCAATCTTTCATGTCCTATTATTCTTGTTAGACCTTTCCTTAGAACGATTGGTGCATTTATTGATATGAAGGAAGGGAATATTAGATTCCAATTTCCATTAAGGAAAGGCATGGAACACTTCCCTAGAAAGAAATTCAAATTACCTTATGAATCTATTATGCGAGCTACTTATGATTTGAATACCAAAGATGGCAATACATAGATCTATCTTCGCTTTTATGCCTAGCTAGGGGCGTTAAACGATAGCGCTTCTTGGGAGGCAACCCAATTTTATTTTTGTTTCTTGATTTTTTCTTCTGTTTAGTAATAAATATTTCATCTAGCTTCTGTTTAGATGTGGTTTTATGTTTTAGTTAGTGTTTGTGCCAAGTAGAACCTATACGATAACCTACGGTGATAGTTAATTTGATTCTGCTAAAAACAGAAACTTTTGCACGCACGAGAATAATTTTAATAAATCACGGAAACGTTATTTTGCGTTGATTCTTTTTTCTGTAGATCAATACACAAATTTCCCACGACTTCATATTTTAGTAGGAGTTTTGGAGTTCCAGAAGTATTCGAAAGTTACATATTCCTACAGACTGTTCTGTTTTTGACAGATTCTGTTTTTCGTGTGTTGTTTGCTTATTTTGATGCATCTATGGCTAGTATTGGGGTGCATGAACCATAGCTAAGTTGGAATACAGTAGGTTTAACACAAATATAAATAAAGAATGAGTTCATTACAGTACCTTATGTGGTGGTTTTTCTTTCTTGCACTAACGGAGCTTATGAGATTTCCTGTTGAGTTTTGTGTTGTGAAGTTTTCAAGTTTTGGGTAAAGATTTGATGGACTATGGAATAAGGAGTGGCAAGAGCCTAAGCTTGAGGATGCCCATGGCACCCCAAGATATTCAAGGATAACCAAAAGCCTAAGCTTGGTTATGCCCTGGAAGGCATCCCCTCTTTCGTCTTCGTCTATCGGTAACTTTACTTGGAGCTATATTTTTATTCGCCACATGATATGTGTTTTGCTTGGAGCGTCTTGTATGATATGAGTCTTTGCTTCTTAGTTTACCACAATCATCCTTGCTGTACACATCTTTTGAGAGAGACACACATGATTTGGAATTTATTAGAATACTCTATGTACTTCACTTATATCTTTTGAGCTAGATAATTTTGCTCTATGTGCTTCACTTATACTTTTTAGAGCACGACGGTGGCTTGATTTTGTAGAAATTGATGATCTCTCATGCTTCGCTTATATTATTTTGAGAGTCTTTTAGAACATCATGGTATTTGCTATGGTTATAAATTTGGTCCTAGAATGATGAGCATCCAAGTTGTGTATAATAAAAACTATCATAGAAAGAGCATTAAAAACTATGATCAATTTGATGCTTGATAATTGTTTTGAGATATAAAGGTGGTAATGTTAGAGTCATGCTAGTTGGGTAATTATGAAATTGAGAAATACTTGTGTTGAAGTTGGCAAGTCCCGTAGCATGCACGTATGGTAAAAGTTGTGTGACAAATTTGTTGCATGGGGTTCTCTTTTAATTGTCTTCCTTATGTGTGGAGGTCGGGATCGTGCGATGTATAACTCCTACCAACCCTTCCCCTAGGAGCATGTGTAGTAGTACTTTGCTTCGAGGGCAAGTAGACTTTTGCAATAAGTATATGAGTTCTTTATGACTAATGTGAGCCCATGGATTATACGCACTCTCACCCTTCCACCATTGCTAGCCTTTATTATACCGCGCAATTTTCGCCGGTATCATGCACCCATTATTTACCTTCCTCAAAACAGCCACCATACCTACCTATTATGTCATTTCCATAGCCATTCTGAGATATATTGCCATGCAACTTTCCACCGTTTCGTTTATTATGACACGCCCCATCATTGTCATATTGCTCTTTGCATGATCATGTAGTTGACGTCGTATTTGTGGCAAGGCCACCTTCATAATTTTTCATAAATGTCACTCTTGATTCATTGCATATCCCGGTACACCGCCGGAGGCATTCACATAGAGTCATATTTTGTTCTAAGTATTGAGTTGTAATTCTTGAGTTGTAAATCAATAAAAGTGTGATGATCTTCATTATTAGAGCATTGTCCCAAGTGAGGAAAGGATGATGAAGACTATGATTCCCCCACAAGTTGGGATGATACTTCGGACTTTATAAAAATAAAAGAGGCCAAAGAAGCCCATAAAAAAAGAGGCCAAAGAAGCCCACCAAATAAAAAAAGGAAAAAAAGAAAAAAAAGAAATGAGAGAAAAGAGAGAAGGGACAATGATACTATCTTTTTTTCCACACCTGTGCTTCAAAGTAGCACCATGATCTTCATGATAGAGAGTCTTCTATGTTGTCACTTTCATATACTAGTGGGAATTTTTCATTATAGAACTTTGCTTGTATATTCCAATGATGGGCTTCCTCAAAATGCCCTAAGTCTTCGTGAGCAAGCAAGTTGGATGCACACCCACTTACTTTCTTTTGTTGAGCTTTCATACATTTATAGCTCTAGTGCATCCATTGCATGGCAATCCCTACTCACTCACATTGATATCTATTAATGGGCATCTCCATAGCTGTTGATACGCCTAGTTGATGTGAGACTATCTTCTCCCTTTTTGTCTTCACAACCACCACCCTATTACACATATAGTGCTATGTCCATGGATTGCGCTCATGTATTGCGTAAGAGTTGAAAAAGCTGAAGCATATTAAAAAGTATGAACCAATTGCTTGGATGAAACTGGGATTGTGCATGATGGGAGTATTTTGTGTAATCAAAATGACGCATGGCCTAACTATATGATTTTGTAGGGATGAGCTTTCTTTGGCTATGCTATTTTGATAAGACATGATTACTTGTTAGTATGCTTGAAGTATTATTATTTTTATGTTTTATAAGCTTTTATCTTTAACCACTTGGATCTGAACAATCATGCCACAATAAAGAAAATTACATTGAGAATTATGCTAGGTAGCATTCCACATCAAAAATTCTGTTTTTATCATTTACCTACTCGAGGACGAGCAGGAATTAAGCTTGGGGATGCTTGATACATCTCCAACGCATCTATGATTTTTGATTATTCCATGCTATTATATTACCCGTTTTGGATGTTTATGGGCTTTACTCTACACTTTTATATCATTTTTGGTACTAACCTACTAACCGGAGGCCCAGCTCGAATTGTTGTTTTTTTGCCTATTTGAGTGTTTTGAAGGAAAGGAATATCAAACGGAGTCCAAACGGAATGAAACCTTCGGGAGCGATCCTTTTGGAACAAACACAATCCAGGAGACTTGGAGTGGACGTCAAGAAGTAAAGGAGGCGGCCACGAGGGTTCCCGGCGCGCCCTAGGTGGGCAGGCGCGCCCCCCACCCTCATGGGCCCCTCTTGGCTCCCCTGACCTACCTCCTTTGCCTATATATATCTACGTACCCCAAAAACATCCAGGAGCACCACGAAAAACTATTTCCACCGCCGCAACCTTATGTATCCGTGAGATCCCATCTTGGAGCCTTCGTCGGTGCTCCACCGGAGGGGGAATCGACCACGGAGGGCCTCTACATCATCTCCAAGGCCTCTCCGATGAGTTGTGAGTAGTTTACCACAGACCTTCGAATCCATAGTTATTAGCTAGATGGCTTCTTCTCTCTCTTTGTATCTCAATACAAAGTTCTCCTCGATCTTCTTGGAGATCTATTCAATGTAACTCTTTTTGTGATGTGTTTGTCAAGATCCGATGAGTTGTGGGTTTATGATCAAGTTTATCTATGAGAAATAATTGAATCTTCTCTCAATTCTTTTATGTGTGATTGGTTATCTTTGCAAGTCTCTTCGAATTATCAGTTTGTTTTGGCCTACTAGACTAATCTTTCTTGCAATGGGAGAAGTGCTTAGCTTTGGGTTCAATCTTGCGGTGTCCTTTCCCAGTGACAGCAGGGGCAGCAAGGCAAGTATTGTCATGTTGCCATCGAGGATAAAAAGATGGGGTTTATGTCATATTGCATGAGTTTATCCCTCTACATCATGTCATCTTTCTTAATGCGTTACTCTGTTTTTCATGAACTTAATACTCTAGATGCAGGCAGGAGTCGGTCGATGTGTGGAGTAATAGTAGTAGATGCAGAATTGTTTCGATCTACTTGTTGCGGACGTGATGCCTATATACATGACCATGCCTAGATACTCTCATAACTATGCACTTTTCTCTCAATTGCTCGACAGTAATTTGTTCACCCACCGTAATACTTATGCTATCTTGAGAGAAGCCACTAGTGAAACCTATGGCCACCGGGTCAATCTTTTATCATATAAGTTTCCAATCTACTTTTATTTGCATCTTTACTTTCCAATCTATATCATAAAAATACCAAAAATATTTATCTTATCTTATTATCTCTATCAGATCTCACTTTCGCAAGTTACCGTGAAGGGATTGACAACCCTTTTATCGCGTTGGTTGTGAGGTTCTTCTTTGTTTGTGCAGGCGCATGGGACTTTTGAGGAGCCTCCTACTGGATTGATACATTGGTTCTCAAAAACTGAGGAAATACTTACGCTACTTTGCTGCATCACCCTTTCCTCTTCAAGCGAAAACCAATGCAGTGCTCAAGAGGTAGCATTGCTCCTCCCCCTCTGTTTAAGGGGGCTGCACAACCATTTCCAGAGCCGTATTGGTCTCCGGAATGGTGTGCGGCAGGGGCCTGAACTGTTGGGGCTCCCCGTTGTTGGTAGTCATGGGGGTCGCCTCCCCCAGGTCTTCGGTGACCGAGGTGTTAACCTCAGGCGCCTTCTTGACGCCCTCGTCCGCCCCATCGGCCAGGAGGAGTCCTTCGAAACGACACCTCGGGGTCCTCCATGGCAGTAGGCGAGGGGGCTCGCGACAACGCGTCAGTCTCCGCCTGCTCGGGCGGCAGGGAGTTCCCCGACGAAGATGAGGCATTCGGAATATCGCGATGAGGACTGAAAAGCAAATAATAATATGGCTTACATGACAAAGGTAGGCAAGCAAAAAATGAAGAGTGACATTTCAGATACTTACAAATCGGCTAGGGGCTTCGCCCAGGGGGCCCTCTTGGGGGTGTGTTCGGACTCTGAGTACGAACTGTCAGTGGGAAACGGCACCTATGGGATCACAAGAATCCCTCCTACGGTTGCGGGGCGCGGGGTTGTGAGAAAAGCAAGATTAGTAATTGGCACAAGGATCGTTTACCCAGGTTCGGGCCACGAGGATGCGTAAAACCCTAGTCCTGCTTGGTGGATGTATTGATTGTTCTTGTGCTCTCAAACTAGCTATGGGTGCTGCGTGGTTCGAAAGAGCCGAATCCTTTTCCCGTACACCATGGGCCTCCTTTTATAGGCGAAAGGGGCTGCCACAGTGGCACACAGGAGGTGGAAAGCTTACAGTGCTGCGAGCTTATCGCTTGCTATTACAGGACAAGATGCATTTAATGCGTGGCTTAGGTGTCCCTTCACTTTATCGGGGACGGGGGTGAGGCTCGTCCCATCCATCGCCACTCTTCCTCGCCTCGACACGCGCCCTGGCCAGCGATACATGCGGTGCCATGTAGGCAGGCAAGCAGCTGAGGTGGCGCGATGGTGGAGCCTCCACGAAGATCTGCATGCCGCCACACAGGCGTGTGCTGAGTTGGCCTGGAAGCCGTATGTTGCCACGCAGGTGCCTGCCCAACTGGTTGGGCTGGCAGCTGCATGTGAACGGCGGCGGGGATTTGGTTGGTGCGGGCCTGGCAGCGGCCCTGCGTCGCCTTTGGCAAGGGTCTTGTCGGGTGGCCCGGCAAGGGTCTTGCCGGGTGGCCCGGCAAGGGTCTTGCCATGGCGTGCTGGCGTCCCCTGCAAAGATCTTGCCGGGGGTCTTGTGGGTTTATTTTGGTGAGAACCTTGGTGAGGATTGTTGCCTCTCAATCCCCATCTGGTCTTGAGTATTCTTTGTTTTCACAAAGATCCGCATGCCACCATGGAGGCGCCTCCTGAGCCCTGGGCCAACGTGGGTGTTGGCATTGGAGACCGTGGGCTCGAGGGTGGCTCGCTCCGCTGGTGTGGACGGGCTGCCCCGGCAAGGCGCTTGCCGGGGCTGCTGAGGCTGCCCCAGCAAGGGTCTTGCCAGGGAAACCTGCTTCGTCCATCCGATCTCTGTGGCCTTGGTCCTTGGTGTTGCCCTGTTTGTCTCGAGCCTCCGGCTTCCTTCCGGCTTCCTTCCTTTGCCCTGCTATGTGCGGCCATGGCGCGTGGCTCCGACTGCCCATGCACAAGTAAAGGGGTCAAAAGGAGAGCCCCTACTTTTATACACCGACAGGAGCCCCCGGGCCTGGGCCACACATAAGCGCGACACGTTGTTGGGCCAGGCCCAGAATGGTGCGCGGGCAGGCGGGGCGGATTTTACCGTGGTAACTATTTCGTCCGCTGCGCTTCCCCACGACCTGCGTTGAATGCGTGACGTGGGGGTCGCGCGTGCGCGTGATCGAAGCACGCTGGCGTCTTCTCGTGGTGGACAGTGAAGCGGCTTGTGTGTGTCTTTGAGACCGCAGGGCCGTTGCTCATTTATTGCCCTTACTCGGGAACCGCCGCTCCATGCGTCCCACTGCGCCCATCTCTCGCGCCACGTTCGCTGCATGCATGATGCAGAGCGAATGGCAGGCGCGCGGGATACGGGAAGTCACGCGCGCGCGGGCTGATTCCCACGCGCCTTCAATTGAGCGAGGAGGGCGGTCGACGGACCCGCCCGCTGTCACTTCAACGGGCTTGATTGGCTGAGAGGGGCAGCCAAGCCTCGCCCCCGTCCCTTTATAAAGAGGGGAGCGGGAGGAACGACGCCTCTCAATCTTTCGTCATCTGCTTCTTCCCATTCTTGCTTTCTCCTTCCTCTGTCATGGCGAGGGGGCGTGGTGACGCTTCATCGGTGGCGGCGAGGGTTTAGGCTAGGCAACGCATCGCTCCTCCCCAAGAGCTTGTAGTGGCAGAGCCGGTCATTAGAGGGAGGGGGAGGGGCGAGGCCTAGGCCGTCGGGGCGGTCGAGGGAGAGGAGGACGGGGCGGTAGATCGGCTTCACCTCCGCTAGTGGCCCTTCCCCCTGTGGAGGTCCACGCCAGGCACAACCCTTACGAGTTCTTCATCAGGTTGCGCCAGCCGCCGCGCCATCGCCTTCGCCTTCCAACTCCATTTGCGCAGGAGATGGAGCTGGATCCACCGTTGGCGTTGCGGCTGCATATGAGGGGTTGTGGGAACATAGGCGTATGGGCCGACGTTGAGTTCCCCGCCCCTCACGTCATGTACCTTCGCCGAGGGTGGAAAACTTTTGCCCGCATCCACAACTTGACGGAGGGGCTCACTCTCCATTTCAAATTAATGGAGAGTGGCCTCCTCTCTGTCAGGACCTTCGGGCACTTTGGGACACGCGTGAGGTGCTGCATGGAGAGCTCTTCTGACGACAGAGGTTCCTCCTCGAGTGAGAGTGGTGAGGAGGACAGCGGTAGCGACGACGAGGGTAGCGGGCGGCAGGATGACGGGTCCGACTAAGCGTCGGGCGCCGCTCCGGGCGGCACCAGCGACCCCATCATCCGTGTCGCCGGCTCCTTGAACTTCATGGGGTCGTCTCCTTTGGAGGCTGGCATTGGGAGGCTGCGAAAGAGGAAGAGGGCGGGTGGCAAGGCCGTCAAGTCAGAGTACGTGGGCACCGACGCCTTCGTCGCGTATTGACGTCCTGCCGCCTCGTCTTCGAGCTCTTCCCCCGGCGCCGTCATCACCAGCGAGCCTTCGGACGACCACCGAGATGTCCTCTTGGTGCTCTCTCCCGCTCGTAGCTCGCCTAGGCGTTCTTTTGCCCTTTCTCGCTTCTTTGACCCGCCTCCTGGGGAGAGGGACAAGAAAGGGATTACGGGCACCTTATCTCTTTTTAGTCTTGTAAGCCTTTGGGCCTTTGTTAAATTTAGAACTTGTAATCCGCTTGCTCATGTTTTTTATTTCACATGGACTGTACCTGTACGGGATGTTTTTAATAGAAAAGGGATGTTTGCCGAGTCTTTCGTTCATGGGCGAACCCCGCGACAAGGAGTGAATCCTTGTTATCATTTAAGAGTAAACGTTTTTCGCCCGGCAACAGGCCTTGCCGTCCCCCCGCCTTGTTCGACCTTTCTCATGCTCTTGGCGGAGGCAGGGATGAGGTGGGCTTAGGCTCCTCGTTCCATTTCCTTGCTGCCGCGGCTACGACCAAACCCGGACCCAGGAGATAATCCTTGGGTTCGGAGAAAGGGGAGCACGGTAGTCTAGAAGTAAAATTAGGTTCCACATATCCCAGTCCATAATGAAATGCATGATAGAGGACAAAAGACTTATCTAGATCCGCATCCCCCGGCGACATTGGCTTGCCGTGGTTGGATCCTTGTACTTGCAGCCCCCGGCAACTTTGGTATGCCGGGGTTGGGATGCCGGCCTGTTCTTGTCTTCCAAACAGCCCGGCAGAAGCGTTCATGTGCCCTGCGAACCAAAGAGGACAGAGAAGAACAGAGAGACGCGCACCCGACCTCTAAGCTAGGGGTTAGCCGTCGCTAAACACTATCAACCCTAACCGAGGAGGAGACTTGACCTAGCATGCATGCTATAACTTAGGGCATCAGCGTTTTGTTTATTTATGCTCAGGGTCTACGCCTGGCTTTGTACAAAGGGTTACATGCCTTGCCAGCAAGGCTTGTACAAAAGGTGGCTTGCTGGGAGGCCCGGCAGCCGCACCTTATGGGTAAAACTTGCGAAGATGCTCGATGTTCCAGGAGTTGCTGACTGGAATGGCATCTTCGGTCTCCAGGCGGACTGCGCCGGGCCTGGTGACTCGTGTTACCCGATAAGGGCCTTCCCACTTTGGCGTCAACTTGTTGGAATTCTTGGCCGACTAAACTTGCCGAATAACAAGGTCACCTTCCTCAAAGCTCCGGGCATGAACCTTGCGGCTATAGTAGCGGCGCAAGGCTTGCTGGTAGCGTGCTGCTCTCACAGCCGCCCGGAGACGATCTTCCTCAGGGAGCGTTGCGTCGTCTTGCCGCAATCGCTCTTGCTCAAGCTCGTCATAAGCGAGCACTCGAGGTGACCCGTATATGAGTTCCATGGGCAGAACTGCTTCTGCCCCGTAGACCAGGGCAAAGGGTGTCTGGCCGGTGGCTCGATTTGGCATCGTTCTGATCTACCAAAGAACCGCTGGCAACTCGTCAATCCAACGCCTTCCACTCTTGTGCAGCCTGTCAAAAGTCTTCATTCTCAAGCCTCGCAGAACTTCAGCATTTGCTCTCTCTGCTTGGCCGTTGCTCCGTGGATGTGCCAGGGAAGCAAAACAGACCTTACTGCCGAGGTCCTCAACATATTGCATGAAGGCATGGCTTGTGAACTGTGTGCCGTTGTCAGTGATGATCCTGTTGGTTACCCCGAAACGGCAAACTAGTCCCTTGAAGAACTTGATGGCTGACTGCGCTGTCACCTTCCTCACTGCTTCCAATTCTGGCCACTTTGTGAACTTGTCGATTGCAACGTACAAGTACTAAAAGCCCCCGACGGCACGAGGTAAAGGGCCCAATATGTCGAGCCCCCATACCGAGAAGGGACAGGAGAGAGGGATGGTTTGAAGGGCTTGAGCTGGTTGATGAAGCTTCTTTGAATGGAACTGGCATGCATCACACTTGGTTACTAGTGCCGTTGCATCCTGGAGGGCGGTGGGCCAGAAGGAGCCTTGCCAGAAAGCCTTGCCGGCAAGGGCCCTCGACCCTATGTGGGAGCCACATATGCCTCCATGTATCACTGCCAACAGCTCTAGTCCTTCCTCCTGGGAGATGCACTTCAATTTCACCCCATTCGGTCTTCTTCTGTACAATGCGTTGTCAACAAATTGGTACAGAGCAGACCGGCGGGCTACTCTTTCTACCTCTTCCTGCTCCTCAGGAAGCTGTCCCTTTTGGAGGAATCGGACGGTGTGCTGCACCCATGTCGGAGCCTGTGGCTCGACGACAAGGATCAAAGGCATCTCTTCTGCCACAGGAGCGGCTGTCTCTATGGCCACGTCCTAAGGCCCTGCCGGAGTTGGCTGCCCCACGGCAGGATCGGCATCCACGGCAACATTTCCGTCAGCAGCTCCAGGGAGCTCGGTGGGGAAGTACTTGCCGGGGCCTAGCTTCCTCCTCTTACTCTGCCCGGTTGATGGTTCGACGGATGGTTGAGTTAACTGAAGCACAAAAGTACCTGGTTCCACAGGCAGCTTGAGGGCAGCGCGCTTTGACAAGTGGTCGGCGATGTCGTTCTCCGTCCAAGGGACGTGCTCCGCTTGTATACCATCAAAGCGCTCTTCTAGTTTCCTCACTTCATCCACGTAAGCTTCCATCAATGGGCTTTGGTAATCTTTGTTGATTTGCCTGACGACGAGCTACGAGTCGCCCCTGACGACGAGCTTTTTGACTCCGAGGTCCGCTGCGATCCTGAGACCGGCAAGAAAACCCTCATACTCGGAGGTGTTGTTCGTTGACATCTCCCGGGGAAAGTGCATTTGGATGGCGTACTTGAGGTGCTCTCCGGTGGGTGCGACAAGCAGCACACCGGCACCGACATCTTGCAGCGAGAAAGCCCAATCAAAGTACATGATCCAGTTGTGGCTCGTTTCCTTGCCAGGGAGACACACACATGGGGTGATGAATGCTGTCTTCTCCTCATCTTCTTTCTTCATGAAGATGTGGTGGTACTCTGAGTAGGCGTTGAGGAATGATAAGAGGTCACACCCAGCCGCGGAGTCGACAATCTGGTCGATGCGCGGCAACCGGAAGGGATCCTTTGGACAAGCCTTATTGATGTCTGTGTAATCAATACACAGCCTCCACTTCTCGTTTGCCTTGCGCACCACTACTGGGTTGGCCAATCACGTCGGATGGAGCACTCCCCTTACCAAACCTATCGCCTCTAGTTTTTTGATCTCCTCCATGATGAACTCCTGCCTTTCCAGAGCTTGATTCCTGATCTTCTGCTTGACGCGCCGTGCATGAGGATAGACAACAAGATGGTGCTCAATCACTTCCCTGGGAACGCCGGGGATGTCGGAGGCTTTCCATGCAAACACATCGACATTTGCCCGCAGGAAAGTGACGAGCTCGCTTTCCTATTTGCTGTCGAGGGTGGAGCTTATGGTAAAAGCTCCCCCAGTGCTGTCCTCCTTGATGGGCACCTTCTTGGTCTCTGGCGGTGCAGCTATGGACTTCTTGCTCTTGCCGGTGGAGCTCTCTGGCATGTCCTCAACGGGAGCGCAACACCCCGAAGAGGTGCGCTTGCCGGAGTGGGTGCAAGGGGTCTCGCCGTTCTTCTTTCCTCCCGGGACTCCGTCGGCAGGAGGAGGTGCCTTGGCGGCAGCTATTGCAACTGCTTCCCGGTAGAGTTGGTCAGCGCAAATCAACGCACCTTTCTTGTCGGAGGGGACGGTGATGATGTTCGTCGGCCCGGGCATCTTCAGCATGTTGTAGGCGTAATGGGAAGCCGCCATAAACTTGGCTAGTGTCGGGTGGCCGAGGATCCCGTTGTAGGGCAAGGGGACCTCGGCTACATCAAAGACAATCCTCTCCGTCCTATGGTTCAGCTCGCCTCCGAACGTCATAGGCAGCGTGACCTTTCCCTTCGGCTGGCTCCTCCCCGGGTTGACCCCTTGGAACGTGCCCGTCTCCTCGAGGTCTCCATCAGGGATCTGCGGCCTCTTGATCACAACAAGAGAAATCAAGTTCAGACCGGCCCCGCCGTCAACCAACATCTTCGTCACCTTGAGGTTGTTTATTGTTTGTGAGACCAACAATGGCAAGCACCCGACCGCAGTAGTGTGGTCAGGATGGTCCTCGGTGTCGAAGATGATGGGCATGCTGGACCACCTCAGCGGCTTCCGTGCATCGAGCGACGGCTCCACCGCTACGATCTCACGTGCCCACTGCTTGAGGTGGCGGTGGAATGTGTACAGTGAGACGCCACCATCGACGCACATGGCTTCTATGGCTTTCTAGAACTCATGGTCGCCGAACTCATCGTCCTCGTCATGATCATCGTCTTCCTGCTTCTTGTCGCGGCCCCGGGTGGGCCTCTCTTGCTGATTATCCTTGCCGCGGTGGCCTCCTTGGCCACCACGCTTCTTGCCGGATCCCTCGGCACCCTCGTGGCTCTTCTCCTTGTCCCGTCACTCATACTCGGCTTTCTGCTTCTCAGCGAGCAGCTCCACTTGCCGGCAGTTCTGGAGATCGTGGCCTTTGGTGCGGTGGATCTTGCAATACTGCTTGTCAGAGCCCCCTGGCTTATCGGCAGCGGCCAAGGCCCGGCAGGCGGCACACCCAGCAACCTCCTTGCCGGGGTCACTTGCCTTGGGTTTCTTGGTGGCGCCGGTATCGTTGGACCCCTTGACGGCAAGCACGGTCTTGCCCATGCGCTTTCTGTTACGGCACTGGCTCTTCTTTGCCGGGGTGGCGGTATCATCCGTGGAGTCAGTTTCCGTGCCGGCGTCTTCGCAGGGGTACTTCCTTCCTTCTTCAGCACGAGTGCACCGATCGTCCAGAACATAAAGTTCGGACACATCCCTGACCTTGTTCATCGCCAGCTCTTCACGCATCTTACGGTTGCACACATTCTGATGGTGTGCACTGATCACGGCGGCAGGATGAACGTCGGGGATGTTGTACTACACTCGGCTGAACCTTTGGATGTACTTGCGCAAGTTTCTCCTTCCTTCTGGGGGATGATATGCAAGTCACTCGCCTGGCCATGAGCTTGGTGGCCTCCCATAAAGGCGCCAACAAACTCATGACACAGATCCGCCCAAGAAGAAATGGAGTTCACCGACATGTGCATCAGCCATGACATAACATTAGGCTTGAGTGCCAACAGGAAGTAATTGGCAAGCACCTTATCGTCACGGGCCCCAGCAGCTTGCATCGCGATGGTGTAGATGCCGAGCAACTCCGACGGGTGAGTCTTGCCGTTGTACTCTCGCCAATGTCGGGCTTAAACATGCGGTGGGAGGGCCACTGGAACTGCCGCAGCTCACGGGTGAAGGCCGGACAACCCACCTCGTAAGGTAGGCCACCGTAGCCTCCCGGTGCTGGGTGGTCTATGGTGGGCCCTGCCCGCCTGTCCGACTGGTGGCACGCGTCACGCCGGCGCTCGATGGTGGTTCGAGCGTCTTCATGAACTCGCTCCCGAAGAACCTGGCATTGGTCACGGTGGGTTCGCGGGTCGGACGACGCTACAGAGATATCATCACGAGCGTCGTTGCGGTGGACCGACACCCGCGGTGGCCGGGATGGAGGAGGGGAGTGCACCGTGGCCGCATCGCCTCCGGCCCGGCCTCCGCTGGCATGCGGCGACCCGATGGAGCGATAGCCTGCGGGTCCTGCCGGCCACAACTCATCGTTGTTGGCGATGCCGACGAGGCTCCGGATGGTGGCCCTCCTTTCGTCAAGCTTCTCCGCAGCGGGAGAAAAATCAAGGAGCAGCTGCGCGCATGCTAGGGCTTCTGCTGGCATGGGTGGCGGCGAAAGCTGTGTGGACCGCGATGCGCCTCGACTTCTAACCGCGTTAGAAGGAGCCCCATCACGGCCCCGCAACCGCTCGCCACCTCCATCAGCACCTCGGCGCGTATGCTGGCCCTCCTCATCATGTGAAGGGCGCATGGGACTCTTCCCAGGACGGTACCCAGGGTCACCAGCAGGGCGGCACTGCTCATCATGCACGACCTGAGAAGAGTGTGCCGTGGGCGCTGGTGTTGGCGTCTTGGAGGCCGCCGCGCCGCCTTCTGGTGGGATGATGGCACCCGTGGAGGGCCCCATGCCGCCTGCAGGGGGCCCGACTCCATCTCTGGAGCCCGCGACTGGTGGCCCATCGGCTGGAGTGCGAACGATGTCAGTCACTAGGCCTGGACTGCCAGGTTGATGTGGATGTTTGCGGACCACGCCACGGGTTCTCTTCACAACTGGCCCGCTACTGGTCCGCACCGGTACTGGCAATCCAGTCCCGGACGAACCGATCGCCGTGGTCGTCTTCTTCTTAGGAGCCATGGCGATGAAGAACAGCTAGGTCAACTACTACACCAGATCCTCCCAATTGCGCACCCCTACCTAGCGCGCCAAAGATGTCGGTGGAAAACGACACCTATGGGATCACAAGAATCCCTACTACGGTTGCGGGGCACGGGGTTGTGAGAAGAGCAGGATTAGTAACTGGCACAATGATCGTTTAACCAGGTTCGGGCCGTGAGGATGCGTAAAACCCTAGTCCTGCTTGGTGGATGTATTGAGTGTTCTTGACCTCTCGAACTAGCTACGGCTGCTGCATGGTTCGAAAGAGCCAAATCCTTTTCCCGTACGCCATGGGCCTCCTTTTATAGGCAAAAGGGCCTGCCATAGTGGCACACAGGTGGTGGAAAGCCTACAGTGCTGTGAGCTTATCGCTCGTTATTACAGGACATGACACATTTAATGCGTGGCTTAGGTCTCCCTTCACTTTATCGGGGACGGGGGCGAGGCCCGTCCCGTCCGTCGCTGGTCTTCCTCGCCTCGAAACGCGCCCTGGCCAGCGATGCATGTGGTGCCATGTAGGCAGGCAAGCAGTTGAGGTGGCGTGGTGGTGGAGCCTCCACGAAGATCTGCATGCCGCCACGCAGGCATGTGCTGAGTTGTCCTGGAAGCCGCATGTTGCCACACAGGTGCCTGCCCAACTGGTTGGCATGGCAGCTGCATGTGAACGGCGGCGGGGATTTGGTTGGTGCGGGCCTGGCAGCGGCCCTGCTGTCACCTCTGGCAAGGGTCTTATCGGGTGGCCCGGCAAGGATCTTGCCGTGGCGCGCTGACGTCCCCGGCAAGGATCTTGCCGGGGGTCTTGTGGGTTTCTTTTGGCGAGAACCTTGGTGAGGATTGTTGCCTCTCAATCCCCATCTGGTCCTGAGTATTCTTTGTCTTCACAAAGATCTGCATGCCACCATGGAGGCGCCTCCCGAGCCCTGGCCCAATGTGGGTGTTAGCGTTGGAGACCGTGGGCTCGAGGGTGGCTCGCTCCGCTGGTGTGGGCGGGCTGCCCCAGCAAGGGGTTTGCTAGGGCTGCTGAGGCTGCCCCGGCAAGGGTCTTGCCGGGGAAACCTACTTCGTCCATTTAGATCTTTGTGGCCTTGGTCCTTGGTATTGCCTTGTTTGTCTCGAGTCTCCGGCTTCCGTCCAGCTTCCCTCCTTTGCCCTGCTATGTGCGGCCATGGCGCGTGGCTCCGACTGCCCGTGCACAAGTAAAGGGGTCAAAAGGAGAGCCCATACTTTTGTACACCGACACAAACTGACCAAGAGGGTAATCTTCCCCCTCTTCGGCGCCGCCCCTCCGGGTTCTCAGAGGCCGTCCTCTTCTTCCTCCTCCACTTGAGGGGGGAGTCGCTTTCCACCCTGTTGGGGATATAACTATTGGGTATGACCTGCCCAGGAGGGGCCGGGTCATACCACTGGCGGTTCGTAATGACAAGGCCCATGAAGATATTGAAGATGACGGTTCACGAAGCAAGCTTACTGAAGGCCCAAGACCCAAAGGCGACTTGAGGCCCATGGACGTATGCTACGTCTTGAGCTTGCGTTGGTTTTCCTTGAAGAGGAAACGGTGATGCAGCAATAGTAGCGTAAGTATTTCCCTCAGTTTTTGAGAACCAAGGTATCAATCCAGTAGGAGGCTCCTCAGAAGTCCCACGCACCTACACAAACAAACAAGAACTCGCAACCAACACAGTAAAGGGGTTGTCAATCCCTTCACGGCCACTTGCGAAAGTGAGATCTGATAGAGATAATATGATATGATAAATATATTTTTGGTATTTTATAATATAGATAGGAAAAGTAAAGATGCAAATAAAAGTAAATTGAACGCTTATATGATAAAAGATAGACCCCGGGGCCATAGGTTTCACTAGTGGCTTCTCTCAAGATAGCATATGTATTGCGGTGGGTGAACAAATTACTGTCGAGCAATTGATAGAAAAGCGAATAATTATGAGATTATCTCGGCATGATCATGTATATAGGCATCACGTCCGTGACAAGTAGACCGACTCCTGCCTGCATCTACTACTATTACTCCACACATCGACCGCTATCCAGCATGCATCTAGAGTATTAGGTTCATAAAGAATAGAGTAACACATTAAGAAAGATGACATGATGTAGAGGGATAAACTCATGCAATATGATATAAACACCATCTTTTAATCTTTGATGGCAACAATACAATACGTGCCTTGCTGCCCCTGCTGTCACTGGGAAAGGACAGCGCAAGATTGAACCCAAAGCTAAGCACTTCTCCCATTGCAAGAAAGATCAATCTAGAAGGCCAAACCAAACTGATAATTCGAGGAGACTTGCAAAGATAACTTAATCACACATAAAAGAATTCAGAGGAGATTCGAATATTTCTCATAGATAAACTTGATCATAAACCCACAATTCATCGGATCTCGACAAACACACCACAAAAAGAGTTACATCAAATAGATCTCTAAGAAGATCGAGGAGAACATGGTATTGAGATTCAAAGAGAGAGAGAGGAAGCCATCTAGCTATAAATTATGGACCCGAAGGTCTGTGGTAAACTACTCACAACTCATCGGAGAGGCCTTGGAGCTGATGTAGAGGCCCTCCGTGATCGATTCCCCCTCCGGTGGAGCGCCGACAAAGGCTCCAAGATGGGATCTCGCGGATACAGAAGGTTACGACTGTGGAATTAGGTTTTCATGGTCTGTTATGATGTTCTCAGGGTACGTGGGTATATATAAGAGGAAGAAGTAGGTCGGTGGACGCCCAAGGGGCCCATGAGATAGGGGGCGTGCCCAGTAGGGGGGCGCCCTCCACCCTCATGGCCGCCTCGGCTGTTGCTTGACTTCCACTCCAAGTCCTATGGATCACGTTCGTTCCAAAAATCACGCTCCCGAAGGTTTCATTCCGTTTGGACTCCATTTGATATTCCTTTTCTTCAAAACATTGAAATAGGCAAAAAAACAGCAATACGGGCTGGGCCTCCGGTTAGTAGGTTAGTCCCAAAAATGATATAAATGTGTAAATTAAAGCCCATAAACATCCAAAACGGGTAATATAATAGCATGGAACAATAAAAAATTATAGATACATTGGAGATGTATCAAGCATCCCCAAGCTTAATTCCTGCTTGTCCTCGAGTAGGTAAATGATAAAAACAGAATTTTTTATGTGGAATGCTACGTAGCATAATTCTGAATGTAATTTTCTTTATTGTGGCATGAATGTTCAGATCCAAATGATTCAAAATAAAAGTTTATATTGACATAAGAAATAGTAATACTTCAAGCATACTAATCAAAGCAATCATGTCTTCTCAAAATAACATGGCTAAAGAAAGTTCATCCCTACAAAATCATATAGTTAGGCTATGCTTCATTTTCGTCACACAAAAATGTTCCTATCTTATACACCCCCGATGACAAGCCAAGCAATTGTTTCTTACTTAAGTAATCTCAAACTTTTTCAACTTTCACGCAATACATGAGCGTGAGCCATGGATATAGCACTATGGGTGGAATAGAATATGATGATGGGGATTGTGTGGAGAAGACAAAAAAGGAGAAAGTCTCACATTGACGAGGATAATCAACGGGCTATGGATATGCCCATCAATTGATGTCAACATGAGGAGTAGGGATTGCCATGCAACGGATGCACTAGAGCTATAAATGTATGAAAGCTCAACAAAATAAACTAGTGGGTGTGCATCCAACTTGCTTGCTCACGAAGACCTAGGGCATTTTGAGGAAGCCCATGGTAGGAATATAGAAGCCAAGTTCTATAATGAAAAATTCCCACTAGTATATGAAAGTGACAACATATGAGACTCGCTATATGAAGAACATGGTGCTACTTTGAAGCACAAGTGTGGAAAAGGATAGTAACATTGCCCCCTTTTTATTTCTATTTTCTTTTTTCTTTTTTTTGGGCCTTCCTTTTTTTCTTTTGGCCTTTCTTTTCTCCCCTTTTTTCTTCTTATTGGCCTTTTCTTTTGGCCTTTCCTTTTTTTTATTTGGGGACAATGCTCTAATAATGATGATCATCACACTTTTATTTATTTACAACTCATGAATTACAACTCAAAACTAGAACAAGATATGACTCTATATGAATGCCTCTGGCGGTGTACCGGGATGGGCAATGAATCAAGAGTGACATGTATGAAAAATTATGCATGGTGGCTTTGCCACAAATATGATGTCAACTACATGATCATGCAAGGCAATATGACAGTGATGATGCATGTCATGATGATAAACGGAACGGTGGAAAGTTGCATGGCAACATATCTCGGAATGGCTATGGAAATGCCATAATAGGTAGGTATGGTGGCTGTTTTGAGGAAGATATAAGGAGGTTTATGTGTGATAGAGCGTATCATATCACGGGGTTTGAATGCACCGGCGAAGTTTGCACCAACTCTCAAGGTGAGAAAGGGCAATGCACGGTACCGAAGAGGCTAGCAATGATGGAAGGGTGAGAGTGCGTATAATCCATGGACTCAACATTACTCAAAAAAAGAACTCATATACTTGCAAAAATCTACAAGTCATCAAAAACAAGCACTACGTGCATGCTTGTAGGGGGATAGATTGGTAGGAAAAGACCATCGCTCGTCCCCGACCGCCACTCATAAGGATGCACAATCTAAGAACACCTCATGTTTCAAATTTGTTACACAACTTTCACCATACGTGCATGCTATGGGACTTGCTAACTTCAACACAAGCATTCTTTAAATTCATAATCACCCAGCTAGCATGACTCTAATATCACTACCTCCATATCTCAAAACAATTATCAAGTATCAAATTGATCATAGCATCCAATTCACTTCCTATGATAGTTTTTATTATACCCAACTTGGATACCCATCATTCTAGGACCAATTTTATAACCATAGAAAATACCATGCTGTTCTAAGAGACTCTCAAAATAATATAAGTGAAGCATGAGAGATCAACAGTTTCTACAAAATTAAGCCACCGCCGTGCTCTAAAAGATTTAAGTGAAGCACTAGAGCAAAACTATCTAGCTCAAAAGATATAAGTGAAGCACATAGAGTATTCTAATAAATTCTAATCAAGTAGGCTTCTTCCCAAAAGGTGTGTACAGAAAGGATGATTGTGGTAAACTAAAAAGCAAAGACTAATATCATACAAGATGCTCCAAGCAAAACACATATCATGTGGCGAATAAAAATATAGCTCCAAGTAAAGTTACCGATAAACGAAGACGAAAGAGGGGATGCCTTCCGGGGCATCCCCAAGCTTAGGATTTTGGCTATTCTTGAATATCTTAGGGTGCCATGGGCATCCCCAAGCTTAGGCTCTTGCCACTCCTTATTCCATAGTCCATCAAATCTTTACCCAAAACTTGAAAACTTCACAACACAAAACTCAACAGGAAATCTCATAAGCTCCGTTAGTGCAAGAAAGAAAAACCACCACATAAGTTACTGTAATGAAATCATTCTTTATTTATATTGGTGTTAAACCTACTGTATTCCAAGTTCTCTATGGTTCATACCCTTACATACTAGCCATAGATGCATCAAAATAAGCAAACAACACACGAAAGACAGAATCTGTCAAAAACAGAACGGTCTGTAGCAATATATAACTCTCAAATACTTCTGGAACTCTAAAAATCCTACAAAAATAGGAATTCCCGGGAAATTTGTCTATTGATCTACAGAAAAAAGAATCAACGCAAAATCACTTTTTTGTGAATTACTAAAATTATTTTCGTGCGCGTAAAGTTTCTGTTTTTCAGCAGAATCAAATTAACTATCACCATAGGTTATCCTATAGGTTCTACTTGGCACAAACACTAATTAAAACATTAAAACACATCTAAACAGAAGGTATATGAAAAAATTTATTACTAAACAGAAGAAAAAACAAAAAACATAAAATAAAATTGGGTTGCCTCCCAACTAGCGATATCGTTTAACGCCCCTAGCTTGGCATAAAAGCGAGGATAGATCTAAGTAGTGCCATCTTTGGCACTTAATTAATAAGTAGTTCGCATGATAGATTCATAAGGTAATTTAACTTTATTTCTTGGAAAGTGATCCATGCCTTTCCTTAATGGAAATTAGAATCTAATATTCCCTTCCTTCATATCCATAATCGCACCAATCGTTGTAAGGAAAGGTCTACCAAGAATAATAGGACATGAAAGATTGCAATCTATATCAAGAACGATAAAATCTACAAGCACCAAATTCCTATTTGCAACAATGAGAACATCATTGATTCTTCCCATTGGCTTTTTAATGGTGGAATCTGCAAGGTGCAAATTTAAAGAGCAATCATCAAGATCATGGAAACCTAGAATATCACATAAAGTTTTCGGAATTGTGGAAACACTAGCACCCAAATCACATAAAGCATAACACTCACGGTCTTTAATTTTAATCTTTATAGTAGGTTCCCACTCATCGTTAAGTTTTCTAGGTATAGAAACTTCCAAATTAAGTTTTTCATCATAAGATTGCATCAAGGCATCAACAATATGTTTGGTAAAAGCTTTATTTTGACTATAAGCATGAGGAGAATTCACAACGGATTGCAACAAGGGAATACAATCCAAGATAGTGGGTTCAATGCTATTTAAAGTCTTGACCTCTCCAATCCCACTTTTATCAATTTTAGCATCAAGATCTAAAAACTCCGAATCATTGGGACACCTTTTAACTAAAGTTGACTCATCTCCAGTCCCATCATTATTAAGATTCAAATTGCAAAACAAAGATTTAATAGGGGACACATCAATAACTTTGAGATCTTCATCATTATTTTCATGGAAACTAGAAGAACACGCCTTTACAAAGCAATCTTTCTTAGCACGCAATCTAGTGGTTCTTTCTTTGCACTCATCAATATTCTCATAGCTTTGAGAGACTCATTGATATCATGCTTAGGAGGAGTAGATCTAATTTTCAAAGAATCAACATCAAGCGAGAGTCTATCAATGTTCCTAGCCAAATCATCAACTTTAAGCAATTTTTCTTCAAGCATGGCATTAAAATTCTTTTGAGAGATCATAAATTCTTTCACACTATTCTGAAAATCAGAGGGCATCTTATTATAATTACCATAAGAATTATTGTAGGAATTTCCATAATTATTAGAGGAATTACTAGGGAACAGTCTACGATTAAAGTTTCCTCTATAAGCATTGTTACCAAAATTATTCCTACCAACAAAATTCACATCCATAGATTCATTATTATTCTCAATCAAAGTAGACAAAGGCATATCATTGGGATCAATAGAAGCACTCTTAGTAGCAAACAATTTCATAAGTTCATCCATCTTTCCACTCAAAACGTTAATTTCTTCTATAGCATGCACTTTCTTACTAGTAGATCTTTCGGTGTGCCATTGAGAATAATTAGACATAATATTATCAAGGAGTTTTGTAGCTTCTCCTAAGGTGATTTCCATAAACGTACCTCCCGCGGCCGAATCTAAAAGATTTCTAGAATCAAAATTCAATCCAGCATAATATTTTTGTATGATCATCCATAAATTCAAACCATGAGTAGGGCAATTGCGAATCATCAATTTCATTCTTTCCCAAGATTGGGCAACATGCTCATGATAAAGTTGTTTAAAATTCATAATATCGTTCCTAAGAGAGATGATCTTAGCGGGAGGAAAATACTTAGAGATAAAAGCATCTTTGCACTTATTCCATGAATCAATACTATTCTTAGGCAAAGACGAAAACCAAACTTTAGCGCGATCTCTAAGTGAAAATGGAAATAACTTCAATTTAACAATATCATTATCCATATCTTTCTTTTTTTGCATCTCACACAAATCAACAAAGTTGTTTAGATGGGTAGCAGCATCTTCAATAGGAAGGCCGGAGAATTGATCTTTCATAACAAGATTTAGCAAAGCAGCATTGATTTCACAAGACTCAACATCATTAAGAGGAGCAATCGGAGTACTAAGGAAATCATTATTATTGGTATTGGAAAAGTCACACAATTTGGTATTATCTTGCGCCATAGCGACAAGTAATCCAACACACAAGCAAACAAAAAGGCAAGCGAAAGAGAGAGGAGATTGGGAAAGAGAGGGCGAATAAAATGGCAACGGTGAAGTGGGGGAGAGGAAAATGAGAGGCAAATGGCAAATAATGTAAATGCGAGGGAGATGAGTTTGTGATGGGTACTTGGTATGTCTTGACTTGAGCGAAGACCTCCCCGGCAACGGCGCCAAAAATCCTTCTTGATACATCTTGAGCTTGCGTTGGTTTTTCTTGAAGAGGAAATGGTGATGCAGCAGTAGTAGCGTAAGTATTTCCCTCAGTTTTTGAGAACCATGGTATCAATCCAATAGGAGGCTCCTCAGAAGTCCCACGCACCTACACAAACAAACAAGATCTTGCAACCAACGCAATAAAGGGGTTGTCAATCCCTTCACGGCCACTTGTGAAAGTGAGATCTGATAGAGATAATATGATAAGACAAATATATTTTTGGTATTTTATAATATAGATAGGAAAAGTAAAGATGCAAATAAAAGTAAATTGAAAGCTTATATGATAAAAGATAGACCCGGGGGCCATAGGTTTCACTAGTGGCTTCTCTCAAGATAGCATAAGTATTATGGTGGGTGAACAAATTACTGTCGAGCAATTGATAGAAAAGCAAATAATTATGAGATTATCTAGGCATGATCATGTATATAGGCATCATATCCGTGACAAGTAGACCGACTCCTCCTGCATCTACTAGTATTACTCCACACATCAACTGCTATCCAGCATGCATCTATAGTATTAAGTTCATAAAGAACAGAGTAATGCATTAAGAAAGATGACATGATGTAGAGGGATAAACTCATGCAATATGATATAAACCCCATCTTTTTATCCTCGATGGCAACAATACAATACGTGCCTTGCTGCCCCTGCTGTCACTGGGAAAGGACACTGCAAGATTGAACCCAAAGCTAGCACTTCTCCCATTGCAAGAAAGATCAATGTAGTAGGCCAAACCAAACTGATAACTCGAAGAGACTTGCAAAGATAACTTAATCACACATAAAAGAATTCAGAGGAGATTCAAATATTTCTCATAGATAAACTTGATCATAAACCCACAATTCATTGGATCTCGACAAACACACCGCAAAAATAGTTACATCGAATAGATCTCCAAGAAGACCGAGGAGAATATGGTATTGAGATTCAAAGAGAGAGAAGAAGCCATCTAGCTAATAACTATGGACCCGAAGGTCTATGGTAAACTACACACAACTCATCGGAGAGGCCTTGGAGATGATGGAGAGGCCCTCCATGATCGATTCCCCCTCCGGTGGAGCACCGGCAGAGGCTCCAAGATGGGATCTCGCGGATACAGAAGGTTATGGCGGTGGAATTAGGTTTTCGTGGTCTGTTCTGATGTTCTCGGGGTACGCGGGTATATATAGGAGGAAGAAGTAGGTCGGTGGATGCCCGAGGGGCCCACGAGATAGGGGGGCACACCCTCCACCCTCGTGGCCGCCTTGGCTATTGCTTGACTTCCACTCCAAGTCCTCTGGATCACGTTCGTTCCAAAAATCACGCTCCCGAAGGTTTCATTCTGTTTGGACTCCGTTTGATATTCCTTTTCTTCGAAACACTGAAATAGGCAAAAAAACAGCAATACGGGCTGGGCCTCCGGTTAGTAGGTTAGTCCCAAAAATGATATAAATGTGTAATGTAAAGCCCATAAACATCCAAAACGGGTATTATAATAGCATGAATCAATAAAAAATTATAGATACGTTGGAAACGTATCAGCATAAACCGCCATAAGTTAACTTGTATGTTAAGGAAAGTGTACATTCTGTCACCGAGCCGGACAGGTAGTGTATGAGCCGGCCGGGACTCTATAAGCCGTCGGGCACCAACCTGTGTATATAAAGGGGTGACCCGGTGGCGGTTTAGGGCAAGAAAGAAGAGATCGAGAACTAGGTCAAGCATATTTGCTCCCTTGTAACCGAAGCCCAAGCAATACAACCCTAAACTAGAGTAGGCCTTTACCTCCACCGTGACGGGCTGAACCAGTATAAACTCTCTCTGTCCCTTGTCCCGTTTTAACTCCTTCAAGCTAACTACGTTGCGATGGATCCACACCTAAGTCCTCATGCTAGGGCATCTGACGTGACAATTCCATGATAGTTGACGCTCACCGTGGGGCCAGCGCACTGTGGTTTCGAGTTCTTGAAGGGCAGCTTCGCAGGGCTCAAGGGATATGCTGTGGGCCAGATGACCAAGAGTCGTTGCTGCAAGCTCTACATCAATGAGGAAGGATGGGGCCCCGAGGCTGGCTCAATCGAGTATGGGTACCGGTCCCTCTTTGCGGAATCCACGTTTTCATCGGCAAGATCGGTGAGTCGGAGGCTGAGCCGGACATCTGCACCGACATCGTCGAGTCGGATCGGCGCGCGCGACCCGCCAAGGTTAAAGCCGCCCCGAAGCATATCTTTGTTGGTTTCATTCATGGAGCAGAGACAGAAGGAGGATCTGAAGCTGGTGGTGAGATGGTTGTCTACTCGGGCGACGAGTCTTCAACTAGTGAGACCAACTCCATCTATCAGGTTCAGGATGGTGGGCTTGGGGGCTGTTCTGATGGTGACAGTATTCCGGACCCCTACAAGCCGCCACACCATTCATGATCTTCATGGCCGGTACACAGCCATGGCAGGATTCTACGTCTGCAGCAACAATGATCTCCGGGTCAGCAACGGTGACGGCTACCGGGGCAGGAGGCCTTGTGCGCCCGTTGGCTCAAGTTTTTTATGATCTGTTGGATGCCCTGGAAACGCTGTTGACGGCGGAGGTTAACCCTACAAATCAAACTCAGCATAACACAGAGGTTGCAAAATTACAAGACGAATAACCCAAGCCAAGGAGGAGCTAAACGCGGAGAAAACCCGGATGGAAACGAAGCGAGCCGCCTTGGAGAGGGAGGCGAAACGGCTTCAGTCAGAAAGCTTCCGCTTAAGCCTGGACCAGGACGCATCAAACACTATCTTTAACAGAAGGCATGTGAGCAGTCTTCCCCCGACTTACGATGCGAGGAACCTTTTCAACACGCCTGGGGCAGGAACCAGTAACACACCTAGTGTGGATCGGGTCGTTGAGGCGCCGGCGTCTGGAGAACCGGTTCAGCCACGTGCTACACACCCCCATGTTTGAACTTGACCTCTCCTTAGCATGTTTCAACGCCCCCGGGGCATTTTTATAACCCCTTGGATAACATGATAGTTGCGGCTACTCGGCTGGGGCTCTCCCAGCTCAGGATGAGTTGCCAGCGGCAATGGAAATATGGCGAGCCAGAGAACTTCTTCAGACGGCTGTGGCCCAACAGGCGGCTTATTCATATAGCCGTGATCGTATCCACTCAACACCACGTCTAAGCAGGAGTTATAGCAGGCATATTGATGAACCGGCCATGTCAAGTAGTGAACGGCACCACAATCAGCCTCGTAGGCCTGACGCGCTATGCGCTGGTAATGATGCTCAGGCTTTGGTAGACCAGGGCAGAGCACGGCGTGAGGCGGAGCTGGTGGCTCAGTTGGCAGCTCAACAACAATCTCTGGTTTATCCGTCAGCGTCCATGGAGGCAAGAGTGACCTCTAGAACCTTAGGTGTGCCATGTTTATTGCCGGCTCTATGCAATGATCGCTTGCCTAAGGATTTCAAGGGCCCCCGTAAGGTGCCTATCTACACGGCGGATCAGCCCCCAGAGGCTTGGATTGAGAGTTATGAGATGGCTATGGAGATGCTGCATGTGCTAAGTATTTCACCATGATGTTGGATGGGCCGGCTCGTACTTGGTTGAAATGCCTGCCCGCCAACTCGATTGGATCATGGGCAGAGTTGAAAAGGCGTTTTATTCAAAATTTTAAAGACACATGCAAGCAGCCTGTGTCAATTCTGGATTTGGATTCTTGCGTCCAAGGTGAAAGTGAGTCAACAACCAATTGGGTGCACCAAATTTTAGCTGTTATACACTCTTCTGACAGTATCAACGCCGGCTCAGCAATCATGATGTTAGAGAAGAATTGTCGCTTCCTTTTGCTTAAGCAGAAATTGGGGCGGCTTAAGCATCATTGCAATGATATGGGGGAGCTCATGGCGGCTCTCGTTAAGTATGCTGTCTTTGATAGCACTAAAGATCCTGAGTCTGATGATGAGAAGACTGGGAAGGGGAAGAAGGGTGGCAATACAAAGGGACAACATAACATGGTGGGTCAAGATGGTAATGGTAAATGTAAGGCGGATGGCGGTTTAGATTTTGTGGCTAACACCAGCACGCAGAATAATAACCAACGTCATAGGGGGAAAGCTCAAGCACCCCGGTTTGGAGGGCCAAAGTTCAACCTTGAAGCTATGATGAATCAGCCTTGTCCGAAACATGGGACCCAGGATAAGCTGACCAGTCATCTGTGGAAGGATTGCTTCAACATGAGGGAGTATAGAAATTCTAAATTTTTTCACAATAATCATGGCCCGAACGGCGGTTTAGGTTCCGGTTCTCATGGACCTGGCTTTGGAGATGGCGGCTCAAGATCTGGCTTTCAAGGCCAAGGAAATCACGGTGGTTTTAATCAGCAATCTAGCAAGAAGAATCAACAGCAGCAGTCTGGTTATCAAAGTAACCCAAAGCAGTTGAATGGTGGTCAGTATCATGTCTTCACCACAAGCCTATGCAAGCGAGATCAGAAAATCCATAAGCGGGCGGTGAACTCTGTTGAGCCGGCCGTGCCTCGTTATTTAAGGTGGTCTAAGCAGCCTATTGTATGGATCCGTGAGGATCACCCGCCCTGGGTTGACAATCCAGGTCAGTTGGCATTGGTGGTTGCTCCACAGGTAGGAGGATATAAGCTTACAAAAGTGCTCATGGATGGGGGCAACAGTATCTATATCCTTTACTATGAGACCTTTTGTCGTATGAATTTGACTGACAAAGATCTTAAGCTATCTTCTACTTTTTTTCATGGGGTGGTGCCTGGTAAGTCAGTGTATCCAGTGGGAAAGATAACACTAGAGGTGGCCTTTGGAGATGACAATGATTCCAGAGCTGAGAAGTTGACCTTTGAGGTGGTAAAGATCAAGAGCCCGTACCATGCTTTGTTCGGGAGGCCGGCTTACGCCAAATTTATGGCACGATCGTGTTATGATTATTTGCAGCTTAAGATGCCTGGTCATAAGGGCACCATCACGATGCATGGTAATAGAAGAATTGCTCTGGATTGTGAAGAGGGTGATGATGCTTATGCTGAGTCGGCCTGCACTATTAAGGAAATGAAGTTTTACAAGGACAATGTTGACCCGACGGATATGACGCCTTTGAAGAAGCCAACTACTGAGAATGACCCCCTGTTGAAATTTCAGTCGACTGATGACACTAAGCTGGATGATTTTGTGCCTAGCGACTCGTCCAAGCAGTTCATCATGAGTGCTAATATGGATCTGAAATAGGATAGCGTGCTCATCGAGTTTATCTGTGAGAACCCGGACATCTTTGCATGGAAGCCTTCTGACATGCCAGGTGTACCGAGGGAACTCGCTGAGCACACTCTTAATGTGGATCCCAAGTTTAAGCCGGTCAAGCAGTTTCTTCATCGCTTTAATGAGGAGAGGCGCAAGGCAATTGGTGAAGAGGTGGCCCGGCTCTTGGCGGCAGGGTTCATCATTGAAGTTTTTCATCCTGAGTGGTTGGCTAACCCGATGCTAGTACTTAAGAAAAATGGCACTTGACATATGTGTGTGGAATATACAGACCTTAACAAGGCCTGTCCGGCCGATCCTTGTGCTCTCCCGCGTATTGATCAGATTATGGCGGGTTGTGAGCATTTGAGCTTTTTAGATGCTTACTCTGGTTATCATCAGATAAAAATGGCAGTTAAGGACCAGGAGAAGACAACTTTCATCACTCCCTTTGGAGCCTTCTGCTATGTGTCTATGCCTTTTGGACTCAAGAGTGCCCAGGCGACTTACCAACGGTGTGTTCAGAATTGCCTCCATGGCCAGATTGGGCGCAATGTTCATGCTTATGTGGATGATATTGTTGTGAAATCCAGGAAGAAGGAGACATTTATTGATGATCTGAAGGAGACCTTTGACAACCTTCGGGTCTGTAAAATGATGCTTAACCTAGCCAAGTGTCTTTTTGGCATGCGAGCAGGCAAGTTATTGGGTTTCTTGGTTTCTTAGACGGGCATTGAAGCTAACCCGGAGAAGATCAAGGCTATCATTTCTTTGGCTAAGTCGGCGTGTATCAATGACGTCCAGTGTTTGGCGGGTCGTATCGTGGCTTTGAGCCGATTTATAAGCCTCCTGGGCGAGAAGGCTATCCCTTTGTATCAGATGATGAAGAAGACAGATGACTTTGTTTGGAGTGATGCTGCTAATGAGGCATTTGAGGCACTTAAAAAACAAGTAGCTGAACCGCCGGTTCTTGCAGCTCCTATTGAGAAGGAGCCCTTGTTGTTATTTGTGGCTGCAAACAACAGGGCTGTTAGTGTGGCAGTTGTGGTTGAAAGGAAGGAGTTAGGCAAGGAGTATCCGGTTCAAAGGCCAGGTTATTATGTTAGTGAGGTGCTCATTGAGTCTAAGCAGAGATACCCACATTGGCAGAAACTGGTTTACGGCGTGTTCATGGCTAGTCGCATGTTGAAGCAATATTTCCTTGGTCATCCCATCACCGTGGTTAGCTCTACTCCATTGGGGGATATTATCCAAAACAGAGAAGCCACGTGTTGGGTAGCTAAGTGGGCCATTGAGCTTGGAACCCATGGCTTAAAGTATGTGCCTCGGACGGCTATAAAATCTCAAGCACTTGTGGACTTTATCAATGATTGGATAGAGCTGTAGATGCCTGAGGATAAGCCGGACAATACATATTGGACTATTCATTTTGATGGATCCAGGCAATTAGAAGGCTCGGGGGCTAGAGTTATATTGACTTCCCCACGAGGTGATAAATTTTGTTATGTTTTAAGGTTGATGTTCCCTTGTACTAACAATGCAGCTGAGTATGAAGCCTTACTCCATGGTCTTCGGTTGGCTAAAGAGATGAATTTAAGCCAGGTAAGATGGTTTGGCGACTCAGATTTGGTGGCTCAGCAAGTGTCAGGGACATGGGATTCAAATGATCCACTCATGGCGGCTTATCGCCAGGAGGTTGATACTATTGCTGGTCACTTCAAGGATCAAGTGGAGCATGCTGATCGCAGGAAAAATGAGGCTGCTGTGCCTTAAGCTGGTTGGGGTCTCAGCGTAAGCCAGTCCCCCCTAGTGTTTTCCTTGATGTTTTGCATAACCCATCAGTAAAGTTGCCTACAGAGGAGGACTTGGCAGTTCCTAACCTGGAGGCACAGTTGGTGGCAGCTCTCCGTGTTATTCCTGATTGGACTATTCCATACCCAGGGCGAGTTACCTGAGGATGAAACCTTGGCCATGAAAATAACCCGGAGGTCTAAGTCAATGACTACTATCAAGGGTGAGCTCCATATATGTAGTGTTACTAGAGTGTTTCAATGATGCGTTTCTCCTGAGGAGGACCATGAAATTTTAAGGCAGATTCATGAAGGAGATTGCGGTAATCATGCTGGCTCTAAGTCTCCCATTGCTAAAGTTTTTCGTCATGGTTTTTATTGGCTGACGGCTCATGCTGATGCAGAAGATTTGGTCAGTAAGTGTGATGGTTGTCAAAAATTTTCAAGATGAGCTCATGTGCCGGCTCAAGAATTGAGGATGATTCCAATTACTTGGCCATTTGCAGTCTGAGGGCTGGATATGGTTAGGCATTTCAAAAGGTCTAATGATAAAAAGACTCATCTTTTGGTAGCAGTTGACAAGTTTACAAAGTGGGTTAAGTTTGAGCCGGTCAACAAATGTGATGCAGCCACGGCGGTTCAATTCATCAAAAAGGTGATCTTTCGTTTTGGGTATCCTCATAGTATCATCACTGATAATGTTACTAATCTGTCCAAGGGGGCAATAAAATAATTTTGTCAACAAGAGCATATCCGGCTTGATGTGTCATCGGTGGCTGACTCCCAGTCTAATGGCCAAGATGAACGAGCTGATCAAGAAATATTGAGAGGTATCAAGCCCCGGCTTACGGTCCCTTTGCAGAGGACACCGGGTTGTTGGGTGGAGGAGCTGCTTCAGTGATTTGGAGTATCAATACCACCCCCAACATATCTACGGGTTACACGCCTTTCTTCATGGATTACAGAGCCGAGGCAGTTCTCCCTAGTGACATACGTCACGACTCACCTCATGTGGTGGCTTATGTTGAAGCTGATAATGAGAAAGCACGTCAGGATGCTATTGACCTGTTAGATGAGGAGCGTGACCTTGCGGCGGCTCGTTCGGCGATTTACCAGCAAGATCTGCGTCGTTATCACAGTCGCCGGGTTAAGACCAGGACCATTCAAGAAGGAGATTTGGTGCTCCGGCTCATCCAGGATCAAACTGACATGCACAAGCTATCCCCACCTTGGGAAGGACCATTTGTGGTCAGCAAGAATCTGAACAATGGGTCATACTACCTTATCGATGTTTGAGACCACAAGAACTCACGCACATCAGAGGAGGAGACCCACAGGCCAAGGAATATTGCTCATCTTCGGCCTTATTACACCTGAGCCACTGGCTCTTGTGATGTACATACTTTTATAAATGTATATATTATGAATAGTATAATAAAGCCGGCACCCCTGATGTTCAGGGCCTCTGTCGTTTCATTTTTGAGAATCTAAGTCTTTATTTACTTCATAAGGTCACTTGAGGGCTTCCTGCTCATTCAGCATAGCTATGACCCTTTTGATCCGGCTTGTACGCCTTGATTGCAAAAGCTTGGGGGCTTCATGCTCATTGAGCATAGCTGTGACTATCCTATTGATCTGGCTTGTACACGTGGATCACAATTGGGGGCTTTTTGTTAAATGAACAAAAGCTTTGTTGTCCCTCGTAATAGGCTTGGTCGCCAGGTGTATTCACCAACAAACCGGGTTGTCCTTCCTGTGTAAGTTTCCCACTCCGACCAGGTAATCCTGGAATGACTCGGCGTACGCTTGACAGTTAATCTTTTAAAGACCCTGAACTTGTCAAAGTTAAAACGACGATTTGGTCATGTGAGGCCCGGCTTACAGGTTTGAATTAAGGAATAACTCAGTGGATGTGCAACCCTTGAATAGTACTTGATGTTGAGGCCTGGCAGCCTTTGAATGCCTTGATTTTCTGTTTTCTGTTGCCTTTGAATATTTTTGATGACTTACATATTTGTGCCATATTAATATATGGTCGAAATTTGATTCAGGCCATGATGCCTTGATCTTTATTTGATAAAATACGGTGTTTTGATAACCCGGCCTGGCTTTGGACGTTGAGTCGCCAGTGTATGATTTTTATATTCATGGAATTCTGTCTGAGGCATTGTAAGCCGGCAGTGTGGATAAATTACACAGAGTGCTGCACTCTATATTGGGATTGTTGCCCTTATTGCATTTAGCCTTGTAAGCCGGCAATACACATAAGTATCATAGGTATGATATTTATTTTGTTATACTTATATGAGGTTTTGATAAACCGGCCCTGGTTCTGGATGATATAGTCACCAGTGGTTTGTTATATGGGGCTTTCTGACCCGCCTTAGGGTAAACCGCCAAGGTACTTGTGCTCTACTTGTATGCATGATATATGACAATATGCTTAGGCAAAATTGATAATGGCATGACCTTGAATATTAGATCATCAAAGAAGATCGATACAACCCATCAAAGAGTTTTTCACGTAAACATGCGCGATGGCATGGCAGATAAATTGTTTGAAAGCTACCCTATTACAAGGCAACTGATGGCCCAAAAGAATTTTTTTTGGCAGTCTCACAGAGAACAGATGCTAAGCCGGCCCGCGGCTTACTGATCTTGGCCTTGACGATTTGAAGGTTGTGGATCATCCAGCACTGGTTCATCTTGCTCCTCTTCACCCACTGGCTGGAAATCAGTGGTTGCCTAGTTGATCCCAGTCAAAGCTCTGAATAGAGCTTCATCACTTATAAGTATTGATGGGTCAATATCAAGGGCGAAAGTGTGCTTACGGATCGGCGGAGTCAGGTCCTATGAATCGTGAATCAGTGCCTTGACCTTCTTGTTGTCAGCGTCGTAAGCCGGCTGATAATGTGAAAGATTGGTATCTTCAGCCAGCTTACTGGCCAGAGGATGCATTTCCCTTGCTGTTATGGCAAAGTCTTATATGCTGAAGGGTGAACCGTCCTATTTAACGCTAGGGCAGCCGTTCGCCAAATCTGCCGGCTCAAGATCGGCTTGCCATGCTTTGGCCCGGGTTAGCGCGGGGAGTGCACTGGCTCTTGCAGCTGATTTCTTCAACTCTTCGATCTGCAGAGGTAGCACAGGTAGCTTCTCCAATGTATCCTTGATGAGGGTTTGGAGGCTGTTTCTTGTGAGCAGCTGTGCAAATGGTTCGTTGTGCGCCAGTATATAACTGCTCTATGAGCCTGTAGGCGGCTTTCAATCTCTTGCGCATATCTGAGCCAAGGTGGGTAACTCTGGAGCCTGCATCATGAGGAAAAGTTTATAAGACGTTTGCACATTGATTAAAATACATTGAAAGAAAATATTGAGATGAAGTTACTTACCAAAGATGGCAGCAGTCATGGCATTGACTTGATGTTTTAAGCCGGCGATATCTTTAGCTTCCGGCTTAAGAGACGCTTCAGCGTCCTCAGCTCTCTTGAACAAGGCTGACTTCTCTGTTTCCAACCCGCCTATTCAGCTTTGAAGTCTTTTTTCAGCTTCTCCATATCTGCTAAAGCAGTGGTCAACTCAGTTTTGGCCTTGGAGGTTTCTGCTTGCTGAGACTTGATGTTTTCTTGAAGGTCGGCGACTTGGGATTCTTGCTATTAAGCTCAGCCTGAAAGATATAAACAATGAGTGGGATTGCTATGAATTTATTTGAGAAGTCCCAAGCACAATACAAGTATTTTACTTGGCACTTGGGGGCTAATGCACTTTGCTCTTTTTTAAGACAAGTTTATGATAACCTGGTTACTATATGATGACTATAGCCGGCTCATGGGGGCTATATGCCAAATTTTATGGGCACATATGGTATTAAGACACGGCTTGTCTTGACAGATTAAGACGGCCCTTGAGGGCTACATATGTGAAATTAAATCAATATTATCTAAAGTCCCGACTCATCTTGACAGATTAAGCTGGCCCTTGGGGGCTACACATGCAAAGTTGAAGTACTGCTATTGGAAGTCCCGGTTTATCTTGAAAGCATAAACCGAACCTTAGGGGCTACTGGAATTGATCTATAAAGCTATTGAAGTTTACATCACATTCTATTTTATCATGTCCAATAAACTTGGCGGCTAATGGAAGTATCTTTACATGAAGAGAGCTGTAAGTGTTTACCTCAAAACGCTCCTTCATCAAGTTTATTAAGCCGGCTTCATAGTCATGGCTTGTGTAAAGACGATTCAAATACCCAGAGTGAATCTCTTGGGCACTGAAATTGGCATAACTGTCCAGATTGGTTGACCACTTGCCCTTGTCAGCAATGAAAATTTCTTCCTTAGCGATGTGCTTGGATAGGACAGTGGCTTTGCATGGCTCTGTATAGCCATGCCCAGCGATGGTAACATCATCGTCTTTTTCTTCAGCCGGCTTGATAGGGCTTGCCGGTTTAATGGGGCTTGGCGGATTGGTGATGGCTGGGTCAACGTCCACCTGGTCAATGTCAACATTGTGATCAACCAGTGGCGGTTCATCAACTATGGCTTCAGGAGATTGATGAGAGGTTTCTACTAATTGCAGCTCTAGCTCGGAAGGATTCTCAGGAGTTTTTGTCACCTTCATCTTGTTACTGGGTTTTGCCATGGCCCTGTGAATGAAACACAAGACAAGGTTAGTACAACAGTTGAGTATATAATTCAAAGCAAAAGACTTGACAGTCTTACCCAGGCATCGGTTTGAAGGCCGGGACATGAGTCCCTGTTGAGTCGCCAGAGGAAGAATGAGACGTCCCCTAAAAATTTGAATCGGAAGGATTAAGAGGTTTTCGATAAAGACCGGCCCTGGGATAAGTTAAGTCGGAGTTTGTTGAAACCTCTGGACGATGCTTGCGAGGAGCTGGGGTGTTCGATAAGCCGGAGGAAAGGATCCCGCTTCCTCTATTCCAGGTGGTGCGGCGAGCTTCATGTTGCTGCTTCCTCAAAATAAAGTTGGGATCCAAATAAGTGAAAGGATGAGAAAACCTTACTTTTCAGCTTTCTTGGCGAGTTTTTTGTTTTGGCACAGGTTCTGAGCCAGAGGAAAGAACAATTACCTATACGTCACCCGCACGACTGGCTTCGGCTTCCTCCTGATAACAATCATTGTCAATGAGATGTACAAAAAATGAGCCAAGAGAGTCAAGTTCTACCTCCGACTCATCATCGTGACCGTCGTCATCCAAGTTTAACTCGGCAGGGTCGGTGGTCTTCTTCTTGGCAGACCTTTTTGTGGCCTTGGTCTTGGTACGAGCCGGTTTGGCCGGCTTATCATGCGGCTTCTTCTTCGAAAATGGAGAGTCAGCCTATTGAGGTCAAAAGATCATAAGTGGGCTGTATTAAATGAAAATATGATTGAACAGAGGGTGTGCAACACTTACAGCTGGCGGCTTGTTGAAAGTGCATAAAGGACTAAGTCATGTCTTACTGCATTCTGCCCAAGATTCGTTCAGCAACGCCTTGGTGGCTTCAGTAATTTCTGTGTCATACAGTTGAATGTCGCAGTTGCACTGGGGATCTTTCAAATTGCCAGTATATTCGCACATTAAGCCAGGGAAACGACTTAATGGCAAGATCCTCCAGGAGACCCAGCACCAAAAAAGGTGGATGCCGGTTAAACCATTAGCCATGAAGGCTCTGAGCTTTGAAAAAGTTGGCGCATATTTGGCCCGCTCCTTCGTGCTAATCCGTGGAGGGAGTGGATGTGCGTTGCTAAGACGATGGTCACGGTAACCCGGCAGAGGATTTTCGTCTGCTCGAGATGTGTTTTGGCAGTAGAACCAAGTTTGGTTCCAATCTTTGGGATGACTAGGCGGCTTGGCATAGGGGAAGCTGGCTTCTTTCCTCTTTTGAAATGAAACTCTACAGAGTTCCAAGCTGGGTGCATCAGTAAACTCTGTCTGACGGTTTAAGTAGTAAAACTCTCTGAACAATTCAACCGTGGGATCCTCTTGAAAATAAGCTTCACAAAATACTTGGAAGTTGCAAATATTGGACACGGAGTTGGGCCCAATATTTTGAGGGTGAAGTTGGAAAAAGTGAAGTACGTCTCGGAAGAACTTTGAGCCGGGCGGGCTGAACCCCCAGATCATGTGGTCAGTGAAAACAATCACTTCTCCGTTCTTGGGCTTAGGAGGATTTTCTTTGCCTGGTACCCTGCAGTGGATGTCCTCTTTCTTGTCTAGGGTGCCAGTTGCAACGAAATTGTTTAGGTCTTCTTCAGTGACCCGGGATGGGACCCAGTTGCAGGTAGCGTATGTCTTAGTCATTTTTGATGATCTGAAAGGAAGATTATGCTTGTTTAAGATTATGTGGTTAAGCCGGATGTTGGTTTAAAGGCAAATAATGATGAAACATGCATGCAAAGGTGTTAAACCGGAGGATAGCGTTGAAGTTATAAAGGTGAGCTATTGGCGGCTTAAGAGGGGACTAATGGTACCTGGCGGGTTATGGTTTATGAGCTACGCCACCCACACAGTTATTGATTTACAGATCCGAGAGTGGAAAAATCGCTAAGTGTTGGAAAAACAGATTTTACAAATTGATGCTATGATTTTGGATCTATGACAGTTCAAATAGTGAAGTATCTAAATCTAAGTAACATCAGTTGAGCAGTTCATGTGTCCAGATTGGATTTCTCATGCAGAGGAGATGCTCAAATATTAAAAATGAGTACTACAACTAATGTCGCACATGAGGAGTATTAAGTTTGGATCAAATCGCAAAATACTGTGAAGAACGAAGAAGGGTGGATATGAACTCCGACGAACTCGTGGAAACTCTAATGGGATTTACGGTGAGAGGAAAGGGGAAAACTCACCGGAGCTGTTGAACAGCGGAGGTGTGCGGACGGACTTTAGTCCGTTCAGGTTGATGCAGCGGCCGTAGTCGAGGCAGTGGCAAAGGTCGACGGTGGCTGCAGAGCTCGGGCGTTGAGGCGTCATGAGGTAGAAGATGGAGACAAGGAGGCAAGGGGCAAAGTGAAAGGGACCCTTGGCCCTATTTATAAGGCAGAAAGGATAAGTGGCATGCGCCGGAATCGAGGAGGCTAAAAAATGGATATGTGACAGCACAGACGCCTCGATTTTCGGAGATTCATTAAAAGTAAAGGCATATTAAGATTTGGGCCTTGTGTGATATTAATGTGAGGTGACATCACGACGGGTTAACACAATCCCAGGAGATGACGTCATGGTGGGTTACAAGATCTCGCAAGAGAAAATCAGGAAGGATTTTTCTAAGTGTGAAAGATTGATATGAACAAGTTCACACCAACCTAGGGCCTAATGTCGGGGATATAACTATTGGGTATGACCCGCCCAGGAGGGGCCGGGTCATACTGCTACCTCTTGAGCACTGCGTTGGTTTTCCCTTGAAGAGGAAAGGGTGATGTAGCAAAGTAGCGCAAGTATTTCCCTCAGTTTTGAGAACCAAGGTATCAATCAAGTAGGAGGCTCCTCAAAAGTCCCACGCACCTACACAAACAAACAAGAACCTCATAACCAACGCGATAAAGGGGTTGTCAATCCCTTCACGGTAACTTGCAAAAGTGAGATCTGATAGAGATAATAAGATACGATAAATATTTTTGGTATTTTTATGATATAGATGGAAAATAAAAGATGCAAAAAAAGTAGATGGAAAACTTATATTATAAAGGATAGACCCGGGGGCCATAGGTTTCACTAGTGGCTTCTCTCAAGATAGCATAAGTATTACGGTAGGTGATCAAATTACTGTCGAGCAAGTGATAGAAAAGTGCGTAGTTATGAGATTATCTAGGCATGATCATGGTTATAGGCATCACGTTCGTGTCAAGTAGACTGACTCCTGCCTGCATCTACTACTATTACTCCACACATCGACCGACTCCTGCCTGCATCTAGAGTATTAAGTTCATGAAGAACAGAGTAACACATTAAGAAAGATGACATGATGTACAGGGATAAACTCAAGAAATATGATATAAATCCCATCTTTTTATCCTCTAAGGCAACAATACAATACGTGCCTTGCTGCCCCTGCTGTCACTGGGAACGGACACCGCAAGATTGAACCCAAAGCTAAGCACTTGTCCCATTGCAAGAAAGATCAATCTAATAGGCCAAACCAAACTGATAATTCGAAAAGACTTGCAAAGATAACCAATCATACATAAAAGAATTCAGAGGAGATTCAAATATTTCTCATAGATAAACTTGATCATAAACCCACAATTCATTGGATCTCGACAAACATACCACAAAAAGAGTTACATTGAATAGATCTCCAAGAAGATCGAGGAGAACTTTGTATTGAGATACAAAGAGAGAGAAGAAGCCATCTAGCTAATAACTATGGACCCGAAGGTCTGTGGTAAACTACTCACAACTCATCAGAGAGGCCTTGGAGATGATGTAGAGGCCCTCCATGGTCGATTCCCCCTCTGGCGGAGCGCCGGCGAAGGCTCCAAGATGGGATCTCACGGATATAGAACGTTGAGGTGGTGGAAATAGTTTTTCGTGGTGCTCTTGGATGTTTTCGGGGTACGTAGATATATATAGGCGAAGGAGGTTGGTCAGGGGAGCCACAAGGGGCCCACGAGGGTGGGGGGCGCGCCGGGCACCCTCATGGTTTCCTCGTTTACTGCTTGACGTCCACTCCAAGTCTCCTGGATTGCGTTTGTTCCAAAAAGATCGCTCCCAAAGGTTTCATTCCGTTTGGACTCCGTTTGATATTCCTTTTCTTCAAAACACTGAAATAGGCAAAAAAAACAACAATTCGGGCTGGGCCTCCGGTTAGTAGGTTAGTCCCAAAAAGTGATATAGAAGTGTAAAGTAAAGCCCATAAACATCCAAAATATAATAGCATGGAACAATCAAAATTTATTGATACGTTGGAGACGTATCAAGCATCCCCAAGCTTAATTCCTGCTCGTCCTCGAGTAGGTAAATGATAAAAACAGAATTTTTGATGTGGAATGCTACCTAGCATAATTCTTAATGTAATTTTCTTTATTGTGGCATGATTGTTCAGATCCAAATGATTCAAGATAAAAGCTTATAAAACATAAAAATAGTAATACTTGAAGCATACTAACAAGTAATCATGTCTTATCAAAATAGCATAGCCAAAGAAAGCTCATCCCTACAAAATCAAATAGTTAGGCCATGCTTCATTTTCATCACACAAAGTACTTCCATCATGCACAACCCCAGTTTCAGCCAAGCAATTGGTTCATACTTTCTAACGTGCTTCAGCTTTTTCAACTCTTACGCAATACATGAGCGAAAGCCATGGACATAGCACTATATGTGTAATAAGGTGGTGGTTGTGAAGACAAAAAGGGAGAATATAGTCTCACATCTACTAGGCGTATCAACGGACTATGGATATGCCCATTAATAGATATCAATGTGAGTGAGTAGGGATTGCCATGCAACGGATGCACTAGAGCTATAAATATATGAAAGCTCAACAAAAGAAACTAAGTGGGTGTGCATCCAACTTGGTTGCTCACGAAGATCTAGGGCATTTTGAGGAAGCCCATCATTGGAATATACAAGCCAAGTTCTACAATGAAAAATTCCCACTAGTATATGAAAGTGACAACATAGGAGACTCTCTATCGTGAAGATCATGGTGCTACTTTGAAGCACAAGTGTGGAAAAGAGATACTTGCATTGTCCCTTCTCTCTTCTCTCATTTATATTTTTTTCTTATTTTTTTCTTTCTTTTTCTCTTTTTTTATTTGCTGGTCTTCTTTGGCCTCTTTTTTTTTGAATATGGGCTTCTTTGGCCTCTTTTATTTTTATAAAGTCCGAAGTCACATCCCGACTTGTGGGGGATTCATAGTCTTCATAATCCTTTCCTCACTTGGGACGATGCTCTAATAATGAAGATCATCACACTTTTATTGATTTACAACTCAAGAATTACAACTCAATACTTAGAACAAAATATGACTCTATGTGAATGCCTCCGGCGGTGTACCAGGATATGCAATGAATCAAGAGTGACATGTATGAAAAATTATGGAGGTGGCCTTCCCACAAATACGATGTCAACTACATGATCATGCAAAGAGCAATATGACAATGATGGGGCGTGTCATAATAAATGGAACAGTGGAAAGTTGCATGGCAATATATCTCAGAATGGCTATGGAAATGCCATAATAGGTAGGTATGGTGGCTGTTTTGAGGAAGGTAAATAATGGGTGCATGATACCGGCGAAAGTTGCGCGGTATAATAAAGGCTAGCAATGGTGGAAGGGTGAGAGTGCGTATAATCCATGGATTCACATTAGTCATAAAGAACTCATGTACTTATTGCAAAAGTCTACTTGCCCTTGAAGCAAAGTACTACTACGAATGCTCCTAGGGGAAGGGTAGGTAGGAGTTAACTGATACGTCTTTGTCGTATCTATAGTTTTTGATTGTTCCATGCCAATATTATTCAACTTTCATATACTTTTGGCAACTTTTTATATTATTTTTGGGACTAACATATTGATCCAGTGCCCAGTGCCAGTTCCTGTCTATTGCATGTTTTATGTTTCGCAGAAACCCCATATCAAATGGATTCCAAATGGGATAAAAACGGACGGAGAATTATTTTGGAATATTTATGATTTTTGGGAAGTAAAATCAACGCGAGACGATGCCCGAGGTGGCCACGAGACAGGGGCGCACGCCCACTCCAGGTGGGCGTGCCCCCCACCCTCCTGGGCCCCTCATAAGGCGGTTGATGCCCTTCTTTGGCCGCAAGAAAGCTAATTTTTGGAAAAAGATCTGGGCGAAGGTTTCAATCCAATCGGAGTTACGGATCTCCGGATATAAAAGAAACGGTGCCAGGGCAGAATCAGAGAAGGCAGAAATAGAGAGATACAGAGAGATAGATCCAATCTCGGAGGGGCTCTCGCCCCTCCCAAGCCATGGGAGCCAAGGACCAGAGGGGAAACCCTTCTCCCATCTAGGGAGGAAGTCAAGGAAGAAGAAGAACAAGGGGGGCTCTCTCCCCCTTGCTTTCGGTGGCGCCGGAACGCCGCCGGGGGCCATCATCATCCCCGCGATCTTCACCAACACCTCCGTCATCTTCATGAACATCTCCATCACTTTCCCCCATCTATATTCAGTGGTCCACTCTCCCGCAATCCGTTGTACCCTCTACTTGAACATGGTGCTTTATGCTTCATATTATTATCCAATGATGTGTTGCCATCCTATGATGTCTGAGTAGATTTTCGTTGTCCTACTGGTGATTGAAGAATTGCTATGATTGGTTTGAATTGCATGTTTTATTATTGGTGCTGTCCTATTGTGCCCTCCGTGTCGCATAAGCGCGAGGGATTCCCGCTGTAGGGTTTGCAATATGTTTATGATTTGCTTACGGTGGGTGGCGTGAGTGACAGAAGCACAGACCCGAGTAAGTAGGTTTTTTGCGTATGTGATAAAGGGGACTTGATATTTTAATGCTATGGTTGGGTTTTACCTTAATGATCTTTAGTAGTTGCAGATGCTTGCTGGAGTTCCAATCATAAGTGCATATGATCCAAGAAGAGAAAGTATGTTAGCTTATGCCTCTCCCTCAAATAGAATTGCAATAGTGATTACCGGTCTAGTAACGTAGTCAATTGCTTAGGGACAATTTCATAACTCCTACCACCACTTTTCCACACTCGCTATATTTACTGTATTGCATCTTTATCTAAACAACCCCTAGTTTATATTTACGTGCACTTTATTATCTTGCAAACCTATCCAACAACACCTACAAAGTACTTCTAGTTTCATACTTATTCTAGGTAAAGCGAACACTAAGCATGCGTAGAGTCGTATCAGTGGCAGATAGGACTTGAGAGAATATTTGTTCTACCTTTAGCTCCTCGTTGGGTTCGACACTCCTACTTATTGAAAGAGGCTACAATTATCCCCTATACTTGTGGATTATCAAGACCTTTTTCTGGTGCCATTGCTGGGGAGTCATAGCGTGGGGTGTGTGTGCTTGTTTGCTTTGTCACTAAGTAATTTTTATTTGCTGTTCTTAGTTGTTTTCTATCTTTAGTTATAGGTAGGGAACGCAAAATACCAAAAAAAATTAGTTGTACCTACTGCACCAATGGTTGAAGAACCACTCAAAATCTATCACACTACTGAAGCTTTTTACTTGGATCATCTTCGATCCCTATGTGCTCGTGCTGAAACCCCAACTAGCTTAGTTGAGGGAAAATCTTTAGATGAGCATGCTTGTTATGTGCGACACCGTATATCTGAAAAAGGGAAACTTTTACTAGATCAAATTCATCGTTTGCAATGCTATGCTTGGAGTTTATGTGAACTATATGATTTTACTTGTTGTTCTGAAAACCCTAAGAAACACCTTCCCTATCAATGCTTGTCTAGTGATAATGGAATCGTATCTTCATATGTTAAGGGTGTTTATAATTACTATGATGTTCAACAAATTGAAGAATCTGTTGCTTTTAAGGGTGCTTATGAAATTGCTTCTTTGATTGAAAAGTATGATGCTACTCTCTATAAATCTGAAATTTTTGCCATACTTGAATATTGTTATGATAATTATGCTTCTAATGCCTATGTTAAACTATATATTGAGGAATTCTCCGCTGTCCAAGAAGAGACTAATATTTTGCAGGAAGCTATGGAAGAAGAAATTGATGAAAATGTGAGCTCATTGGATGAAAAAGCTTGTGAGGAGAGCGAAGAACAAAAGGAGGAAGAGCAGATTAGCTACCCATGCCCACCTTCTAATGAGAGTAACTCTTCAACTCATACATTGTTAATTCCCCTTCGTGCTTACCGAAGGATGATTGTTATGATCCTGTTGATTCTCTTGAAATACCCCTTTTTGATGATGCTTGCGGCCAAGATGCTAATATGAATTATGCTTATGGAGATGAACTTGCTATAGTCCCTTATGTTAAACATGAAACTGTTGCTATTGCACCCCACGCATGATAGTCCTATTATCTTTTTGAATTCTCCAAACTACACTTTATCAGAGAAGTTTGTGCTAAGTAAGGATTATATTGATGAGTTGCGTTTTACTACTACACATGATGATTTTGATAGATATAATATGCATGTGCTTGCTGCTCCTACTTGCAATTATTATGAGAGAGGAACCATATCTCCACCTCTCTATGTTTCCAATATGATAGAATTGCAAGAAACTGCTTATACTATGCATTGGCCTTTACTATGTGTGCATGAATTATTCTTTTATGACACGCCGATGCATAGGAAGAGAGTTAGACTTTGTTGTTTCATGATATATGTTACTTTGTGCTCACTACCAAATTACAAATTATTGTTAATTAAAATTGGCTTTGATATACCTTGGGATCCGGGTGGATCCATTACTTGAGCCCTATATGCCTAGCTTAATGGCTTTAAAAAAAGCGCTGCCAGGGAGACAACCCGGAAGTTTTAGAGATTCATTTATTTCTGTTGAGTGCTTTTATATAGTTTAAAAACAAAAAAATAAAGAGGGGAACCTAAAACTTTTCAAAAAGGAAAGTGAAAGTGAGAGAGACAAGCATTGTTGAAGTGGGAGAGCTCCTTGAACTTTGTTCATGCTCACGGAAACTTTGTGAATCTTGATTACAGAAACTTTTCATTAAAAATAATTATCCCCTTGTACAATTCCAGTATATTATAAAAATAATGTGCCAAGGTTTGCCTTTAGGATGTTTACAATGCCTGTTGGTTTGTACGGTGCAGGACACAAACTTTGGCTGTAGTGCGTGATTTTAACTTTTTTACTGAAACGTCAAACGGTTCTGATTCCTCTTGCACTGTCTTGCTGTACAAAGTTTTTATTTTTCATAATTTTTGTAGAATTGTTGAGGTATTATAAGTATGGTGAATGTTCAGATTGCTACAGACTGTTCTGTTTTTGACAGATTCTGTTTTTGATGCATAGTTTACTTGTTTTGATGAATCTACCAATTTATATCACTGGATTAAGCCATGAAAAATTTGTATTACAGTATACACAATGCAAAAACAAAATATTAATTGGTTTGCAACAATACTTAAAGTAGTGATTTGCTTTATTATACTAACGGATCTTACCGAGTTTTCTGTTGAAGTTTTGTGTGGATGAAGTGTCTAATCGAGGAGGTCTCGATATGAGGAAAGGAAGAGAGGAAAGAGCTCAAGCTTGGGGATGCCCAAGGCACCCCAAATAAATATTCAAGGAGACTCAAGCGTCTAAGCTTTGGGATGCCCCGGAAGGCATCCCCTCTTTCTTCAACAAGTATCGGTATGTTTTCAGATTCGTTTCGTTCATGCGATATGTGCAAGTCTTGGAGCGTCTTTTGCATTTAGTTTTTATTTTTATTTTATGCACCATGCTAGAATGAGATAGTCCTTGGTTGATTTATAGAATGCTCATTTCACTTCACTTATATCTTTTGAGTATGGCTTTATAGAATGCTTCATGTGCTTCACTTATATCATTTGAAGTTTGGATTGCCTGATTCTCTTCACGTAGAAAACCGCCATTTGTAGAATGCTCTTTTGCTTCACTTATATTTGTTAGAGTGTGGGCATATCTTTTGTAGAAAGAATTAAACTCTCTTGCTTCACTTATATTTATCTAGAGAGATGACAGGAATTGGTCATTCACATGGTTAGTCATAAAATCCTACATAAACTTGTGGATCACTGAATATGATATGTTGGATTCCTTGCAATAGTTTTGCGATATACAGGTGATAATATGTGGGATTTACTAGTAGATGGGTGTGGTTAGTAAGGATGTTGATGTTAAGGTTTGTGATTCCCAAAGCATGCACGTATGGTCTATTAACTATGTAACCAAATTGGCGCGCATTGTATTTTGATTGTTTATCTTTGTGTGAAGGTCGGGGGCGCGCGATGGTTAACTCCTACCAACCTCCCCCCTAGGAGTATGTGTGTAGTACTTTGTTTCAAGGGCTAATAAATTTTTGCAATAAGTATGTGAGTTCTTGATGACTAATGTCGAGTCCATGGATTATATGCACTCTCACCCTTCCATCATTGCTAGCCTCTTCGGTACCGTGCATTGCCCTTTCTCACCTCAAGAGTTGGTGCAAACTTCGCCGGTGCATCCAAACCTCGTGGTACGATACTCTCTATCACACATAAGCCTCCTTATATCTTCCTCAAAACAGCCACCATACCTACCTATCATGGCATTTCCATAGCCATTCTGAGATATATTGCCATGCAACTTCCATCATCATCATATACATGACTTGAGCATTCATTGTCATATTGCTTTGCATGATCATAAGATAGCTAGCATGATGTTTTCATGGCTTGTCCGTTTTTTGATGTCATTGCTACGCTAGATCATTGCACATCCCGGTACACCACCGGAAGCATTCATATAGAGTCATATCTTTGTTCTAGTATCGAGTTGTAATATTGAGTTGTAAGTAAATAGAAGTGTGATGATCATCATTATAGAGCATTGCCCCATGAAACAAAAAGAAAAAGAAAAAAAAGAGAGGCCAAAGAAGCCTAAATAAAAAAAGGGGGCCAAAGAAGCCCACCCAAAAAAAAAGAAAAAAAAAGGGGCAATGTTACTATCCTTTTTCCACACTTGTGCTTCAAAGTAGCACCATGTTCTTCATATAGAGAGTCTCCTATATTGTCACTTTCATATACTAGTGGGAATTTTCATTATAGAACTTGGCTTGTATATTCCAACGATGGGCTTCCTCAAATGCCCTAGGTCTTCATGAGCAAGCAAGTTGGATGCACACCCACTTAGTTTTCAGTTTGAGCTTTCATACACTTATAGCTCTTAGTGCATCCGTTGCATGGCAATCCCTACTCCTCGCATTGACATCAATTGATGGGAATCTCCATAGCCCGTTGATTAGCCGCGTCAATGTGTGACTTTCTTCCTTTTTGTCTTCTCCACATAACCTCCACCATGATATTCTATTCCACCCATAGTGCTATATCCATGGATCATGCTCATGTATTGTGTGAGAGTTGAAAAAGTTTGAGAATACTAAAGTATGAAACAATTGCTTGGCTGACACCGGGATAGGCATGAGGGGTACCTTGTGCTAAGAAAAGGGAGCATACAAGACTATATGATTTTGTCGGGATAATGTTCTGGAAGCATTGATATTTTGAAAGACATGATTGTTTGTTGGGATGCCCTAAGTATTATTGTTTTTATGTCAAATGATAGACTATTGCTTTGAATCACTCGTGTCTTAATATTCATGCCATGATTAGATTACATGATCAATATTATGCTAGGTAGCATTCCACATAAAAAATTACCTTTTTTATCATTTACCTACTCGAGGACGAGTAGGAATTAAGCTTGGGGATGCTGATACGTCTCCGTCGTATCTATAATTTTTGATTGTTCCATGCTAATATTATTCAACTTTCATATACTTTTGGCAACTTTTTGTATTATTTTTGGGACTAACATATTGATCCAGTGCCCAGTGCCAGTTCCTGTCTGTTGCATGTTTTATGTTTCGCAGAAACCCCATATCAAACAGAGTCCAAACGGGATAAAAACGGACGGAGAATTATCTTGGAATATTTGTGATTTTTGGGAAGTAAAATAAACGCGAGACGGTGCCCGAGGTGGCTACGAGACAGGGGCCCACGCCCACTCCAGGTGGGTGCACCCCCCTCCTTAGCCCCTCGTAAGGCAGTTGATGCCCTTCTTTGGCCACAAGAAAGCTAATTTTTGGAAAAAGATCTGGGCGAAGGTTTCAATCCAATCGGAGTTACGGATCTCCGGATATAAAAGAAACGGTGCCAGGGCAGAATCCGAGAAGGCAGAAATAGTGAGAGACAGAGAGATAGATCCAATCAAAGAGGTCCTCTCGCCCCTCCCAAGCCATGGGAGCAAAGGACCAGAGGGGAAACCCTTCTCCCATCTAGGGAGGAGGTCAAGGAAGAAGAAGAAGAAGGGGGGCTCTCTCCCCCTTGCTTCCGGTGGCGCCGGAACGCCGTCGTGGGCCATCATCATCACCGCAATCTTCACCAACACCTCCATCATCTTCACCAACATCTCCATCACCTTCCCCCATCTATATTCAGCGGTCCACTCTCCCGTAACCCTCTATACCCTCTACTTGAACATGGTATTTTATGCTTCATATTATTATCCAATGATGTGTTGCCATCCTATGAGGTCTGAGTAGATTTTTGTTGTCCTACCGGTGATTGATGAATTGCTATGATTGGTTTGAATTGCATATTTTATTATTGGTGCTGTCCTATTGTGCCCTCCATGTCGCGCAAGCGTGAGGGATTCCCGCTGTAGGGTTTGCAATATGTTTATGATTTTCTTATGGTGGGTGGCGTGAGTGACAGAAGCACAGACCCGAGTAAGTTGGTTGTTTGCTTATGGGATAAAGGGGACTTGATATTTTAATGCTATGGTTGGGTTTTACCTTAATGATCTTTAGTAGTTGCGGATGCTTGCTAGAGTTCCGATCATAAGTCCATATGATCCAAGAAGAGAAAGTATGTTAGCTTATGCCTCTCCCTCAAATAGAATTGCAATAGTGATTACCGGTCTAGTAACGTAGTCAATTGCTTATGGACAATTTCACAACTCCTACCACCACTTTTCCACACTCACTATATTTACTATATTGCATCTTTATCTAAACAACCCCTAGTTTATATTTACGTGCACTTTATTATCTTGCAAACCTATCCAACAACACCTACAAAGTACTTCTAGTTTCATACTTGTTCTAGGTAAAGCGAACACTAAGCGTGCGTAGAGTCGTATCAGTGGCAAATAGGACTTGAGAGAATATTTGTTCTACCTTTAGCTCCTCGTTGGGTTCGACACTCTTACTTATCGAAAGAGGCTACAATTATCCCCTATACTTGTGGGTTATCATTAACCATCGCGCGATCCCGACCTCCACACATAAGGAAGACAATTAAAAGAGCACCCCATGCAACAAATTTGTCACACAACTTTTATCATACGTGCATGCTACGGGACTTGCCAACTCCAACACAAGTATTTCTTAATTTCATAATTACCCAGCTAGCATGTCTCTAACATTACCACCTTTATATCTCAAAACAACTATCAAGCATCAAATTGATCATAGTGTTTAATGCACTTTTCTATGATAGTTTTATTATACCCAACTTGGATGCTCATCATTCTAGGACCAAATTTATAACCATAGGAAATACCATGCTGTTCTAAAAGACTCTCAAAATAATATAAGTTAAGCATGAGAGATCAACAATTTCTACAAAATCAATCCACCGCCGTGTTCTAAAAAGTATAAGTGAAGCACTAGAGCAAATCTTGTCTAGCTCAAAAGATATAAGTGAAGCACATAGAGTATTCTAATAAATTCCAAAACATGTGTGTCTCTCTCAAAAGGTGTGTACAGCAAGGATGATTGTGGTAAATTAGAAAGCAAAGACTCATATCATACAAGATGCTCCAAGCAAGACACATATCATGTGGCGAATAAAAATATAGCTCCAAGTAAAGTTACCGATAGACGAAGACGAAAGAGGGGATGCCTTCCGGGGCATCCCCAAGCTTAGGACTTTGGTTATCCTTGAATATCTTGGGGTTCCATGGGAATCTCCAAGCTTAGGCTCTTGCCACTCCTTATTCCATAGTCCATCAAATCTTTACCAAAAACTTGAAAACTTCACAACACAAAACTCAATAGGAAATCTCATGAGCTTCGTTAGTGTAAGAAAGAAAAACCACCACATAAGGTACTGTAATGAACTCATTCTTTATTTATATTGGTGTTAAACCTACTGTATTCCAACTTCTCTATGGTTCATACCCGCCGATACTAGCCATAGATGCATCAAAATAAGCAAATAACACACGAAAGACAGAATCCGTCAAAAACAGAATAGTCGGTAGCAAGCTGTAACTTTTGAATACTTCTGGAACTCTAAAACTCCTTTAGGAACTCCTGGGCAATTTGTCTATTGATCTACATGTGACGCCCCTGATTCAATCATACACTAATCATACACGCAAATGTGTACGATCAAGATCAGGGACTCGCGGGAAGATATCACAACACAACTCTAGACACAAATTAAAATAATACAAGCTTTATATTACAAGCCAGGGGCCTCAAGGGCTCGAATACATCAGCTTGAATACAACGAGTCAGCGGAAGCAACAATATCTGAGTACAGACATAAGTTAAACAAGTTTGCCTTAAGAAGGCTAGCACAAAAGCAACATTATCGAAAAGGCAAGGCCTCTTGCCTGGGAGCCTCCTAACTACTCCTGGTCGTCGGCGTCCGTCACGTGGTAGAAGTCACCCTAGGGGTAGTAGCAGTCGTCGGTGGTGTCGTCTGGCTCCTGGGCTCCACCATCTGGTTGCAGCATCCAAGAAGAATGGAAAGAGGTGGAAAAAAGGGAGCAAAGCAACCGTGAGTACTCATCCAAAGTACTCGCAAGCAGGGATCTACACTACATATGCAACATTATCAAAGGAAGGTTGTATATGTGGACTGGGCTGCAGAAATGCCAGAATAGAGAGAAGGCCTAGTCCTATCGAAGACTAGCATCTTCTGGAAACCACCATCTTGCAGCAAACAGGAGGGAGTAGAGTAGCATAAAGTAAAGTAGTAGTAGTGTTATCAACCTCGGCAAGAGATCATTTCTCGACTCCCTGCGAGAAAGAAATCCCAGAGCCATACTATCCATTTCTCATCACAAGTATCCTGTTCTAGTTGTATCGACCGAGATACAACTCCAAGTGTTCGTTTAGGACAGGCTATCGATAGATGTTTTGGTCCCTGCAGGGGTGCACCAACTTACCCACCACGCTTGATTAACTCCGGCCAGACACACTTTTCTGGGTCATGCCCGGCCTCGGCCAAACAATACGCTGCAACCCGACGTAGGCTTAATAGAGAGGTCAGCACGCCGGACTAAACCTATGCCCCCAGGGGTCATGGGCCATCGCCCCGGGAACTTCTGCACGTTGCGTACGCGGCTGGTGAGCAGACCTAGCTACCTCCTTAAAAAAGGCAGGAGCTTACTAGTCCAACCAGGCGCGCGCCGCTCAGTCGCTGACGTCTATTAAGCTTCGGCTGATGCATACGACGTAGAACGCCCATACTATGCCCACGTGATGGTTAGTGCTATTAGGACAGAGGCCCCTCGGATCAAATATCCAAACCGTTAGTGTGTTGGTAGTGCGGTCACGAGAAGAGACTCACGAAAGATGTGACCCCGTCGCCCCGTCTCGAGGACTTGTGGCAAGGGCTAAGAATGCTCGGCCACGCCTCGTATTCAACTCTCGGGTACCCTCCAGGTTAACCCGTCTCCACATCACTCGCAATTATGCTCGCGCGGGTACCCCTCAGGGTCGACCCGTCTTTAGTAACATGGTTTAGTGTAAAGTCATAGTAATCATAGTAACTGTGTGTCTAAACATCAAGGGGAAAACCCGAGGAATCACCCCCGGTGAATTCCACTCGATGTAATCATCAAGGTGAACGTAAGAGGAATCACCCCTGAGGTTCACACTTGAGGGGTTGCACGACAGAGTCGTATCGGAAGTGGTTAAGGCGGAATCACCCTCGATGACCACGACCGAATAGCTACACTAGAGGGTTAACATCAAAAGTGCTGTAGAGGTCTCACCCTCGGCACTCGATAGTAACCCAGTAGTGTCGAGCAACTAAGGTGAAGTGATGTGCGGTGCCAGGGCCTGGTCTTCGATCTCATTGATCGGGTCTTCGATGATGAAGCAGGGGCAACAAGGACAAGGTGGGGGTCACTGATGTATCACTAACCAACCTATACTAAGCAGTTTAGGATAAGCAGGTAAGGTAACAATAAGCATGTTACAAAAGCAGGCTATGCATCAGAATAGGAGCAAAAAATAACAGTAGCAAAATCTAATGCAAGCATAAGAGAATGGAATGGGCGACATCGGGATGATCAAAGGGGGGGCTTTCCTGGTTGCTCAGACGAGAAGTAGGAGTCGTCGGTGTTGTAGTCGATCACAAGGGCATCAACATCGTCACGGGGTCTACCGAAGAGAAGAGGGGCGAGAAACAGTAAATACATAGCAAGCAAGTGCATAACAGGACAACAGACAGAGCTAGACGTTTCTAACGCGGTGCTACACGATACCGGCGAAGGAGGAAGTCAACCGGGAATGTATTCCCGGTTCCGGACCTGTGTTAGACAGATGACCGGAGGGGGAATGTTCCATGTTCAGATAGTTAGAGGCATCTGACAGGTAAACGGACCGCGTATTCGTATTCGTCTCATTGTTCTGAGCAACTTTCATGTATAAAACTTTTTCATCCGAGTTACGGATTATTTTCTATGATTTTTCAAAATTTTATTAATATTCTGGAATTGTCATTAATTCAAAAAAAGACTTATTGCTTCAGCAGGATGTCATACTGATGTCAGCAGGGTCAACAGTCAATTCTGACTGGGTTGACTAGTCAAAAGGGCAGTGGGCCCCATCTGTCATTGACTTAACTAATTAACATAATTAAATTAACTAATCTAGTTCATTAGGCTAATGAAGGTTAATTAAGTTAATTAGTTACCTATTTAACTAATTAAACAATTTATTATTATTATATATTTTTAAAACCCTTTTTTAAACAGGGGGTGTGGCCCCACTGGCAGTGGCACACCCGGCCACTGGAGCGGGTGGCTTACGAGCGCGCGGGCACGGGCGCAACCAGGTGGCCCGCACCCGGGGGGGGGGGGCAAGAGGACGGGAACAACGCCTAGAGGAAAAGGGCATCGAGGCGGAGCTCACTGTGATGCTCGGGGAAGGCTCGGGGTTGCCGGGGACGGTCGGAGATGAGTAGTTCGACGCGGTGACGCACCGGTGATGCAGAGGAGGGGATTGGCTCGATCCCGACGATGTCGCGCCGTGTTGCCCGAATCCGTGCCCGTGGCTGATGAAGACAAAGCCGACGAGTCTCCTGGACATAGTGATGCAGCTCGAGGTGGCTGGTGGATGTGGTGGTCCACGACGACGAGCTCCGGTGCGCCGTGGCAACCTCGAATCAGAGCGGGGAGAGGGTGGGGGAGTGAAAGAGAGTCGACTAGGGTTAGGGGAGTGGTGCCGCTGCTAAGTAGGGCGAGGGGGGGGCGTGGATGTGCGCCACGGCGCCATGGCGTCCGTGGATGTGCTCCACGATGCCTCCCTGCTACAGGTTGAAGAAAACCAGTGTGGACTGGACCTTCGTGCACTATAGCACTTAGGTCCAGTGGCACCGTATCGGCTAGGCCTTTTCCTTTTCCATTTTTCTGTTACAATTCTTTTGCCTCTATTTTGCACTTAATTGGAGCACCAAATGACCATTGTAAAAATGTTCCACTAGCCACATTAAATACTTTGCAATATTTAGTACTGCCATAAAAAGGTTTGGTGAGCATTTAAATTCATTTGGGTTTTGCATAAATGCAAATGGATTAAAAGGTTGTTTTGGGCACTGTTTTAAATAGGTTAGGGGCATTTTAAAATTTCAAATAATATTGGTTCTTTCAAGACAATTAGCTAGTGAATTTTTGCAACCGAGCAAACATTTTTGTTTTACCGTTTGAAGAAACAATTATGTGACTTGAAATTTAAATTTGAATTAGACTCTGCTTTTCTAACAAGTGGAAATTTGACTTAGTCAAACTGGATGACATGGCACCATTAGGGGAGATTATTGTATGATGATTCTCGGGGTGTTACACTACAGAAAAAATAATCAACGCAAAAGCACATTTCTGTGATTTATTAAAATTATTCTCGTGCGCGTAAAAGTTTCTCTTTTTCAGCAGACTCAAATTAACTATCACCGTAGGTTATCCTATAGGTTCTACTTGGCAAAAACACTAATTAGAACATAAAACCACATCTAAACAGAAGCTATATGATTTATTTATTGAATAAAAGCAAGGAAAAATATTGGGTTGTCTCCCAACAAGCGCTTTTCTTTAAAGCCTTTTAGCTAGGCATTGATAATTTTAATGATGCTCACATGAAAGACAAGAATTGAAGCGCAAAGAGAGCATCATGAAACATGTGACAAACACATTTAAGTCTAACATAATTCCTATGCATAGGCATTTTATAAGCAAATAAATTTGCAAGGCAATCAAAAACTAGCATATGCAAGGAAGAAGAAAGAGACGATAGCAATCTCAACATGACGAGAGGTAATTTAGTAAGATAAAAAATTCTACGACCATATTTTCCTCTCTCATAATAATTACATGTGGGATCATAAGCAAATTCAACAAAATAGCTATCACATAAAATATTCTCAACACGATCCACATGCATGCAAAGTTGACACTCTTCCAAAATAGTGGGATTAACATTAACTAAAGTCATGACCTCTCCAAACCCACTTTTATCAAAAATTTCATAAGATTGAACATTCTCCAAATATGTGGGATCTAAAGTTGGCACTCTTCCAAACCCACTTTCAATAATATTGCAAACACTATTATAAATCTCATATTCATCATGGGGCTTAAATAAATTTTCAAGATCATAAAAAGAATCACCCCAATCATGATCATTGCAACAAATAGTAGACATAGCAAAACTAGCATCCCCAAGCTTAGGGTTTTGCATATTACTAGCACAATTGACATTAATAGAATTTATAATAACATCATTGCAATCATTCTTTTTATTCAAAGATCTATCGTGAATCGCTTCATAAAGCACTTCATCACAAATTCCAGATTCACTAATTTCAAGAAAAACCTCATAAAGATAATCTAGTGCACAAAACTCACTAGCAATTGGTTCATCATAATTGGATATCTTAAAAATATTGGCAAGCGGATGAGGATCCATAGATCTTAGGTTCTCTGTTTAGAAATAAATAAACAACTATTCCAACCAAACTAGCAAATGAGCCAAGTATGACATCAAAGCAAACGAAAAGACGAACAAAAGAGGGGCGAATAAAATGGCAAGGGCGAAGTGGGGGAGAGGAAAACGGGAGGCAAATGGCAAATAATCTAATGCAAGGGAGATGAGTTTGTGATGGGTACTTGGTATGTCTTGACTTGAGCGAAGACCTCCCCGACAATGGCGCCAGAAATCCTTCTTGCTACCTCTTGAAGAGGAAAGGGTGATGCAGCAAAGTAGCGTAAGTATTTCCCTCAGTTGTGAGAACCAGGGTATCAATCCAGTAGGAGGCTCCTTAAAAGTCCCACGCACCTACACAAACAAACAAGAACCTCGCAACCAACGCGATAAAGGAGTTGTCAATCCCTACACGGTAACTTGCGAAAGTGAGATATGATAGAGATAATAATATAAGATAAATATTTTTGGTATTTTTATGATATAGATGGAAAATAAAAGGTGCAAATAAAAAGTAGATGGAAAACTTATATGATAAAGGATAGACCCGGGGCCATAGGTTTTACTAGTGGCTTCTCTCAAAATAGCATAAGTATTACGGTGGGTGAACAAATTACTGTCTAGCAATTGATAGAAAAGTGCATAGTTATGAGATTATCTAGGCATGATCATGTATATAGGCATCACGTCCGTGTCAAGTAGACCGACTCCTGCATGCATCTACTACTATTACTCCACACATCGACCGACTCCTGCCTACATCTAGAGTATTAAGTTCATGAAGAACAGAGTAACACATTAAGAAAGATGACATGATGTAGAGGGATAAACTCAAGCAATATGATATAAACCCCATCTTTTTATCCTCGGTGGCAACAATACAATACGTGCCTTGCTGCCCCTGCTGTCACTGGGAAAGGACACCGCAAGATTTAACCCAAAGCTAAGCACTTCTCCCATTGCAAGAAAGATCAATCTAGTAGGCCAAACCAAACTGATAATTTGAAGAGACTTGCAAAGATAACCAATCATACTTAAAAGAATTCAGAGGAGATTCAAATATTTCTCATAGATAAACTTGATCATAAACCCACAATTCATCGGATGTCGACAAACATACCACAAAAAGAGTTACATGGAATAGATTTCCAAGAAGATCGAGAACTTTGTATTGAGATTCAAAGAGAGAGAAGAAGCCATATAGCTAATAACTATGGACCCGAAGGTCTGTGGTAAACTACTGACAACTCATCGAAGAGGCTTTAGAGATGATGTAGAGGCCCTCCGTGGTTGATTCCCTCTCCGACGGAACGCCGGCGAAGGCTCCAAGATGGGATCTCGCGGATACAGAAGGTTGCTGCAGTGGAAATAGTTTTTCATGGTGCTCTTGGATGTTTTCGGGGTACGTAGATATATATAGGTGAAGGAGGCATGTCAGGGGAGCCACGAGGGACCCACGAGGGTGGGGGGGGGGGGCGCACCGGGCACCCTCATGGCCGCCTCGTTTACTTCTTGACGTCCACTCTAAGTCTCCTGTATTGCGTTTGTTCCAAAAAGATCGTTCCCGAAGGTTTCATTCCGTTTGGACTCCATTTGATATTCCTTTTCTTCAAAACACCGAAATTGGCAAAAAAAAACAGCAGTTCGGGCTGGGCCTCCCGTTAGTAGGTTAGTCCCAAAAATGATATAAAGGTGTAAAGTAAAGCCCATAAACATCCTAAACGGGTAATATAATAGCATGGAACAATCAAAAATTATAGATACGTTGGAGATGTATCACATACCACTGGCGGTTCATAATGACAAGGCCCATGAAGATATTGAAGATGGCGGTTCATGAAGCAAGCTTACTGAAGGCCGAAGACCCAAAGGCGACTTGAGGCCCATGGGCGTAAACCGGCATAAGTTAACTTGTATGTTAAGGAAAGCGTAGATTCTGTCACCGAGCTAGACATGTTGTGTATGAGCCGGCCGGGACTCTGTAAGCCACCGGGCATCAGCCTGTGTATGTAAAGGGGTGACCCGGCGGTGATTTAGGGCAGGAAAGAAGAGATCAAGAACTAGGTCAAGCGTATTCGCTCCCTGGTAATCGAAGCCCAAGCAATACAACCCTAAACTAGAGTAGGCCTTTACCTCCACTACGAGGGGCTTAACCAATATAAACTATCTGTGTCCCTTGTCCTGTTTTAACCCCTTCAAGCTAACTACATTGCGATGGCTCCACACCTAAGTCCTCACGCTAGGGCATCTGACATGACAATTCCACGACACACCTCCTCCTCCTCCTCTTCTTCCTCGTCTACCTAATAAGAGGAGACAATCTTGGTCTCTCCGGACACAGCGTCCGAAGGGCCTCTGTGGCGGGGGCCACCCTTGGGCTCCTTGCCCTTCTTCTCCGGCGCCTGATAGGGCGTCGAGACCAACATCAACGTCAGCTGGGAGTGGCTGTGTCTTTGGGCAGCGAAGCTGGACTTGTGATCCGCTCCACCTTTGCTGTCCAGCCTGTGAAGAAGTGAGTTGATAAGATTCTTGTTGACTAAATAAAATATTCCAGGCATGTCTTCGGAAAGGTTAATACTTACCGGAGTGGCCGGATTCTCGATGTCGAGCCCGACATCTTCGGTCTCCACGGGCAAGTTCTTCTGGGCCTTGAAGAGCAACTTCCATATTTGTTCGTGCGAAGTGCCGAAGAAGCGCTTCAAGGTCCGTGGCTCCTCCGGGTTGAACACCCACATGTGGGAGGCCCGATGCTGGCAAGCGAGGATGCAGCGGAAGAGCATGATTGGCACAGCAGGGCTCGGTGATATAGAACCATTCCTGCTGCTAAACTTTGATGGTCTCGATGAAGGCCCCTTTGGGCCATGTGGCGTTGGGCAGCTTTCTTATCATGGCCCCGCCGCAGTCCGCATGCTGTCCGTCGATCACTTTCGGCTTCACATTAAAGATTTTGAACCATAGGCCGAAGTGTGGGGGGACGCGGAGTAGAGCCTCACACACGACGATGAACTCCGAGATGTGGAGGAAAGAATTCGGGGCTAGATCATGGAACTCTAGCCAATAATAGAAGATGAGGCCCTAAACGAAGGGATGGAGTGGAAACCCTAGCCCTCTAAGATAATGGGGGAGGAAGACAACCCTTTCGCCGGGCGCCGGAGCAGGGATGATTTGGCCCTCATCGGGGAGCCTGTGTGCAATGTTTGTGGCCAAGTACCCCGTGCTCTGGAGATTCTTCACTTCCTTCTCCATGACGGAGGATGCCTCCCACTTGCCCTTGGATACTGAGCCGGCCATGGCTGGAGAAGGTGGTGGCGGTGAGGTATACGAGAACTTTTGTCGGACGCTGGAGCTTGAGAGATTGGAAGGCAGCGTCAGTAGGAAGGCATGGGGAAGAAAGGAGGAATCTTTTGCCCTCTTATAGGTAGTAGGAATGCCAACCGTCCCCCCACTTATGCCTTAAAACTCGCCCATTCCCGATGTGAGCGTGCGCCATAGTCAATTGGATTACCCAAATCCCATTAATGAGAATCCCATAATAAGTGGGCACGATCTCTGTTTTGACAAGACGGGCTAAGGGGGCTTGACCTCGAAACATGAAACGAGGAGTGTGAAAACGGTTCTAAATACTGAAGAGCCAAGTCTCGCGCTTCGCCGGAAATAGTTGTCAGTAAAGACACTACTCCTATTTTTTTATATATTCTGCCTTCACGGCTAAGGGTTGTGTCGTGGAATTAACACACTAGATGTCCTAGCAGAAGGACTTAGTCGTGGAGCCATCGCAACGAGATTAGCTTAAAGGGGTTAATCTGGACAAGGGACACGAGAGTTTTATACTAATTCGGCCCCTTACGATGAAGGTAAAAGCCTACGTCTAGTTGTGATGGAATTATTGGGGTTTCGATGACCAGGGAGCGAATACGCTTTGCCTGGGTCTCGAGTTGTTGTTTCTTGTCCCTGAACCGCCGCCGGGTCGTCCCTTTATATACATAGGTTGACACCCGGCCGGTTTACAGAGTTCTGCGGCCGGCTCATACAAGTGTCCAGCTCGGTCTCTTCCTTTCCCTAACTTACAATACAAGTTTTACAACTATGACGGTTTACAACTATGGGCCCTAATCCGCCTTTGGTCTCTGGGCCTCTAAGCCTTAATAGTAAAGTGCCATCTTCTTTGTCTTCATGGGCTTTTATATGGATGAGCGTGAACCGGCCCCTCCAGGGCGGTTTACACTTAGTAGTTATATCCTCAACATTAGGCCCTAGATTGATTTGAACCTGTTCATGTCAATCTTCAATACTTAGAAAATTCCCTGAACATCTTCTTATGATCCTCGTAAACCGCCATGATATATTCTCCCTATAAACTTTGGTGAACCGCGTCATCTTCTGAAATTGCAGTAAATCGTCATGATGTCATCTCTGTATAAAAAAGGTTATAAAGATTCCCTTCATTAATTAAGCTCCAAAGATCGAGGCGACAGTTGCGCCCCATTTTGCCGCTTCAGGCTCCTCGATTCTCGCGCCTGTCGCTTATCCCTTTGCCTTTATAAATAAGACCGAGGGTCCTTTCCATTTTCCCCCTTGCCTCTTCGCATATTCTTCCTCCTCGCGACCCCGAAGAGCTCAAGCATCGCCGCCGCTGTCGACCCTTGAACCTGCACCGACTAGGCCGCTGCATCAACCTGTTCGTACCAGAGACCTTGCGACACTCCTCCGCCGCTACGTGGCCCTGGTAAGTACTCCCTTCCTCAACTATTAAATCTGCATTAGGGTTCCAAGGTTCTTCGGTGTTCATCAGCGTTCATCGGTTCTCATCTGCTTTCCCTTAGCATCTCATTGTATCTAGCTAGGCCTGACAGCTTCTTCTCGTGGCCAAAGCCGTAGTTTTAATCTGTCTCACCATAGCATCTCATTGTTCCTGGATAGATCCCATCTGGACTGTTAATGTTCTCCTGTCGCCATTTTTAGGGCTCAGAAAATTTTCTTTACTAGGCCGAGGTAGATCCGAAATTATAATACCATCTTGCGAAACCTGTTTCTTCAGTACTTAGTAAATTTCAGATGTGCTTCTTCCATTTGTAGGCGGTTTAACCTTTTAGAAAATGATAATCCGCCAGGTACCATTAGCCCTCATGTAAACTACCATCTTAACTTTGAGCATCAAAATCCGGTTTATCGTACATATATGCTCCAATTAAATCCCCCGGTTTAACAACGGTTTGTGCACATCAATCTTGAACCGTGAACCGGCTTTTGCACTTCCTTTACAGTTTGTCCTCCAAAATGGCCAAGCAATTCTCCTCTTGCAACTGGGTTCCTTCCCAGATCACAGAAACACAACTCAATGGATATGTTCTTACTGACGCTTTAGCCAAGAAGGAGGTCATTCATTGGCAAGTCCCTGGCTCTAAGTGCCCTCCTGAACCTCAAGATGGAGAAGTGGTTGTATTTATGCAGCATCTAGACCGGGGATTTAGCCCTCCCGGATCAAAGTTTTTCTGGGATGTACTTGCCAGCTTCCAACTCCATCCTCAAGACATCGGACCGAACTCTGTGTCCAACATCTGCAATTTCCAAGTGTTCTGTGAGGTTTACCTTCAAGAAGAACCAACTGTTGAGCTCTTCCAAGACTTCTTCCACTTAAACCGCCGAACTGAATTCTCTGACGGCCCCAATACTGAACTTGTGGATTGTCGATTCAGAAAAGGAAAGAAGTCGATTTTTCCTCATGCCAAACATTACAGCCACCCCGAAGATTGGAATCAAACATGGTTCTATTGTCAGAACACCGCTCCTGCTGATGAAAACCCTCTGCCGGGTTACCGTGCTCACCGGCTCAGCAATGGCCTTCCGCTGCCTCAACGGCTCACTGCCAAAGAACGACAAACTTATGCACCTCAACTTGCTAAGCTCCAAGCTCTCCTACCAAATGGCTTAACCGACATTGACCTCGTCCGTTGCTGGGTTTCGTGGGGCATCCTGCCGTTAAGCCGTCGCACCAGGTTGATGCATGAGTACACTGGGGACGTCAAGGACCCTGAATGGCACCATGAGATACAGATGACTGATGATGAAGTCACTGAGTCTGTCAAGAAGATGCTGGATGAACCGATCGCTGAATGTAGCAAGACTGGGCTGCGTCCCTTTATTCCTCCAACAAACCGCCAGCGGTAAAATTTTCATCCTTCTGCTTTTTGATCCGTCTCCGCTTTAACATTGTTCTGATAACCCTTTGTTTATTCTTTAGGCCAAAGATCCTTTCTGGAAGAGGAAAACTCAGGACAAACCGGCAAAAGCTCAAGACAAACCGGCAAGGGCTGCTCGTGCTAAGAGCAAGGCCATCAAGAGGCCAGCAAAGAAGAAAACTGCCGAATTCTCTGATCCACCCGAAGATGTTGATGATTCGGAACAAGAGGTAGAACTTGACTCCCTCGGTTCATTTTTCATACATCTTATTGACAATGACCATTACCAGGATGATGCGGAAGCTAGCCGTGCTGACCATGTAGAGGTAATCTCCCTTTCCTCCAATTCCGATCTTGTGCCAGTAAGAAAAATCCGTCGCGCAGTCTGGAAAGTGAAGTGTTCACATCCTTTCTCTCATTTGGATACACAGCATCTTGAAGCTCGCCGTACAACCCGGCATAGTGGCCAGCAAGTCACTCCCTCCGGTTTACCAGACACTCCAATTCGGAAGCGCCATGCAGAGGTCTCTTGTAATTCTATCAAGTCTTATCCCTTGGCGGGTTACTTCTGATACCCTCTTAATCCATCTGACTCAAATTATCAGGTAACTTCCAATTCATCCTCTGGCGATTCATCAACCACGCAAATGCCTCCCCTCAAGACTGTCCCTGGGTAAGTACAACAATCTTAGCTTTGCCTTCTTGTGCCGGTTTACCATATTAATCCTCTGTGTGCCATTTTGCAGCGCCAAAGCCCGATTTAGCAAGAAGGCGAAAACAAATGCTCCCACTGATGAGATTGAACCGGATAGGACCTCAGAAGGTGCTGGCGGAGATGTTGATATTGCCATGGATGATCCTGTGCCAAAAGGTCAGGTCACTGATGCTGATCCGCCAGAGGCTAACCCGGCAAGTCCTCATATCAATCTGCCAAGCCGCAAGCCAATCCTCCAAGTCCGACTGCTGATCTGCTGAGCACTGCCAAGACCTCAGATAAACTGGCGAGCACAAATGCAGCAACTGAAGATGTTGTGATTACTGGGGTTGGCCATACTTCTCCTGGTAATCCTGTCACTTTGGCAAAGCACAGTGCCAAAGTGGAATCTGTTGCTGAAGAGAAAGGCAAATGGAAGACTGACGTGTCAAGTTACGCTCATCTCCTTGCACAAGAACTTCATTCTGGATACCTAAACCGCCTGTATACAAGCCATGACTACGAGGCCGGTTTGGTCAACTTGATGAAGGAGCGTTATCAGGTAACTTCCCAACACTTTATAAATTTTTTGTACTGTATATCAACTCCATCGTAGTCCCCAAGGGCCGGTTTATCTCTTCAAGATTGTACCGGGACTTTAAAGAAAAAGACTTTCAACTGTGTAGCCCCCAAGGGCCGGTTTATCTTTTTAAGATGAACCGGTACTTTCTGTTTCAAACTTGTCCTCGTTGAATTCCTTCACCTTTGAGTCTTCTGATCAATTATGCATTAGCCCCCAGGTGCCAAGATTAATACTTGTATTGAGCCTTGGGACTTTGAATGATAATCAAAATAAAAAGCAATCTGCATTAGCCCCCAAGTGCCAAGTGCATAACTTGTTATGTGCTTGGGACTTTGAGAAAGTATCTTAACATCTTCATCATCTGTCTTGTGCAGTCTGACTTGAACAGCAAAGTTTCCCAGATTGCTGATCTTCAAGAAAACATTAAGTCTCAGCAAGCAGAAACCTCCAAGGCCAAAGATGAACTGAAGGGCACTTTGACTGCCATGGAACAATTGAAGGATGGTTTCAAAAGTGAGCGGGCAGATCGGGAAACAAAGAAGGCTGCTCTTTTAAAGCGGGCTGAAGATGCCGAAGTAGCTCTTAAATCGGTGGCAGAGGAGCTAACTGGGCTGAAGCATCAAGTCAACCCTATGACTTCAGCAATATTTGGTATGTACCCTTTGTCAGCACCTTCCTTAAACATTTTTGAAATTGTTGGTTTAACAATAACTTCTTAAACCGTTTGTAGGTAGTCGTGTTGCTCTTCTGGGCTCAGATATGCGGATGAAGTTGAAAGCAGCCTACACCTTAATAGAACAATTGTATACTGGAGCTCAACGAGTCATCAGTGCGGTCTCTTTCAACAAACCGGCACCAACCTTGAGCAAGGATACGTTGGCCAAATTATCTATGACTCTGACCCAGATTGAAGAGGTAAAGCGATCGGCTGCAAGGGCTAGCGCTTTAACAGCACTGACTCGGGCCAAAGCGTGGATTGCTGATCTTGATCTGGCAGATATCGCAAAGGGCTATCCTGGTCAACAAGAAGACGAATCAGACTTTGATAATGAAGCCCTCAAAGTCTTGACGAAAGAGATGCGCCCACTGGTAAGCCAATTGGCTGAAGAAGTTGACTTGTCTGTCTACCGGTCCAACTATGATGTATATGGCAAACGGGTTGATGCAGCTGTGAAAGAAGCTCAGAATCTAATCCCTCCAATCCGTAAGCACACCTATGCCCCTGACATTGAACCATCCAACCTTATAAGCAACAAAGCTGTCTTTCAAGCCTTAACCAGGATTGATTGGACCACCCTTGACTTCCAACCACTGGGTGAGGAGGAGGAGGTTGAACCGACGTGAGATGATCCTTCAACTTCACGTCAGCCTGGTGATGAATCATAATCCGCCAGCCGGTTCGATTTTCACAGATAACATTGTGGGCAACAAACAATTATTTTTTGGGGCATCAAAGCACCTTGTAATAGGCTAGTTGAAATACTTTGATCTTCTGCCATCATGCATTGCTACCTGATACTGTAATCTGGCATGATTGTTGGTATGCGTGCTTTATTTGCCTTCGTATTTCATATAAAATCCTGCCTTTTGCATTTTAAACACTTAAATATGTCTTGTCGGTTTAACGCCGGACGGGTTATGATACCCAATACAGTGTTGGGGAACGTAGCAGAAATTTAAAATTTTCTACGCATCACCAAGATCAATCCATGGAGTAATCTAGCAACGAGGGGAAGGGGAGTGCATCTACATACCCTTGTAGATCGCTAAGCGGAAGCATTCAAGTGAATGGGGTTGATGGAGTCGTACTCGTCGTGATCCAAATCACCGATGATCCTAGTGCCGAACGGACGGCACCTCCGCGTTCAACACACATGCAACCCGGTGACTTATCCCATGCCTTGACCCAGCAAGGAGAGAGGGAGAGGTTGGGGAAGACTCCGTCCGGCAGCAGCACGACGGCGTGGTGGTGGTGGAGGCGCGTGGCAATCCTGCAGGGCTTCGCCAAGCACCGCGGGAGAGGAGGAGTACTTGGGAGAGGGGGAGGGCTGCACCAGAACTTGGGGTGCGGCTGCCCTCCCACCCCTACACTATTTATAGGTGGGGAGAGAGGGGGACGGCCCCCTTAGATCTCATCTAGGGTTGGGGGCGGCGGCCAAAGGGGGAAGGAGTGCCTCCCAAGTCAAGTGGAGGCCCTCCCCCTAAGGGTTTCCCCTCTCCCATGCGCATGGGCCTTAGGGGGGCTGGTGCCCCTGGCCTATTAAGGCTAGGGAGCCCCCTTACAGACCATGCTGCTATATTGGACGTGGTGGAACATTTTCTGGACCTCCGGACCCCTCCGGAATCCTCCGGAACCTTCTGGAAGCTTCCCAGTACAATACCGAAAAAAAACCGAACTTTTCCCGGAACCCGAATAACAACTTTCCATATATAAATCTTTACCTCCGGACCATTCCAGAACTCCTCATGACGTCCGGGATCTAATCCGGGACTCCGAACAACATTCGGTAACCACATACAAACTTCCTTTATAACCCTAGCGTCATCGAACCTTAAGTGTGTAGACCCTACGGGTTCGGGACACACGTAGACATGACCGAGACAACTCTCCGGCCAATAACCAACAGAGGGATCTGGATACCCATGTTGGCTCCCACATGTTCCACGATGATCTCATCGGATGAACCACGATGTCGAGGATTCAATCAATCCCGTATTCAATTCCCTTTGTCTAGCGGTATAGTACTTGCCCGAGATTCGATCGTCGGTATCCCGATACCTTGTTCAATCTCGTTACCGTCAAGTCTCTTTACTCGTTCCGTAACACATCATCCCGTGATCAACCCCTTGGTCACATTGTGCACATTATGATGATGTCCTACCGAGTGGGCCCAGAGATACCTCTCCATCACACGGAGTGACAAATCCCAGTCTCGATTCGTGCCAACCCAATAGACACTTTTGGAGATACCCGTAGTGCACCTTTATAGCCAACCAGTTACGTTGTGACGTTTGGTATACCCAAAGCATTCCTACGGTATCCGGTAGTTGCACATCTCATGGTCTAAGGAAATGATACTTGACATTAGAAAAGCTTTAGCATACGAACTACACGATCTTTGTGCTAGGCTTAGGATTGGGTCTTGTCCATCACATCATTCTCCTAATGATGTGATCCCGTTATCAACGACATCCAATGTCCATGGTCAGGAAACCATAACCATCTATTGATTAATGAGCTAGTCTACTAGAGGCTTAATAGGGACATGGTGTTGTCTATGTACCCACACATGTATCTGAGTTTCCTATTAATACAATTATAGCATGGATAATAAACGATTATCATGAACAAGGAAATATAATAATAATAACTAATTTATTATTGCCTCTAGGGCATATTTCCAACAGTCTCCCACTTGCACTAGAGTCAATAATCTATTTCACATCGCCATGTGATTAACACTCACAGGTCACATCGCCATGTGACCAACATCCAAAGAGTTTACTAGTGTCACCAAACTAGTTCACATCATCATGTGATTAAGACTCAATGAGTTCTGGGGTTTGATCATGTTTTGCTTGTGAGAGAGGTTTTAGTCAACGGGTCTGCAACATTCAGATCCGTATGTACTTCGCAAATCTCTAGGTCATATTGTAAATGCTGCTTCCACGCTCCACTTGAAGCTATTCCAAATGGTTGCTCCACTATACGTATCCGGTTTGCTACTCAGAGTCATTCGGATAGGTGTTAAAGCTTGCATCGACGTAACCCTTTACGCCGAACTCTTTATCACCTCCATAATCGAGAAACATGTCCTTATTACTCCAAGGACAATTTTGACCGCTGTCCGGTGATCCACTCCTTGATCACCTTTGTACCCTCTTGCCAGACATGTGGCAAGGAACACATCAGGTGCGGTACTCAGCATGGCATACCGTATAGAGCCTATGACAAAATCATAGGGGACGACCTTCGTCCTTCCTCTTTCTTATGCCGTGGTCGACCTTTAAGTCTTAACTTCATACCTTACAACTCAGGCAAGAACTCCTTCTTTGACTGATCCATCTTGAACACCTTCAAGATCATGTCAAGGTACGTGCTCATTTGAAAGTACCATTAAGCGTTTTCGATCTATCCTCATAGATCTTGATGCTCAATGTTCAAGCAGCTTAATCTAGGTTTTCTTGAAAAACACTTTTCAAATAACCTTATATGCTTTCCATAAATTCTACATCATTTCTGATCCACAATATGTCAACAACATATACTCATCAGAAATTCTATTGTGCTCCTACTCACTTATTTGGAGATACAAGTTTCTCGTAAACTTTGTATAAACCCAAAATCTTTGATCATCTCATCAAAGGGCATATTCTGACTCCGAGATGCTTGCTCTAGTCCATGGAAGGACCGTTGGAGCTATCATACCTTTTAGCATCCTTAGGATCGACAAAACCTTTCTGATTGTATGACATACAACCTTTCCTTACGAAAACTGGTAAGGAAACTTGTTTTGACATCCATCTGCCAGATTTCATAAATGCAGCTAATGCTAACATGATTCCGACAGACTTAAGCATCGCTACGGATGATAAAATCTCATCGTAGTCAACTCCTTGAACTTGTGAAAAACTCTTCGCCACAAGTCGAGCTTCATATACGGTGACATTACCGTCCACGTCTGTCTTCTTCTTAAAGATCCATTTATCTCAATGGCTTGCCGATCATCGGGCAGGTCTACCAAAGTCTATGCTTTGTTCTGATACATGGATCCTATCTCGGATTTCATGGCTTCTAACCATTTGTCGGAATATGGGCCCACCATCACTTCTCCATAGCTCATAGGTTCATTGTTATCTAGCAACACGACCTTCAAGACAGGATTACTGTACCATTCTGAAGTAGTACGCATCCTTGTCACCCTATGAGGTACGGTAGTGACTTGATCCGAAACTTCATGATCACTATCATAAGCTTCTACTTCAATTGGTGTGGGCGCCACAGGAACAACTTCCTGTGCCCTGCTACACACTAGTTGAAGTGATGGTTCAATAACCTCATCAAGTCTCCACCATGCTCCCACTCAACTTTCCGAGACAAACTTTTCCTCGAGAAAGGATCCGACTCAAGGAACAATCCCTATTGCTTTCGGATCTGAATTAGGAGGTATACCCAACTGTTTTGGGTGTCTTATGAAGATGCATTTTATCTGCTTTGGGTTCGAGCTTATCAACCTGAAACTTTTTCACATAAGCGTCGCAGCCCCAAACTTTTAAGAAACGACAACTTAGGTTTCTCCAAACCATAGTTCATATGTGTCATCTCAACGGAATTACGTGGTGCCCTATTAAAATGAGTGTGGTTGTCTCTAATGCCTAACCCATGAACGATAGTGGTAATTTGATAAGAGACATCATGGTATGCACCATATCCAATAGGGTGCAACTATGATGTTCAGATACACCATCACACTATGGTGTTCCAGGCGGTATTAATTGTGAAACAATTTCCACAATGTCTTAATTGTGTGCCAAAGCTCGTAACTAGATACTCATCTCTATGATCATATCATAGACATTTTATCCTCTTGTCACGATGATCTTCAACTTCACTCTAAAATTACTTGAACCATTCAATAATTTAGACTTGTGTTTCATCAAGTAAATATACTCAGTATCTACTCAAATCATCCGTGAAGTAAGAACATAGCAATATCCATTGCGTGCCTCAGCACTTATTGGACTGCTTACATCAAAATGTATTAGTTAAAACAAGTTGCTTTCTTGTTCCATTTTACTGAAAACGAGGCTTTCAGTCATCTTGCCCATGTGGTATGATTTGCATGTCTCAAGTGATTCAAAATCAAGTGAGTCCAAACGGTCCATTTGCATGGATTTTCTTCATGCATATACACCAATAGACATGGTTCGCATGTCTCAGACTTTTCAAAAACGAGTGAGTCCAAAGATCCATCAACATGGAGCTTCTTCATGCGTTTTATACCAATATGACTTACATGGCAGTGCCACAAGTAGGTGGTACTATCATTACTATCTTATATCTTTTGGCATGAACATGTGTATCAGTACGATCAGGATTCAATAAACCATTCACTTTAGGTGCAAGACCATTGAAGGTATTATTCAAATAAACAGAGTAACCATTATTCTCCTTAAATGAATAACCGTGTTGCGATAAACATAATCCAATCATGTCTATGCTCAACGCAAACACCAAATAACAATTATTTAGGTTTAACACCAATCTCGATGGTAGAGGGAGCGTGCGATGCTTGATCACATCAACCTTGGAAACACTTCCAACACATGTCGTCAGCTCACCTTTAGCTAGTCTCCGTTTATTCCGTAGCTTTTATTTTGAGTTACTAACACTTAGCAACCGAACCGGTATCTAATACCCTGGTGCTACTAGGAGTACTAGTAAAGTACACATTAACATCATGTATATCCAATATACTTCTATCGACCTTGCCAGCCTTCTCATCTACCAAGTATCTAGGGTAATTCTGCTCCAGTGACTGTTCCCCTTATTACAGAAGCACTTAGTCTCGGGTATGGGTTCAAACTTGGGTTTCTTCACTAGAGCAGCAGCTGATTTGCCGTTTCATGAAGTATCCCTTCTTACCCTTGCCCTTCTTGGAACTAGTGGTTTCACTAACCATCAACAATTGATGCTCCTTCTTGATTTCTACTTTCGCGGTGTCAAACATCGCGAATATCTCAAGGACCATCATATCTACCCCTGATATGTTATAGTTCATCACGAAGCTCTAGCAGCTTGGTGGCAATGACTTTGGAGAAACATCACTATCTCATCTGGAAGATAAACTCCCACTCGATTCAAGTGATTGTTGTACTCAGACAATCTGAGCACAAGCTCAATGATTGATCTTTTCTCCGTTAGTTTGCAGGCTAAGAGACTCGTCGGAGGTCTTATACCTCTTGACGTGGGAACGAGCCTGAAATCCCAATTTCAGCCCTCGAAACATGTCATATATTTCGCGATGTTCCGAAATCGTCTTCGGTGCCTCAACTCTAAACCGTTTAACATTACTGAACTATCACGTAGTTATCAAAACGTGCGTGTGAGATGTTCGCAACATCCACAGACGACGTTCGAGGTTCAGCACACTGAGCGGTGCATTAAGGACATAAGCCTTCTTTGAAGCAACGACGACAATCCTCAGTTTATGGACCTAGTCCGCATAATCGCTACTATCAACTTTCAAATGAATTTTCTCTAGGAACATATCTAAACAGTAGAACTAAAGCGCGAGCTTACGACATAATTTGCAAAGATCTTTTGACTATGTTCAGGATAATTGAGTTCATCTTTTGAACTCCCACTCAGATAGACATCCCTCTAGTCATCTAAGCGATTACATGATCCGAGTCAAATAGGCCATGTCCGATCATCACATGAGACGGACTAGTCAACGTCGGTGAACATCTTCATGTTGATCGTATCTTCTATACGACTCATGCTCGACCTTTCGGTCTTCCGTGTTCCGAGGCCATGTCTGTACATGCTAGGCTCGTCAAGTCAACCTAAGTGTATTGCGTGTGTAAATCTGGCTTACACCCGTTGTATTCGAACGTTATAATCTATCACACCCGATCATCACGTGGTGCTTCGAAACAACGAACCTTCGCAACGGTGCATAGTTAGGGGGAACACTTTTCTTGAAATTATTGCGAGGGATCATCTTATTTACTACCGTCGTTCTAAGCAAATAAGATGCATAAAAATGATAAACATCACATGCAATCAAAAAGTGACATGATATGGCCAATATCATTTTGCTCCTTTTGATCTCCATCTTCGGGGCTCCATGATCATCATCGTCACCGGCATGACACCATGATATCCATCATCATGACCTCCATCATCGTGTCTCCATGAAGTTGTCTCGCCAACTATTACTTCTACTGCTATGGCTAACGGTTTAGCAATAAAGTAAAGTAATTACATGGCGTTGTTCATTGACACGCAGGTCATACAATAAATTAAGACAACTCCTATGGCTCCTGCCGGTTGTCATACTCATCGACATGCAAGTCATGATTCCGATCACAAGAACATGATCAATCTCATACATCACATATCATTCATCACATTCTTTTTGGCCATATCACATCAAATAGCATACCCTGCAAAAACAAGTTAGACGTCCTCTAATTGTTGTTTGCATGTTTTACGTGGCTGCTATGGGTTCCTAGCAAGAACATTTCTTACCTACGCAAAGACCACAACATGATATGCCAATTGCTATTTACCCTTCATAAGGACCCTTTTCATCGAATCCGATCCGACTAAAGTGGGAGAGACTGGCACCCGCTAGCCACCTTATGCAACAAGTGCATGTCAGTCGGTGGAACCTGTCTCACATAAGTGTACGTGTAAGGTCGGTCCGGGCCGCTTCATCCCACAATACCGTCGAAACAAGATTTGACTAGTAATGGTAAGCATATTGAACAAAGATCAACGCCCACAACAACTTGTGTTCTACTCGTGCATAGAAACTACGCATAGACCTAGCTCATGATGCCACTGTTGGGGAACGTAGCAGAAATTTAAAATTTTCTACGCATCACCAAGATCAATCCATGGAGTAATCTAGCAACGAGGGGAAGGGGAGTGCATCTACATACCCTTGTAGATCGCTAAGCGGAAGCGTTCAAGTGAACGGGGTTGATGGAGTCGTACTCGTCGTGATCCAAATCACCGATGATCCTAGTGCCGAACGGACGGCACCTCCGCATTCAGTACACATGCAGCCCGGTGACGTATCCCATGCCTTGATCCAGCAAGGAGAGAGGGAGAGGTTGGGGAAGACTCCGTCCAGCAGCAGCACGAGGGCGTGGTGGTGGTGGAGGAGCGTGGCAATCCTGTAGGGCTTCGCCAAGCACCGTGGGAGAGGAGTACTTGGGAGAGGGGGAGGGCTGCGCCAGAACTTGGGGTGCGGCTGCCCTCCTGCCCCTACACTACTTATAGGTGGGGAGAGAGGGGGCCGGCCCCCTTAGATCTCATCTAGGGTTGGGGGCGGCGGCCAAAGGGGGGAGGAGTGCCTCCCAAGTCAAGTGGAGGCCCTCCCCCTTAGGGTTTCCCCTCTCCCATGCGCATGGGCCTTGGGGGGGCTGGTGCCCCTAGCCCATTAAGGCTAGGGCGCCCCTTACAACCCATGTTGCTGTATTGGACGTGGTGGAACATTTTACGGATCTCCGGACCCCTCCGGAATCCTCCGGAACTGTAACGCCCCGGATTCGATGCGCCAGGTGTCTGCCAGTTATTCGTCGTTGTTGCCATGTCATTTGCTTGCATGTTGCACTTTGCCATGTCATCATATGCATTTCATATCATGTCGTCATGTGCATCGCTTTTGCATACATGTTCATTTCATGCATCCGAGCATTTTCCCCGTTGTCCGTTTTGCAATCCGGCACTCCTATGTTCTGCCGCGTCCCCCTTTTGTCTCTCGTTGTGAGCGGGTGTTAAACATTCTCAGAATGGCCCGAGGTTTGTCAAGCGGCCTTGGTATAGCACCGGTAGACCGCCTGTCAAGTTTCGTGCCATTTGGAGGTTGTTTGATACTCCAACGGTTAACCGGGTAACCGCAAAGGCCTCTTTTGTGTGCAGCCCAACACCCCTTTCAAAGTGGCCCAAAACCCATACTAACCCGCTCCATGCTCTCGGTCATTCGATCACGATCGTGTGGGTGAAAACTGCTCCTCAATTGGACTCTCCTAGCTCCCAGAACCTATATAAACGTCCTCCCCATCCATTTCCGCGGATCAAACCCTAGCTTTCGTCCTCCTCCCGCCGCCGGACATGTCCATATCGTGCCGGACATGTCCGCGCCGCCGCTCCTCGCCCTATCGCGCGCTGCCACGTGCCCCCGCCCCGTCTGCCGCCGCCGCGGCCAGAGGGAGCCCGGATCGGGGCCGCCCTCGAGCGCCGCCCTCGAGCGCCGCGCCCTGTGCCCTCGTCTCCCGACCGCCGTCCCCGCGGGAACCGAGCCGCCGCCGCCCCGGCCGCGGGAGCCCCGCGCGCTGCCCGCGGTCCCCTGCCCCGCCTCGTGCCATGGCCGGCCCCGCCGCTCCCCGCTGGCGCCGACGTCCTCCCCGAGCTTCCCCGGCCTCTCCCCGAGCCTCCCCGCGGCGGCCCTCTCCTCCCGCCGCTCCGGCGAGCTCCCCTGGTCCGGCGAACCTCGGGCTCGGCGCGGCCTAGATCTAGATCCAAAATCCGCAGGTTGACTTTCCCCCCTTCGAATTTTCTCCAAGTCCCTGTTATTTTACATTATCATGCCATGTTCATGGCATCATAACTCTCTTCATACTGCTCCGTTTCGTGCGTGTAATATGTCGAATTGTTCGAATTGACGAGTGCTTCATTTCGACCCATTGCATCATTTTCATTTGAGCTCATCTTGATGCCAGAAATGCTGTTGGAAGAGTGCATGTTGATGTTAATCTGCTGGAACTATTATAACATGCTCATTTGTCATTTTTGCCATGTTTGATGTGTGCATCCTATGAGGTTGATGTCTACATGTGTTTTGATCTATGCCATGCCATCTTTCCAGTGGTACCATCCATGTATTTTTGTGACTTGTGTACTGAGGGCATCGAGCTTATTAAGTAGGGTACTTGCTGTTACTGTTTTGCTAGGCTGATTCTGTTATATTTTGTTGCTATGTAAACATGCTTCTACTAGTCATTCTATGCATAATCTAGAGATGTTCACTAAGGATGAATTGTTACACATGTCTTTCTCTATCCATTCATGCCCCTGGTTGCATTTATAGCCTACTGTAACATGTTGTAATCTTGCTCTCAACTTGCTAAATAATGTTGCTGTCAGCCTGTTAACATTAAGTTCAGTTTTGGCCATGTGCTTTTCTAGTGATACATGCACCCTATGAACTTGCTCTTGCCATGCTTAGCTTCATAAACATGTCTTCTTGCTGTTGGTTGCCTTGCCATGCCATGTGTTGCTCTGTGGTGAGTGGTTCAAGCTCACCAACATGCCTACTTATTGTTGTTCCTGCCATGTATGAATCTGTCATATAACTTGCCATGTTTACATGGGTGCCATCATATCTTCTGATCCTTTTTGGCTTATGTTCAGTAAGGGACTTCTGTTCTATGTATTTAGTATATTCATGCCATGCCTTTGTTTGCCATGATAAGTTCCTGTAACATGTTGTTTGATAGCTCTAAACATTGCAACCTGATGTTATTTCCTGATAAGTCTGAAACTGTTATTATTTGCAATCTTACCATGTCTTTTTGAGCATGATCTATTGATTTCTGGAGATAGCTCAGTGTTCATGTCTTGTCATGCTTTACCTATACTTCATGCCCATGCCTTTTGTTATTATGTTGAGGTGATGTAGCATATTGTTTTGATGCTTTCTAGATGCCTAGTTGCTGTTATGGACAAATTGTTATGACTTGTATAGTGTGTGTTGAACCGTTGCTCCGTTTTGAGTGTGCTCTATATTAAACTTGCTTGATTTTGCATGTACTTTAATATTATCATGTTGCATCCTTGTTTTGAGGTGTTTGCTTGATGTTTGTATGCATTTTGCATCAATGCCATGTTTAACTTGTTTTGCTCATATCTTCTAGGCCGTAGCTCCGAATTAAATGAACTTTATATGTAATTTGACTAGAATCTCGTGTAGATCATATTGTTGCATCTTAACTTGCTGTTTAACAACTTCAACTTAATGTTTATTCAGTTCTGGACCAATTTCCAAATTTGCATATGAGGACTTACCGGAATTGTTATATGTTGTTTCCGGCCTCATTTAAACTTGCCTTGATGTGTTGTTCTTGTTTGCATCATATCTTGCCATGAGTAGCTTCATGTAGCCTTGTCATGCATCATGCTTGTTGTGCACCTTGTCTTGTCTATGTGTGGTGTGTTTACCATGTTGTGTGCTTCTTCTCAATAGTTCCCGTTTCGGTACGATCGTGAGGATGCGTTCGTCTACGCTTGGTTCGTCTTCGTGGCTTCATCCGTTCATCTTCTTCATGGACTCGTTCTTCTTCCTTGCGGGATGTCAGGCAAGATGACCGTCACCTTGGATCTCACTACTATCATTGCTATGCTAGTTGCTTCATTCTATCGCTTTGTTGCACTACCTATCTTTTGCTCATCAAGCCTCCCCAAATTGCCATGAACTCTAACCTTTGACACCCTTCCTAGCAGACCGTTGCTTGGCTATGTTACCGCTTTTGCTCAGCCCCTCTTATAGCGTTGTTAGTTGCAGGTGAAGTTGAAGATTGCTCCATGGTGGACAGGGTTATGTTGGGATATCACAATATCTCTTTTATATTATTAATGCATCTATATATCTGGTAAAGGGTGGAAGGCTCGGCCTTATGCCTGGTGTTTTGTTCCACTCTTGCCGCCCTAGTTTCCATCATACCGGTGTTATGTTCCCGGATTTTGCGTTCCTAACGCGGTCGGGTGATTTATGGGACCCCCCTTACAGTTCGCTTTGAATAAAACTCCTCCAGGAAGGCCCAACCTTGGTTTTACCATTTGCCTCACCACCACCTATACCTTTCCATTTGGTCGGCCAACCCGAGGGTCATCTTTATTTTAGCCCCCCCAGGCCAGTGCTTCTCTAAGTGCTGGTCTGCACCGGGTAGACTGCGGGGCCACCTCGGGGCAACTTGAGGTCTAGTTTTACTCGTAGGCTGACCTATCCGGTGTTGCCCTGAGAACGAGATATGTGCAGCTCCTATCGGGATTGTCGGTGCATCGGGCGGCTTTGCTGGTCTTGTTTTACCATTGTCGAAATGTGTTGTAAACCGGGATTCCGAGACTGATCGGGTCTTCCTGGGAGAAGGAATATCCTTCGTTGATCGCGAGAGCTTATCATGGGCTAAGTTGGGACACCCCTGCAGGGTATAAACTTTCGAGAGCCGTGCCCGTGGTTATGTGGCAGATCGGAATTTGTTAATGTCCGGTTGTAGATAACTTGACACCAGATCCGAATTAAAATGCATCAACCGCGTGTGTAGCCGTGATGGTCTCTTTTCGGCGGAGTCCGGGAAGTGAACACGGTTTCTGTGTTATGATTGACGTAAGTAGGAGTTCAGGATCACCTCTTGATCATTACTAGCTTCACGACCGTTCCTTTATTTCTCTTCTCGCTCTCATTTGCGTATGGTAGCCATCATATATGCTTAGTCGCTGCTGCAACCTCACCACTTTACCCCTTCCTTTCCCATTAAGCTTTGCTAGTCTTAATACCCGTGGTAATGGGATTGCTGAGTCCTCGTGGCTCACAGATTACTACAACAACAGTTGCAGGTACAGGTTATGTGATGATCTTGACGCGAGAGCGATGCTTACTTGTTTTGGAGTTCTTCTTCTACTTCTTCAGGGGATAGGTTCCAGGTCGGCAGCCTGGGCTAGCAGGGTGGATATTGTTTGAGTTTCTGTTTATGTTTCATCCGTAGTCGGATGTTGATCTTGTATATGATGTATTGTTGTATTCATGTGGCATTGTATGCCTTTTGTATGTATCCCCATCTATTATGTAATGTTGATGTAATGATATCCACCTTGCAAAAGCGTTTCAATATGCGGTTCTATCCTTGGTGGGACCTTCGAGTCTCTTTAGGATGGTATCGCATATTAGGCGCGACAAGTTCGTATCAGAGCCTCGACCGACCCTAGGAGCCCCCTTGATTGATCGTGTAGTTTGGCCGCTGTTGAGTCTAGAAGAAAACTGTTTTTGGAGTTTAGTTATATCGGAGAGTAGGAATTCTTTTTACTCCTCAGCCCTTCGTCGCTCTGGTGAGGAATCCTGACGTAGGTGTTTTTGAATTACTTCTTTCCCCTTTCAAGTTTTTTCTTTAGGTTCACGTAGTTGGTTTTCGGTCCTTGGTTCTCAGCTCTTTTCATCCGGTGCATTTCTCGTCAAGTTGACTCGAGCCTCTTCATCGTTGTCAAGTTCAATCCTCAATTGTTTTCTTTTCCCACCCGCCCACCCCTTTTTCATCTCAGAGCTGGAGTCCATAATCGAGTATCCATCCTACTTGTGCGAAGTCTTTGCTTTCTTTCCTCAATAATTTCAACCGGCGTTTTCTCTTCAAGATATTCGTCGGTTCCCCTTCCAAGTTGCCTTTGTATTCCTGCCCTCCCACCCTCTTTTCTTCCCGGAGCCTGAGCCTCTTTCGAGCATCAATTTCATTCGTGTGGAGCCTATTCAGTCTTCCCTCAATTATTTCAACCGGTGAATTCTCGTTTTGTTCGACATTCTTCATCTCTTTTTCTTTTCTGGTGGTTTCAATTCAAGTTTTCGGGTTGATCATATTCTTTCCCTCAGCTCAAATATTTCCCTTGCTCGTTCGCCTCTTGCTAGTTTATCCTTCCGGAGTGTGCAAGACATCTCAGGAGATTCGTCAGTGTTCCAATTAAGTCGAGGTTGTCACCTCATTCAAATATTTCAATTGTTCCGATGCATCATTTATCTGTTCATCATCCCTTTCCAATGGTGTTTTCTTTTAGTGGGCCCTAACCCACAGGTCTTTTCCCAGGATCTTACTTGACTCTTCTAAATTCCCCCGGAGTTATTCGCAAATTATTTTCAAGTGTGACGTAAGAATGGATTCCATCAACCACATGCCTTCTCCAAGATCTCGTTCAAATTATTTTCATTGTTGGCTCAACCTTTTCGGTTTTCATTCTCCTGGAGTATCTCAGTAATTTTGGTGGTGTTTCTCGTCATCATTTGAAGATTGAAGAAGAGTTTTTCCTCTAAATCTTGCCCGTTCTCTCAAAGTTTCGTGGTTCTAGCTTCATGTTATCCTCTCAAATTATTCCGTTTGTCAGATATTCTTTCTTACCCATCTGGAGCATATGTCAGAAGTTGTTTTCCCGTTTCTTTTCACCGGAGGCCATCATTCCAGCTACCGTTATCCAATTATCCCAGTGCTTCATTCAAGTGTTCTTTAATCAGCTCATGATCTCTTCGTTCTTTTGCATCGAAATCCCCTCTTGCGTATTGGTTCTTCTAATTCTTCCCGGTGATTCAGTCTCTTTCATCAGTCATTTCTGAATTTTTACGATGGTTCCTTCAGATTTCTTTTTCCTTGATTATCATTTTAATCCATTCGTTCTTGCGAATCCTACCGGTGGTTCATGAAGACTTTCTCAAGTTTCGTGCTATACCCCCTTAATCCTTTTCAAGAAGAATAAGTAGTATGTAAAATCCATTGCTTGTCATCAATTTAATTTGATGAAGGATAAGCATACAATAAATCTTATTCTTATTTCATCCAAGTGAGTAATCCCATCCTTCTGAGTTTGCTCTTGATGAATAAATTCTAGGTCCAAGTGTTTTCATCTTTTCTTTTCCGGAGTTCAAATTTCCTGGCCATCTCGTCGGAACCTTCATCTAAATCACCGCAAGCTGTAATCTTATTCTTTCTTCCTTCATTCGATCTCATCGTCCTTTTGTCACCAGAGTTCTTCATGGTGGATCTTCATGATTTAACTCATTCTTCAAGAGTTCATCAAGATTCTAATCGAAGGAGGTCAAGTATCCTTCTTCTTGCTTCTCGAGGTGCAATTAATTCTCCGTTTTCTTTTGAAATGGAGTTTTGCATTTCTTCGTTCTCCTCGGTTATTCATTTATTTTTCGATTGTGGTCGGTTATCACCTCATAATTTTGAGATGTTATCCATAAGTCCACAACAAGCTTATTCTTTTCATTGTTGATTTTCTCAACAACTCCGTTTAAACCTTCCTCCTAAAGTTGCTTTCAATTTCATTCGTGGCACAAGTTGTCATCTCCTTCTCCATTCTTTTCTTTCAACTCTTTCAATTTTTTTCCGGAGGTTTTGTGTCATGTCTTCACCAAGTATCATTCCATCCTCTCTAGCTCGTGTTCTATTCCTCCATGTTCTAGTCAGAGTGCTGCCTAAATCCTTTCATTCTTATTCGTTTCTTATCTCGTTCTAACCGGAGTGGTTTCATAGTCTATCTGATTCCGTGAGCTTTCGATTCTCGTCATTCTCGTCGGTCCTCTCTTATTCTCGAGTGCTCTCGATTCTTGGCTTCTTCTCTTGAGTTCTTGTTTCACCTCATCCTTTTTCCCTTCCGTCTCGGTCCTAAGATCTCGGGACGAAATCTCTTGTTAGTGGAGGAGTGTTGTAACGCCCCGGATTCGATGCGCCAGGTGTCTGCCAGTTATTCGTCGTTGTTGCCATGTCATTTTCTTGCGTGTTGCACTTTTCCATGTCATCATATGCATTTCATATCATGTCGTCATGTGCATCGCTTTTGCATACGTGTTCGTTTCATGCATCCGAGCATTTTCCCCGTTGTCCGTTTTGCAATCCGGCACTCCTATGTCCTGCGGCGTCCCCCTTTTGTCTCTCGTTGTGAGCGGGTGTTAAACATTCTCAAAATGGCCTGAGGTTTGTCAAGCGGCCTTGGTTTAGCACCGGTAGACCGCCTGTCAAGTTTCGTGCCATTTGGAGGTTGTTTGATACTCCAACGGTTAACCGGGTAACCGCAAAGGCCTCTTTTGTGTGCAGCCCAACACCCCTTTCAAAGTGGCCAAAAACCCATCCTAACCCCCTCCATGCTCTCGGTCGTTCGATCACGATCGTGTGGGCGAAAACCGCTCCTCATTTGGACTCTCCTAGCTCCCAGAACAAATATAAACGTCCTCCCCGTCCATTTCCGCGGATCAAACCCTAGCTTTCGCCCTCCTCCCGCCGCCGGACATGTCCATATCGTGCCGGACATGTCCGCGCTGATGCTCCTCACCCTATCGAGCACTGCCACGTGCCCCCGCTCCGCCCGCCGCGGCCACGGCCCGAGGGAGCCCGGATCGGCCCCGCCCCGGGCCAGATCGGGCCCAATCGCCGCCGCCTTCGCCGGCGCCACCCTCGAGCGCCGCGCCCCGTGCCCTCGTCTCCCGGCTGCCGTCCCCGCGGGAACCGAGCCGCCGCCGCCCCGGCCGCGGGAGCCCCGCGCGCCGCCCGCGGCCCCCTGCCCCGCCTCGTGCCATGGCCGGCCCCGCCGCTCCCCGCTGGCGCCGGCGTCCTCCCCGAGCTTCCCCGGCCTCTCCCCGAGCCTCCCCGCGGCGGCCCTCTCCTCCCGCCACTCCGTCGAGCTCCCCTGGTCTGGCGAACCCCGGGCTTGGCGCGGCCCAGATCTAGATCCAAAATCCGCAGGTTGACTTTTCCCCCCTCGAATTTTCTCCAACTCCCTGTTATTTTACATTATCATGCCATGTTAATCGCATCATAACTCTCTTCATACTGCTCCGTTTCGTGCGTGTAATATGTAGAATTGTTCGACTCAACGAGTACTTCATTTTGTTCCATTGCATCATTTTCATTTGAGCTCATCTTGATGCCAGAAATGCTGTTGGAAGAGTGCATGTTGGTGTTAATCTGCTTAAACTGTTATAACATGCTCATTTGTCATTTTTGCCATGTTTGATGTGTGCATCCTATGAGGTTGATGTCTACATGTGTTTTGATCTATGACATTCCATCTTTCCAGGGGTGCCATCCATGTATTTTTGTGACATGTGTACTGGGTGCATCGAGCTTGTTAAGTAGGGTACTTGCTATTACTATTTTGCTAGGCTGATTCTGTTATATTTTGTTGCTATGTAAACATGCTTCTACTAGTCATTCTATACATAATCTGGAGATGTTCACTAAGGATGAATTGTTATACATGTCTTTCTATATCCATTCATGCCCCTGGTTGCATTTATAGCCTGCTGTAACATGTTGTAATCTTGCTCTCAACTTGCTAAATAATGTTGCTGTCAGCCTGTTAACATTAAGTTCAGTTTTGGCCATGTGCTTTTCTAGTGATACATGCACCCTATGAACTTGCTCTTGCCATGCTTAGCTTCATAAACATGTCTTCTTGCTATTGGTTGCCTTGCCATGCCATGTATTGCTCTGTGGTGAGTGGTTCAAGCTCACCAACATGCCTACTTATTGTTGTTCCTGCCATGTATGAATCTGTCATATAACTAGCCATGTTTACATGGGTGCCATCATATCTTCTGATCCTTTTTGGCTTATGTTCAGTAAGGGACTTTTGTTCTATGTATTTAGTAGATTCATGCCATGCCTTTGTTTACCATGATAAGTTCCTGTAACATGTTGTTTGATAGCTCTAAACATTGCAACCTGATGTTATTTCCTGATAAGTCTGAAACTGTTATTATTTGCAATCTTACCATGTCTTTTTGAGCATGATCTATTGATTTCTGGAGATAGCTCAGTGTTCATGTCTTGTCATGCTTTACCTGTACTTCATGCCCATGCCTTTTGTTATGATGTTGAGGTGCTGTAGCATATTGTTTTGATGCTTGCTAGATGCCTAGTTGCTGTTATGGACAGACTGTTGTTATGACTTGTATAGAGTGTGTGTGTTGAACCGTTGCTCCGTTTTGAGTGTGCTCTACATGAAACTTGCTTGATTTTGCATGTAGTTTAATATTATCATGTTGCATCCTTGTTTTGAGGTGTTTGCTTGATGTTTGTATGCATTTTGCATCAATGCCATGTTTAACTTGTTTTGCTCATATCTTCTAGGTCGTAGCTCCGAATTAAATGAACTTTATATGCAACTTGACTAGAATCTCGTGTAGATCATATTGGTGCATCTTAACTTGCTGTTTAACAACTTCAACTTAATGTTTATTCAGTTCTGGACCAATTTCCAAATTTGCATATGAGGACTTACTGGAATTGTTATATGTTGTTTCCGGCCTCATTTAAACTTGCCTTGACGTGTTGTTCTTGTTTGCATCATCTCTTGCCATGAGTAGCTTCATGTAGCCTTGTCATGCATCATGCTTGTTGTGCACCTTGTCTTGTCTATGTGTGGTGTGTTTACCATGTTGTGTGCTTCTTCTCGATAGTTCCCGTTTCGTTGCGATCGTGAGGATGCGTTCGTCTACGCTTGGTTCGTCTTCGTGGCTTCATCCGTTCGTCTTCTTCATGGACTCGTTCTTCTTGCTTGCGGGATTTCAGGCAAGATGACCGTCACCTTCGATCTCACTACTATCATTGCTATGCTAGTTGCTTCGTTCTATCGCTTTGCTGCGCTACCTATCTTTTGCTCATCAAGCCTCCCCAAATTGCCATGAACCTCTAACCTTTGACACCCTTCCTAGCAAACCGTTGCTTGGCTATGTTACCGCTTTTCCTCAGCCCCTCTTATAGCGTTGTTAGTTGCAGGTGAAGTTAAAGATTGCTCCATGGTGGACAGGGTTATGTTGGGATATCACAATATCTCTTTTATATTATTAATGCATCTATATATCTGGTAAAGGGTGGAAGGCTCGGCCTTATGCCTGGTATTTTGTTCCACTCTTGCCGCCCTAGTTTCCGTCATACCGGTGTTATGTTCCTGAATCTTGCGTTCCTAACACGGTCGGGTGATTTATGGGACCCCCCTGACAGTTCACTTTGAATAAAACTCCTCCAGCAAGGCCCAACCTTGGTTTTACCATTTGCCTCACCACCACCTATACCTTTCCCTTGGGTCGGCCAACCCGAGGGTCATCTTTATTTTAGCCCCCCCAGGCCAGTGCTTCCCTAAGTGCTGGTCTGAACCGGGCAGACTGCGGGGCCACCTCGGGGCAACTCGAGGTCTGGTTTTACTCGTAGGCTGACCTATCCGGTGTTGCCCTGAGAACGAGATATGTGCAGCTCCTATCGGGATTGTCGGCGCATCGGGTGGCTTTGCTGGTCTTGTTTTACCATTGATCGGGATTCCGAGACTGATCGGGTCTTCCTGGGAGAAGGAATATCCTTCATTGATCGCGAGAGCTTATCATGGGCTAAGTTGGGACACCCCTGCAGGGTATAAACTTTCGAGAGTCATGCCCGCGGTTATGTGGCAGATGGGCATTTGTTAATGTTCGGTTGTAGATAACTTGACACCAGATCCGAATTAAAATGCATCAACTGCGTGTGTGGCCGTGATGCTCTCTTTTCGGCGGAGTCCGGGAAGTGAACACGGTTTCTGTGTTATGATTGACGTAAGTAGGAGTTCAGGATCACCTCTTGATCATTACTAGCTTCACGACCGTTCCTTTGTTTCTCTTCTCGCTCTCATTTGCGTATGGTAGCCACCATATATGCTTAGTCGCTGCTGCAACCTCACCACTTTACCCCTTCCTTTCCCATTAAGCTTTGCTAGTCTTGATACCCATGGTAATGGGATTGCTGAGTCCTCGTGGCTCACAGATTACTACAACAACAGTTGCAGGTACAGGTTATGCGATGATCTTGATGCGAGAGCGATGCTTACTTGTTTTGGAGTTCTTCTTCTGCTTCTTCAGGGGATAGGTTCCAGGTCGGCAGCCTGGGCTAGCAGGGTGGATATTGTTTGAGTTTCTGTTTATGTTTCATCCGTAGTCGGATGTTGATCTTGTATATGATGTATTGTTGTATTCATGTGGCATTGTATGTATCCCCATCTATTATGTAATGTTGATGTAATGATATCCACCTTGCAAAAGCGTTTCAATATGCGGTTCTATCCTTGGTGGGACCTTCGAGTCTCTTTAGGATAGTATCGCATATTGGGCGTGACAGGAACCTTCTGGAAGCTTCCCGGTACAATACCGAAAAAAACCGAACTTTTCCCAGAACCCGAACAACAACTGTCCATATATAAATCTTTACCTCTGGACCATTCTGGAACTCCTCATGACGTCCGGGATCTAATCCGGGACTCCGAACAACATTCGGTAACCACATACGAACTTCCTTTACAACCCTAACGTCATCGAACCTTAAGTGTGTAGACCCTACGGGTTCGGGAGACACGTAGACATGACCGAGACAACTCTCTGGCCAATAACCAACAGCGGGATCTGGATACCCATGTTGGCTCCCACATGTTCCACGATGATCTCATCGGATGAACCACGATGTCGAGGATTCAGTCAATCCCGTATTCAATTCCCTTTGTCTAGCGGTATAGTACTTGCCTGAGATTCGATCGTCGGTATCCCGATACCTTGTTCAATCTCGTTACCGGCAAGTCTCTTCACTCGTTCCATAACACATCATCCCGTGATCAACCCCTTGGTCACATTGTGCACATTATGATGATGTCCTACCAAGTGGGCCCAGAGATACCTCTCCGTCACACGGAGTGACAAATCCCAGTCTCGATTCGTGCCAACCCAACAGACACTTTCGGAGATACCCGTAATGCACCTTTATAGCCACCCAGTTACGTTGTGACATTTGGTACACCCAAAGCATTCCTACGGTATCCGGGAGTTGCACAATCTCATGGTCTAAGGAAATGATACTTGACATTAGAAAAGCTTTAGCATACGAACTACACGATCTTTGTGCTAGGCTTAGGATTGGGTCTTGTCCATCACATCATTCTCCTAATGATGTGATCCCGTTATCAATGACATCCAATGTCCATGGTCAGGAAACCGTAACCATCTATTGATCAATGAGCTAGTCTACTAGAGGCTTACTAGGGACATGGTGTTGTCTATGTATCCACACATGTATCTGAGTTTCCTATCAATACAATTATAGCATGGATAATGAACGATTATCATGAACAAGGAAATATAATAATAATAACTAATTTATTATTGCCTCTAGGGCATATTTCCAACATACAGAACCAGAATCCTCATAACCAAGGTTTATAAAGTAATGAAATATGAAATATATCATACCTGTGATACTAAATCACTTTTGTTGGTTTACCAACTTGTTTAGTAAGGGTGATAACCCAAGCTTTGAGTATTTGAAAACACCCACCACATTGTGCTGGTGCCTAATAAGCCATGCCGGGTTATGATAAACACCGGATGATCATTCTGGAGACTTACAGTCAATGCCAGACCGGATTGAGAGATGCCGGTTCATAATTGGTTGTGTGCTAACAGCAGATAACTGTAATCCATGCCGAGTTAAGAAACATTGGGTTGATGTGAAAACATATAGTTTGGCCGGGTCAGCAGACACTGGTTTTAACTTAGAACTTTATCAACAGAGATAAAACTTGCAAAAAACAAAATCAAATAAAACTTGTAGGCGAGGCTTTTCGAGGGCTGCCAGGCCCAAATTCGAGGATTTTCGTGGGCTGCCAGGCCGCTGAATTAGACCATTTGACAAAGCCTTTTAAGATGGGCCTCCAACTAACCAATTGTCGTTTTAACTTTGACAAGTTCAGGGTTTGTATAAGAGTAACTTATCAAACGTTCGGCGGGTCATGCCAGGATTACCTGGATAGGAGTGGCTTACTTGATGAAGGCAGGTTAACCCGGGGTTTTAGGTGAACATACCAGGCTTCCAAGCCATGGGTCGATACCCAATTACATGGGTCCTTTCAAACTCTTTGTTACTTTACACAAAGAGCCCCCAAGTAACTTTGTGAGCTGTGCTCAATGGGTGCCTATGTTTGAGTTGTGCTTTTAGCAACAATACTCTCTTTGGCCCCTTGGGTGTGAAGCTCCCAAGCTGTATTGTGGCATGATAGCCGGTTTAATGGACAAAACATGACGTCGCTTTGTAAGCAGAAGCCCCCTTATAACCAAGAAATATTGGAAGAACGGCAGAGGCCCTGCTTGTAGCAAGGATGCCGGTTTATTATATTGATCATAATATATACATTGTCAAAATATGTACATAATGAGATCCTATGACTCAGGTGTAGTAAGGCCGTAGAAGAGCGATATTCCACGGCCGACGGGTCTCCTCCTCCAATTTGCTTGAGTCTTTGTGCTCGCGAATGTCGATGAGGTAGTAAGATCCGTTGTGTAGATTATTGCTGACCACAAAGGGCCCTTCCCAAGGTGGGGATAACTTGTGCATATCGGTCTGATCCTGGATGAGCCGGAGCACCAAGTCGCCTTCTTGAAAGGTTCTTGTTATAACCCAGCGGTTGTGATAACGCCGCAGGTCTTGCTAATAAACCGGCGAACGAGGCAATGCCATGTCCCGTTTTTCATCTAACAGGTCTAGTGCTTCTTGACATGCTTGCTCGTTGTCCGCTTCAACATAATTGGCAATCCGGGGCGAGTCATGACGAATATCACTTGGGAGTACGGCCTCTGCCCCGTAAACCATGAAGAAAGGTGTATAACCTGTAGATCGGTTTGGGGTGGTGTTTATGCTCCATAACACAGATGGTAACTCCTCCACCCAACAACTCGGCGTCCTTTTCAAAGGAACCATAAGCCGGGGCTTGATGCCCTTCAAGATTTCCTGATTGGCTCTCTCAGCTTGACCATTAGATTGGGGGTGAGCCACCGATGCCACATCAAGCCGGATGTGCTCTCGTTGACAAAAGTCCACCATCTCGCCTTTGGAGAGGTTCGTGCCATTATATGTGATAATGATGTGTGGAAAACCGAAACGAAAGATCACCTTTTTGATGAATTGAACCGCCGTGGCTGCTTCACACTTTCTCACTGGCTCCGCTTCAACCCATTTAGTAAACTTATCAACTGCCACCAACAGGTGGGTCTTCTTATCCTTGGATCACTTGAAAGGCCCTACCATGTCAAGCCCCCAAGTAGCAAACGGCCAAGTGATGGGAATCATCCGTAGCTCCTGAGCCGGAACATGAGCTCGTCGTGAGAATTTCTGACAACCATCGCACCGCTTTACCAAGTCTTCAGCATCAGCATGAGCCGTCAGCCAATAGAAACCATGAAGAAATGCTTTAGCAACCAAGGATTTTGAACCGGCGTGATGACCACAGTCTCCTTCGTCGATCTCTTGTAAAATCTCACGACCTTCTTCAAGAGAAACATAGTGCTGGAACACACCAGAGACACTGCAACGGTGTTACTCGCCGTTGTGAACAACCATGGACTTGGACAGCCGGACTATCTGTCTGGCTAAAACTGCATCTTCTGGTAACTTGCCCCGGTTCATATATGCCAAGTATGGGACCGTCCAATCTGGAATAATGTGTAAAGCGGCCACCAACTGTGCCTCCGGATCAGGAATAGCGAGGTCCTCCTCTGTAGGCAACTGAACTGACGGGTTGTGCAAGATATCCAGAAAGGTATTGGGTGGCACCGGTTTACGCTGAGACCCCAGCCGGCTTAAAGCATCAACTGCCTCATTTTTGCGCCGATCAATGTGCTCCACTTGATAACCCTTGAAGTGACCAGCAACAATATCCACCTCTCATCGGTAAGCCGCCATGAGTGGATCCTTGGAATCCCAAGTATCTGAAACTTGCTGGGCTACCAGATCCGAGTCTCCAAACATCTTACTCGGCTTAAGTTCATTTCCTTAGCCACTCGAAGACCATGGAGTAAGGCTTCATACTCAGCTGCATTGTTAGTACAAGGGAACATTAAGCGAAGAACATAATGGATTTTAACACCTCGAGGGGAAGTAAGGACAACTCCAGCCCCCGAGCCCTCTAATTGCCTGGACCCATCAAAGTGAATAGTCCAGTATGTACTATCCGGTTTGTCCTCCGGTATGTGCAAATCTGTCCAATCATTGATGAAATCCAGAAGGGCCTGGGATTTGATAGTTGTTCGAGGCACATACTTCAAACCGTGTGGTCCAAGCTCAATAGCCCACTTAGCAACCCGGCCAGTTGCCTCCCTGTTCTAGATTATATCCCCCAAAGGAGCAGAACTAACCACTATGATGGGATGACCTTGAAAGTCCTGTTTAAGCTTCCGACTTGCCACAAAAACCCCATATATCAGCTTCTGCCAATGCGGATACCTTTGTTTTGACTCAATGAGCACTTCACTGATATAATAAACCGGCCTTTGAACCGGGTACTCCTTCCCAGCCTCCTTGCGCTCCACCACAATAGGTACGCTGACGGCCCGGGCATTAGCAGCCACGTATAACAATAGTGGCTCTTTATCAACTAGAGCAGCAAGAACCAGCGGTTCAGCCAACTGCTTCTTTAAGTCCTCAAATGCCGCATCAGCAGCATCGCTCTAGACAAAACTGTCTGTCTTCTTCAACATCTGATACAGAGGGATCGCCTTTTCTCCCAACCTGCTGATAAACCGGCTCAAAGCTGCGATTTGGCCCGCTAAACGTTGAACATCATTGATACATGCCGGTTAGGCCAGGGATGTGATAGCCTTGATCTTTTCCGGATTAGCCTCAATGCCCCGGTTGGACACCAGAAAACCCAAGAGTTTGCCAGCCGGTACACCAAAGACACATTTAGACAGACTGAGCATCATTTTATAAACTCGCAGATTATCAAAGGTTTCTTGTAAATCAGTTATGAGTGTCTCTGCCTTCCTGGACTTCACCACAATGTCATCCACATAGGCATGAACATTGCGCCTAATCTGAGTATGAAGACAATTCTGCACACAGTGCTGATAAGTTGCCTGGGCACTCTTGATCCCAAAGGGCATAGACACATAACAGAAGGCTCCAAAGGGAGTGATGAAAGCTGTGTTCTCCTGGTCCTTAACTACCATCTTAGTCTGATGATAACCAGAATACGCATCCAAGAAACTCAAACGCTCACAACCCGCCGTAGCATCAATGATTTGATCAATACGAGGGAGGGCAAAGGGATCAGCTGGGCAAGCTTTGTTCAAATCTGTGTAGTCCACACACATACGCCAAGTGCCATTTTTCTTAAGTACCAGCACCGGATTAGCCAACCACTCTTGGTGAAACACTTCCACGATAAACACTGCTGCCAATAGCCGGCCAACCTCTTCACTAATGGCCTTGCGCCGCTCCTCATTAAAGCGGCAAAGAAACTGTTTGACCGGTTTGAACTTTGGATCAATGTTAAGAGTGTGCTCAGCGAGTTCCCTCGGTACACCTGGCATATCAGAAGGTTTCCATGCAAAGATGTCCCGGTTCTCACGGATGAACTCGATGAGTGCGCTTTCCTATTTCGGATCCAAGTTGACGCTGATGCTGAACTGCTTGGATGAATCGCCAGGAACAAAATCAACTAATTTAGTCTCATCAGCCGATTTAAACTTCAAAGCCGGATCATGCTCTGTAGTGGGCTACTTTAGAGAAGTCATGTCTGCCGGATCAACAGTATCCTTATAAAACTTCAACTCCTCCATTGCACAAACCAATTCAACATATGCCGCATCACCTTCCTCGCACTCCAGCGCAATCTTACGGCTACCATGAACCGTGATGGTCCCTTTATGTCCCGGCATTTTGAGCTGTAGATAGATGTAACACGGCCTCACCATGAATTTAGCATAAACTGGCCGTCCAAACAAGGCATGGTACGGACTTCTGATCTTGACCACTTCAAAGGTCACCGTCTCGGCTCTTGAATCATGACCATCTCCAAAAACCACCTCCAGAGCTATCTTAGCAACCGGGTAAGCTGATTTACCAGGCACCACACCGTGAAAAACGGTATTTGACGGTCTAAGGTTCTTATCTGTCAAGCCCATACGCCGGAAGGTTTCGTAATACAAGATATTGATACTGCTCCCTCCGTCCATGAGTACCTTAGTGAATTTATAACCTCCAACTTGCGGTGCAACCACCAAAGCTAGGTGGCCCAGATTGTCAACCCGGGGCGGATGAATCTCCCGACTCCAGACAATAGGCTGCTCAGACCAGCGTAGATAGCGGGGTACTGCCGGTTCAACAGAGTTTACTGCCCTTTTATGGAGCTTCTGATCGCGCTTGCACAAACTAGTAGTGAAGACATGATACTGTCCACTGTTTAAATGTTTCGGGTTGCTCTGATAACCTGACTGCTGCTGATGCCCCTGATTATTCTGCTGATTGTGACCACCTTGCACTACAAAAAAAAGACACATCTGTGACATTTTGGGCCGAACGAATTTTTTTTCTATCAAACATATGACACTTCTATGACGATAATTGTGACAAAGCCCGGTATCATCATAGATGTGGTGGGCTCCTACTTCTATGACAAAAAATCATGACAGAAAATGGGCGTTTCGTCCTGGGCGGGCCGGAGACGCAGCTGCATGACATTCTTTGGGCCGTCCATGACGGAAAATACCATGGTAGAAGCGAGGGGGAGGAAAATTTTGGGGAGTTGCCGGTTACGATGGGAGGTCAGGGGCGGAGCGATGCGCGTTTCTCTCGTACAGGTACGCGCGTGCGTGCGAGGCATTGGCTCTAACTGAACCTGAGCGAGGCGTTGGGCTCTAACTGAACCCGAGCAATTGCACTGCAGGCTACACGTTACTGAACCCGAGGGATCGATTGATGGCTGTTAACTGAACCCGATGGAGCGATTCCTTCGCTACTGCTGCTAACTAAAGCCGATCGATTGGATGAACAGTGAGCGTTGCGGGGGGGGGGGGGGGGGTGGATGAGCAGTGAGCGGTGGCGTTGCCTCTGGATGAACAGGAACCCGTGGTGTGGAGGGCTGGATGAACAGTAGATGGTGGAGGGGTGGCCGTGGAGGGGTGGTTGAACTGGACCCAGTGGTGTGGAGGGCTGGATGAACAGTAGACGGTGGAGGGGTGCCCGTGGAGGGGTGCTTGAACAGTAGCCGGTGGAGTAGCGCGCGGTGGAGGCTAGATGAATAGGAGCCCATGGAGGCTGGAGGAGGTCGACGGTGGAGATGAACAATATCCCGTGGAGTCCCGTTTTGCGGTACGCCACAACCCTCCCAATGAACAGGACCCCCGTTTTGACCGTAGCGCTCCAACGCAAGTCCGTTTCATCCGTTTTGCGGTACGCCACACCCCTCCCGATCAACAGGACCACCGTTTCGACCGTAGCGCTCCAACACAAGTCTGTTTCGTCTGTTTTGCGGTATGCCACACCCCTCCCGATCAACAGGACCCCTGTTTTGATCGTAGGAAGTCCGTTTCCTCCATTTTGCAGTACACCAGACCCCTCCCGATGAACAGGATCCCATTTCGAACTTGGCCGGTCGAACACAAGGCTGTTTCCTCCGTTGTGCGGTACGCCAGGCCTCGTTTCCATCGTCTGTTCTGTCCAAGACCTCCCGATGAACACGACCACACATTCCGTTCCGACCCAGCCGGTTGGCTCCCACGCGTTCTGTTGCTTCCCGATGAACACGACGCATTCTGTTTCCTCCCCACGAACACGACGTTTCTCTGTTCCGACCCAGCCATGTACGTATGCGCGAGTAGGCGTTCGAGACCCTACCCGTATGTACATACATGGTCGTATTTTCTTTCTTGCACCCTCGCCGATGTACGTACGTGTACATGCTACGTGCGCGCCTCTACTACAACACGTGTGCACCTCTACATCTACGACACGTGCACGCCTCTACATCGACCAGTATGTACGTACATGTTCGCGACCAGAATGACAACGCTGCGTACGCTTCGACCAGGTGGGTCCTGACTGTCAGGCACTTCCTTGCCTGCGAAGATGTAGCTGGTGGGTCCCAGCAGTCAGGGGGGCGAATCATTTTGTTTTTTTTGCCCGGACGCACTTCCTTGTGCGTGAAGGTGTAGCTGGTGGGTCCCAGCGGTCAGGGGGAAACGTTTTTTTCGCGAAATATGGTGGCCCGTCCGGTGGGTCCCCACTATCAGGTGGAGGAATAATTATTTTGCGCGTAATAAGGAGGCACTTCCTTGCTGCGGCCGTGGACCCAGCTGTCAGCCTCCCCACGTACAGTCCATGTTCGATGGAAGTCGGTCGTTGACCACATTGACCATGCCACGCCGAGAGCACCACGGCGGTGGACGACGGAGAGGCCTAGGAAGGGGACGATGCGGAGCCAGGGAAGACGCGGCAGTGGATGCCCACGCAGAGGGGAGTACGACTGTACGAGGGTTTACTGGTTCGTTTGCCATCGTCGGAGAATAACAGCAAGTGTGGGTGAGTAGAGGGATGGCTAGGCCAGCGATGGGAGTACGGTGGGGCGGTGAGGCCTGCGCGCCAGCACAGCCGACCGCGGGGAGGAGGGAGCAGGCAGTCCCCCCGGCGCTTGTTTGAGCGGCTGGAGCAGGAAGAGCAGAGATTGAAGAAGCATGACGGCCGTTGGATGGACATCCAACCGTCACTGCCTCTGCGTCAACCTTTTTTTAGGAAAGCCTCAAATCTGTGGAAAACAGCATACAACCCATCTGCCATTATTTCTAATAATTTACAGCCCATTTGCTAATTCTTAAGGTTTTTTTGGAGCCCATATTCTTTTTGTTAGCATTACAGCCCATATTGTGGCCACGGTTAAAAAATTATACGAAATTTTGCATATTTCGGTGCGGTCTGAACTATTTTTAATCCCGAAATTTCGACTCACATTCAAACTGATTTTAAAAATAAATGTATATCAATATAAAATCCAACAACTTCTCCGTGCATAAAAATTAATGTAATTTAAAATCTTGAAATGAAAAATATATATTTGAAACTAATTGCCGGTTTGATGTGTTTTAAAAATATACAACCCATTTCTCATTACTGATGGGCCATTTTCTCGGCCAGCCGAATGAAAAGCTCTCCTCGTCTTGAAAGATTTGCCACCCAACAGGCCTGACAAAGCGACTTAATTGGCAAATCACAAAAAACTGGGCTGTGGCCATGGACCCAGCTGTCAGCCTCTCCACATACAATACTCTTCCAATGGAAGTCGTTCCTTGACCACTTTGACCACGCCGCGCGGAGAGCACCACGGCGGTGGACGACGACGAGGCCTAGGAAGGGGACGACGCGGAGCCGGGGAAGACGCGGCAGTGGAAGCCCGCGCGGAGAGGAGTACGAGGGTTCATTGGTTCGGCTGCGGTGTGAGGCTGCCGTCGCCACAGGGCCTGGCCAGTGGTGGGAATAGTAGGGGGCGGTGAGGCCTCCGCGGCAGCACAACCGGCCACGGGAGGCAGGAGCATGCAGCACGACCGGCGCTGCTTTGGGCGGCTGGAGCAAGAAGACCAGAGGTTGAAGAAGCACTACGGCCGTTGGATGGACATCGTACGGTCACTGGAGCTAGAATCGTTGATATTGACTAAGTTGACAAAGCCCTTCGGCCCCGTCAACTTAGTAGGCCCACAAGACAGCCTCCCACCAAGGTGGGTCCCAGCTAGCCGGGGGAGTATTCTTTTTTTTTGTGTAATAAGGAGGCACTTCCGGTGGGTCTGAGCTGACAGCGGGGGGAATGTTTTTTTTTGCGAAATACGGTGGCCCGTCCGGTGGGTCCCAGCAGTCAGGGAGAAATGATTTATTTTGCAAAATACTGGTGGCCCGTCCGGTAGGTCCCCGCTGTCAAGTGGAGGAATAATTATTTTCCGCGTAATAAGGAGGCACTTCCTTGCGGCCACCGTGGACCCAGCTGTCAGCCTCTCCATGTACAGTACTCTTCCGATGGAAGTTGGTCATTGACCACATTGACCACGCCGCGCCGAGAGCACCACGGCGGTGGACGACGGCGAGGCCTAGGAAGGGGACGATGCGGAGCCGGGCCACGGGAGGTAGGAGCAGGCGGTAGCACAGCCGGCCACGGGAGGCAGGAGCAGGCGGCATGACCGGCGCTGCTTTGGGCGGCTGGAGCAAGAAGACTGGAGGTTGAAGAAGCAGTATGGCCGTTGGATGGACATCATACGGTCACTAGAGTACTGACTAAGTTGACAAAGCCCTTCGTCCCATTCAACTTAGTAGGCCCACAAGTCAGCCCAACAATATGGTGGGTCCCAGCTAGCAGGGGGTATTCATTTTTTTGGGCGTAATAAGGAGGCACTTCCTTGCGTGCGAAGATATAGCTGGTGGGTCCGACCTGTCAGTGGGGGGAACGTTTTTTTCGTGAAATACAGAGGCCCTTCCTGTGGGTCCTAGCTGTCAGGTGGAGGAATCATTATTTTGCGCATAATAAGGAGGCATTTCATTGCGTGCGGCCGTGGACCCAGCTGTCAGTCTCTCCACGTACAGTCCACTTCCGATGGATGTCGTTGATTGACCACATTGACCAGGTCGCGCCGAGAGCACTAGGGCAGTGGATGACGGCGAGGCCTAGGAAGGGAACGACACGGAGCCAGGGAATACTCGGCAGTTGTTTCCCACGCGGAGGAGTACGAGGATTTACTGGTTCATCTGCCGTTGCCGGAGAATAACAGCATGTGTGGGTGAGTAGAGGGATGGCTAGGCCAGTGATGGGAGTAAGGTGGGGCCATGAGGCCTACGCGGTAGCATAGCCGGCCGCGGGAGGAGGGAGCAGGCAGTCCTGCCAGCGCTTGTTTGAGCGGCTGGAGCATGAAGAGCAGAGATTGAAGAAGCACGATAGCCGTTGGATGGATATCCAACAGTCACTGCTCTTGTGTGTTGACTAAGTTGATAGGGCATTGCGTGTGCGTCAACCTTTTTTTATGAAAGCATACGCGTCAACCTGTAGTAGGCGCACAAGTCAGCCTCAAATCTGTGGAATACAGCATACAACCCATCTGCCATTATTTCTAATAATGTACATCCCATTTGCTAATTCTTAAGATTTTTTTTGGAGACGATCTTCTTTTTGTTAGCATTACACCCCATATTGTGGCCACGGTTAAAAAGTATACGAAATTTTGCATATTTCGGTGCAGTCAACTGTTTTTAATCCAGAAATATCGATTCACATTCAAACTATTTTGAAAAATAATTTATATAAATATAAAATCCAAATAATTGTCCACGCATAAAAATCAATGGAATTTAAGATCTTGTAATGAAAAAAATTGAAACTAATTCCCGGTTTGATGTGTTTTAAAAATGTACAGGCCATTTCTGGGAAAACTAAATGAAACTCTCCTCGTCTTGAAACATTTGCAGCCTAGCAGGGCCGATAAAGCAAGTAGGCCTTGTTTGGGTATTTCTTTTAAAAAAATAGAACTGGGCTAGCCATTTTCAGCAAGAAAAAACACAACTGGGCTCATGATGTGGTAAACATAAATAAAACCCTGGCTAGACGGGCCACAGCCCCCACACAGCCCCGTTGTTACCCTGATCCGTCGCTAAAACTAGTATAAATAACAACTGCTTGTTCCTCATTGTCTAAAAAAAACTGCTTGTTCCTCAAAAAAAAACTACGCGACTTGCTGGGTCCCTGGTGTCAGCCGCTCGTAGTGTCATTCTCTCGTTTATTGACTACGTTGACGATGGCATGAGCCCCAGATGTCCAACCATTAGGAGGAACCATATTTTTGGGCTTGTACTATAGAGGCACTTGCTTGCGTACTGCCATGACGCTGGTGGGTCCCTACTGTCATCCTCTCCACGTACAGTCATCTCCTTGTTCCTCTCGGTTGTTGACGACGTTGACAAAGCAAGAGGGCGGTGCACCATGCACGGCGAGCGAACAAAGGCCACAAGGCAGAGGACGACGGCGAGGCCTCGAACGGAATGAACAGGAGCCGTTGAAGATGCGTCGGTCCAGTCGCAGGCGGAGGGGAGTACGAGGGTTGACTGGTGGGGGTGGTGGGGGCTAGTCACTTGGCTTCTGTAATGCACAGTGAGCTCAAGCAGCCGGCGTGAGTGATGTTATTTCCCTTGGTTGTGATTTGTTACAATATTTCACTCTAAATTAAACGAATGGCAAGCCATTTGCCTTGTTTCAAAGAAAATATGACAGTCACACCCGAGTTGAAAAGGGCAGGAACATCTAACTCCAGCTTACAAACTGTACAAAAGCACGAGGGTTGATTGTTCATCAGGTTTACAAAAAAACCCAGATTGAAAAGGGTAACAACATCTAACTCCAGCACTGTTTTCGGCAATCACAGTCAAATGGATCAGTCAGGTCCATAGAATGAACATCCTGGATCGTAAAATTTACTAGATTATGACCACAATATGTTGTAAATAGAAGCCCGACACATTCAGAAGCTCTTTTGCCCACCTGAAACTCCTTTTTTTGCTCTTCGGCATACCCATCCTTCAAAACCATGCTGTTGATAAACTTAAGCCTGATGGACAATAGTAACCTCGCATTCAGCAGGAAGAATGTGACAAATCCTGTGGTTGCATGGTTGGCTACATATCGTTCGAGCGTTATTGTCTTCAATCGAATCTCATGAGAAGTGAGAAAATCCCGATGCTTACGAATCCACCGATTGGTTATAACTTTCTTACCCCGTCTTGTTGCCTAAATAGACATGAAGATTGAAAACAGTTAAGGTCTAAAAGAAGAGATTCGAAAGAGCAACAACTGAATGGTTAATTCTAGTACACTATATGCGGGCTTCCAATGTGCGTGAAATTATCACCTCTATATACAACTTCTCTAGACATGGAAAGCATTGCAGCAAGCCAATAATCTTGTTCAGATCAAAACTATTAATTTGGATATATAAGATCTTGACAGAATCCAACACCATTGATAGGCCATCCGTAGAGAAACTCTTCATTGAGCATAGAACATAATATTAGTACAAAATGTGTACTCCAAGATGATATATAAATTATGCGCAGAAATTTAAAATGTAACATATGGTTACAAGTGTAGATGATAATATAAAGTACCTGAAGAACTGTGGAGCCAAACACCATATTGAAATGAGCACAAAGATCATGTATTACACCCAAGGTCTCCAGTTTAGGCGCAGAGAGGACGCTTATTTGCAACGGTGAATAACTAGAATCAAGGATCAACCTTTGAAGTGAAGGGGCATCTTGGATGATGAGCTGCCTTCCGTCAAAAGAAATTCCAATTCTTACAAGGTTAGGCGACTTTATTTGGAGACAACCGATTCTAACTGTGAAAACAAGCACCAAGCACTCCAGCGCAGGGCAACTGGAGTGGATGATGTTGTGCAATGAGGCCTCGGATATACGAACCCGCACAAGTGAAAGTTTCTTGAGAAATGGGAGTCGAAGGTTTAGTACCAGATTGTCTGGTAGGTAGCACAGCGCAAAGGTGGCGGTGGGGAGAGAGGAGGAAAACCGCGAGATGGACATCGGTGCTGAGGGCACAAGTTCATGGCCTTCTGTATGTGGTATGTGATTTCCAGGGGAATAGTAGAACTCAAGCAGCTGTAGTTCTGTGAATTCAGGGGAGTTCAGCCAGGCGTCCACCTTGCAGGGCATGGTATGCTTTCTCAGGTAGCATGACGGGATGTAGAGGCTTTGAACGGAGCCCTAGTGGGAGGAGATGATGGCTCTGGGGATTTCAAAATCATTGAAGAGAGATAGCTAACGACAGTCGAGATTAAGGGGCACGGCGCACCATAGAGGGCGCCACCGAATTGAGAGGACTTGGGTGAGGCAGCAATCCTTGGTGGGGAGAAGCGAGATGATCTCCCCAAGGACGGCGTCCGGGAGATCACTGATGCGGTCTACCCAAGATTCTACTGGTTCCTGGGATCCGGTGGGGGCGGTGTCGCCTCTTCTCCCCGCGCTGCCGGGTGCGGGATCTACAACAGGCGTCGCCGCTGGCAGGAGCCTCATCTTCTTGGCACTGGGGTCTGCCGACTCCATTTTCCTCGAGGGCGTCGCATCGCGCTCATGGATTTGAGCAGAGTAACGAATGACGAGCCTAGTTGTAGTGCTTGCAAAGAACAAGGGGAGCTGGGGGTTTTCCGTAGGAGTGAGGAAGAAGGGGAGCTGGGGTTTTCTGTAGGAGTGAGGTGAGGAATTTGGGGGTACGAGTGGAGCGAGCTGACGTGAGGTCGGTGGGAGCGAGGAGGAAGAAGAGCACCCAGGTTTTTTTGGGGGGAGGGGGGCGGTGTGCTGGGTGTGGGTAGCGCCTCTTGAATTGATTTTACTATTTACTAGTGTGGATTGGCTGTTTTGTCTTGCGCCCAGAGAAACAATTACTACTAGTACAGTGGAGACACTCTACAGCTACCCAGAAAAACAATTACTACTAGTAAAGTGGAGACACTCTACCGCTTCTAGCTCCTCCTAGGTCATTGAAACGTCTCCCTCTGCTGAATGCCGTTATACTTTTGTTCACCGACATGCGGGCCATGCAGCGCGCGGGCCCAAATGCCATCCACCGAATTAGCATGCAGTATGCAGGCAGAGAGTCACCCCGGTCGTAGCGCGGCAGTAACGAGCCGTCGTATCACAAAACCCCACCTCCCGCCAGTCTAAGTTTGATTGACGAAGCAACCATCATTTCACTCCTCGCTGAATCCCCTTCTCCCTCACCGTCTTCAAGAAAGGCAACACTCGCATCTGCCACTGTTCTTCTCTCCCAACGAAGGGAAGGTAAGCGGATCCGTGATGTTGGTATATTTTCGTTCAAAGAAAAAAAGAACTTTTGCAAAGCAGTAACCGATCCTCACTCTCTTTTTTGTTTCATTGTCATTGCGATTGTGTTTTCCTTTCAGTGGTCTCCTAGTATTCGTCAATTTCATGATGGACCAAGGAGAACCAGGCAAAGATCTGCCAATATTGGAGCAGACGCGGGAGGCTGATCTCCACGAGATAGAGAGCTCCAAGAAGATGGAGGCAACCACCGAGCCGACCCCAGATACGCTCATGGCCACTACTGAGATGGTCAACGCCCTGTTTGAGGTTACAGCCCCCGTGGCACTGCAGGAGCAGTTTTCCCCCTTCGAGGATGTGCCCCCCCCCCCCCCCCCGCTGAGCTGCCCAAGGTGATTTCCTTCTTTGCCGATCTCGATTGTGGTTTTTCATCTAAGTATGTGGTCATTTTTTTAGAAAAGGAAGTATGTGGTGATTAATAATGCAAAATTTTATTAGCTTCGATGCCATGCCAGACATAGTGGTTTAAATAACTTGTGTTTCTTATACTGAAAAGTAATTCATAATTTTTTTCTATTTCAATTAGAGCCCTGATGCAGACAAGGATTGTGTGGCTGTGCATGTCACTCGCTATGAGGCGGACGACCTAAATATATGCACTGGGAAAATAGAGTTCTTAGGCTGTTCGATCCTGGAAGCCATTTGCGGTTATACCAATGAAGAGTTGTATTCCATCCTCACTGTTGTCAGGTGTGTTGTCCAGGGTGTACTGAAGCACAAGAAGTTCAAAGCTACTCCTTCGTTTGTGAGGCATACTGTTCTTGTCAAGCTTACGCAGGAAGATGACGTGGCATGCCTCCACAAACAAGTTTATCAGTGGCAAGGCGACAAGGTTGTCTTCATGAAGGTTCACAGGAGTGAGCTGCTGCGGGACGTCCTCGATGATGTTCATGGCAAGGTCCGTCTTGTGTCCAGCCCTGATTAGATCGAGGCATGAAATAGTTGCCCCAGCTAGTGTTTAATTGTAGTTTGGATTGTGTCTAATTATCCGAACCTTGCCTGTTATCGACCCCTCTGGGGCTAGTACTCTATTTGAATCCGTCTATGGGAACTGCTGCTACTTTTGTGTGCCCGTGAATCATGTGAGAACCATCATAATTGTTGCCAAAACAGATGCGTCCTCACTAGTTTTTTCATGAATATGGCATGGTAAGACATAAGTTGTCACGGTTTATCATACGAGCAGTGTGTGTTTTGATGAAACAGAGCACTCGTTCGAGAACCGTGCGCTGACGTATGCATAGGTACTTGTAAACACTGTTGGTGCTACCCCACTTGTAAGCAGTTGTGCAAAACACGGCACATTGGCTCAGCTCGCTTCAACACTAGGCTATTGACCAACTAACAATCAACAATCTGCTGTCTGACATATAAGCAACTACTATGTATCTTGTTACAGTGGTTCATGCAGTTAATTGAGGCCACAATGTAATAAATTCCAAACGTTCACACGCTAGTCCAGCGCTCATGTGGAACACTCACAATTAAACTCGTCTTCATAAAAATCTTGAAAAGCATAAGTTAAGCAATTTTATACATCTCAATGATTCATAGAACATAACAAACACATACTAGTTCACAACAAAAGACAAAGTTGTGAGAAGGTTTACAAATCAGGAAAAAACAAGCAAGGCTTCTCTAAGCAAAGGGCCTCCCGGCAGGCTTAAATTTCCTGGAGTTCACTCTGGTTTTTTCTTGTTGCCACCATCCAGGGTTAGGTTCTCTCATTCCAAAATAACCAATTATAATTGTGGTCTCAGCTAGAATGCTGAACTGAACCATGCAGTGTACTGACCAGCTGAAATGCTTGTGCATTCTACTAAATTTAAGCACCGCTATTTGCAGAAATAAGCAGACCACAATGCCTCTTGTCCGTGCACCTGTCCAAAAAACTGCCGTGCAGCCGTGCCAGCTAGTCCTTGGTCCCTGGATGAACTGGTAGAAAGTGCATTCCGGACTAGGATGCAGTTGTTTTCGCTTGTCCCTGCACTACAATCAGGAAGTAAAACACATGAATCAGCTTATTTTAGATTGCGTTGGTCATTCTACCTTAGTTATTACCAATGTAGGGATACCTTGAAGACGGGAGGTTCGACGACAGCAACGAGGGATAGCCATCTCATTTTGCGCAGTTGTACTAAAACTGAGGTGTGTGCTTTTGATTGCGCGGATAGAAACGATACGGAGACAGACATCTCGAAACGATATGGAGACAGACATCCCTGTTTGCGCAAATACGAAATATGGTTATTTAAACAGTGACACATATTACTACTTTCCCCCGTTTCCTCTTAGAACCAAGTCCTATATTCGTGCTACAGCTTTCCCACTTTCTTCCCTGTTTAAACCAACGCTTTGAGTTCACTGTATGAACTATCTTTACTTCTAATAATAGTAGAAGTCTAGGTGGCTTTGTAACAGCGGACGGAAGAAGAAAAGGATCCACACGAAGGGGGAAGAGCTGGGGCAGTAGAGCAAGGCAGGTTTCGAAGGAATATATACCTGAGGGTCGTTGGCATGTGGCAAAGACGGCGTCGGGAGGCCACATCTTGGCCACAATACCGCAGGGAGGAAGAAGGGGTCGGAGGCCCTCCCGAGCCGGCGCTCTCTCGGAAAGAATGGCACGGCCGCCGATCGGGACGCGCGGGCAGCCGTTGGTCTCCTCCCTCGCCGCCGACGACAGCGTGAACGATGCACCTACACCCCCTGCCCCGGTCGAGGTTGTCCGGCCGGATTTGTGACCAGCCGTGAGTTGAGAGAGAGAGTGTGGCCACCTATGTCTTGCTTAGATCTGGAGAGCATGAGAGAGTGAACGAGAGGAACCCTAGTAAATCAAGCGCTAAGGCTCCTGCTTTTATATATAGTGGAGTGATTTTGTTGTACCGGCTTCAAAAAATTGCGCTCCTACGTGTACCTGCGAGTGGGTGTGAGAGAACTAGTGCATGCATGCACCGCTTCTCTTCGTGAGAGTACAATATATACTATGCCCAAAGAACATTCGCCGCAAGAGTAATAGTATAAGTGTGTGACATGTGAGATAAAATAAAATGTGCGCGCCGTCTTTTGTTTTTTAGAAGTTCTGACGGTAGGGTGTGAAGAGCACATATGTGCGTGACATCTACCTGCAGATAGACGATGGGTGCGACGTGCGAGTCTGCAAGAGGACTCAGGAGAGTCGTGACTCATGAGGGTGCGTGTGCGTGAGAGAGAGGGGGCACTTATCAATGCAATGCATATATCCGTAAATCATTATCCGACAAACGTTCGCCACAAGCCTTTTCCTGACGAACGCCATAAGAACCGTTAGATCGGCATCCGACAGTGTCAGTTTTGCCATGTCATTTAACAGAACAGCCACTCCTCCTACACACAAATCTTTCACGTGAGTGTTAGCAACTGCCGTATGCTCCCTCCGTTCCGAAATGCAGTGCATATAGCTTTATTGAAAATTAGAACCTCGCAAACTTTTACCGAGTTTTCGTGTAACAAATTGCACATGTAGAATACCCTGTATATATCATTTCATTCATCTTCGATAGGTAACTATAAAGATGGGTGAGGAGTCTACAAAGAATGACCATCGTATCACCCGCAGCAATTTCAACCATCCTTTAGTGTCGAGGAATATCATAGGAACTCTATATGATATGATTTTTATAGGATTTTTTTCCTTTAGAGCCAATTGGTTCATAGGAATAGATTCATATACTATACATTTCAAAGGAAATAAACATGATATCATTTCTATAGCTTTAGAGCCACTTGGTTCATATGAATGGATTCCTATACTCCCTTAATTTCAAAGGAAAATAAAAATTAGCGTATATTCAATAGAAAAGTTCCTATGATATGAACCAAATTACATCTCTTTACTAATCCCTCCTCATAGGAATTGAGATACATGTCATCTCTAGATTCAATAGAAAAGTTCCTATGATGTGAACCAAATGACATCTCTTTTCCAATCCCTACTCATAGGAATTGAGATGCTCCATGTCATCTCTTTCCCTACAACTTCCACGTATGCATCCTCTATTCCTAAATAGATAGTACAACCCACTAGTAGCTTTTTCCAAAACATGCAACTATGGCACAAGAACTATATAGTGTGCCAATAACTTTGAAAGATGGTCGCTTGATGAAGCTAACCCGACAGTGCAGAGATGGGCAAATCCGAGCACTACTGGCCATTGCATGTCATCAACATTCCACCAGATCTGCCACATGTACAATTTAGAAGACTCCATGGTTGAAATTAAGCATAATGCACAAACCTCAAAACACAAGCACTTCTCCTTTGTTCTAGAATCTTCTGTATCATAATTGATTATTTTTTTCTAAATGAATTGCTATTATTTGCTTTTTACTTTATGATTTACAATGCACAACCCCATGAATCTTAACATTTTTATAAAACTAATTGATTTTGAATGAGATGAACTATAAGAAATAAACGAACATCTACATCATGCATATATGACTCAAAGATTTACATGCTATAGTGTGTATTTATTCATAATTTGGTTTCGAAATCTCATGCGTTCAATACATGTGTACCTTACTAGTTTTGAGTAGAGTAGCAAATTTCACGCGGCCCCGGGTATATCAAAATGTAGGGCCCATGCATCATTGCCTTTCGGTCGAACCTACATCCACAATTTTTTGTACGTGCTATATCTCCACTGGTCCCCGAACCCAAAATGCTGCCTCGTTCCCGTAAAACCAAGCGGCCCACACATATTTAAGGCGTCGACTCGAACCCGTTTACTACGACGTGGCCCCGCACGCTGTAGTACTCCTACAAACCCTACCGCCGCACTCATCATCGGTTTTCTTCAAGAGGATGAGGGAGAAGCCGATTTGTAGTGGAGGCGCTTTCAAAAAAGAAAAAGGATCTGTAGTGGAGACCCCTACCCTAGGGTGCCCTAGGTAGCTGCCGCACGCATCATTATTTTCTCTTTTCATTATGCTCTTGCGCGCTAGAGTGAAATGATGGTTGCTTCGTCCGTCCAGCTTAATGCGGGAAAGGTGGGGCTTTGTGATTTGACCCCTCATCGCTCATTTTCTACTACTGCGGCGCTACGACCGGGGTGCCTCCAATTCCAACCGCTGCTCCAAACTGTAATTTGGTGCATCGCACGTGGAACAAGATGGTGGATGAGCCACATGTCTGCCAAAGGGGTCCTGTTAAGTGTGTCGCCATTTCATGTGCGGACTGACCCTGCTTGAGTTGCTACGCCAACACGACATGAGAAGCCTACCACTTGGTTTTGCTCCTTGGTGAATCCCGACTATGTTGATCTAAAAAGATACGTGCTGAACTACCCTCTCCGTCTCGGTTTTTTATTTGTAGGTGTCTCGGTTTATAGGGCCTGCACGTACTTCTAGGTCATCCATTTGACTAACTAAATATGAGTTACTATGTCACAAAAAGTATATCATTGGATTCTTATTGGTTGATATGTGAAGAAACAAGAAACGAGGTAGAAGTTAATGCACCACGTCTTAGTATTGTGGGATTATTTGGTTTTCGTAAGATGACTTACTCACCTAGACGGAGGGAGTAGTTGTATATAAAAGTCGAGGGCGGGGCTTTTCCTGCGCGGTAGGAGGGGCAGTTCCGCCTAGTCGGTTCGACAGAGACGCGACAAGACGAGGGAGTAGGCTGCTGCAATTGTAGGGCTGTGTGATTTGACAGCGAGTTACTGCTGGACAGGTGGGGCCCCGTGATTTGACTTGCCATTATTATTTTAACTGCGGCGCTAAGACCGGCGTGAGTCTCCCGATTCCTGACCACCTCCATACAGGTGCCTTTCCCAATGCTCCACCATGTAGTAGTGGAGGCTGGCTCTTGCATGAGAACCCACTTCTCCACTTTTTCCTTGCCTCTCTTTCCTCCACATATGCAAAAATGCCATGTAAAGCGCACTATTGTACTTACTTGCTCCTACAAGTGCTTAAGCTTGCCACATAGGCATAAAGTCTGATGTGGCAAGTTAATCAAGAAGGGAGAGACTACTTTGGTGACCCAAGGAAGAAACGGTGCTAAGCGCGTGTACCTAGGTGAAAAGACAATTTTGACTATATAGCTAATTAAATGAAGCAAACATAGCAACACCATTTCATTGGAAGAGGTCACTCCTTGGCAAATGCAATAAATACTAGTACTCCATGTGTCCCATTATATAAGAACATTTTTGACACTACACTAGCTAGTCCCAAAAACGTTCTTATATTATGGGACGGAGGGAGTACGAAGAAAGAGATAGAGAGGAGTAAAAAAATACACTTATAGCCAACCTTGTTGTAGTATGAGTGACTAAGTGATGACTATTATGACATGCCAACATCAGATAGCCTAACGCACCATGTTAAATCTCCAAGGGCGCGACCACGCGAGCGATGCGACGGTCGTGGTAGGCGCGACCATGATACGGGCTGCTGGCAGCCCTTGGATCTGAGATCAAACGATCGCATGCTAAGTTGCTGAAAATTTTAAGAATAACCCTCCAGGATAGGATATTCACCCATAGGTCTAGAATCACGCCATGCAACCATTCGATCTCAGATCCAAGGGCTCTCGGAAGCCCGTATCATGGGAGAATGGAAAGCCACTACCCTGCTGTTCGCACGCTGCCAATTCGCTCCTACTCATCACCGCATGTCCTTTAATACTACGGCGGTTCGCTCCTAGTCGTCCCGTTCATTCACATTACGGCAGTTCCACTAATCCTAACCCTCCTCCCAAATCCATGGCGTCCCAAATCTCCCCGATCGGCGGTGAGTACAAGGTTAGAACCATCACCGGCGATGAGTTCGACATCATCTACACCCGTACTTCCGCGACGGTGAAAGGATGCCTTTCTCGCTTCAGACACATGTTTGAAAACTCACATGATGAGTGGGTCGCTGGGCTAGATGTTGAGTACACCACAGTCGTGGGACGAGAGAAGGATCTAAAGGACGAAGAGAGGAAGAAGCCCGCCGTGATCCAGGTTTGCGTACATAACATTTGCTTGGTCTACCACATATGCCATGCTGACGTTGAGTGCCAGGATTTTAAGAACTTCCTCGAGGACAACACAGTGAAATTCGTTACTGTAGACTTTAAGAACGACAAAGAAGTCCTGGGTCGGATAGGCCTCGTTGTAGGCAACCCCTTCGACCTCCAGAAGAATCGGCTGGTGCCCTCTCGTCAGCCCTCAATGCTGACCCTGGCAGGAGCCATGGTTCATCCTTCCTACCGTAAACTGAGAAACCGCATTACACGTTTCATCGTCATGCATGGCAGCGGAATGTACTAGATATAGACCACATCCACTACGCTGCAATGGATGGCTACCTTTGTTTCAATATCTACAAGGGTTGGATGAAGAGCAACAGCCAAGTTGGCGGTTCAAGCAAAGAAGTATCGGCCAAGAGGAAGAGGGACAAGGACGAAGTCGAGGACATGGACGAGGACTCTGAGTAAGGTGGCAGTGTCGTTGCTCATGGTGGTTCTAAACTTCTAATGCAGTGTCTACCGGATTAGTTGCATAGTATAATTTCAGGTGTGCTTAGTTTAATTTGAGGGGTGTGTTGTGCTGAGCCCCCAGCAGAACTATGTTATGTCTCTTCTCGTTACTTTAACTCTTCAGTATGTACATACTAGTACTAGTATTTCTTTAATAGAATTTAGAACCCCAATTAAGCACGTACTAGCTTTTTTAATAGTACTATATGCATAATTTGGCGACGAGCGCTCCCTATATGGCCAGCTCGACGAGGAGCGTCCCCCGTGCTGTTCTGCACTGTTATTTGGTGCTTGACACGTCGACCCGGTTGCTATATGTCCCACATGTCGGCGACAGGAAGTACATAATTCATGAAAGGGAGCATCGACGGAGGAGTATACTACATAATTCATGAAAGGGAGCGACTTAGTTTTGGAGAAAAATCTGTTTTTACGGAGTACGTACCAACTAGGGTTTATAGGGCTCATCTAAAAAACATTCGTTTTTCCGTTTGATTAGTCTCAATTCTACTATACTAGTAGTAGTACCATTACATGTTGTATTTCGAGGTGTGTTAGATCACCCGACGCAAGAAGTGTCAAGAGGAAACTAACCAATGCATGTACAAGTTCATGGAAATTTAGTGGTCATTCATGCATTCATTCTAATTAATGCCTCGGTAAACATAACTTCTTGAGAAAAACGAGTGTACTGTGCAAACTACGAAATTAATTTGACCACTCACCGTCTACCTTGGTTGGAGAGATTTTGAAATTGAGCCATAAACTGGAAAGGAGGGAGTAGTAACTTTTGTCTCGATTACTATTTTTGGCCTTGTATAGATGCAAAATGTATTTTTTATAGTGGCCTTGTATAAGTAAATAGAGGGAGTATTAACCAAAGTACGTAGTAGGGACGAGGAGTAAACGGATGGAGTAGTAAAATTTTCTGCTCGTGCTGCGAGCCACCGCGCGCGTGGGCGAGGGAGCGGGCGTAAAGGCGTACAGTAGTACTCCAGCTACACCTCATCCTGCGAGCCACCGCGCCCGTGGGCGGGGGAGACGGCGTACTAAGCAAGTTTCTCCTCATTCTGCGAGTTGATGGGACACATCAAAAGTACTCCAGTGTATAGAGCCTTGCCTCTAAGGTAGGCCCCACATGGTTTGCCTCTTTTTCTAATTTAACATAACACGGCAAGTCGCAATTTGTTTGTTCACTCGTGGTAGAAGATCCTCCCTCCACCAAGTGGACAACCAGTATACGTGCCAAATTACCACGTGGGCTGCCTTTTTTGTACAGAAATGAGCTCCACCGTGTACCCGCGCGGGTGTGGTTGGGAAAGAGACGGGAGTACGTGCGCCGTGCGTGCATCTCTTCTCTTCGTGCATGTCCCCCACCTACGTGGGTGTGTGTGAGAGAGATACAAACCTAGACATAATGTGTCGTCCATCCCCATGCCTCCGCCCAGTCCGACCACCAGTCACCACCACGGCACCACGCCCCACTCCTCCTCACCTTATCTCTCATATTTCTCCCTCCATTTTTATATACAAGGGGCCACTATCAAATTTACAATTTGCAGATATACAAGGCCACTAACACTAATCGATGCAATATTAATGGTGTTTGCCTCGTGGTACTAGCAAAGGAGGACATTAATTATCCCTTGCATGCATGCGGGAGTTTGTAAAAAAAATGCATCTTGATGTTCCGTGCAATGCATGGGCATCTTGCTAGTCTATGAAAACAACAAATGGCAAAATTCCACAGCGAACGAGGGATTTGAATCTGTTGGGAGGGGCTGTTTGGATCTTGCCCGGGGTAGCCAAAATATTGGCGACCCTTTTGTCCACCGGTGCCTTTGCCACCGATGAACGAGGAACGGCTCGGGTGCTCATGTTGTCATGCATCCTCCAGCGCGCACGTTGGAGACGAGCTCGCACGAGCTGTGTTTTTTTGTCCAACAACGCCGCCCGAGCCGCCCGCAGACCGACCGGCGACCCGCAAATTATGCCATCCAACCGTAGCCGCACACATTATGACAACAACTCAACCAACCGGACGAAATTCACGCAAACACGTAGACAAACTGATATTTCATATAAACAACAACGGAAATCATATAAAATACCGGATTTTCACACAAACATGACGGATTTCATTACATTCAAATGAACTACGCGGTGCTAGTTCTGGACAGCACAGGTATATAATACCTGGCCTAAATGGTCGCCCGCCGATCGATTTGTGTTCCTCATGTCCGGCAGCACGATCACCGGACTGCCGGGAGCCCCGGGGGTATATGCTTCAGCGCAAAGGACGGCTCGCTTCCCCACTGCCCAACTGATATCATTGGCTGGTGCCGAAGATGATGGTTGCCGGCACCCGTTCGAGTTCATCACCGGCCACTACTTCGCCATGGCCGGCACCGGCTCGAGTTCATCCTAACATTGACCTCTTCCGTGGAGCCCATGCGGGGTCGACGAAGGTCCTCGCAACAAAAGGATCCGGCAAGACACCTACTGTGTACACCGGCATCGCCTCCGCGGTGGCCTTCATGGAACCCAAGCGGTGGCGGCCTCCCGTGCTCTACTTCTCCTCGATGATGGCGGCAGACGCGGAGGCGCTGGCCACCGACTCATCGCTCTCCGTGCACTCGGCTTCTGTTGCTGCTTGCATGGCGCGGCCGCCGGCATGGGAGTCTCGGCCACAGAAATGGGAGACGGGGTACGAGGCAGCGGCGTGGACGGCAGCAACGACGCCCGTGCGCCGCTCCTCGTCGAGCTGGCCTAGAGCGGCGAGTTGCTGAACCGTGCACCGGCTTGGGGTGGCAACTGGCTCCGTCGGGCGAGGGGAGGGAGGTGGATCAGCGAGCTGCATAGCTCGTATCCGGCGGGCTACCCAGCCGGCTTGGATGCGGAATAACTACTCTTCGTAAGCCATTGTAAGAGTGGACAAAATGGTGGACATAGGGGAGCGGCGGAGGTGTGCGATTCTTGGCCGGCATTTGGCCTTGTTTAAATAGGAGATTAAATAGATAGCGGACGGGAGGAGCTCGGCCGGCGTTGCGTTTAACGTCGGCCCGGTCATGAACGGACATGTGTCCAGAGTGGGTTTCTCGGCTTCCACATGGGCGGGTTTCATGGAGGTGTTTGAATGCGGCATGGAGGCATGTTCAGCCGGGCGTGCCGCGAGTGGCGCCCTCGACTCTGACCTAGGACACCGTGCCGTTCTTCCACTGACGTGTGGGCTCTTTGGGTGCATGGCCTGCATGTCAGTGACCCAACGCAGGCAGCGCACAGCAGAGGAACCTTTGGTGGGCCAGGGCGGTTAGAAGCGGGCATTTCATAAACCGATGATTGTGCATTGAGTGTGACGTCATCTTTTTCGTGTAGTTAAGCGTGTGTCTTGCGTTGTGTGATGTGTGCATGCAGGTGTGCGAGTGTTGCGTGCATGCAAGGGTACATTTCAGTGTTGCATGCATGGGTGCGTACGTGCGTGTGTTCGTGAGTGCATGTGTACGTGTTAGTGTTGCACGCCAGCATGCGTGCGTGTGTACGTTATGTGTACGTGTCAGTGTTGCACGCCTACATGCATGCGTGTCTTGCGTGCGTGCATGTGTACGTGCGGGGTGAGGCTACATGGCAGTCGACTGACTTTTTCATCTCTGGTCATTAGATTTTCCAGCCGTTGGATACGAAATCAAGGGCCTCTAGTTTATCATCAAACTCCACCCCCCCCCCCCGAGCCGCCAGCCACCACCGGCCGAACCGCCCGCCCCCGCTGCCCGCGGCTGTCCCGCCCTCCCCGAAACCACTCCCCACCGCCAGTCCGCCGCCGCACCTTCGAGAGAGTGGGCTAGCATATATGATCTTGAGATTTTACGAAGTCACCATAGGTGCCTCATAGTCGAGTGGAACATCTCCTCCCGCCGAACGTACATCACCAGAAAATACTGAAATTAACACAAGATAAATGCGAGCATCGGGACTTTAACCTTGGTGGGCTCCAGAAACCACTGTCCTCTAACCATCCAACCACATGTTGGTTAGCACGACAAAATGTATGTGGTGACCGTGATGAGCTTATTCTGAAGTCCAGTGACCATATCGTGCTTTCGCTTCAAATACAATGACCATAAGTGTCGTCAACAAAATACGGAGCATGCATCAAATGCAAAGTCCGTCAGTGTCATCAACAAAATATGGAGACGTATCGTGAGCTAGATACCGTTGTACTATTGTATATGCTTATTTTCTTAGTGGCCGATTGCGTGTGTGGTGTGGTGGGCACATCATTTCTAGTTGTGGTGGGTCAACATAAAGACTCATGGGTCGGTTCCATCCTGCGCCACATATAGGTTGGACCGAGACGTGTTATATGGAGACCCATGTGGAGGACTCAGCGTACAACACGAAGCTACCAGAGTCGCGGAGGACTCTATCCCCACTGGTGATAAGCCGACTATATATGATTTGTAACCCTAGGCCCTTAGTATGTTATACAAGCTTGGGGGCTAGTTCGTCGATAGTATACACACACGCATAATGCCTGGTATTCACGTGTATTTTATACACACCCCTAACACTAATATACAGTACCAGGAGTAGGCTCTTTCTTCAACTGCAAGGGTCCGATCCGAACTAGGGTAAAACTTTGCCTCGTATTACCATCCAGCCTAACAGCCAGGGATATCCTACCGAATGATATGATGAAATCATATCTGCCAACTACTATTAGGGAGGTGTGTCGGGGGGGGGGGCAATGTGTGCGAGAGAGGCCTAAAGATAATGTGCGTGCGGGAGACACGTAGGCACATATATGTGCGTATAGAGGGCTAGTAGAGACCGTGCATGTGTATATATGCATGTGAGAGAAATAGTGTTTTCCAACTGAAATTAGTGAAAAGAGTGGTACATAGTAGTCAGAAAGAGAGATAGAGAAACAGAGAGAGCATGTGTGTGAGACACCCCGACACCCTGAGAGAGATTGTGAGCATGTGTGAAAGAGAAATGCCGATGCATATAAAATGTGTGCACTTATGCGTTAGATAGAGAGAGATATAACGCGTTTGTGAGAACGGGGCGAGGCATAGTGCATCTACGTGTAAAAGGCGGTTCTACACATTAAATTAAAATATAAATGGCATTATTATTTTTGGATGAGATCATGAATTTTGCAAAATTGCGTATGGACGAAAATCGGTCTATCAGACACCCATACTCTATTGAATTCTAGCATGTGCATGTGTTTATTTCATATTATCGATTCATAGAGTGAGAGAGGTTTGAAATACAGGCAATGGATCCTTTTGCAATTCATATATAAACATTAATTAGTGCACTCCATCTTGTTAGTGTGAAGCACTTTATACATTTGTCACTTGCATGGATACATTCCAAATTGCTAGATACGAAATAAAATACATGTCGAATTCAACATAAAGGGGGTTTCGAAGATTCGAATTCATAGGAAGTGCATTCATCTATTTGAACCCGAGATAATGGCATTTGTAACTCAGATGTAAAAGGGGGCATCAATCTTTGTTGTGAGTTTGAACATGGTATATATATTCATACGCATATCTAATTTTTTTTTGCAACCAAGGAGATTATACCTGGAACCATGCATGAACTGAGGTAAGTTGCATATTTTTTAATATATACTCATGTACAATGTATATTAAAATGTACCCCCTCCATTCCAAAATAATCGTAGCTTTAGGATTTTCAAGAGTAAAGATTTGTGAAGTTTGACAAATCCTGAAAGTTCAATTCAAGAGAACCGAAAACGTTAATGCTTCTGCTCCCAAATATTGAACGAAGCGCCAAATAGGCCTCTGGTCACCCAAAATCGCGTGAGACTAATGTTTTGGTGGTAGGAAATTACTGTCCTGACTCTGGCCCATGTAGCCTATCGGCCCGATGTCCAAAGGTCTAAACCGGGATAGGTTTGTAACTTCACCAAGACGCCAGTCTCAACCGCCTCCGAGAAGCATTCGTACGCCGTGGACGCCTAAACACCCATGCGCTCGGCCGAAATCTATCACGCCCACATTTGGGACACCTGACATGACTGTCCTACCCCCAACCCGCAATATGTCCGAAATTTTAGATGGGGGCGAAGTTCGTAACTTTCCCCAAATTTCAAACAAGCGCGTCTCAAACCGAAACATTGTTCCCCCTTAGTTCCCCGCCTCCCTCCATTTCCCCATTCATACTCCATGGGCGCGAAAACGCCCTCTCCACCAGCTGCGAAACCCCAACCTCCCCTGTACTCCACCCCATAGTGGCCAATCCACCGCCACCCTCCTCCATCACGCCAGAGCCGGTACCCCGACGTGGTCGTCCAATGCAACCGCAACTGCAATGCCCTCAAGGACTTAGCAGCTGAAGCCGAGGCAGAGCTGCCTCCACGACGCAGACGCCGACGTGCGCCGTACCAGAACCACTCCGACCACGCCGTCCTGCACCTCACTGCTGTGGCTCCACTGTAACAACCGTCCACCACACCGGAGCTGTTCCTACTACGCCGTCGTTCGCCGCCTCGGATCTGCTTCCCTGCCGCCGACAGACGGCCACCACACCACACTCAACAACTTGGCCATGGGTTCGTCCAAGGCTGCACCGTCCTCCACAACTTCTGGCTTCCGGCGAACAACAAGATCGTCAGAAAAACAGAAGTAGGACACAGCACTGCCAGCAGAAAGAGGTACTCCTCTTCCCTTATTCGTGCAAATCTTACGTCTCCGCTCACACCGTATTCATCCCATGAAAGAAACTAGTTGAGCGCTTCTTACTGCATCTTCTTCATGATACTAAATGCACAAGGTTTCCTCCCTTTTACTATTTCACCTTTGTTAGAGGTCAGTGGCCCGCCTGGATTTCAATTTAGGGTCAGTCGAACTGCAATTAAAAGAAGCAGCACCCGCTTAGGCGCGCGGAGCACCTAGTCCGCCTGTTCCCCGGGGAAGCGGCGCATCGGTGTCTATCATAGGGGTGTGGGGCGCAGGAGCTGCTTGCGCCCGATCTGGAGGTCGGCGGGGCCTGAATGGATGGTCGGGGGGGGGGGGGGGCGGTGCCAAGCACCGCAGTGCGGTGAGGTCGAGGGGAGGGCACAGGCAGGGGAGGAATACTGGGCCGGTGGTCGCTTGCGTTTCAAGGAAGATCATCAACACTGACTGGCTGGAGGTAGATGAAGGCGATCTGCCCGTTCTTTGTACATCGGACGATGCAGAAAAAATGGACTGACCTATTTGCTTTCAGTCGACTGTTATTTTCATAGAATCCTGTAGTAATTGAGTGTGCCATGCATGTTGTAGAGCTATCATATGTCTCCCGTCATCTATTTCTCACCGACCTCCTATCTGCTACCTTTACACTGTACTAATTGTGCACACACTTCACCCATACTCACACTATTGTTTTTTTATGCATGGATATTTCAGACTTTGACACAGTGTTGATGAATGCAGAAAAGAAAAGACAGAAGTCGCTCAAGTGTAATTCGAAGATAAGCAGTAAGCGTTTCAGCGCTCTAATGGGTGAAGTGTCAGCAGTTGGAGATAGTAAAAGTAGATCTGCAGTTGATGATCTCAATTGCCACACACAACCATCCCAGGTGCTTGCTTTAACTTCGAGCTGTCAAATGTGGTTGCATGTTGCATATGGTGTCTAGCTTGTATTGCTTCCAATTTGGTTAAATTGCATATGCTTACTTTACACATTATACTTTTGATAATGACATGCCTTCCTGTTTTTGATACATACTACATATGTCTATTAAACATGTTCGTACATCAAACTAATGCTCTTTTGTATCCCTCGTCAATCACTTATGATGAGACAGTTACCCGGGTGGGTTACTGTGAGACGCCCTACTCGTTTAAAGAGTGCAGTGTCATCCTCCCCACATGATTCTCAAGAAACAGCAAGGCTAAATGAAGATAGTCAACGTAGCTCTCTAGTTGATCACCGCAATTCCATCACACCACCATCGCAGGTGCTTGCTCTTACTTGGCAGTGTGATATGTGGTTGCATGTTGCATATGGTGTCTACCTTGTAATGCTTCTAATTAGGGTAAATTGCATCTGCTTAGTTAACACATTATACCTGTGAATATGACATGCCTTCCTGTTTTTGGTACATACTACGTCTTTCTATTAACCATGTTCTTACATCAAACTACTTCTCTTGTGTATCCCTCATCAATGCTCCTAATTTGTTAAATTGCATCTCCTTAGCTTACACATTATACATGTGAATATGACACACCTTCCTGTTTTTGGTACATACTACATCTGCCTATCACACCATGTTCTTACATCAAACTACTGTTCTTGTGTATCCTGCGTCTATCGCTTATGATGAGATAGTCACGCGCGTGGGTTAATATGAGATGCAATACTCTTATAAAGAATGCAATTTCATCCTCTCCACATGATTTTCAAGAAACAGCAAGCCTAAATGAAGATATTGAATGTTGCTCTGTACCTGAAGACAGCACTTCCCCTACACCACCATCACAGGTGCTTGCTCCAACTTCGTAGTGTGATATGTGGTTGCATGTTGCATACGGTGTCTAGCTTGTAATGCTTCTAATTAGGGTAAATTGCATCTTCTTAGTTTACACACTATACCTGTGAATATAACATGCCTTCCTATTTTTGGTACACACTACATCTATGTGTTAACCTTGTTCTTACATCAAACTACCTCTCTTCTGTATCCTACATCAATTACTTATGATGAGTCACCTTTATTCGTTGCATATTGCATATTATTTCTAGCATGTTGCCATGTATTGCTTCTAATTTGGTCAAATACATTTGTTAGGGCACCCTTTTAATTTGGCAGAGTGATATTGGTTTCATCTTTCATATGGTTTCTAGCTTGCACCGATTCTAACAAGTTCAAGCACCTTGTGCTTAGTTTACACTTTATACATCATATATGTCAATATGTCACGCCTTCTAGTTTTTCATACATATTCCATCCTCCTATCATGCGTCTGCCTTACATGAAAGTAGTGTTCGTCAGTATCATGCATCAATAAGTTCTGAAGAGCTAATTTTATTCCTTTTTCTTGTGGGTTTGACTTGACAAGGCAAAATCAAGAAAGAGGAAGGAAAAGAGTAAGGAAGGCGATGATGGTGATCCTCTGCAGCAACATAAACGGAGCATCTGTACCGATTCTCCTTGTACTGATAGTGCATTACATGGTCCAAGTCTCCGCTCCCCTACTCCACCATCCAAGGTGCTTGCTCTAACTTGGCAGTGTGATATCTGGTTGCATGTTGCATATGGTGTCTAGCTCGTATTGCTCCTAATTAGTGTAAACTGCATCTGCTTAGCTTACACATGATACATGTGAATATGACACGCTTTCCTGTTTTTGGTACATACTATATCTGTCTATCACACCATGTTCTTACATGAAACTACTCTTCTTGTGTATCCTGCATCAGTCACTTATGATGGGACACCTTTAAGTTGCCAGTGTGATATTGGTTTGCGTCTTGAATATGATTTCTAGCATGTATTGCTTCTAGTTTGATGAATGCCACCTATGACGAGACAGTTTTAACTTGGCAGAGTGATATTGATTGCACCTTCCATATGGTGTCTTGTAGTGTTTCTAATTTGTTGAAGTGCCTTCTGCTTAGTTACCACATCATAGGTGTGAATATGTCAAGCCGTCCATTTTTTCGTACATATTCCATCCTCGTATCATGACTTTTCCTTTCATCAGAGTAGTGTTCGTCAGTATCATGCATGAATGAGTTCTGAAGAGCGAATGAGATTCCTTTTTCTTGTCGGTATGACCTCACAATGCAAAATCAATAAAGCTGAAGGAAATTGGCAAGGCATTGGATGATGGTGGTCCTTCCGAGCAACTGATACAGAGGTTCTCTACAGATTCTACTCCGCCATCCTCCCAACAAGATTCGCAAGACAACGCAAGGCTAGACAGTCAACGTAGTTGTGTAGATTGTGAGCACATCTCCCCTACTCCACCGTCACAGGTGCTTGCTCTAACTTGGCACTATTATATGTGGTTCCATGTTGCGTATGATGTCTAGCTTGTATTGCTTCTAACTTTGTTGAATTGCATCTGCTTACTTTACACATAATGCCTGTGAATATGACATGTGTTCCTGTTTCTACATCAGACTACTATTCTTGCATATCCCGCATCAGTCACTTATGATAAGGCACCTTTAAGTCACCACTGTGATATTGGTTGTGTCTTGCATATGATTTCTAGCATATACTGCTTCTAATTTGTTGAAATGCCATACAATTTGAACTTGGCAGAGTGATATTGGTTGCATCTTTCATATGGTGTCTAGCTTGCAGTGCTTCTAATTTGTTGAAATGACTTCTGCTTAGTTACCACATCATAGGTGTGAATATGTCACACCATCCTGTTTTTCATACATATTCCATCCTCGCATCATGTGTTTGCCTTTCATCCGAGTAGTGTTCATCAGTATCATGCATGAATGAGTTCTGAAGAGCGAATTTTATTCCACTTTCTTATCGGTTTGACTTCACAATGCAAAATCATTACAGTTGAAGGAAATTAGTCCGGCAGTGGATGATGGTAGTCCTTCGGAGCAACTCAAACAGGGGGCCTCTACAGATTCTACTCCGCCATCCTCCCAACAAGATTCAAAAGACAACACAAGGCTGGACAGTCAACGTAGCTGTGTAGATGATGAGCACATCTTCCCTACTCCACCATCACAGGTGCTTGCTCTAACTTGACACTATTATATGTGGTTGCATGTTGCGTATGATGTATAGCTTGTATTGCTTCTAACTTGAATTGCATCTGCTTATTTTACACATAATGCCTGTGAATATGACAAGTGTTCCTGTTTCTAGAACATACGTGTACACGATGAGCACATCTCCCCTACTCCACCATCACAGGTGCTTGCTCTTACTTGGAACTGTTATACATGGTTGTGTTTTTCGTATGATGTCTAGTTTGTATTGCTTCTGATTATGTTGAATTGCATCTGCATAGCTTACAACTTATACCTGCAACGATCACTTACCCATAAGACACATTTAACTTGGGACTGTGATGTAGGTTGCATCTTGCATTGTCTTCTAGCTTGTACTGCTTCTAATTTCTTAAAATGGCACTTACGATGAGACACTTTTTTACCTGATAAAGTGATATTGGTTGCATGTTCATATGGTGCCTAGCTTTCATTTCTTCTAATTTTGTTGAAATGCCTTCCGCTTACTGTTTTTTCATACATATTCCATCCTCCTATCGTACGTGTGAATATGAAATGCTGTCTTTTTTTGTATATATTCCATCCTCCCGCGCTTGCCTTACATCAAAGTAGTGTTCGTCTGTATCATGCATCAACCAGTTATGCAGAGCTAATTTTATTCATCTTCTTGTGGTTTTGACTTCATAAGGCAATATCAGAAAATAGGAAGGAAAAGAGTAATTTAGGGGATGTTGGTGGTACTCCGCACCGATGCAAACAGAGAATCTCTAGATTTGCCACTGCTACTGCTAATGAAGTTGAAGTCCCAAGTCTACATGATGAGTTCATCTCCCACACTCCACCATCGCAGGTGCATGCTCTAAGTTGACAGTGTGATAATTGGTTTCATGTTGCATATGTTGTCTAGCCTGTATTTCTTCTATTTTGATTAAATTGTACCTGCTGAGTTTATACGTTATACATGTGCATATGACATGGCTTTCTATGTCTAGAATACACTGCATCTATCTATCATACCATGTTCTTACATCAAAGTACTGCTGTTGTGTATCCCGCATCAGTAACTCATGATTGGATGCTTTTAACATGGCAGTTTGATAGTGGTTGCATCTTGCATTGATTTCTACGTTGTACTGTTTCTAATTTTTCAAATTGCCACTTATGACAAGACACTTTTAACTTGGCAGAGTAATATTGGTTGCATCTCTCATATGGTGTCTAGCTTGCATTACTTCTATTTTCTTGAAAATCCTTCTTCTTAGTTTGCACATCGTAGCTATGAATATGTCATGCCATCCTGTTTTTCTTACATATTCCATCCTCATACGGTTGTCTTACATCAAAGTATTGCTTGTCTGTATCATGCATCAGTGAGTTCTGAAGAGTGATTTTATTCTTTTGTGTTGTGGGTACAGCTTGACATGGCAAAGTCAAAAAAGAGCAAGGAAAATAATATAGTAGGGAGTGTTGTTACTCGTCGGGTGAAACGGAAAAGGCTCTGCCGTCGAGATTCTGCTGGTACTTATAGTGTAGTAGAAGGTCCAAGTCCACCGGCTAAATCTACAAACATAGTATCACCTGCTCCACCAGCTGCAGCATCCGCTTCAACTGTACTAGCATCTCAACCAATTACTCGTTCGTTTTCTCCGGAACTGGCCAGTTTCCAAGCTGCCTTCACACCTAACACTACTTCTGAAGCACTGCTGACACAACAGGACTTGGCAAGATAAGATGAACCTCATGAGCATCAACACCAAGACGGTACCTGACCGAGTCAAGTTGCAGTTGCATGCTCCTTTATATGTACTCTCACAGTTTGATGTACACTAACACTTTCCATATTCGTTGTTGAACTAGCACCACAGCACAAGCGGAAACAGACATCAGGGATAATGCTTGACAGATTAACAAAATCTAAAGGAGGAAGAATGGAGATCCATTTTGAGGCAGGTTTAAAAAGGCCACGTGATGCTACAGAGTCAGCCAAGTTAGTATCAGAGGCAGCCATTGCCGTTAGATGTCATGCGTGTATCCTCCCAACGTGGATCCAGTACAGGAATGAGAAAGATAATACCCAGTTTAACACCTTCCTTGACCATTTATCCATAAGTAATGTTATTCATTGCAATTAGTAATATTGTCTTGCTCTGTTCCATACTTTCTAGCTTCCTCCTAATAAGACTCACATTCTTTTTTCAACAAATGAGGTTCAAGTTGGATCCGAAAGATGATGCAACTAAACAAGCATGCACCCATGTTTTTCAGTCTGCTCTGCGACAGTATCGGTACCACCTTAGAAAATCTCACTTTGAAGGCAAGGCTAACAATGAAATCGCCCAAACATCTCCAGTGGAATATATTACAGATGAATACTGGACAGCCCTCGTTAAACACTGTTCTGATCCAAAGTATCAAGTAGGCTATATGTATTTGATCAGACCACATATTGATGTATTTATGTATGTGCCTTACAAGTGTATCTTCTTCTAGGCTAACTGTTTGAAGAACAAAACCAACTGTTCTAAAGTGAAATTCCAAGAGACAACAGGATCTCGTAGCTATATTGCACACTGCGAGGCTCTTGTAAATAGATGCTACTTCCTTCTTTTTTTTGTGCCATATTATCGTATCTATATTGACTTGTTCCAAATACAGCGGAAAGCCCGTGCGGACCAAAAAGAACCTGAACCGAATGCAGTGCAAATCTTCAAGGATTGCCACACCAGCAAGATGAAGGGCATGAGCACACCAGTTCAAGCCGCTGTTGTAAGTCCTTACTCCTCCTGCCTTGAACTGATTGGTATTGTGATGTGTTCATTTAACTACTTGGTTTGCAGCCAATGTCAGTTACTCTGTTCACTTTTATACACAGTTGTCTTAATGTATCATTTCACCTTACATGGTTTAAAAGATATGAAGGATATTCTTGTGGTCTTGATCTGTAATCTAGTTGTTATGTTCACGTGCGCACATAATGATAAAATAGCCTGTTTGTTTTATATCTGTTTGCCCATGATATGAATGATGTCATACTATGTTCATCCTACTTTAAACCATGTCTCTTTATCCTTAGATGTCAACGAATGTGAGGAAATAGACAATACAGTAGGCATGCTACATTGACATATGTTCTGAAAGTGATTTTATTATGTAGTTGGCACTACAATACATGCTAATGTATTACAGTAGTTCACCGAAATAAGTTATGTATAAACGTTTAACCTACTTTGTTTGTTTTTGTCTCATTAGTAACTCACTCGTACACTAATCTACAAGTTCAAACTTTCAGGAAGCTATGGAACAAATGATTGAACAGCCACAACCACCTGAAGGTGACGAGGCTACTACAGGCACAATGCCACCTCTTGCTGCAGTGCATCGATATCTCTCCACTAATAGTGCAAAAAGCACATTCCTGCGTAATTATGGGTTGGTTGTCAAGGTAACCTTGTCCAAATCGCCTACTGAACAAAATCTTCCTGCTAGACAGAGTGATATATCTGTGCTCCAGACACAAGTCCAATCCCTAATGGACGTTGTTTTGGAAACAAGAATAGTGGTTGATGTCAAGATATGAATGGTTTTGAAACCAGACTATCAGACATTCGCTTCGTTGTTGAAGAGCAATGGCGGAAAAAAGGTGGAGATCGTGCTGCTCCATCAGATTCTACAGCCTAAAACATTAGCACTCATGTCAAATGATCTGTGCTTCTATACATCTGATGGTGCTTTTATCTGGAAGGACTGTAAACTTTATGCCAACAGGCCTTTTGTTGTATGATTGGAATTTATTTTGTTGTGATACAACATTTATGATGCTGCCACAGGCTGCAGTAATTATGACGCTATTTTTGTATAGTGTAGGTTTATCTTAGTAGTGTATTCGGACGAAAGCTTCGTAGGAGCCCAACATGCCAACATTCGTCGGGCACATTCCAATTGGGCTAAAAACGATTAGGGGCCGAAATTGGCATGTAGCCCACTAAAAATATCTGGACTTAAATTAGCATAAGCTTTCAAATTTTTCTGCTAGGCATGTGCCCATAGTGGGCCTTTAACAGGCCTAAACATAATTTGGGCCCTCAGTAAAAGTAGGCCGTTTACAGGTGTAAATATCTCGAGCCCATAAAAAACATGGGCCTTTAATAGACCGAAAGTGAGATTGGGCCCTGATTGTGCCAAATAACCCACTGGACTTAGCAGGCCGAAATGCTGGCCCATTTACGATGCGGATATTTGACAGGCCGAAATTCGGACAGGACGTAAATGCGCCGACATAATACACGGGCCTTTAACAGGCCGAAACTTCGGTCGGGCTAGATTATTGTCATTTTTATATGGGCCGTTAATGGGCCCGATATGACGTTGGGCCACATACGGCCCATGGTTTACGTCCGGTGTTAACGGGCCGAAAATGACAACAGGCTGAAAGTGGCCCAAATCTATAGTGGGCCTCTAACAGGCCGAATGACAGACATGGCCGAATATGACCCAAATCCTTCACGGTCGTTTATGGGCCGAATGTTTTGATGGCCTGTAAATGGGCCCAAATGAAACCGGACCTTTAATAGGCTGGAAATACACCGGGCCGTAATTCGGCCCAATTACTTAGCGGACTGTTAATGGGCCAGAAGTGACCATGGGCCGCATTGATGACAAGTTTAGACCAGGCTGTTGACGGGCTGATTTGACAGAGAATGTTGGGCCTTGTGTTGGGCCGGCCCATTATGGTCTGCAGAATCTTGTGGGCCTTTAGCTGGGCCGGCCCATTGTGGTCCGCAAAATCTTGTGGGCCTTTAGCAGGGCCGGCCCATTATGGTCCACTAAATTTTGTGGGCCTTTAGCTGGGCCGGCCCATTGTGGTCCGCTAAATCTTATGGGCCTTCGGTTGGGCTGGCCCATTTAAACTTTGTGGGCCACTTTTGGGCCAGTCCACATGTCAACATATCATAGGCCCATCTCGACCATTGGATGAGTGACACCTGTGCCAACGCGGAGCTGACATGTGGATACGTCAGCCAATGAGAATTTTACACGTGGAAAATCGGCATTGGTCATGGCTGTTAACGGGTTATCGGATCCAAAATCTGACCTGATAGCTTAACGGCGTTCCGTTACGGTGGATGCCACGTGTCGGTCACCCTTGACGAAAGCACTTCTGTGATGCGTGATTTATCGTCATGGAAGTGGACACTTCCGTGATGATAATTTTTGTAATGTCATGGAACACTTCTACGACAGCACGAGTATGACTATCTTGATTCTATCATAAATTTGTCATGGATGTACATGCATGACAAAAAACGCGACCTACTATGACAAACACGTATCATCACGGAAGTGTATTTTTTTTGTAGTGTTGGTTGCTCTAATTGCCCTGATTATTCTGAAATCCTAAGTTTGAACCGCCACCACCATAACCCGGTCCGTGAAATCCTAGACCGGAACCACCGGATGGACCCTGAACATACCGGAAGAGATCAGAGTTTTTGAACTCCCTCATGATGTGACAATCCTTCCAGAGGTGTGTGGCCGGGACCTCCTTTGTCCCATGCTTTGGGAAGGGCTGGTTTAACAAGCGTTCCAGATTCATGCCTCCACCGTGCTGGGGCGGTTTACCTTTACGGGGCTGCATATTGCCCTGCATACTGGTGTTAGCCACAAAATCTGAATTGTCTGCTTTACGCTTACCATTGTTCCCGTGGCTCGCCTGGTTATGCTGTCCTTTTGAACCGGCATTCTTCTTTCCCTTCTCCTGCTTTTCTTTGTCAGAATCGGGGTCCTTGGTATTATCAGAATCATCATACTTAACCAGAGCCGCCATGAGTGTTCCCATATCATTGCAGTGACGCTTGAGCCGTCCCAACTTCATCTTCAGTGACTTAAACCGGCAATTACCTTCCAAGGTCACAATTGCCGTGTCGGGATTGATGCGGCCTGACGAATGCAAAATTTCTGAAACCCGGCGCACCCAATGGGTTGTCGATTCATTCTCTCCTTGGACACAAACCGCTAGATCCACAATGGACATTGGCTGCTTGCACGTATCCTTGAAGTTTGCTATAAACTTGGCCTTCAACTCATCCCATGAACTGATCGAGTTAACAGGCAGGCTCTTCAGCCAGGTACGAGCCGTTCCTTCTAACATCATGGTGAAGTATTTTGCACATGCCGCTTCATACACATCTAGCATCTCCATTGCCATCTCATAACTTTCAACCCAGGCCTCAGGGGGCTGATCAGCGGTGTAATTAGGTACTTTACGCGGACCTTTGAAACCCTTGGGCAGCCGCACATTACGCAGAGCTGGGGTGAGGCACGGTACTCCCCAAGAGCTAAAAGCCAAACCACGTTCAAATGATGCCGTTGGCTGAACCGGAATGGGTTGATTATGGTATTGTGTAGCCAACTGTGCTGCTAACTCTGCCTCGCACCGTGCTCTGCCATTGTTCACCACATCCTGAGCATTCATATCGTCGTTCACCGGATTAGGCCCTCGAGGGGCATCACGACGCCGCGCACTGCTTGACACGGCCGGTTCGTCCATGTTCCTGCTATAACTCTTGCTCGGACGGGGGGTTGAGTGTATTCTGTCTCGGCTGTAGGAATAAGCCTGCTGCTGCACAACAACAGTTTGAAGAAGATCCCTGGCCCGTCGTGTCTCAATCACTGGTAGTGAGTCATCCTCCATCGGAATAGCTGCCAAACGCGACGCTGCAGCGATCATGTTATCCAAAGGGCTAGAGAAGTGACCCGGTGGTGTTGTGACATATTGCGGCGGATTGTCCGTCCGTCGAGGCGGGTCCATCACTCGTGCTTGGTCCGGCGCCGCCCCAGGTGCCTTGGTCCGGTTTACCGCTGCCGGATTACTGGGCCCGGCTCCTGCCGTATTGAAGAGATTCACACCCTCATAAATCTGCAGCAGACGAGACCGGTACTTCCTCCTCATCACTTTGTTTGACGCGTTCTGATCCAACATAAGCCAGTAATTCTGTGTCTGGATCTGTTGTGATTGGGCATCTAAAGCGGCCCGCTCTTCAGCCATCCTGGCCTCCTCAGCCGCCAAGTCCGCCTTGTCCTGAGTTATCTGATCCTTTAGCTTTGTAACATCCGCATTATGCTGAACTTGAGTCTCCGCGGTGATCGCTGTGGTCAACAATGCCCTCAAGGCGTCCAGGAAACCGGCAAGAACTTGAGTCGGTCGGCACGCCGGGCCTCCTGCCGCGGCTGCCGATCCGGAGATCATTGCTGCTGTAGATGAAGATTGCACAGTGGGTAGCATACCGACCATGAAGATTGCAACCCGGTTTGGCGGTTCAAAGGGGCCCGGAATACTGTCGCCATCGGAATATCCCCCAATCCGGCCATCTTGCAATTGGTATAATGACTCGGTTTCGCTAGTGGATGATTCGCCATCTGAGTAGATGGTCATCTCACCGTCGGACACTGGTTCAGATTCCGCACCATGGATGAACCCTAAGAACGCACGCTTCATGGCAGGCTAAACCCGGGCAGGACTTGCAAGCTGAGCCGTTTCGACGAGGTCGGTGGAGATGTCCGGCTCAGGGCCCGGTTCGCCGCTCTTGCCGATGAAAACGTGAATTCCGCCAAAGGGGACCCGGTACCCGTACTCGATTGAGCCGGCCTCGGGACCCCAGCCTGCGTTGTTGATTTACCGCGTACCCCTTGAGTCCTTCAAAGTTGCCCTTTAAGAACTCGAAACCATCGTAAACCGCCCCACGGTGGGCGCCAACTGTCATGGAATTAACACGTCAGATGCCCTAGCAGAAGGACTTCGTCGTGGAGCCATCACAATAAGATTAGCTTAAAGGGGTTAATCCGGACAAGGGACATGAGAGTTTTATACTAGTTCGGCCCCTTACGATGAAGGTAAAAGCATACGTCTAGTTGTGATGGAATTATTGGGGTTTCGATGACCAGGGAGCGAATACGCTTTGCCTGGGTCTCGAGTTGTTGTTTCTTGTCCCTGAACCGCCACCGAGTCATCCCTTTATATACACAGGTTGACGCCCGGCCGGTTTACAGAGTTTCGCGGCCGGCTCATACAAGTGTCTAGCTCGGTCTCTTCCTTTCCCTAACTTACAATACAAGTTTTACAACTATGGCGGTTTACAACTATGGGCCCTAATCCGCCTTTGGGCTCTGGGCCTCTAGGCCGTAATAGTAAAGCGCCATCTTCTTTGTCTTCATGGGCTTTAATATGGATGAGCGTGAACCGGCCCCTCCTTGGCGGTTTACACTCAGTAGTTATATCCTCAACAGGTTGTGTTAATTTTACATAGCCGGATATAGTTCTTTTATGAAGGGAAAGCTGATGTATGATATTCAAGGAGAGGAACCTGCCTCGCAATGCTGAAGACAATCCTCGTGCCGAGGACGCTGTCATTGAAGACTGGTTTAGGGGCTACAGAGGGAGTCCTGGACTAAGGGGTCCTCGGGCGTCCGGTTTATTCCATATGGGCTGGACTAATGGGCTGTCGAGATAAAGGAAGAAGGCCGCCTCCTGTGTCCGGTTGGGACTCCTGTATGCGTGAACGAGAAGATTAAGTGTCTGGATATACTGTTTCCTTTCTCTGTAAACCGACTCTGTACAACCCTATGCCCCTCCGGTGTCTATATAAACCGGAGGGCTTAGACCGGAGATAGGATCATAACATTCATAGGCTAGACAATCTAGGGTTTAGACATTACGATCTCGAGGTAGATCAACTCTTGTAACCCCTGTACTCACCGAATACAATCAAGCAGGACGTAGGGTTTTGCCTCCTTTAAGAGGGCCCAAACCTGGGTAAACATTGTGTCCCTTTATCCATTGTTACCATTGATCCTCAGACATACAGCTTGGCCCCCCCTACCCGAGATCTGCGAGGGAAGAGGAAGGCCGCCTCTCGCTCGTCGAGCTCCCAGGGACCGACCCTGAAGACAAGAAGGCCAAGGCGAAGGACGTGAAGCGCAAGGGCCCGACGGTGCTCGCGGCCGAGCCCGAGATGAAGCGCGGCTGCGATCACCCCGAGTCTTCCAATGTCAACCGCCTGTTCTGCGACTTCCACAATGTGCACAACCACAACACCAATGACTGCCAAGAACTCAAGGCCATTCGAGACGGATGCCTTGGCCACCGCCCTGAGCGCAACGACAGTGGCTACGGCCACGAAGGAGGCCGCGGTGGTGGTCGCTGGGACAACCGTGACCCCCGTCAGGACTAGATCGACCAGCTCGTGAGGACCGCTGGCAGGGCTAGCCTGGCAATGGCCCCTGGCGGGACAAGCCATGTGAGGACCGCCCTTAGGGCAACGCCGGCCTCCCTCCGCTGCCACTGCCACCAAGGAGGAACGACGACCACCGCCAGGATGATGGGGCCGGGGGCTTCCAAGAGCCTCATGCCATCGCCTACATCCTGGGTGGTGCTAAGGCCCCTGCCTCCCATCGCGTCTTCAAGCAGTTCACTCGTGAGGTGAACGCGGCCCTCCCCAAGCTCGAGGCATCGCGTCCCCTCAGGTGGTCCAAGTACTCCATCACCTTCGACACTTCGGATCAGGTCAAGTCTGCAGCCACTATAGGCGTGCTCCCAATGCTCTGCTCACCGACCATCAGCAATGTCCTCGTTACCAAGACACTTATCGACAGTGGTCCGGGGATGAATGTCCTCTCTTACGAGACGTTTGAGAGACTCCAGGTGCCCTACAACCAGCTCCTCCCCACCAAGCCTTTCTCAGGGGTGACAGACGGCTCCACCATCCCGCTGGGGCAGATTTGCCTCCCTGTCACCTTCGGCAAGAGCACCAACTCCCTCACCAAGCTCATCGACCTTGATGTCACTCACATTTGTCTCCCGTACAACACCATCCTCGGGTATCCAGCCGTTGCCAAGTTCATGGCGGCGACTCACCACTGCTACAACATCCTCAAGATTCCAGGAAGCTGTGGCATCATCACGAGCGCCTGCGATGAGAAGGATGCGGTGCGCTCCCTCGAGCACGCCTACCAAGCCACAACAGTCGAGAACTCAGATGGCGAGGGCGTCATCCACCCTCCTGAGGTCGTTGCCAAGAATAAGAATCAGCTCCTCCTCAAGGGCCCTCAGGAGGCTGGGGCATCCAACGATCGTGCTTCAAGCCTCGCGGCCTCTGTAGGGGCGCCTTTCCCTCATGCATAGGAAGGTGCGCCCGGTGCCCCCCTCAAGATGGGCTCGAGGGCTCTCCTCTGGAGGGCCTTTGACTTGACGAGGTAGGCGTTCGGGCACCATGTGGAGGCGTGCTTCAATGCACGCTTCCATGAGAAAGGCACAGGGCGCGAAGCACCAAGTGCTCTGGAGTTCATCACCAAGGCGATCGAAGAGCTTCAGGACGCGCGAGCCATGCGCGGCGAGCGCCGACCCGCATCACTCAATGCAGCTGCTGCCCAAGTCATAAGCGGTGAGCTGCGCGTCTGCGTTAACATCCCTGGCCTCAATAGGGCTGCTTCTCAGGAGCTCTTCTGGCCGTCTCGTTTTGGAAGGAGTGGGGGTTGCCCCGCAGCCATCTTCGCATGTGGTTCGTCCTGCTGAACATGGCCGCCACACCAGTGCTACATGTAGGGCATCCAGGCAGCTCGCGAGGCCAGGCGACAGGTGTCACGTCCAATATGCGACCCTATCCTAAAGGACTCGAAGGTCCCACCAAGGATAGAAGCGCATATTCGAGACACTTTTTCAAGGTGGATATCATTACATCATACCATTTCATAATAGTTGGGGATACATACAAGAGGCATACAATGCCACACGAATACAACAACATCATACACAAGAACATCATCCGACTACGGATGAAACACAAACAGAAACTCAAACGACATCCACCCTGCTAGCCCAGGCTGCTGACATGATCGAAGAAGAAGCAGAAGAAGAACTCCAAGACAAGCAAACATCGCTCTCGCCTCATGATCATCGCATAACCTGCACCTGCAACTGTTGTTGTAGTAAACTGTGAGCCACGAGGACTCAGCAATCCCATTACCATGGGTATCAAGACTAGCAAAGCTTAATGGGTATGGAAAGGATAAGTGGTGAGGTTGCAGTAGCGACTAAGCATATATGGTGGCTAACATACGCAAATAAGAGCGAGAAGAGAAGCAATGCAATGGTCGAGAAGCTAGAAGAGATCAAGGGGTGATCCTGAAACTACTTACGTTCATACATAACACAAACCGTGTTCACTTCCCGGACTCTGCCGAAAAGAGACCATCACGGCTACACACGCGGTTGATGCATTTTAATTAAGTCAAGTGTCAAGTTCTCTACAACCGGATATTAACAAATTCCCATCTGCCACATAACCGCAGGCATGGCTTTCGAAAGTTTAAACCCTGCAGGGGTGTCCCAACTTAGCCCATTATAAGCTCTCACGACCAATGAAGGATATTCCTTCTCCCGGGAAGACACGATCAGTCTCGGAATCCTAGTTACAAAACATTTTGACAATGGTAAAACAAGACCAGCAAGACCACCCGACTGTGCCGACAAATCCCAATAGGAGCTGCACATATCTCGTTCTTAGGGCACACCGGATAAGCTAAGCGTACAGGTACCAACATAACCCAAGTTGCCAAGGGACGGTCCCGCACGGTACTCTAGTTTGGACCGACACTTAGAGGAGCACCGGCCCGGGGGGGGGGGGGGGGGGGCGTAAAATAAGATGACCCTCGGGCTCCGGAAACCCAAGGGAAAAAGTCTTAGGAGGCAAATGTTAAAACCAAGGTTGGGCCTTGCTGGAGGAGTTTTATTCAAAGCGAACTGTCAAGGGGGTCCCATACACCCAGCCGCGTAAGGAACGCAAAATCAATGAACATAATACCGGTATGACGAAAACTAAGGCGGCAAGAGTGGAACAAAACACCAGGCATAAGGCCGAGCCTTCCACCCTTTACCAAGTATATAGATGCATTAACTAAAATAAGATATATTGTGATATCCCAACATAATCCTGTCCATCATGGAGCAATCTTCAACTTCACCTGCAACTAACAACGCTATAAGAGGGGCTGAGGAAAGCGGTAACATAGCCAAGCAACGGTTTGCTAGGAAGGGTGAAAAGGTTAGAGATTGACATGGCAATTTGGGAGGCTTGATGAACAAGTCATAGGTAGCGCAGCATAGCGATAGAACGAAGCAACTAGCATAGCAATGATAGTAGTGAGATCCAGGGTAATGGTCATCTTGCAACCATCATGGAAATATGCTACAGCACCCCAAGCATCATGGAAGCATCATGGAAATGGCATGGACGTGACGTACAGATGAAGCATAACAAAACATGAACACTGAGCTATCTACAGAAAACACTATAACATGCTCAAAAGGACATGGCAAGATTGCAAATAATAACAGTTCACAGACTTAGCAGAAAATCACTGAGCATGACAGAAATAACATCAGGTTGCAATGTTCAGAGCTAGTAAACTAGATGTTACAGCAAGCTATCATAGCAAACTTAAGCATGGCATGCTAGTACTAAAGGCACTTAACAATAATTCCTTAATGAACTTTGAGGGAGTCCTGGACTAGGGGGTGTCCGGATAGCCGGACTATCATCGTCAGCCGGACTCCAAGACTATGAAGATACAAGATCGAAGACTTCGTCCCGTGTCCGGATGGGACTTTCCTTGGCGTGGAAGGCAAGCTTGGCGATACGGATATGTAGATCTCCTACCATTGTAACCGACTCTGTGTAACCCTAGCCCTCTCTGTTGTCTATATAAACCGGAGGGTTTTAGTCCGTAGGACAACAACCATTACAACAATCATACCATAGGCTAGCTTTTAGGGTTTCGCCTCCTTGTACTACCCATATCATCAATATCAATCAAGCAGGAGTAGGGTTTTACCTCCATCGAGAGGGCCCGAACCTGGGTAAAAACATCGTGTCCCTTGTCTCCTGTTACCATCCGCCTAGACGCACAGTTCGGGACCCCCTACCCGAGATCCGCCGGTTTTGACACCAACATTGGTGCTTTCATTGAGAGTTCCTCTATGTCGTCACCGATAGGCTTGATGGCTTCTTCAATCAACAACAACACAGTCCTGGGTGAGACTTTTCTCCCCGGACAGATCTTCGTATTCGGCGGCTTCGCACTGCGGGCTAATTCACTTGGCCATCTGGAGCAGATCGAAAGCTACGCCCCTGGCCATCAGGTCAGATTTGGAAGCCTAAACTTCACAGCGGATATCCGCGGAGACTTGATCTTCGATGGATCCAAGCCGCAGCCGAGCGTGCCGCACTGTCACGATGGGCATGATCTAACTCTGCCGCCGGACAGTGCCTTGGAGGCCGCACACGAATCCGCTCCGACCCATATTTCGGAGCCGATCGCGCAGATCGAGGACGGGTGGCTGGACACCGCCTCGGGAGCTGCAACTTCCACGGCGATGGAGCCGAACACTGACCTCGTCCCTTATAAAGCTCATGACTCCGAGGTGCCGGACTCCCTGCCGGACTCAGAACCTCCTGCGCCCTTGCCAATCAAATCCGATTGGGCGCCGATCATGGAGTTCACCGCTGCGGACATCTTTCAGCACTCACCCTTTGGCGACATCCTAAATTCGCTAAAGCATCTCTCGCTATCCGGAGAGCCCTGGCCGGACTACGGCCAGGATGGTTGGGACGCGGACGACGGAGAAATTCAAAGCCCACCCACCACCCACTTTGTAGCAACTGTCGACGATCTAACAGACATGCTAGACTATGACTCCGAAGACATCGACAGTATTGACGACGATGCCGGAGACTATCAAGAACCAGCGCCTACAGGGCACTGGAAGACCACCTCGTCATACGACATATACATGGTGGACAGCCCAAAAGATGGGGACGGCGAAGAAGCAGCGGAGGCAGATTCCTTAAAGAAACAGCCCAAGCGCCGACGTCAGCGGCGCCGCTCTAAATCCCGCCATAGTAAGAATGGAGATTCCGGCACAGGAGATAATAACACCCCAGAAAGTGCCGAATACAACCCCCTCCAGCAAGATTCAGCGCAGGAGGATGCAGAAGCAAGCCCTCACGAGAGAGCGGCAGACGAGGAGGTCGAGGATGATAATTACATACCTCCCTCCGGAGACGAGGCAAGCCTCGACGACGATGAATTCGTCGTGCCTGAGGATCCCGTCGAACAAGAGCGTTTCAAACGCAGGCTAATGGCCACAGCAAATAGCCTAAAGAAAAAGCAGCAGCAGCTTCAAGCTGATCAAGACCTGCTGGCCGACAGATGGACCGAGGTCCTTGCGGCCGAAGAGTATGAACTCGAACGCCCCTCCAAGAGCTACCCAAAACGCAAGTTGCTCCCCCGATTAGAGGAGGAAGCATACATACCTTCATCGCGCACAATACGGCCGACCGACCACCCCGTGGTCGCGATAGAGAGGCATCCAGGCCCTCCATCAAGACCGTACCCCGGCATCGCTCGAAAAGTATGAAGCCACGGGGGAACGCGCCGGACTTGCGGGATATATTGGAGGACAAGGCAAGACAATCCAGATCTATCTATGGATCACGTAGGCACCCCACGACCCACGACGAATACCGTCGCGCCGGATACAACAACACCGGCCGAGACGAACACAGCAGATAACGCTCCCTTGAGCTACGTCGTGATATTGCTCAATACAGAGGCACTGACGAAGTAATGGATCATCAAATCCCTGAAGGGTTTAAACCCGTAAACATTGAATCCTACGATGGCACAACAGACCCCGCGGTTTGGATCGAAGATTATCTCCTTCATATCCATATGGCCCGCGGCGACGATCTCCACGCCATCAAATATCTCCCGCTCAAGCTTAAAGGACCAGCTCGGCATTGGCTTAACAGCCTGCCCGCAGAGTCAATTGGGTGTTGGGAGGACCTGGAAGCCGCATTCCTCGACAACTTCCAGGGCACATATGTGCGACCACCAAACGCCGATGACCTAAGCCACATAATTCAGCAGCCAGACGAATCGGCCAGGCAATTCTGGACACGGTTCTTAACAAAGAAAAATCAAATCGTCGACTGTCCGAATGCAGAGGCCCTCGCAGCCTTCAAACATAACATCCGCGACGAATGGCTGGCTCGGCACCTAGGACAGGAAAAGCCGAAATCCATGGCAGCCCTCACATCATTAATGACCCGCTTCTGTGCGGGAGAGGATAGCTGGCTAGCTCGCAGCATCAACCTCAGTAAAAATGCTGGCAGTCCGGATACTAAGGACCACAATGGCAGGTCGTGTCGAAGCAAAAACAAACGCCGCGTTAATGGCGACAACAATGAGGATACGGCAGTCAACGCCGGATTCCGAGGCTCCAAACCCGGTCAGCGGAAGAGGCCATTCAAAAGAACTACTCCGGGTCCGTCCAATTTGGACCGAATACTCGACCGCTCTTGCCAGATACATGGCACCCCCGAAAAACCAGCTAACCACACCAACAGAGATTGTTGGGTATTCAAGCAGGCAGGCAAGTTAATTGCCGAAAACAATGAGAAGGGGCTGCACAGCGATGACGAGGAAGAGACCCGGTCGCCGAACAGTAGAGGACAGAAGGGCTTCCCCCCACAAGTGCAGACGGTAAACATGATATACGCAACCCACATACCCAAGAGGGAGCGGAAGCGTGCACTGAGGGACGTATATGCGATGGAGCCAGTCGCCCCGAAGTTCAATCCATGGTCCTCTTGCCCGATCACTTTCGATCGAAGAGACCATCCGACCAGTATCCGCCATGGCGGATTCGCTGCATTTGTTTTAGACCCAATCGTCGATGGATTTCACCTCATGAGAGTCCTGATGGACGGCGGCAGTAGCCTGAACCTGCTTTATCAGAATACAGTGTGCAAGATGGGCATAGGCCCCTCAAGGATTAAACCTACAAAGATGACCTTCAAAGGCGTCATACCAGGTGTTGAGGCCAATTGTACAGGCTCAGTCACACTGGAAGTGGTCTTCGGATCCCCGGATAATTTCTGAAGCGAGGAGTTAATCTTCGACATAGTCCCGTTCCATAGCGGCTATCACGCCCTGCTCGGACGAACCACGTTCACAAAGTTCAACGTGGTGCCGCATTATGCATACCTCAAGCTCAAGATGCCAGGCCCTCGTGGAGTCATCACGGTCAACGGAAATACGGAACGCTCCCTTCGAATGGAGGAACATACAGCGGCTCTCGCGGCAGAAGTACAAAGCAGCCTTCTAAGGCAATTTTCGAGTCCGGCTGTTAAACGACTGGACACGGCCAAACGCGCCCGAAGCAACATCAATCAAGACCACCTCGCACGTCCGAGCACGCGTAGCAATGCGGCCCCAACCCCAGCCCTCGCATGATTACAAGACCAGCTCTCCGCGTACATCATTACGCTCTGGAGATACCATGGGCATAGGGGGAGGGGCACGACCACAACAGACCTAGAGTGCGGCTCGACCACACCAGGGGCTCCCAAGTGTGTCGCTCTTTTTATTTTTATTTTTATTTTCCTTCTTTTTATACACAGGACTCCGTTCACCAGAGGCCCTGTCCGGCGGCGAACCTGCCGAACTCACGATGCAACAGCCAGGGAGGGACAAAGGCTGGGCCGAACACTTAGGTGGTCTCCATTATGAGCATTAAATTTGTTAAATACACCATTCCGCAGCCCACCCCTGGAGGGGGACATGCTTAGTTAGTCCAATTCCTTGCTTACCGCACTATTTTTATCGCTCTGCACTCATAGCAGAATTCCTTGGATAAACAATGCATTACCTTTTGCCTGTAATTGCATTACCTTTTTTACATATATGTTCATTAATGACATCTTGCTCCCGTATATTTTGGTACGGCCGAATACACCAGGGGCTTATGTTCCCCGCATTATGGTGTGATAAGTCCGAACACTTTCACAAGTGCGGCACCCCGAACTTATAGCATTATATGAATCGGCTCCGAATCATGTCTTGGGTCAATAGTTGGGTTTGCCCGGCTCCCATGTTTTGGTACCTTATGTTCCGTTCTGTCGGCTAAGGTAGCACTAGGAGAACCACTGCGATTGCGCCCCTGTTGAGCTGGGCGAGCGCCTCAGTGGAGAAAGCTAAAACTGACTGTCATGATAAGGCGAGAGACTGGTCGCTATTCGAGAGGTCTTTTCGAGTCCCTAAAGACTTACGTCGCTTCGAGCAAAGAACCGGATAATGTCCGGCCAAGGCGTGGATAGCGCCCCGAACTCGGTCTTCCGAATATTAGGGGCTTCGCCGAAATTTAAAATTATAGAATTCTATGGCTAAGTGAGAGTGTTCAAGCATTATAAGTCCGGTTGCCTTGTTCGTTGTGTTGAGCGCCTCCCTAGATGGACCCAAAAATGGGAACAATAGTGCTCAAGTTTATCCCGAACACCCCAGCACTCGTGGCATGGGGGTTGAAGCCGACGACTTGCCATCTCTCAGATTTAATAAACGGCCGAACAGAAGGTAATATTTTAAATCAATAAGCATTGCTTAGCGCATATGAACAAAGTTTTCAGCGCACAGGATAACACATTGCGAGTTTACTCAATAATTACATCTCTGGGGCACTCATCCGCAATCTTACGGGCATCCTTCAGGACAGTCTTATAGTACATCTCCGGCGTATGATACTCCTTGCCTGCTAGCGGCGCGTCGGTGATCAGCCTCTCCGCATCCAGCCTGCCCCAATGCACCTTTGCGCGGGCAAGGGCCCGGCGGGCACCTTCAATACAGGCGGAGCGCTTGATGACTTCCACCCAGGGGCACGCATCCACCAGCCGCCGCACGAGGCCAAAGTAGCTCCCAGGCATGGCCTCTCTAGGCCACAGCCGGACTATGAGGCCCTTCATGGCCTGTTCAGCTACCTTGTGGAGTTCGACCAGCTGCTTCAGCTGGTCGCTAGGGGGCACCGGATGTCCGGCCTCAGCATACTGAGACCAGAAAACCTTCTCCGTTGAGCTCCCCTCCTCGCCACGGTAGAATGCGGCGGCATCAGACACACTGCGAGGCAGATCTGCAAACGCCCCTGGAGAGCTCCGAATTCGGGTAAGTAACAGGTAATTTACTTTAACATGCTTGCTTTGCATGAAAAATGCCTTACCCGCCGCTATTTTCTTCACCGCCTCAATCTCCTGGAGGGCCTTATGGGCCTCGGCCTTAGCGACTTTGGCGCTTTCAAGGGCCGAGGCAAGCTCGGACTCTCGAGTCTTCGAGTCACGCTCAAAACTCTCATGCTTTTCCATGAGAGCCTGGAGCTCTTGCCGCACCTCCGCCACCCGCGCCTCCTGCTTCTCTCGCTCCGTCCATTTCGCGGCCGCATTGCGTTCGGCCGCGGACACAGCCTCCTTCAGGGTTGCCACCTCATTCGTGGCCCCTGCAGTACCCACGTTATCCTTGTTATTTTCATTGCAACCAAAATCCTTTTCTGTAAGGTACAAATTTAAATATGGTATTACTCACCTTCTTTATCCTCGAGCCACTTCTTGGCAAGGCCGAGCTCTCGCTCGGACCGCTCAAGGTCCTGCTTCAATGCACTGACCTCCGCAGTCAGTGCGGCAGAGGTCAGCAGTGCAACCTACAAACCCATATTGACACAATTTTTAGCACTCCTGCGTATATCTTTTTTAGATCCTCAATCCGGTTTTTCTTTTCGAACACCGAACCGAACATCAGGGGCTACTGTCTATGCGGTATTACATTACATATTTTTAACTTCTTACCTCAAAGCCTGTTAGAAGGCTACTGCAGGCTTCGGTCAGCCCGCTCTTGGTGAGCTGAACCTTCTGAATCACCGCACTCATGATAATGCGGTGTTCTTCCTCGATGGAAGCGCCTTTGAGCGCCTCCAACAAGTTGTCCGGCGCCTCCGGTTGGGCGGAGGCCGCCGGTGTCAGGGTCTTGCCCTTCTTGTGAAGGGGCCGCCTGCCGGACTCCGGAACCGCTGCGGGTTCCGGCGTGGAGTCCGACGCAAAGTCCGGGAGGCTGCCTTGTGGCGCCTCCGGAGCCTCCTCCTGATGGGTCCCTTCCTGGGATCCCACCTCGGCGTCCTCAGCGTCGCGAGGGGTGGAGGCAGTCGGGATGGAATCTACATCCGACGGAGCCAACGACCCGTTTGATGAAGCGGGGAGATCATCATCGGCCGGACTGCAGGCAGTGTGCGGCATTAGAAGGACACTATGTGACACAAAAGAGAAATTATAAATCATTCAGGAATCCGGATACTTGCGATCTTGCCAGAGGCCTGGCCCTTGAGGGCCACTCTTCGTCGCCAACGTTGGCGTTGGCGGAGCTGTCCGGGGAAATAGTCCTTCCCCTCTTAGACCCTTCGGCCTCCCCTGTTGGGGAAGCCTTCCTCTTCCTCTCTCCTTCCTCTGGGAGAGCGTCCTCTTTCTCCTCCTCGTCTTCGGGGGAGGAGTCCGCCTCGGAGCCATCGGACAATGAGTCCGATATCACCTGGCGCCGTGAACTTCTGCGAGTTCCCGTGGCCTTCTTCTTGGCCTTCTTCTCCGGCACCACATAGAGTGCCGGGACCAGCAGCCCCGTTAAGCGGGCGTCCGCTGGGTCTTCGGGAAGGGGAGCCGGGCAGTCTACCTGTCCGGACGTCCTCTGCCAGTCCTGTCAAAGGCATTGTGAGTTTTAGATCCCACATAGAGTCAAACTATGAAAGAAAACAATTGTCCCATAGAGGATAACGAAGCTTACCTCACCGGCCGGGCGCTTGGTGCTGAATCCGCGATCTTCAGTCGCGGACGCGGGGGCTTCTCCGCCCTTGAACGGCACCCTCCAGACGGCTTCATACGTCGTGTCGAAGAGCCCGCTCAGAGTCTGGTGCTGTGCCGGATCGAACTCCCACAGGTTGAAGGCCTGTTGTTGGCAGGGGAGAATCCGGCGGATGAGCATGACCTGGATCACATTGACAAGCCTAAGCTTCTTGTTCACTAGGGTCTGAAGGCAGGACTGGAGTCCTGTCAGCTCCTCCGAAATGCCCCATAGCAAGCCCTTCTCTTTCCAGGAGGTAAGCTGCATCGGGATACCAGATCTAAACTCGGGGGCCGCCGCCCATTTTGGGTCACGCGGCTCGGTGATGTAGAACCACCCCGATTGCCATCCCTTGATGGACTCCACGAAGGCCCCTTCGAGCCAGATGACGTTGGGCATCTTGCCCAACATGGCGCCTCCGCACTCCGCTTGGATGCCCTTCACTACCTTCGTCTTGACGTTGAAGGTCTTGAGCCACAAGCCGAAGTGGGGCTGGATGCAGAGGAAGGCCTCGCACACGACGATAAACGCCGAGATGTTGAGGATGAAGTTTGGTGCCAGATCGTGGAAATCCAGGCCGTAATAGTACATGAGCCCTCGGACAAAGGGATGCAACGGGAAGCCCAGTCCGCGGAGGAAGTGGGGAAGGAATACGACCCTCTCATGAGGCCTTGGGGTGGGGATGAGCTGCCCCTTGTCGGGCAGCCGGTGCGCGATGTCGCCGGAAAGGTATCCGGCGCTGTGCAGTTTTGCGATATGCTCCTCCGTAACGGAGGAGGCCAACCATTTGCCTCCCGCTCCGGACATGGTCGGAGAAGGTCGAGACGAGATGCGCAGACTTGGGCGTTGGAGCTCGAGGGTGCGGAAGATGGATAAGCAAAGGAGGAAGAAGGCGTAGGTAAAAAGGATGGATCCTTATCCCCTTATATATGGGCGGACGAAAACTATGCGTCCCCACCGGCCTGGTAAAACTCGCTTATCTCCCAAGCGCCACCATCAATGGCGCGGTTGGGTTACCCACGTCCGTATTGATGAGAATCCCGGAATAAGGGGAACACGATCTCTGCTTCGACAAGACGTGCCAAGGAAACCGCTCGCTAAACGCGCTGAGGTGGTATAATAAAAAACGATTCAAGTAAAGGCTTGATAGTGGCGTGACGTCATGCTACAAGATACGTCAGCAGATTGAACTTGTGTACATAATATTCTCTCTACGGTGGAATGTGGAAATTATTTTGCAGAGCCGGACACTATCCTGGTGTTCACAATCTTCTATGAATTATTCGGAGGAGGAACCCGCCTTGCAATGCCGAACAATATGCGCGCCGGACTCATCATCATTGAAGCCTGGTTCAGGGGCTACTGAGGGAGTCCTGGACTAGGGGGTGTCCGGATAGCCGGACTATCATCGTCAGCTGGACTCCAAGACTATGAAGATACAAGATTGAAGACTTCGTCCCGTGTCCGGATGGGACTTTCCTTGGCGTGGAAGGCAAGCTTGGCGATACGGATATGTAGATCTCCTACCATTGTAATCGACTCTGTGTAACCCTAGCCCTCTCCGGTGTCTATATAAACCAGAGGGTTTTAGTCCGTAGGACAACAACCATTACAACAATCATACCATAGGCTAGCTTTTAGGGTTTCGCCTCCTTGATCTCGTGGTAGAACCACTCTTGTACTACCCATATCATCAATATCAATCAAGCAGGAGTAGGGTTTTACCTCCATCGAGGGGGCTCGAGCCTGGGTAAAAACATCGTGTCCCTTGTCTCTTGTTACCATCCGCCTAGACGCACAGTTCGGGACCCCCTACCGGAGATCCGCCGGTTTTGACACCGACAAACTTATTTCAAATATCAATAGAAAACATGGTAGCATCCATGCAAACATGACAAATGATATGACAGATTCAGACAGTGAAAACAATAGTACATGGCAGGATCAAGGATAAGTAGGCATGTTGGTGAGCTTGTACCACTCTTCACAGAGCATTTCATGGCATGTGAAGTCAACCAACAGTAAGATGACATAATTATGAAGCTAAACATGGCAATAGCATCATCATAGGGTGCATGGATCACTAGCGAAACTCATGGCAAAACTGAACTTAATGTTAACAGCCTAACAGCAACATTATTTTGCAACTTTGGAGCATGATATCAACAAGATACAGCAGGCTATAGATGCAAACAAGGGCATGGATAGATTGCACCACTGAAAATATGGCATGAATATGCTCCTAAAACATGTAGCCATCATGCTCAAAGGTTGCACTCACAAAATGCAATGAAAATGACAAAACAACAATTTATAACAGTCTCAGTAGGTTAACATCACATAGCACTTTTGCAACGATGATTAGTGCATCAAGATGGACTCAAACTAGCATTACACAATAGAATGAAATGTAGAGCATCTCACCTTGAACATTCTGATATATTATGCATGCAAAATGGATCTACGGTCAAAGAGTTATGGCAGTCAAACATATGAACATGATTTTGAAAATCCAGGACATAGCAGAAATCTCACCCCGGGGAAAAATAGACGGAGGGGTTCCGGGACTAGGAGATCCGGGATCGGGGGCACCGTTTGGTTCGGTGAGGTGGTGGATCTGGTCCAGCCTTCGGTGGATCTGGCCGGAGAAGACTCCGGCAAGCGGCGGGCCGGCTCTGGCGAGCTCCCGCGACGACGGGGAGGTGCGGGGATGCGGAGGAAGCCCCGGGTGGCGGCGGCGGCCGACTGGCGAGGCACGAGCGACCGGAGGCGGCGGGGTCCCCCGGAGAGGGTAGGGGACGGGCAGGTCCGACCGGATCTAGCCGGATCCGGCGCGGCGGCGGCGGAGGGTGGTCCGGCGCGATGGTTGCGGCCACCGGCGGCGGAGCGGGCCCGCGGAGGGCGCGGGACTCGGCTGCGGGGCGGCATGGGGTCACCGGCGCAGCGGACTCCAGCGATGCGAGGGCGCGGGACGGCAAATGGGCCGCGGGGCCGGCGGCGGGAGCCGGGCGGGCTGGAGGACGGTAGCGGGGTCGGGCGCGCGGGCCGGGAGGGCCCGATCCGGGCCCCGGCAGGCCGCGGCGCGGGGACGGTGCGGGAGCAACGGGGCGCTGACGTGGCGCGACGGGATTGGCCGGGAGGCGGCGGCTGGACATGTCCAGTATGGTTGGACATGTCCGACGGCGCGAGGGGGAACATGACTAGGGTTAGGGTAGGGTTCATCCGTGATTTTCGGGGGAGGGTGTGTTTATATAGGCATAGGGAGCTAGGAGTGTCCAAATGAGGTGTGGTTTCCGCCCACACGATCGTGATCGAACGACCGAGAGCATGGAGGGGGTTTGGATGGGCTAGGTGGGCTGTGTGAAGTGGTGTTGGGCCGCAAGAGAAAAGGGGTTTCGGTTAACTCGGTTATCCGTTGGGGCATCAAACGACCTCCAAATGGAACGAAATTTGACGGGCGGTCTACCGGTGATATACCAAGGCCACTCGGCAAAACTCGGCCCATTCCGAGAACGTTTTTCTCCCACTCACGAAATAAGGTCTGAGAGGGGCGACGGGCGCGTGCGAATGTGGTTGGGCTCAGAACGGACAACAGAGAGAACCGGGGGAACCCGAATGGACGCAAGTTTTGAAAAACATGCAGATGAAATGCAGATGATGACATGGCAAAATGCAACACGCAAGCAAATGATATGGAAACTACGGCTAATAGCTGGAAGACACCTGGCGCATCGGATTTGGGGCGTTACAACTCTCCTCCACTAACAAGAGATCTCGTCCCGAGATCTTAGGAACGAGACGGAAGAGAAATAGGAAGAGGTGAAGCAAGAACGCAAGAGAGAAGATGAACAAAGTCGAGAGCACTCGGGTAGAAAAGATGAACGGTGAATATGACGAGAATCAAAGCTCACGGAATAAGACAGACTCTGAAATCACTCCGATTAGAACAAGATAGAAAAGGAATGAATAAAAGAATTTGGGCAGCACTCCGACTGAAAATGGAAGGAATAGAACATGAACTTCACAAGATGGGATGGTACTTGATGAGATGAACAATGCAATGCCTCCAAAAAAATTGAAAGAATGGAATGAAAAGAACTTACAAGGAAGGATTGAACGGAGTTGTTGAGAAAATCAACAACAAAAGAATCAGCTTGTTGTGGACCTATGGAAAAACATCTCAAAACTTGAGGTGAAACTCTGCCACAATCAAGTGTCTGAATAGCTGAGAAGAATGAAGAAATGGAAAAAATCCACTTCAGAAGAAAACAGAGAATTATTTGCACTTCAGAACGCAATAAGAAAAGATACTTGAACTCCACCAACAAAATCTTGATTAACTCTTGAAGAATGAATTAAATCATGAAGAACCACCATGAAGAACTCCGGTGACAAAAGGATGATGAGATAGAAATGAAGGATGAAAAAAAGATTGAGCCTTGCGGTGATTTAGATGGGGGTTTCGATGAAATGGCCGAGGAAAAATTCGAACTCCGGAAAAGAAAAGATGAAAACACTTCGAGCCGAGAGATTATTCATCATGAACAAACTCCGAAGGAAGGGATTACTTGACGACGATGAAATAAGAATAAGAATTACGTTATGCTTATCCTCATCAAATTTAATTGATGACAACCAGATTTGGCGTTCAACTTATTTTGTTGAAAAGGATTAAGGGCAATATAGCACAAAACTTGAGAAAGTCTTCATGAACCACCGGTAGGATTGGAAAGAACGAATGAATTAATATGATAATCAAAGAAAAAGAATCTTGAACGAACCACCGTAAGAATTCAAAATTGAATGACGAAAGAGAATGAGTCACCGGGAAGAATTAGAAGAACAAACATGCTCGAGGGGATTTAGATGCACAAGAACGAAGAGATAACGAGCTGATTAAAGAACATTTGAACGAAGCACCGAGATAAATAGAGAACGATAACTAGAATGATGGCCTCCGGTGAATAGAAATGGAAAAACAACTCCTGACATACTTCGGATGGTTAAGAAAAGAATATCTGACAAATGGAATAATTCGAGAGGATAATATGAAGCTAGAACCACGAATCTTCGAGAGAACGGGCAAGATTTAGAGGAAAAACTCTTCTTATATCTTGAAATAACGACGAGGAATGCCACGAAAATTACTGAGGTACTCCGGTAGAATGAAAAGCGAAGAGGTTGAGCCAACAATGAAAAGAATTTGAAAGAGATCTTGGAGAAGGCATGTGACTGATGGGATCCATTCTTACGTCGCACTTGGAAAGAATTTGAGAATAAGTCCAGGAGAATTAGAAGAGTTAGGTAAGATCCTGGGAAAAGACCTGTGGGTTAGGGCCTACTGAAGAGAAAATACGGTTGGAAAGGATTGTTGAAGAGATAGATGATACACCAGAACAACTGAAATATTTGAATGAGGTGACAACCTCGAATTAATTCAAACACAGACGAATCTCCTGAGATGTCTTGAGAACTCCGGAAGGATAAACTGCCGAGAGGCGAACGAGCAGGGAAAACACTTGATCCAAGGAAAAGAATATGATCAACCAAAAAACTTGAATTAAGTCCACCGGAAAAGAAAAAGAGATGAAGAATGTCGAACAAAACGAGAATTCACCGGTTGAAACAATTGACGAAAGACTGAAGAGGATCCGCACGAATGAAGTTGATGGTCGAGAGAGACTCGGACTCGAGGAAGAAAAAGGGTGGGAGGGCGGGAAAACAAAGGCACCTGGAAGGGAGAACCGATGAATATCTTGAAGAGAAAACACCGGTTGAAAGAAAGCAAAGGCTTCTCACGAGTGGGATGGATACTCGATTACGGACTCCGGCTCTGAGAAGAAAAAAAGGGTGGGTGGGTGGGAAAAAGAAAACAACTGAGGATTGAACTTGGCAAAGAAGAAGAGGCTCGAGTCAACTTGATGAGAAATGCACCGGATGAAATGAGCTGAGAACCAACAATCAAAAAACCAACTGTGTGATCCTAACGAAAGTTTGAAGGGGAAGAGGAGTAAGTCAAAACACCTATGTCAAGATTTCTCACCAGAGCGACGAAGGGGCTAAGGAGTAAAAAGAATTCCTACTCTCCGATATAACTAGACTCAGAAATAGTTTTCTTCTAGACTCGACAATGACCAAGCTACACGATCGAACAAGGGGGGCTCCTAAGGTCGGTCGAGGCTCTGATACCAACTTGTCACGCCCAATATGCGACCCTATCCTAAAGGAACTCGAAGGTCCCACCAAGGATAGAAGCGCATATTGGAGACGCTTTTGCAAGGTGGATATCATTACATCATACCATTACATAATAGTTGGGGATACATACAAGAGGCATATGATGCCACATGAATACAACAACATCATACACAAGAGCATCATCCGACTACGGATGAAACACAAATAGAAACTCAAACGACATCCACCCTGCTAGCCCAGGTTGCCAACCTGGAACCTATCCCCTGATCAAAGAAGAAGCAGAAGAAGAACTCCAAGACAAGCAAACATCGCTCTCGCGTCATGATCATCGCATAACCTGCACCTGCAACTGTTGTTGTAGTAAACTGTGAGCCACGAGGTCACAGCAATCCCATTACCATGGGTATCAAGACTAGCAAAGCTTAATGGGTATGGAAAGGATAAGTGGTGAGGTTGCAGCAGCACTAAGCATTGTATGGTGGCTAACATACGAGTACAAGAGTAATATGAAAAACTATGCAAACTAGTAAAGTTAGCCACCATACAATGCTTACTGCTTGCTACAACCTCACCACTTATCCATTCCATACCCCATAAGCTTTGCTAGTCTTGATACCCATGGTAATGAGATTGCTGAGTCCTCATGGCTCACATATTATTACAACAACAGCTGCATGTATAGGTAAAGTTATGCTTTAACGTGAGAGCGATGCTTGATTGCTTTTGGAGTTCTTCTTCTGCTTCTTTGATCTAGGGATATGTTCCGGGTCGGGAGCCTTTGATTAGTAGGGTGGTTGTCATTCTTCTTTATTTTTTGATTTCATCTGTAGTCTGATCCTGCTCTTCTGTATGATGATTGCTATGTATTGATGAACTGTTGTATTCATGTTGTATCTTGTGGCGAGTGTAAGACTTTATATGGTATTCTCACCTATTCAGTACTCCCTCCGTCCCAAAATAAGTGCTTGAGATTAGTACAAATTTGTACTAGAGCTAGTACAAAGTTGCGACACTTACTTTGAGACAGAAGGAGTACATGGTATGTTGTAATGATATCCACCTTGCTATGCGCTCGAAATGCGGTTGTGCCCCAATCATGAGTTCATCACGTGATTGGGATAGAATCGCATCTTGGGCCCTACAAGACCAGCAAGGCCATCGGTCGGGACCACTAGCGGCTCCGCGTACCCATCTTCGTAAAGCGAGCGCAGCGCCGTGCGGGACCTCAGCTCGAGGGAGGCTAAGGCATCGCGCCCTGCCTTCTCGGCCACGACGAGAGTCTTCTCCCTGCCCTCCAATCGGGCCATCTCCTTGGAGACAAGCTTGGCGTGCGATGCCCGGGAAATCTCCATTTCCTCCATCAACTTCCCCAGGCGGCTTCGCTTCACAACCTGCTCCTGGGCCACCTGCTCCAGCTCGACGTCGCAGTTGGCGAGCGCAGTTTCCCGGGCCTTCAGCTCCTTCTCATGCTCTTGAAGCTGATGGGCACGGGTGGCCTGCTCCTCGTGGAGGGCCTTCAACTCGGCCTCCACCATGCTGCAGTGATCGTTGGCGGACGCTGTGTCGACCAGCTCCGCGTCGCGAGCCATAGTGGCTTCAGCGGCCTCCTTCTTGCCCTCCACGATGGCAGCCTCGACCTGGCCCCATGCCTCCCTAACGGACGAGTTGGCCTGGAGCCACACTTAGATCAGCCCCAGACGCCCCATCGCTGTGCCATGGTCGGTGCCCTGAAGATCATTCTGGAGCCGGTCCAGGGTGGCATAAGCCTCCTCCAAAGCGTCAGGCCCGGCAGGGGATCCACGATCCGCCAGCACGAGGGCTCGGCGAGGACACGGCTCCGGTGCCTGGATTGGCGCCGCCACAGGAGCAAGGGTGGCAAGGGGCTCTCCAGCCCTCAGATCCCTTGCGGGTGCGTGTAGCGCCCCGGATTCGATGCGCCAGGTGTCTGCCAGTTATTCGCCGTCGTTGCCATGTCATTTGCTTGCGTGTTGAATTTTGCCATGTCATCGTGTGCATCTCATTTTGCATACATGTTCGTCTCATGCATCCGAGCATTTTCCCCGTTGTCCGTTTTGCAATCCGGCACTCCTATGTCCCCCGGCGCCCCCTTTTGCCTCTTTTCATGTGCCGGTGTTAAACGTTCTCGGAATGGACCGAGGTTTGCCAACCGGCCTTGGTACACCACCGGTAGACCACCTGTCAAGTTTCGTGTCATTTGGAGTCTGTTTGATACTCCAACGGTTAACTGGGGAACCGTAAAGGCCTCTTTTGTGTGCAGCCCAACACCCCTCCAAAATGTCCCAATAACCCATCCAGACCCCCTCCATGCTCTCAGCCGTTCGATCATGATCATGTGGGCGAAAACCGCACCCCATTTGGACTCCCCTAACTCCCTCTACCTATAAAAACGTCCTCCCCCTCCATTTTTCGGATCAAAACCCTAGCCACGCGGGCCCAGATCCCGCCGCTGCATGGCCCGTCCCAGCCCCCGCAGCCCATGTAACGCGCCGGCGCCCTCCGCCGCCAGCCCCGTCTGCCGCCGCCGTCTACCCGACCCTGCGTCGCCGCCGCGCCTCCGCCCTCGCCTCCCAGCCGCCACTGCTCCGGCCGCGCCGCCGCCCCTCGGTCTCCCGCTCGCCCGCGCCTCGAGCGCCACCGCCCGCCGCCGCCTTCTCTGCTCCCGCCGGCGACCTTCCTCGCGACCCCTCCGTCCCTGGCCGGTGCCGCCCTCCGGCGCTCGTGCTGCATCGCCCCGCCGCCCGCGCCCTCCTCCTCCACCCCGGCCAGATCCGACGAGGCCACTCCGAAGACCACCATCCCTGCTTGCTCCGGCGAAATCTCCGGCGATCCTCAAGCTCCGCGCTGGATCTGGATCTGAGGAGGTTGACTTCGTTTTTTGCCCGTCCCTGATAATTTTGCATTCTGGTCCTCTGTTCACCATGCCATATCTCCTAATCCGTAGCCCCATTTTGCATGCATAATATATCAAAATGTTCATCATGAGATGCTCTTCATTTCATTCCATTTTGCCATGCTTGTTTGAGTCCATATTGATGCCCAAATCATCGTTGCAAGAGTGCTATATGATGTTAACCTGCTGAAACTGTTATAAATTGTTGTTTTGTCTTTTTCGTTGCATTTTGTGTGTGCATCCTATGAGCTTGATGTCTACATGAGTTTTGAGATACATCATGTCATATTTAATGTGGTGCAATCCATATATTTTTGTGAGTCTTTTAGTGAGTGCGTCGAGCTCATGAAGTAGGGTACTTGCTGTTACTGTTTTGCTAGGCTGAATCTGCTATATCATGATGCTATGTAAACCAGCTTCTACAAGTCATTCTATGCATAATCTGGAGATGTTCACTAAGGATGTTTTGTTATAAATGTCATTCCCTATCCCTGAATGCGCCGGTTTGCATTTATAGCCTGCTGTAGCTTGGTGTTATCTTGCTCTCAAATTGCTAAATAATGTTGCTGTCAGCCTGTTAACATTAAGTTCAATGTTGCCATGATTGTTTTTAGTTATCCAAGCATGATATGAACTTTCTCTTGCCATGTTTAGCTTCATAAATATGCCATATTACTGTTGGTCACATTTCCATGCCATATATTGCTATGTGGTGAGTGGTACAAGCTCACCAACATGCCTACTTATTGTTGTTCCTGCCATGTATGAATCTGTCATATCATTTGCCATGTTTGCATGGATGCTACCATCTTTTCGGTTGATCTTTGGAATAAGTTCAATAAGGGAGTTTTGTTCTTTGTCTTTAGTAATAGCATGCCATGTCTTTGTTTGCCATGTTAAGTTCCTGTAACATGTTGTTTGATAGCTCTAAACATTGCAACCTGATGTTATTCCTGTTAAGTCTGAAACTGTTATTATTTGCAATCTTGCCATGACCTTTTGAGCATGTTCTATTGTTTTCTGGAGATAGCTCAGTGTTCATGTTTTGTCATGATTTACCTGTACTTCATGCCCATTACTTTTGTTCTTATGTTGGGGTGCTGTAGCTTGTTCTTTTGATGCTTGCAAGATGCCTAGTTGCTGTTTTGGACAGCTTGTCCTTTAAACTTGTATAGAGTGTCTATGTTGAACCGTTACTCCGTTTTGAGTGTGCTCTATATGAAATTTGCTTGAATTTGCATGTAGTTTCATATTATCATGTTGTATCCTTGTTTTGAGGTGTTTGCTTGATGTTTGTATGAATTTTGCATCAATGCCATGTTTAACTTGTTTTGCTCATATCTTCTAGGCCGAAGCTCCGAATTAAATGAACCTTATATGTAACTTGACTAGAATCTCGTGTAGATCATCTTGGTGCATCTTAACTTGCTGTTTAACAACTTGAACATCAGGTTTATTCAGTTTTGGACCAATTTCTAAATTTGCATATGAGGACTTACCGGAATTGTTATATGTTGTTCCCGGCCTCATTTAAACTTGTTTTGATGTGTTGCTCTTGTATGCATCATCTCTTTCCATGAGTAGCCTCATCTAGCTTTGTCATGCATCATACTTGGTTGAGCATCATGTCTTGTCCACGTGTGGTGTGTTTACCATGTTGTATGCTTCTTCTTGATAGTTCCCGTTTCGTTGCGATCATGAGGATTCGTTCGTCTACGCTTAGTTCATCTTCGTGGCTTCATCTTCTTCATGGACTCGTTCTTCTTCCTTGCGGGATTTCAGGCAAGATGACCGCTACCCTGGATCTCACTACTATCATTGCTATGCTAGTTGCTTCGTTCTATCGCTTTGCTGCGCTACCAATCTTTTGCTCTTCAAGCCTCCCAAATTGCCGTGAACCTCTAACCTTTGTAACCCTTCCTAGCAAACCGTTGTTTTGGCTATGTTACCGCTTTTGCTCAGCCCCTCTTATAGCGTTGCTAGTTGCAGGTGAAGTTGAAGATTGCTCCATGATGGACAGGTTTATGTTGGGATATCACAATATCTCTTATTTAATTAATGCATCTATATACTTGGTAAAGGCTGGAAGACTTGGCCTTATGCCTGGTGTCTTGTTCCACTCTTGCCACCCTAGTTTTCGTCATACCGGTGTTATGTTCCTTGATTTTGCATTCCTTACGCGGTTGGGTGATTTATGGGACCCCCTTGACAGTTCGCTTTGAGTAAAACTCCTCCAGCAAGGCCCAACCTTGGTTTTACCATTTGCCTCACCACCACCTACTTTTCCCTTGGGAGTCACGCTCTCGAGGGTCATCTTTATTCAGCCCCCCGGGCCAATGCTTCTCTAAGTGTTGGTCCGAACTAGAGCCACTTGCAGCGCCACCTCGGGGAAACTTAAGGTCTGGTTTTAGTTGTACGTAGTGTTCATCCGGTGTTGCCCTGAGAACGAGATATGTGCAGCTCCTATCGGGATGTCGGCGCATCGGGCGGTCTTGCTGGACTTGTTTTACCACTGTCGAAATGTCTTGTAAACCGGGATTCCGAGACTGATCAGGTCTTCCTGGGAGAAGGAATATCCTTCGTTGACCGTGAGAGCTTGTGATGGGCTAAGTTGGGACACCCCTGCAGGGTATAAACTTTCGAGAGCCGTGCCCGCGGTTATGTGGCAGATGGGAATTTGTTAATGTCCGGTTGTAGATAACTTGACATTTGATCCGAATTAAAACGCATCAACCGTGTGTGTAGCCGTGATGGTCTCTTTTCGGCGGAGTCCGAGAAGTGATCACGGTTTTGGGTTATGTTTGACGTAAGTAGGAGTTCAGGATCACCTCTTGATCATTGCTAGCTTCACGACCGTTCCGTTGCTTCTCTTCTCTCTCTTATTTGTGTATGTTAGCCACCATATCATGCTTAGTCGCTGCTGCAACCTCACCACTTTACCCCTTCCTTTCCCTTTAAGCTTTGCTAGTCTTGATACCCATGGTAATGGGATTGCCGAGTCCTCGTGGCTCACAGATTACTACAATAACAGTTGCAGGTACAGGTTATGCAATGATCATGACGCGGGAGCGATGTTTGCTTGTTTTGGGAGTTCTTCTTCTGCTTCTTCTTTGTTCAGGGGATAGGTTCCAGGTCGGCAGCCTGGGCTAGCAGGGTGGATATTGTTTGAGCTTCGGTTTGTGTTTCATCTGTAGTCGGATGTTGGTCTTATGTGAGATGATGTTGTATTCATGTGGCATTGTGAGCCTTTTGTATGTATCCCCATCTCTTTATGTAATGTTGATGTAATGATATTCATCTTGCAAAAGCGTTTCAATATGCGGGTCTATCCTTGGTGGTACCTTCGAGTTCCTCTTGGATAGGGTCGCATATTGGGCGTGACAAGTTGGTATCAGAGCCTCGACCGACCATAGGAGCCCCCTTGATTGATCGTGTAGTTTGGTTGTTGTTGAGTCTAGAAGAAAACTATTTTTGGAGTCTAGTTATATCAGAGAGTAGGAATTCTTTTTACTCCTCAGCCCCTTCGTCGCTCTGGTGAGGAATCTTGACGTAGGTGTTTTGAGTTACTCCTCTTCCCCTTCAAATTTTTCTTTAGGATTATGTGGTTAGTTTTTCGTTCGTTGTCCATCCTCTTTTCAATCCAGCGCATTTCTCTTCGAGTGGTTTTGATCCTCGTCATCTTTTGCAAGATCAATTGTCAGTTCTTTCTCTTTCGATGGTGTTTCCCTGACCGAAGTTGTCCCTGTTTTTTTTCCACCCACCCTCCCTTCTTCTTCTCGGAACCGGAGTCCATAATCGAGTATCCATCCTACTCGTGCGAAGTCTTTGCTTTCTTCAATGATTTCAACCGGGGTTTTCTCTTCAAGATATTCGTTGGTTCCCCCTTCCAAGTTGTCTTTGTTTTCCCGCCCTCCCACCCTTTTTCTTCCCGGAGTCTGAGTCTCTTTCGACCATAAAGTTCATTCGTGTGGAGCCTCTTCAGTCTTTCGTAAACTATTTCAACCGGTGGATTCTCGTCTCGTTTGACATTCTTCATCTCTTTTCTTTTCCAGTGGATTCAATTCAAGTTTTTTTTGGTGTTGATCATATTCTTTTCCTCAGCTCAAATGTTTTCCCCTTGCTCGTTCGCCACTCGCCAGTTTATCTTTTCGTAGTGTTCAAGACATCTCAGGAGATTTGTCTGTGTTTGAATTAATTTGAGGTTGTCACCTCATTTCAAATATTTCAATTGTTTTGGTGCATCATCTATCTGTTCAACAATCCTTTTCAACGGTGTTTTTCTCTTTTAGTGGGCCCTAACCCACAAGTCTTTTCCCAGGATCTTACCTGACTCTTCTAATTCTCCCGGGGTTATTCTCAAATTCTTTTCAAGTGTGACGTAAGAATGAATTTCATCAGTCACATGCTTTCTCCAAGATCAGTTCCAATTCTTTTCATCTTTGGTTCAACCCTTCCTCTTTTTCATTCTCCTAGAGTATCTCAACAAATTTTGTTGTTTTTTCTTGTCGTCGTTCTTAACATTTGAAGACTGAAGAAAAGTTTTGCTCTCAATCTTGCCCGTTCTCCCGAAGATTCGTGGTTCTAGCTTCTTGTTACCCTCTCGAATTATTCCATTTGTCAGAAATTCCTTTTTCTCAACCATCCGGAGTATTTCAGGAGTTGATTTCTGTTTCTTTTCACTAGAGGCCATCATTCCAGTTATTGTTCTCTATTTATCCCGGTGCTTCGTTCAAGTGTTCTTTAATCAGCTCATCATCTCTTTGTTCTTTTCCATCTAAATTCCCCTTGAGCATATTGGTTCTTCTAATTCTTCCCGGTGACTCAGTCTCTTTCATCAGTCATTTTCGAATTCTTACGGTGGTTCGTTCAAGATTCTTTTTCCTTGATTATCATATTAATTCATTCGTTCTTTCCAATCCTACCAGTGGTTCATGAAGACTTTCTCAAGTTTTGTGCTATAACCCTTAATCCTTTTCAAGAAGAATAAGTAGTAGCAAAATCCACTTCTTGTCATCAATTTAATTTGATGAAGGATAAGCATACAATAAATCTTATTCTTATTTCATCCAAGTGAGTAATCCCTTCCTTCGGAGTTTGTTCTTGATGAATAAATTCTAGTTTCAAGTATTTTCATCTTTTCTTTTCCGGAGTTCAAATTTCCTCGGCCATATCGTCGGAACCTCCATCTAAATCATCGCAAGGCTCATCTTATTCTTTCATCCTTTATTCTATCTCATCATCCTTTATGTTACCGGAGTTCTTCACGGTGGCTCATCATGAGTTAATTCATTCTTCAAGAGTTCATCAAGATTCTTGTTGGTGGAGTTCAAGTATCTTTTTTTCTTGCATCTCGAAGTGCAAGTAATTCTCCGTATTCTCCTAGAGTGGAGTTTTGCATTTCTTCGTTCTTCTCTGTTATCCAATCATTTCCGTTTGTGGCCGGTTATCACCTTATGATCTTGACATGTTACCTATAAGACCACAACAAGCTTATTCTTTTCGTTGTTGATTTTCTCAACAACTCTGTTTAAACCTTCCTTCTAAAGATGCTTTAATTCCATTCGTGGCACAACTTGTCATTTTCTTCTCTGTTCTTTTCATTCAACTCTTTCAATTCTTCCGGAGGTTTTTGTGTCATGTCTTCATCAAGTATCATTCCATCCTCTGAAGCTCGTGTTCTATTCCTCCATGTTTCAGCTGGAGTGCAGCCTAAATCCTTTCAGTCTTATTCGTGTCTTATCTTGTTCTAACCGGAGTGGTTCATAGTCTATCAGATTCCGTGAGCTTTCGATTCTCGTCATTCTCATCGTTCCTCTCTTCTTCTCGAGTGCTCTCGATTCTTTGCTTCTTCTCTTGAGTTCTTGTTTCACCTCATCCCTTTTCCCATCCGTCTCGGTCGTAAGATCTCGGGACGAGATCTCTTGTTAGTGGAGGAGTGTTGTAACACCCCGGATTCGATGCGCCAGGTGTCTTCCAGTTATTCACCGTTGTTGCCATGGCATTTGCTTGCGTGTTGCATTTTGCCATGTCATCATGTGCATCTCATTTTGCATACGTGTTCGTCTCATGGATCCGAGCATTTTCCCCGTTGTCCGTTTTGCAATCCGGCACTCCTATGTTCCCCGGCGCCCCCTTTTGCCTCTTTTCATGTGCGGGTGTTAAACATTCTCGGAATGGGCCGAGGTTTGCCAAGCGGCCTTGGTACACCACCGGTAGACCGCCTGTCAAGTTTCGTGTCATTTGGAGTCCGTTTGATACTCCAACGGTTAACCGGGGAACCGTAAAGGCCTCTTTTGTGTGTAGCCCAACACCCCTCCAAAGTGGCCCAATAACCCATCCAAACCCCCTCCATGCTCTCAGTCATTCTATCACGATCGTGTGGGTGAAAACCGCACCCCATTTGGACTCCCCTAACTCCCTCTACCTATAAAAACGTCCTCCCCCTCCATTTTTCGGATCAAAACCCTAGCCCTGCTCCTCTCGCCCGTCGGACACGTCCGATCTGGACCGGACACGTCCGCCGCCGCCGACCGTCGAATCCCACGCCGACACCTGTCCTCCGCCGCCGTCCACGCGCCGCTGGCCCGCGGAGCCCATCCGGGGCCCGCGCGGGCCCAGATCCTGCCGCCGCCTGGCCTATCCCCGCCGCCGCGGCCCGCGTCCCGCGCCGGCGCCCTCCGCCGCCAGCCCCGTCCGCCGCCGCCGGCCACCCGACCATGCGTCGCCGCCGCATCTCGTAGCGCCTCCGCCCTCGCCTCCCCGCCGCCGCTACTCCGGCCGCGCCGCAACCCTCGGCCTCCCGCTCGCCCGCGCCTCGAGCGCCACTGCCCACCGCCGCCTTCTCTGCTCCCGCCGGCGGCCTTCCCCGCGACCCCACCATCCCCGGCCGGTGCCGCCCTCCGGCGCTCGTGCTGCATCGCCCCGCCGCCCGGCGCCGCGGACGTCGCCGCCCGCGCCCTCCTCCTCCACCCCGGCCGGATCCGACGAGGCCACTCCGAAGACCATCGTCCCTGCTTGCTCCAGCGAAATCTCCGGTGATCCTCGAGCTCCGCGCCGGATCTGGATCTGAGGAGGTTGACTTTGGTTTTTTTGCCTGTCCCTGATAATTTTGCATTCTGGTCCTCTGTTCACCATGCCATATCTCCTAATCCGTAGCCCCATTTTGCATGCATAATATATCGAAATATTCACCATTAGATGCTCTTCATTTCATTCCATTGTGCCATGCTTGTGTGAGTCCGTCTTGATGCCCGAATCATCATTGCAAGAGTGCTATATGATGTTAACCTGCTGAAACTGTTATAACTTGTTGTTTTGTCTTTTTCGTTGCATTTTGTGTGTGCATCCTATGAGCTTGATGTCTACATGTGTTTTGAGCTACATCATGTCATATTTACTGTGGTGCAATCCATATATTTTTGTGAGTCTTTTAGTGAGTGCATCAAGTTCATGAAGTAGGGTACTTGCTGTTACTGTTTTGCTAGGCTGAATCTGCTATATCATGATGCTATGTAAACCTGCTTCTACAAGTCATTCTATGCATAATCTAGAGATGTTCACTAAGGATATTTTGTTATACTTTTCATGCTATATCCAATAATGCCCCTGGTTGCATTTATAGCCTGCTGTATCTTGGTGTTATCTTGCTCTCAAATTGCTAAATAATGTTGTTGTCAGCCTGTTAACATTAAGTTCAATGTTGCCATGATTGTTGTTAGTGATCCAAGCATGCTATGAACTTTCTCTTGCCATGTTTAGCTTAATAAATATTCCAGCTTACTATTGGTCACCTTTCCATGCCATGTATTTTTCTGTGGTAAGTGGTACAAGCTCACCAACATGCCTACTTATTGTTGTTCCTGCCATGTATGAATCTGTCATATCATTTGCCATGTTTGCATGGATGCAACCATCTTTTCGGTTGATCTTTGGAATAAGTTCACTAAGGGTGTTTTGTTATTTTTCCTTAGTATTAGCACGCCATGTCTTTGCTTGACATGTTAAATTCCTGTAACATGTTGTTTGGTAGATCTAAACATTGCAACCTGATGTTATTCCTATTAAGTCTGAAACTGTTATTATTTGCAATCTTGCCATGACCTTTTGAGCATGTTCTAGTGTTTTCTGGAGATAGCTGAGTGTTCATGTTTTGTCATGCTTTACCTGTACTTCATGCCCCTGCCTTTCGTTCTTATGTTGTGGTGATGTAGTTGTTGTTTTGATGCTTGCAAGATGCCTAGTTGCTATTTTGGACAGCTTGTCCTTTAAACTTGTAGTGTCTGTGTTGAACCGTTGCTCCGTTTTGAGTGTGCTCTATATGAAACTTGCTTGATTTTGCATGTAGTTTCATATTATCATGTTGTATCCTTGTGTTTGAGGTGTTTGCTTGATGTTTGTATGCATTTTGCATCAATGTCATGTTTAACTTGTTTTGCTCATATCTTCTAGGCCGAAGCTCTGGATTAAATGAACCTTATATGTAACTTGACTAGAATCTAGTGTAGATCATCTTGGTGCATTTTAACTTGCTGTTTAACAACTTGAACATAAGGTTTATTCAGTTCTGGACCAATTTCTAAATTTGCATATGAGGACTTACCGGAATTGTTATATATTGTTCCCGGCCTCATTTAAACTTGTTTTGATGTGTTGCTCTTGTGTGCATCATCTCTTGCCATGAGTAGCCTCATCTAGCTTTGTCATGCATCATACTTGGTAGAGCATCATGTCTTGTCCATGTGTGGTGTGTTTACCATGTTGTGTGCTTCTTCTCGATAGTTCCCGTTTCGTTGCGATCGTGAGGATTCGTTCGTCTACGCTTGGTTCGTCTTCGTGGCTTCATATTCTTCATGGACTCGTTCTTCTTCCTTGCGGGATTTCAGGCAAGATGACCGCTACCCTGGCTCTCACTACTATCATTGCTATGCTAGTTGCTTCGTTCTATCGCTTTGTTGCGCTACCAATCTTTTGCTCTTCAAGCCTCCCAAATTGCCATGAACCTCTAACCTTTGTCACCCTTCCTAGCAAACCGTTGTTTTGGCTATGTTACCGCTTTTGCTCAGCCCCTCTTATAGCGTTACTAGTTGCAGGTGAAGTTGAAGATTGCTGCATGATGGACAGGTTTATGTTGGGATATCACAATATCTCTTATTTAATTAATGCATCTATGTACTTGGTAAAGGGTGGAAGACTCGGCCTTATGCTTGGTGTTTTGTTCCACTCTTGCCGCCCTAGTTTCCGTCATACCGATGTTATGTTACTTGATTTTGCGTTCCTTACGCGGTTGGGTGATTTATGGGACCCCTTGATAGTTCGCTTTGAATAAAACTCCTCCAGCAAGGCCCAACCTTGGTTTTACCATTTGCCTCACCACCACCTACTTTTCCCTTGGGAGTCGCGCTCTTGAGGGTCATCTTTATTTAGCCCCCCGGGCCAATGCTTCTCTAAGTGTTGGTCCGAACTAGAGCCACTTGCAGCGCCACCTCGGGGAAACTTGAGGTCTGGTTTTAGTTGTACGTAGTGTTCATCCGGTGTTGCCCTGAGAACGAGATATGTGCAGCTCCTATCGGGATGTCGGCGCATCGGGCGGTCTTGATGGACTTGTTTTACCATTGTCGAAATGTCTTGTAAACCGGGATTCCGAGACTGATCGGGTCTTCCTGGGAGAAGGAATATCCTTCGTTGACCGTGAGAGCTTGTGATGGGCTAAGTTGGGACACCCCTGCAGGGTATAAACTTTCGAGAGCCGTGCCCGCGGTTATGTGGCAGATGGGAATTTGTTAATGTCCGGTTGTAGATAACTTGACACTTGATCCGAATTAAAATGCATCAACCGTGTGTGTAGCCGTGATAGTCTCTTTTCGGCGGAGTCCGGGAAGTGAACACGGTTTTGGGTTATGTTTCATGTAAGTAGGAGTTCAGGATCACCTCTGGATCATTGCTAGCTTCACGACCGTTCCGTTGCTTCTCTTCTCGCTCTTATTTGCGTATGTTAGCCACCATATCATGCTTAGTCGCTGGTGCAACCTCACCACTTTACCCTTCCTTTCCCTTTAAGCTTTGCTAGTCTTGATACCCATGCTAATGGGATTGCTGAGTCCTCGTGGCTCACAGATTACTACAATAACAGTTGCAGGTACAGGTTATGCGATGATCATGACGCGAGAGCGATGTTTGCTTGTTTTGGGAGTTCTTCTTCTACTTCCTCTTCGTTCAGGGGATAGGTTCCAGGTCGTTAGCATGGGCTAGCAGGGTGGATGTCGTTTGAGCTTCTGTTTGTGTTTCATCTGTAGTTGGATGTTGGTCTTATGTGAGATGATGTTGTATTCGTGTGGCATTGTGAGCCTTTTGTATGTATCCCCATCTATTTATGTAATGTTGATGTAATAATATCCACCTTGCAAAAGTGTTTCAATATGCGGGTCTATCCTTGGTGGTACCTTCGAGTTCCTCTTGGATAGGGTCGCATATTGGGCATGACAGTGCGCCAGGAACCGATGCCCCCAAAGTCTGCTGGGCCATGGGAGCGGCCTCCTCCTGAGGCTTTGCCACCAAGCCTTGAGGGCCCCGTTCCATTGCGGGTGAGCGTGAGGCGGCCCCCTCTGTCCGCGCCAGGGTCGCCATGGACGCGGCAGGTTGTGTGGCCTCGGAGGCCCTGGCCTCCTACTTCGTCTTCTTCACCACGTGCTTTAGCCTGGCCATCATGAGGAGAACATCATGGGCACGGTGTCGGGAAAGGAAAGTAAAAACAAGGTGAGATGCTTACTCGTCGTCGGCGACGTACACCCTCTTTCTGGCTAGGATCGCGGCGCCCCCGGGCTTCTTGAGCATGGGCTTCGATGCGCCAAAGGGTTTAGCCGTGCGCATGGCGACAGGTTCCGGAGCGGCGGCGACGGTCGATAGGGTGGGGGCGTCGCCCAGAGGAAACGATGCCGTGTCGCCCTTCTTCTGGGTCGCTCGGCTCAGCCTCCGCAGGGGGATCTCCCATCTTCTTCCTCGACGTCGACTACGTCTGTTCAGACGACTTCCCCGCACTAGGTCACCTCCACTACATTGCCATCGTCTTCCCCTGCTTCAACTTCTTCCCGGAGCGCGTCGTCTTCGTCTACTACCTCCTCCGCGTCTTCGTTAGCGCATCCTACCACCGTCTCTAGTCACCGTCGAGCCCGATCGACTCTAGCAGCACCCCCATGGTGAAGATCTTCTCCTCCCCATCATCTTTCCCATTGTTTTCCGTCGTCGTTGCCGCCATTCCGCGCGCACCCGAGGACATGCTCGCCATCATCTCCGCATCCGCAAGCAGAGCATACGCTCTGACCATACGGTCGTCGGGCCATCTTCCGTACATGCACGCTGCACGCCCACTGCTTGCTCCGCTTCTCACCCCGTGCACGCCAAGCTGTTGCCATCGCTCGACGAGCCGTGCCGCGCCCGAGTCGAGCGCGAGCCGCTGCACGCGCACACCCTGTAGCTACGTCGTCACCTTTTTCTGCATGCCCTTCGTTATCTTCTAGCCGCAACCAACGCGGTCTTGCTTGCCTTCGTCGCCAGCAAGTATCGCCGGACAACCATGGTCAAAAGCTCATGGTTCTTACTAGGGATCATCTACATGTAGCGCCCCTGCCTAGCACAAAACACCTGGCCATCCTAGTGGTCAGCCATGCTCGCACACATCCTCGAGGTCAAGGGATCAAACCTCCACAGCTCGGAAAATTTTTGTGTGTGCAGAGTATCCCCTGGTCTTTCTGCTTCATTTGAGGCACCAACACTGAGCCAACCCAACTGGTCCGATCAAATCCCATGGAGCCTCAGTTTTTTTCTGTCCCATGTGTTTTACCATTTTATCCAGTGCATTGCATATCTATAAAATGATATTGTTTAAATTGCTAATATTTAAATGACCGTGCATCCAATTAAAATGTTTTCTACAAGTGAAATGCTTACAATTTCATCTAGTTTCATAATATGCTGTCATCTATGTTAAAAATGTTTAAAATTGCTACATGCATTAATTTGCATAAATGACGTGCTAAAATGGTTTATTTCATAACTAAATAACCGTAGCTCTGAATTAAATAAACTTTATATGTAAATGCGGTGGGAAAATGTATAGATTAAGCCTCGGTTCTTTTCCCCCCATGTCATTGTTTTCCAATCATGCACACATCCACTTCGGGCCAATTCTGCTGCTGGGCTTGCACAGTGCATTGCATTTGGCCCGTATTTGTTTTTTTCTGTCCCCTGCGTTTTACCATTTCATCCAGTGCATTGCATATCTATAAAATGCTATTGTTTAAATTGCTAATATTTAAATGACCATGCATCGGATTAAAATGTTTTCTACAAGTGAAATGCTTAGAATTTCATCTAGTTTCATAATATGCAACTGTCATCTATGTTAAAAATGTTTAAAATTGCTACATGCATTAATTTGCATAAATGACGTGCTAAAATGGTTTATTTCACAACTAAATAACCGTAGCTCCGAATTAAATAAACTTTATATGTAAATGAGGTGGGAAAATGTACAGATTAAGCCTTAGTTCTTTTTCCCCTGTGTCATTTTTTCCAATCATGCACACATCCACTATGGGCCAATTCTGCTACTGGGCTTGCACAGTGCATTGCATTCGGCCCGTATATGTTTTTTCTGTCCCCTGCGTTTTACCATTTTATCCGGTGCATTGCATATCTATAAAATGATATTGTTTAAAATGCTAATATATAAATAACCGTGCATCGGATAAAATGTTTTCTACACGTGAAATGCTTAGAATTTCATCTAGTTTCATGATATGCAAGTTTCATCATGTTAAATATGTTTAAAATTGCTACATGCATTAATTTGCATAAATGATGTGCTAAAATGGTTTATTTCATAACTAAATAACCATAGCTCCGAATTGAATAAATTTTATATGTAAATTGGGAGGAAAAATGTATAGATTGACTTGGTGCACCTTAACTTGCTGTTTAACAACTTTAACATATTGTTTTATTCAGAACAGCAGAAAATTCGAAATATGCACATGGGGATTTTCCGGGATTGTTGTTTGTGTTTCCGGCCTCATTTAAACTTGCCTAAATAGGTAGTTTGCATATGCTTCATCTCTTGGCATGAGTAACAACAATTAACCTTGTCATGCATCATACTTGGTTGTGCATCATGCCATGTTGTTATGTTGTTTGTTTACCGTGTTGTTTTCTTCTTTCCGGTTGTGCTTCTTCTCAATAGTTCTCGGTTTTGTTGCGATTGTGAGGATTCGTTCGACTACGATGGTCTGTCTACTTCGTCGACTCGATCTTCTTCCGAGCGGGATTTCAGGCAAGATGACTATTACCCTGGATATCAATACTATCTTTGCTTGCTAGTTGTCTCGATGCTATCGCTATGTCGCGCTTCCTACCACTTGTTTATCAAGCCTCTCAAATTGCCATAACAACCTCTAACCTTTTCCACCATCCTAGCAAACCATTGTTTGGCTATGTTACGGCTTTGCTCAACCCCTCTTACAGCATTGCTAGTTGCAGGTGCAGTGCAGGTTGGTCCATGTTGGGACATGGATATTATGGGATATCACAATATCTCTTATTTAATTAATGCATCTATATACTTGGTAAAGGGTGGAAGGCTTGGCCTTTTGCTCGGTGTTTTGTTCCACTCTTGCCGCCTTAAATACCGGTGTTATGTTCCTTGAATTTTGCGTTGACGCGGTCGGAGTTTATGGGCCCACTTGACAGTTCACTTTGAATAAAACTCTTTTAGCAAGGCCCAACTTTGGTTTTATCATTTGCCTACTAACAACTAAAACATGCATAGGGACCAGCTAGCACCCAAGGAATCTTAATCGACAATCCAGGCTAGTGCTCCTCATGAGTGTTGGCCCAAACTAGAACACTGTGCGGGGCCGCCCCGGGGAACCCTGTGTTGTTTTGGCACCTGTGTGCGTCGCTTCTCCGATTGTGGCCTGAGAAAGAGATACGTGCAGATCCTATCGGGGTGTCGGCATGTCGGGAGGTCTTGCTGGTTTTGTTTTACCATTAACGAAATGTCTTGTGCACCGAGATTCTGAGTTTGATCGAGTTGTCCTGAGATGGAGGATTGTCTCCGCGGATTGTGAGCTTATCATGGGCTAAGTTGGAACACCCTTGCAGGGTTTAAACTTTTGAGAGTCGTGCCCGCGGTTATGTGGCAGATGGGAATTTTTAATATTCAGTTGTAGAGAACTTGACACCAGATCCGAATTAAAATACACCAACCGCATGTGTAACCGTGACTGTCTCTTTTCGAGCGAGTTCAAGAAGAGAACATGGTGGGGTTATGTCTGATTTGTAAGTAGCTCAGGATCACTTATTGATCATTACTAGTTGATACGTCTCCAACGTATCTAGAATTTTTGATTGTTCCATGCTGTTATACTATCATTCTTAGATGTTTTAAAATCATTTTATAGTCATTTTATATCATTTTTTGGTACTAACCTATTGACATAGTGCCAGTACCAGTTGCTGTTTTTTTGCTTGTTTTTTACATCGCAGGAAATCGATACCAAACGGAGTCCAAACACAGCTAAAATTTTGTGGATTTTTTTGGACCAGAAGACATCCGGTGGGCCAAGAAAGTATTTGAGGGGAGCACAAACCACCAGGGCGCACCTGGAGGCCGAGGCACGTCCAGGTGGGTTGTGCCCACCTTGGTGGCCTCCCGCACTACCTCTTTGCTCTATAAATACCCCAGTATTCCAGAAACCCTAAGCGAGTCGACAAAAATCAATTCCAGCCGCCGCAAGTTCCAGAACCACCAGATCCAATCTAGACACCATCTTGGAGGGGTTGATCATGTCCATTGGTGCCTCTCCTATGATGCGTGAGTAGTTATTTGTAGATCTATGGGTTTGTAGTTAGTAGATAGATGGCTTCCTCTCTCTCTCTCTCTCTCTCTCTCTCTCTCTGTTGATTATCAATACAATGGTCTCTTGGAGATCCATATGATGGAAGTCTTTTCGCGGTGTGTTTGTTGGCATCCGATGAACTTTGAGTTTATGATTAGATCTATGTTTTTTCCATGAAATTTATTTGAGTCTTCTTTGATCTCTTATGTGCATGATTGATTATAGCCTTGTATTTCTTCTTCGATATTTGGGTTTTGTTTGGCCAACTTGATCTATTTATCTTGCAACGGGAAGGTGCTTTGTGATGGGTTCGATCTTACGGTGCTTGATCCCAGTGACAAAAGGGGAAACGACACGTATGTATCGTTGCTATTAAGGATAACAAGATGGGGTCTATTTCCACATAAATATATCTTGTCTACATCATGTCATCGTTCTTATTGCATTACTCTGTTTTCCATGAACTTAATACACTAGATGCATGCTGGTTAGCAGTCGATGTGTGGAGTAATAGTATTAGATGCAGGCAGGAGTCGGTCCATTAATCTTGGACGTGATGCCTATATAATGATCATTGCCTGGATATCGTCATGATTATTTGAAGTTCCATCAATTGCCCAACAGTAATTGTTTTCCCACCATTTGCTATTTTTCTCGAGAGAAGACACTAGTGAAACCTACGGCCGCAGGGTCTCTTCTCATCATATTTTCCTTTGGGATCTATTTTCCTTTGCTTTTATTTTTCAGATCTACTAAACCAAAAATACAAAAATAGCTTGCTGCACTTTATTTATTTTGCGATCTATTTATCCTATCTATCACAACTTTATCACGTCTTTCGCCAACTTGAGGCATCGTTACCCGAAAGGGATTGACAACCCCTTTAACACGTCGGGTTGCGAGTATTTGTTATTTGTGTGCAGGGGCTGTTTACATTGTGTTTCTTGGTTCTCCTACTGGTTCGGTAACCTTGGTATCATCACTGAGAGAAATACCTACCATCGTTGTGCTGCATCATCCCTTCCTCTTTGGGGAAATACCGACGTAGTTCAAGCAGGCATCAAAAGGAATTTCAAGCGCCGTTGTCGAGGAGGATCATCAACATCAACCAGGTTGCTAATCAGAAATCTCACCTCCTCGGAATTTACATTATTTGTTATTTGTCTCTCATTTTCCACTCCCCCACTTCAAAAAATATGCCCTTTTTATTCGCTTTTTGTTTGTCTTTTCATTTGCCCTTTATGTCTTACTTTGCTTGTTTGCTTGCTTGGTTGCCATAATTGTGTGTTTATTAAAAATCAAGAACCAAAAAGTTTATCTATCCTCATCCACTTGCTAATCTTTTTAAGAGATCCAATTATAATGAACCAATTGCTAATGAGTTGTGTGCACTAGATTATCTTTATGAGGTTTTGCTTGAAATTCGTGAATCTGAAAATTGTGATGAAGTGCTGAGAGAAGAAAATTATAAATTGATTCACGATAGCTCCTTGAATGAAAAGAATGATTGCAATAATGTTATCATAAATTCTATTAATATCAATTGTGTTAATGATATGCAAAACCCTAAGCTTGGGCATGCTAATTTTACTATGTCTACTACTTGTTGCAATGATCATGATTGGGGTGATTCTTCTTATGAAATTGAAAATTTATTTAAGCCTCATGATGAATATGAGATTGAAAACAATGTTTGCAATAATATTGAAAGTGGGTTTGGAGAGGTCATGACTTTACTTAATGTTAATCCCACTATTTTGGAAGAGTGTCAACTTTTCATGCATGTGGATCGTGTTGAAAATATGTTATGTGATAGCTATTTTGCTGAATTTGCTTATGATACTACATGTAATTATTATGAGAGAGTAAAATATGGTTGTAGAAATTTTCATGTTACTAAATTACCTCTCTTCATGTTGAGATTCCTATTTTCTCTTTCTTCTTCCTTGCATATGCTAGATGTTTCTTGTGTTGATAATTTGGTTGCCTACAAAATGCCCATGCATGGAAAGTATGTTAGACTTAAATGTGTTTGTCACATGTTTTATGATGCTCTCTTTGTGATTCAATTCTTGTCTTTCATGTGAGCATCATTAAAATATCATGCCTATCTTAATGACTATAAAGGAAGAGTTTCTTGGGAGGCAACCCAACGAATAAATAATTTTTTGCTTTTTTATTTTTTGTCCTTGTGTAATTGCACAATTATGCCTCTGGTTAGATGTGTTTTTGTGGTTTAAATTAGTGTTTGTGCCAATCAAGGCCTTTGGGATGATTTGGGTGAAAGTTGAATTGATCTTGCTGAAAAATAGAAACTTTTGCGCTCACAACATTATTTTTCATTTTTTCAGAAGAGTGCTTTTGAATTGATTATTTTTGCAGAAGATTAATAAACAAATTATTCACGTCGCCCTAAATTTTCAGAATTTTGGGAGTTACAAAAGTATTCGAAGTAGTCAGATTGCTACAAACTGTTTTGTTTTTGACAGATTCTATTTTCTTTGTGTTGTGTGCTTGTTTTGATGATTCTATGGTTTTATTTGAAGAGTCTTTGCCATAGAAAAGTTGGAATACAGTAGATATAATGAAAAAATAAAATATGAATGGGTTTGCAACAATACTTATAGTAGTGGTTTGCTTTCTTATACTAACGGATCTCACAAAGGTTTTGTTGAGTTTTATGTGATTGAAGTTTTCAAGTTTTGGGTGATCTTACGATGGATGAAGGAATAAGGATTAGCAAAATGCGAATCTTGGGGATGCCCGAGGCACCCCAAGATAATATTCAAGGAAGTAGCAAGAAACTAAGATTGGGGATGCCCCAGAGTGGCATCCCCTCTTTCTTCTAACAACCATCAGTATTTTACTTGGAACTATATTTTTATTCGTCACATATTATGAGTTTTGCTTGGAGCATCTTGTATGATGTGAGTCTTTGCTTGTTTTACTTTGTGTTATAAGTCTTGAATCCTTGCTGGACACACCTTTTTGAGAGAGCCAAAAATTATGCTATGCTTGCTCCTATGCTTCACTTAAATTTTTAGAGCCATGGAATTGCTCTAGTACTTCACTTATATCTTTTTTAGCACAGTATGCTTTGTTATTTTTGAAGAAATGACCTCATGCTTCACTTAGATTTATTTGGGAGTTAGTAATTTTTTTAGAAATTCTCTCTTGCTTCATTTATATTATTTTGAGAGAAATAAAAGTTATGCTCATGTTCTTCACTTATCAAAAGCAACATATGGAAATAGTCCCAGAGTGATAGATATCCAAGGAGGATATAATAAAAACTTTCATGAAGATCATTGGACAAAATAAACTTGATTCTTAGTAATGGTTTTGATATATGATGATATGATATGTGAGTCACGTTGATGAGTAATTGTGCTTTAGTAAGAATATTGATGTTAAGGTTTGTGATTCCCTATGCAAGCACGAAAGTCAATAGTTATGCTATGAAATTTATATCCTACTTGTCGTGCATTATTCGGTGTTACTTATGCTTAATGCTTGGGTATGAGATTTTTTGTTTCTTAGTTGGTCACTTCACAATCTTTTTGCTAGCCTTCATTTTGCACTAAGTATCATCACTACTTGTGCAACCAAAACCCTTTAAACCAGTTTTGCCATATGAGTCCACTATATCTACCTATATGCGGTATTTCCATGCCATTCTAAGCAAATTTGCATGTGGCATCTCTAATTTTCAAAATAAATTTCTCTTTTGTGTGCTCGTACCACTCGTGAGGCGGTGAAGGGTGGCCAATATTTTCCATGCTAGATGTGTTATTCTCACGATAAGTGTTTATTCACTTGTCATTGCACGAGAGTACGACAAAGGTATTAGGGATGCCCAGTCCCAAAATGAAAAAATAAATTTACTTTATGTTGTCAAATAATAAATTCCTTGGAAAGTGTTGGGATGGAGGGCACCCATGGATACAGTTAGCCTTGAAAAGTGAAAGTAATGGTGGAAAAAGGAATAAACTTTATTTTCTGTTTGGGAACCGCTTATGATGTATCTAGAATGGAAAGTGTTGGGAGCTCTAAGTCATTTTTGTTGGTGGGAAAAGTATGCCTCCCAAAATGTTTATATCTCTCAATTTTCGCTTTGAGCTCTGGCACCTCTACAAATCCCACCTTCCCTCTACGAACGGCCTTTCTTTACTTTATGCCATTTTTATTTTGAATTTGAGTCTCCATCTTCTCTTATAAAGCACCAACTAAGGGGCACTATGATCGTATTTGAGCATTGGGTGTAGCTAATATTCGAGTGTGTTTCATGAATGGATCAATGATTGAGCATAATGGGCTAGGGATAACTTGCTTTAGTGTTGATATTTTGAATGACATGGTTGCTTGTTAATATGCTTGAGTTTTTAAAATCTTCATGTCAAAACAAGACTATTGCTTTGAACCATATAGAAGTCCAAATGTCCATGCTACAAAGAAAAGAAAATGTGATGAACATGTTAGGCAGCATTCCACATCAAAAATTCTAATTTTGTCATTTACCTACTCGAGGACGAGCAGGAATTAAGCTTGGGGATGCTGATACGTCTCCAACGTATTATAATTTTTTATTGTTCCATGCTGTTATATTATCATTCTTGGATGTTTTACATTATTTTATAGTCTTTTTTATCATTTTTTTGGTACTAACATATTAACATAGTGCCAGTGCCAGTTTTGTTTTCTGCTTGTTTTTTACATCGCAGGAAATCAATACCAAACGGAGTCCAAACGCAGCGAAACTTTTTGTGGATTTCTTTGGACCAAAAGACATCCAGTGGGCCAAGAAAGTACCTGAGGGGAGCTCAGAGGGGAGCACAACCCACCAGGGCGCGCCCAGGTGGGTTGTGCCCACCTCGGTGGCCTCCCGCACCGCCTCTTTGCTCTATAAATACCCCAATATTCCAGAAACCCTAGGGGAGTCGACGAAAGCTATTCCAGCCGCCACAAGTTCCAGAACCACTAGATCTAATCTAGACACCACCTCGGAGGGGTTCATCATGTCCATTGGTGCCTCTCCGATGATGCGTGAGTAGTTCTTTGTAAACCTACATGTCCGTAGTTATTAGCTAGATGGCTTCCTCTCTCTCTCTTGATTACCAACACAATGGTCTCTTGGAGATCCATATGATGCAAGTCTTTTTGCAGTGTGTTTGTGGGATTCGATGAACTTTGAATTTGTCATCGGATAGATGTTTTTATCCATGAAAGTTACTTGAGTCTTCTTTGATCTCTTATATGCATGATTGATTATAGACTCATATTTCTTCTCCGATATTTGAGTTTTTTGGGCCAACTTGATCTATTTATCTTGCAATGGAAAGAGGTGCTTTGTGATGGGTTCAATCTTATGGTGCTTGATCCCAGTGACAGAAGGGGAAGCGACACGTATGTATTGTTGCTATTAAGGATAACAAGATGGGGTCTATTTCTACATAAATAGATCTTGTCTACATCATGTCATTGTTCTTATTGCATTACTCTGTTTTTGCATGAACTTAATACACTAGATGCATGTTGGATACCGGTCGATGTGTGGAGTAATAGTAGTAGATGCAGACAGGAGTCTCTCTACTAATCTTGGATGTGATGCCTATATAATGATCATTGCCTGGATATCATCATGATTATTTGAAGTTCTATCAATTGCCCAACAGTAATTATTTTCACACCGTTTGCTATTTTTCTTGAGAGAAGCCACTAGTGAAACCTACGTCCCCTGGGTCTCTTCTCATCATATTGGCCTGTGTGATCTATTTTCCGTTGCTTTTAGTTTTAGATCTACTAAACCAAAAATACAAAAATACCTTGCTGCACTTTATTTATTTTTGCGATCTATTTATCCTATCTATCACAACTTTATCACGTCTTCTCGCCAACTTGAGGCATCATTACCCGAAAGGGATTGACAACCCCTTTAACACATCGGGTTACGAGTATTTGTTATCTGTGTGTAGGGGCTGTTTACGTTGTGTTGCTTGGTTCTCCTACTAGTTCGATAACCTTGGTCTCATCACTAAGGGAAATACCTACCGTCGTTGTGCTGCGTCATCCCTTCCTCTTTGGGGAAATACTGACGTAGTTCAAGCAGGCATCACTAGTTGCGACCGTTATGCCTAGTCTCTTATCTCATTCTTGTACTCGTAAGTTAGCCACCATAAAAATTCTTAGTGCTTGCTGCAACCTCACCACTTATCCATTCCATACCCATTAAGATTTGTTAGTCTTGATACCCATGGTAATGGGATTGCTGAGTCCTCGTGGATCACAGATTACTATAACAACAGTTGCAGGTACAGGTAATGCATGATCTCACATGAGAGCGATGCCTGCTTGTTTTCGAATTCTTCTGCTTCTTCTTCGATCAGGGGATAGGTTCCTGGTCGGCAGCCTGGGCTAGCAGGGTGAATGTCGTTTGTCTTTTTTGTTTGATTTCATCCGTAGTAGGATGCCACTCTTCAGTTTGATGGTTGCTATGTATTGATGTATTCATGTGGCATTTTGTATGCCTTTGTATGTGTCCCCAACTATTATGTAATGGTACGATGTAATGATATCCACCTTGCAAAACATCTTCAATATGCGGCTCTATCCTTGGTGGGACCTTCGAGTTTCTCTCAGATAGGATCGCATATTGGGAGTGACAAAACTGCTACGGTCTGAACCGATCTCCTTTGGAATGCCGTGGAGAATCACAATTCTGGAGATATACAAGTTTGCTAATTTACTAGTAGTGATTGTCTCCTTGATTGGCAGAAAGTGAGCAACTTTTGACAATTGGTTGATGACGACTAAGGTAGCATCATTGCCCCTTTGTAACTTGGAAAGGCCAGTGACAGAATCCATTTGGATCTTACCCACTTACATTCAAGAATCGAAAGCGGTAGTAGAAGTCTAGCTGATTTCTGATGTTCTCATTTGACGCGACAGTAAATGTCACATTCTTCGATGTATGTCTAAGTACATCTTGGTACAACTGGTACTTCAGACGAATGTCTAAGTACATCTTGGTACCACTGGTGCAGTGAGGTGCTATACAAACGGTTTTTAACCCCTTTCCACGACGACATTTGGAACCGTCGCCAAGTGTGGGAGATAGGGGGTCCTTCCCACACGACCCACGAACCAATGGGGACAGGGAGCCTTGATGCATACAGTTGCCCCTATATAACCGTTTTTGATGTCTCGAATATCCCAAACGCTTCATCCTTGCTACTCGTTTGTGCTTGCATTGCCATCACAGTCGGAGTTTTGTGGTTTTTACCTAAAACCAGGCAGATTCCACGCACGGGAGTTTTCTAGGCACGTACCCAAACTGGATCTATGTTTACGATGCCTGGCACATCACAAACAGTTCATGATTATAAACCGTGTACGATAGGTAGACAATCACAGACATTTAGTTGTAACACCCTTGATTTTGCCCTTTTTCTTTTTCCTTTGATTTTCTTGGATTTCTTGATTTGATTTGCATTTCTGTGGCTATGTGGTTCCAAAACTTGGGAAGATCATGTCTTCCTAGGTTTTATAGTGGCTTGTTATCCTCATTATCATCCCAAGATCATATCATTTTCATCCTTCACCTAATCCAATATTTTTTTCTAGGAAATATTCCTTTTCTATTAAAGGAATAACCCTTTAAACCCTAGGTTGTGAAGCAACCTATATTTCTATCACTCCGAAAATTTCCAAATACTTCTCATAAATTGTTTGGGTCACATCTTGCTCAAATGTGGCAGAATGTTTCATTGCCATGTTCAAAAATCATCCTCAAATAATTCTTTTCCTATTCTGCCCAAAACGGCACTTTGCAAAGCAAGTGCTATTTATCTTTGCTTGATTGACTCCAAACTTTTTGGACATTTTTTCCTATCCATATAATTGCCCCATGCCAAAATTCAACTCAATTTTCTTAGTAAATAATCCTAAGCATTTTTTCAAAGTTCCTGTCTGAGGGAAGACAATTTGAAGAATGTACTAGCTAGGCATATCCAAATGAGTTGAAATTTAGCAAGGTCCTTACTATGATAAAATCATAACTCTCCACCAAATTTGAGCTCATGTAACTTATCTATGTGAGCCTAGCTCCAAATCTTGGTTCTAGTTAGATTTTCAGTTTATGAAGTAACAATATTTTATCTTGCTTCATTTAAGCTAAAAATTTACCAGGACATTCTCCTGTCCGTATAAACTCCGTCCACCAAGTTTTGGCTCAATCTATTACTCCATTTTCCCTGTGCAATTTTTCCAAAATTCTGTTCGGGAAGATGCTCTATGAAGCAAGTACCACTTTGGCTTGTCCAAATGGCATGAAACTTTTTGAGCAGCTTCATATCTTCAAATCATTAGTCCATGCCCAATTTCAGATCAACTTGCCTCTTCATGTGAGTGCAACTTCATCATCTCTAATTCTGGCCATTAGGGTGGTTTCTATAGCAAGTATCCTTTTTATCCATCCTAATGAGGTGCAAATTCTCAGAGAGGATCATCTTAGTGATTGATCACGCCATGCCAAAGCTCAGCCTCTGTCTCCTCCTGTGTTTGTCTCCTCACAGCACAAACACCTTACACCAAAATGTTTTGGCTCCTCCTCCAAATCTATTCTTTGCCCCTAGACCAATTTCTTTCTTCATGTTGACTGAGGGTAGCATGGTATATCTACCAGACATGATGTGGTCGATCACCTGGCACTACGTATGCCAGTTCACGCGGTGACCACGTGCCGTGACCAGCCAAACTCGCGCTCTGGACGATCGAGTTCCCTATTTCGACCTCTTTTCCTTTGCCTCTCACGTCTAAATCATGTCCTGGAGCTAGCTCTTGATCGACTACATCGGCCTGAGTCACTTTCCCGCCCTGATCACTGCGGGCGCGTCGCCGTCGAGCTACTCGTGACGCGTCTGTCCTATGCTCCATTTTTGGCATGTCGGCCGGAGCTTCTTGAGCGTCCCCGAGCCCTCCCCCGCGGCTATTTAAGCTGCCCGAGTCCCACCGCAGCTCACTCATCCCTCCCCCACCTCATTTGATCACCGGAGCAGCCCAATCTCATCGTTCCTCACCACGACCGTCGCTGGAGTCCTCTCGTTCTCGCTAAACCAAGCCTCCCCTTGCCGTTCCGAGCTGTCCACCGAGTCCCCCTCGTCTCCGCGAGTCACCCCAACCCCTCGTTCATTGCCGGAGAGCACCGTGGCCGCGTTTCCAAAGTCCGACCGACGCCCCTGCCGTTCGGCCACCATCCCGTCCGGACGTCCCGAACTCTCCCGCTCCCTCCCGACCACCTCACTACCTTCTTCACTCCTTGGAGATCCTCCTCGCGCCCTCCACCTCGCCTCCCCATTGCCTGAGTGCTCCTCCTCCAAGAAAACGGCTGCCGGAGCCGGCCTCTGTCCACCTCCGCTCCCGTGACCTCCACTGATCCCCGGCGCCGACCTGCCCTCTAAACGGGCGCGCCACGCCACCCCGCACCCGTGGGTGCCTGCGCCCTGGCCGGAGCTGGCCTGGGCCAGCCACCCTAGCGTCGCCCCTCCCCTGCTCGCCTCCTATGTTCTGTCGAGGAACAGAACAAGAGGAGGAGGAGCAAGACGACGACACGCGTGCCCCCTCCCTCCTGCCAGTGGACCCCGCCCCGTCCCCCACACGTAAGTGACCCCAGCCCCGGGCCCGCGTGTTTTATGTGGAAGCGTAATTCAAGAATACGTTTCATTCTTCTGAAAGCGTATTCTTTGTCTCCTTCTACTAAAACTGCGCTTTCCCTTTCAGAAAGCGTATTTCCCTCTTCTTTAGCCTAAAGTGCACTTTCTAACTTAGAAAGCGTATTTTCTGAAATCCATTTCTGCCTTATCCACTAAGGGACTTGTTTGTGAAGAAAAAATTTACAGATTGGTCCCTCTTCTTCCACACCTCACAACTTTTTAACCGTAACTCCGATCAAAGTGAAACCAATGCTCACTTCTTCACCTCGTCAATACCTTTCTGTTGGTAACATTTTCACTAGGTGGTCCCAGAGTGAAAATGAACATTTTGCCCTTGCCTCTAACCAGCCCCCATCGAGAGAGAACCGTCCGACGTTTCGTTCCGCGGCTTCACCGCACTTCTTCCCGGAGTCTCTGTCACCCCGAGGCAAGCCACAACCAACATTTGCATGATAGTCATGAAGTAGCATTTGTTTCCAACTTGAGTATTTAATAAATGTTTGCTTGTTTTGCTACTGTCACCGTTATTTCGGTTATGCTTATGGACCAGTGTTCACCGTCATGCTATGCTTTCTTGCATTTTGTTTTCATGAGCCATTTGCTAGTATTACTTTCGTATGATATGCTTGGTTCTAGTACATGTTAGGTTCGTCATGTTCTTCGGTGCATGACTATTGTCGGTTACCGAGTACCGTTGATATGCATTGTTCCTTTGCTGTTAGTTGGTTAAGTGCTTGCTCGACATCGTTCTTGATATGTTCTTGCATGGTATTTATTCATGATGCTAGTGGTCAGGTTATGCTATGAGTAGTGTTATACTTGTGATATTCATGCTCGTCATTGTGCCATGCTTAGTGGGATATGATTCATAGTTGTTAATCTAGTTGATAGTTATCCTTTGGCCCTCTCCTCTGTAGCCACGAGAAATCAATCTTGGCCCTCTCTGGCACCCCGCTGGAGGGGGCCATCATCACCGGAGGCCATGGAGGAGGATCCCGGAGGGGCCATTATCGCCATGAAGGCCAAGGACCAAAGGTGGAACCTCTCCCCATCCAGGGGGCAGGCCATGGAGGAGGGAGCACAAGGGGGAGAACCTCTCCTCCTCTCTCTCGGTGGTGCCTAAGTGCCATCGGGACGGGAATCATCGCCGCGGTGATCGTCTTCATCAACGTCACCATCATCATCACCATCCTCGTCTCTTTTACGCGGTCCACTCTCCCGCACCCTGCTGTAATCCCTACTTGAACATAGTGCTTTATGCCACATATTATGATCCAATGATGTGTTGCCATCTTATGATGTTTTGAGTAGATATCCTTTGTCTTTGGGTTGATTGATGATCTAGATTGGTATGAGGTGTATGATTTATTTTGGTGCTGTCCTATTATGCCCTCCCTGTCTCGCAAGCGTGAGGGATTCTCGCTGTAGGGTGTTGCAATATGTCCATTGTTTACTTATTGTCTGTGTTGCTTGAGTGACAGAAGCATAAACACGGATAAGTGGGTCACGGCGTATGGGAATAAAGGGGACTTGATATGTTAATGCTATGGTTGGGTTTTACCTTAATGATCTTTAGTAGTTGCGGATGCTTGCTAGAGTTCCAATCATAAGTGCATATGATCCAAGAAGAGAAAGTATGATAGCTTATGCATCTCCCTCATATGAAATTGCAATAGTGATTACCGGTCTTGTTAACAATTGCCTAGGACAATTCCGCACACCGCCCCATCATTATTCCACACTCGCTATTTATAATATTTAGCAATATATTCTAAATTTATGATAACATCACCTACTTTTATATTTTAGCTCTTCGATATCATACAAATTTATCCTCTTCATACCCACAACGTAGTTTTATTTCTCGTTTCTAGTTGGAAGCAAACATTCGATGTACGTAGAGTCGTATCAGTGGCAGATAGGACTTGAGAGAATATTGATCTTGCCTTTAGATCCTTGTGGGTTCGACACTCCATTCTTATCACTTCCATCTTTGGAAATTGCTATGATGATTCCCTGCACTTGGGGATTATCAAGCTCTTTTCTGGCGCCGTTGCCGAGGAGCATTAGCGTGTGGTTGATATTCTCGTGTTTGCTTGTTTGATTTATTCACTAAGTAGTTTATGTTTTCCCTTTTTGATTTGCTTAGTTGTGGGAAAAACATACGAAAAAATCAAAAAAATGAAAATACAGAAAGATGCACTTGCCTCATATGCCTAAAAAGTTTTTCAAGAAGAGAAGTGATTGGAAAGTTATGCATTGGAGAAGTGAGGGTCGACCTTGAGCACTTGTCTTCATGCTCATGGAAACAATGTAGAATTTTTCATGGAAGTTTCTTTGTAAATAATTATCCCCTTGTATATATCCTTTCTATTATAAAAATAATGTGCCAAGCTTTGGTTTTAGGATGATTAGATTGCTTGTTTACTATGTGCAGTACAAAAACAGAAACTTTGGCTGTAGCGTGTGAATTTAAATTTTTTACTGGAAAGTCAAACGGGCCTGAAACTTTTTTCACAGTACTTCTGTACAAATTGTTTAAATTTTCATATTTTATTTAGAATTTTTGGAGTTACATAAGTTTACTAAATTTCCAGATTACTACAGACTGTCCTGTTTTTGACAGATTCTGTTTTCTATGTGTTGTTCGCTTATTTTGATAAATCCATGTGTAGTATTGGGGGGTATGAACCATGGTGAAGTTGGAATACAGTAGATAAAGTGCTAATATTAAATTGAAATGAGTTTGCAACAGTAACTAAAGGTAGTTATTTGCTTTATTATACTAACGAATATCACAAACTTTTTGTTAAGTTTTGTGTGGATGTAGTGTTCGAAGAACGACGAGTTACCGATGTGAGAAGAATAAAGAGAGGCAATAGTTCAAGCTTGGGATGCCCAAGGCACCCCAAGTAAATACTTCAAGGATACTCAAGCATCTAAGCTTGGGGACGCCCTGGTTGGCATCCCATCTTTCTACTTCAACAATTATCGGTATACCTTGGTTTTTGTTTTGTTCACATGATTTGTGTCACTTGTGTTTTTCTTTTTCTTTAGGAACCATGCTAGTATGATATAGCCCTTCAATGCTATTATATAATTCTCTTTGTGCTTCACTTAAATCATTTGAGTATAGTTTTATAGAATGCTTCGTGTGCTTCACTTATATATTTTGAACTTGGATATTGGTTAGTATATATTAATTGTAGAATGCCCCATGAACTTGACTTATATCTTTTGGAGTATGAATAATACTATCATCAAAAGTGGGTTTGGAAGAGTGTCAACTTTAGGAATTAGTGATCCCACTACTTTGGAGGGTGTTGAATCTTAGTGTGATATTTATGAAAGTGGATTTGGAAGAGTGTCAACTTTAGTTAGTAATGATTCCCCTATTTCGGAAGAGGTTCCAATTGATTATGAGAATGAAGTTATTATCTATGATGATTATTGTGATGACATGTATGCTATAAATAATAATGGTAACCATGAAACTTGTCATCATGATTTTAATTTTCAATTGGATTATGCCTCACATGACAGTTATTTTGTTTAGTTTGCTCCCACTATTCCAAATGAGAAGAACTTTGCTTATGTGGAGAGTAGTAAAATTTCTATGCTTGTAGATCATGAAAAGAATGATTTATGGGATGGTTATATTGTCGAACTCATTCATGATGCTACTGAAAGTTATTATGAGGGAGGAATACATGCTTGTAGGAGTTGCAATAATATCAAGTTTCCTCTCTATGTGCTTAAAGTTTTGAAGTTCTACTTGTTTTGCCTTCCTATGCTAGCTGATTCTTGTTCCTACAAATTGTGTGCTCACAAAATCCCTAGGCATAGGAAGTGGGTTAGTTTTAAATGTGCTAGTCATATTCTTCATGATGCTCTCTTTATGTTTCAATTCTTATCTTTTATATGAGCATCATTGAAATCATCATGCCTAGCTAAAAGGCATTAAAGAAAAGCGCTTGTTTGGAGACAACCCAATATTTACCCTTACTGTTTTTGTGTGTTCACATGATTAAGCTACTGTAGTAATCATGTTTTATAGCTTTTATTTCAATGAAGTGCCAAGTAAGACCTTTGGGAAGACTTGGGTGAAAGTTAATGTGATCTTGCTGTAAAAAAACAGAAACTTTGCGCTCACGAGATTAGCTGTCATTTTTTTTACAGAAGAGTGCTTTTGAGTTGATTCTTTTTGCATAAGATTAATAGACAAATTCCTCACGTCCGCCAATTTATTTCTTAATTTTTGGAGTACTAAAAGTATGGTTGTTGTTCAGATCATTACAGACTGTTCTGTTTCTGATAGATTCTGTTTTCAATGCATAATTTGCTTGTTTTCTAGTTTCTATGGCTTATATTTCTCAATATAAATTGTAGAAATGACATGGTACAGTAGGCATTGTGTGAGAACAATTATGGATCTTGTCTTTGACAGTACCCAAGTGAATGGTTTACTCTTTATCATACGAACCCGTCTCACGAAGTTCCGTTAAGTTTTGTGTGATTGAAGTTTTCAAGTTTTGGGTGAGATATCGATGAGGAGAATAAGGAGTGGAAATACCCTAATCTTGGGGATGCCCAAGGCACTCCAAGGTAATATTCAAGGAATACTCAAGCGCCTAAGCTTGAGGATGCCCCGGAAGGCATCCCCTCTTTCGTCTTCAAAACTATCGGTATACCTTACTCGAAGCTATATTTTTATTCGTCACATGATATGTGTTTTGCTTGGAGCGTATTTTCAATTTTACTTGCTGTTTGAATAAAATCATTGGATCTGAAATCTTGAATGAAAAAGAATCCTCCTATGGCTAGTTAATTATTTGACTACTCAGTGTTCTCCATTTATATCTTTTTTGGAGTAGTTTGTCATTTACTCACGTGCTTCACGTATATCTTATGAGTAAATGGTTGAATGGATTGAATATCATAAATCTGAATTTATATATGTTTCATATGCTTATAACATGGGGAGTAATGACTTCGCACATAATAAGTATAGGTAGTAAACTTATCGAAAGTTAGCAAACACAGAATTGGTCACTTGAACAATTCATGAAAGAATATTAAAGGAAGAGAGATTTCGCATATAAATATACTATCTTGGACATCTTTTGTAATTGTGATCACTCATTAAAATATGACATGCTAAAAGGTTGATGTTGGACAAGGAAGACAATTTAGTGGGTTATGTTTTCCTATATCCGAAACGTTATATTGTCTTGGATCATCCAACATGTTGAGCTTGCCTTTCCCTCTCATGCTAGCCAAATTCTTTGCACCAAGTAGAGATACTACTTGTGATTGCAAACATCCCTTAAACCAGTTTTGCCATGAGAGTCCACCATACCTACCTATGGATTGAGTAAGATCCTTCAAGTAAGTTGTCATCGTCCATGCAATAAAAATTGCTTCTTAAATATGTATGATCTATTAGTCGAAGAAAATAAGCTTTATACGAACTTCTGATAGGGAAGAAATAAAAGCGACGGACTGCATAATAAAGGTCTTTATCACAAGCGGCAATATAAAGTGATGTTCTTTTGCATTAAGATTTTGTGCATCCAACCACAAAAGCGCATGACAACCTCTCCTTCCCTCTGCGAAGGGCCTATCTTTTACTTTTTATCTTCTACCCTTATACAAGAGTCATGGTGATCATCACCTTTCCTTTTTACACTTTTTCCTTTGGTAAGCACTTTGTGTTGGAGAGATCCGCATATATATATATCCACTTGGATGTAGGTTTTCATAAATTATTATTGTTATTACCCTTGAGGTAAAAGATTGGGAGGCGAAACTGTAAGCCCCTATCTTTCTCTGTCTACGATTAAAAACTTTGAACCCATAAATATCACATGATTGTTAGCAATTATGAAAGATTAAATGATAGTTGAGTATGTGGAGTTTGCTGAACCAAAGCTCTTACATAGACCCTTCCCGAAAATAAGATGAATTGCAATTGTTTGATGACCAAGAGCATGGTTTGTTAGTTTTCAAGAAAGTTTATGATCTATACTTTAACTTGTGATTAGCTTGTTACTTGATCATGAGAAGTTTTATGAGTTGAGCTAGTGTTATGATATATAATGATGCTAGAAAAAGTGATTGGACCTATCATTGATCAAACTTATGCACTTGCCAGCATTCACCCTTCATAAATTATTTCTTTTATCATTTACCTACTCGAGGACGAGCAGGAATTAAGCTTGGGGATGCTGATACGTCCCTAACGTATTTATAATTTATGAAGTATTCATGCCATGTTTACAATAGTTTTATATGATTTTGGTATGATTTGATTAGAACTAACTGGACTAACATTGTTTTCAGCAGAACTACAGTGGTGTTGTTTTTGTGCAGAAATAGAAGTTCTCGGAATGTGCTGAAAATCAATGAAGATTTTTTGTGGAAAATATAAAAAATACTGGAACAAAAATCTACCAGAGGGGAGTCCCGTGGGCCCCATGAGGGTGGGGGGTGCGCCCACCCCCTGGGGCCCGCCCCTGTGCCTCGTGGACTACCCTTGGGGCCCCTGACTTGTTCTCGACGCCAACCTCTCCTACAAATGCCCAAACCTCCAGAAAATAACCTAGATCGGAAATTCCGCCGCCGCAAGCCTCTATAGCCACGAGAAATCAATCTATGCCCTCTCTGGCACCATGACAGAGGGGGCCATCATCACCGGAGGCTATGGAGGAGGATCCTGGAGGGGCCATTATCACCATGAAGGCCAGGGACCAGAGGTGGAACCTCTCCCCATCCAGGGGGGAGGCCATGGAGGAGGAAGCACAAGGGGGAGAACCTCTCCTCCTCTCTCTCGGTGGCGCCTGAGTGCCATCGGAAGGGGAATCATCGCCGCGGTGATTGTCTTCATCAACATCACTATCATCATCACCATCCTCATCTCTTTTACGTGGTCCACTCTCCCACACCCTGCTGTAATCCCTACTTGAACATAATGCTTTATGCCACATATTATGATGCAACGATGTATTGCCATCTTATGATGTTTTGAGTAGATATCCTTTGTCTTTGGGTTGATTGATGATCTAGATTGGTATGAGTTGTATGATTTATTTTGGTGTGGTCCTATTGTGCCCTTCGTGTCGCGCAAGCATGAGGGATTCCCGCTGTAGGGTGTTGCAATATGTCCATGGTTTACTTATTGTCTGTGTTGCTTGAGTGACAGAAGCATAAACACAGATAAGTGGGTCACGGCATATGGGAATAAAGGGGACTTGATATGTTAATGCTATGGTTGGGTTTTACCTTAATGATCTTTAGTAGTTGCTGATGCTTGCTAGAGTTCCAATCATAAGTGCATATGATCCAAGAAGAGAAAGTATGTTAGCTTATGCCTCTCCCTCATATGAAATTGCAATAGTGATTACCAGTCTTGTTAACAATTGCCTAGGATAATTCCGCACACCGACCCATCATTATTCCACACTTGCTATTTATAATATGTAGTAATATATTCTAAATTTATGATAACGGCACCTACTTTTATATTTTGGCTCTTCAATATCATACAAAGTTATCCTCTTCATTCCCACAACGTAGTTTTATTTGTTGTTTCTAGTTGGAAGCAAACTTTCGGTGTACGTAGAGTCGTATCAGTGGCAGATAGGACTTGAGAAAATATTGATCTTGCCTTTAGCTCCTTGTGGTTTCGACACTCCATGATTCCCCGCACTTGGGGATTATCACCTCTCGTCAGTGCCTCCAACGAGGGAAGGTTATGGGCGCGCTAACTTGATCAGGTAGGCGGACATAAACCTTGTGTGTCCGAGTTGTTTGCGCGCTTTTTTCCCCAGTTGGGACCGTTTATGTTTTTCCACGACGGTGGCCGTTGGTGTCTTTGCTAGACACGGGGCCACCTAGGACCTAGCCTAGTGGGGAGTTGGTCGGAGTGGCCGGGAGAGTGTGATGGGCAATAGATCTGTTTTGTTGGGACACCGTTGGTCCGCCTGAATGGGAGTGCAAGGCCATGGGTTCTGTGGTGTGGGTAAAATTTACTAACCTCTCCAGAGTGTGTGTTTAAATCTATCGATAGCTACGCCCGCGGATATGGGCCCAGTTCGTTGTCGGTCACACTATGAGCCAACAGTAATAATAACCTCCTTAATGATAACCCCGGTTCAATAATGAGAAAGAGGTTGGTTGTGATCGACAGAGGATCATCAGGGTATCATGGATACTGAAGTTGGTTGATCTTTATATGATTGCGAGATGATCACGAAGGTATCGTGGATACCGATGTTGGTAAGCCGATGCATGACATGGTTACGAGGTAACCGCCGAATAAGAGTAAGTTGGTGCATGCGGATGTTAACTTGTTGTGCATAGTATCATCATGTTCATATGCTCATGCCATGCTAAAGTTGTATCATGTTTAGTTGTGCATGCCATGTTGTTCTGCTAGTATCATGTTCATGTTTGCTTTAACTTGCTAATGCCATGCTATTGTTCGTCTTGACTGCTTTTGGTTTATTGTGAGCTTGCAAGTACATTCAATGTACTGACCTAGCGTGTCATGCCAGTTTGCAGGTCGTGCCTGGTTTTCTTGCTTGTTGGTGTGGTTCCTGTGTTCACGAGCTAGGATAAACATTCCAGCCAGAGTCCCTGCGGATTGGAGTCCATCATCGCCGTTCGTTGTTCCCCTGCCAATATTTGTTCCGCTGCCAATAGTTGTTCCGCTGCCTCGAGTTGTTATGCGGCTTGCATAGAGCACCTGTGGTTGGCGTAGTGTCACCATGCCGATGTTATTCATTGTAATATCGGAGACATTGCATTCGTATTTGCGTTGTAATAGAGGGCTGGTTTGTTCTTTGCTAAGCAGTGTTGTATTCCTGAAGACTTCACATCGATCTCTGGGTTAGAATACGTGGCGTTCCGGTTTCTTTCAGCCAGGGTGCCACACGCTTGGTATCAGAGCAGGTCTGGCTGTAGAGTGTCCTAGTCCCCCGGAATGTTAGAAAACAGTAGTATAAGGTCTGGTTGTTGCCTTTGCGTGCTGCATTTGTTTGCTGCATATAGTCTTATTCGGTTACCCCTAACCCCTTTTTCGTGCGTAGATGATGGTTAGCTTCCATGAGTTCAATGCCCTTCCCAGAGCTCCCGGTGCTGTTCCTATTGCTTTCAGCCCCACTCCTGCACCTCTCAGCTTTACCACCTCCTTGGCGACATGTGGCGTAGCATTTATCCCCTCGGAGATCCACCCCATTACCAAGTTGTAACATCCCAAATTTTCAATTTGGAATGTTATACATAGATCATCATTGCATATCATATTTTGTTGCATTGCTGGCTCAATCCTAGAAATTCTACACAACTCGAGGACCCACGGAGAGAGTTGGGGATTTCGTTATTTTCATATTTGGGTTTTTCTCAAATTTTGAAAATAGGATCGTTTTGTTTTATTTATTTTATCTTCAATTATTTCTACTACCAAAATTTCAGAGAGGGAATAAAATGACTTTCCCAAAATAAAGAAATAATGAAGATTTAATAAAAAATCAAATAAGATTTATTTTGGAGTTTTTCGCCTTTTATTTAAATTTAGGAAAAATGCACGTTTTTCGAAATTGCATTTAGGCCCCAAATAAATGTTCATCTTGTCCGGCTTGATTTTAGAAGCCGGGGAAAATTTATTTCGGGATTTTTGGAGTCCGTTTAGTATTTCTTTTTATTTTTCTTCTGCGTGGAATTATTTAAAAAAACACGCAACCGACTTACGGGCCGTGCCCGAGCGGGACTCCGCTCGGGGGGCACTATATATAGCGCCGCCCCGGCGCCCCAGGCCCAGCCGCCCCGACCCCGCCAGCCCGCTCCGCCACCAGCCCACGCCGCCGCCGCCGGCCCACACCGCCAAACCCTAACCCTAGCCGCCGCCGCCGGCCCACACTGCCAAACCCTAACCCTAGCCGCCGCCGCCGGCCCACACCGCCAAACCCTAACCCCAGGCGCCGCCGCCGGCCCACACCGCCAAACCCTAACCCTAGCCGCCCGCCACTGCCAGATCCGCCGCCGCCGCCGCCACCGTCGCCGGACCCCGCCGACCCCGCCGCCGCACGCTCACCGAGGTTCGCTGCCGCCTCGTTTTCCGTGTCGGTTTTTATTTTAGAAAACCGAGCGGTTTTCCGTCGGTTTATTTTTGGTTTTTTTAGTATCGGTTTTTTTCGTTAGATCGGTTTTATTTTCGGTTTAGTTCAATTAGCGAGCGTTCGCTCGATCGTTCGTTTTAACGAACGTGTTCGTCAGATTAGTTTAGTTAACGAACGTTCGTTCGTTAACCCGTTCGTCGTTTTTTCTTTTTCTCGGATTTAATCCGCGATTTTTCTGATCGCGATTCCTAATCCGATTTTTGTTTTAGTATAACTTTTCGCTCGTTTATCGGAATCAGGCGATTCAAGCGGCTGGAGTTTCGTCTCGAAACCCTCTTTCCGAATAATATACTTAAACAAGCTTTTGCTTCTGTAAAATTTGACTTAGATCCAGATTAGTAAAACAAAGCTGTTTTCTTTTGCCGTTTGACTTTCGTTGCTTTGTTTGATTTGTTTCTTTTTGGAAACTGGAGTTCTTAAGTTGAACATTCTGGTTAGATCTTTTACTCGAGTTTTACCTGTGCATTAGATGAGTACTTATTGTATGCTTGTTTGTTTGTCTGCGATAGAATACCCGGAGTGCGCTGCCTGTTACTTCGAGTCTCTAGGTCTCGCGGATCATCAGCAAGGCAACTAACATTTGATCATACCCTTCTACTACCTAGTTTTTATGCATTAGATCAATCCTAAAACATTGCATGATTAGGATCTAATTAAATTGTGGGATGGAAGTAGATGAGGTAGTACCTATTACCTGTTTTATTATCAAACCTTTGGGAGTTACTTCTACGTTTGCTTATTATGCCATGCTATGCTAGTAGATGTGGATTGGGTGAGTGAATTTCCATGACAGATGTGATATTGTTAATTAATGGTTTATTTAAGGTGGCAACTTAAATACACATCTGGTTGGATTGAGGCACCTGGTTTCTACCAGGACTTGCCTGTATTTCTTCGGACCGCCACCCAGGCTCAAAGGGATCATGAGATTATTCAAACTAGAAACTTTCATGTGCAGCCACATGCTATTATGGGCTCTAGCATAGTTGACTAAGTTGTGCAAACTCTTACGGGGTGGACTAGCAGATGTAGGGGATGTAGGTTGGTACGGTCTACCCCTTATGTAAGGTGCAAGTGCTTCTGAAAGACTATGTCTCGGTCATCCGTTTCTCAAACACCATGTAGTGCGAGAAACCAAGCGGAGGCGATCGAGTCATGTGGGCAAAAGTGCGCAAACCTCTGCAGAGTGTATAAACTAATCATGGTTAGCCGTGTCCCCGGTTATGGACATCTTGAGTATCTAATACCTGGATGTCATGTGAATCTCATCATGTTACTTCTAATTTAATATTGTTGGGTTTAATGAGTACTTTTTAATTGGGATTGAGAATGCTATCAACCATTCTCAGTGTTTAACAACCACCATGATAGTTAAATAACTTTATTCCTTTGCAGTAGGGAAAAATTGGCTTTATGCAAAACTGTAACCATAGAGCTTTCCACCAGCCAAATATGCATGTAGTATAGCTTATTCCATTGTTATTCTCTATGTGTTACTTTGCCAGCATATTCCATGTGCTGACCCGTTTTCGGGCTGCAACGTTTCATGTTGCAGACTTTTCAGACGACGAGTAAGATGCCTTTAGGTCATGGTTCTATACTCAGTGATGCCGTTGGAGTTGATGGACTCGCTTATCTTCCAAGCCTTCCGATGTTATCGTTTTCAGATGGCCTTAAGCCATATTTATTTCAATAAGTTCTCTTTTGAGACATTCGATGTAATAAGTGTGTGATTGCTACTCTGTTATAAATCCTCCAAGTACTGTGTGGTGTCAGCATTACTGATCCAGGGATGACACTGAGCACAGAGATCAGACTGTTTGAGGTCTGGTCGCTACAAAGATGGTATCAGAGCACATGCTGACTGTAGGACACAGCCACTAAGCTTAAACCCTAGATCACTACTCTTTCTTCTCATTTCTGATTCCTCATCTTTTCTATTCTTTAGGATGGCGGATGCAAGGATCAAGTTCGCGCAACCAGATGAGAACTCACCTTTTGGATATCACTTGAAGGAAGTCACTAGATACCTGAACATAGGAGTACCAAGCTTCACCGGGACTTTCAACGCCACTTTACCCGAAGAGGAGCGCTGGAGGATTCAAGTCTACATTCCAGGAAGGACGTTTGCACCAGTCACGGAGCCAATAGAGTTTACCTTTGATGTACCAACATGGAGCCTAGGAAAAAGCATGGCAGCTCACATTGCCATGGGACGAATTGGAGAAGTTTACCACAACGATCTCAAGAATACTATCTACCAGATTTGTGGGCGCCGAGATGAGCATTGGGAGATGATCACCACCAGGATGGACAGATCAATCATAGCTTATATTCAGGAGTTAAACCAACACATCCGACGCCAGGAGAATCAGATGTGCGCAGATATGGAGGAACTACAAAAGGCTATGAGCAAGATCAAGGAGCTAGAAGTAGAACTCAAGGCTATGCGTAAAGACTATATGGAAGAAATCATCGCTCTAGTACAACAGAACGGTGACCTTAAGGAGAAGATTGGAGTATTCATGGGAGGATTAGCACCCAGAGGACAGGAGGATGAACCTACTTGTCCAGATAATTATATCATCATCGACGACACCGACTCGGATCCCGACGACAGCGATGATGATTATGTTGATGAAGCTAGAGCAGATATCATGGAATCTGCATCGGAGCAGTTTTTCTAGTTGACCACCATAACAGTAGTAGAATTTTCCACCATTTAATTAGTTTTAGTCCAAGCACTTTTGTAACGATAGTTAGACCATTGTATGCCCTTGTTTGAATTGATTGGAATGATATTGTGTGTTTTGTCTCATGTGCATATGGGTAGTGTTATCTCACTAGACCTCATTCAATTCTTAACTCTCCCCTTTAAACCCTCAGATGCCTCCGAGACGCGACCCCGAGTTTGTTTTCCCGCTAGAGATCACCTAGTTGAGTCAGCAGCAGAATACCTTGATTCAAACATTGGTACAGAACCAAGGCAACAACAACAACCCACCACCACCACCACCTATTGACCATCTGGCACGTTTCTTAAGGTTAAATCCGCTGGTGTTTTCCAGTAACACCAAGCCGATAGTAGCAGATGATTGGCTTCATAAGATAGGGAGGGAGTTGACCATTGCAGGATGCACAGATGGAGAAAAGGTGAAGTTTGCCGCACATCAGCTTGACGGACCCGCAGCAGCATGGTGGGAGAATTTTACAGCCACTTACCCTGTAGACACAGTCACATAGAATCAGTTTCAGCAAGCTTTTCGTACTGCCCATGTTTCAGCAGGAGCTATGGCCATGAAGAAGCGTGAGTTTCGCAACTTACACCAAGGAGGACGGACAGTTGGCCAGTATGTGGATGATTTTAGTAAGCTAGCACGTTATGCCCCAGATGACGTTGCTACGGATGCAGCTAAGCAGGAGAAGTTTCTAGAAGGACTGAATGATGAGCTGAGCATGCAGTTGATGGTAGCCATTTTCAATAACTACCAGGAGTTAGTAGATCGTGCTCTTATGATTGAAGGGAAGCAGCAGCAGATTGATAATCGTAAGAGGAAGTATGCACATGGGAAGTACAATTCTGGAGCTCAGCAGAAGCCACGCTTTACCCCAAAGTCAGGAGGACATTTTCAGCATACTCATGGAGGAGGCAGCTCGCACAATCATAATGGCACAAAGAATGGAAACGGGAATGGAGGAATCAATGGACAAAGCCGCACCAACCCGTCAACACCATCCAAGGCAGACCTGAGCCATATCACTTGTTATAAGTGCTGTAAGACTGGGAATTATGCAAATGATTGCCCAGAAGCCCAAAATGGAAATGGCAATGGAAGCTCAGGAAAGAAGACGAACCCTTTCAACAGGGGGCAAGTGAACCACGTTACCGTGGAGGAGGTTGAAGCTCAGCCAGACTCGGTAATAGGTAAGTTTTTGGTTAAGACATTTACTGCAGTTGTTCTTTTCGATACTGGTGCATCGCATTCATACATATCAAGGGGATTTGTGGATAAATATAAACCACCAACCCAAGTACTTAGGTCACCCATGCTAGTAACCTCACCCGGAGCAGAGTATGCGGCTAGTATATGGTGTGATCGACTGCCATTAAGGATTGGACACCATGTATTTCCCTCGGACCTAATAGTTTTGGAATCTCAAGGTTTGGATGTGATATTAGGCATGGATTGGTTATCAAAGTATGGAGGGAATATAGATTGCGCCAGTAAGTCGATTTTGCTTACCACCCCTGAAGGAAGAAGAATCAAGTATGTATCACGGCATGAGCCGAGAAGAGCACATGTAAATTCCTTATCAGGAGTTGTGCAGGAGGAAGTACCAGTGGTAAGGGATTTCCCCGATGTATTTCCAGAAGAGTTGCCAGGCATGCCACCGGATAGAGACATTGAGTTCTTAATTGAACTACTGCCAGGCACTGGGCCTATATCCAAGGGACCGTACAGGATGCCAGCCCAAGATTTGGAGGAAATTAAGAAGCAGATTAAGGAGTTGTTGGACAAAGGTTTTATTCGTCCAAGTTCTTCGCCTTGGGGATCGCCAGTACTTCTAGTGGAGAAGAAGGATGGATCATTAAGAATGGTTGTTGATTATTGCGGATTGAATGAAGTAACAATCAAGAACAAGTACCCACTACCAATGATCAATGATCTGTTTGATCGGTTGCAAGGAGCTAAGGTGTTTTCCAAGATCGATTTGCAATCAGGGTACCATCAGTTGAAGATTCGGGAGCAAGATATACCGAAGACGGCTTTTACCACTAGGTACGGGCTGTATGAGTATACCGTTATGTCATTTGGTCTGACTAATGCCCCAGCTTATTTTATGAACATGATGAACAAAGTGTTTATGGAGTTTTTGGATAAGTTCGTCGTGGTGTTCATTGATGATATTTTGGTGTACTCGAAGAATGAAGAGGAACATAAGGAACACTTGCGTTTGGTACTCGAGAAGCTCAGAGAACATCAGCTATATGCCAAGTTCAGCAAGTGTGAGTTTTGGTTGAAGGAAGTTGGATTTCTCGGGCATGTTATATCCGGAGAAGGTATCGCAGTAGACCCCACTAAAGTTGTCACTGTGACTAACTGGGAAGCACCAACAACAGTTGGAGAGATCAGGAGTTTCCTTGGACTCACAAGATACTACCGGAGATTCATTGAAAATTGCTCGAAGATTGTGAAGCCTATGACCGAATTGTTGAAGAAAGATACTAAGTTCATTTGGACTGAGGAGTGTGAGGCTAGTTTCCAAGAGTTGAAGAAACGTTTGATTACCTCACCAGTATTGATTCTGCCGGATCAGACCAAGGATTATGAAGTGTATTGCGACGCTTCACGTCAAGGACTTGGAGCAGTACTTATGCAGGAGGGAAGAGTTGTTTCGTATGCTTCACGACAGCTTAAGCCCCATGAGTTGAATTATGCTACTCATGATTTGGAGTTAGCAGCCGTAGTGCACGCACTGAAAACATGGAGACATTTTCTCATTGGAAATCATTGTGAGGTGTACACGGATCACAAAAGTTTGAAGTACATCTTCACGCAGAAGGAGTTAAATCTCAGGCAGAGGAGATGGTTGGAGCTTATTAAGGATTATGATATGAGATTGCATTATCACCCCGGGAAGGCTAATGTTGTAGCAGACGCGTTGAGCCGCAAGAGCCATGTCAATACTCTAATGACGGGAGAAATACCCAAGGAGTTAGCCGAGGATCTTCGAGAGCTATGTTTGGAAATAGTTCCGAGAGGCTATGTAGCAGCATTGGAGATTCAGTCTACTTTGATGGATAAAATCAGAGAAGCTCAAAAGACAGATAAGGAAGTTGCTTCCATTAAGGAACGGATGAGCAAGGGAAAGGCTAAAGGATTTCGTGAGGATGAGCACGATACCTTATGGTTTGAGGACCGTGTTTATGTGCCCAATAATCCGGAGATCAGGAAGTTGATTCTGCAAGAGGCACATGATTCACCATACTCGATTCACCCCGGAAATACAAAGATGTATTTGGATTTGAAGGAAACTTTCTGGTGGACTAGAATGAAGAAGGATATTGCAGAGTATATACCAGTTTGTGATGTATGTCAGAGGGTGAAGGCAGAACATCAGAAGCCAGCGGGGTTGTTACAGCCATTGCCTATACCCGAATGGAAGTGGGATAAACTAGGCATGGATTTCATCACGGGATTGCCCAGGACTTGTTCAGGCTATGACTCAATTTGGGTTGTAGTCGATCGTTTGACGAAGGTAGCTCATTTCATCCCAGTAAAGACTACCTACAGCAGTGCCAAATTGGCTAAGATATACATGACGAGGATTGTATGTTTGCATGGAGTTCCAAGGAGTATCGTATCAGATAGAGGAACCCAATTCACCTCGAAGTTCTGGAAGCAGTTGCACGAAACATTGGGAACCAGGCTGGAGTTTAGCACAGCTTTCCACCCACAGACAGATGGACAGACCGAGAGAGTCAATCAGATTTTGGAGGATATGCTTAGAGCTTGTGTTTTGGATTATGGATCAAGTTGGGATGACAACTTGCCATACGCGGAGTTTTCTTACAACAATAGTTACCAATCCAGTTTGAAGATGGCCCCTTTCGAAGCCTTGTACGGAAGGAGGTGCAGAACCCCGTTGTTGTGGGATGAGGTTGGAGACCGCCAGTTGTTTGGACCAGATTTGATTAAGGAGTCTGAACAGAAAGTAAAGTTGATTCACGACAGGCTCAAGGTAGCTCGGTCAAGGCAGAAGAGCTATGCAGATTCAAAACGCAAGGGTCCAGAATATGAAGTCGAGGAGTTAAGCGTTTTGGAGTTAAAGGAAAGTTAGCGCCACGTTTTGTGGGCCATACAAGGTTTTGGAACGCATGGGAGAAGTAGCATACCAGTTGGAATTACCTGAGGGATTGTCAGGAGTTCACGATGTGTTCCATGTTTCACAGTTGAAGAAGTGTCACGCAGAGATGGCTGATATACCACTGAGAGATACTGTGCCACTGGAAGCGATTCAGTTGAAAGAAGATTTGACCTACGAAGAGAAGCCAGTTAAGATTCTGGAGCGTGCCAGCAGAGTTACCCGTAGTAAGGTTATCAAGTTTTGCAAAGTTCAGTGGAGCCACCACACCGAGGAGGAAGCCACCTGGGAGAGAGAGGAAGATCTGCTCAAGGACCACCCTCACCTATTTGCTAGCCAACCCGAATCTCGAGGGCGAGATTCATCTTAAGGGGGGTAGGTTTGTAACATCCCAAATTTTCAATTTGGAATGTTATACATAGATCATCATTGCATATCATATTTTGTTGCATTGCTGGCTTGATCCTAGAAATTCTACACAACTCGAGGACCCACAGAGAGAGTTGGGGATTTCGTTATTTTCATATTTGGGTTTTTCTCAAATTTTGAAAATAGGATCGTTTGGTTTTATTTATTTTATCTTCAATTATTTCTACTACCAAAATTTCAGAGAGGGAATAAAATGACTTTCCCAAAATAAATAAATAATGAAGATTTAACAAAAAAATCAAATAAGATTTATTTTGGAGTTTTTCGCCTTTTATTTGAATTTAGGAAAAATGCGCGTTTTTCAAAATTGCATTTAGGCCCCAAATAAATGTTCATCTTGTCCGGCTTGATTTTAGAAGCTGGGGAAATTTTATTTTGGGATTTTTGGAGTCCGTTTAGTATTTCTTTTTATTTTTCTTCTGCGCGGAATTATTTAAAAAAAACGCGCAACCGACTTACGGGCCGTGCCCGAGCGGGACTCTGCTCGGGGGGCACTATATATAGCGCCGCCCCGGCGCCCCAGGCCCAGCCGCCCCGACCCCGCCAGCCCGCTCCACCGCCAGCCCACGCCGCCGCAGTCGGCCCACACCGCCAACCCCTAACCCTAGCTGCCGCCGCCGGCCCACACCGCCAAACCCTAACCCTAGCCTCCCGCCGCCTCTAGATCCGCCGCCGCCGTTGCCGGACCCCGCCGCGCTCGCCGAGGTTCGCCGCCGCCTCGTTTTCCATGCCGTTTTTTTAGAAAACCGAGCGGTTTTCCGTCGGTTTATTTTTCGTTTTTTTAGTATCGGTTTTTTTCGTTAGATCGGTTTTATTTTCGGTTTAGTTTAATTAGCGAGCGTTCGCTCGTTCGTTCGTTTTAACGAACGTGTTCGTCAGATTAGTTTAGTTAACGAACGTTCGTTCGTTAACCCGTTCGTCGTTTTTTCTTTTTCTCGGATTTAATCCGCGATTTTTCTGATCGCGATTCCTGATCCAATTTTCGTTTTAGTATAACTTTTCGCTCGTTTATCGGAATCAGGCGATTCAAGCGCCTGGAATTTCGCCTCGAAACCCTCTTTCCGAATAATCTACTTAAACAAGTTTTTGCTTCTGTAAAATTTGACTTAGATCCAGATCAGTAAAACGAAGCTGTTTTCTTTCGCCGTTTGACTTTCGTTGCTTTGTTTGATTTGTTTCTTTTTACAAACCGGAGTTCTTAAGTTGAACATTATGGTTAGATCTTTTACTCGAGTTTTACCCGTGCATTAGATGAGTACTTATTGTATGCTTGTTTGTTTGTCTGCGATAGAATACCCGGAGTGCGCCGCCTGTTACTTCGAGTCTCTAGGTCTCGCGGATCATCAGCAAGGCAAGTAACATTTGATCATACCCTTCTACTACCCAGTTTTTATGCATTAGATCAATCCTCAAACATTGCATGATTAGGATCTAATTAAATTGTGGGATGGGAAGTAGATGAGGTAGTACCTATTACCTGTTTTATTATCAATCCTTTGGGAGTTACTTCTACGTTTGCTTATTATGCCATGCTATGCTAGTAGACGTGGATTGGGTGAGTGAATTTCCATGACAGATGTGAGATTGTTAATTAATGGTTTATTTAAGGTGGCAACTTAAATACACATCTGGGTGGATTGAGGCACCTGGTTTCTATCAGGACTTGCCTGTATTTCTTCGGACCGCCACCCAGGCTCAAAGGGATCATGAGATTATTCAAACTAGAAACTTCCATGTGCAGCCACATGCTATTATGGGCTCTAGCATAGTTGACTAAGTTGTGCGAACTCTTATGGGGTGGACTAGCAGATGTAGGGGATGTAGGTTGGTACGGTCTACCCCTTATGTTAGGTGCAAGTGTTTCTGAAAGACTATATCTCGGTCATCCGTTTCTCAAACACCATGTAGTGCGAGAAACCAAGCGGAGGCAATCGAGTCATGTGGGGAAAAGTGCGCAAACCTCTGCAGAGTGTATAAACTAATCATGGTTAGCCGTGTCCCCGGTTATGGACATCTTGAGTATCTAGTACCTGGATATCATGTGAATCTCTTCATGTTACTTCTAATTTAATATTGTTGGGTTTAATGAGTACTTTTTAATTGGGATTGAGAATGCTGTCAACCATTCTCAGTGTTTAACAACCACCATGATAGTTAAATAACTTTATTCCTTTGAAGTAGGGAAAAATTGGCTTTATGCGAAACTATAACCAGAGAGCTTTCCACCAGCCAAATATGCATGTAGTATAGCTTATTCCATTGTTATTCTCTATGTGTTACTTTGCCAGCATATTCCATGTGCTGACCCGTTTTCGGGCTGCAACGTTTCATGTTACAGACTTTTCAGACGACGAGTAAGATGCCTTTAGGTTGCGGTTCTATACTCAGTGATGTCGTTGGATTTGATGGACTCGCTTATCTTCCAAGCCTTCCGCTGTTATCGTTTTTAGATGGCCTTAAGCCATATTTATTTCAATAAGTTCTCTTTTGAGACATTCGATGTAATAACTGTGTGATTGCTACTCTGTTATAAATCCTCCAAGTACTGTGTGGTGTCAGCATTACTGATCCAGGGATGACACTGAGCACAGAGATCAGACTGTTTGAGGTCTGGTCGCTACACAAGTATTCCAGTTTCCTGCCGGAGGAAGAATCCTGGAGTATGTTGCTCATGTTCATTTGTCATCCCAGATTCCTATTGGTAAGCGCACCTATAGTTTCCACGGTGGTTCCTGTGCTACTCCTGAGCGTGCCATTGAGCTTGCCGCAATGGCAGCAATCACCGGCCTTCGTCATCAAGAGAGCATGGTGCAAGAGAACCGTGCCTATCAATTTTATCCCACCATTGTCGAGAACCCTAAGCGGATCAAGTTCCCCTCTGTCAACCCTCAAGATGACCCGGGTATCCTTGCCATGTCCCGTTACATGACGGCCGAGTGTCTTCTTATTTCTGAGTTAGTCGGAGATGCCATTCAAGCCAGGAGATCGCTTGGTGCCAGCTTCTCCAACCCCTCTGCCTCGTCCATCCGGAGTTTCAGAGTCAGCAGTTCCACTCGCTACTCCTTTAGCTTCTTCGTCAGCTCCCGAGCATTTTCTCAAGCGTAGGGTGTAGTCCTTTGTGTAGTACATGTGTATCGGTTGTAGTATCATGCTTGTGTGTGTCTGTGTGGGGTAGTTTTGTAGCTTGTTTGCTGTGCACTTTATTGCAATTGATTGTTTTCTCATGCTTCTTTATTTGAATCTTTGGTGTTACCCCCTTATGGAAAATTGCTCATCAACCGACACCGGATTAGAAGAAGCCGTGAGAAGTACAGATATACACCGAGGAACTCAGTTAAAAGCAATGAGATTTTCAGCTGACAACATCGTATTGCAGACATCCGGTCTGGATAAAAATTATATTCTGCACAGCCTTTCAGTACAAGTACTTGTCAAAGATCCACCAGTATTGCAACAATGATTAAATCAGTAGGAGAACAACATTGGATCCAAGTCCAACCGTGCATCTCAAGTTAGAGGTATGGTGCGTAAAAGACGATTGATTCGGCCATGAGTCAGATTTGAAGCATGCGACACCTAGAAGTCAGTCGAAATTTGCAATGAATTCAGAAAGAAGGACAGTCAGACAATTCTTGTCATACAAGTTATCAACAGTCGGAATGAGAAGAATATATATGTTAATCCATTCACAAAGAAGATCAACCTAGTCCTTCTCCACAATTTATCAGCAAAGCGTACAAGACATGATTCACCAGTGTGCATCAGAAAGGTATGAATGGATTCTAGTGCAAGATATTCAGTCATTACAATTGGATACTGCAAAAGCTTCTAGCATAAGGTACCGAGTCTTCCCTAGAAAGTCTTTCAGGGGGGAAGCTTATGAGGAATGTTACCCAGTCTTCCTCAGCAAGCTATCCGCCGAAGGCTTCGAGCACAAGCCATCTAGTCTTCCTAAGCACGATACCCCGATGTCTTCCAAAGCAAGCTGCCCAATCTTCTTTAGTACAACACTGGTATAATATATTAAGCAATGGATTGTCAGCATATGGCAATGCTTTCCCAAGAGTAAAATCTGCAACAGATGGGTTAGAAATAAGGATCAGTCAAAACAAAGGTATGCCTCGAGAATCGGATATTTGTTCATACAATGAGTATGCAGTCAAAGTTCGTGCAAGTCTCTCGCACAAGGAAGAATTCATGGTACGCATCCGACAACCTCACTAGATATGCATGTGAAGGAAAACTAGTGGGTGATGCAATTAATTGACAAGTCTTGAAGAAAGACAACTTTGAGGCAACAATCTTGGCAGTAATTATCGAGATCAGCCCCGCACCTCCGATAGGGTGATGTTATTAATCCGGTCACTGTCTGGCATAATCAACAACAGTATTGCGATCTGTACAATCACACGTGAGCCGGATAAATATATCGAGACTGGAGGCATGAACAAGACCAAGGTATAATTGCAAGATATTGCACATGACAGTACTCAGGGCCGCGAAAATAATCAAGGATATATAAGGCCCCGCTCTTTCAGTTAAAAGATCCAGATGAAGCAAATAATAATGAAGGAGAAAGACCAACAATACAGATATGCTAGAGTATTATGCAAACAATGTGGTATGAATGCCCTAGACAGTCCGATATTTCATATCAAATACCAAGTGAAGATACTCCTGAGAGGTCTACTTCATTGTAGTAAGGACCTCATAGCAAGGCAACCAGCTCAGTCAACAGTATATGCTCAGAACTATCAGCATTGAATATCCAAGTCCATCAAGTCCAACCCAAGGACAACTCAACATATTGATCTCAACAACCACGCTGAAGCATCGCATGGACTGTTATCCCCATGGATATATCGGCAAAATGAAGAATCAGTGTGAGAGCACAAACTTTGAGTATTGTTATCTCTCGCATATGGGAAGCAATTACAGAATAGCCTGCCATGAAAGGGATTCGTTGCCAAGATCAATGCCAGTCAAGTCTGCAAATGTTATCATCAGGAGATGGTGCATTTTTCTATCAGTCACATCAAGCGACAGTCAAACTTTGGTACAGATTGGATACTCAAGACTGTGAAGCCAGTCAAGATAAGTCAGGAAACTCCTGCAAGAAGTCAGAATCCATCAGAAATCCAAGTATAATTCCTATCACTCCTTTGAACCCAGAAGGTATGCATATATTCAAGCAGTCTGATATCTGGATAGAAGAGATTCCAAGTCCCACGGGAAGATGTGTTCACAACTCCGTGGAATATTCTCGGTACTCGATATCGGAATAACATCTCCAGCAAGGATTAATATCAAGAAGAACACGTATGTGAGGAATGATAATCTTTCGAACCTCAGCTAAGCCAGCAGATATGAAAGAAATTTGAGATATATGAATAGGAGCATATGAGGTAAGTCCTATCAGTATGTCAGATACGGTGAAGCAGACCACCACAGATCAAGGCAGTCAGTCAGATCCAATATAGTGGGAATATTATATGAGAATGAATAAAAGAAACCCGAGTTGGAAACGGTTTCTTCAAGTCAGAAAAATCATTTATCCCTGAGAAACCAAATCTCAGATGAGAATTCTTTAAGGGGGAAAGGTTTGTAACCCTGGATTTTGCCCTTTTCTTTTTTCCTTTGATTTTCTTGGATTTCTTGATTTGATTTGCTTTTCTGTGGCTATGTGGTTCCAAAACTTGGTAAGATCATGTCTTCCTAGGTTTTATAGTGGCTTGTAATCCCCATTATCATCCCAAGATCATGTCATTTTCATCCTTGACCTAATCCAATATTCTTTTTCTAGGAAATATTCCTTTTCTGTTAAAGGAATCACCCTTTATACCCTAGGTTGTGAAGCAACCTATATTTCTGTCACTCCCAGTATTCCCAAATAATTCTCATAAATTGCTTGGGTCATATCTTGCTCAAATGTGGCAAAATATTTCATTGCCATGTTCAAAAATCATCCTCCAATTATTCTTTTCCTATTCTGCCCTAAATGGCACTTTGAAAAGCAAGTGCTATTTATCTTTGCTTGATTGACTCCAGACTTTTTGTGCATCTTTTCCTGTCCATATAATTGCAAATGCCAAAACTCAACTCAATTTGCTAAGTAAATATTCCTGAGCAGTTTTTCAATGTTCCTGTCTGAGAGAAGACATTGTGAAGGAAGTAATAGCTAGGCATATCCAAATGAGTTAAAATTTTGCAATGTCCTTCCTATGATCAAATCATCACTCTCCACCAAATTGAGATCATGTAACTCATCTATGTGAGCCCAGCTCCAAATCTTGGTTTCTGGTCAGATTTTCAGTTTGTGAAGCAACCATATTTCATCTTGCTTCATTTAAGCTGCAAATTTACATTCTCTTATCCATATAAACTCCCTCCACCAAGTTTTGGCTCAATCCATTACTCCATTTGCCGTGTGCATTTTTTCCAAAATTTTGTCCAGGAAGATGCTCTATGAAGCAAGTACCACTTTGGCCTATCCAAATGGCATGAAACTTTTTGAGCAGTTTCATATCTTCAAATCATTAGGCCATGCCCAATTTCAGATCAACTTGCCTCTTCATGTGAGTGCAACTTCATCATCTCTAATTCTGGCCATTAGGGTGGTTTCTACAACAAGTATCCTTTTTATCCACCCTATTGAGCTGCAGATTCTCAGAGAGGATCATCTTAGTGCTTGATCATCCCATGCTAAAGCTGAGCATGTGCCTCCTCCTATGTTTGTCTCCCCACAGCACAAACACCTTGCTGCCAAAATGTTTTGGCTCCTCCTCCAAATCTCTTCTTTGCCCTTGGACCGATTTCTTTCTTCATTTTGACTGAGGGTAGCATGGTCTATCTACCAGACATGATGTGGCCGATCACCTGGCATCGCGTATGCTAGTTCACATGGTGACCACGGGTAGTGACCAGCCAAACTCACGCACTACACGACCGTGTGCCCTGTTTCGACCTCTTTCCCTCTGCCTCTCGCGTCCAAATCATGTCCTAGAGCTAGCTCGTGATTGACTGCATCGGCGTGAGTCGCTGCCCTGCCCTGAATCGCTATGGTCGCGTCGCCATCGAGCTCCCCGTTACACGTCCGTCCTCTGCTCCATTTTTGGCATGTCGGCCGGAGCTTCTCGAGCGTCCCCGAGCCCTCCGCCGAGGCTATTTAAGCTGCTCGAGTCCTCCCGCAGCTCACTCATCCCTCCCCCGCCTCATTTGATCACAGGAGCAGCACAACCTCATCGTTCCCCGCCACAGCCATCACCGACTCCGCTCCTTCCGGCCAAACCAAGCTTCCCCTCACCGTTTTGAGCCGTCCACGAGTCACCCCAACCTCTCGTTCGTCGCCGGAGAGCCCCGTGGCCGCATGTCCCAAGTCCGGCCGCAGCCCCCGCCGTTCGGCCACCATCCCGTCCGGCCGTCCCAAGCTCTCCCGCTCCCTCCTGACCAGCTCACCACCTCCTCCACTCCCTGGAGATCCTCCTCGTGCCCTCCACCTCGCCTTCCCGTTGCCCAGAGTGCTCCTCCTCAAAGAAAACGACCATGGGAGACCGCCTCTGTCCACCTCTGCTCCCGCGACCTCCACTCATCCTTGGCGCCGCCCTACCCTCTGAACGGGCACGCCACGCTACTCCACACCCGCTGGTGCCCGCGCCCTGGCCGGAGTTGGCCTGGGCCGGCCGCCCTAGCGCCGCCCCCTCCCCTGCTCGCCTCCTCTATTCTGTCGAGGAACAGGACGAGAGGAGGAGGAAGATGACGATGCCCGTGCCTCCTCCCTCCTACAAGTGGACCCCGCCCCGACCCCACACGTAAGTGACCCCAGCTCCAGGCTCGCGTGTTTTATGTGGAAGCGTAATTCAAGAATACGTTTTCATTCTTTCAAAAGCGTATTCTTCGTCTCCTTCTGCTAAAACTACGCTTTCCCTTTAAGAAAGCGTATTTACCTCTTCTTTTGCCTAAAGTGCGTTTTCTAACTCAGAAAAAAGCATATTTTCTGAAATCCGTTTCTGCCTTATCCACTCAGGGACTTGTTTGTGAACAAAATATTTGCAGATTGGTCCCTCGTCTTCCACACCTCATAACTTTTCAACCGTAACTCTGATCGAGGTGAAACCAACGCTCACTTCTTCGTCTCGTCAAGACCTTTCTGTTGGTAAAATTTCACTAGGTGGTCCCATAGTGAAAATGAACATTTTTCCCTTGCCTCTAACCAGCCCCCATCGAGAGAGAATCGTCCAACTTTTCGTTCCACGGATTCACGGCACTTCTTCCCGGAGTCTCCGCCACCTCCTGGCAAGCCACAACCACCATTTGCATGATAGCCATGTAGTAGGATTGATTTCCAACTTGAATATTTAATAAATGTTTGTTTATTTTGCTACTGTCACCGTTATTTCGGTTATGCTTATGGATCGGTGTTCACCGTCATGCTATCCTTTCTTGCATTTTGTTATCATGAGCCATTTGCTAGTATTACTTTTGTATGATATGCTTGGTAGTAGTACATGTTGGGTTGGTCATGTTCTTCGGTGCATGACTATTGTCGGTTACCGTTGATATGCATTGTTCCTTTGCTGTTAGTTGGTTAAGTTCTTGCTCGGTATTGTTCTTGCTATATTGTTGCATGGTATTTATTCATGATGCTAGTGGTCAGGTTATGCTATAAGTAGTGTTATACTTGTGATATTCATGCTCGTCATTGTGCCGTTCTTAGTGGGATATGATTCATAGTTGTTAATCTGGTTGATAGTTATCTTGCACCCCATGCTTGTGTTGATATCATGCTCATGCATTGTAGTTGCATCATGTTATTTTCATATGTCTCACCTTATTGCATTCAAGTTTAACTGGATAATAATGAACTTGAACAACTGTTGGCTGAGTCATGGTGCCACCAAGTCGAGCTGACCAGTGCAACCACATTTGCCTTTTATGGGAAGGTCCTAACTGGGTCTATTGTCATAGCTCTTGCCGGTGCCTCCAATGAGGGAAGGTTATGGGCGCGCGCTACCATCATCAGGTAGGTGGACATAAGCCTTGTGTTCCCAAGTTGTTTGCATGCTTTTGTCCCTGGTTGGGACCATTTATGTTTTTCCACGATGGTGGCCGTTGGTGTCTTATGTAGACACGGGGCCACCCACGACCTAGCCCAGAGGGGAGTTGGTCGAAGTGTCCAGGAGAGTGTCATGGGCAATAGATCTGTTTTTTCGGAACGTCGTTGGTCCGCCCGAATGAGAGTGCAAGGCCATGGGTTCCGTAGTGTGGGTACAGTGTACTAACCTATGTAGTATGTGTGTTTAAATCTATCGATAGCCGTGCCCACAGATATGGGCCCAGTTTGTTGTCGGTCACACTATGAGCCAACAATAATAATAACATCCTTAATGATAACCCTGGTTCAATGATGAGAAAGAGGTTGGTTGTGATCGAGAGAGGATCATGAGGGTAATGTGGATACTGAAGTTGGTTGATCTTTATGTGATCGCGAGATGATCACGAAGGTATCGTGGATACGGATGTTGGTAAGTCAATGTATGACATGGTTACGGGGTAACCACCGAATAAGAGTAAGTTGGTGCATGTGAATATTAACTTGTTGCGTGTAGTATCATCATGTTCATATGCTCATGCCATGCTAAAGTTGTATCATGTTCAGTTGTGCATGCCATGTTGTTCTGCTAGTATCATGTTCATTTTTCTTTAACTTGCTAATGCCATGTTGTTGTTTGTCTTGACTGCTTTTGGTTTATTGTGAGCTCGCAAGTACATTCAATGTACTGACCTGGCGTGTCATGCCAGCTTGCAGGTCGTGCCTGGTTTGCTTGCTTGTTGGTGTGGTTCCTGTGTTCGTGAGCTAGGATAAACATTCCAGCCAGAGTCCCTGCAGATTGGTGTCCATCATCGCCGTTCGTTGTTCCGTTAAATAGTTGTCCCGCTACGTCGAGTTGTTATGATGCTTGCATAGAGCAACTGTGGTTGGCATAACGTCGACGTGCCGGTGTTATTCATTGTATTATCAGAGACATTTGTGTTCATATTTTTGTTGTAATAGAGGGCTGGTTTATTCTATGCTAAGGAGTGCCAATTCCAGAAGACTTCACCTCGATCTCTGGGCTGGAATACGGGGCGTTCCAGTTTCTCTGAACCGGGGTGCGACATAGTTTTCCCGCATCGTATGTGATAGTGTCTGACATCACACTCGCTTTGCAAACAGCAACTGTGTGCATTGTTACACATGTTTCTCTCTCTGAACCGTGTTAGATTATGATGTATATCGCACACACTGTGCTTTATTAACCTTGTGCACCGTAATGACTTGCACACCGTAATTTCGCCCTAATTTAGTTGCTACTATTTACAATTGTACCTAATTTAAACTTGAAAGTAGGCTATAGCTTTACTCATATCCATCAGGTTCAAACAACCAATGCATTATTCGATTCGCAGGTACATATGTTTAAGAATTACATAAGCACCAAATAAAGAATGATGAACCAGGGATCTATACTTGTACTATTACAGATGGTAAAGAAAGAGGCGACATACCTTTTGGTTGCTGAAGAAGGTGAAGTGGAATGGCCCTATTGTCCTCTCCTGGATGCAGAAGGCATGCACAACTCTAGTCCAACCCCTTGTGATGGCCGACGGCCAATTATTTAGTTTGAGAGGTAATCTTGAGTAATCTTCTTCAGGATCCACTGCAAAGAAAAAAAGATTTAGAAATTGTTAGCTAACACAACTCATTACAGATAGTAAAAAGAAGGCTACAGGGTTCTTACTTACCATCCTGCAGTTCACTGTTATCTTTCATAAAGTGTAAACAAATAGTTCGATTGACATCTTTTGACCCATTTTAATAAGAATAATTATTAGTTTTCTCACTTGATGCTGGTTCATGAATATCTCATTGCCCCATACGCAGAAAGGGTCGAAGTGTGGATTTTTGGCGATGACATATGTACCTAAAAGAACCAAGCTAATATTAGAAGCTAAACAACAATTGCAAAATTATGTAGTACAACAATCCCTCCATCCCATTATATAAGATTTTATTACATGTATATCTAGACATCATCAGAACATTAAGGTAGCACTCTTCCTTATTGCTATGTAGCCTGGGATTGCACATTTAGTCATTTAGTACAATGCATGCTGATATGTAGCCTCAAATATATTAAATATGGCCCTAGTTAACCTATTGATAAATGGGTTACAGATATATTCATCGAAATGTCCTATTCGATAATTAATCCCTTATCAGCCTCCAGGCTATATGGTACCAGCTACAGATTTCTTCAACAGTGAGTACATATAAGCAATGCGATGAAACTAACCTCAATGGAAAACAACATTGTTCTCAATATTGTCTTGTATGATTACATATAAAGGCATGTTAAGCACAACAGGCTAAACATCAACAAAATATATCCATGGTAGACAACATAATCTACAAATCATAGCTTCAGTGTGCAGGCTTAAGCACGCTAGTTAAGCAAAACAAGAAGTGGGAAAGGTGTGTTAACTGCATCAGGCATAACATTTAAATACAAGCAAATAATCATTCACACTGGTATTGTGCATGTCTAAAGTACATTAGTTATTGTTAAAAAAATGAAAAGGCATGTTAACTGCAATATCCTTAACAGCAACCAAATATCATAATTCATAGTGGTATTGTTGAAACTGTTATTGATGAAACTGAACTGCACCGCAAATAGTTACACATATAGAGCATCACATTGTGAAGAACTAAAATAAACAAGGCATAAGGCCATCTCTAGCTGATGCTTTAAAAGTTAAAGGACTAACACCCTTAGTGGACATATATATACTCCAACAATTTTTGGCCGATTCTAGTCGATCTCCTAAACTTAATGTTGTAAACTTCAATTTGATCAAGTTCAAAGCAGGATCAACCGAAAGTAGCATGCATTCAAACATAAACAATAGTTTTGCATAACTGAACATAAAACATAAATTTGAACTAAGCTAAACTACTTTCTGTCGAAGTGGAGGTCGAGTCAATCCTTCCACGTCAGTTACGGTGTGTCGCGAGCCGGGTCCGAGTCGGTGTCATCGTCGGGGTCGTTGGGGAAGACGCTCCTCCACTCATCGACGTCGATCTCCTTGTCCTCGCCGACCACCTCGACGCCCTCCGCATTTCCGTCCTCGCCGACTTTGACCTCGTCATCGGAGGAGAGCACGATAACCTCACCGCCCTTTGCTGGTGGAGCTCTTGCATGTAGGCCTCGTCGGCAGCCTCGGCCTTGAGGCGATCCCACGCCTCGTGGTACTCCTGCGCCATAGCTGAGATCACCATGCCTAGCTCCAGCGGAACGAGGTGGACCGGACGTGTGCCGAAGGGGAAACTGAGCCTAGCCGTCGCTGCGCCGTGGTAGCGGACCTGCTAGAGGTTGTACTCCATGGTCACGAGCTCGGCCGTGTGGAAGCTACCGATCCACCGGCCGGTGTGGGTCTCCCGATCTGTAATCTCGGCCACCCACGTCCCCCACCGCCTCTGCTGGACCCCGAGGTAGGACCTCGTCGGCTGCCGGGTCCGAGGGAGGACGGGGAAGTCCTTGGACCGGCGTAGGGGCACAACGGAGGGTGGATCGGGGGACCTGCAACAGCGGATCGGTAAAGAGCCCACGGAGGACGAAGAGGCCGCGATAAACCTCTCTTGGGCCATTGGCTCCTCGAGCTCCCCGACACACATGCAGAGGTTGAGGATGGAGGTGGCGGTGATGGCGGCGACCTACCAATGGTTTCGGGGGTGGTGTGTGTCTATGAGCGGAGGTTTTGGGGAGTGTGTGGTGTGTGTGGAGGGGGGTGTTTAAGGTGGTGTTTGAGGAAATACCGCGGCAATCGAAAATTTTACTAGGCGGGAGTGACAAGGCAGGGCTACTGAAAATTTGGATCAAGGGCGAGCAGATATTTTTGAGGTTGTGAGGGATGGAGAGGCGGGAGTATTTGGGTAGCGAGCTAGTGTGCTTGACATGCCAGTTGTGGACTGTAGCCGACACACCTTCTCGCGTAAGCCATAGGTGTACTATACACTGACGGTGCTCTAGGATATTATGTACTGCATCTCACACGGTTGGTGATAATAAACTGTGTGCGATCTGCTTAAATTTTTGTCTTGATTTTCATTACATAATGAGGTTACAACTACAATGGACGGTGTGATACGTCCATTTTGCATCATCTTTTCATACTGATATTTATGTTGTTTTATTGTATAATAATGCTTTTTGGAGTAATTCTAATGCCTTTTCTCTCATAATATGCAAGGTACGCACAAAGGGGGAGAAATCTGGCAACTGGAAATCTGGACCTGAAAAAGCTATGTCAGGCTACCTATTTTGCACAACTCCAAATGAGCTGAAACTTCTCGAGGATTTTTTATGGAATAAGTACCAGAGTGGGGCCACCAGGTGGGCACAACCCACCTGTGCGCACCTTGGTGGGTGTTGCCCTCCTCGGCCCACCTCTGGTGCCCATCTTCTGGTATATAAGTCATTTTTACCTAGAAAAAATAAAAGGAGGACATTCGGGACGAAGCGCCGCCGCCTCGAGGTGGAACTTGGGCAGGAGCACTTTTGCCCTCCGACGGAGCAATTTCGCCGGGGTAACATCCCTCCCGGAGGGGGAAATCATCGTCGTCATCATCACCAACAACTCTCCCTTCTTGGGGAGGGCTATCTTCATCAACATCTTAAATAGCACCAACTCCTCTCAAACCCTAGTTCATCCCTTGTGTTCAATCTTTCTATCTAAACTATAGATTGGTGCTTCTGGGTGACTAGTAGTGTTGATTACATCTCGTAGTTGATTACTATATGGTTTATTTGGTGGAAGAGTATATGTTCAGATTCATTATGCTATTTAATACCCCTCTAATATTGAGCATGTTTATCATTTGTGAGTAGTTACTTTTGATCTTGAGGTCACGGGAGAAATCATGTTGCAAGTAATCATGTGAACTTGATATGTGTTCGATATTTTAACGATATGTATGTTGTCACTCTCTTAGTGGTGTCATGTGAACGTTGACTACATGACACTTCACCATGTTTGAGCCTAATGGAATGCATTGTGGAGTAGTTATTAGATGGTGGGCTGCGAGAGTGACAGAAGCTTAAAACCCAGTTTATGCGCTATTCCGTAAGGGGCCGATTGGATCCAAAAGTTTAATGCTATGCTTACAATTTATTCTTAATACTTTTTTCGTAGTTGCGGATGCTTGCAAGAGGGTTAATCATAAGTAGGAGGTTTGTTCAAGTAAGAACACCACCTAAGCACCAGTCCACCCACATATCAAATTATCAAACTACCAAACACCAATTAAGCCAACATGATGAAAGTGACTAGATGAAATTCCCGTGTACCCTGAAGAACACTTTGCTTATCATAAGAGACCGTTTTGGCCTGTCCTTTGCCTCAAAATGAATGGTCTACCTTGCTGCACTTCGGTTACTACTATCGTTACTTGCTCGTTACAAATTATCTTGCTGTCAAACTACTCTGCTACTTACAATTTTTGCACTTGTAGACATTACCTTGCTGAAAACCAGTTCTCATTTCCTTCTACTCCTCGTGGGGTTCGACACTCTTACTTACCGAAAATGCTACAATTGACTCCATATACTTGTAGATTACCAAGGCTATTTTCTGGCGCCGTTGCCGGAGAGTGAAGCGCTCTTGGTAAGTGGAAATCGGTAAGGAAACATTATTACTACATGCTGAAATTTTCTGTCACTTGCTACTATGGAAAACAATCCTTTGAGGGGTTTGTTCGTGGTATCTTCACCTTGACCGGAACCACAATTAGTTTCCCCTCAACCTACTGCACCTACTGAAAATATTGAATATGAAATTCCTTCAGGTATGTTAGAACAACTGCTAGCTAATACTTATGCGTGAGATGGAACCGAACATCCTGATATGCACTTGATATATGTGGATCAAATTTGTGGATTGTTTAAGCATGTAGGTTTGCAGGGAGATGAAGCTAAGAAGAAGGTTTTCACTTTATCTTTTAAGGGAAAAGCATTGATATGGCATAGGCTATGCGATGATATTGGATCTTGGAACTGGAACCGTTTGAAATTGGAATTTCATCAAAAAAATTATCCTATGCATCTAATTCATCGTGATCGGAATTATATATATAATTTTTGGCCTCGTGAAGGAGAAAGTATCAATCTAGCTTGGGGGAGGCTTAAGTCAAAGTTATATTCATGCCCCAATCATGAGCTCTCAAGAGAAATTCTTATTTAGAATTTTTATGCTTGGCTTTCTAGTAATGATCAAACCATGCTCGATACTTCTTGTACTGGTTCTTTTATGAAGAAGACTATTGAATTCTGGTGGGATCTATTAGAAAGAATTAAACGTAACTCTGAAGATTGAGAACTCAACGAAGGTAAAGAGTCAAGTATTGAACGTAAGTTTGATTGTGTTAAATCTTTTATGAATACCGATGCTTTTCAAAAGTTTAGCACTAAATATGGACTTTACTCTGAGATAGTAGCTTCCTTTTGTGAATCTTTTTCTACTCACGTTGATCTCCCTAAGGAGAAGTGGTTTAAATATCACCCACCAATTAAAGAGGAAATTAAAGAACCGGTAAAATCTAAAGAAGAAACTATCATTTACAATGTTGATCCAGTTGTTCCCACTTCTTATATTGAAAAACCACCGTTTCCTGTTAGGATGAAGGAACATTCTAAAGCTTCAACTATGATTAACAAAAGTTATGTTAGAACACACAAACCGTCTGAACAAATGAGAGTTGAACCTAGTGTTGCTATGGTTAAAGATCTCTTAGTTGATAATATTGATGGGCATGTTATTTACTTCTCTGGTGAAGCTTCTAGAATTTCCAAACCTAAAGGAAAAGATAAACATAGACCAGTCATTGGCATGCCTATTGTCTCAGTTAAGATATGAGATCACTGTTATCATGGGTCATGTGACCTAGGTGCCAATGTGAGTGCTATTCCTTTCTCCTTATATCAAGAAATTAAAGATGAATTAGCACCTGCTGAAATAGAAGGCATAGATTTCACTATTAAACTTACTAATAGAGATACTATATCACCAATTGTGATTCTTAGAGATGTTGAAGTCTTGTGTGCGAAAATAAAATACCCTACTGATTTTTTTGTTCTTATCTCCCCACAAGATGACTTTTGTCCCATTATTTTTGGTAGACCTTTCTTGAACACCGTTAATGCCAAAATAGATTGTGAGAAACAAACTGTTGGTGATAGCTTTGGTGATGAATCTCATGAATTTAATTTTTTCAAGATTAGTAGACAACTTCATAAGAAAGATTTGCCTAGTAAGGATGAAATTATTGGTCTTGCTTCTATTGTTGTGCCTCCTACTGATCCTTTGGAACCATATTTGCAAGACCATGAAATTTATTTGCATATGCGCGAAATAAATGAAATAGATAGAATCTTTTTCGAACAACAGCCTCTGCTTAAACACAATTTGCCTATTGAAACTTTAGGAGGTCCTCCTCCACCTAAAGGAGTTCATGTGTTTGATTTAAAACAATTGCCAGACACTTAAAAATATGCTTATCTCGATGAGAAAAAGATCATGTTATTATTAGTGGTAACCTTTCAGAACATGAAGAAGAAAGACTATTGAAAGTTCTAAGGAAGCACCAGGCTGCTATTGGATATACTCTTGATGATCTTAAGGGCATTAGTCCCACTCTATGTCACACAAGATTAATATGGAACCTGATGCTAAACCCATTGTTGATCACCAATGTCGGTTATATCCGAAGATGAAAGAAGTGGTAAGAATGGAAATATTGAAACTTCTGGAAGCAGGTATAATCTATCCTATAGCTGATAGTAGATGGGTAAGTCCTGTTCATTGTGTCCCTAAGAAGGGAGGTATTACTGTTGTTCGTAATGATAAGAATGAGCTTATTCCACAAAGAATTGTCACAGGCTATAGAATGATAATTGATTATAGAAAATTAAACAAAGCTACTAGAAAATATCATTACCCTCTGCCTTTTATTGATCAAATGTTAGAAAAATTATCCAAGCACACACATTTTTGCTTCCTTGATGGATATTCTAGCTTTTCAAAAATACTTGTTTTACAATCTGATCAAGAAAATACCACTTTTACTTGTCCATTTGGAACATTTGCTTATAGACGTATGTCTTTTGGTTTATGTAATGCACCTACTACCTTTCAAAGATGTATGACTGCTATACACTCTGATTTTTGTGAAAAGATTGCTGAGGTTTTCATGGATGACTTTTCTGTTTATGGGAAGTCTTTTGATGATTGTTTAAGCAATCTTGATCGAGTCTTGCAGAGATGTGAACAAACAAATCTCGTCTTGAATTGGGAGAAGTGCCACTTTATGGTTAACAAAGGTGTCGTCTTGGGCCATAAAATTTCTGAGAGATGCATTGAGGTGGACAAAGCCAAGGTTGATGCAATTGAGAAAATGCCATGTCCTAAAGATATCAAAGGTATTCATAGTTTCCTTGGTCATGCTGGTTTCTATAGGAGGTTAAAATTTCTAGGCCTCTTACGAATCTTTTGCAAAAGAATATTCCCTTTGTGTTTGATGATGATTATATGGAAGCCTTTGAAACACTAAAGAAAGCCTTAATTATTGCACCTGTTGTTCAACCACCTGACTTGAACTTGACTTTTGAGATTATGTGTGATGCTAGTGATTATGCTGTTGGTGCTGTTCTAGGACAAAGAGTTGATAACAAACTGAATGTTATTTATTATGCTAGTAAAACCCTAGACAACACTCAACAAAACTATGCTACTACTGAAAAAGAATTCTCAGCAGTGTTGTTTGCTTGTGACAAATTCAGATCTTACATTGTTGATTCGAAAGTAATTGTTCACACCGATCATGCTGCTATAAAATATCTTATGGAAAAAAAGATGCTAAGCCTAGACTCATTAGGTGGGTTCTTCTGCTACAAGAATTTGATTTGCATGTCGCTGATAGGAAAGGAGTAGAGAACCCCGTAGCTGATAACTTGTCTAGGCTTGAAAATATTCTTGATGACCCACAACCTATTAATGATAGCTTTCCTGATGAACAACTAGTTATAATAAATGTTTCTAATAGTACACCTTGGTATGCTAACTATTGTTGCTAAATACATACCACCTAGCTTCACATACCAACAAAAGAAAAAGTTCTTCTATGATTTAAGACATTACTTTTGGGATGACCCACATCTTTGTAAAGAAGGAGTAGATGGTATTATTAGATGTTCCATAACTGAGCATGAACATGAACAAATCGTACGGAAATGTCACTCTAAAGCTTATGAAGGACATCACGTGGGAGACAGAACCGCTGATAAGGTATTGCAATCTGGTTTTTATTGGCCTACTCTCTTCAAAGATGCCTGTAAGTTTGTCTCATCCTGTGATGAATGCCAAAGAATAGGTAATATCGGTAAGCGTCAAGAAATGCCTATGACTTATTCACTTGCAGTTGAACCATTTGATGTTTGGGGATTTGATTTCATGGGACCTTTTCCTTCCTCTAATGGGTATACACATATTTTGGTTGCTGTTGATTATGTTACTAAGTGGGCAGAAGCTATTCCATCCAGTAGTGCTGATCACAACACCTCTATTAAAATGCTTAAGGAAGTTATTTTCCCAAGGTTCGGAGTCCCTAGATATTTAATGACTGATGGTGGTTCACACTTTATTCATTGTGCTTTCCGTAAAATGCTTGCTAAGTATGATGTTAACCATATAACTGCGTCACCTTATCATCCTCAGTCTAGTGGTCAAGTTGAACTCAACAATAGAGAAATAAAACTATTCTTACAAAATATTATTAATAGGTCCCGGAAGAATTGGTCTAAGAAATTAGATGATGCACCTTGGGCTTACTGAACAGCTTATAAAAATCCTATGGGTATGTCTTCATTTAAAATGGTTTATGGAAAAGCTTATCATTTGACTCTTGAGTTAGAACACAAAACATTTTGGGAAATTAAAGAACTTAATTATGACTTCAAAATTGCTGATGAAAAGAGGTTATTTGATATTAGCTCATTAGATGAATGGAGAACCTAGGCTTATGAAAATCCAGAATTATTCAAAGAAAAAGTTAAAAGATGGCATGACAAAAGAATCCAAAAGCGTGAGTTCAAGGTTGGAGAATATGTTCTTTTGTACAACTCTTGTTTCAGATTCTTGGCAGGAATAACTCCTCTCCAAATGGGAAGGACCCTATGTCATCGAGGAGGTGTATCAATCCAGAGCTATCAAACTAAATAATGCCGAAGGTACTAACCTGAAGGTTGTTAATGAGCAATGAATAAAACACTATATCTCAGGTACGTCCATTAATGTTGAAAGCAATATTATCCAAACTTTGACACCGGAAGAGCACATAAAGGAAACCTTTCGGAAAACTCCAGAGTCATGAAAAAAGGGAGGTATGTGATACGGTAAATAAATGGACTCCGAAAAATCCGCAAAAATATTTTTTGTCGGCTTTGGTATATTTAGAAAATTAAGAAAATAAGAAACTTCTAGGAAAGTGACCTTGGTGGGCATGATACACCAGGGCGCGCCAGGCATCCCTGGCACGCCCAGGTGGGTAGTGCCCACCTCGGGTACTTTTCGGACTCTGTTTTTCTTCCATTCTGCTTGTCCCCCAAGATATATATATATATATATATATATATATATATATATATATCTCCCGAACGTGTTAACCTCCATATCGTGGAGAAATCTCCTATTTTCTTTTCTCTCTTATTTCCTGATGGATCTAGAATTATGTCGTCCCAAGACTCGGAGGGTGAGAGCTATGTCGCAGATTATGCAAACTCTAAGGTCTATGATGTGGAGCACTATGTCTGGTCTTCGGAGGAAGAAGAAGACTTTGATCCTGAGAAGAAGGAGGAGACGAGCTCGGAGGAGGATGAAGTTCCATTGCCCCAACTTGGGGGCATTCATGTTGACTTTAAGAAGTAAAGTCTCCCCAACAAAGCAAAGAGGCCTAAGATCCAATTTATCCCTTTTCGTCTCTTGCAGGAAAATAAGCAAGACTTGTCCAAAAAGGTGTTGGAGCTTGAGTGGGAGATTCGTGAACTAAAAGGTGAGAATTCTGTTCTCAAGTGTAAGCTGAGGAAGGATGACAAACCCACTACTTCATCACCACCACCTTCTTCTTCATCGCCAAAAGAAAACTAAGTATTGGGTATGGGCACTCCCCTTGGCTTCCATCAAGCTTGGGGGAGGTGCCCCAATATCGTATCATCTCCACTATATTTTGCCTTTACTTTGTTAGTTCGATCCATGATTATCTTTTGCTTTTAGATCAATAAAAGTTTAGTTCGATCCTTTTTTTTGTGAGTTTGCTTAGTGATCAATCTTTGTAATCGTGTGCAAGATATATAATAAAGTTTAGTTTGAGTTTTGCCTTCTTTACCTTCTTGTTGCAATAAAAAGAAAGGAAATAAAAGAAAAAGATCATATATTAATCTTATGGTAAGTGATGACATTAGACAATGAAAAGTATAAGTAGAAAAGTTTATTGTAGATTGACAAACATAACATTGGTCAATGATGCAACTCATGAAAGAATTAATAAGGGAAGAGAAGATTCACATATAAATATACTATCATGGAAATCTTTTATGATTGTGAGCACCCATCAAAATATTATATGCCAAAATTGTTGACGTTGGACAAGGAAGACAACTTAATGATTTATGTTTGTTCATATTCACACAGAAGTTATATTGTCATAGATCCTTCAACATGAGGTGATTGCCCCTATCTTTGCTAGCCAAAAACTCCGCACCAAGTAGATATACTACTTGTGCATCCAAAACCTTGAGCCCTATCTTGTTTGAGAGTCCACCATACCTACCTATGGATTTAGTAAGATCCTTCAAGTAAGTTGTCATCGGTGCAAAAAGGGCAATAAAAATTGCTTCTAAAAGTGTGAGGTCATTTAGTGTAAGGGAAAATTAAGCGTTGTACGAACTTGTGATGGTGAAGAATAAAAGCGACAGACTGCATAATAAACGTTGCCATCACAAGGGGCAATATAACTTGACGTTCTCTTGCCCTAAGGGGTTGAGCATACAAAAAAAGCGCATGGCAACCTCCGATTCCCTCTACAAAGGGCCTATCTTTTACTTTCATGTATTTACTTTTATGCAAGAGTCAAAGTTTTTCTCTCTATTCCTTTTATTTTTTTCCTTTCGCAAGCATCATGTGGTGAGGAAAGATCTAGGCACATATGTCCAGTTGAATATGGGTAGCATGAGTTATTATTGTTGACATCACCCTTGAGGTGAGTGTGTTGGGAGGAGAAACTATAAGCCCTATCTTTCTATGTGTCCGGTTGAAACTTTTTGCTCATCTGTACACGGTGAGTGTTAGCAATTATAGAAGACTAAATGATGGTTGAGTATGTGGACTTGCCTAAAGGCTCCAATACATGACCCTTCTGTAAAACATGATGAATTGTAGTTGCAAAGTTGACTAAGAACATAGTTTGTTGGTTTCCAATAGATTTTATACTTTATACTTCGATGTGATGAATTGTCACTTGCTCATGAGAAGTCTATGATAAAAGTTCTATGACAAAAGTTTATGTTAATATTTGCGGCTGTTATAATAAGTCAGATGATGCTGCTATGTCCGTATTTTTGTTTTTATCGACACCTCTCTCTCTCTCTCTCTCTCTCTCTCTCTCTAAGCATGTGGACATGTTTTTCGATTTTGGTTTTCACTTGAGGACAAGCGAGGTCTAAGCTTGGGGGAGTTGATACGTCCATTTTGCATCATGTTTTCATACGGATATTTATGTTGTTTTATTGTATAATAATGCTTTTCAGAGTAGTTCTAATGCCTTTTATCTCATAATATGCAAGGTACACACAAAGGGGGAGAATTCTGGCAGTTGGAAATCTGGACCTGAAAAAGCTAAGTCAGGCTACCTATTCTGCACAACTCCAAATGAGCTGAAACTTCTCGAGGATTTTTTATGGAATATTTAAGAATTATTGGAGTCAATAAGTACCAGAGGGGGGTGAGCAGGTGGGCACAACCCACTTGGGCGCGCCAGGAGGCCCATGCGCGCCATGGTGGGTGCTGCCCTCCTCGGCCCACCTCTGGTGCCGATCTTCTGGTATATAAGTCATTTTTACCTAGAAAAAAAATAGAAGGAGGACATTTGGAACGAAGCGCCGTTGCCTCGAGGCAGAACATGGGCAGGAGCACTTTTGCCCTTCGGCGGAGCGATTCCGCCGGGGGAACTTCCCTCCCGGAGGGGGAAATCCTCGTCATCATCATCACCAACAACTCTACCATCTTGGGGAGGGATATCTTCATCAAATATTCAATATCACCAACTCCTCTCAAACCCTAGTTCATCTCTTGTGTTCAATCTTTGTATCAAAAAACTATAGATTGGTGCTTGTGGTGACTAGTAGTGTTGATTACATCTTGTAGTTGATTACTTTATGGTTTATGTGGTGGAATATTATATGTTCAGATTCATTATGCTATTTAATACCTCTATGATCTTGAGCATGTTTATCATTTGTGAGTAGTTATGTTCGTTCTTGAGGTCACGGGAGAAATCATGTTCCAAGTAATCATGTGAACTTGATATGTGTTTGATATTTTGATGATATGTATGTTGTCATTCTCTTAGTGGTGTCATGTGAACATCGACTACATGACACTTCACCATATTTGGGCCCAAGGGAATGCACTGTGGAGTAGTTATTAGATGGTGGGCTGCGAGAGTGACAAAAGCTTAAACCCCAGTTTATGCGCTATTCCGTAAGGGACCGATTGGATCCAAAACTTTAATGCTATGGTTAGAATTTATTCTTAATACTTTTCTCGTAGTTGCGGATGCTTGCGAGAGGGTTAATCATAAGTAGGAGTTTTGTTCAAGTAAGAACAACACCTAAGCACCGGTCCACCCACATATCAAATTATCAAAGTACCGAAAACGAATTAAGCCAACATGATGAAAGTACCGGTACACTTTGCTTATCATAAGAGACCATTGTGGCCTCTCCTTTGCCTCAAAAGTGGGCTACCTTGCTTCACTTTTGTTACTACTATCGTTACTTGCTCGTTACAAATTATCTTGCTATCAAACTACTCTCCTACTTACAATTTTAGCACTTGCAGACATTACCTTGCTGAAAACCACTTGTCATTTCCTTCTGCTCCTCATTGGGGTTGACACTCTTACTTATCGAAAAGGCTACAATTGACCCCATATACTTGTGGGTCATCACAGCGTTTCAATTGCTAGAACTTTTATCTACAGTGAACATGCAACTATAGGTGTGTCATCAAAAAAATTGGAATTATTCAGGGGTCGTTTGGACATTTGTATACATTAACTTGGTTTTCTAGGCATTTCTGGTGCACAATTCAAAATTAGACTACATGCACATCCTCTGGTGCACCAACATGGGTTGTAAAATCATATATGTGTCCATGGGTTTATGCTTATGTCCCATGCAAGAAATGGGGATGAATTTCGAACACCACGACACCATGGCTCTTCAGCAAACATTGAGGTGTTTGCTTTTGTAATTCTAGTAAATACAAAAACTATCTGAAATTCATGAACCTTGGTATGCTATCATGGAACGGCATCAACATGATCGGGTAAAAAATATTGTCCCACTTGGGGCAGGTTATGGTATAAGCTTCTCGCAAACTAGAGCTTCTCTCACAATAAGCCTGATGGTTTCGGTAGGGAACTTGCCACCTTGGGGAACGAAATGATATCTGTTGCTTCTTCTTACTTTCAAATTTTTTCTCGTGTCAACATAGAACAACAAGAGTGTTGTGCAATTTTTAGATTTTTTTCAGGGATCGTTTGGACATTTTTATACGTTAACAGAGTTTTCTAGGCATTTATGTGCATAATTCAAGATTGAACTACATGCACATGCTCCAGTCCATAAAAATGGGTTGAAACATCAAATGTTTGTCATTGGTTGCAAGCTTAGGTCACATGCAAGAAATGGGAATGAATGTCAAACACCTTGACACTATCGCTCGGCCGCTAACATTGAGATACATGGTTTTAAAATTCTAGTAAATCAAAAACTCGACTGAAGTTCATGAAACTTGGCATGATATCATGGAACGACATCGACATGCCATGGTAAAATATTTTCCCATTTGTGGCAGGTTTGGGTATAAGCTTCTCGCAAACCGGAGCTTCTCTCTCGCAACAAGCCTGGTGGTTTCGGTAGGGAACATGCCACCTTGGGGACAAACGATATCTGTTGCCTCTTCTTACTTTCTAAATTTTTCTCGGGTCAACATAGAACAACACAAGTGTTGTGTCACTTTTTGGGACTTTTTGGGGTTCGCTTGGACATTTTTAAACATTAACTGATTTTTCTATGCATTCATGTGCATAATTGAAATTTGAACTACATGCACATGCTCCAGTGCATATTAATTGGTTCAAAATTGGAATGTGTGTCCTTGCTTACATGCTTAAGTCCTATGGAAGAAATGAGAATGAATGTCAAACACCTTGCCACCGTCGCTCGGCCGCTAACATTGAGATACATGGTTTTTTAGTTCTAGTAAATTGAAAACGCGTCTGAAATTTATGAAACTTGACACGCTAGCATGGAATGACATCAACATGCAGTGGTAAAAATATTATCCCATTTGGGGCAGGTTGGGGTATATAAGCTTCTCACAAACCAGAGCTTCTCACAACAAGCGTGATGGTTACGGTAGGGAATGTTTCACCTTTCTGGACGAAACAATATCTGTTGCCTCTTCTTGATTTCAATTTTTTTCTAGTGTCAACATAGAACAACATGAGTGTTGTGTTAGTTTTAGGATTTTTTTGGGGTTCGTTTGGATATTTTTATACATTAATTGAGTTTTCAATGCATTTATGTGCATAATTCAAATTTGAACTACAGGCACATGCTCTAATGCATATAAATTGGTCGAAAATTCAAATCCATGTCCTTGGTTGCATGCTTAGGCCCCATGCAAGAAATGGGAATGAATGTCAAACACCCTGCCACCGTCACTCGGCCGCAAACATTGAGATACCTGGTTTTTAAATTCTAGTAAATCTAAAACTCGTATAAAATTCATGAATCTTGGCATGTTATTATTGAGCGGCATCAACATGCCGTGCTGAATTTTTTGTCCCATTTTGGGCAGGTTTGGGTACAAGCTTCTCACAAACCACAACTTCTCACAACAAGCCTGATGGTTTCGGTGGGGAAACATGCCTCCTTTGGGGACGAAACGATATCCGTTGCCTTTTATTGCTTTCAATTTTTTCTCTAGTGTTAACATAGAACAACATGAATGTCGTGTTAAAATTTGGAATTTTTCAGGGTTCGTTTGGACATTTGTATACATTAATTGACTTTTCAATGCATTTATGTGCATAATTCAAATTTGAACTACATGCATATGCTCTAATGCAAAGAAATTGGTTGAAAATTCAAATTTGTATCCTTTGTTGCATGCTTAGGTCCCATGCAAGAAATTGGAATGAATGTCAAACACCCTGCCACCGTCACTCGACTACAAACATTGAGATACCTGGTTTTTAAAATCTAGTAAATCCAAAACTCGTTTGAAATTCATGAAACTTGGCATGCTATCATGGAGTGACATCAACATGACTTGGTAAAATTTTTGTCCCATTTGGGGCAGGTTTGGGTATAGGCTTCTCACAAACCAGAGCTTCTCACAACAAGCCAGATGGTTTCGGTAGGGAACTTGCCACCTTTGGGGACGAAACGATATCGGTTGCCTTTTATTGCTTTCAATTTTTTCTCTAGTGTCAACATAGAACAACAGGAGTGTTGTGTTAAAATTTGGAATTTTTGGGGGTTCGTTTGGATATTTTTATCCATTAATTGAGTTTTCAATGCATTTATGTGCATAATTCAATTTTGAACTACATGCACATGCTCTAATGCATATAAATTGGTTGAAAATTCAAATCCGTGTCCTTTGTTGCATGCTTAGGTCCCATGCAAGAAATGGGAATGAATGTCAAATATCCTTCCACCGTCACTCAACCGCAAACATTGAGATACCTGGTTTTTAAAATCTAGTAAATCCAAAACTCGTTTGAAATTCATGAAACTTGGCATGCTATCATGGAGTGACATCAACATAACTTGGTAAAATTTTTGTCCCATTTGGGGCAGGTTTGGGTATAGGCTTCTCACAAACCAGAGCTTCTCACAACAAGCCAGATGGTTTCGGTAGGGAACTTGCCACCTTTGGGGACGAAACGATATCGGTTGCCTTTTATTGCTTTCAATTTTTTCTCTAGTGTCAACATAGAACAACAGGAGTGTTGTGTTAAAATTTGGAATTTTTGGGGGTTCGTTTGGACATTTTTATCCATTAGTTGAGTTTTCAATGCATTTATGTGCATAATTCAATTTTGAACTACATGCACATGCTCTAATGCATATAAATTGGCTGAAAATTCAAATCCGTGTCCTTTGTTGCATGCTTAGGTCCCATGCAAGAGATGGGAATGAATGTCAAATATCCTTCCACCGTCACTCTACCGCAAACATTGATATACCTGGTTTTCAAATTCTAGTAAATCCAAAACTCGTCTGAAATTCATGAGACTTGGCATGCTATCATGGAGCAGGCTAACCGAGAGGGGTGCAAGCTGTCCTCCAATGCGCAGGCTCACTAGGAAGCGTGCCGGCTATTCAACGCAGGATTTGTGCATCTCTTCAACGCAAATGGTTGAGATCGAATACCGTATGCAAAGCCAGACTTCGGCGCTAAGCCAAGAGAAAATGTGCCGATCAGGATTTGTACATCCCTTCAACGCAAACAGTTGTTTTGGATGACCCGTGTGCAACCACATACAAATAATTTGGTAAGATTTGCATTTGTCATATTGGGTATGTTGCCATTTGTCAAACTGGAAAGATTGACATTTGTTGATCTAGTAACATTGCCATTTGTCAACCTTGTAACACCGCAGTCTTTAAAAATATGCAGCCAAAAATCGCTAGCACTATTTCATTCATAGATTAAGCAGCCGTTCTCATCGGGAAGCAAGACAACCTTTGACCTCCGCCCGCCTTGCTCCCACTGGTCTGTATTAATGGCGCGCCCGAGCGGCCGCACCCCCCGTCCTCGCCACACACACAATCCTCTCTCTCTGCCCGCACCGGAGAACGACGTGAATGTGGAGATAAAGGTTCCGATGGCCGCCGACGAGGTGGAGAATAAGGCTGCCAACAAGCCAAGGTGGGTCGAGAAAGAACCGCAAGCTACTCTAGCAAGCCTAGACTTCATCAGCAACCTCCCCGATGATATGTTGACAGTAATCATATCCCTCCTCCCAATCAAATATGGGGCGAGGACAACCTCCCTTTCTTGGCGATGGATCCCCCTATGGCTCCTCACCCCTGTCAACCTCCTCGACGCCCACGAGCTTTTCCATGGCTATCGCAAAAGCTTCGATGCTTTCTCCCAGATCCTCGGGAGTCACCATGGCCCAATTAGAGGCCTTATAACAGGCAAGTTCTGTTCCAATGGCAAGGACCGAGCCAAGCTTGACGAGTGGTTCCGATCCCCCGCCATAGATCAGCTCGAGGAGCTCAGTTTTAATGATGGGCATATGTGCTCGCTGCCAACGTCCGTGCTCTGCTTCATGCCCATCCTATGCCTCGGCAAGTTCATTAACTGCCATTCCGCCCCCTTAATGACGCGCCGGCTCTTTTTCTACCACGACTGAAGCACCTCGAGCTAGTCATCGTTTGCATCCCAAAGGATGACATGGAGCGCCTGCTCCGCGGCTGTACTGCACTTGAGTTCCTTTGTCTCCAGACGATGAATTGGTTGAGTACCTTCCACATCACCTCCAGGACTCTCCGGACTATTTATGCGTGTTGCTGATGCTGCAACGAGGGATCACAAAAGGTGGACCACAATATGGTCACTGAGGCCACACCTTCACTTGACAGATTACTTGTAGTTGATCAACAAGGTCCAACAAGAATCAATGTCATTTATGCGTCGAAATTGACAGCGGTGGGCAACTCGTCTGTCAAATACTACTACATTCAGGTACAACAGTCTCCTTATACCTCTCCTTCTTTATTTCTAGTTTTGAAGATGTATGTTCGTCTGTCATCCAGCAAAGCTTCACCCAAATTCTGGCCACAGTGAAGGTCTTGGCACTAGAATCTATCGGCCGCAACCTGGACCAACTTATCGGTTGCCTGAGATGCTTTCCGTGCCTGAACAAGCTATATATCGAGGTGATGTTTCTTTCCTATTAAATGTTAACCATAAGGGAGTTCAATTTTTTTGCACATTTTCCCAAGTTTACAATGACAATGTACTACGATTTCTGAAGGGGCTTTGGAGGATTTCAGGACATACACCCCCCACCCCATATTGGTTGCTTGATTCATATGGTTACAATCCACAAGCATTTCTCCTTTGGATTCATTTGTACTAGTTCTTAGGGATTTTTCATCCAATCCAACCTCTTGTGAAGAAGGCTACATTTTCTAGATTGTAATCAAATGCCCATGTTAGGCCGGGGGATAACCTCCTTTCCGGAAAAAAATGCCCATGTTAATCATGTCAGATTGAAGATGGCACGTTGGTGCATTTGGCAAATCCTACAAACCAAATAGGCGTGTAGTAGTGTTCAAAACTGCTTGTAAGCACTAATACATTCTCTTCTATTGCAGATAATAATAGGACCGGAGGTGGATAATGTTTATAATGATAATCTCACCGAATGCATGGATATGCATCTCTCAAATATTACTTTGAACTCCTATCAAGGGACCTTACTGGAGATTACACTTGCCAGGTTCTTTCTTGCTAGAGCAAGGGTGCTGAGGGTACTGAGGTTGAACACACATTTAATTAGGAAAGATTAATGGTATGTTGATCATAGCCGGCAGGTACTACAGAATGGATGAGCCTCCAAAATAGCTAAACTTCGTATTGGAAGAGCATATGACAGAGTAATTGGAAGTCATTATGTGAAACCCATACATGACTTGTCAGTAGCTGATGCATTTGCAGAAATGACAAGGTTTGCAATGTTTGATTTGGGCATTGTAATCTTTGAATTTTAACCTTGCAATATTTATGGTATTTGTTATATAACATAATTGGATGTTTAATTTGGTATTGCAATCATGTCATGTTACAAGTATATATATATATATATATATATATGTTGCTCTTATGTACACGGAGCATAGATGTTCTGCAGACAGAGCATATCAAATCGCACACAGACCGCACTAGGTAACCCGTCAGTGACGAATTCATCAATCGCAAATGGTTATATACCAGCAAGCGTTTCCCCACAAAACACACGGCTTATCCTATCGCAAACAGCTCGGATGGATCAACTGTATGCCACGTATCGCACACATAACTCTAATCTGATTTGTGCTTGATGTCTCCGACATCACTTGCACAGTTCGTCTTATTTGCCACGTATCACTATGCCAGCCTCTGCTTGCGTCCCTCGGCAAGATCTAATCGCCATTAGGCACCGCATCGCGCTGTGCTCGCCGTTAGGCGCCGTGTCGTGCTCTGCTCGCGTCCGTCTGCACGATTGGCTTGTGGACAGCTTTTCCTTGCGTGTTCAACTGCCATATGCATATATATGGTTGCTCGGTACTGAGGCGACCGCGGAGCGCTCTGCTCGCGTCCCTCCACGTGTGCTCTGCCAGTGGTTGGGCCTGTACATGATAACGCTGGGGGGCCCATATGCATGCGGTTGTGCCGCGTGCGTTGCCACACGATGCAGTTACATGCGACACGATGGAGTTAGGCACTGCGAATTAGAACTACCATTAGGGCATGCCGATATTATAATCTGTCCGGCTTCCCCTTTAATCCCTATGGCCATTATAACCTTAGTCTCTTCAACCTTTCAATCACGCTCCACAATGCAACAAGCACATCGCCGATGACACATAGAGAGGGGATGTCTAGCGGCGCTCCAATGGTGTTCGGCGAGCATAAAGTGGGGACCCACGCGAGGGAGACGGATCTCTCGATGGTGTACACCATCGACCTGGCCGAGTTGGACGACTACATCATCACCGTTGAGCAGTTATTTGCTGGAGACAAGTACAAGGTGGTTGGCATCGACCTCCAGTACACCGCCGGTCTTCCCACCAAAGATCAGAAGGTTACCGTCGCCGAGTTGTGGTGCGCCATCATGTCCTCATCTACCACTACTACATGGCCATAGAGCCTTGCGTCCGTTTTGCCAGGTTTGTCAACAGCACCGACTACAAGTTCGCTACGGTGGAAACCACCGACGATGTAAAAGCACCCAAAGTTTCGGGCTTGGCTTGCAAGAACCTTGTCAAAATCCGTGAGCACTGCAGGGTCTGGGGAAGCACGAAGAAGGATTCCCTGGTTGAACTCACCTCATCCATCATTGACCATTACTACGAAAAGATGAAGCCGGATGCCCAGAGAACAAGTCCCGTATCCTGGCACAGGGCCTGGATGCGGCAACTTGATGAACCTCACCTCAGGTTCGCGGCCAAGAGCATGTACACATGCTACGAGATTCATAGGCGGATCGTTGACATGAGGAAGTGCCTCGTTACCCAAATCGACGAGCCCGGATCGAGCCACAAGCAGAGCAAGATTCACAAGAAGTAGATGATGATCAGATGATCGTTTATGCTAGTTAATCATGCATGTAATATATAGTTTACTTTGGTGTGTGGAAATATCATGTGTGTAGTAGCCACCTATGTAATTATGCATGTAATAGTTTACTTTGGTGTGTGCAAATGCCATGGTTGTAGTAGCCACCTATGTATGTGGATGTTTAATTTGGTTATGCAACCATGTCCTTATAAGTGTGTGTGTGTGTGTGTGTGTGTGTGTGTGTGTGTGTGTGTGTGTGTTGTTGTTGTTGTTGTTATTGTTGTTGTTGTTGTTGTTCTGTATGCAATCCCATCGCACAACACACACGTCTTATTAGCAGCAATCATCTATGTTATTATCGGTCTTCGCACACATTTCTGCTTACATACCTGTTCTCCATGTATCACACACATCTTATTATATTGAACCGTTTATGTTCTCTTGTCTCAACGAAAACAGTTCATCTGAGTGAACCGCAAGCCGTATATCACACACACCTTGATCTAGCTGACCGTTTCTTTTGTGTTGCCTAATCACAAACAGTTCATCCTAGTGAACCGTACGCTGTATATCGCACACACCCTCATCGCAAACTGTTAATTGCACTGAATTGTATGCCCTACATCACACATGGAACTAAAATTTGAACCGTGTTTGATGCATCTGTCATCGTAGACGTTTTGCACCTTTTTGAGGGTTTTTTACAGCATCATTTGCGGTTAATGCATCGCACACAATTTCATCAAATGGTCTTTGATATAGTGTCGCGTTAGCAGCATCCTGCAGTAGTGTGCTTCCTGGATAAATAGAGAGAGGGGTCTCATGTGCTTCTTTTATCACCTTCTCTATCATAAGCTCGAACTGAGAAACCACAATGCGATCCCTCAAGTACAAGGTTCCATCTTTAGCAAGCGAGAAATATCTGGATTTCTCGAAGGCAAGATCCTTTTTATCAGATCAACGTGAGCATCTTTGGCTTGAGCAGACTTGATAGCCTTCAGAAGAGTTGATTCCAAGACAAGGTTATTCAGAGAACCCTGTGGCACTAGTTGAAGGTTCAGCTTGCATAGCTCTTCATGAAGGCGGGGTTGAGCTTTGTAAACCATGCGATTATTGCAATAAGACTTGCAGCTCAGGACATCGGTCATGACATTAGCCTTGCCTGGTATAGGAAATACCCACGTTATAATCTGCTATAGCCTCCATCCATCACTACTGATGGAGGTTTAGATCTGGCTGAGTAAACAGATATTTCGTACTCTAATAGTCGGTGAAGATCTTGCAACAATTACCAAGAAGGTAATGTTGCCATAGCTTTAGTGCATAGATAACCGCAGAATGCTCAAGGTCATGAACTGGGTAGTTCTCTTTGTGAGGGCGCAATTAACAAGAGGCATAAGCAATCACCATGCACTCTTGCATTAGGACACAGCCTAATTCTAGATGTGAAGCGCCACAATAGATGACGAAATCCTTTTGAGAATCTGGAGGAGCAAGCACTGGGGCAGAAGTCAGCTTGTCCTTGAGTGCATGGAAACTTTCCTGACGTTTTTCAGTCTAATCAAACATAACGCACTTGTGAAGTAGATTAGTCAGTGGTTTGGAGATCTTGGAGAAGTTCTCATCAAAATGGTGGCAATAGCTAGCGAGTCCAGAAAGCTTTTGACTTGCTTGACATTCTTCAGAGGAGTCCAATCAAGAATGGCTTGAACTCGTTCGGGTTTAATGGCAATACAATCCTTGGAGATCACATGACCAAGGTAGGTTACTTCGGGTAGCCAGAATTCATACTTGGAATACTTGGCATAAAGTTGATTCTCTCGAAGCTTTTCCAGAACAAGACAAAGTTGTTCAACATGTTCTTCTTTGTTCTTGGAATAAACAAGCATATCATCCAGATAAACCATGAGTAAGGTATTCCATGAATATATAGTTCATCAGAGGAGAGAATGTAGTTGGAGCATTGGTTAAGCCGAAAGACATAATGGTGTACTCGTATGAACCATATCGAGTAATGAAGGCGGTCATGGGAATATCCTCTTCACACACCCAGATCTTGTGGTAACCCAACCTCAAGTCAATTTTAGAGAATACAGAGGATCCAGCAAGGTGACCATATAGATCATTGATCTAAGGAAGGGGATATTTGTTCTGAAATGTAGCTTGGTTGATAGGCTGATAGTCTTGGACCAAACGATTTGTCCCATCCTTCTTATTGACGAAGAGAGAAGGTGCTCCCCAAGAAGAGGAACTTAGAAGAATGAAACAACTGTGAAGAGATTTGTCGATTTCCTCCATAAGCTCAAGGAGTTAATAAGGTGGTATCTTGTAGGGCCGTTTGGCGATAGGAATGGTGCCTAGTTTCAAGTCGATGATGAATTCGATAGCCTGAGCAGGGGGTATTCCTAGAAGGTCTTCTGGAAAGACATCTTGGAAGTCGTGAACGACTAGAATCTTTTCAATTCCCACAAGAGGTTCTGCGTTCAACGCATTCAAAGCATAGAGTCGTGCTTCTGCATTTTCAACAAGATGAGCATGGTAGCTTACTATCTCATTAGAAGGATATAGGAGATGAACGCTTTGGTGGCACAAATGATAGAAGCAGTATGTGCTTTCAACCATTCCGTTCCCAGAATGAGGTCAATATTGGAAGACTTGAAAATAATGGGAGAAACGTGGAATTCCAACCCTTTATTTCAGCGGGGGCGTCGCGAGCAATCATGGTGGTTTGACACTGGCCCGCAGGGGTGCGTAGTACTAGCAGACTGTTCATTTCCTTGCATCTATTGTTGTGTGAGTATGCAAAAGTGTCTGACATGAAAGAATGTGATGCTCCTAAATCAAATAAGACTGAAGCTGGTATTGAATTAATAAGGAGAATACCCATCATAGTAGCAGGCTGGTCTTGAGCTTCATTCAGATCAATGTTGTTAGCCTGACCATGTCCATAAGGTCGGGCATGTTGCGGGGCTAATTGTTACCACAGCCAGTTGGAGGAAGTGCAAGCTGGTATTAATTCCGTGGGCAGTTCCTGGAACGGTGACCTATAAGGCCACACTTGAAGCATAAACCATCATTGGAATTGGGAGCAGGAGCTCGAGGTGGTGCAGCTGGAAGTCTTGGTTGCGTAGGTGGTGGAGGAGGCATATGCGATGCAGCATAAGACGGTCTTGGAGCAGGTGCAGTTGGACGATACATGCTGTGGGGAATCCAAATCCGACGCTTCTGCGCTGACGGGCTAGTAGATGAGCCAGCGTCACGGTTGCACCTGAGGGATCCTTGGTGTACTGAAGACCAGTCTCAAACTGAATGGCCATGTTCACCAAGGTGGCAAAGTCAGCAAAGTCATGCACTAGGAGCGCAAGCTTGATATCAGGGTGAAGTCCATCATGAAACTTTTCCTTCCTACGAGCATCAGTAGCAATATCCTCTTCAGCATAGCAGGATAAGTCAAGGAATTCCCGCTGATAAGCATCTAGTGTTGTTGCCCTGGGTGAGGTTACGAAACTCTTGCTTCTTCATGTCCATGATTCCCTGAAGAATGAAGCGGGCACAGAAAGCAGCTTGGAAATCCGGCCAAGTAATGATTGTTCCAACAGGTTGGGTACGCCTGTGGCTGTCCCACCATTGAGTAGTGGGGCCCTTGAGGAAAAAGGACGTGAAGGTGACATAGCTGGCAGGGGCAACTTTAGGGGACTCCATCTCATAAGTGATGTCCCGGAGCCAGTCATCAGCATCGAGGGGCTGAGTTGAGCTTCGGTAGGTGGTAGGGTTGAGGCGCATGAAATCCTGCAGAGTAACTGGGACAGGCTGCTGATTCATATTGAGGCACAGAAACTGATCCATAACTCCTTCTTGAACTGGCGATTCAGCTCAAACTGCTGTATAATCCGGCCATGAATTCGAGCGGTGGTGGATCGTTGCCACCACGGTCATGACCAGCGGGTCTAACCATCCTGCTTGAATGCAACAGGGGTAGTTTAGCGTTGAGCAATTGTGGAGACAAAGAATCATTCATGAAGTAACAAGCACAAAGAAAGGAGTTCGATAGATACATCATAGTAGTCAAACATGACATATGGATACACGCACCAAGTTGGATAAAATCGGCAGCATGAGTTCAGAAACACACGCAGCTAGACCACTAGGCGGCGTGCAGGCACACGGTGGAGGGATACAACAACGAGACATAGCAAAGGCTACATCAATGTCAGAGAGAACTGCTGGAGCGAGGAATCAGCAAGGGACTATGTAGGGTGCCCTCGATAAAAGGATCATGCGGTCAATGAACACTGTGAAGCAAATCCTGGCTCCCAATTCAAGAAAGGTGTATTACAAGTCTCCGGATGGATGTGATCATGAGATCCTAATGTTGCAGTTAGCAAAATCATTTAACCCAAGTAGAAGAGAGATCAGAGTCCTAGAGTAAGGACCAAGGAGTAAAAGATCCTAATACCACCCAATGGCGATGTGGGACCGTAAGCTGCATAGCCATGTTAGTAAAAGTTTTTCAATGACTAGACTCAACTTCGTCCAATGAGTTTGAAAGGGGGATTCCTACAGGCAGTCGTCTCTGATACCAACTTGTGACGCCCCTGATTCGATCGTATAGTAATCATAGATGCAAATGTGTATGATCAAGATCAGCGACTCACGAGAAGATATCACAACACAACTGTAGGCACAAATTAAAGTCATACAAGCTTCATATTACAAGCCATGGGCATAGAGGGCTCGAATACTTAATCTCGAATACAAACAAGTTAGCGGAAGCAACAATATCTTAGTACATGCATAAGTTAAACAAGTTTCCTTAAGAAGGCTAGCAAAAAAGTAGCATCGACCGAAAAGGCAAGGCCTCCTGCTAGGGAGCCTCCTAACTGCTCTTGGTTGTCAACGGTAGCATCTGGCTCCTGCGATCCGTCATCTAATGGCAGCAATCGGGTTTAGGGGAAAAGAGGTAGCAAAGCAACTGTGAGTACTCATCCAAAGTACTCACAAGACTTACATCATATCTAAACTAAGTGTGCATCTGTATCAAAGGAATGGACTATATCGGTGGACTAAACTGCAGAATGCCAGAAGAGAAGGGGAAAAGCCTAGCCTATCGAAGACTAGCATCTTCAAGCATCTTGCAACATCAGAAAAGATAAGGGTAACATATTCAAATAGTAGTAAGTATGTTGTAATATTGCCCAAAGATCACTTCCTCGACTCCCTACGAGAAAGCAATCCCGGAGCCGTCATTTCCATTTCATGCCTCAACATCTAGTTCTAGTGGTATCGATCGGGATACAACTTTGAGTGTTCGTTACCATGGACACAATTATTCAAATAGATCAGCTTCCCTGTAGGGGTGCACAGGCTTACCCAACACGCTCGATCAACTCCGGCTGGACACACCATCAGTTCATGACAGGCCTCGGCCGATCAACACACCGCAGTCCTACCTAGGCTCAACAGAGAGACCATCACGCCGGTCAACATCCTAAGCACATAGGGGTCTTGGGACCATCGCCCTTTGCACTCCTACATGTTGCCTACGTGACTAGTTCAGTCCTGTCTACCTCCTTATATAAGGCAGGTACTTACGCGGGCCACTCGGGCGTACGCCGCTTAGTCGCTAACGTCCGAAGAACTTTCGGCTGGTACATATGATGCAGAGTGCCCATAATTATTCCCGCATCATGGTGATACGTCCGTCGTATCTACTTTTCCAAACACTTTTGCCTTTGTTTTGGACTCTAACTTGCATGATTTGAATGAAACTAACCCGGACTGACGTTGTTTTCAGCAGAACTGCCATGGTGTTATTTTTGTGTAGAAACAAAAGTTCTCGGAATGACCTGAAAATCCACGGAGATTATTTTTGGAAAATATAAAAAATACTGGCGAAAGAATCAAGGCCAAGGGGCCCACACCCTGTCCACGAGGGTGGGGGCGCGCCCCCTCCCCCTGGGCGTGCCCCCTGCCTCATGGGCCCCCTGGATGTCCACCGACCTCAACTCCAACTCCATATATTCTCTTTCGCGGAGAAAAAAAATCGGAGAGAAAGTTTCATCACGTTTTACGATACGGAGCCGCCGCCAAGCCCTAATCTCTCTCAGGAGGGCTCATCTGGAGTCGGTTCGGGGCTCCGGAGGGATTAACCGCCATCGTCATCATCAACCATCCTCCATCACCATTTTCATGATGCTCGCCGCCGTGCGTGAGTAATTCAATCGTAGGCTTGTTGGACGGTGATGGGTTGGATGAGATTTACCATGTAATCAAGTTAGTTTTGTTAGGGTTTGATCCCTAGTATCCACTATGTTCTGAGATTGATGTTGCTATGACTTTGCTGTGCTTAATGCTTGTCAGTAGGGCCCGAGTGCCATGATATCAGATCTGAACCTATTATGTTTGCATGAATATATGTGAGTTCTTGATCCTATCTTGCAAGTCTATAGTCACCTACTATGTGTTATGATCCGACAACCCCGAAGTGACAATAATCGGGATATTTCTTGGTGATGACCGTAGTTTGAGGAGTTCATGTATTCACTAAGTGCTAATGCTTTGGTCCGGTACTCTATTAAAAGGATGCCTTAATATCCCTTAGTTTCCATTAGGACCCCGCTGCCACGGGAGGGTAGGACAAAAGATGTCATGCAAGTTCTTTTCCATAAGCACGTATGACTATATTCGGAATACATGCCTACATTACATTGATGAACTGGAGCTAGTTCTCTGTCACCCTATGTTATAACTATTACATGAGGAACCGCATCCGACATAATTATCCATCACTGATCCAATGCCTACGAGCTTTTCACATATTGTGCTTTCCTTATTTACTTTACCGTTGCTACTGTTACAATTACTACAAAACTGCTATCGTTACCTTTGCCACTGTTACCTTTACTATCATACTATTTCGCTACTAAATACTTTGCTGCAGATACTAAGTTATCCAGGTGTAGTTGAATTGACAACTCAACTGCTAATACTTGAGAATATACTTTGGCTCCCCTTGTGTCGAATCAATAAATTTGGGTTGAATACTCTACCCTTGAAAACTGTTGCGATCCCCTATACTTGTGGGTTATCAAGACTATTTTGTGGCGCCGTTGCCGGGGAACATAGCTATATTCTTTGAGTTACTTGGGATTTATATCTGCTGGTCACTATGAGTAACTTGAAAGACGAAAGAACTAAGATTTTTCCCTCAACTATGAGGGGAGGTAAGGAACTGCCATCTAGCTCTGCACTAGATTCTCCTTCCATTTTGAGTAAGCTTGCGACACCCAAACCTGCTACTGCTATGAATTCTGATATGTCGCATGTTATTGATGATGCCACTTTTGCTATGCATGATACTTATGATGAAACTACTTCTATACTTGATACTACTTTGCCGTTAGGTGAATTTCTAGATGAACAACTTGCTAGGGTTAGAGAGAATGAAATTATTGATGATGAAATTACTGAAGATAGTGATGACGAAGGTTCTCCCCCTAAGTATGAATTGCATGTTGTTCCTGAGGGTTATGTTATGGATGAAGAAACTGCTAGAGATTTTCTTGCTTGTAATGATAGATCTGATCTTAAGAAGTTATTAGCTAAACCTAAACAGAAAACTCTGAATGCTAGAATGAAACATGACCCTTATTTTGCTACTTCACCTATCTTTGTTACTGATAAGGATTATGTATTCTCTATCGATCCTGAGATAATTACTTTGGTTGAATCTGATCCTTTTTATGGCAATGAATCTGAAACTGTTGTGGCACATCTTACTAAGTTAAATGATATAGCCACCCTGTTCACTAATGATGAGAAGTCTCGCTATTATTATATCCTTAAGATATTTCCATTCTCATTAAAGGGTGGTGCTAAAACTTGGTTTAATTCTCTTGATCCTGGTTGTGTGCATAGTCCCCAGGATATGATTTATTACTTCTCTACTAAATATTTCCCTGCTCATAAGAAACAAGCTGCCTTGAGGGAAATATATAATTTTGTGCAAATTGAAGAAGAGAGTCTCCCACAAGCTTGGGGGAGTCTTCTCCAATTACTTAATGCTTTGCTTGATCATCCTCTTAAGAAAAATGAAATACTTGATATCTTTTGCAATGGACTAACTGATGCTTCCAAGGACCACTTGGATAGTTGTGCTGGTTGTGTTTTCAGGGAAAGAACAGTCGATCAAGCTGAATTGTTATTGAAAAATATGTTGACTAACGAAAATAATTGGACTCTTCCTAAGCCAATTCCTGAGCCAATTGAGCCAACTCCTAAACCAACTCTGAAGAAGAGGGGTGTTCTATTTCTCAGTCCTGAAGGTATGCAAGAGGCAAAGAAATCTATGAAAGAAAAATGTATTAAAGCTGAAGATGTTAAGAATTTACTTCCTGTTGAAGAAATACATGGTCCTAATATACCACCTATTGAAGAAACACATTGTCTTGATAACCCGACACAAGTAGTAAGGTAAATTCTCTCTATAGATATGATAAAGTTGAAATCCCATCTACTAAGTTTCCTAGCCAATGTTTGGATGAATTTGATGACTTTAGGGCTAGACAAGAAAATTTCAATGCTTATGTTGGTAGAGAATTAAAGAGTAATGCTTTCATGATTGGACGCTTGAGTGATTATATGGCTAGAGTTAAAGGTGAACTTAAACTCATTAGCAAATATGCTTCTATAGTTACCACTCAAGCAGAACAAGTACTTAAAGCTCAAAGTGATTTGCTTGATGAATTAAATAATAAACATGATTTTTCTGTTAGAGTGGCTACTAGAACTGGTAGAATGACTCAGGAACCTTTGTATCCTGAAGGCCACCCTAAGAGAATCGAGCAAGATTCTCAGAGAAATAATTTAGATGCACCTAGTCCTTCTAAAAATAAGAAAAGGAAAAATGATAGGACTTTGCATGCTTCTAGTGAACCTGTTATAGACACACCTGAGAATCTCAATGATATTTCTATTTCTGATGCCGAAACACAATCTGGTGACGAACATGAACCTAGTGATAATGTTAATGATAATGTTCATGTTCATGCTCAACCTAGCAATAATAATGATGTAGAGATTGAACCTACTGTTGATCTTAATAACCCACAATCAAAGAATCAACGTTATGATAAGAGAGACTTTGTTGCTAGGAAGCACGGTAAATAAAGACAACCATGGGTTCAGAAACCCATGCCTTTTCCTTCTAAGCCATCCACGGAAAAGGATGACAAGGATTTTGAGCGCTTTGCTGAAATGATTAGACCTATATTCTTACATATGCGCCTAACTGATATGCTTAAAGTAAACCCTTATGCTAAGTACATAAAGGATATCATTACAAATAAAAGAAAGATACCGGAAGCTAAAATTTCCACCATGCAGGCTAATTACCCTTTTAAAGGTGGAATACCTAAGAAACTTGGAGATCCAGGAGTACATACTATACCGTGCTCCATTGAAAGAAACTATGTTAAAACTGCTTTATGTGATCTTGGAGCCGGTGTTAGTGTTATGCCTCTCTCTTTATATCGTAGACTTGAATTGAATAAGTTGACACCTACTGAAATATCTTTGCAAATGGCTGATAAATCAACTGCTATAGCTGTCGGTATTTGTGAGGATGTGCCTGTTGTGGTTTCAAATATCACTATCTTAACGGACTTTGTTATTCTTGATATTGCCGAGGACGATAGTATGTCCATTATCCTTGGTAGACCCTTTTTGAATACTGCAGGGGCTGTTATTGATTGCAACAAAGGCAATGTAAATTTTCATGTTAATGGTAATGAGCATACGGTACACTTTCCGAGGAAACAACCTCAAGTTCATAGCATCAATTCTATTGGAAAAATTCCAACTATTATTATTGGATGTTTTGAATTTCCTCTTCCTACTGCCAAGAAGAAATATGATATTCTTATTATTGGAGATGTTCATATCCCCGTTGTGGTAACCTAGTGTTATTCGAATTTTCTCCGGTTCCATGTTATTCGGAATGAGTTTGTTAACAAGACTTGATCAACCTTGTTAGTGGATTCCTTTTGATGATCATGAGATGGATGAAACTAGAAGGCACAACCTTCTGTACCCTCTTTTTACTTTCTGTTATTTAGAATAAATAAAGCAAAAAATAGTATTTTCTGTCTATTTTCTGAATTATCCATGTAATAAAAAATATCCCGAAAATAAAAGTTCTCCAAATGCCCTGCCAATTTAGTATGATTTTTTCTGGAATATTTGAGGATTTTAGGCACTGAGAACACAGCAGGGGGGCAAGCACCTCGCCACGAGGGTCCAGGGCACGCCCACCCTTACAGGGCGCGCCCCCTGCCTCGTGGGCCCACGGTGGCCCCCCTCCACTTATTCCTGTACCCACACACTTCATCTTCCTCCCAAAAAATCACCATCCAGCTCAATCACGAGTTCTAGCTCATTTTGCTGCGATTTTCGATCTCCTTGCTCAAAGCTCCAGTCACAAAACTGCTTTGGGAGATTGTTCCTTGGTATGTGACTCCTCCAATGGTCCAATTAGTTTTTGTTCTAGTGCTTTATTCATTGCAAATTTTTGCTGCCTAGGTGACCCTGTTCTTGAGCTTGCATGTCAAATTTATGAGGTCCCAAGTAATTCTAATGCATGATATAGGCTCTAGGCACTTGTGGGAGTAGTTGCTACCAATCTTGTTTAGTTTGACTCACTTTTATTTTGAGTTACTAAAAATTTCAGAAAATTTCAGAAAATGATGAAGATATTTTTGAGGGGCTCTTCTAGCCAAGGCTCCAAGGACAAACAAGCCAAGGAAAAAGAAAAGGCCAAGTATAATCTTCCTCGCGTAGCGGAAGTATGGCCGTGTGAGTGGCCTTGTGATAATTTCTTGAGAGCAACCGGGACTTATGAAGACTTCTACTATTTGGCTGATAATGCGGGCCTCACCGACTTCCTCCATGACCGGATTGAACAATATCTCTTACTGACCAATACTTTCGTGCAAAACTTCTAATATTATCCTAAGAATTCACCTCCTTCAGTAGCTTTTCATTTATATGATGAGGGTAAGGAGTTGTCATTACGTAATTTTTGCGCGGTTTGCAGAATACCCTTTGAGGGCATTTTAGATGAACCACATCATAAAGATGTGGATGGTTTTATTGATACTATTACTGTAGGGGAATCGAGGAAGGTTTCCGATGCAAGAATCACTAGCATACATTTTTCCTGTTTTACGCTACTTTGCCATATTAACTAGTCGATGTTTAATTGGTCGCGGAAACTGTGAAAACCTTAGTGTTCCTGATATTATTATTTTGTTCCATGCCTTATTCTGTGATAACTCTTTTAGTATGGGTGCCGTTATTTCTAAACGATTAAGCCTGAACCGTACAAAGGGCCCCATTTTTCGAGGAATCTATGCTGCACGCCTTGCTAAACATTTCGAGATACTTATTAGGCATTATGAGAAAGAGGATACACTGCTGCCCCCTACCTTTTTAGATTATAGGAGCATGGTAGCACATGAGTTTATTGTTGACAATGTTGATAAGATGCTTCTGTATAATACGAGACTTAATAAGAAACACAATGAGATTATTATCCTACATGCGCCTTCTTTGTTTGATTTAACTGCAGGCCATTATCTCATCTTGCCGTCGGCCGTGTACGCGCATCAAGGCCGGACATCAGCTCCAGAACCTTAGCCGGAACCACCACTGGACCCTTATCGTCCATCATCTTATCAGCGGGATCTAGAGCAGATCGCCGGCCAGTGACAGTACGATGACACTCCTTAGTACACCGGCGAGAGTAGCCGCGATCCATGGGCATAGACCAACTTAGGCCAAAAGCCTAAGTTTGGGGGAGTACGTATTTCTCACTGACATTACATTCATGTTCACACACTCATTCTAGTTGTCGGTTCTCATACTCTTTCATTGTATTATCCATGCTAGTTTAATTTATTTTTCTAGCTTTCTTCTTGTGTGTTTGATAAACCTTAAGAAAAAAAATTAGTTAGTTTAATTTCCATGCTTGTAGTAATAATTAAAAGAAAACCCAAATATATTTCTTGTTCTTCTTTTTACTTGTTGGGAGCTTTCCCGTGTAAATAGTTTTATTTCTTTTCTTTCTTTTGGGAGTCGAGAGGAGAAGACCATAATGAAAATGTCTAGTGGCTCTCATATGCATGATTGTTGATTTAACCAAGAGCCCATATTACCTTGTCTTCTCCCTTGAATTGAATGCTTGCAGATTCCAGCTTAGTCCAATGCACGTGCACTATTATTATTATACACACCGTTCGATCGTGCGAGTGAAAGGTAATAATGACGATATATGATGGACTGATTGAGATGAGAGAAGCTAGTATGAACTCGACCTCTCTTGTTTTTGTAAATATGATTAGTTCATCGTTCCTGATTCAGCCTATCTTTCCCTAATAATAAAGCAAATAGTGTTTCTGGTCGTACGTCATTAGAATTACCCCCGAAGTTGATACAAATTACCCACCATGCCACCCATAAGTGAACAAAATGGTTCGGTTTTCTCAAAGTCCCGTTGAATTTGGTTCTTATAGTATAATATATTCATAAAACAGAACCGAAGGCGTAGCGTAGTGGCTAAAGCCCTTGTCCTTCAGGTAGGAGACCTGTGTTCGATCCCAAGTTCCACCCCATTTTCTCTCTTTTTTGCGAACCCTCCCCCCTCTCCCCCGCGTTAATGGGCCGGCCCATGCCTCTGTTTTTTTTGCAGTTTGCTTATACGTTTCTCATTTCTGTTCTGTGTTTTTCCTTCTATAAATTAATTATTAGGGATTTCCAAAAAGTCAAAAGGTTGCGAGTTTTTTTTAATGAAATATAAAACATTTGTAAATTCAAAAACATTTCTGGAAAGCATAAAATGTTCGTGATTTTAAAAAAGTCATGTTTTTCATTTCGTTTTTTGCCTTTTTTTCTCATTTATGTTTTTGTTTTTGTTTTCTCGTCTTTAAATTAATTCGGTATTTCAAAATTTAAAAGGTTGTGAGTTTTGATTTTTTTGAGAAATCATAAAATTTCCATGAATTTTGAAAATGGTCGGGAAATCAAAATGTTTGCAATTTTTTAAAAAATTGTTTGCATACCATGAAAAAAAAATCTCGATTTCAAAAAATATGTTCACGAGATAAAATAATGTTCATTATTCTTAGAAAATCCTTGTGTATTCAACACGCTTTCGGGAATTGGAAAAAATGACCATGAAATTTTAGAAAAGGATCACAAAAATCAAATAGATCCATTGAAACAGATACATAAATAACGAATGAAACAAACCATTGCTTACATATAAACATTTTGAGCGGATCTAGAGAGGTTGTTTTATTATTTATTTAGTAAAAAAAAAGGTTTCTGTGTTCTTTACAACGTTGAGCCCAAAAAAATTGACACATTTTCCAAGGGTTAGTTTTTGTAAGCTATATAAAATGACTAAATGTCTAATTTACTTTCGTACATATCTATGTTTATTGTGGTACTATAGTTTTTACTGGTCATGAAAAACACCATGACGCTAGGTCAAGGTGAGACACATCATTCATCAGTCTACCTTAGGCAGGGTCTATCAATACAGCCTCAGCCAAAAAACATTTCATCGTGACGCCTTAGGAAATAAAGTCGTCATGAGACCATCACATTTTCAGTTTTTGAAATGACTTTTTAAAGTCTCTTATCTCATCATGACATGATTTTGACGTACTTTATGAAGTGACATTTTAAAAGTCTGTATCTCATCCCGGCATAATTTGCATAATCTGGTTCTTTTTCTCCCGTGGCAACGCACGGGCCTATTTGCTAGTTATGAATAAATAGCCTATTATGAATAAACATGTTTGCAATGACAATTAGAGATTATAGTTGCTTATGCCATGCTTAATTAGCTAGGAGTTTATAATGATTTACCTTGCGTGCCACCATGCTATTAAAATTGTTGTGATGTGGTATGATAGGGTGGTATCCTCCTTTGAATGATTCGAGTGACTTGACTTGGCACATGTTCACACATGTAGTTGAAACAAAATCAACATAGACTTCATGATATTTGTGTTCATGGTGGATTACATCCTACTCATGATTGCACTCAGTGTTGATTAATTTTAATGCATGTTCATGACTGATGTCGCTTTCTTAGTTGGTTGCTTCCCAGTCTTTTGCTAGCCTTCACTTGTACTAAGAAGGAATACTGCTTGTGCATCCAAACTCCATAAACCCCAAAGTTATTTCATATGAGTCCACCATACCTTCCTTTATGCGGTATTTACCTGCCGTTCCAAGTAAATTTGTATTTGCCAAACTCTAAACCTTCAAATGAAATTCTGTTTTGTATGCTCGAGCAGCTCATGTATCAACTAGGGTTGTCTGTATCTTCCATGCTAGGTGGGTTATTCTCAAGGGGAGTGGACTCCGCTCCTCATTCACGATAAAAAAGCTGGTAACCGGGATGCCTAGTCCCATGATCGAAAGATCAAATCAAATCAAAATAAATTAACAAAACTCCCCCAGGATTGTTGCTAGTTGGAGGCACCCATTGTTTCGGGCAAGCCATGGATTGATGCTTGTTGGTGGTGGGGGAGTATAAACTTTACCATTCTGTTTGGAAACCGCCTATAATGTGTGTAGCATGGAAGATATAGAGATCTCATAGTTGTTATGTTGACAGTGAAAGTATACCTCTCAAAATGTTATTCATCTCTATTTTAAAATCGAGCTCTGGCACCTCTATAAATCCCTGCTTCCCTCTGCGAAGGGCCTATCTATTTACTTTTATGTTGAGTCATTACCTTCTTATTAAAAAGCACCCGCTAGAGAGCACCGCTGTCATTTGCATGCATTACTATTAGTTTATATTGGGTATGACTTGACTGGATCTCTTTTACCATGAATTACAATGTTTAGTCAGTCCCTGCTCTTTAAAAGTGCTCTGCATTTATGTTTTGCGGTCTCAGAACGGGCTAGCGAGATACCATCTTGTTATATCATATTATGATTGTTTTGAGAAAGTGTTGTCATCTGAGTTTAATTATTATTGCTCGCTAGTTGATTATGCCAATGATATGAGTAAACATGAGACCCAAGTGTTATTGTGAATATGGTTAGTTCATAATCTTTGCTGAAAACTTGAATGCTCGCTTTTCATATTTACAACAACAAGAGCAAACAGAGTTTGTAGAAGTTTTTCTTTATCACTTTCAGTTTATGAAACTGAATTGCTTGAGGACAAGCAAAGGTTTAAGCTTGGGGGAGTTGATACGTCTCAGTCGTATCTACTTTTCCAAACACTTTTGCCTTTGTTTTGGACTCTAACTTGCATGATTTGAATGAAACTAACCCGGACTGACGTTGTTTTCAGCAGAACTGCCATGGTGTTATTTTTGTGCAGAAACAAAAGTTCTTGGAATGACCTGAAAATCCACGGAGATTATTTTTGGAAAATATAAAAAATACTGGCAAAAGAATCAAGGCCAGGGGCTCCACACCCTATCCACAAGGGTGGGGGGGCGCCCGCTCCCCCTGGGCCCGCCCCCTGCCTCACGAGTCCCCTGGATGTCCACCGACCTCAACTCCAACTCCATATATTCTCTTTCGCGAAGAAAAAAAATCAGAGAAAAAGTTCCATCGCGTTTTACGATACGGAGCCGCTGTGAAGCCCTAATCTCTCTCGGGAGGGTTGATCTGGAGTCCGTTCGGGGCTCCGGAGAGGGGGGGTTCATCGCCGTCATCATCATCAACCATCCTCCATCACCAATTTCATGATGCACGCCGCCGTGCGTGAGTAATTCAATCATAGGCTTGCTGGACGGTAATGGGTTGGATGAGATTTACCATGTAATCAAGTTAGTTTTGTTAGGGTTTGATCCCTAGTATCCACTATGTTCTGAGATTGATGTTGCTATGACTTTGCTATCCTTAATGCTTGTCACTAGGGCCCGAGTGCCATGATTTCAGATCTGAACCTATTATGTTTTCATGAATATATGTGAGTTCTTGATCCTATCTTGCAAGTCTATAGTCACCTATTATGTGTTATGATCCGACAACCCCGAAGTGACAATAATCGGGATACTTCTCGGTGATGACCGTAGTTTGAGGAGTTCATGTATTTACTAAGTGCTAATGCTTTGGTCCGGTACTCTATTAAAAGGAGGCCTTAATATACCTTAGTTTCCATTAGGACCCCGCTGCCACGGGAGGGTAGGACAAAAGATGTCATGCAAGTTCTTTTCCATAAGCACGTATGACTATATTCGGAATACATGCCTACATTACATTGATGAACTGGAGCTAGTTCTGTGTCACCCTATGTTATAACTATTACATGAGGAATCGCATCCGACATAGTTATCCATCACTGATCCAATGCCTATGAGCTTTTCACATATTGTGCTTTGCTTATTTACTTCACCGTTGCTACTGTTACAATTACTACAAAACTGCTATCGTTACTTTTGCCACTGTTACCATTACTATCATACTATTTTGCTACTAAATACTTTGCTACAGATACTAAGTTATCCAGGTGTGGTTGAATTGACAACTCAACTGCTAATACTTGAGAATATTATTTGGCTCCCCTTGTGTCGAATCAATAAATTTGGGTTGAAGACTCTACCCTCGAAAACTGTTGCGATCCGCTATACTTGTGGGTTATCAGGTGGTTAGTGCGAAAATGCCAGAAGCCTACTCGGATCACATATCCAAACCATTAGTATCTTGGGAGCACGTGGTAATGATCAATGATCCATGATATGTGGTCCCATCACCCCGTCTCACGCACTTACGACAAGGGCTAAGAATTCCTAGGCATGCCGCGTAGAAAATTCGCGTATACCCTCCAGGTCAACCCAAGTACACATCAACTCGCGGGTACACTCATGATCAACTCGACTTCACATTTCTCTCGCGGGTACCCCTCGGGGCCGACCCGACTACATCATGGTTCTGGGGTAAGGTCAAAGTAACTGTCTGTTTATATTCATCAAGAGGGAAATCCAAGGAATCACCCTCAATGGATTCCTACTCGATGGTCCATAACATCAAGGGGTAATCCAAGGAATCACCCTCGAAATATTCCTACTCGATGTAACCGTCACGGTGAACTTGGAGGAATCACCCTAGAAGGGTTCACACTTGAGGTATTGCACGACAGAGTCGTTGTCGGGAGTGGTGAAGGAGGAATCACCCTCCATGGACCACGACCAATTAGCTACACTATAAAGATCTCATCAGAAATGCTATACGAGGTATCACCCTCCGCACTCGATAGTAACTCCGCAGAGTCGTACAACTAAGGGGTTTGTGATGTGATGTGTCGGGCTCTGGACGTCGATCACTTTGATCAGGTCATCGATCATCAAGCGGGGCAACCGGGACAAGGTGAGGGGCCACTGGTGGATCTCTAACCAACCTATACTAAGAAGTTTAGGATAAGCAGGTAAGGTACAAATAGCGGGTTACAAAAGCAGGCTATGCATGAGAATAGGATCAAACAAATCAGTAGTAATTCTAATGCAAGCATAAGAGAGAAGGAAATGGGCGATATTAGAATGATCAAGGGGGGTTTGCTTGCTTGGAATCTCTGCTAAAAAGGAAGAAGGGTCGTAGGTGACATAGTCGATCACAGGGGCATCATTGGTTTCAGGATCTACAGGAGAGAAGAGGGGAAAGAAACAATAAATAAAATGCAAACAGATGCATCACTAAGCATGACATGACAACAAGCAGTTTTAGGGGTGACCTAACATAGTACTACATGTTGCATACGGAGAGGGAAAACATCCGGAAGGGTTTTCCCGGTTTTTGACATTTTTCTGACAGATGAAAGAGAGGGGACGATTCCATGTTCAGCATGGTAGGGGCATGTGACAGATGAATAGATTGTATACTCAGATTCGTTGGATTTTTCTGAGAAATTTTCATATAAATTACTTCTATCTGAGTTACAAATTATTTTATATGAATTTTCAAAGTTTTAAACATTATTATGAAATTATTATAAATTCGAATTAAAATACTAATTACGTTTTGTACAAAGCAGCACTAGCCACTGTGTATGACTGGTGGGGCCAGGGGATCCAGTCAGCAGTAGTTGAGCAGTCAATGTTGACTGGTCAACAGGGTTAGTGGGACTCACATGTAAGTATTATAGGGCTATTTAATTAGTCTAAACAATTTTAAACTAGTGGGGCCACAACTCATAGAGTAACTGCAGGGGGTTTAGCACTAACACTAATTATCTAGGCCTAATTAACAGGAGGGTCATTAGGGGCTAATTAATTGGCTGATGTCCACATGGTAGTGAGCCAGCCAGCTCTGGCTGGCCACGCACGGCAGCGCAGGCCTCCGGCGGCCATGGTAGACGCGCACGATGCATGGGGAAGTGACGAGGCGTGGCAGGGGCGAGTAGCGGGCGTGATCGTACGCAGGGTGCAGGCAGGGGTCGCTAGCGTGAGGCAGGGAGCGCATGGGAGCAAGCTTCGGGCGCGGCGATAGTAGCGGCGGCGCTGCAGGCGGGACGGCCAGGGGGTGCGCGAGTGCGGCCAAGCAGGGAAAGATAGGACACGGGCAGGAGGGGGTGACTGCGATGCCACGAGCTACCGGCATGAGCGCCTTCAGCAGTGAAAGCAGCGGCGGATGCAAGGACGTCAAGCCACAACACAGCCAGAGCAGTAGCAGAGGTCGCAAGCGCGTGGACGGCGGAGCAACGAGCGGCTGCGGGTGCAGCCATGCGCGATCGGGCGCCTGTGGGTGTGCGGCTGGGATAGCAGGGCTGCCAGACGACGCGGCGGGAGCATGGCCCGGGCGAGGCAAACAAGCGCAGGAGCAGGGCTCCCGTCGTGGCCACAAGAGGGTGCGGGCGTCGGCATACGACGTGATAGGGCCGGAGAAAAAGGGGGATCAGAGGGGTCTGACCAAGAGTCTTAGGGGGGTGGCATCGGGCTCGAGGGGGGTCGGGGTGGTCAGAGACGATGACGAGGGCGGCGACGTCCGAGGAGGAAGTTGAGTCGAGGGCGGCATTGTGGTGCTCCTCGGCTTGGCTTGTTGTCGAGAGCGGCGAAGGCCCTGATGCGGCCCTAGGTGACAGGGTTGGTGGAGAGCACGTCGGCATCGGCGGTCATGGTGGCTGTGCGGTCGAGCGCGGTTGGATCTGAAGGAGTGCGAAAGGGAGAGAGAGACTGGAAAAGTGGAGAGGGAGGAGAGAGGACCGAGGCGCTAGGGCATCCATATCCCCTTCCGAGGAGCTACCGGCGAGGTGGTCGGGCTGGAGCATGCGCCCGCTCGGTCGGCTTCCCCTGTAGTGAGGTGGAAGGCGACCAACGGGGGAGCTGGGTCGGTTGGTCTAGGTGGTCCAAGGCCCACCTGGGCAGGGGGCTTCCCTCTTTTATTTTCTTTTTAGCATTTGTTTTTCTTTTAAAAACTTTTCTGTTTTCCTTTTTTAGTTTCTTTTTATTTTAGCTTTATAAAATACAAAACTAGTACCTAAAATAGCACAATAAAGTAGGCCACTTACATAGTTAGTTTAGTACTTAAATAAATTAATTTAGAATTTTTATAAATTAGAAAGCATTTAAATAATTGTTTTAACAACTGTTTTAATTAGTTTAGGTCATTTAAACAATTTGCAAAAATGTTGGTTCACCATCAATATTAACAAATGATTATTTTCCACAAATTGACATTTTAGTTTTCATGTTTGAGAATTTGTATTTCACTTATCATCTGAGTTTGAATTTGACTAGAATTCAAATGAGATAGAATCGGAGATGATCATGTACTGTTTAGCAAAAATAATTAGCTTAATCCCAAGGGTTACTGTAGCTCATCAGTACATGGGTGTTACATGTCTGCCTGGTTGCTCATGAACCTCGGGCTCGCGGAGGCTTGGCCCATCGATCAGTACACAACCACCATCAAGTCGGGTACCCGCCCGATGGAGTCAAATCTAGTAGATCTTGGGTACGGGGTACCGAGATGGTAGTCTTGGCATGATGGTAACAAGGAGACAGAAGTTTACCTAGATTTGGGCCCTCTCCAAGAGGTAATACCCTACGCCCTACTTTGATTGTATTTATTTCGAGGAGGTACAAAGTACAAATGATCAACCACAAGATCATCTGTGTGTGATTTGTTGTCTACAACCCTCACACCTTGGTTTACATAGATACAGGGGGTGCCTAGGGTTTACATAGGTTGGTTGCATCTAATGACAATCATGGCGAAGATTACCTCTAAATCTTTGGAATAATCGCCAAGTCTACGAAATCTTCCATCTTGGCTCTCCTGGGCCCGATGAACGATGCCCGTTTGGTTTATCTTTACAAGGGGTCCACTACCCAATGAATAAGGCTGGGAGCCGACATTGCTAGCACCCACTAGTTTAGGAAACCATCACCAGGTCAACACCCAGCTCCTCCAAGTGGGGCTGGGGAAGTCCGAGCGCCATCTACCTCCAAGCGATGGTGGCGGCCAAGAATCTCAAGCACAAGCACACCGCGGCGGTCGTGCAATGATGTTCTAACACTTGGTGGACTTATCATCACTTGCACGACGATGACGACTTGAGCAACAATGGGGATGGCAGAGTAGACGACAATGAAGGTGTTGCTTGCCTCAGAGGCCATGCCTACGAGGTCAGTGTATGGTACATGGCATAGTTTTTAGCTTCGTTTCATTTAAATTTAGGTTGAACCTCTGAAATACCATTCTTTTGAATATAATATATGGAAGTTGCTTCCATTTCCTCTTTCTAGCTTACAAGTAGACATTTTGTGATCACGATTGGATGACCTTGGCCTGATTGGTTGTTCGCGGACAGTTGGTGATGTCTATTTTGTAATAAACGTTGGTGATGCCCTTAGGGCATATTCAAAACGCATGATTTTGAAAAGGGCAAAGGAGAATAAGATCTCGATCTTTCATTTTCCCTTATTTTCTTGATCCAAATGGCCCTTGTCTTTTGATTTTGTACATAATTTATAGGACCCCATGTGATTTTTTTTATTCCATCAAATTTGTTTCTATTAGATTATTTCAACTTTTCTTACTCGAAATAAGCACTTACATCAGATGATAGAATGGTACAATGGCTAGCGGGAATGTAGTGTTCCTGTCAATGTTTCAATAACTAGGTACGTGCTTGTGTGATTGCCATGGGGTCAAATATTTTTTAACGCCTTCAGTGGATCGTACGTGATAAATCTTGATGCATAACAAATCCAGGATGACAAACTAGATGACATGATCGTGGTGAATGAAGAAGTGAAGCAATTCGAGCATGAGGCTAGATGGTTGGTAGTCGCTCACGTCAACACGAATAGGCCTTTTAGTTTCAATGCGTTGTTCAAAATCATGGAGTTGGCATGGGTGCTCTCGTAGAAGCCAAAAATTTGTCAAGTCGGGTTGAACTTATTCATACTAGATGACCCGTTGTGTCAATTGACACAGAGACCAACTACAGCTAGAAGTTAAACAAACTATTGAAACATAGTATCTAAGTCAAGTGAACTATTTGAAGAGAGCAACTAACTAATTGCAAATCAAAAATTAGGTGAACTATTTGAAACCTAAAATAGAAGTGAAGTGAAATGTTTGTAGAGACCAACTGCGGCCATTGGCTCAAAGACCAATTGCAACCAAGAAAAGAAGCAACTAATACAAACTGCAATTGGTCTTAGTCCTACTCCCGGCTGATACTCCATGTGCTTTCTTAATTGCTTTACAGTGCCCAGCAAGATGCCCGAATGTAAAGCAGTTTGCCATGCAGAACATATTACCTATGGCCGAGTACCCCCGAGTAAAAAGATAAGCAAGTTATATGAAACAACACCCACGAATGCGAGCGCCCCAACTTAAAAGATAAGCAAGCTATATGAAACAGTAACCCACGAATGCAATCAGACATGGTCCATCCATACACAAAGGTCGTCTTAAGTTCATTGCAAAGTGACATACACATCTTATATCTTATATTTACTAATTGGAAGCACCATACGAGACTCCACATTAATTCTAGAGAAACAACAATAATAACCGTAGGATTTTTTAATATACGATTAGGATTAAAACAAATCTAGACGTTTCACGTAAGAGTCCAAGGAGATTACGCAATAGAAACGTGTCTATATATCCACAAGTCAAAAGAAAAAAAACGTGTCCTACCCACATTACGGCCAGCCCCCATGGAAAAGGAATTAAAAAAGATCCCCCATACCAGCACGTCTCCATGGATGGATGACATTGTGATGGTCTAATGCTTCACGCACTTAATAAGTTTGAGGTAAACAGAGATTTAATGCATACACACGTTGGTTTTAGCCTACTAGATCGATTCTTCCAAGGAGCTATACACGTACAAGTGCAACCTAGCCTGAAGTTGCAGACGTACGTACGCATGTACTACATCTAGATAAAATCAATCAAGTAGGCTGCCTGCCTGCTTGCTATACTTTAGAATGTTAGCGAACTGTATAACTAATCTAATACATGTGATCTGTTTATTTGCAAGGAGCGGCCTATCCAAAGATGAGTTGGGGATCTGCATGCGCATATATACAGGATTCAATCATAATACATGATGCATGCGTACAAGTGATACGGTGTTCTAAAAAATGCATAAGAGTTTTTTCCACAAACAATAGAGTTAACTATTACGCAAAAAAATCTAATTAATATGCACCATCAAAAATAAAGAGTTTTAGAATACACCCATAAGAAAAAAAAGTTAATTTTTACTCTTTTTAATATATAATACAGTGCATGGGTTTGTCAACTATTTTTTGTTGTCTCCATCGGTCGCCAACTTCTCACCTGGATGCGGTGAGGGTTTGTATAAAGTCTGTGATTGTAGCCAAAAAGTGAAAAGATAAACATTGAAGTTATGCATACTCCTATAACCTACTTCAATGCTTCTATTTTTATATATATTAGCTTCACGACAATATATTTCACAAAAAATCTTTAGGTCAGAAAACAATTCATTAAGTACAAACTATTAGATTCATTATTTAAAGTACAGAACAATTCGTTACTAGCAATGCAAAGTATGTAAAATAATTTTTTAAGTATGCAATTGGCAGACCAAACATTTCTAACTTTAATAATGACCTATATAATGCAAAAAAATATTTCTTAGCTTTGATAATGACCTATAGAAACCCTTTTGTATTGTTTTTTTTCAAATAACATATATAAACGACATTGTATTCTTAACATGTATTGCATTTGAATATTTTAAATTGTTATTTTCAGGGACTGAGCAAATTTTATTTCTAAGTCGAGCAAGTTGCATCACAAAAAATAGAGTAAATGATGTTTGACATCTATTTGCACATCTCAAAGACTAAAATCCACATAATTTTCAAGTTTTGTGGCCATCTAATTCTTCGTCAATATAGAATCAACACTTATCCTAATTTACTAATGGATAAGAATTTATATATTTACTAAAGAATGTACACTCGTAACCATTTACAATACTTCATTCCCTAGGAGAATAATAACAATTTAAACTATCCTGAAAGGGCATAACTATATTTTTTTAATTACCAATCAACAAAAAACAATCAATTATCTCAAATTGACAAAGGTAACTGAGAGAAAATTTATAGTTGCAAAAAGTGTGTCGTTCTACAAAAATATAAATCAATTTGTATTTTTCTATTTTTCAACCATGTATCGTTTTTTCCAATAAATTTTCCGTGATAGTTTTTATTTTTATTTTTGGAATAACTACCAAGAATTAGGCATTAATTTCCCATTTTGTACTGGACATACACCAATTTATCCATTGCCACTAATTATGGTTGTGCATTGATGGAGAGGCTAAACAATGTGACTATGATTTTGAAAAGTATACTTATAATTAGAAATTATGAAAGCTATTCAAAGTTTATTATTTTTCCAAAGTATATTGAACACCAAGTTTTTGGACTGAAGTCGCTAGCCCGTTCTGCTGCACGGGTTGACGACTAGTATGCATAATCACACTAACAACGAGCCCATTTCTTCCTCAACTATGCATGCGTCCGCGCACCCTATCTATGTGATGTGTGGCTCGAATCTGTCCTGTGCTTTGCCGGGTAAGCGAGCCGTCTAGCTGGGATTCTTTGTGGATGTCGGGTACACTATTTGTGTTCCGGTGCTCCAAATGCGCCCGTGCGTCCGAGTACCCTATTTTGTGTTCATCTGCGTGGGGTATGCGCATGCGTCCGGGTATGGCCAAGAAGTGAGGCAAAGAATTAGCACGTTTGTTGGACGTTGATAGGATTAATTTAAATCAATCATTTTCATACAATTGTACAATGCGAGAGGTTTACTATTAACACCTCCAATTGAACTAGACAATGTGAGAGGTTTACTATGCCATGGCATTTTATTAATAACACTAAGGTGTGTTCTTATAATGACATTTATTATCTCTAGGGTTTATATATCTCTAGGGTTCTTATAATACCACTAATTATGTCTTGTGATGAGGTGGATATTTATTTTATTATCTCCTAATTTAAAATGAGTTTTTTTGCATACCAGGGCCTATCTAAAAATGTGTACATAACCCAAAACTCATCAATTCTATGACACTTTATTAGCACAATTAGGACACATCAAGCCAAAATTTGCTTTAGCACAGTTATAATCTACCACAGTAGAATATTGGCTAGCATCAGATAAAGCTAATCCATGAATCACAAACAACATTCAAGCATGCTACTATATATTTATGTGTGTACACTTCACCGATCAAATTTTGAGCGCCGCACTGCGAGTCGGGCCCGCCTGGATGTGTCCTTTACTCAGTGGCATGCCACGCGAGGGGGGGGGGGTGGCGGTGGGGGCTACTTGGAAGTTAAATCTCACATAACCTAGAAGCACCTAGATGTTGCTGCCTCGACGCTGCATGTAGCAGCAACGCATGCTTCTGCCACGGCTTCGGCGCGGATAGAGCCAGTCGTGGGTCCTGTTGCGCCACTAGCTGCGCCCTCGGTTCATCGTGCTTCGATTTGCAGGACAGAGTCCTTGACGACGCCACCAGCCGCGGCACCGACTGGTGCGGCTGTCGCTATGGTTCCTCTGGGCTCAGCTCCTCGTCCATCCTCACCGACCGCTGGGACTGCTCAGACACCTCCGCGTTCGTCGACGCCGATGGGTACTATGTCGGGTGTCATGACCACGCCCCTTTGACGTAGTAATCGTCACTCCCTTGCTGCTGATGGTTCCTCTGCGACTGATGAGCACTCCCTTGCGAAGGCAATGCGTCGCCAGGCCTTGAGGAATTTGGAACCCACGCTAGGTACCTCGTCCGCTCAATCTTTTCTTTCTTTTTCAGATACTCGTATTACTAGTACCTTAAAGAATGTTGGTGTATCTATGGGAAAGAACAATAATGAAATTAATCTATCGGTTGGGGCACTTAAACACATGGAGATTGACCATTTAAAGGTTTCTCCGAAGTGTAATAACGCCCTACCAAACCTCAAAACCGAGGACGATGATGAAGCGGATGCCAAATATGATGGTCCGCTAATCTCCCACTTGGTTGGTGAGATTACCGAGGTGGGTTTAGATGATGCAAGACCTGGGTCAATGTTTTGTGACTTCACAGTGTCTTTGCGGAAATCTAAATCGCACTCCTCTAAAAAGAAACAAAACTCGCCCAAGAAGGCGAAAAGTTCCACACCAATTCGAGTTTTCTCATGAAAGGCATATTTTGGAATAGCAGAGGTCTCTCAGACTTCGCTAAACATAAACACATCGGTGATTGTGTGTGAGAACACGAATTGGATTTTGTGGCAATTTCTGAGGCTGGTAAATGTGACTTTCGCCCACACGTCCTCGATCACCTATCAGGTGGTTTCGACTACACATGGCATAGTCTACCAGCTCGTGGAAGGTCTGGAGGAATCCTTCTTGGGATAGAAACCACGACCATGGACTTGTTGCCTTTTTTGACCGGTGATTTTTATATCAAATTTCACCTACGAAATAGGGCTGATAATTTTACATGGAGCCTGGTCGCAGTCTATGGGGCTGCCCAAGATGAGCATAAATCAGCTTTCCTTCGTGAACTAGTGAACCTGGCTAAGGATAACCCGTACCCAATGCTTATTGGAGGGGATTTTAATATCCTTAGGTACCAGGAGGAAAAAATAATGACCGCTTCGACACTCATTGGCCTTTCCTTTTCAATGTTGTGATTGACAGTTTGGATCTTCGGGAGGCCCGTATGTCGGGGCGGCAGTTCACTTGGGCTAATAACCGTTCTGTGCCGACGTATGAGAATCTTGATAGGGTACTCATGGATACCGAATGGGAGCTTAAATTTCCTATGGTAACCGTGCGAGCCCTAGAGCGAATCGAGGCATTATCGGATCATGCACCAATCATTCTTGATTCTAATTCTACGAGCCATTCTGCCCGTCGCCCTTTCAAATTTGAATTGGCATGGTTGCATCGGGATGGTTTTGTAGACATAATAAAGAGTGTTTGGGAGAGGCCCGCCATTGGTCGTACACCGATTCAGAGATGGAATTATAAAATAAGGGCCATGAGGCAACACCTCTCTGGATGGGCTAAACACACCATTGGATTGTACAAAAAAGAAAAGCAATGCCTCTGTACCATCATTGATGACCTCGACAAAATTGCAGAGATACGTACCTTATCTCAACAAGAGATTGAATTGAAAAATCAATCTAATGAGAAGGTTGCCCGTCTATTGCGCGAAGAGGAGATTAAATACTACCAGAGGTCCAAAGCTGACTTCATCCTAATGGGAGATAGTAATACAAAATACTTCCAATTGGTCGCCAATGGTCGACATAGGAAGAAATGTATTCATAGTCTCCAACAGGATGAGGGGCGGATCAAAGGTCAGGAGGAGCTCAAAAAGTATATCACTAGCTACTACAAATCTCTTTTCGGGGCGCCAGATGAAGGGAATGTCACCCTTGATGAGGCCCGAATAGATGATATTTCACAAGTCACGGTGGAAGAGAACAATATCCTCACGGCACCTTTCTCGGAAGAGGAGGTGAGAGTGGCGGTGTTCCAAATGGAACACAACAAAGCTCCAGGCCCTGATGGTTTTCCCGCAGAATTTTATCAGAATTTCTGGGATATCATCAAGGCTGACCTTCTGGAGTTGTTTAAGTGTCTTCATGCCGATCAACTTGACCTATTTAGGCTAAATTTTGGCAAGATTGTTTTGTTGCCGAAAATTAAGGAGGCCGAACTGATCCAACAGTTCAGACCCATATGCCTCCTTAATGTCAGCTTCAAGATTTTCACCAAAGTAGCTACGAATAGGTTAAACTCGATAGCTGACCATGTTGTCTGGCCATCTCAAACGACCTTCATGCAAGGAAGGAACTAGATGGTGTAGTTATCCTTCATGAGACCGTCCACGAGATGCACCGAAAAACATGAGTGGAGTGGTATTCAAAATTGACTTTGAAAAAGCCTATGACAAGGTCAAGTGGTCTTTTCTCCAAAAGGCCCTAAGGATGAAAGGTTTTTCCGATAAATGGTGCAAGTGGATCCAAAATTTTGTAACTGGACGTAGTGTGGCCATCAAAGTCAATGATGATGTAGGTCATTACTTTCAAACAAAAAAGGGACTACGACAGGGTGACCCCATGTCCCCAATGTTATTTAACATTGTTGCTGACATGCTGGCTATTCTGATTGAGCACGCCAAGCAGGATGGACAGATTGCGGGAGTAGTGCCACACCTTGTGGATGGTGGCCTCTCTATTTTGCAATATGCCGATGACACAATTCTTTTTATGGAACATGACCTAGACAAAGCTCGAAATCTGAAGGTATTGCTTTCAGCGTTTGAGCAAATGTCGGGCCTCAAAATTAACTTTCATAAAAGCAAATTGTTCTGCTTTGGAGAAGCCGTTTAGGCGGCGGCCGATTATGCTGACCTATTTGGTTGCGCACTTGGCCAATTCCCTATTAAATATCTGGGAATACCGGTTTATTATCAGCGTCTCACCATTGCAGAGTGGAAGCATGTGGAGGGGCGTCTAGAGAAACGGTTGAGCAGTTGGAAAGGAAAACTACTCTCAGTTGGTGGTCGGCTGGTTTTGATTAACTCCATCCTCACAAATATGGTTCTCTATATGATTTCTTTCTTCCAACTCCCAAAAGGGGTCCTGCAAAGACTGGACTACTTTTGATCCAGATTCTTTTGGCAAGGAGACGGCGAAAAGAAAAAATACAGGATGGCCAAATGGAGTGTGGTTTGTAGGCCTAAAGATCAAGGTGGCCTTGGAATTCATGACCTGCAGGTCAAGAATGAGGCCCTTCTCAGTAAATGGTTATTTAAACTTCTTACCGAGGATGGTGTTTGGCAAACTATGTTGCGCAACAAGTATCTAGGCCAAAAGGCGGTATCCCAGGCATATTGGAAACCTGGCGACTCGCACTTTTGGGCTGGTCTAATGGCGGCAAAGAAACATCTCTTTTGTTTTGGGTCTTTCGCGATAAAGGACGGGTCGGAGATTTGTTTCTGGGAAGACATCTGGCTAGGCAATGCCAGTCTCAGAGAACAATATCCAGCCTTATATAACATCGCTCGTGATAAGAATAATACTATTACGCACATGCTCGGTTCTTCCCCGCCGAATATTTCGTTCAGGCGGGATTTGATTGGCCCCCGGCTTGTGTCATGGCATAATCTTTTATCACGGCTGGATTCGATTAACCTGACACAAGGTCGGGATGTGTTTCGCTGGAACCTCACTACATCAGGGTCCTTCACAGTAGACTCTATGTATTGTGCACTCACGCATTCTGAGGTACCAACGAGTAATAATAAGAAAATTTGGAAGTCTAAAATTCCACTAAAAGTGAAAATCTTCATGTGGTATCTTTGTAGGGGAGTTGTGTTAACCAAAGACAACCTCGCACGGCGAAACTAGCGAGGGAGTAAGAAGTGTTCTTTTTGTACTCATGACGAGACAATCAAACACCTCTTTTTCCAATGCAAGTTTGCACGTTCTACGTGGTCAGTCATCCAAATAGCGTCAAATTTGTATCTGCCCACAAGTGTTGCCAATATTTTTGGTCATTGGTTGGACGGTATTACAAATAGGTTCAAAACGCTAATAAGGGTGGGAGTGTATGCCTTAATTTGGTCGCTTTGGCTATGTAGAAATGACTTGGTTTTTAATGACAAAAATGTTTCTCCTCTACAGGTTATTTTCCGGTGTACGCACTCGCTACGTATGTGGTCTATGCTACAACGGCCGAAGTACTAACCGCTGTTCATGGTGGTGTGTACGTGATTGGAGCAGGTGGCTACGGAGGTTTTTTCCCAACATGGGTGGCAGCATAACCTACGGATCGATCCACCACCTTCTTCGACATAGGCATAGTGTCGGTCTAAAGAACTCTACTGTTGCCGATTTGTCATTTTTATTTCATGAATTTTTGTCAGACTTCTGGATTTGGCTGTGTGCATCTTAGTTATGCAGAGGCCGGGTGTTACTCATAATGCTTTGTATCCGCTTGATGCTACATTTTGAGATAATAAAGTCACCCTTTATCGAAAAAAGGTGTGATTAAAGCTCACATTCAGACCCCCAAGCACAAATGTGAGGACTTAAGAACAATGACTCCCATGACAAACTTATCTTCGAAGCGACTTTGTTTCTATATTTGTGAGTTGATCTTCAGTATTAACATAATCAATCTCCACCTTCCCTCCCCCCAATACACTTTACTAGGTAAGCTATGTCGGTTTGTGCCAGGTCTGACATCTCTAGGTGGTTGCTGTGTAAGCTAGCCAGCTGAGCCTGGTCAAGCTTCATCCTAGATACTGAGTATGGGACTATGCCTGCCCAAGTGAATCGACAAGATGATAGATGGTCCCAGAAATAGGGTGAGTAGAGAGCACATGAAGCATAGATGGTAGTTAGCCAGGCAAGTGGGGCAAAGGACCAGAAGAGATTGAAGAGCATACCATTCGGTCAGCTGCCGTGGTCCAGTGCCAGGCTGCACAACATGTGATTCATCCAGCCGCAAGGGTCTCAAGGTACGGGCATCACTCAAAAACCACACCCAAATACCAAAACATGCCCTGTGGTCAAGGGCACACAACAGCGAGAAGCCACCACACAGTCCGACAACCCGCCTAACAGAACACAAGTAAAAGAAGCCCAATGTTCACATTGCACTTCTACCAATGACCATTCAAAGGAGCGCAAACTATGGCCGAACCATATAGCTGGCGATCCTTCAAGAAATCATCCCCAAAGGGAGATTGAGAAGGTGAATAAACTATATGTTTATTCTTTCATGTTCTAGATGGATTAATAGCAAACCAGACCACATATCCCATGGCAAATGACTTGAACCATTTGGAATCCCACCTGGGATCACATGATATGAAAGAAACCAGGTGTACTGACTAGATAATTGACGGGCCAGGAAAAAATTGACGGGTAAGCAAGCACGTGAAGCAAACACGCCAGTCGGCCTGGAAGTAGGGGTGAAAGGGTGGGAGTGATGGCAAAACAGGGCAGCCACCAAGGAGGGAATGACCCTCCTTGGGGTGTCGGCCAAGGGCGAGGAGTAGAACTCCTCCCCTAGTCCAGTCCCCCCCATATATATGGCAAGGGGGCACCACTTCCTTGTGCGCCCTCGTGGCCCATAATTCCTTTCACCTCTTGTCCTTTTTAGGCCCGTTGATATTTAAATTAAACATAAAATGTTATAAATACTTCTAGACCATCATCAGAAATGCTTTCCACCTATATATAATTTATCAGTAATACCCGGTATTATCTGATATTCACGGAAACCCTTTCGGTGACCCAGAAACGCTTCCGGATCCTCTTAGAACTATTCCGAATATGTAGGATCAAAAGTATGTCTAGAGGGTGGGGTGGTTAGAGTACTTGACCAAATAAAACCTAACCTTCTCCCAATTTTAGTTGCAGGCAGATTTTAGCAATTATGACAAGTCAAGCGACACCCTACACATGCAATTGTAAGAGTATAGCAGCGGAAAGTAAGACATTGCACATAGAAGTAAAGGGAAGGGTTTGGAGAAGGCTGACACAATTGGGACACGGTGATTTTTGGCCTGGTTCTGATAGGTGGTGCTATCGGATGTCCACGTTGATGGAGACTTGAACCCATGAAGGATAAAAGCTGCGCCACTCCATGGAGGGCTCCACTCAAGAAGGGTCCATGAAGAAGCAACCTTGTCTATCCCACCATGGCCATCGTCCATGAAGGACTTGCCTCATTTGAGTAGATCTTCACAAGTAGGTGATCTTCTTGCCCTTACAAACTTCTTGGTTCAACTCCACATCATGTCGGAGGCTCCCAAGCGACACCTAACCAATCTAGCAGACACCACTCTCTACAAGGTAATAGACGGTGTATTGACGATGAAATCCTTGCTCTTGTGCTTCAAATGATAGTATCCCAAACACTCAACTCTCTCTCACAGATTTGGTTATGGTGGAAGAAGGATTTGAGTGGAAATCAACTTGGGGAAGGCTAGGAATCAAGGTTCAAATGGTAGGTGTCGGTGTCAAAACCGGCGGATCTCGGGTAGGGGGTCCCGAACTGTGCGTCTAGGCGGATGGTAACAAGAGACGAGGGACACGATGTTTTTACCCAAGTTCGGGCCCTCTCGATGGAGGTAAAACCCTACGTCCTGCTTGATTAATATTGATGATATGGGTATTACAAGAGTGGATCTACCACGAGATCAAGGAGGCTAAACCCTAGAAGCTAGCCTATGGTATGATTGTTGTAATGTATGTTGTCCTACGGACTAAAGCCCTCCGGTTTATATAGACACCGGAGGAGGCTAGGGTTACACAGAGTCGGTTACAGTGGTAGGAGATCTACATATCCGTATTGCCAAGCTTGCCTTCCACGCCAAGGAAAGTCCCATCCGGACACGGGACGGAGTCTTCAATCTTGTATCTTCGTAATCTTGGAGTCCGGCTGATAATGATAGTCCGGCTGTCCGGACACCCCCTAGTCCAGGACTCCCTCAGTAGCCCCTGAACCAGGCTTCAATGACGATAAGTCCGGCGCGCGTAATGTTCGGCATTGCAAGGCGGGTTCCTCCCTTGAATAATCCAGAGAAGATCATAAACACCAGGATAGTGTCCGGCTCTGCAAAATAAATTCCACATTCCACCGTAGAGAGAATAAAATGTACACTTAGTTCAATCCGCTGACGTATTATGCGGCGTGACATCACACCGCTACCAAGCCTTTGTTTGAATCGTTTTTTACCATACCACCTCAGCACGTTCAGCGAAGCGGTTTCCTTGGCACGTCTTGTCGAAGCAGAGATCGTGTTCCCCTTATTCCGGGATTCTCATCAATACGTGTGTGGGTAACCCAACCGTTCCCGTCGCCCCGCCTCCTCTATCGAAGGCGAATCCCAAACGGTCACGGAGACGGCCCTTGGTATTTCGCCCCCTTTATAAGAGGACCAAGGCTCGTCCTTGTCCTTCAATCTCGCATCGAATCTCTTCCCCGCTCCCAGTTCCAACACCCAGAGGCTCAGATGTGAGCGCTTCGGATCCTCAACCATGTCCGGCTCCGACCTCCAGGGCCGGTGGATACCCTCCTCCGTCACGGAGGAGGACATATTGAAGTTACGTGAAGCCAAGTACCTGACCTACGAGGTTTCGCACAGGTTGCCTGCCCAAGGGCAGGCCGTGCCCGCCCCCAAGCTCGGTGAATACGTCGTCTTCGTATCCCACCTCCGTCGGGGTTTAGGCTTCCCGACGGACCCCTTCGTGAGAGGGCTCCTGTTCTACTACGGGCTGGACTTTCACGACTTGGCTCCGGAGTCCATCCTCCATATCTCCGCATTCATTATCATCTGCGAAGCCTTCCTCCACGTCACTCCCCACTTTGGCCTGTGGCTGAAGACCTTCAAGGTGGAGCCGAAGATGATCGGGGGGTGTCAAGCGGAGTGTGGCGGGGCGACCATAAGCAAAAAGGCCGATGCCCCGTGGCCCGAGGGTTCCTTCCAAGAGGAACTCGGACTGTGGCAGCAGGAGTGGTTCTATATCACCGCTCCGAAGGGCAGCAGGCAAAAGCCACCGCCTTCATTCCGCCCGGGACCTCCACGCCAGCTAATGTCGTGGGTCAACCAAGGGCTCAATTGGGGGCCGTCCGAAGACGTGCCCTCACTGCAGGGCCGGATTCGAGATCTCCAAGCGAAGGAGATCGACCTGATCAAGGTGATGTAGGTTATGCTAATCAGGCATCTTCTGCCCTGCAAACGCCGTCCTCTCCGTCTATGGGAGTTCAACCCGGAGGGACCTCGGATTCTCCAACACTTTATGGGTGCGACACCCGTGGAGATGTACAAGTTGTTCTTCGGACCGCAGGTGGCGTGTCCGGAATTAGCCGAGGACGCAGGCCTAAACCGCAATCGCCCGGATACTCAGGTAAAAAGCTCAGAGTCCGGACATTCTGTTTATATGCCTCTCTAGAGTTCGCCTCCTGACTCGTTACTTTTCACAGGAATGGGTGGCGCGATCGAGGCTGATAAGGTGTCCGGCCCCCCTCCCAGAGACCGCACTCGAGCCCGTGCTGGTCAGAATGTTGGAGGTCGCGCCCACAGAAGGGGGCGAAGGGGAAAATAGAGGAGCTAGTATTTCGCCCAAAGGGGCGACTGAAGAGGGGGGAACCAAGAACCCCTCCCCTCAGGGGGAGAAGAGGACCGCTGTGACGCCCCCGATTCAATCGTACACTAATCATGCACGCAAACGTGTACGATCAAGATCAGGGACTCACGGGAAGATATCACAACACAACTCTACAAATAAAGTAAGTCATACAAGCATCATAATACAAGCCAGGGGCCTCGAGGGCTCGAATACAAGTGCTCGATCATAGACGAGTCAGCGGAAGCAACAATATCTGAGTACAGACATAAGTTAAACAAGTTTGCCTTAAAAAGGCTAGCACAAACTGGGATACAGATCGGAAGAGGCGCAGGCCTCCTGCCTGGGATCCTCCTAAACTACTCCTGGTCGTCGTCAGCGGGCTGCACGTAGTAGTAGGCTCCTCCAGTGTAGTAGTCGTCATCGACGGTGGCGTCTGACTCCTGGGCTCCAGCATCTGGTTGCGACAACCAGAAAGAAAGGAAAGGGGGGAAAGGGGGAAGAAAGCAACCGTGAGTACTCATCCAAAGTACTCGCAAGCAAGGAACTACACTACATATGCATGGATATATGTGTAATGGGCCATATCAGTGGACTGAACTGCAGAATGCCAGAATAAGAGGGGGATAGCTAGTCTTATCGAAGACTACGCTTCTGGTCACCGCCGTCTTGCAACAAGTAGAAGAGGGTAGTCTGAAGTCCTCCAACTAGCATCTCCAAGTAGCAACTCCAAGTAGCATCTCCAGTAGCATCGCATAGCATAATCCTACCCGGCGATCCTCTCCTCGTCGCCCTGTTAGAGAGTGATCACCGGGTTATATCTGGCACTTGGAAGGGTGTGTTTTATTAAGTATCCGGTTCTAGTTGTCATAAGGTCAAGGTACAACTCCAAGTCGTCCTGTTACCGAAGATCACGGCTATTCGAATAGATTAACTTCCCTGCAGGGGTGCACCAACTTACCCAACACGCTCGATCCCATTTGGCCGGACACACTTTCCTGGGTCATGCCCGGCCTCGGAAGATCAACACGTCGCAGCCCCACCTAGGCAAAACAGAGAGGCCAGCACGCCGGTCTAAACCTAAGCGCACAGGGGTCTGGGCCCATCGCCCATAGCACACCTGCACGTTGCGAGGGCGGCCGGAAGCAGACCTAGCCTAGTGGCGTTCCAGTCCAATCCGGCGCGCGCCGCTCCGTCGCTGACGTCTGAAGTGCTTCGGCTGATACCACGACGCCGGGATACCCATAACTACTCCCGCGTAGATGGTTAGTGCGTATAGGCTCGTAGCCAACTCAGATCAAATACCAAGATCTCGTTAAGCGTGTTAAGTATCCGCGAACGCCGACGAGGGCCAGGCCCACCTGTCTCCTAGGTGGTCTTAACCTACCCTGTCGCTCCGCCACAAAGTAACAGTCGGGGGCCGTCGGGAACCCAGGCCCACCTCTACCAGGATGGAGCCACCTGTCCTTTCAGCCCCCATCTCCGAACAGTATCACAGGTAATGTAACTGTGTAAAGTATATCGTATATGCCCGTGATCACCTCCCGAAGTGATCACGGCCCAGTAGTATAGCATGGCAGACGGACAAGAGTGTAGGGCCACTGATGGAACACTAGCATCCTATACTAAGCATTTAGGAATGCAGGTAAGGTATCAACAGATGTAGCAACAATGTCAGGCTATGCATCAGAATAGGATCAACTGAAAGCAGTAACATGCTACACTACTCTAATGCAAGCAGTATAGAGGAGAATAGGCGATATCTGGTGATCAAGGGGGGGGGGCTTTCCTGGTTGCTCTGGCAAGAGAGAGGGGTCGTCAACTCCGTAGTCGAACTGGGCAGCAGCAGCGTCGGTCTCGGTGTCTAGCGAGAGAAGAGGGGGAAGAAACAATAAATATTTAAGCAAGCAGGCGCATAGCGATGCATGACATGACAAGTATCGGTGCTAGAGGTGCCCTAACGCGGTATGAGGTGATACCGGTGAAGGGGGGAAGCATCCGGGAAAGTATCCCCGGTGTTTCGCGTTTTCGGGCAAAGGAGTCGGAGGGGGAAAGTTGCGAGTTCGATAGGTTAGAGGGGTGTGGCGGACGAACGGGTTGCGTATCCGGGTTCGCCTCGTCGTTCTGAGCAACTTTCATGTTGAAAATATTTTAATCCGAGTTACGGATTAAAAGATATGATTTTCTAAAGATTTAAATCATTTTTTGATTTTAATTATTTATTTAAATTCAACATTATCCAAAACAGTTTTTGCTGACGTCATCATGACGTCAGCAGTCAACGTTGACCGTTGACCTGGTCAACCTGACAGGTGGGACCCGCATGCCATACTCTGATTATTCTGATTAGGGTTTAACTAATCTAATTATTGTCTAATTATTGTTTAATTAATTTAACACTAGTTAATTAGGTTAATCTAATTATGATTAATTAACTTAATTAATTAATTAATTTAATTATTATTACTTGTTTAATTATTTTTATTATTATTATTTTTACTTAATTTTTTTTATTCCTTTTTTTTTAAAACGTTCTGGGCGCTGGGGCCACTTGGTCAGTGGCCCAGGGGCATAACGGGCGCGATTACGGGCATGCGCCCGTGCGAGGGCACGGGGCAACAGGGGCGTCGGCGGGGAGCAGCGCACGGCGCTGGGTCGCAACGGCCGGAGGCGGCGAGTAGCACTCGGCGCGGCGTCGCGCGGGAAGCAGCGGGGCGGCGAAGGCGAGAGGCTCGAGCGGCAGAGAGCATGCGGGGGAGGCGCGGCCCGGGGCGCGTGGCCAAGGCAGAGCCTTGCCGTTGCCGGAGCTAGGCGTGGCGCGATGGGCGCTGTCAGGAGAGGCCGGAGGAGGCCACGGCGACGGGCGCGCGCGGAGGAGCTCGTCGGGGCAGTCGGGAGCGGCGACTTGCAACAGAGAGGGGGAGAGGGGCACCGGGAGGCGTGGCCCCGAGCGCGGCGAGGGCGGGTGGTGCGGCGACGGAGCCGCGGCGGAGGGGCGCCGGACGTGGGGGCCGCCACGGGCGCGGCTGGCGCAGTTGACCGGCGCGAGCAAGGACGGCAAAACGCCGGCGAGCTAGGGAGAGGCCACGGCCGTGTGCGAGCGCGGCGGGCGTAGGGGAACGGAGGCCGAGGGCCTCACCGGGCTTTGTAGGGACTAGGGCAGCGGGCGCGGTGGAGGTCGGGGAGGCCATTGTGGAGGGGGGCGAGGACGGCGTCGACGAGGAGGAGGCAGCCCGGTGGGGAGGGCTCCGATCGCCGGTGGTGTTTGGCGACGACGGGCGACGGCGTCAGGCCGGCGACGATTCGAGGGCGAGGCTTCAGGCAGGTACAGCGCGAAGGAGAGGAGGGGACGGAGGAGTCTGAGAGGGGCGGCGCCGGCGATAGCGAGCGGCGACAGGGTCGCAGCCCCCGATCCAGATCGGGGGGGAAGGAGAGGAGTGGGGGCGCGAGTGGGTGGATGGTTAGGGTTTCGGGGGTGAGGGGGAGCGGATAAGGTGAGGGGGGTGGGTGGCCGGCTGGGCCTGGGGGGGGGGGGGGGTTGGCCCAGTTGGGCCTGTGGTCAGCTGGGCCGAAGCCCGGGGGGGTTTCTCTTCTATTTTTTTTATCTTTTGTTTTTCTGTTTTATCTCTTTTCTTTTATTTATTTTATTTTCTGTTTTAACTCATTTTAAATTATTTAGACATTTTATAAAAATGGGTTTGTTGCACCATAATTACATTTGTAATATTTAGTACAAACCAAACATTTTTATTTTAATTTTTGCAAACTTTTATTGTTATCATTAATTTGAATTTGAATTTAGGACCGGTTTTTGTTCTAACGATAAATTAGTAGCAGTAACCGTGGTGACGTGGCACCATTAGCATGGGATCACTGTAGCTTAATTATCCGGGCGTTACAAATCTCCTCCACTACAAGAAATCTCGTCCCGAGATTTAAGAGGGGGACTAAGGGGGAAAGGTCTGGTTATGAAATCCTAACGAATCTTCTCAGTCTTGGTTGCTCTTCTTGAAGAGGTCGATCCATTACATTGACATCTTCATTTCTCCGCTTTAGGTCATCATGGTGATGTGAACGTCCTTTCTTTGGGATCTCCATCGTACTTACGAAAAGGGTAAGGGGTAGCTTCAAAAGATCAGACCTCTACAAGGTTGCTACCTGGTAGCTAACATCGGGGAAGGTGGCGGAAAGTAACTCTCGAACTAAAACTTAAGAAAATATCGAGAGCAAGTAAGGAGGTACCATGAGAAGTTTCAAGCGGATAGGCAATCGTTCGTTGCCTAAAACAGAGTGTGAAGGGGGTTCAAAACAACGGAAATAAGTATTGTGTTTAATACCAGAATTGAGGATCACACGGAAGCTGGCTCGTGAATTACATACGAAGCCAAGCGTGAGGAATAACTTTGGCAACAGGGTGTACAAGAGAGTCAGGTTTCGATCCTGTGGGACTGTGGGTTATGGGCCCACCATGTGGGATAAAATTAGGAGGACTGGTGACATCTTACATGGTCATGATAGCAAGGCATGTCAGAGGGTAACCTGTCGATTATGTCGGCAATAACATCGGCACCAAGGGCGAGGGACGAAGAGAGCCATTTTCCTTCTTGTTGAACGAGGCGGACCAATAGGCAAGGTTCTCATCCATCGGTGGTTACCGGAATGTCATCAACAATAGTAACAGGGTCTTACTGACAGAATTGTACACCGAGGTGTTTACATATGCAGGAGAATATTACTGCTTAGATCATATAGATCACAAGAAACATTAAACCAACCAATGGAAAGGAAAATATGGTTATCAGATTTAAACAGAACAATGGAAAGGAAAACGTGTTTAAACACACATTTCAAGATTATATCCTTCCCAAGGACAAGCAGAGCATGATATCCATGATAGGATATAATGTAGAAAACTCTTTAGTAAAGGGGGAAGAAATTTATGACATTACCCATACAACGGTGTTGGGGTAATTAATAAGGAAAACTTAGCATTTGTGCTTCAAAGGTTCTTATTGAAAATCGGAGTACCACAGACATGCTTCGAGATAGCATTGACAAGGTCTTCAATCAAGGTCAGACTTTAGATACTCAATGGATCCATCAGGAATAGCTTATAAAATAGACCTTACAATTTCCTCCAGGAAGAATGGTTATCCTTGCAAAGGAAATTATAATGATAGGTCCTCCACCCAGGGGGGGGGGGGTGCTAGGTATGACATCATGTTACCGGTTCATCAAAGGACCAACATCATAACTCTTGGAAAGTTGTCCCAACCATCATATGTGACCGAGGTTCAGATCCGATTGGGGTCAGGATACCTCAGTCTCAGGGGGTCCGAGAGGAAAAGGTGCAACACAAATCGACGAAATGACATTGCAAGATTCTCGAGAAATGAACTATGGGAGCGGGTTTCTGAAGCAATAGTTCATCATTAAACCAAGGAGGGGATGAGAAGGTGGCTGATGGGCTCAGCGACAATTCATCGAGAATTCCAAACGGATGGATTTCCACGATAATGTGAACAAGAAGATGACATTTGTTAGATCAAATGATATAATGGGACATGCTCGAGGAAAACATACATATTTAAATATTGGTTGAACGGTGCACCCGAAATATGGGTTGGGTTGCACGTCCGATGTTAGAATGGTGATTCAATTATCGAAAGACTTAGAATGAACTATCGCCCATTCACTTCAAAGCAATAGGGTTGCTAGAAGGAAAGAATCCAAACAACACCGTTCACTTGTTGGAATTAACACGGGGACCAAGAAAGAATGGTGATGGTGAGAAGTATTTCTATGTCAAGAATTCTCAAGAGGTGGAACAAATCTCAGAACATTCTTGGTAATACTCCAAGGTAAAGAAGAACAATTGCTGGATAGCAAGGAACTCAAGGTATAACACCAAACACGAACAAGCTTGTGTTCGTGGGAAGGCAATAAAGGTCGATGATAACGCAGATCATCAAGGGCAAGGATGGTATTTCTCATCATGAACTCATTTGATATCCTGGAAGAGCTCATAAGATTGATGATGATCACGACACACTTTGTCGAGAGATTCCAAGATGTAATCGATCGGCGATGACATCAAGTCAAATGAATGGTGAAGCGAAAGGTTATTGGAACCAAGGGTATGACACAAACTCGAAACCAAGCTTATTGTCCAAGGAGAAATGATATGAGGAGGAAGATCAACGTAAGCTTAGCTCATCGTCAAATAATTGTGCTACGGGAAGGAGGACCCGGTAGCACAGTTAAAATTTAGCATGATAATGATATAGCCGATCAGGCTAGGAATGATGTGATCGGGTACCAACTCGTACTGATAGAAGCTTACCGAATAGTTGTTGAACCGTAGTGCGAACTCGGTTCAGTTATTGGTGTCTTTGAATGTTTAATAACTCAGAGCCCGTGAAAAATTGGATTCAGTGGGGATGTAGCACTTGATGAAGAACTCGTTAGAAGTTATGCAGTTCCATGATAATCTCGAGATACCAGGGGGGTAATACTCGGCGGCAGATCAAGTAGAGGTTGGACCGGGGTATTGCTCTACAGAAGACAAGTGCTAAAACTTGCACGAGAAATGGTATTCAAAAGAGAACATGGTCGGAACCACGATTGCAAAAGGCCAGATCCCTGATATAAGATGAACTTATATCAAAGGAATAACTAATTTAAGAGAAGCTTTAACGACAAGATCTACATCGTGTCCATGGGCATGAACACAAGTTCAAGGTCGACTCCCACTTCCTCAATGCATAACCTTACATTGACCTCTCGTATTTCGAAAATGACATTAGTTGTGGGAAGTTTTGCCTGGTGAAATACCAAATAAGTATGACCCGTGAAATCTTTCGGGTTTGCACATATTAGGGAAGGCATTGGTTCAACCCATCGGGGCTTCTTAGGAACATATACCACAAGCTTCAAGAGTAAATATCACCAGCTCGAAAGCAGAGCATGGTTGACAAACGGAGAGGATACCATTTACCAAAGGCATTATATATCGGGTAAAGAACTCATAAGAATTTTGGTTGTGAAGGACACTGTCGGATAATAACCCGGCAATGGGTATGGCGGTCCACAACAGGACTGATGTGAGTATCGATACTCAATCAGAGGAAGAAAGAATGCAAATGCATCGGATTATAGAACACCGAAATAATTTGATGCTTAGATAACAAAGGATTTATGCTTTCCAAAACGAAGGATCAGAAGCAGACGCTCTGATCATAGATGGATAGCCGAATAGACATAGGGGGTTACAATCAATGGCAACTTGATTGGTCGAGACCCAGCTCATGTTTAAAAATGGCGTCTGAGCCGGAAGGATGAATTCTAGGATCTGATTAAGGATTGCAAGCATTCGCAACATATTGAATCAACAGACTCAAAAGATAATGACAATGGATGCCAATAAGATTACCAGACTTATGGGATTAATCATAATGAAAGCAAACAAGAAATTCCAGAGCAATAGGTTGCTGAGGATTTTCAGAAGATCGAATGGTATTTCAAAGACTTTTGTGAAACACATGATCAACTGGGGGATGAGCGGATACTCGATAAGTGCGAGAATTAACCGTAGGGGTATTTAGGTGACAAAGAACAGCAGGGCAGTAAGCTCAAAGGATTATCAAACAACGACGAGTGTTACGGGGTATCTTGTAATAACAAGACCAACTGGGGATGAATGTAAGAATAACAACTGCAAGTAGTTATCCATAAGGGTTGACGGTGGAAGGGGAATTACAAATGCGATGAACATAAGTTCTCGGGTTAACAGCGGAGAGTATCTTCAAGGTCTTCACGTGCCATAGACGATCATCATTAATAAGGGGGGTCTCCGGGTGAAAGTGATAACGAGATCCTAATGTTAGATTTTGCAAAAATCATTTAACCTGAATAGGAGAGAGATCAGAGTCCTAGAGTATAGGTCGAGGAGTAAAAGATCCTAGTACCACCCAATGGCGACGTGGGCCCATGGGCCGCACAGCCATGTTAGTAAAAGTTTTGTAAAGTCTAGACTCGACTTCGGCCAAGGAGTTGGAAGGGGATTCCTACAGGCAGTCGGCTCTGATACCAACTTGTGACGCCCCCGATTCAATCGTACACTAATCATGCACGCAAACGTGTACGATCAAGATCAGGGACTCACGGGAAGATATCACAACACAACTCTACAAATAAAGTAAGTCATACAAGCATCATAATACAAGCCAGGGGCCTCGAGGGCTCGAATACAAGTGCTCGATCATAGACGAGTCAGCGGAAGCAACAATATCTGAGTACAGACATAAGTTAAACAAGTTTGCCTTAAAAAGGCTAGCACAAACTGGGATACAGATCGGAAGAGGCGCAGGCCTCCTGCCTGGGATCCTCCTAAACTACTCCTGGTCGTCGTCAGCGGGCTGCACGTAGTAGTAGGCTCCTCCAGTGTAGTAGTCGTCATCGACGGTGGCGTCTGACTCCTGGGCTCCAGCATCTGGTTGCGACAACCAGAAAGAAAGGAAAGGGGGGAAAGGGGGAAGAAAGCAACCGTGAGTACTCATCCAAAGTACTCGCAAGCAAGGAACTACACTACATATGCATGGATATATGTGTAATGGGCCATATCAGTGGACTGAACTGCAGAATGCCAGAATAAGAGGGGGATAGCTAGTCTTATCGAAGACTACGCTTCTGGTCACCGCCGTCTTGCAACAAGTAGAAGAGGGTAGTCTGAAGTCCTCCAACTAGCATCTCCAAGTAGCAACTCCAAGTAGCATCTCCAGTAGCATCGCATAGCATAATCCTACCCGGCGATCCTCTCCTCGTCGCCCTGTTAGAGAGCGATCACCGGGTTATATCTGGCACTTGGAAGGGTGTGTTTTATTAAGTATCCGGTTCTAGTTGTCATAAGGTCAAGGTACAACTCCAAGTCGTCCTGTTACCGAAGATCACGGCTATTCGAATAGATTAACTTCCCTGCAGGGGTGCACCAACTTACCCAACACGCTCGATCCCATTTGGCCGGACACACTTTCCTGGGTCATGCCCGGCCTCGGAAGATCAACACGTCGCAGCCCCACCTAGGCAAAACAGAGAGGCCAGCACGCCGGTCTAAACCTAAGCGCACAGGGGTCTGGGCCCATCGCCCATAGCACACCTGCACGTTGCGAGGGCGGCCGGAAGCAGACCTAGCCTAGTGGCGTTCCAGTCCAATCCGGCGCGCGCCGCTCCGTCGCTGACGTCTGAAGTGCTTCGGCTGATACCACGACGCCGGGATACCCATAACTACTCCCGCGTAGATGGTTAGTGCGTATAGGCTCGTAGCCAACTCAGATCAAATACCAAGATCTCGTTAAGCGTGTTAAGTATCCGCGAACGCCGACGAGGGCCAGGCCCACCTGTCTCCTAGGTGGTCTTAACCTACCCTGTCGCTCCGCCACAAAGTAACAGTCGGGGGCCGTCGGGAACCCAGGCCCACCTCTACCAGGATGGAGCCACCTGTCCTTTCAGCCCCCATCTCCGAACAGTATCACAGGTAATGTAACTGTGTAAAGTATATCGTATATGCCCGTGATCACCTCCCGAAGTGATCACGGCCCAGTAGTATAGCATGGCAGACGGACAAGAGTGTAGGGCCACTGATGGAACACTAGCATCCTATACTAAGCATTTAGGAATGCAGGTAAGGTATCAACAGATGTAGCAACAATGTCAGGCTATGCATCAGAATAGGATCAACTGAAAGCAGTAACATGCTACACTACTCTAATGCAAGCAGTATAGAGGAGAATAGGCGATATCTGGTGATCAAGGGGGGGCTTGCCTGGTTGCTCTGGCAAGAGAGAGGGGTCGTCAACTCCGTAGTCGAACTGGGCAGCAGCAGCGTCGGTCTCGGTGTCTAGCGAGAGAAGAGGGGGAAGAAACAATAAATATTTAAGCAAGCAGGCGCATAGCGATGCATGACATGACAAGTATCGGTGCTAGAGGTGCCCTAACGCGGTATGAGGTGATACCGGTGAAGGGGGGAAGCATCCGGGAAAGTATCCCCGGTGTTTCGCGTTTTCGGGCAAAGGAGTCGGAGGGGGAAAGTTGCGAGTTCGATAGGTTAGAGGGGTGTGGCGGACGAACGGGTTGCGTATCCGGGTTCGCCTCGTCGTTCTGAGCAACTTTCATGTTGAAAATATTTTAATCCGAGTTACGGATTAAAAGATATGATTTTCTAAAGATTTAAATCATTTTTTGATTTTAATTATTTATTTAAATTCAACATTATCCAAAACAGTTTTTGCTGACGTCATCATGACGTCAGCAGTCAACGTTGACCGTTGACCTGGTCAACCTGACAGGTGGGACCCGCATGCCATACTCTGATTATTCTGATTAGGGTTTAACTAATCTAATTATTGTCTAATTATTGTTTAATTAATTTAACACTAGTTAATTAGGTTAATCTAATTATGATTAATTAACTTAATTAATTAATTAATTTAATTATTATTACTTGTTTAATTATTTTTATTATTATTATTTTTACTTAATTTTTTTTTATTCCTTTTTTTTTAAAACGTTCTGGGCGCTGGGGCCACTTGGTCAGTGGCCCAGGGGCATAACGGGCGCGATTACGGGCATGCGCCCGTGCGAGGGCACGGGGCAACAGGGGCGTCGGCGGGGAGCAGCGCACGGCGCTGGGTCGCAACGGCCGGAGGCGGCGAGTAGCACTCGGCGCGGCGTCGCGCGGGAAGCAGCGGGGCGGCGAAGGCGAGAGGCTCGAGCGGCAGAGAGCATGCGGGGGAGGCGCGGCCCGGGGCGCGTGGCCAAGGCAGAGCCTTGCCGTTGCCGGAGCTAGGCGTGGCGCGATGGGCGCTGTCAGGAGAGGCCGGAGGAGGCCACGGCGACGGGCGCGCGCGGAGGAGCTCGTCGGGGCAGTCGGGAGCGGCGACTTGCAACAGAGAGGGGGAGAGGGGCACCGGGAGGCGTGGCCCCGAGCGCGGCGAGGGCGGGTGGTGCGGCGACGGAGCCGCGGCGGAGGGGCGCCGGACGTGGGGGCCGCCACGGGCGCGGCTGGCGCAGTTGACCGGCGCGAGCAAGGACAGCAAAACGCCGGCGAGCTAGGGAGAGGCCACGGCCGTGTGCGAGCACGGCGGGCGTAGGGGAACGGAGGCCGAGGGCCTCACCGGGCTTTGTAGGGACTAGGGCAGCGGGCGCGGTGGAGGTCGGGGAGGCCATTGTGGAGGGGGGCGAGGACGGCGTCGACGAGGAGGAGGCAGCCCGGTGGGGAGGGCTCCGATCGCCGGTGGTGTTTGGCGACGACGGGCAACGGCGTCAGGCCGGCGACGATTCGAGGGCGAGGCTTCAGGCAGGTACAGCGCGAAGGAGAGGAGGGGACGGAGGAGTCTGAGAGGGGCGGCGCCGGCGATAGCGAGCGGCGACAGGGTCGCAGCCCCCGATCCAGATCGGGGGGGAAGGAGAGGAGTGGGGGCGCGAGTGGGTGGATGGTTAGGGTTTCGGGGGTGAGGGGGAGCGGATAAGGTGAGGGGGGTGGGTGGCCGGCTGGGCCTGGGGGGGGGGGGGGGGGGGTTTGGCCCAGTTGGGCGTGTGGTCAGCTGGGCCGAAGCCCGGGGGGGTTTCTCTTCTATTTTTTTTTATCTTTTGTTTTTCTGTTTTATCTCTTTTCTTTTATTTATTTTATTTTCTGTTTTAACTCATTTTAAATTATTTAGACATTTTATAAAAATGGGTTTGTTGCACCATAATTACATTTGTAATATTTAGTACAAACCAAACATTTTTATTTTTATTTTTGCAAACTTTTATTGTTATCATTAATTTGAATTTGAATTTAGGACCGGTTTTTGTTCTAACGATAAATTAGTAGCAGTAACCGTGGTGACGTGGCACCATTAGCATGGGATCACTGTAGCTTAATTATCCGGGCGTTACAACCGCCTCCGAAGATCCGGAGGCCAAAGCCCCTAAACGTGGGAAGAGATCTTCCCCGGGGGGTCCGGCGTCCGGAGAGAATCTGGACGCACAATCATCGCCAAAGGATCGGCCCTCCAGCGAGCCGTGAGTATGAAAGAGGGAGTTAATTAGTAAGGAAATACCTTCATTTGTGCTTCTGTGGGTAACCGAAATATTTATATTTGCAGTTCGGATCTGCATCCTTCTCAGATGAGTTCATCTTCGGGGGACCTTCTTCCGGAGATGATGGAGAGCGAAACGCCTCCGTTTGCGGCGCCGTCAGATAAGGCGGGCGAGCCTGAAGTATCGTCACGGAGGGTATCCCCGAGTCTGGAGGGGCCAGAGAGCTCGGCACCCACTAGTATCCGGCCGGGAGAACTGAAGAATCTGCTTGAGAGGGCGTCCATTTCAGAAGATCACCGTGCGTTGATGCGTAGGGTGGTTGGAAGGATTTCGTCCGCCGAGAGCGGATTGCATAATGCCGCCATGAGTTTGCTGGCGGGATTTGAGGTATGCAAGAATGACGCGTCCTTTTGTCTTTTAAGAGTTTTGCACATAAAAATGCGCCCTATATAGATAGTAGCCCCTGGGACTCGGTAGGTTGTCGGGAACGACAGCGTGCCGAGGATCGAAATCTCAAGTAATGAATACCGCTGTTCCTATGCAGGTGGCGGATAGTCCGAGGGCCAGCCGGACTAATGAGTTTGCCGAGTTAAGTCGGCAACCTGACATGGCGGATGCGGACATCGCACTTGTCAACCGGCGACTTGACGAGTCGCAAGGTAAATAAATTCTCCGCAGTCGCTTTATTTAAGGGGGTCGAAGCCCTCCTCTGATAAATTTTATGCTGTTGTACAGATGGTGCTGCTACTGTGGAGAACCTTCGGGCCGAACTTGCTCGAGCTAAGGAGCAAGCCCGAAGGAGTGATGCGGCTGCCTCGAGGGCAGCCGAGGAATTGAAAGCCGAAAGGGCTGCGCACTGCCGAAGCAGGGCAGGGGTGGCCGAATTGGCCATGAAATTAAAGGATGCTACCGACCGCTATGAGGCTCTTGAAAAGGAGCGCTTATCGGAGCGGGAAGACCTGAAAAAGGCCACCACCGAAGCCAAGGATGCCCGCTCTGCAATGCGGGCTATGAAGGAGGAACTGTGCCAGGCCGGAGAGATCGTGGCTGGCAAGCCTTTTTTGCTGCGTCGCCGGTTTATGGATGGAAAGTATGCTCAATTTGAGCGGCTGTGGAGTCCGGAGGATCCGTATATGGACTTAGCTGCAAGTGCGGCCGGTGCCGTTAAGCACTTCCGGAGCCAGGGGGATCACGAGACGGAAGAGCTATATTGGTCTCAATTCCACAGTCCGGATCGCTCACTTCCGTTGACAGACCGGTTGGCCGAATGGGCCGAGCTAAATAGATTGTCCGGACTTGCCATGACTGACATCGTGGCCCATGTCTGGCCAGAGAGGTCCAAGGCGACGAGCTACTTCGGCTTACTGCAGCAATTCCTTGGAGCGGTGCCGCATATAAAGGACATGAAGCGGTCGGCCTGCATCGAGGGCGCGCGGATGGCTCTTGCCCGTGTGAAGGCGCATTGTCCGGGGATGGATGCCACCGCTGTTGCCGCCCAAGGTTCGGATGAAAGCCGGCTCCCTGCCGAGCACTACTTCGGGGAAGTTATGCGTGGCGCTCGTGTAATAGAGTCGCAGTGCTCGAAAAATATCACGTTCAAATGAACGTATTAGCTTGTAAATCGATGATTATGTTACAACTGCTTTTTATACTTGTGCGTCCCAAGTAGTAAAACTTCTCCTGTGCGGCCGTTTGCGTATACATTTGTATAACTTGAAAGATTGCAGTCTTCGGCTTCAGCCCCCACGCACAGGGTGCGGGGGTGTTCGCAAAAATAGCGCGTTTTCACACTTAATCCGACGTCTCGATCCTGTTTAAGGAGGTGGTAGCGTAGCGAACTAGGCAATCCGAACTATAATGCTTTATCACTTTCACTTAGCCAGTGGAGCTCGTGGGTGGGGCTACGATATAGCCCCTGGTGGCACCGCACATCTCCGAATTCGGGGTGCGTATGTGCCTGACCGGGAAACGGTCCTTCGTCAAAGCGGGGAATTCTAAACATTCCGGTGGTCGATTGAGTGGTTGACCAGTCTCTCGCTGTATCATGACATTCAGTTTTCGGCTTTCTCTACTGAGGTGCTCGCCCAGCCGAACTGGGGCACAATCGCAGTAGTTCTCCTGGTGCCGCGTTAGCCGGTGATACGGAACATAAGGCAGCAAAACACAGGAGCCGGGCAAACCCAACATTTGACCAAAGACATGATTCGGAGCTGATGCATATAATGCCTAACTCGAGACGCCGAACACTCCCTAAGGTGTTCGGTCTTTATTATAATGGGAAGGATGATGCCCTAAGCCCCTAGTTTCCAGGTACGGGCATGGTCTTCTGACGCGGCCGATGCCAAAGCGTCAGGCTCTGCTTTGGCTATAGGAAGGAACCAAGGGAGAATAACAACAAGAGACAGTAAAAAAGGTTTACGCAGGGTCTTAATCTGAAAAGAATCCTCACAATGGGTCCCTACTACACGTCTGCGCCTGTGTCTCCGTTGCGCCGTTATCCTGGACGGGTATGCACGTTGTTCATCTGTAGAAAGAGAGGAACGTTTAGTTTTAGAAACAATTCGTGCGAAAAATATGTGTAAAATAAGAAATATAAATAATTAAAGCGGGGTTTGTATAAACCCGCGGTTGTTTGTGCGCGCAGCTCCCTGTGAAGGGGTATGCGGCTAGGGAGCCCCTAGCCTGCTGAGGCCGGATTCGTCTATCCGAGTCCGGGGTCCTTAAGTGACCCTCGCACTGAAATGGCGCCACGCGGACCGGGCATCTTGAGTGTAAGAGACGCGTAATGCGGTATGGCGTTGAAGCGGACAAAAGCCTTTCATCCCAAGAGTGCTTGATATTCACTTTTAAATGGGACGATGTGAAAAATTAATTTTTCGCGTCGAAAATTGTTCGGCGATCCGAACACGACTTCTAGTAATATAGAGCCTGTGCACTTGGCGCAAGGGCCTGGCGTCGCTCCTTTGAAGGAAGTGCGGCTGTGTCGGATTTTGGTAGGGTCTATCCCCATCCTACGGATTGTGTTTGAATATAGCAGGTTTAAGTCACTGCCTCCGTCCATTAGGACGTTAGTAAATTGTAATCTGTCTATTATGGGATTCAATATCAGGGGAGTCCGTCCCGCATTTCGAACGCTTCTGGAATAGTCCAGGTGGTCGAAAGTGATTGGTTTTGATATCCAATCTCTACGGTCTGCTGGGTTGGACCGCGCGAAGCTCTTTTTAGAAAGTGCCGCACTATTTTTCCGTATTATCACATGAAGTGAGTTTACTGCTTTGACCCCTTGTGGGAAAGTCTTTTGTTTTCCGGTGCTCTGCTGGTAGGGTTTATCTTCTTCACTTGACGCATCGAGCCCCTTGTGTTCGGCATTTAGTTGGCCAGACTGTTTAAAAACCCAACAATCCCTGTGGGTGTGATTTGCAGGCCTTCCGGGGGTACTGTGGATTTGACATATCCGACCCAAAATCTTGTTTAAGTTGGACAATTCGTCACTGTCATCCTTAAGAGGCTGTGTTTTATTATTGGGCCGCGAGCTTTTGAATCCGGCGTTCACTGCCGCGCTCTTTGGGCTTTTCTCTTTATTCCGGCGCTGCTCTTTTCTGCGCCGTGATTTTCCGTTTCCATCTCTTATCTTGGATGTACTTGGGTCGCTGGTGCTGCATCTTGCTAACCAGCTATCCTCTCCCGCACAGAAGCGGGTCATGAGGCTTGTTAGTGCGGACATTGTCCTCGGTTTCTCTTGGCCGAGGTGCCTGGCGAGCCATTCGTCTCGGACATTGTGCTTGAAAGCTGCTAAGGCTTTGGCGTCCGGACAGTCGACTATTTGGTTCTTTTTCGTAAGGAACCTGTTCCAGAATTTCCACGCTGACTCTCCGGGTTGTTGAGTTATATGACTTAGATCATCTGCATCCGGAGGACGGACATAAGTCCCTTGAAAATTTACTCTAAACGCGTCCTCGAGCTCTTCCCAACTTCCAACAGTGTTTTCTGGGAGGCTTTTAAGCCAATGACGGGCTGGCCCTTTGAGCTTGAGGGGTAGGTATTTTATGGCGTGGAGATCGTCTCCTCTGGCCATATGTATATGTAGTATATAATCTTCTATCCAGACTCCAGGGTCTGTTGTTCCATCGTAGGCCTCTATGTTTATGGGTTTAAACCCTGCTGGAAATTCATGGTCCAGCACCTCATCGGTGAAACATAGTGGGTGTGCGGCGCCCCTATATTTGTGTGTGCCGCTATCATCGGGCACGTGACGTGTTGCCTTGCTTCTTGGGGCCTTCTCCTTGCCCATAGATGGACCTAGCTGGGCCATCTATCCTTCCAAGTTCGTTGGTTGGTTTATGTGTGGCGCCGCTGTCAGAATTTGGCCTATCATCTGGCCGTCTATCCAACCAGGCAGCCCCTTTATTTTTGGACGGTGGAGGCTCTATGGCCTCCTCGTCGAATTCTGGTAGCAGCTTGCGCTTCGGGTAGCTCTTTGATTGGCGGCCATTGCCGTACTTATCTGCGGTTTTGAGCACTTTGCTCCATCTCATTCTGAGTGTGTCCTCCGCTGTATTGAGCCTCCGTTTTTCCTTCTTCGGGCTTCTTGCAGTACTGACGAGTCTTTTCCGAAGGTTCTTACTCTCCGGCGGCGTGTCCGGCATGAGGTCGTCCGGACTATTATTTTCACAGGGCCTGGACTGGTTATCTGACTTGTCATGTTCGGACGGTTGCTTGTCTGCATGTTCGTCGTCCGCTTGTGAGCCCTGCCGTATTGCGGGCTCCTTCGGAGCGTTGTTGTCGTCGAGGCGGGACTTAGGGCGGCGTCTGCGGCGCTGTTTTGGTCGTTTATCAGCGGGGTCATCTTCTGCCGCTGCCCGTTGGTTCTCGTTATCGCTCTCCTTTGGGGTGTCCACCATATATATGTCATGCGACGAGCTGGTCCTGTCGTGTTGTATAAGCTCTGTTTTTTCTTCGTCTCCGGCATCGTCGTCCATAGCGTCGATGTCTTCGGAGTCGTAGTCTAGCATGTCGGTTAGATCGTCGATAGTGGCTACAAAGTGGGTGGTGGGTGGGCTCTGAATTTCTTCGCCGTCCGTACCCCAACCATCCTGGCCATAGTCTGGCCAGGACTCTCCTGATAACGAGAGATGTTTTAATGAATTCAGGATATCGCCAAAAGGCGAGTATTGGAAGATGTCCGCGGCGGTGAATTCCATAACCGGCGCCCAACCCGGATCGATTGGTAGGGGCGCGGGAGGTTCGGAGTCCGGCGAGGAGTCCGGCGCCTCGGAATCATGAGTTTCGCAGGGGACAAGATTAGTGTTCGGCTCCATCGCCGTGGATGTTGAAGCCCCCAGGGCGGCGTCTATCCACCGGCCCTCGATCTGGGCGATCGGCTCCGGGTTGATGGCCGAAGCGGATCCGTGTGCGGCCACCAAGGCACTGTTCGGTGGCAGAGCTAGATCATGCCCGTTGTCACAGTGCGGCGCGCTTGGCTGTGGCTCGAGTCCGTCGAAGATCAAGTCTCCGCGGACATCGGCCGTGAAGTTTAAGCTTCCAAATCTGACCTGACGGCCAAGGGCGTAGCTTTCGATCTGCTCCAGATGGCCAAGTGAATTGGCCCGCAGGGCGAAGCCGCCGAATACAAAGCTCTGTCCGAGGAGACAAGTCTCACCCTGGACAGCGTTGCTGGTTGAAGATGCCATCGAGCCTATCGGTGACGACACAGAGGAACTCTCAATGAAAGCACCAATGTCGGTGTCAAAACCGGCGGATCTCGGGTAGGGGGTCCCGAACTATGCGTCTAGGCGGATGGTAACAAGAGACAAGGGACACGATGTTTTTACCCAGGTTCGGGCCCTCTCGATGGAGGTAAAACCCTACGTCCTGCTTGATTAATATTGATGATATGGGTATTACAAGAGTGGATCTACCACGAGATCGAGGAGGCTAAACCCTAGAAGCTAGCCTATGGTATGATTGTTGTAATGTATGTTGTCCTATGGACTAAAGCCCTCCGGTTTATATAGACACCGGAGGAGGCTAGGGTTACACAGAGTCGGTTACAATGGTAGGAGATCTACATATCCGTATTGCCAAGCTTGCCTTCCACGCCAAGGAAAGTCCCATCCGGACACGGGACGGAGTCTTCAATCTTGTATCTTTGTAATCTTGGAGTCCGGCTGATAATGATAGTCCGGCTGTCCGGACACCCCCTAGTCCAGGACTCCCTCAGTAGGAATGGAATCTCTTGATCTCAACACATGAGTAGGTGGTTATCTCTCAAAAAATGAATAATGGAAGTGTATGCACATTCTGGCGGCTCTCTTACTAAGTAAGAGGGAGTGGAGGGGTATAAATAGCCATTACACACTTTTTACCCAACTCAGTGGCACCAATCAGGAATCTTGGTGGCACCGAACTGTGTAAAAGATATGAACGTTGGAGGTTTCGGTGGGACCGACTGGAAACAACTCGGATGAACCGATGTGCAATGGTTAGGGAAAACCTCGTTTCGGTGGCATCCATTGCATAAACTCGGCAGGACTAAAGTGAAGAAATAAGGCAACAGAAAGGTTGGCATGCCGTCTTGGTGGGACCAATTGTAGAACTCGGTGAGACCGATATAATTGCAACTGGTTACAGAAGGTTGGGCAGGCCAAACCGGTGGGACCGAAAACCATATCGGTGAGTCTGATTTGTTAGGGTTTGGCTGTGGTAGTGTCAAGATGAACTCGGTGGGTACGGATAGATAAATTTCAGTGGGGCCAAGTTGGAATGTAAGGTTTTGGATGGAGAAAGTGGTTGAGGGTTTTGGAGCAATATCACTAAGCACTTTAGGAAATAGATCATACTCAAAATCTCATCCCCTTTTAATAGTATTGGCTTTCCTATGGACTCAATGTGATCTTGGAGCACTTAACAAAAAATGTAGGGTCTTGAGCTTTTGCCAATCCATGCTCTTCGCATTTTGAGGGGTCCACAATCACTGGTCCTTGCCATGCCAATCATTGGACATCCTATAATCTTTTACTTGATTGGATATTAGTACAATGAGATATATGTTGTTATGAATTACCAAAACCACCCGGGGATTAGTTGCACTTTCAGAATACTCATTAAATAATTTCACAAATATATTCTCATGACTTCCATCCTACTAATACTCAGTAGACCGTGTCTGCCTTAAGCTTGTGACCCCATAGGTTTGGTAACTCCCAGACATGAACGAAACCGTTCGTTCAATGACCGACATCGGGATCGTGGACATCCATATTGGTCCCTGTGAGTACACGAATGATATTCGAGTGAACCTTTGGTTATCATGTGATGTTCCCTTTGCTTTGCAATACTTCACAAAACCCCGAATGCATCGGTATCCTCCTGAGTCATCACCATGCCCACTATACCGAAATCCTCATTACTAGTTTTGTTCTTGTTTCTCGTTATTGTGTTCCGACATCCCTATGGTTAAGTCACCTGTGTATGGATGGATGATAATCGATGCCGTCACACTGAAATGGCTCTAAGAATATCTCTCCATCGTCGGAGAGCAAACCCTAGTCTTGAGCTATCTGGCCACTTGTCAAACTTTCTGATGTGCCTTTAAGTTGTCGTTATGATCACCGTGTTACAGGTGACGCTTGAGGAACCCCAAAGCCCACCATATGGTAAGATGTGACCACGGCACTCTCATGGTCTCAGGATAAAGATTACACATTAACACGCCATGTTATTACAATTGAATAAACATGCTATAAATACAATTCACAACAAACAAGTTTGTGTCAATTTAATATGATCGTTCTTCCAACATCATAATATTAATGTTGTTTTAGGACTATCATTACACTTAATGATATCCTAAGATCCGGGAAACGTGATCACCAACAACGCTTGAGCTAGTCCCAGAGGAAAGACTAGGAACCTTCTTATTTAACCATTTATCATTCCACACGTGCATATGTGTTTTCCAACATGTTAACACTCAGAGCATATTTTTAGAACATACGTTTCCATCAGACATGAAGGAAGATGGGGACTTTACATTTCCCCTCCCAACTTATTTATCTCAGGGATAATGTCAACAATAATAACTTATGACCACCTATATCCAACTAGATATGTGTGCCTAAATCTTTCCCTACAACATGATGCTTGCCTTGGAGCGGTAGCAATTCATTGCCTAAGAGGTCAAGTAACTGGAAGAAGCAAGGTTGGTTAGAGGTGTACTCCATCCCACATGGTTAGAAGATCCAGTTGTTGTGCGCAAGGCGAACGGCAAGCGGCGGCTTTGCATTGATTATACAGATATCAATAAAGCTTGCCCGAAAGACCCATTTCCCTTGGCGTGCATCAACCAGATTGTTGACTCCACTGCTAGATGAGATCTACTATCATTCCTTTATGCCTACTCTGGGTATCATCAGATATTCATGTCAAAATAAGATGAAGAGAAGGCCACATTTACAATCCATGTGGCAAATACTGTTTCATATGTATGCCTTTTGGATTGAAGAGTGTTGTTTTGACATTTGCAAGGGCAGTCCAGATTGGTTTTGAACCTTAGTTACATAGGAATCTGGAGGTCTATATGGATGATATAGTGGTCAAGACCAAGAACAAGTCGACACTAACACAAGATTTGGAAGAAACATTTGCTAATCTGCACAAGATCAATCCCGAAAAGTGTTTGTTTGTTCTTCCCTCCGACAAGCTTCTCGGTTTCTTTGTTTCTCAACATGGAATTGAAGCCAATCACGACAAGATCAAAGCAATTGAGCAGATTGAAGCACCAAAGTGCGTCAAGGATGTGCGACGTCTTACCAGCTGCATTGCTACACTTGCAAGTTCATCTCCAAGTCTGCTGAGCGCGCCTTGCCATTTTTCAAAATCTTGAAAAAGACGGGTCCAATGAAATGGACTCCAGGAGCGGAGGCAGTGCTGCAAGACTTGAAGAAATACCTTTCTTCTGCGCCAACACTGGTTGCACCGAGACCAGAGGAGCCATTGCTACTGTATCTATCGGCAGCAACTCAAGTGGTCAGTGCTGCGCTAGTGGTAGAAAGAGAAGCCTAAATTGAAGAAGTAGCAGATGCAAGCCCGACAAGTAATAAGCCGGAATCTTCTCCCGCAAGTCCTGGTGCCGACAAGTCAAGTGCAGAACAAGTAGGTGGGTCAGACAGGAAACTGTGTAGAAGAAGAAATGGGTGCAGCGCCCAGCTTATTTCATCAGCTCTGTTCTCCAAGGGGCTCGATCGAGGTATTTTGGTGTGCAAAAGTTGCTTCTTGGTCTCTCTATGGCCTCAAGGAAGCTGCGCCACTACTTTCAAGCACATCAAATCACCGTCGTCACTTGCTTTCCAATGTAAAGGATCTTGAGGAATCCAGATGCAACAGGCTCGATTGTTGAGTGGGCGTTGGAATTGTCGAGCTTTGATCTCAAGTTTGAAAGCACAACAAGACAGAGCGGAGCTTTGGCGGAGTTCATTACAAAATGGACACCAACGCCAGACGAAGACATTCCAAGGACCTCTCTCCCCAGCAAAGAAACAACTAAGGACAGGGTTATGTATTTTGATGGTGCTTTCTCACTTCAAGGCGCCGGTGCTGGGGTGCTGCTTGTCGCACCCACTGGAGAGCACCTCAAGTACCTGACTCAGATGCATTTCCCCAGGGAGAAGGTGACAAACAACACTGCTGAGTATGAAGGATTGCTTGCCAGACTCAGGATTGCTGGAGATCTTGGAATCTGGAAGCTTATCATTCTACACGATTCATAGTTGGTTGTGAAATAAGTCAACAAAGACTACTAGAGTCCACTAATGAAAGTGTATGTTGATGAAGTAAGGAAATTGGAAGAGCACTTTGACGGATTGCAAACAGAGCACATTCCACGTGCGGAGAACACTATTGCAGATGATCTGTGAAAGCGTGCCACACTCAAGCTACCTATGGAACCAGAGTATTTTGTGCTCCATTTGACTCAGCCATCCATAACATCATTAGTTGGAGAAAACAATAGGAGAAAGCTGAACTCTAGCAAGTATTTTCCTGCCAATCTACCGGAAGCTGCCGACAAGGATGTTGCCGAAGACAGCGGTAAGCTTGCCGGTGAGCATCAGGCTCCGACAAAGAACCAAGTTCTTGTCGTCGAGACAAGCACTCCCGCAGCTGAGTATATGCCGTTAGTCCTTGTTGTCGAGCCATAGGCTCCGGCATGGGCGCAACAGATTGTCGATTTCCTCCAAATAGGAGAACTTCCCAATGATGAAGAAGAAGCTAAAATAGTAGCCCATCAATCAAGTATGTATCATTTTTTCGGCAACGACCTATATAGAAAGCGACAAAATGGGGTGAAATTGAAGTGCATTTATTGGGAAGATGAACAAAAGCTATTGGCGGAGATAAGCGGGGGGATATGTGGCTCTCACATAGGATCAAGAGCACTTGTCAGCAAAACTTTCAGCCAAGGTTTGTTTTGGCCCACTACCCTCCTGCATGCAGTTGAGCTAGTAACCAAGTGTGAAGCATGCCAGTTCCATTCAAAACAGTCGTATCATCCAAATCAAGCTCTTCAAATGATCCCTCTCTCCTAGCCCTTCTCGGTCTGGGGGCTCAACATACTGGGCCCCTTTCCCCGTGCTGTCAGGGGATTTCACTACTTGTACATTGCAGACAACAAGTTTACAAAGTGGCCAGAAGTGGAGCCTGTGAGGAAGGTGACAACACAGTCACCCATCAAGTTCTTCAGAGGACTAGTTTGCCGGTTTCGAGTACCCAACAGGGTAATCACCGACAATGGCACACAATTCACCAGTTGTGCCTTCATGCGGTACCTTGACTACCTTGGCAGCAAGATCTGTTTTGCATCAGTTGCCCATCCAAGGAGCAACGTCCAGGCCGAAAGGTCAAACGATGAAGTGCAACGTGGGCTCAAAATGAGAACCTTAGACAAGCTACACAAGTGTGGAAGACGCTGGATTGATGAGTTGCCGGCGGTTCTTTGGTCAATCGGAACGACACCAAATCGAGCTACTGGCCAGACACCATTCTCCCTAGTCTATAGGGTAGAAGCAGTGCAACCCACAAAACTCATGTACGGGTCACCTTGAGTGCGCGCTTATGATGAGCTTGAGCAAGAGCCAGTGTGGCAAGATGACGCTACGCTCCTTGAGGAAGATCGTCGCTAGGCTGCTGTACGTGTTGCACACTACAAGCAAGCATTGCGCTTCTACCACAGCAACAAGGTTAATGCCAGGAGCCCTGAGGAAGGTGACCTTGTTCTTCGGTGAGTTCAGTCCGCCAAGAATTTAAACAAGTTGATGCCAAAGTGGGAAGGCCCTTACCGGGTGAAACGAGTCACTAGGTCTGGCATAGTCTACCTTGAGACCGAAGATAGCACTATAGTGCATAACTCTTGGAATATTGAGCATCTTAGCAAGTTTTACCCGTAAGGCGTTGATTGCCTTGCTGCCCGGCAACCACCTTTTGTACAAGTTTGTCGGCATGGCATGTATTCCTTTGTACAAATCCAGGTGCAGACCCTGTGCATAAGTGAAATAAAGCTAAGTGTTTCACAACTCTTGTCAATTCGCATGTCTAGTTATATGTGTCTTTCTGTGATGTTGTGATACATTGTCTTGTATGGATGATTAACGAACTATCAAGGTTCCATATCATTATTTTCTCTTTTTTTTTGAAAGGACAGAAGGTTTCCTTGCATACACGTTGCCAGGGGGAGTAATGGTATGGGTACCGGCAAGCGATGTTCAAGTTAATATTCCACGGCAAGAGGTACAACAAAGAAAAGCTTAGTTGAATTTTTTTCAAACAAATTGTTTGTTGTAGAGCTACTTTCCTTGAACATTTTTGGCTTTTGTATGAACAACCTGCATGCGAGGGAACCTTGCCGCGATTACCTGCAATGTTATTTTGTTTTTAGTCCACTCAACAATCGAAGCATATGCGCTGAGATCGCCAAGGGGCCTTGCCAACAGTGACACTCCTAGCAGGCTGCTAAGGATCCGTTCCTCAAAGCACTCACGTCAATTGTGCGCACTGGCAAGATTCCAGACACCGTAGGGAATAAAACCATGCAAAAACAAGATTGAACAAGGAAAAATAGCACATATTCATCAAACATGATGAACAGTAGATATTCATTCAGGGGCACAAGATTATATTTCTTAGCATTACCTCGCAGGGTTTACATCGAGTGAAATGCAGGGGCAAAAGGAGCGCCGAGGCGAAGCTCGACTCACTCCCGGAAGACCAGATGATGGTGCTGCCAGTGTTCAGCTGGAGTCGAAGCCATCATCCTCGATCTTGATGCTTGTGGAATCGTCGTCGTTGTCCTTGTTGCCACTCTCGCCAGAGGAAGCGGTGTCGCTGCTACTCGAGCTCTCCACGCAACACTCCAAACGAGTGCCTGAAGCCCCAAAGAAGTTCATGAAGAGCGTGTAAGACCTGACCTGCCTAAAGTGAAGGAGGTGCCCCTGCCCCACACTAGGGCGCAGACGAAGGACTTCCTTCCACACGTGAAGTACATGATGCCATTGACGGAGGTCTCGACAACCACCAAGATGGGGCAGTTGCAGTAGCCGTCAACTCGCAGCCACATGCCACGCAGATGGCTCCCTTCCATCACCTAGAGCAAGGATGGTGAAGACACAGCCAGCTGCACAGCCGATGGCACAGTTCCATGACGAATTCATGCGTCGTGTCCTCCATATGATCATCCACCTGAGGTTGAGTTGCTGGGGACGTAACGACGAGTGCTCCGCTGTGGCCACCCTAACCTTGGACACCGCCTTTTCTGTGGGCACAGGCTACGGCCCTCCCTCGGGCACTGGAGCCAACCTCCGCAGCCGTGGCCGAAATGCGAGCGTGGTGACGGGGGGAAGCTCTCGCAGCAGCGATGCTTGCACGAGCTCTACCCTTTACCCTCACCATAGTGGCAACAAATTCAGGGGAGATGGTAGAAGAAAGAAGCGATAGTGGCTGTGAGATTGGAGTGGGAAGAGGTGAATGAGCATCGCTCTCCGTGGCCCCTCTTTATAGGCTCTTTATAGGGAAGGCACAAGGGCTGGCTCTTCACTGTTTTGGAGCGACCGCCCTGTTTCGCTAATCCCATGCCTCGCAGTCCTTGCCAGGCACAGTACTCCAACGATCGCCTAGATTCACCAATCCAGCCCTTTGCGTGCAGTGCACGTGGTGAGAGAGCACAATAAAAGGGGAAATTATGACACACATGTCAGTTATCTTCTGCCACGCATGCCTGCACATTGTTTGTGCCTAGCCCAACGATGCCTCGCATGCGTGTGTGGCCCAGGCCCGGGGGCTCCTATTGGTGTATTAAGAATGGGGTCCATAATACCCCAGACTTATGCCCAGGCAGTGGTAGCCTTTCCGACGGCAAGGCTTGACAGAGGATAACCAAAGACAAATATAAGACCAGATTAATGAATAAATAATGAAGATCGTAGGAGAGGGGGATAAAAAATACTAAAGATATGGCTCCAGTGCCTGGCAAGATTGTGATAGCCTGGCTAATTAGGGATGATAGACTACTCATATCAATAAGTAATTCCTTCTTTTCCAGAAGCCCATTCTGATAGAACTCCAAAGTTAAGTGTGCTCAGCTTGGAGTAATTTCAGGATGGGGACCAACCGGAAAGTTGCTCCCGGGTGCGCATGAGTGAGGACAAAGTGCGCAGGAAAGACTAGTATTGCTCTGTGGGGCCAGTCTAGATCCTGCCCGGAGTAACGACCACCAGCGGGTGTGTCCGGGGCGTTAAAAGTTGGTATCAAAGCCGACCCTCGAGGTTATAGGGATGTTTGCGGACAGGTGCATGGTCATGTTGTGATGGACGTTTGTGACCCGTAGTGGCACACAACATGGCACATGTGCCGGACTGGAGCACATCCGTATGTGCCAAGAGGGAACGTTCCTGTGGCCCAACGAGGACGTCGGTTCCTCTAAGTGGAGGTTTATGTGATAGTCTGGTTTATAAGGGCGGATGATAGACTACTCATATTAATAAGGAATTCCTTCTGTTCCGGAAGCCCATTCGGACAGAACTCCAAAGTTAAGCATGCTCATCTTGGAGTAATTTCAGGATGGGTGACTGATCGGGGAGTTGCTCCCGGGTATGCACGAGTGAGGGCAAAGTGCGCAGGAAAGACTAGTATTGATCTGTCGGGCTGGTCTAGATCGTACCAGGAGTAACGACCACCGGCGGGTGTGTCCGGGGTGTTACAAAGATCCTTGTCGGGGAAAGGCGCTGTCGGTGTCAAAACCGGCGGATCTCGGGTAGGGGGTCCCGAACTGTGCGTCTAGGCGGATGGTAACAGGAGACAAGGGACACGATGTTTTTACCCAGGTTCGGGCCCTCTCGATGGAGGTAAAACCCTACTCCTACTTGATTGATATTGATGATATGGGTAGTACAATAGTAGATCTACCACGAGATCAGAGAGGCTAAACCCTAGAAGCTAGCCTATGGTATGATTGTTGTCCGTCCTACAGACTAAAACCCTCCGGTTTATATAAGCACCGAAGAGGGTTAGGGTTACACAGAGTCGATTACAATGGTAGGAGATCTACATATCCGTATCGCCAAGCTTGCCTTCCACGCCAAGGAAAGTCCCATCCGGACACGGGACGAAGTCTTCAATCTTGTATCTTCATAGTCCAGGAGTCTGGCCAAAGGTCATAGTTCGGCTATCCGGACACCCCCTAATCCAGGACTCCCTCAGTAGCCCCTGAACCAGGCTTCAATGACGACGAGTCCGGCGCGCATATTGTCTTCGGCATTGCAAGGCAGGTTCCTCCTCCGAATACTTCATAGAAGATTTTGAACACAAGGATAGTGTCCGGCTCTGCAAAATAAGTTCCACATACCACCGTAGAGAGAATAATATTTACACAAATTCAATCTGCTGACGTATTCTGTGGTGTGACATCACACCACAGCCAAGCGTTTATTCAAATCGTTTTTACTGTCCCACGTCAGTGCGTTTAGCGAGGCGGTTTCCTTGGCACGTCTTGTCAAAGCAGAGATCGTGTCCCCTTGTTCTGGGATTCTCATCAATATGGGTGTGGTAACCCAACCGTTCCCGTTGGCACGTCTCCTCTATCGAAGGCGAGTCCCGAACGGTCATAGGGAAGGCTCTTGGTATTCAACCTCTTTATAAAGAGACCAAGGCTCCACTCCTTTCTTTCAATCTCAATCGAATCCGCCCCTCGCCTCGAGTTCCAACACCCAAAGCTCTAGATTCAGGCGTTTTGAACCTTCGATGATGTCCGGCTGCGACCTGCAAGGCCGGTGGATGCCTTCCTCCATTACGGAAGAAGACGTGCTAAAGCTAAGAGATGCCAGGTATCTAACCGGCGAAATCTCGCATAGGCTGCGTGCCCAAGGGCAGTTATTCCCACTCCCAAGCTCGGCGAAAGCGTAGTGTTCGCGTCTCACTTTCTTCAGGGGCTACGCTTCCCGACGGACCCCTTCGTGAGGGGGCTCATGTTTTGTTATGGGTTGGAATTTCATGACTTGGATCCGGAGTCCATCCTCCACATCTCATCGTTCATTGTCGTATGCAAAGCCTTCCTCCGCATTACCCCTCACTTCAGATTGTGGCTCAAGACCTTCAAGGTGGAGCCGAAGATGATCAAGGGGCAGCAGGCAGAGTGCGGAGGGGCTGTTATAAGCAAGAATGCTGATGTTCCGTGGCCCGAGGGCTCTTTTCAAGAGGAGCTCAGCCTATGGCAACAAGAGTGGTTTTATATCACAGCTCCCAGGGGCACCAAATGGGTGGCGCCACCTGCCTTTCGCTCGGGTCCTCCACCGCGGCTGGCATCGTGGGTCAATAAAGGACTTGACCGGGGCCGTCCAAGGACGTGCCCTTGTTGCAGGGCCGCATTCAAGATCTCCTAGAGAGAGAGAGATCACTCTGGTCGTAGTAGCGCAGGTCATGTTGATTCGTCGCACCCTGCCCTGCAAACGTCGCCCCCTCCGCCTGTGGGAATTTAACCCGGAGGGACCACGAGCTCTCCAACATTTTATGGGCGCGACGCCCGTGGAGATGTACAAGCTTTTCTTCGGAACACAAGCGATGTGTCCGGACTTGACCGAGGACGCAGGTCTAAGCTGCAATCGCCCGGATACTCAAGTATGTAGCCCTGTACCCAGACACGCTATCCCATATTCATCATGAATTTGCCCTCAAAAGAGTTGTCCCTTGAACAGGAGTGGATAGCGAAAGCAAAGTTAATCAGGTGTCCGGCCCCCCTCCCTGAGACCACGCCGGATCCCGTGTTAACCAGGATGCTGGAGGTTGCGCCTTCGGAAGAAGGCGAAGGGGGGAACAAGGAAGCTACCGCCTCCGCGGAGGAGGCTGTCGGGAAAGGAGGATCAAGAATCCCTCCAACCAAGGGAAGAAGAGGACCGCCTCTGAAGACCCGGAGACCATGGTCTCAAAGCGGGGGAAGAAATCTTCGTTAGAGGGTCCTGCACTGAGAGATGCCTCGGCCGCATTGTGCCCCCAAGGGGATCAGCCCTCCACCGAGCCGTAAGTAAAAAGGGGATTTTTTTTAAAATAGAGGTTATCCCTGCCCTATTTCTGATGAAGATAACCAAAATTTTACCTTGTAGTTCGGATCTCAGCCCTTCTCAGCAGAGCTCATCTTCAGGGGATCTTCGTCCGGAGATGATAGAGAGTGAAATGCCTCCCCCTGCCGTACCATCTTGCGAGGCGGGCGACCCTGAGGTGTCGTCGCGGAGGGTTTCTCCGAGTCCGGCGGGGCCGGAAGGCAGTCGTACGTCCCCCTAAAGCCCTCTACGTCCGGCCTTCGAAAAAGGCCATCGGACGAGTCCGGCACCCCCTAGTGTGCGGTCGGAGGAGCTGAAGGATCTGCTCGGGCGAGCATCTATCTCAGAAGATCACCATGCATTAATGGGTACGGTGATTGAAAGGATTTCATCCGCTGAGAACAGATTGCACGAAGCCGTCAGAAGTTTACTGACAGGTTTTGAGGTACACAAAATGATGTACCTTCTGACAGTTCCGCATATAAGATGCGCCCTGTGTAGATAGTAGCCCCTAAGGCTCGGTGTGTTGTCAAAAATGATAGCGCGCCGAGGATCATAATCCAAGGTATAATATGTCGCCTTTCCTATGTAGGTGGCGAAGTGTCCGGTGGCTAGCCGGACTGACGAATTTGCCGAACTAAAGTGGCAACTTGACGTGGTGGATGCCGACATCGCGCTTGTCAATAAGCGGCTTGACAAGTCGCGAGGTATGCGATTTCTCCGTGGACACCTGGTAAGGGAGCTTGATGCCCGTGCCTTACAACGTGTATGCTTGATGCAGATGGTGCTGCTGCCATGGAGAACCTTCGGGCGGAGTTCGCCCGAGCCAAGGAACAAGCCAAAAAAAGTGATGCAGCTGCCTTAAAGGCGGCCGAAGAGCTAAAAGCCGAATAGGCTACTCACTGCCGAAGCAAGAAGGAAATGGCCGAGGTGGCCGTGAAGTTGAAGAATGTTGCCGACCGCTGCCAGCTTCTTGAAAAAGAAGGTCGAGCGGTACAAGAGGACTTGAAGAAGGCCACTACCGAGACCAAGGATGCTTGCTCTGCGATGAGAGCTATGAAGGAGGAGCTGCGTCAGGCGGGAGATATCGCGGCTGGAAAGCCCTTTCTGCTGCGGAGGTAATTCGTGGATCCTAAATATGCCCAGTTGGACTGCCTGTGGAGTGCGGAGGATGCTTATGTGGACTTGGCGGCAAGTGCCGCGGACGCGGCTGAACACTTTCGAGATCAAAAGGATCACGAGATGGAAAAGGTTTTTTGGTCGCAGTTCCATAATCCAGAGCGCCCACTTCCATTAACCGATCGCTTGGCCGAATGGGCGGAGCTGAATAGGTTATCCGGACTTGCCATGAAGGATGTCGTGAGTCTTTTGTGGCCGAAAAGGCCCGAGCCGAAGAGTTATTTTGGCTTGGTGCAGCAGTTCCTTGGTGCGGTGCCGCATATCAATGCAATGAGGAGGTCGGCATGCATAGAGGGTGCGCAGATGGCTCTTGCCCGTGTCAAGGCATACTGGGCGGAGATGAAGGCCGCCGATGTTGCATCCCAAGACTCGGACGGAAGCCGAGTACCCGTCGAGCACTATTTTCAGGAAGTTCTGCAGGGCGCTCGTTTAATAGAGACGCAGTGCTCGAAGGATATTATGTTCGTATAACATGTATTATTGTGAAACAATGTTTCGATGAAATATAAAAGCTTTTTATACTTGTTCCTTCAAGAATTAAAATACCTCATGTGCGGCCGTTAATGTATATGTATATATAACCTGAAGATGGCAGTCTTCGGCTTTAGCCCCCACGCATATAATGCGGGGGTGTTTGCAAAAGGCGCATTTTCTCACTTGATCCAACATCTTGGTCCTATAAAGGTGGTGGTAGCGCAGCAAACTAGGCAACCGGACTATAATGCTTTATCACTTTCACTTAGCTATAGGAGTTTGACAGTGGGGCTACTATATAGCCCCTAAGGGCACCACGCTCACCCGAATTCGGGGCGTGTATGTGCCTGACCGGGAAACGGCCCTTCGTCAATGTGGAGGAATCCTAAAGATTCCGGCGGGTCATCGAGTGGTTGACCAGTCTCACGCTATATCATGACAGTCAGTTTTCAGCTTTCTCTACTAAGGTGCTTGCCTGGCCGAACCGGGGCACAATCGCAGTAGTTCTCCTGGTGCCGCCTTAGCTGATAGAGCGGAACGTAAGGCAGCAAAACACAGGAGCCGGGCAAACCCAACATTTGACCAAAGACATGATTCGGAGCTGATGCATATAAGGCCTAACTCGAGACGTTGAACACTCCCTAAGGTATTCGGTCTTTATGAAAACGGGCCGAACAACGCCCTTGGTAATAAGCCCCTGGTGTCCAGGTACGCGCAAAATTCTGACATGGCCCATGCCAAAACGCCAGCCTCCTCCTCGGTTATAGCAAGAAACCAGGGGATGTGTATCAATAAGAGACAGTAAAAAAGGTTTACGCAGGGTCTTAATCTGAAAAGAATCCTTGTCACGGGTCCCTACTGCACGTCTACGCCTGTGTCTCCGTTGTGCCGTATCCTGGACGGGTGTAGCACGGTGTTCATCTGTAAAAGAGGGGAACTTAGTTGAAAAAGATCGTGCGAAAATGTACGTTATGTTTAAATAAACAAAGTGCGATTCGAAAAATGAATAAAATTGAGCTTTATTGTCTCTTGTTGTACATGCGTGGAGCCCCTTGTACAGGGGTATGCGGCTAGTAAGCCCTTGTATTATGCCGGACTCATCTAGCCGTGTCCGGGGTCTGAACGACCTGTTTAGGTGCTTTGATTGGTGAAGCCGGTTTAGCATGTGGCTGTCAAGGCAGTCACACAATCTTCCGCACTCGAGGAACACTCGGTGTTTCCCTTTGAGGAGATGATGCCTCGCGGACCGGGAATTTTAAGTGTAAGGAATGCATAATGCGGTATTGCGTTAAAGCGGGCGAAAGCTTCGCGTCCCAGTAGTGCTTGGTAACTACTTGTGAATGGGGCGAGGTGGAAGGTTAACTTTTCACGGCGGAAGTTGCCGGGTAAGCTGAACACAACTTCTAGCAGTAGAGAGCCCGTACAATGGGCATATGGGCCTGGCATTACCCCTTGAAAGGAAGTGTTGCTATGGCGAATTTTTGTTGGGTCTATCCCCATTTTGCGGATTGTGTCCTGGTATAGCAGGTTTAGATCACTGCCGCCATCCATTAGGACTTGTGTAAATTGGAGTTCGTCAATTATCGGATCTAATATCAAGGTAGTCCATCCTGCATTCTGGATACTTCTAGAGTAATCCTGATGGTCGAAGGTGATTGGCTTTAACAACCAGTGGTGAGACTCCTCTGGGATAGGCCGTATGGCGTGTATCTCTATGGGCGCCATTCTATTTTTCCCTTTTGTCACATAAAGTGAGTTTACTATTTTGACTTCTTGTGGGAAATTCTTTTGTTTTCCGGTGCTCTTCAAGTGGGGTTTGTCATCGTCCTCGCTTGGTGTGTCGAGCCCCTTGTGTTCGGCGTTGAGTTTGCCGGACTGCTTGAAGACCCAACAATATCTGTGGGTATGGTTTGCAGGCTTCCCAGGAGTACTGTGGATTTGGCATATCTTGTCCAAGATTTTGTTTAAGTTGGATAGCTCGTCCCTATTATCCTTAAGGGGTAGTTTTTTATGATTTTGTCGTGAGCTTTTGAATCCGGCGTTGACTGCCGTGCTCTTTGGGTTGTTTCCCTTTGTCCGGCGCTGGTCCTTGCTGCATCGCGGTTTCCCGTTTCCATCCCTGACTTCGGATGTACTTGGGTCGTTGGTACTGCATCTTGCCAGCCAGCTATCCTCTCCCGCGCAAAAGCGGGTCATGAGGCTTGTTAATGCGGCCATTGTTCTTGGCTTTTCTTGGCCGAGGTGTCCGGCGAGCCATTCGTCTCGGACTTTGTGTTTGAAAGCCGCTAAGGCTTCGGCGTCCGGACAGTCGACTATTTGGTTCTTTTTTGTAAGGAATCTGTTCCAGAATATTCGGGCTGACTCTCCGGGTTATTGAGTTATGTGACTTAAATTGTCTGCATCCGGAGGTCGGACATAGGTCCCTTGAAAATTTGCCCGAAAAGCATCCTCGAGCTCTTCCCAACTTCCAATGGTGTTTTCGGGGAGGCTTTTGAGCCATTGCCGGGCTGGCCCTTTGAGCTTGAGGGTTAAGTATTTTATGGCGTGGAGGTCATCTCCTCTAGCCATGTGTATGTGGAGGATGTAATCCTCAATCCAGACTCCAGGGTCTGTTGTTCCGTCGTATGCCTCTATGTTTACGGGCTTGAATCCTGCTGGAAATTCATAATCCAGAACCTCATCGGTGAAACATAGGGTGTGTGCGGCACCCCTATATTTAGGCGTACCGTAATATTCGTATACTTGATGTGTTGCATTGCTTACTAGAGCTTGCTTTCTTGGCCCGTAGATAGATCTAACTGGGCCATCTTTTTGATGCGGAACCATGTGCGGACCACGTGCCAGCTTGTGTGCGGCGCCGTTTGCCGCTCTATATTTGCCATGGGGTCGTCTATCCGACCGGGTGGTCTCCTTGTTCTTTGATTGCGGGGCTCTACTGCCTCCTCATCAAATTCGGGCAGTAGTTTTCGCTTTAGGTAGCTTATTGTTCGGCGACTATCGCCGTATTTGTCTGCGGTGTTGAGTACTTTCCTCCATCTGATTCTGAGCGCATCTTCCGCTGTATTGAGCTTCCGCTTCTGCTTTTTCAGGCTACGCGCAGTGGCGACGAGCCTTTTGTGGAGGTTCTTCTGCTCCAGCAACTTGTCCGGCGTGAGATCGTCCGGACTGTTATCTTCGCCGGGGACGAATTGTTTATCTAGGTTGTCCTGTTTGGACGCTTGCTCGATAGCATGTTCATCGTCCATCGGTTCGTCCTGCTCTATGGTTGGGTCTGTATGGCTGCTGTCTTTGTCGAGGTGGGATTTTGGGCGGTGCTTACGTCGCCGTTTTCACTGCTTTTCGAGGGAATGATCCCTCGTGGCGTTCCGTTGTTCCTCGTCATCGCTTCCTTTAGGTGTGTCCACCATGTATACGTCGTGAGATGAGGTGGATGTCCAGTGCCTTATAAGTGTTGGTTCATATGTGTCTCCTACATCGTCGTCCATACCCTCGATGTCTTCGGAGTCGAAGTCGAGCACATCGTTTAAACTTTCGACAGTGGCTACGAAGTGGGTGGTGGGTGGGTTTTGAATTTCTTCGTCGTCCGCATCCCAACCTTCCTGACCATAATCCGGCCAGGGCTCTCCTGATAAAGAGAAAGACTTTAGTGAATTCAGGACGTCGCCAAAGGGCGAGTGCTGAAAGATGTCCGTGGCAGCGAACTCCATGATCGGCGCCCAATCGGATTTAATTGGCAGGGGCACAGAAGGTTTGGAGTCCGGAGAGGAGTCCGGCACCTTGGAGTCACGAGCTTCGCAAAGGACAGGGTTGGTGTTCGGCTCAATCGCCGTAGAGATAGCAGCCCCTGAGGCGGTGTCCAGCCACCCGTCCTCGATCGGCACAGTCGGCTCCGAGTTAAGGGTCGGAGCGGTCACTCGTGCGGCCTCCAGGGCACTGTCCGGCGGCAGAGCTAGATCATGCCCGTCGTGATAGTGCGGCGCGCTCGGCTGTGGCTCGAACCCGTCGAAGATCAAGTCTCCGCGGACGTCAGCCGTATAGTTCAAACTTCCAAATCTGACCTGATGGCCAGGGGCGTAGCTTTCAATCTGCTCCAGATGGCCAAGCGAATTGGCCTGCAGTGCAAAGCCGCCGAATATGAAGATCTGTCCGGGGAGAAAACTCTCACCCTGGACCGCATCGTTGTTGATGATCGGAGGAGCCATCGGTCCTAAAGATGACGACACAGAGGAACTCTATATGAAAGCACCAATGTCGGTGTCAAAACCGGCGGATCTCGGGTAGGGGGTCCCGAACTGTGCGTCTAGGCGGATGGTAACAGGAGACAAGGGACACGATGTTTTTACCCAGGTTCGGGCCCTCTCGATGGAGGGAAAACCCTACTCCTGCTTGATTGATATTGATGATATGGGTAGTACAATAGTAGATCTACCACGAGATCAGAGAGGCTAAACCCTAGAAGCTAGCCTATGGTATGATTGTTGTTCGTCCTACGGACTAAAACCCTCCGGTTTATATAAGCACCGAAGAGGGTTAGGGTTACACAGAGTCGGTTACAATTGTAGGAGATCTACATATCCGTATCGCCAAGCTTGACTTCCACGCCAAGGAAAGTCCCATCCGGACACGGGACGAAGTCTTCAATCTTGTATCTTCATAGTCCAGGAGTCCGGCCAAAGGTCATAGTTCGGCTATCCGGACACCCCCTAATCCAGGACTCCCTCAGGCGCCAAGACTCAAGCCCACCAAGCTCTGAGCGCTGCAAGGGTTCTATTACATTGCCACTGCTCTACCTCATCGATCAGGTTGTCACTTGTCAATTAGGTGTCCAACGGGCAGATAGTTAGGTGAAACTTGTCTAGGCATGTGGCAGCTTGCATCTGAAGATTGAAATTTAATGACACCCGTCCAAGTGATGTGTCGAAGGAATAGAAGGTAGATGGGCGAATGGCACAAAAGGAGAGGCCAACCTTGTCGGAAAGTTCCATCCACTAGACACCTCATGGTGCATTTTATGCATTTGTCCTAACTCGTCAGAGTTAGGTATTTAGCACTCTAGCCACTATTAACAGTGTAGAATTACCATTTTTCCACTATGGTCATGCCTTAGTCTATAAAAGGAGGCCCATATGGCTACGTTAACAAAGGTCAAAACCCTATCCATTTTACCCGCGTAGCTGCACCCCCGAGCACCTTGCTAGACGTGCACTCCTTGTAGCTGGACTCATACACACAATCAATAAACAAAGCAGGAGTAGGGTTTTACGCTTCATAGCGGCCAGAACTTGGGTAAGTACCGCATGTTCTCTGCTGGCCCTGCTCTTTGTACCTGTCGATTCCTCCAGTTTGACTGCAAAGGGATTGACATGATCCCATAGATGGTCATAAGCCACGACATATCTCAATGCCTCTAGAGGTGTACCAGGATGTGCAATGATCTAGCCTAACATGTATAAAAGATGATGAACGCTGCCTGAGCCACAAATACTATGTTATCTATATGATCATGCAAAGCAATATGGAAATGATGATGTGTGTCATAAAAATAGAATGGTGGAAGTTGCATGGCAATATATCTTGGAATAGCTACGGAAATGCCATAATAGGTAGGTATGGTGGTTGTTTTGAGGAAGATATAAAACTACAAAAAAACACTTCCGTGATGATACATGTTTGTCACATTAGGTCATGTTTTCTGTCATGCATTCACATCCATGAAGATTTTATGGCAGAATCAGGATAGTCATACTTGTGCTGTCGTAGAAGTGTTCCATGACGATACTCAAATTATCATCACGGAAGTGTCCACTTCCATGACAATAAATGGCGCGTCAAGGAAGAGTTTTCATCAATGGTAACCAACACGTGGCATCCATTGTAACGGGTCATTGTTAAGCTATCGGGTCCGGTTTTAGATCCGATAACCCGTTAACAGCAATGACCAATGCTAATGTTCCACATGTAAAATTCTCGATGGCCGAAAGAAACACGTGTCAACTCCGCATTGGGACAGATGTCATCCAGCGATTGGACAGGATGAGACTATGATAGGTCAACACATGGCTCGGCCCAACATTGGCCCATTCAGTTCAAAAGGCCGGCTCGTTTGACTTGGTCAAAAGGTAGCGGGCCGGCCCACGGAAAGCCTGTTGATGGCATGTTCACATATAGCCCATTTGCAGCCCACTAACTCATGACCCGTTATGGCCTATACGAATTAGGCCCACTAGCGTCATCTGGGCCGTCCAATATGATTCCAGCCAATTGTAACTTCCGGCCCATGTATGACCCATGATGCCTTTCGGCCCATATAAGGCCCTTTGTAACCCTGGGCCCATTAATGGCCCATGGTGAAACTGGCCCGTAACAAATAGTATATTGCTTTATACCCAATAACGACCCATTATTCCATTGGGCCATTTCAAGCCCGTGTTATCTTTTGGCCTTCTAAGGGACCATTTATTCTTGGGCTCATTTCTAGCATTCGATTACTTATGGTCCGTTACTGACTTGTTCCGCTTCTGGGGGATATTCAGCCTACGGTTACAGTCAACCCGTTTGTGGCCCCTTTTCATAGTGTCATCAAATATGGCCCATTAGTGACCCGTTATGCCTATCGATAGAATTAAGCCCATTATACATATCGGCCTTTTAACGGCCTGTTATGGTCAGCCCATAAACAGACGATTCCCATTCTAGCCCATTTATGGCCCATATTGTGGTCCATTATTGATCAATGAATAGTATAACCCATGTTTGCCAATTGATCATACAACCCGTAGAAGGCCTATTGATTCTATGGCCCGTAGAAGGCCCATGGATACTACGACCCGTAGGAGGCCCATGGTTACTACAGTAGGTAAGAGGACCATGGTTACAACGGTCCATATGTTGCCCATGGTTATTATGGCCTAGTTTTAAAAAATAAGTTATTATGGCCACGAGCAAACCGCGGAAAAATAACTACACTAACTACAAGCAAACAAATAAACAAGACAACAAGGAAATAAATACGCAAGCAACTTACGCTAGGCTATAATGACTATTACACATATTACATCCACTGGGCATCAAAGTTCGCCACCAGTGCAAATATAGGGAACAAAACAGCATATTGCATATACTGCGTGTCTAAATTGGCCACCAGTGCAAATAAACGCGGCGGCAAAACAAGTCCATAACTGAAACTACTTCAGAAGAGCTCAACAAACTTTATCCTGGGTATCCACCATGCTGGCAATAAGCTTAGCAAACTTATTAGCTTTCTCTTGTTTGGTGCTAAAATCCTCCAACGCTTGCTATTGCACCAGAAATTAGGCATCTGAATTCTCTAGGGACTTCCTCAGTCGTTCGGCTTCTTGTTGCAGTACAGCTGATCGATGTCTTTCAGCTTGTAGTTGAGACTCACGAAACCAAAGGGATTCAGACAGTGAGTTTGAAGAGCATGTGCCAGCGGTAGTGGCCAGTAACTCGAACACTACATCAAGACATGACTTTGGGATTGTCTCACTATCTTCAAGATAGTTTTCCTTAGTTGTTTTATCAGCTTTGTTGGAGACCAACAAGGATGTCTCACTATCCTTAACCTTATCTGCATTACTTCCTTTACCATTGCTTAATAAGGTACTCTTCCCCAATATTCTGTCAACATTCTAAAAGAAGAAACAAGCAGACACATAACAGGTTTAGCATGTACTATATGGAACACATTTTGGTGAACCAGTTCAGTAGTAAGGTGGACAGGATTAAACTACCAAGTCTTCTATTGTGAAGTAGTACATAATAAAAGCATCAAACAAACATATATCTATGTGCTATGATCACTGCATTGTCTTGCCAAATCAAAATAGAGGCATGGTTCAAATCATATCACTTCAAGACAATGTAGCATTGAAGGAATACAAGTGTGGGAAACTACAAGACACAACAAGATTTCAGATGGGTACCGCGGGTATACATCTACAACAACACTATTGGCTCTGTTATGATGCTAGTAATGTGCATGATGTGGGAAGACAACTACCAGTACTGCAAGATGGTCCAAACGCGACACTGCCAGAGACCCTTCGACGAAAATGTGTGCGATGGATTAGTTAGAAATGATGATGTCATAAAACCATCAAAAAAGATACAAAACATTTGTGATGGCAGAGACAACAAACACGTATCACATTATACTTGCATATGCGATGCATGGCATACATTTCACTCAAATGAACTGTTTGTGATGAGCTTAAGAACAGAAACGAACAACCAGTTGAAGGTGTGTGTGATATACGTCATATCGTTCACTCGGATGAACTGTTTGTGATTAGGCAACACAACAAAAATGGTCGGGTAGATCAAGGTGTGTGTGCAATTGATGTCATACGGTGCACTTGGATGAACTTTTTGCGATTACGCAACACAACAAAAATTGTCAGCCAGATCAAGGTGTCTGCGATTGACAGCATACACTTCACACGGATTAACTGTTTGCGATTAGCCACAACAAACAGAAATAGTTAGATATATCAAGATGTGTGCGCTAGACGGGCACACATTCTAATTAAAATAAGCACGTGATGGTAATAATGCGCGTGCATGGTTGATGGAACAAGATGTGTGCTGACATTGCCTATTGCGGTGCACCCTATGGTGCAAACACCATGCACGCGGTCGAGAACACGTGCCACGTTACGCCATCCGGGAATTGTGCCGCACTTCGAAACTAGAATCATCAATATAATTTTGAGCTTGCATCCCGTCACATTCTAAATTACTACCACGCTATATTTAATTGCAAACCCATTCCCACTGATCAAAATCTAAACGGTTTCCCACTTAGGAGTGTATTAGTCCTCAATTATAAATACGACCTACTCCAAGATGACTACACATTCCTCCTCAACTCCTCGTCCACAAAAAAAAACAAGTCTTTCATTGTCGCTCCCTTGCATCTACCATGGCCCGCATGAGTTCTAGTTCGAGAAATTACTAGCAGGATGAAGCAAGCATGGAAGCAGAAGCACGAAATATGTCCCGCCTCGTCGTGAAAGCAGCTGACATGTCCCGCCGCGCTGCCGTAGCAGCCCAGAGGTCCCGCCGCACCGCTGAAGCAGCACAAAGGTCCCACCGTGCCATCGATGTATTAGACTGGTTCGGCCGTGCCGCAGAAGTAGCAGAGATTGCCTAACAGTAATTGTTTTCCCACTATTTGCTATTTTTCGCGAGAGAAGCCACTAGTGAAACCGACGGCTCCCGGGTCTCTTTTCATCATATTTGCCTTTGCGATCTATATTCCTTTGCATTTATTTTTAGATCTATTAAACCAAAAATACAAAAATACCTTGTTGTAATTTACTTGTTCTGCGATCTATTTGTCCTATCTACCACTTTTACCTCACATTATTTGCCTATCTTGAGGCGCCGTACCCGAAAGGGATTGACAACCCCTTTAACACATCGGGTTGCGAGTATTTGTTATTTGTGTGCAAGGGTTGTTTACGTTCTGTGAGGAGGTTCTCCTACTGGTTCGGTAACCTTGGTCTCATCACTGAGGGAAATACCTACCCTCGCTATACTGCATCATCCCTTCCTCTTTGGGGAAATACCGACGTAGTTCTAGCAGACATCAGAACCACGAGCGTTCTTGAGAGAAGGTCCGGTTTGCAAAAAGCTTATACCAAAACTTGTCCCAATTTCGCCAAATTTTTTCCACAGCATGTTAGTGACATGACATGACACCATGTCAAGGGTCATGATTTTCAGGCGAGTTTTGGATTTACAAGAATTTAAAACCAAGTTTCTCAATGTTCCCTGCCAACCCACGATGCCCAGATGTCTGAATTTCATTCATATTCCTTGCATGGGACCTAAAAATGCACTGAAGGACACACATGTGATTTTTCAACCAACTTTGGTCCACTGGAGCATGTCCTTGTGTTCAAATTTGAATTATGCACATTAAATGTCCAGAAACTCAATTAATGTATAAAAAAGGCCAAACAAACCAGGAATAATTCCAAATTTTAACATGACACTCATATAGTTCTATGTTGGTTCTGTAAAAAAATCAAGAGGGGGGAGGGCAGCGTATGTCGTTTCGCCCACAAAGGTGATACATTCCCTCTCGGAACCACGAGCCTTCTCGAGAGAATCTTCAGTTTGCAAGAAGCTTATACCAAAACTTGTCCAAATTCGGCCAATTTTTTTACCACAACATGTTGGTGACATGACATGACACCATGTCACGTTTCATGATTTTCACACGAGTTTTAGATTTACAGTAATTTTAAAACCAAGATTTCAATGTTTTCAGCCAAGCCAAGACGCCCCGATGTTTGAATTTCATTCTCGTTTCTTGCATGGGACCTATAAATTCACCCAAAGACACGCATGTAATTTTTCAACCAACTTTGGTCCACTGGAGCATGTGCTTTAGTTCAAATTTGAATTATGCACATTAAATGTCCGAAAACTCAATTAATGTATAAAAAGGCCAAACGAACTCGAAATAATTCCAAATTTTAACACAACACTCATATCGTTGCATGTTCACTGTGGACAATTGTTCTAGAAATTCAAACACCATCCTTTCCCTCCGTAACACCATTTTGTCTTTCAAAACAGAATGAAAAAATAGGTATACCACAAACAGTTTACTAGCAAGAATCGTGTGAGATGCGATATAAAATATCTTGGTGCACCATCTTGTCTAGCTTATGCAGGAAGCTTTGTTGCTACATCCCACCGCTGTCGGAATCGTGGCTCCGCAGACCCTAAAAAGGTTCGAACTCTGGCGTGTGCACGAAGAAGCTCGCTATGCTCCTGCTTGCCGCTCGCTATCTCACAGTGATGCTCCGTCGAGTTTGTTGAGATGGGAGAGGAATCAGAAACAGTCGTTTACCTAGGTTCGGGCCACCTTGCAGTGTAAAAACCTACTCCTGCTTTGTGGTGGATTGCCTCGCGAGGAGGATGAAGACAAACTAGTACAGTGGGTGAGCTGCCTCTGGAGGCCTCTTGAGAGGTCAGTCGATTGGGTCTCTTCCCCACGATGGAGTCTAGCCTATATATATACTAGCGCCGGTCCTCTTCCCTCATGGTTTAGGCGGGAAGGGGTATCACAACGGCCAAATTCAAAGGGGGGTAGGAGTACACCCTATCCTTACTAAAGGTGGTATTCGCATGCAAAGCTTAAGGTCATGTTGCACTGGTGGGCTCGGTGATGACCTCCGTCCAGCCGAGCCAGTGGTCCTGGTCTTGTTGCATCGAAGAGGTAAGCTTTCAGGATACCTTGGGAACCCGCGTGCTGGCATTATCCTTCTAGCACCAAAGAGGAAAATGTCCTTGCCTGCGCCCGATGATGCCCTCTTGGTCCTGGTCATCATGTCTCACGTCATTGCACGCCTCGCGAGGTGGGTGCAAGCCTAGGGATATCCGCTCCTCTGGAGGCATTCTCGCGGGGCCATTCCTCGGGAGGCTTTGATGTCATTCGCCGCATGAGGCGGGAGCCCTCGCAAGGGTCTTGCTCATGAAGTCTTGGTGATGGGCCGTCGATGGAGTCGCGTGCTGGGTTGTAGGTAGACGGGCCTATGTACCCGCAATCCCAGAACCCCGACAGTAGCCCTCGGGACCACGACGCGCTCGGCCTTAGCTTAGGAGCGAAGGAGAAGAGGGGATGGTGAAGCGACGCGAGCCCCAACCGCCTGTGGGCCAGGCTTGAAGCGTGGTCCACGATGGGACACGGATGCCCTCACTTCCCCACAATGCCTCGGTAATTGCCCAAGCTAAAATGGATTTCCTTTCTGAAATGGTGTTCACTACCTGCTGGAATATCTGGATCATCAGAAATGCCAAAGTTTTCAGAAATGAGAGTGCAAGTTTCAATAAATGGAGAGGTGATTTTAGGCATGATATTAGTCTCCTGCAACACAGAATAAAGTCTCCCTACAAGGATGACTTGCTGAAATGGATTTCCTTTCTTCCCCCTTAAGATAGTTTTGTAAGCTTTATTTTTTTGTTTTTTGGTTACCTCTTGTAATCATCTTGCTGTAATTGTTGTCTTTATTCAATAAAGTTTGATATGTTGTGGGGGTTTGCCCCACAGTTCCCAGTAAAAAAACTGCCCAAACTGACATAAAGCCTCGCGCACACCGTGGGGCCGTCATTGCTCCGAAGGTGACGGGATGTTGGTTGGCTTTCTGCGACTTCTTACAAGAGGGCAAAGGGGCGGTGCCCGAGGGAGTCCCGGATTAAGGGGTCCTCGGACAGCCGGACTTTATACGTGGGCCAGACTGTTGGGCTATCTCATACAAGACAGAAGTCTTCTTCTCGTGTCCAGATGGGACTCTCCTTTGAGTGGAAGGCAAGCTTGGCGATTTGGATGTGTAGATTCCTTTGCTCTGGAACTGACTTTGTGTAACCCTAGCCCCCTCCGGTGTCTATATAAACTGGAGAGGTTAGTCCATAGAGACAACAACGATCATAATCTCATAGGCTAGGCTTCTGGTTTAGCCATTACGATCTCGTGGTAGATCAACTCTTGTAATACTCATATTCATCAAGATAAATCAAGCAGGAAGTAGGGTATTACCTCCATAGAGAGGGCCCGAACCTGGGTAAACATTGTGTCCCCCGCCTCCTGTTACCATTAGCCTTAGACGCGCAATTCGGGACCCCCTACTTGAGATCCAACGGTTTTGTCACCGACATTGGTGCTTTCATTGAGAGGTCCACTGCGTCGTCACCAGTAGGCTTGATGGCTTCGTCAATCGTCCGCGACAGTGCAGTCCAGGGGGATACCTTCCTCCCCAGACAGATCTTCGTATTCGGCGGCTTCACACTATGGGCCCACTAGCTTGGCCATCTAGAGTAGATCGATAGCTACGCCCCTGGCCATCAGGTCACATTTAGAAGCCTGAACTTTGTGGCTGATACCCGTGGAGACTTGAGCTTCGATGGATTCGAGCCCATGTCAGCTGTCCCCTGCCACCAAGATGAACATCTGGTCATGCTCAGGAAATAGCGCATGTAACCGATCTGGCTCTAGATCCGGAGCAGACCGCGTTGCCCAAAGACGGGAAGCTTAACCCGCCACGGAAGCCGTAGACTCAGCGGTGCTCAAGCCGCACACATACCCAACATCGAGCTGGCTTGCGTTACCGGGACCTCGAACACGTCTCCGGCCATACGTTCCGGACCGCGTGCATCCGCGTCCATCGAACCTGATTGGGCGCCGATCTTGGAGTTCAGCTCCGCAGACATCTTCCAGCACTCACCTCTAGGCGATGTGTTAAACTCATTGAAATCCCTCTCCTTGTCGGGGGACTCTCGGCCGAACTATGTCCGGCTCGAATGGGAAGCGGACGACGAAGAACTTCGTCTGCCACTCACCACCCACTTTATAGCCACTGTCGACGACTTAACCAACATGCTTGATTACGACTCCGAGGATATCAACGGTATGGACGACGATGCCGGAGAGGAGCAGGAACCACCGCCTACAAGGCGTTGGACAGCCACCTCCTCGTACAGCATATATATGGTGGATACACCCAAATAAAACAACGGCGACAATGAAAATCCAGTCGAGGGTAAACCTCCTGAGATACAGCCAAAGCGCCGACATCAGCGGCACTACTCTAAGCCACACCGTAGTAAAAACAGCAACACTGTCACAGGAGAAAATAACACTCCGGACGACGCCGAGAACAATGAAGATCCCGTTGAGCCAACCTCCGAGCAGGAGGAAAGGGAGGATGGGCGAGTCAGCCCTGACGAACAGGCCATGAATGAAGACTCGGAGGATAGCAACTACCTTCCACTCTCCGAGGACGAGGTGAGCCTCGGTGACGAAGATTTTATCGTGCCTGAGGAGCCCGCTGAACAGGAGCGCTTTAAGCGCTAGCTAATTGCCACTTCAAGGAGCCTAAAAGAGAAGCAGCGGTAGCTTCAAGCTGATTAGGATCTCCTCAATGACAGATGGACTTATGTCCTAGCAGCCGGGGAATACAGCCTCGAGCGCCCTACCAAAAGTTACCCGAAGTGCAAATTGTTACCCCAGTTTGATGACGAGGCGCTGGAGCCCATCCTTCCAATGCATAATGCGGCTGACCAACCGCCATGTGGCCGGGACAAAGCGGCACCTCAAGCCGAAGACCAGCCCACACTACCTTGCCGAAGAACTAGAAATACAAAAGCTCGGGGATATACACATGACCTGCGGCATGACTTGGAAAACAGAGCAGGTCAGACAAGATCGATCTACAGATCGCAGGGGCGTGCCCCTACGCGCTATGACAGCCACCTGACCGGACGTGACAAACATAATCACGACCGAGCCGATGACCGCGGATGAACTCCATCCGAGCTACGTTACGACCTGGACCGATACAGAGGCGTAGTGCACCCCCTCTACTTCACTGATGAAGTAAGGGAACACAATTTCCCAGAAGGGTTTAAACTCGTGAACATCGAATCATATGATGGGACAACAGACCCCGCGGTATGGATTGAGGATTTTCTTCTCCATATTCATATGGACCATGGAGATGATCTTCATGCCATCAAATACCTCCCACCAAAACTCAAGGGACCAGCTCGACACTGGTTGAACAGTCTGCCCAAAAACTCCATCAACAGCTGGGAGGACTTGGAAAACGCCTTTCTTGACAACTTTCAAGGCACATATATCCGACCTTCAGATGCCGACGACCTAAGTCATATAGTTCAACAGCCCGGAGAGTCAACCAGGAAATTCTGGACTAGGTTCTTAACTAAAAAGAACCAGATAGTCGACTGTCCGGATGCCGAAGCCCTAGCGGCCTTTAAGCATAGAATCCGTGACGAATGGCTCGCCCGACACCTCAGCCAAGAGAACCCGAAGTCCATGGCAGCCCTCATGCAGTTATGACCCGCTTTTGCGTGAGCGAGGATAGCTGGCTAGCCCGTAGCAATAATCATGCAAGCAAACCTGGCACTTCTGAGGCCAGAAACAGCAACGGCAAACCACGACACAACAAACACAAGCGTCGAAGCAACAAAGACAACGCCGAAGACACGGCTGTCAACGCCGGATTCAGTGGCTCTAAGTCTGGTTAGCGGAAGAAGCCATTTAAGAGAAACAATCCGGGCCCGTCCAGTTTGGACCGCATACTCGATCGTCCATGTCAAATCCATGGCACTCCTGATAAACCAGCCAATCATACCAACAGAGAATGTTGGGTCTTCAAATAGGCCAGCAAATTAAATGCAGAGAACAAGGAGAAAGGGTCGCAAAGCGATGACGATGACGAGGAACCCCGGCCATCGAACACAGGGGGATAGAAGAAGTCCCCCCTGTTAAAACGGTAAACATGATATACGACACCCATATCCCCAAGAGGGAGCGCAAGCATGCACTGAGGGACGACTACGCGATGGAGCCAATTGCCCCAAAGTTCAACCCATGGTCGTCCTATCCAATCACCTTCGATCGCAAGGACCATCCGACCAGTATCCGTCATGGCGGTTCAGCCGCACTGGTCCTTGACCCAATTATTGATGGATTCCACCTTACGCGAGTCCTCATGGATGGTGGCAGCAGCCTGAACCTGCTCTATCAGGATACAATGCGCAAAATGGGTATCGATCCCTCAAGGATCAAGCCCACAAAAACCACCTTTAAAGGTGTCATACCAGGTGTAGAGGCCTGCTGTACGGGCTCAATCACGCTGGAAGTGGGCTTCGGATCGCTGGACAATTTCCGAAGCAAAGAATTGATCTTGATATCATCCCCTTCTGCAGCAGCTATCATGCACTGCTCGGACGAACCGCATTTGCTTGATTCAACGCAGTGCCGCACTACGCCTACCTCAAGCTCAAGATGCCTGGACCATGTGGTGTCATAACGGTCAACCGAAACACAGAATGCTCCCCCCGTACGGACGAGCACACCGCTGCCCTTGCAGCAGAAGTACAGAGCAACCTTTTTAGGCAGAACTTCAATTCGGCAGTAAAGCTCCCGGACACCGTCAAGAGAGTCCAAAGTACTCTGCAGCAGGACAGTCCAGCTCATCCAGGGCTTGACTAGCAATTCAGCCTCCGTCCCAGTCCCGATCAAGCAGAGACACTTGTGCCACGCGTACATAACTACGCACTTAAAATACCATGGGCATGGACGGCGGCACAGCTAGACCGCGGTCCCTAATGCGGCTCAACAGCTCCTGGACCCACATACCTTTACCTTCTCTTTATCTTTTAGGTTTTTCTCTTTCCGAGGCTTTTTCTGATAACCTGATCATCGGACCTATCAAGGGACGGATACACCAAGAAGGCAAGAAGCTTTGACGTACAAGGGAACCCCTAGGTGGTCTCTCCTAATGATCGTTATACCTGTTTTAAAAACCCACACGCAGCTCGCCCTTGGTCGTGGCATGTCAAATAGCCCTATTTGCTTGTCGCATTACTTGTAAAAATACGCCTTGACGTATTAATCAAATTACAATGGAAAATAATTTGCGGCTCAACGTTTGCGATGTCAGCTTATTACTTGATTTTTTTCCTTTTATTTATATTCTTATCAATTGCGCCCGTACACTCTGGTACGCCTTAATTCGCCAGGGGCTTCATCATACCCTGCAATACAGCAATAAAGTGCAAACACTTTTACAGTACAGTTCGGCACCTCGAACTTATAGCATTATATGCATCAGCTCCGAATCATGTCTTTGGTCAATAGTTGGGTTGCCCGGATCTTGTGCTTACTACCTTACGTTCCGCTATATCGGCTAGGGTAGTAAAGGGAGAACTATTGTGATTGTGTCCCGGTTCTTCCGGATGAGCACCTCGGTAGAGAAAGCCGAAAACTGACTGTCATGATGCGGCAAGAGCCGGTCAGCTGTTCGAGAGGTTGCAAATCTTTAGCGATTTTTTCTGCCTTGTCTGATGAATCGGTTTTTATCCAATCTGGCGTGTATAGCACCCCCAAGTTCGGACTTCTGAACACCAAGGGCTGCGCCTAAATTTTTCTTGTCAAACTCCTATGGTCTGGTTCGTTGTGCTAAACACCTCCTTAAAGGACCAAAACCTTGGATAAAGAGTGTTTTAGATTTATCCCAAACACCCCCGTACTACCTACGTGGGGGCAGAAACCGACGACTGGCCAATGATGTCTACTACACAACCTTCTTCTTGTAGACGTTATTGGGCCTGCAAGTGCACAGGTTTGTAGGACAGTAGCAAATTTCCCTCAAGTGGATGACCTAAGGTTTATCAATCTGTAGGAGGCATAGGATGAAGATGGTCTCTCTCAAGCAACCCTGCAACCAAATAACAAAAAGTCTCTTGTGTCCCCAACACACCCGATACAATGGTAAATTGTATAGATGCACTAGTTCGGCGAAGAGATGGTGATACAAGTGCAATATGGATAGTAGATATAGGTTTTTGTAATCTGAAATAATAAAAACAGCAAGGTAACTAATGATAAAAGTGAGCGTAAATGGTATTGCAATGATAGGAAACAAGGCCTAGGGTTCGTACTTTCACTAGTGCAAGTTCTCTCAACAATAATAACATAGATAGATCATATAACAAGCCCTCAACATGCAACAAAGAGTCACTCCGAAGCCACTAATAGCGGAAAACAAACGTAGATATTATGGTAGGGTACGAAACCACCTCAAAGTTATTCTTTCGGATCAATCTATAAAAGAGTTTGTACTAGAATAACACCTTAAGATACAAATCAACCAAAACCCTAATGTCACCTAGATACTCCATTGTCACCTCAAGTATCCGTGGGCATGATTATACGATATGCATCACACAATCTCAGATTCATCCAACCAACACAAAGTACTTCAAAGAGTGCCCAAAAGTTTCTATCGGAGAGTCAAGAATGTGTGCCAACCCCTATGCATAGGTTCCCAATGTCACGAAACCCACAAGTTGATCACCAAAACATACATCAAGTGGCACATGATATCCCATTGTCACCACAGATAATCACGACAATACATACATCAAGTGTTCTCATAAAAGACTCAATCCGGTAAGATAACTTCAAAGGGGAAACTCAATTCATCACAAGAGAGTAGAGGGGGAGAAGCATCATAAGATCCAACTACAAGAGCAAAGCTGGGGATACATCAAGATCGTGCCATAGAGGGAACACGAGAGAGAACACGAGAGAGAGAGAGAGATCAAACACATAGCTACTGGTACATACCCTCAGCCCCGAGGGTGAACTACTCCCTCCTCGTCATGGATAGCGCCGGGATGATGAAGATGGCCACCGGTGATGGGATCCCCCTCTGGCAGGGTGCCGGGAAGGGCTCCCGAGAGGTTTTTGGTGGCTACAGAGGCTTACGGCGGCGGAACTCCCGATCTATCTTCTGTTCTGGAAGTTTTAGGGTACGTAGGTATATATGGGTGCAGGCGGTACGTCGGTGGACCTCCGGGGTGCTCACGAGGTAGGGGGCGCGCCCAGGGGGGCGCCCCCCCACCCTCGTGGGCAGCCTGGGACTCCCCTGACGTGCACTCCAAGCCCATCAGGTTGGTTTCCTTCCAAAATTAACTTCTCAAGTTGATTTCGTTCCGTTTTGACTCCGTCTGATATTCCTTTTCCTCGAAACACTGAAATAGGCATAAAACAGCAAATCTAGGCTGGGACTCCGGTTAATAGGTTAGTCCCAAAAATAATATAAAAGTGGATAATAAAGCCCAATATTGCCTAAAATAGTAGATAAAGTAGCATGGAGCAATCAAAAATTATAGATACGTTGTAGACGTATCAAGCATCCCCAAGCTTAATTCATGCTCGTCCTCGAGTAGGTAAATGATAAAAAAGAATTTTTGATGCGGAGTGATACTTTGGCATAATTTCAATGTAAATCTTCTTATTGTGATATGAATATTCAGATCCTAAGATTCAAGACAAAAGTTCATATTGACACAAAAATAATAATACTTCAAGCATACTAATCAAAGCAATCATGTCTTCTCAAAATAACATGGCAAAACAAAGTTCATCCCTACAAAATCATATAGTTAGGCTATGCTTCATTTTCGTCACACAAAGATGTTCCCAACCTCTATACCCCCGATGACAAGCCAAGCAATTGTTTCATACTCAAATAATCTCAAACTTTTTCAACCTTCACGCAATACATGAGCGCGAGCCATGGATATAGCACTATGGGTGGAATAGAATATGATGATGGGGATTGTGTGGAGAAGACAAAAAGGGAGAAAGTCTCACATTGGCGAGGCTAATCAATGGGCTATGGAGATGCCCATCAATTGATGTCAACATGAGGAGTAGGGATTGCCATGCAACGGATGCACTAGAGCTATGAATGCTCAACAAAAGAAAACTAATGGGTGTGCATCCAACTTGCTTGCTCACGAAGACCTAGGGCATTTGAGGAAGCCCATCGTAGGAATATACAAGCGAAGTTCTATAATGAAAAATTCCCACTAGTATAAAAAGACAGCTTATGAGACTCACTACATGAAGAACAAGGTGCTACTTTGAAGCACAATATATGAGACTCGCTACATGAAGAACAAGGTGCTACTTTGAAGCACAAGTGTGGAAAAGAGATAGTAGCATTGCCCTTAATTTATACATATATATATATATATATATATATATATATATATATATATATATGGGTCTTTCTTTTTTCTTTTTTTTCTTTTTTTTGGCCTTTCTCTTTTTCTTTTTTATTTGGGCCTCTCTTTTTTTTGGCCTTTCTTTTTTTTATTTGGGCAATGCTCTAATAATGATGATCATCACACTTCTATTGATTACAACATGAGGATTACAACTCGAAACTTAGAACAAGATATGACTCTATATGAATGCCTCCGGCGGTGTACCGGGATGGTGCAATGAATCAAGAGTGACATGTATGAAAAATAATGCATGGTGGCTTTGCCACAAATACGATGTCAACTACATGATCATGCAATGGCAATATGACAAAAGTGATGTATGTCATGAATATGATGATGGAAGTTGCATGGCAATATATCTCGGAATGGCTATGGAAATGCCATGATAGGTAGGTATGGTGCTGTTTTGAGGAAGATATAAGGAGGTTTATGTGTGATAGAGCGTATCGTATCACAGGGTTTGGATGCACCGGCAAAGTTTGCACCAACTCTCAAGGTGAGAAAGGGCAATGCACGGTACCGAAGAGGCTAGCAAAGGTGGAAAGGTAAAAGTGCGTATAATCCATGGACTCAACATTACTCAAAAGAACTCATATACTTATTGCAAAAATTTAGAAGTCATCAAAAACCAAGTACTACGCGCATGCTCCTAGGGGGATAGATTGGTAGGAAAAGACCATCGCTCGTCTGCGACCGCCACTCATGAGGATGCACAAGCCAGGTACACTTCATGTTTCAAATTTGTTACACAACTTTAACCATACGTGCATGCTATGGGACTTGCAAACTTCAACACAAGAAATTCTCAAATTCACAATTACCCAACAAGCACGACTTTCATATTATCATCTCCATATCTCAAAACAATTATCAAGCATCAAACTTATCTTAGTATTGAATTCACTCAAAAGAAAGTTTCACATATCTTGAACACTAAGTATATTAACATTAAGCAAATTACCATGCTATTAATGACTCTCAAAATAATCTAAGCGAAGCATGAGAGTTCATCTATTTCTTCAAAATAAAACTACCACCATGCTCTAGAATATATAAGTGAAGTACTAGAGCAAATGACAAACTACTCCGGAAGATATAAGTGAAGATCAATGAGTAGCTAAATAATTATGCAACTATGCGAAGACTCTCTCTCATTTAATAATTCAGATCTTGATACTTTATTCAAACATCAAGCAAAGCTAAAGAAAATGACATTGCAAGGATAGCACAACTCATGTGAAGAAGCAAAAACTTAGGCTCAACCGATACTAACCGATAGTTGTTGAAGAAGAAAGGTGGGATGCCTGCAAGGGCATCTCCAAGCTTAGATGCTTGAGACTTCTTGAAATATTATCTTGGCGTGCCTTGGGCATCCCCAATCTTGAGCTTTTGTGTCTCCTTAATTCCTCTCATATCATGGTTTCTCTTTTTTATCAAAAGCTTCATTCACAACAAACTCAACAAGAACTCGTGAGATAGGTTAGTATAAACCAATGCAAAACCTTATCATTTTCTACTGTAACAAATCATTTAAATAATTATTCAACATTGCATACTAAATGCCTCTGCATATTTAATACTCCTATACTCAAATAGAATCACTGAACAAGCAAACATATGCAAACAATGAAAACATAACAGCAATCTGTCAAAACAGTACAGTCTGTAAGAACGCAAGAGTAACAATACTTACCTTACTCCAAAAATTATGAACTAAAATTCCCACAGTAATAAATTTATCAGAGCTCAATATGCAAAAAGATTCAACATTATACCACTCTCTGAATTTTCTAGGGAATTTTTGCAACAGCGGTAAACTTTCTGTTTTCAAACAGCAACATGTATACTAGCAAAATAAGCATGGCAAAGGCTATCCTTGACTTCTTTATTGAAACTGAAGATGCAAAACATTATTATAAATAACAGCAAGCTAATACTAACAAAAGAAAATGACGCTCCAAGCAAAACACATATCATGTGGTGAATAAAAATATAGCTCCAAGTAAAGTTACCAATGAACGAAGACGAAAGAGGGGATGTCTTCCGGGGCATCCCCAAGCTTAGGCTCTTAATTGTCCTTTAATATTACCTTGGGGTGCCTTGGGCATCCCCAAGCTTAGGATCTTGCCACTCCTTATTCCATAGTCCATCGAATCTTTACCCAAAACTTGAAAACTCCACAACACAAAACTCAACAGAAAACTCGTAAGCTCCGTTAGTATAAGAAAATAAAACAACCACTTAGGTACTGTAATGAACTCATTATAAATTTATATTGGTGTAATATCTACTGTAATTCAACTTATCTATGGTGCATACCCTCCGATACTACTCGTATATTCATCAAAACAAGCAAACAACACATAGAAAACAGAATCTGTCAAAAACAGAACAGTCTGTAGTAATCTGTATCAAACTTATACTTCTGGAACTCCAAAAATACTACAAAATTAGGAAGTCCGAAGAGATTCGTGTACCAATCCATAGCAAAAAGAATCAGATCAGAATCACGTTTCTGTGAATTAACTAAACTAATTTACTGGGTGCAAAAGTTTCTGATTTTCAGCAGGATCAACACAACTATCACCGTAAGCCATCCTAAAGGTCTTAGTTGGCACTTTATTGAAACAAAAGCTATAAAACATCATTACTACAGTAGCATAATAATGTGGATACACAATAACAGTAAGGATAAATATTGGGTTGTCTCCCAACAAGCGCTTTTCTTTAATGCCTTTCTAGCTAGGCATGATGATGACAATGATGCTCACATAAAAGATAAGAATTGAAACATAACGGGAGCATCATGAAGCATATGACTAGCACATTTAAGTCTAACCCACTTCCTATGCATAGGGATTTTGTGAGCAAACAACTTATTGGAACAATAATCAACTTGCATAGGAAGGTAAAACAAGCATAACTTCAAGATTTTAAGCACATAGAGAGGAAACTTGACATTATTGCAACTCCTACAAGCATATGTTCCTCCCTCATAATAATTTTCAGTAGCATCATGAATGAATTCAACAATATAACCAGCACCGAAAGCATTCTTTTCATGATCTACTTGCATAGAAAATTCACTACTCTCCACATAAGCAAAATTCTTCTCATGAATAATAGTGGGAGCAAACTCAACAAAATAACTATCATGTGATTGAAAATTAAGATCAAGATGACAAGTTTCATGGTTATCATTATTCTTTAAAGCATACGTGTCATCACAATAATCATCATAGATAGGGGCATGCTTTCATCAAAGTAAATTTGCTCATGAAAGCTTGGGGGACAAAAAATATCATCTTCATCAAACATAGCTTCCCCAAGCTTGTGGCTTTGCATATCATTAGCATCATGGATATTCAAGGAATTCATACTAACAACATTGAAATCATGCTCATCATTCACATATTTCATGCCAAGTATTCTATGTAATTCTTCTTCTAGCACTTGAGCACAATTATCCTTTCCATCATACTCACGAAAGATATTAAAAAGGTGAAGCGTATGAGACAAACTCAATTCCATTTTTTTGTAATTTTCTTTTATAGACTAACTAGTGCTAAAACAAGAAACAAAAAGATTCGATTGCAAGATCTAAAGATATACCTTCACTTACCTAGCCTCCCCGGCAACGGCGCTAGAAACTGCTTGATGTCTACTACACAACCTTCTTCTTGTAGACGTTGTTGGGCCTGCAAGTGCACAGGTTTGTAGGATAGTAGCAAATTTCCCTCAAGTGGATGACCTAAGGTTTGTCAATCCGTAGGAGGCGTAGGATGAAGATGGTCTCTCTCAAGCAACCCTGCAACCAAATAACGAAAATTCTCTTGTGTTCCCAACACACCCAATACAAGGTAAATTGTATAGGTGCACTAGTTCGGCGAAGAGATGGTGATACAAGTGCAATATGGATAGTAGATATAGGTTTTTGTAATCTGAAATAATAAAAACAGCAAGGTAACTAATGATAAAAGTGAGCGTAAACGATATTGCAATGATAGGAAACAAGGCCTAGGGTTCATACTTTCACTAGTGCAAGTTCTCTCAACAATAATAACATAGATAGATCATATAACAAGCCCTCAACATGCAACAAAGAGTCACTCCGAAGCCACTAATAGCGGAGAACAAACGTAGAGATTATGGTAGGGTACGAAACCACCTCAAAGTTATTCTTTCGGATCAATCTATAAAAGATTCGTACTAGAATAACACCTTAAGATACAAATCAACCAAAACCCTAATGTCACCTAGATACTCCATTGTCACCTCAAGTATCCGTGGGCATGATTATACGATATGCATCACACAATCTCAGATTCATCCAACCAACACAAAGTACTTCAAAGAGTGCCCCAAAGTTTCTATCGGAGAGTCAAGAACGTGTGCCAACCCCTATGCATAGGTTCCCAATGTCACGAAACCCACAAGTTGATCACCAAAACATACATCAAGTGGCACATGATATCCCATTGTCACCACAGATAATCACGACAATACATACATCAAGTGTTCTCATAAAAGACTCAATCCGATAAGATAACTTGAAAGGGGAAACTCAATTCATCACAAGAGAGTAGAGGGGGAGAAACATCATAAGATGCAACTACAAGAGCAAAGCTCGGGATACATCAAGATCATGCCATAGAGGGAACACGAGAGAGAACATGAGAGAGAGAGATCAAACACATAGCTACTGGTACATACCCTCAGCCCCGAGGGTGAACTACTCCCTCCTCGTCATGGATAGCGCCGGGATGATGAAGATGGCCACCGGTGACGGGATCCCACTCCGGCAGGGTGCCGGGAAGGGCTCCCAAGAGGTTTTTCGTGGCTGCAGAGGCTTGCGGCAGCGGAACTCCCGATCTATCTTCTGTTCTGGAAGTTTTAGGGTACGTAGGTATATATGGGTGCAGGCGGTACATCGGTGGACCTTTGGGGTGCTCACGAGGTAGGGGGTGCGCCCAGGGGGGGCGCGCCCCCCACCCTCGTGGGCAGCCCGGGACTCCCTTGACGTGCACTCCAAGCCCATCAGGTTGGTTTCCTTCCAAAATAACTTCTCTAGTTGATTTCGTTCCGTTTTGACTCCGTCTGATATTCCTTTTCCTCGAAACACTGAAATAGGCATAAAATAGCAAATTTGGGCTGGGCCTCCGGTTAATAGGTTAGTCCCAAAAATAATATAAAAGTGGATAATAAAGCCCAATATTGCCTAAAACAGTAGATAAAGTAGCATGGAGCAATCAAAAATTATAGATACATTGGAGACGTATCAGCCAACTCTTAGATTTAACAAAACGGTCGCACAGGAGCAAGGCAAGCTTGGCGATTCGAATGTGTAGATTCCTTTTCTCTGTAACCAACTTTGTGTAACCCTAGCTCCCACCGGTGTCTATATAAACCTGAGGGGTTAGTACGTAGAGACAACAACGATCATAATATCATAGGCTAGGCTTCTAGGGTTTAGCCATTACGATCTCATGGTAGATCAACTCTTTTTAATACTCATATTCATCAAGATCAACCAAGCAGGAAGTAGGGTATTAACTCCATAGAGAGGGCCTAAACCTGGATAAACATTGTGTCCCCCACCTCCTGTTACCATTAGCTTTAGACGCGCAGTTCGGGACCCCCTACCCAAGATCCGCCGGTTTTGACACTGACAGTGCCCTCGACCCATCTTTCTCTTCTCGTTTCTTTGTCTCCAACCCTTGCCACATCATCCATGGCGCTCATGAGGAGGTAAGACCGCCCGGAGAAGGGTAAGGCACCATAGGAGGGGACGGAGCCACCGCAGGCCAAGAGGGGGCGCGGTCGCCCCCGCAAGTCCACCACTACGCATGTGGCGCTCCCCCGGGGATGCGGGCGCCCTCCACTGGCAGTTCGCACCGGCTCCGGCAGCCACCCATGGAAATGGCCATTGGCGCCGGGGCAGCCACGACCGACGAAAGAGGAACGGGGCGGCCGCCCAGCCACCTCGACCATGGACCCACTCGCTGACACGACCCGCGAGTTCGTCGTGTGGATGGAGAATCCGCCTCGCACGTAGATCCAATTCCCGGACTCCTTCGCGGAGGAGCTGGCGGCGGATGGGCCCGTCGGGCTATGGCTGCAGCCTGATTGCTGCTGCAATAGGTACTCGTGGGCAAAAGTTGAGGTCACTCCTTCCGGCTACCTGACTCGGGGGGTGGAAGTCATTTGCCCGCACTCGCGGCGTGAACGTGAGGCACACCCTCCACTTCAATTTCAACAGGGCGGCGACGCTCTTCATCAAGATCTTCGGGGAGGCCGGCAAATGCCTGGGATGCTGCCCGGAGAGTGAAAACAGCGGCAACGACCACCTCTCCTACTTTGATGATGACCCTTGCGGTGGAGGTGACGTCCTCGGCAGTAAACTTGCCCTTGGCGTCGGCCGTGGCATGTCCAGCAGTGACCGCACCTCCTCCGGGGGAGAGGAAGCAACGACAACTACAACGAGCCACCACACAACCGCGTCAAGGTGGACGATGACTCCGACTAGGCGCCGGCGACGTTGGAGCCCGATTGTCTGGAGTGGCAGCCTCCGGATGAAGTTTCTTTTGTTTCTTTTCATTTCCTGCATCGAAAACATCAAGGGCCCTGTGGGGGCATGTAAGGAACCACAGTGCTTGCACCTTTACCTTAATGCTTCCAGCTCGTGTTCATCATTACAATGTTTCTCGTTTGGGTTTAACTCTTTTTCCCTTACGATCGCTCTATGTTGTGCGTCGCCGGGATCCAGTCCCCGGGCAAGCTTCTGTCGTCGCTGGTATGCCAGCTCGTGATGCCTTGTACAAGGCCAAGAGGTGACCAACCGGAGGTTCAGTAAGAGCTCCTGAGGCGCGATGCTCAAGAGGTCCCCTAGACGTGCAAGCGGTTTTCGAGAGAAAAAGGGGGCTTCGCCGAGACGAGATCGCAAAAGCGAAGGTGAAGCATTAATAGTTGGTCTTGCACCTGGCACGGAGAAGATGACTTAGATCAAGGTGCTCGTGGCCCATGAGTGATCCCTGCATCATGAGGGTGTGCTTCCCTGGAGCTTGGGCCTCTATACGCTTTTGCTCTGCAGTGAGTCAACACAAGTCCCATTAGGGGTGCGTGAAAGATTGGCGTCCTTTCATATCTCAAGTGATGCCTGTGCAGCTGGATTGCGCCCCTCTTCCCGTATTCCCTCACGTGGTTCGCCCCTCATTTCCTTGCTCACCAAGGTACTCTACATCCTCAGGACCCTTCCCTCGAGCGGAGCTCAGCCGCCGCTGGTATGTCAGGTCGCGATGCCTGGGACAAGGCCAGTGGTGAAGGCCAGAGACCCAGTAGGGGCTCCTGAGGCACGATGCTCAAGATCCCCCCTTTTAACATACAAGCGGCTCGTGCAAAAAGGAGCGATTCACCTCGCAGGGGTCACAAGGAAAAGGACTTTGGCCAGCAACTCGTGGCGTATGAAGTAATTTTACTTAGCCTTTTGCGGATCGAACCATTGCCTGATTGAGGCCAACCCTCCTGAGGTGGCAGGGTGTCATCAAGGATCCATTCAAATGCCTATCTTCTGAGGTTCCTGCGCACTGACAGATTACAAAGTGCAGGGGATGGCGTGCGCTTGCTCATCTACTCATGATTGATCCGTGAGAAGATAAGGCACTACAGACCTGGTGTAGTGGCGTGCTCGGAGCCGGCCTGCGAGCCAGAGCTCAGTCGCTTAGATTTATCAATGTTGCAGGGACGGACCCAAGCCCAGGCGCCGTGCTGGTAGCCCCATTTAATGGGACGTTTAGGAGGAGAGTTGGCAATGTGAAGCCCGTGGGGCGGTGACTCCAGAAGTGATGCAACATCAATCACAGGGTTAACAGCCATAGCAACTCATGAAAGCATAACTGGTTTTGGATACATGAACAAAATGATGCAGCCACAAGGACGGGCCTGAGCAGCCTGAGGATAATGCAGCCCGGGGGCGCCCTCAATTGAACAAACTAAAATGTCACCTGGTAATGATGCCGTGGAAGCGTCAAGGTAGTCGATGGAGTGCACCTTGGGGGTCCGCTCCTCATGAGCCGGATGGCTTTAGAGGCTCGGGAGGCTCAAGAGGTCCGGTGCCTCCTGAGACATTACCACCGATCGTCGAGCCTCATGAGACGCCAGCACGAGCTGGGTGAACCGCTAGTACGAGGTGCCAATGTTCAGTAGTCCGAAAGGTATGCGAACGTAGTTGCAGGGGAAGCCCCCACTCCGGCCGACGCGCGGCGGCCAGAAGATGTCTTAAGAAGCGGCCCTATTAAGGCCCTGGATTTTAATGTAGACGTGCAGCTCGCCACCCACATTGGGGACTGTAGCTGCACTGGTGGGACGTGCGGGGCTGCGCCCGCCATGCATGGCTTGCATTTCCTGAAGTTCCTCGATCGCCTTGGTGATGAACTTTCATGCTCCTGGCACCTCACGCCTCGCTCCTTTCTTGTGGGGGCGCGCGTCGAGTACGCCTACAAGTGGTGCCCGAGCACCTCCCTGGTCTCGCCGGTTAGGTCAGAGGCTCTCTAGACGGAAGCCTACGAGCCCATCCTTAGGGAGGCACCGGGCACACCTTCCTATGCGGGAGGAAGAGGTGCCCCCACGACAGGTGCGGTGCCTGAGACGTCTCCGGTGGATTTCTTAGCCTCGAAATGGCCCTTGGGGAGGAGTTGCTTCTTCCTGGCAGGGGTAGCCTTCGGATGGCCCTTGGGAAGGAGCTGCTTCTTCCTGGTGGGGGTAGCCTCAGGATGGCCCTTGGGGAGGAGCTGCTTCTTCCTGGCGGGGGTAGCCTCGGGGGGCACGATGCCACCCTCTCCATCGGAGTTCTTGGCCACCGCAACTCGGTAGGCATGCTCAAGGGAGCAAACCACATCCTTCTCATCAATGGCAACAGTAATGACGCCGCTGCACCATGGCATCTTGAGGATGTTATAGTCGTGGTGTGTAGCCACCATGAACTTGGCAAGGGCAGGGTACCCAAGGATGGCGTTGTATGGGAGGCCAATGTGGGCCACGACAAAGTCAATGAGCTCAGTGTGGTAGTTTTCGCGAGGTGACAGGGAGGCGCACTTGTCGCATGGGAACAGTGGAGCTCTCGGTTACCCCAGAGAATGGCCTGGTGGGTATGAGCTGATCATAGGGCACTTGAAGCATCCTGAAGGTCTCGACAGAGAGCACATTCAGGCAAGTGCCGCCATCGATGAGGGTCTTGGTGACGGAGGCATTTTTGATGGTGGGCGTGCACAGCATGGGGAGCATACCAGTAGTGGCCACGCACCTGAGGTAGTCCTTGGAGTCGAAAGTGATGGCTTACTGCGACCACCTGAGGGGACGCGCAGCCTCAAGCCTCGGGAGGGTTGTGTTCACCTCATGAGAGAACTGCTTGAAGATGCGATTGGACGCGGGGGCCTGGGCCCAGCCAAGGATGGAGGCAATTGTGCGAGGTTCCTGATAGCCCCTGGCCCCATCGTCTTGATGGTTTTCGTTGTCCCTCCTTGGTAGCGGTGGAAGCGGAGGTTGTCTGGCGGTGCCTTGAGGACGAGCCTCACGAGCCTGATTGCGCCAGGCGCCATCATGATGCTGATCACGCCAGCCACCCTGGCGAGTCTGGTCGCGCCATCATTGACGGGGGTTGCGGTTGTCCTCGTGGCCTCTGCCACAACCTCCTTCGCGGCCAAAGCCACGATCACTGCGCTCGGGGCGGCAGCCCAGTCGCACATCCCGGAGCGCCCTGAGCTCCTGACAGTCATCGGTGTTGTGAGTGCGCATGTTGTGGAAGACGCAGAACGGGCGACCGTCCTTGGCGGGCTCATCGCGGTCTCGGTCGTGCTTCAGTTTCGGCTTGGCCACCAGCATGGCGGGGCCCTTGTGCTTCACCTCCTTAGTCTTGGCCTTCTTCTACCCTGGTGCACTTGTCTGCCAAGTTGAACATCTCCAGCGTTGTGCACATATCATTGTGGATGGCAAGCTCCTCACTCATCTTGACGCCCGTGACACCCTAGGTGAACGCCGAGATGATGGCTTCATCCAAGTCCTTCGGGATCTTGAGCCGGACCTGGGTGGAGTATTGAATGTACTTGTGGAGGGTCTTGTCAGGGTGCTGCTTCATGCACCATAGGTCGTTGACGGTGAGAGCGCGATCACGGGTGCCTCGGAAGTTGGCGATGAACCGCTTGCGAAGCTCATCCCACGAAGAGATTGACCGTTCCGGGAGGTGCATGAGCGAGGAGCGCGAGCCATCCTTGAGAGCCATGGGGAACCAGTTCACCATGTCCTTGTCGTCGCCGCTGGCCACCTCGATGCTCAATGCATAGAGATGGAGGAACTCCGTCGGGTCAGGGACGCCGTCGTAGTGCTGGGGAAGGTCCGGCTTGAACTTGACTGGCCAAACCACCTGACGCAGCTCGCGGGTGAAAGCGCAGCAACCTGTGGTGCTCAGGGGCAAGGTACGCACAGGAGGAGCACGGTCCTGGTGCCCATGCACCACAACTTCCTGGATGACTTGGTCTAGGTGCTGGTGTGGTGGTGCGGGGAGCACACGCATGTCGTGCTGTGGTAGCTGCACCACCTGGCAACTGGCCTCGTCTCGGGCCGGCGCCAGTGCTCCACGCGACGGGTCACGCGACCACGCCTCATGCTGGGGCTCAACATTGTTGCTGCATAGAGGAGGTGGTGGAGGCACGCCGTGCGTCACGTCGCCCGCCCGAGGAGGTGGGGGACGGAGTGAGTGGGAGAGTGCTGGGTTCTCGCCTGCGGTGTTGACGAGCTCGGTGACGCGGCCAAGCCAGGAGTCGTAGCCTTCATTGGCAGGGCAGTAGCGCAGCAGCACCCGCGCCATGAGCAACGCCACCTAAGCATTCTTCGGCCCGCGGCGAGCATGAGAATATGAAGGTGTGGCCGGGGTAAGAGAAGGAGTGGCGGTTTCGCTGTCGTGCAGCACGGACAACGGCAGAGAGGAGTCATGCTGCTCCTGCGCAGTAGGGTTAGTGGCAGCCTTAGCCACGGTTGAAACGGAGTTGAGGGGGGCAGCACGGCCCATCGGTGCCGTTATGGCGATGCAAGCTACACGGCGGTTGGCGCGAACTCAACAAGCGTCGGTCATGGAGATTGCGGAGCAAGAACAGGAGTGGAGCGGAAGAGCTTCGGCACACCCCTACCTGGCATGCCAAATGTCGGAATCAGGGCACCGCAGACCCTAAAAGGTTCAAACTCTGGGGTGCGCATGCAGAACCTCCCTATGCTACTGCTCTTCGCTCGCTATCTCACATGATGCTCCACCGAGTTCGTGCGAGAGGGGAGAGGAATCGGACACCATGGTTTACCCAGGTTCAGGCCACCTTGTAGTGTAAAACCCTAATCCTGCTTTGTGGTGGATTGCCTCGTGAGGAGCATGAAGATGAACTAGTACAGTGGGTGAGCTGCCTCTGGAGGGCTCTCGAGCAGTCAGTCGATTGGTTCTCTTCTCAACAGTTGAGTCTAGCCTACATATATATATATATATGTATGTATATATATATATATATATATATATATATATATATATATATATCCTCTTCCCTCATGGTTTATGCAGGAAGGGGTACCACATCGGCCAAATTCAAAGGGGGACAGGAGTACACCCTATCCTAACTAAATGTTTCATCTGCAAAGCTTCTGATCATGACGCACTGGTGGGCTCGATGATGACCTTCGTCCTGCTGAGCCAGTGGTCTTGGTCTTGTTGCACCGATGAGGTATGCTTTGGGGATTCCTCGGGAACCCGCGTGCTAGCCTTGTCCTTCTAGCACCAAAGAGGAAAATGTCCTTGCATACGCCCGCTGGAACCCTTCTAGTGCTGGTCGTGATGGCTCACATCACCGGGCGTGTCACGAGGCGGGTGCAAGCCTAGAGATATCCGCTCCTCAGGAGGCCTTGATGTCGTTCGCGTCGTGAGGGTCTTGCTCATGAAATCTTGGTGTTGGGCCGCTCCGGGCTATCGATGGAGGCACGCGCTGGTTCATAGGCAGACAGGTCTGGGTACCCCCAATCCCAGAACCCCGACAACTGCCCGCGCTTGAACTACACTAGTGCGTCAGTTTCTCGCGGCACCAAGCAAATTTTTTCTGCCATCGTGGAAATATCTATCTCCCCGCCCCAACCAAAAGCCACATTTCCACTGTTCCTCCTTGCTATCCAAGATCAATCCTTTACTATAGCTTACTGGCAGTGCCGCCTCCTCGCCGGCGACCCTTCTTATTACAGTGCCGCCTCCTCATCGGCCACCCTTCTTCTTCCTGTGTGGCATCGTTGATATCATCAGGTAATCCAGACCCCACCCACACCATCCTCCTCCTTCCCATCCCACATGTCCCTACCGATGGTGCGACACCTTTTGCCCAAATCACTGCTCCGTCCTCCAATTAAGCGCCGCCCACAACCATTTTGCAAGTAGTCATGGAGCTCAGTAGCATCTAGCCGCAGAGAAGCAAATTGCGGCCGCACGCGCGGATGAGGGCGCGATGACTGCCATGCATGCCGACCACCAAATCTTGTAGGAGCACCTCATCTTTGAGGCCACCGTCGACACCGCCATGTGGTTGTCTACTTTAAAATACAGTTCGTGTTGTTTTCTCGAGGCCACCGCCAGTGCCTTCTAGTGATTTGTCCTTTGTAATGTTAATATGCAATCTAATATTCTGAAATGTAATGTTCAGTTAACAGTTCGGTCCAAGAATTACTACATTTTGTAGTAGCTCTCGAGCATTCTTGGTTTTGTTAACTATCTTATCTTCTAGTATATGTTCTATTATGCAATATCGTGCTGAGTTAACTATTTTTGTTCATTTGTTCTGCTGTCCAGTTAACTATTTGGTTCAATTCTGCAATTTGATATTCATTTGTTGTGAGTACAATTTTGTGTTGTTATGCATGCGAGAGATAAATCGAGTTTGGTTGTACTCAATACACAAGAAACATATACAATTGCTCTATTTGCAAGTTGTTTAGCATGCTTGGTTGGGTTAACTGACTTCTCCATGCGTCTCGAGTTAATCTGTTGGATCTGCAATTTGTTTATTTTTAATTAACATGCTCTACTGATACTATGGCAACTCTCAGTTAACATGATCAAGATCTTCCTTATATGTGTTGTAGGGAAACAATGGGAGGCACTACAGTTTACCATCAAGGTTTTCTCATGCATGGTCCTTCCGCTAATAGCACATTATTATGCACTTTCATGAATCATTCTCATATTTAGGTTTCTTCCAATTTGGTTTTGCACATGTAGGTCCTGCTGTCAGAGGCTTAGAACAACTGTTCGACCCATTTTGCATATGGGGAAATGAGATGTCCATGAATATTAGTCAAGTCAAGAAACTCAGAAAGATTTTTAGAATAAAGGAACTTGTGACGAATAATAGCAACAACTATAGGATGGTACTAACTCATTTACTTTCCCCTTGTGCCATTTGAAAATTTATAATAGCGATTTATGCATATCTTTGTTTTTAGTACTTTCCAAAGTAGTCATCGATGATTACCTCTCAAATCACCTGCATGGTCAAGAGGCGAGGAAGGTATTCTTTCAACACCCAGGGTACAATATTGAAGTCTTCCTCAAGAGGACAAAGGTTGGGCGGGCAATTATCCATAGCCACTGGCCTAAAGTTGCAAGGACATTCAACATTACCGAAGGCTTAATATTTGCCTTCGGCTTGTACAGTTAACCAAATGAGATTCATCTGTCTATTTACTGTGTATGATGGTTCTTTCCAAAGGTTTTTGATGTTGCATGTGAAACTGGTGTTGTTGTGTAGTGGCGTAGCTAGCTATATCCATGTATGGTGTAACTGAGTGTTGAAGCTATCTGATGTAATTCGATTATGAAATCCTGGTTGCCATTATACAGATATGAAATATATGGTGTGTTTTATAAGAAATGTCAATTTGATTACTACATGGATTATCAATTATAGGCAACTACCCTGCTTATTGGGGTTCTCTATTGCAGATGGTTTCTCTGACAACACCATGGGCGATGAACTCAAACAACGCACATAGTTTCTAGAAAGTAGGCTTGTTGGATCAATTAACAATCAAACATGGCTTCCGCTAGAGAGCTGTTTGCATTAGGCCACCTTGCACAAACATTTCCACATAAAAAAATTGTGTGATATGCATACGAACGGAAACATTTTTTGGGATTCATTGTGTGGGATGTACATACAAATGGAAACGGCTGGGCATGTATAATTGTCTCTTATGCCTCGCCCGATCGCACATGAGCTCATTTTGCCTTGTGTGTGTGACCGTAGGGCCTATCCCGGCGATTTCTCGTGTGGGAAGGACCTCCCTATTGCACACACTGACTAGGCGACGGTTTAAAACTCCATCATGGAAAGGGGGTAAAAGCTGTTTGTATAGGACGTCTTTGCACCAGTGCCTATACACAGTTGCAATTGAAATCAACAGAGCAATTTAGAAGAGCAAAACAGTTAAAAACATGTTTAAACATACCTATTGTTCCATTGGACTTTCGATTGGATCTTTCAATTTTAAAATAAGTTTGTGTGAGTAAATACGGTGATACAAGAGCGAAGCAGTGTGCACCATAGCAATAGAATCTTGAATGAGAATAGTTGTTCTTCAGGCTTAAGCACTTGTTCTACACGAACAGAGTACAGCAAGACGCATGCATATAGTACTTCAAAATAAAAAATGATCTCATAGACCTTACCACATTCTTGGTCCTGGACTATTATAGAACAAGGCATTCCGAGTCATTGTCCTGTAAGTGTGCCTCAGAAGAAAGTAAGGGAATTTGATGAGTTTCCTTGCCAGTGAAGTACATTTTCTTCAGGTAAGTCCAATACTGTCACAAAGCATTCTTGAAGATAGCAGACGTATTAGCACAGGTTACCTCATTCCGAGTTTCCAAATTTGGTCCTTCTCTGTAGAGAAAAATGGTAACATTTGCTGTATTATAACCAACACTAAGGTAGAAAGTATGGGACAAAGCAAACTAATTGCATTGAATAATATTACTTACACATAAATCCTAGACGAACACCTGCAACTGGCTTTTTCCTTCATATTTATTATAATATTTTCACGATGGGAAGATACGCAAATATGATTTAACAACATCAATGCAGCAGATGCTAAACTAAGAATGGCTGGTGATAACCCACAAGTATAGGGGATCGCAACAGTTTTCGAGGGTAGATTATTCAACCCAAATTTATAGATTCGACACAAGGGGAGCCAAAGAATATTTGTAAGTATTATCAGTTGAGTTGTCAATTCCACCTCACCTGGAAATTAAGTATCTCTAGCAAAGTGATCAGTAGCACAGTAATATGATAGTTCAATAGTAGTAGTAACAATAGCAGTGGTAACGGTAACAACAGAAACAGTTTTGTAGCAGTTGTAATAGTAGCAATAGCAATAGTAACTTAGCAAGAACAATATGGGAAAAGCTCGTATGCATTGGATTGGTGATTTTGTTGGATAATATTCATCATATAATAGTCATAACCTAGGGCGACACAGAACTAGTTCTAGTTAATAAATATAATGTAGGCATGTATTACATAAATAGTCATACGTGCTTATGGAAAAGACCTTGCATGACATATTTTGTCCTACCCTCCCGTGGCAATGGGGTCCATAAGGAAACTAAGGGATATTAAGGCCTCCTTTTAATAGAGAATCTGAACAAAGCGTTAACACATAGTGAATACACGAACTCCTCAAACTATGGTCATCACCGGAAAGTATCCGAATTGTTGTCACCGTGAGGTTTACGGATGATAACACATAATAGGTACATATAACTTGCAAGATCGGATCACAAACATAGATATAATGGTAAAAACATAAACGGTTCAGATTTGAAATAAAGGCACTCAGGCCCTAGTGACAAGCTTTAAGCATAGCAATGTCGTAGCAACGTCAATCTCAGAACATAGTGGATACTAGGGATCAAGCCCTAACAAAACTAACTCGATTACATGATGTATCTCATCCAAATCCTCGCTGACCAGTGAGCCTACAAAGGAATTAAGCACTCCCAATGCTGAGCATTATGAAATTTGTGATGGAGGACGGTTGGTCATGATGAAGACCGAAAATCCCCCTCTTCGGAGCCCCGAATGGGCTCCAGATCTGGCCTCCTGATGAAGAACACGAGGTGGCAGTGGCTCCATATCGTAAAACGCGATGAAACTTCCTCTCCTATTTATGATGGAAAAATAGGATTTTATAGCATCGGAATTAGGGTCTGTGGAGCCTCGTGGGCCCCACTAGCCACCAAGGCGCGCCAGGGGGTGTGACGTGCCCTGGTGCCTTGTGGGCAGCTGCCCCCCTCCAGTAGGTCTTGGTTCAAGTAACTTTTATTTATTCTGAAATAATTCTCCAAAAAGTTTTGTCCAATTCCAAGAACTTTCATTTCTGCACAAAAACAACACCATGGTAGTTCTGCTGAAAACAACATCAGTCCGGGTTAGTTTCATTCAAATAATGCAAATTAGAGTCCAAAACAAGGGCAAAAGCATTAGGAAAGTAGATACGATGGATACATATAAACTCCCCAAGATTAACCCATTGCTTGTCCTCAAGTAATTCAATTGAAAAATTGGAAGTGATAAAGAAAAACTTTTACGAACCCTTTTGTTCTGGTTTCCAAATATATGCTTAAATAGCACCTAGGTTTTCAACAAGATCAATACTAATGATGCAAACAATAACTCTTCGAAATTATATTCAATCATATCAATAGTATAATCAACTAGCGAGAAATAATAAAATATTTTGAATGCGAACACTTTGTCAAAAAAATCATGATAAAATATGTCAATAATGGTATCTCGCTAGCCCTTTCTGAGACCGCAAAACATAAATGTAGAGCACCCCCAAAGTTCAAGCTGCGACTAAACATTGTAATTCATGGTAGAAAAGATCCAATAATGATGCATTCAACATTAACTATACACAATGCATGAGGATGACAATAGTGCTCTCAGGACTGGCGTTTTTTCAAGAAAGTGATGATTCAACATAAAAGTAAAATAACATAAAAGTAAATAGATAGGCCCTTCATAGAGGGAAGCAGGGATTTGCAGCGGTGCCAGAGCTCGAAGTTTAAATCATAGATAAATATAATTTTGGGAGGTACAACTGTCCTGTCAATGTTACGACAAAGAGTTATCAATATCTTCCATGCTAAACAAATTAGCGGCGATTCCAGAGCGGTAAAAGTAAAGTTTACTCCCCCTCCACCATCAAACACATCCCATGGCTAGCCAAATCTTCGGGTGCCCTCCATACCAACAACAATCTGAAGGAAATTTGTTTAATTATTTGTACTTTTCTTATTTTGGGACTGGGCATCCCTACCAGCCCATCTCATGCAAGGACGAGTGAATAAACACTCATCATGAGAATAACCCGCTTAGCTTGGAAGATACTGACCACTCCATGTCTCTCCAAGAGCGGTCCGGGCACACAAAACATATGTTTATTTGAATTTTTAGAGGTGGCACATGCAAATTTTCTTGGACTGGCAGGGTAATACCACATATAGGTAGATATAGTGGACTCATCTGGAATAACTTTGGTTTAAGGGTTTTGATGCACATTCAATATTCTCGCTTAGTACATGCGAAGGCTAGCAAATAGGTTGAGAAGCGACCAACTAGAGAGCAAAAACGGTCATCAACATGCATTATGAATAATTAACATTGAATACTAGAACGAGTAGGATATAGACACCATGAACATAAATATCGTAAAGGCTATGTTGGTTTTGATTCAACTACGTGGATGAACATCTGCCAAGTCAAGCCACTTGAAACATTCAGAGGAGGATACCATATCATCATACTACATCACAATTATTTTAATGCATGTTGACACCTAAGATAAATCATTATCCACTTCTAGCTACTTAAGCATGGCATGAGCAACTACAATCTCTAATTGTCATTGCAAGCATGTTTAATCATAATATGTTGAATCATGGAGACCGAGTTAATCAAATATATTTACAAAAGCAAAAACAAGTTGAGTTCATAACCGCTTTCCCCTGCCACAGTCACTTCATCAAATATCGTCATTATTGCCTTTCACTTGCACGACTGAATGATATGAAAATAATTATAGTGCAAGAGTGTCGTGGACTAAGCTGGAATCTGCAACTTTTTATTCAAAGAAGAAGACAAAATAATATGGGCTCTTTGTTTGATCAATAATAATGCATATGAGAGCCACTCAACATTTTCACAGTGGTCTTATCCTTGGTACGACTCAGCAAAAGAAAAGAATTTCAAATAAACACACTGAAATATTTTTGGAGCTTTTAGTTTTTTTAAAGGAAACAAATTGAAGAAAGAAAAACAAGAACGAGAAAAACTATTTACACGGGAAATCTCCTAACAAGCAAAATAAGAAATGGGAAATCTTTTTTGGTTTTCTTTTAATACTACAACTAAATTAAATTAGAAAGAAAACCCGAAAAGAAGCAAGAAAATGTTTTTGGATTTTCTCAAAGTTTTTCAAACACACAAGGATAAAGCGAGAAAATAAATCTTGCATGGATAATACAATTAAAAAGTGTGAACACCGACAACTAGAATGAAATGTGTGTACATGAATGTAATGTTGATGGAAATACGTACTCCCCCAAGCTTAGGCTTTTGGCCTAGCTTGGTAATCACCACACGTAGCCTGGATAATAATTAGAGTGATAACTCACAAAGGCTCTTCGAGCGGCGTCCTCAACCCGTCGAGCATCCTCGACCACTGCGTTGTACTCACGCGCCTCACTCTCATAAATGTAATATCTTCTTTTCTTCTGGTAATTGAAGAGAGCAGATGCAGGTAAAATAATAGGTACAATGGTTTTTTACTGAACATCAAATTGTAATTATTGTTAGTAGTTGTATCCTTAATGAACTTAGGACGCTTCATAGCCTCGAAGTCTAGGTACTGGGTAGGTAAGGTAAGATCATTGGGCCAAGGTTACACATCCAGCTCCCTAGCTACACGGGCAACATAAATCCGCCATAAAAGTGATCACTATTAGCATTGTGTTGCAACCTCCTTGCAACAATCGCTCCAAGATTAATAACCGTTTATTCCTATACGAGCAGCAGGTATGAGGCTCAAGTCAGGAGCACATAGTATGCTACTATATTGTTTTCCCATGATGCATTTGCCATAAAATAGTGCAAAGTAATGAATTGGTGGAAAATGTAAACATTTTATTCTAGCTTGTGTCACTCCACTACTAGGGAAATGCCTAGCAGTAGCGCTGGGTTTTGGGCTAGCAGTAGCGCGGTCCCCCGCACTACTACTACGATGCTACAGCTAAAGGGTAGTAGTAGCGCTGGTTCACCCGTGCTACTTCTATACATACTTAGCAGTAGCGCTTTACTAAGACCGCGCTACTAGTTCTTACTAGCAGCGCTTCTGTATACCCACGCTACTACTATTATTGCATATTCTATTTCTTTATTTATGTCGTATTCATACACCATCATGCAAGTTTTCATACAGTAGCAATTTAGAGATTGTTTTTACATCATAATGAGTTATTACATCACTCGGTAAAAGATATGTGGATTAGTTTCAAGTGGATGGATCCAAAGTGACCAAGTCATGGATTAGCGTGCTAATCCATGACTTGGTCACTTTGGATCCATCCGCACGCTAATCCATGACTTGGTCACTTTGGATCCATCCACTTGAAACCAATCCACGGTTCTTTCACCCAATGATATAATAACTCATCATCATCATCACGCTAATCCATAACTTGGTCACTTTAGATCCATCCACTTGAAACTAATTCGCGGTTCTTTCACCCACTGATATAATAACTCATCATCATCATCATCATCATAACACATTGTAGCACATAATAACAACTTCTCATATTCATCATAATCATAATCAACACTAACTAATTGTTCTTAATACCTAGGACCTACTCCTCTCTCCTAGGTAAAATACCATAAAATAGATAAACCGGTCCATCTCCATGATGGAGAATCGAGATACACCTATCTCCAACTTGTGGCTTGCGCACATTCATGTTGTCTCCAATTAGTTGCGTGTGCGCATTCATCACCTTGCTCCATTCTTTGACGCATTATTTCGGCGACGAGATGGTGATACAAGTGCAATATCGATAGTAGATAAAGGTATTTGTAATCTGAAATTATAAAAACTGCAATGTAACAAGTGGTAAAAATGAGCGTAAACGGTAATGCAATGATAGGAAACAAGGCATGGGGTTTATACTTTCACTAGTGCAAGTTCTCTCAACAATAATAACATAGATAGATCATATAACAATCCCTCAACATGCAACAAAGAGTCACTCCAAAGCCACTAATAGCGGAGAACAAACGTAGAGATTATGGTAGGGTACGAAACCACCTCAAAGTTATTCTTTCGGATCAATCTATTAAAGAGTTCGTACTACAATAACACCTTAAAACACAAATCAACCAAAACCCTAATGTTACCTAGATACTCCATTGTCACCTCAAGTATCCATGGGCATGATTATACGATATGCATCACACAATCTCAGATTCATCCAACCAACACAAAGCACTTCAAAGAGTGCCCTAAAGTTTCTACCGGAGAGTCAAGAAAACGTGTGCCAACCCCTATGCATAGGTTCATGGGCGGAACCCGCAAGTTGGTCACCAAAACATACATCAAGTGGCACGTGATATCCCATTGTCACCACAGATAAACATGGCAAGACATACATCAAGTGTTCTCAAATCAAAGACTCAATCCGATAAGATAACTTCAAGAGGGAAACTCAATTCATCACAAGAGAGTAGAGGGGGAGAAACATCATAAGATCCAACTATAATAGCAAAGCTCGCGATACATCAAGATCGTGCCATAGAGAGAACAGGAGAAAGAGATCAAACACATAGCTACTCGTACATACCCTCAGCCCCGAGGGTGAACTACTCCCTCCTTGTCATGGAGAGTGCTGGGATGATGAAGATGGCCACCGGTGATGGGTTCTCCCTCCGGCAGGGTGCCGGAACGGACTCCCGAGAGGTTTTTGGTGGCTACAGAGGCTTGCGGCGGCGGAACTCCCGATCTATCTTGATATTCGATGGTTTTAGGGTACGTAGGCTTATATAGGTGAAAGAAGTCGGTCGGGAAGTGCTCGAGGGGCCCACGAGACAGGGGGCGCACCCTACAGGGGGGCGCGCCCTCCTATCTCGTGGCTGCCTCGAGGATCTTCTGACTTGAACTCCAAGTGTCCAGGATGATATTCTTCCAAAAAATCACGATGCCGAAGGTTTCATTCCATTTGGACTCCGTTTGATATTCCTTTTCTTTGAAATACTGAAACAGGCAATAAAACAGCAATATGGGTTGGGCCTCTGGTTAATAGGTTAGTCCCAAAAGTAATATAAAAGTGTATAATAAAGCTCGTAATCATTCAAAACAGATAATAAAATAGCATGAATGCTTCATAAATTATAGATACGTTGGAGACGTGTCACCGGGCGGCGTCGGCGTAGGCCCAAACCATTGCACAACCAGGAGCGTAGTTGTGGCTTGCCCCTTGAGATCTTCTTTGCTTCTTCATTAACCTAAGCCCAGGTCAGTTTCCGGTTCTCTGGCGCATCGTGTAATGCCAGTTGTAGTGGGGCCACTCTTGTAATGGCCCATGAATAACTTTAACGCACGGGCGAGTAACTGCCAATTCACTTTTCCCATGGTGCCCTTATCCTTAGCCACATATGCTGCATGCATAGAGTGGGGTAGGTAACGGAGGCGTGTGATGCGGGAGAGCATCAAGGCAGGGGCCAGGTCTTCTTGGATTGGTGGAGGAGGACGGCGGTCACCCACTGGGGGATTAGCCCCTAGCCCTAGCCCACCTATAAAAGAAGGGGTAAGGGAGGAGTGGGAATACCCATACATACACCTCTCTCCTTCCATCCTCCGCTTTCTTCTGGGTATGCTGAAAGGGAGAGCCCAGGGCTAGGTCCAGGCTCTAGCTTGGGCTTGGCGATTCCAAATGCTCGAGCTGATGCTTGGGGAGTGAGGGAAGGGTATTGTCGGTGTCAAAACCGGCGGATCTCGGGTAGGGGGTCCCGAACTGTGCGTCTAGGTGGATGGTAACAGGAGACGAGGGACACGATGTTTTTACCCAGGTTCGGGCCCTCTCGATGGAGGTAAAACCCTACGTCCTGCTTGATTAATATTGATGATATGGGTAGTACAAGAGTAGATCTACCACGAGATCAAGGAGGCTAAACCCTAGAAGCTAGCCTATGGTATGATTGTTGTAATGTATGTTGTCCTATGGACTAAAGCCCTCCGGTTTATATAGACACCGGAGAGGGCTAGGGTTACACAGAGTCGGTTACAATGGTAGGAGATCTACATATCCGTATCGCCAAGCTTGCCTTCCACGCCAAGGAAAGTACCATCCGGACACGAGCCGGAGTCTTCAATCTTGTATCTTCGTAGTCTTGGAGTCCGGCGGATATTGATAGTCCAGCTATCCGGACACCCCCTAGTCCAGGACTCCCTCAGTAGCCCCTGAACCAGTCTTCAATGACGATAAGTCCGGCGTGCATAATGTTCGGCATTGCAAGGCGGGTTCCTCCCTTGAATAATCCAGAGAAGATCACGAACACCAGGATAGTGTCCGGCTCTGCAAAATAAATTCCACATTCCACCGTAGAGAGAATAAAATGTACACTTAGTTCAATCTGCTGACGTATTATGCGGCATGACATCACACCGCCACAAGGCCTTTGTTTGAATTACTATACCACCTCAGCATGTTTAGCGAAGCGGTTTCCTTGGCACGTCTTGTCGAAGCAGAGATCGTGTTCCCCTTATTCCGGGATTCTCATCAATACGTGCGTGGGTAACCCAACCGCGCCATTGATAGTGGCGCTTGGGAGATAAGCGAGTTTTACCAGGCTGGTGGGGGACGCATAGTTTTGTCCGCCTATATATAAGGGATAAGGATTCACCTTCTCACCTACGCCTTCTTCCTCCTTTGCTTATCCATCCCCGCGAACTCAAGCTCCAACGCCCGAGCTCGCGCATCTTGCCTCGACCTTCTCTGAATATGTCCGGAGCAGGAGGTAAATTGTTAGCCTCCACCGTCAAGGAGGACGACATCACCAAGCTGCGCAGCGCCGGATACCTTTCCGGCGATATCGCGCATCGGCTGCCCGACGAGGGGCAGCTCATCCCTACCCCCGGGCCTCATGAGAGGGTCGTCTTCCTCCCCCACTTCCTCCGCGGACTGGGCTTTTCGCTCCATTCATTTGTCCGGGGGATCATGTTTTACTACGGCCTAGATTTCCACGATCTGGCGCCGAACTTTATCCTCAACATCTCGGCATTTATCGTCGTGTGCGAGGCCTTCCTCTGCATCCGACCCCACTTCGGCCTGTGGCTCAAGACCTTCAACGTCAAGCCGAAGGTTGTGAAGGGTACACAAGCGGAATGCAGAGGCGCCATGTTGGGCAAATTGCCCAACGTCCCTTGGCTGGAAGGGACCTTCGTGGACTCCGTCAAGGGGTGGCAATTGGGGTGGTTCTACATCACCGAGCCGCGCAAATCCACATGGGCGGCCCCCGAGTTTAGATCTGGCATCCCCACGCAGCTCACCTCTGGGAAAGAGAAGGGCTTGCAGTGGGGGAATCAGGTGGAGGTGACGGGACTCCGAGCATGTATCAAGAAGATGGTGAGCAATAGGCTCAGGCTCGTCGACGTGGTCCAAGTCATGCTCATCCGGCGGATCCTCCCATGCCAAGAACGGGCATTTAATTTGTGGGAGTTCAATCCGGAACAGCACCAGGCGCTAAGCGGGCTCTTCGATACAACATACGAAGGCGCCTGGAGGGTGCTGTTCAAGGGCGCCGAAGCCCCCGCGTCCGCGACCGAAGACCGCGGATTCAGCTCGCAGCATCCAACTGACGAGGTAAGTGATTCAACCCCATTACGGGACACTTGTGATAATTAGATTGACTCTAGTGAGGTTTCATTCTGCCTCTTCCTTTGACAGGAATGGATGCAGAAGGCCAAGCTGCTCATCAGCCTGGCTCCCATGCCAGAAGACCCAGCGGACGCCCGCTTAACAGGGATGCTGGTTCCAGCACCGCACGTGGTGCCGGAGAAGAAGGCCAAGAAGGTGGCCGCGGGGACTCGAAAGAGTTCCCGCAATCAGGCGTCTGACAACGACGAGGACTCCTCCCCCGAAGACGAGGAGGAGTACTCTCTCCCGGAGGAGGGAGAGAAGAAAAGGAAGGCTTCCCCCATCGGGGAGGCTGAAGGGTCCAAGAGGGGGAGAACTATCCCCCCGGACAATTTCGCCAACATCAGCGTTGGTGAGGATGAGTGGCCTCCAAGGGCCAGGCGTCCGGCAAGATCGTAAGTATCCGGATCCTTGATGTGTAATTTATTTTATGTCGCGTAGCATCCTACTAACGCCGCATTCTGCCCGTAGTCCGGCCAATGATGATCTCCCCGACTCATCGAGCGGGTCATTGGCCTCGTCGGATGTGAATTCCATCCCGACTGCCTCCACCCCACGCGCCGACGAGGACGTCGAGGTGGGATCCCAGAGAGGGACCCATCAGGAGGAGGCTCCGGAGGCGCCGTCAGGCAGCCTCCCGGACTTTGTGCCGGACTCTACATCGGAACCCGCAGTGGTTCCAGGGTCCGGCAAGCGGCCCCTTCGAAAGAAGGGCAGGACCATGACGCCGGCGGCCTCCGTCCAACCAGAGGCGCCGGATAACCTGTTGGAGGCGCTTAAAGGCGCTTCCATCGAGGAAGAACACCGCACTATCATGAGTGCGGTGATTGAGAAGGTTCAGCTCGCTAAGAGCGGGCTGACCGAAGCCTGCAGCAGCCTTTTAACAGGCTTTGAGGTAAGAAGTTAAAATTATGTAATGTAATACCGCATAGACAGTAGCCCCTGATGCTTAGTTCGGTGTTCGGAAAGAAAAGCCGGACTAAGGATCTATAACAAGATATACGCAGGGTTGCCTAAAATATGTCAATATGGGTTTGCAGGCTGCACTGCTGACCTCTGCCGCACTAACAGTGGAGGTTGACATGCTGAAGAAGGAACTCGAGCGGTCCGAGCAAGAGCTCGGCCATGCAAAGAAGCAGCTCGAGGAAAAAGAAGGTGAGTAACACCTCTTTGAATAAGTACCTTACAGAAAAGGATTTTGGTTGCAAATAAAATTAACAAGGATAATATGTGTATTGCAGGGGCCACTAACAAGGTGGCAGCCCTGCGGGATGCTGTGTCCGTGGCCGAACGCAATGCGGCCACGGAACGGGCTGAGCGAGAAAAGCAAGAGGCACGGGTGGCGGAAGTTCGGCAAGAGCTCCAGGTTCTCATGGAAAAACATGAGAGTTTGGAGCGTGACTCCAAGACTCGAAAGTCCGAGCTTGCCTCGGCTCTCGAAAGTGCCAAGTCCGCCAAGGCCGAGGCCCGTAAGGCCCTTCAGGAGGTTGAGGACATAAAGAAGATAGCGGCGGGTAAGGCATTTTTTATGCAAAGCAGGCATGTTAATGTGAACTACCTGACACTTACCCGCATTCGGAGCTCTCCAGGGGCGTTTCCAGATCCGTCGCGTAGTGCGTCTGATGCCGCCGCATTCTATCGTGGCGAGGAGGGGAGCTCGACGGAGAAGGTCTTCTGGTCTCAGTATACTGAGGCCGGCCATCCGGTGCCCCCAAGCGACCAGCAAAAGCAGCTGGTCGAACTCCACAAGGTAGCTGAGGAGGCTATGAAGGGCCTCATAGTCCGGCTGTGGCCTGGACAGGCCATGCCTGGTAGCTACTTTGGCCTCGTGTGGCAGCTGGTGGATGCATGCCCCAGGCTGGATGTAGTCAAGCGTTCCGCCTGTATCGAAGGCGCTCGTCGGGCCCTTGCCCGCATAAAGGTGCAATGGGGCAAATTGGATGCGGAGAAGCTTCTCACGGACCCACCGCCACCGGGCAAGGAGTATCGCACGCCGGAGAAGTATTATAAAATTGTCCCGAAGGGAGCTTGCGATATTGCAGATGAGTGCTCCCGAAATGTAATCTTTGAGTGAACTCGCTGTTTATTTATCCTGTGCGCTGAAAACTTCGTTCATATGCGCCATGAGCAACGCTTGTTTAATTTAAAATATTACCTTTTGTGCGGCCGTTTATAAAATCTGAGAGATGGCAAGTCGTTGGCTTCAGCCCCCAAGCCACAAGTGCTGGGGTGTTCGGGATAAACTTGAGCACTCTTGTTCCCATTTTTGGGTCCATCTAGGGAGGCGCTCAACACGACGAACAAGGCAACTGGACTTATAATGCTTGAACACTCTCACTTAGCCATAGAATTCTATAATTTTAAATTTCGGCGAAGCCCCTGGTATTCGGAAGACCGAATCTGGGGTGCTATCCACGCCTTCATCGGACATTATCCGGAACTTCGCTCGAAGCGGCGTGAGTCTTTAAGGACCCGAAAAAAACCTCTCGAACAGCGACCAGTCTCTCGCCTTATCATGCCAGTCAGTTTTAGCTTTCTCCACTGAGGCGTTAACCCGGCTCAAATGGGGCGCAATCGCAGTGGTTCTCCCAGTGCCACCTTAGCCGACAGAACGGAACGTAAGGCACCAAAACGTGGGAGCCGGGCAAACCCAACTATTGACCCAAGACATGATTCGGAGCTGATTCATATAATGCTATAAGTTCGGGGTGCTGCACTTGTGAAAGTGTTCGGACTTTATCACACCATAGAGTGGGTAACATAAGCCCCTGGTGTATTTTGCCGTACCAAAATATACGGGTGCCAGATGTCATATAATGAGCATATATATATATATAATGTGATGCAATTGCGATCATAAAGGTGCTGCATTATTAATGAAAGAAAAGTCTGCTAGTAGAGCGGACTGATACAAATAGTGCGGTAAGCAAGGGATTTGGACTAAATAAACATGTCCCCCTCCAGGGATGAGCTGCGGATTTGGTGTATATAATCGAATTTAATGCTCGTAATTGAGACCACCTGAGTGTTCGATGCGGCCTTCTTTAGTCCCTGACTGTTGCATCATGAGTTCGGCAGGTTCACCGCCGGACAGGGCTTCTGGTTAACAGAGTCCTGTGTACAAAAAGGAAGAAAAATAATAAAAAAAAAAGAAGGGCACATTTGCGAGCCCCCGGTGTGGTCGAACCGCACTCTGGGTCCGTTGTGATCGTGCCCCCTCCCCTGTGCCCATGGTATCTCCAAAGCGTAATGATGTACGCGGAGTGTTATTCTTGCGATCATACGCGGGCGAGGGTTGGGGCCGCATTGCTACGCGTGCTCTGATCGCGCCAGGTGGTCTTGGTTGGCATTGCTCCGGGCGCGCTTTGCTGTATCCGGCCGTTTAACGGCCGGACTCGAGAATTGCCTTAGAAGGCTGCTCTGTACTTCTGCCGCGAGAGCCGCTGTATGTTCCTACGTTTGGAGGGAGCGTTCCGTATTTCCATTGACCGTGATGACTCCACGAGGGCCTGGCATCTTGAGCTTTAGGTATGCATAGTGCGGCACCACGTTGAATTTGGCAAACGCGGTTCGCCCGAGCAGAGCGTGATAGCCGCTGCGAAACGGGACTATGTCGAAGATTAACTCTTCGCTCCGGAAATTATCCGGGGGTCCGAAGACCACTTCCAGTGTGACTGAGCCTGTGCAGTTGGCTTCCACTCCTGGTATGACACCTTTAAAGGTTGTCTTTGTAGGTTTAATCCTTGATGGGTCTATGCCCATTTTGCGCACTGTATCCTGATAAAGCAGGTTCAAGCTACTGCCGCCGTCCATCAGGACTCTCGTGAGGTGGAACCCATCGACGATTGGGTCTAAGACCAATGCGGCGAATCAGCCATGGCGTATGCTGGTCGGATGGTCTCTTCGATCAAAAGTGATCGGACAAGAGGACCATGGGTTGAACTTTGGGGCGACTGGCTCCATCGCATAGACGTCCCTTAGTACGCGTTTCCTCTCCCTCTTGGGTATGTGGGTCGCGTATATCATATTCACCGTCCGTACTTGTGGGGGAAAACCCTTTTGTCCTCTGTTGTTCGGCGGCCGGGTCTCTTCCTCGTCGTCGCTATTTAGCCCCTTGTCATTGTTTTCGGCAATTAACTTGCCGGCCTGCTTGAACACCCAGCAATCTCTATTGGTGTGGTTAGCTGGCTTTTCAGAGGTGCCATGTATCTGGCATGATCGGTCGAGTATTCGGTCCAGATTGGACGGACCCAGAGTGGTTCTTTTAAATGGCTTCTTCCGTTGACCGAGTTTAGAGCCTCGGAATCCGGCATTGACTGCTGTATCCTCCTTATTGTCGCCGTTAATTCAGTGCTTGTTTTTGTTTCGACGTGACCTGCCGTTGTTGTCCTTAGTATCCGGACTGCCAGAATTTTTACGGAGATTGTTGCTGCGAGCTAGCCAGCTGTCCTCTCCCGCACAAAAGCGGGTCATTAACGATGTGAGGGCTGCCATGGGTTTCGGCTTTTCCTGCCCCAGGTGCCGGGCTAGCCATTCGTCCCGGATGTTATGTTTGAAGGCTGCAAGGGCCTCTGCGTCCGGACAATCGACGATTTGATTTTTCTTTGTCAAGAACCGTGTCCAGAATTGTCTGGCCGATTCGTCTGGCTGCTGAATGATGTGGCTTAGGTCATCGGCGTCTGGTGGTCGCACATATGTGCCTTGGAAGTTATCAAGGAATGCGGCCTCCAGGTCTTCCCAACACCCAATCGACTCTGCGGGCAAGCTGTTAAGCCAATGCCGAGCTGGTCCTTTAAGCTTGAGTGGGAGGTACTTTATAGCGTGGAGATCGTCGCCGCGGGCCATATGGATGTGGAGAAGATAGTCTTCGATCCACACCGCGGGGTCTGTTGTGCCATCGTAAGATTCGATGTTTACGGGTTTGAACCCTTCGGGGATCTGATGATCTATTACTTCGTCAGTGAAGCATAACGGGTGTGCAGCACCCCTGTATTGAGCGATATCGCGACGCAGCTCGAGAGAGCGCTGTCTGCTGTGTTCGGCCCAGCCGGGGTTATTGTATCCAGCACGACGGTATTCGTCGTGGGTCGTAGGGCGCCCACGTGATCCATAGATGGATCTGGATTGCCTTGCTTTGTCCTCCAATATGTCTCGCAAGTCCGGCGCGTTCCCTCTTGGCTTCGTACTTTTGGAGCGATGCCGGGGTATGGTCTTGGCTGGTGGCCTGGATGCCTCTCTGTCACGACCACGGGGTGGTCGGTCAGCCATATCGTGCGCTGGTGATGGACGTACGTATGCTTCCTCCTCTAATCGGGGGAGCAGCTTGCGTTTTGGGTAACTTTTGGAGGGACGTTCGAGTTTATACTCTTCGGCCGCGAGGACCTCGGTCCATCGATCGTCCAGCAGGTCCTCATCAGCTTGAAGCTGCTGCTGATTTTTCTTTAGGCTGTTTGCTGTAGCGATAAGCCTGCGCTTGAAGCGCTCTTGTTCGACGGGATCCTCGGGTACGACGAATTCGTCATCGTTGAGGCTTGCTTCATCTTCGGAGGGAGGCATATAATTACGATCCTCAACCTCTTCGTCTGCCGCCCCCTCATGAGGGCTTGCTTCTGCATCCTCCTGTGCTGAGTCTTGCTGGAGGGGATTGTCTTCGGCACTCTCTGGAGTATTATTATCTCCTGTGCCGGAATCTCCGTTTTTGCTGTGGCGAGATTTAGAGCGGCGCCGCTGACGCCGGCGCTTGGGCTGTTTCTTTAAGGGATCTGCCTCCGCTGTTCCTTCGCCGTCCCCATCTTTTGGGGTATCCACCATGTATACGTCATATGACGAGGTGGCCTTCCAGTGCCCTGTGGGCGCTGGTTCCTGTTCATCTCCGGCATCGTCGTCCATAGCGTCGATGTCGTCGGAGTCGTAGTTTAGCATGTCAGTTAGATCGTCGATAGTGGCTACAAAGTGGGTGGTGGGTGGGCTCTGAATTTCTTCGTTGTCCGTATCCCAACCATCCTGGCCATAATCCGGCCAGGACTCTCCTGATAACGAGAGATGCTTTAGTGAATTCAAGATATCGCCAAAAGGCGAGCACTGGAAGATGTCCGCGGCGGTGAATTCCATAACCGGCGCCCAATCCGGATCGATTGGTAGGGGCGCGGGAGGTTCGGAGTCCGGCGAGGAGTCCGGCGCCTCGGAATCACGAGTTTCGCAGGGGACAAGATTAGTGTTCGGCTCCATCGCCGTGGATGTTGAAGCCCCCAGGGCGGCGCCTATCCACCGACCCTCGATCTGGGCGATCGGCTCCGGGCTAATGGCCGAAGCGGATCCGTGTGCGGCCACCAAGGCATTGTTCGGTGGCAGAGCTAAATCATGCCCGTCGTCATAGTGCGGCGCGCTTGGCTGTGGCTCGAGTCTGTCGAAGATCAAGTCTCCGCGGACGTCGGCCGTGAAGTTTAAGCTTCCAAATCTGACCTGACGGCCAGGGGCGTAGCTTTCGATCTGCTCCAGATGGCCAAGTGAATTGGCCCGCAGGGCGAAGCCGCCGAATACGAAGATCTGTCCGGGGAGAAAAGTCTCACCCTGGACAGCGTTGCAGGTTGAAGATGCCATCAAGCCTATCGGTGACGACACAGAGGAACTCTCAATGAAAGCACCAATGTCGGTGTCAAAACCGGCGGATCTCGGGTAGGGGGTCCCGAACTGTGCGTCTAGGCGGTTGGTAACAGGAGACGAGGGACACGATGTTTTTACCCAGGTTCGGGCCGTCTCGATGGAGGTAAAACCCTACGTCCTGCTTGATTAATATTGATGATATGGGTAGTACAAGAGTAGATCTACCACGAGATCAAGGAGGCTAAACCCTAGAAGCTAGCCTATGGTATGATTATTGTAATGTATGTTGTCCTACGGACTAAAGCCCTCCGGTTTATATAGACACCGGAGAGGGCTAGGGTTACACAGAGTCGGTTACAATGGTAGGAGATCTACATATCGGTATCGCCAAGCTTGCCTTCCACGCCAAGGAAAGTACCATCCGGACACGAGCCGGAGTCTTCAATCTTGTATCTTCATAGTCTTGGAGTCCGGCGGATATTGATAGTCCAGCCATCCGGACACCCCCTAGTCCAGGACTCCCTCAGGTATGGTCACGCCTTTGCTGGGGCAGGATTCCTTTCTCACCTTCACGAGAGCCTCAGGAGGGCACGCGTGCGGCGCAGCGGTAGCACTGGAGGTGGCGACTCTGGTGTGCTCGTCCCCGGGCTTGTTGTCGCTACAATTTTAGTGAGGGGCAACGCAAAAGACACCATGCCGAGGCCCGTAATGGATGCTGGGCGTGGTAGTCGATCATGGCCTGTTCGCCCTCTTCCTGCGGTGTTGGAGGGAGGTCACAGAGGTGGTTCGCCATTGGTGAAGGTGGACCCTACCTCCCAGGGCACTGCCCATCCGGCACAGGGGAGAGCCCCTTGTCCTCATATATGTTTCATTAACGGGGTGGTGGCTTCATATCTCCGGGCCATCGCAGAAGACAATGTTCTATGTGTAGTTACCCGGAGCGCATGGCGTCTGCTTCGGCTGGCATAGTGGGAATTTCGAGCGACAGAGGTACGGAAGGTGGCGGCAACCCATGACGTGTCAGGAATGGGGGCGACTGCTCCAACAAGTTGTGTTTTCCTGGAGCACCATCATCTCCGTCTGGGCTTCCGGCAGCGCCACTATCCGCACCTGCCCTTTGGTTTCTTCCTCCTAGCCTGGGAACATCGCCATCCTCATCATGGGAAGGCACCGAATTGTGGCACCCCAGCTCAGAGAAACCAGAACGCACCCATATTCCAGCCCAGAGATTGAGGTAAAGTCTTCTGGAATACGGCACTGATTAACATAGAACAAACCAGCGCTCTATTACAACACGAATATGAATACAAGGTCTCTGATATTAAAATGAATAACACCGGCACAGCGACACTATGCCAACCACAGTTGCTCTATGCAAGCAACATAACAACTCGAGACAGTGGAACCTCTACTGGCAGTGGAATAACTATTGGCAGCGGAACAACAAACGGCGATGATGGAATCCAATCCGCAGGGACTCTTGCTGGAACGTTTATCCTAGCTCGTGAACACAGGAAACACACCAAAAAAGCAAGCAATCTAGGCACGACCTACAAACTGGCATGACAGGCCAGGTCAGTACATTGAGTGTACTTGCAAGCTCACAATAACCAAAAGCATTCAAGACAAACAACAGCATGGCATTAGCAGGTTAAAGCAATCATGAACATGATACTCACAGAACAACATAGAATGCACAACTGAACATGATACAATTTTAGCATGGCACGATCATATGAACATGATGATACTACGTGCAACAGGTTAACATTCGCATGCACCAACTTAATCTGCTCGGGTTACCTTGTAACCAAATAATGATCATTCACGGATCACAAATATCCAACAACTTCGGTATCCATGATACCACCGTGATCATCTGTTGATCACAACCAACATCTTTTCTCATCATCGAATCGGGGTTGTTATTAATCAGGTTATCATTATTGTTGGCTCATATTGTGACCGACTATGAACTGGGCCCTTATCCGCGGGCGCGGCTATCGATAGATTTAACACACACTCTGCAGAGGTAGCGCACTTTACCCACACCATGGAATCCATGGCCTTACACTACCATTCGGGTAGACCAATGGCGTTCCGACAAAACCGATCTACTGCCTTGACACTCTCCCAGCCACTCCGACCAACACCCCTTTGGGTTCAGTCCTAGTGGCCCTGTGCCTACCAAAGGCATCAACGGCCGCCGTCATGGCAAAACGGCCACCATCGTGGCAAAACAAAAAACGGTCCCAAACGGGGACAAAAAGGCGCCTAACAACAACTACGGGCACACAAGGCTTATGTCCGCCTACCTAATCAGGGTAGCTTGCGCCGATAACCTTCCCTCGTTGGAGGCACCGGAGAGAGACACGGCAATAACATCGCATTAGGGCCTTCCCATAAAGGCAAATGTGGTTGCACTGGTTAGCTTGATTTGCTGGCACCATGACTCAGCCAATAGTTGTTCAATTTCATTATTATCCGGCTAAACTTGAATGCAATAAGCTGAGCCATAATAGACTAAAATGATGTAACTATGATGCATGAACATGATATCAACATAAGCATGGAGGTGCAACATAATCATCGAGCATAACCACAATGAAGCATATAACCAACTAAGCATGGCATACTGATGAGGATGATCATAACACTACACAGGTTCATAGCTTGACTCTAGCATCACGGTAAAGATGCATCAGAAAGAACATCACTGCTACCAGCATATACTACTACTATCAAGCATAACATGTGACAATGATAGGAGCAAGTAGCACAAGATAACAAGATGCATCGGAACATATCATGAAGGTGAACATTAAACCACGAGCATAACCGAAACAATGACAACAGTAGCAAACAAGAAGACAGATAATGGGCAAACTTTTACTAAACATTCAAGTATAAACCATGGCTACTGCATGGTTATCATGCAAGTGGTTGTTGTGGCTTGCCTGGGGGTGATGGAGACTCCGGGAAGAAGCGCGGTGAAGCCGCGGAATGAAATGCCGGACGGTTCTCTCTTAGAGGAGGCTGATTAGATAAGGGCAAAATGGTCACTTTCACTGTGGGACACCTAGTGGAAATGTAACCAACAAAAAGAGCTTAACGAGACAAACAAGTGAGCATTGGTTTCACCTCGATCGGAGCTACGGTTGAAAAGTTGTGAGGTGATGAAGATCAGGGACCAATCTATGAATAAACTTCAGCAAACAGGCCCCTGGTGGAAAAACTAAAAGACCTTCGGGCCATTTACGTCTTCTGTAAAAGAAAGCGTACTTTCAGCCAAAGTGGAATGAAAATACGCTTCTCAGATGGGAAAACGTACTACGATCAAACCAGGAAAGAAATGCGCTTTCGGCAAATGAAAGCGCACTTAGGGAAAATACCCTTCCAGGAAATAGAAAATGTACTAACCTGATTACGTTGTCACTTATCCACATGGACCCGTGGCCTTACCCACTTACAGAGGGGTCCTACGCGGCAGGGGATCCAGTGTGGTCGTCTTCTTCCTCCCCCGTGCTCGCTCGTGACAGAAGCAGAGGGGCCCGGGCAGGGCGCTGCCGGTGCTGGCACGGCGGGCTCCGGCCGACTCCAGCCAAGTGGAGAGCACCGGCGAGCACGACTCTCTCCATTGCCTCCGTTCCCGCAGAGAGGATACCCTGGGGAAGAGCGGCACGATGGCGAGGGGCGGTGGCAGAGAAGAAGCATGGGCGGTCGGGCGGTGGGGAACAGGTGACTCCGGCGGGCTTCGGCCGATCTGAGGACACCGGAGGGACCAGGGAACCACACCGCATCCGTTCAGACGGCTAGCAGGCGCCGGGGAGGAGCGGGAAGGAGTGGAGGCGACGGCGATGGGAGACTACAGAATCGGCTGCCGTGGTGGAGGTCTTCGGTGGAACGGCCAGCTCCGGCGAGGGCAAGTGGGTGGGCCGAGCTGTGGGAGTGAGGGGGAGCTCGTGGACATGTTGGGAGGAGGGGAGAGGGGCTAGGCATGTCGGGGTGGACCAAACTTTGACAACCACCGAGGAGGAACGGCGAAGCAACGGCGAGATTAGAGCACTCCGGTGGACTAGAGAGACGAGGGAGGGATGAATGAGCTGCGGGAGACCTCAGGCATCTCTTATATAGCCAAGGGAGGGCTCTAGAGCAACACTAGCGAGCTTGTGCAGTGCTCTAATGGTGGGCAGAGGCTGGACATGGCACGGGCATGGAGCTAGCGACTCATTTATGGCGAACCATGATGGGACAGCGACGCAGGGCAACGCAAGGCATCACGGACAGCTCCTAGACAAGGTTGGAGGTCGAGACGATGAAGGAGACGACCGGAACAGGCACGGGAAGACTCCAGAGCTTGCAATCTGCATGACGCAAGCGTGATCACCACGTGCACTGGAGAAAACTCTGGGTTTTGGATAGGCTGGCCATGTCTAGTAGATAGACCGTCGTGCCCTTAGTCGACATGAGGAAATAAACCGGTCTAGGGGCAAAGAAGCGATTCACACCTAGCTCCAAAACATTGCAACAACAAGGTGTTTGTAACTTTTTGTGGCTCACACGTGTGGAGTTAGACTCTGATCCTTAGCACAGCGTTATCAAGTACTAAGATGATCCTGATTACCAAAAATCAGCTTAACAGGAGGAGTTTAGAGGGGGTTGCTGTAGAAAGTGCCATAATGGTCAGATTTAGAGATTTGGATGATGCACTCACATGGAGATGCAAGTTGAGCTTAAATTGGTTATGGACCAATGATTTGAAGATATGAAGCTGCTCAAAAAGTTTCAGGCCATTTGGATGAACGAAACTAGCACTTGCTTCACAATGCTTGATTCTGACCAGAAACTTGGAAAACTTTCACAGAGCAAATGGAGTAATGGACTGAGCCAAGACTTGGTGGAGGGAGTTTATATGGATAAGAGAATGTCCTAGTAAATTGGCAGCTTAAATGAAGCAATATAAAATGTAATTGCTTCACAAACTGAAAATCTGACCAGAAACTAAGATTTGGAGCTGTGCTCACATAGAAAGGTTACATGAGCTCAAATTGGGCGGAGAGTGATGATTTGATCATATGAAGGACCTTGCAAAATTTCAACTCATTTGGATATTCCTAGCTAGTACTTCCTTCACAATGCCTTCCCTCAGACAGGAACTTTGAAAAATTGCTCACGAATATTTACTAAGCAAATTGAGTTTAATTTTGGCATGGTCCAATTATATGGATAGGAAAATATGTCCAAGAAGTTTGATCTCAATTGGGCAAAGATACATAGCACTTGCTTTGCAATGTGCCATTTAGGGCAGAATAGGAAAAGAATTATTGGAGGATTATTTTTTAATATGGTTGTCGGTGTAATGGGCCACGAGTAGGCTAACCCGAGTCCCAGAACCTTTCAAGACATCGGGGCAGGCTGCGCCCCGCGAGTCCAAAAGGCGACTCCAGATAAGCCGAGTCCCAGAAGGCGACTCCAGATAAGCCGAGTCCCAAAAGCGACTCCAAGATAAGCCAAGTCCAAGAGGCGACTCCAAGATAAGCCGAGTCCAAGAGGCGGCTCCAAGATAAGCCGAGTCCCAGAGGCGACTCCAAGGGGGCGGACTACGGGAAGTCGGCCTGCAACTCCAACCACTCTGCTATTTAAGGGCAGGTATGGCCACAGTGCGTCGTACCAACGGAGATCTCCATCCGGCGCAGCACTGTTGCCATGCCGGCCCTGACATCAGCTCCTGGGGGCGGGGCCCTGCACCCACGACGGTCTGTCTGTACGGCCCAGAGACTGCGGGGCCTACCCGTCAGCGAGAGTACTGAAGACGGCGAGAGCGCCAAGAGTCGGACCCGTTAGGAGTCGGCCCCCAGGAGTCGGCCGGCCCGTCCCATGGGCCCCACACGCCATTAACCAGACACGACAGGGGAATGGCAAGAGTGATCGCACGTCAGGCGGCGGCACTGTTGCCATGATCCCACGACCAAGCCATCGTCATTAGAAGCACGGCTACAGTAATCTGCAGCCGGCAAGACCCGCCCGCAGCGGACAAGGGCTGACGTCCTCGTACCAGGCCAGTCGGCGGGCCCCAGGAGTTGGCGGAGAAGACGGCGGCCTGAGAGACAGACGGCTGGGACCCACACCCGGCCGGTTTTACCATTGTACCCCTAGGGGGTAGGCCTATATAAACCCCCCAGGGCACCCATGCAAAGGGTTTGAATCCATCAGCACTAGACAGACCATATAGGAAGGAGAAAGCTAGCCTTGCCTTCTCCTACCTCCAGAAACAGCTCTAGGAGCAACCTTGTATTCACTTTCGCCTTAGTGACCATGCGGAGACCCTGCAGAGCAGCAGTAGGGGTGTTATCTCCTCAGAGAGCCCTGAAGCTGGGTAAGATCCGACGGCGTGCATGTCTTCGCCTCATCCTGTTTCCAGGCACCGGTGACGTTCTACTCGCCCCCACCATGATAAACCATCCTTTGGCATATGTCGCACCCAACCCCCGACATTTGGCGCCCACCATGGGGCGAGGTGCACCGTCGACCGGAGATCTGTTCTGGACGGGAACCCTTTTCCTCCCTGGCGAGCGCAGCCAGCCAGGCTCGCCAGACGAAGTCTGCATCGACGCGCTGTGCGGCGCTGAGGCCGCCTGCGCAGCTAGCTGCCTCGCCGAACTTGTCAGCGAGGTTCGCCTCTCCGACGAGCCTGCATCCGACGCAGGCACGGGTGGCCCCGAGAGCCTCCTCGCGGGCCTCCTCGACCAACTCCACGTCACCGGCGAGCCTGCCGTGGACCTGGAGTCATTTGGCTCCACCGACCCGATGCTGGTCGACTCCGACGCCGCGTCGCTCGATGCGTTCCCCACCAACATGGTGGTCTACGACGAGCCGCTCCCTCATGAGGAGAGCGGCGGAAGCGCTGTCACGGAGGTACTCGTCATCAGTCACGACGAGCATTCCGGAGATGGAGCTCATGACCCACTCGACGCGGCTCTGCAAGACCTGACTGCGCCTATTCCAGAAGACGCAGACGCCGAGACGCTGGAGACACGTCGCCTTCAGATCATCGAAGGCGCCAAGAGGCTGGCAAGCATGAGGCGCTTGTCAGAAGCCTACCAGCGCGAGATGGATCGCGTTGTGGGCGGCTCGCCGGCTCCGAGTGGGCCTAGCCGCCTAGGCGCGGTCCGGAAACGCAGCGCGACCATCGCCAACCTGTTCGGGGACAATCGCCCCGTATACGCCACGCCTGCGGAGAACATCCGCGCCGCCCAGGCGGCGACTGACGAGCTGAAGAACTTTGAAGGCGAAGAAAGCCGCATGATGACGGAGCGAGTCCAGCAGCTCCTCGATGCGGTTGCCGCGCAGAATGCAGCCGGCGGCCGCACGGAAGCGCCGCGACGGCCGGATGACGACTTGCCTCCCCGCCGAGATCAAGGCGCGACGTCTCGGACGCCGACTGGCGGAGTCCACGAAAGGAAAGACAAAGAGCCGGCTGTCAGCCACAGTCGGACTCGCATCACCATCGAGCGCGACCAAGACGGCCGCCCGAGAGCAGTGGAACGGCAGGGCAACTATCTGCCTCCCCCACCGAGAAGAGAACAGCAGGTTTCCCCACCGCCTGTTGAGCATCCGACTCTCGGTGGCCGCCTTGGCCGCCGAGAGGGAGTCGGAGAAAACGACGCCCGCCACCGGATCGACCGACTTCACCGATCCCTGGCGCTGGAAGAAGAAGATGAGTTGGGTCCGCCTTGCTTCGGACCCCGCATCCGAGACGAGCCTTTCCCCAAAGGGTTCACGCTCCCCCGAGACACACCCAAGTATATCGGCTCTGTGAAGCCAGAAGACTGGCTAGTTGACTACTCCACGGCTGTCAACATAGCGAACGGCAACAAGCGAGTTGCCGTGAAGTATGTTCCACTCATGCTCCAGGGCACGGCCCGGACATGGTTGAACAGTCTGAAACCCCGCAGCATTAACAGCTGGGTCGACTTCACCGAGGCCTTCATCCGCAACTTCACGAGCACGTACAAGCGACCTCCCAAGCCGCGCCAGCTGTCCTTGTGCATGCAAAGCCCCGACAAGTCGACACACGACTACCTCACGCGCTGGGGCGAGCTCCGGAACTCCTGCGAGGGTGCGCACGAGGTGCAGGCTATCGAGTACTTCACCGCCGGGTGCCGAGAAGGCACTCTCCTCAAGCACAGGCTACTCTGCGACGAGCCAGAGACCCTCGACGAGCTGCTGATCATAGCAGACAAGTACGCCATAGCCGACTCCTCCATGAAGACGGAAATTCAAGTTAACGCGGCTGGCAAAGTGGCCCCCCAGGCTCCCAGAACCCCAGCTGGAGACGCCAGTCGGCGGCAACAACAGAACGACAACAAGCGCAAGGCCCCACAGCTGACTTCCAGCAGTCGGCAAGTCGCAACAGTCGAAGATCAACAGCCGGAGGGGCAGCCTCCAACCAAGCGACAAAAAGGCGGCAAGTCCAACTGGTTGCCGACCTTCTCTTACGAGCAGACTCTAGACGGTCCCTGCAAGTTCCACAGCGGCGCGAAGCCGTCAAACAATACCACCCGGAAGTGCCACTGGCTTACAAGAATCCCCAAGGGAGACGGCCTCCTTCCTCCCCCGCCTGCTGGGCCGCCACCTCCACCGCCGCCCTAGCAGCCGGCTGCCAGGCCAGTCGGTGCAGTACGGGATGAGTACCCAGAAGAGCATGGAGCCTATGTGGTGTTCACCAGTGTGGCTGACGATCGACGCAGCAGGCAGCTGCAGCAGCAAGAAGTGAATGCAGTAGCATCAGATACTCTAGAGTTTATGCATTGGTCCGAGAAGCCTATCAGCTGGAGCAGGGCAAATCATCCAGAGATGATGCCGAATCCAGGCTCCTATGCCCTGGTCTTGAGTGCCACCTTGGCCACTGATAGGCGGGCCGCTCGCTTCTTGCGAGTGCTGATAGACGGAGGCAGTAGCATCAACATCTTGTACAAGGACACCATGGAAAAGCTAGGAATCAAGCAAAGACAGCTGCAGAGCAGCCGAACTGTGTTCCACGGCATTGTACCTGGCCTTTCCTGCTCGCCAATCAGCAAGATCCTAATAGACGTCCTCTTCGGAGACAAAAATCATTTCCGCCGAGAGCCAATCTGGTTTGAAGTGGTGGACCTCAAAAGCCCCTACCATGTGTTACTTGGCCGACCTGCTTTGGCCAAGTTCATGGCAGTTCCCCACTACGCCTACCTCAAGATGAAGATGCCGAGTTCCAAGAGAATTCTGACTGTCGCCGGTGACTATAGGAAGTCGTCCGCTTGCGCGGCTGAGAGCAGTCGGCTGGCCGAGTGCCTGGTGATCGCAGCTGAGAAGCGGCTTCTTAACTGGGTCGTGGTGATGGCTGGAAAGCAGCCAGAGATGTCGCCCGACCCCAAGGAGTCGAAAGCTGAGGGCTCGTTCAAGCCGGCCAAAGAGACCAAGAAGATACCCTTGGACCCAGAGCACCCAGAGAGGTACGCTGTCATAGGTGCAAACCTTGATAGCAAATAGGAAGGCAAGCTCGTCGATTTCCTCCATGAGAATCGAGACATCTTTGCATGGTCCCCTAAAGACATGCCAGGTGTACCGACGGAATTCGCCGAGCACAAGTTACATGTCCGACCTGATGTGAAGCCCGTCAGGCAGCCCTTGCGCCACTTGTTCGAAGAGAAGAGAAGAGTTGTTGGAGAGGAGATAGCCCGGCTCCTGGCGGCCGGCTTCATTATGGAAGTATTTTTTCCAGAATGGTTGGCAAACCCGGTCCTGGTGTTGAAGAAGAACAAGCAGTGGCGGATGTGTATCGACTACACAAGCCTTAACAAAGCGTGCCCCAAGGACCCCTTTGCTCTGCCAAGAATTGATCAGGTGATAGACTCCATAGCCGGATGCGAGCTGCTGAGTTTCCTAGATGCATATTCAGGATATCACCAGATCAAGTTGAACCCGGCAAACAAACTGAAGACCGCCTTCATCACACCGTTTGGAGCCTTCTGCTACCTGACCATGACGTTCGGCTTGAGGAATGCCGGTGCCACCTTTCAGCGTTGCATGCAGAAGTGCCTCCTCAAGCAACTCGGCAGAAACGCCCACGTCTACGTGGATGATGTAGTGGTGAAGACGGAAAGCGTGGGACACTGATGGAAGACCTCAAAGAAACCTTTGAGAACCTGCGCCGATTCCAGATCAAGCTCAACCCTGAGAAGTGTGTCTTCGGAGTACCAGCCGACCAACTCCTTGGCTTCCTGGTCTCTGAACGCGGCGTAGAGTGCAATCCTGTGAAGATCAAGGCCATCGAGAGGATGGAGGTACCCAGCCGACTGTTAGATGTGCAGAAATTCACCGGCTGTTTGGCGTCCATCAGCCGATTCATCAGTCGGCTGGGCGAGAAAGCCCTCCCTTTGTACCAATTGATGAAGAAGACCACATTTTTTGAGTGGAACCACAAGGCGGATGAAGCGTTTCTCCAACTGAAGAAAATGTTGACTACTCCCCCTATGCTGGCGGCCCCGACTCCTAAAGAGCACATGCTCCTATACATTGCCGCCACCAGCCGAGTAGTCAGCACGGTCATTGTAGTCAAACGCAAGGAGGAAGGCAAGGCGCTCCCTGTCCAGAGACCGGTATATTACCTGAGCGAGGTACTGTCGACCTCCAAGCAGAACTACCCCCACTACCAGAAGACGTGCTACGGTGTGCATTTTACCGCCAAGAAGTTGAAGCCTTACTTTCAAGAGCATCCAATCATGGTGGTTTGCACAGCCCCGTTGGCCGAGATCATTGGGAGCCTAGACGCTTCTGGCCGAGTGGCCAAATGGGCCATAGAGTTGGCTCCCTACATCATCTACTACCAGCCCCGCACTGCCATCAAGTCGCAAGCACTGGCCGACTTCCTCGTCGACTGGGCCGAGACCCAGTACCTGCCGCCAGCGCCCGACTCCACCCATTGGCGGATGCATTTCGACGGCTCCAAAATGCGCACTGGCTTGGGAGCCGGCGTCGTCCTCACCTCCCCCAAAGGCGATAAGCTCAAGTATGCGCTGCAGATCCACTTCGCCGCCTCCAACAATGTCGCCGAATACGAGGCACTCATTCACGGGCTCCGGCTTGCCAAAGAACTCGGCATTCGCCGGATCCTATGCTATGGCGACTCCGATTTGGTGGTCCAGCAGTCATCCGGCGACTGGGATGCCAAAGATGCAAACATGGCGAGCTACCATTTCCTGGTGCAGCAACTCAGCGGATACTTCGAAGGGTGCGAGTTCCTTCACGTGCCAAGAAATGACAACGACCAAGCAGACGCCTTGGCACGAGTCGGCTCCACCCGCCAAGCGATACCATCCGGCGTCGCTCTTCAGCGCCTCCTTAAGCCGTCTATCAAGCCTTCATCAGAATCAGACTCCATCTTTGAGCCGGCTCCCCCCGAAGAAGTCGAATCCAACTCAAGAGCCCCCGCAGACGGCCCCAATAAGATCACAGTCGAAGCCGGCCCGAAGACTTCAGAACCCGGCCCGGGGACTGCGGCAACCGGCCCAAAGATTTTAGAACTCGGCCCAGGGACTGTGCCAGTCGGCTCAGGGACTGCGCCACTCGGCCCGGGGACTGCGCCACTCGGCCCGGGGACTGCGCCACTCGGCCCGGGGACTTCGTCAATCCAGCAAGCGGCCGCAGACTCCAGCCCGCCGCCTCCCAGCCCAGCCGCCCTTGTCCAAGTCGCAGTGGTGGCGGTTGAAGAAATAGCAGCACCCTCATGGGCGCAGCCCATCCTCAAGTTTCTAGTGAACAAAGAGCTGCCAACTGATGAAATCTTGGCTCGGAAAGTGCAACACCGAGCGGCATCCTACACCATAATCAACAGAGAGCTGGGCAGGCGCAGCGTCATTGGTGTCTACCAGCGCTGCGTGGAGCCAGAGCAAGGACAAGCAATTCTCAGAGACATCCATCAGGGCGAGTGCGGCCACCATGCGGCTTCAAGAGCACTCGTCGCCAAAGCCTTTCGGCACGGTTTCTTCTGGCCAACTGCCCTGGAAGAGGCCAAGGAATTAGTCCAAAAATGCAAGGGTGCCAGAAGTTCCGCTCCAAGCCGCTTCAGCCGGCTTCTGCACTGAAGACAATCCCCATCGCCTGGCCCTTTGTAGTTTGGGGTCTGGACATGGTGGGACCATTCAAGACGGCCCGAGGTGGCCTAACTCACTTACTCGTCGCAGTGGACAAGTTCACCAAGTGGATAGAAGCAAAGCCCATCAAGAAATTGAACAGTCCGGCTGCAGTGACTTTCATCGCCGACATTACAGTTCGGTACGGCATACCGCACAGCATCATCACCGACAATGGCAAAAAAATTCCAAAGGCGCCTTGGCCCGTTTCTGCGCGACGCAGGGCATCCGACTAGACTTAGCGTTCGTTGCCCACCCGCAGTCAAACGGCCAAGTGGAGCGAGCGAACGGCCTCATCCTATCTGGCATCAAGCCTCGACTGGTCGAACCACTCGAGCGTTCGGCCGGCTGTTGGCTTGAGGAGCTGCCTGCCGTCCTCTGGAGTCTGCGCACGACTCCAAACAAGTCAACCGGCTTCATGCCTTTCTTCCTCGTCTACGGTGCCGAAGCCGTCATCCCGACGGACATAGAGTTCGACTCTCCACGAGTCACCATGTACACCAAGGAGGAAGCAGAAGAAGCACGTCAAGACGGCGTCGATCTGCTGGAAGAGGGCCGGCTATTGGCACTCAGCCGGTCCAGCATCTACCAACAGAGTTTGCACCGATACTACAACAGGAAGGTCAGGCCGAGATGTTTCTAAGAGGGCGACCTTGTGCTCCGGCTGATCCAGCGAACAGCCGGCCAGCACAAGTTGTCGGCGCCTTGGGAAGGCCCCTTCATCATCAGTAAAGTGCTGGGCAACGACTCCTACTACCTAATCGACGCCCAGAAGCCCCGAGCACGCAAGAGGGACGACTCCGGCAAAGAGTCGGAACGGCCATCGAATGCAAATCTTCTCCGAAGATTTTACAGTTGATGCAGTATGTATCACGCTATCCTTTGTATTAAAGTACCAAGACTTTGGGCCCCCCGAGACGAGCTCGGGGACTGCCCCTTTTGTTGTTATCTGAATGATAAGAATTATGCCTTCGAGTATGCTACTCTTTGTTATGCCGCTTGGCACCGGGTTCGACTAAGTCGGCCCGGGGACTCGCCGTCTTCCGCTATGAAATGCTTCCTGTAGTCGGACAAGTAGTGTGCGGCGCTTAAGCCGTCTCCTGTCAGAAGCCGCAGCTCCCAGAGCGACTGTTGGTGGGCAGAGAGTAAGGAAGAATGAGCGCCCACATGAAAAATGGCTAAGGACTCAAAGCACAAGCATAGCACAAGCCGGCTTCCAGCCCCTTTTCGCAGAGCCGACTGCTGAATAGTCGGCCAGCCGCCTTCTATCCAACTTGTTAAAAGACTCTAAAAAAAGGCCAAGTACTTGCCTTCCCTAAGGTAGCCAAGCATTTGACCCAGCGGCAGTCCGCAGAGCGGTTGTCCGTCTGGCAAAGCGGCGACTGTGGGAGGGCGGCAAAGGAAAAAGCCAAAAAAGAGCAACGAGCAAGGAAAGATAGAAGTCGGATAGATATTTACAAAACGCAGGCCTCCGGCCAAGTTCAAAATACACCCCGCGGGTGGAATTGTGCGAATTGACAAGTTCTTTCAAAGACTACTAAAGCAGGAAAAATAAAGGCAAGACGGCAGCCTAAGAAGCGGCAGACGGGTTCGGAGGGTCGGTGGAGACGACGGTGTCAGGCGCCGGAGCGGCCGGCTGGGCAGTCTCGGCTTGATCCTCTCTGGCGGCGGCCAACTCAGTCGGACACGGCTCGTTGCTGGAGGCGCGGTCGAGTTGAGGCAGGTCGTCCGCTCCGTCTTCTGGCGCCTCCGTCTCGTCTCCGTCCCCCGCCTCGTCTTCCTCCTCGGTGCTGGAGCCGATCACCTCCGTCGAGTCCTCGTCGTAGTCCGGGTTCATCCTGAACCACTCCGGCGGCACCTCTTCGCCGTTCGCGGCCTGCTCAGGAACGAAGACACTGGTGTCGGTGTAGTCGGCAATCGCCGCCGCACGCTCGACGAGGGCGCCTTCCTCAGCCACCAGCTCTGTCTGGGCCTCTGACCGGAATGCGGCCAGTCGGTCCAGATCCAGCCCTGGATACCAAGCCTTGACAAATTCCAAGGCCCGGCGCGCTCCAGCCCGGGCCGAGGAACCCTTCCAAGCCTCAAGACGGCCAGCCGCGACCTCCAGCTAGTCGGCAGTCCGACTGGGAGTGCGCAGAACCGGCATGCCCGGCCACAGGGCGGCGATCGCCTGAGCACCAGTGCGTTGAAGCCGACACAGCAACTGGTGGGCCGGCCGCAGACGAGTCTCGATGCTCAGGAGCTGCTCGTCGACGGTCAGGGGGGAGTTGGCGGCAATCTCCTCGCCATTTTCCCTCCGCGCCTCGCGATCAGCCTCGATGGCTCGGGTGACCTCCTGCGAGTGGCCAGGGAAGAAGTCTGCCAAAACAAAAAGAAGCAAAAGAAAGAATCAGGAGTCGGCCTGACTTGCAGTTGGCAGCTCGAAGAAAGAAAGAAATGAAACTCACCGTCGACAATGTCTTCGATCTCGTGGAAGACAGAGGTCAGCATTGCCTCCTTGTCAGTCCAGGAGGAGCGCTCGCTCTCGAACTCGGCCAGGAGAGCGGTCTCTTTCTTCTCCGCCTCATCCTGTGCCGCCTTAAGAAGCTCCTTCTGCTCCGCCAACTGCGCGGCCAGCAAGTCGCGCTCTGTGGCGAGCTTGCCGCACTCCTCCTTGGCGCGTAGGGCAGTGCTGACTTCGCCCAACCGTTCCTGAAGAATGGCATTGGCCTCTGAAGAACCAAAAGGACGCTAAGTCGCCAATAAAGAAGGTCGCCGGAAAGATCCGGCCCGACTGCTCAGCAGTCGGCCTGAATCTCGGGGACTACAGCCCGCAGGTGCGCCAGCGCGCCCCCGCGAAAAAGAAGAAGGACTTACTCCGGCTCTCCAACAAGTCGGCCGTCCGCTTCCCCAGCTGCTCAACATTGCGGTTGAAGGCAGTGACGCAGAGGTTGTGATACTCCTGTGATAAAGAATCAGACAAAGGTGAATATTCGGACTTGCCAGATGGAGTTCCGGGCCGCCTGCTCAGCAGCCGGCCCGAAACTCGGGGACTACACCCAGTGGGTGCGCTGGCGCGCCCCCACAAAGAAGAATGAAAAAAGACAAAGTCAAAGAAGGAAAGTATACCCGAATAGATGCGCGCGACGCCAGATGCGCCCTGGTGCAGCCCTGGATGGCCTCGCCCTCAGCTCGCAGCTTCGCCTGGACGTCCAGGAGCGCCTGGTTCAGCGGACCATCGCCGCCTCCTTGCACCCACCCAGTGGGTGCGGCGCTTGTCGCCTCGGCATCTGGGATGGCCGAGCTGGCGGCGCCGGCCTCCAAGGGGCGTGGCGCTGAAGCCGCCTTCTTGAGGCGGCGGCGCGCTGGTGAGGCGACTTGAAGGAGCACCCTAGCCACCGCCTCATCTTCAGTCGGCGGCACTGGCGGGCCTGCCGGCTGCTTGCCATGTGCGCCCCCAGACGGAGGTGGAGGCGGCGGTGGTGGCGCGGCCGTGCCCGACGCGGAGGCCTCGCCACCGTCCTTCTCCATGATGGGGTGCTCCCCGCCGACTTCTCCAGTCTGCCCCGTGAACTCCGGGGGCGGCGGCGTGGAGTTCAGCGGGATGACAAGCAACGCCGATTGGCGGCGCGCGGTCTCCTCAGCCCGCTGTCTTGCGGCGGCGGCTTCGGCTTCCTCCAGTTTCTTCTGGGCGGAGGCTGCCGCTTTCTCGGCCTCCGCCTTCTCCAGGCGGTCGGCCTCCTCCTCGTCGCGCTTTTCCCGCGCGTTTCGCTCCGTCGCCTCCCGGAGATCGGCGGCAGGGTCAATCCGCCGAGTATTGGCGGACGTCTCGGCCGACCCCATGACAGAGGGGACGGCGACCCTCTCAAGAGAAAGAGGGGCCCTGAAGCAAAGAAGGAATGAAAAAGACTCGGAAATGATTTATCAAAGAAAACAAGGCGAAGGCAGAGAGCACTTACGCGGAGACTAGCGGCGGCTTCTTCACTTCTTTACGGAAGCGGTTGGCGTTCGCGACCTCCTCCTCCCGCTTGGTCACGGCGGCCGCCTTTGAACTTCTTCGGCCGGCCGCCGAGTGAACTCGGCGCGGCCCGGCGCTTCTTCGCGCTGACTTGACCGGCCAAGCCGGCGGAGGAACTCGCGCCTGAATGGCCGGCTTTCAATTGGCGGCGCGGGATGACTTCCCCTTTGGCGTCGTCTTCTAGCCAGTCAGCGAAGGTGGCCGAGGGCCTGAAGCCACCCTCCGCTCCTCCTCCTACGCCTTCGGCGTCGGCCTCCATCGCCGCCGCCCCCAAATCGGGGTCGTCGACGTCGCTCTCCGCTCGATCAGGAGCGAACTCGCGGGGCAGTCCCGTGGCGCCGACTACAGGCTGGATGAGTGGGTTCTGACTCGAAGAAACCAAAGAGAATCAGAAGTCGGATTCGGCCGTAGAAGGAAAACAGAAGAGCAAAATATACAACTTACCACTGGTGGGGGTTGCCGCGCGAGTACGGCTCCTTGCCGAACTGCCAGTCCGCCGCGAGCTCACAATTCGCGATGTGGTTCACCATGTTTGCCACCTCCGCGTGGGGCATTTCCCTGGTCCACATCCGGTTGGGGTCCCGGTCGCTCATCTAACAGATCAGATGAGGTCGGCCTTGGAGTGGGAGGACTCGGCGCGCCACGAAGGCAGCCAGCAAGTCGGCCCCAACCAAGCCTTCCGACTGCACCGGCACTCGGAGTCGCGCGATGGCGGCGGCGCCTGCGGGAGTCAGCGTCTTGGCCCGATGGGACCAGCTGGGAAGCCTCCCAGCTGGCGCGCCGGCTTTGTAGTGCGGCAAGTTGACCCAGTCGCCTTCCGGGGCGACGTTCTTCACATAGAAGTATGACCGCTGCCACATCTTCACCGACTTGATCAGCGCGATGGAGGGAAATGGATTGTCAGCGGTCGACCTTTGCATCGCAAGGAAGGCGCCGCACTGAGCCGGATTGCCGGCGACGTGCGTGCCGAGTTTGGATTGGAAGAACTCTCCCCACAGCTCGATGGTGGGGAGAACGCCAAGAAAGCCCTCGCACAGGGTGGCGAAGGCGGCCAGCAGCACCACCGTGTTCAGAGTGAGGTGGTGCGGCTGGAGCCCATTGAACTCCAGGAAGGAGCAGAAGAAGCCGCTCGCCGGCAGGCCCGGGCCGCGCATGAGGTGCGAGCGGAATATGACCCGCTCTCCCTCCTCCGGCGCCGGCCTTATTTCCCCCGCTGGCGCGGCGCGGGCTCGCACCAAGTTCGCGCCGGGGAGCCGGCGCGTCTTGCAAAGGTGCTCGATGGTGTCGTCGTCCACAACAGAGCCGTCCCACACACCGGAGCGCACGGCGGGAGCCGCGGTGGCGGAGGAAGAACTCATCACGGCGAGCACAGTGCGGTTTGGAGCAGCGATGGCAAGAAGAAGAAGAGCCAAGAGGAGGCAGGGGAGCAGGGAAGCATGGGCGCGCGTGTTTCGCGACGGGTCCGCAGCGGGCGGCCACGGGGAAGCGTATCAGGCACGCCGCCTGGTTCCCGCCGCGATGTTCAAAACTCCTTAAGAGGCGAGACGGCCTACTGTGGATCCGACTCCTGCCAGTCGGCTTGAAGGAAGACGGCCAGCAAGGCCTGAATTCCCCCACCGAAAGAATGAAACTGTTGAGGCCCCACGACGTATCGCCCTGGGAGCCTTACCAGCTTCGGGGACTACTCTCGGAGTAATGGGCCACGGGTAGGCTAACTCGAGTCCCAGAACCTTTCAAGACATCGGGGCAGGCTGCGCCCCGCGAGTCCAGAAGGCGACTCCAGATAAGCCGAGTCCCAGAAGGCGACTCCAGATAAGCCGAGTCCCAGAAGCGACTCCAAGATAAGCCAAGTCCAAGAGGCGACTCCAAGATAAGCCGAGTCCAAGAGGCGGCTCCAAGATAAGCCGAGTCCCAGAGGCGACTCCAAGGGGGCCGACTACGGGAAGTCGGCCTGCAACTCCAACCACTCTGCTATTTAAGGGCAGGTATGGCCACAGTGCGCCGTACCAACGGAGATCTCTGTCTGGCGCGGCACTGATGCCATGCCGGCCCTGACATCAGCTCCTGGGGACGGGGCCCTGCACCCACGACGGTCTGTCTGTACGGCCCGGAGACGGCGGGGCCTACCCGTCAGCGAGAGTACTGAAGACGGCGAGAGCGCCAAGAGTCGGACCCGTTGGGAGTTGGCCCCCAGGAGTCGGTCGGCCCCTCCCACGGGCCCCACACGCCATTAACCAGACACGACAGGGGAATGGCAACAGTGATCGCCCGTCAGGCGGCGGCACTGTTGCCATGACCCCACGACCAAGCCATCGTCATTAGAAGCACGGCTACAATAATCTGCAGCCGGCAAGACCCGCCCGCGGCGGACAAGGGCTGACGCCCTCGTACCAGGCCAGTCGGCGGGACCCACCAGTCGGCGGGCCCCAGGAGTCGGCGGAGAAGACGGCGGCCTGAGAGACAGATGGCTGGGACCCGCACCCGGCCGGTTTTACCATTGTACCCCTGGGGGGTAGGCCTATATAAACCCCCCAGGGCACCCATGCAAAGGGTTCGAATCCATCAGCACTAGACAGACCATATAGGAAGGAGAAAGCTAGCCTTGCCTTCTCCTACCTCCAGAAACAGCTCTAGGAGCAACCTTGTATTCACTTTCGCCTTAGTGACCATGCGGAGACCCCACAGAGTAGCAGTAGGGGTGTTATCTCCTCGGAGAGCCCTGAAGCTGGGTAAGATCCGCCGGCGTGCATGTCTTCGCCTCATCCCGTTTCCAGGCACCGGTGACGTTCTACTCGCCGCCACCATGATAAGCCATCCTTTGGCATATGTCGCACCCAACCACCGACAATGGCAATGAATTGTTTTGCCATATTTAATCAAGATATGACCCGAACAATTTATGAGAACTATTTGGGAATTTTTGGAGTGACAGAAAGATGGGTTGCTTCACAACCTAGGGCAAAAAGGATAATTCCTTTAATGAAAAAGGAATATTCCCAATAAAAAGCTAGGGATTTGGGCTAGGATGGAAATGACATGAGATAGGGATTGTTTTGGGGATGACAAGCCACTATAAACCTTGGAAGACATGATATTCGCAAAGTTTTGGAACCACATAGCCACAAAAAAGCAAACCAAATCAATAAATCCAAGGAAATCCTCAAAAAAAGAAAAGGGCAAAATCCAGGGTGTCACAAACCTTCCCCCCTTAAAGAAATCTCGTCCTCGAGATTTGGTTGCTCGGGGATAAATAATTTTTCTGACTTGAAGAAACCGTTTCCAGCTCGGGTTTCTTTTATTCATTCTCATATAATATTCCCACTAAATTGGATCTGACAGGCTGCCCTGATCTGGGGTGGTTTGCTTCATCGTATCTGACATTCTGATAGGACTGTACTCATATTTTCCTAGTTCATACTGACTCAAATTTTCTTTCATATCTGCTAGCTTAGCTGAGGTCTGAAAGATTATCATTACTGTCATACGTGTCCTTCTCAATACTGATCCTCGCTGGAGATGTTATTCTTGTATTGAGTACCGAGAATATTCCATGGAGTGGGGACCACATCTTCCCATGGAACACAGAATCTCTTCTATCCAGATATCGGTTTCTTGAATATATGCATACCGTTCGGGTTCAAAACAGGGATATGCATATGACGAATCCTGCCGTCTCACAGGAGTTTCTGACTTATCTTGACTGGCCTTACTATCTTTCATATCCAACTTGTACTAGTTTGACTGTTGCTTGACGTGACTGATAGAAAAATGAATCATCTCCTGATGATAAATTTGTAGGCTTGGCTCATGGTGATCTTGGCAAAGAATTTCATTCCCGGCAGACTATTATTTAATTTCTTCCCATATGCGAGAGATAACAATCCTCAAAGCATGTGCTCTCACATTAATTTTTCATTTTGCCGGTATCTCCATGGGAATAATGGGTCGTGCAATGCTTCAGCACAGTTACTGAGGTCAATAAATTTAATCGTCCTTGGGTCAGACCTAACAGACTCGGGTATTCAATGCTGACAGCTCTGAGCATACTGTGGACTGAGCTGGTTGCCTTGATATGGAGTAGACCTCTTAGGCGTATCTTCACGGGGTATTTGATATGAAATATCAGACTGTCTTGGGCATACATACCACATTTTCACACAATAACCGGCATACCTATATTGTCGGTCTTGCTCCTTCATTATTATTTTCTTCATGTGGATTCCTTAACTGAAAGAGCGGGGCCTTATATATCCTTGATTATTTTCGCGTCCCTGAATACTGTCATGTGCAATATCTTGCAATCATACCTTGGTATTGCCCATGCCTTCAGTCTCGGCATATTTATCCAGTTCACATGTGATTGTATGGATCTCAATACTGTTGTTGACTATGCCAGTCAGTGACATGATTAATAACATCACCTTGTCAGATGTGCGGGAAATCTGACCTGGATAATTACTGTCAGGATGGTGTCTCATATCTTTCTTTCTTCAAGACTTGTCGATTCTTGCATCATCCATTGGTTTTCCTTCACTTGCATATCCATTGAAGTTGGCAGATGCATACCGTGAATTTTTCCTTGTGCGAGGGACTTGCATGAACTTGATAGTATTCTCATGGTATAATCCAATATCTAATTTTTGAGGCGTACCTTTGTTCTAACTGATTCTTATGTATGACTTAACTGTTGCAGATCTTCCACTTGGAAACATTGTCATATGCTGACAACCCATTGTTTTTTTGTACCAGTGCCATACTGAAGAAGACTGGGCAGCTTGCTTCAGAATTCATCGTGGTATCATGCTACGGAAGACTGGATAGCTTGTGATCGAAGCTTTCTACGGATATCTTGCTGACGAAGGCCGGGTAGCGTACTTCATAAGCTTCCCCCCTTAAAGACTTACTAGGGAAGACTTGGTACCTTATGCCAGAAGCTTTTGCAGTATCCAATTGAAATGACTGAATATATTGCACTGGAATCCATTCACACCTTTCTGAGGGAGACTGGTGAATTGTGTCTTGTATGCTTCCCTAATAAATTGTTGAGAAGGACTGGATGGATTTTCTTTGCGAACAGATTATGTATATGTGTGTGTGTGTGTGTCTATATATATATATATATATATATATATATATATATATATATATATATATTCTTGTCATTCCGGCTGCTGATAATATGTATGACAAGAATTGTCTAACTGTCCTTGCTGAATTCATTGCGTATCTGCAGTGACTTCTGGGTGTCGCATGCTTCAAATTTGACTCGTGGCAGAATCAATAATCGGGTACAGACTATACCTTTGACATGAAATGCTTGTTGGACTTGGATCCAATTTTTGCTCTCTTGCTGATTTAATCATTGCTGCGATAAAGGTGTATCTCTGATGGGCACTTGTTACTGAAAGTATGAGCAGAATATAACATGTATTCAGACCGGATGTCGGCAATATAATGTTGTTGGCTGAAAATCTCATTGCTTTTAAATGAGTTCCTTGGTGTATATCTCTATTTCTCACGACTTCTTCTGATCTGGTGTTGGTTGGTGAGCAATTTTTCTATAAGGGGGTAACACCGAGGATTCAAAACAAAGAAGCACGAGAAAACTATCGATTGCCATAAAGCACACAACAAACAAGCTACAAACTACTCCACACAGGCACACACAATCATAAACAAGCAACAATACTACAACAGATGCACATGCACTACACGACAGGCTATACCCTACGCTTGAGCAAACGCTCGGGAGCTGACAAAGAAGCTAAGGGAGTAGCTAGTGGAACTGCTGACTCTGAAACTCTAGATGGACGAGGCGGAGGGGTTGGTGAAGCTGGAGGAGATTGAGGTAGGGTGGCACCAAGCAATCTCCTGGCTCGAATGGCGTCTCGGACTAACTCAGAAATAAGAAGACATTCGGCCGTCATGTAGCGGGACATGGTGAGGATAGCCGGGTCATCTTGAGGGTTGACACATGGAAACTGGATCCACCTAGGATTCCCGATGATGGTGAGATAGTATTGATAAGCATGCTTCTCATGCACCATGCTCTCTTGACGACAAAGACCGGTGATTCCTGCCATTGCGGCAAGCTGAACGGCACGCTCGGGAGTAGCGCCGTAACCACTGTGGAAACTTTAGGTGCACTTACCAACAGGAATCGGGGCTGATAGATGGACATGAGCAACATACTCCAGGATTCTTCCTCTGGCAGAAAACTGGAATGATTGATAATGGGGTAGATCTCCATGGGGATATATGCTATGCCACATGTCCCCAAGGAGGGCGGCAAAGCTGAGAGGTGAAAGAGTGGGACTGAATGCAATAGGAACAGCACCAGGAGCTCTGGGGATGGCACTGAACTCATGGAAGTTGGCCGCTATCTACGCACGAAACAGGGGTTAGGGGTAACCGAATAAGACTATATCTAGCAAAGAAATGCAACAATCAAATGCAGCAAACAAGGGCAACAACCAGACCCTATACTATCATTTTCTAATGTTCCAGCGGATTAGGATGCTCTACATCCAGACCTACTTTGATACCAAGCCTGTGGCGCCCCGACTCAGAGAAATCGGAACGCACCCGTATTCCAACCCAGATATCAAGGTGAAGTCTTCTGGAATACGTCACTGCTTAGCATAGAACAAACCAGCTCTCTAATACAACACGAATATGAATACAAGGTCTCCGATATTACAATGAATAACATCGGCACGTCAACACTACGCCAACCACAGTTGGTCCATGCAAGCCGCCCAACGACTCAAGGCAGCGGAACCTCTACTGGCAGCGGAACAACTATTATCTGCGGAACAACGAACAACGATGATGGACTCCAATCCGCAGGGACTCTGGCTGGAACGTTTATCCTAGCTCGCGAACACAGGAAACACACCAAACAAGCAAGCAATCCAGGCACGATCTGCAAACTAGCATGACTTGCCAGGTCAGTACATTGAATTTACTTGCAAGCTCACAATAACCAAAAGCATTCAAGACAAACAACAGCATGGCATTAGCAGGTTAAAGCAACCATGAACATGATACTCGCAGAACAACATAGCATGCACAACTAAACATGATACAATTTTAGCATGGCACGATCGTATGAACATGATGATACTACGTGCAACAGGTTAACATTCGCATGCACCAACTTACTCTGCTCGGGTTACCTTGTAACCAAACAGTGATCATTCACGGATCACAAATATCCAACAAATTTGGTATCCACGATACCACCGTGATCCTCTCTTGATCACAACCAACATCTTTTCACATCATCAAACCGAGGTTGTTATTAATCAAACTATCACTATTGTTGGCTCATAGTGTGATCGACTACGTACTGGGCCCTTATCCGGGGGCACGGCTATCGATAGATTTAACACACACTCTGGAGAGGCAGCGCACTTTACCCACACCATGGGACCCATGGCCTCGCATTCCCATTCGGGTGGACCAACGGCGTTTTGACAAAACCGATCTACTGCCATGACACTCTCCCAGCCACTCTGTGTCGGTGTACAGAAGTAGGGGCTCTACTTTCTACCCCTTTACCTGTGCACGGGCAGTCAGAGTCACGCATGTGGCCACCCTTAGAAGGGCAAGGGAGGGAAGTCTAAGCCACGAGACAATCAAAGCAATGCCAAGACAGAAACACAAAGAGCAAGGGGGCGAGGGAGACTCCCCCGACAAGACCCTTGCCGGGGCGGCTTCCGCGGCACCGGCAAGGGCCTTGCTGGGGCAACTTGCCCAACACCATCAAAGCGCGCCACCCTTGAGCCCGAGTTTTCCAACACCACCAACCACATTAGAACCAAGGCTCGGGAGGCGTCTCCATGGTGGCATGCAGATCTTTGTGAAGATCATTAACACACACAACATCAGATGAGGACCAAAAGACGAGACCTCCGGCAACATCTGATGCGGAGCATCCTTCGGTCATCCCCATAGACCTTCCATCGTCTCACCAAGCACCAAGAGGACCCATGACTAGAGAACGAGCTAGAGCTCTCGACACCGAGGTGACTTCTCTCCTTAGTGATATCTCATTTGATCCTCTCGAGACATGGCTACTACCTAAGTCCGGAATGTTGTGCATGATTAGGTACCAAGAGGACCCTCCCGATGATGTACATGAAGATGGTCGAGACCCCAAGTCCATGGAAGAAGAGAACCAACGGAAGAAGGCAAGAACAGCCTCCAGGCACCGGACATCCGGCCAGGACCCCGGACATCCGGCCCTTGGAGATCTACACGGCCAGAACTCTATAGAAGAAGCTGCAGGACCGGACATCCGGCGTCCAGCATGGACATCCGGCCCCCCTCACCGGAAATCCGGCCAAAAGCCCGGACATCCGGCACCGGCGTCCAGGGAGCACAGAAGGTTGCCCCGTCAGCCCGGACATCCGGCCATCACCCCGGACATCCCGCGCCTCCTGAAGCACCGAACATCCGACGTCGCCCATCCACAGAACAGAACGGCCATCTGCACCAGCCCGGACATCCTACCCCTCGCGAGCCACCGGACATCCGGCCTGACGCCCGGACATCCGGCACTCCCTGTCTGCGAAGAGTGTAAGGGCCAAGGCCCAAGTACCCCTCTTCGCCCCTAGACTATATATACTACATCCCCACGTTTTAGGGTTAGCATTGTGATAGCTCATTTAAGATAGAGCATTGCTCATCCGTACCGGATCTACTCCTCGCGAGGGACCGCACCTCTTCGGAGAAGATCCATCCGGATTCAAGGCCTCCATCCGGAGAAGACAATCAAGACCTCCTCATGGAGAAGAACGGTTACTCTTGTATTGTCCTTTGTTAAATTTGGATCTCGTGTTACTTTGTGCCTGGATGATCTAGCACTTGTGTGATCAATTTCGTGTCGGTTGAGTGTTTCTCTTGATTTCCCCTCGTGATTTTCCTCGTGTTCTTCTGCGTGTTCTTCGTGTTTCCCTGTAGGATCCACTCCAAACGTGAAAGATCGGCCCTAGGGTTCCGCCCAACATCATCTTGGTATCATGAGCCACGTTGATCACGTTTTTGGAGCCCCTACCCTTTGTTTTCTAGCTTGATTTTGTTGATTTCGTCCTAAATCCGAAATTTTTTTGTGATTCATTGGTGTGATGAAGTTTGGTTGGATTTGATCCACAGATCTGCTTTGCATCGAGTGGATCTAGCTTTTCTCCATCTCTCCCGTGATTTCCATCCACCAATTCGTCCGAATTTTGCCCTGGAGTTACAATTTTTCTCGTGGAGTTCATCGAGTTCGTCCCTGATCCAGGAGCCCGGAAATCCGCCCATGTCCACCAGACATCCGGCGTCCCGGACATCCGGCAGCTGGCCTGGACATCCGGTCCCTGGCAGCAGCAACTCCATTCCCTGCGCCATTTCCGCAAAGTTTCGCCCAATTTTGCCCCGGTGTCCACACTTACTTCCGCATACCCCCACCGCTTTCCACAAGGACCACCACCGCTCACCGCTACCGGCTATGATGATTTTCACATGTTTTGGTCTTGGAGATTTTGGGTTGAGGTTCCCGTGTCCTATTGTGTTTCGGCTATATAGGTACGGTTCGACGTCAACATCACCACCACTCATCTCCATCGACTACTCATCATCGCCAAGGACGGTAACTTCGAAGACATCTTTGTCATACCTTGCAATTGCATTGATACCCACATGGCCTTACTTTTGCGTAGCTTACCCATCGAGACTAGCCATTGAGTATTGCCGGCAACGTGACTTGTGCACATTAGTGATGATACTCCATACCATACATACCATACCATAGTGGTGCATATCTTGGCATCAACTTTTGTGTCACAAAGTTGACATAGCATACACAATTGCTACCTTGGTTCATGAAGTTTTGCATGAGAAAAGAGCTCAAAAGTGAAAGAGCCACCCAAGCTTTTAAGCAAAGAGGAAAGACAAGCAAAGATCTTATAAGCAAGAACCATAGCATCATACTACATTAAGATTGTCATACTCGATCATCTTGGATCATAGCACCGAAATACCACACATATAGCATACTTGGGATAGAGGTCGTAGCATTTTTGCCTAGTAGGTTGTGCACAAGTTTAGTATCCGCCTATTGTGCAATCATGCTAGCGTCTCTCGTGTATTGTGCAACAAGAGCATTTTCATGGATTCCACATTTTGGCTCACTTTTGGTTTGCACAATCCCATTTATCTATTTGTGTGTGTGTTTCCGTGTACCCCTATTTGCTTGGTCTACTTGTTGCATTTGCAAATTTGTGAATCTTTTCCAACATTATTGAAGCTCACTTACAATTGCATCAAATTTTGTGCCACCATCCTAACCAAGCTCCACCATAAGCTTTTACTTGTGTAGGTGTGAGAACCAACAAGAATTGGTACCAATAGTGCTATTTCATTGTCCGCATTTGAGTGAACTTGATTCATCGTCAACATCGACACCTAAACCTGCAACTGCTATGAATTCTCATATGTCGCATGTTATTGATGATGCCACTTCTGCTATGCATGATACTTATGATGAAACTACTTCTATGCTTGATACTACTGTGCTGTTAGGTGAATATCTTGATGAACAACTTGCTAGGGTTAGAGAGAATGAAATTATTGAAGATGAAATTATTGATGATAGTGATGATGAAGGTTCTCCCCCTAAGTATGAATTGCATGTTGTTCCTGAGGGTTATGTTATGGATGAAGAAACTGCTAGAGATCTTTTTGCTTGCAATGATAGATCTGATTTTAAGAAGTTACTAACTAAACGTAAACAGAAAACTCTAAATGCTAGAATGAAATATGACCCTGCTTTTGCTACTTCACCTATCTTTGTTACTAATAAGGATTATGAATTCTCTGTTGATCCTAAGATAATTACTTTGGCTGAATCCGATCCTTTTTATGGCAATGAATCTGAAACTGTTGTGGCACATCTTACCAAGTTGAATGATATAGCCACCCTGTTTACTAATGATGAGAAGTCTCGCTATTATTATATCCTTAAGATATTTCCATTCTCATTAAAGGGTGATGCTAAAACTTGGTTTAATTCTCTTGATCCTGGTTGTGTGCGTAGTCACCAGGATATGATTTATTACTTCTCTGCTAAATATTTCCCTGCTCATAAGAAACAAGCTGCCTTGCGGGAAATATATAATTTTGTGCAAATTGAAGAAGAGAGTCTCCCACAAGCTTGGGGGAGCCTTCTCCGATTACTTAATGCTTTGCCTGATCATCCTCTTGAGAAAAATGAAATACTTGATATCTTTTATAATGGACTAACCGATCCTTCCAAGGACCACTTGGATAGTTGTGCTGGTTGTGTTTTTAGGGAAAGAACAGTCGACCAAGTTGAATTGTTATTGAATAATATGTTGACTAATGAAAATAATTGGACTCTTCCTGAGCCAATTCCTGAGCCAATTGAGCCAACTCTTGAGCCTATTCCTAAACCAATTCCGAAGAAGAGGGGTGTTCTATTTCTCAGTCCTGAAGATATGCAAGAGGCAAAGAAATCAATGAAAGAAAAAGGTATTAAAGATGAAGATGTTAAGAATTTACCTCCTATTGAAGAAATACATGGTCTTAATGCCTATTGAAGAAACACATTGTCTTGATAACCCGACACAAGTAGTAAAGGTAAATTCTCTCTATAGATATGATAAGGTCGATATCCCGTCTACTAAATTTCAAAGCCAATGTTTAGATGAATTTGATGACTTTATGGCTAGACAAGAAAGTTTTAATGCTTATATTGGTAGAGAATTAAATAGTAATGATTTCATAATAGGATGCTTGAGTGATTATATGGCTAGAGTTAAAGGTGAACTTAAACTCATTATAAAATATGCTTCTATGGTTACCACTCAAGCTGAGCAAGTACTTAAAGCTCAAAGTGATTTGCTCGATGAATTAAATAATAAACATGACTTTGTTGTTAGAGTGGCTACTAGAACTGGTAGAATGACTCAGGAACCTTTGTATCCTGAAGGACACCCTAAGAGAATCGAGCAAGATTCTCAGAGAAATAATTTAGATATACCTAGTTCTTCTAAAAAGAAGAAAAAGAAAAATGATAGGACTTTGCATGCTTCTAGTGAACCTATTGTAGACACACATGAGAATCCCAATGACATTTCTATTTCTGATGCTGAAACAAAATCAGGTGATGAACATGAACCTAGTGATAATGTTAATGATAATGTTCATGTCGATGCTCCACCTAGCAATAATAATGATGTAGAGATTGAACCTGCTGTTGATCTTGATAACCCACAATCAAAGAATCAACATTATGGTAAAAGAGATTTTGTTGCTAGGAAGCACAGTAAGGAAAGAGAACCATGGGTTCAGAAACCCATGCCTTTTCCTCCTAAACCATCCAAGACAAAGGATGATGAGGATTTTGAGCGCTTCGCTGAAATGATTAGACCTACCTTCTTACGTATGCGCTTAACTGATATGCTTAAATTAAATCCTTATGCTAAATATATGAACGATATCATTACAAATAAAAGATAGATACCGAAAGCTGAAATTTCCACCATGCTTGCTAATTATACTTTTAAAGGTGGAATACCAAAGAAACTTGTAGATCCAGGGGTACCAACTATACCATGCTCCATTAAAAGAAATTATGTTAAAACTGCTTTATGTGATCTTGGAGCCGGTGCTAGTGTTATGCCTCTCTCTTCATATCATAGACTTGAATTGAATAAGTTGACACCTACTGAAATATCTTTGCAAATGGCTGATAAATCAACTACTATACATGTCGGTATTTGTGAGGATGTGCCTGTTGTGGTTGCAAATGTCACTATCGTAACGGACTTTGTTATTCTTGATATTCACGAGGACGATAGTATGTCGATTATTCTTGGTAGACCCTTTTTAATACTGCAGGGGCTGTTATTGTTGGGGAATGTAGCAGAAATTCAAAATTTTCCTACGTATCACCAAGATCTATCTATGGAGAAACCAGCAACAAGGGGAAGGAGAGTGCATCTACATACCCTTGTAGATCGCTAAGCGGAAGCGTTCAAGTGAACGGGGTTGATGGAGTCGTACTCGTCGTGATTCAAATCACCGATGATTCTAGTGCCGAACGGACGGCACCTCCGCGTTCAACACACGTACAGCTCGACGATGTCTCCCACGCCTTGATCCAGCAAGGAGAGAGGGAGAGGTTGAGGAAGACTCCATCCAGCAGCAGCACAACGGTGTGGTGGTGATGGAGGAGCGTGGCAATCCTGCAGGGCTTCGCCAAGCACCTACGGGAGAGGAGGAGGTGTCACGGGAGGGAGGGAGGCGCCAGGGGCTCAGGTCAAGATGCCCTCCCTCCCCTCCACTATATATAGGGGCAAGGGAGAGGGGGAAGGCGCAGCCTTGCCCCTTCCTCCAAGGAAGGGGTGCGGCCAAGGGGGGGGGGAGGAGTCCATCCTCCCCAAGGCACCTCGGAGGTGCCTTCCCCCTTGAGGACTCTTCCTTTTAGGGTTCCCTAGGCGCATGGGCCTCTTGGGGCTGGTGCCCTTGGCCCATGTAGGCCAAGGCACACCCCCTACAGCCCATGTGGCCCCCCGGGGCAGGTGGCCCCACCCGGTGGGCCCCCGGGACCCTTCCGGTGGTCCCGGTACAATACCGATGACCCCGAAACTTGTCCCGATGGCCGAAATAGGACTTCCTATATATAAATCTTTACCTCCGGACCATTCCGGAACTCCTCGTGACGTCCGGGATCTCATCCGGGACTCCGAAAAACATTCTGTAACCACATACAAACTTCCTTTATAACCCTAGCATCATCGAACCTTAAGTGTGTAGACCCTACGGGTTCGGGAGACATGCAGACATGACCGAGACGTTCTCCGGTCAATAACCAACAGCGGGATCTGGATACCCATGTTGGCTCCCACATGTTCCACGATGATCTCATCGGATGAACCACGATGTCAAGGACTTAATCAATCCCGTATACAATTCCCTTTGTCTAGCGGTACGATACTTGCCCGAGATTCGATCGTCGGTATCCCGATACCTTGTTCAATCTCGTTACCGGCAAGTCTCTTTACTCGTTCCGTAACACATCATCCCATGATCAACTCCTTGATCACATTGTGCACATTATGATGATGTCCTACCGAGTGGGCCCAGAGATACCTCTCCGTTTACACGGAGTGACAAATCCCAGTCTCGATTCATGCCAACCCAACAGACACTTTCGGAGATACCTGTAATGCACCTTTATAGCCACCCAGTTACGTTGTGACGTTTGGTACACCCAAAGCATTCCTACGGTATCCGGGAGTTCCACAATCTCATGGTCTAAGGAAAGGATACTTTGACTTTAGAAAAGCTTTAGCATACGAACTACACGATCTTTGTGCTAGGCTTAGGATTGGGTCTTGTCCATCACATCATTCTCCTAATGATGTGATCCCGTTATCAACGACATCCAATGTCCATGGTTAGGAAACCGTAACCATCTATTGATCAACGAGCTAGTCAACTAGAGGCTTACTAGGGACATATTGTGGTCTATGTATTCACACGTGTATTATGATTTCCGGATAATACAGTTATAGCATGAATAAAAGACTATTATCATGAACAAAGAAATATAATAATAATCAATTTATTATTGCCTCTAGGGCATATTTCCAACAGTCTCCCACTTGCACTAGAGTCAATAATCCAGTTCACATCGATATGTGATTAACACTCAAGGTCACATCCCCATGTGACTAACACCCAAAGAGTTTACTAGAGTCAATAATCTAGTTCACATTACCATGTGATTAACACTCGATGAGTTCTGGGTTTGATCATGTTATGCTTGTGAGAGATGTTATAGTCAACGGGTCTGAATCTTTCAGATCCGTGTGTGCTTTACAAATCTCTATGTCATCTCCTAGATGCAGCTACCACGTTCTATTTGGAGCTATTCCAAATAACTGTTCTAGTTGGAGGTATTCTAAATTGTTGCTCCATTATACGTATCCGGTATCTCTACTCAGAGCTATCCAGATAGGTGTTAAGCTTGCATCAACATAACCCTTTACGACGAACCCCTTTACCACCTCCATAATCGAGAAAATTCCTTAGTCCACTAGTTACTAAGGATAACTTTGACCGCTGTCCCGTGATCCATTCTTGGATCACTCTTGTACCCCTTGACTGACTCATGGCAAGGCACACTTCAGGTGCGGTACACAGCACAACATACTGTAGAGCCTATGTCTTAAGCATAGGGGACGACCTTAGTCCTTTCTCTCTATTCTGCCATGGTCGAGCTTTTAATCTTCATACCTTACAACTCAGGCAAGAACTCCTTCTTTGACTGATCCATCTTGAACACCTTCAAGATCATGTCAAGGTATGTGCTCATTTGAAAGTACTATTAAGCGTTTTGATCTATCCTTATAGATCTTGATGCTCAATGCTCAAGTAGCTTAATCCAGGCTTTCTATTGAAAAACACCTTTCAAATAACCCTATATGCTTTCTAGAAATTCTACATCATTTCTGATCATTAATATGTCAACAACATATACTCATCAGAAATTCTATAGTGCTCCCACTCACTTCTTTGGAAATACAAGTTTCTCATAAACTTTGTATAAACCCAAAATCTTTGATCATCATCAAAGCATACGTTCCAACTCCGAGATGCTTACTCCAGTCCTTAGAAGGATTGCTAGAGCTTTGCATACTTATTAGCATCTTTCAGGATTGACAAAACCTTCCGGTTGTATCACATACAACCTTTCCTCAAGAAAATCGTCGAGGAAACAATGTTTTGACATCCTATCTGCAAGATTTCATAAATAATACAGTAATTGCTAATATAATTCCAACAGACTCTTAGCATCGCTACGAGTGAGAAAGTCTCATCGTAGTCAACTCCTTGAACTTGTCGGAAAACATCTTAACGACAAGTCGAGCTTTCTTAATGGTGACATTTACCATCATCGTCTGTCTTCCTTTTAAAATCCATATGTACCTAACAGCCTTACGACCATCAAGTAGTTTTTCCAAAGTCTACACTTTGTTTTCATACATGGATCTTCTCTCGGATTTTATGGCCTCAAGCCATTTATCGGAATCCGGGCCCACCATCGCTTCTCCACAGCTTGTAGGCTCATTGTTGTCTAGCAACATGACTTCCAAGACAGGATTACGTACCACTCAGAAGTAGTACGCATCCTTGTCATCCTACGAGGTTTGGAAGTGACTTGATCCGAAGTCTCATGATCAATATCATAAGCTTCCACTTCAATTGGTGTAGGTGCCACAGGAACAACTCTTTGTGCCCTGCTATACACTAGTTGAAGTGACGGTTCAATAACCTCATCAAGTCTCCAGCATCCTCCCACTCAATTCTTTCGAGAGAAACTTTTCCTCGAGAAAGGACCCGATTCTAGAAACAATCCCTTATTGCTTTCGAATCTGAGACAGGAGGTATACCCAACTATTTTACGTGTCCTATGAAGATGCATTTATCCGCTTTGGGTTTGAGCTTATCAGCCTGAAACTTTTTCACATAAGCGTCACAGCCCCAAACTTTTAAGAAATGACAGCTTAGGTTTCTCTAAACCATAGTTCATACGGTGTCATCTCATCGGAATTATGTGGTGCCCTATTTAAAGTGAATGTGGTTGTCTCTAATGCCTAACCCATGAACAATAGTGGTAATTCGATAAGAGACATCATGGTACGCATCATATCCAATAGGGTGCAGTTATGATGTTCGGACACACCATCACACTATGGTGTTCCATGCTGTATTAGTTGTGAAACAATTTCCACAATGTCTTAATTTTGTGCCAAACTCGTAATTCAGATATTCATCTCTATGATCATATCATAGATATTTTATCCTCTTGTCACGACGGTCTTCTACTTCACTCTGAAATTACTTGAACCATTCAATAATTCAGACTTGTGTTTCATCAAGTAAATATTCTCAACATCTACTCGAATCATTTGTGAAGTAAGAACATAACGATATTCACTGCATGCCTCAGCACTCATTGGACTGCACACATCAAAATGTGTTACTTCCAACAAGTTGCTTTCTGGTTCCATTTTACTGAAACCGAGGCTTTCAGTCATCTTGCCCATGTGGTATGATTTGCATGTCTCAAGTGATTCAAAATCAAATGAGTCAAAACGGTCCATTTGCATGGAGTTTCTTCATGCATATACACCAATAGACATGGTACGCATGTCTCAAACCTTTCAAAAACGAGTGAGCCGAAAAATCCATCAACATGGAGCTTCTTCATGCGTTTTATACCGATATGACTTACGTGGCAGTGCCACAAGTAGGTGGTACTATCATTACTATCTTTTGGCATGAACATGTGTATCACTACGATCGAGATTCAATAAACCATTCATTATAGGTGTAAGACATTGAAGGTATTATTCAAATAAACAGAGTAACTGTTATTCTCCTTAAATGAATAACCGTATTGCGATAGACATAATCCAATCATGTCTATGCTCAACGCAAACACCAAATAACAATTATTTAGGTTTAACACCAATCTCTTTGGTAGAGGGAGCGTGCGATGCTTGATCATATCAAGCTTGGAAAAACTTCCAACACATATCATCAGCTCACCTTTAGCTAGTCTCCGTTTATTCCGTAGCTTTTATTTCGAGTTACTAACACTTAGCAACCGAACCGGTATCTAATACCCTGGTGCTACTAGGAGTACTAGTAAAGTACACATTAACATAATGTATATCCAATATACTTCTATCGACCTTGCCAGCCTTCTCATCTACTAAGTATCTAGGGTAATTCTGCTCCAGTGGTTGTTTCCCTTATTACAGAAGCACTTAGTCTCGGGTTTGGGTTCAACCTTGGGTTTCTTCACTAGAGCAGCAGCTGATTTGCCGTTTCATGAAGTATCCCTTCTTGCCCTTGCCCTTCTTGAAACTAGTGGTTTCACCAACCATCAACAATTGATGCTCCTTCTTGATTTCTACTTTCGCGATGTCAAACAACGCGAATACCTCAAGGATCATCATCTCTATCCTTGATATGTTATAGTTCATCACGAAGCTCTAGTAGCTTGGTGGTAATGACTTCAGAGAAACATCACTATCTCATCTGGAAGATCAACTCCCACTCGATTCAAATGATTGTTGCACTCAGACAATCTGAGCACAAGCTCAACGATTGAGCTTTTCTCCCTGAGTTTGCAGGCTAAGGAAATCGTCGGAGGTTTCATACCTCTTGACGTGGGCACGAGCCTGAAATCCCAATTTCAGCCCTCGAAACATCTCATATGTTCCGCGACGTTTTGAAAAACGTCTTTGGTGCCTCTACTTAAACCATTTAACTGAACTATCACGTAGTTATCAAAACGTGTATGTCCGATGTTCGCAACATCGACAAACGACGTTTGGGGTTCAGCACACTGAGCGATGCATTAAGGACATAAGCTTTCTACTGATCGCATAATCGCTACTGTCAACTTTCAACTAATTTTTCTCTAGGAACATATCTAAACAGTAGAACTATAGCGTGAGCTACGACATAATTTGCGAAGACCTTTTGACTATGTTCAGGATAATTAAGTTCATCTTATGAACTCCCACTCAGGTAGACATCCCTCTGGTCATCTAAGTGATCACATGATCCGAGTCAAACTAGGCCGTGTCCGATCATCACGTGAGACGGACTAGTCATCATCGGTGAACATCTTCATGTTGATCGTATCTACTATACGACTCATGCTCGACCTTTCGGTCTCCGTGTTCCGAGGCCATGTCTGTACATGCTAGGCTCGTCAAGTTAACCCTAAGTGTATTGCATGTGTAAATCTGTCTTACACCCGTTGTATGTGAACGTAAGGATCTATCACACCCGATCATCACGTGGTGCTTCGAAACGACGAACTGTAGCAACGGTGCACAGTTAGGGGAGAACACTTCTTGAAATTGTTGTAAGGGATCATCTTATTTACTACCGTCGTTCTAAGTAAACAAGATGCATAAACATGATAAACATCACATGCAATCAAATAGTGACATGATATGGCCAATATCATTTTGCTCCTTTTGATCTCCATCTTCAGGGCTCCATGTTCATCATCGTCACCGGCATGACACCATGATCTTCATCATCATGATCTTCATCATCGTGTCTTCATGAAGTTGTCTCGCCAACTATTACTTCTACTACTATGGCTAACGGTTAGCAATAAAGTAAAGTAATTACATGACGTTTAAGTTGACACGCAGGTCATAAATAAATAAAGACAACTCCTATGGCTCCTGCCGGTTGTCATACTCATCGACATGCAAGTCATGAATCCTATTACAAGAACATGATCAATCTCATACATCACATATCATTCATCACATTCTTCTTGGCCATATCACATCACATAGCATACCCTGCAAAAACAAGTTAGACGTCCTCTAATTGTTGTTTGCATGTTTTACGTGGCTGCTATGGGTTTCTAGCAAGAACATTTCTTACCTACGCAAGAACCACAACGTGATATGCCAATTGCTATTTACCCTTCATAAGGACCCTTTTCATCGAATCCGATCCGACTAAAGTGGGAGAGACAGACACCCGCCAGCCACCTTATGCAACTAGTGCATGTTTGTCGGTGGAACCGGTCTCACGTAAGCGTACGTGTAAGGTTGGTCCGGGCCGCTTCATCCCACAATGCCGCCGAATCAAGATAAGACTAGTAACGGCAAGCATATTGAACAAAATCAACGCCCACAACTACTTTGTGTTCTACTCGTGCAAAGAATCTACGCAATAGACCTAGCTCATGATGCCACTGTTGGGGAACGTAGCAGAAATTCAAAATTTTCCTACGTATCACCAAGATCTATCTATGGAGAAACCAGCAACGAGGGGAAGGAGAGTGCATCTACATACCCTTGTAGATCGCTAAGCGGAAGCGTTCAAGTGAACGGGGTTGATGGAGTCGTACTCGTCGTGATTCAAATCACCGATGATTCTAGTGCCGAACGGACGGCACCTCCGCGTTCAACACACGTACAGCTCGACGATGTCTCCCACGCCTTGATCCAGCAAGGAGAGAGGGAGAGGTTGAGGAAGACTCCATCCAGCAGCAGCACAACGGCGTGGTGGTGATGGAGGAGCATGGCAATCCTGCAGGGCTTCGCCAAGCACCTACGGGAGAGGAGGAGGTGTCACGGGAGGGAGGGAGGCGCCAGGGGCTCAAGTCAAGATGCCCTCCCTCCCCTCCACTATATATAGGGGCAAGGGAGAGGGGGAAGGCGCAGCCTTGCCCCTTCCTCCAAGGAAGGGGTGCGGCCAAGGGGGGGGGAGGAGTCCATCCTCCCCAAGGCACCTCGGAGGTGCCTTCCCCCTTGAGGACTCTTCCTTTTAGGGTTCCCTAGGCGCATGGGCCTCTTGGGGCTGGTGCCCTTGGCCCATGTAGGCCAAGGCGCACCCCCTACAGCCCATGTGGCCCCCCGGGGCAGGTGGCCCCACCCGGTGGGCCCCCGGGACCCTTCCGGTGGTCCCGGTACAATACCGATGACCCCGAAACTTGTCCCGATGGCCGAAATAGGACTTCCTATATATAAATCTTTGCCTCCGGACCATTCCGGAACTCCTCGTGACGTCCGGGATCTCATACGGGACTCCGAACAACATTCGGTAACCACATACAAACTTCCTTTATAACCCTAGCGTCATCGAACCTTAAGTGTGTAGACCCTACGGGTTCGGGAGACATGCAGACATGACCGAGACGTTCTCCGGTCAATAACCAACAGCGCGATCTGGATACCCATGTTGGCTCCCACATGTTCCACGATGATCTCATCAGATGAACCACGATGTCAAGGACTTAATCAATCCCGTATACAATTCCCTTTGTCTAGCGGTACGATACTTGCCCGAGATTCGATCGTCGGTATCCCGATACCTTGTTCAATCTCGTTACCGGCAAGTCTCTTTACTCGTTCCGTAACACATCATCCCATGATCAACTCCTTGATCACATTTTGCACATTATGATGATGTCCTACCGAGTGGGCCCAGAGATACCTCTCCGTTTACACGGAGTGACAAATCCCAGTCTCGATTCCTGCCAACCCAACAGACACTTTCGGAGATACCTGTAATGCACCTTTATAGCCACCCAGTTACGTTGTGACGTTTGGTACACCCAAAGCATTCCTACGGTATCCGGGAGTTGCACAATCTCATGGTCTAAGGAAAAGATACTTTGACTTTAGAAAAGCTTTAGCATACGAACTACACGATCTTTGTGCTAGGCTTAGGATTGGGTCTTGTCCATCACATCATTCTCCTAATGATGTGATCCCGTTATCAACGACATCCAGTGTCCATGGTTAGGAAACCGTAACCATCTATTGATCAACGAGCTAGTCAACTAGAGGCTTACTAGGGACATATTGTGGTCTATGTATTCACACGTGTATTATGATTACCGGATAATACAGTTACAGCATGAATAAAAGACTATTATCATGAACAAAGAAATATAATAATAATCAATTTATTATTGCCTCTAGGGCATATTTCCAACAGTTATTGATTGCAACAAAGGCAATGTCACTTTTCATGTTAATGGTAATGAGCATACGGTACACTTTCCGAGGAAACAACCTCAAGTTCATAGCATCAATTCTATTGGAAAAGTTCCAACTATCATTATTGGAGGTTTTGAATTTCCTCTTCCTACTGTTAAGAAAAAGTATGATATTCTTATTGTTGGGGATGTTCATATCCCCGTTGAGGTAACCTAGTGTTATTCGAAATTTCTCTGGTTCCATGTTATTCAGAATGAGTTTGTTAACAAGACTTGATCAACCTTGTTAGTGGATTCACTTTGATGATCATGAGATGGATGAAACTAGAAGGCACAACCTTCTGTACTCTATTTTTACTTTCTGTTATTTAGAATAAATAAAGCAAAAATAGTATTATCTGTCTATTTTCTGAATTATCCGTGCAATAAAAAATATCCCGAAAATAAAAGTGCTCCAAATGCCCTGTAAATTAAGTGTGATTTTCTATGGAATATTTGAGGATTTTAGGCACTGAGAACATAGCAGGGGGGCAAGCACCTGGCCACGAGGGTGGAGGGCGCGCCCCCCTATCTCGTGGGCCACAGTGCCCCCCCCCCCTCCACTTATTCCTGCACCCACACACTCCATCTTACTCCCAAAAAAATCCCCATCCAGCTCAAGCACGAGTTCTAGCTCATTTTGCTGCGATTTTCGATCTCCTTGCTCAAAGCTCCATTCACAAAACTGCTTTGGGAGATTCTTGCTTGGTATGTGACTCCTCCATTGGTCCAATTAGTTTTTGTTCTAGTGCTTTATTCATTACAAATTTTTGCTGCATAGGTGACCCTATTCTTGAGCTTGCATGTCAAATCTATGAGGTCCTAAGTAATTCTAATGCATGATATTGGCTCTAGGCACTTGTGGGAGTAGTTGCTACCAATCTTGTTTAGTTTGATTCACTTTTATTTTGAAGTTACTAAAAATTTCAGAAATTTTTCAGAGAAATATGACCAGGAGAATGTACCAAGGTGGTTCATCAACAAAGAGAGGACCTAGGCGTGCTATGCGTGAGCAAGACGATGAACCACCAAGGGAAGCAGAAGTGCGGGCTTGTGAGTGGCCATCAGAAGAGTTTATGGTTAATGTAGGCATCAAGGATGAATTTGATGCATATGTGCGTAATGCCGATCTTGAGGACTTCATACAAGATAAGTGTCCTCAGTACTACCATGACTAATTCATTCGTGAGAAGATTTAAATTTACATCTTCGCGTAATTCTCAGAATGTCCTGTTTGATATTTATGATGAATCTTATACCATGGACCTAGAAGATTTTACTACTACTTGCAAACTCCCGCAGTGGGGGTAATGTTCATGAACCCCACAAATCTGAATATAAAGACTTCCTTGCTAGTATCACTGTGGGAGAATCTAGGGATATAGCACAAGCTACCATAGGGAGCATTCATTTTCCTGCTATACATTATTTTGCTCTCTTCATTGGTAGATGCATTAATGGTAAAGATGAAGCATGTCACATGTGTGTCCTTGATCTTTGTGTCCTCAAGAGTGCTGTATTAGGTTATAAAGATTATAACTTGGGGGCAATAGTTGCACGTAGGTTACATAATAATGGTATATCTGGAGATTTATTTGGAGGAATTTATGCGACCCGTGTTGCTAATTATCTTGGTATATCCCCACGTGAGGGTGATATGGTGTTGCCTCCCACTTATTTAGATTTTGACGCTATGGTCAGGCATCATTTTCTTTTAAGGAATGAACAATTCCTCCAGTATCGACTAATCTTTGACAGACGTCGTGCTGTCCATGTTACTCTCCCTGCTCCTTCCCCTTTTGATTATCAGGCAAAACGAAGATGTGTTGTCACAAGGGAGGAGGCAGCCGAACATGAGAGGAGAGCGGAGGCAGCTCGCCAACATGCCGCATCTCAAGAGGCATTGGCTGTTGCATCTCAGTATGACCCCGGTTATAACTTCGGATATCAGCCAGGCTACCCTTGGCATTAGACCAACTTAGGCCAAAAGCCTAAGCTTGGGGGAGTACGTATTTCTCACCGACTTTACATTCATGTTCACACACTATTCCAGTTGTCGGTGCTCATACTCTTTCATTGTATTGTCCATAGTTCAATTTCTTTTTCTAGCTTTCTTCTTGTGTGTTTGATAAACCTTAAGAAAACCAAAAAAAATAGTTAATTTACTTTCCATGCTTGTAGTAGCAATTAAAATGAAAACCCAAAAAGATTTCCCATTCTTCTTTTTGCTTGTTGGGAGCTTTCCCGTGTAAACAGTTTTATTTCGTTTCTTTCCTTTGGGGGTCTAGAGTAGAAGACCATAATTAAAGTGTTTAGTGCCTCTCATATGCATGATTGTTGATTTAACTTAGAGCCCATATTACTTTGTCTTCTCTCTTGAATTGAATGCTTGCAGATTCCAGCTTAGTCCAATGCACGTGCACTATTATTATTATACACACCGTTCGGTCGTGCAAGTGAAAGGCAATAATGACGATATATGATGGACTGATTGAGATGAGAGAAGCTGGTATGAACTCGACCTCTCTTGTTTTTGTAAATATGATGAGTTCATCATTCCTGATTCAGCCTATTATGAATAAACATGTTTGCAATACATTTAGAGATCATAGTTACTTATGCCATGCTTAATTAGCTATGAGTTTATAATGGTTTACCTTGCATGCCAACATGCTATTAAAATGGTTATGGTGTGGTATGATGGGATGGTATCCTCCTTCGAATGAATTGAGTTACTTGACTTGGCACATGTTCACGCATGTAGTTGAAACAAATCAACATAGCCTTCATGATATTTATATTCATGGTAGATTATATCCTACTCATGCTTGCACTCGGTGTTGATTAATTTTAATGCATGTTCATGATTGTTGTCGCTCTCTCAGTTGGTCGCTTCCCAGTCTTTTGCTAGCCTTCACCTGTACTAAGCAGGAATACTGCTTGTGCATCCAAACTCCATAAACACCAAAGTTATTCCATATGAGTCCACCATACCTTCCTATATGCGGTATTTACCTGTCGTTCCAAGTAAATTTGTATGTGCCAAACTCAAAACCTTCAAATGAAATTCTATTTTGTATGCTTGAGCAGCTCATGTTTCAACTAGGGTTGTCTGTATCTTCCATGCTAGGTGGGTTATTCTCAAGAGGAGTGGACTCCGCTCCTCATTCATGAGAAAATGGCTGGTAACCGGGATGCCCAGTCCCATGATCAAAAAGATCAAAGCAAATCAAAATAATTAAAACAAAACTCCCTCGGGGATGTTGCTAGTTGGAGGCACTCGTTGTTTCGAGCAAGCCATGGATTGATGCTTGTTGGTGGTGGGGGAGTATAAACTTTTACCATTCTGTTTGGGAACCACCTATAATGTATGTAGCATGGAAGATATCGCCATCTCATAGTTGTTGCGTTGATAGTGAAAGTATACCGCTCAAAATGTTATTCATCTCTATTTTAAAATCTAGCTCTGGTGCCTCTACAAATCCCTGCTTCCCTCTGCGAAGGGCTTATCTATTTACTTTAATGTTGAGTCTTCACCCTCTTATTAAAAAGCACCCGCTGGACAGCACTCTGTCATTTGCATTCATTACTATTAGTTTATATTGGGTATGACTTGACTGGATCTCTTTTACCATGAATTACAATGTTTAGTCAGTCCTTGATCTTTAAAGGTGTTCTGCAATTATGTTTTGTGGTCTCAGAAAGGGCTAGCGAGATACCATCTTGTTATATCATATTATGATTTTTTGAGAAAGTGTTGTCATCCGAGTTTTATTATTCTTGCTCGCTAGTTGATTATGCCATTGATATGAGTAAATATGAGACCTAAGTGTTATTGTGAATATGGTTAGTTCATAATCTTTGCTGAAAACTTGAATGCTCGCTTTACATATTTGCAACAACAAGAGCAAACAGAGTTTGTAAAAGTTTTTCTTTATCACTTTCAGTTTATCAACTGAATTGCTGGAGGACAAGCAAAGGTTTAAGCTTGGGGGAGTTGATACGTCTCCAACGTATCTACTTTTCCAAACACTTTTGCCCTTGTTTTGGACTCGACTTGCATGATTTGAATGAAACTAACCCGGACTGATGTTGTTTTCAGCAGAACTTCCATGGTGTTGTTTATTGTGCAGAAAAGAAAAGTTCTCAGAATGACCTGAAAATCCACGGAGATAACTTTTGGAAAATATAAAAAATACTGGCAAAAGAATCAAGGCAAGGGGGCCCACACCCTGTCCACGAGGGCGGGGGCGCGCCCCCTCCCCCTGGGCGTGCTCCCTGTCTCGTGGGCCCCCTGATGCTCCACCGACCTCAACTACAACTATATATATTCCGTTTCGCGGAGAAAAAAAAATCAGAGAGAAAGTTTCATCGTGGTTTACGATACGGAGCCGCCGCCAAGCCCTAATCTCTCTCAGGAGGGCTGATCTGGAGTCCGTTCGGGGCTCCAGAGAGGGGGATTCGTTGTTGTCGTCATCATCAACCATCCTCCATCACCATTTCATGATGCTCACCGCCGTGCGTGAGTAATTCAATCGTAGGCTTGCTGAACGGTGATAGGTTGGATGAGATTTACCATATAATCAAGTTAGTTTTGTTAGTGTTTGATCCCTAGTATCCACTATGTTCTGAGATTGATGTTGCTATGACTTTGCTATGCTTAATGCTTGTCACTAGGGCCCGAGTGCCATGATTTCAGATCTGAACCTATTATGTTTTCATGAATATATGTGAGTTCTTGATCCTATCTTGCAAGTCTATAGTCACCTATTATGTGTTATGATCCGACAACCCCAAAGTGACAATAATCGGGATATTTCTCGGTGATGACCGTAGTTTGAGGAGTTCATGTATTCACTATGTGTTAATGCTTTAGTCCGGTTCTCTATTAAAAGGAGGCCTTAATATCCCTTAGTTTCCACTAGGACCCCGCTGCCACGGGAGGGTAGGACAAAAGATGTCATGCAAATTCTTTTCCATAAGCACGTATGACTATATTCGGAATACATGCCTACATTACATTGATGAACTGGAGCTAGTTCTGTGTCACCCTATGTTATAGCTATTACATGAGGAATCGCATCCGACATAATTATCCATCATTGATCCAATGCCTACGAGCTGTTCAAATATTGTGCTTTGCTTATTTACTTTACCGTTGCTACTGGTACAACTACTACAAAACTGCTATCTTTACTTTTGCCACTGTTACCATTACTATCATACTACTTTGCTACTAAATACTTTGCTGCAGATACTAAGTTATCCAGGTGTGGTTGAATTGACAACTCAACTGATAATACTTAAGAATACTCTTTGGCTCCCCTTGTGTCAAATGAATAAATTTGGGTTGAATACTCTACCCTTGAAAGCTGTTGTGATCCCCTATACTTGTGGGTTATCAAGGGGTTACCACAGTGGCAAATCAGTCTTTGCGTACTGATTAGATAGCAAACAATGCGATCATATATACATAACTCTGCAGGCTATCAGGGCGCATTAAATGAACCACCTAGTGTCACATCACAGCATGCCCGGCAGCCCTTGCTGGGATATTTTGCCAGCTTCGTGCCTGCTTCCTTGACACGTCCGAGGACGGGTGTCACATAGAGGTGTTGTTGTAGAAAGTGGCTGCCATGTGGAGAAAAGTAGCCACTTAGTTATCTTGGGGCTGGACACCGCACTGAACTAATTGCAAGCTTCAACTATCGGATATCGGGTTCATATCGGTTTGGCTTCAACATATCGGATCTCGGATATCGGGTGATATATTGGACGATATGTAGATATGTCAGACAAAACATGTCTTGTTTATTTCATTATTCTTGTTCAATACATTTATTTTTAGTAAAAGAAAATGTATGATGTCATGCTTTAACATAACACTTTTACATTCCTAGTTTATTAACTTCTTGGTTAAGAAACTATTAAGGAAAGATTCACAAAATCCTTAATCTATGATTAAAACCAATACGATATATATGCATTTGGATGAAACATTGTGCATGACTTTGGTAATATATAAGGAATTTGTAAATGCATAATCTTATTTCACTGCTTTCTAAGAAAGATTTGTTGTCATCTACTTATCATTCTATATCGATGGACATATTGGGCTAGATATCGGCCATATCGGTCGATATTGTAGACCATATCGGGTGATATGTTGGAAAATGATATTTACCAAATGATATGTTATGTTCATATAGGTAGGGTCCCAAAAGTGATAAATAGGCCTATATATTGGTCGTGTCAGCCTAGATTTAAAAGCTTGACTTGTGTTGCTCATGAGGTGGAGCGGTGGCGTAGTTGCCTCCGCAAGTCCCGGCAGGGCCTGCCAGGATGATCTAAAAGTATGCTTCTGGTGCAAAGCCCAACCCCGCCAGGCTCGCCTGCCCGGCAAGGCTGGTTCTTTCCTTGGTGTTATCTTGCTTCTCTGGCTCGTCTTGGCCTTCTTGATCTGTACTTGAGTCTTCCAAAGGAGCTGATCCTCCTTGCTTGGTCCAATCTTGGTGTTGTTATCTTGCCTTTGAGCCCGTGGACTATGTTGTATGCGCACAAGTCAGGGGGAAACATATACCCCTATTTGTGTATCCCGACATAAGCCCCTGGGCCTGAGCCATACGTGCCGCTGGGCACATTGGGTTAGGCCCCAAACAGTGCACGAACACGTGGCGCAAAAGCGATGCGACTGCAGCGATTTGTTTGATAACTAGCCTACCCAACGTCCACTTCGCGTATTTACCGCGGGTCATGGGGTAGTGGGGTAGCAGCAGTTAATGTGAAACGGTAACTTTTCCGAAGGGCCGTGTATTCCTCCACGCCGTTTCCCTTAAGAGGGGAAAACGCGGAAGGGTACTGCGCATTCACCACTCGCCTCGCTCCCCCATCATCTTCCTCCGCAAGCCAAACAACCGCTCCTTCCTCTGCCCACGCCCATTCCCGCCCTCTTTCCCAATCCTTTTCCACTCATCCACCGCAATCAGGGAATATGGGGATGAAGACTACAACCAGAGGAAAGCCGACGGCCGCCACGAAGGAAGCAATCGTCGAAGGGAGCAAGGGGCGGCGGTGTTGGACACGAAGCAAAGGGGAGATGTCATCTTCTACCCGTCGCATCTGGATGGGAATTTGCTGCAGGCAAGGTACAGATACCTGTGGGGGAGAGAGGTCCCGGAGAGGCATGGCGCTCCTAAGGTTCTGGCGGAGGGGGAAGAGGACTCGCCAGATTTATACAAATTCTTCTAGGTGTATTTTATCTGCGGCCTCTTCCCTACTTTTTCAGATTTCTTTGAGGAAATGATGGCACTCTATGGATTCCACCTCTTAGATTTCATGCCCAATGCAATGGCGTGCATGGCGATCTTCGCCCATTTGTGCGAGAACTTCGTCGGGGTGGCCCCCAATGTTGATCTGTTCAGGCATTTCTTTGTCCAGCGGGTGGAGAACAAGAGGCACCGCTCTAGGAACATCAGCTGGATGCCGCGGACCACACCGAACGAAAACTCGGATTATATCTCTGGCCAGCAACACAGCAGGTGGGAGCAGTGAAGAGGAGATTGGTGCTGGATTCAGGATGAGGGAGCCCCTGAGTTCTGCCAGGCACCGACAGAATGCCTCGAGCACGATAATGTTTGGAGGGCTTTCGGCCTCTCCGAGGATAGGCTCCGTCCGGCAATAAACATGATTACCCATTTGAAGGCTGCCAAGCTGACCGTCGAGCACATGGGGGAAGATTTTCTTCTTTGCTGCATAGCTCCTTTACAGAAGAGGGACATATTTTCCTAGGAGTATGGAGATGCGGCTGATAGGATGAGACTGCTTCCTGGCCTGGCCAACAACCTAACGGTTATGGCCATGCTTGGTTGTGCGAGCAGCTATTTGGCCGCATCGGGCTGTTCAAGCTACCGTCAAGCATCATCTCACTAAACATCAACTCCGCCAGGAGCCAGATCTTGCAGTGGATGCCGCAGTGCAACGCCGATGGAGTTTCGGGTGACTAGAAGCTGCCCACTTTTGATGAAGAGCTAGCATGGTCTTCTGCCTTAGCGGAAAGAACCACTAAGGTGGAAACTATGATGTATAAGCCCACTTCCCAAGTGGAGATGGCGCATATGAAGAAACTCCTTGATGAGGACAGGGCGGCCCGAGCTGCAGCAGCAGAGAAGGGTGGGAAGGCGGCGAAGGGAAAGGGGAAAGCTGGAAGCGAGAGATCTTCCCACGGCAAGGTTGAGACGCAAGTCTTGGAAGAGGTTGCCGGGGACGGGCATGCCGGGGGAGAGCTTGTCGGGGATGGTCCTTCCGGGATCGAGGCTCTATATGCCGCGGAAATAGAGAACTTAGAGGGAGATTGATGCGGAGCATCCTACGGTCATCCCCATGGACCTACCATCGTCTCACCAAGTTCCAAGAGGACCTATGACACGAGCACGAGCTAGATCTCTTGAGGTCGAGGTGACTTATTTCCTAAGTGATATCTCATATGATCCACTCGAGACATGGCTACTACCTAAGTCTGGAATGTTGTGCATGATTAGGTACCAAGAGAACCCTCCCAAGGATGCACATGAAGATGGTCAAGCTACCAAGTCCACGGATGAATAGAACCAACGGAAGGAGACAAGAACAGCTTCCAGGACCTGGACATCCGGCCATGGCCCCGGACATCCGGCCCCTGGAGGTGTCGCCTGCAGCCTAGGACCAGCAGCCAAGTCTACAGGGCCCGGACATCCGGCCCGTCGCCCCGGAAATCCGGCCCCCCGCCCGGACATCCAAAAAAGTCATCCAGGGAGCACCGAAGCCTGCCCCGCCAGCCCGGACATCCTACGACGACCCCGAACATCCGGCCACTCACAACATCCTGGACATCTGGCCGATGCCCAGACATCCGGACCAGACCTATCCAGGGAGCTCCAAGACGGTGCCAGGCCATCCCGGACATCCGGCGCCTCGTGAGTGCCCGGACATCCGGCCCGACGCATGGACGTCCGGCCTTCCCTATCTGCACACAGTATAAAGGGCCGAGGCCCATGCACCCCTTCGCCCCCCTAGACTATATATACTCCTCCTCCGCCCTCTTTCTAGGGTTAGCAAACGACTAGCTCATATTTGTGTGAGAGCTTTGCTCATCCACTTGGTTACCTCTCCATTGGAGTTCACGACCTCTTCGAAGAAGATCCCCAAGCGGATTCAAGACCCCTTTACGGGAAGACCCCCCTCAAGACCTCATCACAGAGAAGAACTACCGCCGCTTGTATCGTCCCTTGTTGGATTCGGATCGTGTATCCCTTTACGTTTCGAGCATCTAGCATATGTGTGACCATATCTTGTTGGTTGAGTGATTTCTCTTGTGTTTCCACTCGTGTTCCCCTCGTGTTCTTCGTGTTATTTGTAGGATCCCCTCCAATCATGAAAGATCGGGCATCTAGGATTCTACCCTACATCATCTTGGTATCATGAGCCACTTTGATCGCGTATTTGGAGCCCTACCCTTTGTTTTCTAGCTTGGTTTTGTTGTGTTCTTCCCCAATTTTGAAAATCCCCACAAAAAATAGCCCCAAATTTTTTTTGTGATTTGTTGGTGTGATGAAGTTTTATTGGATTTGATCCATGGATTTTCTTTGCCACGAGTGGATCTAGCTTTTCCCCATCATCTCCGCAATTTCCATCCACAAAATACCCCTAATTTTGCCCCGGATTTGACATTTCCCCGTGAAGTTCATCGAGTTCGTCCACGGATCCGAGCGCGGACATCCAGCCCATGACTCCCCGGACATTCAGCGACCCCGGACATCGGCCACCAGGCCCGGACATCCATCCCCTGACAGCAAGAACTCCATCCACCACCCCGATCCCCGCCTAACTTTCGCCAAATTTTGTTCCAGTGCCCACACATACTTCCGCATACCACCATCACTTCCGCATATCACCATCGCTTTCCGCAAACACCACCATTACCCGCTATCAACTCTGTCAATTTTGACACGTTTTGGTCTTTGAGAATTTGAGTTGTGATTCCCATGTCCCATTGTGTTTCGGCTATATAGGTACGGTTCGACATCAACATCACCACCGCTCATCTTCGCCAAGGACTCAACATCGCCAACAACCGTCCGTGCTTACACACGACTACCTCGGCGACCTCGATGACATCTTCGTCTATTCCTTGCCATTGCATTGATAACTCCATAGCCTTACTTTTGCGTTGCTTACCCACCGAGACTAGCCTTTGATTATTGCCGGCAACATGACTTGTGCACATAAGTGATCATACTTCCCATAGCATACATACCATATCATCGTGGTGCATATCTTGGTATCATCTCTTCTGTCACAAAGTTGTCATCGCATATACACAATTGCTATCTTGGTTCGTGAAGTTTTGCATGAGAAAAGAGCTCAAAAGATAAAGAGCCAAACAAGCTTTTAAGCAAAAGGGAAAGATAAGAAAAGAGTTTATACGCAAGAATCATAGCATCATACTATATTAAGATTGTCATACTCGATCATCTTGGATCATACCATCGGAATACCATACATATAGCATACTTGGGATAGAATTCGTTGCATTTTTGCCTAGTAGGTTGTGCACAAGTTTCGTATCCGCCTATTGTGCAATCGTGCTAGCATCTCTCTAGCATTGTGCAACAAGAGCATTTTCGTGGATTCCACATTTTGGCTCATTTCTTGGTTGCACGACCCCACTTATCTATTTGTGTGTGTGTTTCTGTGTACCATATCTTGCTATTGGTCTACTTGTTGCATTTGCAAATTTGTGAATCTTTTCCAACATTTTTGAGTCTCACTAACAATTGCATCAAATTTTGTGCCACATCCTAACCGAGCTCCACCATAAGCTTTTACTTGTGTAGGTGTGAGAACCGACAAGAATTGGTACTAATTGTGCTATTTCCTCGTTCCACATTTGAGTGATCATTGATCCATCTTCAACATCAGTCAAGGTACATTTGGTATAAGTTCTTCTCTTTCTCCCACTCACATATTTGCTTGGAATGATGGATAGGCCAAGTTCTTCTACCAACCCACTCTTCATCGAGAAAGACAACGACATGTCCTCCTATGTCACCAAGAGCCACATCTTGGGTGCACAATGAGCTTTGCATCAAGAACAACAAGCAATGAGCGACCGCATCGACAATCTCACCACCGACTTGCGACTCTCCGAGCAACGAACAAGAGACTACTTTGACAACAAGCTCGACGCTCACAAACAAGAGAACGATGCAACAATGGACAAGATTCGTGCCTTGTTGGTGAACTGACATTCTACCACTTCATCCTACTCAAGACGGAGCCGCTCTAGTAGACACTCCGATGACACCCTCTCCGGCTCAAGTACACCGACATTAAACACTCTACATTGAGCCGCGCGTCAAGACCATCAAGCAACTCGCAATCCTCTACACGGCAATCATCCACAAGAGCAACTCGCCGAGCAACCACGTCATCATCGCCAACACCAAGATCCTCTTGCACAAGCTCAAGAACGACAACATCAACGTCACTAAGAGGAAGAGGGAGCGCGACAACACCAAGACGAACACCGACGCTCAACGTCTTCAACAACGACAACAACGTGAAGCACAAGCTCTTGAGGCGCAACGTGCCCTTCAAGAATCAAGTCGAGCCATTGCCAACAGCAGCCGAGATAGGTGCAATCCAGAGGAAGCACTTCACGAAGAAATTCAAGAGCGAAACTACCAAGAAAGAGTGCATCATCAAGTTCCTCAAGCTCGTCCACAAGCTCGACAAGCCCCTCGACAACCTTAAGTTCATCAAGAGCAAGATGACTTTGGAAATCCTCCACGCCAAGAACAATATGAGGATGACAATCCTCCACGTCAAGGGCGCCATCATCACACTCGACCCCAACACAATGAAGGGTAACGCTATGGCAAACTCAAGTTCACCATGCCCAAGTTCAATGGAAGCAATGATCCCAAAGAGTACCTTTCATGGGCATTGAAGGTCGACAAGATATTTCATTTGCACAACTATGAGGAAGAGAAGAAGATCGCTATGGCATCACTTGAGTTCCAAGACTACGTGCTCATATGGTGGGAACAAGTCCTTGAGCGTCGAGCGGCAAGAGGTGAACCACCAATCACCACATGGGAGGAAATAAAGATGTCATGTGTGCACGCTTCATGCCAACCTACTACAACCGCGATCTCTTCAAGAAACTCCAACTCCTCAAGCAAGGAACAAAGAGCGTTGAAGAATACCACAAGGAAATGGAGAGTGCCATGATTAGAGCCAATGTCACGGAAGATGATGAGCAAACTATGGCCCATTTCTTAAATGGCCTCCAATCATCCCATCAAGAAGATTGCCGACTTCCAAACCTACTCCAACCTCATTGAGCACGTGCATCAAGCTACCAAAGTGGAACGTCAAGTGCAAGATGACTTCAAGTGCGCCAACTACTCTTCCAAGAGCTACGGCTTCTCCAACACCCAATCTTCAATGACTCCAACATATTGAACCTCAACCAAGCCACCTACAAGCAACGGCGACAAGTCGAGTTACAAGAAAACTTCAACAACCTCAAGTCATCCTCCTAATACGAGCAACTTCAAACCATGCTCTTCATCATCTACTCCAATAGATGAGACCGTCAAAACAAGTTCCATTAAGTGTTTCACATGCGTAGACCGAGGCCACAAGTCATCTTAGTGTACCAACAAGAGCACCATGATCCTCAACGATGACGGAACCTATGACTTCATGAGTGAATAGGAAATGGAAGCCCTTGAGCAAGTGGCCATGCACCGGCACGTGAACGAAGATGAAGATGATCAAGTCTTTTGTGATGAGGATTTGAGCACCGCTCTCGTTGTCTCCAAAGTCTTGACTCTTCGAAATCAACAAGACAAAGAACAAAGATGCCACATCTTCCACACCAAGGCTGGCATCAATGGAAGGTCCGTCAAGGTCATCATCGATGGAGGGAGTTGTCACAACTTGGCAACTGAAGAACTATGCTCCAAGCTCCAATTAGTCAAGATGAAGCACCCGCACCCCTACAAGGTTCAATTGCTAAGCGATTCCGGCACTATCCAAGTCGAGCATACGGTGCAAGTTTCTTTTAAGATAGGAGCATATGAAGACACTTGGAGTGTGATATCGTCCCGATGTCCGTTTGCCACCTCCTTCTTGGTCGACCATGGCAATTTGACCGCGGCATCATCCACAACGGATGTACCAATCACTATAGCTTCAAGATGAAAGGAAAGGAGTACATTTTATGACCTAAGTCTCCTAGTCAAGTGATCGTCGACAAGCAAGCTACCCATCATGGAGAAAAGAGTGAGAGAGTGACCCAACCAAAAGAGAGTGAGCGCCACAAGACAAAATCGAGTGCCTCCACGATGAGTGACAAGAAGAACTCAGACCTATTTGCCACCAAAAGTGAGATGAGAGAAGTGTGTGAGCACCCATCAAGTGTTATGCACTCCTTGTGTGGAAGGACGAGGCACCAAAAACTAACGCCTCTCACAATCTACCTTCAGTGTTGTCTTCTCTTTTGCAGGAATTCCAAGACGTTTTCCTTGATGAGCTACCTCCGGGTCTACCTCCACTACGAGGCATAGAGCACCGAATCAACCTCATCCCCGGAGCACCTCTACCTAACAAGGCTCCCTACCGCTTCAACCCCGAGGAAACTAAGGAGATCCAACGGCAAGTACAACAACTCATCGACAACGATCATGTACGTGAAAGCTTGAGCCCTTGCGTCGTTGGCGGTCATCCTTGTTCCAAAGAAAGATGGTACTTATCGCATGTGTTCCGATTGTCATCCTATCAATGCAATTACCATGCGATATCGTTACCCTATCCCACGCTTAGATGATTTGCTAGATGAGCTTAGCAGAGCCACCATTTTCTCTAAGATTGATCATAAGAGCAGCTACTATCAAATACGCATCCAAGAAGGTGATGAATGGAAAACCGCATTTAAGACCAAATTTGGCTTATATAAATGGCTAGTTATGCCAATGGGTTTATCCGTAGCACCCAGTACTTTCATGTGAGTCATGAACTTTCTCTTCGTCCCTATATTGGTGTATTTGTTGTAGTCTATTTTGATGATATTCTTGTCTATAGCAAATCCCTCAAATATCATGTCACCCATCTTAGAACCGTGTTGCAAACCCTTAGGAAAGAGCGCCTTTATGCTAATATGGACAAATGCCTTTTTGGTGTTGATAAGCTTGTTTTCTTGGGTTTCGTTGTGTCTTCTCAGGGTGTTCATGTAGATGAATCTAAGATCAATGCTATTAAAACTTGGCCCCGACCAACCAACTTGGAACAAGTGCGTAGTTTTCTTGGTTTAGCCGGTTTCTATCGTAAATTTGTGAAGGATTTTAGCACCATTGCTTCACCTTTGCATTCCTTGAGTAAGAAATATGTTCCATTTGTTTGGGTACCATCCCAAGATACCGCATTTAACGAGCTTAAAAATTTGCTTTCTCATTCCCCCGTGCTTGCATTACCCAACTTTGACAAACCTTTTGAAATTCATTGCAATGCTAGTGGTAATGGCATAGGAGGTGTGTTAACGGAAGAGAAGCGCCCCATAGCATACTTTAGTGAGAAAATTTCTGGAGCGCAACTCAATTATCCCATCTATGACAAAGAGCTATATGCTTTAGTGCAAGTTTTGCGTGAATGGGAACATTATCTTCACCCTCATGAATTTATCATTCATATCGATCATGAAACACTTAAGTACTTAAAGGGTCGAACTAAGTTGAACAAGCGTCATGCTAAATGGAGTGAATTCGTTGACTCTTTTCTTTATGTCATCAAGTACATCAAAGGTAAGGAAAATGTAGTGGCGGATGCTCTTTCCTGCATATGCATGCTTGTCACTAAACTTGAATTGAATGTCATTGGCTTTGAGCACATCAAATACTTGTATGCGTATAATCCTGCTTTTGCTATTCCTTATGCTATGTGTTTGACGCATACATCTTGGGACCGATATTACATCAAGGATTATTATCTTATGAGAGCTAACAAACTTTGCATTCCCAAGTCTTCTCTTCGTTTTCTCCTTTTGCAAGAGGCTCATGGAGGCGGACTCATGGGACACTTTGGACGTGACAAGACATTCACCACGCTCTCCAAGAACTATTTTTGGCCCAAGATGTTTCGCGACGTCTCACGCTTCACCAACAGATGCTCTACATGTCTCAAAGCTAAGTCAAAAGCTCAATCCCATGGTATTTACATGCCCCATCCTATTCCTTATCAACCTTGGGAAGACATTAGCATGGACTTTGTACTTGGTTTGCCTAGAACTGGAAATGGAAAGGATTTTGTGTTTGTTGTTGTGGACCGATTCTCTAAGATGGCTCATTTTATCCCATGCAACAAGATAGATGATGCTTCACATATTGAAAATATTTTTTGTAGGGAAATCTTGCGCCTACATGGAGTGCCAAAGACGATTGTCTCGGACCGCGACGTAAGTTCTTGAGTTACTTTTGGAAGACTCTATGGGCCAAGCTCGGAATCAAGCTCTTGTTCTCTTCGGCATACCATACTCAAACCGACGGCCAAACAGAGGTGAAGAACCAAACACTCTCCCCTCTACTATGTGTGTTGATCAAGAGGAACATCAAGGAGTGGGAGGAGTGTCTACCCATCGCCGAGTACGCCTACAACCGCGCACGACATTCGACTATCGGCAAGTCCCCCTTAGAGGTCATCTACGGTTTCAACCCATTGTCCCTATTGGACATTCTTCCTCTACCACTACAAGAGCGCATCAACATGGACGCAGTGAACTACCTCAAGAAGATGCATGAAGATACAAGGCACACCATTGAGTGCCAAGTACAACGACTCGCGACCAAGCTCAACATCAACAAGCCACCCATGATATTCAACATTGGAGATCTTGTGTGGCTACACCTTTGCAAGGAACGCTTCCCGATGAACGCAAGTCCAAACTTCTACCACGAGTCGATGGACCCTTCAAGGTGCTTGAACGCTACTACAACAACGCCTAAAGGATCGACATCCCACGGGACAAGTACTCCGTGAGAGACATCTTCAACGTCAACGATCTCTCCCCGTACCATGGTGATGAGGATTTAGATTCAAGGTCGGATCTTTCCCAAGGGAGGGGAGATGATGCAGAGCATCCTACGGTCATCCCCATGGACCTACCATCATATCACCAAGTGAGAAGAGGACCTATGACACAAGCACGAGCTAGAGCTCTCGAGACCGAGGTGACTTCTTTCCTTAGTGATATCTCATATGATCCGCTCGAGACATGGCTACTACCTAAGTCCGAAATGTTGTGCATGATTAGGTACCAAGAGAACACTCCCGAGGATGCACATGAAGATGGTCAAGATACCAAGTCCACGGATGATGAGAACCAACGGAAGGAGACAAGAACAGCTTCCAGGACCCTGACATCCGGCCATGGCCCTGGATATCCGGCCCCTAGAGGTGTCGCCTGCAGCCTAGGACTAGCGGCCAAGTCTACAGGGCCCGGACATCCGGCGGCCAGCCCGGATATCTGGCCCGTCACCCCGGAAATCCGGCCCCCAGCCCGGACATCCAAATAAGTCATCCAGGGAGCGTCAAAGCCTGCCCCGCCAGCCCGGACATCCAGGCACGACCCCGGACATCCGGCCCCTCACGACGTCCCGGACATCCGGCCGACGCCCAGACATCCGGACCAGCCCTATCTAGGGAGCTCCAAGATGGCGCCAGGCCAGCTCATACATCCGGTGCCTCATGAGCGCCCGGACATCCGGCCCGACGCCCGGACGTCCGGCCTTCCCTGTCTGCGCACAATGTAAAGGGCCGAGGCCCATGTACCCCTTCGCCCCCCCTAGACTATATAAACTCCTCCTCCGCCCTCTTTCTAGGGTTAGAAAAGGATTAGCTCATATTTGTGTGAGGGCTTTGCTCATCCACTTGGTTACTTCTCCATTGGAGTTCACGACCTCTTTGGAGAAGATCCCCCAAGCAGATTCAAGACCCCTTTATGGGAAGACCCCCCTCAAGACATCCTCATGGAGAAGAACTACCGCCACTTGTATCGTCCCTTGTTGGATTCGGATCGTGTATCTCTTCGTGTTTCAAGGATCTAGCATATGTGTGACCATATCTTATTGGTTGAGTGATTTATCTTGTGTTTCCCCTCGTGTTATTCGTGTTCTTCATAGGATCCCCTCCGATCATGAAAGATCGGGCTTCTAGGGTTCTACCCTACATCATCTTGGTGTCATGATCCACGTTGATCACGTATTTGGTGCCCCTACCCTTTGTTTTCTAGCTTGATTTTGTTGTGTTCTTCCCCAATTTCAAAAATCCCCACCAAAAATAGCCCCAAAGTTTTTTTGTGATTTGTTGGTGTGACGAAGTTTTGTTGGATTTGATCCATGGATTTGCTTTGCCACGAGTGGATCTAGCTTTCCCCCATCATCTCCGCAATTTCCATCCACAAAATCCCCCGAATTTGACATTTCCCCGGGGAGTTCATCAAGTTCGTCCACAGATCCCCAGCCCGGACATCCGGCCCGTGACCCCCGGACATCCGGCGACCCCGAACATCCGGCCCCTGATAGCAACAACTCCATCCACCGTGCCGTTCCCCGCCTAAATTTCGCCAAATTTTGTTCCGGTGCCCACACATACTTCCGCATACCACCATCACTTCCGCATATCACCACCGCTTTCCGCAAACACCACCATTACTTACTCACTATCAACTCCGTCAATTTTGACACATTTTGGTCTTTGAGAATTCGAGTTGTGATTCCCGTGTCCTATTGTGTTTCGGCTATATAGGTACGTTTCGATATCAACATCACGACCGCTCAACTTTGCCAAGGACTCATCATCGCCAACAACTGTCCGTGCTTACACACGACTGCCTCAGTGGTAACCTCGACGACATCTTCGTCTATTCCTTGCCCTTGCATTGATAACTCCACAACCTTTTGCGTTGCTTACCCACTGAGACTAGCCTTTGAGTATTGCCGGCAACGTGACTTGTGCACATTAGTGATCATACTTCCCATAGGATACATACCATATCATCGTGGTACATATCTTGGTATCATCTCTTGTGTCACAAAGTTGTCATCGCATATACACAATTGCTATCTTGGTTCATGAAGTTTTGCATGAGAAAAGAGCTCAAAAGAGGAAGAGCCAAACAAGCTTTTAGGCAAAAGGGAAAGATAAGCAAAGAGTTTATACACAAGAACCATAGCATCATACTACATTAAGATTGTCATACTCGATCATCTTGGATCATACCATCGGAATACCATACATATAGCATACTTGTGGTAGAAGTCGTTGTATTTTTGCCTAGTAGGTTGTGCACAAGTTTCGTATCCGCCTATTGTGCAATCGTGCTAGCGTCTCTCTAGCGATGTGCAACAAGAGCATTTTTTTGGATTCCACATTTGGCTCATTCCTTGGTTGCACGACCCCACTTATCTATTTGCTTGTGTGTTTCTGTGTACCATATCTTGCTATTGGTCTACTTGTTGCATTTGCAAATTTGTGAATCTTTTACAACATTTTTTAGTCTCACTAGCAATTGCGTCAAATTTTGTGCCACCATCCTAACCGAGCTCCACCATAAGCTTTTACTTGTGTAGGTGTGAGAACCGACAAGAATTGGTACCAATTGTGCTATATCCTTGTTCCACATTTGAGTGATCATTGATCATCTTCAACATCGGTCAAGGTACATTTGGTATAAGTTCTTCTCTTTCTCCCACTCACATATTTGCTTGGAATGATGGATACGCCAAGTTCTTATACCAACCCACTCTTCATCGAGCAAGACAACGACATGTCATCCTCTTCGGTGCACGATGAGCTTTGCATCAAGAACAACAAGCAATGAGCGACGCATCGACAATCCCACCACTGACTTGCGACTCTCCGAGCAACGAACAAGAGACTACTTCGACAACAAGCTCGACGCCCACAAACAAGAGAACGATGCAAGAATGGACGAGATTCATACCTTGTTGGTGAACCGCCATTCTACCACTTCATCCAACTCAAGACAGAGCCGCTCGAGTCGACACTCCAATGACACCCTCTCTGGCTGTAGCGACCAGACCTCAAACAGCCTGATCTATGTGCATCACTGTCATCCCTGGATCGGTAATGCTGACACGCACAGTACTTCAAGGATTTATAATAGAGTAGCAATCACACACTTATTACATTGAATGTCTCAAAGGAGAAATATTACAATAAATATGGCTTAAGGCAATCTAATAACGATAATAGCAAAGGCTTGGAAGATAAAGCGAGTCCATCAACTCCAACGGCATCACTAAGTGAAAGACCACACCCTAAGGCACCTTACTCGTCGTCTGAAAAGTATGCAACATGAACGTTGCAGCCCGAAAACGGGTCAGCACATGGAATATGCTGGCAATGTAACACATAGAGAGTAATGAAAAGAATAATGCTATCACTACATGCATATATGGCTAGTGGAAAGCTCTATGGTTACAGTTTTGCATAAAGCCAATTTTTTTCCTACATCAAAGGAATAAATTTTATTTAACTATCATGGTGGTTGTTAAACATTGAGAAGGTTCCTCCAACTCAATCCCAATTAAGCATCATCATTAACCCAACAAAATTAAATTAAGTAACATGATGAGATTCACATGATAATCTAGGTACTAGATACTCAAAACGTCCATAACCGGGGACACGGCTAACCATGATTAGTTTGTACACTCTGCAGAGGTTTCCGTACTTTTCCCTGCAAGACTCTATCTCCTCCGTTGGATTTCTCACACTACATGGTGTTTGAGAAACGGATGACCGAGACATAGTCTTTTAGAAGCATTAGCTCTTTACTCTGGGTAGACAGTACCAACCTACATCCCCTACATCTGCTAGTCTACCACTAAAAGAGGTCACACAACATATTCAACTATGCTAGAGCCCATAGTAGCTTGCGGCTGCACACGGAAGTTTCTAGCATGAATAATCTCATGATCCCTTTGAGCCTGGCTGGCGGTCCATAGGAGAATCACACGGTACCCCGGGATTTCCAAAAATACAGGCAACACTGGGTTCCCCAGGTGCCTCAATCCACCCAGATGTGTATTAAAGTTGCCACCTTAAGTTAACCATTAATTAACAATCTCACATCTGTCATGGAATACACTCACCCAATCCACGTCTACTAGCATAGCATAGCAATATAAGCAAACGTAGAAGTAACTCTCAAGGGTTTGATAATAAACAGGACAATAGGTACTACCTCATCTACCTCCCAAAACCCACATATTAATCAGATCCTAATCATGCAATTGTTTGGGGATTGATCTAATGCAATAAAACTGGGTAGTAAAGAGGTATGATCAAAGTGTTACTTGCCTTGCTGATGATCCATTAAACCTAGAGACTCGTAGTAGCAAGCTGCGCACTCCGGGTACTTTATCGCAAACAAACAAGCATACAATAAGCACTCATCTCATGCATAGGTAAAACTCAAATAAGAGATCTAACCAGAAAGTTCAACTTAAGAACTCCGGTTTGCAAAAAGAGTCAAATCAAACGAAGCAACGAAACTCAAACGGCGAAAGAAACATGTTTTGTTTACTAATCTGGACCTAAGTCAAATTTTATAGTAGCAAAAACTTGATTGAGTTGGTTAAACAGAAAGAGGATTTCGAGGCGAAACTCTAGGCGCTTGAATCTCCTGATTCCTATAAACGAGTGAAAAGTTATACTCGAACGGAAATTGGATCAGAAATCGCGATCGGAAATAATCGCGAAAAATCCGGGAAAAAGAAAAACGGACGAACAGGCTAAAGAACGAACGTTCGCTGTCTGCGGCTAAACGACGAAAGCCGTTTGTTAAAACGAACGTACGTACGAACGTCTGTTAAATAACTAAACCAAGAAAACCGACGAACCGATCTAAAAAAGGATCTAGGATACTAAAAAAACCGATCGGTTTTATAAAAAAAGGGCGGCGGCTACCTCGGGTCCGGCGAGGTCTCCGGCGAGGCGGCGAGGTGGCGGCAGGGTCCGGCAGCTCCAGCAAGGTGGCGGCGGGGTCCGGCGGCTCCGACGGCGGCGGCGCGGGGCGGCGGCGGCGGTGGCGCGGGGCGGCGGGGCGACGGCGGGGCGCGGCGGCGGCGGCGGCAACCGGCGACGGCGGCGGCGGCGACGGGGCTGCGGCTAGGGTTAGGGTTTGGGGCGCGGGTGGGCTTCGGTGATGGTGTGGGCTTCGGGGCAGGGGGGCCCCCGACTTATAAAGCCCCCCTGGGTGGAGTCCCGCTCGGGTACGGCCAGGAGTCGGTTTCCTTTTTTTAAATAATTACGACGTGCAGAAAAAGAAAGAAAGGAAATATTAAATGGACTCCAAAAATCCCGAAATAAATTTTCCCGTCCTCTAAAAATAAGTCAGACAAGATGAACATTTATTTGGGCCAAAAATGCAATTTTGAAAAAACGCGTACTTTTCCTAAATTCAAATAAAATAGTGATAAAACTCCAAAATAAAATCTTATTTGATTTTATTATTAAATCCCCAATATTTCTTTATTTTGGGAAAGTCATTTTATTCCCTCTCTCTTATTTTGATTAAAGAAATATTCGAAGATAAAATAATTAAAATCAAATGATCCTATTTTCAAAATTTGAGAAAACTCAAATATGAAAATAACAAAATCCCCAAGTCTCTCCGTGGGTCCTTAAGTTGCGTGAAATTTCTAGGACCAAACCAAAATGCAATAAAATATGATATGCAATGATGATCTAATGTATAAAATTCCAAATTGAAAATTTGGGATGTTACAAACCTACCCCCCTTAAGATGAATCTCGCCCTCGAGATTCGGGTTGGCTAGAAAATAGGTGAGTGTGGTCCTTCAGTAGATATTCCTCTCGCTCCCAGGTGGCTTCATCCTCAGTATGGTGGCTCCACTAAACTTTCCAAAACTTGATAACCTTGTTGCGCGTGACTTGGGTGGCAAACTCGAGAATCTTAACTGGTTTCTCCTCATAGGTCAAATCGATGTCCAACTGAATCGCTTCCAGTGGCACTGTATCTCTTAGCGGTATATCAGCCATCTCTGCGTGGCACTTCTTCAACTGGGAAACATGGAACACATCATGAACTCCTGACAATCCTTCGGGCAATTCCAACTTGTAAGCAACTTCTCCCATACGCTCCAAAACTTTGTATGGTCCCACAAAACGTGGCGCTAACTTTTCCTTAACTCCAAAACGCTTAACTCCTTGAAGTGGGGACACACGAAGATAAACTCTGTCTCCGACTTCGTAAACTGTCTCCTTGCATTTAGAATCTGCATAGCTCTTCTGCCTAGACTGGGCTACCTTGAGCCTATCGCCAATTAGCTTAACCTTCTCTTCCGACTCCTTGATCAAATCTGGTCCACACAACTGACAGTCTCCAACTTCATCCCACAACAACGGTGTCCTACACCTCCTTCCGTACAAAGCTTCGAAAGGGGCCATCTTCAAACTAGATTGATAACTGTTGTTGTAAGAGAACTCTGCATATGGCAAATTGTTGTCCCAATTAGATCCATAATCTAGCGCACAAGCTCTCAGCATGTCCATCTGTCTGTGGATGAAAAGTTGTGCTGAACTCTAGCCTGGTACCCAAAGTTTCGTGCAACTGATTCCAGAACTTTGAGGTAAACTGGGTTCCTCTATCTGATACAATGGTCCTCGGAACTCCATGCAGACATACGATCCTGGTCATGTATATCTTTGCCAACTTAGCACTTCTGTAAGTGGTCTTCACTGGGATGAAATGAGCTACCTTCATCAAACGATCGACTAGAACCCATATTGAGTCATAGCCTGAATGAGTCTTGGGCAATCCCGTAATAAAATCCATGCCTAGCTTATCCCACTTCCATTCGGGTATCGGCAATGGCTGTAGCAATCCTGCTGGCTTCTGATGTTCTGCCTTCACTCTCTCACATACATCACAAATTTCTACATACTCCGCAATATCCTTCTTCATTCCGGTCCACCAGAAAGTGTCCTTCAAATCCAGATACATCTTGGCATTTCCTGGGTGAATCGAATATGGTGAATCATGGGCCTCTTGCAGAATCAACTTCCTGATCTCCGGGTCGTTAGGCACATAAACGCGGTCCTCAAACCATAAGGTATCGTGCTCATCCTCACGAAATCCCTTAGCTTTTCCTTTGCACATCTTCTCCTTTATCTCGGCAATCTCCTTATCTGTCTTCTGAGCTTCTCTGATCTTATCCATCAAAGTAGACTAAATCTCCAATGGTGCTACATAGCCTCTCGGAACTATCTCCAAGCATAGCTCACGAAGATCCTCGGCTAGTTCCTTTGGTAACTCTCCGGTCAAGAGTGTGTTGACATGGCTCTTGCGGCTCAACGCATCGGCTACTACGTTAGCCTTTCTGGGGTGATAATGCAGTCTCATATCATAATCTTTTATGAGATCCAACCATCTCCTTTGCCTGAGATTGAACTCCTTCTGTCTGAAGATGTACTTCAAACTCTTGTGATCCGTGTACACCTCACAATGGTATCCGATGAGAAAATGTCTCCATGTCTTCAACGCATGCACTACGGCTGCTAACTCCAAATCATGTGTGGCATAATTCAACTCATGGGGCTTAAGCTGTCGTGAGGCATACGAAACGACTCTTCCCTCCTGCATAAGTACTGCTCCAAGTCCTCGATGAGAAGCGTCGCAATATACTTCATAATCCTTACGCTGATCTGGCAGAATCAACACCGGTGATATAACCAAACATTTCTTCAACTCTTGAAAACTGGCCTCACATTCCTCAGTCCATTTGAACTTGGTGTCCTTCTTCAACAACTCTGTCATGGGTTTTGCAATCTTCGAGAAATTCTCAATGAAACTCCGAATCTCTCCAACTGACGTGGGTGCTTCCCAATTTGTCACAGTGACAACTTTGGTGGGGTCTACTGCTATTCCTTCTCCGGATATAACATGTCCGAGGAATCCAACTTCCTTCAACCAAAACTCACACTTGCTGAACTTGGCATATAACTGATGTTCTCTGAGCTTCCCAAGTACCAAACGCAAATGCTCCTTATGCTCCTCTTCATTCTTCAAGTAGACCAAAATATCATCAATGAACACCACGACGAACTTATCCAGAAACTCCATAAACACCTTGTTCATCATGTTCATGAAAATAGGCAGGTGCATTAGTCAGACCAAATGACATAACGGTGTACTCATATAGCCCGTACCTGGTGGTAAAAGTTGTCTTAGGTATATCCTGCTCTCAAATCTTCAGCTGGTGGTATCCTGATCGCAGATCGATCTTGGAAAATACCTTAGCTCCTTGCAACTGGTCAAATAGATCATTGATCATCGGCAGTGGGTACCTGTTCTTGATTGTCACTTCATTCAATCCTCGATAATCAACAACCATCCTCAATGATCCATCCTTCTTCTCCACTAGAAGCAATGGTGATCCCCAAGGTGACGAACTTGGGCGAATATAGCCTTTATCCAGTAACTCCTTAATCTGCTTCTTAATTTCCTCCAAATCTTTTGCGGGCATCCTGTACGGTCTCTTAGATATTGTCCCTGTGCCTGGCAAAAGCTCAATCAGAAACTCAATGTCTCTATCCAGTGGCATGCCTGGCAACTCCTCTGGAAATGTGTTAGGGAAATCCTTCACCACTGGTACTTCCTCCTGTACAACTCCTGATAAGGAATTCACTTGAGTCCTCTTGGGCACATGACAGGATACATACTTGATCCTCCTTCCTTCTGGGGTGGTAAGCAAAATCGACTTACTGGCGCATTCAATGTTCCCTCCATACTTTGATAACCAATCCATGCCTAATATCACATCCAGTCCTTGCGACTCCAATACTATTAGGTCTAAGGGGAACACATAGTTACCAATCCTTAATGGTAACCGGTCACACCATAGACTAGCCATATACTCTGCTCCTGGCGAGGTTACTAACATGGGTGACCTAAGGGCTTGGGTTGGCAGTTTATACTTATCCACAAATCCCCTTGATATGTATGAATGTGATGCACCAGTATCAAAAAGAACGTTTGCAGTAAATGACTTAACCAAAAACTTACCTATTACTGCATCGGGCTGGGCTTCAACCTCCTCCACGCTAACGTGGTTCACCTGTCCCATGTTGAAAGGGTTAGGCTTCTTCCCAGAGCTTCCATTGCCATTTCCATTCTTAGCTTCAGGACATTCAGTGGCATAATGTCCGGTCTTCTGGCACTTGAAACAGGTAATGTGGCTTAGATCCCTCTTGGCTGATGTTGATGGGTTGGTACGGTTTTGTCTGTTGCTTCCTCCATTCCCATTACCATTCTTGGGGCCACTATGGTTGTGCGAACTCCCTCCATTATGGTTGTGACCTCCATGGGTATGCTGAAAAGGTCCTCCCGAGTTCGGGGTAAAATGAGGCTTCTGCTGAGCTCCAGAATTGTACTTCCCTTGTCCATACTTCCTCTTGCGGCTGTCAATCTGCTACTGCTTCCCTTCAATCATGAGAGCTTGGTCTACCAACTCCTGGTAGTTGTTGAAGGTTGCCACCATCAACTGCATGCTCAGCTAATCATTCAGTCCTTCCAGAAATTTCTCCTGCTTAACTGCATCCGTAGCAATGTCATCCGGAGCATAACGTGCTAGCTTACTAAAATCATCCACATACTGGCCAACTGTACGTCCTCCTTGGCGCAAGTTGCGAAACTCACGCTTCTTCATGACCATAGCTCCTGCTAAAACATGGGCAGTACGGAAAGCCTGATGAAACTGGTCCCATGTGACAATGTCGATAGGATAAGTGGCTGTGAAATTCTCCCACCATGATGCTGCGGGTCCATCAAGCTGATGTGCGGCAAAACGCACCTTCTCCGCATCTGTGCATCCTGCAGTGGTCAACTCCCTTCCCATCTTGCGGAGCCAATCATCTGCAACTATCGGCTCGGTGCTACTGGAGAACACCGGCGGATTCAGCCTCAAGAAACGGGCTAAGTGATCAACAGGTGGTGGTGGTGGTGGCTTGTTGTTGTTGTTGTTGTTCCCCTGATTCTGATTCTGGACTAGTATCTGCATCAATGCATTCTGCTGCTGGATCAACTAAGTGAGCTCCGGTGGGAAAGCAAATCCATTGTCACGTCTCGGAGGCAACTGAGGGTTTTAGAAAAGATGAGAATACAAAATAGAATAAGGTCTAGAGATAAAACACTACCCATATGCACATGAGACAAACAGAATCAATATCACTTCAATCAATTCAAACAAGGGCATACAACGGTCTAGCTATCATTAAAAAAGTGCTCGGACTATACTATATACATGGGGGAATACTACTACTGTTATGGTGGTCGACTAGAAAAATTGATCAGTCGAAGACTCCATGATATCTGCTCCAGCTTCATCAACAAAGTCATCATCGCTATCGTCGGGGTCCGAATCGGTGTCGTCAATGATGATGTAATTCTCCGAGCAAGTGCAATCATCATCTTCTCCTCCAGTCGCGGGAAATCCCATAATTACCTTTAGCTTCTTCTTCAGATCATCATTCTTCTCCACGAGTGTCGTCATTTCCTCCTCATATCCATCGCCTGTAGACTTAAGTTCTTCCTCCAGCTCAGTCATCTTGGTCATTTCCTTCTTCAGATCTATCATGCCTACGCACATCTGGTTCTCCTGGCGACGAATGTGCTGGTTTAACTCCTGGATGAAAGCTGCAATTGATCTATCCTTCCTGGTGCTGATCATCTCCCATTGCTCATCTCGGCGCCCACAAATCTGGTAAATAGTATCCTTGAGATCCTTGTGGTAAACTTCTCCAATGCGTCCCATGGTGATGTGGGCTGTCATGCTCTTTCCTAGACTCCGGGTTGGTGCATCAAAGGAAAACTCTATGGGCTCAGTGACGGGCATGAACGTCCTTCCTGGAACTTGAATTTGAATCATCCAACGCTCGTCTTCTGGTAAAGTGGCGATGTAGGTTCCGGTGAAGCTTGGCACTCCGATATTCAGGTACCTAGTGACTTCCTTCAAGTGGCGTCCAAAGGGTGTATCTTCATCCGGTTGCGTGAACTTGTTCCTTGCATCCACCATCCTAAAGAGTAGAAAAGGTGAGGAGTCAGAAATGAGAAGAGAGTAGTGATCTAGGGCTTTAGCTTAGTGGTCGTGTCCTACAGTCAGCGTGTGCTCTGATACCATCTTGTAGCGACCAGACCTCAAACAGCCTGATCTCTATGCATCAGTGTCATCCCTGGATCGGTAATGCTGACACGCACAGTACTTCAAGGATTTATAACAGAGTAGCAATCACACACTTATTACATCGAATGTCTCAAAAGAGAACTTATTACAATAAATATGGCTTAAGGCCATCTAATAATGATAACAGTGGAAGGCTTGGAAGATAAAGCGAGTCCATCAACTCCAACAGCATCACTGAGTGAAAGACCATGACCTAAGGCACCTTACTCGTCATCTAAAAAGTATGCAACATGAACGTTGCAGCCTGAAAATGGGTCAGCACATGGAATATGCTGGCAATGTAACACATGGAGAGTAATGAACAGAATAATGCTATCACTACATGCATATATGGCTGGTGGAAAGCTCTATGGTTACAGTTTTGCATAAAGCCAATTTTTTCCTACGTCAAAGGAATAAATTTTATTTAACTACCATGGTGGTTGTTAAACATTGAGAAGGTTCCTCCAACTCAATCCCAACTAAGCATCATCATTAACCCAACAAAATTAAATTAAGTAACATGATGAGATTCACATGATAATCCAGGTACTAGATACTCAAAACGTCCATAACCGGGGACACGGCTAACCATGATTAGTTTGTACACTTTGCAGAGGTTTCCGCACTTTTCCCCGCAAGACTTGATCTCCTCCGTTGGATTTCTTGCACTACATGGTGTTTGAGAAATGGATGACCGAGACATAGTCTTTCAGAAGCATTAGCTCTTTACTCTGGGTAGACAGTGTAGGGGAACGTTGCAAAAAATTAAAAAAAATTCCTACGGTTTCACCAATATCCATCTATGAGTTCATCTAAGCAACGAGTGATAGGAGTGCATCTACATACCCTTGTAGATCGTGAGCGGAAGCGTTCAAGAGAACGGGGATGATGGAGTTGTACCCGCCGTGATCCAAATCACCGATGACCAAGTGCTGAACGGACAGCACCTCCGCGTTCAACACACGTACGGAGCGGATGACGTCTCCTCCTTCTTGATCCAGCAAGGGGGAAGGAGATGTTGAGGAAGAAGGCTCCAGCAGCAGCACGACGGCGTGGTGGTGGTGGAGATGCAGTACTCCGGCAGGGCTTCGCCAAGCAACTGCAGGAGGAGGAAGAGGTGTAGCAGGGGGAGGGAGGCGCCAAGACTCAGGGGTGCCGCTGCCCTCCCTCCCCCTCCTTTATATAGGCCCCCAGGGGGGCCCTGGAGATGGGAATCTCCCAAGGGGGCGGCGGCCAGGGGGGTGGAGTGCCCCCCAAGGCAAGTGGTGCGCCCCCCCCCCCCCCCCACCCTAGGGTTTCCAACCCTAGGCGCAAGGGGCCCAAGGGGGGGCGCACTAGCCCACTAGGGGCTGGTTCCCCTCCCACTTCAGCCCACGGGGACCTCCGGGATAGGTGGCCCCACCCGGTGGACCTCCGGGACCCTTCCGATGGTCCCGGTACAATACCGGGTGACACCGAAACTTTCCCGATGGCCGAAACAGCACTTCCTATATATAAATCTTCACCTCCAGACTATTCCGGAACTCCTCGTGACGTCCGGGATCTCATCCGGGAATCCGAACAACATTCGGTAATCACATACAAGTCTTCCTAATAACCCTAGCGTCACCGAACCTTAAGTGTGTAGACCCTACGGGTTCGGGAATCATGCAGACATGACCGAGACAGCTCTCTGGCCAATAACCAACAGCGGGATCTGGATACCCATGTTGGCTCCCACATGTTCCACGATTATTTCATCGGATGAACCACGATGTCGAGGATTCAATCAACCCCGTATACAATTCCCTTTGTCAAAGTGTGTAGACCCTACGGGTTCGGGAATCATGCAGACATGACCGAGACAGCTCTCTGGCCAATAACCAACAGCGGGATCTGGATACCCATGTTGGCTCCCACATGTTCCACGATGATTTTATCGGATGAACCACGATGTCGAGGATTCAATCAACCCCGTATACAATTCCCATTGTCAATCGGTACGTTACTTGCCCGAGACTCAATCGTCGGTATCCCAATACCTCGTTCAGTCTCGTTACCGGCAAGTCACTTTACTCGTACCGTAATGCATGATCCCGTGACCAAACACTTGGTCACTTTGAGCTCATTATGATGATGCATTACCGAGTGGGCCCAGAGATACCTCTCTGTCATACGGAGTGACAAATCCCTGTCTCGATCCGTGTCAACCCAACAGACACTTTCGGAGATACCTGTAGTGCACCTTTATAGTCACCCAGTTACGTTGTGACGTTTGGTACACCCAAAGCACTCCTACGGTATCCGGGAGTTACACGATCTCATAGTCTAAGGAAAAGATACTTGACATTGGAAAAGCTCTAGCAAAACGAACTACACGATCTTGTGCTATGCTTAGGATTGGGTCTTGTCCATCACATCATTCTCCTAATGATGTGATCCTGTTATCAACGACATCTAATGTCCATAGTCAGGAAACCATGACTATTTGTTGATCAACGAGCTAGTCAACTAGAGGCTTACTAGGGACATATTATGGTCTATGTATTCACACGTGTATTACGATTTCCAGATAATACAGTTATAGCATGAATAAAGACAATTATCATGAACAAGGAAATATAATAATAATCCTTTTATTATTACCTCTAGGGCATATTTCCAACAGACAGTACCAACCTACATCCCCTACATTTGCTAGTCTACCATTGAAAGAGGTCACACAACATCCTCAACTATGCCAGAGCCCATAGTAGCTTGCGGCTGCACACGGAAGTTTCTAGCATGAATAATCTCATGATCCCTTTGAGCCTGGGTGGCGGTCCATAGGAGAATCACACGGTACCCCGGGATTTCCAAAAATATAGGCAACACTAGGTTCCCCAGGTGCCTCAATCCACCCAGATGTGTATTGAAGTTGCCACCTTAAGTTAACCATTAATTAACAATCTCACATCTGTCATGGAATACACTCACCCAATCCACGTCTACTAGCATAGCATAGCAATATAAGCAAACGTAGAAGTAACTCTCAAGGGTTTGATAATAAACAGGACAATAGGTACTACCTCATCTACCTCCCAAAATCCACATATTAATCAGATCCTAATCATGCAATTGTTTGAGGATTGATGTAATGCAATAAAACTGGGTAGTAAAGAGGTATGATCAAAGTGTTACTTGCCTTGCTGATGATCCGCGGAACCTAGAGACTCGTAGTAGCAAGCTGCGCACTCCGGGTACTCAATCGCAAACAAACAAGCATACAATAAGCACTCATATCATGCATAGGTAAAACTAAAATAAGAGATCTAACTAGAAATTTCAACTTAAGAACTCCGGTTTGCAAAAAGAATCAAATCAAACGAAGCAACGAAACTCAAACGGCGAAAGAAACAAGCTTTGTTTACTAATCTGGACCTAAGTCAAATTTTACAGTAGCAAAAACTTGTTTGAGTTGGTTAAACGGAAAGAGGGTTTCGAGATGAAACTCTAGGCGCTTGAATCGCCTGATTCCGATAAACGAGCGAAAAGTTCTACTGGAACAAAAATCGGATCAGAAATCGCAATCGGAAATAATCGCGAAAAATCTGGGAAAAAGAAAAACGGACGAACAAGCTAACGAACGAACGTTCGCTGTCTGCGGCTAATCGACAAAAACCGTTCGTTAAAACGAATGTACGGACGAACGTCCGTTAAATAACTAAACCGAGAAAACCGACGAACCGATCTAAAAAAACGGATCTAGGGTTCTAAAAAAACCGATCGGTTTTATAAAAAACGGCGGCTACCTCGGGTCCGGCGAGGCGGCGAGGTGGCGGCGGGGTCCGGCGGCTCCGGCGAGGTGGCGGCGGGGTCCGGCGGCTCCAGCGGCAGCGGCGCGGGGCGGCGGCGGCGGGCGGCGGCGGCGGCGGGGCGGCAGCTAGGGTTAGGGTTTGGGACGCGGGTGGGCTTCGGTGGTGGTGTGGGCTTCGGGGCAGGGGGGCCCCGGCTTATAAAGCCCCCCCGGGCGGAGTACCGCACGGGTACGGCCCGGAGTCGGTTTCCTTTTTTTTCAATAATAACGACGTGCAGAAAAAAAAGAAATACTAAACGGACTCCAAAAATCCCGAAATAAATTTCCCCCGTCCTCTAAAAATAAGCCGGACAAGATGAACATTTATTTGGGCCTAAAATTTAACTTTGAAAAACGCGTATTTTTCCTAAATTCAAATAAAATAGCAATAAAACTCCGAAATAAAATCTTATTTGATTTTATTATTAAATCCCCAATATTTATTTATTTTGGGAAATTCATTTTATTCCCTCTCTCTTATTTTGATTAAAGAAATATTCGAAGATAAAATAATTAAAATCAAATGATCCTATTTTCAAAATTTGAGAAAACTCAAATATGAAAATAACAAAATCCCCAACTCTCTCTGTGGGTCCTTGAGTTGCGTGAAATTTCTAGGATCAAACCAAAATGCAATAAAATATGATATGCAATGATGATCTAATGTATAACATTCCAAATTGAAAATTTGGGATGTTACACCGGCTCAACTACACCGACATCGAACACTCTATGTTGAGCCGCGCGTCAAGACCGTCAAGCCACTCGCAATCCTCTACACGGCAATCATCCACAAGAGCAATTCGCCGAGCAACCACATTGTCATCGCCAACACCAAGCTCCTCTTGCACAAGCTCAAGAACGACAACGTCAACGTCACCAAGAGGAAGAGGGAGCGCGACAACACCAAGACGAACAAGATGCTGACGCTCAACGTCTTCAACAACAACAACAACGTGAAGCACAAGCTCTTGAGGCGCAATGTGCCATTTAAGAATCAAGTCGAGCCATTTCCAACTGCAACCGAGATAGGCGCAATTATCAGGAAGCTCTTCGCGAAGAAATTCAAGAGCAAAACTACCAAGCAAGAGTGCATCGTCAAGTTCGTTAAGCTCCTCCCCAAGCTCGACAAGCCCCTCCACAACCTCAAGTTCATCAAGAGCAAGATAACATTGGAAGTCCTCCACGCCAAGATCAATATGAGGTTGACAATCCTCCACATCAAGGGCGTCACCATCACTCTCGACCCCAACACAATGAAGAGCAACGCTATGGCAAGCTCAAGTTCACCGTGCCCAAGTTCAATGGAAGCAATGATCCCGAAGAGTACCTTTCATGGGCATTGAAGGTCGACAAGATCTTTCGTTTGCACAACTATGAGGAAGAGAAGAAGATCGATATGGCATCACTTGAGTTCCAAGACTACATGCCCATATGGTGGGAACAAGTCCTTGAGCGCCAAGAAGCAAGAGGTGAACCACCAATCACCACACGGGAGGAAATGAAAGATGTCATGCGCGCACGCTTTGTGCCAACCTACTACAACCGCGATATCTTCAAGAAACTCCAACTCCTCAAGCAAGGAACAAAGAGCATTGAAGAATACTACAAGGAAATGGAGAGTGCCATGATTAGAGCCAATGTCATGGAAGATGATGAGCAAACTATGGCTAATTTCTTAAATGGCCTCAATCATCCCATCAAGAAGATTGCCGACGTCCAACCCTACTCCAACCTCACTAAGGTCGTGCATCAAGCTACCAAAGCGGAACATCAAGTGCAAGATGACTTCAAGTATGCCAAGTACTCTTCCAGGAGCTACGGCTTCTCCAACACCCAAGCTTCAACGACTCCAACAACTTCTACCTCAACCAAGCCACCTACAAGAAACAGTGACAAGTCGAGATACAAGAAAACTTCGACAACCTCAAGTCGTCGTCCTACTACGAGCAACTTCAAGCCGGGTGCTTCATCATCTACTCCAACCGATGAGACCGTCAAAACAAGTTCCATTAAGTGTTTCACATGCGGCGGCCGAGGCCACAAGTACTTTGAGTGTACCAACAAGCGCACCATGATCCTCAACGACGACGGAACCTATGACTCCATGAGTAAAGAGGAAATGGAAGCCCTTGAGCAAGTGGCCATGCACCGGCGCGTGAACGAAGATGAAGATGATCAAGTCTTTTGTTATGAGGATTTGAGCCCCGCTCTCGTTGTCTCCAAAGTCTTGACTCTTCAACATCAACAAGACAAAGACCAAAGATGTCACATCTTCCACACCAAGGCCGGCATCAATGGAAGGTCCGTCAAGGTCATCATCGATGGAGGGAGTTGTCACAACTTGGGAAGTGAAGAACTATGCTCCAAGCTCCAATTGGTCAAGATGAAGCACTCGCACCCCTACAAGTTTTAATGGCTAACCGATTCCGGCACTATCTAAGTCGATCACACGGTGCAAGTTTCTTTTAAGATAGGAGCATATGAAGACACTTTGGAGTGTGATGTCGTCCCGATGTCCGTTTGCCATCTCCTTCTTGGTCGACCATGGCAATTTGACCGCGGCGTCATCCACAATGGACGTACCAATCACTATAGGTTCAAGATGAAAGGAAAGGAGTACATTCGATGACCTATGTCTCCAAGTCAAGTGATCGCCGACAAGCAAGCCATCTATCATGGAAAAAAGAGTGAGAGAGTGACCCACCCAAAAGAGAGTGAGGGCCACAAGCCAAAATCGAGTGCCTCCACGATGAGCGACCAGAAGAACTTAGTCCTATTTGACACTAAAAGTGAGATGAGAGAAGTTGTGAGAACCCATCAAGTGTTATGCACTATGTCCTTGTGTGCAAGGACGAGGCACCAAAAACTAACACCTCTCACGATCTACATTTAGTGTTGTCTTCTCTTTTGCAGGAATTCCAAGATGTTTTCCCTGATGAGCTACCTCCGGGTCTACCTCCACTATGAGGCATTGAGCACCGAATCTACCTCATCCCCAGAGCACCTCTACCTAACAAGGCCCCCTACCGCGTCAACCCCGAGGAAACTAAGGAGATCCAACGGCAAGTACAACAACTCATCGACAACGGTCATGTACGTGAAAGCTTGGGCCCTTATGCCGTTCCGGACATCCTTGTTCCAAAGAAAGACGGTACTTATCGCATGTTTTCCGATTGTCGTCCTATCAATGCCATTACCATGCGATATCGTTACCCTATCCCACGCTTAGATGATATGCTAGATGAGCTTAGCGGAGCCACCATTTTCTTTAAGATTGATCTTAAGAGCGGCTACTATCAAATACGCATCCAAGAAGGTGATGAATGGAAAACCACATTTAAGACCAAATTTGGCTTACATGAATGGCTAGTTATGCCAATGGGTTTATCCGAAGCACCCGGTACTTTCATGCGAGTCGTGCACTTTGTTCTTCCTCCATATATTGATGTATTTGTTGTGGTCTATTTTGATGATATTCTTGTCTTTAGCAAATCCCTCAAAGATCATGTCACTCATCTTAAAACCGTGTTGCAAACCCTTAATAAAGAGCGCCTTTACGCTAATATGGACAAATGCCTTTTTGGTGTTGATAAGCTTGTTTTTTTGGGTTTCGTTGTGTCTTCTAAGGGTGTTCATGTAGATGAATCTAAGATCAATGCTATTAAAACTTGGCCCCAACCAACCAACTTGCAGCAAGTGCGTATTTTTCTTGGTTTAGCCGGTTTCTATCGCAGATTTGTGAAGGATTTTAGCACCATTGCTTCAGCTTTGCATTCCTTGAGTAAGAAAAATGCGCCATTTGTTTGGGGACCATCCCAAGATACCGCATTTAACGAGCTTAAAATTTTGCTTACTCATGCTCCGGTGAGAAGTTAAGGATTTTACGCCTCCTCCAACTCCACTTCGGCGCGAGATATCGCAACGTCGAGGAGATGAACCAAGCTCTGATTACCACTTGTCACACCCGAGTTGGTCTGAAGAACAAAATTCAGAAACGGAAACTGAATTTAACTCGAACTAGCCAACTTTATTGGAAGAAATTGAGAGCACTTTTGCTTCGAATTAAGAGGAACCTAAGGCCGGCCAGGAACACTGGCGGCTAAGGGGGTACAAGAGATGGTTCTCCATCGATCCAGAAACTGGGCTTTATAGCCTTACAAAATACAAAATGAAGGAAAAAGTAAGAAAGTAAAAACTAGTAGACACTGTTCTTTTTGCCAAAGAGGTAAACAGCGACGCGCGCGGTCTTCAGCCGTCCGATGCGGGATGGACGTGATCCAGAGCTTTAAGAAGCCGCGGAGCGGTAAAGACGTCGGAGAAGCGTCAGCGTGCCAACAGCTTTGAATTCAAACTTAACTGAATCTCTGTCTGCAGTGTTCTAAATCTTCATATGCTCGCCGTTAGGTCCTGACAAGAATGCAATGACTTCAGTTATCACAACAACACAATCTACAGTACCTATCTGCATTATTATATGTATATCTCATCGTATTGCCCGTTGCTCTTTTGTTTGCTCATCCAGAATTAGCCAAATTAGCTTGTGCATCTATACGTGAATACTTGCAACACTTTTTTCTCTCAACAGATGTCAGGCACAGGAAACTAAGCACTACCTACCTGTTGCCTCCTGTTTACCACCGCCTGCTCCATCTGATGTGGTTTCAGTGTCTCCAATGCCATTATTACCTGAACAAGCACGCTGGAAATTGCAGGTTCGTGCACAGTCGAAGCAAAAAAGAATCATGACGGACAGGTGCGTAATCTTCGCCCCCGGCCCAGTCCACTTGCATCATCCCAAGATACTCCCTCCGTCCGAAAAAACTTGCCCCTCAAATGACTATATCTAGCACCAAGTTAGTGCTAGATACATCCATTTAAGGAACAAACTTGGGACAAGCTTTTCCGGACCGAGGGAGTACTCCACAACCACGTCATGTCCCGCCGTATATGATAGGAATAAGTATATTTTTTCGTCCTCGAACTCTTCCGAGAGTTTAGAAATCGTCCCTCAACTCCAAACCGGATAGTTTTCATCCCTCAACTATCAAAACCGGATATTTTTCGTCCCTCATGCCGCTTCGGGCGGTTTTAGTACGAGGTGAACAGCAACTCGGTGAACAGTAAAATCAAAAAATTGCAAAAAAAAGTATCAAAAAAATCTGAAATTTTACAGCATCGAAGATACTCTGGTGCGCAAGACCCGTGCAAAATTTCATGGTGCTTCGACATTCGAGCAGCTCGGGACAAACAAAAAACTGTAAATATGTACATCGGTGAACAGTAAATTCAAGAAGATGGCAAACAAAATAAAAAATATGGAACTTTTTGACATCAAAGATGCTCAGGTACGTAATATGCATGCAAAATTTCGTGATCAAATGACATACGAGGAGCTCTAGCAAAAAAACAAAATAGCGCACTTTAAAAAAATTGAGCCAAATTTTGTTTTGTTTTTCACGAGTTCGTACAATGCCCAAACACCACGAAAATTGGCACACACGCTGCACACCCAAACCTCTTTGATGCCAAAAAAATTCATATTGTTTTAATTTTGTTTGCTATTTTTTTTAATTTACTATTCACCGGCGTATATATTTACAGTTTTTTGTTTGCCGTGAGCCGGTCGAATGTCGAAACACCACGAAATTTTGCACGGGTCTTGCGCACCAGAGTATCTTCGATGGTGTAAAATTTCAGAATTTTTTTATTTTTTTGCTATTTTTTTTATTTTACTGTTCACCGAGTTGTTGTTCATCGCGTATTAAAACCACCCGAAGCGGCACGAGGGACGAAAACTATCCGGTTTTAATAACTCAGGGATGAAAACTATCCGGTTTGAAGTTGAGGGACGATTTCTAAACTCTCGGAAGAGTTCGAGGACGAAAAATATACTTATCCCTATATGATATGATCCGCCCATCGGCTGCCCCTCATCAGGTGGCCATTCAGTCGTATAGCATGCAATGCAATCGGGAATTGGAGAATGGATGAATACAAAGATACAGTACAGTTGAAATCTTTGCAACTAGACATTCAAGATTTGCAAATATTTGAGAGCTGATGACAGAGAAGAGCTTGGGGAATATTTCGCAACTGTTGCGAAGAGTTTTTATCAGTGTTCAGGAGAATTTTGACACAATTCAGAGCAATTTTACCAAGCTATTTGCAGTAGTTGATGTCAATTTAGGAAAAGCTAGGGAGAACAAATTACCTCCAGTAACAGCTAACTCTCAGAACAAAGAAACTTCCAGTGTCAACCAAACACCTATCTCTACTCCTATAAATCTCTACTTCTATAAAAAGTTAAATTGGTGATGATGGTGTGCCTGCCGTCTATCAATCTCGACCGTCTGATCCACATCTAACGCATCTGATAGAGCTCTGACACTTTTGCACAAAGACCCCCGCCACTCTCTTCGTATTCTTTTCAGGAAACCCCTTCATCTATCTATTCCAGACCAATCCAGATCCACCTCGTGCCACTTTCCTCCAACCAACAATGGAGTTCCGATCTCATGCGCTGGCCGCTGCCGGTGCCTTCTGCCGCCGCAGCCACCACCACCACGACCTCGTCTCCTCTGCCCCCTTTCCCGTCTCTCCCCGCCGTCTTCTCTGGCCACCTCCCGCATCTCCTTGGACGCAGACCGCTGCAAGTACGCCGTGGGCTACGCGCTGCACATCCTCGCCAGCGGCGGCGCCACATGCTACTCATTCTTCTCCATCGACGTGCTCCATGGCCATCCCCTTCAAGTACGCGCTGCTCCCTGAGGACGTCCACACCGTCTGCACGAAGCTGGGGTTCGGATCGCCGTCGGCCAAACTGCAGTATTAGCGCTTTCTGTCAGTTCGCTAGGATGTATTTCACGGCCGTCGTTCCTCGCACTTAGTTAGCCTGATCTATCAAATCGCAGTATTAGTGCTTTCTGTGGTCTCACATCGCAGTTTTCTCTGCCCAAACTGCAGGAGGCATGAAGAGATTGGCTATAGACCAGGTAGGAGAATAGGGGATAGGAAAACGCAGAAAACTGCCACGCAATATATGTTCTCTTGCATGTTTGAATCCTGATTTGGATTCTCCTACAGATTTGAATATTTTTATCATACCAACTTGCTTGTTATTTTTTCGTGAGTATAATGATATGCCTGGTCCCCAAGGCTGTGCTTTTCCTCCTCATAGTCCAAGTTACTCGAAAATAGATATCATAGCCCTGGATTTGATTGCAGTAGAAGTATCATAGATTCATCTCCACACATACCCCATCTGTGGATGTCAAGCCAATCACCCTGATTCCTATATGCTAGCCTAAGTTGTGAATCGTTGTCTCCTTAGGACTATTAAACCTAGAAATTCTCAAAATAAAGCAAAACATCAAGCCCTTGATCATGTGGACCTTACTTCAAAAAGCATGGATGTGATCTAATATAAGCTTATTCTTTGATTTTCCACCGAGATTCCTCACACTGTGCACAGATGAAAGATGTTGGGCCATTCAAATGGCTTCTTCAGCACGCCGTTATCCTCTCCTCCTCTAGCCAACATCGATGGCATTTCGGTGTTGAGGAGAGAGTATCGTGTCACATATATGCTGCTTGATTCCCTGGATTCTGGATCTCCTTGGAAAAAAGTAGGTGAATGATTTGCAAAGGTGCAGATTAATATGGCATGATAACCCTGTTTTTATTCTTCGGTTTATTTTGATCCCAGGCATTAGAAGGATTTTCTTTTTGGCTGTTATGCTGCTCTGCTAGGCATTAGAAGGATTTCGTTTTTTACTGGTACACCTGCCCTGCACCATTATCTAAATAAAATCCTAAGAAGAGTATGTCTGTAGCTAGCTTTCACTTGCTTCTGTTTTGGGAAATGTAGCAACAATACAACATGTACTCCTATGTCCTGCATATGAACGTGAGACGAAACTGAGGCACACCCTACTGTATTAATACCGGTGACTAATGTTCAGCTAATTGTTTTACACACTTTTGTATGGGCACTGTTTAGTATCGTAGTAGATTTATCATTCCCCGCAAAAATAATAATATTAGGATATTATGATTGTCCAGTAAAATAGAGTGGGCCAATCTATAGGATGAAGTAAGTTAATTTTGTTTTATTCACAGGAATGCATGTGTTTTATCACTCACTAATTATATGGGGTTTTCACACATACAAGTGATGCATTTAACAGATTTTGAGAGGAAATAGGTTGTTTTTTTATTGTGTTTTTTTCTTCATAGAAATAAAAGTCGGTTTTCAGAGAGATGTTGGTTTCAGCCTTGGCCTTCTTCAGTTGAAAGATCACGCTGTTTTACTTACTTTTGGAGGATTCCGTCATTTTCAGAAGTCAATATCTCAGCAGCAAGCTGGCAACTTGGCCAATGATGTTGGACGAACCAATTCTTTTAGACTCAAATTCTTGGATTGGTGCTGTATATTCTGAATTTCTTTTGTGAACAAAAGTGAGGAGTGGGAGAGGATCTGCAATTGTAAAATTTGCTTGTTTTCATTGGAATTGTCTACTAATTATGAAATGATTTTTATTTCTTCTGGATTCGATATACTCCACTATTCTTGGACTCATGGGATTGTTGTTTTATTTCAATGTTGGACGTGGTTCTGACAAAAAATACAGGCTGTAGCTGATGGAGACTGTAGCACGCTGGTATAGTGTCAGGTCCTGACGATCATGAGTGTGTTGCATGCCTGAGGCCTGGCTCGTTGTGTGCAGTGACCCAGTTACCGACGTGGTGAGGACCTGTAGGTCGGGCACAACGGTGAGGATGAACGAGAACGTGTTGATGCCTGTGCGCGCCACCACGCCCACCGCTAGCTCCAGCTGCGGGCTTCAGCAGCACATAATCCCGCTACTTGAGGTCTGAAATCTCGTCTGCGGTGGCGAGGCAGAGACGTCGCTTCAGGGTAGAGGCTTGGACGCCAAGGTCAAGGGAGGGGATGGCGAGGAGCTTGGAGACGAGTTGGTTGGCGTGCTGGCCTGGGAGCTCCGGTCGGCGGCGTCAAAGATGCTGATGTCGCCGATGGGGATGGACGGTGGGCCTGGTCATTTGGCCAATTACGTTATTACAGTTCATTACAGCTGCTGAAGACATACTGATTTGGAGTGTCATTGCAATTGCAAAATGCGTCGGCCGAAGGATTTTCCATTATCGCATTATGGGATAGAGCGAGGAATAATAAAGTACAAGAAGTCCTCCTGCAGGGTGAATATGGAGAAGAAATCATTTGGCTCGGTACATTATTTTATTGTTTTGTAACAATGTACTTGCTCTTACTGTAATTCTTTAAGTAAATAATGTTCCATGTGGTCTTTCGTTGCGTAGCACGGGCATCTTACTAGTGAATATTCATATTCCTGTGGTAACACCACCGCCTGATCTGGGTAAATCCCCTGTCATTGGATCAGCAGTTCTAAGAGATCACACTGCCAAGGAAGTGAAGACACCCCCATGTTGGTCAAGGCCAACACTAGTCCAGACCTTAAGACTTAGCAAACATGCAGCACACCATTGCTGTTCAGACAATGGTTAACAGAGAACCTGTTTAACAGTTAGCTGAAACTAGCAGACAACAAGAGAGAATGGAAAACACTGGCCAAATGAAGCTTGGTAGAAACACACCAATTGTTAAGCCTGCAAAGCTCAACATCCCTGAATTTGCAGGGCAAGATGCAGACTCATGGATACAGACAATTGAGCAATATTTTGACTCTGTTATAATCCCTCTTGAACAGAGAACTGAAATTGCTATTGCTTACTTTAAAAGGGAGATGCTACGAAATGATGGGGAGGTACTGGTTTCTATGCTGGCAAATTACCATGGCACAGGTTTTGCAGATACTTGAATGACAGATTTGCATGGCACAAATTACACGCAGACTGCATGGTTCGAAATTAAAAAAAAAAAAAGGCATCACCGCAAGCAAATTTTATTAAAACAAAACATCACACCGTTCGAATCAAGGTTCTTGATCTGACAAGTTAACAAAAACACAATACATGAACCAGGCTACATTGCACGTATATCCTTGCTGGTCTGTCAAGTCAACACGCAAAGTCAAATACAGCTTTCCGTATATCATACAAGGATGAACATATATCCTTCAACAACAACAAAACGAGGAACATTTACAATTATGTTCTTTGAATTAAAACTTACAGCTGTACACAAATACAGCGGTTATAACCAGGCACTGAGGAACATATACCCCTCAACAACAACAAAATAACGAGGAACATCTACAACTGTGTTCTTTGAATCAAAACTTACAGCTGTACACAAATACAGCGGTTATAACGAGGCCACTGCTCAGTGGTAAGTAGGTACACAGCCGGAAAGCAGAAAGGCAAACACTTAGGCCGTGTTTGGAATGCCGTTTTCCTTCTAAACACACTCGTATAGAAAATACAGGTGTCCGCCCGTCGTTTTGGTTTCCGGTTGGATAGCTCTGGGCCGGTATTTTACACCTGTAAGTTATATACACCTGTATAAGATTACACCCATACCAAGCGCGGCCTTAGGGGGCATCGGTTTGGAAACATCAGCATTTCGCTCAATTTGCCACCATAAGGTCTGACGGCAGTTATTACCTCATCCATGTCCATCTCAACCAAAACGGCATGAGTGAGGTTATCTTGAAGTAAGTTGGTTTTGGAGTGGATGGGCACCCGAGCGATCTGATGAGCTCTTCGACAGGCAAGATCTTGAACTTCTTTCGAAAATTCATGGCAACATTATCCACCTTATGCTGGTAAATCTTCCCATTCTTATCCAACTTATACTCTGACATGCCATCAAAGCGGCTATGACCATCCTGTAGGAATCTAGGGATGCCATGAACGATCCACCGGACCATAATTACATTATCGACTGGTTGCCATATAGTAGCAATGTCAATCCACAAGGCCTTGAAGAAAATCTGACCGGTAAACCGCAGCGCCCAGAATATCCTTTTATAGCTATCAATACCCACGAATTTACTGAGAGGATCTTTGAAGACAATATCTTCTCTGGAGATAGTGGCATATGGTTAGGAAAGAAGAAGACAGGAGTTGAATAAATCTTGAGAAATGAATATACCATGAAGTATAATTCTCATGACGGTATACCCCACTGCAAAATAATATCAAGACCATACAGATGCTGCAAAAAGCTGAGGCCCTCGAAAGCCGCCAGCAAAAAGCAGAAGTACTATACTATACAAAACTAGATTGCATTCCACACAAAGGTATGGTTCAAGCTTCTCCACACAAGAAACAAAGAAAGTTATAGTTAAGTTTTACCCGAATAATTGGCGCATTAGGCCTGACGGTTCTGTGGCTATCAAGAGCCAATAATGTAATATGAAAGCAATTTCTCGTAACTGGAGTTGTTAAAGTTTTAGTGATGTATAGATTTTACAGTGGTTGCTTACTTCCGCTTTCAGATTCGTGTCCAGCGGGATAAGCGTGCCAAAGTCGCTAGGACGAAGTGGTGGAAGCTCAAGGGGGAGGTAGCTCAGGCGTTCAAGGAGAGGGTCATTAAGGAGGGCCCTTGGGAGGAAGGAGGGGATGCGGACAATGTGTGGATGAAGATGGCGACTTGCATTCGTAAGGTGGCCTCGAAGTTTGGAGTGTCCAGGGGAAGGAGAAGCGAAGATAAGGATACCTGGTGGTGGAACGATGATGTCCAGAAGGCGATTAAAGAGAAGAAAGATTGCTTCAGACGCCTATACCTGGATAGGAGTGCAGACAACATAGAGAAGTACAAGATGGCGAAGAAGGCCGCAAAGCGAGCTGTTGGTGAAGCAAGGGGTCGGGCATATGAGGACCTCTACCAACGATTAGGCATGAAGGAAGGCGAAAGGGACATCTATAAGATGGCCAAGATCCAAGAGAGGAAGACGAGGGATATTGGCCAAGTCAAATGCATCAAGGACGGAGCAGGCCAACTCTTGGTGAAGGATGAGGAGATTAAGCATAGATGGCGGGAGTACTTCGACAAGCTGTTCAATGGGGAGAATGAGAGTTCCACCATTAAACTGGACGAGTCCTTTGATGAGACCAGCATGCGTTTTGTGCGGTGAATCCAGGAGTCTGAGGTCAAGGAAACTTTAAAAAGGATGAAAGGAGGCAAGGCGATGGGCCTGATTGTATCCCCATTGAGGTGTGGAAAGGTCTTGGGGACATAGCGATAGTATGGCTAACCAAGCTTTTCAACCTCATTTTTCGGGCAAACAAGATGCCAGAAGAATGGAGAGGGAATATATTAGTACCAATCTTCAAGAACAAGGGGATGTTCAGAGTTGTACTAATTACCGTGAAATTAAGCCGATGAGCCATACAATGAAGCTATGGGATAGAGTCATTGAGCACCGCTTAAGAAGAATGACAAGCGTGACCAAAAATCAGTTTGGTTTCATGCCTGGGAGGTCGACCATGGAAGCCATTTTCTTGGTACGACGACTTATGGAGAGATATAGGGAGCAAAAGAAGGACTTGCATATGGTGTTCATTGACTTGGAGAAGGCCTATGATAAGATACCGCGGAATGTCATGTGGTGGGCCTCAGAGAAACACAAAGTCCAAGCAAAGTACATTGCCCTCATCAAGGACATGTAAGATAATGTTGTGACAAGTGTCCGAACAAGTGATGTCGACACTGATGACTTCCCGATTAAGATAGGACTACATCAGGGGTCAGCTTTGAGCCCTTATCTTTTTGCATTGGTGATGGATGAGGTCACAAGGGATTATACAAGGAGATATCCCATGGTGTATGCTCTTTGCAGATGATGTGGTGCTAGTTGACGATAGTCGGACGGGGGTAAATAGGAAGTTAGAGTTATGGAGACAAACCTTGGAATCGAAAGGGTTTAGGCTTAGTAGAACTAAAACCGAGTACATGATGTATGGTTTCAGTACTACTAGGTGTGAGGAGGAGGTTAGCCTTGATGGCCAGGTGGTACCTCAGAAGGACACCTTTCGGTATTTGGGGTCAATGCTGCAGGAGAATGGGGGTATTGATGAAGATGTGAACCATCAAATCAAAGCTGGATGGATGAAGTGGCGCCAAGCTTCTGGCATTCTCTGGGACAAGAGAGTGCCACAAAAGCTAAAAGGCAAGTTCTACAGGACGGCGGTTCGACCCGCAATGTTGTATGGCGCTGAGTGTTGACCGACTAAAAGGCGACATGTTCAACAGTTAGGTGTGGCGGAGATGTGTATGTTGAGATGGATGTGTGGCCACACGAGGAAGGATCGAGTCCGGAATGATGATATACGAGATAGAGTTGGGGTAGCACCTGTTAGGAGCTAGGGTTTTGCCCCTTCGAGGGCGTAGGTTGTAGGGGAAGGAGGGAGTTGGGCGAGGGCTGGAGCGCGGCGGCCGGCGGCGAGGCGCCGTCCTGGCGTGATGGCGACGGCGGCGCAAGCAGGGAGGCGGCTAGGGTTTAGGGTTCCGGCTCCTCTGGGAGCCGGGCAATAGAATAGTCTTATTGCTTGATTCTCAAAATAGTTTTACAACTAGTATATATAACCACAAATCTGAAAAATAAACCTAAGATAACTTGGGCCTTAAGCCTGCCCAGTGGGCCCACGGTGGCCATAGACCTGGCCGGTCATAACATCTCTCCCCGCCTACGCAAACAGCTCGTCCTCGAGCTGAAAGTCGGGGTAGTGCTGGAGGAACTCCTCGCGCTGCTCCCAAGTAGCGTCCTCCTCCGGTAGTCCAGCCCACCGAATCAACACGTACCAGGCGCCGCGGCGCAGCTGGGCCTTGAGTGCCTTCTCCGGTGCAGGAAGTAGACGTCCGTCCGAGGCCGGCGGTAAGGCCGGCGGTGCCGCGGGTGGATCACCGCGGAATGGCTTGAGCAGCCCTACGTGGAAGACATCATGAATGCGTGCGCCGGCCGAAAGCTGAAGACGATACGCCACTTTCCCAATGCGCTCCAGGATAGCAAAGGGACCGGCATACCGAGGACCGAGCTTCTTCCGGGCGCTGGGGTCCAATGACTGCGTAGAGCGGTGAAGTAGACGCAGCCATACCCAATCTCCCACCGCGAACTCCGCCTCGCAATGGTGGCCATCATAGTATCGTTTGGCCAACTGCTGGGCCTGGAGAAGTCGTTGCTGGACCTCCGCAAGCATCTCATCACGGCTCTTCAGAAGAGCCCCGGCCGCCTCGGTCCGTGCCGAGGCCGCATCCACAGGCAGGATCGGCGGAGGCGGCCGACCATACACCACCTCAAATGGCGTAGCGCGAAGGGCGGAGTGAAAAGAAGTGTTGTAGCAGTACTCCGCCCATGAGAGCCAGTCCACCCATGCACGAGGGCGATCACCTGTAACACAACGCAAATACATGGCAATCACCTTGTTAACGATCTCAGACTGGCCGTCCGTCTGAGGGTGAAAGGCAGTGCTCAGGCGAAGCTTCACGCCTGCCAGCCGGAAAAGGTCGCGCCACACATGGCCCGTGAAGACAGGATCCCGATCACTGACGATCGACGAAGGAAACCCGTGGAGACGGACAATGCCATCAAAGAAGGCCCGGGCCACAGATGCCGCTGAATATGGGTGGCCCAGGGCGATGAAGTGAGCATACTTGGAGAAGCGGTCGACCACTGTAAGAATGATGGATTTGCCGCCCACCTTGGGAAGACCCTCGATGAAATCCATGGAGATGTCCGCCCAAACCTGAGATGGAACCTCCAAGGGCTGAAGCAAGCCAGCTGGGCGCAGTGTCTCCGTTTTGTTGCGCTGGCACGTCACACAAGACCGTACCCAATCACGGACCAGGGCACGATCACCCGGAACGTAGAAGTCGGCACGGAGTCGATGGAGCGTCTTCTGCACGCCCTCATGGCCCGCCGAGTGGGCGAGACGCAGCACCTGCTGACGAAGATCGTCGTGTGCTGGGACGAAGACGCGGCGCCCGTGGAGAAGCAGGCCATCGGCGAGGCGCCACGGCTCGTCCAGCTCACCCGCCTCCAGAGGAGGGCGTCGGCCGCGGTCGCGGTCGCGCGGCGGATGTCGGCGTAGAGGGCGAACGAGGGCCCGGTGATGATGCAGAAGGCCGCCCCCTCCGCTTCGCCGTCGTCCACATCGGCGTCACGCCGGGACAGGGCGTCGGCGACAGTGTTAAGGCGCCCTGGCCGATACTCGACAGCGAAATCAAAGCCAAAAAGCTTACTGATCCACTGGTGCTGCGGAACCGTCGAGAGCCTCTGATCCAGCATGAACTTGAGGCTGTAGTGATCCGTGCGGATCCAGAAAGAACGACCCCAAAAGATAGGGCCGCCAGTGGCATACTGCCTGCACCAACCCAATCAGCTCACGCTCATACGCCGCCAACTTAAGATGGCGTGCAGCAAAGGGGCGGCTGAAGAAAGCGAGGGGTCCATCGCCCTGATGCAGGACCGCACCAAACCCCGCACCGGAGGCGTCGCAGTCGATGGTGAAGGGAAGGTCGAAATCCGGCATCTGTAATACGGGTCCCGTCGTAAGGGCCCCCTTGAGGGCCTCGAATGCGGAAGTGGCCTCCTCATCCCAAGAGAAGGCGTCGCACCGGAGGAGGCGCGTGAGCGGGGCCGCGATGAGGCCAAATTCCCGGATGAACTTCCGGTAGTATCCCGCAAGGCCAAGAAATCCGCGGAGGGCCCGCGGAGACTGCGGGATCGGCCAGGCGGCAACGGCCGCCACCTTGTCGGCATCCATGGCCACACCCTCGGCCGAGATGACGTGGCCGAGGTAGGCGACCGAAGGCGTCCCGAACGAGCACTTCGAGCGCTTAAGATGAAGATGATGCGCCCGAAGCTCGTTGAAGACGATGGCGACATGCTGGAGGTGCTCCGCCCAAGAGGCGCTGTAGATAAGAATGTCATCAAAGAAAACGAGCACAAACCGACGTAAGTAGGGTCGGAGGACATCATTCATCAAGGCCTGGAATGTCGCCGGGGCGTTGGAGAGGCCAAAGGGCATCACCAAAAACTCAAAGTGGCCGTGATGAGTCCGGAACGCCGTCTTGGCGATGTCGTCGGGATGCATGCGCACTTGATGATACCCCGACCGGAGGTCCAGCTTGGTGAAGAAGCGCGCCCCATGTAGCTCATCCAGAAGCTCATCGACCACCGGGATAGGAAATTTATCCTTAAGTGTGAGAGCGTTGAGGGCACGGTAGTCGATGCAGAAGCGCCAAGTGCCGTCCGACTTGTGGACAAGGAGGACCGGTGCCGTGAAGGGTGAGGTCGATATCCGGATAATGCCCGCGGCAAGCATGAGCGCGCACTGTCGCTCCAACTCGTCCTTCTGCAACTGAGGGTACCGGTAGGGCCGTACTGCCACAGGAGCCGACCCTGGCAGGAGATGAATACGGTGGTCGTAGACCCGGGCCGGCGGAAGGCCCCGGGGTTCCTCAAAAAGATCACCGTGCTGCTGTAGGAGGTGATCCAGCAGCGGATGCTCGGCCTCTGCAGTGGCCGCGGCGAGCTGGAGTGGGGGCGACGCCGGGGTGCCGCCAACGCCTTCCCACCGGATGTGGCGGCCCATGCGCCAGAAGGTCATCGTCAGGGCATCGAAGTCCCACAGGATGGGCCCGAGAGTCCGCAAAAAGTCGACGCCGAGGATGAAGTCGAAGCAGCCCAAATCGATGCCGGCACAAGTGATGATGAAGTGCTCGTCATTGGTAGTGATGGGAACGTCGCGAGCGAGCCCATGGCAGCGGAGGCGGTCACCATTAGCGACGGTGACGCTGAGCTGCTCCCCGCTCGTGGGATGTAGTGCAAGTCACTACATAGTAGACTCCGGAAGGAAGTTATGGGTGGATCCCGTGTCCAACAGGGCCACCAGAGTCTCGCCGTGGATCGTGACCGGGATAAGCATAGTCCGCTCATTGCGGATGCCGACCAATGCGTGAAGGGAGACGACAAGGGCCGTAGCCGGCGCAGGTGCGGGTGCCGGCGCGACCTCGGCAGCTGGATCGCCGAGTCCCTCCTCGGTGACCACGTCCTCCGTCTCGTCGATGGTCTCCAGGTAGAAGAGGCGCGGGCAGACATGGCCCGGGGTATAGGGTGCATCACAATTAAAGCACAGCCCCAGGCGGCGGCGCTCGAGCTGCTCGGCCTGCGAAAGGCGCCGGAAGGGCCGCGTCGCTGTCGGAGTGGTCGCCGGTGTGACGGCTGAAGAAGCGGGCGCGGCCGACGGCGGTCGTGGAGGTACTCGGCCCCCCCGAGGTGCTGCTGGCCGTGTCAAGGCCTGGGCGCGCTGCTCGAACGCCCTAGCGTAGTACATGGCCGTCTGGAGGTCCTGGGGCCCCTTCATCTCAACGTCCACGCGGATGTGGTCGGGAAGGCCCCCGACGAAGAGCTCCGCCCGCTGGAGTGCCGTCACCCCCGGTGCGTGACACGCTAGAGCCTGGAAGCGGTCGGCGAAATCCTGGACCGTGGAGGTGAAGGGTAGACGGCCCAGCTCGGACAAGCGGCTGCCGCGCCGTGGTGGTCCGAAACGAAGGACACAGCTCCCGAAAACGATCCCAGGGAGGCATGCCGCCCTCATCCTGCTCGAGCGCGTAGTACCAGGTTTGGGCGGCGCCCCGAAGGTGGTAGGACGCGAGCCAAGTCCGCTCAGACGCCGGTGTCCTCTGCCCCCGGAAGAACTGGTCACACTGGTTTAACCAGTTAAGCGGGTCGTCCGAGCCGTTGTAGGTGGCGAAGTCGATCTTCGCGAACCGAGGCGGCTGCTGGTGTGGCGCGCCATGGCCCACTGCCTCGGTGGTGCGGAGAGCTGAGGACGGCGCGCGGTCCATGGTGGAGAAGTCGGGATAGTTCCCCGCGGCGCCCGACGCCTCGGGCTGCAACTGGGAACCCGACGGTGGCTGGGCCTCCGGGTAGGCTGGTGGAGAGGACGTCCCGTAGAGCCAGCCTGGCAGCGGAGATGGTGACGATGGAAAGCGGACCTCCTGGATCGGGAGGCCGCTCGGCGAGGGACGGCCCAAGCTAGGGCTGGGCGGCGGCGGCGGTGGTGGTGGCCCCTGCGCGGTGGCCGCCGGGAGGGACGGCGCGGCTGGGGCCGGCGCGGACGGCGCGGTCCAGGTCGGCCACTGCGGCCCCAAGGTGGCGGCGGGCGGCGCGGGCAGCGCCGCAGGCGGCGGTGGCGGCCACTGTGGCCATGGCGGTGTTGATGCCGGCGCCGGGTAGCCCCCGGTGATGGCCGCGGGTATGGAGTACCACGGCAGGGGCTGCTGGCCCGCGGCGACGGCCGGATGGAGCGGCGAGGGCGGCCCGTACGGGCTGGCCAGGAAGAGACGGATGCCCTGGACCGCGACGACTAAGTCGTTGAGCACGCCGGCCATGGCCTCCGGGGTGAACTGCTGCGGCGCTGGGGGAGGCGACGGCGGGGGTTGCTGGGTTTGCGGCTGGCCCTGGCCCTGATCCGGCGTAGTGCCGGGGGCGGGGGAGATCGGCGCCGAGAGGGAGGCCGTGGCGCTCGGCGATGCAGCGGCGGCGTTGGTGGAGTCGGTGGCAGCGGCGGTGGGGGATGCGGTGGGCAGCGGCGGCTGTGGTGGAGGCGGGTTTGGCGGCGAGGACGACATGGTCGTAACCTGGGTAGCTGATACCAAGGTGTTAGGAGCTAGGGTTTTGCCCCTTCGAGGGCGTAGGTTGTAGGGGAAGGAGGGAGTTGGGCGAGGGCTGGAGCGCGGCGGCCGGCGGCGAGGCGCCGTCCTGGCGTGATGGCGGCGGCGGCGCAAGCAGGGAGGCGGCTAGGGTTTAGGGTTCCGGCTCCTCTGGGAGCCGGGCAATAGAATAGTCTTATTGCTTGATTCTCAAAATAGTTTTACAACTAGTATATATAACCACAAATCTGAAAATAAACCTAAGATAACTTGGGCCTTAAGCCTGCCCAGTGGGCCCACGGCGGCCATAGACCTGGCCGGTCATAACAGCACCAATTGAAGAGAAGCTTGTCCAACATCGTCTGAGATGGTTTGGGCATATTCAGCGTAGGCCTCCAAAAGCTCCAGTGCATAGCGGACGGCTAAAGCGTGCGGAGAATGTCAAGAGAGGGCGGGGTAGACCGAATATGACATGGGAGGAGTCCGTTAAGAGAGACCAAGGATTGGAGTATCACCAAAGAGCTAGCTATGGACAGGGGTGCATGGAAGCTTGCTATCCATGTGCCAGAGCCATGAGTTGGTTGCGAGATCTTATGGGTTTCACCTCTAGCCTACCCCAACTTGTTTGGGACTAAAGGCTTTGTTGTTGTTGTTGTTGTATAGATTTTACAGTTACATGTCTTCTTTTATCAGTTTCGACTAATAAAATTGCTCATAGCAAAGAGATAGTATCAAGTATTGTTCCAGCCTTGTTTTGGAGCAGAATGATGGAAGTCTTTCAAGTGGTTCAATGATAATTAAGATCCATAGAAGCCGGAAGGTAAAAACAGAACAAAGATTTGGCTAATAAGATCATTTCTGGGGGGAGACTGTGGGGGAGGCTCTGACAGTATATTATAATACAAAAAGAGAATATGTTTACAAGAGCGAGGGACCGGGGATATACATGAAAGATGGACTCCTAAGACAACTTTGTTCTACCTCCTAGATCAATTCCACCTCCCTAGGCAAGCCTTTGCCAATGCCATTTCTGTAAGATGGGCCGGGAACAGATCTAGAAGTTCTTAGGCTTCAGCAGCCTCAGCAACCGAAATACTATCATAAAGAGGGAAAGAACGATCTCTCGCAAGGCTGTAGGCTAGTGGATCATTATTCCAGGAGTCGTGGCAGTCATGCCATAGGAGGGTGGTATCCCCGTGGGCGACTTCCCAGTGTACAATGCTCCTGCAGCTATTGTTGAGCTTCATTATGCTTTTCTGATCCAGAATAAACCAATCGGGCCAGTGGCATGCGGCTCCTAGTTTTGGTAATATCTCCAAGTAAGTTTGACCCATGGAATGTCTTTGCTGTAGATGGAAAAATTTGAGCAGCAAGGCCTCATTCAGAATAGATCGATGCTGCTGCAGGGATTGGCAATATCCTGTTGCCTCATATTTACCCCAGAGGCATATGCGTCGGGCTCGGCCAACATACTCTTTAACACCGTCCGGGAGCTTGAGGGTGCCGAGATAGTAGGTGAGTAGAGAGCTAAGGACCGACTTAACTACTTTAATCTTAGCACCAAATCGTACAAATGGGGAATAGGAGGCAAGCCGCTGTTCCATCTGGTTCAAGAGAGGCATGGAGTCCCTAATAAGATCATTACAGGAATTTGTGTGCTCACATGCATGTGTAGAGATGACTTCAAATAGACTAGTCTAGATTTTGCATGATTTATCTGTAGTTCTGCATGGAAGTTCGTAAGTTAGTATGCGACTACACAAACAACGAAGTAGCAAACAAACAAGGAATTCTCTGTTTAAGAGTTAAGATATTACACACGATAGAAACGGTTGATGCTATTAAAAGATTGAGCTTCATTTATCGACTAGTGTACGTTCTACAAGAAATAAGTAATACTAGTAAGTTACCAAATTCATGAACCCCAGAATTCAAGTGTGGGAGGTGTTTGGTTGAGCTTTTAGCTGGTTTTCCACGCTTATAAGCCAGCAGCCGAACCAAACAGCTGGCTTTTATTCGGCTTATTCATAGAACCAAGCTAAGACTCTATTCCATACAACCCTTGGGCAGGGTTCCACTATCTCATGATAACAGAACAAAGCCTCCAGGAAGATTCAAACAGAAAAGTAAAGAGGGTTTTAACTACCATCTACTGCTAACAGAATATAGAGTCCAAAAATGAAATCTTCGGAGGGTGCAGTTTCCAGCAAACCAGACAAACCAACAGGTACCAGAAAGGACCATTTGTGGCTTGGGCAACTGCATGAACCCATATGTATGCCAATGTTCATTAACGTTGATCAATAAAGCTTGGCAAGATAAAAGAAAAGGTACCAGAAAGGAAACCAGAAAAGCATTACAGCAGCGCCCAGGGCTGGACGACAGCACAGGTCCAAACAGCACCCGGGGCTGGAGATAGCACAGGTTCAAACAGCACCCAGGGCTGGGCAATAGACTAAGGGCATCTCTAACTGATCCCCTAAAAACCTTTAGAGGAGGATAAATCTGGTTTTCCTCCTCTGAACTGGAACTAACCAGAGCCCAAAAACCGTTAGTTGAGTAAAAAAAATTACTCCGAGCTGGCCGCGATGCTTAAATATACTCGGCCGAGTAGTCACGGAGTAAAACTCCCCCACCCCACTTCGCCTCACTTACCACCACCCAATCCACGTCAGCGTGCCCCCACCCTTACCCGCATCCACTCCGCCGCCGGACCGCCACCGATAATGGCCGGATCCAGTCGCCGCCGCTCCCCACTGCCCATCCCCAGCGCTTGGCCCGCAGATCCAGTCTGCCACGAGTGTCGCCGCGCCAGTGCTTCCTCCTCCTCCGGCGCCGGCGCATCCCGCATCCCCGACTAGCCGCAGCCGCAGCCACCAAAATATAGGCGTGCGACAACGCCTTTGGGGGATGTGGGTCGCAGAGATCACTGACCGCGGCACCGGCAAGCGGCATTGGATTGGCTCCTTCCACTCCACGGTGCAGGCGGCGCACAAACACGACATCAAGTCGGTCCAGCTCCACGGTGGCGCCGCCCAGCGCAACTTCCTCACGGCCTGCCGCGGTTGGAGCCGGTCGACCCCCAGGTGGCCACCCCACGGGAGTTGCGGGAAGACCATGAGGCTAGCGAGCACCTCGAGGCAGAGTAAGCCAGTGGGGCCTACATGGCGGAGCTCCGTCGCCGCTACCCGGAGCGCATCGAGGCAGAGCACCGGCTGTACGAACAGTACGCGGCCGGGATGACGGAGGTCATCTACCTCTCCAGCAACTCTGAAGGTGACGAGGGCGGTGCCGGCGAAAAGGGACATGGCCGTCTCATCGGAGAGCTCACCGAATCGGAGTGGGAGAGGATCGAGAACGAGACCAATAGTGAGTAGTTTAGTTAGTTTTTATGCAATCTTAGTCTAAATTCATTTAATTTATGTAAAATATTTTGAATCAAGTTTGTACCGAATCAAGTTCAAATCTACTATATCACTAAGCTCCCTAGAGGTAAAAAGCCTCACAATCAATTGAGGTGTTCAATTGGAATTGGGTCACCCAATTTTGACCAAGTCAACGATTTCTCAAAGCTCTCATTCAATTTTTTTATACTATATAATATTCTTCCTAATTTTTATATCTTCACAATTAATTGAGGTCTTCAGTTTAGAACTTGGTCACCTGATTTTGACCGGGTCAAGAATTTCTCAAGGAGCTCTCCCATTTAATTATTTTAATTCACCATATTTCCTAATTTTGAAGCTCTTTTATTCGATTGAGATACTCAATTTTGAATTTGGTTTACGATTTTGATCGGGCCAACGATTTTTCAAATCAATCAACACCAACCGGCTAGAAAAGCATATCAACCCCGTGCACCCTCTTACCACCTAGAAAAAAGAAACACCACCATGTGATGATACTATAATACCAATGTAGTACACGTAGCCACGGATGCAAAAAAATTTACCCACAGAAGTATGAGTTGATTAGCACATAACACAGAATCACACCATTAAAGGCTCACAAATAACCGCATTATAAATAAACATAAAACACACTCAATCGTCTCCTTCATCCACCAAACTAAATATTCCATCAGTTCCAAAATACAAGGGGTATTAGTTCTTTGGGAAGTCAAATTTCTTTAACTTTGACCAAGTTTGGAGCCAAAAATATCGACATCCAGAATATTAAGCCAAAAATTTATGGAAATTCATTTCATGATGAATCTAATAACACTAATCTGATATTATGAATTTTGATATATTTCTTCATAAATTTGATCAAACTTAAAGAGGTTGGACTTTTTCAAAAAAGTGATACACCTTATATTCTAAAACAAAAATGATTTTTTTAAGAATCTCAACAACACTAACGGCGCAGCAAAGCACGCCCAACACTTCTAGTCTAGTCTAAATTTGCACCAAATTTGTGTTGATTTTTTTTACTCCGTTAAATTTAGGAGATCAGTCAGAAATGGCACTTTTTTAGAGGAGCAAATATCCTCCACTAAAGAATACTCGGCCGTATCCTCCTCTAAAGTTTAGGGGATCGGTTAGAGATGCCCTAAGATCCTAGCTATTAGGTACTCCTATGTTGCATTTCATGCAGCAATTAACTGGACTGATGGTTGGCACAAGGCTAGTAGCAATACTGGGAGCACTACCACACTAGATTGGATAACCCAAGTAAGCCTTCAACTGGACTAAACTAGGACCGTGTTTCTCTAAGCTAAACCACCGTCCCCATCTTTAATACAGTAAGATTTTATCCAGTTCAACATATGACTCTCTCGAGAAATTTCACATATTTTTACAATTGTTTAGCCAACTGAAAAAAAAATCCCACACATGGAAAAGGATAGAACTTTTGCTAAGACTGGCTGCAAACTATCCATTCATATCAGGCACGCAGAGTCAATAACATCGAAACAAACCTGTAGATGTCGAGGCTGGGTTCCTCGCAGAATACGTCAGGGAGCTCCTCCCTCAGCGTCCGGATGGCGTACCCCATGTTCACGTAGTACCTCCGCCTTTCTTCCCCGTCCTCTTCCGGGCGCCGAATCGCCGCCGGGGACTCTGCCGGAGTCTCTGGGGCCGAGAACAGAGGCGGCGGCAGCCTCCTCTCGCGAACGGGGTCCAAGACTCTAATCACTATCTTCTCCTTCTTCCCGGTCCCCTTCTCCTCCTCCTCCTTCACAGAGCCACCGGACGCCGCGGCGGTGACCTTGAACCGCCCGCCGCGGTCGCTCCGGAGGACGCGGGCTGTCGGGCGCCGAGCGCCGGCGAGGTTAGGGGCCTGGACAAGGAGGCCCATATGAGGAGGAGGAAGGATTTCATTTTCCCTTTTCCTCTATCTTTATATAGGCTATAAGTGTCAAAAACGGGACGTATATAATACTCGTACATAATTATTATTCTCTTTGTCCGGAAATATTTGGAGGAGAAATTTCTTCAACAAGTATTTTAGATGGAGGTAAGCGTGTACACAGGGAAGGAGGTTTTTTCCAGAAACCCCAATAGCTCTGGCGACTAGGGTTTGGCGGACCTGACGACGGCCGCAGATCAGATCAGTGGGGCGCACCGGAGTTCCTACCGGGGGGATGGCGACACCCTCCGGAAGCGGCAGCGGGGCGGCGAAGGAGGCGCTGTCGCCGCGCACTGCGAGGGCTCGCCTCGAGGATCAACTTGGCAAGCTTGACATCTCGGAGGAGGAGGCGACGCCCTTGATGCTAGACGATCGCGTCGAGGGGGCGCCAGAGAAGTGGATGGTGGCAGGGAAGATCTTGCACTGCAATAAGCTCCAAATCAACACCATCTCGAACGCCCTCAGGCCCGCATGGGGAAACCCTAGGGGGCTAGTCTTCCGTATCACTGGAGAAAACATGTTTGTTGCGGAATTTGCAACGAAGCGAGACAGAGACCGTGTATGGGATGGATCTCCGTTGCACATAAGAAAGAATGCAGTCATCCTCTCTGATTTTGACGACTGCATGTGCCCGTCGGAACTTAAGTTTGATAAGCTGAAGGTCTGGGCCCATGTTGTTAATCTCCCTTTCAATCTGTGTGATGATTCCTGGTGCAAGGCAATAGCAAAACAGATTGATAAGGAGGCTAGTTCAATTCACTTTGATCATGGGGGAGGCTACCTCCGCGCCCGTGTTACTCTTGACGTAGCCAAACCATTGAGAAGGTGGATCCTAATCAATTCTGCAAGGCGAGGTTCTACATATCTGTATGACATCCAGTATGAGAATATACCTCACTTTTTCTTTTCATGTGGCCGTCTAGGTCACTCCAATCTGGTATGCCCAACTCCTGGTACGAGAGACGAGAACGATGATCTGCCGTTTGGTAAAGGCCTGAGGCCACCGGAGGAGAAAAGGAAACCGGCATCGTCTGAGGGCTCCTCGAAAACTCAGTCAGCCAAGATGAGCAAAAACGACACTAAGGAATCCAGTACTGCTGCCGATGGAGGTGTCGAGGTTAACTCCCCAGTTAAGCGCAATACAGCCCCAAAGCGTAAGGGGGCCCCTCCAACCCAAGTCTACCACAGAGTTGAGGTCCCGCTCTTGACAAACTATGCAGCGACAGAGGCGGATGGGGAGGCACTTGCAGGTGCAAGTCTGTCTAAGGAGGGAGAGGGCATTGAGGATGAGAGTGATGTGAGAAAACCAAAGAAGAAGAAACCCACACCTACAAACTCTGACAATACGGCAGAGGCTGCAATGCAGCCCTGCCCGTCCCAATGATATGCTTAAGCTGGAACTGCCGGGGGCTTGGGAACCCCGAGGCAGTTCGCGAGCTTCGCGGTGTTGTGAAGCAAGAAGGCCCCGCTCTGGTTTTTGTTATGGAAACAAAGATTAGAGGAAAACGTGTCGAGAAACTTCAGCAGACCTTAGGATTTGCTGGATGCTTTGCTGTTGACAGCGTCGGATTAAGTGGAGGCCTTGGTCTTTTCTGGTCCAAGGATGTTTCGGTAGAACTCAAGAACTATAGCTCGGCCACATTGATGTTGTGGTGCGCGATGCTTTCGGTAACTCAGTGAGTTGGCGATTCACCGGGTTTTATGGAGCGCCTAGAGCTGAGAACAGGCATCACAGCTGGCGGTTCCTTCGTACCCTACACAACCTCGTGCATGATGAGTGGCTGTGTATGGGTGATTTCAATGAAACTTTATATGGAGAAGAGCATTTTAGTCGGATAGCCAGACCGGAATGGCAAATGAGAGCGTTTCGTGATGCTGCCAACGACTGTGGGTTCCAGGATCTAGGCTGGTCAGGTGTCCCTTACACGTGGGACAATCGACAAACCGGCCATACTAATGTCAAAGCTCGGTTAGACCGGGCCTTTGCTAATGAGGGATTCAGACAGAAATTCGAGTATGTTAAAGTGCGCCATATCTGTTCAGTTGAGTCGGATCATTTCTTTGTACTGCTGGATATGCGTCACCAACACCCCAACAGCAACACACATACTTCGAAACCTTTTCGCTATGAGAACATTTGGCAGTCTCATAATGATTACGATCACCTGGTGGCCGAAACTTGGCGCGGCCAAGCTAGACAGCCGGGTCTGCATGGTGTCATGGACTCCCTCGCGGCTCTAGAGCAGACGCTCAAGCCCTGGGGTGTTCGAGAATTTGGTTCCTTGACAAGGACTGTCCGACAACTACAGAAGCGGCTTGACAGATTGCGATGCCAGTCAGTTGGACGAGGCCCGTCAGAGGAGGAGAAAACTACTATGTCAAAACTCCGAGAAGCACTCAAATTGGAGGAGATATGGTTTAAACAACGGTCCCGTGTTCCTTGGTTGCCGCAATACGGCCTATTTCCAAGCGCAAGCAAAGCAGCGCAAACGATTAAACAAGATAGCCAACCTGCAGCGGTCGGATGGTTCTGTCTGCGCTTCAGGAGATGAGGATAAAGAAGAAATCCTTGCGTTCTATCAAAACCTATACACATCACAAGGTTATAGTAACTGTGATGAGCTGCTATCACATGTGCCACACAAGGTAACACAGGCGATGAACCACCTACTGTGCAAACCTTTCGAAGCTTCAGAGGTGCATGATGCGTTATTCCAGATGGTCGCGTCCAAAGCGCCTGGGGTAGATGGGTTCACCGCAGGCTTTTATCAGCGCCACTGGGAGCTCTTGAAGCATGACATTATACCAGCAGTGCTTGATTTTTTGAATGGTGGTGAACTACCGGCAGGACTAAATGACACGTCCATCACATTAATCCCTAAGGTACGTCATCCACAGAATATTTCTCAGTACCGACCCATTGCACTGTGCCCAGTTCTCTATAAAATCGTTGTCAAAGCGATAACTAATCGGTTGAGGCCCTGCATGGATGAGATAATAAGTGAAGAGCAAAGTGCATTTGTTCCAGGTCGCCTGATCACTAACAATGTCCTTGTGGCATTTGAGAGTGTGCATACGATGAAGAGGCGAAAGAAAGGAAAAAACTTCTCACGTGCAATCAAATTGGACATGATGAAAGCTTACAATCGAGTGGAGTGGCACTTCCTCGAAGCCATGCTCTTAAGACTTGGGTTTGTTGGTACCCTGGTCAGACTCATTATGAAATGTGTCACGTCCGTCCGCTTCTCTGTTCGAGTTAATGGAGAATTATTACCTTACTTCACTCCTTCGAGAGGACTTCAGCAGGGCTGCCCCGTGTCTCCATATCTTTTTTTGCTCTGCACCGAGGGATTCTCGTCACTGCTGAAGTATTATGGTAATCACATTGATCGGGGCATCCGTGTGGGATTCAGAGCCCCATGGGTAAGTCACCTGTTGTTTGCAGATGACAGCTTGATTTTCATCAAGGCGAGCATGGAAAGTGCATCTCGCCTGAACGATATCCTTACAATATATGGTGAGGCCTCTGGCCAGTGTGTAAACCGAGCAAAATGCTCCATCTACTTCAGTCCAAACACACCGGCGGCCTTACGAGGGAGTCTCAAACAGCTTCTGAATGTACAGTTAGAAGATTTTTCCGAGCGATATCTCGGTCTACCCACTGCAGTTGGAAGAATTACAAGTGGAACCTTCGAACACATTGGGGACCGAGCGAGGGAGAAAATGCAGGGCTGGTCCGAACGACTATTTGCTTGTGCAGGCAGGGAGACTTTGATCAAATATATTGTGCAAGCTATACCGACGTTTAGCATGTCTTGTTTTCTGCTAACCAAAAAAGTGTGCAAGAATTTGACCTCAAGCATGGCAAAATTCTGGTGGGGGAGTTCGGTTGATCGACGCTCTCTTCATTGGATATCCTGGGATAAACTTGCTACACCAAAAATCAAGGGAGGCATGGGTTTCCGAGACTTGCGACAGTTTAACCTAGTGCTTCTTGGGAAGCACGGATGGAGGTTTCTCACATACCCAGACACTCTATGCACCAGAGTGATGAAGGGAAGGTATTTCCCGGACTGTGATTTTATGCAAGCATCAACTCCAAAATCTGCTTCAGCCATATGGAGGGCAATTATAGCCGGGCACGCAGCTCTCAGTGCTGGTCTTGTTAAACGCATTGGTGACGGGGCCTCTACCTCGATATGGAACGACCGGTGGATCCCATCAACTGTTTCTACGAGGCCCATGTTCAGGCCATCAGCTTCTACGGTCAATATGGTTGCTGATCTCATTGACACAGATAACTGGACATGGATGCATGATCTAATACGAACGTCATTTATCGCACCGGACGCGGAGGCGATACTCAACATCCCCCTCCGTCAGGGAGGCGGGGAGGATTTTCTTGCTTGGGCACATGAAAGATCCGGCATCTACTCCGTTAAAACAGCCTACCGAGCTCTAGTGAATCAGAACGAGCGCTTAGCTCTAGAAGAAGGGCAGGTAGCGGGGCCATCAACGAATGAGGAGCAGAAGTGGAGCTGCTTATGGAAACTCAAAGTTGTTCCAAAAGTTAGAGTATTCTGGTGGAGGGTAATCAAAGGAATCATCCCGGATGAATCTACCCTACAACACCGTCATATCAAAGACACAAGTTTATGTAAGTTGTGCCTTGCCATGAATGAGGACTTGATGCATGCTCTTGTCCACTGCTCGCATGCAAGGCATTTCTGGGAGGAGGCGAGATTGCTCTTCGAGATTAATTTGCCATGGCTCCATCCCGGCTCTTGGGCACGTGTATTCTGTGTGACTTGCAATTCACAGACAAGGAACATGCCACAATCATTACTGTCATGTGGGCTATCTGGATGTCCCACAACAGACGGACTCATGATTAGGAGATTATTGATCCAGCTGCCTCGGTCCGACGCATTCGGGAGGACCTGGCGTTGTTGGAAATTCCCCGACAGGGCTTCATACCGCTGCCGGGTCATGGCTGGCGGCCACACAAAGGAAATCATGTTACGATCAACACGGATGCTGCGACACACCGCGATGCCGGCAACGCCGGCGTGGGGGGAGTAGCCCGCTCTTCCTCGACATTCCTGGGCGCTTGGTGCAAACCCCACCCTGGGGTCACAAATCCTTTCATTGCTGAAGTGCTAGCCCTACGTGAGGGTGTCATCTTCGCGAAGCTTCGAGGCTACACGCACGTGCGACTGGAATCCGACTGTCTTGAGGCAGTTAACCTCTGGAACTCTAGCTACACCGATCGTTCGGTTGTAGCACCGATACTTTCAGAAATTAGAGAGCTCTCTGCTAGCTTTTTGTCTTCATATTTCGCATGTAATAAGAGCCGCTAATGGTCCTGCACACCTGTGTGCCAAGCGTGCATGTACGCTTGATATGACCGAAAGCTGGCTAGACTCCACCCCTAACTTCCTGGTTAGCAGCCTTCTGGCTAACTGCCCAGCGAATGCTTTTCATTAATAAAGCTCTCTGAATTCCCCATAAAAAAGTATTTTAGATGGAGGGAGTATTTTTTTTAGTTTTACGACGAAGCTTATTCTGCCGTAGAGTGGAAATTCCAACGGATTGCCTACCTTGGGACATCCTACTACATATTGTGAGGGTGCTTTTTGTACTTATTTTGATGTGGATATCCCTGGTGTGGTTATGCTATCATGCCTCTGACTTTTAGCATGCAAACTATGACAAAATTGTGTTATGACGTAATAAAAGCTAGCAATTTTCAAAATTGTACATATCAACCTGTGGCACATTTTCAAAATTGATCACATTATGCACAAATACTTGAACAACTATGATGAAATAAACAAAGGGTGATATTGTAAATGATGATAGCGCCACATACTGTGATCAATTTTTTTCGAGAAAATATGTTCTTTATTTAAACAAAGTGCTCAAAAATTTCTCAGGATATAATTTGCAAAATATACTGTGACACCCTCGATTCAATCGTACACTAATAATACACACAAATGTGTACGATCAAGATCAGGGACTCACGGAAAGATATCACAACACAACTCTAGACACAAATAAAATAATACAAGCTTTATATTACAAGCCAGGGGCCTCGAGGGCTCGAATACAAAAGCTTGATACACAAGAGTCAGCGGAAGCAACAATATCTGAGTACGGACATAAGTTAAACAAGGATGCCTTAAGAAGGGTAACGCAAAAGCAACAACGATCAAAGAGGCAAGGCCTCCTGCCTAGGACCTCCTAACTACTCCTGGTCGTCGTCGGTCTTCATGTAGTAGCATCCATCGGCGATGGCATCTGGCTCCAGGGATCCACCATCTGGTTGCATCAACCGGAAAGAAGAAAGAAGGGGAGAAAGGGGTAGCAAAGCAACCGTGAGTATTCATCCAAAGTACTCACAAGCATCAGATCTATACTATGCATGCATTGGTATCAAATGAAAGGTTTGTATCTGTGGACTGAACTGCAGAATGCCAGAATAGAGGGGGGAGGCCTAGCCTATCAAAGACTAGCATCTTCAAGCAGCTCCGAGCATCTTGCAGCATGTAGGAGAGTAAAGAATAGCATTTTAATATTTAACAAACATGTTGTAAAATCAATGCCCAAAGATCCTTCCTCGACTCCTTGTGGAAAAGCGACCTCGGAGCCACATATCCATCACATATCTCAAGTATTCATTTCTAGTTATATTATATCAGGATACAAGTCCGAACGTCCATTACCGTGGACACGGTATTCGAATATATAACTTCCCAACAGGGGTGCATCACGTTTTCCAACACGCTTGATTACTCTGGATGGACACACTTTTCTGGGTCAATGCCCGGCCTCAGAAGATCAACATATCGTAGCCCTACCTAGGCTCAGCAGAGAGGTCCCCGCCGGTCTACATCCTAAGCACTCCACGGTCTGGGCCCATCGCCCATAGCACTCCAGGTCGTTGTGCGACGAGTAGGGACGAGAACTACCTCATCATGGATGGCACTGGCCTGACAGGCCCCCGATGCCGAACTGGACGTTTGACAAAGCTTCGGCTGATACTGCGACGCCGAGGCCCATAACTATTCTCGCGTGGTGGTTAGTGCATAAAGGCCAGAGGCTAACTCAGAACAAATACCCAAACCTGTTAGTGCATTGGGGGCTCGCGGAGACGAGCAGAGACTCACGATAATGTGACCCGTCGCCCCGTCTCGTGGACTTACGACAAGGGCCCAGAATGCCCGGTCGTGCCTCGTAGAAAACTTGTGGGTGCTCTGCGGGCCTGCTCGACTTTCACATCAACTCGCGGGTACCCCTCAGGGCCGACCCGACTTCAGTAATGGTCTTAAGTAAAGTCAAGGTAATCGTGTGTCCAAATATCAAGGGGAAAATCCGAGGAATCACCCTTGGGGGATTCCACTCGATGTAATCATCAAGGTGAACATATGAGGATCCACCCTCGAGGTTCACACTTGAGGTGTTGCACGACAGAGCCGTATCAGGAATGGTGAAGGAGGAACCACCCTCGTTGACTAGGACCGAAGAGCTACACTACAGAATTATCAACAGGAGTGCATCATCGAGGTATCACCCTCGGCACTCGATAGTAGCTCTGCAGAGTCGAGCAACAAAAGGAGCGTGATGTGATGTGAGGTGTCGGGCTGGTCATCGATCACGTTGATCGAGTCGTAGGTGATGAAGCAGGGGCAATAAGGACAAGGTGGGGGTCACGGATGTATCACTAACCAACCTATACTAAGGAGTTTAGGATAAACACACTGGTACGCATCGGTGCTATACAAACGGTTTTTAACCCGTTTCCGTGACGGCATTTGGAACCATCGCCAAGTGAGTGTGGGCGATAGAGGGATCCTTCCCACACGACCCAGAAAACGTCGGGGATAGGCCCTCCTGGCACACAAGCTGGCTCGTATGCGATCGGGCGAGGCATGGAAACCTAATTGTTTACATTCGTATGTACATCCCACACGGTGAATCCCAAAAAAACATTTCTGTTTGTATGTATATCACACACAGTCAATCCAAGGAGTATGTTTTCGTTCTTATATACATCCCACATAGTGAATCCAGGGAAAACGTTTCAATTCATATGTACATCCCACACAGTCAATATAGGGAAAACGCTTCCGTTCATATGTACATCTCAAACGATTAGGCCTCTATAGTCGTGTGAAAAGGTGGACATCAATATTTAATCTGCCGATATGTTTGTGATAGGTACGTTATCGCACACGTTCAAGAATGTAAAATGTGTGCGGTGCCTCTACTAACGCCAACGTGTACATTTTCTAACTGTGTGCGATTGGTATTCCTATCACACACGCACACTGGTTTGAAACGTTTGCCGTATTACCATGAATCGCACATGCATATGAGATGAAACCGTGTGTGTGTCCGAAGGGCATCACAAACGTTTCACGTCAAAGAACCGTCTATTTTCTTTTTTCATCGCACACGTTGTTTTCTTTCTAACCATGTGCACATTATTTTATTCGCTCCTGTAAAAAAATGGCTGTAATTTATTATTCGAATTGGAAATTTTGAAATATGGAACGTGCAATTCAAATTCTCAGCACAATGGTTCAACAACGAATCCATAAATAAAATTGTCAGTACAATATGTTCAGTAATTACAGGATTAGACAACAATTAACTATGATGAACCACAATATTTACAGGCGGTAAAGGTGAAGAGATAAGTGTAAATCATTTTGACTGCCGATGTTGTTGAAGAAGCGGAATGCTCATAATGTGCCTTGCTGCATGCCATAGGCACGAACAACTTTTGTCCAACCCCCCGTGACGATCACCCGCTCATCCTTCACCGCCTTCAGGAAGACTTCTAGAACATTATCATGGTAGCATGAATTATATACTTTAACCTTAGTTGCCTCCACTCCAGTCATGTAGTTTGCAAGGTAATCATCAGTAAATAGCTTCGGAAACCACTGAAAAGAGAAAAATATCAGATCATGAGGTCTAATTGAGTAACTTGTTGTGGGCAGGGGGAAAAGGCAACAGATTACTTACCATCCTAAAGTTCACTGATGTCTTGGACAAAGTGTAAATAAAGAGCTTAATTCCCATTACCCGTTTCTTTCGCCTAACAATCTTTCTTAGTTTACTCACTTGACGCTTGTTCATGAATATCTCATTGCCCCATACGCAAAAGGGATCGAAGCATGGATCAGTACCGCTCATATACGTACCTACGAGCAACGAGTAAATGTTAGAAGCTAAATGATATTGCACAAATGATGCAAAATACAACCACCTACATTCCTAAGTACAAGTATTTTTAGAGATTTCAATATGAACTACATACGGATGTATATAGAATTATAGATATAGTTTAGATTAGAATCTAGATTCACTCATTTTGCTCCTTATATAGTCTATATTGGAATCTCTAAAAATACTTAAAATTAGGAATAGATGGTGTATAAGACATGGGATGCAGCTAACCTCGACGACAAACAACAACATTCCCCATTGTATCCCTGTGTAAGTACATGGAAAGCCAATGTTAACTACAACAGGGTTAACATCCACCAAAAATAGCAAATGGTAATAAAACGGCAGCATCTGTAGTGATATCTTCATTGCAAAAGAGTAGCACGATAGCAAAGGGACGGATTAAAAAATGGATACAATTGTTAATTGCAACAAGCTTAACAATATCCTAATTCATGTTTTGTAAGTTTGTAGCCATTGAAATACAACTATTTAAAAATGGATACAACTGTTAATTGCAACATGCTTAATGGCCATTGAAACCGGGTACCAATAAAAATGCAATTGGTAGAGTTAAACATCACAAGGCAGGTGCTGCCAGAGCAGATAATGGCCCAGTTGTCTATAAAAAGGTAGGGAAAATAGCTAAAACATGTTAGGCATGTTTACTACAAGATGCTTAAGACATCGACCGTACAAAGCATAGCCATTAATTGCAACTGGTATTGGTAAGATTGAACTGGTGAGTTCATACTTGGTAAGTTCTGAGAGGTAGTTGCTGGAGCACTTCATCTTAGCCAGAGCCCGCCCAAAGTCAGCGGCGGCGGAGGCGAGCTCTTCCTCTAGGTCGAAGCGTGGATCAGTGCGCCCGACATGTGTACCTACAAGAAGCAAGTAAATGTTCGAAGCCAAATTGCAATTGCACAAATGATGTAAAATACTGTAAGGCATGGGATGCAGCTAACCTTGACGGCAAACAACAGCATCGCCCGTTATGGCCCTGCGTAAGTACATGGATAGGCATGTTAAGTACAACAGGGTTAGCATCCACCAAAAATAGCAAATGGGCAGCGTCTCTAATATATCTTCATTGCGGAGAGTAGCATGGTAGCAAAATTTGTTGCTGGTATTGGTGAAATTGAACTAAACAGTTAATACTTGAACATCAGACAATGAGCAGTACTGAAATAAACAAGGCACGAACATGCTTAATACACCAACCATATAAAACATAGCCATTGCAAGTGGTTGCTACGTCTTGAGCTTGCGTTGGTTTTCCTTGGAGAGGAAAGGGTGATGCAGCAAAGTAGCATAAGTATTTCCATCAGTTTTTGAGAACCAAGGTATCAATCCAGTAGGAGGCTCCTCAAAAGTCCCACGCACCTACACAAACAAACAAGAACCTCACAACCAACACAATAAAGGGGTTCTCAATCCCTTGACAGCCACTTGTGAAAGTGAGATCTGATAGAGATAATATGATAAGATAAATATTTTTGGTATTTTTATAGATTGGAAAGTAAAGATGCAAATAAAAGTAGATGGTAAACTTATATGATAGAAGATAGATCCGGGGGTCACAGGTTTCACTAGTGTCTTCTCTCAAGATAGCATAAGTATTACGGTGGGTGAACAAATTACTGTCGAGCAATTGATAGAAAAGCGCATAGTTATGAGATTATCTAGGAATGATCATGTATATAGGCATCACGTCTGTGACAAGTATATCGAAACGATTCTGCATCTACTACTATTACTCCACACATCGACCAACTCCTGCCTGCATCTAGAGTATTAAGTTCATGAAGAACAGAGTAACGCATTAGAAAGATGACATGATGTAGAGGGATAAAGTCATGCAATATGATATAAACCCCATCTTTTTATCCTCGATGGCAACAATACAATACGTTCCTTGCTGCCCCTGCTATCACTAGGAAAGGACACCGCAAGATTGAACCCAAAGCTAAACACTTCTCCCATTGCAAGAAAGATCGATCTAGTAGGCCAAACCAAACTGATAGTTTGAAGAGACTTGCAAAGATAACTTAATCACACATAAAAAAATTTAGAGGAGATTCAAATATTTCTCATAGATAAACTTGATCATAAACCCACAATTCATCGGATCTCGACAAACACACCGCAAAAGAGTTACATCGAATAGATCTCCAAGAAGATCGAGGAGAACTTTGTATTGAGATTCAAAGAGAGAGAAGAAGCCATCTAGCTAATAACTATGGACCCGAAGGTCAGTGGTAAACTACTCACAACTCATCGGAAGGGCCTTGGAGATGATGTAGAGGCCCTCCGTGGTCGATTCCCCCTCTGGCGGAGCGCCGGTGAAGGCTCCAAGATGGGATCTTACGGATACAGAAGGTTACAGCGGTGGAAATAGTTTTTCGTGGTGCTCCTGGATGTTTTCGGGGTACATGGGTATATATAGGAGGAAGAAGTAGGTCGGTGGATGCTCGAGGGGCCCACGAGGGTGGGGGCGCGCCCACCCCCAGGGGGCACACCGAGCACCCTTGTGGCCGCCTCCTCTATTGCTTGACGTCCACTCCAAGTCCCCTGGATCACGTTTGTTCCAAAAAGATCGCTCTCGAAGGTTTCATTCCGTTTGGACTCCGTTTGATATTCCTTTCCTTTGAAACACTGAAATAGGCAAAAAAACAGCAATTCGGGCTCGACCTCCGGTTAGTAGGTTAGTCCCAAAAATGATATAAACGTGTAAAGTAAAGCCCATAAACATCCAAAACGGGTAATATAATAGCATGGAACAATCAAAAATTATAGATACGTTGGAGACGTATCAAGCATCCCCAAGCTTAATTCCTGCTCGTCCTCGAGTAGGTAAATGATAAAAACAGAGTTTTTGATGTGGAATGCTACCTAGCATAATTCTCAATGTGATTTTCTTTAATGTGGCATGAATGTTTAGATCCAAATGATTCAAAATAAAAGTTCATATTGACATAAGAAATAGTAATACTTCAAGCATACTAATAAAGCAATCATGTCTTCTCAAAATAACATGGCTAAAGAAAGTTATCCCTACAAAATCATATAGTCTGGCTGTTGCTCTATCTTCATCACACAAAGTATTTAATCATGCACAACCCTGATGACAGGCCAAGCAATTGTTTCATACTTTAGTAATCTCAAACTTTTTCAACTTTCACGCAATACATGAGCGTGAGCCATGGACATAGGAGTATATGTGGAATAGAGTGGTGGTTGTGGAGAAGACAAAAAGGAGAAGATAGTCTCACATCAACTAGGCGCATGAACGGGCTATGGAGATGCCCATTAATAGATATCAATGTGAGTGAGTAGGGATTTCCATGCAACGGATGCACTAGAGCTATAAATGTATGAAAGCTCAACAAAAGAAACTAAGTGGGCGTGCATCCAACTCGCTTGCTCACGAAGACCTAGGGCATTTTGAGGAAGCCCATCATTGGAATATACAGGCCAAGTTCTATAATGAAAATTCCCACTAGTATATGAAAGTGACAACATAGGAGACTCTCTATCATGAAGATCATGGTGCTACTTTGAAGCACAAGTGTGGTAAAAAGGATAGTAGCATTGTCCCTTCTCTCTTTTTCTCTCATATTTTTTTATTTGGGCTTCTTTGGCCTCTTTTATTTTTATAAAATCCGAAGTCTCATCCCGACTTGTGGGGGAATCATAGTCTCCATCATCCTTTCCTCACTTGGGACAATGCTCTAATAATGAAGATCATCACACTTTTATTTACTTACAACTAAAGATTACAACTCGATACTTGGAACAAGATATGACTCTATATGAATGCCTCCGGCGGTGTACCGGGATATACAATGAATCAAGAGTGACATGTATGAAAAATTATGAAGGTGGCCTTGCCACAAATACGATGTCAACTACATGATCATGCAAAGAGCAATATGACAATGATGATGCGTGTCATAATAGATGGAACGGTGGAAAGTTGCATGGCAATATATCTCGGAATGGCTATGGAAATGCCATAATAGGTAGGTATGGTGGCTGTTTTGAGGAAGGTATATGGTGGGTGTATGGTACCGGCGAGAGTTGCGCGGCACAAGAGAGGCTAGAAATGGTGGAAGGGTAAGAGTGCGTATAATCCATGGACTCAACATTAGTCATAAAGAACTCATATACTTATTGCAAAAATCTACAAGTCATTGAAAACAAAGTACTACGTGCATGCTCCTAGGGGGATAGATTGGTCGGAAAAGACCATTGCTTGTCCCCGACCGCCACTCATAAGGAAGACAATCAATAAATAAAATTGTGCTCCAACTTCATTCACAAAGCGGTTCACCATGCGTGCATGCTACGGGAATCACAAACTTTAACACAAGTATTCTTTAAATTCACAATTACCCAACTAGTGAAAGTGCTAGTATCGACTAGAGGGGGGTGAATAGGCGATTTTTATGAACGTCTTCAAAACTTGGAAGTTCCAAAGACAAACAACAGAAACAACCTAATTGATATGCAGCGGAAGATAAACTACCCTAAACAAGCCATAGTCAAGTATGTAATGATGTGAAAGTACATGACTAATAGCAGTTGGGTAGTAAGGATCAAGATGGAAGATAGTGTGAAGCCAATCAACAATAGTAGTCAAGCAATGAAGTCAAACAGATACACAGATAGGCAATGACTTCACGAAGACAAACTAAAGTAAGGATGGGAGGGGATAGAACCGGTTGCTTGTTGAAGACACAGGATTTGTTGGACTAGTTCCAGTTGCTGTGACAACTGTACGTCTGGTTAGGGAGGCTGAGATTTAACTCAGAAGACCGTGTCTTCACCTTATTCCCCTTGAGCTAAGGACACCCAGTCCTCGCCCAATCACTCTGGTAAGTCTTCAAGGGAGACTTCCAAACCTTCACAGACTTTGTTCACCGGCAATCCACAATGACTCTTGGATGCTCGGAACGCGACGCCTAACCGGCTGGAGGATTCACAGTCCTCAAGTGTAATAAGTCTTCAGGTCACACAGACAGAAAGACTTCAGTGATGCCTAACACTCTTTGGCTCTGGGTGTTTGGGCTTTGTCCTCGCAAGGATTTCTCTCTCTCAAATGCTTTGAGGTGGGTTGCTCTCAAACGACAAAAGCCGTGCACAAACTCTGAGCAGCCACCAATTTATGGTGTAGGGGGTGGGCTATTTATAGCCACTAGGCAACCCGACCTGATTTGTCCAAAATGACCCTGGGTCACTAAGGAACTGACACGTGTTCCAACGGTCAGATTTCAAACACACGCGGCAACTTTACTTGGGCTACAAGTAAAGCTGACTCATCTAGCTCTGGATAAGATTTGCTCTCATTGTCTTCGCTCGAAGACATAGGATTTGAGTTGAGCATCACTTCAGTCACTCTGACTTAGTTCACTTGGACCCCACTTAACAGTACGGTGGTTCCTATGACTCAACAAAGAAGAAAAGGAAACAACGAAACCACACAGTCTTCGCGCTCCAAAGTCTTCACACAATGTCTTCTCATGTCATAGTCTTCAATATGAATATCTTCTCATACCACCGTTGTCTTCAATGTCTTCATACATTTTTAGGGGTCATCTCCGGTAGGTAAACCGAATCAATGAGGGACACTACCTGCGTTATCCTACAATTCTCACAAACGCATTAGTCCCTCAACCAATTTTGTCGTCAATACTCCAAAACCAACTAGGGGTGGCACTAGATGCACTTACAATCTCCCCCTTTTTGGTGATTGATGACAAAGTGGTTGAAGTTTTCAACGGGGATAAAGTATGTGAAATTGTAAGGATAGGGAATTGTCTTCATAAGTTGCAAGGGCTCCCCCTGAAGATGTGCATATAAGTAATTTGCTTTTGGAATGCAAATGCACATGGCAGGTTGTACTTGTGGAGATCCACTTCAACTTATGAAGATAATTCATCATGCATGAAATGATATAGCAATAAGAATGACATGCATAATGAAAAATGGACGTCTGTAGAATGATCTAAGTGCGGAAGTTATCATCGCACATGCGGAATTTATCATCGCATCATAGTAAAGCAAATAAGTAGCAGAAGTAGCAGACGACCATCAAGTTTAGGTGTTACAACTCAAAGAACCAAATGTTTCAAAATGCAAGAGTTGTAAGCACGCAACAAAATATAATGCAACCGCCCATATGAACCCGCTTGAAGACTATCAACTCATACGCTTCTCCCCCTTTTGTCAGTAAGGACCAAAAAGGTTTGAAGACATAGAGCATCTACTCGTCATCATGAGTAGGTGAAGCAGCAGGGTTATCGTCGTTGGTTGGCGGTGCAGACGAACTTGGTGCAGTGTCGATGCGTGCAGCAGTAGGAGGTGGTGAAGTAGCATCATCTTCATCATCGATCACTCTGGCATTAACTGTTGCCGCTGAGGAGGAATATTCAGAGTCTTCAAGAGATGGAGTTCGACGCAGGGTAGCAGTCCGTGGAGGAGTGGAGTCGAACTGGAATCTTTCATTGAAGCCATCGTCTTGAAGATCAGCTTCAGCACTTAGCAGGGTCAAACTCTTCCATGATCGCCGACAGGTTTCATGAGCAACAAAGGCATTCTTGGTGGCAAGGTTGCGAATGCGATTGACATCCACCAAGAGGCTTTGCATCTGTCTCTTGAGCCAGAAATGATGCTTATCATGTTTCTGATGAAGGGCCACAAGAAGTTCTCGGTCATTGAGAACGCGAGAACGCTTCCGAGGCCTTTGTGCAATGGTGCTTTCAGTGGCTTCAGTGGGCGCTCTATGAGGCAGACGAGTGTTACCAGCCAGTGGATAGATTCTTGTTGCTGCTTGAACACCTTCAATAGGCCGAGTGAAGCTTTGGTGCTCAATGTTCTGAAGACAAAGCGGCGTCTTGGCAGGGTCAGAATATATAGCATCAACTGACATATCAACCTCTGGCAAAAAGATTATATAATTGCGAGCAGAGGGCTAATATTTGACAAATGAGTGTCGATTGATGAGGCGCATAACCCATGGAGCATAAAACTTCAGACCAAATAGGTCAGAGCCGGAAGCAGCAAGTTGCCTGATGAAGAATTCTTACGTGTTGAAGCTGATGCCATTGAGAATATAGAAGACCAAAGTCTTCATTGCTCCTTCAAGCTTGGCCGCTGATGAATGTCCCTTGACTGGCCATAGAGTCCGCCTGATGATATGATATATGGTGCGAGGCAGATACTCAAGGTCTTCAACAAAGAAATGTGTGGGATACTCAGCATCAGATGGCAAAGGCTTCATCATGCTCAGCATCTGGCTCATATTGGGTTCTGGCTTATGAAAGATGCTCTCTACAGCATTCCGGTGTAGCTGACAATCAGGCTCATACAGTTCTCCAGGAGTGGCTAGCACTGTAAGCTCGATGATATCCATAGCTTTGGCTTCATGATGCACATTTCCAGTCATCCACTCGAGAACCCATGTCTTGATGTCCCTGTAGTAGCCGCGAATGTGCAGAGTAGCATAGAATTGAAGCAATAGCTCTTCATTCCAATGTTCTTTGTCTGTCACAAAGTGGAGCAGACCAGCATCACGAAAGCAGTGAAGTGCTTCTTCTAAGCACGGCAATCCAGCAATAGCTTCAGCGTCAAGGCGCATATGAGGGAAAATGCGCCCTTGATCATATAGCACGCATGAGTAATAGCTTCTCTGCTGATAGCTCCAGAACCGATCTGATGATATCCTTGGCTTGGAGTAGGGGTTCTTGGCGCTGTCAAAGAATATTGTGGCTTTTGAAGCCATTAGCATTGAATGACCCTGGTGAGTTGGCAGTACCTGGAAACCTTGGCAACCTGGGATTTGGCTTCTAGACCTGAGGCCTATGCTCAACATGATAGTCAAATTGCGGTCCTGAGGCAGAGGGCGGAGGCACCAGAATCAGCCATCGGACAGTAGTAAGCTGACCATGACTGTATGCTTGCTCAATTGTGTGAGGCCTTGGTGGCAAAACAGGAGCAGGGGCAACAGTTGAGGCATCAGGCTGCACGACAGGTGCTTCAGGAGCAGTTGTCAAATTAGCTTCAGGTGCAGCATTCTCATTGGTTTCAGGTGCAACATCCTCATTGGCTTCAGGTGCAGCATCAGTGGTTTCAGGTTCAGGGGCCACATTTGCTTCAGGCACAGTGGCCTCATTGGTTTCAGGCACACTTGTTGGTGCAGGCTCCACATTAGCGTCAGCCATGACTACGTCACTGGCTTCATTGGTGTTGGTGGTGGCAGCCTCAACATTGTCAACCTCCTCTTGTCGAGCAGGAGGGTCGGGCACATGCACGTTCACATCTGGAACTGCTTCTTCTTCAATTGCTGGGGGAGTAGGAACACGTACTTCTTCTTCATTTTCTTCGGCTGATGTAGCCGGAATGTCTTCAGCAGCATGTGCTTCAGACTCGGAGACATTCACAGTTGGAGCAGGTTCTGAAAATACTTGCCGTGCAACAGGTGATCGTTGCACTTCTCCTTCTGGAACGCTCGACAGAGGGACTTCAGGCCTTTGTCCTCTGCGAAGCCTACGAAGTGCTGGCTTCACCTTAGGAGATGGAGTTGGCTGGGTCTAAAAGTCTTCATCCTCTTCTTGCACTGGGGGTGTAGCTTGTTGTTGTTGTTGGGGAGTACTGGGGGAGTCTTGTTGTTGTGGGTGATCAGCCCATGATGCATCCTGAGCAATTGGCGTCAGAGGACGACCAATGCTGATGAGTTCGCTGTTCGTTTGAACAGGCGATGATACCACTTCATGTTCGATTTGAGGAAGAACTTCATCATCATTTACATTGTCATCATGACCAATGTCTTCAGCAGCGGTGGGTTCAGCTGCTGGAATATCTTCAGTTACATGAGCCTCTGTGGGAGCAGGCTCATGGACTACCATTCTTCGTTCTTGATGAACTGACACAGGGCGAACCACGGAAATGGGTTCAACGACTAAGGGCTCTGTGGAAGCAGCCCTAGTCTTCTTGGTCTTGCGCTTCTTCTTGGAGGGAGCGGCATCAGAGGCTTCAGTATGCTTCCTCTTTCTGGCGTCAGCCTCGGCAGCCCTTGTCTTCTTCTGTTCTGAAGCGGTTGTGGAGACCTTTGGCTTCGAGCCTGTCATGCTGCTTGGGAAGAAAATGCGAGGGGCTTCTTGGCTGGAAGGCTCAGGCTGTTCAGCAGGGTGCTTCTTCTTCCTCTTTGCAGCCATCCTGGGGTCAATGCCAGGACGGCCAAGTGATTTGTGCTTCTCAGTCTCATTGTAGGCAAGCACACACTTATCAGCCAAAATCTTCATGCGCTCTCGAGAGCCTTGAGCTTCTTGGCGTTTCTTGAGAAAAGCTTCTTTAAGCTCATGCAGCATGACCTTGAAGTTTTTGACGTCTTGAACACTTAGCTTGGCCACATGCTTCTTGAATTGAGCCTTCTCATAGTCAATCTTGTTCTTGAGCTCAACGATGCGCTGAGCGAGAGCTAGCTCAGAAGCAATGGCGCCATTGAAGGCGACACTGAGGCCAATGGGAAGCTGTAAATCTTCAAAGCTAACATTGGGGGTGTCGAACCACTCATCAATGAAATTGTGGATGATGGCCACATCAAAGAGAGGCAGGTTGCTGAAGATTTCTGCTTCTTCTTTGCTTTTGATCAGCTGCTCAAGAGCATCATCAGCAAGATCTTCATCACTTGATAGATCAATAGGTTCTTCACGTAGAATTGCAGCAGGAGTCAAGGCTCTTTGATCAGATGGTCTGACAAGTTGCTTTTTCTTCTCCGTTCTCTTGGAGACACGGGATTGATCTTCAGACTGCACACTGGCTTCAGGAGGTGCAGTGGCTAGTGGCTTCGCACGCAAAGTCTTCGGAGGTGCAGCTAAGGTTGAGGCCTTTGACTTCTTTTGCTTCTGTGGCTTTGGAGGAGGAGCAGGGGCTTCATCAGAGTCGGCATCATTGTCAGAATGATCTACCCTGGCACCTTGGACCATGATGTAAGTGATGAGGCCGTCAAGGTTGGCGTAGGGGCCAATGACATTGGGATTAGCTTCACGGGAGCCGTCAGCACGGGGAGCAGAGGGACCTGGGTTGAAGTCCAAACCCAAGGACTTCTTGTTCTTCTTGGCCGAAGCCATAGCAAACTGGTAGTTGCGCTTGAAGAGAGAGTCGTCACGACACCATAGTAGTGAGGTGGGATCTGCGTTCGCAGGTTGTGGCCCACGGACCATGCAAGGATAGAAGCCTTGTTCAATGGCTTCAGCTCGGCTCTTGGGTTGAAGGCCTCGATAGAGGATATCACCCCAAGGTCTCTTGATGGCATGCTTCTCTGCATATTCCTTCGTTACAAACTTGTACTTGAACCACTCCTCAGCCCAATAGCGTCGAATCCATTGGATTCGCGTCTTTCTCTGATGATAATTTTCTTCGGGATCTGTCTTGTACATTTCTGCTAAGTCATCAGGCAGATCTTTAGATGTTCCTTCTCTGTGCTGTCTGCCACCCTTCCTTGCTGATTTTTCTGCAGCCATGAACTTCAAGCTGAAAGGCTTCAATACGTTCAAAGGCTTCAAAGATTTACGCTTGCTGGTCAAGCAGGAACTGGCTTCAGGAGAATTTATATGATGTTGTAAGTATTCTGCAAATGAATGCAGACTATGAGAACCAAGGGATTCTCCCACGGACATGTACCTGTGACAGCATTAGATATGCGAGGGAAAGGGAAGAGGTCATATGCATTCTCAGAAGATTTTGAAGATAAATCAGTTTGAAGACATTGACCTCATGATGCAAAGACATTTACTTATATAGGTGAGTTGGTTCCAGATTTGTACCAATCCGTGAATAAGTACAAGTGAGGAATCAAACTAGACATGAAATTTAAGTGAATCGACTAGGCAGTATGAGATGCAGGCAGAATAGATCTAACTTGAACAGACAGAAACAACTTTCGGTAAACAGGATGAATCTTGAAGATCAAAAAGGTGGTAAAAATAGAGTGATAATTACCGCACGAAGAACTGCTATATGGAGAATAGGAGACCGAGCAGTTCAGCCCACTGCGCCCTAACTTGGCGACGGAGTAAACCTACAGCGACTGCGGAGAGAACAATGTCCGCGGCCGGCGTGAGGACGGCGTCGGAGAAGTCGCGACATCTAAGCGCTTCGTCACCGGCGTCGTCACGAGCTAGCGGTGGCGCTAGGGTTTTGACGGAGGTGGAGAGGTGGAAGAAGGATTTCTTTACCGCACGGGACAAGTATTTATAAGTAGGTGAGAGTCACAGCGCAATTATGCTGGTGCCCCTGGCGGTTCACATCTGAGGGGTACGTGGCAAGCATGCAACACACCCAGGGTTGTCCCACATTCCCACGCCCGCCAGGCATGTCGGAGAGTTGTTCCGGCTTCTCCGGATTTCAACAATAAAGATAAGACATTTAAATCAGATTTAATGTTTGTCTCTTTGCCTTCTGCTGACTAGGACGCAGAGAAGACATTCGACAGTTTCAACAGAATGCATATGATTTGGACAGATAGAGTTTAAGATAGGAAGCATAGAGAGGTTAGGGTCCGATCACATTCACTTAGTTCAAAAGATCCAATCTTGAAGACATAGCTATAAGTGAATGCTGTAGAGGACAGAACACTAGTATATATATATATATATATATATATATATATATATATATATATATATATATATATATATCGGAAAGCAATCAAATCATGAAGACAAATTGAAACTGAAGACAAACCAAATGCGAAGTCATTGCAATATAACGCCTTGAGTGAAACACTTCAATCAAAGAAAGTTGGTGGTGGCGTTACCCACCATATAGGAAGTATTAGACCTAGACACGACGCACAATTATCGTGGCGCTCCGAAGTCAAATTCCATGTTAATGTATTCACACTCAGAGTGTAAATCTTCATTGATTGAAGATATACATTACTTTGTGTGTTGCACATCTAAGTCATCAACATGCATAAGCGTTAGGATGTGTGCCTGATCACAGGACATTAGAGGATTCCAAGATATTTAGCTCACACCGTAACTTGCAAAACCTTTTCTCATCCAAGGGCTTTGTGAAGATATCTTCCAGTTGCTCATCAGTGTTGAAGTGAATGATATCGATATCATTCTTCATAACATGGTCTCTGAGAAAGTGATGACGAATTTCAATGTGCTTTGTCTTCGAGTGTTGGACTGGATTATTGGCTATTTTGATGGCACTCTCGTTGTCGCAGAAGAGAGGTACTTGTTTCAGGTTGATGCCATAGTCCTTGAGAGTTTGCTTCATCCATAGAAGATGAGCACAACAGGATCCAGCAGCAATGTATTCAGATTCAGCAGTTGAGAGTGATACACAGTTCTGCTTCTTCGAAGACCAACAGACAAGTGATCGACCAAGAAAGTGGCATGTGCCTGATGTAGACTTGCGATCCACCTTGTCACCAGCATAATCAGCATCCAAGAAATCCAACCAAATCAAATTTTGAGCCCTTGGGATACCATAATCCGAGTGTTGGGGTGTAAGCCAAATATTGAAGAATTCGCTTCACAGCTAAGTGATGCGATTCCTTTGGTGCCGCTTGGAATCGAGCACACATGCAAACACTAAGCATAATATCTGGCTTAGATGCACATAAATAAAGCAGAGAACCATTCATGGAGCGATATACCTTTTGATCGAACTCTTTACCATTGTCGTCGGGACCAAGATGGTGTTTGGCTGGCATTGGCGTCGTGTAGCCTTTGCAATCTTCCATTCCAAACTTCTTCAGACAATCTTTGAGGTATTTCTCTTGAGATATGAAGATGCCATTCCTTTGCTGACGAATTTGAAGACCAAGGAAGAACTTCAGCTCACCCATCATGGACATTTGATATTGCTCTTGCATCATGTACCCAAACTCATCACTATACTTCTGGTTGGTGCAGCCGAAGATTATGTCATCCACATATATTTGGCACACAAACAGTTCACCATCATATGTCTTCGTGAAGAGTGTGGGATCGAGGGATCCAGGTTTGAAGCCTTTGCTCTTCAGGAAGTCTTTGATTGTATCATACCAGGCACGAGGGGCTTGTTTGAGGCCATACAGTGCCTTGTTTAGCTTGTACACACATCAAGATGTTTTGGATCTTCAAAGCCAGGTGGTTGTGCGACATATACTTATTCTTCAATCTTGCCACTGAGAAATGCACTCTTTACATCCATTTGATATAGCAAGATATTGTGATGATTAGCATAGGATAGCAGTATGCGAATAGCTTCAAGCCTAGCAACAGGAGCAAATGTTTCATCAAAGTCAATTCCTTCAACTTGAGTGTATCCTTGAGCCACAAGACGTGCTTTGTTTCTGACGACTTGACCATGCTCATCTTGCTTGTTTCGATATATCCATTTTGTTCCAATAATGTTATGCTTGCGAGGATCAGGTCGCTTGGCAAGTTCCCAAACATTATTCAGTTTGAACTGTTGAAGTTCTTCTTGCATGGCTTGAATCCATTCTGGTTCCATAAAAGCTTCAGCAACTTTCTTGGGTTCTGATATAGACACAAATGAAAAGTGCCCACAGAAGTTTGCTAGCTGTGTTGCTCTTGATCGAGTGAGCGGACCAGGTGCATTGATGCTGTCAATTATCTTCTCTATTTGAACTTCATTTGTAACACGAGGATGAATAGGACGAAGATTTTGCTCTTGCTGATCATTGTCATCATTGGGAGGATTGTCTTCGGTCTGAGCATTGTCTTCAGGTTGATTTGGTGCAGAGATAATAAGTTCCTCTTCAGGTTGTGCTTTGGAGGGCGTGATTTCACCAGTTCCCATCAGCTTGATTGCCTCGTTTGAAGGAGCTTCATCAAGTGTACTTGGCAGAATCTCTCTTTGTGAACCATTGTTTTCATCAAATTTCACATCCACAGTTTCAACAATTTTGTATAGATAAAGGTTGAAGACTCTGTAGGAGTGTGAATCCTTTCCATAGCCAAGCATGAAGCCTTCGTGAGCCTTAGGTGCAAATTTTGACTTGTGATGGGGATCCTTTATCCAACATCTTGCTCCAAATACTCTGAAGTAACTGACGTTTGGCTTTTTGCCAGTAAGTAGCTCATATGATGTTTTGTTCAGAAGCTTATGAATGTATACACGGTTGATGATGTGACATGCTGTATCAATAGCTTCAGGCCAGAACTTTCTTGGTGTCTTGTCTCATCTAGCATTGTTCGAGCCATCTCAATGAGGGTTCTTTTTTTGCGCAACAATGCCGTTTTGCTGAGGTGTGTACGGAGCAGAGAACTCATGAGTGATTCCCATTGTATCCAGATACAGATCAAGTCTAGTGTTCTTGAATTCAGTGCCATTGTCACTTCTGATGTGCTTGATCTTCATGCCATAATTGTTCATTGCACGATTGGCAAAGCGCCTGAAGACATCTTGCACTTCAGTCTTGTAAAGAATTATATGAACCCATGTGTATCTTGAGTAGTCATCAACAATGACGAAGCCATAGAGACAGGCAGTTGTTGTGAGGGTGGAGTAGTGAGTAGGTCCAAATAAGTCCATGTGTAACAGCTCGAAGGGTTGAGATGTTGTCATGATTGTCTTTGATGGGTGCTTTGCCCTTGTCATCTTTCTAGCTTCACAGGCACCACACAGATGATCCTTCTTGAACTTGACATCCTCGATGCCAATGACATGCTTCTTCTTGGCGAGTGAGTGTAAGTTCCTCATGCCAGCATGTCCCAGCCTTCGATGCCAGAGCCAGCATTCTGAAGCTTTTGTGAGAAGACAAACGGCAAGCTGTGGACCTGCTGAGAAATCTACCATGTATAGATCATCTTTTCGATACCCTTCAAAGACTAGAGATTTGTCAGATTCCATTAGTACAAGGTAACGGTATTTGCCAAATATCACAATCATGTTCAAGTCACAAAGCATTGAGACAGACATTAAGTTGAAACCAAGGGATTCAACAAACATCACTTTATCCATGTGTTGATCCTTTGAGATTGCAACTCTACCTAGACCCAATACCTTGCTTTTACCAGTGTCAGCAAATGTAATGTGACTTTTGTCGGATGGACGTAAGGTTGAGTCCATGAGAAGACTTCGATCACCAGTCATATGATTTGTGCATCCACTGTCCATGATCCATTCTGAAGCTTTTGGTGATGTACCCTACAGCGCAGTTAGGAGGATAGGCTTCACAAGAGTGTTGTGAAGCATAAGCATTTGACACATATAGGGACAGTCACAGCTTATAACTGAGTTAGGACATAGTATGACTGATAGGAAATTCAGATGTGAAGCATATAGAATGATATTTTATCATGCGTCCTCAATGAGTTTTAGGTCTCCAGCAATAGTATTGGACGCCATTGATTGCTGGCTGGAGATCGTTTTCTGCAAAAGAGAGTTAGTTCTTCTTTGCCACCCACATCTTCAGTGGGGGCTTAGAAGCAATGAGTCTAAGTGCAGCATCTGAGAATTTTGGCTTTGAAGCCCTAGCAAATAGCCTTGCAGGAGATGAATGGTACTCATAAGAATAAGCAGAAAAATTCTTAGTCCTATGAACATAGCGGTTCGAAGGTACACGCTTATATTCATAAGTCTGAGCATTATTTCCCTGCAAAACATTGGTGTTAGGGTGACTCATGTGTCCTGTATCTGTATGAAGCCTTTGGGCCACATGAAGCCATAGGTCTGGGATTTGTCTTCTTCCTTGGTGGTGTCATGATGACATTCACAGGAAGATTTTCAATGTACTGCTTGGGTACCCAGATCTTCTTCATAGGTGGTCCATTCCTGTAGTTAGTACCAATGTACCTGGCAAACACTTCACCATTCTGATTTTTGAACAGCTTATAGTTTGCATCAAAGGATTCATCAATGATAATATGATTAGCACAGGTAAAGTCAGATAAGGTGGATGGATCTACTGAAGGTTCCTTTGCAGCAACCCATGTGGTTTTGGGGTACTGCTCAGGCTTCTAGTACGAGCCGTCAACATTCATTTTCCTTTCGAACCCAACACCCTCTTTCCTAGAGTTTTGGTTCAGAATCTGCTTTTTGAGGACATCGCAGAGAGTCTGATGTCCCTTCAAACTTTTGTACATCCCTGTTTCAAGCAATGTCTTCAACATAGCATTTTCATCAGCAACAGCAGTGGTATCCTCCGCAGAGGGGTTAGTAACCACATCAGTAGGTGAAGACAATGAAACAGTAGCAGCAGTGGAACATTCAGCAACAGATGTAGCGTTATCACGCTCAATGCATTTTAGACATGGTGGTTCAAATCCTTCCTGAGCGGAACTGATCTGTTGGGCGCGAAGTGACTCATTCACCTTTTGAAGATCTTCATGAGCCGCTCTCAATTTCTCAAGCTCTTGTTTCCTTTGAAGATAATCATAGGAGAGCCTTTCATAAGTAGTTGAGAGCGATTCATGACGACCCTCAAGTTCTTGGTACTTAGCATGAAGATTTTTTATGTCATCAACTAAGGACTGTGAACGTGTCATTTCAGCATCCAACAGGTCATCGCTTTTGTCTAACAGTTTTTGAGTATGTTCCATAGCCTTTTGTTGTTCAGTTGCAATTTTAGCAAGTGTTTTGTAGCTGGGTTTGGATTCACAATCAGAGTCATCTTCACTTGAAGTTTGAAAGTAGGCATCGCATGATTTTACCTTGGCACCACGTGCCATGAAGCAGTAGGTGGGAGTAGGATCGTCTTCGTCATTAGCTTCAGCGTTGGTGTGGAAGTCATTGTCTTCAGTGTTGAAGATGGACTTGGCAACATAGGCCGTGGCTAGAGCCAGACTTGCAACGCCAGGGTCAGACTCCTCTCCAGACTCCACCTCTGCCTCCTCTGAAGCAGACTCCTCCTCTGAATCCATTTCCTTGCCAACAAAAGCACGAGCCTTGCCGGATGAGCTCTTCTTGTATGATGAAGACTTGGAAGAAGACTTAGAAGACTTTGAGGATTTCTTCTTCTTCTTGTCATCGGAATCATATTCCTTGCTTTTCTTCTTCTTCTTCTCATTGTCCCACTATGGACATTCAGATATGTAGTGACCAGGTTTCTTGCACTTGTGGCAGGTTCTCTTCTTGTGATCATGTGTGGAAGATTCATCATTCCTTGAGCTAGATCGTGAAGACTTCCTGAAGCCTTTCTTCTTTGTGAATTTCTGGAACTTCTTCACAAGCATAGCAAGTTCCCTTCCAATGTCTTCAGGATCTTCAGAACTGCAGTCAGATTCTTCTTCAGATGAGGAGGCAACTTTCGCCTTCAAAGCACGAGTTCGGCCATAGTTTGGGCCGTAGATATCTCTTTTCTCAGATAGCTGGAACTCATGTGTGTTGAGCCTCTCAAGTATATCAGACGGATCGAGTGTCTTGAAGTCAGGACATTCATGTATCATGAGGGCAAGGGTGTCAAAGGAGCTATCAAGTGATCTCAGCAGTGTCTTGACGATTTCATGCTTGGTAATCTCAGTTGCGCCAAGAGCTTGAAGTTCATATGTGATATCAGTGAGGCGATCAAACGTGAGCTGGACATTTTCATTGTCGTTTCTCTTGAAGCGGTTGAAGAGGTTGCGAAGAACACTAATTCTTTGATCTCTCTGAGTTGAAACGCCTTCGTTGACCTTGGACAGCCAGTCCCAGACTAGCTTCGACGTTTCCAGAGCACTCACACGGCCATACTATCCTTTGGTCAGATGACCATAGATGATGTTCTTTGCAGTAGAGTCCAGTTGAATGAACTTCTTGACATCAGTGGGGGTGACACCTTCACCAGTTTTGGGAACGCCATTCTTGACGACATACCAGAGGTCGACATCAATGGCTTCAAGATGCATGCGCATCTTATTCTTCCAGTAGGGATATTCAGTTCCATCGAACACGGGGAAAGCAGCGGAAACCTTGATTATCCCTGCAGTCGACATAGCTGAAACTCCAGGTGGTTACACCTAATCACACAGAACAAGGGAGTACCTTGCTCTGATACCAATTGAAAGTGCTAGTATCGACTAGAGGGGGGGGGGGTGAATAGGTGATTTTTACGAACGTCTTCAAAACTTGGAAGTTTCAAAGACAAACAACAGAAACAACCTAATTGATATCCAGCGGAAGATAAACTACCCTAAACAAGCTATAGTCAAGTATGTAATGATGTGAAAGTACATGATTAATAGCAGTTGGGTAGTAAGGATCAAGATGGAAGATAGTGTGAAGACAATCAACAATAGTAGTCAAGCAATGAAGTCAAATAGATACACAGATAGGCAATGACTTCACGAAGACAAACTAAAGTAAGGATGGGAGGGGATAGAACCGGTTGCTTGTTGAAGACACAGGATTTGTTGGACCAGTTCCAGTTGCTGTGACAACTGTACGTCTGGTTAGGGAGGCTGAGATTTAACTCAGAAGACCGTGTCTTCACCTTATTCCCCTTGAGCTAAGGACACCCAGTCCTCGCCCAATCACTCTGGTAAGTCTTCAAGGGAGACTTCCAAACCTTCACAGACTTTGTTCACCGGCAATCCACAATGACTCTTGGATGCTCAGAACGCGACGCCTAACCGGCTGGAGGATTCACAGTCCTCAAGTGTAATAAGTCTTCAGGTCACACAGACAGAAAGACTTCAGTGATGCCTAACACTCTTTGGCTCTGGGTGTTTGGGCTTTGTCCTCGCAAGGATTTCTCTCTCTCAAATGCTTCGAGGTGGGTTGCTCTCAAACGACAAAAGCTGTGCACAAACTTTGAGCAGCCACCAATTTATGGTGTAGGGGGTGGGCTATTTATAGCCACTAGGCAACCCGACCTGATTTGTCCAAAATGACCCTGGGTCACTAAGGAACTGACACGTGTTCCAACGGTCAGATTTCAAACACACGCGGCAACTTTACTTGGGCTACAAGTAAAGCTGACTCATCCAGCTCTGGATAAGATTTGCTCTCATTGTCTTCGCTCGAAGACATAGGATTTGAGTTGAGCATCACTTCAGTCACTCTGACTTAGTTCACTTGGACCCCACTTAACAGTACGGTGGTCCTATGACTCAACAAAGAAGAAAAGGAAACAACGAAACCACACAGTCTTCGCGCTCCAAAGTCTTCACACAATGTCTTCTCATGTCATAGTCTTCAATATGAATATCTTCTCATACCACCATTGTCTTCAATGTCTTCATACATTTTTAGGGGTCATCTCTGGTAGGTAAACCGAATCAATGAGGGACACTACCTGCGTTATCCTGCAATTCTCACAAACGCATTAGTCCCTCAACCAACTTTGTCGTCAATACTCCAAAACCAACTAGGGGTGGCACTAGATGCACTTACAACTAGCACGACTCTAATATCACCACCTCTATATCTCAAAATAGTTATCGAGTATCAAATTGATCATAGCATCCAATTCACTTTCTATGATAGTTTTTATTATACCCAACTTGGATGTTCATCATTCTAGGACCAATTTTATGACCATAGCAAATACCATGCTGTTCTAAGAGACTCTCAAAATAATATAAGTGAATCATGAGAGATGAGCAATTTCTTGAAAATTAATCCACCGCCGTGCTCTAAAAGATATAAGTGAAGCACTAGAGCAAAAATTATCTAGCTCAAAAGATATAAATGAAGCACATAGAGTATTCTAATAAATTCTAATCAAGTGGGCTTCTCCCAAAAGGTGTGTAAAGCAAGTATGATTGTGGTAATCTAAAAAGAAAAGACTAATATCATACAAGACGCTCCAAGCAAAACACATATCATGTGGCGAATAAAAATATAGCTCCAAGTAAAGTTACCGATAGACGAAGACAAAAGAGGGGATGCCTTCCAGGGCATCCCCAAGCTTAGGATTTTGGTTATACTTTAATATCTTGGGGTGACATGGGCATCCCCAAGCTTAGTCTCTTGCCACTCCTTATTCCATAGTCCATCAAATCTTTACCCAAAATTTGAAAACTTCACAACACAAAACTCAACAGGAAATCTCATAAGCCCCGTTAGTGCAAGAAAGAAAAATCACCACATAAGGTACTGTAATGAACTCATTCTTTATTTATATTGGTGTTAAACCTACTGTATTCCAACTTCTCTATGGTTCATACCACCGAGGCTATCCATAGATGCATCAAAATAAGCAAACAACACACGAAAAACAGAATCTGTGAAAAACAGAACAGTCTGTAGAAATCTGTAACTCTCGAATACTTTTGGAATTCTAAAAATCCTACAAAAATAGGAAGTCTTGGGAAATTTGTCTATTGATCTATATCAAAAAGAATCAACGCAAAATCACGTTTATGTGAATTACTAAAATTATTTTCATGCGTGCAAAAGTTTCTGTTTTTTAGCAGAATCAAATTAACTATCACCGTAGGTTATCCTATAGGTTCTACTTGGCACAAACGCTAATTAAAACATAAAACCACACCTAAACAGAATCTAGATGAATTATTTATTGAATAACAGAAAGGAAAAATATTGGGTTGTCTCCCAACAAGCGCTTTTCTTTAAAGCCTTTTAGCTAGGCATTGATAATTTTAATGATGCTCACATGAAAGACAAGACTTGAAGCGCAAAGAGAGCACAATGAAACATGTGACAAACATATTTAAGTCTAGCATACTTCCTATGCATAGGCATTTTATAAGCAAACAAATTTGCAAGGAAATCAAAAACTAGCATATGCAAGGAAGAAGAAAGAGACGATAGCAATCTCAACATGACGAGAGGTTATTTAGTAAGATAAAAAATTCTACGACCATATTTTCCTCTCTCATAATAATTACATGTGGGATCATAATCAAATTCAACAAAATAGCTATCACATAAAATATTTTCAACATGATCCACATGCATGCAAAGTTGACACACTTCCAAAATAGTGGGATTATCATTAACTAAAGTCATGACCTCTCCAAACCCACTTTTAACAAAAACTTCATAAGATTGAACATTATCAAATATGTGGGATCTAAGGTTGACACTCTTCCAAACCCACTTTCAGTATTATTGCAAACATTATTATCATTCTCATATTCATCATGGGGCTTAAATAAATTTTCAAGATCATAAGAAGAATCTCCCCAATCATGATCATTGCAACAAGTAGTAGACATAGCAAAACTAGCATCCCCAAGCTAAGGGTTTTGGATATTATTAGCACAATTGACATCAAGAGAATTTAAAATAAAATTATTGCAATCATGCTTTTTTATTCAAGGAGCTATCGCAAATCTCTTCATAAATTTCTTCATCACAATTTTCAGATTCACCAATTTCAAGCAAAACCTCATAAAGATAATCTAGTGCACTCAAATCACTAGGATTTGGTTCATCATAATTGGATCTCTTAAAAAGATTGGCAAGCGGATGAGGATCCATAGATCTTAGGTTCTCTGTTTAGCAATAAATAAACAACTATTCCAACCAAACGAGCAAACGAGCCAAGTAAGACATCAAAGCAAACGAAAAGATGAATAGAAGAAGGGCGAATAAAATGGCAAGGGTGAAGTGGGGGAGAGGAAAACGAGAGGCAAATGGCAAATAATGTAATGCGAGGGAGATGAGTTTGTGATGGGTACTTGGTATGTCTTGACTTGAGCGAAGACCTCCCTGGCAACGGCGCCAGAAATCCTTCTTGCTACGTCTTGAGCTTGCGTTGGTTTTCCTTGAAGAGGAAAGGGTGATGCAGCAAAGTAGCGTAAGTATTTCCCTCAGTTTTTGAGAACCAAGGTATCAATCCAGTAGGAGGCTCCTTAAAAGTCCCACGCACCTACACAAACAAACAAGAACCTCGCAACCAACGCAATAAAGGGGTTGTCAATCCCTTCACGGCCACTTGCGAAAGTTAGATCTGATAGAGATAATATGATAAGATAAATATTTTTGGTATTTTTATGATATAGATTGGAAAGTAAAGATGCAAATAAAAGTAGATGGTAAACTTATATGATAGAAGATAGAACCGGGGGCCATAGGTTTCACTAGTGGCTTCTCTCAAGATAGCATAAGTATTACGGTGGGTGAACAAATTACTGTCGAGCAATTGATAGAAAAGCGCATAGTTATGAGATTATCTAGGCATGATCATGTATACAGGCATCACGTCCGTCACAAGTAGATTGAAACGATTCTGCATCTACTACTATTACTCCACACATCGACCGACTCCTGCCTGCATCTAGAGTATTAAGTTCATGAAGAATAGAGTAACGCATTAAGAAAGATGACATGATGTAGAGGGATAAACTCATGCAATATGATATAACCCCCATCTTTTTATCCTCGATGGCAGCAATACAATACGTGCCTTGCTGCCCCTGCTGTCACTGGGAAAGGACACCGCAAGATTGAACCCAAAGCTAAGCACTTCTCCCATTGCAAGAAAGATCAATCTAGTAGGCCAAACCAAACTGATAGTTCGAAGAGACTTGCAAAGATAACTTAATCACACATAAAAGAATTCAGAGGAGATTAAAATATTTCTCATAGATAAACTTGATCATAAACCCACAATTCATCGGATCTCGACAAACACACTGCAAAAAGAGTTACATCAAATATATCTCCAAGAAGATCGATGAGAACTTTATATTGAGATTCAAAGAGAGAGAAGAAGCCATCTAGCTACTAACTATGGACCCAAAGGTCTGTGGTAAACTACTCACAACTCATCGGAAGGGCCTTGGAGATGATGTAGAGGCCCTCCGTGGTCGATTCCCCCTCTGGCGGAGCGCAGACGAAGGCTCCAAGATGGGATCTCGCGGATACAGAAGGTTGCGGCAGTGGAAATAGTTTTTCGTGGTGCTCCTGGATGTTTTCGGGGTACATGGGTATATATAGGAGGAAGAAGTAGGTCGGTGGATGCTCGAGGGGCCCACGAGGGTGGGGGCATGCCCACCCCCAGGGGGCGCGCCGGGCACCCTCGTGGCCGCCTCCTCTGTTGCTTGACGTACACTCCAAGTCCCCTGGATCACGTTTGTTCCAAAAAGATCGCTCCCGAAGGTTTCATTCTGTTTGGACTCCGTTTGATATTGCTTTCCTTCGAAACACTGAAATAGGCAAAAAAACAGCAATTCGGGCTGAGCCTCCAGTTAGTAGGTTAGTCCCATAAAATGATATAAAAGTGTAAAGTAAAGCCCATAAACATCCAAAATGGGTAATATAATAGCATGGAACAATAAAAAATTATAGATACGTTGGAGACGTATCAGTGGTATTGGTAAGATTTAGCTAGTCAGATCATACATGTTAAGTCCTGGGGGGTAGTCGTCGGGGCACTTCTTCTGGGCCAGAGCCTGCACCATGTCGGCGGAGGCGAGGTGTTCCTCCGGGTCAACACGCACAGCGGCCATCGCGCCATGGACCGCCATCAACTCCTCGACCTTCACGTGATATGTGGTTGGGCTTGCGCGACGATGCTCTGGAGGTAGGGACGGTGGGGATTTGGAGGCATGAGGATGTTTCACAGGTGCCATTTAAGCAATGAGGCCAGGGCCGTGATAGAGATCGATGGGTTACCTGATTGGATCCAAGCAGAACGTAGATGTGGTTGAAGCTGTGGTTGCGACGGCGGCGGTTTGAGCTGCCGGTAGGGGGAGGCGCGAGGGGGGGGGATGTGGGGGTGGGTGGGAGATGCTGAGGAAATTTGATGGGTGGGGATGTGGTTGTAGGAATAAATTCTGAAATCGCGCACCTAATGAAAATTTCACTCCGAAAATTGAAACTTGGGCGGGGGAAACACACAACGGAGACGAAGCACATAAAATACTCGTGTGCGAGAAAACAGAAAATTGGCAGTTCCCATCTCCAAAAAAATGCACCTAATGAAAATTTTGCTGCGAAACTTGAAACTTGGGCGGGGGAAACACACAACTGAGACAGAGTGTACTCGTGTGCGAGAAAACAGAAAATTGGCACTTCCCGTCTCCAAAAATATGTACATGTGTAGTCAATTTTTTTCGATCAATGGTACGCCTAGTTTATTAGGAACCATCGCACAGGTAACAGACTTATGGATCATTAACGCAAAAAACGCACACGGGTACGACATAGAAACCGTGTGTTTTGTGATATTCTAATCATTAACGCAAAAAGCGCACACGGTCACACATGCTAATCAACGTTCAAAGCCCTCAAAGGAGGCACTTACCAACATTTTACGTTAATACTACAAACTTAAAGTACTACTGGGAATTTGCTCTAATACTACAAACTTAAACTACTTCTCACATGCTGCCATCGGGGCATGCTGGCCAGATGCCGTCGTTCTCCTTCTCGGCCTTGTAGGCGGCAGCCAACCGTGCTTCGATCTCCGCCAAGCTCTCCTCATCACGGCGTGCAGCCTCTTCTTTCTTGCGGCGGCGGGACTCTCTTTTCTTGACTGCTTTCTGCCTTTTCTGATCCTCCTATGCGGCTTTGGCCGCCTATAGATCTACTGCCCATTCGGCCAAGGCAGCCTCAAAGTCCGCCCATGTAACTGTGAGTCCGCCAGCGGCGATGAACTCGGCGCAGCGAGATGCTGCTTCCTTACCATGTGTGCGGTCGCAGGCGGCGAGGAACACGGCGCCGCGGGATGCCATCGCTTCCTTACCAGTTACTGTGCACCGCGGTGCCATGAACGACACTTGGAGAGAGCTCTGGGACGGAGGGGCCTGGCAGTCGTATAGTGCAGTGGTTTTTAAGAGCTCAATGACAAACAACAAAGGTAATTTGGCTTCCCTTACAATTTTGCTTGTTCATTATCGCACACGGTTTATCTCGGTCACTTCTAGAAACAGTGTGCGCTGAGGCTATTGTGTGTTGCGTTATGATTGGCCAGAACCCCAGCCACGCGGATCGCGCGTGTGCACCGTAGGATGCACCGTGATCGAACGGCAATCCACGTCCCTTACATCACATCCGTGCAGCTGTAGCTGGATTGGATTTATATGTGCCAAATGCCTAGAAAATGCACATAATCCCTTAAATATGGTAAATGAGCCCGGAAAAATGCCAAATTTGAACATGGTGATATGCAGGGTGTATGTTCTTCATAGAAAAAAACTCCATGGCAAAGAACAAAGAAAATTTAGATTCCCCTTCAATTCTGGTGATTTCCCTCTCGAAAGCATGGAACTTCCCCAGCGATGGTTCGATTTATGAAGGGCGTGCATGACGACATAAGCCAAACCTTCTCAAATTTTCACCAGGGCATGGTGAGGTCATACCATGGCAGCCAGGCGTCATACTTTTCAATCATTTATTTCATTTTTTCTATAGTTGAAAACCCAATAAACAAACGTTTGTGGTTGACTATTGCCACACATTTCATCGAAATATCTGTCCGTTCCTTGTAAAAGGCATGAGAATTTACTAAATGGCACGAGCATCGTTTTCCAGACCGTTCTTGTGCACCCTTTCATGCACCGATTGTTTGAACTTGAATTATGTGCATTAATGCCTAGAAAATGCACATAATCCCCTAAATATGGTAAATGAACCGGAAAAGTGTCAAATTTGAACGTGATGATTTGCAGGGTGTATGTTCATCTTAGAAAAAAATCATGGACAAAGGATAAAGGAAATTTGGATCCCCTTCAATCTTGGTGATTTCCGTCTCGAAACCATGAAACTTCCTCGGTGATGGTTCGGTTTATGAAAGGCGTGCATGATGACATAAGGATAACATTCTCAAATTTTTACCAGGGCATGGTGAGGCCATACCATGGCACCACGCCAGGCGTCATGTTTTTCAAGCATTTATTTCATTTTTTGTATAGTTATTATCCAGTAACGACGCATTTATGGTTGACTATTGCCACACATTTCCTCGAAATATCTGTCCATTCCTTGTAAAAGGCATGAGAATTTACTAAATGGCACGAGGATGGTTTTCCAGACCGTTCTTGTGCACCTTTTCATGCAACGATTGTTCGAATTTGAATTATGTGCATTAATGTGATGCCCCGAGACCGACGCTCCTGAAGACGTCCAGCTATTCCGAGTTTTTCCGTGTGATTTACTTTTGCTTGTTGCATTTCATCATCGCATCATTCGCATTGCATCGGCACTCCGTGTCGTCATTCTTTTCAAAACATGCATCTGTTAGTAGTCGTCACTTCTCTCCGTTGTTTCCGTTGACCATTCTGAATCTAACCGCACTTGCACACGACCACCTAGCATCTCTGCACAGCCCACATTTCCCTCCTCGCAACTTGTCCGAAACTTACCCTAACCCAGTCCGGGCTTTCATTACCGATGGGTTCGGATCATCCCCAAACATCCGTAAAATATCTTCGTTTATTTTATTGGACTCCCTAGCCTATTTTTCCCGACCGTCTGATTTCAATCGGAGGAACGGATTAACCCCTACCCTAATCCCTACCTATATAAATAACCTAACCCTAAAATCTCAGACGGCTGTCCCATCCATCCCATCACTCGCCGCCGCTGCTCATTCCAAATCTCCTCGGTTTCCTTAGCCACCCAACTAGCTTCCATTCTCCCGATCCAAATCCACCCGCAGCCAACCATCTCCCTCCTCGATTTCAGCCACCACCAGTCCCGTCGATCCATCCATCCATCAATCCCCACCAACCAGAGCACTCCCACAGCCCTCCTCGACCCGCAGCAGCCAGGCCCGACGCCTACCGTCCCCGCCATGGATTTCGAGCTCGCATCTGCTTTTGATCTGCGCCGCCCCGAGAACAGACGACGCCGGAGCCCCTCCTCACCTCGCCACCTTCTTCGTGGGAGCTGCCTTGCCTCCCTGTGCTCCCTCCTCATCGCGCGCCCAAGGGATGCACCCGTCCCGACTTCGAGCTCCTCATGCTCGTCCCCGAGCTCCTGCTCGGTCCCCGATGCGGTGCTGCCAAGTCCTCTCCACCACCAGTACCACCAGGCCGCGCCACCCTGCCGTCTCCTTCCTCCGTTTCTTCCCTTCCCTTCGGTTCCCTCTCTCCCTCACGATCTCTCTCTGTTTCTCTGAACAGGAGTTCAGCTCACCACCGACCGAAGCTGCTGGAGCTGAGCCGTCGTCTTCCTGCTCGACCCCACCGTCCAAATCCGCTCCGTGTCGCCCCATTCTGCCATTCTCCGTCGTCCCCTTGCGAGGTCTCGTCCTGACCGGACTTCTCCACCCTCTGCTGCGCGGCGCCATGCCCCTGCTTCGACTGGGCGAGCAGAACGGAGCCGCTCACCCCCGTTGACCGCGCACCTCGCCCGCTTGGGCCAGATCCGCGCCAAGGCCCAGCTCTCCTCAGCCGGCTTGCTACCTCTTCCACCAACCTGGGCCGAGCCCATGGTGAGAGCCCCAGCTCAGCACCCAGCAGATTCAGCCTGCCTATGTTTTTTCCCAGTTCTGCGAATTTTGCTATTTATCCAGAGTTGACAGATTTGCAGAAAAAGCCTCATGCTTCATGCATTAATATCTCACAAACTATGCATCATATGTAAAAACTTCATATATGTAAAATGCTTAGAATTTCATCTAGTTTCCTAATAATCAACTTTCATCCATGTTTAGAATGTTTAACTTGCTGTTTGCATTAATTTGGATAAATAACATGTTAAAATGATTTATTTCATAACTAATTAACTGTAGCTCCGAATTAAATAAACTTTATATGTAAATGGGGTAGAAAAGTGCATAGATTAACATGGTGGCATTACTTTGCATGTTTAACAACAATAAAATATGGTTTAGGGAAGAACAGTACCAAATTCGAATATTGCATATGAGGATTTTCCGGAATTATTGTTTGTTGTTTCCGGCCACATTTAAACTTGCCTAGATAGGTAGTTTTATTATGCTTCACCTCTTGCCATGTTACAACATGTAATATTGTTGGGTAGCATAAACAAGAGAGAACTAAATAATTGTACGTGGCGTTGCATCAATATGCAACTCGTTGCATATTGAGCTCCACTTAATTTGTAGTGTTGTGTGTTGCACTTTGCCATGCCATGCATATTTAAACCGGACATGTATCATACTTGAATGTGCATCATGCCATGTTATGTGATGGTTGTTTACCATGTTGTTTTCTTCTTTCCGGTGTTATTTCTTAGTTCTGGTAACGTTGCGGATTGTGAGGATTCGTTCGTCTACGCCCGTTCGTCTTCTTCATGGACTCGTTCTTCTTTCTAGCGGGATTTCAGGCAAGATGACCGTTACCCTGGATCTCACTATTATCTTTGCTATGCTAGTTATCTCTATGCTATCGCTATGTCGCGCTACCTACCACTTGTTTATCAAGCCTCCCAATATGTCATGAAACAACCTCTGACCTTTTTCACCATCCCAGCAAACTGTTGTTTGGCTATGTTACCGCTTTGCTCAGCCCCTCTTATAGCGTTGCTAGTTGCAGGTTGTTCTATGTTGGGACATGGATATCATGGATATCTTGGGATATCACAATATCTCTTATTTAATTAATGCATCTATATACTTGGTAAAGGGTGGAAGACTCGGCCTTGTGCCTTGTGTTTTGTTCCACTCTTGCCGCCCTAGTTTCCGTCATACCGGTGTTATGTTCCTTGATTTTGCGTCCCTAACACGGTGAGGGGTATGAGACCCTCTTGACAGTTTGCTTTGAATAAAACTCTTCCAGCAAGGCCCAACATTGGTTTTCCATTTCCCTAATAACAACTAAAACTTCAATAGGGGATTTTCTCCGAACCCCTAGTATTCTTAATCAATCCCCCCGGGCTAGTGCTCCTTTGAGTGTTGGTCCGAACCGAGCAGCCTGCGGGGCCACCTCGGGGAAACTCAAGGGCTGTTTTTTCTTGTAGCTTGTTTCATCCGTTGTGCCCTGAGAACGAGATACGTGCGGCTCCTATCGGGATTTGTCGGCACACTGGGAGGTCTTGCTGGTTTTGTTTTACCATTGTCAAAATGTCTTGTGCACTGGGACCCCGAGTCTGATCGGATGTCCCGCGATGGAGGATTTTCTCCGCGAATTGTGAGCTTGTAATGGGCTAAGTTGGGACACCCATGCAGGGTTTAAACTTTCGAGAGCCGTGCCCGCGGTTATGTGGCAGATGGGAGTTTTTAATATCCGGTTGTAGAAGACTTTACACCAGATTCAAATTAAAATTACCCAACCGCGTGTGTAACCGTGATGGTCTCTTTTCGAGTGGGTCGAAAGAGAACACGGTGGGGTTATGTTTAAACGTAAGTAGTTCAGGATCACTTATTGAACATTACTAGTTTGCGACCGTTTGCGTAGCATCTCATCTTATTCTTGTACTCGTAAGTTAGCCAGCATATCATGCTTAGTCGCTGCTGCAACCTCACCACTTATCCATTTCCATACCCATTAAGATTTGCTAGTCTTGATACCCATGGTAATGGGATTGCTGAGTCCTCGTGGCTCACAGATTACTACAACAACAGTTGTAGGTACAGGTAATGCGATGCTCTAACACGAGTGCGATGCTTGATTTCTTTTGGAGTTCTTCTTCGATCAAGGGAAATAGGATTCGGGTCGGGGAGCCTGGGCTAGGAGGGTGGATGTCGTTCTTCTTTTTCGTTTGATTTCATCCGTAGTCGGATCCTGCTCTTCTGTATGGTGATTGCTATGTATTGATGAACTGTTGTATTCATGTTGTAGCTTGTGGCGAGTCTAAGCCTTTATCTTGTATTCTCATCTATTCAGTACATGGTATGTTGTAATGATATCCACCTTGCTATGCGCTCGAAATGCGATTGTGCCCCAATCATGACTTCATCACGTGATTGGGATAGAATCACATCTTGGGCGCTACAAGTTGGTATCAGAGCCTTACCGACCTTAGGAGGCCCCTTGATTGATCGAACTGCTGCCGTTGTTGAGTCTAGAAGAAAACTATTTTGAGTCTAGTTATATATCGGAGAGTAGGAATTCTTTTACTCCTTATCCCCTTTGTCGCTCTGGTAAGGACTCCTGACGTAGGTGTTTTCTCCACTCGTCTATCCTTTTTCACTCAATTTGTTTTAGGATCACACGAGTATCTTGGGGTCGTTCCAATATTTTTGTGATGAGAACATTGTTCTTGGTGCCTCCTGACATTTAGGGGCTGTGGCAGTGTTCCGGGGAGTTGAGCTCCGAGGTGTCGTCGTCACAATTTTATCGTTGCAGTTCTGGTATACTTGAGCACCGACATCGAAAATCTCTTATATGTAGTTAGTGGTGAGATAACCTCGACGCTACTCAGTACCGGGGAGGGAGTTCGGGAGTATTGCCACAGCTCGTATATCGGATGCTTTTCGAAGGTCGAGGTACACGATATCCGAAGTTTTCTTGGTTATGTGTTGACGGATGGATACAGTTGGAGTGTAGGATTTGTTAGTTGTGTGAGATATTTGTGCCTCCCTGTATCCCCAACACCAGATTGCATAACCAGAAAGTTTCAGGAGTTAATAGGTGGGAATTCAAGTAGTTACCCAGGATTTGTTTCCGGCGGATGTATGATTTGAGATTGGGGTCCAACGCCTAGTGATTCACTTTTCACGGTCGATTTATAGTGGTCGCGAGGCATCTTAAAGAATCCTTAGCTATGCTGATTCGAGGACGTCTCGTTTGTCATTCATGACGTCCGTTGTACGTCGTGCCCATGGGGCCTCATCACGAACACTTTGGGTGAAATCTCTAACATATGTTTGTTTCCATCTTATTTTGCAATCAAAATCCTTTGTTTTGTTTTGAGTTGTGGTATTCGAGTCGCTTCAATGTCAAATGTTGATTCCATACCTTTCCTAAGTGGTGTTCTCATATTTCTATGTGAATACCAATCCTTCTTGATCATTGAGATTGTCATGTCATTCCTTTCCAACCGACGTGCTTCTCTTCAGGCTAATCCAATCATTTCAACATTCACAAGATCAATTCTTAGTTTTCTCAACAGCGTTTGTTTCATCCGTCCCAACTTGCCTTGTTTCCCACCATCCCACCCTTAACTTCAAGGACTCATATACCTTAATCAAGTATCCATTTTATTCATGAGAAGTCGCTCCATTTTTTTTCCTTCAATGTTCTTATCTGGTGTTTCCTCATGAAGATGCTCAGGAGCTTCAAGTTCATCATTCTTTATTCTTGTATTCCTTTCCAGTGGATTCAATTCAAGCTTTCGGTGTCAATAATATCCCTATCCTTGTTTCAAATGTTTTCACATCCCGGTGCTCCTCATAATCATTCCCCACTTGCTATTCAATTGTTCCGGAGTGCTAAAAATATCTCTGAAGATTTGTGTTTCCACTCTGCATCAGTTCAAGCTATTTCGAGGTTGTTACCTCATTCAAGCCATTTAATTCAACCGGTGCAATCTCTCTTTTCAAAAATCGTCCAACAGTGTATCTTCGAGTGGGCCCTAACCCATAGGTATTTTCCCAGGATTTTACCTGACTCTTCTAATTTATCCGGAGCGATTATCAAATTCTTTCAAAGTTTGACGTAAGAATGAATTATCATCAGTCATATTCCTTCTCCAAGATCGCTTTGAAAACATTTTCATCGTTGGTTCAACATTTCTATTCTTCATTGTTCCAGAGTGTCTCATCAATTGTCATGGTGGTTCTCATCATCATTCTCAACATTTAAAGACCGACAAAGAATTTTTCCTAAATCTTGGTCCGTTCTCTTGAAGATTTGTGGTTCTAGCTTCATGCCAACCTCTCAAATCATTTCCAATTGTGAGAATTCTTTTCATACCCATCTGAAGCATTTCAGGAGTCTTTTTGTTTTGATTCTCTGGAGGCCATCATTTTTTTCCTGGTATAATTATTCATTCTCAGTTTTCAGCTTTGTTCTCCAAGTATTCTATATTGAAGCCTCTTCGTTCGTCTCTGTATTCTTCCGGTGCATTATTCAAAGTACTCTCTAGTCAGCTCGTGATCTCTTCCTTCTCCTATATCTAAATTCCCTCAAGTGTCTTCATTTGTTTTTTTTAATTCCTTCCGGCGAGCCCTTCTCTCTTCTTTGTTCATTTTCAGTCCTACCGGGGTTCGTTGAAGATTTTCCCAAGTCGCGCTATATCTCTCCTCAATCTTTCAATGAGAATAAGTAGCATGCCTATCCGTTGCTTGTCATCAACTTAAGTTGATCAAGGGTAAGCATGACATAATTCTCATTCTTGTTTCATCAAGATGATTTAATTCCTTCTTCTAGAGTTTGTTTAGGAGTTATAAATTCTTGGTTTCAAGTTGTTCGTATTGCCTGCCGGTGTTCTAAGCTCTCTCAATTTTTCTCATCGCGAAGATCCATCTAAATCATTGCAAGGCTTCAATCTTATTCTTTTCATCCTTCACTTCTCATCCTTTCGTTACCGGAGTTCTTCATGGTGGTTCATCAAGGATTTAATTCATTCTCTAAGTGTTCTTCAAGATTCCTGTTGGAGGAGTTCAAGCATTCTTCATCTTGCATTCTGAAGTGCAATTCTTTATATCTTATCTTTTGAGATGGTGCTATGTCATTGTTGACAATTTCTCTTCATGTTTCATGATTCACAAGTTGTCAAGAATGAGATATTTTAAAACCATCATTTTCTCTTCGATCATGAGTTGTTTCAACCCATCATAATTGCTTCGTTGGAGGTTATATTGGTATAGATTTCACCTAAAGCCTTCCCTAAGGAATGTTGCTATTGTGGTGCTTATCAATGATACAAGTTTTCTCCTATCCTCTTGGTGAAAGCAGTTTTCATCTCTTCATTGATCTCAAGGAAGTTGTTGTTTCCGTTAGTGGCCGGTAGTCACCTCATAATTTTGAGATGTTTTCCATAAGCCCATAACAAGCTTGTGCTTTTCGTTGTCGATTTTCCAACAACTTTGTTGAATCCTTCCTTGCAAGGATGCTTTCCAAGTTCATTTGTGGCAAAACTTGTCATTTTCTTTTCCGTCCCTTTATCCCAACAATCTAGCTTCTATTTTTTCATTCTGGAGGCCTTGTGATGTTGCTCTCTTCAGGCTATCATGTCATCTTCTCAAGATCATGTTCTTTTCCTTGTTTATCCCTTTAACCGGAGTGGTGCGTCCTCTTTTCAAGTTCTTTTCATCTTATCAAGTTTACTTCTCTTTCCATTGTAGTGCTGCCTAAATTATTTCCCTATCATTCGTTGTCTATCTTGTTTAAACCTGAGTGGTTTCAAATTCTTTCTTGTCCCTTGAGTTCCTTTCATGTCCTTGCAAACTCCAAGGTTCGTTGGTTTCACTTGTTTGTCAAAGAAGCAACTTAGTTTTACCTCTTCCTCTTTCACTTCTATCCGGTGCCATCCCTAGGATCTCGGGTCGAGATCCTCTGTTAGTGTGGGAGAGTTGTGACGCCCCGAGGCCGACGCTCCAGAAGACTTCCAGCTATTCCGAGTTTTGCCGTGTGATCTATTTTTGCTTGTTGCATTTCATCATCACATCATTCGCATTGCATCGGCGCTCCGTGTCGTCATTCTTTTCAAAACATGCATCTGTTAGTAGTCGCCACTTCTCTCCATTGTTTCCGTTGACCGTTCCGAATTTAATCGCACTTGCACACGACCACATAACATCTCTACACAGCCCACATTTCCCTCCTCGCAACTTGTTCGAAACTTAACTGAACCCGGTCCGGGCTTTCATTACCGATGGGTTCGGATCATCCCCAAACATTCGTAAAATATCTTCATTTTATTTATTGGACTCCCTAGCCTATTTTTCTCGACCGTCCGATTTCAATTGGAGGAACGGATTAACCCCTACCCTAATCCCTACCTATAACAATAACCTAACCCTAAAATCTTGGACGGCTGTCCCATCTATCCCCTCACTCGCCGCCGCTGCCCATTCCAAATCCTCCTCGGTTTCCTCAACCACCCAACCAGCCTCCATCCTCCCGATCCAAATCCACCAGCAGCCAACCATCTCCCTCCTCGATTTCAGCCACCACCAGTCCCGTCGATCCATCCATCCATCGATCCCCACCAACCAGAGCACTCCCACGGCCCTCCTCGACCCGCAACAGCTAGCGCAGCCTCCTCCTCGTTGCCTCGCTCAAGCCCTCGGGAGAGGAGCTCCTCTTCCCGACGCCTACCGTCCCCGCCATGGATTTGGAGCTCGCCTCTGCTTCTGATCCGCGCCGCCCCAGGAACCGACGACCTCGGAGCCCCTCCTCACCTCGCCACCTTCTTCGCGGGAGCCGCCTCACCTCCCTGTGCTCCCTCCTTGTCGCGCGCCCAAGGGACGCGCCTGTCCCGAGCTCCTCATGCTCATCCCCGAGCTCCTCCTCGGTCCCCGATGCGGTGCCGCCAAGTCCTCTCCACCACCAGTACCACCAGGCCGCGCCGACCTGCCGTCTCCTTTCTCCGTTTCTTCCCTTCCCTTTGGTTCCCTCTCTCACTCACCACCGACTGAAGCTGCTGGAGCCGAGCCACCGTCGTCCTTCTCGACCCCACCGTCTAGATCCGCTCCGTGCCGCCCCATTCCCCAGTTCTTCGTCGTCCCCTCGCCGGGTCTCGTCCCCGCCGGACTTCTCCACCCTCTGCTGCGCGGTGCCATGCCCCTGCTTTGACTGGGCGAGCAGAGCGGAGCCGCTCACCCCCGTTGACCGTGCACCTCTCCCGCTTGGGCTAGATCCGCGCCAAGGCCCAGCTCTCCTTAGCCGGCCTGCTACCTTTTCCACCAACCTGGGCCGAGCCCATGGTGAGAGCCCCAGCCCAGCACCCAGCAGATTCAGCCCGCCTATGTTTTTTCCCAGTTCTGCGAATTTTGCTATTTATCCAGAGTTGGCAGATTCGCAGAAAAACCCTCATGCTTCATGCATTAATATCTCACAAACTATGCATCATATGTAAAAACTTCATATATGTAAAATGCTTAGAATTTCATCTAGTTTCCTAATAATCGACTTTCATCCATGTTTAAAATGTTTAACTTGCTGTTTGCATTAATTTGGATAAATAACATGTTAAAATGATTTATTTCATAACTAATTAACCGTGGCTCTGAATTAAATAAACTTTATATGTAAATGGGGTAGAAAATGCATAGATTAACATGATGGCATTACTTTGCATGTTTAACAATAATAAAATATGGTTTAGGGCAGAACAGTACCAAATTCAAATATTGCAGATGAGGATTTTCCGAAATTATTGTTTGTTGTTTCCGGCCTCATTTAAACATGCCTATATTGGTAGTTTTATTTTGCTTCACCTCTTGCCGTGTTATAACATTTAATATTGTTGGGTAGGTAGCATAAACAAGAGCGAACTAAATAATTGAATGTGGCATTGCGTCAATATGCAACTCGTTGCATATTGAGCTCCACTTAATTTGTAGTGTTGTTTGTTGCACTTTGCCATGCCATGCATATTTAAACCGGACATGCATCATACTTGAATGTGCATCATGCCATGTTATGTGATGGTTGTTTACCATGTTGTTTGCTTCTTTCCGGTGTTATTTCTTAGTTCTGGTAACGTTGCGGATTGTGAGGATTCGTTCGTCTACGCCCGTTTTGTCTTCTTCATGGACTGGTTCTTCTTCCTAGCGGGATTTCAGGAAAGATGACCGTTACCCTAGATCTCACTACTATCTTTGCTATGCTAGTTGTCTCTATGCTATCGCTATGTCGCGCTACCTACCACTTGTTTATCAAGCCTCCCAATATGCCATGAAACAGCCTCTAACCTTTTTCATCACCCCAGCAAACCGTTGTTTGGCTATGTTACCGCTTTGCTCAGCCCCTCTTATAGCGTTGCTAGTTGCAGGAGCAGCTGTAGGTTGTTCTATGTTGGGACATGGATATCATGGATATCTTGGGATATCACAATATCTCTTATTTAATTAATGAATCTATATACTTGGTAAAGGGTGGAAGGCTCGGCCATATGCCTGGTGTTTTGTTCCACTCTTGCCGCCCTAGTTTCCGTCATACCGGTGTTATGTTCCTTGATTTTACGTCCCTAACACGGTGAGGGGTATGGGACCCTCCCGATTGTTCGCTTTGAATAAAATTCTTCCAGCTAGGCCCAACATTGGTTTTCCATTTGCCTAATAACAACTAAAACTTAAATAGGGGATTTTCTTCGGACCCCTAGTATTCTTAATCAACCCCCTGGGCTAGTGCTCCTCTGAGTGTTGGTCCGAACCGAGCAGCCTGCGGGGCCACCTCGGGGAAACTCGAGGGCTGGTTTTACTTGTAGCTTGTCTCATCCGTTGTGCCCTGAGAACGAGATACGTGCGGCTCCTATCGGGATTTGTCGGCACACCGGGAGGTCTTGCTAGTTTTGTTTTACCATTGTCGAAATGTCTTGTGCACCGGGACCCCGAGTCTGATCGGATGTCCCACGATGGAGGATTGTCTCTGCGGATCGTGAGCTTGTAATGGGCTAAGTTGGGACACCCCTGCAGGATTTAAACTTTCGAGAGCCGTGCCCGCGGTTATGTGGTAGATGGGAGTTTTTAATATCCGGTTGTAGAAGACTTGACACCAGATTCGAATTAAAATACCCCAACCGCGTGTGTAACCGTGATGGTTTCTTTTTGAGTGGGTCGATAAGAGAACACGGTGGGGTTCTGTTTGAACGTAAGTAGTTCAGGATCACTTATTGATCATGACTAGTTTGTGACCGTTTGCGTAGCTTCTCATCTTATTCTTTTACTCGTAAGTTAGCCACCATATCATGCTTAGTCGTTGCTGCAACCTCACCACTTATCCATTTCCATACCCATTAAGCTTTGCTAGTCTTGATACCCATGGTAATGGGATTGCTGAGTCCTCGTGGCTCACATATTACTACAACAACAGTTGCAGGTACAGGTAATGCGATGCTCTGATGCGAGTGCGATGCTTGATTGCTTTTGGAGTTCTTCTGCGATCAAGGGAAATAGGTTCCGGGTCGGGGAGCCTGGGCTAGCAGGGTAGATGTCGTTCTTCTTTTTTGTTTGATTTCATCCGTAGTCGGATCCTGCTCTTCTGCATGATGAATGCTATGCATTGATGTATTGTTGTATGAATGTTTGTAACTTGTGGCGAGTGTAAGCCTTTATCTCATATTCCCATCTATTCAGTATATGGTATGTTGTAATGATATCCACCTTGCTATGCGCTTGAAATGCGGTTGTGCCCCAATCATGAGTTCATCACGTGATCGGGATAGAATCGCATCTTGGGTGCTACAATTAATGCCTAGAGAATGCAAATAATCCCCTAAACATGGTAAATGAACACGGAAAAGTGTCAAATTTGAACATGGTGATTTGCAGGGTGTATGTTCATCGTAGAAAAAACTCATGGACAAAGGACAAAGGAAATCTGGATCCCTCTTCTTGGTGATTTCCCCCTCGAAACCATGGAACTTCCTCGGTGATGGTTCGATTTATGAAAGGCGTGCATGATGACATAAGGAAAACATCCTCAAATTTTTACCAGGGCACGGTGAGGCCATACCATGGCACCATGCTAGGCGTCATGTTTTCCAAGCATGTATTTCATTTTTGTATACATTAATTCCGGGTTCGTTTGGCCTTTTTTATACATTAATTGAATTTCTGGGCATTTAATGTGCATAATTCAAATTTGAACTACAAGCACATGCTCCAGTGCACCAAAGTTGGTTGACAAATCACATGTGTGTTATGGGGTGAATTTCTAGGTCCCATGCAAGAAATGGGAATGAAATTCAAACATCTGGCGTCGTGGCTCAGCCAGAAAGATTGAGAAACTTGGTTTTTTCATTCATTTATATCCAAAACACGCCTGAAAATCATGAAACTTGGCATGATGTCATGACATGGCACCAACATGCTGCGGTAATTTTTTGGCCGAATTGGGACAAGCTTTGGTATAAGCTGCTTGCAAACCGGAGCTTCCCGCAAGGAGGCCCATGGTTCCGAGAGGGAACGTGTCACCTCCGTGTGCGAAACAACATACGTACACTGCCTTCTCCCGCCTTAATTTGTTTACACAGGCAGATTAGACCAAATAGAAGTATCGTGCTAAATTTTAGAATTATTCCGGGTTCGTTTGGCCATTTTATACATTAATTGGATTTCTAGGCATTTAATGTGCATAATTCAAATTTGAACTACAAGCACATGCCCCAGTGCACCAAAGTTGGTTGAAAAATTACATGTGTGTCCTTGGGTGAATTTCTAGGTCCCATGCAAGAAACGAGAATGAAATTCAAACATCTGGGCATCGTGGCTCGGCTGGAAAGATTGAGAAACTTTGTTTTTTAATTCCTGTAAATCCAAAACACGCCTGAAAATCATGAAACTTGGCATGGTGTCATGACATGGCACCAACATGCTATGGTAATTTTTCTGTCCGATTTGCGAAGGCGCACACATTAAAAATCAACAAAGTCATTTTGGAACAAGTGTTGTCACGTTACAAATCGGAAACACAACTATTATTGAAACCGTGGGCGTTCTACTTACCAATTACGTGCCGCCACGCGTCCCCTTTTTTATTGGCTAGGAGGTGCTGTGCGGGGTAGCTATTTGAGTACGGGAGGCGTGCGATCAGACCCCTGTGCGTGCTCATCGGGAGGGGAGCCCTTTGACCTCTATCCACCGCCTCCCTCCCAACGTCTCCATTAATGGCGCCCGAGCCCCTGTTTCACGGCGTGGCTATGTCTCACTGGACTGAGATTTAAGAGAGAAAAGTGAAAATCTGATAAGAAAGTTTTCCATGGATCTTGATGTAAGATCCGACGGACCTTTATAGCATCGACTGCGACTTATAGCAAGCATGACGAATATAAGGACAATGAGATAATAATTGTCTTACATATCTAGGAAGATAACTAAAAAATCCACATGCAGCTATGCCCGAAATACACAAGGGCAAAAGAAGAAGGAAGACACATACAATGATCTGGCTCGCTGATCTCTACTTTCTTGATGCGCTGCAGGTCGCGGAGACTAGTTCTCGCGGTGAGCAGCGATGATCTCTTTCATCAGTTTCATGTCCTTAATACGCTGCTCGGAAGCAACCGCAGATTCCTCCACCAGCCTTTCGCGCTCGATGCTGAGCATGTCATTCTTGTCCATAAGTTTCTTGACGATGACACCCGCCCTCTTCAACAAGGCAGCGGGCGGCTCCGCCCTTCCGACGATCTTCGCCCTCAGCAGGTCGTGGTCAGCCTGGAGTTGTTCAAACGAGGCATTCAACTTGTCCTGCAGCTTCATCCAGCCAGAGATCTGATCCATCTGGCTATGGACGATCGCATGCATGCGCCTGTAAGAGTCCTCGCCTGCCCGCGAGAGATTTTCCTAGGCCGCCGCGGCGCAGGAGGACATCTTTGCTGCATTCACGGTGTGGCAGGACATCTCTACTACTTCTGTTGGGGATATAACTACTAGGTATGACCCGCCAGAAGGAGCCGGGTTATACCTATAAGCATTCTTGAAGACCAAAGCTCAAGATTGAAGACGGCGGTTTAGTAAAGGCCCAAAGGCCCAGAGGTGACTTAAGGCCCGTAGTGTTAAACCGCCTTATTCATGTAACTTGTATTGTAAGGCGGAAAATATTAAGGGACCGAGCCAGATACAGTTTATAAGCCGTCCGGGACTCTGTAGAGCCGCTGGGCGTCAACCTCAGTATATAAAGGGACGACCCGACGGCAATTCAGGATACAAACAACAACTCGAGAGCTAGGTCAAGTGATTTGCTCCCTGGTTATCGAGACACAAATAATCCCAATCACAACTAGACGTAGGCTTTTACCTTAATCGTAAGGGGCCGAACTAGTATAAAACTTCTTGTGTCTCTTGTCCTGATTAACCCCTTCAAGCTTCCTAGTTGCGATGGCTCCATGACTAAGTCCTTTCACTAGGACATCTGACGTGACAATTCCACGACAGTTAGTGCCCATCGTGGGGCCAGCGCATGGTGGATTTGAGTTCTTGAAGGGAAGCTTCGAAGGGCTCAAGGGATACACTGTGGGCCGGATGACCAAGAGTCGTCGCGGCAAGCTCTACATCAACGATGCAGGATGGGGCCCCAACGCCGGCTCGATTGAGTATGGGTACCGGGTCCCCTTCGACGGAATCCACGTCTTCATCGGCAAGATCGGCGAGCCGGGCCCTGAGCCGGACTTCTGCACCGACCTCGTCGAAACGGCTCAGTGCGCGAGACCCGCCCGGGCTCCATCAGTGGTGAAACGTGCCTTCGTGGGATGCATCCATGGAGGACTCTCTGAAGGATCTGTCTCTGGTGGTGAGACGGCCATCTTCTCCGATGGCTAGTCATCCACAGGTGAGACGGATTCATTGTACCAACTGCAGGATGGCGGGCTTGGGGGCTGTTCCGATGGCAGCAGTATTCCGGATTGTCTTGAGCCGCCGAGCAGGGTCGGGATCTTCATGGCCGGCACCCAACCCATCCAAGACTCCACAACTACAGCAGCCGTAACCTCCGGGTCAGTGGCAGCCAGGGCAGGAGGCCTTGTGCGTTCACCGGCCCAGGTGTTAATGGATCTCACCGACAAGTTGACCACCCTGTTAACCGCCATAGTCAACCCGGCGGATCAAGCCCGTCATGATGCAGAGTTGGCACAGTTAAAGTTGGATATGGTGCAAGCTAAGGAAGACCTGGCAGCAGAAGATGTTAGGATAACCGCAGAACGGGCAGCTCTGGATGTTTAGGGGCAGCAGATCCAGGCACACGCTTTCCGGCTCACACAAGACCAGAACGCAGCTAATGAGGTCATGAGGAGAAGGTATTAGAAGACTCAGTCTCGACTTCCCCCGGTTTATGACCCTCAGAATCTTTTTAACACGCCAGGAGCAGGACCCAGTAACCCGCCATGGCTTACCCTGTAGACAGGCAACCCGCCATGGCTCCCTCCGCGCACAGGAACGGACCATGTCGCGACACCCGGGGACGGAGCACCGTTTCAGCCGACAGTGATGGGACCTCCCCGCGTGAACATGGCGCCACCTCAGTATGTACCAACACCCCCGGGTCATTACTCTAACCCATTGGAAAACATGATAGTGGCAACAACCCGATTGGCGGCTCTCCCAATTGATGGCGACTCTCCGGCTGCAGTTGAAACCCGCCGGGTCAGGGAACTACTTTAGACGGCCTTAGCACAGCAGGAGGCGTACTCATATAGCCGAGACAGGATCCACTCGACCCCTCGTCCAAGCCGAAGCCCGAGTTATAGCAGGCACATGGATTCAGCGGCCGTGTCAAGCAATGTTAGACGCCGTGACCAGCCAGGTGGGAGTAACCCGCCACGTTATGAGGCCGTTAACTTGGTAGATCAAGAGAGACTATGGCAAGAGACTGAACAGGCGGTTTAGCAGGCGGCTGAGCAAGCGGCTCAGTTGACGGCTTATCAGCCGTATCCAGTTTATCCGACGACTTTTGTTGAGGCAGGTATAGCCACCCGGACTGGAGGAGTCCCATGTCTAGTGCCGGCTCTACGTAACGAGCGGTTGCCCAAAGATTTTAAAGGACCAAGGAAGGTGCCGAATTACACAGCCGACTTGCAGTCCGGGGCATGGATTGAGAGCTATGAGATGGCTATGGAGCTATTGGAGGTTACTGATGCAGCAATGGCTAAGTAATTCACCATGATGTTGGATGGAACCGCCCGCACCTGGTTGAAAGGCCTGCTGTCGGTGTCAAAACCGGCGGATCTCGGGTAGGGGGTCCCGAACTGTGCGTCTAGGCGGATGGTAACAGGAGACAAGGGACACGATGTTTTTACCCAGGTTCGGGCCCTCTCGATGGAGGTAAAACCCTACTCCTGCTTGATTAATATTGTTGATATGGGTAGTACAAGAGTAGATCTACCACGAGATCAGAGAGGCTAAACCCTAGAAGCTAGCCTATGGTATGATTGTTGTTCGTCCTACGGACTAAAACCCTCCGGTTTATATAGGCACCAAAGAGGGTTAGGGTTACACAGAGTCGGTTACAATGGTAGGAGATCTACATATCCGTATCACCAAGCTTGCCTTCCACGCCAAGGAAAGTCCCATCCGGACACGGGATGAAGTCTTCAATCTTGTATCTTCATAGTCCAGGAGTCCGGCCAAAGGTGATAGTTCGGCTATCCGGACACCCCCTAATCTGGGACTCCCTCAGTAGCCCTCGAACCAGGCTTCAATGACGATGAGTCCGGCGCGTAGATTGTCTTCGGCATTGCAAGGCGGGTTCTTCTCCAAATCCTGTGTACCTGTTGAATAGCATCCGACTTCTTGTGAATATTGTGCTCCTCGGCTTCCACGCCCAATAATGGCCGTCTTCCACGTGTTGAACGAATGCAAAAAGTCAGGGTATTTTTACATTTACCCCCCTAACCGCGCAAATGAGCTGCCTATAAAAGAGACGAGGATCTAGATTCGAATCACACCATCCTCCCTTCGCGAGCATTCATCAGAGCGCATCTGACAGAAATCCACTCCATCATGGACAGTCGACGCGGCTCCTCCTCTCGCCCTCCCAGCCCTCGGCCTGGAGATTGGGAAAGATGCTTTGTCCCGTACAGTGAGTTAGTGATGCTCCAAACCAAGGGATTCCTTCCCCCCAGCCTTCATGGTTCCGGTTCGAGCCGGACTTGCCACATATAAGGGCGGAAAGCAAGCGGAGAGTGTCCCCAGCCCCTCCAAAGGAGAGCGAGTATGCCTTGTCTCTTATTTGATAAGAGGGCTCTGATTTCCAATTCATCCGTTTCTCCGGGGGCTCCTGGAGTTCTACGGCCTCCAGTTGCACAACCTTACGCCTGCCTCCATTTTGCATATCGCGGGCTTCGTGGCCCTTTGCGAGCTATTTTTGGGCATCGAGGCTCATTTTGCGTTGTGGAAGAAGCTGTTCTGCCTTGGGCCCCATTCTCAAGAGGGGTCAATATATCAAGTGGGCGGAGCCGAACTATGGCGCATCGCCGGGACCGGATATCTATCCGGAACCCCGAAGAAGGCGTCCGAAGACTAGCCTTCGGAATGGTTTTATATAGAAGATGTCCCCCTGCCGGACCCTATTCGGATCGGCCTCCCTGAGTTCAATAACGCTCCTTTGAAGAAACGCCTAAGCTGGCGTCCACGGAGCCCTCAAAAGGAAAATGACAGGGACGTCCTTTACCTGATGAGCCAAATTAGTCTGTTAGCTCATTCCGGACTGACCATGATCGGGGTCATGGACACATGCATTATGCGGGGGGTGCAGCCGCTCTAGTATAGAGGCCACCCCATGTGGGATTTCAACGGGGAGGATGATGCCACCCGCTGCGGCCGTAAGGGGCCGGGACCGGTCGCCGATCTGATGAAGATCTGGTCCGCATTGTACAAGGGAGAAGAGGAGGAATTTCTCTGTGTGAATCCGCAGGGCGGATTTTCTATGAACAATCCTCCAAGCTGGGTAAGCGGACATTTAATTTTTTCCTATCCGATCCATACTCCCATAGTCAAGTATCTCATTTTGTGATTTCGGCGCAGGAACTGCGCCGGGCCGTAAAGGATATAAATAGCCCACCTCCACAACCCGAGGATCTGGAACGGTTCCTTGATCCGACCTCCCAAGAGGATCCGGACATATCGGTGGAGCTGGTCGACGGGGTATTTCACCAACTGAGCATCGATAATGCCTTGGTCGCCATTACGGCCGATTACCCCGGAATACTTCCCGCCTCGCAGGTAACTGAGACCGAAGTCCCAATACTTTGAAAATGACCCATTCGTGCGTGTTTTTGATCACCGTATACCAATGGTGTTTCGCAGGGGAAGTCCTTGAGGCGGAAGGCCGAGCCTCCGATGGCCAGTCAACAAGGGACAGCAAGGCCCAACAGGCCGAAAAGAAGTGCAGTCCAGATTGAAACGCCGATGCAACGGTATGGCGTGTCATATTGCTCCCAGGTTTTATTCCTGGGAGGCATACTAACGCTCGCGCTTTTTCAGGAAGAAGAGCGCTCGCCGGATTATATCCGAAGAGGTTGCCAATCAATCCTCCGCTCGCCAGGCTCCAAAGCCAGGTCCAGAAGCGGAGGCGAACACGAGGCGTGCGTCGGATGCTCCTCCGATAGAGGATGCCAACAGGTTATCTGCCACCAATTCCGAGGTGGAGAGTGCCATGAATCACAGGCGTCGCCGGACAGTTCTTCGTGACGCATGTTTCTCCCCCGAGGCATTGGATGCCTTCAATTCGGGAGATGCGCACCTCCGTGCCGCTCAAAATGGTCTAGCCAGAGCCATGGAGTAGTATGTAAAAGACATACGGGTGAGATAATTTGACAATTATATATGCCAGTAGCCCCCGAGAATTGAAATAGTTAGAATAACTGATTTAAGGATCACTTAGGGCATGTTCGGTAGCTCTCCATAGCCTCAGAATCCTCAACTCCATAGCCCAAAACCATAGCCAGCTTCTCCTGAAAAATCCTGGAGTTCACAGATCGTTCGGCTCCATAGCTTCTCGCTGGTTAGCGCTGGCTTGGGCTGGCAGCCCATTTGGCTTGGCTGCAACCCAGCCCTCCCACGTTCTCACCTCTTGGCCCACCTTGATGCTTCTTCAACCTGCAACACTGACAGAACAGGGTGTTTCCTGCAGCTGTCAATTTGCTATCAAATAGGGAGATAAAGGCCACGATTTGCCTGAACTTCAACACGTAATTTGTTGCCCACTTTGCTCCAAATCCATTTTATCAAATAGCACATTCTATCATTCAGTAATGGAAGAGATCGGAGTGCAGCACTGACGCCTAGCTATGAGTAGTGCGTGAGCCAGCACAGCCAGCCCAGCGCGTGCGCAGACAACGCCACAATGTGGGCGGCGGGACCACTCTCCCCCACGCCCACTCTCGCGGGCGGCACTCAACTGGGCCGCCAGGAACGCAGCCGCCGGGACGGAGCCGTCGATACGGGACAGAGAGAAGGACCTGGGTGTGGAATCAGCCGGAGAGGCTCGAACTCCTGGCGGCAGAGCTAGGTCAGATCGGCCGAGAAGGAGGACATGCGCGAGCGCGTCGGCGGCGGTTGAGGAAGATAAGGGGAATGAGCGGCAGGGGAGGGAGAGGAGGGGAACAAGCACGTCATGGGAGAGAAAAATCAGTGCGAACCGGTACGCAAGTTCACTTGGCGGTGGCAATCGGGAGTAATTTCTGTCAACTCCCGCTCCTTCGATTTCTGGGAGCTCGGATGTTTCAACTCCACCGCTCCTCTAATTTTACACTACGCGAATAGCCAGCTTCCCACTTGTATAACCAGGATTTGGATCGTTCGGCTGGGCTTCCGACCTGGAGCTGAGGATTACGGAGGCAGAGGGCTACCGAACACGCCCTTATTGTGCAGGATCTTACGGAAAAGAATACCCAGCTGTCCCAGGAGCTGGAGGAGTGCAAAGCCCAACTTGAGGCCGCACTAGCCGCAGTGGGGGAAGCCAAAGAGACCCCCTCCGGTAATATATGCTTCAAAAGATGAGTAATTTCTGAAGTGTGGCGTGTGCATAAGTCTGACAATAATATTGCAGATGGCGCCGGGATAGATCCGGACAAGCAACAGCTCATGCGCCGGCTAAAGGCCAGCGAGAATGTGCTTACAAGGGTGAGGCAAGAGAAAAATAATCTCCAAGATGCCAACACCCAGCTGGGTGAGGAACTAAAGGATGTTCGTGCCCAGCTGTCTGACTCCGTTAAGTAGAATCGGCGGCTTCGACGCGGCATTTTTAGTAAGTGCTTGAACGAACTTCGAAAAAAGAGTTCGGCGAGGAAGTCGACTAATAGAGTTATGTCTGTAGGTATGCTCACAGGCCGTCCTTCAGAGGAAATGCCCGGTTCTACGGGTGACCTTCTTCCCGAGCTCTTGCAACTGCAGGAACGAGTTCGGCAGGTGATGAAAGGCGTTGCCCAGGCCTTGTGGCCGTCTGTCTCCCTGCCCGAAGGCCTTGGAGAGCTTGTAGAGAGGCTTCAGGGAGCGCGGCAGCGCTTCCGCTTATGGAAGATATCGGCCTGCCGTCAAGGCGCCAGGGAGGCCTGGGCCATGGTGAAGACGCGGTATACGAAGGCTGACCCAAACCACATGGCCGAGGTCGGACCTGCGGGGCCCGATGGGAAGGAGATCCCTGTGAGCTTAGTGTACGGCCAAGTAGAATTGGTCGCAAAGTATTCCCAACAGGACTGTAAACTAGACAGCCTGCTGGATGGCATTGAAGAGGAATATGCCCAGTCAAGTTGACTATGTAATTTAAGATGACATGTAAAATGCCTTCTAGCCGGATTGTAGATCGTTTGTCATAGCGGACCCTTTCGCTTCAACCTTGAGACCCAATAGTCTGGAGTGTGTCCGAATACCCTCGCGGTTATATAAGAACCGGGGCATGCGTGGAGACCAGGCGTAGGGGTCATTAGTGCTTTATCAGACAAGTGCCCAACTAGTTATGTTATATTACATGGTTAGTAAGAAACATCTTCCAGGGAGAATAGTTCCATTAGGGGTTCCTTTCCCTGGGAGGCATGCCCTAAAGTGCATGTCCGGACTTCGAAAAAAGCAGAAAAACATCTGGGGGCAGATAAATAAATAGGTAAGAAATCATCTTTTAGTTCACCGACCGAATATTCCCTTAAGAACACTAGCTTTCGGCTTCACCCAGTCTGAGGTACACATCCGGCTGACCCGGCAGTAACAATCGCAGAGGTGCTCCCTTTACCACCTAGACGAACAATCGGGAACGTAGGGGTAAGCACAGGAGCCAGGCAACCCAGCTTGGCCAAAACTTAAGTCATATCGATGCATATAATGGTGAATAAAAGGTACATGCGGAAGTGTGACACATGTGTTGGGCATGGAGCCCATATAAATAAGCTTCTGTTAAAGAAGCCCCCAGGTATAATGAGCGCGGATAGCGCATCAAGTGTGTGCAAACAATGCGCAAACAAGCTTTCAAAGGCTGTGATAGAAAAGGAGGGAGAAGGAGAGAAACAGAAGATAGCTAATATGTAAAATATAGACGGAGGAGGGAGACGAACTCAGAATCCGGCGCTAGGCGTAGAATCTTCGGAGAAGGGCTGTGTTCCATGGGTTCGGCTCGAGTCGGTTATCCGATGCATCTCGCAGACAGTATGATCCACTGGTCAGGAATTGGTCGATGATAAAGGGACCTTCCCATTTGGGCTTGAGTTTGTCCTTTTTCTTGTCCGGCAGGCATAGAACTAACTCACCAACGTTGTAAGCTTTGGCCCGTACTTCTCTGCTTTGATATCTTCGAGCCTACTGTTGATAGAATGCGGAAAGGGCTTTTGCCACGTCACGCTCCTCCTCCAATGCGTCCAAACTGTCCTGCCAATTCAGCTTGGCTTCTCTTTCTTCGTACATGCGCAAGCGAGGTGAGTCATGAATTATGTCACAGGGCAGGACTACCTCTGCGCCGTATACCATAAAGAATGGTGTAAATCCGGTGGTGCGATTCGGAGTGGTCCGCAGCCCCCAGAGTACGGAGTCGAGCTCCTCTACCCAGTGCGTGTTAGATTCCTTGAGGGACCTCATTAATCTAGGTTTGATGCCGCTCATTATTAGACCATTTGCTCGCTCGACTTGACTGTTAGTTTGAGGGTGATAGACTGAAGCATAATTGAGCTTGATGCCCATGTTTTTGCACCATAGTTTGACCTCGTCGGCCGTAAAGTTCGTGCCGTTATCAGTGATGATGCTATGGGGGACGCCATAACGGTGTACGACCCCTGATATGAAGTCTATCACCGGTCCGGATTCGGCCGTCTTAACAGGTTTGGCCTCTATCCATTTGGTGAATTTATCCACCATGACAAGTAGGTATTTTTGCTTGTGGTTCCTCCTTTAAGGGGTCCAACCATGTCAAGCCCCCAGACCGTGAAGGGCCAGGTTATGGGTATAGTTTTGAGGGTGGTGGGTGGCATGTGGCTTTGATTAGCAAAGAGCTGGCAACCAACGCATTGTTGGACTAAGTCCTGAGCATCTGCCCGGGCCATCGGCCAATAAAATCCTGTATGAAAGGCCTTGCCTACAAGGGCCCGGGCTGCGGCGTGGTGCCCGCCGAGTCTGGCATGAATTTCAGCCAGAAGATTCCGCCCTTCCTCTTCAGAGATACACCTTCGAAGGACTCCGGTTGTGCTTTTCTTGTAAAGCTCTCCCTCATGGACCTTATAGGCTTTAGATCGCCGCACTATGCAGCGGGCCTCGTTTTGGTCCTCGGGAAGTTCGTGCCTGGTTAGGTAGGCTAGGAATGGTTCCATCCACGGGGCAATGACTGCCATTATTACGTGGGCTGAGGATGTTACTTCCTTGGCAGAACTGCCAATTGTGTCAGAATGTTCGGTGTCGGGTAGTGCGGTTGGGTACGGGTTGTTATTTCCGGATTCCCCCTCCCATAGTACAAATGGCTTGAATAGCCTCTCTAGGAAGATGTTGGGAGGGACGACATCGCTGCTTGGTTGTTATCCCGGGGTATATGGTGAAATTTGAGCCCCTCAAACCGAGCTGACATTTTTAGGACGGCGTTGCGATAAGCTGCCATTTTCGGATCCTTGGCATCGAAGTCTTCATTTATTTGGGATATCGCAAGGTTCGAATCCCCGCGCACCTCTAGGCGTTGAATGCCCATGGAGACTGCCATCCAGAGGCCATGTAGAAGGGCCTCGTATTCGGCTATGTTGTTGGAGTCCGTATACATTATCTGGAGTACGTATTGAACTGTATCTCCTGTTGGGGACGTCAGAACGATGCCAGCCCCCAGACCAGCCAACATTTTGGAGCCGTCGAAGTGCATAATCCAGTTGGAATATGCGCCGTACTCTTTAGGGAGTTCGGCTTTAGTCCATTCGGCGACGAAATCGGCCAAAACTTGCGACTTAATAGCTCCCCATGGCCTATAGGTTATGTCGAACGGGAGGAGCTCAATAGCCCATTTGGCAATCTGGCCCATCGCGTCGCGGTTGTTTATAATGTCATTAAGAGGTACTTCGGAGGCTAATGTTATCGAACACTCTTGAAAGTAGTGTCGCAGCTTCGGGATGCCATGAACACCGCATACGCTATCTTCTGATAATGCGAGTACCGTGACTTGCATGGAGTTAGGACAGTAGACACGTAGTAAACTGGTTTTTTAAGGGGGAACTTGTGTCCGTCCGTTTCTCTTTCGACAACGAGCACTGCGCTCACAACTTGATGAGTTGCCGCGATATATAATAGCATTGGTTCGCCCATGTTGGCTGCGGCCAGGACCGGGTTTGTTGCCAATATGGCTTTTATTTCTTTGAGTCCGGCCATGGCGGCATCCGTCCACTCGAAGTGTTCGGTGCGTCGGAGGAGGCGATAAAGGGGTAATGCCTTTTCTCCTAAACGGGAGATAAAGCGGGTTAAAGCCGCCACGCATCCCGTCAATTTTTGTATTTGCTTGAGGTCCTTTGGGATATCCAATTGTGACAGAGCTTGGATCTTGGCTGGGTTTGCTTCAATTCCTCTACCGGATACAATGAAGCCCAAGAGCTTTCCGACTGGTACGCCGAAAACACATTTTTCCGGGTTAAGCTTAATGTCATATGTTCGGAGATTATCGAATGTGAGCCTCAAATCGTCTACTAGAGTTTCTACGTGCTTGGTTTTGACGACCACATCGTCTACGTATGCCTCCACTGTTTTGCCGATCTGGTTTGCTAGACATGTCTGAATCATGCGCTGATATGTTGTGCCGGCGTTTTTGAGCCCAAAGGGCATTGTGTTGAAGCAGAGTGGGCCGTATGGGGTGATGAATGTCGTTGCGGCCTGGTCGGGCTCTGCCATTTTAATTTGGTGGTAGACGGAGTATGCGTCGAGGAAACACAACGAATCATGTCCTGCGGTAGCGTCGATAATTTGATCGATGCGGGGGAGGGGGAAGGGATCCTTTGGGCAAGCCTTGTTGGGGTCCTTAAAGTCGACGCATAGGCGCCAGGATTTGTCCTTCTTTGGTACCATCACCAGGTTAGCTAGCCAGTTCGGATGTTTTATATCTCTGATGAATCCGGCCTCCAATAATTTGGCTAGCACCTCTCCCATGGCCTGTCTCTTGGGTTCGGAGAAACGCCGAAGAGCCTGTTTTACCGGCTTGAATCCTTTTAGGATGTTTAGGCTGTGCTCGGCCAGCCGGCGTGGGATTCCTGGCATGTCTGAAGGGTGCCAGGCAAAAATGTCCCAATTTTCGCGTAGGAATTCTCGTAGTGCGGCGTCTACATCAGGGTTTAATTGTGCCCCGATGGAGGCCGTTTTCGTAGGGTCCGTTCGATGGACTTGGAATTTGACTATTTCGTCCGCAGGTTTAAAGGAGGTGGACTTTGATCTCTTATCGAGTATCACATCATCCCTATTCACCATGGAGCGCAACGCAGAGAGTTCCTCGGCTGCTAGGGCTTCGGATAGTGCCTCCAGGGCCAGTGCGGCTGTCTTGTTTTTGGCGCAGAGTGCTATGTCCGGGTCACTAGCAAGAGTGATGATTCTGTTGGGCCCGGGCATTTTGAGCTTCATGTACCCGTAATGGGGTATAGCTTGGAAAATTGTGAATGCCTCTCGCCCTAATAGAGCGTGATATCCGCTGCTGAACGGGGCCACTTGGAACGTGACCTCCTCGGACCTGTAATTATTCGGCGTGCCGAACACCACATCCAGTGTGATTTTTCTAGTACAGCATGCTTCCCGACTAGGGATTATTGCTCTAAAGGTTGTGCTGCTTCGCTCAATGCGGCTCCAATCTATTTCCATTTTTCGGAGGGTTTCCTAGTAAATGAGGTTCAATCCACTTCCACCGTCCATGAGTACCTTGGTAAGGCAAAAGTCGTCCACTATTGGACTGAGGACCAATGCGGCTGGTGCTCGGGCTGTTCGGAATTTAGGTTCGTCACAGGCATTAAAGGTAATAGCCGTGTCACTCCATGGGTTTATTGTTGCTACTTGGTAGACTTTGGCAAGGCTGCGGAGTGTTCATTTCCACATATTATTTGATGCGAAAGTCTCGAAGACTGTTAATACCGTACTGGTATCCTTGGGCTGGTGCTTTGGAGTTAGAAGCTCTTCGCCACTTTTGGCCACCTGCCATAGTATCCAACATGCTCTAAGGCTATGAGTTGGAGTGGCACCCTCTGTACTATGAATTTTGCAGGGTCCATTGAGCCATCCTTCCAGTACGGTTCCATGCCCTATAGAGGGTTTTTGATTTTTGGTGTTTAACCCAGGTGCCTGGCTATAATGCACCCTTTTATTTCGGACTGGGGTTGTATTCAGGGCCGGATTGTCCCAAAATTTGATTTCGGTTTTCCAGGCGCTTTCCATCACACAGTACTTTCGTACTATGGACGCCAAGTCAGTGAAGCATGTAATTTCACGACGACTTACGGTGTTGAGGATTCCCTTGTCCGTGCAATTATTGCAGAAGAATGAAATTGCGTCCTCCTCGTGGCAGTCCTTTATGCTGTTCATAACTAGGAGGAATCTGGCCCAGTAATGGTGTACTGTTTCTGCGGGCTCTTGTCGGATTTGGGATAGATCGCTTATGTTTGGGTGGGCGGGGTGGAATTAAATTCGGAACCCCGTCCACTTTAAGACTCAAGGGCCAAGTAGTTTCCGAACTTGGAAGCTTGGGATCTTGGATGTTGTCCAATGAATCTAGCCCGCTGCCTGACTTTAGGTTCAGGTCTTGAGTAACATCCTCCCCTCCGCGGGAATCCGGCATGGAGGGATCGGGAATCCGGACATAGCTAGTCCTTAAGATAGAATAAGGGTCGCCGTATTGTTCCTCTACCACAACAACGTGGTGGGTAACCTGGGGAGAGGTAATCTCTCTCAGATCGGGTTTAGGCCCAATCTGATCGTAGTCTGTAGCGACTCCCAGGGCGGTGATGTGATCTAAGAGCTCGTTTAAGGAAGAGAACTCCATCAGATCTAACTGCTCGGCGAGTTCCGAGCTAACATGAAGATTGCTTTCGATGACCCGAGAAGTCATCGTCGGCGCGGCGGCTGGATTGGCGGTCATAAGGAAACCGCCTAGCCGGAGAGTTTGGCCGATAGCCAAAGCTCCTTTAGCAACAGTGCCGTCTTTAAAGACGGGATGAGGCATCCTTCCTGATGGCGACGTCACAGTGGAACTCTCAATGAAAGCACCAATGTCGGTGTCAAATCTGGCGGATCTCGGGTAGGGGGTCCCGAACTATGCGTCTAGGCGGATGGTAATAGGAGACAAGGGACACGATGTTTTTACCCAGGTTCGGGCCCTCTCGATGGAGGTAAAACCCTACTCCTGCTTGATTAATATTGATGATATGGGTAGTACAAGAGTAGATCTACCACGAGATCAAAGAGGCTAAACCCTAGAAGCTAGCCTATGGTATGATTGTTGTTCGTCCTACGGACTAAAACCCTCCGGTTTATATAGGCACCGAAGAGGGTTAGGGTTACATAGAGTCGGTTACAATGGTAGGAGATCTACATATCCGTATCACCAAGCTTGCCTTCCACGCCAAGGAAAGTTCCATCCGGACACGGGATGAAGTCTTCAATCTTGTATCTTCATAGTCTAGGAGTCCGGCCAAAGGTGATAGTTCGGCTATCCGGACACCCCCTAATCCGAGAGTCCCTCACCTGCCACCTAATTCAATCAGTTGATGGGCGGAGTTAAAGGCCCGGTTCATCTAGAACTTTAAAGACACGTGCAAGTAGGCCATGTCGATCGTGGATCTGACGAATTGTAAGCAGGAAGAGGGTGAGTCTACAACCCATTGGGTACGCCGGGTTAAAGCCATAATACATTCATCTGATAAGATGGATGCCGGCTCCGCAGTCTTTATGTTGGAGAAGAATTGCCGTTTCTTGCCTTTGAAACAAAATCTGGGGCGGCTCAAACGTGACTGCAATGATATGGGCACACTGATGGCAGCTCTGGTCAAGTACGCCGATTCTGATAGTACCAAGGATCCCGAGTCTGATGATGAAAAGGCAGGGAAGGGAAAGAGGAATGGCAACGGCAAGGGCACTCAGCACAACCCGGCAAATCAAGGAGGTAATAAACGTAAGGCTGACGGTAGTTTGGATTTTGTGGCTAACACCAGTGCACAGGGTCATAACTAGCAGCGCAAGGGAAGGCCACCTCCTCGATCCGGCGGGTCAGGACCCACACTTGAGCAGTTGTTGAATGAACCTTGTCCGAGACACGGTACTAAGGAGAAGCCGGCTACACATTTGTGGAAGGACTGCACGATTATGAAGGATTTCCAAAATTCCAACATGTTTGACGGTAACAATGGCCCGGGCGGCTCAGGTGGCGGCGGTTTTCATGGCTCGGGCGGCGGGTCAAATCCCAATTTTCAAAATTCCTAGGGAAACCAGGGTGGATATAACCAATAGGCTGGCCAGGGCAATCAACAGCAGCAAGGTGGATACCAGAGCAATCCAAAGCAGTTGAACAGTGGGCAATACCATGTGTTTACCACTAGTTTATGTAAACAGGACCAGAAGCTTCATAAGAGGGCCGTGAATGCGGTTGAGCCGGCAATTCCTCATTATTTGAGGTGGTCTGAGCAGCCTATCATATGGAGTAGAGAGGATCACCCTCCCTGGGTTAACAATCCGGGTCATTTAGCCCTGGTCATGGCTCCTCAAGTGGCTGGATATGAGTTCACCAAGGTGCTGATGGATGGAGGCAGCAACATCAATATCCTTTATTATGAGACCTTCCGTCGCATGGGGCTAACTGATAAGAGCCTTAAGAAGTCCAACAATGTTTTCCATGGAGTTGTACCTAGTAAGTTGGCGTATCCGGTCGGCAAGATAGAGTTGGAGGTAGCATTTGGGGATGAATATGATTCCAGAGCCGAGAAATTGACATTTGAAGTAGTTCAGATCAAGAGCCCGTATCATGCTCTATTTGGGCGGCCGACTTACGCCAAGTTCATGGCAAGGCTGTGTTATGTGTACTTGCAGCTCAAGATGCCAGGTCATAAGGGAACCATTACGGTGCACGGGAGCCGCAAGGTGGCTCTGGAATGTGAAGAGGGTGATGCGGCTTATGCTGAGTCGGTCTGCGCAACGGAAGAGTTAAAATTCTACAAGGACAATGTTGACCCGGCGGATATGACATCCTTAAAGAAGCCAACTATAGAGCATGAGCCGGTCATGAAATTTAAATCGGCGGATGAGACTAAGCTTGTCAACTTTGTCCCCGGCGATTCATCCAAGCAGTTCAGTATCAGTGCTAATTTGGATCCTGTCGTGGTTCTTAGTCTGACAGTAGAATGGGGGGTAGGTATGGAGAGGCAAGATCCTAGCTATGGAGCAGTTGTGAAGACACTAGATGTACGAGTTCAGGCCCTTCTCGGAGGAAGTAATAGCCCTACGTCTCGGAGCCCGGAGGCGGTCGACTGGATTATGTATGTATGGATTATAGGGGTGCGAACCCTTTACACTGAGGAGGGGGGTGGCTTATATAGTGTCCGCCAGACCCCTCCGGCCCTCAGTAATGCAGGGTTTAAAGTACATTAAGTCTAGGCGTTACTGGTAACGCCTTACATAAAGTGTCCTAAATGCCATAAAGACTACTTAATTACAGACCGTTTGGATGTAGAGTGGCTCTTGATCTCCTGGTGGTCGAGTGAGTCTTCATGGTCGAGTCCTTCGAGTTCGTCGAGTGAAGTCCCTCTTGGTCGACTGGAAGGAAGTTTCTTCTGAGGGTGTCCTTGGGTAGGGTACTTAGATCAGATCTATGACCCTACCCTAGGTACATGACTTCATCATTAGCCCCCGAATGGATCGAGGTTTGAGTGAGGAAGGAGTTGATATTATTTCCGACCTGCTTTTGTGTTCTGGATATGTATCGTCTTGGACCAATAATCTCTTCGTTGATAACAGCAACTTTTCTTTCAGTCGCCTTGATCCATTCTTTTCTCTCGTCGAGTGAACTTTTGAACTTAGTAATTTCCGAGCGACGGATCACAGGAAATCTCTCGTCTGACAGATCGATCTGTTGTTAGCGGATTTTGTGGGATCCGAATTTTGGGAAGCGCGCGAAGCGGGGCGGACCGCGGCGCTCGGATGGGATAGGGCATAGACGCCTTGATTCCCGCGCCATCTTTTTCACCACGTATCACGTACGCGCGACTGTTTCGGGATGTGATTGGATTGCCTGGGCCCACTTGTCATCCACTCGGAAGCGGCTCTATAAAATGCGCCCGGCGAGGGTTTTTGAACAGTACTTCTCCAATCCTCCTTCTGTCCTCTCCACCTCCGCCCGCATCGCCTGCTCTCGCCTATGCCCAACCACTCCGACGGCAACAATGGTGAAGGAGAAGACGGCGGCTCTGGAGCGCGCGAAGAAGGCGACGGCGACGGGGAAGGCAAAAGGGAGAGCGACTAGTCGGGGAGGATCCTCGTCCAGGTCCCGCTTGCCGCAAGGCTGGGTCCAAGGGGATTGGATCCGGTCGACCATCACCGAGAAGGATCTCACTGAGATGGCCAACGAGGGTTTGATCCCCCACGGAGCAGCGAGGCTCCCGGGGAACGAGTGGCAACCACAGCCGGAAGAGGGTGAGTGTGTTCTTCTGGCTACCCACGTCGACCGTGGGTTCTCTCTGCCTCCGAGTGTTTTATTCCGTGGTTTCTTGAATTTCTTTGGGGAGCAACTCCACCACTTCAATCCAAATTCCATCGCCTACCTTGCTGCCTTCGTGTCGATGTGCGAGAACTTCCTGGGCTGCCGACCGCACTGGGGTCTGTTCAAGCACATATTCACTTGTCGTTCTCAGACAGTGAAAAAGGCGAGTCTAGATGACGATAAGACCAAGGTTATTCAGATGTGTGGAGGTCTGGGGATTCAGATGAGGAACAAGAGCACCTTTCCGGCCATGACCCTCCCTGAGTCGGTCAGAGGATGGCAGTCGACTTGGTTCTACTGCCAAAACGAGTCGACGCCGGGGCAGTCGAGTGGTCTCCCTCCGTTCTCTATGGACCGAGCGCACAAGCCCTCTTCTCTGAAGGTGCTCCCTTAGGAGAAAGCCCAAGTGAAGATGTTGATGGAGCGTGTAGTCCAGTTAGTTCGGGAAGGAGTGACGGGTATGGACCTTCTGGAGGTCTTCCTTAGGCGGCGCATCCAGCCACTTCAGTACCGAGGCCATTGTATGTGGCTGTACTGTGGAACCGAGGATGAAACTCGGGTCCATCCAGAAGCAGTCGACGATGCCACACTGGAGAGGTGGATGGCCGCGGTCACAGGGAACAAAGACAACCCTCGAGGAGCCAGGAGGATTCCGCCACTCGACCATTCTAGCACTCTAGACAAGGTATGCCCACTTTATCTTCAATTGTAATCCTGCCATACTTATTCTGCTTTCGCTGCAAATTGGTTGATTGATCTTTATTTTGCTATCTGTCAGGCCTTCACCGAACTATACTCGATGCCCAATGGAGCACAGACGCCGACTAAAGAGGAGGAAGGAAGTGGGGGCGAAAGCCAGGAGGAGTGGGACTCGGACGCTGCTGCTGCTGATGATGATGACGACTCTGATGGGGAGGAAGAAGAGGAGGAGGAGGAGGAAGTTGCACCGCCTCGCACGGAAAGGCGATCGAAGCTCATCCATGACCCTGCGACTGAACCTGGCAAGGGGGTCGCGACTGTCGCGCAGTCGACCAAGCGCCCTCGGACCACTTCTCCGGCGCCGACTGAGAAGGCTCCGAAGCAATCTCGAATGGCGCCATCGAAACCGGCGAAGGTCTTGCCGAAGATGAAGGTGTCGATTCCCACCATATCAGGGTAAAAATGCTATTCGAGTCTTCTTGCTCTACATGAGTTTATTTTTGGTCGACTCATGAGTTAACCGACTGATTTTTGGGGTTGCAGTGCTGCTACTTCTGATACCTCGGCCAGGGCTGACGATCATGAGATGGAAGATGCTGCTACCTCAAAACCTGGTATGACTCTCGTAATTCCGTCTTTTAGTCGATTGGCTCTTGGTCTCTAATTCTGATTCTTTTCTGTAGCTCCATCCAATGTCGTTATCACTCTTCCCGATGACAACGACGATGAGGAACCACTGAAGCAAAGGAGGAGCAGGAAAGCGTCTGCTGGCAGGGTGACTCAGGATGTGCCAGCACCTAAGACACTGGTCGCGGAGGGAGAGAACACCACTCGGCCCACCATATCTTTCACGGTGCCGTTGACGAGTGCTCACCCCGCATCGTCGAGTGCTGCACAGCCTTCACTCTTCTCGACCCACTACGTCCCAGAGGACCAAGCCAGTGCTGCAAAAGAAGCGATACGCCAGGCGGGAGTCATGATGGAGCAGGTGAAGGCCATCCGGGAGGCTAGCCGGGCAGCCTATGACACCAGTTCCGCTCTCCAGAGTAACGTTCAGGTCAGTCGGTCACCGCCTGTTGTGTTAGGATATGATGTCTGAAGATTCTTCTTTTCCGAAATTCTTAGTGATTGTCCTACACCCACTGGGTGTGTCGATTGAAATTCCGAACTAGTGGGGGCACGCTGAGTGCACCCACTGGGTGTAGTCCCCAAGGCTATGGTGGACTGCTGGCAGTCGACCATAGTCTTTATGTTTTGAACCTTTTCTTTCATTCGATTAGGTCGAACGGACTTGCAGACCGGTGGGGGCACGCTGAGTGCACCCATTGGGTGTAGTCCCCGAGACTGTGGTTAACTGCTGGCAGTCGGCTACAGTCTGAAGAATACGTCCTGTGTGTTTTTTTATTGGTCGACTAGTCAACTCTTCCTTGATAGAACTAGTGGGGGCACGCTGAGTGCACCCACTGGGTGTAGTCCCCGAGACTATGGTCGAATGTTTGCATTCGGCTGTAGTCTTAGAAACGTATGGTTTTTCCTTAGTCACTCGGAAGTGAATTGTTTTTGACATCTGTCGATTGATTCTTCGTAGAAATCCTATGACCTTGCTGAAGGAAATATGCCCTAGAGGCAATAATAAAGTTATTATTTATTTCCTCATATCATGATAAATGTTTATTATTCATGCTAGAATTGTATTAAACCGGAAACATGATACATGTGTGAATACATAGACAAAACTATAGTCACTAGTATGCCTCTACATTGACTAGCTCATTAATCAAAGATGGTTATGTTTCCTGACCATAGACATGTGTTGTCATTTTATTAGTGGGATCACATCATTAGAAGAATGATGTGATTGACATGACCCATTCTGTTAGCCTAGCACTTGATCATTTAGTATACTGCTATTGCTTTCTTCATGACTTATACAAAGTTCCTGCAACTATGAGATTGTGCAACTCCCGTGTACCGGAAGAACACTTTGTGTGCTACCAAACGTCACAACGTAACTGGGTGATTATAAAGGTGCTCTACAGGTGTTTCCGAAGGTTCATATTGAGTTGGCATAATTCGAGATTAGGATTTGTCACTCCGATTGTCGGAGAGGTATCTCTGGGCCGTCTCGGTAATACTCATCACCTAAGCCTTGCAAGCATGTAACTAATGAGTTAGTTATGAGATGACGTATTACAGAACGAGTAAAGAGACTTGCCGGTAACGAGATTGAACTAGGTATTGGATACCGACGATCAAATCTCGGGCAAGTAACATACCGATGACAAAGGGAACAAAGTATGTTGTTATGCGGTTTGACCGATAAAGATCTTCGTAGAATATGTAGGAACCAATATGGGCATCCAGGTCCCGCTATTGGCTAATGACCTAGAATGGTTTTAGGTCATGACTACATAGTTCTCGAACCCATAGGGTCCGCACGCTTAACGTTTCGATGATAGTTTTATTATGAGTTTATAAGTTTTGATGTACCGAAGTTTGTTCGGAGTCCCGGATGTGATCACGGACATGACAAGGAGTCTCGGAATGGTCGAGACATAAAGATTGATATATTGGACGACTATATTCGGACACCGGAAAGGTTCCGGAAGTTTTCGGAGAAAACCGAAGTGCCGGGGGGGGGGGGGGGGTTACCGGAACCCCCCGGGAGAGTTAATGGGCCACATGGGCCTAGGTAGGAAGAGAGAGGGGCGGCCAGGGTGGGCCGCGCCCCCCTTTCCTGCCCCCCTCTCCTCCTTCCTTCCCCCTCCTAGTAGGAGTAGGAAAGGGGGAATCCTACTCCTACTAGGAGGAGGATTCCTCCTCCCTTGGCGCGCCCCAAGGGGGCCGGCCGACCTCCCCCCTCCCTCCTTTATATACGGGGGCAGGGGGCACCCCATAGACACAAGTTGATCGACGGATCGTTCCATAGCCGTGTGCGGTGCCCCCTTCCACCATATTCCACCTCGGTCATATCGTCGCGAAGCTTAGGCGAAGCCCTGCGCCGGTAGAACATCAAGATCGTCACCACGCCGTCGTGCTGACAGAACTCTCCCTCGACACTCGGCTGGATCGGAGTTCGAGGGACGTCATCGAGCTGAACGTGTGCTGAACTCGGAGGCTCCGTACGTTCGGTGCTTGGATCGGTCGGATCGTGAAGACGTACGACTACATCAACCGCGTTGTGCTAACGCTTCCGCTTACAGTCTACGAGGGTACGTGGACGAACACTCTCCCCTCTCGTTGCTATATCATCACCATTATCTTGCATGTGCGTAGGAATTTTTTTGAAATTACTACGTTCCCCAACAGTGGCATCCGAGCCTAGGTTTTATGCGTTGATGTTATATGCACGAGTAGAACACAAGTGATTTGTGGACGATATAAGTCATACTGCCTACCAGCATGTCATACTTTGGTTCAGCGGTATTGTGAGATGAAGCGGCCCGGACCGACATTACGCGTACGCTTACGCGAGACTGGTTTCACCGTTACGAGCACTCGTGCTTAAAGGTGACTGGCGGGTGTCTGTCTCTCTCACTTTAGCTGAATCGAGTGTGGCTACGCCCGGTCCTTGTGAAGGTTAAAACGGAGTCTATTTGACAAACTATTGTTGTGGTTTTGATGCGTAGGTAAGAACGGTTCTTGCTAAGCCCGTAGCAGCCACGTAAAATTTGCAACAACAAAGTAGAGGACGTCTAACTTGTTTTTGCAGGGCATGTTGTGATGTGATATGGTCAAGACGTGATGCTATATTTTATTGTATGAGATGATCATGTTTTGTAACCGAAGTTATCGGCAACTGGCAGGAGCCATATGGTTGTCGCTTTATTGTATGAAATGCAAACGCCCTGTAATTGCTTTACTTTATCACTAAGCGGTAGCGATAGTCGTAGAAGCAATAGATGGCGTAACGACAATGATGCTACGATGGAGATCAAGGTGTCGCGCCGGTGACGATGGTGATCACGACGGTGCTTCGGAGATGGAGATCACAAGCACAAGATGATGATGGCCATATCATATCACTTATATTGATTGCATGTGATGTTTATCCTTTATGCATCTTATCTTGCTTTGATTGACGGTAGCATTTTAAGATGATCTCTCACTAAATTATCAAGAAGTGTTCTCCCTGAGTATGCACCGTTGCCAAAGTTCATCGTGCCGAGACACCACGTGATGATCGGGTGTGATAAGCTCTACGTCCATCTACAACGGGTGCAAGCCAGTTTTGCACACGCAGAATACTCAGGTTAAACTTGACGAGCCTAGCATATACAGATATGGCGTCGGAACACGAAGACCGAAAGGTCGAGCGTGAATCATATAGTAGATATGATCAACATAATGATGTTCACCATTGAAAACTACTCCATCTCACGTGATGATCGGTTATGGTTTAGTTGATTTGGATCACGTGATCACTTAGATGACTAGAGAGATGTCTGTCTAAGTGGGAGTTCTTAAGTAATATGATTAATTGAACTTAAATTTATCATGAACTTAGTACCTGATAGTATCTTGCTTGTCTATGTTTCTTTGTAGATAGATGGCTCGTGCTGTTGTTCCGTTGAATTTTAATGCGTTCCTTGAGAAAGCAAAGTTGAAAGATGATGGTAGAAATTACACGGACTGGGTCCGTAACCTGAGGATTATCCTCATTGCTGCACAGAAGAGTTACGTCCTGGAAGCACCGCTGGGTGCCAGGCCTGCTGCTGATGCAACTGACGACGTTAAGAACGTTTGGCAGAGCAAAGCTGATGACTACTCTATAGTTCAGTGTGCCATGCTTTACGGCTTAGAACCGGGTCTTCAACGACGTTTTGAACGTCATGGAGCATATGAGATGTTCCAGGAGTTGAAGTTAATATTTCAAGCAAATGCCCGGATTGAGAGATATGAAGTCTCCAATAAGTTCTATAGCTGCAAGATGGAGGAGAATAGTTCTGTCAGTGAACATATACTCAGAATGTCTGGGTATAACAATCACTTGATTCAACTGGGAGTTAATCTTCCTGATGATAGTGTCATTGACAGAATTCTTCAATCACTGCCACCAAGCTACATGAGCTTCGTGATGAACTATAATATGCAAGGGATGAACAAGACTATTCCCGAGCTCTTCGCGATGCTGAAAGCCGCGGAGGTAGAAATCAAGAAGGAGCATCAAGTGTTGATGGTCAACAAGACCACTAGTTTCAAGAAGAAGGGCAAAGGGAAGAAGAAGGGGAACTTCAAAAAGAACGACAAGCAAGTTGCTGCTCAAGAGAAGAAACCCAAGTCTGGACCTAAGCCTGAAACTGAGTGCTTCTACTGCACGCAGACTGGACACTGGAAGCGGAACTGCCCCAAGTATTTGGCGGATAAGAAGGATGGCAAAGTAAACAAAGGTATATGTGATATAAATGTTATTGATGTGTACCTAACTAGAGCTCGTAGTAGCACCTAGGTATTTGATACTGGTTCTGTTGCTAATATTTGCAACTCGAAACAGGGACTACGGAATAAGTGAGCACTGGCCAAGGACGAGGTGACGATGCGTGTGGGAAACGGTTCCAAAGTCGATGTGATCGCCGTCGGCACGCTACCTCTACATCTACCATCGGGATTAGTTTTAGACCTGAATAATTGTTATTTGGTGCCTGCGTTGAGCATGAACATTATATCTGGATCTTGTTTGATGCGAGACGGTTATTCATTTAAATCAGAGAATAATGGTTGTTCTATTTATATGAGTAATATCTTTTATGGTCATGCACCCTTGAAGAGTGGTCTATTTTTATTGAATCTCGATAGTAGTGATACACATATTCATAATGTTGAAGCCAAAAGATGCAGAGTTGATAATGATAGTGCAACTTATTTGTGGCACTGCCGTTTGGGTCATATCGGTGTAAAACGCATGAAGAAACTCCATACTGATGGACTTCTGGAATCACTTGATTATGAATCACTTGGTACTTGCGAACCGTGCCTCATGGGCAAGATGACTAAAACACCGTTCTCCGGTACTATGGAGAGAGCAACAGATTTGTTGGAAATCATACATACAGATGTATGTGGTCCGATGAATGTTGAGGCTCGTGGCGGATATCGTTATTTTCTCACCTTCACAGATGATTTAAGCAGATATGGGTATATCTACTTAATGAAGCACAAGTCTGAAACATTTGAAAAGTTCAAAGAATTTCAGAGTGAAGTGGAGAATCATCGTAACAAGAAAATAAAATTTCTGCGATCTGATCGTGGAGGAGAATATTTGAGTTACGAGTTTGGTTTACATTTGAAACAATGAGGAATAGTTTCGCAACTCACGCCACCTGGAACACCACAACGAAATGGTGTGTCCGAACGTCGTAATCGTACTTTACTTGATATGGTGCGATCTATGATGTCTCTTACCGATTTACCGCTATCGTTTTGGGGTTATGCTTTAGAGACGGCCGCATTCACGTTAAATAGGGCACCATCAAAATCCATTGAGACGATGCCTTATGAACTATGGTTTGGCAAGAAACCAAAGTTTTCATTTCTTAAAGTTTTGGGCTGCGATGCTTATGTGAAGAAACTTCAACCAGATAAGCTCGAACCCAAATCGGAGAAATGTGTCTTCATAGGATACCCAAAAGAGACTGTTGGTTACACCTTCTATCACAGATCCGAAGGCAAGACATTCGTTGCTAAGAATGGATCCTTTCTAGAGAAGGAATTTCTCTCGAAAGAAGTGAGTGGGAGGAAAGTAAAACTTGATGAGATAACTGTATCTACTCCCTTATTGGAAGGTAGTTCATCACGAGAACCGGTTCCCGTGACAACTACACCAATTAGTGAGGATGCTAATGATATTGATCATGAAACTTCAGATCAAGTTTCTACTGAACCTCGTAGGTCTACCAGAGTAAGATCCGCACCAGAGTGGTACGGTAATCCTATTCTGGAAGTCATGTTACTTGACCATGATGAACCTACGAACTATGAGGAAGCGATGATGAGCCCAGATTCCGCAAAATGGCTAGAGGCCATGAAATCTGAGATAGGATCCATGTATGAAAACAAAGTATGGACTTTGGTTGACTTGCCCGATGATCGGCAAGCCATTGAGAATAAGTGGATCTTTAAGAAGAAGACCGACGCTGATGGTAATGTTACTGTCTATAAAGCTCGACTTGTTGCGAAAGGTTTTCGACAAGTTCAAGGGGTTGACTACGATGAGACTTTCTCACCCGTAGCGATGCTTAAGTCTGTCCGAATCATGTTGGCTATTGCTGCATTTCATGATTATGATTTGGCAAATGGATGTCAAGACTGCATTCTTGAATGGATTTCTAGAAGAAGAGTTGTATATGATGCAGCCAGAAGGTTTTGTTGATCCAAAAGGTGCTGACAAAGTGTGCAAGCTCCAGCGTTCCATTTATGGACTGGTGCAAGCATCTCGGAGTTGGAATAAACGTTTTGATAGTGTGATCAAGGCATATGGTTTTATGCAGACTTTTGGAGAAGCCTGTATTTACAAGAAAGTGAGTGGGAGCTCTGTAGCATTTCTAGTTTTATATGTTGATGACATATTATTAATTGGAAATGATATAGAATTTCTGGATAGCATAAAGGGATACTTGAATAAAAGTTTTTCGATGAAATACCTCGGTGAAGCTGCTTACATATTAGGCATCAAGATCTATAGAGATAGATCAAGATGCTTAATAGGACTTTCACAAAGCACATACCTTGACAAAATTTTGAAAAAGTTCAAAATGGATCAGGCAAAGAAAGGATTCTTGCCTGTGCTACAAGGTGTGAAGTTGAGTCGAACTCAATTCCCGACCACAGCAGAAGATAGAGAGAAAATGAAAAATGTTCCCTATGCTTCAGCCATAGGCTCTATCATGTATGCAATGCTGTGTACCAGACCTGACGTATGCTTAGCAATAAGCTTAGCAGGAAGGTACCAAAGTAATCCAGGAGTGGATCACTGGACAGCGGTCAAGAACATCCTGAAATACCTGAAAAGGACTAAGGATATGTTTCTCGTATATGGAGGTGACAAAGAGCTAGTCGTAAATGGTTACGTCGATGCAAGCTTTGACACTGATCCGGACGATTCTAAATCGCAAACCGGATATGTGTTTATATTAAACGGTGGAGCTGTAAGTTGGTGCAGTTCTAAACAAAGCGTCGTGGCGGGATCTACATGTGAAGCGGAGTACATAGCTGCTTTTGAAGCAGCAAATGAAGGAGTCTGGATGAAGGAGTTCATTTCTGATCTAGGTGTAATACCTAGTGCATCGGGACCAATGAAGATCTTCTGTGACAATACTGGTGCAATTGCTTTAGCAAAGGAATCCAGATTTCACAAGAGGACCAAGCACATCAAGAGACGCTTCAATTCCATTCGGGACCAAGTCCAAGTGGGAGACATAGAAATTTGCAAGATACATACGGATCTGAATGTTGCAGACCCGTTGACTAAGCCTCTCTCACGAGCAAAACATGATCAGCACCAAGACTCCATGGGTGTTAGAATCATAACTATGTAATCTAGATTATTGACTCTAGTGCAAGTGGGAGACTGAAGGAAATATGCCCTAGAGGCAATAATAAAGTTATTATTTATTTCCTCATATCATGATAAATGTTTATTATTCATGCTAGAATTGTATTAAACCGGAAACATGATACATGTGTGAATACATAGACAAAACTATAGTCACTAGTATGCCTCTACATTGACTAGCTCATTAATCAAAGATGGTTATGTTTCCTGACCATAGACATGTGTTGTCATTTTATTAGTGGGATCACATCATTAGAAGAATGATGTGATTGACATGACCCATTCTGTTAGCCTAGCACTTGATCGTTTAGTATACTGCTATTGCTTTCTTCATGACTTATACAAAGTTCCTGCAACTATGAGATTGTGCAACTCCCGTGTACCGGAAGAACACTTTGTGTGCTACCAAACGTCACAACGTAACTGGGTGATTATAAAGGTGCTCTACAGGTGTTTCCGAAGGTTCATGTTGAGTTGGCATAATTCGAGATTAGGATTTGTCACTCCGATTGTCGGAGAGGTATCTCTGGGCCCTCTTGGTAATACTCATCACCTAAGCCTTGCAAGCATGTAACTAATGAGTTAGTTATGAGATGACGTATTACAGAACGAGTAAAGAGACTTGCCGGTAACGAGATTGAACTAGGTATTGGATACCGACGATCAAATCTCGGGCAAGTAACATACCGATGACAAAGGGAACAAAGTATGTTGTTATGCGGTTTGACCGATAAAGATCTTCGTAGAATATGTAGGAACCAATATGGGCATCCAGGTCCCGCTATTGGCTAATGACCTAGAATGGTTTTAAGTCATGACTACATAGTTCTCGAACCCGTAGGGTCTGCACGCTTAACGTTTCAATGACAGTTTTATTATGAGTTTATAAGTTTTGATGTACCGAAGTTTGTTCGGAGTCCCGGATGTGATCACGGACATGACGAGGAGTCTCGGAATGGTCGAGACATAAAGATTGATATATTGGACGACTATATTCGGACACCGGAAAGGTTCCGGAAGTTTTCGGAGAAAACCGGAGTGCCGGGGGGGTCACCGGAACCCCCCGGGAGAGTTAATGGGCCACATGGGCCTAGATAGGAAGAGAGAGGGGCGGCCAGGGTGGGCCGCGCGCCCCCTCTCCCTCTAGTCCGAATTGGACTAGGAGCGGGGGGGGGGGCGCCCCCCTTTCCTTCCCCCCTCTCCTCCTTCCTTCCCCCTCCTAGTAGGAGTAGGAAAGGGGGAATCCTACTCCTACTAGGAGGAGGATTCCTCCTCCCTTGGCGCGCCCCAAGGGGGCCGGCCGGCCTCCCCCCTCCCTCCTTTATATATGGGGGCAGGGGGCACCCCATAGACACAAGTTGATCAACGAATCGTTCCATAGCCGTGTGCGGTGCCCCCTTCCACCATATTCCACCTCGGTCATATCGTCGCGAAGCTTAGGCGAAGCCCTGCGCCGGTAGAACATCAAGATCGTCACCACGCCGTCGTGCTGACAGAACTCTCCCTCGACACTCGGCTGGATCGGAGTTCGAGGGACGTCATCGAGCTGAACGTGTGCTGAACTCCGAGGCTCCATACGTTCGGTGCTTGGATCGGTCGGATCGTGAAGACGTACGACTACATCAACCGCGTTGTGCTAACGCTTCCGCTTACGGTCTACGAGGGTACATGGATGAACACTCTCCCCTCTCGTTGCTATATCATCACCATGATCTTGCGTGTGCGTAGGAAATTTTTTGAAATTACTACATTCCCCAACACTTGCGGCTCGTTACACCGAGCTGGAGAACAAACACATCCATCTCGAGCTTGATCTGAAGCTGGTCCAGGAGAATTTGGCGAAGGCGAAGGAAGAAGCTAAAGGTATGTTTGGTGAGGCTTCCGACGACTGCCTTTGCCCCTCATTTGATTCAAATTCTGACCTTGCTGCAACCTTGCAGGCAAAGTGAAGGAGGCCCAGAAGAAGAAAGACCTAGAGTTGGCTGAGATGCAGAAAACAGCTTTAGAGAAGACCAGACTCGCAGACGAGAAGTTGGCTTCGTTCACCAAGCTTGAAGAAGAAAACACCAATCTAAAAGCTGCTCTTGCCATTGCCAACAAGAAGGTCAGCCGACTGAAAAGCGATAAAGTTGCTCTGAATGACAAGGCCAGTGAGTTGATGGGGAAGAGGAACGATCTGGAGGCTTATCTGGGCGGACTTGCCAAGAAGTTGTTCCTCATGCTCGAAGGTAATCCTTTGCACCAAACAATTATTTTTAAAGTGATCTTTCCATTCGACCATTGTTTTGACTCGGTGGTTGTGCTTGCAGAATTTTGCCAAAACTTTGAAGAGGAGACTGGTCGACTGGAGCCTAACCTGGACCCCATCAACTCTCCGGTGAATGATGAAGTCGCCATGAATGTGCTCCGGCTAGAATCTCGTGTTGCTGCCATCATCGACTATCTCGCAAGGCTGAAGGTCGCCGCTTCCCGCATCGATACTACGCTTTAGCCCAGGGAGACGCTCTAGAATGACCTCGAGTCTCTGATGACTCGACTGAACACAGTTCCAGGTCGAGTGCAGGAGTGGAAGAAGTCTTCTGCCAGGTGTGGTGCAGATGTCGCTCTGTGTCTGGCCCGAGTCCATTGCAAGGATGCGCGAGAAGACAAGTTGGTGGCTCTTGGGTGGCTAACACCAAGAAGCATGATATTCGGTCCTTCATGGAGACTTTCATCGCCGCTGCCACTCGGATTGCTGATGGGATCGACCTCGACGAGTTTGTTGCACCTTCCAGCCCTCCACAGGAGGGGTAAAAAACTTCTTGAGCTCGACACTTTAAATTCGCCTCGGTATGCCGAGTGATTTTGTAACCGATAAACCTTAACAGGCTTAGCGCCTGAGCACTTTCGGTTCCGTTAGGTATTTATCCGAACTTGGATTCGACGTTTGAATATGCTTGCATTTGGTTTGAGATGTCTTTTGCAAGTTAAAGCGAGGTGCTCATTGCAATCGACTTGATCCTCAATTCACTTAAGCGAGCACTGGGCTGCAGCTAAGCCCCCGAGTGGGAGGTCTGCTCTCTACTCGGTAGGAGTTTTATAACTTAGGCGAGCACTGGGCTGCAGCTAAGCCCCCGAGTGGGAGGTCTGCTCTCCACTCGGTAGGATTTTTAAAACTTAGGCGAGCACTGGGCTGCAGCTAAGCCCCCCGAGTGGGAGGTCTGCTCTCCACTTGGTAGGATTTTCAAAACTTAGGCGAGCACTGGGCTGCAGCTAAGCCCCCGAGTGGGAGGTCTGCTCTCCACTCGGTAGGATTTTTATAACTTAGGCGAGTACTGGGCTGCAGCTAAGCCCCCGAGTGGGAGGTCTGCTCTCCACTCGGTAGGATTTTCATAACTTTGTACTCGTGGCGTAGCTCGAAGGAGAGGGTAGCAGTCGACCTGCACTTCACCCTCCTTGCGACCGCACGTTGTACTTGTGGCGTAGCTCGGAGGAGAGGGTCGCAGTCGACCTACACCTCGTCTTCCTTGCTACCGCACGTTGTACTTGTGGCGTAGCTCGGAGGAGAGGGTCGCAGTCGACCTGCACCTCGTCTTCCTTGCTACCGCACGTTGTACTTGTGGCGTAGCTCGGAGGAGAGGGTCGCAGTCGACCTGCACCTCGTCCTCCTTGCGACCGCATGTTGTACTTGTGGCATAGCTCGGAGGAGAGGGTCGCAGTCGACCTGCACCTCGTCCTCCTTGCGACCGTACGTTGAATTTGAACATAGGCGAGTACTTGGACTGCAGCTAAGCCCCCGAGTGGGAGTCTGGCTCACCACTCGGTAGGATTTTATTAAAACTTAGGCGAGTACTTGGACTGCAGCTAAGCCCCCGAGTGGGAGTCTGGCTCACCACTCGGTAGGATTTTATTAAAACTTAGGCGAGTACTTGGACTGCAGCTAAGCCCCCGAGTGGGAGTCTGGGTCACCACTCGGTAGGATTTTATTAAAACTTAGGCGAGTACTTGGACTGCAGCTAAGCCCCCGAGTGGGAGTCTGGCTCACCACTACCGGTAGGATTTTATTGAAACTTAGGCGAAACGGATTCGCAGCTAAGCCCCCGAGTGGGAGGCTGGCTCACCACTCGATAAGGATTTTTTTTACAAACTTAGGCGAAACGGATTCGCAACTAAGCCACCCACTGAGGGGGAAATTTTTCTGAATAAATAAAAGTGACAAAAATCATTGGGGAAATTATGACACCATTATCTTGCGAAACATGAACTACAGAAGTACTTTTATTACAACTCATCCGAGCAAAAACTTAAGTGTAAAATGGGCGGAGTAGCTCCGCGTTCCAAGCTCGGGGCTCGTCGATATTGTGCTTGACGTTGTAGAGACAGTACGTTCTGTTGTGGAGAACCTTGGTGATGATGAAGGGTCCTTCCCAAGAAGGAGCAAGCTTGTGTTGTTTCTGCTGATCCACTCGAAGAACCAAATCCCCTTCCTGGAAGGCTCGACTCTTCACGTTTCTAGCGTGGAAGCGACGCAAGTCCTGTTGGTAGATGGTCGATCGGATCAGAGCCATCTCTCTTTCTTCCTCTAAAAGGTCGACTGCATCCTGCCGTGCTTGTTCCACTTCAGCTTCGTTGTAGAGCTCAACTCGAGGAGCATTGTGGGGCAGATCACTCGGCAAGACCGCTTCAGCTCCATAGACCAAGAAGAATGGAGTTCTTCCGGTCGACCGATTAGGCGTGGTCCGTAGACCCCAAAGCACTGAAGGAAGCTCGTCGACCCATGCTCCAGCCGCATGCTTGAGATCACGCATCGGTCGGGGTTTCAATCCCTTGAGGATCAAGCCATTGGCTCGCTCCGCTTGTCCATTCGACTGAGGATGGGCGACTGAAGCGTAGTCGACTCGAGTGCCTTGAGACGTGCAGAATGCTCTAAATTCCTCTGAATCGAAGTTCGGCCCATTGTCAGTGATGATGTTGTGCGGGACTCCATATCTGAATATCAGTTCCCTGAGGAAGCTGACAACAGTACCGGCGTCAAGGTTCTTGATGGGTTTAGCCTCAATCCATTTGGTGAACTTGTCGACTGCCACCAGTACATGCGTGAAACCGCTTCGACCTGTCCTCAAGGGGCCTACCATATCCAACCCCCATACTACGAAGGGCGAGACGAGTGGTATGGTCTTCAGAGCCGACGCAGGCTTGTGCGACATGTTGGAGTAAAACTGACATCCCTCGCACTTGTCCACTATCTCCTTTGCCATCTCATTCGCCCTTGGCCAGTAAAATCCGGCTCGGTATGCTTTGGCCACGATGGTCTGAGAGGACGCATGATGGCCACAGGTCCCCGAGTGGATATCATCAAGGATTATTCGACCTTCTTCTGGCGTTATGCATTTCTGACCAACTCCAGTCGCTCTCTCTCTGTACAGCTGCCCCTTGATCACAGTAAAGGCTTTGGATCGGCGGATGATCTGTCGAGCCTGTTCTTCGTCCTCTGGGAGCTCTTTTCTTTGGATATACGCGATATATGGAACTATCCAATCGGGAGTGATCACTAAAGCCTCCATGATCAAGTCGACCACTGCTGGAACTTCAACCTCAGTCGGATCTGTGGCACTCTTGGGCTGCGGAGCTTCTTCAGTAAAAGGATCTTCTTTGACTGATGGAGTATGGATATGCTCCAAGAACACACCACTGGGAATGGCTTCTCTCTTGGAACCTATCTTTGCCAAATCATCAGCCGCTTGATTTTTCAGTCAGGGTATATGATGGAGCTCTAACCCCTCAAACTTCTTTTCCAACTTCCTCACTGCATTGCAGTATCCAGTCATGGCTGGGCTTCTAACGTCCCACTCCTTCATCACTTGGTTGACCACCAAATCTGAATCGCCATAAACCATAAGGCGATGGACGCCGAGTGAGATGGCCATGCGCAACCCATACAAAAGGGCCTCGTATTCTGCCTCATTGTTGGAGGAATCAAAGTGAATCTGGAGCACATATCTGAGCTTATCTCCTCTGGGGGAAACCAGGACAACCCCAGCACCGGAACCATTCAACATCTTAGAGCCATCAAAGAACATGGTCCAATGCTCTGAGTGAACTTCAGTCGGCTGCTATTGTTCAATCCACTCGGCAAGGAAATCTGCTATTGCTTGGGACTTAATGGTCTTTGCCTCAAACTTGATATCAAGGGGAAGGAGTTCAATCGCCCATTTTGCCACTCGACCAGTTGCGCCTCTGTTGTGCAGAATCTCTGAAAGTGGAGCGTCGCTGACGACTGTAATGGAATGATCAGAGAAATAATGAGCAACCTTCTTCGTGGTCATGTAGATCCCATACACAAGCTTCTGATAATGAGGATATCTTTGCTTTGATGGAGTCAAAACTTCAGACAGATAGTACACTGGGCGCTGAACTTTGAAGGTTTTCCCTTCTTCTTCCCGCTCGACCGTAAGTACTGTACTGACGACTTGTCCCGTGGCTGCAATATAAAGCAACAGAGTCTCTTTGCTGATTGGAGCAGCAAGCACCGGCTGGGTGGAGAGCAGAGCTTTTAGCTCGGCAAACGCTGCATCAGCTTCTGGAGTCCACTCGAACTTGTCTACCTTCTTCATCAGTCGGTAAAGAGGTAATGCCTTTTCATCGAGTCGTGAGATGAATCTACTTAAAGCGTCCAAGCATCCAGTAAGTTTCTGGACATCGTGCACCCGCACGGGGCGTTTCATTCGGAGTATAGTGCCGATTTTTTCCGGGTTAGCGTCGATTCCTCGTTCGGAAACGAGAAAACCGAGTAACTTGCCACCAGGAACTCCGAATGTGCACTTTGATGGATTGAGCTTGATATCATACCTCCTGAGGTTGGCAAACGTTTCGGCAAGGTCAGTCAGCAGGTCGGAACCCTTTCGCGACTTGACCACGATATCATCCATATACGCTTCCACATTCCGACTGATTTGAGTGAGCAAACACTTCTGAATCATTCGCGTGGCTCCGACATTCTTGAGGCCGAATGGCATGGTGATATAGCAGAAGCACCCGAATGGAGTGATGAAAGCTGTTTTTATCTCATCGGGTCCATACAGACGGATCTGATGGTACCCGGAATAGGCGTCTAGAAAAGACAATCTCTCGCATCCCGCAGTCGAGTCAACAATTTGATCAATGCGAGGGAGAGGAAAATGATCTTTCGGGCAGGCCCGATTGATGTGCTTGAAATCAATGCACATTCGGAGTGAGTTGTCCTTCTTAGGAACCATGACGACATTGGCGAGCCACTCGGAGTGGTATATCTCTCGGATAAATCCTGCCGCCAATAGTCGAGCCACCTCCTCACCAATAGCTTTTCTCTTCTGGACGGCGGACCACCGAAGATGTTCCTTGACTGGTTTTACTGCTGAGTCGGCTCTAAGGCGATGCTCAGCCAGTCCCCTGGGAACACCCGGCATGTCAGCTGGCTTCCATGCAAAGATGTCCCAGTTCTCACGGAGGAACTAGATGAGCGCTTCTTCCTATTTCGGGTCGAGTGTTGTGGAGATATGGGTCGGAGCTGCATTGGGGTCGGTCAGGTGAATGTGGACGGGCTTCATCTCACCGGACGACTGAAATGCTGACTCTGTGGCAGGCTTCTTGGCTCGCAGCAAATCACTCGGATCTGCATTTTGCTTATATCCTTCTAGCTCGACCGCTGTCACCTGGGAATCGGCAATCTTTGAGCCTTTCTGGAAGCACTCTTCTGCTTTTTTCCGGTCACCAGTGATAGTGATCACGCCTTTGGGGCCGGGCATCTTCAGTTTGAGGTACACGTAACATGGTCGAGCCGTGAACCGTGCGTAAGCTGGTCTCCCCAAAATAGCGTGGTAAGCGCTCTGAAAATCCACGACCTCAAACGTCAGCTTCTCTTTGCGAAAATGCTTCGAATCACCGAACACCACGTCCAGAGCTATTTGGCCGAGTGACTCGGCTTTCTTTCCTAGTATAACTCCATGAAAACTCATGTTACTGGTGCTCTGTCGGGACATCGGAATGCCCATTCCTTTCAGCGTGTCTGCATACAATAAGTTCAGTCCACTACCACCATCCATTAGCACCTTCGTCAGTCGAGTGCCTTCGACAACCGGGTCGACCACCAAAGCTTGCCTCCCAGGGGTGGCTATATGAGTCGGGTGATCGGACTGGTCGAATGTAATGGGAGTTTGGGACCATCTCAGATAACTGGGTGTTGCCGGGGCGACCATGTTCACCTCACGGTTAATAACCTTCAGTCGGCTCTTGCTTTCCACATCCGCAAAGATCATCAGAGTGGAGTTAACATGAGGATATCCTCCCTCACTGTCCTCCTTGTCTTCGGCTTTGTCCGACTCCTTTTCCTTGTCCTTGGGCTGTTTACCTTGGAACTGCTGGATCAGGAGTCGACACTGGAGAGTGGTATGCTTCGGGTAGATGATATTACCCTCTTCGTCTTTCTTCGTGTGGATGTGACACGACATATCCATCACATCATTTCCTTCTTTATCCTTCACCTTCTTGGGGTTCCAGGATCCTTTGGGTTTTCCCTTGAACTTGCCCTGAGCCATGGCCAGAGCCTCCCCAGGAGCCGCTGGTTCGGCCTTCCGCTTCTGCTTCCAACTGGAGTTTCCCTTCTCTGATTGACTCGGCTTGTACTTGCCGCTGCGGAGTCGGTCCTCCTCTTCACCATTGGCGTACTTGGTGGCAATTTCCATCATCCGACTCAGGGTCATATCTCCGGTCCGCCCAAACTTCAAACTTAACTCTCTGTTCTTGACACCATCCTTGAAGGCGCAGATGCCTGATGATCAGACACATTCTCCACGGTATGATGCAAAGTAATCCACCTCTGAATGTACTCTCTTAAGGTTTCATTCGACTTCCGCACGCAGACTTGCAGCTCTGTCAACCCAGCTGGTCGCTTACAGGTTCCCTCAAAAGTCCTGACGAACACTCGGGAAAGATCTTCCCAAGTATAAATACTGCTTGGAGTCAACTGATTCAACCACGCCCTGGCCGAACCTTCCAACATGAGTGGTAAGTGCTTCATAGCCACCTCGTCATTCCCGCCGCCGATCTGTACAGCCACTCGGTAGTCCTCAAGCCAAGTTTCAGGCTTAGACTCACCGGTGAACTTGCTTACTAGCCGCCAATCTGAAATTGGGGGGAATCACCGCGGCTCTGATAGCCCTGCTGAAACATTCCAGACCAGAAACATGCACTCGGCTGCTAGTGGGCGCGTCTCTGTCATGGCCACCCCGATGAGCCCTATTCCGATCAACCAAGCCTTGCACGATGATGGATCGCGCATCGAGGCCTGGTTCCCGGGGGTCGACCGGAGCTCTTCGCCCCACACTGAGTTGACGCCTGTCATCTTGCTGCCGAGGAGCGTAAGACCCGCCTCTTGGAGGAGGAGTGGGCACTCGACGCCTATCATCACGATCGTATCGGTCACCATATTGGTCCCGTCGATTCTCGCGTCCTTCACGCCGCGGAGGCGATCTGGGGCTGTGAGCCGACTGAACCGTATTCGCAGCAAAGGATCGACTGTGAATTCTGTTGCGTGATTGCGACACGGCTGAATTCTGATCTCCTGCTGCCCGGAGCAAATCTCTGATCTGCATCAAGCCTCTGCCAGCCTCTGACTTAGAGGGCTGAATTGACTCTGCTATACGGGTTGCAGCTGCTAAATTCTGAATCGGGGTTCGATATACCTGAGTCGGCGGGAAGAGTTGACGTCGATTGGAGTCGGGTACTCGTTGCCGCGCGCGCTCGTCGAGTGCTCGCTGGAGGTTCTCCAGACGAGCGCGTTCAGCCAAGTTGGCCGAACGTGCCTCCTCCAAGGCGCGAGCCTCGGGGGTTTCTCCTGTGATGGGAGTATGCAGGGCATCCATGTTCCTGCGGCAAAGTTCTTCCCTTTGCAGGGAATTAAGTGGCTCGGGTTGGTACTCCTCATGGACTTGAGCGGGGTCGCCTCCGCCGTCTACCCCGTCGCCGTGGGGGTAGCCGGGAGGACTACGAGGTCCGTCGACCATCAAGACCTCCGCCGCTGGATCACTGCTATCGCACTCGGATGCAGTCTCTACGGAGCCAGTCGACAGATCGAACAGGCCATAGAGGGATTCGTCGGGCTCGATTGCCGCGACTTGGGTGGTGGCCATCTGGCGAGCCACCGCGTGCCTCACCCATCGCTGGAGTCTCGTCTGACCAGATCGCTTGCGCTGGCGGGAAACAGGGAGGGTGGACGATAGGGGAGTCGACCGATATGGAGTCGACGGTTGCCGCAGCAGAACGCCGCGGACACATGCCCGAAAATGCGTCGCACCGCGGACGGGGAGCGCATCGATGTCGAGTGGAGCCTCCTGAAGCCAAGCGGAGTCGTCGGCGATGAAGGTGAGAGCGCCGAGACGGATCTCGCGGCCCTCGACCAAAACTCCACCAGCGACCAAGATGAAAGTAATCGGAAGAATTGCAACTTCTCCAAAAATCGCTAAGACACCTGCCCCACGGTGGGCGCCAACTGTCGTGGTTCTAAGTATGACAGTAGAATGGGGGGTAGGTATGGAGAGGCCAGATCCTAGCTATGGAGCAGTTGTGAAGACACTGGATGTACGAGTTCAGGCCCTTCTCGGAGGAAGTAATAGCCCTACGTCTCGGAGCCCGGAGGCGGTCGACTGGATTATGTATGTATGGATTACAGGGGTGCGAACCCTTTACACTGAGGAGGGGGGTGGCTTATATAGTGTCCGCCAGACCCCTCCGGCCCTCAGTAATGCAGGGTTTAAAGTACATTAAGTCTAGGCGTTACTGGTAACACCTTACATAAAGTGTCCTAAATGCCATAAAGACTACTTAATTACAGACCGTTTGGATGTAGAGTGGCTCTTGATCTCCTGGTGGTCGAGTGAGTCTTCATGGTCGAGTCCTTCAAGTTCGTCGAGTGAAGTCCCTCTTGGTCGACTGGAAGGCAGTTTCTTCTGAGGGTGTCCTTGGGTAGGGTACTTAGATCAGATCTATGACCCTACCCTAGGTACATGACTTCATCAGATCCCAAATAGGAAAGCACGCTCATCGAGTTCATCCGTGAGAATCGGGACATTTTTGCATGGAAGCCATCTGACATGCCGGGTGTACCGAGAGAACTCGCTGAGAACACTCTTAATATCGATCCAAAGTTTAAGCCGGTCAAGCAATTTCTTCGGCGGTTTAATGAGGAGAGAAGGAAAGCTATCGGTGAGGAAGTGGCCCGGCTCTTGGCAGCTAGGTTCATCATTGAGGTGTTTAATCCAGAGTGGCTGGCTAACCCGGTGCTTGTTCTTAAGAAAAACGGCACTTGGCGTATGTGTGTGGATTACACAGACTTAAACAAGGCTTGTCCCGCTGATCCTTTTGCTCTCCCTCGTATTGATCAGATCATCGATGCTACAGCGGGTTGTGAGTGTTTGAGCTTTCTGGATGCTTACTCTGGTTATCATCAGATCAAGATGACAGTTAAGGACCAGGAGAAGACGACATTCATTACTCTGTTTGGTGCCTTCTGCTATGTTTCAATGCCTTTTGGGCTCAAGAGTGCCCAGGCGACTTACCAGCGATGCATGCAGAATTGTCTTCATGATCAGATTGGACGCAATGTTCATGCTTATGTGGATGACATAGTGGTTAAATCCAGAGAGAAAGAGACCTTGATTGATGATCTCAAGGAAACCTTTGATAATCTCCGGTTTTACAAGATGATGCTTAACCCGGCCAAGTGTGTTTTTGGTGAGCCTACTGGCAAGCTTTTGGGCTTTCTGGTTTCTAACAGAGGCATCGAAGCTAACCCGGAGAAGATTAAAGCCATCACCTCTTTGGCCAAACCGGCATGTATCAATGATGTTCAGCGTTTGGCGGGTCGTATCACCGCTTTAAGCCGGTTTATAAGCCGGTTAGGGGAGAAGGCTATACCGCTGTATCAGATGATGAAGAAGACGGATAGCTTTACTTGGAGTGACACCGCCAATACTGCTTTTGAAGATCTAAAGAGAAAGTTGGTTGAGCCGCCGGTTCTTGCTGCTCCCATTGACAAGGAGCCCTTGTTACTGTACGTGGCTGCTAACACGCGTGCTGTCAGTGTGGTTACTGTGGTGGAACGCAAGGAGGCTGGCAAGGAGCACCCGGTTCAGTGGCCGGTTTACTACATCAGTGAGGTACTGATTGAGTCCAAGCAGCGATATCCGCACTGGCAGAAGCTTATCTATGGGGTGTTCATGGCCAGCCAGAAGCTTAAGCAGTATTTCTTGGGCCACCCCATCACTATGGTTAGCTTTGCCCCCTTGGGGGATATTATTCAGAACAGAGAGGCCACAAGGCGAGTCGCCAAATGCGCTATTGAGCTTGGGCCTCATGGTTTAAAATATGTGGCACACACAACTATTAAATCTCAAGCGCTGGTGGATTTCATCAATGATTGGACAAAACTACAGATGCCTGTGGAAAAGTCGGACAATACCTATTGGATAATTCATTTTGACGGGTCTAGGCAATTGGAAGGCTCGGGGGCTGGAATTATTTTGGCTTCCCCTTGGGGTGATAAGTTTTGTTATGTACTCTGGTTGATGTTTCCTTGTACAAACAACGCAGCTGAGTATGAAGCCTTGCTCCATGGTCCCCGAATGGCTAAAGAGATGAATTTAAGCCGGGTAAGATGCTTCGGCGACTCAGATCTGGTGGCTCAGCAAGTATCAGGCAAGTGGCATTCAAAGGATCCTCCCATGGCAGCTTATCGCCGGGAGGTTGATGCAATTGCGGGGCACTTCAAGGGTTATCAGGTGGAGCACATTGACCGTAGAAAGAACGAGGCGGCTGATGGCTTAAGCCGGCTGGGATCTCAGCGTAAGCTGGTGCCGCCTAATACTTTCTTGGATATTTTGCATAACCCTTCTGTCAAGCACCTATAGAGGAAGATTTGACTGTTCCTGACCCTGAAGCACACTTGGTGGCGGCTCTTCATATCATCCCAGATTGGACGGTGCCGTATCTGGCTTATATTACACGGGGCGAATTGCCTGAGGATGAAACCTTGGCCAGGCAGATAACCCGGCAGTCCAAGTCCATGATGATTGTCAATGGCGAGTTGCATCATCGCAGTGTTACAGGGGGTTTTCAATGTTGCATTTCTCCTAAAGAAGGCCAAGAAATTCTCCGTGAGATTCATGAAGGAGATTGCGGTCATTATGCCGGGTCAAAATCTCTCGTGGCTAAGGCTTTTCGTCATGGGTTTTATTGGCTGTTGGCTCATGCTGACGCAGAGGATCTGGTCAGTAAATGTGACGGTTGTCAGAAGTTCTCAAGACGGGCTCATGTGCCGGCTCAAGAGTTGAGGATGATTCCAATTACTTGGCCGTTTGCAGTCTGGGGGCTTGACATGGTTGGACCTTTCAAGAGATCCAAAGATAAAAAGACTCACCTCTTGGTGGCAGTTGATAAGTTCACAAAGTGGGTCGAGGTAGAGCCGGTCAGCAAGTGTGATGCAGCCACGGCGGTTCAATTCATGAAGAAGGTGATATTTCGTTTTGGTTTTCCACACAGCATTATAACTGAAAATGACACTAATCTGTCTAAAGGCGCCATGGAGGAATTCTATCAACGTGAGCATATCCGGCTTGATGTTTCATCAGTGGCTCACCCTCAGTCCAATGGTCAAGCCGAGAGGGCCAATCAAGAGATCCTGAAAGGCATTAAGCCCCGGCTTTTTGTCCCCTTGCAACGGACGCCGGGTTGTTGGGTTGAGGAGCTACCTTTTGTGTTATGGAGCATCAACACTACTCCTAACAGATCTACGGGTTATACGCCTTTCTTCATGGTCTACGGAGCTGAGGCGGTTCTCCCTAGTGACATCCGTCATGATTCACCTCGTGTGGCGGCTTATATCGAGGAAGACAATGAACAGGCGCACCAGGATGCTCTTGATCTGTTAGATGAACATCGGGACTTTGCAGCAGCTCGTTCGGCGATTTATCAACAGGACTTGCGCCGTTATCACAACCGCCGAGTTAAGTCTAGATCCTTTCAGGAAGGTGATTTAGTGCTCCGGCTCATCCAGGATCAAACTGATGCTCACAAGTTATCCCAACTTGGGAAGGGCCATTTGTGGTCAGCAAGAACTTGAACAACGGGTCATATTACCTTATTGACGTTCGAGAGCACAAAGACTCACGTAAGTCAGAGGAAGAGACCCGGAGGCCGTGGAATATTGCTCATCTCCGGCCCTACTACACTTGAGCCATAGGCTCCACTGATGTATATATTTTGCCATTGTATATATTATGATAAATAATAAAGCAGGACCTCTGTCCTTTTTTCCTCTCCACAAGGTAAATTTGTTATTATCATTGTCATCATTTTCTCGCATGATCGCTCGGGGGCGGGTCATATTTGATCCGGCTCAGCCCGTTCTAATCCGGCTTACGATCGTATTCGAATCTAGTTGTTAAAAATTATGATCACTAGGGGGCTTCCTGTTCAAACATAGGTCGTATTCGAACCAAAGAGAACATAGCTATTGATACCCTTTTGATTGGCACACTGCCGAGCTCACTTGGGGGCTTCTTGATCGTATTCGAATCATAGCTTAACCCCATTTGGGAACCGACTTTGATCGTATTCGAATCAGAGTCGTTAAAAAACTCTCAAGGTCATTAGGGGCATCCTGTTCAAACATAGGTCGTATTCGAACGAAAGAGAACACATCTGTCGGTACCCTCTTGATCGGCGCAATGCCAAAGCCATTGGGGGCTACATGATCGTATTCGAATCCTAGTTTAAACCCCTCTGGGACGGTTCACTGATCGTATTCGAATCAGTAGCCTTGCCATTTTTACTTCTCTCTTTGGTTTAAGTTCTCTTTGGAAGCCCCATTATTTGACTTAAGATTTTTCCTGAGGCTTACAACTATAAATATGATGTTTGTAGCCCGGTTCAATATCGACTGATGAGTCGCTGATCCATAAGCATCGTTGTACTTTTCGGGTATCCAAATATTGGACCTTCATCCTTACCGGCCGGGTCATATGAACCGGTGGTGCAAGTTGTGAAATTTTATCATAGTTGTGTTTTTATCAACCAGATAATCTATGATTATTTTGATAATCTTTTTTGACCTACCTAGCAGTTTATTTGAAGGGCAGTTTGTCAAAAATGATCAACTGTGTGCACGAATACAACAAGGCGGCTTAAGAATGTTAAGCATCAAAACATGCACGATGGCATGGCCACAACAGAGTTATCTCTATCCTATTACAAGACTCATTAAGTCCAAATAGTTTGCATTGTTTTTTACACCAGGTAATGAGCCGCCATGACAGGTTCACCTTCAGGATTGGCCGGAAGCGTCCGGGTTAGCCCTCTCCACGCTTGCGCTCTGCTCCTTTTCCTGGAAGGTTGATGATGACCAGTCAATGTTGTTTAAGGCTTCAAATTCTGCTTCATCATCAACAAGACCGGCTGGGTCAACTTCAGGAGCAAAGGTATGCTTACGAATTGGGGGAATCAGACTGGTCACGTCATATTCGGGTGTCGGAATTCTTCGATTTTGTTCATCATAACCCGCCTGGTACTTGGTAAGATCTACTTCAGTAGCTATCAGAGTCGGCATGGGGCGTATCTCTTTGACACAGGCAAGAAAATCCGCGTCCTCAAACGGCGTGCCGTCTTCCTTCAGACTTGGGCAACCAATGGCGATATCCTCTGGGTCTAGTTTAGGTAGCCAGGCCTTAGCCCGGCTTAGAGAATTTATTGATCCGGCTCTTGCAGCTGACTGTCTCAATTCATTGATCCATTGAGGAAGGACTGAAAGCTTACTCAAGATCCATGTTAGGAGGGTTGGCATCTCATTAGATAAGGCCACCGAAGCAAGTGTGCGTTGTGACCCGGTGTATAATTGTTCCACCAAGGTATGCACAACTTTCAGTTTCGTTAGCATGTTGTGGTTTAGATTTGAGCTTCTAGGGCCTATACAAAGCATAATCAGAAGAGTTAATTTCTGGCATATATCCTATTTGCACGGCTTAAGATATGTACACAAAGGCAAGGCGACTTACCGAAGATGACTGCGACCATTTGCGAAATATGGCGCTTTAACCCGGACAATTCTCCAGTGACTTCTTCCAGAGCTGCTTCTGCTTTTTCAGCTCGGCTTATCAATGCGGTCTTCTCATCCGCCCAGGCTTTCTTTTCAGTCTCAAAGTCTTTCTTTAGTTTCTCCTGTTCAGAAACACTGAATTCGAACTTACTGTTGGCTTTCTCAAGTTCTGACTCTTGGAATTCAAGGCGGCTCTTCAGATTGGTCACCTCAGACTCGAGTTGACTCGTGGTAGCTTGTGCAAGTGTAAAATCAAGTAAGTTGTTTACGCAGTATTAAAGTCCCAAGCATTTTGCCAGCAATAATACTTGGCACTTGGGGGCTAATGTCTTACAGAGGTTTTTCTTTTCTATGACGATTCATTATATGGTGATTCATATGAGTAAGTCCCAAGCATTTTGCAAGCAATAAAACTTGGCACTTGGGGGCTAATGCATATTGCTGTTCAAAGACCCATAAGAATTTATTTATAAAGAGCCGGTTCAACCATATTGGTTAAACCGCCCCTTGGGGACTACATGGTAAGTCGGAAGTTTATTCTTTCTTTATGTTGTCAAATTTGTTTCTAAGTCTACAACATAAACATCTTAAGCAGCAGACTTGGGGGCTAACATACTGAAGGATAATGAACCAGAGAAAACTGGTTATACCTCGAATTTATGGTGCATCTGCTTCACCATGTCAATCTCGAGGTTCCGGCTGCTGTGCACTTGGCTCATATAGCCAGAGAAGACATCTCCAATACTCATATGAGCATAATTGGTGACATCCATCTTGACTCGGTGCTGGTCCAGAAGTTCTTCCTTGGCAGGGCATTTGGCCAGCACGGTTGGCCTGCCCGGGTCAGCATGGCCGGTTCCGGTGATCTCGACATCGGCATTGGAAGGATCAGCTGTTCGGGTTGGGCTTGGAGGTTTGGGATTTTCTGAATCAGTACCACCTTGGTCAGTGGGAAGGTCGGTAGGAGGTGACACATCTTGTGCTGGTTCTGGTGGCGGTTCATGAGTGCTTAACTCCGACACGGTTGTTTCAAGAACCGGCTCATCAGCGGCGACTCTTTCTTCAGTCGGTTTATTCTTTTTAACCCTCTTGCTGGGTTTAGCTTGACCACTACATTCAAATAAAAAGATTAATATAGAAGTAAGAAGATTACAATAACTACAAAAGTGAGTGGCTTATTGTACCCTGGTACAGTCTTAAAAGTTGGCAGATTGGACTGCAATGACTTGCTGGAGGAAGGGGAAGTATCCTGATAATCCGAGTCAGAGGGATTGAGTGGTTGACGAAAGAGACCCGCCAAGGGGTAAAACTTAGTTAGAATAGAGGTAACCTCGTTTCGGTGTTTCCTTGGAGTATTTTGTAAGCCGGAGGAGAGCTCCGCGTCCTTGCTGGTCCGGGTCTGCCTTCGGCTCTCATGAATTTGCCGCTTCAAAAGAAATTGAGGATCATGATGAGCTAGAGGATGAGAAAACCTTACTTTCCGGGTCACTCTGCGGATTTTCTGTCTTGGCAAAGGCTCAAAGTCGGAGGAAAGGATAGTTACCTCATCAGCCTTGCTATGGCTTGTCCCAGTGTCCTCCTACTGATGATCAGTGTCAATAAAATGATTAAAAAATAAGCTAAGGGAGTCAAGGGCTACCTCTGACTCAGAAGAGTCTGCCAGCCGAAGCAAGTCGGAAGCAGTAGCTCTCTTGCCCTTCCTTTTGGCAGCTTCTTTCCTGGCGGCTTTCTTTTCTTTCCTGGCTTTCTTGGCCACTTCATGATCATATTTAACTTTACAAAATTTATCACCGGCCTGCAAGGATTAAGTATAGTATGAGTATGGGTGAAGCATGAAGAGAATAAGATAAACATTTTATACAGGTGTTTTACCTTTGGAGCCGGGTTATCTTTGCAGAACCGGGCTAGACCCACTCTGCCACAATCTGCCAGACTCTCATTGAGAAGAGATTTGGTCATGTCATCAACAACATGAGCAGGTAAGTCGTCACGGCTATGGCGCAGGGGGTCATTCTTGGCGCCAGTATATTCGCACATTAAGACGGTACGGCGGCTCAATGGGATAACTCGCCAGGCAAGCCAGACTCGAACCAGGTCAATGCCCGTCAACCCGTTCCCCAACAGAGCTTTGATCTTGGCCAAAGTAGGAGAGAGGGATCTGCGTTCTGTGGTAGTAATCTTATCGGGCAGATGATGATTGGTGTCAAGACGAAGGGCAAGAAAGCCGGGCAGAGGATTCTCGTCAGCCGGGGAGGTATCCTTGCCATAGAACCACGTCATGTTCCAATCTTTTGGATGGCTTGGCGGGTTGGCATAGGGGAAAATTGCATCCTTGCGGTGCTGAATTGAAACCCCACCAAGTTCCAAGCTCTGACCACTGGCACACTCTGTCTGGCGGTTCAAATAGAACAGCTCTCTGAAAAGCTGTAAAAGGTCAAAAAACTTCAGCACATCTCTGAAAAATTTTGAACCAGGAGGAGTAAACCCCCGGTTCATATGATCTGTAAAGACAACCACCTCTCCGTCTTTGGGTTGAGGGATTTCTTCATCCGGGTTAGGAGCACGGTAAGGCATGACTTCTTTCTTTGGCAGATAGCCGGTTTTCACGAAGTCATCTAATGTGCTGTCAGTGACAATGGATTTCACCCAGTTGCAAGAGGTAGGTGCCTTGGGCGCCATTATGTTTGAAAACCTAAATACAAAGTAACAGGGCCGGTTCAAATTTAAGCCGGACAGGATAAAAAATATTAGTGGAATGCAGTATGGCGACTTATGAAGGGGTCTAATGGTATAAGGATAGTGCATCCGGGTTACTTAAGCCGCCATAGGTTTTTTAAAAGCCGTCAGTGCTATTTAAACTAACAGGGGAAGTTCAGATTATTAATTGAGTATTACTTCTTTAAGCCGACAATCAGAGCCGCCGTGACTGGCAAGTCCAACAAGTTATGGATTTTTCCTAAGTGTAGGACAAACAAGTTTCACAGTTTGCAGTAATTATTTTGGATCAAACAAAGGTTCAGAAAAGAAAAATTACTAGACCTAAAAACAGGACACAGAGAAGTTCATATGATACAGTGAGGTTTTCTTACAAGGAAAGGAGGTCCATTGCTAATCAAAATGAATGCGAAGCATGAACCGCATCAGATTCATGGGGTTCTTTGGATCAGGCGACGCCGTGGCAAGGAAAAAGGGCAAGAACCCGGATGAACTATGTCTGTGCAGAAGAACACGATAGCTCTAATGCAGATCTACAGCGCGGAAAGGGAAACACTTACTGCGGGGGATCTGCAGAGGAGGAGCGCCGCCGTTCTCTGGTCAAGGTCAGGGTGATGCAGCGGCCAAAGCTTGACGAGAACGAAGGGCGCAGTGGCGACGGCGGCGGAGCTCCAGTGGCAGATGGAGCAAGAAGAAGAAGATGCGAACGGAGATGGAAAAGAGGCCTAGTCAAGGCTATTTATAAGGAAAACCTGTTAAGTGGGCATGGAAAACGAGGAGGCTGAAAAATAAATTTATCCAGCTACAAGGGCGCCTCGATTTTTGGATGGTCATTAAGACAGAGATCCATTAGGATATGTTGGACAAAGCACACATTTATGACAGGTGACGTCATGGCGGGTTACCACAAATCTGAAGGGTGATGTCATGGCGGGTTACATGAATTTTCTTAAGTAAGGAGCAGAAGACTTTTTCTTAAATACTGAAGACTGACATGAACCAGTTCAAATCAGTCTGGGGCCTAATGTTGGGGATATAACTACTAGGTATGACCCGCCAGAAGGAGCCGGGTTATACCTATAAGCATTCTTGAAGACCAAAGCTCAAGGTTGAAGACGGCGGTTTAGTAAAGGCCCAAAGGCCCAGAGGTGACTTAAGTCCCATAGTGTTAAACCGCCTTATTCATGTAACTTGTATTGTAAGGTGGAAAATATTAAGAGACCGAGCCAGATACAGTTTATAAGCCAACCGGGACTCTGTAGAGCCGCTGGGCGTCAACCTCGGTATATAAAGGGACGACCCGGCGGCGATTTAGGATACAAAACAACAACTCGAGAGCTAGGTCAAGCGATTTGCTCCCTGGTTATCGAGACACAAATAATCCCAATCACAACTAGACGTAGGCTTTTACCTTCATCGTAAGGGGCCGAACTAGTATAAAACTTCTCGTGTATCTTGTCCTGATTAACCCCTTCAAGCTTCCTAGTTGCGATGGCTCCATGACTAAGTCCTTTCACTAGGACATCTAATGTGACAATTCCACGACAACTTCCATGGCGCGACCGGACCAGTTTGCTGCATCGACGACGCGACAGGACCTCCGTGCTGCTTCGGCGGCGCGGCGAGACCTCCGTGCTGCTTCAGCTGCACGGCGGGACATGTCAGCTGCTTTTGCAGCTAAGCGGGACATCTCTCGTGCTTCTGCTTCCATGCTCACCTCTCCGTGGTGGTAATCTCTCGATCGAGAACTCAATCTGGCCATGGCAGACGCAAGAGAACGATGCTGAATGACTTGTTTGCTTTTGTGGATGAGGAGTTGAGGAAGGAATGTGCAGTCATCTTGGCATAGTACATTATTTATAACCAAGTACTAATATGCTCCTAAGTGGGAAACCGTTTATGTTTTGATCAGTGTGAACAGTTTTGCAATTTGAAAGGTCACGGACGCAGACTCAAAATTTATTGACGGTTCTATAATTTCTAAGTGCGGCACTATTCTCGGATGGTGTAATGTGGGCACGCTTTCTCAGCCGCGTACGTGATGTTTGGTGCACCGCAATAGGCAATGTTAGCACATGTCTTGTTCCAAGAACCGTGCACACTCGTTATTACCATCGCACATGCTTCTTTTAATTAGAATGTGTGCCCGTCTAGCGCACACACGTAGATCTGTCTAACTAATTTTGTTTGTTGTGCCCAATCGACAAACAGTTCATCCGTGTGAAGTGCATGCCATCAATCGCACACACCTTTGATCTGGCTAACTTTTTCTGTTTTATTGCCTAATCGCAAATAGTTAATCCTTCTGAAGCGTATGCCCTCAATCACACACACCTTTATCTAGCTGTCCGTTTCTATTGTTCCGCCTCATCACAAACAGTTAATCCGAGTGAACCGTATGCTGTGTATCGCACACGCCTTCATCTGGCTGCCCGTTTCTTTTGTTCCTCCTCATCGCAAACAGTTCATTGAACTGAACCGTATGCTGTGCATCGCACACGCAACTAAAATCTGAACCATGTTTGATGCATCTGTCATCGCAAACGTTTTGCACATTTTTGATGGTTCTCTTACACCATCGTTTGCGATTATTGCATCACACACAGTTTCTCGAAGGGTCTCTGATCATAGTGTCGTGTTAGCAGCATCCTGCAGTAGTGGTAGGTAGGTAACAATAGCAGGTACAAAAGTAGGCTATGCATCATGATTGCAAAGGACCAAATATAGGTGCCAGGCGGGGGATTATTATTATTATTACAAGAAGCTTCCATCATAAGTTCCACATCGTGTCCATGGGCATGAACACAAAGGTTGAAGGTCGACTCCCACTTCTTTAATGCATAACCTTTCATTCACTTCTCGCTTTAGATGAAGTTGTATTTGTTGAAACTGTATCTGGCAAAACGCCAGAAGAGTAAACTTGTGAAAACTCACGGTTCCACACGGGTTAGTGAAGCCATAGTTTCAGCACATAGGGGCATCTTAGGAATATATACCACAAGCTTCAGAAGTAATTAAGACAAGCTCGGAAGTAGATCATGGTTGAGGAAGAAGAGGATACAACTTACCAAAGGCATTATGTATCCGAGGAAAGGGCTCACAAGGTTATTGAATATGAAGGACGTTGTCGGATAAAACCCAACAAAGGATCTAGTGGTCCACAAGGGATCTGATGTGAGCATCGGTACTCAACCAGAAGAAGAAAGAATGCAAGGAGATCAGACTATAGGAAGAACTGACTAATTCAAGCTCAAATGCAAAGGAATCATGATTTCCAAATCAAGGGACTAGAAGCAAACACTCTGATTAAGGATGGGTAAGTTGAATAGACTCAGAATGACAACCATTCAAGGCTTGATTCACCGAACACCAGCTCATGGCTGGAGTGACGTCTGAACCAAGGGAAGAATTTTAAATAGGACTGATGATCGTGAGCATTCGCAAACAAATCGAATCAAATGCTCAAATTATGATGACAAAGGATGCTAATGAGTATTGCTAGACACATGGAAGTAACCATAACGCAAGAAGATAAGTATTTGCAAACAAATAGTTGGAGAGTATTATTGGAAGATTGGATAGTACTTCAAAGTACCTAGTGAATCACTTCATCAACTAGGAATGAACAAATCATCGACAAGGGTGAGGAATTATCCATAGGGGTATTCATGCGGCAAGGAACTGCAGGGCAGTAAGCATAAAGGATTCTCGGAACATCCGAGAGTATTTCAGGACATCTTGTAATAACAAGAGCAACATGTGATGAAGGTATGAACGACAATCTAGGTAGTTACCCATAAGGATTTATCGGTGGTAGGGATTGCAAAATTGACGAGCACAAAAGTCTCGGGAAAATTCTAAAGGGTATCTTCGGGATCTTCTGGTGAAGCAGGCCATCATCCAAAATAAAGGGGCTCTCCAGGAGAATGTATTTATGAGAACCTAGAGTTATCGTTAGCAAAACCATTTAACCCGAATAGAAGAGAGATCACATTCCCAGAGTATAGACAAGGAATAAAAGATCCTAATACCACCCAATGGCGATGGGGGCCTGTAAGCCACACAACCATGTTAGTAAAACAATTTTTCAAAACTAGACTCAACTTCGGCCAAGGATTTGGAAAGGGGGATCCTATAGGCAGCCGACTCCGATACCACCTTGTGACGCCCCTGATTCAATCATACACTTATCATACACGCAAATGTGTATGATCAAGATCAGGGACTCATGGGAAGATATCACAACACAACTCTAGACGCAAATAAAATATTACAAGCCAGGGGCCTCGAGGGCTCGAATACAAAAGGTCGATACACAAGAGTCAGCGGAAGCAACAATATCTGAGTACATACATAAGTTAAAGAAGGATGCCTTAAGAAGGCTAACACAAAAGCAACAACGATCGAAGAGGCAAGGCCTTCTGCCTGGGACCTCCTAACTACTCTTGGTCGTCGGCGGTCTCCATGTAGTAGCATCCATCGGCAGTGGCATCTGGCTCCAGGGATCCACCATTTGGTTGCATCAACAGGAAAGAAGAAAGAAGGGGAAAAGGGGTAGCAAAGCGATCGTGAGTACTCATCCAAAGTACTCGCAAGCATCAGATCTATACTAAGTATGCATTGGTATCAAATGGAAGGTTTGTATCTGTGGACTGAACTACAGAATGCCAGAATAGAGGGGGAAGGAATAACCTATTGAAGACTAGCATCTTCAAGAAGCTCCGAGCATCTTGCAGCATGTAGGAGAGTAAAGAATATCATTTTAATATTTAACAAACATGTTGTAGAATCAACGCCCAAAGAACCTGATACGTCTCCAACGTATCTATAATTTTTGATTGCTCCATGCTACTTTATCTACTATTTTGGACTATATTAGGCTTTATTTTCCACTTTTATATTATTTTTGGGACTAACCTATTAACCCGAGGCCCAGCCCAAAATTGCTGTTTTTTTTTGCCTATTTTAGTGTTTCGAAGAAGCGGAATATCAACCGGAGTCCAAACGGAATGAAACCTTCGGGAACGTGATTTTCTCACCGAACGTGATCCAGGAGAGTTGGACCCTACTCCAAGACGTAACAAAGGCGGTCATGAGGGTGGGGGGCGCCCCCTAGGGCGTGCCCCCCTGCGTCGTGGCCCCCCTGTTGCTCCACCGACATACTCCTTCCTCCTATATATGCCTACGTATCCCCAAACGATCAGAACAGGAGCCAAAAACCTAATTCCACCGCCGCAACCTTCTGTATCCACGAGATCCCATCTTGGGGCCTATTCTGGAGCTCCGCTGGAGGGGGCATCCACCACGGAGGGCTTCTACATCAACACCATAGCCCCTCCGATGAAGTGTGAGTAGTTTACTTCAGACCTTCGGGTCCATAGCTAGTAGCTAGATGGCTTCTTCTCTCTTTTTGGATCTCAATACAATGTTCTCCCCCTCTCTCGTGGAGATCTATTCGATGTAATCTTCTTTTTGCGGTGTGTTTGTTGAGATCGATGAATTGTGGGTTTATGATCCAGCTTATCTATGAATAATATTTGAATCTTCTCTGAATTCTTTTATGTATGATTGAGTTATCTTTGAAAGTCTCTTCGAATTATCCGTTTGGTTTGGCCAACTAGATTGGTAGTTCTTGCAATGGGAGAAGTGCTTAGCTTTGGGTTCAATCTTGCGGTGTCCTTTCCCAGTGACAGAAGGGGCAGCAAGGCACGTATTGTATTGTTGCCATCGAGGATAACAAGATGGGGTTTTTATCATATTGCATGAATTTATCCCTCTACATCATGTCATCTTGCTTAAGGCGTTACTCTGTTTTTAACTTAATACTCTAGATGCATGCTGGATAGCGGTCGATGAGTGGAGTAATAGTAGTAGATGCAGAATCGTTTCGATCTACTTGTCTCGGACGTGATGCCTATATACATGATCATACCTAGATATACTCATAACTATGCTCAATTCTGTCAATTGCTCAATAGTAATTTGTTCACCCACCGTAGAATATCATGCTCTTGAGAGAAGCCACTAGTGAAACCTATGGCCCCCGGGTCTATTCTCATCATATCAATCTCTATTACTTTATTACTTGCTTTGTTTTTACTTTGCCTTTTACTTTTCACTTTGCATCTTTATACCAAAAATACCAAAAATAATATTTATCATCTCTATCAGATCTCACTCTCGTAAGTGACCGTGAAGGGATTGACAACCCCTAATCGCGTTGGTTGCGAGGAGCTAACATTTTGTGTAGGTACGAGGGACTTGTGCGTGGTCTCCTACTGGATTGATACCTTGGTTCTCAAAAACTGAGGGAAATACTTACGCTACTTTGCTGCATCATCCTCTCCTCTTCGGGGAAATCCAACGCAGTGCTCAAGAGGTAGCAAGAAGAATTTCTGGCGTCGTTGCCGGGGAGTCTCATGCAAGCAAGTCAACCATACCAAGTACCCATCACAATCCCTATCTCTCGCGTTACATTATTTGCCATTTGCCTCTCGTTTTCCTCTCCCCCACTTCACCCTTGCCATTTTATTCACCCTCTCTTTCCCAATCTTCTCCTCTCTTTCCCGTTTGCCTTTTTCCCGTTGCCTTTCTATTTGCTTGTGTGTTGCATTACTTGTTTCCATGGCGCAAGATAATACCAAATTGTGTGACTTCTCGAATACCAATAATAATGATTTCCTTAGTACTCCGATTGCTCCTCTTAATAATGATGAGTCTTGTGAAATCAATACCGCTTTGCTGAATCTTGTTATGAAAGATCAATTCGCCGGCCATCCTAGTGAAGATGCCTCTACTCATCTAAACAATTTTGTTGATTTGTGTGATATGCAAAAGAAGAAAGATACGGATAACAATATTGACAAATTGAAGTTATTTTCGTTTTCACTTAGAGACCGTGCTAAAGTTTGGTTTTCATCTTTGCCTAAAAATAGTATTGATTCTTGGAACAAGTGCAAAGATGCTTTTATCTCTAAGTATTTTCCTCCTGCTAAGATCATCACTCTTAGGAATGATATTATGAATTTTAAACAACTTGATCATGAGCATGTTGCCCAATCTTGGGAAAGAATGAAATTGATGCTTCGCAATTGCCCTACTCATGGTTTGAATTTATGGATGATCATACAATTTTTTTATGCCGGATTGAATTTTGCTTCTAGAAATCTTTTAGATTCGGCCGCGGGAGGCACGTTTATGGAAATTACGTTAGGAGATGCTACAAAATTGCTTGATAATATTATGACTAATTATTCTCAATGGCACACCGAAAGATCTTCTAGTAAAAAAGTGCATGCTATAGAAGAAATCAATGTTTTGAGTAAAGAGATGGATGAACTTATGAAGATGTTTGCTACTAAAAATACTCCTCTTGATCCTAATGATATGCCTTTGTCTACTTTGATTGAGAATAACAATGAATCTATGGACGTGAATTTTGTTGGTAGGAATAGTTTTGGAAACAGCGCGTATAGAGGGAATTTTAATCCTAGGACTTATCCTAGTAATCCTTCTAATAACTATGGAAATTCCTATAACAACTCTTATGGAAACTTTAATAAGATGCCCTCTGAATTTGAGAGTAGTGTTAAAGTGTTTATGAATTCACAAAAGAATTTTAATGCCTTGCTTGAAGAGAAATTGCTTAAAGTTGATGATTTGGCTAGGAACGTTGATAGAATTTCTCTTGAAATTGATTCTTTAAAGCTTAGATCTATTCCTCCTAAGCATGATATCAATGAGTCTCTCAAAGCCATGAGAATTTCCATTGATGAGTGCAAAGAAAGAACCGCTAGGATGAGTGCTTCCAAAGATGCCTTTATTAAAGCGTGTTCTTCCAATTCCTATGAAAATCAAGATGAAGATCAAAAAGTTACTGATGTGTCCCCAATTAAATCTTTGTTTTGTGATATGAATCTTGATGAAACTGAATATGATCTTCCTTTACCTAGAAGGCGTTCTAAGAATTCAGAGTTCCTAGATCTTGATAATGAATTTCATAAAAGTGGGATTGAAAGAAATAAAAACCTAGATATTGCTAAAACCACTATTTTGGATCTCAAGGAATTTAATTATGAAAATTGCTCTTTAATTGGTTGTATTTCCTTGTTGCAATCCGTGCTAGATTCTCCTCATGCTTATAGTCAAAATAAGGCCTTTACCGAACACATTATTGATGCCTTGATGCAATCTTATGAAGAAAAACTTGAGTTGAAAGTTTCTATCCCTAGAAAACTCTATGATGAGTGGGAGCCTACTATTAAAATTAAAATTAAAGATTATGAGTTTCATGCTTTGTGTGATTTGGGTGCTAGTGTCTCTATTATTCCCAAAACTTTATGTGATTTGCTAGATTTCCGTGACTTTGATGATTGCTCTCTAAACTTGCATCTTGCGGATTCCACTATTAAAAAGCCTATGGGAAGAATTAATGATGTTCTTATTGTTGCAAATAGGAATTATGTGCCCATAGATTTTATCGTTTTTGATATAGATTGGAATCCTTCATGTCCTATTATTCTTGGTAGACCTTTCCTTAGAACGATTGGTGCAATTATTTATATGAAGGAAGGGAATATTAGATTCCAATTTCCCTTAAAGAAGGGCATGGAACACTTCCCTAGAAATAAAATAAAATTACCATATTAATCTATCATGAGAGCCACTTATGTATTGCCTACCAAAGATGGCAATACCTAGATCTATCCTTGCTTTTATGCCTAGCTAGGGGCGTTAAACGATAGCGCTTGTTGGGAGGCAACCCAATTTTATTTTTGTTTTTTTGTTTTTGCTTCTGTTTAGGAAAAAATAATCCATCTAGCCTCTGTTTGGATGTGGTTTTAGGTTTTAATTAGTGTTTGTGCCAAGTAGAACCTATAAGATAACCTACGATGATAGTTGATTTGATTCTGCTGAAAAACAGAAACTTTGCACGCACGAATATAATTTTGTTAAATCACAGGAACGTGCTTTTGCATTGATTCTTTTTTCTGCTGTTCAATAAACAATTGTACAGTACTTCCTATTTTGGTAGAATTGTTAGAGTTCCAGAAGTTTGCGTTAGTTACAGATTACTACAGACTGTTCTATTTTTGACAGATTCTGTTTTGCGGGTGTTGTTTGCTTATTTTGATGAATCTATGGCTAGTAAAATAGTTTATAATCCATAGAGAAGTTGGAATGCAGTAGGTTTAACACCAATATAAATAAAGAATGAGTTCATTACAGTACCTTTAAGTAGTCTTTTGTTTTCTTTCTCTAACGGAGCTCACGAGATTTCTATTGAGTTTCGTGTTGTGAATTTTTCAAGTTTTGGGTGAATTCTTTTGATGGATTATGGAACAAGGAGTGGAAAGAGCCTAAGCTTGGGGATGCCCATAGCACCCCCAAGATAATCCAAGTACACCAAAAAGTCAAAGCTTGGGGATGCCCCGGAAGGCATCCCCTCTTTCGTCTACTTCCATCGGTAATTTACTTGGAGCTATATTTTTATTCACCACATAATATGTGTTTTGCTTGGAGCGTCTTGTATTATTTGCATCTTTGATTGTTAGTTTACCACAATCATCCTTGCTGTACACACCTTTTGAGAGAGCCATACATGAATTGGAATTTGTTAGAATACTCTCTGTGCTTCACTTATATCTTTTGAGCTTGATAGTTTTGCTCATTATGCTTCAATTATATCTTTTGAGCGTGATAATTTTTTTGCTCTAGTGCTTCACTTAGATCTTTTAGAGCACGGTGGTGGATTTGTTTTAAAGAAACTATTGATCTCTCATGCTTCACTTAGATTATTTTGAGAGTCGTTAATAGCATGGTAATTTGCTTAATGTTAATATACTTGGTATTCAAGATATGTGAAACTTTCTTTTGAGTGCGTTGAATACTAAGATAAGTTTGATGCTTGATAATTGTTTTGAGATATGGAGGTGATTATATCAAAGTCGTGCTAGTTGAGTAATTGTGAATTTGATAAATGCTTGTGTTGAAGTTTGCAAATCCCGTAGCATGCACGTATGGTTAAAGTTGTGTAACAAATTTGAAACATGAAGTGTACCTGTCTTGTGCATCCTTATGAGTGGCGGTCAGGGACGAGCGATGGTCTTTTCCTACCAATCTATCCCCCTAGGAGCATGCGCGTAGTACTTGATTTTTGATGACTTCTAAATTTTTGCAATAAGTATATGAGTTCTTTTGACTAATGTTGAGTCCATGGATTATACACACTCTCACCTTTCCGCCTTTGCCAGCCTCTTCGGTACCATGCATTGCCCTTTCTCACCTTGAGAGTTGGTGCAAACTTCGCCGGTGCATCCAAACCCCGTGATACGATACGCTCTATCACACATAAACCTCCTTATATCTTCCTCAAAACAGCCACCATACCTACCTATCATGGCATTCCATAGCCATTCCAAGATATATTGCCATGCAACTTCCATCATCATATTCATGACATACATTACTTTTGTCATATTGCTATTGCATGATCATGTAGTTGACATCGTATTTGTGGCAAAGCCACCATGCATTATTTTTCATACATGTCACTCTTGATTCATTGCACCATCCCGGTACACCGCCGGAGGCATTCATATAGAGTCATATCTTGTTCTAAGTTTCGAGTTGTAATCCTTATGGTGTAATCAATATAAGTGTGATGATCATCATTATTAGAGCATTGCCCAAACAAAAAAAAAAGAGAAAGGCCAAAAGAAAAAAAAAGAAAGGCCCAAAAAAAAGAAAATAAATAAAAAGGGCAATGCTACTATCTCTTTTTCCACACTTGTGCTTCAAAGTAGCACCTTGTTCTTCATGTAGTGAGTCTCATATATTGTGCTTCAAAGTAGCACCTTGTTCTTCATGAAGTGAGTCTCATAAGTTGTCTTTTTATACTAGTGGGAAATTTTCATTATAGAACTTGGCTTGTATATTCCTATGGTGGGCTTCCTCAAATGCTCTAGGTCTTCATGAGCAAGCGAGTTGGATGCGCACCCACTAGTTTTCTTTTGTTGAGCATTCATAGACCTAGTGCATCCGCTGCATGGCAATCCCTACTCCTCATGTTGACATCAATTGATGGGAATCTCCATAGCCCGTTGATTATCCTCGTCAATATGAGACTTTCTCCTTTTTGTCTTCTCCACACAATCCCCATCATCATATTCTATTCCAACCAAAGTGCTATATCCATGGCTCACGCTCATATATTGCGTGAAGGTTGAAAAAGTTTGAGATTATTTAAGTATGAAACAATTGCTTGGCTTTTCATCGGGGGTATAGAAGTTGGGAACATCTTTGTGTGACGAAAATGAAGCATAGCCTAACTATATGATTTCGTAGGGATGAACTTTCTTTTGCCATGCTATTTTGAGAAGACATGATTGCTTTGATTAGTATGCTTGAAGTATTATTATTTCTTATGTCAATATGAACTTTTGTCTTGAATCCTTCGGATCTGAATATTCATGCCACAATTAAGAAGATTTACATTGAAATTATGCCAAAGTATCACTCCGCATCAAAAATTCTTTTTTTATCATTTACCTACTCGAGGACGAGCAAGAATTAAGCTTGGGGATGCCTGATACGTCTCGAACGTATCTATAATTTTTGATTGCTCCATGCTACTTTATCTACTGTTTTGGACTATATTGGGCTTTATTTTCCACTTTTATATTATTTTTGGGACTAACCTATTAACCGGAGGCCCAGCCCAGAATTGCTGTTTTTTTTGCCTATTTCAGTGTTTTGAAGAAGCGGAATATCAAACGGAGTCCAAACGGAATGAAACCTTCGGGAACGTGATTTTCTCACCGAACGTGATCCCGGAGACTTGGACCCTACTCCAAGACGTAACAGAGGCGGTCACGAGGGTGGGGGCACCCCCCCTAGGGCGCGCCCCCTGCCTCGTGCCCCCCTCTTGCTCCACCGACGTACTCCTTCCTCCTATATATACCTACGTATCCCCAAATGATCAGAACAGGAGCCAAAAACCTAATTCCACTGCTGCAACCTTCTGTATCCACGAGATCCCATCTTGGGGCCTGTTCCGAAGCTCCGCTGGAGGGGGCAGCCACCACGGAGGGCTTCTACATCAACAACATAGTCCCTCCTATGAAGTGTGAGTAGTTTACTTCAGACCTTCGGATCCATAGCTAGTAGCTAGATGGCTTGTTCTCTCTTTTTGGATCTCAATACAATGTTCTCCCCCTCTCTCGTGGAGATATATTCGATGTAATCTTCTTTTTGCGGTGTGTTTGTTGAGATCGATGAATTGTGGGTTTATGATCCAGCTTATCTATGAATAATATTTGAATCTTCTCTAAATTCTTTTATGTATGATTGAGTTATCTTTGCAAGTCTCTTCGAATTATCTGTTTGGTTTGGCCAACTAGATTGGTAGTTCTTGTAATGGGAGAAGTGCTTAGCTTTGGGTTCAATCTTGCGGTGTGCTTTCCTAGTGATAGAAGGGCCAACAAGGCACGTATTGTATTGTTGCCATCGAGGATAACAAGATGGGGTTTTTATCATATTGCATGAATTTATCCCTCTACATCATGTCATCTTGCTTAAGGCGTTACTCCGTTTTTAACTTAATACTCTAGATGCATGCTGGATAGCGGTCGATGAGTGGAGTAATAGTAGTAGATGCAGAATCGTTTCGATCTACTTGTCTCGGACGTGATGCCTATATACATGATCATACCTAGATATACTCATAACTATGGTCAATTCTGTCAATTGCTCAATAGTAATTTGTTCACCCACCGTAGAATATCATGCTCTTGAGAGAAGCCACTAGTGAAACATATGGCCCCCGGGTCTATTCTCATCATATCAATCTCCATTACTTTATTACTTGCTTTGTTTTTACTTTGCCTTTTACTTTTCACTTTGCATCTTTATACCAAAAATACCAAAAATATTATTTATCATCTCTATCAGATCTCACTCTCGTAAGTGACCGTGAAGGGATTGACAACCCCTAATCGCGTTGGTTGTGAGGAGCTATCGTATTGTGTAGGTACGACGGATTTGTGCGTGGTCTCCTACTGGATTGATACCTTGGTTCTCAAAAACTGAGGGAAATACTTACGCTACTTTGCTGCATCATCCTCTCCTCTTCGGGGAAATCCAACACAGTGCTTAAGAGGTAGCAGATCCTTCCCCGACTCCCTGCGGAAAAGCAATCTCGGAGCCACATATCCATCACATATCTCAAGTATCCATTTCTAGTTATATTAGATCAGGATACAAGTCTGAACGTCCATTACTGTGGACACGGGATTCAAATATATAACTTCCCTACAGGGGTGCACCATGTTTTCCAATAGGCTTGATTACTCTGGCCGGACACACTTTTCTGGGTCAATGCCTGGCCTCGAAAGATCAACACGTCGCAACCCTACCTAGGATCAGCAGAGAGGTCCCCGCTGGTCTACATCCTAAGCACTCTGGGGTCTGGGCCCATCGCCCGTAGCACTCTGGGTCGTTGTGCGACGAGCCGGGACGAGCACCACGTCGTCATGGATGGCACTGGCCCGACAGGCCCACGATGCTGAACTGGACGTTTGACAAAGCTTCGGCTGATACAGCGACCCCGGGGCCCATAGCTATTCTCGCATGCTGGTTAGTGCGTAAAGGCCAAAGGCCAACTCAGAACAAATACCCAAACCTGTTAGTGCATTGGGGGCTCGCGGAGACGAGCAGAGACCCACGATAATGTGACCCGTCACCTTGTCTCATGGACTTAGGCAAGGGCCCAGAATGCCCGGCCGTGCCTCGTAGAAAACTTGTGGGTGCTCTACGGGCCTGCCTGACTTTCACATCAACTCGTGGGTACCCCTCAGGGCCGACCCAACTTCAACAATGGTCTCAAGTAAAGTCAAGGTAATCGTGTGTCCAAACATCAAGGGGAAAACCCGAGGAATCACCCTCAGTGGATTCCTATGGATGTAATCATCAAGATGAACATATGAGGATCCACTCTCGAGGTTCACACTTGAGGTGTTGCACGACAGAGCCGTATCGGGAATGGTGAAGGAGCAACCAGCCTCGTTGACCACGACCGAATAGCTACACTACATAATTGTCATCAGTAGTGCGTCACGAGCTATCACCCTCGGAACTCGATAGTAGTTCTGTAGAGTCGAGCGACAAAAGGGGCGTGATGTGATGTGAGGTGTCGGGCTGGTTATCGATCACGTTGATCGAGTCATTGGTGATGAAGCAGGGGCAACTTGGACAAGGTGGGGGTCAGAGATGGATCACTAACTGATACGTCGCCAACGTATCTATAATTTTTGATTGTTCCATGCTATTATATTACCCGTTTTGGATGTTTATGGGCTTTACTTTACACATTTATATCATTTTTGGAAATAACCTACTAACCGGAGGCCAGCCCGTATTGCTACTTTTTTGCCTATTTCAGTGTTTCGAAGAAAAGGAATATAAAACGGAGTCCAAATAGAATGAAACCTTAGGGAGTGTGATTTTTGGAACGAACGTGATCGAGAGGACTTGGAGTGGAAGTCAAGCAACAGCCGAGGCGGCCACGAGGGTGGAGGGCGCCCCCCCACTGGGTGCACCCACTATCTCATGGGCCCCTCGGGTGTCCACCGACCTACTTCTCCCTCCTATATATACACACGTACCCCGGGAACATACTGACCATGAAAACCTAATTCCACCACCGTAACCTTCTGTATCCGCGAGATCCCATCTTGGAGCCTTCGCCGGTGCTCCCCCGGAGGGGGAATCGATCACGGAGGGCCTCTACATCATCTCCAAGGCCTCTCCGATGAGTTGTGAGTAGTTTACCCCACACCTTTGGGTCCATAGTTATTAGCTAGATGGCTTCTTCTCTCTCTTTGAATCTCAATACCATGTTCTCCTTGATCTTCTTGGAGATCTATTTGATGTAATTCTTTTTGCGGTGTGTTTGTCGAGATCCGATGAATTGTGGGTTTATGATCAAGTTATTTATGAGAAATATTTGAATATCCTCTGAATTATTTTATGTGTGATTAAGTTATCTTTGCAAGTCTCTTCGAATTATCAGTTTGGTTTGGCCTACTAGATTGATCTTTCTTGCAATGGGAGAAGTGCTTAGCTTTGGGTTCAATCTTGCGGTGTCCTTTCCTAGTGACAGCAGGGGCAGCAAGGCACGTATTGTATTGTTGCCATCGAGGATAAAAAGATGGGGTTTATATCATATTGCATGAGTTTATCCCTCTACATCATGTCATCTTTATTAATGCGTTACTCTGTTCTTTATGAACTTAATACTCTAGATGCATGATGGATAGGGGTTGATGTGTAGAGTAATAGTAGTAGATGCAGGCAGGAGTCGGTCTACTTATCACGGACGTGATGCCTATATACATGATCATGCCTAGATAATCTCATAATTATTCGCTTTTCTAGCAATTGCTCGACAGTAATTTGTTCACCCACCGTAATACATATGCTATCTTGAGAGAAGCCACTAGTAAAACCTATGGCCCCCGGGTCTATCTTTTATCATATAAGCTTTCAATTTACTTTTATTTGCATCTTTACTTTTCCTATATATATTATAAAATACCAAAAATATATTTTTCTTATCATACTATCTCTATCAGATCTCACTTTCGCAAGTGGTCGTGAAGGGATTGACAACCCCTTTATTGCGTTGGTTGCGAGTTCTTGTTTGTTTGTGTAGGTGCGTGGGACTTTTGAGGAGCCTCCTACTGGATTGATACCTTGGTTCTCAAAAACTGAGGGAAATACTTACGCTACTATTGCTGCATGACCCTTTCCTCTTCAAGGAAAACCAACGCAAGCTCAAGACGTAGCAAGAAGGATTTCTGGCGCTGTTGCCGGGGAGGTCTTCGCTCAAGTCAAGACATACCAAGTACCCATCACAAACTCATCTCCCTCACATTTACATTATTTTCCATTTGCCTCTCGTTTTTCTCTCCCCCACTTCACCCTTGCCATTTTATTCGCCCTCTCTTTCCCAATCTCCTCTCTCTTTCGCTTGCCTTTTTGTTTGCTTGTGTGTTGGATTACTTGTCGCTATGGCGCAAGATAATACCAAATTGTGGGACTTTTCCAATACCAATAATAATGATTTCCTTAGTACTCCGAATGCTCCTCTTAATGATGTTGAGTCTTGTGAAATCAATCACTACAAAATAAAGACACATCCGTGACATTTTGGGCCGAACGAACTTTTTTTCTGTCATACATATGACACTTCTATGACGATAATTGTGACAAAACCCGGTATCATCATAGATGTGGTGGGATCCTACTTCTATGGAAAAAATTCATGACAGAAAATGGGCGGGCCGGAGACGCAGCTGCATGACATTCTTTGGGCCGTCCATGACGGAAAAAACCGTGGTAGAAGCGAGGGGGAGGAAAATTTCGGGGAGTTGCTGGTTACGGTGGGAGGTCATGGGCGGAGCTATGCGCGTTTCTCTCGTACGTACGCGTGTTGTGTGAGGCGTTGGCTCTAACTGAACCCGAGCGAGGCGTTGGGCTCTAACTGAACCCAAGCGATTGCACTGCAGGCTACGCATTACTGAACCCGAGGGATCGATCGATGGCTGTTAACTAAACCCGATGGAGTGATTCCTTTGCTGCTGCTACTAACTGAAGCCGATCGATGCTGCCACTGGGATGAACAGTGAGCGTTGTGGGGGGGGGGGGGTTGGATGAACAGTGAGCGGTGGCGTTGCCTCTGGATGAACAGGAACCTGTGGTGTGGAGGGCTGGATGAACAGTAGACGGTGAAGGGGTGGCCATGGAGGGGTGGTTGAACATGACCTGTGGTGTGGAGGGCTGGATGAATAGTAGACGATGGAGGGGTGGCCGTGGAGGGGTGGTTGAATAGGACCCCGTGGTGTGGAGGGCTGGATGAACAGTAGACGATGGAGGGGTGCCCGTGGAGGGGTGGTTGAACAGTAGCCGGTGGAGTAACGCGCGGTGGAGGCTGGATGAACAGGAGCCCGTGGAGGCTGGAGGAGGTCGACGGTAGCCCGTGGAGGCTGGAGGAGGTCGACGGTGGAGATGAACAGTATCCCGTGGAGTCCCGTTTTGCGGTACGCCACACCCCCCCCCCCCCCCCCCCCGTTTCGACCGTAGCGCTCCAACACAAGTCCGTTTCCTCCATTTTGCGGTACGCCACACCCCTCCCAATCAACAGGACCCCCGTTTCGACCGTAGGATGTCCGTTTCCTCCGTTTTGCGGTACGCCACACCCCTCCCGATCAACAGGACCCCCGTTTCGACCGTAGGAGGTCCGTTTCCTCCGTTTTGCGGTACGCCAGGCCCCTCCCGATCAACAGGACTCCGTTTCGAATGTGGCAGGTCGAACACAAGGCCGTTTCCTCCGTTGTGCGGTACGCCAGGCCTCATTTCCATCGCCTGTTCCGTCCAAGCCCTCCCAATGAACACGACCACACATTCCATTCCGACCCAGCCGGTTGGCTCCCCATGAACACGACGACGACCCTGTTTCTCCGTTTCGACCTAGCCATGTATGTATGCGCGAGTAGGCATTCGAGACCCTGCCCATATGTACGTACGTGGCCGTATTTTCTTTCTTGCACCCTCGCCGCTGTACGTACGTGTACATGCTACGTGCGCGCCTCTACTACGACACGTGCTCGCCTCTACATCCACCAGTATATATGTACGTACACGTTCGCGACCAGAATGACAACGGTATGTACGCTTCGACCAGGTGGGTCCCGACTGTCAGGCACTTCCTTGCCTGCGAAGATGTAGCTGGTGGGTCCTAGCAGTCAAGGGGGCGAATCGTTTTTTTTTTGCCCGGACGCACTTCCTCTCGTGAGAAGATGTAGCTGGTGGGTCCCACCAGTCAGGGGGGCGAATCGTTTTTTTTTGCCCGGACGCACTTCCTTGCGTGCGAAGATGTAGCTGGTGGGTCCCAGCAGTCAGTGGGGCGAATCATTTTTTTTGCCTGAACGCACTTCCTTGCGTACGAAGGTGCAGCTCGTGGGTCCCAGCAGTCAGGAGGGAAACGTTTTTTCGCGAAATACCGTGGCCCGTCCGATGGGTCCCCGCTGTCAGGTGGAGGAATAATTATTTTCCGCGTAATAAGGAGCACTTCCTTGCTGCGGCCGTGGACCCAGCTGTCAGCCTCTCCACATACAGTCCATGTCCGATGGAAGTCGTTCCTTGACCACGTTGACCACGCCGCGCTGAGAGCACCAGGGCGGTGGACGACGGCGAGGCCTAGGAAGGGGACAGCGAGGAGCCGGGGAAGACGCGGCAGTGGAAGCCCGCGCGGAGACTTAGTACGAGGGTTCACTGGTTCGGCTGTGATGTGAGGCAGCCGTCACCGCGGGGCCTGGCCAGTGGTGGGAATAGTAGGGGGCGGTGAGGCCTCCACGACAGCATATCCGTCCATAGGAAGCAGGAGCATGCGGCACGACCGGCGCTGCTTTGGGCGGCTGGAGTAAGAAGACCAGAGGTTGAAGAAGCACTACGGCCGTTGGATGGACATCGTACGGTCGCTGGAGCTAGAATCATTTATATTGACTAAGTTGACAAAGCCCTTCGTCCCCGTCAACTTAGTAGGCCCACAAGTCAGCCTCCCATGAAGGTGGTTCCCAGCTAGCAGGGGGGGGGTATTCATTTTTTTGTGCGTAATAAGGAGGCACTTCCGGTGGGTCCGAGCTGACAGCAGGGGGAACGTTTTTTTCGCGACATACGGTGGCCGGTCGGGTGGGTCCCAGCATTCAGGGGCAAACATTTTTTTCGCAAAATACTGGTGGCCCGTCCGGTGGGTCCCTGCTGTCAGGTGGAGGAATAATTATTTTCCGCATAATAAGGAGGCACTTCCTTGCGGCTACCGTGGACCCAGCTGTCAGCCTCTTCACGTACAGTATTCTTCCGATGGAATTCGGTCGTTGACCGCATTGACCACGCCGCGCCGAGAGCACCACGGCGGTGGACGACAGCGAGGCCTAGGAAGGGGACGACGCGGAGCCGGGGAAGACGCGGCAGTGGATGCCCACGCGGAGAGGAGTACGAGGGTTCACTGGTTCGGTTGCGCTGCCGTCACCACAGAATAACAGGGGGTGTGGGTGAGTGGAGTGGAGGGATGGCCTGGCCAGCGGTGGGAGTGGTATGGAGGCGGTGAGGCCTCCGCGGCAGCACAGCCGGCCACGGGAAGCAGGAGCAGGCGGCACGACCGGCGCTGCTTTGGGCGGCTGGAGCAAGAAGACCAGAGGTTGAAGAAGCACTACGGCCGTTGGATGGACATAGTACGGTCACTAGAGCTAGAATCGTTCATATTGACTAAGTTGACAAAGCCCTCCGTCCCCGTAAACTTAGTAGGCCCACAAGTCAGCTTCCCACCAAGGTGAGTCCCAGCTAGCAGGGGGAGTATTCATTTTTTTGTGCGTAATAAAGAGGCACTTCCAGTGGGTCCGAGTTGACAGTGGGGGGAAACATTTTTTCGCAAAATACGGTGGCCCGTCCGGTGGGTACCAGCAGTCTGGGGGGAAACATTTTTTCGCGAAATAAGGTGGCCCGTCCGGCGGGTCCCTGCTGTCAGGTGGAGGAATAATTATTTTGCGCGTAATAATGAGGCACTTCCTTGCGACCGCCGTGGACCCAGCTGTCAGCCTCTCCATGTACAGTACTCTTTTGATGGAAGTCGGTCGTTGACCACGCCGCGCCGAGAGCACCATGGCGGTGGACGATGGCGACGCCTAGGAAGGGGACGACACGGAGCCGGGGAAGACGCAGCAGTGGAAGCCCGCGCGTTGAGGAGTACGAGGGTTCGCTGGTTTGGCTGCGGTGTGAGGCTGCTGTCGCCGCAGAATAACAGGGGGTGTGGGTGAGTGGAGGGATGGCCTGGCCAGCGGTGCGAGTAGTATGGGGGCGGTGAGGCCTCCGCGGCAGCACAGCTGGCCATGGGAGGCAGGAGCAGGCGGCACGACCGGCGCTGCTTTAGGCGGCTGGACCAAGAAAACCAGAGGTTGAAGAAGCACTACGGCCGTTGGATGGACATCGTACGGTCACTGAAGCTAGAATCGTTTATATTGACTAAGTTGACAAAGCCCTTGGTACGCTCCAACTTAGTAGGCCCATAGGTTAGCCTCCGAAATGGTGCGCCCCAGATGTCAGGGGGAGGAATCTTTTTTGAGCAGCCGAAGCTAAGAATATCCGAGATTGAAGAAGAAGCACGACATCTGTTGGATAGACATCCAGCGGCCACTACTGCTAGAACCGTGTGTTGACTATAATAAGTTGACAAAGCCTTGCATACGCGTCAACTTTTTTTAGGGGATGCGTCACTTAGTAGGCCCACAAGTGTGTGGCAGAGAACTTATAGCCCATTTGCATTTTGTAAGAATGTACAGCCCATTTTTTGAATTCTAATGGAATTTACAACAGCCCATTTACAGTTTGTTAAAATTACAACCCATTTTCTAGCTAGGACAACGATTAATAATTTCAACCACCCGTTGAAGACAGAATTCAATAAAATTTCCCACATTTTGATGGGATCCGAAATATTTTTATCACAAAATTTCTATTCAGATTAAATATAAATTTGTATTACATAAAAATCCAACGAAACATTGCGGGCGCAACAATGAAAATTTAAGATTTTCAAAATCCATAAATAATATTTTATAAACTAATTTCGTATTTGGTGCATTTTTTATAGTTACTGCCCAGTTTTTATAATTACATCCCATTTATTATTTTTAAAGCCCATTTTCCTGTTAAGCCTAATGCATCCCTCCTAGGAAAGATGTGCAGCACAGCGGGGCGGAGAATAACAAGTTGACCTTGCCTGGGTATTCCTCAAAAAGACGTATAGCTGGGCTAGCCATTTTCATCTTGAGAAAAGTAGTATCTGGGCTGGATATCTGGCCTGGGCTAGATGGGCCACAGCCCGCCCAGTTAATACCCTACTCTCCTCTGAACAACAACGAAATCATCGCCAAGAAAAACTCTACAGTGCTCACGCCTCAAAAACACAAATACTGCTCGAGCTGCTTGGTCCCAGCTGTCGGCCGCACCTTGTGCAATTCTCTCGTTTATATTGAATACATAGCTTGACAATGGTGTGGGACCGTGATGTCAGGAAACCAGGACAAAGCTAAAAAAATATAGTTGTACATAATAAGGAGGCACTTGCGTACGTACGGCTATGGCCCTAGTGGGTCCCTAGTGTCATCCAGTCAAAATAAAGTCATCTCCTGAATCCTCATGTTCGTTGACCATGTTAACAATGCTCGGCGCCACGGCGAGCGCAACAACTCGAAGGACAACAGAGAGGGCCTCGCGGGCCCTACGGAGGTCTGATACAGCGCCCGCTGCTCATTCAGGAAGCCAGGATCATCGAATACCTATGAGCACCTTCGAGAAACTGAGACGACATGAAACTATAAGGCCGCGCTTGGGAGCTCTGGTTTATTTCAAACCTGTATTAACATACAAGTGTAATTTACTCGTCATCGGAAGGCCCGAGGTCTGTAAGTAAAACCGGCGGGTTACGCGTGTAATTTGAGAGACCAGTGTATATTTTACGAGCATTGCTATATGGATGACATTACCAGACGATACATGCATGATGTGCGTATCATGCCATCCATGGGCAATCGACCATCTGCTTTAATTTACAAGCGTCAGTTTTACAAGCGGTTTTGGTTGGAAAATGACGATCCAATCACGGCCTAATATCATGAGTTGGTCGGAAGATCATATGGTTTCACGTCTAACCTACCCGACATATCGTATAGGCTATGAATGAAACATCAGACGATGAACTTCTTACGCACGGAAACTACAGAAGAGGATGATCTTCTTAACAAGCAAATCACTGGCATTAGATCGACATGCAAAACAATACGAAGCATTATTCTCAGGAGGCACGGTGAACAGCTCGTGATGCCGCATGCCACAACATTCCAAGCTCAACTTTGCAATCAAACACAAGGCCTGGCATTACATAGACAATATTCAAAACAAACTCTTAACACAGGAATATCTCAGCAGAGTAACTATTTACTTCTAAACTGAACATAGGAATAGGAAAAAACACTCGACGCTGCTCACAGCAAGGGCGTCCCACTCAAAAATATCAAATGCATGTCTTCTGGCTAACATCAATGAGCAAATTTTGACAAGGTTTTCCAATTCCAATATATTAAACTAACGTCTTCTTGCTAACATCAATGAGCAAATTTTTACAAGGTTTTCCAATTCCAATATATTAAACTAACGTCTTCTTGCTAACATCAATGATTAAACTTTGACAAGCTTTTCCTATTCAAAATATGTAATGCCTATGATCGTGTCCTGTCTTAGCTTCTTGTACTTGTTTGGGCACTTTTTGCCCAGGGCATTCCACGTGTTGTTAAATTGCCAATGGTCTCTACAGACTAGTCATGTCACCGGTGTCTAATAATACTCTGTAAAGCTTCTCGGTCATTCCTTCTGTAATGTACCGCATCTAGTGACTGCTTCTTTCTGCAAAGTGGAACGACCAACTGGACCCAGTAACGCAACAGTTTGCCTTGGCCACATTGGCTTCTTTTGTGTAGTTCAACTAAAATCGAAGTCGGAATAAAACCGAGCTTTAATTTTGATATCCCTGTAAGCAACAGTAGGTATAAGGGAAACAATTACTGAGAAATAATGGTTGATGACTTGTCTTAATGGGAAAGAAAGCAGGAGTGAAGCAATTCTCTATCAGTGTGATTCATTCATATTGACCGAGACATTATATTAACAATGCCTTGGTTCAACATGTATAAAGAACGACAAAGCAGAAAAGTACCATTCCAAAAACAACGCAACTGATTCATTACTTAATGGGAAATGACAACAATACAATAGCTTCAATTCAACATTTATTTAAAACAGTACCAATACAAGTAGCACAACATTTCAAAGCACACTGCACAATCATGTGGATGAAGGCCTGTACTGACCTTTCATGGGAACACCAGGATAAAATACGAATCTGCTAACACGAATAGGAAATCCAATCTCATTTTGTGCAGTTGCACTGAAATCAAGCAAAGTGTTTCGCGTAGCGAAGCAAAATGTCGCAATAGCAACAAGTTGAATAGATATCATGTGGTAGAGACCAAGATTTGAAACAACTCGACAGGAACACTGAAAACAAATCTCGATCTCCTTTTGTGCAGTTCCACCAAAATTAAGCAAAGTCACCGGTGTGACATTCAAGTTGAACTGCACAAAACACTCTTAAAACATAAGTGTTTCGAGTAGCAAAGCAAAATGTCGCAATAGCAACAAGTTGAATCGATACCGTGTTTTAACATAGGCAAAAAAGGAAACAATTACTTGCCGATAAAGGAGGATGAAACAAACGGTGACAGAAAGAAGCATCTAACTTATCTTGGATGGAAAACAAAGTAGGATAGTAGCATTTCTAAAACGGTAGCATTGATTCATATTAACAGAGACACTCTCTTGAAACAACATTCGTGAAAAAATGTAATTTACTTTTAACAGTGGCATTGCTTCAGTTTTCCGGCGGCATTCTTAGATTAACAACAGCAAAATAGCTGTATGGGACATGCTAGCACCATGTCCGTCCACACGTATAAATGGGTGATGCAGAGTATGTAGCCAAGCAGCATATCTGTGTTGGTCCCATATTTGTTCTCTTTGAACTTTTTTCCTATGTGAGGGCATCAAATCTAGTCCTGCACAAACTACCTGACCCCCCCCCAGTTTCTTTCCCTTTTCAACAAAGAGATCGGTTCCTTACAGATGTGCGTACTGGGTTACCCCCTTTTTCCCTTCTCGTCCAACAAAGCAGCTGGATAGCCAGTCTATACTACTTTTCCTCCCTCCTTTCCTCATTGAACCACGTCCTAGATTCATGCTCCACCCCACCGCACCTTTCTTTCCTCTTTGAACCAAGACCTAGATTCGAATACAGATCAAAAAAGATCCACATGCAACTAGAGCAACAACGGTTTCAAAGAAACTTATACCTTAGGGTCGTCGGGATGTGGCAAGGCGTGCGGCGGGAGGCCGGATCTGCCCACACTATGTACGACAGCAAGGAAGAAGGGGTCGGTGGCCCTCCCGAACAGGCGCTGGGTGAAAGAGAACAGCGCAGCCGGTAGTGGATTGCCTCCCTCACCGAAGGCGATAGAGTTAACAGCTTGTTTTTCATTGAAAATCGATCAGCTTCACCAGCCAACGCAACCATGAGGCGCGACCATGAGCATCGATAGGTCATCGTGGTGATGCATCATCCATTTAGCTTCAAGTTTGGGTGAGGCACCTATGAAGTTCGACAAATCCTCACTGTGGTCTGTTTTTTCTCAGTAATCAAGCTCGAGGAAGGAAGAACCACGTGGTAGAGGACAGTGAGGCGGAACAACAATGGCCATCCAATTTTGTGCAGTTCCACTAAAATTGAGGAAGACATGCCCGGGTATCGAGACACGCATCGCTGTTTCCAAAAATATAAAAAAGGGTTAATGAAAAGTACACCAACAAAGAGAAGCATCATAATTATATCTTGATGGGAACTAAACCAGGATACCCAAGAATAAAAGCATTTCTTCATTTAACCAGTGATGGTACTACCACCATATGGACAATGACCGCACAACCACCATGTACTTTTTGTCGAAACAACATGTATACCTCCACCGAGGCATAAATCAGGACAACTTTTCGAGTGGCATTCCCTCTAGTACTAGTAGGTGATGTTGGACCAGCCGACGAACCCTAGCTACTATGCATGGGGAGCTGGGGAGTAGTCGCATAGAAGAAAACCCGCACGCAGCGACCTTGGGAGCTGGACCAGTACAAGAAGTTATACCTCAGGTGGGCGAGATGTCGTTTAGGCGGGCGGGCGGGATCTGCACACACGACGACAGTGAACAAGGGCGCGGAGGATCTTCGTCCGTGCCAGCGTTGGCTCCGAGAGGACGGTGCGCATCGGCTCCCCCCATCGCCGACGGCGACAATGTCAATGCTGCACCTCCTCACCTCCCGCAGCGGACGGGATTCGGCCGGATCTGTGACCACCAATGAGGAGAGAGATAGACTGGACACTGTCATCTTGTTTTGATATGGAGAGGGTGAGAAAGCGAGATGCGAGAAACTCTATCAAACAAGAGGCTATAATGGAGTAAAAAAATCTCTCCATAACAGTGGTTTTAAATAGAATACGCGCGTTCCCGGAAAAGAGAAACGAAAACTGGCGGACAATTTTTTAAGGGTCTGTCTAGGACACATCTAGTTGTGACATAGTTATGTCACATCTAAGTTGATGTCCACTCTGTTTGTGGTCTATTTTTTTTGTCCTAGTTTTTTGTTCTTGTTGCTACATTATATACTTGTGGGAGCTTAGATGTGATATCCTTAAATAACATCTAGATGTGAATTGGACAAACTGATTTTCTAACATACCAAGAAAGAAAACTCGATCAAAAACACGCCCCCGCTTCCAGGTCGCGAGAGTCGTCGCGCACACGCACATGGACATAGACATGCATATCCGTGTTTACGTAAAATTCCATTTCCATCTCCATCTCCAATCATATTTGTCCAACTGGCACATTATTTACGCTGTTAATTATATACGCAGCAATATTAACGTACAACATCTCTTGTTTGCGCACGTCCGGACCACTGCCACGGCCGGTCCTGACAAACCCGAACCCTCTTCATCACCCACGCGTGCTTCCCGCCCGAAACAGTCAGTGCTGCATTCATGCCTGGCGAGAGCGGACACGACCTCTCACTGGCGCCGGCATTGAAGCGGCACGCCGGCCGAGAGAGCGTCGCCCGCGCCGCTTCCGGGTGCACGCGGCTGCTCCGCATTCAAAGGTCGCAATAGCCGGCTACAACATGCATGTAAAAAGTTTTTGGGAGTCCGTGCTACAGCTAGCTGTCCTCCCCCAACTCGTCAATCTCTTCCAGTAGTGCTAGTAGTACTCCATGGCGCGATCCATCGACAAGCAGGCGGGAAAGTTATCGTATACTCGGTTTGCGGTGAGTGGCATGCCGAGCGACCGTGTGGGGTCGAGCCGTGGAGGAGGGTGAGACACGAACACGACAGACGTGATTTAAACGTTGGTTTTGCTCGATGACACGATCCAACGAAACGAAACGTTGGTTTCTCTCTGTTTCCATTTTTTCTCCGGAAAAACGGAAACTTTCCACTCCATTTTCATTCCTATTCCAAGGTTGCCCCGTTACAACATTCGATCAAATACAAAGGAAAACTAACACGCATGCTGATTTATCTCAATGATTCACAAATCATAGCCAATATTTACTTCACAACTAAAGAAAAAAGTTGTGAGAGCGTGTACGAAAGAAAAACTGTTGATGGGGTCACTACGACTTAAACCCTAAACCCTAAACATGATTTAATTCCCTGGCCAGGTAGAACCTGTCGAAGGAAAGACAGCCGGCACCCTCGGATCATATGATGCTTTTGTGCAGTTCCACTAAAATCGACCTGAGCATCCCTGGTGCCAAAGATATTGAAGAAGTGTGATTAGAATAATAGTACTGGCACTAGTTCATGAGACATAAACTCATCACAAGTAGAAGCCGGTAGAAGTAGAGCAAGATCGACATGGAGATGGAGCTACGGTAGTGGAGCAAGCCGGCTCCAAAAGGAAGATGGATTACCCGGGACGTCGGGCTATAGCTAGAAGGGCGGTTGGGACGCGGCATCGGCCCAAACCGCGGTGAACCCCGATTGGGACGCACCGACTGTGGGTTTTCTCCCTTGCCAATGTCGACCGCGTCTACGCAAAACATTGTTCCCTTCCCCTAGCTGCGGGACCAGGCCCGTCGTTCTATGCTTGTGAAGAGAGCAACCTTAGCAAGCAGGCTTGTAGCTTTGGCTCCTGCTAGTGTATATATAGTGGCTTTCTTTTTCTCTCCATATCAACCATTTTATATTGCGTACGTGTCATTCAAGAGTGAAATGATGGTTGCTTCTTCCGACTAACTTACTGTGTGATTTGACTGCTCCTTAGTGGCCCCTACACGTAGTCCCCCTACGTGTATGCAACAGTCAACATACACATGGACGCAAAAATGCGCGCGACGCCCTAATGCATGCATGTCCGAGCACATGACAGAACACACACGGTCACGCTAAGTGCTCAACCAACATGTGCATGCACACACATACTCAGTCAGGGTGAGCTAGTGACCGTATAAACACCGAAAAATATATATATTGAGCGCAATGAGCATATTATGAAGTCCACTGACTGTATTTTTACAAATATACAGTGACAGACAGTGTATTTATCTCGTTTGAAATTAATCCATATTAACTGGAGAGGAGGCAGTATGGACTAGCATTACTTGCGCGCGGTGGCTCGCAGGACAAGGAGAAACTTTTGACTAATGCAAGCTCTCCCTCGCTCAGGCGGTGGACGTGCAACAGTTAATTCGGTGTCAGATTACCAGAAGCATACACTATACTACAGTACTAGTGCTACTATTGTTTGACTTCCCGAATAGGCGAACAGCCAAGCGCAAAGTTTACTAATATAGTCTATAAAGGTACGTACTATACTAGTACTAGGAACCGGATGGAGGAGCGTCTGCACTCTTATTATAATTTTAAAATGTGATAAAGCAATCTTCAACACATTTGGTTATCTTCGAGGGTTCTCGCATGTGATAATGGAAGTTGATTGCATGGAACACTCGCCACAATTCTCGCTTAATTCTGGCTCATATCCTGTTACAAATAGTAGCGCTCGGTAATATTTCCTCTTTTTTGTTATTCAGCATGTAAACAGGTCAGCAAACCTTGCGGCGCATCTTCGTGCGAACCGTGCTTGCTGCACTTTGAATATGGCCGAGAGCTGGCTTGATGAAACACCTCGCTTCCTACTTGTTTTTTTGCGGGGTACCTCGCTTCCTAGTGACCAGTGTCTTGGCTGATCATCCTAAGAATGCTTCTATATGAATAAAGCTCTCTCATTTACCCACAAAAAGGATTGAGCCATATTAACCAGAAAGGAGGGAGTATGGACTAGCACTACTTTTTGGTGTGTCCCGTCAACTCGCAGAACGAGGAGAAGCTTGCAGGACAAGGTGAAGCTCGCTTACGCCTTTTGACTAATGCAACCTACCCTCGGTGGACATGCATCAGTCCATTCGGTGTCAGATTGTCAGAGGCATACACTGTAGTACCCAACATGCGGAGTACCATCATTGTTCGACTTCACGAAGAGGCGAAGAGCCAAGCGCAGTTGTATGAGTAGTACTACTACTAGAACCACATGGTGGAGCGTTTGTGCTGTTATTTCATTTTATCTCTGATAAAGTACACGTTTATTCCGGAGAAGGGCGGAAAACGGCAGCCCAACATGTAATGAATGATATCGATCAACCAACCAAGCTAGAATATATCTTGGCCTCCATGCGAACCCGTCTGTGTGTTCTCTCTCCTCTTCTCTCTCAAGGAACGGCGGGTTGGCTCTTTGCCGTCAATTGAGATCGGTTTGCTCACACTCCTGTCCCACATGTCAGTGATATGCCAAGAGGAGGTGCGTTGACCGACTGGCCATACGCGTACTTGGTTTTGAACCTTCATACTACTCCTCCCTCTATCACAGTTTACAGGGCGCGCTTCATTATGATGCATTTCTCTCAATGCATTTCCACCACCAGAGAGACTTTAGACGCGTTTGGTTTAATGCTCAATTAATTAGGGCGTGGTAACCGCAATCAAGTCCACAATTTTCTCTCCATGTAACTACGGTGCGGAGTAAGTGCATGCATGTGTGTACCCGGGGTGGAAACACTGCATGCATGTGTGTACGCATTATTCCCTCTACTAGTAATAGACGCCGTGCTATAACTACCAATGCTATTTTTCAAGCCGATCGCTAGTCGCCTTGGTCCCACAGATCTTTTTTCTTTTTTCTGAAGCGCGCTGTATAAACAGTGATGGATGGAGTAGTATGAGCGGATTCAAAGAAGAGCGTATTGATGGTTGCTTCTTCAGAGCAACTTACACTGGGAAAGGTGGGGCTTATGATTTGACTGCTCATTACTCACTATTAATGCGGCGCAACGACCGGGCTGAGTCTCCCATGCGGTTGTGCACTACCCCCTCGGTTCTTAAATATACTCCAGAGTATATTTGTCTTTCTAGAGATTTCAACGAGTGACTACTCAAATATTTGTCTTTTTAGAGAATTCAAATGGACTGGCACATACGGATGTATATACATATTTTAGAGTGTAGGTTCTCTCATTTTGCTCCGTATGTAGTCACTTGTTGAAATCTCTAGAAAGACGAATAGAATATTTAGGAACGGAGGGAGTACACATACGAAGCAAAATGAGTGAATCTATACTCTAAAATATGCCCGTTTGGAATTTGTAAAAAGATAAATATTTAGGAACGAAGGAGCATAATTTTGTGCATGGCACATGGACCCGGATGATGAAGAGGCTTCTGGCAATGCTATCAAGCTTCCATCATTTGTTTACATAATTGACGTACTATACAAATAATTTTCCAGCGAGACATGAAATTGTACAATGGTGTGAGCTTTCAGCTTCTGTTTCACGTGTCTTGCCATCGATGCTCTTTCGGAAACAATAAAAAACTAACTTCCTTGCTAATGCATGTCAATTATTAGCAGATCAGAGCTAATAATTACATCACAACTGAAGACAGAGTTGTGAGAAGGTGTTAAATTAAAATTGATCCATGCTTTCATTAGCAGCAACGTCCCCCCAGCTCTGTCTAAATCAACAAGGCATGTTGGGAAAAAAGTAGTTGTCTGGAGCATGCAACATTCCGATCATTTTGTGTAGTTCCACTAAAATAGAGCTGAGCGTCCCTATTCCAAAGATATTAAGTGTGATTACGATAATAGAGGACTGCTGATGAAACAATAAACACATAAATAGAAGCCGGTCACCTTTGCAGTCTCTTTTAAGACTAACTAGTTGGAGAAGATTAGGCTCGGAGTTGGATGAGGAGGATAGAGCAAAACCAATCTCCCTTTGTGCAGTCGCACTGAAATGTAGAGACATTGCCCATGTGACATTTTAGTACAAATTCACAAAACACTCTTAAGAAAAAAGTGATTTCTGCAGTTCACCAAAAGGTCGCAATAGCAACGAGGTGAAATGGATAGCCCTGTTTGCAAAAAAGAGGTAGAAAGGAAACAATTACTGGCCAATAACAGTTGATGACACATGCGACGACAAAAAAGAAGCATATTCCTTGCCCTAAGGGAAGATAACAACACAGTTGTGTTTGTCTAAAGCGGTGTGAGGACGAGAATGCAATATGGAAAGTACGCTGGACGAGCTACGTTTTGGGAAAAGAACTATGGAAGATCCACATGCAGCGACGTGGGAAGACGGGCAGTGGAGCAAGGCCGGAGGGGATACCTAGAGGTCGTCAGGATGTAACTAGGTGAGCGGCGGCGGGCGGAATCTGCGAGCAGGTGGCGTAGGCCCTGCCGCGCTGGAGCTTGGTCAAAGAGAATGGCGTGTACCGCAGATCGGGACGTGGTGCCTCCGCGCCATGGAACGGAGAAACGATGCACTTCCTCCCTTTCCCCCGGCGGACGGGATGCAGCCGAATCAGTGACCAACGGTGAGAGAGAGAGAGGCTACTGCACTCCCTTTCCCCCGGCGGACGGGATGCGGCCGGATCAGTGACCAACAGTGAGAGAGAGAGAAGCCACCACACTCTCTTTCCCCCAGCGGACGGGATGCGGCCGGATCAGTGACCAACGGTGAGAGAGAGAGGCCACCGCACTCCCTTTCCCCCGGCGGACGGGATGCGGCCAGATCGGTGACCAACGGTGAGAGAGAGAGAGAGAGAGAGCCACCACAGCCTTGTGTGAGATACTCTGAAGAGTGACAAACCAGGCACGCAAGGCTCCATTGTATATAGTGAGCGGACTACCTTTTTCTCCATAAAAATCATTTTATATTCTATGTACGTGCCATTGAGCGCTATAACTTTATTTAAAAATAACGCGGCAACACGTCAAGTCGAACTTTGTTTCGTGCAGGCGTGGTACACGACCTCCCTAGGTAAACAACCGTTACAGGCGTTCAAATTAGCACGTGGGCTGCCATTTTGTAAAGAAATGAGCTCCACCGTGTACTCGCACGGGTGTGGCTGGGCATGAAGTGTGAGTACATGCACGGTGCACCTATTCTCTTCTTGTATACGTACACCACCTACGTGGGGTTGTGTGAGAGAGATACAAACCTAGAGAAATATAGTGTGTGGGTTCTTGAGAGTTTTTTTGGGGGGGGGGTCAATCAAAAAATGTAACATATGCAATGTGTGTGAAATAGAGTCCTGGATATAACATATATATAGAGGGGGCGATCCACGAGAAGAGAGTGGAGGTATCACCATCTTGAGGTGTCCATAGAATCGAAAAGAGGGATGATGTGTGTGTGTGTGTGTGCGCGCGCAATCGATAAAGAGTGCCATCGAATTTGTGTGTGCCCACGTCAAAGATATAGAGTGGCTGGCCTACTGGAACGTGAGAGGGGACATGTGCAGTTTGTCTCTGTGGCATGGATACCTACCTGCAGCGCTCGACTATCGGTGTGTGGTGGGGGAAGAGGGAGGCCCAATTAACTATAGAGGTACAATGGCTGGTATATGTGTGGAGGAGGAGAGAGGCCTACCTCGTGTATTAAGGAGATCGATCTGCCTCATGTATTAAGGGAGATCGATCGGCATCCATGCATATGTGCATGAGAGGAATAAGGTTGGGAGAGAGACAGAGCTAGAGTGTTGGAGGGGGTGGTAGTGGAGTTTCTTCTAACAAATTGTGGGATTGGCTTGCTAGACAAACGGAGGGCACGCCGGCAATATCAATAAGAGAGGAGATGGCTGCTTGTTGTCTGTGCACGTGCGTGTGAGAGACGGGTCAGGAGGCATGCACGAATGATGAGGGGGGACGATGTGGCTGTGGTAAGCAGACATAACTACATAGGAAGATCAATCGCCCTTTGTCAGAGAAAGGAGAGACATAACTTGTTAGGTATGTCGATCGATGGGGGGGGTAGTTAAAGTCGATCCAGGTATATGTTGGGAGATCGATCGGTATACATGCATGTGTGTGTTAGAAGCAAATGAGGCACGAGGAGAAGGATAGAGATAGAGGGATGCATGTAGGAGGTGGTACGAGAGGCATACTATATCGAGCGGGGAGGAGTGTGCGAGTACGAGAACGATGAAAAGAGTGGTGGGAGTGAGGCATGTACGGTGACAAGAGAAGAGGGGAAGCTTGTGTTTGTGCCAGGCACACCTGGCTAGAGAGGCATATCGATCGATGTGTGCCGTAAAGAAGGAGCTGGGGGGGCCTACACACACCGTGGGTGAACGACCTAAAGTGAAAAGACGAATTTGCGCGATGGAGCTAGAGAATGCTGAGGGAGGGTGAGAGGGATGCGGGCGTGTGCATGCACAAGAGAAAGTTAGCGCTAGCTACAAAGATAAGAGGGTTGTGTGGGTGTAAAAGACGAATAGAGATCATATATACTTCATTATAAAGAGCGAATTCGGATATTTGAAGAATTTATCATAGTGTTTTAAACCGACGTATGTGTGAATATATATAACGGTGATACACATGGTGTGTTTATGAACATGTTATACTACATTTAATATATTTTATCTCTACTCTTATAAAAAACGGAGTTATTGATGATGGTGTGCCTGCCATCCTGCATTATAGGCCGTCCGATTTATATCTGGCGGATAGCAAGGAAACTATGATGGTTGAAGTTGGCAACAATCATGATTGTAGATTCTTATTGAAATAGAGAAACGAATTCAAATTTAGTTCGAATTGCAGCGGTAGTATAGACATTTGGAATGCACTAAAATGTTGGTATGAGTAGGTTACATGCATTATACAGCAAAGCGAAAAAAATTAATCGGACATAACATGGATTCATACTCCCTCCTTCCATCTATATAGGGCGTAATGAGATTTTTAAGACCGCCTTTGACTATTGACAAGATTAATAGTACATGACATGCACAATGTGAAAATTATATCATTGAAAGAACCTTTCACAGACGAAGTTAACGGTGTGCTTTGTGTAAGTTGCATGTCATATATCATTGCTCTAATATTTGGTCAAAGTTAGCATCGGAAAACGCATTAGGCCCTATATAGATGGAAGGAGGGAGTAGCTTTGAATAGCATTTGTATAGTAAAATGGGGCAAGACTGTCTCTTTGTGTGGTGTGAATAGTTTTATTTTTCTCGTTTTCTTTTTGGTTGAGGGAAGTGCGAATTGATTTGGTACGTACAAGTACAACATTACTATGCAGTCAAAAAAAGTACAGTATTACTACACGTTAGGCTTGTCCCTAAAATTCAACCTGCGTCTTGTTATATCCCGAAAATTCAGATATCATGCTCCCAAAACTGGCGCCTTCACAACCTGCGCCTTGCTATTCCGAAATTACAACATGCGCGAAAACTCCCTCCAGCTGCCAAATCCCGACACGTGAAATCCCCCTTCTAACCCTGAGCCAACAGGGCCGCTAGTTCAAATCGGTGGGGGGTACTTTTGTAACACACCCTACATTTTGGACAAGCGCATCCATAAGTCATACTTCACCCCCTCCCATCGCCCCCTTTTTGCCATTCGAAATCCCAGGCCGCCATAACCTCTCCGCTCCAGTCGCGAAACCCCACCCTCCTCCGTCCGCCACGTCACCACTGCCCAGCCGGAGCCTCTTCCCCGAGGACGTCGTCCACCGCAACAGCTCGATGTCCCTCATCCACCTCCCTGGATGAGGATCTATCGTCCATCTCACCGTCCCGTCGGTTCAGCCGCCCCGTCTTCCACCTCCAAGGAGCTGCCCCGACGATCGGCTCGTCTATCGCGGCTGCTCCATCCCCACAGCACCGCCTTAACCTGCTCCACCGGAACTGCAGCATCCTCACCGACTCCTCGGACGAAGCTGAGGCCTACTCGGCGCCACCAAAGAGCTTGTACACTCATCGGATCGCACCTTGTCCTTAACTCGACCTCCCAGCGCCGACGGTGCTCCATCCCGCACCCCCATGGAGCGGCTACCTTGAAGCCGGCGCCGCGGGCGACATCTCCACGGCGGCTCTCCCCCAGTGCGAGGCCCCTTCGGCGGCGGCGTCCATACCAGCCGGATCTGCTGCTGCTGCTCCGGCTCTCGCTCGCTCGCTCGCGCTGCTTCGGCTCCGGCACTCGCTCGATCGCTTGCTCGCCCAGCTGCTGCTGCTGCTCTCCCCCTCACTCGTGCTGCTGCTCTGCTCCGATTAAGCCACACTTCAGTCGACTGAATCGACTTTTGGGTCAGTCAATTTTTAGGGGTTGGGGAGGGGGGGCTCGCCGGAGTTAAGGAAGAACCACCCGCAGCGGGGATGGGGGCTCACCGGAGAGGTGCCCCACTATCTATCTTAAGGTTCAGGGTGGGGGGGGGGGCGGGGGGCCTAGAGGGCTAGCCGGGGCGGCGGTGGCGAGTTGTTTCAGGGCGGCGAGGCGGCGCTGGGGCCAGCGGTTCGGCCGGTGGTGGCAAGCGGCTCAGGGGTGTGCAGATTGAAGATGAACTGCAAGCCCTCCCTAAACTACATGTCAAGTGTCTCTCTGCTACCATTGCATTCAGTTTCGACAGTAGCATTCAGATTCCATAGTTAATTTTAGTTTCGACAGTTAAATTCAGAGTCAACAGTTTTTACTTCATCTTTTGTAGTCAGGTGGTTTTTGGTGATGTTAATTTTACATCCATTTTTCATCACCTATTGGAGATGCTTCAGCCTTGATGTCTTACGGCTCACCGGAGCTGCTCCAACGACAGAACGATCCATCACAACAGAGCAGTGCCCTGGACGCCGTCTACAGATTCCTCAGATCTTCCTCCACACCTCCGACAGCCACCTCTGCCTCAACTGCTTCAGCGACCAACCCAATGATGCTGAGGTCGACACGGCTACGGCAAAGAGGTTGTACACTTGTTGCGTCACTTATTACTATACATTCACGTCGATCCATTAGGGCTATTTTGGTTCAACGGAAAAACGTCGATCCACTGGTTGTTACCATCACTCTAAATTTCTGCATGCTCTCCTTACATAATCTCACCATATTTTTTTCGTATGCATGTCAGATATTGTACACAGTCATGCTGAACATGTAGAGAAAAAGAGAAGAGTGTTGCACGGCAATACAATGTCATGCAGACATCGCTCCATGGTGGGTTCAAATGGCAAACCCTCCCCACCCCTCTCCAGATTATAATACAGAGGAAGATATCTGTTCTGAGGCATATTCAGACGCCGCTGACCACTCCTATTTACCCCCCAAGGTGTTTGCTCTACCTTAGCATGATGATGTTAGTTATATCATGCATATGTTGCCTTGCAGTGCCTACTTTCTTTTGACATCATATATGTCATCTGCTTAGTTTAGACATGTTCTATAATGCCACCTGTTTAGTTTCTATATCATATATGGGAATTATGCAGTCTCATGTCTTTTAGCCAGCCATAATATATGTGAAATGTGCAATGCCATCCTGTTTAACCAGGCATCATATATCTGAATGATATCTTGCCCATCCTTTTCTTCATTACATTTCCATTTGTCGACAATGTTTGTACATTAAACTACTCTTCCTGTGAATCAGCCATTTGGGTGGGAGATGGAAAAATCTGGAGTGAAAACAAGGCCTTCAGAGCAGACAGTGCTACCTGTCGAAGCAGATCTCTTGTTGGGTCTCGATAGCTCCTCAGAGATGGATTCAGAGACAGATGACCAGTCCTATTCCCCCACTGAGGTGTATGCTCTAACTTGGCACAGTTATATTGCTCATATCATGCATATGGTGTCTTGCATTGCATAGTTTAGACATCATATACACAATATTCAACACCATGTTCTTAGTTGAGACATCATATCGAATGCCCTCTATTTAGCATATAAATCACATATGTGAATTAAATGATGCGATCCTGATTACTTAGATAACATGTAGGTGAATTATGTCAAGCGATCCTGTTTAGTTATTCATCATATCTTTGAATTATGTTATGCTATGCTGTCCAGTTTAGATAGACATCATATATGTGAAATTATGTCATGCTATCCGCTTTAGTTAAACAATATACATGTCAACTATTTCATGCCCTCTTTTTTCCACACCATCTATTGCATCTGTCTCTCATACAATGTTTGTACATTCAACTATGTTTCCTGTTTATCAGCCATTTGAATTGGAGCGGGTGATGCCAGTATCTAGCGGAATAAAAACACGGCCTTCAAATAAAACAGTGCTACCTCGTGGTGGAGATAGCACCCCGGTTGTACATGCACAAGAACCAGCGCTACCACACATAACCCAAACTCTCGCAGATTGTACCCCTACTGCGATGGACAGAGAACCAGCTTCACCCAATCTAACGCCAACCCCAGCTGATAGTAACCCAGTTCCTGTTGACACAGCACCATCTCCACCACAGAGCTCCCAAACAACAGTGGTTAGTAAGGCAGCTCCAGTGCCCAAAGGGCCAGTACTATCATGGCGAACCCCAACTCCACCAGTTAGTACGCCTATTCCTGTGGAGGAAGCACAACTAGCCAGTCGTAGTTTAGCATCTATCGCATTTGATGTTGTTAAATCGTATGTGTGTATCTTCCCATCTTGGAAATATTATACTGAAGATGAAGGAAAATGCCAGTTGCAGGTGTTTGTCTAGGAGTTATGTGCAAGTAATGTTATTCATGGCAATTACTTTGCTTCGTCCCATACATCCTACCTCCATGATGGTTATAATACAACAAATTTTCCCATTTTTCTCTATAGAGAAGGGCCGATTTGGAAACTCAGGATGAGGTAACCTGTGCTAATACCTCTGCTATCTTCAAGAATGCTTGGTGGTAGTATCAGAATTACCTGAAGAAAACGTACTTCACCGGCAAAGAAACTCATCAAATTCCCTTACGTTCTCCTGAGACACATTTACTGGACGATGACTGGGAACGCCTTGTTCTGTACTGGTCCCGAACCAAGAATGTGGTAAGGTCTATGAGCTCATTTTTTATTTTTAAGTATTTTATCCTTGCGTCTTACTATACTCTGTTCATGTAGAACAAGTGCCTAAACCTAAAGAACAACTGTTCTAATTTAAGATTCCATTGCTATCATAGTTCAAAAAAGCGCTAGGCGTTAATTGTGCGTTTTGCCACCGCCTTGCGCTTTACTGACCAAAGCGCATGCTTATGCGCAGTTATGCACAGATTATGCGTGGTTATGCGCAATACGTTTTGCCAACGCCTAGATCCTAGGCTTGCTTAAGCGCTCGCTTAGGCGCGCCTTTTTTAACTATGATTGCTTTGCTCTTGTATCACTGTATTTACTGATACAAACTTATTTTTAAATTAAAGGATCCAACCGAAACTCCAATGGCATAGCAGGTATGTTCATGCATGTTTCTTTAACAGGTTTGCTCTTATCAATAGCTCTGTTGATTTCAATTTCAATTGTGTATACAGTTGACTTTCATAGCATGCACATTACTAGCATCACAACAGAGCCAATAGTGTTGTTGTACATGTAGACCCGTGGTACCCATCTGAAATCTTGTTGTGCCGTGTAGTTTCCCACGCTTTGTATTCTTTCACTGCTGCTTTGTCTTGAACTGATATGATTTGAACCATGTCTCTATTTTGATTTGGCAAGACAATGCAGTGACCATAGGACATAGATATATGTTTGTTTGATGCTTTTATTATGTACTAGTACTTGGCAATAGAAGACTTGGTAGTTTAATCCTGTCCACCTTACTAATGAACTGGTTCACCGAAATGAGTTTCATATACTAGTACATGCTAAACTTGTTATGTGTCTGCTTCTTTCTTCTTTTATAATGCTGACAGAATATTGGGGAAGAGTGCCTTATAAGCAATGGTAAAGGAAGTAATGCAGATAAGGTTCAGGATAGTGACACATCCTTGTTGGTCTCCAACAAAGCTGATAAAACAGCTAAGGAAGACTATCTTGAAGACAACGAGACAACCCCTAAGTCCTGTCTTGGTTTAGTGTTCGAGTTACTGGCCACTACCGCATGCACAAGCTATTCAAACTCACTGTCTGAATCAGTTTGGTTTCTTGAGTCTCAACTACAAGCTGAAAGACATCGATCAGCTGTGCTGTGACAAGAAGCGGAAGGACTGCGGAAGTCCCTGGAGCATTCAGATGCATACTTTCTGGTGCAACAGCAAGCGTTGGAGGATTTTAGCGCCAAACAGGACAAAGCTAATCAGCTTGCTAAACTTATTGCCAGCATGGTGGATACCCAGCATAACGTTTCTTGAGCTCTTCTGAAGTTGTTTCAGTTATGCTCTTGTTTTGCTGCCACGTTTATTTGCACTGGTGGCCAATTTTGACGGACAAGTGTATGTAATATGCTGCTTTGTTCCCTATATTTGCAGTGGTGGCGAACTTTGATGCCCAGTGGATGTAATATGTGTAATAGCGGTAATAGGCTAGCCTTAATTGCTTGCTTATTTATTTCCTTATTGTCTTGTTTAGTTGTTTGCTTGTAGTCACTGCAGTTCTTTTTCTGTGTTTTTCTAGTGGCCACAATAGCCTATTTTTGGTAACTAGGCCAAAATAATCATGGCAACACACAGACTGTTGTAACCATGGGCCTCCTGCAGGCCGTATGATCCATGGGCCTTCGTTCGGCCGTAGGACCATTGGCCTTCTATACGAGCCGTAGGATCCATCGACCTTCTATACAGGCCTTAGGGATCAATGGGCCTTCTACGGGCCGTAGGGTCCATGGGCCTTCTATGGGCCGTACTATCCATGGGCGTCATACGGGCCATAGGATCCATGGGCCTTCTACGGGGCGTATCATCATTTCGCCAATCATGGGTCGTACTATTCGTGCACCATAACGGGCCGTTAATAGGCCGTATTTGATAACTCTATGAAAACAGTCCAACGGGTTTTTTTAACATGAAAACGGCCCAACGTATTAACGGTCCGCAAACGGGCCGACTGTAACGACGGGCTGAATTTGGCCCACAAGCAGAAAATGACGGTAACGGGCCGTATGTAACCGAATGCTACAAACGAGCCCAAGAATCAATGGGCCCTGAGAAGGCCGAAAGATAACTTGGGCTGGAAATGGCCTAATGGAATAACGGACCATTAATGGGTATAAAGTGATACACTGTTCATTACAGGCCAGTTTCACCACGGGCCGTTAATGGGCCAAGAGTTACAGAGGTCCTCATATGGGCCGAAAGAAGTCATGGGCCACACATGGGCCGGAAGTTAAAACGGGCTGAATCATATTGGACGGCCCAGATGACGCTACTGGGCCTAATTCGGATAGGGCGTAACGGGCCCTGGGTTAGCGGGCTGTAAATGGGCTAGATGCGAACATGCCGTTAACAGGCTTTCCGTGGGCCGGCCCGCAACCTTTTGACCAAGTCAAACGGGCCTGCCTTTTCATAGGAATGGGCCTTTATTGGGCCGTGCCACATGTCGCCGTATCATAGGCACCTTCGGTCCAATGAGCGGATGGCATCTGTCCCAACGATGAGCAGACACGTGTTTGCTCCAGCCAATGATGATTTTACACGTGGAAAATCCCCATTGGTCGGGGCTGTTAATGGGTTATCGGATCCAAAACCCGACCCGATAGCTTAACAATGTTCCGTTACGGTGGATGCCACGTGTCGGTCACCCTTGACGAAAGCAGTTCTGTGACGCGCGATTTATCGTCATGGAAGTGGACACTTCCATGATGATAATTTTGGTAATGTCATGGAACACTTCTACGATAGCACAGGTATGACTATCTTGATTCTGTCATAAATTTGTCTTGGATGTACATGCATGACAAAAAACGCGACCTACAGTGACAAACACGTATCATCACGAAAGTGTATTTTTTTGTAGTGAATGTTGCTTTGCTGAATCTTGTTATGAAAGATCAATTCTCCGACCTTCCTAGTGAAGATGCCGCTACCCATCTAAACAACTTTGTCGATTTGTGTGAGATGCAAAAGAAGAAAGATACGGATAATGATATTGTTAAATTGAAGTTATTTCCATTTTCACTTAGAGATCGCGCTAAAGTTTGGTTTTCGTCTTTGCCTGAGAATAGTATTGATTCATGGAATAAGTGCAAAGATGCTTTTATCTCTAAGTATTTTCCTCCTGCTAAGATCATCTCTCTTAGGAACGATATTATGAATTTAAACAACTTGATCATGAGCATGTTGCCCAATCTTGGGAAAGAATGAAATTGATGATTCGCAATTGCCCTACTCATGGTTTGAATTTATGGATGATCATACAAAATTTTTATGCCGGATTGAATTTTGCTTCTAGAAATCTTTTAGATTCGGCCGCGGGAGGCACATTTATGGAAATCACCTTAGGAGAAGCTACAAAACTCCTTGATAATATTATGGCTAATTATTCTCAATGGCACACCGAAAGATCTACTAGTAAGAAAGTGCATGCTATAGAAGAAATTAACATTTTGATTGGAAAGATGGATGAACTTATGAAATTGTTTGCTACTAAGAGTGCTTCTATTGATCCCAATGATATGCCTTTGTCTACTTTGATTGAGAATAATAATGAATCTATGGATGTGAATTTTGTTGGTAGGAATAATTTTGGTAACAGTGCTTATAGAGGAAACTTTAATCCTAGACCGTTCCCTAGTAATTCCTCTAATAATTATGGAAATTCCTACAATAATTCTTATGGTAATTATAATAAGATGCCCTCTGATTTTGAGAATAGTGTGAAAGAATTTATGATCTCTCAAAAGAATTTTAATGCCATGCTTGAAGAAAAATTGCTTAAAGTTGATGATTTGGCTAGGAACGTTGATAGACTTTCACTTGATGTTGATTCTTTGAAACTTAGATCTACTCCTCCTAAGCATGATATCAATGAGTCTCTCAAAGCTATGAGAATTTCCATTGATGAGTGCAAAGAAAGAACCGTTAGATTGCGTGCTAAGAAATATTGCTTTGTAAAGGCGTGTTCTTCTAGTTTCCATGAAAATAATGATGAAGATCTTAAAGTTATTGATGTGTCCCCTATTTAATCTTTGTTTTGCAATATGAATCTTAATAATGATGGTATTGTAGATGAGTCAACTTTAGTTAAAAGGCGTCCCAATGATTCGGAGTTTTTAGATCTTGATGCTAAAATTGGTAAAAGTGTGATTGGAGAGGTCAAGAGTTTAAATAGCATTGAACCCACAATCTTGGATTTCAAGGAATTTAATTATGATAATTGTTCTTTAGAAGATTTTATTTCCTTGTTGCAATCCGTTGTGAATTCTCCTCATGCTTATAGTCAAAATAAAGCTTTTACCAAACATATTGTTGATGCCTTGATGCAATCTTATGATGAAAAACTTAATTTGGAAGTTTCTATACCTAGAAAACTTTATGATAAGTGTGAACCTACTATAAAGATTAAAATTAAAGATCACGAGTGTTATGCTTTATGTGATTTGGGTGCTAGTGTTTCCATAATTCCGAAAACTTTATGTGATATTCTAGGTTTCCATGATCTTGATGATTGCTCTTTAAATTTGCACCTTGCAGATTCCATCATTAAAAATCCAATGGGAAGGATCAATGATGTTCTCATTGTTGCAAATAGGAATTTGGTGCCCATAGATTTTATCGTTCTTGATATAGATTGCAATCTTTCATGTCCTATTATTCTTGGTAGACCTTTCCTTAGAACGATTGGTGCGACTATTGATATGAAGGAAGGGAATATTAGATTATAATTTCCATTAAGGAAAGGCATGGAGCACTTTCCAAGAAAGAAATTTAAATTACCTTATGAATCTATCATGCGAGCTACTTATGAGTTGAGTGCCAAAGATGGCACTACTTAGATCTATCCTCGCTTTTGTGCCTAGCTAGGGGCGCTAAACGATAGCGCTAGTTGGGAGGCAACCCAATTTTATTTTATGTTTTATGTTTTTGCTTCTGTTTAGTAATAATTTTTGCATATACCTTCTTCTTAGATGTGTTTTCATGTTTTAATTAGTGTTTGTTCCAAGTAGAACCTATAGGATAACCTATGGTGATAGATAATTTGATTCTGCTGAAAAACAGAAACTTTGCGTGCACGAAAATAATTTTAGTAATTCACAGAAAAGTGTTTTTGCATTGATTCTTTTTGCTGTAGATCAATAGACAAATTTCCCAGGACTTCCTATTTTGGTAGGATTTTTAGAGTTGCAGAAGTGTTGGAGAGTTACATATTGCTACAGACTGTTCTGTTTTTGACAGATTCTGTCTTCCGTGTGTTGTTTGCTTATTTTGATGCATCTATGGCTAGTATGTAAGGGTATGAACCATAGAGAACTTGGAATAAAGTAGGTTTAACACCAATATAAATAAAGAATGAGTTCATTACAGTACCTTATGTGGTGGTTTTCTTTCTTGCACTAACGGAGCTTATGAGATTTCCTGTTGAGTTTTGTGTTGTGAAGTTTTCAAGTTTTGGGTAAAGATTTGATGGACTATGGAATAAGCAGTGGCAAGAGCCTAATCTTGGGGATGCCAAGCCTAAGCTTGGGGATGCCCCGGAAGGCATCCCCTCTTTCATTTTGTTTATCGGTAACTTTACTTGGAGCTATATTTTTATTCGCCACATGATAAGTGTTTTGCTTCGAGTGTCTTGTATGATATTAGTATTTGATTTTTAGTTTACCACAATCATCCTTGCTGTACACACCTTTTGGTAAGAAGCCCACTTGATTAGAATTTATTAGAATACTCTATGTGCTTCACTTATATCTTTTGAGCTAGATAGTTTTGCTCTTGTGCTTCACTTAAATATTTTAGAGCACGGCGGTGGCTTAATTTTGTAGAAATTGTTAGTCTCTCATGCCTCACTTATATCATTTTTAGAGTCTCTTAGAACAGCATGGTATTTTCCATGGTTATAAAATTGGTCCTAGAATGATGGGCATCCAAGTTGGGTATAATAAAAACTATCATAGGAAGTGAATTGGATGCTATGATCAATTTGATACTTGATAATTGTTTAGAGATATGGAGGTAGTGATATTAGAGTCATGCTAGTTGGGTGATTATGAATTTAAAGAATGCTTGTGTTGAAGTTAGCAAGTCCCGTAGCGTGCACGTATGGTGAAAGTTGTGTAACAAATTTGAAACATGAGATGTTCTTAGATTGTGCATCCTTATGAGTGGCAGTCGGGAGCGAGCGATGGTCTTTTCCTACCAATCTATCCCCTAGGAGCATGCGCCTAGTGCTTGGTATTTGATGACTTGTAGATTTTTGCAATAAGTATACGAGTTCTTTTTTGACTAATGTTGAGTCCATGGATTATACGCAGTCTCACCTTTCCATCATTGCTAGCCTCTTCGGTGCCGTGCATTGCCCTTTCTCACCTTGAGAGTTGGTGCAAACTTCACCGGTGCATCCATACCCCATGATACGATACACTCTATCACACATAAACCTCCTTATATCTTCCTCAAAATAGCCACCATACCTACCTATTATGGCATTTCCATAGCCATTCCGAGATATATTGCCATGCAACTTTCCACCGTTCCGTTTATCATCATGACATGCATCATCATTGTCATATTGCCTTGCATGATCATGTAGTTGACATCGTATTTGTGGCAAAGCCACCATGCATAATTTTTCATACATGTCACTCTTGATTCATTGCCCATCCCGGTACACCGCCGAGGCATTCATAGAGAGTCATATCTTGTTCTAGTCTTGGGTTGTAATTCATGAGTTGTAAATAAATAAAAGTGTGATGATCATCATTATTAGATCATTGTCCCCAAATAAAAAAAAAGGAAAGTCCAAAAAGAAAAAAAAGGCCAAGAAAAAAAGGAAAAAAAAGAAAAGCCAAAAGAAAAAAAAGGCCCAAAAAAAAGAAAAAAGAAAATAGAAATAAAAAGGGGGCAATGTTACTATCCTTTTCCACACTTGTGCTTCAAAGTAGCACCATGTTCTTCATATAGCGAGTCTCATATGTTGTCACTTTCATATACTAGTGGGAATTTCTCATTATAGAACTTGGCTTGTATATTCCTACGATGGGCTTCCTCAAAGTGCCCTGGGTCTTCGTGAGCAAGCAAGTTGGATGCACACCCACTACTTTCTTTTGTTGAGCTTTCATACATTTATAGCTCAAGTGCATCCGTTGCATGGCAATCCCTACTCCTCATGTTGACATCAATTGATGGGCATCTCCATAGCCCATTGATTATCCTCGTCAATGTGAGACTTTCTCCTTTTTTGTCTTCTACACACAATCCCCAACATCATATTCTATTCCACCCATAGTGCTATATCCATGGCTCACGCTCATGTATTGCGTGAAAGTTGAAAAAGTTTGAGATTATTTAAGTACGAAACAATTGCTTGGCTTGTCATCGGGGGTGTATAAGATGGGAGCATTTTTGTGTGACGAAAATGAAGCATAGCCTAACTATAGGATTTTGTAGGGATGAACTTTCTTTAGCCATGTTATTTTGAGAAGACATGATTGCTTTGATTTGTATGCTTGAAGTATTACTATTTCTTATGTCAAGATAAACTTTTATTTTGAATCATTTGGATCTGAACATTCATGCCACAATAAAGAAAATTACGTTGAGAATTATCCTAGGTAGAATTCCACATCAAAATTTTTGTTTTTATCATTTACCTACTCGAGGACGAGCAGGAATTAAGCTTGGGGATGCTTGATACGTCTCCAACGTATCTATAATTTTTGATTGTTCCATGCTATTATATTACCCGTTTTGGATGTTTATGGGCTTTACTTTACACATTTATATCATTTTTGGGACTAACCCACTAACCGGAGGCCCAGCCCGTATTGCTGTTTTTTTTGCCTATTTCAGTGTTTCGAAGAAAAGGAATATCAGACGGAGTCCAAATGGAATGAAACGTTCGGGAGCGTGATTTTCGGAACGAATCTAATCCAGAGGACTTGGAGTGGAAGTCAAGCAACAGCCGAGGCAGCCACGAGGATGGAGGGCGTGCCCCCTACTGGGCACGCCCCCTATCTCGTGGGCCCCTCAGGCGTCCACCGACCTACTTCTTCCTCCTATATATACCCAGTACCCCGAGAACCTCAGAACAGACCACGAAAACCTAATTCCACCCCCGTAACCTTCTGTATCCGCGAGATCCCATCTTGAAGCCTTCGCTAGCGCTCCACCGGAGGGGGAATCGATCACGGAGGGCCTCTACATCATCTCCAAGGCCTCTCCGATGAGTGGTGAGTAGTTTACCATAGACCTTCGGGTCCATAGTTATTAGCTAGATGGCTTCTTCTCTATCTTTTAATCTCAATACCATGTTCTCCTCGATCTTCTTGGAGATCTATTCGATGTAACTCTTTTTGCGGTGTGTTTGTCGAGATCCGATGAGTTGTGGGTTATGATCAAGTTTATCTATGAGAAATATTGAATCTCCTTTGAATTCTTTTATGTGTGATTAAGTTCTCTTTGCAAGTCTCTTCGAATTATAAGTTTGGTTTGGCCTACTAGATTGATCTTTCTTGCAATGGGAGAAGTGCTTAGCTTTGGGTTCAATCTTGCGGTGTCCTTTCCCAGTGACAGCAGGGGCAGTAAGGCACGTATTGTATTGTTGCCATCGAGGATAAAAAGATGGGGTTTATATCATATTGCATGAGTTTATCCCTCTACATTATGTCATCTTTTTTAATGCGTTACTCTTTTCTTTATGAACTTAATAGTCTAGATGCATGCTAGACACGGACGTGATGCCTATATACATGATCATGCCTAGATAATCTCATAATTATTCGCTTTTCTATCAATTGCTCGACAGTAATTTGTTCACCCACCGTAATACTTATGCTATCTTGAGAGAAGCCACTAGTGAAACCTATGGCCCTCGGGTCTATCTTTTATCATATAAGTTGTCAATTTACTTTTATCTACATCTTTACTTTTCCTATCTATATTATAAAATACCAAAAATATATTTATCTTATCATACTATCTCTATCAGATCTCACTTTTGCAAGTGGCCGTGAAGGGATTGACAACCCCTTTATTGTGTTGGTTGCGAGTTCTTGTTTGTTTGTGTAGGTGCGTGGGACTTTTGAGGAGCCTCCTACTGGATTGATACCTTGATTCTCAAAAACTGAGGGAAATACTTACGCTACTATTAACGCATCACCCTTTCCTCTTCAAGGAAAACCAACGCAAGCGCAAGACGTAGCACTAACCAACCTATACTAAGCAGTTTAGGATAAGCAGGTAGGTTACAATAGCAGGTACAAAAGTAGGCTATGCATCAGAATATGAGCAATCAAATACGGTAGAAAAATCTAATGCAAGCATGAGAGAATGGAATGGGCCATATCGGGATGATCAAAGGGGGGGCTTGCCTGGAAGCTCCGCTGAAAGGGAAGAAGTGTCGTCGGTGACGTAGTCAATCACAGCGGCAACATCGGTCTCGGGTCTATCGGAGAGAAGACGGGGAAGAAACAGTAAATACAAAGCACATAGATGCATGACATGACAATAAGCGGTGCTAGGGTGTTCTAACGCGGCACTACACGCTACCGGCGAAGGGGGACAACATCCGGGAATGCTTTCTTGAAGTTTGTTATTTTTGGACAGATGAAACATAGGGGGACGGTTGCATGTTTGCTATGCTTGGTACGTGTGACAGACAAACGAACCGCGTATTCGGATTCGTCTCGTCGTTCTTAGCAACTTTATTGTAGAAAACTTTTTCATCGGAGTTACGGTTGAATTTATATGAATTTCCAAAGTTTAAACAATATTCTGAAATTATTTTAATTCGAAAATAAATAACAAATTGCTACGTGTACCCAGCTCTGTGTACACAGAAGTGCACACAGAGGATGACATGTGGGCCAGGGGACCCAGTTAACCAGTTAACGTTTGACTGGTCAACAACGGGGGTGGGACCCTCCTGTCATACACTCATTAGTTAAACATCTAGTTAAAAAGGTAATTAAGTTAATTAGGTTAAATTAAACCAAATTAATTAAGTTAATTAATTATTATTTTAAACACCTTTTTTTACAGGGTCATGGGGCCGGCTGCCAGTGGCACAGAAGGCCACTGGAGCGGGTGGCTTAACTAGCGCGGGTGGGGCACCCGCGGGGCAGACCCGACCGAGGGCCATGGCCATGACGGGGCGCGGCTGGGGCAAGCGGAGGCCGGAGATGGGCGATGAGGGGCGAGGGGGCAAGGCCCGGTGAGTGGTGACCGGTGCAGGTGGGCGGCGCGAGTGGGGCGGCCACTGGACCGCAGGGCAGGATGTCGGGGCGCCGTGGGGAGACGACGACGGTTGCAGCGGTTGAGGCCGACACGAGCGGGCGCAGTGCCGCGACGGCGAGCGCACACACGAGTGGCAGTGTCATGGCAGGGGAGGCCAGAGGGGTAGGCGGCAGCAGCGGCTAGAGCTGCAGTGAGCAGCGGGCGTGGCGGACAGTGGAGACGGACGGGCAGCGGCGAGACCATGCTCGGGCACGAGAGACCTTGGGCGTGGCCGACGTGAGCTGGTCACGGCCGGATGTGGTCAGGGCTCGCGGACGGCAGCGCCGCTGCGCAAGCGGACGCGTACAGAGAGCGGGGGCGGAAATGCGAGCCCGTGAGGGCTCGGGCACGGCGCTAGCAGGGTCCTACGATGGTGGATCTACATCGGGGCGAGAAGGAGACGGAGGAGGGGCTCACAGTGGTGCTTGGGGAAGGTTCAGGAAGGCCAGGGTGGACGAGAGCCATGACAATGTCGAAGAACACCGGCGATGTCTGTGACGGAGATGAGCTCGATGGCGAGCGTAGAGTACGTCCCTGCTCGAATCAAAGCACGGATGTGAAGGAGACTACGGTGGTGGAGCTCCTGGACCTGCTAGCTCAGCACGGGAACGGCGACGGCTGCGAGGGCGGCCATGGCTGTGCGCTTTGTAGAGAAGAGGACGAGCGAGGGAGAGGGGGAATGGGGCTAGGGTTTGTCTACGGCATAGGGGGGGTCTTATCCATCACGAGGGTCATCAGATGCTCGACACGAGCGATCCTCGGCACGTGGACGGCCGACCAGAGGCCACGGCCATGGCTCTGCCTTCCTCTCTGTATGTGAGAAGGAGAGGGCCGGTTGTAGGTTGGGCCGTAGGCACTTGTGCTCTTGTGGCCCAAGTGCACAGTGGCCTTTCCTTTTGTTTTTCTCCTTTTAATTTTTTGTTAATTATTTTTAGCCTTAGTTGTGCATTTCCGTTTAGTAACAAATGAGTTTTATTTTGAACAAAACTTGGCACATAATTCTAACACAATACATGATATGGAACAAAAAGTATGGGGGTCAAAAGGAGTTGTCTAACCATTTTTAGAAATTGAAAGGCCAATTTAATTGCTGATGGACCAAAATTAATTCCTAGGGGCATTTTGGGAATTCAAAAGAGGTTGGTTCCACCATGACAAATATCAAGGGATTATTTGCCACACTTTGAACATTTAATTTTACTGCATGAAGAAATAATTTATCTGACTTTACCTTAAATTTGAATTTGAACGGGGATTTGAATCAATGCGAGTTTATCAACAGTAAACGTGGTGACATGGCGTCATTAGCAGAGATTTACTGTAGCTTAATTATCCGGGCATCACATATACTCCGGGGGTGCACCATCCCATATCAAACTACCTTCTATAGAAAGACCCGCCCTCGTTAGCTCTGGTGCAGCTCCATTGCCGAGCGATGAGCCCACATAACCTTGAATTCCCGGAAACCCTTCAACTTGTCCTTCATGTCTTCTATCAGAGGTCAATAAGCCGAGAGAGTTCACATGATTATTTAGCATTGTTACTACCCCATAGCAGTGAAGCTCAATGTGTACCTTTGCAATGTTCATCTCTTGAGCTAGCTGCAACCTCGACTTACAGGCAGCAATCTCCACAACCTCTGCTTCTGCTATCGTCGGGTAACAGTAGCTTGCCCTCCATTGTGATCCGGCATCACCACCCCTCCACCATCCCTTGTTTGTTGTTTAGAAATTGTTCCATCTGGATTTCGTTTTACCCAACCTGTATCAGGTGGTGTCCATAGCTTCCTCGGCTCTAGAGCCTTTGTTTTGTTGGGTTGAGCGATATGCGCCTCCTCCCATTCCTTTGCATATTCCAGTACAACCGTCACAACCATCTGAGGTTCAGAAATCCTTTTCGCGTTGTGCGCTTCATTTCTCGCTAGCAGTACCCTTTCTTCTTCTCCCACCTCCATAAGACATGTAAGCAACCATCTCGCAGTGGCGCTCTGGGAGCAAGCCAATGCCGGAGGGGTCACCACCGGTGCTCCTGATGCCGAGCGCAGCATCTGCCAACAACATGCTGCGTGAGGCCATGGTCAAAAGCGATGATGTGTTGTTCTTCCTTGCCACATGTAGTACAGTATACACCTAGCTTTATTCTTCCTCTATGCAGATTGGAACCGATGGCTAATCCATTCTTCAGCACGCGTCAGAAGTGGACTTTCATGTTGTTTGGAACATTTGAATCCCACATATTAAGCCAACCCCTGTGGGTAGTTGCTGAAGAGGATGACTCCAGTCGTCTAGATTTTATCTTATTTAGTATCATCCTTAAGTGATAGCTAGACCTTATTGAATACTCACTAGATTTTGTGAAGCTCCAGGCCATGTAATCATCAATGCCCGGTCCACCTACTTCAATTTGCATGATGTCATTTGTATCATCAGCCGAGAACATTGCTTTGATTTTTGCCTTGTCCCATGTTAGCAACATTGGTCACGCCTTGAATGTATAGCTCGCCCAGTGGCTTGAGACTACCACGGCGTGAAATCCAATTATTGTTGGAAGTATGCCCGAGAGGCAATAATATTGTATTGTTATACTTCCATGTTCATAATTAAGAGTTTATATCTATGCTATAACTGCTACGATCCTTGAAAACTCACATGCACGTGTAGAATGATAAGAGACAAGATAAGATTCCTAGTCTCGCCTCTAAGACTGGCTCAAGTGTTGTTGGTGATCACGTTTTCTAAATCTTAGGATATCGTTAAGTGTAATGATAGTCCTAAAACAACATTGGGAGTACGACATTTGAAGAGCGATCATATTGAATCGACCCAAACTTGTTTGTTATACTTTGAGATGATATCGTCACAAGTCAATTATTATCACACAGAGTGTTAATGTGTCGTTTTACTCCTTGGACCATGAGAGTATCATATTGACTTTTTACGGTGGGCTTTGGGGTTGCTCAAACTTCACTTGTAACACGGTGATCATAAGACAACTTACATGTTCATCAGAAAGTTTGACAAGGGACTTGATAGCTCGAGAGTGGAATTTGCTCCTCCAATGATGGATAGATATTCTTAGGGCCCTTTCGGTGTGACTGCATCCATCATCGGCTGGCCAAACACAGGTGGCTACGTCATAGGTATGCTCGAACATGTTAACGAGAAAGAAGAACAAAACCAGTAACGAGGAGACCAGTATAGTGAGCATGTGTATGACTTAAGAGGATACCGACACATCTCACCTCGGTTTTTTGTAAAGTATGGTGAAGCAAAGAGATCATCACATGATAACCAAACACTAGTGTAGGTGCTACTTCTTGAGCTTGCGTTGATTTTTCCCTTGAAGAGGAAAGGGTGCTATAGCAAAGTAGAGATGAGTATTTCCCTCAGTTAAGAACCAAGGTATCAATCCAGTAGGAGGCACAAGCAAGTCTCCAATATATGCACCTGCACAAACTAACAAACACTTGCACACAACGTGAAAAAGAGATTGTCAATCTCTTCACGGTCACGAACAAGAGTAGGATCTAATAGAGATAGGTACAAAAGATAAATAGAAGGCAAAATAAAGTAAATATAAATAAATTTGGGTTTTTGGTTTTATAGATCTGAATATATATGATGGAAAATAGACCCAGGGGCCATAGGTTTCACTAGAGGCTTCTCTCTTGAAGAAACCATATGGTGGGTAAGAAATTACTGTTGAGAAATTGACAGAAAAGCGCGTAGTTATGATGATATCTAAGGCAATGATCATGAATCACTACTGCAGGATGCTGCTAACACGACACTACGATCAGAGACCCTTGGATGAAACTGTGTGCCATGCATTAATCGCAAACGATGATGTAAAAAACCATCAAAAAAGATGCAAAAAAATTGCGATGGTGGATACATCAAACACGGTTCAGATTTTAGATGCGTGTGTGATGTGGGGCATACGGTTGATCCATACAAACTATTTGCGATGGGACAGAATAACATAAATGGGCAACCAGACCAAGGTGTGTGCGATATACGACATATAGTACCCTCCGATGAACCGTTTGCATTGATATAGAACAATAGGAAAGGGCAGCCAGATAAAGGTGTGTGCGATAAATGGTATACAGTTTAGTCGTATGAACTATTTATGATCAACCCGATGAATGTGTGTGCGATATACGACATACAGTTCACTCGGATGAACTATTTGCATTGAGCCAAGAGAACAGAAATGCTTCAACTTAACAAGATGTGTGTGATACGCAGCAAATAGGTCTGCAATCGGAAATGTGTGGGAAGACCGATAACAACACAAACGATTCCTATTAACAAGCTGCGTGTGTAGTGAGAAAACGATTGCTGGTATACAATTGTGAGTGATTGATGAAAACATCACCGGCGGGTTCCATTGTTTAGTCCGTGTGCGATGTGATTTGCTCTGTCTACACAAACATATATGCTAAAAAGATAGCATTGCATAACCAAATTAAGCATACAGTTACACAAGTGACTACACACATAACATTTCCACACACCAAAGTAAGCAATTACATGCATACTAAAGTAGGAGAAATGAGGATCTAATCATCTACTTCTTGTTGCGACGACGCTTGCCATTACTCTACTTCCGGCTGGATCCCTGGCCGTTTTAGGGAAGGAGGCAATTTCTCATGTCAACGATCCGCCTATACATATCGTATCTCATGTACGCCTCCTTGGCCGCGTACACGACGTGAGCTTTGTCGAGTTTCTGCATCCATGCCGAGTGCCAGGCACAATTGTCCTTGTTGCAGGAACCCTTCATGTCTCTGTAGTAGGGGTCGATGATGACCTCGGCGAGGTGAACTAGTGTGTCCTTCTCATGCTCGTTGCTGCCCCAGATCTTGTATTGGCCCTGGATGTCGACAAGATTCTGGCAGGCGATGCTTGAATTCTTGAGCACCTTTACATCGTTGGTGATATCCACTGTAGAGAACATGTAGTGGGGTTGTTGACAAACCTAGCAAAATGCTCGCAAGGCCTTGTGGCCAGGCAGTAGTGGTAGACGAGGACGTGACTGCACATGCACATCTGGGCAACAGCGACCTTGGGACAAGACCCGACACGAGCGCTGGTGTACTCGAGGTCAAACCCGACCACCTTGTACTTCTCCTCAGCAAGCAATAACTCCATGATGTGTATGGAGTGCTCCACCTAGACCGGGTTGTTGGTGTACACCACCGAAAGCTTTGTGAACCTTCTGTGGTTGTCCACCATGGCATGCATGGTGAACTAATGCTCGTCGTCGGCAGCCGCTCAAAGCGCCATTGGAGCTGCACAGGATACCCTCTAAGAATTTTTTGTGGTGGGTGTGCTTCTTGCAATAGTGGGGTGCAATCAAAAGGTTGAAGAGACACAAGGTTTAAATGGCCGCTGTAATAAATGGTGGCCGGCCGGCCTGTAATCGTGACGTCTTGTCACCGCGTTCATAGCGGAGGATTCTAGTGCACGCTTGAGAACCCCGCATGCGTGGGCTCTAAGAGGCGCCAAATGTATCGTTGGTGAGTCTGTTCCCGCGCAACCACGTAGTTTACCACGCATGCTTCCCACTCGGCTAGTTTGGCCACACGTCAGCTAGAAGAGGCGAAAATCATGGGTGTTTATAGGCAAAATGCTTTGTAAAAACGAAGTGTGTGGAATGACTTCGGTCATAAGTTTACCCATGGGTGATGAGGTCAAAGTTACACAAAAGGGTGATGATGGACACTCGAGTGCGATAATTAATTCTGCGCTCTACAGGGCACACGATTGAAGAAACCAACTGCGTGCAATAATGTTGAAGCTCGTAGTTGAGTTAGCTATATAGATCGTGTGCTGTGAGATCGACAAGGTAAACACATTCGAGAATGGTTAATAAAATCTAAGTCCATTGCATATTAAGGTCACAATAGTGCTACCAATGTATGAGTCTCATGCGATGCCATTTCAACGATTGTACCACAAAATCTTGAAATATTACAAGGTTCGAATTCTAGAGTTATATGGCTCAAATTCGAAGATTACAAGGTTCAAACTGATATTAGAAATGAAATTCAGCTCATCAGCTGCAAACACCCGCGCTGATCCGCTGAACATGGATATAAGAGAGGTTCAAACTAATATTACCACTTGTAAGGCTGGTTTCAAAACCTCATAATTTTTGCAAAGGGGTTAGCCACTGAGAAGTCATGTATGGGGGTTGACACGATGACTTCCGATTACTCTGTCATTTGAAGTTCCAAAATGAAATTCAGATTTTTCGGAGCCTATTCCATTCCGCCACAGCCCTCGGCGCTGATCAACAAACCATTCATTTTTGCGAAATAAATGTAGGGAAAACCTCATTACCTTCAGCCCCCTTGCTCTCACAACAAAGAACCTGACGAATATAATCTTTGGTAAGGTCCCTCAGTAGGAGTTCAAAGTAATTTCTCAGAGATGCAAATCTAGGCATTCGATGTGATCGTTATATTGTATCACATTATCCACCACCGGGCCTAATCTTATCTGCAAAGGAAGAAAATGTGTTAGTGCCTACATGCAGTTTTGAACACTACTACAGGCCTATTTGGTTTGCAGGATTTGTAAAATGCACTAAGGTGCCATCTTTGATCTGACATGATTAATATGGGCATTTGATTACAATCTAGAAAAATGTAGCCTTCTCCACAAGAGGTTGGAGTGGATGAAAAGTTCCCTAAGAAAACTAATACAGATGAATACAAAGGAGAAATGCTTATGGATTGTAACCATATGGATCAAGCGACCAATATGGGAGGGGCATGTATATACTGAAATCCTCCAAACATCCTTCATAAATCGTAGTACATTGTCATTGTAAACTTGGAAAAAGGTGTCAAAAATTGAACTCCCTTATGGTTAACATTTAACAGGAAAGGAACATCACCTCGATATATAGCTTCTCTAGTCACGGAAAGCATCTCAGGAAACTGACAACTTGGTCCAGGTTGGGGCCAATAGATTCTAGTGCCAACACCTTCACTGTGCGCAGTTTCGGGTTAAAGCTTGTCGAAATCATTTTCTGGATGATAGATGAACATACATCTTCAAAATTAGAAATAATGTTAATTTCTAGAAGGAGGGTAGAAGGCGACTGTTGTACCTGAACGGGTTTGGATCCAATAACAAGTTCAGAGTATTTGTCAGACGAGTAGCCCACCACTGTAAATTTTGGCGCAGAAATGACATTGATTCTTGTTGGACCTTCTTGATCAACTACAAGTAATCTCTCAAGTGAAGGTGTGTCCTCAATGACCATACTGTGGTACACATTTTGTGATGTCTTGCAGCACCAGCAACACGCATAAATAGTTCGGAGAGTCATGGAGGTGATGTGGAAGCTACTCAACTTGTTGATCACTTGAAGACGAAGGTACTCGAGTGCAGTACAACCACGGAGCAGGCGCTCCATGTCACCATCGGGGAGGTAGACGACGACGACCTCGAGGTGCTTCAGTCATGGTAGAATAAGAGCAGCCACATCATTAAGGGGGGACGGCAGTTCCTGAACTTGGCTACACGCAACGTGGGCGTGAGGCGGAGCGCGGACGTTGGCAGCGAGCGCATATGCCCATCATCAAAAGTGAGCTCCTCGAGCTGATCTAGGGCGGGGGATCGGAACCACTCCTCAAGCTTGGCTCGGTCCTTGCCGTTGGAATGGAACTTGCCCATGCTAAGGCCTCTGGTTGGGCCATGGTGACTGCCGAGGATCTGGAAGAACGCATCCAAGTTTTTGCGTAGCCATGGAAGAGCTCGTGGGTGTCGATGAGTTTGAGAGGGGTGGAGTGCCATAGGGGGCGCCACCATCGGGAAATGACGATTGTCCGTGCCCCATATTTGATTGGGAGGAGGGAGATGATGACTATCAACATATCATCGGGGAGGCTGCTGATGAAGTCTAGGCCTACTGGAGTCGCTTGCTCTTCTTGTTCGACCCGCCTTCGCTTGTTGGCAGCCTTGTTCTCCACCTCCGGATTCTCCTTGTCAGTGCTGCTTTCTGAAAGAAGTGGGAGTACAGGGAATATTTAGTTAAAATAGGGCAATAGAAAAGTGTATCGGTAACTAAAAGTTAGTAGGTAGGAATAGAGTAAGAAAATGGAATAACAATTGGTTGCTTAAATACTACAAAACTCCTTTGATATTGCTGGGTAAGTCAACATGCAGATACTTGAAAAGAACACTTAATTCGAACAAATTCTGGACGAATGATATCATTGGGGAAGTTAGCATATATCTCATGACCAGGCTCTTTTATGTGTAGTGCAATTGAAAGTGCAACTATCCCTCGGTGGTTTTGGTAATGATTAACAACATATAGGTCATTGAACTAATGCTATTTCAAGATGAATATTTCAGGAAATTTCAATGATTGGCATGGCATGGATTAGGAATGTGGACCCCTCAAAATGCTAAGGACAAAGAATTGACTCAAGCTCTAAAGCTTAAGACTCCACATTTTACTTTTAGTGATCCAAGATCACATTGAGTCCATAGGAAAAGCCAATACTATTAGAAGGGGATGAGGTGTTGCTTAATGGCTTGCTTGCTCAAAATGCTTAGTGATATGCTCCAAAAACCCTCAACCACTTTCTCATATCCACATATGTCCCAAACCAAAAGTCAAACTCGGCCCCACCAATTTGATCTATCCGGCGCCACCAAGTTCATTTGACATAGCCACTTCCAGAAACCCTAGCCACTTCGGTCTCACCGGTAGGGATCTCGGTCTCACCAAGATGGGATTGCAAACTCTCTGTTTCCCATCATAACATTTCGGTCTAACCGAGATGAACGATCGGTCCCACCGAGTTCGCAATGCAAACTCTCTGTTTCTCCTTCGTAACGTTTTGGTCTCACCGAGATGAGCGAATCGGTCCCACCGAGTTTGCCTGACCAACTCTCTAGTTAGCTTATTACCAAAGTCGGTCCCACCGGTTTGTGTAATCGGTCTCATCGAGATTATGTTAACCCTAACGAAATCGGTCCCACTGAGTTGACATGTCGGTCCCACCCCAATGCCTAACGGTCACATTATGAACTAAATCGGTCTGACCGAGTTTTCTGATTTGGTCAAACCGAGTTTGGTAAATTGTGTGTAACGGTTAGATTTTGTGTGGAGGCTATATATACCCTCTCCACCCTTTCTTTATTCGTGAGGAAAGCCATCAGAACATGCCTACACTTCCAACATTCATTTTCTGAGAGAGAACCACCTACTCATGTGTTGAGGCCAAGATATTCCAATCCTACCATATGAATCTTGATCTCTAGCCTTCCCCAAGTTGCTTTCCACTCAAATCATCTTTCCACCAAATCCAATCCTATGAGAGAGAGTTGAGTGTTGGGGAGACTATCATATGAAGCACAAGAGCAAGGAGTTCATCAAGAACACACCATCTATTACCTTTTGGAGAGTGGTGTCTCCTAGATGGGTTAGGTGTCACTTGGGAGCCTCCGTCAAGATTGTGGAGTTGAACCAAAGAGTTTGTAAGGGCAAGGAGATCGCCTACTTCATGAAGATCTACCCTAGTGAGGCAAGTCCTTCGTGGGCAATGGCCATGGTGGGATAGACAAGGCTGCTTCTTCGTGGACCCTTCGTGGGTGGAGCCCTCCGTGGACTCGCGTAGCCGTTACCCTTCGTGGGTTGAAGTCTCCATCAACATGGATGTACGATAGCACCACCTATCGGAACCACGCCAAAAATCTCCGTGTCAACATTGTGTTTTCTCCCTCCAAACTTCTCCCTTTACCTTCATGTGCAATGTTTTACATTCCGCTGCTATACTCTTAGAATTGCATTTGTAGGTTGATTTCTTGACTTGTGTAAAGTTGCTTAAATCTACCAAGACTTAAAATTGGGAAAAGGCTAGATTTTTATTTGGTCAAGTAGTCTAATCACCCCCCTCTAGACATACTTTCGATCCTACAAGTGGTATCAGAGCTATGGTCTCCATTTGCCTTGATTTCCATAAGCTTTTGGTAATCATAGCCCTGGTTTCACAACCTAGGAGAGTATGGCGTCTAGCGAGGGAAATTACCGCCGTAGAGATCTTTACTTTGATGGTACTAATTTTGGTAGTTGGAAGCATAAGATGAAGATGCATATTCTTGGACATAACCTCGTCGTTTGGGCTATTGTGTGTATTGGCTTGCAAGGTGAATTCTTCGATTGGAGAGAACCGAACCGTGAAGCCACCGTGGAAGAGTTGAAGATGCTGCAATACAACACTCAAGCTTGTGATATTCTCTTCAACGGATTGTGCCCCGAAGAATTCAACAAAATCAGCCGTCTTGAGAATGCAAAGGAAATTTGGGATACTTTGATTGATATGCACGAAGGTACCGACTCCATCAAGGAATCCAAATTGGATGTGCTTCAAAGTCAACTTGACAAGTTCAAAATGAAGGATGGTGAAGGTGTCGCTGAAATGTACTCTAGGCTTGCTCTCATCACAAATGAGATTGCTGGCGTAGGAAGGGAAGAGATGACCGATAGATTCATCATCAAGAAGATCCTAAGAGACTTGGATGGAAAATATGATACCGTGTGCCCATTGATCCAAATGATGCCCAATTACAAAGATCTCAAGCCAACGGAAGTCATTGGAAGAATTGTTGCTCATGAGATGTCACTCAAGCATAAAGAAGAGCTTCACAACAAGTCAAGTGGTGCTTATAAAGCCTCATGTGATGCTCCTACATCATCAAGTGAGAAACAAACCTTCAATGAAGAATTGAGCCTAATGGTGAAGAACTTCAACAAATTCTAAAAGAGTAGAAGCAAGGAAAGAAGTTCCAAGTCAAGGTCCTACAATGACAAAAGATCTTTGAGTCGTGAACGTAATTTCTAAAATTGTGGAACACCCAGACACTACTCCAATGAGTGTACGGCTCCCTACAAAAGGAGAGAATATTCACCTAAAAGAAGAAGTAGAAGAGAAGAATCACCACCAAGAGAGAGAAGGAGTAGAGATGATCGTTATGAATGAAGAACCTCCCGGAGAAGCAAGGATTCGGAAAGGAAGGACAAATCATCAAAGAGCTACACAAAACGAAGACATCAAGATCACCTTGGTGAATGGGTATCCGGCTCCGACTCCGACCATCACTCCGACTCCGAATATACTCAAGAGGAAGGTGTTGCCGGTCTAGCACTTGTGTCAACCAACTCCTATGACATATTTGACTCACCAAATGAAGGAATTGGAAGATGCTTCATTGCTAAAGGCCCAAAGGTATCACACCCCGAGTATGTTGATTTCAATAGTGACGAAGATGATTTGTTAGGTGATGATGATTTACTTGTTGACAACTTTAGTTACGAAAACTATGATGAATTTGCTATTAATCATGCTAATCAAGATAAAATGAATGACAATGATAAGAAGGTGATTGATCGTCTAACTAAAGAACTAAACACTCTTAAGTTAGCTCATGAAACTACTTTATAAGATCATCAAGAACTTTTAAAAACTCATGAGAAGTTACGCTTCGAAAAGCTCAATCTTGAGTAAGAACATGAGTCCCTAAAGGCCATCAATGATGATCTTCGGAAGAAAAGTTCTTCTTACATTGCTAAGCATTTGCTCTTGTCTACTTACATGGCACAAGTTAAATCTAGCAAAAAAGTAAGAAATATTCTTCTTCTAGTAGTAACAATAATCATGCTAAGTCCAATATTGTTACTTCTAGTCGTTCTCTTGATTCCACTAATGATTCTCTTAGCCAAGTTACACTTGAGGAAGAAAATAGCTTATTGAAGGGAATTATATAGAAAGGTGTTTACAAGAGCCTTGCCAGAAGTAAGCAATTTGAGGAAATTGTACGCAAGCAAGGAAGGCACCGGAAGAATCAAGGTGCTGGTTTTGAACGAAAGTTCAATGCCAATGGAGTTGAGTGGGAAGAAGATCAATACCCCAAGACAAAGTTTGTTCCTCAACAAGAGAAGTATGATCCTACTTCTTTCAAAGGGACACAAGCTCAAGATGATCTTCCACCACAAGACCACAAGCAAAAAGGCAAGGATAAGCTTCAAGAGGAGATTGATGCATTTGAAGAAGCTCCCAAGGCCTTGGTAAAGTGGGTTCCCAAGACTACACAAAGTTCTACTTCATCAAGTACGAATACAACCCCAAGGATTCCCATCAAGATGATGTGGACCCAGAAGAGGAAGAACTAGAGAATTCTTGAGGGTGACTCCGCCATCAAACTTCACTCATATCATTTTGGCAAGAACAAGTGCAAACAACTTCCACATCTTGCACTTGTTCAAGGAGTCACAAACGCTCTTGTTGGTAAGACAAGGGACAAGGTAACCTAATGTTCTCATGGACATCATCTTGTGTGTACATCATTCTATGTCTATGGATACCCTTGCTTGTTCCTTGTGGGACTAACCAGTGTAGGTATTGAAAGTGCAACTCACTCCAATGGATTGCTTCGAATGATCTACATCAACATTGAGCATCCACATCTTCAACACCTACATGAAGTGATCATCGATAAAACCAAGGTTAGTTCATCCCTCTTAGGGGGGATATCACATCTAGGGGGAGCTTTACTCTAAGAATTTAGCTAAAGCAACTCTAACGGTGTGAACACAACAATGCTTTATGTAAAAGTGGTAACCCACTTGTGCTTAAACTATGAGTATGACCTATGATCAAATGTTTTCATTTGACTCCTAAGTCAACATACTCATATATAGATGACCTAGTCATCGCAAATTGCTTGATACATGCTAGAGTGTTTGTGCATGCTTTGCCACATATTTCATTTGCCATTTTATTGTGTGAGCATGTTGGTTGCATATTTTACTCATTCGAGGACATCCACTTGTAGCTTTGATTGTTTGGCTCTTTCTCTTTTGCCAAGTGGATGGACAAGAATGCCTGAGAACCTTCTCTAGCTATCTATGCTTTTCTCATCTCAAACTCTATTCATGCTACATCACAAAGTTTGATCAAGTCAGATTCGAACCACTCTGTGTGAGGAGCACCCGGAGTCCACGATTCGTCATAGACTTAAACTTCCAAAACCTCTTTGTGCATTTCGGTATGACCAAGTCATCCATTTCAGTCACACTGAGTTGCACTAACCGCTTGCAATTCTGCATCTCGGTGCCGCTGAGTTATTCCACTCAGTCACACCGACAGGGTCGGGATATATATACCCACGGGTGAGATTTTGGAAATTTCTTCAAAACCCCTCAGCCCGCGCATATCCTGCTCTGCCTCCTCGGGTATCTGGATCGCCTCCTCGCTGCCAGTGACCTCCCACCGCTGGTTTCTGTCACCGTCAACGGGAATCTGCTCCGCCATTGCTGCCGTAGAGAACACCCGCCGAACTAGGGTTTGTGTTTGACCCCTTGTGCTTTCTTTGTACCTCCGATTCTTAGCACGAGGTCAATGCCATGATTGTCGGTGTCAAAGCCGGCGGATCTCGGGTAGGGGGTCCTAAACTGTGCGTCTAAGGCTAATGGTAACAGGAGGCGGGGGGCACAATGTTTACCCAGGTTCGGGCCCTCTCTATGGAGGTAATACCCTACTTCCTGCTTGATTGATCTTGATGATATGAGTATTACAAGAGTTGATCTACCACGAGATCATAGAGGCTAACCCAAGAAGCTAGCCTATGATTATGATTGTTGTTGTCCTACGGACTAAACCCTCCGGTTTATATAGACACTGGAGGGGGTAGGGTTACACAGAGTCGGTTAAAGAGGAGGAAATCCATATATCCGAATTGCCAAGCTTGCCTTCCACGCAAAGGAGAGTCCCACCCGGACGAAGTCTTCAATCTTGTATATTCATAGTCCAACAGTCCGGCACAAGTACATAGTCCGGCTATCCGAGGACCCCCTAATCCAGGACTCCCTCAGTAGCCCCTAAACTAGTCTTCAATGACGATGAGTCCGGCGCGCAGATTATCTTTGGCATTGCAAGGCAGGTTCCTTCTCCGAATAGTCCATAGAAGATTTTGAACACGAGGATCGTGTCCGGCTCTGCAAAACAATTTCCACATACCACCGTAGAGAGCACAATATTCCACAAATCTAATCTGCTGACAACTTTTCATAGCGTGATATCACGCTGCGGCCCGGTCATTATTCGAACCATTTTTGTCAACCTACTACCACACATATCGCGAGGCCGTTTTATTGGCACGTCCTATCGAAGCAGAGATCATGTCCCCTTATCACGGGATTCTCATCAATACGGGTGTGGGTAACCCAACCGCGCCATCAACACGGCGCTTGGGGAATAAGCGAGTTTATCGGGCAAGTGGGGAGGCGCAGGATACCTGCTGCCTTTATAAGGAGATAACGACTCCCCTTTTTTACCCACGCCTTCTCCTTCCTCTGCTCATCCATTCTCTCTCACTTGAGCTCCAGTGCCCAAGCATTCGTCTTCTCCGCCCACAAAGGCCCTCCGAAAATGTCCGGATCCGGAGCAGGAGGCAAGTGGATGGCCACTACCGTCCAGGAGAAGGATATCAACAAGCTTCGGGAGGCCAGGTATCTGGCCAAGAAAATCAGCCATCGTCTCCCGATGGCGGGACAGATCATCCCAACTCCGGAGCCCCATGAGAGGGTTGTATTCCTCCCTCACTTTGTCTGCGGGCTAGGTTAAAGTGCAACTATCCCTAGGTGGTTTTGGTAATTCATAACAACATATAGCTCATTGAGCTAATGCTATTCCAAGACTATTATTTCAGGAAAGCTCAATGAATGGCATGGCATGGATGATGAAAGTGGATCCCTCAAAGTACTAATGAAAAAGGATTGGCTCAAGCTCAAAAGCTCAAGACTCTTCATTTTACATTTTAGTGATCCAAGATCACATTGAGTCTATAGGAAAAGCCAATACTATCAAGGAGGGATGAGGTATTGCTTAATGAGCCTCTTGCTTCATGTGCTTGGTGATATGCTCCAAAAACCCTCAACTACTTTCTCACATCCACAAATGACCCAAACCTAAAGCCAAAATCGGTCACACCGATTCTTTCTATCCGGTGCCACCAAGTTCTAATGTCATAGCCACTGCCACAAACCCTAGGCAAATCGGTCCTACCGATAGGGATCTTGGTCTCACCGAGATGGGATTGTAATCTCTCTGTTTCCCTTCGTAATGTTTCGGTCTAACCGAAGTGAGCGATCGGTCCCACCGAGATTGCAATGTAAACTCTCAGTTTCCCTTCTGTAACATTTCGGTCTCACCGAAAAGAACAAATCGGTCCCACCGAGTTTACCTGACTAACTCTCTGGAAAGCTTATTACCAAAATTGATCTCACCGAGTTTGTGTGATCGGTCTTACCGAGATTATGTTATGACCTAACCCTAACCAAATCGGTCTTATCGAGTTGCATGTCGGTCCCACCGAAAATCCTAACGGTCACTATGTTTACTAAATCGGTCCGACCAAGTCTGCTGAATCGGTCCCACCGAGTTTGGTAAATTGTGTGTAACGGTTAGATTTTGTGTGGAGGCTATATATACCGCCATAAGAACAAACCTACACTTCCAACTTACCATTTCTGAGAGAGAACCACCTACTCATGTGTTGAGGCCAAGATATTCCATTCCTACCATATGAATCTTGATCTCTAGCCTTCCCCAAGTTGCTTTCCACTCAAATCTTCTTTCCACCAGATCCAAACCCAATGAGAGAGAGTTGAGTGTTGGGGAGACTATCATTTGAAGCATAAGAGCAAGGAGTTCATCATCAACGCACCATTTGTTACTTATTGGAGAGTGGTGTCTCCTAGATTGGCTAGGTGTCACTTGGGAGCCTCCCACAAGATTGTGGAATTGAACCAAGGAGTTTGTAAGGGCAAGGAGATTGCCTACTTCGTGAAGATCTACCGCTAGTGAGGCAAGTCCTTCGTGGGCGACGGCCATGGTGGGATAGACAAGGTTGCTTCTTCGTGGACCCTTCGTGGGTGGAGCCCTCCATGGACTCGCACAACCGTTACCCTTCGTGGGTTGAAGTCTCCATCAACGTGGATGTGCGATAGCTCCACCTATTGGAACCACGCCAAAAACATCCGTGTCTCCAATTGCGTTTGAATCCTCCAAACCCTTTCCTTTACTTTCTTGCAAGTTGCATGCTTTAATTTCTGCTGCCTATATACTCTTTGCATGCTTGCTTGAATTGTGTGATGATTGCTGGACTTGTCCCAAGATAGCTAAAATCTTCCAAACTCTAAAACTGGGAAAAGGTTAAGTTTTTAATTGGTCAAGTAGTCTAATCACCCCCCTCTAGACATACTTCAAGGTCCTACAAGTGGTATCAGAGCTTTGGTCTCCATTTGCATTGATTTCCATAGCTTTTGGTGGTCATAGCCTTGGTTTCACAACCTAGGAGAGTATGGCATCCATTGAGGGAAATTATCACCGTAGAGGTCCTTACTTTGATGGTACTAATTTTGCTAGTTGGAAGCATAAGATGAAAATGCATATTCTCGGACATAACCCCGCCGTTTGGGCAATTATTTGTATTGGCTTGCAAGGTGAATTCTTTGATGGGAGAGATCCGAACCATGAAGCTAATGCGGAAGAATTGAAGATGCTGCAATACAACGCTCAAACTTGTGATATCATCTTCAACGGATTGTGCCCCGAAGAATTCAACAAAATCAGCCGTCTTGAGAATGCAAAGGAAATTTGGGATACTTTGGTTGATATGCATGAAGGTACCGACTCCGTCAAGGTATCCAAGTTGGATGTGCTCCAAAGTCAGCTTGACAAGTTCAAAATGAAGGATGGTGAAGGTGTCGCTGAAATGTACTCTAGGCTTGCTCTTATCACAAATGAGATTGCCGGCTTAGGGAGTGAAGAGATGACCGACAGATTCATCATCAAGAAGATCCTAAGAGCATTGGATGGAAAGTATGATACTGTGTGAACATTGATCCAAATGATGCCAAACTACAAAGATCTCAAGCCAACGGAAGTCATTGGAAGAACTTTTGCTCATGAGATGTCACTCAAGGATAAGGAGGAACTTCACAATAAGTCAAGTGGTGCTTACAAAGCCTCAAGTGAAGCCCCCACATCATCAAGTGATAAACATACCTTCAATGAAGAATTGAGCTTAATGGTGAAGAACTTCAACAAATTCTACAAGAGTAGAAGCAAACAAAGAATCTCCAAGTCAAGGTCTTACAATGACAAAAGATCTTCTAGTCGAGAGCGAAATTGCTACAATTGTGGGAGACCCGAACACTATTCCAATGAGTGTACGGCACCCTACAAAAGAAGAGAAGATTCTCCAAAAAGAAGAAGCAAAAGAGAAGAATCACCGCCGAGAGAGAGGAGGAGTAGAGATGATCGTTATGAACGAATACCCTCACGGAGAAGCAAGGATTCGGAAAGGAAGGACAAGTCATCAAGGAGCTACACAAAACGAAGACATCAAGCTCATGTTGGTGAATGGGTATCCGGTTCCGACTCCGACAATCACTTCGAGAGAAGCTATCACTCCAACTCCGAAAATACTCAAGATGAAGGTGTTGCCGGTCTAGCACTTGTGTCAACCAACTCCTACGACATATTTGATTCACCAAATGAAGGAATTGGAAGATGCCTCATGGCCAAAGGTCCAAAGGTAACACATCCTGAGTATGTTGATTTCAATAGTGATGAAGATGACTTACTTGTGGATGATGATTTACTTGTTGACAACTCTAGTGATGAATACTATGATGAAACGTCAATTAATCATGCTAATCAAGATAAAACGAATGACAATGATAAGGAGAAGATTGAGCTTCTAACTAAAGAACTAAACACTCTTAAGTTAGCTCATGAAACTATCTTCGAAGATCATCGAGAACTTTTAAGGGCTCATGAGAACTTACGCTTTGAAAAACTCAATCTTGAGCAAGAGCATGAGTTCTTAAAAGCAATCAATGATGATCTCCGTAAGCAAAGTTCTTCTTACATTGCCAAGCGTTTACTCTTATCTACTTACATGCCTCAAGTCAAGTCTAGAACAAGTACAACAAAGATCCTTCCTCTAGTAGTAACAATAATAATGTCAAATCCAATATTGTTGCTTCTAGTAGTTCTCTTGATTCCACTAATGATTCTCTTAGCCAAGTTACACTTGAGCAAAAAATAGCTTATTGAAGGGAATTGTAGAGAAAGGTGTTTACAAGAGCCTTGCTGGGAGTAAGCAATTTGAGGAAATTTTACGCAAGCAAGGAAGGCACCGGAAGAATCAAGGTGTTGGTTTTGAACGAAAGTTCAATGCCAATGGAGTTGAGTGGGAAGAAGATCAATACCCCAAGACAAAGTTTGTTCCTCAACAAGAGAAGTATGATCCTACATCCTTCAAAGGAACACAAGCACAAGATGATCTTCCACCACAAGACCACAAGAACAAAGGCAAGGACAAGCTTCAAGAAGAGATTGATGCATTTGAAGAAGCACCTAAGGTCTCGGTCAAGTGGGTTCCCAAGACTACGTCAATTTCTACTTCATCAAGTACAACTACAACTCCAAGGATTCCCATCAAGATGATGTGGATCCCGAAGAAGAAGAACTAGAGATTTCTTGAGGGTGACTCCGCCAACATTCTTCACTCATATCTTTTTGGCAACGACAAGTGCAATCAACTTTCACATCGTGCACTAGTTCAAGGAGTCACAAACCCTCATGTTGGTAAGGCAAGGGACAAGGTAACCTAATGATTTCATGGACATCATCTTGTGTGTGCTTCATTCTATGTCTATGGATATTCTTGTTTGTTCCTTGTGGGACTAACCCATGTAGGTAAGTTGAAAGTGCAACTCACTCCAAAGGATTGCTCCAAATGATCTACATCAACATTGAGCTTCCACATCTTCAACACCTACATGAAGTCATCATCGACAAAACCCAAGGTTAGTTCATCCCTCTAAAAGGGGATCTCACATCTAGGGGGAGCTTAACTCTAAGAATTGAGTCAAAGCAACTCTAATGGTGTGAACACATTAATGCATTATGTAAAAGTGGTAACCCCACTTGAGCTTAAACGATGAGTATGACCTATGATCAAATGTTTTCATTTGACTCCTAAGTCAATATACTCATATATAGATGACCTAGTCATCTCCAATTGGTTGATAGATGCTAGATTTGGTTGTGCATGTTTTGCCACATATTTCATTTGCCATCTTATTGTGTGAGCATGTTGGTGCATATTTTACTCATTCAAGAACACCCACTTGTTGTTTTGAGTGATTGGCTTCCTTTTCTTTTTGCCAAGTGGATGGACAAGAATGCCTAAGAACCTTCTCTAGCTATCTATGCTTTTGTCGTCTCAAACTCTATTCATGCTACATCACAAAATTTGATCAAGTCAGATTCGAACCACTCTGTGTGAGGAGCACTCAGAGTCCCCGATTCGTCATAGCTTAAACTTCCAAAACTTCTTTGTGATTTTTGGTCTGAGCGACTCCTCCATTTCGGTCCTACCGAGATCACTAAGTCGATCTAGGTTTTCAATCTCAGTGCAACCGATTTGAACTTTTCGGTCACACCGAGTTGCTGTAACTGTACACAGTTATGCATCTCGGTGCCACCGAGTTGTTCCACTCAGTCACACCGACAGGGTCGGGCTATATATAGTCACGGGCAAAAATTTGGAAATTTCTACGAACCTCTTCGCCCGCGCAATAGCTCGCTCTTCCATCAGGGTCTCCGGATCGTCTCCTTGTCGCCAGCCGCCTCCTGTCGCTGGTCTCCGCCGCCGTCAACGGATTTCACCCCCGCCGTTGCCGCCGTAGCGAGTTCATCGCCAAGCTAGGGTATGGACTCGATCACAGTGCTATCCTCATCCGATTCCTAGCACATTGTGTTCTTAATGATTCTTGCCATGATTGACACACTCCTATCCAGTCAATGCAATCCTTAGATTAGATGGGATTCGAAAATTTAGGGTTAGGTTTCCACCAAAACCATCTCGGACCCACCGAGTTGAAAAACTCGGTCCCACCGATTTGGCTAACGCCATTGCACTAGTAACTCTCGGTCTGACCGAGAATTGCTAATCGGTGAGACCGATTTTAGGACTTTGTGAAACCCTAGCAGTCTTGGTGCCACCGAACTGTGACTCGGTCCAAACGAGTTCATCAGTTTAGGTTCCAAAACTGCTTCGGTATCACCGAGTTTGGAAATCGGTTGATCCGAAATGCTTTCTATGGAAAACTAAAACTGAATTTTTGAATCATTCTTTTGCAAAAATCTCTGCATTTTGTGGTGCTCATCCACTCTATCTCATCTATAACTCTTCACAGGGTTAGCAGTCAGTGATTTGCAGCATGTCAGACCAAAGTGATAGTCAGAACAGGTCAGAAGAGCACAATCACATGAGTGAGGGCGCTAGTCCCTCTAGCACTTCAGATGAAGGCAGCAGGAGCACCCCAAGCAATCTGCCTAAAGGTGCCACCAGGACAAGGAAGAAGAGAACCTCAGATTCTGAGGATGAGGATTATAGAGTAGAAGAGGATGAGGCTACCTCCAAGAAGGTAGTGCTCAAAAAGGAGTATGCCTCAGCACAGAACACTAAACCTGGACTCAATAGGAAGGTTCCTGCCAAGAGGACACCTATGCTGAAGGTCAGAGGATCTACTCAAGTGCCTGAAAAGACTGAACCCAAAGAGGCACCTGCAAAGAGAGTCACAACTTCCAAACCCAAGAAAGTTCCCACTAGAGAAACTATGAAGTTTGCCATTGAATCAGAAGATGAAGCTACTGCTCAGGATAAGAAGAAGAAGAGAGCCAGAACCACTACTTCCCAGGTTCTTGGAAATCCCTCAATGAGGAGAGACTCTGAAGAGGAAGAAGAGGTTGCTGCACCTGCACCCAAGGCACAAAAGCTGATGGGTGATGCTATTAGATCAGGGGCTGCAACATCAAAGCCCAAGGAAGCACCCAAAGCTGCCCCCAAGCCCAAGCTTGCACCAAAAAGGAATACCAGGAGTATTCCAGCTGCTGAGAAGAACAAGGCCCCAGTGCCTGAAGTTGCTGATGAGGAAGATGAAGAAGGACAAGTCCTAAGGAAGCTCAGGCCCAAGATACCAGACCATAATGATGCCCATCCTGTGGCTGAGGACATGAAGATCAGAAGAGACTCAGGGTTGAGGCTATGGAGGATGACAGATCCATATGCCACAAGGAGAAGAACTGTTGTTGATTACAGGTTCCATACAAAGGAACAGCAGGACTTCTATGAGACAATCTTGTTGGACAAGAAGCCCATAGTGTGTGATATGAGGTGGGTCGACTGGACCTACATGGAAGAAAATGAAGAACACTATCCTAGAGTGCAAGACAGTTTTGTTGCTTGTGGAGTTGCAGATTTTGTTGGGCAAAAGCTCACCAACTGGAATGATGAACTCATTATGCAATTCTACTCCACAGCACACTTCTATCCAGATGGGAGGATAGTTTGGATGTCTGAAGGTACAAGGTACCAGTAAACCATTGAGGAGTGGGCAAAACTGATCAATGCCCCAAAGGAAAGTGAAGATGACTTGGATGTCTATGCCAAGAAGAAGATGGACCACAATTCCAAGGCACACATGTACAAGGAGATCCCAGACAAAGCTATAGAGACACATAAGTTTGGGTCGGTCCACTTTCTTCTGTCAGGGCTGCCAACAATCAACTGGATCCTAAGGCACACTCTGTTGCCTAAGTCTGGTGGCCACAACATGATTAAAGGGAATGCAATCAACATGTTGCATTTGTTTGATGTGCCACAGAAATTCAAGGTCATGAGCCTTATGGTAGAGACCATTAAGAGGACTGTAGCAGACCAAAAGAGAAGTTGTGGATATGCCCCTCAGATTCAGGAGTTGATTAACTCAAAGATGGGGACAGGAAAATATCTATTGGATAAGGAACATTTTCCTCTTCATCCAGACTTTGAGGACAATCAGGTTGTCATGAATGAGAATGAACCATCATCAGTACAAGCTCAAGAGAAGAAGGAGAAGGCAAGGAAAGAGAAGGCTACCAAGATGCCAACTCAAGAGGAGGCATCTGAGTACTTTTTGAAGAACAAGCAGGAGCAGCTTGGTTACTTGATAGCATCAACTCTAAGGATTGAGAAGGGATTGGCCACCCTAACTCAAAATCAGGAGAGCTTGGAAAGAATCATGGAACAAAAATTCTATGACCTATATGTCAAAGTAACTGAGATTCAGTCAGTTGTGGAGCAGCTACAGGATGACATGCAGGAGAGGAAGGGCAAGACTACCACTAATGTATTTGCCAGAGTGCCTAGAGCTCAGAGGTCAGCTGCAGTGCCTGTGACAAACACCAGAGCCACATCATCTGCACCAGCTACAGCTCCCACAGCTCCAGTGCAACCAGCTCCAGCACCAACTCCTCCAGCTCCATCCACTTCAACTAAAGCCTTCGTCCAAGGAGCCATCTCTACACCACCACCTGAAGATCAAGCCTGAGAGTCGATCTAGCACTATGCATTTTCTATGAACTTTTTTGGTAACTTGTTGCCAAAGGGGGAGAAAAATGTATAGATCATAGGCTTCGAGAGAGAGAGAGAGAGAGTGTGTTGCTTTTGTTCTCTCTTGCTTTGGTGGTTAAACTTTGTTTTCTTTTGATTGCTTGAGATACTATGCTGTTTTTGTGAGACATTGATGATCATGTGTTTGATCATAAGCTACACTTATGCATGTTTGATGATATTATCTTATCTTATCCTTATATGATCATTCACTTTGCTTGGTGATGAGTGCATGTATTCAATCTTTATCATTTTGAGCGCTCCACCAAGATGTATGTGACATGGAAGAGTAACCCATGAGCCTAATTCCTTGTGCATTTGCAGTCCAAAGCAAATCTTAAACTATGCACAAATTTAGGGGGAGCTCTTGCTTATCACATACTTCTCAAAGCGACGATGTTTTTCAATCTTATTATCATTTGTCGAAGCTTTGATCTATATGTTGTCAACAATTACCAAAAAGGGGGAGATTGAAAGTGCAACTGTCCCTAGGTGGTTTTGGTAATTCATAACAACATATAGCTCATTGAGCTAATGCTATTCCAAGACTATTGTTTCAGGAAAGCTCAATGTCACGCCCAAGATGCGACCCTGTCCTAAAGGAACTCGAAGGTCCCACCAAGGATAGAAGCGCATCTTGAAGACACTTTTGCAAGGTGGATATCATTACATCAACATTACATAGTAGATGGGGATACATACAAAAGGCATACAATGCCACACGAATACAACATCACAATACATAAGAGCAACATCCGACTACGGATGAACACAAACAGAAACTCAAACGACATCCACCCTGCTAGCCCAGGCTGCCGACCTGGAACCTATCCCCCGATCAAAGAAGAAGCATAAGAAGAACTCCAAACAAGCAAACATCGCTCTCGCGTCATGATCATCGCATAACTTGTACCTGCAACTATTGTTGTAGTAATCTGTGAGCCACGAGGACTCAGCAATCCCATTACCATGGGTATCAAGACTAGCAAAGCTTAATGGGAAAGGAAGGGGTAAAGTGGTGAGGTTGCAGCAGCGACTAAGCATGATATGGTGGCCAACATACGCAAATAAGAGCGAGAAGAGAACAAGCGGAACGGTCGTGAAGCTAGCAATGATCAAGAGGTGATCCTGAACACCTACTTATGTCAAACATAACCCAGAAACCATGTTCACTTCCCGGACTCCGCCGAGAAGAGACCATCACGGCTACACACACGGTTGATGCGTTTTAATTCGGATCTGGTGTCAAGTTATCTACAACCGGACATTAACAAATTCCCATCTGCCACATAACCACGGGCACGGCTCTCAAAAGTTTATATCCTGCAGGGGTGTCCCAACTTAGACCATGATAAGCTCTCGTGATCAACGAAGGATATTCCTTCTCCCAGGAAGACCCGATCAGTCTCGGAATCCCGGTTTACAAGACATTTCGACAATGGTAAAACAAGACCAGCAAAGCCGCCCGATGCGCCGACAATCCCGATAGGAGCTGCACATATCTCGTTCTCAGGGCAACATCGGATAGGTCAGCCTACGAGTAAAACCAGACCTCGAGTTTCCCCTAGGGGGCCCCGAAGTCTGCCCGGTTCAGACCAGCACTTAGAGAAGCACTGGCCCGGGGGGCTAAAATAAAGATGACCCTTGGGTTGGCCGACCCAAGGGAAGGGTATAGGTGGTGGTGAGACAAAGGGTAAAACCAAGGTTGGGCCTTGCTGGACAAGTTTTATTCAAAGCGAACTGTCAGGGGGGTCCCATAAATCACCTGACCGCGTAAGGAACGCAAAATCCGGGAACATAACACCGGTATGACAGAAACTAGGGCGGCAAGAGTGGAACAAAACACCAGGCATAAGGCCGAGCCTTCCACCCTTTACCAAGTATATAGATGCATTAATTAAATAAGAGATATTGTGATATCCCAACATAATCCTGTCCACCATGGAGCAATCTTCAACTTCACCTGCAACTAACAACGCTATAAGAGGGGCTGAGCAAAGAAGTAACATAGCCAAGCAATGGTTTGCTAGGAAGGGTGAAAAGGTTAGAGGCTGACATGGCAATTTGGGAGGCTTGAAGAGCAAGCAATAGGTAGTGCAGCATAGCGATAGAACGAAGCAACTAGCATAGCAATGATAGTAGTGAGATCCAGGGTAGCGGTCATCTTGCCTGAAATCCCGCAAGGAAGAAGAACGAGTCCATGAAGTAGACGAACGGGAGTAGTCGAACGAATCCTCACAATCGCAACATTATCGGAACTAAGAAGCAACACCGGAAAGAAACAAACAACATGGTAAATGCACAAGCATAAATATGGCATGATGCACAAACAAGTATGATGCATGTCCGGTTTAATGAGGCATGGCATGGCCATATGCACAAACAACACTACAAGTTAAGTGGAGCTCAATATGCAACGAGTTGCATATCGACGAAACACCACATCCAATATTTAGTTCTCTCTCGTTTATGTACCCAACAATATTAAATGTTATTAAACATGGCAAGGGGTGAAGCATATGAAAAACTACCTATCTAGACAAGTTTAAATGAGGCCGGAATATCAAACAACAATTCTGGAGGATCCCCATATGCATATTTCGAATTTGGTACTGTTCTGCCCTAAAACATATTTTAAGGTTGTTAAACAGGAAAATAAAGTGCACCATGTTAAACTAGGCATTTTTTCACCCCATTTACATATAAAGTTTATTAAAATACGAGTTACGGTTATTTAGTTATGAAATAAATCATTTTAGCATGGCATTTGAGCAAATTTAATCAAACAACATTTTAAACATTTCAAACATGGATGAAAGTGGCCAAATATGAAACTAGATGAAATTCTAAGCATTTTACATATTTAAAACATTTTAATATGATGCATGGTTTGTGAGATATTAAATGCATGATGCCTAGGGCTTTTTCTGTAAATCTGTAACCTCCTGGATAATAGCTAAATTCGCGGAACTAGAAAAAAAAACATGTCGGGCCGAATTTGGTGGGGGCAAGCTAACATGTGGTGCGCTGGGGCGAGGGATAGGCTGGAGGCTCACCATGGGCCGAGGCCCGGCTGGAAGCAGAAGAGGCCGGCTGGGCTTGGTGGAGAGGGAGGCCTGCAGGGGCACGCTGGGCCTGGGGAAGAGGCGGCTTGGCAGGCCCGCACGAGCATCGAGCGGGGCGCGGTCAATGCAGGAGGGCGGCTTCGTGGTCGTCTCGTTCGTTCGTCAGGGAAAACAGCGGCAGCAGCAGGTAAAGCAGGAGAGCAGCGGCGGCGCGCGAGCCGGCAAGGAACTCCGGCGACGGGTGGCTGACGGCGACGCGAGCATCGGGAACGGGCAGATCCGGGCAAGGGGGTCTCGGATCCGGCGGCGCAAGGGAGCTCGGTGGCGTTGTCAGTTCCCTGTGAAGAAAAACAGGGAGGGAGCATTCAGTGAGAGAGAGAGATCAGATAAGGAGATGAAAGCAAGGTGAGGACAGGCGCGGCTTCGGTCGACCTGCTGCTGGTCGGGGCGACGAGGGATGGCGAGGAAGCGGCTTGGGATGGCGACGATGGGGAAGGGGAGCAGCGCGGCTGCCGGCAGGAGCTGAGCACGAGCGGGCGGCGAGGATGAAGCAGAGGCGACCCTAGATGGCAGGGCATGGCGACCTGCGGGGTCCGGTGCTGGTCGTGACAGAGGCTCGGGGCAGGGAACCCCCATCGGGGCCATGACCGCGGAGGGGTGGCTGGAGGCGGCGGGGTCCTGGACCCGATCGAGATGGGGAAGGGCGGCCGGCGTGGTCGTCTCCTCATGGACCCAAGACGGGGATGAAGCAGAGCTTGGGGAGGCCGTGGCGTGGTGCTTGCCTCCTGTCCATGGCAACAGAACAAAGAAAGGATTGAGAGAAAGAAACCAGAGGAAGGAGAAGAAGGGAGAGAGGGGTGGGCGCTCATCTTGCTAGCTGCAGGTTCGGTCGCCGGCGGCAGAGGAGCTGTGGATCTCGTGGATCGAGGGGAGGAGGCTGGTTGCGAGGGGATTTGGGCAGGTGATGGATGCAGCGAACTGGTTGGGTGGAGATGGATCGGGATGGATCCCGAGGTGGAGGAGGACTGGCGGCGGCGGCTGTGAGGATGGGACAAGGCTCCTAATTTGTAGGGTTTGGTCTAAAAATGGACAAGGGAATCTATATATATAAGGAAGAGGGGGGTTTGGATCATCTGATCGAAATCAGACGGTCGAGATAAATAGGTAGGAAGTCCAAATAATAAAACGGAGATGTTTAGTAGATGTTTGGAGATGATCTGAATGCAACGGCGATGACTGAGCGGTTCGGGTTCGGGTAAGTTTCGGACACGCACACGAGGGGTCTGAGGGAGGTCAACGAGGACAAGGGCCTGACAAAAAGACAACGGAGGCAAAGAGAGAAAGGACAACTGCGAACGGCTACGAGTTTTTATGAAAACATGCAAATGCAATGTGCATGATGCTATGAGATGAGATGCACGCCAAGAACAAAATGCAAAACAAAATACAAAAACCCAACCACGAAGGAAATATCATATCGCATCTCCAGAAAAGGCAAGGGTTGGAGTTATGAATATGGAAAGTTGTATCCGGGGCATTACAACACTCCACCACTACGAGAGGATCTCCTCCCGAGATCTAGGATGGCATTGGGGGAAAAGGAAGAGGAAGATAAGAGGTAAACTAAGTTGCTTCTTTGACGAACGAGTAAAACCACGAACCTTGAGAGGTTGAGCAATTTAAAAGAAAGAGTACAACAGAGATGAACGAGATTGCAAAGGATCCGTTAGAAAAGAGGAACAAGGAGTATTACGAGAACTTGAAGGTTGAAAGACAGGGTAATAAGAGCTTCACGAACGAAAAGAATATGACCACCTCGGTATAATGAGATAGCCAAGGAACAAGAATGACAGAATTTGGATAGCACTCTGGTAGAAAAGCAAAGAAAACTTGATGAGATGAAAAGATATTGAAGAGATGATACAACAATCCGGTTAAATGGATAAGCAAGAAAACAACACGATCCTCACAAAACGAGGTGATGGATGAAGAGCACAACATCACAATGCCTCCGTAATGAAAGAATATAAGTTAGACCGTTGGGATAAAGGGACGGAGGAGAAAATGACAACTTTTGCCACAAGTGAACTTGGAAAGCATCCTTGCAAAGAAGAATCGAACGGAGTTGTTGGAAAATCAAAAACGAGAAGCGCAAGCTTGTTGTGGGCTTATGGAAAACATCTCGAGACTATGAGGTGACAACCGGCCACTAATGCAAACCATTGATTTGATTGCGAGCACCAAAGAGATGAAAAACTTCTTCACCGGGAAGATAGGAGAAAACTCGGATCATAGATAGCACCATAATTAGCAATATTCCTTAGGGAAGGCTTTAGGTGAAATCTTTACCAAGATAACTCCAATGGAGGGATTAATGAATTTAAAATACCTCATTCTTGACAATATATGAATCATGAAACATGAAGGAAATTGTCAAGAGTGACATAACACCACCTCAAAAGATAAGGTAGCAAGAATTGCACTTTGGAATGCAAGATGAAGAATACTTGAACGCCTCAAAACAAAACATGTGTTGGGCACCCTGTTTATTTTAGAGTATAGCTTGGCGGGTCATAACTTCAAGAGAAATCTTGAAGAACAATTGAAGAATGAAAAGAATCCTTGATGAACCACCATGTAGAGTCTCCATGGAGAACTCCAGTAATAAAAGGATGATAAAAAGAAAGAGAAGTTGAAAACACAAGGTGAAGCCTTGCAATGATTTAGATGGAGCTTCGCGACGAGATAATTGAGAGAGCTTGGAACTCTGAAAAGAAAGATGATGCCTCTCGAACCGAGAATGTGATATGATGACCAACTCCGGAAAGAAAGATGAATCACTTGTAATCAAGAATTTATTCATCATGAATAATCTCCGGAAGAAAAGAATTGAATCACCTCGAGGAAATAAGAATAAGATTTATTGTATGCTTATCCTTCATCAAATTTAGTTGATGACAAGCAACGGATTTGGCATACTACTTATTCCCATTGAAAAAGGATTAAGAGAGATATAGCGTAAACTTGAGAAGGTATTGATGGAATCACCGGTGGGATTTGGAAACAACGAATGAATTGATATGATAACGAAGGAAGTGAAATCTTGAACGAACCACCGTAAAAATTGAAATGAAAGTAGCAAAGGAACAATTCACCGGGAAGAATTGGAAAACAAATGAAGATACTTGAGGGGATTTAGATACATGAGAACGAAGAGGCCATGAACTGATTAGAGGGTATTTGAATGATGCACCGGTAAGATTTGGAGAACGACTGCTGAAAGCTGAGAATGAGGAATTATGACATGATGGCCTTCGGAGGAAAGAAATGGAAACAACTCATGAAATGCTCCGGATGGGTGAAAAGAATTCCCACAATCGAAAACAATTATGAGAGGATGGCATCAAACTTGAACTACACATCTTTGGAAGAACGGGTAAGGATTTAAGAGGAACTCTTCTTCGGTCTTCAAATGTTGAGAATGATGATGAGAACCACCATGAATTGTTGAGATACTCCAGGAGAATTAAAATAGGAAAGGTTGAGCCAAAGATGAAAAGAATTTGAAAACGATCTTGGAGAAGGCAACTGACTGATGGGATCCATTCTTACGTCACACTTAAAAAGAATTAGGAATGGCTCCGGAATAATTAGAAGAGTCAGGTAAGATCCTAGGAAAAGACATGTGGGTTAGGGCCCACTCAAAAGAAAACACCGTTGAACAATTTAGAAGAGAGATTGCACCGGTAGAATTAAATTACTTGAATGAGATAACAATCTCCAAATAGCTTGAACGGATCATGAATGAAAAGACGAGCCTTCTGAGATATCTTCAACACTCCAGAACAAATGAATAGCGAGAAGTGAATGATTAAGAGGTGCATCGGCAAGAGAAAGCATTTGCAACAAGGAAAGGAATATGATCAACACTGAAAGCTTGAATTGGATCCACCAAAGAAGAAACAACAATGAAGGATGATGAACTTGAAACTGTTGAGCATCTTCATGGGAAATCACCGGATAAGAACATTGAAAGAAAAGAATGAAGAGACTTCCCACAAATAAAAGGATACATGATTAAGAAATCTGAGTCCTTGAAGAAAAAGGGTGGGAGGGCGGGAAAATAAAGACAACTTGGGGAAGATGGAACAAACACCGTTGAGAAAACTTAGAATTGATCTTGCGGATGTTGAAAATGATCGGATCCACTTGAAGAGAAGCACACCGGTTGGAAAAGAGTTGACATGACAACCTCAGTGATCAAGAAGGATTAGTACTCCCATAGAAACATGAGAACACCGCTTAGAATAAGGTATGGAATCAACACTTGACATTGAAGCAACTCAAATACCACAACTCAAAACAAAACAAAGGATTGGCTTGCAGAAATAAGCCGAAACAAATACATATGATAGAGATTTACCCAATCCCATATCATGCATTTGTCTGAAAGATATCCTAGGAGCTACTTGAATTCCCACCTATAAACTCCCGAAACTTTCTGGTTATGCAATCTGGTGTTGGGGATACAGGGGAAGCAATATATCTCACCCAAACTAACAATCCCTACATCCAGCTGTATCCATCCGTCAACACATAACCAAGAAACCTTCGGAAATCGTGTACCTCAACCTTCGAAAAGCATCCGTTATACGAGCTATGGCAATACTCCTGAACTCCCCAGTACTGGGTGGCGTCGAGGTTATCTCACCAACAACTGCATAAAAGAGATTTTTGATGTCGGCAAAACTCAAGTATTCCAGAACTGCAACGATAAAATTATGACGACAACACCTCGGAGCTCAACTACCCGGGACACTGCCACAACCCCTAAATGTCAGGAGGCACCAAGAACAATGTTTTCGTCATAAGAATATCGGAACGATCCCAAGATACCCGCGTGATCCTAAAAAAAATAGTGAAATTTGAGGAGAGGAAAGACAAAACATCTACGTCAGGAGTCCTCACCAGAGCGACGAAGGGGGCTGAGGAGTAAAAAGAATCCTACTCTCCGATATATATAATCCTAAGACTCCAAATAGATTTTTCTAGACTCAACAACGGCCAACAATCAAGGGGGCTCCTATGGTCGGTCGAGGCTCTGATACCAACTTGTCACACCCAAGATGCGACCCTATCCTAAAGGAACTCGAAGGTCCCACCAAGGATAGAAGCGCATCTTGAAGACGCTTTTGCAAGGTGGATATCATTACATCAACATTACATAATAGATGGGGATACATACAAAAGGCATACAATGCCACACAAATACAACATTACAATACATAAGAGCAACATCCGACTATGGATGAACACAAATAGAAACTCAAATGACATCCACCCTGCTAGCCCAGGCTGCCGACCTGGAACCTATCCCCCGATCGAAGAAGAAGCATAAGAAGAACTCCAAACAAGCAAACATCACTCTTGCGTCATGATCATCGCATAACTTGTACCTGCAACTGTTGTTGTAGTAATCTGTGAGCCACGAGGACTCAGCAATCCCATTACCATGGGTATCAAGACTAGCAAAGCTTAATGGGAAAGGAAGGGGTAAAGTGGTGAGGTTGCAGCAGCGACTAAGCATGATATGGTGGCTAACATACGCAAATAAGAGTGAGAAGAGAACAAGCGGAACGGTCGTGAAGCTAGCAATGATCAAGAGGTGATGCTGAACACCTACTTACGTCAAACATAACCCAGAAACCGTGTTCACTTCCCGGACTCCGCCGAGAAGAGACCATCACGGCTACACACACGGTTGATGCGTTTTAGTTCGGATCTGGTGTCAAGTTATATACAACCGGACATTAACAAATTCCCATCTGCGACATAACCACAGGCACGGCTCTCGAAATTTTATATCCTGCAGGGGTGTCCCAACTTAGCCCATGATAAGCTCTCGCGATCAACGAAGGATATTCCTTCTCCCAGGAAGACCCGATCAGCCTCGGAATCCCGATTTACAAGACATTTCAACAATGGTGAAACAAGACCAGCAAAGCCGCCCGATGTGCTGACAATCCCGATAGGAGCTACACATATCTCGTTCTTAGGGCAACACCAGATAGGTCAGCCTACGAGTAAAACCAGACCTCGAGTTTCCCCGAGGGGGCCCTGCAGTCTGCCCGGTTCAAACCAGCACTTAGAGAAGCACTGGCCCGGGGGGGCTAAAATAAAGATGACCCTTGGGTTGGCCGACCCAAGGGAAGGGTATAGGTGGTGGTGAGACAAATGGTAAAACCAAGGTTGGGCCTTGCTGGACAAGTTTTATTCAAAGCGAACTGTAAGGGGGGTCCCATAAATCACCCGACCGCGTAAGGAACGCAAAATCCGGGAACATAACACCGGTATGACGGAAACTAGGGCGGCAAGAGTGGAACAAAACACCAGGCATAAGGCCGAGCCTTCCACCCTTTACCAAGTATATAGATGCATTAATTAAATAAGAGATATTGTGATATCCCAACATAATCCTGTCCACCATGGAGCAATCTTCAACTTCACCTGCAACTAACAACGCTATAAGAGGGGCTGAGCAAAGCGGTAACATAGCCAAGCAACGGTTTGCTAGGAAGGGTGAAAAGGCTAGAGGCTGACATGGCAATTTGGGAGGCTTGAAGAGCAAGCGATAGGTAGCGCAGCATAGCGATAGGACGAAGCAACTAGCATAGCAATGATAGTAGTGAGATCCAGGGTAGCGGTCATCTTGCCTGAAATCCCGCAAGGAAGAAGAACGGGTCCATGAAGTAGACGAACGGGAGTAGTCGAACGAAGCCTCACAATCGCAACATTACCGGAACTAAGAAGCAACACCGGAAAGAAACAAACAACATGGTAAATGCACGAGCATAAACATGGCATGATGCACAAACAAGTATGATGCATGTCCGGTTTAATGAGGCATGGCATGGCCATATGCACAAACAACACTACAAGTTTAGTGGAGCTCAATATGCAACGAGTTGCATATCGACGAAACACCACATCCATTATTTAGTTCTCTCTCGTTTATGTACCCAACAATATTAAATGTTATTAAACATGGCAAGGGGTGAAGCATATGAAAAACTACCTATCTAGACACGTTTAAATGAGGCCGGAATATCAAACAACAATTCCGGAGGATCCCCATATGCATATTTCGAATTTGGTACTGTTCTGCCCTAAAACATATTTTAAGGTTGTTGAAGAGGAAAATAAAGTGCACCATGTTAAACTAGGCATTTTTCCACCCCATTTACATATAAAGTTTATTAAAATACGAGTTACGGTTATTTAGTTATGAAATAAATCATTTTAGCATGGCATTTGAGCAAATTTAATCAAACAGCATTTTAAACATTTCAAACATGGATGAAAGTGGCCAAATATGAAACTAGATGAAATTCTAAGCATTTTACATATTTAAAACATTTTAATATGATGCATGGTTTGTGAGATATTAAATGCATGATGCTTAGGGATTTTTCTGTAAATCTGTAACCTCCTGGATAATAGCTAAATTCGCGGAACTGAAAAAAAAAACATGTCGGGCCGAATCTGGTGGGCGCAAGCTAACATGTGGTGCGCTGGGGCAAGGGATAGGCTGGAGGCTCACCATGGGCCGAGGCCCGGCTGGAAGCAGAAGAGGCCGGCTGGGCTTGGTGGAGAGGGAGGCCTGCAGGGGCACGCTGGGCCTGGGGAAGAGGCGGCTTGGCAGGCCCGCACGAGCATTGAGCGGGGCGCGGTCAACGCAGGAGTGCGGCTTCGTGGTCGTCTCGTTCGTTCGTCAAGGAAAACAGCGGCAACAGCAGGTAAAGCAGGGGAGCGGCGGCGGCGCGCGAGCCGGCAAGGAACTCCGGCGACGGGTGGCTGACGGCGACGCGAGCATCGGGAACGGGCAGATCCGGGCGAGGGGGTCTCGCATCCGGCGGCGCAAGGGAGCTCGGTGGCGTCGTCAGTTCCCTATGAAGAAAAACAGGGAGGGAGCATTCAGCGAGAGAGAGAGATCAGAGAAGGAGATGAAAGCAAGGTGAGGGCAGGCGCGGCTTCGGTCGACCTGCTGCTGGTCGGGGCGACGAGGGATGGCGAGGAAGCGGCTTGGGATGGCGACGATGGGGAAGGGGAGCAGCGCGGCTGCCGGCACGAGCTGAGCACGAGCGGGCGGCGAGGACGAAGTAGAGGCGACCCGAGATGGCAGGGCATGGTGACCTACGGGGTCCGGTGCTGGTCGTGACAGAGGCTCGGGGCAGGGAACCCCCATCGGGGCCATGACCGCGGAGGGGTGGCTAGAGGCGGCGGGGTCCTGGACCCGATCGAGATGGGGAAGGGCGGCCGGCGTGGTCGTCTCCTCATGGACCCAAGATGGGGATGAAGCAGAGCTTGGGGAGGCCGTGGCATGGTGCTTGCCTCCTGTCCATGGCAACAGAACAAAGAAAGGATTGAGAGAAAGAAACCAGAGGAAGGAGAAGAAGCGAGAGAGGGGTGCGCGCTCATCTTGCTAGCTGCAGGTTCGGTCGCCGGCGGCAGAGGAGCTGTGGATCTCGTGGATCGAGGGGAGGAGGCTGGTTGCGAGGGGATTTGGGCAGGTGATGGCTGCAGCGATCTGGTTGGGTGGAGATGGATCTGGATGGATCCCGAGGTGGAGGAGGACTGGCGGCGGCGGCTGTGAGGATGGGACAAGGCTCCTAATTTGTAGGGTTTGGTCTAAAAATGGACAAGGGAATCTATATATATAAGGAAGAGGGGGGGGGTTTGGATCATCTGATCAAAATCAGACGGTCGCGATAAATGGGTAGGAAGTCCAAATAATAAAACGGAGATGTTTAGTAGATGTTTGGAGATGATCTGAATGCAACGGCGATGACTGAGCGGTTCGGGTTCGGGTAAGTTTCGGACACGCACACGAGGGGTCTGAGGGAGGTCAACGAGGACAAGGGCCTGACAAAAAGACAACGGAGGCAAAGAGAGAAAGGACAACTGTGAACGGCTACGAGTTTTTATGAAAACATGCAAATGCAATGTGCATGATGCTATGAGATGAGATGCACGCCAAGAACAAAATGCAAAACAAAATACAAAAACCAAACCACGAAGGAAATATCATATCACATCTCCGGAAAAGGCAAGAGTTGGAGTTATGAATATGTAAAGTTGTATCCGGGCGTTACACTCAATGAATGGCATGGCATGGATGATGAAAGTGGATCCCTCAAAGTACTAATGACAAAGGATTGGCGCAAGCTCAAATGCTAAAGACTCTTCATTTTACGTTTTAGTGATCCAAGATCACATTGAGTCTATAGGAAAAGCCAATACTATCAAGGAGGGATGAGGTATTGCTTAATGAGCCTCTTGCTTCATGTGCTTGGTGATATGCTCCAAAAACCCTCAACTACTTTCTCACATCCACAAATGACCTAAACCTAAAGCCAAAATCGGTCACACCGATTCTTTCTATCCAGCGCCACCGAGTTCTAATGTCATAGCCACTGCCACAAACCCTAGGCAAATCGGTCCTACCGATAGGGATCTCGGTCTCACCGAGATGGGATTGTAATCTCTCTGTTTCCCTTCGTAAGGTTTCGGTCTAACCACAGTGAGCGATCGGTCCCACCGAAATTGCAATGTAAACTCTCTGTTTCCCTTTTGTAACATTTCGGTCTCACCGAAAAGAGCAAATCGGTCCCACCGAGTTTACCTGCCTAACTCTCTAGAAAGCTTATTACGAAAATCGGTCTCACCGAGTTTGTGTGATCGGTCTTACCGAGATTACGTTATGCCCTAACCCTAACCAAATCGGTCTTACCGAGTTGCATGTCGGTCCCACCGAAAATCCTAACGGTCACTAGGTTTACTAAATCGGTCCAACCGAGTCTGCTGAATCGGTCCCACCGAGTTTGGTAAATTGTGTGTAATGGTTAGATTTTGTGTGGAGGCTATATATACCCCTCCACCTCCTCTTCATTCATGGAGAGAGCCATCAGAACAAACCTACACTTCCAACTTGTCATTTCTGAGAGAGAACCACCTACTCATGTGTTGAGGCCAAGATATTCCATTCCTACCATATGAATCTTGATCTCTAGCCTTCCTGAAGTTGCTTTCCACTCAAATCTTCTTTCCACCAGATCCAAATCCTATGAGGGAGAGTTGAGTGTTGGGGAGACTATCATTTGAAGCACAAGAGCAAGGAGTTCATCATCAACGCACCATTTGTTACTTCTTGGAGAGTGGTGTCTCCTAGATTGGCTAGGTGTCACTTGGGAGCCTCCAACAAGATTGTGGAGTTGAACCAAGGAGTTTGTAAGGGCAAGGAGATCGCCTACTTCGTGAAGATCTACCGCTAGTGAGGCAAGTCCTTCATGGGCGACGGCCATGGTGGGATAGACAAGGTTGCTTCTTCGTGGACCCTTCGTGGGTGGAGCTCTCCGTGGACTCGCGCAACTGTTACCCTTCGTGGGTTGAAGTCTCCATCAACGTGGATGTACGATAGCACCACCTATCGGAACCACGCCAAAAACATCCGTGTCTCCAATTGCGTTTGAATCCTCCAAACCCTTTCCTTTACTTTCTTGCAAGTTGCATGCTTTAATTTCTGCTGCCTATATACTCTTTGCATGCTTGCTTGAATTGTGTGATGATTGCTTGACTTGTCCCAAGATAGCTAAAATCTGCCAAACTCTAAAATTGGGAAAAGGTTAAGTTTTTAATTGGTCAAGTAGTCTAATCACCCCCCTCTAGACATACTTCAAGGTCCTACACTAGGGTTTCCCCTCCACCCATTTGTTCGCGGCATCATGTATTACCACGGGATCTATTTTCACGATCTATCCCCCAATTCTTTCCTCAACATCTCGACATTCATCATCGTGTGTGAGGCCTTCCTCTGCATCTCGCCACACTTCGGCTTATGGTTGAAGATCTTTAATGTGAGGCCCAAGGTAGTGAGCGGCAAGCACGCCGAGTGCGGAGGTGCCATGGTGAGCAAGATGCCCAACATCACATGGCCATCAGGTACTTTCAATGATTGCGTCAAGGGGTGGCAACAACAGTGGTTCTACGTCACTGAGCCGTGTGGCACAGAATGGGCCGTAGCTCCCGAATTCCGATCCGGAGCTCCCCTGCGGCTAACGTCCTGGCCCAAGAAGGGCCTGAACTGGTCTTCTCCCGACGAGTTTTCGGTGCTCCAGACGCACGTCAAGGATATGAAAGACAAGAATATCAAACTTGTCAATGTAGTCCAGGTGATGTTAGTTCGCCGGATTCTTCCGTGTCAACACCTGGCCTGCAATTTGTGGGAATTCGACCCGGCCAAGCACCAGACCCTGTGGGAGTTCTTTGGCTCTTCGCACAAAGACATCTGGAAGGTTCTCTTCAAGTCCGGCAAATCATGGCGGGACTCAGCCGAGGATCGCAGGTATCAACTGTCCCGCCCTGCAAGCTCGATAAGCCATTGTATGTTGGCAAGTTACATGTTTTATTTGCATAACCCAAGGGAAATGCTTAATGTGTTTTCCCCCAACTCTCCTAGGGCTGGACGAAGAAGGCGGGGCGGATCTACTATCTGGCCCCACTGCCAGAAGAACCGGCTGGCCCACTTCTAACGAAGATGCTGGTCCCGGCACCTTACAAGGCGCCGAAGAAGAAGGCCGAGAAGAAGGCCAAAGAGACCAGGGGCGGCCTTCGTCACCGCGGCGCTTTGGACACAATATCCGAGGACTCCGATGCCCGCTCTTCCTCCGCACAGGACGAGCAAGAGGAGGAAAACCAATCCCCAGCGAGTAGAAGAAAGAAAAGGATGGCCTCCACATCCTTGGAGGCCGAATCACCTAAGAAGGGCAAAACTCCCCTTCCGAAGGAGTCCACTACCGCTGCCGACAGCAGCCCGGAGTGGGATCCTAGGGCCAGCCCCTGGTGAACTCGTGAGTATAAAATCCGAACACGCTTGCGCATCCAGACTCACTACAGCATGATGTTTTAATCATTGAGCCATACTTTTTTGCAGTCCGGCGAGGTCCCGCACCAAACAATCCTCATCGAAGGATTTACTGGGCTTGGATGCTATGGACAGTGGGACACCCCCGAGGGCCCCTTCCCCAAAACATGTGAACGACACCGAGGTATCCTCCCAGAGGGACCCAGGCCAAGGAGGGGGGGGGGAGATTGTCAAGGCGGTGCCAGGAGGTCGAACTTCAGGGGCCAGACACACGGAAGAAAAGGCTCCCATGGACGTCGACGGCGGGGGCTATCTCGAATTCGGCCCCCGGCCGGACACAATTCCGGAGACCGATACGGCTCCAGAATCAGGCAGACAGCCTCCCTCGGCTGGAGGGGTGCGCCTGTTCCACCGGCAACCTCTGTCCAACCAGAGGTGCCAAGTATTTTATTGGCGGAGCTAAAGAGCGCCTCCATCATTGAAGAACACCGTGCCCTTATGGGTGCGGTGATTGAGAAGATTCAGTCCGCTGAGAGTGGACTGAATGAAGCCAGCATCAGCCTTATAACGGGCTTTGAGGTATGTTTTGTGAGGTTTCAAAGAGTGTCATAGTATAGGTAGTAGCCCCTGATACACTGTTCGGTGAAAAAAAGGAACCGGACAGAGGATCAAATGTATGTTCGCAGGAGACTTACTTTATGGCATCTCTCCCTCTCTCTTTTTTTGTAAGCAGGCGTCTGTAGCGACTGCCGCCTCGCATACTGCGGAAGTCTCTAGACTGAAGCAGAGTCTGGAGTGGGCCGGAGAAGAACTCGGCCGAGTGAAGAAGCGGGTGAAGGATAACCAAGGTATGCAAAAAACCTTGCTCACGTTTAGCGCGCATGAATAATTTAGTATGATAAAAATATGTTCATGGTGTGCTCTAGGGGCGATGACCGAAGTCGAGGCTCTGAAGAAGGTTGTGGCCGAGGCCGAGAAAAAGGCAGCCGCAGAGCAGACTCTTCATGAGAAGCACGAGGCTAGGGTTATTGAAGCTGAGCAAGAGCTCCAAGAAGCTGTGAAGAAATGCGAGACCTTGGAGCAGAGTTTGATGGAGAAAGAGTCCGAACTCACCAAGGCTCATCAAGCCGCACGCGATGCCTGGGGGGAAGCCAGAGGCGCCCTGCAGGAAATCCAGGAGGCGAGGAAGATCGCGGCGGGTAAGGCTTTGGCTATGCAAAGCAAGTATTTGAGTAGAAAATTACGTTGCTAATTTGAATTCGGATTTCTCCAGGGGTATTTGCGAAGCTGCCACGCAGCATATCTGATGCCGCACAGTTCTATCGATCTGAAGAAAGGAGCACTGCGGAGAAATTCTTCTGGTCGCAGTATCTGGTGTCGGTGTATCCAGTGCCATTTGCCGATCTGCTGAAGCAGCTAATCGAACTAGCCATGAAGGATTTAATTATCCGGCTATGGCCCGCCGAGCTGATTCCAAGCAGCTACTTCGGGCTCGTGAAGAGGCTTGTGAGTGCCTGCCCTCGACTTGAACTCATCAAGCGGTCGGTCTTTATGGAGGGTGCGTGAATGGCCTTCGCCCGCGCAAAGGTGCACTGGGCGAAGATGGATGCTGAAAAGCTGATGACCGAGGGACCGCCGAAGGGGAAGGAGCACCGCAAGCCCGAGTTATATTATGATAGTGTCCTGAAAGGATCCCGCCTTGTGGCGGAGGAATGCACCAAGGACATTATATTTCCATGAATACAGTCATGTTGTCCTTTGTAATGTTGAAAAAGGTCATTTCCATTATTTATTGCCTGTTATTAGAAAGATTTTCCTCCTGCGCGGCCGTTTTATATATTAATCCTGAGAGTTGGCCAGTCGTCGGCTTCTGCCCCCACGTAGGAAGTACGGGCATGTTCGGGATAAACCTGAGCACTCTTTATCCCAGTTTTGGGTCCTTGAAGGAGGTGTTTAGCGCAACGAACCAGGCAATCAGACTATAAGGCTTTATCACTCTCACTTAGCCATCGGAGTTTGACAAAAGGAAGGTAGGCGCAGCCCCTGGTGTTCAGCGCAACGAACCAGGAAATCAGACTATAAGACCGCATGAGGGGCTCTATAAGCACCTGATCGGAAGAAAAGCCGATCCATCGCACGCTGCATTAGTTATCGCATAATGCGGAAGAAATCCTTAAAGATTTTACAACCTCTTGAATAGCTGACCAGCCCTCGCCATATCACGACAGTCAGTTTTCGGCTTTCTCTACTGAGGCGCTCCTCCGGAAGAATCAGGATACAATCGTAGTAGTTCTCCCTGTGCCACCTTAGCCGATATAGCAGAACTTAAGGCAGCAAAACATGGGAGCCGGGCAAACCCAACTATTGACCTAAGACATGATTCGGAGCTCATGCATATAATGCTATAAGTTCGGGGTGCCGAATGGCCGTGAAGGTGTTCGGACTTTATTGCCGTATTGTGGGTACAATGAAGCCCCTGGCATATTAAGGCATATCGTGGTGTACGGATGCCATTTGATAAAGAGTGTCTATAAGAAACAACAGCAGATAAGCATCATATAAAGCCACATGTTTTAATTGAATAACACGTCGATGCGTACGAGTACATGTAATGTTATAAAAAGAAGTATGACTTCGGAACCTACTGAGACCAGGCGGGAGGAGGCTGTGTGCGGATCTGGAGTATAATTGGATGGTCATTGAGGGAATATCTAAGGATTCCCTTACGCTTTCGAGCTGTTTCCATGTCGCTAGTCCTAGCCTACGCAAAAGTGAACCTGCAAAGAAAATGCAGGAAAGGTTTGTGTGCCACGGAGCGGTTGAGGCGCAGTGTGTGGCCTATCCTGGCTTTGCCTTCGTTTACAGCCGGAGTGTTTTAATTGAGCTTTGGACGAGCCGGGCTATCCTACCGCGAAGTAGTTCAGACTCCATTGACGGTGTCTAGGAGCTTGGCCGTCGACTTGAGGTTCGATTGAAAGATGCCGCTCGCTGCTTCTACTGTTAAGGCGACGGTATACTCTTCGGCATAGAAGGGGAGTTCGGCCTTGCCATTAACTGTTATGACACCGCGCGGACCGGGCATCTTTAGCTTACAGTAGGCATAATGTGGCACCGCGTTGAATCGAGCAAACACGGTTCGTCCGAGCAGTGCATGATAATTACTACGAAAAGGGACGATGTCAAAGATTAACTCTTCAGTACGATAATTGTCCGGTGATCCTAAGACTACCTCCAGGGTGATGAAGCCTGTACAGCGGGCCTCCACACCTGGTATATCACCTTTGAAGGTGGTTTTAGTGGGCTTAATTATCAAAAGATCAATGCCCATCTTGTGCACTGTGTCCTGATACAGCAGGTTTAGACTGATGCCTCCGTCCATAAGGACTCGTGTAAGGTGGAATTCGTCAATTATTGGGTCAAGGACTAGTGCGGTTGAATTGCCCTGATTGGTATTGGCTGGATGATCCTTATGGTCGAAGGTGATCGACCATAGTTTATATTGTGGGGCGACTGGCTCCGTTAAGTCGACATCCCTAAGAGTGCACATTCGTTCCGACTTGGGAATGTGGGTGGTGTTTATCATGTTCACCGTTCTGATTTGTGGGCGAAATTTCTTTTGCCCTCCCGTGTTTGGTGATTGGGGCTCCTCGTTGTCGTCGTCGCTTTGAGACCCCTTCTCCTTGTTTTCGGCACCTGACCTGCCGGCTTGTTTGAAGACCCAACATTCTCTGTTGGTATGATTGGTTGGTTTTCCTGGGGTGCCATGAATTTGGCATGGACGGCCGAGAATGCGGTCCAGACTGGACGGGCCCGGATTGTTCTTTTTGAATGCCTTTTTCCGCTGACCGGACTTAGAGCCACTGAATCCGGCATTGACGGTCGTGCCTTTGGCGTTATCGCCATTATTGCTATGCTTGTGTTTGTTGCGTCGGGGCTTACATTGCTATCGCTGGCCTTTGATGTGCCAGGATTGCTTGCTGTGCTGTTGCTACGAGCCAACCAGCTATCCTCGCCCGCACAAAAGCGGGTCATGAGTGTCGTGAGGGCTGCCATGGACTTCGGCTTTTCTTGGCCGAGATGTCGGGAAAGCCACTCGTCATGGATGTTATGCTTAAAGGCTGCTAGGGCTTCGGCATCTGGACAGTCGACAATTTGGTTCTTTTTAGTTAGGAACCGAGTCCAGAATTTCCTAGTTGACTCTCCGGGCTGTTGGGTTATGTGACTTAAATCATCAGCGTCCGGTGGTCACACATAAGTGCCCTGGAAGTTATCCAGGAATGCGTCTACCAGGTTCTCCCAACTTCCAATGGAGTTTGCCGGCAAACTATTCAGCCAATGCCGAGCCGGTCCCTTGAGTTTTAGTGGGAGGTATTTGATGGCGTGTAGATCATCCCCGCGGGCCATGTGAATGTGAAGAAATAAATCTTCTATCCATACAGCGGGGTCTGTGGTCCCATCGTAGGGCTCGATATTCACGGGCTTAAACCCTTCTGGGAATTCATGATCCATTACTTCGTCAGTGAAGCATAGGGGGTGTGCGGCGCCTCTATGCCGGACTACATCCCGACACAGTTCAAATGAGTCTGATCTGTTGTATTCGGCCCGGCCGGATTTGTATTTAGTATATCCGGCGTGACGGTCATCATCACGCGTTGGGGCGCTCCCTCGTGATCCATAGATCGATCTTGACTGTCCTGCTTCGTTTTCCAATTTGTCTCGCAGGTCATGCATGTAGCCCCGGGCCTTCATGTCTTGTTTGGCGACGGGGTGCGGGCTGATGCGCCACTTTGTCTTGGCCACGAGGTGGTCGGTCAGCCGCATCCTGTGCTGGTAGTGTAGGCTCTAGTGCCTCCTCCTCGAGTTAAGGTAATAACCTGCGCTTTGGGTAACTTTTGGTTGGGCGCTCGAGTCCGTATTCCTCGGCTGCCAGGACCTTAGTCCATCTATCAGTTAGCAGATCTTGATCAGCTTGAAGCTACTGCCGCTTTTTCTTCAAGCTTATTGCAGTGGCTATAAGCCGGCGCTTGAAGCGCTCCTGCTCGATGGGATCCTCAGGCACGATGAATTCTTCATAGCTGAGGCTCACCTCGTCTTTGGAGAGGGGCATGTAATTTTCATCCTCCGATTCTCCATCCATTGCCTGTTCCTTAGGGCTAGCTTGCCCACCCTCCCGTCCGGCTTGTTCGAACCTTGGCTGGGCGGGATTGTTATCGTCTTCGGCACCATCCGGAGTGCTATTGTCTCTTGTGCCCGTATCGCCCTTTTTGTTATGGCGGGGCTTAGAGCGGCGCCGCCGGCGCTTAGATTGCTTCTCGAGGGGATTATCCTTCGTTGCCTCGTCGCCATTGCTCCCTTTGGGCGTGTCCACCATATATATATGGTATGATGAGGTGGCTATCCAACGTCCTTTGGGTGGTGGTTCCTGTTGTTCTCCGACAACGTCGTCCATACCGTCGATGTCTTTGGAGACGAAATCAAACATGTTGGTTATGTCGTCGACAGTGGCTATTAAGCGGGTGGTGGGTGGGTATCGAATTTCTTCGTCATCCGCTTCCCACTCAAGTCGGACATAGTTCGGCCGATAGTCTCCTGATAGGGAGAGGGATTTTAATGAATTTAGCACGTCGCCCAAGGGCGAGTGTTGAAAGATATCCGCGGAGGTAAACTCCATGATCGGTGCCCAATCAGGCTCGATGGGCACGGATGTACGCGGTCCGGAGCCTGCGGCCGGAGACGAGTCCGGGGGTCCAATGACGCAGACCTCATTGAATGTGAAGTCTGTGTTCGACTCTATCGCCGCTGAGTGTGCGGCCTCCGTGGCGGGTGATGAAGCCATGTACCTAGGGTAGGGTCATGGACCTGTCCAAGATACCCTCCCCAAGGACATCTCTAGAAGAAACCACTTGTCAGTCGACCTAGAAGGATTCCACTCGACGGACTTGAAGACACTCGACCATGAAGCAAACCACTCGACTGCCAGGAGATCTAAAGTCAGTCTGCACACAAACGGTCGGTCATTAAGTAGCTTTTATGGTCATCATAGCACTTTATGTGGGATGTTACCAGTAACTCCCGATCTTCATGTACTTTAAACCCTACATAACTGAGGGCCGGAGGGGTCTAGTGAACTCTATATAATCCACCCCCCTCCTCAGTGTCAAGGGTTCGCACCCCTGTAACTCATACGCACATAATCCAGTCGACCGCCTCTAGGCTCTGAGACGTAGGGCTGTTACTTCCTCCGAGAAGGGCCTGAACTCGTAAACATCTTGCGTATACAACTACTCCATAACTAGGATCTTGCCTCTCCATTCCTACCCCCCTATTCTACTGTCAGACTTAGAACCACGACAGTTGGCGCCCACCGTGGGGCCGGTGTCTTAGCGACTTATTGGAGAAGTTGTGATTTTTCCGATCTCCTTCATCATGGTTTCAGGCGGACTTCTGGTTGAGGGCCGCGAGATCCGTCTCGGCGCGCTCACGTTCATCGCCGACGACTCCGCTTGGCTTCAGGAGGCTCCACTCGACATCGACGTGCTCCCCATCCATGGGGCGACGCACTTTCGTGTGTGCGTTCACGGCGTCCTCCTGCGGCAACCGTCGACCCAGTATCGGTCGACCCCTGTGTTGTCCTCCCTCCCTGTTTCCTACCGGCGCAAGCGCTCCGGCCGGTCAAGGCTTCAGCGGTGGGTGAGGCACGCAGTGGCTCGCTAGTCGGCCACTCCCCAAGTCACGGCGATCGAGCCCGACGAATCTCTCTACGGCCTGTTCGACCTGTCGACTGGCTCCGTAGAGACTGCATCCGAGTGCGACAGCAGTGATCTAGCGGCGGAGGTTCTGATGGTCAATGGACCACGCAGTCCTCCCGGTTTTCCCCGCACCGACGTAGTTGATGGCGGAGGCGATCCGGTGCACGCCCACGAAGAATATCAGCCCGAGCCCCTCACGTCGCTACAAAGGGAAGAACTTCGCCGCCGGAACATGGATGTGCTGCATACTCCTATCGTTGGAGAAACCCCCAAGGCTCGTGCCTTAGAGGACGCGCGTTTGGCCAACTTGGCTGAGCGCACTCGACTGGAGAACCTCCAGCAAGCACTTGACGAGCGTGCGCGGCAACGAGTTCCAGACTCCAGTCGACGTCAACTCTTTCCACCACCAACTCAGGTATATCGAACTCCGATTCAGAATCTAGCAGCTGCAGCCCGTATAGCAGAGTCGATTCAGCCTTCCCAGTCAGAAGCTGGCAGAGGCTTGCTTCATATCATAGATTTACTCTGGGCAGTAGGAGGTCAAAATTCAGTTGTATCGCAGTCACGGAATAGGATTCACAGCAGATCCGTCGCTGCGAATACAGTCCAGTCGGCCCATAGCCCAAGATCGCCCCTGAGGCGTGAGGGACATGGAGGCCGGCGTGATCAGTATGATGACCGATTCGATCGTGATGATCGACGTCGAGTGCCCACTCCTCCCCCAAGGGGTGGGTCGTACGCGCCTCGACAGCAGGACGACAGACGCCATCACAGTGTTGGGCAAAGGATTCCAGTCGACCCCAAGGAACCAGGCTTTGATGCGAGATCCATTATCATTCAAGGTTTGGTTGACAGGAACAGAGCTCGCCGAGAAGGCCATGACAGAGATGTGCCCACCAGCAGCACAGTTCACGTCTCAGGACCAGAGTGTTTTAGCAGAGCCATCAGGCCCGCGGTGATTCCTCCCAACTTCAGGTTGGCGACTGGAGTTAGTAAGTTCACTGGTGAGTCCAAGCCCGATACTTGTCTTGAGGACTACTGAGTGGCTATTCAGATTGGCGGCGGCAATGATGATGTGGCCATGAAAAACCTACCTCTTATGTTGGAGGGCTCAGCCAGAGCATGGCTGAATCAGTTGGCACCTAGCAACATTTACACCTGGGAAGACCTTGCCCAAGTGTTTGTCAGAACATTTGAAGGAACTTGCAAGTGACCAGCAGGGTTGACGGAGCTGCAGGTTTGTGTGCAAAAGTCGAATGAAACTCTGAGAGATTACATCCAGAGATGGATCACACTACATCACACGATAGAGAATGTATCTGATCACCAGGCAGTCTGTGCCTTCAAGGAAGGCGTTAAGAACAGAGAGCTAAGTTTGAAATTCGGTCGGACCTGAGGCATGACCCTGAGTCGAATGGTGGAGATTGCCACCAAGTATGCCAATGGTGAAGAAGAGGATCAGCTCCGGAGTGTCAAGTACAAGCCAGCCACTCATGAAACCGGCGGAGGGAACTCCAGTCGGAAGCAGAAGCGGAAAGCCGAGTCGTCTGCTCCTGGAGAAGCCTTGGCCGTGACTCAAGGAAAGTTTAAAGGGAAACCCAAAGGATCATGGAACCCTAAGAAGGTGAAGGACAAGGAAGGAAATGACGTGATGGCTTTGTCGTGCCACATCCACATGAAGAAAGATGAGGAGGGTAAATTCATTTACCGAAACATACCACTCGACAGTGTCGGCTCTTGATCCAGCAATTCCAGGGGAAACAGCCCAAAGATAAGGAAAAGGAGTCAGACAAAGTTGATGACAAAGAGGATAGTGATGATGGATATCCCCAGGTCAATTCCACTCTAATGATTTTTGCTGATGTTGAAAGCAAAAGTCGATTGAAAGTTATCAACTGAGAGGTGAACATGGTTGCTCCAGTGACACCCAGTTATCTGAAATGGTCTCAGACTGCCATCACATTCGACTAGTCCGATCATCCGACGCACATAGCCACCCCTGGGAGGCAAGCTTTGGTGGTCGACCCAGTCGTTGAGGGCACTCGACTGACTAAAGTCTTGATGGATAGTGGCAGTGGCCTGAATATATTGTATGCAGAAACATTGAAAGGAATGGGCATTCCGATGTCCAGACTCAGTACCAGCAACATGAGTTTCCATGGAGTCATTCCTGGAAACAAGGCTGAGTCACTCGGCCAAATTGCTCTTGATGTGGTTTTCGGTGATTCCAAGAATTACCGCAAAGAAAAGTTGACATTTGAAGTGGTGGATTTCCAGAGTGCTTATCACACTATTTTGGGCAGGCCAGCATATGCACGTTTCATGGCTCGACCATGCTATGTGTACCTCAAAATGAAGATGCATGGTCCCAAAGGTGTGATCACTATTATTGGCAATCGGAAGAAGACGAAAGAGTGCTTTCAGAAAGGCTCAAAGATCGCCGATGCTCAGATGGCAGTGGTAGAGCTGCAGGAATACCAGAAAACTGCAGATCCGAGTGATTTGTTGCGAACCAAGAAGCCCGCTACAGAGTCAGCGTTTCAGTCGTCTGGTGAGACAAAGCCGGTTCACATTCACCCGACCGACCCCAGTGCTGCTCCGACTCATATCTCTACAACACTCGACTCCAAATAGGAAGAAGCGCTCATCTAGTTCCTCCGTGAGAACTAGGACATCTTCGCATGGAAGCCTGCTGACATGCCGGGTGTTCCCAGGGGGCTGGCTGAGCATCGTTTACAAGCCGACTCAAAAGTGAAACCTGTCAAAGAACATATTCGACGGTCCACCATCCAGAAGGGAAAGGCCATTGGCGAGGAGGTGGCTCGGCTCCTAGCAGCAGAGTTTATCTGAGAGATTTACCACTCCGAGTGGCTCGCAAATGTTGTCATGGTCCCCAAGAAGGACAAGTCACTTCACATGTGCATTGACATCAAACATATCAATCGGGCCTGCCCGAAAGATCATTTTCCTCTCCCCCACATTGACCAAATAGTCAACTCAACTGCGGGGTGTGAGCGCCTGTCTTTTTTAGACGCCTATTCCGGTTACCATCAGATCCGTCTATATGGACCCGACGAGATTAAAACAGCTTTCATCACTCCATTCGGGTGCTTCTGCTATGTCACCATGCCATTCGGCCTCAAGAATGCCGGAGCCACGTTCATGAGGATGATTCAGAAGTGTTTGCTCACTCAAATCAGTCGGAATGTGGAAGCATACATGGATGATATTGTGGTCAAATCACGGAAAGGTTCCGACCTGTTGACTGACCTTGCTGAAACATTTGCCAACCTCAGGAGGTATGATATCAAGCTTAATCCATCAAAGTGCACATTCGGAGTTCCTGGCGGAAAGTTACTCGGTTTTCTCGTTTCCGAACGAGGAATGGACGCCAACCCAGAAAAAGTTGGTACTATACTCCGAATGAAACGCCCTGTGCGTGTGCACGATGTCCAGAAGCTTACTGGATGCTTGGCCGCTTTAAGTCGATTCATCTCTTGCCTCAGTGAAAAGGCATTGCCTCTTTACCGACTGATGAAGAAGTCAGACAAGTTCGAGTGGACTCCCAAAGCTGATGCAGCGTTTGCAGAGCTAAAAGCTCTGCTCTCCACCCAGCCGGTGCTTGCTGCCCCAATCAGCAAAGAGCCTTTGCTGCTTTACATTGCAGCCACAGGACAAGTCGTCAGTACAGTACTTACAGTCGAGCGGGAAGAAGAAGGAAAAGCCTTCAAAGTTCAGCGCCCAGTATATTATCTTTCTGAAGTGTTGGCCCCATCAAAGCAAAGATACCCTCATTATCAGAAGCTTGTATATGGGATTTATATGACCACGAAGAAGGTTGCTCATTACTTCTCTGACCATTCCATCATAGACGTCAGCGACGCCCCATTGTGAGAGATTCTGCACAACAGATATGCAACTGGTCGAGTGGCGAAATGGGCGATTGAACTCCTTCCCCTTGATATCAAATTTGAGGCAAAGAAAGCCATCAAGTGCCAAGCAGTAGCTGATTTCATTGCCGAGTGGATTGAACAGCAACTATCGACTCAGGTTCACTCGGGGCACTGGACCATGTTCTTTGATGGTTCTAAGATGCTGAATGGTTCCGGTGCTGGGGTAGTGTTGGTTTCCCCCCGAGGAGATAAGCTCAGATATGTGCTCCAGATCCACTTTGATTCCTCCAATAACGAAGCAGAATACGAAGCACTTTTGTATGGGTTGCGTATGGCCATTTCACTCGGCGTCCGTCGCCTCATGGTCTATGGCGACTTGGATTTGGTGGTTAATCAGGTGGTGAAGGAGTGGGACGTCAAAAGTCTAGCCATGACTGGTTACTGCAATGCAGTGAGAAAGCTAGAGAAGAAATTTGGGGGGTTAGAGCTCCATCATATACCCCAACTGAAAAATCAAGCGGCTGATGATTTGGAAAAGATAGGTTCCAAAAGAGAAGCCATTCCCAGTAATGTGTTTTTGGAACACATCCATACACCATCAATTCAAGAGGATCCTTTCACCGAAGAAGCTCCACGACCAAAAAGTGTCACAGATCCGACTGAAGTTGAAGTTCCAGCCGTGGTCGACCTGATCATGGAAGTTTTGGTCATCACTCCCGATTGGACAGAGCCATACATCGCGTATATCCTAAGGAAAGAGCTCCTAGAGGATGAAGAAGAGGCTCGACAGATCGTCCGTCGATCCAAAGCCTTTACCGTGATAAAGGGACAGTTGTACAGAGAAAGCGACTGGAGTCGGTCAGAAATGTATAACACCAGAAGAAGGTCGGATAATCCTTGACGATATCCACTCGGGGACCTGTGGTCATCATGCGTCCTCTCAGACCATTGTGACTAAAGCATACCGAGCGGGATTTTACTGGCCAAGAGCAAATGAAATGGCAAAGGAAATAGTCGACAAGTGTGAAGGGTGTCAGTTCTATTCCAATCTATCACACAAACCCGCCTCAGCTTTGAAGACCATTCCACTCGTCTGGCCCTTCGTTGTTTGGGGGTTAGATATGGTTGGACCACTGAGAACTGGCAGGAGCGGCTTCACTCACTTGCTGGTAGCAGTAGACAAGTTTACCAAATGGATTGAAGCTAAGCCTATCAAGAATCTGGATGCGGGCACTGCTATCAGCTTCACAGAGAGTTGGTATTCAGATATGGAGTTCCGCACAGCATCATCACTGATAATGGGTCAAACTTCAATTCCGATGAATTCAGAGCCTTTTGCGCCTCTCAAGGCACACGAGTCGACTATGCTTCAATCGCTCACCGTCAGTCGAATGGACAAGCAGAACGAGCAAATGGTCTAATTCTCAAAGGACTGAAACCCCGACTGATGCGCGATCTCAAGCATGTAGCAGGCGCATGGGTCGATGAACTTCCGTCAGTTCTTTGGGGATTAAGGACCACTCCTAATCGGTCGACTGGGAGAACTCCTTTCTTCCTAGTCTATGGAGCTGAAGCAGTCCTGCCGAGTGACCTGCTTCACAATGCACCCCGAGTCGAGCTCTACACTGAAGATGAAGCAGAGCAAGCCCGACAGGACGCAGTCGACCTTCTAGAAGAATAAAGAGAGATGGCCATGATCCAATCGACTATATATCAGCAGGACTTGCGTCGATTCCATGCCAGAAACGTGAAGAGTCGAACCTTCAAAGAAGGAGATTTGGTTCTCCGAGTGGATCAGCAGAAGCCACACAAGCTTTCTCCTACTTGGGAAGGTCCCTTCATCGTCACCAAAGTCCTCCACAATGGAGCGTACCGTCTTTACAATGTCGATCGCCAGATTGACGAGCCACGAGCTTGGAATGCAGAGCTGCTCCGCCCCTTTTATACTTAAGTACTCGCTCGGATGAGATGTAATAAAAAGTACCTCTGTAGTTTGTTTATCAAAGACAAGAATGTTATAATTTTCCCAGTGATTGTTATTACTTTTTGTTTACATGAGAAACCCCCTAGTGGGTGTCTTAGCTGCGAATCCGTTTCACCTAAGTTTGTAAAAAAAATCCTACCAAGTGGAGAGCAAAGCTCCCACTCGGGGGCTTAGCTGCAGTCCAGTACTCGCCTAAGTACCCAAAAATCCTACCGAGTGGAGAGCAAAGCTCCCACTCGGGGGCTTAGCTGCAGTCTAGTACTCGCCTAAGTATCCAAAATCCTACCGAGTGGAGAGCAAACCTCCCACTCGGAGGCTTAGCTGCAGTCCAAGTACTCGCCTAAGTGTTTAAAATCCTACCTAGTGGTGAGCCAGCCTCCCACTCCGAGGCTTAGCTGCAGTCCAGTACTCGCCTAAGTATTTAATACAATGTGCGCTTTACAAGGATGACGAGGTGCAGGTCAACTGCTGCCTTCTCCTTCCGAGCTACGCCACAAATACAACATGCGCTCTACAAGGATGATGAGGTGCAGGTCGACTGCTACCTTCTCCTTATGAGCTACGCCACAAAAATTCTACCGAGTGGAGAGCAAACCTCCCACTCGGGGGCTTAGCTGCAGTCCAGTACTCGCCTAAGTATCTAAAATCCTACCGAGTGGAGAGCAAACCTCCCACTCGGGGGCTTAGCTGCAGTCCAATACTCGCCTAAGTATCCGAAATCCTACTGAGTGGAGAGCAAACCTCCCACTCGGAGGCTTAGCTGCAGTCCAGTACTCGCCTAAGTACCCAAAAATCCTACCGAGTGGAGAGCAAACCTCCCACTCGGGGGCTTAGCTGCAGTCCAGTACTCGCCTAAGTACCCAAAAATCCTACCAAGTGGAGAGCAAACCTCCCACTCGGGGGCTTAGCTGCAGTCCAGTACTCGCCTAAGTATCCAAAATCCTACCGAGTGGAGTGCAAACCTCCCACTCGGAGGCTTAGCTGCAGTCCAGTACCCGCCTAAGTACCTGAAAATCCTACCGAGTGGAGAGCAAACCTCCCACTCGGGGGCTTAGCTGCAGTCCAGTACTCGCCTAAGTATTTAATCCATTCTGATCTGCAAGGACGACGAGGGGTAGGTCGACTACTACCTTCTCCTTCTGAGCTACGCCACAAATACAATGTGCGTTCCATCCTGATCCGCAAGGATGCAGGTCGACTGCAATCTGTGCTCCATCCGTACCTGCAAGAGCGATGAAGTGCAGGTCGACTGGACTTTCCACCTCAGGGCTGCGTCTCAAGCATTAAAGTATATTCCGAGTGAAGAACAAAGTTCGATCGAAGGAAAAAGCAAGCATATTTGATGATAAGCCAAGTTCAGATAACATCCTACAGATTCGGAAGTGCTCAGGCATCAAGCCTGTAAAAGTTTATCAGTTACAAAACCACTCGGCATTCTGAGGCAAATTTAAGACAAAGCATAGAAGTTTTTTACTCCTCAGGTGGAGGACTGGAAGGCGCAACGACTGGTCCAGGTCGATTCCGTCAGCAATCCGAGTGGCAGCAGCAATGAAGGTCTCCATGAAAGATTGGAAGTCATGCTTCTTGGTATTGGCCACCCTGATGGACGCCAGCTTGTCCTCTCGCGCATCCTTGCAGTGAACGCGTACCAGGGACAGAGCAACATCAGCACCACACCTGGCGGAAGACTTCTTCCATTCCTGCACTTGACCTGGAACGTCATTCAGTCTAGTCATCAAAGACTCGAGGTCATTTTGAAGCGTCTCTCTTGGACAGAGTGTCGTGTCGATCCGCGACACCACAACCTTCAGTCGAGCGAGGTAGTCAACCACACCAACAACGCGAGACTCTAGTCGGAACACGTTCATAGCAGCCTTGTCCTTCACAAGAGAGTTAATGGGGTCCAAGTTTGTCTCCAAGCGACTGGTCTCCTCCTTGAAGTTTTGGCATAATTCTGTAAACACAGTTCGAAGTCAAGCCAACAGTTCTACGATGAGTCGACGATAACCAGTCAGTCGGATAAAAGAGATTACCTTCAAGCATGAGGAATAACTTCTTCGCGAGCCCTTCCAGATAAGCCTCCAGATCGTTCTTCTTCCCCATCAGTTTGCTAGCCTTGTCACTCAGAGATATCTTGTCAGTCTTCAGACGGCTGACCTCCTTGTTGGCTGCGTCGAGAGCAGCTTTCAGATTGGTATTCTCCTCTTCAAGTTTACCGACTGAAGCCAGCTTTTCTTCTGCGAGCTTCGTCTTGTCTGAAGCTGCTTTCTGCGCCTCGGCGAGGTCAATGTCCTTCTTCAGAGCTTCCTTCAGTTTATCTGCAAAGTGACAATGAGATCAGGATCAGGAATGGACAAAAAAATAAAGGCAGTCTCAAGATTCTCACCAAACATACCTTTTGCTTCCTCCTTCGCCTTCGTGAAGTTCTCCTGGACAAGCTTCAAGTCAAGTTCGAGCTAGATATGTTTGTTCTCCAATTCAGTATAGCGAGCCACAAGCTCGCAAGATTTCTGTGAAAGGTCAGTCGACAGACATCAAAGATAGGCCACTTCCGAGTGACTAAGAGAAAAAATCGTAGCATTTCTAAGACTACAGCCGAATCAAAATATTGAGTAGTAGTCTCGGAGACTACACCCAGTGGGTGCACTCAGCGTGCCCCCACTGGTTCTATCGACTCGGTTCGATCAGTCGACCGAAAGAGACAAAAAGGTTATGATCCTAAACCATAGCTAACTGCCAGCAGTCAGCCACAGTATCATCACGATCAAAAATAAGAAGAAGAGAGATGTTCTTCAGACCTTAGTTGACTGCCAGCAGTCGACCATGGTCTCGGAGACTACACCCAGTGGGTGCACCCAGCGTGCCCCCACTGGTTCTAAGATTCCATTCGACCAGACCGAATGGAGAAGTTAGAGTGAACAAATTCAAAGTATAAAGACTACAGTCGACTACCAGCAGTCCACCATAGTCTCGGGGACTACACCCAGTGGGTGTACAGATACAAAGATCTTCAGAAAGAAGAGTTTTCAGATACCATATCCTAACAGAACAAGCGGTGACCAACTGACCTGGATGTTGCTCTGAAGAGCTGAGCTTGCATCGTAAGCCGCTTGGCTAGCATCCCGGATCGCCTTCACCTGCTCCATCATAACCCCCGCCTGGCGTATAGCCTCCTTAGCAGCACCCGCTTGGTCCTCTGGGACGTGGTGTGTGGCGAAAAGGGAAGGCGCATCGGCAGTCGACGACGAAGGTCGAGCACTCATCAGCGACACAGCGATGGACACAGAAGACCGAGTGACGTTGCCACCCTCCTAAACCAGCGCCTCAGGTGCTGATGCAACCTGAGCAGTCTTGCCAGCAGGTGCCTTCTTATTCCTCCTCGGCCTCAGCGGCGCCTCATCGTCATCATCAGGGAGATCAATGACATGAGGTGGGGCTACAGGAAAGATTCAAAGTTAAAAATGAAGATCCAATCGACCAAAAGCGAAACTACAGAGATCATACCAAGGTTGGAGGTGGCAGCATCTTCCATTTCTTGGTCTTCGTTCCTGGCTGAGGTCTCGGAGGTAGCAGCACTGCAGATTTCAGAAATTAGTCGGTTAGCCAACGAGTCGACCAAGAGTTTATCCATGCTAAACAAGAAGACACAAGTTTTGCTGTTACCCAGAAATGGTGGGAATCACCATCCTCATCTTGGGCAGGGCCTTCGTCGGCTTCGATGACGTCGCTCGGGGTTGCTTCGGCGCTTTTTTAGTCGGCGCCGGAGAGGTCATCCGAGGGCATTTCGTCGACTGCCCAACAGGCGCAGTAGCCTTGCCACGCCCAACCGCGGGGTCATGGGCGAGCTTGGATCGCCTTTCTGTGCGAGGAGGGTCGACTTCTTCCTCCTCTTCCTCCTCCTCCTCTTCACCGGAGCCGTCGTCATCTTCGTCCCCTTCACCATCAGATTGCCACTCCTCCTGGCTTTCACCTCCGCTCGCCTCCTCTTCCTCGACCTGTTCTTGTGCCCCGTTGGGCATCGAGTACATCTCAGTCGTGACCTAGAAGACAACAACAAGACAGAAGTCAGTTGACCAATTTTAAGCAAAGCAGAGTGAAGAAAACAGGATCACAGTCGAAGATGCAGAATTGGACCTTGTCTACTTCGTATGATTGGTCGAGTGGACGGATCCTCCTGGCTCCTCGGGGGTTGTCCTTGTTCCCTGTGATAGCAGTCATCCACCTCTCCATCATGGCATCCTCGACCTCCTCCGGGTGGATCCGAGTGGTGTCTTCAGTGCCAGAATACATCCACATCGGATGGTCTCGATATTGAAGCGGCTGGATGCATCGTCGGAGGAAGACCTCCAAGAGATCCATGCCGGTCACCCCGTCACGGATAAGCTGGACTACACGCTCGACCAGCACCTTAACCTGCGCCTTCTCCTCCGGGACCACCTTCAAAGAGGAAGACTTCCTCACTCGGTCCATGGAAAAAGGAAGGAGTCCATTCGACTGCCCTGGCGTCGGCTGGTCTTGGCAGTAGAACCAGGTCGACTACCACCCATGGACCGACTCGGGAAGGACCATGGCTGGAAAGGCACTTTTTCCCCTCATTTGAACCCCAAGACCCCCACACATCTGAATCACTTGGGTTTTCTCGTCACTCGGATTGGCCTTTTTCACCGTCTGGGAGCGACGGGTGAAAATGTGTTTGAAAAGGCCCCAATGAGGCCGACAACCCAAGAAATTCTCACACAAGGACACGAAAGCAGCGAGATACACGATGGAGTTGGGTGTGAAGTGGTGGAGTTGTGCCCCAAAGAAGTTCAGAAATCCCCGAAAGAAAGGGTGAGGAGGCAAAGAAAACCCGCGGTCGACATGGGTAGCCAAGAGGACACACTCGCCCTCCTGAGGCTGCGACTCCGACTCCTCCCCCGGGAGCCACGCTGATCCATGGGGGATCAGCCCTTCATTGGCCAGGTCGTCAAGATCTTTCTGACGGATCATCGAGCGGATCCAGTCGCCCTGGATCCAGCCCTGCAGCAGGCCGGCCCTTGACGAGGATCCGCCCCGACTGGTCTCCCTCCCCTTCGCCTTCGCCGTTGCTTTCTTCGCCCGCTCCAAAGCTGCCGTATTCTCCTTCGCCATCGTCGTCGGTGAAGCGCGCACGGAGTCGCAGCGCTGGGATGGAGGCGAACGCGGCGGATGAGTCTGAGGAAGAGAGAAAGGGAAATGAGGGCGCACTGTTCAAAAACCCCCGTCCGGCGCCTTATATGAGGTTGCTTCCGAGTGACTAACTTGTAGGCCCGGACGATCCTGTCAAATCCCACAACAGTAGCGCGCGCGATACGTGGCAAAAAAGGTGGCGCAGAGATCGAGGCGTTCCTGCCTTATCCCATCCGAGTACCGCGGCCTCCTCCGCCTCGCGCGCTTCCTGAAATTCGAATCCCACTAAATCCGCGAACTGCAGAGCAACTTGTCAGACGGGAGATTTCCTCCGCTCTGTCGTTCGGAGATCTCCAAGTACAGAAAATTCACTCGACGGATACAAAGAATGGATCAAGGCGACTGAAAAAGAAGTTGGTGTCGTCACCTAAGTTCATTGATCCAGAACAAGACATACTCATAGCACGAAAAATGGGTCGGAAGAGTTCTCAACTCCTTCCCCACTCAAACCTCGATCCATTCGGGGGCTAATGATGAAGCCATGTACCTAGGGTAGGGTCATGGACCTGTCCAAGATACCCTCCCCAAGGACATCTCTAGAAGAAACCACTTGTCAGTCGACCTAGAAGGATTGCACTCGACGGACTTGAAGACACTCGACCATGAAGCCAACCACTCGACCGCCAGGAGATCTAAAGTCAGTCTGCACACAAACGGTTGGTCATTAAGTAGCTTTTATGGTCATCATAGCACTTTATGTGGGACGTTACCAGTAACTCCCGATCTTAATGTACTTTAAACCCTACATAACTGAGGGCCGGAGGGGTCTAGCGAACTCTATATAAGCCACCCCCCTCCTCAGTGTCAAGGGTTCGCACCCCTGTAACTCATACGCACATAATCCAGTCGACCGCCTCTGGGCTCCGAGATGTAGGGCAGTTACTTCCTCCCAAAAGGGCCTGAACTCGTAAACATCTTGCGTATACAACTACTCCATAGCTAGGATCTTGCCTCTCCATTCCTACCCCCCTATTCTACTGTCAGACTTAGAACCACGACAGCGGGGTCCATCTACCTGTCCTAGGATGGCACGATCTGCTCTGGATTAAGAGCCGGGGTAACTGTAGGTGTGATCTCCCGAACACCATCCGATGGTAGATCTAAGTCATGCTCATCGTGACTGTTCGACGCACCTGTCATGGGCTCGAATCTGTCGAAGATCAAGTCTCCACGGATATCGGCGGTGTAGTTCACGCTTCCTAAACTGACCTGACGGCCAGGGGCGTAGCTGTAACGCCCCGAGACCGATGCTCCAGTTGCCTTCCATTTATCTTAGTTGTTGCCGTGTGTTTATTTTTGTTTGTTGCATTATCATAATTGTTTTGCATATTTTATTCCTACATGTTTATGCCATGATCATGTTGAGTGCCTTGTCATGTGTTTGCTTCTTGCACCATGCTCATTTCACTTGTTATGTTGCATTGTGCCCTTGTCATTTTGCATTCCATCATGATCATCATGTGCATTGCTTTCTTCATGATGTTGTCTTGCACTATTCATGTCGTATGTATCACCCCGTGCCATCTCTCTCTCAAACCATGCCCATGCACCATCATCTCCTCCTTCCTTCTTCTTTCTTTCATTTTTTGCAAGTGACATTATTCCTACCTCCATTAATGTTCATTTGTTTTCTGCTAATCTTACTCCATGTCTTTTATCTCTCTGCCAAATTTTACCCTTTTTGAAGTTGTTTTGGTTCGGTTCAAAAATAGAGCAAGTTTGAATTAAATTCAAACTTGACTTATTTTTCTATCTTTAAAAATGCCCAAAGCAATTTATTCAAATAGCTCATAATTCCAGGAGCTTGACGATATTTTCATATCTGCAAAACTCCCCTCTTAGCCCCTTGGCCTTTTATTTTCGTGTAGCTGTTTATTTAAATAAACAGAAATTGAAAAGAAAAGGGGAAGACTTACCCGGGCCGACCTCACCGGGGGCGCCCTGGCCCAGCAGCGCAGCTGCGAGAGAGCAGCAGCCTAGCCTAGCCTCCCCCTGGTTATTTTCTCTCCAATGCAATCCTTCGGCCCCACATGCCATCCTCTCTCCTCTTCCTTTTCTTCCACCTTTGCACTTATCTTCTCTCACAGTAACTCTCGGTGAAGAAGCGCACATGGCCACCGCGGTGAAACCATGACGCCTCGATGCCTAGTAGCCCTCCTATAAATCCCTCCCGGCTTCCCTAGGGTTTTCCCTAGCCCTCTTCTTCCTCTCCGCCGCCGCCGCAGGTGAGTCGCCTCCATAGTCGTCGCCCTCCACTCACCCGAGACCACCAGGAACACCGGCTCGCCGCCGACGTGCTCTCCGTCGATCCCAGGCGGAGCCCAGGTGTCCAGCAGCTTCTCCAAGTTCACCTCCGTCCCCGACGTCCTCTGCATCGCCGTGGGACGCCAAGGCCGCGTCGCCCGCATCCTCTTCTTCCCCTGCCTCCTCTGCTTTGTGGACACGAGGACGCCGCCCCGATCAGCGCGTCTTCTCGCCATGCCCGCTCATCTCCAACCCCGTACAGCTTCAACAGCACCGCCTCGGTGAGCAGCCGTTCCTCTCAGCCCCTCTCCGGTTCAATTTTATCGCTGTGGCCGTCGATCCCGTCGCGTCCGAGGTCGTGTCCGCCATGGACGCCCATGGTAGCGAGCCCAAGCTCGTGTTCTAGCCTCTGCTCGCCTCACCTTTGCATGCATCCTCCCGCGCACTCAATCACGCAGCACACACGCATCTCGCTCGTGAGCCCCGTTGCCTGCTTCGACCTGTAACCACCATGATCGAGCCAAGCTCCTGCTCATCCTCGGTTTCCAGTACCCGTAGCCTTGTATGCGCATGCCCGCAGCAGCCGCCGCTTGGTTCACCTGCACGCACACCCTTTTCCGCACACCCGCTGATGCCTAGCAACAGAGATCGGCGCCGCGTTCGCTCGCCGATGCCGTGAGCTTTCTCGGTGTAGCCATGGCTGAAGCCCGCCACTTCTGTTGTTTGACCATCAAGGAATCACCTTGTAGGGAACAGAACACATGTACCAACCCAACTGGTTAGTCCTCCCCTTTCTAACCCAGGCGACCAGGGATCAAATCCCCACGGGCGTAACACTCTTTTCCATCAATTTTTGCCTTATCAGGTCAAGCTTGTTCATGTTGAATCAAGTCCAGTTTCCATCACAACCATCTTCTAGGCGGGCTGGTCAGCGCGCCAGTTTTCCTTAGAGAGGAACTGGTTTCGAGTCCCAGCAGCCCCAATTTTTGCTCTGTTTCCTTTTATTTTTCTACACACACCCACAGCCACTTGGGCCCGATCCCACCTCTGGGCCACTGCACTCTAGTGCTTCTGGCCCATGCATATTTTTTTACCAGTCTGTGTATTTTAGCATTTTTCCAATGCATTCTTATTTACAGAAAATGCCCCTGTTTTGAATTGTTAATAACTAAATATGAATGCATCCAAATTAAACAAACTATATAGGTAAAATGCTTAGAATTTTATCTAGGTTCATAATATGCCACTTTCATCCATGTTTAAAATGTTTAACATGCTGTTTGTTTAATTTTTGCATAAATGCCATGTTAAAATGGTTTATTTCATAACTAAATAACCGTCGCTCGGTTTTAAATGTTATTTATATGTAAATGGGCTAGAAAAATGCATAAATTAACATGATGCACTTACTTTTGCTGGTTAACAACCTTAAAATATGGTTTAGGGCAGAACAGTACCAAAATACGAATATTGCATATGGGGATTTTCCGGAATTGTTGTTTGATAGTTCCGGCCTCATTTAAACTTGCCTAATTAGTTAGTTTACTTATGCCTCACCTCTTTCCATGTTTAACAACATTTAATATTGTTGAGTAGCTTATAACGAGATCAAACTAAATAATTGCATGTGGTGTTTTGTCAATATGCAACTCGTTGCATATTGAGCTCCACTTAACTTGTAGTATTGTTTGTTGCACTTTGCATGCTATGCCTCTTTAACCAGACATGCATCATACTTGGTTGTGCAACATGCCTTGTCCATGTGTTGTTTGTTTACCATGTTGTTTGCTTCTTTCCAGTTGTGCTCCTTCTTGTTAGTTCCTGTTTCGTTGCGATCGTGAGGTTCGTTCGTCTTCGCTTGGTTCGTCTTCGTGGCTTCATCTTCTTCATGGACTCGTTCTTCTTCCTTGCGGGATTTCAGGCAAGATGACCGATGCCCTGGATCTCACTACTATCATTGCTATGCTAGTTGCTTCATTCAATTGCTATGCTGCGCTACCTATCACTTGCTCTTCAAGCCTCCCAAATTGACATGAACCTCTAACCTTTGTCACCCTTCCTAGCAAACCATTGCTTGGCTATGTTACCGCTTTGCTCAGCCCCTCTTATAGCGTTGCTAGTTGCAGGTGAAGTTGAAGTTTGCTCCATGGTGGACAGGATGATGTTGGGATATCACAATATCTCTTATTTAATTAATGCATCTATATACTTGGTAAAGGGTGGAAGGCTCGGCCTTATGCCTGGTGTTTTGTTCCACTCTTGACGCCCTAGTTTCCATCATATCGGTATTATGTTCCCGGATTTTGCGTTCCTTACACGGTTGGGTGATTTATGGGACCCCCTTGATAGTTCGCTTTGAATAAAACTCTTCCAGCAAGGCCAACCTTGGTTTTACCATTTGCCTCACCACCACCTATACCTTTCCCTTGGGTCGGCCAACCCGAGGGTCATCTTTATTTTAGCCCCCCCGGGCCAGTGCTTCTCTAAGTGCTAGTACGAACCGAGCGATGTCCGGCGCCCCCTGGGCAACCAGGGTCTATGCCAACCCGACGTCTTGCTCATCCGGTGTGCCCTGAGAACGAGATATGTGCAGCTCCTATCGGGATTTTTCGGCACAGCGGGCGGTCTTGCTGGTCTTGTTTTACCATTGTCAAAATGTCTTGTAAACCGGGATTCCGAGACTGATCGGGTCTTCCTGGGAGAAGGAATATCCTTCGTTGACCGTGAGAGCTTGTGATGGGCTAAGTTGGGACACCCCTGCAGGGTATAAACTTTCGAGAGCCATGCCCGCGGTTATGTGGCAGATGGGAATTTGTTAATGCCCGGTTGTAGATAACTTGACACTAGATACTAATTAAAACGCATCAACCGCGTGTGTAGCCGTGATGGTCTCTTTTCGGCGGAGTCCGGGAAGTGAACACGGTTTCTGGGTTATGTTTGACGTAAGTAGGAGTTCAGGATCACCTCTTGATCATTACTAGTTGACGATCATTCTGTTGCTTCTCTTCCCGCTCTCATTTGCGTATGTTAGCCACCATATCATGCTTAGTCGCTGCTGCAACCTCACCACTTTACCCCTTCCTTTCCAATTAAGCTTTGCTAGTCTTGATACCCATGGTAATGGGATTGCTGAGTCCTCGTGGCTCACAGATTACTACTACAACAGTTGCAGGTACAGGTTATGCGATGATCATGATGCGAGAGCGATGTTACTTGTTTTGGAGTTTCTTCTTCTGCTTCTTCTTCGATCAGGGGATAGGTTCCAGGTCGGCAGCCTGGGCTAGCAGGGTGGATGTCGTTTGAGTTTCTGTTTGTGTTTTCATCCGTAGGCGAATGGTTCTCTTATGTAAGATGATGTTGTATTCGTGTGGCATTGTATGCCTTATGTATGTATCCCTATCTATTATGTAATGTTGATGTAATGATATCCACCTTGTAAAAGCGTCTTCAAGATGCGCTTCTATCCTTGGTGGGACCTTCGAGTTCCTTTAGGATAGGGTCGCATCTTGGGCGTGACAGTAGCTATCGATTTGCTCCAGATGGCCAAGCGAGTTGGTCTGCAGTGCGAAGCCGCCGGATACGAAGATCTGTCCGGGGAGGAAAACCTCACCCTGTATCGCATCGTTGTAGATGATTGATTGAGCCATCAAGACTTACCGTGATGACACAGTGGAACTCTCAATGAAAGCACAATGTCGGTGTCAAAACCGGCGGATCTCGGGTAGGGGGTCCCGAACTGTGCGTCTAAGGCTAATGGTAATAGGAGGTGGGTGAGGGAGTCCGGGATTAAGGGGTCCTCGGACAGCTGGACTATATACTTTGGTTGGACTGTTGGATTATGAAGATACAAGATTGAAGACTTCGTCCCGTGTCTGGATGGGACTCTCCTTTGCATGGAAGGCAAGCTTGGCAAGCCAGATATATAGATCTCCTTCTCTGTATTGTGTAACCCTAGCCCCCTCCGGTGTCTATATAAACCGGAGGGTTTAGTCCGTAGGACAAGAACAATCATAATCATAGGCTAGCTTCTAGGGTTTAGCCTCTACGATCTCGTGGTAGATCAACTCTTGTCATACTCATATCATCAAGATCAATCAAGCAGGAAGTAGGGTATTACCTCCATCGAGAGGGCCCGAACTTGGGTAAAACATCGTGTTCCCTGCCTCCTATTACCATTAGCCTTAGACGCACAGTTCGGGACCCCCTACCCGAGATCCGCCGGTTTTAACACCGACGTTGGTGCTTTCATTGAGAGTTCCACTATGTCGTCACGGTAAGGCTTGATGGCTCCTTCAATCATCTTCAACGATGCAGTCCAGGGGGAGGTTTTCCTTCCTGGACAGATCTTCGTATTCGGTGGCTTCGTACTGCGGTCCAACTCGCTTGGCCACCTAGAGCAGATCAATAGCTATGCCCCTGGCCATCAGGTCAGGTTTGGAAGCTTGAACTATACTACCGACGTCCACGGAGACTTGATCTTTGACGGATTCGAGCCCATGTCAGGTACGCCGGATAGTCGTGATGAGCATGACTTGGATCTTCCATCAGATCATGTTTGGGAGATCGCACCTGCGGCGGCCCCGGGAATCAATCCGGAGCAGATCGCGCCTTCCGAGGACGGGTGGATGGACCCCGCCATGGAGGCCGCACACTTATCGGTGTTGGAGCCAAACACTGATCCCACCTCTTGTGAGGATGATGTCATCGGACCCCCGGACTCGTCTCCGACTACAGGATCCGAACCGCGTACGTCCACGCCTATCGAATCTGATTGGGCATAGGTCATGGAGTTCACCTCCACGGATATTTTTCAGCACTCGCCCTTGGGTGATGTGCTAAACTCATTAAGGTCTCTTTCCTTGTTGGGAGATTCTTGGCCGAACTATGTCCGGCTCGAGTGGGAAGCGGACGACGAAGAAATTTGTTCCCCACCCACCACCCACTTAATAGCCACTGTCGATGACCTAACGACGTGCTTGACTTCAACTCCGAAGACATCGACGATATGGACGATGATGCGGGAGAAGAACAGGAACCACCGCCTATAGGGCGCTGGACAGCCACCTCATCATATGATATATATATGGTGGACACGCCAAAAGAAGGCGATGGAGATGATGCATCGAAGGATAATCCCCTCGATAAGCCACCAAAGCGACGCCGTAGGCGCCGCTCCAAATCCTGCCACAGTAAAAACAGCGACAACAGTGCAAGAAAGAATAATACCCTGGTCGACTCCAAAGGAAACAACAACCCCATGGACCCAGCGATGGAGCAGGATGAGCCAGGGGACGGTGAACATAGTCCGGAGCCGACGTCAGACGACGCCGATCCTGAGGGTAAAATTCATCAACCTATCTCCGGAGAGGAGAACAGTCGGGACGATGACACACTCATCATCCCAGAAAGACACTTGAAACAAGAGAACCTCCACGAAAGGCTTATTGCCACCGCGAGAAGCTTAAAGAAGCAGAAGCAAAGGCTTAAGGCCGCGCAGGATACGCTCAATCGAAGATGGAACAAGGTGCTGGACACTGAAGAGAAATACGGTAGTGATCGCCACACAAAGAGCTATCCAAAGCGCAAGCTGCTACCCGAATTCGACGACGAGGGCATAGAGCCCATTCAGCCAAAAACAGCCGATCAACCGGACCGACCACCCCGTGGCCGCGACAGGATGGCTAATGATGCCGCACACAAGTCAGCACATGATTTATGTGAGCTCCTGGACAAAAAGTCCGGTATGGGCAAGTCCATCTATGGATCAAGGAAGCGCGCTTCATCATAGGATCAGAGCTAGCAAGATGATCACCTTGATCGAATACCAGCTAGGAATCAGCACCGAACACAACAACCATCGACAGGATGCCATGACACGTCCTAATACAGCAGTGCCGTGCACCCCCTGTGCTTCACCGATGAGGTGCTGGACCATGAATTCCCAGTAGGATTTAAACCCATGAACATAGAGGCATACAATGGAACAACAGACCCTGGGGTCTGGATTGAGGACTTTATCCTTCACATCCACATGGCTCGCGGAGATGATCTCCATGCCATTAAATACCTACCCCTCAAGTTGAAAGGACCAGCTCGGCACTGGTTGAAAAGCCTCCCCAAAAACTCAATTGGAAGTTGGGAAGAACTTGAGGATGCTTTTAGGGCCAGGAGGGATACTGGCGTTCTTGAAACTTCGTCACGCCAGACTAACGCAGGTACCTGGAAACACAGGGCTCATTATCGAGGGCATTGCTCAGCCCAATATATGTTGTAAAATCCGAATACCTTAGGGAGTGTTCGGCGTCGTGAGTTTGGCCTTATATGCATCAGCTCTGAATCATGTCTTTGGTCAAATGTTGGGTTTGCCCGGCTCTCGTGTTTTGCTACCTTATGTTCCGCTCTATCGGCTAAGGCGGCACCGGGAGAACTACTGCGATTGTGCCCTGGTTCATATGGATGAGCACCTCAGTAGAGAAAGCCGAAAACTGACTGTCATGATATAGCGCGAGACTGGTCAACCACTCGATGACTCAGCGGAATCTTCGCAATTCCTCTGCATTAACGAAGGACCGGTTTCCCAGTCATGTACATACCCGCACCATATTCGGATGAACGCGGAAGTAACAAGGGCTATATAGTAGCCCCACCGTCAAACTCCTATGGCTAAGTGAAAGTGTTAAAGCTATATAGTCCGATTGCCTGGTTCGCCGTGCTACCACCTCCTTAACGGACCAAGACGTTGGATCAAGTGCGACTACGTGTTTTCTGAACACCCCCGCATTATATGCGTGGGGGCTGAAGCTGACGACTGCAAACTTTCAGGTTATATACATACATAAACGGCCGCATAGGAGGCACTATAATACTTTCGGGCAAAAGTATAAACACAGCCTTTATAATCAAAATAGCATTGTTTTACAATTGAGATACATGTCACTCGAACATGGCACTCTTCGAGCACTGAGCCTCTATTAAATGGGCGCCTTCTAAGACTTCTTCAAAATAGTGCTCGACCGGGTCCTGGCCTCCCGCCGGACCCCGGGTTGCAATTGTGGTGGTTTCCATCCCTTCCCAGTATGTTTTAACACGGGCAAGAGCCATCCGCGCACCCTCTATGCACGCCGACCTCTTCACGGCATTGATACACGATGCAGCACCAAGGAATTGTTGCACTAATCCAAAATAGTTTTCCGGCCTTGGCCCCAGTGGCCAAAGATGATCCACGACAGACCTCATAGCAAGCCCGGACAACCGATGGAGCTCGGCCCATGCGGCCATCCTTTCATTCAACGGCAGCGGATGCGTCAGGGCACTGAACTGCGACCAGAATAACCTTTCTACCTTATGGTCTTTCCGATCTTTGTAAAATTCGGTCGCGTTAGCAGCACTCTTTGCCAGGTCCACATACGCGTCTGTAGCGCTCCACAACTTATCCAGAGGGGCATACTTCAGATCTCCGAACTTCATCCGCAACAAATAGGGCTTCTCAGCCGTGATATCTCCAGCCTCACGAAGCTCCTCCCTTATCCCTCTCATTTCAGAGCGGGTTTCCTTTGCTGCCTACAGGGCCTTCTTCGGGTCAGCCACTTTCGTTTGGTTTTCCTTTTCAAGGAGCTCATGGCGGTCGGCGGCATCTTTCAGCTCAATAGCCATTTGGGCTATCTTTCCTTCGCTCTAGCGATGAGCAGCCTGTTCGGCTCTTAACTCTTCGACCGCCTTTAGAGCGGCTGCATCACTTATTCGGGCTTGCTCCTTGGCTCGGGCAAGCTCCGCCCGAAGGATCTCTACGGTAGCAACTCCATCTGCAGCCACAACATATTATAGATACTAGCATCATGCTCCTCTTAAACATTTGTTGACAAGTTGAACATACATACCCTGAGCCTCGTCAAGCCGCTTGTTAACAAGCGTGATGTCGGCATCGGCCACGTCAAGTTGCCGCTTAAGTTCGGCAAAATCAGCAGTCCGGTCAGCCGCCGGACCCTCAGCCGCCTGCACATAAAGCAGCGCAATTATCACTAGAGATTATGATCCTCTGTTTGCCACCTTTGGACGACAACCAGAGTCTCAGGGGCTACTATCTATACAGAGCACACCTAGCATGTGCGGTACCGTCAAAAATACATATATTATTTTTTGCGTACCTCAAAGCCTCCCAGCAGACTCGTAAAAGCTTCATTCAAACCGCTTTTGGTGGATGAAATCCTCTCAACCACCGTACCCATTAAGGCATGATGTGTCTCTAAGATGGCCGCCCGCTCGAGAAGACCCATCAGTATGTCTGGCTGTGTGTCGGACAATCCCGGACTCTTCCTGAAGCTCTCCTTGCGAGCCGAATATTCCGGACTTTGGGCAGCCGAAGTGTCAACTTCTGGCCCTGGCGGATCAGGAGAAATCCTTCGTGACGACACCTCAGGGTCGTCCGTCCCATGTGGCGGGGAGGCAGGAGAAGGCTTTTCGCTCTCCATCATCTCCGGAAGAAGATACCCCGAAGACGAACTCTGTGGAGAAGGGCTACAAGCCGGACTGCAACAAATGTGTCTCGATTATTATTCTCAGAGACAAAACAGGATATATTTACCAAAGTACCTTTTTTCACTTACAGCTCGGTTGAGGGCTGGCCCCCTTGCAGGCGCTGTGCGGTAAGGACGCCCTCTGGGGCAGGGCCCCCTGGCGAGGGTTTCTTCCCTCGTTTGGAAACTTCTGTTTCCAAGATTTCAGAGGCGGCCCTTTTCTTATCGTGAGGAGAGGGGATTTCAGATTCACCTCCGCGATTATCCTCCTTTGCGGAGGCACTCACTCCCCTGATTTGGATGTGTAAAGTATGAAGCCCATCGGTGGGTTCTCTATTCCTCCCCTCATCTTTTCCTGATGGCACCTGATACGGTGCACGCTCAAGCATCCTTATCAATAGAGGATCCGGCAAGCCTTCAGGAAGAGGGGCCGAGCACCTAATCCTCTCCGCCTTCCTTATCCAGTCCTGGCGGAGAGCAATTTTTTAGAATGATGTTATAACAAACATAAGGAACGGTGTGTTCGGTAGCGGAATTACTTACTTGGGTATCCGGATGGTTGCAGTTGAGACCCACGTCCTCGATGGTATCCGGACACTTTATTCGTGATTCGAAGAACGACAGATACATCTCTTTGAGCGTCATGCTGAAGAATTGTTGAATGGTTCGCGGTCCTTCCGGGTTGAACTCCCACATACGGAGAGGTCGACGTTGGCAGGGCAGGACCCGACGAACCAGCATTACTTGCATTATCTTGACGAGACTGACTGCCTTCTTAAGAAATCGGTCTCCGCTGAACTTATCTCGGACCGACCGAATCGTAGAAATCGGTCTTGCCGATTTGGCTTAGGCCATTGCACATGCGCTTTTCGGTCTGACCGAAAACTGCAAATCGGTGTGACCGAGTTCAATTCTCTGTGAAACCCTAGCAATCTCGGTGCCACCAAACTGTGACTCGGTATGACCGAGTTCACTAGTTTAGGTTCCAAGTGTTGCTTCGGTATCACCGAATTTATCAATTCAGTAGATCTGAAATCATTTCAGTAGAGAACTAAAACTAAGTTTGTAACTCATTTTTTTTTGCAAAATCTCTGCACTTTGTGATGCTCATCTACTCTACCTCATCTATATCCATTCACAGGGTTTGTTGTCAGTTTGCCTGCCAAGATGTCTGACCAGAGTGATAGCCAGAATAAATCTGAAGAGCAAATGCAAATGAGTGAGGGCACTAGTCCCTCAAGCAGCTATGACGAGGGCAGCAGGAGCACACCAAGTAACTTGCCAAAGGCAGCTACCAGGACAAGAAAGAAGAGAACCTCAGACTTTGAGGATGAGGACTATGTAGCTGTTGAGGATGAGGCCACCTCAATGAAGAAAGTGCTGAAAAAAGAGTATGGCACTGCTGCTACAACAAAGCCTGGTATGAACAGGAAGGCACCAGCAAGGAGAATGCCAACATCCAAGCCAAGGAAAGTTCCAACAGGAGAAACCATGAAATGCACAATAGAATCAAATGATGGTGATGAAGTTGGAGATGGCAAGAAGAAGATGAAGAGGGCAAGAAGCACAACTGCAAAAGTTCTTGGAAAGTCAACTATGGTAAGAGATTCAGAGGAAGAGGAAGAGGATGCCGCACCAGCACCCAAGTCTCAAAAGCTTATGAGAGATGCAATCAAGTCAGGGGCTGCTTCTAAGCCCAAACCTGCTCCTAAAGCTGCTTCTCAAACCACCAAGTCTGCACCCAAGAGAAACACCAGAAACATTCCTGCTGAGGAGAAGAACAAGGCCCCAGTGCCTGAGATGGAAGAAGAAGATGCTGAATCCCAACTGCTGAGAAAGCTCAAACCAAAGATTCCAGACCACAATGACACTCATCCAGTGGAAGAGGACATGAACATGAGAAAGGATGCAGGTCTGAGACTTTGGAGGAAGACTGATCCTTATGATGTGAGAAGGAGAACTGCTATGGACTATAGGTTCCACACCAAAGAACAACAAGATTTCTATGAGACTATTTTGCTTGACAAGAAGCCAATTGTGTGTGATATGAGATGGTTTGATTGGGAATACATCAAAGAGAATGAAGATCACTTTCTAGGTGTATATGACAGTTTCAAAGCTTGTGGAGTTGACAAATTTGTTGGATAGAAGCTCACCAAATGGAATGATGAGCTAATCATGCAATTCTACTCCACTACTCACTTCTATCCAGATGGAAGGATAGTTGTAACACCCTGAATGTAACTTTCCATATTTGTAACTCCAACTCTTGCCATTTTCGGCCATGTGTTATGATATTCCCTCCGGGGTTGGGTTTTGTCTTTCGTTTTGCATTTTGTTCATGTCATGCATTTCATATCACGCCATCATGTGCATCTCATTAGCATACGTGTTCGTCTCATGCATCTAAGCATTTTCCCCGTTGTCCGTTTTGCAATCCGACACTCCCACATGCACCGGCACACCCCTCTTGTCTCTTTTCGTGAGTGGGTGTTAAACGTTCTCGGAATGGACCAAGGCTTGCCAAGTTGCCTTGGTACACCACCGGTAGACCACCTGTCTAGTTTCGTGCCATTTGGAGGTCGTTTGATACTCCAACGGTTAACTGGGTATCCGCAAAGGCCTCTTTTGGGTTGCATCCCAACACCCCTCCAAAACAGCCCAATAACCCATCTAAGTCACTTCCATGCTCTCCGTCGTCGGATCACAATCGTGTGGGCGAAAACTACACTCCGTTTGGAGTCTCCTAGCTCCCTCTACCTATAAATATGTGCCCCTCCCCTAAATTTTCAGGCGAAACCCTAGTCTCCCCCTTCCTCCACGCGTCAGACACACCCGCCCGGTGCCGGACGCATCCGCCGCCGCACCCGAGCCATCCAGGAGCCGCCACGTGGCCCCGGCCACCGCGCGCCGCCGCCGGCCCGACAAGCCCGCGTGGGGCCCCCACGGCCCGTCTCCGCCGCCCGCCCCCGAGCGCGCCTCTGCCTCCACCCGTCGGCTGCCGCCTTCGCCCGGATCCTCAGCCGCCCGTCACCCTCGACCGCCGCCAGTCGCCGGCACGCCGCCACCTCCCGACCCGGCACGCCCCGCACCCGAGACGCGGCTCCCGCCGCTGACCGGTGCCGATCCGGCCGGCCCACACCCCGGCGACCTCCCCCGAGCCTTCTCCGGCCACCGCCGCGCCTCTCCTGCGAACAGCTCCTGCCCCACCTCGATCCACGTGCCCGGATTCAGATCTGAGAAGACCTTGGTTGACCCCGTCATAATATGTGGCTCTATTCATCACATCATAACTCCTGCACATAGCTTCGATTCATGCATACTATATATCAAAATGTTCATCATGAGATGCTCTTCATTTTGATCCATTGTGCCATGTCTGTTTGAGCTCATCTTGGTTCCCAAATCATCGTTGCAAAAGTGCTATATGATGTTTACTGCTGTCTGTTAACAGAAATTGATGTTTGTTCACTTTTGTTGCATTTGATGTATGCATCTTATCAGCACGAGCTCTACATCTGATTTGAACTATGACATGTCTTCTTTACAGAGGTGCTTGTCATGTATTTTTTTTGATTTATGTGGTGACTAGTACAAGCATGCAAACTAGGCTTCCTGATGTTGCTGATTTCAGTCCATGTTCTGCTGTTATTTTGATGCCATGTAAACTTGATGCTACAGAGAGATCCATGCTTTTTTTGAGATACTTCAGTAAGGATGTTTTGAACATATGGTTATTCTCTATCCATTCATGCCCCTGTTTGCCATTAAGGAGTAGTCTAGCATGTCATTTGCTTGCTCTACTTTTGCTATAAAATGTTTCCTGGCATATTGTTTACATGTTATTCAATTTTGCCAAGGTTGTTGTAGTTGATCCTTGCATGCTATGAACTTGTTCTTGCCTTGGTTAGTTTCATAAACATGTCTTTGTGCTGGTGGTATGCTTATATTGTCATGCAATGACTTGTGGTGAGTGAATCGAGCTCGCAAAGATGCCTTCATAATTCTGTTAATGCCATGCTCTGTTTGCTGAATCTGTTAACGAAACTTGCCATGTTTACATGGGTGCCATCATATCTTATGATCCTTTTTTGCTCATGGTCAGTAAGGGACATTTGTGCTATGCATTTAGTAGTATTATGCCATGCCTTAAGCGTCTATGATATGTTCCTGTAGCATGATGTTTGCGTGCCCTAAACATTGCTTCCTGATGCTGTTTCTGCCATGTTCAGTATTTTCACAAAGTCTGTGAAACGGATATCTTTTGCACTTTTGCCATGCTTGTTTGGACCTGTTAATGTGTGAATTAGCCATAGCTCAGTGTTCATCCTTTGTAAGCATCTCTTGTAGATCACCGCCATGTTCTTTGTTGATATGTTGGGGTGTTGTAGCATAGTTTCTTGATATATTCTAAGTGCTATCATGCTGTTAATTGCAGAATTGTGTCATTCTTGTTTTGCTTGCCATTTGCGAACCGTGCATCTGATTCCGGTGATCTTTATATCGATTTCAACCGAAATCATCTCATCTTTCCAGTGGCATACTTAGTTTGCCAATTTGATGCCTTGTTCACCATTTTCCTTCTGGAGCACGCATATGCATTGCATATCACATCCCGCATATGATGCCTTGTATTGCATCATGTTGCTTGTGCATTGCACCGTGATTTATTGTGGTTCCATTGCTTGTGTTCTTTCTTTCGGTAGAGACGGGAGACGAGTACGTGAACGAGGAACCTGTTGAGTATGCTAACAAGGATCAAGCTTTCGTCAACTCTGAGAACTTTGCAGGCAAGATGACCATACCCTCGATATCACTTCTATCTTTGCTTTGCTAGTTGCTCACTCTATCGCTACGTTTGCTCTACCTACCACTTGTTTATCATGCCTCCCATATTGCCATGTCAAGCCTCTAACCATCCTGTCCTAGCGAACCGTTGTTTGGCTATGTCACCGCTTTTGCTCAGCCCCTCTTATAGCGTTGCTAGTTGCAGGTGAAGATGAAGTTTGTTCCTTGTTGGAACATGGATATTTTGGGATATCACAATATATCTTGTTTAATTAATGCACCTATATACTTGGTAAAGGGTGGAAGGCTCGGCCTTATGCCTGGTGTTTTGTTCCACCCTTGCCACCCCAGTTCCCGTCATACCGGTGTTATGTTCCTTGATTTTGTGTTCCTTACGCGGTTGGGTGATTTATGGGACCCCTTGACAGTTCGCTTTGAATAAAACTCCTCCAGCAAGGCCCAACCTTGGTTTTACCATTTGCCACCTAAGCCTTTTTCCCTTGGGTTTTCGCGAGCCCGAGGGTCATCTTTATTTAAACCCCCGGGCCAATGCTCCTCTGAGTGTTGGTCCAACCTGTCAGCCACCAGTGGTCACCAGGGGCAACTCTGGGCTGGCCTATCGGAAGTTTGGACAATCCAGTGTGCCCTGAGAACGAGATATGTGTAGCTCCTATCGGGATTTGTCGACACATTCGGGCGGCTTTGCTGGTCTTGTTTTACCATTGTCGAAATGTCTTGTAAACCGGGATTCCGAGACTTATCGGGTCTTCCTGGGAGAAGGAATATCCTTCGTTGACCGTGAGAGCTTGTGATGTGCTAAGTTGGGACACCCCTGCAGGGTATTATCTTTCGAAAGCCGTGCCTGCGGTTATGAGGCAGATGGGAATTTGTTAATGTCCGGTTGTAGAGAACTTGACACTTGACTTCATTAAAATTCATCAACCGCGTGTGTAGCCGTGACGGTCCCTTCTCGGCGGAGTCCGGGAAGTGAACACGGTTTGGGTTATGTACGAACGTAAGTAGTTTCAGGATCACTTCTTGATCACTTCTAGCTTCTCGACCAATGCGTTGCTTCTCTTCTCGCTCTCACTTGCGTATGTTAGCCACCAGATATGCTTAGTGCTTGCTGCAGCTCCACCACCTTACCCCTTCCTACCTTTGAGCTTAAATAGTCTTGATCTCATGGGTGTGAGATTGCTGAGTCCCCGTGACTCATAGATTCTACCAAAACAGATGCAGGTGCCGAGGATACCAGTGCAAGTGGCACAATCGAGCTCAAGTGGGAGTTTGACGAGGACCTTGGTCATTACTATGTTTCGTTTCCTGATGATCAGTAGTGGAGCCCAGTTGGGACGATCGAGCATCTAGCATTTGGGGTTATCTTCTTTTCATTTGAATTTGACCGTAGCCGGTCTATGAGTGTATCTTGAATGATGTATGGATTAATTTATGTATTGTGTGAAGTGGCGATTGTAAGCCAACTCTCTTTATCCCATTCTTGTTCATTACATGGGATTGTGTGAAGATGACCCTTCTTGCGACAAAACCTACAATGCGGTTATGCCTCTAAGTCGTGCCTCGACACGTGAGAGATATAGCCGCATCGTGGGCGTTACAAGTTGGTAATCAAAGCCATCCCCGACTTAGGAGCCTCCCCTGCTTGATTGAATCGCTGGCGTTGTTGAGTCTAGAACAAAAATGTTTTGAGTCTTAGGATTATATATATCGGAGAGTAGGATTCTTTTTACTCCTCAGTCCCTTCATCGCTCTGGTGAGGTCTCCTGACATAGATGTTTTGACTTTCTTCTCCTCAAATTTCACTAAAAAAAATTTAGGATCACGCGGGTATCTTGGAACCATTCCGATGGTTTTGTGACGAGAACATTGTTCTTGGTGCCTCCTGACATTTAGGGGTTGTGGCAGTGTCCTGGGGAGTTGAGCTCCGAGGTGTTGTCGTCACAATTTTATCGTTGCAGTTCTGGAATACCTGAGTTTTGCCGACATCGAAAATCTGTTTTATGCAGTTGTTGGTGAGATAACCTTGACGTCACCCAGTACTGGGGAGTTCGGGAGTATTTCCATAACTCGTATAACGGATGCTTTTCGAAGGTTGAGGTACATGATTTCTGAAGGTTTTTTGGTTATGTGTTGACGGATGGATACAACTGGATGTAGGGATTGTTAGTTTGGGTGAGATATATTGCTTCCCCTGTATCCCCAACACCTGATTGCATAACCAGAAAGTTTTAGGAGTTTATAGGTGGGATTCAAGTAGCTCTAGCATTTCTTCCCGCAGATATTTGGTTGGTGATTGGGTAATCCTTACCACTTCTTTGTTCCAGTTGCACCTTGTTATTTCTTTCATCAATCTCTTATCAAGTGGCTTCTCACCTTAATGGACATGTGATGTTAGCTTTGGGAATTCATTCGTTCATCCTTGTTCAAATGTTTATTGTGAAGACTATATGTTGCAATTTCTATCCATTGATTCAACTTCTCTATCTGTCTATCAAGATGCTAACGGATGTCACCCTCTTCAGGATGGCTCCGCCAACGCGTCAGAATCCGAAACGCAATGATGGGAGTGAGGCAAACCCTCCACCTCCACCTCCGCCTCCGGAGGCATGGCAAGCTTTGATGGCAGCCACAAACGCCAACGCTCAGATGATGATTCAGCTCATGCAAGAGCGCAACCAAGGCCAAGGCAACCAAGGGAATCAAGGTCAAGGGCAGTTCAACCATCAGCCTCAGTTTCCTACCCTCAACTAATTCCTTGCAAATCAGCCGAAGTCTTTCAGCTACTGTGCCAAGGCCACAGACGCCGATGATTGGCTCGTGGATATCAACAAGCATTTTTAATGTAGCAATGTCAGGCCTGAGGACTACGTCAAGTTCGCTTCTTTTCAGCTCAAGGACCAAGCAGCTGATTGGTTCTAGCAATACAAAGATTCCAAAGGAGGTCGAGTGATTACTTGGACTGACTTCTGTCGGGACTTTAAAGCTCACCACATTCCTACCTGTGTTGTTGAGAGCAAGCGTGAGGAGTTCCGCAATCTCAAGCAAGGCAGCATGTCTGTGTACGAATACAACAAGCAGTAAACTTGCTCGCTTCGCTAAACAAGACGTTCCTGATGAAAAGAGTATGATCTATCAATTCAGAGGTGGCCTTAGAGAGGATCTGCAGTTAGCTCTCGTTCTTGTTGAGCCTACTCAGTTTGATCAATTCTACAATATGGCCCTCGAGCAAGAAGGTGCTCAGCTCAAGTGTGAGGCTTCTAAGAAGAGAATCAGGGATGCAGTTCAGTCTTCTTCTTCCTCACAAGTGGCAGCTAAGCAGCAGAAGTTCTACCTTCCTCCTCCACCATTTCGTCAGCCTTATCAGCAGAAGAACTCAGGTGGTCGTGGATCTTCCCACCCACCCAACCCAGGCTATCAGAACAAGTCAAATTCTCAAGCTCCAAGGTCAAATGCTCCTTATCATCGTCCGCTCGCAGAGGTGACTTGCAACAAGTGCCAGCAGAAAGGTCACTACGCGAACAAGTGCTTCAACCAAAGGCGCCTTCCTCCTCCTCCTCCTATGAGATCTTCAAGCAATGCGGTGGTCAAGCATAATCCCAAGTTTGCAAAGGTCAACATGATGAATGCAGCTCAGGCAGAGGATTCTTCAGATGTGATCATGGGTAATCTTCCTGTTAACGATTTTCCTGTAGAAGTTCTTTTTGACACTGGTGCATCGCTTAGTTTCATCTCAAGACCATTTGCATCTAAGCATGAGTTCTCTTTCCAAGATTTGCCTAGACCGTTAGCAGTTGTCTCTCCAGGTAAATGCATGAACACAAGCTACATGGTTCTGGATGTTTCCATCAAGATGGGGAACTATAAATTTCTGGCTAAACTAATTGTTCTTGGTGACTCTGATATCAATCTAATTCTCGGGATGGACTGGCTTTCTCAGCACAAAGCTCAACTTGATTGTGCTGCCAGGGAGAATCAATTGACACACTCTTCTGAGGATGTTATCATCTATGCCGCTCGTGATGAAACCATTCGGTTGTTTTCTCTCAATGAGAAGGGAGAGCTAGACGCTATCTCTCAGATTCCAGTCGTTTGTGAGTACCAAGATGTCTTTCCAGAAGAGCTTCCGGGTATGCCTCCTCACCGGCCAGTCGAATTCGTTATCGATCTGAGCCTGGCACTGAACCCGTTTGCAAGCGTCCATACAAGCTTGGACCTAAAGAGCTGAAGGAGTTGAAGAAACAGCTCGATGAACAAGAGCGTCTGGGTTTGATCAGACCGAGTTCATCTCCATGGGGTTGTGGAGTTCTTTTTGTCCAGAAGAAGGATGGCACGGACCGACTGTGCATCGATTACCATCCATTGAGTAAGAAGACAATCAAGAACAAGTATCACCTTCCCAACATCAATGAGCTTTTCTAGCAACTCAAAGGTGCTAAAGTATTCTCCAAGCTTGACCTTCGTATGGGTTATCATCAGATTTGCATTCGTGAACAAGATATTCCCAAGACAGCATTCAGAACAAGCTTTGGTTCTTATGAATATACTGTCATGTCTTTCGGCCTTGTCAATGCTCCTCCAACATTCTCTCGAATGATGAACTTCATCTTCAACCACTACACCAATGAATTCGTTCTGGTGTATCTCGATGATATTTTGGTCGTCTCCAAGAATAAGAAGGATCATGCCAAACATTTGCGATTGGTGCTCGACAAGCTCAGAGAGCATCAATTCTATGTGAAGTTTTCCAAATGTGAGTTCTGGCTTGATGAAGTTCTTTATCTTGGTCACATCATCTCTGCCAAAGGCATTGCTGTTAATCCCGAGAAGGTGTCTGCAATTGTGAATTGGGAACCTCCTCAGAATGTCAAGCAGCTCCGCAGTTTTCTTGGTCTTGCAAGCTATTGCCGAAGATTCGTTGAGAATTTCTCAAAGATTGCAAAGCCTCTTTCCAACTTACTCCAGAAGCATGTCAAGTATGTCTGGTCGCCTGAGTGTGACGTTGCTTTCAACACCCTCAAAGAGAAGCTAGTCTCAGCTCCTGTCTTGACTCCTCCTGATGAATCCAAGCCATTCGAAGTTTTTTGTGATGCTTCTCTTCAAGGTCTCGGTCCTATGTTAATGCAAGAGAAGAAAGTTGTGGCCTATACCTCTCGTCAGTTGAAGCCCAACGAAAAGAACTACCCCACTCACGATCTCGAGTTGGCGGCAGTTGTCCATGCATTGATAACATGGAGACATCTCTTGTTGGGAAGGAAAGTGGACATTTTCACCGATCACAAGAGCCTCAAGTATATTTTCACTCAACCCAACCTCAACCTCAGGCAAACTCGATGGGTCAAAATGATTCAAGAGTACAATCCAAGTATTGAATATACTCCAGGCAAGGCCAATGTGATTGCAGGTGCTTTGAGCAGGAAGGCTTATTGCAACAGCTTAATTCTCAAGCCCTTCCGACCGGACCTTTGTGAAGCTTTCCGCAAACTGAATCTTCAAGTTGTTCCTCAAGGCTCCAACCTCATAGTCTCTCCTACTTTGGAAGACCAAATTCGTGAGGCACAACTCCTGGATACCATGGTGAAAAAGGTGAAACATGGTATCGACAAGGGCATTCCCAAATACAAGTGCTTCCACATTGATGACAAAGATACTCTTTTCTTTGAGGATCGTATTGTGGTTCTTAAAGGCAATCTGAGAAAAGTCATTATGAACGAGGCACACAATTCCCTTCTATCCATTCATCCTAGAAGTACGAAGATGTACCATGACCTCAAGCAGTCGTATTGGTGGACTCGAATGAAGCGGGAGATTGCTCAATTCGTGAATGAATGTGACGTCTGCAGAAGGGTGAAAGCAGAACACCAACAACCAGCTGGTCTCCTCCAACCTCTTGCTATTCCAGAATGGAAGTTTGATCATATCGAGATGGACTTCGTGACTGGATTTCCTAAGTCCAAGCATGGAAATGATGCTATCTTCGTTGGCATTGACAAGCTTAATAAAGTGGCTCATTTCCTTCCTATCAAAGAATCCATCACAGCAGCTTAGTTGGCAGAGTTATACACCTCCAGGATTGTCTCCTTGCATGGCATTCCACAATTGATTTCTTCAGACCGTGGTAGCATCTTCACCTCTAAGTTCTGGGACTCCTTTCAGAAGGCCATGGGCACCAACATTCGCTTCAGCACAGCTTTCCATCCTCAAACAAGTGGCCAAGTCGAGCGAGTCAATCAAATCCTTGAAGACATGCTCAGGGCTTGTGTCATTTCCTTCGGTATGAAGTGGGAAGATTGTCTTCCATATGCCGAGTTCTCCTGCAACAACAGCTTCCAAGCGAGTTCGGGCAAGGCCCCATTCGAAATTCTTTATGGCAGAAAGTGCGGTACTCCTCTCAATTGGTCCGAGACAGGTGAACGCCAACTTCTTGGCAACGACTTGATCACAGAAGCCGAAGAAATGTGCAAAATCATTCGTGAGAATCTCAAAGCCGCGCAATCGCGCCAGAAGAGCTATTATGATGACAAGCACCATGATGTGGCTTTTGAAATTGGAGACCATGACTACCTCCGCGTCTCTCCAATGAAAGGCACTCGTTGCTTCGGTATCAAAGGGAAGCTTGCCCCTAGATACGTGGGTCCTTTCAAGATCATTGGCAAAAGAGGCGACCTCGCCTATCAACTTGAGCTTCCGTCCAACTTTGCAAACGTGCACGATGTGTTTCACGTGTCACAGCTTCGCAAGTGCTTCAAGACTCCTGAGCGCACTATCAACTTCGAAGAAATTGACCTCCAAGAAGATCTCTCTTATCATGAGCACCCCGTTGCTATTCTTGAAGAAACCGAGCGCAAGACTCGCAACAAGTCAATCAAATTCCTGAAAGTGAAGTGGTCACACCATTCCGACCGAGAAGCCACCTCGGAGCGCGAGGATCACCTCCGTTCCGAATATCCGGAGTTCTTTCAGTCCTAGATCTCGGGACGAGATCCTCTTGTAGTGGTGGAGTGTTGTAACACCCCGGATGTAACTTTCCATATTTGTAACTCCAACTCTTGCCATTTTCGGCCATGTGTTATGATATTCCCTCCGTAGTTGGGTTTTGTCTTTTGTTTTGCATTTTGTTCATGTCATGCATTTCGTATCACGTCATCATGTGCATCTCATTTGCATATGTGTTCGTCTCATGCATCCGAGCATTTTCCCCGTTGTCCGTTTTGCAATCCGACACTCCCACATGCACCGGAGCACCCCTCTTGTCTCTTTTCGTGAGCGGGTGCTAGACGTTCTCTGAATGGACCGAGGCTTGCCAAGTGGCCTTGGTACACCATCGGTAGACCACCTGTCAAGTTCCGTGCCATTTGGAGGTCGTTTGATACTCCAACGGTTAACCGGGTATCCGCAAAGGCCTCTTTTGGGTTGCAGCCCAACACCCCTCCAAAACAGCCCAATAACCCATCTAAGTCACTTCCATGCTCTCCGTCGTCGGATCACGATCGTGTGGGCAAAAACTACACTCCGTTTGGAGTCTCCTAGCTCCCTCTACCTATAAATATGTGCCCCTCCCCTAAATTTTCGGGCGAAACCCTAGTCTCCCCCTTCCTCCGCGCGTCGGACACGTCCGCCCGGCGCCAGACGCATCCGCTGCCGCACCCGAGCCAGCCAGGAGCCTCCATGTTTCCCCGGCCACTGCGCACCGCCGCCGGCCCGCGGGGCCTGCGCGGGGCCCCCGCGGCCCATCTCCGCCGCCCGCGCCCGAGCGCGCCTCCGCCTCCACCCGTCGGCCGCCGCCTTCACCCGGATCCGCCACCACCCGTCGCCCTCGGCCGCCGCCTCCGCCAACCCGCCGCCGTCCGTCACCGCTCCGGCGCCGCCCTTCGCCGCCGGTCGCCGCGGCACGCCGCCGCCGCCCAACCCGACGCGCCCCGCGCCCGAAACACGGCTCCCGCTACCGACCGGCGCCAGATCCGTCCGGCCCCGACCCCGGCGACCTCCCTCGAGCCTTCTCTGGCCACCGCCGCGCCTCTCCGGCGAACAGCTCCTGCCCTGCCTCGATCCACGTGCCCGGATTCAGATATGAGAAAACCTAGGTTGACCCCGAAATCCCAGTCTTTTTCCTGTCATAATATGTGGCTCTGTTCATCACATCATAACTCCATGCACATAGCTCTAATTCATGCATATGATATATCGAAGTGTTCATCATGAGATTCTCTTCGTTTTGTTCCATTGTGCCATGTCTGTTTGAGCTCATCTTTGTGCCCAAATCATCGTTGCGGAAGGGCTATATGATGTTTACTGCTGTCTGTTAATAGAACTTGATGTTTTGTCATTTTTGTTGCATTTGATGTGTGCATCTTATGAGCATTAGCTCTACATGTTATTTGAACTATGTCATGTCTTATTTACAGAAGTGCTTGTCATGTATTTTTTTGATTTATGTGGTGACTAGTACAAGCATGCAAACTAGGCTTCGTGATGTTGCTGATTTCAGTCCCTGTTCTGCTGTTATTTTGATGCCATGTAAACTTGATGCTACAGAGAGATCCATGCTTATTTTGAGATACATCAGTAAGGATGTTTTGAACATATGGTTTGTTTCCTGGCAGATCGTTTACATGTTATTCAATTTTGCCAAGGTTGTTGTAGTTGATCCTTGCATGCTATGAACTTGTTCTTGCCTTGGTTAGTTGCATAAACATGTCTTCTTGCTGGTGGTATGCTTATCTTGTCATGCAATGACTTGTGGTGAGTGAATCGAGCTCGCAAAGATGCCTTCATAATTCTGTTAATGCCATGCTCTGTTTGCTGAATCTGTTATCGAAACTTGCCATGTTTACATGGGCGCCATCATATCTTCTGTTCTTTTTTGGCTCATTGTCAGTAAGGGACTTTTGTTCTACGAATTTAGTAGTATCATGCCATGCCTTAAGTTTCTATGATATATTCCTGTAGCATGATTTTTTCTTGCCCTAAACATTGCTTCTTGATGCTGTTTCTACGTATTTTCACCAAGTCTCTAAAACTGATATCTTTTGCACTTTTGCCATGCTTGTTTGAACCTATTAATGTGTGAATTAGCCGTATCTCAGTGTTCATCTTTTGTCAAACATCTCTTGTAGATCACTTCCATGTGCTTTGTTGATATGTTGGGTCGATGTAGCATAGTTTCTCGATTTATTCTAAGTGCTATCATGCTGTTAATTGCAGAATTGTGTCATTCTTGTTTTGCTTGCCATTTGCAAACCGTGCATCCGATTCCGGTAATCTTTATATCGATTTCAACCGAAATCATCTCATCTTTCCAGCGGCATACTTGGTTTGCCAATTTGATGCCTTGTTCATCATTTTCCTTTCGGAGCATGCATATGCATTGCATATCACATCTCACATATCATGCCTTGTATTGCATCATGTTGCTTGTGCATTGCACCGTGATTTATTGTGGTTCCATTGCATGTGTTCTTGCTTTGGGTAGAGCCGAGAGACGAGTACGTGAATGAGGAACCTGTTGAGTACGCTAACGAAGATCAAGCTTTCGTCAACTCTGAGAACTTTGCAGGTAAGATGACCATACCCTCGATATCACTTCTATCTTTGCTTTGCTAGTTGCTCGCTCTATCGCTACGTTTGCTCTACCTACCATTTGTTTATCATGACTCCCGTATTGACATGTCAAGCCTCTAACCATCCTGTCCTAGCGAACCGTTGTTTGGCTATGTCACCGCTTTTGCTCAGCCCCTCTTATAGCGTTGCTAGTTGCAGGTGAAGATGAAGTTTGTTCCTTGTTGGAACATGGATATTTTGGGATATCACAATATATCTTGTTTAATTAATGCACCTATATACTTGGTAAAGGGTGGAAGGCTCGGCCTTATGCCTGGTGTTTTGTTCCACCCTTGCCACCCTAGTTCCCGTCATACCGGTGTTATGTTCCTTGATTTTGCGTTCCTTACGCGGTTGGGTGATTTATGGGACCCCCTTGACAGTTTGCTTTGAATAAAACTCCTCCAGCAAGGCCCAACCTTGGTTTTACCATTTGCCATCTAAGTCTTTTTCCCTTGGGTTTTTGCGAGCCCGAGGTTCATCTTTATTTAAACCCCCGGGCCAGTGCTCCTCTGAGTGTTGGTCCAACCTGTCAGCTGCCGGTGGTCACCAGGGGCAACTCTGGGCTGGCCTATCAGAAGTTTGGACAATCCGGTGTGCCCTGAGAACGAGATATGTGCAGCTCCTATCGGGATTTGTCGGCACATTCGGGCGGCTTTGCTGGTCTTGTTTTACCATTGTCGAAATGTCTTGTAAACCGGGATTCCGAGACTTATCGGGTCTTCCTGGGAGAAGGAATATCCTTCGTTGACCGTGAGAGCTTGTGATGGGCTAAGTTGGGACAGCCCTGCAGGGTATTATCTTTTGAAAGCCGTGCCCGCGGTTATGAGGCAGATGGGAATTTGTTAATGTCCGGCTGTAGAGAACTTGACACTTGACTTCATTAAAATGCATCAACCGCGTGTGTAGCCGTGATGGTCCCTTCCCGGCGGAGTCCAGGAAGTGAACACGGTTTGGGTTATGTATGAACGTAAGTAGTTTCAGGATCACTTCTTGATCACTTCTAGCTTCTCGATCGATGCGTTGCTTCTCTTCTCGCTCTCACTTGCGTATGTTAGCCACCATATATGCTTAGTGCTTGGTGCAGCTCCACCACCTTACCCCTTCCTACCTTTGAGCTTAAATAGTCTTGATCTCGCGGGTGTGAGATTGCCGAGTCCCCGTGACTCACAGATTCTACCAAAACAGATGCAGGTGCCGAGGATACCAGTGGAAGTGGCGCAATCGAGCTCAAGTGGGAGTTTGACGAGGACCTTGGTTGTTACTATGTTTCGTTTCCTGATGATCAGTAGTGGAGCCCAGTTGGGACGATCGGGGATCTAGCATTTGGGGTTATCTTCTTTTCATTTGAATTTGACCGTAGCTGGTTTATGGGTGTATCTTGAATGATGTATGGATTAATTTATGTATTGTGTGAAGTGGCGATTGTAAGCCAACTCTCTTTATCCCATTCTTGTTCATTACATGGGATTGTGTGAAGATGACCCTTCTTGCGACAAAACCTACAATGCGGTTATGCCTCTAAGTCGTGCCTCGACACGTGAGAGATATAGCCGCATCGTGGGCGTTACAATAGTGTGGATGTCTGAAGGTACAAGGTACCAGTCAACTGTTGAAGAATGGGCCAAGTTGATCAATGCTCCAGAAGACCATGAGGATGATTTGGATGTGTATGCCAAGAAGAAGAAAGACGACAACTCCATGGCAAGTATGTACAAGGAAATTCTTGATGAAGCCCTAGAAACTCATAAGTTGGGCTCAGTGAAATACTTGTTATCTGGTCTGCCTACTATCAACACCATCTTGAGGCATACTCTATTGCCCAAATCTGGAGATCATAGGATGATAAGAGGACATTCAATCAACTTGCCACACATTTTTGATGTACCTCGAAAATTCAAGGTCATGAGTCTGATTGTAGAGGCAATCAAGAGGACAACTGCTGATCAGAAAAGGTCTTGTGGGTATGCTCCACACATTCAGGTGCTCATCAACTCAAAGATGGGCACATGCACTTACTTGTTGGACAAGGAGCACTTACCTCTCAAGCCAGAATTTGAAGACAACACACTTGTAATGGATGAGAATGAACCTTCATTAGTGCAAGCACAAGAGAAGGGATCTAAGGAAAAGGCAGAAAAAGCTGCAAGGATGCCAAGTGCTGAAGAGGCATCTCAAGTGTTCTTGAAGAGCAAACAAGATCAACTTGGATATCTGATCCAAGAAACTTTGAGGATTGAGAATGGCTTGGCCACCTTGACTCAGAATCAGGAGAGTTTGGAGAGGATCATTGAGCAAAAATTCTATGATCTTGATCTAAAAGTTACTGAGATGCAAACAGTAGTTGAGCAGCTTCAAGAGGATGCAGAGGAGAAGAAAGACAAGGAAACTACAGAAGCTTTTCAGCGAGTGCCAAGAGGTCAGAGGTCAGCCGCAGTGCGAGTAGAAGATACAAGAGCTACTACATCAGCACCAGCAGCTACAGCTTCAGTGCCACCTCCAGCACCCACTCCACCAGCTCCAGCTACATCGACAGAAGCCTTCGTCCTTGGAGTCATCTCTACACCACCTCACGAAGATTAAGCCTGAGAGACGCATAGCACTATGCATATTTGAACTTTTTGGTAACTTGTTGCCAAAGGGGGAGAAATATGTATAGATCATAGGCTTCGAGAGAGAGTGTTGCTTTTTTGTCTCTCTTGCTACTTGTTTGGTTGAACCTTATTGTGTGCTTGTTTGATACCTTATGTCCTTGTGTGAGATACTTGTATGATCCTGTATTTGGTCATATGCTACTTTAATGTGTGCTTGGATGATATTATCTCTTATATCCATATATGATCATTCACTTTGCTTGGTGATGAGTGCATGCTTTTATTTGCTATCATTTTGAGCGCTCCACCAAGATGTATGTGACATGGAAGAGTAACCCATGATACTAATCGATTGTGCATTTGCATTCAAAAGCAAACCTTAAATAATGCACAAATTTAGGGGGAGCTCTTGCTTATCACATACTTCTCAAAGTGACGATGTATTTAAATCTTATTATGACTTGTCGAAGCTTTGATCGATATGTTGTCATCAATTACTAAAAAGGGGGAGATTGGAAGTGCAACTATCCCTGGGTGGTATTGGTAATGATTAACAACATATAGCTCATTGAACTAATGCTATTTCAAGATGAATATTTCAGGAGAGTTCAATGATTGGCATGGCATGGATTAGGAATGTGGACCCCTCAAAATGCTAAGGACAAAGGATTGGCTCAAGCTCTAAAGCTCAAGACTCCACATTTTACTTTTAGTGATCCAAGATCACATTGAGTCCATAGGAAAAGCCAATACTATTAGAAGGGGATGAGGTGTTGCTTAATGGCTTGCTTGCTCAAAATGCTTGGTGATATGCTCCAAAAACCCTCAACCACTTTCTCATATCCACATATGTCCCAAACCAAAAGTCAAACTCGGCCCCACCGATTTGATCTATCCGGTGCCACCGAGTTCATTTGACATAGCCACTGCCAGAAACCCTAGTCACTTCGGTCTCACCGATAGGGATCTCGGTCTCACCGAGATGGGATTGCAAACTCTCTGTTTCCCTTCGTAATGTTTCGGTCTAACCGAGATGAGCGACCGGTCCCATCGAGTTTGCAATGCAAACTCTCTGTTTCCCCTTCGTAACATTTCAGTCTCGCCGAGATGAGCGAATCGGTCCCACCGAGTTTGCCTGACCAACTATCAGGTTAACTTATTACCAAAGTTGGTCCCATCGAGTTTGTGTAATCGGTCTCACCGAGATTATGTTATGCCCTAATCCTAACGAAATCAGTCCCACCGAGTTGACATGTCGGTCCCACCGAAATGCCTAATGGTCACATTATTAACTAAATCGGTCTGACCGAGTTTTCTGATTCGGTCCGACCGAGTTTGGTAACTTTTGTGTAACGGTTAGATTTTGTGTGGAGGCTATATATACCCCCTCCACCCTTTCTTCATTTGTTAGGAAAGCCATCAGAACATGCGTACACTTCCAGCATTCATTTTCTGAGAGAGAACCACCTACTCATTTGTTGAGAATCTTGATCTCTAGCCTTCCCCAAGTTGCTTTCCACTCAAATCATCTTTTCACCAAATCCAATCCTAGTTGAGTGTTGGGGAGACTATCATTTGAAGCATGAGAGCAAGGTGTTCATCATCAACACACCATCTATTACCTTTTGGAGAGTGGTGTCTCCTAGATTGGTTAGGTGTCACTTGGGAGCTCTGTCAAGATTGTGGAGTTGAACCAAGGAGTTTGTAAGGTCAAGGAGATCGCCTACTTCGTGAAGATCTTACCTAGTGAGGCAAGTCCTTCGTGGGAAATGGCCATGGTGGGATAGACAAAGTTGCTTCTTCGTGGACCCTTTGTGGGTGGAGCCCTCCGTGGACTCGCGCAGCTGTTACCCTTCGTGGGTTGAAGTCTCCATCAACGTGGATGTACGATAGCGCCACCTATCGGAAGCACGCCAAAAATCTCCGTGTTAACTTTCCGTTTGCTCCCTCCAAACACCTCCCTTTACCTTCATGTGCAATGTTTTACATTCCGCTGCTATACTCTTAGAATTGCATGTGTAGGTTGATTGCTTGACTTGTGTAAAGTTGCTAAAATCTGCCAAGACTTAAAATTGGGTAAAGGCTAAATTTTTATTTGGTCAAGTAGTCTAATCACTCCCCCCCCCCTCTAGACATACTTTTGATCCTACAGAAATTTAATGCCAGCTTTCAGTACATAAACTTAGAAATTTCTTTCCAAAGGCCAGTGCCAAAATAGGAGTTACCACATTCATCAAGTCTTACATTAGCAACAATTGTAAATCCATGGTTTGTGTTTAGTACGAAATCCCTGCAGTCTTGATTTATGTAAAGCGCAAGATTGTGTACTACAGATTCTGTTGCATAGCAAGGGACACGCTGCAGAAAATGATAGGATTGTTAAAGAATATGGTAACATGCAAATATGGGTGAAACTGAAAGAACTGTACAACAGTTGAAATCAAAGGACAAAAATCTATATTTAAACATATAGGGTAAATATGATGTCATGGAAATATGAGAGTAATGGACAGAACAATACATCATTAATTTGCCTAATATAGAAAGAAGAGGAAAAAAATCCTCTTTGATGTATATGCTGCATGTGGCACCTATTTAGGGTGAGATTGAACATACCGCACGCATCCTCAAGTCATCTAGTACGGTGAGATGGAACTCCATGGACGTCTGGCCGAGGCCGCAAAGTCCTGATGTGTCCGCGCACTGTACATTCTATGAATGAAAGAAAACCCTCAAATCAGCTCGAATAAAAATGAATTCACGGTGATTTCGGCCGGGTGATTAAAGGAGGCAGATGAACTGGGATAAGAGATGAGATAATATCTCATTAAATTAGATACCTTGTTGTCCATGAGGAAAAAACCTCAATACTGTGGATTCCCAAACCGAGCGGAGCTGGGTCGACCGCGAGCAGCGTCGAGGAAGTCGATGGTGATAGGCGGCGGCACGCGGATGTGGCGAAATGCAGTGGGGTTTACCAGCAGCCTAGCGGCGGCGATAGGCGGCGAGCTAAGTGGTTGTTATGGTGACAGGTGGTGCCATGCAGAGTCGCGGAGGAGCTTGTGTGGTGAGGGTTTTCTGCCCCACAAAGAGTTTCGGAGGCAACGGTTTGCTAGAGCAAACTGTGCGCGATGGACGTAACAGGGAAAATGAAAGTCATTGCACACGGTTCCAATTTTGGGAACCGTGTGTGATTAACGTACTACCTCCGTCCTAGTTTATTGGTGCCCTTTGTAATTTGTGCCAAATTTTGACATAATATTTAACTAACAAATGTTTATGCATGTCACCAAAAATTATATCATTGAAACACTACGTTCAAATACGCATCCAAGGATATAAATTTTGCTGACCTGCACTAACATTTTGTGAGTTAAATCTTTGGTCAAAATTTAACACAAATTGCAAAGGGGACCAATAAACTAGGATGGAGGTAAATTCCATCAACTGAATTGATTGCATCCATATCCCACATTTAGACATAAGTAAACATAGATTTTCATACTCAGACATATAGAATAAGCGTACACAAGCATAGTTCAACCATAAGTACATAGTTCAACCATCATTAAGACACTACATAGCCATACATAGTTTGGTCCCACATCACATCTCATCTGTCGGCACGATCCTGAAGTTTCTCCAAGTACACGGCGTACACGGCGTGCGCCGTCCTGCGAGAATACTTCTGCTTGAAGGAGCCAACGACTCGTCCTCTTGCATGTGCCAAAACACTTTGATACGCGTGATGAAGCTTTTGGTTACAAAATAGGCATCGAAAGCCTCCGTCCCAGGTCCTAATACGCATGTTATGCATTCCCGCATAAAGCTCCCCAGAATTTGCCTCTTGTACCTCCTCTGGCTATCTTCATACTCGTCGTCGACATCGTCAGAGAGCACCTATACATATAGTAAAAAAATGTGGCATCAAATTTGGAATACAAACTAATCTCTAGCGAACATTTGGCAGTTGCCAAAATTTGGCATGAAATCAATGGTTACAAGCCGTAAAGTAGGATTAGGAATTTATGGCTATTTTTTATACATATCCAGCGATCATGGCTCGATTTTTAAGCACAATCGTCTATGTACATACCAATCTTGAAGAAAATAATGGCACAAACATATATGTAGGTCATTATAAATCAATTGCCAAGACTTGGCTAGGAATTATTAGCACGAACACTAACCCTAGTCAGATTATTAGCAAAAATCATTTGCACAGATGAAACAATTAATCACTTATCACTTGTACCATTCAAAAATCAATACACTACACAGATCTAACGAAACTTACTCAGATTTCATGGATTGGGAGAACATAACCTAAGGATTTTTATTCCAAAAAGGGGGAGGCAGGAAGCAGGAGTAACCAAAGAAACCCTAGGATGTATTTGACACATAAATGGGTATAGATGACTAACTGGCTCTCCATCGTCTCCCGAATCGTTACCGGAGTTGGTGTGGACCTCCGGCTCCAGCTGTGGAAGCACGACGCCGTCGACAACGTCAGGGTGCAGCGATGCCTCGCCGGCAACAACGGCAACCTCTGTCTCCATCTCCATGCCGTGCTCCGGTGCTTCAGCAGCCCCAGCGTCGCCACTCCCTCCGATGGGCCGCTTCAGCGGCATCCTCACACACTGATGGCTTTGAGGACTGAGAGCGGCGTCGAGGATGCAAGTGGAGAGAGAGGATTGTGTGTGTGGTGAGGATGGGGGGTGTGACCGCTCTAGCGCATCATTAATATGGAGTAGTGGGAGAGAGGCGGGCGGTGGTCAAACCGCTGGCTCGCTCTCCTACTGAGCCTGCGCACCGGACTGCTAATACGTCTCCAACGTATCTATAATTCTTGATTGTTCCATGCTGTTATATTATCATTCTTGGATGTTTTACAATCATTTTATAGCAACTTTATATCATTTTTTGGGACTAACCTATTGACATAGTGCTCAGCGCCAGTTGTTGTTTTCTGCTTACGTCGCACGAAATCAATATCAAAAAGAGTCAAATGCAGCAAAACTTTTTGTGGATTTTCTTGGACCAGAAGACATCCAGTGGGCCAAAGAAGTACCGAAGAGGGGGCCCAAGGTGAGCACAAGACACCAGGGCGTGCCTGGAGGCCCAGGCGTGCCCCGATGGGTTGTGCCCACCTCGGTGGCATCTCGCACCGCCTCTTTGCTCTATAAATACCCCAATATTTCAGAACGAGTCGAGGAAAATCAATTCCAGCCGCCGCAAGTTCCAGAACCACCAGATCCAATCTAAACACCATCATAGAGGGGTTCATCATCCTCATTGCTGCCTCTCCGATGATGCGTGAGTAGTTCATTGTAGACCTACGAGTCCATTGTTAGTAGTTAGATGGCTTATTCTCTCTCTCTCTTGATTCTCAATACAATGGTCTCTTGGAGATCTATTTGACGGAACTCTTTTTGCGGTGTGTTTGTTGGGATCCGATGAACTTTGAGTTTATGATCAAATCTATGTTTTTATCCATGAAAGTTATTTGAGTCTTTTGATCTCTTATATGCATGATTAATTAAAGCCTCATATTTCTTCTTCGAATCTTTGGTTTAGTTAGGCCAACTAGATAAATTTTTCTTGCAATGGGAAGAGGTGCTTTGTGATGGGTTCGATCTTACGGTTCTTGATCCCGGTGACAGAAGGGGAACCGACATGTATCTATCATTCCTATTAAGGATAGCAAGATGGGGTCTATTTCTACATAAATAGATCTTGTTTACATCATGTCATCATTCTTATTGCATTACTCCGTTTTTTCATGAACTTAATACACTAGATGCATGCGGGATAGCGGTCGATGTGTGGAGTAATAGTAGTAGATGTAGGCAGGAGTCGGTCTACTAATCTTGGACGTGATGCCTATATAATGATCATTGCCTGGATATCGTCATGATTATTTGAAGTTCTATCAATTGCCCACAGTAATTTGTTTACCCACCGTATGCTATTTTTCTCGAGAGAAGACACTAGTGAAATCTATGCCCCCGTGTCTCTTCTTAATCATATTTGCCTTCGAGATCTATTTTTATTTGCTTTTATTTTCAGATGTATTAATCCAGAAATACAAAAATACCTTGCTGCAATTTTTAGTTATTTATTTTATCTCGCGTTCCCGCGAGATCTATTTATCCCATCTACTACAATTTTACCTATCTTTTTACCCGTGAGGGATTGACAACCCCTCTCTTATGTCGGGTTGCAAGTATTTGTTCTTTGTGTGCAGGAGCTATTTACGTGGTGTTGTGTGGTTCTCCTACTAGTTCGATAACCCTGGTCTTATGACGTAGGGAAATACCTACCATTGCTTTGCTGCATCATCCCTTCCTCTTTGAGGAAATACCAACGTAGTTCAAGCAAACATCAAAAGGAATTTTTGGTGCCGTTACCGAGAAAACATCATCAACATCTACCAGGTTCTTAATCACAAATCTCATCTCCTTGCAATTTACATTATTTGCCTCTCGTTTTCCTCTCCCCCAGTTCACAAAAAATTACCGTTTTATTCGCCCTCTTTTTTTTTGCTCGCCGTTTTCTCGTCATATCTGTTTATGTGTGTGATCTTGCTTGCTCGCCTTGTCACTATGGCTAGCACGACTCCTCCTCCTTTTTCTTCGGATTTTGAAGTTTTATACTTCAAGCAGAGACAAGGAGAAAATTTGAAAGGTGCTTGGTATAGGCTAATGGAATCTTATCGCATAAGCAACCTCAAAGGGGATGCAAAGATTTTGCTTCGAAATTTTTATATAGGATTAGCCTTGCATCATAGGCAACTTCTGGATTTTGCCACTAAAGGAAATTTTATTAAACTTGATGCTAATACTGCTTATGAGATCTTAGAGGGGATCTTGGGAATACCACCAACCAAGAAGGGGATTTCTTTTACTCAAGAAGGGGTTCAAATCTTAGACAAGTTGAGTGATTTCCATAAACATATGGTAGAGTTGCAAAAATATAATGAACCCCTCAAGCATATTAGTGGGAACCTCAATCGAATGAATACTTTGATTACTCTTCGCAATAAACAGTTGGATATCTTAGATCTCAAGATGGTTTATTTTCCTGAGAATTTAGGGAAGCGCAAAGAGCCTCCCGGGTTTGAGAAAGCCCTTACAAAAGTTGCTAAAACTACAAAAAAAAAACACTTAGATCTTCGCATTATGCCTAGCTAGAGGCGTAAAACGATAGCTCTCGTTGGGAGGAAACCCAACATGTATCTTTTTGCTTTTTGGTTTTCTTGTTGTTTTCAATAAAATCCCCAATTATGCCTCAGTTTAGATGTGTTTTTGTGGTTTAAATTAGTGTTTGTGCCAAGCAAAGCCTTTGGGGCAATTTGGGTGATAGTTGATTTGGTCTTGTTGAAAAAAAGAAACTTTTGCGCTCAGAAAAATAATTTTCATAAATCACAGAAAAGTACTTTTGCATCGAATTTTTTATACAAGATTGATAAACAAATTGCCCACGTTTTCCTAATTTGTCAAAAAAATTGGAGTTACAGAAGTATACGAAGTTCCCTCATTTATACTACTATTAAACGAGCGAACATGATCTTACCTAAACGCACCCCACTTAATGTACATACAGCAATACGATGTAATTAGAGCCTCATGATTAGACCCACTCTTTTAGATCAAACCCTTCTATACTTACTATTAAACAAGCGAACATGATCTTACCTAAACGCACCCCTTAATGTACACACAGCAATACGATGTAATTAGAGCCTCACGATTAGACCCACTCTTTTAGATCTAACCCTTAAAATAAAAACTAATTTTTATCTAAGTGCATTTAGCAATTTAGGTGAGCGGACGAAAACTCTGTCGTCCATGATTTCCACCGAAACTCACGCGACCTCAACCACGGTCTCCATGATTAGAGCACTGGGAAGGGAACCTTCCTCCTGCCCCCGCAACCTCCCTTCCCAACACTCCTCTCCGCACGCCGCCAAGTCCGCAGCACCTCGCACCGGCACTGCACCGCCCGGCCCCGCCGCCTCCGCACCATCTCACACTGCCATCTTGCCGCCCCCGCCTACCTCGCAGTCGCCTTGCTGCCTCGCCTCACACCGGAGCCGCCGTCTCCGCCCCGCACCACCTCGCCTCGTGTCGGCGCCCGACACGTACGCCCATCATTACCGTCGACGTTGTATTACCACGGCCACCCCTACTGCGGCCGTCGTCTCCACATCGGTGCCGCGCTGGCAGGTGGATCTGGTCGACTTCATCGACTGGACTGGCGTCGAGTGGGTCAACCAGGACTCCTCTCACAACATCGCCGGCGCGAGGTGAGGTGAGGTGATCGTCCTCTGTGCGTCCTGGGCAGCACTCTCGCTCTCACACCTCCATCCCCTGTTCTTGAGCTGATGAAGTGATTTTTTTTAGTTTCTAGATCTAATTTAACTTGTCTACGTTGATAATTTCTTATGATATAGGAGCTTGATGGCAGCATGCCTCACCTGATCTTTTGTCCCCAAATCTCAGGTGATGTCTTCCCTCGAAAATTTTAGTGAGCGTAAATTGTGTTTTGGTGTGATCACATTTTCAGTTAAATTATTTGTTTGCTGCACGCAGACAACAATACGCGGCTAACAAACCCATTGACGTACGCACTCTATGATTTTGCATAGTATCAATGGACGCCATGACCCGATTATCGCTGGTGCCATCTCTGATTTCTATGGATGAGCTTGGCTGTAAACCGCCGCCAGCCACTTCCGCCCTGGATCAGTCGTCCGGCTAATGTGATATTTCACATGCTCAACACACTTCTGTTCTTCTTACTGTTATGATAGCTAAGTTTTGCAGTATTATGTGGCTGTATAACTAAGACCGCTTGCAATTTCAATTGTACAGTTCTCATCAATTTCAATAAGGAAACAAAATAATCTTTATATTTCTCTTTCATCCAACTGGGTCATCCTCAAAATACTATTTTGTACAAATTTTTCCAGGTGTGACATATGTAAATGTAAATGGGACTGCAACTCGATCATCGTTGAGTAGCATCCTTTCAGGAGATGTGAGTATAAAGGATTCAAAAAGTACAATAAAGGTTTTACCTTAATTACTTTATTTAAGTTTTACTTTTTGGTTCTATATTGATTTCTGTAATCTTATGCAACCCAACGATACTTCCTGTTCAGGTCAAAAATATTGGGTAGCTGGTATCCAGTGTGCCCCTAGAGGCCCATTCCATTTCTTCAATACATGATACAATGTGGTCGATGCTGGTTTGTTTCTCTTCCTGGTGACTTCTTTTTATTTATTTATTACAAGTCGTGATTCTGGATGACTTCCTTCATTATACTAATCTGAAAGCCAAGTCTGATTTAGTTGAGTTCTTGCATGCAACTCCAGATGCAATGAATGAGTAAGGCAATTTTAAAAGTGAAGGATCATCAATATAGTTTTTTTGCTGCTTCTGTCACATGCTTATCTTTGACGACAAGCTCTTTATTATGCATTGTAGTCCGGCGGATGTCTCTTACATTGGTATTTAACTTTATATATTTGAGCTATGTCTCTATTTTTTTTTGCAACAACAAATGAAGACTGACATTTATTCGAGGCTGCTTCTGCTTTTCAGACATAGTGGGGACATTTAAGATTTATAGCAAATATATGAGAGTCGAGAAATGCACATAACCTCAAGTTATATTTTCTATTGTAACTAGACATATAAAATAAAATGTTTCTTCATTTTTCACTCATCAAGGTTGCCAAGTGCCAAAAACAGTAGATATACAAAGTAACTATGGAAACCTAGATAGAAATATTATATTTCTTTGATGGGCCCCAGTTTTATATGAGGAAAACAAATCAGGTGTGTTTCTTCTATGTCTAATTTGTATAAGTGCAGATTTTCATGAAAGTTTTTTTATTAGGCGGAAATGGTTGACTTATTCAACCAACTATCATGCACCCATCATTCAGATATGTTCATATGCATTTCTTTCGTTTTTAGGCTTGGAGCGTTATACTTGGAAATTGATGTTGGCCAAAGTTACTTCAATGGAATGGTGCCAGTATGTGATTTAAATATACTTGAAGAACATTTACCTTATTTTTCAGGTTTTAGTAACCATTTTTTGTTGGTTGTCAATATTGCTACATGGGTACTTGGGTTGCTGTACTGGGCACATCTTAGTTCAATCACTATCTATAGTTTCAGCTCATTAGCTCATGAATTACCTTTGAAAGTATGGTACCATGTCATATAATGAATATAATCCTGGTTGTTTTTTTGTTGTCATTTTCTTACAATGGCAGTAAGTACTATTATATATGGCAATATGAGACATGCTTGTGAAGTGGCATTTCTCTTTAGTGATTTACTGCGAGGTATTATCGATCTCCTATGTTGAGTGTCGACAAATGGGAAATTTAAATTCTGTCACCTGGGCAATATGAGTACTTGGGTTGCTATACTGGGCACATCTTATTTCAATCACTATCTATAGTTTCAGCTCATTATATTAGCTAATGAATTACCTTGGAAAGTATGGTACCATGTCATATAATGAATATAATCCTGGTTTTTGTTGTTGTTCTCATTTTGTTACACCGACAGTAAGTACTATTATATACTGCAATATGAGATATGCTTGTGAAGTGGCATTTCTCTTTAGTGATTTACTGCAAGGTATTATCGATCTCCTATGTTGAGTGTCGACAAATGGGAAATTTAAATTCAGTATGAATCTGGATGAAGAGGAGGCAGATAACATAATCTTGGTGAAGATATTTCAATGGAGACAACATAGTGTTGCATTTTTAGTAGACCAATAGAAAATTGTATTGCTTGGTTGTTACATCCCCTTTTCAATGTATTTTTTTACCCATTATTGACATGGAATAGATGATATCTAACAATCAAGTTCGAAGTTACTATAAAAATATCATAAAATGGTCGGGCATTGTTGTCCACTACATTATGTTCCATTTTCTCCATATGTATGCTCCCTTTATTTGTGGTTGTAAATCATTTACCGATTTTTTATCCATTCATATTACATTTATTTTCTGCTTGTAGTTTGTTTTGCAAGCAATATTGACCATATGCCTCCATGGATCTAATCCTCTGGGCACTACTTCTTATTCTAAATCAACTAACATGATCATAGCGAGTCGTATATAGTGGCTATTATTTTGAAGTTTCATGAGTGTTTTGCTTGATCATTGAAAAGAGTATTGATCGAGACGTGCCTTGCACATGCAAGCTTACTAGTTACTACAGATTGTTCTGTTTTTGACAGATTCTGTTTTCGTTGTGTTATGTGCTTGTTTTGATGATTCTATGGTTTCCTTTGAAGAGTTTTTGCCATGGAAGAGTTAAAATACAATAGATGTAATACAATAAAAAAATATGAATGGGTTTGCAACAATACTTAAAGTAGAGATTTGCTTTCTTATACTAACGGATCTCACGAAGGTTTTGTTGAGTTTTGTGTGATTGAAGTTTTCAAGTTTTGGGTGAGATCGCGATGGATGAATGAATAAGGATTAACAAAAGGGTAAGATTGGGGATGCCCGAGGCACCCCAAGATAATATTCAAGAAGTATCAAGCAACTAAGCTTCGGGATGCCCCCGAGTGGCATCCCTTCTTTCTTCTAACAACCATCGGTATTTTACTTGGAGAAATATTTTTATTCGTCATATATTATGAGTTATGCTTGGAGCATTTTGTATGATATGAGTCTTTGCTTGTTTTCTTTGTGTTTTAAGTCATCTATCCTTGCTGGACACACCTAGTTGAGGGAGCCCAAATTATACTATGACTAGTTAGAATTGCTCTCTATGCTTCACTTAAATCTTTATGAGCTATGGAATTCCTCTAGTGTTTCACTTATATCTTTTTTAGCACGGTATGCTTTACTACTTTTGAAGAAATGCTCTCATGCTTCACTTAGATTTATTTGATAGTTAGTACATTTTTTAAGAAATTCTCTTGCTTCATTTAAATTATTTTGAGAGAAGAAAGTTTTTATGCTCATGTTCTTCAATTAAATTTGTTTGAGCTATCAAAAGCAACATATGAAATTAGTCCCAAAGTGATAGATATTCAAGAGGGATATAATAAAAACTTTCCTGAAGATCATTGGACAAAATAAACTTGATTCTTTGTAATAGTTTTGAGATATGATGATAGTGATATGTGAGTCATGTTGATGAGTAATTATGCTTTAGTAAGAATATTGGTGTTATGGTTTGTCATTCCTTATGCACGCATGAAATTCAATAGTTATGTAATGAAATTACATCCTACTTGTGGTGCATTATTCGGTGTTAGTTATGCTTAATGCCCGCTTATGAGATTTTTCGTTTCTTGGTTGGATGCTTCCCAATCTTTTGCTAGTCTTCATTTTCACTAAGTATGATCACTAGTTGTGCATCCAAAATCCTTTAAGCCAGTTTTTGCCACATGAGTCCACTATACCTACCTATATCTGGTCCTTTTGCCCTTCTAACCAAATTTGTATGTGCCCTCTCTAAGTTTCAAAATAAATTTCTCTTTTGTGTGATCGTACCGCTCATGAAACGGTAGGGGGTGGCTGATATATTTCCATGCTAGATATGTTATTCTCAAGATGAGTGTTTATTCACTTGTCATTGCACGAGAGTATGGCAAAGGTATTAGGGATGCCCAGTCACGAAATGAAAAAATGAATTTACTTTATGTTGTCAAATAATAAATTCCTTGGAAAGTGTTGGTATGGAAGGCATCCGTGGATATGGTTAGCCATCAAAAGTGAAAGTATGGTGGAAAAAGGAATAAACTTTATTTTCTGTTTGGGAACCGCCTATGATATATCTAGCATGGAAAGTATTGGGAACTACTCGATCGTTTCATTGATAGGAAAAGCATGCCACCCAAAATATTTTATCTCTATCTTTTTTGCTTTGAGCTCCGGCACCTCTACAAATCCCTACTTCCCTCTGCGAAGGGCCTTTCTATTTACTTTATGCAAAAAAAATATTTTACTTGAGTCTCCATCTTATCTTATAAAGCACCAACTAAGGGGCACTATGATCGTACTTGAGCATTGGGTGTAGCTAATATGCTAGTGTGTTTCATGAATGGATCAATGATTGAGCATAATGGGCTAGGGATAACTTGCTTTAGTGTTGATATTTGGAAAGACAGGGTTGCTTGTTGATATGCTTGAGTATTAAAGTCTTAATGTCAAAACTAGACTATTGCTTTGAAACATATAAAAGTACAAATATCCATGCTACAAAGAAAAGAATATATGATGAACATGTTAGGCAGCATTCCACATCAAAAATTCCATTTTTATCATTTACCTACTCGAGGACGAGTAGGAATTAAGCTTGGGGATGCTGATATGTCTCCAACGTATCTATAATTTTTGATTGTTGCATGCTATTATACTATCATTCTTGGATGTTTTACAATCATTTTATAACAACTTTATGTTGGGGAACGTGGCATGCAATTTCAAAACAATTTCTACGCTCACGCAAGATCTATCTAGGAGATGCATAGCAATGAGAGGGGGAGAGTGTGTCTACGTAGCCTCGTAGACCGAAAGTGAAAGCGTTTAACAACGCGATTGATATAGATGAACTTTCTGCATGATCCAACCGATTGAGTACTGAACGTACGACACCTCCATGTTCAGCACACGTGCGTTCAGCTCAGTGACGTCCTCGCCTTCTTCATCTAGCAAGTCGGCGAGGTAGAGGATGAGTTCCGGCAGCATGACGGTGTGGTGACTGGTGGTGAAGTGATCTCCGTAGGGCTTCGCCTAAGCACTGCGAAAATATGACCGAGGGAGTAAACCGTGGAGGGGGGCACCGCACACGGCTAAGATTATGTCGTGTGTGTGCTTGGTACCCCCCCTCCTCACATATATAGGTGGGAAGGAGAGGGGAGAGGCCAAGGGGGCTCCCCAAGAGGGACCGAATCCTACTTGGTCTCCTGCCCTGGTTCGGCCTCCCCCTTCCTTGTATAGGCACCAGGGGAAGGATGGGGAGGTGGCGCCCCCCCCTTTCCTTTCTCCCTTGAGGAGGGGAAGGAAGGAGGGATTTTCCCTCCCCCCCCCCTTTCCTTTCCCTAGGGCTGTCCACCCTAGTGGAGTGGTGCACCAACCCCTTGTGGGCTGGTTTGTGCCCTCCTTAGCCTGTTAAGCCCATATCTTTTGCCGAGGGTGCCCGGAACCCCTTTCTATGACCCGACATGTACCCTATACCCTCCGAAACACTTCCGGTGTCCGAATACCATCGTCCTATATATCAATCTTTACTTCTCGACCATTTCGATACTCCTTGTCATGTCCGCGATTTCATCCGGGACTTCGAACAACATTTGTTCACCAAATCACATAACTCATATAATACTATATCGTCATCGAACGTTAAGTGTGCAGACCCTACGGGTTCGAGAACTATGTAGACATGACCGAGACACATCTCCGGTCAATAACCAATAGCGGAACCTGGATGCCCATATTGTCTCCTACATATTCTACGAAGATCTTTATCGGTCGTACCGTTATGACAACATAAGCTATTCCTTTGTCCATTGGTATGTTACTTGCCCGAGATTCGATCGTCGGCCTCTTCATACCTAGTTCAATCTCGTTACCGACGAGTATCTTTACTCGTTCCGTAATACATCACCTCGTGACTATCTCCTTAGTCATTTGCTTGTAAGCTTATGATGTGTATTACCGAGAGGGCCCAGAGATACCTTTCCGATACTCAGAGTGACAAATCCTAATCTCGATCTATGCCAACCCAACAAACACCTTCGGAGATACCTGTAGAGCATCTTTATAATCACCCAGTTACGTTGTGACGTTTGATAGCACACAAGGCATTCCTCCTGTATCCGGGAGTTGCATAATCTCATAGTCGAAGGAATATGTATTTGAGATGCAGAAAGCAATAGCAATAAAACTGAACGATCAATATGCTATGCTAACGGATGGGTCTTGTCCATCGCATTATTCTCCTAATGATGTGATCCCGTTCATCAAATGACAACACATGTCTATGGTTAGGAAACTTAACCGTCTTTGATTAACGAGCTAGTTTAGTAGAGGCTTACTAGGGACACGGTGTTTTGTCTATGTATCCACACATGTATCAAGTTTCCGGTTAATATAATTCTAGCATAAATAATAAACATTCATGATACAAGGAAATATAAAATAACAACTTTATTATTGCCTCTAGGGCATATTTCCTTCAGTCTTCCACTTGCAATAGAGTCAATAATCTAGTTCACATCGCCATGTGATTTAACACCAATACTTGACATCTTTATGTGATTAACACCCATAGTTCACGTCGCCATGTGACCAACACCCAAAGGGTTTATTAGAGTCAATAATCTAGTTCACATTGCTATGTGATTAACACCCAAAGTGTACTAAGGTGTGATCATGTTTTGCTTGTGAAAGAAGTTTAGTCAACGGGTCTGCCGATCCGTATGTATTTTGCAAATTTCTATGTCTACAATGCTCTCCATGGGCTACTCTAGCTAATTGCTCCCACGTTCAATACGTATCTAGATTGAGATTTAGAGTCATCTAGATCAGTGTCAAAGCTTGCATCGACGTAACTCTTTACGACGAACTCTTTATCACCTCCATCACCAAGAAACATTTCCTTAGTCCTCTTTAAGGTAACTAGGGATAATTTTGATCGCTGTCCAGTGATCTACTCCTAGATCACTATTGTACCCCCTTGCCAAACTCATGGCAAGGTACACAACAGGTTTGGTACACAGCATGGCATATTTTATAGTACCTATGATTGAGGCATAGGGTATGACTTTCATTCTCTCTTTATCTTCTGCCATGGTCGGGTTTTGAGTCTTCAGTCAACTTCACACCTTACAATACATGCAAGAACTCCTTCTTTGACTGATCCATTTTGAACTCCTTCAAAATCTTGTCAAGGTATGTACTTATTGAAAGTCTTATCAAGCGTCTCGATCTATATCTATAGATCTTGATGTGTAATATGTAACCAGCTTCACCGAGGTCTTTCATTGAAAAATTCTTATTCATGTATCGTTTTATGCTATCCAGAATTTCTATATCATTTCCAATCAATAATATGTCATCTGCATATAATATCAGAAATGTTACAGAGCTTCCACTCACTTTCTTGTAAATACAGGCTTCATCATAAGTCTATATGAAACCATATGCTTTGATCACCTCATCAAAGCTATATTCCAACTCCGAGATGCTTGCACCAATCCATAGATGGATCGCTGGAGTTTGCAGACTTTGTTAGAACCTTTAGGATCGACAAAACCTTCTGGTTGCATCATATACAACTCTTCTTTAAGATATCCATTAAGGAATGCAGTTTTGACGTCCATTTGCCAGCTTTAATAATCATAAAATGTGGAAATTGCTAACATGATTCTGACGGACTTAAGCATCACTACGGTTGAGAAAGTCTCATCGTAGTCAACCCCTTGAAATCTTCGAAAACCTTTTGCGACAAGTCGAGCTTTGTAGACAGTAACATTACCATCATCGTCAGAGTCAGTCTTCTTCTTGAAGATCCATTTATTCTCTATGGATTGATGATCAACGGGCAAGTCCACCAAAGTCCACACTTTGTTCTCATATATGGATCATATCTCAGATTTCATGGCCTCAAGCCATTTGTCGGAATCTGGGCTCATCATAGCTTATTCATAGTTCGTAGGTTCGCCTTGGTCTAGTAACATGACTTCTAGGACAGGATTACTGTACCACTCTGGTGCGGATCGTGCTCTGATTGACCTATGAAATTCAGTAGTAACTTGATCTGAAGTTTCATGATCATAATCTTTAGCTTCCTCTCTAATTGTTGTAGGCATCACGGGAACAATTTCCTCTTACGTACTACTTTCTTTCCTCCCACTCACTTCTTTCGACAGAAACTCCTTCTCTAGAAAGGACCCATTCTCAGCAACAAAGATCTTGCCCTCGGATCTATGATGGAAGGTGTACCCAATTGTTTCCTTAGGGTATCCTATGAAAGGACACTTCTCCGATTTGGGTGTGATTTATCAGGCTGAAGCCTTTTGACATAAGTGTCGCAACCCCAAATTTTAAGAAACGACGGCTTAGGTTTCTTGCTAAACCACAGTTCATACGGTGTCGTCTCAACGGATTTAGGCGGTGCCCTATTTAACGTGAATGTGGCTGTCTCTAATGCATAACCCGAAAATGATAGTGGTAAATCGGTAAGAGACATCATATATCGCATCATATCTAATGAAGTGCGGTTACGACATTCGGACACCATTACGTCGTGGTGTTCCAGGTGGCGTGAGTTGTGAAACAATTCCACATTGTTTGAAATGAAGGCGAAACACGTAACTCAAATATTCGCATCCACGATCAGATTGTAGAAACTTTATTTTCTTGTTACGATGATTATCCACTTCGTTCTGAAATTCTTTGAACTTTTCAAATGTTTCAGACTTGTGTTTCATTAATTAGATATACCCATATCCGCTCTAATCATCTGTGAAGGTCGGAAACTAACGATAGCCACCGCGTGCCTCAACACTCATCGGACCGCCACTACAACAGGAACCCCCCTTCAGCAACGCATTGATGTGGTGTGCTATGTCCATATATGTGTTGCTAAGGTCTACACCAACGGATTAGTATGCGTTGTCGTTGGTGGCGTTGCTAGGGTCTACAACAACGTATATACATGCGTTGGTAAACAACATATAGAAGCGTTGTAAGGTAGCAATAGAAGAGTCAAAGCTTAACAACATTTCATATGCGTTGGTGGCTACCTTGCGCAATTATATAACATAACATTGCAAGGACTAGAGGTTTCGCTACAAAGCATGAATATTGGATGATATTTTACACATTGCCATCTAGAAATATTAGGTGAATATAGAGTATAGGAGTCACAATATAATAAATAGGAAGGTCTCATATATTAAATCAACTATGTTGCATTACAAAGAACACGATTCAAAGATTACAAGATGTGAAACTATCTAGTAGTCGCCAAATTCTCGACCTTGCAATCAACTATAATGTTCGAAACAATGTCCTAGAAATGACATTCTCAGGATCTAGTACTAGTAGTAGTCCCATTCCCGTCCTTGAAATCAACATCCGAGCCATGCATCATTCATTTATCTTGGAAATCTACAAAAAAAAAATGAGATGAGTAACTTACTGTAGAGAAAATGAGGTTAGTAGGGAAGTAAAATGTAGAGGAGCACCATACAAAGGTTGAAGGTCATGACATTGGTAGCTTTGTACTGAAAGTAGAGTAATAGCCTACATCTCACAAACACTTTTGATCCTTGTTTTCTTATGAAAAAAATCTACTATATGTCAATTGAATTAACGTAAACCATAAAGCAAGCATACTAATGTAGGAAATTAGGTACTTCCTTTAAATAAACATGTACTGACATACAACACATCCTCTGGTTTTAATGAAAGATATGCAGTTCTCCAGAAAATACAAATAGATAAAGTTTCAACAATTCAAATATACTTTATGCAGAAAGAAAATAATTCACACTAGGCCAAACTTGGATGTGCCTTAATTAGGTACAATGATACATGCTAACAATTTAGACATCTATTTATATACTAGGAAATTGTTTAGTACAAAATTAATAGATGAAACTTTAGTACAAGAAGTCTAAATATTGACAGACTGGGATATTAGCCTCTCCGAGCTACAGGACCCTTAGCAACTCTGTATTCAGTTGTACACATCCATTTAGTAAAATATTTAGATCAACATAAAATCTATAGGGAATGCTAGAAGATATTAGACATAGCGCGCGTGTACGAAGAAGTTAATATTTGAGAGCAAGACGAGTACTTACACAAACTTCTCAGTATCTCAGCTGCAGACATCACATGACTGTCCGACTTGGCATCCATCTTCTCTTTTCTAGATTGGGCAATCTCTCTGTAATCTATAAACCAATATAGGTTTGTGACAACATCTTCAGTTTATCAAAGATGTTTTTCATTCAAAATAGGTTAATATGGTTTACTATGCAAAGTAGGGTGTATTACCTTGAGCATATTGATGTTTATTTGAACTCGTAACATGAAAAATTGGCCGATGAAGAACATGTGAGACATAAATATTTAATGATCTTTGTGAAGAATCAGATGCTGATTAAAGGAAGTTGGGAGCCAACACCATGTAGAATACTAAAAGTTCTGATTGAGTAATTGGAGCAAGGTGAAATCGTACAGGGTTCTGATTCAAGCATTGAAATTCTTATGGAAACAAGTCAAGAAATAACAAAATGTGTTACAGTCATAGTATAGCATAGTTCCTACATCTAGTAACTTCACCATCTTAGATACTAGGGGAACACAGAACCTTACAACCAAAGAAGTCAGTACCATAGTTTTCCCCCGTGGAGTTGGCACTGGTCGAGGGCAGCTCAAGCAGGCCGGCGTCTCCACAGCATGTGAGCACAAGGAGAAGTGCTGCAACGTTGCTCGTCGTCGCTGGCTAATTTTGTACTGCTTGCCGGCACACCATTCTGCAATCATCGCAGTGAAAAGGTCAAACCAAAACTTACACTGAACACAGTCGGCGGATCAATAATTCAAGCTGACTTAGCGATTAGTTAATTAAGGGAGACAATTTTTTGGTAACTCACAACCATCCTGCGGCCCTGCGTGGATGTTCATCGCACAACAGATCGATCTACTACTACGATGCAAATGCAATCCAACAAATACACACATGTTGTCTGAAGCAAGGCCGGTTTCAGAACCTGTAAATGAGTTGAAATTAAGGATTATGTACACAATAAGGAGGAATATTAGGAAATCGGTAAGGATTCATCCACGCACATAGCAGCAACAACGGACTATTGAGATTAAAAAAAAGGACACAAGCATTCTTCCAGAATTACCACTTACACATATGCACTCAACCATACATCCAAATAGATCAGCCAAAGTATAAACAATTGGCTTGCATTTACAGAATTAGATAGCACTGCACATTGAAAGATGTAAGCATGAAACAAAAATACCTAGAATAGCACGATGGGGCGGCTAATACTAGGCAGAATAGATCACAATCGCGATTTCCGTCAAAGGTCGACCATAAAACGATGGACATGTCACCACAAACAGAGGAGAGAAGTGCCTTACTGAAGCATCTATGTCGATGCCGGCGGGGTGAGGTAGCCGAGGCGGATCAGCACCGTCGAGCCCGAGCTGCCAACTGCGCGAGGTAGATGGCCTACCTGGGAGTCGCATCGGCGGCCCATGGAGGCTAGGGTTGCTAGAGGGGCATGCAGTGGCACAGAGGAAGTCGCGGTTGCAGAGGATCGGGGGAGAGGATTGAGGCTTGAGGGGCATCCGGTCTGGTGAGCGACGTCCTGGAGAGCACCAGAGCTAGTACAAATCGGCGGTGGCGGGCAGCATCGCATTCATGGAGTTCAGGGGAGACAATAATCGAGGAGGAGGGGAGATGGCGGATAGGAAAAAATGAGGGGAGATGGGTACTGCCGTACGAGGAGGTTAGATTTTTTTCATAGGAGAGGAGTTTAGTGCTTACTAGGGGAGGGTGGGATAAGTCGGGGAGGTGGGAGGTTAACAAACAACACATATTATCATTTCGTTGGTAGATATGTGTTGGTATAGGTGGGTTCTTGTTGTAGTGCGCATACATCGGTATGTATTATTTCCAATAAGTCATTGGCTCACTCCATTGTTCCGGAGAACGGAGTTTTAGTCATCTTGCCCATGAGGCATGGTTCACATGTATCAAATGATTCAAGTGATTCCAAAAACCCATCTGCATGGAGTTTCTTCATGCGCTTTACACCAATATGATCTAAATGGCAGTGCCACAAGTATGTTGCACTATCATTATCAACTTTGCATCTTTTGGAATCAATATTATGAATATGTGTATCACTACGATCGAGATTCAATAAACCATTAACATTGGGTGTATGACCATAGAAGGTTTTATTCATGTAAACAGAATAACAATTATTCTCTGTCTTAAATGAATAATCATATTGTAATAAACATGATCCTATCTTGTTCATGCTCAACGCAAACACCAAATAACATTTATTTAGGTACAACACTAATCCTGAAAATATAGGGAGTGTACAATGATGATCATATAAATCTTGGAACCACTTTGAACACACATTGTCACTTCACCCTCAACTAGTCTCCATTTATTCTGCGAATATACCTTTGTTCACTTTGCCATCCTTCTTATCCGCCAAATATTTGGGGTATTTCCGCTTCCAGTGACCATTTCCTTTGCAGCAGAAGCACTCAGTTTCAGGCTTAGGTCCAGCTTTTGGCTTCTTCACGTGAGTGACAACTTGCTCGCCATTCTTCTTGAAGTTCCCTTTCTTTCCCTCGCCCTTTCTATTGAAACCAGTGGTCTTGTTAACTATCAACACTTGATGCTCTTTCTTGATTTCTACCTTTGCTGATTTCAGCATCGCGAAAAGCTCGGGAATCATTTTCGTCATCCCTTGCATATTATAGTTCATCACGAAGTTCTAGTAGCTTGATGATAGCACTACGAAAAAAACACTTCCGTGATGATACATGTTTGTCACAGTAGGTCACGTTTTCTGTCATGCATGTACATCCATGACGATTTTATGACAGAATCAAGATAGTCATACCTGTGCTGTCGTAGAAGTGTTCCATGACTACCAAAATTATCATCACGGAAGTGTCCACTTCCATGGCGATAAATCGCGCGTCATAGAAGTACTTTCGTCAAGGGTGACCGACACATGGCATCCACCGTAACGGGTCGCTGTTAACCTATTGGGTTCCGGTTTGGATCTAATAACCTGTTAACAACCCGGACCAATGGGGATTTTCCACATGTAAAATCATCACTGGCTGGAGGAAACATGTGTCGGCTCCTCGGTGGACCAGATGTCATCCGTCCAATGGAGGAGACATGTCTATGATACGATGACACGTGGCAGGGCCCAATCGAGGCCCATATAGGTTAAAAAGGCCAGCCTAGTCAAAGGCCCGTAGTATTTACTCAGGTACTAGTGGGCCAGCCCAATAACGGCCTGTTTAAACATGGCCCATTTATGGCCCGAAGCCAGATCTGTCCCGTTAATTGTTTGCCGAATATTTGGGCCCAATTACGGCCCAATGACATTACAACTTGTTAGAGGCCCGATGTGGACATGGGCCCATTTCAGCCCGGTGTGTCTTTTGGCCTGGGAATGGCTCGTGCTGCCCATGGGCCATATATGATCCGAGGCGACATCCGGCCCTCTAACGGCCAGTGATAAAGGTGGCAACAATTCATCCCAACGTGACTTTGGGCCTGTCATATAATTCGGCCCGTTGATTCCTCTACTAAGCTTTAAGCCTCTTAAAGGCCCATGATATCAATGGGCCAACTAAGGCCTGAGATATGTTTCGGCTTGGTAATGGCACGTCATATAACTCAGCCAAAAAAGGCCCGGTCTACATTTTAGCCTGTTGAAGGCCCGTCGACGACTAGTGCAAAAATAGGCCCAACATGCATTTCGGCCTGCTAAAGGCCCATGGTTTCTTCTGGGCCATAACATGCCAACAGAATATTCATCCTGTTAATGGCCCAAAGCTACATGGGACCAACTAAGCGCTGGGTCCACTAAAGGCCCAACTAAACTTTGGGCTGAGTATAGGCCCATGTAAGTTGTGGGCCTGGCGCAAAGTGTGAAGGCCCCAATGGTCTTTCAGGGCCAAGAAAGTTGCAGGCTGGCCCAATTGTTTCCCGCTAAAAAGCAGGCCAATTAGAGGCAAATGTTTTGGCCTGGTCGAATACATCAGATTTTCTCCATTTTTTCAGATAGAGAATGATAGCAGTAACTAGTAGGAATTAAGAACAAACCTACCCTATACAATAAAGAAATTACGGCATAGTAACTTAGAATAAACCTACACTGTACAATAAAGGATTTATGGTATATTACATCCACTGGGCATCGAAGTTCGCCACGAGTGATCATAAAGCGCAACAAAGAAGCAGATTACATAAACTGGGCGCCATTGCAGCATAACAAAATAATACTGAACCAAGAGCACTTTCAAGACAGTTCAAGAAAGGTTAGCCTTGTGCGGGAACTGCTGCGCAAGCTGCTGAGCAAGGCTGTGAGACTGGCCTAGCATGTCGGTCATAGCTTTCAGGTGTAGTTGTTTAGCAATGAGGTTCTCATTCGTGTTCTCTGCAATCTTTCTTAGAGATAGGACTTCAAGGCGAAGTTGAGTTGCAGAATACCTTTCTGCTAGAACTTGGGACTGAAGAAGTTGAACTGATTCAGACAGCGAATTCTGTGAGCTTGTTTGACTGCTAGTCTCAAGTAACTTGAACACTACATCAAGACAAGACTTTGGGGTTGTGCCGCTATCTTCAAGATGTTTTGCCTTCTTTGCTGCAATATATGTTGGGTTTGTCTCACAGCCTTCAGCAGACTTGTGCATGCCATCAGGCATCTCACCCTGGAACAAGCAGAGAGATGACATGTTTTGCACATGTATAAACAAAGATGATAACTGTGCTGTTAATTCCATCCAATTTCAAATTAGAAAATAAAGAGTAAGTACAAAATATCAATAGCATAATTTGGCATTGTTCATAATGCGGGGAGCTTCACCACACTACTGGATTACCATGTCAACATAACAAGCATAGATGAAGGGCAAAGACAATCATTGTATCTATTTTGGTTAATGTGCATGGCTTGTTGTTCATATCATCAGCCACATCAGTAAGATAAAACAGGAGATGACAAGGTGCAAACATGGGCTGCTTTACCACACACTGGATTATACATCCACAAAAACAAGCATACATATAGGGAGTATTGATTAATGTGCATGGTATGAATAAGGAATTTGGTTCTACAAGTAAAACTTGGAACTTAAGGTTGTTGCAAACATGCATTTTGATAGAAATAGCAAACTAAATAGCAGTTAACGATAAGGAGTATGAGCAAATTAAAAAGCAGTTAAGGATAAAGGCTTTAGAAGGACCGAATTACATTAACAGTTATCACCGGCTTTATAATGCCCTTCTCCATGTCAAGGGAAGGATAACGTAAGAATTTCAGCACATAATCTTCTTCATAAGCATTGCATGTACTCTACATTTTGTTGAGAGTAATTATAGATATGATAATACTGGAAGGGATAGAGGATAATGAAGATAAGATGCAGATTGATGCTACATAATCAATTAGCAATCCCTAGAAGTACAAGCATTACAGGACAAAATGTACTGACAAGGCTACACTTCTGCACTGGCATTGTCTGTGTATTCAACTTTTTGGTAAAATTAAATATAGATCTTATATTTTTTAGTAAATGGTGGGCGAGGGAGATAAGATGCAGAATGCTTGTCACACCCTGATTTTCATGCCACAACACTTAAGCTAATAAATCATGATAAAATGTGGTTTCACAAAAACTTTTGAGTGTTTTGAACTTTGCTTGATTGTATATCTGTTTGTTGTTTGCAAGTGCTCTAAAAATCAAATAAATCCTCCAACTCTTGTACTTTCTCTCCTTGATCCGAACTTTTACCCCAATGATCATGCCATCTGTATAGTACAGTATAGGATTTTCTTAAAAAAATAATTTGGCAAAAAAAAGTATTTTCTAAATTAGGTTTTCCAAAAAACCCTAAGTTGAGGTTTGCACTACAAGTACTTGATCTGGGGTATGAAAAATCTTTCAAAGAGTATGTTTGACTCCTATTAGGTATAGGACTCCCAAAAACCACAAAAATATAATTTTAAAAGTTATTTTCCTATTTTATTTAAAGGCTTTTTCTTTAGGCTAGAAATGGTCTTTAATAGGTTCAAATTATTTTAATGCTTTAAAAATATTTGGGAAAAACATAGAGAAACTCAGTGGAAATATCTTGTCCATATATAAGAGTTTCAACACATGGTCATGTTCAAAATATTGGTCAAATTCCTCAAACCCCATTTCTGGATATGTCAAGCTTTTGAAATATTTACAAAGGAAATATTCTCTAGAAATTCCAAGAAATTCTAGCATGTCACATATGACATGTTTGATGATCTTGCCAAGTATCATGTCATGGAGAATAGTATAACCCCATGAAACCCTCTCAAAACCATTTCTGCCCTTTTTCAAGTTTGAACGACTTTACATTAGCAAACTTGTCCAAATGCTCTCAAGCTTGGTCCACATGCTAAAATGGTCTAATAAATCATCTAGACCAAGTGGCACAAGTTGGAGAACAAGTTAACTTGATCAAAGTGCCCCAAAACCCTTCCTGTCCAGAACCAAATTTGAACATCTCTACCATGGCAACTTTCTCCTTTTGATCTCAACTTTTGTGGACATGTTCAGAACCTCAAATGATGACACTACACTAAGTGGTGCATCAAGGAAAATATATTTGCATGGCTAAATCTTGGAAAGTCCGTTATTGTTGATTCCTAGGGTTTACCAAAGTTGCATTGTCAACTTTCTTCAAATGAGCTCCAACTTGGTGATCAACCCCATTTCTATATGCCACTTGATCCTGTTAATCTTCATATAATTTGGAATCCATTTGCTTGCCCAAACCACCATCAAACACCTTCTGGCAGAAATTTAAAATGCATGTTTTGTCCATTTCCACTAATCTCCATGAGCTCAACTTTTTCCCATAGCCTCATCTGCTCCTCCTCTACCTCTTGCATGCTTGGCTGCCCAAGGAGCAATTATTAAGGGGGGCAGAGACCCATTTTCCTCTCTGGACAGCCACTTTCCCCTCCCTTTCTCATCTCTCTCTCACTCCTGGCAAGTTCCAGAGCATCCAAAGCCTCCATCCCTCTTGTTTATTCCTCCTGCAGACGCTAGACACAAGTGGACGCACGGGTGCGCGCAAAAAGCCGCGGGTGCCGGCCAAAGTCGCGCTCTGGAGCGCCTGGTAGGGCGTTCGACCATTGATGCCGCAACCCCCGGCCACCTCGAGCGCCCCCCTTGCGCCAGTCGAGGCACCTCGACGTCCGCGACACGCTACCGTGTCAGGGGCCTTCTCTTCCTTCCTCTCTCTCATGTGCCCGACGCCGCCCGGCTCGTCCGATGCATGGCCCTGCATGCGCGAGAACCAGAGCCCTGCCGCCTCTCCTCTCTCTCGCCCCAGCAACCTACTCCACCCCCACGAATGCCACAGACAACCCCTTGCCCTCTCTCCTGGCTGCCCGAGCCGTTCCCGCGGCCACCCGTACGCCGCGTCCACGATGAGCCACGGGTCGACTACTTAAGGCCGTCCCAGGCCCTCCTCTCCACTCCATTTGCTCCCCTCTCTCCTAGAGCCACTCTGGACAAACCCACACCCCTCCTCGTGCCCTCCATAGCCCTCCATGGCCGGAGAACCGCCGCCGGCCCCTGGCTAAATTTGGGCTATCCCGAGCCTCTCTTCTCTCCCTAGCCACTCCAGTACCCTCATACCACCACCTCGAGGCCCTCCATCGCCATCGCTCATCCCCGGGAATGCCACGCGCTCATGACCGAAGATGGTCGATGGCCTCCTCCGCGATCGTCCAAGCCGTCGCCGCTACGGCCCTCGTCGGCATGCGAAAAGCACCTAGGTGGATGTGACGCGGCCTCCTGAGATCATCCATAGCCAGAGCATCACTGGAGGTGCCCCGTAGCGTCAGCAGTCGTCGTCTGGGCTCTCTGCTCCCTCGGCCAGGCGAGCGCGCAGGAGGAAGACGAAGATGAAGTCCCTGCAAGCGGGCCCCGCTCGTCAGTGGCCCAGCCACCGGGCCACGCTGGCAAGTGGAGGCGGGTTGCGCCTGGGCGCCTTTGACGTCGCCTTGTCGTCCGCGTGGCCGAGATGCTAGGCCGGCCCAGTGCGCTACGGTGCTAAACTGCGCCCTGTGCACAGTTTAGGTATAACCCAAATATTCTTCTTTTTCTTTTCCAGTGAACTTCAAAAATCCATAAACTATTCAAATAGTGTCCAAATTTGATGAATCAAATTTCTACTGACTCCATAAATCAAGTTCTACTTAATGGGCCACAGTGGACATTTTTGTTGTTCTTGGTTTTCACTGGACCCTTTAAAAAGGTCATTTATCCACATAAGCCCACTTCAAAAATCCATATTATATTCATTTCAACTCCAAATCCAGTGAAACCAAATTCTAAATGTTACTCAAATCATGCCTGATTTAATGGGTACTTTAACTCATTTTTATAAAAAGGCATTCTGTACATAACTTGCAGATCCATTAAATCCCTTGTTTTCATCATATTGAAATGTTCAAAAATCCTCACTGATCCAATTCCAATAAAACCACTCTAGTTATTTTTCATATAATTAGAGGAGTCCTAGAAAATTCAACTTCATATTTTTAGAGCACTATTTTTGCCTTGTTGTGTTGCTTATAATGATTGTTTCCGGCGTTAGTTGATGAACTAGACGGAGTACTTGGAGAAGGACGAGAAGATTCCAAGACTCTGATGAACCAGGCAAGCAGCCCTTTGACCATGATGAACCCTTTTTATAGTAGCATTTCTTTCCCTGATTATTGAATGCATGATATCTCGAATGGCAACCGTGCTAGGTTTGCCTTCGTTGCATACCTCGTTGATACTTGCATTGTTCATGACTCTATCCTTGCTTAGAGTTGTGTTGGTGGGTTGTAGAAATATGCTATAGTTGTTAGCTGAGCAAAATGGGTCAGAGTTATGCATGGTAAGGAACATATGTGGTTTGACATACTTGCAATAGCCCGAGTGGGTGCCACTAATGCCTCTGGGAGATGATGATGAACTAGATCACTACTTGGTGGAGAAGTAGTGTACCGAGGCTTGATGGAAGTGTTGTTTACAGAGACGGATTAGATTTAAGATTTTTTGACTGTCCCAACCCTTCATGCGCAACCACTCTACCCTTTATATGGGAAGGGGCATTATTGACTACCTAGGTCGATACTAGCATGGTGCCCACATTACTAGTGACGGGGGTAACATGAGGTCACTCTCAGGACGGGGTCATGCTTGGATAGGCGGGCATGACTATTTCACAGGGCACTGGGCACACCGTTGGTCCCTGCGTGTATGTGTGATAATGAAAATGGCAGAGTCCCAAGATCTTGATGTCTATACACAAAGGCCGTGTACCAACGAGTGGACCCTATGTTTGTGTCGCCTAGGGAAAGATAGTGATAAGGTGCTTTCCCCGAGTACTTGAGGTACTGCGGGATCGTGGATGACACAAAAGCTCCCCGGATCTTGCGGGGAAAGTGTGCAACCTCTGCGGAGTGTCAAACTATTCGACTAGTCGTGTCCATGGTCAAGGATGGTTGGGTGGTGCTGCTTAGACTACGTCCACATGTTTCTGACAAACAAGACGGTTTGGTAATATTGTTGATATGATTCATGAGGAAGTCACGATGAGCTTGAGCATGAGTTGTTCATAACTCTTTCTCGAGGTTGATGTCTATAACTTCCTGATACTTGCTGCAGACGCATTCATGTCCTTGGTAAATGTTGATCATACTTGCATGAGAAAAACTAGCTTTCCACAAAAATGCCAATTAAGCAGTAGAGCTTTGCATAATTCTTTTGTTATCACTCTTGGGTTGCTTGCGAGTACATTCAAAGTACTCATTGGCTTGCCACTGGTTATTTTATTGGCCAGGCATGGAAGACAAGATATATTGAAGAGTTCTTTGGTGATGATCATGCGAGCTAGGTCGCTTTCCCAGTTAGAATGCCTGTAGGGTTAAGGCTGATGGCATGGGTTCAAGTTACTGACGAAGATTCCGCTGTGATGATATACTCAAGACTTGACCATAATGGTCACAATTTGTGTAAAACGATATGTATGGATGTAAGACTCTTGTTATTCAGCTTCTGTGTGTTCAGTGAGCATTGATCTCTGGGATCACTGTACACATGCATTCGGTGATCACGACTTATGAGTCGGGGTCCCCACAATGCTACACAATGAACCAATCCCTCTTCCCATAATATAAGTATTTTGAACACTGGTGTACTATGCAAAATGTTCTTATATTATGAGATGGTGGGAGTAGCTGTTAACTTAAGTATAGTGATAGGCGACATTCAGTCCTCACAAGAGGACTGCTAAACCTCTTCAAAAGCATTGGGTCAATTCTAAATTTATGTAAGAGTCCATATGGATCTTATAATGTCCACCAAATGGACGATAACAAGGCTAACACGTGAAGTGATGCTACATAATCAACCAGCTATGAAAGTAAGTATGGTCATACAGGGCAAGAGGTACTCACAAGAGCAATGCAGTGTGCAGTATAGTTGCGAGATTCTATGGTCCCTTGAGAATGAATGTTCTTCTGCAAACAGTTTTCACACAAGTGAGACGTTAAGGCACATGCAGAAATGTAGTTCAAATTGTGATGTGATATCATAGATAGTACCTTACGCTGCAGATGAGACCAATGTGTAAAAAGATTATTCCAATCACTGTTTGATAAATGTAGCACCGGAGACTTTACATAAATTTCGTTTAGAGGCTAGTGTGCTTGCCTCAGGTAGGAACGATACTTCATCAACGAGTGCTTGAAAAGTGCAATGAACCCTTGCTCGTCTGGACAATCCAGTTTGGTCCTTGCCTATTTAAAAGAATGAAATCTTGTGTCTTGTGTCAGTAGAAACATATGCAGTAATTACCATGAATAACATTAGTACGCTACTTACGCTTAAGTTGCGGAGGAAGACTGGAAACTGTTCTTTGTATGTGGTATAGTCGTTCCATCAAGGGAAGATGCGCACAAAGTTCCTGACAACAATATAAGCTTCATCTTGTAAACTGGGAAAAGTGGAACAGGAGTCCTATTTGCTGCAATTGGGGTTCTCTATCATTCAAAAAGGGATTTGGCAATTGGATTTGGTGTACTCTTTGCTAGAATGGGGGTTTTACATGTAGAGGTGGTGCTATGTCAACTGGCAACACCATACTATTTGCGGCAGTTGGGGTCTGCTGAGTTGGGGCATCAGAGATGGCCAGTGTAGTAGGGCTAGAGTCTGCTAGAGTTGTGGTCGTGTTTTCTGGGTCTGGTGATATTGCAACTACACCTAATGGGCTATTTGATTTATCAGGTGTCACTACCTTTTCCAAATACTTTGTTTGTGCTCCTCCGTGATCAGCAATCGCCCTCTTCCTTTTGAATGTCTGATACACAAGAACAACATTTGAATGGATAAATATGGTATGATGACAGATGGAATATGTACTGAAAATGGATAGGCAGGGCGTATTCACATACACAACCAATATAACCTTGGAAAGTTAGAGCAAGCATCTTGATGAGTGAATAAGATAGGGCATCTGCCTCTGACTCCTCCACTAGGGAGCTACATTGACTTAGGCCTCCCTCTAGCTTAGAATCACTGTTAGGACCATATTTTGAGCATGAATCTGTAGGTGGAGAGCGTTTGCATTGCATTGCATCCAGACTTGATTTCAGTCCCTTAATGCCAAATTTGACAGCCATGGCATTGTTCTACTTTATTCTTTTCATGCGCGCAAGATCATAATCATTATGACGCTGTTCAGTATATGAGATTCATGAAAACATAAAAAGTAGTTAGATTATCTATGGATCGCATTGCGGATTCAACTTGAAGAGTGTGTCCCTATAAACCCCTGCATATGCAAAGTTCACCCCCCAACCGTGCTGATTAGACCACACACAAAAATACAAACCTCTTATATCTCTATAACAGGCAGAAACACATTTGAAAACTGAAGTATGAGTATTAGAATCATATCAAATTCGTATCTGAACAAATAAACTAAGGAATTATGAGTGGCATAATGTTTAGCTTCAAGGGTGGAGTGCTGGTAGTGCGACACAAAGCAAGTAGGCAGATTGTATTCCATGTAAAAGATCGTAGTCTATGTAAAAGGTGGAAACGACACTTTGTTTCTATACAATGCAGTGTTCATTGCCCACACATGATGGAAGAGATCACACAGAGAAATACTATTCACTCATGTATGTGCACTACTGCAGGATGCTGCTAACGCGACACTACGATCAGAGACCCTTCGAGAAACTGTGTGCGATGCAATAATCGCAAACGGTGGTGTAAGAGAACTGTCTAAAATGTGCAAAACGTTTGTGATGACAGATGCATGAAACACGGTTCAGATTTTAGTTGCGTGTGCGATGAAGGGCATACGGTTGATCCAGCAGAACTATCTGTGATGAGGAAGAACAACAGAAACAGGCAACCATATCAATGTGTGTATGATATACGGCATACAGTTCCCTCTGATGAACTGTGTGCAATTAGGGAATGCAACAGAAATGGTCAGCCAGATCAAGGTGTGTGTGATATACGGCATACGGTTCACTCGGACAAACTGTTTTAAATTAGGTAAGAGAACGGAAACGGTTCATCTTAACAAGATGTGTGTGATATGCGACATTTGCGATCAGCCAAAAAAAACACAAACAATTCATGTAAACCAGATGTGTGTGATACGCAGCAAACAGCCCACTCGGATGAACTGTTTGCGATGAGAAATTATAACACAGACGGTTACTATAGTAAGTTCGTGTGCGATTCTGTTCGTACAAATAACTTTGAAAAATGCAAACTAGTTGCTTGCGTATAAACAATTATAAAAAAGTAACGATGTAGACCTTCTTCAAGCCAATCAACATGTGTTCAAAAAACAAGAAATGTCAAAAATTACAAAACAAAGACCTCGATAGAGGAGAGGCTGCCGGAAGTAGTACAAAGCCCCTTCTTAGTAGTAGTAGGATTTAGGGGCTATTTTGTTCAGTTCATCTGACTATAGATGTGGTGGAACTGTACAACGTACTTAAAATTAGCTAGTATATAAAGTAGAACTAGCTATTTCAGTATGTGGTTGGCAACAATTGGGAAAAAGTTTGGTCGGTTCATATGTCGAGTTGAACTATTTGTATAAATTAAGCACGACTGCTTAATCTATGAATGAAATCTATGCTTAATTACTGAATTTAAGTTGCAAAAATTAGATAGTGCTAGTGATTTTTAGCTGCATATTTTGACAAATCGCAGTGTTACAAGGTTGACAAATGGCAATGTTACTAGATCAACAAATGTCAATCTTTCAAGTTTGATAAATGGCAACATACCCAATATGACAGATGCAAATCTTACCAAATTGTTTGTAAGTGGTTGCACATGGGTCATCCAAAACAACCGTTTGCATTGAAGAGCTGCACAAATCCTGCTTCTGCTTTGCGTACGGGTGTTCTATCTAAAATGTTTGCGATCAAGAGCTGCACAAATCCTGCTCGACACATTTTCCCTTGGCTTCCTGGGGAATGTTCTAACTAAAACGTTTGCGATCGAGATACAATGTTAAACCCAAGAAAAAAACTATTTCCGGTAGTGGCGGAGGCGGCGTGCCGTGCCGTCCTTGTCGTTGTCGTCCTCCGGGACGCCGTTGTTGAAGTCTTCAAGGCAGCTCAGAATGTTCTTCACTTGTAAATCAAAGATCATGTCATCGTGCGATCGACGGGTGGGGCGCAGGAGGACGGCAGCTGGCGGCATTGAGAAGTAGCGGTCGACGATGGTGTCCCATGCTGCTGAGGGGGGTGTGCGCACATGCACAGGTGCGGTAGGTGCAGCCAAATGCATGGGGACCAGCGCCGCGGTGGGTGGAGGGGAACACACGAGCACAAGCACGAGCATAGGCGCTAGCGCTGGCACTGGCATGTACACGAGCTCGCACGGGTCCACGGAGACCTCGAGGACGCCCGCGGCTTCTGGCTCCGCGATAGTCCTCGGCGACCAGCCCGTCAATGCTACGGGGATGGTCGCTGGTGCGGGCGCGGGGATGGGAGCTGGGACGGGAGCGCGGGCAGCAACAGCCGTGGCCAGCTCGTTCTGGGCCATGTCCATGAGGCCCCATTCCTCCTTATTTTCTATCTCCTCCCGCTCGGAGTCGACTTCACCAAACTTGAAGACTAGTGGCAGATGATCCTTTTGCACCATGGAGTTGGTGGAGGTCTGCGGGAGGGAGGGGAATGGGAGGCAAACAGTAAGGCCTCCCATATTAAGCAGTGGCTCGGGCGCCATTAGGAAGGCGGGCTTCCATGGAAGTCAAAGGGCTCGATTCCCAATGAGCATGTGTAGGGTACAGCTCGCATGCTTCCCGATGAGCCTGTGCATTGGAGGACATCTTGCACGCCTCTCGGTCAGCCTGTGCACCGGACTACGCTCGCACGCCTCCCGTTCAGTCAAGCAGCTGTCCGCACGACACCTCCTATAGCCATTAGAACAAAGTCACGTGGCGTCATGTGAATGGTTAACATAATGCACACGATATGAATTATGCAAACGTTTGCAAGGTTAGATGGCAGCTATTTGTTTGAAAATTCCTTTGTTGGCTGTTATTCGAGTGCTTCCTCCCTCAAAATGGACACGACAAATACCACAACATGTCAGGTGCCATTCCATGATAGCACGCCAAGTTTCATGAATTTCAGACGAGTTTTGGATTTGCTAGAATTTAAAAACGAAGTATCTCAAGGTTTTGCCGGCAATCAACAGTGCCCTGGTGTTCGAAATTCATTCCCATTTCTTGCATGGGATCTAGGCATGCACCCAAGGACACATATTTGAATTTTCAACCAATTTATATGCACTTGAGCATGTGCATGTAGTTCAAATTTGAATTATGCACATAAAATGCCTAGAAAACCCAGTTAACGTATAAAACTGTCCAAACGAACCCCGAAAAATTGCAAAATTTAACACAACACTCCAGTTGTTCTATGTTGACACTAATTTTTTTGAAAGCAATAAGAGGCAGCGGATATCATTTCGTCCCCGAAGGTGGGACGTTCCCTACTGAAACCATCAGGCTTGTTGTGAGAAGCTCTGGTTTGTGAGAAGCTTGTACCCAAACCTGCCCCAAATGGGACAAAAAAATTACCACTGCATGTTGGTGCCGCTCCATGATAGCATGCCAAGTTTCATGAATTTTAGACGAGTTCTGGATTTACTAGAATTTAAAAACCAGGAATCTCAATGTTTGCGGCCGAGTGACGGTGGCTTGGTGTTTGACACTCATTCTCATTTCTTGCATGGGACCTAAGCACGCAACCAAGGACACATATTTGAATTTTCAACCACTTTATATGCATTAGAGCATGTGCAAGTAGTTCAAATTTGAATTATGCACATAAATGCATCGAAAACTCAATTAATGCATAAAAATGTCCAAACGAATCACAAAAAATCCAAAAAACTGACACAACACTCCTGTTGTTGTATGTTCACACTAGAATTTGTTTGAAAGAAATAAGAGGCAGCTGATATCATTTCATCCCCAAAGGTGGGACATTCCCTACCGAAACCATCAGGCTTGTTGTGAGAAGCTCTGGTTTGTGAGAGCTTATACCCAAACCTGCCCCAAATGGGACAAAAAATTTACCACGGCATGTTGATGCTGCTCCATGATAGCATGCCAAGTTTCATGAATTTCAGATGAGTTTTGGATTGACTAGAATCTAAAAACCAGGAATCTCAATGTTTGCGGCCGAGTGACGGTGGCAGGGTGTTTGACATTCATTCCCATTTCTTGCATGGGACCTAAGCATGCAACCAAGGACACAATTTTGAATTTTCAACCAGTTTATATGCATTAGAGCATGTGCACGTAGTTCAAATTTGAATTGTGCTCATAAATGCATTGAAAGCGCAATTAATGCATAAAAATGTCCAAACGAACCCCGGAAAATCCCAAAAATTGACACAACACTCCTATTGTTCTATGTTGACACTAGAAATTTTTTGAAAGCAATAAGGAGCAGTTGATATCGTTTCGTCCCCAAAGGTGGGACGTACCCTACCGAAACCATCAGGCTTGTTGTGAGAGCCTTTGGTTTGTGAGAAGCATATCCCCAAACCTGCCCCAAATGGGACAATATTTTTACCACGGCATGTTGATGCCGCTCCATGATAGCATGCCAAGTTTCATGAATTTTAGACGAGTTTTCAATTAACTAGAATTTAAAAACAAGGAATCTCAATGTTGTCGGATATCGGGTTCCAGCAAAACCCTTACGGTTTGAACTGTGGGGTGCGCACGAAAATCTTCTCCCACCGAAACACGCCCTCAACCTCGCCGCGATTATAAGCTAGCACAATGAACAACACAAGAGACACGAGGTTTATACTAGTTCGGGCCACCGTTGTGGTGTAATACCCTAATCCAGTGTGTGGTGTGTGATAACCCTCAAGTGTAGGGGATCGCAACAGCTTTCGAGGGTAGAGTATTCAACCCAAATTTATTGATTCGACACAAGGGGAGCCAAAGAATATTCTTAAGTATTAGTAGTTGAGTTGTCAATTCAACCACACCTGGATAACTTAGTATCTGCAGCAAAGTATTTAGTAGCAAGGTAATATGATAGTAATGGTAACAGTGGCAAAAGTAAAGATAGCAGTTTTGTAGCAGTTGTAACAGTAGCAAAGGAAAAGTAAATAAGCGAAACATAATATGTGAAAAGCTCGTAGTCATTGGATCAGTGATGGATAATTATGTCGGATGCGATTCCTCATGTAATAGCTATAACATAGGGTGACACAGATCTAGCTCCAGTTCATCAATGTAATGTAGGCATGATTCTGAATATAGTCATACGTGCTTATGGAAAAGAACTTGCATGACATCTGTTGTCCTACCCTCCCGTGGTAGCAGGGTCCTAATGGAAACTAAGGGATATTAAGGCCTCCTTTTAATAGAGAACCGGAACAAAGCATTAGCACATAGTGAATACATGAACTCCTCAAACTATGGTCATCACCGAGAAGTATCCCGATTATTGTCACTTCGGGGTTGTCGGATCATAACACATAATAGGTGACTATAGACTTGCAAGATAGGATCAAGAACTCACATATATTCATGAAAACATAATAGGTTCAGATCTTAAATCATGGCACTCGGGCCCTAGTGACAAGCATTAAGCATAGCAAAGTCAAAGCAACATCAATCTCAGAACATAGTGGATACTAGGGATCAAACCCTAACAAAACTAACTTGATTACATGGTAAATCTCATCCAACCCATCACCGTCCAGCAAGCCTACGATGGAATTACTCACGCACGGCGGTGAGCATCATGTAATTGGTGATGGAGGATGGTTGATGATGACGACGGCGACGAATCCCCCTCTCCGGAGCCCCGAACGGACTCTAGATCAGCCCTCCCGAGAGAGATTAGGGCTTGGTGGCGGCTCCATATCGTAAAACGCGATGAAACTTTCTCTCTGTTTTTTCTCCGCAAAACGGAATATATGGAGTTGGAGTTGAGGTCGGTGGAGCATCAGGGGGCCCACGAGATAGGGGGTGCACCCAGGGGGAGGGCGCTCCCCCCACCCTCGTGGACAGGGTGTGGGCCCCCTGGCCTTGATTCTCTCGCCAGTGTTTTTTATATTTTCCAAAAGTTATCTCCGTGGATTTTCAGGTCATTCCGAGAACTTTTGTTTTCTGCACAATAAACAACACCATGGCAGTTCTGCTGAAAACAGCGTCAGTCCGGGTTAGTTTCATTCAAATCATGCAAGTTAGAGTCCAAAACAAGGGCAAAAGTGTTTGTAAAAGTAGATACATTGGAGACGTATCAGTGTTGTGGATTGCCTCTTGGGCTAATGATGAACAGTACAAAGGAAGAACAGCCTCGCGAGAGCTGTTCTTGTGGGTGAGTGGATGAGCTAGGTCTTGGTCAGGTTCTAGATGAGATGCCTTCCTACTGTGGTGGCTATCTCTATTTATAGAGGCCCTGGTCCTCTTCCCAAATATTGAGCGGGAACGGAGCCAACAACGGCCATTTTGAAAGAGGACAACTAGTACAAGCTATCCTGACTAAAGGTGTTCTTCGACTTCCAAAGGCGCTGGTGATGACGCCGTCTTGGGCTCCACGGTGACCTCCGTCCTACCGCCCTGCTGGTCTTGATCTTGTTGCATCGATATGGAAAACTTTGCCTGATGCCTTGGTACTCCGTGCCTGCGCTTGCCCCCTTTGCACCAAAGAGGAAACGAGGACACTGCGCAGGCTGGCGCCTGCCTGGTCTTGATCGTCATGAGCACTTCGCGAGGCACCCCTTGCCTTGATCTTTCCGCCTCCTCGCGAGCCTACCTGGTGAGGCCGCACCTGAGGAGGCCTAGTGTCATCCGCCCCGTGAGGCTTGGCCCCTCGTGAGGGTCTTGAGCACTTGTTGATGAAACCGGGCCGCACTGGGCCACTGCTGAGCCACGTTGCAGGCCACAGGCAGGCAAGTCTGGGGACCCCCGTTCCCAGAATGTCAACAGTAGCCCCCGGGCCCAAGGTGCGCTCAGCCTTGGCTTAGCAGCGAAGCCAAAGGGCAAGTGTGGAGCGCCGCGGGCCCCAATAGCCTGCGGCCTTGGTTACTGTGTGGCGGTTGATTGGACGTGGGCGTCTCCGCTTCCCCACGCTGCCTCGGCAACTGCTCGATTTGACGAGTCCCTGCTGCATGCAAAAAGAGTCATCATTACCTATGATCGTGGAGGCTGACGGTTGGCCTCCCCTGGACTATAAGTACGGAGGGCGTGAGCCCCCGTTGTCCATCTCTTCTTGCTCTGCCTGCCTCTTCTCCCTTGCTCCACCTCCATTCTTGATGCCAATGGCACCGACCCACCGGTTCTTAGCCAAAGAGAAAGGAAAGGCCCCCGGGAGGGGCCTGACCCGCTCCCGCCGAAGAAACGGTCGGCCCCGTGCGGCCGCGACGAGGTTGCGAGGCCGGAGATGACAAGGCCTTGGTGCGAGCGGCCACCTCCTGGGTTCCTTCTACCCCTATACGCCCGGGCCGAGGGCCCTGGAGAAAGGGTCGATGAGCGATGCCGCCCGCGCCGCAGGCGAGGTCGACGAGCCCTGGTGGCGCGCGCCGTCGCTCCTGGAGTCCATGCCGCGGACTCCTCTCGCGAGCTCGTGCTCCACGCCATGATGCCTCCCAGCACCTGGATCCGCTTCCCTCCATTCTTCGCCTTCGAGATGCCACCAAGGGGGCCTCTCGAGCTTTGGCTGCAGCACGCCGACTGTGGTGCTCCAGCGACCGGAGCGGAGGTTGAAGTCGTCGCTCCGGGCAAGGTCTTCATGACCCGAAGCTGGGGCGAGGTCGCCCAAGCCTACCGAACAGGGGGTGCCCTCGTGATTCATTTTAAATACGATGGCGCCTCCTTGATGTTCTTCAAGGTCTTCGACGCAGAAGGCCGCCAGCTGGAGTGCTGCCCCAGGGGAGGCAGCCGGAACATCATCATGGCAGGGGCTAGGCCTGCCACCCACTTCCCCAACGGCTCCTCTGGCAGCAGCGGCGACACTTGGGAGTCCAGCGACTCTCCCAAGCACTTCGCGACTCCGGAGACGAGCGACGACAGCTACGTGCCCCCAAGCTCGCGTCGTGCCCGTAGCAAGGCGGCTGCATCAGGCCGCCGGTGCAGCTGATCTGGGTGGGGTTGGCGCCGGCCTCCCGTGGCCCACTGTTGATGATGGCGTCGGCCATGGAGGCGCGTTGTTAGGGCTCCTTAGGGTTCGCATCTTTTGTTCCCTGCGAGGAATCGAGAAAACACCCTGCGGGGGCATGTAAAGGGTCCGTGATGTCTTTTTTTTGATATTATCCTTATTATGAAGCAGTGCGAATGCTTGTCCTGTCCCAGCTTGGTTCCCCCTTTCTAAACTCGCGACGACTTGGTGCTCTACGCCGACAGGTCCCGGTCCCCAGGAAGGCTTCAGCCGTCGCTGGTATGCCAAGTCGTGATGTCGTGGTCAAGGCCAGGAGGTGAGCGGCCCGAGGTCCAGTAAGAGCCCCTAAGGCGCGATGCTCAGGAGGTCCCCTTTAGCGCACAAGCAGCCGCCGAAAGGTGAGAAAGGCAGGCGACGTCGCCGTCACAGAGCCACATTAAGTGGAGATTCTGGGCCGCATCGATTAGCTATTCCAGGCGCGAAACTTATCTCGAAAACATGGAGTCGTTCCTTCGTGTCGCACCGGACTTGGACGTCGGCAGCTGGGAGGTAGCCGGGTCAGGCCCTTGCAAGCTTTCCTTCTCTTCCCCACACTTTCCTTGGTGCTCTACATCCTCAGGTCCTGGCCCTCGAGCGAGCTCAGCCGCCGCTGGTATGCCAGGTCGCGATGCCGTGGACAAGGCCAGGGGATGAGGGCTGGAGAGCCAGTAAGAGCTCCTGAGTCATGATGCTTAGGAGCCCCCGTTTCAACTCGCAAGCGGATCGCGCGGGAAAGAGAGAGAGAGAGAGAGAGAGAGAGAGAGAGAGAGAGAGAGAGCTCATGGTGCCACCCGCTTTAGACCTCAGGAAGTTCCTGTAAACCAACACTACAGAAGCACGGGTTGCCATTATGATTGCCGGCCGGCCATTGGTTGCTCTGAGAGAGTGGTGAGGCACCGAGGGCCTGGTGAGGTGACGCTTGCGGTGCTGCCGCGGGCCAGAGCTCGACCACTCAGATTTGTCGACGTTGCAGGGATGGACCCATGCGCAAGTGTCGTGCCAGCGCGAGCGGCTCCAAAGGTAGGCGTCAATCGAGCAGGCGATAATGACAGGCAGGTTAAGCATGAAAGGCAAATAAACTTAGATAAATGCATGAGGGGTACATGCCGCTGGGTCAGGACCGAGCGGCTTGGGGATGATGCAGCCTGTGGGGCACCCCCAGCAAGGTAAACTAAAGACATGAGCAAAAGGGATACATGCCGCAGGGACGGACCCACACGACCTGGGAATGATGCGGCCCTGAGGGCGCTCCCATCTGAAATGAACTCAGAAGATGTCACCTGATACCATTGTAGAAGGGGTGTCGGAGTAGCTGACGATGCACGGTGAAGAGGCTGATCCTCACGAGCCACCGGAGCCCCGAGCCTCGGGAGGCTCTGGGGGTCCAGGCGGTTCCTCGAGGACCATCTCCGTCTCCACCAGGACCGCATGATGCCTGGCCTCCTGAGCCGCCAGGATGCTCCGCAGATGGCGCTGGTGAGTAGCAGCCGCGTTCGGTAGGCCGAAAGGCATGCGAACGTAGTTGTGCGGCGGACCCTCGCAACGTCCCACGCGTGAAGGCCAGAGGCGCTCTTGAGACGCGGCCCAGTTGAGCCCTGGGAAGTCGATGCAGACGCGTAGCCCACCAATCTCGCCTGAATGGGGGGCTACGCCAGGAAAACAGCGATCGCCGCGTATGACTCTTGATTCCTGGAGCTCCTGAGTGGCCTTGGTGATGAACTCCTGAGGGTTGGGCCTTTCTTGCCCCATGCCTTCCTGAGGGAAAGATGCTGCGAAGCACGCCTCCAAGTGGTTCCCGAGCGCCTCCCTCCTGATCTTGGCAAAGTCTGAGGCCCTCCAGAAGAGAGCCCCCGAGCCCTGCACGAGGAGGGCGCGGGCGCGCCTTCCTATGCGATGGAGGGAGGTGCCCCTTGCACGGGCGTGGATCCTGATGCGACACTCCCTGAGACACCAACCTCCTGAAGCCTTGAGCTAGGCGATGTCTTCTTCTTCTTGGGAACTGCCTCAGGAGGGTTCTCGCCCTTGCTGTCTGGGTCCTCGATTGATGCAGCTTGGAAGGCGTGCTCGAGGGAGCACACCGCATCCTTCTCTTCGTAGGGGACTGTGATGATTCCGCCATTTCCTGGCATCTTGAGGACATTGTAGCCATGGTGGGTCACTGCCATGAGCTTGGCCAGGGCTGGATACCCGAGAATGTCATTGTACGGTAGGAGAATGTGGGAAACGTCAAAGTCGATGAGCTCGGTGTGGTAGTTGTTGCGCTGCCCGAAAGTGACAGGGAGGCGGACCTGCCCTATCGGGGTAGTGGAGCCGTCAGTAACTCCTGAGAAAGGCTTGGTAAGCTGAAGTTGATCATATGGCACTTGAAGGTTGTTGAACATCTCGACGGGCAGAATGTTGAGCCCTACGCCGCCATCGATGTGGGTCCTGGTAACTTGCACGTTGCACATGACTGGGGAACAAAGCATCGGTAGGAAGCCATCTGTAGCCGCACATTTGAGTTGATCTGCTGAGCTGAAAGTGATGGCGCACTTGGACCACCTGAGCGGGTGCGTGGCCTCGAGCTTGGGGAGGACTGCATTCACCTCGCGAGCAAACTGCTTGAAGATGCGCTGAGAGGCTGGGGCCTGGGCACTGCCCAAGATACACGCGATAGCACATGGGTCCTGGAAGCCCCCAGCCACCTCGTCCTAGTGGTGGTCATGATTCCTCCTTGACGGCAGCGGCAGAGGAGGAAGGCCTGCATTGCGGGCGATCCTCGTGAGGCTGATCCCTCCAGTCTCCCTCACGAGGCTGGTCCTGCCAGCGATCCTCGCGAGGTCGGTCACGCCACTCCTGGCGAGGGCCTCCGTCGTCCCATCATCCTCCGCCTCGTCCTCCTCCTCGGTCGTAGCCCCGGTCATTGCGCTCGGGGCATCGACAGATGCGCCCTTCTCGAATGGCCCTGAGCTCCTGGCATTTGTTGGAGTTGTGGGTTTAGAGGTTGTGGTAGGCGCAGAAACGATTGCCCTTGGACGACTTCGGCTGGTCCATGCCGCGCTTCGTGTTTGGCTCTGCTGCAAGCACGACCGCTCCTTCGCGCTTCACGTCCTTGGCCTTGGCCTTCTTCTCTTCTGGGTCTGCAGCTGGAAGCTCGAGGAGGGAGAGGCGTCCTTCCTCAGCTCTTGCGCACTTGGTTGCCAGGTTGAACAGCTCCAGAGATGTGCACAAATCCTCGTGGATGGTGAGCTCCTCCTTCATCTTGACGTCACAGACGCCATCAGAAAATGCTAAGATGATGGCCTCGTCTGTCACCTTGGGGATCTTGAGGCGGGCGCTGCTGAAATGCTGGACGTACTTCAGCAGGGTCTCTCCAGGCTGCTGCTTGATGCAGCGCAGGTCACCCGCGGTCGGAGGACAGTCGCGAGTGCCCTGGAAGTTGGCGATGAAATGTTTGCGCATCTCGTCCCAAGAGGAGATCGAGCCGGGAGGCAGGTTCAGGAGCCAGGTGCGGGCACCATCCTTGAGCGCCATGGGAAACCAGTTTGCCATGACCTTTTCGTCTCTATTGGCTGCCTTGATGCCCATCTCGTAGAGCTGCAGGAACTCCGCGAGGTTGGCAGTACCGTCATAGCGAGGAGGCAGATCTGGCTTGAACTTGCCTGGCCAGGCAACGCTGCGCAACTCAGTGGTGAAGGCACGACAGCCTACTGTGGCTACCGGAGCCTTTTGCAGGCGCGGGGCTTGCTCTTGATGGTTCCCGCGCGCTGTCGCCAGGGGCAGCACGGGGCGGTAGTGCAGGAGCTCACGTGCCAGGAGCAACGCGGCCTGTGCGTCTGTGGGGGCACAACAAGCGTGAGATGACGAACCAGCCGGGGTCAGTGACGGAGTGGTGGTGCGGCCTTCCCGCCGCACCGAGGGGTGCAGCAAGGATGCTTCCTGCTCGTTCCCCACCGGGCCGGCGGGGCGTTGGCAGCAGGCGACAGAGAATGACAAGGAGGCCCGCCGACGGGAGCCATCTGGGCGACGCGGGCGGCGAGAGCAGCCCGGCGCTCGGCGCGAGCTCGGCGAGTGTCTGCCATGGATGCAACGAAGCGACGGAACGCAGATCAGCGGAAAGAAGATTCCAGCGCACCCCTACCTGGCGCGCCGAATGTCGGATATCGGGTTCTGGCAAAACCCTTAAGGTTTGAACTCTGGGGTGCGCACGAAGATCTTCTCCCTGCCGAAACACGCCCTCAACCTTGCCGCGATTCTAAGCTAGCACGATGAACAACACAAGAGACACGAGGTTTATACTGGTTCAGGCCACCATTGTGGTGTAATACCCTAATCCACTGTGTGGTGTGGTGGATTGCCTCTTGGGCTGATGATGAACAGTACAGAGGAAGAACAGCCTTGCAAGAGGTATTCTTGTGGGTGAGTGGATGAGCTAGGTCTCGTCAGATTCCACATGAGATGCCTTCCTACTATGGTGGCTATCTCTATTTATAGAGGCACTGGTCCTCTTCCCAAATATTGAGTGGGAAGGGAGCCAACAACGGCCATTTTGAAAGGGGACAGCTAGTACAAGCTATCCTGACTAAAGTTGGTCTTCGACTGCCAAAGGCGCTGGTGATGACGCCGTCTTGGGCTCCACGGTGACCTTCGTCCTGCCGCCCTGCTGGTCTTCGTCTCGTTGCACCGATATGGAAAGCTTTGCCTGATGCATCGGTACTCCGCGCCTGCGCTTGCCCCCTTTGCACCAAACAGGAAACGAGGACACTGCGTAGGCTGGCGCCCGCCTGGCGTTCGCCTGGTCTTGATCGTCATGGCTTGTGTCATGAGCACCTCGCGAGGCACCCCTCGCCTTGATCTCTCCGCCTCCTCGCGAGGCTACCTGGTGAGGCCGCCCCTGAGGAGGCCTAGTGTCGTCCGCCCCGCAAGGCTTGGCCCCTTGCGAGGGTCTTGAGCGTTTGTTGATGAAGATGGGCCGCACTGGGCCACTGCTGAGCCACGTTGTAGGCCACAGGCAGGCAATTCTGGGGACCCCCGTTCCCAGAACGCCGACAAATGTTTGCGGTCGAGAGACAGTGGCAGGGTGTTTAACATTCATTCCCATTTCTTGCATGGGACCTAAGCATGCAACCAAGGACACATATTTGAATTTTCAACCAATTTATATGCATTAGAGCATGTGCATGTAGTTCAAATTTGAATTGTGCACATAAATGCATTGAAAATGCAATTAATGCATAAAAATGTCAAAACAAACCCCAAAAATCCCAAAAATTGACACAACACTCGTGTTGTTCTATGTTGACACGACAAACATTTTGAAAGTAAGAAGAGGCAACATATATCGTTTCGTCCCCCAAGGTGGCACGTACCCTACTGAAACCATCAGGCTTGTTGTAAGAGAAGCTCTAGTTTGCGAGAAGCTTGTACCCACACCTGCCCCAAATGGGACAATATTTTTACCACAGCATGTCGCTACCATTCCATGATATCATGTCAAGTTTCATGAATTTCAGACGAGTTTTCGATTTACTAGAATGTTAAAAGCATGTATCTCAATGTTAGCGGCTGAGCGACAGTGTCAAGGTGTTTGAAATCCATTCTCATTTCTTGCAACCAAGGACAAACATTTGATTTTGCAACCCGTTTTTATGGGCTGGAGCATGTGGTTTAATTTTGAATTCTGCACCTGAAATGCCTAGAAAACCAAGTTACCGTATAAAAATGTCCAAAGGAACCCTGAACATTTCCATTTTTTATGACACACATATAGTTGCATTTCACTGCGGATAAAAGGTCTAGCAATTCAAACACCGTGCATTGCAGCTGTGACCCCATTATGCAATTCAAATCAAAATTAAAAATCAAGTAGATCACACACAGTTTATTATCACCAACCGTGTGAGATGTAGTACAAAATATCCTGGAGCACCGTCGGTGTATAGTACGCCTATGGTTTATGCGAGAAGGTGCGTCGGCTACAGTCCACAGCCGGCATGTCAAGCACACTAACTCGCTCCCAAAATATCATTTCACTGTTAAATCGTCACCGATGAAAGATGGAGACGTGGACCCGCATCGTGTGGGCAACTTTGGCGGCCCACTCCAGCGAGAGGGCGGCCACAGCCGCCATGCGCATGCTAACAAGGTGCATGAGCGTGGCCGCAATCTGCAACCGGGCGGCCATGGCAGCCCAAACGGCCGTTGCTGCTTCTCAGGTGGCGGCAGCAACATCTGCCTCGAGGATAGTAGAGCGGCACATCAGCTGTCCGTTCCATAGCAACAGTCTTAGCCCTGACATAGGCCGCCCACGCATAGCTCATGGCGGTCACTGCACAAATCGAACAAAGCTTCCCCGACAACGGTCGACAACCCATAGCCGAAGAGTTGGCAATCATTGAGAGTGTTTGAGCAGTCGTCCATTCCTCCACCACATACCTTGCGATGATGGAGCCCGTGGAAGCCCAGATTGCGGCCGTCCACGCCCAGCTCGTGGCAGCCTTTTCCAAAGAGATGGCGGACGCGGATGGCGAGATGCTTGCCGAATATGGTGCGATGGATGCCATGGAGGTCCTTCACCAGGAGACTGTCGGGCGCGAGCTGGACATGGAGGAGGCGGTGGAGATCGACGAGCACCAGCCGTAGTAGTACTCTTTGTTTAGTTTAATTAACAGCACCGGTCTTTAATATGTTAGGGTAATGTTTAGGCCAGCTAGCTCTGTTTAATTGCTGAACTTGCTCGATTAAGAAGTGTGGGTGTGCTGTAGTCTCCTTTATGTACCCAAATTATGCAATGACATGGATGAGCACTGTAACCAGGGAAATTGGAACCAAAATTTTTGACGTTCAAACTCATCGCACACGGGTTAAGCTATCTGAACCATTTGTGATGTTCACATATCATACACAATTCTGAATAAGGGACCGTGTCTGATGACACTTTGCGCACTAGTTTTTCGCTGAAGCGATTCCAAATTTTCGGCTTCCGCGGAAATATCTACCTCCCCGCCCCCTCTCCCTTACCAAAAGCCACATTTCCCCTGTTTCCGCCTTCCTTTCCAAGTTGCAAGCTTCACTTCTTTCTTGCAGCACCGCCCCCCTCGCCGGCGACCCTACTTCACGCTGCTCGGCCTCGTCTATCCAGGAAGGTATTCAACACCACACCCCCATCCTCCTCCTCCTTCCACATCCCACACGCCCCAACCGCCGGCGCGACACCTTCCACCCAAATCACCGACCCATCCACCAAATAAGCGCCACCCTAAGCCATGGTGCACGGAATATAGCTAGGAGCTCAAGGAGCATTTAGCAACGGAGAAGCAAATCATGGCCGCACGCGCGGATGAGGTCGTGATGGCTACCATTCGTGCCGACCCCCAGATCTTGGAGGATCACCTTGCCATTTGCTAGCTACGCCGGTTAAGCATGCTCGGTTTACCCATTGCGTGTGCTGCTCCTCCCTTTCCTTAACAAATTCTAGTGAATTGTGCTATCTAATTTTACCATGCAATCTATTGCTCCTATGTATATGTTCTATATGTGGTGCAGTGTGGTGCTCACTTATTAAATATTGGTTAATTATTTGACGTCTTCAGCTAACTGTTTGGTTCAATTCTGCAAATGTGATGTTCAATTCTTCAGGCTGCAATTTTGTATTGTCTTCCATGTGAGAAATAAATCAAATTTATCTTTACAAAATACATGAGAAACAAATACAATTGCTATACTTCCAAGTTGTCAAGCATGTTGGTTTGGTTATACATTGTGAAGTGTGGTGCTCAGTTAACGTTTGGTTCATTTGTGTTGTGGTGTTTAATTAACTGTTTGGTTCAATTCCGCAATGCGATGTTCAATAGTTGTGGGTGCATCATGTTATTGTATACCATTTGAGAAGTAAATCAAATTTGGTTGTATTAAATACATGAGAAACAAATACAATTGCTATATTTCCAAGTTGTCAAGCACGCTTGGTTTGGTTATACATTGTGCAATGTGGTGCTCAGTTAACGTTTGGTTCATTTGTGTTGTGGTGTTCAGTTCACTGTTTGGTTCAATTCTGCAATGCGATGTTCAATAGTTGTGGGTGCATTCTGTTATTTTATATCATGTGAGAAGTAAATCGAATTTGGCTATACTAAATACATGAGAAACAAATACAATTGCTATATTTCCAAGTTGTTAAGCATGCTTGGTTCGGTTAACTGTCTGATCTTCTATTAGGAGTATGTTATATTGTGCAATGTGGTGCTCAGTTAATGTTTGGTTCATTTGTTGTGGTGTTTAGTTAACTGCTTGGTTCAATTCTGCAATGTGATGTCCAATTGTCGTGGGTGTAATTTTGTATTGTTGTGCATGTGAGGAATAAATCAAATTTTGGTTGCACTTAATACATGAGAAACATATACAAGTGCTATATTTCCTAGTTCATAATCATGCTTGGTTTGGATAAATGGGTTTTCCATGTGGCTTGAATTAATCTGATGAATCTACAATGTGCTTATTTTTCATCAACATATTTTACTGATAGCATGGGAACCCTTACTTAACCTGATGACTAACTACCTTATATGTGTTGCAGGGAAACAATGGGAAGCACTGAGGTTTACAATCGATGTTAGCATGTGCATGGTTCGTTGTCTAATAGCACATTATTATGCTATTGAAGGAACCATTCTAATACTTGGTTTTTAACAATTTGGTCTTGCACATGTAGGTCCTGCTGTCAGAGGTTTTGACACCTTTTTGCATATGGGGAAATGAGTTGTCCATGAATATCAATCAAGTCAAGAAACTCAGAAAGATTGTTAGGATAAAGAAATTGGCGACGAAAAACAACAAGATCTTTGTCTGCACAATGAAGAAGACATCATTTCACTACAAGATGGTACTAACTATTATACCTTGCCTTTTTTTATTCCTTTGCCCCATTTCTAATATAGAGAAGATATTTATCCACATCCTTGTTTTCAGGCCTTTCCAAAGCTGTTCACTGATGATTACCTCTCAAACCACCTCTATGGTCAGGAGGCGAGGAAGGTTTTCATACAACACCCACGGTTCAATATTGAAGTGTTCCTGAAGAGGATGAAGGATGGACGGTCAATCATCCATAGGCACTGGCCTAAAGTTGTAAAGACCTTCAACATCAATGAAGGCTCAGTATTCTCCTTCCACTTCAGCAATTTTCCCGATGATATGCATCTGTCTATGTACCGTCTATGATGCTAATTTTGAAAGGTCATGTGAAACTTGGTGCTGGTGCAGTTGTGTAATGGGGTAGCTGAGTGCTGAAGCTATATCATGTTGTACTCCGATGAATTTCAGTTATGAAATCCTGCTTCCTTAATAAGGGAATGAAATATATTATGTGTTTAATATGAATGCAGGCTAATTGCCTGCTAATTGGTTTTTGCTATTGCAAACGGTTATTGAGAAAATACCGTGGCCAATGACCTAAGGCAACACACACAGTTTCTAGGAATAAACCATGTTGGGTCGATGAGCAATCACACATGACATTCTCTTCAAAATTGTTTGCATTAGGCCACCTTGAGCAAACGTTTACCGCATAAAAAATGTGTGTGATGGACAACCTTTGCCACACAGTTTCTTCTACGCACCGTGTGTGATGCATTCAATAACGCAAATGATAAATTTTTTAATATTGTGTGCGATGGGAACGCTATCACAAACGATTTAACAGGGAAAATTGTGTGAGATGTACCTACGAACGGAAATGTTTTCCTTGCAGTGACTGTGTGGGATGTATATACAAACGGAAACGTTCCGCGGGGACTGACTGTGGGACGTACTTACGATCAGAAATGATTTCGCCTGTATAATTGTATTTTTTTAGAACTACTGTACGTATAACCGTATTTGCTCGCTCGCCGGTCGCACACGACCTCATTTTGCCGAGTGTGTGTGCTAGGAGGGCATATCCCCGACGGTTTCTGGGTCATGTGGGAAGGACCCCTAATGTAGGGTAGAACCCTAGATGCCCGATCTTTCACAATTGGAGGGGATCCTACAAAGAACACGAAAAACACGAGGAGGGAAACGATGGGTAAAACGAGGGAAACACGAGAGAAATCACTCAACCAACAAGAGATGGTCACACATATGCTAGATCCTCGAAAAACAAAGAGATACACGATCCGAATCCAACAAGGGACGATACAAGTGGCGGTAGTTCTTCTCCGAGAGGAGGTCTTGAAGGTCTTCCGATGATGGGGTCTTGAATCCTCTTGGGGGATCTTCTCCGAAGAGGTCGTGAGCTCCGAGGAGAAGTAACCAAGTGGCTGAGCAAAGCTCTATCTCAAATATGAGCTATCACAATGCTAACTCTAGAAGAGAGGTGGAGGAGTCATATATATAGGCAAAGGGGTCAAAGGGGGTACATGGGCCTCGGCCCAACATGCGCATGCGGGCGGGGGTCTAGATGATCCGGGCAGGGAGCCGGATGATCCGGGTTAGTGTTTGGATGATCCCGGGGACGGCCCGGATGAGTCGAAGGGGCAGGCGGTGGCGGCGATGGCCCGGATGTCCGGAGGGGGCTATGGATGTCCGGCTGGGGTCCGGATGATCCGAGACTTCGTCCGGATGGTCCGGCTTCGAGGAGCAGGTTTGGGTGTCATTGGGCGCATTATCCGGATCGTCCGGACCGGGGTCCGGATCGTCTGGGCACTGTCCGGATCGTCCGGGGCCTTGTCCGGATCATTCGGCCAGCCTAGGACTTGGCTGATTTCTTCTCCATCTTCACGCATGTCTTCCACTTCTAAATCTCCTTGCATCTTAGCTTCGCCATGGCTAATTCCTTGGTACCTGAGTATGCAAAGCGTCTCTGTTTGAGGTAGTAGCCATGTGATTCGAAAGGGAGTTGTGAGAGGAGTGATGTCACCTCGGTTTCGAGAGCTCTTGCACGTGCTCTTGTCATTGGTCCAAGTGGTGTTGTAGGAGATGTAGATGCATCCATGGGGATGATCGTGGGATGCTCCGCATCATCTCCCCACCTTGGGAAAGATCTGACCTCGGATCAAAAGCTTCATCACCATGGAATGGCGAGAGGTCTTTGACATTGAAGATGTCGCTCACGTTGTACTTGTCGCTTGGGAGGTCGATCTTGTAAGCGTTGTTGTTATAGAGTGCTAGCACCTTGAAGGGTCCATCGGCTCGTGGTAGAAGTTCGGACTTGCGTTCATTGGGGAAGCGGTCCTTGCGAAGGTGTAGCCACACAAGATCTCCAATGTTGAATATCATGGGTTGCTTGTTGATTTTGAGCTTGGTCGTGAGTCATTATACTTGGCGCTCGATGGTGTGCCTTGTATCTTCATGCATCTTCTTGAGGTAGCTTGCTTGTGCACTCGCGTCCATGTTGGTGCGCTCTTGTAGTGGAAGAGGTAGAATGTCCAATGGGGACAACGGGTTGAAATCGTAGACGACCTCGAAGGGGGACTTGCCGGTTGTAGGCGTACTCGGCGATGGGGAGACACTCCTCCCACTCCTTGATGTTCCTCTTGATCAACACGCATAGTAGAGTGGAGAGTGTTCGGTTCGTCACCTCCATTTGGCCGTCGGTTTGCGGATGGTATGCCGAAGAGAATAAGAGCTTGATTCCGAGCTTGGCACATAGAGTCTTCCAAAAGTAACTCAAGAACTTGACGTCGCGGTCCGAGACAATCGTCTTTGGCACTCCATGGAGGCGCAAGATTTCCCTACAAAAAAGATTTGCAATATGTGAAGCATCATCTATCTTGTTGCATGGGATAAAATGAGCCATCTTAGAGAATCGGTCCACAACAACAAACACAGAATCCTTTCCATTTTGAGTTCTTGGTAAACCAAGTACAAAGTCCATGCTAATGTCTTCCCAAGGTTGATAAGTAATAGGAATAGGCATGTAAAGGCCATGTGATTGAGCTTTTTACTTAGCTTTGCGACATGTAGAGCATCGGTTGGTGAAATGTGAGACGTCACAGAACATCTTGGGCCAAAAGTAGTTCTTGGAGAGCGTGGAGAATCTCTTGTAGCGTCCAAAGTGTCCCATGAGTCCGCCTCCATGAGCCTCTTGCAAAAGAAGCAAACGAAGATAAGACTCGGGAATGCAAAGTTTGTTAGCTCTCATAAGATAATCATCCTTGATGTAATATCGGTCCCGAGATGTATGCGTCAAACACATAGCATAAGGAATAGCAAAAGCAGGATTATGCGCATACAAGTATTTGATGTGCTCAAAGCCAATGACATTCAATTCAAGTTTAGTGACAAGCATGCATATGCGTGAAAGAGCATCCGCCACTACATTTTCCTTACCCTTGATGTACTTGATGACATAAGGAAATGACTCAATGAATTCAATCCATTTAGCATGACACTTGTTTAACTTAGTTTGTACTTTTAAGTACTTAAGCATTTCATGATCGGTATGGATGATAAATTCATGAGAGCGAAGATAATGTTCCCATTCATGCAAAACTCGCACTAAAGCATATAGCCCTTTGTCATAGATGGGGTAATTAAGTTGCACTCCGGAAAATTTTCACTAAAGTATGCTATGGGGCGCTTCTCTTGCGTTAACACACCTCCTATGCCATTACCACTAGCATCACAATGAATTTCAAAAGGTTTGTCAAAGTTGGGTAATGTGAGCATGGGAGCATGCGTAAGCAAATTCTTAAGCTCATTAAATGCGGTATCTTGGGATGGTCCCCAAACAAAAGGCGCATTTTTCTTACTCAAAGAATGTAAAGGTGAAGCAATGGTGCTAAAATCCTTCACAAAGCGACGATAGAAATCGGCTAAACCAAGAAAACTACGCATTTGTTGCAAGTTGGTTGGTTGAGGCCGAGTTTGAATAGCATTGATCTTAGATTAACCTACAACACCCTTAGAAGACACAACAAAACCCAAGAAAACAAGCTTATCAACACCAAAAAGGCATTTGTCCATATTAGCATAAAGTCGCTCTTTCCTAAGGGTTTGCAACACGGTTCTAAGATGGTGACATGATCTTTGAGGGATTTGCTAAAGACAAGAATATCATCAAAATAGACCACAACAAATACACCAATATAGGGATGAAGAACAAAGTGCATGACTCGCATGAAAGTACCAGTTGCTTCGGATAAACCCATTGGCATAACTAGCCATTCATATAAGCCAAATTTGGTCTTAAATGCGGTTTTCCATTCATCACCTTCTTGGATGCGTATTTGATAGTAGCCACTCTTAAGATCAATCTTAGAGAAAATGGCGGCTCCGCTAAGCTCATCAAGCATATCATCTAAGCGTGGAATAGGGTAACGGTATCTAATGGTGATAGCATTGATGGGACGACAATCGGAAACCATGCAATAAGTACCGTCTTTCTTTGGAACAAGTATGGCCGGAATGACACAAGGGCTCAAGCTTTCACGTACTTGACCGTTGTCGATGAGTTGTTGTACTTGACGTTGGATCTCCTTAGTTTCCTCAGGGTTGACGCGGTATGGAGCCTTGTTACGTAGAGGTGCTCCGGGGATGAGGTCGATTCGGTGCTCAATGCGTCGTAGTGGAGGTAGACCCGGTGGTAGCTCATCAGGGAAAACATCTTGGAATTCCTACAATAGAGAAGACAACACTAAAGGTAGATTGTGAGAGGTGTTAGTTTTTGGTGCCTCGTCCTTGCACACAAGGACATAGTGCATAACACTTGATGGGTTCTCACACACTTCTCTCATTTCACTTTTGGTGGAAAATAGGACTAAGTTCTTCTTGTTGCTCATCGTGGAGGCACTCGATTTTGGCTTGTGGCGCTCACTCTCGTTTGGGTGGGTCACTCTTTCACTCTTTTCTCCACGATGGGTGGCTTGCTTGTCGGCGATCACTTGACTAGGAGACATAGGTCGTAGCACGTACTCCTTTCCTTTCATCTTGAAGCTATAGTGATTGGTACGCCCATTGTGGATGACGCCGTGGTCAAATTGCCATGGTCGACCAAGAAGGAGGTGGCAAACGGACATCGGGATGACATCACACTCCAAAGTGTCTTCATATGCTCCAATTTTGAAAGAGACTTTGACCGTACGCTCGACTTGGATAGTGCCGGAATCACTTAGCCATTGAACCATGTAGGGGTGCGGGTGCTTCATCTTGACCAATTGGAGCTTGGATCATAGTTCTTCACTTGCCAAGTTGTCGCAACTACCTCCATCGATGATGACCTTGATGGACCTCCCATTGATGTCGGCCTTGGTGTGAAAGATATGGCATCTTTGGTCTTCGTCTTGTTGATGTTGCAGAGTCAAGACTTTGGAGACAACAAGAGTGGGGCTTGAATCCTCATCACAAAAGACTTGATCATCTTCATCTTTGTTCACGCGCTGGTGCATGGCCACTTGCTCAAGGGCTTCCATTTCCTCTTCACTCATGGAGTCATATGTTCCGTCGTCGTTGAGGATCATGGTGCGCTTGTTAGTACACTCAAAGGACTTGTGGCCTTGGCCGTCGCAAGTGAAACACTTGATAGAACTTTTCTTGATGGTCTCATCAGTTGGAGTAGATGATGAAGCGTGCGGCTTGATGTTGCTTGTAGTAGGAGGACGACTTGAGGTTGTCGAAGTTTTCTTGTAACTCGACTTGTCGCCGTTGTTTGTAGATGGCTTGGTAGAGGTAGAAGTTGGAGTCGTTGAAGCTTGGGTGTTGGAGAAGTCGTAGCTCTTGGACGAGTACTTGGCGTACTTGCAGTCATCTTGTACTTGACGTTCTGCTTTGGTAGCTTGATGCACGAGCTCAATGAGGTTGGAGTAGGGTTGGAAGTCGGCAATCTTGTTGATGGGACGATTGAGGCCATTCAAGAAACGTGCCATAGTTTGCTCATCATCTTCCGTGACATTGGCTCTTACATGGCAATCTCCATTTCCTTGTAGTATTCTTCAACACTCTTTGTTCCTTGCCTGAGGAGTTGGAGCTTATTGAAGAGATCACGGTTGTAGTAGGTTGGCACGAAGAGTGCTCGCATGACATCTTCCATTTCCTCCCATGTGGTGATTGGTGGTTCACCTCTTGCTTCTCGGCGCCCAAGGACTTGTTCCCACCATATGAGCACATAGTCTTGGAACTCAAGGGATGCCATAGAGATCTTCTTCTCTTCCTCATTGTTGTGCAAGCGAAAGATTTTGTCAACCTTCAATGCCCATGATAGGTACTCTTTGGGATCATTGCTTCCATTGAACTTGGGCATGGTGAACTTGAGATTGCCATAGCGTTGCTCTTCATTGTGTTGGGGTCGAGGGTGATGATGACGCCCTTGACATGGAGGATTGTCAACCTCATATTGTTCTTGACGTGGAGGATTCCCAAAGTCATCATGCTCTTGATGAACTTGGGGTTGTGGTGGAGCTTGTCGAGCTTGTGGAGGAGCTTGAGGAACTTGACGATGCACTCTTGGTTGATAGTTCCTTTCTTGGATTTCTTCAAAAAGTGCTTCCTATTGATTGTGCCTATCTCGGTTACGGTTGGCAATGGCTCGACTTGATTCTTGAAGGGCACGTTGCGCCTCAAGAGCTTGTGCTTCACGTTGTTGTTGTTGTTGAAGACGTTGAGCCTCGGTGTCTTGTTTGTCTTGATGTTGTCGCGCTCGCTCTTCCTCTTGAATACGTTGACATTACAGTTCTTGAGCTTGTGCAAGAGGAGCTTGGTGTTGACGATGACGATGTGCTTTCTCGTTGAATTGCTCTTGTGGATGATTGCCGTGTAGAGGATTGCGAGTTGCTTGACGGTCTTGGCGCGCGGCTCGACGTAGAGTGGTTGATGTCGGTGTACTTCAGCTGGAGAAGGTGTCGTCGGTGTGTCGACTCGAACGCCTCCGTCTTGAGTAGGACGAAGTGGTAGAATGGCGGTTCACCAACAATGCACGAATCTCGCCCATTCTAGCATCGTTCTCTTATTTGTGAGCATCGAGCTTATTGTTGAAGTAGTCTCTTGTTCGTTTCTCGGAGAGTCGCAAGTCGGTGGCGAGATTGTCGATGCGGTCACTCATTTCTTGTTGTGCTTGATGCAAAGCTCGTTGTGCACCGAAGAGGTGGCTCTTGGTGACATAGGATGAAAGGTCGTCATCTTGCTCGATGAAGAGTGGGTTGGTAGAAGAACTTTGCTTATCCATCATTCCAAGGAAATGTGTGAGTGGGAGAAAGAGAAGAACTTATACCAAATGTACCTTGACCGATGTTGAAGATGGATCAATGATCACTCAAATGTGGAACTAGGAAATAACACAATTGGTACCAATTCTTGTCGGTTCTCATGCCTACACAAGTAAAAGCTTATGGTGGAGCTCGGTTAGGATGGTGGCACAAAATTTGATGCAATTGTTAGCTAGACTCAACGATGTTGAAAATGATTCGCAAATTCGCAAATGCAACAAGTAGACCAAGCAAGTAGCGGTACACGGAAACACACACGCAAATAGATAAGTGAGGTTGTGCAAACCAAAAATGAGCCAAAATGTGGAATGCACGAAAATGCTCTTGTTGCCCAACACTAGAGAGATGCTAGCATGATTGCACAATAAGCGGATACGAGACTTGTGCACAACCTACTAAGCAAAAATGCAACGACTTCTATCCCAAGTATGCTACATGTATGGTATTCCGGTGATATGATCCAAGATGATCGAGTATGACAATTTTAATGTAGTATGATGCTATGGTTCTTTCTTATAAGCTCTTCTCTTATCTTTTCCTTTTGCTTAAAAGCTTGTTTGGCTCATTCTCTTTTGAGCTCTTTTCTCATGCAAAACTTCACGAACCAAGATAGCAATTGTGTATGCGATGACAACTTTGTGACATAATAGATTATACCAAGTTATGCACCATGATGGTATGGTATGTATGCTATGGGGAGTATGATCACTAATGTGCACAAGTCACATTGCTGGCAATACTCAAAGGCTAGTCTCGATGGGTAAGCAACGCAAAATTAAGGCTATGGTGGTTATCAATGCAGTGGCAAAACACAGACAAAGATGTCGTTGAGGTTACCGTCCTTAGGATGATGAGTGGTGGTGATGTTGATATCGCGCCATACCTATATAGCTGAAACACAATAGGACATGGGAACCACAACTCAAATTCTCAAAACCAAAGTCGAATGGTGGTAGGGTGTGGTATGTCGTGGGGTTGGCGGAGTTTAGGTGGTGGTGGTCGAAGTGGGTAGGCGGAAGGCACAGGTGGCGGTGGTCAAAAACTGCAGAAAATGCAGTTTCGGCAGAGATAGCCGGGTGATCCGGGCTAGAGCCGGATGATCTGGGCAGGTCAATTGCGCACGGGAATGGCTCAGGATGAACTCAAAAACGGGGAGAAATTCTTGGATTTGGAAGATTTTTTATGGATTTCGAGGGTGAGATGGTGTTGAAAGGCAAGATCCACTTGCAACACAACGAATTCATGGATCAAAGTCAACGAAACATCATCAAAACCAACAAATCACAAAAAAAATTTGGGGTGGCTATTTTTGTGGGGATTTTCGGATTAGGATGAAAAACAACAAAATCAAGCTAGAAAACAAAGGGTAGGGGCTCCAAATACGTGATCAACGTGGCTGATGATACCAAGATGATGTAAGGTAGAACTCTAGATGCCCGATCTTTCACGATTGGAGGGGATCCTACGAAGAACACAAACAACATGGGGGGAACCAATGGGGAACACGAGGGAAACACAAGAGAAATCACTCAACCAACAAGAGATGGTCACACATATGCTAGATCCTCGAAATACAAAGAGATACACGATCCGAATCTAACAAGGGATGATACAAGTGGCGGTAGTTCTTCTCCAAGAGGAGGTCTTGAAGGTCTTCCAATGATGGGGTCTTGAATCTGCTTGGGGGATCTTCTCCGAAGAGGTTGTGAGCTCTGAGGAGAAGTAACCAAGTGGTTGATCAAAGCTCTATCTCAAATATGAGCTATCACAATGCTAACTCTAGAAGAGAGGTGGAGGAGTCATATATATAGGCAAAGGGGGCGAAGGGGATACATGGGCCTCGGCCCAACACGCGCACGCGGGCGGGGGTCCGGATGATCCGGGCGGGGAGCCGGATGATCCGGGTCAGTGTTTGGATGATCCCGGGGACGGCTCGGATGAGTCGAAGGGGCAGGCGGTGGCGGCGACGGCCCGGATGTCCGGAGGGGGGTCCGGATGTCTGGCCGGGGTTTGGATGATTCGAGACTTCTCCCGGATGGTCCGGCTTCGAGGAGCAGCTTTGGGTGTCGTCGGGCACGTTATCCGGATCGTCCGGACCGGGGTCCGGATCGTCTGGGCGCTGTCCGGATCATCCGGGGCCTTGTCCGGATCATTAGGCTTGCCTAGGACTTGGCTGATTTCTTCTCTGTCTTCATGCATGTCTTCCGCTTCCGAATCTCCTTGCTTCTTAGCTTCTCCATGGCTAATTCCTTGGTACCTAAGTATGCAAAGCGTCTCCATTTGAGGTGGTAGCCATGTCTCGTGTGATTCGAAAGGGAGTTGTGAGAGGAGTGATGTCACCTTGGTTTCGAGAGCTCTTGCACGTGCTCTTGTCATTGGTCCAAGTGGTGTTGTAGGAGATGTAGATGCGTCCATGGGGATGATTGTGGGATGCTCCGCATCATCCCCCTAATCGCCCACACTCACTAGGTGATGGTTCCGAATCTCGTCGCGGAAAGGGGTTAAAAACCCTTTGTATAGCACCTCGATGTACCAGTGGCGGTTCCAATATTTTGAAACAGGGTGATCCACCCTAAAAGAATATTGACAACAAATATGACAAGGCAAGCATAGATGTAGTGAATCAATCATTACTTGTGAGCTTACTGGGACAAGTATGCAGAATTGTAACTGCAGTAAGAGATCGTCCAAAATCTGAATCAAAAACTTGGTCTAGCACCTATTTTTTGCAACTAATTGACGTGAATAATTGGATATCATATCGAATGAGTAATAAAGACAAGTAAAATTGTCAATAAACCTGGTTTGCGGTAGTAATCTGGGTCAATGTCACTATGACCAACAATCCAAAATTACTAGTGTCTGCTTCTAGGGCCGGAATTTTGAAACCCTGTGAACTTTACAGGTACTCACGATTACTGAAATACATCTGAACCATTAAGTGTAGATAGCACTCAGTACACAAAAAAACCTAATGACAGTCCTACCAAATGAGTAATGAATCAATTAGAAAATGGGTGATGAGGAGTGGCTGTTGAGTGTCGAGGACGTATCTCAGTATAAACCGGGTTGGCTTAGTGGCTGCTGCATGCCTGAGCCCTAAACGGACTAGGAAGGTAGGCAGGGCAGCATGCTCGGGCAGCGGTGACGCTGTTAGGCGATCGGCTCCTGACCTCCTGTTTGTCCGGCGTTGATACGTCTCCAACGTATCTATAATTTTTGATTGTTCCATGCTATTATATTACCCCTTTTGGATGTTTATGGGCTTTATTTTACACATTTATATCATTTTTGGGACTAACCTACTAACCGGAGGCCCAGCCCATGTTGCCGTTTTTTGCCTATTTCAGTATTTCGAAGAAAAGGAATATCAAACGGAGTCCAAACGGAATGAAACCTTCGGGAGCGTGATTTTGGGAACGAACATGATCCAGAGAGCTTACAGTGCAAGTCAAGAAGCTCCCGAGGGCCCCACGAGATAGGGGGCGCCCCCTCCCCTTGTAGGACACGCCCCCTGTCTCGTGGGCCCCTCGGGCGGCCACCGACGTACTTCTTCCTCCTATATATACCTACGTACCCCGAAAACATCCAGGGAGCCAATGAAAAACAATTTCCACCGCCGTAACCTTCTGTATCCGCGAGATACCATCTTGGAGCCTTCGCCGGCACTCTGCCGGAGGGGGAATCAACCATAGAGGGCCTCTACATCAGCATCCTTGCCCCTCCGACGAGTTGTGAGTAGTTTACCACAGACCTACGGGTCCATAGTTATTAGCTAGATAGCTTCTTCTCTCTTTTCGGATCTCAATACAATGTTCTCCCCCTCTCTTGTGGAGATCTATTCGACGTTAACTCTTTTTGTGGTGTGTTTGTCGAGATCCGATGAATTGTGGGTTTATGATCAAGTTTATCTATGAATAATATTTGAATCTTCTCTGAATTCTTTTATGTATGATTGAGTTATCTTTGCAAGTCTCTTCGAATTATCAGTTTGGTTTGGCCTACTAGATTGGTTTTTCTTGCCATGGGAGAAGTGCTTAGCTTTGGGTTCAATCTTGCGGTGTTCTTACCCAGTGACAGAAAGGGTTGCAAGACACGTATTGTATTGTTGCCATCGAGGATAACAAGATGGGGTTTATATCATATTGCATGTGTTTATCCCTCTACATCATGTCATCTTGCTTAATGCATTACTCCGTTCTTATGAACTTAATACTCTAGATGCAGGCAGGAGTCGGTCGATGTGTGGAGTAATAGTAGTAGATGCAGGCAGGAGTCGGTCTACTTGTTATGGACGTGATGCCTATATACATGATCATGCCTAGATAATCTCATAACTATGTGCTTTTCTATCAATTGCTCGACAGTAATTTGTTCACCCACCGTAATACTTAAGCTATCTTGAGAGAAGCCTCTAGTGAAACCTATGGCCCCCGGGTCTATCTCTTATCATATTTGCTTTCAATCTACCTTTATTTGCATCTTTACTTTTTGCTTCTATATCATAAAATACCAAAAATATATTTATCTTATCTTACTATCTTTATTAGATCTCACTTTCGCAAGTGGCCGTGAAGGGATTAACAACCCCTTTATTGCGTTGTTTGCGAGTTCTCAGTTTGTTTGTGTAGGTGCGTAGGACTTTTGAGGAGCATCCTACTGGATTGATACCTTGGTTCTCAAAACTGAGGGAAATACTTATGCTACACTTTGCTGCATCACCCTCTCCTCTTCGAGGAAAACCAACGCAAGCTCAAGACATACCAAGAAGGATTACTGGCGCCGTTGCCGGGGAGGTCTTCGCTCAAGTCAAGACATACCAAGTACCCATCACAAACCCGTCTCCCTCATATTTACATTATTTGTCATTTGCCTCTCGTTTTCCTCTCCCCCACTTCACCCTTGCCGTTTTATTCGCCCTCTCTTTCCCAATCTTCTCTTCTTTGCTTGCCCTTTCCTTTGCTCGTTTGGTTGGATTAGATGTTTATTTATTGCTAAATAGAGAACCTAAGATCTATGGATCCTCATCCGCTTGCTAATCTTTTTAAGAGATCCAATTATGATGAACCAATTGCTAGTGAGTTTTGTGCACTAGATTATCTTTATGAAGCTTTGCTTGAAATTCGTGAATCTGAAAATTGTGATGAAGAACTTTATGAAGTGATTCACGATAGATCTTTTAATAAAAAGCATGATTGCAATGATTTTACTATGAATTCTCTTGATGTCAATTGTGCTAATAATATGCAAAACCCTATGCTTGGGGATGCTAGTTTTGCTATGTCTACTACTTGTTTCAATGATCATGATTGGGGTGATTCTTCTGATAACCTTGAAAATTTATTTAACCCCCATGATGAATATGAGATTGATTATAGTGTTTGCAATATTATTGAAAGTGGGTTTGGAAGAGTGTCAACTTTAGATCCCACATATTTGGATTTTGATCAATCTTATGAAATTTTAGGATAAAGTGGGTTTGGAGAGTTCATGACTTTAGTTAAAGTTAATCCCACTATCTTGGAAGAGTGTCAACTTTGCATGCATGTGGATCGTGTTGAGAATATATTATGTGATAGCTATTTTGTTGAATTTTCCTATGATCCTACATGTAATTATTACGAGAGAGGAAAATATGGTCGTAGAAATTTTTATCTTACTAAATTACCTCTCGTCATGTTGAGATTGCTATCGTCTCTTTCTTCTTCCTTGCATATGCTAGTTTTTGCTTGCCTTGCAAATTTGTTTGCTTATAATATGCCTATGCATAGGAAGTATGTTAGACTTAGATGTGTTTGTCACATGTTTCATGATGCTCTCTTTGAGCTTCAATTCTTGTCTTTCATGTGAGCATCATTAAAATTATCAATGCCTAGCTAAAAGGCTTTAAAGAAAAGTACTTGTTGGGAGACAACCCAATATTTTTCCTTGGTGTTATTTAATAAATCTTGCATCTACCTTCTGCTTAGATATGTTTTTATCTTTTACTTAGTGTTTGTGCCAAGTAGAACCTATAGGATAACCTACGATGATAGTTGATTTGATTCTGCTGAAAAACAGAAACTTTGCACGCACGAATATAATTTTTTTTAAATCACAGCAACGTGCTTTTGCGTTGATTCTTTCTGCTGCTGTTCAATAAACAAATTTTTCAGGATTTCCTATTTTGGTAGGATTTTTAGAGTTCCAGAAATTTGCGTTAGTTATAGATTGCTACAGACTGTTCTGTTTTTGACAGATTCTGTTTTTCGTGTGTTGTTTGCTTATTCCAATGCATCTATGGCTAGTAAATTAGTTTATAAACCATAAAGAAGTTGGAATACAGTAGGTTTAACACCAATATAAATAAAGAATGAGTTCATTGCAGTACCTTATGTGGTGGTTTTGTTTTCTTTCACTAACGGGGCTTATAAGATTTCCTGTTGAGTTTTGTGTTGTGAAGTTTTCAAGTTTTGGGTAAAGCTTTTATGGACTATGGAAAGAGTGGCAAGAGCCTAAGCTTGGGGATGCCCATGGCAACCCAAGATATTCAAGGATAGCCAAAAGCCTAAGCTTGGGATGCCCCGAGAAGGCATCCCCTCTTTCGTCTTCGTTCATTGGTAACTTTACTTGGAGCTATATTTTTATTCGCTACATGATATGTGTTTTGCTTGGGGCGTCGTGTATTATATTAGTATTTGCTTTTTAGTTTACCACAATCATCCTTGCTGTGCACACCTTTTGGGAGAAGCCTATTTGATTAGAATTTGCTAGAATACTCTATGTGCTTCACTTATATCTTTTGAGCTTGACAGTTTTTGCTCTAGTGCTTCACTTATATCTTTTAGAGCACGGTGGTGTCTTAATTTTGAAGAAATTACTAGTCTCTCATGCTTCACTTATATCATTTTGAGAGTCTTTTAGAACAGCATGGTATTTGCTATGATCATAAAGTTGGTCCTAGAATGATGAGCATCCAAGTTGGGTATAATAAAAACTATCATAGAAAGTGAATTGGATGCTATGATCAATTTGATGCTTGATAATTGTTTTGAGATATGGGGGTAGTGATATTAAAGTCATGCTAGTTGGGTGATTATGAATTTAAAGAATGCTTGTGCTGAAGTTTGTGATTCCCGTAGCATGCACGTATGGTGAACCGCTTTGTGATGAAGTTGGAGCACAATTTTATTTATTGATTGTCTTCCTTATGAGTGGCGGTCAGGGACGAGCGATGGTCTTTTCCTACCAATCTATCCCCCTAGGAGCATGCGCGTAGTACTTTGGTTTTTGATGACTTCTAAATTTTTGCAACAAGTATATGAGTTCTTTTGATTAATGTTCAGTCCATGGATTATACGCACTCTTTCACCCTTCCACCATTGCTAGCCTCTCTTGTACCGCGCAACTTTCGCCGATACCGTATACCCACCATCTACCTTCCTCAAAATAGCCACAATACCTACCTATTATGGCATTTCCATAGCCATTCCGAGATATATTGCCATGCAACTTTCCACCGTTCCGTTCATATGACACGCATTACTTTTGTCATATTGCTTTTTGCATGATCATGTAGTTGACATTGTATTTGTGGCAAGGCCACCTTCATAATTTTCATACATGTCGCTCTTGTTTCATTGCATATCCCGGTACACCGCCGGAGGCATTCATATAGAGTCATATCTTGTTCTAGCTTTGAGTTGTAGATCCATAAAAGTGTGATGATCTTCATTATTAGAGCATTATCCTAGTGAGGAAAGGATGATGAAGACTATGATTCCCCCACAAGTCGGGATGAGACTTTGGACTTTACAAAAAGAAAAGAAAAATTAGAGAGAAAAAAGAGAAAGGCCAAAAATAAAAAAAGGCCAAAGAAAAAAAGAAAGAACAAAAAAAAGAAAAAATAATAAAATGAGAGAAAAAGAGAGAAGGGACAATGCTACTATCTCTTTTTCCACACTTGTGCTTCAAATAGCACCATGATCTTCATGTTAAAGAGTCTCATATGTTGTCATTTTCATATACTAGTGGGAATTTTTCATTAGAGAACTTGTCTTGTATATTCCAATGATGGGCTTCCTCAAAAGTGCCCTAGGTCTTTGTGAGCAAGCAAGTTGGATGCACCCCACTTAATTTCTTTTGTTGAGCTTTCATATATTTATAGCTCTAGTGCATCCATTGCATGGCAATACCTACTCACTCACATTGATATTTATTAATGGGCATCTCCATAGCCCGTTGATACGCCTAGTTGATGTGAGACTATCTTCTCCCTTTTTGTCTTCTCCACAACCACCCTTCTATTCCACATATAGTGCTATGTCCATGGCTCACGCTCATGTATTGCGTGAAAGTTGAAAAAGTTTGAGATTATTAAAGTATGAAACAATTGCTTGGCTTGTCATCCGGGTTGTGCATGATTAAATACTTTGTGTGATGAAGATAGAGCATAGCCAGACTATATGATTTTGTAGGGATAACTTTCTTTAGCCATGTTATTTTGAAGACATGATTACTTTGGTTAGTATGCTTGAAGTATTACTATTTCTTATGTCAATATGAACTTTTATTTTGTATTCATTTGGATCTAAACATTCATGCCACAATAAATAAAACTACATTATGAATTATGCTAGGTAGCATTCCACATCAAAAATTCTCTTTTTATCATTTACCTACTCGAGGACGAGCAGAAATTAAGCTTGGGGATGCTTGATACATCTCCAACGTATCTATAATTTTTTATTGTTCCATGCTATTATATTACCCCTTTTGGATGTTTATGGGCTTTATTTTACACATTTATATCATTTTTGGGACTAACCTACTAACCGGAGGCCCAGTCCATATTGCTGTTTTTTTTGCCTATTTCAGTATTTCGAAGAAAAGGAATATCAAATGGAGTCCAAACGGAATGAAACCTTCGGGAGCGTGATTTTTGGAACGAACATGATCCGGAGAGCTTGGAGTTCAAGTCAAGAAGCTCCCGAGGGCCCAACGAGATAGGGCCCCCCCCCTGTAGGGCGCGCCCCCGCCTTGTGGGCCCCTCGGGCGGCCACTGACGTACTTCTTCCTCCTATATATACCTACGTACCCCGAAAACATCCAGGAGCACCACGAAACACAATTTCCATCGCCATAACCTTCTGTATCCACGAGATCCCATCTTGGAGCCTTCACCGGCACTCTGCCGGAGGGGGAATCAACCATGGCGGGCTCTACAGCAACATCCTTGCCCCTCCGATGAGTTGTGAGTAGTTTACCACAGACCTACGGGTCCATAGTTATTAGCTAGATGGCTTCGTCTCTCTTGTTGGATCTCAATACAATGTTCTCCCCCTCTCTTGAGGAGATCTATTCGATGTAAACTCTTTTTGCGGTGTGTTTGTCGAGATCCAATGAATTGTGGGTTTATGATCAAGTTTATCTATGAATACTATTTGAATCTTCTCTGGATTCTTTTATGTATGATTGAGTTATCTTTGCAAGTCTCTTCGAATTATCAGTTTGGTTTGGCCTACTAGATTGGTTTTTCTTGCCATGGGAGAAGTGCTTAGCTTTGGGTTCAATCTTGCGGTGTTCTTACCCAGTGACAGAAAGGGTTGCAAGACACGTATTGTATTGTTGCCATCGAGGATAACAAGATAGGGTTTATATCATATTGCATGTGTTTATCCCTGTACATCATGTCATCTTGCTTAATGCGTTACTCTGTTCTTATGAACTTAATACTCTAGATGCAGGCAGGAGTCGGTCGATGTGTGGAGTAATAGTAGTAGATGCAGGCAGGAGTCGGTCTACTTGTTATGGACGTGATGCCTATATACATGATCATGCCTAGATAATCTCATAACTATGTGCTTTTCTATCAATTGCTCGACAGTAATTTGTTCACCCACCGTAATACTTATGCTATCTTCAGAGAAGCCTCTAGTGAAACCTATGGCCCCGGGTCTATCTCTTATCATATTTGCTTTCAATCTACCTTTATTTGCATCTTTACTTTTTGCTTCTATATCATAAAATACCAAAAATATATTTATCTTATCTTACTATCTTTATTAGATCTCACTTTCGCAAGTGGCCGTGAAGGGATTGACAACCCCTTTATTGCGTTGGTTGTGAGTTCTCAGTTTGTTTGTGTAGGTGCGTGGGACTTTTGAGGAGCCTCCTACTGAATTGATACCTTGGTTCTCAAAACTGAGGGAAATACTTACGCTACACTTTGCTGCATCACCCTCTCCTCTTCGAGGAAAACCAACGCAAGCTCAAGACGTAGCAGACGTCTCCTCCTAGAGCCATGCCCTCTGGGGACGACAAGTCGCTAGCGAGGCAGGCTGCTAGGAGCGAGTAGAGATCGGAAGCGCAGCCGAACAGAGGGGAATCAGGGCCTGGGCCGACCGAAAATCCCAGGGTGGGCCGCGGCCCACCATGGGCGCCCTATAGATACACACCCGAGCGGCGTACATGCATTTTCAAAACTAAATTAGGAACATTTAGCTGACGAATTAAACGACTCTATTTTAATAATATCAGATTTGTATTTGAACAACTAAGCTTGTTTAGCTTGATGGGTGGAGCAGTGCTATTATGACACGAAGCACGTATGTTGATCATATAGTGATCATAAAAGGGGGGAAGCCCTAAGCATTTTTTTTTGAGAAAAAGAGGGTTTCCCCTCCGATTTCCATTAAAGAAACCACCACGGAACCAACATGATCAATTAAACCCTAAGCATGAGCAATTAAACCCTATTATGACTGTGCCATGGCAGATTTAAAGCTGCAAACCGCAGAAATGCTATTTACCATCCATTGTTTGCTTCGACCTAAGAACTAAATTCTAAGCTGAAAAGAAAGTATAGCAACCAAGTTACGATCTATTTTCTGGTTGAGATCAAAAAGTTGAGCAGATATGAAGTACCACCTCTCTTGCGGCGCCGTGTAGGCATCAGGGGTGCGATGGCTGTCGGTGGCATTGAAGCAGATCTGCGACGATAGACGGTTGCATCGGAGGACAAGTCCCATTGCAGTGGAAGATAAGGTCGTGTGAGCGGCCCCGGCAAAGAGGACGATGCCGCCGATGAAGCGAGAGGACGCAATGCAAGGTTCCTGGTCCATCGCCATGGATGAGAAACGTCCATCTCTAGCAGTGGATGACACGGTCTTGGTAGGCGCTCCGACATGGTGGAGGATGGTGGTGATGGATGGGGTGGAGGACGACGGTGATTGATGGGGTGGCGGACGGAGGAGGATGGTGTGGGGGTGGTGTTCTAGCGCGGACGGTGTATGAATGAGAAAATGGAGGGAGAGGTATGGGGAACCATGTTTTTGGGACGCGCCTGTCTGAAATATGGAAAGTTACGAACTTAGCCCCGTTTAAAATTCGTTCGCTCCAACCTCCAGTCTGGTTCGCTCCTAACCTAGCCGCCGCTAGACAGACCGACACAACACTTCCTGGCGCCCTCGTTGGACGCCGGTCGCCGGGCTTCAAGCGAATGGAAGGACAAGAAGATGAAGATCCAACCCTGAGTGTAGCCTGCGTGAGAGGCAGTGGCGGCAGAACGGGCATGGCATCGAGCTTGCGCAAACGGACAGTTGCATCTTGCAAGAGCCGCATGCACAACGAGAAGGTACATCACATCCCTGATTATATCTAATTCAACTATTTAATTTCTGGCAAATAGTTAAACCTGACGGTGTTGTAAAATTGCTTGTATGTAGGGAATCTATGAGAAAATGAAACCAATTTCTGCTTATTTTGTAACTCCCCCAATCAATACTGAACTAACTGAACCTGATGTATCTAATCAAGTTTCTGGTGCAAACATACAAGCTAATGTTGTTCTTGAGCCTGAAGTGTCTAATGAACAGACTGCTAATGAAGGATTTGATGCAAACATTTTACATGATCCTGGTGATGCACATATAATGTCTAATGAGGGATCTAATGCAAGCATTTTGCAAGCTCCCATTGAAGAATTTAGTGTCTAATGATGATCTGCTATGTTGACAGAGACATAGAGATTTGCAGGCATTGATGACAAGCAAATTATAGTACATTTTCATGGCTTGAGGAAACGTCGAGGCCATCTACCAGAAAGTCCCCATATCATGACAACGTAGCATAATTACTTTTCTATATGTTGTTTGAAACTATTGGCATACTTGCGCGGGATAGATATATTGATATGCAGTTTGCGCATTGGTTATAGGTGCAATTACACTTTGATATTTTTAGCCAGAGAACGAATAATTCAAGCAGGCACAGACCATGTTAGTAGTCCTTTTACACCATGTTGCATTTTGTGTTTTTTGGTGCTTACATCATTTGTTGTTTTATAATCTGGAACTACTTTGGATCATAAGCTGGTTTCAAAGTGCATGTAGCTTCACATTTCTCAAGTTATGTTGATTTCTAGAGTGCAAGTGCCTTCCTATTTTTTAAGTTAAATTTTCGCCCCTGGTAACTTGAATTCGTGGATCCGCCACTGCACACATATCATACACACATGCCAAGACGAACTAAATGAAATGCATGGATTTATGCTAGCTCATTGTACAGGCTCACTGCAGCTCTGCCTGCGCTTGGGATGTTCCATGTACAAGTCCATGTTACCACTTGCTCGAATGTGCGGGCCTTGTGCTCCTTGCATCCCCCTCTGCATTTTTGACACGATGAATGATCGATCAAATAAGAGGAATCGACCTTGCTGTTGTACCGCTGGACAGGTACTTACAAGGTTATAACGGTGTGCAAGATGTGTACCAGATCCCGTAGCGCCGTCATGCTTCGCTAAAAAATGGTTTTGCTTGTTTCATATGATATCTCAAGAAGAAATAAGAGTTAAAGTCAGAGTTGCATAGGCGTGTAAGCTGAGAGAGAAGTGAAAGGATATCCAAACATCGCCCGTACAGTGCACAAGGGAGTGACATGTGGATACCTAATTCGGGCCGGCGTTTGGGCATGCTCGCCTAGCTAGAGTGCGGGTCACTTCAGGGCCATTGAGGGTGATGCGCTGGTGTTGGCTGGCCACGCACGGATGCAGATCTTGAGTGGCAGCGGAGTGCTACGATGCGGTGGACGAGACTGTTGGTGAAGCCCCAACGGCCTCGAGGGGCGGAGGTGCGATGATGTGCTTGGTGAAGTAGCCCCGGTGACGTGGGAGACGGCGTCGGTGAAGCGCACCTGATGCAGTGAAAGTCGGTGTCTGTGAGGCACGTCGGTTGCGGCGGCCGATGTTGTTGGCGGACCACCCGGTGCGGGGACGAGGGCATAGATGAGGTAGCTCCGGTGCAGTGGTGAAGCGCGGCCATCGTCTTCGTCGTTGTTGTCCGGCACAGAGGTGGGGAAAAAGACGAGACGAGGGGCGATTCAAACTTTGTTTGGGTTGGCGGTAAATTAGGGATTTGAGCGCTCTGGGTGCGGAAGGGGAGTGGAGATGGGAGATTTTGCAGGGCTGGAATTGGGGCCGCCCGAAAATTCAATCCGAAACATGGAAGCACGAACTTATTTTGTCATCTTTTTTTGCGGGGGAGGAAGGGAGGGGGTGGGTTGCTGGGTGCTAGTGTCTGTACGACACACGCGACCACCACGACATGACCCTGATCTGGCTAGTGCGCCTACATTTGAGAATGCAAATGAATCTTCTTCCCTTTGCAAATGAATCTGTATGTATTATCATGCCCGTGTTTTTCTTGCAAATAATTAGTCATTCGAAACGAGATACTATAAATTAGTTAATGAGGAGTTATTTGAATTAGAGTGTGTGTCACATAGCGATCTCCAATTCTAACATGGATTTCGCATTTCACGGTGTCCATGCTACTTTTTTTTAATACAAATTCATATGTATATGATGAACACCATGGTAGTGAGAAAACTTTGGATGGATTCAAAGATATGACCTACAAAATAGCACAACAATCGAGTCAATGTCAACTTTTCCAAACCTAGTATGGTATGAATTAGAAATAATTACGGAAGCCATATGCATGGTCCTCAATTCAAATCTTACAATGTACACTAAATTGAAACATTGATATTAAGTCTCATACTATCTACATTCAAATGTTGTTTTTAGCCCCACACCCCTCGGCACACACGCTACATACTTCCTATATCGATCATTCTTCCTCTCCTAACCACCTTAGGAAGCTATCGGTTTTCGACACACGATCATTCTTTCTCTCCATGTTTCGATCTCTAACTCTCTCAACTACACAGCCCCCTTTTTCCACTATATTACCAAATGTATCTACCTCACACACCCGCCATTGCACTCCATGCCGAGCTCTCTCTCTCCCTCTCACCCTCCCTTGCTAGATACATGCATTGCCTATGTAGACGCCCCCTCTCATGTGTGCGCATGCACGTTCTCTATCTAGATCACCCTCTCAGACTGTCTCACTCTTTCTTTCGCACGGCGGGCCACACCCGCTCAATCTCGCTCTCTTTATCTAAGTCTCGATTAACCTTGCTTTCTTCCACACACAAATGATATATCTCCCTGTCCGGGCCTCGATCGACACACTCTATACTCTCTCACGCTGATTGTCTATCTAGGTTAGTCCATCCAAGCTGCTCCCACTTTTTTGACCTCATGGCGGGCCACGCTCACTCAATCTCTCTCTCTCTCTCTCTCTCTCTCTCTCTCTCTCTCTTTGTGTGTGTGTATGTATGTCTCGATTGACATTGCTCTTTCTCGGACACAAACAATATATCTCCATGTTTGATCCCAATTCGACATATTCATATTGTATACTCTCTCATGTACATTGTCTATCTAGGTCACTCTCTCCAACTCGTCTCACTCTTTCGATCGCACGATGATCCACACTCGCTCAATCTGTCTCCCTTTATATATGTAGTCGATTGACCTTGCTTCCTCCCACATACAAAATATATCTACATGTCTATGAATGGATCATCTCTCAAGCTCTATCTTACAGCCGTCACCATTCCCAAAAGCATAATCGGACAATATCTCTCCAGAGCATATATATCTTTCCAACGAATGCCGGACCACACTCAGTTTGTCTCTCTATCTATCTGTGTCTTGGTTGAGCTCACTTTCTCACGCCGTATCTTCCACACATTGAAGCTATCTTTCCATCCCTCGCAGAGCCGGAGCTATTTACATTGCGAGGGGGACTCCAACCTTGGATTAATTTGTGAAGGCATTTATTCCGGTGGGTTTTGATTATATTTTCATAGCATTCGGCCCACAACTACTCCAAACACCGTTGCAACCCCCGCACCTCCCCCAATTAATTTCCATCTGCCTCGGCCATCGCTCTCTCGCACGTCCTTTCTCACCTTCAACATCGCACCATGGTATTTTTGCAAAAAAATCTATTGTTCTCTTTAATTATTACAAATAAGCTACGAAACTACAAACCGATAGTCCACCTGTAATGGAACAAATTTCGACCCACAAATTAAAGTGCTACAAACTACACACCAAGGGGCCCATCTGTCATGGAACAAATTTGTACCCATATATAAATTAAAAATTAAAAAGGATGAGGATCGATCATGCAACCAGGGCCTTCAAGGCGCACGTCAATAGGCAACATAGTACAACAACGTTTGTTGTACCCCCGTTGTTGATGTAATGTTTTTATATTACCACAACCTATTTAATGGATAACATGTTTTAATATTATTCTTAGTACATTAGTGGGACCGGCTCGTTAGCACGTACTATTCGCCATCACTTACTAGTGGGTTCCATGTCTCCTCTCTCTCTCTCTCTCTCTCTCTCTCTCTCTCTCCTCCCCTTCTACGTTTAGATGCATGAGAAAACATGAAGAACTTGCGGGCGATGCTGCCGTTGACCATATCTGGACGCGTTCACAAGTTATGGCACCAGTTTCACATACCAGTAGTTCTAGTCAATGTGTACGTGCAATGCACGTTAATTTGGAAGTATATTAAGTGCATACGGATATTAAGTAGGATATTATTTGCGTGTTATTATGTCATTAGCTCTATTTTTGGCATGAAATGAACTGCACGAGACCATGCTCAGTTTCATGAATTTCCAATCACTTTTGGATTGTCTGAAATTTAAAATCTAGGATTCGAAACAATATCATAACCTGCTTCATGCAATAACTTTTCAAGCGATACATCTTTACAGTTGTAGTTGTTAATATTTCATAAGAAAGGATTTGGTCAAACATTTTGCTTAGTTAGACTTCAGACAAGTTATATATGTAGAGTAAAAGGATAATCCCTCTGTACTAGTGCATTGCCTGATATATTAACTCAAGTACTTGGCATGAACAAACGGGGCTCAATTCTGTGCTCATCCTGGTGTAGTACTCCTATTAGAACTAGGCAATGGAGTTGACAGATGACCTTGGGTATCGGCGACCGAGGGAATTGAACCGTGCTCGGCACGGTAGGTAATGTCGTATAGTTACTAAAGCATCCCTCCATTGTTCATCGGTAGTCATTATGGACCGGGGACATGAGGGGAATTTCCTAGGGCTGGAATTCTGGCCGGCAGATATTTTGACTCGAAACGCGGAGGCTCGACTTGTTCGGGTTTGCTAGTGCATACCACGCACGCCACCAGAAGGACACGAGCCCGGGTATTTTTTTAAGGATCAACACGAGCCCGGGTCTGGCTGGTACGCCATTGGGTGCTACTCCTACCATTCAAGAATACGAAAGGAATCTTTTAAATTGCTGAACAAATCTATATGTATTACAATGCCCATATTTTCCTTGCAAATAGTAATCTCAATGTGGTAATTGATTTATGACGAGTTCTTGAATTAGAGTGAGTTTGTGATATAGTGATCTCAACATGGATTTCACATTTCATGGTATCCCTAGTAAGTTTTTCATTGCAAATTCAAATTTAAAAGATGAACGGTTTGGTGGTGAGAAAACTTTGTATGTATCAAGCATATGACGACACACACACACGAATACAACAACAATCCAGTAAGTATAGTGCATCTATTTTTCCAAACCATGCATGTATGACATGAATTCAAAAATTCTCCCTCTGTTCCTAAATATTTGTCATTTCAACAAGTGACTACATACGGTGCGGAATGAGTGAATCTGCACTCTAAAATATGTCTATATACATCTGTATGTGGCGGTCCATTTGAAATCTCTAAAAAGACTAATATTTAGGAACGAAGGGAGTAAAATGTAAAACATGCATGGTCTTCAATTAAATATTTAAAATGAACATGAATCTAAAACATGAATATTAAGTCTAGTACTACATACATGCAAATGTTGTGTTTAGGCGGAGCTATGTAGATTGTCGGGGGTTAATCCCTCGACCTTAGATAAAATTGTGAAGCTCTATTTAGGATTGTTTAGATTATAATTTTTGGACATTATATTTGTCCCCACCCTCCCAAAAACCGATTGGTTGTGCACCCCCTCCCTGGGAGAATATCATGTCCCCCACACCTTAGATGCTATATGCGGATACGAGTTGCCTGGAGCTTGTAGATTTGAGATATAGCAGCTGACAAGATGTCTTGACATTTTTATAGGAAACCTTAATGAGTTTGATAATTGCACACAATTTGTACAAAAACTACTCAAATGCCCTTGGATCCCATATCCAACGACCTCGAAGCTCGTATCACCGTAGCATCTAAGATGAAGGAGGACCTCACATTCTCCTGTATGTAAGAATATCATGTGCTACCACACCTTAGATGCTTTGGTGATACAAGCTCTTCGGAGCCGTTGGATCTGCGATCCAACAACTCCTTGGTGGTTCAAATGGTTTTTTGCAGAAAAGCCCCCAAAGAGTTTGGCAACTGCTTACAAGCACAAAGACTGCTCAGATGCCATTGGATCTTAGAATGAACGACCTCGAAGCTCGTATCACCGTAGCATCCAAGCTGCGAGAACACCTGATGTTTTCTCGCACAGGAGAATATGAGGTGCTCCCGCACCGTAGATTCTATGGTGATATGATTTCACGGAGATCCAACGGCTCACAGTAGGAGGTTTGAATGTTTTTGCAATATACGCCTGAGAGAGTTTGGGAATTGCATAGAAAGTACAAGTACTACGCATGTGGCATCTGATGACAGATCATACGACCTAGATGCTCGTATCACTGTAGCAGCTAATTAATCTACAAGGAGCACCTAATATGAGCAACTGGGAGCCGTTGGATCCAAGATGCAGCGGCACACACAAGGCCTGCATGTTTTATTTGCAGAAAAAACCTTGGAGAGTTTGGAAATTGCGCATAATTACAAAGACTACTCCCAAGCCATTTGATCTCAGTTCCAATGACGTAAAAACTCGTATCACCATCGCATCTAAGCTGTGGGGTGAATGTGATATTCTATGCCACTATCATTTTTGTTCCTAAACTTGCAAAATAAGCGTAACTCGTCGCGTTACTTGTCTAACCGCGCAAAGTGTTTGTGCAAAAAAAAACCATCCTACACTGAAATATCGGAACAACACACGGGGGTACCACTTGTCATTGATCAAATTTGGACCTAAAACTAACAAATCTGGAAGACGAGATTCGAACTGGCAACCTGGACTACAAAGCGTAAGTCGATAGCCTGAAACAACAACGGTTGTTGGCTTTGTCCTGTAACTTGATTTTATATAGTATTACATTGAGTAGAGTAGAGGGAGTGGCTCGTCAACACGTGCTTGACCGTTGACTCACTTACTGGTGGGTCCCATGTCTGTGATCTCTCTCCTCTCCATCGTCTCCTTTAGATGCACGGGCACACACGAAGAGCGGCGCGAGTTTGCCGTGGTGTTATAACTAAAAAATCTTGGCAAATAGAAGAACAACCTAGAACAAGAGACATTGTGGCTGGTCGAGACGAAGCTAACCACACCTATCCTCCGTGCCACATTAGCATGATGAAGCTGTGTGGCTAGTGGGGCATTTTCAACCTACTGGCTGGGTCCCGAGGTCGAACCATAGGTAGTACATCTGGTACATTATATTTTTACACGCATATTTTTCCTCCGTGCCGAGACGTGGCACACCCTACCGCGCGGTTTCGGGTCCTCCCGGGTGGTGCACGCATATTTTCTTCCTTGCCGATATGTGGGACGCCCTACAGCGTGTTTTCTGGGTCCTCCATGGTCGTAGCGCCGAAGCAAGTAAATGATTCATCAAATCACGAAAGACTACCTTTCCCGCCAAGTATATCAGTGAAGCACAATGGCTAGCTAGTTGGGCTAGTGCGACCGATTAGCTAGGCCGCCGCCACATTTGTTTTTTCACCCCTTTTTTTATCTCCTTGCCGACAGGTAAATTTAAATATCCACCGTGGCATTGCTCTGGTCTTTGGGTGCTGCAGGCGCGGCAGGATTTTTTTTATTGATGGGAGCAGGCGCGACAGCTATTAGTCACGATGACTCCTCCTGTAAAATCCACTGCTCCCTAAGGTGAAAAGTCGTCGACTGGTGTTTTCCCATGGTGAAAACCAAAAGATTCACCCACTCCTCGGCTGGCTCCCTCCGCCTTCCCATAGATTGCATTGCCTCTCAGCCGTTTCGCCCTGTTTGCTTCCTCTCCCCATTGCTTCTACCTGGTTTCATGGCGGCGCACCAGATAACGGAGTCTGAGGTGAGGAGCCTGACACAGGAGCTCCAGGTGTCACGCCCAAGATGCGACCCTATCCTAAAGGAACTCGAAGGTCCCACCAAGGATAGAAGCGCATCTTGAAGACGCTTTTGCAAGGTGGATATCATTACATCAACATTACATAATAGATGGGGATACATATGTAAGGCATACAAGCCACATGAATACAACATCACAATACATCAGAGCACCATCCGACTAAGGATGAAACACAAACAGAAACTCAAACGACATCCACCCTGCTAGCCCAGGCTGCCGACCTGGAACCTATCCCCTGATCGAAGAAGCAGAAGAAGAACTCAACGCAAGCAAGCATCGCTCTCGCGTCATGATCATCGTATAACCTGTACCTGCAACTGTTGTTGTAGTAATCTGTGAGCCACGAGGACTCAGCAATCCCATTACCATGGGTATCATGACTAGCAAAGCTTAAAGGGAAAGGAAGGGGGTAAAGTGATGAGGTTGCAGCAGCGACTAAGCATGATATGGTGGCTAACATACGCAAATGAGAGCGAGAAGAGAAACAAAGGAACGGTCGTGAACTAGCAATGATCAAGAGGTGATCCTGAACACCTACTTACGTCAAACATAACACAGTAACCGTGTTCACTTCCCGGACTCCACCGAGAAGAGACCATCACGGCTACACACGCGGTTGATGCGTTTTAGTTCGGATCTGGTGTCAAGTTATCTACAACCGGACATTAACAAATTCCCATCTGCCACATAACCGCGGGCATGGCTCTCGAAAGTTTATACCCTGCAGGGTGTCCCAACTTAGCCCATGACAAGCTCTCGCGATCAACGAAGGAATAGACCTTCTCCCAGGATGACCCGATCAGACTCGGAATCCTGGTTTACAAGACATTTCGACAATGGTAAAACAAGACCAGCAAGACCGCCCAATGCGCCGACAATCCCGATAGGAGCTGCACATATCTCGTTCTCAGGGCAACACCGGATAAGCTAAGCGTACAGGTACCGACGTAACCCAAGTTGCCAAGGGATGGTCCCGCACGGTGCTCTAGTTTGGACCAACACTTAAACAAGCATTGGCCCGGGGGAGCTATAATAAAGATGACCCTCGAGAGAGCGACTCCCAAGGGAAAAGTAGGTGGTGGTGAGGCAAATGTTAAAACCAAGGTTGGGCCTTGCTGGACAAGTTTTATTCAAAGTGAACTGTCAGGGGGGTCCCATAAATCACCCGACCGCGTTAGGAACGCAAAATCCGGGAACATAACACCGGTATGACGGAAACTAGGGCGGCAAGAGTGGAACAAAACACCAGGCATAAGGCTGAGCCTTCCACCCTTTACCAAATATATAGGTGCATTAATAATATAAGAGATATTGTGATATCCCAACATAAACCCTGTCCACCATGGAGCAATCTTCAACTTCACCTGCAACTAGCAACGCTATAAGAGGGGCTGAGCAAAGCGGTAACATAGCCAAACAACGGTTTGCTAGGAATGGTGTCAAAGGTTAGAGGTTCATGGCAATTTGGGAGGCTTGAAGAGCAAATGATAGGTAACGCAGCATAGCGATAGAATGAAGCAACTAGCATAGCAATGATAGTAGTGAGATCCAGGGTAGCGGTCATCTTGCCTGAAATCCCGCAAGGAAGAAGAACGAGTCCATGAAGAAGATGAAGCCACGAAGACGAACCGAGCATAGACGAACGAATCCTCACGATCGCAACGAAACAGGAACTATCGAGAAGAAGCACACAACATGGTAAACACACCACACATAGACAAGACATGATGCACAACAAGCATGATGCATGAGAAAGCTAGATGAGGCTACTCATGGCAAGAGATGATGCATACAAGAGCAACACATCAAGGCAAGTTTAAATGAGGCCGGAAACAACATAAAACAATTTCGGTAAGTCCTCATATGCATATTTCGAAATTGGTCCCGATCTGAACAAACATTAAGTTGAAGTTGTTAAACAGCAAGTTAAAGAGCACCAATAGGAACTACACGAAATTCTAGTGAAGTTACATATAAAGTTCATTAGATTCGGAGCTACGGCCTAGAAGATATGAGCAAAACAAGTTAAACATGGCATTGATGCAAAATGCCCCCAAACATCAAGCAAACACCTCAAAACAAGGATGCAACATGATAATATGAAGCTACATGCAAAATCAAGCAAGTTTCATATAGAACACACTCAAAACGGAGCAACGGTGTAACACATACACTCTATACAAGTCATAACAACAATCTGTCCATAACAGCAACTAGGCATCTTACAAGCATCAAAACAATATGCTACAACATCTCAACGTAATAACAAAAGGCATGGGCATGAAGTACAGGTAAAGCACAACAAAACATGAACACTGAGCTATCCCCAGAAACCACTAGAACATGCTCAAAAAGACATGGGAAGATTGCAAATAATAACAGTTTCAGACTTTGCAGAAATAACATCAGGTTGCAATGTTTAGAGCTATCAAACAACATGTTACAGGAACTTATCATGGCAAACAAAGGCATGGCATGAATCTACTAATTGCATAGATCAAAAGACCCTTACTGACCATGAGCCAAAAAGGAACCGAAGATATGATGGCACCCATGTAAACATAGCAAGTTATATGACAGATTCATACATGGCAGGAACAACAATAAGTAGGCATGTTGGTGAGCTTGAACCACTCACCACAGAGCAATACATGGCATGGCAAGGCACCCCACAGTAAGAAGGCATGTTTGTGAAGTTAAGCATGGCAAGAGCAAGGTCATAGGGTGCATGGAACACTAGCAAAACACATGGGAACTAGTGAACTTAATGTTAACAGGCTGATAGCAACATTATCAAGCAACTTTGGAGCAAGATATGAACAATCTACAGCAAGCTATAAATGCAACCAGGGGCATGGATGGATATGGCATAACATGTATATCAAAACATGTTTATAGAACATCTCCATATTATGCATAGAATGACTAGTAGCAACATGTTTGTAAGGCATCACGAAATAACAGATTCAGCCTAGCAAAACACCAACATCATGTACACTACTTAACAAGCTCGATTCACTCACCACAAGTCATTGCATGACAATATAAGTATAGCATCATCAAGAAGGCATGTTTGTGTAACAAACCAAGTCAAAAACAAATCCATAGCATGCAAGGATCAAATATAGCAACCTTGGCCAAATTGAATAACATGTAAACAATCTGCCAGGAAACATTTTGAAGCAAAAGTAGAGCACGAAAATGACATGCTAGACTACTCCATAATTGCAACCAAGGGCAGGGATGGATAGACAACAACCATATGTTCAAAACACCCTTACTGAAGTATCTCAAAATATGCATGGATCTTTCTGTAGCATCAAGTATACATGGCATCAAAATAACAGCAGAACAGGGACCAACATCAGCAATATCACGAAGCCTAGTTTGCATGCTTGTGCTAGTCACCACATTGATCACAAAAAATACATGGCATACACCCTTGGAAAGATGGCATGGCATAGATCAAAACACATGAAGACATCAACCTCATAGGATGCACACATCAATCATGGCAAAAATGACAAATGAGCATGTTATAACAGTTTCAGCAGATTAACATCAACATGCACTCTTCCAATAGCATTTAGGGCATCAAGATGTGCTCAAATGAAAATGATGCAATGGAATGAAATGAAGTACTCGTCGAGACGAACAATTTGACATATTACACGCACAAAACGGAGCTACGGATGCAGAGATACGGCATGACGAACATGGCATGATTATTGCAAAATACAGGGACTTGGGCATTTCGGGGCAACCTTCAGTTCGCACGGAAAACGAGGATGGCCGGAGATCTTGCCGGAGACGAAGGAGAGGCGACGGAGGGCACGGGATCCGGCGGGTCCTGCGGAGGGCGAGGTCGGGGGAGGAACGACGGGGTCGGAGAGGTGGCTCCGGGCGGCACGGGCGGCGACGGCCGCAGCCGGCGCGGGCACGGGGGCGTGCTCCGGCGGAGGTTTGGTCGCCGGCGCGAGGAGGTGAGGCGGCGGAGCTCCCGGGCGGCGGCGGCGCTAGGGCACGGGGACCCGCATGCGAGCGGCGGAGGGCGGGCCCGGCGAGGTCGGCGGAGAGGGGCGGCGCGGGGCCGCGGCGGCGGGCGGCCGGCGGCGCGCAGGCGGCGCGGGCGCGGGATCCGGGGTGGCGGCCCAGATCTGGCCCGGGGCCGGAGGTGACGGGAGGCGCGGGGCGGCGACCAGAGGCGGGGAGGCCGACACGGGCGCGGCGACCGGCACGCGGGGGCAGCGCGGCGCATGCCGGCGGCGGCGCTGGCGACCGGCAGCGCGCGGGCGAGGCGGCGGGGCAGGCGGGCGAGGCGGGCGACGGCGGGGCCGGCTCGGGCCCGGACGGGCTCCGGATGGGCCCGACGGGCCGCGGTGTGGTGGGGAGAGAAAGGGCGCGGGCCGAGGGCGAGGTGGCGCGGAGAGATTGGCTGAGGCGGCAGCGGCGATGATGTGTCGCGTGGGGATTGGTTGGGGTGAGGTGTCCGGCGGACATGTCCGGCGGCGCGAGGAGGAAGACTGCTAGGGTTTGCACCGCGAATTTCGGGGGAGGAGACTTATATATAGGTAGAGGGAGCTAGGAGAGTCCAAATGAGGAGCGATTTTCGGCCACGCGATCGTCATCGAACGACCGAGAGCATGGAGGGGAGTTTGCTGGGTTTTGGGCCACTTTGAAAGGGGTGTTGTGCTGCAAAGAGAAAGGGGCTTTGCGGTTACCCGGTTAACCGTTGGAGTATCAAACGACCTCCAAATGGCACGAAACTTGACAGGCGGTCTACCGGTGCTATACCAAGGCCGCTTGGCAAACCTCAGGCCATTCCGAGAAAGTTTAACACCCGCACAAGAGAAGAGGCAAAAGGGGGACGCCGGAGGACATAGGAGTGCCGGATTGCAAAACGGACAACGGGGAAAATGCTCGGATGCAAGAAACGAACACGTATGCAAAATGAAATGCACATGATGACATGATAAAATGCAACATGCAAGCAAATGACATGGCAACAACGACGAATAACTGGCAGACACCTGGCGCATCGAATCCGGGGCGTTACACCAGGCCAAGGATGCAGAGCTCAAGGCCAAGGACGTGGAGCTCCGTGAGCTCAAGGAGGAGAGGAGTGGCATGCTCCTCCTTTATGTGCGGGAGTTCACGGAGCATCAAAAGCGGAAGGCGTCCACCACAAAGATTCTTGAGGCATCGGCGGTGTTGCTGTAGAAAGTGGGTGATATGATAGGCGGTCAGGCGAGCTGGCTGGAGCATAAGCGGGCCCATCGTGACGATGTCCAGGATCGCCTCAACAACTTGGTGGACCATGTTGCCACGCACGTGTTCCGGCTGCGTGATGCCTACCGTGATGCCAGCGCGACCATGCCGAGCGTCGGGCTAAACCCGTCCGACCACCCCGTCGACTTCAATGAGTTGCGGCTTCCTGACATGGTCTCCCTCTTCACCTATATCTCCAAGGAGCTGAGCCGTCTTTGCACGATTGTGGGGGCGCAGCTGGACAAGGAGGGGTTGCAGGCTGCCATCGCCTTTGCCAGGCGAATCCTCTCGAGGCTCCATCACCGGAATCCATTCCTGCCATTGGACGCCGTCTTTGACGAGCTGGGTCCAGTCGACCGGGAGTGGGCTCTGCGGGTGGTGGCACTCTGTATCACCAACGTCGGGCGCCTCGAGAAGCAGAGGGACTTCGGTGGTGTTTTGGTGTCATGGGCATGTCCATGTCTCGGTGCAACATGACCGTTGGATCAAACTCAGACGACGCAGATTAGTCACAGTAGCACAAAGCATGTGGGTGTGTTTGGTTGCATTCTCATCTCAATATAGTTGTTCCCTCTTCGTGCATGCTCACCTCAGCACCCTCTTCATGCATGCTCCTAGTGTATTTGTGTTAACCTACTAGTGTGGACCCATGCACCCTTGATGCACTCTGCCAAACACCCAAAAGTGGGTCGAGAAGGGAACTTTTGCTCCCATCCCATGCACCCTTCATACACCTTGCCTAACACTGATTCGTGCTTCATATGGTTCATGTTCCATGGAGTACTTGGCACCATACTCTCCGTGCGCTATAGACCTAGTTCTGTTAATATTGATCTCACCATTCATTCTCGAGTGGACAGTCAAAAAGGGGGTACTATGTTACATTACTGTTCATATAGTTGACATGCGCACAACATCATTTGTTATCGTCATATCTTACTACACTTGCAAGAAGGTTATGTAGAATTGACGTATGAAACACTTCACAAGCCTATTAGTAGGAGCACTATGTAAGTTCAAGTGGCTGCCGTGTTTCGCACTCCTCCGTCGTAAGAGTGGAAACGCTTGCTGTAGTCATTTTTTTCTTCAGAAACAATGGACATGCTCTACCGTGTGGATCCTCCTCAATGGTCGTTGGGAACCTTGCTACTCACTTTCACCAATGTGTGGGACAACCAACATCGGGGTCCACTAGCCATGTACTAAATTACTCCGTACTAGAGTGCCCAACTTCATGGCAGACTACCCCGATCTAAGCACTGCAGTAATGCCCAATGAGCCGTCAAATCACAAAACCTCCACCTTTCAAGCAGTAAGTAGGACGGACGAAGAAACCATCATTTCACTCTTCTCCCTCAGCTTCCTCTCTTGATGAAAACCCCAACTCGCTTCTCCCTCATCTTATTCCTCATTTCTTCAAGAAAAACCCGACCTGCTTTTGCCATTGTTCTTCTCTCCCAAAGAAGGAAAGGTGAGCGCATCAATGGTGTTGATTCTGGCCAAGGCCTGGTCTTGCAACCCCGAGACTGATCCTATAACTCCCTCTCTGTTCTTCTTTTGGGTTTGTGATTATGGTTTCTTTTCTTTTATTTCTATTTTACAGTTTCTTGACAGACCCTGGAGCACCAGCCAAAGTGATGTCTATGGCTCTGGCCAAAACCGTGGCTCTGGCCAAAACCGTCGAGGCTCAGGGTACGAAGAAGCGCAAGCACCCCACTGAGACTACCGCAGACAAGCTCAAGGCCATCGCCCTGTCCAAGCCCCCCTCGATCTCTCCGAGATCCCTCATTAATCAAGTCCAGGTAATATCTTTTCTTGACGATCTTTTTCTCAATCTTGATCGTGTTTTTTCATCTAACACGCAGTACTAGTACTAGTAGTACAACTTTCTAGGTGATCTTGCATGTGATTTTTGTGTGCCAAATGGCGGTTCTAAATTCCTCTTTTGGCCAAAACATGCGAGAGTTTGACACTGTTTTCTTATAGATTACTTTCAACTACTTTATGAACATCAATGCTACATTTGAAGAGAGTATATTAGCCTCAGTAACTTGTGTTATGGATATTGCAAGTAATCCCTCAGCTCTCATGCCTTTGAAGACATGTTCTAGTGTCTGTGTTCACTCATTTTTGTGTGTATATGTAGTATTATATGGAGTAAAATATCGAAAATCATCTTATATTTCTGAACGGAGGTAGTAATAAAATATTTGGTTTCTGTTTGAATTAGAACCAGGTCCACAGTGCAAGTGAAGTTCTCAAAGTCATGACGTGTGAACTGGAAGACCTGAGGATGAGTTCTACTGCTAAACTATCCGGATGTTGTGTACTTGTCGCCACGTGTCCTGAACTAGTGTTTTCCAGTAGCATTGTTGTCAGGCATGTTCTCGAGGGTGTACTTCACCACAACAATTTCTTAGTTGTGCCTTCAATTATGAAGGGTGTGGTTCTTGTAAAGCTTCCCGACAAATCTGATGTGGACTGTCTTCATTGTCATGCTTATGAGTGGAAAGACCACTCTGTTAGGTTCTCCAAGGTTAACGAGATGGTGATGGTGCTGGTAGACATCTCTCACCAAGTCCATGGCCTAGTCAGTTATGCGGGGCACATCCCATAGGTCGGTGGCAAGAAACAGTCTGCAGAGTTTAATTAGTGCAACTTTGCTTGTCTTTAGTAAGTACTATTGTTCAGTACTTGATTTGTGTGTGTGAACCTTGTATTGTTTAGTACCTGCCACTTTTGTTGTCTAGTGAGTCCTGAGAACAGTCTATGTTAATGTCTATCAACTCAATTCGGTCTGTATATTTGAAGTATCCATATCATCTTTTTAGTGAGGACGGTTTATCAATTATGGTTACACTCCAATATCTATATGCATTGCAGGGCTTATCGCACCCCCCATGATTTCCAGTCACATGGATGTCCAGTCCATACGATTTCTCAGGACCTTTGGATTGTCCTGCTTGTGGGAGTAAGCGGGGGCCATGCATGCCACGCGTAATTGGACGATCAATCTTCTGTTTACAACTTGAACGTAGTGATTTCCTGGTAAGGATTCACTCGTGCACATCAAGTAAATCTTATTGATTTACTGTCTAAATTTTATTGATTTAATGTCATATTTTCTTACTTTTGCTGCAATTTTATGATGCAGGTTTTGCCATGTGACATTCTTCACAAAATAAACCATTTGGTTTGCTCTATGATGGTTATTTTTGTAGGTTTTACTTCTTATGTCATGTCAGTAATGAAGGCACTGTCCATCACTTATATTACTGGACACAATTGGATCAGTCAGTTGTCCGAGTACAATCTGAAGCCCTATGATGAACTGCATGCAGGTTTAACAAACACGCCATAATTAGTCCTTCTCGCGTTTAAAAGAAATGAAGAAAAAGACTGGATCAAGGTCACAGAGGATTGGGCACCGACCGCGCCAGTGGATCAGGCTGATCCACCAGAGTAGGCATCGACACCAGCACCTGCTCCGACACCAGCACCAGCTCCACAAGTAGCACCATCTCCGACAATAGCGGTGGCACTACCAGTCGCACTGGCACGGGCACCAGCAACGGCTATGACACCTGCACCAACACTTGAGTTGCACTTGCATCTGCTCCGGCCCGTGCAGCGGCAAGGAACCAACAGTTGCACCGGCAATAGACTGGGCTGCAGTTCGCACTGCATATACCAAAGTCCTTACAAAAACCGACATCTCCACCTTCTTGGTAAGCATTGGCCGCCCCAAGTGCTTTGTTCTTTTTTCTTTCCATGTTGTTTCACATGATTCACTGTCTTGATCTAACTGTTTGTGTATGTCTTGTTTTGAAACAGAGAATTCCTATAGCAACGAGGGAGTCATTCAACAATCCAGGCGATCGTGGCCAAGTTTCTCTTACCATGCGCAGCTTTGGTTTGAATGAACTTGCTCAATATACCGTAAGTACAAAGTATGGTTGCATGAAGATTGATGCTAAAGGATGGTCAAGGTTCAAATCTAAATCAAATCTTGCGGTAGGGGATGATGTCAAAATTGAACTTTCTCGACAAGGAGAGCTGGTCCAAATCAACTTTCAAATTCTTCAGTAGCAGCACACAATTGTCGAACTGATCTATCCTCCGAGAGATTTTGATGTAATAATATGGCATGGTGAAACAGGTGTCCTGTGTGTATAAGTAGTACTACAGTATTATTTATCATGTAGGATATCGTTGATAGAATTGCAACTCTGATTGTTGGTTAGGAATTGTCGTTCAATTTCATTCTAACAGCTATCGTGCTTTATTCAATTTTCTGTATTCACCTTGTGACAACATCTAAAACCTGTGCCGTACCAATCGCTTGCAGTATGAAATACGCTGAGGTAGAACACTTGGGCCGCCAAACATGCAGGCCCACCGGCGTGTGGGCCAATGTACAGGACCGTGAGCCTGTATGAGTATTATATTCTCAGCTGAACCCCCATATTATGTTATATATATTCCCCATGATTTTTCTTATGTATAAAGTTGTGATATAAAAGATTTTTATATATCTTAGAGAGGGAGTATCTCTCTGTCAAAAATATATTTATGTGTAACTAGTTACTCCTGCCCTTCTACTTCCTTTCGCTGATATGTGGGGCATCCGGCAACGGGGTCCATGTGCCATGCACCAAATTAGGGTGCACAACTGCACGGTAGACTCACCCCGGTTGTAGCGCCGCAGTAATTCCCAATGAGCCGTCAAATCACAAAAAAAACACCTTTCTAGATTTGGCAGTAGTTTCGACGGATGAAGCACTAATATTTCATTGGGCCTGAATCCCCTTCTCCCTCGTCTGCTTGTTCAGAGAAAACGCTCTCTCTCACTGGGCCTGAATCCCCTTATTCCTCGTCTACTTGTTCAGAGAAAACCCCCTCTCGGCGATTGCATAGGGTTTTCTCATGGAGAACCAGGTGCAAATTCTTCATCCATCCCGATAAATCCAAGTCCCTTGGTCACGGGTAATCCTAGGATGGCAGCCGCCGTCGTTTATGCATTTTTCTTCCTACCGAATCTAGTGTGTTTCATTTGTAGTGCCCAAAGTGCGAGGACCCTACTGGTTTCTATGCCCTCGGTGAGACGTCACACTTGTTCCTTCTCATCCTAACACAGGATTTTAAAACGCTCACAGTATGTTCCTAGAATCCTCTTTTCTATCTGGGAGGGTGGGGGTTTTTGAACATACTGTCGACTAATTTAGGCATTTGGATTGCTATATTTGGATAAAAGGTACTAGTACCATGGTCAACACTAACGTGAAGGAGGAAATTATTTCTAGATTTGGATAGCGAATACATTGTGTTCTCATATTATTTTTCCTGCAGTGCATTCCTTGCTTTGCCAGAACACATGTACTCAAGATGGTCGACCTTGCCATAACTGAATACACCAGTTTAATGGTCACATTGAAGACAAGCCATGGATATAAGTTCTGAGCTGGGTTCATGAACCAAGAAGACCGCTGCTTTTTTTATGGCCGAACTTGGATAAACTTTCTCAAGCGTTACAAACTGAAAGTTGGAGCACTAATGTTGATGGAAATAGCAGAACCTGGTCTCATCTTCAATGTGATCTTCCACCCCGATGTTGTTCCAGTAGTTCATCCATGTTAGTTTTGTATCTGGTTCTTGCTTGCTGCCTCGATTACTTCTTAATCCACCTATTTTGTCTAACTAATCACAATTTAATTTTAGAAGTAGCAAGGATTTGTGATTCCCTTCTCTCACGAAGATGGTACTTCTAACTAATATTTCTTACAATTGGTGATTGTCGGATATCGGGTTCCGGCAAAACCCTTAAGGTTCGAACTCCGGGGTGCGCACGAATATCTTCTTCCTACCGAAACACGCCACAACCTCGCCGCGATTCTAAGCTAGCACAATGAACAACACAAGAGACACACGGTTTATACTGGTTTGGGCCACCGTTGTGGTGTAATACCCTAATCCAGTGTGTGGTGTGGTGGATTGCCTCTTGGGCTGATGAGGAACAGTACAGAGGAAGAACAGCCTCACGAAGAGAGGTGTTCTTGTGGTGGTGTGGATGAGCTAGGTTCAGATCAGCTCTCTTGGCTCTAGATCAGATCCTCCCCCTTCTACTGTGGTGGCTAGCTCTATTTACAGAGGCACTGGTTCTTTTCCCAAATATTGAGCAAGAAGGGAGCCAACAACGGCCATTTTGAAAGGGGACAGCTAGTACAAACTATTCTAACTAGAGGTGGTCTTCGACTGCCAAAGGCACTGGTGATGATGTTGTCTTGGGCTCCATGGTGACCTCTGTCCTGCCGTCCTACTGGTCTTGGTCTCGTTGCACCGATATGGAAACCTTTGTCTGATGCCTTGGTACTCCGCGCCTGCGCTTGCCCCCTTTGCACCAAAGAGGAAACGAGGACACTGCGCAGGCTGGCGCCCGCCTGGTCTTGATCATCATGGCTTGGGTTATGAACACCTCGTGAGGCACCCCTTGCCTTGATCTCTCCGCCTCCTCACGAGCCTGCCTGGCGAGGCCGCCCCTGAGGAGGCCTTGCGTCATCCGCCCCGCGAGGCTTGGCCCCTCGCGAGGGTCTTGAGCTTGAGTGGATGAAGACGGGCCGTACTGGGCCACTGGTTGAGCCACGCTGCAGGTCGCAGGCACGCAAGTCTAGGGACCCCCGTTCCCAGAAGGCCGATAGTACCCCCCCGGGCCCAAGGCACGCTCGGACTTGGCTTAGCAGCGAAGCCAAAGGGCAAGTACGGAGCGCCGCGGGCCCCAACAGCCTGCGGCCTTGGTCGACGCGTGGCGACTGATTGGACGTGGGCGTCTTCGCTTCCCCACGCTTCCCCAATATCCGCCTGGCTAGGCGGCCATGAAGCTTAACACAGTTATTCCCTCCTCGCTTTCTGCGTGCTTCCTGTTCCCCTTTCTTCCTCGAGCCTCTGTTTCCACTTCCAGTCTGACTTAAACTTTGCCTCCTCCATCGCCATGGCGCCAACTAGCAAGGAGAAGGGAAAGAAGCCTCTGTCCTCGACTAGTTCGTCCCCTGCAATCGAGCCCGCCGTCGGGCGGTTGCTGGTGCTCAATCTGGAAGCCCTGGGCAAGGTCAGCTCCGCGCTCGCCTCCAGCTTCAACGAGTGCGGCAAGACGATGGCTTGGCCCGCATCCCATGCCTCCATTGACAGGACTGTCACGGAGGCTCAATTCTTCGTCGACGTCCTGTGGGCTGGTCTGGTTCTCCCTTTCTCCGCCTTCTTCACTGCGGTGCTTTCCCACTATCAGATCCATATGATGCATCTTGATCCTCAATTCGTTACCCTTCTTGCCGTCTTTTCCTTTGTTTGCAAAGCCATGGTGGGTATTGCTCCTTCCATTTCCCTCTTGCGCCACTTCTTTTCTTTGCGCCTGACCGACCCCTTGCAATGCTCGGGGTGTGTGAGCTTCCAGGCCGTGGCAGAGATGGCCGCCTCGGGGATCAATTTCGGCCTGCCGCCTTCCACGAGTGAGTTCCGGACGTGGTGGCTACACGTGGACGTCGGAGTGCTCAACCCTCTGCTCTCGCCTCCGAAGTTGCCTGCTGTCCCCCATCCAGGCTGGGGCCATGAGAGACTCGTGAGACCCCAGCTCTCCTTCGTCTAGCACTGACTAAGGAAGTTGAGAGAGCTCGGCGTGATTGCGCCCTGGGTGGTGAAGGAGTCCCTCTAGTGTCGCGTTGCTCCTCTTCAGCGCCACTCCCGACCGATGTGGGCTGTGACCGGATATCAGGACCGCATGAGACTCCAGGAGACGTAGCTGGCACCCGAAACACTGAAGAAGGTGCTCGAGGTCTTGACTGGCAACCCCTCGCCGGGCGATATACGACACGGGGGTAGCCTCTTGTATCTCTGCTCGAGCAGGGCTGAGTTCGCGAGATAGATGCCTCTCTCCGACAAATGGGGGTTGCGTCTGGCTGGTCTTGCGGGGCCTCGCGAGAATCCTATCGTCGTGGCCCCCTTCCTTGCTGCCAGCACCAATCTTGCCTCAGGAGCTGGTGCAGGGAGGCATGCATCGCTAGAGGCTGGAGGCTCAGGTGTTATGGCGCTGACACCGCATGGGGTTCCTGAAGTGCCATCTTCCGGAGCTCGTGAAGCCCGCCCTGAGGTGGTCGTTGATGGGGGGACGCAATCCGCGGCTCCCGAGGCTGGAGCCCCCGAGGCCTCGGCAGGTCATCAGGAGGTGGTGCCTAATCGCTCCTCCCAGCTTGGCGCCCCTAAGGTTGGCTGCCTGAGTACTTCTTCATTCGCGCCGCGCGCTAGTCCTCACGTTGAGCGCCTGGGTCGGTTCTGCGTGGACCTCGCCGCCCTCCGCAAGAGGAAGGAGTCTTCGAGTTGCAGTGGACGCCTGAGGGAGTCCTGGATTAGGGGGTCCTTGGACAGCCGGACTATGTACTTTAGCCGGACTATTGGACTGTGAAGATACAAGATTGAAGACTTCGTCCCGTGTCCGGGTGGGACTCTCCTTTGCATGGAAGGCAAGCTTGGCAATTCGCATATGTAGATCTCCTTCTCTGTAACCGACTCTGTCTAACCCTAGCCCCCTCCGGTGTCTATATAAACCGAAGGGTTTACTCTGTAGGACAAGGACAATCATAATCATAGGCTAGCTTCTAGGGTTTAGCCTCTATGATCTCGTGGTAGATCAACTCTTGTAATACTCATATAATCAAGATCAATCAAGTAGGAAGTAGGGTATTACCTCCATCGAGAGGGCCCGAACCTGGGTAAACATTGTGTCCCGTGCCTCCTGTTACCATTAGCCTTAGACGCACAGTTCGGGACCCCCTACCCGAGATCCGCCGGTTTTGACATCGACATTGGTGCTTTCATTGAGAGTTCCACTGTGTCGTCACGATAAGGCTTGATGGCTCCTTCAATCATCTTCAACGATGCGGTCCACGGTGAGGTCTTCCTCCCCGGACAGATCTTCGTATTCGGCGGCTTCGTACTACGGGCCAACTCGCTTGGCCATCTGGAGCAGATCGATAGAAATGCCCCTGGCCATCAGGTCAGGTTTGGAAGCTTAAACTACACTGCCGACATCCGTGGAGACTTGATCTTCGACGGATTCGAGCCCATGTCAGGTGTGCCGAACATTCATGACGATCATGACCTAGATCTGCCATCGAACAGTGTTCGGGAGATCACACCTGCGGCTGCCCCGGCCTTCAATTTGTAGCAGATCGTGCCATCCGAGGACGGGTGGATGGACCCCGCCAAGGAGGCCGCACCCTCAGCGGCGATAGAGCCGAAAACTGACCTCACCTCCTATGAGGCCGGTGTCATCGGACCCTCGGACTCGTCTCCGGCTATAGGCTCCGAACCGCTTGCATCCGTGCCTATCGAATCTGATTGGGTGCCGATCATGGAGTTTACCTCCGCAGATATCTTTCAGCACTCACCCTTGGGCGACGTGCTAAATTCATTGAAATCTCTCTCTGTCAGGAGACTCTTGGCCAAACTATGTCCGGCTTGAGTGGGAAGCGTATGACGAAGAAATTCGTTACCCACCCACCACCCACTTGATAGCCACTGTCGACGACTTAACCGACACGCTTGACTTCGACTCCGAAGACATCGATGGTATGGACGGCGATGCAGGGGAAGAACAGGAACCACCGCCTAAAGGGTGCTGGATAGCCACCTCATCATATGATATATACATGGTGGATAGACCCAAGGAAAATAACGGTGAGGATGCAACGAAGGATAATCCCCTCGAGAAGCCACCAAAACGACGACGTAGGCGCCGCTCTAAATCCCACCACAGTAAAAACAGTGATAACAGCGCAAGAAAGAATAATACCCCGGTCGACTCCAAAGGAAACGATGACCCCATGGACCCAGCAATGGAGCAGGATGAGCCAGGGGACGGTGAACATAGTCCGGAGCCAATGTCCGATGACGCCGATCCCGAGGGTAAAATTCATCAACCTGTCTCCGGAGAGGAGAACAATCCGGACGATGACGCACTCATCATCCCGGAAAAACACTTGGAACAAGATAACCTCCATAGAAGGCTTATTGCCACCACGACGAGCTTGAAGAAGCAGAAGCAAAGGCTTAAGGCCGCGCAGGATACACTCAACAATAGATGGAACAAAGTGCTCGACACTGAAGAAAAATACGGTGGTGATCGCCACACAAAGAGCTATCCAAAGCGCAAGCTGCTACCCGAATTTGACGATGAGGCTATAGAGCCCATTCAGCCGAAAAATAAAACGGCCGATCAGCCGGACCGACCACCCCGTGGCTGCGACAGGGCGGCTAATGATGCCGCACACAAGTCAGCACACGATTTACGTGAGCTCCTGGACAAAAAAGCAGGTACGGCCAGGTCCATCCATGGATATAGGATGCGTGCTCCGGCGCAGGATCACAGCCACCAAAACATTCATATTGATCGAATACCAGCTCGGAATCAACACTGAACACAACAACCGTCGACAGCATACCATGACACATCCAAATACAGGGGTGCCGTGCACCCGCTGTGCTTCATCGATGAGGTGTTGGATCGTGAATTCCCAGAGGGATTCAAACCTATTAACATAGAGGCATACGACGGAACGACAGACCTTGGAGTCTGGATTGAGGACTTTATCCTTCACATCCACAAGGCTCGCAGAGATGATCTCCACGCCATAAAATACCTGCCCCTCAAGTTGAAAGGACCAGCTCAGCATTGGTTGAAAAGCCTCCCAGAAAACTCAATTGGAAGTTGGGAGGAACTTGAGGATGCTTTCAGGGCCAATTTTCAAGGGACCTATGTCCGACCTCCAGATGCAGACGATTTAAGTCACATAATCCAACAACCCGGAGAGTCAGCCCGTAAGCTTTGGAACAGATTTCTCTCTAAGAAGAATCAAATCGTCGACTGCCCGGATGCCGAAGCCTTAGCGGCTTTCAAGCACAGTATCTGAGACGAATGGCTCGCCAGACACCTCGGCCAAGAAAAACTGAGGACAATGGCAGCCCTAACAAGCCTTATGACCCGCTTCTACGCGGGTAAGGACAGCTGGTTTGCCCGCAGCGGTACCAGCGACCCAGGCACATCCGAAGTCTGGGATGGCAACGGAAAGCTGCGACGCAATAAAAACAAGCGTCAAAACAATGAAGACAGCCCAGACAACATGGCAGTCAACGCTGGATTCAGGGGCTCTTGACCCGGTCAACGGAAAAAGGCATTTAAAGGCAGCAGAGATGGACCGTCCAGCCTAAACAAGATTCTAGATAGATTATGTCAGATTCATGGCACCCCTGAAAAACCTGCAAATCGCACCAACAGAGAATGCTAGGTCTTCGAGCAGGCCGGCAAGCTAAACGCCGAACACAAGGGGAGAGAGACGCCAAGTGAAGACGAGGATGAGCCTCGCCAGCCGAACACTGGGGGACAGAAAAAATTCCCACCAGAGGTCAAAACAGTGAATATGATTTACCAAACTCATATACCAAAGAGAAGGCGTAAACACGCACTTTGAGACGTATACACTGTAGAACCCGTCGCCCCCAAGTTCAATCCTTGGTCGGCCTGCCCGATCACTTTTGATCGCAGGGATCATCCGACTAGTATCCGGCACGGAGGATTGGCTGCCTTGGTGCTCAACCCAATAATTGACGGATACCATCTCATCCGAGTCCTTATGGATGGCGGCAGTAGTCTCAATCTGATATATCAGGACACTGTCCGCAAAATGGGGATAGACCCGTCAAGAATCAGCCAAAGTAATACTACCTTTAAAGGAGTAATACCAGGCGTAGAGGCCCGCTGCACGGGCTCTCTAGTACTAGAGGTTGTATTTGGTTCTCCCGACAACTTCAGAAGCGAAGAATTAATCTTCGACATCACTCCATTCCGAAGCGGCTATCACGCACAACTCGGAAGAACGGCCTTCACTCGTTTTAATGCAGTACTGCACTACGCCTATCTCAAACTTAAGATGCCCGGTCCACGTGGCGTCATCACAGTTAGCGGAAATACAGAGCGTTCCCTACGTGCGGAAGAATATGTGTGGCTCTAGCAGCCGAACACTGAACGGCCTCTCCAACCAGAATAAATGGTTGGTCGTCAAGACCACGGACACGGTTAGACGAGTTCGGCGCACCACCGGTTGTAACAGCCCAGATAAACCTGAGCTTGGGTCTATGGATATACCCCCATAAGTGGCGCTAGGGGCTACCCGCATATAAAAAAGCCCATAGTTCGAACTTGACCCTATTAATACAATAACAGATTGCATTTTCATGGTTTGTTCAGAATAACCAAGTTTTCGCACAAAGTCTTTCACCTGGGTTTTTCCTTTTTACAGATGATCATCGTGCTACAGCCTTCCAGGATATGGCACAACGGAGACAAAGGCGCAGACGTGCAGCAGGGCCCCGCTCAAAGGTTTCTTTTTAGATTAAGACCCTGCGTAAACCTTTTTTAATATCTCTTGTTTCTTCATACCCTCTGGACACTTAACACAACCGGGAGGGATACTAGCGTCATTGGCATTTCGCCATGCCAGACTAATGCATGTACTTGGAAACTCAGGGCTCATTATCGAAGCCCAGTATATGTTGTAAAGTCCGAATACCTTAGGGAGTGTTCGGCGTCGCGAGTTTGGCCTTATATGCATCAGCTCCGAATCACGTCTTTGGTCAATAGTTGGGTTTGCCCGGCTCCCGTGTTTTGCTACCTTACGTTCCTCTCTATCGGCTAAGGCGGCACCAGGAGAACTACTGCGATTGTGCCCTGGTTCATCTGGATGACCACCTCAGTAGAGAAAGCCGAAAACTGACTGCATGATATAGCGTGAGACTGGTCAACCACTTGATGACTCAGCAGAATCTTCGTGATTCCTCCACATTAATGAAGGACCGGTTTCCCGGTCATGTACGTACGCGCACCGTATTCGGATGAATGCGGGAGTACCAGGGGCTATATAGTAGCCCCACCGTCAAACTCCTATGGCTAAGTGAAAGTGTTAAAGCTATATAGTCTGATTGCCTGGTTCGCCACGCTATCACCTCCTTAATGGACCAAGATGTTGGATCAAGTGTGATTACGCGCTTTTTCAAACACCCCCGCATTATATGCGTGGGGGCTGAAGCCGACAACTGCAAACTTTCAGGTTATATAAATACATAAACGGCCGCACAGGAGGCGCTATAATACTTTCGGGCAAAAGTATAAACACAGCCTTTATAATCAAAACAGCATTCTTTTATAATTCAGATACATGTCACTCGAACATGGTACTCTTCGAGCACTGAGCCTCTATTAAACTGGTGCCTTCTAGGACTTCTTCAAAATAGTGCTCGGCCGGGTCCTGGCCTCCCGCCGGACCCCGGGTTGCAACAGCGATGGCCTCCATCCCTGCCCAATATGTTTTAACACGGGCAAGAGCCATCCGCACACCCTCTATGCACGCCGACCTCTTTACAGCGTCGATATGCTGCACAGCACGAAGGAATTGTTGCACTAAACCAAAATAACTGTCCGGCCTTGGTCCCTTCAGCCAAAGATGATCCACGACAGACCTCATCGCAAGCCCGGACAACCTACGAAGCTCGGCCCATGCAGCCATTTTTTCATTCAATGGCAGCGGACGCGTCGGAGCACTGAACTGCGACCAAAACAACCTTTCCACCTCATGATATTTCTGATCTTTGAAAAACTCAGTCGCATCAGCAGCACTCTTTGCCAAATCCCCATACGCGTCTGCAGCACTCCATAACTGATCCAGAGGGGCATACTTCGGATCTCCGAACTTCATCCATAACAAAAAGGGCCTCCCAGCCGTGATATCTCCAGCTTCACGAAGCTCCTCCCTTGCCGCTCTAAATTCAGAGCGAGTTTCCTTGGTTGTTTCCAAGGCCTTCTTCAGGTCAGCCACTTTCGTTTGGCTTTCCTTTTCAAGAAGCTCATATCGGCCGGCGGCATCTTTCAGCTCAACAGCCATCTTGGCTATTTTATCCTCGCTCTGGCGATGAGCAGCCTGTTCGGCTCTTAACTTTTCGGCCGCCTTTAGGGCGGCCGCATCACTTATCATGGCTTGTTCCTTGGCTCGGGCAAGTTCCGCCCGAAGGGACTCCACGGCAGCAGCTCCATCTGCAGTCACAACATATTATAGATACTAGCATAATGCTCCTCTTAATATTTGCTGACTACCCGAAAATACATACCCTGTGCCTCGTTAAGCCGCTTGTTCACAAGCACGATGTCGGCATCCGCCACGTCAAGCTGCTGCTTCAGCTTGGCAAAATCAGCAGTCCGGCCAGCCGCCAGACCCTCAGCCGCCTGCACATGAAAGCAGCGCGATCATTACCTGGGACTATGATCCTGCGTTTGCCGCCTTCGCACGGCAACCAGAGTCTCAGGGGCTACTATCTATACAGAGCACACCTAGCGTGTGCGGTACGGTCAAAAATATATATTATTTTGCGTACCTCAAAGCCTCCTAGCAGGCTCGTAAAAGCTTCATTCAACCCACTTTTGGCGGATGAAATCCTCTCAACCGCCATACCCATTAAGGTACGATGCGCCTCTGAGATAGCCGCTTGCTCCAGAAGACCCATCAGTGTGTCCGGTTGTGCACCGGACAGTCCCGGACTATTTTTGTTGCTCTCCTTTGGAGCCGAAGACTCCAGACTTCGGGCGGCCGAAGAGTTAACTTCTGGACTTTCTGGATCAGGAGAAACCCAGGGTCGCCCGCCCCTTGAGGCGGGGAGCCAGGAGGAGGCGTCTCGCTCTCCATCATCTCCGGAAGAAGATCCCCCGAAGACGAACTCTGTCGAGAAGGGCTGCGAGCCGAACTGCAAGATATATGTCTCGGTTACTGTTCTCAGAGATAAAAACAGGATATATTTACCAAAGTACTTTTGGTTCACTTACAGCTCGGTTGAGGGCTGGCCCCCTTGCGGGTGCGGTGCGGAAAGGATGCCCTCCGGGGCAAGGCCCCCTGGCGAAGGTTTCTTCCCTTGTTTGGAAACCTCCGTTTCCAAGTCTTCAGAGGCGGCCCTTTTCTTTCCTTGAGGAGAGGGGATTCTGGATTCACCTCCCCGACTATCCTCCTTCACGGAGACACTAATTCCCCCGGTTTGGATGTGTAATGTGTGAATCCCACTTTCGGCTTCTTTATTCCTCCCTTCATCTTCTCTTGATGGCACTTGATAAGGTGCACGCTCAAGCATCCTGGTTAGTAAAGGATCCGGCAAGCCTTCGGGAAGGGGGGCCGAACACCTGATCCTCTCCGCCTTTCTTATACAGCCCTGGCAGAGAGCAATTTTCAGAATGATGTTGTAACAAATAAAAAGACAGCATGTTCGGTCGAGGAATTACTTACTTGAGTATCTGGACGGTTGCAGCTGAGACCCGCATCCTCGATGGTGTCCGGACACTTTATTCGTGATCCGAAGAACAATCCATACATCTCTTTGAGCATCACGCCGAAGAATTGTTGAATAGTTCGCGGTCCTTCCGGGTTGAACTCCCACATACGGAGAGATCGATGTTGGCATGGCAGGATCCGACAAACTAGCATAAGTTGCATTACTTTGACAAGACTGACATCCCTCTTGAGGAGATCTCGAATACGGCTTTGCAATGTCAGCACATCATTAACTGGCCCCCAGTCCAGCCCCTTGTTGACCCATGATGCCAGTTGGGGCAGAGGGCCCGAGCGGAAGGCGGGGGTGGCTGCCCGCTTTGTACCTCGGGGAGCTGTGATGTAAAACCACTCCCGTTGGCATAAGTCGGACACCTCCGGGAAGGAACCCTTTGGCCATAGGGCGTCGGCACCTTTGCTTATTATAGCGCCTCCGCACTCCACATGTCGCCCATCGATCATCTTCGGCTTCACATTGAAGGTCTTGAGCCATAAGCCGAAGTGTGGGGTGATGCGGAGGAAGGCCTCACATACGATGATAAACAACGAGATGTGAAGGATGGAATCTGGAGCTAGATCATGGAAATCTAGCCCGTAATAAAACATGAGCCCTCTCACAAAGGGATCAAGACTAAAACCTAGCACTCAGAGGAAGTGGGAAACAAATATGACACTCTCGTTGGGTTCAGGAGTGGGGATGACCTGCCCTTGAGCAGGCAGCCTGTGCGGGATTTCGGGGGTGAGATACCTGGCCTCCCTAAGCTTCTTGATGTCCTCCTCTGTGACAGAGGAGGCTATCCACCGGCCTTGAAGGTTGGATTCGGACATGGTTGAAGGTCCGAAGCGCTTAGCTTGAGCCTTGGGTGTTGGAACTCGAGGTGGGGAAGGGAAGGATCAAGCGTGGGAAGAAAAGGACAGGCCTTGGCCCCTATATAAATAGGGTGAATATCAAGCGTCCCCCACGTGGCCATTTGGAACCTGCCTAAAATCGAGGAGTCATACTGACAAGCACGGTTGGGTTACCCACACCCGTATTGATGAGAATCCCGTGATAAGGGGAACACGATCTCTGCTTCGACAAGACGTGACAATAAAACCGCCTCGCAACGCGTGTAGTGGCAGGCTGGGGAAAAAATGGTTCGTAATGACCAGGCCGCAGCGTGATGTCACGTTATGAAAAGGTGTCAGCAGATTAGATTTGTGGAATATTGTGCTCTCTACAGTGGTATGTGGAAATTATTTTGCAGAGCCGGACATGATCCTTGTGTTCAAAATCTTCTATGGAGTATTCGGAGAAGGAACCCGCCTTGCAATGCCGAAGACAATCTGCGCGCCGGACTCATCGTCATTGAAGCCTGGTTCAGGGGCTACTGAGGGAGTCCTAGATTATGGGGTCCTCGTACAGCCGGACTATGTACTTTAGCCGGACTGTTGGACTATGAAGATACAAGATTGAAGATTTCGTCCCGTGTTTGGGTGGGACTCTCCTTTGCGTGGAAGGCAAGCTTGGCAATTCGGATATGGTTATCTCCTTCTCTGTAACCAACTCTGTGTAACCCTAGCCCCCTCCATTGTCTATATAAACCGGAGGGTTTAGTCCGTAGGACAAGGACAATCATAATCATAGGCTAGCTTCTAGGGTTTAGCCTCTACGATCTCGTGGTAGATCAACTCTTGTAATACTCATATCGTCAAGATCAATCAAGCAGGAAGTAGGGTATTACCTCCATCGAGAGGGCCCGAACCTGGGTAAACATTGTGTCCCCTACCTCCTGTTGCCATTAGCCTTAGACGCACAGTTCGGGACCCCCTAACCGAGATCCACCGATTTTGACACCGACAACGCCCCTTCCGACCATTGAAGCACAGGAAGTACTTCGCCATACATGAGTAAGTACCTCATTCTTGCAATTCCTCAGTCGCTGCTCCCTTTCTTGACTGTGGCCTTTCAGGATCCCTCCTGCCAAGCCTGCGAAGTCTCCCAAGAAGCAACTTTCTCCGGCCTCGCCTTCATCGCTGGCCTTGATCGTCTCGAGCTTGTGCGCTGCCCCTGATGCGGGCTCAGCCAGAGAAGCAAGGCTGCCCGCAGGGTGTCTTGAGCCTGTGCCCTTGCCACCTTTCCTTCACAACCTTGCCTGGGGCGTGACCAGCCTTCCCAGGGCTCCTCCTCTGATCGTGGATGGCGAGTGGTTGACGTTGGTCCTTGGCTCTTCTTCGGGGGATGGACCCGCGCCGTTCCGGGTCCCTTGCAGAGCCCATCCAGCGATCGTGGGGGCGCCAGCCCCCAGCCCCCTGCCGAGAGGGGGCGAACCGCTTCTAGGCCCGCCGCCAGCGCCGGCGGAGGAGGACGACATCGACGATATGCTCAGGCGAACACGGGAGCGAAGCGTCATTCGCTGAGAGTTCCTCCGAAAGGCGATGGACGTGATGGGCCAGCTTGGTGGAGAGCTTGCGGATGTGGACGCATGTCTTGAAGCTGAAGGCATGCGGCTGATTGAGGAGCGACACAAGCTGAAGGTGGCAGTCAACCTCGCGTATCATCAGCGCGAGCTTGACAACGTGAAGGCCGAAGCATCCCTTGCGGCCTCGCGGAAGGCCTGCTCCCGAGCTATAGAGGAGGCTCGGGAGGCAGACCATCGACGCGAGATCATGGAGAAGCGCGCATGGGAGATCCAAGCCTGGAGCGCTTCCCTGGAGTAGCAGGTGGAGCTGCGTCGGGCCACCCTTGCATCGCTGAATGGGACGCCTGTCGAGGAGGAGGAGCTCCGGAGGCGCGAGGAGGTGCTGACGCTGGAGGCTGCTGAGTGCAATCTTGACCTTGAGCGGTTGGAGATGAGGGAGCGCCAGGTTACCCAGGCGGAGGACGATATTGGCGCGCAAGAGGCTCGAATCCAAGAAGAGGTTGATCGTCGCGTGGCGGAAATTCGCGCTGATCTTGTGCGCGAGTATGGCCAGAAGCTGGAGCTGATTGAAGTTGAGGTTGCAGGCAGGACTGTCGCTCTCAGGTCCAACCTGACTGAATCGGTGCAGCGCGCGGAGGCTACCGCAGCCGTCCTGGTCTCGGCGCAGACCGAGTGGGCCTCCACCCATGCCGAGCTGCTTCTTCTTCAACAGCGGGTCGACGACGCCGAGTCTGTTGCGCGGCAGAACAGAGAAGAAATTCTTCAACAGCAGACGCTGGAGCACATGCATGGTCCCATGGTCCAGCAACTCAGGAACAGGGCCAACACGGCCCTGGGCAACATTTGTGAGGCGGACGCCCCGCATCCTCACATGACCAACTATGCCAGTCATCTCCAATTTTTCACTGATGTGGTGACGCACCTGGAGAACCGCTCTGAGAGGGCTCGCTAGCTGGTCTAGGAGAGGAGCCACAGCCTGCTCGGGCATGCATTCTCCCGCGTCTTCAGCCATCTTCAGAACACAGATCCTCACTTCGACTTCGACGCCGTCATCGCCCCAGTTCCCGAGGCCATCCGGGGCGACCTGGCTCGGTGGGTAGAGGACAATGTGGATGCACTTGTTAGGGCCTTTGCTTCTGACAAAAACGGGGTGATAGTTGCCGCAGACGATGGCGATGTGGTCAATGGCGGTGAAGACAGCGCCAATGATGGCGATGGTGATGCAAGTGACAATGACAGCGGCGCCAGTGATGCCTCTGGAGGCGACCAAGAGTGTGCGGTGAGCCATATGTCTGACTGATCCTGTGTTCCCCTGCTGCTTATCCTGCACACATAAAAAGCTCGGGCGTGGCCCTGAAGGTTGTAAGAGCATTTTGGGAGGGTAAACCCCTCATGTAAAAAGATTAGTGTCCACATGCTTTTTAGGAGTGACGCGGAATGTGCGCCTGCATGATATTACGGGCCCTGTGATGGGTTAGTTGCTGTGGTTTACCTTTAGACCGGAGAAGCCTTGAATAGGCTTGCGAAGCCGTGAGCCTCCAAGGGTCCCCTGAGGGACCTGCTGCCCATGTGGTTAGGGCCTCGCGAGAGCGAGTGTCGGCCACGGGACCGCATGCGCACGTGCGCTTGGCCCAGCCCTGCCCGCGAGAGGCTCGCGAGGGGGAGGCAGTTAGTGCAAATTCCAAGCTAGGGCAGAAACCAGAACATGAGAGATCACATGAACGAGACAAGACACCCCACACACACACGCACGCACGCAAACGCAAACTCAATTTTAACATAAAACTGAAGCAAGGAAGCTCGACCACTGAAAGGGAGGCAAAAAAGCAAAAGGCTGCGTCCGGCACCTAGTCTAGTCTTCGATGTCTTCTCACCAGCGCGGAGCTAAGTGCTGCCACTGGGCATGGGAGGGAGACCCCGAGGCCCGAGGGCGGCTCTCCGGAGACTTCGGGGCGTGTACAGCCCCAACTCATTATTATGTGAGAGTGTCACGGGTGGCGAGCTTCACAAGCACTGGGCCTTCTTCATAGGTACTGGCCTTGCTTCATATCGCCAGATGATGGCCCCTTCCCCAAAACATGTGAACGACACCGAGGTATCATCCCAGAGGGACCCAGGCCAAGGAGGGGGGAAGATTGTCAAGGCGGCGCCAGGAGGTCGAACTTCAGGGGGCAGACACACGGAAGAAAAGGCTCCCATGGACGTCGACGGCAGGGGCTATCTCGAATTCGGCCCCCAACCGAACACAATTCCGGAGACCGATACGGAACCAGGCAAGCAGCCTCCCTCGGCTGGAGGGGTGTGATTGTTCCACCGGCAACCTTTATCCAACCAGAGGTGCCGGGTATTTTATCGGCGACGCTGAAGAGCGCCTCCATCGTTGAAGAACACCATGCCCTTATGGGTGCGGTGATTGAGAAGATTCAGTCCGCTGAGAGTGGACTGAATGAAGCCTGCATCAGCCTTATAACGGGCTTTAAGGTATGTTTTGTGAGGTTTCAAAGAGTGTCATAGTATAGGTAGTAGCCCCTGATACACTGTTCGGTGAAAAAATGGAACCGGGCAGAGGACCAAATGTATGTTCGCAGGAGACTTACATTATGGCATCTCTCCCTCTCTCTTTGTTTATAAGCAAGGAGAAGGTCAAGGAAGAAGAAGAAGAAGAAGAAGAAGAAGAAGGGGGGGTTCTCTCCTCCTTGCTTCCGGTGGCGCCGGAACGCTACCGGGGGCCATCATCATCACCGCGATCTACACCAACACCTCCATCATCTTCACCAACATCTCCATCACCTTCCCCCATCTATATTCAGTGGTCCACTCTCCCGCAACCCGTTGTACACTCTACTTGAACATGGTGCTTTATGCTTCATATTATTATCCAATGATGTGTTGCCATCCTATGATGTCTGAGTAGATTTTCGTTGTCCTACCGGTGATTGATGAATTGCTATGATTGGTTTGAATTGCATGTTTTATTATTGGTGTTGTTCTATTGTGCCCTTCGTGTCGCGCAAGCGTGAGGGATTCCCGCTGTAGGGTTTTCAATATGTTCATGATTTGCTTATGGTGGGTGGCGTGAGTGACAGAAGCACAGACCCGAGTAAGTAGGTTGTTTGCGTATGGGATAAAGGGGACTTGACACTTTAATGCTATGGTTGGGTTTTACCTTAATGATCTTTAATAGTTGTGGATGCTTGCTAGAGTTCCAATCATAAGTGCATATGATCCAAGAATAGAAAGTATGTTAGCTTATGCCTCTCCCTCAAATAGAATTGCAATAGTGATTACCGGTCTAGTAAAGTAGTCAATTGCTTAGGGACAATTTCACAACTCCTACCACCACTTTTCCACACTCGCTATATTTACTTTATTGCTTCTTTATCTAAACAGCCCCTAGTTTATATTTATGTGCTCTTTACTATCTTGCAAACCTATCCAATAACACCTACAAAGTACTTCTAGTTTCATACTTGTTCTAGGTAAAGCGAACACTAAGCGTGCGTAGAGTCATATCAGTGACAGATAGGACTTGAGAGAATATTTGTTCTACCTTTAGCTCCTCGTTGGGTTCAATACTCTTACTTATCGAAAGAGGCTACAATTATCCCCTACACTTGTGGGTTATCATGGGATCACTGGAATCCCTACTACGGCCGGCGGGCGCGAGGTTGTGGAAAGAGCGGGTCTAGGAGTCAGCACAAAGGTCGTTTACCCACGTTCGGGCCGCGAGGATGCGTAATACCCTAGTCCTGCTTTTGGTGTATATTTGAGTGTTCTTGAGTTCTTGAACTAGTTATGGTGCATGACTTGTTCAAAAGATCTGAATCCCTCCTCGGTATGCCTCGGGCCTCCTTTTATAGTTCAAAGGGGACGCCACAGTGGCACACAGGAGGTGGAAAGTGTATACAGTGTACAAGCTTATCGCCTGACATCACAGGACAAAACGCATTAAATGCGCTACTTAGGTGTCCTCTTGCTTTATCGGGGATGACAACGAATCCCGTCCCATCCGTCGCCGCTTCGCCTTGCTTCGACACGCGTCCAGGCCAATGAGGCATGCAGCACCATGTAAGCTGGCGGGCTGCTGAGCTGGTGTGGTGGCAGGGTCTTCATGAAGATCTGCATGCCACCACGCAGGTGCTTGACTGGTTGGCTTAGGAGCCACGTACTGCCACATGGGTACTTGCTTAGTTGGTGGGTCAGTCAGTGAGCTGGGTCGGCGACGGGGCGGCAAAGCCTTGCAGCGGTCTTGCTAATATTCCCGACAAGGGTGAGGGAGTCCCGGATTAGGGGGTATCCGGACAGCCGGACTGTGTACATCGTCCGGACTATTGAAGCGTGAAGATACAAGACTCAAGACTTCGTCCCGTGTCCGGATGGGATTCTCCTTAGCATGGAAGGCAAGCTTGGGGATCCGGATGTTATATTTCCTTCCTTGTAACTGACTCCATGTAAACCCTAGCCCTCGCCGGTGTCTATATAAACCGGAGAGGTTGGTCCTTAGAAGACCGATCACAATTACAATCATACCATCATAGGCTAGCTCTTAGGGTTTAGCCTCTATGATCTCGTAGTAGATCTACTATTGTACTACCCATATCTTCAATATTAATCAAGCAGGAAGTAGGGTTTTACCTCCATCGAGAGGGCCCGAACCTGGGTAAACATTGTGTCCCTCGCTTCCTTTTACCATCAGCCTAAGACGCACAGATCGGGACCCCCTACCCGAGATCCGCCAGTTTTGACACCGACATTGGTGCTTTCATTGAGAGTTCCTCTGTGTCGTTGCTGCAGGGCTTGATGGCGTCTTCAATCGTCAACAACATGGTCCAGGGGGAGATTTTTCTCCCCGGAAAGATCTTCGTGTTCGGTGGCTTCGCACTACGGGCCAATTCGCTTGGCCATCTGGAGCAGATCGACAGCTACGCCCCTGGCCACCATGTCAGGTTCGGAAACTTTAACTACACAGCGGATATTCGCGGAGACTTGATCTTCGACGGATTTGGGCCTGCGCCAGGAGCACCGAACAGTTACGATGGGCACAGCTTGGACCTGCTGTCGGACGATGCTTGGGATATCACCCCTGCAGTAGCCCCGGATCTAAATTCGGAGCAGGTTGCGTTGCCTAAGGACAGAGGGGTGGACCCCACCCCGCAGGCCGCACACTCATTGGCGGTGGAGCCAAACACAGGTCCCGCCTCTGTGGAAACCTGTAACCCCGGGCCCCCGGACTCGTATCCGGTTGTTGGTTCCGGTCCGCACACCCTCGAGCCAGCCAAGCCAGGTTGGGCTCCGGTAATGGAGTTCACCGCTGTGGACATCTTCTAGCACTCGCCCTTTGGCGACATGCTGAACTCATTAAAGTCTCTCTCTTTGTCAGGAGGCTCTGGGCCGAACTATGTCCGGCTTGAGTGGGAAGCAGGCGACGAAGGAATTCGCTGCCCACCCACCACCCACTTCATTGCCACAGTCGATGATTTAATCGATGTGCTTGACTTAGACTCCAAAGACATCGACGGTATGGACGATGATGCAGGAGAATTACAGGAGCCACCGCTCACAGGGAGGTGGACGGCCACCTCCTCATACGATATATACATGGTGGACACTCCGAAGGAAACCAATGGCGATAAGGCAACAGAGGATAACCCCTCAGGAAGAAAAGCAAAGCATGGGCGTCGTCGGCGCCGCTCCAAGCCCCGCCACAGCAATACCGGCCCCGAAGAGGAAAGCAATCCGGATGGTGCCGAAGAGGAATACAACCCTGACCAGCCCGCCTTCGAGCAGGCCGAACAGGAGGATGAGCAGGTCAGCCCAGACGAACAGGCGACTGACGGATATCCGGAGGAGGACAACTATATGCCCCCCTCCGAAGACGAGATTAGCCTCCGCGACGACGAGTTCGGCGTGCCTGAGGATCCCGTGGAGCAGGAGCGCTTCAAGCGCTGGCTTATTGCCACTGCGAGGAGCCTAAAGAAGAAGAAGCAGCAACTCCAGGCTGACCAAGACCTGCTCACAGATAGATGGACCGAAGTCCTGGCAGCCGAGGAATACGGACTCGAGCGCCAAACGGCTGACCGACCACCCCGTGGCCGGGATAAAATGGGATATCAGCCCAAATACCAGCCCGCACCCCCACGCCAATACACTACGGCCCGGGGCAACAGGCAAGACCTACAAGATATTCTGTAAAAAAAGCAGGACAGCCAAGATCGATCTACGGATCGCGGGGGCGCGCCCCAGCGTGCAACGATGACCGTCACGCCGGATACAGCATCAACAAGTCCGGCCGGGACGAACACAGCAACCCAGAACAATTCAAACTGCGTAGCCACATAGCTCGGCACAGAGGCGCCGCACACCCCCTCTGCTTTACTGACGAAGTGATGGATCATGAATTCCCAGAAGGGTTCAAACCCATAAACATCAAATCATATGATGGCACAACAGACCCCGTAGTATGGATCAAAGATTTCCTTCTCCAAATTCACATGGCCCGCGGAGACGATCTACACGCCATCAAGTATCTTCCCCTTAAGCTCAAAGGACCTTCCCGGCACTGGCTAAACAGCTTGCCAGCAAATTCCATTGGCAGTTGGGAAAACCTGCAAGACGCATTCCACGACAACTTCCAGGGCACATATGTGCGACCACCGGACGCTGATGACCTGAGCCACATTACTCAACAACCCGGAGAGCCAGCCAGGAAGTTCTGGACTCGGTTCCTAACTAAAAAGAACCAAATAGTCGACTGTCCGGATGCTGAAGCCCTGGCGGCTTTTAAGCATAATATCCGTGACGAGTGGCTTGCTCGACACCTCGGCCAGGAAAAACCCAAGTCCATGGCAGCTCTCACAACACTAATGACCCGCTTTTGCGTGGGCGAGGACAGCTGGTTGGCTCGCAGCGGCACCACGCCACATTTCGGCACTTCGGATGTCCGCGACAATAATGGCAAGCCACGACGCAACAGACATAAGCGACGGAACAACAGCGACAACACTGAAGACATGGCAGTAAACGCCGGATTCAGCGGATCCAAGTCCAGTCAGCGGAAGAAGCCGTTTAAAAGAAATAATCAGGGACCATCCAGTCTGGACCGTATACTGGAGCGCTCGTGCCAAATTCATGGCACCCCAGACAAGCCAGCCAACCACACCAACAGAGACTGTTGGGTATTCAAACAGGCCGTCAAAATAAACGCTGAAAACAAGGACAAGGGGCTGCACAGCAATGATGACGAGGAGCCCCGGTGTCCGAACACGGGGGGACAGAAGAAATTTCCCCTCAGGTGAAAACGGTCAACATGATCTATCCCACTCACATCCCCAAGCGGGAACGGAAGCGGGCACTACGGGACGTCTACGTGATGAAGCCAGTCGCCCCCAAGTTCAACCCATGGTCAGCTTATCCGATCACCTTTGATCGTAGGGATCATCCTACTAGCATCCGTCACGGCGGCTCAGCCGCATTGGTCTTAGACCCAATCATCGACGGATTCCACCTCACGTGAGTCCTTATGGAGGGCGGCAGTAGCCTGAACCTGCTTTATCAGGACACAGCGCGCGGGCATCGACCCTTTAAGGATCAAGCCCACCAAAACCACCTTTAAAGGTGTAATTCCTGGAGTAGAGGCCCGCTGTACGGGCTCTATAACATTGGAAGTGGTCTTCGGATCTCCGGACAACTTCCGAAGCAAAGAGTTAATCTTCGATATTGTCCCTTTCCGTAGTGGTTACCACGCACTGCTCGGATGAACCGTATTCACTAGATTCAATGCGGTACCACACTATGCATACCTCAACCTCAAAATGCCAGGCCCGCGCGGGGTCATAACAGTCAACGGAAACATGGACCGCTCGCTCCGTACAGAAGAGGATACTGCAGCCCTTGCGGCAGAAGTACAATGTGGCCTCCTCCGGCAAACCACCAATCCGGCGACGACAACCTCAAGCGCCGTCAAGCGAGTCCGGAGCACCCCGCAACAGGATCATCAGGCACGCCAAGAGCGCGATTAGCAGTCCGGCCTCCGCTAAAACCCCACTCAAGCAGCATTCGTGCCACGCGTACACAATTACGCACTCACAATACCATGGGCACAGGCGGAGGCGCAGCAGTGACTCAGTCAACATTGTGATAACACCGCAACATACCTTCATAATCTTTACCTTTTAACTTTCAGGACATTGCTTTAGTGCAACCTCTTTAGAAGAGCCGGATTGCCGGACTTACATAGGAGAGAAAACCAAGGAGGCAACAGGCTTTGCGCACAGAAGGAAACACCCAGGTGGAATCTATTTACGATCGCTATACCTGTTTTATCTATCTGTACGCGGCCTGCACCTAGATAGGACATGTCAAATAGTCCTATTTATCTCCGCTTAATGCATCCATTGTAAACATACGCTTAAACGTATTATTCATCAATGGGAGATCATATATAGCGTCAGCTTATTAGTCTTATTTGAGCATTTTTCTCACAAATGTTTATTTGATATTACATCCGTACACCTTGGTACGTTTAGTTTGCCAGGGGCTTCTTATGGCGCCCCATAATACGGCAAGACAAATCCGAACACTTTCAACAGTGCGGCACCCCAAACTTATAGCACTATATGCATCAGCTCCGAATCATGTATTGGGTCTACAGTTGGGTTACCCCGGCTCCCTTGTTTTGGTACCTTACGTTCCGTTATATCGGCTAAGGTAGCGCAGGGAGAACTACTGCGATTGTGTCCCAGTTCTTCCGGACGAGCACCTCAGTAGAGAAAGCCGAAAACTGACCGGCATGATGTGGCGAGAGCTGGTCGCTGTTCGAGAGGTCTTAAAATCCTTAAATATTTTTCCGCTTTAGGCGATAAATCGGCTTCATCCAATCTAGGCGTATATAGCGCCCCAATTCGGCCTTTCGGATTCTAGGGGCTTCGCCAAAATTTAAAATTGTAGACTTCTATGGCTAAGTAAAAGTTATAAAGCCGCATAGTCCGATTGCCTTGTTCGCTGCGACGGACACCTCCTTAAGGGGCCAAACATTTGGATAAAGAGTGTCTGGGTTTTCCATGAACACCCTAGTACTATTTACGTGGGGGCGAAAGCCGATGACTGGCCTACTTTCAGAATTCTATAAACAGCCGCACAGAAGGTAATATTTTAAATCAAACAGTGCTACATAGCACAAGTAACTTCGTCTTTAAATTACAACAGCGGCAGAGGTACATTCAGTCAAAGATCTTGTCCTTGGTACATTCATCGGCCACGAGACGAGCGCCCTTCATAACGCCATCATAGTACATCTCGGGATGGTGATGCGCCTTGCCCTCCGGCGGCCCGTCCTTCACCAGCTTCTCCGCATCCATCTTGGCCCAATGCACCTTCGTGTGGGCAAAGGCCTGGCGGGCACCCTCAATGCAAACGGATCACTTGATCACTTCAAGCCGCGGATAGGCATTCACCATCCGCTTGATCAGGCCGAAGTAGCTAGTGGGCAGGGGCTCACCAGGCCACATCCGGACTATGAAATCTTTCATAGCCACTTCGGCCGCCCTGTGGAGTTCGACCAACTGCTTCAGTTGGTCACTAAGAGGCATTGGGTGTTCGGCCCCAGCATACTGGGACCAGAACAGCTTCTCCGTTGAGCTCCCCTCCTGGGCACGGTAGAACTCCGCGGCATCTGATACACTGCGTGGTAGATCTGCGAATGCCCCTGGAGAGCTCCGAATTCGGGTAAGTAAAAGAAACGCCTCCTCCACATGTTTGCTTTGCATAAAGAATTTCTTACCTGCCGCTATCTTTTTGGCCTCCTGGATTTCCTATTGTGCCTTCTTGGCTTCGGCCTTGGCATCTCTCATACTCACGAGGGCCTTTGCAAGCTCGGCCTCTTTCATATTAAGATCATTCTCCACGGACTCGAACGTCTTGCCGAGGTCCCGGAGCTCTTGCTGTACCTCGCCCACTCTAGCACTTTGCTTTTCGTGCTCCTTGCACTCCAAGGCCGCCTTGTCTTCGGCCTCGGACAGCGCTTTCTTCAGGGACGCCACTTCGGTGGTGGCCCCTGTTACACAGTCACGACGCTTTGGCATTAGACTAACCAATTTTGTCTATCCATAAATACATAAGAGCGGGGAATCACTTACCCTTGTTCTCTTCGAGTTGCCTCTTCGTGAGGTCGAGCTCTCCCTGCGCCTGCTCCAGGTCCTGCTTTAGTTCGGCAACCTCGGTTGTGCGGGCAGCAGCGGCAAGCAGCACATCCTGCTTATTCACATGAATATTTATTATTAGACTCCTGCGGATTATAATTGACCCTCTGTTTGGCTTTTCCTTCCGAACACCAAACAGAGTATCAGGGGCTACTACCTATCGGGTGGTAATTTCATACATTTTTATTACTTACCTCAAAGCCCATCAGGAGGCTGGTACACGCTTCGGTCAGTCCGCTCTTGGCGGACAGAACCTTCTGAATCACCGCACCCATAAGAGTACGGTGCTCGTCATCCATGGAAGCACCGCGAAGCGCTTCCAGCAGACTATCCGACGCCTCTGGCGTGACGGAAGTCATCGGCACGGATGGCTCGCCCTCCCTAGCGAGGGGCCGCCTGCCCGCATCCAGAGCCATTGAAGTCTCCGGCACAATATCCGGATGAGAGTCCGGCTTGCTGCGGCTCTCATCGGTACAATCCGCGGGGATCTTGAACCCCGCGTGTCCGACATCTAGAATCCCGCCTTGGGGCGTCTCCAGAATCACCTCCCCCCGCTCTGGGAGCCTTCGGGACAACACCTCTGTGTCATCCGCGAGCTGAGGAGTAGCGGTCGTCGAGAGCGAATTCATCTTCGGATCGCTCAGGGACCCGGAAGAAGATACCTCGGGGTGAGTCCTGGCCGGACTGCATATATGTTCGGCGTTATAAAAAAAGGCTATGGAGTGAAGTCGTGATAGAGTTTGGACACTTACGATCGCGCTAGGGGCTTCCACCTGGGCAGCCACCCCTCCTCGCTGAAAGCGGCCGTGGCAGAGTAGTCCGGAAGGGACACCTTTCCCTTCTTGGACGCCCCAGCCTTCCCCTCCGAGGCGGCTTTCCTCTCTTTATCCTCCCCAGTGCGGGGAGGTAGAGTTTCTTCTTGCTTCCTCCCACCTCCGCGGGAGGAATCTGTCTCGTCGTCATCGGACGACGTGGGTATGACGGCCTTGCGCCGAGGGACTTTTCCGGCCCCCTGGTCCGCCTCCCCAGGCCCCTCATCCTTTCCGGACGGGGCGTCTTCTTCTTCTTCCTCCCCTTCATGGGAGGAGTGTGCCTCGTCATCTTCGGACGAGGCTTCCGGCACGACCTTACGTCGGAGACCCTTTCGGGTCCCCGGGGCCTTCTTTTTGGCCTTCTTCTCTGGCACCTTGTAGGGCGCCGGGACTAGCATCTCCGTCAGGAGAGCATTAGCAGGGCCTTCTGGCAGCTGAGCCGGACAGTCAATCTGCTCCGCTGTCTCCACATAATCCTGAGCAAATATGCACAGTTACTTAAGACTCTCCCATGAATATATTGGGAAGAACCGAATCCGGTGGTAGTCTGAAAACTCACCTGACTAGGAGGCCGCGCGGCGTGAAGCCCGCGGTCCTTGGATATGGGAGGAGGTACTTAGGAGGCCTTGAACAACACCTTCCATGCGCCTTTATGCATCATGTCGTAGAGCCTCCGAAGTGTCTGGTGTTTGGCTAGTACAAACTCCCATAGGTTAAATGCCCGCCTTTGGCACGGGAGAATCCGGCGAACGAGCATGACCTGGATCACGTTGACAAGCTTGATGTTCTTGTCCTTCATGCTCTTGATATAGGTCTGGAGTCCGGTCAGCTCTGTAGATTCGCCCCAGGGCAGGCCCTTCCTTTCCCAGGAGGTGAGCCGCATGGGAGTTCCGGATCGGAACTCGGGGGGGCCGCCGCCCAGTTGGCACCGCGCGGCTCGGTGATGTAGAACCACCCCAACTGCCACCCCTTCACGGTTTCCGCGAAGGAGCCGTCAAGCCAGGTGACGTTAGGCATCTTGCCCACCATGGCCCCTCCGCACTTCGCTTGTTGGCCGCTCACGATCTTCGGCTTCACGCAGAAGATTTGCAGCCACAAGCCGAAGTGAGGCTTGATGCGGAGGAAGGCCTCACACACGACGATAAACGCCGAGATGTTGAGGACGAAATTCGGGGCTAGATCATGGAAATCTAGCCCATAGTAGAACATGAGCCTGCGGACAAAGGGGTGAAGTGGAAACCCCAGTCCACGGACGAAGTGGGCAAGAAACACGACCCTCTCGTGGGGTCCCAGGGGGAATGACCTGCCCGTCGTCTGGTAGCCGGTGCACTATGTCTGCGGCCAAGTATCCGGTCACCCGAAGATTTGTGATGTGCTTCTCCTTCACGGTGGAAGCCACCCACTTGCCTCCTACTCCGGACATGTTTAGCTGAGCGGAGGAAACTTGGGCTAGGGCACTGGAGCTCGAGGGGGCAAGAGTGGGCAAAGGAGGAAGAAGGTGTGGGTAAAAATGGGGAAATCTTATCCCTTTATAGAGGCAACGAAAGCAGTGCGCCTCCCCACTTGCCCGTTGGGAATCGCTTGCTTCCCAAGCGCCATGATTGATGGTGTGGTAGGATTACCCATACCCGTATTGATGAGAATCCCGTGATAAGGGGACACAATCTCTGCTTTGACAAGACGTGTCAAGGAAACCGCCTCGCAATACGCGATGTGGTTGGTTGTAGGAAAACGGTTCGAATAATGACCCGACCGTAATGACACATCGCGTTGTCTAAAAAGTTGTTAGCAGATTGCATTTGTGAAATATCATTCTCTCTACGGTGGCATGTGAAGATCATTTTGAGGATCCGGACATGATTCAAGTGTTCGATAATTACTTTGGAGTATTCGGAGAAGGAACCCGCCCTGCAATGCCAAAGACAAGACTACGCGTCGGACTCATCATCATTGAAGCCTGGTTCAGGGGCTACTAAGGGAGTCCTGGATTAGGGGGTATCCTGACAGCCGGATTGTGTACATCGTCCGGACTATTGAAGCGTGAAGATACAAGACTCAAGACTTCATCCCGTGTCCGGATGGGATTCTCCTTAGCGTGGAAGGCAAGCTTGGGGATCCGGATGTTATATTTCCTTCCTTGTAACTGACTCCATGTAAACCCTAGCCCTCTCTGGTGTCTATATAAACCGGAGAGGTTGGTCCTTAGAAGACCGATCACAATTACAATCTTACCATCATAGGCTAGCTCTTAGGGTTTAGCCTCTACGATCTCGTGGTAGATCTACTCTTGTACTACCCATATCTTCAATATTAATCAAGCAGGAAGTAGGGTTTTACCTCCATCGAGAGGGCTCGAACCTGGGTAAACATTGTGTCCCTTGCTTCCTGTTACCATCAGCCTAAGACGGGCAGATCGGGACCCCCTACCCGAGATTCGCCGGTTTTGACACCGACAAAGGGTCTTGCCAGGGCCTTGCGAGTGCCCTTGGCAAGAGTCTTGCCGGGGCCTCGTGGGTATCTTCAGTAGGAGCCTTGCCGGGGCCTCGTGGGCATCCTCGGCAAGGAGCCTCGCTGTTGTTTTGTCTTCTGGTTCCTATATAGGCCTCGCGGGCCCTTTGTCTTCACAAAGATCTGTATGCCACTATGCAGGCCCCCTCCTGAGCTTTGGTTTCAATGTTGTCGATGGTGTCGGAACTCTCAGGCTCAAGGGTGGTGGCCTTGCTGGCGTTGGGTAAGTTGCCCCAGCAAGGCTCTTGTCGGGGCTGCGTAGGCCGCCCCGGCAAGGGTCGAGCCGGGGGAAGCCCATCTTGTCGCTTTACCTTTTGCGCCCCTGGTTTGAGCTCCGCTTCGGTAGTCTTGTACTTTTGCTTCCTTCCTCTACCCTGCTAAGCAGGGCCACAGGTGCAGCTCTGACTGCCCATGCACAAGTAAAGGGGTACAAAGAGGGCCCCTACTTTTTTACACCGGCAGTCAACGGAAATCTCCGCAGCCGTTGCCGCCGTAGCGAGCTCATCGCCAAATTAGCGTATGAGTTCGATCCTTTGTGCTTTCTCAGTCTGGTTCTTAGCACAATGACAATGCCATGATTCTTGACAAGTTTGAGATTATCCTATCCAACAACAACTTCCTTTAGTTTAGATTTGATTCAAAAATTTAGGGTTAGGTTTCCGCCGAACTCATCTCGGACCGACCGAGTTGTAGAAATCGGCCTCAATGATTTGGCTCAGGCCATTGCACTTGTGATTTTCGGTCTGACCGAAACTTACAAATCAGTGTGACCGAGTACAAAACTTTGTGAAACCCTAGCAATATCAGTGTCACCAAACTGTACCTCGGTCTGACCGAGATCACTAGTTTAGACACAGAATGTTGCTTCAGTGTCACCGAGTTTAACAAATTGGTAGCTCCAAAATGCTTTCTGTAGAAAACTAAAACTAAGTTTTTGACTCAATTGTTTTGCAAAAACTCTGCACTTTGTGATGCTCATCCACTCTATCTCATCTATATCTATTCACAGGGTCAGCTTGCAGTGTTAGCTATGTCAGATCATAGTGATAGCCAGAACAAGTCTGAGGAACAAGTCAACATGAGTGAGGGCACTAGTCCTTCTAACAGCTATGGGGATGGAAGTAGAAGTACTCCTAGCAACCTGCCTAAGGCTACTACTAGGCAAAGAAGGAAAAGAAACTCAACCTCTGAGGATGAAGATTATGTTGCTGCTGAGGAGGAGGTCAGCTCCAAAAAGAAAGTTGTCAAGAAAGAGTTTGGCACAGTAGCTTCAACCAAGCCTGGTCTGCACAAGAAAGCTCCTGCCAAGAGAGTGCCCATGTCCAAAGCCAGAGCCTCAACACAAGAAACCATATAGTTCACTCTTGAACCAAAGGAGGCTAGTGAGGGCAAGAAGAGAAAGGAAAGGGTCAAGAAGACCATGGCCAGAGTAATTGGCAGATCCTCTATGATAAGAGACCCAGCTGAGGATGAGGAAGAGAATAAGAGGATGCACCAGCACCAAAGACTCAGAAGCTGATGGGGGATGCCATCAAATCTGCGGTTGTTCCATCAAAGCCAAAGCCTGCCCCCAAAGCTATAGCTCAAGCTTCAAAGTCTGCACCAAAGAGAGGCGCCAGAAACATTCCTGCTGTAGAAAATAAAAAGGCCACAATGCCTTAAATGGAAGAAGAATAAGAGGAATCCCAAGTGCTTAGAAAGTTGAAGCCAAAGATTCCTGATCATGATGATAATCATCCAGTGGTTGAAAACATGAAGGAAAGAAAGGATGCAGGTCTCAGATTGTGGAGACAATCAGACCCTTATGTTGTGAGGAGAAGAACTGCTATGGACTATAAATTTCACACTAAGGAAATGCAGGACTTCTACGAGACTGTGCTCTTGGATAAGAAGCCCATTGTGTGTGACATGAAATGGGTAGATTGGAAGTACATTGATAGCAATGAAGATCACTTTCCTGGAGTACATGATAGCTTCAGACTCAATGGAGAACACACTTTTGTGGGTCAAAAATTGACCAAGTGGAATGTTGAGCTTATCATGCAGTTCTATTCAATAGCTCACTTCTGCCCAGATGGGAAAATTGTTTGGATGTCTGAAGGTACTAGGTAACAGTCTACTATTGCTGAGTGGGCCAAGCTTATCGATGCCCCTGAAGAAGCTGAGGATGGTATTGATGTCTATTCTGAGCACAAGAAAGATCACAACTCCATGGCCAACATGTACAAGGAGATACCTGACAAGGCCTTGGAGACACACAAGCTAGGCTCAGTATACTAACTGATGTCTGGACTGGCCACCATGAACACTATTTTGAGGCATACCTTGTTGCCCAAATCAGGAGATCACAGGATGATCAGAAGCCACTCCATCAACTTGCTTCAACTATTTGATTTGCCACAAAAATTCAAGGTGATGAGCTTGATAGTTGAAACCATCAAGAGAACAACAGCAGACCAAAAGAGATCATGTGGGTATGATACACACATTCAGATGCTCATCAACTCCAAGATGGGCAAAGGTGTGTACCTGTTGGATAAAGAGCACCTTCCCTTGAGACCTGACCTTGAGGACAATATAGTTGTTATGGATGCTTCAGATCCCACTTCAGTAGAGGCTCGGGAAAAGAGAGCAAAAGCAAAAGCAGAGAAGGCAGCCAAGATGCCAAGTGTTGAAGAGGCATCTCAAGTTTTTCTCAAGTCCAAACAAGATCAACTTGGCTATCTTATTCAGGCTACTTTGAGTATTGAGAAAGGATTGGCCACCCTGACTCAGAATCAAGTGAGTCTTGAAAGAATTTTTGAGACAAAACCTCATGACTAGGATGTCAAAGTGACAGAGATTCAGACTTTGTGGAGAAGATCCAAGAAGAGCTTGAGGATAGGAGTGACAAGACCACCACTGATGTTTATCAAAGGGTGCCCAGAAGACAGAGGTCTATAGAAGTGCTAGTGACAGACACTAGAGCTACAACTTCAGCTCCTGCAGCCACAGCTTCAGTTGCCCCTCCGATTGCAACTCCACCAGTGCCTACGACCTCTTTAGAAGCATTTTTGCAGGACTCCTCTCCGCGCCACCTGCCTGTAACGCCCCGGATACAACTTTCCATATTCGTAACTCCAACTCTTGCCTTTTCCGGAGATGCGATATGTTATTTTCCTCCATGATTGGGTTTTTGTTGTTTTGTTTTGCTTTTTGTTCATGTCTTGCATTTCATCTAATGTCATCATTTGCATTGCATCGGCACTCGTTGCCGTCTATGTTTTCATAAAACCCGTATCCGCTCGTAGTTGCCGCGTCACCCCTTGCTTTCGTTGACTGTTCCGAGACCAATCGGGTTTTGCTTCCCTCTTGACCCTGACCACCTAACCTCTCTTGCTAGCTCGCCCCCCCCCCCCCCCCCTCTTGGCGTGTCCGAAAACCGCTCCGAACCCGAACCGGGCTGTCATGACCGATGAGTCCGGATCATCCCCAAACATCTATAAAACATCTTCGTTTTATTTATTGGACTCCCTAACCTATTTTTCCCGACCGTCCGATTTCGATCGGAGGGACGAAATAGCCCCAAACCAAAATCTTGTGCTATATATATATATATAGACCAATCCCCTAGGCAGCAACCCTAAAATCTAGCCCCTTGTCCCATCGCGCCGCCGCCAGTCATCCACTCCCCTCCTCATCGGGATCCCTCCCGATCCAATTCCACCAACCGAAGCAGCCTCCTCCTTCCTTGTTTTTTCCATCAAGCCAACCACCTTCCCTGATCCACCCATCGATCCAGCCCCGTCGAGCTCCTCTGCTCCATGTCCAAGCACCCGCAGCCTCCTCTGCCTCGCCACCCGTGCGCCTTCGACCACGCCTGACCACCAAGCCGCCGTCCGTTGTCCTCTGCTTCACGCTGCCTCCGGCGAGCAGAAGCCCCGCGCCTGCAGCCTCGCGTCCCGCAGCTCGCCCGTCCTCAGAGCTCCCTGCCGCGGTGCTCCCCTTCTCCGTCGCGTCGCCAACCTCTCCGGCCAGACCGTCCCAGGCGAGCCCCCGTCGTGCCCTCTCCTTCCTCCATTTCCCTTCTCTCTGTACCTCATCTCTCTCTCTCTGAATCAAGAACCCCATCGTTATGGTCACATCCTCATCGTGCGCGTCGTCGCCCGTTCGTCCCTGCCGGCAGCCGCGCTGCTCCCCTTCCTTGTCGTCCCTCTAGCCGGAGCCCCGCTGTCGCCCCGTTCTTCTGCAAGCCGTGACCGTGCTGCCGCAGCAGCGCCGCCATGGACGCCGAGCCACTGCCTGCCTCCATGGCCCTCGTCTGCGAGCGCCGGCAACTCGAGCCTCCTCTGCTTCCCCTCGTGCACGAGATGCAGCGCGCCGAGCCACCCAGCGCCTCCACCTCTTCGCCCGGATCCCGTCCGGCCGTCCCCGCCGCCAAGTCCATCGCCGCCTGAACCTCCCTGCTTCGCCAAGTCCCGCCTCACCGCGCCTCTGCTTTGTGCGAGCAGAGGACGAGGCACCCGCTCCCTCGTGCCTCGCGTTGACTGCGCCGCCAGCGTGCCTGGGCCACCGCGTCGCGCCTCGCCCACGACCCAGCAAGGCGCTGCAGCCCAGCCTCTCCACCGACTGGGCCGAAGCCCACTGGGTGAGGCCACACCCCCAGCGCCTCCTTTTTTCCCCTTCTGTTGGGCCTGCTCCAGCTAGTTTCGTCCTGTTTAGGTTTTTTATCAGTCCAACGAATTTATCTATTTATCCAGAGTTACCAGTTTTACAGAAAAACCCTCATGTTCATGCATTTAATAAATCCACAACCGTGCATCGGATTAAAATGGTTTAAACATGTAAAATGCTTGGAATTACATGTACTTTCATAATATCCCACTTTCATCCATGTTTGAAATGTTTAACTTGCTGTTTGCATTAATTTGCTCAAATGCCATGCTAAAATGATTTAGTTCATAACTAAATAACCGTAGCTCGGTTTTAAATAAACTTTATATGTAAATGGGGTGGAAAAATGCCAAGTTTAACATGGTCCACTTTATTTTCCTGTTTAACAACTTTAAAATATGGTTTAGGGCAGAACAGTACCAAATTCGAAATATGGACATGAGGATTTTCCGAAATTGTTGTTTGTTGTTCCGGCCTCATTTAAACTTGCCTAGATAGTTAGTTTACTTATGTTTCACCTCTTGCCATGTTTAACAACATTTAGTATTGTTGTGTACCTAAATGAGATCGAACTAAATAACTCGAATGTGGTGTTTCGTCAATATGCAACTCATTGCATATTGAGCTCCACTTAACTTGTAGTATTGTTTGTTGCACTTTGCCATGCCATGCCTCTTTAAACCGGACATGCATCATACTTGTTTGTGCATCATGCCATGCTTATGCTTGTGCATTTACCATGTTGTTTGTTTGTTCCGGTGTTGCTTCTTAGTTCCGGTAATGTTGCGATTGTGAGGATTCGTTTGACTACTCCCGTTCGTCTTCTTCATGGACTCGTTCTTCTTCCTAGCGGGATTTCAGGCAAGATGACCGCTACCCTAGATCTCACTACTATCATTGCTATGCTAGTTGCTTCGTTCTATCACTTTGTTGCGCTACCTATCACTTGTTCTTCAAGCCTCCCAAATTGCCATGTCAGCCTCTAACCTTTTCACCGTTCCTAGCAAACCGTTGCTTGGCTATGTTACCGCTTCGCTCAGCCCCTCTTATAGGGTTGTTAGTTGCAGGTGAAGTTGAAGATTGCTCCATGGTGGACAGGATTATGTTGGAATATCACAATATCTTTTATTTAATTAATGCATCTATATACTTGGTAAAGGGTGGAAGGCTCGGCCTTATGCCTGGTGTTTTGTTCCACTCTTGCCGCCCTAGTTTCCGTCATACCGGTGTTATGTTCCCGGATTTTGCGTTCCTTACGCGGTTGGGTGAATTATGGGACCCCCCGGGCCAGTGCTTGTCTAAGTGTTGGTCCGAACCGAGCCGCCTGCGGGGCCCCCTCGGGGAAACTCGAAGTTTGGTTTTACTCGTAGCCTGTCTCATCCGGTGTTGCCCTAAGAACGAGATATGTGCAGCTCCTATCGGGATTGTCGGCGCATCGAGCGGTCTTGCTGGATTTGTTTTACCATTGTCGAAATGTCTTGTAAACCGGGATTCCGAGACTGATCGGGTCTTCCTGGGAGAAGGAATATCCTTCGTTGATCGCGAGAGCTTATCATGGGCTAAGTTGGGACACCCCTGCAGGGTATAAACTTTTGAGAGCCGTGCCCGCGGTTATGTGGCAGATGGGAATTTGTTAATGTCCGGTTGTAGATAACTTGACACCAGATCCGAATTAAAACGCATCAACCGTGTGTGTAGCCGTGATGGTCTCTTTTCGGCGGAGTCCGGGAAGTGAACACGGTTTTGGGTTATGTTTGACGTAAGTAGGTGTTCAGGATCACCTCTTGATCATTGCTAGCTTCACGACCGTTCCTTTGTTTCTCTTCTCGCCCTTATTTGCGTATGTTAGCCACCATATATGCTTAGTCGCTGCTGCAACCTCACCACTTTACCCCTTCCTTTCCCTTTAAGCTTTGCTAGTCTTGATACCCATGGTAATGGGATTGCTAAGTCCTCGTGGCTCACAGATTACTACAACAACAGTTGCAGGTACAGGTTATGTGATGATCATGACGCGAGAGCGATGTTTGCTTGTTTTGGAGTTCTTCTTCTGCTTCTTCTTCGATCAGGGGATAGGTTCCAGGTCGGCAGCCTGGGCTAGCAGGGTGGATGTCGCTTGAGTTTCTGTTTCTGTTTCATCCGTAGTCAGATGGTTCTCTTATGTAAGATGATGTTGTATTCGTGTGGCATTGTATGCCTTTTGTATGTATCCCCATCTATTATGTAATGTTGATGTAATGATATCCACCTTGCAGAAGCGTATCAATATGCGGTTCTATCCTTGGTGGGACCTTCGAGTCTCTTTAGGATAGTATCGCATATTGGGCGTGACAAGTTGGTGTCAGAGCCTCGACCGACCATAGGAGCCCCCTTGATTGTTGGCCGTTGCTGAGTCTAGAAAAAAATGTTTTGAGTCTTAGGATTATATATATCGGAGAGTAGGATTCTTTTTACTCCTCAGCCCCTTCGTCGCTCTAGTGAGGACTCTTGACATAGATGTTTTGTCTTTCCTCTCCTCAAATTTCACTAATTTTTTTTAGGATCACGCGGGTATCTTGGGATCGTTCCGATATTCTTATGACGAGAACATTGTTATTGGTGCCTCCTGACATTTAGGGGTTGTGGCAGTGTCCCGGGGAGTTGAGCTCCGAGGTGTTGTCATCATAATTTTATCGTTGCAGTTCTGGAATACCTGAGTTTCGCCGACATCAAAAATCTCTTTTATGCAGTTGTTGGTGAGATAACCTCAAAGCCACCCAGTACTGGGGAGTTCGGGAGTATTGCCATAGCTCGTATAACGGATGCTTTCTGAAGGTTGAGGTACACGATTTCCGGAGTTTTCTTGGTTATGTGTTGACGGATGGATACAGCTGGATGTAGGGATTGTTAGTTTGGGTGAGATATATTGCTTCCTCTGTATCCCCAACACCAGATTGCATAACCAGAAAGTTTCGGGAGTTTATAGGTGGGAATTCAAGTAGCTCCTAGAATATCTTTCCAACAAATGCATGATATGGGATTGGTAAATCTCTATCATATGTATTTGTTCCGGCTTATTCTGCAAGCCAAACCATTGTTTTGTTTTATTTGTGGTATTCGAGTTGCTTCAGTGTCAAGTGTTGATTCCATACCTTTTCTAAACGGTGTTCTCATATTTCTATGAGAGTACTAAGCCTTTTTGATCATTGAGGTTGTCATGTTAATCCTTTGCCAACCGGTGCGCTTCTCTTCGAGATGATACCATCATTTTTCCCATCCGCAAGATCAATTCTAAGTTTTCTCAACGATGTTTGTTTCGTTCATCCCTAGTTGTCTTTGTTTTTTCCCAACCCTCCCACACTTTTCTTCAAGGACTCATTTATTTTAATCAAGTATCCATTTATTCATGTGAAGTCACTTCACTCTTTTCAATCAATGTTCTGATCCGGTGATCCCTCGTGAAGATGCTCACGAGCTTCAAGTTCATCATCCTCCGTTCTTTTTTGCTTCTCCGGTGGATCCAATTCAAGCTTTCAGTGTTGATCATATTCCTTTCCTCGTGTCAAATACTTTCTCAAGCCGGTGCACCTCTCATTCACTCACCTCTTGCTATTCATTTGTTCCAGAGTGTTGAAGATATCTCAGAAGATTTGTGTTTCCATTCTTAATCCGTTCAAGCCATTTGGAGATTGTTATCTCATTCAAGTCATTTAATTCAACCGGTGCAATCTCTCTTTAAAATCATTTTCAATGGTGTTTTCTTTTGAGTGGGCCCTAACCCACAGGTCTTTTCCCAGGATTTTACCTGACTCTTCTAATTTATCTGGAGCGATTTCCAAAGTCTTTTGAAGTTTGACGTAAGAATGAATTTTCATCAGTCATATTCCTTTTCCAAGATCGCTTTCAGAATATTTTCATCGTTGGTTCATCATTTCTATTCTTCTTTGTTCCGGAGTGTCTCAACAATTGGGTGGTGTTTCTCCTTGTCATTCTCGGAATTTGAAGACCGAAGAAGGATTTCTCTTAAATCTTGGTCCATTCTCTTGAATATTCATGGTTCTAGCTTCATGCTATCCTCATAATTGTTTTGATTGTGACAATTCTTTTCTTACCATCTGGAGCATTTCATGAGTTGTTTCCATTTCTTTCCTCTGAAGGCCATCATGTCATAATTCTTCATTCTCAGCGTGTAGCTATCATTCTCCAAATCTTACCGGTGCATCATTCAAATACCCTCTAATCAGTTCATGATCTCTTCATTCTCATGTATCTAAATCCCCTCAAGTATCTTCATTCGTTTTCCAATTCTTCCCGGTGAATTGAGCCTTTGCTACTTCCATTTTCAATTCTTATGGTGGTTCGTTCAAGATTTCACTTCCTTCGTTATCATATCAAATATTCGTTGTTTCCAAATCCCACCGGTGGTTCCATCAATACTTCTCAAGTTTGCGCTATATCTATCCTTAATCCCTCAAGAAGAATAAGTAGTATGCCAAATCTGTTACTTGTCATCAATTTAAATTGGTGAAGGATATGCATAACGTAATTCTTATTATTGTTTCATCCAAGTGATCTAGTTTCTTCTTTCCATCGTTGTTCATCATGTCACATTTCTCGGTTCGAGATGCTCCATCTTTTCTTTTCCGGAGTTCCAAGTTTTCCGCATTATCTCGTCACGAAGCTCCTTCTAAATCATCACAAGGCTTCACCTTGTGTTTTCAACTTCTCTTTCTTTTTATCATCGTTTTATTACCGGAGTTCTTCATGGAGGCTCTACATGGTGGTTCGTCAAGAATTCCTTTCATTCTTCAATTGTTCTTCAAGATTTCTCTCGAAGTTATGACCCGCCAAGCTATACTCTAAAATAAACATGGTGCTCAACACATGTTTTGTTTTGAGGAGCTCAAGTATTCTTCATCTTGCATTCCGAAGTGCAATACTTTCTACCTTATCTTTTGAGGTGGTGTTATGTCACTCTTGACAATTTCCTTCATGTTTCATGATTCATATGTTGTCAGGAATGAGGTATTTTAAATCCATCATTTTCTCTTCGTTCAAGAGATCTTTTCGACCAATCAACTTCTTCGTTGGAGTTATCTTGTGTCAGATTTCACCTAAAGCCTTTCCTTAAGGGTTGTTACTATTTGTGGTGATTATGCATGACCCAAGCTTGCTCTTTATCCTCTTGGTGGAAGAAGTTTTTCATCTCTTTGGTGCTCTCAATTAAATCAATGGCTTCCATTAGTGGACGGTTGTCACCTCATTGTCTCGAGAGGTTTTCCATAAGCCCACTACAAGCTTATTCGTTTCATTGTGGGTTTTCCAACAACTCCGTTCAATTCTTCTTTGCAAGGATGCTTTCCAAGTTCACTTGTGGCAAAAGTTGTCATTTTCTTCTCCGTCCCTTTATCCCAACGGTCTAACATCTATTCTTTCGTTACGGAGGCATTGTGATGTTGTGCTCTTCACCCATCACCTCGTTTTGTGAGGATCGTGTTCTTTTCTTGCTTATCCATTTAATCGGAGTGTTGTGTCATCTCTTCAAGTGCTTTTCATCTTATCAAGTTTTCCTTCTTCTTTCAGTCGGAGTGCTGCTCAAATTATATCAATCTTATCCCTTCTCTATCTTGTTTTAACCGGAGTGGTTTCAAATTCTATCTTGTCCATTAAACTCTTGATTCATGTATTTGCAACCTTCAAGTTCTCGTAATGTTCCTTGTTCCTCTTTTCTAACGGATTGTTTGCAATCTCGTTCATATCTGTTGTACTCTTTCTTTTAAATTTCTCAACCTCTCAAGATTCGTGGTTTCACTCGTTCGTCAAAGAAGCAACTTAGTTTTACCTCTTATCTTCCTCTTCCTTTTCCCTCCGGTGCCATCCTAGATCTCGGGACGAGATCCTCTCGTAGTGGTGGAGTGTTGTAACGCCTCGGATACAACTTTCCATATTCGTAACTCCAACTCTTGCCTTTTCCGGAGATGCGATATGTTATTTTCCTCCGTGGTTGGGTTTTTGTTGTTTTGTTTTGCTTTTTGTTCATGTCTTGCATTTCATCTCATGTCATCATTTGCATTGCATCAGCACTCGTTGTCATCTATGTTTTCATAAAACCCGTATCCGCTCATAGTTGCCGCGTCACCCCTTGCTTTCGTTGACTGTTCCGAGACCAATCGGGTTTTGCTTCCCTCTTGACCCTGACCACCTAACCTCTCTTGCCAGCTCGCCCCCCCTCTTGGCGTGTCCGAAAACCGCTCCGAACCCAAATCGGGCTGTCATGACCGATGAGTCCGGATCATCCCCAAACATCTATAAAACATCTTCGTTTTATTTATTGGACTCCCTAACCTATTTTTCCCGACCGTCCGATTTCGATCGGAGGGACGAAATAGCCCCAAACCAAAATCCTGTGCTATATATATATAGACCAATCCCCTAGGCAGCAACCCTAAAATCTAGCCCCTTGTCCCATCGCGCCGCCGCCAGTCATCCACTCCCCTCCTCATCGGCATCCCTCCCGATCCAATTCCACCAACCGAAGCCACCTCCTCCTTCCTTGTTTTTCCCATAGAGCCAACCACCTTCCCTGATCCACCCATCGATCCAGCCCCGTCGAGCTCCTCTGCTCGACATCCAGGGACCCGCAGCCTCCTCTGCCTCGCCACCCGTGCGCCTTCGACCACGGCTGACCACCAAGCCGCCGTCCGTCGTCCTCTGCTTCACGCTACCTCCGGTGAGCAGAAGCCCCGCGTCTGCAACCTCGCGTCCCGCAGCTTGCCCGTCCTCGGAGCTCCCTGCCGCGGTGCTCCCCTTCTCCGTCGTGTCGCCAACCTCTCCGGCCAGACTGTCCCAGGCGAGCCCCCGTCGTGCCCTCTCCTTCCTCCATTTCCCTTCTCTCTGTACCTCATCTCTCTCTCTCTCTCTGAATCAGGAACCCCATCGTTATGGTCACGTCCTCATCGTGCGCGTCGTCGCCCGTTCATCCCTGCCGGCAGCCGCGCTGCTCCCCTTCCTCGTCGTCCCTCCAACCGGAGCCCCGTTGTCGCCCCGTTCTTCTGCAAGCCGTGCCCGTGCTGCCGCAGCAGCGCCGCCATGGACGCCGAGCCGCCGCCTGCCTCCATGGCCCTCGTCCGTGAGCGCCGGCAACTCAAGCCTCCTCTGCATCCCCTCGTGCACGAGATGCAGCGCGCCGAGCCACCCAGCGCCTCCACCTCTTCGCCCGGATCCCGTCCGGCCGTCCCCGCCGCCAAGTCCATCGCCGCCTGAACCTCCCTGCTTCGCCAAGTCCCGCCTCATTGCGCCTCTGCTTCGTGCGAGTAGAGGACGAGGCGCCCGCTCCCTAGTGCCTCGCGTTGACCGCGCCGCCAGCGTGCCTGGGCCACCGCGTCGCGCCTCGCCCACGGCCTAGCAAGGCGCTGCAGCCCAGCCTCTCCACCGACTGGGCCGAAGCCCACTGGGTGAGACCACACCCCCATCGCCTCCTTTTTTCCCCTTCTGTTGGGCCTGCTCCAGCTAGTTTCGTCCTGTTTAGGTTTTTTATCAGTCCAACGAATTTATCTATTTATCCAGAGTTACCAGTTTTACAGAAAAACACTCATGTTCATGCATTTAATAAATCCACAACCGTGCATCGGATTAAAATGGTTTAAACATGTAAAATGCCTGGAATTACATGTACTTTCATAATAAACCACTTTCATCCATGTTTGAAATGTTTAACTTGTTGTTTGCATTAATTTGCTCAAATGCCATGCTATAATGATTTAGTTCATAACTAAATAACCGTAGCTCGGTTTTAAATAAACTTTATATGTAAATGGGGTGGAAAAATGCCTAGTTTAACATGGTCCACTTTATTTTCCTGTTTAACAACTTTAAAATATGGTTTAGGGCAGAACAGTACCAAATTCGAAATATGGACATGAGGATTTTCCGAAATTGTTGTTTGTTGTTCCGGCCTCATTTAAACTTGCCTAGATAGTTAGTTTACTTATGTTTCACCTCTTGCCATGTTTAACAACATTTAATATTGTTGTGTGCCTAAACGAGATCGAACTAAATAATTCGAATGTGGTGTTTCGTCAATATGCAACTCGTTGCATATTGAGCTCCACTTAACTTGTAGTATTGTTTGTTGCACTTTGCCATGCCATGCCTCTTTAAACCGGACATGCATCATACTTGTTTGTGCATCATGCCATGCTTATGCTTGTGCATTTACCATGTTGTTTGTTTGTTTCCGGTGTTGCTTCTTAGTTTCGGTAATGTTGCGATTGTGAGGATTCGTTTGACTACTCCCGTTTGTCTTCTTCATGGACTAGTTCTTCTTCCTAGCGGGATTTCAGGCAAGATGACCGCTACCCTAGATCTCACTACTATCATTGCTATGCTAGTTGCTTCGTTCTATCACTTTGTTGCACTACCTATCACTTGTTCTTCAAGCCTCCCAAATTGCCATGTCAGCCTCTAACCTTTTCACCCTTCCTAGCAAACCGTTGCTTGGCTATGTTACCGCTTTGCTCAGCCCCTCTTATAGCGTTGTTAGTTGCAGGTGAAGTTGAAGATTGCTCCATGGTGGATAGGATTATGTTGGGATATCACTATATCTCTTATTTCATTAATGCATCTATATACTTGGTAAAGGGTGGAAGGCTTGGCCTTATGCCTGGTGTTTTGTTCCACTCTTGCCGCCCTAGTTTCCGTCATACCGGTGTTATGTTCTCGGATTTTGCGTTCCTTACGCGGTTGGGTGATTTATGGGACCCCCTTGACAGTTCGCTTTGAATAAAACTCCTCCAGCAAGGCCCAACCTTGGTTTTACCATTTGCCTCGCCAACACCTATACCCATCCCTTGGGTCGGCCAACCCGAGGGTCATCTTTATTTTAGCCCCCCCGGGCCAGTGCTTGTCTAAGTGTTGGTCCGAACCGAGCCGCCTGTGGGGCCCCCTCGGGCAACTCGAGGTCTGATTTTACTCGTAGCCTGTCTCATCTGGTGTTGCCCTGAGAACGACATATGTGCAGCTCCTATCGGGATTGTCGGTGCATCGGGCAGTCTTGGTGGACTTGTTTTACCATTGTCGAAATGTCTTGTAAACCAGGATTCCGAGACTGACCGGGTCTTCCTGGGAGAAGGAATATCCTTCGTTGATCGCGAGAGCTTATCATGGACTAAGTTGGGACACCCCTGCAGGGTATAAACTTTCGAGAGTCGTGCCCGCGGTTATGTGGCAGATGGGAATTTGTTAATGTCCGGTTGTAGATAACTTGACACCAGATCCGAATTAAAACGCATCAACCATGTGTGTAGCCATGATGGTCTCTTTTCGGCGGAGTCCGGGAAGTGAACACGGTTTTGTGTTATGTTTGACGTAAGTAGGTGTTCAGGATCACCTCTTGATCATTGCTACCTTCACGACCATTCCTTTGTTTCTCTTCTCGCTCTTATTTGCGTATGTTAGCCACCATATATGCTTAGTCGCTGCTGCAACCTCACCACTTTACCCCTTACTTTCCCTTTAAGCTTTGCTAGTCTTGATACCCATGGTAATGGGATTGCTGAGTCCTTGTGGCTCACAGATTACTACAACAACAGTTGCAGGTACAGGTTATGCGATGATCATGACGCGAGAGCGATGTTTGCTTGTTTTGGAGTTCTTCTTCTGCTTCTTCTTCGATCAGGGGATAGGTTCCAGGTCGGCAGCCTGGGCTAGCAGGGTGGATGTCGCTTGAGTTTCTGTTTGTGTTTCATCCGTAGTCGGATGGTGCTCTTATGTAAGATGATGTTGTATTCGTGTGGCATTGTATGCCTTTTGTATGTATCCCCATCTATTATGTAATGTTGATGTAATGATATCCACCTTGCAAAAGCGTATCAATATGCGGTTCTATCCTTGGTGGGACCTTCGAGTCTCTTTAGGATAGTATCGCATATTGGGCGTGACACTGCCGAAGATCAAGCTTAGAGAGCCACATAGAACAATGCATTTTGAAGCTTTTTGGTAACTTGTTGCCAAAGGGGGAGAAAGTGTATAGATCATAGGCTGAGAGAGAGAGAGAGAGCTTTGCTTCTTTTTGCCTCTTTTGCTACTTATTTGCTTGCTTGCTTGGATGATACTTTATGATTATGTGTGTAAGATACTTGTATGGTCATGTGTTTGATCATATCATACTTAGATGTTTGTGCTTGGATGATAATATTTTCTATCTCTTATGTATGATCATTCACACTTTGTCTTGGTGATGAGTGCATATTTCATATTCTATCATTTTGAGCGCTCCACCAAGATGTATGTGACTTGGAAGAGTAACCCATGATCCTAATTGATTGTGCATTTGCATTCAAAAGCAAATTTTAAATAATGCACAAATTTAGGGGGAGCTCTTGCTTATCACATACTTCTCAAAGTGACGATGTATTTCATTCTTATTATCAATTGTCAGAGCTTTGATCTATATGTTGTCATCAATTACCAAAAAAGGGGAGATTGAAAGTGCAACTAATCCCTGGGTGGTTTTGGTAATTCTTAACAATGTATAGCTCGTTGAACTAATACTCTTTCAAGATGATCATTTCAGAAAGTTCAATGATTGGCATGGCATGAACTAGAGATGTGGACCCCTCAAAATGCTAAGGACACATATTGGCAAAAGCTCAAGACTCTACATTTTCATTTTAGTGGTCCACGATCACATTCAGTCCATAGGAAAAGCCAATACTATTAAACGGGGATGAGGTGTTGCTTAATGGCTTACTTGCTCAAAATGCTTAGTGATATGCTCTAGAAACCCTCAACCACTTTCTCACTTCCACATATGTCCAAAACCTAAAGTTAAACTCGGCCCCACCGATTTGATCTGTCCAGCGGCACCAAGTTCATTTGACATAGCCACTACCAGAAACCCTAATCAATTTGGTCTCACCGATAGGGATCTCGGTCTCACCAAGATGGGATTGAAAACACTCTGTTTCCCTTCGTAACGTTTTGGTCTAACCGAAATGAGCGATCAGTCCCACTGAGTTCGCAATGCAAACTCTCTGTTTCCTTTTTGTAACATTTCGGTCTCACCGAAATGAGCGATCGGTCCCACCGAGTTTGCCTATTACTGAAATCGGTCCCACCGAGTTCATGTGATCGGTCTCACCGAGATCAAGTTATGCCCTAACCCTAGCGCATAGGTCCCACCGAGTTGATGTTGTCAGTCCCATCGAAAAGCCTAACATTCACATTTTGAACTGAGTCGGTCTGACCGAGTTTCACTATTTGGTCTCACCGAGTTTGGGAATTTGTGTGTAACAGTTAGATTTTTTGTGGAGGCTATATATACCCCTCCACCCATTCTCCATTCGAGGAGAGAGCCATCAGAACGTGCCTACACTTCCACTACTCATTTTCTGAGAGAGAACCACCTACTCATGTGTTGAGACCAAGACATTCCAATCCAACTACAAGAATCTTGATCTCTAGCCTTCCCCAAGTTGCTTTCCACTCAAATCATCTTTCCACCATATCCAAATCTGTGAGAGAGAGTTGAATGTTGGGGAGACTATCATTTGAAGTACAAGAGCAAGGAGTTCATCATCAACACACCATCTATTACCTTTTGGAGAGTGGTGTCTCCTAAATTGGTTAGGTATCACTTGGGAGCCTCCGTCAAGATTGTGGAGTTGAACCAAGGAGTTTGTAAGGGCAAGGAGATCGCCTACTTCATGAAGATCTACCCAAGTGAGGTAAGTCCTTCGTGGGCGATGGCCATGGTGGGATAGACAAGGTTGCTTCTTCGTGGACCTTTCGTGGGTGGAGCCCTCTGTGGACTCGCGCAGCCGTTACCCTTCGTGGGTTGAAGTCTCCATCAACGTGGATGTAAGATAGCACCACCTATCAGAACCACGCCAAAAATCTCCGTGTCTATGTTGTGTTTGCTCCCTCCAAACTCCTCCCCTTTACCTTCATATGCAGTGATTTACGTTCCGCTGCTATACTCCTAGAATTGCATGTGTAGGTTGATTGCTTGACTAGTGCTAAGTTGCTAAAATCTGCCAAGACTTAAAATTGGGAAAATGCTAGATTTTTATTTGGTCAAGCAGTCTAATCACCCCCCCCCCCCTCTAGACATACTTTTGATCCTACACATGTGTGCCGCCCATGCGGCCGCAGACGAGCTCAAGCACCTAGAGGGCGAGGAGCTGCGCATCCAGATGGAGTGCCTCCAAGAGCTCATCAACGCTACGAACGCGCAGCAGCACATGGGAAAGCGCATTGTGGGAGCCGGTCGACAGGCCGACACCCACCTGCCCCGTCGCGAGAATGGATCGACCTCTCGGTCCCCTAGCGGTGGAGGCCGCGATCAGTGAGATCCGGAGCCGGCTGCTAGCAACAGCCGGCGCTCGCGCCGCATGATGGCAGATAGCCAGCAGGTGCTCCAGAACCCGGAGGCTCGGCGTCGGTCGGAGGAATGCCTGCCTCCTAAAAGGGAGAGGGCGGCAACTCCGCCGCCCCGCCTGATCACCTGACGCTCGGTAGTCGGCTAGGCTACTGTTGGGGAACGTAGCAGAAATTCAAAATTTTCCTACGTGTCACCAAGATCTATCTATGGAGAAACCAGCAACGAGGGGAAGGAGAGTGCATCTACATAACCTTGTAGATCGCTAAGCGGAAGCGTTCAAGAGAACGGGGTTGAAGGAGTCGTACTCGTCGTGATCCAAATCACCGGAGATCCTAGTGCCGAACGAACGGCACCTCCGCGTTCAACACACGTACAGCCCGATGACGTCTCCCATGCCTTGATCCAGCAAGGAGAGAGGGAGAGGTTGAGGAAGACTCCATCCAGCAGCAGCACAACAGCGTGGTGGTGGTGGAGGAGCGTGGCAATCCTGCAGGGCTTCGCCAAGCACCGCGAGAGAGGAGGAGTGCTTGGGAGAGGGGAGGGTTGCACCAGAACTTATGGTACGGCTGCCCTCCCACCCCCACATATATATAGGGGCAAGGGAGAGGGGGGCCGGCCCCCTCAGATCCAATCTGAGGAGGGGGCGGCGGCCAAGGGGGGGGAGGAGTGCCTCCCAAGTCAAGTGGAGGCCCTCCCCCTTAGGGTTTTCCCTCTCCCATGCGCATGGGCCTTGGGGGGGCTGGTTCCCCTGGCCCATTAAGGCTAGGGCTCCCCCCTACAGCCCATGCTACTGTATTGGACGTGGTGGAACAATTTCCGGACATCCGGACCCCTCCGAAATCCTCCGGAACCTTCTGGAAGCTTCCCGGTACAATACCGAAAAAACCCGAACTTTTTCCGGAACCCGAACAACAACTTTCCATATATAAATCTTTACCTCCGGACCATTCCGGAACTCCTCGTGACATCCGAGATCTCATCCGGGACTCCGAACAACATTTGGTAACCACATACAAACTTCCTTTATAACCCTAGCGTCATCGAACCTTAAGTGTGTAGACCCTACGGGTTCGGGAGACATGTAGACATGACCGAGACGTTCTCCGGTCAATAACCAACAGCGGGATCTGGATACCCATGTTGGCTCCCACATGTTCCACGATGATCTCATCAGATGAACCATGATGTCAAGGACTCAATTAATCCCGTATACAATTCCCTTTGTCTAATGGTATTGTACTTGCCCGAGATTCGATCGTCGGTATACCGATACCTTGTTCAATCTCGTTACCGGCAAGTCTCTTTACTCGTTCCGTAACACATCATCCCATGATCAACCCCTTGGTCACATTGTGCACATTATGATGATGTCCTACCGAGTGGGCCCAGAGATACCTCTCCGTTTACACGGAGTGACAAATCCCAGTCTCGATTCGTGCCAACCCAACAGATACTTTCGAAGATACCTGTAGTGCACCTTTATAGCCACCCAGTTACGTTGTGACATTTGGTACACCCAAAGCATTCCTACGGTATCCAGGAGTTGCACAATCTCATGATCTAAGGAAAGGATACTTGACATTAGAAAAGCTTTAGCATACGAACTACACGATCTCTGTGCTAGGCTTAGGATTGGGTCTTGTCCATCACATCATTCTCCTAATGATGTGATCCCATTATCAACGACATCCAATGTCCATGGTCAGGAAACCATAACCATCTATTGATCAACGAGCTAGTCTACTAGAGGCTTACTAGGGACATGGTGTTGTCTATGTATCCACACATGTATCTGAGTTTCCTATCAATACAATTATAGCATGGATAATAAACGATTATCATGAACAAGGAAATATAATAATAACTAATTTTTTATTGCCTCTAGGGCATATTTCCAACAGTCTCCCACTTGCACTAGAGTCAATAATCTAGTTCACATGGCCATGTGATTAACACTCACAGGTCACATCGCCATGTGACCAACATCAAAAGAGTTTACTAGTGTCACTAAACTAGTTCACATCATCATGTGATTAAGACTCAATGAGTTCTGGGGTTTGATCATGTTTTGCTTGTGAGAGAGGTTTTAGTCAACGGGTATGAACCTTTCAGATCCGTGTGTGCTTTGCAAATTTCTAGGTCATATTGTAAACGCTGCTTCCACGCTCCACTTGGAGCTATTCCAAATGGTTGCTCCACTATACGTATCCGGTTTGCTACTCAGAGTCACTCGGATAGGTGTTAAAGCTTGCACCGACGTAACCCTTTACGCCGAACTCTTTATCACCTCCATAATCGAGAAACATGTCCTTATTTACTCCAAGGACAATTTTGACCGCTGTCCAATGATCCATTCCTGGATCATTCTTGTACCCCTTGACTGACTCATGGGAAGGCACACTTCCGGTGTGGTACACAGCATAGCATACTGTAGAGCCTACGTCTAAGGCATAGGGGACGACCTTCGTCCTTTCTCTCTTTTCTGTCATGGTCGAGCTTTAAGTCTTAACTTTATACCTTACATCTCAGGCAAGAACTCCTTCTTTGACTGATCCATCTTGAACACCTTCAAGATCATGTCAAGGTATGTGCTCATTTGAAAGTACTATTAAGCATTTTGATCTATCTTATAGATCTTGATGCTTATTGTTCAAGTAGCTTAATCTAGGTTTTCACTTGAAAAACACTTTTCAAATAACCCTATATGCTTTACAGAAAATTCTACATCATTTCTGACCATCAATATGTCAACAACATATACTCATCAGAAATTCTATAGTGCTCCCACTCACTTCTTTGGAAATACAAGTTTCTCATAAACTTTGTATAAACAAAAATCTTTGATCATCTTATCAAAGTACATATTCCAGCTCCGAGATGCTTACTCCAGTCCTTAGAAGGATCGCTGGAGCTAGCATACCTTTTAGCATCCTTAGGATCGACAAAACCTTTCTGATTGTATCACATACAACCTTTCCTTACGAAAACCAGTAAGGAAACTCGTTTTGACATCCATCTGCCAGATTTCATAAATGCAGCTAATGCTAACTTGATTCCGACGGACTTTAAGCATCGCTACGGATGAGAAAATCTCATTGCAGTCAACTCCTTGAACTTGTGAAAAACTCTTCGCCACAAGTCGAGCTTCATCGACGGTGACATTACCGTCCACGTCCGTCTTCTTCTTAAAGATCCATTTATCTCAATGGCTTGCCGATCGTCGGGCAAGTCCACCAAAGTCCATGCTTTGTTCTTATAAATGGATCCTATCTCGGATTTCATGGCTTCTAACCATTTGTCGGAATTTGGGCCCACCATCGCTTCTCCATAGCTCGTAGGTTCATTGTTGTCTAGCAACATGACCTTCAAGACAGGATTACTGTACCACTCTAAAGTAGTACGCATCCTTGTCACCCTACGAGGTACGGTAGTGACTTGATCCGAAGTTTCATGATCACTATCATAATCTTCTACTTCAATTGGTGTAGGTGCCACAGGAACAACTTCCTGTGCCCTGCTACACACTGGTTGAAGTGATGGTTCAATAACCTCATCAAGTCTCCACCATCCTCCCACTCAACTTTTCGAGATAAACTTTTCCTCGAGAAAGGACCCGATTCAAGAAACAATCCCTATTGCTTTCGGATCTGAATTAGGAGGTATACCCAACTGTTTTGGGTGTCCTATGAAGATGCATTTTATCCGCTTTGGGTTCGAGCTTATCAACCTGAAACTTTTTCACATAAGCGTCGCAGCCCCAAACTTTTAAGAAACGACAACTTAGGTTTCTCCAAACCATAGTTCAAACGGTGTCGTCTCAACGGAATTACGTGGTGCCCTATTTTAAAGTGAATGCGGTTGTCTCTAATGCCTAACCCATAAACGATAGTGGTAATTCGACAAGAGACATCATGGTATGCACCATATCCAATAGGGTGCAGTTATGATGTTCGGACACATCATCACACTATGGTGTTCTAGCCGGTATTAATTGTGAAACAATTTCCACAAAGTCTTAATTGTGTGTGCCAAACTCGTAACTCAGATACTCATCTCTATGATCATATCATAGACATTTTATCCTCTTGTCACGATGATCTTCAACTTCACTCTGAAATTACTTGAACCATTCAATAATTCAGACTTTTGTTTCATCAAGTAAATATACTCAACATCTACTCGAATCATCTGTGAAGTAAGAACATAACGATATTCACTGCATGCCTCAGCACTCATTGGACTGCACACATCAAAATGTGTTACTTCCAACAAGTTGTTATCTTGTTCCATTTTACTGAAAAACGAGGCTTTTTAGTCATCTTGCCCATGTGGTATAATTTGCATATCTCAAGTGATTCAAAATCAAGTGAGTCCAAACGATCCATCTGCATGGAGTTTCTTCATGCGTATACACCAATAGACATGGTTCGCATGTCTCAAACTTTTCAAAAACGAGTGAGCCCAAAGATCCATCAACATGGAGCTTCTTCATGCGTTTTATACCAATATGACTTACATGGCAGTGCCACAAGTGAGTGGTACTATCATTACTATCTTATATCTTTTGTCATGAAAATGTGTATCACTACGATCGAGATTCAATAAACCATTCCTTTAGGTGTAAGACCATTGAAGGTATTATTCAAATAAATAGAGTAACCATTATTCTCCTTAAATGAATAACCGTATTGCGATAGACATAATCCAATCATGTCTATGCTCAACACAAACACCAAATGACAATTATTCAGGTTTAATACTAATCTTGATGGTAGAGGGAGCGTGCGATGTTTGATCACATCAAACTTGGAAACACTTCCAACACATATCGTCAGCTCACCTTTAGCTAGTCTCCGTTTATTCCGTAGCTCTTTTATTTCGAGTTACTAACACTTAGCAACCGAACCGGTATCTTAATACCCTGGTGCTACTAGGAGTACTAGTAAAGTACACATTAACATAATGTATATCCAATATACTTCTATCGACCTTGCCAGCCTTCTCATCTACCAAGTATCTAGGGTAATTCTGCTCCAGTGGTTGTTCCCCTTATTACAGAAGCACTTAGTCTCGGGTTTGGGTTCAACCTTGGGTTTCTTCACTAGAGCAGCAGCTGATTTGCCGTTTCATGAAGTATCCCTTCTTGCCCTTGCCCTTCTTGAAACTAGTGGTTTCACCAACCATCAACAATTGATGCTCCTTCTTGATTTCTACTTTCGCGGTGTCAAACATCGCGAATACCTCAAGGATCATCATATCTATCCCTGATATGTTATAGTTCATCACGAAGCTCTAGCAGCTTGGTGGCAATGAGTTTGGAGAAACATCACTATCTCATCTGGAAGGTCAACTCCCACTTGATTCAAGTGATTGTTGTACTCAGACAATCTGAGCACAAGCTCAACGATTGAGCTTTTCTCCCTTAGTTTGCAGGCTAAGAAAATTGTCGGAGGTCTCATACCTCTTGACGTGGGCACGAGGCTGAAATCCCAATTTCAGCCCTCGAAACATCTCATATGTTCCGCGACGTTTCGAAAACGTCTTTGGTGCCTCAACTCTAAACTGTTTAACTGAACTATCACGTAGTTATCAAAACGTGTATGTCCGATGTTCGCAACATCCACAAACGACGTTTGGGGTTCAGCACACTGAGCGGTGCATTAAGGACATAAGCTTTCTACTGATCGCATAATCGCTACTGTCAACTTTCAACTATATTTTCTCTAGGAACATATCTAAATAGTGGAACTAAAGCGCGAGCTTATGACATAATTTGCAAAGATCTTTTGACTATGTTCAGGATAATTAAGTTCATCTTATGAACTCCCACTCAGATAGACATCCCTCTAGTCATCTAAGTGATTACATGATCCGAGTCAACTAGGCCGTGTCCGATCATCACATGAGACGGACTAGTCATCATCGGTGAACATCTTCATGTTGATTGTATCTACTATACGACTCATGCTCGACCTTTCGGTCTCTGTGTTCCGAGGCCATGTCTGTACATGCTAGGCTCGTCAAGTTAACCCTAAGTGTTTTGCATGTGTAAAACTGTCTTACACCCGTTGTATGTGAACGTAAGGATCTATCACACCCGATCATCACGTGGTGCTTCGAAACGACGAACTTTAGCAACGGTGCACAGTTAGGGGAGAACACTTCTTGAAATTGTTGTAAGGGATCATCTTATTTACTACCGTCGTTCTAAGTAAACAAGATGCATAAACATGATAAACATCACATGCAATCAAATAGTGACATGATATGGCCAATATCATATTGCTCCTTTTGATCTCCATCTTCGGGGCTCCATGATCATCATCATCACCGACATGACACCATGATCTCCATCATCATGATCTCCATCATCGTGTCTCCATGAAGTTGTCTCGCCAACTTATTACTTCTACTACTATGGATACCGGTTAGCAATAAAGTAAAGTAATTACATGGCGTTGTTCAATGACACGCAGGTCATACAATAAATTAAGACAACTCCTATGGCTCCTGCCGGTTGTCATACTCATCGACATGCAAGTCGTGATTCCTATTACAAGAACATGATCAATCTCATACATCACATATCATTCATCACATTCTTCTTGGCCATATCACATCACATAGCATACCCTGCAAAAACAAGTTAGACGCCCTCTAATTGTTGTTTGCATGTTTTACGTGGCTGCTATGGGTTTCTAGCAAGAACGTTCCTTACCTACGCAAAAACCACAACGTGATATGTCAATTGCTATTTACCCTTCATAAGGACCCTTTTCATCGAATCCGTTCCGACTAAAGTGGGAGAGACTGGCACCCGCTAGCCACCTTATGCACCAAGTGCATGTCAATCGGTGGAACCTGTCTCACGTAAGAGTACGTGTAAGGTCGGTCCGGGCCGCTTCATCCCACAATACCGTCGAAACAAGATTGGACTAGTAACGGTAAGCATATTGAACAAAATCAACGCCCACAACTACTTTGTGTTCTACTCATGCAAAGAATCTACGCATAGACCTAGCTCATGATGCCACTGTTGGGGAACGTAGCAGAAATTCAAAATTTTCCTACGTGTCACCAAGATCTATCTATGGAGAAACCAGCAACGAGGGGAAGGAGAGTGCATCTACATACCCTTGTAGATCGCTAAGCGGAAGCGTTCAAGAGAACAGGGTTGAAGGAGTCGTACTCGTCGTGATCCAAATCACCGGAGATCCTAGTGCCGAACGGACGGCACCTCCGCGTTCAACACACGTACAGCCCGGTGACGTCTCCCATGCCTTGATCCAGCAAGGAGAGAGGGAGAGGTTGAGGAAGACTCCATCCAGCAGCAGCACAATGGCGTGGTGGTAGTGGAGGAGCGTGGCAATCCTGCAGGGCTTCGCCAAGCACCGCGAGAGAGGAGGAGTGCTTGGGAGAGGGGAGGGCTGCGCCAGAACTTATGGTACGGCTGCCCTCCCACCCCCACATATATATAGGGGCAAGGGAGAGGGGGGCCGGCCCCCTCAGATCCAATCTGAGGAGGGGGCGGCGGCCAAGGGGGGAGGAGTGCCTCCCAAGTCAAGTGGAGGCCCTCCCCCTTAGGGTTTTCCCTCTCCCATGCGCATGGGCCTTGGGGGGCTGGTTCCCCTGGCCCATTAAGGCTAGGGCGCCCCCCTACAGCCCATGCTACTGTATTGGACGTGGTGGAACAATTTCCGGACCTCCGGACCCCTCTGGAATCCTCTGGAACCTTCTGGAAGCTTCCCGGTACAATACCGAAAAAACCCGAACTTTTTCCGGAACCCGAACAACAACTTTCCATATATAAATCTTTACCTCCGGACCATTCCGGAACTCCTCGTGACGTCCAGGATCTCATCCGGGACTCCGAACAACATTCAGTAACCACATACAAACTTCCTTTAGCACCCTAGCGTCATCGAACCTTAAGTGTGTAGACCCTACGGGTTCGGGAGACATGTAGACATGATCGAGACGTTCTCCGGTCAATAACCAACAGCGGGATCTGGATACCCATGTTGGCTCCCACATGTTCCACGATGATCTCATCGGATGAACCACGATGTTAAGGACTCAATTAATCCTGTATACAATTCCCTTTGTCTAATGGTATTGTACTTGCCCGAGATTCGATCGTCGGTATACCGATACCTTGTTCAATCTCGTTACCGGCAAGTCTCTTTACTCATTCCATAACACATCATCCCGTGATCAACCCCTTGGTCACATTGTGCACATTATGATGATGTCCTACCGAGTGGGCCCAGAGATACCTCTCCGTTTACACGGAGTGACAAATCCCAGTCTCGATTCGTGCCAACCCAACAGATACTTTCGGAGATACCTATAGTGCACCTTTATAGCCACCCAGTTACGTTGGGACCTTTGGTACACCCAAAGCATTCCTACGGTATCCGGGAGTTGCACAATCTCATGGTCTAAGGAAAGGATACTTGACATTAGAAAAGCTTTAGCATACGAACTACACGATCTCTGTGCTAGGCATAGGATTGGGTCTTGTCCATCACATCATTCTCCTAATGATGTGATCCCGTTATCAACGACATCCAATGTCCATGGTCAGGAAACCGTAACCATCTATTGATCAACGAGCTAGTCTACTAGAGGCTTACTAGGGACATGGTGTTGTCTATGTATCCACACATGTATCTGAGTTTCCTATCAATACAATTATAGCATGGATAATAAACGATTATCATGAACAAGGAAATATAATAATAACTAATTTATTATTGCCTCTAGGGCATATTTCCAACAGCTACTACCTCTTGAGCTTGTGTTGGTTTTTCCTTTGAAGAGGAAAGGGTGATGCAGCAAAGTAGAGTAAGTATTTCCCTCAGTTTGAGAACCAAGGTATCAATCTGGTAGGAGACAACGCACAAGTCACCGAATACCTACACAAACAATCATCAACTTGCACCCAACGCGATAAACGGGTTGTCAATCCCTTCACGGTTACTTGCAAAAGTGAGATCTAGTAGAGATAGATAAACGGTAAAGTAAATATTTTTGGTAATTTTGGTTTATAGATCGGAAAGTAAAAGATTGCAAAATAGTAGATCAGAAACTAGTATGATGTAAAAGAGAACTTATATGATGGAAAAGAGACCCGAGGGCCATAGGTTTTACTAGTGGCTTCTCTCAAGATAGCAAATATTACGGTGGGTGAATAAATTACTGCGAGCAATTGATAGAAGAGCGTATAATTGTGATGATATCTATGGCAATGATCATGAACATAGGCATCACATCTGTGTCAAGTAGACTGAAACGATTTTGCATCTACTACCATTACTCCACAAATCGACCACTATCCAGCATACATCTAGACCATTAAGTTCATAAAGAACAGAGTAATGCATTAAGTAAGATGACATGATGTAGAGGAATTAACTCAAGCAATATAATGAAAACCCCATCTTTTTATCCTTGATGGCAACAATACAATACTGCCTTGCTGCCCCTACTATCACTGGGAAAGAACACCGCAAGATTGAACACAAAGCTAAGCACTTCTCCCATTGCAAGAAAAACCAATCTAGTTGAAAGGATCGAGAAGAGGTGTCTATAGGGGGGGTGATTAGACCATCAACAAGCAAAGATAGCAATTTTTAAGTTTTTCAAGTTGAGGTTGGAAATTAGCACAATTTCAAACATTTACAATACAATTCAAGCAAGCATGCAAAGAGTATATGAACAGCGGAAAGTAAAGCATGCAACTTGCAAGAAAGTAGAGGGATGGGATTGGAGTGTGCAAACGCAATTGGAGACACGGAGATTTTTGGTGTGGTTCCGATAGGTGGTGCTATCGTACATCCATGTTGGTGGAGACTTCGACCCATGAAGGGTAACGGTTGCGCGAGTCCACGGAGGGCTCCACCCACAAAGGGCCACAAAGAAGCAAACCTTGTCTATCCCACCATGGCCATCGCCCATGAAGGACTTGCCTCACTTGGGTAGATCTTCACGAAGTAGGCGATCTCCTTGCCCTTACAAACTCCTTGGTTCAACTCCACAATCTTGACGGAAACTCCCAAGTGACACCTAACCAATCTAGGAGACACCACTCTCCAAAAGGTAGTCTCCTTGCTCTTGTGCTTCAAATGATAGTCTCCCCAACACTCAACTCTCTCTCACAAATTTGGCTATGGTGGAAATATGATTTGAGTGGAAAGCAACTTGGGGAAGGCTAGAGATCAAGATTCTTGGGGTAGGAATGGAATGTCTTGGTCTCAACACATGAGTAGGTGCTCTCTCAGAAAATGAATGTTGGAAGTGTAGGCATGTTCTGATGGCTCTCTCCACGAATGAAGAATGGGTGGAGGGGTATATATAGCCTCCACACAAAATCTAGCCGTTACACACAGATTCCCAAACTCGGTGAGACCGAATGGTAAAACTAAATCGGACTGATTTAGGTCAAAATGTGAATGTTAGAGTTTTTGGTGGGACCGACAAGGTCAACTCGGTGGGACCGATGTGCAAGGGTTAGGGTAAAACCTCAACTCAGTTTGACCGATTACACAAACTCAGTGAGACCGATTTTGGTAATAAGCAAACAGAGAATTATCATGTGATAATAGATCATAAGAGTATGAGAATGCATAAACATGACAGAGCAAGCAATGAGTCACATGTGTCTTGGCTATATGCATCAGAGCAAATGGTGTAGATACTGGAAATATACCTTCATGTTCATGAATCTCTCTTGCAAATAATATATACCACAGCAAGAGATTTTCATGCACATGAGTGTGATGCATATAACTACCTTGTAGTCTTGAACTAGCTTTGGAAGAGATGTACCTGGGTAAACAAGGTTAGATAACAGAAGAACATCTACTAGACAGAGCAAGAACATGAGATCACAAGAATACCAAGACTGGGATGACATGTAGAGAGTGAGTACTAGGTACTCTAGTTCGTTATAGACATGTCCCCAAGAATAAAGATATGCAATGAATTCGAAGTATTTTCTTCCCTTAGGACTGAGCTCTCTCCCCCCTGAATCTGACATTGGACAATGGGAGAAGATAGGGAAAGAAACCAGAGCAAACAAGAACATTAGAGAAAAATAGTCACAACACATACTATCATGTCTTTCCCCTCTTGAAGACATGAGACAACTTTCCTCTTTTAAGAATAAGAAGCATCAGGAGAAGCTTTAGGAGTGCATTCCCTCTTATGTGACAAGCTTTTATGTGCTCTTTCTCCCCCTTTGACATCAATTTCCAAGAAGGGACTTCTGGAGCATGAGTCAAGTAGGTTTGGTCCTTGAGTCACATTACAAAGCAACATGTAATAGGATGCTGGTAGAGGACAAGTTTCATTGAGTGGAGCTAGAACAAATATGCAGGATGCAAACGACACAGTATTTTTCTCTGCATTGAAATTGGTAGCACCGGGTTGTTACTTTTTGTGGCACCGAGATGGTTCAGTTTAGCCAAAGTAAACGAATCGGTGAGGCTGAGTTCAATCCAGAGAGAAAACACTTGTCATCTCAGCTCACTTAGGCAAATAAGATCTCACAAAGATATGCAAGGAATTAACTGAAGGATTTGCAATGAATTGGATGCAGGGAATGCAAAACTCAACAAAGAAAAGAAAAGAAAAGAAATCTAGATGAAGTTTTTGTTTTAAAGGGGAACTAGCAAGCAAAAGACAAGTGCAAGAGCACATAGAAACAACAGAGAACTTCATCTAGAATTGGTCAGCGACAAAGTCACCTATGTTAGAGTATATTGGCTTAGGAGTCAAGTGAAGACACTTGATCATAGGTCATACTCATTGTTTAAGCTCAAAAACGGGGTTGCCATTTTTCGTTTAAGCATTTTGATGTATTCTCATCTTGTTCAGTTGCTTTGACCCATGTCTTGGGGTAAAGCTTCTCTAAGATGGAATGACATACCTTTGGTGGTGGTGTTGATCTTAACCATGTAGTTGAACTTGTGTGGGATGCTCAAGGTTGATGTAGCTCATCAAGAGTTGGGAGCACCACTTGTAGTTTAAGTTCATCTACCTACATGGGTTAGTATTACAAGGATAGAACTTGTGTATCCAAAATAACAATCGTGAAATTTGATATAAAGAAATTGTAAAAGGATATATTCAAAGGATTCATGCTTCCTCGTCTTCAACCACCATATTGTAGAGACTTGGAGATGTAGAGATTGTTTAGAATGTGATTGAGTTGCAATCTCATAGAGTTGGGCTTATCCAAGTACCTACAAGGGTTAGATGGCATGCAAGTGTACAATTATATCCAAGACATATGATCATCATCATAAGAGAAATATCAAGGATTAGTCATAGTAAGGCTCATGCCTTGCATGCATACACATGGAGTTTCTACTCCAAGTTTGAGGCATCAATGATGTTCAATTCACCTCTCAAGCAGCAAAACACATTCTCATCAAGCGGTTTGGTGAATATATCCACCAATTGCTTATCGGTATGAACATGCTTAAGTTTGATATCTCCCTTAGCAACATGATCTCGAATGAAATGATGACGAACTTCAATATGCTTAGTTCGAGAATGTTGCACGGGATTATGAGGAATCTTAATAGCACTTTCATTGTCACAAAGCAATGGAACATGTTTCACATATATCCCATAATCTTTAAGAGTTTGGATGCAATTGAGCACAACATGAACTGGCGGCAATGTATTTCGCTTTGGTGGTGGATAAGGATACCGAGTTTTGTTTCTTGGAGGACCAAGACACAACAGATCTACCAAGAAATTACCAAGTACCCGAACTGGACTTTCTATCAACCTTGTCACCGGCATAGGCCGAGACGGAGTAGCCAACAAGATTAAAAGAAGACCCGTTAGGATACCAAATGCCAAAGTTTGGTGTATGTATTAATTATCTCACTATCCTTTTCACAGCCTTAAGATGACATTCATTGGGGGCCGCTTGATATCATGCACACACGCACACACTTAGCATGATATCGGGACGGGAGGCACATAGATATAACAATGAACCAATCATAGAGCGGTAAACATTTTGGTCAACCGGTTCACCATCCTTTGTCAAGTCAAGATGTCCACTAGTAGTCATGGGGGTATTCATACCTTTGCATTCTTGCATGTTGAACTTCTTGAATAAGTCCTTGGTGTACTTTGTTTGAGAGATAAAGGTTCCCTCCTTAGTTTCCTTGATTTGCAAACTAAGAAAGAACTTGAGTTCACTCATCATAGACATCTCAAACTTCTCCAACATTAGCTTTCCAAACTTTTCACTAAAATGAGGGTTAGTTGAACCAAATATGATATCATCAACATAAATTTGGCACACAAATAATTTCTCCATTAACCCTTTTAGTAAAGAGTGTAGAATCAATTTTACCAATTTCAAACCCTTTTTCAAGAAGAAACTTAGTCAAGCATTTATACCAAGCTCTAGGAGCTTGTTTAAGACCATAAAGAGCTTTGTGAAGTTTGTACACATAGTTGGGGTTTCTTAGGATTAACAAAGCCGGGAGGTTGTTTAACATAAACTTCCTCCTCAATTTCACCATTTATAAAAGCACTTTTGATGTCCATTTGATATAAGGTAATGTCATGATGATTGGCATAAGCAAGTAAGATGCGAATGGACTCAAGTCTAGCAATGGGAGAGTATGTCTCACCATAGTCCATACCTTTGACTTGAGTGTAGCCTTGAGCAATGAGACGAGCCTTGTTGCGTACAACTTGTTCATCTTCATCTTGCTTGTTCCGAACACCCATTTGGTTCCAATGACATTGTGCTTCTCATCGGGCTTTTCAACCAATGTCCACACTTGGTTCCTCTAAAAGTTGTGTAGCTCTTCGTGCATGGCATTTATCCAATCCGGATCTTCCAACGCTTCTTCAACCTTCATAGGTTCAATGCTAGAAATGAAAGAGTAGTGTTAACAAAAATTAGCCAAATGAGTTTTAGAGCGAGTAATTCTCCCGGTTTGAATGTCATCAAAGATTTGTTCGACGGGGTGATCTCTTCAGACTCTTGCTTGAACTCATGAGAGCTTTTGTTTGGGTCAGGGTGAAACATCCTCTTCATTGTCTTGTTCTTCCTCTTGTATTTCTTCGTTGTTGTTGGCGTTGTTGTTCTCCCGTGGAGGTGGAGAAGGAGGTCATCGAGGTTCATCTTGTTGTACATCCTCGTTTTCATCGTCTTGATGTGTCCCACTCATGGATGCCTCCAAGTCAACTTGTGGTTCACCTTGGCGTGAACTTGAGGCTTCCACTTGGATGGACGAGGTACTCTCCTTCACCTCCGTTGGGTGAATCTTGTCAATAGACAAGTCTTGAGTTGCTTCCGAAGGATCTTTGTCACCTAGATGAATTGGCAATTGCTCTACTTGCGAGCCATTAGATTCATCAAACTTCACATCTACCGTCTCTTCAACCTTTCGGGTGAAATTGTTGTAGACATGGTAAGTGTGAGAGTTTGATCCATAACCGAGTAGGAAATCTTCATGAGATATAGGAGCAAATTTCGAATGACGATGCTTATCAAGAATGTAGCACTTTGAGCCGAATACCCTGAAGTATCCAACTTGGGGTTTGTTACTGGTGAGAATCTCGTATGTCGTCTTGCCGAATAGCTTGTGAAGATATAGACGATTTGTTGCATGGCAAGTTGTCTCAACCGCTTCCACCCAAAAGTGTTTTGGTGTCTTGTACTCATCAAGCATCATTCTTGCCATTTCGATGAGCGTCCGGTTCTTCCTCTCAACAACTCCATTTTGTTGAGGCGTGTACGTAGCCGAGAACTCATGTGAAATCCCTTCTCCATCAAGAAAGGTGTCCACATTGGCGTTCTTGAACTCCATTCCATTGTCGTTGCGAACCTTCTTGATCTTCACTTCAAATTGGTTTTGGGCCTTCCTAGCGAAGTTTTTGAAGATCTTTTGGACCTGCGATTTATCATCAAGAAAGAATACCTACGTAAATATTGAAAAATCATCAACAATGACCAATCCAAATAAGTTACCACCGAGACTCTTGTAGGCATTGGGACCAAAAAGATCCATGTGAAGTAGCTCGAGCGGTCTCCTCGTGGTCATGATGTTCTTCACGGGGTGGCTTCCTCCAACTTGTTTTCCTGCTTGGCAAGCACTGCAAAGTCTATCCTTATCAACTATAACATCTTTAACACCAAGGATATGATCACCTTTAATAAGCTTGTCAAGGTTTTGCATGCCCACATGACCTAACCGTTTATGCCACAACCAGCCTTTAGAGGATTTAGCAATTAAGCAAGTTCTAGGTTGAGCCTTTTTAGTGAAATCAACAATGTATAGATAACCTCTACGTATGCCGGTAAAGACCATTTTATGATTATCTCTTCGAAACACTTGGCAATCTACTTCAGTAAATAGGAAATTGAATCCAAAGTTGGCTAGTCTAGATACAGAAAGTAAATTACAGCCAAGAGATTCAACGAGCATAACATTTTGTATGGAGCTGTCATGTGAGATGGCCACCTTACCAAGGCCAACCACCTTACCCTTTGAGTTATGACCGAAAGTACATACTTTCGAGGGCCGTCGTTTTCAGCAAGCTCAAGAAACATATCTTTGTCTCCGGTCATGTGATCGGTACATCCTCTATCAAGGACCCATTCCTTTCCTCAGGCCATGTAGCCGCGAAGGTTAGCCATAAGCCCAAAGTGTCTCATAGACTCTTCAAGATCAAGATCACTATCATCCTCCTCATCATAGTATCCATGTTCAACATCGTCTTCCAAATGATCATTTCCTAGAGAGAGTAATTCATTAGATATATGATTTTGACAATGTTCATCTCTATGAATTCTAATAGCTTCAGAAATGATATTCCTAATAATTCCAAAATCTCCTTTGGCATGCATCAGGTCACAAAGCTTAAATAAACAATCTCCAAACTTAGGATCATTGGGATTCATCTTATTCAAAGCAATAGACTTATGAAGAATCTCATCTAAGTTTTTCAAGGAATAGTCTGGAAATAGTTCCTCAAGAAATCTCCATATAGTATAAGCACAATCAAGAGTTGACAAGTGACCAATCAAATTTCTAGGCAACCCTCTAGTGATAAGAATGATAGTTCTAAGATTGCGAATCATGTCAAGAGACTCATCAGGGGTAGGATGCAAGGGGACAACAAGGGGTTCACAAGGAGCAGTAATGCACTTGTTCAAGTGATATTCATGAAAAATTCCAAGCATCTCATTTTTCCACTCACTAAAGAACTCTCCATCAAGCATAGGCACTCTACATCTAACACTCCCCAATATAGACTCATCCATCTTCCTCCAATGGTGATTAAACCAAAGCAATGGAGACCAAAGCTCTGATACCAATTGAAAGGATCGAGAAGAGGTGTCTAGAGGGGAGCGGTGATTAGACCCTCAACAAGCAAAGATAGCAATTTTTAAGTTTTTTAAGTTGAAGTTGGAAATTAGCACAACTTCAAACATTTACAATACAATTCAAGCAAGCATGCAAAGAGTATATGAGCAGCAGAAAGTAAAGCATGCAACTTGCAAGAAAGTAAAGGGATGGGATTGGAGTGTGCAAACGCAATTGGAGACACAGAGATTTTTGGCGTGGTTCTAATAGGTGGTGCTATCGTACATCCACGTTGGTGGAGACTTCAATCCACGAAGGGTAGCGGCTGAGCGAGTCCACGGAGGGCTCCACCCATGAAGGGTCCACGAAGAAGCAACCTTGTCTATCCCACCATGAACATCGCCCACGGAGGACTTGCCTCACTTGGGTAGATCTTCATGAAGTAGGCGATCTCCTTGCCCTTACAAACTCCTTGGTTCAACTCCACAATCTTGACGGAGGCTCCCAAGTGACACCTAACCAATCTAGGAGACACCACTCTGCAAAAGATAATAGATGGTGTGTTGATGATGATCTCCTTGCTCTTGTGCTTCAAACGATAGTCTCCCCAACACTCAACTCTCTCTCACAGATTTGGCTATGGTGGAAAGATGATTTGAGTGGAAAGCAACTTGGGGAAGGCTATTCTTGTGGTTGGAATGGAATGTCTTGGTCTCAACACATGAGTAGGTGGTTCTCTCTCAGAAAATGAATGCTGGAAGTGTAGGCACGTTCTGATGGCTCTCTCCACGAATGAAGAATGGGTGGAGGGGTATATATAGCCTCCACAAAAATCTAGTCGTTACACACAGATTCACAAACTCGGTGAGACCGAATGGTAAAACTCGGTCAGACCGATTTAGGTTAAAATGTGAATTTTAGAGTTTTTGGTGGGACCGACAAGGTCAACTCGGTGGGACCAATGTGCAAGGGTTAGGGTAAAACCTCAAGTCGGTTTGACCGATTACACAAACTCGATGATACCGATTTTTGTAATAAGCAAGCAGAGAATTGGTCAAGCAAACTCGGTGGGACCGATTGCACAAACTCGGTGAGACTGAAATTATTGCGATAGGTCAGAGAGTTTGCAAGCCCATCTCGGTGAGACCAAGATCCCATCGGTGAGAACGAACTGATTAGGGTTTGACAATGGCTATGTGAAATGAACTCGATGGCGCCGGATAGATCAAATCGGTGGGGCCGAGTTTGACTTTTAGGTTTAGGACATATGTGGATATGAGAAAGTGGTTGAGGGCTTTGGAGGATATCAGTAAGCATTTTGAGCAAGCAAGCCATTAAGCAACACCTCATCCCCTTTTAATAGTATTGGCTTTCCTATGGACTCAATGTGATCTTGGATCACTAAAATGAAAATGTAGAGTCTTGAGCTTCTGCCAATGTTTGTCCTTAGCATCTTGAAGGGGTTCCACATCCTCTTGTCGATGGCACTCCAATGTTGAACTTATCTGAAGTATACTAGGTGAAAATATTAGTCCAACAGGAGATATGTTGACATTAATTACCAAAATCACCCAGGGAGCACTTGTGCTTTCACTAGTAGGCCAAACTAAACCGATAATTCAAAGAGACTTGCAAAGATATCAAATCATGCATACAAGAATTCAGAGAAGAACCAAATAATATTCATAGATAATCTGATCATAAATCCACAATTCATCGGATCTCGGCAAACACACCGCAAAAGAATATTACATCAAATAGATCTCCAAGAACATCGAGCAGAACATGGTATTGAGAATAAAAGAGAGAGAAGAAGCCATCTAGATACTAGCTATGGACCCATAGGTCTATGGTAAACTACTCACGCTTCATCGGAGAGGCAATGGTGTTGATGTAGAAGCCCTCCATGATTGAATCCCCCTCCGGCAGGATGCCAGAAAATGTCCCTATATGGGATCTCACGGGAACAGAAGGTTGCGGCAGTGGAAAAGTGGTTTCGTGGCTCCCCTGGATGTTTTCAGGGTATAAGAGTATATATAGGCAAAGGAACTAGGTCAGGAGACCCACGAGGGGCCCATGAGGTAGGGGTCGCGCCCTACCCCCCTGGGCGCGCCCTCCGCCCTCGTGGTCTCCTCGTTGCATCTCCGACTTCATCTCCAAGTCTCGTGGTTTGCTTCTGGTCCAAGAAAGATCATGGCGAAAATTTCATTCCGTTTGGACTCCATTTGGTATTCCTTTTCTGCGAAACTCTAAAGTAGGTAAAAAAATGGAAACTGGCACTGGGCTCTCGGTTAATAGGTTAGTCCCAAAAATAATATAAAATAGCATATTAATACATATAAAACATCCAAAATAGATAATATAATAGCATTGAACAATGAAAAATTATAGATACGTTGGAGACGTATCAAGCATCCCCAAGCTTAATTCCTACTCGTCCTCGAGTAGGTAAATGATAAAAACATAATTTTTGATGTGGAATGCTACCTAACATATTTATCCATGTAATTTTCTTTATTGTGGCATGAATGTTCAGATCCGAAAGATTCAAAACAAAAGTTTAATATTGACATAAAAACAGTAATTCTTCAAGAATACTAGCAAAGCAATCATGTCTTCTCAAAATAACATGGCCAAAGAAAGCTATCCCTACAAAATCATATAGTCTGGCTATGCTCTATCTTCATCACACAAAATATTTAAATCATGCACAACCCCGATGACAAGCCAAGTAATTGTTTCATACTTTTGATGTTCTTAAACTTTTTCAATCTTCACGCAATACATGACCGTGAGCCATGGATATAGCACTAAGGTGGAATAAAATATGGTGGTTGTGGAGAAGACAAAAAGGAGAAGATAGTCTCACATCAACTAGGCGTATCAACGGGCTATGGAGATGCCCATCAATAGATACCAATGTGAGTGAGTAGGGATTGCCATGCAACGGATGCACTAGAGCTATAAGTGTATGAAAGCTCAAAAAGAAACTAAGTGGGTGTGTGAGGGAGTCCTGGACTAGGGGGTGTCCGGACAGCCAGACTATCATCGTCCGCCGGGCTCCAAGACTACGAAGATACAAGATTGAAGACTCCGTCCCGTGTCCGGATAGGACTTTCCTTGGCGTGGAAGGCAAGCTTGGCGATACGGATATATAGATCTCCTACCATTGTAACCGACTCTGTGTAACCCTAGCCTTCTCCGGTGTCTATATAAACCGGAGGGCTTTAGTCCGTAGGACACAACATACATTACAACAATCATACCATAGGCTAGCTTTAGGGTTTAGCCTCCTTGATCTCGTGGTAGATCCACTCTTGTACTACCCATATCATCAATATTAATCAAGCAGGACGTAGGGTTTTACCTCCATCAAGAGGGCCCGAACCTGGGTAAAACATCGTGTCCCTTGTTCCTGTTACCATCCGCCTAGACGCACAGTTCGGGACCCCCTACCCAAGATCCGCCAGTTTTGACACCGACATTGGTGCTTTCATTGAGAGTTCCTCTATGTCGTCACCGATAGGATCGATGGCATCTTCAATCAACAACGCTGTCCAGGGTGAGACTTTCTCCCCGGAAAGATCTTCGTATTCGGCGGCTTCGCACTGCGGGCTAATTCACTTGGCCATCTGGAGCAGATCGAAAGCTACGCCCTTGGCCATCAGGTCAGATTCGGAAGCCTAAACTTCACGGCCGACATCCGCGGGGACTTGATCTTCGACGGGCTCGAGTCACAGCAAAGCGCGCCGCACTGTTATGATGGGCATGATCTAGCTCTGCCGCCGAACAGTGCCTTGGTGGCCGCACACGAATCCGCTCCGGCCCTTAGTCCGGAGCTGATCGCCCAGATCGAGGACCGGTGGATGGACACCACCTCGGGGGCTTCAACTTCCACGGCGATGGAGCCGAACACTAACCTAGTCCCTTGCGAAGCTCGTGACTCCGAGGTGCCGGACTCCGGACCGCCCGCGCCCCTGCCAATCAAATCTGATCGGGCGCTGGTTATGGAATTCACCGCCACGGACATCTTCCAACGCTCGCCCTTTGGCGACATCCTAAATTCGTTAAAACACCTCTCGCTATTCGGAGAGGCCCGGCCGGACTACGGCCAGGACGGTTGGGATTCGGGAGACGAAGAAATTCAAAGCCCACCCACCACCCACTTTGTAGCCACTGTCGACGATCTAACCGGCATGCTAAACTATGACTCTGAAGACATCGACGGCATGGACGACGATGCCGGAGACGAACAAGAACCAGCGCCTACAGGGCACATGCAGACCACCCCGTCATACGACGTATACATGGTGGATACCCCAAAAGGAAGTGACAATGAGGACCAACGGGGCGCGGCAGAAGATAATCCCGCCGACAAACAACCAAAACAGCGACGCAGACGCCGCCCTAAGTCCCGCCTCGACAACAACAGCGCTCTTAATGACCCAGCAATACAGCAGGGCAAACCAGTGGACGACGAACACACAGACAAGCAACCGTCCGAACAGGACGAGTCAGATAATCAGTCTAGGCCCGGCGAAAACAATAGTCCAAACGACCTCACGCCGGACACACCGCCAGAGAATAAAAACCTTCGGAAAAGACTCGTCGCCACCGCAAGAAGCTTGAAGAAGGAAAAAACGGAAGCTCAAAACAGCGGAAGATACACTCAGAATGAGGTGGAGCAAAGTACTCAAAACCGCAGACAAATACGGCAATGGCCATCAATCAAAGAGCTACCCGAAGCGCAAGCTGCTACCAGAATTTGACGAGGAGGCCATAGAGCCCCCACAGTCAAAAAAAAAGAGGCCGCCTGGGCGGATAGACGGCCAGATGATAGGCCAAAATCTGAAGGCGGCACCGCACATAAGCAGACTAATGACCCTGGAAAGACAGATGGCCCAGCCAGGTCCATTTATGGGCCAAAAAAGAGGGCCCCAGGAGGCAATGCAACACGCCAAGTGTACAAAGACATCGATGCACCCAAATACAGGGGCGCCGCACACCCACTATGTTTCACCAACGAGGTGCTGGATCACGAATTCCCAGCAGGGTTTAAACCCATAAACATAGAGGCCTACGATGGAACAACAGACCCTGGAGTCTGGATAGAGGATTACATACTACACATACACATGGCTAGAGGAGATGATCTCCACGCCATAAAATACTTACCCCTCAAGCTCAAAGGGCCAGCCCGTCATTGGCTCAAAAGCCTCCCAGAAAATACTGTTGGAAGTTGGGAAGAGCTCGAGGATGCGTTTAGAGCAAACTTTCAAGGAACTTATATCCGCCCTCCGGATGCAGATGATCTAAGTCATATAACTCAACAGCCCGGAGAGTCAGCGCGCAAATTCTGGAACAGGTTCCTCACCAAAAAGAACCAAATAGTCGACTGTCCGGACGCCGAAGCCTTAGCAGCTTTTAAACACAACGTCCGAGACGAATGGCTTGCCAGACACCTCGGCCAAGAGAAGCCGAGGACAATGTCCGCGCTAACAAGCCTCATGACCCGCTTTTGTGCGGGAGAGGATAGCTGGCTAGCAAGATGCAGCACCAGCGACCCAAGTACATCCGAGATCAGAGATGGAAACGGAAAATCACGGCGCAGAAAAGAGCAGCGCCGAAATAAAGAGAAAAGCCCAAAGAGCACGGCAGTCAACGCCGGATTCAAAAGCTCGCGGCCAAACAACAAAACACCGCCTCTTAAGGATAATAGCGATGAGCCATCCAACTTAAACAAGATTTTGGGTCGGATATGTCAAATCCACAGTACCCCCGGAAGGCCTGCAAACCACACCCACCGAGATTGTTGGGTTTTCAAACAGTCCGGCCGACTAAACGCCGAACACAAGGGGCTCGAAGCATCAAGCGAAGATGATAAACCCCACCAGCAGAGCACCGGAAAACAAAAGAATTTCCCACAAGAGGTCAAAGCAGTAAATTCACTTCATGTGATAATACGGAAAAACAGTGCGGCACCCGTTAAAATGGGTCTCGCACGGTCCAACCCAGCGGAACATAGAGATTGGACATCAAAACCAATCACTTTCGACCACCTGGATTATTCCAGAAGCGTTCGAAATGCAGGATGGACTGCCCTGATATTGGATCCTATAATCGACGGACTGCAATTTACACAAGTCCTGATGGACGGAGGCAGTGACTTAAACCTGCTGTATCCAAACACAATCCGCAAGTTGGGGATAGACCTTACTACAATTCGACACAGTCGCACTTCCTTTAAAGGAGTGACGCCCGGCCCTTACGCCAAGTGCACAGGCTCCTTACTACTAGAAGTTGTGTTCGGATCACCGAACAACTTTCGATGCGAAAAACTAATCTTTCATATCGTCCCATTTAAAAGTAGCTATCAAGCACTCTTGGGACGAGAAGCTTTTGTCCGCTTCAACGCCATACCACATTATGCGTCTCTTACACTTAAGATGCCCGGTCCACGCGGCATCATTTCAGTGCGAGGGTCATTTAAAGACCCCGGACACGGTCAGACGAGTCCGGTATAAATAAGCTAGGGGCTCCCTAGCCGCACATTCCTTCACAAGGGGCTGCGCGCACAAGCAACAGCGAGCTCATACAGACTCCTCTTTACTTATTTATATTTCTTCTTTCGTATATATTTTTTTGCACGAGTTCTTTTCAAACTAAGTTCCTCTCCTTTTACAGATGAACAACGTGCACACCCGTCCAGGATAACGGCACAACGGAGACACAGGCGCAGACGTGCAGTAGGGACCCGTCGCGAGGATTCTTTTCAGATTAAGACCCTGCGTAAACCTTTTTTACTGTCTCTTGTTGTTATAATCCCTTGGTTTCTCATTTAACCAAAGTGGAGCCTGACGTTTTGGCATCGGCCCCGTCAGAGGACCATGCCTGTACCTGGACACTAGAGGCTTAGGGCATTGTTCTGCCCACTATTATAAAGACCGAACACCTTAGGGAGTGTTCGGCATCTCGAGTTAGGCCTTATATGCATCAGCTCCGAATCATGTCTTTGGTCAAATGTTGGGTTTGCCCGGCTCCTGTGTTTTGCTGCCTTACATTCCGTATCATCGGCTAACGTGGCACCAGGAGAACTACTGCGATTGTGCCCCAGTTTGGCTGGGCGAGCACCTCAGTAGAGAAAGCCGAAAACTGACTGTCATGATACAGCGAGAGACTGGTCAACCACTCGATCGACTATCGGAATGTTTAGAATTCCCCACTTTGACGAAGGACCGTTTCCCGGTTAGGCACACACGCGCCCCGAATTCGGAGAAGCACGGTGCCCCAAGGGGCTATATCGTAGCCCCACCCTCGAACTCCAATGGCTAAGTGAAAGTGATAAAGCATCATAGTCCGGATTGCCTCGTTTGCTACGCTACCACCTCCTTAACAGGACCGAGACGTCGGATTAAGTGTGAAAACGCGCTATTTTTTGCGAACACCCCTACACCTTGTGCGTGGGGGCTGAAGCCGAAGACTGCAATCTTTCAAGTTATACAAACGTATACATAAACGGCCGCATAGGAGATATTTTAATACTTGGAACGCACAAGTATAAAAAGCGGTTACAACATAATCATTGTTTTACAAGATAAAACGTTCATTTGAACGTGACATTTTTCGAGCACTGCGACTCTATTACACGAGCGCCACGCATAACTTCCCCAAAATAGTGCTCGGCGGGTAACCGGCTTTCGTCCGAACCCTGGGCTGCAATAGTGGTGGCATCCATCTCTGTCCAATGTGTCTTCACATGGGCAAGGGCCATCCGCGCACCTTCTATGCAGGCCGACCGCTTCATCTCCTTGATATGCGGCACCGCTCCAAGAAATTGCTGCAATAAGCCGAAATAGCTCGTCGCCTTGGGCCCCTCTGACCAGACATGAGCCACGATATCAGTCATGGCAAGTCCGGACAACCTGTTCAGCTCAGCCCATTCGGCCAACCGATCGGTCAACGGAAGTGAACGATCCGGACTATGGAATTGAGACCAAAATAGCTCTTCCGTCTTGTGATCCTTCTGGCTCCGGAAGTGCACAACGGCATCAGCCGCACTTGCTGCTAAGTCCATATATGGATCCTCCGGACCCCACAACTGACCAAGTTGGGCATACTTTGGATCCGTAAACCGGCGACGCAGCAGAAAAGGCCTACCAGCCACAATATCTCCGGCCTGGCGCAGCTCCTCCTTCATAGCCCGCATTGCAGAACGGGCATCCTTGGCCTCGGCGGTGGCCTTCCCCAGGTCTTCCCGCTCCGATAGGCGCTCCTTTTCAAGAGCCTCATTGCGGTCGGCAGCATCCTTCAATTTCACGGCCAATTCGGCCATCTTTTCCCTACTTAGGCAGTGTGCAGCCTTTTCGGCTTTCAACTCCTCGGCCGCCCTCGAGGCAGCCGCATCACTCCTTCGGGCTTGCTCCTTAGCTTGAGCAAGCTTGGCCCGAAGGCTCTCCACAGCAGCAGCACCATCTGTATCACAGCATATATATTGTCAGAAGCGGGCTTTGACTCCCTTAAATAAGTGACTGCGGAGAATTCATTTACCTTGCGACTCGTCAAGTCACCGGTTGACAAGCGCGATGTCCGCATCCGCCACATCAAGTTGCCGCATTAACTCGACAACTCCACTAGTCCGGCTAGCCCCCGGACTATCCGCCACCTGCATAGGAATGGCGACATTCATTACCTGCGATTTTGATCCTCGGCACGCTGTCGCTCTCGACAACCTACCGAGTCTCAGGGGCTACTATCTATACAGGGCGCACTTCTATGTGCCAAACTGTCAAAAAAGTGTGTCGTTCTTGCGTACCTCAAACCCCTCCAGCAAACTCCTGATGGCACTATGCAATCCGCTTTCAGCGGACGAAATCCTTCCAATCACCATACTCATCAAAGCACGGTGATCTTCTGAGATGGACGCCCTCTCAAGCAGATCCTTCAGCTCCCCCGGCCGGACACTAGTTGGCGCCGCACTCTCCGGCCCCACCGGACTCTGGGATACCCTTCGTGACGATACTTCAGGCTCGTCTGCCCTGTCCGACGGCGCAGCAGACGGAGGCATTTCGCTCTCCATCATCTCCGGACGAAGATCCCCCGAAGACGAACTCATCTGAGAAGGCCGCAGATCCGAACTGTAAGGTAAAAATTTCGGTTATCCACAGAAGCACAAATAGGGGTATTTTCTTATTAACGAACCCCCCTTTTCCTACTCACGGCTCGCTGGAGGGCTGATCCTTTAGAGACAATTGTACGTCCGGGCTCTCCCCCGATGTAGGACCCTCCGGTAAAGATTTCTTCCCCCGCTTAGGGGCTTTGGCCTCCGGGTCTTCGGAGGCAGTCCTCTTCTCCCCCTGGAAGGAGGGATTTTCGATCCCCCCCTCTTCAGGCGCCCCCTTGGGTGAGGTGGTAGCTCTTCTCTCTTCCCCATCGCCCCTTCTACGGGCGCGACCTCCAACATTCTGACCAGCACGGGCTCCGGTGCGGTCTCTGGGAGGGGGGCCGAACACCTTATCAGCTTCGATCGCGCTACCCACTCCTGATGAAGAATAATGGGTTAGAAGGCAAATTTCAGAAAAGCAAACAAACAGAACGTCCGGACTCTGAGCTACTTACCTGTGTATCCGGGCGATTGCAGCTTAGGCCTGCGTCCTCGGTCAATTCCGGACACACCGCCTGCGGTCCGAAGAACAACTTGTACATCTCCACGGGCGTCATACCCATGAAGTGTTGGAGAATTCGTGGTCCCTCCGGATTGAACTCCCATAACCGGAGAGGACGGCGTTTGCAGGGCAGAAGATGCCTGATTAGCATGACCTGCATCACCACAACCAGATTGATCTCCCTCGCTTGGAGGTCTCGAATCCGGCCCTGCAATAAAGGCACGTCTTCGGACGGCCCCCAATTGAGCCCTTGGTTGACCCACGACATCAATCGGCATGGAGGTCCCGGGCGGAATAGAGGCGGCGGCTTTTGCTTGCTGCCCTTCGGAGCGGTGATATAGAACCACTCCTGCTGCCACAAGTCGAGCTCCTCTTGGAAGGAGCCCTCGGGCCACGGGGCATCGGCCCTCCTGCTTATGGCCGCCCCGCCGCACTCCGCTTGACGCCCCCCGATCATCTTCGGCTCCACATTGAAGGTCTTCAGCCACAGGCCAAAGTGGGGGGTGATGCGGAGGAAGGCTTCGCAGACAATAATGAATGCGGAAATATGGAGGATGGACTCCAGAGCCAAGTCGTGAAAATCCAGCCCGTAGTAGAACATGAGCCCTCTCACGAAGGGGTCCGTCGAGAAGCCTAAACCCCGACGGAGGTGGGATACGAAGACGACGTACTCACCGGGCTCGGGAGTAGGTACGGCCTGCCCTTGGGCGGGCAACCTGTGCGAGATCTCGTAGGACAGGTACTTGGCCTCATGCAGCTTTAGCACGTCCTCCTCCGTGACGGAGGAGGGCATCCACCGGCCCTGAAGGTCGAAGCCGGACATTGTTGAAGATCCGAAGCGCTCGAATCTGGGGCTCTGGGTGTTGGAACTTGGAGCAAGGAGAGGATTCAATGGAAGATTGAAGAAAAGAAACGAGCCTTGGTCCTCTTATAAAGGGGGAAAATACCAAGAGCCGTCTCTGTGACCGTTCGGGATTCACCTTCGATAGAGGAGGCGTGGCGACGGGCACGGTTGGGTTACCCACGCTCGTATTGATGAGAATCCCAGAATAAGGGGAGCACGATCTCTGCTTCGACAAGACATGCCAAGGAAACCGCTTCGCTAAACGTGCTGAGGTGGTATAATAAAAAATGATTCAAGTAAAGGCTTGGTAGCGGTGTGATGTCATGCTGCAAAATACGTCAGCAGATTGGACTTATGTGCATTTTATTCTCTTTACGGTGGAATGTGGAATTTATTTTGCAGAGCCGGACACTATCCTGGTGTTCATGATCTTCTCTGGATTATTCAAAGGAGGAACCCGCCTTGCAATGCCGAACATTATGCGCACCGGACTTATCGTCATTGAAGCCTGGTTCAGGGGCTACTGAGGGAGTCCTGGACTAGGGGGTGTCCGGACAGCCGGACTATCATCGTTCGCCGGACTCCAAGACTACGAAGATACAAGATTGAAGACTCCGTCCCGTGTCCGGATGGGACTTTCCTTGGCGTGGAAGGCAAGCTTGGCGATACGGATATATAGACCTCCTACCATTGTAACCGACACTGTGTAACCCTAGCCTTCTCCGGTGTCTATATAAACCGGAGGGCTTTAGTCCGTAGGACACAACATACATTACAACAATCATACCATAGGCTAGCTTTAGGGTTTAGCCTCCTTGATCTCGTGGTAGATCCACTCTTGTACTACCCATATCATCAATATTAATCAAGCAGGACGTAGGGTTTTACCTCCATCAAGAGGGCCCGAACCTGGGTAAAACATCGTGTCCCTTGTCTCCTATTACCATCCGCTTAGACGCACAGTTCGGGACCCCCTACCCGAGATCCGCCGTTTTTGAAACCGACAGTGTGCATCCAACTCGCTTGCTCACGAAGACCTAGGGCATTTTGAGGAAGCCCATCATTGGAATATACAAGCCAACTTCAATAATGGAAAATTCCCACTAGTATATGAAAGTCACAAAATAGGAGACTCTCTATCATGAAGATCAAGGTGCTACTTTGAAGCACAAGCGTGGAAAAAGGATAGTAACATTGCCCCTTCTCTCTTTTTCTCTCATTTTTATATTATTTGGGCCTTTTATGGCCTTTTTTTTGTCCGGAGTCTCATCCCGACTTGTGGGGGAATCATAGTCTCCATCATCCTTTCCTCACATGGGACAATGCTCTAATAATGAAAATCATCACACTTTTATTTACTTACAACTCAAGAATTACAACTCAATGCTTAGAACAAAATATGACTCTATGTGAATGCCTCCGGCGGTGTACCGGTATGTGCAATGATTCAAGAGTGACATGTATGAAAGAATTATGAATGGTGGCTTTGCCACAAATACGATGTCAACTACGTGATCATGCAAAGCAAGATGACAATGATGGAGCGTGTCATAATAAACGGAACGGTGGAAAGTTGCATGTCAATATATCTTGGAATGGCTATGGAAATGCCATAATAGGTAGGTATGGTGGCTGTTTTGAGGAAGGTATATGGTGGGTGTATGGTACCGCCGAAAGTTGCGCGATACTAGAGAGGCTAGCAATGGTGGAAGGGTGAGAGTGCGTATAATCCATGGACTCAACATTAGTCATAAAGAACTCACATACTTATTGAAAAAAAATATTAGTTATCAAAACGAAGTACTACGTGCATGCTCCTAGGGGGATATATTGGTAGGAAAAGACCATCGCTCGTCCCCGACCGCCACTCATAAGGAAGATAATCAATAAATAAATCATGCTCCAACTTCATCACAAACTTTAACACAAGTATCTCTAAAATTCACAACTACTCCACTAGCATGACTCTAATATCACCATCTTCATATCTCAAAACAATCATAAAGAATAAAACTTCTCATAGTATTCAATGCACTTCATATGAAAGTTTTTACTATATCCCTCTTGGATGCCCATAATATTAGGAGTAAATTTATAACCAAAGCAAATTACCATGTTGTTCTAAAAGACTCTCAAAATAATATAAGTGAAGCATGAGAGTTCAACAATTTCTATAAATAAAGCCACTGTCGTGCTCTAAAAAGATATAAGTGAAGTACTAGAGCAATATTGCTTAGCTCAAAAGATATAAGTGAAGCCCATAGAGTATTCTAATAAATCACGATTCATGTGTGTCTCTCCCAAAAGGTGTGTACAGCAAGGATGATTGTGGTAAACTAAAAATCAAAGACTCAAATACTCAAATCATACAAGACGCTCCAAGCAAAACACATATCATGTGGTGAATAAAAATATAGCCTCAAGTAAAGTTACCGATAGACGAAGACGAAAGAGGGGATGTCTTCTGGGGCATCCCCAAGCTCAGGCTTTTGGTTGTCCTTGAATATTAACTTGGGGTGCCTTGGGCATCCCCAAGCTTAGGCTCTTGCCACTCCTTATTCCATAGTCCATCAAATCCTTACCCAAAACTTGAAAACTTCACAACACAAAACTCAATAGAAAAACTCGTGAGCTCCGTTAGTATAAGAAAATAAATCACCACTTTAAGATACTGTTGAAAACTCATGCTTTATTTATATTGGTGTAATATATACTGTATTCCAACTTTTTCATGGTTCATACCCCCCTATGCTACCCACAGATTCATCAAAATAAGTAAACAACACGCGAAAAACAGAATCTGTCAAAAACAGAACAGTCTGTAGTAATATGTAACTCTCGAATACTTCTGTAATTCCAAACTCCAGAAAAATTAGGAAAACCTGAGAAATTTATGTACCAATACAGAGCAAAAATAATCAGATCAAAAGAACGTTTCTGTGAATTATCAAAACTAATTTACTGGGCACAAAAGTTTCTGAATTTCAGCAGGATCAACACAACTATCACCGTAAGCTATCATAAAGGTTTAACTTGGCACAAACACTAATTAAAACATAAAACCACATCTAACCAGAGTCTAGATGAATTATTTATTACTAAATAGGAACAAAAAGCAAAGAACAAAAATAAAATTGGGTTGCCTCCCAACAAGCGCTATTGCTTAACGCCCATAGCTAGGCATAAAAACGCGAATAGATCTAAGTATTGACATAATAATGATAGGGCAAATCTCGAAAACTCATCTCATACTCTCTACGTTCAGCAGCAAGTTTCCTTTGTGGCAAGCAAAAGTAATCAAAAGGGCTAAATTTAATGGGACAAAAATCCCCAAGATCAAGCTCGGGAGGAATTGATTCCTCCTTTGGCCCTTCATATTGTACAACCAACTCATCATTATAAGCATTCTTTTGGCAAAAATTCATGAGCTTTTGTTCAAGAGAGAAACCCAACTCGTTGTTCTGAATAGCAAAATCATCATTAAGTTCAGAAATCCTATCAACTAGAACATCGGTAGGAACCCTCTTTCTTAAATTTTCATTATAAGCAACATGATCTGAGGATCGTAAACGCATTATGTCTTCTTGGTTAAAGAGAATTACTTCTATGGGAGGACGACCAACATCCACCCCTATAATGCGCAAAAATTTCATTAGCCTCTTTTATTATAAATCTGAACTCATGTGCTAGAAAGATGGTAGTTGCACGCTTAACAGAAGAATGCTCAATATTAGAAAACTCTAGAAAAATTCTTTGTATGGAAGGATGCATGTGAATAAATTGTCTTTCAAGTTCAACTACGAGCAAAGATATGGCATCTGCAAGGCTACTAGTTTTATGGAGAATAGATCCACCCATAGTGGGTAAAGCACTAACACAAGTAAAGAAATCTTGAATAACCCCTTTTCCAATAATATTGCCACTACCAATGCGGAACTTTTTAATGTGCAAAATAGTAGATTCTTCAAGAGGATTAGTATTATCAGAAGCATCAAAGTTTCCCCCATCGTCACTACTATCTTTTTCAACAATAACCTTCCCAATTTAAGACATGATGGCAACAAACCAATCTAACTAAAGAGCACACAAGAAGCAAACGATAAAGACAAACCGAAGAGGGGCGAAGAAAAGCCAAATCTTTTCGAAAATAGTTTTAGAGGTGGGGGAGAGGAAAATGAGAGGCGAATGGCGAATAATGTAATGCAAGAGAGAAGAGTTTATGATGGGTACTTGGTATGGCTTGACTTGACGTAGATCTCCCCGGCAACGGCGCCAGAAATTCTTCCTGCTACCACTTGAGCTTGCATTGATTTTTCCCTTGAAGAAGAAAGGGTGATGTGGCAAATTAGAAGAAGTATTTCCCTCAGTTTGAGAACCAATGTATCAATCCAGTAGGAGACACGCACAAGTCACCGAATACCTGCACAAACAATCAACAACTTGCACCCAACGTGATAAAGGGGTTGACAATCCCTTCACGGTTACTTCCAAAAGTGAGATCTGATAGAGATAGATAAACGGTGAAGTAAACATTTTTGGTAATTTTGGTTTATAGATCGGAAAGTAAAAGATTGCAAAATAGTAGATCGGAAACTAGTATGATGTAAAAGAGAACTTATATGATGGAAAAGAGACCTGGGGGCCATAGGTTTCACTAGTGGCTTCTCTCAAGATAGCAAATATTACGATGGGTGAACAAATTACTACCGAGCAATTGATAGAAAATCGCATAATTATGATGATATCTACGGCAATGATCATGAACATAGGCATCACGTCCGTGTCAAGTAGACCGAAACGATTCTGCATCTACTACTATTACTCCACACATCGACCGCTATCCAGCATGCATCTAGAGTATTAAGTTCATAAAGAACGGAGTAATGCATTAAGTAAGATGACATGATGTAGAGAGGAATTAACTCAAGCAATATGATGAAAACCCCATCTTTTTATCCTCAATGGCAACAATACAATACGTGCCTTGTTGCCCCTACTGTCACTGGGAAAGGACACCGCAGGATTGAACCCAAAGCTAAGCACTTCTCCCGTTGCAAGAAAAACCAATCTAGTAGGCCAAACTAAACCGATAATTCGAGGAGACTTGCAAAGATATCAAATCAATGCATATAAGATTTAAGAGAAGAATCAAATAATATTCATAGATAATCTGATCATAAATCCACAATTCGTCGGATCTCAGCAAACACACCGCAAAAGAATATTACATCGAATAGATCTCCAAGAACATCGAGGAGAACATTGTATTGAGAATCAAAGAGAGAGAAGAAGCCATCTAGCTACTAGCTATGGACCCGTAGGTCTGTGGTAAACTACTCACGCTTCATCGGAGAGGCAATGGTGTTGATGTAGAAGCCCTCCGCTATTGAATCCCCCTCTGGCAGGACGCCGGAAAAGGTCCCTAGATGGGATCTCACGGGTACAGAAGGTTGCGGCGGTGGAAAAGTGGTTTCATGGCCCCCCTGGATGTTTTCAGGGTATAAGAGTATATATAGGCGAAGGAACTAGGTCAGGAGACCCACGAGGGGGCCATGAGGTAGGGGGCGCGCCCTCCACCCTCATGGCCGCCTCGTTGCGTCTCCGACTTCATCTCCAAGTCTCGTGGTTTGCTTCTGGTCCAAGAAAGATCATCGCGAAAGTTTCATTCCGTTTGGACTCCATTTGGTATTCCTTTTCTGCGAAACCCTAAAATAGGTAAAAAAAACATAAACTGGCATTAGGCTCTCGGTTAATAGGTTAGTCCTAGAAACCGGCATTGGGCTCTCGGTAAATAGGTGTAAAACATCCAAAACAGATCAAAAATTATAGATATGTTGGAGACGTATCATAGGCCCCCGTGAAGCAGTCGGTGAAAATGACGCCCGTCGCCGGATCGAGCAGTTGGCTCGTTCCCAGGCAGTAGAGGACGAGGACACGATCGGCCCGGCCTGCTTCACGCCCCGCATCCGCGATGAGCCCTTTCCTAGAGGGTTCACGCTCCCTCGAGACACTCCCAAGTACACCGGCTTCCTGAAACCGGAAGATTGGCTGATCGACTACTCCACAGCTGTCAACATAGCAAACAGCGACAAGTGTGTTGCCATGTAGTACATTCTGCTCATGCTCCAGGGCACCGCCCAGACATGGCTGAACAACCTCAAGCCCAACAACATCAACAGCTGGTTGGATTTCAGCGATGCCATTCATCCGCAACTTCACCGACACATACAAGTGGCCCCCCAAGCCTCGCCAACTCTTCATGTATGTCCAGGGGCCAACGGATTCCACGCGCGATTACCTAACGCGCTGGGCCGAGTTGCACAACTCCTGCGAGGGGGTCCACAAGGTACATGCCATCGAGTACTTCATCGCCGGCTGCAGAGAGGGCACCTTGCTCAAGGACAAGCTCCTGGGCAACGAACTGGCTACCCTGGACGAGCTTCTTACCGTGGCCGACAAGTACGCCACGACCGACTCCTCCATGAAGTCGGAGATCCGGATTCACACGTCCGGCAAGGTGATCCAGCCGGCCTCCCAAATGCGGGCAGGTGACACCAACCGGCCAGCCGAACAACAACAAGCGTAAGGTCGAGCATCCGGCTTCCAAATGTTGGAAATATAGCCCTAGAGGCAATAATAAAAGGATTATTATTATATTTCCTTGTTCATGATAATTGTCTTTGTTCATGCTATAATTGTATTATCCGGAAATCGTAATACACGTGTGAATACATAGACCATAATATGTCCCTAGTAAGCCTCTAGTTGACTAGCTCGTTAATCAACAGATAGTCATGGTTTCCTGACTATGGACATTAGATGTCGTTGATAATGGGATCACATCATTAGGAGAATGATGTGATGGACAAGAGCCAATTCTAAGCATAGCACAAGAACGTGTAGTTCGTTTTGCTAGAGCTTTTCCAATGTCAAGTATCTTTTCCTTAGACCATGAGATCGTGTAACTCCCGGATACCGTAGGAGTGCTTTGGGTGTACCAAACGTCACAACGTAACTGGGTGACTAGAAAGGTGCACTACAGGTATCTCCGAAAGTGTCTGTTGGGTTGACACGGATCGAGACTGGGATTTGTCACTCCGTATGACGGAGAGGTATCTCTGGGCCCACTCGGTAATGCATCATCATAATGAGCTCAAAGTGATCAAGTGTCTGGTCACGGGATCATGCATTACGGTACGAGTAAAGTGACTTGCCAGTAACGACACTGAACGAGGTATTGGGATACGGACGATCGAGTCTCGGGCAAGTAACGTACCGATTGACAAAGGGAATTGTATACGGGGTTGATTGAATCCTCGACATCGTGGTTCATCTGATGAGATCATCGAGGAGCATGTGGGAGCCAGCATGGGTATCTAGATCCCGCTGTTGGTTATTGACCGGAGAGCCGTCTCGGTCATGTCTACGTGTCTCCCAAACCCGTAGGGTCTACACACTTAAGGTTGGGTGACGCTAGGGTTGTAGAGATATGAGTATGCAGCAAACCAAAAGTTGTTCGGAGTCCCGGATGAGATCCCGGATGTCACGAGGAGTTCCGGAATGGTCCGGAGGTAAAGAATAATATATAGGAAGTGCAGTTTCGGCCATCGGGAGAGTTTCGGGGGTCACCGGTATTGTACCGGGACCACCGGAAGGGTCCCGGGGGTCCACCGGGTGAGGCCACCTATCCTGGAGGGCCCTGTGGGCTGAAGTGGGGAGGGGACCAGCCCCTGGTGGGCTGGTGCGCCCCCCTGGGCCCCCCTCTGCGCCTAGGGTTGGGAACCCTAGGGGAGGGGGCGCCTCCACTTGCCTTGGGGGGCACTCCACCCCCCTTGGCCGCCCCCCCTAGAGATCCCATCTCTAGGGCCGGCGCCCCCCCCCCCCCTGGGGGCCTATATAAAGGGGGGGGAGGGAGGGCAGCCGCACCCTGAAGTCTTGGCGCCTCCCTCTCCCCTGCTACACCTCTCCCTCTCGCAGAAGCTCGGCGAAGCTCTGCCGGAACTCTGCTGCATCCACCACCACGCCATCGTGCTGCTGGATCTTCATCAACCTCTCCTTCCCCCTTGCTGGATCAAGAAGGAGGAGACGTCATCCGCTCCGTACGTGTGTTGAACGCGGAGGTGCTGTCCGTTCGGCACTTGGTCATCGGTGATTTGGATCACGACGAGTACGATCACGACGAGTACGACTCCCTCAACCCCATTCTCTTGAATGCTTCTGCTCGTGATTTACAAAGGTATGTAGATGCACTCCTATCACTCGTTGCTATATGAACTCATAGATGGATCTTGGTGAAACCGTAGGAACAATTTTATTTTCTACAACGTTCCCCAACAGTGGCATCATGAGCCAGGTTTATGCGTAGTTCTCTATTGCACGAGTAGAACACAAATTTGTTGTGGGCGTAGATGTTGTCAACTTTCTTGCCGCTACTAGTCTTATTTTGCTTCAGCGGTATTGTGGGATGAAGTGGCCCGGACCGACCTTACACGTACGCTTACGTGAGACAGGTTCCACCGACTGACATGCACTAGTTGCATAAGGTGGCTAGCGGGTGTCTGTCTCTCCCACTTTAGTTGGAGCGGATTCGATGAAAAGGGTCCTTATGAAGGGTAAACAGAAGTTGACAAATCACGTTGTGGTTTTTTCGTAGGTAAGAAAACGTTCTTGCTAGAACCCTATTGCAGCCACGTAAAAGATGCAACAATAATTAGAGGACGTCTAACTTGTTTTTGCAGCAATTGCCTTGTGATGTGATATGGCCAAAAGTTGTGATGAATGATGAATGATATATTGTGATGTATGAGATCATGTTCTTGTAATAGGAATCACGGCTTGCATGTCAATGAGTATGACAACCGGCAGGAGCCATAGGAGTTGTCTTAATTATTGTACGACCTGCGTGTCAATGATTTAACGCCATGTAATTACTTTACTTTATTGCTAAAACGTTAGCCATAGTAGTAGAAGTAATAGTTGGCGAGCAACTTCATGGAGACACGATGATGGAGATCATGGTGTCATGCCGGTGACGAAGATGATCATGGAGCCCCGAAGATGGAGATCAAAGGAGCTATATGATATTGGCCATATCATGTCACTACTATATAATTGCATGTGATGTTTATTATGTTTATGCATCTTGTTTACTTAGAATGACGGTAGTAAATAAGATGATCCCTTATAATAATTTCAAGAAAGTGTTCTCCCCTAATTGTGCGCCGTTGCTAAAGTTTGTCGTTTCGAAGCACCACGTGATGATCGGGTGTGATAGATTCTTACGTTCACATACAACAGGTATAAGACGGTTTTTACACATGCAAAAACACTTAGGGTTAACTTGACAAGCCTAGCATGTACAGACATGGCCTCGGAACACAGAGACCGAAAGGTCAAACATGAGTCGTATGGAAGATACGATCAACATGGAGATGTTCACAGATGATGACTAGTCCGTCTCACGTGATGATCGGACACGGCCCAGTCGACTCGGATCGTGTAACACTTAGATGACTAGAGGGATGTCTAATCTGAGTGGGAGTTCATTAAAATAATTTGATTAGATGAACTTAATTATCATGAACTTAGTCTAAAACCTTTCCAAATATGTGTTTTAGATCAAATGGCCAACGCTCATGTCAACATGAACTTCAACGCGTTCCTAGAGAAAACCAAGCTGAAAGATGATGGCAGCAACTATACGGACTGGGTCCGGAACCTGAGGATCATCCTCATAGCTGCCAAGAAAGCATATGTCCTAGAAGGAGCGCTAGGTGAAGCACCCATCCCAGAGAACCAAGACGTTATGAACGCTTGGCAGTCACGTGCTGATGATTACTCCCTCGTTCAGTGCGGCATGCTTTACAGCCTAGAACTGGGGCTCCAAAAGCGTTTTGAGTAACACAGAGCATATGAGATGTTCGAGGAGCTGAAAATGGTTTTCCAAGCTCATGCCCGGGTCGAGAGATATGAAGTCTCTGACAATTCTATAGTTGTAAGATGGAGGAAAATAGTTCTATCAGTGAGCACATACTCAAAATGTCTGGGTTGCACAACCGCCTGTCCCAGCTGGACATTAACCTCCCGGACAAGGCGGTCATTGACAGAATCCTTCAGTCGCTCCCACCGAGCTACAAGAGCTTTGTGATGAACTACAATATGCAGGGGATGGTGAAAACTATTCCTGAAGTATTTTCAATGCTGAAGTCGGCAGAGGTAGAAATCAAGAAAGAACATCAAGTGTTGATGGTCAATAAAACCACCAAGTTCAAGAAGGGCAAGGGTAAGAAGAACTTCAAGAAGGACGGCAAGGATGTTGCCGCGCCCGATAAGCCAGTTGCCGGAAAGAAGTCAAAGAATGGACCCAAGCCTGAGACCGAGTGCTTTTATTGCAAAGGGAAGGGTCACTTGAAGCGGAACCCCCAAATACTTAGCGGACAAGAAGGTCGACAACACTAAAGGTATATGTGATATACATGTAATTGATGTGTACCTTACCAGTACTCGTAGTAACTCCTGGGTATTTGATACCGGTGCCGTTGCTCATATTTGTAACTCACAGCAGGAGCTGCGGAATAAGCGGAGACTGACGAAGGACGAGGTGACGATGCGCGTCGGGAATGGTTCCAAGGTCGATGTGATCGCCGTCGGCATGCTACCTCTACATTTACCTACGGGATTAGTTTTAAACCTCAATAATTTTTATTTAGTGCCAAGTTTGAGCATGAACATTGTATCTGGATCTCGTTTGATACGAGATGGCTACTCATTTAAATCCGAGAATAATGGTTGTTCTATTTATATGAGAGATATGTTTTATGGTCATGCCCCGATGGTCAATGGTTTATTCTTAATGAATCTCGAATGTAATGTTACACATATTCATAGTGTGAACACCAAAAGATGTAAAGTTGATAACGATAGTCCCACATACTTGTGGCACTGCCGCCTTGGTCACATTGGTGTCAAGCGCATGAAGAAGCTCCATGCTGATGGACTTTTAGAGTCTCTCGATTATGAATCATTTGACACATGCGAACCATGCCTCATGGGCAGAATGACCAAGACTTCGTTCTCCGGAACAATGGAGCGAGCAACCAACTTATTGGAAATCATACATACCGATGTGTGCGGTCCAATGAGCGTTGAGGCTCGCGGAGGATATCATTATGTTCTCACTCTCACTGACGACTTGAGTAGATATGGGTATGTCTACTTAATGAAACACAAGTCGGAGACCTTTGAAAAGTTCAAGGAATTTCAAAATGAGGTAGAGAATCAACGTGACCGAAAGATAAAGTTCCTATGATCAGATCGTGGAGGAGAATATTTAAGTCACGAATTTGGTACGCACTTAAGGAAATATGGAATCGTTTCACAACTCACGCCGCCTGGAACACCTCAGCGTAACGGTGTGTCCGAACGTCATAATCGCACTCTATTGGATATGGTGCGGTCTATGATGTCTCTTACCGATTTACTGCTATCATTTTGGGGATACGCTCTAGAGACAGCTACATTCACTTTAAATAGGGCTCCGTCTAAATCCGTTGAGACGACACCGTATGAATTATGGTTTGAGAAGAAACCTAAGCTGTCGTTTCTAAAAGTTTGGGGATGTGATGCTTATGTCAAGAAACTTCAACCTGAAAAGCTCGAACCCAAGTCGGAAAAATGTGTCTTCATAGGATACCCTAAGCAAACCATTGGGTATACCTTCTACTTAAGATCCGAGGGAAAGATCTTTGTTGCCAAGAACGGATCCTTTCTGGAAAAAGAGTTTCTCTCGAAAGAAGTAAGTGGGAGGAAAGTAGAACTCGATGAAGTACTACCTCTTGAACCGGAAAGTAGTGCAACTCAGGAAAATGTTCCTGTGGTGCCTACACCAACTGGAGAGGAAATTAATGATCAAGGTACTTCGGATCAAGTTGCTACTGAACTTCGTAGGTCCACAAGGACACGTTCCACGCTAGAGTGGTATGGCAACCCTGTCCTGGAAATAATGTTGTTAGACAACGGTGAACCTTCGAACTATGAAGAAGCGATGGCGGGCCCAGATTCCAACAAATGGCTTGAAGCCATGCAATCCGAGATAGAATCCATGTATGAAAACAAAGTATGGACTTTGACAGACTTGCCCGATGATCGGCGAGCGATAGAAAACAAATGGATCTTTAAGAAGAAGACGGACGCGGATGGTAATATTACCATCTACAAAGCTCGACTTGTCGCTAAGGGTTATCGGCAAGTTCAAGAGGTTGACTACGATGAGACTTTCTCTCCCGTAGCAAAGCTGAAGTCCGTCTGAATCATGTTGGCAATTGCCGCATACTATGATTATGAGATATGGCAGATGGACATCAAAACGGCATTCCTTAACGGCTATCTTAAGGAAGAACTATATATGATGCAGCCGGAAGGTTTTGTCGATCCTAAGAATGCTAACATAGTATGCAAGCTCCAGCGATCCATTTATGTGCTGGTGCAAGCATCTCAGAGTTGGAACATTCGCTTTGATGAGATGATCAAAGCGTTTGGGTTTATGAAGACTTATGGAGAAGCCTGCGTTTACAAGAAAGTGAGTGGGAGCTCTGTAGCATTTCTCATATTATATGTAGATGACATACTCTTGATGGGAAATGATATAGAACTTTTGGACAGCATTAAGGCCTACTTGAATAAGTGTTTTTCAATGAAGGACCTTGGAGAAGCTGCTTACATATTAGGCATCAAGATCTATAGGGATAGATCGAGACGCCTCATAGGTCTTTCACAAAGCACATACCTAGATAAGATTTTGAAGAAGTTCAAAATGGATCAGTCCAAGAAAGGGTTCTTGCCTGTATTGCAAGGTGTGAGATTGAGCTCGGCTCAATGCCCGACCACGGCAAAAGATAAAGAAGAGACGAGTGTCATCCCCTATGCTTCAGCCGTAGGATCTATTATGTATGCCATGCTGTGTACCAGACCTGATGTAAACCTTGCCGTAAGTTTGGTAGGTAGGTACCAAAGTAATCCCGGCAAGGAACACTGGATAGCGGTCAAGAATATCCTGAAGTACCTGAAAAGGACAAAGGACATGTTTCTCGTTTATGGAGGTGACAAAGAGCTCGTCATAAAGGGTTACGTCGACGCTAGCTTCGACACAGATCTGGATGACTCTAAGTCACAAACCGGACACGTGTATATGTTGAATGGTGGAGCAGTAAGCTGGTGCAGCTGCAAGCAGAGCGTCGTGGCGGGATCTACATGTGAAGCGGAGTACATGGCAGCCTCGGAGGCAGCGCATGAAGCAATTTGGGTGAAGGAGTTCATCACCGACCTAGGAGTCATACCCAATGCGTCGGGGCCGATCAAATTCTTCTGTGACAACACTGGAGCTATTGCCCTTGCCAAGCAGCCCAGGTTTCACAAGAAGACCAGGCACATCAAGCGTCGTTTCAACTCCATCCGTGAAAATGTTCAAGATGGAGACATAGATATTTGCAAAGTACATACGGATCTGAATGTCGCAGATCCGTTGACTAAACCTCTTTCGCGAGAAAAACATGATCAACACCAGAACTCTATGGGTGTTCGATTCATCACAATGTAACTAGATTATTCACTCTAGTGCAAGTGGGAGACTGTTGGAAATATGCCCTAGAGGCAATAATAAAAGGATTATTATTATATTTCCTTGTTCATGATAATTGTCTTTGTTCATGCTATAATTGTATTATCCGGAAATCGTAATACACGTGTGAATACATAGACCATAATATGTCCCTAGTAAGCCTCTAGTTGACTAGCTCGTTAATCAACAGATAGTCATGGTTTCCTGACTATGGACATTAGATGTCGTTGATAACGGGATCACATCATTAGGAGAATGATGTGATGGACAAGACCCAATTCTAAGCATAGCACAAGATCGTGTAGTTTGTTTTGCTAGAGCTTTTCCAATGTCAAGTATCTTTTCCTTAGACCATGAGATCGTGTAACTCCCGGATACCGTAGGAGTGCTTTGGGTGTACCAAACGTCACAACGTAACTGGGTGACTATAAAGGTGCACTACAGGTATCTTCGAAAGTGTCTGTTGGGTTGACACGGATCGAGACTGGGATTTGTCACTCCGTATGACGGAGAGGTATCTCTGGGCCCACTCGGTAATGCATCATCATAATGAGCTCAAAGTGATCAAGTGTCTGGTCACGGGATCATGCATTACGGTACGAGTAAAGTGACTTGCCGGTAACGAGACTGAACGAGGTATTGGGATACCGACAATCGAGTCTCAGGCAAGTAACGTACCGATTGACAAAGGGAATTGTATACGGGGTTGATTGAATCCTCGACATCGTGGTTCATCCGATGAGATCATCAAGGAGCATGTGGGAGCCAGCATGGGTATCCAGATCCCGCTGCTGGTTATTGACCGGAGAGCCGTCTCGGTCATGTCTACGTGTCTCCCGAACCCGTAGGGTCTACACACTTAAGGTTCGGTGACGCTAGGGTTGTAGAGATATGAGTATGCAGCAAACCGAAAGTTGTTCGGAGTCCCAGATGAGATCCCGGACGTCATGAGGAGTTCCGGAATGGTCCGGAGGTAAAGAATAATATATAGGAAGTGCAGTTTCGGCCATCGGGAGAGTTTCGGGGGTCGCCGGTATTGTACCGGGAACACCGGAATGGTCCTGGGGGTCCACCGGGTGGGGCCACCTATCCCGGAGGGCCCCGTGGGCTGAAGTGGGGAGGGGACCAGCCCCTGGTGGGCCCGCCCCCCCCCCCCCCCCCCTCCCAGGCCCGCCTCTGCGCCTAGGGTTGGGAACCCTAGGGGAGGGGCGCCTCCACTTGCCTTGGGGCCACTCCACCCCCCTTGGCTGCCCCCCCCCCCTAGAGATCCCATCTGTAGGGCCGGCGCCCTCCCGGGGGCCTATATAAAGGAGGGGGGAGGGAGGGCAGCCGCACCCTGAAGTCTTGGCGCCTCCCTCTCCCCTGCTACACCTCTCCCTCTCGCAGAAGCTCGGCGAAGCTCTGCCAGAACTCTGCTGCATCCACCACCACGCCGTCGTGCTGCTGGATCTTCATCAACCTCTCCTTCCCCCTTGCTGGATCAAGAAGGAGGAGACGTCATCCGCTCCGTACGTGTGTTGAACGCGGAGGTGCTGTCCGTTCGGCGCTTGGTCATCGGTGATTTGGATCACGACGAGTACGACTCCCTCAACCCCGTTCTCTTGAACGCTTCCGCTCGCGATCTACAAAGGTATGTAGATGCACTCCTATCACTCGTTGCTAGATGAACTCATAGATGGATCTTGGTGAAACCGTAGGAAAAATTTTATTTTCTGCAACATTCCCCAACACCAAAAGCCGGCAAGTGGCAGATGGCGAGGATCAGCAGCCGGCCGGGAAGCCCGGCCCCAAGAGTCAGCAGGGTGGCAAGGGTGCTTGGAAGCCGACCTTCTCCTTCGAGCAAGCCCTTGACGCTCCGTGCAAGTTCCACAACGGTGCGAAGCCGTCCAACCACCCCACCCGGAAGTGCAACTGGCTCGCCTGGATCGCCAAGGGTGAGGCCCTGCCGCCTCCTCCACAAGCCGGCCAGGTGGCTCCGGCTGTTCAACAACCGGCCCGAGCTGCCGGCATGCTCCAAGACAAGTTTCCCAACAAGAACGCCACCTACATCGTCTTCACCAGTGAAGCCGATGACAAGTAAAGCAGACGGCAGCGCACCGCAAGGTGAATGTTGTTGCCTCAGAGGTCCCGTAGTTCATGCACTGGTCTGAGAGGCCCATCACGTGGAGCCGTGAAGACCATCGGGCCATGATGCCAGCACTGGGTGCATACGCCCTGGTGCTGGAGTCCACCTTCTCCACGGAGAGGCGGACCTGCCGCTTCACCCTCCTGTATCGCCAAACCATGGAGCGGTTGGGCATCAAGGCCAAGTAGCTTCAGCCCAGCCGGACTGTCTTCCATGGCATAGTTCTCGGCCTTTCCTGCTCTCCAACCGGTAAGATCAAGATCGATGTCCTGTTCGGCGACAAGACCCACTTCCACTGTGAGCCAATCTGGTTCAGGGTGGTGGACTTGGACAACCCCTATGATGTAGGGTAGAACCCTAGATGCCCGATCTTTCATGATTGGAGGGGATCCTACGAAGAACATGAAGAACACGAGGAGAAATCACGAGAGGAAACACGAGAGAATCACTCAAACCAACAAGATTCGATTACACATGTGCTAGATCCTCGAAACACAAAGAGATACACGATTCAAATCCAACAAAGGATGATACAAGTAGCTAGTTCATCCCCATGAGGAGGTCTTGAGGGGTCTTCCCATGAAGGGGTCTTGAATCCGCTTGGGGGATCTTCTTCGAAGAGGTCATGAACTCCAATGGAGAAGTAACCAAGTGGATGAGCAAAGCTCTATCTCTAATATGAGCTAAACCAATGCTAACCCTAACTAGGAGGAGGAGGAGGTCTATTTATAGTCTTAGTGCAAAAGGGGGTGAAGTGAAGGGGTACATGGGCCTCGGGCCCAAAACTGTGCACAGACAGGCAGCGGACGTCCGGCCTCTACCGGTCGTCCGGTGGCTCGCGGGGGGGGGGGGGTCCGAATGTCCGGTAGGGCTCGGACTTCCGCTATTTTCATTTTGTAGTCGTGCCACCAGATTTCCGGAGACGGCCGGTTGTCTGGTCACCGGTCGTCCGGTCACTTCAGGCTTCCGCTGATTTGGCTCGGGTGTGGACATGTCGGTCGTCCGGAGGAGGCCGGACATCCGCTCGCTGGGAGGTGTTGCCGGTCGTCCAGTCCTGGACGGACATTCGCTCGCTGTAGCTTGCGCGGGCTGGGACTTGGCTGGCAGGTTGGCATCTCCAGGCGTCGGACGTCCGGTCCCTACCGGTCATCCGGTGGCTGTAGCTTGCGCTGGATGTGCCTTGGGCTGGTTGAGGCTTCAGGAGCCGGACGTCCGGTCCTGACCAATCGTCCGGTGGCTGGAGCTTCTTTGGTAGCTCTTATTCTTGTCCCTCATACTCGGTGTCCTCGCCATCTTGTCCGTTTGATGTAGCAGTTCCGTGGCCTTCCTCCAAGTACCTGATCACGCATAGTGTTTCCGTTTGAGGTAGTAGCCATGTCTCATGTATAGAAAGTGGTAGTTCGGACAGGAGCGAGTTCACCTTATCTTTGATAGCCTTTGCTAGAGCTCTTGTCATTGGTCCACGTGGTGTCGTAGGAGATGTAGATGCGTCCATGGGGATGATCGTGGGATGCTCCGCATCAACCTACCACGCGGTCTTGGGCCGCCCTGCACTGGCCAAGTTCATGATGGTCCCGCACTACGCCTACCTAAAGGCCAAGATGCCGAGTCCCAAGGGCATCATCACTATTGTCGGCGACTACGAGAAGTCACTAGAGTGCGCCCCGCCAGCAGCTGGATGTCGAGTCCCTTGTCATCACTCAAGAGGAGCGCCTCCTTGACCGAATGGTAGCCATGGCCAGCGAGCAGTCGGCCGTGCCGACTGATCCCAAGGAGACGGAAGCCGGGGCCTCCTTCCAGCGGCCAAAGAGACCAAGCGGATCATCTTGGATCCGTCACACCCGGAGAAGTTCGCTGTCATAGGGTCAAACCTTGGCAGCAAATAGGAAGGCGAGCTCGTTGATTTCCTCTGTGAGAATCAGGACATCTTCGCGTGGTCTCCCAAAGACATGCCGGGTGTTTCGAACGATTTCGCCAAGCACAAGAGTCATGTGAGGCCAGATGCTAAACCGGTCAAGCAACCCCTATGCCGCCTATCAGAAGAGAAGAGAAGAATCGTTGGTGAAGAGATCACTCGGCTTCTGGCAGTCGGCTTCATCATGGAAGTGTTCTATCTGGACTGGCTTGCCAACCCACTCCTTGTATTGAAGAAGAATAACAAGTGGCGCATGTGTATCGACTAGATGAGCCTCAACAAAGCCTGCCCCAAGGATCCGTTCGCTCAGCCATGGATCGACCAAGTGATAGACTCCATAGCCGGCTGCGAGTTGCTGTCCTTCTTGGACGCCAACTCCGGCTGCCACCAGATCAAGCTGGATCCAGTCGACCACTTGAAGACCGCCTTCATCACACCATTCGGCGCCTTCTGCTACATCACCATGATGTTCGGCTTGAGAAATGTCGGCGCCACCTTCCAGCGTTGCATGCAGAAGTGCCTCCTGAAGCAACCTGGCCGCAATGCCCACGTCTATGTGGATGACATTGTGGTGAAGACGGAGAAGTGCGGCACCCTCATGGAGGATCTCAAGGAGACCTTCGATAATTTTCATTGTTTTCAAATCAAGCTCAACCCAGAGAAGTGTGTCTTCGGAGTACCAGCCGACCAACTCCTTGGCTTCCTTGTCTCTAAGCGTGGGAACGAGTGCAACCCCATGAAGATCAAGGCCATTGAGTGGATGGAGAGACCCACCAAGCTGCGTGACGTCCAAAAGTTCACCGGGTGCCTAGCATCCCTCAGCCACTTCATCAGCCGGCTAGGCGAGAAGGCACTCCCCCTGTACCAGCTCATGAAGAAATCCACTTGCTTCGAGTGGACCGACCAGGCGGACGAGGCCTTCCTCCAGCTCAAGCGCATGATGTCCATGCCGCCTATCCTGGCCGCTCCGGCTGCTAAGGAACCTATGCTCCTCTACATCACCGCCACCAATTGGGTCATCAGCATGGTGGTTGTTGTCGAGCGTGCAGAAGCCGACAAGGTGCAGCCGGTCCACAGGCCAGTGTACTACATGAGCAAAGTCTTGTCCGCATCCAAGCAGAACACTCCCACTATCAGAAGATGTGCTACGGCATGTACTTTGCTGCCAAGAAGCTGAAGTAGTACTTCCAGGAGCACTCCATCACGGTTGTCTGCACCGCTCCCCTGGCCGAGATCATGGGAAACAGAGATGCTTTAGGCCGGGTGGCCAAGTGGGCCACTGAGCCAGCTCCCCACACCATCCTCTACCAGCCCCGCACCGCCATCAAGTCCTAAGCGCTGGCCGACTTCCTCGCTGACTGGGCCGAGTCCTAGTACTTTCCGCCAGCGCCGGATTCCATGCGTTGGCGGATGCACTTCGATGGCTCGAAGATGCGCATCGGCCAAGGAGTCGACATCGTACTCACCTCTCCCAAAGGCGACAAGTTGAAGTACACGCTGCAGATCCACTTTGCCACCTCCAACAACATAACCGAGTATGATGGGCTCATCTTTGGGCTCCGGCTGGCTAAGGAGATCAGCATCTGTCACATCCCATGCTACAACAATTCAAATTTGGTGGTCCAGCAATCGTCCGGAGATTGGGACGCCAAGGACGCCAACATGGCGAGCTACCACTTTCTCGTCCAGCAGATGAGCGAACACTTCAACGGGTGTGAGTTCCTCCATGTGCCATGAGCCGACAACGACGCAACACACGCCCTTGCTCGCATTGGCTCTGCCCGGCAGGCCATACCAGCCGACGTCTCCCTCGAGCGCCTACGCAAGCCATCTATCAAGCCCTTGCCGCAATCTGAGTCCATCTTCGTGCCGACTGACCCCACAACAGTCGGATCCGGCTCGGGGACTTCAGCAGTCGGCCCGGGGACTTTAGCAGGCGGCCCGGGGGCTGCAGCACCCGCACCCGGCCCAAAGATTCTAGCAAGCGGCCCGGGGGCTGCGGCAGTTGGGCCGGGGACTTCATCGACACCATCAGGAGCGGCCGGCTCCATCCTGCCGCCTCCCAACCCGACCACCCTAGTGCTAGCTGCCATCTTCACAGTGGTGGAAGCGCCATCTTGGGCACAACCTATCTGCGACTATCTGGTGAGCCGCATGCTACCAACCAATGAAGTGTTGGCCCGGCAAATCCAACGTCGGGCAGGAGCCTACACCATCGTCAACGACGAGCTTGCCAGGCGCAGCGTGACTGGTGTCTTCCAGTGTTGCGTGGAGCCGGAGAAGGGTATGGAGATTCTTAGAGATATCCATCAAGGCGAATGTGGCCACCACGCCGCCTCCAGGGCCCTCGTCGCCAAGGCCTTCCGCCATGGTTTCTTCTGGCCGACTGCTTTGGACGACGCCAAAGAGTTGGTCCGAAAGTGCAAAGGGTGCCAGAAGTTCAGCACCAAGCAGCACCAGCCGACCTCCGCCCTCAAGACCATCCCCATCACTTGGCCGTTTGCCGTGTGGGGTTTAGACATGGTGGTCCCATTCAAGACAGCACGCGGCGGCATGACTCACCTGCTGGTGGTCGTGGACAAGTTTACCAAGTGGATCAAAGCCAAGCCTATCAAGAAGCTAAAAGGCCCGACAACCGTCACGTTCATCGCGGACATCACCGTCCGGTACGGCATCCCACAAAACATCATCACGGACGACAGCACCAACTTTGCCAAAGGCGCCTTGGCCCATTTCTGCGCAAATCAGGGCATCCAACTAGACCTAGCGTCCATTACCCACCCGCAGTCAAACGGCCAGGTGGAGCGAGCAAACGGCCTCATCTTCTTTGGCATCAAGCCCCGACTGGTCGAGCCACTGGAGCGCTCGGTCGGTTGCTGGATCGAGGAGCTGTCGGCCGTCCTTTGGAGCCTCCGGACCACGCCGAACCGATCAACCGGCTTCACGCCCTTCTTCCTTGTGTACGGGGCTGAGGCTATCATCCCAACGGATATCGAGTTAGACTCACCGTGTCACCATGTACACGGAGGCGGAAGCAAAGGAGGCACGAGAAGACGGCATCGACCTGCTGGAAGAGGCCCGACTGCTAGCACTCAGCCGATCCGCCATCTACTAGCAGAGCCTGCGCCGCTACCACAACAAGAAGGTCAAGCCGCGTGCATTCCGCGAAGGCGACCTTGTGCTCTGCCTGATCCAGCGATCAGCCGGCCAGCACAAGCTCGCAGCTCCTTGGGAAGTGATGACCCACAAGTGTAGGGGATCTATCTTAGTCCTTTCGATAAGTAAGAGTGTCGAATCCAACGAGGAGCAGAAGGAAATGACAAGCGGTTTTCAATAAGGTTTTCTCTGCAAGCACTGAAATTGTAGGTAACAGATAGTTGTGTGATAAGATAAATTGTAACGAGTAACAAGCAATGAAAGTAAATAAAGTGCAGCAAGGTAGCCCAATCCTTTTTGTAGCAAAGGACAAGCCTGGACAATTTCTTATAATGAGAAAAGCGCTCCCGAGGACACATGGGAATTATCGTCAAGCTAGTTTTTATCACGCTCATATGATTCGCGTTCGGTACTTTGATAATTTGATATGTGGGTGGACCAGTGCTTGGGTACTGCCCTTACTTGGACAAGCATCCCACTTATGATTAACCCCTATTGCAAGCATCCGCAACTACAAAAGAAGTATTAAGGTAAACCTAACCACAACATTAGACATATGGATCCAAATCAGCCCCTTGCGAAGCAACACATAAACTAGGGTTTAAGATTCTGTCACTCTAGCAACCCATCATCTACTTATTACTTCCGAATGCCTTCCTCTAGGCCCAAATAATGGTGAAGTGTCATGTAGTCGACGTTCACATAACACCACTAGAGGAAAGACAACATACATCTCATCAAAATATCGAACGAATACCAAATTCACATGACTACTAATAGCAAGACTTCACCCATGTCCTCAGGAACAAACGTAACTACTCACAAAGCATATTCATGTTCATAATCAGAGGAGTAATAATATGCATTAAGGATCTGAACATATGATCTTCCACCAAGTAAACCAATTAGCATCAACTACAAGGAGTAATCAATACTACTAGCAACCCACGGGTACCAATTTGTGGTTTTGATACAAGATTGGATACAAGAGATGAACTAGGGTTTTGAGAGGAGATGGTGCTGGTGAAGATGTTGATGGAGATTGACCCCCTCCCGATGAGAGGATCATTGGTGATGACGATGGTGATGATTTCCCCCTCCCGGAGGGAAGTTTCCCCGACAGAACAGCTTTGCCGGAGCCCTAGATTGGTTCCGCCAAGGTTCCGCCTCGTGGCGGCGGAGTTTCGTCCCGTAAGCTTGCCTCTGTTTTTTTTCAGGGTAAAAGCCTTCATATAGCAGAAGATGGACACCGGAGGGCCACCAGGGGGCCCACGAGACAGGGGGCGCGCCTAGTAGGGGTGGGCGCCCCCCCCCCCCCACCCTCCTGGCCTGGGTGTGGGCCCCCTTTGGTAGTTTCTTCGCTCAAAAATTCTTATTAATTCCAAAAATAACTTCCTGGAGTTTCAGGATTTTTGGAGCAGTGCAGAATAGGTTTCCAATGTTTGCTCATTTTCCAGCCAGAATTCCAGCTGCCGGCATTCCCCCTCTTCATGGTAAACCTTGTAAAATAAGAGAGAATAGCCATAAGTATTGAGATATAATGTGTAATAACAGCCCATAATGCAATAAATATTAATATAAAAGCATGATGCAAAATGGACGTATCAGGAAGGCCCCTTCATCATCAGCAAGGCCCTGGGCAACGACTCGTCCTACCTCATCGATGCACAAAAGCCCAGGGCGAGAAAGCGAAGCACAGCTGGCAAGGAGATGGAGCGGCCATGGAACGCGAACCTGCTCCGTCCATTTTACAGTTAAAGCGAGCGTATGTACCACACTGTCTTTTGTATTAAGTAAAAGACCTCAGATACCCCGAGATGCACTCGGGGGCTACCTTTTTATCTATGAGATAAGCTTCTACTATGATTTGAGTTTTTTATATTCTTGCCTCGTCTGGGTCCGGCAAGCCAGCCCGGGAGCTCGCTGCCTTGGCCTAAGTTAGCACCACCCGGAGCCGACTAGTAGTGTGCCGACACCAAAGCCCTCTCTTGACCCGGCCACAGCTCGTAGCGCGACTGTCCGACTGGCAAGAGCTAAAGGCTGGAAACGATGTCCACACGAAAAATGACTAAGGAGAATGTTGACTCTAGCCAAGTTGGCCCTTCGTCTCCCTCGTCTGGCTGCTCAGCAACCGGCAAGCCGGCTTCTCGCTCAACTAGCTATGCTCTACATGGCTGAAGTAACTTACCCATCCTAAACGGCCAAGTCCCTGACCCGGCCACAGACCGCAACATGGCTGTCCGGCTGGCAGGGAGGCGGCCAAAGGAAGGCGGCAAATGAAAAAGCCAAAGAGAGTAAAAGCAACTCAAGCCAGAACCCGGTAACACATACAAGAATGTGGGGATTTAAACTTTATACATTGCAAAATGGCCAAAGGCCAACATTAATCAAGTTTAAAATTACACCCTCAGTGGGTGGAACTGCGCATAACTAACTTGTTCTAAGCATGAGACAGACAAACTTAAAAAATATAAAAGGCCATCTAGGCGGATGGCTCCTCGGGCTGTCGGGACTGGTCGGCGGTAGGCATAGCTCTGGCTGGCGGGGCCTTCGGCTGCTGAGTCTCGGCCTGGCTATCGGCGGCGGCTGAGGTGATCTCCGACTGATCTCCAGTCGGCGCCGGGTCGGGCCGAGTCTGGCTGGTCGCTCCGCCGTCTGGTGCGACATAGCTGCCGTCCTCATCTTCGTCGTCCTCGTAACCTTCGTCGCTGGAGGCGATCTCTTCCGCCGAGTCCTACCCGTCCGACGGTTTCAGATCGAACCATGACAGGGGCACTACGACGCCATTGTTTCCCCGCTCCGGGACGAAGACACTGACATCAGCGTAGTCGGCAAGAGCCAGCGCACGGATGGCGATGTCCTCGCGCTCCGCCGCCAGCTCCGGTAGCGCCTCCTGGCGAAAGGTAGCCAGCTGCGCCAGACGCACGTCGGGGTACCAGGCCTTGATGAACTTCAGCGCCTTCGCAGCCCAGACCACGCCGCGGAGCTCTTCCAGGCTTCGAGCCAGTCTGCCGCCACCTCCAGCAAGTCGGTCGTCCAGCTGGGAGTCCACGGGATCCAAGCACCCTGCCACAAGCCCTCCAAGACCTGTGACCTGGCGCACTGAAGCCGGCGGAGCAGGCAGCGCGTCGGCTCGAGGTGCATCCAGACGGCCGTGAGTTGTTCGCTCAAGGTCTGAGGCCGGTCATGCGCGATCTCCTTGCCCTTACGCCTGCACTCCTCGCGCTGAGCCTCAATGGCCATGCAGACGGCGACAGAGTGTCCTGGGAGGAACTCTGTTCAAAAGAAGACAAAAGTTTTAGAAGACGGCTTCCAGCAGCAGCCGGCAACTAGCAATCGACAACAAAAAGGAAGGGACGCACCGTCGAGCAGATCCTCGATCACGCCGTAGCCCTCTTGGAGGATCTTCTCCTTCTCGGCCCAGTCCGAGCGCTGGGTCTCAAACTCAGTCATGAGGCGCTCCTCGTCCGCCTTCAGCCGCCAGACCTGCTCCACGTGCCGCTCGGTCTGGTCCGCCAGCTCCTTCTCCAGCCGATCGCGCTCCGCGGTCGCCTGGTCACGCTCCTGCCCCGCAACCCGGAGCTGACCCTCGAGCTCGGCCGCGCGCTCCCTCAGCTGGGCAGTAGCCGCTGCAAAAAGAAGACAAGAGGCATCATCATCTACTCCCACAAAACCAAGAACAAGTTGCCAGAGAAGATCCGGCCCGACTGCTCAGCAGTTAGCCAGAATCTCGGGGGCTACACCCAGTGGGTGCGCTAGCGCGCCCCCACTAGAAGCCGGCTTACGTACTTCGGCTCTGAGTCAGCTCAGTGGTCCAGGTGGTGAGCGTCCGGTTCTGCGTATTGTAGGCATCCGCTCGCATGTTATGGTAGTCCTGCAATAGAAGCAAGCATTTCAGCAAACAAAAAGAATACCTTTGAGTTCCAACTCGCCTGCTCAGCAGCCGGCTCGGAAATCGGGGGCTACACCCAGTTGGTGCACTGGCGTGCCCCCACGGAATATTACAAGATGAAAAAGCAAAAGCAAGATGCGCATACCCGGATGGATGACCGCAGCGCCAGCAGCTCTTCCCCTGCCTTCAGGAGAGTGGCGTTATGGGCGAGGAACTGGTCCTCCACATCCCGCACCGCCAGGTTCAGGGCGGCTGGGCCGACCCCTGCCACCCAACCTGAAGGACCAGCGCTCGTGGCCCCAGCGCTGGCCCCCCGCGAGCTCGAGGTCACGGCCTCCACCCGCCTTGGCTCTGAGGTCGCCCGCGTCGGACATGGGCGCCCAGGAACACGCGCCACCAAGCCTCGGTTCACCGCTTGCCCAGTGCCGGCTGGTGGTGCCTCCGGCTGGCTAGGCTTGCCGCCTCCTCGCTAGCCAGCAACCGATGCATGCTGGACCTCCTCTGCCCCTGGGATGGCGGTGTGGGGACCACCAGCTCCGACATCAACTGGTCGGCTCCGGTTGCTCCAGGCGGCGTCCGGTTCTCCACCATCTGCACCTCCGACTGCTCAAGGGTGATGGTCTCCGGGACTCCACCACCAGCCGAATCCACCATGACCTTAGCGTCGGCCTCCGCCTGCGCCTTGGTCGCGGCTTCCGCCTGCGCCTTTGTCGCCACCTCCGCCTCCGCCCTCCCGCGGCCTGGGCCTCCACCTGCGCCTTCTCCGTGGCCTCCCGCTCCTCGCACGCCTCCCGTGCGTTTCTTGTCGTCGCCTCCCGAAGGGCAGCAGCCGGATCCGTGCACCAAGCCTCCTCGGAGCCGCCTGCTGGGTCCATCAGCAAAGCGGATGGAGCCCGCGTGGTGACGCAGGCCGTCCTGCTCAGCAAGAGAGCAAAAATGAGAAAATCCTCCAAGAGAGAAGAAAAATATGAAATCAGGGCGGCAATCGCGCTTACCCGGACGTGTACGGCATGGGCTTGGGCCCCTTCTGGGTGGTGGCCACCTTCAAGGCCTCTTGCCGCCTGGTCGCGTCCGCTTGCTTGGCCTTCTTTGCCAGGTGGCCACCGAACCTCCCCGCAAGGCGGCACTTCTGTCCGCCAGGTGCAGCAGCTAACCGCGGTGTAGAAGGGCCGGCTCCTGTCCCCGCGCCTCCGCCAGGTCGGCGCCACTCCTCGTCATCCTCGTCGTCGTCCGGCCAGGACCGGACATCGGCGACTCCTCCTCCGCCGCCTGCTCCAGCGCCGCCTCCCCCGGTGGCCTCGTCCTTGCCGCCTTCCTCCATGACGGCCGCCCCCAGCTCGGGGTCGCCCACGCCGCTCTCTTCACGGTACGACATCCACTGCTGGTCCACCGTTGCCCGCCTTGGCCTGGGAAGCGCTGCCACAAGGCCGGCTGGTCAGGACGGAGGAAAAAAGAGCAATATAAGTAAAGCAGCTGGACCTTATACTTACCGCTGGGGGGCGGGTTGGCACGGCTGTAGGGCTCCTTGCCTATGTGCCACTCCTCAGTGAGCTTGCGGTTGGAGAAGTAGTTCACATGCCGAGCTACCTCCACCTCCGACATCTCCTTGGTGGACATCCGACAGGGATCCCGCCGGCCGCTCATCTCGCTGATGAGATGCGACCGAAGTTGGAGAGGCGACACCCGGTGCATGACGAAGCCGACCAGTAGGTCGGCCGGCTTGAGCCCCTCCTGGTCCGTCATCTCTTGAAGCCGGGCGAGGACGCTGACGATGTGGGCCGACAGGAGCTTGGGCAGCTGCTGCTGCCAGTTGTCCCATGGCTTAGCAGGCGGCCCGGGCGTGAAGGCTGACAAGTTGATGTAGTCGTTGACCTGGTGGAGATTCCGGACATAGAGATAAGACATTTGCCAGAGCTAGGCCGAATCATGCAGAGGGATGGACGGGAAGCGGGTGCCACCTCCTGAGCGCCTCACGGCGACGCACGCCCCGCACTGGGCCGACTCATCCTTCGCCGACGTCCCAGCTTGAGGTAGAAGAATCTACCCTAGAGCTCAGTCGTGGGCAAGATGTCGTGGGAAATGAGCACCTATGGGGCAGGGCCCCTTTTCGGTCTGGCAGGGAGTGGAGGGCGCACGAAAAGCGGATCGAGGCGGAGCACGCGAGAGATTTTTACCTAGCTTCGGAGCTCTCCGGAGAGATAATACTCCTACTGCTGCTTTGTGGTTGTATTCTGCTCTTGAGAGCGTGAGAGTGATGTAGTTTCGAATGAGTCGAACCCCTTCTACGTTGCGCATGGGCCTCCTTTTATAGGCTAAAGGGGTCACCGACAGGTGGCAACGCAGTCAAGGGTACAAATGTAAAAAGGGTGGTTGGTACAAATGCTATCTACAGTGCACCCTACCTAACTCTGACGGCAGGGGACAAGAGCATTTAATGCCCGTCCGCATCGCCTAAACAGTGCAGAAAAGCGAACGTTAGGTGCGCCACCGCTTGCCACGATGGCCTTCTCGTCATCTCCACTTGCCACCTCGCACCGCTTGGCTGCACAGCTTCCCGCCACGTGCGCCTGGAACGATCCTGCGGCGACACATCGACGGATATGCTGGAGCATGGGCGCAGAGTGGTGGCTTCGCCGCGGCAAGCGCCCTGCCGCGGTCGTTGTCTTGTCACACCCGAAAGCTTGTCGCTCGTCGGGTCTTGCCGGGACGCGCGGCGCGTCGCGGTAAGTTCTTTAAAGTGCCTTGGTTAGCCTTCCCGGCAAGCTCCTCTTGCCGGGGCCTTGTCCTTCCCGGCAAGCTCCTCTTGCCGGAGTCTTGTCTTCTTAGTTAAAACACTTTGTTCTTGAATGGCATCAATAGGAACTACGGAGGATCTTGGCGGACACCCGGCAAGCCTTGCCGCTGGACGCTGCAACTGCCCGTGCACAAGTTCGGGATACTAAGGTACCCCTACTTTAGTACACCGACAGGAGCCCCCGGGCCTGGGCCACACACGGTGCCGAGCGCTGTTGGGCCAGGCCCAAAATAGGGCACGGGCACACGCGGCCTGGGTCCATACCAAATCTAACTCTGTATCCACCGCGCCCTCCCGTAACGGCACGCGTCAAACGCGGCGTCGTGGGAGAGATAGTGGGTGATTCTTTAATCGAAAAAGGCGTAACGTTCGCCTCCTCCTCTTTATAAGCAGGGGAAACAGGGGCCGTTCCCCCACCTTCGCCACTTGCAGTTGCTTCCTCAGAAATCTCCGCCGCTCCCCTCCGCTTCTCAAAGCCAAAAGAGAGCAGCGCTCCGCCGCCCGTCGCCGCCGACGCCCCCGCTCTCCCCCACCGCCTCCGCCATGGCTCCGAAGACCGGGAAGGGTGCGAAGTCGGCCGAGGCGCTGCGGCTTGAGGCGCTGCGCAAGGAGCGAGCACTTCCCCCCCCCCCCCCGAGCTCTCCGCGAAGGAGCTGCGGGAGTGGTTCTATCTCTTCTGGTCGACGGAGACGCGGGCGCATCCGCGCACGCAGGTACTCTCCGCCGAAGCTTCTACTTCGAAGCGGTGTCCAAAAGGATACCCCTTCTTTCCATTGTTCTTCTATTGCGGGCTCTGCCCGCCCTTTTCCGATTTCTTCTATGACATCATGAATACCTACGGGTTTCACCTCCTTGACTTCACCCCCAACGCCGTTCTGACCATGGCGGTTTTCGCACACCTCTGTGAGAACTTCGTCGGAATCCACCCAAACGTTGCCCTTTTTCGCCACTACTTCATGCCCCGGGCCGAGAAAGGAGAGCCCTTAGCTGGCGGGATCGCCTAGATCTCGAGAGTCGACATGAAGGAGGTCTATCTGGAGGGGGAGCTCCATAGCAAATGGGAGGAGTGGCGAGCGGAGTGGTGTTGGATTGTTGATGAGAACCCGCATCCATTCACCAACTTGCGCCAAGCCCGAGTAGTGCACGGTGGCGATTGGAGCGCCCTGGCGGCGGACGATGCTAGATTGAAGATCGCCACCACCCGGATCTTGCGGCTCAGGCTTGCCGGGCTCACTGTAGGGGCTGTTGGCGCGGACTTTCTTCGCCGCTGCATCGCCCCTCTGCAGGAGAGGGGGAGACCCGCCTGGTTGTTCGGGGGTCCAGCGGATATCATGAGGCTGCGCCCAGGCCTCAATTTTAACTTCACTGTTTTGGAGTTGGACGGGACGCTCAAGGAACTGTTCAAGCACGACCCAACCATCCCGAGTGGTTCAGGCTACCGCAGGGCGTCGTCCCGTTGTGCAACAACTCCCAGCTCGACCGCATCCGCGCAATGATGCCGGAGTGCGACTCGCATGGGATTATCCCAACTTGGCAGGAGCCCGCCGACGACGTCGTGCAGCAATTCTTCGACGATTTGGTGGAGGTGGCAGTCCGCGCCGACGAGCAGAGGCTCCTCACCCGCGACACCACTGATGACGAGATGCGGCGCATTGCCACTAGGGCAGAAGAGGCGGCGGCGGCCGCCGCCGCGGGCGAGTTCGGGTTTACTTTGGAGGAGGCAGAGGCAGCCGAGGCGGCAAGCCTTGCCGACCGAGAGGATCTTGTCGGGGAGGTCGTTGGCGAGGAAGAGCCCGAAGCCGAAGTGAGCGAGCCCGCCGGGGGCGCAAGTGGCCAGCCGTCCTCAAGCAACTTGCCGCAGGCGGAGCCCCCAGTGCCGCCCCCAGCTCAACCCGGCGCCTCCGTGGGACCAGGGACACAGCAGGGCGGCAGACGGGCCAACAGCCGCCGCGCCGCGGGACACGCTCCACCGTGACAAGCACCGTTGCCGCGGGAGCATCTCACGCCGCACCGGCAACTGGAGCGGGGTCTTCTCGGGCCGCCGCTTCCGATCCTGCCGCAGCCCCCGCCAAGCGTCCAAGGGAGCCTACTCCTCCGCCTCGTCGCGCTGAAAGAGTACCAAACTTCGATCTCTCCGCGCTCAGCTCCGACGAGGAGGAAGAAGAGGAGGACGAGTAAGACTTTCTTTTTTGTTGTACTTATGGTTCTTCAATTCTTGCTGTTTCTTGTCTTGTATCTGATCTGCTTTCTTCTGAACCTTGTTCCTTTCCAGGACTCTGGCCCAGAGAGCGGCGAAGAGGGCCAAGGTCCCCGTGGTTGTCATCGAGGACGATCCTGCTGTGACAGTAGAGGACACGTCTGAGACCACCTTGTCGGACCCGGCAACCTCTCCCCGAAGCAGCCCCCAGCGCAGCCCCCAGCGTAAGTTCATAATTTTACTTCACGCTGTCAGGCGCGCATGGGTGTTCTTTCCTTGATGATATCTTGATTGTGGGTTTGCTTGTGTAGGAGCAGAACAGGTCCATCAGGAACAACCAGAAGCCGCTCCTGAGGTGCTATCTGCTTCAACTACGCCGCCAAGGGATGAATCCCCGGCAAGGGAGCGCTCTCCGGCAAGGGACGGGACCAGTGATCCCCCTGTGGTGGAGCCCATGATTACAGAGCCCAGCACAGGTAATCCTTCTTGTCAGAAAACTTCCCTTGGTTCTTCTTCTTCTGATCTTCTTTTTTGGATATTTGCTTGACTTCTTCTCCCTCTTCCTGTCTTCAGATCCTCCCTCCTCAGAGCCGATGGAGACTGACGCCACCGGCGAGGAGAACGTGTGCGGCAATACTGACGATGCCGCTGCTACTGAAGAAGAGGCCGGCGCTGATGATCCCGCCGATGAAGAGGCCGCCAGGGCTGCTGGCGCAGGAGTTGGCGAGGGGTCCGGCGATCGTACTGACGACCCGGGGGCCGCAGGAGCGCAAGGCGCTACGCCGACCGCTGATCCCTCTGCCGCGACGGTGTCTTCATCAAGCTCCCCTGGGCGTCAAGATCCAGGGCGCCGGTCGAGGGAGAGGTTTTTGATGGAGAAGTGCTCGCCTCCGCTGGGCTGACAGTGGTGGACGCGCCAAGCAGCAGCAGTGGCGAGTCTGAGGAGGAGCAGCTGCTCCGGAAGTTGGTGTCACTCTACCGCGCCCGCCAAGCGAAACTGGAGTCCCGCGAAGCGCTTGTCGCACAGGCGGGAGTGGACATAGAGAAGCATGCGGAGGAGCTCCAGAGCCGCAATCAAGAGGCCCTCCGGTCCATTGCTGAGGAGAGGGCGTAGCTTGCCGAGGCGCGAAAGGCCTTTCTCCTCGAGAAGGCCGAAGCCGAAGAGCAGCAACGGATCGCCGCCAAGGAGATGTCCGTGCGAGAAGGCGAGCTGACGCAAAAGAAGGTTAACTTGGACAGCCATGAGGAGGAGCTTGCCGCACGCGAGGAGACGCTTGGGGGAGCCCTCAAGGAAGCGAAGGATGCTGCTGCAGCTGCCGAGGCCGCCAAGAAGGAGCTGGAGGTGAGGGTGACGGAGCTAGAAGCCACCCTCAAGACAAAGAATGAAGAGCTTGCCGCGCTCCAGCGCGAGCGTGAGAAGGACGCCCTTGCCCATGGTGAGCTGCAGGGTCGTCTCTTTGAGAAGGGCAGGGAGCTGAACGCCGCCAAGGACGCCAATGCCGATCTCGAGCTGAAGCTGGCCACGCTGACGGAGACACTGGACGGCGCTAAGAAGCGGGATGAGGACTTGAAGGGAGAGATCAAGGCCAATGAGGCGCTGCTGACGAGGGCCGCCGAAACCCAGAACACCTTCAGGGCTACTGTGGAGCTCTAGACGGAGGGCCTCGTCAACATCGCCGCAGTCATCGACGAGGAGCTGGCGCAGCTGGAATTGGAGGGCTTCGGGTACTCTTCTGATGAGAACCCCCAGCCCAGCGCCAAGCTCACTCTGTTCTTCAAGGGCGTGGCGACGGCTCTCCAGCAACTCCGGGAAAGGATCCCAAGGCAGCTCGCTGACGAGTCGCGCGCAATCTGCACCAGAGTCTTGGAGAAGGTGTTGGTGAAGGTGCTCTTCCGCAATCCGGGCCTCAACCTCACCAACGTCCTCAAGAAGCTGCCGGCGGGTGCTGATCTTGAAGAGCTCAGGGCCCTTGTCGCACCTATTGTGGACAAGGTGAATGAAGTCAGGAGGGTCGACGGTGATCGCGTATACTAGGCCGCCTTTTCCCTCCTTTTTCTTGCCGCTGCCAGATATGTCACAGGAACAATCTATTAGAGCGTGGCAAGTCATTTCTGTAATATAACTTTATCTTGGGCAGTATTTGCTATGTTATTTCCTTTACTTGATTCCTTCCTTTGTATGTTTTTACCCTACGCTTTTAGGGAACTTGCCGGTGCAGGCACCCTTGCCGCGAGCACTGAGTGCGGAACATCAGCAACCTGCTGGCGGTGCTGCTTCCGGCAAGAAACCTTGTCGCAACTAGTCGCAGCACACTTAAGTTGTTGAGCGGACTCGAAACAAAGTAAGGGCGCAACTAGCCACGAGTTGGTTCCTCCGCGCAGGTTTTCCATACAAAGCACGGTCGTTCAAGGAAGATAACTTAAGAAATTTTAAAACTGATTGTGCTCAAACTTTGACAACTTAGCTTTTCTGTTGTCTGCGTCCCGGCAAGGCTATACTCCTTTGAACGACGCCTGGTCCACACCATTATGTTCTCCTCCCCCCCCCCCGGTGAACTTGTGGGCGAAGGAACCTTCTTTTTGAGAAAAAGAAAGAAGAGGAAATAAAGATATGGAGCCTTAAGGCTCGTTATTGCTTACCGGGGGCAAGTGCTGCACAAAGTGTCAGATAATACATGCAAAAAAAGAAAAAAGCATGAAATTTGACAAGATGTGCGAAGCACATGAGCTTTATTTATGCACGGGATCTGCGCCCGGCTTTGTACAAAGGGTTACATGCAACAGTGGCAAGGCTTGTACAAAAGTTGGTTGCCGGAACGGGTTCCGGCAACCGCGCCTTATGGGTAAAACTTATGAAGATGCTCAATGTTCCAGGAGTTGCTCACCGGAAAGCCATCTTCGGTCTCAAGGCGGACAGCGCCAGGCCTAGTGACTTGCTTCACCCGATAAGGGCCTTCCCACTTCTGCGTCAACTTGTTGGAATTCTTGGCGGATTGAACGCGCCGAAGAACAAGGTCGCCTTCCTCGAGACTTCTGGCATTGACTTTGCGGCTATGGTAGCGGCGCAAAGCTTGCTGATATCGAGCAGCTCGTACAACAGCCTGAAGACGATCTTCCTCAAGGAGCAGCGCGTCATCTTGCCGCAGCTGCTCTTACTCAAGCTCATCATAAGCGAGCACTCGAGGCGATCCGTATACGAGTTCCGTGGGGAGAACTGCCTCTGCTCCATAGACTAGAGCAAAAGGTGTCTGGCCAGTGGCTCGATTTGGCGTCGTCCTGATCGACCAAAGAACCACTGGCAGCTCCTCAATCCAATTCCTTCCGCACTTATGCAGCCTGTCGAAAGTTCTGGTCTTGAGCCTGCGCAGCACTTCAGCGTTTGCCCTCTCCGCTTGACCGTTGCTTCTCGGGTGAGCAACAGAAGCGAAGCAGACCTTGGCGCCAAGATCTTGGACGTACTGCATGAAGGTGCGGCTCGCGAATTGTGTGCCATTGTCGGTGATGATCCTGTTAGGGACTCCGAAACGGCAAACAATTGACCTGAAGAACTTGACTGCTGACTGTGCTGTCACCTTCCTCACTGCTTCCACTTCCGGCCACTTCGTGAACTTGTCGATTGCCACGTACAAGTACTCAAAGCCCCCGACAGCTCGGGGAAAGGGGCCGAGGATGTCGAGCCCCCAGACCGAAAATGGCCAGGATAAAGGGATCGTCTGGAGAGCTTGAGCTGGTTGATGTATCTGCTTGGAGTGGAACTGGCACGCTTCACACTTGGTTACTTGTGCAGTTGCATCCTGGAGGGCTGTTGGCCAAAAGAAACCTTGCTGGAAAGCTTTGCCGGCAAGTGCTCTTGCGCCAATGTGATGACCACATATGCCTCCATGTATCTCCGCCAACAGCTTCTGTCCATCTTCCCGGGGAATGCACTTCAATTTCACTCCGTTGAATCTCCTTCTGTATAGTATGTCATCGACAAACTGGTACATACTTGATTGCCGGGCTACTCTCTCCGCTTCTTCTTGCTCTTCGGGAAGTTCTCCTGTCTGAAGGAAACGGACAATCTGCTGTGCCCATGCTGGAGCTTGCGGCTCAACAACAAGGACTAAAGGCACAAATGCTGCTGCGGGAACATCTGCTTCTGCGGCAAGAACCTGCGGTTCAACCGGAGCTTGATGTTCCCCGGCAAGCTTGCCGGAGCAAAACTTGTCGGGAGCATCTGCTTCAACGAAACAAACCTTAGGGCTTGTCAGAGCAGACTGCTCCTCAGCACTCTTGGTGTTGATCTTGGGGATCTTCTTGGCGGCGGCTTCGGGGAGCTCTGCCGGAAAGTAGTCACCAGAAACCAACTTCCTCTTCTTGCTCTGTCCGGTTGATGGTGTTACCGATGGTTGAGTTAGCTTGAGCACAAAAATCCCTGGTTCCACAGGTAACTTGAGTGCGGCGCACTTTGATAGGCCATCTGCAATGTCGTTCTGAGCTCTCGGAACGTGTTCCATCTGTAGGCCGTCAAAGTGTTCTTCTAAATTCCTCACTTCATCAATGTAGGCTTCCATCAACGGACTCTGATAATCTTTGTTCACCTGGCGGACGACAAGCTGCGAGTCACCCCTGACAATAAGCTTCTTGATCCCAAGGTCTACCGCGATCCTAAGTCCGGCAAGCAAGCCTTCATATTCTGCAGTATTGTTTGTCGCTTGCTCCTTGGGAAAGTGCATCTGGACGACGTACTTGAGGTGCTCTCCGGTGGGTGCGACAAGTAACACGCCCGCACCGGCGCCTTGCAGTGAGAAGGCACCATCAAAGTACATGATCCATTCTTTGCTTGCTTCCTTGACGGGGATGCTCGTCTCTGGAGTTTCTTCATCAGGTGTTGGCGTCCATTCTGCTATGAATTCTGCCAATGCTCGGCTCTGGATAGTTGAAGTACTCTCAAACTTGAGGCCAAAGCTTGACAATTCCAGTGCCCACTCGACAATCCTTCCTGTTGCTTCTGGATTCTGCAATATCCTCTTCAACGGAAAGCGAGTGACAACTGTAATCTCATGTGCTTGAAAGTAATGGCACAGCTTTCTCGAGGCCATGAGAAGGCCGAAAAGCAACTTCTGCACACCAGAGTACCTTGATCTAGCCCCCTGCAGAAGGGAGCTGACAAAGTAAACTGGGCGCTGCACCATTTTCTTCTGCTTCTCCTCTTGTGGCTGCATGGATCCGTCCTTGTCGGGACCAGAGCTTGTCGGGGAAGCCCCCTGCTTGTCGCTGGATGCACTTGCCGTGGCCGCTGGCTCATCATCTGCCTCCCTTTCCGCTACTAACGCAGCACTAACCACTTGATTGGTTGCCGCCAGATACAGCAACAACTTCTCTTGCGGCTTAGGTGCGACAAGTATTGGAGTGGAGGACAGGTATCTCTTCAAGTCCTGCAGCGCAGCCTCCGCTTCTGGAGTCCATTTCATTGGACCTGCCTTTTTCAAAATTTTGAAAAATGGCAGGGCGCGCTCAGCAGACTTAGAGATGAACCTGCTGAGAGCAGCCACGCAGCCGGCAAGCCTTCGCACATCCTTGACGCGCTTCGGTGCTTCGATCTGCTCAATGGCCTTGATCTTGTCGGGATTAGCTTCAATCCCCCGCTGAGACACAAAGAACCCGAGAAGCTTGCCGGAAGGGACTCCAAACACGCACTTCTCGGGGTTGAGTTTGAGATTGATGTTGCGCAGATTTGCAAAGGTCTCGTCCAAATCTTGAATCAGAGTTGCTCTGTCTTTGCTCTTGACCACTATGTCATCCATGTAAGCCTCTACATTTCTGTGCAACTGTGGCTCAAAAGCTTCGTGAACTACTCTTGCAAATGTTGAACCAGCATTCTTTAGTCCGAAAGGCATCCGTACAAAGCAGTACGTGCCACATGGAGTAATGAATGCGGTTTTCTCCTCATCCTCTTCTGCCATGAAGATCTGATGATATCCTGAATATGCATCAAGAAATGAAAGCAAATCACATCCTGCCGTGGAGTCGACAATCTGGTCAATGCGCGGCAAGGGAAATGGATCCTTGGGACAAACTTTATTAACATCAGTGAAGTCTATACAAAGCCTCCATTTTCCGTTTGCCTTGCGCACGACTACAGGATTGGCCAGCCACGTTGGACGAAGCACTCCTCTGACCAGGCCTGCTGCTTCCAACTTCTTGATTTCTTCTGCAATGAATTCTTGGCGCTCCACTGCTTGTTTTCTGACTTTTTGCTTGACGGGCCGCGCGTGAGGACATACGGCAAGGTGGTGCTCAATTACTTTCCTGGGAACACCGGGGATGTCAGATGGTTGCCATGCAAACACATCAACATTCGCCCGCAGGAAAGCAACGAGCGCGCTTTCCTATTTAGGATCAAGCGTGGCACTGATGGTGAAGGTACCACCAGCGCCGTCCTCCTTGGCGGCCACTTTCTTGGTCTCTGGTGGAGCTGCCTTCGCCTTCTTACACTTGCCGGTGGAGCTCGATGGTGCGTCCTCGACGGTAGCGCAGCACTCCGAAGAGGTGCGCTTGCCGGAGTGGGCATCAGAGCTCTTGCCGGACTTAGTCTTCTTCTTCCCCCCGGGAGCTTCAGCGGCAAGTGGTTTGCGTTCGGCTGCGGCTGCTGCTTCCCGGTAGATCTTATCGGTACAGATAAGGGCATCTTTCTTGTCGCCATGGACAAAGATGACACTAATCGGACCAGGCATCTTGAGCACGTTGTATGCATAATGAGATGCTGCCATGAACTTGGCGAGCGCTGGACGGTCGAGTATCCCATTGTAAGGCAATGGGAAATCAGCAATGTCAAAAGTAACTTTCTCTATCCTGAAGTTCAGCTCGCTGCCAAATGTCACTGGCAATGTGATCTTTCCCTTCGGCTTGCTCCTTCCCGGATTGATTCCTTGGAAAGTACCAGTCTCTTCGAGCTTGCTGTCGGGGATCTGGAGCTTCTTGAGTACCGCTGAGGATATCAGGTTCAAGCCGGCCCCGCCGTCAACTAGCATTTTTGTGACTTTGAGGTTGCGGATAGTTGGTGAAACCAACATCGGCAAGCACCCGACCGCAGTGATGCGATCAGGGTGGTCCTCAATGTCAAAGATGATAGGCGTGCTGGACCACTTCAGGGGCTTGCGTGACTCAACTGATGGTTCTGCTGCATTAACTTCTCGCACCCACTGTTTGAGCTGGCGGTGCGAGGTATGCAGAGAAGCACCACCGTCAACGCACAAAACCTCTGTTGCTTTCTGAAACTCCTGCTCGTCGGCCTCGTCATCATCCATGTCCTCATCTTCATCTTTGTCGCGGCCGCGGGGAGGCCTGTCCCCTTGCCGCTGCTTGGCCTTGCCGCGGCGTCCTCCCCGGCCGGGATGCTTCTTGCCGGACCCGCCAGTACCTTCCTGGGCTTTTTCCTTGTCGCGTCGCTCGTACTCAGCCTTTTGCAGCTCAACGAGCTGCTCGACCTTCTTGCAACTTTGGAGATCATGGCCCTTGGTACGCTGAATCTTGCAGTACTGCTTGTCGGAGCTGCCCTGCTTGTCGGCGGCCGCCACGGGTTCTGCTTCCTTGGCGCCACCTCCGTTGCCGGACTGCTCGACAGCTGCCACGTCTTTGCCTTTCCTTCTTCTGTTGTTCCGCCGCTGGTTTTTCTTTGCTGGGGCGGCATCCTCACTGTCAGACCCTCCCGCTCCTGTGTTCTCTCCGGGGAGTTTCCTCCCCTCTTCAGCACGTGCACACTTGTCGGCCAGGGCGTAGAGCTCACTAACGTCTCTTATCTTGCACATCGCCATCTCCTCCTGCATCCTGCGGTTACGCATGTTCTGATGGAACGCGCTGATGACCGCGGCGGGGTGGACATCTGGGATGTTGCGCTGCACTTGGCTGAATCTTTGTATGTACTTGCGCAGGGGCTCTCCTTCCTTCTGGGCGAGCAGATGCAGATCGCTCTCCTGGCCATGAGGCTTGTGGTCGCCTGTGAAGGCGCCGACAAACTGATGGCACAGATCCGCCCATGAGGAAATGGAGTTGTCCGGCAAGTGCATGAGCCAGGATCTGACATTGGGCTTGAGCACTAGTGGGAAGTAGTTGGCAAGGATCTTCTCGTCGCGCCCCCCGGCAGCTTGCACCGCAATGGTGTAGATGCTGAGGAACTCCGACGGATGCAACCTGCCATCATACTTCTCCGGTACATCTGGCTTGAAGTTCTTGGTACTGGGCCACTGGACTTGCCGCAGCTCACGAGTAAACGCAGGGCAACCTACCGCGTACGGCAAGTCGCCTGGTTCCCCTGGCGCATGCATGTCAACAGCGGGCCCAGCGCGCTGGTCTGATTGACGTCGCGCTTCTCTCCGACGCTCGATGCGGGTGCGAGCGTCTTCGTGTTGTCGTTCTTGAAGAACTTGGCATTGATCGCGACGAGCTCGTGGATCTGATGACGCCGTGGAGTCGGTGTCGTGGTTGATCCGGCGAGTCGGCGATCTTGGCCTCCGGGGCGGGGAGTGCACGGTGGTTGCACCTCCACCAGTCTTGTCGCCATCGGCTCGCGTCTGGACATCGTCGGCTTCGATGCGCTCGGTTGCCGAGGAGTGTCGCCATTGGCGAAGCCGATGAGGCTCTGGATAGTAGCCCTCCAATCGTCGATCTTGTCCGGCGCTGGAGGGTAGTCTAGAAGCAGTTGAGCTCGGGCCAACGCTTCTTCTGGAGTCTTCGGCGGCGGCGGTGAGCGGCGCGAGGAACGGGACATGCTCGGACTTCCAACTGGGTTGGAAGGAGCAGTACCCCGTCCAGGCGACCGTACTTCGCTCGTGTCGGCGTGCTGGCGTGCATGCTGGTCTTGAACGCCCCGAGATCCACCAGCCTGGCCTTGTTCTAATGCGAGCACGGTGCCGCGAGCACCATGACGCTGTCGCCCCGCGCCTCCTGAGATGGGCGTGGTGCGTGTACGGATGCTGAAGTTTGCGGGGCCTTGTCCTTGGATCTGGTAACGACGTCAGCTCCCTCGTCGGCGCCCGCTCCTTCGCCGGCGTCTACCCCACCGCCCGTTTGCTCCGGTGGCGGTGGGATCGATGCGGCCGGAGCAGCCACCTCCGAAGCCTTCTTCTTCGGTGGCATGTTGATGAAGATGATGATGAACTGGCTCGCGTGAACGCCGGATCGGGTTCACACAACCTCGACGCCCCCTACCTGGCGCGCCAAAGATGTCATGGGAAACGAGCACCTATGGGGCAGGGCTCCTTTTCGGTCCGGCAGGGAGCGGAGGGCGCACGAAGAGCGGATCGAGGCGGAGCACGCGAGAGATTTTTACCCAGCTTCGGAGCTCTCCGGAGAGATAATACTCCTACTGCTGCTTTGTGGTTGTATTCTGCTCTTGAGAGCGTGAGAGTGATGTAGTTTTGAATGAGTCGAACCCCTTCTACGTCATGGGCCTCCTTTTATAGGCTAAAGGGGTCACCGACAGGTGGCAACGCAGTCAAGGGTACAAATGTAAAAAGGGTGGTTGGTACAACTGCTATCTACAGTGCACCCTACCTAACTCTGACGGCAGGGGACAAGAGCATTTAATGCCCGTCCGCATCGCCTAAACAGTGCAGAAAAGCGACCGTTAGGTGCGCCACCGCTTGCCACGATGGCCTTCTCGTCATCTCCACTTGCCACCTCACACCGCTTGGCTGCACAGCTTCCCGCCACGTGCGCCTGGAACGATCCTGCGACGACACGTCGACGGATATGCTGGAGCATGGGCGCAGAGTGGTGGCTTCGCCGCGGCAAGCGCCTTGCCGCGGTCGTTGTCTTGTCACACCCGAAAGCTTGTCGCTCGTCGGGTCTTGCCGGGACGCGCGGCGCGTCGCGGTAAGTTCTTTAAAGTGCCTTGGTTGGCCTTCCCGGCAAGCTCCTCTTGCCGGGGCCTTGTCCTTCCCGGCAAGCTCCTCTTGCCAGAGTCTTGTCTTCTTAGTTAAAACACTTTGTTCTTGAATGGCATCAATAGGAACTACGGAGGATCTTGGCGGACACCCGGCAAGTCTTGCCGCGGGACGCTGCGACTGCCCGTGCACAAGTTCGGGATACTAAGGTACCCCTACTTTAGTACACCGACACAAGACGCCGAGGTATCCCTCATAGGATGTGACGAAGGCTGCCATGAGCACCACCGTGTTAGGGGTGAGGTGATGCAGCTGCAGGCGGTAGAAGTCGAGGAAGACCCGGAAAAAGCTGCTATCCAGGAGCCCGAACCCGCGAAGAAAATGTGTGCAGAAGACCACGAACTCACCGGGCTCTAACCGCGGCGAGATCTCCCGCTCGGGAGAGAGATGCACGCCCACATTGTCGGCGTGGGGAAGCCTCCTTATCGCGCGGAGGAAGTCGATGTGGTCGTCGTGCACATTGGCGCCCAACCAGCCGCTCTTCGCCAGGACGGCTCGAAGAAGCTCGAAGACGCCGGCAACGAACGGCGCGGCGGAAGCGTGAGGCGACTGAGTTGGAGCGGTGGCTGCGCCGAAGCGGCTACATGAGGGAAGCAGCGGTCGCAGCAGAGCAGCGACGGTAATGGAGCAGCGCAGCAACGACGGCGTCGAGAGGAAGAAGAGAGAGTAGGAGGGAGCGCGCATGCGTTTTGCCGCCCCTCCTCCTCCCCCTCTTTATAGCCGGCTCGACGAAGCCGAGGCGACGTGGGGGCGTGGAGGCCCCATGCTCCGCACGCCCCGCGTATTCCACGTGATAAAGGCACCTTAATTGCGCCACGGAAGGGCAACCGCCTCCCTCGGCCACAGAGGATCCGCGCGCGAGCCGAGGCCCTGTAGTGGCGGGCCCCAGCCTGCGGCGACGTCCCGTCGCGCATGTGGGCTGGTAGGCCGGCCTGGCCTGCTGACGCCGCGTGGCGTGCGCGTGACGGGCGACGCCTCTCCGGCTCCAGCCTTGTCGATTCGAATTCCATCAGGCGGCCGCAACCGTGGCCGGCTCCTGGCACCCGGCTCCTCCCAGCCGGACGGAGCAGAAGGCGGAAGATCCCTCAAAGGGGAAACCGCTGAGGCCCTTCGGCGGCTAGCCATAGAACCTCACCAGCTTCGGGGACTATTATCGGGGGGATAAACACCGGGTAGCCTCATCCACACTAATCAACATTTCAAAACATCGGGGCAAGCCAAGCCCCTCAGACCGACAGATCTCACGGCCGGCTTCCAGAGCCGGCTGGTGGCGCATAGCCGGCCTCCAGAAGGCGACGTGCTCTAGAAGGCGGCGAGGGTACGGGTCGACCTCTCGCAGGCAGCCCGCCCCCTCCCTAGGAGTCTGAGCCCGATCAAGCTACCAGCTGGGGCATGGCTACAATGCACCATGCCTCCCCCAAATCCCAACACACGTGGCTACAGTAAACGCCGTCAGGCGGCCGCCAACCCGCCCGGCACGACACTGTAGCCATGGCGCGCCCGACACGGCCTTCGTCAGCACGGACGACGCCACAATGAAGAGCCGTTGATGGGTGGCGGGCCCCACCTGTCGGCCGGTTCCTTGGCAGCCGGAAGGGCCCACCAGAGGCGGGCCCCAATAGCCGGCGGAGAGCCCGACCACCATAGAGACTGACAGCCGGGACCTATCGCCCGACCACATTACCATTGTATCCCTGGGGGGTTGGCCTATAAAACCCCCAGGCCTCACCCATGCAAAGGGTTTCCACCTCATTCCACCGCACCCACAGCTAGGGAGAAGCAAGAGCTAGCCTTTGCCCTTCTCCCTCCTCTAGCCAAACAGCTCTAGGAGCACCATTATACTCTTTGTGATATAATGATCATGCGGAGACCCCGCAGAGCAGGAGTAGGGGTTTCATCTCTTCTGAGAGCCCTGAACCTGGGTACATCTCGTGTCCGTCCGAGCTTGTGCTCACTCCCACTTCCAGGACCCGACGACGTACTTCTGCCCTCCGACATCTGACGTGATATTACCACAACAGATAACATAATATGCTATTGTAACATAACACACCCCGAGATAAAATGAGTCTCTATCTCAATTAATGAAGGCTTGCATGATACTCCCTCCGTTCCTAAATACTCCCTCCGTCCGGAAATACTTGTCATCAAAATGAATAGAAGGGGATGTATCTAGATGTATATTAGTTCTAGATACATCCTTTTTTATCCATTTTGATGACAAGTATTTTCGGACGGAGGGAGTATAAGTCTTTGTAGAGATTTCACTATAGACCACATACGGATGTATCTAAATGCATTTTAGAGTATAGATTCACTCATTTGGCTCCGTATGTGGTCCATAGTAGAATCTCTCCAAAGACTTATATTTAGGAACGCAGGGAGTACATCAATATGTTACTACCCATTATGAAGATAGTAACAATATTACCAGTTTATGTTACTCCCGACTATGACCGGACTTATACTCCATACGTTTCTAAATATAAATCTTTTTAGAGATTTCACTGTGAACTACGTACGGAGCAAAATAAATGAATCTATACTTTTAAATATGTATATACATTCATATGTAGTTTGTTGTGGAATCTATAGAAAGTTGCTTGTTGAGCGTGCCCGATATACAGCTGCTCGATGCACCTGGTCCACGAACTTCTTCAACGAAGTCAGTTGACAGCGTCACACACTAATCTCAGTCGCACTTCAACACCCGCCGTGGACACGAGAGAGACAGAGAAACCGGCAAATCGCCCCAATAATCTCGGCAGTCCAGTTCCGCTTCCGATCTGAAGCCTCGTCCCCTCGCTCCCCGCCGCCACCAGAGCAGTTGAACACGAGCGCGATGTGGGGGCTAGGGTTTAGGTGGCTGCTGCTGCTGCTGCTGGCGTTCGCGGCGGCGGTGGAGCTGGAGGCGCGGTTTGTGGTGGAGAAGAACAGCCTGATGGTCACGTCGCCGACGGCTCTGCGGGGACGGCACGATAGCGCCATAGGCAACTTCGGCATCCCGCAGTACGGCGGGAGCATGGCTGGTGCCGTCGTCTATCCCAAGGGCAACTCAGACGCCTGCGAGGCCTTCAACAGCGGCAGGAAGGAGCACCTCTTCCGCACCAAGCCTGGAGCGCTCCCCAGCTTCCTTCTCATAGACCGCGGGAGTGAGTGATGCCTTCTCCTGATTTTAATCTCTGTCACCGTTGCTCCGCAGTTTTGCGATGTTATGCGGTTCGCTTGGGGTTCTGGTGGATCCGCTGAATATATTTGCAGGACTCGCAGTGTGAGCTGCTTTAGAGCAACTCTAGCAGAGTCATCATATTCCAGCCTGTATTGCACACACCACACATTATACATTACGACAAAGCTAAATTCCTGCCGACTGTTCGTTAGCGACAGGCACGCACGCTTCGATTGCCGTCGGATGCGCATCGAACGATCCTGCGACAGCCCAGGTTTTCCTGGGTTTTCGTTCTGTTTTCTCGCCACACACCCTTTTTTTTCTCCTGTAAGGACTTTCTTGGGTGATAAAAATCATGTGTGATAGGGGATTTGAACCCTGATTGTTTGGTACATAAACTAGCCCAACAACCAACTCACCAAGTTTATTTCTTGTCCCGATAGAGGAAGTTTTTGTAGTTGACTTTTCTTGTGTAATCTACTAGAACAGAAAAACATATGCGAAAATTCAGGATTTTTTTTGAGAAAAGGAAATACACACATTTGTTGGTTTGGAAGCATGGTCTCTTGATAAGCAAGTTTGTCCAACAACAACCTCTCCTCTATGAGGGGGTATATATCAAGGTATTCTGTGCAACATAGACATGATAACATATGTACAAATATGGTGGCAACTCTGTCACGGTGGGCAGTAGGGGGGGGGGGGGGGGGGGGAGATATAACCTCCTTAATTTTTGTGTCAATAACATGGAAATTTTCACACAGCAGGCGTGTACGCTCAAACACCATGGTAACTTTGGCATGGGATGTAAGTTATGTGTACATAACATGATAATCTGTGCACCATGGCCCTGATAATTTATGTAGAAACATGGCGGTGGCATTTGATACGGAGGGTGGTTGAAACATACCCCCCCCCCCCCCCCCCATCAAATTCTTTTGTAAACAACATGATAATTTAAGCATTCTGACCTGATAACTTACATACAAACATCATGGTAAGATTGACCCCGGATTTTTTATTCAAAATGTACCCCCCCCCCCCCCCCCAACACACACACACAAATAACTTTTGAGTAAATAACATGGTATTTTTAGGGACCGCAAAACATGATAATATATGAGCAACACCCATGGTAACTCTAACCCAAGAAAAAAAATTCAAAACATATGAGCAACACCCATGGTATCTCTAACCCAAGCATGGTCTATTTGTAAGCAAGTTGGCCCAACAACACCCCGGTCTTCTTTGTACATAGCATGGTAATCTACACAGCACATACATGATAACATATATACAAATATCATCGTAACTTTGACTCGGTGGGGGAGGGGGAGGAGTTGTTGAAACATAACCTCTGTAATTCTTGTGTCAATGGCATGTTAATTTTCACGCAGCATGTCTGATCACTTACGTTCAAACGCTATGGTAACTTTGACTCGGGGAATTGTTTTGTTGAACAACCCCCCCCCCCCCCCCCTCTTAAATTAACTTATATGTAGATAGCATCATATTTTATGCACCGCAACCCTGATGATTTAGATACAAACATGGTGGTAACATTTTGACATGGAGGGTGCTTGAAACATACCTTTGATAATTTCTGTGTAAATAGTATGATAAGTTATGTACCGCTGACATGATAACTTACGCACAAACATCATGGTAACTTTGACCTGGGAAAAAGTTACTGAAAGATCCCTCGATAACTTTTGTGTAAGTAGCATGGTTTTTACGGACCACAAAACATGATAATTTTATGTACAACACCCTGTGGTAACTCTGACCCAAAAAGAATGTTCAAATATCTCCCAATAACTCATGTGTAAGAAGTGCGGTAAGTTACGTACCACAAGACTGATAACTTCTGTACCTTTGGGGTTGGTAACTTTTGAACCTAATAAAGTTGATAAGAGCGTCGGATATGTGGAGTAGAGATCGTGGGTTCAAACCCTTGTGCAGCCGAGCCATCTAAATAGGATAATGATAAAACAGTACAAAAGGAAGAAAGAAAAATGGTTTGTTTTTAGGTAATGCGATTACGTAGTAGTACAAATACTATCTAAGCTCCTTCTAGTCAATAGCTCAATCTAGACAAGTTGGTTGCAAACAACCATGAAATGGCAAGCTCTCATCATGGAACAATCCTGTCATCAGCAAGAGTAGCTTTAATCTGCATTTTCTTTGATTCTAATTGCACTGGACTATGGTCATATATCCAGTCAGCTCCAAGATCACATCATAGCCTTGTAAGCTTAATACTCTGAAACCTAAGCAAAACTTTTCTTACTGAATTTCATAAGGACACCGACGTGATTCAGACCATTATTTTTGTCCATTAGCTACCATAAATCTGACTTTGCTAGTTGATGTCAAAGGACATGCTGCTAATTCAGCAGATTGTGGGGCGATAAATGTGGCAGTACTCCCACTATCTATTAGGGCCATGGTTGTTGCTTTCCCATTTTTCACAGCTACAGAAAATACATTTTCTTGGCCTTGGTTCCCATTAGAGCATGCATTGAGATTTGCAGTCCCTGTTCATTGTTCCCAGGTGTTCCTTCCTCAGTTCCTTCCTCATAATCTGTCAGATGAATAATATCAGCATCTTTAGGGAATTGAGCTCATAAAACATGAATTTGTGCTTGTTGGGAATACTTGCAAACTTTTTTATGTCCAGGAAAGCATTTCTAGCAAATTCCTTTAATTCTTTCTTGCTGTATAATTGCAGCAGGTATTGCAACAGCAGGTTTTGGTAATTCATTTGCATCAAATGCTACCTGTCTTTTGGCACTCGGTTGTTGGTAAAGAAAGGATGGCCTTTGCACCTGTTAGGGGTGTTCCAATCTTCTTACTATCCACATTGCATTTTGTATGTCAGTGGGGTTGTGGCATTGCAAGTGGCCTTGTATGCAATCCTTTAAACCAGCAATGAAACTGTTCATGAAATACTCATTGGGTATTGCTGGATTGTCCCTTTCATGATATTCATTTGGGTCTCAAATTGCTTTATATATTGAGCCGCAGATGAGATTTCCGCTAGGACATGCAATGTCTTGACATTTTCATAGACTGAAGATTCAGAGAATTTGTCTCCTAAAAACCTGCACAACCTGTGTCATTGCACTGCATGAGCAGTATAACCAGTTCCTCTCCACCAATGCACTGCATCACCAGTGAAATAAGTAATTGCAACTTCAGTTGTCTGGTCCAATGGAATTCTAGCATTTCAAAGTATTGCTCCATAGCTTGTATGCAGGAATATTTACTTTAGTAGGTTTAAAAGCACCAGGAGCTCTTCTGGGGTCTTGCTGTGGTTGTGCCCTTTGCCTACTAGCATGTCTGGCTTGTTCCCAGTCCACTTGCTCTTCTTGAAACTGCTCATGCACCTGAACAGTCTGAACTGCAACTTGCTGTTGCTGAGGCTGCAAGTTCTGTTGTTCAGGTTTGTTTTGGTTTGTCCTTGATGGCTACCATAATTGGGATGTCTGTAAGGAAGATTTGGAGTTTCATCCAGGTTCACTTCCCTGCCCTGACTGTCCTACAACCTAGCATTTCTCACTGGTGTATTGTATTGAGGATATAGGGCTGACAAGGTGCAATCATAGGAAAGTTATTCAGAGGGGTGCCCATATTAACACTGCTCTGTCCATCAACAGGGGAAGGTGGTTTGTTGTCTTTCTTGCTGGTTTCTCTTTGGCAGAAGTACCCTCAACAGGATGCGTATATCACCGTGGCGACGGCGAGACCTTGGTCGGCTACAGTGACTCGGACCACGCCGGTGACGTGGACTCCAGAAAGCACCTCAGGCGTGCTGTTTTCCCTCGGGAGCAGTCCAATGAGCTGGAAATCACATAAGCAGAAGGTCGTCGCCACCTCTTCGTGCGAAGCCGAGTACATTGCAGCGGCGACAGCGGCGTGCCAAGGGATCTGGTTGGCTTGTCTTCTCGGCGAGCTACTAAAACGAGATGCTGCCCCTGCGATCCTGTACGTTGACAACAAGTCCGCCATCTTGCTGTGCAAAAATCCGGTACTTCATGACCACAGCAAGCACATTGATCTCCGCTACCACTTCATACGGGACTGTGTGTCGAGAAGGGCATGGTGGCTGTGGAGTTCATCAGAACCAGCGAGCAAAAGGCGGACATTCTGACAAAGCCTCTTGGTCGTATACGCTTCCAGGTCCTGCGCGGCAAGGTCAGGATCGTCGACATCAAGCCCCTCTGACAGGGTTGAGGGGGAGATTGTGGGCTCCACCACTGTCTGCAGATAGCAGACTTAGATATTACTTGGCTAGGAAGCAATAGTCATGTCGGCTAGAGCCTTCTTAGTTAGTAAGGAAGTGAATGCATCTAGACATGTAGTTTTGCATGTACTAGCAGCTACATAGTCGGTTTAGACATCAGGATCCTACCCTCCCTTTGTACTATAAATATAACCCAAGAGCTAGCAATAGAATATAGCTTCCTCTCAGCAGAAATCAAGTGTCTCTCTTGCTAGTCCATAACTCCTTTTCTAGCTGCTTACAGCGCCCCAAGTACTCGTAGTTCGGCCCCGAGCACTCACAACTCAGGCTAACAATCTTGTACTTATCGGAGTCTTCACCGGGAGGTGGCCTTGTTCCCACAAGGGGAGGTAGGTGGAGCTAAGTTCTACCTCTAAGCTAACCCTAGAGAGGAGGTGGTGGAAGAGTATTTCTAGTCTCCCTCACGATGGGGTAAGTTAGAGGCAAAAGGGGAAAGATACATGGGCCTTTGACCCTCTCACTGCGCAGGCAGGAGAGCCTGGATGTGGAACCAACCAGTTTATTCAAGATGGGAATGGGCCGAGCCGGACCTGGCCCAGTGGCCCCAAGGTCAATTTATGAGGCCACGGGTCGACCTATTTCATCAGAAATTTGTGGCCTCACTGACCCGTTGGGTACATGAGGCCGATCCAAAAGTTCAGCAAATTGTTGCCCCGAAGACACTGTCATATTTATGAACAGAAGAATATTTCAGTGTAGCCTACTGTGAAGATCAAGATTGATAAAAATTGTCACGTATGCACAGGACAACCCAAACTCCAACACTGAAATATTCCAGACTACTACAGAACTCCTACAGGTCAACCTAAATATTCCATGTCTGCAGTCTACAAGAGTCAAAAACTCCCGACACATATACGCACCGGGACTACTGCAGAACCAACACTTGAAACTACTACAGAATCTACACTGAAGCTATAGTTGTCTCACCTGTGCGGAATCCTTATACGCACTGAAGCACCTACTGAAACTCTGAAACTCCTACTACAGAATCTACACATATACTTACTGACCAAGAACCAAAACAGTAGTAGTCTTGCCTATGCTTGGCTTGCAGCTGCGCTGGGAAGGAGAGGAAGCCGGCAAGAGTGAGCAAAATCCGGAGACTGGGAAGGCCACTGAGACGGCGTGCTGGCCAAGTTCGAGAGGAACAGAACGGCGATTAGGATGGCGAGCTTGATGGTGGCCAGGGCAGCGGGACGGCAAGCTCGATGGTGACCAAGACGACGAGCAAGAGGCGCACCAAGAGCGGGAGAAATGCCGGCGGCGGCAGAGATGCTCGGGGCGGCCGGCGGCAGAGACGCTCGGGGGCGGCCAGCAGCGACTAGTGCATAGCGAATTGACTGGGTCGACCCATCTGATCCATCGGGTCGCACGGTGCCGGCTCCATTGACCCATGTATAATTTAAGGCCAACCCACTTGGCCCATTGGCCTTGACATTTTGGGACCCGACCCATTCCCATCTTGACAGTTTATGAAGGAGAGAAGTGGCCATGCTGCATTAATACGTGGTCCACCACTTTATTAGATCCTTCTTGGTTACAGTGATTTCTGAGATGGTTCTAGGGCATTGTTGCTGCGCGAAATTGATCCACACAGCACCACAGAATCCTCACTTTCGTGGAGGTAAACCGACCGTTTTTCAATGCAAAACGGCAAAGATCAGCCAAGCCCTAGGGGCTGGGCAGAAGCTATGAGCTAGGTGCTGGAAAGAAAAGAACGTAGGAGAAAAAAGTAACGTAAGGTTGCAAAGGATCGATTGATTGCACTTTTTCCAATCGGCCAAGGCCTATATATATAAGGCACGCAGGACTTTGCGTTTAGGAGCAGGACTCCAGGTCCAAACCGAATAGGTTTTGGCCACTTTAAGTTGGTTGCCATGTATACAGAAAAACCTGCCTGCTAGCCATGTTCCCCTGCCATGTCTCGTACAGGGCTTCATTGGCCTATAATGGAAATAATAAAATATTCCGGCCAGGACGCTAATCATACCAGATAATAGAAGTTTTATACTAGTTGCCTTGTTCACTTGCGCCACCTCCATCCAGATGTCTTCCCTTCTACTTTTGCCAAGGAAATAACTTGCTTTGCCTGACTTGGTGTCTCTGCACTGAACATTAGCATATACACTAATCTAGCAGATCAAATAAACTTGGTAGCCAAATTATACCTGCAACACATGCCCCCTGTTTTTGGTACACTTGTATTCACCAAAAACACTTTAATAATACCACAGAACAGTGTTGACTGCTTTCACTGGTCACATTACTGCTCAAGGTGACATACAAATAACACATCAGCCAAATTTTACTTAGGGCGATACTTGAAATCATATCGGCCATATTTTGCTCAGGGCGATATCTTAAACATATCGGCCATAGTGCCATCAAGCCTCTTGCCACATGCTAGGATAATACTTCTTCAAATATTTTTCATTGAGTGCTTTAGGCAATTTCTCCCCTTGCAAAGATTGTACAAAATATGAATTCCCAGGAACAATTCCTAAAACCTTATATGGGCCTTCCCAACTCGGCGACCATTTGCCGAATTTATTATTTCTAGTTCCAAGAGGTAAAATCGTTTTCCACACCAAGTCTCCTATTTGAAACGATTTTTCCCTCACTCTTTTATTATAAGCCTTAGCTACTCTTAATTTTTCTTTTTCAATTTCTCGTAAGGCTCTTAGTCTTTCTTCTGGAACATCATCAATTCTATCCATCATCAAATTATTATAGTCTACAGCCGACAAATCATTTTGTCTGGCTACTCTAAGAGCTTGCAAATTAACCTCTACAGGTAACACCGCTTCCTGCCCATACACTAACTCATATGGTGTCACTTGAGTTGCTCCATGCTTAGATATCCGATGAGCCCATAAAGCCTCCGAAAGCACTTCATGCCACTTTCTTGGATGCTCCTTAATTTTCTTCTTTATAAGCTTAATTAAAATTTTATTGCTAGATTCGGCCTGTCCGTTAGCTTGAGCATAATAAGGCGACGAATTTAACAATTTAATTCTAAAAGATTCGGCAAACTCACGAAATTGATGAGACATAAAAGAAGAACCTTGATCAGTAGTCAAAGTTTGAGGAATACCGAATCTGCGAATAATATGCTCCAAAACAAATTAATCACTTCCTTATGGGTCATATTTCTTAAAGGAATTGCTTCAGTCCATTTGGTAAAATAATCTGTAGCTACTAGACGAAGCGATGACCTTTAGATGAAGCAGGATATATTTGACCAATAAAATCTAAACCCCATCCTCTAAACGGCTATGGCTTAATAATGGGATGCATCATAGCTGCAGGTGCCAATTGAACATTTCCAAATTTCTGGCATTCTTCACACCCTTTATAATAGCGAAAACAGTCCCCTAACATCGTCGGCCAATAAAAACCTGCTCTTTTCAATAACCATTGCATCTTATGAGCCGATTGATGTGTTCCGCATAGCCCTTCATGTACTTCATCCATAGCTACGCTTGACTGATCAGGACCTAAGCACTTTAAAAGTAATCCATCTATCGTTCGGCGGTACAACTCACTATCTAGCAAAGTATATTTTAAAGCTTGTCGCTGAATTTTCCTATCTCTTGTTTGCCCAGGATCCTTTAGATGATTAATCAGAGGAGTTCTCCAATCACCTGGTTCTAAATTAGCTGCTGATTCGGTTATTTGTGACTCCTGCACCGAATCTTCTTTGCCATGTACTATTTGCTGCTGGATTGAACAAGAACCTGCTGCATCCTTTAGCAAATTAATAGCCAACAGATCAACATTACTATTAACAGCATCTAGCATCGGTTTTTCTAATATGAAAAACTTTTCCCTACTGATTTGGTATCCGGATGCTTGCTGCGCTAAGCAATTAGCTCTAGAATTCTCTTCCCTAGGTATATGACCGATAGTGAAAGTATTCAGAGACTTAATTATATCTAAACATCGGTCTAAATAGCTGTTTAATAATCCATCAAAACATTGAAATTCACCACCAATTTGCCGGACTACCAGAAGTGAATCTCCAAAAGCCTCTATATCCTTTACACCCATATCTACTAAATTTTGTAAACCAAACAACAAAGCTTCATATTCAGCTTGGTTATTTGTACAAGGATATTCCAAACAGACCGATGTTTCATAAACGACATTGTTTGGTGAAATTAAAACATTACCGATGCCTTGTCCCTCCCTACAAACTGATCCATCAAAATAAAACTTCCACGGGCACACACTAACATAATTAATATCTTCTTCATCCTTAATCCTATGATCAACAATAAAATCAGCGATGACTTGACCTTTCATAGCACGCAACGATTCATATGCCAAGTCATATTCTATTAGTGCATAAGCCCATTTTCCAATCCTACCACTAAGAATCGGCTGCTGCAGCATATATTTAATCACGTCGGCTTGGCAAGCTACTACACATGTACTATAAAGTAAATATGGCCGAAATTTTGTACATGCATAATATAAAGATAAACATAATTTTTCAATAAACACGTACCGACTCTCAGCGTCAAGCAACCGGTGGCTCAAGTATGCAATGATGTACTCCTTCCCGCAGTTCTCTTGTGCTAAAACTGCGCCGATCACCTTGTCTTGTGCGGCAATGTATAACCTGAACGGCACACCAGACTTGGGTGCTCGAAGCATCGGAGGACTTGACAAATACCGTTTTATATTATTAAAAGCCTCTCGCTGTTCTGCCCCCCAAGTGAATTCGGCTTCATGTTTTAACCGAAGTAAAGGAACAAACGATTCAATTTTTCCCGCAAGGTTAGATATGAATCGTCTCAAGTAATTAATTTTTCCTAACAATTTCTGCACATCCCTTTTACATGTGGGCTCCTCCAATTTTCTGATTGCCTCTACCTTCTTAGGATCAATCTCTATGCCATGCTCATGAATTATAAAACCTAAGAACTTACCAGCCGATACACCGAAAGCACATTTGAGTGGATTCATTTTCAGCCCATACCGACGCATTCTTTCAAAAGCTAATCGCAAATCGGCTAAATGATGATCAAACCCATCCGATTTAACAACTACATCATCAATATATATTTCTAATACGATGCCTAGAAGATCATGAAAATCAGATTCATAGCACGCTGGTATGTAGCTCCGGCATTCTTCAATCCAAAAGTCATAACAGTCCACTCAAATAAACCAACAAAACCAGGGCATCGAAAAGCAGTCTTAAACATATCTCCTTCGGCCATAAATATCTGATTATAACCAGCATTACCATCTAAAAAACTGATTACTTTATGTCCAGAAGCATCGTTAATCAACATGTCGGCTATAGGCATAGGATATTCATCTTTAGGGGTAGCCTTATTCAAATCCCTAAAGTCAATACATACTCTAATCTTATCAGTATTTTTCTTTTCAACAGGAACAATATTAGAAATCCATTCCGCATATCTACACGGCCGAATAAACCGAGCTTTTAACAACCGATCAATTTCATCTTTGATGCGGTCATATATACTAGGATTGAATCGCCTAAGGGGCTGTTTATGCGGCCTAAAACCAGATTTAATAGGCAATCTGTGTTCAACTAAGTCCCTACTCAAACTGGGCATCTCAGTATAATTCCAAGCAAAGCAATCAACAAATTCCCTAAGTAATGCACATACCTTTCCTCTCTGATCGGCCCCCATATTAGCATTAATAAATGTAGGTCTAGGGACACTTCCATCACCAATATCAACTTCCTCAAGTGGGTCAGCTGATGAGAATCCTTGTCCAAGCTTCTCCATGTCATCGAAATCCTCAATAGCTTCATGCATATCGTTCTTTCTTGAACGATACTCCTCAACACGCCTTTGCATCCATTTAACACTATCTTCCTTATTCATTGTTCACAAGGATAAGTCACTAAGCCGAGCTACACTAGCCGGCTGTGCATGTACAGGAACAAAACCATCTCTGCCAATGCTAATATAATCATAATCTGATAAATCTCTACCCGTCAAGCATCGCATCTCACCGTGTTGCCAATCAACCGGAGCCTTAGCCAAAGCAATGCAGGCCGAATTATCCGCCTCAACCACTTCAACATCATCATCAACCCACTGAATCAAACATTGATGCAGAGTAGAAGGGATGCAACAATTTGCATGGATCCAATCGCGCCCCAAAAGTATATTATATTGGCCTTTGACATCAACTACAAAGAAAGCAGTCGGCAATGTTTTGCTACCAACCGTGAGCTCCATAGAAATAACACCCTTAGCTTCAGACAAGTCTCCTGAGAACCCACTAAGTCCCATATTGGTTTTCATCAGTTCTTCCTCTTTTCGGCCCAACTTAGAGAAACCCGAAAAAGGCATGATATTAACACCGGCACCGCCATCAACAAGCATGCGACCAATAGGTTTACCATCAATGTGACCCTTGATAAACAAAGGCTTTAGGTGTTGTCCATGCTTCTCTGGTTTCTCAAATGTAACACTTTTTGGGCCAAGAACAAGTTCCGCAACTTCAGCCTCTTCAGCCTTAGGCGCACGAAATTCAGCGGGCAGCTCAAATACCATATTAATGTCCATATCCGCAGGCATATCCTGTTTATCCTCAGAGTTTCCATCCATAACCATGTCATCAGCACTATTGCCTTCCTCCCTTGCGATGCGCTTCTCTTTCCAAGTCATATTCGAGGGCACCATTGGTTTATCTTTATTGAACCACTCGTCGCGCTTCTTCTCAGCTAGTTCCTCTCTAATTTCCAATGCCCGCAGCCGCTGCACCCTTCTTTTCTGAGTATGTGTGAGCCCTGTCGGGCACCATCGAAGCTTCGGTTTAGTTCCTGGTGCCACTGACCTAATTCTGCCGCCCCCCGAGTTCCTCGGTCTGTACTGATGTGCTGCTGCTTGGGGAGCAAACATTCTGTCTTTGGCCGAAACAATTCTGTATTGATCAGTTGTGCTAACGGTCCCATCTTTCTGCATATTGGGCCCCAAATCAGCATGTGAGTTGCTTTCTTTTACTGGAATTTCCTCTTGCTGCGATGTATCAGGTCCCTGTTGCTGCAATGCATAATTACTAATCTTTTCTGAACTGAACCAAATCTGAAACCTCCAATCATGATTGTTCCTGGATCAGGGGCAACACCTGCAGCTGATTTGAGCTTACCATTATCAACATTATGAGCAGCACCCAACCCAGGTTGGTTTGTAGTAGCACAACCAGACCTACATTCATCATGTTCAACTGAATCTTTTACATCACCCTTAGACCTGACCGGTACCCATGCAAACTTCTGGCCACCTATGTGAACCTTGCCATCCGCATTGTGTCTAGGCAATCTGCTCTGCGCAAATCTATTGCTGGATGAGCTATCTTCAGCCCCTTTGCGTGAACCATCTTTACCTCGAACCACAATAGCATCACGTGATCTTGCTTCATGATTAAATCGAGCCCTCTTCTCATGCATGTTTGGTCTGAACATAGGCCCAGGCGGGATCCATCCTGGTTGAAAATAACCTGCTGGCCTTATAGGATATGACGCCCAAGGATTAAAACCCCATGGAGGAATTTGCGGATACATAGGAGGTGCACAGCCCCAATATGCTGGCTCCATTGCGAAATATGGCTGCTGGTCATATGAATTTCTCTACCATTGCTCATGACCGGCAGGTCCAGAAGGAGATCTAGGACGTTTATTACCTCCAAGCCGGTTAAATACATTGGTGGCCTTGCATGAAGTGTATTTCTCCAACAACATGTTAACTGTCGGCTTTGGCCTCGGAGCTTGTCTCCTTCTTCCATTAACTTTCCACACTCCTACTTTTGGTTTCTTTGGTTTGATCATCCTTGGAGGAGCACTATCATCAACAACATTTTTTTCTCTTGCGAATTCGGTCTGATCCGACCGAATAAGCATTTTCTTATTCTCAAACTCAACCACATTGATAGGAAAAGGATCACTACCGAGCTTCATCTTAGTACCTTCTGTAAATACCAATCGTCCGTCATTAATGGCCGATTGCACCCAGCAGGATGACTTGGTGTAGCTACCTTCTGGATGACGCCGTTTCTTGTCCTTTGGAAGCCCGCCAACTTCTGCTTCAGCTTTTCCACCCTCTCTTCCTCAAGCTCCTGTTCAAGTTTCTGCCGTTCATCCTCAGGCAGATCCTCAAGTGTGACGGTGATGATGTTGTCGGGGTTGAGATCACTCCCGTCCTTGGGGTCGGTGCTCATTGTGTTCCTCTTCTTCTTCCCCAGCGGAGTCGCCAATTGTGTTGCTGCGCGAAATTGATCCACACAGCACCACAGAATCCTCACTTTCGTGGAGGTAAACCGACCGTTTTTCAATGCAAAACGGCAAAGATCAGCCAAACCCTAGGGTTGCTAGGGCTGGGCAGAAGCTACGAGCTAGGTGCTGGAAAGAAAAGAACGTAGGAGAAAAAAGTAATGTAAGGTTGCAAAGGATCGATTGATTGCACCTTTTCCAATCGGCCAAGGCCTATATATATAAGGCACGCAGGACTTTGCGTTTAGGAGCAGGACTCCAGGTCCAAACCGAATAGGTTTTGGCCACTTTAAGTTGGTTGCCATGTATACAGAAAAACCTGCCTGCTAGCCATGTTCCCCTGCCATGTCTCGTACAGGGCTTCATTGGCCTATAATGGAAATAATAAAATATTCCGGCCAGGACGCTAATCATACCAGATAATAGAAGTTTTATACTAGTTGCCTTGTTCACTCGCGCCACCTCCATCCAGATGTCTTCCCTTCTACTTTTGCCAAGGAAATAACTTGCTTTGCCTGACTTGGTGTCTCTGCACTGAACATTAGCGTATACACTAATCTAGCAGATCAAATAAACTTGGTAGCCAAATTATACCTGCAACAGGCATCTCCAACAATGTCTTGTCATCGTTAGTTAGCTTCTGCCATATCAGCTAAATCCTATATGGAGGGGAGTAATAGTTAGGAGAGAGTTGGTTCATTGTTGGTATAACTTCATGACCATAGCTACAGGCAAGCCAATGCAAAAGTAGAGAGAAGACTATAACATGAAAGAACAGAAATAATATAGAATATATAAGTATGGGTTTGTGTTACATACAAGCTATTGGAGTAGAATATGTTGTAATGTTGGTTGTTGATGTGGATGTCTATACATACATGCTTATGTACAAACTATTGGAGATGCCCTAAACTGAAAAGGGAGTATTCATCTTGTTTAGCCACTTAAGCAACTTAAAGAAAAGGCTAATGTTGTTTTCTCCATGTATGTTATCCAGATTGCCTGTTTGCTAAGAAGGTCTGGAATGCACAATATGCTGGTGCCTCAGCAGTGCTTGTAGTTGATGACAAGGATGAGCCACTGATAACAATGGACTTACTTCAGGAAGATGATGAGGCTGCAAAATATATACAGAACATATCCATTCCTTCTGCTTTAATTGATAAGAAATTTGGAGAACAATTGAAGAAGGCTGTTAAAGATGGTGAAATGGTAAATGTGAATCTTGATTGGAGGGAGGCTGTCCCACATCCTGATAACCGAGTTGAGTATGAGTTGTGGACAAATAGCAATGATGAATGTGGGCCTAAATGTGATATGCTTATGCATTTTCTGAAGGAATTTAAGGGAGCTGCGCAGTTACTTGAAAAAGGTGGTTATAGTCAGTTCACACCCCATTATATTACTTGGTATTGCCCTCAAGCATTTGTTGTCAGCAAACAATGCAAGTCCCAGTGTATAAACCATGGAAGGTATTGTGCACCTGATCCAGAACAAGATTTTAGTACTGGGTATGATGGAAAAGATGTTGTTGTAGAGAACTTGAGACAGCTTTGTGTGTTTAATGTTGCAAATGAGATAAAAAAACCATGGATCTGGTGGGATTATGTGACTGATTTTCACATAAGGTGCCCAATGAAGGAGAAGAAGTATAACAAAAAGTGCGCAGAGACAGTCATTAAATCACTAGGTTGGCTCCTCTTTTCTTTCTGAGACTTACCTTAACTAAGCAATAAACATGTTCATTGTATGTGCTTGTTTTATTACAATTAACATAACACATTCATGTTTTTAAGAAATGTACATAAGTTCGTATGCATTTGAATTCACATGCGTATGTGCATAATCTGTAGAAATGGCATTGTATGACATCAGATACCTTGCTGATAAACCTGGGCAAACCTCGGGCCGGGCCGGGTTTCGGGCCGGGCTTGTAAAAGCCCGACCTTCATTTCTCAAGCCCGAGCCCGGCCCGAAGCCCGAAATACTCCCTGATTTCAAGCCCGAGCCCGGCCCGAACTCAAGCCCGAAGCCCGAAAGCCCGGCCCGAACGCTGTTTTCTAGTACGTGTACGTGCAAGCCCGGCCCGAAGCCCGAAAGCCCGGCCCGAAAAAGAGAAAAAGAGAAGCCCGAGCCCGGCCCGAACTACCTTTCGGGCTGCAAAACAAAGCCCGAGCCCGGCCCGAGTGTCAAGCCCGGCCCGGCCCGGCCCGGGTTTTTCGGGCCGGGCTCGGGCCGGGTCGTCGGGCCGGGCTGCCCATGCCCGGGTTTACTTGCTGATAGTTAAAATGGATCCCTAATTTAAGCATGAAGGTAATAGTCATTTTACACTTCAACAGGTTTGGAAATGCAGAAGATTGACAAGTGCATGGGAGATCCAAATGATGATTCTGACCACCCTTTACTTAAAATGGAGCAGGACTCTCAGGTGAACTGACCTTATAGAATTAGTCAAGTGAAATTTATAAGTAAAACTGAAACACTGTAGACTATTATCAATTCAATTTATCAACTTAAATACACTTTTGTATCCTGGGGTTTAATATGATCTATGATGTTAGATAGATTGGGAAAGGGTCAAGAGGAGATGTTACCATATTGCCTACTCTTGTTGTGAACAATCGACAATATCGAGGTAAATGTTCCACAAGATCTAATGTAAGGATATAACCAAATTGCACCTGCTCTAGCTGATTTTAGTTTTGAAAAGAACAGGAAAGCTAGGAAGGAAAGCTGTCCTCAAAGCTATTTGTGCTGGCTTTGAGGAAACTACTGAGCCAAATGTTTGTCTGAGTGATGGTAAGGACAAGACATTACACCTTTCCTTATGTACCTATGTTTATTAAAATATCGAGTGCTAATCCTGAGTTGTTTTAACAGACATGGAAACAAACGAGTGTCTGAGCGATAATGGAGGTTGCTGGCAAGACAAAGCTGCTAATGTAACAGCTTGTAGGGTATGTATGAATAGGTTGATGATTTTCACTGGACATCAGTCTTGTGTTCTTAAACATTCTCTGGTTTTCTTAATTTGCTGTGATCAATACTTGTCCAGGACACTTTTCGTGGCAGAGTGTGTGAATGCCCCACATTCAATGGCGTGCAATTTAAAGGAGATGGCTACAGCAACTGTGAACGTAATATTCTTTCTGGCTATCTTTGCAACTTCTGTACATGAATGACTGTAGAAACAATTATCTTCCAGTTTGCAATTTACAGTTCCTTTTTAACACTGCTTGCGTCAGTAAGAGGCTAGTAGTGAAACCATGATTGATAAACATTTTATTGGCTAGTAAGTTCTGTTGTTAAAACTTGCTATATACTGAAGTTAAATTGTGTAAGAAATACATGTATATAACAACAAATCCTTTCAATCCCAAACAAGTTGGGGTAGGCTAGAATTGAAACCCATAAGATCTCGAAACCTAGTTATGGTTCGCGCACGTGGATAGCTAACTTGCATGCACAAATGTCCATGGCTAGTTATTTGGTGATATTCCAGTCCTTCAAGTCTCTTAACAAACTCCTCCCATGTCAAGTTTGGTCTATCCCGACCTCTCTTGACATCATGAACACGCTTTATCCTTCCTCTATGCACGGACACTTCTGGAGGCCTGCGTTGTATATGCCTAAACCATCTCAGATGATGTTGGACAAGCTTCTTTTCAGTTAGTGCTACTGCTACCCCAACCATATATATCATCATTTTGGACCCGATCCTTTCTTGTGTGGTCACACATCCATCTCAGCATGCGCATCTCTGCTACTCCTAACTATTGAACATGTCGCCATTTAGTTGGCCAACATTCTATGCCATACAACATCGCAGGTTGAATCAGTGTCCTATAGAACCTGCATTTTAGCCTATGTGGCTCTCTCTTGTCATAGGGTACGCCAGAAGCTTGGCGCCACTTCATCTATCCAGCTTTGATTCGATGGCTCACATCTTCATGGATATCACCATCCTTTTGCAGCATTGACCCCAATATCAAACCCAAATTCTTAATCGTGCATGCGCACGATTTGGGAGAAGCAAGCGGCCACCTCACACACGCATGCATGCAGTCACATGGTCCAAATTTGTCTTTATTCATCTGACGTGGCACATACTGACAACGCATTTCAATTCCATGTCTGATGAATGTGAATGTGTACGTGCATTTGTTCGGGTTTTCATTTTTTTTAAATCCATATCTTTCAAATCGTGTGTCGGAATTGAGATCCGTTTTCACCGTTGGAATCCTTGCGATGAGATCTTTAAAACTACATCCCCCATGAGTATGTTTCGATGGAATATTTTTGATGCCAAATTTGGTGCTATATGGTGCAACTCTATTACTACATGGTGCAACTTTAGTACCTTTCGATTCCAAAGTCTGCTTCACAACTCTTTAACTTCCTATTAACCCCCGTCCGATTATCCTCGACTAGCACGACATCGTCCGCAAAGAGCATACACCATGAGATATCTCCTTGTATATCCCTTGTGACCTCATCCATCGGCAAAGCGAAAAGATAAGGGCTCAAAGCTGACCCTTGGTGTTAATTTGGAAGTCATCAGTGTCGCCATCACTTGTTTGAATACTTGTGACAACATTATCGTACATGTCCTTGATGAGGGTAATGTACTTTGTTGGGACTTTGTGTTTCTCCAAGGCCCACCACATGGCATTCTACAATATCTTATCATAGGCCTTCTCCAAATCAATGAATACCATATGCAGGTCCTTCTTTTGCTCCCTGTATCTCTCCATAAGTTACCTAGAAGATAGCTTTCATGGTCGACCTACCGGGCATCCTTGTATATCCCTTGTGACCTCGTCCATCGGCAGAGCGAAAAGATAAGGGCTCAAAGCTGACCCTTGGTGTTAATTTGGAAGTCATCAGTGTCGCCATCACTTGTTTGAATACTTGTGACAACATTATCGTACATGTCCTTGATGAGGGTAATGTACTTTGTTGGTACTTTGTGTTTCTCCAAGGCCCACCACATGGCATTCCACAATATCTTATCATAGGCCTTCTCCAAATCAATGAATACCATATGCAGGTCCTTCTTTTGCTCCCTATATCTCTCCATAAGTTACCTAGAAGATAGCTTTCATGGTCGACCGACCGGGCATCCTTGTATATCCCTTGTGACCTCATCCATCGGCAAAGCGAAAAGATAAGGGCTCAAAGCTGACCCTTGGTGTTAATTTGGAAGTCATTAGTGTCGCCATCACTTGTTTGAATACTTGTGACAACATTATCGTACATGTCCTTGATGAGGGTAATGTACTTTGTTGGGACTTTGTGTTTCTCCAAGGCCCACCACATGGCATTCCACAATATCTTATCACAGGCCTTCTCCAAATCAATGAATACCATATGCAGGTCCTTCTTTTGCTCCCTATATCTCTCCATAAGTTACCTAGAAGATAGCTTTCATGGTCGACCTACCGGGCATGAATTGTCATTCTTCTTAAGCGGTGCTCAATGACTCTCCTATAGCTTAATTGTATGGTCCATCAGCTTAATTCCACTGTAATTACTACAAGTTTGAACACCCCCTCCCCCCATTCTTGAAGAAATACATGTACAACATAGTTTTTTTAGCACAGTACAGAGCAGACGCTCGTACATACGCACATACACTTAACCCTATGAACGCACACACACCCTACCCTGATGAGCACCTCCGAGAGACTGAGCCGACCCATCATCTTGAGATTGACAAAGTCGCCACAGACGCCTTCGTAGTTGACGGTAACGTCTCCTCCCACTAAACGCACATCGTCGGAAGCCTGAAATAAATCCAGGAAACTGCGACCACCACTGCGAAGTCTAGGAGTTGAATCCTGATGGGTTGGTTCCACCACAAGGGACCTAACCATCTGAGCCACACTCAGTTCGCTCAGTATAGTTATTTATATGTATGCTAGTGTGTCTCTTAAAGCATTAAGAAGCATGTAAACCACAGTGGGCTATGAAACCGTGCTGGTATATTGTCATGGTCATTCTGTTTGTATATGTTATGAGCTCGTATCGGGGGACATCACAAAATACTAGAGGAGGCATGATGGAGAACTTTGATAATGACAATGAGTTGTTGCAAGCCTGTAGGACTTGTTGTCGAAAAGCGAGAGATGCCAATGGTGTGCCGAGACAGTAGAGCTCCACAGTCTGCAGTTATGGAAGTGCGGAAGAGGTTTAAGAAATCAAGAGTCTAGTCCATATGGCAATAGGAGTTTCATAATTGAAATAAGTTCAGTTTGGCCAACATTTTATGTTTGCTAGACGTTGCAACCTTTTTATTATACTTCGCTAGTTGCTTTACCAACCGGAATCTATCTTTACTATCACAGCCTGGGCGCCTATTTGATACCGCCAGCTCCGGGCTCTGCTGAAAACACTTGAAGAAAATGCACAAATCGATCAAGTGCCATTAAGTAACAAATAATTGGGAACTCCTTACCATCCATGACATTATTATTGTATGAACAAGATAATGAAGAACCCTTGCAACTTGTGAAGTCAACAAGCAGACGTAAAGTCAGGTTAATGTGGAGGGAAGAGTCCATGTAATATAACAACAACAACAACAACAACAACAACAACAACAAAACCTCTTGTTGTCCCAAGCAAGTTCGGTATGCTAGAGATGAAACCCTATAGAACCTGCCAGAACGCCCCCAAAAAGAGAGAGTACAAGCTGTTGAAGTGTGTATGTGGATTGCCTAGCCCTTCCATCAGTTCGGACTTTTGGCTGCGTTTGCTAGTGCATGAAGCTTAACATGGTATCGAAGCTAAGGTCTTGAGTTCAAGTCCTAGATTTCGCCATACCTCTGAGTCTATATACGTGTTGACTTCCTGCGTCACACGCGAGAGGGGGTGTTGAAGTGTATATGTGGATTGCCTAGTCCTTTCCATCAGTTTGGACTTTTGGTTGCATTGGCTAGTGCATGAAGCTTAACAAAACAAAGTGAATGAAAGTAAATTGAGGTTCTGGTACATGGATTGCTGATTTCCATGCTGTCCTATCAAGAGCCAAATCCCTGGGTACTTTCCAGTCTTTCAGGTCTCTTTTTACCGCCTCCTCCCATGTCAACTTTGGTCGCCCTGACGCTCTTAGTATTTTCGCTACTCTTTAGAATACCTTATGTTGGATACGTCCAAATCATATTAGCCGGTGGCAGGGGTGGGCAAAAAAACTGAAGATTGAAAACCGACACCGAAGCCGAATAGATCGAAGACCGAAAATTCGGTGCTCTATACGGTCCCGAGGTGTGAAAAACCGAAATTTATTCGGTGATCTCTGTTTCCATCCAGGGTTGATTGAACTGACCGAATACACCGAAATGCTACGCATTGGCCCAAAAAGACTAGCAAAGCCAAGCAACCCATGTGGCCCAATTAAGGCACACATTGTATTGGATCCTAAAAAAGAACGCACAGGTACAACCCACCCTTGCTGCTCGACAGCAGTAGCAGCCCCACCCCCACGCGAGGACACCTTCCGATTCTCCATTTCTAACATAGCCACCACAGGTGTCTCTCTCCTAGACTCTTGGTCTCATCCTCGGCCGACAGTGAACGCTGCAGCCAGCGCCGACAGTGGAGGCGCCTCGGTCGCCCGGCAACCGGCGCCCAACGCCTTTTCTCTTTCCTTCCTTCATCTCATCCTCGGCCAGCAGTGAGCGCTGCAGCCAGCGCCGGTAGTGGAGGCGCCTCGGCCGCCCGGCAACCGGCGCCCAACGCCTTATCTCTTTCCTTCCTTCGTGTCTCCCGTGTCTCCTTGGGAGACTGCATCTTCTTTTCTTTACCTATCTCCTTTACCATCCCGTTGGGACTACTTTTGGTGGATTCACGTCCTCATAAGTAGTCATTAGGACATACAAGGTGTTCTTGCCTGTACGATACATTTTTCCCTTCCTATCTTTCTTCCATAGCTCAGATTTTCAGAGAACCGGTTCCGTTCGAGTTAAACCGAGGACCGAACTGACTTTTTGGTTGACCGAAGCCTTGGTTTGCAGTTTCTCAAATGACCGATCGGTCATGAATATTTGATAACCGTATTTCTCAATAACCCGAGGAACCTAACCGGTCGACTCAGCTAGACCAAATGCCCAGGCCTAGTCGGTGGACAAGCTTCTCTTTAGTCGGTGTATGGCCAACATCCACATTAGCATGCGTATCCTAGTGACACTCATTTGTTGGATGTGTTGTCTCTTAGTAGGCCAACTGATGTAGGGTAGAACCCTAGATGCCCGATCTTTCACGATTGGAGGGGATCCTATGAAGAACACGAGGGGAAAAACGAGGGGAACACGAGGGGAAACACAAGAGAAATCACTCAACCAACAAGATCCGGTCACACATATGCTAGATCCTCGGAACACAAAGAGTGATACATGATTCAAGGTCAACAAAGGACGATACAAAAGGTCTTCTCCGTGAGGAGGTCTTGAAGGGTCTTCCCGTGATGGGGTCTTGAATCCGCTTGGGGGATCTTCTCTGAAGAGGTCGTGAGCTCCGAGGAGAAGTAGCCAAGTGGATGAGCAAAGTTCTATCTCAAATATGAGCTAAACCAATGCTAACCCTAACTAGGAGGAGGAGGAGGTCTATTTATAGTCTAAGTACAAAAGGGGGCGGAATGAAGGGGTACATGGGCCTCGGGCCCGAAGCTGCGCACACACAGGCAGCGGACGTCCGGTCGCTCTCGGAGGTCCGGACGTCCGGTAGGGCTTGGACTTCCGCTAATTACGTTCTGTAAATGGGGTGCCGGACGTCCGGAGGTGGCCGGTCGTCTGGTCGTTCGGTCTTCCGCAGAATAGGCTCGGGAGTGGAATTGCTGGTCGTTCAGTGGGGGCCGGACGTCCGCACGCTGGGCAGTGTTGCCGGTCGTCCGTAGGGGCCTGGACGTCCGCTCGCTGTAGCTCTCGTCGGCTGGGACTTGGGTCGGCTGGGCCTTCAGGCGCCGGACGTCCGGTCCTGGTCGGACGTCCGCTGGCTGGAGCGTCAGGCGCCGGACGTCCGGTCCTGGGCTGACGTCCGCTCGCTGGAGCTTCTTCGGTAGCTCTTCTTCTTGTCCTTCGTACTCGGTGTCCTCGCCGTCTTGACCATTGGATGTAGCTGCTCCGTGGCCTTCCTCCAAGTACCTGATCACACATAGTGTTTCCGTTTGAGGTAGTAGCCATGTCTCATGTGTAGAAAGTGGGAGTTCGGAGAGGAGCGAGTTCACCTTATCTTCGATAGCCTTTGCTCGAGCTCGTCATTGGTCCAAGTGGTGTCGTGGGAGATGTAGATACGTCCATGGGGATGATCGTGGAATGCTCCGCATCATCTCCCCCCTCCCCTTGGGAAAGATCCGACCTCGGATCAAAAGCTTCATCACCATGGTATGGCGAGAGGTCTTTGACTTTGAAGATGTCGCTCACGTTGTACTTGTCGCTTGGGAGGTTGATCTTGTAAGCGTTGTTTTAGCGCGCTAGCACCTTGAAGGATCCATCGGCTCGGGGTAGAAGTTTGGACTTGCGTTCGTTGGGGAAGCGTTCCTTGCGAAGGTGTAGCTACACAAGATCTCCGATGTTGAATATCATGGGTTGCTTGTTGATGTTGAGCTTGGTCGCGAGTCGTTGTACTTGGCGCTCGATGGTGTGCCTTGTATCTTCATGCATCTTCTTGAGGTAGCTTGCTCGTGCACTCGCGTCCATGTTGGTGCGCTCTTGTAGTGGAAGAGGAAGAATGTCCAATGGGGACAACGGGTTGAAACCGTAGACGACCTCAAAGGGGGACTTGCCGGTAGTCGAATGTCTTGCACGGTTGTAGGCGTACTTGGTGATGGGTTAGGCACTCCTCCCACTCCTTGATGTTCCTCTTGATCAGCACGCGTAGTAGAGTGGAGAGTGTTCGGTTCGTCACCTCCGTTTGGCTGTCGGTTTGAGGATGGTATGCCGAAGAGAACAAGAGCTTGATTCCGAGCTTGGCGCATAAAGTCTTCCAAAAGTAACTCAAGAACTTGACGTCGCGGTCTGAGACAATCGTCTTTGGCACTCCATGGAGGCGCAAGATTTCCCTACAAAAAAGATTTGCATTATGTGAAGCATCGTCTATCTTGTTGCATGGGATAAAATAAGCCATCCTAGAGAATCGACCCACAACAACAAACACGGAATCCTTTCCATTTTGAGTTCTAGGCAAACCAAGTACAAAGTCCATGCTAATGTCTTCCCAAGGTTGATAAGGAATAGGAAGGGGCATGTAAAGACCATGGGATTGAGCTTTTGACTTTAGCTTTGCGACATGTAGAGCATCGGTTGGTGAAGCGTGAGACGTCGCAGAACAGCTTGGGCCAAAAATAGTTCTTGAAGAGCGTAGCGAATGTCTTGTTGTGTCCAAAGTGTCCCATTAGTCCGCCTCCATGAGCCTCTTGCAAAAGGAGCAAACGAAGAGAAGACTCGGGAATGCAAAGTTTGTTAGCTCTCGTAAGGTAATCATCCTTGATGTGATAGCGTTCCCAAGATGTATGCGTCAAACACTTGGCATAAGGAATAGCAAAAGTAGGATCATGCGCATACAAGTCTTTTATGTGCTCAAAGCCAATGACACTCAATTCAAGTTTAATGACAAGCATGCATATGCAGGAAAGAGCATCCGCCACAACATTTTTCTTACCTTTGATGTACTTGATAACATAAGGACTCAATGAATTCACTCCACTTAGCATGACGCTTGTTCAACTTAGTTTGACCCTTTAGGTACTTGAGCGTTTCATGATCGGTATGGATGATAAATTCATGAGGGCGAAGATAATGTTCCCATTCACGCAAAACTCACACTAAAGCATATAGCTCTTTGTCATAGATGGGATAATTGAGTTGCGCTCCGGAAAGTTTCTCACTAAAGTATGCTATGGGGCGCTTTTCTTGCGTTAACACACCTCCTATGCCATTACCACTAGCATCGCAATGAATTTCAAAAGGTTTGTCAAAGTTGGGTAATGCAAGCATGGGAGCATGAGTAAGCAAATTTTTAAGCTCATTAAATGCGGTATCTTGGGATGGTCCCCAAACAAAAGGCGCATTTTTCTTACTCAAAAGAATGTAAAGGTGAAGCAATGGTGCTAAAATCCTTCACAAATCTACGATAGAAACCGGCTAAACCAAGAAAACTACACACTTGTTGCAAGTTGGTTGGTTGGGGCCAAGTTTTAATAGCATTGATCTTAGATTCATGTACATGAACACCCTTAGAAGACACAACAAAACCCAAGAAAACAAGCTTATCAACACCAAAAAGGCATTTGTCCATATTAGCATAAAGTCGCTCTTTCCTAAGGGTTTGCAACACGGTTCTAAGATGGGTGATATGATCTTTGAGGGATTTGCTAAAGACAAGAATATCATCAAAATAGACCACAACAAATACACCAATATAGGGTCGAAGAACAAAATGCATGACTCGCATGAAAGTACCGGGTGCTTCAGATAAACTCATTGGCATAACTAGCCATTCATATAAGCTAAATTTGGTCTTAAATGCGGTTTTCCATTCATTACCTTCTTGGATGCGTATTTGATAGTAGCCACTCTTAAGATCAATGTTAGAGAAAATGGTGGCTTCGCTAAGCTCATCAAGCATATCATCTAGGCGTGGAATAGGGTAACGATATCTAACGGTGATAGCATTGATGGGATGGCAATAGGAACACATGCGATAAGTACCGTCTTTCTTTGGAACAAGGATTACCGGAACAGCACAAGGGCTCAAGCTTTCACGTACATGACCGTTGTCGATGAGTTGTTGTACTTGCCGTTGGCTCCTTAGTTTCCTCGGGGTTGACGTGGTAGGGAGCCTTGTTAGGTAGAGGTGCTCCGGGGATGAGGTCGATTCGGTGTTCAATGCCTTGTAGTGGAGGTAGACCCGGAGGTATAGCTCGTCGGGGAAAACATCTTGGAATTCCGGCAAAAGAGAAGACAACACTAAAGGTAGATCGTGAGAGGTGTTAGTTTTTGGTGCCTCGTCCTTGCACAAAAGGACATAGTGCATAACACTTGATGGGTTCTCACACACTTCTCTCATCTCACTTTTGGTGGCAAATAGAACTAAGTTTTTCTTGTCGCTCATCGTGGAGGCACTCGATTTTGGCTTGTGGCGCTCACTCTCTTTTGGGTGGATCACTCTCTCACTCCTTTCTCTACGATGGGTCGCTTGCTTGTCGGCGATCACTTGACTTGGAGACATAGGTCGTAGCACGTACTCCTTTCCTTTCATCTTGAAGCTATAGTGATTGGTACGCCCGTTGTGGATGACGCCTCTGTTAAATTGCCATGGTCGACCAAGAAGGAGGTGGCAAACGGACATCGGGACGACATCACACTCCAAGTGTCTTCATATGCTCCTATCTTGAAAGAAACTTGCACGTATGCTCGACTTAGATAGTGCCGGAATCGCTTAGCCATTGGACCTTGTATGGGTGCGGGTGCTTCATCTTGACCAATTGGAGCTTGGAGCATAGTTCTTCACTTGCCAAGTTGTGACAACTCCCTCCATCGATGATGACCTTGACGGACCTTCCATTGATGCCGGCCTTGGTGTGGAAGATATGGCATCTTTGGTCTTCGTCTTGTTGATGTTGAAGAGTCAAGACCTTGGAGACAACGAGAGCGGGGCTCGAATCCTCATCACAAAAGACTTGATCATCTTCATCTTCGTTCACGCGTCGGTGCATGGCCACTTGCTCAAGGGCTTTCATTTCCTCTTCATTCATGGAGTCATAGGTTCCGTCGTCGTTGAGGATCATGGTGCGCTTGTTGGTACACTCAAAGGACTTGTGGCCTCGGCCGCCACATGTGAAACACTTGATAGAACTTGTCTTGACGGTCTCATCGGTTGGAGTAAATGATGAAGCTCGCGGCTTGAAGTTGCTTGTAGTAGGAGGACGACTTGAGGTCGTCGAAGTTTTCTTGTAACTCGACTTGTCACCGTTGCTTGTAGATGGCTTGGCTGAGGTAGAAGGTGTTGGAGTCGTTGAAGCTTGGGTGTTGGAGAAGTCGTAGCTCTTGGACGACTACTTGGCATACTTGAAGTCATCTTGCACTTGACGTTCCGCTTTGGTAGCTTGATGCACGAGCTCAATGAGGTTGGAGTAGGGTTGGAAGTCGGCAATCTTCTTGATGGGATGATTGAGGCCATTCAAGAAACAGACCATAGTTTGCTCATCATCTTTCGTGGCATTGGCTCTTATCATGGCAATCTCCATTTCCTTGTACTATTCTTCAATGGTCTTTGTTCCTTGCTTGAGGAGTTGGAGTTTCTTGAAGAGGTCGCGGTTGTAGTATGTTGGCACGAAGCGTGCTCGCATGACATCCTAAATTTGAGCCCATGTGGTGATTGGCGGTTCACCTCTTGCCTCTCGGCGCTCAAGGACTTGTTCCCACCATATGAGCACGTAGTCTTGGAACTCAAGGGATGCCATAGCGATCTTCTTCTCTTCCTCATAGTTGTGCAAACGAAAGATCTTGTCGACCTTCAATGCCCATGAAAGGTACTCTTCGGGATCATTGCTTCCATTGAACTTGGGCATGGTGAACTTGAGCTTGCCGTAGCGTTGCTCTTCATTGTTTTGGGGTCGAGGGTGATGATGACGCCCTTGACGTGGATGATTGTCAATCTCATATTGCTCTTGGCGTGGAGGATTGTCAACCTCATATTGCTCTTGGCGTGGAGGATTTCCATAGTCATCATGCTCTTGATGAACTTGAGGTTGTGGGGGAGCTTGTCGAGCTTGTGGAGGAGCTTGAGGGACTTGACGATGCACTCTTGCTTGGTAGTTTTGCTCTTGAATTTCTTCGCGAAGTGGTTCCTCTTGATTGCGCCTATCTCGGTTGCGGTTGGCGACGGCTCGACTTGACTCTCGAAGGGCACGTTGCGCCTCAAGTGCTTGAGCTTCACGTTGTTGTTGTTGAAGACGTTGAGCCTCGGCATCTTGTTCGTCTTGGTGTTGGCGCGCTCGCTCTTCCTCTTGGTGACGTTGACGTTGCCTTTCTTGTGCTTGTGCAAGAGTAGCTTGGTTTTGGCGATGACGATGTGCTTGCTCGTCGAATTGCTCTTGTGGATGATTGCCGTGTAGAGGATTGCGAGTTGCTTGACGGTCTTGGCGCGCGGCTCGACGTAGTGTGTTTGATGTCGGTGTACTTGAGCCGGGGAGGGTGTCGTCGGAGTGTCGACTTGAGCGGCTCCGTCTTGAGGAGGACGGAGTGGTAGAAGAGCGGTTTACCAACAAGGCACGAATCTCGTCCATTCTTGCATCGTTCTCTTGTTTGTGTGCGTCGAGCTTGTTGTCGAAGTAGTCTCTTGTTCGTTGCTCAGAGAGTCGCAAGTCGGTGGCGAGACTGTCGATGCGGTCGCTCATTGCTTGTTGTTCTTGATGCAAAGCTCTTTGTGCACCGAAGAGGTGGTTCTTGGTGACATAGGATGACATGTCGTCGTCTTGCTCGATGAAGAGTGGGTTGGTAGAAGAACTGGCCTATCCATCATTCCAATCAAATATGTGAGTGGGAGAAAGAGAAGAGCTTATAAATGTACCTTGACCGATGTTGAAGATGGATCAATGATCACTCAAATGTGGAACAAGGAAATAGCACAATTGGTACCAATTCTTGTCGGTTCTCACACCTACACAAGTAAAAGCTTATGGTGGAGCTCGGTTAGGACGGTGGCACAAAATTTGATGCAATTGTTAGTGAGCCTCAAAAATGTTGGACAAGATTCACAAATTTGCAAATGCAACAAGTAGATCAATAGCAAGATATGGTACACGGAAACACACACGCAAATAGATAAGTGGGGTCGTGCAACCAAGGAATGAGCCAAAATGTGGAATCCACAAAAATGCTCTTGTTGCACAACACTAGAGAGACGCTAGCACGATTGCACAATAGGCGGATAAGAAACTTATGCACAACCTACTAGGCAAAAATGCAACGACTTCTATCCCAAGTATGCTATATGTATGGTATTCCTATGTATGGTATTCCGGTGATATGATCCAAGATGATCGAGTATGACAATCTTAATGTGGTATGATGCTATGGTTCTTGCTTATAAGCTCTTTGCTTATCTTTCCCTCTTGCTTAAAAGCTTGTTTGCTCTTTCTCTTTTGAGTACTTTTCTCATGCAAAACTTCACGAACCAAGATAGCAATTGTGTATATGCTATGACAACTTTGTGACACAAGAGATGATATCAAGATATGCACCACGATGATATGGTATGTATGCTATGGGAAGTATGATCACTAATGTGCACAAGTCACGTTCCCGGCAATACTCAAAAGCTAGTCTCGATGGGTAAGCAACGCAAAAGTAAGGCTATGGTGGTTATCAATGCAATGGCAAGGAATAGACAAAGATGTCGTCGAGGTTACCGTCGAGGTAGTCGTTTGTAAGCAGGGACGGTTGTTGGCGATGATGAGTCCTTAGCGAAGATGAGCGGTGGTGATGTTGATGTCGAACCGTACCTATATAGCCGAAAGCCCGAAACACAATAGGACACGGGAACCACAACTCAAATTCCCAGAGACCAAAACGGGTCAAAATTGTCGGAGGTGGTAGCGGTTAAGTGAAGGTGGTGCTTGCGGAGAGCGATGGTGGTATCGGAGTGCGTATGCGGTAGTGGAATGGGAGTTGAAGTGCATATGCGGGAGTGGTGGCTGTGGCTGAAAATTTTGGGCGAAAAAATTCAGTTTCGTCAGGGAACAACAGACATTCGGTCGATGAGCGGTTGTCCGGTCGTCGGACGTCCGGTGCCTGGGCGATTTCGGGCACGAGATGAACAGCTCGGGCTCATGGTGGAGGTGGCGAAATTGGTCAAAATCCGAGCGATTTTGTGGATGGAAATGGTGGAGATGATGGGGGAAAGCTAGATCCACTCGTGGCAAAGCAAATCCATGGATCAAATCCAACAAAACTTCATCACACCAACAAATCACAAAAAAAATTTGGGGCTATTTTTGGTGGGGATTTTCGAAATTGGGGAAGAACATAACAAAATCAAGCTAGAAAACAAGGGGTAGGGGCTCCAAATTCGTGATCAACGTGGCTCATGATACCAAGATGATGTAGGGTAGAACCCTAGATGCTCGATCTTTCACGATTGGAGGGGATCCTACGAAGAACACGAAGAACACGAGGGGAAAAACGAGGGGAACACAAGGGGAAACACAAGAGAAATCACTCAACCAACAAGATCGGGTCACACATATGCTAGATCCTCGGAACGCAAAGAGTGATACACGATTCAAGGTCAACAAAAGACGATGCAAAAGGTCTTCTCCGTGAGGAGGTCTTGAAGGGTCTTCCCATGATGGGGTCTTGAATCCGCTTGGGGGATCTTCTCCGAAGAGGTCGTGAGCTTCGAGGAGAAGTAACCAAGTGGATGAGCAAAGCTCTATCTCAAATGTGAGCTAAACCAATGCTAACCCTATCTAGGAGGAGGAGGTCTATTTATAGTCTAAGTGCAAAAGGGGGCGGAATGAAGGGGTACATGGGCCTCGGGCCCGAAGCTGCGCACACACAGGCAACGGATGTCCGGTCTCTACCGGTCGCTCGCGGAGGTCCGGACGTTCAGTAGGGCTCGGACTTCCGCTAATTACGTTCTGTAAACGGGGTGCCGGACGTCCGGAGGTGGCCGGTCGTCCGGTCGCTTCGGTCTTCCGCAGAATCGGCTCGGGAGTGGAATTGCCGGTCGTCCGGTGGGGGCCGGACGTCCGCACGCTGGGCAGTGTTGCCGGTCGTCCGTAGGGGCCCGGGCGTCCGCTCGTTGTAGCTCTCGTCGGCTGGGACTTGGGTCGACTGGGCCTTCAGACGCCGGACGTCCGGTCCTGGTCGGATGTCCGCTGGCTGGAGCGTCAGGCGCCGGGCGTCCGGTCCTGGGCGGACGTCCGCTCGCTGGAGTTTCTTCGGTAGCTCTTCTTCTTGTCCTTCATTCTCGGTGTCCTCGCCGTCTTGACCATTGGATGTAGCTGCTCCGTGGCCTTCCTCCAAGTACCTGATCACACATAGTGTTTCCGTTTGAGGTAGTAGCCATGTCTCATGTGTAGAAAGTGGGAGTTCGGAGAGGTGCTAGTTCACCTTATCTTCGATAGCCTTTGCTCGAGCTCTTGTCATTGGTCCAAGTGGTGTCGTGGGAGATGTAGATACGTCCATGGGATGATCGTGGGATGCTCCGCATCACCAACACTCGACTCTCATATATCATCGCAAGTCTGATTGGCGTCCTATAGAACTTATCTTTGGGCTTTTGTGGGACCTTGTCACAGAGGATGCCAGATGCTTGCCGCGACTTCATCCACCATGCTTTGATTCTATGAGTAACATCCTCATCGATACCACCTTTACTTTCTAGCAGTGATCTTCAGTATCGGAAGGTGTCCCTCTTAGGCACTATATGCCCCTCTAAACTAATATCTCCCTCCTGCACCTAACACCACTAAAGTCGCACCTCATATACTCGGTTTGGTTCTACTAAGCCCTTGGACTCTGTAAGTCTTGTCTCCACAATTCGAATTTCCTATTGACACCCAACCTAGTCTCGCCAACTATTACCACATGATCGGCAAGAACCATACACTAGGGGATATCTCCTTGTATATCCTCTTTGACCTCGTCCATCACTAAGGCAAAAATGTATGGGCTCAAGGGTAATCCTTGATGTAGTCCATTAGTATTTGGGAAGGCATCGGCCTCACTATCACCTGTCCGATTACTTGTCACAACATTATCATACATATCCTTTATGAGGGTAATGTACTTTGTCGGGACTTTATGTTTCTCTAGTGCCCACATGACCGTCCTTGGTATCTCGTCATATGCCTTCTCCAAGTCGATGAAAATGGTATGAAGATCCTTCTTCTGCTCCCTATAACTTTCCATGAGCTAATGTGGCAGAAAACTCGCTTCTATAGTTGATCTTCTGGGCATAAAACCAAATTGTTTTTTCATGACATCCGTCTCTATTCTCAAGCGATGCTCAATCACTCTCCCAAAGCTTCATAGTATGACTCATAAGCTTAATTCCTCGGTAATTAGTACAACTTTGAATATCACTTTTATTCATGAAGGTAGTACTTGTGTACTCTTCCTCCACTCTTCGGACATCTTGTTTGACTGAAAAATATGGTTGAATAGCATAGTTAGCCATACTACTGCCATTTTCACAAGGCACCTCAACATCTCAATAGAAATACCATCTGGTCCCAAGGCCTTTCCTCCTTCCATCTTGTTAGGGCCTCATTAGCCTTGAGCTCTTGTATCCTCAACACGAACCGTCTATTATTGTTCTCATCAAAGGAGTCATCTAGCTCAGGCATAGTGTTCTCATTCCCCACATAGAACAACCTGTCAAAGTATTTTCCCCACCTGTTCTTGATCTCCTCATCTTTCACTAGGAGTCAATTTGCCTCGTCCTTGATGCACTGGACTTGGTTGAGGTCCCTTGTCCTCCTCTCATGATTTTCGCTAGCTTGTAAACGTCCTTTTCTCCTTTGTGTCTAGTCGCCGGTATAGCTCATCATAGGCTAACCCCCTTGCTTCACTCATTGCTTGCTTTGCTTTCTTCTTTGCCCCTTTGTATTTCTCCACATTGCTGATGCTTCTATCATGGTGCCAACTCTTGTAGCACTCCTCTTTGATAGCCTTTTGGACATCTTCATTCCACCACCACGTGTCTTTGGGTTCTTGCTTCTTACCGTGCGTCACCCCTAGCACTCCCCTAGCTACCTTCCACAACAACAATCACATACGATGCACCCCTGCTTCTTTTTCACTCTTTGATTTCATCTCATTACATTACATAAACTCTTCTATGGATTGTTGTTGTGAGTTGTGACTACCGTCTCTAACTTCTAAGTCTACTTGCTAGCTTCATTTTATTCAGTTAAAGGTCTTATAAATTTGTATGGCGATGGTCATGCTTGAAGGTGACATAATATGCCTATTAAGACCCGAAAATATAAAAAAACTGGCGCCTTGGTGGGTTAGGTGCATGCACCTGTGCACCTCTAGCTAACTGTCCAACTCCCAGTTTATTAAATCCAAATCATATAGTATTATTTCTTGGAAATACGATATATTCGTACAGTCTTGTACTAATCATTTGCTGGTTAGCAGGGCAGTAAGCACTAAATGATGAATTAGTTAAAAAATCATGATTGTGGTTCTAAGATTTGTTCTTTTCAGAAGTATCTGCAGTGTAATGTTGACATTCGCATCTTAGGATTGCACAGTTTGTTTCGATTTGCATGATTATATGACACATGTTGTGAACTTGCACAAGTGTTATTGTGTGTGTAGTGGATGATTAACAGCGAGAGAAGTTTATACTGAATAACCATTTTATCTACAGCCGCTGGTCCCGGAAAATGCTTCATAAACCATGGTGGGTGCTGGCATGAAACTCGCAACGGAAAAACATTCTCTGCTTGTCAGGTACATTTAGGCACGTAACAAGTACATGTTATTGTTAGGAATATGCAATTTGTATTCCCATGGGGCCATAGACCAGTATATATACATGTGCAGGAAATATGCAGAAAACACCTTATACAATGGGGTAAATACAAAAGGCTACATGACTATATATAGTACTCAACACCCCTCAAACTCATGATGGATCAACAACACTGAGTTTGAAGAAATAGAAGCCATGTTGTGCTCTAGTCTCGGCCTTCGCAAAGAAATCCGCTAATTTAACTTGGAAGGCACATACTGAAGAGCAATAACCTGATCCTGCACACCAGCGCACACAAAAAGGCATGAACACCAATATGCTTGTTGAGCTCATGCTTCACAAGGTCGCGCTCAATTCTAATAGCACCTGTACTGTCAAACAATAGCAGAGTAGGTGTAGTGACAGAAACACCAAACTCCTGAAGTAACCACCGTAACCAAGTCTGCTCTGCTGTCAAAAGAGCCATAGCTCGCAATTCAGCCTATGCACTCAAATAGGAAAATGTAGTCTGTTTCTCCATCTTCTAGGCAATGAGATAAAAAAAACCACAGTAAGCAGAAACTGAACGGTGATTTGAGGGATCATAGCCCACGCTGCATCTGAATAGGCCTGAAGCTATAATGAACTGGAGTGAGGGAAGAACAGACGGTGAGAGATCGTGCCATGAGGATATCGAAGAACACAAAGGAGGTGACTTTTGTGGACCGAAGTGGGAGCAGAAACAAACTGACTCAAAATATGGACAGGATAAGAGATACCTGAACAAGTGACAACTAGATAGACAAGACTCCGAACAAGATGACGATAAAGTCTCGCGGATCAGACAAGGGGTCACCATTAGTATCACGGAGGTGAACATTGAGCTCCATGGGAGTCTCAACTCGCTCATCAGTAAGAGCAGCACAAGCAAGAAGATCCTGGCTATACTTTTCTTGAGAAAGAAAAAAGCCATGAGAGGTAGAAGAGATCTTGATCCCAGGAAAGTTGTGAAGAGGGCCAAGATCAGACATAAGAAACTGCTCACTAAGACGCCTTCACAAATGCAATATACTCGGGGTCGTCGCCAGTGATGATCATGTTGTCAATATATAAAAAAGTCCGACCACGAGCATAATGGCGGACAAACAACGCTGGATCATGAGCACTTGCTGAAAAACCAGCGGCAGTCACCACAGAGCAAAACGCTCAAACCAGACGCGAGGGGCTTGCTTAAGGCCATAGAGAGTGACAAAGACGATATGCCATTCCATCAAGAACAAAATGCACAGGTGGTGGCTGCATATAAACCTCCTCACGCAGCTTAGGGCAACTCCGACGCACGAGCCCAAATGGTCTGACCAAGTCCGTTTGGGGGGACACAAAACACGGCCCAACGAGCGGGTGCAAATGGACAAACGTCCATTTTTTGTTCGCTTTTACCCATTCCCGACCCAACTCTGGGCCGCGTTTGCATCCAAACGGATACGCGTGGACGGGTGGGATGCGCGCCCCTGTCCCCCCTGGCCCGCCCGTTGGGGACACAACCAATTTTTCTCTTTCCCTGCCATCCCTCCGCCCCCCGCCCCCGGCATCGCCGCCGCCACCTTGTCTGTACCCTCATTTTCCCGGCCTCGTCGCCGTCCTGCAAGGCCGTCCGAACCACGACCACGCCATGCCATAGCTGGCCTACGCCCGCATTTTGGAGGAGCTTTTTGCCGGCGTACGTTGTTCTTTGTTGCTGGTGGGAGAGAAGCTACGGTCGCCGCCGCCGCCCATCGACCCCAAGAACTTTCGGCAGGCGCTGCATAGCCGGAGGGCGCCTCCCGCCAACACCAACCTTGCTTTGTTGCCTGCGAGGGGAGCTCGATGTGCTCTTTCCGGCCACGTCTCTGCGACCGCAAGGTGTTTGACGCTTTGCTCAAAGGTACCATGGATAGCGGGGATGAGTATTTCTTTCACAACTTCATTTGTTCATCGGATGATTCGTCCTTGGATGACGAAGATCTTGTGGTGGCTGCATTGGTCGTCCATGACTACATTGGTAGGCAGCGGCCTCGGTTCAGGGGATCAATCCCGGGCATGCTCCGACCTTGAACCACAATAGGGAGAGCGGTCACGCCCTACTCTATGTCGATTACTTTGAGAATACCGCACTCTTCAAACCACATCAAATTTCGTCGCCGCTTCTGAACGAGACATGTGTTGAATCGTTTTGGGAGGGAGTGGTAGGATATGACCCATTCTTTGAGTGCAAAGAGGATGCCCTTGGCAAGCTTGGCTTCTCTTACTAGAAATGGACTGCGGCTATTCGCATGCTTGCATATGGAATTTCTGGTGATCTTGTGGATGAGTACGTGCGTGTGAGTAAGTCCACATGTCTCCTCTCAATGTATAGTTTCTGCAAGGCCGTGGTGGCAGTGTTCGGCCCTGAGTACCTGGGAGAGCCAACTGCTGCTGATACAGAGAGGTGGTTGGCGATCAATGCTGAGAGGGGCTTTCCGGTCATGCTTGGTAGTATAGATTGTATGCACTGGAAGTGGAAGAACTGTCCATTTGCTTGGCAGGGGGAGTACAAGGGGCATGTGAAAGGTGTCACTGTCGTACTAGAAGCGGTGGCTTCACAAGATCTGTGGATATGACATTCTTTCTTTGGCATGGTTGGTTCTCACAATGATATCAACGTGCTTCAGCGTTCTCCAGTGTTTGCAAGGCTTGCAGAAGGCCACTCCCCAGAGGTCAACTTTGAGATCAATGGCCACCATTACAGCAAGGGATATTACCTAGCTGATGGTATCTATCCTCGGTGATCAACTCTTGTGAAGACCATACCCAATCCGCAAGGAGAGGAGAGAGAGATTTGCCCAAATGCAGGAAAGTGCTAGGATGGATGTGGAGTGTGCTTTTGGTGTGCTTCAATCTCGATGAGGTATAGTTCGAAACCCTGCATTGACATGGAGCACTCAGAAGCTTTGGGAGGTGATGACTGCTTGTGTGATCATGCACAACATGATCGTGGAGGATGAGCGTGGTGATAGCATCTACCACCAAGGGTTTGATTTTCAGGGTGAAAATGTTAAGCCTGAGCACCAACAACCTGCAACCTTTGAACAGTTTGTCCAATTTCATCGTGAAATGTGTGATTGGCGTACTCATATGCAGCTCCAGGATGACTTGGTTGAGCACATGTGGACTCACATTGGCAACCAATAGATCTATCGGTTCAATATCTTTTCATGCAAAACAATTTTGATTGGGTTGTAAGACTATTTGATATTGTTTTTATTTCGATTGGGTTGTAAGACTATTTCGGATGTGGAACTATTTGATTATGAACTATTTGCTATGCTTGATTTTAGTTCAAAGAATGCGTAAAGGGCCTCCGTCGGACAGATGCGGCCAAAATGCGGCCGCGCGTTGGGCGCACGGTCGTTGCATCCAAAAATCCGGGCGGACGCCGCCCCATTGCCATCCCCAAACGGACAAAATCCGAACAAAACGGACGTCCGTTTGGGGTCGTGCGTTGGAGTTGCCCTTACCATCAAGAAAGGCATTCTTAACATCAAGCCGAGATAGACCAGTGGCGAACAGAAGCCACGGCGAGAAGCGTGCGAACAGTGGGTCATATGGATACATGAGCAGAAGTTTCATCGTAATCACTGTTGAAGTGTATATGTGGATTGCCTAGCCCTTTCCATCAGTTTGTACTTTTAGTTGCGTTGGCTAGTGTATGAAGCTTAACATGGTATCAGAGCCCAAGGTTTTGAGTTCAAGTCTTGAGTTTCGCAATTTATCCAAAAATTGTTCTTCCCCCCCTTTATCTATCCACGTGTTGACTTCCCGCGTCACATGTGAGAGGGGGTGTTGAAGTGGATATGTGGATTGCCTAGCCCTTTACATTAGTTCGGACTTCTGGTTGCGTTGGCTAGTGCATGAAGCTTAACAATCATGACCATGCTCCTGCTGAAAGGCACTGAGACACAAGATGAGCTTTGTAACACCCAAGAGAACCATCAAAGCGAGTCTTAACCTTGTAGACTCACTTACAAGTGATGGGACGGACACGGGGAGGAAGAGAAACAAGATCCTATGTGCCGGTCCACTCAAGAGCAGCCAGCTCCTTTGCTATCGCCAGATGCCATTCGGGATGAACAACAGCTTCACGATAAGAAGTCGAGCGCCAGTGCATGGAAAACCAAGGCGCTCAATAGGCGGAAGCGAACGAGGACGCAAGCCATAGGTAGGTTGAGACGTGGAAGACTGCACATTAGAAGTAGATGACACATCATTAGAGGCATCCATACATGCAGACGACGAGTATAAAAGTGAGGAAACGATGGAAGAATGCGAGGAGAATCACCAGGGTAGACTCGGGTGATGGAGATGGAGAAGTCACCGGGGATGAAGGTGTAGAATCCTGACAAGCGGGGTGAGGAAACCATGGGAGATGACGACGTCGGATCTACAATAATTGTAGAAGCAGGGGCAGCAGGACGGATGGACAAGGGCTCAACGGAAGTGATAGGTGTGTCAAGAAGTGAGGAAAGAGATATCATCCACCGAAAAGGTCAAGGAAGATGGACGCGGATAGAAGGGACGAGACTCATCAAGAGTCACATCCCGAGAAATACGCATCCAAACGATAGCCTAAGAAGGCACAGTCGACAGACTGAGCTGTCAGTTTGGTGCGTTCACGAGGGGCAAGAACATAGCAAACACAACCAAACAAACGAAGCGTCGAATAATCAGGAGAACAATAAAAAAGACACTCGAAAGGAATGCCACCCTGGAAAGCAGTGGATGGCTGAAGATTGATGAGATAGGTGGAAGTGGAGACAACCTCAGCCCAAAAGTGAGGCGGAAGAGAGGTGTTGGTCATCAATGCACGGGCCGTCTCAAAAAAAGACACTCGAAAGGAATGCCACCCTGGAAAGCAGTGGATGGCTGAAGATTGATGAGATAGGTGGAAGTGGAGACAACCTCAGCCCAAAAGTGAGGCGGAAGAGAGGTGTTGGTCATCAATGCACGGGCCGTCTCAACAAGGTGACGATGCTTGCGCTCAACCACACCATTTTAAGCATGAGCACGAGGACAAGAGAATTGAGCAAGAGTACCCTGCTCAACAAGGACTCCATGCAACAACTTGGAGATATTCTCTCCAGTAGAGTCAGCATGGAACACATGAATAGGCGCGGAGAACTGAGTGTGAACCATGAGATAAGACCTCACTACGAGAAAACATAAAATATATTCAAGTGTGTCAAGAGAAGTCATCTATAAAGATAATACAGTAGTGATGACCTCCCTTCGAGGCAAAGGGAGCTGGACCCCAAACATCAGAGTGAACAATGTCGAAAGGACGCTGAGATAGAGTCTCGCTATGAGGATAAGGTAATTGGACCTGTTTACCAAGCCGACAACCCTGAAAGTCTAGAGACACACTACTGGAGATGGATCCAAGAAGACCACGTCGCACTAATGATGAAAGACGAGAGCCACACAAGTGACCAAGGCGATGATGCCACTACTGAAAAGAGCTGGTAGACAAGGCAACTGAAGCGGAAAGACTGGCGGTGATGGCAGGGGTGGGAAGGTGAAGCCAGTCAAGCTCCTAGAGATCCCAAGTCATGGCGTCTAGGGCCAGCACCAAGTAGAGCACCAGTGTGACGATCCAAAACTGGACATGAGTCAAAGTCAAGAATGACCCTACAACCAGAGTCAACAATCTGGCCACCAGAAATGAGCTGCATGGTAAGTCGAGGAACATGATGAACATGAAAAGCTGGAGTGTTAAGAATGCCTCGGCCATTAACCGGGAGGGAAGGTACCATCAGCAGTAAGAACATGAACAGCAGTAAGAACATGAACAGGAGAAGCAAGAGGTTGAATAGAGGACAAAGTGGATGAATCATGAGTCATATGAAAAGATGCTCCAGTATCAAGAATCCATGGAGATGTACCTGCCTGTGTAGAAGGTGGTCCCACAATGCCAAATAGTTGGTAGTAGAAACCAGTTGGTGAACAAGCAGAGGATGCGGCTAGCAAGCATCGAAGTCGTGTAATCTCCTGCTCAGTCAGGGGCTCAATTGAAGAGGTAGACACAGATGCACCCGACAAGGAAGTGCCGGAGGCAATAAGCAAGTCACGAAGTCGCAAAATTTCCTGCTCAGTGAAGGACACAACTGGAGTAGTTAACATAGCAACATCGAAAAAGGAACGGCCACCACCAGCTGTGGAAGCTGCTAGAGGCGATGTAGCATGACCAATATCATCTGCAGAGGCTGGTGGTGGAGACAAGGTCACATGCAGACAATCACCATGCGTCGAGGGAAGGCGCGTGTGCGAGGCGTAGTCGATGGAGCCATATGCATCAGCACTATCGGTGAAAGTCGCGAGAGGAGCCGGTGTAGAGTGACAATCGTCGGTGAAAGTAGCAAGAGGAGTTGGTGTAGAGTGACAATCACCATGCGGAGGTCATGAGAGAAGTTGTAAATCGACCAGCACAGCCTGCGTAAAACGCCGAAGGGATGACATCACAGGCGGATGAGCACCAAGCACCGAGGAAAAGCGCATGTGCGAGATGTGGTCAGTGTAGGGAACACCCTTGAATATCACAGAAGGACAAGCCGGAGGCACCTTTTTTTTCTCCTTTTTTTTTTACAAGAGGACAACCAGCCGCATCAGCCCCAATAGAAGTGGCCGGCGGCTTGATTCAATAGAAGGTGCAGCCAGCAGTGCCTTTGACCAGCAGGCAAGACTGGAGCTAGCAAATCAGCAGCCGCTGATTGCTGGGCGCAGGAGGCCAGCGATCATCACGGCTTTGGCAGGTCGCGGCTGTGGCCTGAGACTTGGACGGGATCTAGCAGCCGTTGACCTGAGCGGCTGCACCAACGGGCCGGAGCAGGAGGCAGGACCGAGCTGCTTGATGTAATGTGCGGGCAGCACTCCAGCGGCGGACACGTGGGATGAAGCAGCCGACCTGGGGCATTGATCTGCAGGGGACGGAGCAGAGAGGCGTTGGAGGTAGACGGGAGAGAGGCGAGCGGGGCAAGAAGCAGTAGCGGGCGTGGGAAATCTGGCGGCAACGGGAGATAGAGAAAACAACAGCCGCCACAGAGGATGGCGGCGACGCGGCGGTGGATCAATAGCACAAGTTGCAGCGTGCGAAAAAGTTGACCTAGCTCTAATACCATGTTAGGAATATGCAACTTGTATTCCCATGGGCCATAGGCCAGTATATATACATGTACAGGTGCAGGAAATATGCAGAAAACCCCTTATACAATGGGGTAAATACAAAAGCCTACATGGCTATATATATATAGTATACTCTAACAGTAATAACTTCTACAGTTCTTTTACTTAACTCTGATAAGTATTCGCGTACCCAAATTTTATTTTACAGGAATCAGGAGATCAAAAGTGCAAGTGTCCAGCTGGTTTCCGAGGGGACGGTGTTAAAAAATGTCATGGTACTCTTTAGCCTTACCCCCCATTCCACACCACCCACCCGATCACACACACAAAAAATTAGGAAATTACCGCTGACCTGCATCTCAGAATAAGTGATGTTCTACCAATGGTCCTGTACTGCACTGATCGTCTTTTCGCTCTGAATTTTATTCTCTAGATAATCTCTCTTCTCTCTCGCACATACAAATGATTCTCTTTTTTCTATAACAAAAATGGGTCTTTCTTGCAGATGCAAATGACTAAACACATACTTGGAATATGGACAATTGACATGAATATTTTTCCGATTAACAATTTTTCTGCAAAAATGTTATATATTTTGTGAAAAAAGGCAGTAAAAAATGACTTCACACATACTTGGAATATGGACAATTGACATGAATATTTTTCCGATTAACAATTTTTCTGCAAAAATGTTATATATTTTGTGAAAAAAGGCAGTAAAAAATGACTTCACACATACTTGGAATATGGACAATTGACATGAATATTTTTCCGATTAACAATTTTTCTGCAAAAACGTTATATATTTTGTGAAAAAAGGCAGTAAAAAATTAGTGCAATGCAGCAGGTACAATAGTTCTTAAACTGCAGCTTGTCATTTACCTTTGCAGATATTGACGAGTGCAAGGAGAGAAAAGCTTGCCAGTGTCCTGAATGCAGCTGCAGAGATACATGGGGTGGCTATGATTGTACTTGTAGTGGTGACCTTTTGTACATCAAGGAGCACGACACTTGCATAAGTAATTTTAGACTTTGATTATGTAACAAATATCTATCATTTTTTGTACATATCACTTAATCTTGTATGGTTAATCTGTAGGTAAGACAACAGTTCAGGCTAAGGCAGCATGGGCTGCTGTGTGGGGGATCTTGGTAGCCTTGGTTATTGTGGCGGCAGGAAGCTATGTGGTATACAAATACAGATTAAGGGTAAGCTAGCTGGTGCAGAATATTATCTTCATTCATATAGTTTTTATTTGTAAACCTAGTGTATATGTGGATTGCCTAGCCCTTTCCATCAGTTGTGACTTTTGGTTGCGTTGGCTAGTGCATGAAGCTTAACATGTTATGGGAGCCTAAGGTCTTGAGTTCAAGTTTTGGATTTCACAATACATCCAAAAATTGATGCTGCCCCCCTCGGTGTCCACGTATAGGCCTCTTGAGCCATACCTCTGAGTCTATTCACGTGTTAATTCCCCACGTCACACGTGAGAGGGGGTATTGAAGTGTGTATGTGGATTGCCTATCCCTTTCCATCAGTTCGGACTTTTGGTTGCGTTGGCTAGTGCATGAAGCGTAACAGGCCGTATTCTTGATGGAGTCCGGATCAGGTTTGGAGAGACTAGAGTTGACAAACTTTGGAGTCTTTCGGGTTTTCGATTCCGGCTTCACGCCTTACTCCTTCATCTTCCTCGTCTTCTCATCCTCATCTTGGACCTGGTCTTCCTTCCTCGTGCTTCCACGGTGGTCGTCAACAAACCTAATCACACATAGGATTCCACTTTGAGGTAGTAGCCAAGTCTCATTCAAGGTATATGGAGCTCAAAGAGGAGTGAAGTCATCTCAGTTTGGATGGCTCGTGCACGTGTCCTTTTCATGGGTCCACTTGGGCTTGGCGGTGTGTCCATGGTGATGTCGGTGGCTGTTGCGCTTGCCTTGGACCAAATGTGAAACAGAGTTCGGAGGACTTGGGATTCACAATCCTCAGTTCCTGAATGAGGCACATATGATCAGATGGAGCTAGCAGGGTTGCGTCGGGGAGCCGAGGGCGTGGTCAGGACTGCAAGTGCCGATTAGCAAAGAGCCACAACCCTCTTCTTGGCGGCTACCCAATGCATGGTGTATGTAGGAGATAGATCATAGTTTTGGCACGAGCAGTATTAGTGGGCGAAGTGCCCATGACATTGCACCAACACTGTTCTCCTTTGCTAAAGCGTGTGGTGCGACAAGAAGATCAGTGGCCAGGCTTTGGCTAATCACAGGTAAATCATGGATATTAGGTGTGACGACCGAAGAACCCTAGGGAGGGGATCGATCGCACGGGAGGGGAGATCGGGATGAGGGAGGAAGCAGGTAGGTGAGTAGCAGAGGAGGAAGGGGATGAGAGAGTTCAGATCGTATTTCATTTCCTGTCTGTGTTGTTTGCGGTCACCGCTTAAGTACAAGTCCACACCCAACACACGCTGGCCACAAGCGGCCCACTACACCCACTAGGCTCCGGCCCATGTGCTCTCATCCCCTATCTAGTCCATCGATGCACTCGCATCAGGTGTGAGATTCGCCCCTCCTTGAGCGGAAGCGTCGTCTTCATCCCAGCAAGGAGCCGTCGGGTATCGGTGACGCAACACGGTGTAGTCTTCCCAGGTTGCAGAGTCTGGCGACAACGAAGACCACTGGCTTGAACCTGCAGCACCGAGGAGTTACCTTTCTTGACGAGGTGACGGGCGAGGATGGTCATCGGCTGCAGTGGAGCAGCAGTGAGGTCTGGAGTGCGTGGTAGCTCGGAGAAGACCGGAGAGTAGTCTGGCGTGAACGGCTTGAGCTGGGACACATGAAAGACCGGATGGATGCGGCTGTCCTCTGGAAGTTCCAGCTTGTACGCCATGGTGCTGATGTGCTGCTCGACGGTGAATGGCCCAAAGAACTTGTATGCCAACTTGGGACAGGGGCGGTTGGCGACAGTTGATTGAATGTAGGGTTGAAGCTTGAGCAGAACCTGTTCTCCCACTTGGAAGGAACGCTCCGAGTGGTGCTTGTCTGCCTTCTGTTTGCACTGATTCTGCGTGCGCGCGAGCTGGGCACACAGCCTTGTGTTGTGTGTCGCCCAGTCCAACTCTGTTCCCGCATCTTCAGGTAAGTTGGTGGCCAGGGCAGGCAAACCTCCCAAGTTGGGTTCCTTTCCATATAAGGCTTGAAATGGTGAAGTATTGAGTGAGGAGTGGTAGGTTGTGTTGTACCAGAACTCCGCTGTTGACAGCCACTTGCGCCATTGCTTCGGTGTCTCGTGGACGGCGCAACGAAGATACATTTCAAGGCACTGGTTCACCCTCTCACTTTGCCCATCGGTCTGAGGATGGTAGGTCGTGGAGTAGCTCAATTTTGTACCAGCAGCATCAAGCATTGCCCGCCACATCTTGCTGGTGAAAACACTATCCCTGTCAGAGATGATGGAATGGGGCACTTCGTGCAACTTGATGATGTCCCAGAAAGCACGCGCGACAGAAGTAGCAGTGTACGGGTGACGGAGTGGCACAAAGTGCGCGTACTTGGTGAACCGGTCGACGACGACCATGATCACCTCGTATCCGTCGGATGCCGGTAGGCCGCCGATGAAGTCCATCGTCAAATCCTGCCACGGCTGTGTGGGTATTGGTAGTGGCCGAAGCAGACCTGGGGTCCGGATATGTTCAGATTTCGCATGTTGACAAACTGCACACTGTCTCACAAAATCCTCCACAGCTGATAGGTGGTTTGAGGCCACGCCAAGTGAAATGTTTCTTGAGGCGTTGATAGGTGGCCATGACTCCTGAATGTCCTCGCACTGCGCTCGCGTGGAACGCACTAATCAGCATAGTCTGCAGGGCAGTGTTCGCTCCGATCCATAGTCTGCCATGATGGCAAATCACGCCGTGCTGTAGCTCATAACCTTGGTCGTCTGGACTGCAAAGGTCCAATCGCTGCAACATGGCTTGTGCCTTAGTATCCGTCTCATATGAGTTAGCGACCTCTTGATGCCATTGGGGTTGACAGACGGACAGTGCTTTGACTGCTTCGACGGACAGTAAGTGACCAACGCGAGACAAGGCATATGCCGCACCACTGTCTTGGCCCCGGCAATATTTGAAGGAGAACTGTAACCCCACCATCTTTGACATAGCCTTGTGCTGAAGCTCTGTTTCCAACTGTTGATGCCCCAAGCTACACAAACTTTTGTGATCGGTGACAATGACAAAGGGGGCTCTCTGCAGATAGGCACGCCATTTATCAATGGCCATGATGACAGCGAGAAACTCTTTCTTGTAGATTGATAGCCGCTGATTGTGGACCCCCAACGCCTTGCTGAGATAGGCCACCGGGTGACCATCTTCGACTAACACCGCGCCTACCCCGGTGTCACAAGCATCTGTTTCAGTGGAAAATGGACGCGAAAAATCCGGCAGTGCCAAGACCGGGGCATTGATCATAGCTTGCTTGAGTAGGTCGAAGGCGACTTGGGCTTGTTCAGACCAGAGGAATCCTTTCTTGGTGAGCATCTGAGTGAGGGGCTTGGCGATGATCCCATATCTTGGAACGAACTTGTGATAGTAGCCAGTGAGACCGAGTAATCCCCGCAGCTCCGTGGCATTTGTTCGGTGTGGGCCACGAACACATGGCGCTGGTCTTGCTGGCATCCGTTGCCACACCCTCCTTGGAGATCACATGTTCGAGGTATTCAATGCGAGGCTGGGCAAATGAACACTTGGATTCCTTGGCGTACAATTGATGTTGTCGCAAGATGGTCAACACCGTGCGCAAGTGCTCGACATGTTCCTGCAAGGTATGGCTGAACACAAGAATGTCATCTAGAAAACTTATGACATACATACGGCTCGGGCCAGAGAGTACTGCATTCATGACGCATTGGAAGGTTGGAGGTCCACTGGTGACTCCGAACGGCATCACGCGGAACTCGAAGTGCCCGTGACGAGTTTTGAAGGCCGTTTTTTCTTCATCACCTTCTTGCATGCGGACCTGATGATAACCCGAACGCAAATCAATCTTGGAGAAGAATGCCGCACCCGCCAATTCATCCAGGAGCTCATCAATGACCGGAAGGGGAAATTTGTTCTTGATGGTGACTGCGTTCAATCTTCGATAATCCACGCAAAATCGCCATGATCCATCCTTTTTCTTGACCAAGAGGACCGGCGCAGCATACGGGCTCATGCTATGGGTGATGAGACCCTTGCGGAGCATTTCAGCAACCTGTCGCTCGTTTTCATCTTTTTGCAGTGTCGAGTACCGGTATGGTCTGCAGTTGATTGGTGCTGTTCCCGGTTCCAGGGTGATGGCGTGATCGTATTGTCGATGAGGAGGTAATGAGGTTGGCTCCTCAAAGACATCACGAAAGTCTGTCAGTACCCGTTGGATTATCGGGGGAATTGGTTCCTCTTGGGTTGATGAGGGGGCCTGAATCTCCAACAGGCCGCGCCCCAGATTTCGTTTGCCTCGTGCAATTGCCAAAGCGTAGCAGCATCCATTGCGGCTAGTGTAGGCTGCTCCTCCGTGCGCACGCTGAACAGCTGTACCGTGGCTCCCTCCTTGACGAATTCCATCGATTTCAGATTCCAATCACACTTCATTGGGCTATGCTGAGCAAGCCAGTCAACTCCCAGGACGGCATCATACACGCCCAACTCCAACAGGCACATATCGGTAGCAAATTCATGACCCTGAATGGTCCAACGGAGCTGGGGTGCCCTGGCTGTGCAGGTCAACCGTTGGCCGTTGGCGACGCAAACAGCCATTGTCGGAATCTTGGTTGTCGGAGCTTGAACACGTTCTGCAAAAGCTCTGCAAAAGCCGTGCTGACGAAACTGTGTGTACTGCCGGAGTCTACGAGCAACAACATGGTCTGTCCGCCCACAGTAGCGCGAAGCCTGATGGTTTCTGCCGCTTCCGTGCCCTCCGCAGCGTCCGCCGACAGGAGGCAGCACGCGGCGTCAACCCCCACTGGTTCGTCCAACAATTCTAGAGCACGCACGGCATCATCTGACAGGACCTCTCCATACTCCCCAACCTCAATGGTAAGTAACTGAGCTGATCGCTTGCACTGATGCTCCCTGGAGTACTTCTCGCCGCAGCGAAAACACAGGCCATGTTGGCGTCTATAATCCCGTAACTGCCGCTCTCTGCCGAAGTCATCTGTCGCTGGTTTGGCTGCTGCGATCGGTTTCGGTGGGTTCCCCGCTGGCAAAATGGTTGCTGCTGCCGGTGGGCGTCCCTGCGTTGGTGCAGAGTAGGGCAGTGGAGGCGGTCGACCGGCCGGCAATGGTCGTGACTTTGGGTGCAGATTCGCGAGCTCCTCTTCCTGAATTCTTGCAAAAACTGTGGCCCGGGTGATGCTGTTGGGTGCTTGAAGGCGTACAGCAGCGCGGAGCTCATCCTTGAGCCCCAGCAGAAATTGTGTAACAAAGAATTTGGGACTCAGGGTTGTATCCAGGGCCAGTAAATTGTACATGAGAACCTCGAATTGCTGTCTGTACTCGATCACGCTCCCAGTCTGCCGCAGTTGCAAGAGACTGTGCATCAGGGACTCAAGTTCCTCCGGTCCAAACTCCTCAATTGCTCGCCGGAACATGTCCCAGCGGAGAATCGCGTTCTGCTGCCGAAATGCCCGTAACCAGAGGGCGGCATGCCCCTCCACATAGAGTGCTGCTGTGGTCACCCAGTTGTGTTCCGGCACGCGGTAGAGCTCGAAATATGCCAGGCATCGATCCAGCCAGACGCGCGGGTATTCCCCATCGAAGCGAGGGAAATTGTGTTTGGGCGGCTTGGTGAAGTAATCCTCTCGTGGTTGGTGATGAGCGCGCTCCGGTGGTGGTGTCTGCTCTGGTACTGGAAGCAGCGGCGGTCCGTCGTTGGCCAGGCGTGTGCGCGGCTGGCCTCCGGCTAGCGTCTGCGGATGTGCGGATGTGGCAGCGCGCTCGGGGGCGGGGCGCCGCGCAGCTCGGGTGGCGGCGGCGGTGGTGGTGGCGCCTTATGCTGAGGTGCATCCTTGGGCGGCGGCGTATGGAGCACGGTCGCGGCCGGGTCGTCGACGTCAGATATGGCGGAGAGGGCCGACGAGTGCGAAGAGGCCCCCCTACGGACGTCGTCGACCTCTGCTTGGGTGAGTCCGATTTGCTTGGAGAGGCTTTTGAGCTCGTGGGAGACCTGACTGTTGAAGGCGGCTTGCACCTCGGCGCGCTTCCCCGCCTCCGCCTTCTCCTCATCGAAGCGCTCGAGCAACTTCTCCATGAGGGCCGAGAGGTTGGATGTTTGATTCTCCATCGCGGCCAGGAGATGCCGCGTCTGTGCAGAAGCCTTGGATGGCGCCGTTGCTCCCGCTTCGAGCAAATCGAACCCCGCACAGTATTTCGCGCGAATTCACCAAAGCGAATCCACACCTGATGCGGTGGATGTTACCGATTTACCAAGAGGTTGTGGGGCGGCGGGGCGGATCGGCAGCGGAGGAGAAAAAAAATTTGTGACCTCTGTTACCAATTGTGACGACCGACGAACCCTAGGGAGGGGATCGATCGCACGGGAGGAGAGATCGGGATGAGGGAGGAAGCAGGTAGGTGAGTAGCAGAGGAGGAAGGGGATGGGAGAGTTCAGATCGTATTTCATTTCCTGTCTGTCTTGTTTGCGGTCACCGCTTAAGTACAAATCCACACCCAACACACGCTGGCCACAAGCGGCCCACTACACCCACTAGGCTCCGGCCCATGTGCTCTCGTCCCCTATCTAGTCCACCGATGCACTTGCATCAGGTGTGACATTAGGGGACAATTCCTGATGCAAGTGATGGCAGAATACTTTGAATTATGGAGGGAAATCCAGGAATCGATGCTGGATGGCTGACTGTTTGGAGTGGCAGGCCCTACCTCGTCCCCTGGTGTGCCCTATCTGCAATCAGGTGCCAGAAACGATTGACCATCTTTTGTCAAATGTTCCTACATGCGGGAGTTTTGGTTCAAGTTCCTCAGGTCGCGAGCGATGGCTTCACTAACACCATCAAGCCACACGGTCAGACAATGGTGGTGCTACATGCCCAACAGAGTTTAGGGTCCGAGAGGGAGAGAGGCTGCTACTTGGGCTATTGTGGGGATGCGAAGGGTTTGGCTTGAGGGCAACACGAGTGTTTTCGACAAGAAGCCATCTCCAGTGATTCATGTGGTTAATCAAGCGATCGTTGAGATAAACTAGCATACCCACATTCTCTGTAATTGTCACACTTCACACTTTTATCTTAACGAAAACAACATGCAACTGAAGTTGCTTGTTCTTGAAAAGAAAGTTCTATCCTAGTTGCTGTTGGTGGTTGAAATTTTATGTAATATGACAACTTTCATGTGGTCAATATTTTCCCACATTATCTGCAAAGAAAACTACTCCCTCCGTCCATATTATGTGTCGCTGATTTAGTTCAAAGTTGTACTAATCACCGACACTTATGATGGAACGGAGGGAGTAGAAGGGTAACAAATGACCACATTCCGCTGTAGCTTATGCTTATGGTTTTGAAAGCCGATATCACCAAATCCCTATTATGATGTTGAGTTTCAGCAATACTGTAAATATGTTTTAACTAAGGCTTCTTGTCCTTAGCTTCATTGGCAGATGTCTAATTCTACATAGTTGTTTTGTGTTGTTTTTTCAGTCATACATGGACTCTGAGATTAGAGCTATCATGGCACAGTACATGCCACTGGACAATCAAGGAGAGGTCCCATATGATTCACACGAAGATCATCCACTTGCTCACTAACTGAACCTGTACAACTAACATAGGCAGAAATGTGGTTTGAACAGCGTTGAAATATACAGAATGCATACCAAGGTGAATGGCAGCATGATTTTAGAGTCTGACATGAATGTGAGACTCACGTACAAATTTATCTACAGCACTTTCACCTTAGAGGTCACGGCAACTCCATCTCCGGTAATATTAACAGATTCTATAATGAGCAAACGTTCGCTCAGCTCGTCCCTGGCGCGACCCAACCACAACATGTGGGGTAGTTAGTTGCATACATGCATGTGATGATGCTGTTAAGCAACGCATCCTTTTGGATTCAGTTAGTGCTGCCTATTATGATCATTATAGTTTAGTGCTACTTCCTCCGTTCGGAATTACTCGTCCAAGTATCTAGATGTATTTTAATTGTAGATACATCCATTTTTATCCATTTTTGTGACAAGTAATTCCGAACAGGGAGTAGAATCTAGAAGGTCTAGAGACCTTTCTCTTAATTATCCACCATCTTTTGATCTGTAACTGAAGCTGTACTTGATGTATATAAGCTGAGCAATACTAGTGCAAACTATTATGGCAATCCCATCTAGCTGACTTGGTATACATAGCAAAAAAGATCCTATCCCCATGGCCGGCACCGCCGGCTCCAGCTCTTCAGCTCCGATCTCTGTCATGTCACTCGCCAATCTCATAACGATCCATCTCACGCGGGGTAACTTCTTGCTTTGGAAGACCCAGGCCGTTCCTGCCCTCGCCGCAAACGGCCTGTACGGCTATGTCGCCGGCACCGTGGAAGCACCACTGCACACCATCATGCAAGGAACCGGAGAGGCGGCTATCGAGGTGGCCAACCCGAAGTTCCTTCACTGGTACCAGCAAGACCAGCTTGTGATGGTTGCTCTCCTAGGATCCAATAACTGAGGATATTTTTGGTCAGATGACACAGTTGACGACCTCTGCGGCTGTTTGGACTGCTCTCCATGACATGTTTGCATCACAAAATCGAGCTCGTGTTATGCAATTGAGGTACCGGCTCTCTATCTTGCTTAATACTAAAATCAAAATTGTCCAGTCTGATTGGGGTGGGGAGTACCATCGCCTATCTAGATATTTTGAGCGGGAAGGCATTACTCAGTGTGTATCCTGCCCACACAGATCACAACAAAATGGCATCGTTGAACGCAAGCATCGCCATATCGTTGAAACCGACATCTCACTCCTCGCTCATGCCTCTCTCCCAGTCCGTTTTTGGGACGAAGCCTTCATTACCGCTTGCTATTTAATTAATCGCATGCCAACTCGTATTCTTCGGAACACCACGCCACTCACGTGTCTTCTTAACGAGAAACCAGATTATACTTTTCTCCGTGCCTTTGGATGTGCATGTTGGCCGAACCTCCGCCCATACAATAATCGTAAACTCGATTTTCGTTCCCGACGGTGCGTATTCTTGGGCTATAGCTCTATGCACAAAGGCTACAAGTGCCTTGATTGATCAACTGGCCGTATTTATATTTCTCGCGACGTTGTATTTGATGAAGAAAATTTTCCTTTTGCCGCCGCATCTTCCACTACTCCCACCACCACACCCATTCTACCTACACCTCCTTCAGTTTTTCCTGTAGCCGAGCCGGCCGTAGTGGATGATCGCATGCAGAGATATAATTTAACCTTGCTTACTAATGCGTCGTCAAGTCCTTCTGATGTGCATGCAGGTTCCAGCGAATCGACGTCCTCTGGCTCTACGTCGCCACGCACGCCGCATCATCACCATGCAGACGGGCCAGCTCCGACGTTCCCCGTCCTTCCGAGCGGGTCGCAGACTCCAGCCTCGTCTACAGCCGAGTCTTGCACCTCGCCTAGCCCAGGCATGAGCTCTCCTGGCGCGGCATCCCTAGCTTCTCCGACTTCGCCGAGCGAACAGGAGCCTCCTTCTGCTCCAACTCTAGAGCAGCTCACTTTTGAGAAATTAAAATTTAGTTCTGATTTAAATAATAATTTTTTGGCAATTTTGCTATATCTTTTAATATAGAACTCATATGGAAATGTTCCAATTACCAAAATTGGTCCCTAGAGCCATACCGTTCTGTTGGATCAGCTACCATAATTTTTCATCCATGTGTAGCTAAAATTTTGACCTCAACACTTCAAATTGCCTTTCCTTTATCGTAATTCAATTCCATCATTAGCGTAAATTTTGTTCTTGACCCAATTTTCCTAAGAAGATCATTACGAACCTCCCTGGTCATATGTTGTCAATATACGAATTTGGACTTAGGAAACTTTTAGATGACTTGTGCCCTCCAACGCCATATACATGGATTAAACCCGAGTCAAATTTTTCCTTCTTGAATTTGCTTCATCTTATTTCCATAACCATCCTTATATCCAAAGTCTAGATATTAGATACAGTTCCCTATGGCTTTTGTCCAAATCTTTTGGTTGTTAGAAACTCGATATGGAATTTGAGTAAATACAGTAATTTGGACTTGGACCGTTATATTAGGAAAACAATAGTTTACCCAATAGATTAGAAGTAAGACTTGGATTGTCACCTAAGGATTACCATCATAGACTCATTCTCAACTTCCACACCTTCACATGTTCAAACCAAAAGGAGTTTGAGCATAATTCCAAAACCTTTGAACTAAGTTTAATATGACAAATGGACTATACCCATGATCTTCATGTTGTACCAATTTGACCCAACCAACAAAACCTATGTCATATTTCCATTCTCGATCGTATCTCAACTCGTAACCAAGTCCTAACAACTTCCTTAGGAATGTTATCCGCTATTATTTTGTATTGTAATTTTAACCTTTCATTTGAATCTCTATTTGGATGTTGTTGTGTGTTAAAGTACTTTCTTATATCGTTAGATATATCGTAACAAGAAGGAGAGACGACTACGAGTAGACTATTTCATCTTCCGGAATTCAGGCAAATTGCAAATTGATCATACTTCGACCTATATTTCATATGATGCATATCTCTTTAAACTTTAACATTATGCATGTTTTATAATAGTTTTTGCAAAGTATGATTTTTATCTAGAGCCATAAAGACTCACCACCATGCTTGGCCGCGCTTGCACAAATGGGTGGGTTGAAAATCAAACAAGTTTTGAACAAATAAACTTGCCATCTTTTGGGGCAATGTTTTGTGAAAACTTTTGGAAAACAAAAACTATATATTGTTTTACTTCTACTCCCTGGGCGGAATGGTATGACGGGAGCGTCTACAAGTGATTGCGCCCATCGGGGTCTTGCAGTGAATGCGCCCGACTGGGGACTTGCACACATGTTTTGGTGGGGATTGCCGTCCAGGGGAATGAGATCTTCCAAGTACAGTTCGATGTAGCTTCCAGTACAGCCACATTCTACTATGGGCTCTCACTTAGCTTAGTACTACTGGGAAACCCTTACCTCAAGACCGCCATCGGAGAGGGGCTTTCATTGCCTAAGTTGCGGGCGGCTTAGTCAGGTATAGGGGGTTGTTACGAAAAGGCTTCATCACAATCTCCTCCTAATCGTACACCCAAGTGTGTAACGGTAAACGGGGTTGGTTGTGTCATGTGGGGAACGTGTACGACCTCTGCAGAGGGTTTAACCTAATCGATTAGCCATGCCCCCGGTTACGGGCAATTTTGAGCAACTGAAGACTTGGACTGAAGAAGAATCTCCCCTCTCTTTTCTAAAAGTCCGTTTTAAGGGATGGGAAAGTTGAGGAATGAGCACAGTGAATGTGTTTCACTTCAACCATACTTATGTTTTACCAAAATTTGGAGAATGAGTACTGGTGCGTATATCCATGTGTCTCACTCCTACCTTTTAAACTAAAAACTATTTTTATTTCAAAAGAAGTTTACAAAAATTTATTATAGGACAAAATTGGCTTTATGCAAAGGAAACCTCCACCAATACTACCCTGCATATATATTGTGTTAAACTTTCAATTGCAACTTGCGAGTACATTCCACGTACTCACCTGCACCTGTCATGTGCAGATCCCAACAGATTAGGAGACGATAGGGTTATGGTCTACACTCAACGAGCCCAGTGGCGTTTGTCGGATTTCGGGTTCCGGCAGACTCTTGAGGTTCGAACACTGGGGTGCGCGCGGAGATTCAACCCTCTGCCTACCTGTTCCTCGCCGAATCGCTAGGGTCTAAACTACCAAACAGAACAGCACAAGAGACACAAGATTTATACTGGTTCGGGCCACCATTGCGGTGTAATACCCTACTCCAGTGTGTGGTGTGGTGGATTGCCTCTTGGGCTGATGATGAACAATACAAGGGAGAACAGCCTCGCGAGGGTCTGCTCTTGGCTGGTGCGATGAACTGCTAGGAGGAGTTCAGTCGCCCTATCTATTGGTTTCTTGGTGAGGATCAAGATGCCTCTGCACGATTCTCATCTCTCTACCCTGGGGGTGGCTAGTCCTATTTATAGGCGAAGGCCCTGGGCCTCTCCCTAAATATTGAGCGGGAAGGGCGCCAACAATTGGCCATTTTGAAGGGGAACATCGGGTACACTTATCCTGACTAAAGTTGGTCCTCGCCTGCCAAAGGCTCTGGTGGTGACGCCGGCTTGGGCCCCACAATAACTTCCTTCCGACCGTTGGGCTGGTCTTGGTCTTGTTGCACCGAAATGGACGCCTTTGCTTGATGCTCTCGCCTGCGCTTGCTCCCTTTGCACCAAAGAGGAAAGGAGGACACTGCGCGGGCTAGCGCCTGACTGGCGCCCTTGGTCGTCATGGCTTGCGTAATGGGCACCTCGCGAGGTACCCCGCCTTGAACTCTCCGCCTTCTCATGAGCCAGCCTGACGAGACCGTGCCTGAGGAAGCTCCTTGTCGTCCGCCCCATGAGGCTTGGCCCCTCGCGAGGGTCTTGAGCTTGTGTTGATGAAGATGGGCTGCACTGGGCCTCCTTTGAGCCACGCCGCATGTCGTGGTGGCTGGGAGTGTCGTGGTTCTAAGTCTGACAGTAGAGTGGGGGTAGGTATGGAGAGGCAAGGTCCTAGCTATGGAGAGGTTGTAAACACAAGCGATGTACGAGTTCAGGCCCTTCTCGGAGGAAGTAAAAGCCCTACGTCTCGGAGCCCTGAGGCGGTCGAGTGGTTTATGTGTATAGGTGTTACAAGAGTGCGAACCCCTCTGCCTGTGGAGGGGGGTGGCTTATATAGAGTGCGCCAGGACCCCTGCCAGCCCACATAATGAAGGGGTTTAAGTACATTAAGTCTGGGACGTTACTGGTAATGCCCCACATAAAGTGCCTTAACTATCATTAAGTCTATTCAATTACAGGCCGTTGCAGTGCAGAGTGCCTTCTGACCTTCTGGTGGTCGAGTGTATCTTCATGGTCGAGTGAGTCTCCATGGTCGAATCCTTCTAGTCAGTCGAGTGGGTTCCTCGTTGGTCGACTGGAAGGCGATCTCTTCTAAGGGTGTCCTTGGGTAGGACATTTAGGTCAGGCCTATGACCCTACCCTAGGTACATGAATCCATCATTAGCCCCCGAATGGATTGAGGCTTGAATGAGGAAGGAGTTGATGCTGTTTCCGATTGATTTTTGGTATACTGGCTATGCGTCGTCCGTGACCAAGATCTTCTTTGTTGATAACGAGCAACTTTTCTTCAGTCGACTCGATCCATTCTTGTCTTTCGTCGAGTGATCTTTTAGACTTTGCCGGTTCCCGAGCGACGGATCGCAGGAAATCTCGCGTCTGACAGACCGATCTGCCGCTCGCGGATTCCACGGGATACGAAATTTGGGGAAGCGCGCGAAGCGGAACGAACCGCGGCGCTCGGACGGGACAGGACATAGACGCCTCGATCTCCGCGCCGCTTTTTCCGCCACGTATCGTGTCAATGCAACTGTTTCGAGATATGATTAGATTGACCGGGTCCACCTGTCATCCACTCGGAAGGGATGTTATAAATGCGACTAGTGAGGGTTTCTGAACAGTGCTCCATTCTTTCTCCTCTGCTCTCCTCGTCTCCGCCCAACGCACCCGCTTTCGCCTCCGCAAAGCTCTTCTTCGCACACCTCGCCGGCAGCCATGGTCAAGGAGAAGACGGCGGTGCTGGAGCGCGCAAAGAAGGCGTCGGCGGCGGAGAAGGCGTCGGCGGCGGAGAAGGCGAAGGGGAGATCCACCAGCCGCAGCGGGTCTTCGTCGAGATCCCGCCTGCCGAAGGGCTGGGTCCAGGGAGATTGGATCCAGTCGACCATCAGGGAGAAGGATCTCCTCGACATGGCCGATGACGGGCTGATCCCCCACGGCGTCGCAAGACTTCCAGGAAAAGAGTGGCAACCCCAGCCGGAAGAGGGTGAGTGTGTGCTCCTGGCCACTCATGTCGATCGAGGATTTTCTCTACCACCGAGCGTTTTCTTTCGTGGTTTTTTGAACTTCTTTGGAGCCCAACTCCACCACTTTACTCCGAACTCCATCGCGTATCTTGCTGCGTTTGTATCCATGTGCGAGAACTTCCTATGCTGTCGACCGCACTGGGGCTTGTTCAAGCACATCTTCACGTGTCGTTCTCAGACCGTGAAGAAGGCGAGTCCAGGCGATGAGAAAACCCAAGTTGTCCAAATGTGCGGGGGCCTGGGAATTCAAGTGAGGAATAAGAGCACCTTCCCAGCTATGACGTTTCCCGAGTCGGTCAGGGGCTGGCAGTCGACCTGGTTCTACTGCCAGAATGAGCCGACGCCGGGGCAGTCGAGTGGACTCCCTCCATTCACCATGAGCCAAGTGAACAAGCCCTCCTCTCTGAAGGTGGTTCCGGAGGAGAGAGCCGATGTGAAGATGTTGATGGATCGCGTGGTGCAGTTGGTTCGGGACGGCGTGACTGGCATGGACCTTCTGGAGGTTTTCCTTCGGCGGCGTATCCAGCCTCTTCAGTTCCGGAGCCATTGCATGTGGTTGTATTGCGGAACTGAAGACGAGACTCGAGTCCACCCGGAAGCAGTCGACGACGCCATGGTGGAAAGATGGATAGCCGCGGTCACTGGGAACAAGGATAATCCCCGTGGATCCAGGAGGATTCCTCCACTCGACCATCACAGCGTTCCAGATAAGGTATATTTGCTCTGCCTTCCATTGTATATTTGTCGAATTTGTTTCTGTATGTTCTGCAACTTAGTCGATTGATCTCTGTCTTGACGTCTTCCAGGCCCTTACCGAGCTGTATTCGATGCCCAATGGAGCTCAGGCTCCGACTGAGGAGGGAGAAGCCAGCGGGGGCGAGAGCCAGGATGAGTGGGATTCAGACGCTGCCGAAGATGACGACGATGACGACGACGATGATGAGGACGAAGAAGAGGAGGAGGAGGAGGTTGCACCACCGCGCTCGGAAAGGCGGTCGAAACTTGTCCATGACCCCGCGACTGAACGCGGTAAGGGGGTTGCGACTGCCCCGCAGTCGACCAAACGCCCTCGGACCGCTGCTCCGGTGCCGAGTGAAAAGGCGCCGAAGCAGTCGAAGGTGGCTCCGTCGAAACCCACCAAGCTCCTGCCGAAGATGAAGGTGTCCATCCCCACCATATCCGGGTAAACATGTTACTTGAGTCTCCTTGTTTTGTACAAGCTTTATCTCTGGTTGATACTTGAGTTAGTCGACTGATTCTTTGGAACTTCAGTGCTGCAACTTCTGAGACCTCAGGCAAGGCTGACGACCATGAGATGGAGGACGCAGCAACCTCAAATCCTGGTACTATACTCTCAATTCTGTCCTTAGTCGATTGACTCATGATTTCTAACTTTGATTCTTTTTCTGAAGCTCCACCCAATGACATTATCACCCTTCCTGATAATGATGATGATGAGGATGAAGAACCGCTGAGGCATAGGAGGAGCAGGAAGGCGTCTACTGGTAAGGCAACCCAGGATGCGACGGCGCCCGAGACTGTGGTCACGGAGGGGGAGAACCCCACTCGACACACCGTGTCTTTCGCGGTGCCGTTGACGAGTGCTCATCCCACTTCGTCGAGTGCTGCACAACCTTCGCTCTTCACAACACATCACGTCCCAGAGGACCAAGCCAGCGCTGCTAAGGAGGCGATACGCCAAGCAGGGATCATGATGGAGCAGGTGAAGATCATCCGGGATGCAAGCCAAGCAGCTTATGACGCTAGCTCCGCCCTTCAAAGCAATGTTCAGGTCAGTCGACCACCGCCTGTTCTGTTAGGATATGCTATCAAAACTTTTTCTTTCTGAAATCCATAGCAATCACCCACTGGGTGTGTCGATAAAAAACTCCGTGTTAGCGGGGGCACGCTGAGTGCACCCATTGGGTGTAGTCCCCAAGGCTAAGGTCGACTGCTGGCAGTCGGCCTTAGGCTTTATAAGTAAAGGCTTTTCGTCATTCGACTGGATCGAATGGATTTCTGAAACCGGTGGGGGCACGCTGAGTGCACCCACTGGGTGTAGTCCCCGAGACTGTGGTCGATTGCTTGCAGTCGACTACAGTCTGAAGAGCACGTCTTTTTTTTTGGGGGGGTCGACTGGTCGACTCTGTCTTGAACAGAATTAGTGGGGGCACGCTGAGTGCACCCACTGGGTGTAGTCCCCGAGACTACGGTCGAATGCTTGCATTCGACTGTAGTCTTAGAAACGTGTGATTTTCTCTTATCCACTCGGAAGTGAATTATCTTTGATATTTTGTCGATTGGTTCCTCGTAGAAATCCTGTGACCTTGCGGCTCACTATACCGAACTGGAGCAGAAGCACATTCAGCTCGAGCTGGATCTGAAGCTGGTGCAGGAGAATCTGACGAAGGCGAAGGAGGAGACCAAAGGTATGTTCGGTGAGACCTCGACGACTCCTTTTTCCTTCCATTTGTTTCAAAATCTGACTTCGCTGTAACTTGCAGGCAAGGTGAAGGAGGCCCAGAAGAAGAAAGACCTTGAGCTAGCTGAGAAGACCAAGCTTGCTGACGAGAAGTTAGCTTCAGTCACCAAGCTTGAACAGGAAAATACCAATCTGAAAGCTGCTCTGGCGATTGCCACCAAGGATGTCGACCGACTGAAAACTGACAAGACTACCTTGACCGAGAAGATCAACCAGTTGACTGGGAAGAAGAATGACCTGGAAGGCTTCCTGGGTGGTCTTGCCAAGAAATTGTTCCTTATGCTCGAAGGTAATCTTTTACACTCGACCAACATTTCCAACTGTGATGCTTACATTCGACCACTGTCTTGACTCGGCGTTTTGTCGTTGCAGAATTCTGTCGAAACTTTGAAGAAGAGACTAGCCAGTTGGAGCCGAACCTTGACCCTGTCAATTCTCCGGTGAATGATGAAGTTGCCATGAATGTCTTCCGACTGGAGTCCCGCGTTGCAGCTGTCGTGGACTATCTTGCAAGGCTGAAGGCCGCCACTTCTCGCATCGACTCGACGCTTTGGCCCAGGGCGACACTTCAGAATGACCTCGAGTCGTTGATGGCTCGACTAAACGCGGTCCCCGACCGTGTGCAAGAGTGGAAGAAGTCCTCGGCTCGGTGTGGCGCAGATGTTGCCCTATGTCTGGCCCGAGTCCACTGCAAGGACGCGCGAGAAGAGAAGCTGGCGGCTCTCCGAGTGGCCAACACCAAGAAACACGACTTCAGGTCCTTCATGGAAACTTTCATCACTACTGCTACCCGGATCGCAGACGGGATCGACCTCGATGAGTTCGTTGCTCCTTCCAGCCCTCCACAGGAGGGGTAAAAAACTTTTTTTAAGCCCGACACTTTAAATTTGCCTCGGTATGCCGAGTGGAATTGTAACCGATAAACCTTAACAGGCTTAGTGCCTGAGCACTCTCAGTTCCTTTAGGTATCGACCTAAACTTGGATTTGATGTTTGGATATGATTGCTCTTGGCTCGAATTGTCCTTTGCAGGTTCACAGCAAGATGCCCACTGCAGTCGACTTATTCCTTAGGCGAGCACTGGGCTGCAGCTAAGCCCCCGAGTGAGAGGTTTGCTCTTCACTCGGTAGGATTTCTTATACCTTAGGCGAGCACTGGGCTACAGCTAAGCCCCCGAGTGAGAGGTTTGCTCTTCACTCGGTAGGATTTTTTTTATAACTTAGGCGAGCGCTGGGCTGCAGCTAAGCCCCCGAGTGAGAGGTTTGCTCTTCACTCGGTAGGATTTTTTATAACTTAGGCGAGCGCTGTGCTGCAGCTAAGCCTCCGAGTGAGAGGTTTGCTCTTCACTCGGTAGGATTTTTTATAACTTAGGCGAGCGCTGGGCTGCAGCTAAGCCCCCGAGTGAGAGGTTTGCTCTTCACTCGGTAGGATTTTTTATAACTTAGGCGAGCGCTGGGCTGCAGCTAAGCCCCCGAGTGAGAGGTTTGCTCTTCACTCGGTAGGTTTTTTTTATAACTTAGGCGAGCGCTGGGCTGCAGCTAAGCCCCCGAGTGAGAGGTTTGCTCTTCACTCGGTAGGATTTTCACGTTGTATTTGTGGCGAAGCTCAGAGGAGAGGGTCGCAGTCGACCTGCACCTCGTCCTCCTCGCGAGCACACATTATACTTATGGCGAAGCTCAGAGGAGAGGGTCGCAGTCGTCCTGCACCTCGTCCTCCTTGCGAGCGTACGTTATACTTAGGCGAGTACTTGGACTGCAGCTAAGCCTCCGAGTGGAAGTCTGGCTTACCACTCGGTAGGATTTTTTATAACTTAGGCGAGTACTTGGACTGCAGCTAAGCCTCCGAGTGGAAGTCTGGCTTACCACTCGGTAGGATTTTTTATAACTTAGGCAAGTACTTGGACTGCAGCTAAGCCCTCCGAGTGGAAGTCTGGCTTACCACTCGGTAGGATTTTTATAACTTAGGCGAGCACTGGGCTGCAGCTAAGCCCCCGAGTGGAAGTCTGGCTTACCACTCGGTAGGATTTTTATAACTTAGGCGAAACGGATTCGCGGCTAAGCCTCCGAGTGGAAGTCTGGCTTACCACTCAGTAGGATTTGTACAAACTTAGGCGAAACGGATTCGCGACTAAGCCACCCACTGGGGGAAAATTTTACTGGACAAAAATAAAAAGTGACAAAAATTATGAAGGAATCATGGCACTATTATTTCTAAATCCATGAACTACAGAAGTATTTTATTACAACTCATCTGAGTGAAAAACTTTAAGTGTAAAACGGGCGGAGCAGATCCGCATTCCAAGCTCGGGGCTCTTCGATATTGTGTTCGACGTTGTAAAGACGGTATGCCCCATTGTGGAGAACCTTGGTGATGATGAAGGGTCCTTCCCAAGAAGGAGCGAGCTTGTGTGGTTTCTGCTGATCCACTCGGAGCACTAGATCTCCTTCCTGGAAGGCTCGACTTCTCACATTTCTGGCGTAAAAGCGACGCAAGTCTTGTTGGTAGATGGTCGATCGGATCAGAGCCATCTCCCTTTCTTCCTCTAGAAGGTCGACTGCGTCCTGGCGCACTTGCTCAACTTCTGCTTCGTTGTAGAGTTCAACTCGAGGAGCATTGTGAAGAAGTTCACTCGGCAAGACTGCTTCAGCTCCATAGACCAAAAAGAATGGAGTTCTTCCGGTCGACCGATTGGGTGTGGTCCGCAAACCCCAAAGCACCGAAGGGAGTTCGTCGACCCATGCTCCAGCCGCGTGCTTGAGATCACGCATCAGTCGGGGTTTTAAACCCTTGAGGATTAAGCCATTGGCTCGCTCTGCTTGTCCATTCGACTGCGGATGAGCGACCGAAGCGTAGTCGACTCGTGTGCCTTGAGCGTTGCAGAAATCCTTGAATTCTTCCGAGTCAAAGTTCGACCCATTATCCGTAATGATGCTGTGCGGGACTCCATATCTGAACGTCAGCTCCCTGATGAAGGTAACCGCAGTACCGGCGTCAAGATTCTTGATTGGTTTAGCCTCAATCCACTTCGTGAACTTGTCGACTGCGACCAGTACGTGTGTGAAACCACTTCGACCTGTTCTCAAGGGACTGACCATGTCCAACCCCCATACTGCGAACGGCCAGACGAGTGGAATGGTCTTCAGAGCTGACGCGGGCTTGTGTGACATATTGGAGTAGAACTGACATCCTTCGCACTTGTCCACTATTTCCTTTGCCATCTCATTCGCCCTTGGCCAGTAAAATCCAGCTCGGTATGCTTTGGCTACAATGGTCCGAGAGGACGCATGGTGACCACAGGTCCCCGAGTGGATATCATTGAGAATGATTCGACCTTCTTCTGGCGTTATGCATTTTTGACCAACCCCAGTCGGGCTTTCTCTATACAGCTGTCCTTTGATAACGGTAAAGGCTTTGGATCGACAGACAATCTGCCGAGCCTCTTCCTCATCCTCTGGGAGCTCTTTTCTCAGGATATACGCGATATAGGGAATTGTCCAGTCGGGAGTGACCACTAAAACCTCCATGACCAAGTCGACCACTGCTGGGACCTCAACCTCAGTCGGATCTGTGGCACTCTTGGGCTGTGGAGCTTCCTCTGTGAAGGGATCCTCTTTAACTGACGGAGTGTGTATATGCTCCAAAAACACACCACTCGGAATGGCTTCTCTTTTGGAACCTATCTTTGCCAGATCATCTGCTGCTTGATTTTTCAGTCGGGGGATGTGATGGAGCTCCAACCCCTCGAACTTCTTTTCCAGCTTCCTCACTGCATTGCAGTATCTAGTCATGGCTGGGCTTCTCACGTCCCACTCCTTCATCACCTGGTTGACCACTAAGTCTGAATCGCCATAAACCATCAGGCGACGGACACCGAGTGAGATGGCCATGCGCAATCCATATAAAAGGGCCTCATACTCTGCCTCATTGTTGGAGGAATCAAAGTGAATCTGGAGCACATACCTAAGCTTATCTCCTCTAGGGGAAACCAGAACAACCCCAGCACCAGAACCATTCAGCATCTTAGAGCCGTCGAAGAACATGGTCCAATGCTCCGAGTGAACTTCAGTCGGCTGCTGTTGTTCAATCCACTCGGCAAGGAAATCTGCTATTGCCTGGGACTTAATGGCTTTCTTTGCCTCAAACTTGATATCAAGGGGAAGAAGTTCAATCGCCCATTTCGCCACTCGACCAGTTGCATCTCTATTGCGCAGAATCTCTGATAGTGGGGCATCGCTGACGACTGTGATAGAATGATCAGAGAAATAATGAGCAACCTTCTTCGTGGTCATGTATATTCCATACACAAGCTTCTGATAATGAGGATATCTCTGCTTGGATGGAGTCAAGACTTCAGACAAATAATACACCGGGCGCTGAACTTTGAAGGCTTTTCCTTCTTCTTCCCGCTCGACCGTAAGTACTGTACTGACGTCTTGTCCTATGGCTGCAATATAAAGCAACAGATGCTCTTTGCTGATTGGAGCAGCAAGCACCGGCTGGGTGGAGAGCAGAGCTTTTAGCTCGGCAAACGCTGCATCAGCTTCTAGAGTCCACTCGAACTTGTCTGCCTTCTTCATCAGTCGGTAAAGAGGCAATGCCTTTTCACCGAGTCGTGAGATGAATCGACTTAATGCGGCCAAGCATCCAGTAAGCTTCTGGACATTGTGCACTCGCACAGGGCGTTTCATTCGGAGAATAGTGCTGATCTTCTCTGGATTAGCGTCGATCCCTCGCTCGGAAACGAGAAAACCGAGTAACTTTCCACCAGGAACTCCGAATGTGCACTTCGATGGATTGAGCTTGATATCATACCTTCTGAGGTTGGCAAATGTTTTGGCGAGGTCAGCAAGCAGGTCGGAACCTTTTCGCGACTTAATGACGATATCATACATATACGCTTCCACATTCCGACTGATTTGAGTGAGAAGACACTTCTGAATCATTCGCATAAATGTGGCTCCGGCATTCTTGAGGCCGAATGGCATGGTGATATAGCAGAAGCACCCGAATGGAGTGATGAAAGCTGTTTTTATTTCGTCGGGTCCATACAGACGGATCTGATGATACCCGGAATATGCGTCTAGAAAAGACAATCTCTCACATCCCGCGGTCGAGTCAACAATTTGATCTATGCGAGGGAGAGGAAAATGATCTTTCGGGCAGGCCCGATTGATGTGCTTGAAGTCAATGCACATGCGGAGTGAGTTGTCCTTCTTGGGAACCATGACGACATTAGCGAGCCACTCGGAGTGGTATATCTCTCGGATAAATCATGCCGCCAATAGTCGAGCCACTTCCTCACCAATAGCTTTTCTCTTCTGGACGGCGGACCGCCGAAGATGCTCTTTGACTGGTTTTGCTGATTTGTCGACTCTGAGGCGATGCTCAGCCAATCCCCTGGGAACACCTGGCATGTCAGCTGGCTTCCATGCAAAAATGTCCCAGTTCTCACGGAGGAACTGGATGAGCGCTTCTTCCGATTTCGGGTCAAGTGTCGTGGAGATGTGGGTCGGGGCTGCATTGGGGTCGGTCGGGTGAATGTGAACAGGCTTCGTCTCACCAGACGACTGAAATGCAGATTCTGTGGCTGGTTTCTTGGATCGCAACAAATCACTCGGATCTGCGTTTTGCTTGTATTCTTCGAACTCGACCGCTGTCACCTGGGAATCGGCAATCTTCGAGCCCTTCTGAAAGCACTCTTCTGCCTTTTTCCGATCGCCAGTGACAGTGATCACTCCTTTGGGACCTGGCATTTTCAGTTTGAGGTACACGTAACATGGTCGAGCCATGAACCGTGCATAGGCGGGCCTCCCCAAAATGGTGTGGTACGCGCTCTGAAAATCCACAACCTCAAAGGTCAACTTTTCCTTGCAAAAATGCTTTGAGTCGCCAAAAACCACGTCCAGAGCTATTTGGCCGAGTGAGTCAGCTTTCTTCCCTGGTATGACTCCGTGGAAACTCATGTTGCTTGTGCTCAGTCGGGACATCGGGATGCCCATTCCTTTCAGTGTGTCTGCATACAACAAGTTCAGCCCACTACCACCGTCCATCAGCACTTTCGTCAGTCGAGTGCCTTCGACAACTGGATCGACCACCAAAGCTTGCCTCCCAGGGGTGGCAATATGAGTCGGGTGATCAGATTGGTCGAATGTGATGGGTGTTTGGGACCATCTCAGATAACTTGGTTTTGCTGGGGCAACCATATTCACCTCACGGTTAATGACTTTCAGTTGACTCTTGCTTTCCACATCCGCGAAGATCATCAGAGTGGAGTTGACATGCGGATATTCTTCCTCACTGTCCTCTTTGTCTCCGGCCTTGTCTGACTCCTTCTCCTTGTCCTTAGACTGTTTTCCCTGAAACTGCTGGATCAGGAGTCGACACTGGCGAGTGGTGTGCTTTGGGTAAATGATGTTGCCCTCTTCATCTTTCTTCGTGTGGATGTGGCATGGCATATCCATCACGTCGTTTCCTTCTTTATCCTTTACTTTCTTAGGATTCCAGGATCCTTTTGGCTTCCCTTTGAACTTTCCCTGAGTCACGGCCAGGGCCTCTCCAGGAGCTGCTGGCTCGGCTTTCCGCTTCTGTTTCCGACTGTAATTTCCCTTCTCCGACTGACTTGGCTTATACTTGCCGCTTCAGGGTCGGTCCTCTTCCTCGCCGTTGGCGTACTTGGTAGCAATCTCCATCATTCGACTTAGGGTCATGTCCCCGGTTCGACCAAACTTCAGACTCAATTCTCTGTTCTTGACGCCATCTTTGAAGGCGCAAACTGCTTGATGATCAGACACATTTTCCACAGTATGGTGCAGAGTGATCCACCTCTGAATGTACTCTCTGAGAGTCTCATTGGTCTTCTGCACACAAACTTGCAGCTCTGTCAAACCAGCTGGTCGCTTGCAAGTTCCTTCAAAAGTTCTGACGAACACTCGGGACAAATCTTCCCAAGTGTAAATACTGCTAGGAGGTAACTGATTCAACCACGCTCTGGCTGAACCTTCCAGCATGAGGGACAAATGCTTCATGGCCACCTCGTCATTCCCACCACCAATCTGAACAGCCACTCGGTAGTCCTCAAGCCAAGTTTCAGGCTTGGACTCCCCAGTGAATTTGCTGACTCCTGTCACCAACCTGAAATTGGGGGGAATCACTGCGGCTCTGATAGCCCTGCTAAAACACTCTGGACCAGAAACATGCACTCGACTGCTCGTGGGTGCATCTCTCTCGGGTCCACCTCGATGGGCTATGTTCCGGTCGACCAAGCCTTGCACGATAATGGATCGCGCATCGAAGCCTGGTTCCCTGGGGTCGACTGGAACTCTTCGCCCTGCACTGAACTGACGCCTGTCATCCTGTCGCCGAGGAGCGTAAGACCCTTCCCTCGGAGGGGAAACGGGCACTCGACGCCTGTCATCTCGGTCGTGTCGGTCTCCATACTGATCTCGCCGGTTGTCGCGCCCTTCCCGCCGCGGAGGCGATCTGGGACTGTGAGCCGACTGAACCGTATTCGCAGCGACGGATCGACTGTGAATTCTGTTGCGCGACTGCGACACGGCTGAGTTCTGGTCCCCTGCTGCTCGGAGCAAATCTCTGATCTGCATCAAGCCTCTCCCAGCTTCCGACTGTGAAGGCTGGATGGACTCTGCTATACGGGCTGCAGCTGCTAAATTCAGAATTGGCGTGCGGTATACCTGAGTCGGCGGGAAGAGTCGACGTCGACTGGCTTCGGGAACTCGTCGCCGCGCGCGCTCGTCGAGTGCTCGCTGAAGGTTCTCCAGACGAGCGTGTTCAGCCACATTGGCCAAACGTGCCTCCTCCAAGGCGCGAGCCTCGGGGGTTTCTCCCGCAATGGGAGTATGCAGGGCATCCATGTTCCTGCGGCGAAGCTCTTCTCTCTGCAGAGAGTCGAGTGTCTCGGGCTGGTACTCTTCGTGGTCTTGTGCGGGGTCACCTCCACCGCCCGCTCCGCCACCATGGGCGAAGCCGGGAGGACTGCGGGGCCCGTCGACCATGAGAATTTCCGCCGCTGGATCACTGCTATCGCATTCGGATGCAGTCTCTACGGAGCCAGTCGACAGATCGAACAGGCCGTAGAGAGATTCGTCGGGCTCGATTGCCGCAACTTATGCGATGGCCGTCTGGCAAGCCACCGCGTGCTTCACCCACCGCTGAAACCTCGACCGACCAGAGCGCTTGCGCTGGTGGGAGACCGGACGGGTGACCGATAAAGGAGTCGACCGATAGGGGGCCGACGGTTGCCGCAGTAGAACGCCGCGGACACATGCGCGAAAATGCGTCGCACCGCGGACGGGGAGCGCATCAACGTCGAGTGGAGCCTCCTGGAGCCACGCGGAGTCGTCGGCAACAGAGGTGAGAGCGCCAAGACGGATCTCGCGCCCCTCGACCAAAACTCCAGCAGTCATCATGATGAAAGTACTCGGAAATACCGCAACTTCTCCACAAAATCGCTAAAACACCTGCCCCACGGTGGGCGCCAACTGTCGTGGTTCTAAGTCTGACAGTAGAGTGGGGGGTAGGTATGGAGAGGCAAGGTCCTAGCTATGGAGAGGTTGTAAACACAAGCGATGTACGAGTTCAGGCCCTTCTCGGAGGAAGTAAAAGCCCTACGTCTCGGAGCCCTGAGGCGGTCGAGTGGTTTATGTGTATAGGTGTTACAAGAGTGCGAACCCCTCTGCCTGTGGAGGGGGGTGGCTTATATAGAGTGCGCCAGGACCCCTGCCAGCCCACATAATGAAGGGGTTTAAGTACATTAAGTCTGGGACGTTACTGGTAACGCCCCACATAAAGTGCCTTAACTATCATTAAGTCTATTCAATTACAGGCCGTTGCAGTGCAGAGTGCCTTCTGACCTTCTGGTGGTCGAGTGTATCTTCATGGTCGAGTGAGTCTCCATGGTCGAATCCTTCTAGTCAGTCGAGTGGGTTCCTCGTTGGTCGACTGGAAGGCGATCTCTTCTAAGGGTGTCCTTGGGTAGGACATTTAGGTCAGGCCTATGACCCTACCCTAGGTACATGAATCCATCAGGGAGCACGAGCACCTATGGGGCAGGAGGGCCCCTTCTTGTCCGGCAAGGGAGCGGAGGGCGCACGCAGAGCAGATCGAGGCGAGAGAGCGCGCGGGGGATTTTTACCCAGCTTCAGAGCTCTCCGGAGAGATAAGACTCCTACTGCTGCTTTGTGTGTTTGTATTCTGTTCTTGCTCGAGAGAGTGGGTGTGGCGTAGCTGCGGAACCAAAAAACCCGAACCCCCAAGCTGTGGAACCAAAATTCCGAACCCCCTCTACGTGCGCATGGGCCTCCTTTTTATAGGCTAAAGGGGTCACCGACAGGTGGCAGCGTAGAAAGAGGGGTAGAAAGGTAAAAATGCGGGTTGGTACAACTGCTACCAACAGTGTCCCCTACCTAACTCTGACGGCAGTGGACAAGGGCATTTAATGCCCGTCCGGTCGCCCCAACAGTGCAAGGAAACGACCGTTGGAGGCGCCACCGATCGCCACGATGGCCTCCTTGTCAGCTTCGCTTGCCACCTCGCACCGCCATGCTGCACAGCTACCCGCCACGTGCACCAGGAGCGATCTTGTGGCGACACGTCGTCGGGTGTGCTGGAGCGTGGGTGCAGAGTGGCAGCCCTGCCGCGGCAAGCGCCTTGCCGCGGCCTTTATCTTGTCGCACCAGCCAGCTCGCCGCTCGCCGGGCCTTGCCGGGACGCGCGGGGCGTTGCGGCATGTTTCTTGAAGTGCCTTAGCTGGCCTTCCCGACAAGCTCCTCTTGCCGGGGCCTTTGTCCTTCCCGGCAAGCTCCTCTTGCCGGGGCCTTGTATTCTTCCCGGCCAGCTTCTTTTGCCGGGGCCTTGGTCGGCCTTCCCGGCAAGCTCCTCTTGCCGGGGCCTTGGTTTGAGTACTTTGTTCTTGAATGGCATCAAAGTAGCCGTGGAGGATCTTGGCGGACGCCCGGCAAGCCCTGCCGCGGGTTGCTGCAACTGCCCGTGCCCAAGTTCGGGGTACTAAGGTACCCCCTACTTTAGTACACCGACAGGAGCCCCCGGGCCTGGGCCATACACGGTGCCGAGCGCTGTTGGGCCAGGCCCAAAACAGGGCACGGGCACGCGCGGCCCGGGTCCACACTGAATCTGACACCGCATCCACCACGCTCCCTTGTAACGGCACGCGTCAATCGCGGCGTCGTGGGAGACGTGGGTGGCGTGTGCGATTTTCAAGGTGTCCACCCCCCCCCACCCGTGACCGCGGGGAGGGGCGAGGTCACCTCATCTGTCGCCTTGGCTCTGCATCCCCGCCACGCGGCTCCCATGCACTCGGGGTCGCGGACGGTGGAGGTGGAAAACTGAGCCGTCACGGGTGGAGGCAGCGGGTCGGCCCCGATTCCCTGCTCTTCCCGGGCTCTGATTCGCCGAGCGGGGCGGCCGAGCCCCCACCTCGCTCCTTTAAGAAGGGCGAGAGGGGAGCGCAGAAACCCGCACTTTCTCATCTCCTCCTTTCTTCAGCTTCTGTTCCCCTTTCTCCCATTCGCCATGGAGAAAGGGAACCCTGGTCCTTCATCAGTGGCGGCGAGGGTCGCCGCCAGGCAGCGCATCCCTCCCTATTCCACGCCCGTGGTGGCAGAGCCAGCCACAAGGGGAAGAGGGAGGGGGCGCGGTCGTGGACGAGGCCGAGGACGAGGTCGAGGCGCTCGGGGAAGAGGCGGCCGGGGCGACGCAGCGTCTCCGCCTCCGCCGGCGGTTCCTCCCCTCGCGGCGGTCCATACGGGGGACGACCCTTGTGAGTTCTTCGTCAAGCTGCACCGGGCGCCTCGTCGTCGCCTCCGGCTTCCAGCTCCGTTTGCGAACGCGATGGAGCCGGAACCGCCCGAGACATTGAGATTGCACATGAGGGGCTGTGGGATCAGTGGCACGCGAGTCCACGTTGTATCCCCAGCCCCTAATGTGATGTATCTTGATCGAGGGTGGAAGACGTTCGCCCGCATCCACAGCTTGACGGCGGGTTTTACCCTCCATTTTAAGTTAATGGAGGGCGACCTCCTCTCCGTCAAGGTCTTCGGAGACTCCGGCATCTGGGCGAGGTGCTGCGTGGACAGCTCCTCCGATAGCGAAGACTCCCCCTCGAGCGAGAGTGACGAGGAGGAGAGCGACAGCAACGACGAGGGTAGTGGGCGGCAGGGTGGCGAGTCCGACTAGGTGTCGGGCGCCGCTCCGCGCGTCACCGGCGACCCCATCATCCGTGTCGCCGGCACCTTGAACTCCCCGGGGTCGTCTCCTTGGGCGGCTGGCGTAGGGAGGCTGCGGAAGAGGAAGAGGGCTGGCGGCAAGGCCGTCAAGTCGGAGTACGAGGGCATAGTGCCCTCGACAGCGTGCTGACGTCCTGCCGCCCCGTCTTCGGGCTCTGCTTCCAGCGTCGCCATCACCATCCAGCCTTCGGACGGCCCCGGGGATGTTCTCTTGGTGTCTTCTGGCACCCGTAGTTCGCCTAGGCGCCCCTTTTGCCCTCCTCGCCTCCTTGATCTACCTCCTGAAGAGAGGGACAGGAAAAGGATTACGGGCATCTTATCTTTTTAATTTGTAAGCCTTCGGGCCTTAGCTGCATTTAAAACTTGTAATCCTCTCTTTCATGTTTTTCATCCTCTATGGACTGTACCCGTGTGGGATGTTTTTTAATGGAAAGGGGAAGCTTGCTATGTCATATCCTTTACTTGATTCTATGCCTTGTATGTTTTTACCCTATGCTTTGAGGGAACTTGCCGGCACGGGCACGCTTGCCGCGAGTGCTGAGTGTGGAACATCAGCAGCTTGCTGGCGGTGCCGGAGCACGCTTGCCGCGAGCGCTGAGTGCGGAACATCAGCAACCTGCTGGCGGTGCCGGTTCCGGCAAGAAACCTTGCCGCAACTAGTTGTAGCGCACTTAAGTTGTTGAGCGGGCTCGAAAGCAACGTAAGGGCGCTTAGCGGCTCACTTAAGTTGCTGAGCGGACTCGAAGCAAAGTAAGGGCGCTTAGCGGCTCACTTAAGTTGTTGAGCCGACTCGAAACAAAGTAAGGGCGCAACTAGCTACGAGGAGGTTCCTCCGCGCACAGGTTTTTCATACAAGGCACAGTCGTTCAAGGACGCGGCTTCGCGCTCCCCAGTCCATAACAGGATGCATGATGAGGGATGGAAAACTTATCTGATATCGCAGCCCCCGGCAACCCTGGCTTGCCGCGGATGAATCTTGGTATTCGCGGCCCCCGGCAACTCTGGCTTGCCGGGGTCCAGGTGCCGGCGCGCCCTTCTTCTTCTTCCTGGTCGCTGTCATTTTAGTTATGAGAACACTTTAGCCAGTGCCTTGACAAGTTACTTTTGCAAAATAACTCTATTCTGGGCACTATCTGCTATGTTACTTCCTTTACTTGATTCTGCCCCTTGTATGTTTTCACCCTACGCTTTGAGGGGAACTTGCCGGCGCAAGCACACTTGCTGAGTGCAGGACATCAGCAGCCCGCTGGCGGTGTTGCATCCGGCAAGAAACCTTGTCGGGGTTAGTTGCAGCGCGCTTGTATTGTTGAGCGGACTCGAAACAAATCAAGGGCGCAACTTAGCCACGAGCCGGTTCCTCCGCGCACAGGTTTTACACACAAGGCACGGTCGTTCAAGGAATATAACTTTGTCCTGAGCGACGCTTGCTATGTTATATCCTTTACTCTGTTACATCCCTTGTATGTTTTCACCCTACACTTTGAGGGAAACTTGCCGGCGCAAGCACACTTGCTGAGTGCGGAACATCAGCAGCCCGCTGGCGGTGTTGCATCCGGCAAGAAACCTTGTCGGGGCTAGTTGCAGCGCGCTTGTATTGTTGAGCGGACTCGAAACAAATCAAGGGCGCAACTTAGCCACGAGTCGATTCCTCCGCGCACAGGTTTTCCATACAAGGCACGGACATTCAAGGAATATAACTTAAAAAATTTAAAACTTGATCACGCTCAAACTTTGGCAACTTATCTTTTCTGCCGTCTGTGTTCCGGCGAGGCCATGCTCCTTTGAACGACACCCGGCCCACACCTCTATCCTCTCCTCCTCGAAGCTTCTGGCGTTAGCTTTGCGGCTATGGTAGCAGCGCAAAGCTTGCCGGTAGCGAGCAGCTCGTACCGCAGCTTGAAGACGGTCTTCCTCGAGGAGCAGCGCGTCATCTTTTCCGCGGCTGCTCTCGCTCTAGCTCACCGTAAGGGAGCACTCGAGGCGATCCGTATACGAGGGGAAAAAGGGTCGAGAATGTCGAGCCCCCAGACCGAAAATGGCCAGGGTAAAGGGATTGCTTGGAGAGCTTGAGCTGACTGATGAATCTGTTTGGAGTGGAACTGGCACGCTTCACACTTGGTTACTTGTGCAGTTGCATCCTGGAGGGCTGTCGGCCAGAAGAAACCTTGCCGGAAGGCTTTGCCGGCAAGTGCTCTTGCGCCGATGTGGTGACCACATACGCCTCCATGTATCTCCGCCAACAGCTCCTGTCCATTTGATTGCCGGGCTACTTTTTCCGCTTCTTCCTGTTCCTCGGGAAGTTCTCCTGTCTGAAGGAAATGGACGATCTGCTGCGCCCATGCCGGAGCTTGTGGCTCGACGACAAGGACTAAAGGCGCGAATGCTGCTGCGGGAACATCCGCTTCTATGGCAAGAATCTGGGATCTTGCCGGAGCGTGATGCTCCCCGGCAAGCGTGTCGGGACATAGCTTGTCGGGAGCGTCTGCTTCAACGAAACAAGCCCTGGGGCTTGTCGGAGCAGACTGCTCCTCAGCACTTTTTGCGTTGATCCTGGGGACTTTCTTGGCGGCGGCTCCGGGGAGCTCTGCCGGAAAGTAGTCGCCGGCAACCAACTTTCTCTTCTTGTTCTGTCCAGTTGATGGTGTCACAGATGGCTGAGTCAGCTTGAGCACAAAAATCCCTGGTTCCACAGGCGACTTGAGTGCGGCGCACTTTGACAGTCCATCTGCAATGTCATTCTGGGCTCTCGGAACATGCTCCATTTGCAGGCCGTCAAAATGCTCTTCTAGCTTCCTTACTTCATCGATGTAGGCTTCCATCAACGGACTCTGATAATCTTTGTTAACTTGGCGGACGACAAGCTGTGAGTCACCCCCTGACAATAAGCTTCTTGATCCCAAGTTCTGCCGCGATCCTGAGTCCGGCAAGCAAGCCTTCATACTCTGCAGTATTATTTGTTGCTTGCTCCTTGGGAAAGTGCATCTGGACCACGTACTTGAGGTGCTCTCCGGTGGGTGCGACAAGTAGTACGCCCGCACCGGCGCCTTGCAGCGAGAAGGCACCATCGAAGTACATGATCCATTCCTTGCTTGCTTCCTTGACGGGGATGCTCCTCTCCGGAGTTTCTTCATCAGGCGTTGGCGTCCATTCCGCTATGAATTCTGCCAAGGCTTGGCTCTGAATAGTTGAAGTACTTTCAAACTTGAGGCCGAAGCTTGACAACTCCAGGGCCCACTCGACAATCCTGCCTGTTGCTTCCGGATTTTGCAATATCCTCTTCAACGGAAAGCGAGTGACCACTGTGATCTCATGTGCTTGAAAGTAATGGCGCAGCTTCCTCGAGGCCATTAGGAGGCCGAAAAGCAACTTCTGCACACCAAAGTACCTTGATCTAGCCCCCTGCAGAAGGGAACTGACAAAGTAAACTGGGCGCTGCACTATCTTTTTCTGTTTCTCTTCTTGTGGCTGCGCAGATCCATCTTTGCCGGAACCGGAACTTGCCGGACCAGGGCTTGTCGGGCCAGAGCTTGTCGGAGAAGCCCCCTGCTTGTCGCTGGGCTTGCTTGCCACAGTCGCTGGCTCATCATCTGCCTCCCTCTCCGCTACTAACGCAGCACTAACCACTTTATTGGTTGCCGCCAGATATAGCAGCAACTTCTCTTGTGGCTTAGGTGCGACAAGTGTTGGAGTAGAGGATAGGTATCTCTTCAGGTCCTGCAGCGCAGCCTCCGCTTCCGGAGTCCATTTCATTGGACCTGCCTTTTTCAAAATTTTGAAAAAGGGCAGGGCGCGCTCAGCAGACTTAGAGATGAACCTACTGAGAGCAGCAACACAGCCGGCAAGCCTTCGCACATCTTTAACGCGCTTTGGTGCTTCGATTTGCTCAATGGCCTTGATCTTGTCGGGATTAGCTTCAATCCCCCTCTGGGACACAAAGAATCCGAGAAGCTTGCCGGAAGGAACTCCAAACACACACTTCTCGGGATTCAACTTGAGGTTGATCCTGCGCAGATTTGCAAAAGTCTCGTCCAAATCTTGGATCAAAGTCTCTTTGTCCTTGCTCTTGACCACTATGTCATCCATGTAAGCTTCTACATTCCTGTGCAACTGTGGCTCAAAAGCATGACTGACTACTCTTGCAAATGTTGAACCAGCATTCTTTAGTCCGAAGGGCATTCGTACAAAGCAGTACGTGCCAGATGGAGTAATGAATGCGGTTTTCTCTTCATCCTCTTCTGCCATGAAGATCTGATGATATCCTGAATATGCATCAAGGAATGAAAGCAGATCACATCCCGCCGTGGAGTCGACAATCTGATCAATGCGCGGCAAGGGAAATGGATCTTTGGGACAAGCTTTATTAACATCAGTGAAGTCAATACAAAGCCTCCATTTCCCGTTTGCTTTGCGCACGACTACTGGGTTGGCTAACCACGTCGGATGGAGTACTCCCCGGACCAGGCCCGCTGCTTCCAACTTCTTGATCTCCTCTGCAATGAACTCTTGTCTCTCCACTGCTTGCTTCCTAACTCTCTGCTTGACGGGCCGCGCGTGAGGGCAGATGGCAAGGTGGTGCTCAATTACTTTCCTGGGAACACCGGGGATGTCAGATGGTTGCCATGCAAACACATCGACATTCGCCCGCAGGAAAGCAACGAGCGTGCTTTCCTATTTAGGATCAAGCGTGGCACTGATGGTGAAGGTGCCACCAGTGCCGTCCTCCTTGGCGGCCACTTTCTTGGTCTCTGGTAAAGCTGTCTTTGCCTTCTTGCGCTTGCCGGTGGAGCTCGATGGTGCGTCCTCGACGGTAGCGCAGCACTCCGAAGAGGTGCGCTTGCCGGAGTGGGCATCAGAGCTACTCTCGCCGGACTTGGTCTTCTTCTTCTCCCAGGGAGCTTCAGCAGCAAGTGGTTTGCGTTCTGCTGCGGCTGCTGCTTCCCGAACCCACTGTTTGAGTTGGCGGTGCGAGGTGTGCAGAGAAGCACCGCCATCGACGCACAACACCTCTGTTGCCTTCTGGAACTCCTGCTCGTTAGTCTCATCTTCCTCCATCTCATCATCCTCATCTTCGTCTTCGTCTTTGTCGCGGCCGCGGGGAGGCCTGTCTCCTTGCCGCGGCTTGGCCTTGCCGCGGCGCCCTCCCCGGGCGGGATACTTCTTGCCGGATCCTCCGCCACCCTCCCGGGCCTTCTCCTTGTCGCGGCGCTCGTATTCAGCTTTCTGTAGCTCCGCCATCTGCTCAACTTTCTTGCAGGCTTGGAGGTCATGGCCCTTGGTGCGGTGGATCTTGCAATACTGCTTGCCGGAGCCATCCTGCTTGTCGGCGGCCACCATAGCCTCGCCGGAGTTACTAGCTCTAGCCTTCTCGGAACCGCCTCCGCTGCTGGATTGCTCAACAACTAGCACGTCCTTAACCTTCCTCTTTCTGTTATTCCGCCTCCGTTTCCTCTTTGCCGGAGGGGCGTCCTCGCTGTCAGATCCCTCTGCTCCTGCATTCTCTCCGGGGAGCCTCCTCCCCTCTTCAGCCCGTGCACACTTGTCGGCCAGAGCATATAGCTCGCTGACATCTCTGATTTTGCACATCGCCATCTCCTCCCTCATCCTGCGGTTACGCACGTTCTGATGGAACGCGCTGATAACCGTGGCAGGCTGGACGTCTGGGATCTTGCACTGCACCTGAATGAATCTCTGTATGTACTTGCGCAGGGGTTCTCCCTCCTTCTGGACGAACAGATGAAGATCGCTCTCCTGGCCATGGGGTTTGTGGCCGCCTGTGAAGGCGCCAACAAACTGATGGCACAGGTCCGCCCACGAAGAGATGGAGTTGTCCGGCAAGTGCATGAGCCAAGATCTGACGTTGGGCTTGAGCACCAGCGGGAAGTAGTTGGCGAGGATCTTCTCGTCGCGCCCCCCGGCAGCCTGCACCGCGATGGTGTAGATGCTGAGGAACTCTGACGGATGTATCCTGCCATCGTACTTCTCGGGCACGTCTGGCTTGAAGTTCTTGGTATTGGGCCACTGGACCTGCCGCAGCTCACGAGTGAACGCAGGGCAACCTACCGCGTACGGCAAGTCGCCTGGCTCCCCTGGCGCATGCATGTCGACAGTGGGCCCAGCGCGCCGGTCAGATTGACGTCGCGCTTCTCTTCGACGCTCGATGCGAGTGTGAGCGTCTTCGTGTCGTCGTTCTTGGAGAACTTGGCGTTGATCGCGGCGAGCTCGCGGGTCTGACGACGCGGTGGAGTCGATGTCGAGGTTGGCCCGGCGAGTCGGCAATCTTGGCCTTCGGGGTGGGGAGTGCATAGTGGTGGCACCCCTAGCGGTCTTGTCGGCATCGGCTTGCGCCTGGGCGTCTTGCCGGGGCTTCGATGTGCTCGGTCGCCGGGGCTTGTCGCCGTTGGCGAAGCCAATGAGGCTATAAATGGCGGCCCTCCAGTCGTCGATCTTGTCCGGCGCTGGAGGGTAATCTAGAAGCAACTGGGCTCGGGCCAGCGCTTCCTCTGGAGTCTTGGGTGGCGGTGGCGAGCGACGCGAGGTGCGAGACATGCTCAAACTTCTAACAGTGTTAGAAGGAGTAACATCTCGCCCAGGCGACCACACTGCGCTCGCGCCAGCGTGTTGACGTGCATGTTGGCCTTGAGCGTCCCGCGACCCACCAGCTCGGCCTTGTTCCAACGCGAGTACGGTGCTAGGAGCATCATGGCGTTGTCGATCCTGCACATCCTAGGAGGGGTGCGGTGGATATGCAGAAGCTGAACCTTGCGGGGCCTTGTCTTTGGACCGGGTGACGATGCGCGTCCCCCCGCCAGCGCCCGCTCCTCCGCCGGCGTCCGCCCCACCGCCCGTTTGCTCCGGTGGCGGTAGAGAAGTCGCAGACGGAGCGCGCCAGAGATCCTGCACCTATGGGGCAGGAGGGCCCCTTCTTGTCCGGCAAGGGAGCGGAGGGCGCACGCAGAGCAGATCGAGGCGAGAGAGCGCGCGGGGGATTTTTACCCAGCTTCGGAGCTCTCCGGAGAGATAAGACTCCTACTGCTGCTTTCTGTGTTTGTATTCTGTTCTTGCTCGAGAGAGCGGGTGTGGCGTAGCTGCGGAACCAAAAAACCCGAACCCCCAAGCTGTGGAACCAAAATTCCGAACCTCCTCTACGTGCGCATGGGCCTCCTTTTTATAGGCTAAAGGGGTCACCGACAGGTGGCAGCGTAGAAAGAGGGGTAGAAAGGTAAAAACGCGGGTTGGTACAACTGCTACCAACAGTGTCCCCTACCTAACTCTGACGGCAGGGGACAAGGACATTTAATGCCCGTTCGGTCGCCCCAACAGTGCAAGGAAACGACTGTTGGAGGCGCCACCGATCGCCACGATGGCCTCCTTGTCAGCTTCGCTTGCCACGTCGCACCGCCATGCTGCACAGCTACCCGCCACGTGCACCAGGAGCGATCTTGTGGCGACACGTCGTCGGGTGTGCTGGAGCGTGGGTGCAGAGTGGCAGCCGTGCCGCGGCAAGCGCCTTGCCGCGGCCTTTATCTTGTCGCACCAGCCAGCTCGCCGCTCGCCGGGCCTTGCCGGGACGCGCGGGGCGTTGCGGCAAGTTTCTTGAAGTGCCTTAGCTGGCCTTCCCGGCAAGCTCCTCTTGCCGGGGCCTTTGTCCTTCCCGGCAAGCTCCTCTTGCCGGGGCCTTGTATTCTTCCCGGCCAGCTTCTTTTGCCGGGGCCTTGGTCGGCCTTCCCGGCAAGCTCCTCTTGCCGGGGCCTTGGTTTGAGTACTTTGTTCTTGAATGACATCAAAGTAGCCGTGGAGGATCTTGGCGGACGCCCGGCAAGCCCTGCCGCGGGTCGCTGCAACTACCCGTGCCCAAGTTCGGGGTACTAAGGTACCCCCTACTTTAGTACACCGACACTGCAGGCCGCAGGCAGGCAAGTCTGGGGACCCCCATTCCCAGAACGCCGACAGTAGCCCCCGGGCCCACGGCGCGCCCGAACTTGGCCGAGCAGAGAGGCGAAAGGGCAAGTGCGAAGCGTCACGGGCCCTAACAGCCTGCGGCCTTCGGCGCCGCGTGGCGGTTGATTGGACATGGGCGCCTCCGCTTCCCCACGACGCCTTGGTAACCGCACGAATTCGACAAGTCCTTGCATGCAAAGTGGGTCATGGTTACCTGTGATCGTGGTGGTCGATGGTTGGCTTTCGCCGGATATAAGTATGGAACGGCGCGCACCCTTCCAGTCTATCCCTCTGCTTCTCCTCCTTCCTGGGCCTTGCTCCGTCTTGCTGCAATGGCTCCGATCCGCCGGTTCTCCACGGAAGAGAAGGGAAAAGCTCCCCAAGAGGATCCTGACCCGCTTCCCCCGAAGAAGCGGCCTACCCTCTGGTGTCAGGGCGAGGGCACTCGCCAGGAAGCATCAAGACCCTGGTGTGAGCGGCCACCACCAGGGTTCCCTCTTCCCTTGTACGCGCACATTGGCGGCTCTGAAGGAGTCGACGCCGAACGCCACGAGCGGCGCCGCCGACGACGCCGGCGGGTCACGAAGGTGTGCGTCTTCCCCCCTGGAGTCCACGCTGAGGGCTCCTGCCGAGAGTTCGTGCTTCACGCCGCCACGCCTCCTAAATCCTGGATTCGGCTCCCTCCTTTTTTCGCCTCCGTCATCCCGCAGGGGGAACCCCGGGGACTTTGGCTGCAGCACGCCGGCTGCGGCACCCTCGCGACTGGGGCAGAGATCGCGGTCGTTACCCTGGGCGAGGTCTTCATGACTCGAGGCTGGGGCGAGATCACCCGGGTCTGCAGGACAAGGGGCGCCCTCGCGATCCACCTGGAGTATGATGGTGTTTCGGTGATGTCCTTCAAGGTCTTCGATGCGGAGGGTTGCCGGCTGGAGTGCTGCCCCGGGAGAGGCGGTCGGGACCCTGCTGCGGCGAGACAGAGGCCGGCCGACCGCTCCCTTGGCCGCTCCTCAGGCGATGGAGGCGCCGGAGGATCCAGTGACTCCGTCGAGCTCTTTGCGACTCCGGAGACGGGCGGCGACAGCTACGAGCCCCCGAGCCTGCGCCGTTCCCGGAGCAGGGCGGGCTCATCAGGCTGTCACCGCCCCTGATCTGGATGGGGTTGGCGTCGGTGCTGGGCGGCCCACTGTTGATGATGGCGTCTGCCGCGATGGCCCCTGAAGTTAGGACTCCTTAGGATTCCCGCCTTTTGTTCCTGTGAGGGGCCAAGAATATACCCCACGGGGGCTTGTAAGATATTTGTAGCTCCGTTTGTCAATATGATCCTTATTGTGAAGTAGTGCGAGATGCTCCTTCCGTTTTAGCTTAGTTTCCTCCTTTCAGACCTCGCGAGGGCTTGATGCTCTGCACCGACAGGTCCCAGTCCCAAGGCGGCTTCAGCCGTCGCTGGTATGCCAGGTTGCGATGCCGTGGTCAAGGCCAGGAGGTGAGTGGCCTGAGGTCTGGTAAGAGCTCCTGAGTCGCGATGCTCAGGAGGTCCCCCTTAGCGCTCAAGCAGCCATCATTCGGTGAGAAAGGAGAGCGACGTTGCTAACACGGGATTGCACTTGGTGCGGGGACGGTGCTGCGATAACCAGTGCTTCCGGAGAGTGACTTATCTCGAGGGTCAGAAAACGCTTCCTGGTGCGGCGCTAGATCCATGCCTTGGCCGATGCGGGGTTGCTTGGCGACGCTCCTTGGAGGGACTCTGCAGGCTCATCAGAAAAGGAACGAGGGTTTGTCGCGACAATCTACAGTCAGCCGTTAGTTGCTGTGGAGGGGCATGAAAGGCCTGGCGAGGTGTATTGGGGCACCCGCGAGCCAGCGCGGGACTCACGGGGCCCTACCTCAAGGTGGGTTGCGCCTGGCTCTAGGCCTTATCTTGGAGTGTGTTCCTGCAAATTTGGCCAGATGCCGGTGCTCTACGTCTTCGGGTCCCGGCTCTCGGGTTGGTCTCAGCCGTCACTGGCATGCCAGGTCGCGATGCCATGGACAAGACCAGAGGGTGAGGCCCGGAGAGCCGGTAGGAGCCCTGAGTCGCGATGCTCAGGCACCCCCCTTTAACGTGCAAGCTGGGTTAGATGTTGAAACTCTACGTCCTCGGGTCCCGGCTCTCAGGCTGGTCTCAGCCGTCACTGGCATGCCAGGTCGTGATGCTGCGGACAAGACTAGAGGGTGAGGGCCGGAGAGCCGGTAGGAGCCCTGAGTCGCGATGCTCAGGCACCCCCCCTTTAACGCCCAAGATTCCGACACCCAAGGGAAAAAGGCACCAAATAACAAGCATGGTGGATCGAAAGCATAGCCCTAAGATAAACGCAAGAAGGGTACATGCCGCTGGGTCAGGCCCGAGCGACTTGGGGATGATGCAGCCCAAGGGGTGCCCCCAATAAGGTAAGCTAAGGACATGAAATAAAAGGGATACACGCCGCAGGGACTAACCCACGCAGCCTGGGAATAATGTGGCCCTGAGGGCGCTCCCAGATGGAAATGAAACTTGAAGGATGTCACCTTATGATGTTGGGGACGAAGGGGTGTTGGTGTAGCAGACTCGGCGGGTCGTGGGAGCCGATCCTCACGAGCCCCCAGGCCCAGGGGCCTCAGGAGGCTTCGGAGGCGCTGGCGGCTCCTCGCGGGCTATCTCCATCTCCACCAGGGCTGCAAAACGCCTGACCTCTTGAGTCTCCAGGATAGCTTTCATGAGGCGCTGGTGCGCAGCAGCCGCGTTCGGCAAGCCATAAGGCATGCGAACGTAGCTGTGGAGCGGGGCCCCGCAATGTCCCACTCGCGAGGGCCAGAGGCACTCCTGAGACGCGGCTCAGTTGAGCCCCGGTATGTCGATGCAGACGCGCAGCCCACCATCCTCACCTGGATGGGGGGCCACAGCGGGTAGGCGGCGGCTACCTCTCATGACTCTTGACTCCTGTAGCTCCTGAATGGCCTTGCTAACAAACTCCTGAGGGTTGGGCCCTCCTTGCTTTGCTCCTTCTTGAGGGAAGCGTGCTTCAAAACACGCCTCCACGTGGTGCCCAAGCGCCTCCCTCATGACCTTGGCGAGGTCGGCGGCCCTCCAGGGGAGAGCCCCCGAGCCCTGCCTGAGGAGGGCGCTGGGCGCGCTGCCGTATGCAATGGAAGGAGGTTCCCCCTGAGGGGGCGCGGGCCCTGAGGGGCCTGCCTCCTGAGGGGCCGGGCCGGACGATGTCTTCTTCTTCTTGGGGGTGGCCTCGGGAAGCCTCCTGCCTTCGCGGTCCGGGTCTTCCAGTGATGCGGCCTGAAAGGCTCGCTCCGGGGAGCAGACTGCGTCTCTCTCTTCGCAGGGCACCGTGATGACCCCACCACTTCCTGGCATCTTGAGGACGTTGTAGCCGTGGTGGGTTACGGCCATGAAGTTGGCTAGCGCCAGGTACTCGAGGATGGCGTTGTATGGCAGGAGAATGTGGGCAACGTCGAAGTCGATGAGCTCGGTGCGGTAGTTGTCGCGGGCCCCGAAGGTGACAGGAAGGCGGACCTGCCCAATCAGGACCGTGGAGCCATCGGTGACTCCGGAGAAGGGCTTGGTTGGTTGAAGCTGACTGTAGGGCACTTGAAGATTGTTGAACGTTTCCATGGACAGGACGTTGAGCCCTGCTCCGCCGTCGATGAGGGTCTTGGTGACTAGCACGTTGCTGATGATCGGGGAACATAGCATCGGGAGGACTCTGGCTGTGGCCGCGCACTTGAGCTGATCCGCTGAGCTGAACGTGATGGCGCATGCCGACCACCTGAGAGGGCGCGTGTCCTCGAGCTTGGGGAGGACTGCATTCACTTCACGGGCAAACTGCTTGAAGATGCGCTGAGAGGCTGGGGCTTGAGCTCCGCCCAGGATGCAGGTGATTGCACGTGGTTCCTGGAAGCCCCCAGCCCCCTCGTCCTGATGACGGCCTTCATTTCTCCTTGGCTGCGGCGGCAGGGGAGGGAGGCCTGCGTTCCCTTGCGGGCGATCCTCGCGAGGCTGATCCCTCCAGCCTCCCTCGCGAGGCGGGTCCTGCCAGCGATCCTCGCGAGGTTGGTCGCGCCACCCTTGGCGCGGGCCGCGGTCTTCCCAACGTCCTGCGTTCCTTCCTCCTCCTCGGCCGTAGCCCCGGTCGCTGCGGTCGGGACGTCTGCCGACCCTTCCTTCACGCACGGCCCGGAGCTCTTGGCATTCGTTGGTGTTGTGGGTGTGGAGGTCGTGGTACACGCAGTACCGACTGCCCTTGGAGGACTCGGGCTGATCTCTGCCTCGCTTGGTGTCTGGCTCGACCGCGAGTACAGCAGCCCCCTTGCGCTTCACGTCCTTGGCGTTGGGCTTCTTTTCTTCTGGGTCCGCGGCAGGCAGCTCGAGGAGGGAGAGGCGTCCCTCCTCAGCCCTGGCGCACTTGGTCGCCAAGTTGAACAGCTCCAAGGAGGTGCACAGGTCTTCATGCATCGCCAGCTCCTCCTTCATCTTGACGTCGCGCACACCATCGGAGAAGGCTGAGATGATGGCCTCCTCCATCACCTTGGGGATCTTGAGGCGCGCATTGTTGAAGCGCTGGATGTACTTCTGCAGGGTTTCCCCTGGTTGCTGCTTGATACGGCGCATGTCGCTCATGGTGGGTGGTCGGTCGCGAGTACCCTGGAAGTTGGCGATGAAGCGGGTGCGCATCTCGTCCCAGGAGGAGATCGTGCCTGGGGCCATATTCAGGAGCCAGGTGCAGGCTCCGTCCTTGAGCTCCATGGGAAACCAGTTCGCCATGACCTTTTCATCTCCGTTGGCAGCCTCGATGCCCAACTCGTAGAGCTGGAGGAACTCTGCGGGGTCAGCCGTGCCGTCGTAGCGAGGAGGCAGGTCTGGCTTGAACTTGCCGGGCCACGCGACGCTGCGCAGCTCGGAGGTGAAGGCGCGACAGCCTGTTGTGGCCACAGGAGGCCTGGGGCGACGAAGAGCTTGGTCCTGCGGGTCCCCATGCGCCACGGCTGGAGGCAGCGCAGGGTCTTGTCGTGCTGGAGCAGGGAGCGCTCGGGCAGCTTCTCGAGGGCGAGGGACTTCTTGGCAACTCTGCACTTGCCGCGCTGGCGCCTAACAGAGCGGGTTCCGCATAGGGGCCGCGCGCCTTGGGGCCAGGGCGCCTTCTTGAGGAGGAGGCGGCTGAGGCGCCCTAGGAGCTTCATTGCCCACGCAGGGCGGGGCACGGTGCAGCGAGAAGGACGGCGCGGGGGCGCCTCCGGCGGCGCGGACGAGCTCGGCGACTCGGTCGAGCCACTCTTCGTAGACGTCGTCGATGGGGCGGTAGCGCAGGAGCTCGTTTGCCGCGATGAGCGCAGCTCGGGCCTCCATGGCCGCGCGGGGCGCGCGTGACGAAGAACCAGCGGGGGTGAGCGAGGGCGTGGCAGTGCGGCCATCCCGCCTCATGGATGGATGCTGGGACGATGCTTGCTGTTCGTTCCCCGCCGGGCCGGTGGCGGCGTTGACGGCAGGTGACGGGGAACGACGAGGGCGCCCGCCGACGGGAGCCGTCTGGGCAACATGGGAAGCGAGGGCGGCTCAGTGCTCGGCGCGAGCCCGACGAGCGTCAGACATGGATGCGGTGGTCGGAGAAGAACAAGATGACGGAAGGCGAATCCCGGCTCACCCCTACCTGGCGCGCCAAATGTCGGATTTCAGGTTCCGGCAGACCCTTGAGGTTCGAACACTGGGGTGCACGCGTAGATTCAACCCTCTGCCTGCCTGTTCCTCGCCGAATCGCTAGGGTCTAATACCAAACAGAACAGCACAAGAGACACAAGATTTATACTGGTTCGGGCCACCATTGCGGTGTAATACCCTACTCCAGTGTGTGGTGTGGTGGATTGCCTCTTGGGCCGATGATGAACAATACAAGGGAGAACAGCCTCGTGAGGGTCTGCTCTTGGCTGGTGCGATGAACTGCTAGGAGGAGTTCAGTCGCCCTATCTACTGGTTTCTTGGTGAGGATCAAGATGCCTCTGCTCGATTCTCATCTCTCTGCCCTGGGGGTGGCTAGTCCTATTTATAGGCGAAGGCCCTGGGCCTCTCCCCAAATATTGAGCGGGAAGGGCGCCAACAGTTGGCCTTTTTTGAAGGGGAACAGCGGGTACACTTATCCTGACTAAAGTTGGTCCTCGCCTGCCAAAGGCTCTGGTGGTGACGCCGGCTTGGGCTCCACAATGACTTCCTTCCGGCCGTTGGGCTGGTCTTGGTCTTGTTGCACCGAAATGGACGCCTTTGCTTGATGCTCTCGCCTGCGCTTACTCCCTTTGCACCAAAGAGGAAAGGAGGACACTGCGCGGGCTGGCGCCCGACTGGCGCCCTTGGTCGTCATGGCTTGCGTCATGGGCACCTCGCGAGGTAGCCCGCCTTGAACTTCCCGCCTCCTCATGAGCCAGCCTGACAAGGCCGTGCCGGAGGAAGCTCCTTGTCGTCCGGCCCGCGAGGCTTGGCCCCTCGCGAGGGTCTTGAGCTTGTGTTGATGAAGATGGGCTGCGCTGGGCCTCCTTTGAGCCACGCCGCAGGCCGCAGGGAGGCAAGTCTGGGGACCCCCGTTCCTAGAACGCCGACAGCGTTGATGGAGCCCTAACTTAGCGACTATGTATTGTTCCGCTATATGATGTGCCATCATTGAGTTGTGTAAATGGTATGTATTTGTTTAATTCTGGATCTACCATTGTAGTAAAATGATGTATGTTTACTGATATTCATTCTTGTTACTGTGTGTGCTAGCTATGATCCAGGGATAACACAGTAAACACAGAGACTTGGATTCTACCAAATACGGGTCGTGACAGGAACCTGGATGCTCATATTGGCTCCTACATATTCTACTAAGATCTTTATTGGTCGAACCGTTATGACAACATACGTAATTCCCTTTGTCCATCGGTATGTTACTTGCCCGAGATTCGATCATCGGTATCTTCATACCTAGTTCAATCTCGTTACCGGCAAGTCTCTATACTCATTCCATAATACATCACCTCGTGACTAACTCCTTAGTCGTTTGCTTGAAAGCTTATGATGTGTATTACCAGAGGGCCCAGAGATACCTCTCCAATACTCGAAGTGACAAATCCTAATCTCGATCTATACAACACCTTCGGAGATACCTGTATAGCATCTTTATAATCACCCAGTTACGTTGTGACATTTGATAGCACATAAGGAGGTATCCGGGAGTTGCATATCTCATAGTCGAAGGAATATGTATGTGACATGAAGAAAGAAATAGCAATAAAACTGAACGATCATTATGCTAAGATAACGGATGGGTCTTGTCCATCACATTATTCTCCTAACGATGTGATCTCGTTATCAAATGACAACTCATGTCCATGGTTAAGAAACCTTAACCATCTTTGATCAACGAGCTAGTCTAGTAGAGGCTCACTAGGGACACGGTATTTGTTTATGTATTCACACATGTATTTAAGTTTCCGATCAATACAATTCTAGCATGAATAATAAACCTTTATCATGAATAAGGAAATATAAAATAACAACTTTATTATTGCCTCTAGGGCATATTTCCTTCAGTCTCCCACTTGCACTAGAGTCAATAATCTACTTCACATTGTCATGTGATTTATCACCAATAGTTCACATCGTCATGTGATTAACACCCATAGTTCACATTGCCATGTGACCAACACCCAAAGGGTTTACTAGAGTCAATAATCTATTTCACATCACCATGTGATTAACACCCAAAGAGTACTAAGGTGTGATCATGTTTCTCTTGTGAGAAAAGTTTAGTCAATGGGTCTGTCACATTCAGATCCGTATGTATATTTGCAAATTTCTATGTCTATAATGCTCTGCATGGTGCTACTCTTGTTAATTGCTCCCACTATCAATATGTATCCAGATTGAGACTCTGAGTCATCCGAATTGGTACCAAATCTTGCATCGGTGTAACCCTTTACGACGAACTCTTTATCACCTCCATAACCGAGAAATATTTCCTTAGTCCTCTTAGGTAACTAAGGATTAATTTTGACTGTTGTCCAATGATCTACTCCTGGATCACTATTGTACCCCCTTGCCCAACTGATGGCAAGGTACACAATAGTTCTGGTATACAACATGGCATACTTTATAGAACCTATGGCTGAGGCATAGGGAATGACTTTCATTCTCTCTATATATTTTGCCGTGGTCGGGTTTTGAGTCTTACTCAACTTCATACCTTGCAATGCAGGAAAGAACCCTTTCTTTGACTGATCCATTTGAACTTCTTTAAAACTTTGTCAAGGTATGTGCTTTGTGAAAGTCCTATTAAGCATCTCAATATATCTTTATAGATCTTGATGCCCAATACATAAGTAGCTTTACCAAGGTCTTTTATTGAAAAATTCTTATTCAAGTATCCTTTTATGCTATCCACAAATTCTATACCATTTCCAATCAACAAATATGTCATTGTCGGTGTTTTGGGAACGGGGTTCCCCAGACTTGCCTGCCTGCGGCCTGCGGCGTGGCTCAAGTGGTGGCCCAGTACGGCCCATCTTCATCAGCGCAAGACTCAAGACCCTCGCGAGGGGCCAAGCCTCGCGGGGCGGACGACATAGGACTTCTTCAGGAACGGCCTTGCCAGACAGGCTCGCGAGGAGGCGGAGAGATCAAGGCAGGGTACCTCACGAGGTGCTCGTGACGCAAGCCATGACGATCGAGACCAGGCGGGCCCTAGGCAGGCGCCGGCCTGTGCAGTGTCCTTGTTTCCTCTTTGGTGCAAAGGGGGCAAGCACAGGCGTGGAGTACCGAGGCATCAGGCAAAGGTTTCCATTTCAATGAAACAAGACCAAGACCAGCAGAGCGGCAGGATGGAGGTCACCGTGGAGCCCAGGACGGCGTCATCGCCAGTACCTTTGGCAGCCGAAGACCAACTTTAGTCATGATAACTTGTACTAGATGTTCCCCTTTGAAATGGCCGTTGTTGGCGCCCTTCCCGCTCAATATTTGGGAAGAGGACCAGGGCCTCTATATATATAGGGATAGCCACCACAACAGGGGGCATCTGATCAGCATCCAAGAGGTGATCGAACTCTCCCAAGCAGTTCATCGCACCAGCTCAAGACACCTCTCGCGAGGCTGTTCATCCTTTGTACTGTTCATCATCAGCCCCTGAGGCAATCCACCACACCACACACTGGAGTAGGGTATTACACCACAACGGTGGACCGAACTAGTATAAATCTTGTGTCCCTCGTGTTGTTCATCATTTTAGATTAGATTCTCGTGAGGCGATCGGACGTGGAGTGGTAGGGGAAGATCTTCGTGCGCACCCTAGAGTTTGAACCTTAAGGGTCTGCCGGAACCCAACATCCGACATTTGGCGCGCTAGGTAGGGGTGCGTCGGAGCTCTCCCTTCCATCGACCCATTCTCCATCAGCACCACGCTCCGCCCTCATGGCGGCCAACGCACTGCCTGCTCCGGCAGTCGACGCCGGCGCGGGAACCAGGGGGCTCCAAGCCCTGGCCCCCGCCTTGCGACAGGTGCTGTGGCCGAACAAGTTCAAGCCGGACATGCCGCCGTGCTATGACAGCACGGCCGACCTGCTGGCTTTTCTACTAGCATATGAAGAAGCCGTCCTCAAGGCTGGAGGCGACGATAGGGTCATGGCTAACTGGCTGCCCATGGCCCTCACCGGCGTCACGTGCATGTGGCTGCTCCACCTGCCAGCGGCTTCTGTGGCCTCCTGGGAGGAGTTGCACAACCTCTTCCTCACCCATCATGCTACGCTGGCTCCTCGGTCGTCGCAGCCCTCCTGGGAGGATCGCTGATTTGACCTTCGGCTCGGACGACCACCCCTCCAACACCGCCTGTTCAGGCACACTCCCGATGCTATGCACCCCCACCATCTGCCAGGTTGCCGTCACCAGGACCCTCATCGATGGTGGTGCCGGCCTCAACATGATCTCGGTGGAGGCCTTCAGCCTCCTCCACGTGCTGCTAGAGCGGCTCCAACCCAGTAGGCCCTTCTCGGGCGTCGGGGGCAGTTCCACCGGCTCCTTGGGGCAGATCCGCCTCCCGGTCACCCTCGGCACCCACGACAACTTCCGCACGGAGCTGGTCGACTTCGACATCGCCCCCATCAGCCTCCCGTACAACGCCATCCTCGGCTACCCAGCCTTGGCCCAGTTCATGGCGGCGACTCACCTGGCTTACAACCTCATGAAGATGCCCGGGAGCAGCGGCGTCCTTACCGTGTCCGGAGACACAAGGGATGCGCTGCAGGTGCTCAAGCTCACTTTCAAGGCGGCCACAGTGGCGCAGCCCGCCAGCGTGGATACCCTCGAGCCCAAGGGGGCTGCGCCGGCCAAGAAGAAGCAATTATTCACCCAAGACAAGGTGGAGACCAAGCAAGTACCAGTCGATAAGGATGGATCCTTTGGCGCCACCTTCACCATAGGCTCCAACCTCGACCGTGAGCAGGAGGAGGCCCTGGTGAAATTTCTGCGCGCAAACAAGGAGGTGTTTGCGTGGGAACCTGATCAGCTGGCAGGGGTCCCGAGGGATGTGATTGAACACCATCTCAACATGTGCCCCAACGTGCGCCCCATGAAGCAGAAGGCAAGGCGATAGTCCACCGAGAAGCAGGCCTTCAACATCCAAGAAACCCGCAAGTTAGAGGCGGCATGCGTCATTCTCGAAGTTCGCTATCCCGAATGTCTGGCCAACCCTGTTGGCTTGCCAAAAAAGGGAGGAAAGGAACGCATGTGTGTCGACTTCACCAACCTCAACAAGGCCTGCCCACAGGATCCCTTCCCGCTCCCTCGCATCAACCAGATCGTCGATTCTACCGCCGAGTGTGACCTGTTGTGCTTCCTGGATGCCTTCTCGGGCTATCACCAGATCAAGATGGCGGTAGAAGACATGGAGAAAACGGCCTTCCTGACCCCGTGTGGAGTATACTGCTATACCTGCATGCCGTTCGGGTTGCGCAACGCGGGCGCGACCTTTCAGCGACTGATGCACATCGCCTTGGGCCGGCAGCTCGGGAGGAACGCCGAGGCCTACGGCGATGACATCATGGTGAAGTCTCGGGAGGCGAAAACCCTGATACAAGACCTGGAAGAAACCTTCACGAGCCTCCGTGAAGTGGATCTGTGGCTCAACCTGGAGAAGTGCGTATTCGGGGTCCCCTCGGGCAAGCTCTTGGGCTTCCTCGTGTCCCATAGGGGCATCGAGGCAAACCCAGAGAAGGTCAAGGCAGTCGAAGACATGAGTCCGCCAAAGACCCTCAGAGAAATGCAGAAGCTCACCGGGTGAGTAACCGCGTTGGGACGCTTCATCTCCAAGCTAGGGGAGCGAGCACTGCCCTTCTTCAAGCTGATGAAGAAGAAGGGCCCGTTCGAATGGACTGAAGAGGCCGACAAGGCATTCCAAGATCTCAAGAAGTACCTTACCAGCCCTCCGGTGATGGTAGCTCCACGCCCTCAGGAGCCCTTGGTGCTCTACCTTGCAGCCACACCCTACTCCGCCAGCGCAGCCCTGGTGGCGGTTAGGGAGGAGCGCCGGGCCAAGGCCGCGCCAGCCGCGGCCCCGGCCGAAGTAGAGCAAAGCCAAGAAAGCCTCGCGAAGACCAAGACCGTAGCAGATGGGGATCAACCTCAGCAGTGGGATGCACCCAGAGCGGAGGAGGCCCCGCCAGGCGACCAAGCGCTGGGGCTCCGTCGCCTCGAGAGGCGCCCCGACCTCCGGAAGACGCAGGCCACGCCAGCACCCTCAACCTCGTCGAGCATCCTATATACTTCGTTAGCACGGTGCTGCGGGACGCGAGGGCGCGATACCCCATGCCCCAGAAATTTTTGCTTGTGTTACTAGTGGCCTCGCGCAAGCTGCGGCACTACTTCCAAGGCCATCCCATCAAGGTCGTCTCGGCGTATCTCTTGGAAAGAGTGCTCAGGAGCCCCAACTTAGCTGGAAGGGTCGCTGAATGGAACATCGAGTTGCAAGCGTTCCAGCTGGAATTCAGCACAACCAGAGTCATCAAGGGAGCCGCACTTGCAGACTTTGTGGCAGAATGGACGGAGGCACCAGGGCTCGAAGCGGGCGAGGATCGGTCGCTTTACCCAAGAAGTGAAGCGCCGGACGGCTGGGTCATGTACTTCGACGGGGCGTTCTCGCGACATGGCGCGGGGGCTGGCGCAGTGCTCATATCTCCCACTCAGGACAAGCTCTATTACGCTGTGCAGCTTTGCTTCCAACATGGCGAGAAGGTCTCCAACAACATAGAAGAATACGAGGGCCTGATAGCAGGCTTGAAAGCTGCAGCCTCCTTGGGGGTGAAGCGCCTCATTTTCAAGGGCGATTCACAACTCCTCATCAACTTCTCCAACAAGGTGTACGAGCCGAAGGACGAACACATGGAAGCGTATCTCGTGGAGGTCCGCAGGATGGAGAAACAGTTTTGCAGTTTGGAGTTGCAGCATGTGCCTCGTGGCACCAATCAAGAGGCTGATGACATCGCCAGGAGGGCGTCCAGGCGGTTGCCTCAGGAGCCTGGCATATTCGAGGAACGACTCTTCAAACCTTCAGCGACACCATCACTATCAAGCACAGCGCAGCCTCGGGAGGAGCTCCCTCAACCGCCTGCCTCGGGAGCCCCGACATGTGGCCCGACCTCAGGAGCGCGCCTACTCCTGGCGCTGGAGCCTCAGGAGGGATGTTGGACCATGGAGTTCAAAGATTACTTGATGCAAGGGATTCTGCCGGAAAGGGAGGAGGACACGGAACGCGTGGCGCGGCAGGCCATGGCCTACTGCATCCAAGACGGAGAGCTCTACCGGAAGCGGCCGAATGACGTTACCCTACGCTGCATCTCCAGGGAGCAAGGGAAATATTTACTGGCAGACATTCACGGTGGAGACCGCGGGCACCACTCGTCTTCACGGACACTCGTCGGCAAGGCATTTCGCAGCGGGTTCTATTGGCCAACGGCACTCAACGACGCAATCGAGCTGGTGAAGGCTTATGAAGCCTGTCAATTCCACGCCAAGCAGATTCATCAGCCGGCTCAGGGCCTTCAGACCATTCCCCTCTCATGGTCGTTCGCCGTTTGGGGACTGGACATCCTTGGCCCATTTCCTCGGGCGCCAGGGGGCTACCGCTACCTCTACGTCGCCATTGACAAGTTCACAAAGTGGGCAGAGGTGGAAGCTGTCCGCACCATCTCGACTGGCTCAGCGGTCAAGTTCATCAAGGGCCTCGTGAGCCGGTTTGGGGTACCTAATCACATCATCACCGACAACGGTTCGCAGTTCACCAAAAATCTCTTCAAAACATATTGTGCTAACCTTGGAATGCAGATCTGCTATGCTTCGGTGGCACACCCTCGGAGCAACGGCCAAGCTGAATGCGCCAACGCGGAGGTCCTGAAAGGCCTAAAAACCCGGACCTTCAAGAAGAAGCTGGAGGCCTGCGGCAGGGGCTGGCACGACGAGCTTCATTCCGTGCTATGGTCCATCCGCACAACCGCTACCAAGTCGACTGGAGAAACCCCGTTCTTCCTCGTCTACGGTGCTGAGGCGGTCCTTCGTCACGAGGTCAGGCATCACTCCACGCGGGTCCTGGCTTTCGACGAAGCACAACAGGACGCCATGCGGGGGGTGGACCTCGTGCTGGGAGAGGAACACCGTCGGGAGGCTGCGCTTCGGGCTGCAAGATACCAACAGGCGCTGTGGCGGTACCACTGCCGTAGCATCTGCCCCAGGACCCTCGAGGTAGGTGACCTCGTGCTCAGACGGGTGCTCTCCAGGGAGGGGCTGCACAAGCTCTCTCCCATGTGGGAGGGCCCGTTCAAGGTTTTTCATGTCTCTAGGCCTGGCGCCGCACGCTTGGAGACTCAGGAGGGGGTGCCCATCCCGAACGCGTGGAACATCCAGCACCTCTGGAAGTTCTACCCTTGAGGAAAGGCCTAGCGCCTGTAAAGAAGGCCCGGTGCCTGTGAAGCTAGACGAACCGAGAAAGGCCCGGTGACTATGAAGAAGGCCAACGCCTGTGAAGCTCATCACCCCGAGAAAGGCCTGGAGCCTGTGAAGAAGGCCAATGCCTGTGAAGCTCGCCGCCCATGACACTCTCACGTAATAATGAGTTGGGGATGTACATGCCCCGGAGTCTCCGGAGAGCCGCCCTCGGGCCTCGGGGGCTCCCTCCCATGCCCAGTGGCAGCACTTAGCTCCACGCTGGTGAGAAGACGTCGAAGACTAGATTAGGTGCCGGACGCGGCTTTTTCATTTGCTTTCTGCAGTTGGCTTGTTCATCCCTATTTGAAGTTTTATTGGATTTGCTTTTAGCATTGTTGTCATCCCTGACCTGTGACCCCTTGTCTTTGTCGCCTACTTGATTCATTTTCTCTCTCGCAAGTCTCGCGAGGGGGCTATGCGGGTGCCCTCATGAGTGTTTTCTGACCCAGTCTTGTGAGGCTTTCCTATCCAAGTCCACCGAGGGAGCACTCCTCCCGGTCCATGCCCCACGGGCATCGCGACGCAAACACATGACCTGAGCCGGTTGCCCCCACGACCGAGACCGGAAGTTACCTCTCCTGACTAATTCTTGCAGGACACAAAGCGCGCGACGAGGCCTCAGCCTCGAGAAGCGAAGACTGCGGCAAGTCCCCCCGAGCTAAGTAATTCCTGCACGCGAGCACGCGGCACCAAAACACAACACAGGAATAGCGGAAGTAGCATAATAGTTAACGGCAACAGTCCAGCACGCCCCTGCGGGGCCCTACACTACTCTCTCTTTGCGCAGGGAAGGGAGAAAAACAAAATAGACACAACTTGCTCAGCACCGACTGGCGGCGATGGCTCGTACTGCCTCCGGAGCTCAGTCAGACTCCTCCTCACGCTTCACCGAGGCGCGATGGCAGGCTGACCTGCTACCTCCCTCAAGCGAGCGCAACAGCGCGGAGGCTGGTCGCGGCCACCGCTGGAGGAGCTACCGTCCGAAGGGGAGTCGCCGAGGCTTGGCGAGCTATGAACGCCGCCGGCCATGCGCCCACCTTCATCTTCATCCCGACCATCGCCGAGGCTGGGCACCCGGACGCCGTCATCATCTTCGGGGTAGTACCCGACGTGGCGACCGTCTTCTCCGAACACCCTCACGTAGAGGGTGGCGTCACCGTCGAACTTGAAATGCTGGGTGGACCGCCGGCTCAGGCCACGCACGCGGGCAAACGTTTGCCAGCCGTGGGTCAGGGCCATGTTCCCGGTGACAGAGATCTCCAATGAGGCCCAGGAGGCCCTGCTGCAGCAACCGTCCGCCTGAAGCCAAAGGCCGCCAGGAGCGCCGGCCGGGAGTTCACTTGAAAAGAAGCGGGGAAGCTGAAGCCAGCTGCCTGTTGGGTCCACTGACCACACGACGAACTCCGGCAGCACTTCCGCCGAGTGGAAGCGCGGCCTGGGGGGCCGTGCAGCCACGACGCGCCTGCCCTTACCCACCAGGCGCCCATCGCCGTGCGGGAGATCGCAGCCGCGACCGCGGGGAGCTGCTGCGGGCGACGCATGATGCTTGCGGGGACGACCCCGGCCGTGCTTGGGCGGGGGAGAGTCAGGCCCTTCCCGCGAGCCTTCTCTTTCTCCACGGTCGAGAACCTCTTCGACGGTGCCATAGAAGACGGTAGCTGGGATGGGGAGAAAGAAGGAAGCGAGGAGGAAGATGTACAGCGGGGGCTTGCGCTCTCCCGCATTTATAACCGGAGGAGGACAACCGTCGGCCTCCACGATCACAAGTAATCATGACCCATTTCTGCATGCAGATACTTGTCAAGTCGAGCAGATGCCGAGGCAGCGTGGGGAAGCGGAGACGCCCACGTCCAATCAACCACCACACGGCACCCAAGGCCGCAGGCTGATGGAGCCCGCGACGCTCCGCACTTGCCCCTTCGCTTCTCCGCTAAGCGAAGTCCGAGCGCGCCTTGGGCCCGGGGGCTACTGTCAGCGTTCTGGGAATGGGAGTCCCCAAACTTGCCTGCCTGCGGCCTGCGGCGTGGCTCAAGTGGTGGCCCAATACGACCCATCTTCATCAGCGCAAGACTCAAGACCCTCGCGAGGGGCCAAGGCTCGCGGGGCGGACGACACAGGAGTTCCTCAGGAACGGCCTCGCCAGGCAGGCTTGCGAGGAGGCGGAGAGATCAAGGCAGGGTACCTCGTGAGGTGCTCGTGACGCAAGCCATGGCAATCAAGACCAGGCGGGCGCCGGCCTGCGTAGTGTCCTTGTTTCCTCTTTGGTGCAAAGGGGGCAAGCACAGGCATGGTGTACCAAGGCATCAGGCAAAGGTTGCCATTTCAATGTAACAAGACCAAGACCAGTAGAGCGGCAGGATGGAGGTCACCGTGGAGCCCAGGACAGCGTCATCGCCAGTGCCTTTGGCAGCCGAAGACCAACTATGGAGGATACAACTACTGAGTGTAAACCGGCCAGGAGGGCCCAGTTCACCCTCAACTATATTGAAGCCCACGAGGACCCAGAAGATGGCGTGTTACCATAGAAACTTAGAGGCTCGGAGCCCAAAGGCGGATTAGGGCCCATAGTGGTAAACCGCCATGGTTATGTGACTTGTAATGTAAGTTAGGAAAGGAGAGACTGAGCCGAACACTTTGTATGAGTCGGCCTTGGGACTCTGTAGACCGGCCGGGCGTCAACCTATGTATATAAAGGGACGACCCGATGGCGGTTCAGGGACAAGAAACAACAACTCGAGACTCAGGCAAAGCGTATTTGCTCCCTGGTCATCGAAACCCAATCAATCCCATCATAACTAGACGTAGGCTTTTACCTTCATCGAATGGGCCGAACTAGTATAAAACTCCCATGTCCCCTGTCTGGTTTAACCCCTTCAAGCTAACCCGTCGCGATGGCTCCACGACTAAGTCCTTCCATGAGGACATCTGACGTGCTAATTCCACGACAGTTGGCGCCCACTGTGGGGCTATCGCACGATGGTTTCGAGTTCTTGAAGGGCAGCTCTGAAGGACTCAAGGGGTACGTGGTTGGCCGGATGACCAAGAGTCATCACGGCAAGCTCTATAGCGACGACGAAGGATGGGGCCCCGAGGCCGGCTCAGTCGAGTACGGATACCGGGTCCCCTTTGGCGGAATTCATGTCTTCATCGGCAAGATCGGCGAACCGGGCCCTGAGCCGGACATCTGCACCGACCTCGTCGAGACGGCTCAGCGTGCAAGTCCTGCCTGGGTTAAGCCCGCCATGAAGCGTGCGTTCGTAGGATGTGTCCATGGGATCGGATCTGAACTAGTGTCTGAAGGCGAGACGGCTGTTTATTCCGACAGTGAGTCATCCACTGGCGAAACTGAGTCCCTGTACCAAATTCATGATGGTGTGTTTGAAGGATATTCCGATGGCATCAGTATTCCGGACCTCCTTGAACCGCCAAGTCGGGTTGCTGTTTACATGGCCGGAACACAACCCACTTTGCAGTCTTCATCTACAGCAGCGATGAATACCGGATCAGTGGCTGCGGCAGGAGCCCCGGCGCGCCGACCGGCTCAAGTCCTCTCCGGTTTGATGGATTCCTGGGCAACCTTGTTAACCACGGCAGTTACCCCAGAGACGCAGGATTAGCACAATGCAGACATTGTGAAACTGAAGGACCAGATAACGCAGGCTAAGGAGGACCTGACAATTGAGGATGCTAGGATGACTAAAGAACGGGCCACTTTGGATGCCCAGTCACAGAAGATACAGGCACAGAGTTACCGGCTCATGTTAGATCATAATGCATCAAACGACGTAATGCGAAGGAAGTACCGATCACGTATGCAGCCGGTTTTCGAAGGATTGAATCTCTTTAATACACCGGGGGCTGGGCCGAGCAATCTAGCAGCGGCAAACTGGACCGATGCGCCTAGGGCAGCGCCGGATCAACCACGGATGACAGAACCACCTCGGCGAATGGATAACCCGCCACCATACGTGTCCACGCCACCGGGTCACTTCTCGAGCCCTTTGGATAACATGATTGCCGCAGCATCTCGCCTGGCAGCCATTCCGATGGAGGGCGATTCACTAGCGGCGATTGAAACGCGGCGGGCTAGGGACCTTCTTCAAACCGCCATGGTGCAGCAGCAGGCTTATTCCTATAGCCGAGATAGAATTCATTCAACCCTCCGTCCGAGCCCAAGCTATAGCAGGCACATGGATGAACCGGAAGTGTCTAGCAGTGCGCGGCGCCGTAATGCTCAAGACGTGGTGGATAATGGCAGAGCACGAAGGGAGGCCACTTTGGGTCGTCATCAACCCACCCCGGTTCAGCCAGCGGCATCAGTAGACCGAGGCACCGGGCTTGCCTTTAGTTCCTGGGGAGTGCCGTGTCTCATTCCGGCTCTTCGTAATGTGCGACTGCCCAGGGATTTCAAGGGTCCATGTAAGGTGCCTAATTACACCGCGGATCAGCCACCTGAGGCGTGGGTCGAGAGTTATGAGATGGCAATGGAGATGCTGGATGTGGATGAAGCGGCCTGTGCAAAGTACTTCCCGATGATGTTGGAAGGGACAGCCCGTACTTGGTTGAAAAACTTACCAGCCAACTCCATCGAGTCATGGGATCAGTTGAAGGCCCGGGTTTATAGCTAATTTCAAAGACACATGCAAACAGCCTATGTCCATTGTGGATCCGATGCCTGTGTTCAAGGGGAGAACGAGTCAATAGCTCATTGGGTGCGCCGGGTTTCGGAAGTTTTGCATTCATCAGACCGGATTAATGCTGGTCAAGAAATCATAACGCTGGAGCGTAATTGCCGGTTTAAGTCACTAAAAATGAAGTTGGGATGGCTCAAGCGCCACTGCAATGACATGGGAACCCTTATGGCAGCCTTGGTCAAATATGTCGATTCCGATAATACCAAGGATCCCGATTCTGATGAGGAGAAACTGGAGAAGGGAAAGAAGAACGGCGGTGCAAAGGGACAACATCACAACCAAGGAGGCCATAGGAATAACGGTAAGCGCAAGGCAGATAGTTCAGATCTTGTGGCTAACACCAATATGCAGCGTCGAAAAGGTAAACCGCCCCTGCGTGGTGGAGGGATGAATCTGGAGCGTTTGTTAAACCAGTCCTGCCCAAAGCATGGGACCAAGGAGGCCCCTTCCACACATCTTTGGAAAGATTGTTATATCATGAAGGAGTTCAAGAATTCCGATGTCTTCCAGTATGATTAGGGTCCGTCGGGCGGTTCAGGTCCAGGTTTTCATGGTGGCGGCGATTCAAACTCTGGATTCTAGAATAATCGGGGCAACCAGAATAACCAAGGTGGTAATGGCCAACAGAATAATCAAGGAAATCAGCATCAGTCAGGTTATCAAAGTCACCCCAAGCAGTTGAATGGTCGGCAGTATCATGTGTTCACTACTAGCCTGTGTAAGCGTGATCAGAAGCTTCACAAAAGGGCAGTTAATGCCGTTGAACCGGCAGTGCCACGTTATTTACGGTGGTCCGAGCAGCCCATTGTGTGGAGCAGAGAGGATCATCCGCCCCGAGTTGACAATCCAGGTCAACTGGCTTCGGTGGTAGCGGCTCAGGTGGGAGGTTACAAGTTTACCAAAGTCCTGATGGATGGAGGGAGCAGTATCAACATCCTGTACTATGAGACTTTTCATCGCATGGGGTTGACAGACAAGAGTCTTAAACCGTCCAACACTGTTTTTCATGGTGTAGTACCAGGTAAATCGGCATATCCTGTTGGCAAGATCTCTTTGGAGGTTGTGTTTGGAGATGAGCATGATTCCAGGTCTGAAAAATTGACCTTTGAAGTGGTGAAGATCCAGAGCCCGTATCACGCACTGTTTGGACGGCCGGCTTACGCAAAATTCATGGCGAGGCCCTGCTATATCTATTTACAGCTCAAAATGCTGGGTCATAAGGGGACTATAACAGTACATGGAAGTCGGAAGATCGCGTTGGATTGTCAGGAAGGTGATGCGGCTTATGCTGAGTCGGTTTGTGCTATAGAGGAGCTGAAGTTTTATAAGGACAATGTTGATCCGGCAGACATGACCCCTATGAAGAAGCCCACCACTGAGCATGACCCGACCCTGAAGTTCAAACCGGCTGATGAGACTAAACTTGTTGACTTTGTTCCTGGCGATTCATCAAAACAGTTTAGCATCAGCACCAATCTAGATCCAAAATAGGAAAGCGCGCTCATCGATGTTCATCCGTGAGAACCGGGACATTTTTGCATGGAAGCCTCCTGACATGCCAGGTGTACCGAGGGAACTCGTTGAGCACACTCTCAATATTGCTCCTAAGTTTAAACCGGTCAAGCAATTTCTTCGCCGCTTTAACGAGGAAAGACGCAAGGCCATTGGTGAAGAGGTAGCCCGGCTGTTGGTTGCTGGATTTATCATCGAAGTATTTCACCCTGAGTGGTTGGCTAATCCGGTGCTCGTTCTTAAGAAAAACAGCACTTGGCGTATGTGTGTGGACTACACAGATTTGAACAAGGCTTGTCCGGCAGATCCTTTTGCCCTCCCGCGTATTGATCAGATTATTGATGTGACGGCGGGTTGTGAGCACCTGAGTTCCTTGGATGCCTATTCAGGTTCTCATCAGATTAAAATGGCAGTTAAGGACTAGGAGAAGACAGCCTTCATCACTCCCTTTGGAGCCTTCTGCTATGTTTCTATGCCCTTTGGGCTCAAAAGTGCCCAGGCAACTTATCAGTGTTGTGTGCAAAATTGTCTTCACATGCAGATTGGGCGTAATGTTCATGCCTATGTGGATGACATTGTGGTAAAATCCAGGAAGAAGGAAACTTTGATAGATGACCTCAAGGAAACATTTGACAATCTTCGGGTTTACAAAATGATGCTTACCGGACAAGTGTGTTTTTGGTGTTCCGGCAAGTAAGCTCTTAGGCTTTCTGGTGTCTAACAGAGGCATTGAGGCTAATTCGCAAAAAATCAAAGCGATTACATCTTTGGCTAAACCGAAGTGTATGAATGATGTTCAGCGTCTGGCAGGTCGAATTGCAGCCCTTAGCCGGTTTATCAGCCGTTTGGGAGAGAAGGCGATTCCTTTGTATCAGATGTTGAAAAAGACAGACGATTTCGTCTGGAGCGGTGCAGCCAATGCGGCATTTGAGGACTTAAAGCGGCAGTTGGTTGAACCGCCGGTTCTTGCTGCTCCGGTTGACAAAGAGCCCTTGTTATTGTACGTGGCTGCTAATGCCCGTGCTGTCAGCATGGCAATTATGGTGGAGCGCAAGGAGGCTGGTAAGGAGTATCCGGTTCAACGGCCGGTTTACTATATCAGCGAAGTACTTATCGAGTCAAAGCAACGGTATCCGCATTGGCAGAAGCTGGTTTATGGTGTTTTTATGGCAAGTCAAAGCTCAAACAATACTTTCAAGGCCATCCCATTATAGTGGTCAGTTCAGCTCCTTTGGGTGATATAATTCAGAACAGGGAGGCAACTGGCCGGGTTGCAAAGTGGGCAATTGAGCTTGGCCCGCACGGGTTGAAGTATATGCCTCGGACATCAATCAAGTCACAGGCACTTGTTGACTTCATCAATGATTGGACCGAGTTACAGGCACCAGAGGACAAACCGGATAACACATACTGGACTATACACTTTGATGGATCCAGGCAATTGGAAGGCTCGGGGGCTGGAGTTGTTCTTACCTCCCCTCGTGGTGATAAAATTTCTTATGTTCTCTGCTTAATGTTTCCTTGTACTAACAATGCAGCTGAGTACGAGGCCTTACTCCATGGTCTCCGTGTGGCTAAGGAAATGAATTTAAGCCGGGTTCGCTATTTTGGAGATTCTGATCTGGTGGCTCAGCAAGTTTCTAGTACTTGGGATTCTAAGGATCCACTCATGGCGGCTTACAGACGCGAGGTGGATATTGTGGCAGGTCACTTTAAGGGTTATCAGGTTGAGCACATTGACCGGCGCAAAAATGAGGCAGCAGATGCTTTAAGCTGGCTGGGATCTCAGCATAAACCGGTACCACCCAATACCTTTTTAGATATCTTACATAACCCGTCTGTTAAGTTGCCTACAAAGGAGGATTTAGCTGTTCCTGATCCAGAGGCCCAATTGGTGGCCACTTTACATACCACTCCGGATTGGACGATTCCATATTTGGCGTATATGAACCGGAGTGAGTTACCAGATGATGAGGTCTTTGCCAAACAGATAATCCGGCGGTCCAAGTCCATGGTTATTCACAATGGCGAGTTACACCATTGCAGTATTTCAGGTGTATTTCAACGATGTATTTCTACTGCAGAAGGGCAAGAAATTCTATGTGAAATCCATGAAGGGGATTGTGGTCACCATGCCGGTTCAAAGTCCTTGGTGGCTAAAGCTTTTCGTCATGGGTTCTATTGGTTGACAGCCCATGCTGATGCGGAGGATCTGGTAAAGCGGTGTGACACTTGTCAGAAATTTTCACGTCAAGCTCATGTTCTGGCTCAGGAGCTACGGATGATTCCTATCACTTGGTCGTTTTCCACTTGGGGGCTTGATATGGTGGGACCTTTTAGGCGCTCTCAGGATAAGAAGACCCACCTGTTGGTGGCGGTTGACAAATTCACTAAATGGGTTGAAGCGGAGCCCGTCAGCGTGTGTGATGCAGCCACGACGGTTCAATTTCTCAAAAAGATCATTTTCCGTTTTGGTTTTCCACACAACATCATCACAGATAATGGCACAAACCTTTCTAAAGGTGAGATGGAGGAGTTTTGTCAACGAGAGCACATCCGGCTTGATGTAGCATCTGTGGCTCATCCTCAGTCCAATGGTCAAGCTGAGAGGGCGAATCAAGAGATCCTGAAGGGTATCAAGCCCCGGCTTATGGTTCCTTTGAAGCGGACGCCGGGTTGTTGGGTGGAAGAATTACCATCTGTGTTATGGAGTATAAACACCACCCCAAACCAATCTACGGGTTATACACCTTTCTTCATGGTTTACGGGGCTGAAGCCATCCTCCCAAGTGATATTCGTCATGATTCGCCCCGGGTTGCCAATTATGTTGAAAGCGGATAATGAGCAAGCACGCCAAGAGGCACTGGACCTGTTAGATGAGAAACGGGACATGGCTTTGGCTCGATCGGCGGTTTATCAACAAGACTTGCGGCGTTATCACAACCGCCGGGTTAAGACACGAACCTTTCAAGAAGGCGACTTGGTGCTCCGGCTCATCCAGGATCAGACCGATATGCACAAGCTATCCCCACCTTGGGAAGGACCCTTTGTGGTCAGCAAAAATCTGCACAATGGATCATACTACCTCATTGACGTTCGAGAAGACTCACGCAGTTCTGAGGAGGAGACCCGGCGGCCGTGGAACATAGCTCTCCTTCGGCCTTACTACACTTGAGCCATAGGCTCTTCTTATGTACATATTTCAACAATGTATATATTATGATCAATATAATAAACCGGCATCCTTGCTTTAAGCAGGGCCTCTGCCGTTTTGTCTTCAAATCTCTTTGTTTACATGGGGGCTTCAGCTGACAAAGCGAAGTACTACCTGTTAAACCGGCTATCATGCCACAACACACTTGGGAGCTCCACACCCAAGGGGCCAAAGAGAGTCTGGATGTTACTTGGGGAGCTCAAACATAGGCACCCATTGAGCACAGCTCACAAAGTTACTTGGGGACTCTTTTGTGCAAAAGCCACAAAGAGTTTGAAAGGACCCTTGTAATTGGGTATCGACCCACGGCTTGGAAGCCTGGTGTATTCACCTAAAACCCCGGGTTAAACTGCCTTCATCAAGTAAGCCACTCCTATCCAGGTAATCCTGGCACGACCCGCCGAACGTTTGACAAGTCAATCTTATACAGACCCTGAACTTGTCAAAGTTAAAATGACGATTGGTTAGTTGGAGGCCCATCTTAAAAGGCTTTGCAAAATGGTTTAACTCAGTGGCCTGGCAGCCCATGAAAAGCCTCGAATTTGGGCCTGGCAGCCCTTGAAAAGCCTTGAGTACATGGTTTCTTGTTTGCTTTTTTACCACATTTTTCACCTTTTGATGAATTTATCTTTGAACCGATGTTCTTTGACCCGGTGTGGCTTTTTAGTCATCATATCAACCCGGTGTTTGTTAACCCGGATTGGCTTTCACCTATATGTTGTCAGACCATCTTATCAAAATCGGTGTTTACAAAACTCGGACTGGCTTTGACTATATGTCGCCAGTATGATCATCTGGTGTTCATCGTAACCCGGCATGACTTATTCATCATACCATTATAGGGTAAGGGATATAACAGCCAAAGATTTGGGTTTTCACCCTTACTAAGTGATTTCATATCACATGTATGAGTTATTCCGTATTTATTCCGTTTTGGTTATTAGCCAGGCTTTATCTTGGGCGTTATGACCCGTCCAGCGGTAAACCGCCCGGACAGTTCTTTTTATGCAGACATAGGGATTGCACAATATTATGAAGATATATAAGCCAGCATTGAAATTGGCATGGCGGATCAAGCAAAGTATATCCCAGTGCACGATGGCAGCATATCAAAGTATTTTAACTAGCCTATTACAAGGCGTTTTAAGGCCCAAAATATGGAATTGTTCTTTCCACAGAACAAAAGTTTATGAAGTATCAACCAAATTGCCGGATCAAGCTTCATCACCATGTTGACGTGAAGTTGATGGATCATCTGGCGTCGATTCAGCCTCCTCCTCCCCATCTAGTGGCTGGAAGTCAGTGGTGGTCTAGTCAATCCGGGTTAAAGCCTGAAAGACAACCTCTTCACTTATAAGTTCAGTCGGATCAACGTCAGGGGCGTAAGTGTGCTTACGGATTGGCGGAATAAGATTTTGCACTTCCGGCATGACAGTGTCAATCCGTTTGTTGTTGGCATCATAGAAGGACCGGTGAACAATCAAGTTAGATTCTTCTGCCAGTTGACTCGCCAGAGGACGCATCTCCCTTGTCACATTTTTGAGGGCTTCGTTGTAAAACTCTGCCTCGTTTTCTTGTTCACTAGGAAAGCCCTTGGCGATATCAACTGGATCCAGGTCAGCTATCCATGCTTTGGCTCGGGTAAGTGCCAACAAAGCGCCGGCTCTGGCAGCAGATCGTTTCATCTCTTCTATCTGCGCTGGTGTCATGGATAACCTTGCTAGAGTATCCTTAATCAATGTTGGGGCCGAATTGTTGTATGAGGCTACACAGATAACCCGTTGGGCACCAGTATACAGTTGTTCAATCAGAGTATATGCTGCCTTTAGCTTCATCCGCATGTCAGAGCCTAGATGAGCAATGCAGCCACCTACAAACGGTTTAAGAATTTCATGTTAAACCGACAAATTACAAAAATGATCATTCAAGCAGCCTTGGCAAGAGTACTTACCAAACACTGCAGAAGTCATGGCATTCACTTGGCGCTTCAACCCAGTTAGCTCTTTCGCCACCGGTTTAAGAGCTGACTTGGCCTCTTCCGCCCGCTTCAGCAATGCATTCTTTTCAGTTTCCCAGTTGGCACGCTCCGTCTTGAACCCTTCTTTGAGTTGTTCCATGGCTGCCAAAGCGGTTTTGAGCTCATCTTTTGCCTTGGACGTTTCTGCTTGTTGGGACTTGATGTTCTCTTGAAGATCGGCAATTTGAGTGCCTTGGTGATTTATATCAGCCTGCCACAATCAGAGGAGGAGCATGTAAATATTTTGTCAAAGTCCCAAGCATATAACCAGTTATACACTTGGCACTTGGGGGCTAATGCGGATTGCTTCTTTACTACTAATTGTTTAAAGTCCCAAGGATCAATACAAGTTTTAATCTTGGCACTTGGGGGCTAATGTGTGTTTGATCTAGAAAATACACAAGGAAAGTCAACAAGGTACTGTATGGAATATAAAAGTCCCGGTTTGTCTTCACAAGACAAACCGGCCCTTGGGGGCTACGAAGTCAAAGTGTTCTTTATCTTTAAAGACCCAATTTATCTTTAAAAGATAAACCGGCCCTTGGGGGCTACAATACAATGAATGTACAGAACAAAGATGAAGGTGTTTGGAATATTACCTCATAGTGTTCCTTCATCAGATTCACCAAACCGGCCTCATAATCTCGGCTGGTGTAAAGCCGGTTCAAGAATCCAGAATGAATATCCTGAGCAGAAAGATTAGCATAGCTTGATAAATCGGTCTTCCCCTTTCCCTTGCCTATAACAGCAAATTCGTCCTTGGCAGTATGTTTCAATAAAGCAATTGGATTGCCTGGGGCGGTATAAGCAGTGCCAGTGACAATAACATCATCATCTTTGGCTGGGCTCGGTGAATTAACATTGTCTTTGGTTGGGCTTGGCGGATTGGCAGCAGGGTTTGGCGGATTGGAAGCAGGGCTTGGCGGATTAGGAGCTGAATTCAGTGGATCAGCAACTGGACTGGGAGGCGTGGCACGTGGACTTGATGTATCAACATGTGTAGCCGGGTCAGCCTCCGGCAGAACAGCATCAGTAGCCGGGTCTTGCGGAGCAGAGTCGTCTATGACAATATCAGGATTTTCACCAGCATTCTCTGGGGTCTTCTCCGGATCAACATCGTCAGTGGGGTCGCTGGTCTTAGCTTTCTTGCTCAATCAGGCCTTGGCACTACAACATCAAAATAAGGATTAGTATGATAAACCGACGCTTGAAGAAACAAACCAAAAAACAATACACTTACCCAGCGACGGTCTTGAGGGGAGGAAGCTGAGTGGTTGATGAACCGCCAGACGAGTTGGAAGACGCCTGGTAATTCGGATCAGACGGTTTAAGTGGGTATCGGAAGAAACCCTTCAAAGGTTAAAGTTTTTTGGGAGAACAAGTAACCTCTAGACGACGCTTCCGGGTTGGTGTATCTGGTAAACCAGAAGAGGTGACTTGCTGGCCACTATGTCGGGTTGTACGACGCCCTTCAGGTTGTTGTGTCTTCAAAGAAAATTTTGGATCCATATAAGCAAGAGTGTGACAGTATTTCACTTTCCGAACTGCACGACGAAATCTTTGAACCGGCACAAGATCTGAATCGGAGGAAAGAGAGATTACCTCAACATGGTCCGCATGGCTGACCTCCGCATCATCCTGATAATAGTCATTGTTAATAAGATGTATGAAAAGGGAGCCAAGGGAGTTAAGTTCTACCTCTTGATCCGAATCCTCAACATCTTCGGGCGGATCAGCAGTTTTGCTGGTCTTCTTCTTGGCTGCTCCCTTGATAACTTTGCTCTTGGGACGAGGAGCCCTTGCCGGTTTATCTGAAGCCTTCCTTTTCCAAAAGGAGCTATTGGCCTGTAAAAGTTAAACACAGATTTATTAGAACAAAGTTAAAGCGAAGGCGGATCAAGAAAGCACAAAGTTAAATCTTTACCCCTGGCGGTTTGTTGGCAGTGTAGAAGGGGGCCAGCCCGGTTTGGCTGCGTGCGGCGATTGGTTCGTCCAACATTTTTTTCACCGATTCGGTGACTTCGTCATCAGGCATTTCTATTTCATTAAACCGTTGAGGGTTCTTGGCGTCGCCGGTATACTCATGCATTAATCCGGAGCGGCGACTTAAGGGCAAGATGTGCAATTTAACCCAACAGCGAACAAGATCAACACCAGTCAAGCCGTTGGCCATGAGAGCCCGGAGCTTGGCGAGTTGAGGGGCATAAGTTTGCCGTTCTTTGGCAGTTAATCGTCGTGGTAACGGGTGGCCATTGCTAAGCCGGTGAGGGCGGTAACCCGGCAAGGGATTTTCTTCGGTGGGGCAGTTTTCTGACAATAAAACCAAGTTTGGTTCCAGTCTTTGGGATGACTATGGTGTGATGCATGTGGGAAATCAACTTCCTTACTCTTATGGATTGATACCCCGCCAAGTTCCGTGTTAGGACCATCAGAAAACTCAGTTCGGCGGTTTAGATGGAAGAAGTCCCGGAATAGCTCAACAGATGGTTCTTCTTGAAGGTAAACTTCACAAAATACTTGAAAGTTGCATATATTTGACACGGGATTTGGTCCAATATCTTGTGGATGGAGTTGAAAGCTAGCAAGGACATCCCGGAAATTTTTTGAACCGGGAGGGCTGAAGCCCCGGTCTAAGTGCTGCATAAAAACAATAACTTCTCCATCCTGAGGCTCAGGGGGGCACTCAGGGCCAGGAACTCGCCAGTGAAGGACATTTTTTGAGGCTAAAGCGCCGGTTACAACGTACCCATTGATCTGCGTTTCCGTAATCCGGGACGAAACCCAGTTGCAAGCTGTGAATTGCTTGGTCATCTTGGAAATAAACTGAAAGGAAAAATGAAGGCCGGTTTACAATGGATGGTTGATCAATGTTAAACCAGGGAATTTGGTGAAGGCATATATGTGAGTTAAACCGGAGTTTTTCTACTCAAAATAAGGTGGCGGTTTAAGTGAGGGCTAATGTTATATGGCGGATCACCAACTGCTAAAGATTTAAACCGCCCTTAGGTGGAGGAGCCAGAGATGAAAATCTGCTAAGTGTTGATAGAAACAGGTTTTGCACAATGATGAAATTAATTTGGATCTACCATGGCTTCAATAAAGAAAAATTTCTGCGACCTATAATGGCGTTAAGCAGAACAGAGAAGGTCGTGTGCTCTACTGAGGATTCTTTACAAAAAGGAAGATCTACTAATACTGAAAATAGATACGGAGTAACTACCGCACGAGATCTACGCTACTGTTGGATCAAAGAAACCACGACAGAAGTGAAAACGAAGAACTGAGACGGACGAGGAACTGTACATATGAACTCGTTACCCTAGCATAGATCTAAAGATGCGGAAAGGGAAAACTTACCAGTACAGATCTACTGCAGAGGGATGCCGCAAACTTTGGTTCGATTCAGGGTGATGCAGCGGCCGGGGACGAAGATGACGGTGCGCTCTGTGGCGGCGGTGAAGCTCGAGCGGTAGGGGTTTGCGAGAGGAAGAAGAAGAGGCAAGGGGAGAGAATGGGAAGACCCGCTAGCTTTATTTATAAGGAGAAAGGGATAAGTGGTAGGCGCAAGAATCGAGGAGCCTGAAGCGGCAAGGAGGGCGCGCCTGTCACCTCGATCTTCAGGATACCATTAATGAAGGGAATCTTTTTAATCTTGTTTACAAAGATGATGTCATGATGATCCATTGCTGTGTGCAGAGGATGATGTCACGACGGTTTAACAAATTTTACAGGAGAAGACATCATGGTGGTTTACGAGAATATAAGGAGATGTTCATAAAATTTCTTTAAGTATTGAAGATTGCATGAACAGGTTCAAATCAATCTGGGGCCTAATGTGGAGGATACAACTACTGAGTGTAAACCGGCCAGGAGGGCCCGGTTCACCCTCAACTATATTGAAGCCCACGAGGACCCGGAAGATGGCGTGTTACCAAAGAAACTTAGAGGCTCGGAGCCCAAAGGCAGATTAGGGCCCATAGTGGTAAACCGCCATGGTTATGTGACTTGTAATGTAAGTTAGAAAAGGAGAGACCGAGCGGGACACTTTGTATGAGTCGGCCTTGGGACTCTGTAGACCGGCCGGGCGTCAACCTATGTATATAAAGGGACGATCCGGCGGCGGTTCAGGGACAAGAAACAACAACTCGAGACTCAGGCAAATAGTATTTGCTCCCTGGTCATCGAAACCCAATCAATCCCATCACAACTAGACGTAGGCTTTTACCTTCATCGAAGGGGCCGAACTAGTATAAAACTCCCGTGTCCCCTGTCCGGTTTAACCCCTTCAAGCTAACCCGTCGCGATGGCTCCACGACCAAGTCCTTCCATGAGGACATCTGACGTGTTAATTCCACGACACCAACTTTAGTCAGGATAACTTGTACTAGATGTTCCCCTTTGAAATGGCCGTTGTTGGCGCCCTTCCCGCTCAATATTTGGGAAGAGGACCAGGGCCTCTCTATATATAGGGATAGCCACCACAGTAGGGGGCATCTGATCAGCATCCAAGAGGCAATCGAACTCTCCCATGCAGTTCATCGCACCAGCTCAAGAACACCTCTCGCGAGGCTGTTCATCCTTTGTACTGTTCATCATCAGCCCCTAAGGCAATCCACCACACCACACACTGGAGTAGGGTATTACACCACAACGGTGGCCTGAACCAGTATAAATCTTGTGTCCCTCGTGTTGTTCATCGTTTTAGCTTAGATTCTTGTGAGGCAATCGGACATGGAGTGGTAGGGGGAAGATCTTCGTGTGCACCCCAGAGTTCGAACCTTAAGGGTCTGCCGGAACCCAACATCCGACAGTCATCCACATATAATATCAGAAATACTACAGAGCTCCCACTCACTTTCTTGTAAATACAGGCTTCACCATAAGTCTTTATAAAACCATGTGCTTTGTTCACCTCATCAAAGCGTATATTCCAACTTCGAGATGCTTGCACCAGTCCATAGATGGATCGCTGGAGCTTGCACACTTTGTTAGCACCTTTAGGATCGACAAAACCTTTTTGTTGCATCATATACAACTCTTCTTTAGGAAATCCATTAAGGATTGCAGTTTTGACATCCATTTGCCAGATTTAAAATGAGGCAATTGCTAACATGATTCGGATAGACTTAAGCATCGCTGCGGGTGAGAAAGTCTCATCGTAGTTAACCCGTTGAACCTTGTCGATAACCTTTTGTGACAAGTCGAGCTTTGTAGATAGTAACATTACCATCAGCGTCAGTCTTCTTCTTGAAGATCCATTTATTCTCTATGGCTTGCCGATCATTGGGCAAGTCAACCAAATTCCACACTTTGTTCTCATACATGGATCATATCTCAGATTTCATGGCCTCAAGCCATCTGTCGGAATCTAGGCTCATCATAGCTTCTTCATAGTTCGTAGGTTCGCCTTGGTCTAATAACATGACTTCCAGAACAGGATTACCATACCACTCTGGTGCTGATCGTGCTCTGGCTGACCTACAAGGTTCAGTAGCAACTTGATCTGAAGTTTCATGATCATTATCATTTGTTTCCTCTCTAGTTGGTGTAGGCATCACAGGAACAAATTTATCTAATGTGCTACTTTCCAATTCGAGAGAAGGTACGATGTGACGCCCGGATAATCAAGCTATAGTAATCCCCTACTAATGATGCCACATCACCACAATTACTGTTGCTAATCTCACTTTGATTCAAATTCCGTTCGAATTCAAATTTTAAAATAAAGTCAAACAATAAAAGTTTTCAAAAATCAAAACTAAAGTGTTATAGAGGTGACATATAATGCATCGGTAATTATGGTGATGAAGCCACATTTCTATAAAATATGTAAAAGCTCCAAAATAACTAAAACATTGGCTGTAACAATTAAAATAATGCCTTCTATAAATTTTAAATTGTTAAACTATTTTATTTGGGGGCCCAATCTTTTTGTGGCAGAGGGCTAGACCATGACACTAATTTAGGACTTAAATACAGTATTTTACAAAACTATAATAAATCAAAAACTAAGGTAAAACAAAAAAGGAAAATAAGTAAAAAGAAAAAGTAAACACAAATAAACAAAAAACCAAAAAGAAAAGAGAAGAACCCCCCTGCTGGACCGTGGCCCAGCTGGCCTCTGGGTCGCTAGGCCGGCCCAACCGCCCCATCGCCCCACCTTATCCCCTGGGTGATCGAACCCTAGCGGTTCAACCCCCCACTGCCCCACTCCCCCGCTCTCTCTCCCTCGCCCCCATCTAGATCGGGATCGGGCGTCCCCGTCGCCCCCGACGCCCTGCGCCCGCCCGTCGCCGTCCAGCGTCACCCAAGGTCCCCGCCAGCGCCACCTCCTCACCCTCTTCCTCAACGGCCACCTCATCCCCTCCGTACTCGTCGCGCTCGGCGCCTCGTCGGCCGTCGCCCGAAGGCCTCCCCATCGATGGACCACCCCGACGCCGCTGCTCGTCAACGCCGCTCGGAGCTCCTCTGCCTCGTTCGTCGCTCCTTCCTCGTCTCCCCCTCGACGGCTCCATCGAGCCACGCCGACCCCCCTGCCCGCCAACGCCGGTGAGGGCCACGCCCTCCCCTCTCTCCCCTATCCCGCACGCGCACTGGCGCTGTACTTCACCGCACCCAGCGCATGCTCACAGCGCCCGGCGACCCCCCTGCGGCTCTCTGCAACCCGCCGCACACACTCCCCGCGAGCCCCCGTCCGCGACCCTGCACCCCGCCACACCCTCGCAGCGCGCCCGCAACCACCCGCGCGTGGCCGTCCCTACCCGTCCGCGCTCTGCGCCGCATCGGCCGCGTCCCGCGCTCCCCTGCCCACAGTTGTTCGCTCCTCGCCGTGCTGAACTCCCTCCCCCACGGTGGCCTGGCCGCGCCCGCGCCATGGCGCCGCTTGGCCGCCCCGCTGCCTGCTTTGGTGCTGCTGCCCCAGCCATGCTCGGGTTGCTGCCCGCGAGCCCCGTGGCTCTGCTTCGCTCCACACCCCGTTAACCCGCGCCCGATAAGTCCCACTGGCCTATGACAAGTGGGGCCTAGCCCCTGAACGTTAAAAAAAAGAGTTTAAAAAATAATAATAAATAAAAATATTAATTAATTAATTAACTAAAATAATTAACTTAATTAATTAGATTAATTATGTTTATTTAACCTAAATAACTAGTTAACCCAACTAACTACTGTTAATTAACTAATGTCAATGACACGTGGGTCCCACTGGACCCACAGGTCAGTTTTGACCCAGTCAACCACACTATTGACTGCTGACGTCACACCTATGTCATGCTGACGTTAGCATATACTATTCAGGATAATGTTGATTTAAAATAATTAAATTAAATTCAAAAATGATTAAAACTTTGAAAATTAATAATAAATAAACCGTAGCTCACATGAAAATGTTTTCTACATGAAAGTTGCTCAGAACGACGAGACGAATCCGGATACGCAGCCCGTTCGTCCGCCACACACCCCTAGCATATTGAACACGCAACTTTCCCCCTCCGGTTCATTTGTCTAAAAACGTGAAACACCGGGGATACTTTCCCGGATGTTTCCCGCCTTCGCCGATATCACCTACTACCGCGATTGGGCACCCCTAGCTTCACGCTTTATCATGTCATGCATAGTCATGCATTTGTTTGCATTGTATTTATTGTTTCTTCCCCCTCTTCTCACACTAGACAACGAGACCGACGTCGCTGCTACCTAGTACGACTACGATGTTGACGATCCCTCCTTCTCGGCTGAGCTTCCAGGCAAGCCCCCCCCCCTTGATCACCAGATATCGCCTATTCTATCCTCTACTGCTTGCATTAGAGTAGTGTAGCATGTTACTGTTTCGATTAATCCTATTCTGTTGCATAGCCTGTCATTGTTGCTACAGTCATTGATACCTTACCCGCAATCCTAATTGCTTATTATAGGATGCTAATTTATCATCATTGGCCCTACATTCTTGTCAGTCTGCCTTGCTATACTATCGGGCCGTGATCACTTGGGAGGTGATCACGGGTATATACTATACATATATACTTACTATACAGATGGTGACTAAAGTCGGGTCAGCTCGTTGAGTACCGGCAAGTGATTCGGATAAGGAGGCTGAAAGGACAGGTGGCTCCATCCCGGTAGAGGTGGGCCTGGGTTCCCGACGGCCCCCGACTGTTACTTTGAGGCGGAGCGACAGGGCAGGTTGAGACCACCTAGGCGAGAGGTGGGCCTGGCCCTGGTCGGCGTCCGCGGTTACTTCAAAATAACACACTTAACGAGATCTTGGTATTTGATCTGAGTCTGGCCACTGGCCTATATGCACTAACCAACTACGCGAGAAATATATGGGCACTCGACGTCGTGGTATTAGCCGAAGCCTTCTTGATGTCAGTGACGGAGCGGCGCGCGCCAGATTGGACCGCGTAACGTGACTTCCTTTGTAATGGAGGTTGCTAGGTCTGCTTCCGGCCGCCCTCGCAACGTGTAGGTGTGCAATGGGCGATGGGCCCAGACGCCTGCGCGCATAGGATTTAGACCAGCATGCTGACCTCTCTGTTGTGCCTAGGTGGGGCTGCGACGTGTTGATCTTCCGAGGCCGGGCATGACCCAGGAAAGTGTGTTCGGCCAAATGGGATCGAGTGTGTTGGGAAATGTGGTGCACCCCTGCAGGGAAGTTTATCTATTCGAATAGCCGTGTCCCTCGGTAAAAGGACGACCCGGAGTTGTACCTTGACCTTATGAAAACTAGAACCGGATACTTAATAAAACACACCCAGATAAGTTCCATAGACAACCCGGTGATCGCTTTTCCACAGGGCGACGAGGGGAGGATCGCCGGGTACGATTATGCTATGCGATGCGACTTGGAGGACTTCAATCTACTCTCTTCTACATGCTGCAAGACGGAGGCTGCCAGAAGTGTAGTCTTCGACAGGATTAGCTATCCCCCTCTCATTCTGGCATTCTGCAGTTCAGTCCACCGATATGGCCCTTTACACATATACCCATGCATATGTAGTGTAGCTCCTTGCTTGCGAGTACTTTGGATGAGTACTCACGGTTGCTTTTCTCCCTCTTTCCCCCTTTCCCTTCTACCTGGTTGTCGCAACCAGACGTTGGAGCCCAGGAGCCAGACGCCACCGTCAACGACGACTACTACACTAGAGGTGCCTACTACTACGTGCAGGCTGCTGACGACGACCAGGAGTAGTTAGGAGGATCCCAGGCAGGAGGCCTGCGCCTCTTTCGATCTGTATCCCAGTTTGTGCTAGCCTTCTTAAGGCAAACTTGTTTACTTATGTCTGTACTCAGATATTGTTGCTTCCGCTGACTCATCTATGATCGAGCACTTGTATTCGAGCCCTCGAGGCCCCTGGCTTGTATTATGATGCTTGTATGACTTATTTTAATTTGTGTTTAGAGTTGTGTTGTGATATCTTCCCGTGAGTCCCTGATCTTGATCGTACACGTTTGCATGCATGATTAGTGTATGATTGAGTCGGGGGTGTCACAATTTGGTATCAGAGCCGACTTCCTGTAGGAATCCCCCTTTCCAACTCCTTGGCCGAAGTCAAGTCTAGAGATTGCAAAACTTTTACTAACATGGTTGTGCGGCCCATGGGCCCACGTCACCAATTGGGTGGTATTAGGATCTTTTATTCCTCGACCTATACTCTGGGGCTCTAATCTCTCCTCTATTCGGGTTAAATGATTTTACTAAATCTGAATCTAGGTTCTCGTAACTACTTTCTCCCGGAGAGCCCCTAATCACAGATGATCGCCTACTGCGTCATAAGATTTCGAAGATACTCTAGGTTGTTCTCCCGAGATGCTTGTGCCCATCGCCTTTGCAAATTCCCTACCACTGTTATATCCTTATGGATAACTGCATGCACCTGCCATTCTTACATTCGATCCCATTGAGCTTGTTATTACAAGGTGCAACGAACTGCTCTTCGTTGTTCCGAGAATCCTTTGAGCTTACTGCCTTATGGCTCTTTGCCACAAGAATACCCATATGGATAATTCCTTGCACTTATCGAGTATCCACTCATCCCTAGTTGTTCATGTGTTTCACAAAATTCTTCAAAATACTATCCGATCTTTCGAGAAGCCTCATTAGCCTATGGCTCTTGAAATGCTTGTCTGCCTGCATTTTGGTTAATTTCAAATGACTAGCAATATTCATGGATGTCCTTACCTTTATCATCTTGGGTCCCTTGATTCAATATGTTGTGAATGTTGCAATCCTTAATCAGATCCTAGAATTCATCATTTCAGCTCAGACGTCATTTTAAACATGAGCTGGATCTCGACCAATCAAATTGCCATCGATGGTACCCCTAAGCCTACTCAACTTATCCATCCTTGATCAGAGCGTTGCTTCTGATCCGCTGATTTGGAAATCATAATTCTTTTGCATTTGAACTTTGAATTAGTCAGATGTTTCTATAATCAAATCTCCTTGCATTCTTCTTCCTCTGGTTGAGTACCGATGCTAACATCAGATCCCTTGTGGACCATCGGTTCCTTTGTTGGATTTTATCCGATAGTGTCCTTCATATTGAATAACCTTGTGAGCCTTTCCATGGGTATATAATGCCTTTGGTAAATTGTATCCTCTGCTTGGCCAACCATGCTCTGATTTCAAGCTTGTGTACTTACTTTTGAAACTTGTGCTATATGTTACTAAGACGCCCGATGGGTTGAACCTGTGCCTTCCCCTAATCCATGAGAACCCGAAAGTTTTCACAATTCATACTCTTTTGGTGTTCTACCAAATAAAATTCTGACACTACAGTTTTATCAAAACGAGAGGAGAATGAAATGATATGCATTAAAGAAGTGGGAGTCGACCTTGAACTTTGTGTTCATGCCCATGAAAATGATGTAGACCGTCTCGAACGCTTCTTGCAAAATGATTATCCAGTTGTATGTTTCTTTCGGTATTCTTGAATTGATTCCTTATAGTTATGGTTCCGACCATGCTGTCCGAATCTGATATATCTGATGGGAATTAATTCCAGTGCCTCGTCTATTTTTGGCAAGGTTGACTATCACAGGTCAATGACCCGGTTCTACTTCTATCATGTTCTACCTTCGACTATTACCCCCTGGTATCTCGAAGATGTCTGGCCATTGCACCACATCTTACTAACTTTGTTGAAGTAATGTCTTTCCTTGTCGTAATCACTCCACGGGTTCTGGATTGTTGTCAACCGAGGACATCAACTAGTGAAATTATCCCCCACTACAAATCAAATACCCCTAGTATTTTTACTGGGAAATTCTGAACCCAATCTGGTCATTCCTAGACTATCGGCTGCATCCTGGTCTTGCTATCTTTAACTGTGCTACCTCGTCCTTCTCTGGTGCATGTATTCTTCAGTGTGTGAGCACAACTTACGTCGAGATTTCAACATCATGTTGCTTGTCTTGAAAGGCAACTTTGGTTCCGAGTTTGCATCTTATATATTGATCCTATAACTTGCCACTTTGTCATTTCCTTGCTTGTTGCCGTTGTTGTTTGATTGCATCCTCTTGAAACCTCCTGGCAAATGTGTCGGATCACCTTCAACACTTTGACTTCTTCCGAGATGTCAAATGTGTTCATGATGAGAAATACCCTCCTTGCCCTCCATGATTTTTATTATCATCGACAACACCCTTGACTTCCTCTCATCGCGAACTTGTCCACATTATGAATGCAACTTGCTCTTTAGCTAGTGTTGTGTTCTGCCTTGAAGTATTATTGTCTTTTCTGTCGAGAATGTTGTGGGAATTGCTCCACCTCTTAAGAATTATCGGTATTATGATGCCTCTCGCCATCACCCTTCTTTTGGTCCCCGTGTTGTTTCTAACCGGAATACCGGCAATTGAACTATGATGTGTGAATTCAAAACTTCTAGCAACCCTATTGCTTTGAAGTGAATGGTCGATTAATTCTGTTTCATTAAGTCGCCGTTCTAACATTTATCATGCAACCCATCCCATATTTCGGGTGCACCTGTCAACCAATGTTTAATTGTGTAGGTTTTCCTCGAGCATGCATCATTATACCATTTGATCTGGCAAATGTTATCTCCTTGTTCACATAATTGTGGAAATCCATCCATTTGGAATTCTCGATGAATTGCCGCTGAGCCCATCAGCCACCTCCTCTTCCTCTCCTTGGTTTAATGATGAACTATTGTTTCAGGAACCTGCTCCCATAGTTCATTTCCCGCGAATCTTGCCATGTCATTTCATCCATTTGTGTTGCACCTTTTCTTCTCGGACATCCTGAGTCTGAGGTATCCTAACACCAATCAGATCTGAATCTCGGTCAGATATGATGGTTGGAACATATTTCCAGGAGTAATAACATCTTTACATGACCAGGTAAGGTGATGTCATGCCTAGCACTTCTGGCCGGAACACCTAGTGTTATAGTTTTCTTTTCCGCGAGGTTATCCATTCTTCCATGAGGAAATTGTAAAACTTATCCTATAAGTTGTTCCTGATGGATCCTTTGTATATCCAAAGTCTGGTCTTTACCCAATGACCATGTCAATGCTATCTCGAAGCATATCTTTGGTACTCTGATTTTCAATAAGAACATTTGAAGCACAATGCTAAATGTTTCTTGCTCAATTATCCAAAAACACCGTTGTATGGGTTATGTCATGAAATTCCTCTACCCTTACCAAATGGTTTTCTACTTTCTATCCTGTCATGGATATCATCTGCTTGTCCTTGGGAAGGATATACCCCTGAAATATGTGTTTAAGCACATTTTTCTTTCCATTGTTCTGATTAAATCTGATAGACACTTTTCCCTTTTCATTGGGTTGTTTAAACCCTTTCTATGACCTATATGAAATAAGCAGTAATAATTCCCTGCTTGTGCAAACACCTCGTTGGACCACTCTGTCGGTAAGACCCTGTTACTATTGTTGATGACATTCCGGTAACCACCAATGGACGAGAACTTTGCCTATTGGTCCGCCTCGTTCAACGAGCAGGAAAATGGTTCTCTTCATCCCTCGCCCTTGGTACCGACATTGTTGCCAACATAAATGGCAGGCTACCCTCTGACATACCTTACTATCGTGACCGTGCAAGATGTCAGCACCCTTTCTACTTTTAACCCACGTGGTGGGCCCATAACCCACTGTTCCATAGGATCGAAACCTGACTCTCCTGTACACCCCCTGTTCCTAAAGTTATTCCTCACGCGTGGCCTCGTATGTAATTCACGGGCCACCGTCCTAGTGATCTATTCTGGTAACAGACGCAATACTCAATCTCATTGCTCTGGACCCTTTTCGCATGTTGTTGCAGACATCGAACGATTGCCTATCCGTTTGAAACTTCTCATGGTACCTTCTTACTTTGCTCTTGATAATGTCTTAAGTTTCAAATCGAGAGTTACTTCCCGCCACCTTCCTTGATGTTATCTACCAGATAAGCAACACTGTAGCGACCCGTTCTTCCGGAATACCCCCTTATCCTTTCATAAGTACGATGGAGTTCCTGAAGAAAGGATGCCTACTTCATCATGATGACCCAAAGCAGAGAAATGAAGACATCAACGAAAGGGATTAACTTCTTCGAGAAGAGCAGCCAAGACCGAGAAGATCCGTTAGAATATCGTAACCAGACCTTTCCCCCTTGCTCTACCTCTTAAATCTCGGGACGAGATTTCTTGTAGTGGAGGAGAATTGTGACGCCCGGATAATCAAGCTACAGTAATCCCCTACTAATGATGCCACGTCACCACAATTACTGTTGCTAATCTCACTTTGATTCAAATTCCGTTCGAATTCAAATTTTAAAATAAAGTCAAACAATAAAAGTTTTCAAAAATCAAAACTAAAGTGTTCTAGAGGTGACATATAATGCATCGGTAATTATGGTGATGAAGCCACATTTTTGTAAAATATGTAAATGCTCCAAAATAACTAAAACATTGGCTGTAACAATTAAAATAATGCCTTCTATAAATATTAAATTGTTAAACTATTTTATTTGGGGGCCCAACCTTTTTGTGGCAGAAGGCTAGACCATGACACTAATTTAGGAGTTAAATACAGTATTTTACAAGACTATAATAAATCAAAAACTAAGGTAAAACAAAAAAGGAAAATAAGTAAAAAGAAAAAGTAAACACAAATAAACAAAAAACCAAAAAGAAAAGAGAAGACCCCCCTGCTGGACTGTGGCCCAGCTAGCCTCTGGGCCGCCAGGCCGGCCCAACCGCCCCATCGCCCCACCTTATCCCCTGGACGATCGAACCCTAGCGGTTCAACCCCCCACTGCCCCACTCCCCCGCTCTCTCTCCCTCGCCCCCATCTAGATCGGGATCAGGCGTCCCCATCGCCCCCGACGCCCTGCGCCCGCCCGTCGCCGTCCAGCGTCACCCAAGGTCCCCGCCAGCGCCACCTCCTCACCCTCTTCCTCAACGGCCACCTCATCCCCGCCGTACTCGTCGCGCTCGGTGCCTCATCCGCCGTTGCCCGAAGGCCTCCCCATCGACGGACCACCCCGACGCCTCTGCTCGTCAACGCCGGTCGGAGCTCCTCCGCCTCGTTCGTCGCTCCTTCCTCGTCTCCCCCTCGATGGCTCCATCGAGCCACGCCAACCCCCTGCCCGCCAATGCCGGTGAGGGACACGCTCTCCCCTCTCTCCCCTATCCTGCACGCGCACTGGCGCTGTACTTCACCGCACCCAGCACATGCTCACAGCGCCCGACGACCCCCGTGCGGCTCTTTGCAACCCGCCGCACACACTCCCCGCGAGCCCACGTCCGTGACCCTGCACCCCGCCGCGCCCTCGCAGCGCGCCCGCAACCACCCGCGCCTGGCCGTCCCTACCAGTCCGCGCTCCGCGCCGCACCGGCCGCGTCCCGCGCTCCCCTGCTCACAGTTGTTCGCTCCTCGCCGTGCTGAACTCCCTCCCCCACGGTGGCCTGGCCGCACCCGCGCCATGGCGTCACTTGGCCGCCCCGCTGCCTGCTGTATTGCTGCTGCCCCAGCCCTGCTCGGGTTGCTGCCCGCGAGCCCCGTGGCTCCGCTCCGCTCCACCCCTCGTTAACCCGCGCCCGATTAGTCCCACTGGCCTATGACAAGTGGGGCCCAGCCCTGAACGTTAAAAAAAGAGTTTAAAAAATAATAATAATTAAAAGTATTAATTAATTAATTAACTAAAATAATTAACTTAATTAAATAGATTAATTATGTTTAATTAACCTAAATAACTAGTTAACCCAATTAACTACTGTTAATTAACTAATAGTCAATGACACGTGGGTCCCGCTGGACCCACAGGTCAGTTTTGACCCAGTCAACCACACTATTGACTGCTGACGTCACACCTATGTCATGCTGACGTTAGCATACACTATTCTGGATAATGTTGATTTAAAATAATTAAAATAAATTCAAAAATGATTAAAACTTTGAAAATTAATAATAAATAAACCGTAGCTCAGATGAAAATGTTTTCTACATGAAAGTTGCTCAGAACGACAAGACGAATCCGGATACACAGCCTGTTTGTCCGCCACACACCCCTAGTATATCGAACACGCAACTTTCCCCCTCCGGTTCATCTGTCTAAAAACGCGAAACACCGGGGATACTTTCCCGGATGTTTCCCCCCTTCGCCGATATCACCTACTACCGCGATTGGGCACCCCTAGCTTCACGCTTTGTCATGTCATGCATATTCATGCATCTGTTTGAATTGTATTTATTGTTTCTTCCCCCTCTTCTCTCACTGGACACCGAGACCGACGCCGCTGCTACCCAGTACGACTACGATGTTGACGATCCCTCCTTCTCGGCTGAGCTTCCAGGCAAGCCCCCCCTTTGATCACCAGATATCGCCTATTCTATCCTCTACTGCTTGCATTAGAGTAGTGTAGCATGTTACTGTTTCAATTAATCCTATTCTGTTGCATAGCCTGTCATTGTTGCTACAGTCATTGATACCTTACCAGCAATCCTAATTGCTTAGTATAGGATGCTAGTTTATCATCATTGGCCCTACATTCTTGTCAGTCTGCCTTGCTATACTATCGGGCCGTGATCACTTGGGAGGTGATCACGGGTATATACTATACATATATACATACTATAAAGATGGTGACTAAAGTTGGGTCAGCTCGTTGAGTACCCGCAAGTGATTCGGATAAGGGGGCTGAAAGGACAGGTGGCTCCATCCCGGTAGAGGTGGGCCTGGGTTCCCGACGGCCCCCGACTGTTAATTTGAGGCGGAGCGACAGGGCAGGTTGAGACCACCTAGGCGAGAGGTGGGCCTGGTCCTGGTCGGCGTCCGCGGTTACTTCAAAATAACACGCTTAACGAGATCTTGGTATTTGATCTGAGTCTGGCCACTGGCCTATACGCACTAACCAACTACGCGGGAAAGATATGGGCACTCGACGTCGTGGTATCAGCCGAAGCCTTCTTGATGTCAGTGACGGAGCGGCGCGCGCCAGATTGGACCGCGTAACGTGACTTCCTTTGTAATGGAGGTTGCTAGGTTTGCTTCCGGCCGCCCTCGCAACGTGCAGGTGTGCAATGGGCGATGGGCCCAGACCCCTGCGCACATAGGATTTAGACCGGCGTGCTGATCTCTCTGTTGTGCCTAGGTGGGGCTACGACGTGTTGATCTTCCGAGGCCGGGCATGACCCAGGAAAGTGTGTCCGGCCAAATGGGATCGAGCGTGTTGTAAAATGTGGTGCACCCCTGCAGGGAAGTTTATCTATTCGAATAGCCGTGTCCCTCGGTAAAAGGATGACCCGGAGTTGTACCTTGACCTTATGACAACTAGAACCGGATACTTAATAAAACACACCCAGATAAGTTCCATAGACAACCCGGTGATCGCTTTTCCACAGGGCAACGAGGGGAGGATCGCCGGGTAGGATTATGCTATGCGATGCTACTTGGAGGACTTCAATCTACTCTCTTCTACATGCTGCAAGACAGAGGCTGCTAGAAGTGTAGTCTTCGACAAGATTAGCTATCCCCCTCTCATTCTGGCATTCTGCAGTTCAGTCCACCGATATGGCCCTTTACACATATACCCATGCATATGTAGTGTAGCTCCTTGCTTGCGAGTACTTTGGATGAGTACTCACGGTTGCTTTTCTCCCTCTTTCCCCCCTTTCGCTTCTACCTGGTTGTCGCAACCAGACGTTGGAGCCCAGGAGCCAGACGTCACCGTCGACGATGACTACTACACTGGAGGTGCCTACTACTACGTGCAGGCTGCTGACGACGACCAGGAGTAGTTAGGAGGATCCCAGGCAGGAGGCCTGCGCCTCTTTCGATCTGTATCCCAGTTTGTGCTAGCCTTCTTAAGGCAAACTTGTTTACTTATGTCTGTACTCAGATATTGTTGCTTCTGCTGACTCATCTATGATCGAGCACTTGTATTCGAGCCCTCGAGGCCCCTGGCTTTTATTATGATGCTTGTATGACTTATTTTAATTTGTGTGTAGAGTTGTGTTGTGATATCTTCCCGTGAGTCCCTGATCTTGACCGTACATGTTTGCATGCATGATTAGTGTATGATTGAATCGGGGGTGTCACATACGATTACCTCATCAAGGTCTACTTTCCTCCCACTCTCTTTTTTCAAGAGAAACTCCTTCTCTAGAAAGGCTCCATTGTTGGAAACAAAGATCTTGCCTTCGGATATGTGGTAGAAGGTGTACCCAATTGTTTCCTTAGGGTATCCTATGAAGACACACTTCTTCGATTTGGGTTCGAGCTTATCAGGCTGAAGCGTTTTGACATAAGTTTCGCAACCCCAAGCTTTAAGAAATGACAGCTTAGGTTTCTTGACAAACCAAAGTTCATACGGTGTCATCTCAACGGATTTAGATAGTGCCATATTTAACGTGAATGCGGCTATATTTAATGCATAACCCCAAAATGATAGTGGTAAATCGGTAAGAGACATCATAGAACGCACCATATCTAATAAAGTACGGTTACGACGTTCGGACACACCATTACGCTTTGGTGTTCTAGGTGGCGTGAGTTGTGAAACAATTCCACATTATTTTAAATGAATCCAAACTCGTAACTCAAATATTCGCCTCCACAATCAGATCGTAGAAACTTTATTTTCTTGTTATGATGATTCTCCACTTCACTCTGAAATTCTTTGAACTTTTCAAATATTTTAGACTTGTGTTTCATGAAGTAGATATACCCATACCTACTCAAATCATCTGTGAAGGTCAGAAAATAACAATACCCGCCGCGTGCCTCAACATTCATCGGACCGCATACATCGGTATGTATTACTTGCAGTAAGTCATTAGCTGGCTCAATTGTTCCGGAGAACGGAGTTTTAGTCGTCTTGCCCATGAGGTATGGTTCGCAAGCATCAAATGATTCATATTCAAGTGATTCCAAAAGTCCATCTACATGGAGTTTCTTCATGCGCTTTACACCAATATGACCTAAACAGCAGTGCCAGAAGTATGTTGCAATATCATTATCAACTTTGCATATTTGGCATCAATATTATGAATATGTGTATCACCATGATCGAGATTCAGTATACCATTTTCATTGGGTGTATGACCATAGAAGGTTTTATTCATGTAAACAGAACAACAATTATTCTTTGACTTGAATGAATAACCGTATTGCAATAAACATGATTAAATCATATTCATGCTCAACGCAAACACCAAATAACATTTATTTAGGTTCAACACTAATCCTGAAGGTAGAGGGAGTGTGTGATGGTGATCATATCAACCTTGGAATCATTTCCAACACACATCGTCACCTCACCCTTAACTAGTCTCTGTTTATTCTGCAACTCCTATTTTGAGTTACTAATCTTAGCAACTGAGCTACCCAGAGGTTACTACGAATACTAGTAATGTACACATCAATAACATGTATATCAAATATACCTTTGTTCACATTGCCATCCTTCTTGTCCGCCAAGTATTTGGGGCAGTTCTGCTTCTAGTGACCATTCCCTTTGCAGTAGAGGCACTCAGTTTCAGGCTTGGGTCCAGCTTTGGGTTTCTTCCCGAGAGTGGCAACTTGCTTGCCATTCTTCTTGATGTTCCCTTTCTTTCCCTTTACCCTTTTTCTTGAAACTAGTGGTCTTGTTAACCATCAACACTTGATGCTCTTTCTTGATTACTACTTTCGTCGATTTCAGCATCGCGAAGAGCTCGGGAATTGCTTTCATCATCCCTTGCATATTATAGTTCATCACGAAGTTCTAGTAGCTTGGTGATAGTGACTAGAGAACTCTATCAATCACTATCTTATCTGGAAGATTAACTCCCACTTGATTCAAGTGATTGCAGTACACAGACATTCTGAGCACATGCTCACTGGCTGAGCTATTCTCCTCCATCTTGTAGCAAAGTACTTGTCAGAGGTCTCATACCTCTCGACATGGGCATGAGCCTGAAATACCAATTTTAGCTCTTGGAACATCTCATATGTTTCGTGGCATTCAAAACATTTTTGGAGTCCCTGTTCTAAGCCGTAAAGCATGGTGCACTAAATTATTAAGTAGTCATCATATCGAGCTTGCCAAACGTTCATAACGTCTGCATATGCTCCTGCAATAGGTCTGTCACCTAGCGGTGCATCAAGGACATAATTCTTCTGTGCGGCAATGAGGATAATCCTCAGATCACGGACCCAGTCTGCATCATTGCTACTATCATCTTTCAACTTAGTTTTCTCTAGGCACATATCAAAAACATAGGGGAGCTACAATATGAGCTATTGATCTACAACATAATTTGCAAATACTACCAAGACTAAGTTCATGATAAATTAAGTTCAATTAATCAAATTACTTAAGAACTCCCACTTAAATAGACATACCTCAAGTCATCTAAGTGATACATCATCCAAATCAACTAATCCATGTCCGGTCATCACGTGAGATGGGGTAGTCATCAATGGTGAACATCTCTATGTTGATCATATCTACTATATGATTCATGTTCAACCTTTCGGTATCCAGTGTTCTGAGGCCATGTCTATACATGCTAGGCTCGTCAAGTTTAACTAGAGTATTCCGCATGTGCAAAACTATCTTGAACCTATTGTATGTGAACGTAGAGTCTATCACACCCGATCATCACGTGGTGTCTCAACACGATGAACTGTCGCGACGATGCATACTCAGGGAGAACACTTATACCTTGAAATTTAGTGAAGGGAGCATCTTATAATGCTACTGCCGTACTAAGCAAAAATAAGATGCATAAAAGATAACATCACATACAATCAAAATATGTGACATGATATGGCCATCATCTTGTGCTTTTGATCTCCATCTCCAAAGCATCTCATGATCTCCATCATCACCGGCTCGACACCTTGATCTCCATCATAGCGTCGTGGTCGTCTCGCCAACTATTGATAACTCATAGCGATAAAGTAAAGCAATTTCATGGCGTATGCATTCCATACAATAAAGAGACAACCATACGGCTCCTGCCGGTTGCCAGATATCTTACAAAACATGATCATCTCATACAATAATGTATATCTCATCATGTCTTGACCATATCACATCACAACATACCCTGCAAAAACAATTTAGACGTCCTCTACTTTGTTGCTGCAGGTTTTACGTGGCTACTACGGGCTTCTAGCAAGAACCGTTCTTACCTACGCATAAAACCACAACAGTGTTTCGTCAAGTTTGCTATTTTAACCTTCTTCAAGGATCAGCTGTAGTCAAATTAGATTTAAGAAAGTAGGAGAAACAGACACCTGCCAGCCACCTTTACACAAAACTAGTTGCATGTCTGTCGGTGGAACGGTCTCATGTACGTGTACATGTAAGGTTGGTCTGGGCCGCTTCATCCTACAATACCACCGAATCAAAATAAGACGTTGGTGGTAAGCAGTATGACTATCACCACCCACAACTCTTTGTGTTCTACTCATGCATATCATTTGCGCATAGACCTGGCTCCGATACCACTGTTGGGAATCATTGCATGGCAAAACAAAAAATTTCTATGCACACGCAATGATCTATCCATGGAAATGCATAGAAACGAGGGGGAGAGTGTGTCTACATACCCTCGTAGACCATAAGCGGAAGCGTTTCACAACGCGGTCGATGTAGTCGAACTTTCTTCGTGCTCCACCGATCGAGTACCGAACGTACGACACCTCCGAGTTCTGCACACATCCAGCTCGGTGACGTCCCTCGTCTTCTTGATCCAGCAAGACGTCGAGCTAGTAGATGAGTTCGGTCAACATGACAGCGTGGTGATGGTGATGGTGAAGTGATCCTCGCAGTGCTTCGCCTAAGCACCTTGAGAATATGACTAGGGGTGTAAACTATGGAGGGGGGCGCCGCACATGGCAAGGCAATTGTCTAGTGTGTGCTAGGGGCGCCCCCCGCATATATATAGGTGGGAGGGGGAGGGAAGAAGCCAGGAGGTGCCCCAAGTAGGACTGAATCCTACTTGGGCTCCTCCCAAGCCGCGCGCCCCCCTGCCATATATATCAGAGGGGGAAGGAAAGAGGGGGAGGGGAAATGAAGGGGGAATCCTATTCCCTTTCTTTCCTTTCCTCATTCCCCAGTCCTTCTCCACCTTGGCCGGCCAATATGGGGGGCGCACCAGCCCCTTATGGCTGGTGTGTTTCCCCTCTTGGCACATAAGGCCCATATCTTTTGTCGGGGGTGCCCGGAACCCCTTTCGGTGACCTGATATGTCACGCCCAAGATGCGACCCTATCCTAAAGGAACTTGAAGGTTCCACCAAGGATAGAAGCGCATCTTGAAGACGCTTTTGCAAGGTGGATATCATTACATCAAAATTAAATAATAGATGGGGATACATACAAAAGGCATACCATGCCACACGAATACAACATCATCTTACATAAGAGCACCATCCGACTACGGATGAAACACAAACAGAAACTCAAACGACATCCACCCTGCTAGCCCAGGCTGCCGACCTGGAACCTATCCCCTGATCGAAGAAGAAGCAGAAGAAGAACTCCAAAACAAGTAAACATAGCTCTCGCGTCAAGATCATCGCATAACCTGTACCTGCAACTGTTGTTGTAGTAATCTGTGAGCCATGAGGACTCAACAATCCCATTACCATGGGTATCAAGAATAACAAAGCTTAATGGGAAAGGAAGGGGTAAAGTGGTGAGGTTGCAGCAGCGACTAAGCATGATATGGTGGCTAACATACGCAAATAGGAGCGAGAAGAGAAGCCAAGGAACGATCGTGAAGCTAGCAATAATCAAGAAGTGATCCTAAACTCCTACTTACGTCAAACATAACCCAAAGACCGTGTTCACTTCCCGGACTCCGCCGAGAAGAGACCATCACGGCTACACACGCGGTTGATGCATTTTAATTCGGATCTGGTGTCAAGTTATCTACAACCGGACATTAACAAATTCCCATCTGCCACATAACCGCGGGCACGGCTTTCGAAAGATAATACCCTACAGGGGTGTCCCAACTTAGCCCATGATAAGCTCTCGCGATCAACGAAGGATATTCCTTCTCCCAGGAAGACCCGATCAGTCTCGGAATCCCGGTTTACAAGACATTTCAATCAACCAAGGGCATGAATGGATAGATCATGATATGTATAACAAATCATCCTTATTGAACATCTCCAGAATATGCACAGAATGACTTGTAGAAGCAGGTTTACATAGCAACAAAATATAACAGAATCAGTCTAGCAAAACAGTAACAGCAAGTACCCTACTTAACAAGCTTGATTCACTCAGTACAAGACTCACAAAAGTACATGGATAGCACCCCTGTAAAGATGGCATGATGTAGCACAAAACACATGTAGAGCTCATTCTCATAGGATGCACACATCAAATGCAACAAAAATGACAAAACAGCAAGTTATAACAGTTTCAGCAGATTAACATCATATTGCACTCTTGCAACGATGATTCAGGCATCAAGATGGACTCAAATGAACATGATGCAATGGAATGAAATGTAGTACTCGTCGAGGCGAACAATTTGACATATTACACGCACGAAACGGAGCATTATTCATAGAGTTATGATGCGACAAACATGGCTTGATAATGTAAATAATTTCTGGACTTAGAGGAATACGGGGTCAACCTTCTGTACGGATATCGAGGCGAGGCGGATCTCGCCGGAGAACATGCCGGAGACGGGGGAGACGGCCGGAGACGGGCGGGTCCGGGCCGGATCTGACCGGATCTGGCTGGATCCCGGCGAGGGACGGCGCGGGGACACGGAGGAGGCCGGAGGGAGGAGCGCGGTCGCCGGAGGAGGCGGCGGGCGGCCGACCAGGGAGGCGCTCGGGCAAGGAGCGACGGCAGGCTTCGGCGGGCGGCGGCGCTAGGCGCAGGCCGGCGGCGCGGAGGCGCAGGAGCCTCGGGCGGCGGTGGCGGAGGGGCGCCAGGTCGGGGGGGTGCGGGGCGGCGCCCGCGGGAGCCGGGAGGCGGCCGGCGGCAGCGGTCGCCGGCGGGGAGCGACGCCGGCACGGGGCGAAGTCCGGCGGGGCGCGGGGCGGAGCGGGCTTCGGCGGCGGCAGCGAACGGGCCGGGCGGGCCCCGGATGGGCCCCGGCGGGCCGCGGCGCCATGGAACAGCGGCGGGCCACGTGGCGCGTGGAGGTTGGCTGCGGGCGGCGGCCGCGGACGCGTCCGGCGCCGGCGGACATGTCCGTCGGCGGGAGGTGAGGGGAGCTAGGGTTTTGCCCGAAAATGGAGGGGGAGGGGACGAATTTATAGGTAGAGGGAGCTAGGAGAGTCCAAATGGGGAGCGGTTTTCGCCCACACGATCGTGATCGAACGACCGAGAGCATGGAGGGGGTTTGGATGGGTTTTGGGCCACTTTGGAGGGGTGTTGGGCTGCAAGACAAAAGAGGCTTTTACGGTTACCCGGTTAACCGTTGGAGTACCAAACGACCTCCAAATGGCACAAAACTTGACAGGCGGTCTACCAGTGCTATACCAAGGCTGCTTGGCAAACCTCGGTCCATTCCGAGAACGTTTAAAACCCGCACACGAAAAGAGACAAGAAGGGGACGCCGGAGGACATAGGAGTGCCGGATTGCAAAACGGACAACGGGGAAAAAGCAAGGATGCATGAGACGAACACGTATGCAAAATGAGATGCACATGATGACATGACAATATGCAACACGCAAGCAAATGACAAGGCAACTACGGCGAATAACTGGCGGACACCTGGCGCAACGAATCCGGGGCGTTACATGATATGTACGAGGTACCCTCTAGAACACTTCCGGTGTCCGAATACCACCGTCCGATATATCAATCTTTACCTCTCGACCATTCCGAGACTCTTTGTCATGTATGTGATCTCATCCAGGACTCCGAACAACATTTGGTCACCAAATCACATAACCCATATAATATTATATCGTTATCGAACGTTAAGCGTGCGGACCCTATGGGTTTGAGAACTATGTAGACATGACCAAAACACCTCTCCAGTCAATAAACAATAGCGGAACGTAGATGCTCATATTGGCTCCTACATATTCTACGAAGATCTTTATCGGTCGAACCGTTATGACAACATACGTAATTCCCTTTGTCCATTGGTATGTTACTTGCCCGAGATTCGAACGTCGGTATCTTCATACCTAGTTCTATCTCGTTACCGGCAAGTCTCTTTACTCATTCTGTAATACATCACCTCGTGACTAACTCCTTAGTCATTTGCTTGCAAGCTTATGATGTGTATTACCGAGAGGGCCCAGAGATACCTCTCTGATACTCGGAGTGACAAATCCTAATCTTGATCTATGCCAACTCAACAAACACCTTTGGAGATACCTGTAGAGCATCTTTATAATCACCCAGTTATGTTGTGACGTTTGATAGCACACAAGGCATTCCTCCGGTATCCGGGAGTTGCATAATCTCATAGTCGAAGGAATATGTATTTGACATGAAGAAAGCAATACCAATAAAACTGAACGATCATTATGCTAAGCTAACAGATGGGTCTTGTCCATCACATCATTCTCCTAATGATGTGATCCCATTATCAAATGACAACTCATGTCCATGGTTAGGAAAACTTAACCATCTTTGATCAACAAGCTAGTCTAGTAGAGGCTCACTAGGGCATGGTATTTGTTTATGTATTCACCCATGTATTTAAGTTTCCTACCAATAAAATTATAGCATGAATAATAAACCTTTATCATGAATAAAGAAATATAAAACAACAACTTTATTATTGCCACTAGGGCATATTTCATTCACAAGGCACTCGGGTGGACTACACATCTGTTGCACACCCGTAGTCGAATGGTCAGGCTGAGAGGGCAAACGGCCTTATTCTTCAAGGGTTGAAGCCACGACTCATCCGTGATCTCGAGCATGCAGCTGGAGCTTGGGTGACCGAACTGCCGTCTATCCTGTGGGGTTTAAGGATGACTCCTAACCGGTCCACTGACCACACCCCTTTCTTCATGGTGTATGGAGTCGAAGCTGTGTTGCCGAGTGATCTCCTCCACAACTCGTGCCGAGTGGAACTCTATTCCAAAGCGAAGCAGGCGTGGCAAGACGCTGTGGATCTCTTGGAGGAAGAGTGGGAGATGACCCTGATATATTTGACTGTTTACCAGCAAGACCTTCAACGTTCCCACGCAAGACATGTCAAGGGTCGGGCATTCCAAGAGGGAGATCTCGTGCTCCGAGTGGATCAATAGTGGACGCACAAGCTCGCCCCCGCGTGGGAAGGACCCTTCATCGTCACCAAGGTGTTACATAATGGGACATACCACCTCTACAACCTCGCAAAGAAGATCGACGAGCCGCGCGCCTGGAACGCAGATCTTCTTCGTCGATTCTATACTTGATGATTGAATTGTCAAGATGTAATAAGAGTACTTTTAGAAACATTTGCTTATCAAAGACATGACTCCAGCAGTCCTTTGATGATTTCACTCGCACAAGCGCATGTTCTGAACCCCCAGCGGGTAGCTTAGCTGCGAACCAGTCTTCGCCTAAGTTAAAAACTACTCTGAGTGGCGAGCGTCCTTCTCACTTGGGGGCTTAGCTGCGAACCAGTCTTTGCCTAAGTTACAAACTACTCCGAGTGGTGAGTGTGCCTCTCACTCGGGGCTTTGCTGCAAACCAGTCTTCGCCTAAGTTAAAAACTACTCCGAGTGGCGAGCGTCCCTCTCACTTGGGGCTTAGCTGCGAACCAGTCTTCGCCTAAGTTAAAAATACTCCGATTGGCGAGCATCCCTCTCACTCGGGGACTTAGCTGCGAACCAGTCTTCGCCTAAGTTAAAAACTACTCCGAGTGGTGAGCATCCCTCTCACTCGAGGGCTTAGCTGTGAACTAGTCTTTGCCTAAGTTAAAAATACTTCGAGTGGCGAGCATCCCTCTCACTCATGGGCTTAGCTGTGAACCAGTCTTCGCTTAAGTTGAAAAATACTCCGAGTGGGAGCATTCCCCTCCAGTCTTCGCCTAAGTTAAAAAATACTACGAGTGGCGAGCACCCCTCTCACTCGGGGACTTAGCTGCTAACCAGTCTTCGCCTAAGTTACAAACTACTTCGAGTGGCGAGCGCCCCTCTCACTCGGGGGCTTAGCTACAAACCAGTCTTCGCTTAAGTCAAAAACTACTCCGAGTGGCGAGCATCCCTCTCACTCGGGGGCTTAGCTGCGAACCAGTATTCGCCTAAGTTAAAGAACTACTCTGAGTGGCGAGCCTCCCTCTCACTCGGAGGCGTAGCTGCAAACCAGCTAAAATAAACTTAACTATGCAAGAAACTGGAAAGTAACATTTGGATAAATCCAGAATTTCAAGTGCAGATAAAAGTACTCGGGCTGAAAGCCTGAACGAGTTTTAACGATTACAAAATCACTCAGCATACCGAGGCAAATAAGTTCCGACTGCAAGACACTCAGGTCATGAAGTTTTCTTTCAAGCGCCGGTGGGACTCGCAAGCTCGACGAAGGTGTCCAGGTCTATGCCATCCGCAATCCGAGTGGCCGCCCCAATGAAAGTCTCCATGTAGTCTTCAAACTTGAGCTTCTTTGTGTTTGCCACCTAGAGAGCCTTCAACCTGTCTTCCTTGGCATCTTTGCAATGGACACGGATGAGTGAAAGTTCCACAGCAGCCCCACAACAGGCAGCAGACTTCTTCCATGCTTGCACTCGATCGGGGATCTCATTGAGTCGAGTGATCATTGACTCAAGATCATTCTGGAGTGTATCGCCCTGTCACAACTCTTTGTCTATCTTCACCAGCACAACCCTCAGTCGAGTGATCTACCCCAAGACATCATCAAGATGAGCTTCGAGTCGCAGCATGTTCAGAGCCATTGTGTCCTTAACGAGTGACTTGGTGGGCTCCAGGTCCGTCTCGATCCGCTCAGTCTCCACCTCAAAATTCGAAAAAAAATCTGCACAAGGAGAAAAGAAAAGATCAGTTCTGCCATTGCATTCGAGATCCGCAGAAATTGACTCGAGCAAAGAGAGGTACCTTCAAGCATGCCATACATCTTCACAAAACCTCCAAGATACTTCTCCAGCGCGTCCCTCTTTTGAGTGAGCTGGTCCACCTTGTTGTTCAAGGTTGTCTTCTCCGACTCAAAAGCACTCGCCTGATCTTCAATATTCTTGGCCCACTCGACCTATTCTTTCTTAAGTTGGGCAGCCTCCTTCTTCGCCTCCTCAAAGGCAGCCTTCAGAGATTCATTTTCCTCCTCCAACTTCCCGACCGAGGCTAACTTTGCCTCAGTAACCTCGGTCTTCTCTCTAGCCACCTTCTGCGCCCCTGCAAGTGCATTGTCCTTATCTTCTAGAGCCTGCTTCATGGTGTCTAAAGAAATATCATTCCTAAGTCGCGCTTGAAGTTGACAGTTTTCATTATGCACATCTGTTTGAGTGAAACTACTCGGCTCAAAGGACAGAAAGAAAGAACAACAGTGCACTCAGTAGGCAGGATTTACCTCCCGGGGTCTTCGCCTCCGTCTGAGCATGATCCAACTTCCTTTTTGCCAGTTCCAAGTCTAGTTGAAGTTGGATCTTCTCCTTCTCCAGGGTAGCATACTGGGTCCCGAGCTTGCAAGTTTTCTGAGATCAACAAAGAAACAATTCAGTCGACGGCGAAAAAGATTCTTAAATATTCTTCTACTTCCCAGTGGAGAACAACAAATCCAGTTGCTACAAGCAAACATATTCTAAGACCCCCGCCGAATCGAACATTCGAGGGTAGTCTCAGGGACTACACCTAGTGGGTGCACTCAGCGTGCCCCCACTGGATCCATTTCTACTCGGCCTCAGCCTGACTGGCCTGAGTAAAGACCTACTAAAAAAAGAAGAAGGATTTCTCAGACCCCCGCCGAATCAAACATTCAACAGTGGTCTCGGGGACTACACCCAGTGGGTGCACTCAGCGTGCCCCCACTGGATCGATTCCCACTCGGCATGGCCTGAACAGTCCGAGTGAAGAGTTACAGCCAAACATATTCTAAGACCCCCGCCGAATCAAACATTCAATGGCGGTCTCAGGGACTACACCCAATGGGTGCACTCAACGTACCCCCACTAGATCAACTCCCACTCAGCACGACTGACCATCTGAGTGAAGAGTTACGACCAACCATATTCTAAGACCCGCACCGAATCAAACATTCGACGATGGTCTCGGGGACTACACCTAGTGGGTGCACTCAGCATGCCCCCACTGGATCAACTCCCACTCAGCACGGCCTGACCGGTCCAAGTGAAGAGCTACATAGTGAAAAACTACGAGCAAATGAATATTGACGTCATAAGACAAAAACACCCAGTGGGTGTACAGAGTCAAGATGGACAGGAAAAAACCCAATCATAAATCAACTTACAATCGCACTTACTCAGACATTCGCTTGAAGAGTTGCACTGGCATCATAAGACAGCTTGCAGGCTTCATACGCCTCATTCAGATGCTGCATCATCAGATTGGCCTGAATCATGGCTTCTTTACTGGCCTAGTTTGATCTTCAGGAACATGGTGCTGAGTGAATACATTAGGCGGAGGAGTCGGTGACACAGCTGGAGGGATCAACACTTGAGGTTGACTAGTCGGTCCCGAAGCAGGAGGAGTTGACACCAAAGGTGAAGCAGTCGACAGAGGAGCAACAAAGATAGCACCAGTCTGAGATGAACCGCCTTGCTCTTGAGATACAACTGCAAGCGACGCACGAGACATTTGGCCCGACGGCACTCTCCTAGTGAAGCTGTGGGAGACGGCCGAGGTTCTACCCTCTCCTCCTATGTCTTTTCGAGGCTCGTCTTCGTCATCGTCTGCAAGGTGGTTGATGTCCGTTGGCTCTGCAGTCATTCGACAACAACTTAGTCGACAGCTCAAACGACCAGTGGGACAGAACAGAGTGAAAACTGATCATACCTGGCCGAGAAGTGGCCGCGTCCACAGTATCCATCTCCGCATGGTCCTTATCAATATGCATGGGCAACATTGTAGAAGTAACAACTCTAGCACAGAAATCTCACTCGGTTATTAAAAATATGAAGATCTGCAACAGTAAGAAAAGATGGAAATAACACTCACGTCGAAGCAATTGGCACAGAGACCTTTCTCCTGGGAAGGGCCTTCTGAGGTTTCGGTGGGGCGACCTTAAGATGCTTCGCAGTCTTCTCAGTCGGATCCGGTGTCACCATCTGAGTGTGCTTCGGGTTCCGCACACTCGACGCTGCGGCCTTGCCTTGACCTACAGTCTGGTCTTGGTTCATCTTTGTTCGACATTCAGTGCACGCTCCAGCCGATGGAGAAGACTCGGCTTCCTCACCTTCCTCCTAGTAGTCACTGCCATCCTCACTATCTTAGGCGTAGCTGCCCTCAGCGCTCCCACCCTCGCTCTCAACACCTTCAACAAGCTGCACTCCGTTTGACACAGGTGAAAACATCTTCGTTAATTCCTGCAAGATATGAAAATCAGTCGGCTTGTCGATTCGGCCGGATGATTGGAAACAAAAGAGGAAACACTCGACAAAATCACGCCTCACCTCCCCTGGTAGGTGCTCGGCATTGAAGGGCAAGATTTGCCTGGATCCACGAGGGTTGTCGCGAGCCCCAGTGATGCTGCTAAGCCATTGCTTCATGGTTTCATCCTTGACCTCCTCTGGATGGGTCCGAGTGGAGTCGTTTGGGCCTGAATACAGCCACATAGGATGGTCGCATGCTTGCAGAGGCTGAATCCTTCGACTGAGGAACACCTCCAACAGATCCAAGCCAGTCACTCCGCCCCAGATTAACTCGACTACAAATTCTACCAGGACTGCTAATTCAGCTTTCTCCTCCTCGGCCACGACCAGTGAGCGGGGAGCATTGATCCTTGCTGAGGTGTAAGGAGGAAGGCTAGTCGATGAACCAGAGGATGGAAGGTTATTGCAGTAAAACCAGGTCGATTGCCAACCTCTAACGGACTCGGGAAAGGTCATGGAGGGGAATGCACTCCTGCCTCTCATCTGGACACCTAGACCACCACACAACTGAATCACGTGGGTCCTTTCGTCACTCGGATTCACTTTCTTGACCGACTGAGAACGACACGTGAAGATATGCTTGAACAACCCCCAGTGTGGATGACAACCCAAGAAATTTTCACACATGGAAATGAAGGCAGCAAGATACGAAATGGTGTTCATGGGAAGATGATGAAGCCGGGCGCCGAAGAAATTCAGGAACCCACGAAAAAATGGATGAGGGGGTAGGGAGAAACCTCTTTCCACATGGGTGAGGAGGAGAACCCGCTCTTCAGGTCGCGGCGCGGGCTCGACCTCTCCTTCCTCCGGCAGCCTCTAGGAGCCGGGGACCAGCAGGCCGTCAGCGGTGAGCCCGTCGAGGTCCTCGGTCGTGACCGTCGACGACAACCAGCCTCTCTGGATCCAGCCCGATGGTAGCGCGGCCCGAGAGCTCAACGCCTTCTTCCCCTTGGCTGCCTTCTTGGCACGCTCCAGCTTTGCCGTCTTGTCCTTCACCATCTCCGCGGCGGCCGTCGGTGTCGAGCGGATCTGCACAGCACGGTGGCGGAAGAGGAGGAGATACGAGCAAAAGGGGGAAAAAGGAGGGCACTGTTCGGTTCTTCGGCTGCGTCGCCTCTTATAGCAGCGCGTCCGAGTCACAAACAACTGGGCCCGCAAGATCCCGGCGCATCCCGTTGAGCGGAGACGGTGTAGTACGTGGCGATAACGGTGAATCGAAAATTGAGGAGTCCCTCCCCACTTTCTCTGCTTACCGCACCGTTGCAGATCCGTGCGCTTCTCCAAATTTTCGAATCCCGTGGAATCCGGGCCTACAGAACGATCAATTGCGTCTAAAGATCTCCTTGTTCAATCGGGTCTAACCCGATGCTCGGGATCACTCGGTCACATATCGAGCAAGAGTTGATCAGGGTGTTTGACAAGGGACTAAGCAGCGCGGGTATCTGCAGGTCTCTAACGACGCCTCCGAGGCATTGATTCTGGTCAGAACCCGCTTCGATTCCTTTTCACTTGAACCTCGATCCATTCGGGGGCTAATAACGAGGACATGTACCTAGGGTAGGGTCCCAGGCCTAACCTACATACCCTACCCAAGGGCATTACATACAAGAATCCAAGACCTACAAAGTTAGAAAGGAGGCATTGACTGGAATGACCGCAGCGTACAAGTCACTCGAACACAGGATCCACTCGGAAACCTCTCCACCACTCGACTGCCCCTATTCACTCGGAGTACCAAGCGTCACTCGAAGGCAGAAGACCTAGAGCCACCCTAAGATGGCAATGGTCAGGCAATCAGTTTGTCACCATAAAGAGCATCGAATACCAATGTTACCAGTAACGCTCAATCCGTTACTTCTCCATTGAACCCTTGGGTAACGGGCATTCATGAGGGGCTAGCAGACTCTATATAAGCCGCCCCTCCACTCCTGAACAAGGGTTCGCACCCCCTATAACACATCACACCAGATAACAAAGCTCTTACAGCATCAAGACGTAAGGACTTTACCTCTTCCGAGAGGGGTCTAAACTCGTAAATCCGAGTGTACAATCTCACCGTAGCTAGGCTCTGCCCTCCTATACATACCCCTAACCTCTACTGTCAGATATGTTCCCACGACAGTTGACGCCGTGGGTTTTTACCCTTCTCATTGGAGGGGGTTTCCCACATTAGAATCCTCTGTGTTGATTTGATCTTACTCGGTATTGCTTGTCATATCTCTAACAATATTGAAGGCAACATATCTAGTGAAAACTCTCAATCGATGAAAATTTGAACATCAAACAAATTGATGAGGACATCAATACCATTGTTACACCCACATCCCCTGCTGCTATACATACTGGACCAATTACTAGACCTCGCACACGCCAACTAAATTACCAGGTACTTTCTTTTCTTGGTAATGATTCTAATGTTCATGAGAATATGATGTTGCCTAAATTGGATACATTTGTTTTGCTTACAAATGAAGGGCCTAGCTTGGAGAAGGATGAACATTGGAGCAAGAACAAGCATGGAGATGATGGCATGCGCAAGGGGAACAAGAACGGAGTTACAAGTGATGATTTCAGGACTTTGAAGCCACCATAACGGGTGCATGAAGCCTTGGACGAAATATACAAGATGCCACTTCATAAATTTCGTCTAGAGGCTATTCTAGGTGCTGCATCACCTTATTATTGGGCCAGGCCCATGTAATTTCGAAATACATAAGTATAGGCTATTTCTAGAGTCCGTATGTGTGGGGAAACAAGAGATAGGGTTGATTTCGGACCCCTCCACCAAGGGCCACGAAATTCCCCCCCTCTTCCTCCATATATACAACCCTTAGGGCACCGTTTAGACCTTGGGTTTTGTTTAGATTAAAGTTCGCCATAGCTGCAACTTCGCGTACTTCGTTTGTGTTCAACAACCAGACAAAGGCGTCACAGAACCCCACCTTGATCAATAAAGCTTTCATCTTATATTCGCAATATCCAGATTGCAATCTCAGTTTCTTGCTTGTTCTTCGTTTGCTCGCAGGAAAAAGACCCTCGTGGTCAGGTTGATCGTGCTCCGGCGTGGTCAATAACCTCTCGGAGTTGGTTTAGCGATTGCTAAGGCGCAACGTCCTCGCACGTTCGTAGTCAGATCGTCAAAGTCGACTTCCACCAAAGCGATATCCATTATCTCATCGAAAGACGGGACACCTTTGCCCTTATCAAGTGGTATCAGATTTCCAGGTTGCTCGGTGAGATTTTACAGATTTTCGTAGTTTAGATCGAGTCTGTTCTTCATATCTACAGTCCACAAAAAAGCCACAAAAAAATTAGGGTTAGTTCATCATATCCGAACCAATCTGAGCCTTTGCATAATCTTTTTAGGGTTTTGCTTTGTTGAATTTGCGGTTGCATCGTCGTGTCTAGTTGCTGGTCTTAGCGTCTAGTCTTTTAGAGTTTCGAGTTCTGGTCATAAGTTGTCACGCCGCCACCGCACCATCATCATCGCCCCTGCCATCTACCACCACCGCTCCGAATCCGTATCCATATACCACCACCAATCCGTATCCATATACCACCATCGATCCATATCCATATACTACCACCGCTACCACCACCGCTGCCATATACCACCACCGCTGCCATATACCACCACCATATATCCACCACCAATCCGAGTTCCTTGCATATTAGGTTTGTTTTCGGGATCCATCTAATTTCCGATTCGTGTTTCCTTGTCTGAGTAGGTTTCGGATTCCAGCAATCTTTTGCCGTCCATAGAAGAGGTTGGTCTCCAAAAAAAGAGTCCGGAAACCACCCTCCGTTTAGGCCCAAAATTTTCCAAAAACGCACTAGACAAAAAAATTTCTGCCTATCCTATTTTTTGGTGTTTCTAAGCGTATTGAGACAGTCGCCGTTATAGAAAGTTTTTTTGACCCGTTTCCAGTTTTTGGGTTCGGGCAGTCGAAAAAAAAAAATTGGTCGAAAAAATTTCGTGCCTATCCTGTTCTCTTGACTTGGGAAGAGTTTTGAGACACTCGCCATTATAGTGATTTTCGGCAAAAAAAAAGAGGAGCGCAAAAAAAAAGACCGCAAAAAAAGAGTGAAAAAATTCAGAGTGTGCTTCTCCCTTGTTTCCGTGCAGCGACGTGATTTTGTTAGTGTTCTAGGCTCGCGTCTCTAGCACAGTCTAGCCTAGGACCAGCACAGTACCGTCGTTGAGCGTTTATTCAACTTTGCATCTCTGAATTGATTATTGCCGACCCTTTTTGCTACCATATTATAAGCCTTCCCAGCTCCACATACATCTACGCTGTGCGTTTGACTCTCCCTGGTAATCGCTCTACCCAAGCTTTGAGAGTTTTGACAACAACGGTTGCCGATCACCACCTGCTGCTGGGTAAGAACTGGTAAGAATTTGAGATTTGCTTGAAGGATTTGTGACACCCCACCACCACCATATTCCAGTAGTCTGTAGGATCATATACTTGTCTGTTTCTATTGCTGCTAACTATGGCAGGAACACACGCCGACGAGATTGACTGGGAGAACATGACGAACAAGGACCTTCATGATAAGTTTCATCAAATGTTGGGTCAACAGGTGGAAAACGTGATGGCCAGCTTTGGAAAGGCATTGGAGAGGATGGATGACATTGAGAAGACAATTGACACCAAGTTGGATGCCAAGTTCGATGAATTACTCAAACGTCTCCCACAACCAGTTCTACGCCGCGATACAGTAGGGCGAGCACAGCGTGTTCCTATTGAGCCAGGACAAAATTCTGGTGCCGCTGCTATAGCTGTTGGTGCTTCTATAGCTCCTGCTGCTGTTGCAGAGGTGGAGGACTATTACGAGGATGAGGTTGATCAAAATCAGAACTACGTGCAGCCACCAGCACCTCCAGCAGTAGGTCGACCTCAGGTATATATTCGCAATGGTAGGCCTGCACCACCACCTCAGGTACGAGATAATGACCATATTCCGAAACTGAAATTGAATATTCCACCATTTGAGGGTAGATATGTTCCTGATATATATCTTACTTGGGAGTTAGAAATTGAACAACGTTTTACATGTTTACAATATCCCGAGGAGAGACGGGTTGCTGCTGCTGTTTGTGCTTTCACTAGTTTTGCATGTGTATGGTGGTCTGAACATTGTAGATTATATCCTATTCCAACTACTTGGGCTGCTTTGAAAACTGCTATGCATACTCGTTGGGTTCCACCATATTATCAACGTGAATTGCTTCAAAAATTGCAGCGTTTAAGACAAGGGAAAAATTCTGTAGAAGAATATTATCAGGGATTACAAACTGGCATGATTAGATGTGGTATTGTTGAGGAGAATGAAACTATGCTTGCATGTTTTATGGGTGGACTAAATAGAGAGATTCAGACCATTCTAGAGTATAAGGAGTATACTAATATCACTCGTTTATTCCATCTTGCTTGTAAAGCTGAACGTGAAGTGCAGGATCGACAAGCATTGGCGCGAACTAACTTTTCTGCAGGTCGACTTTCATCATGGACACCGCGTGCATCCTCTACTTCCACTACACCAGCACCTCCATCAGCTACTATCTCCAGCCGTGATACAAGAAAGCAGGCACAACCACCACAATCTGCCAAGAGCGCACCTGCCAGGCCTACACAGAGCTCTTCTTCTTCCATGGCATCAACTGGGCACACAAGTGATATTATTTGTCGTCGTTGTAAGGGAAGAGGTCATTATGCGAGAGAATGCAAATCTCAGCGTGTGATGATTGCTACTGAGGATGGTGGGTATGAGTCCGCTAGTGACTATGATGAGGAGACGTTGGCTCTTATTACACTTGAAGAAAATGGTGGAGATGATTCTGATCATGAGACGCAATACAAGGCTCCTGAAGACGCTGACAGGTATGAATGTTTAGTTGCTCAACGTGTTTTGAGTGTGCAGGTCACACAAGCTGAGCAAAATCAGAGGCACAATTTGTTCCATACCAAGGGAGTTGTGAAGGAACGTTCTGCGCGTCATCATAGATGGAGAGAGCTGCAACAACTTGGCTAGCATGGAGATGGTGGAGAAGCTTTCTCTCACCACAAGACCACATCCACATCCTTACTACATCCAATGGTTCAAAAACAACGGCAAGGTTAAGGTAACACGTACTATTCGTGTGCATTTTAGTATCTCTACATATGCTGATTATGTTGATTGTGATGTGGTACCTATGCAAGCATGTTCCTTATTACTTGGTAGACCATGGCAATTTGATAAAAATTCTGTACACCATGGTAGAAACAATCAGTATACTCTTGTTCATAAGGATAAAAATATTACTTTGCTTCCTATGACTCCTGATTCTATTTTGAAAGATGATATTAATAGAGCTAATAAAGCAAAACAGGAGAAGAATAAGAGCAAAAATCAGATTGTGGCAAAAGAATTTGAGCAACAAATGAAGCCTAATAATAAACCATCTAGTGTTGCTTCTGAAATAAAATTGAAAAGTGCATGTTTATTTGCCACCAAATCTGATATTGATGAGCCAGATTTCAGCAAATCTGTTTGCTATGCTTTTGTGTGCAAAGAGGCATTATTTTCATTCGAGGACGTGCCTTCCTCTTTGCCTCCTGCTATCACTAACATTTTGCAGGAGTTCGCTGACGTCTTTCCACAAGACGTGCCACTGGGATTACCGCCTATTCGAGGGATTGAGCATCAGATTGACTTAATTCCCGGTGCTTCACTGCCAAACCGTGCGCCATACCATACCAATCCAGAGGAGACGAAGGAGATTATGCGTCAAGTACAAGAGCTGCTCGACAAAGGTTATATACGTGAATCCCTTAGTCCTTGTGCTGTTCCTATTATTCTAGTGCCGAAAAAGGATGGTACATCACGTATGTGTCTTGATTGTAGAGGCATTAATAATATTACTATTTGTTATCGTCATCATATTCCTAGGCTAGATGATATGCTTGATGAATTGAGTGGCTCTACAATATTCTCCAAAGTTGATTTGCATAGTGGATACCATGAAATTCGTATGAAATTGGGAGATGAATGGAAAACAACATTTAAAACTAAGTTTGGTTTATATGAGTGGTTAGTCATGCCTTTTGGGTTAACTAATGCACCTAGTACTTTCATGAGATTAATGAACGAAGTTTTACGTGCTTTCATTGGACGATTTGTGTAGTTTACTTTGATGACATATTGATTTATAGCAGATCTTTGGAAGAACATTTGGAACATTTACATGCTGTTTTTATTGCTCTACGTGATGCACGCTTGCTTGGTAACCTTGGGAAGTGCACCTTTTGCACCGGCCGAGTATCTTTTCTTGGCTATGTTGTTACTCCACAGGGAATTGAAGTTGACAAAACCAAGATTGAAGCTATTGAGAGTTGGCCGCAGCCCAAAACGGTCACACAAGTGAGGAGTTTTCTTGGCCTCGCTGGATTCTATAGGCGTTTTGTGAGAGATTTCAGCACCATTGCTGCACCTCTCAACAAGCTTACAAAGAAGGATGTGCCTTTTGTTTGGGGTACCGCACAGGAAGAAGCCTTCACGGTATTGAAAGATAAGTTGACACATGCTCCTTTACTCCAACTTCCTGATTTTAATAAGACTTTTGAGCTTGAATGTGATGCTAGTGGAATTGGATTAGGAGGCGTGTTATTACAAGATGGCAAACCTGTTGCATACTTTTCTGAAAAATTGAGTGGGCCTAGTCTGAATTATTCTACTTATGATAAAGAATTATATGCTCTTGTTCGGACTTTAGAAACATGGCAACATTATTTATGGCCCAAAGAATTTGTTGTACATTCTGATCATGAATCTTTGAAACATATTAAAAGTCAAGCTAAACTGAATCGTAGATATGCTAAATGGGTTGAATTCATTGAGACTTTCCCTTATGTCATTAAACACAAGAAGGGTAAAGAAAATGTTATTGTTGATGCATTGTCTCGTCGCTATACTATGCTTTCACAACTTGACTTCAAAATATTTGGTTTGGAGACCATCAAAGATCAATATGTGCATGATGCTGATTTTAAAGATGTATTGCAGAATTGTAAAGAAGGAAGAACATGGAACAAGTTCATCGTTAATGATGGATTTGTGTTCCGTTCTAACAAGCTATGCATTCCAGCTAGCTCTGTTTGTCTTCTGTTGTTGCAGGAGGCGCATGGAGGAAGACTAATGGGACACTTTGGCGTGAAGAAGACGAAGGACGTACTTGCTACACATTTTTTTGGCCAAAGATGAGACGGGATGTTGAGCGTTTTATTGCTCACTGCAATACATGTCAAAAAGCTAAGTCACGACTCAATCCTCATGGTTTATATATGCCTTTGCCTGTACCTAGTGTTCCTTGGGAGGATATATCTATGGACTTTGTTTTAGGTTTACCTAGAACAAAGAAGGGGAGGGATAGCATATTTGTTGTCGTGGATAGATTCTCGAAAATGGCACACTTTATACCATGTCATAAAAGCGATGATGCTGTTAATGTTGCTGATTTGTTCTTTCGTGAAATTATTCGCTTGCATGGTGTGCCAAATACTATTGTTTCAGATCGTGATACTAAAATTCTTAGCCACTTTTGGAGATGTTTATGGGCTAAGTTGGTTACACCCACAGCCCCTGCTGCTATACATACTGGACCAATTACTAGAGCTTGCGCACGCCAACTAAATTACCAGGTACTTTCGTTTCTTGGTAATGATTCTAATGTTCATGAGAATATGATGCTGCCTAAATTGGATACATTTGTTTTGCTTACAAATGAAGGGCCTAGCTTGGAGAAGGATGAACATTGGAGCAAGAACAAGCATGGAGATGATGGCATGCGCAAGGGGAACAAGAACAGAGTTACAAGTGATGATTTCAGGACTTTGAAGCCACCATAATGGGTGCATGAAGCCTTGGACAAAATATACAAGATGCCACTTCATAAATTTCGTCTAGAGGCTATTCTAGGTGCTGGGTCACCTTATTATTGGGCCAGGCCCATGTAATTTCGAAATACATAAGTATAGGCTAATTTTAGAGTCCGTATGTGTGGGGAAACAAGAGATAGGGTTGATTTCGGACCCCTCCACCAAGGGCCACGAAATTCCCCCCCTCTTCCTCCATATATACAGCCCTTAGGGAACCGTTTAGACCTTGGGTTTTGTTTAGATTAAAGTTCACCATAGCTGCAACTTCGCGTACTTCGTTTGTGTTCAACGACCAGACAAAGGCGTCACAGAACCCCACCTTGATCAATAAAGCTTTCATCTTATATTCGCAATATCCAGATTGCAATCTCAGTTTCTTGCTTGTTCTTCGTTTGCTCGCAGGAAACAGACCCTCATTGTCAGGTTGATCATGCTCTGGCATGGTCAATAACCTCTCGGAGTTGGTTTAGCGATTGCTAAGGCGCAACGTCCTCGCACGTTCGTAGTCGGATCGTCAAAGTCAACTTCCACCAATGCGATATCCATCATCTCATCGAAAGACAGGGCACCTTTGCCCTTATCACAAATGCTCCTAATCGGAAGTCGGAAGGAACCTAACCACTTAGAGATATATTTAGAGAACTCCCCACATCTGTTAACTGTGTAACCAATAATTCCTTGAATCTCTTTCCTCTGTAACCTGTTTGTCTTCTCCAAGAGATCATGGAGATTGTGCCATAGGCCACACCCTGTTTGACTAAGACAATGAGGTGGCGCACCGCAGCTTGGCTCACTATTGAAGAAGACCTTGGTTACTAGGAGATTTCAACAAGATTTTGTATTCTTTGGAAAATGTGACGAAGGATTTTCACGATTGTCTCACATAGTGTGGTTTGGACGACATGGGTTTCATGGGCGACCCCTTTACCTAGAGGAAAGGTGAGATCGGGGAACACCTTGACCGTGCACTATGTAATATAGAATGCGCACATAAATTTCCTCTGGCAGCTACTGTTAATGAAGAACGTGTACATTTTGACCATCGCTCATTAGTTTTGGATATGGATTGTTTTGACAGTAATATGTTTCATTCGCCGAAAAGAAGTGTTAATTTTTTGATGCTAGGTGCCTTAAAGAAGAAATTGTTGGGGAAATTGTCAAGGCTTCTTGGGAAAAGGCAAAACTATCTAGCATCGGTCTGATGCTTGGAGAGAGGACTCAAGCGATACATGCCGATCTACATTCTTGGGACCGTGAAACTCTGAAGAGACCAAAGCGGAGAATTAATAAATTAAAAAAGAATTAGAGAAACTTAAACGTGGTCCTATGATGTTGATTCCTACTCTAAGCAGAAGGAAATTACTGTTCTCATTGAGAATCTGTTGTATCAAGAAGAAATTTTCTGGTTACAAAGAGGTCAAGCAATCAGTTTATGCATGGAGACCAAAATACTTCCATTTTTCACAATGCAGCCACAAATAGGAAAAAGTGAATTATTTTTACCAATGCAGCCACAAATAGGAAAAAGAGAAACAATATTAAGAAGCTTCTTGATGACTCTAGGTTTGATGGCAAGATACAGAACAGAAGACCATATCACACAATATTTTATAGAACTTTTTACCTCAAAAATTGAGCAACCTAATCAGTATCCCTGGTTCGGAGGAGAGTATCTACTAAGATGAGCAATACCCTCCTCACTTCATATATGACCGATACACAAAGCCTTGTTCGATATTAAGGATTTAAAAGCCCTGGGTCCTGATGGTCTACACTCTATTTTCTATAAAAGGTTTTGGCCAATGTTAGGAGATGGTCTCATCGAGGAGTTTTTGCAAGCGACAAATACCTGCACTATCCCATTAGGCTAGAATGATACTTAGATTATGATGACCCCAAAAGTCAATTCTCCTGAGAAGGTAACCCAATTTAGGCCAATCAGTTTGTGCAGTGTGGTGTATAAAATAATTGCAAAAATGATAGCTTCTCGCCTAGAGGTGTTCCTGCCAAATATTATTAGCCTGACTCAAACTGCGCTCGTGCCTGAAGACTAATTAAAGATAATGTATTGGTGGCATACGAATGCTTCCACACTATTAAGAGAAGGGGAGAGCACAAAGAAGGTGTGTGTGCAATAAAACTAGATATGCACAAAGCTTATGGTCAGTTGAGTGAGCTTTTCTCAAGGAGATTATCCTCAAGCTTGGTTGCAGTGGGAATTATGTGAATTTTATTATGCAATGTGTCTCCACTATTGAATACTGAAATCAGTTTAATGCGGAGGAAAGTGAGAGTTCTAAACCTACTATGGGTCTGAGGTAGGGAGACATGCTATCTCCTTACCTTTTCTTGTTCTGCACGGAGGGTCTAACTACCCTATTAACACATGCAAAAGAAAACAAAAATATTTCAAGAGCGAAGGTGTGCAAAGATAGACCACCTATTACGAATCTTTTCTTTCTCGTTGACTCTCTAATCCTTATAAAAGCAAATTTGCAAAGTGCGGAAGCGCTGAAATTAGTTCTAGATTCGTATTGCGCGGCCTCAGGGAGGCCTTGGGATAGATATGGTCAGTGTTGACAAATCCAGTTTCTTTTTTAGTCCTAATACGAGTGTGGAGACTAGAGAGAAAATGTGTACAACTCTTAATATCATGACTGAGGCCCTAAACTATAGATATTTAGGACTGCCATCCCAGGTGGGATTATATAAAACCGATTGGTTTCAATACTTAATTGATCAATTGTTAAGAAAACCAGTGGTTGGAAGGAAGAGCTTCTTTCGGCTGGAGGAAAGGAAATTCTGCTCAAAGCGGTCATTCAAGGCATACCCATCTATGCAATGTCGGTCTATGAAATTTCTAAAAAAAATATGCAAAGGAATTACTGATGCGATCGCGCATTTCTGGTGGGGAGACAAAGACAACCATAGGAGAATGCATTGGATGGCTTGGTGGAAAATGTGTGTACCCAAGAATCAAGGAAGAATGGCTTTTTGTGGTATCCACTATTTCAGTTTGGCTATGCTCGATAAAAAGGCTTGGCGTCTTATCAAGAATCCTGATTCACTATGTGCTACTATTCTAAAAGTCAAATACTACCCTGATGGTGATTTGTTGAACACTAATCTAAATAAGGGTTCTTCCTTCACCTGACAAAGTATTATGGTAGGTGTGACTTCTCTGAAACGTGGTCACATTTGGCAAGTGGGGAATGGTCAGAATATTAATATTTGGGAGGATGTCTGGATTCCAAAATTGTGCAAATCAAAAAAATTATTACTCCTAAGATAGGTCCGTTGTTATCTAAGGTCACTAGTACAGCGAGGTGCTATACAAACGGTTTTAACCCCTTTTTGTGATGACATTTTAAACCGTCGCCTAGTGAGTGTGGGCGATAGAGGGGTCCTTCCCACACGACCCAGAAATCACCAATGATAGGCTCTCTTGGCACACACGCTCGGCAAAATGAGGTCGTGTGCGACGGGCGAGCGATCAAATACGATTATACATGCCCAATCAGTTTCGGCCGTAAGTACATCCCACACAGTCAGTCCCAAAAAAACATTTCTATTTGTTATGTACATTCCACACAGTCAATCCAAGTAATATGTTTCCGTTCTTATGTACATCCCACACAGTCAATCTAGGGGAATAGTTTCCGTTCGTATGTACATCCCACACAGTCAATCCAGGGAAAACGTTTCCGTCCGTATGTACATCCCACACAGTTTTATGTATAGGCTCGTGTGTGATAGGTGTAACTATCACACATGCTCTGCCTCGGTTAACCGTTTGCTTTTATTCAACTACATCACACATGATTTGATGAAGAAAACTGTGTGGCATTGGGCTATCCATCACAAGCGCTTTTACTGCTAGAACCGTTTGCAAAGTTCCATGACCCATTTAGCAGGTTTATTAGTTTACAATTAATAATTCCAGTATTACCCAAATTCACATTTCATATCGAACAACTGTTTGCCAATTTCATATTAGGCACATAAGTATATTTTAACATCACAGTATGATAGCTACCTGAAAACATCACATTACAACATATAGCTAGTTTAGCTTCATAAGAACAATATTAGAACAATATATTCATTTCCCTAATCAAGATCATCCAGGCTCGTCTTATCCACCTCTGCTTTCAGTTCAGCAAGAACCTGTTTTGCACTGGCCAACTGGGAAAGTGCCTCCTCCTTCGCAAACCCATCTTAGCAAAGTATGATTTAAAAAATCTGAGCTCATTCTCCACCTTCCTCTTTTTATCCCGCATCTTCAAATATTCTTCAGCGCTGACAACATTTTCTCTAAGACTACCTCTATTCTCTTCCTCATACATGCTCCAGAGCTTTGCTAGGCACATCTTCAAAGATTATGGCCACTTTTGATCAACCCACTCCAAGTAAGAACACTTTTGTTCATCCTATAATATCTAAAACTGGATCCGTAACAATTGTAGGGGAAATGGGTTTATAGAAACATAGAAAATCACTAATAATTATTTTGGAAAACTGAAGAAACAGGTTAATTATGACATATTTTCTCAAAAATATCAATGTGCAAATGAATTAATTGCTACTGAGACAACAACCAAATCCCAAAACATCAGAAGCTATAATTAACTACCACAACGCTACAAGTTCTTACTCATGTACTATAAATAACAAATTGAACATTCTATGAGGAGGCTAAATATAACTACAACAACATACCGACAGTGTTTGGATGACAACAAATTGATACTAAGAGGTGTGTACATGCACAAATTTAGTAACATAGAATTAATAGCACTAATGTCGTCCACTATGTATGCCAAATCCGGTGTAAAGACAACTGTTGTTACATTTTGCACCGGTGCCCTGCACTGGCGAGCCGATGCAGCGGAAAAAAATTGGGGACCCGGACTCTGGAGCACCTAGTTCCTTCGATGCCCAGTTCATTCGTTCCATACAGATTTAGTATTTTACTGCTTGGCTGCTCGGATGTTTGGACCAAAGTTGGTTGCACAAAATGCTGAAGCGGTTCCAAATAATTTTCTAATGGCACCGCTTATGAGATGGCAACTTTTTAGATACTAGGTACAAATTGTGACACTGTCTTAGGATGCGTTTGGTTGAAGGTGTGGTATGAATGGGTTGGGACCGTGACAGTGTTTGAATCACATCTAACAAATTATTTGTGACAACAAAAGAGGGGCTAACCTTCTCTGCACATGCCAGAAACTTGCTCTCACTGCCCACAGATTTAAATGCAACTAGCTTCATGCATGGAGATTTATGGTGACAACAAGCAGACAGATCTTCACCCACCCTGCTCCATTTGTTGGAACTGATGGTCCTAGGGAGCTACAAGACGAAGAAATGACTCAAATCGACTGCCGGGTTGAAATCCTTCATTCCAAGTCATAGCCCAAGAGAGAGAAGAGAGGCATACCCTGGTGGTGAAGGAGTCATCGCCGGAGGAGGAATCGCTGGAGAGGTCATTGAACAAGACCATGGCGACCCCGGCGGTAGGATGCCAGACGGTGAGAGCGAAGAAGCAAGCGAGGAAGCGGCTATTGCTTAGAAAGGAAGGAAGGAAGGAAGGAGGAAAAAGGGGAAATGTGACTTGTGGTCGGGGAGAAAAGGGGGTGGGGAAGGGGGGGTAGATATTTCGGCGGTAGGCCAATAATTTCAAAATGTGGAGGGAAACTTTGCGCATGGTGCCGCCAGACACCATTCACTTTGAATGATTGTGTGCATCACAAACGATTTGTCTGCTTTACGCGCATGGGATGAGTTTGATAATTCAAATTTTGGTGGAAGTTTCCCCAGGTACTGTCCTCATCCACGTCATTGCATAATTTAACATTGCTTGCTAATCTGGGCACACAAAAGAGCGTACAACACACAGACCGCACTTACTGAATCGAGCAATTTTTGTAATTAAACAAAGCTAGTTGACCTAAACATTGCTCTAACAAAAGTCCAGCATTAAAAACAAAGCCTAAGTATGCATAATTTTAACAAATCCGCCGCTACGCCAGCCTATGCATCACCGGTGTGAGATGTGATGTCGATGACTTGTCTTGACGACATGCCACCGTTGGTGGACTCCGCGTCCCCCCATGCTGAAGTCGACCGCATCCTCGTCCTTGTCCTTGTCCTCGTCCTTGGCGCTGCCCTCAAGGTTGTAGTACTCGTAGTAGTGGTTGTGCTAGAGCTCGCGTTGGTACTCCACCGCCGATCCTCGATGGACAGACTCTTCTCTACCTTGACCTCGGCCATGCGCAACTCCTCCTGTCGCAGCTCCTTGATCTCCGCCACCTCATGCATCTCCAGCTCCTGCTTGGCGGTCTCATGAGGAAGCAGGTGCTCCATGGCCACTGCCGCCATTTCGGGCGTGGGTTGCATGCTAGATTTCAAGGTGGCCTGGAATATCTTGGCATGTGCGTCCTTGATCTTGGTGTGGATGGCCTCGACCCGGGCCAGTGCGACATTGGCGGCACGGACGGCAGCTCGAGCTCTCTCGGCGTTTGTAGCCACCATCACATCAGCAACTGCAGTTGTCTCGGCTGCTGCAGCTGCGCCGTCGGCTACCGCAGACGCCCTCTCGACGGATGCGGGCACGCTCAATGCGGATGCGGCGGCACTCTTGGCGCAGGCGGCGGCGCTCGGGGAGGACGCGACCACCGTACGGGCCTTCAAGAAGCGTTTCCACAGTGTCATCCTTGCAAGAAGGGGTCGCGAGAATGGGGATCAGGATTCGTGGATTCGGAGGTTACTGGCGAATCTTAAGGAGGAAGACTTAAATAGACCCAGGAATTTTCATCGCAAACTGTTCCTACAAAAAAACTATGTGTGATGTTGTTGATATTTTTTATTAGCTGTTAAAGACGAATTTGGAGTAAAGTGGCAACGGATGGTGTTTTAAATGTACGAGAAAAATTGTAGTACTAATACAACTGTCATGTCAAAATTTGGAAAATTTCAGGGGTCATTTGACCTTTTAAGACATTTAAGTGATTTTCTAGCCATTTAATGACCGTAATTCAAATTTGAACTACATGTACATGCAACAGCTAACCATAAGGGTTTGAAAAGTCATATTTTGTGTACTTGTGTGCGAGTTAATTTCATGTGCAGTAAATTGGTAGGAATTTTCAAACATATTGGTGTCACGGCTATGACACAATTAAGCATGGAGTGCCTTGGCATTTAAATTCCAAAAAATTAAAAAAAGATCAGAAACACATGAAACCTTGCTTGATGTAATGTTATGCCACCAAGATGATGTGGTAAAAAAATAGGCATGTTTGACGAAAGTTTGGACACACACCCCTCACAAACCAAAGCAACTCACTAGAAGGCTCGTGGTTTCGAGAGGGAACAATGCATGTTTGATAACGAACGGGCGATAACTTCCTCTTACGGGCTTCAAATTTTTTCTACAGTTAACATGCACTAATACAACTGCTGTGTCAAAATTTGGAAAATTTGAGGGGTCATTTGACCTTTTTAAGACATTTAAGTGATTTTCTAGCCATTTAATGACCGTAATCCAAATTTGGACTACATCTACATGCAACGGCTAACCATAATGGTTTGAAAAATCATATTTGTGTACTTGTGTGCGAGTTAATTCCATGTGTAGTAAATTAGAAGGAATTCTCAAACATATTGGTGTCACGGCATGGACACATGCATGGAGTGCCATGGCATTTTAATTCCAAAAAATTAAAAAATGATTAGAAAAACATTAAACCTTGCTTGATGTAATGTCATGCCACCAAGATGATGTGGTAAAAAATTGGCCTGTTTGACGAAAGCTTGGACACACACCCCTCACAAACCGGAGCAACTCACTAGAAGGCTCGTGGTTCCGAGAGGGAACAAAGCATGTTTAATGACGAACGGGAGATAGTTCCTCTTACGGCCTTCAATTTTTTCTACATTTAACTTGCACTAATACAACACTCATGTGAACATTTGGAAAATTCTAGTGGTCATTTGACATTTTAAAGACATTTAAGTGATTTTCTAGCCATTTAGTGATTGTAATTCAAATTTGAACTGCATCTACATGCAACGGCTAACCATAACAGTTTGAAAAATCATATTTGTGTACTTGTGTGCGAGTTAATTCCATGTGTAGTAAATTAGAAGGAATTTTCAAACATATTGGTGTCATGGCATGGGCACATGCATGGAGTGCCATGGCATTTTAATTCCAGAAATTTAAAAAATGATTAGAAAAACATGAAACCTTGCTTGATGTAATGTCATGCCACCAAGATGATGTGGTAAAAAATTGGCCTGTTTGATGAAAGTTTGGACACACACCCCTCACAAACCGTAGCAACTCACTAGAAGGCTCGTGCTTCCAAGAGGGAACAATGTATGTTTGATGACGAACATGAGATAGCTTCCTCTTATGGCCTTCAAATTGTTTCTACATTTAACATGCACTAATACAACTGTCATGTGAAAATTTGGAAAATTCTAGGGGTCATTTGACCTTTTAAAGTCTTTTAAGTGATTTTCTAGCCATTTAATGACCATAATTCAAATTTGAACGACATCTACAAGCAACGGCTAACCATAACGGTTTGAAAAATCATATTTTTATGTACTTGTGTGTGAGTTAAAAAATCATCAGACGATGTAAATATGTGGTGTTCAAAAAAGAAAATGTAAAGATCTGGCAAGACAACCGGCCCCCACACGATTCACACTCTATTTCGCACCTCGAGGTTTGGAAGGTGAGTGGCGCGTGTTATTAATCAGACATAGTTCTGTAATGGAAACCGTCAGCTATTAAGTTCACACACGGATTTGGCTGCAGGAATCGTGTGTAATTCAAACTACAAGACTCGTAAATTTCGGCGACCGGCGTGTGTACTGTTCCCGTCGATCTAGATTCAGGCCGCCAATAAATACTACCTTGCTCACGTCGTCCCGCCTGCATTCTCATCTACATCCTTCCCTTGCTCGCCCTCTCTCTCTCAAATCTCTGCCATGGCGCCGCCGATCTGCCCACGCACCAACGAGGAGTCGTCGCCTCCCGAGGATGCTCAATCGAAGAACAGTGACGAGGAGGACCCCTACGCGCCACCGGACGAGGTTGCACCGGACCCCCCAACTTTGGATTGGTTTGGGCCAGTACAATCTTTGTCTGTGGAAGTCGCTACCACCGGATGAGAAAGGTAGGAAAGTGGCATTCAAGAAGGATATGGCGGAGGAGGAAGCCAGGTACCAGGCGGCCTGTGAAGCCCGTGATGCCGCCTGGAAAAAGGAGGTGGTGGAGCTTTGGGGGCGTGCGCGTCGCCTGCGGAGGAGGTGTACGAAGACGGGTACTTAGCAAGGAAGGTCAAAGGTGCTAGGCGCCTCATCGCTGTGTGGAGGTGGGTCGATAAGCTCTAGCATGCCACCAACGTGGTGCCCACACGATATGGCAAGATCGTTCCCGCTCGTCCGCCAGTAAGAGGTAGATCGGTACGTCAAGCATTGCGAGGCAGAGGAGGCGGAGTATTGCCTCCACGCTGGGAAGACACCGCACACCAGGGATCTGCTAGCAAGGGGCTGCCGGAATACTGCCCCTAGGAGAGATTAATAGTTTTAGTATTGTTTGTTTTCAATTTTATGCATTGTACCTAGTAGTTAAGTATCATCACGTACATGTGATGATATTATATATATTCTATGATGAACTAATGAACAATTAATATATATATTATGAATTCCATTTTCTATCTGTTTTTGTATAATAATTTGTATCTAGCTGTTATCATCCACATATACAGAATGGAAAGCCTATATACACACACACATTAAAACAGAACATATAAGAACGGAAAACAGAGTACACACATAGAAACAGAGCAATAAACAGAGCAATATTATGATTGTTGTGAATACATAGCGATCCACGTAGAAACGACTCAACAAAATAAAGCGCGTCCATGAGACCATGACCAGTATCCCTTGCCTACGGTAGCTCTTGGCTCTGCCTGAACTCGTGCAGGCATTCGTCCAAGCGGTCGACACGCTCGCGGTACATCTGGAGTGCGATCTCGAGCTCCAAGTTGGCTATTTCATCGGAGATCACTAGCTCGAGGATGTGACGACCATGTTCCTCTACTGCGCCCAGAGGGACACCTGGGCCAAGGAGGCGATCAAGCCTAGCGACCAGAGCATTGGCATCGATCGGGCCACGGACAAGACGAATGACGCGACCCATGTGAACGGCGTGGTGGGCGTCCCGTGCAAGTAGGGCGCAACCGGCCTCTGGTGCAAGTACGATGCAGAGGGCCTCTGCCCACTCCTGGCGAGGAATGGGGGTACTGACATGACGTGTACCGAGCTACGACGCCCTGTCGACAGCAAACAAGAGCCGATGGATCTGTTCTTGCAGTGCGGCTCTCGTTCTGCGGCACTCCAACGGTCTCGTCGTGCGGCTAGCTGCAACCTATCAGCGCAGATGCACCTAGCTTGCTCTATGGTGCACCATCGATCATGTTGTGCAGCGAGCTGCAGCCTCTCGGCGCTGACATGCCTATCTTGATCCACGGCGCTGAAGCGCCATGTGCCAAGGGTCTACTCAACCTTGGCGATGACGCACAACACAACATCGTCCATCGTGTTTCCGAGGAGCACCTCGGCCTCGACGGGCCATGGAGCCTTCTCGTTTTCCTTGTCGAGGAGGTTGATGGCAGGTACGTCCATTTTGCATCATGCTTTTATATCGATATTTATTGCATTATGGGCTGTTATTTTACATTATGTCACAATACTTATGGCTATTCTCTCTTATTTTACAAGGTTTACATGAAGGGGGAGAATGCCGGCAGCTGGAATTCTGGGCTGGAAAAGGAGCAAATATTGAAGGCCTATTCTGCGCAACTCAAAAAGTCCTGAAACTCCACGGAACACCTTAAAATAAATAAAGAAAAATCATCACCAAAGATGAAGGCCAGGGGGCCCACACCTTGCTCACGAGGGTGGGGGGGCGCCCCCCTGGGCGCGCCCCCTACCTCGTGGGCCCCCTGGTGGCTCTCCGATGCCCATCTTCTCCCATATGAAGTCTTTCGATGAGAAAAAAATAGAAGAGAACCTTTCGGGACGAGACTCCGCCGCCACGAGGCGGAACCTTGGCGGAACCAATCTAGGGCTCCGGCAGAGCTGTTCTGCTGGGGACACTTCCCTCCGGGTGGGGGAAATCATCACCATCGTCATCACCAACACTCCTCTCATCGGGAGAGGGCAATCTCCATCAACATCTTCACTAGCACCATCTCATCTCCAAACCCTAGTTCATCTCTTGTATCCAATTCTTGTCTCCAAGTCCGGGATTGGTGCTAGTAGGTTGCTAGTAGTGTTGATTACTCCTTGTAGTTGATGCTAGTTGGTTTATTTGGTGGAAGATCATATGTTCAGATCCTATATGCACATTATTACCCCTCTGATTATGAACATGAATATGCTTTGTGAATAGTTACGTTTATTCCTGAGGACAAGGGAGAAGTCTTGCTATTAGTAGTCATGTGAATTTGGTATTCATTTGATATTTTGATAAGATGTATGTTGTCTAACCTCTAGTGGTGTTATGTGAACGTCGACTACATAACACTTCACCATTATTTGGGCCTAGAGGAAGGCATTGGGAAGTAATAAGTAGATGATGGGTTGCTAGAGTGACAGAAGCTTAAACCCTAGTTTATGCGTTGCTTCGTAAGGTGCTGATTTGGATCCATATGTTTCATGCTATGGTTAGGTTTACCTTAATACTTTTGTTGTAGTTGCGGATGCTTGCAATAGAGGTTAATCATAAGTGGGATGCTTGTCCAAGTAAGGGCAGTACCCAAGCACCGGTCCACCCACATATCAAATTATCAAAGTACCGAACGCGAATCATATGAGCGTGATGAAAACTAGCTTGACGATATTCCCATATGTCCTCGGGAGCGCTTTTCCTATTATAAGAGTTTGTCCAGGCTTGTCCTTTGCTACAAAAAGGATTGGGCCACCTTGCTGCACTTTATTTAATTTTGTTACTTGTTACTCGTTACAATTTATCCTATCACAAAACTATCTATTACCACTTATTTCAGTACTTGCAGAGAATACCTTGCTGAAAACAGCTTATTATTTCCTTCTACTCCTCGTTGGGTTCGAGACTCTTACTTATCGAAAGGACTATGATAGATCCCCTATACTTGTGGGTCATCAATGGCAGAGGCGATGCTTTGGTGGGTTGGCATGCTTGGAAAAGGTGGATGTGCTACAGGCTGTGCTTGTTGCCTCTGTGCGTTGCACGCCGCCTAGGTTTATGCGCAATATCGCTGGGTGGCGGGAAACCGGTGAGGAAATGGCGGGAAATGGTGGCGTGTTCATATAACGCCATCAATTAATGGAAACTTAGCATAGAAGGAACATCGAGCTAGCACAAGAAGTGATGATGATCAGATGATCGTTTATCCTAGTTAATTATGCATGTAATAGTTTATGTTTTTTTGACTAGGTGTAATAGTTTACTTTGGTGTGTGGAAATGTCATGTGTGTACTTGCCACCTATGTAATTGGATGTTTGCTGCGTATTACACACATCTTGTTTATGTGAAACGTTTCTTTTCTCTTGGCTCAACACAAATAGTTTATCGCAATGAACTGTATGCCGTATATCGCAAACACCTTGATCTGGCTGACCGTTCTTTTATGTTGCCTAATCACAAATAGTTCATCTGAGTGAACTGTATGCCCTATATCACACACACCTTCATCTGGCTGCCTGTTTCTGTTGTTCCGCATCATCACAAACAGTTCATCCGAGTGAAATATATGCCGTATATCGCAAATGCCTTCATCTGGCTGCCCATTTCTTTTGTTCTGCCTCATCGCAAACAGTTAACTAAACTGAACCATATGCCCCGCATCACACACGGAACTAAAATCTGAAATGTGTTTGATATATCCTTCATCTCAAATGTTATGCATCTTTTTTGACGTTTTTTACATCACTGTTTGTGATTAATGCATCACACACAGTTTCATCAAAGGGTTTCTGATCGTAGTGTCGCATTAGCAGCATCCTGCAGTAGTGGGTAGTAGATTTGGTTGATCCTGTTCTTAATACTTGGGATGAAGATCTACTTAGACAAACCCTATGGACTATCAATGTTAGACAAGTACTCTAGAACCTACCCCGCAACATGATATGCCAGATTTCATAGCTTGAAATTTCACACAAAATGGTATGTTTTGGTCCTATTTGCTTATTTTGTGGAATAGGACCATCAATATGGAAACAAGGTACGACATACCAATGGGATGGGACATACCACAATTAATCCTATTTGGTGTAGGATTTGGAAACTTTCTTTCTCGGCAAAGGTTAAAATATTTATTTGGCATAACTACATGGCACTCTTCCGTGCCATGTTGCGCTAGCTAATAGACATGTGGAAGCTTCTCCCGATTGCCCTGTCTACTCATATGGATTAGAAGACACAAAGCAAACAGAGCAAAAGAAGTGTGGAGAAGGCTGGGGATGGATGATATTATCGACAGAGCTTGTGAAGTAGATCATGCAGGTGAGGCAGTTTTGGAATATTTTCTATCAATGCCAAATTAGGAGTTGTGTATTATGTCTAACCAGAATGTCAAAATGTTTGCCATATCAGCCTGTTACTTGTGGTGGGAAAGACATAAATTGGTTCACAAGGAGACAACTCAAAAAGCACACCAAATTTCCATGTGGATACGGGCTCTTACGACCAATTTTGTTACTGCTTCCTCGCTAAAGGTTTCCATGAAAAGAGGAGGATGGTCTTTCCCTTCACTGGGATTCGTTAAACTTAACGTCGACACTTCTTTTGACCATGACTTACTCCGGGTACAAATGGGGCAGTCTTAAGAGATGACAAAGGTAAATTTATTGTTGGGGAAATGGTAAGATTGACTGGTGCACAGATGTATTGATGGCTAAAGCTCTGGCCCTAAAATTTGGTCTATCGCTGGTGCAAAGGACAAGATGCACTAAGGCCACCATTAGCGAGGGTGAGAAGGAGGTAAGCGAACATACAGATGGGATGCCATGTGTTGAAATAAAAGATGTGGACCCATTGAGATCTTGAGTCATGATTGTTTGGTTAGGGAAGTGTGGTATTTTTTTCTCCGTTGCAATCGCACAGTCTCTTTTGGTAGTGTTCTCTAATGATGTTTTAAATCACAATTGTTAATCCCTCAAGATCTCACGCTGATGATTCTTCCATTGAGGTATATCTTAACTTCACTTAATCCAGTGCTCGTGAAAACTTTCATTGCTTTCTCAATCCTTATGCTTTCTGCTTAGGTGTCCCTTTTGGTTGGTTTTAGACTGGTCTCCCGAAGAAGTAGGCGATGGTAGAAAGCTTTTTTATTATTCCTGTTGAAGGAGGCAGTGGTCCAATTAGCTATTGAAGTCAGTGGATTCTGCCCAGAGTAATCTCTAAAATACCAGATGTCCCATTGATCTGGCTGAATTAGGTAGGCGATTGGTACCCTACCCTCTGACAATAACTGGTTCAACCATACATCAATTTGCATCCCTGAGATAGATCTAGTTATATTTTATCTTAACGATTTAGTTCTCAAGACCGTTTTCCTAATCCTGCCCTTGTAAAAGATCTTTAAATCCAAATTAAAAATATCTGGAATAGTGCTCTCATAGATACAATCTTTGAACAACCTGCTGCCAACATCATAAAACAGACTCCCATTATCCAATGTGAAGATGATAATATCCTCTGCTAGGATCTAACTCCAACAGGTAAATGCAATTCAAAATCAGCATATAGACTTTGCCTTCGGGTTATGCACGAACAAGGCAAACCTAGACCAAGACAGGTACCCTCACATATCAAGGTGATTCTCCAAGAGATTTGAAAAAACAAGCACATGCCTCATAGAGTTCAAACTTTTGGATGGCGAATTATTAGACGGGCAGTCCCGACAGGTAAAAGAGCTGGTAGATTTTTTTAACACATAAATAAATATTGCTCCAGGTGCAATGAAGAGGAAGAAGATGATTCACATTTATTTTTCTATTGCACCTTTGCTCGAGCTTCTTGGTTTGCTCAGCCTTGGTGTATCAGAATAGATGTATTGCTCCAAAGTTGAAGCCACCAAACTCTTCTTTCCATAAACCAGCCTCATGCTCCACTAGAGAACATTCTGACTTTCATGTGGTGTTTATGGAAATCTAGAAATGATAACAGGTTTGATCGGAAGGCAGGTACACCTGAAAAAGTTGATCACGCGACACAAGCAATTGCAACAAACCAAGAACTAGGGAATTACTTATAGCAGGACCAACACAAAAAACAAATTACATAGTTTGGACAAAGAGCTCATATACTCAACAGGGAGATTTAGTCAAGACAGATCTCTTCATCCCAGGAGTCAAAATCTTCTATGATGCATCCTGGAAAAATGCCAAAATTCCAGGTCATGCTGCGGGAACTACAACTACATGAATTGGCATTTTAATGCTGATATCGGAAGGAAATCATTGCACCGAGGTTCAAATTCAAGCTTCTGCTCCCATGACTTCTATTGCTTTGCAGGCTAAAGCAGTAGCATTTCTCTTGGCAGCAACAACAACTCAATACTTATGATGTAGGGTGGAAACCCTAGGGCCGATCTTTCACGCTTGGAGCGGATCCTACGAAGAACATGAGGGGAAAACACGAGGAGAAACACGAGAGAAATCATTCAAACCAACAAGATTCGATTACACATGTGCTAGATCCTCGAAACACAAGAGATACATGACACAAATCCAACAAAGGATGATACAAGTGGTGGTAGTTCTTCTCCGTGAGGAGGTCTTCCCATGATGGGGTCTTGAATCCACTTGGGGGATCTTCTCCGTAGAGGACGTGAACTCCAATCGAGAAGGGTATCAAGTGGATGAGGAAAGCTCTATCTCTCAAATGAGCTAATCCTTTGCTAACCCTAGAAAGAGGGAGGAGAAGGAGTATTTATAGTCTAGTGGACGAAAGGGTACATGGGCTTCGGCCCAACACGCTATCAACACACAGGGACCGGACGTCCGACAGTCACCGGTCGTCCGATGGCTCGTGAGGGTCTGGACGTCCGGTAGTTGTCGGAAGTCGATGTTTTGGCTCTGGTCAGAATTTGTCGGATGTTCGGTCAGGGTCGGACCTCCGGTCTGTTAGTTGTCCGGAGGCTTCCATACTTCCGATGTTTGGCTCGGTGATTGTGGTGTCGCTCGTCCGGTGGGGCTCGGTCGTCTGGGCGCTGGGAGGTGCCGGACGTCCGATCGTCTGAATTGTCGGGCTGGCTGATGCTCCAGGCGCTGGACGTCTGACAAGTCTCTTTCGTCCGGTGGCTAGAGATATCCAGGCTGCTTCTCTTCTCGCTCCTTGTACTTGGTGTCCTTGCCACATTGTTCGTTGGGTGTAGCTGTTCCGTGGCCTTCCTTCAAGTACCTGATCATGCATAGGGTGTCCGCTTGAGGTAGTAGCCATGTCTCATATGTAGGTTAGTTCGGAGAGGAGCGAGTTCACCTTATCTTCAATAGCCTTTGCTCGAGCTCTTGTCATTGGTCCAAGTGGTGTCATGGGAGATGTAGGTAGGTCCATGTGGATGACCTTGGGATGCTCCGCATCAACTTACAAGTCCAGCGTAGCAAAAAGAGAACTTGTTTCAGATAAAGTGCACTAGGAGATCAGGAAAGCTTTAGCAGATTATATCCTTGCTACCAAGGGCATCCATACTAAGGTGTTTCATATCTCTAGGGATCTCAACAACATTGCTCACAGTGTATCACATCAGGTTCTTAATCATTCTATGGAACATGTCTTTAGCTGTATCAACTCAGCTCATAGAAATAGGGAGTGCCCTGTAATTTATTCTCTTAAACATTTTGATCTTCAAGGATTTGTACTCCATGCTGTAAACTATATTTAGCTGAATATATGGGCCTTTGGCACTTTTCCTTGTTAAGAAAAGAGGTGGCATGGAGGGCAATGTTGCCACAGTGGGGATTGGGGTTGATGTAGTAGGGTAGATGACGTAGAAGGAGGAGTTCACCTAGTTGATATGATGATGTGGAGCATCCCACGTACATCCATGGTAAGTGCCCAATCATCAAGAGACACGCACATTCAGATGTGGAGTTTCTACACCCATGCTCAAATGCTCCTGGGTGAACAGTAAATTCAAATAAATATGAAATACATTAAAAATTCTAAATTTTTGTGGATGTAACATTTAAGAAATATTTGGAGTGCATGCCAAAATTCATCATGAAATCACATTAGTGGAAGGTGTGGTAAAATAAAACAAAATCGATGCTCCAAAAATGTTACTTTCAAATGCATTTTGGAGCTCTAATTTTTTTGCCATGACTTCCAGCAATGTGATTTCGTGATGAACATTTTTTAATGTACACCACAAAAAAATCAGAATTTTTTGAATTTTTTACTGTTCCACGAGGAGTGTCTGAGCCTAGGTGTAGAAAGGTACTTTTGGCATCATACACAATATTCATATAAAGTTGAATCTTCTTTACGTGTATCAACTTGGTTCCTTCGAGGATGGTATACTACTTAATAATATTCCTTTGTGCATGTATAGGTTTGAGCTAAGCCTCACACAAGTTGAGGAGTGTAAGCACAAGAGTACATCCAGAAAGAAGAATTTTGATAAATCACTTAGGGTTAGTAGGGCCTTCAACATCGTCGATGGATAATCTTCAGTTAGCCGTCGTGGCACAATCAGGTTAGGCTAATGAAGATTAGCTCCAGCCTGTGACGTGAGGGGCCCATCACTGTTAATGGTGTGATAAGGATTAGTTTGAGTGGTTTCTATTTTTGTGCCCCTCCTTCCTTATTTGTGCTTAGTTTTACCCCACCAATCTAACTTTGCTCACTTTTGCCCTCCTCCACTCACCTACGCCTCACAATAGGCCAAAAGGTGCCTTGCCGTCCGGTCAAACGCTTTGACCGTCACTACACCGGTGCTGACGCGTGGGTCCCATTCATTCGCATGGGGCCGACATATAAGTCCACATGCATTCGCGTGGGGCGGACATGTAAGGCCGCATGCATTCGCGTGGGGCCGACATGTAAGGCCGGATGCATTCGCATGGGACCCAAATTTTGGCCGTATGTGTTAGTGATTTCGCTGATTCTCCACAGTTTGCGACTGATGCGTGGGACCCATCGGAATGCGAAACTGAATTAGCGTCGCCTATTGTTTCCACAGAAGCTACTGCTCATGTTTTCACACACAGTGAGTCGTGCCTCCACGCCGATTAATGGTAGCTTAACGCTACAACCCACCCCTTCCCGTGCCATATATGCAGCCCCCGTCCCATTTCGCTGCTTGATACGTCTCCAACGTATCTATAATTTTCGATTGTGCCATGCTATTATATAATCTGTTTTGCATGTTTTATATTCATTATTATGCTATTTTATATTATTTTTGGGACTAACCTATTAACCTAGAGCCCAGTTCCTGTTTTTCCCTGTTTTAGAGTTTCACAGAAAAGGAATATAAAATGGAGTCCAAAGAAAATTAAACTTTCGCGATGATCTTTCCTGGACTAGAAGCAGAACAGGAGACTTGGAGATGAAGTCGGAGGAGCCACGAGGCGGCCACAAGGGTGTAGGGCGTGCCCTGGGTGTAGGGCGCGTCCCCTGTCTTGTGGGCCCCTCGTGGGTCTCCTGACCTAATTCTTTCGCCTATATATTCCCATATATCCCCAAACCAACAGGGCATCCACGAAAACACTTTTCCACCGCCACAACCTTCTGTACCCATGAGATCGCATCTATGGGCCTTTTCCGGCGTCCTACCGGAGGGGGATTTGATCACAGAGGGCTTCTACTTCAACACCATTGCCCTTCCGATGAAGCGCGAGTAGTTTACCTCAGACCTATGGGTCCATAGCTAGTAGCTAGATAGCTTCTTCTCTCTCTTTGATTCTCAATACCATGTTCTCCTCGATGTTCTGGGAGATCTATTCGACGTAATAACTTTTTGCGGTGTGTTTACTGAGATCCGATGTAACATCCCAATTTTCAGTTTGGATGTTATACATAGATCATCATATGCATATCATATTTATTTTGCATTTTGGTTGTGATCCTGGAAATCTTTAGCAACTCAAGGACCTAAGGAGAGAGTTGGAGGTTTCACAAAATACATATTTGAAATTGTTTCAAATTTGAAAAGAGGATCAATTTGATTTTATTATTTTCTCTCCAATTATTTCCAGTAATAAAAATAAATGAGAAAAGATAATATGACTTCTTCAACCTAAGAGAAATATTGGAGAAGAAATTTTAAAATCAAATTTTTTATTTTATTCGTATTTTATTTGCTATTTTATTTGAATTGAAGAAAACTTGCGTTTTTGAAAATTGCATCTTAGTCCAGAAAAAATGTTCATCTTGTCCTAAATATTAGGTTTGGACGGTGAAAATTGTTTCCGCAATGTTTAGATTTTTTTATATAGGATTTTTCTTTCGCGGATAAATTATTTAAAGAAAAAGTCTTCCGGACCGAACTAGGCCGAAGCCCAGCCGGCCCACGCCGCCGCAACCGCCTCCGCCGCCGTGTGGGAGACGGACTCCGCCGGAGTCCTGAGCCGCCCAGCCCTAGTGACCCCTTCTCCAAGTCGGAGAGCCCGGGAGGCCTCCTTATAAGCCGACCCCCAGCCCACCTCTTTCCCTCGTCGCCAACCCCGCCGCCGCCGCCCGAGTTTCCGCCGCCGCCGTAGCACGCCACTGGCCACGCTGCATGCTGCCGCGCTGTGACGCCCCCGATTCAATCGTACACTAATCATGCACGCAAACGTGTACGATCAAGATCAGGGACTCACGGGAAGATATCACAACACAACTCTACAAATAAAGTAAGTCATACAAGCATCATAATACAAGCCAGGGGCCTCGAGGGCTCGAATACAAGTGCTCGATCATAGACGAGTCAGCGGAAGCAACAATATCTGAGTACAGACATAAGTTAAACAAGTTTGCCTTAAAAAGGCTAGCACAAACTGGGATACAGATCGGAAGAGGCGCATGCCTCCTGCCTGGGATCCTCCTAAACTACTCCTGGTCGTCGTTAGCGGGCTGCACGTAGTAGTAGGCTCCTCCAGTGTAGTAGTCGTCATCGACGGTGGCGTCTGACTCCTGGGCTCCAGCATCTGGTTGCGACAACCAGAAAGAAAGGAAAGGGGGGAAAGGGGGAAGAAAGCAACCGTGAGTACTCATCCAAAGTACTCGCAAGCAAGGAACTACACTACATATGCATGGATATATGTGTAATGGGCCATATCAGTGGACTGAACTGCAGAATGCCAGAATAAGAGGGGGATAGCTAGTCTTATCGAAGACTACGCTTCTGGTCACCGCCGTCTTGCAACAAGTAGAAGAGGGTAGTCTGAAGTCCTCCAACTAGCATCTCCAAGTAGCAACTCCAGTAGCATCGCATAGCATAATCCTACCCGGCGATCCTCTCCTCGTCGCCCTGTTAGAGAGCGATCACCGGGTTATATCTGGCACTTGGAAGGGTGTGTTTTATTAAGTATCCGGTTCTAGTTGTCATAAGGTCAAGGTACAACTCCAAGTCGTCCTGTTACCGAAGATCACGGCTATTCGAATAGATTAACTTCCCTGCAGGGGTGCACCAACTTACCCAACACGCCCGATCCCATTTGGCCGGACACACTTTCCTGGGTCATGCCCGGCCTCGGAAGATCAACACGTCGCAGCCCCACCTAGGCAAAACAGAGAGGCCAGCACGCCGGTCTAAACCTAAGCGCACAGGGGTCTGGGCCCATCGCCCATAGCACACCTGCACGTTGCGAGGGCGGCCGGAAGCAGACCTAGCCTAGTGGCGTTCCAGTCCAATCCGGCGCGCGCCGCTCCGTCGCTGACGTCTGAAGTGCTTCGGCTGATACCACGACGCCGGGATACCCATAACTACTCCCGCGTAGATGGTTAGTGCGTATAGGCTCGTAGCCAACTCAGATCAAATACCAAGATCTCGTTAAGCGTGTTAAGTATCCGCGAACGCCGACGAGGGCCAGGCCCACCTGTCTCCTAGGTGGTCTCAACCTGCCCTGTCGCTCCGCCACAAAGTAACAGTCGGGGGCCGTCGGGAACCCAGGCCCATCTCTACCGGGATGGAGCCACCTGTCCTTTCAGCCCCCATCTCCGAACAGTATCACAGGTAATGTAACTGTGTAAAGTATATCGTATATGCCCGTGATCACCTCCCGAAGTGATCACGGCCCAGTAGTATAGCATGGCAGACGGACAAGAGTGTAGGGCCACTGATGGAACACTAGCATCCTATACTAAGCATTTAGGAATGCAGGTAAGGTATCAACAGATGTAGCAACAATGTCAGGCTATGCATCAGAATAGGATCAACTGAAAGCAGTAACATGCTACACTACTCTAATGCAAGCAGTATAGAGGAGAATAGGCGATATCTGGTGATCAAGGGGGGGCTTGCCTGGTTGCTTTGGCAAGAGAGAGGGGTCGTCAACTCCGTAGTCGAACTGGGTAGCAGCAGCGTCGGTCTCGTAGTCTACCAGAGAGAAGAGGGGGAAGAAATAATGAATACCTTGCAAACAAGTGCATATTGATGCATGACATGACAAGTAACGGTGCTAGGGGTGCCCTAACGAGGTATGAGGTGATACCGGTGAAGGGGGAAAACATCCGGGAAAGTATTCCCGGTGTTTCGCGTTTTCAGGCAGAGGAGCCAGAGGGGGAAAGTTGCGGGTTGGATAGGTTAGGAATGTGTGGCGGACGAACGGGCTGCGTATCCGGAATTGTCTCGTCGTTCTGAGCAACTTTCATGTTGAAAATATTTTAATCCGAGTTACGGATTAAAAGATATGATTTTCTAAAGATTTTAATAATTTCTGGAATTTAATTAATTATTTAAATCTAACATTATCCAAAACAGTGTTTGCTGACGTCATCATGACGTCAGCATGACGTCAGCAGTCAACAGAGGTGTTGACTGGTCAACTGACGTGTGGGTCCCACTGGTCATTGACTGTTTAACCTAATCAGTGTTTAACTAATCTAACTACTGTTTAATTAACCTAATTAGTTAATTAGGTTAATCTAATTATGATTAATTAACTTAATTAATTCCTTAATTAATTAATTAATTTAATTATTATTAATTTAATTATTATTTATTTAATTATTTTTATTAATATTATTATTTTTTTTTCTTTTTCTTTTTTTTTAAACGTTTCTGGGGCTGGGGCCCGCTAGTCAGTGGCCCAGAGGGCATCGGACCCCACCCGGCAGTGGCCCAGGAGGCCGACCGGGCGCGGGTGCGGGCGCTCGCCCGAACGGGCGTGGGCGCTGCGGGCGCAGCCCAGCAAGGCGTCGCGGGGCGCCGGTGGCGACGGCGAGGTCATGGCCGGAGCGGGGCGCAGCGTGGCCGTGGCCTGAGCGGGACGGCGCGGGCGGGGTTCCCGGGGGGGGGCGCTCGCGCGAGGCCGAGGCAAGGGAGCAGCACGGGGAAGCGGGGAGGGGCCGGCGTCGCCGGAGGGAGAGGAGGCCGGGGGTGCGGTCGCGCACCGGGCGCGGACGGCGAGCCGCGCGGGCGGGGAGAACCGGGACGAGGCCCGTGCGAGGGGGGCGGCGCGGCCGTGCGTGGCCGTGCGGGGCCGCGGCTGTGGCCGCGTGGGCGCGTGCGGGCGCCGCCGAGGTGCGGGCGTGCCGGAGCCCGGACGGCGCGGTGAGTGAGCGAGGGGGAGAGGGGAGGGGTCGGGGACGGGACGGCCCGGCGCGGCACGGGCGACGGTGGCGCCGGAGCACGTCGAGCGGCGACGGCCGAGGCGACCTAGGGGGAGAGGGGGAGCGAAGGGGGGAGCTCACGGGGGGGGGGGAGGGGCGCGTAGGGTCTAGGCAGCGTGCTCGGGGGCGGCCGGAGAAGACCGGCGAGGAGGAGGGCGAGGAGGCGGCGCACGACGGCGATGTGGTCCCGGCGAGGTGGGAGACGGGGACGGATCCGAGGCGACGAGGGGGCGTCGGGCGTGCGGCGAGGGGGGGGAGGACGGGGCGGCGTCGGGTGGGGGTGGGGCGCTGGCGTCGGGGTCGACGGGATCGGGGCCGATCCCGATCCGGATCGGTGGGGGGGGGAGAAGGGGATCGAGGGGGAGTGGGGGGGGGCGTCGGCTAGGGTTTCGCCATCCGCGGGGTTATGGGAGTGAGGGGGGGGGGGGCGGATGGGCCATGGGCCGGTCGGCTGGGCCAGTTGGCCCAGTTGGCCAGGGGGTTTTCCCCCCTGTAGTTATTAGGTTTATTTTTCTTTTCTTATTTTTCCTTTTCTGTTTTAATTCATTTTAAAATATTCAGACACTTTATAAAAATGTGTGCACCCCACCATAATTAACTTTGTAATATTTGACAACCCCCGAACATTTTAGTTTTGATTTTTTTTGAAAACTTTTATTGCCATCAAAATTTCGATTTGAATTTCGAAACCGTTTTGATTTAACCCGCGGTTAACTACAGTGACAGAGGTGACGTGGCACCATCAACGTGAGATTACTGTAGCATAATTATCCGGGCGTTCAAATCTCCTCCACTACAAGAAATCTCGTCCCGAGATTTAGGAGGTAGAAGGAAAGAGTGCGGGGTATTCATCACGAAGACGATCCTCGCGAGTGATTCCCAGGTGGCTTCGTCTTCAGAGTGATTTGACCACTGAACTTTGAGGAACTTGATCGCCTTCTGACGTGTGCGGCGTTCGGCTTGGTCGAGAATGCGGACCGGATGCTCTTTATAGGAGAGGTCCTGTTGCAATTCGAGCACTTCATGGTCCACTGCTCGGATTGGGTCCTTGAAGCAACGGCGGAGCTGTGATACATGGAACACATCGTGAACCTGAGAAAGGTTCGGCGGAAGCTCCAGTTGATATGCCACTTTTCCACGCCTTTTCGAGAATAGTGAATGGGCCAATATAGCGAGGAGCTAGCTTGCCCTTGATCCCGAAGCGGTGAGCACCCTTCATTGGTGTAACTCGAAGATAGGCCTTTTCGCCAGGTTGATAGACCATGTCTTTATGATGACGGTCATAATTACTCTTTTGGCGTGACTGAGCAGTCTTGAGATTCTCGCGAATAATGCGGACTTGTTCTTCGGCATGTTGGATAATATCCGGACCGAAGAGTGGACGTTCCCCAGTTTCTGACCAGTTCAGAGGGGTTCGACACTTTCGTCCATATAACACTTCGAAGGGGGCCATCTTCAGACTAGCTTGATAGCTATTATTATAAGAGAACTCAGCATACGGGAGAGATTCCTCCCATTTCTTGCCGAAGGAAATAACACAAGCTCGAAGCATGTCTTCGAGAACTTGGTTAACACGTTCAACTTGCCCTTGTGACTGAGGATGAAACGCAGTACTGAATGTCAGATGAGTTCCCATAGCTTCTTGAAAACTTGACCAGAATCTTGAAGTGAATAAGCTGCCACGGTCTGAACTGATTACCAATGGAATACCGTGAAGCGAGACAATTCTGGACATGTAGAGGTTTGCCAGCTGACTAGCAGTGATCGTTTCCTTGACAGCCAGAAAATGCGCAACTTTAGAAAGCCGGTCAATGACGACAAGAATAGCATCATTACCCTTTTGCGATTTGGGAAATCCAGTGACGAAGTCCATTTCAACATGGTCCCATTTCCATTCAGGAATAGAGATAGGTTGCAGAGTTCCAGCAGGCCTTTGATGTTCTGCTTTGATACGACGGCAAGCGTCACACTCAGCAACATAGCGAGCAATGTCTTGCTTCATGTTAGACCACCAGAATCTCTGACGAATGTCTTGGTACATCTTTGTACTACCAGGATGGATACATAGAGGCGTATCATGAGCTTCTTTCATAACCTTCTGAGTCATATCCAGGTTTTCCCTCTTACTCGGAACTACTAGGCGACCTTTGAAGAATAAGGTGCCATCATCAGCAACAGTGAAGAATGAGGGCTTTCCTTCTTTGAGGTCGCGCTTAATCTTGTGGACTTCAGAGTCATATCCTTGTATTGTCTTGATGGAGCTCACGAGATCGGGTTCGACAGCTAGGGTATAGAGGGAGCCCTGGGAAACAACACGGAGATTCATCTTGAGAAACTCCTCAGGAGGGGGAGCGAGTGCACCCGGAGGAACAATATGGAGGTTTAGCTTTCTGAATTCTTCAACAAGTGAGGGCTGCACTTTGTGAATCTGGAGGTGGTTGCAGTAAGACTTGCGGCTCAAGGCATCAGCCATTACGTTAGCCTTGCCTGGTGTATAGGAAATACCCAAGTCAAAGTCTGCAACAATCTCCATCCATCTCTGCTGACGGAGGTTCAGGTCTGGCTGAGTAAACAGATACTTCAGACTTTGGTGGTCAGTGAAGATCTCGCAACGATTACCGAGAAGGTAATGTCGCCACTGCTTCAGTGCATGAATGACAGCAGCAAGCTCGAGGTCGTGAACTGGGTAGTTCTCTTCGTGAGGGCGCAATTGCCGAGAGGCATAAGCAATAACTTTGCGGTCTTGCATTAGGACACAGCCTAATCCTTAACGGGAAGCGTCGCAGTAAATGACGAAGTCCTTCTTAGTATCAGGAGGAGCTAGTACTGGGGCAGTAGTCAACTTGTCTTTGAGTGCCTGGAAACTTTCCTGACATTTATCTGTCCATTGGAACTTGACGCCCTTATGCAACAGGTTAGTCAGGGGCCTGGCAATCTTGGAGAAGTTCTCGACGAATCGACGGCAATAGCTGGCGAGACCGAGAAAACTTCTGACTTGCTTGACATTCTTCGGAGGAGTCCAATCAAGAATAGCCTGAACTCGTTCAGGGTTAACGGCAATACCATCCTTAGAGATGACATGTCCAAGATAGGTTACTTTGGGAAGCCAGAATTCACATTTAGAGAACTTGGCGTATAGCTGATGCTCTCGTAACTTTTCCAGCACAAGACGAAGATGTTCAGCATGTTCTTCTTCATTCTTGGAATACACAAGGATATCATCCAGATAAACCACGACGAACTTGTCGAGCTAATCCATGAATATATAGTTCATCAGACGAGAGAAGGTGGCTGGGGCATTGGTTAATCCAAAAGACATAACGGTGTACTCGTATGATCCATAACGAGTCACAAAGGCGGTCTTGGGGATATCCTCCTTACGAACACGGATCTGGTGGTAACCCAACCTCAAGTCGAGTTTAGAGAACACTGATGAACTAGCCAGTTGATCATACAGATCATTGATCCGAGGAAGAGGATACTTATTCTGAATGGTAGCTTGATTTATAGGACGGTAGTCTTGGACCAATCGGTTTGTCCCATCCTTCTTCTTGACAAAGAGAGAAGGTGCTCCCCAAGGAGAGCAACTTGGGCGAATGAAACCACTTCGAAGAGATTTATCGATTTCCTCCTTAAGCTCAAGGAGTTCATGCGGCGGCATCTTGTAAGGCCGTTTGGCTATCGGAGTGGTGCCTGGTTTCAAGTCGATGACGAACTCGACAGCTCTAGCAGGGGGAATCCCCGGGAGTTCTTCAGGAAAGACGTCGAGGAAGTTACGCACGACGGGAATGTTTTCAATGCCCTCGAGGGGTGCGGCGTTCAATGCATTCAATGCATAGAGCCTTGCCTCGGCATTCTTAACCAGATGAGCTCGGTAAGTGACTATTTCATCGGAAGGGTGTAGCAGATGGACGGTCTTAGTGGCGCAAACTATAGAAGCAGTATGCGCCTTTAACCAATTCATTCCCAGAATGAGGTCAATGCTACAAGACTTCAGTACGATGGGTGAGACAAGGAATTCCAGTCCTTCGATTTCAACGGGGACGTCGTTGCAAATCAAGGAGGTTCGACATTGGCCCGCAGGGGTGTGTACTAATAGTGAAGCATTCATGTCTTCACTTTTAATGCCATGCATGAATGCGAAATCTTCAGACATGAATGAATGCGATGCACCTGTATCAAATAGAACACATGCTGGTACTGAATTTACGAGGAGTGTACCCATCACAGTAGCAGGTTGGTCTTGAGCTTCGTTCAGATCAACGTGGTTGGCATGAACTCGACCATAAGGCTTGGCATTGTTGTTGCGGGGTTGGTTGCTTCCACGGCCAGTTGCTGGAAGGGCCAGTTGATTCTGTTTCTGGTTGCATTCCCTAGCACGGTGCCCTGGTTGTCCGCACCTGAAGCACAAACCATTCTCGGGAGTAGGAACAGGAGCTCGGGGTGGTGGAGCTGGAAGCCTCGGCTGCCTAGTTGGAGCAGTAGGCAGACGAGGTGCAGCATAGGACTGCCTTGGGGCAGGTGCATTCGGCTGGTACATGCTGTTGGGAATCCATATCTTGCGCTTCTGCGAGGATGGGCCCGAAGATGAGCCCGTGTCACGGCTGCGCCTGTGAGAGCTCTGGTATTCCTGCAGACCAGTCTCGACATTGATGGCCTTGTTCACCAAGGTGGCAAAATCAGCAAAGTCGTGCACTAGAAGTGCGAGCTTGATGTCAGCTTGAAGGCCGTCACGGAACTTCTCCTGTCTGCGTGCATCAGTTGCAATGTCCTCTTCAGCATAGCGGGACAAGTCCAGAAACTCTCGCTGATAAGCTTCAACAGTCTTGTTGCCTTGGGTGAGGTTGCGGAACTCACGCTTCTTCCGGTCCATGACTCCTTGAGGGATGAAGCGGGCACGGAAAGCAGCCTGGAAGTCTGGCCAGGTGATGATTGTCCCAACGGGCAGAGTACGCCTGTGGCTGTCCCACCATTGAGCTGCAGGTCCCTTCAGGAAGAAGGAAGCAAAAGTGACATAGCTGGCAGGGGCTACATCAGCAGACTCCATCTCATAGGTGATGTCACGGAGCCAGTCATCAGCATCCAGCGGCTGGGTTGAGCTGCGGTACACACTTGGGTTGAGGCGTATGAAATCCTGCAGAGTTGTTGTGTTTGGCTGCTGGTTCATATTGGGGCGAGGAAACTGAGCCATCATGTTCTCCATGAACTGGCGATTCATCTCAAGCTGTTGGATCATACCAGCCATGTACTCAGGCGGTGGTGGGAAGTTGCCACCACGACCACGACCAGCTGGTCTAACCATCCTGCTAATGTATAACAGGGGTAGTTCAGCATTTGAGAAATTTGCAAAGGAAAATAATCATTCATGATGAAACATGCTTAATGAAAGCAGCACGATAGTTACTACATAGTAGTCGGCATATCTTACAAAAGAGATCATGCATAGAGTGCGGTACACAGAGTTCAGTACATAGACTAAGACATCATAGGCGGCACGCAGGCTCGCGGCGAATGCAACTAACACTAACAAGCCAGCCTACATTAGTCCCACGCGGTACTGCGGAGGTAGCTGTAGCCTGAAAGCTGGTAGTGTGGCATCGGAAACTCCACATCAGTAACCTGGGGTCCGCGGATACTCTGGTGCGGAACCCGACGCTCCAGTGGCAGAAGAGGACCAAGTGCGGGAGAGTAGCCTCCCACCTCTGGCCAGCCGACACCCTGGGGCATCACGGTCCTGGCTGGGTAGATCGCAGAACGAGGCAGCTCTCTGGATCGGACAAAGGGGTGCAACAGTGTTAGAGCATGGTAAAGGTGCTGACGAGTGGTGTACAACTCGTGGCGAAGAGCTCGGTTAGCTCGATCCAGCCCATCAACATGCAGAACAAAGTTCTGATGGTAGAAGGGCTCTCGGGTGACAGTGGAGTAGGCAGCAGTGTAGTAACCCTCCTCACCAACATCAGATGCGATAGCAATGTGCCGGAAGGGGGAGGTGTCCAACTCCCGATACTCTCCACGAAGACGTGTCAGAGCAGCATAAGCAGCATCGTGGACTGCCATATCGATAGTCACCCCAACACCATGTGCGGTGTGCAGCACAGTAGTGGAGTCATACTCCCGAGAGTAGAGGTGGACGATGGCACGGTACTGCTCCTGGTTAAAGTCCTGGTACTCCTCATAGACGGTGTACTCAGGGTGCCAGCGATATCCCAGATAGGTCATCATATCAGCTAGCACGGCAGGTGATCCCGAGGCACCAATGGCCGTCGTGTGGCGGACGACCTGCCTCGTGGGTTCCATCTGAAAACAAAGATGTTTCAAGGGAGTCAATGATAGTGTGGAAATCGTCCAAAATACTATTCCAAAGAATACTATGGCTTTATCCAACTTTGGGGTGAATGGGGTCACGGGATCCTAGTGATAGTTAGTAAATTCGTTTAACCCGAGTAGAAAAGAGTTTAGAGTCCCAGAGTAAAGGTCGAGGAGTAAAAGATCCTAATACCACCCAATGGCGACGTGGGCCCGTAAGGCACACAGCCATGTTAGTAAAAGTTTTGCAATGTCTAGACTCGACTTCGGCCAAGGAGTTTGAAAGGGGGATTCCTACAGGCAGTCGGCTCTGATACCAACTTTTGACGCCCCCGATTCAATCGTACACTAATCATGCACGCAAACGTGTACGATCAAGATCAGGGACTCACGGGAAGATATCACAACACAACTCTACAAATAAAGTAAGTCATACAAGCATCATAATACAAGCCAGGGGCCTCGAGGGCTCGAATACAAGTGCTCGATCATAGACGAGTCAGCGGAAGCAACAATATCTGAGTACAGACATAAGTTAAACAAGTTTGCCTTAAAAAGGCTAGCACAAACTGGGATACAGATCGGAAGAGGCGCATGCCTCCTGCCTGGGATCCTCCTAAACTACTCCTGGTCGTCGTTAGCGGGCTGCACGTAGTAGTAGGCTCCTCCAGTGTAGTAGTCGTCATCGACGGTGGCGTCTGACTCCTGGGCTCCAGCATCTGGTTGCGACAACCAGAAAGAAAGGAAAGGGGGGAAAGGGGGAAGAAAGCAACCGTGAGTACTCATCCAAAGTACTCGCAAGCAAGGAACTACACTACATATGCATGGATATATGTGTAATGGGCCATATCAGTGGACTGAACTGCAGAATGCCAGAATAAGAGGGGGATAGCTAGTCTTATCGAAGACTACGCTTCTGGTCACCGCCGTCTTGCAACAAGTAGAAGAGGGTAGTCTGAAGTCCTCCAACTAGCATCTCCAAGTAGCATCTCCAAGTAGCAACTCCAGTAGCATCGCATAGCATAATCCTACCCGGCGATCCTCTCCTCGTCGCCCTGTTAGAGAGCGATCACCGGGTTATATCTGGCACTTGGAAGGGTGTGTTTTATTAAGTATCCGGTTCTAGTTGTCATAAGGTCAAGGTACAACTCCAAGTCGTCCTGTTACCGAAGATCACGGCTATTCGAATAGATTAACTTCCCTGCAGGGGTGCACCAACTTACCCAACACGCCCGATCCCATTTGGCCGGACACACTTTCCTGGGTCATGCCCGGCCTCGGAAGATCAACACGTCGCAGCCCCACCTAGGCAAAACAGAGAGGCCAGCACGCCGGTCTAAACCTAAGCGCACAGGGGTCTGGGCCCATCGCCCATAGCACACCTGCACGTTGCGAGGGCGGCCGGAAGCAGACCTAGCCTAGTGGCGTTCCAGTCCAATCCGGCGCGCGCCGCTCCGTCGCTGACGTCTGAAGTGCTTCGGCTGATACCACGACGCCGGGATACCCATAACTACTCCCGCGTAGATGGTTAGTGCGTATAGGCTCGTAGCCAACTCAGATCAAATACCAAGATCTCGTTAAGCGTGTTAAGTATCCGCGAACGCCGACGAGGGCCAGGCCCACCTGTCTCCTAGGTGGTCTCAACCTGCCCTGTCGCTCCGCCACAAAGTAACAGTCGGGGGCCGTCGGGAACCCAGGCCCACCTCTACCGGGATGGAGCCACCTGTCCTTTCAGCCCCCATCTCCGAACAGTATCACAGGTAATGTAACTGTGTAAAGTATATCGTATATGCCCGTGATCACCTCCCGAAGTGATCACGGCCCAGTAGTATAGCATGGCAGACGGACAAGAGTGTAGGGCCACTGATGGAACACTAGCATCCTATACTAAGCATTTAGGAATGCAGGTAAGGTATCAACAGATGTAGCAACAATGTCAGGCTATGCATCAGAATAGGATCAACTGAAAGCAGTAACATGCTACACTACTCTAATGCAAGCAGTATAGAGGAGAATAGGCGATATCTGGTGATCAAGGGGGGGGCTTGCCTGGTTGCTTTGGCAAGAGAGAGGGGTCGTCAACTCCGTAGTCGAACTGGGCAGCAGCAGCGTCGGTCTCGTAGTCTACCAGAGAGAAGAGGGGGAAGAAATAATGAATACCTTGCAAACAAGTGCATATTGATGCATGACATGACAAGTAACGGTGCTAGGGGTGCCCTAACGAGGTATGAGGTGATACCGGTGAAGGGGGAAAACATCCGGGAAAGTATTCCCGGTGTTTCGCGTTTTCAGGCAGAGGAGCCAGAGGGGGAAAGTTGCGGGTTGGATAGGTTAGGAATGTGTGGCGGACGAACGGGCTGCGTATCCGGAATTGTCTCGTCGTTCTGAGCAACTTTCATGTTGAAAATATTTTAATCCGAGTTACGGATTAAAAGATATGATTTTCTAAAGATTTTAATAATTTCTGGAATTTAATTAATTATTTAAATCTAACATTATCCAAAACAGTGTTTGCTGACGTCATCATGACGTCAGCAGTCAACAGAGGTGTTGACTGGTCAACTGACGTGTGGGTCCCACTGGTCATTGACTGTTTAACCTAATCAGTGTTTAACTAATCTAACTACTGTTTAATTAACCTAATTAGTTAATTAGGTTAATCTAATTATGATTAATTAACTTAATTAATTCCTTAATTAATTAATTAATTTAATTATTATTTATTTAATTATTATTTATTTAATTATTTTTATTAATATTATTATTTTTTTTCTTTTTCTTTTTTTTAAACGTTTCTGGGGCTGGGGCCCGCTAGTCAGTGGCCTAGAGGGCATCGGACCCCACCCGGCAGTGGCCCAGGAGGCCGACCGGGCGCGGGTGCGGGCGCTCGCCCGAACGGGCGTGGGCGCTGCGGGCGCAGCCCAGCAAGGCGTCGCGGGGCGCCGGTGGCGACGGCGAGGTCATGGCCGGAGCGGGGCGCAGCGTGGCCGTGGCCTGAGCGGGACGGCGCGGGCCGGGGTTCCCGGGGGGGGGGGGGGGCGCTCGCGCGAGGCCGAGGCAAGGGAGCAGCACGGGGAAGCGGGAAGGGGCCGGCGTCGCCGGAGGGAGAGGAGGCCGGGGGTGCGGTCGCGCACCGGGCGCGGACGGCGAGCCGCGCGGGCGGGGAGAACCGGGACGAGGCCCGTGCGAGGGGGGCGGCGCGGCCGTGCGTGGCCGTGCGGGGCCGCGGCTGTGGCCGCGTGGGCGCGTGCGGGCGCCGCCGAGGTGCGGGCGTGCCGGAGCCCGGACGGCGCGGTGAGTGAGCGAGGGGGAGAGGGGAGGGGTCGGGGACGGGACGGCCCGGCGCGGCACGGGCGACGGTGGCGCCGGAGCACGTCGAGCGGCGACGGCCGAGGCGACCTAGGGGGAGAGGGGGAGCGAAGGGGGGAGCTCACGGGGGGGGGGGGAGGGGCGCGTAGGGTCTAGGCAGCGTGCTCGGGGGCGGCCGGAGAAGACCGGCGAGGAGGAGGGCGAGGAGGCGGCGCACGACGGCGATGTGGTCCCGGCGAGGTGGGAGACGGGGACGGATCCGAGGCGACGAGGGGGCGTCGGGCGTGCGGCGAGGGGGGGGGGGGGAGGACGGGGCGGCGTCGGGTGGGGGTGGGGCGCCGGCGTTGGGGTCGACGGGATCGGGGCCGATCCCGATCCGGATCGGTGGGGGGGGGGGAGAAGGGGATCGAGGGGGAGTGGGGGGGGGGGCGTCGGCTAGGGTTTCGCCGTCCGCGGGGTTATGGGAGTGAGGGGGGGGGGGGGCGGATGGGCCATGGGCCGGTCGGCTGGGCCAGTTGGCCCAGTTGGCCGGGGGTTTTCCCCCCTGTAGTTATTAGGTTTATTTTTCTTTTCTTATTTTTCCTTTTCTGTTTTAATTCATTTTAAAATATTCAGACACTTTATAAAAATGTGTGCACCCCACCATAATTAACTTTGTAATATTTGACAACCCCCGAACATTTTAGTTTTGATTTTTTTTGAAAACTTTTATTGCCATCAAAATTTCGATTTGAATTTCGAAACCGTTTTGATTTAACCCGCGGTTAACTACAGTGACAGAGGTGACGTGGCACCATCAACGTGAGATTACTGTAGCATAATTATCCGGGCGTTACACGCGCCGCCGCTGCTGTTAGTCGCCGCCAACGCCCCGTGCCGCGCCGCTGCCACCCGCGCCGCTTCGCTGCCACTCGCAACGCCCGGAGCCTCCACCGCCTTGCCCGATGTCACCGCTTCGCTGTCGCAGCCGTCAGATCTGCCGCCGCCGCCGCCGTTTTTTTTCGAGAACCGATAAAACCACCAAAACCCAACCTATCTCTACTCCTAATACAACAGTTGGTAGTCTCCGCCGGTCAATTTTCGTCCCACCGCTTTCATCCGGTTTTTTTCGTAGGTTAACCTTCGTAGATTTTTTTTCGCCCACCTCCGACCATCCCGTGCAAAACCAAAAAAAAAAGCATACACCACCATCCGTGTCTCGATCCACCCGATGCGGCCGCCTATCTCCCTTGTCTAGCGATGCGCCGCCGGCCCAATCTCCCCGCTCCGCCACCGCCGCCCCAATCTCCCCGCTCCGCCGCCGCCCCCCGCCTTCCACTATCACCCGCTCAGCCACCTCCACCCTCCTCTACATCGCCGGAGGAACGGGCACACCTGGCGCGCCGCCTCGAGGCCGCGCTCGAGCAGGTGAGGAGGGAGTCGGTGCGGCAGGGCGCGGCGCTGGACGAGCTGAGGCGGCGGCTCGAGCGGCGGCGGGCGCGCACGGACGAGCTACTCGTCGCCAGGAGGAGCCCCTACAAGCGCTGGTGTGGCTAACACTAACCACCCTCGGGAAGGATGCTGCCGCAGGTGTCGGGCAGCGCCGCCGCTTCGTCAAGAGACCGCGCTGCTGATGTGTCGAGAGACTGCGCCTACCTACTGGTCTATGGCTGGCGTGGCATGGATCCCCAAACTGCCATGGATCTGCAGACTTCACCAGAAGGAGGCGACCATGACATCCCGCTCGAGTTCCTGAGTCAGGCTGCGCCGACGGGTGAGCCATGGCAAGAAGGGGCGCCATCCAAGAGGCAACCGGTGGTTGGAAGATGCGTGCATGCTGGGCAGGGAGAGAAGTTGCGACTAGAGGTAATGAGCTCCCGTTTCTCTCAATTTCTTTGCTCAGTACTGATTTTTTTGTGCAACAAGGCATGCTTCATAAATGGAGGGAGGACGTGAGCACGGAGGTGATCTGGGGTGACATCGGTGAGTACGGGTGCTACTGCCTATGTTCCTGTTAAAGTTCAGTACCTCGCAGGTCGCAGCTCCTTGGTCAACCCGGATGCGCACTGGCGGAACTCATGGCTGAGTCCAGTGCCAGAACCGCCTCTGCTAGGTACAACCGTCATGGCCACGCTTGAAGTCAGATCTCCGTAATGACTGTCGTGATTGCACCCATATCCGGACCAGCTGTAACGGTATATAATCAAGCGGTCGAGCCTCCACTATCGTGCTCTGAATCTGGAATTATATTGCTACGTAGAAGTTAATTTTTTTCCATGAAGTTGATGTGATGTGAAGCTGGTGGCAGATAAAAGGTTAATTGAGTTCTCATCTCCAATATGTTTGCATCCTCACTATCCTTGTTGATTCAGTGATTCCATGATGTTATAGTAAACTTGTTTTTCACCTCTTGATGCTACTATATACTGAAGGCGCTTGCTAATTTGCACATTAAGTTTTTCTGATAAACTATGGCGATATCACTTGCATTATACATTTATTAGTCATGTCCAATTATTAATCCCTGCTATAATAAAACGTGCCCACATAACAAGCTTTTCCGCAATCCTTGGAAGCACGTATTTGCTTGTCTAACTGCAGGTGGAAGAACAAGATTCACTATGTGTGCAATGACAACAATAGATACCATTTGTCATTAGGGAGACTTTTGATAATTCTACTCTGCATTCTTTTGCTTTAGTACAAGTTTTCTTCCGCATTATTCAACTATGCGTGACGAATCTGATACACTTCAGGAGTTCTATATATACGTGAACTAAACAATTGATTCAGTTTTTTTGTCTAGACAGATTGGGCATCAAAGTAGACGACAAAGGCTGACAGACAATTACGTTCTGCGCCCTAGTCCGTGTAGAACTTAAAACTTGATTGATACTTTTCATTTTACATTGATCTCCAGTGAGAACAATTTTTTGACTGAATGTGTTTCATTAGATATGCCCTTTTATTTTGTGGGAAGTTGTTCAGGCTTTTATTTAATTATTTATTTCAGCTGTGTAAAAATGGAGTATGAGTAATGCTTGGTTCCATGCAGGACGAAGGAAGGAAGAGAAGCAAATTATAACAGTTTAGTTCATGGTCTAGGAGCAGGAAAGTACAAATCCATCTTTGTGATATGGTTAAGCATAATAGTACAACATACAGAATCTCTGAATTGTGTAGATAGGTCATCAAGTAACGGTTAGCAGTTCATGCTTCTGCTTCACCTTTTAGTTAATTATCTGCTTTAAGTATTTGTTGCAGAAGTGAGCATCAAATTGCAGGAATTTTGTAATTCATCAGTAGAATTATCCGCTGCATTCGCTTTGGTTATAGCGCATGGGCATTTTGTAACATCTTGCCGAAGTGAGCATTTAGTAGTAATTATCCGCTTTTAAGTATTTTATTTAATGTGTCTATCTCCGGTTGTGATCCTAGAAGGCAGTAAATGTGCTCTTGTGTTTTGCTAATGCAACAGAGTATCTATGAGATTAGTAATTTTCTGTATAACATGGAAATTCTGCAGAACTGTAATTTTGAATGAAGCTATTTTCTGATATTTGAATCTTGCTGAAAATGAACATGAGTGATATAACCCATATAACAAAACCCATGAGAGTTGTCTTTGCAAGTTGCACTGCAAAGATTGCTTTTTAGTGAAGTTATCCTTGGCGGTGTTAGATAAGTATTAACGCGACTGTTTACTTGGTTAAGATTACATTCAGGTTATTTCTTCTAACCTTCTAATCTCCACACACAGCTAGCTGTAGCTTGGGACAACTGCTAGAAGAATGAACGGTTGATTCCTCTACAGCAACGCCTGAGGTCAGGTTCTATGCGAGTGCAGCAGTGCTGGCGGCGTCGGCCAAGGTGGTAGCATGTGCACTTGCTTTGATGATGGCGCTAGCAAAGAAGGCACGGAGCAAATGGGAGACGGGGTTCCTTTGTGATAACATATGGGAGGCTGACGAGTTCCGTTGGAACAATGCGATGTTGCAGAGACAACACACTGGGTTCCAATTCCAGTTGGACGAATAGTATGTACGTGATTCATTCACTCCTTTGATCCTATTACACATACTGCAGTTGGAGGATATACCAATATAATGGATGGATCTACTAAATATTAAGATGTCAATTACGACAGTACATTCTCACCATCCCTATTTCATAGAAAAATCCAGTATGCTATTTTCTGTATTTTCCAAAAATTGACAATGATAGGAAGCTTAGAAGTCGTGTGTCATGCTTTGGAAATAAAACTTACAACCCGCATAGTTCAGAATCTTACTGAACTTTGCGTGTCATGTTTTTATAATATTATTTGTTTCTCAAGCTTTAGTTGTTAAACTTTTTCTCTAAAACTGCAGAGTTCCAGTTCTGAATACTGAACTTTGCATTGCATGTGTTTATTACTTCGGAAACATGTTAATCTTAAAAAATACAAATTTGGGAAATATGAAATGGAAGTTCACAACTAACAGAAAAGTTTAGCTCTTACATTCAAGATGGTAGGGATTTCAAAAGTTTTAGCTTCATCTTTTGTTATTACACCATATGTCATGTCAGTAAATTGAGTTATATGATGAGCATGGTCTTATCTGTTCAGGTTGCTGAGTTTTGGCCTTAAGGTGCACCATTGATAAGGAAATTATGCATCTTCTGAGGTTACTGATATTTAACCATCTCATGTCTATCAATAGTGCATACATTATGATTGATAAACATATCTTGCCATGTCAAATACATAATGCTGTACTCCCTCCATTCCAAAATGTAGTTCACCCGCGCTTTTTGAGGTTTAAGTTTGACCATAAATTTAACTAACGTGGGCAATTGCGGCGGGAGCAAAACTTATACCACTGAATTTGTATTCGAAAGAAGCTTTCAATGGCATAATTTTTGCTCTCGCCACAGTCGCCCACGTTGGTTAAATTTATGGTAAAACTTAAATCTCGAAAAGCGTGGGCGCACTACATTATGGAATGGAGGGGGTATATGATAAGTTTGGGTGTAGCTATGTGTTAGTGCCAGTTGCTTATTATGCACTTAACCTATCGTATCTTTTTACCATGCAGATTAATTAATTCAACCTGAGGATAGACAAAATCACTTCAGTTCAAAATTATTCAGAGGAAGTGTGATTTCTATTCCATATTCATTGACTTTTCTAAGACCTATTAGTAAATTAATTAGCTTCTTTAATCCAGCGATTCTGGGTAAACCGGTGAAGAATATGAATATTACGTATGTATATTACCCCTTCTTCTGTCATTTTTATTATTTTCATAATCTCTACTCTTAATGGAGCAGTTGGTAGTCTCCGCCGGCTAATTTTTATCCCACCACTTTCGTTCGGTTTTTTTCATAGGTTAACCTTCGTAGATTTTTTTCGTCCGGTGCTCCTGTTGGTTTTTCCCCTCCGCTCGATCCAACTCCTTGTCGCCGTCTTCCTCCTCCTCTCCCCACGACTCCACCCACCCAAGCAGCCGCCGCCATCCTACCCTTCCCCACCCCACCGGCGACCTCCCATCCTCTGCCGTCTACCCAACCGTCGGATCTCCTTCTCTCCCTCGCGGACGCGTCAAACCCGCAACTTTTCCTCCTCGCGGCTGGAACCCTAGCTCGCGCTTGTGGCGACTGGGCTGGAGGTGCGGCACGGGATTCGCGCCGTAGGATTCCCCAGCGACAAGTCCAACAGGTCGTTGAATCGGCGAATGGGATGGCGCACCCTGCTGCAGCCGCCGGTGGGGATGAGCGCGGCGACGACGAACGCCGGTGCGCCTCCGCTTCCTCGACCTCCAAGGACGCGGGCGCCGGATTTGTGCTCACCTGACTAGCCTCGGTATCCAGCTCCCTACAGCCATCGCCGGCGTTGAATCCCAAGGTTCGATCCAGCTCTCATCTTTCCTCTTTCGATTCACCCCGTTGATTTGTGTGCGATTGATTTGCGTTTTTTCTGATTCCAAACAGCAGGCGAGGATGACGCCGCCGCCAAAGATGACGAGGCCCCGAGCTCGACCACGACCACTACGACGCACTGCACAAAGGCCCCTGCTTCCTTCCTGCCCTTTCCTTTGGTTGCCTATTTGGGTGAGAAAGAAGAGGACATCTATTCAATTTGTGAGGAAGAAGTGATATTGGTTGCCTATTTAGGTGAGAAAGAAGAGGAAGGGTGCTGTAAAATAATGTCATTTTATAATATATTGAAAATTTAGATATATGGGTTGAAATAAAAAATAAAGGGTGATGCTGAGTTAAATAAAATTTAGGGGAGAATATTTATGAGGGAGTCCCCTATTCCTCTTGTATCCCCTACCCATGCGAGGCTCAACATTCATATCCATCCCCTCTGACGGCTGAAGAGAGAGATAGAGAGAGAGAGGAAGAGTGCAGAGAAAGGAAAGGTTTGCTCATGATTGTTGAGTCACTCAAATATATATGCATTGTAGCCCGTGGCAATGCACAGGGAAATGTGCATTCAATCACACATAATATGTTCAAGATTTTAGCTCCATGATCACTCATCTGTGGTTGTCTGCTTTTTAGCAAATGTCAACATATTCACTCTCAACTCAGTTTTTCCGGTAGATGTGCTAGGATCAAATGGGTTGTCATTTCTAAGCTGCATGGTTTTTAAGCTTTATAGCTCATGGAGGTGAATATGGAAATGATCATAGCGTCAATTTATATTTTTCTCCTGGAAATGGGATTATCCCCACAACAGTACTTCATGAACTTTACACTCCTCATGGTTGCTAGGTGCCAGCAATAATTAGGAAATTATTAGACCAATCCTTTTTTATGGAACTCTATTCTAGAATAGGTACTCTTCAAATTGTGATATTTTCTTGACTTCTTGCCTGGAAGAAAGCAGCGACTGGCAATCTCCAGAAGACGACGACGAGGAGGAAAGTGATGAGTCGGACAAAGACGAGATAGTCGACTCACCACCTTGCACAGAGCATCGATCCAAGCAACTCCAGGATCCAGCGGGCGGGTGTGGCAAGACCGTGGCTCCAAGTACTCCAGCACAGAAGCGCACTCAGACTTCGACTCCAGAGCCGATGGAGGTCGCCCCCTCGAAGGCTCGGAAGACCTTGCCCAAGATCAAGATGGACGTTCCTATTGCCTCTGGGTGAGTGCTCTATCTTTTTGCGTTTTCTTCCACCGACTGATACTTCTGTTCTGACCGAGTGGATTATGAACTTTTCCAGCCCTGCAACTTCTTCAACTGATATGGACATTGACAGGGCCCCAGGTGATGAGGAGACCGATGACGCTGCCACCTCCAAAGCTAGTACGCTCTATCCAACTTGAATTTATTCTGCCAACTGGATTGTTGGTCGATTGAACTCTTAAGGTTCCTTTTTGTTGCAGCTCCACGGGACGTTATTGAGCTTCCGGATGATGAAGAAGAAGCTCCTCTGAGAGAGAGAAGGAGGAGGGGAAGGGCGTCAAGCGGGAAAGCAGCCGAGGGTGTGGTGCTTCAGTCGACATCGGTGCTTGAGACAGGGGTCCAACGATCCGGAGATCTGGCTTGAACCAATGTCACCTTTGCCAATCCACTGCTGATTGACCGTCCATCGGGGTCGATTGGTCAGACCTCTGCCGCTCTAGTGCAACTCCATGCATCCGACCCTGTGACTGCTTCGACTGCACTGCCATCATTGCTCTTCGCTGCATACCAGACTCCAGACGACCCACCGAGTGCCGCCAGGGAGGCTCTTCTCCAGGTAAATCTCGTGATGGAGCAGATGAAGGTGGTGCATGAGGCTAGTCAGGTTGCTTACAATGCCAGCACCACTCTTCAAGCCAACATCAAGGTTAGTTGATTTCCGACTGGTCTCTTGAGTAATGATAGTTGCCACTGTTTCTTCACTGCCCATATGGTGTTCTTGGATGAGCGTTTTGGAACCTATTATGTGCATCTATCATGGGTCTGTATTTCACATCCAATCACCCACTGGGGTGTTTCTGTCTTAGAGCTGAATAGTTCTTCCACTTGAATCGACTAGGTTGAGTCGAGTGTTTTTCTGAACCAGTGGGGGCACGCAGAGTGCACCCACTGGGTGTAGTCCCCGAGACCGCGGTCGACTGCTGGTAGTCGGCTGGGGTTTGAGAATCTCCTCTTTTTTTACTCATGTTGGGCAAACCATGCCGAGAACCAAACCAGGGGGCACGCTAAGTGCATCCACTGGGTGTAGTCCCCGAGACTACTATTGAATGTTTGATTCAGCGGTAGTCTTAGAGCAACTTTCACTGTGATTGACTTTTGTTTCCGTCGACTGACATATCTTATTTGCTGACTGCAGAAGTCTTGTGATCTGGGAGCCCAACTTTCTGAACTGGATAAGAAGCAGACCAACTTCAACCTTGATCTGGAACTAGCCAAGAAGAACCTCAAGAATGCTCAGGATGAAGCAACTATCATGGGAGGTTACCACTCTCTCTCTCTCTCTCTCTCTCTAGTCTCTTTGAACCGAGTGATTTCACTCGAACAGATGTGCGTAGTGAAAACCGTCAGCTTCAAGCTCGTCTGAAGAATGTTATTTCTTTAGAGAAAATGAAGCAGGCTCTGGAGAAGAAAGATCAGGATCTTGCCGCGGCCCGGAAGGAGGCACAAGAGAAAACAACGCTCGTGGACAAGAAGTTGGCCTCAGTCAGCAAGTTGGAAGAGGAGAACTCCAAGTTGAAGACCGCCGTTTCTGAAGCCAACCAGGAGGTCGTGCAAATGAAGAAAGACAAGGAAAGCTTGACCGACGAAGTTGGGAACCTCAAGGCCAAGAAGGGCGAATTAGAGTCTTATCTGGGGCAGCTTGCCATGAAGTTGGTCTTGAAGCTTGAAGGTATTTTATCTTGTTCGACTGATTTGTTGATGTCGACTTACACGTCTTGCTAAACTAACGACTCACTGCTTTTCTAATTGTGTAGAACTTTGTCAAGATTTCAAAGTAGAAACTGGGCGGGTCGAGACGGGTCTCGACCCCATAAACTCTCCTGTCAAAGATGACGTTGCAATGAATGTGCTGCGGTTGGAGTAACGCATGGACAATGCTATGGATTATCTCGCTTGACTGAAGGCGACAATGACGCGGATTGATGCTGAACTCTGGCCTCAGGCGGAACTCTCATAGGATCTCGAGTCTCTGATGACTCGACTGAATCAAATACCTGGTCAAGTGCAGGAATGGAAGAAACCATCTGCTCGCTGTGGCGCCGACGTTGCCCTGTCATTGGTCCGAGTGCACTGCAAGGATGTCAGAGAAGACATGGCGGCCCTCAAGGTTGCGAACACAAAAAGCTCAGTTTCCAGTCCTTCATGGACACTTTCCTTGACGCCGCCACTCGCATCGTAGGCAGCATCGACCTTGGCAGTTTCTACGATCCAGCAAGTCCTTCTCCAGACGAGTGAACAAAACATTATGCCCCACTTTTATTTGCCTCAGAATGCCGAGTGATTATGTAACCATTAAACTCTTTCAGGATAGATGCCTGAGCACTTCTGCCCGTTGCGGTCCTGAACTTTTGCGGGATTTATCGGAACTTGAATTTCCTTGAATATCATGGCTTTTGTTTTGGTTCTGAACTGTTTCTGACTGTCTTTCGATTCTGAGTGAACTTGATCTTTTCATCTTTCGTCGAGTCGATCTGACGATGTGTTCAATCGACACCTCGTCGTCTTTGCAGATCGGGAAGGAGCGTACATTGTATTTGTGACGCAGCTCAGACGTGGTGTTCAGTCGACACCTCACCGTCCTTGCGGATCGGGATGGTACATTGTACTCGTGGCGCAGATCAGATGTGGTGTTCAGTTGACACTTCGTCGTCCTTGCGGATCGGGATGGAGCATATGTTGTATTTTTGGTGCAGCTCAGACGTGGTGTTCAGTCGACACCTCGTCGTCCTTGCGGATTGGGATGGAGCGTACGTTGTATTTGTGGCATAGCTCAAAGGGTATTTGTGACTTAGGCGAGTATGGGGTCGCAGCTAAGCCCCTCGAGTGGGAGAATTGCTCTCCACTCGGAATGTTTTTAACTTAGGCGAATCAGGTTCGCGGCTAAGCCACCCACTAGGGGATTTGGACACAAGTGATTATGGGGAACCAGTCATTAAGATACTGTAAAAATCTTGTCTTTGGAAAGCAAACTGAAGTACTTTTATTACAACTTGTCGGGTCGAGTGATTTTAGGTATAGAAAGGACGAAGCAGCTCTGCGTTCCATGCGCGTGGCTCATCCATGTTCTTGGCTACATTGTAAATGTGGTACGCTCCATTGTGAAGCACCTTGGTGATGATGAAGGGACCTTCCCAGGCTGGAGCGAGCTTGTGAGGTCGTTTCTGATCCACTTGGAGCACAAGGTCTCCTTCCCGAAATGCTCGACCTATGATATTGCGAGCATGGAATCGACGCAGATCTTGCTGATAGATGGTCGTCCGAACCAAATCCATCTCGCGCTCTTCCTCCAGGAGATCAACTGCGTCTTTGCGTGCCTGCTCTGCTTCAGCTTCTGAGAAGAGTTCCACTCGGGGGGCATTGTGTAGCAAGTCACTCGGTAGCACAACCTCGGCTCCGTACACAAGGAAGAAAGGGGTTCAGTTAGTCGACTGGTTCGGCGTCGTTCTCAGCCCCCATAGGCCGGATGGTAATTCAGTCACCCATGCTCCAGTAGCGTGTTTCAGGTCGCGCATTAGTCGGGGTTTTAACCCTTGAAGTATCAAACCATTCGCCCTTTCTGCTTGTCCATTCGACTGCGGGTGTGCAACGGATGCATAGTTGACCCGAGTGCCTTGGGACACACAGAACTCCTTAAACTTATCAGAATCAAAGTTGGAGCCATTATTTGTGATAATGCTGTGAGGAACTCCATATCTGAATATCAACTCCTTGATGAAACTGATGGCAGTACCTGTGCCGAGGTTTCTGATGGGCTTGGCTTCGATCCACTTGGTGAACTTGTCGACTGCTACAAGCAAATGGGTGAAACCACTTGTCCCGGTCTTGAATGGCGCAACCATATCCAATCCCGAGACCGCAAATGGCCAGATGAGTGGAATAGCCTTCAAGGCAGACACAGGTTGTGTGACATGTTGGAACATTTTTGCAACCTGCGCACTTGTTGACTATATCCTTTGCCATCTCATTTGCTCTAGGCCAATAGAATCCCGCTCGGTATGCTTTGGCCACGATTGTCCGAGAGGTCGCATGGTGACCACAGGTTCCCGAGGGATATCGTTTAGGATCATTCGGCCCTCTTCCGGGGTGATGCAGTGCTGAACCATGCTACCTCTTGAGCATGCGTTGGTTTTCCCTTGAAGAGGAAAGGGTGACGCAACAAAGTAGCGTAAGTATTTCCCTCAGTTTTTGAGAACCAAGGTATCAATCCAGTAGGAGGCTACACGCAAATCCCTCGTACCTACACAAACAAATAAGAACCTTGCAACCAACACGATAAAGGGGTTGTCAATCCCTTCACGACCACTTGCAAAAGTGAGATCTGATAGAGATAATAAGATAAATGTTTTTGGTATTTTTATGATATAGATTGGAAAGTAAAGATTGCAAAATAAAATAGATCAGAAACTTATATGATGGAAAATAGACCAGGGGCCATAGGTTTCACTAGTGGCTTCTCTCAAGATAGCATAAGTATTACGGTGGGTAAACAAATTACTGTCGAGCAATTGATAGAAAAGTGCATAGTGCTATGTCTTGAGCTTGCGTTGGTTTTCCTTGAAGAGGAAAGGGTGATGCAGCAATAGTACCGTAAGTATTTCCCTCGGTTTTTGAGAACCAAGGTATCAATCCAGTAGGAGGCTCCTCAAAAGTCCCACGCACATACACAAACAAACAAGAACTCGCAACCAACACAATAAAGGGGTTGTCAATCCCTTCACGGCCACTTGCGAAAGTGAGATCTGATAGAGATAGTATGATAAGATAAATATATTTTTTGGTATTTTATAATATAGATAGGAAAAGTAAAGATGCAAATTAAAGTAAATTGAAAGCTTATATGATAAAAGATAGACCCGGGGGCAATAGCTTTCACTAGTGGCTTCTCTCAAGATAGCATAAGTATTATGGTAGGTGAACAAATTACTGTCGAGCAATTGACAGAAAATCGAATAATTATGAGATTATCTAGGCATGATCATGTATATAGGCATCACGTCCATGACAAGTAGACCGACTCCTGCCTGCATCTACTACTATTACTCCACACATCGACCGCTATCCAGCATGCATCTAGAGTATTAAGTTCATAAAGAACAGAGTAATGCATTAAGAAAGATGACATGATGTAGAGGGATAAACTCATGCAATATGATATAAACCCCATCTTTTATCCTCGATGGCAACAATATAATATGTGCCTTCCTGCCCTGTTGTCACTGGGAAAGGACACCACAAGATTGAACCCAAAGCTAAGCATTTCTCCCATTGCAAGAAAGATCAATCTAGTAGGCCAAACCAAACTGATAATTCGAAGAGACTTGCAAAGATAAATTAATCATACATAAAAGAATTCAGAGGAGATTCAAATATTTCTCATAGATAAACTTGATCATAAACCCACAATTCATCGGATCTCGACAAACACACCGCAAAAAGAGTTACATCGAATAGATCTGCAAGAAGATCGAGGAGAACATGGTATTGAGATTCAAAGAGAGAGAAGAAGCCATCTAGCTAATAACTATGGACCCTAAGGTCTGTGGTAAACTACTCACAACTCATTGGAGAGGCCTTGGAGATGATGTAGAGGCCCTCCGCGATCGATTCCCCCTCCGGCGGAGCACCGGCGAAGGCTCCAAGATGGGATCGCGCGGATACAGAAGGTTACGATGGTGGAATTAGGTTTTCGTGGTCTGTTCTGATGTTCTCGGGGTACGTGGGTATATATAGGAGGAAGTAGGTCGGTGGACGCCCGAGGGGCCCACGAGATAGGGGGCACGCTTATTGGGGGGGGGGGGGGCACGCCCTCCACCCTCGTGGCCGCCTCGGCTGTTGCTTGACTTCCACTCCAAGTCCTCTGGATCATGTTCGTTCCAAAAATCACGCTCCCGAAGGTTTCATTCCGTTTGGACTCCGTTTGATATTCCTTTTCTTCGAAACACTGAAATAGGAAAAGAAACAGCAATACGGGCTGGGCCTCCGGTTAGTAGGTTAGTCCCAAAAATGATATAAATGTGTAAAGTAAAGCCCATAAACATCCAAAATGGGTAATATAATAGCATGGAACAATAAAAAATTATAGATACATTGGAGACGTATCAAGCATCCCCAAGCTTAATTCCTGCTCGTCCTCGAGTAGGTAAATGATAAAAACAGAATTTTTGATGTGGAATGCTACCTAGCATAATTCTCAATGTAATTTTCTTTATTGTGGCATGAATGTTCAGATCCAAATGATTCAAAATAAAATCTTATATTGACATAACAAATAGTAATACTTCAAGCATACTAATCAAAGCAATCATGTCTTCTCAAAATAACATGGCTAAAGAAAGTTCATCCCTACAAAATCATATAGTTAGGTCATGCTTTATTTTCGTCACACAAAAATGATCCCATCTTGTACACCCTTGATGACAAGCCAAGCAATTGTTTCATACTTAAATAATCTCAAACTTTTTCAACTTTCACGCAATACATGAGCATGAGCCATGGATATAGCACTATGGGTGGAATAGAATATGATGATGGGGACTGTGTGGAGAAGACAAAAATGGAGAAAGTCTCACATTGACGAGGATAATCAACGGGCTATGGAGATGCCCATCAATTGATGTCAACATGAGGAGTAGGGATTGCCATGCAACGGATGCACTAGAGCTATAATGTATGAAAGCTCAACAAAATAAACTAGTGGGTGTGCATCCAACTTACTTGCTCACGAAGACCTAGGGCATTTTGAGGAAGCCCATCGTAGGTATATACTCCCTCCGTTCCTAAATGTAGGGTGTATAGTTTTTGGCACGAAAATTAAAGAACGCACGTGAAGGCAAAATTTCACAAGTTTTGGGCAAGTTTACACCTGACTAATTGTCATGAGAAAATAGAGGATCTTGCATGATATAAGGAAATGTAATCAAATCCTAAAAAAAATTATCCAAACGAGTGTTGCAATGCAATACACCTTATATTTTGATTTTTTTTCAAAAATCTATACACCTTATATCAAGGAATGGAGGGAGTACAAGCCAAGTTCTATAATGAAAACATCCCACTAGTATATGAAAGTGACAACATATGAGACTCGCTATATGAAGAACATGGTGCTACTTTGAAGCACAAGTGTGGAAAAGGATAGTAACATTGCCCCCTTTTTTTGGGCCTTATTTTCTTTCTTTTTGGCCTTTCCCTTTTTTTATTTGGGGACAATGCTCTAATAATGAGGATCATCACACTTTTATTTATTTACAACTCATGAATTACAACCCAAAACTAGAACAAGATATGACTCTATATGAATGCCTCTGGCGGTGTACCGGGGTGGGCAATGAATCAAGAGTGACATGTATGAAAAATTATGCATGGTGGCTTTGCCACAAATACGATGTCAACTACATGATCATGCAAGGCAATGTGACAATGATGATGCGTGTCATGATGATAAACGGAACAGTGGAAAGTTGCATGGCAATATATCTCGGAATGGCTATGCAAATGCCATAATAGGTAGGTATGGTGGCTGTTCTGAGGAAGATATAAGGAGGCTTATGTGTGATAGAGCATATCGTATCACGGGGTTTGGATGCACTGGCGAAGTTTGCACCAACTCTCAAGGCGAGAAAGGGCAATGCACAGTACCGAAGAGGCTAGCAATGATGGAAGGGTGAGAGTGCGTATAATCCATGGACTCAACATTAGTCAAAAAAAGAACTCATATACTTATTGCAAAAATCTACAAGTCATCAAAAACCAAGCACTACGCGCATGCTCCTAGGGGGATAGACTGGTAGGAAAAGACCATCGCTCGTCCCCGACCGCCACTCATAAGGATGCACAATCTAAGAACACCTCATGTTTCAAATTTGTTACACAACTTTCACCATACGTGCATGCTAAGGGACTTGCTAACTTCAACACAAGCATTCCTTAAATTCATAATCACCCAACTAGCATGACTCTAATATCACTACCTCCATATCTCAAAATAAGTATCAAGTATCAAATTGATCATAGAATCCAATTCACTTCCTATGATAGTTTTTATTATACCCAACTTGGATGCCCACCATTCTAGGACCAATTTTATAACCATAGCAAATACCATGCTGTTCTAAGAGACTCTCAAAATGATATAAGTGAGGCATGAGAGACTAACAATTTCTACAAAATTAAGCCACCGCCGTGCTCTAAAAGATTTAAGTGAATCACTAGAGCAAAACTATCTAGCTCAAAAGATATAAGTGAAGCACATAGAGTATTCTAATAAATTCTAATCAAGTGGGCTTCTTCCCAAAAGGTGTGTACAGCAAGGATGATTGTGGTAAACTAAAAAGAAAAGACTAATATCAAACAAGATGCTCCAAGCAAAACACATATCATGTGGCGAATAAAAATATAGCTCCAAGTAAAGTTACCGATAAACAAAGAGGAAAGAGGGGATGCCTTCCGGGGCATCCCCAAGCTTAGGCTTTTGGCTATTCTTGAATATCTTGGTGTGCCATGGGCATCCCCAAGCTTAGGCTCTTGCCACCCCTTATTCCATAGTCCATCAAATCTTTACCCAAAACTTGAAAACTTCACAACACAAAACTCAACAGGAAATCTCATAAGCTCCGTTAGTGCAAGAAAGAAAAACCACCACATAAGGTATTGTAATTAACTCATTCTTTATTTATATTGGTGTTAAACCTACTGTATTCCAAGTTCTCTATGGTTCATACCCTTACATACTAGCCATAGATGCATCAAAATAAGCAAACAACACATGAAAGACAGAATCTGTCAAAAATAGAACAGTCTGTAGCAATCTGTAACTCTCGAATACTTCTGAAACTCTAAAAATCCTACCAAAATAGGAAGTCCTGGGATATTTGTCTATTGATCTACAACAAAAAGAATCAACACAAAAAGCACTTTTCTGCGAATTACTAAAATTATTTTCTTGCTCGCAAAGTTTCTGTTTTTCAGCAGAATCAAATTAACTATCACCATAGGTTATCATATAGGTTCTACTCGGCACAAACACTAATTAAAACATGAAAACACATCTAAGCAGAAGGTAGATGCAAAAATTATTACTAAACAGAAGCAAAAACATAAAACATAAAATAAAATTGGGTTGCCTCCCAACTAGCGCTATCGTTTAACGCCCCTAGCTAGGCATAAAAGCGAGGATAGATCTAAGTAGTGCCATCTTTGGCACTCAATTCATAAGTAGCTCGCATGATAGATTCATAAGGTAATTTAACTTTCTTTCTTGGAAAGTGCTCCATGCCTTTCCTTAATGGAAATTGGAATATAATATTCTCTTCCTTCATATCAATAATCGCACCAATTGTTCTAAGGAAAGGTCTACCAAGAATAATAGGACATGAAAGATTACAATCTATATCAAGAACGATAAAATATACGAGCACCAAATTCCTATTTGCAACAATGAGAACATCATTGATCCTTCCCATTGGCTTTTTAATGGTGGAATCCGCAAGGTGCAAATTTAAAGAGCAATCATCAAGATCATGGAAACTTAGAATATCACATAAAGTTTTATGAACTGTGGAAACACTAGCACCCAAATCACTTAAAGCATAACACTCATGATCTTTAATCTTAATCTTTATAGTAGGTTCCCGCTCATCATTAAGTTTTCTAGGTATAGAAACTTCCAAATTAATTTTCATCATAAGATTGCATCAAGGCATCAATAATATGTTTGGTAAAAGCTTTATTTTGACTATAAGCATGAGAAGAATTCACAACGGATTGCAACAAGGAAATACAATCTTCTAAAGAACAGTTATCATAATTAAATTCCTTGAAATCCAAGATATGGGTTCAATTCTATATAAAGTCTTGACCTCTCCAATCCCACTTTTACCAATTTTAGCATCAAGATCTAAAAACTCCGAATCATTGGGATGCCTTTTAACTAAGGTTGACTCATCTCCAGTCCTATCATTATTAATATTCATATGCAAAACAAAGATTTAATAGGGGACACATCAATAACTTTTTGATCTTCAGCATTATTTTCATGGAAACTAGAAGAACACGCCTTTACAAAGCAATCTTTCTTAGCATGCAATATAGCGGTTCTTTCTTTGCACTAATCAATGGAAATTCTCATAGCTTTGGGAGACTAATTGATATCATGCTTAGGAGGAGTAGATCTAAGTTTCAAAGAATCAACATCAAGCAAAAGTCTATCAACGTTCCTAGCCAAATCATCAACTTTAAGCAATTTTTCTTTGAGCATGGCATTAAAATTCTTTTGAGAGATCATAAATTCTTTCACACTATTCTCAAAATCAGAGGGCATCTTATTATAATTACCATAAGAATTATTGTAGGAATTTCCATAATTATTAGAGGAATTACTAGGGAATGGTCTAGGATTAAAGTTTCCTCTATAAGCATTGTTACCAAAATTATTCCTACCAACAGAATTCACATCCATAGATTCATTATTATTCTCAATCAAAGTAGACAAAGGCATATCATTGGGATCAATAGAAGCACTCTTAGTAGCAAACAATTTCATAAGTTCATCCATCTTACCACTCAAAACGTTAATTTCTTCTATAACATGCACTTTCTTACTAGTAGATCTTTCGGTGTGCCATTGAGAATAATTAGCCATAATATTATCAAGGAGTTTTGTAGCTTCTCCTAAGGTGATTTCCATAAACGTGCCTCCCGTGGCCGAATCTAAAAGATTTCTAGAAGCAAAATTCAATCCGGCATAATTTTTTTGTATGATCATCCATAAATTCAAACCATGAGTAGGGCAATTGCGAATCATCAATTTCATTCTTTCCCAAGATTGGGCAACATGCTCATGATCAAGTTGTTTAAAATTCATATATCGTTCCTAAGAGAGATGATCTTAGCGGGAGGAAAATACTTAGAGATAAAAGCACCTTTGCACTTATTCCATGAATCAATACTATTCTTAGGCAAAGACGAAAACCAAACTTTAGTGCGATCTCTAAGTGAAAATGGAAATAACTTCAATTTAACAATATCATTATCTATATCTTTCTTCTTTTGCATCTCACACAAATCAACAAAGTTGTTCAGATGGGTAGCGACATCTTCACTAGGAAGGCCGGAGAATTGATCTTTCATAACAAGATTCAGCAAAGCAGGATTGATTTCACAAGACTCACCATCATTAAGAGGAGCAGTCGGAGTACTAAGGAAATCATTATTACTGGTATTGGAAAAGTCACACAATTTGGTATTATCTTGCGCCATAGCGACAAGTAATCCAACACACAAGCAAACAAAAAGGCAAGCGAAAGATAGAGGAGATTGGGAAAGAGAGGGCGAATAAAACGGCAAGGGTGAAGTGGGGGAGAGGAAAACAAGAGGCAAATGGCAAATAATGTAAATGCGAGGGAGATGAGTTTGTGATTGGTACTTGGTATGTATTGACTTGAGCGAAGACTGTCGGTGTCAAAACTGGCAGATCTCGGGTAGGGGGTCCCGAACTATGCGTCTAAGGCTAATGGTAACATGAGGCAGGGGACACAATGTTTACCCAGGTTCGGGCCCTCTCGATGGAGGTAATACCCTACTTCCTGCTTGATTGATCTTGATGATATGAGTATTACAAGAGTTGATCTACCACGAGATCGTAGAGGCTAAACCCTAGAATCTAGCCTATGATTATGATTGTTCCTGTCCTACGGACTAAACTGTAAGTGCATCTAGTGCGCCTTAGTGATTTTGGTGTATTGAAGACTTATAGGTTAAGGGACTAATGTGTTTATGAGTGCACGCAGGTCTATAAGTCTATGAGGAGTTTGATATTTACAGAGAAAGTCGACCCCTAAAAATGAATATCTTCGACTGAAGATTTTGGTATTCCTGAAGACTTTCATGAAGACTTTGAAAGTGAAGAAATTGGTGTGTCCGTGAAGACTTGATATTCATACGAGGAATATGAAACTTGAAGACTTTCGTTTTCATAGTTTTGTTTTTCTCTTTCTTGAGTCATAGGAAACATCGTACTGTTAAAGGGGGTCGAGGAAATACTAAGGAAAAATTTCCATGTGATGCTCAACTCAAAATCCTACACCTATCAATCCCTTCGAGTGAAGCCTTTGGAAATCTCATACAGTTCAGTCAATTTCTTCAGTGACAGAGACGAAGCTCTTCTGGTCGCTGAGGAATTTGTTCTGACTGAGGAGTTAGGAATTCGCCAGTGCGGATTGCCTACACAGTGAGGAACATGATAGCCCTGAGGAATTTGACAGTCAAATTTCTGACCGTTGCTGTGCTACGCGCCAGCTGTCCCAAATATCTTATCCACCTAACGGTCATATCATTGAAGGGCATTTATGTCTTATCATGTCGGGCTGCTCCCTAGGCTATAAATAGCCGCCCCCTACAACCACTAGTTGGTTGGCTGCTCCGAGAGAAACTGACACTTGTCATTTGAGAGCAACCCATCCTCCGAGGACTTTGAGTGAAAATCATCGAGTGAGGAAAATTCAAACCCAAACACCTACAAACCCAAAGTGATTGAGCATCACTGAAGAGATTGATCCTGCGTGGATCCGACGCTTGTTACCTTTGAAGACTGTGCTTCTTCCAGACGGTTAGGCGTCATGGTCTAGAGCATCCAAGAGGAATTGTGGATTGCCGAGTGACCGAAGTCTGTGAAGGTTTGGAAGTCGCCTGAAGACTTACCACGAGTGATTGGATGGGGTCTGTGTGACCTTGGTTCAAGGAGAATACGGTGAGGACTTGGTGTCCTGAGCTGCGTGCTCAGAGATTCAAGCAACTCGATTCTCAAGCGAAGAATATCATCTGTGGTCATCTAAGTAAAGGGCAGTATGGTAGAGTGAGTGCTTTGGAAACTTCTAAGCTTATCTGGGATAGGCTCTCCAAAGTAAACGAAGGAGTCTCAACTCAACGTGACTCTCGTGTTGACGTTCTTCGCAATCTCTTCAACCGCTTCAAAAGACTCGACAGTGAAAATGTTCAGCAAACCTTCGATCGCCTCACTGATATCTCAAATGAGCTTCAAGCGCTCGGTGCCACTGACATCACCGATCATGAGGTGGTGAAGAAATTGCTGAGATCACTCGATTCATCATTTGACACTCTCGCACTGATGATTCAAGAGCGTGCTGATTACAAGTCACTAGATCCTGCTGATATCCTCGAGAGGCTAAATACTCATGAGTTCCAGCTTGCTGAAAAGAGAGATCTCTATGGTTCAAGCTATGGCAAACCACGTGCCTTGAAGACCAAGGCAGTGTCTGAATCTGAGTGTGAAGATTCTGGTAGTAGCGTTGGTGACCCTGAAGAATTGAGCCAGGAGCTAGCGCTGCTCGTGAAGTTCCAGAAATGCTCAAGACGTGGTCGCTTTGGAAAATCTTCAAGGAGCAGTGATTCCTCATCAAGTGACTATAAGAGAAGGCTATGCCACAAATGCAAGAAGCCTGGTCACTACATTCAAGATTGTCCTCAGTGGGACAAGGAACTAAAGAAGAAGAAATACAAGGATTACAGTTCTGATGATGCCAAGAAGAAGAAGAAATCTTCAAAGTCCTCATCATCAAAATCCTCGAAGTCTTCATCCCACAAGAAGAGCAGCTCCAAGAAGGCTCGGGCATTCATTGGCAAGGAAATGGATTCTGAGGCTGAATCTGAGGATAATGAGGAAGAAGAGGAATCCGAGGAGTCTGAGTCGGGTGTGGCAAGTCTAGCTCTTGCTACTGCATTTGTCAGCAAGTCTATCTTCAACTCTGAAGAAAATGGCAACACCAACAGCGCTGATGAAGGCAATGATGACTATGCCCCCACATATTGCTTCATGGCAAAGGCTGCTAAGGTAACTAAATACCCCTCCTCTGAATCAAGTGAGGATGAATCTGATGAAAATCTTAAGCCTAGCTACTCTAAACTTGCTAAGATTGCTGTGAAACAACAAAAGGCTATTGAAAAACTTCAAAACATGCTAGATAAAAGTGATGATATGTTGGTTGAAGAAATGGACCGCACTAAAGACTTAACTGAAAATCTTCAAAGACTTCAGTCTAAGTTTGACAACCTTCAGAGTCATCATAAAACACTCTTAACTGATCATGAGAAGCTTTCTTATGAATTTCTTCAAAGAAAGCAAGATCTTGAGAAGCTAAGAGTGAGTTATGAAGATCTTCAGAAGGAGCGCGATTCATTACTTGCTCAACAAATTAGCGCCACTCAGGAACAATTTGATCCTCCATGTTTAAAGTGCATTGAACGTGAATCTGCTAATTCTTCACCTGAATGTTCAAATGCTTCAAATGTTACAAATTCTTCACCTGCCTCTGCTATCACTAATTCCTCATCTGAGGACATTGCTAGTATCACTGACAATGCAGGGCTGAAGGAATTGTACATGACAGACATGTACAAAAGCCTCAAAGGGCATCAGACTCTTTGTGATGTGCTTAAAAAGCAGATCCTCAACAGAAACCCTAGGAAAGAGGGTATTGCCTTTGAGAGGAAACTCAATGCTGATGGAACATATTGGAAGCCTGAGCAGTACCCCAAAACCTCATGGGTTGCTGCAAAGGGACCTCCAGTTGATCCATCTAACTTATCTGGCTTTACATGTGAATCTCCTCATTCTTCTGATGAGTCATTTGACTCCAACTATAAACTGTTCAAAAATCAGAATGGTGAAGTATTTGCTAGATATGTTGCACTAACTGCAGGAATGGTTCCCCTATGAAGAAAATCTGGGTTCCCAAAAGTTATGTTCAAAGTCTTCAGGTGAATGTCCTCATGACACCACCAGTGAAGAACAAGAACCCCAGATCAAATTCTTCATATGGACCAAATTCTTCATATGGATCCAAGTCCTCATACGGACCAAATTCCTCACATGGATCAAATTCCTCAAAAGGATCAAAGTCCTCATATGAACATCATCGAGCTAACAACTCTGTTTCGCAGGGTAGAGCTAAGGGCTATGAATATGTGCATTATTCTTCAAAACATCATGTTCATAAGTCCTCGAAGAATTTCTCTGCTTATTCATATGCTTACCCTAACTCCTCTTATGTGAAACGAAATGGTTTGGCATCTTTGCCACCTTTCTCATACGGTGCTCGCAGAGTGATGACTCTTTGCCACCCCTCCAGATGTGGGTGGTGAAGAAAAAGAACTAATCTCTTATGTAGGGTCAGGTCTCCAGACGTGCTTTGACGTCTAAAGAATTTGCTGGGGGCCTGACAAAATGCCTGAAAGGACGCAGGCTAATCATGATGAAATGAACCTTCATTTCACACGTCCTCAATACTGGTTATCTGTGCTATTGTTTGATGAAATTGAACTGATGATACTGATGTCATATTCTTCACTGATGAAGTATATGAGTTTGTAAGCTGCACTAATTCATCTACAGGATGATCAACCCAAAGCAAACGAGTGGGTCCTCGACAGTGGTTGTACAAATCACATGACTGGTGACAAGAATCTATTGATGGATGCTCCATTAACACCGTCACATCTGAAGCATATCATCTTCGCTGACAAAGGCAAAAGTCAGGTATTGGGTCTAGGTAAGGTTGCGATCTCTAAGGATCGACACATGGACAAAGTCATGCTTGTCGAGTCCTAAGGATACAACCTCATGTCTGTCTCAATGCTTTGTGATCTTGATATGGTTGTTGTCTTTGGCAAGTATCGTTGTGTTGTGATCATGGAAGCTGACAATTCCAAAGTCTTCGAAGGCTTTAGGAGAGGAGACTTGTACATTGTTGATTTCTCTACAGGACCACAACCTGCCGTGTGCTTACTTGCAAAAGCTTCAGAAGGCTGGCTATGGCATCGACGACTTGGTCACGCTGGCATGAGGAATCTGCACACGCTCGCGAAGAAGAAGCATGTAATTGGTATAGAGAATGTCAAATTCCTCAAGGATCACCTGTGTGGTGCCTGTGAAGCTTGAAAAATGACCAAGGCCAAGCATCCAGCGAAGACTATCATGACTACCACTCGACCATTTGAATTGCTTCACATGGATCTCTTCGGTCCCAATCATTGTTCTGCTGTGACTAATGATGCATCTCTATATGGCTTTGTTATCGTTGATGATTATCTCGTTACACATGAAGTGCAGGAAGTCTTCAAACGATTTTCCTCGAGGGCTTCAACCAACTTTGGTGTGAAGATCAAGCACATCAGGAGTGACAATGGAACTGAGTTTAAGAATTCAGGTCTTGATGGCTATCTTGATGAACTTGGTATTACTCATGAATTATCTGCTCCTTATACTCCACAGCAAAATGGCGTCGTGGAGCGCAAGAACAGAACTCTTGTTGAGATGGCTCGTACTATGCTTGATGAATACAAAACCCCTCATCGGTTTTGGATTGATGCAATTGATACCGCGTGTCACATCATCAACAGACACCTAAAGATTCTATCAAGTTCAAGGCTACTGAGGATGTCATTCCTACCGAAAAAACTGTTGAAGAATTCATTCCAGAACGCGAAGATTGTCGAGCAGATGCACCTGAAGATAATGCTGAAGAAAATGGTGCTGAAGAAAATGCTGATCAAATTCCTCGACGACAACCAGCTCATCCTCGCATTGCAAAAGAAGTGCAAGTTGAAAAGATCATCGATGACATTGAAGCACCAGGTCCTCTCACACGCTCAAAAGCTTCACATTTATCTAACTTTTGTGGGCACTATGCTTTTGTCTCTATCACAGAGCCCACCAAGGTAGATGAAGCATTTCTGGAGCCTGAGTGGATTCAGGCTATGCAAGAAGAGTTACATCAGTTCGAGCTCAACAATGTCTGGGAACTGGTCAAACGTCCAGATCCTCGCAATCATAATATCATTGGCACAAAGTGGATCTACCGCAACAAGCAAGATGAAAATGGCCTTGTGGTGAGGAATAAGGCACGACTTGTAGCTCAAGGCTACACACAGGTTGAAGGAGTTGATTTCGATGAATCTTTTGCACCTGTTGCTAGCCACCGGATAGAGACATTGAGTTTTTGATTGAGCTTTTGCCAGGCACAGGGCCAATATCTAAGATTCCATACAGGATGCCCGCAAAAGATTTGGACGAAATTAAGAAGCAGATTAAGGAGTTACTGGATAAAGGCTATATTCGCCCAAGTTCGTCACCTTGGGGATCACCAGTGCATCTAGTGGAGAAGAAGGACGGATCATTGAGAATGGTTGTTGATTACCGAGGATTGAATGAAGTGAGTATCAAGAACAAGTACCCACTACCAATGATCAGTGATCTGTTTGACCAATTGCAAGGATCTAAGGTATTTTCCAAGATCGATCTGCGGTCAGGATACCACTAGCTGAAGATTCAAGAGCAGGATATACATAAGACAACTTTTACCACCAGGTACGGGCTATATGAGTATACCGTTATGTCATTTGGTCTGACTAACGCACCTGCATATTTCATGAACATGATGAACAAGGTGTTTATGGAGTTTCTGGATAAGTTTGTCGTGGTTTTCATTGATGATATTTTGGTCTACTCAAAGAATGAAGAGGAGCATAAAGAGCATTTGCGTTTGGTACTTGGGAAGCTCAAAGAACATCAGTTATATGCAAGTTCAGCAAGTGTGAGTTTTGGTTGAAGGAAGTTGGATTCCTCGAACATGTTATATCCGGAGAAGGAATAGCAGTAGACCCCACCAAGGTTGTCACGAAGACAAATTGGGAAGCCCCCACATCAGTTGGAGAGATCCGGAGTTTCCTTGGACTCGCAGGATACTACAGGAGGTTCATTGAGAATTTCTCGAAGATTGCAAAACCCATGACGGAGTTATTGAAGAAGGACACCAAGTTCAAATGGACTGAGGAATGTGAGGCCAGTTTTCATGAAGAAACGTCTGGTTACGTCACCGGTGTTGATTCTACCAGATCAGCGCAAGGATTATGAAGTATATTGCGACGCTTCTCGTCGAGGACTTGGAGCAGTGCTTATGCAGGAGGGAAGAGTTCTTTCATATGCCTCGCAACAGCTTAAGCCCCATGAGTTGAATTATGCCACACATGACTTGGAGTTAGCAGCCGTAGTGCATGCATTGAAGACATGGAGACATTTTCTCACCGGAAACCATTGTGAGGTGTACATGTATCACAAGATTTTGAAGTACATTTTCACATAGAAGGAGTTGAATCTCAGGGAAAGGAGATGGTTGGAGCTCATTAAGGATTATGATATGAGATTGCATTATCACCCCAGAAAGGCTAACGCAGTAGCCGATGCGTTGAGTCGCAAGAGCCATGTCAACACTCTCTTGACCGGAGAGTTACGAAAGGAGTTAGCCGAGGATCTTCGTGATCTATGTTTGGAGATAGTTCCGAGAGGCTATGTAGCAGCATTGGAGATTCAGTCTACTTTAATGGATAAGATTAGAGAAGCTTAGAAGACAGACAAGGAGTTTGCCGAGATAAAGGAGAAGATGAGCAAAGGAAAAGCTAAGGGATTTCGTGAGGATGAGCACGATACCTTATGGTTTTAGGACCACATTTATGTGCCTAATGACCTGGAGATCAGGAAGTTGATTCTGCAGGAGGCCCATGATTCACCTTATTCGATTCACCCAGGAAATACCAAGATGTATTTGGATTTGAAGGACACTTTCTGGTGGACCGGAATGAAGAAGGATATTGCGGAGTATGTAGCAGTTTGTGATGTATGTCAGAGAGTAAAGGCAGAGCATCAGAAGCCAGCAAGATTGCTACAACCATTGCCGATACCCGAATGGAAGTGGGATAAGCTAGGCATGGATTTTACACGGGATTGTCCAGGACACGTTCAGGCTATGACTCAATATGGGTTGTAGTCGATCGTTTGATGAAGGTAGCTCATTTCATCCCAGTGAAGACCACTTAAAGATATACATGACCAGGATCGTATGTCTGCATGGAGTTCCGAGGACCATTGTATCAGATAGAGGAACCTAGTTTACCTCAAAGATCTGGAATCAGTTGCACGAAACTCTGGGTATCAAGCTAGAGTTCAGTACAACCTTTCATCTACAGACAGATGGATAGACCAAGAGAGTCAATCAGATTCTGGAGGACATGCTAAGATCTTGTGCGCTAGATTATGGATCTAGTTGGGATGACAATTTACCGTATGCAGAATTCTCTTACAACAACAGTTATCAATCCAATCTGAAGATGGCCCCTTTCGAAGCTTTGTACGGAAGGAGGTGCAGGACACCGTTGTTGTGGGATGAAGTTGGAGGCCGTCAGTTGTTTGGACCAGATTTGATTAAAGAGTCTGAAGAGAAGGTTAAGCTAATTCGCGATAGGCTCAAGGTAGCCCAGTCCAGGCAGAAGAGCTATGCAGAATCTAAACGCAAGGAGAGTGTTTACAAAGTAGGAGACAAAGTTTATCTCCGTGTATCCCCACTTCGAGGAGTTAAGCGTTTTGGAGTTAAGGGAAAGTTAGCGCCACATTTTGTTGGACCATACAAGGTTTTGCAGCGTATAGGAGAAGTTGCTTACAAGTTGGAATTACCCGAAGGACTGTCTAGAGTTCATGATGTGTTCCATGTTTCCTAGTTGAAGAAGTGTCACGCAAAGATGGCCGACATACCTCTAAGAGATACAGTGCCACTGGAAGCGATTCAGTTGGATAGCAATTTGACCTATGAGGATAAACCAGTCAAGATCCTCGAGTTTGCCAGCCGAGTCATGCGAAGCAAGGTTATCAAGTTTTGCAAAGTTCAGTGGAGCCACCGTACCGAAGATGAAGCCACCTGGGAGCGAGAGGAAGATCTACTGAAGGACCACCCGCACCTATTTTCTAGCCATCCCGAATCTCGAGGGCGAGATTCATCTTAAGGGGGGTAGGTTTGTAACATCCCAAATTTTCAATTTGGAATGTTATACATTAGATCATCATTGCATATCATATTTTATTGCATTTTGGTTTGATCCTAGAAATTTCACGCAACTCAAGGACCCGCAGAGAGAGTTGGGAATTTCGGTATTTTCATATTTGAGTTTTCTCAAATTTTGAAAATAGGATCATTTGATTTTAATTATTTTATCTTCGAGTATTTCAATTATAAAAATAAGAGAGAGGGAATAAAATGACTTTCCCAAAATAAAGAAATATTGAGGATTTAATAATAAAATCAAATAAGATTTTATTTTGGAGTTTTATCACTATTTTATTTGAATTAGGAAAAATACGCGTTTTTCAAAATTGCATTTTAGGCCCAAATAAATGTTCATCTTGTCCGGCTTATTTTTAGAGGATGCGGAAAATTTATTTCGGGATTTTTGGAGACCATTTAGTATTTCTTTTCTTTCTTTTTCTGCACGTCCGAATTATTTAAAAAAAATGAAACCGACCTCAGGCCGTATTCGGACAGGACTCCGCCCGGCCAGCCCCTTTAAATAGTGCGCCCCCGAGCCGCCCCAGCCCAGCCCACCCCGCCGCCAAACCCTAGCCGCCAGCCCCGCCGCCGCCGGCGCCAGCCGATGACGCCGGCGCCCGCCGCCGCCGATCGCCGCCACCTCGTCGGAGTCGACCGCCGCTGCCGTCCATTGACCCGCCGTCGCCGCCGTTGACCCGTCGGAGGTAGTCGTCGCCGCCGCCGCGGTTTTCGAGAGAAAACCGTTGCTTTTTTAGGAATCCGGTTTTTTTATATAGATCGGTTTTTTTTCTCGGTTCAGCTATTTAGCAGACGTTCGTCTGTACGTTTGTTTTAACGAACGGTTTTCGCTGTTTAGCCGCAGACAGCGAACGTTCGTTCGTTAGCCTGTTCGTCCATTTTTTTTCTCGGATTTTCCGCGATTATTTTCGATCGCGATTTCTGATCCGATTTTCGTTCTAGTATAACTTTTCGCTCGTTTATCGGAATCAGGCGATTCAAGCGCCTGGAGTTTCGTCTCGAAACCCTCTTTCCTTTAACCAACTCAAACAAGTTTTTGCTACTGTAAAATTTGACTTAGGTCCAGATTAGTAAATGAAGCTTGTTTCTTTCGCCGTTTGACTTTCGTTGCTTCGTTTGATTTGATTCTTTTTGCAAAGCGAAGTTCTTAAGTTGAACTTTCTGGTTAGATCTCTTATTTGAGTTTTACCCGTGCATTAGTTGAGTGCTTCTTGTATGCTTGTTTGTTTGCGATAGAGTACCCGGAGTGCGCCGCGTGCTACTACGAGTCTCTAGGTTTCACGGATCATCCGCAAGCCAAGTAACATTTTGATCATACCTCTTTACTACCCAGTTTTATTGCATTAGATTAACCCTTAAACAATTGCATGATTAGCATCTGGTTAAAATGTGGGTTTTGGGAAGTAGATGAGGTAGGACCTATTACCAGTTTATTATCAACCCCTTTGGGAGTCACTTCTACGTTTGCTTATATTGCTATGCTATGCTAGTAGACGTGGATTGGGTGAGTGTATCCGTGACAAATGTGAGATTGTTAATTAATGGTTTACTTAAGGTGGCAACTTTAATACACATCTGGGTGGATTAAGGCACCTGGGGAACCCAGTGTTGCCTGTATTTTTTAAAATCCCGGGGTACCGTGTGATTCTCCTATGGACCGCCGCCCAGGCTCAAAGGGATCATGAGATTATTCATGCTAGAAACTTCCGTGTACATCCGCAAGCTACTATGGGCTCTAGCATAGTTGAGTATGTTGTGTGACCTCTTTCAGTGGTAGACTAGCAGATGTAGGGGATGTAGGTTGGTACTGTCTACTCAGAGTAAAGAGTTAATGCTTCTGAAAGACTGTGTCTCGGTCATCCGTTTCTCAAACACCATGTAGTGCGAGAAATCCAACGGAGGAGATCGACTCTTGCGGGGAAAAGTGCACAAACCTCTGCAGAGTGTAAACTAATCATGGTTAGCCGTGTCCCCGGTTATGGACGTTTTGAGTATCTAGTACTTGGATTATCATGTGAATCTCATCATGTTACTTAATTAATTCTATTTGGGTTTAATGATGATGTTTAATTGGGATTGAGTTGGGTGAACCTTCTCAATGTTTAACAACCACCATGATAGTTAAATAAAATTTATTCCTTTGTTGTAGGGAAAAATTGGCTTTATGCAAAACTGTAACCATAGAGCTTTCCACCAGCCATATATGCATGTAGTGATAGCATTATTCTGTTCATTACTCTCTATGTGTTACATTGCCAGCATATTCCATGTGCTGACCCATTTTCAGGCTGCAACATTCATGTTGCGGACTTTTCAGACGACGAGTAAGGTGCCTTAGGTCGTGGTCTTATACTAAGTGATGTCGTTGGAGTTGATGGACTCGCTTTATCTTCCAAGCCTTCCGCTGTTATCGTTATTAGATGGCCTTAATCCATATTTTATTGTAATAAGTTCTCTTTTGAGACATTCAATGTAATAAGTGTGCGATTGCTACTCTGTTATAAATCCTTCAAGTACTATGCGTGTCAGCATTACCGATCCAGGGATGACACTGATGCACAGAGATCTGACTATTTGAGGTCTGGTCGCTACATCTCTAGTCCCCTCCTGAAGCTTCGAGGGTCCCTTCTGGTCCAGAAAAAATGAATCCAAAGATACTTTTTTTGTTTTGACTTTGTTTGATATTGATTTTCAGAAAAGCCAAAAACAAGTAAAAAAACAACAACTGGCACTGGGCACTAGGTTAAAAGGTTAGTCCCAAAAAAATTTATAAATAGCATATAAATGCATATAAAACATCCAAGATTGATAGTATAATAGCATGGAACAATGAAAAAGTATACATAAGTTGGAGACGTATCAATTGTTTAGGTGGACAAGGCACCTCAGAATTCACGCCATATGACCGCTCATATGGGCGCTCGCGGTCGTATGGAACACCGTCTTTTGTGTTGTTTTTGCTGGTGCACCTCCTCATGATTTCTGCTATCTCCATGTCCACTCCTTTCCATGTTCACATGTGATTTCTTCCCTTTTTGGTCCATTTCCTATGGAAACACATCAAAGAGAGGATTTGTGGAATCCTTTGCATTCATTAGTCATTAGTGGCAATATCGAAGCGAATATCTCAGTATTACTGAAATATATCGGTTTAAACGAAGGGTGAATGAGTGTAAATATATTACTCATCATTCATAGGCAAAATATATTATCGGTCTTGTACGTGATCGGCTACTAGCAATCCACATCAAAGATCCCTTCTCAACATTTTTAGTAATATAACTCGAGTGGGGTTGGTCGTACAATGGTTGATGCAATGCAACTGCAGTGCATGTGTCGATCAAACAATGTGGTCTGAGCTGGAGCATCAACATCAGGGAAGATTGATAAACTCCCGAGCTCCTAAAACACAATGAGACATTCCTCTATAAGAAATACCGCTAGCGATTTAACAAATAAGATATTCAACCCCACAAATGACGTGCATTTCATAATCATACACACCTTATGCACATCACATTTTGATAACACAAACTCTAGGACTTAAAGCGTGTATTCAAAGGGTCTATTGAGCAAAATATAGCAAAGCTATTACAGAAAGAGGTCACATAACCCAACACTCAGCTACAAGCAATAATGAAAGCGAATTATGTCATAGTAAAGAACAAGTTTAACAAACGGCTTAAGAAGCCTTGAAATAAACAAACGACCCTGCCTAGGCACCGAATTGCCATCTGCGACCCCCAAGCTACTTGGTGATGTCAACGTCAAAGTAGAAACCTCCAAGGGGATCATCGTTCTCTTCTACGACGGTTTATTAAGCAAGGGTGCATACAAGTGTACTCATGAAGACTTACATCAGAACTATTTACACATGCTCAAGTATCAAAGAAGATGATTGTGGACTTATTTGCAGAAATGTCAGCTTTGACCTTTGGCTGACCTGAACTACGACTAACTAGTAGTTTTATTAAGGTAAGAGAGCACGCACGATTCAAGTATCTAGCTAGTCTCTGCATCAAACACTACCATGGATCCTTCCTCGACTTCCCTAGAGACAGCAACCCAAGGCAGTCACACTTATCTGGATGGTTTAGTGTAACCATTAAAGTTGTCTGTGAACAGTATAAGTTCCCTGGTAGTCCATAACCATAGACATGGCTATTCGAATAGATTATTGACCCTGCAGGGGAGTATTTCTTTACACATGCATTCACCACTTACCACAATGTACTCGGCAAACCTCAAGCGAAAGCCAGCGAGGGTGTTAACCACAATCTTTGACTTACAACGACTCTAGGCCAAGGAAGTTGCCTATCTAAGTTGGAACCCGCGATTGGAAGTCTGGACAAATTTTCTAATATGGACTCAAACATTCTGTATAGGGCCCCAAGCCGATTCCGATTGGGTCATTCACACACTTCGCAGACTCGAACACATCCTACTAATGGTTTATCTCGGAAAAAAGACACATTACTCTGTTCCTGAGTGTGGTGTTAATGCGGCAACCCACCATGTGCTCCCGCATAGCCTCTCATGTCTACCTTTACTGGTCCAATTCACACTCTTAAATCTAAAATACAAGAACAAGATCACTACTGCTTCCAATTCATCACCCATGATGTATCAAACATTGCACAACTCTAAGAATCTTAAGCAAGCATGGAGAAGGCCACATTATGGTATCAAGAAACTTCTAATCATGCTAGGATCATGGTAAGCTTTTTAACATGACAAGGTTAGGTCATGCAAAGGAATGGGTTACATATAACAAAAGAAGTGACAGTTGAATCTATAACATCCTAGATGCATTGATTAAGCGTAAGAATAAGACAATATGCTTTATTGACATGGTCAAGGGATTTTGCTTGCCTTGCAGATTAGTAGCGGGGTATTTCTCTTCAGGAGCATATTCGTACTCGGCTTCGGGATCAGCTCCTAACATGAAGAAGCAAACACCAAAACGGAAAGGACTATGCAATACATAGCAATGCTTAATCAAATGAATGTCATGACATGTTAATGAACGTGTTTGAGCTAATGCAACTAACCACATATTAACTGAAGTTTACTTGAAATATATATAGTAACTCCAAACTTCAATATAAACATGTAAATACCTTTAAAAGATTTAACCTAAACATCAGGGGTAAGTTGTATAAACAATCATGAAGGTGGCACCAACAGATAAAATGCATGTTTCTGATCATTTTGCATATATAACTTATTTCATTTGGAGCTATGGTTTGGAAGTTACAAATTTCTAAGTTTGCAAGTACTTTATGAATTTTTTAAAATTAAAAAATTCCGGAAATCCTTTTGTTACTCAGCACTTAGTTAGCCTCACTCACTGGTTGGCGGGGTTGGGTCAAAGCTGACTCAACTAGTCAAACCCGAGATGTGGGGCCTACATGTCATGTACACATGAGCTAAACATGATTTAAACTAAGGGATTTCTATTTTGTGCCCCTACTTCCTTTGTTCTACTCAGTTTCTCACTGCCCATCTAACTGTGCTCACTTTTTCCCTCCTCCACTTGCCCGCGCCTCACAAAAGGCCAAATGGTGCCAGGACGTCTGGTCAAAGCTTTTGACCGATACTTCGCCAGTGCTGGCACATGGAGCCGTGCAGAGATGCTGACATGTGGGATCGGTTCATGGCTAGGTCATTTGTCTAAAAAAGGGGGATGAAATATCTCTCTCTATCTCTCTCTCATTTCGCATCCCGAGCAGTCCACCTCCACCTTCCTCACCCCCCAATCTCGCGGTCGCCGTCGGTGATGATGACACCGTTGGAGGTGTTCTGTGCTCGTGACGATGTCTTACTAGAGAAGTGCAAGGAAATCATCTCTTGGTTTCCTAGCACGCAAGCTCTGACGGGGCATGCATTGCAATTGTTAGATGCGAGGCTGGATGAGATCGAGCGGATAATACCAGATCAAGTCAATGGGGTGACTTGTATGGGGGTTTTCGTCTGGGCAATGCGTGAGGCAATGGAGTCGTCGGATCCTCGTCATCCAGCTCGCTGGTATTCATATGGGCCTCGACATGACCAACCAGATCTAAAGGTTAAACCAGAGCTCGCAGCTATTCCAGGGGTGAGATAAGTTCAAGCTCCTCCTGGTATGTCTCTACGCATAATTATGCCTGATAATTTGGAGGTGTTTATGAGTACCATCGAAAGGCATATTCCTGGAGATGAGCAAATGGTAGTTGAGGATGAGGAGGAAGAGGATTCATTGTCAAAGCCTGCTCCGGCCACCGTCGAGTAGGATGAATACGCAAAGGAGGATAGGTATTCATACATCGCAAATCGTATGAGCGAAGTCGACGATATTTTAGGGGTTGTCATGTACAAAGCAAAGCTGGAGGATGAGTGGTCGCTCGTAGTTGTGTAATTGGGGTTGTGATGTACTTCTATTTTGTTTGTCGCTATGTACTGAAGTTTGCTATATTCATCGTTGATGTTCCAATGTTGTTGATCCAATATGTTTATGCTACCTTATCTACTCAAATTGGTTTGTGTATCTTTGATTTTTCCAATGTTGTGGATCTGAAATATGTATGCAACCTTATGTACTGAAATGTCTCATCCTTCCTTCACAAGAAATTCATCATCGGCGCAAGGAAATGGAAGAAAGATCTTTTTTACCCAACTCATGGCCCCATGCCAAAGAATTTCAATTGTTCAGCCTTTTTTTCATTTTCTGTATTTCTTTCAGAATATTGTCAAAACTGCATGGATGAGTCATTAATCTATTGCACATAAGAGGTCAGTTTGTGAAGGTTTTTTTCGAGTTTGCGGTATTGTCAGTTTATCATTTTTTCCATAAGCCATTACACATGAGAGGCCTACATGCAAAAGGATTTCAAATTTTTAGCATTTTTTTTCATTTTCCACCATTTATTTCAATGTGTTCTCAAAACTGCCTGGATGACTAATCATATAAACTGGTTGGGAATTTGATTTTTCTTTGTGGATACTGCCTGCATTCCTAATGTGGTAGGTGAAAATGATTTATAAGAATTTATTGGACCAAACTAGAGCACACTTGCGGTTCACATTTGAATTACTTGATGTAAATCGCAGGAAATTCCATAAATCGATGAAAAATGGAAATATCACTCAGAAATTCAAGAAAAATTGGCAGTTGGAATCCCATGTGGTATACCTCAGGCAAAAATTGTAAGGGCACAATTTACAATATTATTTATGACACTTACTTCACAAAAAAGTCGTGTATGGAACTAGAAAATGGAAAATAAATTTTGATTAATCAAATCTTCAATCTTTTTGTGGAATTATTGCTCGCAATGGTAATACCATTGTTAGTTCCAAAAATGGTCATGTTATCATCTACTATGCCATGAAAATACTCATGGGTATGGTCATCTTAGTTGAACGTCATTGATCTTCATATGAGATGGGTGAGTTTCATGAAGGTTTTTTTTTCAAGATTATGGTATTGTTAGTTTATCATTTTTCCCACAAGCCATTGCACACGAGAGGCCCCCATGCAAAAGGATTTTAATTTTTGGGCATATTTTTATTTTCTATAATTTATTACAATGTGTTGTCAAAATTGCATGGATGACTAATCATATAAAATGGTTGGGAATTTGTGTCTCCTTTGTGGGTACTGCCTACATTCCTAATGTGGTAGGTGAAAATGATTTTTCAGAATTTATTAGACCCAACTAGAGCACACCTGTAATTTAAATTTGAATCACTTGATTTAAATTGCAGGAAATTCAATAAATCAATGAAAATGGCAATATCACTCGGAAATTCATGAAAAAATGGTAGTTGGAATCCCATGTCGTATACTTCAGGTGAAAATTGTAAGGGCCTAATTTACAATATTAATTATGGAACCTTCTTCACAAAAAAGTCATGTATGGTAGTAATAAAATGGAAAATTAACTTTTATTTGTGGTATTGTCTGTTTACCATTTTTCCCACAAGTCATTGCACATAAGAGGCCCCCATGCAAAAGGATTTCAATTTTTGATCCCTTTTTCATTTCCTATAATTTTTCTCAGATATTTGCCAAAATTGCATGGATGGCTAATCATATAAAATGGTTGAGAATTTAAGTTTTCTTTGTGGATACTGCCTACAGTCGTAATGTGGAAGGTGAAAATGATTTTTTAGAATTTATTGGACCAAACTAGAGCACAACTGTAGTTCAAATTTGAATTAATTAATGTAAATCGCAGTAAATTCAATAAATCAATCAAAAATGGCAATATCACTCAAAAATTCATGAAAAATTCATAGTCGGAATACTATGTTGTAAACTTTAGGTGAAAATTGTAAGGGATAATTTAAAATATTATTTATGACACTTGCTTCACACAAAAGTCATGTATGGCACTAGAAAAATAGAAAAATAACTTTTTACTTGTGGTATTGTCACTTTACCTTTTTTCCACTAGCCATTGCACATAAGAGGCCTCCATGCAAAAGGATTTCAGTAATTTTCTCAGAAATCACAAGTCATTCCAAGTGCATGCAAACAACTCGAAATGCAATCATTCCAAATGATTTGCGCACATAAATCACGAGTCATTACAAGTTCATGTAAACAACTTGGAATACAATCATTCCAAATGATTTGCGCACATATTTAATACGAATTCATACATATTTTATTCAAATAACATGAATCACCGTGGCCCTACACCCAAATCTGAAACTAATCTTCTTCGTAAACCTGCAAGTGGCACGCGACAATGACCTCGTCGAAGCTAAGGCCATCCCAGAAGGCACGTCGCCCGACGATGTTTAAGTGCGGCATCGAGTTGGGGTCGTTGAAGTGTTGGATCTGAGCACGCCATCCTGGCCGGGATCTATGGCTAGAATGGGTCGTTAGGCTCAAAGGCTGTCTCGAATTCAGGGCTCCGCAGACCCAAGGAAGGTTCGAACTCTGGGGTGTGTGCGAAGAAATCAACCTCTCCAGCCAGCCAACTCGCTGCTCTCATGGCCTAGCTCAATGAACAGGAAAGGAAATGGACACGACAGTTTACCCGGGTTCGGGCCACCTTGCGGTGTAAAACCCTGCTCCTACTTTGTGGTCGATTAGCCTCGCGGGGGGCTGAGGATGAACTAGTACAAGGAAGAACAGCCTCACGAGGTCTGCTCTAGGGGTGGAGATGAGCTCAAGGGATTCGACCGTCCAGGGACTCGATCGACCCCTTCCTATGGTGGTGGCTTGGCTATACTTATAGAGGCATCGGTCCTCTTCCCCAAAACTTAGGCAGGAAGGGATCCCACAGTGGCCAATTTTGAAGGGGGACAAGTAGTACATCTTATTCTGGCGAAAGGTGGTCTTTGCCTGCAAAGCATCTGGTCGTGATGTTGTGGTGGGCTCGGTGATGACATCCATCCTGCCGTCCTGGCGGTCTTGGTCTTGTTGCACGCAAACGGTAACCTTTGGTTGATTCCTCGAGACTCTGCGCCTGCGCTTGCCTCCTTAGCACCAAAGACGAAACCTGCCACTCTGCGCCTGCTGGTGAGTGCCTGGCTGTGGTCGTCATGGCTGGTGTCACCTCCACCTCATGAGGTGAATGCTTGCATAGGAATCTCCACTCCTCAAAAGGCCGCCTGGGGAGGCTTCTCCTTACAGAGGTCTCGGTGTCATCCGCCTCACGAGGCTTGGCCCCTCGCGAGGGTCTTGTCTTGCCGATGCTGAAGATGAGCTGTACCAGGCCGCTGATGGAGTCACACCATGAGGCAGGCAAGTCTGGGTACCTTGGTTCCCAGAACACCGACAGTAGCCCCGAGCCCAAGGCGTGCTCATACTTGGCTTCGAGGCAAAGCCAAAGGGCATGTGCGAAGCACCGCTGGCCCCAATCGCCTGCGGTCCGTGGCGACACGTGGCTCTTGATGGGACGTGGGCGTCTCCACTTCCCCACGCTACCTCAGCAACCATCGCAGGCTGACAACAAGGCTTGCGCCTGCAGCCAAACCTTCATTGCCTTCCCTTCACCTTGCTCCGGATCTCATCCCCTTCTCACCAAGAGCGCTTCCAGATCCGCCGAACCCATTCCCCCGGGATCTTCATCGATGACGACCAAGAAAGCGAAGCCTGCTGTCCCAGTCGCACACTCCACCTCTTCGCGCACACCGGCCCTCAGACCGTCCTCCATCACCGAGGCGGGGCACCTCTCCACCGTGCTCCTGTTGACGGCAAGCAATGACAACAACGGGAGGGAGACCGAGCTTCGGGTCGGCTCCGCCAAGTGGGAAACCATGGTAGGTACATTATACCCCTTCTTCATCCATAGTGTCTTTGTGGGCCTCGTTCGCCCTTCTCCAAGTTCTTCCTCACTGTCCTCGATCATTATCAGATCCATGCTCTTCACCTCCATCACAACTCCATCCTCCTTTTGTCAATCTTCGGCTTCTACTACGAGGCCTTCGTGGGGGTGACACCCTCCGTTGCGCTGCTCTACCACTTCTTCTCCCTCCAGATGCTTGGTTCAAACCAGTGCTCCAGATGTGTCTCCTTTGTCGTGCTACTCGAAAACGCACTCCTGGGGGCCGGGAAGAAGGTGGGCGACTTCCGGCGCAAGTGGATTTACCTGGACGCCCGGAGCCCCCACGCTCGGCTAGAGATGCCAACCCGGCCGCCAGAGAAGCTGGACAAGTGGGCTCACGAGAAGCTCACTGACCCCTGGGCGGCGCCCGTCCTGAGGACGATGCAGGCGAACATGGATTCTGATGCGCTGTCGGGGGCCATGATTGTCAGGGAGTTCCTGACGCAGCACCTAGCCCCTCTCCAAGCTCATCCATGCCCCATGTGGGACCTCAAGGGTGCAGATGACGACCTCCGGCTGCGTAGAGGGAGCCTGACGAGAGAGGAGCTGGGCAAGGTCGTGCGTACCTTGCTTGAGAAGGATCCAGGTGGCCTCCCAGTGTCCTACCATTCGCTGTATCGCCGTGGTGACGGGGCGGAGCTGGCCGCCGCTATACCATCCTTCAACGAGCGGGGGCTCATGCCGTCCAGGCTCCCCCAACTCCCCAGTGCTAGTGTCCTTTGGCAAGGGCTCCGAAGAGGAGGGGGAGGAGGACTCGGAGGCAACCCTGGAAGGGGCGGGGGAGACTTCTCCTCCATTGTAGAGCGAGCTCCTCCGAGACCTCCCCAGCGATGATGATGCCAGTGAGGACTTGGTCGAGGGATCCCCGCGCTCCTCCGTGGTCGCCATGATGTCTGGGGGCACCCTCTTGCAGAGGCTGAGACGCCGAACCCCAAAGATGGGCAAGGCGACGACGCTCCCTCGGGGCGACACCCTCGCCTTGCCGCCCGTCGCCGCCACTCTGGAGCTATCTTACAGAGCTTGCGTTAGTTTTTCCCTTGAAGAGGAAAGGGTGATGCAGCAAAGTAGAGATGAGTATTTCCCATAGTTTGAGGACCAAGGTATCAATCCAGTAATAGACAACGCACAAATTACTGAATATCTGCACAAACAATCAAACAAACTTGCACCCAACGCGATAAAGGGGTTGTCAATCCCTTCACGATTACTTGCAAAAGTGAGATCTGATAGAGATAGATAAACGATAAAGTAAATATCTTGGTGTTTTTGGTTTATAGATCAGAAAGTAAAAGATTGCAAGAATAGTAGATCAGAAACTAAAATTGTAGATTGGAAACTTGTATGATGGAAAGGAGACCCGAGGGCCATAGGTTTCACTAGAGGCTTCTCTCAAGATAGAAAATAATTTGGTGGGTGAACAAATTACTGCCGAGCAATTGATAGAAAAGCGCAAAGTTATGACGATATCTAAGGCAATGATCATGAATATAGGCATGATGTCCATGTCAAGTAGACCGAAATGATTCTGCAACTACTACTATTACTCCACTCATCGACCGCTATCCAGCATGCATCTAGAGTATTAAGTTCATATAGAATGGAGTAACGTATTAAGTAAGATGACATGATGTGGAGGAATTAACTCAAGCAATATGATAAAACCCCCATCTTTTTATCCTCGATGGCAACAATACAATATGTGCCTTGCTGCCCCTACTGTCACTGGGAAAGGACACCGCAAGATTGAACCCAAAGCTAAGCACTTCCCACATTGCAAGAAAAACCAATCTAGTTGGCCAAACCAAACCGATAATTCAAAGAGACTTGCAAAGACATCAAATCATGCATATAAGAATTCAGAGAACATTCAAATAATATTCATAGATAAACTAATCATAAATCCACAATTCATCGGATGTAGCGACCACGATCCCAATGGATGGAAGTCTCTGTGTTTGAGTGTCATCCCTGGATCGGTAATGTTGACACACACAGTACTCGAGGAATTATAACAGAGTTCAATCACACACTTATTACATCGAGTCTTCATAAAGAGTATGATTACAAAAATATCATGGCTGAAGGCCATTTAAACTAAATAACCGTGGAAGCTTCGAAGGTAAATGAGTCCATCAACTCCAACGGCATAGCTGAGTGCAAAACAACGACCTATCACACCTTATTCATTGGCTGAGTAGTCTGCAACACGAGACGTTGTAGCCGTGTAGGTCAGCACATTGAATATGCTGGCGGAGTTACACTATAAAGCAATGAATGCAAGAACTATATATACATGCAATATTTGGCTGGTGGAGGCTCTAAGTTTAAGATTTTGCATAAAGCTAGATTTTCCCTACAACAAAGGAATAAATTTATTTAACTACTCCCAAGTTGTTCCAATATTTGAGAAGGTTCCCCCAACTCAAATCCCAATTAAACATGTATCATCATTAAACCCAATTCAGTTAATTAAAGAGTGATGAGATCAACAATAATATCCAATTACAGATACTCAAGATGTCCATAACAGGGGACACGGCTAACCATGATTAGTTTATACACTCTGCAAAGGTTGCGCACTTTTCCCCACAAGACTCGACCGCATCCATGATCGGAAGATCAAGACATAGTCTTTCTGAAGCATTAACTCTCTACTCCGGGCAGACCGGTACACCTACTTTCCCTCTACATCTGCTAGTCCGCCTCTTCGAGAGCTCATACAACTTACTCAACTATGCCAGAGCCCATAATGGCTTGTGGCTGCACACAGAAGTTTCTAGTCATGAAATATCATATGATCCCTTTGAGCCTGGTGGTGAATCGAGGAAAAATTACACGGATACCCTAGGATTTCCCTTAATGGACAACACTTGGTTCCCCAGGTGCCCCAACCAATCCACCCAGATGTGTATTAAAGTTGCCACCTTAATGTTATCCAAGATTAATAACTCTCATAACTTCCATGTGAATCATGATCCAATCCCCGTCTATGAGCATGGCTAAGCAATAATGAAGCATAACATATATTCCTGGGGTGATCAAAAGTATTAGGTTCCTACCTCAAGTACTACAACCAAACCACATGTTCCCAATCCTACTCATGCAAATGTTTGAGGGGCAATACTAATGCATAGTAAAAACTGGGTATAGAAGAGTATGATCAGAGTGTAACTTGCCTTGCTGACAAACTGCAAACTCTAGAGATTCGTAGTAACAAGCTTCGCACTCCGGGTAATCTAGCGTAGACAAACAGTAGCATACATAATCAATCACTTAAACAAAAACAACGAGAAAACGAGAAAAGATCCAAATCAAACACGAAACAAGAAAACGGCTAAACTAAACAGAAAACAAAACCTAACAGCATTATTATGATGTGGATTAGATCTTAACAGTAGGTACAAGTGATTAGCTATGATTTCGAAAAAGGAACAATTCAAACGGAGAAACGAAACTCGAGATACGAACAAAACAAGATCGTTTACTAATCTGAACTAAAGTCAAATTTTAAAGTGTCAAAATCATGTTCAAGTTGGTTAACTAGAAAGAAGAGATCATTACGAAGATTTAGGCGCTAGTTTCATCTAACTTGGAAAAACAAGCAAAAAGTTACACTAGTTTTAAGATGAGGGGCTAAATCGCGATAAAACTTATTCGCGGATAAGTCCCTAGCCAAAAATAAAACTAAAAAGAAAAATCTACCGCGCGAACATTCGTTAACAGAACTAAATGAACAAAAATCATTTGTTAAACGATCTAAACGAACGAACGTTCGTTAAATAACTAAACCGGTCTAAAAAAATAAATGAAGAAAACCTAAAAAAACGGGATGGGTTTCGGTGGTTATACCGGTTCTTGAAAAAACTGGCGGCAGCGTATCTGACGGAGGCGACGGTGAGGCGGCGACGTCGGGCGAGGCGGCGACGGCTCCGGGCGCCGTGGGTGGCAGCGGCGCGGCGCGAGGCGGCGGCGGCAGCTAACACCAGCGGCGGCGCGATAGCAGGCGGCGTGGGCGGCGGCGTGCTACGGCGGCGGCGGCAACTCGGGCGGCGGTGGCGGCGGGTGCTGTGGTGGCGGGGTTGGCGACAAGGGGAAGAGGCGGGCTGGGGGTCGTCTTATAAGGAGGCCCCCGGGCTCCCCGACTTGGAGAAGGGGTTGATGATGATATATACCTAGGGTATGGTCATAGGCCTGACTATACGCCCTACCCAAGGTCACTACACTAGAAGCAAAGACACCCAAGAGACAACTGGGAGTACCTATTGAAGGCGTCGAGTGCAATCCACTCGACCAGTCATATCACTCGGGTACCCCTCCCTCCTGATATCACTCGACCATACAAGAAACCACTCGACCTACTGAAGACGAGGAGTCGCTCAGGACAGCAATGGTCAGGCGTTCACTCCGTAGTCTTTAGGATCATTAATAACACTTTATAGCTGGCGTTATCAGTAATGCCCTATCTTTATGTACATTGAACTCCTTGTAACGGGGGATGGCTGGGGTCCTAGCGCACTCTATATAAGCCACCCTCTCCTCTGGCACAATGGTTCGCACCCCCTGTAACACACACTCCCATATTCCAGTCGACCGCCTCAGGGCACCGAGACGTAGGGCTTTTACCTCCTTTGAGAGGGGCCTGAACTCGTAAACACTTGCGTACAATCTCACCGTAGCTAGGACCTTGCCTCCTCATATGTACCCCCTATACTTACTGTCAGACTTAGTACCACGACAGTTGGCGCCCACCATGGGGCAAAGCATCTTAGCGACTTCCGGCGAGGTTGCATTTTATTCAATCTTCATCAGCATGGTTTCCGGCCACGAGTTTCGACTCGGTGCATTCACTTTCGTTGCCGATGACTCAGCCTGGCTCTAAGAGGCCCCCCTCAACCTCGAGACTCTCCCGATTCATGGCTCGTCACACTTCCGCGCGAGTTCCTGCGACGTCCTTCATCGGCAGCTGTCGACCCCATACCAGTCGGTCCTCGCGTCGTCATCTCACTCTGCTGGATGCCGCCGCAAGTGGTCTGGTCGTTCGTGGCTCTAGTGGTGGGTGAGACATGCGGTGGCTTGTCAGGCGTTCACCCCCCAAGTCACGGCGATCGAGCCCAACGTATTTCCATGTGGATCAGTCGACCTGTCGACTGATTTCGCAAACACCTTTTTCGAGAGCAGGAGTTGTGACCCCGCGGCGGAAGTCCTCATGGTTGACTCCCATCGTGGCCCACCTAGTTTTCATCGCAGCGGCGGCGGCAGTGGCAGCGATGGCCCGTCATTCGGCCATGAGGAATATTAGCCCCAGCCTCTCAGCTCGCAGCAGAGGGAGGAGCTGCATCACCTCAACATGGAGGCTCTGCAGGCCCCCATCATAGGGGAAACCGCCGAGGCCCGGGCCTTGGAGGCAGTGCGCCTTGCCACACTGGCTGAGTGTACTCGTCTGGAGAATCTCCAACATTCTCTCAACGAGCATGCCCATCGACTGATCCCTGAGTCCAGTCGACGTCCACGGCAATTGTTTCCCCTAGAAACTCGGGTATTCCGCACACCGATTCAGAATCTTGCAGCTGCTACGTGTATCACAGTGTCCATTCAGCCGTCCCGTTCAGAGGCTGGAAGAGGCTTGGAGCAGATCAGGGCGCTACTCCGAGCGGCAGGAGACCAGAACTCCATTGTGTCCCAATCGTGGAACAGAATCCACAGCAGATCAGTAAAGGCCGACACTGTTCATTCGGCACATAGTCCTAGGTCGCCTTTGCGGCGGGGAGATCGTGACCACCGCCAGGATCGGCACCTGGGAAGAGCTCATGGAGAGTATGATCATGAGTACGCCCGCGACAACCACTGCCGAGCGCCTTCGCCCCTTCCGAGGGACGGGTCATATGCGCCCCGGTGATATGATGACAGGCGTCCGTATGGAAATGACCACAGAGTTCCAGTCGACCCCAGAGAGCCCGGCTTCGATGCAAGGTCTGTCCTTGTGTAGGGTTTGGTCGACCAGAACAGAGCATACAGAGAAGGGCTGGATGGAGACAGGCCCAGTGGAAGCAGGGTCCATGTTTCCGGCCCAGAGTGTTTCAGAAGAGCCATCAGAGCCACTGAGATCCCTCATAACTTCAGATTGGCGACTGGCATCAGTAAGTTCACGGGAGAGTCGAAGGCCAACACTTGGCTTGAAGACTACCGAGTGGCTGTGCACATCGGTGGCGGCAGCGATGAGGTGGCCATGAAGCACCTCCCTCTGATGCTTGAAGGTTCTGCCAGGGCTTGGTTGAATCAGTTGGCCCCTGGGAGCATTTTGAGTTGGGATGAGTTAGCTTGAGTGTTTACTAGAACATTTGAGGGCACCTGCAAGCGACCTGCTAGTGTACCATAGTTGCAGCATTGCATGCAGAAACCAAATGAAACATTGAGAGACTATATCAAGAGATGGATCACTCTGCACCACACAGTGGAGAATGTGTCAGATCACCAAGCAGTCTGTGCCTTTAAGGAAGGCGTTTCCTACAGAGAGCTCAATCTGAAGTTCGGTCGGACCGTAGATATGTCCCTGACTCAGATGGCGGAGATTGCCACCAAGTACGCTAATGGCGAAGAGGAGGATCGACTCCGGAGTGGTAAGCACAAAACAGTCGCCCGGGACACCGGAGGAGGAAATTCCAGTCGGAAGTAGAAGCGAAAGGCTGAGGCAGCAGGTCCTGCCGAGGCAGCAGTGTGGAATCAAGGAAAGTTCAAAGGGAAGCCCAAAGGGCCTTGGATCCCTAAGAAAGTGAAGGACCAAGAAGTAAACGAGGTGATGGATTTACCGTGTCATATTCACACCAAGAAGGATGAGGAGGGGAACCTGATTCTCCCCAAGCATACAACTCAACAATGTCGACTTCTAATCCAGAGCTTCCGAGAAAGCAAACCCAGTGAAAAGGACAAAGAGTCCGATAAGGAAGAAGAAGATAAGGATGATGATGGAGGTTACCCCAATGTCAATGCCACCTTGGTGATTTTTGCCGATCTCGAGAGCAAAAGTCGACTAAAGGTCATTAACAGAGAGGTGAACATGGTTGCTCCGGCAACACCAAAGTATATGAAGTGGTCAAAAAACCCATTACATTCGACCAGTCCGACCACCCTCCATGCGTAGCTACCCCTGGGCGGCAAGTGCTGGTGGTCGACCCAGTCGTGGGAGGCACCCGACTGACCAAGGTTCTGATGGATGGTGGCAGTGGTCTGAATAGCCTGTATGCTGAGGCCCTCAAAGGAATGGGCATTTCAATGTCCAAACTCAGCGAGAGCAACATGCGATTCCATGGAGTCATCCCAGGAAAGAAAGCCGACTCACTCAGCCAGATCACTCTTGACGTGGTTTTCGGCGATGAGAAGAATTTCCGCAAGGAGAAGTTGACGTTTGAAGTTGTGGATTTCCAGAGTGCCTATCATGCCATTCTGGGCAGACCTGCGTATGCTAGCTTTATGGCTCGACCGTGTTACATATACCTCAAGATGAAGATGCCTAGCCCTAGAGGCATGATAACGGTTTCCGGTAACCGTCAAAGGGGAGAAGACTGTCTTCAGGACAGTGCAAAGATAGCAGATGAGCAGATGGCAGCAGTAGAGTTTCAAGAGTACCAGAAAACTACAGATCCGAGTGATTTGCTGCATGCTAAGAGGCCTGCCTCGAAGTCCGCATTTTAGTCGGCTAGCGAGACCAAGCCACTCCATGTTCACCTGACCGACCCCAATACTCCTCCGACCCATATCTCAACGACACTCGACAGCAAATAGGAAGAAACGCTCATCCAGTTCCTCCGTGAGAACTGGGACATCTTTGCATGGAAGCCATCTGACATGCCAGGTGTACCCAGGGGACTAGCTGAGCAGCGTTTGCGAGTCGATCCAAAGGTAAAACCCGTTAAGGAGCATCTCCGTCGGGCCTCCATGGAGAAGAGAAAGGCTATTGGTGAAGAGGTGGCTCGGCTCCTGGCTGCTGAGTTCACCGCGAGATATACCACTTCGAGTGGCTCTCCAATGTTGTTATGGTTCCCAAGAAAGATAAATCACTCTGAATGTGTATTGACTTCAAGCACATCAATCGGGCCTGCCTGAAAGATCATTTTCCTCTACATCGCATCGACCAGATAGTCGATTCAACTGCAGGATGTGAGCAACTGTCCTTCCTGAACGCTTATTCCAGGTCCCATCAGATCCGATTGTATGGACCCGAAGAGATAAAGATGGCTTTCATCACCCCGTTTGGGTGTTTTTGCTATGTTACAATGCCCTTTGGCCTCAAGAATGCTGGTGCCACATTCATGCACATGATTCAGAAGTGCCTGCTCACTCAAATCAGTCGGAATGTGGAAGCATACATGGATGCCATAGTGGTTAAGTCACACAAAGGTTTCGACCTGTTGACTGATCTTGCTGAAACCTTTGCCAACCTAAGAAGGTATGATATCAAGCTCAATCAATAAAAATGCACATACGGAGTCCCCGACAGAAAGTTGCTCGGTTTTCTCGTTTCCTAACGAGGAATTGACGCGAATCCAGAGAAGATTGGCATAATCCTCCGAATGAAATGCTCAGTGCGTGTGCATGATGTTCAGAAGCTTACTGGTTGTTTGGCTGCATTGAGCCAATTCATCTCACGCCTCTGTGAAAAGGCACTGCCTCTTTACCGACTGATGAAGAAGTCTAACAAGTTCGAGTCGAATGACGAAGCTGAAGCAGCATTTGAAGAGCGCAAAGCCCTGCTTTCCACCCAGCCGGTGCTTGCTGCTCCAGTTAGCAAGGAGCATTTACTGCTTTACATCGCTGCCACGAGACAAGTTGTTAGCACAGTGCTCACAGTCGAGCGGGAAGAAGAATGCAAGGCCTTCAAAGTTCAGCGCCCCGTGTATTACATTTCAGTAGTCGTAACCCCGTCCAAGCAGAGATACCCTCATTATCAGAAGCTTGTTTGTGAGATTTACCTGACCATGAGGAAGGTTGCACACTATTTCTCTGATCACTCAGTTTCAGTCGTCAGCGATGCTCCATTGTCAAAAATTCTGAATAACAGAGATGCAACTGGTCGAGTGGCAAAGTGGGCGATTGAACTTCTTCCTTTAGATATCAAGTTTGAGGCAAAGAAGGCCATTAAGTCTCAAGCAATTTCAGATTTCCTCGCAGAGTGGACAGAACAACAACAACCGACTCAATTTCAGTCGGAACATTGGACCATGTTCTTTGATGGATCCAAGATGTTGAATGGCTCTGGTCCAGGAGTGGTCTTAGTGTCCCCACGAGGAGACAAGATCAGTTATGTCCTCCAGATTCACTTTGATTCTTCGAACAATGAAGCTGAGTATGAGGCACTATTGTATGGGTTGCGTATGGCCATTTCACTCGGCATCCGACGCTTGATGATATATGGCAACTCAGACTCAGTGGTTAACCAAGTAATGAAGGAATAGGACGTCAGGAGTCCCGCAATGACCGGTTATTGCAATGCAGTGAGAAAGCTAGAGAAGAGGTTTGAGGGGTTAGAGCTCCACCAGATACCACGAATCAAGAATCAAGCTGCTGATGATCTGGCAAAGATAGGTTCCACTCGGAAGCCTATTCCCAGCAACGTGTTCTTGGAGCATCTCCGTACCCCGAAAGTGCAAGAAGATGCCTTCAAGGAAGAGCCCCCACAACCATAAGTTCAACCGACCCGACTTAGATCGAGGTTCCAGCTGTGGTCGACTTGATCATGGGAGTCTTGCTGGTCACGCAATGCCATACATCGCATACATTCTCGGGAAGGAGCTCCTAGAGGATGAAGATGAAGCTCGCTAGATAGTCCATCGATCCAAAGCCTTCACAGTGATGAAAGGATAGATATACAGAGAAAGTGTCACAGGAGTGGCTTGATACGTCTCCAACGTATCTATAATTTTTTATTGTTCCATGCTATTATATTATCTATTTTGGATGTTTAATGGTATTTATACACTTCTATATTATTTTTTGGACTAACCTATTAACCGGAGGCCCAGTCCAAATGCTGTTTTTTTTGCCTATTTCAGTGTTTCGCAGAAAAGGAATATCAAATGGAGTCCAAAAGGAATGAAACCTTTGGGAGAGTTATTTTTGGAACAAACGCAATCCAGGAGACTTGGAGTGGACATCAAGAAAGAAACAAGGAGGCCACGAGGCAGGAGGGTGCGCCCAGGGGGGTAGGCGCGCCCCCCACCCTCGTGGCTCCCCTGACCGATTTCTTTCGCCTATATATACTCATATACCCTGAAAACATCCGAGAGCACCACGAAACCCTATTTACACTACTGCAACCTTCTGTACCCATGAGATCATCTTGGGGCCTTTTTCGGTGCTCCGTCGGAGGGGGAATCGATCATGCAGGGCTTCTACATCAACACCATAGCCTCTCTGATGAAGTGTGAGTAGTTTACCTCAGACCTTCGGGTCCATAGTTATTAGCTAGATGGCTTCTTCTCTCTCTTTGGATCTCAATACAAAGTTCTCCTCGATCTTCTTGGACATCTATTCAATATATTTCTTTTTGCGGTGTGTTTGTCGAGATCCGATTAATTGTGGGTTTATGACCAAGATTATCTATGAACAATATTTGAATCTCCTCTTAATTCTTTTATGTATGATTTGTTAACTTTGCAAGTCTCTTCAAATTATCAGTTTGGTTTAGCCTTAGGCGAAGCTACTAAACTCCTAGATAATATTATGGTTAATTATTCTCAATGGCACACTGAAAGATCTACTAGTAAAAAGGTTCATGCGATAGAAGAGATTAATGTTTTGAGTGGAAAGATGGATGAACTTATGAAATTGTTTTCTAATAAGAGTGCTCCTATTGATCCTAATGATATGCCTTTGTCTACTTTGATTGATAATAATAATGAATCTATGGATGTGAATTTTGTTGGTAGGAATAATTTTGGTAACAACGCGTATAGAGGAAACTTTAATCCTAGGCCATTTCCTAGTAATTCCTCTAATAATTATGGTAATTCCTACAACAACTCTTATGGAAATTTTAATAAGATGGCCTCTGATTTTGAGATTAGTGTTAAATAATTTATGATTTCCCAAAAGATTTTCAACGCTTTGCTTGAAGAAAAATTGCCTAAGATTAATGAGTTGGCTAGGAACATGGATAGAATTTCTCTTGATGTTGATTCTTTGAAACATAGATCTATTCCACCTAATCATGATATCAATGAGTCTCTCAAATCTATGAGAATTTCCATTGACGAGTCCAAAGAAAGAACCGCTAGGATGCGTGCTAAAAAGGATTGCTTTGTAAAAGCGATTTCTTCTAGTTTTCATGATAATAGGGATGAAGATCTAAAAGTGATTGATGTCTCTCCTATTAAATCTTTGTTTTGCAATATGAATCTTTATAATGATGTGACTGGAGATGAGTCAACTTTAGTTAAAAGGCGTCCCAAAGATTCGGAGTTTTTAGATCTTGATGCAAAAATTGGTAAAAGTGCGATTGAAGAGGTCAAAACTTTACATAGCAATGAACCCACTGTGACGCCCCCGTTTCAATCGTACACTAATCATACACGCAAATGTGTACGATCAAGATCAGGGACTCACGGGAAGATATCACAACACAACTCTAGACACAAATAAAATAATACAAGCGTTATATTACAAGCCAGGGTCCTCGAGGGCTCGTATAAAAGCTCGATACACAAGAGTCAGCGGAAGCAACAACATCTGAGTACAGACACCAGTTAAACAAGGATGCCTTAAGAAGGCTAGCACAAAAGCAACAACAATCGAAGAGGCATGGCCTCCTGCCTGGGACCTCCTAACTACTCCTGGTCATCGGCGATCTTCACGTAGCAGAATCCATCGGGGGTGGCATCTGGCTCCAAAGATCCACCATCTGGTTGCATCAACCGGAAAGAAGAAAGAAGGGGGGAAAGGGGTAGCAAAGCAACCGTGAGTACTCATCCAAAGTACTCGCAAGCATCAGATCTATACTAAGTATGCATTGGTATCAAATGGAAGGGTTGTATCTGTGGAATGAACTGCAGAATGCCAGAATAGAGGGGGAAGGCCTAGCCTAACGAAGACTAGCATCTTCAAGCAGCTCTGAGCATCTTGCAGCATGTAGAAGAGTAAAGAATATCAGTTTAATATTTAACAAGAATGTTGTAACATCAACGCCCAGATATCCTTCCCCGACTCCCTGTGGGAAAGCAATCTCGAAGCCACATATCCATCACATGTCTCAAGTATCCATTTCTAGTTATATAAGATCAGGATACAAGTCTGAACGTCCATTACCGCGGACACGGTATTTGAATATATATCTTCCCTGCAGGGGTGCACCACGTTACCCAACATGCTCGATCACTCTGGCCGGCCACACCTTTCTGGGATCAATGCCCGGCCTCGAAAGATCAACACGTCGCAGCCCTACCTAGGCTCAGCAGAGAGGTCCCCGCCGGTCTACATCCTAAGCGCTCCGGGGTCTTGGGCCCATCGCCCGCAGCACTCCGGGTCGTTGCGCGTAGGGTGAATACCAGCACCGCCTCGGATGGCCAACACGATCCGATCGTGCCGCACTGCTGAACTGGACGTCCGACAAAGCTTCGGCTGATACTGCGACGTCGAGGCCCATATCTATTCTCGCGTGGTGGTTAGTGCGTAAAGGCCAGAGGCCAACTCAGAACAAATACCCAAACCATAGTGTATTATTAGCTTGCGGAGACGAGCAGAGACTCATGATCGAAAGTGACCCCGTCGCCCCGTCTCGTGGACTTACGACAAGGGCCTAGAATGCCCAACCGTGCCACGTAACCATCTTGCGGGTGCTCTCCGGGCCCGCCCAACTTCCACCAAGGTCTCAAGTAATGTCAAGGTAACTGTGTGTCCATACATTAAGGGGAAAACCCGAGGAATCACCCCCGGTGGATTCCACTCAATGTAATCAGCAAGGTGAACATAAGAGGGACCACCCTTGAGGTTCACACTTGAGGTGTTGAACGACAGAGCCATATCGGGAATGGTGAAAGAGGAAATCACCCTCGATGACCACGACCGAATAGCTACACTACAGAATTATCATCAGGAGTGCGTTATGAGGGATCACCCTTGACACTCGATAGTAGCTCTACAGATCGAGCAACTAAAGGGGCGTGATGTGATGTGAGGTGTCGGGCTCTAGTTGTCGATCACGTCGATCGAGGCGTCGATGATGAAGCAGGGGCAACAAGGATAAGTGGGGGTCACTGATGGATCATTAGCCAACCTATACTAAGCAGTTTAGGATAACCAGGTAGGTAACAATAAGCAGGTACAAAAGCAGGCTATGCATCAGAATAGGAGCAAACAATAACAGTAGCAAAATCTAATGCAAGCATGAGATAATAGAATGGGCGATATCGGGATGATCAAAGGGGGGCTTGCCTGGTTGCTCAGACAAGAAGAAGGGGTCGTCGTCGACGTAGTCAACCACAGCGGCATCGGCAGCTGTCACGGGGTCTACCGGAGAGAAGAGGGGGAAGAAACAGTAAATACACGCAAACAAATGCATAACATGACAAAAAGCGAAGCTAGATGTGTTCTAACGCAGCGCTAGGCGATACTGACGAAGGGGGAGACATCCGGGAAAGTTTTCCCAGTTCCGGACGTTTGTCCGACAAATGAACCGTAGGGGAAAAGTTCATCGTTTGATATGTTAGGGATGTGTGGTGGCGAACGGAACGCGCGTTCGGATTTGTCTTGCCGTTCTGAGCAACTTTCATGTAGAAAACTTTTTCATCCGAGTTACAGTTTATTTTATATGATTTTTCAAAGTTTTAATAATATTCTGAAATTAATTTTAAATAAATGCTAAAAAGCTAGGCGCACCCAGCATAGTGTACACAAAAGTGTACCCAGTGGCTGACGGGTGGACCAGGGGGTCCCGGTTGACCAGTCAACATTTGACTGGTCAACAAGGGGTGGGGCCCCCTGTCATAGACTCATCTGACTAATTACAAATTAGGTAGTTTAATTAGAAGGTTAACTAAACAAACTTTAATTAAGTTAATTAATTGATTAATTAATTAATTAGTCATAATTATTTTTAATATACTTTTTTTGTATCTTTTTTTAGAAAAAGGGCCGTGGAGCCCCTTGATTAGTGGCCCTGGCCGGCTTAGTGGGCGCTGGGCGAGAGGGTTAGTGGGCGGGCGCCCGTGGAGGCCGGACCTGGGCACGCACGACACCAGGGGGCTCGGGCTCCGCGGCTGGGCGCGGCCTCCGGCGAGGCCACCGGCCAGCACAGAGTGGAGGGGGGACGCGGCCAGCGGCTGGAGCCCCGGACGCCGTGGAGCGACAAGGGCGGCGTCAGGGCGTGCCCGGGCGGAGGCGGGGTAGCGGCACCACCAGCAGCACGCAGCTGCGGGGCGAGCGGAGAGGCACAGTGAGGCGCGGCCGGCAGGGGCTTCCAGCAGGCGGCGCGAGTAGCAGCGGTTCAGCAGGGGCGGCAGCAGAACGACGGGCTCGGCGGGGGGCACAGCCACGCGCGGGCAAGCACGCACGGGGGCACGGCGACGGGTCAGTGAGCGCGTCGGCCGGGGCTACGTCTGGCGGAGACTACGGTGATGATTGGCAATGAGAGCAGAGGAGAAAAGGGGGAGGGAACGCGCGGCTCACCGGGAGCCTGTAGGGGACGGTAGTGGGCTCGGTGAGGGTCGATGGCGATGGAATCGGCGACGGCGTGCGGTGGCCGTGGTTGAAGATGGCGACATAGGGGACGATGTAGAGGCACTCCTGCTCAAGTGATTCGTCGGGGAGGAAGAGGAGGTCGAGGCGGTCCTTCTTGGCGCGGAGGCGAGGCTAGGTGGTGACGGGGGCCGCGTGTGTTACGGCGGCGGTGCCATGGCGGCGCTTGGGCGAGGGGAAAGCAGAGAGGGAGCGAGGGGAGAGAGAGATGTGAGGTCCAGGGGGTCAGGCTCGATCTAGGGTTCGTCAAGGGAGAGAGGAGGGCGTCGGGGCTGCCTTATAGCCCCGGGGGAGACGGCAGATGACTGGCGCGTGTGCATAGCCGGCAATGGCGCCGGTGGATGAGCGCCATGCCCACCCCTCCTTCTATAGCTAGAGATGGGGGGGGGGCAAGTGGGGTGTGGGTTGGGCCGAAACTGCTCTGTGGTCACTAGGGCCCAGATGCACAGTAATTTCCTATTTTCCCTTTTATGTATTTAAGTTAGCTACTGTTTCATATTAACTCGATTGATGGAAATGAATTTAGTCAAACATGAAAACTAGCACACAATTCGAGAACAACATTGTGGTGTTGCATAAAAAGTTTTAGAGCCAAAGGAATTGTTCAAGCATTTTTAGAAAATGAAAAGGCTATTTAAAATGCTGCTGGACCAGAGAATAAATTCCCAGGGGCAAATTGGGAGTTGCAAAAATGTTGGTTTCAACATGACAAATATCCAGGGATTATTTGCCACACTTTGAACTTTTTATTTTGCATGTTTGAGAATTTTGAATTTGGAGCTTTAATTTGAATTTGAGTTTGAACTATGATTTGAATCAAGCAAGAATTAGCAACAGTAATATGGTGACATGGTATCATTAGCAGGGGATTACTGTAGCTTAATTATCCGGGCGTCACAATTCTCCTCCACTACAAGAAATCTCGTCCCGAGATTTAAGGGGTGCGGTAATGGGGAAAGACTCGAGAAGGACGGAGCTCAACACAAGATAGGTACCTGGGGGATGTTTCAATGAACGCGGCAGAGAGACATCTCTCGAGTTGAAATTGAAGAAAGTCATCGAGAGAAAGGTAAGGAGGAGCAACAAGAAGCTTTAACCGGGTAGGCAATCGTTCGATGTCTGAAACAGAGTGTGAAAGGGGTTCAGTGCATCAAAAATAAGTATTGCATCTAATAGCAGAACAGATCACAAGAAGGTGGCATCGTGAATTACATACAAAGCCAAGCGTGAGGACCAATTTTGGAAGACTGAGATGTACAGGAGAGTCAGGTTTCGATCCTGTGGAACTGTGGGTTAGGGGCCCACCATGTGGGTTAATACCAGGAAGGCGCTAATTATTTTGCACAATCATGATAGCAAGGAAGGTCAGAGGATAGCCTGTCAATTATTTTGGCAACAACGTTGGTACCAAGGGCGAGGGACGAAGAGAACCATTTTCCTGCTCGTTAAGACGAGGCAGACCAATAGGCAAAGTTCTTGTCCATCGGCGGCTACCGGAATGTCATCAACAATAGTAACAAGGTCTTACTGACAGAGTTGTACGTCGAGGCATTTACATAAGCAGCGAATTATCACTGCTCAGATATGTTAGGTTACCAAAAAGGTTAAACGAAACAATGGACGGGAAAAGTGTAGACTCAAATAAGTTATCGGTGTTCTCGAGTGTCTAACAACTCAGAACCTCTGGAAAATTAGAATCCGCGAGAAATAATAGTTGATGAAAAACTCATAAGAAGTTATGTAGTTCCATGATATTCTCGAGATACCAGAGGGTAACACTCGAGGGTATAGCAGAACAGAGGTTGGACGGGTGAAATGATCTACAAAAGACTAGTACTTCCACTTGTCCGAGAAATGAAATCAAGGAAGAAAAATCATGGTTGGAACCACGGTTGCAAAGGACCAAATATAGATAACAGATGCACTTATCACAAGGGGTTTATTATTATAACAAGAAGCTTCCATGATAAGTTCCACATCAGGTCCATGGGCATGAACACAAGGTTCAAGGTCGACTCCCATTTCTCTAATGCATAACTTTTCATTCACTTCTCGCTTTCGGTGAAGCTGTAGTGTTGATATTTTATCTGGCAAAACACCAGAAGAGTAAGACTCATGAAGACTCTCGGGTTCAAACAGGTTAGGGAAGGCGTAGGTTCAACCCATAGAGGAATCTTAGGAACCTTTCCCACAAACTTCAGGGGTAAAATATCAATCCCGAGAGTAGAGCATGGTTGAGGAAGCAGAAGATACAATTTACCAAAGGCATTATGTATCGGAGGAAAAGCTCACAAGGTTACTGTATATGAAAGATGCTGTAGGATAGAACCCCACAAAGGATCTGGTGGTTCACACGGGCTCTGATGTGAGCATCATTAATCAACCAGAAGTAGAAAGAATGCAAGGATATCTGATTACAGAAGCAACTGACTAATTCAGAGTTGAAATGCAAAGGAATTACGATTTCCAAAATCAAGGGATCAGAAGCAAACGCTCTGACCAAGGATGGTTAAGTTGAATAGATTTAGGGCACAATCGATGGCAATCTGATTGGCCGAGAACCAGCTCATGTTCGGGAAGACGTGTGAGCTAGAAAGATAATCTATAAGGATCAACTAATGATTGCGACACAGACATATCAAATCGAAAGACTCAAGAAGATAATGACAATGGACGTAAATGGATACTCCTGGGCATATGGAATTAATCAGAGTGTAGGCAGGTAAGACTTTCTAGAGCAATAGGCGACAGAGGTCATCGAAAGCTCGGATTGTATTACCAAGTATCTTATGAAGCATAAGAATAACTAGGGTGAATGGATACTCGATAAGAGCGAGTAAGTATCTGAAGGGGTATTCATGCGGCAAGGACTGCAGGGCAGTAAGCATAACGGATCCTTGGAACACTGAAGAGTATTTCAGGACATCTTAATAACAAGAGCAACTGGGGATGAAGGTATGAACGACATCGTAGGTAGTTATGCATAAGGATTTTTCGGTGGTAGGGATTGCAACGGCGAAGACACAACGGTCTCGGGAAAACTTCGGAGACTATCTTCAGGATCTTTCGGTGCACCAAGCAATCGTCTAGAGTGAGGGGCTCTCCGGGAGAAAGTTTTTACGAGAACCTAGAGTTATAGTTAACAAAATCATTTAACCCGAAATAGAAGAGAGATCAGAATCCCAGAGTATAGACGAGGAGTAAAAGATCCTAATACCACCCAATTGGCGACGTGGGCCCGTAAGCCACATAACCATGTTAGTAAAACCGTTTTTCAAAGATTAGACTCAACTTCGGCCAAGGAGTTGGAAAGGGGGATCCTACAGGCAGTCGGCTCTGGTACCAACTTGTGACGCCCCCATTTCAATCACACACTAGTCATACACGCAAATGTGTACGATCAAGATCAGGGACTCACGGGAAGATATCACAACACAACTCTAGACCCAAATAAAATAATACAAGCGTTATATTACAAGCCAGGGGCCTCGAGGGCTCGAATACAAGCTCGATACACAAGAGTCAGTGGAAGCAACAACATCTGAGTACAGACACCAGTTAAACAAGGATGCCTTAAGAAGGCTAGCACAAAAGCAACAATGATCGAAGAGGCAAGGCCTCCTGCCTGGGACCTCCTAACTACTCCTGGTCATCGGCGATCTTCACGTAGCAAAATCCATCGGCGGTGGCATCTGGCTCCAAAGATCCACCATCTGGTTGCATCAACCGGAAAGAAGAAAGAAGGGGGAAAGGGGTAGCAAAGCAACCGTGAGTACTCATCCAAAGTACTCGCAAGCATCAGATCTATACTAAGTATGCATTGGTATCAAATGGAAGGGTTGTATCTGTGGACTGAACTGCAGAATGCCAGAATAGAGGGGGAACGACTAGCCTAACGAAGACTAGCATCTTCAAGCAGCTCCAAGCATCTTGCAGCATGTAGAAGAGTAAAGAATAGCAGTTCAATATTTAACAAGCATGTTGTAACATCAACGCCCAGAGATCCTTCCCCGACTCCCTGCGGGAAAGCAATCTCGGAGCCACATATCCATCACATGTCTCAAGTATCCATTTCTAGTTATATAAGATCAGGATACAAGTCTGAACGTCCATTACCGCGGACACGGTATTAGAATATATATCTTCCCTGCAGGAGTGCACCACGTTACCCAACATGCTCGATCACTCTGGCCGGACACACCTTTCGGGGGTCAATGCCCGGCCTCGAAAGATCAACACGTCGCAGCCCTACCTAGGCTCAGCAGAGAGGTCCCCGCCGGTCTACATCCTAAGCGCTCAGGGATCTTGGGCCCATCGCCCGGAGCACTCTGGGTCGTTGCGTGCAGGGTGAATACCAGCACCGCCTTGGATGGCCAGCATGATTCGACCATGCCGCACTACTGAACTGGATGTCTGACAAAGCTTCATCTGATATTGCGATGTCGAGGCCCATATCTATTCTCGCGTGGTGGTTAGTGCGTAAAGGCCAGAGGCCAACTCAGAACAAATACCCAAACCATAGTGTATTTTTAGCTTGCGGAGACGAGCAGAGACTCACGATCGAAAGTGACCCCGTCGCCCCGTCTCGTGGACTTACGACAAGGGCCTAGAATGCCTGGCTGTGCTATGTAACCATCTTGCTGGTGCTCTCCGGGCCCGCCTGATTTCCACCAAGGTCTCAAGTAAAGTCAAGGTAACTGTGTGTCCATACATCAGGGGGAAAACCCGAGGAATCACCCCCGGTGGATTCCACTCAATGTAATCATCAAGGTGAACGTAAGAGGGACCACCCTCAAGGTTCACACTTGAGGTGTTGAACGACAGAGCCGTATCGGGAATGATGAAAGAGGAAATCACCCTCGATGACCACGGCCGAATAGCTACACTACAGAATTATCATCAGGAGTGCATTATGAGGGATCACCCTCGGCACTCGATAGTAGCTCTACAGAGTCGAGCAACTAAAGGGGCGTGCTGTGATTTGAGGTGTTGGGCTCTAGTCATCGATCACGTCGATCGAAGCATAGATGATGAAGCAGGGGCAACAAGGATAAGTGGGGGTCACTGATGGATCATTAGCCAACCTATACTAAGCAGTTTAGGATAACCAGGTAGGTAATAATAAGCAGGTACAAAAGCAGGCTATGCATCAGAATAGGAGCAAACTATAACAGTAGCAAAAACTAATGCAAGCATGAGATAATAGAATGGGCGATATCGGGATGATCAAAGGGGGGGGCTTGCCTGGTTGCTTAGACAAGAAGAAGGGGTCGTCGTCGACGTAGTCGATCACAGCGGCATCGGCAGCCATCACGGGGTCTATCGGAGAGAATAGGGGGAAGAAACAGTAAATACATGCAAACATATGCATAACATGACAAAAAGCGAAGCTAGATGTGTTCTAACGCAGCGCTAGGCGATACTGATGAAGGGGGAGACATCCGGGAAAGTTTTCCCAGTTCCAGACGTCTGTCAGACAAATGAATCGGGGGGGGGGGGGGGAAGTTCATCGTTTGATATGTTAGGGACGTGTGGCGGGCGAACGGACTGTGTGTTCGGATTCGTCTCGTCGTTCTGAGCAACTTTCATGTACAAAACTTTTTCATCCGAGTTATGGTTTATTTTATATGATTTTTCAAAGTTTTAATAATATTCTGAAATTAATTTTAATACGAAAATAAATGCTAAAAAGCTAGGCGCACCCAGCACAGTGTACGCAAAAGTGTGCCCAGTGGCTGACGGGTGGACCAGGGGGTCCCGGTTGACCAGTTAACATTTGAATGGTCAACAGGGGGTGGGGGCCCCCTGTCATAGACTCATTTGACTAATTACAAATTAGGTAGTTTAATTAGCAGGTTAAGTTAACTAAACAAACTTTAATTAAGTTAATTAATTGATTAATTAATTAATTAGTCATAATTATTTTTAATATAATTTTTTTGGTATCTTTTTTTAAAAGGGCCGTGGAGCCCCTTGATTAGTGGCCCTGGCTGGCCTAGAGGGCACTGGGCGAGAGGGTTAGTGGGCGGGAGCCCGTGGAGGCCAGACCTGGGCATGCACGGCACCAGGGGGCTCGGGCTCCGCGGCCAGGCATGGCCTCCGGCGAGGCCACCGGCCAGCGCAGAGTGGAGGGGGACCGCGGCCAGCGGCAGGAGTCCCGGACGCCGTGGAGCGACAAGGGCGGTGTCAGGGCGTGGCCGGGCGGAGGCGGGGGTAGCGGCACCACCAGCAGCACGCAGCTGTGGGGCGAGCGGAGAGGCGCTGTGAGGCGCGGCCGGCAAGGGCTTCCGGCAGGTGGCGCGAGTAGCAGCGGTTCAGCAGGGGCGGCAGCAGAACGCTGGGCTCGGCCGGGGGGCACAGCCACGCGCGGGCAAGCACGCACGGGGGCGCGGCGACGGGTCAGTGAGCGCGTCGGCCGGGGCTACGTCTGGCGGCGACTACGGTGATGATTGGCAACGAGAGCAGAGGAGAAAAGGGGGAGGGAACGCGCAGCTCACCGGGAGCCTGTAGGGGACGGTAGTGGGCTCGGTGAGGGTCGATGGCCACGTAATCAGCGACGGCGTGCGGTGGCCGTGGTTGAAGACGGCAACGTAGGGGACGATGCAAAGGCGCTCCTGCTCGGGTGATTCGTCGGGGAGGAAGAGGAGGTCGAGGCGGTCCTTCTTGGCGCAGAGGCGAGGCGAGGTGGTGACGGGGGCCGCTTGCGTTACGGCGGCGGTGCCATGGCGGCGCTTGGGTGAGGGGAAAGCAGAGAGGGAGCAAGGGGAGAGAGTGATGTGAGGTCCAGGGGGGTCAGGCTCGATCTAGGGTTCGTCAAGGGAGAGAGGAGGGCGTCGGGGCTGCCTTATAGCCCCGGGGGAGACGGCAGATGGCCGGCGTGTGTGCATCGCCGGCAATGGCGGCGGTGGATGAGCGCCACGCCCACCCCTGCTTCTGTAGCTGGAGATGGTGGGGCAAGTGGGCTGTGGGTTGGGCCGAAACTGTTCTGTGGTCATTGGGGCCCAGATGCACAGTAATTTCCTATTTTCCCTTTTATGTATTTAAGTTAGCTACTGTTTCATATTAACTCGAGTGACGGAAATGAATTTAGTCAACATGAAAACTAGCACACAATTCAAGAACAACATTGTGGTGTTGCATAAAAAGTTTTAGAGCCAAAGGAATTCTTCAAGCATTTTTAGAAAATGAAAAGGCCATTTAAAATGCTGCTGGACCAGAGAATAAATTCCCAGGGGCAAATTGGGAGCTGCAAAAATGTTGGTTTCAACATGACAAATATCCAGGGATTATTTGCCACACTTTGAACTTTTTATTTTGCATGTTTGAGAATTTTGAATTTGGAGCTTTAATTTGAATTTGAGTTTGAACTAAGATTTGGATCAAGCGAGAATTAGCAACAGTAATATGATGACATGGCATCATTAGCAGGGGATTACTGTAGCTCTAATTATCTGGGAGTCACACCCACTATTTTGGATTTCAAGGAATTTAATTATTATAATTGTTCTTTAATAGATTGTATTTCCTTGTTGCAATCCATGTTAAATTCTCCTCATGCTTATAATCAAAATAAAGCTTTTACTAAAAATATCGTTGATGCTCTAATGCAATCTTATGAAGAAAAACTTGAATTAGAAGTTTCTATCCCTAGAAAACTTTATGATGAGTGGGAACCTACTAATAAAATTAAAATTAAATATCATGAATGTTATGCTTTGTGTGATTGCTAGTGTTTCCACGATTCCAAAAACTTTGTGTGATGTGTTAGGTTTATGTGAATTTGATGATTGCTCTTTAAACTTGCACCTTGCAGATTCCACCATTAAGAAAACTATCCGAAGGATTAATGATGTTCTTATTGTTGCAAATAGTAATTATGTGCCCGTAGATTTTATTGTTCTTAACATAGATTGCAATCTTTCATGTCCTATTATTCTTGGTAGACCTTTCCTTAAAACGATGGTGCAATTATTGATATGAAAGAAAGAAAATATTAGATTCCAATTTCCATTAAGGAAAGGCATGGAACACTTTCCTAGGAATAAAATCAAATTACCTTATGAATCTATTATTAGAGCCACTTATGAATTGAATACCAAAGATGGTAATACTTAGATCTATTCTTATTTTTATGCCTAGATAGGGGCGTTAAACGATAGCGCTTGTTGGGAGGCAACCCAATTTTCTTTTGTTCTTTGCTTTTGTTCCTATTTAGTAATAAATAATTCATCTAGCCTCTGGTTAGATGTGGTTATATGTTTTAATTAGTGTTTGTGCCAACTAAAACCTATAGGATTATCTTGGGTGATAGTTAATTTAATCTTGCTGAAAAACAGAAACTTTTGCGTGCACGAGAATAATTTTCATAAATCACAGAAACGTGATTTTCAGTTGATTCTTTTTGCAGAAGATTAATAGACAAATTATCTAGGACTTCCTATTTTGGTAGAATATTTGGTGTTCCAGAAGTATTCGAAAGTTACAGATTACTACAGACTATTCTCTTTTTGACAGATTCTGTTTTTCGTGTGTTGTTTGCTTATTTTGATGAATCTATGGCTAGTATTGGGGGGTATGAACCATAGAGAAGTTGGAATACAGTAGGTTTAACACCAATATAAATAAAGAATAATTTCATTACAGTACTTTAAACTGGTGGTTTGTTTTCTTGCACTAACGGAGCTCATGAGATTTTCTGTTGAGTTTTGTGTTGTGAAGTTTTCAAGTTTTGGGTAAAGATTTGATGGATTATAGAATAAGGAGTGGCAAGAGCCTAAGCTTGGGGATTACCAAGGCACACCAAGGTAAAATTCAAGGACAACCAAAAGCCTAAGCTTGGGGATGCCCCGGAAAGGCATCCCCTCTTTCGTCTTCGTCCATGGGTAACTTTACTTGATGCTATATTTTTATTCACCACATGATACGTGTTTTGCTTGGAGAGTCTTGTATGATTTGATTATTTTCTTTTTATTTTATCACAATCATCCTTGATGTACACACCTTTTGGGAGAGACACGCATGAATCGGGATTTGTTAGAATACTCTATGTGCTTCACTTATATCTTTTGAGCTAGATAATTTTGCTCTAGTGCTTCACTAATATCTTTTTAGAGCACCGCGGTGGTTTTATTTTATAGAAATTATTGATCTCTCATGATTCACTTATATTATTTTGAGAGTCCTTTAAAACAGCATGATATTTGCTTTGGTTATAAAATTAGTCCTAATATGATGGGCATCCAAGTTGGGTAAAATAAAAACTTTCATATAGAGTGCATTAAACACTATGATAAATTTGATACTTGATAATTGTTTTGAGATATAAAGGTGGTAATATTAGAGTCATGCTAGTTGGGTAATTATGAAATTGAGAAATACTTGTGTTAAAGTTGGCAAGTCCCGTAGCATGCACGTATGGTGAAGCATGGGGTGTTCTTTGATTGCCTTCCTTATGAGTGGAGGTCGGGATCACGTGATGGTTAACTCCTACCAACCCTTCCCCTAGGAGCATGCGTAGTAGTACTTTGCTTCGAGGGCTAATAAACTTTTGGAATAAGTATATGAGTTCTTTATGACTAATGTGAGTCTATGGATTATATGCACTCTTACCTTTCCGCAATTTGCTAGCCTCTACGGTATCGTGCATTGCCCTTTCTCACCTTGAGAGTTGGTGCAAACTTCGCCGGTGCATCCAAACCCCGCGATACGATACACTATATCACACATAAACCTCCGTATATCTTCCTCAAAACAGCCACCATACCTACCTATTATGGCATTCCCATATCCATTCTGAGATATATTGCCATGCAACTTTCCACCGTTCCATTTATTATGACACGCTCCATCATTGTCATATTGCCTTGCATGATCATGTAGTTGACATCGTATTTGTGGCAAAGCCACCTTTATAATTCTTTCATACATGTTGCTCTTGATTCATTGCATATCCCAGTACACCGCCGGAGGCATTCATATAGAGTCATATTTTGTTCTTAGTATCGAGTTGTAATTCTTGAGCTGTAAATAAATAGAAGTGTGATGATTTCCATTATTAGAGCATTGTCCCATGTGAGCAAAGGATGATGGAAGCAATGATTCCCCCACAAGTCGGGATGAGACTCCAGACTTTATGAAAAATAAAAGAGGCCAAAGAAGCCCAAATAAAATAAAAGAGGCCAAAGAAGCCCAAATAAGAAAAAGAGGCCAAAGAATCCCACCAAATAAAAAAATAAAAAAAATGAGAGAAAAAGAGAGAAGGGGACAATGTTAATATCCTTTTACCACACTTGAGCTTCAAAGTAGCACCATGATCTTCATGATAGAGAGTCTCTTATTTTGTCACTTTCATATACTAGTGGGAATTTTTCATTATAGAACTTGGCTTGTATATTCCAATGATGGGCTTCCTCAAATTGCCCTAGGTCTTCGTGAGCAAGCAAGTTGGATGCACACCCACTTAGTTTCTTTATGATGAGATTTCATACATTTATAGCTCTAGTGCATCCGTTGCATGGCAATCCCTACTCCTCGTATTGACATCAATTGATGGGCATCTCCATAGCCGCTGCGTCAATATGAGACTTTCTCCTTTTTCATTTTCTCACATAATCCCTATCATTATACTCTACTCCACCCATAGTGCTATGTCGATGGCTTACGCTCATGTATTGTGTGAGGGTTGAAAAGGCTGAAGCGTGTTAAAAAGTTTGAACCAATTGCTTGGCTGAAACCGGGGTTGTGCATGATGGGAGCATTTTGTGTGACGAAAATGAAGCATGGCCAAACTATATGATTTTGTAGGGATAAGCTTTCTTTGGCTATGTTATTTTGATAAGACATAAACTGCTTGGTTAGCATGCTTGAAGTATTACTACTTTTCTGTCAATATAAAACTTTTATCTTGAATCTTTTGGATCTGAACATTCATGCCACAATAAAGAGAATTACATTGAAAATTATGCTAGGTAGCATTCCACATCAAAAATTCTGTTTTTATCATTTACCTACTCGAGGATGAACAGGAATTAAGATTGGGGATACTTGATACGTTTCCAACGTATCTATAATTTTTGATTGTTCCATGCTATTATATTATCTGTTTTGGATGTTTAATGGCCTTTATTATACAATTTTATATTATTTTTGGGACTAACCTATTAACTGGAGGCCCAGTCCAAATTGCTGTTTTTTTTCCTATTTTAGTGTTTCGCAGAAAAGGAATATCAAATGGAGTCCAAAAGGAATGAAACCTTTGGAAGAGTTATTTTCGGAACAAACGCAATCCAGGAGACTTGGAGTGGACGTCAAGAAAGAAACAAGGAGGCCACGAGGCAGGAGGGCGCGCTCGGGGGTAGGCGCGCCCCCCACCCTCGTGGGCTCCTCGTGGCTCCATTGACCGACTTCTTTCGCCAATATATACTCATATACCCTGAAAACATCCGAGAGCACCACGAAACCCTATTTCCACCGCCGCAACCTTCTGTACCCGTGAGATCCCATCTTGGGGCCTTTTTCGGCGCTCCGCCGGAGGGGGAATCGATCACGGAGGGCTTCTACATCAACACCATAGCCTCTCCAATGAAGTGTGAGTAGTTTACCTCAGACCTTCGGGTCCATAGTTATTAGCTAGATGGCTTGTTCTCTCTCTTTGGATCTCAAAGTTCTCCTCGATCTTCTTGGAGATCTATTCGATGTAATTCTTTTTGCGGTGTGTTTGTCGAGATCCGATGAATTGTGGTTTATGATCAAGATTATCTATGAACAATATTTGAATCTCCTCTGAATTCTTTTATGTATGATTTGTTATCTTTGCAAGTCTCTTTGAATTATCAGTTTGGTTTGGCCTACTAGATAGATGTTTCTTGCAATGGGAGAAGTGCTTAGCTTTGGGTTCAATCTTGCGATGTCCTTAACCAGTGATAGCAGGGGTAGCAAGGGACGTATTGTATTGTTGCCATCGAGGATAAAAAGGTGGGGTTTATATCATATTGCTTGAGTTTACCCCTCTACATCATGTCATCTTGCCTAATGTGTTACTCTGTTCTTATGAACTTAATACTCTAGATGCATGCTGGATAGCGGTCGATGTGTGGAGTAATAGTACTAGATGTGGAATCGTTTCGATCTACTTGTCGCGGACATGATGCCTATATACATGATCATGCCTAGATATTCTCATAACTATGTGATACGTCTCCAACGTATCTATAATTTTTGATTGTTCCATGCTATTATATTACCCGTTTTGGATGTTTATGGGCTTTACTTTGCACATTTATATCATTTTTGGGACTAACCTACTAACCAGAGGCCCAGCCCGTATTGCTGTTTTTTTGCCTATTTCATTGTCTCGAAGAAAAGGAATATCAAACGGAGTCCAAATGGAATGAAACCTTCGGGAGCATGATTTTCGAAACGAACGTGATCCAGAGGACTTGGAGTGGAAGTCAAGCAACAACCGAGGCGGCCACGAGGGTGGAGGGCGCCCCCCTACTGGGCGCCCCCCTATCTCATGGGCCCCTTGGGCGTCCACCGACCTACTTCTTCCTCCTATATATACCCACGTACCCCGAGAACATCAGAACAAACCACGACAACCTAATTCTACCGCCATAACCTTTTGTATCCGCGAGATCCCATCTTGGAGCCTTCGCCGGCGCTCCGCCGGAGGGGGAATCGATCACGGAGGGCCTCTACATCATCTCCAAGGCCTCTCCGATGAGTTGTGAGTAGTTTACCACAGACCTTTGGGTCAATAGTTATTAGCTAGATGGCTTCTTCTCTCTCTTTGAATCTCAATACCATGTTCTCCTCGATCTTCTTGGAGATCTATTCGATGTAACTCTTTTTGCGGTGTTTGTCGAGATCCGATGAATTGTGGGTTTATGATCAAGTTTATCTATGAGAAATATTTGAATCTCCTATGAATTCTTTTATGTGTGATTAAGTTATCCTTGCAAGTCTCTTCGAATTATCAGTTTGGTTTGGCCTACTAGATTGATCTGTCTTGCAATGGGAGAAGTGCTTAGCTTTGGGTTCAATCTTGTGGTGTCCTTTCCCAGTGACAGCAGGGGCAGCAAGGCACGTATTGTATTGTTGCCATCGAGGATAAAAAGATGGGGTTTATATCATATTGCATGAGTTTATCCCTCTATATCATGTCATCTTTCTTAATGTGTTACTCTGTTCTTTATGAACTTAATACTCTAGATGCATGCTGGATAGTGGTCGATGTGTGGAGTAACAGTAGTAGATGCAGACAGGAGTCGGTCTACTTGTCACGGACGTGATGCCTATATGCATGCCTAGCAACTCTTCTGGAAATATGCCAGGGAAATCCTTCACCACTGGTACTTCCTCCTGTAAACTCCTGATAAGGAATTTACTTGAGTCCTCTTCGGCACATGCCGGGATACATAGTTGATCCTTCTTCCTTCTGGGGTGGTAAGCAAAATCGACTTACCGACACATTCAATGTTCCCTCCATACTTCAATAACCAATCCATTCCTAATATCACATCGAGTCCTTACGACTCCAATACTATTAGGTCTGAGGGGAACACGTAAATACCAATCCTTAATGTTAACCGACCACACCATAGACTAGCCATATACTCTGCTCCTGGCGAGGTTACTAACATGGGTGACCTAAGGGCTTGGGTTGGCAGTTTATACTTATCCACAAATCCCCTTGATATGTATGAATGCGATGCACCAATATCAAAAAGAACGATTGCAGTAAATAACTTAACCAAAAACTTACCTATTACTGCATCTGGCTGGGCTTCAACCTCCTCCATGCTAACGTGGTTCACCTGTCCCCTGTTGAAAGGGTTAGGCTTCTTCCCAGAGCTTCCATTGCCATTTCCATTTTTAGCTTTAGGACATCCATTAGCATAATGTCCAGTCTTCTGGCACTTGTAGCAAGTGATGTGGCTCAGGTCCTTCTTGGCTGGGGTTGATGGGTTGGTACGGTTCTGTCCGTTGCTTCCTCCATTCCCATTACCATTCTTGGGGCCACTATGGTTGTGCGAACTTCCTCCTCCATGGGCATGCTGAAAAGGTCCTCCTGAGTTCGGGGTAAAATGAGGCTTCTGCTGAGCTCCAGAATTGTACTTCCCTTGTCCATACTTCCTCTTGCGGTTGTCAATCTACTACTGCTTCCCTTCAATCATGAGAGCTCTATCTACCAACTCATGGTAGTTGTTGAAGGTTGCCACCATCAACTGCATGCTCAGCTCATCATTCAGTCCTTCTAGAAACTTCTCTTGCTTAGATGCATCTGTAGCAACGTCATCCGGAGCATAACGTGCTAGCTTACTAAAGTCATCCACATACTGGCCAACAGTACGTCCTCCTTGGCGCAAGTTGCGAAACTCACGCTTCTTCATGGCCATAGCTCCTGTTGAAACATGGGCAGTACAGAAAGCCTGCTGAAACTGGTCCCATGTGACAGTGTTGATGGGATAAGTGGCTGTGAAATTCTCCCATCATGAAGCTGCGGGTCCATCAAGCTGATGTGTGGCAAAACACACCTTCTCCGCATCTATGCATCCTGCAGTGGTCAATTCCCATCCCATCTTGCAGAGCCAATCATCTGCAACTATCGACTCGGTGCTACTGGAGAACACCGGCGGATTCAGCCTCAAGAAATGGGCTAAGTGATCAACAGGTGGTGGTGGTGGTGGGTTGTTGTTGTTGTTGTTCCCCTAATTCTGATTCTGGACTAGCATCTGCATCAATGCATTCTGCTGCTGGATCAACTGAGTGAGCTCCGGTGGGAAAACAAATCCATTGTCACATCTCGGAGGCATCTTAGGGTTTAGAAAAGATGAGAATACAGAATAGAATGAGGTCTGTAGAGAAAAACACTACCCATATGCACATGAGACAAAACACAATCAATATCACTTTAATCAATTCAAACAAGGGCATACAATGGTCTAACTATCATTACAAAAGTGCTCAGACTATACTATATACATGGGGGGGATACTACTACTGTTATGGTGGTCAACTAGAAAAATTGATCGGTCGAAGACTCCATGATATCTGCTCCAGCTTCATCAACAAAATCATCATCGCTATCGTTAGGGTCCAAGTCGGTGTCGTCGATGATGATGTAGTTCTCCGGGCAAGTGCAATCATCGTCTTCTCCTCCAGTCGCGGGGAATCCCATGAATACTTTTAGCTTCTTCTTCAGATCATCATTCTTCTCCACAATTGTTGTTATTTCCTCCTCATATCCATCGCGTGTAGACTTGAGTTCTTCTTCCAGCTCCGTAATCTTGGTCAATGCCTTCTTTAGATCAATCATGCCTGTGCACATCTGGTTCTCCTGGCGACGAATGTGCTGGTTTAACTCCTGTATGAAAGCTGCAATTGATCTATCCTTCTTGGTGCTGATCATCACCCATTGCTCATCTCGGCGCCCACAAATCTGGTATATGGTATCCTTGAGATCCTTGTGGTAAAGTTCTCCAATGCGTCCCATGGTGAGGTGGGCTGCCATGCTCTTTCCTAGACTCTAGGTTGGTGCATCAAAGGAAAAATCTATGGGCTCAGTGACGGGCATGGACGTCCTTCCTGGAACTTGAACTTGAATCATCCAACGCTCCTCTTCCGGTAAAGTGGCGATGTAGGTCCTGGTGAAGCTTGGTACTCCGATGTTCAGGTATCCAGTGACTTCCTTCAAGTGGCGTCCAAAGGGTGTATCTTCATCCGGCTGCGTGAACTTGTTCCTTGTATCCGCCATCCTAAGAGTAGAAAAGATGAGGAGTCAGAAATGAGAAGAGAGTAGTGATCTAGGGCTTTAGCTTAGTGGTCGTGTCCTACAGTCAGCGTGTGCTCTGATACCATCTTGTAGCGACCAGACCTCAAACAGTCTGATCTCTGTGCATCAGTGTCATCCCTGGATCGGTAATGCTGACACGCACAGTACTTGAAGGATTTATAACAGAGTAGCAATCACACATTTATTACATCGAATGTCTCAAAAGAGAACTTATTACAATAAAATATGGCTTAAGGCCATCTAATAACAATAACAGTGGAAGGCTTGTAAGATAAAGCGAGTCCATCAACTCCAACGGCATCACTGAGTATAAGACCACGACCTAAGGCACCTTACTTGTTGTCTGAAAAGTCTGCAACATGAACGTTGCAGCCCGAAAATGGGTCAGCACATGGAATATGCTGGCAATGTAACACATAGTGAGTAATGAACAGAATAATGCTATCACTACATGCATATATGGCTGGTGGAAAGCACTATGGTTACAGTTTTGCATAAAGCCAATTTTTCCTACAACAAAGGAATAAATTTTATTTAACTATCATGGTGGTTGTTAAACATTGAGAAGGTTCACCCAACTCAATCCCAATTAAACATCATCATTAAACCCAAACAGAATTAATTAAGTAACATGATGAGATTCACATGATAATCCAAGTACTAGATACTCAGAACTTCCATAACCGGGGACACGGCTAACCACGATTAGTTTATACACTCTGTAGAGGTTTGCGCACTTTTCCCCACAAGACTCAATCTCCTCCGTTGGATTTCTCGCACTACATGGTGTTTGAGAAATGGATGACCGAGAGATAGTCTTTCAGAAGCATTAACTCTTTACTCTGGGTAGACAGTACCAACCTACATCCCCTACATCTGCTAGTCTACCACTAAAAGAGGTCACACAAAATACAACTATGCTAGAGCCCATAGTAGCATGCGGCTGCACACGGAAGTTTCTAGCATGAATAATCTCATGATCCCTTTGAGCCTGGGTGGCGGTCCATAGGAGAATCACATGGTACCCCGGGATTTCCGAAAATACAGGCAACACAGGGTTCCCCAGGTGCCTCAATCCACCCAGATGTGTATTAAAGTTGCCACCATAAGTAAACCATTAATTAACAATCTTACATCTGTCATGGATACACTCAGCCAATCCACGTCTACTAGCATAGCATAGCAATATAAGCAAACGTAGAAGTAACTCACAAAGGGGTTGATAATAAACAGGTAATAGGTACTACCTCATCTACTTCCCAAAAGCCACATTTTAATCAGATCCTAATCATGCAATTGTTTGAGGGTTGATCTAATGCAATAAAACTGGGTAGTAAAAAGGTATGATCAAAATGTTACTTGCCTTGCTGATGATCCGTGAAATATAGAGACTCGTAGTAGCACGCGGCACACTCCGGGTACTCTATCGCAAACAAACGAGCATATAATAAGCACTCAACTAATGCACGAGTAAAACTTAAATAAGAGATCTAGCTAGAAAGTTCAACTTAAGAATTCCGCTTTGCAAAAAGAATCAAATCAAACGAAGCAACGAAAGTCAAACGGCGAAAGAAACAAGCTTCGTTTACTAATCTGGACCTAAGTCAAATTTAACAGTAGCAATAACTTGTTTGAGTTGGTTAAATGTAAAGAGGGTTTCGAGACAAAACTCCAGGCGCTTGAATCGCCTGATTCCGATAAACGAGCGAAAAGTTATAATAGAACGAAAATCGGATAAAAAATCATGATCGAAAATAATTGCGGAAAATCCGAGAAAAAGAAAAACAGATGAACAGGTTAACGAACGAACGTTCGCTGTATGCGGCTAAACTATGAAAACCGTTCGTTAAAAAGAACGTACGGATGAACATCCGCTAAATAACTAAACCGAGAAAAAAACTGATCTATATATAAAAAATAAACCGGATTCCTAAAAACCGACGGTTTTCTCTCAAAAACCGCGGCGACGGCGGCGACTACCTCCGGCGTGTCAACGGCGGCGGCGGCGGCGGCGGCTGGCGGCGGCGGCGGGGCTGTCGGCTAGGGTTTGGCGGCGGGGTGGGCTGTGCTGGGGCGACTTGGGGGCGCACTATTTAAAGGGGCCGGCCAGGCGGAGTCCTGGTCAAATACGGCCCGAGGTCGGTTTCGTTTTTTAAAAATAATTCAGACGTTGAGAAAAAGAAAGAAAAGAAATACTAAACAGACTCCAAAAATTCCAAAATAAATTTTCCCCGTCCTCTAAAAATAAGACAGACAAGATGAACATTTATTTGGGCCTAAAATGCAATTTTGAAAAACACGTATTTTTCCTAATTCAAATAAAATAGCGATAAAACTCCAAAATAAAATCATATTTGATTTTAGGGACAATTGCATTTTTACCCCTAGTTGATTCCTACCCACGGGTTTTGCCCTTACTTTTCGAGCTTGCTCAGTTTTGCCCTTATTTTTTCCATCGAGGTTCCTCGAATGCCCTTTGACCGTTTGACCAAAACTTTGAAAATTCATAACTAATTCATACGAACTCAGAAAAATGCAAATAAGATATCAAAATGTTCAGATAAACATTACCTTTATGGGCATATCATTTGCATTAAGGACAAAAGCATTGTTTAAAAAACTCGAGGTAATTAATTCTATTAGCATTATTAAAAATAAATAGGTATAAACAATATTTTTTTCATGAATAAAAATTACATGCAAATGTAGGTGATGTTTTCTGAACATCCTGATAACTTATTTGCATTTTTCTGAGTTTGTATCAACTTGTTATGAATGTTCTAACAACTTTGACCATTATTTGGAAACTTCATAACAGATACGAACTCAGGAAAATGCAAATAAGGTATCAGGATGTTCAAAAAACATCACCTACATTTGCATATAATTTTTATTCACAAAAAAATATTGTTTATACCTATTTATTTTTAATAATGTTAATAACATTAATTACCTCGGGTAGTTTAAATGATGCTTTTTTCCTGAATGCAAATGATATGCTCATAAAGGTAATGTTTATTTGAATATTTTGATATCTTATTTGTATTTTTCTGAGTTCATATGAATTAGTTATGAATTTTCAAAGTTTTGGTCAAACGGTCAAAGGGCATTCGAGGGACCTCGATGGAAAAAGTAAGGGCAAAACTGAGCAAGCTCGAAAAGTAAGGGCAAAACTCGTGGGTAGGAACCAACTAGGGGTAAAAATGCAATTGTTTCCTCAATATTTCTTTATTTTGGGAAAGTCATTTTATTCCCTCTCTCTTATTTTTATAATTGAAATATTCAAAGATAAAATAATTAAAATCAAACGATCCTATTTTTAGCATTTGAGAAAACTCAAATATGAAAATAACGAAATTCCCAACTCACTCCGTGGGTCCTTGAGTTGCGTGAAATTTTTAGGATCAAATCAAAATGCAATAAAATATGATATGCAATGATGATCTAATGTATAACATTCCAAATTAAAAATTTGGGATGTCACAAGAGATACGAGAGAATCACAAGCTCTAGGGGCACACTCTAGGGGGTAGGGGGCGCCCCCTGAGTTTGTGGGCCACACACAGCTCCCTCTGACCTAATTCTGCTTCTATAAATTCCCAAATTAACACAAAACCACCCGAAACACTTTTGCTGCCGCTGCAAGCTTCTGTTCTTCCGCGATCCCATCTGGAGGCCTTTTTCGGTACTCTGTCGGAAGGGGAATCGATCACGGAGGGCTTCTACATCATCCTTGATGCCTTCCGATGATGCGTGAGTAGTTCACCACAGACCTATGGGTCCATAGCTAGTAGCTAGATAGCTTCTTCTCTCGCTTTGATCTTCAGTACCATGTTCTCCTCAATGTTCTTGGAGTTCTATCCGATGTAATCTTCTTTTGCAGTGTGTTTCTTGGGATCCGTTGAATTGTTGGTTTACGATCTAAATATTCATGAGAAGTAATTGAGTCTTTTGTAAACTTCATTATGCATGATTGTTATAGCTTTTTATTTCTCTCTGATCTATCTGTTTGGTTTTGCCAACTAGATTGATTTATTTTCAGTGGGAGAGGTGCTTTGTGATGGGCTCAATCTTGCGGTGCTTATATCCTAGTGACAGAAGGGGACAAGACACATATTTGCATTGTTGCCATTAAGGGTAAAATGATGGGGTTTACTTTGTCTACATCATGTCATCTTGTTTAAGGCGTTAGTCCATTTTCGTGAACTTAATACCAGTTGATTGGTGGAGTAATAGTGGTAGATGCAGGTAGTAGTCGGTCTACTTGTCTAGGACGTGATGCCTATATACATGATCATTGCCTTGGATATAGTCATAACTATGCGCTTTTCTATCAATTGCCCAACTTAGCCCATGACAAGCTCACTATCCGCGGAGACAATCCTCCATCGCAGGACATCTGATCAGACTCGGGATCCCGGTGCACAAGACATTTCGACCATGGTAAAACAAGTCCAGCAAGACCTCCCGGCGTGCCGACACCCTGATAGTAGCCATGTGTATCTTGTCTCAGGCCATGATCGGATAAACACTATATGCGGCAACCGAAAACCCCTAGTGAAGGGGTGGCACTGCAAGTGGCCCTGTTTGGGACCAACACCATCAGCACTGGCCCCCTGTATTATGTAGAATTACTCCTCGGGTAGCGCTAACTCCCTATTCGTCAAATTTAATATCAAGTTTAGTTATTATGTTTGGCAAATGGTAAAACCAATGTTGGGCCTTGCTGGAAGAGTTTTATTCAAAGCGAACTGTCAAGAGGGGCATATAAACCCTCATCCTGTTAGGGACGCAAAATCAAGGAACATAACACTGGTATGACGCAAACTAGGGCGGCAAGAGTGGAACAAAACACCAGACATAAGGCCGAGCCTTCCACCCTTTACCAAATATATATGAGCATTAATTAAATAATGGATATTGTGATATCCCATGATATCCATGTCCCAACATGGAACAACCTGCATCTGCACCTGCAACTAGCAACGCTATAAGAGGGGCTGAGCAAAGCAGTAACATAGCCAAACAATGGTTTGCTAGGATGGTGGAAAAGGTTAGAGGCCGTTTCATGGCATTTGGGAGGCTCGATAAACAAATGGTAGGAAGCGCGATGTAGCGATAGCATCGAGACAACTAGCATAGCAATGATAGTAGTGAGATCCAGGGTAATGGTCATCTTGCCTGAAATCCTGCTAGGAAGAAGATCAAGTCCATGCAGAAGATGAACTGGCGTAGACGAACCAAGCGTAGCCGAACGAATCCTCACAATCACAACGAAACAGGAACTATCGAGAAGAAGCACAACCGAAAAGAAGCAAACAACATGGTAAACACACAACACATAAACAAGACATGACACTCAACCAAGTATGATGCATGACAAGGATACATGATGCTACTCATGGCAAGAGATGATGCATACAAGAACACACACCAAGGCAAGTTTAACTGAGGCCGGAAACAACATATAACAATTCCGGTAAGTCCTCATATGCAAATTTCGAAATTGGTCCAGAACTGAATAACTCATTAGGTTCAAGTTGTTAAACAGGACGTTAAGATGCACCATGATGATCTACATGAAATTCTAGTCAAGTTACATATAAAATTCACTTAATTTGAAGCTACGGCCTAGAAGATATGAGCAAAACAAGTTAAACATGACATTGATACAAAAAGCATACAAACATCAAGCACTCATGCTCAAAACAAGGATCCAACAATATAATATGAAACTACATGCAATTCTAAGCAAGTTCCACATAGAGCATGCTCAAAACGGAGCAACAGTGCAACACATGCACTCCAAACAAGTTAGAACAACAATCTGCCCAAAATAGCAAGTAGGCACTTTACAACTATCGAAACAACATGCTACAAGAACCATATGAACACAAACTTGATATGCACTCAAAGTACATATAACATGCTTAAAATAGCAGTAAGGTTTGGGTTCATAGGAATCAATATTAATCCAAGATGATCAATGCAAACAACAACTTTATAACATAGGGGCATATACATGAGCAGAGTTGATATGATGACATGTTGGGAGGCAAGAAACAAAGATGCTACAGCAACTATATATAGCAAGCAAGGGCATGGCATCAAATTACACATAACAAAGAGAAAATAACGTCAAGGCATAATATGCATGTGACTCATTGCTAGTGGGAACCAAGAAGACAAGTTTGAATAATGTAACAGTTTCATCAAGTGTAGAACAGCAACATTATGATAGCACGTTTGCAAGCATGTAACAGAGTTCATATGAAGTCCACAATTTTCAAACATGGAATGTGGAAAAATTACTCATAGCATATAAATTCATGTAATTGGATCATCTCCAAAGGAGGCATAGACTAATTAATATCAAGCTCACAACATGGCATCATGAAGTTAACAGAAAACCGGAACATCATATAGGCAAGTTCATGGCATTGAAAACTCATGCTACGTGGAATATATGAGGCATCCAAAGGCTTGGAATGATAGAACATAACATGGACATCAAAACATGTCAACTAAGCATCTCCAGATTATGCATGGATTTGATGGTAGCTTCAAGTAAACATAGCAACATGATATAACAGATTCAGGCTTGATAGAACATTAACAACAAGTAGCCCACTTCACAAGCTTGATGCACTCACAACATGGCATATAAAAATAAATAGACCGAACCAATGTAAATATGGCACAATTATGCTCCTAAAACATGTTGACATGATTCTCAAAAGAAAATCACACAAAAAGATATAAAAAAGATAAATAGGCAAGTTATAGCAGTTTTCAGCATCTAGCATCAGCAAGCACTTTTACAACATAGATAAACATGTCAAGATGCAGCCTAACATGAATGCAAAGCATAACAACGTGAAAATCACTCCGAGATGACCATTTTTTTATTAGAATCATCACCATAGGATCAACAGGGACAAAGTTACACCACTCACAAGATGCATACATGATATTAACAGGCAGCAGATTTTAGCAGTTATCTCACTTAGCAGTTTTGAAACGAAGATTAAGACATCAATATGAATAGTACCATGAATGCGAACTACCCCATCATGTAGAGAATCAAGAGATGAACACTTTGACATACCATGCACTCCAAACGGAGAAACGAGCACAAAGTTACATCACGATGAAGATGCACACATGCTGCTGAATCTTAGGGACTTGGCAGATTTTCATAACAAAAAAAACAAAGTGAGCGGGTGATAGCTAAAACTACGCACGGGCGTGTTATAGGGGCGCTCACCATGGGCTTCGGCCCAATTTGCGAAGGAGGTTGGGTCGGCGGCTGGGCCTCAGCGGAGCTGGGCCGAGGCGAGGTCGTGGCCCACACGGGCGAGGCCGAGCGGGACGAGCACCCCAGCTCAATCCCGAGCGGGGCCGTGGCGGCGGCGGTCAACGGCACGGTAGCGCGACGCAGGAGGGTCGAGGACGGGCGGAGGAGGCCGGGGATATCGAGGATAGGGCGCCGCCGGGGTCGGGAATGGGGCGCTTCGGCCGGATCCGACCGCGGAGGGCGTGGCTCTGGAGCGGTAGCGGCGCTAGGCGGCGGGGACGGTGACGTGGAGGCGTGGGCGCGGGCGACGGGAGGAGGCGGCGCGGCGCGGTGCAGGTCGGCAGCGACGGCGCCTGGCCCGGGTGGAGGCGAGGCGGCGCGACGCGGGACGGTGGAGCGAGGCCGGAGGCGAGGAGGTGCGGGGGCGGGGTGCGGGGCTCGGGCGAGCGGCCTGCGGCGGCGGAGACTCGGGCCCGGGCGGGCCCCGCGTGGGCTTCCACGGGCCGCGGCGGCTGGAGGCGGGCGGAGGCCAGGTGGCGCGCCTGGATTGGCTGCGGGCGGCGGACATGTCCGTCAGCGGGGCGGACACGTCCCACGGCAGGAGGAGGAAGAAGGCTAGGGTTTGGACTGAGATTTGGACAGGGAGGGCATTTATATAGATTCTGGGAGCTAGCAGAGGGCTATTGAGGTGCGGTTTTTGCCGACACGATCATGATCCAACGACGGATAGTATGAAGGGGAGTTTGATGGGCTAGCGGGCTGCTGTGGAGGTGTGACGCCCGGATACTTAAGCTACAGTGAACCTCTGCTAATGATGCCACATCACCTCGATTACTGTTGCTAATCTCGCATTAGTTCGAAATCGATTCGGATTCAAATTAAAAATCAGACAAACAAGAAATTTTTTCTAACAATGAAACTAAAATGTTCAGGTCATGCCAGATAAGCCATAGGTCATTATGGTGGTGAAACCAAACTTTTATGAAATGCTTAACTGCAATAAAATGATTTAAGTAGTAGCAAAGCTAATTATTTAAGTGCCTTTACTAATTAATAATATATAAAACTAAATTATTTGGGGACTAGACTTTTTGTGACAGTGGACTAAATTGAAATACTAAATTAGGTGCCAGGTATATATTTTACAAACACTAAAAAAAGATAAAACAAAATAAAAGAAAATAGAAAAAACAGAGCAAAATATAAAAATAAAAGAAAGGTCGAACCCCCTCCCCTGGGGCCGTTTGGCCCATCTGGCCTACAGCTAGCCGACCCACCCCACGCCTGGCCTATATGGCCCCCACCCCCAGGAACCCTAACCTAACTCCCCCCACTTTCCCCGATCCCCCATTCCTCCCCCCGATCTGGGCACCCGCGTCCCCGCCTCCGCTGCCCTCCCCTCGGACCGCCCCGTCCCCGCCTCTCCCTTGTTAGCCGGCGTCGTCCTCTGCACACCCTCACCATTGCTAGCCGTCGATACCGCCGGCGCCGTCCTTGCTGCGCGCCTTCCTTGGCCGCGCATGACTGTGGTTGGCGCCTGTCGGCGCATGTGCATGCTCGCCGGAGCCAATCGGCCTTGCCTCATCGCTGACTCGTTGTCCTCGTCCCCGTCGCCCTCCCCACGCCCCATTGCCCCGAACCCTACGGCCCCCCTGTGAGCCTCCGCCCCTCCTCTTCTCTCCCTTGTCCCCGTAATGCATGCACATGCTCAGAACGACGAGACAAATCCGGATAAGTAGCCCATTTGTCCTCCACACATCCCTAGCATAGCAAACACGCAACTTTCCCCCTCCGGTTCACCTTTCCAAAAATGTGAAACACCGGGGATACTTTCCCGGATGTTCCCCCACCCACGGGCGCGGTGGCTCACAGGATGAGGTGAAGCTTGATTACTAGTACCGTACGCCTTACGCCCGCTCCCTCGCCCACGCGCGCGGTGGCTCGCAGGATGAGGAGAAAATTTTACTACTCCCTCCGTCTACTCATTGTCACTACCTTGGTTAGAGAGATTATCATATTGTTTGGAATATATATGTCCTTTAGTAGATTTCAATATGAACTACTAGTACATACTCTAAACACTGATGTATATAGACGTATTTTAGAGTGTAGATTCACTCATTTTGCTCCGTATGTAGTCCATATTGAAATGGATGTAATAGTACGCACTCTCCCTCGCCCCTTGACCCTCGCCCACGTGGTGGACATGCAGCAATTCATTCGGTCTCATATAGCCAGAACGATATATACTACAGTACCATTATTGCTCGACATCCCGAAGTGGCGAAGAGCCAATCGCAAGGTTAATATTTTGGAGATACCAAGCGCAAGGTTTATAGGAGAACGAGTAGTAGGTGCCGCATCATTTATAAATAAAGTATTTTTTCATTGGGACGTACGCAATATAATAGGTTCATATGGAGAGAAAAGGAAACGACTCCACTATATACATAGTTAGGACGGGCCAGCCTACATGGTTGATTGCTAGGGTTCCTCTCTTCACACTCTCTCGCAAAAAATGACTGTGGCCGCATCTCTAACATCCTGGCGGATCACGTCCGCCGGGGGAAGGGGTGGATGCTTAGTGTAGATGCGGTCTCCGTCGCCGACGGTGAAAACCCACTGTCGGCACGTCCCGATCAGGGGTCCCCGCCGTTCTCTCTCACAAAGCCGGTGAGGTAGCCTTCGTCCCATGCTCACTGCCGCGACGTGGGCAGTTGCCGCCTCCTATTGCCCTCCTCTAGGTTGAGCTACGTCCTGACATCCCTCAGGTACAAATCCCTTTATAGCCGGCTTGCACCACTGCTCCAGCTGCCCACATCACTCCATGTGGATATTTCTCTACTTCTTTGCCTCGCACATACCTCTATTGGCTTCTAAGTACTGTATTTGTGATGAATTTATGCCTCATCAACTAGTCCCAGTAATCTTATTCTAATCATGCTTATTCAACTTCTTTGCCATAGGGATGCTCATCTCAATTTTGGTGAAACTGCACAAAATGATCCAATGGTCAAAGGGTTGCAAACTTCATTTCTAGGGAAGCTCCAACGTTGCCAGCAAATTAAAGCCTGGTTAGGGTTTACGGTTCAAGGGCTAGGGACTGCATGGATCGTTTTTTTCTTTAGCTATCTCTGTTCCAAAATAAGTGTCAACTTTAGTAGTAGTACAACTTTGTACTAAAGTTTGCATAAAGTTGAGACTTATTTTGGAACGGTGGGAGTACATATTGGCTATGATCTGTCAATCATCGAGATGCAATAGCATGCATGTTATTCTCCTTTGTATTTGATGAAATGTTGCAACGGGCAACCTTGGACGCAAGATACATGAAACAGAAGCTGGAAGCTTCATAGCATTGTACAAATTTATCTCGCTGATAAATTACAGTACGTACTATACTAGTACACACGATGTCCAAAAAATATGGTGATAGTGTGAGGTGGGCCATGTAATCACTGAGCTTGTGTGTTTTCACTGCTCTCGCACTCCTTCGCTGTAAGAATGGAGAAAAATGTAATCTAGTAGTACCTCCTTTCGCCGAAAGCGTGGGACATCTAGCAGTCCTACAACCTCAATAATAATGACCAATGAGCCGCCAAATCACATAGACCCAGCAGTAAGCTGGACGGACTAAGCAACCATCACTCTTGAATCCGCTTCTCCCTTCAACGCATGCGCCAGTGAGAGGTCGCATCCGCTCTGCCCAGGCATGAATGCGGCACCGATTCTTTGGAGCGGCGCTGACCGTTTCGGGCGGGAAGCGCGCGCGGGCGATGGAGGGGCTTTGGGTGAGCCAGGGTGGTCAGGAGCGAGCATGGCAGCTGTCCGCCTGTCCCGACCGAACGCCAGGAAACAAGAGGATGCACCGACTCTCGCGGCTAAATCGTACACTACACACCATCTCTCTGTAGGAGTTGGTCGATGTGTCGCTCTCTCTAACACAACGTGCTGTTAAACAGACACACACACACACATGCGCACACACACACACACACAGGTTCATAGAATAGGAAAATCGTGCGAGTGCAAAGCCCCAGGAAGTGAGATACAAATGGAGTACGTACAAGAAGAGAAGAGGACGAATATTCCATCAAACCTGGACTGAGGAGTAGTACTCCCTCCGTCTAGGTGTTAAGTCATCTTACGGAAATCAGATATTCCCAAAATGTTTAGGCGTCGTCCATTAACTTCACATCTCAGTCCCCTCCTGGCCTCGTTGCTAGCGAGCGTTGCTACTTAGGGAGCGTTTGGATCCTTAGCAAGAACAACTTATAGCCTAGCCGGGCAATGTTAGGCGTTTGGAACTGTTAAAATATGTTAGCTTTTGTGGGCCAGCTAGCTTGGGTGGGCTAGAAAAACCTTGCTAGCTCAAGAGAGCCAGATCGCTCGCTTCCGACGGCAAACTTCGCGTAGTAGTAACATAGACTAGTAACCTATGCATGTTACTAGTCCAAGTTACTCACCACTATGACCAGCCTAAGCAATGTAACCAACGCTCCTTACTCTGCCTTGTTATCTCCCCCAGAAACCCAATGCATGGAGTGCAACTATGCATTGATCAGGCAAGAAATCAAAGTCGGCTTGCATACGAGTTAATACGTGGCCCTACATGGTAGCTAAAACGGCATCTCTTAGTTGTTTGGATTAATTGTTGCCTTTAGAGACAGAAATCAGAGCTTTGATTGGAGGAAGGACCGGTCAAGTTTCTCCTTCTCCAATCTGCTTGCACCTTGGTCCTGCTGCACCTTCTAACGTGACTTATTACACCTGGACGGAGGGAGTAGTACGAGATACAGTGGCACACTGACTTAGGTTGAATACAAGTGCCCAAAATTGTGTGCATGTTATAATAAGGATTCACTTAAAATAGTATGTGACTACATGGAGAGAGGTAAGGTGGAACCCAACGTACTACGTGGACAGAGGTAAGGTGACTAAGGCTGCATTATTTTTGTACTACCAACACTGCTTTAAATCCCAAAACACCTTAGACTAGTCGCAATGGATGGTAACTTAGACTAGTAACATGCATATGTTACTAGTCCATGTTACTACCTCTATACTGGGGAGTAACATTGTGTGGTATCATGCAACACTTCATTTATTAGATTGTAGACTCATTTTGTCTTGGTATGTGTGATATTACAGTAACTACATATGTTACCACATGCCTCTCTTTCCTCATTAATTACTCGCCACATCATCTATTTTGCCTAAAGATGTGTGATGTTACCACCTATGTTACTTCCACTGTGGATAGTCTTACCACCAAAGCGACATGACACAATTATGATTTAAATCCCAATGACCCCCATGCAAAAAAATGGCATGCTTATCACACGAATGCAGGAATGTATAAAAGGTTATTTTCCTCTCGTTGAACATAACGGGAGGGTTGTGTAGCTGGTTGGCCTGTTCGCTCATCAAACTTGAGGTCTCGGGTTCGATAACTACACTTGAGCATAATTTTGTTTTTGTTCGACTTCTTTCTTCCACCCAATGATAGGTAGGCCCCGCATGACAGAGAGAGAAAGTGATCTAGGGCAGTGCCAGGAGGATTTTTTGACTATCAAAATGGATGGATACGGAGCTATACAATCTCGTAATGAACGTATAATCACCTCATCACGTATAAGCTGCAGCCTCGGCGCTTGTTTTCTAAGGTTTGCACTCTTCACACTCTCTCTCTCCAGTATATATATACACGCTGGAGCCTCAGCGCTTGTAGTTGCTCTCTTCACACTCTCTCACCCTCTCTAGATCTAAACAAGACTTTGTTGGCCTCTCTCTCCCCCCTCACTGCTAGTCGAAGAGCCGACAAGATCCGTCCGCCGGGCAGGGAAGGAGGTTTAACGTTGTCACCATCGTCAAGGGAGGGAATCCACTACCTGCGCAGCTGTTCACTTTCACCTAGCGGCGGCGCAGGAGGGCCTCCAACCCCTTCTTCTTCACTGCTGTACATAGTGTGGGCCGATGGCCTTCGGTCGCCCACCGAACCACACCCCAAGAACCTTAAGGTATAATTTACTTATTACACATGCATTGCTCTAGCTGCATGTGGGATTTTTCCGCTTCTGCACTCGAATCTAGGTGTTGGATCAAACAGGAAAGTAGTGGGGAAACTTGTATAGCATGAATCTAGGACGTGGTTCAAAGAGGAAAGGAATGGGGGAAAGTAGTGGGGAAAGTTGTATAGCAGGAATCTAGGATGTGGTTCAAAAAGGAAAGGAAGGGGGAAAGTTGTGGGGAAAGTTGTATAACATGAATCTAAGACGTGGTTCAAAGAGGAAAGGAATGGGGGAAAGTTGTATAGCATGAATCTAGGATGTGGTTCAAAGAGGAAAGGAAGGGGGAAAGTACTAGTACATACTAGCTATCCAGCACCTACGTTGGTCGAAAAGGGAAAACAATGAAAAACACAGTATGCACATCTGTAACAAACTGATCTTTTGTTTTGGGGGACAAGGCTGTAGAGTTTGAGCAGGACTAGATTTGCTGCGCTCACATAGGGAAAGGTGTCTAAAGATAACAAAACTGGGACCAACATAAATATGCTCCTTGGTTGTTTGTTCTTTGTTGCACCAGGCTGTGCATCACCCCTTCATACATCGGTAGATGCACATGGTGCTGGTGCGTCCACTGTCCCGTGCAACTCATTAGCTATTGTTAATCTAAGGCCCTATTTAGTTAAAAACTCCCTAGTCCCTACCTGCTTGGTTCCAGGGACTAAACATGGACTAGAGGTTATTAAATGACATGCTAAAAGACCATGTTACCCCTAGTAATGAACTAATAGGGACAAGGTGCGATGCGGGGCAGGGGCAACTGTTGGAAAAAGTCCCAAAAAGACTCTCCCTCGGGGTCTTCTTTCTTTAGTCCCAAATGCCCACTTTTAGTCCCTAAAAGTCCATCCTGTTTGGTTTAGATGGGACTGGCACGGAGTTTTTTTAGTCCCTACACCAAAATGTCCCTCTAAACAAACACCCTCTAATAATGCTGCTGGAAAATTGATGCAATGCAACAGTTAAAAGCAAATTACATGTTTAATTAATTTTATTGTTAATATAATCTCTCTGTTAATATTAATCAATGCCACCATTTGGGAAATGCTGCTGTCTTGCTTTCTTTCCCATCTAGATAAGTTAGATGCTTCATTTTATTGGCTTATGTGTCATCCACCGTTATTGACCACTAGTTATTTCCTTTGCACCTCTGTGTAAACAGGGTTATCTACTTCACCTTATTGCTATTGTGACCTTTTGTTGCAGTGCACAAACCACTTTTGTTTTAAGAGTGTTTTGTGCAGTTCAACCAAAATGTCACACCGGCAATGTTACTTGATTGCTTGATCTTAGTGGAACTGCAGAAGAGGAAATCTTACTTCCTATCCGTGTTGGCAAATTTGGTTTAGGTCTTCTTCTTGTGAGTTGTTCGAATTCCGCGTCATGAGAGGTCAGTACTAGCCTTCTTTCACATGATTCTGAAGTGTGCTTTCATATGTTGTGCTACTTGTACGGTAATGTTGTTTGATTTTAGTGAACTATACAAATGGAGACAAGACTTCCAATCTGTATGTGCACCATAATATCCCATTGAGGTAAGATAAGGATATTTCACAACTGTTGGCTTGTATTTTGCCACTTTCATCACAAAATTAATGTCATTGTTTAGTGCTATACTTGTGCTCCCTAATTGACATGCCAAATCTTACATTAAAGGCAAAGCTTGTCTGTTATTGAACCAAGTGATGAAGGGGAAGAACAAGCGGAAGAATAACAAAAATCAACTCCTGGTGCTGTAATGAAGCACTGGAACTGTGATGACACAAGTAATGATATAGTGTTGCATCTTAATTTATTGTTATGGCTGGAACGAGCAATTGTTTTGCCACTGATTTGATGCCACTCTTAATGTAATATGTAATTATATCTACTTGTGCAAACATGGATCTTCTTTGGAGATACCATATATTTTAGTGGAACTGCAGAAGAAGATGTTGGAAACATTAAACTAATCGAGGAGTATATAGTAAGCATGGCCACCACAATAGATAGCAACAGATGGTTCCGGAGAAGTGCTTCATCTGTATGCTCTACACAATAAGCCTCCTGACAAAGGTTGGTACTCGCCCACGGATTTCATCCATATGATTGAGCTTTGTCATATCTATTGGTGTTGTGCTACTGTTTACATACTGTCATGAGAAAGTGGTATTGTCCTTGAGAAGTGCTTCATCTGTGCTATTTTAAATATTTCCTTTCCTTTTTTTCGAGCAAACAGGGATGCTAGCATTTAGTTGTCCTCTTGTCTTTGCACAACAGAATCATCCTCCTCCGAAGAAGAATATGGAGTATGTGAAGTGACTAGTTCCGATTATGCCAGGATGAAGAAGCCCTATCTATCTTCTCATCAGAAGGAGCAGTTGAAGGATGGTTACATTACTCCCCACAAGACCAAACTAACTCAACCACAGAAGGACTGACAGATCTCCATTTTCTTGCTGTGATGTGCAAGTACAATGTCATTCTATGATTTTTTCCGGTGAGTTCCATTTTTCTAAAAGTGTGCTCTACATGGACCATGTAGGTGCCTAATTAAACTGTCAATTCATAGTACAATTTGCTTTATACTAATCACTTTTTTTATTTGTGCAAACAGGGGTGCTCAGCTTGATATGGGAACTGCACAAAATGTTCATGAATACATCGAATCATTCATTTCCACCACAAGAAATGAGGTGCCGATAAGTGCAAGGCATTGCAACATATAAGGGCGAAATCATACAAGCTACGCGCGAATTTGGTTGATTTTGGTGGAACTGCACAAAAAGAACAGCTGGTTTATTTAGCACGAGGTGCCATGTCAATGTCCAAACTGATGGCAAACCCTGCCCATTCCACAATCGTAGGCATTTGATAATTTGGAATGGTACAACCTTGTCAAATTTTGCTCATTGATGTTAGCAAGAAGACATGCGTTTGATATTTTTGAATGGGACGCCCTTTGTTGTTAGCAGCATCGATCGATTTTTCTTTATTCTTTAGTAAATATTGGCTCTGACATGTGAATCGCTGAGATGCATAATCATCGATTGTTTTGAATGTTCTCTATGAATTGCCAGGCCTGTGTGTTTGATTGCAATGTACAGGAACGCTAAAAAGCTGCTCAAACTCTTTGTAATCCTTATGTTACTTTTTACTTTGCACATTGTGAAAGTCCATACTTTTTTCTGTAAGATTGGTCAAAGTAGAGATACTTTGACTGCAGAAAAAACTTGTATGTAGACTAGAAAGGACCGGAGGGAGTACATGTGAAACTGCTGCAAACGAGGTGATCACCCTCGGAATAATGCTAGTACGTATTGTTTTGCATGTTCATCCAATGCCAGTGGTACAAGAATTCGAACTAATCAAAATAAATTCATTCATACACGGTCGGATTTCATATAAACATGCCAGATTTTATTACATTTCATACATTCTTCAACTAAAAAGGGGTGCACTGGAGGTATAATTAATTAACTGAAGCTACCCATCTGTGTCTGCCTGAGCAGAACAGAAGGTTCTTCCCCAGCGGACTGAGCTTCAGTGACTTAACTGCAGGTGCAGTTGCGTAACTGCATGTGGCCCAGATGCATATTGGGTGCACGTGTCAGTCAGCCAACTCCACCAGCAGTTAAGTAGAAGTAGCGTCCTTATCCAACATAGCTCTCCGACTCCACGTCGCCGCAAGAAGCTAATCGGTCGTCAATGGTCAACCCGCCTAGCTTGTCTTCAACCGGAGGGTAGCAGCAGTGGCGTGACTTGGACCCGAGCGGCGGCGACCTACCGTGTTCTACTCTTCCTTGTTTTCTATGTGGCGCAGCCTCGTTGGCACTGGACCGGGGCCTCGATGGAGCCGGCGATGTCCTCTATCTCGTTGCTGGCGGGGCGGCGCCTCGGCGGAGCGGGGGAAATCCCCCCCCCTCGTTGCCGGCAGGGTGGGGCCTCGGCTGAGCCGACGATGTCCTCTGCCTCGTTGTTAGTGTTGGGTACAGTAGTAATTTCAAAATTTTCCTACGCACACGCAAGATCATGGTGATGGCATAGCAACGAGAGGGGAGAGTGTTGTCCACGTACCCTCATAGACTGTTAAGCGGAAGCGTTATGACAACGCGGTTGATGTAGTCGTACGTCTTCACGATCCGACCGATCCAAGCATCGAACGTACGGCACCTCCGTGTTCAGCACACGTTCAGCTCGATGACGTTCCCCGGGCTCCAATCCAGCAAAGCGTCGGGGATGAGTTCCGTCAGCACGACGGTGTGGTGACGACGATGATGTTCTACCGGCGCAGGGCTTCACCTAAACTCCGCGACGATATGACCGAGGTGGAATATGGTGGAGGGGGGCACCGCACACGGCTAAGGAACGATCCGTAGATCAACTTGTGTGTCCTAGGGTGCCCCCTGCCCCCGTATATAAAGGAGCAAGGGGGAAGGCCGGCCGGCCCTAGAGGGCGCGCCAGGAGGAGGAGTCCTCCTCCTAGTAGGAGTAGGACTCCCCCTTTCCTACTCCTACTAGGAGGGGGAAAGGAAGGGGGAGAGGGAGAAGGAAAGAGGGGGGCGCCGCCCCCCTCCTAGTCCAATTCGGACCAAAGGGGGAGGGGGCACGCGGCCCATGCTGGCCGCCCCTCTCTCTCTCCACTAAGGCCCATAAGGCCCATTACTCTCCGGGGGGGGGGGGGGTTCCGGTAACCCTCCGGCACTCCGGTTTTCTCCAAAAATGCCCGGAACACTTCCGGTGTCCGAATATAGCCGTCCAATATATCAATCTTTATGTCTCGACCATTTCGAGACTCCTCGTCATGTCCGTGATCACATCCAGGACTCCGAACAAACTTCGGTACATCAAAACTTATAAACTCATAATAAAACTGTCATCATAACGTTAAGCGTGCGGACCCTACGGGTTCGAGAACTATGTAGACATGACCTAGAACTATTCTCGATCAATAACCAATAGTGGAACCTGGATGTTCATATTGGCTCCTACATATTCTACAAAGATCTTTATCGGTTAAACCGCATAACAACATACGATGTTCCCTTTGTCATCGGTATGTTACTTACCCGAGATTCGATCATCGGTATCCAATACATAGTTCAATCTCGTTACTGGCAAGTCTCTTTACTCGTTCCGTAATACATCATTTCGTAACTAACTCATTAGTTACAATGCTTGCAAGGCTTAAGTGATGTGTATTACCGAGAGGGCCCAGAGATACCTCTCCGACAATCGGAGTGACAAAACCTAATCTCGAATTATGCCAACTCAACATGTACCTTTGGAGACACCTGTAGAGCACCTTTATAATCACCCAGTTACGTTGTGACGTTTGGTAGCACACAAAGTGTTCTTCCGGTAAACGGGAGTTGCACAATCTCATAGTTGTAGGAACTTTCTATAAGTCATGAAGAAAGCAATAGCAACATACTAAATGATCAAGTGCTAAGCTAACGGAATGGGTCAAGTCAATCACATCATTCTCCCAATGATGTGATCCCGTTAATCAAATGACAACTCTTTTGTCCATGGCTAGGAAACATAACCATCTTTGATAAGCGAGCTAGTCAAGTAGAGGCATACTAGTGATACTATGTTTGTCTATGTATTCACACATGTATTATGTTTCCGGTTAATACAATTCTAGCATGAATAATAAACATTTATCATGATATGAGGAAATAAATAATAACTTTATTATTGCCTCTAGGGCATATTTCCTTCAGTCTCCCACTTGCACTAGAGTCAATAATCTAGATTACATAGTAATGATTCTAACACCCATGGAGTCTTGGTGTTGATCATGTTTTGCTCGTGAGAGAGGCTTAGTCAACGGGTTTGCAACATTCAGATCCGTATGTATCTTGCAAATTTCTATGTCTCCCACTTGGACTTGGTCCCGGATGGAATTGAAGCGTCTCTTGATGTGCTTGGTCCTCTTGTGAAATCTGGATTCCTTTGCCAAGGCAATTGCACCAGTATTGTCATAGAAGATCTTCATTGGTCCCGATGCACTAGGTATAACACCTAGATCGGAAATGAACTCCTTCGTTCAGACTCCTTCATTTGCTGCTTCCGAAGCAACTATGTACTCCGCTTCACATGTAGATCCCGCCACGACGCTTTGTTTAGAACTGCACCAACTTACAGCTCCACCGTTTAATAAAAATACGTATCCTGTTTGCGATTTAGAATCGTCAGGATCAGTGTCAAAGCTTGCATCGACGTAACCATTTACGACTAGCTCTTTGTCACCTCCATATACGAGAAACATATCCTTAGTCCTTTTCAGGTATTTCAGGATGTTCTTGACCGCTGTCCAGTGATCCACTCCTGGATTACTTTGGTACCTTCCTGCCAAACTAATAGCAAGACACACATCAGGTCTGGTACACAGCATTGCATACATGATAGAGCCTATGGCTGAAGCATAGGGAACTCCTTTCATTTTCTCTCTATCTTCTGCAGTGGTCGGGCATTGAGTCTGACTCAATTTTATACCTTGTAATACAGGCAAGAACCCTTTCTTTGCCTGATCCATATTGAACCTTTTCAAGACTTTATCAAGGTACGTGCATTGTGAAAGTCCAATCAAGCATCTTGATCTATCTCTATAGATCTTAATGCCTAATATGTAAGCAGCTTCACCGAGGTCTTTCATTGAAAAACTTTTATTCAAGTATCCTTTTATGCTATCCAGAAATTCTATATCATTTCCAATCAACAATATGTCGTCCACATATAATATTAGAAATGCTACAGAGCTCCCACTCACTTTCTTGCAAATACAGGCTTCTCCAAAAGTCTGTATAAAACCATATGCTTTGATCACACTATCAAAGAGTTTATTCCAACTCCGAGAGGCTTGCACCAGACCATAGATTAATCGCTGGAGCTTGCACACTTTGTTAGCTCCCTTAGGATCGACAAAACCTTCCGGTTGCATCATATAGAACTCTTCTTCCAGAAATCCATTCAGGAATGCAGTTTTGACATCCATCTGCCAAATTTCATAATCATAAAATGCGGCAATCGCTAACATAATTCGGACAGACTTAAGCATCGCTATGGGTGAGAAGGTCTCATCGTAGTCAACCCCTTGAACTTGTCGAAAACCATTCGCAACAAGTCGAGCTTTATAGACAGTTACATTACCGTCAGCGTCAGTCTTCTTCTTAAAAATCCATTTATTCTCAATGGCTTGCCGATCATCGGGCAAGTCAACCAAAGTCCATACTTTGTTCTCATACATGGATCCCATCTCAGATTTCATGGCTTCTAGCCATTTTGCGGAATCTGGGCTCATCATCACTTCCTCATAGTTCGTAGGTTCATCATGGTCAAGTAACATGACTTCCAGAATAGGATTACCGTACCACTCTGGTGCGGATTTTATTCTGGTAGACCTACGAGGTTCAGTAGAAACTTGATCTGAAGTTTCATGATCAATATCATTAGCTTCCTCACTAATTGGTGTAGGTGTCACAGAAACTGATTTCTGTGATGAACTACTTTCCAATAAGGGAGTAGATACAGTTATCTCATCAAGTTCTACTTTCCTCCCACTCACTTCTTTCGAGAGAAACTCTTTCTCTAGAAAGGATCCATTCTTAGCAACGAATGTCTTGCCTTCGGATCTGTGATAGAAGGTGTACCTAACAGTCTCTTTTGGGTATCCTATGAAGACACATTTCTCCGATTTAGGTTCGAGCTTATCTGGTTGAAGTTTCTTCACATAAGCATCGCAGCCCCAAACTTTAAGAAACGGCAACTTTGGTTTCTTGCCAAACCACAGTTCATAAGGCGTCGTCTCAACGGATTTTGATGGTGCCCTATTCAACATGAATGCAGCCGTCTCTAAAGCATAACCACAGAATAATAGCGGTAAATCAGTAAGAGACATCATAGATCGCACCATATCTAGTAAAGTACGATTACGACGTTCGGACACACCATTTCGTTGTGGTGTTCCGGGTGGCGTGAGTTGCGAAACTATTCCGCATTGTTTCAAATGTAAACCAAACTCGTAACTCAAATATTCTCCTCCACGATCAGATCGTAGAAACTTTGTTTTCTTGTTACGATGATTTTCCACTTCACTCTGAAATTCTTTGAACTTTTCAAATGTTTCAGACTTGTGTTTCATTAAGTAGATATACCCATATCTGCTCAAATCATCTGTGAAGGTGAGAAAATAACGATATCCGCCACGAGCTTCAACATTCATCGGACCACATACATCTGTATGTATGATTTCCAACAAATCTGTTGCTCTCTCCATAGTACCGGAGAACGGTGTTTTAGTCATCTTGCCCATGAGGCACGGTTCGCAAGTACCAAGTGATTCATAATCAAGTGATTCCAAAAGTCCATCAGTATGGAGTTTCTTCATGCGCTTTACACCGATATGACCTAAACGGCAGTGCCACAAATAAGTTGCACTATCATTATCAACTCTGCATCTTTTGGCTTCGACATTATGAATATGTGTATCACTACTATCGAGATTCAATAAAAATAGACCACTCTTCAAGGGTGCATGACCATAAAAGATATTACTCATATAAATAGAACAACCATTATTCTCTGATTTAAATGAATAACCGTCTCGCATCAAACAAGATCCAGATATAATGTTCATGCTCAACACTGGCACCAAATAACAATTATTCAGGTCTAAAACTAATCCCGAAGGTAGATGTAGAGGTAGCGTGCCGACCGCGATCACATCGACTTTGGAACCGTTTCCCACGCGCGTCGTCACCTCGTCCTTGGCCAGTGCTCGCTTATTCCGTAGTCCCTGTTTCGAGTTGCAAATATTAGCAACAGAACCAGTATCAAATACCCAGGTGCTACTACGAGCTCTAGTAAGGTACACATCAATAACATGTATATCACATATACCTTTGTTCACCTTGCCATCCTTCTTATCCGCCAAATACTTGGGGCAGTTCCGCTTCCAGTGACCAGTTTGCTTCCAGTAGAAGCACTTAGTTTCAGGATTAGGTCCAGACTTGGGTTTCTTCTCTTGAGCAGCAACTTGCTTGCTGTTCTTCTTGAAGTTCCCGTTCTTCTTCCCTTTGCCCTTTTTCTTGAAACTAGTGGTCTTGTTGACCATCAACACTTGATGCTCCTTCTTGATTTCTACCTCCGCAGCCTTTAGCATTGCGAAGAGCTCGGGAATTTTCTTGTTCATCCCTTGCATATTATAGTTCATCACGAAGCTCTTGTAGCTTGGTGGCAGTGATTGGAGAATTCTGTCAATGACGCTATCATCCGGAAGATTAACTCCCAGTTGAATCAAGTGATTATTATACCCAGACATTTTGAGTATATGCTCACTGACAGAACTATTCTCCTCCATCTTGCAGCTGTAGAACTTATTGGAGACTTCATATCTCTCAATTCGGGCATTTGCTTGAAATATTAACTTCAACTCCTGGAACATCTCATATGCTCCATGATGTTCAAAATGTCGTTGAAGACCCGGTTCTAAGCCGTAAAGCATGGCACACTGAACTATAGAGTAGTTATCAGCTTTGCTCTGCCAGACGTTCACAACATCTGGCGTTGCTCCTGCAGCAGGCCTGGCACCCAGCGGTGCTTCCAGGACGTAATTCTTCTGTGCAGCAATGAGGATAATCCTCAAGTTACGGACCTAGTCCGTGTAATTGCTACCATCATCTTTCAACTTTGCTTTCTCAAGGAACGCATTAAAATTCAACGGAACAACAGCACGAGCCATCTATCTACAACAAACATAGCCAAGTAAAATACTATCAGGTACTAAGTTCATGATAAATTTAAGTTCAATTAATCATATTACTTAAGAACTCCCACTTAGACAGACATCTCTCTAGTCATCTAAGTGATCACGTGATCCAAATCAACTAAACCATAACCGATCATCACGTGAGATGGAGTAGTTTTCAATGGTGAACATCACTATGTTGATCATATCTACTATATGATTCACGCTCGACCTTTCGGTCTCCGTGTTCCGAGGCCATATCTGCATATGCTAGGCTCGTCAAATATAATCTGAGTATTCTGCGTGTGCAAAACTGGCTTGTACCCGTTGTAGATGGACGTAGAGCTTATCACACCCGATCATCACGTGGTGTCTGGGCACGACGAACTTTGGCAACGGTGCATACTCAGGGAGAACACTTCTTGATAATTTTTAGTGAGAGATCATCTTAAAATGCTACTGTCAATCAAAGCAAGATAAGATGCATAAAGGATAAACATCACATGCAATCAATATAAGTGATATGATATGGCCATCATCATCTTGTGCTTGTGATCTCCATCTCCAAAGCACCGTCCTAATCACCATCATCACCGGCGCGACACCTTGATCTCCATCATAGCATCATTGTCGTTTACGCCATCTATTGCTTCTACGACTATCGCTACCGCTTAGTGATAAAGTAAAGCAATTACAGGGCGTTTGCATTTCATACAATAAAGTGACAACCATATGGCTCCTGCCAGTTGCCGATAACTTTGGTAACAAAACATGATCATCTCATACAATAAAATATAGCATCACGTCTTGACCATATCACATCACAACATGCCCTGCAAAAACAAGTTAGACGTCCTCTACTTTGTTGTTGCAAGTTTTACGTGGCTGCTACGGGCTTAGCAAGAACCATTCTTACCTACACATCAAAACCACAACGATAGTTCGTCAAGTTAGTGCTGTTTTAATCTTCGCAAGGACCGGGCGTAGCCACACTCGGTTCAACTAAAGTTGGAGCAACTGACACCCGCCAGCCACCTGTGTGCAAAGCACGTCGGTAGAACCAGCCTCGCGTAAGCGTACGCGTAATGTCGGTCCGGGCCGCTTCATCCAACAATACCACCAAACCAAAGTATGACATGCTGGTAAGCAGTATGACTTGTATCGCCCACAACTCACTTGTGTTCTACTCGTGCATATAACATCAACGCATAAAACCTAGGCTCTGATACCACTGTTGGGTAACGTAGTAATTTCAAAATTTTCCTACGCACACGCAAGATCATGGTGATGGCATAGCAACGAGAGGGGAGAGTGTTGTCCACGTACCCTCGTAGACCGTTAAGCGGAAGCGTTATGACAACGCGGTTGATGTAGTCGTACGTCTTCACGATCCGACCGATCCAAGCACCGAACGTACAGCACCTCCGTGTTCAGCACACGTTCAGCTCAATGACGTTCCCCGGGCTCCAATCCAGCAAAGCGTCGGGGATGAGTTCCGTCAGCACGACGGCGTGGTGACGATGATGATGTTCTACCGGCGCAGGGCTTCACCTAAACTCCACGACGATATGACCGAGGTGGAATATGGTGGAGGGGGGCACCGCACACGGCTAAGGAACGATCCGTAGATCAACTTGTGTGTCCTAGGGTGCCCCCTGCCCCCGTATATAAAGGAGCAAGGGGGAAGGCCGGCCGGCCCTAGAGGGCGCGCCAGGAGGAGGAGTCCTCCTCCTAGTAGGAGTAGGACTCCCCCTTTCCTACTCCTACTAGGAGGGGGAAAGGAAGGGGGAGAGGGAGAAGGAAAGAGGGGGGCGCCGCCCCCCCTCCTAGTCCAATTCGGACTAGAGGGGGAGGGGGCACGCGGCCCATGCTGGCTGCCCCTCTCTCTCCACTAAGGCCCATAAGGCCCATTACTCTCCCGGGGGGGTTCCGGTAACCCTCCGGCACTCCGGTTTTCTCCGAAAACACCCGGAACACTTTCGGTGTCCGAATATAGCCGTCCAATATATCAATCTTTATGTCTCGACCATTTCGAGACTCCTCGTCATGTCCGTGATCACATCCGGGACTCCGAACAAACTTCGGTACATCAAAACTTATAAACTCATAATAAAACTGTCATCGTAACGTGCGTGCGGACCCTATGGGTTCAAGAACTATGTAGACATGACCTAGAACTATTCTCGATCAATAACCAATAGTGGAACCTGGATGTTCATATTGGCTCCTACATATTCTACGAAGATCTTTATCGGTCAAACCGCATAACAACATACGTTGTTCCCTTTGTCATCGGCATGTTACTTGCCCGAGATTCGATCATCGGTATCCAATACCTAGTTCAATCTCGTTACCGGCAAGTCTCTTTACTCGTTCCGTAATACATCATTTCGTAACTAACTCATTAATGACAATGCTTGCAAGGCTTAAGTGATGTGTATTACCGAGAGGGCCCAGAGATACCTCTCCGACAATCGGAGTGACAAAACCTAATCTCGAATTATGCCAACTCAACATGTACCTTTGGAGACACCTGTAGAGCACCTTTATAATCACCCAGTTACATTGTGATGTTTGGTAGCACACAAAGTGTTCTTCCGGTAAACGGGAGTTGCACAATCTCATAGTTGTAGGAACTTTGTATAAGTCATGAAGAAAGCAAAAGCAACATACTAAATGATCAAGTGCTAAGCTAACAGAATGGGTCAAGTCAATCACATCATTATCCCAATGATGTGATCCCGTTAATCAAATGACAACTCTTTTGTCCATGGCTAGGAAACATAACCATCTTTGATAAGCGAGCTAGTCAAGTAGAGGCATACTAGTGACACTATGTTTGTCTATGTATTCACACATGTATTATGTTTCCGGTTAATACAATTCTAGCATGAATAATAAACATTTATCATGATATGAGGAAACTTTATTATTGCCTCTAGGGCATATTTCCTTCAGTTGGTGGGGCGGGGCCTCGGTGGAGTATTGCCTCCGCCTCGGTGCTAGTGGGGCGGGGCCTCGGTAGAGTAAGGCCTCCGCCTCGGTGCCGGCAGGGCGGGGTGTCGGCGGAGCCGGCGATGTCTTCTATCTCGTCGCCGGCGGAGCGGCGCCTCGGCGGAGCGAGGGAAATCGCCCCCCTCATTGCCGGCAGGGTGGGTCCTCGGTTGAGCCGGCGATGTCCTATGCCTTGTTGTTTGCAGGGCGGGACCTCGGCGGAGCCGACGGTGTCCTCTACCTCGTTGTTTGCGCCGTGGGGCCTCGGCGGAGCAGGGCCTCGTCAACGCCAGTGGAGCAGGGAGTCGTCAGAGCTGGCATTGTCCTATGCCTCGTCCTCGGTCTCTCCAAACAGCGCCTCGCCCGCTTCATCGCCCTCTTTGTAGGCGGCTGCAGGATCTGCCACCTGCATGCGGTACCGCCAGCGCTCGAGGTGGCCCTCGCAGGCGGAGCAGTACGAGTCGAGCAACGCCTCCTGCTCCGCCCGCTCCACGACGATCTGCTCCTCCGCCTACAGGTGCTCCTGGAGGAGATGGTGCTTGTAGGCGGCGTCAGCCTGCGCCTCCCGAAACTGCTCCTCACGCTTCTGCCTCATCGTGTCCATGTTTGCCGGATCGTCGACTACCATGTTCTCCATTGGGATGTCATCTTCCTCCGGCTGCCTGCCGGCCAGCCAGTTGGCAGCAAGGTCCTCCCGTCCCGAAGAGCGCTGGAGCGCGAGGAAGCCATGGTGGGCAGTAGTGGCGTGGACAGGAGAAAGGGAACAGAGGCGGATGACTACGGCTATGGCCGGCGCAGCAGTTTATATAGCAATGGTGGGCGGCGGAGGGATGGACGTGTGGTGCCGGAGTAGCCACCTCGGCAACCGCTTATCATTAATGTGGGCGGCAGACGGACGGACGAATGGCACTTGTGTCATTTGAAGGCGGAGCAATCGCGTGCACCGGGAAGTGGGGCGGGAGGCGCTGATCGTTTCGGGCGGAAAGCGCGTGCAGCCGAGGGAGGCGGTCTGGGTGGGCTAGGGAAGTTAGACTCGTGCTTGGCAGCGGGTCGGTCCAGCAGCCAGACATGTTGGCTCGCGAGCGAGCTCGCCGAGCTGAGCAACGACAATCAGACGATGGGCGTAGCTTCCGACCAGGAGCCAGTGCCACTGTCCAAGCCGGTTCATGCCGTGTTCACCATAGAGCAGGTGCGGCCGCACTTCGATGCCCTAATGGCAGAAGAGCTACCAGCACAGGAGGACCTATGCTGCAACCTCCGTCTCCTCAACGAGCACCGGTGAACAAGAGAACAATAATGTCGTCGCAGACATGTGGCCCTATAATCCTGGCTTCCCGAATGAGCAGCGGGCGTTGTATCAGACCATTCGTAGGGCCCGCGAGGCCCTCTCCGTCGTCCTTCGAGTTATTGCGCTCGCCGTGGCACCGCCATCTCGCGTTGTCAACATGGTCAACGGACATGAGGAATGAGGAGATGACTTTACTTGGAGAGGATGATAGTGGGGACCCACCAGTGCCATAGCCGCACGTACGCAAGTGCCTCCTTATTATATACAACTGTAATTTTTTTTGCTTCCTCCTGGTTTCCTGACATCACGGTCCCACACCATTGTCAACCTATGTAGTCAATAAACGAGAGAATTGCACAAGGAGTGGCCAACAGCTGGGACCAAGCAGCTCGAGCAGTATTTGTGTTTTTGAGGTGTGAGCACTGCAGAGTTTTTCATGAGCGATGTTTTCGTTGTTGTTCAGAGGAGAGCAGGGTATTAACTGGGTGGGCTGTGGCCCGTCTAGCCCAGGCCAGATATCCAACCCAGATATTAATTTTTTCAAGCTGAAAATGGCTAGCCCAGCTTCACTTTTTTTTAAGAATACCGAGGCAAGGTCAACTTGTTATTCCCCGCCCCGCTGGGCTGCAAATCTTTCCTAGGAGGGATGCATTAGGCTTAACAGAAAATGGGCTTTAAGAAATAATAAATGGGATGTAATTATAAAAACTGGGCAGTAACTATAAAAAATGCACCAAACACGTAATTACTTTATAAAATACTATTTTTGGATTATGAAAATTTTAATTTCATTAATTGTTGCGCGCACAATGTTTCGTCAGATTTTTACGTAATACAAATTAATATTGAAATTGTATTTAATCTGACTAGAAATTTTGGGATAAAAATATTTTGGATCCCATCAAAATGTGAGAAATTTTATTGAATTCTGTTTTGAACGGTTGGGTGAAATTATTAATTGTTGTCCTATCTAGAAAATGGGTTGTACTTTTAACAAACTGTAAATGGGCTGTAGTAAATTCCATTAGAATTAAAAATGGGCTGCACATTCTTACAAATTTCAAATGGACTATAAGTTCTCTGCCACACACTTGTGGGCTTACTAAGTTGACGCGTTCCCTAAAAAAATAAGTTGACGTGTATGCAAGGCTTCATCAACTTATAGTCAACACACAGTTCTAACAGAAGTGGCCATTGGATGTCCATCCAACGGATGCTGTGTTTCTTCTTCAATCTCGGATATTCTAGCTTCACCCGCCCAAAAAATGATTCCTCCCCCTGACATCTGGGGCGCACCGTTTCTGAAGCTAACCTGTGGGCCTACTAAGTTGATGCGTACCAGGGGGTTTGTCAACTTAGTCAATATAAACGATTCTAGCTGCAGTGACCATACGATGTCCATCCAACGGTCGTCATGCTTCTTCAACCTCTGGTCTTCTTGCTCCAGCCGCCCAAGGCAGCACCGGTCGTGCCGCCTGCTCCTGCCTCCCATGGCCGGCTGTGCTGCCGCGGAGGCCTCACTGCCCCCTACCACTTCCACCGCTAGCCAGGCCATCCCTCCACTCACCCACACCCCCTGTTATTCTGCGGCGACGGCAGCCTCACACCGCAGCAAAACTAGTGAACCCTCATACTCCTCTCCACATGGGCATCCAGTGTCACGTCTTCCTCGGCTCCGCATCGTCCCCTTCCTAGGCCTCACCGTCGCCCACCACCTTGGTGCTCTTGCCGCGGCGTGGTCAATGTGGTCAACGACCGACTTCTATCGGAAGAGTACTGTACGTGGAGAGGCTGACAGCTAGGTCCACGGCCACAGCAAGGATGTGCCTCCTTATTATGCGGAAAATAATGATTCCTCTACCTGACAGCAGGGACCCACCAGACGGGCCACCGTATTTCGCGAAAAAACGTTTCCCCCCTGACTGCTGGGACCTACCAGCTACATCTTTGCACACAAGGAGGTGCGTCCATATTGCATGCAAAAAATGATTCGCCCCTGACTGCTGGGACCCACCAGATACATCTTTGCACACAAGGAAGTTCCTGACAGTCGGGACCTACATGGTCGAAGCGTATGTAGCGTTGTCATTCTGGTCGCGAACGTGTACGTACATACTGGTCGATGTAGAGGCGCGCATGTGTCATAGTAGAGGCGCGCACGTGTCGTAGTAGAGGCACGCACGTAGCATGTACACGTACGTACAGTGGCCAGGGTGCAAGAAAGAAAATACGTCCATGTACATACATACGGGCAGGGTCTCGAACGCCTACTCGCGCATACGGATGGCCAGGGCTCATGTACATGGCTGGGTCGGAACGGAAAAATTGTGTAGTCGTCGTGTTCATGGGGAGCCAACCGGCTGGGTCGAAACGGAATGCGTCGTCGTGTTCATCGGGAGGCCTTGGATGGAACGGCCGATGGAAACGAGGCCTGGCATATCGCAAAACGGAGGAAACGGCCTTGTGTTCATCCGGCCACAATCGAAATGGGATCCTGTTCATTGGGAGGGGTCTGGCATACCGCAAAACGGAGGAAAAGGACTTCTGTTGGACCTACTACGGTCGAAATGGGTCCTGTTGATCGGGAGGGGTGTGGCGTACCGCAGAATGGAGGAAACAGACTTGTCTTGGAGCGCCACGGTCGAAACGGGGGTCCTGTTCATCGGGAGGGGTGTGGCGTACCGCAAAACGGGACTCCATGGTATACTGTTCATCTCCACCGTCGACCTCCTCTAGCCTCCATGGGCTAATGTTCATCCACCGTCGACCTCCTCCAGCCTCCACCTGTGACTGTTCATCCACGGACTCCTGTTCATCCAGCCTCCACCGTGCGCTCCTCCACCGGCTACTCTTCAACCAGCCCTGTCCACAGGGTCCTGTTCAACCACCCCTCCATAGGCTACTATTCATCCATCCCTCCATCGGCTACTCTTCAACCAGCCCTCCACCGGCTACTATTCAACCTTCCCTCCTCGGGGTCCTGTTCATCTAGCCCTCCACGGGGTCCTGTTCATCCACGCCCAACCGGCTCAATCAATCGAGGTCCTGTTCATCCAGCAGCAACACCACGGGGTCCTGTTCATCCAAACCCCCCAGCAATGCTCACTGTTCACCCAGAGGTAGCATCGACCGGCTTCAGTTAGCAGCAGTAGTGAAGGAATCGCTCGATCGCTCGGGTTTAGTAACGCGTAGCCTACAGTGCAATCGCTCGGGTTCAGTTAGGCAATGCCTCGCTCAGCTTCAGTTAGAGCCCAACGCCTCGCACCCATGCGCGCACGTGTACGAGAGAAACGCGCATAGCTCGACCCCCGACCATCCACCGTAATCGACAACTCCCAGAAATTTTCCTCACCCTCTCTTCTACCACGGTTTTTTCCATCATGGACGGCCTAAAGAATGTCATGCATCTGCGTCTTCGACCCACCCAGGATGAAAAGCCCATTTTCTGTCATAATTTTTTGTCATAGAAGTAGGAGCCCACCATATCTATGATGATACCAGGTTTTGTCATAATTATCATCACAGAAGTGTCATAAGTATGACAGAAAAAAAATTCGTTCGGCCCAAAATGTCACGGATGTGTCTTTTTTTTGTAGTGTGACATGCCTAGGTGATGTGAGACTATCTCCTTCTTTCTTTCTTCTCCACCACCATATTCTATTCCACCTATAGTGCTATGTCTATGGCTCATGCTCATGTATTGCGTGCAAATTGAAAAAGTTTGAGAACATCAAAAGTATGAAACAACTGCTTGGCTTGTCATCGGAGTTGTGCATGATTTGAATATTTTTTGTGCTGAAGATGGAGCATAGCCAGACTATATGATTTCGTAGGGATAAGCTTTCATTGGCCATGTTATTTTGAGAAGACATAATTGCCTTGTTAGTATGCTTGAAGTATTATTGTTTCTATGTCAATATTAAACTTTTGTTTTGAATCTTATGGATCTGAACATTCATGCCACAATAAAGAAAATTACATGGATAAATATGTTAGGTAGCATTCCATATCAAAAACTCTGTTTTTATCATTTACCTACTCGAGGACGAGCAGGAATTAAGCTTGGGGATGCTTGATACGTCTCCAACGTATCTATAATTTTTGATTGTTCAATGCTATTATATTATCAGTTTTGGATGTTTTATATGCCTTAATATGCTATTTTATATTATTTTTGGGACTAACCTCTTAACCTACAGCCCAGTGCCAGTTCCTATTTTTTTCTTGTTTTTGAGTTTTGAGTTTCACAGAAAAGGAATGCCAAACGGAGTCCGAACAGAATGAAACCTTCACGATGATTTTTCTTGGACTAGAAGACAACCAGGAGACTTGGAGATGAAGTCGGAGGAGCCACAAGGCGGCCACAGGGATGGAGGGCGCGCCCAGGGGGTAGGGTGCGCCCCCCACCCTTGTGGGCCCCTCGTGACCCTCCTGACATAATTCTTTCGCCTATATATTCCCATATATCCCCAAACCACTAGAGGCATCCACGAAAACACTTTTCTGCCGCCGCAACCTTCTCTACCCGTGAGATCCCATCTAGGGGTTTTTTCTGGCGTCTTGCCTGAGTGGGATTCGATCATGGAGGGCTTCTACATCAACTCTATTGCCCTTCCAATGAAGTGTGAGTAGTTTACCTCAAACCTACGGGTCCATAGCTAGTAGCTAGATGGCTTCTTCTCTCTATTTGATTCTCCATAGCATGTTCTCCTTGATGTTTTGGAGATCTATTCAGTGTAATACTTTTTTTGCAGTGTGTTTGCCGAGATCCGATGAATTATGGATTTATAATTAGCTTATCTATGAATATTATTCGAATCTTCTCTGAATTCTTATATGCATGATTTGATATCTTTGTAGTTCTCTTCGAACTATCGGTTTGGTTTGGCCAACTAGATTGGTTTTTCTTGCAATGAGAGAAATACTTAGCCTTCGGTTCAATTTTGCGGTGTCCTTTCCAAGTGATAGTGGGGGAAGCAATGCACGTATTGCATTATTGCCATCGAGTATAAAAAGATGGGGTTTTTGTCATATTGCTTGAGTTAATTCCTCTACATCATGTCATTTTACTTAATGCATTACTTCCGTTCTTTATGAACTTAATACTCTAGATGCATGCTGGATAGCGGTCGATGTGTGGAGTAATAGTAGTAGATGCATAATCGTTTCGGTCTACTTGACATGGACGTGATGCCTATATTCATGATCATTGCCTTAGATATCGTCATAACTTTGCACTTTTCTATCAATTGCTCGGCAGTAATTTGTTCACCCACCATATTATTTGCTATCTTGAGAGAAGCCTCTAGTGAAACCTATGGCTCCGGGTCTATTTTCCATCATATTAGTTTCTGATCTACTATTTTGCAATCTTTTACTTCCCGATCTATAAACCAAAAATACCAATATTTACTTTATCGTTCATCTATCTCTATCAGATCTAACTTTTGCAAGTAACTATGAAGGGATTGACAACCCCTTTATCGCGTTGGGTGCAAGTTGTTTGATTGTTTGTGCAGGTATTCGGTGATCTGTTCGTTATCTCCTACTGGATTGATACCATGGTTCTGAAACTCAGCGAAATACTTATCTCTACTTTGTTGCATCACCATTTCCTCGTTAAGGGAAAAACCAATGCAAGCTCAAGAAGTAGCACTCACCCAGTGACATAGTAGGGGTAGCAAGGCACGTATTGTATTGGTTCCATCAAGGATAAAGAGATGGGGTTTTCATCATATTGCTTGAGTTTATCCCTCTACATCATGTCATCTTACTTAAGGCGTTACTCCGTTCTTTATGAACTTAATACTCTAGATGCATGCTAGATAGCGGTCGATGTGTGGAGTAATAGTTGTAGATGCAGAATCATTCTGGTCTACTTGACAGAGACGTGATGCATATATGCATAATCATTGCCTTGGATATCGTCATAACTTTGCGCTTTTCTATCAATTGCTCGACAGTAATTTGTTCACCCACCATATTATTTGTCTTCAAGAGAGAAGCCTCTAGTGAAACCTATGGGCCCCGAGTATATTTTCCATCATATATTTTCAAATCTATAAACCAAAAATACCTTGCAGTAATTTATTTACTTTTATTTTGTTTTTACATTCTAGCAATCTTTTATACCTATCTCTATCACATCTCACCTTTGCAATTGATCGTGAAGGGATTTACAACCCCTTTATCGCGTTGGGTGCAAGTGGTTGATTGTTTGTGCACGTGCATAGATTGGGACTTGCTTGTACCTCCTACGGGATTGATACCTTGGTTCTCTAACTGAGGGAAATACTTATCTCTACTTTGTTGCATCATCCTTTGCTGCATCAACCTTTCCTCTTCAAGAGCTTGCGTTGGTTTTCCCTTGAAGAGGAAAGGGTGATGCAGCAAAGTTGAGATAAGTATTTCCCACCACCGATCAGGGCGCGCCTACCCCCGGTCGCGCCCTGGTGGGTCATCGGCCCACACTCCCTCCTTTGGTCTTCTCCCAAAGCTTCTAGTGTCTCTTTTGTCCAGAAAAAGTATCCAAAAAGTTTCGTGGCATTTGGACTTTGTTCAGTACTAATATTCTGCAAAACCAAAATCATGCAAAAACATCAACTGGCACGGGGCACTAAGTTAATAGGTTAGTCCCAAAAACTGATATATAATTGCTTGTAAGTGCGTATAAAACATCCAAGGTTGATAATATAATAGCAGGGAACAAACAAAAATTATAGATACCTTGGAGACATATCATGCCCATATGGAATGCCATCGAATGCTCTGGTTATTCTCTTCTTTTAGCCGAGGATGTCATACGACCGCTCGAACGGGCGCAAGCACCCATTTGGAACAATGTCAAATGCTCTGGTCTTTTTCCTATTTTCTTTGAAGGTTTCAAATGACCGCTCAAACGAGTGTGTGCACTTACTTGGAACATTGTCGTTCACCCTGATGTCTCTAGTTGTTTTGCACTGGAACCTCCAACAGTCTATACGACTGCCCATATGACCGTTGGTCGTTTTAAAGGTCGTCTTTGGATACGTTTCTTCCAAAAACTTCTTTTCCTTTGTTCTCCTGTGGGGTTACTTCCAACACAATACATAGAAATATTTCCAGGCATCCAAACAACAATACAACATAAAAATTAACTTGCACATAGCAAATCCTTCATCCAAACAAGTCTTCCAAACCTACTTCCTCATAAGAACTTCAATCACTCTTTTATTAAAACAAAAATAAAAACTTACTTATCTACTTTATTCGCGTGGGTTGCCTCACACTAAGCACTTTTTTTCGGTCGAATGGCTCGACCGTAGTGGTGATCAAGGTGGTGCAAACACACTGAGACCATAGCTTATGGCATTAACGATTATGCCTTCTCCTGTATAGGTCTTTAGTTTCTTTTTCCTGGGGAAATGTCTCACAAAAGGATCTTTAGCTGGTGAGTCAAATGTCACATTCCCCTCCAACACATTTATCACTGCTTTAATATTCCTTATAAAAGGTTTACCGAGAATTATAGGAGCAATAGGATCTTCATGCATATATACTATCACAAGATCTATCATGACAGGGCAATCATTTTTTGAACTATTACTCCGTGCTTAAGGCCTGCTTCCTGAGTAAAAGCAGAATTAGCCATATTCAATATAATCTCAGCATTAGCATAAGGACCTATATCGAGACTATCATAAATAGATTTCGTGGAAACACTAGCCCCTAGATCACATAAACCACTGAATTTATTTAATCCAATCTCAGTCTCTATAGTAGGTTCAAAAGCATCTTCTTGCTTAGCTAGTAACTTATTGTAAATCTTCTTTCTTTCATCATCAGGTTCTCGTACCTTGGCTACAGCATGTCCAACAAAGACATTATATGCTTCATTATTAGTTACCTTTGGTTGTGGATATTTCATTGATACCACAAATCAACAACGGTATATTATACTCTGGCACATGTTTGAGTCCAACACTTCAGTTTTCTCTTTGTTGTTTCTCGCCATTTTAACATCTTCAACTGGGTTAGGCTCCGGCTTACCTGCAAACATGGCTAGAATTAATGTTTGTCTCTCTGCAAATTTTAGCCACTTGTGCTTCCATATTCTTGGATCTTCCTTCAAGTATCTACACATCATTGGTTACTCCAACAACCTTACAGGTCAATTGACCAAGTCAGTTATCATGATTCTTCAAGATATTCTTGAAGTTCTAATCCTGCTCAGTTTGACTAGTAATAAATTTTTTAAGAGTTTCTTCAAGAGTATTTCTATTCCTACGGTTAGCTCCATTAAAATTATTGGGTGCTCCTCCATTATTAGGATAAGTGAGGCTGGGAGCATAAGCATTATTTTCCCAATTGGGGTTATAGCTATTACGAGCAATAAAATACACATCACTAGTTTCCTCAGTAGTGATGGCATTCACATTTACCTCTTCTTTACCTTTCATCATGGAGATAAATTCATCAAGCTTGGCTATCAACTCCGTGTTACTTTCTTCAATGGCATTCATCATCTTGGTGGTGGCTCTTCCAACATGCCATTGGGCATAGTTCTCTTGCATATCATCAAGTAGTTTCTTGACATCTTCTATGGGCTTTCCCATGCATGATTGTTCCTCTTGCAGCTGTATCAAGCATAGTTTTTGACATGTGACTTAAACCATTATAAAAAATATGAAGGATTAAACATTCCTCCATTCCATGATTGGGACAGTTCCTTATAGCTTCTTTCATTCTATCCCACGCAAGCGCTAGTGGCTCACATTCTTCCTACTTGAAACATCTAATCTGAGAACATATTGCGTAATCTTTACAGGTGGACAAAAAACTTAGAGAAAAAAATTATGAAACAATCAACCCAAGAAGTAATACTACCTCTAGGTAGATCTAGAAGCCATTCCTTTGATTTTCCTCTCAAAGAGAAATGAAATAGATGCAACTTCAAAGTGTCAGGGTCATAATATTTAATGTGTGTCATGTTGCACAATTCGGTAAAATTATGCAAGTGCATATCGGCATCTTCATAAGCAGAGCCTCCAAATTGGTCTTGTTGAACCATGGAAACAATGTTCGGTTTGATTTCATACTCAGCGGCCGCAACCTTAGGTTGTGCTATAGGTTCACGCATGAAGTTGTTGCTGGGAGTTGCAAAACTCCCAAGATTACGAGTCATAGTAATCTTTTTGGATTTTCAACTGACAAGAATAAAACTTAAACTAAAAATACAAAAGTAAAAACAAAAACATAAACTTAACTTTAACAAAAACTCTAAACACAAAGACTGGGAATTCTAAACTCCACACCAGCAATGGCGCTAGAAAAAGGGCTTGATACCTCCTTTTATTGATCTGATAATGGAGCAGAAAAGTGTATCCCGCACCTATTTCCCCAGAGGTGAGTCTGGGTTATCGAACCTACGCGAGGAAGATTCAGTTGACACAATGGTCTCTAGAAAGCTTATGTTAAAGTGTCAATTCCAGCTTTTAACCGGATCAAGCAAGCAAATAGTGATTCAATCACTTATAATAAAAAGAACTATGGGTATGAGGTCTTAATTCTTACAACCATGTATTTGTGTTGGCATCAGATATGATATTAATTTGTGTGCTGGAAGTCACCCATCGAGATGTGCTTGTTACAAACTGAAGTTGGGATGTGTCTAAATAACGTCTTGACTGATACGAGTCCTGCATCAAGAATCATTTGTCCTACCGTAGGCTCTATCCGCCGCGTGGGGTTGCCTTGATAATTAAGATAATGAAATCAAACAAGAGCTTTGGCCATTCAAGGACTACATGTCATCTATCCCCAAGGATATGATCCATGTTACCCTACTAAACCTTACGGTCACTGGTGTTTGGTATAACATTTCATGGTCTCCTTGCTCCTGGCCTCGCCGGTGCTCAATCTCCATGATCCTGGGTAACTACAAGGTGAAGATCGCAGACAAGACAAGAGACATCTACAGAACAATTTTATTTCACACATACAAGGCATTAATTCAAAGCCCTTCCATTAATCCACACAACAAATACAGTGGATTGCAAGGCTCATGCCTCAAACCATACCTTACCGAACTACTCATGTACGGAGATCAGATCACCACAAGAAAACATTGAAGAACACATCTTGAAGATTTATTGATTACAAATACGACTTAAAAAGATTGACTTGTGTGATGCATGATTAAAAGTATGAACTAGATAAGGAAGCACTATGGTGGTGATGGTGGCTATGGACATGGAGATGACGGTGGCTAGAGTTTGTGGATGGGGATCATGATGGTGATGTTCTGGTTTCTGTCGGCACTCTTTGATGTTACTTGAAGCTACGTTGGTATTTCCGCAAAGAGGAAGGGATGATGCAGCACATCGGTGGTAGGTATTTCCCTCAGACATGAAACCAGGGTTATCGAACCAGTAGGAGAACCAAGCAACACAACGTAAACAGCCCATGCACACAAAGAACAACACCTCACAATCCGACGCGTTAAAGGGGTTGTCAATCCCTTTCGGGGTACGGCGCCTCAAGATAGGCAAAGGACGTGAGGTAAATTTGTAGATGGGATAAATAGATCGCAGAACAAATAAATTGCAGCAAGGTATTTTTGCATTTTTTAGTTTAATAGATCTGAAAATAAACGCAAGGAAAAAGTAGATTGCAAGGCAAATATATGAGAAAGAAGAGCCGAGGCCGTAGGTTTCACTAGTCGCTTCTCTCGAGAAAAATAGCAAACGGTGGGTGAACAAATTACTGTTGGGCAATTGATGGAACTTCAAATAATCATGACGATATCCAGGCAATGATCATTACATAGGCATCACGTCCAAGATTAGTAGACCGACTCCTGTTTGCATCTACTACTATTACTCCACACATCGACCACTATCCAACATGCATCTAGTGTATTAAGTTCATGGAAAAATGGAGTAATGCAATAAGAATGATGACATGATGTAGACAAGATCCATTTATCTATTGCGGCAGATATGGATCCCATCTCTTTATCCATAGTAGCAACGATACATACATGTCGGTACCCTTTCTATCACTGGGATCAAGCACCATAAGATCGAACCCACTACCGGGCACCTCTTCCCATTGCAAGATAAATAGATCAAGTTGGCCAACAAAACCCAAATATCGGAGAAGAAATATGAGGCTATAAGAGTTCATGCATATAAGAGATCAAAGAACTCAAATAACTTTCATGGATATAAAAAGATTTAACTGATCATAAACTCGAAGTACATCAGATCCCAACAAACACACCGCCAAAAGACTTACATCATATGGATCCCCAAGAGACCATTGTATTGATAATCAAGAGAGAGAGAGAGGAAGCCATCTAGCTACTAACTATGGACAAAGAACTACTCATGCATCATCGGAGAGGCACGAATGGAAGTGGTGAACCCCTCCGTGATGGTGTCTAGATTGGATCTCGTGGTTCTGGACTCTGCGGCAGCTGGATGAAAATTTCATGGACTCCCATAGGGTTTCTGGAATATTGGGGTACTTATAGAGCAAAGAGTCGGTTCAGGGGGCACCCGAGGTGGGTACAACCCACCAGGGCACGCCTGGGCCTCCTGGCGCGCCCTGGTGGGTTGTCCCCTCCTCGGGACTCCCCCCAGGTGCAACCCGGGCCCATTGTGTTCCTTCTGGCCCATAAAAATTATTGTAAATTGGCGTGGCATTTGGACCCCATCTGATATTGATTTCCTGCGATGTAAAAAACATGCAGAAAACAGCAACTGGCACTTGGCACTATGTCAATAGGTTAGACCAAAAAATGATATAAAATGACTATAAAATGATTATAAAACATCCAAGATTGATTATAAAACAACATGGAATAATCAAAACTTATAGATATGTTGGAGACGTATCAGCATCCCCAAGCTTAACTCATGCTCGTCCTCGAGTAGGTAAATGATAAAATAGAATTTTTGATGTGGAGCGTTGTTTATCATGTCATATCATATTCTTTCCTTCATAGCATGGACATTTGGACTTTTATGTGATTCAAAGAAATAGTCTAGTTTTGACATAATAATTTAGATACTCAAGCATATCAACAAGCAACCATGTCTTTCAAAATATCAATGCTAAAACAAGTTATCCCTACCCCATCATGCTCAAGCATTGATCCATTCACGAAAAACACTTCAATATTAGCTACACCCAATACTTAAGTACGATCATATTGTCCCCTAGTTGGTGCTTTTATAAGAGAGGATGGAGACTCAAATTCGAAAATAAAAATTGCATGAAGTAAAAGGAAGGCCCTTCGCAGAGGGAAGTAGCGATTTGTAGAGGTGCCAGAGCTCAAAGCGAAAAAGTAGAGATAAAAACATTTTGGGAGGTGTATCCATCCCACCAACGAAAACGACTTGGAGCATCCCAACACTTTCCATGCTAGATATATCATAGGTGGTTCCCAAACAGAAAATAAAGTTTATTCCTTTTAACACCATAACTTTCACTTTCCATGGCTAGCCGTATCCACGGGTTCCCTCCATACCAACACTTTCCAAGGAATTTATTATTTGACAACATAAAGTAAATTCATTTTTGCATTTCGGGACTGGGCATCCCTAATACCTTTACCTTACTCTCGTGCAATGACAAGTGAATAAACACTCATCGTGAGAATAACACATCTAGCATGGAAAATGTTAGCTACCGTTACTGTTCCGCGAGCGAAACAAACACACAAAACAGAAGTTCATTTTGAAAATTAGAGATGGCACATGCAAATTTTCTTAGAATGGAAAAATAATACCGCATATAGGTAGATATAGTGGACTCATGTGGCAAAAGTGGTTTAAAAGATTTTGGATGCACAAGTAGAGGTTATACTTGGTGAAAAATGAAGGCTAGCAAAAAGATTGAGAAGCGACCAACCAAGAAACGAATAATCTCATAAGCAAGCATTAAGCATAATTAACACCAAATAATGCACTACAAGTAGGATATAATTTTCATTGCATGATTATCGACTTTCGTGCATGCATAGGGAATCACGAACCTTAACACCAATATTCTACTAGAGCACAATTACTCATCAACATAACTCACATATCACATCATCATATCTCAAAACTATTACTTAGAATCAAGTTTATTTTGTCCAATGATCTTCATGACATATATTTTTCTTTCTTTATCCTTCTTGGATATCTATCACTTTGGGACTAATTTTCATGTGTTGCTTTTCATAAGCTCAAACAAATATAAGTGAAGTTCATGAGCATAACATATTTTCTTTCTCTCAAAATAATTTAAGTGAAGCAAGAGAGAATTTCTTAAAAAATTTAATAACTCAAATAAATCTAAGTGAAGCAAGATAGCATTTCTTCAAAAATACTAAGCACACCGTGCTCAAAAGATATATGTGAAGCACTAGAGCAAGTCCATTGCTCATAAAAGTTAAAGTGAAGCATAGAGAGAAATTCTAACAAGTCATGGCATAATTCTGGCTCTCTCAAATAGGTGTGTAAAGCACAGATTGATGACTTAAAACACATAATAAAACAAGCAAAGACACATATCATACAATATGCACCAAGCAAAACACAAATTATGTGACGAATAAAAATATAGTCTCGAGTAAAATACCGATGGTCGTTAGAAGAAAGAGGGGATGCCACTCGGGGGCCTCCCCAAGCTTAGTTGGTTGCTCATTCTTGGATAATAGATTGGGATGCTGGGGCATCCCCAAACTCAGGCTCTTCTATCCTTCTTTGATCCATCGTAAGATAACCCAAAACTTGAAAACTTTAATCACACAAAAATCAACAAAACCCTTGTGAGATCCGTTAGTAAAAGAAAGCAAACCACTACTATAAGTGCTGTGTCAAACAAATTCTTATTTTGTTTTTGTATTATATCTGTTGTATTCCAACTTTTCTATGGAAAAAATTCAGCAAAGAAAACCATAGAGCCATCAAAATACGCACACAACACAAAGAAAACAGAATCTGTCAAAACAGAACAGTCTGTAGTAATCTGGAACTTTAAAATACTTAAGTAACTCCAACAATTCTACCAAATTAGGACGACCAAAATAATTTGTATATTAATGTTCTGAAAAAAGCATCAGGGTAAAATCTCTTTTCTGTGATTTATGATAATTATTTTCGTGAGCACAAGGTTTCTGTCTTTTTCAGCAAGATCAAACAACTATCACCCCAGAAGATCCTAAAGACTTTACTTGGCACAAACACTGTAGCAACTAGACCTCAAATAGTCTAGTCTCTGTGCATCAGTATCATCCATGGATCGGTAATGCTGACACGCACAGTACTTGAGGATTTAAAATAGAGTTTCAATCACACACTTATTACATCGGAATGTCTCAAAAGAGAACTTATTACAATAATTATGGCTTAAGGCCATCTAAATAAGATAACAGCGGAAGGCTTGGAAGATAAAGTGAGTCCTTCAACTCCAAAGGCATAGCTGAGTGAACGACAATGACCTATGGCACCTTACTCGTCGTGTTAATAGTCTGCAACATGATATGTTGTGGCCCGAAATGGGTCAGCACATAGAATATGCTGGCAATGTAACACAAAGAGAGTAATGAACAGAATAAATGCTATCACTACATGCATATATGGTTGGTTGAAAGCTCTGTGGTTAAAGTTTTGCATAAAGCCATTTTTTCCCTACAACAAAGGAATAAATTTTATTTAACTATCATGGTGGTTGTTAAGCATTGAGAAGGTTCCTCCAACTTAATCCCAATTAAGCAACATCAATTAACATAACAAATTAATTTAGAGTGATGAGATCAACATGATAATCCAAGAACCAGATACTCAAGATGTCCATAACCGGGGATACGGCTAACCAAGATTAGTTTGTACACTATACAGAGGTTTGCACAGTTTTCCCCACAAGACTCGATCTCCTCCGTTGGATTTCTCGCACTACATGGTGTTTGAGAAACAGATGACCGAGACACAGTCTTTCAGAAACATTAACTCTTTACTCTGGATGGACAATTACACCTACTTTCCCCTACATCTGCTAGCCCACCATTGAAAGAGGTGATGCAACTTACTCAACTATGCTAGAGCCAATAATAGCCTGTGGCTGCACACGGAAGTTTCTAGCATGAATAATCTTATGATCCCTTTGAGCCTGGATGGCGAACCGTAGGATGATCACACGGGTACTCAGGATATCCTAGGACAACACTGGATTCTCCATGTGCCCGCAACCAATCCACCCAGATGTGTATTTAAGTAGCCAACCATTAATTAACAATTCTCACAACTATCATGGATACACTCACCCAATCCACATCTACGAGCATAGCATAGCAATCCTGAGCATATCGTAGAAGTAACTCCCAAAGGATTGATAATAAAAGGGCAATAGGTTCTACCTCATCTTCTACTTCCCAAGCCCACATGTTACTTAGATCCTAACCATGCAATGTTTGAGAATTGTAGCTAATGCATAAAACTGGGTAATAAAGGGATATGATCAAAGTGCTACTTGCCTTGCTGATGATCTGCAAAACCTAGAGACTCGTAGTAGCATGCTTCACACTCCGGGAATTCTATCGCAAACAAACAATATCATACATAAGCACTCAAACAAGAAGCACGGGTAAAACTCAAATAAGATGATCCAACCAGAAAGTTCAACTGAAGAACTCCGGTTTGCAAAAAGAATCAAGTCAAACGGAACGAAACAAGATTCGTTTACTAATCTGTACTAAAGTCAATTTTTACAGTACCAAAATCATGTTCAAGTTGGTTAAACATAAAGAGGGCTTCGAGACGAAGATTTAGGCGCTGGTTTCATCTAATTTGGATAAACGAGCTAGAAGTTATACTAGATCGAAGATCAGGGCAGAAATCGCAATCGAAAATAATCATAGATAAAACCCCGGAAAAAACGAGAAGAACAGACTAACAAACAAACATTCGTTAACAGAACCTAAACGGTGTACGGCATTCATTAAAACAAACGAACGGGCGAACGTCCGCTAAACAACTAAACCGGAAAAAATGAACCGATCTATTTTAAAAAAACAGATCTAGGTTTTCTAAAAAAATGAACGGTTAACCGGACAAAAAACGACGGCGGCGGCGGCTACCTCCAGCGATGCTCCGGTGGGGTAGCGCAGCGTCGGCGGGGCTCCGAGTGGCGGTGAGGGCTCCGGCGGGCGGCGGCGGAAGGCGACGGTGGCGGCGTAGGGCGACAGCGGCGCTATGGGTGGCGGCGGTAAGGCGCGCAGGAGGCGGCGGCTTCGGTGCGCGCGGCAGAGGGGGGGCTTTATAGGGGGGTCAGGGGGGTCCTACTTAGGGAAGGGGGCGGCCGGTGGCATGGCGCGCTCGGACTTCGGTGAGTCCGGGTCCCGTACGGGAGGTAGGCGGCGGCGGCGATTAGGCCGGCCTGCTCGGCTGGGCTTCGGCCATGTCGGGCGGGGAAACTTTTTTGTTTAAATAATTCCGTCGAAACAGAAAAATCCTAATAAAATATAAAAATATTCTAAAAATGCCAAAAACAATTTCCACCGTCTAAATAAAATATTTAGAACAAGGTGAACATTTTCTTGGCCTAAAAATGCAATTTTGAAAACATGCATATTTTTCTAATTCAAATAAAATAGCAATAAAAGTCCAAATAAAAACTTATTTGATTTTAACATTTTTCCTCCAATATTTCTTTTATTTTGGAGAATTCATTTTATCCCCTCTCTTTAATTTTATATTGGAAATATTTCATAGAGAAAAAAAATAAAACCAAAATGATCCTCTTTTCAAATTTGAGAAAACTCAAATATGAAAATAAACGAAATCCTCAACTCTCTCCGTGGGTCCTTGAGTTGCTTAGAATTTCTAGGATCAACCAAAATGCAATAAAATATGATATCCATATGATGACCTATGTATAACATTCTAAATTGAAAATTTGGGATGTTACAAACCTACCCCCTTAAGATGAATCTCGCCCTCGAGATTCGGGTTGGCTAGAAAATAGGTGAGGGTGGTCCTTCCGTAGGTCTTCCTCTCGTTCCCAGGTGGCTTCATCCTCGGTATGGTGGCTCCACTGAACTTTGGAAAACTTGATAAGCTTGCTGCGTGTGACCCAGCTGGCAAACTCGAGAACCTTTACTGGTTTCTCCTCGTAGGTCAAATCATTATCCAGCTGAAGCGCTTCCAGTGGCACTATATCTCTCAGAGGAATATCGGGCATCTCTGCGTGGCACTTCTTCAATTGGGAAACGTGAAACACATTGTTTACTCCTAACAATCCTTCTGGCAATTCCAGCTTGTAAGCTACTTCTCCCATACGTTCCAAGACTTTCTATGGTCCCACAAAACGTGGTGCTAATTTTCCCTTGACTCCAAAACGCTTAACTCCTTGAAGTGGGGACACACGAAGGTATACTCTGTCTCCAACTTCGTAAACTGTCTCCTTGCGCTTAGAATGCGCATAACTCTTCTGCCTGGACTGGGCTACCTTGAGTCTGTCGCGAATCAGTTTAACCTTCTCTTCAGACTCCTTAATCAAATCTGGTCCAAACAACTGACGGTCTCCAACTTCATCCCACAATAACGGTGTCCTGTACCTCCTTCCATACAAGGCTTCGAAAGGGGCCATCTTCAAACTGGTTTGATAACTGTTGTTATAAGAGAACTCTGCATACGACAGATTGTTGTCCCAACTAGATCCGTAATCTAGCGCACAAGCTCTCAACATGTCTTCTAGAATCTGATTGACTGTCTCGGTCTGTCCATCTGTCTGTGGATAAAATTTTGTAGTGAACTCTAGCCTGGTACCCAAACTCTCATGTAACTGATTCCAGAACTTTGAGGTAAACTGGGTTCCTCTATTTTATACAATGGTCCTTGGAACTCCATGCAGACATACGATCTTGGTCATGTATATCTTTGCCAACATAGAACTTGTATATGTGGTCTTTACTGGGATGAAATGAGCTACTTTCGTCAATCGATCAACTATAATCCATATAGAGTCATATCCTGATCGAGTCCTGGGAAATCCCGTGATAAAGTCCATGCCAAGCTTGTCCCACTTCCATTCGGGTATCAGCAATGGCTGTAGCAATTCGGCTGGCTTCTGATGCTCAGCATTAACTCTCTGACATACATCACATACTGCTACATACTCAGGAATATCCTTTTTCATTCCTTTCCACTAGAAACTTTCCTTCAAATCCAGATACATCTTGGTGTTTCCTGGGTGAATCGAATAAGGCAAATCATGGGCCTCCTGCAGAATCAACTTCCTGATCTCGGGGTCATTAGGCACATTACGCGATGCTCAAACCATAGAGTATCGTGTTCATCCTCACAAAACCCTTTAGCCTTTCCTTTGCTCATCCTTTACTTTATCTCAGCAATCTCCTTGTCAGTCTTCTGGGCTTCTCTGATTTTATCCATCAGAGTGGAATGAATTTCCAATGCTGCTACATAACCTCTCAGAACTATTTCCAAACATAGCACGCGAAGATCCTCTGCTAACTCCTTGGGTAATCCTCCGGTCATGAGCGTATTAACATAACTCTTGTGACTCAACACATCGCCTACTACATTAGCCTTTCCGAGATGATAATGCAACTTCATATCATAATCCTTAATGAGCTCCAACCATCTCCTTTGCCTGAGATTCAACTCCTTCTACGTGAAGATATATTTCAAACTCTTGTGATCCGTTTATACCTCACAGTGGTTTCCGATGAGAAAATGTCTCCATGTCTTCAACGCATGCACTACGGCAGCTAACTCCAAATCATGAGTAGCATAATTTAACTCATGAGGTTTAAGCTGTCGTGAGGCATATGAAACAACTCCTCCCTCCTGCATAAGCACTGCTCCAAGTCCTCAACGTGAAGCGTCGCAATACACTTGATAATCCTTTCGATGATCTGGAAGTATCAACACTGGGGCTGTAACCAAATATTTCTTCAACTCCTAAAAACTGGCTTCACACTCCTCAGTCCATTTGAACTTGGTGTCCTTCATCAACAACTCTATCATGGGCTTTGCAATCCTGGAAAAATTCTCAATGAACCTCCAGTAATAACCTACGAGTCCGAGAAAACTCCTGATCTCTCCAACTATTGTGGGTGCTACCCATTTAGTCACGGAAACAATCTTGGTGGGGTCTACTGCTATTCCATCTACGGATATAACATGTCCAAGAAATCTAACTTCCTTCAACCAAAACTCACATTTGCTGAACTTGGCATACAACTGATGTTTTGTGAGCTTCTCGAGAACCAAATGCAAATGCTCCTGATGCTCCTCTTCATTCTTCGAGTAGACCAATATATCATCAATGAACACCATGACGAACTTATCCAAAAACTCCATAAACACCTTGTTCATCACGTTCATGAAATAGGCAGGCGCATTAGTCAGACCAAATGGCATAACGGTATACTCATATAGCCCGTACCTTGTGGTAAAAGCTGTCTTAGGTATATCCTGCTCTTGAATCTTCAGCTGATGGTATCCTGATCGCAGATCGATCTTGGAAAATACTTTAGCTCCTTGCAACTGGTCAAACAAATCATTTATCATCGACAGTGGGTACTTATCCTTGATTGTCACTTTATTCAATGCATGATAATCAACAACCATCCTTAATGATCCATCCTTCTTCTCCACTAGAAGTACTGGGGCTCCCCAAGGTGATGAACTTGGTCGAATATAACCTTTATCCAGTAACTCCTTAATCTGCTTCTTAATTTCCTCCAAATCATTTGCGCGCATCCGATACGGTCTCTTTGATATTGGCCCGGTGCCTGGCAAAAGCTCAATCAAAAACTCAGTGTCTCTATCTGATGGCATACCTGGCAACTCCTCTGGAAATACATCAGGGTAATCCTTCACCACTCGTACTTCCTCCTGTACCACTCCTGATAAGGAATTCACTTGAGTCCTCTTCGGCACATGCCGGGATACATACTTGATCCTTCTTCCTGCTGGGGTGGTGAGCATAATCGACTTACTGGCGCAATCGATGTTTCCTCCATACATCATAACCAATCCATATCTAAAATCACATCCAATCCTTGTGACTCCAGAATTATCAGATCCGAGGGGAAAACATGCCTACCTATGGTCAATGGCATCTGAAAACATCCTTGGCTTGCCATATGCTCCACTCCCGCCGAGCTTACTAACATAGGTGTCCTAAGAACATTGGTGGGCATCTTATACTTATCCACAAATCCCCTTGATATTTATGAATGTGATGCACCAGTATCAAAAAGAACGATTGCAATAAATGACTTAACCAAAAACTTACCTATAACTACATCTATCTGCTCTTCAACCTCCTCCACGCTAACATGGTTCACTTGTTCCCTGTTGAAAGGGTTGGGCTTCTTCCCAGAGCTTCCATTGCCATTTCCATTCTTTGCTTCAGAACACTCGGTGGCGTAATGTCCATTCTTCCTACCCTTGAAACAAGTAACGTGACTTAGATCCTTCTTTGCGGGCGTTGCCGGGTTAGAACGATTCTGGCGTTGCTTCCTCCATTCCCATTCCCATTCTTGGGGCCACTATTATTATGCAAACTTCCTCCATTGGAATTATGGCCTCCATGGTCATGGTGAATGTGTCCTCCCGAGTTCGGGGTAAAACGAGGTCTCTGCTGAGCTCCTGAATTGTACTTCCCTTGTCCATACTTGCTCTTGCGGCTATCTATTTGCTGCTACTTCCCTTCAATCATAAGAGCTCTATCTACCAACTCCTGGTAGTTGTTGAATGTTGCCACCATCAACTGCATGCTCAGCTCATCATTCAGTCCTTCCAGAAACTTCTCCTGCTTAGTAGCATCTGTAGCTACGCCATCAGGGGCATAGCGTGCTAACTTACTAAATTCATCCACATACTGGCCCACTGTGCGTCCTCCTTGGCGCAAGTTGCGAAACTCGCGCTTCTTCATGTTCATAGCTCCTGCTGAAACATGGGTTGTGCGGAAAACTTGTTGAAACTGATCCCATGTAACAGTGTCAATGTGGTAAGTGGCTGTGAAATTCTCCCACCATGATGCTGCGGGTCCATCTAGCTGATGTGCGGCAAAACACACTCTCTCCGCATCTGTGCATCCTGTAGTGGTGAGATCCCTTCCAATCTTGCGAAGCCAATTATCTGCAACAATTGGCTCGGTGCTACTAGAGAACACCGGCGGATTTAGCCTTAGGAAACGGGCTAAGGGATCAACAGGGGGTGGTGGTGGTGCATTGTTGTTGTTGTTGTTGCCTTGGTTCTGATTCTGAACTAGTAGTTGCATCAAGGTATTCTGCTGCTGGATCAACTGAGTGAGCTCCGATGGGAAAGCAAATCCATTGTCACGCCTCGGAGGCATCTGATGGGTTTAGAAAAGGTGAGAAAACAGAATAGAATGAGGTCTAAAGGGAAAACACTACCCATATGCTCATGAGACAAACACAATCATATCACACCAATCATATCAAACAAGGGCTTACGATCGATCTAACTATTGTTACAAGAGTGCTCGGACTATTCTATATACATGGGGGAATATATGGTGGTCGGCTAGAAGTTTTGATCGGTGGAAGACTCCATGATATCCGCTTCAGCTTCATCAACATAGTCATCATCACTATCGTCGGGATCAAAATCAGTGTCGTCGATGATGATGTAGTCCTCTGAACGAGTATCCTTGGAATGGGCGTCATCACCTCCTGGCGCGGGGTCTCCCATGAATACTCCTAGCTTCCTCATCAGGTCGTCATTCTTCTCCACTAGTATTGTCATTTCCTCCTCATATCCGTCGCACGTAGACTTGAGTTCCTCCTCCAGCTCCAAAATCCTGGTCATTGCCTTCTTTAGATCTATCATGCTTGCGCATATTTGGTTCTCCTGGCAACGGATGTGCTGGTTTAACTCCTGGATGAAAGCTACAATGGACCTGTCCCTCCTGGTGCTTATCATCTCCCATGTCTCATCTCGGCGCCCACATATCTGGTAAATAGTGTCCTTAAGATCCTTGTGATAAACTTCTCAATGCGTCCCATGGCTATGTGGGCTGCCATGCTCTTTTCTAGACTCCAGGTTGGTGCATCAAAGGAAAACTCTATGGGCTGAGTGACTAGCATGAATGTCCTTCCTGGAACTTGAACTTGAATAATCCAGCGCTCCTCTTCTGGTAAATGGCGATGTAGGTCCCAGTGAAGCTTGGTATTCCAATGTTCAGGTACCTAGTAACTTCCTTCAAGTGTCGTCCAAAAGGTGTATCTTCATCCGGTTGTGTAAACTTGTTCCTTGAGTCCTCCATCCTATAGAGTGGAATAGGGAGAGGAGTCAGAAATGAGTGGATAAGAGTGACCTATGGTTTAACTTAGTGGTCGTGTCCTACAGTCAGTGTGTGCTCTGATACCATCTTGTAGCGACCAGACCTCAAACAGTCTAGTCCTTGTGCATCAGTGTCATCCCTTGATTGGTAATGTTGACACGCATAGTACTCGAGGATTTAAAACAGAGTTTCAACCCCACACTTATTACATCAAAATGTCTCAAAAGAGAACTTATTATGATAATTATGGCTTAAGGCCACTAAATAAGATAACAGCAGAAGGCTTGGAAGATAAAGTGAGTCCATCAACTCCAACGGCATAGCTGAGTGAACGACAAAAACCTATGGCACCTTACTTATCGTCTAAAAAGTCTGCAACATGATATGTTGCATCCCGAAACAGGTCAGCACATGGAATGTGCTGGTAATGTAACAAAAAGAGAGTAATGAACGGAATAAGTGCTATCACTACATGCATATATGGCCGGTGGAAAGCTCTATGGTTAAAGTTTTGCATAAAGCCAATTTTCCCCTACAATAAAGGAATAAATTTTATTTAACTATCATGGTGGTTGTTAAACATTGAGAAGGTTCCTCCAACTCAATCCCAATTAAGCAACATCAATTAACCCAACAAATGAATTTAGAGTGATGAGATCAACATGATAATCCAAGAACCAGATACTCAAGATGTCCATAACCGCGGACACGGCTAACCATGATTAGTTTGTACACTCTACAGAGGTTTGCGTAGTTTTCCCCACAAGACTCGATCTCCTCCGTTGGATTTCTCGCACTACATGGTGTTTGAGAAATAGATGACCAAGACACAGTCTTTCAGAAACATTAACTCTTTACTCTGGATGGACAGTTACACCTACTTTCCCCTACATCTGCTATCCCACCATTGAAAGAGGTCATGCAACTTACTCAACTATGCTAGAGCCCATAATAGCTTGTGGCTACACACAGAAGTTTCTAGCATGAATAATCTTATTATCCCTTTGAGCCTGGGTGACGAACCGTAGGATGATCACACGGGTTCTCCGGGATATCCTAGGATAGCACTGGATTCTCCAAGTGCCCGCATCTAATCCACCCAGATGTGTATTTAAGTAGCCACCTTAAGTTAACCATTAATTAACAATTCTCACATTTGTCATGGATACTCTCACGCAATCCACGTCTACGAGCATAGCATAGGAATCCTAAGCATATCGTAGAAGTAACTCCTGAAGGTTTGATAATAAAAGGGCAATTGGTTCTACCTCATCTTCTACTTCCCAAACCCACATGTTATTCAGATCCAAACCATGCAATGTTTGAGGATTGTAGCTAATGCATAAAACTAGGTAATAAAGGGATATGATCAAAGTGTTACTTGCCTTGCTGATGATCTGCAAAACATAGAGACTCGTAGTAGCACGCTTCACACTCCGGGAACTCTATTGCAAACAAACAATAACATACATAAGCACTCAAACAAGAAGCACGGGTAAAACTCAAATAAGACGATCCAACCAAAAAGTTCAAATGAAGAACTACGGTTTTCAAAAAGAATCAAATCAAACAGAGCAACGAAGCTCAAACTAAGAATGAAACAAGATTCGTTTACTAATCTGGACTAGAGTCAATTTTTACAGTAGAAAAATCATGTTCAAGTTGGTTAAACATAAAGAGGGCTTCGAGACGAAGATTTAGGCGTTGGTTTCATCTAATTTGGATAAACGAGCTAGAAGTTATACTAGATCGAACATCAGGGCAAAAATCGTGTTCGAAAATAATCGCAGATAAAACCCCGGAAAAAAAACAAGACTAACAGACTAACGAATGAACGTTCGTTAACAGAACCTAAATGGTGAACGGCGTTCGTTAAAACGAACGAGCGGGTGAACGTCCGCTAAACAACTAAAGCAGGAAAAAAACCGAACCGATCTATTTAAAAAAAACAAATCTAGGTTTTCTAAAAAAACGAATGGTTAACGGGAAAAAAATGACGACGGCGGCGACTACCTCCGGCGATGTTCCGGCCGGGCAGGGCGGCGTCGGCGGGGCTCCGGGTGGCGGCTAGGGCTCCGGCGGGCGGCGGCAGAAGGCGACGGTAGCGGCGCTGTGGGCGGCAGCGGCTTGTGGCGGTGAGGCTCGCAAGCGGCAGCGGCTTCGGTGCGGGCGGCGGTGGTTGGCGGAGAGGAGCGGCGGGGTGGGTGGCTTTATAGGGGGGTGGGGGTCCGACTTGGGGAAGGGGGCGGTCGGCGGCGTGGCGCGCTCGGACTCCGGAGAGTCCGGGTCACGTACGGGAGGTAGGCGGTGGCGGTGATTGGGTCGGCCTGCTCGGCTGGGCTTCGGCCCAGTCTGGCGGGGAAACTTTTTTTTAAATAATTCCGCCGAAACAGAAAAATCCTAATAAAATATAAAAAAATTCTAAAAATGCCAAAAACGATTTTCACCGTCTAAATAAAATATTTAGAATAAGGTGAACATTTTTCTTGCCTAAAAATGCAATTTTGAAAACATGCATATTTTTCTAATTCAAATAAAATAGCAATTCAAGTCCAAATAAAAACTTATTTGATTTTAACATTTTTCCTCTAATATTTCTTTTATTTTGGAGAAGTCATTTTATCCCCTCTCTTTATTTTATATTGGAAATATTTCGGAGAAAAAAATAAAACCAAAATGATCCTCTTTTCAAATTTGAGAAACTCAAATATGAAAATAAACGAAATCCCCAACTCTCTCCGTGGGTCCTTGAGTTGCTTAGAATTTCTAGGATCAACGAAAATGCAATGACCTATGTATAACATTCCAAATTGAAAATTTGGGATGTTAGAAACACTAACTAAAACACAAAAACACAATCGTACCAGTAGCATAATTGTGCTAACACTGAAGAGCAGAAAGCAAAAAGCAAAAATAAATTTTATTCGTTGGTTGCCTCCCAAAAAGCGCTATAGTTTTACGCCCTTAGCTAGGCATAAGATTTCAATGATGCTCACATGAAAGATAATAACTGAAACATAAAGAGAGCATCATGAAACGTGTGACTAACACATTTAAGTCTAACTCTCTTCCTATGCATAGGCATTTTATAATCAAACAATTTATCAAGGCAAGCAAAAACTAGCATATGCAGGGAGGAAGAAAGAGATGATGGCAATCTCAATATGAAGAGTGGTAATTTAGTAACATGGAAAATTCTACAGCCATATTTTCCAGTCTCATAATAATTATTTCTAGGATCATAAGCAAATTCAACAATATAGATATCACATAACATATTCTCAACATGATCCACATGCATGAGAAGTTGACACTCTTCCAAAATAGTGGGATTAATATTAAGTAAAGTCATGACCTCTCCAAACGCACTTTTATCAAAAATTTCATAAGATTGAACACTCTCCAAATATGTGGGATCTAAAGTTGACACTCTTACAAACCCACTTTTAATATTTTCATAAGCATATTTATCATGAGGGTTAAATAAATTTGTAAGATCATAAGAATAATCACCCCAATCATGATCATTGCAACAAGTAGTGGACATAGCAAAATTAGCATCCCCAAGCTTGGGGTTTTGCATATTATTAGCACAGTTGACATTAATAGAATTTAAAGTAAAATTATTGCAATCATCATTTTCATTCAAGGAGCTATCATGAATCACTTCATAAATTTCTTCATCACAATTTTCAGATTCATAAATCTCAAGCAAAACTTCATAAACATAATCTAGTGAACTCAATTCACTAGAAATTGGTTCATCATAATTGGATCAGTTGAAAAAATTAGAAAGTGGATGAGGATCCATAACAATATAATTTTAGCAAGCAAAGATGCAAGTAAATAGAAGGCACATGGCAACACAAGCAAACATGAGATCTGACGAGAAACAGGTGAACGAAAAAGAGGGCGAATAAAACGGCAAATTTTTGTGAAGTGGGGGAGAGGAAAACGAGAGGCAAATGGCGAATAATGTAAATTGCAAGGAGATGAGATTTATGATTAGAAACCTGGTTATGTTGAGGATTCTCCCCGGCAACGGCGCCAGAAATTCCTTTTGATGTCGCTTGAAGCTACGTCGGTATTTCCCCAAAGAGGAAGGGATGATGCAGCATAGTGATGGCAGGTATTTCCCTCATATATGAAACCAAGGTTATCGAACGAGTAGGAGAACCAAGCAACACAATGTAAATAGCCCCTGAACACAAAGAACAACACCTCGCAACCGGACGTGTTAAAGGGGTTGTCAATCCCTTTCGGGGTACGACGCCTCAAGATAGGCACAGGACGTGAGGTAAATTTGTAGATGGGATAAATAGATCGCGGAACAAATAAATTGCAGCAAGGTATTTTTGTATTTGTTTAGTTTAATATGTCTGGAAATAAACGCAAGGAAAAAGTAGATTGCAAGGCAAATATATGAGAAAGAAGACCCGGGGGCCGTAGGTTTCACTAGTGGCTTCTCTCGAGAAAAATAGCAAACAGTGGGTGAACAAATTACTGTTGGGCAATTGATAGAACTTCAAATAATCATGAAGATATCTAGATAATGATCATTACATAGGCATCACGTCCAATATTAGTAGATCGACTCCTGCCTGCATCTACTACTATTACTCCACACATCGACCGGTATCCAGGATGCATCTAGTGTATTAAGTTCATGGAAAAATGGAGTAATGCAATAAGAACGATGACATGATGTAGAAAAGATCCATTTATCTATCGCAGCAGATATGGATCCCATCTCTTTATCCTTAGTAACGTGTCGGTTCCCTTTCTGTCACTGGGATCAAGCACCGTAAGATCGAACCCACTACCGGGCACCTCTTCCCATTGCAAGATAAATAGATTGAGTTGGCCAAACAAAACCCAAATATTGGAGAAGAAATATGAAGCTATAAGAGATCACGCATATAAGAGATCAAAGAACTCAAATAACTTTCATGGATATAAAAAGATATAACTGATCATAAACTCGAAGTACATTAGATCCCAACAAACACACCGCCAGAAGACATACATCGTATGGATCTCCAAGAGACCATTGTATTTATAATCAAGAGAGAGAGAGAGAGAGAGGAAGCCATCTTGCTAGTAACTACGGACCCTAAGGTCTATAAATAACTACTCACACATCATTGGAGAGGCACCAATGGAAGTGGTGAACCCCTACGTGATGGTGTCTAGATTGGATCTCGTGGTTCTGGACTCTGCGGCAGCTGGATGAAAATTTCGTGGACTCCCCTAGGGTTTCTGGAATATTGGGGTATTCATAGAGCAAAGAGTCGGTCCAGGGGCACCCGAGGTGGGCACAACCCACCAGGGCGCGCCTGGGCCTCCTGGCGCACCCTGGTAGGTTGTCCCCTCCTCGGGACTCTCCCCAGGTGCAACTAGGGCCCATTGTGTTCCTTCTGGATCATAAAAAATCATCGTAAATTGGCATGGCATTTGGACCCCATCTGATATTGATTTCCTGCGATGTAAAAAACATGCAGAAAACAGCAACTGGCACTTGGCACTACGTCAATAGGTTAGTAACAAAAAATGATATAAAATGACTATGAAATGATTATAAAACATCCAAGATTGATAATAAAACAGCATGAAATAATCAAAAAATATAGATACGTTGGAGACGTATCACTCTCCTCTGGCCTCTTCTGTTGGCATTTTGATATGGTCCCATTTATAAAAGTTGTTCAGGTGGATGATCTGCCTCGGTTTGGAACGCTGTCTTTTGCATTGTTTCCGTAGAAACACCTCTTGTTTATTCCTTCTTTTTCCATTTTCCTTCATTTCCATTTCCACATGCGATTTCTTCTATTTTTAGCCAATTTCCCCGGAAACACAAGAGAGGATTTGTGGAATCAATTGCATTCATTAGTCATTAGTAGAGATATCGGAGTGAATATCTCTTTTTAAGTGAAATATCTCGGTTTAAACAAGGGTGAATGAGTGTAAAAATATCACTCATTAGGTAACAAGATTGAACTAGGTATCGATACCGATGATAGAATATCGGGCAAGTAACATATCGCCGGACGAACAGAATTGTATACAAGATTAATTGAATCCTTGACATCGTGGTTCAACCGATAAAGGTCTTCGCTGAATATGTGGGAATCAATATGGGCATCCATGTCATGCTATTGATTATTGATCGGAGAGGTGTCTTGATACGTCTCCAATGTATCTATAATTTTTTTTGTTCTATGCTATTATATTATCAATCTTGGATGTTTTATGTACATTTACTAGAAACTTTATATCATTTTTGGGACTAACCTATTAACTTAGTGCCCAGTGCCAGTTGCTGTTTTTTTGCTTGTTGTTTACTTTGCAGAATATCAATACCAAACGAAGTCTAAATGCCATGAAACTTTTTGGAGATTTTTTTCTGGAGATACGATACCCTGGAAGCTTCTAGAGTCCATGAGAAGAGGATCGTCAGGCCCACTAGGCACCAGGGCGCGCCATGGTCCTCTAGCCTGCCCTGGTGGGTAGTGGGGCCCAGGGGCACTATCTTGACCTTCCTCGGCCTCTATAAATACTCAAAAATCCCAAAACCCTAGGGGAGTCTATACTTTTTCCACTGTAGCAACTTCCATAACCATGAGGTCCAATCTAGAGGCCTTTTCCGACACTCTGCCAGAGGGGGCAATGATCACGGAGGGGTTCTTCATCATCCTTGTTGCCCCTCCAATGATGTGTGGGTGGTTTACCACAGACCTACGGGTCCGTAGCTAGTAGCTAGATGGCTTCTTCTATCTTTTTGATCTTCAATACAATGTTCTCCTTGATGTTCTTGGAGATCTATTTGATGTAATGACTTTTTGTAGTTTGTTTGTTGGGATTCGATGAATTGTGAGTTTATGATTAGATCTATCCATGAATATTATTTGAGTTTTCTCTGAATTCTTTTATGCATGATTGTTATAACCTCGTATTTCTTCTTCGATTTATTGGTTTGGTTTGGCCAACTAGATTGATTTATCTTGCCATGGGAAGAGGTGCTTTGTGATGGGTTCGATCTTACGATGCTCAATCTCAGTGACAGAAAGAGACATGACACTCATGTATTGTTGCTATTAAGGGTAACAATATGGGGTTTATTTATACGTGAGTTTACCTTGTCTACATCATGTCATCTTGCCTAATGCATTGCTCTGTTTTTCCATTAACTCAATACACTAGATACATGCTGGTAGTCTTGGCCATTGGAAGCCCAGCCCGGCCGGCCCGGCCAGGCCGGGCCGGGCTCGGGCCTAGTTTTTGAGCCCGAAAGCCGGGCCGGGCCAGGCCCGGGCCCGTCATTTTTGCCATTTTCTGAAGGTCGGGCCGGGCCGGCCTGAAGCCCGACGGGCTTTTACGTGCTCGGGCCGGGCTCGGGCCCAGAAACACAGGCCCGATGGCCGGGCCAGGCCGGGCCCGGGCCTGAGTTTTTTGTGTCGGGCTTGGCTAGGCCCGGCCCGAAGCCCGGCCCGGCCCGAGGTTTGCCCAGGTATACATGCTGGATAACAGTCGATGTGTGGAGTAATAGTAATAGACGCAGAATTTTTTCGGTCCACCAATCTTGGACGTGATGCCTATATACATGATCATTGCCTTGGATATCATCATAATTATTTGCTTTTCTATCAATTGCCCAACTGTAATTTGTTTACCAACCATATGCTATTTTCTCGAGAGAAGCCTCTAGTGAAAACTATGGCCCCGAGTCTATCTTTTATCATATAAAAATACTAAAAATACCTTATTACAATTTTATTTTATTTTGTGTTTTAGTTATATCTATTTATCAAAATCCTATATAATTTAATCTATCGCAGTACTGTTGAGGGATTGACAACCCCTCTACGCATTGGGTTGCAAGTATTTGTTGTTTATGTGCAGGTGTTGTTTACATAGTGTTGCTTGGTTCTCCTACTGGATTGATAACCTTAGTTTCATAACTGAGGTAAATACTTATCTTCACTATACTGCATCATCCCCTCCTCTCCGGGTAAATCCGAACGCAGCTCCCAAGTAGTAGGAAGAATTTCTGGCGCCGTTGTTGGGCAGACATCATCAACATCTATCAAGTACCTACGCATAAACTCTCATCTCCTTGTAATTTACTTTATTTGCCATTTGCCTCTTGTTTTCATCTCCCCCACTTCTAAAATGTTTTACAAAATATATATATACAAAATTATTTTCAGTTTGCCTTTTTCTTATTTGGTCTTTTGTTTGCTTGTGATCTTGTTTGCGTAGTTATGATGTCTCAAGAAAATACCAAATTGTGTGATTTTTATAATACCAATAATAATGCGGAGTATTATGATATTAATGTTGCTTTGTTGAATCTTGTTATGGAAGAGCAATTTTCCGGTAGTCCTAATGAGGATGCCGCGTCCCATCTTAACACTTTCGTAGAATTGTGTGATATGCAAAAGAAAAAATATGTGGACAATGATATTGTGAAACTAAAATTATTTCCTTTTTCTTTGCGGGATCGTGCAAAATTTTGTTTTTCATCTTCCCACGAAATAGTATTGATTCTTGGGACAAGTGCAAAGATGCTTTCATCACTAAGTACTTTCCTCCCGCGAAAATTATTTCCCTTAGAAACCAAATTATGAATTTTAAGCAACTTGAGCATGAACATGTTGACCAATCTTGGGAAAGGATGAAGTTGATGATAGGAAATTACCATACTCATGGTTTAAATTTGTGGATGATCATACAAAAAAATTATACGGGATTGAATTTTGTGTCTAGAAATCTTTTATATTCCGCCGCAGGCCTTTTATGGAGATTACTTTGGGTGAAGCTACTAAATTGCTTGATAATATTATGTCTAATTATTCACAATTGCAAACTGAAATAGCTCCAACTAGTAAAAAGGTGAATTCTATTGAACAAATTAATACTTTGAGTGATAAAGTTGATGCTCTTATGAAATTGGTTGCTAGTTAAACTGCTCCTATTGATCCTAATGATGTGCCTTTGTCTACTTTCATTGAGAAAAATAATGATCCCATAGATGTGAATTTTGTCTCGCGAAACAATTTTAATAAAAGTGCTTATAGAGGCAATTTTAATCCTAGGCCTTTTCCTGGAAGTTCCTCTAATAATTATGGCTATTCCTATGGCAATTCTTATAATAATAATAATAATAATAATAATAATAATAATAATAATAATAATAACAGGATGCTCTCTGATCTTGAGAGTAATATTAAATAATTTATCAATGCTCAAAAGGTTTTCAACACTACGATAAAAGAAAATTTGAGTAAACTTCATGATATGTCTAGGAGCATCTGTAGAATTATTCATGATGTGGAAAATCTTAAGACTACAATTTTGCCACCTAAGGTTGATATTACTGAATCAATTAAAGCTTTATATGTCTCTATGTATGAAAGTAAGAAAAGAACCAACATGCTAACAGCTAAAAGAGAATTTTTAGAAAAGGTGATTCCTCCAGATTTCTTTCGTAGTAACGATGAAGATATTAAAATGATTGGTGTTTCTTATATTGATTCCTTATTTAGTACTGTTAAAAGTGATGATAAGGGGATTGAATAATAGTCAACTTTAGCTAGAAGGCATCCCCGTAATTCAGAGGGTGAAAATCTTGTTCAAAATATTGATAAAAGTGGGTTTGAAGAGGTAAAAACTTTAACTAGTGATGTGCCCACTCTTTTGGATTACAAGGAATTTAATTTTGATAATTGCTCTTTGATTGAATGCTTTTCTTTGTTACAATCCATTCTAAATTCGCCCACTGCCTATGAGCAAAATAAAGCTTTTACTAAACATATTGTAGAAGCAATGATGAAAGCTTTAGAAGAAAAGATAGAATTAGAGATTTCAATTACTAGAAAATTAAATAATAAATGGGACCCCACCATTAAAGTCAAGATAAAAAATTATGAGTGCAATGCTTTATGTGAATTGGGTGCTAGTATTTCCATAATTCTGAAATCTCTATGTGATGTGCTAGGTTTTACCAATTTGGAAGAATGTTCTCTTAATTTGCACTTGGTGGATTCTACTATTAAAAATCCTTTGGAAGAATTAATGATGTCCTTATTCTTGCAAATAGGAATTATATACCCATATATTTTATTATGCTTGATGTAGATTGCAATCCTTCTTGTCCCATAATACTTGGTAGAGCATTTTTACGAACTAGAATTAAGGAAGGGTATGGAACACTTTCCTAGAACTAGAATTAAGCCACCATATGAGTCAATCATGAGGTAAACCTATGGATCAAAAACCAAAGAGGACAATACTTGAAACAATGCATTATGCCTAGCTAGGGGCGTAAAATAATAGCGCTTCTTGGGAGGCAACCCATTAGTTATCCATTAAGTTTTTTTGTTTCTTTTCTATTATTTAATAAATATAAAATTATGCTTCTATAATGATTGTGTTTCTTATGTCTTAATTAGTGTTTTAGCCAAGTAAAGCCTTTAGGATGATTTGGGTGATAGTTGCTTTGATCTATGCATTAACAGAAACTTTTACGTCTAGTAGCAGAAATTTTTAAAAATCACTAGGGTGGCGAAAAATTCTGAGTTTTTACACATGATTGATATACAACTAGCCCATGTTTTCCTAATTTTTAGAATATTTGAAATTGCGTAAGTATGGTTAAGCTCAGATAACTACAGACTATTCTGTTTTTGACAGATTCTATTTTCGTTGCATTGTGTGCTTATTTTGATGAATTTATGGATTGTATCGGGGTTATAAGCCACAGTAAAGTTAGAATACAATAGGTATAATGCAATAATAAAATATGAATGGGTTTGCAATAGTACTTAAAGTGGTGATTTGCTTTATTATACTAATGGATCTCATGAAGCTTTTGTTAAGTTTTGTGGGATTGAAATTTTCATGTTTTGGGTGAGATCGTGAAGGATGAAGGAATAAGGAGTGGCAAAAGCCTAAGCTTAGGGATGCCCATGGCATCCCAAGGTAATCTTCAAGGACTACCAAGCAACTAAGCTTGGGGATGCCTCGGGAGGCATCCCCTCTTTCTTCTAACGACCATCAGTAATTTTACTTGGAGCTATAGTTTTATTCGTCACATATCATGAGTTTTCCTTGGAGTGTCTTGTATTATATGAGTCTTTGCTTGTTTTGATTTTTAGTTTATCATAATCATCCTCGTTGAACGCACTTGTTTGAGAGAGCCATAATGATATCTTGATTTGTTAGAATTGCTCTATGTGCTTCACTTACATTTTTTGAGCTAGGGAATTGCTCTAGTACTTCACTTATATCTTTTTTAGCAAGGGGTGGTTATATTTTAAAGAAATATTCTCTCATGCTTCACTTATATCATTTTGAGAGTTAGTTATATTTTAAAGAAATATGCTCTCATGCTTCACTTATATCATTTTGAGAGTTAGTAAAATTTTGAAGAAATATGCTCTCATGCTTCACTTATATTATTTTCAGAGTTGAAAATTTTGAAGAAATATCTATGCTCTCGTGCTTCACTTAAATTTATTTGAGATCTTGTTATTAGAAATGGTAATTTGCATAAGATATGAATTTTGTCCCAAAGTGATAGATATTCAAGAGGGATAAATAAAAACTTTCATGAAGATAATTGGATATTAAAACTTGATTCCTTGATATGGAGATAGTGATATGTGAGTCATGTTGGTGAGTAATTATGTTTTCATAAGAATTTTGGTGTTAAGGTTTGTGATTCCCTATTCAAGCACAAAAGTCAATAGTTATGCAACGAAGTTACATCCTACTTGTGGTGCATTATTCAGTGGTAGTTATGTTTAGTGCTTGTTTATGACTGTTTTGGTTGGTCGCTTCTTAATATATTTCCTAGGCTTCATTTGTACTAAGAAGGAATGCTACTTGTGTATCCAAATCCTAAACCAAGTTGTGCCAAACGAGTCCACCATACATACCTATATGAGGTGTTTCCATACCGTTCCAAGTAAATTTGAATGTGCCAACTCAATTGTTCAAAATAAATTTCCTTTTTGTGTGCCCGTACTACTCATGAAGCGGCAGGGGGTGGCCAATATTTTCCATGCTAGGTATGTCATTCTCAAGATGAGTGTTTATTCACTTGTCATTGCACGAGAGTGTGGCAGGTAATAGGGATGCCCAGTCTCGAAAAAATATGTTGTTCATAATAAATTCCTTAGAAAGTGTTGGTGTGGAAGACACCCGTGGATACGGCTAGCCATCGATTGTGTAAGAATGGTGGAAAAGGAAATAAACTTTATTGTATGTTTGGGAACCGCCTATGATTTATCTACCATGGAAGATATTGGGATGATGATGGTGATGTTCTGGTTGCTGTCATCGCTCTCCTCTGGCCTCTTCTGTTGGCATTTTTGATATGGTCCCATTTATAAAAGTTGTCCACGTGGACGATCTTCCTTGGTTTGGAACGTTGTCTTTTGTGTTGTTTCCGCAGAAACACCTCTTGTTGATTCCTTCTTTCTGCATTTTCCTTCCTTTCCAATTCCACACGCGATTTCTTCTCTTTTTAGCCAGTTTCCCCTGAAACACATCAAAGAGAGGATTTGTGGAATCATTTGCATTCATTAGTCATCAATAGCAATATCAGAGAGAATACTCTTTTTAAATGAAATATCTTGGTTTAAACAAGGGTGAACGAGTGTAGCAATATCAATCACCAGGTAATGAGATTGAACTAGGTATATCGATACCGACAATCGAATCTCAGGCAAGTAACATAATGTCGGACAAAGGGAATTGTATAAAAAATTAACTAAATCCTCAACATCGTGGTACAACTGATAAAGGTCTTCGCTGAATATGTGGGAATCAATATGGGCATCCATGTCCCGCTGTTGATTATTGATCAGAGAGGTATCTTGATACATCTCCAATGTATTTATAATTTTTTATTATTCCACGCTATTATATTATCAATCTTGGATGTTTTATATACATTTACTAGCACCTTTATATCCTTTTTGGGACTAACCTATTAAGTTAGTGCCCAGTGTCGCTTGTTGTTTTTTGCTTGTTTTTTACTTTCCAGAATATCAATACCAAACGAAGTCCAAATGCCACAAAACTTTTTGGAGATTTGTTTTTCGGTGATAAGAGACCCTGAAAGCTTCTGGAGTCCATGAGAAGAGGATCGTTGGGCCCACGAGACATCAGGGCATGCCAGGGGCCTCTGGCGCACCCTCGTGGGAGTGGGGTCCACAGGCACCGTCTTGACCTACCACAGCTTCTATAAATACTCTAAATCCCAAAATCCTAGAGGAGTCGACGAAATACTTTTTGCGCCACCACAAGTTCAAGAACCACGAGATCCAATCTAGAGGCCTTTTCTGGCACTCTGTCGGAGGGGGCTGTTGGGAAAAGTAGTAGAAAACAAAAAAATCGCCCTACGATCACACAGGAACAATATGAAGATGCATAAAGTTACTGACTCTGAGAGTGCATCGGAAGTAGAGGAGTTTGTGTAGATCGTGCTTGGAGTCCCTAGAACGTTGATGGCGATCCACAAACTGCCCATGAATGATCCCTCGAATGGAAGACCGAAAGCATGACCTCTCTACTTGGTTGCAAGCGTATAGTCTTCACGATCCGGTAGCGCTTTTCCGTCCAGAGCTAATTGTCGTCGGAGAATTAGAGGGAGGATATTAAAACCACACGGAGCTTCTAATTATGAGTATTAGAGGTGTCTAGGGCTAGCTATAATTAGTAAACTAGGACTAACAAGAACTAGAACTAGATCAACTAGAGGAGGCTCCAAAACATGTGTTCCAATATGGTGGAAATCCTTTAATATATATAGGATTGAGGGGGAAGAGGGTGCTGCCGCCAAGGGGGAAAGAGCTCCCTTGGGGAGCCGGCCAAGGGAGGGGGAGTAGGACTCCCCTTCCAAGTAGGATTCGCCCCCCCCCCCCTGATGTCTACTATAGAACCATCTTCTTGTAGACGTTTTTGGGCCTCCAAGTGCAGAGGTTTGTAGGACAGTAGCAAATTTCCCACAATTGGATTACCTAAGGTTTATCAATCCGTGGGAGGCGTAGGATGAAGATGGTCTCTCTCAAGCAACCCTGCAACCAAATAACAAAGAGTCTCTTGTGTCCCCAACACACCCAGTACAATTGTATAGGTGCACTAGTTCGGCGAAGAGATGGTGATACAAGTGCAATATAGATAGTAGATATAGGTTTTTGTAATCTGAAAATATAAAAACAGCAAGGTAACTAATGACAAAAGTGAGCGTAAAAGGTATTGCAATGGTAGGAAACAAGACATAGGGTTCATACTTTCACTAGTGCAAGTTCTCTCAACAATAATAACATAATTGGATCATATACCTATCCCTCAACATGCAACAAAGAGTCACTCCAAAGCCACTAATAGCGGAGAACAAACGAATAGATTATGGTAGGGTACGAAACCACCGCAAAGTTATCCTTTTGCTCGATCTATTCAAGAGTCCGTAGTAAAATAACACAAAGCTATTCTTTCCGTTCAATCTATCATAGAGTTCATACTAGAATAACACCTTAAGACACAAATCAACCAAAACCCTAATGTCACCTAGATACTCCATTGTCACCTCAAGTATCCGTGGGCATGATTATACGATATGCATCACACAATCTCAGATTCATCTATTCAACCAACACAAAGTACTTCAAAGAGTACCCCAAAGTTTCTACCGGAGAGTCAAGACGAAAACGTGTGCCAACCCCTATGCATAGGTTCATGGGCGGAACCTGCAAGTTGATCACCAAAACTTACATCAAGTGGATCACGTGATAACCCATTGTCACCACAGATAAGCACGGCAAGACATACATCAAGTGTTCTCAAATCCTTAAAGCCTCAATCCGATAAGATAACTTCAAAGGGAAAACTCAATCCGTTACAAGAGAGTAGAGGGGGAGAAACATCATAAGATCCAACTATAATAGCAAAGCTCGCGATACATCAAGATCGTGCCATAGAGAGAACAAGAGAGAGAGAGATCAAACCCATAGCTATTGGTACATACCCTCAGCCCTGAGGGTGAACTACTCCCTCCTCGTCATGGATAGCACCGGGATGATGAAGATTGCCACCAGTGAGGGATCCCTCCTCCGGCAGGGTGCCGGAACGGGCTCCCGAGAGGTTTTTGGTGGCTACAGAGGCTTGCCGCGGCGGAACTCCCGATCTATCTTCGTCTCCGATGTTTCTAGGGTACGTGGACTTATATAGGCGAAAGAAGTCAGTCGGGGGAGTCTCGAGGGGCCCAGGAGACAGGGGGCACGCCCAGGGGGGTGGGTGCGCCCTCCTATCTCCTGGCTTCCTCAAACCTTCCCTGGCTTGAACTCCAAGTCTCCCAGATCATATCCTTTCCAAAAATCACGCTCCCGAAGGTTTCATTCCGTTTGGACTCCGTTTGATATTCCTTTTCTTCGAAATACTGAAACAGGCAATAAAACAGCAATATGGGCTGGGCCTCCGGTTAATAGTTAGTCCCAAAAGTAATATAGAAGTGTATAATAAAGCCCCTAATCATTCAAAATAGATAATAAAATAGCATGAATGCTTCATAAATTATAGATACGTTGGAGACGTATCAGCATCCCCAAGCTTAATTCCTACTCGTCCTCGAGTAGGTAAATGATAAAAGAAAGAATTTATGAAGTGTGAATGCTAGCAGGTGCACAAGTTTGATCAATGATAATTTCAATCACCTTTTCTAGCATGATTATATGTCATAACAGTAGTTCATCTCATAAAACTTCTCACGAACAAGTAACAAGCTATTCACATGTTAAATCATAGACCATAAACTTTCTTGAAAACTAGCAAACTTCATTCTTAGTCATCAAACAATTACAATTCATCTTATTTCCGGGAAGGGTCTATGTCAGAGCTTTGATTTAGCAAACTTCACATACTCAACTATCATATAGTCTTCCACAATTGCTAACCCTCACGCGATAATAATGGTTATGGAGTTTTAATCGGACACTGATAAAGATAGGGGCTTATAGTGTTGCCTCCCAATGTATTCACCTTTGGGTGATGTCAACAATAATAGTTCATGCTAACTTACATCCAATTGGATATATATATCAAGATCTTTCCAACATGAGGTGCTTGCCAAAGGATAAAATGAAAAACGGAAAGGTGAAGATCACCTTAACTCTTGCATAAAGTAAAAGACATAAAGTAAAAGATAGGCCCTTCACAGAGGGAAGCAGAGGTTGTCATGCGCTTTTATGGTTGGATGCACAAAATCTTAATGCAAAAGAATGTCACTTTATATTGCCACTTGTATATGGACCTTTATTATGCAGTCCGTCGCTTTTATTGCTTCCATAACAAGATCATATAAAGCTTATTTTCTTCACACTAATAGATCATACATATTTAGAGAGCAATTTTTATTGCTTGCACCGATGACAACTTACTTGAAGGATCTTACTCAATCCATAGGTAGGTATGGTGGACTCTCATGGAAAAAATGGGTTTAAGGATATTTGGAAGCACAAGTAGTATCTCTACTTGGTGCAAGGAATTTTGGCTATCATGAGGGGTAAAGGCAAGCTCAACATGTTTGAATGATCCATGACAATATACTTTAACTGAGACGTGAGAAAACATAATCCATTACGTTGTCTTCCTTGTCCAACATCAACTCTTTAGCATGTCATACTTAATGAGTGCTCACAATTATAGAAGATGTCTAAGATAGTATATTTATATGTGAAATCTCTCTTCCTTCAATATTCTTTCATGAATTGTTCAAATGACCAATACAATGCTTGCTAACCTTCAATAAATTTACAACCTCTACTTCTTAGATGTGAAGTCATTACTCCCCATGGGATAAGCAAATGAGACATATATAATCTCAGATTTATGACATTCAACTCATTCAACCATTTACTCATAGGATATAAGTGAAGCACACGAGTAAATGAAAAACTACTCCAAAAAGATATAAGTGAAGATCAATGAGTAGCTAAATAATTATGTAACTATGTGAAGACTCTCTCTCATTTAAGAATTTCAGATCTTGGTATTGTATTCAAACAGCAATCAAGGCAAAACAAAATGACATTGCAAGGATAGCACAACTCATGTGAAGAAGCAAAAACTTAGGCTCAACCGATACTAATCGATAGTTGTTGAAGAAGAAAGGTGGGATGCCCACCGGGGCATCCCCAAGCTTAGATGCTTGAGACTTCTTGAAATATTATCTTGGGGTGCCTTGGGAATCCCCAAGCTTGAACTTTTGTGTCTCCTTAATTCCTCTCATATCATGGTTTCTCTTTTTATCAAAAGCTTCATCCACACCAAACTCAACAAGAACTCGTGAGATAGGTTAGTATAAACCAATGCAAAATCTTATCATTTTCTACAATAACAAATCACTAAAATTATTATTCAACATTGCATACTAAATGCCTCTGCATATTTAATACTCCTATCCTCAAATAGAATCATTAAACAAGCAAACATATGCAAACAATGCAACCATAACAGCAATCTGACAAAACAGTATAGTCTGTAAAGAATGCAAGATTCATTAAAATTCCCTAACTCCAAAAATTATTATAGAAACTTCCCACTGTAGTAAATTTATCAGAGCTCATTATGCAAAAGGTTTCAACATTATATCATTATCTGAATTTTCTTGGGAATTTTTGCAACAGCGGTAAACTTTCTGTTTTCAAACAGCAACATGTATACTAGCAAAATAAGCAGGGCAAAGGCTATCCTTGACTTTTTATATTGAAACAAAAGATGCAAAAAATTATTCTAAATAACAGCAAGCAAATACTAACAAAATAAAATGACGCTCCAAGCAAAACACATATCATGTGGAGAATAAAAATATAGCTCCAAGTAAGGTTACCGATGAACGAAGACGAAAGAGGGGATGCCATCCGGGGCATCCCCAAGCTTAGACTCTTGGTTGTCCACAAATATTACCTTGGGGTGCCTTGGGAAACCCCAAGCTTAGGCTCTATCCACTCGTTATTCCATTGTCCATGGAATCTTTACCCAAAACTTGAAAACTTCACAACACAAAACTCAACAGAAAACTCGTAAGCTCCGTTAGTATAAGAAAATAAAACCACCACTTAGGTACTGTAATGAACTCATTCTAAATTCATATTGGTGTAATATCTACAGTATTAAAACTTATCTATGGTTCATATCCTCCGATACTACTCATAGATTCATCAAAATAAGCAAACAATACATAGAAAACAGAATCTGTCAAAAACAGAACAGTCTGTAGTAATCTGTATCAAACGTATACTTCTGGAACTCCAAAAATCCTACCAAATTAGGAAGTCCTAAGCAATTTGTGTAAAAATATATATAGAGAAGAATCAGATCAAGAGCACGTTTCTGTGAATTAACAAAACTAATTTACTAGGTGCAGAAGTTTCTGATTCTCTGCAGGATCAACACAACTATCACTGTAAGCTATCCTAAAGGTCTTACTTGGCACTTTATTGAAATAAAAGCTATAAAACATGATTAATATAGTAGCATAATCATGTGAACACACAAAAATAGTAAGGGTAAATATTGGGTTGTCTCCCAACAAGTGCTTTTCTTTAATGCCTTTCTAGCTAGGCATGATGATGATAATGATGCTCACGTAAAAGATAAGAATTGAAACATAACAGGAGCATCATGAAGCATATGACTAGCACATTTAAGTCTAACCCACTTCCTATGCATAGGGATTTTGTGAGCAAAAAACTTATTGGAACAATAATCAACTAGCATAGGAAGGCAAAACAAGCATAACTTCAAAACTTTAAGCACATATAGAGGAAACTTGATATTACTGCAATTTCTACAAGCATATATTCCTCCCTCATAATAATTTTCAGTAGCATCATGAATGAATTCAACAATATAACCAGAATCTAAAGCATTCTTTTCATGATCTACAAGCATAGAAAATTTACTACTCTCCACATAAGCAAATTTCTTCTCATGAATAGTAGTGGGAGCAAACTCAACAAAATAATTATCATGTGAGGCATAATCCCAATTGAAAACTAAAATCATGATGACAAGTTTCATGGTTATCATTATTCTTAATAGAATACAAGTCATCACAATAACCATCATAGGTAGAAACTTTGTTCTCATAATCAATTGGAACCTCTTCCGAAATAGTGGATTCATCACTAAATAAAGTCATGATCTCTCCAGATCCACTTTCATAATTATCACAATAATATTCAACATCCTCCAAAATAGTGGGATCATTACTTCCTAAAGTTGACACTCTTCCAAACCCACTTTTATCAATATAATCATCATAAATAGGAGGCATGCTTTTATCATAATAAATTGGCTTATCAAAACTTGGGGGACAAAAAATATCATCTTCATCAAACATAGCTTCCCCAAGCTAGTGGCTTTGCATATCATTAGCGTCATGGATATTCAAGGAATTCATACTAACAACATTGCAATCGTGCTCATCATACAAAGATCTAGTACCAAACATTTTAATGCATTCTTCTTCTAGCACTTGAGCACAATTTTCCTTCTCATCATTTTCGCGAAAGATATTAAAAAGATGAAGCGTATGAGGCAAACTCAATTCCATTTTTTTGTAGTTTTCTTTTATAGACTAAACTAGTGATAAAACAAGAAACAAAAAGATTCGATTGCAAGATCTAAAGATATACCTTCAAGCACTCACCTCCCCGGCAACGGTGCCCGAAAAGAGCTTAGTTGACGGGGTGTGAGTGCCGCTTACCTAGCCTCCCCGGCAACGGCGCCAGAAAAGAGCTTGATGTGTACTACACAACCTTCTTCTTGTAGACGTTGTTGGGCCTCCAAGTGCAGAGGTTTGTAGGATAGTAGCAAAATTCCCTCAAGTGGATGACCTAAGGTTTATCAATCCGTGGGAGGCGTAGGATGAAGATGGTCTCTCTCAAGCAAACCTGCAACCAAATAACAAAGAGTCTCTTGTGTCCCCAACACACCCAATACAATGGTAAATTGTATAGGTGCACTAGTTCGGCGAAGAGATGGTAATACAAGTGCAATATAGATAGTAGATATAGGTTTTTGTAATCTGAAAAATATAAAAAGAGCAAGGTAACTAATGATAAAAGTGAGTGTAAACGGTGTTGAAATGGTAGGAAACAAGGCATATGGTTCATACTTTCACTAGTGCAAGTTCTCTCAACAATAATAACATAATTAGATCATATAACTATCCCTCAACATGCAACAAAGAGTCACTCCAATGCCACTAATAGAGGAAAAAACAAAGAGATTATGGTAGGGTACAAAACCACCTCAAAGTTATCCTTTCTGCTTGATCTATTCAAGAGTCTGTAGTAAAATAACATGAATCTATTATTTCCGTTCAATCTATCATAGAGTTCATACTAGAATAACACCTTAAGACACAAATCAACCAAAACCCTAATGTCACCTAAATACTCCATTCTCACCTCAAGTATCTGTGGGCATGATTATACGATATGCATCACACAATCTCAGATTCATCTATTCAACCAACACAAAGTACTTCAAAGAGTGCCCCAAAGTTTCTACCGGAGAGTCAAGATGAAAACGTGTGCCAACCCCTATGCATAGGTTCATGGGCGGAACCCGCAAGTTGATCACCAAAATATACATCAAGTGGATCACGTGTTATCCCATTGTCACCACAGATAAGCACGACAAGACATACATCAAGTGTTCTCAAATCCTTAAAGACTCAATCCGATAAGATAACTTCAAAAGGAAAACTCAATCCATTACAAGAGAGTAGAGGGGGAGAAACATCATAAGATCCAACTATAATAGCAAAGCTCGCGATACTTCAAGATCGTGCCATAGAGAGAAAACGAGAGAGAGAGAGAGAGAGAGAGAGAGAGAGAGAGAGATCAAACACATAGCTACTGGTAGATACCCTCAGCCCCGAGGGTGAACTACTCCCTCCTCGTCATGGATAGCGCCGGGATGATGAAGATGGCCACCGGTGAGGGATCCGCCCTCCAGGAGGGTTGCCGGAACGGGCTCCCGAGAGGATTTTGGTGGCTATAGAGGCTTGCGACGGCGGAACTCCCGATCTAGCTTCGTCTCCGATGTTTTTAGGGTACATCGACTTATATAGGTGAAAGAAGTCGGTCGGGGGAGCCTCGAGGGGCCCGGGAGACAGGGGGCGCGCCCAGGGGGGTGGGCGCGCCTTCCTATCTCCTTGCTTCCTCGAACCTTCCCTGGTTTGAACTCCAAGTCTCCCAGATCATATCCTTTCCAAAAATCATGCTCCCGAAGGTTTCATTCCGTTTGGACTCCGTTTGATATTCCTTTTCTTCGAAATACTGAAACAGGCAATAAAACAACAATATGGGTTGGGCCTCTAGTTAATAGGTTAGTCCCAAAAGTAATATAAAAGTGTATAATAAATAGCATGAATGCTTCATAGATTATAGATAAGTTGGAGACGTATCACCCCCCCGGGTATAGGAAAGGGGGTGCCTCCCTTGTTGGGCCCTTGTGGGCCAACACTTCCACCTCTTAGCCTTATTTGGCCCATTGATATTAAATTAAATATATATATATATTTAAACATTTTCAGACCATTATATATATATATATATATATAATTTAACATCCCCGAAAACATTTTCCACCTTTATATATTAATCGGTAATACCCGGTATTACCCGATATTCACTGAAACCCTTCAGGTGACCCCCGAAACGCTTCCGGAACCACTCAGAACTATTCCGGATATCAATGAAACAATTCAACAAATATATTCTCATCACTCTCATCCTACTAACACTCAGCAGATCGTGATTACCTTAAGCTTGTGACCCCATAGTTTTCGGTAAATCATATACATGAACGAACCCCTTCGTTCAATGACCGATAGCGAAACCGTGGATATCCATATCGGTCCCTATGATTACATGAATGATATTCGAGTGGACCTTTGGTTATCATGTGATGTTCTCTTTGCATTGTGATACTTTACAAAACCCGGTATGCACCGGCATCCTCCAGAGTCATCACCATGCTCACTATATCGTTGCTCCCGTTACCCTTTTTGTTCTTCTTTCTCGTTGACGTGTTCCAGCATCCCCATGACGTAGTCACCTATGTCTGGCCAGACAATGAAGGATGCCATCACACTGAGAGGGCCCTAAGAACATCTCTCCATCATCGGAGGAGCAAATCCCACTCTCGAGTTGTCCGGTCACTTGTCAAACTTTCGGGTGAGCCTAAAAGTTGTCGTTATGACCACCTTGTCATAGATTACATTTGAGCAACCCCAAAGCCCACCGTCCAATAGGAAGTGACCGATATACTCTCATGGTCTGAGGAACTAAAACACATGCTAACACTCCGTGTTATAATAGAAGATTTTAGACGATGCAATCACATAGTATAATAGACAAGTATTTTGTCGATTCAGTATGATCATTCTTCTAACGTCATACCCTCAACGTTGTCGTAGGACTATCGTTACACTTAACGATATCCTAAGATCCAAAAAATGTGATCACCAACAACACTTGAGCTGGTCTTAGAGGCAAGACCGGGAACCTATTATTTACCGTTTATCATTCCACACGTGCATATGAGTTTTCCACTAAATCGCATATTCCCGGATCATAGCAGTTATAGCATGGAATATAAACTCTTAGCTATGAATAATGGAAATATAATAGTACAATATTATTGCCGCTAGGGCATATTTCCAACAGTCTCCCACTTGCACTAGAGTCAATAATCTAGTTTAGCACTTTGAATTTTACTCCAATGGCAATCCGGAGTCAGTCCATGCTTTGCTTGTGGTATAGACTTCGTCCTATCGAGTCTGGCAGCTTCAGATTTGCATGTATCATTTGCATTTCTATGCATTTATAGTGCTTTCACAAGAATTCATAATGTGTGTGAAATCGGCTTTGTATATATATTGAATTACTGGCAGAACCTTTGATTCTTTAGACTGAGTTATGGAACCACTATTGAGAATAGTGTTCCAATGATACAATCATCTAGAAACCATAGCAAGCTCATGAATGAACTTTCAATTCACCACCCTTCATTTTTGTTTCTAAAACAATAATATACTTAGCCTTCTGTTATAGAATTCACCACAGTAACTTTTTGGACCAATTCCAACTTGCTGTGCCATCATAAACCACTTTTATTTTGAAATCAAAAATCACTTGGAGCATAGATGAAGATTTTATCAATGTACCACTACTATAGGATGCTGCTAATGTGCATTACGATCAGAGACCCTTTGACGAAACTGTGTGCAATGCATTAATCACAAACGGAGATGTAGAAAACCGTGAAAAAAGATGCAAAACGTTTGCGATGGGGAGACATCAAACATGGTTCAAATTTTGCGTGTGCGATGCGGGGCATACGGTTCAGTTCAATGAAGTGTTTGTGATGAGGTAGAACAACAGAAACGGGCAGCCAAATGAAGGCGTGTGCGATATATGGCATACAGTTCACTTTGATAAATTGTTTGTGATGAGGCGGAACAACAGAAACGGGCAGCCAGATAAAGGTGTGTGCGGTATACGGCATACAATTCACTCGGATGAACTGCTTGTGATTAGGCAACACAAAAGAAACGGTTAGCCAGATCAAGGTGTGTGTAATATACAACAGATGGAATAGTATTCTTTACTGTGAATAGTGTGCTCTGTTGGGCACACAAGTATATGGATCATAGCCTTGGGCAAGCAATGTACCCGCACGCGTCGTGCTATCTCGATGTTCCTTCTATGCTAAGTTTCCATTAATTGATGGCGTTTTATGAACATGCCACCGTTTCCCGCCATTTCCTCACCGGTTTCCCGCCGCCACCAGTGATATTGCGCATAAACCTAGGCGGCGCGAAACGCATAGAGGCAACAAGTGCAGCCTGTAGCACATCCACCTTTTCCAAGCATGCCAACCCACCGAAGCGCCGCCTCTGCCATCAACCTCCTCGACAAGGAAAACGAGAAGGCGCCACGACCCATCATGGCCGAGGCACTCCCCGGCAGCATGATGGACGATGTCGTGATGCGCGTCATCGCCAGGGTTGAGCAGACCCTTGGCGCATGGCGCTTTAGCGCCGCGGGTCAAGATAGGCATGTCAGCGCCGAGAGGCTACAGCTCGTCGCACAACATGATAGATGGCGCACCGCAGAGCAAGTTAGGCGCATCTGTCGGTGTCAAAACTGGCAGATCTCGAGTAGGGGGTCCTGAACTGTGCATCTAAGGATTGAAGGTAACAAGGAGGCAGGGGACACGATGTTTACTTAGGTTCGGGTCCTCTTAATAGAGGTAATACCCTACTTCCTGCTTGATTGACTTTGATGAATATAGGGGTTACAAGAGTTGATCTACCTCGAAATCGTAATGGCTAAACCCTAGATGTCTAGCCTGTATGACTGTGATCTTGCCTATGGACTAAGCCCTCAGGTTTATAGAGACACCGGAGGGATCTAGGGTTGTACAAAGTCAGTTACAGAGAAAGGAAGGTACAGGATCTGAACGCTAAGCTTGCCATCCACGCAAGGGAGAGTCCTATACGGACACGGGGAAGGTCCTTCTACCTTCTATCTTCACGGCCCATCAGTCCGGCCCATGTCACATAGGCCGACTCCTCGAGAACCCCATAGTCTAGGACTCCCTCACTAGCCCCTGAACTGGGCTTCAATGATGATGTGTTCGGCGCGCAGATTGTCTTCGGCATTGCAAGGCGGGTTCCTTCTCCGAGTACTTCAACGTAGTCCTCCATGCAAAACAGCTATATCCGGCTTTATTAAACAATTACAGCCTTAAGTTGTAAGGGAAAAAGTATTTGAAATGAAATAAGCCACGCCCATAGGCGATTTTTTTGGCGAGGCATTATGTCCTGGCCTTGTTAGCATTCTGAACTATTTCACAGCCTCGTTTCGTATTTTGAGGCACGGTCATTGACACGTCCTATCAAAGTAGAGATCGTGTCCCCTTATCACGGGATTTTTATAAACAGGGGTTTGGGTAATCCAACCGTGTCGTTCACACGTCCCCTTGGGAATAGGCGAGATTTAAGGCTTGTGAGGGGGCGCTTGACATCCACAACCTTTATATGAAGATAAGGATCCGTCTTTTTACCCTATGCCTTCTTCCTCCTCTGCCTATCCGTTGTTCGAGCTCCAGCTCCCAAGTCTCAATCCTTTCCATCGCCACCAAGCACTCCTAGCCATGTCTAGATCTGGAGCGCAGGGCAAGTGGATGGCCTCCACTGTTATAGAGGAGAACATTACGGAGCTCTGAGAAGCTGGGTACCTAGCCACGGGCATAGTCCACCGGCTTCCTGCCAAAAAGCAGATCATTCCAACTCTAGAGCCTAACGAAAGGGTAGTGTTCATCCCCCATTTCCTTTGCGGATTAGAGATTCCCCTTCATCCTTTTGTCCGCGGTCTCATGTTCTACTATGGGCTAGATTTTCATGATCTAGCCCCAAATTCCTTCCTCATTCTCTCGGTGTTTATCATCATGTGCGAGGCATTCCTCCACATCCCTCCCCACTTCCGCCTATGGCTCAAGGTCTTCAATGTGAAGCCAAAGGTGTTCAAGGGCCAACACGCGGAGTGTGGTGGCGCCATGGTAAGCAAACTCCCTAACGTCGCCTGGCCAAAGGGGACCTTTGTGGAGAGCGTCAAACGATGGCAGCACGGGTGGTTCTATATCACGGAACCCCGCGACACCACATGGGCCGCCACTCTTGAGTTCAAATCTGGGCCTCCACTGCGGCTTACAGCCTGGCTTAATAAAGGCCTAGATTGGGAATCGCCTGACTAGGTGACAGCACTGGAGAGCTGCATCAAGGGCGTGATAAACAAGAACACCAGCCTCCCCAGCGTGATCCAGGTGAGGCTTTTTCGTTGGATTCTCCATTGTCAACGCCAGACTCAAGACATGTGGGAGTTCGACCCGGCCGGTACTCGGACTTTGCAGTGGTTCTTTGGCACGATGCACGAAGACATATGGAAGCTGCTCTTCAAGACTCAAAAGTCGTGGCCGGAGACAACCGAAGACCGCGGCCTCAACCACGCACGCCCAGCCACTCTCCTAAGTTTTTATGATAACCTTTATTTGCAAATACAAGGGGTATATTGAACTTTCTGACTTTCACAGGGCTGGACAAAGAAGGCGGAGCAGATCAAGTGTCCGGCTCCACTGCCCGAGGACCAGGCTACTCCTTTGCTGGCCAAGATGCTAGTTTCGGCGCCGTATCAGGTGCCGTAGAAGAAGGCCAAGAAGAAGGGAAAGGAGACCAGAAGTGGTCTCCGTCATAAGGGTACTTCAGACGCCATGTTCAAAGATTTCGAAGACTCCTGATAGAGGCAAAGGTGTCTCGTCTTTCGATGAGATGATGGATTTCGCTTTGGTGGAAGTCGACTTTGACGATCCGACTACGAGCGTGCGAGGACATCGCGTCTTAGCAATCGCTAAACCAACTCCGAGAGGTTATTGACCACGCCGGAGCACGATCAACCTGACCATGAGGGTCTGTTTCCTGTGAGCAAACGAAGAACAAGCAAGAAACTGAGATTGCAATCTGGATATTGCGAATATAAGATGAAAGCTTTATTGATCAAGGTGGGGTTCTGTGACGCCTTTGTCTGGTCGTTGAACACAAACGAAGTACGCGAAGTTGCAACCATGGCGAACTTTAATCTAAACAAAACCCAAAGTCTAAACGGTGCCCTAAGGGCTGTATATATGGAGGAAGAGGGGGTGAATTTCGTGGCCCTTGGTGGAGGGGTCCGAAACTAACCCTATCTCTTGTTTCCCCACACATACAGACTCTAAAAATAGCCTATACTTATGTATTTCGAAATTACATGGGCCTGGCCCAATAATAAGGTGACGCAGCACCTAGAATAGCCTCTGGACGAAATTTATGAAGTGGCATCTTGTATATTTCGTCCAAGGCTTCATGCACTCATTATGGTGGCTTCAAAGTCCTGAAATCATCACTTGTAACTCCGTTCTTGTTCCCCTTGCGCATGCCATCATCTCAATGCTTGTTCTTGCTCCAATGTTCATCCTTCTCCAAGCTAGGCCCTTCATTTGTAAGCAAAACAAATGTATCCAATTTAGGCAGCATCATATTCTCATGAACATTAGAATCATTACCAAAAAACGAAAGTACCTGGTAATTTAGTTGGCGTGCATGAGCTCTAGTAATTGGTCCAGTATGTATAGCAGCAGGGGCTGTGGGTGTAACAATGGTATTGATGTCCTCATCATCCTCCCCTTCTTGAAATGAAGTCGTCCTCGACGAAAGTTCATCTTCATCACCCAAATAAGGCTTCAAATCTGCAATGTTAAAAGTGGGACTAACCCCAAAATGTGCAGGCAGCTCAAGTTTATATGCATTATCATTTATTTTCTCCAACACTTTAAAGGGACCATCAACACGTGGCATTAGCTTTGATTTGCGCAAATCAGGAAATCTATCCTTACGCAAATGTAACCAAACAAGATCTCTAGGTGCAAACACAACATGTTTTCTACCCTTATCTCCAGCAAGTTTATATTTAGCATTCATACGCTCAATGTTTTCCTTAGTTAACTCATGCATTTTTAAAATCAATTCAGCACGTTGTTCAGCATCAAAATTAACCTTCTCCGAAGATGGAAGAGGCAACAAATCAATAGGTGCACGAGGTAGGAAACCATACACAACTTCAAAAGGGCACATCTTAGTAGTAGAATGCAATGAACGATTATAAGAAAATTCAATATGAGGCAAGCATTCCTCCCATATTTTCTTATTATTCTTCAAAATAGCCCTAAGCATAGTAGACAATGTTCTATTGACTACTTCAGTTTGTCCATCAGTTTGGGGGTGACAAGTAGTACTAAAAAGCAGTTTAGTCCCCAACTTAGCCCATAAACATCTCCAAAAGTGGCTAAGAAATTTAGTATCACGATCTGAAACAATAGTATTTGGCACACCATGCAAGCGAATAATTTTACGAAAGAACAAATCAGCAACATTAACAGCATCATCGCTTTTATGACATGGTATAAAGTGTGCCATTTTGGAGAATCTATCCATGACAAAAAATATGCTATCCCTCCCCTTCTTTGTTCTAGGTAAACCTAAAACAAAGTCCATAGATATATCCTCCCAAGGAACACTAGGTACAGGCAAAGGCATATATAAACCATGAGGATTGAGTCATGACTTAGCTTTTTGACATGTAGTGCAGTGAGCAATAAAACGCTCAACATCCCGTCTCATCTTTGGCCAAAAGAAATGTGTAGCAAGTACGTCCTCCGTCTTCTTCACGCCAAAGTGTCCCATTAGTCCTCCTCCATGCGCCTCCTGTAACAACAAAAGGCGAACGGAGCTAGCTGGAATGCATAGCTTGTTAGCACGGAACACAAATCCATCATTAACGACAAACTTGTTCCATGTTCTTCCTTCTTTACAATTCCGCAATACATCTTTAAAATCAGCATCATGCACATATTGATCTTTGATGGTCTCCAAACCAAATATTTTGAAGTCAAGTTGTGAAAGCATAGTATAGCGACGAGAAAATGCATCAGCAATAACATTTTCTTTACCCTTCTTGTGTTTAATGACATAAGGGAAAGTCTCAATGAATTCAACCCATTTAGCATGTCTACGATTCAGTTTAGCTTGACTTTTAATATGTTTCAAAGATTCATGATCAGAATGTATAACAAATTCTTTGGGCAATAAATAATGTTGTCATGTTTCTAAAGTCCGAACAAGAGCATATAATTCTTTATCATAAGTAGAATAATTCAGACTAGGCCCACTCAATTTTTCAGAAAAGTATGCAATAGGTTTACCATCTTGTAATAACACACCTCCTAATCCAATTCCACTAGCATCACATTCAAGCTCAAAAGTCTTATTAAAATCAGGAAGTTGGAGTAAAGGAGCATGTGTCAACTTATCTTTCAATACCGTGAAGGCTTCTTCCTGTGCGGTACCCCAAACAAAAGGCACATCTTTCTTTGTAAGCTCATTGAGAGGTGCAGCAATGGTGCTGAAATCTCTCACAAAACGCCTATAGAATCCAGCGAGGCCAAGAAAACTCCTCACTTGTGTGACCATTTTGGGCTGCGGCCAACTCTCAATAGCTTCAATCTTGGTTTTGTCAACTTCAATTCCCTGTGGAGTAACAACATAGCCAAGAAAAGATACTCGGTCAGTGCAAAAGGTGCACTTCCCAAGGTTACCAAACAAACGTGCATCACGTAGAGCAATAAAAATAGCATGTAAATGTTCCAAATGTTGTTCCAAAGATCTGCTGTAAATCAATATGTCATCAAAGTAAACTACCACAAATCGTCCAATGAAAGCACATAAAACTTCGTTCATTAATCTCATGAAAGTACTAGGTGCATTAGTTAACCCAAAAGGCATGACTAACCACTCATATAAACCAAACTTAGTTATAAATGCTGTTTTCCATTCATCTCCCAATTTCATACGAATTTGATGGTATCCACTATGCAAATCAACTTTGGAGAATATTGTAGAGCCACTCAATTCATCAAGCATATCATCTAGACTAGGAATAGGATGACGATAACGAATAGTAATATTATTAATGCCTCTACAATCAACACACATACGTGATGTACCATCCTTTTTCGGCACTAGAATAATAGGAACAACACAAGGACTAAGGGATTCACGTATATAACCCTTGTCGAGTAGCTCTTGTACTTGACGCATAATCTCCTTCGTCTCCTCTGGATTGGTACAGTATGGCGACGGTTTGGCAGTGAAGCACCGGGAATTAAGTCAATCTGATGCTCAATCCCTCGAATAGGCGGTAACCCCGGTGGCACGTCTTGTGGAAAGACGTCAGCGAACTCCTGCAAAATGTTAGTGATAGCAGGAGGCAAAGAGGAAGGCACGTCCTCGAATGAAAATAATGCCTCTTTGCACACAAAAGCATAGCAAACAGATTTGCTGAAATCTAGCTCATCAATATCAGATTTGGTGGCAAATAAACATGCACTTTTCAATTTTATTTCAGAAGCAACACTAGATGGTTTATTAGTAGGCTTCATTTGTTGCTCAAATTCTTTTGCCACAATCTGATTTTCGCTCTTATTCTTCTCCTGTTTTGCTTTATTAGCTCTATTAATATCATCTTTCAAAATAGAATCAGGAATCATAGGAAGTAAAGTAATATTTTTATCCTTATGAACAAGAGTATACTGATTTCTTCTACCATGGTGTACAGAATTTTTATCAAATTGCCATGGTCTACCAAGTAATAAGGAACATGCTTGCATAGGTACCACATCACAATCAACATAATCAGCATATGTAGAGATACTAAAATGCACACGAACAGTACGTGTTACCTTAACCTTGCCGCTGTTGTTGAACCATTGGATGTAGTAAGGATGTGGATGTGGTCTTGTGGTGAGAGAAAGCTTCTCCACCATCTCCATGCTAGCCAAGTTGTTGCAGCTCCCTCCGTCTATGATGACGCGCACAGAACGTTCCTTCACAACTCCCTTGGTATGGAACAAATTGTGCCTCTGATTTTGCTCAGCTTGTGTGACCTGCACACTCAAAACACGTTGAGCAACTAAACATTCATACCTGTCAGCGTCTTCAGGAGCCATGTATTGCGTCTCATGATCAGAATCATCTCCGCCGTGTTCTTCACGTGTAATAAGAGCCAACGTCTCCTCATCATAGTCACTAGCGGACTCATACCCACCATCCTTAGTAGCAATCATCACACGCTGAGATTTGCATTCTCTCGCATAATGACCTCTTCCCTTACAACGATGACAAATAATATCACTTGTGTGCCTAGTTGATGCCATGGAAGAAGAAGAGCTCTGTGTAAGCCCGGCAGGTGCGCTCTTGGAAGATAGTGGAGGTTGTGCTTGCTTTCTTGTATCACGGCTGGAGGTAGCAGCTGATGGAGGTGCTGGTGTAGTGGAAGTAGAGGATGCACGCGGTGTCCATGATGAAAGTCGACCTGCAGAAAAGTTAGTTCGCGCCAATGCTTGTCGATCCTGCACTTCACGTTCAGCTTTACAAGCAAGATGGAATAAACGAGTGATATTAGTATACTCCTTATACTCTAGAATGGTCTGAATCTCTCTATTTAATCCACCTATAAAACATGCAAGCATAGCTTCATTCTCCTCAACAATACCACATCTAATCATGCCAGTTTGTAATTCCTGATAATATTCTTCTACAGAATTTCTTCCTTGTCTTAAACGCTGCAATTTTTGAAGCAATTCACATTGATAATATGGTGGAACCCAACGAGTACGCATAGAAGTTTTCAAAGCAGCCCAAGTAGTTGGAATAGGATATAATCTACAATGTTCAGACCACCATACACATGCAAAACTAGCGAAAGCACAAACAGCAGCAGCAACCCGTCTCTCCTCGGGATATTGTAAACATGTAAAACGTTGTTCAGTTTCTAACTCCCAAGTAAGATATATATCAGGAACATATCTACCCTCAAATGGTGGAATATTCAATTTCAGTTTCGGAATATGGTCATTATCTCGTACCTGAGGTGGTAGTGCAGGCCTACCGTTGCGAATATATACCTGAGGTCGACCTGCTGGTGGTGGTGCTGGTGGCTGCACGTAGTTCTAATTTTGATCAACCTCATCCTCATAATATTCCTCCACCTCTGCAGTAACAGCAGGAGCTACAGAGGCACCGACAGCAGTAGTAGCGGCACCAAAATTTTGTCCTGGCTCAATAGGAACACGCTGTGCTCGTCCATACTGATTCGAAAGGGGGCGTTGTTGTAGTTGTTGTTGTTGCAGAGGTGCGATAGGTGCAGCCGGCGGTGGTTGTGGGATACGTTTGAGTAATTCATCGAACTTGGCATCCAACTTGGTGTCAATTGTCTTCTCAATGTCATCCATCCTCTCCAATGCCTTTCCAAAGCTGGCCATCACGTCTTCCACCTGTTGACCCAACATTTGATGAAACTTATCATGAAGGTCCTTGTTTGTCATGTTCCCCCAGTGAATCTCGTTGGCGTGTGTTCCTGCCATAGTTAGCAGCAATAGAAACAGACAAGTATATGATCCTACAGACTACTGGAATATGGTGGTGGTGGGGTGTCACAAATCCTTCAAGAAAATCTCAAATTCTTACCAGTTCTTACCCAGCAGCAGGTGGTGATCGGCAACTGTTGTTGTCAAAACTCTCAAAGCTTGGATAGAGCGATTACCACGGAGAGTCAAATGCACGGCGTAGATGTATGTGGAGCTGGGAAGGCTTATAATATGGCAGCAAAAAGGGTCAGCAATATCAATTTAGAGATGCAAAGTTGAATAAACGCTCAACGACGGTACTGTGCTGGTCCTAGGCTAGACTGTGCTAGAGACGCGAGCCTAGAACACTAACAAAATCACGACGCTGCACGGAAACAAGGAAGAAGCACACTCTGAAAAAAAATTCACTCTTTTTTTTGCGCTCTTTTTTTTTGCGCTCCTCTTTTTTTTTGCCGAAAATCACTATAATGGCGAGTGTCTCAAAATTCTTCCCAAGTCAAGAGAACAGGATAGGCAAGAAATTTTTTCGACAATTTTTTTTTCGACTGCCCGGACCCAAAAACTGGAAACGGGTCAAAAAAAACTTTCTATAACGGCGACTGTCTCAATTTTTTTTTGGAAACCAACCTCTTCTACGGACGGCAAAAGATTGCTGGAATCCGAAACCTACTCAGACAAGGAAACACGAATCGGAAATTAGATGGATCTCGAAAACAAACCTACTCAGCAAGGAACTTGGATTGGTGGTGGATATATGGTGGTGGTATGTGGCAGCGGTGGTAGTATATGGCAGCGGTGGTTGTATATGGATATGGATCGGTGGTGGTATATGGATACGGATTGGTGGTGGTATATGGATACAGATACGGATCGGTGGTGGTAGGTGGTAGGGGCGATGATGATGGTGCGGTGGCGGCATGACAACTTATGACCAGAACTCGAAACTCTAAAAGACTAGACGCTAAGACCAGCAACTAGACACGACGATGCAACCGCAAATTCAACAAAGCAAAACCCTAAAAAAGATAATGCAAAGGCTCAGATTGGTTCGGATATGATGAACTAACCCTAATTTTTTTTGTGGCTTTTTCGTGGACTGAGGTATGAAGAACAGACTCGATCTAAACTACGAAAAACTGTAAAATCTCACCGAGCAACCTGGAACTCTGATACCACTTGATAGAGGCAAAGGTGTCCCGTCTTTCGATGAGATGATGGATTTCGCTTTGGTGGAAGTCGACTTTGACGATCCGACTACGAGCGTGCGAGGACGTCGCGCCTTAGCAATCACTAAACCAACTACGAGAGGTTATTGACCACGCCGGAGCACGATCAACCTGACCACGAGGGTCTGTTTCCTGCGAGCAAATGAAGAACAAGCAAGAAATTGAGATTGCAATCTAGATATTGCGAATATAAGATGAAAGCTTTATTGATCAAGGTGGGGTTCTGTGACGCCTTTGTCTGGTCGTTGAACACAAACGAAGTACGCGAAGTTGCAGCTATGGCGAACTTTAATCTAAACAAAACCCAAAGTCTAAACGGTGCCCTAAGGGTTGTATATATGGAGGAAGAGGGGGTGAATTTCGTGGCCCTTGGTGGAGGGGTCCGAAACTAACCCTATCTCTTGTTTCCCCACACATACGGACTCTAAAAATAGCCTATACTTATGTATTTCGAAATTACATGGGCCTGGCCCAATAATAAGGTGACGCAGCACCTAGAATAGCCTCTGGACGAAATTTATGAAGTGGCATCTTGTATATTTCGTCCAAGGCTTCATGCACTCATTATGGTGGCTTCAAAGTCCTGAAATCATCACTTGTAACTCCGTTCTTGTTCCCCTTGCACATGCCATCATCTCCATGCTTGTTCTTGCTCCAATGTTCATCCTTCTCCAAGCTAGGCCCTTCATTTGTAAGCAAAACAAATGTATCCAATTTAGGCAGCATCATATTCTCATGAACATTAGAATCATTACCAAGAAACAAAAGTACCTGGTAATTTAGTTGGCGTGCGCGAGCTCTAGTAATTGGTCCAGTATGTATAGCAGCAGGGGCTGTGGGTGTAACAATGGTATTGATGTCCTCATCACCTCCTCTTCCCATGACGAAGACGTAGAGGAGGAAGAGAGTAACTCTCCTCCCAAGGGGGGTAGAAGAAAAGGGGGGCTTCCGCGGATCTGGAGGCGGAGCTAGCCAGGAAGGGAAAACCCTTGTTTTCGGATGATTCTGAAGCGGATGCCGATGCCACCCCAAAGCGGCGCCATAGGCCGAAGCCCTCGGCTGAATCGTAATTATCCGAAAACATCATATAGCCCGGTGTGAAGTGTGCATTATAGCCTTATTATTTTATGCCTTATTATTTTATCCTACTGAAGTGTGCATTATAGCCCGGTGTGATGCCCCGAGACCGATGCTCTAGAAGACTTCCAGCTATTCCGAGTTCCGTCGTGTGTTTTATTTGTTTGTTGCATTTCATTATAGCATCATTCACATTTCATCCACATGTTTTCATAAAACTCGTAGCCATTCGCAGTTGCCCCTTTCTTTCTTTTCCTCCATTGTCATTTTGTCAGGCCCCTTGTCCTTGTTGACCTCTCTCAGACCCCTCGTGTGCGTGTCCGAAACTTCTCCCGGACCCGACCCGGACTGTCGTTACCGATGGGTCAGGATCAATCCCCAAACATCTATAAAACATCTCCGTTTTCTTATTTGGACTCCCTACCTATTTACTCTCGACCGCCCGATTACGATCGGACGGACCGAGTTTACCCCGACCCTAATCCCCTACTATATATAACAAAGAAACCCTAAGTTTTAGGAGAGTTGTTCAATCCAATCCCTCCGCCGCTGCCACTCCACCTGATCTCTCCTTCCACCTCGGGATCTTCCCCGATCCAAAATTCCACCCAACCCCTCGCCTCCTCTTCCCCGACATTGCTGCCTAGCTGGAACTCTTCTATCACCGATGACCAGCAGGTCCCAGCATCGCCCTTTTTCCTTGTCTCCTCTATTACCTGCTCTCGGTCCGCCTCTCTCTCATGTCCCTATCTCTCTCCCCGCTATGGACAGGTACCAACAACCCGTCGGCCACCAGGAGCTCAAGACGCCACTACCCCTCGCCGGATCTGCTGCCTCTGGCCACCTCCACCTCGCCGGTGAGGCCTCACCGCCGTGCGCCCCCGGTTCTCTCTCTCTCTGTCTGTCTCTCTCTCTCTCTCTCTCTCTCTCTCTCTCTCTCTCTCTCTCTCTCTCTCTCTCTCTCTCTCTCTCTCTCCCTCTCCCTCTCCCTCTCCCTCTCCCTCCCTCCCTCCCTCTCCCTCTCTCCCTCTCTCTCTCTCTCTCTCTCTCTCTCTCTCTCTCTCTCTCTCTCTCTCTCTCTCTCTCTCTCTCTCTCTCTCTCTCTCTCTCTCTCTCTCTCTCTCTCTCTCTCTCTCTCTCTCTCTCTCTCTGCCGCCGGATCGGGTCGCCTCCACCCAGTTCCTCTCGCGCCGACCGCCCGTGCTCGCCTCCTGCCACATGGCCCCGCCTCTGATTCGAGCATACGAACGAGGCTGCCGCCGCCGCTTCGTCAGTTTCAGAACGCGAGCGCTTGACCCCCCATGTTGACCGCGTCATTGCCCTGCCGCCTCCACTGACGGGCCGAAGCCCATGGGTGAGGCCACCCCCAACGCCTTCCTTTTTCCACTACTGTTGGGCCAGCCTGCCAGATTCGGCCTGATGCGTGTTTTTCCCCTGTTGCGATTTTAGCATTTATCAAAGGTGTTATAGATTTGCAGAAAAACCCTCTATCTTCATGCATTTAATAACTCATGAACCGTGCATCGGATTAAAATGTTTTATATATGTAAAATGCTTAGAATTTTATCTAGTTTCATAATATGCCACTTTCATCCATGTTAAAAATGTTTAAACTTGTTGTTTGCATTCTTTTGCATAAATGACATGCTAAAATGTTTTATTTCATAACTAAATAACCGTAGCTCCGAATTAAATAAACTATATATGTAAATTGTCTAGAAATATGCATAGATTAACATGGTGCACTTACTTTTCATGTTTAACAACTCTAAAACATGGTTTAGGGCAAAACAATAACAAATTCGAAATATGCATATGGGGATTTTTCGGAGTTGTTTTTGTTGTTCCGGCCTCATTTAAACTTGCCTAAATAGTTAGTTTACTTATGTTTCACCTCTTGCCATGTTTAACAACATTTAATATTGTTGTGTACCTAAACAAGAGCGAACTAAATAACTCAAATGTGGTGTTTCGTCAATATGCAACTCGTTGCATATTGAGCTCCACTTAACTTGTAGTATTGTTTGTTGCACTTTGCCATGCCATGCATATTTAAACCGGATATGCATCATACTTGATTGTGCATCATGCCATGCTTATGTAATGGTTGCTTACCATGTTGTTTGCTTCTTTCCTGTTACGCTTCTCCTTGATAGTTCCTGTTACATTGCGATTGGGAGGATTTGTTCGTCTACGTTGGTTCGTCTACTTCATGGATTCGGTCTTCTTCCTAGCCGAATCTCAGACAAGATGACCATTACCCTCGATGTCACTTCTATATTTGGTTGCTAGTTGTTCGTTCTATCGCTATGTTTCACTTCCTACCACTTGTTTATCATGCCTCCCATATTGCCATGTCAAGCCTCTAACCCACCTTCCTAGCAAACCGTTGTTTGGCTATGTTACTGCTTTTGCTCAGCCCCCTCTTATAGTGTTGTTAGTTGCAGGTGAAGTTGAAGATAGCTCCATGTTGGAACATGAACATGTTGGGATATCAAAATTTCTCTTATTTTAATTAATGCATCTATATACTTGGTAAGGGTGGAAGGCTCGGCCTTATGCCTGCTGTTTTGTTCCACTCTTGCCGCCCTAATTTCCGTCATACCTATGTTATGTTCCTTGATTTTGCGTTCCTTACGCGGTTGGGGTTATGGGACCCCCTTGACAGTTCTCCTTGAATAGAACTCCTCCAGCAAGGCCCAACCTTGGTTTTAACATTTGCCTACCTACCACCTATACCTTTCCCTTGGGTTCAGTAGACTCAAGGGTCATCTTTATTTTTAACCCCCCGGGCCAGTGCTCCTCTGAGTGTTGGTCCAAACCGGGCAACCTGCAGGGCCACCTCGGGGAAACTTGAGGGTTGGTTTTACTCGTATCTTGACCTATCCGGTCTGCCCTAAGAACGAGATATGTGCAGCTCCTATCGGGATTTGTCGGCACATTTGGGCGGTCTTGCTGGTCTTCTTTTACCTTTGTCAAAATGTCTTGTAACCAGGATTCTAAGCCTAATCGGGTGATTCTAGGAGAATGAATATCCTTCGTTGATCGTGAGAGCTTGTGATGGGCTAAGATGGACACCCCTACAGGGTATAAACTTTCGAGAGCCGTGCCCCAGTTAGGTGTCAGATGGGAATTTGTTAATATCTGGTTGTAGAGAACTTGACACTTGACTTAATTAAAATGCATCAACCGTGTGTGTAGCCGTGATGGTCTCTTTTCGGCGGAGTCTAGGAAGTGAATAAGGTTTGGGTTATGTTTGATCGTAAGTTGTTTCAGGATCACTTCTTGATCACTTCTAGCTTTACGATCATTGTGTAGTTTCTCTTCTTACTCTTGTACTCGTAAGTTAGTCACCATATTTGCTTAGCGCTTGCTGCAACTCCACCTCATTACCTTACCCTACCCATAATCTTAAATAGTCTTGATCTCACGGGTTTTGAGATTGCTGAGTCCTCGTGACTCATAGATACTATCAAAACAGTTGCAGGTGCCGATGGTACCAGTGCAGGTGATGCTACCGAACTCAAGTGGGAGATCAACGAGGACCTTGGTCGTTACTATGTTTCATTTCCTGATGATCAATAGTGGAGCCCAGTTGGGACGATCGAGGATCTAGCATTTGGGGTTATCTTCTTTTCATTTGGATTTGTACGTAGTCAGACTATGTGTGTACTCTGAATGATGTATGAACTAAATTGATCATTGTGTGAAGTGGCGATTGTAAGCCAACTCTCTTTACCCCTTTCTTGGTCATTACATGGGATTGTGTGAAGATGACCCTTCTTGCGACAAACCCACAATGCGGTTATGCCTCTAAGTCGTGCCTCGACACGTGGGAGATATAGCCGCGTCGTGGGCATTACAAGTTGGTATCAGAGCCATCCCCGACTTAGGAGCCCCCTACTTGATCGAATCGCTGGCATTGTTGATTCTAGAACAAAAAAAATGTTTTGAGTGTTAGGATTATATATATCGGAGAGTAGGATTCTTTTTATGCCTCTGCCCCCTTCGTCGCTCTGGTGAGGCCTCCTGACGTAGATGTTTTGACTTTCCTGTCCTCAAATTTCATGATTTTTTAGGATCACATGGGTATCTTGGGATCATTCCTATATTCTTGTGTCGAGAACATTGTTTTTGGTGCCTCCTGACATTTAGGGGTTGTGGCATTTTCCTGGGTAGTTGACCTCCGAGGTGTTGTCATCACAATTTAATCGTTGCAGTTCTGGAATAGCCGAGTTTCGCCGACATTGAACATCTCTTTTATGCGGTTGTTAGAGATAATTCTTTTCACCCATCTGGAGCAATTCAGGAGTCTTTTCATATGATTCTCTGGAGCCCATCATCTCAGAATTATTCATTCTCAGCTTTCAGCTCTCATTCTCCAAATCTTACTAGTGCATCGCTCAAGTATTCTCTAGTTAGCTCGTGATCTCTTCATTCTCTTGTATCTAAACTTTCCCAAGTATCTTCGTTCATTTCTAATTCTTCCCGGTGATTCGTCCCTTTGCTATGTTCATTTTCAATTCCTACCGGTGGCTCGCTGAAGACCTAATTCAAGCTTGCGCTATATCTCTCTTAATCCTTTCAAGGTGAATAAGTGGCATGCCTATCCGTTGCTTGTCATCAATTTAAGATGGTAAAAGGTAAGCATGACATAATCCTTATTCTTGTTTTCCCTTGAGGTGATTTAATTCCTTCCTCCGGAGTTCATTCGTGGCATCTGATACGTCCATTTTACATCATGCTTTTATATCGATATTTATTGCATTATGGGTTGTTATTACACATTATGTCAAAATACTTATGGCTATTCTCTCTTATTTTACAAGGTTTAGCATGAAGAGGGAGAATGCCGGCAGCTGGGATTCTGGGCTGTAAAAGGAGCAAATATTGGAGACCTATTCTACACAGCTCCAAAAGTCCTGAAACTCCACGAAAGTCAATTTTGGAATTAATAAGAATTATTCAGCGGAACAAATACCTGAGGGGGGCCACCCACTGTCCACGAGGGTGGGGGCGCCCCCACATTTACAGGGCGCGCCCCTGCCTCGTGAGCCCCCTGGCAGCCTTGCGGTGCCCATCTTCTGCTATATGAAGTCTTTTACCCTGGAAAAATCATAAGCAAGCTTATGGGATGAAACTCCGCCGCCATAAGGCGGAACCTTGGCGGAACCAATCTAGGGCTCCAGCAGAGCTGTTCTGCCGGGGAAACTTCCCTCCTGGAGGGGGAAATCATCACCATCGTCATCACCAACGATCCTCTCATCGGGAGGGGGTCAATCTCTATCAACATATTCACCAGCACCATCTCCTCTCAAAACCTAGTTCATCTCTTGTATCCAATCTTTGTACCTAAACCTTAGATTGGTACCTGTGGGTTGCTAGTAGTGTTGATTACTCCTTGTAGTTGATGCTACTTGGTTTATCCAGTGGAAGATCATATGTTCAGATCCTTAATGCATATTAATACTCCTCTGATTATGAACATGAATATGCTTTGTGAGTAGTTACGTTTGTTCCTGAGGACATGGGTGAAGTCTTGCTATTAGTAGTCATGTGAATTTGGTATTCGTTTGATATTTTGATGAGATGTATGTTATCTCTCCTCTAGGGGTGTTATGTGAACTTCGACTACATGACACTTCACCATTGTTTGGGCCTAGAGGAAGGCATTGGGAAGTAATAAGTAGATGATGGGTTGCTAGAGTGACAGAAGCTTAAACCCTAGTTTATGTGTTGCTCCGTAAGGGGCTGATTTGGATCCACTTGTTTCATGCTATGGTTAGGTTTACCTTAATACTTCTTTTTTGTAGATGCAGATGCTTGCAATAGGGGTTAATCATAAGTGGGATGCCTATCCAAGAAAGGGCAGTACCCAAGCACCGGTCCACCCACATATCAAATTATCAATGTAACGAACGCGAATCATGTGAGCGTGATGAAAACTAGCTTGACGATAATTCCCATGTGTCCTCGGGAGCGCTTTTCTCATTATAAGAACTTGTCTAGGCTTGTCCTTTGCTAGAAAAAGGATTGGGCCACCTTGCTGCACCTTATTTACTTTCATTGCTTGTTACCCGTTACAAATTATCTTATCACAAAACTATCTGTTACCTACAATTTCAGTGCTTGAAGAGTATACCTTACTGAAAACTGCTTGTAATTTCCTTCTGCTCCTCATTGGGTTTGACACTCTTACTTATTGAAAGGACAACGATAGATCCCCTACACTTGTGGGTCATCAAGACTCTTTTCTGGCGCCGTTGTCGGGGAGTGATGTGCCTTTGGTGAGTGGAACTTGGTAAGGAAACATTTATATAGTGTGCTGAAATTTACTGTCACTTGTTACTATGGAAACTAATCCTTTGAGGGGCTTGTTCGGGGTATCTTCACCCTGATCAGTAGAGCAAAGTTTTGCTCCTCAACCTACTGAACCTACTGAAAATGTTTACTCTGAAATTCCTTTAGGTATGATAGAGAAACTGCTAGCTAATCCCTTTGCAGGAGATGGAACATTGCATCCCGATTTACACCTTATCTATGTGGATGGAGTTTGTGGATTATTTAAGCTTGCAGGTATGCCTGATGATGTTGTTAAGAAGAAGGTCTTCCATGTATCTTTTAAGGGAGACGCATTGACATGGTATAGGCTATGTGATGATACGGGATCTTGGGACTATAAACGACTGAATTGGAATTTCACCAGAAGTTCTATCCTATGCATCTTGCTAATCATGATCGTAATTATATATATAATTTTTGGCCTCGTGAAGGAGAAAGTATCGCTCAACCTTGGGGGAGGCTTAATCAATGTTATATTCATGCTCCAATCATGAGCTCTCAAGAGAAATGATTATTCAAAAAAATTATTCTTGACTTTCTATCAATGATCGAGCCATGCTCGATACTTCTTGTGTTGGTTCTTATATGATGAAGACTATTGAATTCAAGTGGGATTTATTGGAAAGAATTAAACGCAACTCTGAAGATTGGGATTCCGACTATGGTAAGGAGTCAGGTATGACACCTAAGTTTGATTGTGTTAAATCTTTTATGGATACCGATGCTTTTCATGGAGTTAGCACTAAATATGGACTTGACTCTGAGATAGTAGCTTCTTTCTGTGAATCATTTGCTACTCATGTTGATCTCCCTAAGGAGAAGTGGTTTAAATATAATCCTCCCATTGAAGTAAAAGTAGTTGCACCTGTTACAGTTGAAGAAAAGACTATCACTTATAATGATCCTATTGTTCCTACTACTTATGTTGAGAAACCACCTTTCCTTGTTAGGATAAAAGATCATGCTAAAGCTTCAACTGTGGTTCGTAAGTGTAATAGTAGAACATATACACCACGTGAGCAAATTAAAGTTGAACCTTGTATTGCTATGGTTAAAGATCTCTTGGCGTATAATATTGATGGGCATGTTATTTATTTCTATGATGAAGCTGCTAATATTGCTAGACCCGATGCTAAGAAACATAGACCTGTTGTAGGCAAGCCTATTATTTTTGTTAAAATAGGAGATCATTGTTATCATGGCTTATGTGATATGGGTGCTAGTGCTAGTGCAATACCTTTTTCCTTATATAAAGAAATTATGCATGATATTGCACCCGCTGAAATAGAATATATTGATGTTACGATTAAGCTTGCGAATAAAGATACTATTTCACCAATGGGGATTGTCAGAGATGTCGAAGTCATGTGTGGAAAAGTTAAATATCCTGCTGATTTTCTTGTTCTTGGTTCCCCACAAGATAGCTTTTGTCCCATTATATTTGGTAGACCCTTCTTGAATACTGTCAATGCTAGGATTGATTGTGAAAAGGATATTATTACAATTGGCTTGGGAGATATGTCTCATGAGTTTAATTTTGCTAACTTTCATAGACAACCCCATGATAAAGAATTGCCTAGTAAGGATGAAATTATTGGTCTTGCTTCTATTGTCGTGCCTCCTATTGATCCGTTAGAACAATATTTGCTAGACCATGAAAATGATATGTTTATGAATGAAAGAAGGGAAATAGATGAAGTATTCTTTAAACAGGGTCCTATTTTGAAACACAATTTACCTGTTGAAATCCTAGGGGATCCTCCTCCACCAAAGGGTGATCCCGTGTTTGAGCTTAAACCTTTACCTGATACTCTTAAATATGCTTATCTTGATGAAAAGAAGATATATCATGTTATTATTAGTGCTAACCTTTCAGAGCAGGAAGAGGAAAGATTATTGAAAACTCTGAAGAAGCACCGTGTTGCTATCGGCTATACTCTTGATGATCTTAAGGGCATTAGTCCCACCTTGTGCCAACACAAATAAATTTGGAAGAAGATGCCAAACTAGTTAGAGATCATCAACGACGGTTAAATCCTAAAATGAAAGAAGTGGTAAGAAAGGAGATACTAAAGCTCTTCGAGGCAGGTATAATTTATCCCGTTGCTGATAGTCAGTGGGTAAGTCTTGTCCATTGTGTCCCTAAGAAGGGAGGTATTATTGTTGTTCCTAATGATAAAGATGAATTGATCCCACAAAGAATTATTACAGGTTATAGGTTGGTAATTGATTTTCGTAAACTAAATAAAGCTACTAAGAAAGATCATTACTCTTTACCTTTTATTGATCAAATGCTAGAAAGACTATCCAAACATACACATTTTTGCTTTCTAGATGGTTACTCTGGTTTCTCTCAAATACATGTGTTAGCGGACGATCAAGCAAAGACTACTTTTACTTGCCCTTTCGGTACTTTTGCTTATAGACGTATGCCTTTTGGTTTATGTAATGCACCTGCTACCTTTCAAAGATGCATGATGGCTATATTGTCTGACTTTTGTGAAAAGATTTGTGAGGTATTCATGGATGATTTCTCTGTTTATGGATCCTCTTTTGATGATTGCTTGAGCAACCTTGAACGAGTTTTGCAGAGATGCGAAGATACTAGTCTTGTTTTGAATTGGGAGAAGTGCCACTTTATGCTTAATGAAGGCATTGTCTTGGGGCATAAAATTTCTGAAAGAGGTATTGAAGTTGATGCTATTGAAAAGATGCTATGTCCCAAGGACATTAAAGGTATAAGAAGTTTCCTTGGTCATGCCGGTTTTTATAGGAGGTTCATTAAGGACTTTTCTAAATTCTCTAGGCCTCTGACTAATTTATTACAAAAAAGATATTCCTTTTGTCTTCGATGATGATTGTGTAGAAGCATTTGAAATACTCAAGAAAGCTTTGATTACTACACCTATTGTTCAGCCACCTGATTGGAATTTACCCTTTGAAATTATGTGTGATGCTAGAAATTATGCTGTAGGTGCTGTTCTAGGACAAAGAGTTGATAAGAAATTGAATGTTATTGAATATGCTAGTAAAACTTTAGACACTGCCCAGAGAAATTATGCTACTACTGAAAACGAATTCTTAGCAGTTGTATTTGCTTGTGATAAGTTCAGACCTTATATTGTTAATTCTAAAGTAACTATTCACACTGATCATGCTGCTATTAAATATCTTATGGAAAAGAAAGATGCTAAACCTAGACTTATTAGATGGGTTCTCTTGCTACAAGAATTTGATTTGCACATTATTGATAGAAAGGGAGCTGAAAACCCCGTTGCAGACAACTTGTCTAGGTTAGAGAATGTTCTTGATGACCCACTACCTATTGATGATAGCTTTCCTGATGAACAATTAGCTGTCATAAATGCTTCTCATACTGCTCCATGGTATGCTGATTATGCTAATTACATTGTTGCTAAATTTATACCACCTAGTTTCACATACCAACAAAAGAAAAAGTTCTTTTATGATTTCAGACATTATTTCTGGAATGATCCACACCTTTATAAAGGAGTAGATGGTGTTATTAGACGTTGTGTACCTGAGCGTGAACAGGAACAGATCCTATGCAAGTGTCACTCCGAGGCATATGGAGGACACCATGCTGGAGATAGAACTGCACATAAGGTATTGCAATCCGGTTTTTATTGGCCTATTATCTTCAAAGATGCCCATAAGTTTGTCTTGTCTTGTGATGAATGTCAAAGAATCGGTAATATTAGTAGACGTCAAGAAATGCCTATGAACTATTCTCTTGTTATTGAACCATTTGATGTTTGGGGCTTTGATTATATGGGACCTTTTCCTGCCTCTAATGGATATACACATATTTTAGTTGCCGTTGATTACGTTACTAAGTGGGTAGAAGCTATTCCAACTAGTAGTGTTGATAATAACACCTCTATTAAGATGCTTAAAGAAGTTATTTGTCTGAGGTTTGGAGTCCCTAGATATTTAATGACTGATGGTGGTTCACATTTTATTCATGGTGCTTTTAGTAAAATGCTTGCTAAATATGATGTTAATCATAGAATTGCATCTCCATATCACCCACAGTCTAGTGGTCAAGTAGAATTGAGTAATAGAGAGCTCAAATTAATTTTTCAAAAGACTGTTAATAGATCTAGAAAGAATTGGTCCAAGAAACTTGATGATGCATTATGGTCCTATAGAACTGCATATAAAAATCCTATGGGTATATCTCCTTATAAAATGGTTTATCGAAAAGCATGTCACTTACCTCTCGAACTAGAACATAAGGCATATTGGGCCATTAAAGATATCAATTATGATTTCAAACTTGTCGGTGAGAAGAGGTTATTTGACATTAGCTCACTCGATGAATGGAGAACCCAAGCATATGAGAATGCCAAGCTATTTATAGAAAAAGTTAAAAGATGGCATGACAAAAGGATACAAAAGCGTGAGTTTAATGTAGGTGATTATGTGTTGCTATTCAACTCTCGTTTAAGATTTTTTGCAGGAAAACTTCTATCAAAATGGGAAGGTCCTTACATTATCGAGGAGGTCTATCGTTCTGGTGCCATAAAAATCAATAACTTCGAAGGCACAAATCCGAAGGTAGTGAACGGTCAAAGAATCAAACATTATATCTCAGGTAACCCTATAAATGTTGAAACTAATATTATTGAAACCGTAACCCCGGAGGAATACATAAGGGACACGTTCCAGAACATTTCAGACTCCGAAAAGGAATAGGTATGTGGTATGGTAAGTAAACCGACTCCAAACCAGTTCTAATAGAAATTTTTCTCCGTTTTGAAATATTTGAAAATAGGAAAATAAGTAGTCTGGGAAGGACACGAGGCGTCCACGAGGGTGGAGGGCGTGCCCTACCTTACTGGGCGTGCCCCCCTGCCTCGTGGGCAGCCTCGTGTGCTCTCCGGACTCCGTTTTCGTGCACGATACTTCTTTTAGTCGGTAAAAATTCATTATATAATCTCCCAAAGGTTTTGACCACCGTATCACGCAAATATCCTCTGTCTTTGTTTCGAGCTGTTTTTCTAACAGATCTAGAGCATCATGACATCACCCTCCTCCAACAATGAAGACAAGGAGGCTTGGCTATTGAAGATAGAGCTGAAGAGAGAAGAACCCGGGGAGATCAACAAGGATGATGGGATCAAGAAGGCCATGGAGGATCAAGCTCCGGCGGCAGAAGAAGAAAACATCCTTCAACCTCTTCCTAACCTCTTTAGCCCAACTGAGATTGAAGCTTTCAGGATGATTGAGTTAGCTTGCATACAAAATAAGTATCTCACATAGGAAAATATTTTGTTGAAGGATCATATCATCGCACTCAAGGGCATTATCCGCAAGTTGGAGGAGCTTTTACGCTTGATGTGAGATTATCCACCATCATCATCACCACCGCCATCATCTCCGAAGAAGGAGATATAATCACATGGGTATGGGCACTCCCCTTGGCAACTGCCAAGCTTGCGGGAGGTGCCCCGGTATCGTATCACCATCACACTCCTATCTTTACCGTTTTTCTTAGTTCGATCCTTTTGGTAATATCTTGATCTAGTAGAATAAAGTTTTGGTATGAATTAGTTTTGAGTTTTTCTTTGTGATCCCTATATGTAATCAAGTCCATGAGCTATATATAATAAAGGTTAGTGTTGAGTCAAGGGCTTTGCTATTTTGCAATGATCTTAAGTGCATAAAAGAACAAAAGAAATAAAAGAGTTCATATTGATCTTATGGATAGTAATGACTTCACACATAAAGAGTATGATACATAAAAGTTGTTGAGAGTTGGCAAACATAGTTTTGGTCATTGTTGCAATTGATAGGAAGTAATAAAGAAAGAGAGGTTCTCACATATAAATATACTATCTTGGACATCTTTTATGATTGTGAGCACTCATTAAATTATGACATGCTAAAGAGTTGATGTTGGACAAGGAAGACAACATAATGGGTTATGTTTTCTCACATCTTAGTTAAAGTATATTGTCATGGATCATTCAAACATGTTGAGCTTTGCCTTTCCCCCTCATGCTAGCCAAATTTCTTGCACCAAGTAGAGATACTACTTGTGCTTCCAAATATCCTTAAACCCAGTTTTGCCATGAGAGTCCACCATACCTACCTATGGATTGAGTAAGATCCTTCAAGTAAGTTATCATGTTGCAAGCAATAAAAATTGCTCTTTAAATATGTATGACTTATTAGTGCAGAGAAAATAAGCTTTATACGATCGTGTGATATGGAAGTAATAAAAGCGACGGACTGCATAATAAAGGTTCATATCACAAGTGGCAATATAAATTGACGTTCTTTTGCATTAAGATTTTGTGCATCCAACCCTAAAAGCACATGACAACCTCTGCTTCCCTCTGCGAAGGGCCTATCTTTTACTTTTTGTCATATACATTATGCAAGAGTCAAGGTGATCCTCACCTTTCCCTTTTTCATTTTATCCTTTGGCAAGCACCTCATGTTGGAAAGATCCTGATATATATATCCCATTGGATGTAAGTTAGCATCAACTATTATTGTTGACATTACCCTTGAGGTAAAACATTGAGAGGCAACACTATAAGTCCCTATCTTTCTCAGTGTCCGATTAAAACTCCATAACCATAAGTATTGCATGAGTGTCAGCAATTGTGAAAGACTATATGATAGTTGAGTATGTGGACTTGCTGAAAAGCTCTTATGTTGACTCTTTCCGATGTTATGATAAATTGCAATTGCTTCAATGAATGAGATTATAGTTTGTTAGTTCCCAGTGAAGTTTATGATTCATACTTCACATTGTGAATAGATTGTTACTTGAGCATAAGAAATCATATGACAATATATATATATGTTGTTGTTATAAGAACGATCATGATCCCTCATGTCCGTATTTTATTTTTATCGACACCTCTATCTCTAAACATGTGGACATATTTTTCGATATCGGCTTCCGCTTGAGGACAAGCGAGGTCTAAGCTTGGGGGAGTTGATACGTCCATTTTGCATAATGCTTTTATATCGATATTTACTGCATTATGGGCTGTTATTACACATTATGTCACAATACTTATGGCTATTCTCTCTTATTTTACAAGGTTTAACATGAAGAGGGAGAATGCTGGCAGCTAGGATTCTGGGCTGGAAAAGGAGCAAATATTGGAGACCTATTCTGCACAGCCCCAAAAGTCCCGAAACTCCACGAAAGTCATTTCTGGAATTAATGAGAATTATTCAGTGGAACAAATACCTGAGGGGGGCCACCCACTGTCCATGAGGGTGGGGGCGCGCCCACCCTTACAGGGCGCGCCCCTTGCCTCGTGGGCCCCCTGGCAGCCCTCCGGTGCCCATCTTCCGCTATATGAAGTCTTTTACCCTGGAAAAAATCATAAGCAAGCTTACGGGACGAAACTCCACCGCCACGAGGCGGAACCTTGGCAAAACCAATCTAGGGCTCCGGCGAAGCTGTTCTGCCGGGGAAACTTCCCTCCGGGAGGGGGAAATCATCAACATCGTCATCACCAATGATCCTCTCATCGGGAGGGGGTCAATCTCCATCAACATCTTCACCAGCACCATCTCCTCTCAAACCCTAGTTCATCTCTTGTATCCAATCTTTGTACCTAAACCTCAGATTGGTACCTGTGGGTTGCTAGTATTGTTGATTACTCCTTGTAGATGATGCTAGTTGGTTTATCTGGTGGAAGATCATATGTTCAGATCCTTAATTCATATTAATACTCCTCTGATTATGAACAAGAATATGCTTTGTGAGTAGTTACGTTTGTTCACGAGGACATGGGTGAAGTCTTGCTATTAGTAGTCATGTGAATTTGGTATTCGTTCGATATTTTGATGAGATGTATGTTGCCACTCCTCTAGTGGTGTTATGTGAACATCGACTACATGACACTTCACCATTGTTTGGGCCTACAGGAAGGCATTGGGAAGTAATAAGTAGACAATGGGTTGCTAGAGTGACAGAAGCTGAAACCCAAGTTTATGCGTTGCTTCATAAGGGGCTGATTTGGATCCACTTGTTTCATGCTATGGTTAGGTTTACCTTAATACTTCTTTTGTAGTTGTGGATGCTTGCAATAGGGGTTAATCATAAGTGGGATGCTTGTCCAAGAAAGGGCAGTACCCAAGCACCGGTCCACGCACATATCAAATTATCAAAGTAACGAACGTGAATCATATGAGCGTGATGAAAACTAGCTTGACGATAAGTCCCATGTGTCCTCGGGAGCAATTTTCTCATTATAAGAACTTGTCCAGGCTTGTCCTTTGCTACAAAAAGGATTGGGCCACCTTGCTGCACCTTATTTACTTTCATTGCTTGTTACCCGTTACAAATAATCTTATCACAAAACTATCTGTTACCTACAATTTCAGTGCTTGCAAAGAATACCTTACTGAAAACCGCTTGTCTTTTCCTTCTGCTCCTCGTTGGGTTTGACACTCTTACTTATCGAAAGGACTACGATAGATGCCCTACACTTGTGGGTCATCAGTATCAATTCTCGATTCAAGTTGCTTACCTTTCTTTTCCGGAGTTCTAAGTTTTCTTGGATGTCTCGCCGCGAAGCTCCATCTAAATCATTGCAAGAATTCACCAAGTATTTTCAACTTCTCTTTCTTTCTATCATCCTTTTTTTACTAGAGTTCTTCATGGAGGCTCTACTTGAATGTTCATCAAGGATTTAATTCATTCTTCAAGTGTTCATCAAGATTCTTGTTGGAGGAGATCAAGTATTCTTCTTCTTGCATTTCAAAGTGCAATTCCTTCTACCTTATCTTCAAGATGGCGTTATACCATTCTTGACAATTTTCATTCATGTTTCGCGATTCACATGTTGTCAAAAACGAGGTATTTTAAATCCTTTAATCTCTTCGTTGGAGTTATCTTGTGTCATATTTCACCTAAAGCCTTCTATAAGGAATGTTTATATTGTGGTGCTTATCAATGATCCAAGTTACCTCTCTATCATCTTGGTGGAAGAAGTTTTTCATCTCGTTGGTGTTATCAATTATATTATTTGTTTTCGTAGTGGCAGAATTTTGCCTCAATTTTGAGAAGTTTTCCATAAGCCCACTACAAGCTTATTCGTTTCATTGTTGGTTTTCCATCAACTCCGTTATAACCTTCTTGGAAGGGTGCTTTCCAAGCTCATTTGTGGCATAAGTTGGTATTTTCTTCTCCATTCTTTTATTCCACTGATCTATCTTCTATTATTTCTTCCAGAGGCATTGTGATGTTGCTCTTTTCACACATCATCTCGAATTGTGAGGATCATGTTCTTTTCGTCTTATCCATTTAACCGGAATGTTGTGTCATTTCTTCAAGTTCTTTCCATCCTATCAAGTCTTGCACCTATTTTCAACCGGAGTGCTATCTGAATTTGACCTTACTTGTTCCTTGTTTATCTTGTTTCAACCAGAGTGGTTCCAATTCCTTCTTGTCCATTGTACTTGTCATTCATAGCTTTGCAACCTCCAAGGTTCACATGGTGTTCCTTGTTTCTATTTTCTACCGTAGTGCTCTCAATTGTGTTTAACTCCATTGTGTTCTTTATTTCAACTTTTCAACCTCTCAAGGTTCCTGGTTTCACTTCTTTGTCAAAGAAGCAACTTGGTTTTACCTCTTCCTTTTCCGCTTCTCTCCGGTGCCATCCCTAGGATCTCGGGTCGAGATCCTCTATTAGTGTGCGAGAGTTGTGACACCCCGAGACGACGCTCCAGAAGACTTCCAGCTATTCCGAGTTCCGTCGTGTGTTTTATTTGTTTGTTGCATTTCATCATAGCATCAAGCACATTGCATCCGCATGTTTTCATAAAACTCGTAGCCGTTCGCAGTTGCCCCTTTCTCTCTTTGCCTCTGTTGTCATTTTGTCAGGCCCCTTGTCCTCGTTGACCTCTATCAGACCCCTCGTGTGTGTGTCCGAAACTTCTCTCGGACCCGACACGGGCTGTCGTTACCAATGGGTCCGGATGAATCCCTAAACATCTATAAAAATCTCCATTTTCTTATTTGGACTCCCTACCTATTTATTCTCGACTGCCCGATTACTGTCGGATGTAGGGCTCCGGCAGACCCTTCAGGTTCGAACTCTGGGGTGCGCGCAACTATCTTCCCCCTACTGATTCACGTCCGATCGCCTCGCGAGAATCTAAGCTAAAACGATGAACAACACAAGGGACACAAGATTTATACTGGTTCGGGCCACTATTGCGGTGTAATACCCTACTCCAGTGTGTGGTGTGGTGGATTGCCTCAGGGGCTGATGATGAACAGTACAAAGGATGAATAGCCTCGCGAGAGGTGTTCTTGAGCTGGTGCGATGAACTGCTTGGGTGAGTTCGATCGCCTCTTGGTCTAATGAGCGCTCGATCTTCTCTCCCCTTCCTCTGTGGTGGCTAGTCATATTTATAAAGGACCTGGTCCTCTTCCCAAATATTGAGCGGGAAGGGCGCCAACAATGGCCATTTTGAAGGGGAACATCTAGTACAAGTTATCCTGACTAAAGTTGGTCTTTGGCTGCCAAAGGCACTAGTGATGACGCCGCCTTGGGCTCCACGGTGACCTCCATCCTGCCGCTCTGCTGGCCTTGGTCTCGTTGCACTGAAATGGCATCCTTTGCCTGATGCCTCGGTACTCCATGCCCCCTTTGCACCAAAGAGGAAACAAGGACACTGCGCAGGCCAATGCTCGCCTGGTGCCCGCCTGGTCTCAATCATCACGGCTTGCGTCACGAGCACCTCGCGAGGTACCCTGCCTTGATCTCTCCGACTCCTCGCGAGCCTACCTGGCGAGGCCGCTCCTGAGGAAGTCTTGTGTCGTCCGCCCCGCGAGGCTTGGCCCCTCGCGAGGGTCTTGAGTCTTGTGCTGATGAAGATGGGCCGTACTAGGCCACCACTCGAGCCACGCCGTAGGCCGCAGGCAGGCAAGTCTGGGGACCCCATTCCCAGAACGCCGACAGTAGCCCCCGGGCCCAAGGCGCGCTCGGACTTGGCTTAGCAGAGAAGCAAAGGGGCAAGTGCAGAGCGCCGCGGGTCCCATCAGCCTGCGGCCTTGGGCGCCGTGTGGCGGTTGCTTGGACGTGGGCATCTCCGCTTCCCCACGATGCCTCATTATGCGCCTGGCTAGGCGGCCACGAGCCTTGTACATAGTTATCTTCCCCTTGCCGCATGCGCGCTTCATGTTCCCTTTTCCTCCTCGAGCCTCTGCTTCTTCCTCCAATCCATCTCGAGTTCTTCCCCCTTCCCATTGCCATGGCACCAACGAAAAAGGATAAGGGGAAGAAACCTGCGCCTTCGCCCACCGCGCCTCCAGCGGCTGCTCCCGCCGTCGACAAGTCACTTATACTCAATCTGGAAGCCCTAGAGAAGGACTGCTCCGCGTTGGCCTCCAGCTTCAATGAGTGCGGGAAGACGACAGTCTGGCCCGCGTCCCACGCCTCCTTCGACAGGATAGTCACGGAGGTCCGATTCTTTGCCGACGCCTTGTGGGCGGGCCTGGTTCCCCCCCTTTTCCGCCTTCTTCAATGCGGTGCTTTCCCATTACCAGATCCACATGATGCATCTTGGCCCCCAATCCATTACTCTGCTTGCTGTCTTCGCCTTCGTCTGCGAGGCCATGGTGGGGATTCCTCCTTCCATTACCCTTCTGCGCCACTTCTTTTCTCTGCGCTTGTCTGACCCTTCCCGGTGTTCGGGATGCGTGAGCTTCCAGGCCGTGCCGGAGACGGCCGCCTTGGGGATCGATTTTGACCTCCCACCTTCCGCGAGCAGGTTCCGGGAGCGGTGGCTGTATGTGGACGTTGGGGTGCCCAGCCCCCTGCTCGCGCACCCGACGCTGCCTGCCATTCCCAATCCTGGTTGGGGTCACGAGGAGCTTACGAGCCCCCAGCTTGCTTTCACCTGGCATCATTTCGAGAGGCTGAGGGAGCTCGGGGTGACGGCGCCCCGGGTGGTGAAGGAGTTCCTCCAGCGTCGCATCGCTCCTCTCCAGTGCCATTCCCACCCAATGTGGGCTTCCTCCGGTCGCAGGACCGTATGAGGCTCCAGGAAGGGGATTTCGCGCCTGAGGTGCTGAAGAAGGTGATGTAGGTCCTGACTGGCGACCCCTCTCCTAGCAGCATTCGTCATGGAGGCACTCTGTTGTATCTTTGCACAAACAGGGTCGACTTTGTGAGGCAGATGCCCCGCTTCGATGAACGGGGGCTGCGCCCGGCTGGCCTCGCGGGGCCCCGCGAGAACCCGGTTGCTGTGGTCCTTCCCCCAGCCGCCCGCGCCGACCTTGCCTCAGGAGTCGTTGCAGGGAGGCAAGTATTGGCAGGAGCTGGGGGCCTGATATCGAGGTGCTGATGTCGCGTGGGGCTCCCGAAGCATCATCCTGCAGAGCTTACAGAGCCCCTCGCGAGGTGGTGGCTGACGAGGGGGCGCGACCTGCCGCTCCCGTGGCCGAAGCCCCCGAGGCCTCGGCAGGCCACCAAGAGGTGGCACCTAATCGCTCCTCTCAGGCTGGTGCCCTTGATGTAGGCCGTCCTGATGCTTCGGCTCCTATGCCGCGCGCTGGCTCTCACGTCGCGAGCTTGGGCCGGTTCTGCATAGATTTCGGGGCCCTTCACAAGAGGAAGGAGGCTTCCGGTGGTGATGATCGCTCGTACCGCCCATTGAAGCACATGAAGTACTTTGCCATGGACGAGTAAGTCCCTGCTTATAGTTCCTTATTTGCCGCTCCCTTTGCTGACCGTGGCCTTTCAGGATCCCCTCTGACGAGCCCGCAGAGCCTGCTGAGGAGCCGCTTCCTTAGGCTTCTTCTCCGTCACCGACCTTGATTGTCCCAAGTCTGCGTGCCGCCCTTCGTGCAAGCTCGGCTGGAGAGGCAGGCCGGCCTGCGGCGCGCCTTGAACCTGTCGGCGCGCCACTCTTTCCTCGTGAGCTCTACTTGGGCACAACCAGCTTGCTCCAACCTCCTCCACTGATCATAGGCGGTGAGTGGCTGAAGTCGATCTTCGCGTTCTCAGCGGGAGGTGGATTGATGCCTGGCTGGGTCCCTTGCAGGGCCCGCCCGGCGATCGCAGTGGCGCCAGCCCCCAGCCCCCCCTGCTGAGAGGGGGCGAACCACTCCAGGGCCCTCCGCCAGCATCGATGGCGGAGGATGATGTTGACGACGTGCTTGGGCGCGCGCGGGAGCACAACGTTGTTCACCAAGAGTTCCTCCAGAGGGCGGCCGATGCAGTGGGCCAGCTTGGCGCAGAGTTGGCGGGCGAAGACGCGCGCCTCGAAGCTGAAGGCTTGAGGATGGTCGAGGAGTGGCGCAAGCTGAAGGCGGCTGTTGGTCTCGCGCGCCACCAGCGTGATCTCGAGAATGCCAAGGCCGAGGCATCCCTAACGGCCTCTCAGGATGCCTGCTCCCGGGCCATTGAGGAGGCTCAGGAGGCAGATAGGCGACGCAAAGCTGCGGAGGAGCGCGCGTGGGAGCTCCAAGACTGGTGCAACTCCCTGGAGCAGCAGGTGGAGCTGCGCCGAGCCGCCCTTGCATTGCTGAAAGGGGGGCCCACTGAAGAGGAGGAGCTCCAGAGGCGCGAGGAAGCGCTGACATTGGAGGCTGCCGAGTGCAACCTCGACCTGGAGCGGTTGGAGATGAGGGAGCGCCAGGTAACCCAGGCAGAGGACGACGTCGGCGCGCGGGAGGCCCGGGTCTAGGAGGAGATCGACCGTCGCGTGGCGGAGGCTCGCTCCGGCCTTGAGCGCAAGTATGGAGAGCGGCTGGAGCTGGTCAAGGTTGAAGCCGCGGGCAGGACTGCCGCCCTCAGGACTAGGCTGACCGAAGTCACGCAGCAAGCCGAGGCCACTGCTGCCGCACTAGGCTCGGCGCAGGCTGAGATGGCCTCCTCCCGCGCCAAGCTGCTTCTTCTTCAATGGAGGGTGGATGACGCTGAGGCCATCGGGCAACGGAATGCGGATAAAATCTGACAGCGGCAGACGTTGGAACACATGCATGGCCCCATGCTCCAGACACTCAGGGAAAGGGCCAACGCGGCCCTGGGCAATATCTGTGAGGCAGTTGCTGAGGAGCCGCATCTGACCAACTATGCCAGCAATCTCTGGTTCTTCACTGATGTGGTGACGCATCTGGAGAACCGCTCTGAGAGGTCTTGCCAGTTGGCGGAGGAAGGGAGCCGCGGCCTGCTCGCTCAGGCATTCTCTCGCGTCTTCAGCCATCTCCAAAACATCGACCCCCTCTTCGACTTTGATGCCGCCATCGCTCCGGTGCCTGAGGCCGTCCGAGGCAACCTAGAGCGGTGGGTGGAGGACAATGTAGATGCGCTCGTCTGGGCCTTCACCTCTGATGACGACGGGGTGATCATTGTTGCTGATGAAGGTGACGTGGTGAACGGTGGTGAAGACGGTGCCAACAACGACGATGAAGGGGCTGGCGGCGACGACGGCGGTGCCAGCAATGCCCCCGGGGACGCCATGAGGATGCGGTGAGAGACATGTCCGATTGACCCCGCGCTTCCCCCTGATGTTTGTCCTGCACAGGAAGAGACTCGGGCATGGCCCTAAAGGTTGTGAGAGAATTTTGGGAGGGGGAGCCCCTCATGTAAAAAGATTGTTGCCTATGTGTTGTTGAGATCATCGCCGGATGGGCACCTGCATGATGCCATGATTTTCGTGATGAGTAGGTTGTTGTGGTTTTACCTTCGTCTTGGCGAGCCTAGAGTGGGCTCGCAGTGTCCATCCGAGGGCCTCATGAGGGTCCCATTTGACCATGCGGCGAGAGCCTGGCTGGAGCGAACACCGGCCGCGGGACTGCGGGCGTACATGCTGGGCCCTGCCCTACTCGCGAGGGGCCCGCGAGAGGGTGAATTCCAATGTGAACAGAAATCGGAGCACGAGAAAGCACACGAATAAGACACAACACCCCTCCCCGCACACACAAACACAAATTCGACTTCAACTTAGATCCGAAATGAGAAAGCTTGTTCGCGCGAAAAGAAGTAAGAGCAAAAGGCCGCGTCCGACACCTAGTCTAGTCTTCGACGTCTTCTCACCAGCGCGGAGCTAAGTGCTGCCACTGGGCGTGGGAGGGAGCCCCCGAGGCCCGAGGGCGTCTCTCCGGAGACTCCGGGGCGTGTATAGCCCTAACTCATTATTACGTGAGAGTGTCACGGGCGGCGAGCTTCACAGGCTCTGGGCCTTCTTCACAGGTACTGGCCTTGCTTCATATCGCCAGATGAGGGCCCCGCCTTGCACCATCCTTGACCACCATCGATGGCGAACGGAAACCAGGACGGCGCCAATGGGGAAAAGGGGACGCCAGTGGTTCCCCCGACGACCACGGGTCCTCTGCCGGGGGCAGGCCCTGGGGCACCTCCCCGGCAGAGGGCCTACCTCCGAAGAATGCCTTGCTCCGCATGCTGTGGGGAGGAGCCTGGCTCCCGGCCCCTCTCCTGCTGCCCCCAGTGCCCTCCTCCTGAGGGGAGGGAGATTGCCGCACTGGGGCAGCCATCCGTTGCCGCGACCTGAACCCCCTGCGATCCATGATTAGCATAAGCCTGCTCCGGAGGAATTAACGGTACCTGGTAGTTGCTGCCGCCGGCACGGTTGTTGAGGCTTCCATGAGGCTCTTGAAAGAGCTTGGCTTCTGGTGCCTCTTCCTCCCAGCCTGGCCCGAGGAACGAGCCGTGGTCTTCCTCCAGTGCGTACCCTCGATCCACCATGTGGGGCACATAGGCCTCCAGGGTCACCACCCCAAAGTCCTCGCCGTAGTGCTCCGCGCGCCATGCAGTTCAAGTTGAAGCTCCATCTTGGGGACGGTACAGCGGCGGCCCACTAGGACCATAGGCAGCGATGCGCATGCCCTCGCTTACCAAGGGCGGTGCCGGCGCAGCTTGCTGCCCGGCGTTGATGGCCAGGCTGGTGTTGATGAAGCCTTGAAGCGCATCCGGGGCGCGTGGGCACGGATTGGTCCGCCTCGTGATCCGCCCGGGGTCTAGGGTGCAAGCTGGACCTAGAACAGCGAGCCCCTGACGCAGTGGCATCCAGGAGGTCGGCGACGCGCTCCAGCAGCACGTCGCGGCCGCTTTTCTTGCAGTCTGCACCGCAGCAGTTCTCGCGCCACCGTGAGCGTGGACTTCATGTTCGCCTGCTCCCGGCGGGTGTGCGGTGCCGTGGCCGCAGCGTGGCTCGAGGCCCTCGCTGCCGATCGTGCCTGCCGCGGAGTGAGGGCAGGCGATGCCTGACCACGTCGCCCGCGCCCCACAGCGTTCTGCAGGGTGCGGGCTGCCTGAGGTGCGGGGTTGAGGTCGTTGATACGTCTCCAACGTATCTATAATTTTTGATTGCTCCATGCTACTTTATCTACTGTTTTTGACTATATTGGGATTTATTTCCAATTTTATATTATGTTTTGGGACTAACCTATTAACCGGAGGCCCAGCCCAAAATTGCTGTTTTTTGCCTATTTTAATGTTTCGAAGAAACGGAATATCAAACGGAGTCCAAACGGAATAAAACCTTCGGGAACGTGATTTTCTCACCGAACGTGATCCAGGAGACTTGGACCCTACTCCAAGAAGTGCCATAGGCGGTCACGAGGGTGGAGGGCGCCCCCCTACCTCGTGGGCCCCCTGCTGCTCCACCGACATACTCCTTCCTCCTATATATACCTACGTATCCCCAAACGATCAGAACAGGAGCCAAAAACCTAATTTCACCGCCGCAACCTGCTGTATCCACGAGATCCCATCTTGGGGCCTGTTCTGGAGCTCCGTCGGAGGGGGCATCCACCACGGAGGGCTTCTACATCAACACCATAGCCCCTCCGATGAAGTGTGAGTAGTTTACTTCAGACCTTCGGGTCCATAGCTAGTAGCTTGATGGCTTCTTCTCTCTTTTTGGATCTCAATACAATGTTCTCCCCCTCTCTTGTGGAGATCTATTCGATGTAACCTTCTTTTTGCGATGTGTTTGTTGAGACCGATGAATTGTGGGTTTATGATCCAGTATTATCTACGGAAAATATTTGATTCTTCTCTGAATTCTTTTATGTATGATTGAGTTATCTTTGCAAGTCTCTTCGAATTATCCTTTTTGGTTTGGCCAACTAGATTGGTAGTTCTTGCAATGGGAGAAGTGCTTAGCTTTGGGGTCAATATTGCGGTGTCCTTACCCAGTGACAGAAAGGTTGCAAGGCACGTATTGTATTGTTGCCATCGAGGATAACAAGATGGGGATTTTATCATATTGCATGAATTTATCCCTCTACATCATGTCATCTTGCTTAAGGCGTTACTCTGTTTTTAACTTAATACTCTAGATGCATGCTGGATAGCGGTCGATGAGTGGAGTAATAGTAGTAGATGCAGAATCGTTTCGATCTACTTGTCTCGGACGTGATGCCTATATACATGATCATTGCCTAGATATGCTCATAACTATGCTCAATTCTGTCAATTGCTCAACAGTAATTTGTTCACCCACCGTAGAATATCTATGCTCTTGAGAGAAGCCACTAGTGAAACCTATGGCCCCGGGGTCTATTCTCATCATATCAATCTCTATCACTTTATTTACTTGCTTTGTATTTACTTTGCCTTTTACTTTATATTTTGCATCTATCTATCAAAAATACCAAAAATATTATTTATCATCTCTATCAGATCTCACTCTCGTAAGTGACCATGAAGGGATTGACAACCCCTAATCGCGTTGGTTGCGAGTATCTATCATTTTGTGTAGGTACGAGGGACTTGTGCGTGGTCTCCTACTGGATTGATACCTTGGTTCTCAAAAACTGAGGGAAATACTTACGCTACTTTGCTGCAACATCCTCTCCTCTTCGGGGAAATACAACGCAGTGCTCAAGAGGTAGCAAGAAGAATTTCTGGCGCCGTTGCCAGGGAGGCTCACGCAAGCAAGTCAACCATACCAAGTACCCATCGCAATCCCTATCTCTCGAATTACATTATTTGCCATTTGCCTCTCGTTTTCCTCTCCCCCACTTCACCCTTGCCGTTTTATTCGCCCTCTCTTTCCCAATCTCCTCCTCTCTTTCCCGTTTGCCTTTTTCCCGTTGCCTTTCTGTTTGCTTGTGTGTTGGATTACTTGTTGCCATGGCGCAAGATAATACCAAATTGTGTGATTTCTCGAATACCAATAATAATGATTTCCTTAGTACTCTGATTGCTCCTCTTAATAATGATGAGTCTTGTGAAATCAATACTGCTTTGCTAAATCTTGTTATGAAAGATCAATTCGACGGCCTTCCTAGTGAAGATGCCGCTACTCATCTAAACAATTTTGTTGATTTGTGTGATATGCAAAAGAAGAAAGATACGGATAACAATATTATCAAATTGAAGTTATTTCCGTTTTCACTTAGAGATCGTGCTAAAGTTTGGTTTTCATCTTTGCCTAAAAATAGTATTGATTCTTGGAACAAGTGCAAAGATGCTTTTATCTCTAAGTATTTTCCTCCCGCTAAGATTATCACTCTTAGGAACGTTGATAGAATTTCTCTTGAAATTGATTCTTTAAAGCTTAGATCTATTCCTCCTAAGCATGATATCAATGAGTCTCTTAAAGCCATGAGAATTTCCATTGATGAGTGCAAAGAAAGAACCGCTAGGATGCGTGCTTCCAAAGATGCCTTTATTAAAGCGTGTTCTTCCAATTCCTATGAAAATCAAGATGAAGATATAAAAGTTATTGATGTGTCCCCCATTAAATCTTTGTTTTGCAAGATGAATCTTGATGAAACTGAATATGATCTTCCTTTACCTAGAAGGCGTTCTAAGAATTTGGAGTTTCTAGACCTTGATGATGAAATTGATGAAAGTGGGATTGAAATAAATAAAAACCGAGATGTTGCTAAACCCACTATTTTGGATTTCAAGGAATTTAATTATGAAAATTGCTCTTTGATTGGTTGTATTTCCTTCGGAGTGTTGCGCTACCGTCGAGGACGCACCATCGAGCTCCACCGGCAAGTGTAAGAAGACGAAGGCAGCTCCGCCAGAGACCAAGAAGGTGTCCGTCAAGGAGGACGGCACTGGTGGTACCTTCACCATCAGTGCCACGCTCGACCCTAAATAGCAAAGCGCGCTCATTGCTTTCCTGCGGGCGAACGTCGACGTGTTTGCATGGCAACCGTCTGACATCCCCGGTGTTCCCAGGAAAGTAATTGAGCACCATCTTGCCGTTTGTCCTCATGCGCGGCCCATCAAGCAGAAAGTCAGGAAACAAGCAGTGGAGCGCCAAGAATTCATCGCAGAAGAGATCAAGAAGTTGGAAGCAGCAGGCCTTGTTAGAGGAGTGCTCCATCCTACGTGGTTGGCCAATCCTGTAGTCGTGCGCAAGGCAAACGGGAAATGGAGGCTTTGTATCGACTTTACCGATGTTAATAAAGCTTGTCCCAAAGACCCATTCCCCTTGCCGCGCATTGACCAGATTGTTGACTCCACGGCCGGATGTGACTTGCTTTCATTTCTTGATGCATATTCAGGATATCATCAGATTTTCATGGCAGAAGAGGATGAGGAGAAGACCGCATTCATCACTCCTTGTGGCACGTACTGTTTCTTACGGATGCCTTTCGGTTTGAAGAATGCTGGTTCAACATTCGCCAGAGTAGTCAATCACGCTTTTGAGCCACAAATACACAGAAATGTGGAAGCCTACATGGATGACATAGTGGTCAAAAGCAAGGATAAGGCAACTCTGATTCAAGATTTAGATGAAACCTTTACAAATCTGCGCAAGATCAACCTCAAGCTCAACCCCGAGAAGTGTGTGTTTGGAGTCCCCTCCGGCAAGCTTCTCGGGTTCTTTGTGTCTCAGCGGGGAATTGAAACCAATCCCGACAAGATTAAGGCTATTGAGCAGATTGAAGCACCAAAGCGCGTCAAGGATGTACGAAGGCTTGCCGGTTGCGTGGCTGCTCTCAGCAGGTTTATCTCTAAGTCTGCTGAGCGCGCCCTGCCATTTTTCAAAATATTGAAAAAGGCAGGTCCAATGAAATGGACTCCGGAAGCGAAGGCTGCGCTGCAGGACTTGAAGAGATACCTGTCCCCCACTCCAATACTTGTCGCACCTAAGCCACAAGATAAGTTGTTGCTGTATCTAGCGGCAACCAATCAAGTGGTTAGTGCTGTGTTAGTAGCAGAGAGGGAGGCGGATGATGAGCCAGCAACCACGGCAAGTGCGTCCAGCGACAAGCAGGGGGCTTCCCCGACAATCTTTGGTCCCGACAAGGATGGATCTACACAGACACAGGAGGTGCAGAAGAAAATGGTGCAGCGCCCAGTTTACTTTGTCAGTTCCCTTCTGCAGGGGGCTAGGTCAAGGTACTCTGGTGTGCAGAAATTGCTTTTCGGCCTTCTCGTGGCCTCGAGAAAGCTGCGCCATTACTTCCAAGCACATGAGATCACAGTTGTCACTCGCTTTCCGCTGAAGAGGATACTGCAGAATCCAGAAGCAACAGGCAAGATTGTCGAGTGGGCACTGGAGCTGTCAAGCTTTGGCCTCAAGTTCGAGAGCACTTCAACTATCCAAAGCAGAGCATTGGCAGAATTCATAGCAGAGTGGACGCCAACACCAGATGAAGAAATTCCAGAAATGAGCATCCCCGTCAAGGAGGCAAATAAAGAGTGGCTGATGTACTTTGACGGTGCCTTCTCGCTGCAAGGCGCCAGTGGGGGCGTGCTGCTTGTCGCACCCACCTGAGAGCACCTCAAGTACGTAGTCCAGATGCACTTTCCCAAGGAGCAAGCAACAAACAATACTGCAGAGTATGAAGGTTTGCTTGCCGGCCTTAGAATCGCAGTAGACCTTGGGATCAAGAAGCTCATTGTCAGGGGTGACTCGCAGCTTGTCGTCCGCCAAGTGAACAAGGATTATCAGAGTCCGTTGATGGAAGCCTACGTTGACGAAGTGAGAAAGTTAGAAGAGCACTTTGACGGCCTACAGATGGAACATGTTCCAAGAGCTCAGAACGACATTGCTGATGGCCTGTCAAATTGCGCTGCACTGAAGTTACCTGTGGAACCAGGAATCTTTGTGCTCAAACTGACTCAACCAACAGTGACACCATCAACTGGACAGAGCAAAAAGAGGAAGTTAATTTCTGGTGATTATTTTCCGGCAGAGCTTCCCGAAGCCGCCGCCAAGAAGGTCCCCAAGATCAACATCAAGAGTGCTGAGGGGCAGTCTGCTCCGGCAAGCCTTAAGGTTTGTTTCGTTGAAGCAGACGCTCCCGACAAGTTTTGCTCCGGCAAGCTTGCCGGGGAACATCAAGCTCCGGCTGAGCCGCAGGTTCTTGCCGTAGAAGCGGATGTTCTTGCAGCAGCATATGTGCCTTTAGTCCTTGTTGTCGAACCGCAAGCTCCAGCATGGCCGCAGCAGATTGTCCATTTCCTTCAGATAGGAGAACTTCCCGAAGAGCAAGAAGAAGCGGAAAGAGTAGCCCGGCAGTCAAGTATGTACCAGTTTGTCGACGACACACTGTACAAAAGAAGACTCAACGGTGTGAAATTTAAGTGTATACCCCGGGAAGACGGACAAAAGTTGTTGGCAGAGATACATGGAGGCATATGTGGCCACCACATTGGCGCAAGAGCACTTGCCGGCAAAGCATTCCGGCAAGGTTTCTTTTGGCGGACAGCCCTCCAGGATGCAACTGCACAAGTAACCAAGTGTGAAGCGTGCCAGTTCCATTCCAAGCAGATACACCAGCCAGCTCAAGCTCTCCAGACGATCCCTTTATCCTGGCCATTTTCGGTCTGGGGGCTCGACATCCTCGGCCCCTTTCCCCGAGCTGTCAGGGGCTTTGAGTACTTGTACGTCGCAATCGACAAGTTCACAAAGTGGCCAGAAGTGGAAGCAGTGAGGAAGGTGACAGCACAGTCAGCAGTCAAGTTCTTCAGGTCGATTGTTTGCTGTTTCGGGATCCCTAACAGGATCATCACCGACAACGGCACTCAATTCACAAGCCGCACCTTCATGCAGTACGTCCAAGAGCTGGGCACCAAGGTTTGTTTCGCTTCTGTTGCTCACCCGAGAAGCAACGGTCAAGCGGAGAGGGCAAATGCTGAAGTGCTGCACGGGCTCAAGACTAGAACTTTTGACAGGCTGCACAAGTGCGGAAAGAACTGGATTGAGGAGCTGCCGGTGGTTCTTTGGTCGATCAGGACGACGCCAAATCGAGCCACTGGCCAGACACCTTTCGCTCTAGTCTATGGAGCAGAGGCAGTTCTCCCCACGGAACTCGTATACGGATCGCCTCGAGTGCTCGCTTATGATGAGCTTGAGCAAGAGCAGCTGCGACAAGACGACGCGCTGCTCCTTGAGGAGGATCGTCTTCAGGCTGCTGTACGAGCTGCTCGATACCAGCAAGCTTTGCGCCGCTACCATAGCCGCAAAGTTAATGCCAGAAGTCTCGAGGAAGGCGACCTTGTTCCTCGGCGCGTTTAGTCCGCCAAGAATTCCAACAAGTTGACGCCGAAGTGGGAAGGCCCTTACCGGGTGAAACGAGTCACTAGGCCCGGCGCTGTCCGCCTTGAGACCGAAGATGGCTTTCCGGTGAGCAACTCCTGGAACATTGAGCATCTTCGTAAGTTTTACCCGTAAGGCGCGGTTGCTGGAACCTGTTCCGGCAACCACCTTTTGTACAAGCCTTGCCGCTGTTGCATGTAACCTTTTGTACAGAGCCGGGCGCAGACCCCGTGCATAAATAAAACTCTTATGCTCCGCACATCTTGTCAATTTCATGCTTTCTATTTCTTGCATGTATTATCTGACACTTTGCGCAGCACCTACCCCCGGTAAGCAATAACGAGCCTTAAGGCTCCATATCTTTATTTTCTCTTCTTTCTTTTTCTCAACAAAAAGGAAGGTTCCCTCGCCCACTAGTTCACTGGGGGGGAAGGAGAAGATAATGGTGTGGACCAGGCGTCGTTCAAGAAAGTATCGCCTTGCCGGGACGCAAACGACAGAAAAGCTAAGTTGCCAAAGTTTGAGCAATCAGTTTTAAAATTTTTTAAGTTATCATCCTTGAACGACCGTGCTTCGTATGGAAAACCTGTGCGCGGAGGAACCAACTCGTAGCTAGTTGCGCCCTTACTTTGTTTCGAGTCCGCTCAACAACTTAAGTGTGCCGCGACTAGTTGCGACAAGGTTTCTTGCCGGAAGCAGCACCGCCAGCAGGCTACTGATGTTCCGCACTCAGCGCTCGCGGCAAGGGTGCCTGCGCCGACAAGTTCCCTAAAAGCATAGGGTAAAACATACAAAGGAAGGAATCAAGTAAAGGAAATAACATAGCAGTCGATATCCAAAATAAAGTTATATTACAGGATAACTTGTCGCGGCTCTAATAGATTGTTCCCGTAACATGACCAGCAACGACAAGGAAAGGAAGAAATGGGCGGCCTAATATACGCGGCCACCATCAACCCTCCTGACCTCATTCACCTTGTCCACAATGGGTGCGACAAGGGCCTTGAGCGCTTCCAGATCGACATCCGCCGGCAGCTTCTTGAGGACATTGGTGAGGTTGAGGCCTGGATTGCGGAAGGCCACCTTCACCAACACCTTCTCCAGAACTCTGGCGCAGATCGTGCGTGACTTGTCGGCCAGCTGCTTTGGGATCTTTTCCCGGAGTCGCTGGAGGGTCGTCGCCACGCCTTTGAAGAACACAGTGAGCTTGGCGCTGGGCTGGAGGTTCTCCTCGGAGGAGTACCCGAGATCCTCCACCCCTAGCTGCACCAGCTCCCCGTCGATGACTGCGGCGATGTTCACGAGACCCTCTGTCCAGAGCTCCACCATCTCCCTAAAGGTGTTCTGGGTTTCGGCGGCCCTCATCAGCAACGCTTCGTTGGCCTTGATCTCCTCTCTCAGGGTCACCTCCTGCTCCTTGGCGTTGTCCAGCGTCTGGGTCAACGTAGCCAGCTTCAACTCCAGATCAGCATTGGAGTCCTTGGCGGCACTCAGCTCCTTGCCCTTCTCGACGAGGCGGCCCTGCAGCTCGCTGTGGGCAAGGGCGTCCTTCTCCCGCTCACGTTGAAGCGTGGCAAGCTCTTCGTCCCTCGCCTTGAGATCGGCCTCTAGCTGCGTCACCTTCGTCTCCAGCTCCTTCTTGGCGGCCTCAGCAGCTGCGGTAGCATCCTTCGCCTCCTTGAGGGCCCCACCAAGTGTTCTCTCCCGCGCAGCAAGCTCCTCCTCGTGGCTGTCAAGGTTGACTTTCCGCTGCGTTAACTCACCTTCCCGCACGGACAGCTCCTCGGCGGCAAGTCGCTGTTTCTCTTCGGCTTCAGCCTTCTCGAGGAGGAAGGCCTTCCGCGCCTCAACGAGCTGCGCCCTCTCCTCTGCAATGGACCGGAGGGCTTCCTGGTTGCGACTCTGGAGCTGCTCCGCATGCTTCTCAATATCTACTCCCGCCTGCGCGACAAGCGCTTCCCGAGACTCCAGCTTGGCTTGTCGGGCACGGTAGAGCAACAGCAGCCTCCGCAGCAGCTGTTCCTCCTCAGGCTCGCCGCTGCTGCTTGGCGCGTCGACCAGTGTCAACCCAACGGAGGCAAGCACTTCTCCGTCAAAAACTTCTCCTTCGACCGGCGCCCTGGAGCTTGAAGCCCAGGGGAGCTTGATGAAGACACCGTCGCCGGCCGTCAAGTAGGCGCCGGGCTGGGGCTCTTCGGAGCCTGGCGCTGCGTCAGCGGCGGAGGGATCGGCGGTCGGCGTAGCACTTTGCGCTCCTGCGGCCTCAGGATCGTCAGTGCGATCGCCGGACCCCTCGCCAGCTCCTGCGCCAGCAGCCTTGGCGGCCTCTTCGCCGGCGGGATCATCAGCGCCGGCCTCTTCTTCGGTGGCGGCGGCGTCGACAGTATTGCCGCGCGTGTTCTCCTCGTCGGTGGCCTCGGTCTCCATCGGCTCCGTGGAGGGTGGATCTGGCGGACGGAAGAGGGAGAAGAGTCAAGCAAATATCCAAAAAGACAATCAGAAGAAGAACCCAAGGGAAGTTTCAAGTAAAAGGGATTACCTGTACTGGGATCTACCATCATGGGCTCAGCCAACGGGGGATCGCTGGTGCTGCCCCTTGCCGGAGACTCCTCCCTTGCCGAGGACTTCTCCCTTGCCGGAGAACGCTCCCTTGCCGGGGAATCCTCCCTTGGCGGCGTAGTCGAAGCAGATAGTATCTCAGGGGCGGCTTCAGGAGGCTCTTGGTGAGGCTGCTCTGCTCCTACACAAGCAAACCAACAGTCAGATGTCAACAAAGGAAAGAACATCCATGCGCGCCCAACAGCGAGAAGTAAACCATATACTTACGCTGGGGGCTGCTTCGGGGAGTAGTTGCCAGGTCCGGCAAGGTGGTCTCGGGCGCGCCCCCTGCTGTCGCGGTGGGCTCGTCCTCGATGACAATCACCGGAGCCTTGGCTCTCTTCGCCGCTCTCTGGGCTAGGGTACTGAAAAGGAAACAGTTCAGAGTAAAGCAGATCAGATACAAGACAAGGACAGCAAGGAATCGAAGAACTACAAATACAACAAAAAGGCTTACTCCTCTTCTTCCTCGAAGGAGCTGAGTGCGGAGAGGTCGAAGTCAGGCCCACCTTCGGTGCGACGAGGCGGAGGAGTAGGTGCCCTTGGCCGCTTGGCGGGGGCAGCGATAGTAGTCCGGGACGACCCCGCTCCAGTTGCCGCCGTGGTGCGAGGCGCTCCCGCGGCAACATTACTTGTCGCGGCGGAGCGCGTTGCGCGGCGCAACGGCTGCTGACCCGTCTGCCGCCCTGCTACATCCCCGGCCTTGCGGAGACGCCTTCTTGGTGGAGCTGGGGGCTGCACTGATGGCTCCGCTTGCGGCAAGCTGCCTGGAGATGGCGGGCCGCTCGCACCCTCGGCAGGTTCGCTCGACTCGGCTTCAGATTCGCCAAGCGCTTCCTCGCCGTCAAGCCACTCTCGCTCGGCAAGGCTTGCCGCATCTGCTGCCTCTGCTTCCTCCACGGTGAACCCAAATTCACCCGCAGAGGCGGCTGCCGCCGCCTCTTCCGCTCTGGTGGCGATGCGCTGCATCTCCTCGTCGGTGGTGTCGCGGGTGAGGCTCTTCTGCTCATTGGGGCGGACCTCCACCTCCACCAAGCCATCAAAAAACTACTGCACAACATCGTCTGCAGGCTCCTGCCAAGTGGGAACGATTCCATGCGAGTCACACTGCGGCATCATTGCACGGATGCGGTCAAGCGAAGAGTTGTTGCACAGCGGAACGACACCCGCCGGCAATCTGAACCACTCGGGATGATTGGCGTCGTGCTTGAACAGCTCCTTGAGCATCGCATCCAGCTCCAAGACAGTGAAACTGAAGTTGAGGCCCGGGCACAGCCTCATGATGTCCGCCGGACCCCCGAAGAGCCAGGCGGGTCTCCCCCTCTCCTGCAGAGGGGCGATGCGGCGGCGAAAAAAGTCCGCGCCAACAGCGCCTACGGTGTGCCCGGCAAGCTTGAGTCCCAAGATCCAGGTGGTGGCGATCTTCAGCTTACCGTCGTCCGCAGCCAGGGCGCTCCAATCATTGCCGCGCACTGCTGGGGTTTGGCGCAGGGCAGTAAACGGCTGCGGGTTCTCCTCGACGATCCACCACCATTCTGCTCTCCACTCCTCCCATTTGCTGTGGAGCTCCCCCTCCAAATAAGCCTCCTTCTTGCCGGTTCTCGAGATCCAGGCGATCCCGCCGGATAAGGGCTCTCCTCTCTCGACCCGGGGCATGAAGTAGTGGCGGAAAAGGGCTACGTTTGGGTGGACTCCGACAAAGTTTTCGCAGAGATGTGCGAAAACCGCCATGGTCAGGACAACATTGGGGGTGAAATCAAGGAGGTGGGACCCATAGGTGTTCATGATGTCACAGAAGAACTCAGAGAAAGGCGGGCAGAGCCCGCAGTAGAAGAACAGTACGAAGAAGGGGTATCCGTTTGGAACCCGTTTTGAAGCGGCGGCGGAGAGTACCTTCGTGCGCGGATGCGCTCGCGTCTCCGTCGACCAGAAGAGGTAGTACCACTCCCACAGCTCCGCCGCGATGAGCTCGGAGGGGAAAGTTGCCCGCTCCTTCCGCAGCACCTCAAGCTGCAGCGCCTCGGCCGACTTCGCGCCCTTCCCGGTTTTCGGAGCCATTGCGGAGGTGGTGTGGGAGATCGAAGGAGATGGCGGCGACGGCGGCGATGGGAGGCGGAGCGCTGCTCTCTTTCGGCTTTGGAAGCGGAGGGGAGCGGCGGAGATTTCGGAGATAGGAACAGCAAATGGCGAAGGTGGGGAAACTGCCCCGGTTTCCCCTGCTTATAAAGAGGGACAAGGCGAACGTTACGCTTTTTCCGAATAAAGAACCACCCATGATCTCTCCCATGATGCCGCATTCGACGCGTGCCGTTAGGGGAGAGCGCGGTGGATACGGAGTAAGATATGGTGTGGACCCAGGCCGCGTGTGCCCGTGCCCTGTTTGGGCCTGGCCCAACAGCGTTCGGCACCGTGTGTGGCCCAGGCCCGGGGGCTCCTGTCGGTGTACTAGAGTAGGGGTACACTAGTATCCCGAACTTGTGCACGGGCAGTCGCAGCGCCCCGCGGCAAGGCTTGCCGGGTGCCCGCCAAGGTCATCCATGGTTCCTTAGGAGCCATTCAAGAACAAAGTGTTCAAGCCGAGAAGGACAAGGCCCCAGCAAGAGGAGCTTGCCGGGAAGGCCAACCAAGGCGTTTCAAGGAACTTGTCGCGACGCGCCGCGCGTCCCAGCAAGGCCCGATGAGCGACAAGCTTCCGGATGCGACAAGACAACGACCGCGGCAAGGCGCTTGCCGCGGCAAAGCTACCACTCTGTGCCCACGCTCCAGCGCATCCGTCGACGTGTCACCACGGGACCGTTCCAGGCGCGCGTGGCGAGAGGCTGTGCAGCCAAGCGGTGCGAGGTGGCAAGCGGAGATGACAAGATCGCCATCGTGGCAAGCGGTGGCGCCCCTAAGGGTCACTTTTCTGCACTGTTTGGGCGACACAGACGGCCATTTAATGCCTTTGTCCCCTGCCGTCAGGGTTAGGTATGATACACTGTGCAAGTAGGTATACCTACCGCACCTCTTTTCCATTTTTACCCTTGCATGCGTTGCCACCTGTTGGTGACCCCTTGAGCATATAAAAGGAGGCCCACGCGCAACGTAGAGCAGGTTCGAAACCAGAAATCACTCACGCTCGGTTTTGTAGCTCTCAACGCTCCTGAGCAAGAACACAATACGATCTGACAAGCAGCAGTAGGAGTATTATCTCACCGGAGAGCTCCGAAGCTGGGTAAAATCGCTCGTGTGCTTCGCCTCGATCCGCTCTTCGTGCGATCTCCGCCCCCCGCTGGACCAAAAAGGGGCACAGCCCCATAGGTGTTCATTCCCACGACAAGTTGTAATCCTTATGTTGTAATCAATAGAAGTGTGATGATCATCATTATTAGAGCATTGCCCAAACAAAACAAAAAAGAGAAAGGCCAAAAAAAAAGAAAGGCCCAAAAAAAGAGAAAAGAAAAAAGGGCAATGCTACTATCTCTTTTTCCACACTTGTGCTTCAAAGTAGCACCTTGTTCTTCATGTAGTGAGTCTCATATATTGTTCTTCAAAGTAGCACCTTGTTCTTCATGTAGTGAGTCTCATAAGTTGTCGTTTTATACTAGTGGGAATCTTTCATTATAGAACTTGGCTTGTATATTCCTACGATGGGCTGCCTCAAATGCCCTAGGTTTTCATGAGCAAGCAAGTTGGATGCACACCCACTAGTTTTCTTTTGTTGAGCATTCATAGCTCTAGTGCATCCGTTGCATGGCAATCGCTACTCCTCATGTTGACATCAATTGATGGGCATCTCCATAGCCTGTTGATTAGCCTCGTCAATGTGAGACTTTCTCCTTTTTTGTCTTCTCCACACAATCCCCATCATCATATTCTATTCCACCCATAGTGCTATATTGTAGGACCTTGAACTATGTCTAGAGGGGGGGTGATTAGACTACTTGACCAATTAAAAACTTAACCTTTTCCCAATTTTAGAGTTTGGCAGATTTTAGCTATCTTTGGATAAGTCAAGCAATCATCACACAATTCAAGCAAGCATGCAAAGAGTATATGAGCAGCGGAAATTAAAGCATGCAACTTGCAAGAAAGTAAAGGGAAGGGTTTGGAGGATTCAAACGCAATTGGAGACACGGATGTTTTTGTCGTGGTTCCGATAGGTGGTGCTATCGTACATCCCCGTTGATGGAGACTTCAACCCACGAAGTGTAATGGTTGCGCGAGTCCACGGAGGGCTCCACCCACGAAGGGTCCACGAAGAAGCAACCTTGTCTATCCCACCATGGCCGTCGCCCACGAAGGACTTGCCTCACTAGCGGTAGATCTTCACGAAGTAGGCGATCTCCTTGCCCTTACAAACTCCTTGGTTCAACTCCACAATCTTGTCGGAGGCTCCCAAGTGACACCTAGCCAATCTAGGAGACACCACTCTCCAAGAAGTAACAAATGGTGCGTTGATGATGAACTCCTTTCTCTTGTGCTTCAAATGATAGTCTCCCCAACACTCAACTCTCTCTCATAGGATTTGGATCTGGTGGAAAGAAGATTTGAGTGGAAAGCAACTTGGGGAAGGCTAGAGATCAAGATTCATATGGTAGGAATGAAATATCTTGGCCTCAACACATGAGTAGGTGGTTCTCTCTCAGAAATGGTAAGTTGGAAGTGTAGGTTTGTTCTGATGGCTCTCTCCACGAATGAAGAGGAGATGGAGGGGTATATATAGCCTCCACACAAAATCTAACCGTTAGACACAATTTACCAAACTCGGTGGGACCGAATCAACAAACTCGGTCGGACCGATTTAGTAAATCTAGTGACCGTTAGGATTTTCGGTGGGACCAATATGCAACTCGGTAGGACCGATATGGTTAGGGTTAGGGCATAACGTAATCTCGGTAAGACCGAATACACAAACTCGGTGAGACCGATTTTGGTAATAAGCTTTCCAGAGAGTTGGTCAGGTAAACTCGGTGGGACCGATTCGCTCATTTCGGTGAGACCGAAATGTTACGAAAGGGAAACGGGGAGTTTACATTGCAATCTCGGTGGGACCGATCGCTCACTTCAGTTTGACCGAAACGTTACGTAGGGAAACAGAGAGATTACAATCCCATCTTGGTGAGACCGAGATCCCTATCGGTAAGACCAATTTGCCCAGGGTTTGTGGCAGTGGCTATGACATTTGAACTCGATGGCGCCGGATAGAAAGACTCGATGGGACCGATTTTGACTTTGGGTTTAGGTCATATGTGGATGTGAGAAAGTAGTTGAGGGCATTTGGAGCATATCACTAAGCACATGAAGCAAGAGGTTCATTAAGCAACACCTCATCCCTCCTTGATAGTATTGGCTTTTCCTATAGACTCAATGTGATCTTGGATCACTAAAATATAAAATGAAGAGTCTTGAGCTTTTGAGCTTGAGCCAATCCTTTGTCCTTAGTATTTTGAGGGATCCACTTTCATCATCCATGCCATGCCATTCATTGAGCTTTCCTGAAATAATAGTCTTGGAATAGCATTAGCTCAATGAGCTATATGTTGTTATGAATTACCAAAACCACCTAGGGATAGTTGCACTTTCAATCTCCCCCTTTTTGGTAATTGATGATAACATATAGATCAAAGCTTCGACAAATGATAATAAGGTTGAAAAACATCGTTGCTTTGAGAAGTATGTGATAAGCAAGAGCTCCCCCTAAATTTGTGCATAGTTTGAAATTTGCTTTGGACTGCAAATGCACAAAGAATTAGGCTCATGGGTTACTCTTCCATGTCACATACATCTTGGTGGAGCGCACAAAATGATAAAGATTGAATACATGCACTCATCACCAAGCAAAGTGAATGATCACATAAGGATAGATAAGATAATATCATCAAACATGCATAAGTGTAGCTTATGATCAAACACATGATCATCAATGTCTCACAGATAATAGCATAGAATCTCAAGCAATCAAAAGCAAACAAAGTTTAACCACCAAATCAAGAGAGAACAAAAGCAACTCTCTCTCTCTCTCTCGAAGCCTATGATCTATACATTTTCTCCCCCTTTGGAAACAAGTTACCAAAAAGTTCATAGAAAATGCATAGTGCTAGATCGACTCTCAGGCTTGATCTTCAGGTGGTGGTGTAGAGATGGCTCCTTGGACGAAGGCTTCAGTTGAAGTGGATGGAGCTGGAGGAGTTGGTGCTGGAGCTGGTTGCACTGGGGCTGTAGGACCTGTAGCTGGTGCGGATGATGTGGCTCTGGAGTCTGTCACAGGCACTGCAGCTGACCTATGAGCTCTAGGCACTCTGGCAAATGCATCAGTGGTTGTCTTGCCCTTCCTTTCCTGCATGTCATCCTGAAGCTGCTCCACAACTGACTGAATCTCAGTTACTTTGATATCTAGATCATAGAATTTTCGTTCCATGATCCTTTCCAGGCTCTCCTGGTTTTGAGTTAGGGTGGCCAACCCCTTCTCAATCCTTAGTGTGGATGCTATCAAGTAACCAAGCTGCTCTTGCTTGTTCTTCAAGAAGTATTCAGATGACTCCACATGAATTGGCATCTTGGCAGCCTTCTCTCTCTTTGCCTTCTCATTCTGCTCTTGAGCCTGCACTGATGATGGTTCATTCTCATTCATGACAACCTGATAGTCCTCAAAGTCTGGATAGATAGCAAATGTTCCTTATCCAGCAAGTAAGTTCATGTGCCCATCTTTGAGTTAATCAACTCTTGAATCTGTGGGGCATACCCACAACTCCTCTTGTGATCTGCTGATGTCCTCTTAATGGTCTCAACAATGAGGCTCATGACCTTGAATTTTTGTGGCACATCAAACAAGTGCAACAAGTTCATAGCATGCCCTCTAATCATGTTGTGGTCACCTGACTTGGGCAACAGAGTGTGCCTTAGGATCCAGTTGATTGTTGGCATCCCTGACAGAAGAAAGTGGACTGACCCAAACTTGAAAGTCTCAAGAGCTTTGTTTGGGATCTCCTTGTACATGTGAGACATGGTATTGTGGTCCATCTTCTTCTTGGCATAGACATCCAAGTCATCTTCACTTTCCTTTGGGGCATTGATCAGACTAGCCCATTCCTCAATTGTTGACTGGTACCTTGTACCTTCAGACATCCAAACTATCCTGCCATCTGGATAAAAGTGTGTTGTGGAGTAGAATTGCATAATGAGCTCATCATTCCATTTTGTGAGCTTCTGCCCAACAAAGTCTGCAACTCCACAAGCAACAAAGCTGTCTTGCACTCCAGGATAGTGTTCCTCATTTTCCTTCATGTAGGTCCAGTCGACCCACCTCATATCACACACTATGGGCTTCTTGTCCAACAGTATTGTCTCATAGAAGTCCTGTTGTTCCTTAGTGTGGAACCTGTAATCAACAGCACTTCTTATTCTGGTGGCATATGGATCTGTCAGCCTCCACAATCTGAGTCATGCATCATTTCTTAACTTCATATTCTCAGCCACAGGATGAGCATCATTGTGGTCTAGAATCTTGGGCTTGAGCTTTCTCAGGACTTGTCCGTCTTCATCTTCCTCATCAGCAACTTCAGGCACTGGGGCCTTGTTCTTCTCAGTAGCTAGAATACTCCTGGTATTCCTCCTTGGTGCAAGCTTGGGCTTGGGGGCAGCTTTGGGTGCTTCCTTGGGCTTTGATGTTGCAGCCCCTAACTTAATAGCATCACCCATTAGCTTTTGTGCCTTGGGTGCTGGTGCAGCAACCTTTTCTTCCTCATCAGAATCTCTCCTCATAGAGGGATTTCCAAGAACCTGGGCAGCAGTGGTTCTGGATCTCTTCTTCTTCTTATCTTGTCCAGCAGCTTCATCTTCTGATTCCATGGTAAACTTCATAGTTTCTCCAGTGGGAACTTTCTTGGGTTTGGAAGTTGTGACTCTTCTTGCAGGTGCCTCTTTGGGTTCAGACTTTTCAGGCACTTGAGTTGATCCTCTGACCTTCAACATAGGTGTCCTCTTGGCAGGAACCTTCCTATTAAGTCCAGGCTTTGTGTTCTTTGCTGAGGCATACTCCTTTTTGAGCACTACCTTCTTGGAGGTAGCCTCATCTTCTTCTGCCATATAATCCTCATCTTCAGATTCTGAGGTTCTCTTCTTCTTTGTCCTGGTGGCAGCTTTAGGCAGATTTCTTGGGGTGCTCCTGCTGCCATCATCTGAAGTGCTAGAGGGACTAGTGCCCTCACTCATGTGATTGTGCTCTTCTGACTTGTTCTGACTATCACTTTGGTCTGACATGCTGCAAATCACTGACTACTGACCCTATGAATAGTTATAGATGAGATAGAATGGATGAGCATCACAAAATGCAGAGATTTTTGCAAAAGAATGATTCAAAAATTCAGTTTTAGTTTTCCACAGAAAGCATTTCGGATCAACCGATTTTCAAACTCGGTGATACCGTAGCAGTTTTGGAACCTAAACTGGTGAACTCGGTTGGACCGAGTCACAGTTCGGTGGCACCGAGACTGCTAGGGTTTCACAAAGTCTTCAAATCAGTCACACCGATTAGCAATTCTCGGTCAGACTGAGAGTTACTAGTGCAATGGCGTTAGCCAAATCGGTGGGACTGAGTTTTTCAACTCGGTGGGTCCGAGATGGTTTCGGCGGAAACCTAACCCTAAATTTTCAAATCCCATCTAATCTAAGGATTGTATTGAATGGATAGGAGTGTCTCAGTCGTGGCAAGAATCATAATGAACACAATGTGCTAGGAATCGGACGAGGATAGCACTGTGACCAAGTCCATACCCTAGCTTGGCGATGAACTCGCTACAGCGGCAACGGCGGGGGTGAAATCCGTTGACGGCGGCGGAGACCAGCGATAGGAGGCGGCTGGCGACGAGGAGACGATCCGGAGACCCTGGAGGCAGAGCGAGCTATGGCGCGGGCGAAGAGGTTCGGAGAAATTTCCAAATTTTTGCCCGTGAGTATATATAGCCCGACCCTGTCGGTGTGACCGAGTGGAACAACTCGGTGGCACCGAGATGCATAACTGTATACAGTTACTGCAACTCGGTGTGACCGAAAAGTTCTAATCGGTTGCACCGAGATTGAAAACCTAGATCGACATAGTGATCTCGGTGGGACCGAAATGGAGGAATCGGTCAGACTGAGAATCACAAAGAAGTTTTGGAAGTTTAAGTCTATGACGAATCGGGGACTCCGAGTGCTCCTCACATAGAGTGGTTCGAATCTGACTTGATCAAATTTTGTTATGTAGCATGAATAGAGCTTGAGACGATAAAAGCATAGATAGCTAGAGAAGGTTCTTAGGCATTCTTGCCATCCACTTGGCAAAAAGAAAAAGAACCCAAACAATCAAAGCAACAAGTGGATGTCCTCGAATGAGTAAAATATGCACCAACATGCTCACACAATAAGATGGCAAATGAAATATGTGGCAAAGCATGCACAACCAATTCTAGCATCTATCAAACAATTGGCGATGACTAGGTCATCTATATATGAGTATATTGACTTAGGAGTCAAATGAGAACATTTGATCATAGGTCATACTCATCATTTAAGCTCAAGTGGGGTTATCACTTTTACATAATGCATTGATGTGTTCACACCATTAGAGTTGCTTTGACTCAATTCTTATAGTTAAGCTCCCCCTAGATGTGAGATCCCCTTTTTGAGGGATGAACTAACCTTGGATTTTGTCGATGATGACTTCATGTAGGTGTTGAAGATGTGGATGCTCAATGTTGATGTAGATCATTTGGAGCAATCCTTTGGAGTGAGTTGCACTTTCAACATACCTACATGGGTTTGTCCCACAAGGAACAAACAAGAATATCCATAGACATAGAGTGATGCACACACAAGATGATGTCCATGAAATCATTAGGTTACTTTGTCCCTTGCCTTACCAACATGAGGGTTTGTGACTCCTTGAACTAGTGCAAGATGTGGAAGTTGATTGCACTTGTCCTTGCCATAATGATATGAGTGAAGAATGTTGGCGGAGTCACCCTCAAGAACTCTCTAGTTCTTCTTCGGGATCCACATCATCTTGATGGGAATCCTTGGAGTTATAGTTGTACTTGATGAAGTAGAACTTGACGTAGTCTTGGGAACCCACTTGACTGAGGCCTTAGGTGCTTCTTCAAATGCATCAATCTCCTCTTGAAGCTTGTCCTTGCCTTTGTTCTTGTGGTCTTGTGGTGGAAGATCATCTTGTGCTTGTGTTCCCTTGAAGGAAGTAGGATCATACTTCTCTTGTTGAGGAACAAACTTCATCTTCGGGTATTGATCTTCTTCCCACTCAACTCCATTGGCATTGAACTTTCGTTCAAAACCAACACCTTGATTCTTCCGGTGCCTTCCTTGATTGCGTACAATTTTGTCTAATTGCTTACTCCCAGCAAGGCTCTTGTAAACACCTTTCTCTATAATTCCCTTCAATAAGCTATTTTCTTGCTCAAGTGTAACTTGGCTAAGAGAATCATTAGTGGAATCAAGAGAACTACTAGAAGCAACAATATTGGATTTGGCATTATTATTGTTACTACTAGAGGAAGGATCTTTCTTGTACTTGTCACTAGACTTGACTTGCGGCATGTAAGTAGATAAGAGTAAACGCTTGGCAATGTAAGAAGAACTTTTCTTCTCCTTATCATTGTCATTCGTTTTATCTTGATTAACATGATTAATTGACGTTTTATCATAGTATTCATCACTAGAGTTGTCAAGTAAATCATCATCAACTAGCAAGTCATCTTCATCACTATTGAAATCAACATACTCGGGATGTGTTACCTTTGGACATTTGGCCATGAAGCATCTTCCAATTCCTTCATTTGGTGAGTAAAATATGTCGTAGGAGTTGGTTGACACAAGTGCTAGACCGGCAACACCTTCATCTTGAGTATATTCGGAGTCAGAGTGATAGCTTCTCTCGGAGTGATTGTCGGAGTCGGAGCCGGATACCCATTCACCAACATGAGCTTGATGTCTTCATTTTGTATAGCTCCTTGATGACTTGTCCTTCCTTTCCGAATCCTTGCTTCTCCGTGAGGGTCTTCGTTCATAACGATCATCTCTACTCCTCCTCTCTCTTGGTGGTGATTCTTCTCTTTTGCTTCTTGTTCTTGAAGAATCTTCTTTTCTTTTGTAGGGTGCCGTACACTTATTGGAATAGTGTCCGGGTCTCCCACAATTGTAGCAATTTCGCTCTCGACTAGAAGATCTTTTGTCATTGTAGGACCTTGACTTAGAGCTTCTTTATTTGCTTCTACTCTTGTAGTATTTGTTGAAGTTCTTCACCATTAAGCTCAATTCTTCATTGAAGGTTTGTTTCTCACTTGATGATGTGGGGGCTTCACATGAGGCTTTGTAAGCACCACTTGACTTGTTGTGAGGTTCCTCCTTATCCTTGAGTGACATCTCATGAGCAACAATTCTTCCAATGACTTCCGTTGGCTTGAGGCATCATTTGGATCAATGTGCACATGGTATCATACTTTCCATCCAATGATCTTAGGATCTTCTTGATGATGAATCTGTCGGTCATCTCTTCACTCCCTAAGCCGGCAATCTCATTTGTGATAAGAGCAAGCCTAGAGTACATTTCAGCGACACCTTCACAATCCTTCATTTTGAACTTGTCAAGCTGACTTTGAGGCACATCCAACTTGGATTCCTTGACGGAGTCGGTACCTTCATGCATATCAATCAAAGTATCCCAAATTTCCTTTGCATTCTCAAGACGACTGATTTTGTTGAATTATTCAGGGCACAATCCGTTGAATAGGATATCACAAGCTTGAGCGTTGTATTGCAGCATCTTCAACTCTTCCGCGCTAGCTTCACGGTTCGGTTCTCTCCCATCAAAGAATTCACCTTGCAATCCAATACACACAATAGCTCAAACGGCGGGGTTATGTCCAAGAATATGCATTTTCATCTTATGCTTCCAACTAGCAAAATCAGTACCATCAAAGTAAGGACCTCTATGGTGATAATTTCTCTCGCTAGACGCCATACTCTCCTAGGTTGTGAAACCAAGGCTATGACCACCAAAAGCTATGGAAATCAAAGCAAATGGAGACCAAAGCTGTGATACCACTTGTAGGACCTTGAAGTATGTCTAGAGGGGGGGGATTAGACTACTTGACCAATTAAAAACTTAACCTTTTCCCAATTTTAGAGTTTGGAAGATTTTAGCTATCTTTGGATAAGTCAAGCAATCATCACACAATTCAAGCAAGCATGCAAAGAGTATATGAGCAGCGGAAATTAAAGCATGCAACTTGCAAGAAAGTAAAGGGAAGGGTTTGGAGGATTCAAACGCAATTGGAGACACGGATGTTTTTGTCGTGGTTCCGATAGGTGGTGCTATCGTACATCCACGTTGATGGAGACTTCAACCCACGAAGGATAACGGTTGCGCGAGTCGACGGAGGGCTCCACCCACGAAGGGTCCACGAAGAAGCAACCTTGTCTATCCCACCATGGCCGTCGCCCACGAAGGACTTGCCTCGCTAGCGGTAGATCTTCATGAAGTAGGTGATCTCCTTGCCCTTACAAACTCCTTGGTTCAACTCCACCATCTTGTCGGAGGCTCCCAAGTGACACCTAGCCAATCTAGGAGACACCACTCTCCAAGAAGTAACAAATGGTGTGTTGATGATGAACTCCTTGCTCTTGTGCTTCAAATGATAGTCTCCCCAACACTCAACTCTCTCTCCTAGGATTTGGATCTGGTGGAAAGAAGATTTGAGTGGAAAGCAACTTGGGGAAGGCTAGAGATCAAGATTCATATGGTAGGAACGGAATATCTTGGCCTCAACACATGAGTAGGTGGTTCTCTCTCAGAAATGGTAAGTAGGAAGTGTAGGTTTGTTCTGATGGCTCTCTCCACGAATGAAGAGGAGGTGGAGGGGTATATATAGCCTCCACACAAAATCTAACCGTTAGACACAATTTACCAAACTCGGTGGGACCGAATCAACAAACTCGGTCGGACCGATTTAGTAAATCTAGTGACCGTTAGGATTTTTGGTGGGACCGATATGCAACTCGGTAGGACCGATATGGTTAGGGTTAGGTCATAACGTAATCTCGGTAAGACCGAATACACAAACTCGGTGAGACCGATTTTGGTAATAAGCTTTCCAGAGAGTTGGTCAGGTAAACTCGATGGGACCGATTCGCTCATTTCGGTGAGACCAAAATGTTACGAAAGGGAAACAGGGAGTTTACATTGCAATCTCGGTGGGACCGATCGCTCACTTCGGTTTGACCGAAACGTTATGAAGGGAAGCAGAGAGATTACAATCCCATCTCGGTGAGACCGAGATCCCTATCGGTAAGACCGATTTGCCTAGGGTTTGTGGCAGTGGCTATGACATTTGAACTCGGTGGCGCCGGATAGAAAGACTCGGTGGGACCGATTTCAACTTTGGGTTTAGGTCATATGTGGATGTGAGAAAGTAGTTGAGGGTATTTGGAGCATATCACTAAGCACATGAAGCAAGAGTCTCATTAAGCAACACCTCATCCCTCCTTGATAGTATTGGCTTTTCCTATAGACTCAATGTGATCTTGGATCACTAAAATATAAAATGAAGAGTCTTGAGCTTTTGAGCTTGAGCCAATCCTTTGTCCTTAGTATTATGCGGGATCCACTTTCATCATCCATGCCATGCCATTCATTGAGCTTTCCTGAAATAATAGTCTTGGAATAGCATTAGCTTAATGAGCTATATGTTGTTATGAATTACCAAAACCACCTAGGGATAGTTGCACTTTCATATATCCATGGCTCACGCTCATGTATTGCGTGAAGGTTGAAAAAGTTTGAGATTATTTAAGTATGAAACAATTGCTTGGCTTGTCATCAGGGGTATAGAAGTTGGGAACATCTTTGTGTGACAAAAATGAAGCATAGCCTAACTATATGATTTTGTAGGGATGAACTTTCTTTTGCCATGTTATTTTGAGAAGACATGATTGCTTTGATTAGTATGCTTGAAGTATTATTATTTTTGTGTCAATATGAATTTTTGTCTTGAATCTTTCGGATCTGAATATTCATATCACAATTAAGAAGATTTACATTGAAATTATGCCAAAGTATCACTCCGCATCAAAAATTCTTTTTTATCATTTACCTACTCGAGGACGAGCAGGAATTAAGCTTGGGGATGACTGATACATCTCCAACGTATCTATAATTTTTTATTGCTCCATGCTACTTTATCTACTGTTTTGGACTATATTGGGCTTTATTTTCCACAATTATATTATTTTTTGGGACTAACCTATTAACCGGAGGCCCAGCCCAGAATTGCTGTTTTTTGCCTATTTCGGTGTTTCGAAGAAACGGAATATCAAACGGAGTCCAAACGGAATAAAACCTTCGGGAACGTGATTTTATCACCGAACGTGATCTAGGAGACTTGGACCCTGCTCCAAGAAGTGCCAGAGGCGGTCACGAGGGTGGAGGGCGCGCCCCCTACCTCGTGGGCCCCCTGCTGCTCCACCTACGTACTCCTTCCTTCTATATATACCTACGTATCCCCAAACAATCAGAATAGGAGCCAAAAACCTAATTTCACCACCGCAACCTTCTGTATCCACGAGATCCCATCTTGGGGCCTGTTCCGGAGCTCCGCCGGAGGGGGCATCCACCATGGAGGGCTTCTACATCAACACCATAGCCCCTCCGATGAAGTGTGAGTAGTTTACTTCAGACCTTCGGGTCCATAGCTAGTAGCTTGATGGCTTCTCCTCTCTTTTTGGATCTCAATACAATTTTCTCCCCCTCTCTTGTGGAGATCTGTTCGATGTAATCTTCTTTTTGCGGTGTGTTTGTTGAGACCGATGAATTGTGGGTTTATGATCCCGTATTATATGGAAAATATTTGATTCTTCTCTGAATTCTTTTATGTATGATAGAGTTATGTTTGCAAGTCTCTTCGAATTATCCTTTTTGGTTTGGCCAACTAGATTGGCAGTTCTTGCAATGGGAGAAGTGCTTAGCTTTGGGTTCAATCTTGCGGTGTCCTTACCCAGTGACAGAAAGGGTTGCAAGGCACGTATTGTATTGTTGCCATCGAGGATAACAAGATGGTTTTTTTATCATATTGCATGAATTTATCCCTCTACATCATGTCATCTTGCTTAAGGTGTTACTCTATTTTTAAGTTAATACTCTAGATGCATGCTGGATAGCGGTCGATGAGTGGAGTAATAGTAGTAGATGCAGAATCGTTTCGATCTACTTGTCTCAGACGTGATGCCTATATACATGATCATTGCCTAGATATGCTCATAACTATGCTCAGTTCTGTCAATTGCTCAACAGTAATTTGTTCACCCACCGTAGAATATCTATGCTCTTGAGAGAAGCCACTAGTGAAACCTATGGCCCTCGGGTCTATTCTCATCATATCAATCTCTATCACTTTGTTTTCTTGCTTTGTTTTTACTTTGCCTTTTACTTTTTATTTTGCATCTATCTATCAAAAATACCAAAAATATTATTTATCATCTCTATCAGGTCTCACTCTCGTAAGTGACCGTGAAGGGATTGACAACCCCTAATCGCGTTGGTTGCGAGTAGCTATCGTTTTGTGTAGGTACGAGGGACTTGTGCGTGGTCTCCTACTGGATTGATACCTTGGTTCTCAAAAACTGAGGGAAATACTTATGCTACTTTGCTGCATCATCCTCTCCTCTTTGGGGAAATCCAACGCAGTGCTCAAGAGGTAGAAGTCGCCTTGGGCAGGCGGCACAGCATGGGCAGGCCATGCCTCCCAGCGGTCGGAGTTGGCCGTCAGGTCGCCAGACATGGAGGCGGTGAAGCGGCAGAACGCATGAGGAAGAAGGAAGACTCCAGCGCACCCCTACCTCGTGCGCCAAATGTCGAATGTACGGTTCCGGCAGACCCTTAAGGTTCGAACTCTGGGGTGCGCGCAAAGATCTTCCCCCTACCGATTCACGTCCGATCGCCTCGCGAGAATCTAAGCTAAAACGATGAACAACATGAGGGACACAAGATTTATACTGGTTTGGGCCACCGTTGCGGTGTAATAACCTACTCCAGTGTGTGATGTGGTGGATTGCCTCAGGGGCAGATGATGTATAGTACAAAGGATGAACAGCCTCGCGAGAAGTGTTCTTGAGCTGGTGCGATGAACTGCTTGGGTGAGTTCGATCACCTCTCGGTCTAATGAGCGCTCAATCTTCTCTCCCCTTCCTCTGTGGTGGCTAGTCCTATTTTATAGAGGCCCTGGTGCTCTTCCCAAATACTGAGCGGGAAGGGCACCAACAACGGCCATTTTGAAGGGGAACATCTAGTACAAGTTATCCTGACTAAAGTTGGTCTTCGGCTGCCAAAGGCACTGGTGATGACGCCGCCTTGGGCTCCACGGTGACCTCCATCCTACCGCTCTGCTGGCCTTGGTCTCGTTGCACCGAAATGGAAACCTTTTCCTGATGCCTCGGTACTCCACGCCTGTGCTTGCCCCCTTTGCACCAAAGAGGAAACAAGGACACTACGCAGGCTGGCGCCCGCCTGGTCTCGATCGTCACGGCTTGCATCACGGGCACCTCGCGAGGTACCCTGCCTTGATCTCTCCGCCTCCTCGCGAGCCTACCTAGCGAGGTCGCTCCTGAGGAAGTCTTGTGTCGTCCGCCCCGCAAGGCTTGGCCCCTCGCAAGGGTCTTGAGTCTTGCGCTGATGAAGATGGGCCGTACTGGGCCACCACTCGAGCCACACCGCAGGCCGCAGGCAGGTAAGTCTGGGGACCCCCGTTCCAAGAACGCCGATAATTACGATCGGACGGACCGAGTTAACCACTACCCTAATCCCCTACTATATATAATAGACCAACCCTAAGTTTTAGGAGAGTGTCCCATCCAATCCCTCCGCCGCCGCCACTCCACCTGATCTCTCCTTCCACCTCTGGATCTTCCCCGATCCAAAATTCCACCCAATCCCTCGCCTCCTCGTCCCCGATGTTGCTGCCTAGCTGGAGCTCTTCTATCGCCGGTGACTAGCAGGTCCCAAGTCACCCATTTTCCCTGTCTCCTATGCTACCAACTCTCGATCCGCCTCTCTCTCATGTCCCTGTCTCTCCCCGCCATGGAAAGGTTCCAACAACCTGTCGGCCACCAGGAGCTCAAGACAACGCTACCCCTTGCCGGATCCGCTGCCTCCGGCCACCTCCACCTTGCCGGTGAGGCCTCGCCGCCGTGCACCCCCGGTTCTCTCTCTCTCTCTTTGGCAGCTCTGACCTCCCCTTTTCTCCCTCTTCTCTTTGAACAGAAGCAGGAGCTGCCATGGCTGTCGTCGCCCTGGCTGCCCCGTAGGAGCTCCCTGCCGCCGGATCGGGTCGCCTCCACCCGTTTCCTCTCGCGCCGACCGCCCGTGCTCGCCTCCCGCCACATGGCCCCGCCTCTTCTTGGAGAATACGAAGGAGGCTGCTGCTGCCGCTTCGTCAGTTTCAGAACGCGAGCGCTTGACCCCTCGTGTTGACCGCACCCTTGCCCAACAGCCTCTAAGCCCTGCCGCCTCCACTAACGGGCTGAAGCCCATGGGTGAGGCCACCCCCAACGCCCTTATTTTTCCCCTCCTGTTGGGCCCGATGCGTATTTTTCCCCCGTTGCGGTTTTAGCATTTATCCCAGGTTTTACAGATTTGCAGAAAAACCCTCTAACTTCATGCATTTAATAACTCATGAACTGTGCACCGGATTAAAATGTTTTATATATGTAAAATGCTTAGAATTTTATCTAGTTTCATAATATGCAACTTTCATCCGTGCTAAAAATGTTTAAACTTGCTGTTTGCATTCTTTTGCATAAATGACATGCTAAAATGTTTTATTTCTTAACTAAATAACCGTAGCTCTGATTTAAATAAACTATATATATAAACCAACTCTATTTACCCCTTTCTTGTTTATTACATGGGATTGTGTGAAGATGACCCTTCTTGCGACAAAACCACAATGCGGTTGTGCCTCTAAGTCGTGCCTTGACACGTGGGAGATATAGCCACATCATGGGCGTTACACCCGGCTTGCGATCTCCCCCAACGGTCATCGTCATCTGGGAACTCGCTAGCGACGAATGCGATGGAGAGCGAGTCGCCTCCGCAGATATCTCCACCCACTTCCCCACGATAACACCAAAGTGTTGTCTCGGGAGGCTGTGAAGGTGGCGGTGGAGAGTAATACCTCTGTTGCCAAAGAGAGGGGAAATCAAAACCCATGGAGACCGACAATGGGGGCAACGCTCAATTCGGCCCCCAACCGAATATTATTCCGGAGACCCGTACGGCTCTGGAACCGGACCAGCAAACCTCTTTAAGAGAAGGGGGTGTGTCGTCTCCACCGGCGTCCTCTATCAATCCGGAGGAGCCGGACATTCTGATGGAAGCGCTTCAAAGTGCTTGCATTGTGGAGGAACACCGTACCCTCATGGGTACGGTGGTTGACAAGGTTCGGTCCGCGAAAAGTGGATTGAACCAAGCTTACACAAGCCTTCTAACAGGCTTTGAGGTATGTGAAGTAATATATTTTTGGTTATTTACAAAAGGAATACCTGTATATAGATAGTAGCCCCTGAGATTTGTTTGGCGTTTCCCAAAGAAGGGCCAAACAGAGGATCGGATAATACTTCACAGGAGCTAACATATATGTCTATGAGCAGGCTGCGAAGCTGGCAGCAGCCTCGCATGCGGGCGAACTCTCCGAACTAAAGCAGAGGCTGGAGGCAAAACAAGGTATGTTATACCGAAGCATATCTGAACTGATATGAGTTCCAATTTTTTACCTGACTGCGCTTTATGTTTATGCTCATAGCTGAGATGTCTGAGGTCGAAGCCCTCAAGAGTGCGGTGGCCGCACCCAAGAAGGAGGCGGACGAGGAATGAACCGTCCGCCAAAAGCATGAGGCAAGGTTGGATGAAGTCCAACAAGAGCTCACATATGCTATAAGAAAAGGTGTGTCTTTCGAGCGCAAGGTGTCGGATCAAGAATCCGAACTTGCTGTGGCGCTCCAAAGTGCGAATGAGGCCCGAGTTGAAGCCCAAGGTGCCTATTAGGAGATCTGCGAAGCCAAGAAGATCGCCGCTGGTAAGACTTTTAATATGCAGAGCAAATACGTAAGGAGGAAGTATACCTTTCTGACACGCATTTGGAGTTCTCCAGGAGCGTTTGCAGATTTGCCCGAAGTGTTGCAGATGCTGCAGATTTCTTCCAAGCCGAAGAGGGGGGGGGGCAATAGAGAAACTGTTTTGGGCACAGTACCTTGATCCCGAGCAGCCCTTGCCCCTCGGCGATCAGCTGAATCAGCTGACCGAGCTACATAGGATGGCCGAGCTGGCCATGAAGGATGTCATAGTCCGTTTTTGGCCAGCTGAACCAATACCTAAAAGCTACGTTGGGCTTGTGAAGCGGTTGGTCGATGCCTGCCCTCGGTTAGATGCTATAAAGCGGTCAGTCTGCATCGAAGGTGCCCGGATGGCCTTCGCCCGTGTCAAGGTACAGTGGGCGAAGATGAATGCCACCCTTCTTGAAACCGAGGGACCACCCGCAGGCAAGGAGTATCATACGCCGGAGAAGTATTTCAATGACGTCCTTGAAGGATCCCGCATTATAGAGTGTCGGCATTCTGGATATGGGGGTATCCAGACTTGCCTGCATGTGGCCAACCATGTGGCTCCATCGACGGCCTGGTACGGCCCAGCTTCGACATCAACAGCTAAAGACCCTCGCGAGGGGACAAGCCTCACGAGGAAGACGATGCCAAGACCCCCGAGGGGATCGGCCTGCTTGCTCCCGAGGGGCAGAGAGTTTTTTGCAAGGTGTACCTCACGAGGCTCAACTGACGTGAGCCGTGACGACCAAGGCCAGTCGGGCGCAGAGCACCTGTTACCTCTTCGGTGCAAGGGAGGCAAGCCGCAAGCGCGGAGTCCCGAGGAATGAGCCAAAGGTTTCCATTCTGGTGCAACAAGACCAAGACTGCCAAGATGGCAGAATGGAGGTCATCACGAAGCCCATCGCAGCGTCACGACCAGGGGCTTTTCGCAGGCGAAGACTACTTTTGTCAGGATAAGTTGTACTACTTATCCCCTTTCAAATCCGGCCGTTGTGGGATCCCTTCCCGCCTACATTTGGGAAGAGGACCAAGGCCACTATAAATAGGACTTAGCCACCAGCATAGAGGTGGATCGGATCCATTCTCACCGGACCACCTCACCAGCTCTCTTGAGCTCAAGAACACGTCACCTCCTGAGGCCAGTTCGTCCACTGTACTAGCTCATCCTCAGCCCCTCGAGGCAATCCACCAAAAACGCCGGGGTAGGGTATTACACTGCAAGGTGGCCCGAACCAGGATAAACTATTGTGTCTCTATGTCTCTTCGAGCTCGTCGCGCTAGGCTTAGGAGAATCGCGAGTAGGCAGGTTTGGTAGGTTGAGATCTCTGCACGCACCCTAGAGTTCGAACCTTTCAAGGGTTTGTAGAACCCGTAATCCGACATTTGGCGTGCCAAGTAGGGGTGCATCGGAGATCTTTCACCCCGTCCGCCAGATCGCGCCATCGGCTCTGATGGCGGGCGCTGCTCCGTCGACTAGGATGACGCGTGCCTCCGAAGAAGCGTCGGGGCTGCGCTCTTTCACCCTTTCCCTGCGGCGGGTGGAGTGGCCATCCAAGTTTAGACCGGATATGCCGCCACGCTATGACGACGCGGCAGATCCGGCTGCCTTCCTCCATGCGTACAAAGAAGTAATTTGGGTGGCCGGCGGAGACGACAAGGTGAAGACCAACTGGCTCCCCATGGCCCTCGTAGGCGCACTGCGCGCCTAGTTTCTCAACCTGCCGGAGTCCTCTGTGGCCTCCTAGGAGGAGCTGCACAGCCTCTTCCTTGCACGCTACACGGCGTCGGCGCCCCCCATTGTCGCAGCTCTCCTGGATGGCTCGCAGGCACCGCCTTCCGACCGACACATCAAACATTTCTACTGACAAGTAAGTGCTACCCGGGCGGGCTCGGGGGCTCCCCCAGGCCAGGCAGCGCCCAAGGATGACCTCACCTTTGGTCCCGAGGATCATCCAGCCGCCATGACGGGAGCAAGCGCACTCCCAATGCTTTGCACCCCCACCATCTGCAACATGGTGGTCACCAAGACCCTCGTCGAGGGTGGAGCCGACCTCAACGTGCTCTCTGCGAAGACATTCGGCCTGTTGCATGTTCCCCCCGACCGGCTGCGCCCCACCAAGCCCTTCTCCGTGGTCGGCGGCGGCTCCACCAGCCCCCTGGGGTAGATCCGCCTCCCTGTCACCTTCAGGACCCGCAGCAACTACCGCACCAAGCTCATCGACTTCGACATCGCCAGGATCGACCTGCCATACAACGCCATCCTGGGGTACCCGGCCTTGGCCAAGTTTATGGTGGCGACCCGCCCAGCATACAACCTCATGAAGATGCCTGGCAGCAACGGTGTCCTCACGGTGGCAAGGGACACCAAAGATGCATTGCAGGCCCTCAAGCTCGCCTTCAGGTCAGCGGCATCTGCGCTGCCTGATGAGAAGGGGGGTCCGGAGGTCCCGGAAGCGGCGATGGCCAAGAAGAAGCAGTTGTTCTCCCAAGACCGAGCCGAGATGAAGCAAGTGCTGGTCAGTGAGGTGGGAACAACCAGCGCCACCTTCACCATAGGGGCTGGCCTCCCTCGGGTCCAAGAGAAAGCGTTGGTCGACTTTGCGCGCCAACAAGGATGTATTCGATTGGGAGCCCAAAGACCTGGCTGGGGTACCGAGGGGAATAATCTAGCACCACCTGAAGGTATGCCCAAACATGCGACTAGTGAAGCAGAAGGCTCTTCATCAGTCCACCGAGAAGCAGGCCTTCATCGTCCAAGAAACCCGCAAGCTGCAAGCCGCATGGGTCATTAGGGAAGTACGATACCCGGAGTGGCTGGCAAACCCTGTCGTCGACCCCAAGAAAGGAGGGAAGGAGCGCATGTGTTTCGACTTCACCAACCTCAACAAGGCCTGCCTGCAAGATCCCTTCCCGCTTCCTTGTATTGACTAGATCGTGGACTCCACCGCCAAGTGCGACCTGTTGTGCTTCTTGGATGCCTTCTCGGGCTACCACCAGATCAGGATGGTCGTGCAATATGTGGAGAAGACTGCGTTCTTGTCCCCCTGCGGGGTGTACTGCTACACCTGCATGCCCTTCGGGCTGCGTAATGCCAGGGCTACCTTCCAGCGACTGATGCATATCGCCCTGGGCTCACAGCTCGGGAGAAACGCAGAGGCCTATGTCAATGACATAGTGGTCAAGTCTCGGGGGGGCAGGACCCTGATAACAGATCTAGAGGAGACGCTTGCCAGCTTGCGCAAGGTGGATCTTCGGCTCAATCCTGAGAAGTGTGTATTCGGAGTCCCCTCTGGCAAGCTGCTGGGATTCCTGGTATCGCACAGAGGGATCGAGGCCAATCCAGAGAAGGTCAAGGCAATAGAAGACATGAGCCCCTCGCAGACCCTGAAGGAGATGCAGAAGCTGGCAGGCTGTGTAATGTTGCTTGGGCGCTTCATCTCCAAGCTGGGGGAGCGCGCCCCTCCCGTTCTTCAAGCTGATGAAAAGGAAGGAGTCGTTCGAATGGACCCCGGAGGCAGACGCGGCCTTCCAAGACCTCAAGAGGTATCTGACCAGCCCGCCAGTGATGGTGGTGTCGCGCCCTCTCGCGCCCTTGGTGCTCTATTTAGTAGCCACCCCTCACTCAGCCAGCGCCGCCCTGGTTGCGCTAAGGAGGGAGCACCCATCCAAGGACCCTCGATAGAACGCACCACCACCAAGCAAGGTGTAGCACCCTCAGGACAACACGCCCGGGGCCTCGGCCAACCCAGTGGTCGATGTTCCTCCCGAGGCTGCGATCGACCCCACAGCTGGGGGGGGCTCCTAAAGACGGACCTCGTGAAGCCATCGAAGACCCGCGCCCTCAGGAAGAGCAAGACTGCACTGATGCCTCTCCCCTCGTCGAGCACCTTGTCTACTTCGTCAGCACAGTGCTGAGGGAGGCACGGGTGCGCTACACCATGCCCCAGAAACTCTTGCTCGCGCTCCTCGCCGCCTCCCAGAAGTTGCGCCACTACTTTCAAGGCCACCCCATCAAGGTCGTTTCGGCATACCCACAGGAGAGGGTGCTTCGGAGCCTGAACGCCGCCGGGCGAGTTGCAGAATGGAATATCGAGCTTCAGGCGTTCCATCTCGAGTTCAGAACCACCAAGGTCATCATGGGTGCGACCCTCGCGGACTTCGTGGCCGAATGGACTGACACCCCCGACCACGTGGTGACCGAGGACTGCTCCCTCTTACCGGGAGACGAGGAACCAGACAGGTGGATCATGTACTTTGATGGAGCATTCACGTGACAAGGCGCAGGAGCGGGGACCGTCCTCATCTCGCCCTCCAAGGACAAGCTCTACTACGCGTTACAACTCTGCTTCCAGCAGGGCGAGAAGGTCTCCAACAACATTGCGGAATTCGAAGGCCTGCTCGCCGGTCTCAGGGCCGCGACAGCGTTGGGGTCAAGCGCCTCACCATCAAGGGCGATTCTCAGCTCCTCGTCAACTTCTCCAACAAATAATACATGCCCAAGGACGCGCACATGGAGTCATACCTAGAATAGGTACGCAAGATGGAGAAGCGGTTCATGGGCTTAGAGATGTAGCACATGCCGCGAGGACAAGGAGGCAGATGATATCGCTAAGAGAGCCTCCCGAAGGCTCCCTCAGGAGCCGGTGGTGTTTGAGGAGCGACTCTTCCAGCCGTCTGCAGCTCCCACCACCATGACTCCAGCACCGCCTCAAGAGGAACTGCCTCAGGCGCCTGAGACGGGCGCCCCAACATGTGGCCACCCCACGAGGCTGGAAGAGGCTTGAGCTGCTAGCTGACATACATGGTGGGGACTGCGGGCATCATTCATCGTCACGCACTCTGGTGGGCAAGGCATTCCGCAACGGCTTCTACTGGCCCACTGTGCTCAACGATGCCACAGAGCAGGTGTGTTCCCGTGAGGCATGCTAGTTCCATGCCAAGCAAATTCACCAGCCCGCACAGGGCCTCCAGACAATCTCGCTCACATGGCTATTCATGGTCTGGGGCCTGGACATCTTGGGGTCGTTCCCTTGAGCGCCAGGGGGCTACCGATACCTCTACGTCGCCATCGACAAATTCACCAAGTGGGTGGAGGTAGAGGCCATTTGCACCATTCCAGCTGGATCGGCCGTCAAGTTCATCAAGGGAATCATGAGTCGGTTTGGGGTCCCTAAGCGCATCATCACCGACAACGGCTCACAATTCACTGGCAACCTTTTCAAAACATATTGTGCTAACCTTGGAACGTAGATATGCTACGCCTCAGTAGCACACCCCAGAGCAACTGCCAAGCCGAGCAGGCCAATGCCGAAGTCTTGAGGGGCCTCAAGACAAGAACCATCAAGAAGAAGCTCGAGGCCTGCGGCAGGGGCTGGCTCGACGAGCTACAGTCCGTGTTGTGGTCCATCCGCACCACTGTGACCAAGGCAACGGGAGAAACGCCATTCTTCCTCGTCTACGGAGCAGAAGCTATTCTCCCACACGAGGTCAAGCATCGCTCCATGCGGGTCCTGGCGTTCGACGGGGCGCGTCAGGATGCCACGCGGGGGATGGATCTCGTGCTGGGGGAGGAATACCGCCGTCAAGCCTCGCTCCGGGTGGCAAGATACCAGCAGGCGCTGTGGCGGTAGCACTGCCGTAGCATCCGCTCTAGGACGTTAGAGGTGGGTGACCTCGTCCTGAGGCGACCCCAGGGAGGGGCTGCACCAGCTCTCTCCCATGTGGGAGGGCCCATTTAGGATTGCCCGTGTCTCCAGGCCTGGCGCCGTGTGCCTAGAGACATAGGACGGGGTCCCCATCCAAAACGCCTGGAACATCCAGCACCTCCGGAAGTTCTACCATTGAAGAAAGGCTCCGGCCTGTGAAGCAAGGCTCCGGCCTGTGAAGGTCTCCACTCGTGACACTCACGTAATAATGAGTGGGGTTGTACATGCCCCGGAGTCTCCTGAGAGTCGCCCTGGGGCCTCATGGAGGCTCCCTCCCATGTCTTAGTGGCAGCACTTAGCTCCATGCTTGTGAGAAGACTAGATTAGGTGTCGGACGCGGCTGTTCATTTGCTTTCAGAAGTTACTTGTGGTTTTTAGTGATCTTTCAATGGATTTGGTGCTCACGTGTTTTGGTTGGCCCAGTCAATTTCTTCCTCACTCGGTTGTTTTTGGCCTGAGGACAGGAGAGAGGTGGAAGTTGCCCGTCACTCTCCCTTGCACGCCTCGCGCGTGGGGGCTAGGCAGGTGTGTGCGCCTTGGGCCTACCCACATACAAGCACACCACACCGAAGCCCGCTACCCTGGTGTTTCGGCCTTGTCCTCACGAGGATGTAACGCCCTCGATGCGGCTATATCTCCCACGTGTCGAAGCACGACTTAGAGGCATAACCGCATTGAAAGCAATGTCGCAAGTGAGGTAATCTTCACACAGCCCATGTAATACATAAGGGAAAGAGATACATAGTTGGCTTACAATCGCCACTTCACACAATTACATGAATAAAGCATTACATCATCCAGATACAATCAAGGTCCGACTACGGAACCAAAATAAAAGAAAAATCCCAAATGCGACAAAGGTCCCCGATCGACCCCAACTGGGCTCCACTACTGATCAACTAGAACGAAACAACACAAAGGGCAAGATCTTCATCGAGCTCCTCCTTGAGCTTGGTTGCGTCACCTGCTCGGTAACATAGGCACCTGCAAACTGGTTTTGGAAGTATCTGGTGAGCCACGAGGACTCGGCAATCCCATTACCATGGGTATCAAGACTAGCAAAGCTTAATGGGTAAGGAAGGGGTAAAGTGGTGAGGTTGCAGCAGCGGCTAAGCATGATATGGTGGCTAACATACGCAAATAAGAGCGAGAAGAGAACAAGCGGAACGGTCGTGAAGCTAGCAATGATCAAGAGGTGATCCTGAACACCTACTTACGTCAAACATAACCCAGAAACCGTGTTCACTTCCCGGACTCCGCCGAGAAGAGATCATCACGGCTACACACGCGGTTGGTGCGTTTTAATTCGGATCTGGTGTCAAGTTATCTACAACCGGACATTAACAAATTCCCATCTGCCACATAACCGCGGGCACGGCTCTCGAAAGTTTATACCCTGCAGGGGTGTCCCAACTTAGCCCATGACAAGCTCTCGCGATCAACGAAGGAATAGACCTTCTCCCAGGAAGACCCGATCAGTCTCGGAATCCCGGTTTACAAGACATTTCGACAATGGTAAAACAAGACCAGCAAAGCCGCCCGATGCGCCGACAATCCTGATAGGAGCTGCACATATCTCGTTCTCAGGGCAACACCGGATGAGACATCCTACGAGTAAAACCAGACCTCGAGTTTCCCCGAGGGGGCCCCGCAGTCTACTCGGTTCGGACCAACACTTAGACAAGCACTGGCCCGGGGGGGCTAAAATAAAGATGACCCTCGGGTTGGCCGACCCAAGGGAAGGGTATAGGTGGTGGTGAGGCAAATGGTAAAACCAAAGTTGGGCCTTGCTGGGCAAGTTTCATTCAAAGCGAACTATCAGGGGGGTCCCATAAATCACCCGACCACGTTAGGAACGCAAAAATCCGGGAACATAACACCGGTATGACGGAAACTAGGGCAGCAAGAGTGGAACAAAACACCAGGCATAAGGCCGAGCCTTCCACCCTTTACCAAATATATAGGTGCATTAATAATATAAGAGATATTGTGATATCCCAACATAACCCTGTCCACCATGGAGCAATCTTCAACTTCACCTGCAACTATCAACGCTATAAGAGGGGCTGAGCAAAAGCGGTAACATAGCCAAACAACGGTTTGCATAGGAAAGGTGTCAAAGATTAGAGGTTCATGGAAATTTGGGATGGCTTGATAAACAGGTAATAGGTAGCGCAGCATAGCGATAGAATGAAGCAACTAGCATAGCAATGATAGTAGTGAGATCCAGGGTAGTGGTCATCTTGCCTGAAATCCCGCTAGGAAGAAGAACGAGTCCATGAAGAAGACAAACGGACGCAGTCGAACAAATCCTCACAACTCCGGAACGAAACCGAAGCTAACGAGAGAAGCAAACCAGAAAGAAGCAAACAACATAGTAAATGCACAAGCATAAATATGGCATGGTGCACAAACAAGTATGATGCATGTCCGGTTTAATGAGGCATGGCATGGCAAAGTGCAACAAACAATACTACAAGTTAAGTGGAGCTCAATATGCAACAAGTTGCATATTGACGAAACACCACATCAATTATTTAGTTCTCTCTAGTTAAGGCTAACCAACAATATTAAATGTTGTTAAGCATGGCAAGAGGTGAAGCATAATTAAACTAACAATTTAGGCAAGTTAAATGAGGCCGGAACAACAACCAACAATTCCGGAAAATCCCCATGTTATTTAGCACTTTAATGCAACAAAAATTTTAAGCATTTAAATGTTGTTATCATGATGCGGATGACATGCACAAGTTTTATGCAATTTTTATGAAAACGTTAACATGAGCATGATAAGGAGCATTTGGTCACCATGGCGGAACGAAAAGGGTGCCACGGCGGCGAAACAAAAATGGTGCCACGGCAACATATCCGAAAATGATGCCACGGCAACATATCGGTTCCGGTAGCTCACGGAGATACCGGTACAAAAGGAAGATGTGCGGATGCGAGTTGAGCAAGATGGTGGGGCGCTCCCGGATACCGGGTGTCCCATGAGTCGATGGCATGGAAGCGAGAGACACTACAGACATGGTGCAGACAAAGGGTGCATCTCATACAACATATGCATTCGGTCCACGACGGTCGTTCTCGGCGGTTATACCTTCGAAGCGTGCATTTATGGAGCGAATCGAGTTCGTAGAGGAAGTAGAGGAAGTAGTCGTTCTCGGGCGTCGAGGGAAGTAGTGGTTCATGCGACGGTAGAGGTACTCGCGACGGTAGTCGTTCACGTTCACGTTACACGGGTCTTTGGCGACGGTCGTCGTACATGGTTCGGAGTGGGACTTGCATCTTCGGACTTGACGAATCCGAGGGCTTCGGGGTCGACGGTAGTGGAACTTGGTGCTTGCGCTGCATGGGTCCTCAGCGATGGTAGTGGTACACGCATGTAGACGAACTTGGCGAATCCATGTACTTGGCATTCCAGGATGTAGAGGTACACTTGTCGTAGACGTTCAGTGCATCCGTAGAGGCCGTGTAGGCGAACTTGTTGGTCTTGATGACCCGAAACGAAACAACACCAGGGGCCTCGGGTGGCCAGCAGCAAGGAGGTGATGGTGGTGGCCAGCGGCAGCACGGGGACGGCTCGGGTGCGGGACGAGGAAGGGAGACGCGAGGACGCAGCGGGTCGACGGGACGGCGCGGTGCAGAGGCGAAGCAGGGTCGAGGCAGGGGAGATGCGGAGGAGCTCGGCGTCCACGGGGCATCCATGGCGGGGCGGCGCGATGCAGCTGGTCCAGGAGGGGTCGCCGGGGCTGTACGGCACGAGGACGACGCCGGCGAGCTCCACGGCCACGGCGAATCAGCAGAACTGGCCCGGGTTCGAGGGGCTCCTCCCCTGGCTAAGGAGCCGACGAGGCGATTCACCGGGTAGACGAGGAGGCGGGCGAGGAGGAAGACAGGGCGTGGGGCGGCATCTCCCTGGTGGCCGGCAGCGCTGAGGGAATCGGCGCGGGCTGAGCGAGCGAGAGGGAGAGATAGGGATCGGGCAGGAGGGAGATGGGATCGAGGGAGCGGATGCTCTCTGGCGGCGCTGGGGGGGAGATCGATGGGAGAGAGCGTGGAGGCAGAGGGGATCGACTCCCTGGCGGCTAGGGTTAGAGCTGGGGCGGCTGGGCCTCCAGGAGCAATTGGGCTGCGGGGAAACAGGCCGGCCTGGCTGCTGGGCTGCATCTTACTCTCTCTCTAATTTTCATATTTTATCAGAAATAGAAATAGAGAGAAGAAAAGAAAGAGAGGCTTTGGAAAGAACTTGGACATGGGGATAAATTTTTACGGACTCGTAAAAATATGCTTGTTCCAAGGAAAATGGAGTGGGCAAAAATGCAAGAACTAAATTCAAAGGCATTTGAATTTAATTCAAAAGGTTTGAACAAGGGCAAGGATTTAGAAGAGTCCAAAAATGTTGAGAATTTAGGTGGAGCTCCGGAAAATGACGAAAGGATATATGACAAAGTTAGGGGCCAAAAAAATGAAATAATAAAGGGCATTGGGATTTTGCAAGTGTGTTATGGTGATTCCAAAGAATGGATTATTTTATAATAGCTCCACTAATATCGGGAGGATATATTATAAAGAGAACTCACCATGTGAATTCCCTCAATTTAAATGGACCGAAGATCCATACGATTTATTTAGTTGAGTAAGAAAAGAAAAGACATGATGGCATGATGACATGATGCAATGCAAAAGATGCAAGACATGAACAAAAAAAAGCAAAACAAAAACAAAAACCCAACCACGAAGGAAATAATCATATCGCATCTCCGAAAAAGGCAAGAGTTGGAGTTACAAATATGGAAAGTTGCATCCGGGGCGTTACAGAGGAGCCCTCGATCAAGCTCACAGGCATCAACACCGCTCATATCCGTGCCCCCCCCCCCCAGGCAGCGCGATGCGGTACATTAAGTCAGAGCTAATCTATGACAGGGGCCTCACATAAGGAGTGAGGTACTTTTTAGTTTTTCTTTTCCTTTGAAAACAGCCCTGCAGTGGTTCCGCGGTGGCTCCTGAGACCTCGAGGCATCTCACGAGGTCCGCAAACTTCATCTCCCCAGGAAGGGGGCCTCGTCGAGTGCCTAAAGCAAGGTCTTCGCGTGGCGGAAAGCTACTGTGCGCGTGTCAAGCTCAGTTTTCCTATCATGGCTTACTCTGGTCGCAAACATTACAGCACAACACCAACATAGCAAGGCATAGCATAAAGGGCATAACTGCATTACATGCCCCGGCGGGGTACATCATCTTTTTTGAATTACAGGAGAAAGGAAAGGCTAAACAAAGAAGACTCGAGGGCATGCGAACCCGGCACCAGCGCCGCATCCTCAAGCAGCGCCTCAAGGTGGCCCGGCGCGCTCCACCAGTTCCCCCATAGGCGACTTGGGGCTACGGCTGGTCTTGAGTCCAAGTTCAGCAGCCCCCAGATTCACTCTGGGCTCCTCTCCAGCTTCACCGGAGCATTGCGGCGGGACGAACCACCGCCATCCTCGACACAAGCGTGACAACATGGGGGTCGGTCGTAGCCACCGCTTCTCGATCTCTCATCCAAAGAAGAGCCGCCATCGCGAGAAGAGGAGCGAGCACCACCAAGGCCAAGCTCACCTTTGCCACTCTCGTCGTTGCTGTCGTCCTCCGGGCAGCACCCCACGCGACGGCCGTCCTCCCTGAACACCCTCACGAAGAGAGTCGCCGGGCCGTCATACTTGAAATGGAGGGTGCACCTTCTGCCCAGGCCCCACACGCAGGCGAACGTCTGCCAGCCGTGGGTCAGGACCATGCCGCCGGAGGCGGCGACCTTGGCCACGACCCACGAAGCTCTGCTGTAGCACCCGTCGGCCTGCAGCCAGAGGCCATCAAGCCCCGAGGATGGAAGCTCGCCGTAGAGGAAACGCGGAAGCTGGAGCAAGGTGTCGGCCCAGCTCTCCTACCACACCACAAACTCAGGGAGCACGTCCAGCAAAGAGAAGTGCGACCGAGGCAGGCGCATGATCACGGCATGCCTCCCCTCGTCATGGGGGCTGCTCCGAAGCCGGTGGCCCCTACCGCGAGAAGAGGTGCCCTCACGGGCACCAAGAGAAATGCCGGCGCTGGGTGAGTGCGCGCTCGCGCCCTCTGGGAGCCGCGGGGTGCTTATGGGGACATCCGCGGCTTCTCTTTGGAGGCGGAGAGGCTAGTACCTCCTTGGAAGCTTTCCCCTTCTCGGCCGCCGAAAACCTCCTCGGCGATGCCATGGAAGCAAGATGAAGAAGGAGAAGAGGCGGGCGGCAGCAAGACGAAGGAGAGATGAGCGGGGGGTTCTGTCACTCCCCCTCATTTATAGCCAAGGAAAGCCAACTGCCAGCCTCCACGACCTCGCGCCATGATGATCTTCTGCATGCCGCATTCTTCTGTCAAGTCGAACAGTTGCCAAGGCATCATGGGGAAGTGGAGACGCCCACGTCCCATCAAGCGCCATGCGTCATCAAGGCCGCAGGCGGTTAGGGCCCACAGCGCTCCGCACTTGCCCTTTTTCTTCACTTGGAAGCCAAGTCCGAGTTCGCCTTGGGCCCGGGGGTTACTGTTGGCGTTCTGGATATGGGCGTATCCAAACTTGCCTGTCTGCGGCCCACCACGTGGCTCCATCGAAGGCCTGTTATGGCCCAGATTCGACATCAATAGCTCAAGACCCTCGCGAGGGGCCAAGCCTCACGAGGCGGACGACGCCAAGACCCCCGAGGGGATCGGCCTCTTCAAGCTGGCTCCCGAGGGGCGGAGAGTTCTATGCAAGGTGTACCTCACGAGGCTCAGCTGACGTGAGCCGTGATGACCAAGGCCAGGTAGGCGCCAGGCTGGTGCCAGAGCGCCAATTTCCTCTTTGGTGCAAGGGAGGCAAGCTGCAGGCGTGGACTCCCAAGGAATTAGCCAAAGGTTTACATTCTGGTGCAACAAAACCAAGACCGCCAGGATGGCAGAACGGATTTCATCACCGAGCCCACCGCAACATCACGACCAGGGGCTTTTCGCAGGTGAAGACTACTTTTGTCAGGATAAGCTGTACTACTTGTCCCCTTTCAAATACGGCCGTTGTGGGATCCCTTCCCACCTACATTTGGGAAGAGGATCAAGGCCACTATAAATAGGACTTAGCCACCACCATAGAGGGGGGTCGGATCCATTCTCACCGGACCACCTCACAGCTCTCTTGAGCTCAAGAACACCTCGCCTCCTGAGGCCAGTTCATCCTCAGCCCCTCGAGGAAACCCACCAAAAACACTGGAGTAGGGTATTACACCGCAAGGTGGTCTGAACCAGGATAAACTGATGTGTCTCTTTGTCTCTTCGAGCTCACTGCGCTAGGCTTAGGAGAATCGCGAGTAGGCAGGATAGGTAGGTTGAGATCTCTGCATGCACCCCAGAGTTCGAACCTTTCAAGGGTTTGCGGAACACGTAATCCGACATAGAGTTCCTGTGTTCGAAGAACATCATGTTTGAATGAATGTATCCGCGATGCCCAAACTTTGTAATGAAAACAAAGCATTCATGTAATTTTAGTCTTGTCTCCTCTGAAATTATTTATCCTCCGTTGCGCATTGCGGCAGTTTATTAAATCTGAAAGTTGGCTAGTCGTCGGCTTCAGCCCCTCGCGTAGATACTATGGGGGTGCTCGGAACAGCATGATTTCTACTACACAACCTTCTTGTAGACGTTGTTGGGCCTGCAAGTGCACAGGTTTGTAGGACAGTAGCAAATTTCCCTCAAGTGGATGACCTAAGGTTTATCAGTCCGTAGGAGGCGTAGGATGAAGATGGTCTCTCTCAAGCAACCCTGCAACCAAATAACAAGGAGTCTCTTGTGTCCCCAACACACCCAATATAATGGTAAATTGTATAGGTGCACTAGTTCGGCGAAGAGATGGTGATACAAGTGCAAAATAGATAGTAGATATAGGTTTTTGTAATCTGAAATAATAAAAACAGCAAGGTAACTAATGATAAAAGTGAGCGTAAATGGTATTGCAATGATAGGAAACAAGGCCTAGGGTTCATACTTTCACTAGTGCAAGTTCTCTCAACAATAATAACATAAATAGATCAAATAACAATCCCTCAACATGCAACAAAGAGTCACTCAAAAGCCACTAATAGCGGAGAACAAACATAGAGATTATGGTAGGGTATGAAACCACCTCAAAGTTATTCTTTCGGATCAATCTATAAAAGAGTTCGTACTAGAATAACACCTTAAGACACAAATCAACCAAAACCCTAATGTCACCTAGATACTCCATTGTCACCTCAAGTATCCGTGGGCATGATTATACGATATGCATCACACAATCTCAGATTCATCCAACCAACACAAAGTACTTCAAAGATTGCCCAAAAGTTTCTACCGGAGAGTCAAGAACGTGTGCCAACCCCTATGCATAGGTTCCCAATGTCACGAAACCCGCAAGTTGATCACCAAAACATACATCAAGTGGCACATGATATCCCATTGTCACCACAGATAATCATGGCAAGACATACATCAAGTGTTCTCATAAAAGACTCAATCCGATAAGATAACTTCAAAGGGGAAACTCAATTCATCACAAGAGAGTAGAGGGGGAGAAACATCATAAGATCCAACTACAATAGCAAAGCTCGGGATACATCAAGATCGTGCCATAGAGGGAACATGAGATAGAACACGAGAGAGAGAGAGAGAGAGAGAGATCAAACACATAGCTACTGGTACATACCCTCAGCCCCGAGGGTGAATTACTCCCTCCTCATCATGGATAGCACCGGGATGATGAAGATGGCCACCAATGATGGGATCCCCCTCCGGCAGGGTGCCGGAATGGGCTCCCGAGAGGTTTTTGGTGGCTACAGAGGCTTGCGGCGGCGGAACTCCCGATCTAACTTCTGTTCTGGAAGTTTTAGGGTACGTAGGTATATATGGGTGAAAGAAGTACGTCGGTGGACCGAAGGGGGGGCCACAAGGTAGGGGGCGTGCCCCAGGGGGTGGGCACGCCCCCACCCTCGTGGGCACCTCCCTTCTTCCCTAACGTGCACTCCAAGTCCATCGGGTGGCTTTCCTTCCAAAATTAACTTCTCCAGTTGATTTCGTTCCGTTTTGACTCCGTCTGATATTCCTTTTCCTCGAAACTCTGAAATAGGCATAAAACAACAAATCTGGGCTGGGCCTCCGGTTAATAGGTTAGTCCCAAAAATAATATAAAAGTGGATAATAAAGCCCAATATTGCCTAAAACAGTAGATAATATAGCATGGAGCAACCAAAAATTATAGATACGTTGGAGACGTATCAAGCATCCCCAAGCTTAATTCCCGCTCATCCTCGAGTAGGTAAATGATAAAAAAGATAATTTTTGATGTGGAATGCTAGTTGGCATAATTTCAATGTAACTCTTCTTACTTGTGATATGAATATTCAGATCCGAAAGATTCAAGAGAAAAGTTCATATCGACATAAAAATAATAATACTTCAAGCATACTAATCAAAGTAATCATGTCTTCTCAAAATAGCATGGCAAAAGAAAGTGTATCCCTACAAAATCATATAGTTAGGCTATGCTTCATTTTCGTCACACAAAGTGTTCCCAACTTCTATACCCCCGATGACAAGCCAAGCAATTGTTTCATACTTAAATAATCTCAAACTTTTTCAACCTTCACGCAATACATGAGCGTGAGCCATGGATATAGCACTATGGGTGGAATAGAATATGATGATGGGGATTGTGTGGATAAGAGAAAAAAGGAGAAAGTCTCACATTGACGAGGATAATCAACGGGCTATGGAGATGCCCATTAATTGATGTCAACATGAGGAGTAGGGATTGCCATGCAACGGATGCACTAGAGCTATGAATGCTCAACAAAAGAAAACTAGTGGGTGTGCATCCAACTCGCTTGCTCATGAAGACCTAGGGCATTTGAGGAAGCCCATCGTAGGAATATACAAGCCAAGTTCTATAATGAAAAATTCCCACTAGTATAAAAAGACAACTTATGAGACACACTACATGAAGAACAAGGTGCTACTTTGAAGCACAATATATGAGACTCACTACATGAAGAACAAGGTGCTACTTTGAAGCACATGTGTGGAAAAGAGATAGTAGCATTGCCCTTTTTTTGGGCCTTTCTTTTTTTCTTTTGGCCTTTCTCTTTTTTTTGGGAAATGCTCTAATAATGATGATCATCACACTTCTATTGATTACAACATGAGGATTACAACTCGAAACTTAGAACAAGATATGACTCTATATAAATGCCTCCGGCGGTGTACCAGGATGGTGCAATGAATCAAGAGTGACATGTATGAAAAATAATGCATGGTGGCTTTGCCACAAATACGATGTCAACTACATTATCATGCAATGGCAATATGACAAAAGTAAAGTATGTCATAATGATGAAGAACGGAACGGTGGAAAGTTGCATGGCAATATATCTCGGAATGGCTATGGAAATGCCATAATTGGTAGGTATGGTGGCTGTTTTGAGGAAGATATAGGGAGCCTTATGTGTGATAGAGCGTATCGTATCACGGGGTTTGGATGCACCGGCGAAGTTTGCGCCAACTCTCAAGGTGAGAAAGGGCAATGCACGGTACCGAAGAGGCTAGAAAAGGTGGAAAGGTAAAAGTGCGTATAATCCATGGACTCAACATTAGTCAAAAGAACTCATATACTTATTGCAAAAATTTAGAAGTCATCAAAAATCAAGTACTACGCGCATGCTCCTAGGGGGATAGATTGGTAGGAAAAGACCATCGCTCGTCCCCGACCGCCACTCATAAGGATGCACAAGCCAGGTACACTTCATGCTTCAAATTTGTTACACAACTTTAACCATACATGCATGCTACGGGACTTGCTAACTTCAACACAAGCATTCTTTAAATTCATAATCACCAAACTAGCATGACTTTAATATCACTATCTCCATATCTCAAAACAATTATCAAGCATCAATCTTTTCTTAGTATTCAACACACTCAAAAGAAAGTTTCACATATCTTGAATACCAAGTATATTAATTTTAAGCAAATTACCATGCTATTAACGACTCTCAAAATAATACAAGTGAAGCATGAGAGTTCATCTATTTCTACAAAATATAACCACCGTCGTGCTCTAAAAGATATAAGTGATGCACTAGAGCAAATGACAAACTACTCCGAAAGATATAAGTGAAGATCAATGAGTAGTCGAATAATTGTGCAACTATGTGAAGACTCTCTAACATTTAAGAATTTCAGATCTTGGTATTTTATTCAAAGAGCAAGCAAAGCAAAACAAAGTGATATTGCAAGGCTAGCAGAACTCATGTGAAGAAGCAAAAACTTAGGCTCTACCGATACTAACCGATAGTTGTTGAAGAAGAAAGGTGGGATGCCTACCGGGGCATCCCCAAGCTTAGGTGCTTGAGACTTCTTGAAATATTATCTTGGGGTGCCTTGGGCATCCCCAAGCTTGAAATTTTGTGTCTCCTTAATTCATCTCATATCATGGTTTCTCTTTTTATCAAAAGCTTCATTCACAACAAACTCAACAAGAACTCGTGAGATAGGTTAGTATAAACCAATGCGAAACCTTATCATTTTCTACTGTAACAAATCACTAAAATTATTATTCAACATTGAATACTAAATGCCTCTGCATATTTAATACTCCTATCCTCAAATAGAATCATTAAACAAGCAAACATATGCAAATAACGCAAACATAACAGGAATCTGCCAAAACAGTGCAGTCTGTAAAGAGTGCAAGAGTATCAATACTTCCCTAACTCCAAAAATTATGAACTAAACTTCCCAATGTAATAAATTTATCAGAGCTCAATATGCAAAAAAGATTCAACATTATCCCAATACCTCGTTCAATCTCGTTACTGGCAAGTCACTTTACTCGTTCCATAATGCATGATCCCATGACTAACTACTTAGTCACATTGAGCTCATTGTGATGATGCATTACCGAGTGGGCCCAGAGATACCTCTCCATCACACGGAGTGACAAATCCCAATCTCGATTCGTGCCAACCCAACAGACACTTTCGGAGATACCTGTAGTGCACCTTTATAGCCACCCAGTTATGTTGTGACGTGTGGCACACCCAAAGCATTCCTACAGTATCCGGGAGTTGCACAATCTCATGGTCTAAGGAAATGATACTTGACATTAGAAAAGCTTTTAGCAAACGAACTACATGATCTTGTGCTATGCTTAGGATTGGGTCTTGTCCATAACATCATTCTCCTAATGATATGACCCCGTTATCAATGGCATCCAATGTCCATGGTCAGGAAACCATAACCATCTATTGATCAACGAGCTAGTCAACTAGAGGCTCACTAGGGACATGTTGTGGTCTATGTATTCACACATGTATTACGGTTTCCAGTTAATACAATTATAGCATGAACAATAGACAATTATCATGAACAAGGAAATAAAATGATAACCATTTTATTATTGCCTCTAGGGCATATTTCCAACACTGACTACAAGCAAACAAATAAACAAGACAACAAGGAAATAAATAAGCAATCAACTTATGCTAGGCTATCACGGCTATTACACATATTACATCCACTGGGCATCAAAGTTTGCCACCAGTGCAAATATAGGGAACAAAGCAGCATATAAATGCGGCAGCAAAACAAGTCCAGAACTGAAACCACTTCAGAAGAGTTCAAGAAACAATACTCTGGGTACCTATAATGCTGGAAAGATGCTTAGCAAGCTTATTAACTTTCTCTTGTTTTGCGCTTAAATCCTCCAGCGCTTGCTGTTGCACAAGAAAGTACGCATCTGAATTCCGCAGGTACTTCCTCAGTCCTTTGGCTTCTTGCCGCAGCACAGCTGACTGATGCCTTTCAGCTTGTAGCTGAGACTGAAGAAGCCGAAGTGATTTAGGCAGCGAGTTCGAAGAGCTTGTGCCAGCAGTACTAGCCAGTAACTCGAACACTACATCAACGCAGGACTGTGGGGTTTTCTCACTGTCTACAAGATCGTTTTTATCACCTTTCTTGAAGACCAACAGGGTTGTCTCACTATCTTGAACATTATCTGCATTACTTTCTCTACCATTGCATAGTGGGGTGCTCTTCTCCAATATTCTATTTGCATACTACAAGAGAAACAAGCAGACACATCACAGGTTTAGCTTGTAGTATACGAAACTCATTTTGGTAAACCGGTTCAGTAGTAAGGTGGACAGGATAACAGCATGAAACAAACATATATCTATGTACTATGGTCACTGTATTGTCCATATCATTCTAGTTTATGTTCCCTAATCAAGATAGAAACACAGTTCAACTCATATATTTTTAAGAAACAGCAGCATAGATAGAATATAAGTGTGAGAAACTACACAGCATTGGCAGCACTTGTAATGTGCATCACATGAGAACATAAATGTTTATACAACTTAAACTGAAATCAACATAGAGCAAGAAGTTAGAACAGCAATCCAGTTAAAGAAATATGTTTAAAACATACCTGTTGCGCCATTAGAGTTTCAATTGTATCCTTCAAATTCGAAAGTAATTGGTATGAGTAAATACAATGATGCAACAGCAAAGGAGTATGGACCATAGCTACGGAATCTGACCTGAGAACAGTTGCTCTTCTACTTTAAACGTGGAGTTTGGGTTAGCTGTGGTGGTCTTCATGCTTTGGGCACTGCAGTAGCTTTACAAACTTCTCGTGTGGGGGTACTATGTGGTGGACATGGTTGTCAGTGTCAAAACCGGCGGATCACGGGTAGGGTGTCCCGATCTGTGCGTCTAAGGCTAATGGTAACAGGAGGCAAGGGACACGATGTTTTACCCAGGTTCGGGCCCTCTCGATGGAGGTAAAACCCTACTTCCTGCTTGATTGATCTTGATGATACGAGTATTACAAGAGTTGATCTACCATGAGATCATAGAGGCTAAACCCTAGAAGCTAGCCTATGATGATCATGATTGTTCCTCTACGGAATAAACCCTCCGGTTTATATAGACACCGGAGGGGGCTAGGGTTTACACAGAGTCGGTTACAAAGAAGGAGATCTAACATCCGGATCGCCAAGCTAGTCTTCCACGCAAAGGAGAGTCCCATCCGGACACGGGACGAAGTCTTGAGTCTTGTATCTTCACGGTCCAATAGTCCGGCCAAATTATATAGTCCGACTGTCCGGATACCCCCTAATCAGTAGCCCCTGAACCAGGCTTCAATGATGATGAGTCTGGTGCGTAGATTGTCTTCGGCATTGCAAGGCAGGTAACATCTCCGAATACTCCAAAGTAAACCTAGAACACTTAAATTGTGTCCGGCTCTGCAAGACGATTTTCACATACCACCGTAGAAAGAACGATATTCCACAAATATAATCTGCTGATAACTTTAGATAACGTGCCATCACACCATGGTCGAGTCATTATTCGAACCGTTTTCCCACAACCTGCCACCGCACATATTGCGAGGCGGTTTCCCGGGCACGTCTTGTCGAAGCAGAGATCGTGTTCCCCTTATTGCGGGGCTTTCATGAATACGGGCACGGGTAGCCCAATCGCACCGCCAATCGCGGCGAGTGGGGAACGAGCGGGTTCCACCAGGCAAGTAGGGAGGCGCAAAAGTTTTTATTGCCTCTATAAAGAGATAAGGCCTCTTCTTCTTTAACCATGCCTTTCCCTTCCGCTCGTCCATTCCCCTTCGCTCGAGCCCTAGCGCCCAAGCACTCATCTCCTCCACCGAAAAGAGGTTCTCCGAAGATGTCCGATCCGGAGCAGCAGGCAAATGGATGGCCTCTACCGTCCGGGAGAAGGATATCAAAAAGCTTTGAGAGGCCGGGTACCTGGCCAAGAAAATCAGCCACCGTCTTCCGACGGCGGGACAGATCGTCCCCAATCCGAAGCCCCACGAGAGGGTCATGTTTCTTCCTCATTTTTTCCGTGGGCTCGGGTTTCCCCTTCACCCATTTGTTTGCGGCTTCATGTATTATCACGGGATTGATTTTCATGATCTGTCCCCTAATTCATTCCTTAACATCTCGATGTTTATCGTCGTGTGTGAGGCCTTTCTCCTTATTTCGCCCGACTTCAGCCTATGGCTGAAGATCTTCAATGTGAAGCCCAAGGTGTTGAACGGCGAGCACGCTGAGTGCGGCAGCGCCATGGTGAGTAAGATGCCCAAGGTCACATGGCCGACAGGCACCTTCAACGATTCCGTCAAGGAGTGGTAGCAGCAGTGGTTCTATATCACCGAGCCGCGCGGTAAAAAGTGGGCCGCTGCTCCTGAATTCAGATGCGGAGCCCCCCTGCGGCTCACGTCCTGGCCCACGAAGGGCCTGAACTAGTCCTCATCCAATGAGCTGTCGGTGCTCCAAACACGCGTCCAGAGCGTGGTAGACAAGGATGTCAAACTCGTCAATGTAGTCCAGATGATATTAGTTCGTCTGGTTCTCCCTTGCCAGCACCGAGCCTGCAATTTGTGGGAATACGACCCGGCCGAGCACCAGACCCTACGGGAGCTCTACGGCTCCTCACACAAGGACATTTGGAAGGTGCTCTTCAAGTCCGGTAAACCGTGGCCGAGCTCCGTGCTATGTCTTGAGCTTGCGTTGGTTTTCTTTGAAGAGGAAAGGGTGATGCAGCAATAGTAGTGTAAGTATTTCCCTCAGTTTTTCAGAACCAAGGTATCAATCTAGTAGGAGGCTCCTCAAAAGTTCCACGCACCTACACAAACAAACAAAGAATTCGCAACCAATGCAATAAAGGGGTTGTCAATCCCTTCACGGCCACTTGCGAAAGTGAGATCTAATTGAGATAGTATGATAAGATAAATATATTTTTGGTACTTTATAATATAGATGCAAAAAGTAAAGATGCAAATAAAAGTAGATTGAAAGCAAATATGATAAAAGATAGACCCGGGGGCCATAGGTTTCACTAGTGGCTTCTCTCAAGATAGCATAAGTATTACGGCGGGTGAACAAATTATTGTCGAGCAATTGATAGAAAAGCGAATAATTATGAGATTATCTAGGCATGATCATGTATATAGGCATCACGTCAGCAACAAGTAGACCGACCCCTGCCTGCATCTACTACTATTACTCCACACATCGACCAACTCCTGCCTGCATCTAGAGTATTAAGTTCATAAGAACAGAGTAACGCCTTAAGCAAGATGACATGATGTAGAGGGATAAACTCATGCAATATGATATAAACCCCATCTTTTTATCCTCGATGGCAACAATACAATATGTGCCTTGCAACCCTTTCTGTCACTGGGTAAGGACACCGCAAGATTGAACCCAAAGCTAAGCACTTCTCCCATGGCAAGAAAGATCAATCTAGTAGGGCAAACCAAACTGATAATTCAAAGAGACTTGCAAAGATAACTCAATCATACATAAAAGAATTCAGAGGAGATTCAAATATTTCTCATAGATAAACTTGATCATAAACCCACAATTCATCGGATCTCGACAAACACACCGCAAAAAGAGTTTACATCGAATAGATCTCCACAAGAGAGGGGGGGACATTGTATTGAGATCCATAAAGAGAGAAGAAGCCATCTAGCTAATAACTATGGACCCGTAGGTCTGTGGTAAACTACTCACAACTCATCGGAGGGGCTATGGTGTTGATGTAGAAGCCCTCCATGGTCGATTCCCCCTCCGACAGAGCGCCGGCGAAGGCTCCAAGATGGGATCTCGCGGAAACAAAAGGTTACGGCGGTGGAAATTGTGTTTCATTGGCTCCCTGGATGTTTTCGGGGTACGTAGGCCTATATAGGAGGAAGAAGTACGTCTGTGGCCACTCGAGGGGCCACGAGACAGGGCGCGCGCCCTACCCTCTCGTGGCCGCCTCGGCTGCTTCTTGACTTCCACTCCAAGTCCTCTGGATCACGTTCGTTCCAAAAATCACGCTCCCGAAGGTTTCATTCCGTTTGGACTCCGTTTGATATTCCTTTTCTTCGAAATACTGAAATAGGCAAAAAAACAGCAATACGGGCTGGGCCTCCGGTTAGTAGGTTAGTCCCAAAAATGATATAAATGTGTAAAATAAAGCCCATAAACATCCAAAAGGGGTAATATAATAGCATGGAACAATCAAAAATTATAGATACGTTGGAGACGTATCAAGCATCCCCAAGCTTAATTCCTGCTCGTCCTCGAGTAGGTAAATGATAAAAAAGGAATTTTTGATGTGGAATGCTACCTAGCATAATTCTCAATGTAATTTTCCTTATTGTGGCATGAATGTTCAGATCCAAATGATACAAAATAAAAGTTCATATTAACATGAAAATGGTGATACTTCTAGCATACTAATCAAAGTAATCATGTCTTCTCAAAATAACATGGCCAAAGAAAGTTATCCCTACAAAATCATATAGTCTGACTGTTGCTCTATCTTCATCACACAAAGTATTTAATCATGCACAACCCCGATGACAAGCCAAGCAATTGTTTCATACTTTAATAATCTCAAACTCTTTTAACTTCCACGCAATACATGAGCGTGAGCCATGGACATAGCACTATATATGGAGTAGAATGGTGGTTGTGGAGAAGACAAAAAGGAGAAGATAGTCTCACATCAACTAGGCGTATCAACGGGCTATGGAGATGCCCATTAATAGATATCAATGTGAGTGAGTAGGGATTGCCATGCAAGAGATGCACTAGAGATATAAATATATGAAAGCTCAACAAAAGAAACTAAGTGGGTGTGCATCCAACTCGCTTGCTCATGAAGACCTAGGGCATTTTGAGGAGGAATATACAAGCCAAGTTCTATAATGAAAAATTCCCACTATTATATGAAAGTGACAACATATGAGACTCTCTATCATGAAGATCATGGTGCTACTTTGAAGCACAAGTGTGGAAAAAGAGATAGTAGCATTGTCCCTTCTCTCTTTTTCTCTCATTTTATTTATTTTTTTCTTTTTTTTCTTTTTCTTTTTTTCTCTTTTTTTTCTTTGGCCTTCCTTTTTTTTCTTTTTGGTCTTTCTCTTTTTTTTTGTAAAGTCCGAAGTCTCATCCCGACTTGTGGGGGAATCATAGTCTTCATCATCCTTTCCTCACTAGGACAATGCTCTAGTAATGAAGATCATCACACTTTTATGGATTTACAACTCAAGAATTACAACTCAAAGCTAGAATAGGATATGACTCTATATGAATGCCTCCGGTGGTGTACCGGGATATGCAATGAATCAAGAGCGACATGTATGAAAATTATTAAGGTGGCCTTGCCACAAATACAATGTCAACTACATGATCATGCAAAAAGAAATATGAAAAAAGTAATGCGTGTCATATAAACGGAACGGTGGAAAGTTGCATGGCAATATATGTCGGAATGGCTATGGAAATGCCATAATAGGTAGGTATGGTGGCTGTTTTGAGTAAGGTATATGGTGGGTGTATGGTTTCGGCGAAAGTTGTGCGGCACAAGAGAGGCTAGCAATGGTGGAAGGATGAGGTGCGTATAATCCATGGACTCAACATTAGTCAAAAGAACTTATGTACTTGTTGCAAAAATCTAGAAGTCATCAAAAACCAAAGCACTACGCGCATGCTCCTAGGGGGATAGATTGGTAGGAAAAGATCATCGCTCGTCCCCGACCGTCACTCATAAGGAAGACACTCATAAATAAAATTGTGCTCCAACTTCATCACAAAGCGGTTCACCATACATGCATGCTACGAGAATCACAACCCTCAACACAAGTATTTTTCATAATCACCTCAACTAGCATGACTTTAATATCACTACCTCCATATCTCAAAACAAATATCAAGCATCAAATTGATCATAGCATCCAATTCTTTCTATGATAGTTTTTATTATACCCAACTTGGATGCTCATCATTCTAGGACCAACTTTGTAACCATAGAAAATACCATGCTATTCTAAAAGACTCTCAAGATAATATAAGTGAAGCATGAGAGACTAGAAATTTCTTCAAAATTAAGCCACCACCGTGCTCTAACAAATATAAGTGAAGCACTAGAGCAAAAACTATCAAGCTCAAAACATATAAGTGAAGCACATAGAGTATTCTAGAAAATCCTAATCAAGTAGGCTTCTCCCAAAAGGTGTGTACAGCAAGGATGGTTGTGGAAAACTAAAAATCAAAGACTAATATAATACACAATGCTCCAAGCAAAACACATATCATGTGGTGAATAAAAATATAGCTCCAAGTGAAGTTACCAATGAACGAAGACGAAAGAGGGGATGCCTTCCCGGGGCATCCCCAAGCTTAGGCTTTTGGCTATCCTTGAATATCTTGGGGTGCCATGGGCATCCCCAAGATTAGGATCTTGCCACTCCTTATTACATAGTCCATAAAAGCTTTACCCAAAACTTGAAAACTTCACAACACAAAACTCAATAGAAAATCTTATAAGCTCCATTAGTGAAAGAAAACAAAACCACCACATAAGGTAATGTAATTAACTCATTCTTTATTTATTTTGGTGTGAAACCTACTGTATTCCAACTTCTCTATGGTTTATAAACTATTTTACTAGCCATAGAAGCATCAAAATAAGCAAACAACACACGAAAAACAGTATCTGTCAAAAACAGAACAGTCTGTAGCAATCTGTAACTAACGCAAACTTCTGGAACTCTAAAAATCCTACCAAAATAGGAAGTCCTGTACAATTTGTTTATTGATCAGCACCAGAAAGAATCAACACAAAATCACGTTTCTGTGAGTTAACAAAACTAAATTCGTGTGTGCAAAGTTTCTGTTTTTCAGCAGAATAAAAGCAACTATCATCATAGGTTATCCTATAGGTTCTACTTGGCACAAACACTAATTAAAAGATAAAAACACATCTAAACAGAAGGTAGATGGAAGATTTATTACTAAACAGGAACAAAAACAAAAAACACAAACAAAATTGGGTTGCCTCCCAACTAGCGCTGTCGTTTAACGCCCCTAGCTAGGCATAAAAGCGAAGATAGATCTAAGTAGTGCCTTCTTTGGCACTCGGAGAGGAGGATCTCCTTTCTATGGCATTCATTCTTCTATTTAAGGTAAGCACATGACCATTAATGGAAGAAGTAAGATTAAGCATGTTACGGAAGTTTGCCTCTAAACTAGACTTCATCTCTTTAATAATTTCATCTATTTATATATAAAAAGTGTTTGATGGGTTCACTAGAAAAAAGATAATTAGTCTAGAAAACTCCACAATAATTAGAGATATCTAGCCTTTAATTCGATGGGACCAATTCCATTCAATAAACTAGAACCGTTTGATCCTCATAAACCACGTGGACCCGTATGCACCAAAATCACCCAAATAATCTCTCAATTCTGTTCAACCATCGCATGATTAAAAAAAGTCACAGCCGTCCCACAATAGAAAGAATAGGGTTTTTTTAGTCTAACAAAATGAATAGGTGGACCCTTGATGTCAACAAAAAAGAATAAGTGGACAAATACCCTGCGCACCAAAATCTTCAAACAATCTCTCGCTCCATGCCTTCCCTAATCTACATCAGTAATCTTCCATGATTCATCCAAGCCCTTTCCGATCCAACAAATCATGCCCCGTTTCTTCTCAAAAATCAATCTTCTTTTGGCCACATGAAGAACAACAATTGGAGCTCTCGACAGGATGCGAGTATCTATCAGGTGGATCCTCCCATCTCTCGCTCCATGCCTTCCCTAATCTACATCAGTAATCTTCCATGATTCATCCAAGCCCTTTCCGATCCAACAAATCATGCCCCGTTTCTCCTCAAAAAACAATCTTCTGTTGGCCACATGAAGAACAACAATTGAAGCTCTCGACATGTGGGGACCCCGACTCATAAGTCGAGATCACCGAATGCACGTGTACAGTGATCCCAGAGATCAATGCTCACTGAACACGCAGAAGCTGAATAACAAGAGTCTTACATCCATACATACCATTTTACACAAGTAGGACCATTATGTTCAAGTCTTGAGTGTATCATCGCAGCGGAAATCTTCAATAACAAATTGGACCCATGCCATCTGCCTTAACCCTAAAGGCATTCTGACTGGGAAGCGTCCTAGCTCGCATGTTCGTCACCGAAGTATTCTTCATCATATCCTGTTCTTTCATGCCTGGCCAATAAAATAACCAGTGGCAAGCCAATAAGTACTTTGAATGTACTCGCAAGCAACCCATGTTTTGGTTCAAGATACAATAATGCATGATATAGGTAAATTTTTGCAGAAAGCTAGTTTTGAGTGCAATGACATGTTCAACAACTTGTAAGACATGCATCAGGAGAATTCAAGTAACCATGAGGGCAGGTTACAGATATCAACATAAATAGAGTGGCCACCAACCCAACTCAATCATGTCAAGTCCCTTGACTTGACCCAAGTAGTTTTATCAACACACACACACACTCGGTTTGTAAACATGTGGACGTAGCCCAAGAGCGGTTACCCAACTGTCCTTGACCGTGGACACGGCTATTCGAATAGTTTTACACTCTGCAGAGGTTGCACACTGTACCCACAAGATCCGGGGAACTTCCGTGCCATCCACGACCCGCGATACCTCAAGTACCCGGGGTAAGCACCCGATCACTACCTTTCCCTAGACGACACTAACATGGAGTCCACTCGATTGGTAGTAACCCCCGTGCCCAACATTATCACATAACATTTTCATGGAGCCACACTCCGTAATCATCTCACATCACAAGCACGGGGTACCAACGGTGTGTCCGGTGCCCCATAAAAATGTTCTTGGCCGCCCTACCTGGCACGACCCCGTCCCAAGAGAGAGCACCAACTCTCCCCCGTCACTAGTAATGCGGGCTCCAAGCTAGTATCGACCTAGGTAATCAATAATGTCCTTTCCCATATAAGGGTAGAGTGGTTGCGCATGTAAGGTTGGAATAACGGTCGCAACTTAAACCAATCCGTTTTGAAAACAACACACACTTGCCTCGGTACACCACTTCATCATCAAGTGGCTACCCAACTCATCATCTCCCCCGGGCATACGTGGCACCCGATGGGGTTTTCGAAAAGTCTTTTGAAAATACTTTGTCTGCATCACCATGCATATTCCCGTCCCTTTTTGCATAGCATCTACTTTAGCATCCTATCTACTCCCACCGTCATAACCCTCATAAGAAGGTAGGGTCATGCACAATGCAAGTATCAACGAGGAAGTACGGTGGAAAACCATCAAAGTGGATACCACCTCATCATGATTCCGTTGCAACAACAATATGGTGCTATATGACATGCATAAAAAGGGTTTCATAGACATGGTCAAAGGGTTGCTTGCCTGTTTTAACAAAGTCTTCGAGGTCTTCAAATATCTCTGGTCCAACTCCGAGCATTTCGTCTACTTCGTCAACTATCGTCGAAAGCAACCATAATAAGCAACACAACAAGGCAGAAAATAAAAGTGCTCTAAAAATATCAATTTGAATTTTCTAGGACATCTCTGGTTATATGAAAAATAACCAGAGTGGTTTCATTGGAATTGGGTCAATGGATGTTTCTAAACATTTTGATATGATGGAATCAAGGGGTTTATGGATTTGCAAGAAGTGTACAGAATATATTTTTGAAAAAATGAGCAAAGGCACCCATTTAACAAACCATGATTTTAGAAGCATCTAGGAGTTGGTTTCACTGGATTTGGAGTTCAAACGAATTCCCTATGAATTGGCAAAGTTGAAAAATATGAAGAAATGGCTCATTATATTGTGTGGCACAGAAAGTATTAGGAAAAATGTTGAAAAACTAAGTTATGAACTTAGAAGTATCTAGGATCTTGAATCATGGCATGATCATTGGTTCAAGAGTTTGGAGCAAGGAGATGAAGTATATGAGTTGGAGGATTTATTTTGATTTTTAGAGCACTTGCAAACAACTGACAAAAATCCAATCAAGGCAAAGTCCAAAACACTCAAAAGTTTTTGTCAAACCACATTTTATCATGATTTATCATCTTAAGTGTTGTGCCATGAAAATCAGGGTGTGATAGACCTACCCCCCTTACAAGAATCTCGTCCCCGAGATTCCCAAACTAGGCGCAGAAAGGGATACAGAAACTTGGATCTGGGTAGTCTTCAAGTCCTCATGTTGCTTCTGCTTTCGTGTAGTGCTCCATTGAGCTTGAAGTACTTGATGGTGTGGCTTCGTGTATGACGCTCTTGTTGATCCAGGTTGCTAATGGGTAGCTCGCGGTAGGTTAGGTTGGGCTAGGGGTCGATGGCTCGGTGGTTAATGCCCTCGTAGAGATCGGGCAAGTTAGGAAGTTGGAAACACTTCCGGGGTTGTGATACATGGAAAGCATTGTGCACATCAGGTCACTCAGGTGGCAACTCCAGCTGGTAACTGTCATCTCTTCGTCTTGTAGTGATCTCAGAGGGGGTTGTTTAAATCTTGGAGTGATCTCGAAGGGGGTCGACGAATCTTGGTGTGGGTTTCCTTGTCATGGAAATGCTTGGTTCCTTAGAGAGGAGTGGCTTGCAGATACACCTGGTCTTTGACGCGGATGTTTACTTCTTGATGATGGTGGTAGTTCTTCCTCCTTGGCATGGCGGTCTTCAAATGTTCCTGGACCAGCTGAACGGCTATTCTTCCGTCTTCAGGTGGACAAGTAGGTCACCAAATGATGATGAAAACTATCTTGTCTAAGCACTCCATGAAGACTTTGTTCACGGGGTACATAAAGTAGGCTGGGGAATTAGTGGTGGTCTTGTTGAGTGTGGGCCAAGGTGGTTCTAGATCTAGTGTCAAGGACCTTACCTAAGGTCCTGATCTGACTATGTTGTAGCTTGGTAGGGCTTAAGGGTTTCAAGGATTCTAGTGTGCGAGTGAACATTTATCATCTTATCTTTAAGCACGGTTTCTGAGATGCCAATAGTCTATCTAGTCCTTTAAACAAATCACATCATATCACCGATAGCATCATTTTGCATAGGTCAACTCCAATCATCACTCATGTGATTCATATCCTCATGGCTCCCGAGAGGAGGTCTAACAAAATCATATATGTCTACAATCCCCAAACTCATATGTATGTCTACCCCTAAAAATCCATGGGTAGAACATATAAGCTGCTAAGCTTGAACGTGACAATCCAAGTGCTCAGCCTGTTCTTCCAAGGTCTAAGATAAAGCACCTCTATCCTAAGGAGACACGTCGTATGCCAATCCAAGATCTAGTTTCCTTTCCTATGAATCAACTCCAATAGCCCATTAGCTACATAATTCATTAATTCTACAAATCCAATGTCTATGGTGTCCCACATGATCTTCTAATGCCCTATAATCCCAAATACTTGAAAGGGCTACCTTGCTATAGTCAGTCCACCAATTTCCATTACCATGGTCATGTAAACTCCAAGGTCAAGCATATATAGATCCCTAAATAAACTCTGACAATTAATCCAATCTCCTAGTTTATGGTCCACCGAGAAAACATGGTATCATGATCAAGATCATCAGTCTAAATCCAATTTACTCCGAACCATGTAAAATTACTCTGCATCCATACTCCACTAGGGTAACCTATTTAATCCAAATCTCATGTCCCGCGAGAGTTTCCACACTTTCCCCCAAGTCATTATCGTAATATCAACTATCTCCTATCAATATCCCCTGGCTAAGACAAATCCCTATTTCTCCAAGAATTCCAGCTTGCGATCATAATTGTCCTACTAAATCTAGTTTCCTCAAGGGTAATGAAAGCTATGCTAATCCATAATCATGATCCTACCAAGTTCATCTACCAACATGGTAGCCTTATAATCCACCAAAGAGTCTCAGATAATTCCTCAAAGTCATTGATACAAACTCACCAAGTCAGTTGTCCTCTGTTCCTATATCCTTGAATTGGTCTTCCCTATGGCATCATCAGTTTTGGTGCTAGCTTAGGATGATAATGTGCTCGTTCACTATGTCCACTAGTTCCCTAATGAACCCAGTGATAAGCAAGGTGACGGAGGCTTAACAGGTTCTCTTGCAATTCTATGGTTTAAGCACATGGTTAAGGACTCGAGCTGGGGTATCTTGTGAAGTCTCGAAGGGTCTAGGAATGGGTTTCTAGTCTGGAGGGTTAAATATATAACTCTGCGGGGTTTCACTTGGTCGAGGAGGCTGTAGAAAAGTTCCTCAGTGCTAGTTGGTCGCCGAGGTAGAATCCCTGGTGTATCTTGTCTTGTCGGTCTTCAGTTGATGAGAGAGATGAGAGGGAAAAGTGGCATAGATGGGGAATGCCTAAAGGGGGTTCTATAGTGCAGGTGCAAACAAACGGGTGCCAAAAAGGGCAAAACATAAGAAGCAAGGTAAGGAAGGTGATATAGTCGCATACTTGTCGCCTAGGGCAAAAGTGGGACCTATATCAAAACACAAACAAATAAAAACAAGCAACACCCAGTCATGGTTCTATTCGAACTATCATACGGACTCGATTGTGCATAGGGGTACACGACTCATCCTACCCTAGGGGTTCTCGGACTCAGTAGTCGTGCCTTGTGCCTCATGCAGTCTTCTGAGTTTTCCTCAGGTGTTGCTACGTCTCTTGTAGTTGTTCGACGAAACAATCCGGGTTGAGCCTGAAGATTCTTTAACAACTTCTCGCCTGTTGAAGTGATGGGGTGAAGGTGGCTCCTCGTAACTGGCATTGACTTGGTCTTCTATTGTCTTCTTAATCAGGACGATCCTTTTTTGTCTTCTAAGCCTTCGATGGTACCAGGTAGGTAATCCTTTATGAAATGACATTATCAAGGCGTAATAGAGGTCCATCATGTCGGTTACGTTGATGACAACATCGACACCAAGAGCGGGGGATGAGGAGAACCGTTTTCCTGCTCACTATGGTGAGGCGGACCAAATGGCTAGGTTCTCATCCATCGGTGGTTGCCGATACAACAACAGTAGTGACAGGGTTACTCTATTAGCGATGTATATCATGATCTTGCATATTCTATGCCCTGATCATCGTAGGCTAAGGTTGCATCATCTTGGGGCAGTGTCAAGGGTGTCACCATCTCCTGGGTCTTCAGGTCCTCATTCCTCGAGGATGTATCTTCTGTTGGTATCGTCTTGTTGTGATGTCGCCAATCTTGTGTTCAGGAGATGTGGGTGAATGTCTGGCAAGACATCTTCCTCCTAGATTATCCACGAGGATTGCAAGGAATCCATTGGTCAGGGGCATAAGGGTTCTAGCGACCAAAGGTTTTGAAGGGGAAGAGGAAAGTATATCTTAGTTTTTGAAAAACTGAGAAGGGAAGAGAAGTATAGATTTTTTTGAAAACTAGTAGTAGTTTTGGAAATATTTTTACCCTAACTAACGACCATGCTAACTAAGGCTTCCTACAGTCAGGATGGCTCTGATACCAGCTCTGTGGGGACCCCGACTCATAAGTCGAGATCACCGAATGCACGTGTACAGTGATCCCAGAGATCAATGATCACTGAACACAAAGAAGCTGAATAACAAGAGTCTTACATCCATACATACCATTTTACACAAGTAGGACCATTATGGTCAAGTCTTGAGTGTATCATCGCAGCGGAAATCTTCAATAACAAATTGGACCCATGCCATCTGCCTTAACCCTACAGGCATTCTGACTGGGAAGCGTCCTAGCTCGCATGTTCGTCACCGAAGTATTCTTCATCATATCCTGTTCTTTCATGCCTGGCCAATAAAATAACCAGTGGCAAGCCAATGAGTACTTTGGATGTACTCGCAAGCAACCCATGTTTTGGTTCAAGATACAATAATGCATGATATAGGTAAATTTTTGCAGAAAGCTAGTTTTGAGTGCAATGACATGTTCAACAACTTGTAAGACATGCATCAGGAGAATTCAAGTAACCATGAGGGCAGGTTACAGATATCAACATAAATAGAGTGGGCACCAACCCAACTCAATCATGTCAAGTCCCTTGACTTGACCCAAGTAGTTTATCAACACACACACTCGGTTTGTAAACATGTGGACGTAGCCCAAGAGCGGTTACCCAACTGTCCTTGACCGTGGACACGGCTATTCGAATAGTTTTACACTCTGCAGAGGTTGCACACTGTACCCACAAGATCCGGGGAACTTTCGTGTCATTCACGACCCGTGATACCTCAAGTACCCGGGGTAAGCACCCGATCACTACCTTTCCCTAGACGACACTAACATGGAGTCCACTCGATTGGTAGTAACCCCCGTGCCCAACATTATCACATAACATTTTCATGGAGCCACGCTCCGTAATCATCTCACATCACAAGCACGGGGTACCAACGGTGTGTCCGGTGCCCAATAAAAATGTTCTTGGCCGCCCTACCTGTCACGACCCTGTCCTGAGAGAGAGCACCAACTCTCCCCCGTCACTAGTAATGCAGGCTCCAGGCTAGTATCGACCTAGGTAATCAATAATGCTCTTTCCCATATAAGGGTAGAGTGGTTGCGTATGTAAGGCTGGAATAACCGTCGCAACTTAAACCAATCCATTTTGAAAACAACACACACTTGCCTCGGTACACCACTTCGTCATCAAGTGGCTACCCAACTCATCATCTCCCCCGGGCATACGTGGCACCCGATGGGGTTTTCGAAAAGTCTTTTGAAAATACTTTGTCTGCATCACCATGCATATTCCCGTCCCTTTTTGCGTAGCATCTACTTTAGTATCCTATCTACTCCCACCGTCATAACCCTCATAAGAAGGTAGGGTCATGCACAATGCAAGTATCAACGAGGAAGTACGGTGGAAAACCATCAAAGTGGATACCACCTCATCATGATTCCGTTGCAACAACAATATGGTGCTATATGACATGCATAAAAAGGGTTTCATAGACATGGTCAAAGGGTTGCTTGCCTGTTTTAACAAAGTCTTCAAGGTCTTCAAATATCTCTGGTCCAACTCCGAGCATTTCGTCTACTTTGTCAACTATCGTCGAAAGCAACCATAATAAGCAACACAACAAGGTAGAAAATAAAAGTGCTCTAAAATATCAATTTGACTTTTCTAGGACATCTCTGGTTATATGAAAAATAACCAGAGTGGTTTCATTGGAATTGGGTCAATGGATGTTTCTAAACATTTTGATATGATGGAATCAAGGGGTTTATGGATTTGCAAGAAGTGTATAGAATATATTTTTAAAAAAATGAGCAAAGGCACCCATTTAACAAACCATGATTTTAGAAGCATCTAGGAGTTGGTTTCACTGGATTTGGAGTTCAAATGAATTCCCTATGAATTGGCAAAGTTGACAAATATGAAGAAATGGCTCATTATATTGTGTGGCACAGAAAGTATTAGGAAAAATGTTGAAAAACTAAGTTATGAACTTAGAAGTATCTAGGATCTTGAATCATGGCATGATTATTGGTTCAAGAGTTTGGAGCAAGGAGATGAAGTATACGAGTTGGAGGATTTATTTTGATTTTTAGAGCACTTACAAACAACAGACAAAAATCCAATCAAGACAAAGTCCAAAACACTCAAAAAAATTTGTCAAACCACATTTTATCATGATTTATCATCTTAAGTGTGGTGCCATGAAAATCAGGGTGTGACACGACAGGATGCGAGTATCTATCAGGTGGATCCTCCCACTATAACTTCAGAGTAGCTCCGGTTGTGGAGACGCTGATCGAGAGCCATGAAGAAAGCTACGGGTCTCCGTATGAAAGATGCACCGGATCCCCTAATTTGGATGTTGAATCTGAGCCCTCGCCGTCGGATTCAGGATTCCCCACTCCCAGCAGCCGACGGAGATGTTAAATCGAGCAGCTCCATCAGAGAAGGTACGCATCCTGGGGACAACAAATTTTTGTTATTGATTCCATATCTGATGGATTGAAAAGGAAAATTTATTTACTCTGAACCTAGGGATTTGTCGTTAGAAATATGATATCTGTAAAGAACTAATCAAGTGTTCGATAGCACCAGTCTCCAATACTAAGCGAGAGTTTTGCCTAGCGGTGACAACATATACAGAACAAATGGCTTGTAGCACAAAATTGTTAGCGGCTAGACCAGTGTCAAATGCATTGTACCCGGTCTAATGCATGAGCAGAAAAACAGGAAAAGGGACAATGAAATTTGGCAATAATGTCAAACGATGTTGTATGTTCACCTACCCAACAGTGAAACAACTACAGAAGATTTCTAAATCGATGTGTGGATTTGTGTATGTCGAATTTCGGAGTGTTCATTCATATATTAGGATTGCAGAAGTGAATCTGCATGATATCTCTGAAATAGACAATATGTGAATCAATTGTGTGCCAAAGTTCAGACGCTATATTCAAAAATTTGATCTACAGCAATGCCCAATCCCGTCTATGAAAAAATAAGACTGTTAATTTATCCGAGTGTCATACTTCTGATTGTACATTCATATCTTATGTTTGCACAACAAGTCTGCATGATATCTTTGAAAAGAAATAAGGTGAGAATTATAGCATGCTCTTCTACTATAATTTGGGGTTTGGAACGGCTTTCATAGGTATGAACTCTATTAAGAAGTAAAGGGCACTGCAGTATAGTATCCACTTGGAGTTTGTAGATCAGATAATGGTTCACAAAATATTTTGCTTGAGTACCTCAATAATTCTGTCTAAAAATAAGAACCTGATTAATCAGGTACAGATGGCTTCACGTGATGATTGGAACTTAAGATCCTCTTTATCATTAAATATTTCATCACAAAGTTGATCTCCTTTACTTCTACATCAAAAACGAATATTTATAAGGTGAGAAGTAATAAAAATAATGAATCTTCATAAACTTGACCATTAATCTGTAATCAGTAGTTGACCCACCATTTGGCACGAGCAGGGCCGGCTGGCCCCAGGTCTCAAGTGGCAGAGCAAGATAATCCCCTCTCCAAAGACCAGTGGGCGCACCAACACTGATCTTTGTAGTGGGTCTGCCATTGTCTCTAATAATATTATAATATTATCCTCTTTAACTTTATATTTGTATTCTCTATTGTGTAGGAATAAACAATCAAAATAAAAGGTGGGCCACGCAGCAAGGAATTTGAGAGACCAGCCAACGTGGTTAAAAAAACAAATAAGCAATGTAACAAGCAGTGGCGGAGCTACCAAAAAAATATTGGGCGGGCCGGATAGTATAAAGAGTAGTAACAAAGTAAAAAATCAATATTGTTGTGGGCTAGACTTCATATAAAACTTTATTTGCTTCAGCCAAGGGCGGGCCATGGCCCTTTCAGCCTGGCTGAAGCTCCGCCGGTGGTAACAAGGTGATCTGTTATTAATCGTGAATCTTCTTTTGGTATCACAAGAATGTTACTACTAAAAAGGCAGTACTTCCAATTAGCCACAAGAGGTTCCTAATTGATTTTAGCTTGCACCAGAAAACAATATTTTAAATTGTTATCTTATTGAAGCAAATCCAGACAATGAGCCAAAAAATGGCAAGATTGGAAAGGAGAATGAAACCGCAAGACAAGAAAAATAGAGTCTTTGATCATACATGGGGATGTCCTACACTACATAACTACACCAAAAGAACAACCTTTAATCTATGTGAAGTAATAAAATCTTCACAAAGTTCTACCCTTATGTGTATTATCATCCATGTGATTCTAAACTTTACCAGTAATGACACACAACTGATAGTATTATACATGAAGCAAACATTATGTACCTCGCTTATGCTTTGCACATAAACTATGCTATCTATGTGCCGAAATCTTTCTAAACATAAAATATTCCTTCATTAACTCCACGATTTGATGTAGTATAATTATATCTCACAAATTTTACCATGAACAAGAGGTTATAAACTCCGGTCGCACACGCATTTCCATATCTTCAAGCAGGGCTAATTTAAATTGCTCTATTAAATCACATAAACATGTTACATTTGGTTCTGCCTGTACCTATGAAGTATGCTTTCAAAAAATCATTATAAAACACATGCACTCTGTCTAAACCAATGTTGAGGAAAGAATGTTCCATTGCTACAAGGAACAATGTCCTATACAAATGTTCAAATGTACATTGACTGCCACCACGGGTAATAAATTGCTTATGAAGGAAATTCCATCTCTTAGTTCTACTAATTGGTATTTATGTTTACGAAGGGCAATTAACAAAACGGATAAAGCTAAAGAGACAAGAGTACATAGGAAAATAAAAATAGAAAGCACAAGGGTTGCAGAACAATCGACAAAAAAGGGCACTAATCGGTCAGACTGGTGAGACTATGAGGTAAGCAACAAGAAAATAGAATCAACATCTAAAGTTTGGACATTCGTGAACCCCATATTTCTGTTATGTACATGTACATGACTAAAAGTAAGAAAAATTGTGCTACATCAATATCAAGCAGATAGAAATAAACACCAGATACATAAGTTCTATTGATTTTTTTGAAGTATTAACAATATGAGACGATGCTAATATTAAATTGATGCTAAATTGGAAACTTGGACAGGATATCAGAAAGGACTAATAGGAAAACCAAGCTCCAAGTGTGACCGATGTGGCCCAATTTTCTGGTACGAAGAAAGAACTTCAGGTATAGTGAAAAGCATGCCATCTTTCGGACTATGATGCCAACAGGGAAAGGTTGATTTGCCACCATTCAGAGAGCTACCAACTTACCTTGCAGAATCGCTAAGGAAAGACAATAGAAACAGGTCAAAAAAATATACACAAAATATCAGATTGTACAACTCCATGCTTGCTTTCACGACAATGGGAGGGAAAATAGAGAAAAAAACAATAGCAGTGGGTCCTATGTTTTAGAATGAATGGGCAAAACTACCACAGAATAGGCACTCTACTACCTGAAGGTAAAGACAGACCACGCTGGGCACAGTTGTACATCTATGACGATGAAAATGAGGTAAGAAACAGGATTAAGGTGTCGATGTCTGAAGATAAAATGGAGTCAATAGATGCTCACATCGTCGAGGAACTTAAAATATGCTGGATAGAGATAATATACTTGCAAAAATATTCAGAATGGCAAGGGACAGATTCGAAGAAGGTGACCATCACAACATGAGATTAAAACTAATCTAATTTATGTTTTTATAAAATCTGATAGTTTTTTGTTACAAGTCATAGTGCAGATAAAAAAGTTAGGCTTGATAAGAAGAAGTTCTCCATTTTCTCCATCTTATTAGGTGTATGCAAAATATGATGCAGGTGTTGTTTTGGTAGTGGAACCTTTCTACGTGTATGTTTACTACTTTCTCTATATTATCTTCCATAAAAGTATTGTAACACAATATCAAGTGCATACCTTTTGCTCCCAAGCTTCAAATAGCCAAATAATTCAAAATTAACAAATAAAAATCCTCCTTTAAGTTTGAGACTGTCCTGATTTTTTCCTTGCATGTTAAATGTTCATCCTAACACCTGATTATGATTTTTCTTTTATATTTGCATGTTCCCCATAAAAGACTAACATGCTTTTTTTCAGTTGTAAAGACTAACATGCTGAACTAAAATATTTTGATACTCCCTCCGTCCCATGAGTAGTACATAAAAAATGAAAAAGTCATTTAACTTAATCTTATGAAGCACATCTACATGCATTTTTTTCTAGGACTTTAAAATATGTTTTCATTCATTTCTATTTAATCAAGCTCAAAGGTTATATTGGTTCAATCGCACAAACATAAGAAACGGATACGAAAAAAATAAATATATGACAGAGTCAGGAAAAGGGAAAAGTGGACCTGCAGATCGAACTTAGAAGAATGTTGCCGATGTGGAGGATTTGTCTGGCTGGCGCTCCAGGGGCAGAAAATGTCCAGCATCCTCATACTAAAGAGTAAAGAGTACATCACCTGCACGGACACCGACAACAAAAACACCGTGCAGATCGATGATCTAGCTTCCTCCCTTGCGCAGCTCCACCTTGGGCCATGCTAGCCCCTCATCTCCGTTTAACAGCCTAAGAGACCGAGGAGGCGTATGAGGAGCCACTGGCCGCACCAGCGAATCGAGCTGCAAGGGGTGGCTGCAGCCTGCAGGTGAGGACAATCAAGCTCAAGGCACCGAATCAAGGGAGCGAGTTGATGGGAGCAATCCAGCGGCAGTAATTTTGTACTGAGCGGAGAGAATAAGGAAGAGAAAAAGGGGATCAGGCAAGAGCAACATGCTACTGTGTGAAGTGTGAAGGTAAGAGGATTTTTTAGGGTGCTCAGGAAAGAAGATGTGTGGTCACTATGTCCATATGCGTGAGGCTATTTAGCTAAATCCCATAATATCCCAGCAGAAAAAATATACTAACTTTTCCAAAAAAAAAACTACACAAAAAAATTATACTCATAAGTCGAGAAGACTACCTAATAGGGAAAGCAAAGGAATTAGCATGATGGGACCCATGAAACCAATGAAGGTTTGTACATGTAATAGTAGTGTGCACAATTCTTTTCTCTAAGGAAAATACTATGGACGATGTATTTTTTCTAGGAAGTGGACAAGCTGAGAGCACAGTGTGCCGATGTGTCTTTTTTTCAAGAAAAACATAAGTTTTATTCTACTGAAATAGGATTACGGCTACTAAGAAAAATTCTAAAGCACAATTTTCATAGATATGTACAATATATAAATAAACTCTAACATTTTATACCAAATTAAAATAAAATCAATTACAGTATGAAAATCACTATATATAAAAAAATATGTAACAATCTTGCATAGCATTAGCAAACTACCCATTCCTACACGAAACAATGAGAACTATTAAATTTGCGTTTACAAAAAATTAAAACAATGCGACATGATAAAAACGCCAAAAACATGTCTTTTTTTCAAGAAAAACATAAGCTTTATTCTACTGAAATAGGATTACGGCTGCTAAGAAAAATTCTAAAGCACAATTTTCACGGATATGTACAATATATAAATAAACTCTAACATTTTATACCAAATTAAAATAAAATCAATTACAGTATGAAAATCACTATATATAAAAAATATCTAATAATCTTGCATAGCATTAGTAAACTACCCATTCCTACACGAAACAATGAGAACTATTAAATTTGCGTTTACAAAAAATTAAAACAATGCGACATGATAAAAACGCCAAAAAATTATAGAAATAAGATTTGAACAACGGAACTGATCACAAAAATTAATTAGTACATCATGCATAATTTACATGTTAATGATGAAGAGATAACACATATATTTATATATCAGTAAAAACGCAAACGTAATAAAGATAAGAATATGTTCACATAAGTTTTATATTTAAAATTGGAATCACATTAAATTCCTTTTTTTACACAAATGAATTAATTTGTTCACATCAATCAACTTTATAAATTTCTAGCCCGCGCATCGAGCGGGCCACTTTGCTAGTTTTGATAAAAGCACAAGAGAGTATTTGATTCAACCTTATCATTCATGGGATGCCCAAATATGGTTTTCATTTTTTCATAGGTATCTATAGCATCCCCTTCAAGAAAACCTTCTTCAAAAATAGAATCTAAAACTTGTTTGAAAGAAGCGGGCAAGCCAACACAGAAACTTTTTAAGTAAACTTCAATTTGATATTGTGGCAATAGCTAGCCCGAATCCTTAATAACCTATCCCAAGCATCTTTTAAAGACTCATCAAGTAAATAGCGAAAAATTCCAGAGTCATCCTCATCAAAATTATTCAAGCTCTCATTGGTGACCCCGGTGGGTCTTTCTATAGCGTCATTATTTATGAGCTTAGAGAGGATAGAGGGGTTATCCAAAGTTACAGAACCTAGGAAAGAGCCCTTAGTTCTTTTTGGTTCGGCCATGGCAACGGGAAAGCAAACGGAAGAGAGGAGGAGATTGGGAAAGAGAGGGCGAATAAAACGGCAAGGGTGAAATGGGGGGGGGGAGGAAAACAAGAGGCAAATGGCAGATAATATAAATGCGAGGGAGATGAGTTTGTGATGGGTGCTTGGTATGTCTTGACTTGAGCGAAGACCTCCCCGGCAACGGCGCCAGAAATCCTTCTTGCTACGTCTTGAGCTTGTGTTGGTTTTCCTTGAAGAGGAAAGGGTTATGCAGCAATATTAGCGTAAGTATTTCCCTCAGTTTTTGAGAACCAAGGTATCAATCCAGTAGGAGGCTCCTCAAAAGTCCCACGCACCTACACAAACAAACAAAGAACTCGCAACCAACGCAATAAAGGGGTTGTCAATCCCTTCACGACCACTTGCAAAAGTGAGATTTAATAGAGATAGTATGATAAGATAAATATATTTTTGGTATTTTATAATATAGATGCAAAAAGTAAAGATGCAAATAAAAGTAGATTGAAATCTTATATGATAAAAGATAGACCCGGGGGCCATAGGTTTCCCTAGTGGCTTCTCCCAAGATAGCATAAGTATTACGGTGGGTGAACAAATTACTGTCGAGCAATTAATAGAAAAGCGAATAATTATGACATTATCTAGGCATGATCATGTATATAGGCATCACGTCCGCAACAAGTAGACCGACTCTTGCCTGCATCTACTACTATTACTCCACACATCGACCGACTCCTGCCTGCATCTAGAGTATTAAGTTCATAAGAACAGAGTAACGCCTTAAGCAAGATGACATGATGTAGAGGGATAAACTCATGCAATATGATATAAACCCCATCTTTTTATCCTCGATGGCAACAATACAATATGTGCCTTGCAACCCTTTCTGTCACTGGGTAAGGACACCGCAAGATTGAACCCAAAGCTAAGCACTTCTCCCATGGCAAGAAAGATAAATCTAGTAGGGAAAACCAAACTGATAATTCAAAGAGACTTGCAAAGATAACTCAATCATACATAAAAGAATTCAGAGGAGATTCAAATATTTCTCATAGATAAACTTGATCATAAACCCACAATTCATCGGATCTCGACAAACACACCGCAAAAAGAGTTTACATCAAATAGATCTCCACAAGAGAGGGGGGACATTGTATTGAGATCCATAAAGAGAGAAGAAGCCATCTAGCTAATAACTATGGACCCGTAGGTCTGTGGTAAACTACTCACAACTCATCGGAGGGGCTATGGTGTTGATGTAGAAGCCCTCTATGGTCGATTCCCCCTCCGGCAGAGCACCGACGAAGGCTCCAAGATGGGATCTCGCGGATACAGAAGGTTACGGCTGTGGAAATTGTGTTTCGTTGGCTCCCTGGATGTTTTCGGGGTACATAGGCTTATATAGGAGGAAGTATTATGTTTGTGGCTGCCCGAGGGGCCCACGAGATAGGGGGGCGCGCCCTACCCTCTCGTGGCCGCCTCGGCTGCTTCTTGACTTGCACTCCAAGTCCTCCGGATCACGTTCGTTCCAAAAATCACGCTCCCGAAGGTTTCATTCCGTTTGGACTCCGTTTGATATTCCTTTTCTTCGAAATACTGAAATAGGCAAAAAAAACAGCAATACGGGCTGGGCCTACGGTTAGTAGGTTAGTCCCAAAATGATATAAATGTGTAAAATAAAGCCCATAAACATCCAAAACGGGTAATATAATAGCATGGAACAATCAAAAATTATATATACGTTGGAGACGTATCACTCCGCCGAGGACCGCGGGTATCAACTATCCCGCTCTGCAAGTCCGGTAAGTTATTGCTATGTTCTGTCTATCCATGTTTAGCTGGCATCCCGAGAGAGACGCTTTATCATGCTTTCTGTAATTATCCCAGGAATGGACGAAGAAGGTGGGGCGGATACACTGTCCGACCCCGCTGCCGGAGGAACCGGCAGGACCTCTTCTGACAAAGATGCTGGTCCCAGCGCCTTACAAGGCGCCGAAGAAAGAGGCCTCTAAGAAGGCCAAGGAGACCCGGAGCAGCCTCCGTCGCCATGGTGCTTCGGACACAAAATCCGAAGACTCCAGCGCCCATCCTTCCTCCGAAGACGAAGAGGAGGAGGAAGAAGACGAGTCCTCCACGGGGGAAGGAAAGAAAGGGACGGCCTCCTCATCCTTGGAGGCCGAAGAATCGCCGAAGAGGGGAAAAAGTTCCCTCCCAGAGGCATCCACCACGGCTGCCAATAGCAGCCCGGAGTGGGATCCCAGGGCCCAGCCCCTGGTAAAATCGCGAGTACATGAAATCCGAATACGCCTAAGCGCCCAGGATTACTAAGGTGCAATATTTTAATTTGCGCCCTACTTTGTGCAGCCCGGCGAGGTCTCGCACCGAATAGTCCTCCTCGGAGGATTCGCTGAGCTCAGATGCCCTGGAGAGCGATACGCCTCTGGAGGCCCCTTCCCTGAAGCCTGGACGTGACACCGAGGTGTCGTCCCAGCAGGGCCCAGACCAGGGAGGGCACTCCTCTGGGGGCGGATACACGGGAGCAACGGTTCCCATAAACGTCGACGGCGGGGGCGATCTTAGATTTGGCCCGCAGCCGGACACGGTCCTGGAGACCTTTAAAGCTCCAGAATCGGGCGAGCAGCCCCCTTTGACGGAGGGAGGCAAGCCCGCTCTGCCAGCAACCTCTGTCCAAGCAGAGCTGCGGGGCGGACTATCGATAGCGCTAAAGAATGCGTCCATCGTCGATGAACATCGCGCCCTCATGGGTGCGGTGATTGAAAAGATTCAGTCCGCTGAGAGCGGACTGAATGAATCCTGCCTTAGCCTTACAAAAGGCTTTGAGGTATGTTTTTAGAAACCTTTGAAGAATGTCAAAGTATGAGTAGTAGCCCCTAATGCACTGTCCGATGAAAGAGAGAGAGAGCCAGACAGGGGATCAAATTTCCGCTTCGCAGGAGACTCGGTTGATGACATGTATCTCTTTGTTTGAAAACAGGCCTCTGTAGCGACGACTGCCTCTCATACTGCGGAGGTGTCCGGACTAAAGCAAAGTCTGGAATGGGCCGAAGAAGAACTTGGCCGAGTGAAGAAGCAGTTGGAGGACAAACAACGTATGTCGAAACCTTTTGATAAGTTTAGCACAAATGAGTAGTTGTGCCTGATGAAAATATTTGTTTTGTGTGCTCTAGGAGCAAATGCCGAGATTGAGGCACTGAAGAAGGTTGTGGCCGAAGCCGACAAGAAGGCCGCTGCGGAGCAGGCTCTTCGCGAGAAGCACGAGGCCAGGGTCATTGAAGCTGAACGAGAGCTCCAGGAGGCCGTGAAGAAAGGCAAGACCTTGGAGCAGAGTCTAGCAGGGAAAGAATCCGAACTCGCCCAAGCTCTCGAAGCCGCAAATGATGCTCGGGAGGAAGCCCGAGGTGCTCTGAAGGACATTCAGGAGGCACGGAGGGTTGCGGCTGGTAAGGCTTTTTTACTCAAAGCAATTGTTATATAGTAATAGGAGAAACTCTAGGCGACAAACTGAATTCTTGTTTCTCCAGGAGCGTTTGCGGACCTGCCACGCAGCATATCTAATGCTGCCCAATTCTACCAGGCTGAATAGAAGAAGTCTGCGGAGAAGCATTTCTGGTCGCAGTATTTGGCACCGAATTATTCGGTGCCCTTTGTCGATCAGCTGAAGCAGCTGGTCGAACTGCACCAGGCGGCCGAACTAGCCATGAAGAACTTAGTTTTCCGGCTGTGGCCCGCTGAGCCAATTCCAAGAAGTTACTTTGGACTCGTGAAGCGGATTGTTGGTGCTTGCCCTCGGCTCGAAGCCATTAAGCGGTTGGTCTGTATAGAAGGTGCCTGCATGGCATTTGCCCGTGCGAAGGTGCATTGGGGGAAGCTTGATGCTGAAAAGCTGATGACTGAGGGACCATCGGAGGGTAAGGAGGATCGCAAGCCCGAATTATATTATGAGGGTGTCCTGAAAGGAGCCCGCCTTGTGGCGGAACAGTGTACCAAAGACAATATATTTCCCTGAAGGCAGTCATGCTGTCCTTTGTAATGCGGGATACTGGCACTGTTATTATTTATTGCATGTTATATGAAAGTTTTTTCTTCCTGTGCGGTCGTTTAGTATATATAAATCCTGAGAGTTGGCCAGTCGTCGGCTTCTGCCCCCACGTAGAAATTACGGGGGTGTTCGGGACATACCTGAACACTCTTTATCCCATTTTTGGGTCCTTGAAGGAGGTGTTCATCACCGCGAACCAGGCAATGAGACTGTAGGGCTTTATCACTCTCACTTAGCCATAGGAATTCGATTATGGTAGGCGCAGCCCCTAGTGTTCAGACCGTACGAGGGGCTCTAACAGCGCCTGATCGGAAGACCGATCCGTCGCACTCTGCATTTGTTATGGCATTATGTGGAATAAATCCTTAAAGATTTTACAACCTCTTGAATAGCTGACCAGCTCTCGCCATATCATGACAGTCAGCTTTCGGCTTTCTCTACTGAGGTGCTCGTCTGGAAGAACCGGGACACAATCGCAGTAGTTCTCCCAGCGCTACCTTAGCCGATGGAGCGGAACGTAAGGTACCAAAACATGGGAGCCGGGCAAACCCAACTAATGACCCAAGACATGATTCGGAGCTGATGCATATAGTGCTATAAGTTCAGGGTGTCGAGGGACCGAGAAGGTGTCCGGACTTTGTTGCCATATTATGAGTGCAATGAAGCCCCTGGCATAATGGGGATGACACTATGTGCGGGTGCCGTTATGACGAAAAAAAGCGTCAATGAGGAACGACGGCCGGTAAGTGTTTTTTAATTCTACGTGTTGTAGTGGAGTGATACGTCTATGGGTATGAGTACGGTTTATGCTATTAAGAGAGGTATGCTGGCGGAACCTGTTGTGGCCGGAAGGGAGGAGGCTGTGTGCGGATCCGAAGTGTATCCGGACTCTCTCCTTGGGGGATACTTGTGTGTTCCCGCCTTGTGCGTCTGAGCTGATTCCATGTCGCCAGTCCTATTCTGCGCAAAAGTGAGCCTATAAAGAAAAATGCTTAGAGGCAGTTGCATGTCATAGGGTGGTTGAACCGCGGGTGCCTGGTCGGAGACTGGTCGAGCCGTGCTATCATGCCGTGAAGGAGCTCGGACTCCTCTGTGGGTGTCCGGGGGGTTGGCTATCGAATCAAAGTTCGATAGAAGGGCACAACTCGCTATCTCAGTGGCGGTATAATTTCCACTCTCGGGGTGGAGTTCGGCCTTGCCCATAATTGTGACCATGTCACGTGGGTTTGGCATGATATGGTACCACGTTGAGTCGAGCCGACGCGGTTCGTCCCGGTAGTATATAGTAGTTATTGTATAAGGGGACAATGTCGTAGACTTACTCTTCGGCATGGTGTTTGTTTGGTGATCCGAAGATGACCTCCAAGGTGATGGGCCTGTAAGACTTGGCCTTTGCACCTGGAACGACATCTTTGAGAAGATGTTTTTAGTGGGCTTGATCCTCGAGCGATCAATACCTATCTGGTGAACTGTGTCTTGGCGCAGCAAGTTTGAGCTACCGTTTATGCCCATGGGGGCTCCTGTGAGGTGGATCCCACCAACTGTTGGGTCAATGGTAAGTGCAATTAAATTGCCATGGTTGATATTGTCCGGACGGTCTATGTGATCGGAGATGATCGGCCGTATTTTTGTACCGTGGGGTGACTTGTATTGTTGAGTCAGCATCCCGAGGAGTACACATTCGTTCCCTTGTTGGTTTGCGGAGGATTTTCCTTTGACCTCGGAATGTTTGGTGGTTTGGGCTCCTTATTGTTTGAGACCTCTTTTCATTGTTTCCGGCTCACGACCGGCCGTTTTGTTTTGAGGATCCGGCATTCTCTATTGGTATGCTTGGCCGCCATTCTAGGGGTACCATGGATTTGACATGGTTGGTCGAGTATGCTGCCCGGGCCGGATGGGCCTGGGCTGTTCTTTTTCCGCTAACAGGACTGGGGGCACGGAATCCGGCACCAACTCCGTTGTCTTGGTCGTCATCATTATTTCTATGACGCTTATGTCTGTTGCGTTGAGGTTTATGGATGCTACCTCGCGTTTCCTGCGTATTGCCCCGGACCATGATGTATTGGTGTCGGGGTGTGGGTTTTAGGACCTCCTTCTCAGGTTGAGGTAGCAAATTGTGCTTTGTGTACCCTTTGGTGGGGCGGTCGAGTCTGTATTCCTCAGCTGCCAGGACCTTAGTCCATCTGTCTGTGAGCAGATCTTGGTTAGCTTGGAGCTGCTGCTGCTTCTTCTTCAGGCTTCTTGTAGTGGCCATAAGCCGTCGCTGGAAGCGAACCTGCTCTACGGGATCTTCAGGCACGCCGAGTTCATCGTCGCAGAGGCTAACCTCGTCTTCGGAGGGAGTCATGTGGCTGTCCTCCTTCGAGTATCCGTTTGTTTCCTATTCATCTGGGCTAATCTGCCCGTCTTCCGGTCCGTCTTGCTCGAAGGTAGGCTGATTGGGATTGTATTCATCTTCGGCACCATCCGGATTGTTTTCGTCTCCTGTGCCGGTATTGCTGTGGCGGGGCTTGGAGCGGCGCTGGTAACGCCCATGCTTTGCTTTCTTCCTTGAGGGGTTATCCTCCATTGCCTCATCACCATTGGTTTCTTTCGGAGTGTCCCCTATATATATATCATACGAGGAGGTGGCTGTCCAGCACCCCGTGGGCGGTGGTTCCTGTTCTTCTCCTACATCGTCGTCCACACCATCGATGTCTTCAGAGTCGAAGTCAAGTACGTTGGTCAAATCATTGAAAGTGGCAATGAAGTGGGTGGTGGGTGGGCAACAAATTTCCTCGTCGCCTGCTTCCCACTCGAGCCGGACATAGTTCGGGCAAGAGTCTCCTGACAAAGAGAGAGACTTTAATGAGTTCAGCATGTCGCCAAAGGGCGAGTGCTGGAAGATATCCGTAGCGGTGAACTCCATTACCGGATCCCAACCGGATTCGGCGGGCTCGGGGGCACGCGGTCTGGAACCTACAGCCGGACACGAGTCTGGGGGTCCTATAACACAGGCTTCCTTGGGGGTGGAGTCTGTGTTCGGCTCTACCGCCGATGAGTGTGCGGCCTCCGGGGCGGGGTCCATCCACCTGTCCTCGGACGACACGATCTGCCCCAGATTTAGGTTCGGAGCTACTTCAGGTGCGATATCCCGAGTATTGTCCGACAACAGGTGTAAGCCGTGCTCGTCGTGACTGTTCGGCGCTCCTGGCATAGGCCCGAATCCGTCGAAGATCAAGTCTCCGCGAATATCGGCCGTGTAGTTCAAGTTTCCAGACCTGACCTGATGGCCAGGGGCGTAGCTGTCGATCTGCTCCAGATGGCCAAGCGAATTGGCCCACAGTGCGAAGCCACCGAACACGAATATTTGTTTGGGGAGAAAAGTCTCACCCTGGACCGCCTTGTTGTTGATGATTGAAGGAGCCATCAAGCCTTGCAGCGGCGACACAGAGGAACTCTCAATGAAAGCACCAATGTCAGTGTCAAAACCGGCGGATCTCGGGTAGGAGGTCCCGATCTGTGCATCTAAGGCTAATGGTAACAGGAGGCAAGGGACATGATGTTTTACCCAGGTTCAGGCCCTCTTGATGGAGGTAAAACCCTACTTCCTGCTTGATTGATCTTGATGATACGAGTATTACAAGAGTTGATCTACCACGAGATCATAGAGGCTAAACCCTAGAAGCTAGCCTATGATGATCATGATTGTTCCTCTACGGACTAAATGCTCCAGTTTATATAGACACCGGAGGGGGCTAGGGTTTACACAGAGTCGGTTACAAAGAAGGAGATCTAACATCCGGATTGCCAAGCTTGTGTTCCATGCAAAGGAGAGTCCCATTCGGACACGGGATGAAGTCTTGAGTCTTGTATCTTCACGGTCCAACAGTCCGGCCAAAGTATATAGTCCGGCTGTCCGGATACCCCCTAATCCAGGACTCCCTCAATGGTGCTTTGTCAACTAGAAGTGGGTTACTATCCGCTGGGGTTGCGGTTAGATGGGTTTTAGCTGGTTCTCTTCCCAACGGTGTAAGTGTGCAATCTGGAAGAGTCTCGATTATGTGTGGTTGGGCTAGTTTTTGGGCCAGTACAACCATGGTTCTATCTGCATCTACGGGTAGCACTGTCTTTTGTGAAGAACGGGTTTTTGCTCCCTTAGATACTGCCATCACCCCCTCCAATTCAAATGGCTGATAAACAAGAAAAGAAATTGAACGTACAGACATTGTATGATAGACAGATGTGGTAATTCAGATATATGTTGTCTAACCAAACAGGACAGCATGACACAATTTCACATATATGATGCCTAACTAAACAGGATAGCATGACACGGTTTCAGATATATGATGGATAACTTAACATGATATAATGGCATAATTCAACATATGATGAGTACCTAAACAGGATGACATGACAAAACTATATGATGTCTTTCTAAAATAGGCTGGGATGAAATAATTCACATACATGTTGTCTAAGTATACAGGATGGCATGATATAATTGACATAATTGATTCATATACTAAGCAGCTGGCACTCACATGTATGATCTCTAAACTAAGCAGATCGAATTCAATATTGTGCATATGATGTCTAAACTAAGCAATGCAAGACACCATATGCATCATATGAGAAATATAAACATTGCAACTTAGAGCATACACCTCAGGTGGGATATAGGACTTGTCATCTGTCTCTGAATCCTCCTCCGAGGAGCTCCATGTAACCATCAAGATATATGCTTCAACAGGTACCATTGCCTGCTCTAAAGACCTTGTTTTCACTACAGATTTTTCCATAACCGGCTCAAATGGCTGATACACATGAAGAGTAGTTCAATATACACAGATTATCAACAAATGGAATACGTAATGAAAAAAAAGATGGCATGAGATAATTCACATGTATTATGCCTGGCTCCATGGCGGTGCATAATTCACATATATGATAACTGGCTGAAAAACATGGCATTGCATAATTCACATATCTGATATAGAAAGCAAACATGAGGCATTCATACAAAGCATGTCTAATCTAAGCAGATGGCATGGCAATGCAAGACACCATATGCATGATATGAGCAATATAACCCAGCCAAGTTAGAGCATGCACCTCGGGGGGGGGGGGGGGAATACGACTGGTCATCTGTCTCTGAATCCTCCTCTGAGGAGCTATCTGTAACCAGCAAGAAATCTGCATCGACAGGTAGCACTGACTACTCAGAAGACCTTGTTTTCACTCCCGATTTTCCCATGACCAACTCAAATGGCTGATGCACAGGAAGAGTAGATGAATGTATAAACATGGTTGACAAATGGAATACATTATGGAAAAAAATATGGCACGATACAATTCACATATACGATGACTGGCTAAACAGGATGGCATTGCATGATTCACGTATATGATGCCTGGCTAAATAAGATGGCATTGCATAATTCCCATATACTCCCTCCGTTCCTAAATATTTGTCTTTTTAGAGATTTCAAATGGACTACCACATACGGATGTATATAGACATATTTTAGAGTGTAGATTCACTCATTTTGTTCCGTATGTAGTCACTTGTTGAAATCTCTAAAAAGGCAAATATTTAGGAATGGTGGGAGTACGATATAGAAACCAAACAGGTGGCATTCACACAAAGCAAATCTAAACTAAGCTGATGACATATAAGATGTATAATGTAAGCAATGCAAGGCGCCATATGCATGATATGACCAACATCAGCATGTCAGGTTAGAGCAAACAACTCAAGTGGTAAACAGGCGTGGTCGGCTCCTTCTGAATCTCCATCTTGCTCTGGAATACAATCTGGAAATGCAGGAGGGGGGGCACTTCGCCCACCATGGAGCGGCGTCTGCATGACATTATATTCCCACGCAACGGTCTTATCTTTTTCTCTACATGTTCAGTACAATTGTGTAAAATATCTGACATGCATAACAAAAAAATAGTTAGATTTTGTAAGGCCTAAGGGGTGCATGCAAAAATCAAGATAGCGGGTAGATTATAGCTTCAGTTTAAAAAGATAGACAATGGATCATCTATTGTTTGTTGCCCACCCAACATGAACCACATAGAAGACCCCAGATGAACCATATAGTAGATAGATACTATTCGTTGCTAGCTTGATATGAGACCCATGGGCAATTCAAAACTCAAGTTTGAACGATAAAGTAGCAGGTAATAATAACCGATGTATAACGTAAGCAAACATGAAAGACTGCAACCTCTCTTCCGGAACTGTGTAGTCCTCAGGTTCATCTGCTCAGTCGATGATGGCAATGCAGTTGGCGTGGCTGCCGACAACGGGGAAGATGATCTGAGGTGGCGAAAGAAAGTCTACAGGGGGGGTCTCTGCTGCGTGAACGCTTCTGTCGATGGTGCACCTTAGGTGGGGTGGATGACGGCACGGCAGGAAACAGGACATAACACATAGAGTTCTCTTTGACGCCTATCTGAAAAGGAAGTAAATCCGTAAGGGCTCCTTAGAATTGGAGGATTCTATAAACGCAGGGACAGGAAAAACATAGGAATAGGATAGGAATGCACGTGCAAAACAGAGCATTTGGAAACATAGGATTTCAGTCAACCTGGGTGTTTGGCTCACATGAATTGGAAGAACACAGGAATGGAGAAACAAAGTGATGCGACGAGTGTACAACCTCTTTGGCATAGCCTTGTGGACCTCAGCATCATTGGGTTGGATGTGGAGGATGGTGATGATGCTGGTGTGACTGTCGGAGGTGGGGAAGAAGATCCGAGGCCTCTGGAAACGGCGCTGAGGGTACTGCTCTGCTGTAATGGATGGTTCCATCGTTGGAGCTGCTCCGCTAAGGTGTACGACGACGAGGCTGAAGCAGGACAAGACAGACAACGTTAATCTGAAGTGGGACCCTAATATCATCTACAATAGATGATGTAAAATACATCACCAAAAAGTGCTAGATGTAAAATGCATCAGCCGCACCACGGACGCTCTGACAGATGCTGCAAGTACTGTTCACTCTGAACTTAACTGAAGAAAATGAACTTTACAGTCGAAACTGAATTTTACTGTCGAAACTGATTGAACTAGTAACAGAGCATTGCAATAGATGTTTAGGGCGTTCGAGCACTAGTAGCAGAGAAGCAGTGATCTAAATTAGCAGATGCTCGAGCAGGGAACGCACTAGCAGAGAGCAAGTCATGCAGTAGCACCGCGAGCGAGTGCTAAAGCAGCAACTCCTGTAGCTGTCGAAGGTCGTGCAGTAGCAGCAGCAGCGCAAGCGAGAGGAAGAGCAGAGCGGCAGCACGAACGAAAGCAGGAGCAGTGCAGCAGCACGACCGACAGCAAGAGTAGAGCCACAGTGCGAGCGAGAGCCGGAGCAGCTGCAGCTAGTGCCGTTGTGGAAGTCGCCGCCGAGGAAGCAACGACATGGGGGAGAGACGTCCTGGATGATGTGGCCGGCGACGGTGCCGTCGATCGAGACCCGCCATGTCTGCTCGGTATCGAGCACCGGCAGCCCCATGAGATCGAATAAAAGATAAAATGCAGTCGTGAGTGCAGAACCTCCTTGGTGGCGTCGAGTTGGCCTCGGCTTCATCAGATGAATTGGTGAGGGTGCTGCATTTCCGGTGGGGCAGGTCAATACGGTGCTGTGGGGATTGAGGTGGCACGATAGACGAGGCGAACATCGGGGCAGCTCCTTGGAGGTGGAGTACGGGGCGGCTGGTCCGGCGGGACGACGAGATCGACAACGGATCGTCATCCGGTGCGGTGGATGAGGGACGGTGAGCTGTTGCGGTGGACGACGTAGTCGGGGAAGAGTCTCCGGCTGGGAGGCGGTCGGGAGGCCGACGGAGGAGTGTGGGGTTTCGTGGATTTTGGCGGGCTTGGTGTACGAATGGGGGGGGGGGGGGGGCGAAGGGGGAGGGGGGAGCCAAGTCCGAAATTTAGGGTAAGTTACCAGCGTACCCCCACCGGTTTTGACACCGCGACGTGGAGCTTCATTTCTAGCTGAGGGGTAGAAGGGGGATTTCACGTGTCTAGGCCGCGAGAGGATTTCGGATGAGGAGGGAGTTCTCGCGCGCGTCCAAATTTCGGGATAACAAGGCGCGGCGCGGGTTGAAGAGGCGGGAGCTTCAAAGCAGGTGAGACAAAAGATACTCGAGCTTGAAAATTTCGGGATAACAAGGTGCGGATTCCTTGTTCGGCAGAACAAACTTAACGTGTAAAAAAACAATTCATACAAGACACAAGAGAGTCATGTGCCCTTTTACTATATTGCTATAGATGCCATTGAAAAAACTACAAGAAAAATGTAAAAAAAATCGGGAGAACAAGATTACCCTGCACAGTACCAAATCGATTCGCACTTCCCTCAATAACAACAAAAAACAAATCAATTCCCACCAAAGAAAGAGTAATGTCCCTTTTTATATGATTACAGATGCCATGATCTCGAATTTCAATTTTTGAATCCACGTTATGTTGAATTCGAATATATCGTTAGGTGACCTTGCGGTTTATAATTGATGTAGTCGTACATTTTCATCTTCCATCATATATGAACATTTTACTCCACCATGTGAACATATATATTGTCGTCTACCATATGGACTAAATTTGAATCAATTTTCCTTATTTGAATACGATTGTTGTCAAGTTGTACAATAATTTAAATATTATCTTGATAACAAAAAACATGCGTATAGCAGTAATCATATTTCACTATGAACTACATGTACCATACGCTCTCCAATTCAAATATTTGTATCCATTTTATGTTGAGTTCAAATCATAGTACATTATTGGTCTAGGTAGCGAGATGTTCAGGATAATCTAAACCCTGTTTTCATATGTATAATTTTTGGCTGAATTGGGACAAGTTTTGGTATAAGCTTCTTGCAAAACCGGAGATTCTCTCAACAAGCCTCATGGTTCTGAGAGGGAACGTGTCACCTTTGTGTGCGAAATGATATACGTTGCCTCCCCCCTGATCTTATTTACAGAGGCAACATAGAACTATATGAGTGCCCTATTAAATTTTGGAATTATTTCGGGTTCATTTGGCCTTTTTATACATTAATGGAGTTTCTGGACTTTTAATGTGCATAATCTAAATATGAATTGCATGCACATGCTCCGGTGCACCAAAGTGGGTTGAAAAATCACATGTGTGTCCTTCGTTGAATTTCTAGGTCCCATGGAAGAAATGAGAATGAAATTCAAACATCTGGGCGTCATGACTCGGCCGAGAACATCGAGAAACTTAGCTTTTAAATTCATGTAAATCCAAAACTTGCCTGTGAATCATGAAACTTGGCATGGTGTCATGTCATGGCACTAACATTTTGTGGTAAAAAATTGGGCCAATTTGGAAGCTCGTGGTTCTAAGAGGGAACGTGCCACCTTTGAGTGTGAAACGATATACGCTGCGCACCCCCCTTGAGTTTCTTAACAAAGGCAACATAGAACTACATTAGTGCCCTGTTATATTTTGGAATTATTCCGGGTTTGTTTGTCGTTTTTATACATTAATTGAGTTTCTGGTCATTTAATGTGCATAAGTCAAATTTGAACTACAAGCACATGCTCTCGTGCACCAAAGTTGGTTGAAAAATCACATTTGTGTCCTCGGGTAAATTTCTAGGTCCCATGCAAGAAATGAGAATAAAATTAAAACATCTGGGCATCATGGCTCGGCCGAGAACATTGAGAAACTTGGTTTTAAAATTCTTGTAAATCCAAAACACGTCTGAAAATCATGAAACTTGGCATGGGTGTCTCGTCATGGTACTACCATGCTGTGGTAAAAAAAATGGCCGAATAGGAACAGATTTTGGTATAAGCTTCTTGCAAACCGAAGCTTCTCTCAAGAAGGCTCGTGGTTCTGAGAGGGAATGTGCCACCTTTGAGTGCGAAACATCATACACTGTCCCCCTTGAGTTTATTTACAAAGACAACATAGAACTACATGAGTGCCCTGTTAATTTTTGGGATCATCCCGGCTTCGTTGGGCCTTATTTACACATTAATTGAGTTTTTGGTCATTTAATGTGCATAATTCAAATTTGAACTACAAGAACATGCTCCCGTACACCAAAGTTGGTTGAAAAATCACATTTGTGTCCTCGGGTGAATTTCTAGGTCCCATGCAAAAAATGAGAATAAAATTCAAACATCTGGGCATCGTGGCTTGGTCGAGAACATTGAGAAACTTGGTTTTAAAATCATGAAAGTTGGCATGGTGTCATTGCATGGTAGTACCATGTCGTGGTAAAAAAAATTGGCCGAATAGGAACAAATTTTGGTATAAGCTTCTTGGAAATTGGAGCTTCTCTCAAGAAGGCTCGTCGTTCTGGGAGGGAACGTGTCACCTTTGTGTGCATAATTCAAATTTGAAATACAAGCACATGTTACAGTGCACCAAAGTTGGTTGAAAAATCATGTGTGTCCTCAGGTAAATTTCTAGGTTCCATGCAAGAAATGAGAATGAAATTCAAAATTATGGGCGTCGTGGTTGGGTTGGAAACATTGAGAAACTTAGTTTTTTAATTCCTGTAAATCCAAAACACGCATGAAAATAATGAAACTTGGCTTGGTGCCATGACATGGCACCAAAATGTTGTGATAATTTTGCAGTCCGATTTGCGAAGGCGCACACATTAACAATCAAGAAAGTCATTTTGGAACAAGTGCTGTCGCGTTACAATCGGAAACACAAGTATTATTGAAACCGTGGGCGTTCTACTTACTAGTACCATTTACGTGCCGCCACGCGTCCCCATTTTTTATTAGCTAGGAGGCGCCATGCAGGGTAGCTATTTGAGTACGAGAGGCGTGCGATCAGACCCCTGCGCGTGCTTATCGGGAGGAGAGCCCTTTGACCTCCATCTGCCGTCCACCTCTCTCCCAAGGTCTCCATTAATGGCGTCCGAGCCTCTGTTTAATGGCGTGGCTATGTCTCACTCGACCGAGATTTAAGAGAGAAAAAAGAAAATCTGAAAGCATGGATCATGATGTAAGATCCGACGGACCTATATAGCATCTACTGCGACTTATAGCAAGACTGATGAATATATAAGGACGATTAATTGTCTTACATAATTAGAAAGATAACTAAAAAGCCACATGCGGCTATGCCCGAAATACACAAGGGCAAAAGAAGAAGGAAGAGAAGGATCTGGCTCGCTGATCTCTACTTTCTTGATGCGTTGCTGCAGGCCGCGGGAACTAGTCTCCGCGGCGAGCGGCGATGAGCTCTTTCGTGTCCTCAAGACGCTGCTTGAGAACATCCACGGATTCCTCCACCAGCCTTTGGCGCTCGTTGCGGAGCATGTCATTCTCGTCCATAAGTTTCTTGACGATGATGCCGGTCCTCTTCAACAAGGCACTGGTCTCCTCCTGCTGGTCTGCACTTTGGACGATCTTCTCCCTCAGCAGGTCGCGCTTGGCCCGGAGCCTCTCATTGCCCTCCCTTAGTTACCAGATGACACCGGTAGCCTGTTCAAACGAGGCTTTCATGTCGTCCTGCAACCTTGCCCAGCCGGAGATCTGATTCATCTGGCTATGGACGATCGCATGCATGCGCCTATAACAGTTGTCGCCTGCCCGTGAGAAATTTTCCCAGGCCGCCGCGGTGCGGCGGGACATCTTTGCTGCATTCACGGCGCGGCGGGACGTCTCTGCTGCTTCCGTGGCGCGGCCGGACCAATCTGCTGCATTGACGGCACGACGGGACCTCCGTGCTGCTTCAGCGGCAAGGCGGGACATCTCTCGTGCTTCCGCTTCCATGCTCGCCTCTCCCTGGTGGCAATCTCTTGACCCAGAACTCACGCTGACCATGGCAGACGCAACGGAAGGATGCTGAATAACTTGTTTGTTTTTGTGGATGAGGAGTTGAGGAGGAATGTGCAGTCATCTTGGCATACTAGTATTTATAACCGAGTACTAATACGCTCCTAAGTGGGAAACCGTTTAGGTTGTGATCAGTGTGAACAGGTTTGCAATTCAATATAGCGTGGTACTAATACACTCATAAGTGGGAAACTGTTTAGGTTGTGATCGGTGTGAACAGGTTTGCAATTCAGTATAGCGTGGAGTAATTTGGAATGTGACGAGACGCAAGCTCAAAATTTATTGACGGTTCTAGTTTCGAAGTGCGGAACTATTCCTGGATGGAGTAGTTCTTTTTCTACTCCCTCCTTTCCGGTTTTATAGGGCTTATCTCAAAATTTTAGTTTTTCCATTTTATAAGGCTCAATTTGGTTGTTCCCCAACGCATTTTCAGATTCCAAGGTGCATTAAATCATTGCATGCAAGTATTAAGAGAAAATTGACCAATTCATGCATGCATTGCAATTAATGCATTGACAAACATAATTTTTGAGAAAAAACAAGAGCATTAATTAGGTGCTTTTGCAAACTACAAAAAATATTCCACCACTCACCATCATGGTTGGTAAGATTTTTGAATTAAGCCCTCTAAACCGGAACGGAGGGAGTACTGCTGTGTACGTGCAATAACTGGCACCGTCAAATACATATCTTACGGTTAATGGGGCATTCGATAAGAATAGCCGCGTGACGAGCTCTAGGCTAGTCTTTTTTTCAGACGCATTAAACCTATCTCTCGGGACTCCTCGCACACACCATCGTGCCACCCACAAAAGGTTGTACTCTGAGTTTAGTACGTTATACAGGAAGAGAAGAGGTGCACGCACGCACTCGTCCTCTCACACACGTGTCTATTTTTCTCGAAAAGGAGGATGATGACCCCCAGCCTCTGCATCTAGGAGTCACACACGCATCTGTACCTACGAATTGTAGTGTTCTCAACCATCCGATTGCCTATATCATGGATGTACCTATATACTAAAACATGTCTAGATACGTCTATATTTTGACAAATGGAAGGCATGTATTGTGGAACGGAGGGAGTGCTTGTCATCAAAATGGATAAAAAGGGACGTATCTAGAACTAAAATATGTCTACATACATCTCCTTTTATCCATTTTGATGACAAGTAGTACTTCTTACCCAAAGGAACTTTATATCCAACAGACACAAAATATCTGTTCGACTGTTGGAAATTACTGATCTGATGTCGAAGTAATTGCTGCATCGCCACCAAAACCCACCATTTCTTAAGCTAAAGTAGATCGAGGTAATCCCTATATTAGCATATTACTAAGATAAACAGAAGGCACTGCAGAAACATTTAGGACGTGATCTTGTCAATCTGAATGTGGAGGGACACCAGCTTAGCCCCGGCCAGCAGCTTGGGTAGAACTATCAAGAAGGTCAGCTCCTGCACGTCGACGTCGCCGGGATCCTTGCTGCTTGTCACCTCCATTTCCAGCTTGACAACATCGGTCGTGCCTTTGGGCTCCCCCGGCGGGCCGTTCGCCCATAGTTTGGCCACGTAGTGCGGTAGTTGGGACGCTCCCTCTCTGATGCGCATGACCGACACGGCGATAGGCACGCCGATGTCGAGCACGCCGCCGACCAAAAAAACGCGCGACCGTCCTCCTCCACAAACAGCAAGAGTCGTGGCTCCGACAGTGGCACTTGCAGCTGGAGCACCTTGTCTTACTGGATCCTGTGCACGGGCATGGGATGCGCGGTGTTGATGTGGTGGTAGAGCGCCGGCGGCGGGCCTTCGTAGCTGCAGACGGGCATGGGGCATTTGCAGGGCGTGAGCGGACACACGCTCTGGTGATCGGCGAGCTTGTGGTAAGTGATGTAGAGCCCACAACCTTCGTGCGGGCACTCCACCCTCACCGATGAAAGGACGGAGTCCACCGCCGTGTTCCGCACGTCGAAGCCACCACCGCGCTCGCACTTCTGGCACTACCGCTGGTTCCCGGGGCGCTCGATGCGGCAGTCCGCGCAGGCCAGGTGCCCTCCCTTGCACTGCAGAAATCAATCAAACAGCACATCAATCAAGAAACCTGCACCTTGCTCAATCAGCCAAACAGACAAGGTGTATTTGAACCTCATACATTGGAGACGTCAAGGGGCGGAGGCACATGGGGCAGTGGAGCACGATGAGGTCCATCGAGACCTTAGAGAGCTCCATCGTCGGGTCCAGTTCGGTCTGCATGATCTCGCCCTCCTCGTGCACAACAAAGCTTTACCGTCACATCTTTTATACTACTTCAAGGTGCATTAAATCAACACATGCAAGTATCAAAAGGAGATTCACGGCATGCATGCATGCGTTGTAATTAATGCATCGGTAAACGCGAATTATTGAAATATATTGAGTGAAGTGCTTTGATGTGTCGCGTCAACTCGTACATCAACGAGAAGTTTGATCATCCACTCCCTCGCGGACTTAACTGCACCTGCCTTTGGCTGTATGACAGGTTGGCCACACACTTGTTGGGCCCACCTGTCATACACGCAAAGGTAGGAGCGTCCCTCCCTCGCCCATGAGCGTGGTGGCTGGCAAGACTAGGAGAAGCTTTCGCTACACGCTCTCCCTCCCGCACGCGGTGGACATGCAGCAGTTCAATCGGTGTCAGATGGCCAGAAGCGTACTGTAGTACTCCTCCAGTGTAGTAGTACTCCATCATTGTTCGACTTCCCGAAGAGGCAAAGAGCCAAGCGCAGCCCGGACGCTCGTGTGGCAGTTTCATGTGTAGAGTAGTCTAGGATAGCGTGTACCGTGACTGTAAGCTTAAAATCGTTGGGGTCGGCTCCATGTTTTTAAAAAAAATTAAAATAGTATTATGTCCCTACCTGTCACCCTAGTGATTGTAGTTTGCACGCTCATCTGGTCAAGACAGGAATATATATTTTAATTTGTTTTTTTCGAAAAGGGTGACTCCTCGACCTCTGCATCAGAACGATGCATTCCGCCACATATATTTTAATCTGTGGTGGGTAAATGTTAGAGGTTGAAGCAAATATATTGTACACTGTGGGTCTTTCAGCCAAGTTTAGAGGCAAGCATGTGGGGCTAGTGCTATGATGTGTCACGTCAACTCGTACAACGAGGAGAAGCTTGATTTTACTACACGCCTTCTCCCTTGCCCATGCGCGCGGTTGCTCGCAAACGAGGACACGCTTTTGCTTAGTAGTACTTCTACAACAAGCTATCCGCCCCGCTCGCGGTGGACGGACATGCAGCAGTGGATTCGACACTGTAGAAGCAGTAGTAGTAACATCATTGTTCGTCTTCTCGAATAGGCGAAGAGTCAAGCGCAAACCGAATGTTGCAGTTGCGAACATGGGAGCACGCATATATAGCCAGGCTCTTGCATGAGACAAAATTGCTATGTGATCCCACTATTGTACTAGTACGTACAACTACTTGCTAGTATAGCCCTGTAAACCAGAAAGGAGTATTTGCCCTTCTAGAGATTTCAACAAGTGACTAGACTACACCGAGACGGAGTACATATGGAGCAAAATGAGTGAATCTGCACCGTAAATAAATACATATCATTTTCCTCTCCGAGGTGCACAATATTGAGTATACTGACTAGTCTCTTTTTGACACGCATTTACGTTTTTTTTGACATGGTACAGACGCAAGCGCTCATATACACGCGCATACACTCACCCCTATGAACTCACACACGCACGACACTATCATCTTGAAATTTATGAAGTCACCATAGGCACCTCATCATCGACGGGTCCATAGGTACTTGAATGCCAAGGAGGGAGAGGGTAGCGGTTCCCAAGACGTTGAACGGTCAATGATGCATCCTCAATTACATGCAGAGGGAATTAGTTGGAGAAGCAGAATAGAGCCAGCATGATGTGAATACAACAGAGTTTGGACTCGCATATAATAAAGGCGCCCCACCACTCTAATCCATCTACTACCAAGTCTCTGTGCAACACTGCTCACTCCAATCCAAGACCAAGTGAGCAGAAGCCACAAGCACCTCGGGAGGCGATGGACGCGAGCGGCAGTTGGCTGTGCTAAATCATCCAAGGCGCCAGCCTCCAGCCCCACACTGCGCAGCGTTTCTAGATGGTGCTGGAGACAGCAGGCATCGTAGCCCTCACCGATGCTGGCTTCGCCTCTCGCATGGACGACATGATGGTCAACTCCATCCGCAAGTTCACCACCGTCAAGAAGCGCGCGAATGACCTTGCCGTACTACTCCAGCCCGCGCGCCCAGGATCCTCATTGCCTGCCACCCTCATCGGCCTCCATGGTGACGAACTCTTTCAAGCCCTGGTGGCCCTGCAGGTGCCGGAGGTCGTGACAAAGAATGTCCACCTCGAGGCCGTGCTCGCCGCGCAGTGCCTCGCCATGCAAGAAACCGTCGACCTGCACATCCACGTCTACGAAGAAATCGTCTACATAGGCCACTACAAGCCAAGCGAGGATAGAAAGACGCTGGCCTTCTTCTAGCGGCTGGAATCTTTGGACACCATTGTTCAGAAGCACGTCGACCTGGCCACGAAAGCCGCTGCTACTTAGGCGCCGTTCGGTGGGCCGGCGTCCTGAGTCAAGGAGGTGGACGTCGTCGATGGATGCATCTCTTCTTCTTGCCTCCTGTAACCAGCGCTGCATCGCCTCGTGGCCTTAATGTTTTATTAGTATAGTACTCCCTCCGTTCCCAAATATAAGTCCTTCTAAAGATTCCAGCAAGTGACTACTACATACGGAGCAAAATGAGTGAATCTACACTCTAAACAATGTATACATACATCTGTATGTTGTATTCCATTTGAAATAGTATCTGAAAAGGCTTATATTTAGGAACAGAGGGACTATATGGCATTTTTATTCCAGTCGTAACGTTTTCACTGTGAGGTGGGGCCGCAGTTGAGCAAACCCACCCCGCCCACCGGGGGTCGACCGAGTTTAGAATTAGAAGAGAGAAATGAGGGAGGAGAGCTAGCTGTAGCACGGACGCTGTTGTCAGATGGGACTCGTGTTTATAGAATAGGAGTACTGAGCACTTGTGCCTCTTTTTTTTGAGGGAAAAATTAGTCGTATGTCTAGTACCACTAGTTGGGTGCGTGCGACCTATAGCTGTCATCACTTTAGGTCTCCTTTTTGAACCGTGGCTACGCTTCACAGTACATATTTTTTCACGCATTTATCCTCCTATATGTACTCCTAGGATATTCCACGTGCTCCCATTCGCCGACATGTCGGACATAGAGCATCTGGGTCGTAGTGCATGCACGACTCGGAGCATATGCCGGGGTACTTTACATTTCAGACCTCACGAATTACATGCAAATCCCCCGCAGAAGAATAAATAAATGAATGAATTACTACATGAAACCGGATTATTTTCGTGGAAACCAGAGCACGTTCATTAAATTTTGGACATAACACATTTATAAAAAATGACCGGACCTAAACCAGTCTAAGGGCCTCTTTGATTTTTCCCAAAAAAAGGGCCTCTTTGATTCGCAGGATACTGAAAACACAGTAATGGGGATAGTATGATGGTGATGAACCGAGACGAGGAGAACTCTAACTCAGTTAGAGGTTAGAGCTAGATTCTAACCCTGAACTAAGTCTAAACCAAAGAGGTGTATGGATGGCAGGGTTAGATTGACAATAAATGCTCTTTCTCAATCATTTGACTACTTTGGACCCTATTTCCTGCCGGATTTGGTGTGGCCGGCTCTTCTGTGGCCTCCTCCCGCTCACAATTGACATAAACGAACCATCTATACAAATCAAGCATGCAGAACATGATAATTTTTACTTTGTCCATACAAATGAGATATCCCACTTAAACATACAAGTCGTCAATCAAGCTTCACAAAATAAAAAAACACTTCATGAAACAAAGCATGAGCTAACTCATCATGGTAGTCATTCACGATAGGGAGGGAGCCCGGAGCCCCTCACACACCGAGGGAGGAGCTCGCCATCGTCGCTCTAGAGGAAGGCTCTATAGAGCCCAAGCCCCGGGAACTCCTCCGACGCCGGCCCTTGTGAGTTGAGGTCGACACCGGCATGGGTAGTAGGGCCGCTTGCTGCCGACTGGGAACTTAGTCTTTGGGCCTCTAGAAATAATGCAAGCCTGTAACTAAAATATCTAGAAAGGTGAACTGAATCTTTGGGCCTCTAGAAATAATGCAAGCCTGAAACTGAAATACCTAGAAAGGTGAACTGAATCTTTGGGCCTCTAGAAATAATGCAAGCCTAAAATTGAAATACCTAGAAAGGAGAACTGAATCTTTGGCCTCTAGAAATAATGCAAGCCTGAAACTGAAATACCTAGAAAGGTGAACTGAATCTTTGGGCCTCTAGAAATAATGCAAGCCTGAAATTGAAATACCTAGAAAGGTGAACTGAATCTTTGGGCCTTGTAACATCCCAAATTTTCAATTTGGAATGTTATACATTAGATCATCATTGCATATCATATTTATTGCATTTTGGCTCGATCCTAGAAATTCTATGCAAATCAAGGACCCGCGGAGAGAGTTGGGGATTTCGTTATTTTCATATTTGAGTTTTCTCAAATTTTAAAAATAGGGTCATTTGATTTTATTTATTTTATCTTCAATTATTTCTATTATAAAAATATGAGAGTGGGAATAAAATGACTTTCCCAAAATAAAGGAATATTGAGGATTTAATAAAAAAATCAAATAAATTTTTATTTTGGAGTTTATTGCTGTTTTATTTGAATTTAGGAAAAATGCGCATTTTTCAAAATTGCATTTAGGCCCCAAATAAATGTTCATCTTATCCGCCTTGATTTTAGAAGCTGGGGAAATTTTATTTCGGGATTTTTGGAGTCCGTTTAGTATTTCTTTTAATTGTTTTTCTGTGCGAAACTATTTATAAAAAAATGCGAACCGACTTTGGGCCGTGTTCGTCCAGGACTCCTCCTGGCCGGGCCTTTATAAGGCGCCGCCCCGAACCCACCTAAGCCCCAACCCACCCTGCGCCAAACCCTAACCCTAGACCCGCCTCCGCCGCCGCCGCCAGATCCCGCGCCGCTCGCCGCCGCCAACACGGGACGCCGCCGCTGCCCCGCTGGACGCAGCCGCCGCCCCGCCGGACTCCGCCGCCACCCCGTCGGACCCCGTCGCCCCTTCGCCGGAGGTAGCCACCGCCTCGCCGCCGGCGGTTTTCCACGAGAAAACCGTTCGGTTTTAAAAAAAAACCTAGATATGTTTTTTTGGTTTAGTTTATTTAGCGGACGTTCGTCCGTACGTTCGTTTTAATGAACGGTTTTCGTTGTTTAGCTGCAGACAGCGAACATTCGTTCGTTAGCCTGTTCGTCCGTTTTTCTTTTTCTCGGATTTTCCGCGATTATTTCTGATCGCGATTTGTGAGCCATTTTTCGTTTTAGTGTAACTTTTTGCTCGTTTATCGGAATCAGGCAATTCAAGCACCTAGAGTTTCGTCTCGAAACCCTCTTTCCTATTAACCAACTCAAACAAGTTTTTGCTACTGTAAAATTTGACTTAGGTCCAGATTAGTAAATGAAGCTTGTTTCTTTCGCCGTTTGAGTTTCGTTGCTTCGTTGGATTTGATTCTTTTTGCAAACCGGATTTCTTAAGTTGTACTTTCTGGTTAGACCTCTTATTTGAGTTTTACCTATGTATTAGATGAGTGCTTATTGTATGCTTATTTGTTTGCGTCAGAGTACCCGGAGTGCTAGGTTTCCCGGATCATCAGCAAGGCAAGTAACACTTTGATCATACCTCTTTACTACCCAGTTTTATTGCATTAGATCAATCCTCAAACAGTTGCATGATTAGGATCTGATTAATATGTGGGTTTTGGGAAGTAGATGAGGTAGAACCTATTACCTGTTTATTATCAAACCTTTGGGAGTTACTTCTACGTTTGCTTATTGCCATGCTATGCTAGTAGACGTGGATTGGGTGAGTGTTTCCATGACAGATGTGAGATTGTTTCATTAAGGGTTTACTTAAGGTGGCAACTTAAATTCACATCTGGGTGGATTGAGGCACCTGGGGAACCCAGTGTTGCCTGTATTTTTGGAAATCCCGGGGTACCATGTGATTCTCCTATGGACCGCCACCCAAGCTCAAAGGGATCATGAGATTATTCATGCTAGAAACTTCCGTGTGCAGCAGCAAGCTACGATGGGCTCTAGCATAGTTGATTAAGTTGCGTGAGCTCTTGAAGAGGTAGTCTAGCAGATGTAGGGGATGTAGGTTGGTACGGTCTACCCGGAGTAGAGAGTTAATGCTTTTGAAAGACTGTGTCTCGGTCATCTGTTTCTCAAATACCATGTAGTGCGAGAAATCAAGCGGAGGATATCGAGTCTTGCGGGGAAAAGTGTGCAAACCTCTATAGAGTGTATAAACTAATCATGGTTAGCCGTGTCCCCGGTTATGGACGTTTTGAGTATCTAGTACTTGGATTATCTTGTGAATCTCATCATGTTACTTAATTAAATTTTGTTGGGTTTAATGATGATGCTTAATTTGGATTGAGTTGGAGTACCCTTCTCAATGTTTAACAACCACCATGATAGTTAAATAAAATTTATTCCTTTGCAGTAGGGAAGAATTGGCTTTATGCAAAACTGTAACCATAGAGCTTTTCCACCAGCCATATATGCATGTAGTATAGCGTTATTCTGTTCATTACTCTCTATGTGTTACATTGCCAGCATATTCCATGTCCTGACCCGTTTCGGGCTGCAACGTTTATGTTGCAAACTTTTCAGACGACGAGTAAGGTGCCTTAGGTCGTGGTTCTATACTCAGTGATGCCATTGAAGTTGATGGACTTGCTTATCTTCCAAGCCTTCCGCTGTTATCGTTATTAGATGGCCTTAAGCCATATTTGTTATAATAAGTTCTCTTTTGAGACATTCGATGTAATAAGTGTGTGATTGCTACTCTGTTATAAATCCTTCAAATACTGTGCGTGTCAGCATTACCGATCCAGGGATGACACTGATGCACAGAGATCAGACTGTTTGAGGTCTGGTCGCTACAAGATGGTATCAGAGCACACGCTGACTGTAGGACATGACCACTAAGCTAAAGCCCTAGATCACTACTCTCTCTTCTCATTTCTGACCCCTCATCTTTTCTACTCTTTTAGGATGGTGGATGCAAGGAACAAGTTCACGCAACCGGATGAAGATACACCCTTTGGACGCCACTTGAAGGAAGTCACTAGATACCTGAACATCAGAGTACCAAGCTTCACCAGGATGTACATCGCCACTTTACCCGAAGAGGAGCACTGGATGATTCAAGTTCAAGTTCCAGGAAGAACGTTCATGCCAGTCACTGAGCCCATAGAGTTTTCCTTTGATTCACCAACCTGGAGTCTAGGAAAGAGCATGGCAGCTCACATCACCATGGGACGCATTGGAGAAGTTTACCACAAGGATCTCAAGGATACTATTTATCAGATTTGTGGGCGTCGAGATGAGCAATGGGAGATGATCAGCACCAGGAAGGATAGATCAATTGCAGCTTTCATCTAGGAGTTAAACCAGCACATTCGACGCCAGGAGAACCAGATGTGCGCAGGCATGATAGACCTGAAGAAGGCCATGACCAAGATCACGGAGCTGGAGGAAGAACTCAAGTCTACGCGAGATGGATATGAGGAGGAAATGATGACACTCGTGGAGAAGAATGATGATCTGAAGAAGAAGATGAAAGTATTCATGGGATTTCCCGCGACTAGTGGAGAAGACGATGATTGCACTTGTCCAGAGAACTACATCATCATCGACGACACCGACTCAGACCCAGACGATAGTAATGATGACTATGTTGATGAAGCTAGAGCAGATATCATGGAGTCTTCATCCGAGCAGTTTTTCTAGCCGACCACCATGACAATAGTAGTATTCCCCCATGTATATAGTATAGTCTGAGCACTTTTGTAACGATAGTTAGACCGTTGTATGCCCTTGTTTGAATTGATTGAAGTGATATTGTTTGCTTTTGTCTCATGTGCATATGGGTAGTGTTTTTCTCTCTAGACCTCATTCTATTCTATATTCTCATCTTTTCTAAACCCTCAGATGCCTCCGAGACGTGACAATGGATTTGCTTTCCCACCGGAGCTCACCCAGTTGATCCAGCAGCAATATGCATTGATGCAGATGCTAGTCCAGAATCAGAATCAGGGGAACAATAACAACAACAACCCACCACCACCACCACCCGTTGATCACTTAGCCCATTTCTTGAGGCTGAATCCGCCGGTGTTCTCTAGTAGCACCGAGCCAATAGTTGCAGATGATTCGCTCCGCAAGATGGGAAGGGAGTTGACCACTGCAGGATGCACAGATGCGGAGAAGGTACATTTTGCTGCACATCAGCTTGATGGACCTGTAGCATCATGGTGTTAGAATTTCACAGCCACTTATCCTATCAACACTGTCACATGGGATCAGTTTCAGCAGGCTTTCCATACTGCGCATGTTTCAACAGGAGCAATGGCCATGAAGAAGCGTGAGTTTTGCAACCTATGCCAGGGAGGACGTACTGTTGGCCAGTATGTGGATGACTTTAGTAAGCTAGCATGTTATGCCCCAGATGACGTTGCTACGATGCAGCTAAGCAGGAGAAGTTTCTGGAAGGACTGAATGATGAGCTGAGCATGCAGTTGATGGTAGCAACCTTCAACAACTACCAGGAGTTGGTAGATAGAGCTCTTATGATTGAAGGGAAGCAACAACAGATTGACAGCCGCAAGAGGAAGTATGGACAAGGGAAGTACAATTTTGGTGCTCAGCAGAAGCCTCGTTTTACCCCGAACTCGGGAGGACATGTTCAGCATACCCATGGAGGAGGTAGTTCGCACAACCATATTGGCCCCAAGAATGGTAACGGGAATGGAGGAAGCAATGGACAGAACCGCACCAACCCATCAACACCAGCCAAGAGGGATCTGAGCCACATCACCTGTTACAAATGCCAGAAGACTGGACATTATGCCACCGAATGTCCTGAAGCGAAAAATGGAAACGGTAATGGAAGTTCTGGGAAGAAGCCCAATCCTTTCAACAAAGGACAGGTGAACCACGTTAGCGTGGAGGAGGTTGAAGCCCAGCCAGATGTAGTAATAGGTAAGTTTTTGGTTAAGTCATTTACTGCAATCGTTCTTTTTGATACTGGTGCATCGCATTCATACATATCAAGGGGATTTGTGGATAAGTATAACCTGCCAACCCAAGCCCTTAGGTCACCCATGTTAGTAACCTCGCCAGGAGCAGAGTATATGGCTAGTCTATGCTGTGATCGGTTACCATTAAGGATTGGTAACTATGTGTTTCCCTCAGACCTAATAGTACTGGAATCGCAAGGACTGGATGTGATATTATGCATGGGTTGGTTATCGAAGTATGGAGGGAACATTGAATGCGCCAGTAAGTCGATTTTGCTTACCACATCAGAAGGAAGAAGGATCAAGTATGTATCCCGGCATGTGCCGAAGAGGACTCAAGTGAATTCCTTATCAAGAGTTGTACAGGAAGAAGTACCAGTGGTGAAGGATTTTCCTGACGTATTTCCAAAGGAGTTGCCAGGCATGCCACCGGATAGAGACATTGAGTTTTTGATTGAGCTTTTGCCAGGCACCGGGCCGATATCTAAGAGACCGTACAGGATGCCCGCAAAGGATTTGGAGGAAATTAAGAAGCAGATTAAGGAGTTATTGGATAAAGGCTATATTCGCCAAAGTTCTTCACCTTGGGGATCGCCAGTGCTTCTAGTGGAGAAGAAGGATGGATCACTGAGGATGGTTGTTGATTATCGAGGATTGAATGAGGTGACAATCAAAAACAAGTACCCACTGCCGATGATCAATGATCTGTTTGATTGATTGCAAGGACCTAAGATATTTTCCAAGATCGATCTGCGATCAGGATACCACCAGTTGAAGATTCGAGAGCAAGATATACCCAAGAAGGCTTTTACCACCAGGTAAGGGCTGTACGAGTATACCATTATGTCTGCCTATTTCATGAACATGATGAACAAGGTGTTTATGGAGTTTCTGGATAAGTTCATCGTGGTGTTCATTGATGATATTTTGGTCTACTCGAAAAATGAAGAGGAGCATAAGGAGCATTTGCGTTTGGTACTGGAGAAGCTCAGAGAACATCAGTTGTATGCCAAGTTCAGCAAATGTGAGTTTTGGTTGAAGGAAGTTGGATTCCTCAGACATGTGATATCCAGAGAAGGGATCGCAGTAGAACCCACCAAAGTTGTCACCATGACAAATTGGGAAGCCCCAACAACAGTTGGAGAGATCCGGAGTTTTCTTGGACTCGCAGGATACTACCGGAGGTTCATTGAGAATTTCTCGAAGATTGCAAAGCCCATGACAGAGTTTTTGAAGAAGGACACCAAGTTCAACTGGACTGAGGAATGTGAGGCCAGTTTCCAGGAGTTGAAGAAACATTTGGTTACATCACCAGTGTTGATTCTGCCTGATCAGCGCAAGGATTATGAAGTATATTGTGACGCTTCTCGTCGAGGACTTGAAGCAGTGCTTATGCAGGAGGGAAGAGTTGTTTCGTATGCCTCACGAATGCTTAAACCCCATGATTTGAACTATGCTACACATGATTTGGAGTTAGCAGCCGTAGTGCATGCATTGAAGACATGGAGACATTTTCTCATCGGAAACCATTGTGAGGTGTACACGGATCACAAGAGTTTGAAGTACATTTTCACGCAGAAGGAGCTGAATCTCAGGCAAAGGAGATGGTTGGAGCTCATCAAGGATTATGATATGAGGTTGCATTATCACCCCGGAAAGGCTAACGTAGTAGCCGATGCGTTGAGCCGTAAGAGCCATGTAAACACACTCATGACCAGAGGATTACCAAAGGAGTTAGCCGAGGATCTTCGTGAGCTATGTTTGGAGATAGTTCCGAGAGGCTACGTTGTAGCATTGGAGATTCAGTCTACTTTGATGGATAAGATCAGAGAAGCCCAGAAGACTGACAAGGAGATTGTAGAGATAAGGGAGAAGATGAGCAAAGGAAAAGCTAAGGGATTTCGTGAGGATGAGCACGATACCTTATGGTTTGAGGACCGCGTTTATGTGCCTAATGACCCAGATATCAGGAAGTTGATTCTACAGGAGGCCCATGATTTGCCATATTCGATTCACCCAGGAAATACCAAGATGTATTTGGATTTGAAGGACACTTTCTGGCGGACCAGAATTGTCAGGACCCTGACTCAATGCCACATCGATCTAGCATGTAACACCTCATATCACTTTGCGGCCTCACGCACGGTATTCCCACAGGTGTCGCCTTACCTTTGCCCGGGACTGTTTGCGCCTTTTGGCACGCGTATATGATAGTGTCACTAGCATCTGTATGATAAGGAGCCCGGGCTGACATGGCTAGTCGTAAAGCCAAAGTGGCACAAACTTACAGGGACAGGCATCCATGACCCAGCATCGAACGTGTCGGTCATCAGCGAGTGTCCAGGCTATAGCACTGGGCTAGCAGGACTCTGGTGAACCGGGCCGTAGCGGCCTAATAGGACTCCGGTATTCATCGCGTGACATTTCCCCGAAGGGACAGACACAGGAACGAAGAAGGACACATGCCGGCCAACCTAAGTGTTTCGGAGTAGTAGCAAGCTAGCATGGCTCAGTGGAAGCACTAGGAGACATTTCCCGGTAAGAGAGGCTACTATGGATAAACAACTAGATAGTCGGATCCCACACATACCAAGCATTTCAATAACATACACACAATATGCTCGATATGTGCAAATACAACATGGCATCACAACATGACTCTACAACTCAAGTATTTTATTCAATAGGCTCCGAGGAGCGAGATATTACAAACATGGGTCTCATGACCCAACATTCATAGCATACAAGTCAAGCACATGCGGAAGCTTAACATGTCTGAGTACAGACATCTACAAAAGAAAAAGGCTGAGAAGCCTGACTATCTACCAGATCCTGCCGAGGGCACAAGATCGTAGCTGAGGTAACAAGCTAAATGTCGAAGTCCATGCGGAACTACTAACGAGACCGAAGTCTCTCTGCAAAAACATAAAATAGGCAAACATGAGTACAAATGTACCCAGCAAGACTTACATCAGAACTAACTACATATGCATCATTATCAACAAAGGGGATGGTGGGGTTTAACTACAGCAAGCCAGCTTTGACTCGATGGCTATCCTGAACTACTACAGCAAGTAACTCTTTTGAGGTGGCGCACACGAGTCCACATATTCACCATATCAATACACCACTGTGGATCCGCTCCCGTCTCCCTACGAGAATGCCATCCATAGCACTCACGCTTATCTTGCGTATTTTAGAGTATCCACTTTCACTTGTCTATGAACTGTACAGGCAACTCAGAAGTCCTTTACCGCGGACCCGGCTATTTGAATAGATGATGTTAACCCTGCAGGGGTGTACTTCTTCACACACGCTCTCACCACTTACTGCCGTTTACACGACATGTACTCGGCAACCTTCAAGCGGAAGCCCAACGAGGGTGTCGGCCATGACCTACCTAAACACTCAAGTCTCTAGTCCAGGTTTATCGCCTATTCAAGTTCCATCCGCAGGGAGTCCAGCCGAGCTTTCCACATACGGCCCCGAACGATGTGTACAGGGTTCCGTGACACCAAACAGGCACCCGGTATACCCGGCTACATGCCTACTGCATCACAGCCCACCCCTCCGGTCAGCACTGCGCACGGCCTCTAGCATACTACAAACACCAGAAACTACTTGCAACTCCTGGACAGAGGACAAGGGTGATTAAGAAGCCGAGAGGGTCCATTGGTTTCGGGCCCAATGCGTGGTAGTATCTGTTTCATGGATCACAAACACAGAACTCAGTTCCTGAGGACGGTTTCAGTGAGACAACCCACCATGTACTCCTACATGGCCTCTCACCGCTACCTTTACCAAATCTTGTTCACACACTTAGCTCTCAACAGTAGGACATGTTCACACACCTCTGATTCATCCTCGATGAATCAAACCTGACTCAACTCTAAGCAGTAGCAGGCATGACAAACAAGCATGAATGAGTAGGCACAACAGGGCTCAAACAACTCCTACTCATGCTAGTGGGTTTCATCTATTTACTGTGGAATGGCAGGTCATGCAAAGGATAAAGGGGTTCAGCTACCGCAACAAGTAACAGATGAATCGTTGTTGTCCTAGTGCAATAAAAGAGAGCAGGAGCGAGAGAGTAGGATTGTATCGGAATGAACAAGGAGGTTTTGCTTGCCTGACACTTCTGAAGATAGCATTGTGTCTTCATCAGTGTCAACGATCACAACATCAGAACATCGTCTATCGAGAGGGGACAAATACCGGCAATAGAGAAGGAAACACAATCAATGCAATGCACAATATGATGCATGATCATGACATGGCAATATGAGTGTGTTGGCCTAATGCAACTACAACCAGATGGATTTGGGTCATATTGAACCAAAGGTTCAACCCCAAATTCAAATTATGAAATCAAATAATGCCTTATCATGTTTTGCACTAAACAGCAAGGTTAAGTTGTTTAAACATGCATGAAATCAGTACAGATGGATAGATTGGATTTTTCTGATCATTTTTCATATATAATTTATTTCATTCTGAGCTACGGTTGATTTTCTATGATTTTTAGAAGTTTTGGTTATTTTCTGGAATTTCCTAAATAAGAATAAATCCTGTAAAAGATTAATTGCGTCAGCATTGCATCATGCCTGCGTCAGCAAGTCAACAGCATTGACCAGGGTCAGTGACTCAGGGCTAGTCCGACTCACAGACAGGTGGAACCAGTCAAACGCCACGTCAGCAAAGTCAATGCTGACGCGTGGGCCACTGTGTTTAGATTAAACTTAAACTATTTTTGTTAGCTGGTTAGTTAGGCAGTGGGGCCCGCATGTCAGCGTGCCAGGGGGGTTAGTTGGTGGGTCAATTAGCCGCTAATGATGTGTCCACGTCATCCAGAACGGGGGTTAGCCGCCGGTGCTAATCGGGACACGACGGGGTTGCCCGTCCGGCCAACTTCGGCGATGAGAGGTCGCGCGGCCGGACGCGTTGGAACGCCCGCAACAGGGCGGATTCGATGGTGGTGGTGGCTGGACCTGGGGTGGTCTGTGGCGGCGGCGGCGGCAAGTTAGGCGGCGGCCGGAGTTCGGGCGAACTCGAACCCGTTGCTAGGGTGTGCGTGGAGGCTTGGGGTTAACTCCTACAAGCCCTACGATGTGCGGGGAGGTTAAAGGACAGGACGACGAGGTCGTTGCGTGGCCGGAGCCACGTCGGCCGCGAGCTCAGGTGGTGCCGCATGCGGGTGTGCTCGGTGCGGTTGCTATGGCGCGCGGCAGCGAGAACGAAGAGGGGGAGGAGAGGCAGAGGCTCACAGCGGTCATGGCGAAGGAGACGACGAGGTCGAGGCGGAACCGGAGTGAGCGGGGCGGCGAGGGGGATCTCTGGCGGCCGGCGACGAAGATGACGAAGATGGCGATGATACAAGGCGTCCAGCGGGGCGTGGCTGGACGGAGTGGACGAGGGAGGCATGGCGATGCTCGTGGACACGTCAGAGAGGCTCGGGGATGGCGGCGGCTGCGGCTATGGTGAACGGCGGCGACAGACCCATTCGGGCATGAGGGGGAGAGGACGAGGGGGAGAGCAGAGGAGGGGAGAGTGGTGTCCAGGGGGCCAAGGCAGCGCCGAGGAGAAGACGCAAGGCGTCACGGTGGCCAGGTGATGCAGGCAGGCAGCCTGGTGGTGTGGCGCCCGCGCGCGTGCCGTGTGCTGTCCCTCCTCTGCCTATTGGCAGAGGTGGGTGATGATTGGCATAGGCCAGTGGGCTGGGCCGTGCTGGGCCGAGCCAGGTGAGCGCCAGGTAAAACCCTCTCCCCCTACTTTCTGTTTTACTTTTTTATATTTGTTTCTGTTCTGTGTATTGAAATAGTAGAAATACTATTTCATTTAGGAAAAACCTGAAAATATTCAAAGGAACATTTGAAAATACTCTCAACAGCCTAAAAATACCTTCAGGATTATTTGGGCATTTTAAAATATTTATAGGATTTAAATTTCCCAAATGCATATACTTATGGCTTGGTGCAAAAATCCAGAATAGCCTCCAAAAATATGAAACCATTTTTGGCAGAGGGTTTAGCCAGGACCAAAGATGGTGAACATTTTTGAAGGGCATTTTGGGTTCATTGAAATTCCAATTGTTGGAACCTAGTATTTCAAAAGGGGGGTGTTGGGGTTTGTTAGTCCCCATTTCAAGTTTAAGAAAAATTTAGACATGATGCACACATGACACTATCCTAGTGCAATGCCAGAAGCTAGGGATGTGACAACTCGCCCCTACTAAACGAGAATCTCGTCCCGAGATTCAAGTCATGAGGTAAGAAGACAGAGGGACACAAGCTAACACAATCTTCACGATCCGGACGTCTTTTCTCGAGGATGTTGATTTGATAACTCCAGTCGATCTTGACATCTTTGCTTTCAAGATGTTCATCCATCACGAGGACAAAAGAGCGAGACATGTCTACATGGATGGATCATCCTAATGATCAAAGGATCAACTCACGGAATGAGACATAGGAACATCTCTTGTGCTGAGAAGCAAAACATGCATTAGGAGGGCGGAAGAAACAATTTGACGAGGGTTTCAGAATAGCGAGGAAGAATTGCCATGATTCCATAACACGGCACCTTAGGGAAGGTGACTCGTAGAATTATTCCCTCAAGTGGCAAAAAGGAATTACTTTTGATACATAGATCATTGGAACTCTTCTCACCAGCCTGAGGCAATTTTCCGAACGATCGTTTGATGGAGTTCGAAGGAGTAGCATACTCGGACTAGTATGGATGATGTGGATTACCTTGTTGAAGACAACACAATGGATGACTTTTGCTTATCACCGAAAATGGATGGGACCCACGACAGGACCACTTTGGAAGATGACCTTGGAGAGCAACTGCTAAGAGGGGCAGCCCATGGTAAATTGGCACAATGGCGGTGCGAGCTGGAAACAACATGCAACTGTTGGGAATGTTCCAACCATCATATCTGCCTGAGATTCAGATCTGATTGGTGATAGGATATCTCAGACTCAGCATGTCCAAAAAGAAAGTTTGCAACACAAATCGACGAGATGACGTTGCGAGATTCCCGGGATATGAACTACGATAGCAAGTTCCAAAACCTGAGCCGGTTCTGCTACATACATGTGAGCATGTTGTCCAAGACAAGAATGACCACATAGTAGTCTTATAATAAAATACTATTGAATTCTGGTTGGGAACCATCGTCGAGGATATCAAAGTCCTTGCATAAGTCATGCTCTTAAGAAGGGACTTCTTCTCCTTGAACAACTCAATCAGTGGCTTGGTGTGCTAGGAATACATATAGAATGAAGGTTGCAAGTCTCCAGACCACAGAATACTTCACACATATGCATGACTGAATTGGGATGATTCCAGAGGAAGCAAAACAAACCTTTCTCAAAATCACGGCGGCAACTTGCACCTGATGCACATGAACTTGGAGAAAGTCACCTCTTACACCAAACATATACTTCATGAACGAAACACGAATGCATTGCTTACAAAGTTTTCAACACTAGGTTGATGTTCAACATGAATCATGGGGGAAGACAAAATGCTGCTGATGGGCTCAACGGCAACTCATCGGAATTTCCATATCACTGGACTTCCACCATCATGTGAACATGGTGATAGTATTGGTCAGACCAAAAGATGTAATGGTATATGCTCGAGGAATCAACCACGAGTAAGACAACATTACGAATATCATTGGTTCTAACTTGATTTGACGAAAGACCACACTCAAATCAAGGTTTGGACGAGATGATAGATTCAACAACCGAACACGAGGAACAATCGATGAAGATATCATGTTTCTTTAGCACACACGCACACTCAAGGATATCCCTTAGTGATGAACTAAGTCGGACAAGCTTTTATCTTCCAACTCTCCAAGTTGTTGTTTAGCTCAACCAACTGGCTCAGGGGTATCCAACACAGATTCTTGGAGAAAGGGTGGTTCACAAGAAACCAACTTGATCACGAGCTCAACATAACAGTTAGGGAACAACCTGGTAATACTTCCGAGAAGATATTCGGAAAATCACGAACCACCAATATGTTACTAAGCTCGAGAACAACCTTACTTTTCAGGGCAAGATGATATTATCAATAGAGTGAGGGATTGACACAATCCTAACTTATTGATCGAGGAGTGCACTAGAAATAAGGACTATGTAGCACGATCAATCTTAGGATGATAATTTAATAACCAACACGCTAAGAATGAGAATATTGTCCATTTACTACCAAGCAACGAGTTACTAGAAGTATATATTTCACACATCACAGTTCACTTGTCGGCATTCCGGTTACAACAACACGAGACCGAGGAATGAACAATGACAGCGAGAAGTATCACTACGTCAAGAATTCATGAGAGATGGTGCAATTCTCATGACAATCCTGACATAAAGGGGGTAATACTCCGAGGTAGAGCAGAATCAAAAGCTGGATTGGCATTTGATGTGCGGATTACAACTGCTTTGACCCAATCCTGGATATGGATGAGGTACTGGAGTTTGTTTCTCCTAGTCATTCCAGAACAGAATGGCTTGACGGACCACAAGAGTAATAGGCATCGATGCACACAGTTGCACAACTACTCATGTATATCAATTGATAGACGATGGTCGGAATACAAATGAAGAGGGACAACTCAAGGAACATATATCCTTTTGAGTTGTGGATGCATAGATTAATATGTCGAACCAAGTTCAACAGGTTTCTTCCAGATAACCCATGCAGAAAGGTAGGACTGGCAGAATCACAATTATGAACGGAGAACTCCTCGAGAGTACTCTGATTGTGATCTTTTGGTTCAAATAACTTCTGCCTTAATGGTTCATGGTATTTGGAAGAACGAAATACCAAGGACCTCGAGAACTATCGCAAGGTTACTAATAACCTAAAGGAACTAGCAAACACTATCAACATGAAGTACGTAGGGTGAATCTCGGGTTCAAGAACCCAGGAATAGGATACCTACTACTAAGTGGCATCACGGGATGCTTTCGAGAATAAAGGCCAGAATTATCACACCGGGAACACAAAACATGGCTAGATTACTAGGTGGTTCTCTAAGACACCTAGGGTCATAATAGTAGCTCCAACATATATACCGAGGCAATAGAGTACCTCAACGCACCGGTTAGTGTGCTTATTCTGACCAAAAAGGACATCAGGAACGGAAAGAAAGGATTTGCAAATGCATCAGACTACTTAGAGACCTGGAATGACTCGGACAGCATAGCGGCTGTAAATGCTCAGAAAAGATTTGAGACATTCACAAGGATTTGCATAGTCACTTAACAACATCTAATCAAGGTTCTGGTTCAACTGAGAACATACTATAAGTAGTGGAAACTGAATTGAGGCTTGAAACTATCAATCCTATAAGTCTCTAACATAGTAACACGTCGACCTAGTAGATAGATGAGAAGCCTAGTTCCTAAACCCCGTAGAAGAGAAGAGGATGACTCAGATCAGAAGGCCATGAGGTATAAGGAGTAAAAAGAGCCTTACGTTCCATCCCACAATCAATTCCCTTACATAACTAAAGCATTTCTAGACACAACTTCGACCAGTTTGGCTTGGTAATCCTACAGGCAGTCAGGCTCTGATACCAAAGCTGTCAGGACCCCGACTCAATGCCACATTGATCTAGCACGTAACACCTCATATCGCTTTGCGGCCTCACGCACGATATTCCCACGGGTGTCGCCTTACCTTTGCCCGGGACCGTTTGCGCCTTTTGGCACACGTATATGATAGTGTCGGTAGCATCCGTATGATAAGGAGCCCGAGCTAACATGGCTAGTCGTAAACCCAAAGTGGCACAAACTTACAGGGACAGGCATCCATGACCCAGCATCGAACGTGTCGGTCATTAGCGAGTGAATCCAGGCTGTAGCACTGGACTAGCAGGACTCCGGTGAACCGGGCTGTAGCGGGCTAACAGGACTCCGGTATTCATCGCGTGACATTTCCCCGAAGGGACAGACACAGGAACGAAGAAGGACACATGCCGGCCAGCCTAAGTGTTCCGGAGTAGTAGCAAGCTACCATGGCTCAGTGGAAGCACTAGGAGACATTTCCTGGTAAGAGAGGCTACTAAGGATAAACAACTAGATAGTCAGATCCCACACATACCAAGCATTTCAATAACATACACACAATATGCTCGATATGTGCAAATACAACCTGGCATCACAACATGACTCTACAACTCAAGTATTTTATTCAATAGGCTCCGAGGAGCGAGATATTACAAACATGGGTCTCACGACCCAACATTCAGAGCATACAAGTCAAGCACATGCGGAAGCTTAACATGTCTGAGTACAGACATCTACAAAAGAAAAAGGCTGAGAAGCCTGACTATCTACCAGATCCTGCCGATGGCACAAGATCGTAGCTGAGGTAACAAGCTAAACGTCGAAGTCCACGTGGAACTACTAACGAGACCGAAATCTCTCTGCAAAAACATAAAATAGGCAAACATGAGTACAAATGTACCCAGCAAGACTTACATCAGAACTAACTACATATGCATCATTATCAACAAAGGGGATGGTGGGGTTTAACTACAGCAAGCCAGCTTTGACTCGGTGGCTATCCTGAACTACTACTGCAAGTAACTCTTTTGAGGTGGCGCACACGAGTCCACATATTCACCATATCAATACACCACTGTGGATCCGCTCCCGTCTCCCTACGAGAACGCCATCCATAGCACTCACGCTTATCTTGCGTATTTTAGAGTATCCACTTTCACTTGTCTATGAACTGTACAGGCAACCCAGAAGTCCTTTACCGCAGACACGGCTATTCGAATAGATGATGTTAACCCTGCAGGGGTGTACTTCTTCACACACGCTCTCACCACTTACCGCCGTTTACACGACATGTACTCGGCAACCTTCAAGCGGAAGCCCAACGAGGGTGTCAGCCACGACCTACCTAAACACTCAAGTCTCTAGTCCAGGTTTATCGCCTATTCAGGTTCCATCCACAGGGAGTCCGGCCGAGGTTTCCACATACAGCCCCGAACGATGTGTACAGGGTTCCGTGACACCAAACGAGCGCCCGGTATACCCGGCCACGTGCCTACCACATCACAGCCCACCCCTCCGGTCAGCACTGCGCACGGCCTCCAGCATACTACAAACACCAGAAACTACTTGCAACTCCTGGACAGAGGACAAGGGTGATTAAGAAGCCGAGAGGGTCCATTGGTTTCGGGCCCAATGCGTGGTAGTATCTATTTCATGGATCACAAACACAGAACTCAGTTCCTGAGGACGGTTTCAGTGAGACAACCCACCATGTACTCCTACATGGCCTCTCACCGCTACCTTTACCAAATCGTGTTCACACACTTAGCTCTCAACAGTAGGACATGTTCACACACCTCTGATTCATCCTCGATGAATCAGACCTGTCTCAACTCTAAGCAGTAACAGGCATGACAAACAAGCATGAATGAGTAGGCACAACAGGGCTCAAACAACTCCTACTCATGCTAGTGGGTTTCATCTATTTACTGTGGAATGATAGGTCATGCAAAGGATAAAGGGGTTCAGCTACCGCAGCAAGTAACAGATGAATCGTTGTTGTCCTAATGAAGTAAAAGAGAGCAGGAGCGAGAGAGTAGGATTGTATCGGAATGAACAAGGGGGTTTTGCTTGCCTGGCACTTCTGAAGATAGCATTGTGTCTTCATCAGTGTCAACGATCACAACATCGGAACATCGTCTACTGAGAGGGGACAAATACCGGCAATAGAGAAGGAAACACAATCAATGCTCATGACATGGCAATATGAGTGTGTTGGCCTAATGCAACTACAACCAGATGGATTTGGGTCATATTGAATCAAAGGTTCAACCCCAAATTCAAATTATGAAATCAAATAATGCCTTATCATGTTTTGCACTAAACAGCAAGGTTAAGTTGTTTAAACATGCATGATATCAATGCAGATGGATAGATTGGATTTTTCTGATCATTTTTCATATATAATTTATTTCATTCTAAGCTACGGTTGATTTTCAATGATTTTTAGAAGTTTTGGTTATTTTCTGGAATTTCCTAAATAAGAATAAATCCAGTAAAAGATTAATTGCGTCAGCATTGCGTCATGCCTATGTCAGCAAGTCAACAGCGCTGACCAAGGTCAAACCTGACGTGTGGGTCCCACTGGTCAGTGACTCAGGGCTAGTCCGACTCATAGACAGGTGGAACCAGTCAAACGCCACGTCAGCAAAGTCAATGCTGACGCGTGGGCCACTGTGTTTAGATTAAACTTAAACTATTTTTGTTAGCTGGTTAGTTAGGCAATGGGGCCCGCATGTCAGCGAGCCAGGGGGGTTAGTTGGTGGGTCAATTAGCCGCTAATGATGTGTCCACATCATCCAGAACGGCGGTTAGCCGCCGGTGCTAATCGGGACACGGCGGGGTTGCCCGACCAGCCAACTCCGGCGACGAGAGGTCGTGCGGCCGGACGCGTTGGAACGCCTGCAGCAGGGCGGATCCGATGGTGGTGGTGGCTGGACCTGGGGTATTCTGTGGCGGCGGCGGCAAGTTAGGCGGCGGCCGGAGTTCGGGTGAACTCGAACCCGTTGCTACGGTGCGCGTGGAGGCTCGGGGTTAACTCCTACAAGCCCTATGAGGTGCGGGGGGGTCAAAGGACAGGACGACGAGGTCGTTGCGTGGCCGGAGCCACGTCGGTGGCGAGCTCAGGCGGTGGCGCATGCGAGTGTGCTCGTTGCAGTTGCTATGGCACACGACGGCGAGAACGGAGAGTGGGAGGAGAGGAAGAGGCTCACAGCGGTCATGGCGAAGCAGACGACGAGGTCGAGGCAGAAACGGAGTGAGCAGGGCGGCGAGGGGGATCTCTGGCGGCCGGCGACGAAGATGACGAAGATGGCGATGATATGTAACACCCCGAGAATCATGCTACAGTAATCCCCTTCTAATGATGCCTTGTCATCATTGTTACTGTTGCTAATCTTCACTTGTTCCAAATCACCGATTCAAATTCAAGTACAATCTAAAGTCAAAACTCTTAATTTGTCAGACAGGAGATCTAAAATGTTCATCTTGTGGCAAATAGTCATTTGTTAATATTGGTGGTGAACCAACATTTTGCAAGGTGTTTAAATGGCCTAAAGCAATTAAAACAGTGGCTAAAACAATAGTTTAAATGGCTTTTTACTTTATAAAAAGTTCAAACTATTCCAAAAGCCTCCCAACCTTTTTGTGGCAGTGCACAATAATTCCTTGAAATTATCTTGGCCAATGACATAATTTTGCAAAGTCCTAATGGGCTAAAAGGAAAAGGCAAAATGCTGCTGGAATAATAAAAAAAAAGGAAAAGGAAAAGCCCCCCCCCTCAACTGGGCCGACCGGCCCAGCTGGCCACCGTGCCCCCCCATGGGCCTTGGCCCACCTCAACCAGCCGGCCCAACTCCCCGCACCGCGCCCCCTTCCTGTTCCTCAGTCGCGCGCCGCTACAGGGCGCGGTCGCCACCGGACCCCCTCGCCGGCGTCGAGGGGAGGATAAGGCCTCCACGCCCCGACGCCTCGGCCCCCTCGCCTCCCACTTGCCCTGCCTTCCCCCGCCTACCTCCACCCACTCCCCTCTCCATCTCGGCCGCTCTCTCCCCCCATCGCCCGAGCGAGACCGCCGCCGAAGCCTTGCCGTAGGCGTGGCCCCGACCACCATTCGTCGAGCCACCGGGTCCCCGTGCTCCTTCTACGTCGTCCTCGTCGACCCCGCGCTTCAGGACGAGCTGGAGTGCCCTGCAGCGGCCGGGTCAAGCTTTTCCCCAACCTCGGTCGCCGTCGTCCGCCGCGATCGATTCCGCCTCCCCTCTGCGCTCCCGTTCACTCAAGGGCCTCCGTGTGCCGCGCCGTAAGCCTCCGCACCCTCCTCCTTCCTCCGGTTCCCCCTCATGCACCGTAGATGGCTCGCGGCGCCGTCGTCGCCATTGCCGCATGCGGCCTCGTCCGCGAGCTCGTTGCGCTCACCCTGTCCATCTCCGAGCCAAGCCGTGGCCTCCGTCGAGTTTCCGGAGGTCCGTAGAGCCCGCTAGCGCCGTTTGTTAGCTAGAACGCAGCCCGTAGCGTAGGTTTCGGAGATGCCCGTATTCCGCCGCCGCCCGCGGTCGTCGTTGAGCTTCACTCCGGCCACCCCCGCACCTAGGATCACAATAGATCGATGCGGGACGATCTACTCGTTCGAACGCAAGCAAAATCGCGCGAAACGGTGGCCCGTAGCGATTTTCCGAGCATCTCCGGCGAGCTCGCCGCCGCGGGAGGCCACCGGAGCAACTCCGGCGCCGGCCATCTGCGTGGCTAGGTGGGCCCCGCCCCTGGGTCGCTGACCAGTGGGTCCAGGGGGGCCCCGTTGACTGGGTTGACCCAGTCAACATGCTGACTGGGCAACCCCAGCCACTGACATGTGGGCCCCCCTCTGTTATATTAGTCTAATAATGTTTTATAAATAAAAATGATTAGTTAACCTAAAACACTCACTGACGCCGGGGGCCCACTCTCCTAATTGACCCTGTTAGTTTAGTTAATCCACTATTAAGCCAGCAGAGGCTGACATGTGGGTCCCAGTGCCCCCATTGGTCAGCTTTGACCAGTCAACTTGACTGTTGACTGCTGACGTCATCTCCATGTCATGCTGATGTCATATTCCTATTCTGTTAATTTTGTTATTTAAATAATTTCAGAAAACCTTTAAAACTATAGAAAATCATAAAAAATAAACCGTAACTCGGATGGAAATGTTTTCTACATGAAAGTTGCTCAGAAAAACGTGACGAATCCGAATACGCGATCTGTTTACCTGTCAGATACCTCTAACTATCTGAACGTGGGACTTTCCCCCTCCGGTCATTTGTCTGACACAGGTCTGGAACCGGGGAAATATTCCCGGTTGAATTCCCCCTTCTCCTAGGTCGTGTAGCCATACGTTAGATCACACCCAGCACAGCTTATTGCCATGTTATGCTTTGTGATGCTATGCCTGCTTTACAATTACTGTTTCTTCCCCCTCTTCTCCCCGGTAGACCCCGAGACCAATGACGCCCCTGTGATCGACTACGTCGACGACGACCCCTCCTTGCCAGAGCAACCAGGCAAGCCCCCCCTTTGATCATCCCGATATCGCCCATTCCTTTCTCTCATGCTTGCATTAGATTTTGCTACTGTAATTGTTTGCTCCTATTCTGATGCATAGCCTGCTTTTGTATCTGCTGTTGTACCTTACATGCTTATCCTAAACTGCTTAGTATAGGTTGGTTAGTGATCCATCAGTGACCCCCCCCCACTTGTCCTTGTTGCCCCTGCTTCATCATCGACGACTCGATCTACGTGATCGAAGACCAGGCCCCGACACCGCACATCACTTCCCCTTAGTTGCTCAACACTACTGGGTTACTATCGAGTACCGAGGGTGAACCTCTTCAGCACTTCTGATGTTAACCCTGTAGTGTAGTCATTCGGTCGTGGTCATCGAGGGTGATTTCCTCCTTAACCACTTCCGATACGACTCTGTCGTGCAACCCCCTCAAGTGTGAACTTCGAGGGTGATTCCTCTCACGTTCACCTTGATGATTACATTGAGTGGAGTTCACCGAGGGTGATTCCTCGGGTTTTACCCTTGATGTTTAGACACACAGTTACTATGATTACTCTGACTTTACACTGAACCATGTTACTAAAGACGGGTCCGCCCTGAGGGGTACCCGCGCGAGCATAATTGCGAGTGACGTGGAGTCGGGTTGACCTGGAAGGTGCCCGAGGGATAATTACGAGGCGTGGCCGGGCATTCTTAGCCCTTGCCGCAAGTCCTCGAGACGGGGCAACGGGGTCACATCTTTCGTGAGTCTCTGCTTGCTACCGCTTGCTCCTAATCCACTATGATTTGGATATTTGATCCGAGGGGCCTCTGGCCTGATAGCACTAACCATCACGTGGGCATAGTATGGGCGTTCTGCGTCGTATGCATCAGCCGAAGCTTATTAGACGTCAGCGACGGAGCGGCGCGCGCCGGGTTGGACTGCGCAAGCACCTGCCTTGTTGAAGGAGGTAGCTAGGTCTGCTCACCGGCCGCCCACGCAACGTGCAGGAGTTCCCGGGGTGATGGCCCATGACCCCTGGGGGCATAGGTTTAGTCCGGCGTGCTTGACCTCTCTATTAAGCCTAGGTCGGGTTGCGGCGTATTGTTTGGCCGAGGCCGGGCATGACCCAGGAAAGTGTGTCCGGCCGGAGTTAATCGAGCGTGGTGGGTAAGTTGGTGCACCCCTGCAGGGAAGAAAACATCTATCGATAGCCTGTCCTACGGTAACGGACACTTGGAGTTGTATCCCGATCGATACAACTAGAACTGGATACTTGTGATGAGAACTGGATGGTGATGAGGATTTGATTGTGATGATAACTGGATAGTATGGCTCTGGGATTGCTTTCTCGCAGGAGTCGAGAAAGGATCTCCGGCCGAGGTTGATAACACCACTGCTACTTTACTTTATGCTACTCTACTTCCTCCTGTTGCTGCAAGATGGTGGGTTCGAGAAGATGCTAGTCTTCGATAGGACTAGGCCTTCTCTCTATTCTGGCATTTCTGCAGCCCAGTCCACATATACAGCCTTCCTTTGATAATGTTGCATATGTAGTGTAGATCCTTGCTTGCGAGTACTTTGGATGAGTACTCACGGTTGTTTTGCTCCCCCTTTCCCCCCTTCTTTCTTCTTTCTGGTTGTTGCAACCAGATGGTGGAGTCCAGGCGCCAGATGCCACCTTTGACGACAGCTGCTACCCCGAGGGTGCCTACTACCACGTGACGGACGCCGACGACTAAGAGTAGATAGGAGGCTCCCAGGCAGGAGGCCTTGCCTTTTCGATCGATGTTGCTTTTGTGCTAGCCTTCTTAAGGCAAACTTGTCTAACTTATGTCTGTGCTCAGATATTGTTGCTTCCGCTGACTCTTGTGTTTTTCGAGCTTATGTATTCGAGCTCTCGAGGCCCCTGGCTTGTAATATAAAGCTTGTATTATTTTATTTATGTCTAGAGTTGTGTTGTGATATCTTCCCGTGAGTCCTTGATCTTGATCGTACACCTTTGCGTGTATGATTAGTGTACGATTGAATCGAGGGCGTTACAAGTTGGTATCAGAGCCGACTGCCTGTAGGTAGCCCCCTTTCCAACTCCTTGGCCGAAGTTGAGTCTAGTCACTAAAAAAAACTTTTACTAACATGGCTGTGTGTCTTATGGGCCCACGTCGCCATTGGGTGGTATTAGGATCTTTTATTCCTCGTCTATACTCTGGGACTCTGATCTTTTGTCTATTTGGGTTAAAGATTTTACTAACTCTGACTCTAGGATCTCGTAACCACTTCCTCCCGGAGAGCCCCTTCACTACAGATGATCGCTTGCTTCGCCAGAAGATTCTGCAGATACTCGTCGATGTTTCCCGAGACCCTGTGCCCACTACTTTGCAGTTCCTGACCACCGTTAGTCCCCGTGAATAACATACTTGCCGCTTGTACACTCTTCCCCAGATCGTTCCTGTTGTTACAAGATACCCGAAAGTATTCTCTGACTTTTGAGAATCCTTTTCCGACTGCCTTGCAGCTCTTTTCCACCTGAATAACCCTACGAATAATTCCTCACACTTGTTGGGGATTCGTTCATCCCTAGTTGATCATATGTCTCACAAAATTCTTTGAATGCAATTCGATCTCCCAAAGATCCTCTGCAGCCTAGTGCTCCCGAAAGTCTTGTCTGCCTGCATTGTGGTTAAATCCCTATGCCCAGCAATATTCATTAACATCCTTTGTCATTGTCATCCTGAGCCTATTGATTCATTATCTTTGAATTGCTCGCAATCATCAGTTGAACCCTGAAATTTGACCTTCTTGCTCATACGTCATTCTGGACATGAGTTGGATCTCGGCCAATCATGTTGTAATTGATTGTCCACCTAGTTCCCTTCAACTTGAATGTCGAATTATTCAGCTGTCTCTATAATCTGATGCCTTTGCATTCTTTCCCTCTTCTGATTGAGTACTGATACTCACATCAGATCCATTGAGGACCGCTGAATCCGTTGTTGGATTATTATCCAGCAATGTCCTTCATATTCAAATCTCGTGCGCTCTTCCCCTGATACATATTGCCTTCGGTAAATTGTATCCTCTGCTTATTGTCAACCATGCTATGCTATTGAGCTGATATTATATGCTCTGGAAGTTTGTGGTATATGTTCCCAAGATGCCCTATGGGTTGAACCTATGTCTTCCTTAATCCATGCATGTGAACCCAAGAGTTTTCACGAGTCATACTCTTCTGGTGTCTTGCCAGATAATATTTCAACATTACAAATTCATTTAACGCGAGAAGTGAATGAAAGGTTATGCATTGGAGAAGTGGGAGTCGACCTTGAACTTTGTGTTCATGCCCATGGAAACGACGTAGGTCTTATCATGGTAGCTTCTCGTAACAACAATTATTCCCTTGGTGTAATTTGATCCTGTATTTGTGATTTTGGCCTTTGCAATCGTGGTTCCAACCAAGATTGTCTTCTTTGATCCCCTTTCTCAGGCAAGTTGAAGTGCTTGTCTTCTGCATATCAATACACATGTCCAAACTATAATATGGTCTACCTTCGAGTATTACCCCTGGTATCTCGAGAATATCAAACAACTGAGTTGCTTCCTATGAATATTCATCTAGTATTACTTCTCACCGATTTTAGAATTTCCCCCGGGTTCTGAGTTATCAGTCACTCGAGAACACTGGTAAGTGAATCACTTCCGCACTCCAATTCAATAACTCTAAATAATCTTCGTGGCTTATGAGTTATTTAATCCTTCAAGTCATTCCTAGCCTGATCGGCTATATCATTATTGTGCAACTTTTTAACTGTGCTACCTGGTCCTTCTTCCCGAAGCAAAGTTTTCGACGATGAGCTAAGCTTACGTCGATCTTCCTCGTCATATCATTTTTCCTTGAACAACAAGCTTGATTTCAAGTTTGTGTCGTACCCGTGGTTCCAATAACCTTTTGCTTCATCATTCCTTTGACTTAATGTCGTCGCCAATCGATTACATCTCCATGAAATCTCTCGACAAATGTGTCGTGATCACCATCGACATTCTGATGCTCTTTCAGGTTAACAATTGAATTCATGATGAGAAATCCATCCTTGCCCCTCGATGATTTGTGTTATCATCGACAACATTCTTGCCTCCCCCAACACGAAATTGTTCATTTAAATTTTGGAAATACATCCTTTTTGACACGTCGATGGATTTTTGCTGAACCCATCGACCACATCCTCATAATTTCCTGGTAAAATTTATGAGAGGTTCAAAAAAAAATTCCCGAGGGAACATTGTGTTTTCGAAGCCCGGCCTTTACCTGATGACCATGTCAATGCTATCCAAAAGTATGACTGTGTTACTCCGAACATCATTAAGAACATTTGAGGCGCCATGCTAAATGTTTCTTCATCAATTATCCAAACACCGCTGTATGGGTAGACATCATGATTCTCCTTGCCCCATTAACTAAATGGACAAGTAGTTGATGTACTATCGTGTATATCATGCTCCTCCTTTCCTTGGGAAAGTTACACTCCTAAATCTTGTGTTTAAACACATTTTCCTTTTCATTGGTTTGTTTAACCTTTCTGGAGATCTATATATGTTATAAGCGGAAATAATCCCCTGCTTATGGAAACACCTCGAGGTACAAATCAGTCGGTACGACCCTGTTATTAATGTTGGTGACATTCCGGTAACCACCGATGGATGAGAACTTTGCCTATTGGTCCGCCTCGTTCAAACGAGCAGGAAAATAGTTCTCTCCGTCCCTCGCCCTAGGTACCAACGTTGTTGACAACATAATTGACAGTCTATCATCTGACATGCCTTGCTATCGACCTCCCTTTCTACTTTTAACCCACATGGTGGGCCCATTACCCAAAGTTCCACAGGATCGGAACTTGACTCTCCTGTACACCCTTGTTTCTAAGGTTATTTCTCATGCTTGGCTTCTTATGAGAATCCCGAGCCGCCTTCCGAGAGGCGATCTATTCTGGTATCAGACGCAATACTTATTCCCATTGCTCTGAACCCCTTTCACCCTCTGTTCCAGGCAACGAATGATCGCCTACCATGTTGAAGCTTCTTATTGCACCTTCTTACCTTGCTCTTGATGACTTTCTTGGATTTCAATTCGAGAGATGCCTCTATGCCACGTTCACTGAGATAGCCCCCAGGTATCTTTCTTGTATTGAGCTCCGTTTTTCCTGAGTCTTTCTCCCTTACTCCACCTCTTAAATCTCGGGACGAGATTTCTTGTAGTGGAGGAGATTTGTAACACCCCAAGAATCATGCTACAGTAATCCCCTTCTAATGATGCCTTGTCATCATTGTTACTGTTGCTAATCTTCACTTGTTCCAAATCACCGATTCAAATTCAAGTACAATCTAAAGTCAAAACTCTTAATTTGTCAGACAGGAGATCTAAAATGTTCATCTTGTGGCAAATAGTCATTTGTTAATATTGGTGGTGAACCAACATTTTGCAAGGTGTTTAAATGGCCTAAAGCAATTAAAACAGTGGCTAAAACAATAGTTTAAATGGCTTTTTACTTTATAAAAAGTTCAAACTATTCCAAAAGCCTCCCAACCTTTTTGTGGCAGTGCACAATAATTCCTTGAAATTATCTTGGCCAATGACATAATTTTGCAAAGTCCTAATGGGCTAAAAGGAAAAGGCAAAATGCTGCTGGAATAATAAAAAAAAAGGAAAAGGAAAAGCCCCCCCCCCTCAACTGGGCCGACCGGCCCAGCTGGCCACCGTGCCCCCCCTTGGGCCTTGGCCCACCTCAACCAGCCGGCCCAACTCCCCGCACCGCGCCCCCTTCCTGTTCCTCAGTCGCGCGCCGCTACAGGGCGCGGTCGCCACCGGACCCCCTCGCCGGCGTCGAGGGGAGGATAAGGCCTCCACGCCCCGACGCCTCGGCCCCCTCGCCTCCCACTTGCCCTGCCTTCCCCCGCCTACCTCCACCCACTCCCCTCTCCATCTCGGCCGCTCTCTCCCCCCATCGCCCGAGCGAGACCGCCGCCGAAGCCTTGCCGTAGGCGTGGCCCCGACCACCATTCGTCGAGCCACCGGGTCCCCGTGCTCCTTCTACGTCGTCCTCGTCGACCCCGCGCTTCAGGACGAGCTGGAGTGCCCTGCAGCGGCCGGGTCAAGCTTTTCCCCAACCTCGGTCGCCGTCGTCCGCCGCGATCGATTCCGCCTCCCCTCTGCGCTCCCGTTCACTCAAGGGCCTCCGTGTGCCGCGCCGTAAGCCTCCGCACCCTCCTCCTTCCTCCGGTTCCCCCTCATGCACCGTAGATGGCTCGCGGCGCCGCCGTCGCCATTGCCGCATGCGGCCTCGTCCGCGAGCTCGTTGCGCTCACCCTGTCCATCTCCGAGCCAAGCCGTGGCCTCCATCGAGTTTCCGGAGGTCCGTAGAGCCCGCTAGCGTCGTTTGTTAGCTAGAACGCAGCCCGTAGCGTAGGTTTCGGAGATGCCCGTATTCCGCCGCCGCCCGCGGTCGTCGTTGAGCTTCACTCCGGCCACCCCCGCACCTAGGATCACAATAGATCGATGCGGGACGATCTACTCGTTCGAACGCAAGCAAAATCGCGCGAAACGGTGGCCCGTAGCGATTTTCCGAGCATCTCCGGCGAGCTCGCCGCCGCGGGAGGCCACCGGAGCAACTCCGGCGCCGGCCATCTGCGTGGCTAGGTGGGCCCCGCCCCTGGGTCGCTGACCAGTGGGTCCAGGGGGGCCCCGTTGACTGGGTTGACCCAGTCAACATGCTGACTGGGCAACCCCAGCCACTGACATGTGGGCCCCCCTCTGTTATATTAGTCTAATAATGTTTTATAAATAAAAATGATTAGTTAACCTAAAACACTCACTGACGCCGGGGGCCCACTCTCCTAATTGACCCTGTTAGTTTAGTTAATCCACTATTAAGCCAGCAGAGGCTGACATGTGGGTCCCAGTGCCCCCATTGGTCAGCTTTGACCAGTCAACTTGACTGTTGACTGCTGACGTCATCTCCATGTCATGCTGACGTCATATTCCTATTCTGTTAATTTTGTTATTTAAATAATTTCAGAAAACCTTTAAAACTATAGAAAATCATAAAAAATAAACCGTAACTCGGATGGAAATGTTTTCTACATGAAAGTTGCTCAGAAAAACGTGACGAATCCGAATACGCGATCTGTTTACCTGTCAGATACCTCTAACTATCTGAACGTGGGACTTTCCCCCTCCGGTCATTTGTCTGACACAGGTCTGGAACCGGGGAAATATTCCCGGTTGAATTCCCCCTTCTCCTAGGTCGTGTAGCCATACGTTAGATCACACCCAGCACAGCTTATTGCCATGTTATGCTTTGTGATGCTATGCCTGCTTTATAATTACTGTTTCTTCCCCCTCTTCTCCCCGGTAGACCCCGAGACCGATGACGCCCCTGTGATCGACTACGTCGACGATGACCCCTCCTTGCCAGAGCAACCAGCAAGCCCCCCCTTTGATCATCCCGATATCGCCCATTCCTTTCTCTCATGCTTGCATTAGATTTTGCTACTGTAATTGTTTGCTCCTATTCTGATGCATAGCCTGCTTTTGTATCTGCTGTTGTACCTTACATGCTTATCCTAAACTGCTTAGTATAGGTTGGTTAGTGATCCATCAGTGACCCCCCCCCCACTTGTCCTTGTTGCCCCTGCTTCATCATCGACGACTCGATCTACGTGATCGAAGACCAGGCCCCGACACCGCACATCACTTCCCCTTAGTTGCTCAACACTACTGGGTTACTATCGAGTACCGAGGGTGAACCTCTTCAGCACTTCTGATGTTAACCCTGTAGTGTAGTCATTCGGTCGTGGTCATCGAGGGTGATTTCCTCCTTAACCACTTCCGATACGACTCTGTCGTGCAACCCCCTCAAGTGTGAACTTCGAGGGTGATTCCTCTCACGTTCACCTTGATGATTACATTGAGTGGAGTTCACCGAGGGTGATTCCTCGGGTTTTACCCTTGATGTTTAGACACACAGTTACTATGATTACTCTGACTTTACACTGAACCATGTTACTAAAGACGGGTCCGCCCTGAGGGGTACCCGCGCGAGCATAATTGCGAGTGACGTGGAGTCGGGTTGACCTGGAAGGTGCCCGAGGGATAATTACGAGGCGTGGCCGGGCATTCTTAGCCCTTGCCGCAAGTCCTCGAGACGGGGCAACGGGGTCACATCTTTCGTGAGTCTCTGCTTGCTACCGCTTGCTCCTAATCCACTATGATTTGGATATTTGATCCGAGGGGCCTCTGGCCTGATAGCACTAACCATCACGTGGGCATAGTATGGGCGTTCTGCGTCGTATGCATCAGCCGAAGCTTATTAGACGTCAGCGACGGAGCGGCGCGCGCCGGGTTGGACTGCGCAAGCACCTGCCTTGTTGAAGGAGGTAGCTAGGTCTGCTCACCGGCCGCCCACGCAACGTGCAGGAGTTCCCGGGGTGATGGCCCATGACCCCTGGGGGCATAGGTTTAGTCCGGCGTGCTTGACCTCTCTATTAAGCCTAGGTCGGGTTGCGGCGTATTGTTTGGCCGAGGCCGGGCATGACCCAGGAAAGTGTGTCCGGCCGGAGTTAATCGAGCGTGGTGGGTAAGTTGGTGCACCCCTGCAGGGAAGAAAACATCTATCGATAGCCTGTCCTACGGTAACGGACACTTGGAGTTGTATCCCGATCGATACAACTAGAACTGGATACTTGTGATGAGAACTGGATGGTGATGAGGATTTGATTGTGATGATAACTGGATAGTATGGCTCTGGGATTGCTTTCTCGCAGGAGTCGAGAAAGGATCTCCGGCCGAGGTTGATAACACCACTGCTACTTTACTTTATGCTACTCTACTTCCTCCTGTTGCTGCAAGATGGTGGGTTCGAGAAGATGCTAGTCTTCGATAGGACTAGGCCTTCTCTCTATTCTGGCATTTCTGCAGCCCAGTCCACATATACAGCCTTCCTTTGATAATGTTGCATATGTAGTGTAGATCCTTGCTTGCGAGTACTTTGGATGAGTACTCACGGTTGTTTTGCTCCCCCTTTCCCCCCTTCTTTCTTCTTTCTGGTTGTTGCAACCAGATGGTGGAGTCCAGGCGCCAGATGCCACCTTTGACGACAGCTGCTACCCCGAGGGTGCCTACTACCACGTGACGGACGCCGACGACTAAGAGTAGATAGGAGGCTCCCAGGCAGGAGGCCTTGCCTTTTCGATCGATGTTGCTTTTGTGCTAGCCTTCTTAAGGCAAACTTGTCTAACTTATGTCTGTGCTCAGATATTGTTGCTTCCGCTGACTCTTGTGTTTTTCGAGCTTATGTATTCGAGCCCTCGAGGCCCCTGGCTTGTAATATAAAGCTTGTATTATTTTATTTATGTCTAGAGTTGTGTTGTGATATCTTCCCGTGAGTCCTTGATCTTGATCGTACACCTTTGCGTGTATGATTAGTGTACGATTGAATCGAGGGCGTTACATGATACAAGGCCTCCAGCGGGGCGTGGCTGCACGGAGTGGACGAGGGAGGCGTGGCCATGCTCGTGGACACGTCGGATAGGCTCAGGGATGGCTGCGGCTGCGGCTATGGCGAACGGCAGCGACGGACCCGTTCGGGCATGAGGGGGAGAGGACAAGGGGGAGAGCAGAGGAGGGGAGAGTGGTGTCCAGGGGGCCGAGGCAGCGCCGAGGAGAAGATGCGAGGCGTCGTGGTGGCCAGGTGACACAGGCAGGCAGCCTGGTGGTGTGGCGCCCGCGCGCGTGCCATGCGCTGTCCCTCCTCTGCCTACTGGCAGAGGTGGGTGACGACTGGCACAGGCCAGTGGGCTGGGCCGTGCTGGGCCAGGCTAGGTGAGCGCCCGGTAAAACTCTCTCTCCCTGCTTTCTGTTTTGCTTTTTTTTATTTGTTTCTGTTCTCTGTATTGAAGTAGTAGAAATACTATTTCATTTAGGAAAAACCTGAAAATATTCAAAGGAACATTTGAAAATATTCTCAACAGCCTAAAAATACCTTCAGGATTATTTGGGCATTTTAAAATATTTATAGGATTTAAATTTCCCAAATGCAAATACTTATGGCTTGGTGCAAAAATCCAGAATAGCCTCCAAAAATATGAAACCATTTTTGGCAGAGGGTTTAGCCAGGACCAAAGATGGTGAACATTTTTGAAGGGCATTTTGGGTTCATTGAAATTCCAATTGTTGGAACCTAGTATTTCAAAAGGGGGGTGTTGGGGTTTGTTAGTCCCCATTTCAAGTTTAAGCAAAATTTAGACATGATGCACACATGACACTATCCTAGTGCAATGCCAGAAGCTAGGGATGTGACAGGAATGAAGAAGGATATTGTGGAATATGTAGCAGTGTGTGATGTATGTCAGAGAGTGAAGGGAGAGCATCAGAAGCCAACAGGATTGCTACAGCCATTGCCGATACCCGAATGGAAGTGGGATAAGCTAGGCATGGATTTTTTCACGGGATTGCCCAGGACTCGTTCAGGCTATGACTTGATATGGGTTGTAGTCGATCGTTTGACGAAGGTAGCTCATTTCATCCCAGTGAAGACCACCTACACCAGTGCTAAGTTGGCAAAGATCTACATGACCAGGATCGTATGTCTGCATGGAGTTCCGAGGAGCATTGTATCAGATAGAGGAACCCAGTTTACCTAAAAGTTCTGGAATCAGTTGCACGAAACTTTGGGTACCAGGCTAGAGTTCAGTACAACCTTTCATCCGCAGACAGATGGACAGACCGAGAGAGTCAATCAGATTTTGGAGGATATGCTGAGAGCTTGTGCGCTAGATTATGGATCTAGTTGGGACGACAATTTGCCATATGCAGAGTTCTCTTACAACAATAGTTATCAATCCAGCTTGAAGATAGCCCCTTTTGAAGCCTTGTACGGAAGGAGGTGCAGGACCCCATTATCGTGGGATGAAGTTGGAGACCGCCAGTTGTTTGGACCGGATTTGATTAAGGAGTCTGAGCAAAAGGTGAAGTTGATTCGCGATAGGCTCAAAGTAGCCCAGTGCAGGTAGAAGAGCTACGCAGATTCTAAACGTAAGGAGACTGTTTACGAAATTGGAGATAGAGTTTATCTTCGTGTATCTCCACTTCGAGGAGTTAAGCGCTTTAGAGTTAAAGGGAAATTAGCGCCACGTTTTGTGGGACCATACAAAGTTTTGGAGTGTATGGGAGAAGTTGCCTACAAGTTGGAACTGCCCGAAGGATTGTCAGGAGTTCATGATGTGTTCCATGTTTCCCAGTTGAAGAAGTGCCACGCAGAGATGACTGATATACCGCTGAGAGATACAGTGCCACTGGAAGCGATTCAGTTGGATAGTGATTTGACCTACGAGGAGAAACTAGTCAAGATTCTCGAGTATGCCAGCCGAGTCACCCGCAACAAGGTTATCAAGTTTTGCAAAGTTCAGTGGAGCCACCACACCGAGGACGAAGCCACGTGGGAGCGACAGGAAGATCTACTGAAGGACCACCCTCACCTATTTTCTAGCCAACCCGAATCTCGACGGCGAGATTCATCTTAAGGGGGGTAGGTTTGTAACATCCCAAATTTTCAATTTGGAATGTTATACATTAGATCATCATTGCATATCATATTTATTGCATTTTGGCTCGATCCTAGAAATTCTATGCAACTCAAGGACCCGCGAAGAGAGTTGGGGATTTTGTTATTTTCATATTTGAGTTCTCTCAAATTTTGAAAATAGGGTCATTTGATTTTATTTATTATATCTTCAATTATTTCTATTATAAAAATATGAGAGTGGGAATATAATGACTTTCCCAAAATAAAGGAATATTGAGGATTTAATAAAAAAATCAAATAAGTTTTTATTTTGGAGTTTATTGCTGTTTTATTTGAATTTAGGAAAAATTCGCGTTTTTCAAAATTGCATTTAGGCCCCAAATAAATGTTCATCTTGTCCGGCTTGATTTTAGAAGCCGGGGAAAATTTATTTCGGGATTTTTGGACTCTGTTTAGTATTTCTTTTAATTGTTTTTCTGCGTGAAACTATTTATAAAAAAACGCGAACCAACTTTGGGCTTCTTCGGCCAGGACTCCGCCTGGCCGGGCCTTTATAAGGCGCCGCCCCGAGCCCACCTGAGCCCCAGCCCACCCCGCGCCAAACCATAACCCGAGACCCGCCGCCGCCGCCACCGCCGGATCTCGCGCCACCGCCGGATCCTGCGCCGCTCGCCGCCGCCACCCCGCCGGACCCCGCCGCCCCCTCGCCGGAGGTAGCCACCGCCTCGCCGCCGGCAGTTTTCCTCGAGAAAACCATTCGGTTTTTTTAAAAAAACCCTAGATCTGTTTTTTCGGTTTGGTTTATTTAGCGGACGTTCATCCGTATGTTCATTTTAACGAACGGTTTTCGTTGTTTAGCTGCAGACAGCGAACGTTCGTTCGTTAGCCTGTTCGTCCGTTTTTCTTTTTCTCGGATTTTCCGCGATTATTTCTGATCGTGATTTCTAAGCCGTTTTTCGTTTTAGTGTAACTTTTCGCTCGTTTATCAGAATCAGGAGATTCAAGCGCCTAGAGTTTCGTCTCGAAACCCTCTTTCTGATTAACCAACTCAAACAAGTTTTTGCTACTGTAAAATTTCACTTAGGTCCAGATTAGTAAACAAAGCTTGTTTCTTTCGCCATTTGAGTTTCGTTGCTTCGTTGGATTTGATTCTTTTTGCACATCGGAGTTCTTAAGTTGAACTTTCTGGTTAGATCTCTTATTTGAGTTTTACCTGTGCATTAGATGAGTGCTTATTGTATGCTTGTTTGTTTGCGTTAGAGTACCCGAAGTGCGCCGCTTGCTACTTCGAATCTCTAGGTTTCCCAGATCATCAGCAAGGCAAGTAACACTTTGATCATACCTCTTTACTACCCAGTTTTATTGCATTAGATCAATCCTCCAACAATTGCATGATTAGGATCTGATTAGTATGTGGGTTTTGGGAAGTAGATGAGGTAGAACCTATTACTTGTTTATTATCAAACCTTTGGGAGTTACTTCTACGTTTGCTTATTGCCATGCTATGCTAGTAGACGTGGATTGGGTGAGTGTTTCCATGACAGATGTGAGATTTTTTAATTAATGGTTTACTTAAGGTGGCAACTTAAATTCACATCTGGGTGGACTGAGGCACCTGGGGAACCCAGTGTTGCCTGTATTTTTGGAAATCCCGGGGGTACCGTGTGATTCTCCTATGGACCGCCACCCAGGCTCAAAGGGATCATGAGATTATTCATGCTAGAAAATTCCATGTGCAGCCGCAAGCTGCTATGGGCTCTAGCATAGTTGATTAAGTTGCATGAGCTCTTGAAGAGGTAGACTAGCAGATGTGGGGGATGTTGGTTGGTACGGTCTACCCGGAGTAGAGAGTTAATGCTTCTGAAAGACTGTGTCTCGGTCATCCGTTTCTCAAACACCATGTAGTGGGAGAAATCAAGCGGAGGATATCGAGTCTTGCAGGGAAAAGTGCGCAAACCTCTGCAGAGTGTATAAACTAATCATGGTTAGCCGTGTCCCCGGTTATGGACGTTTTGAGTATCTAGTACTTGGATTATCATGTGAATCTCATCATGTTACTTAGTTAAATTTTGTTGGGTTTAATGATGATGCCTAATTGGGATTGAGTTGGAGTACCCTTCTCAATGTTTAACAACCACCATGATAGGTAAATAAAATTTATTCGTTTGCAGTAGGGACAAATTGGCTTTATGCAAAACTGTAACCATAGAGCTTTTCCACCAGCCATATATGCATGTAGTATAGCGTTATTCTGTTCATTACTCTCTATGTGTTACATTGCCAGCATATTCCATGTGCTGACCCGTTTCGGGCTGCAACGTTCATGTTGCAGTCTTTTCAGACAACGAGTAAGGTGCCTTAGGTCGTGGTTCTATACTCAATGATACCGTTGGAGTTGATGGATTCGCTTATCTTCCAAGCCTTCCACTGTTATCGTTATTAGATGGCCTTAAGCCATATTTATTGTAATAAGTTCTCTTTTGAGACATTCGATGTAATAAGTGTGTGATTGCTACTCTATTATAAATCCTTCAAGTATTGTGCGTGTCAGCATTACCGATCCAGGGATGACACTGACGCACAGAGATCAGACTGTTTAAGGTCTGGGCGCTACAGGCCTCTAGAAAGATTTATTAACTCGTCAAGCAGCATCAAACAATTCCATGTGTGCACCACAAATCTATACCAAGTTTGATCAGGATCTACTTTTCCAAATCAGAATTAGCGCTAGAGCAAGCAAGATCAATGATATGGCCATGAGACAGAGAAGGAACAAACAAACCCACCGCTCTCGCGACCTCCTTGGTAGATGCGCCACCGCCGCGCACGACAGAGGAAGATAAACGACTGGTGAAGGGGGAGCGGGGCGACCTTCGAAGGCCGGAGGGAGAGGGCGGCCGGAGTAGGGCGGCCGAGGCCGGAAGGAGAGGGCAGCCGGAGGAGAGAAAGGGCGAGCGACGCTTGGGCGGGAGGCCCTATGGGAAACAGAGAGGAGTCGTGCGAGAGGGGGGAGGGAGCAATCGGGTGCGGGCAGGGGAGATTTTTTTAGTTCTCTTTTACTGGGCCCAAGGATAACTAACCCAATTAGAACCTCTCCACCGGGCTAGTTTTTTTAGCTGGTTAGAGCAAACTAGCTCAAACTAACCCCTCTTGTTTCGATAATTTGAGGCTATTTCAACCCAAACTACCTCTAACTCAGGGATCCAAACAAAGAGGAGTGTTACTGTACATGCTATAGTGTGGACCGTAGCACATTGTTTTTTATGGCCATATCACCACATTGTTTTCTACTGCTGGTTCACTGGGCTACCGTGGTTCGCACTGCCGGTTCACTTGGCTGCCATGGTTCGCACTGCTGGTTCACTGGGCTGCCGTGGTTCGCACTCCTCCGACCTGAGTAGTAGTACTAGTATATACCCCATCATTCTTTGCTCCTTCTTACTACTCCAACATGTGGGAGAGCCAGCATCCAGGTCAATGTGTCAAGCCCCGCCCTCAACTTTTAACTACGCGAAAATAGTTCGAGCTGGTTCATTCTATATAAATATAGTACTTACTGTATGCTTATTCACCCGTGGGGTTGTTCAATGAATGGAGGGGCGGGGAGCACAAGTGAACAATACTGTAGTACTACTAGTAGTAAGTAGGAGTCGTACAGTAGTCACCTTAAATGGAGAGTTTCTTTTCTTTAATGCCACATACACAACTTGAAACGCTTGTTATGGAGAGAAAAAAGATAATCACTCCACTATATATGGACGCAGGGGCATGAGTGCTTGCTTTACTAGGGTTGCTCTCTTCATTCTCTCATCCTCTCCAGATATAAACAACACAACGGTAGCGACATTTTCTCTCTGCTCACCACTGGTCATAGGTCTAGCCGGATCCCTTCGGCCGGTGTGTGTAGAGGACTAAAAGGTGCATCGTTCACGCAGTCATCGCCGCCGAGGGAGGAAACCCACAGCTGCCGGAGGGGCCCGATCCTTTTCCCGTGCCATTCTCTCCGCACAGCGCCGGCTCGGGAGGTCCTCCGACCCTTCTTCCTCCCTGCCGTATTGTCCACAGATCCGACCTGCCGCCACCGATATCCCGGCGACCCTCAGGTATAAGTTCTTCGAAAGCGGCCTTGCTCTACTGCCCCAGCTCCCCACGTGTCTGCATGTGCATCTTTCTCTACTCCCATCTGCTCTTCCAAAGCCAGCTAAGTTTTTAGTATTATTAGAGGTAAAGCTACTTCATGCATTCAAATCTAGGGCTTTGTTCAAACAATGAAGAAAGGGGGGAAAGTTGTAGCATGAATCTAGGACTTGATTCAAAGAGGAAATAATATGGTGAAAGTAGTAGAGACCGGATACCCAACCGGTCTCTTGGTTGAAAAGGGAAATAATGGGAAAACGCAGTACAAACTGGATAAGGAACAAATCTATTATTGGTTGAAAAGAGGATAGAAAGTGGCGGCTGGTGGACAAGTCAATAGAGTATGTCCAGGATTAGATTTGCTGCCATCACATAGTAAAAGGTCTCCAGGATTAGATTTTCTGCCCTCACATAGTAAAAGGTCTCAGGATTAGATTTGCTGCCCTCATGTGACGCCCGGGTAATCAAGCTACAGTAACTCTCGGGTAATTATGCCACGTCACCTCGATTATTGTCGATAATCTCGCGTTAGTTCAGAACTGATTCAAATTCAAATTCAAAATCAAATCAAACGGTAAAAGTTTCCAAACTTTAAAACTAAAATGTTTGAGTTATGCCAAATAAAGCAAAGGTAATTTTGGTGAAGAGACCACACTTTAAAAAAATTGTTTAAATACTATAAAATGTATAAAACGCAGCGAGAACAATTATTTAAATGCTTTTAAATAATAAACAATTACAAACTAATTTATTTTAGGTGCCAAGTTGATTGTGGTGGTGGCATATTGGTTAACACTAATTTAGGTGCAACTAATGTATTTTATAAAACTAGTGTATTTAAAATGTAAAATTAAAACAGAAAAGAAAAAGAAATAAAAACAAAATCCAAAAATAAATAAAAGAAAGAGATTACAAAAAAAAACAAAGGGGGGGGAAGCCCCCTGGACCAGGCAGCCCAACCCACCCGCACGGCCACCGCCCAACCCACTGGCCTAGCTAGCTAGCCTGGCCGGCCCACCTGGCCCATCTGGCCGAACCGGCCCGCCTCCCCCTGTCGCCTCCCTTCCCTGTTCCCCCGACTCGGGTCGGAACAGGGGCGCGTCCCCGCCGCACCCGCTCGCCGGCGTCGGGGTGGATAAGGGCGCCGACGCCGCGCCTCCTTGATCCCTCCTCCCATTCGCCCCCACTCCCCCTCGGTCCCTGCGCTCCCCCTCCAGATCCACCGCGCCCTCCTCCGCGTTCCCCCACCACGCCCGAACGCCGCCATGGAACCGCCGCCGTGAATCACGCGGCCACAGCCATCGCCTCGCCGCACCTGCGTGTCCAACGACGCCTCCTTCGTCTTCCTCATCCACCGGAGGCCTCAGCTGGAGCGGGGGAGCCCCGAAGCACCGGATCCCCTTCGCCCTCATCTCCGCCGGCCGCGTTCTTCACCAACTCCGGCGACTCCTTCTGCAGCTACTAAGCCATCCGAGGGCCATCTTGCGTGCCGCACGGTGAGCTCCCCATCCCCCGTCCACCTTCGTTAGCCCCCTCGTGCACCGTAGCTGCCCCGTCGCCGTTGCCGTGAGCACGTCGCCGCAGAACGCCTCGCCGCCATGGCCATGATCTCCGTCGTGCTCGCGTGAGCACGGCATCGTGTTCCTTGAGCCTTCAGGAACCCAACGCACGCACGCACGCTCCCTCCCATGCCTCCTAGCGTCGTCCCCGATGAGAGCCCGAACGCGTCGCCGCCTGCGCTCGTCGCCGGCGCCCTTCCGGTGACCAAATGGTCACGGGCCAACGCCCGTTGCGTTCGCCGCCTCGCGTATAACTCGCTTGGCCTCCCCTTCTTACGCAAACATGAGGCCTCGCCGTTTCCTCCCGCGCCCGACTCCGGCCGTCCGCCGATGAGCTCGCCGCGCTCGATTCCGGTCACCCCTGCCGCCACCATCACCACCGTTGGATGCGGCGCAGCCGTAGCTCTCGAACGCACCCGGTCCCGCTCGATTTGGTGCCCTGTAGGCGATTTCCGGCCACCTCCCGAGCCGCGCCGCCGCATTTTGCCTCGCCGGCGTAGTTCCGGCGCCGTCCGCCGACGTGGCTAGGCGGGCCCCATCCCTGGGTCACTGCCAGCGGGCCATGGGGGCCCCGTTGACTGGGTTGACCCAGTCAACGTGCTGACTGGGCAGCCCAGTGGCACTGACATGCGGGCCCCATGCCATAAAAGAATAAAAACAGATATTTAACTGCTAATTAATTAAATTAGTTAATTAAAACATTAATCTCTCACTGACTGCTAGGGCCCGCACACTAATTAACCCATTTAGTTAGTTTTAAAATTCTGTTAATGTCCCTGACAATGACATGTGGGTCCCACTGGACCCACCTGTCTGGTTTGACTGGTCAACCGACCAGTTGACCTGCTGACATCACGCTGATGTCATGCCTACGTCATCACACACTGTTTTGGATAATGTTGGAATTAAATAAATAATTAAAATCAGAAAATGATTTAAATCTTTAGAAAATCATATCTTTTAATCCGTAACTCGGATGAAAATACTTTCTACATGAAAGTTGCTCAGAACGACGAGACGAATCCGAATACGTCGTCCGTTCGTCCGCCACACACCCCTAACCTATCGAACTCGCAACTTTCCCCCTCCGGCTCCTCTGCCTGAAAACACGAAACACCGGGGATACTTTCCCGGATATTTCCCCCCTTCACTGGTATCACCTCATACCGCGTTAGAACACGTCTAGCTCTGCTTGTTGACCTGTTATGCACTTGCTTGCTATGTATTTACTGTTTCTCCCCCCTCTTCTCTCCGGTAGCCCCCGTGACGATGCTGATGCCCCTGTGGACGACTACGTCACCGACGACCCCTCCTTCTTGTCTGAGCAACCAGGCAAGCCCCCCCCCCTTGATCACCAGATATCGCCTATTCTCCTCTATACTGCTTGCATTAGAGTAGTGTAGCATGTTACTGCTTTTCGTTGATCCTATTCTGATGCATAGCCTGACATTGTTGCTACATCTGTTGATACCTTACCTGCAATCCTAAATGCTTAGTATAGGATGCTAGTTTATCATCATTGGCCCTACATTCTTGTCAGTCTGCCTTGCTATACTATTGGGCCGTGATCACTCGGGAGGTGATCACGGGTATATACTATACATACATACATACATACTACAGATGGTGACTAAAGTCGGGTCCGCTCGAAGAGTACCCGCGAGTGATTCACGGATTGGGGGCTGAAAGGACCTTTGTCCCGACGGCCCTCTGTGTGGATCTTTGTGTCGGAGCGACAGGGCAGGTTGAGACCGCCTAGGTGAGAGGTGGGCCTGGCCCTGGTCGGCGTCCGCGGTTGCTTCATAATAACACGCTTAACGAGATCTTGGTATTTGATCTGAGTCTGGCCATTTGGTCTATACGCACTAACCATCTACGTGGGAGTAGTTATGGGTATCCCGACGTCGTGGTATCAGCTGAAGCCTTCTTGACGTCAGCAACTGAGCGGCGCGTGCCGGATTGGAACGTAAGCCTGCACTTGTATTAGGGGGCTAGTTCTGCTTCCGGCCGCGTACGCAACGTGCAGGTGTGCTCAGGGCGATGGGCCCAGACCCCTGCGCGCTTAGGTTTAGACCGGCGTGCTGACCTCTCTGTTGTGCCTAGGTGGGGCTGCGACGTGTTGATCTTCCGAGGCCGGGCATGACCCAGGAAAGTGTGTCCGGCCAAATGGGATCGAGCGTGTTGGGTAAGTTGGTGCACCCCTGCAGGGAAGTTAATCTATTCGAATAGCCGTGATCTTCGGTAACAGGACGACTTGGAGTTGTACCTTGACCTTATGACAACTAGAACCGGATACTTAATAAAACACACCCTTCCAAGTGCCAGATATAACCCGGCGATCGCTCTCTAACAGGGCGACGAGGAGAGGATCGCCGGGTAGGATTATGCTATGCGATGCTACTGGAGATGCTACTTGGAGTTGCTACTTGGAGATGCTAGTTGGAGGACTTCAGACTACCCTCTTCTACCTGTTGCAAGACGACGGTGACCAGAAGCGTAGTCTTCGATAAGACTAGCTATCCCCCTCTTATTCTGGCATTCTGCAGTTCAGCCCACTGATATGGCCCTTTACACATATATCCATGCATATGTAGTGTAGCTCCTTGCTTGCGAGTACTTTGGATGAGTACTCACGGTTGCTTTCTCCCCCCTTTCCCCCCTTTCCTTTCTTTCTGGTTGTCGCAACCAGATGCTGGAGCCCAGGAGCCAGACGCCACCGTCGACGACGATCCCTACTACACCGGAGGTGCCTACTACTACGTGATGCCCGCTGACGTCGACCAGGAGTAGTTTAGGAGGATCCCAGGCAGGAGGCCTGCGCCTCTTTCGATCTGTATCCCAGTTTGTGCTAGCCTTCTTAAGGCAAACTTGTTTAACTTATGTCTGTACTCAGATATTGTTGCTTCCGCTGACTCGTCTATGATCGAGCACTTGTATTCGAGCCCTCGAGGCCCCTGGCTTGTATTATGATGCTTGTATGACTTATTTTATTTGTAGAGTTGTGTTGTGATATCTTCCCGTGAGTCCCTGATCTTGATCGTACACGTTTGCGTGTATGATTAGTGTACGATTGAATCGGGGGCGCCACAAGTTGGTATCAGAGCCGACTGCCTGTAGGAATCCCCCTTCCACACTCCTTGGCCGAAGTCGAGTCTAGACATTGCAAAAACTTTTACTAACTTGGCTGTGTGCCTTACGGGCCCACGTCGCCATCGGGTGGTATTAGGATCTTTTATTCCTCGTCTATACTCTGGGACTCTAATCTCTCTACTATTCGGGTTAAATGAATTTGCTAACTCTAAGATTAGGATCTCGTGATCGCATCCACCCGAAGAGCCCCTTATTGCAGAGGATCGCCTGCTACATCAGAAGATTCCGAAGATACTCTCTGATGTTCTCTCGAGACTTGTGCCCATCACTTTGGCTATTCCTGACCACCGATAAATCCGTATGGATAACTACTTACACTTGCCATTCTTACGATCATCCCCCATTGATCTTGTTATTACAAGATACCCCGAAGTTTTCTCTATTGTTCCGAGAATACTTTGTACCTACTGCCTAGCAGTTCTTTGCCACATGAATACCCCTTCGAATAAATCCTCGCACTTGTCGAGTATCTGCTCATCCCCAATTGTTCATGTGTTTCGCAAAAGTCTTCGAAATAATATTCGATCTTCCGAAAATCCTTTGGGGCCTTTGGCTCTTGAAATTCTTGCTTGCTTGCATTATGGATAGTCCCATAAGTCTCGTGGTCATATTGACATTCCTTGTCATTACCATTTTGAGTCTGTTGACTCAATATGTTTACGAATACACGCAATCATCATTGATCCTTATAAATTACTTTTCCGGCTGAGCTGCCATTCTTTTTACTGGAATTGGTTCTCGACCAATCCAATTGTCTTTGATTGTACCCTACGTCTATTCAACTTATCCACCCCTAATCAGAGCATTGCTTCTGATCCCTTGATTTGGAAATCATAATTCCTTTGCATTTGACAATTGAGTTAGTCAATTGTTTCTATAATCTGCTTCCTCTAGTTGAGTACCGATGCTCACGTCAGATCCCTTGTGGACCACCAGATCCTTTGTTGGATTTTATCTGACAACGCCCTTCATATTCAATAAACTTGTGAGCCTTTTCTCGAATACATAATGCCTTTGGTAAATTGTATCGTCTGCTTTCTCAATCATGCTCTGCCTTCGAGCTTGAGTTAATTACTTCTAAAGGATTCTGGTATAGGATTCTAAGATGCCCCGATGGGTTGAACCTATGCCTTCCTTAATATGTGTGAACTCGAAAGTTTTCACGAGTCGTACTCTTCTGGTATTTTGCCAGATAAAATTTCAACGCTATAACTTCATCGAAAGCGAGAAGTGAATGAAAGGGTATGCATTGGAGAAGTGGGAGTCGACCTTGAACTTTGTGTTCATGCCCATGGACGCGATGTATATCCTATCATGGAAGCTTCTTGTAACAATAACTATTTCCTTGATAACTAACATATGGTAACTGTGAATTGATCCCTTGCAACCATGGTTCCGACCATGATTGTTCTTCTTTGATCTCATTTCTCGGACAAGTTAAAACAATTGTCTCCTATGGATCAATACACCAGTCCAACCTTTACTTTGATCTTGTGTCGAGTATTACCCCCCTGGTATCTTGAGATTATCATGGAACTGCATAACTCCTTATGAGTTCTTCATCAAGTGCTACCTTCCCACTGATTCCAATTTTTCACGGGCTCTGGGTTAATAAACACTCAAAGACACCTATAACGGAACCGAGTCCGCACTATGGTTCAACAACTCTTCAGTAAGCTTCTATAAGTACGAGTTTGTACCCGATCACGCCATTCCTAGCCTGTTTGGCTATATCTTTGTCGTGACGATTCCAACTGTGCTACCGGGTCCTTATTCTCGGAGCACCAATTTGCGACGATAGCTAAGCATACGTCGATTTTCCTCGTCATACCCTTTCACCTTAAACAACAAGCTTGAGTTCGAGTTTGTGTCGTAACTGTGGTTCCAATAACCCTTCGCTTCATCATTTCTTTGACTTGATGTCATCGCCAATCGATTACCTCTTCACGAAATCTCTCAACAAATGTGTCGTGATCATCATCATCATTCCGAGCTCTTCCAGGATATGAATTGAGTTCATGATGAGAAATAGCATCCTTTGCCCTCGATGATTTGGGTTATCATCCACAACATTATTGCATTCCCTCCAACACAAAACTTGTTCTTGTTTTGTGTTGTACCTTGAGTTCCATGCTATCCAACTTATGTTATGATCTACCGCGGAGAATTACCACCTTTTATGTTGAGAATGTCGTGGTAATTTTACCACCTCTTGAGAATTCTTGATATAGTAATATCTCTCGCCTTTTGCGTTCGTTTCCTGGTCTCCGTGTTGTTTCTAACCGGAATACCAACAAATGGTCTGTGATGTGTAAATTCTAAACTTCTAGCAACCCTATTGCTTTGAAGTTATTGGTCTAGAGTTTCATCCTAAGTCTATTGCTTATTGAATCATCATTCGAACATTGATCGTGCTACCTAGTCCAGATTCCTGGGTGCACCCTTCTACCATTTTTTCAGTTGTGTATGTTTCCCTCGAGCATACATCTTTATATCATTTGATCTGACAAATGATATTCCTTTGTTCACATAATTGTGGAAATAAATCCTTTGGAAATCTCGATGATTTGTTGCTAAGCCTATCAGCCACCTCCTCATCCACTCCTTGGTTTAATGATGAACTATTGCTTCAGAAACCCGCTCCCATAGTTCATTTCTCGAGAATCTTGCAATGTCATTTCGTCAATTTGTGTTGCACCTTTTCCTCTTAGACCCCCTGAGTCTGATGGTTGGGACAACTTTCCAAGGGTCATGATGTTGATCCTTTGATGACCCGGTAACATGATGTCATGCCTAGCACCCCCCCCCCCCGGCTGGAGGACCTATCATTATAAATTCTTTTGCAAGATAACCATTCTTCCTGGAGGAAATTGTAAGACTTATCCTACAAGTTGTTCCTAATGGATCTTTCCTATATCCAAAGTCTGGCCCTTGATTGAAACACCATGCATTGCTATCTCGAAGCATGTTCGTGGTACTCCGCTTTTCAACAAGGACATTTGAAGCCCAATGCTAAATGTTTCCTGCTCAATTATCCAAACATCGTTGTATGGATAATGTCATGAAAATTTCTCTCCCCTCACCTAGAGGCTTTTCTACCTTATATCCTGTCAAGGATATCATTCTCTACTTGTCCTTGGTAAGGATATACCCTTGAAATATGTGTTTAGACACATTTTCCTTTCCATTGTTCTGTTTAAAGCTGATAATCACTTTTCCTTTCCATTGGTTTGTTTGACCTCTCTTGTGATCTATATAATCTAAGCAGTAATGATTCACTGCTTATGTAAACACCTCGGTGCGCAATTCCGTCAGCAAAACCCTGTTACTATTGTTGATGACATTTTCGAAATACACCGATGAACGGGAACCTTGCCTATTGGTCCGCCTCGTTCAACGAGTGGGAAAATGGTTCTCTTCGTCCCTCGCCCTTGGTACCAACGTTGTTGCTGACATAGCTGACATGGTACTCCCTGACATGCCCTGCTATCATGACCGTGCAAGATGTCACTACTCCAAAAAAAAAAAACCACATGGTGGGCCCATAACCCACAGTTCCACAGGATCGAAACCTGACTCTCATGTACACCCCCAATTTCCAAAGTTATTCCTCGCGCTTGACTTCTTATGTAACTTACGGGCCCCTTGCCAAGTGATCTATTCGGGTATCAGACGCAATACTTATTCTCGTTGCTCTGAACCCCTTCACCTTCTGATAGGCATTGAACGCTTGCCTATCGGTTTGAAACTTCTCATGGTACCTTCTTACTTTGCTCTCGACATCTTCTTAAGTTTCAATTCGAGAGGTACTTATGCTCCTTCCCCTGGGTTAACCGTCTGATGCTCGATCTTGTTAGAATCCGTCCTTATAGGGTTCTCCCTTCTCACCCTTTCGTAAGTACGGTGAAGATCCTGAAGGAAGGACGTCAAACTTCATCATGATGACCTGAAGCAGAGAAATTAAGACATCAGTGTATTGGATCAACCTCTTCGAGAAGAGTAACGAAGACCGAGAACCCTCGCTAGAATATCTTAATCACAACTTTCCCCCCTTACTCCCCTCTTAAATCTCGGGACGAGATTTCTTGTAGTGGAGGAGAATTGTGACGCCCGGGTAATCAAGCTACAGTAACTCTCGGGTAATTATGCCACGTCACCTCGATTATTGTCGATAATCTCGCGTTAGTTCAGAACTGATTCAAATTCAAATTCAAAATCAAATCAAACGGTAAAAGTTTCCAAACTTTAAAACTAAAATGTTTGAGTTATGCCAAATAAAGCAAAGGTAATTTTGGTGAAGAGACCACACTTTAAAAAAATTGTTTAAATACTATAAAATGTATAAAACGCAGCGAGAACAATTATTTAAATGCTTTTAAATAATAAACAATTACAAACTAATTTATTTTAGGTGCCAAGTTGATTGTGGTGGTGGCATATTGGTTAACACTAATTTAGGTGCAACTAATGTATTTTATAAAACTAGTGTATTTAAAATGTAAAATTAAAACAGAAAAGAAAAAGAAATAAAAACAAAATCCAAAAATAAATAAAAGAAAGAGATTACAAAAAAAAACAAAGGGGGGGAAGCCCCCTGGACCAGGCAGCCCAACCCACCCGCACGGCCACCGCCCAACCCACTGGCCTAGCTAGCTAGCCTGGCCGGCCCACCTGGCCCATCTGGCCGAACCGGCCCGCCTCCCCCTGTCGCCTCCCTTCCCTGTTCCCCCGACTCGGGTCGGAACAGGGGCGCGTCCCCGCCGCACCCGCTCGCCGGCGTCGGGGTGGATAAGGGCGCCGACGCCGCGCCTCCTCGATCCCTCCTCCCATTCGCCCCCACTCCCCCTCGGTCCCTGCGCTCCCCCTCCAGATCCACCGCGCCCTCCTCCGCGTTCCCCCACCACGCCCGAACGCCGCCATGGAACCGCCGCCGTGAATCACGCGGCCACAGCCATCGCCTCGCCGCACCTGCGTGTCCAACGACGCCTCCTTCGTCTTCCTCATCCACCGGAGGCCTCAGCTGGAGCGGGGGAGCCCCGAAGCACCGGATCCCCTTCGCCCTCATCTCCGCCGGCCGCGTTCTTCACCAACTCCGGCGACTCCTTCTGCAGCTACTAAGCCATCCGAGGGCCATCTTGCGTGCCGCACGGTGAGCTCCCCATCCCCCGTCCACCTTCGTTAGCCCCCTCGTGCACCGTAGCTGCCCCGTCGCCGTTGCCGTGAGCACGTCGCCGCAGAACGCCTCGCCGCCATGGCCATGATCTCCGTCGTGCTCGCGTGAGCACGGCATCGTGTTCCTTGAGCCTTCAGGAACCCAACGCACGCACGCACGCTCCCTCCCATGCCTCCTAGCGTCGTCCCCGATGAGAGCCCGAACGCGTCGCCGCCTGCGCTCGTCGCCGGCGCCCTTCCGGTGACCAAATGGTCACGGGCCAACGCCCGTTGCGTTCGCCGCCTCGCGTATAACTCGCTTGGCCTCCCCTTCTTACGCAAACATGAGGCCTCGCCGTTTCCTCCCGCGCCCGACTCCGGCCGTCCGCCGATGAGCTCGCCGCGCTCGATTCCGGTCACCCCTGCCGCCACCATCACCACCGTTGGACGCGGCGCAGCCGTAGCTCTCGAACGCACCCGGTCCCGCTCGATTTGGTGCCCTGTAGGCGATTTCCGGCCACCTCCCGAGCCGCGCCGCCGCATTTTGCCTCGCCGGCGTAGTTCCGGCGCCGTCCGCCGACGTGGCTAGGCGGGCCCCATCCCTGGGTCACTGCCAGCGGGCCATGGGGGCCCCGTTGACTGGGTTGACCCAGTCAACGTGCTGACTGGGCAGCCCAGTGGCACTGACATGCGGGCCCCATGCCATAAAAGAATAAAAACAGATATTTAACTGCTAATTAATTAAATTAGTTAATTAAAACATTAATCTCTCACTGACTGCTAGGGCCCGCACACTAATTAACCCATTTAGTTAGTTTTAAAATTCTGTTAATGTCCCTGACAATGACATGTGGGTCCCACTGGACCCACCTGTCTGGTTTGACTGGTCAACCGACCAGTTGACCTGCTGACATCACGCTGATGTCATGCCTACGTCATCACACACTGTTTTGGATAATGTTGGAATTAAATAAATAATTAAAATCAGAAAATGATTTAAATCTTTAGAAAATCATATCTTTTAATCCGTAACTCGGATGAAAATACTTTCTACATGAAAGTTGCTCAGAACGATGAGACGAATCCGGATACGTCGTCCGTTCGTCCGCCACACACCCCTAACCTATCGAACTCGCAACTTTCCCCCTCCGGCTCCTCTGCCTGAAAACACGAAACACCGGGGATACTTTCCCGGATGTTTCCCCCCTTCACTGGTATCACCTCATACCGCGTTAGAACACGTCTAGCTCTGCTTGTTGACCTGTTATGCACTTGCTTGCTATGTATTTACTGTTTCTCCCCCCTCTTCTCTCCGGTAGCCCCCGTGACGATGCTGATGCCCCTGTGGACGACTACGTCACCGACGACCCCTCCTTCTTGTCTGAGCAACCAGGCAAGCCCCCCCCTTGATCACCAGATATCGCCTATTCTCCTCTATACTGCTTGCATTAGAGTAGTGTAGCATGTTACTGCTTTTCGTTGATCCTATTCTGATGCATAGCCTGACATTGTTGCTACATCTGTTGATACCTTACCTGCAATCCTAAATGCTTAGTATAGGATGCTAGTTTATCATCATTGGCCCTACATTCTTGTCAGTCTGCCTTGCTATACTATTGGGCCGTGATCACTCGGGAGGTGATCATGGGTATATACTATACATACATACATACATACTACAGATGGTGACTAAAGTCGGGTCCGCTCGAAGAGTACCCGCGAGTGATTCACGGATTGGGGGCTGAAAGGACCTTTGTCCCGACGGCCCTCTGTGTGGATCTTTGTGTCGGAGCGACAGGGCAGGTTGAGACCGCCTAGGTGAGAGGTGGGCCTGGCCCTGGTCGGCGTCCGCGGTTGCTTCATAATAACACGCTTAACGAGATCTTGGTATTTGATCTGAGTCTGGCCATTTGGTCTATACGCACTAACCATCTACGTGGGAGTAGTTATGGGTATCCCGACGTCGTGGTATCAGCCGAAGCCTTCTTGACGTCAGCAACTGAGCGGCGCGCTCCGGATTGGAACGTAAGCCTGCACTTGTATTAGGGGGCTAGTTCTGCTTCCGGCCGCGTACGCAACGTGCAGGTGTGCTCAGGGCGATGGGCCCAGACCCCTGCGCGCTTAGGTTTAGACCGGCGTGCTGACCTCTCTGTTGTGCCTAGGTGGGGCTGCGACGTGTTGATCTTCCGAGGCCGGGCATGACCCAGGAAAGTGTGTCCGGCCAAATGGGATCGAGCGTGTTGGGTAAGTTGGTGCACCCCTGCAGGGAAGTTAATCTATTCGAATAGCCGTGATCTTCGGTAACAGGACGACTTGGAGTTGTACCTTGACCTTATGACAACTAGAACCGGATACTTAATAAAACACACCCTTCCAAGTGCCAGATATAACCCGGCGATCGCTCTCTAACAGGGCGACGAGGAGAGGATCGCCGGGTAGGATTATGCTATGCGATGCTACTGGAGATGCTACTTGGAGTTGCTACTTGGAGATGCTAGTTGGAGGACTTCAGACTACCCTCTTCTACCTGTTGCAAGACGACGGTGACCAGAAGCGTAGTCTTCGATAAGACTAGCTATCCCCCTCTTATTCTGGCATTCTGCAGTTCAGCCCACTGATATGGCCCTTTACACATATATCCATGCATATGTAGTGTAGCTCCTTGCTTGCGAGTACTTTGGATGAGTACTCACGGTTGCTTTCTCCCCCCTTTCCCCCCTTTCCTTTCTTTCTGGTTGTCGCAACCAGATGCTGGAGCCCAGGAGCCAGGCGCCACCGTCGACGACGATCCCTACTACACCGGAGGTGCCTACTACTACGTGATGCCCGCTGACGTCGACCAGGAGTAGTTTAGGAGGATCCCAGGCAGGAGGCCTGCGCCTCTTTCGATCTGTATCCCAGTTTGTGCTAGCCTTCTTAAGGAAAACTTGTTTAACTTATGTCTGTACTCAGATATTGTTGCTTCCGCTGACTCGTCTATGATCGAGCACTTGTATTCGAGCCCTCGAGGCCCCTGGCTTGTATTATGATGCTTGTATGACTTATTTTATTTGTAGAGTTGTGTTGTGATATCTTCCCGTGAGTCCCTGATCTTGATCGTACACGTTTGCGTGTATGATTAGTGTACGATTGAATCGGGGGCGCCACACCTCGCATAGTAAAAGGTCTCAGGATTAGATTTTCTGCACTCACATACTAAAAGGTCTCCAGGATTAGATTTGCTGCCCTCACATAGTAAAAGGTCTCCAGGATTAGATTTGCTGCCCTCACATAGTACAAGGTCTCCAGGATTAGGTTTGCTGCCCTCACATAGCATGAACAAACTCGGCATCACCACTTTATGCCTCCTTGTAGGTACATTGTGCTGATGCCTCCACTGTCGCATGTCCTTATACCAACCTTTTGTTGTTGTTAATGTAAGGGCGCATGTAAAATGAAGCGATCACACTATTACCTTAGGGACATGTCTAACCATTGTTTTTGTTAATCTAATGCCTCCAGTGATAAGATGCAATTAAACTGTGTTACAAATGGCACTCCTACTGTTTTCCCCAGTATGATAAGTAAGTTGCTCCTTTACGCTACTGAGTGTCCTGGTGTCCCCACGGTCCCATGCCCTTAAACCAACTCTTTAGCTGTTGTTGATTTACTGTGTCTGGTAAACAAGCAATGCCACCATTAAAGTAATCCCATATTTGAGGAATCTCATTATTGATCATAATGCTTCTGGTAACATGAAGCATTGCTGACGTTTTAAAATTTCTACTATCCTTGAGTGATTGCCATGAAGATAATTAAGATGCTTCTTTTCATTTTGTATATGTTTCGTATATTCTTATTGACCAGCAACTGTTTACTTTCTATCTTTTTGTGCAGATAGGGATATCCATTTCACCTTGTTGCTATTGTGACCTTTTGGTGAACTACACAAAACACTTTTTTGGAATGAGTGTCTTGTGCAGTTCAACTAAAATGCACGCGGGCAACATCTCTCAATTTTGGTGGAACTGCACAAAATGGTGATTGGAGTTTCCAAAATCTTCGTCAAGTTCTACTGGTAATCTCGTGCAACATTTTATTAGCCTTTGCAAGATGGAGCCGTCACTGTCACCACGATGGCACTTTATTTTAGTGGAACTGCACAAAAGGATAAGAAAATTATAGTGGCACCTTACATGAGCTGGACATCCAACCTTAATGTTCCTCAATTTTAGTGCAACTAAAGAAGAACCTTCCGGCTCACGAGAGCAAGTACTTCTTGCTAGCTGAATGATGCAATCTTTGCTTCATTTCAGGTGAACTGCAGAAAAAGGCGCATGAATTGAATCACGAAACTCCAGGCACACCTCATCCTAGTGGAGTTGTAGGTTGAGTTCAAGGAGGCCTCTATTAAAGTGAAATCATGCTCTCCTGTCTCCTTGTTTGTGATGTGCAAACAGGAATACTCAACTACAGATGTTGTGACGGTCAAGAGCATTCACCAAGTTCTTCGATTGTATGACATGGCTAGCCAAGATGGATTTAATCCCGATATTCACTTTATCAAAAGGCTCTAATGGGTTGGTTTTGAATCTTGCAAGCTGGGAGTCAATGAGATGTGTAGGCATCTTTGTTGTACTTATTATTTGAATCTTATATGTTGGTTCTGAATCTTACAAGTTGGGAATCAATGAGATGTGTAGGCATCTTTGTTGTACTTATTATTTGGATCTTATTTGTTGGTTCTGAATCTTGCAAGCTGGGAATCAATGAGATGTGTAGGCATCTTTGTTGTACTTATTATTTGGATCTTATTTGTTGGTTCTGAATCTTGCAAGCTTGGAAACACAGCATGATGATGCAAAGGACAACAACCATAACAAACAGTTCAAACTTGGTAGTATCATCTTTGTGAAAGTGCGACAAATGTGCTGATCGTGTGCGTCTTGAGAATAATAATTCTAATTGTTGTGCATGTTGATCCTGTGGCACTGATAGAACGAGCCAATGCATTGCTTGTTTTAAGTATAAATTTCTATTAAAGCTAATTAAATTTAAGTAAAGTGACCACTAACTCCTGTTATTACAGTACCAATACAGACCCGCTCATGAACCGACGTGCGGCCGGAATAGGTTTCTTAATGGAGGCGTTTGAATGCACCGAGGGTGCATCTTCTATCGGGCGTGCAGTGGACGAGGGAGGGGTAGTAACTGTTGTCGCCTGTACACACTCAGCTTATTGTTGAATCCAGTTCCCGAAGAGCTGAAAAACGAACTGCTGCCACCGCCTACACACTTGTTCACTCGAAGAGACTCCAATGGCGATCCGAGGGGTGAGCCTGCTGGATATGGACTTCAGCAAGGAGTTCCCCTTTGAGTTCGCCGTTCAGTCCTATGGCTGCACCAAGTTGAATGTAATGTACACCAATGATACGGACTCGGTGAAGCTCTACCTCGCCTCAGTCCTATGGCTGCACCAGGTTCTGGAGCATTCGCCCGTTTCATCGGTAGTGCCGACTACACCTTCGCTACAATGGAGAGAAGGAAGAACGCGACGATTCGGCCATCTGGTGCAACAAGCTTGTCGACATCCAGAAGCAATACAAGATTCCGTTTCGAGAAAAAAAGAAGCAATACAAGATCATCAACAATAGGCAGGAGAATGACTCCGTGGTTGACCTTGCTGAGACCATCATCGACCCCTGATACACCAACATGAAAGAAGATGACCTGAACACGTGGGAGGTACCTCTGAATCTAGCCTACATAACCTACGCGGCCAAGGACGCATACGCATGCTACGACATGTACAGGAAGATCTTGGACATGAGGGCGTGTCTGCTTCCCGTAACCGACGAGTACACGGACAGCCGCAACGTCATGATCAAGCGTGCCAGGAAGGGCTAGATGTTTTACTTTATCTGTTTATGAACACCTTTATCATCTGAGTGTTTCATGCATTAGCCTATGTGTCGTAATTATCTGTTTTGTCCGAAATATTTCTTTTAAGAACCCATTAACCTGATTGCTCTTTTAGTGGCTATTTGCTTATGTATGTAACTAGTTCACTTGTCCGTTAAAAAAACTAGTTCACTCGGCTGTCATGCTTTGAATCTCCTTCCTCCCAACATATTCCCCTCGTCAGGTGGACCCAACAGGTCTCTGAATTTTCTCCCACTTTCTTTTTCGATGTAAACTGAGTTTTCTCCCATTACTTTTCCATAGAACCAACTCAATTGTCCCATGTCTAGCCTAAAAAATAATAATACCCCACGTACTATTTACTCATCAAATTTAAATGATATTTTATTTCGAAATTTCTTACAAAATAATAATAATAATTGTTTATATATAACTTTGCAAGTTAACTCCTAGTGATTGCGTACATAAGCGTGCAAATATTTTACTGACCAATGCAGTAATAGATGTGCAATCATGTGTTTATGTTTTTGTAACATTTCTCCGTGTAGCCCAACATGATATTTTCACCCAACCCAGCAATTCCACGGATTTCGAGAAAAATGCAAATGGGATTTAAACGGGCTGCATAAATGCTACATCATTGTTTCACCCGACCCACCAAATGGTCTAAAAAAACAAATGGACTGGCTGACATGTGGGCCAGTAGGTCGAAGCCTAAGAAGGCATTGGATTTACATCCAACGGCCGGCATTCTTCTTCAATCTCTCGTCTTCTTCCCCCAGCGCTGCCGGAACCGCATGCTCCAGCCTTCAGCGTCCAGCGGTGTTGTTTTGCGCTCCTTAGCGAAACGCTACCCCGCCGACAGCCAGGACATCCCTCCACTCCGCACCTCCTCTTATTCTCTGCCGAGTGTAGGCCCACCCCGCACCTGAACCAGTCAAGTTTCCCACTCCTCTCCGTCTGCGACTCAACTACCGCGTCTTCCCCATCTCCGGGTCATTCCAGTCTGGGGCCTCGCCGTCGTCCACCGCCTCGGTGCGCTCGGCACAGCGTGGTCAACATACGAGAGTCATCGGAAGAGGACTGTACGTGGAGAGCCTGATGGCTGGGACCCACAAGGTCCATGGTCACACGCAAGGAAAGTTCCTCCTTATTACGCACTGTACGTGGACTGTACGTGGGAAGGGCTTCTGTATTTCATGAAAAAAACGTCCTCCCCGCTGACAGGTCGGACCCACCAGCTATATCTTCGCACGCAAGGAAGTGCCTCCTTATTACGCACAAAAAATGAATATCCCCTGCTAGCTGGGACCCACCATAGTGGGTGGCTGACTTGTGGGCCTACTAAGTTGACGAGGATGGAGGGCTTTATCAACTTAGTCAATATGAATGATTCTAGCTCCAGTGACCATACGATGTCCATCCAACGGCCATAGTGCTTCTTCAACCTCTGGTCATCTTGCTCCAGCCGCCCAAACCAGCGCCTGTCGTGCCGCGTGCTCCTGCCTCTCGTGGCCGGCTGTGATCCTGCGGAGGCCTCACCGCCCCCTACTACTCCAACCGCTGGCCCAGGGCATCCCTCTACTCACCCACACCCCCTGTTATTCTGCGGCGACGGCAGCCTCACACCGCAGCCAAACCAGTGAACCCTCGTACTCCTCTCCGCGTGGGCATCCACTATCGCGTCTTCCCCGGCTCCGCGTCGTCCCCTTCCTAGGCCTCGCCGTCGTCCACCGCCTTGGTGCTCTCGGCGCGGAGTGGTCAATGTGGTCAACGACCGACTTCCATCGAAAGAGTACTGTACGTGGAGAGGCTGACAGCTGGGTCCACGGCCGCAGCTGGGTCCACGGCCATAGCCTAGTTTTTTTGTGATTTGCCAAGTAAGTCGCTTTGTCAGGCCTATTGGGCTGCAAATATTTCAAGACGAGGAGAGCTTCATTCGGTTGGCAGAGAAAATGGCCTATCAGTAATGAGAAATGGGTTGTACATTTTTAAAACACATCAAACCGACAATAAGCTTCAAATATCTTTTTTTCATTTCGAGATTTTAAATTGCATTTATTTTTATGCATGGACAATTTGTTGAATTTTATATTGATATACATTTATTTTTAAAATCATTTTGAATGTGACTCGAAATTTCAGGATTAAAAACAGTTCGGACCGCACCGAAATATGCAAAAATTCGTATAATTTTTTAACCATGGCCAATATGGGCTGTAATGCTAACAAAAATAATATGGGCTCCAAAAAAAAGCTTAAGAATTAGCAAATGGGCTGTAAATTATTAGAAATAATGCAGATGGGTTGTATGCTGTTTTCCACAGATTTGAGGCTTTCCTAAAAAAAGGTTGATGCACAAGGAGTGACTGTTGGATTTCCATCCAACGGCCGTCGTGCTTCTTCAATCTCTGCTCTTCTTGCTCCACCCGCTCAAACAAGCACCGGCAGGCCTCACCACCCCACCGTACTCCCATCACCGGCCTAGCCATCCCTCTACTCACCCACACCTATTGTTATTCTCCGGCGACGGCAGACGAACCAGTAAACCCTCGTACGATCGTACTCCCCTCCGCGTGGGAAACAACTATCGAGTCTTCCCTGCCTCCGTGTCGTTCCCTTCCTAGGCCTTGCCATTGTCCACCGCGTTAGTGCTCTCGACGCGGCCTGGTCAACATGGTCAACGACCGACATGCATCTTAAGTGGACTATACATGGAGAGGCTGACAGCTAGGTCCACGGCCGCACGCAAGGAAATGCCTCCTTATTACGCGTAAAATAATGATTCCTCCACCTAACATCTGGGACTCACCGAAAGGGCCTCTGTATTTCACGAAAAAAACGTTACCGCCGATGACAGCTTGGACACACCAGCTATATCTTCGCACGCAAGGAAGTGCCTCCTTATTATGCAAAAAAAAGAATACTCCCCCTGCTAGCAGGAACCCAGTATAGTGGCAGGCTGCCTTGTGGGCCTACTAAGTTGACGGGGACGGAGGGCTTTGTCAACTTAGTCAATACTCTAGTGACCGTACGATGTCCATCCAATGGCTGTAGTGCTTCTTCAACCTCTGGTCTTCGTTCTCCAGCCGCCCAAAGTAGCGCCGGTCGTGCCGCATGCTCCTGCCTCCCGTGGCCGGCTGTGATACCACGGAGGCCTCACCGCCCCCTACTACTCCCACCGCTAGCCAGGCCATCCCTCTACTCACCCACACCCCCTGTTATTCTGCGGCGACAGCAGCGTCACACCATAGCCGAACCAGTGAACCCTCGTACTCCTCTTCGCATGGGCATCCACTACTGCGTCTTCCCTGGCTCCGCGTCGTCCCCTTCCTAGGCCTCGCCGTCGTCCACCGCCCTGGTGCTCTCGGCGCGGTGTGGTCAACATGGTCAAGGAATGGCTTCCATCGAACATGGACTGTACGTGGAGAGGCTGACAGCTGGGTCCATGGCCGCAGCAAGGAAGTGCCTCCTTATTACGCGCAAAATAATTATTCCTCCACCTGACAGCGGGGACCCACCGGAAGGGCCACCGTATTTCGCGAAAAAAACATTTCCCCCTCACTGCTGGGACCCACTAGCTACATCTTCGCACAAAAGGAAGTGTGCCCAAAAAAAAAACGATTCGCCCCCCTGACTGTTGGGACCCACCAGCTACATCTTCGCACGCAAGGAAGTGCTTGACAGTCGGGACCCACCTGGTCGAAGCGTACGTAGCGTTGTCATTCTGGCCGCAAACATGTACGTACATATATACTGGTCGATGTAGAGGCGCGCACGTGTCGTAGTACAGACGCGCACATAGCATGTACACGTACGTACAGCGACCAGTGTGCAAGAAAGAAAATACGGCCACGTATGTATACATACGGGCGGGGTCTCGAACGCCTACTCGCCCATACGTACGGCCAGGGCTCGTGTACATGGCTGGGTCGGAACAGAGAAACAGCGTCGTCGTCGTGTTCATGGGGAGGCAACGAAATGCGTCGTGTTCATGGGGAGGCAATGGAATGCGTCATGTTCATCGGGAGGCAACGGAACGCATGGGAGCCAACCGGCTGGGTCGGAACGGAATGCATGGTCATGTTCATCGGGAGGGCTTGGACGGAACAGGCGATGGAAACGAGGCCTGGCGTACCGCAGAACGGAGGAAACGGCCTTGTGTTCGACTGGCCACGTTCGAAATGGGATCCTATTCATCGGGAGGGGTCTGGCGTACCGCAAAACGGAGGAAACGGACCTCCTACGGTCGAAATGGGGGTCCTGTTGATCGGGAGGGGTGTGGCGTACCGCAAAATGGATAAAACGGACCTCCTACGGTCAAAACTGGGGTCCTGTTGATCGGGAGGGGTGTAGTGTACCGCAAAATGGATGAAACGGACTTGTGTTGGAGCGCTACGGTCAAAACGGGGGTCCTGTTCATCAGGAGGGGTGTGGCGTACCGCAAAACGGGACTCCACGGGGTACTGTTCATCTCCACCGTCGACCTCCTCCAGCCTCCATGGGCGCCTGTTCATCCAGCCTCCACCGCGCGCTACTCCACCGGCTACTGTTCAACCACCCCGCCACGGGCACCCCTACATAGTCTACTGTTCATCCAGCCCTCCACGGGGTCGTCCTGTTCATTCAGAGGCAACACCACGGGGTCCTGCCACCCCCCCCCCCCCCGCAACGCTCACTATTCATCCAATCCATCGGCTTCAGTAAGCAGTAGTAGCGGAGGAATCGCTCGATCGGGTTCAGTTAACAGCCATCGATCGATCGCTCGGGTTCAGTAATGCGTAGCCTGCAGTGCAATCGCTCGGGTTCGGTTAGAGCCCACCGCCTCGCTCGGGTTTAGTTAGAGCCAACGCCTCGCAGACACACACATATGTGTACGAGAGAAACGCGCATCGCTCGGCCCCCAACCGCCCACCGTAACCGGGAACTCCCCAAAATTTTCCTCGCCCTTGCTTCTACCACGGTTTTTTCCGTCATGGACGGCCCAAAGAATGTCATGCAGCTGCGTCTCCGGCCCGCCCAGGATGAAAAGCCCATTTTCTGTCATGATTTTTTGTCATAGAAGTAGGAGCCCACCACATCTATGATGATACCGGGTTTTGTCACAATTATCGTCATAGAAGTGTCATATGTATGACAGAAAAACAATTCGTTCGGCCCAAAATGTCACGGATGTGTCTTTTTTTTTGTAGTGCACTAGTGACCAAAGTCCAAGAAGCTTCTTCTTCACGATAGAATAGTTGCTCTTCACATAACCAGTTTGGACCTCCAAAACCCCAAAGATTGAAAACTAACTCAAAATCCTTTTCAACCACACGGCCATGATTATAGATCTCAAAACCCACTACCTTTGAAGCAACAGAAAAGTTGTAAGTTCTATCCTTGAGATGAAGAACACGGAAACCTTGAGGATAGCCACCAAAACAAGATTGTAGCGTGATACTAACCGTGTGACAATCCAACCGAAAACGGGCACGGTAGAAGGAAACCACCAAAGTGAACTCTCGTTGACGAAAACCAGGCGAAAACACCACTGGGTGACCAAACTTTTGCCTCATTGAATGCTGAAAATCTTTACCTCAAGCAAAGTAGAGTGATGGAGGATCCATGGCCATCCTAGCAACAACTCCTCCGGCAAAGAAACCAGAATTAGATTGGTGGCTGCCACCCTCGGAGTGACAAGTGGCAGAGAGGCAGTGGCCGCCGGCGCCGGAGTGGCAACTGGCGGGAGGAAGGGTGGCCGCCGGGGCTGGAGTGGCAACCAACGGTGATCGCCTAGGGGGAGCCTAGGAGGGGGAGCCTAGGAGAAGCCACTTTCACAACTCATCGATCAAATCATCGATGCTACCGCAGGACACGACTCATTGTGCTTCCTCGACGCACACTCCGGATACCATCAAATTAAAATGGCGGAGTCCGATCAAGCCGCAACGGCATTTATCACCCCATACGGCCCTTTCTGTTTCAACACCATGCCTTTCGGGCTCAAAAACACCGGTGCAACCTACCAACGCATGATTCAGACATGCCTGAAAAAACAAATCGGCAAAATAGTTGAGGCATACGTAGACGACGTGGTCATCAAGACCAGATATGTCAAATCTTTAATAGACGACCTGAGGCTCACGTTCGACAATCTCCAAACATATGACATCAAGCTCAATCCGGAAAAATGTGTTTTCGGCGTTCCCGCCGGAAAGCTGCTGGGCTTCATCGTTTCCAACAGAGGAATTGAAGCAAACCCGGCCAAAACCCGAGCTTTGTCACAGTTGGCTACCCCAACAGACCTCAAACAAATCCAGAAATTAACTGGATGCGTGGCTGCCTTAAGCCGTTTTATCTCCCGATTGGGAGAGAAGGCACTACCTCTTTATTGCCTTCTTCGACACACCGAGCACTTTGAGTGGACGGATGCGGCGACGGCCGGACTGGAAAAAATAAAGGCCCTCCTGGCCAGCAACCCAATCCTAGCCACACCAAACCCTGGGGAACCCATGTTGTTGCATATAGCTGCAACACACCAGGTTGTAAGCGCAGTGCTCGTCGTCGAACGAGAGGAGGACGGACATAAGTTCCCGCTTCAAAAGCCGGTATACTACGTATCCACTATCCTCACACCATGCAAGTCACGGTACCCACATTATCAAAAGATAGCATACGCGGTCTTCATGGAATCCCGGAAACTAAGACACTACTTTCAAGAGTGTTCAATCACGGTGGCCTCCAAAGTACCACTCAACGATATAATAAATAACCGCAATGCCACTGGCCGGATTGCTAAGTGGGCCATCAAGCTCCTCCCGTTCGACATTACATATAAACCACGGCGAGCCATGAAATCGCAAGTACTGGCTGACTTCGTCGCCGAATGGACAGAAGCCGAACTCCCTAAAGAGTACGGCGCATATTCCAATTGGATCATGCACTTCGACGGCTCTAAAATGCTGGCTGGTCTGAGATCAGGGGTTGTCTTGACATCCCCCACCGGAGATACAGTCCAAAACGTACTCCAAATATTATACACGGACTCCAACAATGCGGCCGAATACGAGGCTCTGTTGCATGGTCTTCGGATGGCTGTCTCCATGGGCATTCAACGCCTAGAAGTGCGTGGGGATTCGAAACTCGCAGTATCTCAAATAAATGGAGACTTCGATGCCAAGGATCCGAAAATGGCGGCTTATTGTAATGTCGTCCTCCAAATGTCAACTTGATTCGAGGGGCTTGAATTTCATCATGTGGTTCGAGAAAACAATCAAGCGGCGGATATCCTTGCCCGTATTGGCGCTAAGCGCGACCCCGTCCCACCTAACATCTTCTTGGAAAGGCTGTTCAAGCCATCCGTGGTGTGGCAAGGGGAGACTGACAATACTAGTCCGGATCCGACCACAACCCCAAATTCCGAACACACTGACATAATCAGAGGCTCTATCATCGAAATAACACCTTCGGCCCATTTAATCATGGTTGTCATCGCCCCATGGACCAAACCCTTCTTAGCCTACCTAAATAGACAGGAACTCCCCGAGGATCAAAACGAGGCACGCTGCATTGTGCGGCGCTCTAAAGCCTACAAGGTCCACAAGGGAGAGCTTTATAAGAAAAGCCCTACCCGAGTACTTCAAAGATGTATCTCCGAAGAGGATGGGCGGAAGCTCTTGGCCAAATTTCGTGCTAGACTCGGCGGCCACCATGCCACAGCTCGAGCCCTGACCAAGGCCTTCCGTATAGGTTTCTACTGGCCGACAACCCGAGCAGACGCACAGGACCTCGTCCAACATTGTGTCGGTTGCCAGCTCTTCGCTAACCAAAGCCATATGCCGCCCACCACTCTCCAAACAATCCCCATAACTTGGCCCTTTGCGGTCTGGGGGCTTGATATGGTCGGACCCCTTGAAGGAGGAAGCTATAAGAAAAAATACCTGTTGGTCATGGTAGATAATCCAAATGGATAGAGGCCAAACTAGTTAAAACGGCCGAATCCGGACCAGTGATAGACTTCATATCAGGGGTCGTGCACCACTACGGTGTCCCCCACAGCATCATCACCGATAACGACTCTAATTTCATAGCCGACGAGGTGACAACTTGGTGGGCAATATGGGCATTAAGCTCGATTACGCCTCTGTCTATCACCCTCAAACAAACGGGCAAGTCGACGAGCAAACGGTCTTATTATGAGCGGCATCAAACCCAGACTAGTGCGATCTCTGAAGGAATCAGACATGCACTGGGTCGAGGAGCTTGACTCTGTACTATGGGGGCTGCGGACCACACCAAATCGCACTACCGGATACACACCCTTCTTCATGGTGTACGGCGCAGAGGCGGTATTGCCCTGCGATATTTTTCATGACTAACCTCGAGTGTGCATGTATGAAGAGAGAGAAGCTGAGCTTGATCGGAAGGACAGTTTAGATGCCCTGGAGGAGGAGCACGACATCGCAAAAGCCCGTTCCGCATTTTATCAGCAACAGGCTCGCAGGTATCAAAGCAGAGAAGTACGGGCCAAAACTTATAACATTGGCGAACTCGTTCTATGCCTACCAGAGAAGAAAAGGACAAGCTCAAGCCCAAGTGGGAGGGTCCCTTCATCATTGATAAAGTTCTCATCGGAGGAGCGTACTGCCTGCATGATGCGTCAGATAATCGGCTCGAGCCGAACCCATGGAACGCGGCAAGACTCCAAAGATTCTACGCCTAGCGCTGAACTCTTTGTTCGTCTCCTTCCCTCCGCCTTTTTTTTACTTTTTACTTTTTAGTTATATCCTCTCTCTTTCCTTTTATGGCTTTAAGGCTTTAAGTGTGACTCGATTACACACTTGTGACGCGCTCACCCTACAGTATGCACGCTTACTTTACCTGGGGGCTTCCTATATAGAAGCTTAATATAATTATCTTCCGGGCATCACGCCCACTGCATATGTGTCCCTTTCCCATATGTACCTTTTCTTCACCATTATATGCATCGATATGACTTAAGTTTTGTCCAAGCTGGGTTGCCTGGCTCCTGTGTTTATGCCCTATGTTCCCGTTAGTTCGGCTAGGGCATAAGGGGAGCACCTCTGTGATTGTTACTGCCGGGTACTCCGGACGTGTACCTCAGACTGGGTGAAGCCGAAAGCTAGCGTTCTTAAGGGAATATTCGGTCGGTGAACTAAAGATGTTTTTTTACCTATTACAATATAAACCCCCAGATGTTGCATATACCGCATTTTTGCTTGCAGTTCAGACATGCACATTAATGCATGCGTACCCAGGGAAAGGATCCCTTAATGGAACTATTCTCTCTGGAAGATGTTTCTTACTATCCATGTAATATAACATAGCTAGTTGGGCACTTGTCTGTTCAACCAATTATGACCCCTACGCCTGGTTTCCACGCGTACCCCGGTTTATATAACTGAGCGGGTATTCAGAAACACTCCGGACTATCGGGTCCGGAGACTGAAGCGAAAAGGTCCGCCATGACAAATGATTTACAATCCAGCTAGGGACAAATATGTCAATTGAAGTACATAGTCACTTAGATTCACATACTTCTTCTTATATGCCATCCAACAGGCTGTCTAGCCTACAATCCTGTCGGGAATACTTTGCGGCTAATCCTACCTGGTCATATACCAGACTAACGGGAATCTCCTTCCCATCTGACCCTACAGGTCCGATCTAGGCCATGTGATTTGAATCGAGCTTGGTATACCGTGTTTTTACCATGGCCCAAGCTTCCCTCGCACCATGTCGATAGGCAAATATCTTCCATAGTCGGAAACGCTGTTGTGCTCCCCTGAGCAGTTGTACAAGCTCACCCATGCTTCCTAGCAGGGAGGCGGATGGCCACAAGGACTTGGCGACACCCTGCATCAACTGCTGAACTTGTTCGTGCAGTTGCGAAAGCTCTTGCAGAAGATCGCCTGAGGATCCGGGCATCTCTTCTTCTGGACGACCAGTCAGCATACCTACAGATATATCTCTGTTAAACCGTTTCTTCGCCGAACTATATAAAGGTTCGTGTGAGCACATACTAAAAATGCCACGTTGAATCCTTCTATTCTCCTTCACAGAGTCAGCTAGCTGAGCCCGAACATCTTTCAATTCTACGCTCAGCCGGGTATTGGCATCCTAGAGATCATTTTTCTCCCGCCTGACCCGTGTAAGTACACGCTCACCAGCCTCTAGTTGTCGTTGAGCTCTTTGTTCATCCTCTTGTAGGCTCTCCGGATTCACTCCAGGATTGTCTGCGGAATCTATTGTTAGATCTGCAACATGCCGAACACCAAATGGAACACGTAATTATGTTTTTTCTCGATCGAGAGAAATATTACCAGATGAGGCCTTATTGGATTCCTCGATTTCGGCAGCTGCGGCCATTAGCTGGGCTTCACTCTTCTCCAGCTCTTGAGACAAATGGGTATTCTTCTCTGTAAGAACCTGTTCATACAATGATCCTTAAATCAGTTGTACCAACTGTTTCAAGTCTCAGGGGCTACTGATATACATAATTATCAGATATTGCTTACTCATATATCTTTTAAATACTGGTTTGTGGCTCTAGCAAGCCCATCTTGAGCAGCTCGGATGTACGCATCTCCCGAGTTGAAGGCATTGAAAGCTTCTGTCGGATTTCGGGTTCCGGCAGCCCTTGAGGTTCAAACTCTCGGGTGCGCATGAAGATCTTTCCCCTACCAGCTCACGTTACGAAGGCTCACAAGGAATCTAAGCTAGAAAGAAGAACACACAAGGGACACGAGGTTTATACTGGTTCAGGCCACCATTGTGGTGTAATACCCTACTCCAGTGTGTGGTGTGGTGGATTGTCTCAGGGGCTGATGATGAATAGTACAAAGGGAGAACAGCCTCGCGAGGGGCTGTTCTTGAGCTGGTGCGATGAACTGCTTGGGTGAGTTCAATTGCTTCTCTCTCTCTCTCTCTCCGATTGGTCCGTCCCCCTTTGCCCTGTGGTGGCTAGCTCTATTTATAGAGGGAGGCCCTGGTCCTCTTCCCAAATAATGAGCGGGAAGGGCGCCAACAATTCGCCATTTTGAAGGGGAACATCTAGTACACTTATCCTGATGATGACGCCATCCTGGACTCCTCGATGACCTCCATCCTGCCGTTCTGCTGGTCTTGGTCTTGTTGCATCGAAACAGTAACCTTTGCCTGATGCCTTGGCCTGTGCTTGCCCCCTTTGCACCGAAGGGGAAACAAGGACACTGCGCAGGCCGGCGCCCGCCTGGTTTCGGTCGTCATGGCTTGCGTCACGGGCTCCTCGCAAAGTGCACTTGCCTTGATCTCTCCGCCTCCTCACAAGCCTGCCTGATGAGGCCGCCCCTGAGGAAGCATCCTGTCGTCCGCCCCACGAGGCTTGGACCCTCGCGAGGGTCTTGAGCTAGAGCTGATGAAGCTGGGCTGCACTGGGCCCCCACTTGAGCCACGCTGCAGGCCGCAGGCAGGAAAGTCTGGGGACCCCCATTCCTAGAACGCCAACAGTAGCCCCCGGGCCCAAGGCGCGCCTGGACTTGGCTTAGTAAAGAAGCGAAGGGGCAAGTGTGAAGAGCCGCGGGCCCCAATAGACTGCGGCCTTGGGCACCATGTGGCGGTTAATTAGACGTGGGCGTCTCCGCTTCCCCATGATGCCTCATCATACGCCCGGCTAGGCAGACCCGTGGTTGCACACAGTTGTTCCCCTTTCGCTGCTCACACGCCTCCTACCCTTCCTTCCTCCTTGAGCTCCAACCTCTGCCTCCAATCCGGCTGGAGCTCTCCCCTCTTTCCATTGCCATGGTGCCAACAAAGAAGGAAAAGGGAAAGAAGCCCGCGCCTTCACCCCGCTCACCTTCGGTGGCGGCCTCGCCATTGAACGGTCAATCGTACTCAATCCCGAAGCCTTGAACAAGGTCCGTTCTGCTCTTGCCACCATCTTCAATGAGTGCAGCAGGACCACGGTCTGGCCTTCGTCCCATGCCTCCTTTGATAGGGTCATCACGGAGGTCCGGTTCTTCGCCGATGCCCTGTGGGCGGGTCTGGTTCCCCCCTTTTCCGCTTTCTTCAATACGGTGCTCTCCCATTATCAGATCCATATGATGCACCTCGGGCCTGAGTCCATTAGCCTCCTGGCTGTCTTCGCTTTTGTTTGCAAGGCAATGGTGGGCATTCCTCCTTCCGTTGCCCTGCTGTGCCACTTCTTTTCTTCGCGCCTGAGCGACCCCACTCAATGTTCGGGGTGTGTGAGCTTCCTCGCCGTGCCAGAGACGGCTGCTTCAGGGATCGATTTCGGACTTCCTCCTCCAGAGGCCTGGTTCAGAGAGCGGTGGCTGTATGTGGATGTCGGAGTGCTGAGCCCCCTGCTCTTACACCCGACCTTGCCTGCTGTCCCCAACTCAGGCTGGGATCACGAGATGCTCGTGAGCCCCCGGCTCGCCTTCGTCTGGCGCCGCTTCCAGAGTTTGAGGGCGCTCGACGTGACAGCGCCCAAGGTGGTGAAGGAGTTCCTCCAATGCCGCATTGCTCCTCTCCAGCGCCACTCTCGTCGGATGTGGGACTTTGCGGGGTACAAAGACCGCATGCGGCTCCAGGAGGAGGATCTGGCACCTGAAGTGCTGAAGACGGTGCTCAGGGTCCTGACCGGCGATCCTTCCCCAGGAAGCCTTCGACAAGATGCTGCACTCTTGTATCTTTGCTCAGGCAGGGCCGATTTTGTGAGGCAGATGCCCATCTTTGACGAGTGGGGGCTGCGCCCAGCTAGACTCACGGGGCCCCGCGAGAATCCAGTCGTTGTGGTTGCTCTTCCAGTCGGTCAAAGCGGCTCTGTCTCAGGTGATGGAGCGGGGAGACGAGAACCGTCGAGAGCTGAAGGGGCTGATGTCGAGACGCTGACGCCGCACGGAGCCACGAAGGCGGCATCTCCCGAAGCCCGTCCTAGAGCAGTGGTAGGCGAGGAGTTGTGGCTCACGGCTCCCGAGGGTAGGGCTTCCGACGCCCCGGCCATTTCTCGTGAGGCGGCGCCTGGTGGTGTCCCCCAGGCAGGTTCCCCTGGCGCTGGTCACCTTGACGCCTCTTCCATGCTACAGGCCGACCCTTGCACCGAGCGCTTAGGTCGGTTCCACGTAGACTTCGAGGCCCTCCGCAAGAGGAAGGAGGCCTTGGGAGGCGACGATCGCCCTTGCCGCATGTTGAAGCGCAGGAAGTACTTTGCCATGGACGAGTAAGTCCCCCTCTCTATTCTTGCAACTGATCGCGACCTTTCAGGGCCCTTCTTGCCGAATTCGCGGAGACGGCCCTGGAGCCATCCCCCCAAGCTTTGTCCTCGCTGCTGACCCTTGGCGCGCCGAGCTCGAGTAGCACCCCTGCCACTCGGTCGGTCGGAGAAGTGGCCCGTCTCGCTGGACACCTTGAGCCTGCGCGCCTGCTGTCTTCCCTTCACGAGTTCCCCTAGGGCACAGCCAGCTTGCCCCGTGCTCCTTCCTTGATCATGGATGGTGACTGGCTGAAGTCAGTCTTGAGCTCCTCTTCTGGGGACGGACCGGCGTCAGGCCGGGCTCCTGGCGAGGTCCGTCCGGCAATTGCTGGGGCACCAGCCCCCAGCCCTGCGCCGAGAAGGGGCATACCGCCTCAGGATCCTCCGCATACGCCACTAGCAGAGGGTGATGCGGAAGACGTGCGCAGGTGTGCTCGGGAGCGTCGCGCCCTTCGTCAAGAGTTCCTCCAGGGGCGGCGGATGCGGTGAGCCGGATCGGGGCGGAGCTTGCTGGCGAGGATGCGCGCCTTGAGGCCGAAGGCTTGCGCCTCGCTGAGGAGAGGTGCAAGCTGAAGGTTGCTGTTGCCCTTGCGTGTCACCAGCGTGACTTTGACAATGCAAAGGCTGAAGCATCGCTGGCGGCCTCGCGGGAGGCCTTCTCCCAAGCCGTCGAGGAGGCCCGGGAAGCAGACCGACGATGCAAAGATGCAGAGGAGCGTGCATGGGAGCTCCAAGCCTGGAGCGACTGTTTGGAGCAGCAAGTGGAACTGCGCCAGGCGGCCCTTGTGTCGCTGAAAGGGGTTTCCGTCGATCAGGCGAAGCTCCTGAAGAGCGAGGAGGCTCTAACGCTAGAAGCCGCCGAGCGCACCCTTGACCTTGAGCGGTTGGAGATGAGGGTGCGCCTGGTGACTCAGGTGGAGGATGACGTCGCCGCGCGCGAAACCCGAGTCCAGGAAGAGGTCGACCGCCGCATGGCGGAAGCTCGCTCGGCCCTCGAGCGCGAATACGAAGCGAGGTTGGAGCTAATCAGGGCCGAAGCTGAGGGTAGGACCGCGGCCCTCAGGGCCAAACTGGCTGAAGTGACGTGGGGTGCGGACTCCTCCGCAGCCACCCTTGGCGCAACACAGGCGGAGCTGGCCTCTTCCCGCGCCAAGCTGCTTCTTCTCCAACAGAGGGTTGATGGTGCGGAGGCCATCGAACGGCGGAATGAGGACGAGATCCGTCAGTGGCGGATTCTGGAGCACGAGCATGCCCCCATGCTCCGAACGCTCAGGGAAAGGGCTAACACAGCCTTGAGCAACATTTGCGAGGCTGCCTCCAAGGAGCCGCATGAGACCAACTACGCCGGCAACCTCCAGTTTTTCACTGACGTGGTCACACTTCCGGAAACCTCTCTGAGAGGTCTTGTTGGCTTGTCGAGGAGAGGAGCTGAGCCTTGCTCGGGCGTGCCTTCTCCCGTGTCTTCAGCTATCTGCAGGACAGGGACCCCCACTTCGATTTCGATGCCGCCATCGCACCTGTGCCCGTAGCCATCCGAGGCGACCTGGCGCAATGGGTGGAGGACAACATGGATGCCCTTGTCAGGGCCTTCGCATCTGATGATGACGGCGTGATCGTGGCCGCCGATGAAGGCGGCGTCCTGGACGAGCCTGGCACCGATGGAGGTCTTGGCGGCGGTGGTGATGATGTCAGTGATACCAGCGACGCCTCTGGACGCGCCCCAGAAGACGCGGTGAGTGATATGTCCGACTGATCATATGTCACCGTTGTTTACCCTGCATGAAGAAGATTCGGGCTAGGCCCTGAAGATTGTAAGAGCATTTTGGGAGGCGAAGCCCCTCATGTGAAAGTTTGCGATCAGTACCCTGGTGAGCATAACACTGCGTGTGAGCTTAACTACTCGCCCGATGATGGGTCAGCTGGCTTGTTTACCTTTTGACCCCGTCGAGTCCCGAGCAGGCCCGTGGAGGCCGCAGCGCCTCGAGTGTCTTCTGGGTGAACCCATTGATCCTGTGATGAGAACCTCCGGAGAGGGTGTGGCTACAGCGGTCCAGACTGTAGACGTGCTAGGCCCGGCCCGGCTCACGAGGGGCTCGCGAGGGGAGGCAGCTGACGCAAACTTTGGATGCAAAGCCGAAACCAGAACACGAGAGATTGCTCGAATGAGACTAAACACCCCTTCCCCAAACACACGCAAGTCTCAAGCTCAAATCCAACTTAAACTCAAATCAAAGAAACTTGTCAACAGAGGAAAAGGCAAAGAGCAAAAAGCCCCATCCGGCACCTAGTCTAGTCTTCCATGTCTTCTCACCAGCGCGGAGCTAAGTGCTGCCACTGGGCGTGGGCGGGAGCCCCCGAGGCCCAAGGGCGGCTCTTCAGAGACTCCGGGGCATGTACAGCCCCACTCATTATTACGTGAGAGTGTCACAGGCGGCGAGCTTCACAGGCACTGGGCCTTGTTCACAGGTACCGGCCTTGCTTCATATCGCCAGATGAGGGCCCCGCCTTGCACCACACTCTACCGCCACTGACGGCGACCGGAGACCAAGGACGACGCCAATGGGGTAGAGCGGTCGCCAGCGGTTCCCCCGACGACCACGGGTCCTCTACCGGGGGCAGGCCCTGGGGCACCTCCCCGGCAGAGGGCCTACCTCCTGAGAATGCCTTGCTCCGAGCGCCGCGGGGGCGAACCCGGATCTCGGCCCCTCTCCTGCAGCCCCCGGTGCCATCCTCCTTAGGGGTAGGAGGCTGTCGCATTGGGGCAGTCATCTGCTACGGCGACCTGTACCTCCTGCGAACCATGGTTAGCATAAGCTTGCTCCTGAGGAATTAGTGGTACCCGATAGTTGCTGCCGCCGGCGCGGTTGTCGAGGCTCTCTTGGGGTTCCTAAAAGAGCTCAGCTTCTGGCACCTCCTCGCCCCAGCCTGGCCCGAGGAACAAGCCATGGTCTTCTTCTAGTGCGCACTCTTGATCCACCATGCGGGGCACATAAGCTTCTAGGGCCACTACCCCGTGGGTCTCGCCGTAGTGCCCCATATGCCATGCAGTCCGTCCCGGAGCGTTGTCTTGGGGGTGGTGGCATGGTGGTCCACCGAGGCTGAAGGCCGCGGCATGCGCTCCTTCGCTGGCCGGAGATGGGTCCGGTGTGACTTGTCGCCCGGTGCTGACGGCCGGGTTAGCGTTGAGTAGGCCCTAGAGTCTACTCGGAGTTGCGTGGGCTCGTATGGGGTCGCCATACAGCCCACCCTGGATCTGGGTTGGAAGCTGGACACAGAAAGGAGGTGCTCCCGAGGCGACTGCGTCCAGGAGCTCGGCTACTCGCTCTAACAACACGTCGCGGCCGCCTTCCATCAGCCGGCACCGTAGCATCTGTCGGGCCACCGTGAGCGCGACCCTGGAGTTCGCCTGCTCCCGTCGGGTGTGCGGCGCTGTGGCCGCGGCGTGGCTTGAGGCTCTTGCTGCTGACCGCACCTGCCGTGGTGTGAGGGCAGGCGGCGTTTGGCCGCGTCGCCCGTGCCTCACAGTGCCCTGCGGAGCGCGAGCTGCCTAAGGCGCAAGGCTGAGGTCGCCCTGGGCCGGTGGCACGGCGTGGGCGGGCCATGCCACCCAGCGGTCAGTGTTGGTAGTCGGGTCGCTTGACATCAGATCGGCGAGGGGATGGAACGCGAGGCGGCGGGAGAAGGATTCTGGCGCACCCCTACATGGTGCGCCAAATGTCGGATTTCGGGTTCCGGCAGACCCTTAAGGTTCGAACTCTGGGGTGCGCACGAAGATCTTTCCCCTACTAGCTCATGTTACAAAGGCTCGCAAGGAATCTAAGCTAGAAAGAAGAACACACAAGGGACACGAGGTTTATACTGGTTCAGGCCACCATTGTGGTGTAATACCCTACTCCAGTGTGTGGTGTGGTGGATTGCCTCAAGGGCTGTTCTTGAGCTGGTGCGATGAACTACTTGGGTGAGTTCAATCGCTTCTCTCTCTCTCTCTGTCCGATCGATCCGTCCCCCTTTGCCCTATGGTGGCTAGCTCTATTTATAAAGGGAGGCCCTGGGCCTCTTCCCAAATAATGAGCGGGAAGGGCGCCAACAATTGGCCATTTTGAAGGGGAACATCTAGTACACTTATCCTGACTAAAGTTGGTCTTCGGCTGCCAAAGGCTCTGGTGATGACGCCGTCCTGGGCTCCACGATGACCTCCATCCTGCCGTTCTGCTGGTCTTGGTCTTGTTGCACCGAAACGGTAACCTTTGCCTGATGCCTTGTCCTGTGCTTGCCCCCTTTGCACCGTAGGGAAACAAGGACACTATGCAGGCCGGCACCCACCTGGTTTTGGTCGTAATGCCTTGCGTCACGGGATCCTCGCAAAGTGCCCTTTCCTTGATCTCTCCGCCTCCTCACGAGCCTGCCTGATGAGGCCGCCCCTGAGGAAGCGTCCTGTCGTCCGCCCCGCGAGGCTTGGCCCCTCGCGAGGGTCTTGAGCTTGAGCTGATGAAGCTGGGCTGCACTGGACCCCCACTTGAGCCACGCTGCAGGCCGCAGGCTGGCAAGTCTGGGGACCCCCGTTCCCAGAACGCCGACAGCTTCTTCGGAAAAACTAGGTCGCGGAGTGCGGCCCGTCGACACCGATGATTCATAGCGCTCCCCACCTTGGAATTTGTAGCGGATATCCTATCCGAATCCTCTGTAGGAGGACCGTCCGGTGTCGTCCCCATGTTACCTCCACCCTCGAGGCCAGTTCTGGAATCCGGCTGGTAGAGGCGTGACGGGCAGGATCCCTGGATATAGTCTGGCGGATGTTCTTTCTGCCAAGACACAGCGGACATTGTTATATTTTAAGATGACGATCACGGAGAACGTTTTAAACCATACCTCTACGATGGCGGCTCGGCCATGTCTCTGCTCACTTTCCTTTTTGGGAGCCTACCCGGCTTGGGCGCCCCTTGTTGGCGAGTTGCCGAGGGTTCGGCATGGCTAACAGATATCGGGTTCGGCAAAACCCTTAAGGTTCGAACTCTGGGGTGTGCTCGAAGATCTTCCCCCTACAGATCCATGTCCCAACGTCTCGCTGAGAATCTAAGCTAAACAATGAACAACGCAAGGGACACAAGGTTTATACTGGTTTGGGCCAACGTTGTGGTGTAAAACCCTACTCCAGTGTGTGGTGTGGTGGATTGCCTCATGGGCTGATGATGAACTGTACAAGGGAAGAACAGCCTCGCGAGAGGTGTTCTTGTGGTAGTGGTTTTCTTGAGAGGGATTTGATCCTCTCCTACGGTGGTGGCTATCCCTATGTATAGAGGCATTGGTCCTCTTCCCAAATATTGAGCGGGAAGGGCGCCAACAATGACCATTTTGAAGGGGAACATCTAGTACAAGTTATCCTGACTAAAGTTGGTCTTCGGCTGCCAAAGGCACTGGCGATGACGCCGTCTTGGGCACCACGATGACCTCCGTCCTGCCGCTCTCCTGGTCTTGGTCTCGTTGCACCGAAATGGTAATGTTTGCCTGATGCCTTGGTACTCCACGCCTGTGTTTGCCCCCTTTGTACCAAAGAGGAAACAAGGAAACTGCACAGGCCGGCGCCCGCCTGGTCTCGATCGTCATGGCTTGCGTCATGAGCACCTCACGAGGTACCCCTGCCTTGATCTCTCCGCCTCCTCACGAGCCGGCCTGGTGAGACCGTTCCTGAGGAAGCCTTGCATCGTCCGCCCCGTGAGGCTTGGCCCCTCGCGAGGGTCTTGAGCTTGAGTTGATGAAGATGGGCCGTACTGGGCCACAACTTGAGCCACACCGCAGGCTGCAGGCAGGCAAGTCTGGGGACCCCCGTTCCCAGAACGCCGACAGTAGCCCCCGGGCCCAAGGTGCGCTCGGACTTGGCTTAGCAGAGAAGCGAAGGGGCAAGTGCGGTGCGCCGCGGGCCCCAACAGCCTGCGGCCTTGGTCGTCGCGTGGCGGTTGATTGTACGTGGGTGTCTCCGCTTCCCCACGCTACCTCGGCAACTGCCTAATTTGACGAGTCCCTGCATGCATGCAAAAAGAGTCATGATTACCTGCGATCGTGGAGGCCGACGGTTGGCATCTCTTAGGTTATAAATGCGGGAGGGCGCAGGCCCCCGCTGTACATCTCCCTTCCTCCGCTTGCTTCTTCTTCCTCCCTGCTCCAGTCGCCCGTCGTGTCCCATGGCACCCACGAAGAGGTTCTCGGCCCTGGAGAAGGGGAAGGCTCGCCAGGAAGGGCCCGGCTCCGTCCTCCCAAGCACGGTCGAGGTCACCCTCGCAAGCACCCCGCGACTCCTGCAGTGGCCCCTCGTGGTTGCGGCGGCAATGCTTCACGCAGTAGGGGCCGCTCGATCGACAGGGGGAGACGCGCCGTGGCTACGCGACCTCCCCGCTCACGCTTCCACTCGGCAGAGGTGCTGCCGGAGTTCGTCATATGGTCGGCGGATCCGGCCGGCAACTGGCTCCAGCTCCCCCGCTTCTTCACCGGCGAACTGCCGGCCGGCGCCCCTAGTGGGCTCTGGCTCCAGGCGGACGGCTGCTGCAGCAGAGCTTCCTGGGTCTTGGTGGAGATCTCCATCGCCGGAAATGTGGCCCTGGCCCGCGGCTGGCAAACATTTGCCCGCGCGCGTGGCCTAAGCCGGTGGTGCACCTTGCACTTCAAGTTTGACGGCGATGCCACCCTCTACGTGAGGGTGTTCGGAGAAGATGGCCGTCGTGTCGGGTGCTGCCCCGAAGATGATGACGGCTCGGGTGCTCGGCCTTGGCGACGACCGTGATGAGGGCGAAGGTGAACCCACTCCTGGCGGTGTCCGCAGCTCGCCTAGCTTCAGGGGCTCCCCCTTTGGTGACAACTCTTCCAGCGGTGGCCGTGATCGTCCACCGCGCCGCCGCGCCCGCTTCGAGGGTGGTAGCGGGTCATCCTGCCGTCGTCCCTCGGTGAAGTGTGAGGAGGAGTCTGATTGAGCTCTGGGGGGGGTGGTGTGAATCCCCCCTCACGAGACGTCGCCGGGCATGCCGCGTTTATTTTGTTTGTCTCCTATTCCTGCTTAGAGAGAGAGAAGTATGGAGCCCCGTGGGGGCATGCTGGACTATTACCCTTAATTACTATGATATTTCTATCATTCCCATTCCGCGTTGTGGTGTTGCGGCTGTGTGCTTGCGCGTAGGAAAACTTAGCTCGAGGGGCCTGCTGCCGTTTTCGCCTCGCGAGGTACCTGCCTGAGGCCTTGTCGGGCGTCTTAGAGTCTGCAAACTTTAAACGGGAGGATAGCTTTCGAACCTTAGTCGTGAGGGTGTCCGGCTTAGGCCTCGTGTTCGCGTCGCGATGCCCGTGGGGCATGGACCGGGAGGGGTGCTCCTGCTGTGAACTCGAGTGAGGAAGCCTCATGAAATTAGGCAAGAAGGTACTCGCGAGGGCGCCCGCGCAGCCCCCTCGTGAGGCTTGCGAAAGAGAGGGCGAGTCAGGCAGAAAACCAAGACAAAGAAGCACAGGCTAGGGACAGCAAACAACACTAAAAGCAACTTCAATAAAATTTCGAACAAGGGTGAACAAGCCAACTGCGGAAAGCAAATGAAAAGCCGCATCTGGCACCTAGTCTAATCTTCGACGTCTTCTCACCAGCGCGGAGCTAAGTGCTGCCACTGGGCGTGGGAGGGAGCCCCCGAGGGCCAAGGGCGGCATTCCGGAGACTCCGGGGCGTGTACAACCCCAACTCATTATTACGTGAGAGTGTCATGGGCGGCGAGCTTCACAGGCATTGGCATTCTTCACAGGAACCGGGCCTTTCCTTCAAGGCTGTGAGCTTCACAGGAACTAGGCCTTCTTCACAGGCACTGGACCTTTCATCACAGGCGTCGTGCCTTCTTTACAGGCACTGGGCCTTAATTCAAGGGTAGAACCTCCGGAGGTGCTGAATGTTGCAAGCGTTCGGGATGGGCACTCCCTCCTGGGTCTCCAAGCATGCGGCGCCAGGCCTGGAGACATGAACAACCTTGAACGGGCCCTCCCACATGGGTGAGAGCTTGTGCAGCCCTTCCCTGGAGAGCACCCGTCTGAGCACGAGGTCACCTACCTCGAGAGTCCTGGGGCGGATGTTGCGGTAGTGGTACCGCCGTAGCGCCTGCTGGTATCTTGCCGCTCGAAGCACAGCTTCTCGATGGTGTTCCTCCCCCAGCACGAGATCCGTCCCCCGCATGGCGTCCTGCTACGTCTCGTCGAATGCCAGGACCCGCGCGGAGCAACGCCTGACCTCGTGAGGAAGAATGGGGTTTCACCGATCGACTTGGTGGCGGTAGTGTGGATAGACCATAGCACGGACTGGAGCTCGTTATACCAGCCCCTGCCGCAGGCCTCCAGATTCTTCTTGAATGTCCTGGTCTTGAGGCCTTTTAGTTCCTCTACGTTGGCGCGTTCAGCCTGGCCGTTGCTCCGGGGGTGTGCCACCGAAGCGAAGCATATCTGCGTTCCAAGGTTAGCAAAATACAATTTGAAGAGATTGCTGGTGAACTGTGAACCGTTGTCGGTGATGATGCGATTAGGCACCCCGAACCGGCTCACGAGGCCCTTGACGAACTTGACCGCAGAGCCAGCTGGGATGGTTCGGACAGCTTCTACCTCTTCCCAATTGGTGAATTTGTCAATGGCGACGTAGAGGTAGCGATACCCCCTGGCGCCCGAGGAAACGGGCCCAAAATGTCCAGCCGCTAGACCGCGAATGGCCATGAGAGAGGAATGGTCTGCAGGCCCTGAGCTGGCTGATGGATCTGCTTGGCATGGAACTTACAGGCTTCACAAGCCTTTACCAGCTCGATTGCGTCGTTGAGTGCCGTAGGCCAATAAAATCCGCTGCGAAACGCCTTGCCGATGAGGGTCCGTGATCATGAGTGGTGCCCACAGTCTCCGCCGTGAATGTCTGCCAGCAATTCCTTCCCCTGCTCCCTGGAGATGCAACGCAGGGAAACATTCAGCCGCTTCCGGTAGAGCTCTTCGTCTTGGATGCAGTAGGCCGTGGCCTGTCGGGCCACGCGTTCCACGTCCTCCTCCTTCTCTGGGAGAGTCCCTTGCATTAGGTAATCCTTGAGCTCCGTAGTCTAGCATCCTTCCTGAGGCTCCAGCGCCAGGAGCAAGCGTGCTCCTGAGGTCGGGCCATAGGCTGGAGCTCCTGAGGCAGGTGGTTGAGGGAGTTCCTCCCGAGGTTGCGCTATGCTTGATAGCGACGGTGCTGCCGAGGGCCTGAAGAGTCATTCCTCGAAAACGCTAGGCTCCTGAGGCAGCCGCTTTGATGCCCTCCTGGCGATGTCATCAGCCTCCTGATTGGTGCCGTGAGGCACGTGCTGCAGCTCCAGCCCCAGAAACTGCTTTTCCATCTTGCACACTTCCGCAAGATACGCCTCCATGTGCTCATCCTTGGGCTCGTATACTTTGTTGGAGAAGTTGACGAGGAGCTGTGAGTCACCTTTGATGATGAGGTGCTTTACTCCCAATGCTGTTGTAGCCTTCAAGCCTACTATGAGGCCCTCGTATTCTGCTATGTTGTTGGAGACCTTCTCACCATGCTAGAAATAGAGCTGCGCGGCGTAATAGAGCTTGTCTTGAGTGGGGGATATAAGCACTGCACTAGCCCCCGCGCCATGTCGCGAGAACGCTCCATCGATGTACATGACCCAACTGTCCGGCACCTCACTTCCGGGGGAAAGTGACCAATCTTCGCCTGCTTCGAGCCCTGGCGCCTTTGTCCACTCTGCCACAAAATCTGCAAGTGTGGCTCCTTTGACGACCCTGGTCGTGCTGAATTCCAACTGAAACGCTTGCAACACAATGTTCCATACGGCGACCCTTCCAGCTGAGTTGGGGCTCCTAAGTACCCTTTCCAACGGGTATGCCGAGACGACCTTGATGGGGTGACCTTGAAAGTAGTGTCGTAGCTTCCGCGAGGCCACTAATAGTGCGAGCAAGAGCTTCTGAGGCATGGGGTATCGTGCCCTTGCATCCCGTAGCACCGTGCTAAGAAAATACACTGGATGCTCGACAAGGGTGGGCGTGCTGATGAGGTCCGTGCCCTCTAGGGGGTTAGACGCCTCCTGAGACGACGGAGCCCCCAGCTCTTGGCTGCCTGGTGCAGCCTCTTCTGCCTTGGGGGCGTCTCCCTGCTGAGGCTGGCCCCCAGCTGCCGAGGTCGCGGCCTTCACGAGGCCTTTTTTGCCTTGTGCTGCTGCGGTCGGGGTTGCGACCGACGCAGCCTTGACCTGGCGCTCCTCGCGGACCGCCACCAGGGCTGCGCTGGCGGAGTAGGGCGTAGCGGCGAGGTAGAGCACCAAGGGCTCCTGAGGGCGTGGAGCCACCATCACCGGAGGGCTGGTCAGGTACTTCTTGAGATCTTGGAACGCTTTGTCAGCCTCTTGAGTCCATTTGAACGGACCCTTCTTCTTCATCAGCTTGAAGAAGGGAAGGGCACGTTCCCCCAGCTTGGAGATGAAGCGCCCTAATGCGGTTACTCGCCCAGTGAGCTTTTGCATTTCCTTGAGGGTCTTCGGAGGACTCATGTCTTCAACCGCCTTCTTCGGGTTAGCCTCAATACCTCTGTGGGACACGAGGAAGCCTAGGAGCTTGCCAGAAGGAACACCAAACACACACTTCTACGGATTGAGCCGTAGGTCCACCTCGCGAAGGCTCGTGAAGGTTTCTTCCAGGCCCTGTATCAGGGTCTTGGCCTCCCGAGACTTCACCACAATGTCGTCGACGTTTCTCTCGAGCTGCCGGCCCAGGGCGACATGCATTAGTCGCTGAAAGGTTGCGCCTGCATTGCGTAATCTGAATGGCATGCAGGTGTAGTAGTACACCCCACAAGGGGTCAGGAAGGCCATTTTCTCCACATCTTCTACCGCCATCTTTATTTGGTGGTAGCCAGAGAAGGCATCCAGGAAGCACAACAGGTCGCACTCGGCGGTGGAGTCGACGATCTGGTCGATGCGGGGGAGCGGGAACGGGTCTTGAGGGTAGGACTTGTTGAGGTTGGTGAAGTCGATGCACATGCGCTCCTTTACTCCTTTCTTTAGCACAACAACAGGGTTTGCCAACCACTCCGGATAGCGAACCTCGTGAATGACTCCCGCGGCTTCTAGCTTGTGGGTTTCTTGGATAATGAAGGCCTGCTTCTCGGTGGACTGCCGCCTTGCTTTCTGCTTCACAGGGCGCACATTCGGGCACATGTTCAGGTGGTGCTTGATCACCTCCCTTGGGACCCCTGCTAGCTGCTTGGGTTCCCACGCAAACACCTCCTTGTTCCCGTGCAAGAATTTCACTAGAGAGTCCTCTTGCTCGGGGTCGAGATTGGCGCCTATGGTGAAGGTGGCGCCAGAGGATCCATCCTCAACGACCAGTACCTGCATAGTCTCCGCCTTGTCTTGGGTGAACAGTTGCTTCTTCTTGGTCGGCACAGCCCCCTTGGCCTTGAGGGCGTCGGCGCTATTGGGCTGCGACACTGCAGCCGCCTTGAAGGCGAGCTTGAGCACCTGCAGAGCATCCTTCGTATCCCCAACTATGGTGAGGGCGCCGCTGCTCCCGGGCATCTTCATGAGGTTGTAGGCCGGATGAGTCGCCGCCATGAACTGGGCCAAGGCAGGGTAGCCGAAGATGGCGTTGTACGGGAGGCTGATGGGGGCGATGTCGAAGTCGACCAGCTCCGTGCGGATGTTCTCGTGGGTGCCAAAGGTCACCGGGAGGCGGATCTGCCCCAGGGAGCTGGTGGAACTGCCTCCGATGCCCGAGAAGGACTTGCTAGGTCGGAGTCGCTCCAGGGGCACATGGAGGAGGCTAAAGGCCTCCATCGAGAGCACATTGAGGCCGGCACCACCGTTGATGAGGGTCCTGGTAACGGCCACCTGGTAGATGGTGGGAGTGCAGAGCATCGGGAGCGCACTCGAGCAAGCGGTGTTGGCGGGGTGTTCGTCCAAGCTGAAGGTCAAGTCGGCCTTGGGTGCCACCCAACCCGGAGGGGCTTCGCGACGCGTGAGGGCGGCGTCGATCTAGCGGACGAACGGCTTGACATGGCAGCTCGAAGGTGGAGCTTGCGAGCTGCCCAGGAGAGCTACGATGACCGGGGGTGCCGGCGCAACATAATGGGCGAGGAAGAGGTTGCGCAGCCCCTTCCAGGAGGCCACCGAAGCTACTGGCAGGTGGAGCAGCCACATGCGCGGGACGCCAGTGAGGGCCATGGGAAATGATACGTCTCCAACGTATCTATAATTTTTTATTGTTCCATGCTATTATATTACCCCTTTTGGATGTTTATGGGCTTTATTTTACATATTTATATCATTTTCGGGACTAACCTATTAACCGGAGGCCCTGCCCATATTGCTGTTTTATTGCCTGTTTCAGTATTTCTAAGAAAAGGAATATCAAACGGAGTCCAAACGGAATGAAACCTTCGGCATCGTTATTTTTTGGAAGAATATCATACTGGAGGCTTGGAGATCAAGTCAGAAGACCCTCGAGGAGCCCAGGAGATAGGGGGCGCGCCCCCCTACAAGGCGCGGCCCCCTGTCTCGTGGGCCCCTCGAGCACCTCCCGACCGACTTCTTTCGCCTATATATGCCTACGTACCCTAAAACCATCAAAAACAAAGATAGATCGGGAGTTCCGCCGCCGCAAGCCTTTGTAGCCACCAAAAACCTCTCGGGAGTCCGTTCCGGCACCTTGCCGGAGGGGGAACCCATCACCGCTGGCCATCTTCATCATCCCGGTGCTCTCCATGACGAGGAGGGAGTAGTTCACCCTCGGGGCTGAGGGTATGTACCAGTAGCTATGTGTTTGATCTCTCTCTCTCTCTCGTGTTCTCTCTATGGCATGATCTTGATGTATCGCGAGCTTTGCTATTATAGTTGGATCTTATGATGTTTCTCCCCCTCTACTCTCTTGTGATGAATTGAGTTTCCCTCTTGAAGTTATCTTATCGGATTGAGTCTTTTATTTGAGAAAACTTGATGTATGTCTTGTCGTGATTATCTGTGGTGACAATGGGATATCACGTGCCACTTGATGTATGTTTTGGTGACCAACTTGCGGGTTCCGCCCATGAACCTATGCATAGGGGTTGGCACACGTTTTCTTGACTCTCCGGTAGAAACTTTGGGGCACTCTTTGAAGTACTTTGTGTTGGTTGGATGAATCTAAGATTGTGTGATGCATATCGTATAATCATGCCCACGGATACTTGAGGTGACAATGGAGTATCTTGGTGACATTATGGTTTTGGTATATTTGTGTCTTAAGGTATATTCTAGTACGAACTCTTGAATAGATTGATCCGAAAGAATAACTTTGAGGTGGTTTCATACCCTAACATAATCTCTACGTTTGTTCTCCGCTATTAGTGGCTTTGGAGTGACTCTTTGTTGCATGTTGAGGGATTGTTATATGATCTATCTATGTTATTATTGTTGAGAGAACTTGCACTAGTGAAAGTATGAACCCTAGGCCTTGTTTCCTATCATTGCAATACTGTTTGTGCTCACTTTTATCATTAGTTACCTTGCTGTTTTTATTATTTCATATTACAAAAACCTATATCTACTATCCATTTTGCACTTGTATCACCAACTCTTCACCGAACTAGTGCACCTATACAATTTAGCATTGTATTGGGTGTGTTTGGGACACAAGAGACTCTTTGTTATTTTGTTGCAGGGTTGCTTGAGAGAGACCATCTTCATCCTACGCCTCCTATGGATTGATAAACCTTAGGTCATCCACTTGAGGGAAATTTGCTACTGTCCTACAAACCTGTGCACTTGCAGGCCCAACAACGTCTACAAGAAGAAGGTTGTGTAGTAGACATCAAGCTCTTTTCTGGCGCCGTTGCCGGGGAGGCTAGGTAAGCGGCACTCACTCACACCCCGTCAACTAAGCTCTTTTCTGGCGTCGTTGCCGGGGAGGTGAGTGCTTGAAGGTATATCTTTAGATCTTGCAATCGAATCTTTTTGTTTCTTGTTTTATCACTAGTTTAGTTTATAAAAGAAAAAGTACAAAAAAATGGAGTTAAGTTTGTCTCATACGCTTCGTCTTTTTAATATATTTCGTGTGTATGATGGAAAGGAAAACTGTGCTCAAGTGCTAGAAGAAGAATGCATTAAAATGCTTGGTACTAAATCTTTGAATGACGAGCATGATTGCAATGTTGTTAGTATGAACTCCTTGAATATCCATGATGCTAATGATATGCAAAGCCACAAGCTTGGGGAAGCTATGTTTGATGAATATGATATATTTTGTCTCCCAAGTTTTGATATGCAAAGTTGTTATGATGATAGCATGCCTCCTACGTATGATGATTATATTGATGAAAGTGGGTTTGGAAGAGTGTCAACTTTAGGAAGTAGTTATCCCACTATTTTGGAGGATGTTGAATCTTATTGTGATGAATACGAAAGTGGATTTCGAAGAGTGTCAACTTTATTTAGTGATGATTCCACTATATTGGGAGAGGTTTCAATCGATTATGATGAGAACGAAGTTGCTACTTATGATGATTATTGTGATGAAACTTATGCTATAAAAAGTAGTGATGATTATATTTACAAATCTTGTCATGATTATGATTACCCTTTTTCTGGACATTACTCTTTTAATGTGGAAACAATTTTTAGTGTTCAAGTCTCTTATGATACTCCTACTATTCCGAATGAGAAGAATTTTGCTTATGTGGAGAGTAGTGAATTTTCTATGCTTATAGATCATGAAAAGAATGCTTTAGGTGCTGGTTATATTGTTGAATTCATTCATGATGCTACTGAAAATTATTATGAGGGAGGAATATATGCTTGTAGGAATTGCAATAATATCAAGTTTCCTCTCTATGTGCTTAAAATCTTGAAGTTATGCTTGTGTTACCTTCCTATGCTAGTTGATTATTGTTCCCATAAGTTGTTTGCTCACAAAATCCCTATGCATAGGAAGTGGGTTAGACTTAAATGTGTTAGTCATGTGCTTCATGATGCTCCCGTTATGTTTCAATTCTTATCTTTTATGTGAGCATCATTGTCATCATCTTGCCTAGCTAGAAAGGCATTAAAGAAAAGCGCTGGTTGGGAGACAACCCAATATTTATCCTTACTGTTTTTGTGTGTCCACATGATTATGCTACTGTAGTAATCATGTTTTATAGCTTTTGTTTCAATAAAGTGCCAAGTAAGACCTTTAGGATAGCTTACGGTGATAGTTGTGTTGATCCTGCTGAAAATCAGAAACTTTTGCACCCAGCAAATTAGTTTTGTTAATTCACATAAACGTTCTTCTGATATGATTCTTTTTGCTATGGATTGGTACACGGATTGATTAGGACTTCCTAATTTGGTTGATTTCTGGAGTTCCAGAAATATACGTTTGATACAGATTACTACAGACTGTTCTGTTTTTGACAGATTCTGTTTTCTATGTGTTGTTTGCTTGTTTTGATGAATCTATGAATAGTATCGGAAGGTATGAACCATAGATAAGTTGGAGTACAGTAGATATTACACCAATATGAATTTAGAATGAGTTCATTACAGTACCTAAGTGGTGGTTTTATTTTCTTATACTAATGGAGCTTACGAGTTTTCTGTTGAGTTTGGTGTTGTGGAGTTTTCAAGTTTTGGGTAAAGATTCGATGGACTATGGAATAAGGAGTGGCAAGAGCCTAAGCTTGGGGATGCCCAAGGCACCCCAAGGTAATATTCAAGGACAACCAAGAGCCTAAGCTTGGGGATGCCCCAGATGGCATCCCCTCTTTCGTCTTCATTCATCGGTAACTTTACTTGGAGCTATATTTTTATTCACCACATGATATGTGTTTTGCTTGGAGCGTCATTTTATCTTGTTAGTATTTGCTTGATGTTATTTAGAATAATGTTTTGCATATTTAGTTTCAATAAAAAAGTCAAGGATAGCCTTTGCCATGCTTATTTTGCTAGTATACATGTTGCTGTTTGAAAACAGAAAGTTTACCACTGTTGCAAAAATTCCCTAGAAAAGTCAGAGAATAATATAATGTTGAAACTTTTTGCATAATGAGATCTGATAAATTTACTACAGTGGGAATTTTATTTCATAATTTTTGGAGTTACGGAAGTATGATGTATCTTGCATTCATTACAGACTATACTCTTTTGGCAGATTGCTGTTATGTTTAAATTGTTTGCATATGTTTGCTTGTTTAATGATTCTATTTGAGGATAGGTGTATTAAATATGCAGAGGCATTTAGTATTCAATATTTAATAATAATTTTAGTGATTTGTTACAGTAGAAAATGATAAGGTTTTGCATTGGTTTATACTAACCTATCTCACGAGTTCTTGTTGAGTTTGTTGTGGATGAAGCTTTTGATAAACAGAGAAACCATGATATGAGAGGAATTAAGGAGACACAAAAGTTCAAGCTTGAGGATGCCCAAGGCACCCCAAGATAATATTTCAAGAAGTCTCAAGCATCTAAGCTTGGGGATGCCCTGTTAGGCATCCCACCTTTCTTCTTCAACAACTATCGGTTAGTATCGGTTGAGCCTAAGTTTTTGCTTCTTCACATGAGTTGTGCTATCCTTGCATTGTCATTTTATTTTGTTTTGCTTGATGTCTGATTAGAGTACCAAGATCTGAAATTCTTTTATGAGAGAGTCTTCACATAGTTGCACAATTATTCGACTACTCATTGATCTTTACTTATATATTTCGGAGTAGTTTGTCATTTGCTCTAGTGCATCACTTATATCCTTTAGAGCACGGCGGTGGTTATATTTTGTAGAAATTGCTAGTCTCTCATGCTTCACTTATATCTTTTTGAGAGTCTTTTAGAACAGCAAGGTATTTTCTATGGTTACAAAATTGGTCCTAGAATGGTAGGCATCCAAGTTGGGTATAATAAAAACTATCATAGGAAGTGAATTGGATGCTATGATCAATTTGATACTTGATAATTGTTTTGAGATATGGAGGTAGTGATACTAAAGCCATGCTAGTTGGGTGATTATGAATTTAAAGAATGCTTGTGTTGAAGTTAGCAAGTCCCGTAGCATGCAAGTATGGTTAAAGTTGTGTAACAAATTTGAAACATGAAGTGTACCTGGCTTGTGCATCCTTATGAGTGGCGGTCGGGGACGAGCGATGATCTTTTCCTACCAATCTATCCCCCTAGGAGCATGCGCGTAGTACTTGATTTTTGATGACTTCTAAATTTTTGCAATAAGTATATGAGTTCTTTTGACTAATGTTGAGTCCATGGATTATACGCACTTTTACCTTTCCACCATTGCTAGCCTATTCGGTACCGTGCATTGCCCTTTCTCACCTTGAGAGTTGGTGCAAACTTCGCCGGTGCATCCAAACCCCGTGATATGATATGCTCTATCACACATAAACCTCCTTATATCTTCCTCAAAACAGCCACCATACCTACCTATTATGGCATTTCCATAGCCATTCCCAGATATATTGCCATGCAACTTTCCACCGTTCCGTTCATCATCATCATGACATACTTTACTTTTGTCATATTGCCATTGCATGATCATGTAGTTGACATCGTATTTGTGGCAAAGCCACCATGCATTATTTTTCATACATGTCACTCTTGATTCATTGCACCATCCCGGTACACCGCCGGAGGCATTCATATAGAGTCATCTCTTGTTCTAGTTTCGAGTTGTAATTCTTATGCTGTAATCAATAGAAGTGTGATGATCATCATTATTAGAACATTGCCCAAAGAAAAAAAAAGAAAAAAAAGAAGAAATGCCAAAAAGATAAAAAAAATAAAGGCCCAAAAAAAGGAAAAGAAAAAAAACAAAAAAAGGAAAATAAATAAAAAGGGCAATATTAAAATCTCTTTTTCCACACTTGTGCTTCAAAGTAGCACCTTGTTCTTCATGTAGTGAGTCTCATATATTGTGCTTCAAAGTAGCACCATGTTTTTCATATAGTGAGTCCCATAAGTTGTCTTTTTTATACTAGTGGGAATTTTTCGTTATAGAACTTGGCTTGTATATTCCTACGATGGGCTTCCTCAAATGCCCTAGGTCTTCGTGAGCAAGCAAGTTGGATGCACACCCACTAGTTTATTTTGTTGAGCATTCATTTATAGTTCTAGTGCATCCGTTGCATGGCAATCCTTACTCCTCATGTTGACATCAATTGATGGGCATCTCCATAGCCCATTGATTATCCTCGTCAATGTGAGACTTTCTCCTTTTTTGTCTTCTCCACACAATCCCCACCATCATATTCTATTCCACTGATAGTGCTATATCCATGGCTCACGCTCATGTATTGCGTGAAGGTTGAAAAAGTTTGAGATTATTTAAGTATGAAACAATTGCTTGGCTTGTCATCGGGGATATAGAAGCTGGGAACATCTTTGTGTGACGAAAATGAAGCATAGCCTAACTATATGATTTTGTAGGGATGAACTTTCTTTTGCCATGTTATTTTGAGAAGACATGATTACTTTGATTAGTATGCTTGAAGTGTTACTATTTCTTTTATCAATATGAACTTTTATTTTGAATCATTTGGATCTGAACATTCATGCCACAATAAAGAAAATTACATTGAGAATTATGCTAGGTAGCATTCCACATCAAAAATTCTGTTTTTATCATTTACCTACTCAAGGACGAGCAGTAATTAAGCTTGGGGATGCTTGATACGTCTCCAACGTATCTATAATTTTTGATTGTTCCATGCTATTATATTACCCCTTTTGGATGTTTATGGGCTTTATTTTACATATTTTTATCATTTTTGGGACTAACCTATTAACCGGAGGCCCGACCCATATTGTTGTTTTATTGCCTGTTTCAGTATTTCGAAGAAAAGGAATATCAAACGGAGTCCAAACGGAATGAAACCTTCGGCATCGTGATTTTTTGGAAGAATATCATCCTGGAGGCTTGGAGATCAAGTCAGAAGACCCTCGAGGAGCCCAGAAGATAGGGGGGCACCCCCCTACAGGGCGCGTCCCCCTGTCTCATGGGCCCCTCGAGCACCTCCCGACCGACTTCTTTCGCCTATATACGCCTACGTACCCTAAAACCATCAAAAACAAAGATAGATCAGGAGTTTCGCCGCCGCAAGCCTCTGTAGCCACCAAAAACCTCTCGGGAGTCCGTTCCGGCACCTTGCCGGAGGGGGAACCCATCACCGGTGGCCATCTTCATCATCCCGGTGCTCTCCATGATGAGGAGGGAGTAGTTCACCCTCGGGGCTGAGGGTATGTACCAGTAGCTATGTGTTTGATCTCCCTCTCTCTCTCATGTTCTCTCTATGGAACGATCTTGATGTATCGCGAGCTTTGCTATTATAGTTGGATCTTATGATGTTTCTCCCCCTCTACTCTCTTGTGATGAATTGAGTTTCCCTCTTGAAGTTATCTTATCAGATTGAGTCTTTTATTTGAGAACACTTGATGTATGTCTTGCCATGCTTATCTATGGTGACAATGGGATATAACGTGCCACTTGATGTATGTTTTGGTGACCAACTTTCGGGTTCCGCCCATGAACCTATGCATAGGGGTTGGCACACGTTTCTTGACTCTCCGGTAGAAACTTTGGGGCACTCTTTGAAGTACTTTGTGTTGGTTGGATGAATCTGAGATTGTGTGATGCATATCATATAATCATGCCCACGGATACTTGAGGTGACAATGGAGTATCTAGGTGACATTAGGGTTTTGGTAGATTTGTGTCTTAAGGTGTTATTCTAGTACGAACTCTTGAATAGATTGATCCGAAAGAATAACTTTGAGGTGGTTTCGTACCCTACCATAATCTCTACGTTTGTTCTCCGCTATTATTGGCTTTGGAGTGACTCTTTGTTGCATGTTGAGGGATTGTTATATGATCTATCTATGTTATTATTGTTGAGAGAACTTGCACTAGTGAAAGTATGAACCCTAGGCCTTGTTTCCTATCATTGCAATACTGTTTGTACTCACTTTTATCATTATTACCTTGCTGTTTTTATTATTTCAGATTACAAAAACCTATATCTACTATCCATTTTGCACTTGTATCACCAACTCTTCGCCGAACTAGTGCACCTATACAATTTACCATTGTATTGGGTGTGTTGGGGACACAAGAGACTCTTTATTATTTGGTTGCAGGGTTGCTTGAGAGAGACCATCTTCATCCTACACCTCCTACGGATTGATAAACCTTAGGTCATCCACTTGAGGGCAATTTGCTACTGTCCTACAAACTTGTGCACTTGCAGGCCCAGCAACGTCTACAAGAAGAAGGTTGTGTAGTAGACATCAGGAAACCAGTTAGGCATGACCCTATCGTCGCCCCGGCCTTGTGGACAGCCTCCTCATATGCCAGCAGGAAAGCTAGCAGATCTGTCGTGCCGTCGTAGCGCAGCGACATCTCTAGCTTGAACTTGTTCGGTCACCGCACCTGTCGCAAGGCGGGGACCAAGGCTCGGAGCCTCCTGGCCCCAGTGCCGGTGTCGACAGCTGGAGCGGGCGGTGCGTTGTCCGCCATGAGGGCAAAGCGTGGCGTCGATGGAGAGCTGGGCGACGGAAGAGAGAGCTCCAGCGCACCCCTACATGGCGGGCCAAATGTCGGATATCGGGTTTCGGCAAAACCCTTAAGGTTCAAACTCTAGGGTGCGCGAGAAGATCTTCCCCCTACCGATCCACGACCCAACATCTCGCTAAGAATCTAAGCTAAACGATGAATAATGCAAGGGACACAAGGTTTATACTAGTTCGGGGCCACCGTTGTGGTGTAAAACCCTACTTCAGTGTGTGGTGTGGTGGATTGCCTCAGGGGCTGATGATGAACAGTACAAGGGGAGAAGAACCTCGCGAGAGGTGTTCTTGTGGTAGTGGTTTTCTTGAGAGGCATTTGATCCTCTCCTACGGTGGTGGCTATCCCTATATATAGAGGCCCTGGTCCTCTTCCCAAATATTGAGCAGGAAGGGCACCAACAACGGCCGTTTTGAAGGGGAACATCTAGTACAAGTTATCCTGACTAAAGTTGGTCTTCGGGTGCCAAAGGCACTGGCGATGACACTGTCTTGGGCTCCACGGTGACCTCCGTCCTGCCGCTCTGCTGGTCTTGGTCTCGTTGCACGGAAATGGTAACCTTTGCCTGATGCCTCGGTACTCCATGCCTGCGTTTGCCCCCTTTGCACCAAAGAGGAAACAAGGACACTGCACAGGCCGGCGCTCGCCTGGTCTCAGTCGTCATGGCTTGCGTCATGAGCACCTCGTGAGGTACCCCCGCCTTGATCTCTCCGCCTCCTCGCGAGCTGGCCTGGTGAGGTCGTTCGTGAGGAAGCCTTGTGTCGTCTGCCCCGTGAGGTTTGGCCCCTCGCGAGGGTCTTGAGCTTGAGTTGATGAAGATGGGTCGTACTGGGCCACAACTTAAGCCATGCCGCAGGCCGCAGGCAGGCAAGTCTGGGGACCCCCGTTCCTAGAACGCCAACAATGGCGCGCCGATGGCCTTCCCTTTATAGCATAATATATGTGCGGTGGGTAAGGTGGAAAGAGTGAATCCTTTTTGGAAGATAAGTCTCCTGTTTTACTTACATGTGAGACAAGGAGGAGGCCGGGATAGTCGGCAATGATGGCCAACAAAGTGCCGTCAGAGCTCGCTTGGTAAAACACCCTGTCGCCAAGCTCCACAAATATGTTCGGATCCTCTTCAAGTCCGAGGTCGAGGGCCCGGTTGTGGTCCTCTGGCTATGGAGGCGGGCTGTGGACCTCCCTCATAGCTTTCCGCATTTCCTATTATGGACTAGCGAGGTAAATATTTGTGATGAAAGACTGCGGGAATGATTAGAGCTGAGTAAGAGATAGCAACTCACCCAGCTAGGGGGGTTGTACATAGAAAATCCACCCCGTGGCTTAATGCGGATGAACTCCTCTTCTTCTCCTTTGTATAAATCGGACAGTATTTTCGCCAGAGCGGTGGCGGAATCCGGACCTTTCCGACCGCAGCGGGTGGCATCGTCTTCCCCGTTGAACTGCCACATGGGACGCCCTCGATACTGGAGTGGCTGCACCCCCCGCATTATGCATATAGACATAACCTCGATTATTGTCAATCCAGATTTAGCAAGCGTTTTTATCCTGCCCATCAATTGAAGGACCTCTCTGCTATCTTCCTCCTTGGGGCTCCGAGGATGCCAGCTACGACGTTTCTTCAACGGGGCATTTGTAAACTCGGGAATACCCATTCGGATAGGGTCAGGAAGGGAGACGTCCTCTATATAAAACCACTCGGAAGGCCAATCTTCGGATGTCTTCTTCGGAGTGCCGGACAGGTACCCGGTCCCGGTGTTGCACCATATTTCTGCTCCACCCACTTGGAATATTGATCCCTCTTGATTGTGGGGGACGAGGCAGAATAGCCTCTTCCATAGCTCTAAATGAGCTTCACAACCTAGAAATAACTCGCAAAGGGCGACATAACCTGCGATGTGCAGGATGGAGGCAGGGATGAAATTGTGCAGCTGGAGGACATAGTACTCCAGGAGCCCGCAGAGGAACAGATGGATTGGAAATCTGAAGCCCCTCAACAAGTAAGGGACAAGGCACACTCGCTCCCCCCTGGATGGGTTGGGAAAACTCTCCGCTTGCTCCCCGCCGTCAAAGGTGGCTGATCCGGCTCGAACGGGGACAAGAAATGCAGGTGGAAGAAACCCTTGAGTTTGCAACTTCACCAATTGGCCGTAGGATATGGTATACTTCTCCCAATCACCTGGCCTGGCGCTATAGGGGCGAGAGGAAGAGCTGCGGTGGCCGGCCATGATGGGATGGTTTTTTCGGGCGCGCTCTAATGAATCCTCGCTTGGGGAAGATGGTGTGATTTGGATCCGAAGATCCCCGTCTCTTTAATAGACGATTTATTTACATGGTCAGGGTGGCAAGTGTAAAAATGCCCCAGCTTCTTGCATTCGCTCGACACGTGGAGGCTGACACTATTAAGGTACAGAAGCCGATGAGTGCATCATTAAATGCGAAGCCGGACACTGCTCGCTATAACAAGTACTCTGGAGAATTCGGAGAAGGAACCCGCCTTGCAATGCCGAAGACAATCTGCGCGCCGGACTCATCGTCTTTGAAGCCTGGTTCGGGGGCTACTGAGGGAGTCCTGTATTAGAGGTCCTCGGACAACCGGAGTATATGCTTATGCCGGACTGTTGGACTATGAAGATACAAGATTGAAGACTTCATCCCATGTCCGGGTGGGACTCTCCTTTGTGTGGAAGGCAAGCTTGGCAATTCGGATATGTAGATTCTCTTCTCTATAACCGAATCTGTGTAACCCTAGCCCCCTCCAGTGTCTATATAAACCAGAGGGTTTAGTCCGTAGGACAAGAACAATAATAATCATAGGCTAGCTTCTAGGGTTTAGCCTCTACGATCTCGTGGTAGATCAACTCTTGTAATACTCATATCATCAAGATCAATCAAGCAGGAAGTAAGGTATTACCTCCATAGAGAGGGCCTGAACCTAGGTAAACATCGTGTCCCCCGTCTCCTGTTACCATTAGCCTTAGACGCACAGTTCAGGAACCCCTACCCGAGATCCGCCGGTTTTGACACCGACAAGGAGCCATATGGTTGTCGCTTTATTGTATGCAATGCAATCACCATGTAATTGTTTTACTTTATAACTAAGCGGTAGCGATATTCGTAGTAACAATAGGTGGCGAAATGACAATGATGCTACGATGTAGATCAAGTTGTCGCGCCAGTGACGTTGGAGATCATGACGATGCTTCGGTGATGGAGATCATGAGCACAAGATGATGATAGCCATATCATGTCACATATTTTGATTGCATGTGATGTTTATCCTTTATGCATCTTATTTTTCTTGGAACATTGGTAGCATTATAAGATGATACCTTAGTAAAATTTCAAGGTACAAGTGTTCTCCCTGAATATGCACCATTGCTACAGTTCATCGTGCTGAGACACCACGTGATGATCGGGTGTGATAAGCTCTACCTTCACATACAACGGGTGCAAGCCAGTTTTGCACACGCAGAATACTCGGGTTAAACTTGACGAGCCTAGCATATGCAGATATGGCCTCGGAACATTGAGACCAAAATGTTGAATGTGAATCATATAGTAGATATGATCAACATAGTGATGTTCACCATTGAAAACTAGTCCATCTCACGTGATGATCGGACATGGCTTAGTTGATTTGGATCACATGATCACTTAGATGATTATAGGGATGTCTATCTAAGTGGGAGTTCTTGAGTAATATGATTAATTGAAATTTAATTTATCATGAACTTAGTACCTGATAGTATTTTGCATGTCTATGATTTTGTAGATCAATGGCCCGTGCTACCGTTCCTTCGAATTTTAATGCGTCTCTAGAGAAAGCTAAGTTGAAAGATGATGGTAGCAACTACACGGACAGGGTCCGTAACTTGAGGATTATCCTCTTTGCTGCACAGAAGAATTACGTCCTGGAAGCACCGTTGGGTGTACCACCCGCGCCCGCAACTGCAGACATTGTGAATGCCTAGTAGACGCGTGTTGATGACTACTCAATAGTTTAGCGTGCCATGCTTTACGGCTTATACCCGGGATTTCAACGTTGTTTTGAACGTCATGGAGCATATGAGATGTTCTAGGAGTTGAGGTTGATATTTCAAGCAAATGCCCGGATTGAGAGATATGAAGTCTCCAATAAGTTCTATAGCTGCAAGATGGAGAAGAATAGTTCTATCAGTGAACACATACTCTGAATGTCTGGGTACCACAACCACTTGACTCAACTGGGAGTTAATCTTCCTGATGATAGTGTCATTGACAGAGTTCTTGAATCACTGCCTCCAAGCTACAAAAGCTTCGTGATGAACTATAATATGCAAGGGATGAACAAGACTATTCCCGAGCTCTTCGCGATGCTAAAAGCCGCGGAGGTAGAAATCAAAAAGGAGCATCAAGTGTTGATGGTCAATAAGACCACTAGTTTCAAGAAAAAGGGCAAAGGGAAGAAAGGGAACTTCAAGAAGAACGGCAAAAAGATTGCTGCTCAAGAGGAAACCCAAGTCTGGACCTAAGCCTGAAACTGAGTGATTCTACTGCAAATGGACTGGTCACTGGAAGCGGAACTGCCCCAAGTATTTGGCGGACAAGAAGGATGACAAAGTGAAAGTTATATTTGATATACATGTTATTGATGTGTAGTTAACTAATGCTCATAGTAGCGCCTGGGTATTTGATACTGGTTCTATTGCTCATAATTGCAACTCAAAACTGGGGCTACAGATTAAGTAAAGATTGGCAAAGGACTAGGTGACGATGCGTGTGGGAAATGGTTCCAAAGTATAAATTTTGTTATCTGTGATGCTGGTTAAAGAGCCCACGCCAAGTCGAAGCCCACACAAGATTGAGTTTCCATGTTGCTTGGTTGGGCCTTCGCCTGACGGGTTCCTCCCGTTGTTTCACTGGGCCTCTGCGTGGATGAAAATTCTAACTATACCAAGAAACATATGCATGGATATTTCATGTTGTACGGGGAAAAAGACGTCCTTGCATCAAGCGAGGCATGGCTAGCCAGCGATGTCCAGATGACTGTCCGTGGTCTGGGCGTCTAATAGGCACCAATGACCTTACGTGGAACTCCAAACTACGCCCCCGCAAAAAAAGCTGCAAACTATGCTATGCACTGATGACCTTACATGGAACTCCCAACTACGCTATGGCTCCATCTGTGATTGTGCGGCTAATAGGTATTTCTTCTAGACCTCAGCGTGCGCCTCCCTGCCGTCGGTAGCACTGTTAGATGTTTAGGTGAATGGGACAATCGGCGTTTCTTTGCATATATAGGGGGACAACTAGAGTTTCTTTATAGTGTATTCGCTATGAACCATTGTGATTGCACATAACCCTAATTTTCTTTCCCGTTGCAACGCATGGGCATATGTGCTAGTTAAAAATAAAAGAGAGAAGATAATATGACTTCTTCAAATTAAGAGAAATATTGGAGAATGAATTTTAAAATCAAATTATGATTTATTTGGTATTATATTTGCTATTTTATTTGAATTAGAAAAATATGCATTTTTGAAAATTGCATTCTTAGGCCAGAAAAATGTTCACTTTGTTCTAAATACTTTATTTAGACGATGAAAACTGTTTTGGCATTTTTAGAAAAAAATTATATTTTATTAGGATTTTTTTTCCAGGCGAAATTATTTGAAAAAAAACGTTTCACCCAACTCGGCCAAAGGCCAAGCTGAGCCGGGCCGCAGCCCACGTAGCCTCGCCGCCGCACGGACGCCAAGGGAGTCTGGCTCGGACTCCTGTCGGGCCACCCCTTCCCTCAAGGCACGCGCCGCCCCCCTCCTATAAGTACCCACCGCTGCCGCCACCCCACCCCGCCAAACCCACAGCCGCCGCTGCCGCCCAAGCTCGCAGCCGCCGCCGACGACGCGCCGCCGCCTCGCCGCTGCTGCCGCTGCCCGCTGCACTGCTGTCGCCGCCGCCGCCTGTAGTAGCCTCGCCCCGCGCCGCCGACGCTGCCGCCGCCCGCCGCCGTTATAGGTCTCCAACGTATTTATAATTTTTGATTGTTCCATGCTATTATATTACCAGTTTTGGATGTTTATGGGCTTTACTATACACTTTTATATCATTTTTCGGACTAACCTATTAACCTAGATCCCAGTGTTAGTTTCTATTTTTTCCTTGTTTTTGAGTTTTACGCAAAAGGAATACCAAACGGAGTCCAATTGACGTGCCAATTTTTGATGGTTTGTTGTGGACCAAAAGAAGCCCCTGGAGTAAAAGAGTTGGGCAGGAGAGTCTCGGGCTGCCCACAAGGGTGGCCTGCGCGCCCACTCCCCCTGGGCGCGCCCCCTGCCTCGTGGATAGTCTAGAAACCCCCCTGACGTGAGACCTACGCCAAAAATTCCTATAATTATTGAAACCTCGAGAAAATGACCTGGATCGGGAGCTCCGCCGCTGCAAGCCTCTGTAGCCACCAAAAACCAATCAGGATCCTGTTTCGGCACCCTGCCGGAGGGGGATCCATCACCGGTGGCCATCTTCATCATCCCGGCGCTCTCCATGACGAGGAGGGAGTAGTTCACCCTCGGGGCTGAGGGTATGTACCAGTAGCTATGTGTTTGATCTCTCTCTCTCTCTCTTGTTCTTGAGGTGATACGATCTTGATGTATCGCGAGCTTTGCTATTATAGTTGGATCTTATGATGTTTCTCCCCCTCTACTCTCTTGTAATGGATTGATTTTTCCCTTTGAACTTGTCTTGTCGGATTGAGTCTTTAAGGATTTGAGAACACTTGGTGTATGTCTTGCCATGCTTATCTGTGGTGACAATGGGATATTCATGTGATCTACTTGATGTATGTTTTGGTGATTAACTTGAGGGTTCAATGAACTTATGCATAGGGGTTGGCACACGTTTTCGTCTTGACTCTTCGGTAGAAACTTTGGGGCACTCTTTGAAGTACTTTGTGTTGGTTGAATAGATGAATCTGAGATTGTGTGATGCATATCGTATAATAATTCCCACGGATACTTGAGGTGACATTGGAGTATCTAGGTGACATTAGGGTTTTGGTTGATTCGTGTCATAAGGTGTTATTATAGTACAAACTCTATTATAGATCGAATGGAAAGAATAGCTTCGTGTTATTTTACTACGGACTCTTGAATAGATCGATTGGAAAAGATAACTTTGAGGTGGTTTCGTACCCTACCATAATCTCCTTGTTTGTTCTCCCCTATTAGTGACTTTGGAGTGACTCTTTGTTGCATGTTGAGGGATAGTTATATGATCCAGTTATGTCATTACTGTTGAGAGAACTTGCACTACTGAAAGTATGAACCCTAGGCCTTGTTTCCTAGCATTGCAATACCGTCTGCGCTCACTTTTATCATTAGTTACCTTGCTGTTTTTATATTTTCAGATTACAAATACTCGTATCTACCATCCATATTGCACTTGTATCACCATCTCTTCGCTGAACTAGTGCACCTATATAATTTACCATTGTATTGGGTGTGCTGGGGACACAAGAGACTTTTTGTTATTTGGTTGCAGGGTTGTTTGAGAGAGACCATCTTCATCCTACGCCTCCCACGGATTGATAAACTTTAGGTCATCCACTTCAGGGAAATTTGCTACTGTCCTACAAACCTCTGCACTTGGAGGCCCAACAACGTCTACAAGGAGAAGGTTGCGTAGTAAAAATCAAGCCGCCAGCTTTTTTAGGACCGATAAAACCGCCGAACCGCCGCCCAGCTTTTTTTTGGTTTTTCATTAGATCGGTTCAGATGGTTTTGTTTTTGGAGTTCGCTAATTAGCGAACGTTCACTCGAACGTCACTAGTAGAGAATGCTTTCACTCGTTTGTCCCTGATAGCAAACATTCATTCGTTAGTGTTTTTCTTTTTATTTTGTTTTCGGCCAGGGACTTATCGACGAATAGTTTTATCGCGAATTAGCCCCTGATCTTTAAACTAGCGTAACTTTTTACTCGTTTATCCAAATTAGATGAAACCAGCGCCTAAATCTTTGTATCATTCTGTTCTTTCCAGTTAACCAACTTGAACATGATTTTGGTACTGTAAAATTTGAGTTTAGTCCATATTAGTAAAAGATCTTGCTACGTTCGTATTTTGTGTTTTGTTGCTCCATTTGAGTTGAATCTTTTTGCAAATCGTAGCTAATCACATGTACCTACTGCTAAGATCTAATTCACATGTTAATATTGCTTTTAGGTTTTGACTCTTGTTAGTTTAAGTCATTTGCTTGTTTCGTGTTCGATTGGATCTTTTCTCGGCTTCACTCGTGTTTCAATTGAGTGATTTCTTATGTATGCTATTGTTTGTCTACGCTAGATTACCCAGAGTACGAAGCTTTTTATTACGTATCGCTAGAGGTTGTAGATCGTCAGCAAGGCAAGTTACACTTTGACCATACTCTTTTATACCCAGTTTTTACTATGCATTAGCATTGCCCCTCAAATATTTGCATGAGTAGGATTGGGAACATGTGGTTTTGGTTGTAGTGCTTGAGGTAGGAACCTAATACCTTTTGATCACCTCGGGAATATACGTTATGCTCATTATTGCTTAGCCATGCTCGTAGACGGGGATTGGATCGTGATTCACACATGGAAGTTTGAGAGTTATTTAATTATGGACAACTTTAAGGTGGCAACTTTAATATACATTTGGGTGGATTGGTTGAGGCACCTGGGGAACCCAGTGTTGCCTGTTTTTGGAAAACCCGGAGTACCCGTGTGATTATCCTACGGAATGCCCCCCAGGATCAAAGGAATCATAAGATTATTCAAGCTAGAAACTTCCATGTGCAGCCACAAGCCATTTTGGGCTCTGGCATAGTTGAGTAAGTAGCGTGAGCTCTTGAAGAGGTAGACTAGCAGATGTAGGGGATGTAGGTGGTACTGTCTACCCAGAGTAGAGAGTTAATGCTTCAGAAAGGCTATGTCTCGATCATCAGATCATGGATGCGGTCGAGTCTTGTGGGGAAAAGTGCGCAAACCTCTGCAGAGTGTATAAACTAATCATGGTTAGCCGTGTCCCCAGTTATGGACATCTTGAGTATCTAGTACTTGAATCTATTGATGTGATCGCATCACGTTACTTTAATTAATTTGAATTGCGTTAATGATGATACTTTTAATCGGGATTTGAGTTGGGTTTACCTTCTCAAATAATTGGGCAACTTGGGAGTAGTTAAATAAATTTATTCCTTTGTTGTAGGGAAAAACTAGCTTTATGCAAAACCATGAAACTTACAGCCTCCACCAGCAAAATATTGCATGTCGATATAGTTCTTGCATTTCATTGCTTTACAGTGTAACTCTGCCAGCATATTCCATGTGCTGACCCATTTTGGGCTGCAACGTCTTATGTTGCAGAGTACTCAGACGACGAGTAAGGTGCGATAGGTCGTTGTTTTGCACTCAACTATGCCGTTGGAGTTGATGGACTTATTTACCTTCGAAGCTTCCGTAGTTATCGAGTTTAGATGGCCTTCAGCCATGATATTTTTGTGTAATCATACTCTTTATGAGGACTCGATGTAATAAGTGTGTGATTGAAACTCTGTTATAATTCCTCGAGTACTGTGCATGTCATCATTACCGATCCAGGGATGACACTGATGCACAGAGTCTTGACCATTTGAGGTCTAGTCTCTACAAGGTGGTATCAGAGCACACCACTATAGGAATCTGCTACTTTGCCATCTGCCACGGAGGATGGCAAAGGCATGGATGGCGGACGGTAAAGGTCTTTGCCATCGGCCGCGGATGGCAAAAGTGGACGGCAATGCAAGGGACGGCAAATAGCTACATTGCCGTCCGCTTTGGGCGGCTAACGGCAAAGGGTCCTTTGCCATCAGCTGCCGACGGCAAAGAATGCTGACGGCAATATTTGCGCTGTTACTCCGTCAGGTGGTTAACGGCAAGCCTTTGCCGTCCGCCGCTGTAGGCAAAGTTTTTTTTCCTCTTTGCCGTCCGCCGCTGTAGGCAAAGTTTTTTTCCTCTTTGCCGTCAGCCACTGTTGGCAAACTGACCAAATAGGTTAGCCTCCCAGGAAGCACAGTTGCCTGCCACGTGGCCTCTTTGCCGTCCGCTGCTAATGGCAAAGAGCCCTTTGTCGTCCGTGGCGGACGGCAAAGAGCCTTCATATTGTCTCTTTTCTTCTTTTTTTTAAATCCAACAATTTTCACAGCAAATATATATGACATATATAGATATATTTCACAGGGCTATTTAACAGCACATAAGTTTCATCGTACATACATATATAGTTCCATCCACTCATACATAGCAAGTTGCACATACACATAAGTTGCAACCATTAGGAGGTTGCACATACATATTACAATGCAAAGTTTCATCAAGATAGCAAGTTCCATCGTAGCATACACATAAGTTGCAACATTAGAAGAATACTAGAAGAGAATGAAATAAAAAACAAGCACTCCATAGCAAGCTAGCTTCCGAGAAGTGAATGAAATCTGCAAAATGGCAAATAAGAAAGTTAGGAAAAGGTGACTAGAAGAAGAAGACTAGAAGAAGAAGCACGCCATCGTTTGTGAGGTAACTTAGGTGAAATGGATCGTTTATGAGCTAACTTAGGTAAAATGCATCATTTTAGAGCTAATGTAGGTAAAATGGATCGTTTATGAGCTAACTAAGCTAATTATGCCGTTTTTTTTACATAAGTAAGGTAAGTACATGTCATTATTGAGCAAACCTAGTTAACTAAGCATATTATAACTAACTTAGGTCATTTTGGAGGAAACAAAGCTAAGTAAAGATCGTTTTAGAGCTAACTTAGGTAAAATGGCTGGTTTTGGAGGTCGGTAAGCTTATTAAGTCATTTTGCAGGAAAAGAAGCTAACTCTAACTAGGTCATTAAGGTAAGCATATTGGATGATATAAAGCTAAGTCTAGGTCTTTATGCATTTGTTAAGCAAAAAACTAGAGAAACTTACCTTGATCATGGAGGTGTGCGAGCGGGCTGGCTCATGCCAGTAGCTGGAGAAGGATCGTGTGATGCTTGTGTGGAGTTACGCTGCACCAAAGATCATTTCCAATGTTTCGTTATCATGATGACACTCAAATGTTAAGACTAGCAAGTAACGTCCATTGAAATTAAACTCACCGTGGTCTCAGGAGCAATCTCTGGATCAATGGCTATGGAGCCATGGGACCTCATCACCTGCTCTGGATTGCTCGGGTTAAACTCCTCCCCTTTCCTCGCCTTCCCCTTGACTTGCTTGTAAGAGGCAGTGTGGGCCATGGCATACAGGTCGTACCCCTCTGGCACCTTATCCGTCTTATTGTAGCATGCCTGAAAGAGAGAAACAAAGTAAATTAGTAATTAAAGGGCTCAAGCTAGCATGATGAATGAATTGCATTAATACTGAAGCAAACCAAATTACCCAATTCCGCCCGAACTAATATAATCTGGAGCTACCTTGATGGTGTGGCACACCTTCAATTTGGGCACGTTTGTCCTTGGCCTCAGTCGGCTCCCCTTCCATCTTTCAACACCTGCCATGACAAAGAGTAAACGAAATTAGTACAACATAAAAAAAATACCGACATGAATAATTATATGTATATCACTTAAGTGTATCATCATCAAGTACAACATAAAAAAATTGAATACCTGACACTACTAATAATCTTGATCAGTATCATCAATAAATGCATAATCATCATCATAACTATAATCAATGACGGGCTCATAGGGTTCAGTGGCATCAACATGTGGAAGGCCACCTTTACGTAATCGATCAAGCATTGAGAGGTCTTCCGCAGCAGTAACCTCTTCTTGTTCCTCCTCTGGGGTGATGTGGGATTCACTGTCGCTGTCTACTTCAATGTTTTGGGGTGAAGTATACCGGTTCTTGAAACACTTTTTGGAAAGACGTGTCTCTTGGAAGAATTCTCCTTCATATGTGTCTGGGTTAATGTGAGGTTCATAATCCTCTTCCTTTGGGGGAGATAGTCTAGCACGTGGCGGCACTTCATAATCCCCTTCCACATCCCAACCTTTCAGATTTGGATTAGTTTGGCAGGCCCAGGGTAGATAGAATACTTGGGTCGCCTGTTGAGCCATAATATAGACATCAGGAACATCTAAATGGGTGCTTTGGTTGATTTCAACTAGCCCTATATGTTCATGAGTCCTTCTAGTCTCCTTCGGCTGAAACCAATAACATTTGAAGACTACGACATTCGGTGGGTTTTCACCATAGAATAGAAGTTCATAAATTGCTTCAACTCTCCCATAATACTCGGTACCTCCTTCGCCGATAGCAGATACACAACAATTTGTAGACTTTCGGTCGGCCATAGATAGCTCTTTGCCATATGTACGAAAACGATACCCGTTGATGTCGTATTTGTCAAATGAACGGACCTTATAGTCAAAACCATTAGCGACTTGTCTCAATTCGGCGTCCATAGACTCTTAATTAGCCTACAAGTTTAATATGAAAGGATTGTTGCATTACGCAAAAATTAGCGAATGAAATGAAATTGTCTAATAGAATTTACCGTTTGTTTGAACCAAGAGATGAAACCGGGATAGCCGCCTCCTTGCTTTGCGAGAAGCTCATACTCTTCGACGGAATCCTTTTGGATCACCACTCCATACGAGAATAGGGCGACATATCGACTGTATGAAATATCCAGGAATAAGAGCAGTTCAAAGGAAATAGAAGTTGCGAAACAATGTACCGAGAACTTACTCGATGTACGGCCGCACTTCTATCATGTTGGTGAAGATATACAACGAAATGGTCCGCCATTCTTCGTTATCCAAAGATACTGGATTTGAAACACTGGCTGGTGCGAGATTGCCTTTGAATAGGCTGAGGTTGGATCCACCCTTTTTAGGCTCGTCAGCATTGTACCGAGGCTTCGGATTATGCAAATGACGATTTTTGGTTTCGTAGTGTGCTGTCATGAAGTTTGCCGCCTCCTCAGTGATGAATGCCTCAGCCATAGACGCTTCAATTCTACGTTTATTTTTACATTTTTCTCGAAGCGTCTTCTGCATCCTCTCAGTTGGGTAGCACCAACAATTTTGCACGGGCCCCCCCAATCTTGCCTCTATCGGGAGATGCAAAATCAAATGCTGCCCCGGTGGAAAGATCTTCTCTAACTTGCAGATCAACTCTGGCGCCAACTCTTCCATTTCTTCTAGCACGCCAGGCGATACTTCTTTCGCACAAAGAACACGGAAGAAATAGCTGAGTTCTGCCAGTACTAGCCATTCATCCTCAGGGATGAAGCCACGCAACATCACTGGCATTACCCGCTCAATCCATATGTGCCAATCATGACTCTTGAGACCAAATATCTTCAATTTATCAAGACTCGCTCCCCTCTTTAGATTCGCTGCATACCCATCGGGGAACATCAACTGCATTTTCACCCACAAGATAATTTCCTCATAGCTGGCCTTCCAAGATTGAACCATGCCTTTGACTTCGTCCAGTTCTGCTTTCATTTCGGTTCTTTCACGTTTTGTAACGGCCTATCACATAGCGCCTCCAGATCGACTCTAGCCTTAGTATTATCCTTTGACTTCCCATCTATGCCGAACAATGTACCAAAAAGTGCCTCGGCGATATTCTTCTCAGTGTGCATCACGTTGATGTTGTGTGGGAAGAGGAGGTCTTTGAAGTAAGGCAGATCCCATAAGCATGTTTTGTGAGTCCAGGCGTGCTCAGAATTATACCCCTTGAAGTACCCTGGACGCTCTGGATCTGGCTCGAGAGCGTTTAACTGATCCAGGGTCTGTTGGCCTGTCAACGCAGGTGGTGCAGTGTTTTTTACAACTCTACCTCTGATGAAGTTCTTCTTGTCTTTCCTGAACTTATGGCGAGGATCCAGGAACTGTCTATGCATGTCAAAGCAAGAAAACTTGCGACCGGCCTGAAGCCAACAAAACTCAAGAGCTCCCTTGCATGTGGGGCACGGGAACCTTCCATGCACACACCAGCCAACGAATAGAGCATACGCCGGCAAGTCATGCGTCGAGTACATGTACCAGACACGCATTATGAAGTTTCGTTTGCTATAGGCGTCGTATGTCTTGAACCCATTATCCCAGGCTTCTTGCAATTCGTCCTTAAGCGGCTGCATGTACACATTCATATTTTTCACTGGATAGTTGGGCCCTGGAATTATCAACGTCAGGAAAATGTTCTTTCTTTGCATAATCTGTCCGGGGGGAGATTGAGTGGAAAGACAAATATGGGCCAGCAACTGTATTGGGCTGCCATCATACCAAACACACTGAACCCATCGGTGCTGATGCCGACTCGAGGATGCCTCGGATCTGCCGCTTTGTCAGCATGTAATTCATCAAACCTTTTCCACGCAACACCATCCGATGTGTGTACCATCATCAGTTTCCCATCTGCATCTAGTTCGGTTCTTTTGCCTGTTTTGTGCCATGTCATCTGTCTGGCCGTCTCTTCGACCATGAAAAGACGTTGAAGTCTTGGTACGATTGGCATATACCGAAGAACACTAACAGGGATTGTGGTCTATGTCTTCTCACCCATACCGTTGTCTACCACAATATACCTGGAACACTTGCAAATGGGACAATAGTTCAAGTCCGCATAGTCAAGCCTAAATAAGGCACATTCTTTCTCACAGGCATGTATCTTCTCATAGGGCATCTTTAGTGCACGGAGGATTTTGTCCGACTGGTACAGGTTTGCAGGCATTACATGGCCTTTGGGTAGAAAGCGTCGAAATACTGTCATAATTGCATCATAGCATTCTCTGCCCAAGTTGAACTGAGCCTTCAAAGCCATTACTTGTGAGATGGCATCCAACTGACAAAGCTCAGTGTTCTCGTGGAGCGGACGTTTTGAAGACTCCAACATTTCATTGAAGGCCTTTGCAGATTCCTCCAACTCCTCGTCCGAATCCCGAGCATCATCATAGTCTTGCACCATGTTTTCCATCCCGGTACCATGCTCGTCGGTCCGACGATGATCCACCTCAGCTAGGTCACGTTGGGCAGACTCACCATGAAATGTCCACACTGTATAATCAGGCGTAAAACCAATCTTCTGCAGGTGTTTACCCATTTCAGCCTCTGTCCACTTTTCCCAATTGCCGCATCGGAAACAGGGGCACCAAGTTTTCCTCTGGCCATTTGCAAATGCGGCTTGCACAAACCCCTTGGTTTTTGTGAACCATTCAGCGCTCCATTTGTTCTGACCAGTGTGACCGGTATACATCCACGCACGATCACTCATCTTGACTTTCAGAGCTACTGGACACACAACAATTATATATATAATTCACCATGTATATATTCATCAGTTGATCTACTTTGTCAATTTTATTACGTCCATGCAACCTACACTCTAATAGGTAATGATAGGTCCTAATCCCACCCGAGTATGTGTAGATTGGGTTCATTTTCCCATATGCTATGCTCCAGATCCGACGCAAAATTTCGGCAGCACCTCCCCGCTGTTCTCCTGATACACGTCTCTGCAATAAACAGAGAGGATGTGTACCCGGAGAACAACAGGGGAGGCACTGACGAAATTTATGCGTCGGATCCGGAGCAAAGCATATGGGAAAATGAACCCAATCTACACATACTCGGGCTGTCCATGGATAGCGTTGGACAATTCGAAAGAATCAAGGTTATAAATATGAAAATGCATGCATATTTATAACTATGACGCTTTCGAACGGGAGACACATATTGGTTACGCATACTGATGATTCAAGACACAATATAGCTAGCTACCAAATTTCATCGGCACGAACACCGGAACAGAGCAAATAATTAATGGGGGAGGCGGACATGTCATTTGTGCTCACCCACGAACGAAGGGGCAGAGCTCGTCAAACGCACGGCGAGGTCGTCGAACACCAAACCTCGTAGCGGTGAAACAACTGCACATTTAAATCAACCCGATCAACACAATTATATATGATGTTTTTCATAACAAAATCGGAAAATGTATGACCTAACTAATAATTCACAAATATAAGACCCTGTCGGCCTCGGGGGTCGGGTGTCGGGGTGTCTGGGTGTCGTGTCGGGGTCGGGGTGTGGTGTCGGGGTGGGGGTGTTGGGGTCAGGGGTCAGGGTTGTTTCCTTCTATCCTTCTTCTTCTTTCTTTCTCTTCTTCTTCTTCTTTCCTTTCTTCTTCTTCTTCTTCCATCTTTTTTCTACTTTTTTACTTCTTTTCGTTTCTTCTTTTCTTCTTCTTCTACTTCTTCTACTTCTTTTCTTCTTCTTCTTTTTTCATCTTTCTACTACTTCTACTTCTTCTAATTCTTTTCTAACACTAACACTAACACAATCTAGCACTAACAATTAAACAACAAAAAAAAATGAAAAATCAGAAAAAAAAAAGTAGTCCCTCACCGGATGTAACACACCGGATTCGATGCGCCATGTGTCCTTCAGTTATTCGTCGTCATTGCCATGTCATTTGCTTGCGTGTTGCATTTTATCATGTCATCATGTGCATTTCATTTTGCATACGTGTTTGTCTCATGCGTCCGAGCATTTTCCCTGTTGTCCGTTTTGCAATCCGGCACTCCTATGTCCTCCGGCGTCCCCTTCTTCTCTCCTGTTGTGAGTGGGTGTTAAACTTTCTCGGAATGGCCCGAGGTTTGCCAAGCGGCCTTGGTATAGCACCGGTAGACTGCCTGTCAAGTTTCGTGCCATTTGGAGGTCGTTTGATACTCCAACGGTTAACCGGGTAACCGCGAAAGCCTCCTTCTCTTTGCAGCCCAACACCCCTTCCAAAGTGGCCCAAAGACCAGCAAACTCCTCTCCATGCTCTCGGTCGTTCGATCACGATCGCATGGCCGAAAACCGCTCCTCATTTGGACTCTCCTAGCTTCCCCTACCTATAAATCTAGACCTCCCCCGAAATTTTCGAATCATTTTCCCCCCGAAACCCTAGCCCCGCTCCTCTCGCCCGCCGGACATGTCCGTCCCGCGCCGGACACCGTCCTCCGCCAATCGCCCCCTGCCATGTGGCGCCCCCGCACCCACCTCGTCACCGGCCCGCGGAGCCCATCGCGGGCCCGCGCGGGCCTTCGCGCCGCCGCCGCCCGGCTCGGCTTCCGCCGCTGCCGCCCGCCCGCGTCACCGCCGGACTCCGCCGCCGTACGCCGTCTCCTCCCCGACCCCGGTCGGACCCGCGCCCCGCCGCCTTGCCGACCTCCTCCTCCGCCGGTCCCGTGGCCCGAGCGCCTCGGGCGCCCGCCTCCCGCTCGCCGCCGCCAACCCTCGCCGCCCCGCGCGCCATCGGCCCCTCGCCGCCCGGACACGACCTCCGCGCCCGGAGGCCTCATCCCCAACGCCGGCCGCCGCTCCCGGTCGACGCCCGCGCCCGGCCTCGCGTCGCCTTCGCCGGAGCTCGGCCGGATCCGGCGAGATCCGGCCGGATCCGCCCCGTTCCGCCCCGGAGCTCACTTCCCCGGCCATCTTCGAGTTCTCCGGCGAGCTCTCCGACGAGATCCGCCGCCTGTTGACTTTCCCCCCTGAGGTCCAAATCTGCTAAGTCCCGAATATTTTGACATTATCATGCCATGTTCATCGCATCATAACTCTGCATCTGTAGCTCCGTTTCGCGCGTGTAATATGTCAAATTGTTCGCCTCGACGAGTACTTCATTTCGTTCCATTGCATCAATTTCATTTGAGCTCATCTTGATGCCCGAAATGCTGTTGGAAGTGTGCATGTTGATGTTAAACTGCTGAAATTGTTATAACTTGCTCATTTGTCATTTTTGCCATGTTTGATGTGTGCATCCTATGAGGTTGATGTCTACATGTGTTTTGATCTATGCTATGCCATCTTTCCAGTGGTGCTATCCATGTATTTTTGTGACTTGTGTGCTGAGTGCATCGAGCTTGTTAAGGAGGGTACTTGCTGTTACCGTCTTGCTAGGCTGATTCTGTTATATTTTGTTGCTATGTAAACCTGCTGCTACAAGTCATTTCGTGCATAATCTGGAGATGTTCACTATGGATGAGTTGTTATACATGTCTTGCTCTATCCATTAATGCCCCTGGTTGCAATTATAGCCTGATTTAACATGTTGTAATCTGGCTCCAAACTTGCTAAATAATGTTGCTGTCAGCTTGTTAACATTAAGTTTAATGTTTCCATGATTGTTTGCTAGTGATCCATGCAATGAACTTGCTCTTGCCATTCTTAGCTTCATAAACATGCCTTCTTACTGTGGGTTGCCTTGTCATGCCATGTATTGCTCTGTGGTGAGTGGTTCAAGCTCACCAACATGCCTACTTATTGTTGTTCCTGCCATGTTTGAATCTGTAATATAACTTGCCATGTTTACATGGGTGCCATCTTATCTTCTGATCCTTTTTGGCTCATGTTCAGTAAGGGACTTTTGTTCTATGCATTTAGTAGTATCATTCCATGCCTTTGTTTGCCATGATATGTTCCTGTAACATGTTGTTTGATAGCTCTAAACATTGCAACCTGATGTTATTTCTGCCAAGTCTGAAACTGTTATAATTTGCAATCTTCCGATGTCCTTTTGAGCATGTTCTAGTCTTTTCTGGAGATAGCCCAGTGTTCATGTTTTGTTATTCTTTACCTGTACTTCATGCCCATGCCTTTTGTTATTTTGTTGGTGTGCTGTAGCTTATTGTTTTGATGCTTGCAATATGCCTAGTTGCTGTTTTGGACAGATTGTTGCTATGACTTGTATAGAGTGTATGTGTTGGACCGTTGCTCCGTTTTGAGTGTGCTCTATATGAAACTTGCTTGATTTTGCATGTAGTTTCATATTATCATGTTGCATACTTGTTTTGGTGTGTTTGTTTGATATTTGGGTGCATTTTGCATCAATGCCATGTTTAACTTGTTTTGCTCATATCTTCTAGGCCGTAGCTCCGAATCTAATGAACTTTATATGTAACTTGACTAGAATTTCGTGTAGATCCTCTTGGTGCATCTTAACTTGCTGTTTAACAACTTGAACATAAGGTTTATTCAGATCTGGACCAATTTCGAAATTTGCATATGAGGGCAACCTGGTGCATGTAGCTCCCGCTTGCGCAGGGTCCAGGGAAGGGTCCGACCACTTTGGGTCTATAGTACGCAGCCTTTCCCTACATTTCTGTAAGAGGCTGTTTCCAGGACTTGAACCCATGACCTCATGGTCACAAGGCAGCAGCTTTACCACTGCGCCAAGGCTCCCCTTCCCGGAATTGTTATATGAGGACTTACCGGAATTGTTATATGTTGTTCCCAGCCTCATTTAAACTTGCTTTGATGTGTTGTTCTTGTTTGCATCATCTCTTGCCATGAATAGCTCCATCTAGCTTTTTCGTGCATCATGTCTTGTCTATGTGTGGTGTGTTTACCATGTTGTGTGCTTCTTCTCGATAGTTCCCGTTTCGTTGCAATCGTGAGGATTCGTTCGTCTACGCTTGGTTCGTCTTCGTGCCTTCATCTTCTTCATGGACTCGTTCTTCTTCCTTGCGGGATTTCAGGCAAGATGACCGCTACCCTGGATCTCACTACTATCATTGCTATGCTAGTTGCTTCATTCTATCGTTATGCTGCGTTATCTATCATTTGCTCTTCAAGCCTCCCCAAATTTGCCATGAACCTCTAACCTTTGACACCATTCCTAGCAAACCGTTGCTTGGCTATGTTACCGTTTTTGCTCAGCCCCTCTTATAGCGTTGCTAGCTGCCGGTGAAGTTGAAGATTGCTCCATGGTGGACAGGGTTATGTTGGGATATCACAATATCTCTTATATTATTAATGCATCTATATACTTGGTAAAGGGTGCAAGGCTCGGCCTTATGCCTGGTGTTTTGTTCCACTCTTGCCGCCCTAGTTTCCATCATACCGGTGTTATGTTCCCGGATTTTGCGTTCCTTACGCGGTCGGGTGATTTATGGGACCCCCCTGACAGTTTGCTTTGAATAAAACTCCTCCAGCAAGGCCCAACCTTGGTTTTACCATTTGCCTCACCACCACCTACTTTTCCCTTGGGAGTAATTAACCCAAGGGTCATCTTTATTATAGCCCCCCCCCCCCCCCCCGGGGCCAATGCTTGTCTAAGTGTTGGTCCGAACTAGAGTCCTTTGCAGCGCCCCCTCAGGGAAACTTGAGGTCTGGTTTTAGCTGTACGGAGTGCTCATCTGGTGTTGCCCTGAGAACGAGATATGTGCAGCTCCTATCGGGATGTCGGCGCATCGGGCGGTCTTGCTGGTCTTGTTTTACCATTGTCGAAATGTCTTGTAAACCGGGATTCCGAGACTGATCGGGTCTTCCTGGGAGAAGGAATATCCTTCGTTGATCGCGAGAGCTTATCATGGGATAAGTTGGGACACCCCTGCAGGGTATAAACTTTCGAGAGCCGTGCCCACGGTTATGTAGCAGATGGGAATTTGTTAATGTCCGGTTGTAGATAACTTGACACCAGATCCGAATTAAAACGCATCAACCGTGTGTGTAGCCGTGATGGTCTCTTCTCGGCAGAGTCCGGGAAGTGAACACCGTTTCCGGGTTATGATTGACGAAAGTAGGAGCTCAGGATCACCTCTTGATCATTACTAGTTGACGACCGTTCCGCTTGTTTCTCTTCTCGCTCTCATTTGTGTATGTTAGCCACCATACTTGCTTAGTCGCTGCTGCAACCTCACCACTTTACCCCTTCCTTTCCCTTTAAGCTTTGCTAGTCTTGATACCCATGGTAATGGGATTGCTGAGTCCTCGTGGCTCACAGATTACTACAACAAAAGTTGCAGGTACAGGTTATGCGATGATCATGATGCGAGAGCGATGCTTGCTTGTTTTGGAGTTCTTCTTCTACTTCTTCTTCGATCAGGGGATAGGTTCCAGGTCGGCAGCCTGGGCTAGCAGGGTGGATATTGTTTGAGTTTCTGTTTATGATTCATCTGTAGTCGGATGTTGTTCTTGTATGTTGTATTGTTGTATTCATGTGACATTGTATGTTTTGTATGTATCCCTATCTATTATGTAATGTTGATGTAATGATATCCACCTTGCAAAAGCGTTCCAATATGCGGGTCTATCCTTGGTGGGACCTTCGAGTTCCTTTTGGATAGGGTCGCATATTGGGCGTGACAAGTTGGTATCAGAGCCTCGACCGACCCTAGGAGCCCCCTTGATTGATCGTGTAGTTTGGCCGTTGTTGAGTCTAGAAGAAAACTTTTTTGGAGTCTAGTTATATCGGAGAGTAGGAATTCTTTTTACTCCTCTGCCCCTTCGTCGCTCTGGTGAGGAATCTTGACGTAGGTGTTTTGAATTACTTCTCTTCCCCTTCAAATTTTCTTTAGGATCACGCAGTTGGTTTTCCGATCGTTGGCTCTCAGCTCTTTGCATCCGGTGCTTTTCTCGTCAAGTTGACTCGAGCCTCTTCATCTTTGAGTTCAATCCTCAGTTGTTTTCTTTTCCAACCCGCCCACCCTTCTTCTTCTTGGAACAGGAGTCCGTAATCGAGTATCCTTCCTACTCGTGCGAAGTCTTTGTTTTCAACAGGTGTTTTTCTCTTCACAGATATTCGTCGGTTTTTCCCCTTCCAGTTGCCTGTGTTTTCCCGCCCTACCACCCTTTTCTTCCGGAGCATGAGCCTCTTTCGAGCATCAATTACCTTCGTACGGAGCCTCTTCATTCTTCCCTCAATTATTTCAACCGGTGAATTCTCGTCTCGTTTGACATTCTTCATCTCTTTTCCTTTTTCGCTGGATTCAATTCAAGTTTTTCGGTGTTGATCACATTCTTTTCCTCGGTTCAAGTGTTTTCCTTGCTCGTTCACCTCTCGCCAGTTTATCCTTCCGGAGTGTTCAAGACATCTCAGGAGATTCCTCTGTGTTCCAATTAATTCGAGGTTGTCACCTCATTCAAATATTTCAATTGTTCCGGTGCATCATCTATCTGATCAACAATCTTTTCCAACAGTGTTTTCTTTTAGTGGGCCCTAACCCACAGGTCTTTTCCCAGGATCTTACCTGACTCTTTGGTTTGCCCGGAGCTATTCTCAAATTCTTTCAAGTGTGATGTAAGAATGGATCCCATCAGTCACTTGCCTTTCCAAGATCGAATTCAAATCATTTCATCGTCAGCTCAACCTCTTCGCTTTTTCATTCTCCCGGAGTACCTCAGTAATTTTGGTTTTGTTTCTCGTCATCATTTGAAGACCAAAGAAGAGTTTTTCCTCTAAATCTTGTCCGTTCTTCCGAAGATTCATGTCACTAGCTTGATGCTATCCGCTCCAATTGTTTCCTGTCGTGCAATTCTTTTCACCCATCCGGAGTATTTCAGGAGTTGTTTTTCCATTTCTTTTCACCGGAGGCCATCGTTCCAGAAGAATTCTTTGTCCTCACATTTCGGCTATTGTTCTCTATTTATCCCGGTGCTTCATTCAAGTATTCTTCAATCAGTTCGGGATCTCTTCGTTCATTTGCATCTAAATCCCCTCAAGCATATTTTTCTCCTAATTCTCCCCGGTGATTCATTCTCTTTCGTCAGTCATTTCCGAATTCTAATGGTGGTTCGTCCAAGATTCTTTTTCCTTGATTATCATATTAATTCATTCGGTCTTTTCAATCCTACCGGTGATTCATGAAGACTTTCTCAAGTTTGAGATATGTCACTTCTCAATTCTTTTTCAAGAAGAATAAGTAATATGTAAATCCATTGCTTGTCATCAATTTAGTTTGATGAAGGATAAGCATATAATAAATCTTATTTTTATTTCATCCAAGTGATTAATCCCTTTTTCTTCGAAGTTTGTTCTTGATGAATAAATTCTAGTTCCAAGTGTTTTCATCTTTTCTTTTTCGGAGTTCAAATTTCCTCGACCATCTCGTCGGAACCTCCATCTAAATCACCGCAAGGCTCATCTAATTCTTTCATCCTTCATTCTATCTCATCATCCTTTATTTTACCGGAGTACTTCATGGCGATTCTTCATGATTTAATTCATTCTTTCAAGAGTTCATCAAGTACCATTCCATCCTCTCAAGTTCGTTCTAATCCTCCCATTTTTAGCCGGAGTGCTACCTAAATCCTTTCAGTCTTATTCGTTTCTTTTCTCATTCTAACCACTCCGGTTAGAACGAGTGGTTTCATAGTCTATCTGATTCAGTGAGCTTTCGATTCTTGTCATTCTCGTCGTTGCTCTCTTTTTTCGAGTGCTCTCGATTCTTTGCTTCTTCTCTTGAGTTCTTGTTTCACCTCATCCCTTTTCCCTTCCGTCTCGGTCCTAAGATCTCGGGACGAGATCTCTTGTTAGTGGAGGAGTGTTGTAACGCCCCGGATTCGATGTGCCAGGTGTCCTTCAGTTATTCGTCGTCATTGCCATGTCATTTGCTTGCGTGTTGCATTTTATCATGTCATCATGTGCATTTCACTTTGCATACGTGTTCGTCTCATGCGTCCGAGCATTTTCCCTGTTGTCCGTTTTGCAATCCGGCACTCCTATGTCCTCCGGCGTCCCCTTCTTCTCTCCTGTTGCGAGTGGGTGTTAAACTTTCTCGGAATGGCCCGAGGTTTGCCAAGCGGCCTTGGTATAGCACCGGTAGACCGCCTGTCAAGTTTCATGCCATTTGGAGGTCGTTTGATACTCCAACGGTTAACCGGGTAACCGCGAAAGCCTCCTTCTCTTTGCAGCCCAACACCCCTTCCAAAGTGGCCCAAATCCCAGAAAACTCCTCTCCATGCTCTCGGTTGTTCGATCACGATCGCGTGGCCGAAAACCGCTCCTCATTTGGACTCTCCTAGCTTCCCCTACCTATAAATCTAGACCTCCCCTGAAATTTTCGGATCATTTTCCCCCCGAAACCCTAGCCCCACTCCTCTCGCCCGCCGGACATGTCCGTCCCGCGCCGGACGTCGCCCTCCGCTAATCACCCCCTGCCACGTGGCGCCCCCGCGCCCACCTCGCCGCCGGCCCGCGGAGCCCATCGTGGGCCCGCGCGGGCCCTCGCGCCGCCGCCGCCCGGCCCGGCTTCCGCCGCCGCCGGACTCCGCCGTCGTACGCCATCTCCTCCCCGACCCCGGTCGGACCCGCACCCCGCCGCCTTGCCGACCTCCTCCTCCGCCGGTCCTGTGGCCCGAGCGCCTCGGGCGCCCGCCTCCCGCTCGCCGCCGCTAACCCTCGCTGCCCCGTGCGCCATCGGCCCCTCGCCGCCCGGCCACGACCTCCGCGCCCGGAGGCCTCGTCCCCAATGCCGGCCGCCGCTCCCGGTCGATGCACCGCGCCCGGCCTCGCGTTGCCTTCGCCGGAGCTCGGCCGGATCCGGCGAGATTCGGCCGGATCCGCCCCGTTCCGCCCCGGAGCTCACTTCCCCGGCCATCTTCGAGTTCTCCGGCGAGCTCTCCGGCGAGATCCGCCGCCCGTTGACTTTCCGCCCCGAGGTCCAAATCTGCTAAGTCCCGAATATTTTGACATTATCATTCCATGTTCGTCGCATCATAACTCTGCATCTATAGCTCCGTTTCGCGCGTGTAATATGTCAAATTGTTCGCCTCGACGAGTACCTCATTTCGTTCCATTGCATCAATTTCATTTGAGCTCATCTTGATGCCCGAAATGATGTTGGAAGAGTGCATGTTGATGTTAAACTGCTGAAACTGTTATAACTTGCTCATTTGTTATTTTTGCCATGTTTGATGTGTGCATCCTATGAGGTTGATGTCTACATGTGTTTTGATCTATGCTATGCCATCTTTCCAGTGGTGCTATCCATGTATTTTTGTGACTTGTGTGCTGAGTGCATCGAGCTTGTTAAGGAGGGTACTTGCTGTTACCGTTTTGCTAGGCTGATTCTGTTATATTTTGTTGCTATGTAAACCTGCTGCTACAAGTCATTTCGTGCATAATCTGGAGATGTTCACTAAGGATGAGTTGTTATACATGTCTTGCTCTATCCATTAATGCCATGCCATGTATTGCTCTGTGGTGAGTGGTTCAAGCTCACCAACATGCCTACTTATTGTTGTTCCTGCCATGTTTGAATCTGTAATATAACTTGCCATGTTTACATGGGTGCCATCTTATCTTCTAATCCTTTTTGGCTCATGTTCAGTAAGGGACTTTTGTTCTATGCATTTAGTAGTATCATTCCATGCCTTTGTTTTCCATGATATGTTCCTATAACATGTTGTTTGATAGCTGTAAACATTGCAACCTGATGTTATTTCTGCCAAGTCTGAAACTGTTATAATTTGCAATCTTCCGATGTCCTTTTGAGCATATTCTAGTCTTTTCTGGAGATAGCTCAGTGTTCATGTTTTGTTATGCTTAACCAGTACTTCATGCCCATGCCTTTTTTATTTCGTTGGAGTGCAGTAGCTTATTGTTTTGATGCTTGCAATATGCCTAGTTGCTGTTTTGGACAGATTGTTGCTATGACTTGTATAGAGTGTATGTGTTGGACCGTTGCTCCGTTTTGAGTGTGCTCTATATGAAACTTGCTTGATTTTGCATGTAGCTTCATATTATCATGTTGCATACTTGTTTTGGTGTGTTTGTTTGATGTTTGGGTGCATTTTGCATCAATGCCATGTTTAACTTGTTTTGCTCATATCTTCTAGGCCGTAGCTCCGAATCTAACGAACTTTATATGTAACTTGACTAGAATTTCATGTAGATCCTCTTGGTGCATCTTAACTTGCTGTTTAACAACTTGAACATAAGGTTTATTCAGATCTGTACCAATTTCGAAATTTGCATATGAGGACTTACCGGAATTGTTATATGTTGTTCCCGGCCTCGTTTAAACTTGCTTTGATGTGTTGTTCTTGTTTGCATCATCTCTTGCCATGAGTAGCTCCATCTAGCTTTTTCATGCATCATGCTTGCTGTGCATCATGTCTTGTCTATGTGTGGTGTGTTTACCATGTTGTGTGCTTCTTATCGATAGTTCCCGTTTCATTGCGATCGTGAGGATTCGTTCGTCTACGCTTGGTTCGTCTTCGTGGCTTAATCTTCTTCATGGACTCGTTCTTCTTCCTTGCGGGATTTCAGGCAAGATGACCACTACCCTGGATCTCACTACTATCATTGCTATGCTAGTTGCTTCGTTCTATCGTTATGCTGCGTTACCTATCATTTGCTGTTCAAGCCTCCCCAAATTTGCCATGAACCTCTAACCTTTGACACCATTCCTAGCAAACCGTTGCTTGGCTATGTTACCATTTTTGCTCAGCCCCTCTTATAGCGTTGCTAGCTGCCGGTGAAGTTGAAGATTGCTCCATGGTGGACAGGGTTATGTTGGGATATCACAATTTCTCTTATATTATTAATGCATCTATATACTTGGTAAAGGGTGGAAGGCTCGGCCTTATGCCTGGTGTTTTGTTCCACTCTTGCCGCCCTAGCTTCCGTCATACCGGTGTTATGTTCCCGGATTTTGCGTTCCTTACGCGGTCGGGTGATTTATGGGACCCCCCTGACAGTTCGCTTTGAATAAAACTCCTCCAGCAAGGCCCAACCTTGGTTTTACCATTTGCCTCACCACCACCTACTTTTCCCTTGGGAGTAATTAACCCAAGGGTCATCTTTATTATAGCCCCCCCCCCCCCGGGGCCAATGCTTGTCTTAGTGTTGGTCCGAACTAGAGTCCTTTGCAGCGCCCCCTCAGGGAAACTTGAGGTCTGGTTTTAGTCGTACGGAGTGCTCATCCGGTGTTGCCCTGAGAACGAGATATGTGCAGCTCCTATCGGGATGTTAGCGCATCGGGCGGTCTTGCTGGTCTTGTTTTACCATTGTCGAAATGTCTTGTAAACCGGGATTCCGAGACTGATCGGGTCTTCCTGGGAGAAGGAATATCCTTCGTTGATCGCGAGAGCTTATCATAGGCTAAGTTGGCACACCCCTGCAGGGTATAAACTTTCGAGAGCCGTGCCCGCAGTTATGTGGCAGATGGGAATTTGTTAATGTCCGGTTGTAGATAACTTGACACCAGATCTGAATTAAAACACATCAACCATGTGTGTAGCCATGATGGTCTCTTCTCGGCGGAGTCCGGGAAGTGAACACGGTTTCTGGGTTATGATTGACGAAAGTAGGATCTCAGGATCACTTCTTGATCATTACTAGTTGACGACCGTTCCGCTTGTTTCTCTTCTCGCTCTCATTTGCATATGTTAGCCACCATACTTGCTTAGTCGCTGCTGCAACCTCACCACTTTACCCCTTCCTTTCCCTTTAAGCTTTGCTAGTCTTGATACCCATGGTAACGGGATTGCTGAGTCCTCGTGGCTCACCGATTACTACAACAATAGTTGCAGGTATAGGTTATGCGATGATCATGACGCGAGAGCGATGCTTGCTTGTTTTGGAGTTCTTCTTCTGCTTCTTCTTCGATCAGGGGATAGGTTCCAGGTCGGCAGCCTAGGCTAGCAGGGTGGATATTGCTTGAGTTTCTATTTATGATTCATCCGTAGTCGGATGTTGTTCTTGTATGTTGTATTGTTGTATTCATGTGACATTGTATGTTTTGTATGTATCCCCATCTTTTATGTAATGTTGATGTAATGATATCCACCTTGCAAAAGCGTTCCAATATGCGGGTCTATCCTTGGTGGGACCTTCAACTTCCTTTTGGATAGGGTCGCATATTGGGCGTGACACCGGAGCAATGGGACGGTCAGTGGGGCGGCGCCGGGCAGCGGGGGCAGCGCCGGGCGGCGGGTGCGTCGCCAGGCGGCGGGTGGGGTGGGGGGGCGGACGGGTGGTGGGGGCGGAGGGATGGTGGGGGGCGGGGGGGTGGTGGGGCGGAGGGGTGGTGGGGACGGGGGCGGCGCCGGGCGGCGGGGGGCGGGGGCGGGGCGACGGGGCGTCGCCGGGCGGTAGGTGGCGGGACGACGGGGCGTCGGCGGGTGGGGTGGGGCAGAGGGGTGGTGGGGGCAGGGGCGGCGCCGGGCGGCAGGGGCGGCGCCAGGCGGCGGGGGCGGGGGCGGGGGCGGCGCCGGGCGGCAGGGGCGGGGGCGGCGGTGGATCTAGGGCGGGCCGTCGGGGAGGAGAGAGGAAGAGAAGGAGAGTAACGGGCGGTGGGGTCGTTAGTTAGTCGGCTCTTTGCCGTCCGCCGCTCGTTGCTGTCCGCCGTTATCTCTCTTTGCCGTCTGCTAGCAGACGGCAAAGAGGTGGGGGTGTTAAGTTTTTTTAAACTGGCGGGTGGGTGGGGGCCACCTCCCTCTTTGCCATCAGCTGGCTGACGACAAAGAATCTTTGCCGTCAGCTGGTGGACGACAAAGAAATGGCTCATGGCAAAGAGCTTCTTTGCCTTCCGCCGTTTCTTTGCCGTCGGATTTTCGGCAGCTGATGGCAAAGAGCTTCTTTGCCGTCCGCTAGCCGACGGCAAAGATCAGGCAGATGGCAAAGTAGCTGATTCTAGTAGTGCACATTGACTGTAGGATGCGACAACTAGAATGAGCCACATGATTTCTCTTCTTTACCCATTTCTAATTCTCCTCTCCTTCTACTCTATAGATGGCGGATCCCAGGAACAAGTCACTCGGCCGGATGACAACACTCCTTTCGGGAAGCACTTGAAGGAAGTCACTAAGTATCTGAACATCGGATTACCAAGTTTCACGGGGACTTTCTCTACATCTGTACTGGAAGATGAGCGCTGGAAGATCAAAGTCTGGGTACCTTGGAGGACCTTTGCGCCAACAATGGAGCCTATTGATTTCTACCTGGATGCACCAAGCTGGAGTATAGGAAAGAGCATGGCCGCACATATCACCTTTGGATGCATATGTCAGGTGTAGCACAAGGAGCTGGAGAATAACATTTACCAGATATGTGGCTGCCAATATGATAAATGGGAGATGTGTAATACCAGGAGGGATGGATCAATTGCAGCTTACATTCAAGAGATGGGAGATCATATTCGTCGGCAGGAGAATCAACAAATTATCCACATGAAAAAGATCAAGAAACTGGTGAGGAGAAACAACGAGCTGGAGGAGGAACTCAAGTCTACATGTGATGGATACGAGGAAGAGATTGCGGTACTACTTGAGAAGAATGAAGACCTGAAGAAGAAGCTAGGAATATTCATGGGAGACCCTACGCCAAAGGAGGACAACAACCCAGGAGACTACATCATCATCAACGACACCGACTCTGACCCTGATAGTGATGATGATTATGAAGACGAAGCTAGAGCAGATATCATGGAGTCTTCATCTGATGAAAATTTCTAGACGGCCACCATTGTAATTAGTAGTATTACCCTCCAAGTAGTTAGCAACGATCGAGTTTTTAACCATAGGTTAGACCGCTTTGTCTGATCTTTATGTGCCATTGATTGAAGTGAAATTGATTGTGTTTGTCTCATGAGCATTATGGGTAGTGAATCTCTCTTAGACCCCATTCTATTCTGTTTTCTCACCCCTTCTAACCCATCAGATGCCTCCGAGACTGTCAGTGGGAAACGACACCTATGGGATCTCTGGAATCCCTTCTACCATTGCGGGGCGCGGGAATCGTGAGAAGAGCGGGACTAGTAGACAACACAAGGGGGATTTACCCAGGTTCGGGTCGCAAAGATGCATAAAACCCTACGATCCTGCTTTGGTGGATGTATTTAGTGTTCTTGAGCTCTGGAACTAGCTCTAGGTGCTTCTAGGTTCCAAAGAGCCGAATCCTTCTCCCGTGTGCCATGGGCCTCCTTTTATACGCGAAAGGGGCTGCCACAGTGGCACACAGGAGGTGGAAAGTGCTACAGTGTCGCGAGCTTATCGCTGGTATTACAGGACAAAGCGCATTTAATGTGAGGCTTAGGTGTCCCTTCGCTTTATCGGGGACAAGGGCGAGGCCCATCCCATCCGTCGCCGCTCCTCCTTGCTTCGACACGTGCCCTGGCCAGCGATGCATGCGGTGCCATGTAGGCAGGCAGGCAGCTGAGGTGGCACGGTGGTGGAGCCTCCACGAAGGACTGCATGTTGCCATGCAGGTGCCTACCCAGCTGGTTGGTCGACAGCTGCATGCGAATGGCGGCGAAGACTTGGCTGGCGTGGGCCTGGTAGTGGACCTTCCGGTGCGCTTGGCGAGGGTCTTGCCTAGTGGCCCGGCAAGCGTCTTGCCGGGTGGCCCGGCAAGGCTCTTGCCGTGGCGCGCTGGCTTCCCCGGCAAGGATCTTGCCAGGGGTCTTGTAGGTTTCTTCAGTGAGGATAGTTGCCTTCCTATCCTCATTTGATCTTGAGCATTCTATGTATTCACAAAGATCTGCATGCCACCACGGAGATGCCTCTCGAGCCCTGTCCTGATGCGTTTGTCTAGCGTTGGTGGGCTCAAAGGTGGCTCGCTGGGCTGGTGGGGGCGAGCTCCCCCAGCAAGGGTCTTGCCTGGGCCGCTGAGCCTGCCCCAGCAAGGGTCCTTGCCGGGGAAGCCTGCTCCGTCCATCTGATCTTTGTGTCCTTGGACCTTGTCATTGCTTTGTTTGTCTTGTGCCTTCGGCTTCTCTCCGGCTTCCCTTTCGTGCCCTGTTATGCGTGGCCGTAGCGGGAGGCTCTGACTGCCCATGCACAAGTAAAGGGGTCAAAAGCAGAGCCCCTACTTTTGTACACCGACAGGAGCCCCCGGACCTGGGCCACACATAAGTGCAACACGTTGTTGGGCCAGGCCCAGAATGGTGCGCGGGCAGTTGGGGCGGATTTTACCGCGGCTACTGCTCCGTCCGCTGCGCTTCCCCATGACCCGTGTTGAACGTGCGACGTGGGGGTCGTGCACGCGCGCATGACGGAAGCATGCTGGCGTCACCTTGTGGTGGACAGTAAAGAGGCGGCTTGCGTGTCTCTTCGAGATTGCAGGGCCGCCTCCCATTTACTGCCCTTGCTTGGGAATCGTCATTCCACGCGTCCCACTGCGCCCGCCCCTTGCGCCATGTTCGTTGCATGCATAACGCAGAGGCGCGCGGGATGTGGGAAGTCGTGCACGCGCGGGTCGATTCCCACGCGCCTTCAATGGAGCGGTGAGGGTGGTCGACGGCCCCGCTTGCTGTCACTTCAACGAGCCGGATTGGCCGAGAGGGGGCGGCCGAGCCTCGCCCCCGCCCCTTTATAAAGAGGGAAGCAGGAGGAACGGTGCATCTCAACTCTTCACCATCTGCCTCTCTCCATTCCTGCTTCCTTCTTCTCTTCTGCCATGGTGAGGGGGCGTGGCGACGCTTCATCGGTGGCGGCGAAGGTTTCGGCCAGACAGCGCATCGCCCCTCCCCAAGAGCTCATAGTGGTAGAGCCGGCTGCTAGAGGAAGGGGGAGGGGGCGAGGTCGAGGCCGTCGTGGTGCTCGAGGGAGAGGAGGACGGGGCGGTAGATTGGCCTTGCCCCCGCCAGCAGCCCCTCCCCCGATGGAGGGCCACACCAGGGACAACCCCTACGAATTCTTCGTCAGGCTGCGCTAGCCACCGCACCATCTCCTTCGCCTCCCGACTCCATTTGCGCGGAAGATGGAGCTAGATCCGCCGCAGGTGTTGCGGCTGCACATGAGGGGTTGCTGGAACAGTGGCACATGGGCCGATGTCGAGTTCCCCGCCCCTCACGTCATGTATCTCTGCCGAGGGTGGAAGACCTTCGCCCGCGTCCACAACTTGACGGTGGGGCTCGTTCTCTTCTTCAGGTTGATGGAGAACGGCCTGCACTCCATTAAGGTCTTTGGAGATCTTGGAACTCGCCTGAAGTGCTGCGTGGAGAGCTCCTCCAACGACGGGAACACTTCAAGCGGGAGTGACGAGGAGGACAGCGGGGCAAATGACGGGGACGAGTCCGACGAGGCGTCAGACGCCCCGCGCCTGGGCAGATGCGGAAGCAGTAGCATCTGCACCTGGTCGTTCCTCCGGCGGGGACCCGCTAGGGGAGGGGCCATCTCCTTGGACTTCTCGAGGCCGCCTCCTTGGGCGGCTGGCATAGGGAAGCCCGGGAAGGCGAAGAAGGCGGGTGGCGGGCCGTCAAGCCGGAGTACGCGGGCACCAACGCCTTCGTTGACGGACGCTGCCTCATCTTCTAGCTCTTTTCCTGGTGCCGCCTCTGCCAACCCTCTCCTAGGCGACCGCCGACATGTTCTCTTGGTGTCTTCTGCCACCCGTAGCTTGCCTAGGCGCCCCTTTTGCCCTTCTACTTTCTTGTTCCATTTCCTGAGGAGTGGGAAAAGGAAGGGATTACGGGCACTTTATCTCTTTTTAGTCTTGTAAGCCTTCGGGCCTTTGATAACTTTAGAACTTGTAATCCCCTTGTTTGTGTTTTTCATTTCGTATGAACTGTACCTGTACGGGATGTTTTTTAATGAAAAAGGGATGTTTGCCGGGATTTTCGTTCGCGGGAGGAACCCACGACAAGGAGTGAATCCTTGTTGTCTTTAAGACAAACATTTTTTTGCCCGGCAACAGGCCTTGCCGTCTCCCCACTTCGCTCGACCTTTCTCACGCTCCTGGAGGCAGGGATGAGGTGGGCTTAGGCTCCTCGTTCCTCTTCTTTGCTGCCGCGGCTACGACCAAATTCGGACCCAGGGGATAATCCTTGGGTGCCGAAAAGGGGGAGCACGGTAGCTCAGAGATAGAATGGGGTTTCACGTATCCCAGTCCATAACGAAATGCACGATAGAGGATAGAGAACTTATCTGGATCTGCAGCCCCCGACAAGCTTGGCTTGCCGCGGATAGATCCTTGTTCTTGCCGCCCCCAGCAACTCTGGCTTGCCGGGGTCCGGACGCCGGTCCGTTCCCTTTCTTCCAAAATAGCTCGACAAGATACTTACGTGTGCTGCGAACCAAAGAAGACAGAGAAGAACAGAGCGACACACGCTCGACCTCTAAGCTAGGGGTTAGCCGCTGCTAAGCACTATCAACCCTAACCAAGGAAGAGACTCAACCTAGCATGCATGCTATAACTTAGGGCACCAGCGCTTCGTTTATTTATGCTCAGGGTCTGCGCCTGGCTTTGTACAAAGGGCTACATGCCTTGCCGACAAGGCTTGTACAAAAGGGTGACTTGCCAGAAGGCCTGGCAACCACGCCTTATGGGTAAAACTTGCGGAGATGCTCGATGTTCCAGGAGTTCCTCACTGGAACAGCATCTTCGGTCTCCAGCCGGACTGCGCCGGGCCTGGTGACTCGCGTTACCCGATAAGGGCCTTACCACTTCGGCGTCAACTTGTTGGAATTCTTGGCTGACTGAACGTGCCGAAGAACAAGGTCACCTTCCTCAAAGCTCCGGGCATGAACCTTGTGGTATGGTAGCGGCGAAAAGCTTGCTGGTAGCGTGCTGCTCTCACAACCGCCCGGAGACGATCTTCCTCAAGGAGCGTCGCGTCATCTTGCCGCAATCGCTCTTGCTCAAGCTCATCATAAGCGAGCACTCGAGGTGACCCGTATATGAGTTCTGTGGGGAGAACTGCATCTGCCCCGTAAACCAGGGCAAAGGGTGTCTGGCCGGTGGCTCGATTTGGCGTCGTTCTGATCGACCAAAGAACCACCGACAACTCATCAATCCAGCGCCTTCCACTCTAGCGCAGCTTGTCAAAAGTCTTCGTTCTTAAGCCTCAGAGGACTTCAGCATTTGCTCTCTCCGCTTGGCCATTGCTCCGTGGATGTGCCACGGAAGCGAAATAGACCCTGCTGCCGAGATCCTCAATATATTGCATGAAGGCATGGCTCGTGAACTGTGTGCCGTTGTCGGTGATGATCCTGTTGGGTACACCCAAAACAGCACACTAGTCCCTTGAAGAACTTGATGGCTGACTGCGCTGTCACCTTCCTCACTGCTTCCACCTCCAGCCACTTTGTGAACTTGTCGATTGCGACGTACAAGTACTCAAAGCCCCCGATAGCACGGGGGAAAGGGCCCAATATGTCGAGCCCCCAGACCGAGAAGGGACAGGAGAGTGTGATAGTTTGAAGGGCTTGAGCTAGTTGATGGAGCTTCTTTGAATGGAACTGGCACGCTTCACACTTGGTTACTAGTGCCGTCGCATCCTGGAGGGCGGTGGGCCAAAAGAAACCTTGCCGGAAAGCCTTGCTGGCAAGGGCCCTCGACCCTATGTGGGAGCCACATATGCCTCCATGTATCTCTGCCAACAGCTTTAGTCCTTCCTCCCGGGAGATGCACATCAATTTCACCCCATTCGGTCTTCTTCTGTACAATACATTATCAACAAATTGGTATAGAGCAGACCGGCGGGCTACTCTTTCTGCCTCTTCCTGCTCCTCAGGAAGCTCTCCTTTTTGAAGGAATTGGACGGTGTGCTGCGCCCATGCCGGAGCCTGTGGCTCGACGACAAGGACCAAAGGCATCTCTTCTACCACGGGAGTGGCCGCCTCCACGGCCATGACCTGAGGTCCTGCCAGAGTCGGTTGCCCTGCAGCAGGATCGGCATCCATGGCAACATCTTCGCCGACGGCTCCGGGGAGCTCGGTGGGGAAGTACTTGCCGGGGCCTAGCTTCTTCCGCTTGTTCAGCCCGGTCGACGGCTCAACGGATGGTTGGGTTAACTGAAGCACAAAAGTACCTGGTTCCACAGGTAGCTTGAGGGCAGCGCGCTTTGACAGGTAGTCGGTGATGTCATTCTCCGCCCGAGGGACATGCTCCGCTTGTATACCATCAAAGCGCTCCTCCAGTTTCCTCACCTCATCTACGTAAGCTTCCATCAACGGGCTATGATAATCTTTGTTGATCTGCCTGACGATGAGCTGTGAGTCGCCCCTAACGATGAGCTTCTTAACTCCAAGGTCTGCCGCGATCCTGAGACCGGCAAGCAAACCCTCGTACTTGACGGTGTTGTTGGTTGACATCTCCCAGGGGAAGTGCATCTGGATGACATACTTGAGGTGCTCTCCGGTGGGTGTGACAAGCAGCACACCAGCACCGGCACCTTGGAGCGAGAAGGCACCATCAAAGTACATGATCCAGCTGCGGCTCGTTTCCTTGCCGGGGAGAGTGGTCTCCTGTACCTCTTCGTCGGGCGTCGAGGTCCATTCCGCAACAAACTTCGCCAAGACTCTACTCTGAATCGTCGAGGTACTTTCAAACTTCAAACCGAAACTTGACAGCTCCATGGCCCATTCCATGATCCTCCCCATTGCATCTGGGTTGTGCAGTATCCATTGCAATGGGAGGCGGGTGACCACCGTGATCTCGTGCGCTTGGAATTAATGGCGCAGCTTCCTTGAAGCCATAAGGAGGCCGAAGAGCAGCTTTTGCACACCTGAGTACCTCGACCTAGCCCCCTGCAAGAGGGAGCTGATGAAGTACACTGGGTGATGCACCACTTTCTTCTTCTGCGCCTCTTCACCTGGTCGCGTGGGTCCTGTCGCGCTGGCGTCAGCCCCTGTCGGGGACTCAATCTTGCCGAGATCAAGCCCTGCCGGAGAGGGTTTCGGCTTGCCATTTGTTAGCTCTGCCGCTGCCACCGCCTTCTCGTCGACCGCTCTCTGCGCCACTAGTGCGGCGCTAACCACCTGATTTGTTGCTGCTAGACAAAGCAGCAACGGTTCTTGTGGTTTGGGTGCGACCAACACTGGGGTAGAGGAGAGGTATCTCTTCAAATCCTGCAGCGCTACCTCGGCCTCTGGTGTCCACTCCACTGGCCCTGCCTTCTTCAAGATCTTGAAAAAAGGAAGGGCACGCTCCGCGGACTTGGAGATGAACCGGCTCATGGCAGCAACGCAGCCAGTGAGCCGACGCACGTCCTTGATCCGTTTGGGTGCCTCAATTTGCTCGATGGCCTTGATCTTATCCGGGTTTGCTTCAATACCGCGCTGGGACACAAAGAATCCGAGAAGCTTGCCAGACGGGACACCGAAGACACACTTCTCAGGGTTCAATTTGAGGTTGATCTTGCGCAGGTTCCCAAACATTTCCTCCAGATCTTGCACAAGGGTTGCTTTGTCCTTGGTTTTGACCACTATGTCATCCATGTAAGCTTCCATATTTCTATGTAGCTGGGGATCAAAACCAATTTGGACTGCTTTGGCAAAGGTTGAGGCAGCACTCTTCAACCCGAAAGGCATCCGTAAAAAGCAATACGTACCACATGGGGTGATGAATGCTGTCTTCTCCTCATCCTCTTTCGTCATGAAGATCTGGTGGTATCCCGAGTAGGCATCAAGGAATGATAACAGGTCACATCCAGCCGTGGAGTCAACAATCTGGTCGATGCACAGTAACCGGAAGGGATCCTTTGGACAGACCTTATTGATGTCTGTGTAGTCAATACACAGCCTCCACTTCCCATTTGCCTTGCGCACCACTACCGGATTGGCCAACCACGTCGGATGGATTACTCCTCTCACCTAGCCTGCCACCTCTAGCTTTCTGATTTCCTGAGTGATGAACTCCTGCCTCTCTAGAGCTTGCTTCCTGACCTTCTGCTTGACGGGCCGCGCATGAGGACAGACAGCAAGGTGGTGCTCAATCACCTCCCTGGGAATGCCGGGGATGTCGGAGGCTTGCCATGAAAACACATCGACATTCGCCCACAGGAAGGTGACGAGCTCGCTTTCCTATTTGCCGTCGAGGGTGGAGCTTATGGTGAAAGCTCCCCATGTGTCGTCCTCCTTGATGGGCACCTTCTTGGTCTCTGGCGGTGTGGCTCTGGACTTCTTGCTCTTGCCGGCGAAGCTCTCTGGCACATTCTCAACGGAAGCATAACACCCAGAAGAGGTGCGCTTGCCGGAGTCGGTGCGAGGGGTCTCGCCGGTCTTCTTCTCTCCCGGGGCTCCGTCGGCAGGAGCACGTGCCTTAGCGGCAGCTGTTGCAACCGCTTCCCGGTAGAGTTGGTCGGCGCAGATCAGCGCATCTTTCTTGTCGGAGGGGATGGCGATGATGTTCATCAGCCCGGGCATCTTCAGCATGTTGTAGGCGTAGTGTGAAGCCACCATGAACTTGGCTAGTGCCGGGCGGCCGAGGATCCCGTTGTAAGGCAAGGGGATCTCGGCTATATCGAAAACAATCCTTTCCGTCATGTGGTTCAGCTCGCCTCCGAATGTCACGGGCAGTGTGACCTTTCCCTTTGGCTGGCTCCTCCCCGGGTTAACCCCTTGGAACGTGCCCGTCTCCTCGAGGTCTCCATCGGGGATCTGCAGCCTTCTAACCACAACAAGCGAGATCAAGTCCAGGCCGGCCCCGCCATCAACCAGCATCTTTGTCACCTTGAGGTTGCGGATTGTTGGTGAAACTAGCAACGACAAGCACCCGACCCCAGTGGTGCGGTCAGGGTGGTCCTCGGTGTCGAAGATGATGGGCGTGCTGGACCATTTGAGCGGCTTCCGTGCATCGAACGATGGCTCCACCGCTGTGATCTCACGTGCCCACTGCTTGAGTTGGTGGTGGCATGTATGCAGCGAGGCGCCACCATCGACGCACATGGCCTTTGTGGCTTTTCGAAACTCGTGGTCGCCGGACTCATCGTCCTCGTCACGATCATCATTTCCTGCTTCTTGTCGCGGCCCCGGGCGGGCTTCTCTTGCTGATTATCCTTGTCGCAGCAGCCTCCTTGGCCGCCACTTTTCTTGTCGGATCCCTCGGCACCATCTGGGCCCTTCTCCTTGTCCTGCCACTCATACTCGGCTTTCTGCTTATCGGCGAGCAGCTATACCTACCGGCAGTTTTGGAGGTCATGGCCCTTGGTGCGGTGGATCTTGCAATACTACTTGTCGGAGCCCCCTGGCTTATTGGCAGCCGCCAAGGCCCGGCAAGCGGCACACCCGGCAACCTCCTTGCCGAGGTCACTTGCCTTGGGTTTCTTGGTGGCGCCGATATCGTTGGATCCCTCGACAACAAGCACGGTCTTGCTCCTGCGCTTCCTGTTACAGTGCTGGCCCTTCTTCGCAGGGGTGGCGGTGTCATCCGTGGAGTCGGTTTCTGCACTGGCGTCTTCGCCGGGGTACTTCCTTCCCTCTTCAGCACGAGCGCACCGATCGGCCAGAACATAAAGTTCGGCCACATCTCTGAACTTGTTCATCGCCGGCTCTTCACGCATCTTACGATTGCGCACATTTTGATGGAATGCACTGATCATGGTGGCAGGATGAATGTCGGGGATGTTGTACTACACTCGGCTGAACCTTTGGATGTACTTGCGCAAGTTCTCCCCTTCCTTCTGGAGGATGATGTGTAAATCACTCGCCTGGCCATGATCCTGGTGACCTCCGGTAAAGGCGCCAACAAACTCATGGCACAGATCCGCCCAAGAAGAGAAGGAATCCACCGAAAAGTGCATCAACCATGACATAACATTAGGCTTGAGTGCCAATGGGAAGTAGTTGGCAAGCACCTTATCGTCACGGGCCCCAGCAGCTTGCATCACAATGGTGTAAATGCTGAGGAACTTTGATGGGTGAGTCTTGCCGTTGTACTTCTCGCCAACATCGGGCTTGAACGTACGGTGGGAGGGCCACTGGAACTGCCACAGCTCATGGGTGAAGGCCGGACAACCCACCTCATAGGGTAGGCCACTGTAGCCTCCCGGTGTTGGGTGGTCCGTAGCAGGCACTGCCCTTCTGTCTGACTGGTGGCACGCGTCACGTCGGAGCTCGATCGTAGTTCGAGCGTCCTCATGAACCCGCTCCCGAAGGACTTGACGCTGATCGCAGTTGGTGCGCGGGTTGGACGACGCGATGGAGATGTCATCTCAAGCGTTGTCGCGACGAACCGATGCCCGGGCTGGCCGGGATGGAGGAGGGGAGTGCACCGTGGCTGCATCACCTCCAGCACGGTCTCCGCTGGCATGCGGTGGTCCGGTGGAGCGACGGCCTACGGGTCCCGCCGGCCGCAACTCATCGTTGTTGGCAATGCCGACGAGGCTCCGGATGGTGGCCCTCCATTCGTCGAGCTTCTCCGCGGCGGGAGGAAAATCGAGGAGTAGCTGCACACGCTAGGGCCTCCACTGGCGTGGGTGGCGGCGAAAGCTGGGTGAACCGCGATGTGCCTCGACTCCTAACCACGTTAGAAGGAGCTGCGTCACAGCTCCACAGCCGTTCGCCACCTCCATCAGCACCTCGGCGCGCGTGCTGGCCCTCTTCTTCATGTGATGGGCGCACGGGACTCTTCCCAGGGCGGCGCGCAGGGTCACCGAGAAGGTGACACTGCTCATCGCGCACAACCTGGGAAGAGCGCGCCATAGGTGGCGGTGTTGGCGTTTTGGAGATCGCCGTGCCGCCGTCTGGCAGGACGGCGGCGCCCCTGGAGGGCCCCGCGCTGCCTGCGGGGGGGGCGACTCCACCTCTGGAGCCCGCGACTAGAGGCTCATCGCCCGCCGCTCGAACGACGCCGCTCACCAGGCCTGGACCATCAGGGCGATGCGGATGTTCGCGGGCCACTCCACGGGTTCTCTCCGCGACTGGCCCGCTACCGGTCCGCGCCGGTACCAACCCGATTCCGGACGAACCGATCGCCGTGGTCGTCTTCTTCTTAGGAGCCATGGCGATGAAGAACAGCTAGGTCAACTGGTAGACCAGATTCTCACAATTGCGCCCCCTACCTAGCGCGCCAAAGATGTCGGTGGGAAATGACACCTATGGGATTTCTGGAATCCCTTCTACGGTTGCGGGGCGCGGGGATCATGAGAAGAGTGGGACTAGTAGACAACACAAGGGGGATTTACCCAGGTTCGGGCCGCAAAGATGCGTAAAACCCTACAATCCTGCTTTGGTGGATGTATTTAGTGTTCTTGAGCTCTCGAACTAGCTCTAGGTGCTGCTAGGTTCCAAAGAGCCGAATCCTTCTCCCATGTGCCATGGGCCTCCTTTTATAGGCAAAAGGGGCTGCCACAGTGGCACACAGGAGGTGGAATGTGCTACAGCGTTGCGAGCTTATCGCTGGTATTACAGGACAAAGTGCATTTAATGCAAGGCTTAGGTGTCCCTTCGCTTTATTGGGGACGGGGGCGAGGCCTGGCCCGTCCGTCGCCGCTCCTCCTTGCTTCGACACGCGCCCTGGCTAGCGATGCATGCGGTGCCATGTAGGCAGGCAGGCAGCTGAGGTGGTGCGGTGGTGGAGCCTCCACGAAGGACTGCATGTTGCCACGCAGGTGCCTGCCCAGCTGGTTAGGTCGGCAGCTGCATGAGAACGGCTGTGAAGACTTGGCTGGCATGGGCCTGGCAGTGGCCCTGCCGGTGCGCTTGGCGAGGGTCTTGCCTACTGGCCCCGCAAGGGTCTTGCTGGGTGGCCCGGCAAGGGTCTTGCCATGGCGCGCTGGCTTCCCCGGCAAGGATCTTGCCGGGGGTCTTATGGGTTTCTTCGGTGAGGATAGTTGCCTTCCTATCCTCATTTGATCTTGAGCATTCTATGTCTTCACAAAGATCTGCATGCAACCACGGAGGTGCCTCCCGAGCCCTATCCTGACGCGTTTGTCTAGCGTTGGCGGGCTCAAAGGTGGCTCGCTCGGCTGGTGGGGGCGAGCTCCCCCGGCAAGGGTCTTGCCGGGGCCGCTGAGGCTACCCCGGCAAGGGTCCTTGCCGGGGAAACCTGCTCCGTCCATCTGATCTTTGTGGCCTTGGACCTTGTCGTTGCTTTGTTTGTCTTGTGCCTTTGGCTTCTCTCCGGCTTCCCTTTCCTGCCCTGTTATGCGTGGCCGTGGCGGGAGGCTCTGACGCCCGTGCACAAGTAAAGGGGTCGAAAGCAGAGCCCCTTCTTTTGTACACCGACAGAGACGTGACAATGGATTTGCCTTCCCACCGGAGCTCACTCAGTTGATCCAGCAGCAGAATGACTTGATGCAGATATTAGTTCAGAACCAGAACCAAGGCAACAACAACAACAACAACCCACCACCACCAACTCTACTGATCACCTAGCCCGCTTTTTAAGGTTGAATCCGCCGGTGTTCTCTAGTAGCACCGAGCCAATTGTTGCAGATGATTGGCTCCACAAGATTGGAAGAGATATGACCACTGCAGGATGCACAGATGCGGAGAGAGTGTGTTTTGCCGCATATCAGCTTGATGGACCTGCAACATCATTGTGGGAGAATTTCACCGCCACTTACCCCATTGACACTGTTACATGGGATCAGTTTCAACAGGCTTTCCGCACTGCCCATGTTTCAGCAGGAACTATGAGCATGAAGAAGCGCGAGTTTCGCAACTTGCGCCAAGCAAGACGTATAGTGGTCCAGTATGTGGATGAGTTTAGCAAGCTAGCACGCTATGCCCCTGATGACTTAGCTACAGATGCCGCTAAGCAGGAGAAGTTTTTGGAAGGACTGAATGATGAGCTGAGGATGCAGTTGATGGTGGCAACATTCAACAACTACCAAGAGTTGTTAGATAGGGATCTTATGATTGAAGGAAAGCAGCAACAGATTGATAATCGCAAGAGAAAGTATGGACAGGGGAGGTACACTTCAGGAGCTCAGCAGAAGCCCCACTATTCCCCATACTCAGGAGGACATAACCACAACCATGGAGGCCATAACCATGGAGGACACCCACACAACGGAGCAAGTTGGCACAACCATAGTGGCCCCAAGAATGGCAATGGGAATGGAGGAAGCAGCGGCTAGAACCGTTCCATCCCTTCAACACCAACCAAGAGGGATCTGAGCCACATTACCTGTTTCAAGTGCCAGAAGACCAGACATTATGCCACTGAATGTCCTGAAGCGAAGAATGGAAATGGCAATGGAGGTTCTGCCAAGAAGCCCAACCCCTTCACCAAAGGTCAGGTGAACCACGTCAGCGTGGAGGAGATTGAGAATCAACCTGACGCAGTTGTCGGTAAGTTTTTGATTAATGCGTTTACTGCACTTGTTGTTTTCGATACTAGTGCATCGCATTCATACATATCAAGGGGATTTGTGGACAAGTTTAAGTTGCCAACCCTACCCCTTAGGTCACCCATGTTAGTAAGCTCGCCGGGAGCAGAGTATATGGCCGGCCGATGGTGTGATCGGTTACCCTTAACCATTGGTAGCCATGTGTTTCCCTTTGATCTAATAATTTTGGAGTCGCAAGGATTGGATATAATACTAGGTATGGATTGGTTACGAAGTATGGAGGAAACATTGAGTTTGCTAGTAAGTCGATACTTCTCACCACCCTAGAAGGAAAGAGGATCAAGTATGTATCCTGGCATGTGCCGAAGAGGACTCAAGTGAATTCTTTATTAGGAGTTGTACAGGAGGAAGTACCAGTGGTGAAGGATTGCCCCGATGTATTTCTAGAAGACTTACCAGGCATGCCACCGTATCGAGACATTGAGTTTTTGATTGAGCGATTGCCAGGCACCGGGCCAATATCAAAGAGACCGTATCGGATGCCCGCACAAGATCTGGAGGAAATTAAGAAACAAATAAAGGAGTTACTGGAGAAAGGTTACATTTTGACCAAGTTTATCACCTTGGGGAGCCCCAGTGCTTCTAGTGGAGAAGGATGGATCTTTGAGGATGGTAGTTGATTATCATGCGCTAAATGAGGTGACGATCAAGAACAAATACCCTCTGCCGATGATCAATGATTTGTTTGACCAGTTGCAAGGACCTAAAGTTTTCTCTAAGATTGATCTTCGATCCGGTTATCTCCAGTTGAAGATCCGGGAGCAGCATATACCTAAGACAGCATTTACCACAAGGTACGGGCTATATGAGTATACTGTTATGTCATTTGGTCTGACTAACGCGCCTACCTATTTCATGAACATGATGAACAAAGTGTTTATGGAGTTTTTGGATAAGTTCGTCATGGTGTTCATTGATGATATATTGGTCTACTCGAAGAACGAAGAGGAGCATAAGGAGCATTTGTGTTTGGTTCTTGAGAAGCTCAGGGAACATCAGTTGTATGCTAAGTTCAGCAAATGCGAGTTTTGGCTAAAGGAAGTAGGATTTATCGGACATGTTATATACGGAGAAGGAATAGCAGTAGACCCTACCAAGGTTGCTTCTATGACTAAATGGGTGGCACCCACATCTGTTGGAGAGATCAGAAGTTTTATTGGACTCGCAGGTTATTATCGGAGGTTCATTGAGAATTTCTCCAAGATTGCAAAGCCCATGACAGAGTTATTGAAGAAGGACACCAAGTTTAAATGGACTGAGGAGTGTGAAGCTAGTTTCCAGCAGTTGAAGAAACGTTTGGTTATAGCCCCAGTGTTGATTCTCCAAGACCAACATAAGGATTATCAAGTATATTGCGATGCTTCATGTCGAGGACTTGGAGTTGTACTTATGCAAGAAGGAAGAGTTGTTTCATATACCTCGCGACAGCTTAAACCTCATGAGCTGAATTATGCTATGCATGATTTGGAGTTCGCAGCCGTAGTGCATGCGCTGAAGACATGGAGACATTTTCTCATCGGAAACCATTGTAAGGTATACATGGATCATAAGAGTTTGAGATAAATCTTCACGCAGAAGGAGTTGAACCTCAGGCAAAGGATATGGTTGGAGCTCATCAGGAAAGGCCAATGTCGTAGCAGATGCGTTGAGCCGCAAGAGTTATGTTAACACACACATAACTGAGGGATTACCTAAGGAGTTAGCAGATGATCTTCGAGAGCTGTGTTTGGAGATAGTTCTGAGAGGTTATGTTGCAACATTGGAAATTAAGTCCACTCTTTTGGGTAAGATCAGAGAAGCCCAGAAGACTGACAAGGAGATTGCCGAAATAAAGGAAAGGACGAGTAAAGGGAAGGCTAAAGGAATTCGTGAGGATGAGCACGACACTTTATGGTTTGAGGATCGCTTATATGTGCCTAATGACCCCGAGATCGGGAAGTTGATTCTGCAGGAGGCACATGATTCGCCATATTCGATTCACCCAGGAAACACTAAGATGTCTCTGGATTTGAAGGAAAGTTTCTGGTGGATAGGAATGAAGAAGGATATAGCCGAGTACGTAGCAGTATGTGATGTTTGTCAGAGAGTCAAGGCAGAGTATCAGCAGCCAGCGGGATTGCTACAGCCATTGCCGATACCCTAATGGAAGTGGGATAAACTTGGCATGGATTTTATCACCGGATTACCCAGGACTCGTTCAGGCTATGAATGAATCTGGGTTGTAGTTGATCGTTTGACGAAAGTAGCTCATTTCATCCCGGTGAAGACCACCTATACGAGTGCTAAGTTGGCAAAGATATACATGACCAGGATCGTATGTCTGCACGGTTGTATCAGATAAAGGAACCCAGTTTACTTCAAAGTTTTGGAATCAGTTGCATGAAACTTTGGGTACCAGGCTAGATTTCAGTACAGCCTTTCATCCACAGACAGATGGACAGACCGAGAGAGTCAATCAGATTCTGGAGGACATGTTGAGAGCTTGTGCGCTAGATTATGAATTTAGTTGGGGTGACAATTTGCCATATGCAGAGTTTTCTTATAACAACAGTTATCAAGCTAGTTTGAAGATGGCCCCTTTAAGCTTTGTACGAAAGGAGGTGCAGGACACCGTTATCGTGGGATGAAGTTGGAGATCGACAGTTGTTCGGACCGGATTTAATCAAAGACTTTGAAGAGAAGGTTAAGTTGATTCAAGACAGACTCAAGGTAGCCCATTCCAGGCAGAAGAGTTATGTGGATACTAAACGCAAGGAGATAGTTTACGAAGTCGGAGACAGAGCATATCTTCGTGTATCCCCGCTTCGAGGAGTTAAGCGTTTTGGAGTCAAGGGAAAGCTAGCACCATATTTTGTGCGACCATATCGAGTTTTGGAACGCATGGGAGAAGTTGCATACAAGCTAGAATTGCCAGAAGGATTGTCAGGAGTTCACGATGTGTTTCACGTTTCCCAGTTGAAGAAGTGCCACGCAGAGATGGCCGATATTCCTCTCAGAGATACAGTGCCACTGGAAGCTATTCAGTTAGATAGTGATTTGACTTATGAAGAGAAGCTAGTTAAGATTCTTGATTTTTCCAGACGAGTTACTCACAGCAAGGTTATCAAGTTTTGCAAAGTTCACTGGAGCCACCATACCGAGGAGGAAGCCACCTGGGAGCGTGAAGAAGATCTCCGTAGAGACCACCCAAACTTTTTTGCTGACCAACCCCAATTTCGAGGGCGAGATTCATCTTAAGGGGGGTAGGTTTGTAACATCCCAAATTTCAATTTGGATGTTATACATAGATCATCATATGCTTACCATATTTATTCTTACATATTGTTGAGATCCTAAAAATCTTAAGCAACTCAAGGACCCAAGGAGAGAGTTGGAGGTTTCACAAAAATCATATTTCAATTTATTTCAAATTTGAAGAAAGGATCAATTTGATCTTATCATATTTACTTCAAACCCCCTCGCCCAAGGCACGCCCCCCTCCTATAAGTACCCGCCGCCGCCGCCGCCATCCCACCCCGCCAAACCCGCAGCTACCGCCGCCGCAAAAGCTCGCAGCCGCCGCCGCCGACGCGTCGTCGCCTCGCTGTTGCTGTCGCCTCCCGCTACACTGCTATCGCCGCCACCTATGCCGTCGCCGTCGCCTCACCCCGCCTCACCGTGCGCCGCCGCCGACGGTTTTTTTTCATGGACCTGTAAAACCGACGAACCACCGTCCGTTTTTTTTTGGTTTTTCGTTAGATAGGCTCAGATTGGTTTTGTTTTCGGAGTTCGCTAATTAGCGAACGTTCACTCGAACGTCACTAGTAGCGAACGATTTCACCTGTTTGTCCCTGATAGCGAACGTTCGTTCGTTAGTGTTTATCTATTTATTTTGTTTTCGGCCAGGGACTTATCCGTGAATAGTTTCATCGTGAATTAGCCCCTAATCTTTAAACTAGCGTAACTTTTTACTCGTTTATCCAAATTGGATGAAACCAGCGCCTAAATCTTCGTATCGTTCTGTTCTTTCTAGTTAACCAACTTGAACATGATTTCGGTACTGTAAAATTTGAGTTTAGTCCAGATTAGCAAATGATCTTTTTTCGTTCATATTTTGAGTTTCGTTGCTCCGATTGAGTTGAATCTTTTTGCAAATCGTAGCTAATCACATGTACCTACTGCTAAGATCTAATTCATATGTTAATATTCCTGTTAGGTTTTGACTTGTTAGTTTAAGTCGTTTGCTTGTTTCGTGTTCAATTGGATCTTTTCTCAGTTTCTGTCGTGTTTCGATTAAGTGATTGCTAATGTATGCTATTGTTTGTCTACGCTAGATTACCCGGAGTGCGAAGCTTGTTATTACGCATCTCTAGAGTTTGCAGATCATCAGCAAGGCAAGTTACACTTTGATCATACTCTTTTATACCCAGTTTTTACTATGCATTAGCATTGCCCCACAAATATTTGCATGAGTGGGATTGGGAACATGTGGTTTTGGTTGTAGTGCTTGAGGTAGGAACCTAATACCTTTTGATCACGCCGGGAATATACGTTATGCTTATTATTGCTTAGCCATGCTTGTAGACGGGGATTGTATCGTGATTCACACATGGAAGTTTGAGAGTTATTTAATTATGGACAACTTTAAGGTGGCAACTTTAATATACATCTGGGTGGATTGGTTGAGGCACCTGGGGAACCCAGTGTTGCCTGTTTTTGGAAATCCCGGAGTACCCATGTGATTATCCTACAGAATGCCATCCAGGCTCAATGGGATTATAAGATTATTCATGCTAGAAACTTCCGTGTGCAGCCACAAGCCATTATGAGCTCTTGAAGAGGTAGACTAGCAGATGTAGGGGATGTAGGTGGTACTATCTACCCGGAGTAGAGAGTTAATGCTTCAGAAAGTCTATGTCTCGATCATCCGATCATGGATCCGGTCGAGTCTTGTGGGGAAAAGTGCGCAAACCTCTGCAGAGTGTATAAACTAATCATGGTTAACCGTGTCCCCAGTTATGGACATCTTAAGTATCTAGTACTTGAATCTATTGATGTGATCTCATCACGTTACTTTAATTAATTTGAATTGGGTTAATGATGATACTTTTAATCGGGATTTGAGTTGGGGTTACCTTCTCAAATTATTGGGCAACTTGGGAGTAGTTAAATAAATTTATTCCTTTGTTGTAGGGAAAAACTAGCTTTATGCAAAACCATGAAACTTACAGCCACCACCAGCAAAATATTGCATGTAGATATAGTTCTTGCATTTCATTGCTTTACAGTGTAACTCTGCGAGCTTACTCCATATGCTGGCCCGTTTCGGGCTGCAACGTCTTATGTTGCAGACTACTCAGACGACGAATAAGGTGCGATAGGTCGTTGTTTTGCACTCAGGTGTGCCGTTGGAGTTGATGGACTCATTTACCTTCGAACCTTCCATAGTTATCTAGTTTAGATGGCCTTCAGCCATGATATTTTTGTGTAATCATACTCTTTATGAGGACTCGATGTAATAAGTGTGTGATTGAAACTCTGTTATAATTCCTCGAGTATTGTGTGTGTCAGCATTACCGATCCAGGGATGACACTTCCGCACAGAGACTTGACCATTTGAGGTCTGGTTACTACACTGGTGGGCTCTAAACTACCATCTTCGGACTTGGCGAGGAGTTCCGGATCCAAGGCCGGAGCTGTAGTTCAGGTTACGAACCCTTGGAAGATCAAGTCTCCTCGGATGTCAGCGACATAGTTTAGGTTTCTGAAACTGATCTGATGACCAGGGGCATAGCTGCTGACCTGCTCTAGATGGCTAATTGAATTGGCACGCAGTGCAAAGCCGCCGAATACCTAGATTTGGCCGGGGAGAAAAGTCTCCCTCAGGGCAGAATTGTTGTGGATGGTTGATGGAGCCATCGAGCCTTTTGGTGACGATACAGAGGAACTCTCAGTGAAAGCACCAATGTCGGTGTCAAAACCGGTAGATCTCGGTTAGGGGGTCCCGAACTATGCGTCTAAGGATCGAAGGTAACAAGGAGGCAGGGGACACGATGTTTACCCAGGTTCGGGCCCTCTTAATAGAGGTAATACCCTACTTCCTACTTGATTGACTTTGATGAATATATGGGTTACAAGAGTTGATCTACCTTGAGATCGTAATGGCTAAACCCTACATGTCTAGCCTGTATGATTGTGATCTTGCCTATGGACTAAGCCCTCCGGTTTATATAAACACCGGAGGGATCTAGGGTTGTACAGAGTCGGTTACAGAGAAAGGAAGGAACATGATCCAAATGCTAATCTTGACATCCAGGCAAGGGAGAGTCCTATCCGGACACAGGGGAGGTCCTTCTACCTTGTATCTTCACGGCCCATCAGTCCGGCCCATGTCACATAGGCCGACTCCTCAAGGACCCCATAGTCCAGGAGACCCTCAGCATCCGTGCTGATAGGCTACGGCTCGCCACACGGCGAGACCGTTGGAGCACCACAGAGCGAGAGGTGTGGCACACCGCACAGTAAGAGCGGATCCTTCGGCGCTTGTCTACTGTCGACAGGGCATCGCAGTTGGGTGCATGTCCTGTCAGTACCACCATTCCTCACCAGACGTGGGCAGAGGCCATCTACGTTGTACTTGCACCAGAGGCCGGCCGCGCTGTACTTGCATCAGATGCCCGCCGCACCATTCGCATGGGTCGTGCCGTTCGCCTTGTTTGCGGCCCGCTCGATGCCAACGCGCTGGTTGCTAGGCTCGACTGCCTCCTTGGCCCAGGTGTCCACAGGGCGCAGTAGAGGAACATGGCTATCGCATCCTCGAGCTGGTGATCTCCGGTGAAATAGCCAACTTTGAGGTCGAGATCGCGCTTCAGATGTACCGCGAGCGTGTCGACCGCTTGGACGAACGCATGCACGAGTTCAGGAGGAGCCAAGAGCTACCATAGGCAAGGGCTGGTGGTCATGGTCTCATGGATGCGTTTTATTTTGTTGAGTCATTTCACCGTGCATCGCTATGTATTCATAGCCATCATAATATTGCTCAGTTTCAATGTGTGTACTCTGTTTTCCATTCTTATATGTTCTGTTTCAATGTGTGTGTGTATGATTCCATTCTGTATATGTGGATGATAACAGCTAGATACAAATTAGTATACGAAAACAGATAGAAAATTGAATTCATAATATATATATATATATTAATTGTTCATTAGTTCATCACAGAGTATATGTAATATCATCACATATACGTGATGATACTTAACTACTAGGTACAATGCATAAAATTGAAAACGAACAATACTAAAACTAATAATCCCTCCTAGTGGTAGTATTCTGGCAGACCCTCGCCAGTAGCTCCCTAGTGTGTGGCATCTTCCCAGTGCGGAGGCAGTACTCCGCCTCGCAGTGCTTGACGTATCGATCTGCGTCTTGCTGGCGGACGAGCGCGAACAATCTTGCCATTTCGTTGGGTGCTCGCTGGAGCTTATCGGCCCACCTCCACGCAGCGATGAGGCGCCTAGCGCCTTTAACCTTCCTCGCGAAGTATCCGTCTTTGTACACCTCCTCCGCACGACAATGCGCCCGCCCCCAAAGCTCCACCGCCTCCTTTTTCTAGGCGGTATCACAGGCTTCACAGGCCGCCTGGTACCTGGCTTCCTCCTCGGCCATCTCCTTCTTGAACGCCACTTGTGTGGCTTTCTTAGCCGGCGGCAACAACTTCCACAGAAAAAGATTGTACTGGCCCCAAAACTATTCCAAAGTTGGGGGGGTCTAGCGCAACCTCGTCCGGCGGCGCGTAGGGGTCCTCCTCATTGCTGATCTTTGACTGAGCGTCCTCGGGGAGCGCGCCTCCTAGTCGGTGCATGGGCAGATCGGTGGCGCCATGGCAGAGATTTGAGAGAGAGAGAGAGAGCGAGGGGAGGATGTAGATGAGAATGCAGGCGAGACGACGTGAGCAAGGTAGTATTTATTGGCGGCCGGATTCTAGATCGACGGGAACAGTACACACGCCGGTCGCCGGAATTTACGAGTACTTTAGTTTGAATTACACACGATTCCCGCAGCAAAAGCCGTGTGTGAACTTCATAGCTAACGGCTTCCAATACAGAACTGTGTCTGGTTAATAACCCGCGCCACTCACGTTCCAAGCCTCGAGTCACAAAATAGAGTGACAACCATGTCGGGCCCGGTTGTCTTGCCAGATCTTTAAATTTTCTTTTTTGAACACCAAATATTTACATCATCTGATCATTTTTTAATTTTTTGGAACTTAAATGCCATGGCACTCCATGCATGTGTCCAAGCCGCTATGGTTAGCCGATGCATGTTGACGTAGTTCAAATTTGGATTACAGTCATTAAATGGCTAGAAAAATCACTTAAATGTCTTAAAAAGGACAAATGACCCCTGAAAAATTCCAAATTTTGACATGACAGTTGTATTACTGCATGTTAACTGTAGAAATTTTTTGAAGCCCATAAGAGGAAGCTATTGTCGATTCATCATCAAACATGCATTGTTCCCTCTTGGAACCACGAGCCTTCTAGTGAGTTGCTCCGGTTTGTGCGGTGTGTGTGTCCAAACTTTTGTCAAACAGGCCAATTTTTTTACCACATCATCTTGGTGGCATGACATTACGTCAAGCAAGGTTTCATGTGTTTCTGATCATTTTTTAATTTTTTGGAATTTAAATGGCATGGCACTCCATTCATGTGTCTAGGCCGTGACACCAATATGTTTGAAAACTCCTTCCAATTTACTGCACATGGAGTTAACTCACACACAAGTACACAAAATTTTGATTTTCAAACTGTTATGGGTAGCCGTTGCATGTAGATGTAGTTCAAATTTGAATTACGGTCATTAAATGGCTAGAAAATCACTTAAATGTCTTTAAAAGGTCAAATGACCCATAGAAGTTTCCAAATTTTCACATGACAGTTGTATTAGTGCATGTTAACCGTAGAAAAATTTTGAAGCCCACAAGAGGAAGCTATCTCCCTTTCATCATCAAACATGCATTGTTCCCACTTGGAACCACGAGCCTTCTACTGAGTTGCTCCAGTTTGTGAGGGGGGTGTCCAAACTTTCGTCAAACAGGCCAATTTTTTTACCACGTCATCTTGGTGGAATGACATTACATCAAGCAAGGTTTCATGTGTTTCTGATCTTTTTTAACTTTTTGGAACTTAAATGCCATGGCACTCCATGCATTATGTCATAGCCGTGAGACCAATATGTTTGAAAATTCCGTCCAATTTACTGCACATGGTGTTAGCTCCCACACAAGTACACAAATATGATTTTTCAAACTGTTGTAGTTAGTCATTGCATGTAGATTTAGTTCAAATTTGAATTACGGTCATTAAATAGTTAGAAAATCACTTAAATGTATTTAAAATTTCAAATGACCCCTGGAATTTTCCATATTTTCAAATGACAGTTGTATTAGTGCACGTTAATTGTAGTATTTTTTTGAAGGCCATAAGAGGAAGCTATCGCCCGTTCGTCATCAAACATGCATTGTTCCCTCTCGGAACCACAAGCCTTCTAGTGAGTTGCTCTAGTTTGTGAGGGGTGTGTGTCCAAACTTACGTGAAACATGCCAATTTTTTTACCACTTCATCTTGGTGGCATGACATTACATTAAGCAAGGTTTCATGTGTTTCTGATCTTTTTTTTAACTTTTTGGAATTTAGATGCAATGGCACTCCATGCTTTGTGTCATAGCCGTGAGACCAATATGTTTAGAAATTCCTTCCAATTTACTGCACATGGAATTAACTCGCACACAAGTACACAAATATGATTTTTCAAACCGTTATGGTTAGCCGTTGTATTTAGATGTAGTTCATATTTGAATTATGGTCATTAAATGGCTAGAAAATCACTTAAATGTCTTAAAAGGTCAAATGACCCCTGCAATTTTCCAAATTTTCAAATGACACTTGTATTAGTACTACAAATTTTCTCGTACATCTAGAACACCATATATTGCCACTTTACTCAAAATTCTTCTTTCATAGCTAATAAAAAATATCAACAACATCACACACAGTTGTTTTGTAGGAACCGTTTGCGATGAAAATTCATGGGTCTATTTAAGTCTTCCTCCTTAAGCTTCGCCGGCTCGTCTGCTCCAGTGTCGGCAACCCCGAATCCACGAATCCCGATCCCCATTCCCGCAAACCCTTCTTGCAAAAGATGATGCCATGCAAACGCTTCGTGACAGCCCGTACGGTGGCCGCGTCCTCCCCGAGCGCCACCGCCTACGCCGAGAGCGCGGCCACCTACGCCGAGAGTGTTGCCGCATCCACATTGAGCATGGCTGCAACCGCCGAGAGGGCGTCTACGGCAGCCAACAAGGTAGCTGCAGCAGCTGCTGTGATGGCGGCTGCAAATTCCGAGTGTGGTCAAGCTACAGTCTGTGCTGCCGATGTTGCCCTGGCCCGGGTCGAGGCCATCCATGCCAAGATATTCCAGGCCACCTCAGAATCCAACATGCAAGCCACGTCCTAAAAGGCGACAGTGGACATGGACCACCTGCTTTCTCATGAGATTGCCGAGCGGGAACTGGACATGCAGGAGGCGGCGGAGATCGACGAGCGCTGGGAGGAGGAGTTGCGTGTGGCTGATGTCGAGGTAGAGAAGAATCTGTCCATCGAGGAATCGGCGGTGGAGTACCAACGTGAGCTCTAGCGCAGCCACTACTATGAGTACTACAACCTTGAGGGCGGTGCCAAGGACGAGGATGCGGTCAACTACAGCAAGGGGGACGCGGAGTCCACCAACGGCGGCATGTCGCCAGGACAAGTCATCGACGTCTCATCTCACCCCGGCGATGCATAGCCAGGCGCGGGGTGGCTTCGTTAAAATTGTGCGTACTTAGGCTTTGTTTTAAATGCTATTATTTTGTTAGAGCAATGTTTAGGTCAACTGTCTCCGTATAATTACTAGAATTGCTCGATTCAGTAAGTGTGGCCTATGTACTGTACGCTCTTTTGTGTGCCCAAATTAGCGAGCGATGTTAAATTATGCAATGACGTGCATGAGGACACTACCCAGGGAAATTTCTACCAAAATTTGAATCATCAAACTCATCCCATGTGCGTAAAGTAGAAGAATCATTTGTGATGCACACAATCATTCAAAGCGAATGGTGTGTCGCAGCACCGCGCAGAAAGTTTCCTCCACATTTCAAAATTTTGGGCCTACCGCAGAAATATCTACTCCCGCCCCCCTTCCCCACCCCCTTTTCTCCCCGACCACAAGTCACATTGATAACCCACAAGTATAGGGGATCAATTGTAGCCTCTTACGATAAGTAAGATTGTTGAACCCAACGAGGAGCTAAAGGTAGAACAAATATTCCCTCAAGTTCTATTGACCACTGATACAACTCTACGCATGCTTAAAGTTTGCTTTACCTAAAACAAATATGAAACTAGGACTTTGTAGGTGTTGTTGGATAGGTTTGCAAGAATATAAAGAGCATGTAAATAAAATCTAGTGGCTGTTTAGATAAAGAAACAATAAAGTTAGTAAACCGAGTGTGGAAAAGTGGTTTGTAGAAGTTGCGAAATTGTCCCTAAGCAATTGACTACTTTACTAGACCGATAGCGAGTTTTATGTGGGAGAGGCCACTACTAGCATGTCACCCCTGACTTGGAATTCTATGCACTTATGATTGGAACTATTAGCAAGCATCCGCAACTACTAACGTTCATTAAGGTAAAACCCAACAATAGCATTAAGATATATTGGTCCCCCTTCAATCCCGTATGTATCAATTTCTATGCTAGGTTGAAGCTTCTGTCACTCTTGCCCTCCAATACATAGTCCTATCAACATACAACTAACCTTATGGTGTGATCCACGCGCGCGCTCATATGATGGGCACCAAAGGACATCAACATAACCATAAGCAAATTAAGCCAATCATAGCAATTCACCAATTACCTAAAGGACAACGAAAATCTACTCAGACATCATAGGATGGCAACACATCATTGGATAATAATATGAAGCATAAGGCACCATGTTCAAGTAGAGGGTACAGTGTGTTGCAGGAGAGTGGACCATTGTAGATAGATGGGAGTAGGTGATGAAGATGTTGTTGAAGATGACGGAGGTGTTGGTGTAGATTGCGGTGATGATGATGGCCCCCGGCGGCGTTCTGGCGCCACCGGAAGCGAGGGGGAGAGAGCCCCCTCCTTATTTCTTCTTCCTTGACCTTCTCCCTAGGTGGGAGAAGGGTTTCCCCTCGGGTCCATGGTCTCCATGGCATGGGAGGGGCGAGAGCCCCTCCGAGATTGGATCTGTCTCTCTGTCTCTCTCTGTTTCTGCGTTCAGGTATTCTGCCCTTTCACCGTTTCTTATATTCCCGGAGATCCGTAACTCCGATTGGATTGAAACTTTGAACACAATTTTTCTCCGGATATTAGCTTTCTTGTGGCGAAAGAAGGGCAACAACCGCCTTACAATGTGTCCACGAGTGTCTGGGGCATGCCCACCCCCCTGGGGCGCGCCCCCCTGCCTTGTGGCCTCCTCGGGCATCGTCTCGCGTTGATTATTCTTCCCAAATATCATAAATAATCCAAAAATATTCTTTGTCCGTTTTTATCCCGTTTGGACTCCGTTTGATATGGATTTTCTGCGAAACAAAAAACATGCAACAACCAGGAACTGGCACTGGGCACTGGATCAATATGTTAGTCCCAAAAATAGTATAAAAGGTTGCCAAAAGTATATGGAAGTTGTATAATATTGGCATGGAACAATCAAAAATTATAGATACGACAGAGACGTATCAGCATCCCCAAGCTTAATTCCTGCTCGTCCTCGAGTAGGTAAATGATAAAAAGGATAATTTTTGATGTGGAATGCTACCTAGCATAATCTTGATCATGTAATCTAATCATGGCATGAATATTAAGACACGAGTGATTCAAAGCAATAGTCTATCATTTGACATTAAGACAATAATACTTCAAGCATACTAATAAAGCAATCGTGTCTTTTCAAAACAACATGGCCAAAGAAAGTTATCCCTACAAAATCATATAGTCTGGCTATGCTCCATCTTCACCACAGAAAATATTCAAAACATGCACAACCCCGATTTTAGCCAAGCAATTGTTCCATACTTTAGTATTCTCAAACCTTTTCAACTTTCACGCAATACATGAGCGTGAGCCATGGTTATAGCACTATAGGTGGAATAGAATATGATGGTGGAGGTTGTGTGGAGAAGACAAAAAGGATAAAGTATCACATCGACGCGGCTAATCAACGGGCTATGGAGATGCCCATCAATTGATGTCAATGTGAGGAGTAGGGATTGCCATGCAACGGATGCACTAAGAGCTATAAGTGTATGAAAGCTCAAACTGGAAACTAAGTGGGTGTGCATCCAACTTGCTTGCTCATGAAGACCTCGGGCATTTTAGGAAGCCCATCATCGGAATATACAAGCCAAGTTCTATAATGAAAAATTCCCACTAGTATATGAAAGTGAAAGCATAGGAGACTCTCTCTATGAAGAACATGGTGCTACTTTGAAGCACAAGTGTGGTAAAAGGATAGTAGCATTGCCCCTTCTCTCTTTTTCTCTCATTTTTTTATTTTCTCTTTTTTATTTTTTTTATTTTTTTGGTGGGCTTCTTTGGCCTCTTTTTTTGTGGGGCTTCTTTGGCCTCTTTTATTTTTCATTAAGTCCAGAGACTCATCCCAATTTGAGGGAATCATAGCTTCCATCATCCTTTCCTCACATGGGGCAATGCTCTAATAATGATGATCATCACACTTTATTTACTTACAATCAATATTACAACTCGATATCTAGAACAAAGATATGACTCTATATGAATGCCTCCGGCAGTACACCGGGATGTCCAATGATCTAGCATAGCAATGACATCAAAAAATGGACAAGCCATAAAAATATCATGCTAGCTATCTTACGATCATGCAAAGCAATATGACAATGAATGCTCAAGTCATGTATATGATGATGATGGAAGTTGCATGGCAATATATCTCGGAATGGCTATGGAAATGCCATGATAGGTAGGTATCGTGGCTGTTTTGAGGAAGATATAAGGAGGCTTATGTGTGACAGAGCGTATCATACCATGGGGTTTGGATGCACCGGCGAAGTTTGCACCGACTCTCAAGGTGAGAAAGGGCAATACGCGGTACCAAAGAGGCTAGCAATAATGGAAGGGTGAGAGTGCGTATAATCCATGGGCTCAACATTAGTCATAAAGAACCCACATACTTATTGCAAAAATTTATTAGCCATCGAAACAAAGTACTACACGCATGCTCCTAGGGGAAGGGTTGGTAGGAGTTAACCATCGCGCGATCCCGACCTCCACACAAAGGATGACAATCAAAAAAATCATGCTCCGACTTCATGACATAACGGTTCACCATACGTGCATGCTTCGGGAATCACAAACCTCAACACAAGTGTTTCTACTAATAGACAATTACTCACTAGCATGACTCTAATATCACGACCTTTATACCTATAAACTATTACAAGGAATCAAACATATCATATTCAGTTATCTACAAGTTTATGTAGGATTTTATGACTAACCATGTGAATGACCAATTCCTGTCAACTCTATAAATAGATATAAGTGAAGCAAGAGAGTTTCATTATTTCTACAAAAGATATGCCCATGCTCTAACAAATATAAGTGAATCAAAAGAGCATTCTACAAATGGCGGTTTTCTATGTGAAGAGAAACAGGCAATCCAAACTTCAAATGATATAAGTGAAGCACATGAAGCATTCTATAAAGCCATACTCAAAAGATTTAAGTGGGGTGCAATGAGCAATCTATAAATCAACCATGGACTATCTCATACCAGCATGGTGCATAAAATAAAAGTGAAAACTAAATGCAAAAGTCGTTCCAAGATTTGCACATATCGCATGAACGAAACGAATCTGAAAACATACCAATACTTGTTGAAGAAAGATGGGATGCCTTCTGGGGCATCCCCAAGCTTAGACGCTTGAGTCTCCTTGAATATTTACTTGGGGGTGCCTTGGGAATCCCCAAGCTTGAGCTCTTGCCTCTCCTCCTTTTCCTCATCTCGAGACCTCCTCGATCTTCGAACACTTCATCCACACAAAACTTCAACAGAAAACTCGGTAAGATCCATTATTATAATAAAGCAAATCACTACTCTAAGTACTGTTGCAAACCAATTCATATTTTGTTTTTGTTTTGTAGCTACTGTAATATAACTTTTCCATGGCTTAATCCACTGATAGAAATTGATAGTTTCATCAAAACAAGCAAACTATGCATCAAAAACAGAATATGTCTTAAACAGGACAGTCTGTAGTAATCTGAACATTCACCATAATTCTGGTACCCCAAAAATTCTGAAAAAATTAGGAAAAATCACTGTTCAAAAAATCTTCCGATTCAGCGATTAATCTTCCGATTTATCACTAATCGGGAGGTGATCGATAAGATTATGCCTTATCTTCATTGTTTATCTTTTGGACCGATTTATTGCTCTAACAAGCGAATTATCGGGAATCTATCGATAAAGCAGACCTATTCATAGCAGTATGTTTGTAAAAACTATGTTTATTTATGTTTTGTTGACCTTGTTACGCACTATATAATGTTGTCCTATTTTTTTGTCATTATACGAGGATTAAAAGGCTAGGAATCAAGGTAACACTTCTGTCCAATATTGTTTTGGTGCTGAATATAGCATATTTTAGTGTTGGGAACCTGAGATTTGCAAAAAAAATATGATTAATAGTCGACCGATAAAATCGATTAATCGACCGATTTCCGATTAATCTCTCCTAGTTGACTGAGACGATAACAATAAGCGATATCCTCAACATTGGAAAAATAAACAATTTGTATAGCAAGACAGTGCATAAAGTTTCAGGACCGTTTGACGTTCCAGTAAAAATGTAAAATTGTGCACTACAGCCAAAGTTTCTGTCCTGCACCGTACAAACCAACAAGCATTGTAAACATCCTAAAGGCAAACCATGGCACATTATTTTATTATAAAACTTTATAAAAGCACACAACAGAAATAAATGACTCTCTAAAACTTATGGGTTGTCTCCCTGGCAGCGCTTTCTTTAAAGCCATTAAGCTAGGCATATAGTGCTCAAGTAATGGATCCACCCGGATCCCAAGGTATATCAAAGCCAATTTTAATTAACAATGATTTGTGATTTAGTAGTGAGCACAAAGTAACATATATCATGCAACAACAAAGTCTAACTCTCTTCCTATGCATCGGCATGTCATAAAGAACAATTCATGCACACATAGTAAAGGCCAATGCATAGCATAAACAATTTCTTGCAATTTTATCATATTGGAAACATGGAGATGTGGAGATATAGTTCCTCTCTCATAATAATTGCAAGTAGGAGCAGCAAGCACATGCATATTATATCTATCAAAGTCATCATGTGTAGTAGCAAGACGCAACCCATCAACATAATCCTTTATAAGCACAAACTTCTCCGATATAGCGTAGTTTGGAGAATTCAAAAACATAATAGGACTATCATGCGTGGGTGCAATAGAAACAATTTCATGTGTAACATAAGGAACTATAGCAAGTTCATCTCCATAAGCATAATTCATATTGGCATCTTGGCCACAAGCATAGCAAGCATCATCAAAAAGGGATATTTCAAAAGAATCAATGGGATCATAACAATCATCATAGCATTCATCCTTCGGTAAGCACGAAGGGAAATTAAACAATGTATTAGTTGAAGAGTTACTCTCATTAGAAGGTAGGCACGGGTAGCTAATCCGCTCTTCCTCCTTTTGTTCTTCGCTCTCCTCATCATCTTTTTCATCCAATGAGCTCACAGTTTCATAAATTCCTTCTTCCATAGACTCCTGCAAAATATTAGTCTTTTCTTGGACAGCGGAGGAGCCCTCAATATATGGTTTAACATAGGCATTAGAAGTATAATTATCATAAAAACATTTAAGTATGGCAAAAAAATTAGATTTGTAAAGAGTAGCATCATACTTTCCAATCAAATAAGCAATTTTATAAGCACCCTTAAAAGCAACAAATTCTTCAATTTGTTGAACATCATAGTAATTATTAACACCCTTAGCATATGAAGATACGATTCCATTATCACTAAACTCACACTGGTAGGGAAGGTGTTTCTTAGGGTCTTCATAACAACAAGTAAAATCACAAATTTCACATAAATTCCAAATATAGCATTGCAAATGATGAATTTGATCCAGTAAAAGTTTCCCTTTTTGAGATAAGCGGTGTCGCACATAACAAGCATGCTCATCTAAAGATTTGCCCTCAACTGAGCTAGTTGGGGTTTCAGCACGAGCACAAAGGGATCGAAGATGATCCAAGTAAAAAGCTTCAGGAGTGTGATAGATTTTGAGTGGTTCTTCAACCATTGGTGTAGTAGGTACAACTAATTTTTTTTGGTATTTTGTGTTTCCTACCCATAACTAAAGATAGAAAACAAGAGCACAAAATAAAAACTACTTAGTGATAAAGCAAACAAGCACACACGAGAATATTCACCCCATGCTATAACTCCCCGGCAACGGCGCCAAAAAAAGGTCTTGATAACACACAAGTATAGGGGATCAATTGTAGCCTCTTTCGATAAATAAGAGTGTCGAACCCAAGGAGGATCTAAAGGTAGAAAAATATTCCCTCAAGTTCTATCGACCACCGATACAACTCTACGCACGCTTAACGTTCGCTTTACCTAAAACAAGTATGAACCTAGAAGGACTTTGTAGGTGTTGTTGGATAGGTTTGCAAGAATATAAAGAGCACGTAAATAAAATCTAGGGGCTGTTTAGATAAAGAAACAATAAAGTTAGTAAAGCGAGTGTGGAAAAATGGTTTGTAGGAGTTGCGAAATTGTCCCTAAGCAATTGACTACTTTACTAGACCGATAGCAAGTTTTATGTGGGAGAGGCCACTGCTAGCATGTCACCCCTGACTTGGAATTCTATGCACTTATAATTGGAACTATTAGAAAGCATACGCAACTACTAATGTTCATTAAGGTAAAACCCGACCATAGCATTAAGATATATTGGTCCCCCTTCAATCTCGTATGCATCAATTCCTATGCTAGGTTGAAGCTTCTGTCACTCTTGCCCTCCAATACATAGTCCTATCAACATACAACTAACCCTACGGTGTGGTCCACGCGCACGCTCATATGATGGGCACCAAAGGACAGCAACATAACCACAAGCAAATTTAACCAATCAGAGCAATTCACCAATTACCGAAAGGACAACGAAAATCTACTCACACATCATAGGATGGCAACACATCATTGGATAATAATATGAAGCATAAGGCACCATGTTCAAGTAGAGGGTACAGCGGGTTGCGGGAGAGTGTACCATTGTAAATAGATGGGGGAAGGTGATGAAGATGTTGGTGAAGATGACGGAGGTGTTGGTTGATACGTCTCCAACGTATCTATAATTTTTTTATTGTTCCAGGCTATTATATTACCCCTTTTGGATGTTTATGGGCTTTATTTTACATATTTATATCATTTTTGGGACTAACCCACTAACGGAGGCCCAGCCCGTATTGCTGGTTTTTTGCCTATTTCAGTAATTTGAAGAAAAGGAATATCAAACGGACTCCAAACGGAATGAAACCTTCAGGAGCGTGATTTTTGGAACGAACGTGATCCAGAGAACTTGTAGTGCAAGTCAAGAAGCAAATGAGGCTGCCAGGAGATAGGAGGGCGCGCCCACCCCTCCTGGGAGCGCCCCCTGTCTCCTGTGCCCCACGAGCAGCCACCGACGTACTTCTTCCTCCTATATATACCTACGTACCCCGAAAACATCCAGGGAGCCAATGAAAAACAATTTCCACCACCGTAACCTTCTGTATCCGCGAGATCCCATCTTGGAGCCTTCGTCGACGCTCCGCCGGACGGGGAATCGACCATGGAGGGCTTCTACATCAACATCATGGCCCCTCCGATGAGTTGTGAGTAGTTTACCTCAGACCTTCGGGTCCATAGTGATTAGCTAGATGGCTTCTTTTGTCTTTTTGGATCTCAATACAATGTTCTCCCCCTCTCTTGTGGAGATCTATTCGATGTAAACTCTTTTTGCGGTGTGTTTGTCGAGATCCGATGAATTGTGGGTTTATGATCAAGTTTATCTATGAGAAATATTTGAATCTTCTCTGAATTCTTTTATGTATGATTGAGTTATCTTTGCAAGTCTCTTCGAATTATCAGTTTGGTTTGGCCTACTAGATTGATCTTTCTTGCCATGGGAGAAGTGCTTAGCTTTGGGTTCAATCTTGCGGTGTCCTTACCCAGTGACAGAAAGGGTTGCAATGCACGTATTGTATTGTTTCCATCGAGGATAAAAAGATGGGGTTTATATCATATTGCTTGAGTTTATCCCTCTACATCATGTCATCTTTCTTAATGCGTTACTCTGTTCTTATGAACTTAATACTCTAGATGCATGCTGGATAGCGGTCGATGTGTGGAGTAATAGTAGTAGATGCAGGCAGGAGTCGGTCTACTTGTCACGGACGTGATGCCTATATACATGATCATGCCTAGATAATCTCATAATTATTCGCTTTTCTATCAATTGCTCGACAGTAATTTGTTCAGCCACTGTAATACTTATGCTATCTTGAGAGAAGCCACTAGTGAAACCTATGGCCCTCGGGTCTATCTTTTATCATATAAGCTTTCAATCTACTTTTATTTGCATCTTTATTTTTTGCATCTATATTATAAAATACCAAAAATATATTTATGTTATCATACTATCTCTATCAGATCTCACTTTCGCAAGTGGCCGTCAAGGGATTGACAACCCCTTTATTGTGTTGGTTGCAAGTTCTTTGTTTGTGTAGCTGCGTGGGATTTTTGAGGAGTCTCCTACTGGATTGATACCTTGGTTCTCAAAAACTGAGGGAAATACTTACGCTACTATTGCTGCATCACCCTTTCCTCTTCAAGGAAAACCAACGCAAGCTCAAGACATAGCAAGAAGGATTTCTGGCGCCGTTTCCGGGGAGGTCTTCACTCAAGTCAAGACATACCAAGTACCCATCACAAACTCATCTCCTCACATTTACATTATTTGCCATTTGCCTCTTGTTTTCCTCTCCCCCACTTCACCCTTGCCGTTTTATTCGCCCTTCTTCTGTTCGTCTTTTCATTTGCTTTGATGTCTTACTTGGCTCATTTGGTCGTTTAACTGGAATAGTTGCTTATTTATTGCTAAATAGAGAAGCTAAGCTCTATGGATCCTCATCCGCTTGCTAATCTTTTTAAGGGATCCAATTATGATGAACCAATTGCTAGTGAGTTTTGTGCACTAGATTATCTTTATAAAGCTTTGCTTGAAATTTTTGAATCTGAAAATTATGATGAAGAAATTTATGAAGAGATTCATGATAACTCTTTGAATAAAAAGCATGATTGCAATGATTTTACTATAAATACTCTTGATGTCAATTGTGCTAATAATATGCAAAACCCTAAGCTTGGGGATGCTAGTTTTGCTATGCCTATTACTTGTTGCAATGATCATGATTGGGGTGATTCTTCTTATCTTGAAAATTTATTTAAGCCCCATGATGAATATGAGATTGATAATAGTGTTTGCAATAATATTGAAAGTGGGTTTGGAAGAGTGTCAACTTTAGATCCAACATATTTGGATTGTGTTCAATCTTATAATATTTTTGACAAAAGTGGGTTTGGAGAAGTCATGACTTTAGTTAATGTTAATCCCACTATCTTGGAAGAGTGTCAACTTTGCATGCATGTGGATCGTGTTAAGAATATGTTAGGTGATAGCTATTTTGTTGAATTTTCCTAAGATCCTACATGTAATTATTATGAGAGAGGAAAATATGGTCGTAGAAATTTTTATCTTACTAAATTACCTCCCGTCATGTTGAGATTGCTATCGTCTCTTTCTTATTCCTTGCATATGCTAGTTTTTGTTTGCCTTGCAAATTTGTTTGCTTATAATATGCCTATGCATAGGAAGTATGTTAGACTTAGATGTGTTTGTCACGTGTTTCATGATGCTCTCTTTGCGATTCAATTCTTGTCTTTCATGTGAGCATCATTACAATTATCAATGCCTAGCTAAAAGGCTTTAAAGAAAAGCGCTTGTTGGGAGATAAACCAGTATTTTTACTTGTTGTTATTTAATAAATTTTGCATCTACCTTCTGTTTAGATGTGTTTTTATGTTTTAATTAGTGGTTGTGCCAAGTAGAACCTATAGGATAACCTATGATGATAGTTAATTTGATTCTGCTGAAAAACAGAAACTTTGCACGCACGAAATTAGTTTTGTTAAATCACAGGAACGTGATTTTGCGTTGATTCTTTTTGCTTCTGGTAAATAGACAAATTTTACAGGACTTCCTATTTTTGTAGTATTTTTAAGGTTCCATAAGTTTGCGTTAGTTACAGATTGCTACAGACTGTTCTGTTTTTGATAGATTCTGTTTTTCGTGTGTTGTTTGCTTATTTTGATGCATCTATGGCTAGTATTAAGTGGTGTAGGACCTTGAAGTATGTCTAGAGGGGGGTGATTAGACTACTTGACCAATTAAAAACTTAACCTTTTCCCAATTTTAGAGTTTGGCAGATTTTAGTTACTTTAGGACAAGTCAAGCAATCATCACACTATTCAAGCAAGCATGCAAAGAGTATATAGCCAGCGGAAATTAAAGCATGCAACTTGCAAGAAAGTAAAGGGAAGGGTTTGGAGGATTCAAACGCAATTGGAGACACAGATGTTTTTGGCGTGGTTCCGATAGGTGGTGCTATCATACATCCACGTTGATGGAGACTTCAACCCACGAAGGGTAACAGTTGCGCGAGTCCACGGAGGGCTCCACCCACGAAGGGTCCATGAAGAAGCAACCTTGTCTATCCCACCATGGCCGTCGCCTACGAAGGACTTGCCTCACTAGTAGTAGACCTTCATGAAGTAGGCGATCTCCTTGCCCTTACAAACTCCTTGGTTCAACTCCACAATCTTGTCGGAGGCTCCCAAGTGACACCTAGCCAATCTAGGAGACACCACTCTCCAAGAAGTAACAAATGGTGCGTTGATGATGAACTCCTTGCTCTTGTGCTTCAAATGATAGTCTCCCCAACACTCAACTCTCTCTCATAGGTTTTGGATCTGGTGGAAAGAAGATTTGAGTGGAAAGCAACTTGGGGAAGGCTAGAGATCAAGATTCATATGGTAGGAATGGAATATCTTGGACTCAACACATGAGTAGGTAGTTCTCTCTCAGAAATGGTAAGTTGGAAGTGTAGGTTCGTTCTGATGGCTCTCTCCACGAATGAATAGGAGGTGGAGGGGTATATATAGCCTCCACACAAAATCTAACCGTTACACACAATTTACCAAACTCGGTGGGACCAATTCAACAGACTCGGTCGGACCGATTTAGTAAACCTAGTGACCATTAGTGATTTTCGGTGGGACTGACATGCATCTCGGTGAGACCGATTCGGTTAGGGTTAGGGCATAATGTAATCTCGGTAAGACCGATTACACAAACTCGGTGAGACCGATTTGGTAATAAGCTTTCCAGAGAGTTGGTCAGGTAAACTCGGTGGGACCGATTTGCTCTTTTCAGTGAGACCGAAATGTTACAAAAGGGAAACAGGGAGTTTACATTACAATCTCGGTGGGACCGATCGCTCACTTCGGTTAGACCAAAACGTTACGAAGGGAAACAGAGAGATTTCAATCCCATCTCGGTGAGACCGAGATCCCTATCGGTAAGACCGATTTGCTTAGGGTTTGTGGCAGTGGTTATGACTTTTGCAATCGGTGGCGCCGGATAGGAAGAATCGGTGTGACCGATTTTGGCTTTAAGTTTAGGTCATTTGTGGATGTGGGAAAGTAGCTGAGGGTTTTGGAGCATATCACAAAGCACATGAAGCAAGAGGCTCATTAAGCAACACCTCATCCCTCCTTGATAGTATTGGCTTTTCCTATAGACTCAATGTGATCTTGGATCACAAAAATATAAAATGAAGAGTCTTGAGCTTTTGAGCTTGAGCCAATCCTTTGTCCTTAGTATTTTGAGGGATCCACTTTCATCATCCATGCCATGCCATTCATTGAGCTTTCCTGAAATAATAGTCTTGGAATAGCATTAGCTCAATGAGCTATATGTTGTTATGAATTACCAAAACCACCTAGGGATAGTTGCACTTTCAATCTCCCCCTTTTTGGTAATTGATGACAACATATAGATCAAAGCTTCGAAAAATGATAATAAGATTGAATAACATCGTCGCTTTGAGAAGTATGTGATAAGCAAGAGCTCCCCCTAAATTTGTGCATAGTTTAAGATTTGCTTTGGACTGCAAATGCACAATGAATTAGGCTCATGGGTTACTCTTCCATGTCACATACATCTTGGTGGAGCGCTCAAAATAATAAACATTGAATACATGCACTCATCACCAAGCAAAGTGAATGATCACATAGGATAGATAAGATAATATCATCGAACATGCATAAGTGTAGCTTATGATCAAACACATGATCATCAATGTCTCACAAGCATAGTATCACAAGCAAACAAAAGCAACAAGTTTAACCACCAAATAAAGCAACAGAGAACAAAAGCAACACTCTCTCTCTCGAAGCCTATGATCTATACATTTTTCTCCCCCTTTGGCAACAAGTTACCAAAAAGTTCATAGAAAATGCATAGTGCTAGATCGACTCTCAGGCTTGATCTTCAGGTGGTGGTGTCCAGATAACTCCAAGGACGAGGGCTTCAGTTGAAGTAGAGGGTGCTGGAGTTGATGAGGGAGCTGGTTGCACTGGAGCTGAAGGGGATGTAGCTGGTGCTGAAGATGTTGCTCTAGTATCTGTCACAGGCACTGCAACTGACCTCTGGGTTCTAGGCACTCTGGCAAACACATTTGTGGTAGTCTTGCCCTCCCTCTCCTGCATATCATCCTGCAGCTGCTCCACAACTGACTGTATCTCAGTTACTTTGACATCAAGGTCATGGAATTTGAGTTCCATGATTCTTTCCAGGCTCTCCTGATTCTGAGTGAGGGTGGCCAGTCCCTTCTCAATCCTCAGTGTAGATGCTATTAAGTAACCAAGTTTCTCCTGCTTGTTCTTCAAGAAATACTCAGATGCCTCCTCTTGAGTTGGCATCCTGGCAGCCTTCTCCTTCTTTGCCTTCTCCTTCTTCTCTTGAGCTTGAACTGATGATGGATCATTCTCATTCATAACAACCTCATTGTCCTCAAAGTCTAGATAAATTGGAAAGTGTTCCTTATCCAATTGATATTTCCCTGTGCCCATCTTTGAGTTTATCAACTCTTGAATCTGAGGTGCATATCCACAGCTCCTCTTCTGATCTGCTGCAGTCCTCTTAATGGTTTCAATCATAAGGCTCATGACTTTGAACTTTTCTGGCACATCAAACACATGCAACATGTTGATGGCATGCCCTCTGATCATGTTATGGTCACCAGACTTGGGCAACAGAGTGTGCCTCAGAATCCAATTGATAGTTGGCAGCCCTGACAATAGAAAATGGACTGATCCAAACTTGTGTGTCTCAACTGCCTTGTCTGGGATCTCCTTGTACATGTGTGCCATGGAATTGTGATCCATCTTCTTCTTTGCATAGATATCCAGGTCATCCTCATTTTCCTTTGGGGCATTTATCAGACTTGCCCATTCTTCAACAGTGGATTGGTACCTTGTACCTTCAGACATCCAAACAATTCTTCCATCTGGATAAAAGTGTGCTGTGGAGTAGAATTGCATGATAAGCTCACCATTCCAGTGGGTGAGCTTTTGTCCAACAAAATCAGTAACCCCACAAGCAACAAAGCTGTCTTGCACTCCAAGATAGTGCTCTTCATTGTCCTTGATGTAGGTCCAGTCGACCCACCTCATGTCACAAACTATGGGCTTCTTATCCAACAGAATTGTCTAATAGAAGTCCTGTTGTTCCTTTGTATGGAACCTGTAATCAACAGCAGTTCTTCTTCTTGAGGCATATGGATCTTCCGTCCTCCATAGCCTCAACCCTGAGTCCTTCCTGATCCTCATGTCCTCAGCCACAGGATGGGCATCATTGTGGTTTGGTATCTTTGGCTTGAGCTTCCTTAGGACCTGTCCTTCTTCATCTTCTTCTTCAGCAACATTTGGCACTGGGGCCTTGTTCTTCTCAGCAGCTGGAATATTCCTAGTATTCCTCTTTGGTATTTGCTTGGCCTTGGAGGCAGCTTTGGGTGCTTCCTTGGGCTTAGATGTTGCAGCCCCTGATCTCATAGCATCACCCATAAGCTTGGGTGCCTTAGGTGCTGGTGCAGCAACCTCTTCTTCCTCTTCAGAATCTCTTCTCATAGAGGGCTTTCCAAGAACCTTGGCAGTTGTGATTCTTGCTCTCTTCTTCTTCTTGTCCTGAGCACCTTCATCCTCTGATTCAATGGTAAACTTCATTGTCTCTCCAGTGGGAACTTTCTGAGATTTGGAAGATGTGACTTTCTTTGCAGGTGCCTCTTTGGGTTCTGTCTGCTCTGGCACTTGAGTGGACTTTCTGGCTTTGGGCATTGGTGTCCTCTTGGCAGGAACTTTCTTTTTCAGTCCAGGCTTTGTGCTATGTGCAGAGCCATATTCCTTCTTGAGCACCACTTTCTTGCAAGTAGCCTCATCTTCTTCAGCTTTATAGTCCTCATCCTCTGAATCTGAAGTTCTCTTCCTCCTTTGCCTAGTAGCAGCCTTAGGCAGGTTGCTAGGAGTGCTTCTGCTCCCTTCATCTGTGGAGCTTGAGGGACTAGTGCCCTTGCTCATGTCAATCTGCTCTTCTGACCTGTTCTGGCTGTCACTCTGGTCTGACATGCTGCAAACACTGACTGCTGACCCTGTGAAGAGTTATAGATGAGATAGAGTGGATGAGCATCATAAAATGCAGAGATTTTTGCAAAAGAATGATTCAAAAATTCTGTTTTAGTTTTCCACAGAAAGCATTTCGGATCAACTGATTTTCAAACTCGGTGATACCGAAGCAGTTTTGGAACCTAAACTGATGAACTCGGTTGGACCGAGTCATAGTTCGGTGGCACCGAGACTGCTAGGGTTTCACATAATCCTAAAATCGGTCGCACCGATTAGCAATTCTCGGTTAGACCGAGAGTTACTTGTGCAATGGCATAAGCCAAATTGGTGAGACCGAGTTTTTCAACTCGGTGGGTCCGAGATGGTTTCGGCGGAAACCTAACCCTAAAAGTTTGAATCTCATCTAATCTACGGACTACTTTGGCTGGATAGGAGTGTTTCAATCGTGGTAAGATTCAATAAGAACACAATGTGCTAGGAATCGGACGAGGATAGCACAGTGATCGAGTCCATACCCTAGCTTGGCGATGAACTCGCTACGGCGGCAACGGCGGGGGCGAAATCCGTTGACGGCGGCGGAGACCAGCGACAGGAGGCTGCTGGCGACGAGGAGACGATCCAGAGACCTTCGATGGCAGAGCGAGCTATTGCGCGGGTGAAGGGGTTCAGAGAAATTTCCAAAATTTTGCCCGTGACTATATATAGCCCGACCCTGTCGGTGTGACCGAGTGGAATAACTCGGTGGCACCGAGATGCATAACTGTGTACAGTTACAGCAAATCGGTGTGACCGAAAAGTTCAAATCGGTTGCACCGAGATAGAAAACTCAGATCAACTTGATGATCTCGGTAGGACCGAAATGGAGGAATCGGTCAGACCGAGAATCACAAAGAGGTTTTGGAAGTTTAAGTCTATGACAAATCGGGGACTCCGAGTGCTCCTCACACAGAGTGGTTCAAATCTGACTTGATCAAATTTTGTGATGTAGCATGAATAGAGTTTGAGACGAGAAAAGCATAGATAGCTAGAGAAAGTTCTTAGGCATTCTTGTCCATCCACTTGGCAAAAAGAAAAGAGACCAAACAATCAAAACAACAAGTGGATGTCCTTGAATGAGTTAAATATGCACCAACATGCTCACACAATAAGATGGCAAATGAAATATGTGGCAAAGCATGCACAACCACTTCTAGCATCTATCAAACAATTGGCGATGACTAGGTCATCTATATATGAGTATATTGACTTAGGAGTCAAATGAGAACATTTGATCATAGGTCATACTCATCGTTTAAGCTCAAGTGGGGTTACCACTTTTACATAATGCTTTGATGTGTTCACACCATTAGAGTTGTTTTGACTCAATTCTTAGAGTTAAGCTCCCCCTAGATGTGAGATCCCCCCTTAGAGGGATGAACTAACCTTGGGTTTTGTCGATGATGACTTCATGTAGGTGTTGAAGATGTGGATGCTCAATGTTGATGTAGATCATTTGGAGCAATCCTTTGGAGTGAGTTGCACTTTCAACTTTCCTACATGGATTAGTCCCACAAAAAACAAACAAGAATATCCATAGACATAGAGTGATGCACACACAAGATGATGTCCATGAAATCATTAGGTTACCTTGTCCCTTGCCTTACCAACATGAGGGTTTGTGACTCCTTGAACTAGTGCAAGATGTGGAAGTTGATTGCACTTGTTCTTGCCATAATGATATGAGTGAAGAATGTTGGCGGAGTCACCCTCAAGAACTCTTTAGTTCTTCCTCTTCGGGATCCACATCATCTTGATGGGAATCCTTGGAGTTGTAGTTGTACTTGATGAAGTAGAACTTGACGTAGTCTTGGGAACCCACTTGAACGAGGCCTTAGGTGCTTCTTCAAATGCATCAATATCTTTTTGAAGCTTGTCCTTGCCTTTGTTCTTGTGGTCTTGTGGTGGAGGATCATCTTGAGCTTGTGTTCCCTTGAAGGAAGTAGGATCATACTTCTCTTGTTGAGGAACAAACTTCGTCTTGGGGTATTGATCTTCGTCCCACTCAACTCCATTGGCATTGAACTTTCGTTCAAAACCAACACCTTGATTCTTCCGGTGCCTTCCTTGCTTGCGTACAATTTCCTCGAATTGCTTACTCCCGGCAAGGCTCTTGTAAACACCTTTCTCTATAATTCCGTTCAATAAGTTGTTTTCTTGCTCAAGTGTAACTTGGCTAAGAGAATCATTAGTGGAATCAAGAGAACTACTAGAAGCAACAATATTGGATTTGACATTGTTATTGTTACTACTAGAGGTAGTATCTTTCTTGTACTTGTTACTAGACTCGACTTGAGGAATGTAAGTAGATAAGAGTAAATGCTTGGCAATGTAAGAAGAACTTTTCTTGCGGATATCATCATTGATTGCTTTTAAGAACCCATGCTCTTGCTCAAGATTGAGCTTTTCAAAGCATAACTTCTCATGAGCCCTTAAAAGTTCTCGATGATCTTCGAAGATAGTTTCATGAGCCAACTTAAGAGTGTTTAGTTCTTTAGTTAGAAGCTCAATCTTCTCCTTATCTTTGTCATTCGTTTTATCTTGATTAGCATGATTAATTGATGTTTCATCATAGTATTCATCACTAGAGTTGTCAACAAGTAAATCATCATCCACAAGCAAGTCATCTTCATCACTATGGAAATCAACATACTCAGGATGTGTTACCTTTGGACCTTTGGCCATGAAGCATCTTCCAATTCCCTCATTTGGTGAATCAAATATGTCGTAGGAGTTGGTTGACACAAGTGCTAGACCGGCAACACCGTCATCTTGAGTATATTCGGAGTCGGAGTGATAGCTTCTCTCGGAGTGATTGTCGGAGTCGGAGTTGGATACCCATTCACCAACATTAGCTTGATGTCTTCGTTTTGTGTAGCTCCTTGATGACTTGTCCTTCCTTTCCGAATCCTTGCTTCTCCGTGAGGGTCTTCGTTCATAACGATCATCTCTACTCCTCCTCTCTCTTGGTGGTGATTCTTCTCTTTTGGTTCTTCTTCTAGGAGAATCTTCTCTTCTTTTGTAGGGTGTCGTACACTCATTGGAATAGTGTCTGGGTCTCCCACAATTGTAGCAATTGCGCTCTCGACTAGAAGATCTTTTGTCATTGTAAGACCTTGACTTGGAGCTTCTTTCTTTGCTTATACTCTTGTAGAATTTGTTGAAGTTCTTCACCATTAAGCTCAATTCCTCATTGAAGGTTTGTTTCTCACTTGATGATGTGGGGGCTTCACTTGAGGATTTGTAAGCACCACTTGACTTGTTGTGAAGTTCCTCCTTATCCTTGAGTGACATCTCATGAGCAACAATTCTTCCAATGACTTCTGTTGGCTTGAGATCTTTGTAGTTTGGCATCATTTGGATCAACGTGCACACGGTATCATACTTTCCATCCAATGCTCTTAGGATCTTCTTGATGATGAATTTGTCGGTCATCTCTTCACTCCCTAAGCCGGCAATCTCATTTGTGATAAGAGCAAGCCTAGAGTACATTTCAGCGACACCTTCACCATCCTTCATTTTGAACTTGTCAAGTTGACTTTGGAGCACATCCAACTTGGATTCCTTGACGGATTCGATACCTTCATGCATATCAATCAAAGTATCCCAAATTTCCTTTGCATTCTCAAGACGGCTGATTTTGTTGAATTCTTCGGGGCACAATCCATTGAAGATGATATCACAAGCTTGAGCGTTGTATTGCAGCATCTTCAATTCTTCCGCATTAGCTTCACAGTTCGGATCTCTCCCATCGAAAAATTCACCTTGCAAGCCAATACAAATAATTGCCCAAACGGCGGGGTTATGTCTGAGAATATGTGTATTCATCTTATGCTTCCAACTAGCAAAATTCGTACCATCAAAGTAAGGACCTCTACAGTGATAATTTCCCTCGCTAGACGCCATACTCTCCTAGGTTGTGAAACCAAGGCTATGACCACCAAAAGCTATGGAAATCAAAGCAGATGGAGACCAAAGCTTTGATACCACTTGTAGGACCTTGAAGTATGTCTAGAGGGGGGTGATTAGACTACTCGACCAATTAAAAACTTAACCTTTTCCCAATTTTAGAGTTTGGCAGATTTTAGTTACTTTAAGACAAGTCAAGCAATCATCACAATATTCAAGCAAGCATGCAAAGAGTATATAGGCAGCGGAAATTAAAGCATGCAACTTGCAAGAAAGTAAAGGGAAGGGTTTGGAGGATTCAAAAGCAATTGGAGACACTGATGTTTTTGGCGTGGTTCCGATAGGTGGTGCTATCGTACATCCACGTTGATGGAGACTTCAACCCACAAAGGGTAACGGTTGCGCGAGTCCACGGAGGGCTCCACCCATGAAGGGTCCACGAAGAAGCAACCTTGTCTATCCCACCATGGCCGTCGCCCACGAAGTACTTGCCTCACTAGCGGTAGATCTTCACGAAGTAGGAGATCTCCTTGCCCTTACAAACTCCTTGGTTCAACTCCACAATCTTGTCGGAGGCTCCCAAGTGACACCTAGCCAATCTAGGAGACACCACTCTCCAAGAAGTAACAAATGGTGCGTTGATGATGAACTCCTTGCTCTTGTGCTTCAAATGATAGTCTCCCCAACACTCAACTCTCTCTCATAGGTTTTCGATCTGGTGGAAAGAAGATTTGAGTGGAAAGCAACTTGGGGAAGGCTAGAGATCATGATTCATATGGTAGGAATGGAATATCTTGGCCTCAACACATGAGTAGGTAGTTCTCTCTCAGAAATGGTAAGCTGGAAGTGTAGGTCCGTTCTAATGGCTCTCTCCACGAATGAAGAGGACGTGGAGGGGTATATATAGCCTCCACACAAAATCTAACCGTTACACACAATTTACCAAAGTCGGTGGGACCGATTCAATAGACTCGGTCGGACCGATTTAGTAAACCTAGTGACCATTAGTGATTTTCGGTGGGACTGACATGCATCTCGGTGAGACCAATTCGGTTAGGGTTACGGCATAACGTAATCTCGGTAAGACCGATTACACAAACTCGGTGAGACCGATTTGGTAATAAGCTTTCCAGAGAGTTGGTCAGGTAAACTCAGTGGGACCGATTTGCTCTTTTCGGTGAGACCGAAATGTTACAAAAGGGAAACAGAGAGTTTACATTGCAATCTCGGTGGGACCGATCGCTCACCTCGGTTAGACCAAAACGTTATGAAGGAAAACAGAGAGATTACAATCCCATCTCGGTGAGACCGAGATCCCTATCGGTAAGACCGATTTGCTTAGGGTTTGTGGCAGTGGCTATGACTTTTGGAATCGGTGGCGCCGGATAGGAAGAATCGGTGTGACCGATTTTGGCTTTAAGTTTAGGTCATTTGTGGATGTGGGAAAGTAGCTGAGGGTTTTGGAGCATATCACAAAGCACATGAAGCAAGAGGCTCATTAAGCAACACCTCATCCCTCCTTGATAGTATTGGCTTTTCCTATAGACTCAATGTGATCTTGGATCACAAAAATATAAAATGAAGAGTCTTGAGCTTTTGAGCTTGAGCCAATCCTTTGTCCTTAGTATTTTGAGGGATCCACTTTCATCATCCATGCCATGCCATTCATTGAGCTTTCCTGAAATAATAGTCTTGGAATAGCATTAGCTCAATGAGCTATATGTTGTTATGAATTACCAAAACCACCTAGGGATAGTTGCACTTTCAAGTGGTATGAACCATAGAGAACTTGGAATACAGTAGGACTAACACCAATATAAATAAAGAATGAGTTAATTACAGTACCTTATGTGGTGGTTTTGTTTTCTTTCACTAACGGAGCTTATAAGATTTCCTGTTGAGTTTTGTGTTGTGAAGTTTTCAAGTTTTGGGTAAAGCTTTGATGGACTATGGAATAAGGAGTGGAAAAATCCTAAGCTTGGGGATGCCCATGGCACCCCAAGATATTCAAGAATAGCCAAAAGCCTAAGCTTGGGGATGCCCCGGGAAGGCATCCCCTCTTTCGTCTTTGTTCATTGGTAACTTTACTTGGAGCTATATTTTTATTCGCCACATGATATGTGTTTTGCTTGGAGTGTCATGTATTATATTAGTCTTTGCTTTTTATTTTACCACAATCATCCTTGCTGTACACACCTTTTGGGAGAAGCCTACTTGATTGAATTTATTAGAATACTCTATGTGCTTCACTTATATCTTTTGAGCTTGATAGTTTCTGCTCTAGTGATTCACTTATATCTTTTAGAGCACGGTGGTGGCTTAATTTTGTAGAAATTTATAGTCTCTCATGCTTCACTTATATTATTTTGAGAGTCTTTTAGAACAGCATGGTATTTGCTATGGTTATAAAATTGGTCCTAGAATGGTAGGCATCCAAGTTGGGTATAATAAAAACTATCATAGGAAGTGAATTGGATGCTATGATCAATTTGATACTTGATAATTGTTTTGAGATATGGAGGTAGTGATATTAAAGTCATGCTAGTTGGGTGATTATGAATTTAAAGAATGCTTGTGTTGAAGTTAGCAAGTCCCGTAGCATGCACGTATGGTTAAAGTTCGGTAACAAATTTGAAACATGAAGTGTACCTGGCTTGTGCATCCTTATGAGTGGCGGTTAGGGATGAGCGATGGTCTTTTCCTACCAATCTATCCCTCTAGGAGCATGTGCGTAGTGCTTGGTTTTTGATGACTTCTAAATTTTTGCAATAAGTATATGAGTTCTTTTGACTAATGTTGAGTCCATGGATTATACGCACTTTTACCTTTCCATCATTGCTAGCCTCTTCGGTATCGTGCATTGCCCTTTCTCACCTTGAGAGTTGGTGCAAACTTCGCCGGTGCATCCAAACCTTGTGATATGATATGCTCTATCACACATAAACCTCCTTATATCTTCCTCAAAACAGCCACCATACCTACCTATTATGGCATTTCCATAGCCATTCCGAGAAATATTGCCATGCAACTTTCCACCATTCCGTTCATCATCATGACATACATTACTTTTGTCATATTGCCATTGCATGATCATGTACTTGACATCGTATTTGTGGCAAATCCACCATGCATAATTTTTCATACATGTCACTCTTGATTCATTGCACCATCCCGGTACACCGCCGGAAGCATTCATATAGAGTCATATCTTGTTCTAGTTTCGAGTTGTAATTCATATGTTGTAATCAATAAAAGTGTGATGATCATCATTATTAGAGCATTGCCCAAAAAGAAAAGAAAAGAAAGGACAAAAAAAGAAAAATATAAAGGCCAAAGAAAAAAAGAAAAAAAAAAGAAAAATAAAAAAATAAAAAGGGGCAATGTTACTATCTCTTTTTCCACACTTGTGCTTCAAAGTAGCACCACGTTCTTCATGTAGTAAGTCTCATATCTTGTGCTTCAAAGTAGCACCATGTTTTTCATATAGTGAGTCTCATAGGTTGTCATTTTCATATACTAGTGGGAATTTTTCATTATAGAACTTGGCTTGTATATTCCTACGATGGGCTTCCTCAAATGCCCTAGGTCTTCCTGAGCAAGCAAGTTGGATGCACACCCACTAGTTTTCTTTTGTTGAGCATTCATTTATAGCTCTAGTGCATCCGTTGCATGGCAATCCCTACTCCTCATGTTGACATCAATTGATGGGCATCTCCATAGCCCGTTGATTATCCTTGTCAATGTGAGACTTTCTCCTTTTTTTTCTCCACACAATCCCCATTACCATATTCTACTCCACCCATAGTGCTATATCCATGGCTCACGCTCATGTATTGCGTGAAGGTTGGAAAAGTTTGAGATTATTTAAGTATGAAACAATTGCTTGGCTTGTCATCGGGGGTGTAGAATTTGGGAACATCTTTGTCTGACGAAAATGAAGCATAGCCTAACTATATGAATTTGTAGGGATGAACTTTCTTTAGCCATGTTATTTTGAGAAGACATGATTGCTTTGATTAGTATGCTTGAAGTGTTACTATTTCTTTTATCAATATGAACTTTTACTTTGAATCATTTGGACCTGAACATTCATGCCACAGTAAAGAAAATTACATTGGGAATTATGCTAGGTAGCATTCCACATCAAAAATTCCGTTTTTATCATTTACCTACTCGAGGATGAGCAGGAATTAAGCTTGGGGATGCTTGATACGTCTCCAACGTATCTATAATTTTTGATTGTTCCATGGTATTATATTACCCCTTTTGGATGTTTATGGGCTTTATTTTACATATTTATATCATTTTTGGTACTAACCTACTAACCGGAGGCCCAACCCGTATTGCTGTTTTTTTGCCAATTTTAGTATTTCGAAGAAAAGGAATATCAAAAGGACTCCAAACGGAATGAAACATTTGGGAGCGTGATTTTTGGAATGAACATGATCCGGAGAACTTGGAGTTCAAGTCAAGAAGCAAATGAGGCGGCCAGGAGATAGGAGGGCGCACCCCCTATCTCCTGGGCCCCATGAGCGGCCACCGACGTAATTCTTCCTCCTATATATACCTACGTACCCCGAAAACATACAGGGAGCCAACGAGAAACAATTTCCACCACCGTAACCTTATGTGTCCGCGAGATCCCATCTTGGAGCCTTCGCCAGCGCTCCACCGGAGGGAGAATCAACCACGAAGGGCTTCTACATCAACACCATAGCCCCTCCGATGAGTTGTGAGTAGTTTACCACAGACCTTCGGGTCCATAGTTATTAGCTAGATGGCTTCTTCTCTCTTTTTGGATCTCAATACAATGTTCTCCCCCTCTCTTGTGGAGATCTATTCGATGTAAACTCTTTTTGTGGTGTGTTTGTCGAGATCCGATGAATTGTGGGTTTATGATCAAGTTTATCTATGAGAAATATTTGAATCTTCTCTAAATTCTTTTATGTATGATTGAGTTATCTTTGCAAGTCTCTTCGAATTATCAGTTTGGTTTGGCCTACTAGATTGATCTTTCTTGCCATGGGAGAACTGCTTAGCTTTGGGTTCAATCTTGCAGTGTCCTTACCTAGTGACAGAAAGGGTTGCAAGGCACGTATTGTATTGTTGCCATTGAGGATAAAAAGATGGGGTTTATATCATATTTCTTGAGTTTATCCCTCTACATCATGTCATCTTTCTTAATGTGTTACTCTGTTCTTATGAACTTAATACTCTAGATGCATGCTGGATAGCGGTCGATATGTGGAGTAATAGTAGTAGATGCAGGCAGGAGTCGGTCTACTTGTCGCCGACGTGATGCCTATATACATGATCATGCCTAGATAATCTCATAATTATTCGTTTTTCTATCAATTGCTCGAAAGTAATTTGTTCACCCACCGTAATACTTATGCTATCCTGAGAGAAGCCACTAGTGAAACCTATGGCCCCCGGGTCTATCTTTGATCATATAAGCTTTCAATCTACTTTTATTTGCATCTTTACTTTTTGCATCTATATTGTAAAATACGAAAAATATATTTATCTTATCATACTATCTCTATCAGATCTCACTTTCGCAAGTGGCCGTGAAGGGATTGACAACCCCTTTATTACGTTGGTTGCGAGTTCTTTGTTTGTTTGTGTAGGTGCGTGGGACTTTTGAGGAGCCTCCTACTGGATTGATACCTTGGTTCTCAAAAACTGAGGGAAATACTAACGCTACTATTGCTGCATCACCCTTTCCTCTTCAAGGAAAGCCAACGCAAGCTCAAGACGTAGCATTGGTGTAGATTGCGGTGATGATGATGGCCCCCGGCGGCATTCCGGCGCCACCGGAAGCGAGGGGGAGAGAGCCCGCTCCTTCTTCTTCTTCTTCTTCTTCCTTGACCTTCTCCCTAGGTGGGAGAAGGGTTTCCCCTCTGGTCCATGGTCTCCATGGTGTGGGAGGGGCGAGAGCCCCTCCGAGAATGGATCTGTCTCTCTGTTTCTATGTTCAGGTATTCTGCCCTTTCACCGTTTCTTATATTCCCGGATATCCGTAACTCCGATTGGATTGAAAATTTGAACATATTTTTTCTCCGGATATTAGCTTTCTTGCGGAGAAATAAGAGCAACGACCGCCTTACGGGGTGTCCATGAGGGTCAGGGGCGCGCCCCCTGCCTCATGGCCCCCTCGGGCATCGTCTTGCGTTGATTCTTCTTCCCAAAAATCATAAATATTCAAAAAATATTCTCCGTCCGTTTTTATCCCGTTTGGACTCCGTTTGATATGGATTTTCTGCGAAACAAAAAACATGCAACAAACAGGAACTGGCACTGGGCACTGGATCAATATGTTAGTCCCAAAAATAGTATAAAAAGTTGCCAAAAGTATATGGAAGTTGTATAATATTGGCATGGAACAATCAAAAATTATAGATACGACGGAGATGTATCACACATTTCCCATGTTTCCTCCTTACTTCCTTTCGAAGCTATAGTCACTTCCTCGCTTTCTTCCTCGCTCTCGTCGTCTTGCATGCTACCGCCAGGGTCACCATGGTCTTCTTCAATGACCTCTCCAGCGGTTCCTCCTCCGACGATGAATTTTTCAGCACCCTGGTTTTCCTCTCTTCTCTCTCTCGGGTTATGACTTGGGATGAAGGATTTTAACCCGGCAGTCGATTTGAGTCATTTCTTCCTCTTGTAGCTCCCTAGGACCATCAGTTGCAATGAATGGAGCGGGGTGGCTGAACATCTGCCTGCTCATAGTCACCATAAATCTCCATGCGTGCAGCTAGTTGCGTTTGAATCTATGGGCAACGGGAGGAAGTTTCTGGCATATGCATAGAAGGTTAGCCCCACTTTTGTTGTTACAAATCATTTGTTAGATGTGATTCAGACACTATCACTGTGCTATGTTATTGTGGATGGTAAGATAGTGTCATAGTTTGTACCTAATATCTAAAAATGTTGCCATCTCATCAACGGTGCCATTAGAAAATTATTTGGCACCACTTCATAAGTTTGTGCAGCCAACTTTGGTCCACACATCCGAGCAGCCAAGCAGTAAAATACTAAATCTTTATGGCACGAAGGAACTAGGCATCGGAGCAACTAGGTGCTCCGGAGTCTGGGTCCCTAGTTTTTTTTGCTGCATTAGCAATTGTTGTCTTTACACCGGTTTTGGCATACACAGAGGACGGCCTTAGCGCTATTAGTTCTATGTTACTAAATTTGTGAATGTACAAACCTGTTAGTATCAATTTGATGTCATCCAAACACTGTCGCTACGCTGTCGCAGTTATATTTAGCTTCATCATAAAATGTTCAATTTGTTATTTATAGTACATGACTAAGAACTTGTAGTGTTGTTGTAGTTAATTATAGCTTCTGGTGTTTCAGAATTTGGTTGTTGTCTCAGTAGCAATTAGTTCATTTGCACATTGATCTTTTTGAGAAGATATGTCATAATTAACCTGTTTGTTCAGTTTATCAAAATATGTATTTGGTGATTTTCTATGTTGCTAGAAACCCATTTCCCCTATAACAATTATTGATCTAGTTTTAAATATTATAGGATGAATGGAAGTATTCTTACCTGGAGTGAGTTGATCAAGAGTGGCCACAGTCTTTGAAGATGTGCCTAGAAAAGCTCTGGAGCATGTATGAGGAAGAGAACAGAGGTAGGCTTAGAGAAAGTGTTGTCAACACTGAAGAACATTTAAAGATGTGGGATAAAAAGAGGAAGATGGAGAATGAGCTCAGATTTTTTTAAATCAGACTTTGCTAAGATGGTGTTGGCGAAGGAGGAGACACTTTCCCAGTTGGCCAATGCAAAACAGGTTCTTATTGAACTGAAAGCAGAGGTGGATAAGACGAACCTGGATGATCTCGATTAGGGAAATGAATATATTCTTGTAATATTGTTCTTATGAAGGTGAACTAGCTATATGTTGTATTGTACTGTGATGTTAAAATATATTTATGTGCCTGCTATGAAAATGGCAAATAGCTATTCGATATGAAATGTGAATTTGTGTAATACTGGAATTATTACTTATAAACTAATAAACTTTCGAAATGGGTCTTGGAAATTTGCAAACGGTTTTAGCAGTAAAAGCACTTGCGATGGATAGCCCAATGCCATACAGTTTTGTTCATCAAATCGTGTGTGATGTAGTTAAATAAAAGCAAATGGTTACCGAGGCAGAGCGTGTGTGATGGTTACATCTATCACACACGAGGCTATACATAAAGCTATGTGGGATGTATATACGAACGGAAATGTTTTCCCTGGATTGACTGTGTGGGATGTACATAAGAATGGAAACCTATTCCTTGGATGGACTGTGTGGAATGTACATTACTAACGGAAATGTTTGTTTGGGACTGACTGTGTGGGATGTACTTACGATCGGAACTTATTGGGCCTGTATAATCGTATTTCATCGCTTGCTCATCTCACAAGACCTCATTTTGTCGAGCGTGTCTGCCAGGAGGGCCTATCCCCGACGGTTTCTGGGTCGTGTGGGAAGGACCCCCCTATCACAGTCACTTACTTGGCGACGGTTCAAAACGCCGTCGCGTAAAGGAGTTAAAAACCGTTTGTATAGCACCTCGTTGTACCAATGTACTACTTACAACGAGCCTTCATTCATGTAACTCCTTACAACAATCTCTTCATTTTCTCCGTCTGTGAGAAACATGTCATTAATCCTTAATGACATTTTGTTGTTGTTGTCCTATGATCAACAGTTTGATCATACTAATAACTTTTATCTACAACTAACTTGGAGTATTGGAAATATCTAGTTGTTTACATACCATGGAATACAAGTGTGGTGGAAATCATATTTCGCTCATCAGTATTTCAGGATACTGACTCCTTCCATGTGGCATTGACAAGAAACTCTTCTTGACATTTTACATACTAAACTGCTTTAGTATTCTGTCAATATGTATTTTGGCTAAGTCCGATTAGACACTATTATCTCCATAGATCATTATGTCTAATACCAAGACTATTCATTGCTTAAGTATTTTACTGAAAACTAGTTTCAACAAAGTCTTAATCTGTGTCAAGAAATTTACATAACTTCCAGTCAACAATATGTCATGTACATATAGAGTTTGTAAATATTATCATGCTCCCATTTACTTTTTTGTAAATACAAGCATCTTCGATTTACTCAATGAAACGAAGATTCCAACTCCACTATGTTTTCTTTAGATCATTATAGGATCTCTTGAAGTTTGCATACTTAGTAGCATCTTCTGGATTGACAAAATTACCTTGGATAGAATCAAACATACAACCTTGGTTCTATTTCCATCTAATTGAATCATTTTGACATCCATATGTTTTATCTCATAATTGAGATATTTAATAATTGCTAGTTTAACTAGAACTAACTTTAAGAATTGCTATGATGAGAAATCTCGTTATAGTCAATTCATTGATCTTGTCATAAACTATTTGTAACAAGTCAAGCATTATAAAAATATTTTTATCTTTGTCAGTTTATAGATCCATTACTATTCTCTAAGTCTTTCGAAGGGTTCATCAAGTTCTAAGCTTGAATTATGTGAATGGTTATTATCTCGGATTATGTTGGCATATAGCCAATTTCTGGCGTCAGGGCCCATCAACACTTTTCTGTGATTTATAGGTTCATTGTTTGCCCAACAATTTTTCATCTACATACCACAATGGTCTGCACGAATTTTCCGAACCTATATAGTTCAGCTCCAAGTTCGACCATAGTCTCTATATCTCATGTAGAGGCTTTTGTATCAGTCGCGGTAAGAAATTCTAGAATTACTTCCGGTGTTTCTTTTCTTTGAGTTGATTATGAAGATTCCGCAATCTTGTCGAGTTGCACCATCCTGCCACTCACTCTTTTTTAGAAAACATTTTCTTCAAAAATATCCGCACTTTATGGCAACACTTTGCCTCGGCATAGTGATAGAGGAATACCCAACTATTTGGGATAACCTACAAAGTAGCACTTATTTCGATAAATTTGATGGCGCTCCTTTTTCAGTGTGAAAGCCACAGTCTCTAAAGCATCACTTTGAAAGTATATTAGCAAAATAATCAATGTCATATTTCATCTCACCGTGTCATACATAGTTTGATTGCATCTACTTAAAACAATCTACTGCCAGTAGTGTTTCTAGGAGGTGAAAGCTATAAAATTCTTTTATAGCTCATCAGACATTCGCTAAATTTGTAGCTCAAATATTCTTTTCTGCAATCCAATTGTAGAAACATAATTTTCTTGTTACAATATTTTCTACTTCATTCTGAAAACCTTCTGAAACACTTCAAAAGATCCAAATTTATGTCTCAATTAGTAAATATAAATATATAGTTGAGTCATCCTTGAAGATAGATAAATCCACTTCTTGCAACAACACTTATTGGACTACACATATCGATATGCATATTGCCAATTATTTTGTTGCTCATTCTCTATGGCCCATGAACGATATTTTAGTTTACTTCACTAATTGGACGAAACTTGCAAGTGCCAGATGATTCTCAATTAGATGACTTCAAAATTCATCACTATGAAATTTTTCCATGCTAGTTTCTCCAATGTAACTAAATGTAGTGCCACACAAATGTGGTATTCTTTTAGTCCTGCGACATTTAGCATCAGTGCTATGGATGTTCAATTTTATTATCAATATTCATAACATACATCTTATTCACAATAATAGTATGCCCTTTTGTTCATAACCAACTATTGTTCTATCATGGACAACCTCCTTCATAACATCAAACAACTATTTTTTTGTCATGAAGAACCTCTTTGCAACTTCTATGCAATGACGAAGGCTATACCACAACATATGCAAACCCTGCAAAACAAAGTTAGATGTCCTCTAATCAGTCTGGAAAATTTTAATTATGTGGCTTCTAGGATTTACTGATAAACCTAGCTACATACATGCACACCATAAAGTGATAATCCTTGTTGCTAGATTAACTTTCGGGGTGTGTGAAAGAAGAGACTTAATTAAAAATCTCGTTCCCCCACACTAAACTTCGTCTAATACGCGTGACCCCCTAAAAGATCATCCATCTTCATCGCCATCTTATGTATGTGAGAGTTCACTATTCTTGACTATGGTGAAGCCTAAGGAACTGTTAGCAGATCGTTGACACCCAGAGCCAAGCGATTGTCAGAACCTTGTAGAAAATGACACCATTCCGTCAATGAACTGAACCGAAGCAACACTCGTGGGAAGCATAGCAAGAACATCACTCTCACATCCACATGTGATCTAGATCACAACCTTCATCTACTCATAGAACCGCTCTGATACCACTGTTGGGAAATGTAGTATAAAACAAAAAAAATGCCCTCTGATCCCTAGGAACAATATGAAGATGCATAACAGATTGGGATCAATGATTGATACCGACTCTGGGAGTGCAGCGGAAGTAGACGAGTCGGTGTAGATCATACTCAGAGTCATTGAACATTGATGATGATCCCGCAAACCGCCCATGAATGATCCCTCGAACAAAAGACTGAAAGCACGTCCACTCTACTTGGTTACAAGCGTATGGTCTTCACGATCCGGCAGCGCTTTGTCTTCTAGAGCAAATTGCCACCGGAGAATTAGAGGGAGGGTATTAGAACCACACGGGGCTTCTAAATATGAGGATTGGAGGTGGCTAGGACTAGCTCTAATTAGTCAACTAGGACTAACAAGAACTAGAACTAGATCAACTAGAGGAGACTCCAAAACTTGTGTTACAAAATGGTGGACATCCTCTAGTATATATATAGGATTGAGGGGGAAGAGGGGGCCGCCGCCAAGGGGGAAAGAGCTCCCTTGGGGTGCTGGCCAAGGTAGGGGGAGTAGGACTCCCCTTCCAAGTAGGATTTGCCCCCCCCCCCTTATAGGAAAGGGGGCGCCTCCCTTGTTGGGCCCTTGTGGCCCAACTCCTCCACCTCTTGGCCTTATTTGGCCCGTTGATATTAAATTAAATATATATTGTTCTAAACATTTTTAGACCATTATATATATAATTTAACATCCATGGAAACAGTTTCCACCTATATATATTAATCGGTAATACCCGGTATTACCTGATATTCACTGAAACCCTTCCGGTTACCCCGAAACGCTTTGGGAACCTCTCGGAACTATTCCGGATATTAATGAAACAATTCCAAAAATATATTCTCATCATTCCCATCCTACTAACACTCAGTAGATCGTGATTACCTTAAGCTTGTGACCACGTAGGTTCGGTAAACCATATACATGAACGAACCCCTTCGTTCAGTGACCGATAGCGGAACCGTGGACATCTATATATGTCCCTATGATTACACGAATGATATTCAAGTGAACCTTTGCTTATCATGTGATGTTCTCTTTGCTTTGTGATACTTTACAAAACCTGGTGTGCACCTTCATCCTACAGAGTCATGACGATGCTCACTATACCGTTGCTCCCATTACCCTTTTGTTCTTATTTCTCGTTCATGTGTTCCGGGATCCCCGTGATGTAGTCACATGTGTCTGGACAGACGATGATGGATGTTGTCACACCGAGAGGGTCCTAAGAACATCTCTCCATTGTCGGAGGAGCAAATCCCACTCTCGAGCTGTCCGGTCACTTGTCAAACTTTTCGGTTAGCCTGAAAGTTGTCGTTATGACCACCTTGTCATAGATTAGGTTTAAGCAACCCCAAAGCCAACCTTCCAATATGAAGTGACCAATATACTCTCATGGTCTAAGGAACGAAAACAAATGCTAACACTCCGTGTTATAATAGGAGATTTTAGACGATGTAATCACATAGTATAACAGACAAGTATTGGGTCGATTCAATATGATCATTCTTCTAACGTCATACCATCAATGTTACTATAGGACTATCGTTACACTTAACGATATCCTAAGATCTAGAAAACGTGATCACCAACAACACTTGAGCCGGTCTTAGAGGTGAGATAGGGAACCTATTGTTTGGCGTTTATCATTCCACACGTGCATATGAGTTTTCCATTGGATCACATATTCCAGGATCATAGCAGTTATAGCATGGAATATAAACTCTTAAATATGAATAATGGAAATATAATAATACAATTATTGCCTCTAGGGCATATTTCCAACAGGGGCAACGATCATGGAGGGGTTCTTCATCATCCTTGCTTCCCCTCCGATGATGCGTGAGTAGTTTACCACAGACCTATTGGTCCGTAGGTAGTAGCTAGATGGCTTCTTTTCTATTTTTGATCTTCAATACAACATTCTCCTTGATGTTCTTGGAGACCTATTTGATGTAATGACTTATTGCGGCGTGTTTATTTAGATCCATGAATTGTGAGTTTATGATCAGATCTATCCATGAATATTTATTTGAGTTTTCTCCGAACTATTTTACGCATGATTGTTATAGCCTCGTATTTCTTCTCTGATTTATCGGTTTGGTTTGGCCAACTAGGTTAATTTATCTTGCCACGGGAAGAGGTGCTTTGTGATGGGTTCAATCTTGTGGTGCTCAATCTCAGTGCCAGAAAGAGACATGACACGCATGTATCATTGCTATTAAGGGTAACAAGATGGGGTTTATTCATACATGAGTTTATCTTGTCTACATCATGTCATCTTGCCTAATGCATTACTCCATTTTTCCATGAACTTAATACGGTAGATGCATGCTGGATCATGGTCGATGTGTCACTACTACAGGATGCTGCTAATGCAACACTACGATCAGAGACCCTTCAATGAAACTGTGTGTGTGATGCAATAATCGCAAATGGTGGTGTGAAAAAACCGTCAAAAAGGTGTGAAACATTTGCGATGGCAGAGACATCAAACACGGTTCAGATTTTAGTTACATGTGCGATGCTGGGCATACGGTTGATCTAGCAGAACTATTTGCGATGAGGAAGAACAACAGAAACGGGCAGCCATATCAATGTGTGTGCGATATATGGCATACAGTTCCCTCCGATGAACTGTGTGCTTTTAGGGAATGCAACAGAAACGGTCAGCCAGATCAAGGTGTGTATGATATACGGCATATGGTTCACTCAGACAAACTGTTTTCGATTAGGCAAGAGAACATAAACGGTTCATCTTAACAAGATGTGTGTGATATGCGGCATTTGCGATGAGCCAAAAGAACACAAACAATTCGTGTAAACCAGATGTGTGTGATATGCAGCAAACAACCCACTCGGATGAATAGTTTACGATGAGAAATTATAACACAGACGGTTACTATAGTAAGTTCGTGTGCGATTCTGTTTGTACAAAAAACTTTGAAAAATGCAAACTAGTTGCTTGCGGTGGCTAGGAGTATCGCACATGATGCGTCTGCAAGTACTTGTGTGTGATGATTAGTAAGTTACACCAAATGAACAGCCGCAAGGGTGATATGTTGATCATGGAGTCCGAGAAGACCATCGTCGGAAGGCCGCCGGCTCAGCTTTTTAGCCTATATTTTATTATAATTGTATGCATAAGTAGGTCGTGAGTGTTTTGTGCCTTATCGCATGTGGCGTTTTAAATTATCCTAAATATGTAAGACAATTATTAACCGTTGCCATTGTAAATTTGCCTCAATGGCGAGCAGAGCACACACAGGGACGCCACGGCGAGCAACCACGTGGTCAAACTTATGGCACCCCGTGGGAGACGAGACGGCGCATCCATGGGACACGATGGTGATATCATTACCATGTGTGAGAGTGGGCAGACACGTACACGTACATCCAAGAACAAGGGCCCATGTTTCGGGCTTCCGATGCATGGCATATGATTGATCCAAAAGAACTGTTTGCGATGAGGCAGAACAACAGAAACGGGGATTTGTAGGCCCAGAATCATCAATAAATTTTGACTTTGTTTCTCGTCACATTGCAGATTACAACGCAATAATTAATTGGAACTCTGTTCACACAGATCAAACTAATATGTGTTCACATTTAGCATCGGGCTATAAAAACTACCCACTCGAAAATTACTTCACAGTTCCTCTCCTCATCACCCACAAAACTAGTCTTTCCTGTCAAGTCGTCCCGCCATGACCGGTAGGAGGAGTTTCAGGTGGGCATATAACCAGGTAGCAAAGACCAAGGCCACGGAAGAACTAGAGAGGTCATGCTGCGAAGCGGCAGCCGCAGCAGAGATGTCCCAGCGCGCCGTGGAGCCCTCGAACGAGCTCTCACGGGCACGCGAGGGCTCTCACAAGCGCACTCATCGCGTCGGCGATCGTGACAAGCTGGTGTTGCTGAAGTCCTTGGCCGGCGACGATGACATTCTCGCTGGCCTCATTAAGCAGCAGGAACTGGTCGACGGCTTGATGAAGCTCCTCGAGATCAGCGATGCCTCCGTTGACAAGTGACCGGCCTCGTCGAGCAACTCACGGGTGACAATGCAAAGCTCCTCAAGGCGCTCACCGAGAAGGAGGAGGAGGCCTTCGGCTGGAAGATGCTTCATGAGCAGAGCAGGGATGACGCTGACAAGGGTCGTCGAGGAACTGATGGGTGACTTGAGGAAGCTCCGGATCGAGTGCGAGCAGGAGGTGGAGGAATCCGTGGCTGCTTTCAAGCAAAGTCATGAGGAATTGAAAAAGGAGCTGGAGGATGTCATCGCCTCGCGATCCATCGAAGAGTAGATACTGTAGCGATCCAGATCGTTGTCTGTGATTTCCTTCCTCTCCTGCCCCGTGTCTTCCGGGCTTTGCCGCATGTGGCATTTTAAATTATCCGGAATATGTAAGACAATTATTATCTGTGCCATTATAAATTTATCGTCATACTATCCGTTGCCATTTTATTTATCGTCGTATTATCCATTGCCCTATATGGCAATTTAAATTAGGCCAGAATACAAGTTGAAAACACGAACAAAGAAAATGCTGCCATGGGATCGTAAGTAAACACCCTCTGTCCACCCATTAAAAAACCCTCCGTCCATGCGCTTTAATTAACCCATTAATGGAGAAGTTGTGAGCGAGGTGGGCGGCGGCTGGTGCATGGAGGTCAAAGAGCTCGCTTCCCCGTGAGCATGGGCGGCCTTGCGGCTCGCACGTGTCACGTCGAGCCTGCAAGGTGGACAGGATGCATGCGTCCCGTCGAGCCTGCGCGGCGGACTGCTTGCATGCGTCCCATCGAGCCTGCAGGGTGGACTTCTCATGCTCGTCCCGTCTAATCAAACAACTGCACGCACGCTACTGAGTATGGTCAAATTTTCACACGGTTCATATAATACAACCGTTTGCGATATTAACATGTCAACTTTTTGTTTCAAAAAAGGCTTCGTTGGCTACTAATGTGTGCGCCTCTTCTCAAACTAGATGAATTTTTTACCACGGCATATATGTGCCATGTCAGGAAACCATGCAAAGTTTCATGTTTTTGGGTGAGTTTTTGATTTAGTAGGATTTAAAAACCGAGATTCTCAATGTTTCAGGACTACAACAAGTTTATACTTCATTCCCATTCCTTAAATGAGACCTAAACATGCACTCAATGGCACATGTACGATTTCCCACCCATTTTGCTTCACTAGAGCATGTGCTTGTAGTTCAAATTTGAATTATGACTACATTAAATGCGTAGAAAACTTAATTATTAGTAATAATATATACAATGGCCAAACGAACCCTAAACAGTTTCAAATTTGGGCACGACACTCCTGTTATTCTATGTTGCCGGTAGAAAACAAAGTACAAGGCTTGAAGAGGCAACGATTATCGTTTCGCCCACCGAAACCAGGAGGGTTGCGAGAACCTTCGGTTTGTAAGAGGCTTGTAATATAGCTTCGCCCAAATTGGACAATTATATGTACCATGTAGTGACACCTTGCCAAGTTTCATGATTTCCTGGTGAGTTTTGGATTTACAGAGATTTATAAACCGAGATTCGCAATGTTTGTGGCCAAGGCAGGACGATGAGACGGTTTCCCATTCCTTCCATGGGACCTAAACATGCACCCCATGGACACATGTACGTTTTTTCTAGCCATTTTGGTGCACCGGAGCACGTATTTGTAGCTTGGATTTGAATTATGGACATTGAATGCCTAGAAAACTCAATTAATGAATAAAAAGGGTCAAACAAACCCTGAATGATTTCAAAGTTCAGCGTGAATCTCTAGTTGTTCTGTGTTGCGTGTAGAAGAAAATACGAGGCTAGAAGAGGGAGCGATTATCGTTTGGCCCACAAGGGGACACGTTTCCCTATTGAAACCACGAGGGTTCTTGCGACAGGCTCCGGTATGTAAGAGGTTTGTAATAAAGCTTGGCCGAAATTGGCAATGTTTTTACCACGACATATATGTGCCATGACGTGACACCATGCCACCTTTGATGACTCTCTTGTGAGATTTGGATTTATGGGGATTTAAAAACCGAGATTCCAAATGTTTAAGGACGAGCCAGGACACCGGTAAGGTTGTAATTCATTCGCATTCCGGGCATGGAACCTAAACATGCACCCAAGGACACATGTATAATTTTTCTAGCCATTTTGGTGAACTGGAGCATGTATTTGTAGTTCAGATTTAAATTATGGACATTAAATTCCTAGGAAACTCAATTAGTGTATAAAAAGGCCAAACAAACCCTGAATAAGTTTAAATTTCAGCATGGGTATCATGTCGTTCCATGTTTCTCGTAGAAGAAAATACAAGGCGAAAAGAGGCAGTGATTATGTTTCGACAACAAGGGGAACATGTTTCCCTATCGGAACCACTAGGCTTCTTTGAGAGAAGCTCCGGTTTGTAAGAGGTTTGTAATAAAGCTTGGCCCAAATTGGACAATGTTTTTACCATGACATATATGTGCCATGATGTGACACCATGCCTACTTTCATGACTTTCTGGTGAGTTTTGGATTTACGGGGATTTAAAAACCGAGATTCCAAATGTTTGAGGACGAGCTAGGACGCTAGTACGATTGTAATTCGTTCCCATTCCTGGCATGGGACCTAAACATGCACCCAAGGACACATGCATGTATAATTTTTCTACCCATATTGGCGAACTGGAGCATGTATTTGAGGTTTAGATTTGAATTATGGACATTAAATGCCTATGAAACTCAATTAGTGTATAAAAGGGCCAAATGAACCCTGAATAAGTATAAATTTCAGCATGGATATCCCGGTGTTCCATGTTGCCCATAGAAGAAAATACAAGGCAAAAAGAGGCAGTGATTACGTTTCGCCACAAGGGGAACACGTTTCCCTGTCGGAATCACGAGGCTTCTTTGAGAGAAGCTGCGGTTTGTAAGAGGTTTGTACTAAAGCTTGTCCCAAATTGGACAATGTTTTTACCACGACATATATGCGCCATGACGTGACACCATGCCAACTTTCATGACTTTCTTGTGAGTTTAGGATTTACGGGGATTTAAAAACCAAGCTTCTAAATGTTTGAGGACGAGCCAGGATGCTGGTACGGTTGTAGTTCATTCCCATTCCTGGCATGGGACCTAAACATGCACCCAAGGACACTTGTATAATTTTTCTAGCCATTTTGGTGAACTAGAGCATGTATTTGTAGTTCAGATTTGAATTATGGACATTAAATGCCTAGGAAACTCAATTAGTGTATAAAAAGGCCAAACGAACCCTGAATAAGTTTAAATTTCAGCACGGATATCCTGTCGTTCAATGTTGCCCATAGAAGAAAATACAAGGCAAAAAGAGGCGGTGATTATGTTTCGACAATAAGGGGAACATGTTTCCCTCTCGGAACCACGAGGCTTCTTTGAGAGAAGCTCCGGTTTGTAAGAGGTTTTTAATAAAGCTTGGCCCAAATTGGATAATGTTTTTACCATGACATATATGTACCATGACGTGACACCATGCCTACTTTCATGACTTCCTTGTGAGTTTAGGATTTACGGGGATTTAAAAATCGAGATTCCAAATGCTTGAGGATGAGCCAGGATGCCGGTACGGTTGTAATTCGTTCCCATTCTTGGCATGAGACCTAAGCATGCACCCACACATGCATTTGTAATTGTTCTAGCCATTTTGGTGAACTAGAGCATGTACTTGAGGTTCAGAATTGAATTGTGGACATTAAATGCCAAAGAAACTCAATTAGTGTATAAAAAGGCCAAACGAACCCTGAATAAGTTTAAATTTTAGCACGCATATCTTGTCATTCCATGTTGCCTGTAGAAGAAAATACAAGGCAAAAGAGGCAGTGATTATCTTTTCCCCACAAGGGGGACACGTTTCCCTATCGGAACCACGAGGCTTTCTTTGGGAGAAGCTCCAGTTTGTAAGAGGCTTGTAATAAAACTTGCGCCAAAATAGACAAAAAAATTCCTCGACATATATGTGCCATGTCGTGACACCATGCCAAGTTTCACAATTTTCGGGTGAGTTTTGGATTTACTGGGATTTAAAAATCAAGATTCTTTTGACGAAATGTTTTCAAATAGCACACGGTTCACTCACGAAAGTCGTGTGCCTACCAAACCTTGGCCGATGCCCCCCTCCCCCCTGCTGCGCACGCAATCTGAGTCATATGTTCTAATTGGCCAGAACCCAAACCCCATGGATCGTACGTCTGCACCATTGGATGCTCCCAGATCGAACGGCAACCCTCAGCCCTTTCGACAACACATGCAGTACATGGGTAAGCATTGTGCGCATGTGTTGTGCTAGCTCACGCTTCCTTCTCTTCTATGCTTTCTAAACAGGCTACCATTTCCCGCCACTCCTCTCATCGGTTTCCCGCCTCTTCTCCTATCGGTATCCCGCTACCAGTGTCAGTGCTCATTGAAGGCTAGGTGGCGACACACCAGCCATGTAAGTATTGCACACAGTTAAAGAACAAATGTGCATGATAGGAGGGAGTAGGTCCCATAGGGTGACCAGTGTGAAACGCCTTAAAGGCAAGGAGGCAATTCCTATCAGCAAGGTGCCGCTTCCCATCCGCTAGCCTAGTCGAATAGAACGCAGAAGTTAAGCATGCTCGGGCTGGAGTAGTCCAAGGATGGGTGACCCAGTGGGAAGTTGCATATCTCAAGATTCATTTAATTGCCATGACACGGTCATTATAGAGATAAAGAGATAAATATCTCTATAGTGACCTGACATGATGAATATATAAACCTTCGGATCCTTGTTTTGCTAATTTGTAGACTATGTTTTTATAGGTTACTTTTTTGTTGTAAAATCACCATGACTGCGCAAGCGCGAGCAGATGGTGCAGGTACTGGCTTAACCGTGTGCGATGCAACTGCGCTGTAAAATCACCACGACTGCACAAGCTAAAGGCGGGTAAGTTTATTTAGAAATTAGGACGAACCATGTGCGATAGACTAGCTAGCTAGAAATATAAAAACAAACTACCGGCCTTGAGCGTTGCAAAAATCGGCGGTTCCGCCACTTTTCCTTATTATCATACACGCATATTCTTATTGGACAGTGCGCGATCTTGGGCATTCCCGCGCTGCATATTCCTTTACCCACAAGTTAGTTGCTGCCGTACTTCAACCGTCGCCCACACTCCTCCAGCACTGACCTTATAGTAAAATTGCAGTAGCCGAGGCATTTGAACCTTCACCCTCCCTTGTCCACCACCATCTCCACCCACCATTACTTAAATTTTCAGTAGTCGCGGCGTATCGTCAAACACCACCATCCCCCCCCTCCACAGTCCCCCCACTCGCCCCCTCCCCCTCGAACCCTAGCTCACGACCGCCGCCAGCGCCGCCACCAACCCTTGTCGATCTGCCCGTTCCTCCTAGCTTAGATAATAAAGTTCATGTTACCTAGCGATTCCCATACCGTCGCCCCACTCCCCTGAGTTTTTAAATGAGGCCTGCGGTGTCCCTCCCTGCCAGATCCACATCCCCTGCTCCAGAATGTCTTAGCCTAAGCTCGACCACGTATCCCAGGGAGCCCGATGAGCGTTCGGCCAAGAAGAGGTTTATCATGGCCTCTCCGGCGGACGTTGGCGAGGTGGTCGCCGTTCACCCCGACCTGTCGATCCCGGAGCAACACGCTGTCTTGGAAGCCAGCGAAGACGTTGACTACGTTGCCATGTCAAAGGCTTCTTGTCAGCGGGCTGCGTATTATTGTATCTCTGGAAAGCTGGCTATGACATCAAGCTCGTCGACAGCGACGGCTTCATGTGGGCCATGTCACAAGTTATGTGGTCCATCCCCAACCCCTCTGGTTCAACCGCCGTCGATCTCTTCGACGGCCCTGCCTCTGATCTCCTCCGCCAACCAGTCAATCATTTGCGATCCTTATATGCTATCGAGCCCATTTTGTCATTTCTAAAGGACATGTTCTATGGCAGTGGCTTGGGATCCTCAATTGCCAAGTCAGATCTCATCGACCACAACCACCAGGAGGGCACCCACAAAGGTTCTTCCAAGGTGAAACAATCCATCTGTGACATCAAAGGGCGCACCATGGGTCTGTGCTCTTCCAACTGGAAGGATTCCGTCCATGAAATGTGAGGCAACATCCTATCAGCAAATCTTACCTTTTCTAGCTTGCCAACCCGTACCATTTGTTGTAGTAGCATTTGTCGTGTGGTGCTATAACTGTGCCGTGTTTAATTATTTCAGTTGTGCAAAAACTTATTGTTCAATAGGGCTATGTGATATTTAAGTATGAATTTTCCACTTCAGTTTCACGAATGGCTATATTTGGTTGTTTATAGTGAGTATATGCCTTGTTTATCTGTGTTTGGTTGTTAGGTTGGTTGTAGTGAGAATTTTTCCAGTTATCGAGTCAACACCTTGTTTATATGTATTTTGTCCTTAGTTTGGTTACAGTGAGCATTTGTCCAGTTATCAAGCAGATGCCTTGTTTATCTATATTTGGTTGTCAGGTTGCTTTTTTAGCATTTGTCCAGTTTTCAAGAAGATGCCTTGTTTACCTGTATTTGCTTGTTAGGTTGGTTGCAGTCAGCATTTGTCCAGTTTTCAAGCATATGCCTTGTTTATCTGTATTTGCTTGTTAGGTTGGTTGCAGTGAGACTCTGTCCAGTTTTCAATGGCTATATTTGGTTGTTATACTGATCATTTATGCCTTGTTTATTTCAGTCATTCACAATGTGTTTCTCATTATGTGCAAGTCGGAACTGTGCCGCTCGACTGCATCAATACCAGTTTGAACAACTATAATTGGCTCCAGTTATGCGTGGTGTAGTTAACACATGCCCTTTACTTCAGTTTTACACATTTATCCAGTGATATTTAAGCATTACCTACGTTCTATTCATTTTCAACAATACCAATTTGAATTGCAATATTTGATGGCTGTTAAGCCTGCTGTCGGTAACATTGCCTTCCATTTTATATATGCTTTAACAGCATACTGAAACTGAAAGAGTTGTTTATCGACTAGAGGGGGTGAATAGGCGATTTTTATGAAAGTCTTCAAAACATGGGATTTTCGAAGACAAACTATAGAATTGACACTATTCATATGCAGCGGAAGGTAGACTACACTAGGCAAGCCATAGTCAAGTATTCGATAAAGTGAAAGCACGAAGACTATTAGCAGCTAGGTAGTAAGGATTAGGATGGAAGATAGTGTGAAGCCAATCAGAACAGGTAGTCACGCAGTGAAGTCAAATAGACAATGCAAGTAGGAAATGACTTCATGAAGACAAACTGTAAGTAAAGAGAAATGAGAGATAGAACTAGTAGCTTGGAGAGGACAGTGATTTGTTCGACCAGTCCCAGTTGCTGTGACAACTGTATGTATGGTTAGGGAGGCTGAGATTTAACTTAGAAGACCGCGTCTTCACCGTATTCCCCTTGAGCTAAGGACACTTAGACCCCGCCCACTCACTCTGGTAAGTCTTCAAGGTAGACTTCCAAACCTTTACAGACTTCATTCACCAGCAATCCACAATGACTCTTGGATGCTCAGAACGCGACGCCTAATTAACCGATTGGAGGATTCACAGTCCTCAAGTGTAACAAGTCTTCAGATCATGCGGATAGAAAGACTTCAGTGATGCCAAACACTCTTTGGGCTCTAGGTGGTTCGGGCTTTGTCCTCGCAAGGATTCTCTCTCAAATGCTTTGGAGGTGTGTTGCTTTCAAACGACAAAAGTCATGCACTAACTCTGAGCAGCCACCAGTTTATGGTGTAGGGGGTGGGCTATTTATAGCCACTGGGCGACCCGACCTGATTTGTCCGAAATGACCCTGGTTCACTAAGGAACTGACATGTGTCCCAACGGTCAGATTTCAAACACACGCGGCAGCTTGACTTGGGCTACAAGTAAAGCTGACTCATCCGACTCTGGATAAGATTTGCTCTCATTGTCTTCGCTCGAAGACATAGGATTTTGTTGAGCATCACTTTAGTCACTCTGACTTTGTTCACTTGGACCCCACTTAACAGTGCGGTGGTTCCTATGACTCAACAAAGAAGAAAAGGAAACAACGAAACAACTAAGTCTTCGCGCTCCATAGTCTTCATGCGATGTCTTCTCATGCCATAGTCTTCAACGTGAATAGCTTCATAGACCACCATTGTCTTCAGTGTCTTCATACATTTTTAGGGGTCATCTCCGGTAGGTAAACCGAATCAATGAGGGACTACTACCTGTGTTATCCTGCAATTCTCACAAACACATTAGTCCCTCAACCAGGTTTGTCGTCAATACTCCAAAACCAACTAGGGGTGGCACTAGATGCACTTACAATCTCCCCCTTTTTAGTGATTGATGACAAACTGGTTGAAGTTTTCAACGGGGATAAAAGTATGTGAAATTGTAAAGGATTAAGATATTGTCTTTATAGGTGGCAAAAAGGCCCCACCTGAAGATGTGCATATAAATGTTTTGCGTTGGAATGCAAATGCAGATGGCAAGTTGTACTTGTGGAGATCCTCTTCACCTTATGAAGACAATACATCATGCATGAACAGATATAACAAGAATAATGACATGCACAATGAAAAATGGACGTCTGCAGAATGACTTCATGCAGGATTTATCATCACACATGCGGAATTTATCGTCGCATCACAGAATAACAGAAAAAAGTAGCAGACGACCATCAAGTTTAAGTGTTACAACTCAACGAACCAAATGTATCAAAGCCGAGAGTTGTAAACACTTGGCAAAAGTATAGCAACCACCCATATGGACCCGCTTGAAGACTATCAACTCATATGCTTCTCCCCCTTTTGTCAGTAAGGACCAAAAAGGTTTGAAGACATAGAGGCTCTACTCGTTCCCATGAGGAGTAGGTGAGGCAGCAGGGTCGTCGTTGAGGTTTGGTGGTGCACACGAACTTGGTGCAGTGTCGATACGCGCCGAAGTTGAAGGTGGTGAAGTAGCATCATCGGTGTCATCAAGGACTCTGGCATTAATAGTTGCCGCGGAGGAGGAGTACTCAGAATCTTCGAGTGATGGAGTCCGACGTAAGACAGCATTCTTGGGAGGAGTGGTATCAAACTTGAATCTCTCTCTGAAGCCATCGTCTTGAAGATCAGCTTCAACACTGAGCAAAGTCGGACTCTTCCAAGACCTCCGACAGGTTTCATGAGTGACAAACGCATTCTTGGTGGCAAGATTTCGAATGCGATTAACATCCACCAAGAGGCTTTGCACCTGACGCTTTAGCCAGTAATGATGCTTATCGTGTTTCTGATGCAAGGCCACAAGAAGCTCTTGGTCATTAAGCACACATGATCTCTTTTGAGGCCTTGGAGCAATAGTGCTTTCAGTGGCTTCAGTACGGGCATGACGAGGTGCATGAGTAGTTCCAGCCAAAGGATAAACACGAGTGGCAGCATGGACTCCTTCAACATGCTGAGAGAAACTCTGACGATCGACATTGTGAAGATAAATTGCCTCCTTGGCAGGCTCTGGGTATATGGCTTCGACGGACATATCCACCTTTGGCAAGAATATGAGATGCTTGCGTGCAGAGGGCTGATAGTCAACAGCAGAGTGAAGCTTGATCTGACACATTACCCATGGAGCATAGAATTTCAGACCAGATATATCTGAGCCAGATGCAGCAAATTGGCGAATGAAGAAATCCTGAGCACTGAAGCTGATGCCATTGAGAATATAGAAGACCAAAGTCTTCATTGAGCCTTCAAGCTTAGCTGAGGAAGAATGTCCTTTGATGGGCCATAGAGTTTTCCTGATAATGTGATACATGGTGCGGGGCAGATACTCTAGGTCTTCAACAAAGAATTCCTTGGGATATTCAGCATCATGCGGCAGTGGCTTCATCATACTCAGCATTTGACTCATATTGGGCTCAGGCTTCTGGAAGATGGTTTCCAATGCATTACGGTGAAGCTGACAACCAGGTTCATATAGTTCACCTGGAGTGGACATGCCAGTAAGCTCAATGAGATCAAGAGCTTTGGCTTCATGGTGTACACTGCCTATCATCCACTCAAGGACCCATGTCTTCGGATCCCTGTTGTAGCCGCGAATGTGGAGAGTTGCATAGAATTGTAGCAGAAGTTCTTCATTCCAATTTTCTTTATCAGTCACAAACTGGAGAAGGCCTGCATCTCTGAAACAGTCGAGGGCTTCTTCTAAGCAAGGCAGGCCGGCAATGGCTTCGCAGTCCAGACGCATATGAGGAAATATGCGCCCTTGATTGTCTGGGACACAGGAGTAATAACTGCACTGCTGATAACTCCAGAACTGATCAGATGATATTCTTGGCTTGGAATATGGGTTCTTCGCTCTATCAAAGAAAGTGCTGTGTGTAATGAAGCCATTGACGTTGAATGATCCTGGAGCAGATGCAGTACCTGGAAACCTTGGCAGCCTTGGTTTTGGCTTATGAACCTGTGGCATGTGCTCCACATGATAATCAAACTGAGGTCCGGGAGCAGGCGGAGGAACCAGAATTGGCCATTGACAGTGACAAGCTCGCCTTGATAAAATGCTTGCTCAATGGTGTGTGGCCTTGGTGGCGGTACAGGAGCAGTGGCATTGGCAAGGGCGTCAGGCTGCACATTTGGTGCAGGTGCATCATTGGCTTCAGGCACGGTGTTTGCTGCAGGCGCCACATTAGCTTTAGCAATGACATTGGCTTCAGTAGTGATGTTGGTGGCCGCCTCACTATTTTCAACCTCCACTTGAGTAGCTGGAGGGTCGGGCACAGACTCGTTCTCCTCAAGAACATCTTCTTGGTTGGTAGGGGGTGTGGCAACACGTTCTTCTTCTTGACAGGGTTCTTGATTTTCATCGGCTGATGTAGCCGGTATGTCTTCAGCAGCTTTGGCTTCAGACGCAGAGACATTCGCAATAGGAGTGGCTTCAGGAAACACTTGCTGTGCTGCCAAGGTGAGTTGCACTTCTCCTTCTGGAACGCTCGATGAAACGACTTGTGGTCTTGGTCCTTTGCGAAGCTGCGAAATGTGGGTGACGCCTTTGGAATGGGAGTTGGATGGACCACATAGTCGTCATCATCATCAAGCACCGGATTGGTGACTTGAGGTGGGGGAGTTCTTGGTGAGTCTTGACTTGGAGTTGCCGGTTGGGGGCAATCAGCCCATGAGGCATCCTAAGTGATTGGCGTCAAAGGACGACCAATACTGATGAGTTTGCTGTTCATGAGAACAGGCGATGATACCGGTTAGCGCTTGATCTGACGAAGGACTTCATCATCATCTACATTGTCTTGGGGACCAACGTCTTCAGCCATGATGGGGTCAACGGCTGGAACTTCATCAGCTTCGGGAGCCTCTGTGGAAGCAGGCTCGTGAACTATCAACTGACGCTCTTGGTGTTCGGATGCAGGACGAGCAAAAGAGATGGGCTCGACAACGAGGGGCTCTATGGGAGCATCCCGATCTTTCTTCTTAGTATTTCTCTTCTTGGGCAATGGAGCATCGTCGGTGGTGTTCTTGAACTTGCGCTTTCTGGCTTCGGCTTCAGCTGCCCTAGTTTTCTTCAGTTCTGAAGCCACTGTGGGGACCTTAGGCTTCGATCCTGTCATGCTGGAAGGGAAGACAATGCGAGGTTCTTCCTGCCCTGATGCTTCAGCTTGTGCCACAGCAGGCTTCTTCTTCTTGGCAGCCAGCTTGGGGTCTATGCCAGGACGCCCAAGTGCCTTGCGCTTCTCAGCTTCATTGTAATCTTGAACACACTTGGCAGCGAGGTTTTTCATTCACTCGCGTGAACCTTTGGCTTCTTCACGTTTCTTGCGAAATGCCTCCTTGAGGTCATGCAACATCAGCTTGAAGTTTTGAACATCAGCCACACTAAGCTTGGCCACGTGCTTCTTGAACTTGTCTTTCTCATAGTCAATTTTGTTTTTCAGTTCAACAATCTTCTGAGCCAGAGCCAGCTCAGGAGCAATGGCGCCTTGGAAGGCGACGCTGATGCCAATTGGGAGCTAAAGATCATCAAAGCTGAGATTCGGGTTGTCAAACCACTCATCAATGAAATTGTCCAGAATGTTCACATCGAAGAGGGGCAGGTCATTGAAGATCTCCGCCTCTTGCTTGCTCTTAATCAGCTGCTCAAGGGCATCATCACCGCACTCATCATCTGTTGACAGATCAATGGCTTCAGTTTTGTTCCTCAGAATAGCAGCAGGTGTCAGTGCTTGACCAGAACTCTGGACATTTTTCTTCTAGGGCCTCTCTTTCTTCTTGGAGATGCGAGAGAGATCTTCAGAATTGATACTTGGTGCAGGAGGAGCAGTTGCCAATGGCTTCGCACGTGGCTTTTGATGCAGAAGTAGGTTTTGAAACCTTAGTTTTCTTCTGCTTCTGTGGCTTAGGAGGAGCTGGCGTACCATCAGAATCAGCATCATCAGCAAAGTGATCCACATTTGCACCTTGGACGGCAATGTGAGTGATGAGGCCTTCGAGGTTGTAGAAGGGGTCGATTCTATTTTCATTGGCTTCACAGGTGCCATCATCCCAGGGTGCAGATGGACCTGGGTTGAAGTCAAGTCCAAATGCCTTCTTGTTCTTCACAGCAGAGTCTTTGGCAAATTTGAAGTTGCGCTTGAACGGATTGTCCTCGCGACACCATAGCAGAGAAGATGGGTCAGCCTTCTCTGGCTGTGGTCCGCGAACCATGCACGGGTAGAAGCCTTGATCAATGGCTTCGGACTTGGACCTGGGTGGAAGATTTTTGTATAGGATATCTCCCCAAGGTCGCTTGATGGCATTCTTCTCGGCATACTCAGCAATGACAAATCTGTACTTGTACCATTCCTCTGCCCAATATCTTCGAATCCATTGGATTCGATTTTTGCGTTCACCATAGGTTTCTTCTGGGCCAGTCTTGTACAATTCATGCAGATCTGACGGCAAATCTTTGGATGTATTTCCACGGTGCTGTTTGCCACCCTTTCTTGCTGACTTCTCAGTTGCCATGAAGCATAAACTGAATGGCTTCAAAACTAGCAAAGGCTTCCGACGGCTGGTCAGACAAGAACTGGCTTCAGGAGGATTTATGTGACTCTGTAAGAATTCTGCAAATGAATGCAGACTATGAGAACCAAGGGATTCTCCCACAGACATGTACCTGTGATAGCATTAGAGGTGTGAGGGAAGGGGAAGAGGTCATATGCATTCTTAGAAGATTTTGAAGATAAATCAGTTTGAAGACACTGACCTCATAATGCGAAGACATTCACTTATTTGTTGTGAGTTGGTTCCAGATTTGTACGAATCCAGTAATAGGTACAATTGAGGAATCTAACTTGTAGAGAAGCATAAGTGAACAGACTAGGCATAATATGAGATGCAGAATGGTATAGATTCAACTTTGGAAGTATAGAAACCACTTTTGGTAAAGAAGGAGGAATCTATCAGATCGACAAGACGGTAAAAAGTAAGTTTTAATTACCACACGAAGAACTGCTAGACAGAGCGGAGTTGGAGGCCGAGCAGTTCGATTTCCCATGCCCTAACTTGGCGACGGAAGACACCTACGGTGGCGGCAGAGAAGAAGTGGTCCGCGGCCGGCATGAGGACGGCGTCGGTGAGGTCGCGGCAGCTAAATGCTTCATCGCCGTCGTCGCCGAGAGCTAGCGGTGGCGCTAGGGTTTGTGAGAGGTGGCGAGGTGGAAGAAAGATTTTGACCGCGATGTGATGGGTATTTATAAGGAAACGGACGGCACAACGCAATTACGCAGGTGCCCCTGGCGGTTCACAACTGAAGGGCACGTGGCAAGTGAGGGAGTCCTAGATAGGGGTCCTCGGCCAGCCGGACTATATACTTTGGCCGGACTGTTGGACTATGAAGATACAAGATTGAAGACTTCGTCCCGTGTCTGGATGGGACTCTCCTTTGCGTGGAAGGCAAGCTTGGCAATTTAGATATGTAGATCTCCTTCTCTGTAACCGACTCTGTGTAACCCTATCCCCCTCCGGTGTCTATATAAACCGGAGGGTTTAGTCCATAGGACAACAACAATCATAATCATAAGCTAGCTTCTAGGGTTTAGCCTCTACGATCTCGTGGTAGATCAACTCTTGTAATACTCATATCATCGAGATCAATCAAGCAGGAAGTAGGGTATTACCTCCATCGAGAGGTCCCGAACCTAGGTAAACATCGTGTCCCCCGCCTCCTGTTACCATTAGCCTTAGACGCACAGTTCAGGACCCCCTACCCGAGATCCGCCGGTTTTGACACCGACATTGGTGCTTTCATTGAGAGTTCCACTGTGCCGTCACGATAAGGCTCCATGGCTCGCCTTGTTTTCAAGGACAACATCACCTCTGGGGGAGCCCTGGCTGTAGGCTAGACTCTCCGGCTGGGCGGCTTCGTCATGACCGCCCGTTCGGCCGCTGCACCGACGATGACTCCTCAGGTCATCAAGAACAGCCTCCACGTCAGCTCAGAATTCACCGAACAGATGGATCCAATGGAGCTCTCCTCCCTGAACGGTCTCTTGGATCGCATCGCCGCCCTGGGAGTCTCTATGGACTATGATCGGATCGGGCTTAAACCCGACCAAAGGGAGATTAATTCTCCGCTGGTCACCCATCAGATAGCGGTGGTGGAGGAACAATGCAGCGATTCTTCCTCTATTTTGAGGATGAACTATGTCCGGATTCCCGAGCTCTCCAAGTCGGATACCCATCTACGGGATGACATGGCCCAGGCTCCGAACCTAGAATCGGGCAGCGGGCCAGAAACATTGGGCAACATCTCGGAGTCCGAGCTGCCAAGCTCGGGAGCTCCTCAGCCCCTGGGTCTCAGATCGGGTCCGGATTTGGATTTAAATCTACCCACCCACCCAGACACGAGTGATCTTTCCCACATTAGACAAGAGCCCCAAGAGACAGTACATCACTTCTGGGCCAGATTCCTCCTTGTAATGAACAAGGTTAAGGACTATCGCGAGGAAGACGCAATCTCATTCTTTTGCAAAAATTTCATGGACAAGGGAATTCTCAACGCCATAAGTCGCCGTGACATAGCACACTTCGCTGACTTGGCGGCCATAGTACAGAAGTATTGAGTGACAGAAAGCGCATGGAAAACCCAAACAAAATTCTAGGATCCTCCGACTCTCACAAAACCCCTCGTCCGAACAAAAAGGGTGCACTCTCGCAAGTCACCCGATCCAATCACAAAGAAACCAAAGCCCACTACAGGGCGTGGAACCGTATTGGAGGGATGGCTCAATGGGCCATGCAAAATTCACAGTACACCGGATACCATACCAACGCATAGCCTTAGAGTATGTTGGATACTCCGGCAGGTGGCCAAGAGCAGCGAGGATCTCCTCATCAGCAATACCGCAGAAGACCATCCCGCAGAAAATAACAATATAGTACTGACAGTCTTCGAGACTTTTGCCTCAAATAATAGGCGCAAGCGAGCACTCCATGCAAATCACGGTACCCACATTATCAAAAGATAGCATACGCGGTCTTCATGGCATCCCGAAAACTACGGCACTACTTTCGAGAGTGTTCAATCACGGTGGCCTCTGAAGTACCACTGAACGATATAATAAATAACCGCGATGGCACAGGCTGGATTGCTAAATGGGCTATCGAGCTCCTCCCATTCGACATAACATACAAACCACGGCAAGCCATTAAGTCGCAAGTACTGGCTGACTTCGTCGCTGAATGGACAGAAGCCGAACTCCCTAAAGAGTACGGCACGTACTCCAATTGGATCATGCACTTTGACGGCTCTAAGATGCTGGCTGGTCTGGGGGCAGGTGTTGTCCTGACATCCCCCATCGGAGATACAGTCCAATACGTACTCCAAATACTATACACTGATTCCAACAATGCAGCCGAGTATGAGGCTCTGTTGAATGGTCTTCGGATGGCAGTCTCTATGGGCATTTAACGCCTAGAAGTGCGCGGGGATTCGAACCTCGCAATATCTCAAATAAACGGAGACTTTGACACCAAGGACCCAAAAATGGCGGCCTACCGCAATGCCGTCCTCAAAATGTCAGCTCAGTTCGAGGGGCTCGAATTCCACCATGTGGTCCGAGAAAACAATCAAGCGGCGGATGTCCTCGCCCGCATCGATGCTAAGCGCGACCCCGTCCCACCTAATATCTTCTTGGAAAGGCTGTTCAAGCCATCCGCGGTGTGGGAAGGGGAGTCCTGCAATATGATACGTCTCCGTCGTATCTATAATTTTTGATTGTTCCATGCCAATATTATTCACTTTCATATACTTTTTGGCAACTTTTTATACTATTTTTTGGGACTAACATATTGATCCAGTGCCCAGTGCCAGTTCCTGTCTGTTGCATGTTTTTTGTTTCGCAGAAACCCAATAGCAAACGGAGTCCAAACGGGATAAAAACGGACGGAGATTTTTTTTGGAATATTTATGAATTTTGGGAAGTAAAATCAACGCGAGATGGTGTCCGAGGTGGTCATGAGGTAGGGGTCGCGCCCTACCCCCCCCCCCCCCCAGGTGCGCCCCTGACCCTCATGGTCCACCCGTAAGGCGGTTGATGCTCATCTTTTGGCACAAGAAATATAATTTTATGAGAAAGATCTGGGTGAAATATTCACCCCAACCGGAGTTACGGATCTCCAGATATAAAGGAAACGGTGAAGGGGTAGAATCTGAGAACGCAGAAACAGAGAGATAGATCCAATCTCGGAGGGGCTCTCGCCCCTCCCAAGCCATGGGAGCCAAGGACTAGAGGGTAAACCCTTCTCCCATCTAGGGAGAAGGTCAAGGAAGAAGAATAAGAAGGGGGGCTCTCTCCCCCTTGCTTTCGGTGGCGCCAGAACGCCGTCGGGGGCCATCATCATCACCGCGATCTTCACCAACACCTACGCCATCTTCACCAACATATCCATCACCTTCCCCCCTCTATCTACAGCGGTCCACTCTCCCGCAATCCGCTGTACCCTCTACTTGAACATGGTGCTTTATGCTTCATATTATTTTCCAATGATGTGTTGCCATCCTATAATGTCTGAGTAGATTTCCTTTATCCTATCGGTGATTGATGAATTGCTATGATTGGTTTGAGTTGCATGTTTTATTATTGGTGTTGTCCTATTGTGCCCTCCGTGTCGCGCAAGCGTGAGGGATTCCCGCTGTATGGTTTGCAATATGTTTATGATTTGCTTATGGTGGGTTGCGTGAGTGACTGAAACACAAACCCGAGTAAGTAGGTTGTTTGCTTATGGGATAAAAGGGGACTTGATGCTTTAATGCTAAGGTTGGGTTTTACCTTAATGAATCTTTAATAGTTGCGGATGCTTGCTAAAGTTCCAATCATAAGTGCATAGAATTCCAAGTAAGGGATGATATGTTAGCTTATGCCTCTCCCTCAAATAGAATTGCAATAGTGATTACCGGTCTAGTAACATAGTCAATTGCTTAGGGACAATTTCACAACTCCTACCACCACTTTTCCACACTCGCTATGTTTACTTTATTGCATCTTTATCTAAACAGCCCCTACTTTTTATTTACATGTTCTTTATTATCTTGCAAACCTATCCAACAACACCTACAAAGTACTTCTAGTTTCATACTTGTTCTAGGTAAAGCGAACGTCAAGCGTGCGTAGAGTCGTATCAGTGGCCGATAGGACTTGAGAGAGTATTCGTTCTACCTTTAGCTCCTTGTTGGGTTCGACACTCTTACTTATCGAAAGAGACTACAACTATTCCGTATACTTGCGGGTTATCAAGACCTTTTTTCTGGCGCCGTTGCCGGGGAGTCATAGCGTGGGGTGAATATTCTCGTGTGTGCTTGTTTGCTTTATCACTAAGTAATTTTTATTTGCTGTTCTTAGTTGCTTTCTATCTTTAGTCATGGGTAGTAAACGCAAAATACCAAAAAAATTAGTTGTACCTGCTGAACCAATGGTTGAAGAACCACTCAAAATCTATCACACTGTTGAAGCTTATTACTTGGATCATCTTTGATCCCTATGTGCTCGTGCTGAAACCCCAACTAGCTTAGTTGAGGGCAAATCTTTAGATGAGCATGCTTGTTATGTGCGACACCATATATCTGAAAAAGGGAAACTATTATGGGGTCAAATTCAATGTTTGCAATGTTATGCTTGGAATTTATGTGAAATATATGATGTTACTTGTTATTCTGAAGACCCTAAGAAACACCTACCGTATCAATGCCTGTTTAGTGATAATGGAATCGTATCTTCGTATGCTAAGGGTGTTTACAATTACTATGATGTTCAACAAATTGAAGAATTTGTTGCTTTTAAGGGTGCTTATGAAATTGCTTCTTTGATTGAAACGCATGATGCTACTTTTCACAAATCTGAAAATTTTGCCATACTTGAATATTGCTATGAGAATTATGCTTCTAATACCTATGTTAAACAATTTATTGAGGAAGTCTCCGCTGTCCAAGAAGAGGCTAATATTTTCCAGGAAGCTATGGAAGAAGAAATTGATGAAATTGTGAGCTCATTGGATGAAAAAGATGATGAGGAGAGCGAAGAACAAAAGGAGGAAGAGCGGATTGATCACCCGTGCCCACCTTCTAACTAGAGTAACTCTTCAACTCATACATTGTTTAATTCCCCTTCATGCTTACCGAAGGATGACTGCTATGATGATTGCTATGATCCCATTGATTCTCTTGAAATATCCCTTTTTGATGATGCTTGATGTGCTTGTGGCCAAGATGCCAATATGAATGATGCTTATGGAGATGAACTTGCTATAGTTCCTTATGTTAAACATGAAATTGTTGCTATTGCACCCACGCATGATAGTCCTATTATCTTTTTGAATTCTCCAAACTACACTTTATCGGAGAAGTTTGTGCTTATTAAGGATTATATTGATGGGTTGCCTTTTACCGTTGCACATGATAATTTTGATAGATATAATATGCATGTGCTTGCTGCTCCTACTTGCAATTATTATGAGAGAGGAACTATATCTCCACCTCTCTATGTTTCCAATACGATAGAATTGCAAGAAACTGCTTATACTATGCATTGGCCTTTACTATGTGTGCATGAATTGTTCTCTTATGACATGCCGATGCATAGGAAGAGAGTTAGACTTTGTTGTTGCATGATATATGTTACTTTGTGCTCACTACTAAATTACAAATCATTGTTAATTAAAATTGGCTTTGATATACCTCGGGATCCGGGTGGATCCATTACTTGAGCACTAAATGCCTAGCTTAATGGCTTTAAAGAAAGTGCTGCCAGGGAGACAACCCGGAAGTTTTAGAGAGTCATTTATTTCTGTTTAGTGCTTTCATATAGTTTAAAAACAACAAAAATAGAGAGGGGAACCCAAAACTTTTCAAAAAGAGAAGTGAAAGTGAGAGAGACGAGCATTGGGAAAGTGGGGGACGTCCTTGAACTTTGTTCATGCCCATGGGAACTTTGTGAATCTTAATTACAGAAACTTTTCAATAAAAATAATTATCCCCTTGTACAATTCCATTGTATTATAAAAATAATGTGCCAAGGTATGCCTTTAGGTTGTTTACAATGCTTGTTGGTTTGTACGGTGCAGGACAGAAACTTTGGCTGTAGTGCGCGATTTTACATTTTTAACTGGAATGTCAATTGGTTCTGATTCTTTTTGCACTGTCTTTATGTACAACTTGTTTATTTTTCCTAACTTTGGTAGAATTTTTGGGGTACCAGAAGTATGGTGGATGTTCAGATTGCTACAGACTGTTCTATTTTTGACAGATTCTGTTTTTGATGCATAGTTTGCTTGTTTTGATGAAACTATCAATTTATATCAGTGAATTAAGCCATGAAGAAGTTATATTACAGTAGACACAATGAAAAAACAAAATATGAATTGTTTTTCAACAGTACTTAGAGTGGTGATTTGCTTTATTATACTAACGGATCTTACCGAGTTTTCTGTTGAAGTTTTGTGTGGATGTAGTGTCTAATCGAGGATGTTTCGATGTGAGAAGAAGGAAGAGAGGCAAGGGCTCAAGCTTGGGGATGCCCGAGGCACCCCAAGTAAATATTCAAGGAGACTCAAGCGTCTAAGCTTGGGGATGCTGGGGAAGCATCCCCTCTTTCTTCAACAAGTATCGGTATGTTTCGGATTCGTTTCGTTCATGCATTATGTGCAAGTCTTGGAGTGTCTTTTGCAATTAGGTTTTTATTTTTATTTTATGCACCATGCTGGTATGAGATAGTCCTTGGTTGATTTATAGAATGCTCATTACACTTCACTTAAATCTTTTGAGTATGGCTTTATAGAATGCTTCATGTGCTTCACTTATATCATTTGAAGTTTGGATTGCCTGTTTCTCTTCACATAGAAAACCGCCATTTGTAGAATGCTCTTTTTCTTCACTTATATTTGTTAGAGCGTGGGCATATCTTTTGTAGAAAGAATTAAACTCTCTTGCTTCACTTATATCTATTTAGAGAGATGACAGGAATTGGTCATTCACATGGTTAGTCATAAAATCCTACATAAACTTGTAGATCGCTGAATATGATATGTTTGATTCCTTGCAATAGTTTTGCGATATAAAGATGGTGATATTAGAGTTATTCTAGTGGGTGGTTGCGGATTGTAGAGACACTTGTGTTGAGGTTTGCAAGTCCCGTAGCATGCACGTATGGTAACCGTTGTGTGACAAATTTGAAGCATGGGGTGTTTCTTTGATTGTCTTCCTTATGAGTGGCGGTCGGGGACGAGCGATGGTCTTTTCCTACCAATCTATCCCCCTAGGGGCATGCATAGTAGTACTTTGCTTCGAGGGCTAATAAACTTTTGCAATAAGTATATGAGTTTTTTATGACTAATGTGAGTCCATGGATTATACGCACTCTCACCCTTCCACCATTGCTAGCCTCTTCGGTACCGTGCATTGCCCTTTCTCACCTCGAGATTTGGTGCAAACTTCGCCGGTGCATCCAAACCCCGTGATACGATACGCTCTATCACACATAAGACTTATTATATCTTCCTCAAAACAGCCACCATACCTACCTATCATGGCATTTCCATAGCCATTCCGAGATATATTGCCATGCAACTTCCATCATCATCATATTCATGACTTGAGCATTCATTGTCATATTGCTTTGCATGATCGTAAGATAGCTAGCATGATGTTTTCATGGCTTGTCCGTTTTTTATGTCATTGCTACGCTAGATCATTGCACGTCCTGGTACACCGCCGGAAGCATTCATATAGAGTCATATCTTTGTTCCAGTATCGAGTTGTAATATCGAGTTGTAATATCGAGTTGTAAGTAAATAAAAGTGTGATGATCATCATTATTAGAGCATTGTCCAAAAAAAGAAAAAAAAGAAAGGCCAAAAAGAAAAAGAAAAAGAAAGGCCCAAGAAAAAGAAAAAAAGAAAAAGAAAAAAAAAGAGAAAATAGATTAAAAGGGGCAATGTTACTATCTCTTTTTCCACACTTGTGCTTCAAAGTAGCACCATGTTCTTCATGTAGTGAGTCTCATATCTTCTGCTTCGAAGTAGCACCATGTTCTTCATATAGATTGTCTCCTATGTTGTCACTTTCATATACTAGTGGGAATTTTCATTATAGAACTTGGCTTGTATATTCCAACGATGGGCTTCCTCAAATGCCCTAGGTCTTCATGAGCAGGCAAGTTGGATGCACACCCACTTAGTTTCTTTTGTTGAGCTTTCATACACTTATAGCTCTTAGTGCATCCGTTGCATGGCAATCCCTACTCCTCGCATTGACATCAATTGATGGGCATCTCCATAGCCCGTTGATTAGCCGCATCGATGTGAGACTTTCTCCTTTTTTGTCTTCTCCACATAACCTCCATCATTATATTCTATTCCACCTATAGTGCTATATCCATGGCTTGCGCTCATGTATTGCATGAGGGTTGAAAAAGCTGAAGCGCGTTAAAAAGTATGTACCAATTGCTCGGCTTGTCATCGGGGTTGTGCATGATGGGGGCATTTTGTGTGACGAAAATGAAGCATGGCCAAACTGTATGATTTTGTAGGGATAAGCTTGCTTTGGCCTTGTTGTTTTGAAAAGACATGATTGCTTTATTGGTACGCTCGAAGTATTATTGTTTTTATGTCAAATGATAGACTATTGCTTTGAATCACTCGTGTCTTAATATTCATGCCATGATTAGACATATGATCAAGATTATGCTAGGTAGCATTCCACATCAAAAATTATTCTTTTTTATCATTTACCTACTCGAGGACGAGCAGGAATTAAGCTTGGGGATGCTGATACGTCTCCGTCCTATCTATAATTTTTGATTGTTCCATGCCAATATTATTCACTTTCATATACTTTTTGGCAACTTTTTATACTATTTCTTGGGATTAACATATTGATCCAGTGCCCAGTGCCAGTTCCTGTCTGTTGCATGTTTTTTGTTTCGCAGAAACCCAATATCAAACGGAGTCCAAACGGGATAAAAACGGACAGAGATTTTTTTGGGAATATTTATGATTTTTGGGAAGTAAAATCAACGCGAGACGGTGTCCGAGGTGGTCACGAGGTAGGGGGCGCGTCCTACCCCCCAGGCGCACCCCTGACCCTTATGGTCCACCCGCAAGGCGGTTGATGCTATTCTTTTGGTGCAAGAAAGATAATTTTATGAGAAAGATCTGGGCGAAAGATTCACCCCAATCGGAGTTACGGATCTCTAGATATAAAGGAAACGGTGAAGGGGTAGAATCTGAGAATGCAGAAACAAAGAGATAGATCCAATCTCGGAGGGGCTCTCGCCCCTCCCAAGCCATGGGAGCCAAGGACTAGAGGGGAAACCCTTCTCCCATCTAGGGAGAAGGTCAAGGAAGAAGAAGAAGAAGGGGGCTCTCTCCCCCTTGCTTTCGGTGGCACCCGAACGCCGCCGGGGCCATCATCATTACCGCGATCTTCACCAACACCTCCGCCATCTTCACCAACATCTCCATCACCTTCCCCCCTCTATCTACAGTGGTCCACTCTCCCGCAATCCGCTGTACCCAATACTTGAACATGGTGCTTTATGCTTCATATTATTTTTCAATGATGTGTTGCCATCCTATGATGTCTGAGTAGATTTCCTTTGTCCTATCGGTGATTGATGAATTGCTATGATTGGTTTGAGTTGCATGTTTTATTATTGGTGATGTCCTATTGTTCCCTCCGTGTCGCGCAAGCGTGGGGGATTCCCGCTATAGGGTTTGCAATATGTTTATGATTTGCTTATGGTGGGTTGCGTGAGTGACTGAAACACAAATCCGAGTAAGTAGGTTGTTTGCGTATGGGATAAAAGGGGACTTGATGCTTTAATTCTATGGTTGGGTTTTACCTTAATGACTCTTTAGTAGTTGCGGATGCTTGCTAAAGTTCCAATCATAAGTGCATAGAATTCCAAGTAAGGGATGATATGTTAGCTTATGCCTCTCCCTCAAATAGAATTGCAATAGTGATTACCGGTCTAGTAATGTAGTCAATTGCTTAGGGACAATTTCACAACTCCTACCACCACTTTTCCACACTCGCTATATTTACTTTATTGCATTTTTATCTAAACAGCCCCTACTTTTTATTTACGTGTTCTTTATTATCTTGCAAACCTATTCAACAACACCTACAAAGTACTTCTAGTTTCATACTTGTTCTAGGTAAAGCGAACGTCAAGCATGCGTAGAGTCGTATCAGTGGCCGATAGGACTTGAGAGAGTATTTGTTATACCTTTAGCTCCTCACTGGGTTCGACACTCTTACTTATCGAAAGAGGCTACAACTATTCCGTATACTTGCGGGTTATCACAATACCAGTCTGGATCTGAACACCACCCCAGATCCCGAATACTCTGACGTAATCGGAGGCTCCGCCACCGAAATAACACCTTAGGCCCACGCGATCATGGTTGTCATCGCCCTGCAGACGGGACCCTTCTTAGCCTACCTAAATAGGCAAGAACTCCCTAAGGACCAAAATGAGGCACGTTGCATTGTGCGGCGTTCCAAATCCTACAAGGTCCACGAGGGAGAGCTTTATAAGAAAAGCGCGAGTAGAGTGCTCCAAAGGTGCATCTCCGAAGAGGAAGGGCGACGGCTTTTGGCAGAAATTCATGCTGGACTCGGCGGCCACCACGCCGCAGCTCGGGCCCTTGTAAGCAAGGCCTTCCGTACAGGTTTCTACTGGCCAACAGCCCGAGCAGACGCACTGGCCAACAGCCCGAGCAGACGCACAGTACCTCATCCAACATTGCGTCAGTTGCCAGCTTTTTGCAAATCAAAGCCATATGACACCTACCACTCTCCAAACAATCCCCATAACTTGGCCCTTTGCGGTCTGGGGGCTCGATATGGTTGGACCCCTTAAAGGAGGAAGCCATAAGAAAAAATACTTGTTGGTCATGGTAGATAAATTCACCAAATGGATAGAAGCCAAACCAGTTAAAACGGCCGAATCCGGACCAGTGATAGACTTTATATCTGGGGTCTTCCACCGTTACGATGTCCCCCATAGCATCATCACTGATAACAGCTCCAATTTCACAGCCGACGAGGTGAAAACTTGGTGCGACAAAATGGGCATTAAGCTCGATTATGCCTCTGTCTATCACCACAAACAAACGGCCAAGTCGAAGAAGCAAAATGGTCTCATTATGAGCGGCATCAAACCTAGACTAGTGCGATCCTTGAAGGAATCAGATACGCACTGGGTCGAGGATCTCGACTCCGTACTATGGGGGCTGCAGACCACGCCAAATCGCACCACCGGATACACACCATTTTTATGGTGGTGTACGGCGCAGAGGCAATACTACCCTGTGATATCATTCATGACTCACCTCGAGTGCGCATATACGAAGAGAGAGAGAGAGGCCGAGCTAGATCGGCAGGAAAGTTTAGATGCCCTGGAGGAGGAGCGGGACGTCACAAAGGCCCATTCCGCATTCTATCAGCAGCAGGCTCGAAGGTACCAAAGCAGAGAAGTACGGGCCAAAACTTATAACGTTGGCAAACTCGTTCTACGCCTACCGGAAAAGAAAAATGACGAGCTCAAGCCCAAGTGGGAGGGTCCCTTCATCATTGATAAAGTTCTCACCGGAGGAGCGTATCGTCTGCGTGATGCATCAGATAATCGACTTGAGCCGAATCCATGGAGCGCGGCCAGACTCCGAAGATTCTACGCCTAGTGCCGAACTCTGTGTTCATCTCCTTACCTCCGCCTTTTTTTAAGTTATATTCTCTCTCTCTCTCTCTCTCTTTCTTTCCTTCCTTTTTTATATATAGCCTTAAAAGCTTCAAGTATGCTTCGACCGCACACTCCTGCCGCGCTATGCATGCTCAATATACCTGGGGGCTCCTTATACAGAAGCTTAATATAATTATCTTCTGGGCTTTATGCCCACCACATATGCGTCATTCCTCCATATGTACCTTTTTTCACCATTATATGCATCGATGTGACTTAAGTTTTGGCCAAGCTAGGTTGCCTGGCTCTTGTGTTTATGCCCTATGTTCCCGTTAATTTGGCTAGGGCGTAAGGGGAGCACCTCGGCGATTGTTACTGCCGGGTCAGCCGGATGTGTACCTCAGACTGGATGAAGCCGAAAGCTAGCGTTCTTAAGGGAATATTTGATCGGTGAACAAAAGATGTTTCTTACTTATTTCAATACATGCCCCCAGATGTTTATATCCTACGTTGCTTTTCGTAGTTCGGACATGCACATTAATGCATGTGCGCCCAGGGAAAGGAACCCTTAACGGAACTATTCTCCCTGGAAGATGTTTCTTATTACCCATGTAATATAACATAGCTAGTTGGGTACTTTTTGTTCAAGCACTTACGACCCCTACGCCTGGTTTCAACGCGTGCCCTGGTTTTTACATAACCGAGCGGGCATTCGGATACACTCCGGACTGTCAGGTCCAGAGGTTGAAGCGAAAAGGTCCGACAAGACAAATGATTTACAATCCGGCTAGGGACAAAATATGTCCTTTGAAGTAAAAAGTCACTTAGACTGACTAAATTCTTCCTCTATACCATCCAACAGGCTGTCTAGCCTACAATCCTGTTGAGAATACTTCGCGGCTAATGCTACCTGGTCATATACCAGACTAACGGGGATCTCTTTCCCATCTGACCCTACAGGTCCGACCTCGTCCATGTGGTTCGGGTCCGCTTTGGTGTATCGTGTCTTCACCATCGCCCAGGCCTCCCTTGAACCTTGTCGGCAGGCCGATATCTTCCATAATCGAAAGTGTTGTCGCGCTCCCTTGAGCATCTCCCCATAAGCTCTCCCATGCCTCCAGGCAGGGATGCAGATGGCCACAAGGCCTGGGCAATACCTTGCATCACCGGCCGAATTTGTCTGTGCAGTTGCGAGAGCTCTTGCAGAAGATCGCTTGTAGATCCGGGCATCTCCTCTTCGTGACGACCCGTCAGCATACCTACAGACATAATTCTGTTAGCCCGCTTCTTCGCCGAACTCTATAAAGGTTCGTTCGAGCACTTACTAAAAATGCCGCATCGAAGCCTCTTATTCTCCTTCACGGAGTGAGCAAGCTGGGCCCGCACATCTTTCAATTCAACGTCCAGCCGGGTCTTCACGTCCTGGAGATCATTTTTCTCCTGTATAACCATTGTAAGCACGCGCTCGCCAGCCTTTAGCTGTCGTTGAGCATGTTGCTCATCCTCCGATACGATCTCTGGATTACCTCCGGGATTGTCTGCCGAATCTATTGTTAGATTTGCATGCATGCAGAATACTAACTGGTATATGTCAAAAAAACTCTTTTCGATCAAGACAAGTATTACCAGATGAGGCCTTCTTGGACTCCTCCATTTCGGCAACTGCGGCCCATAGTTGGGCTTTGCACTCCTCCAGCTCTTTAGACAGCTGGGTATTCTTCTCTGTAAGAACCTATGCATACAATGATCCTTAAATTAGTTGTGCCAACTGTTTCAAGTCTCAGGGGCTACTGATATACATACTTATCAAATTTTCTTACCCGTATATCCTTTACATACTGGTCCATGGCTCTGGCAAGGCCATCTTGAGCAGCTCGGATGTACGCGCCCCTGAGTTGAAGGCATTGAACGCCTCTTCAGAGAAATGAGGGTCGTGTAGTGCGGCCTGTCGGCGCCTATGATTCATGACGCTCTCCACTTCGGAGTTTGTAGCGGATAACTTATCCGCATCCTCTGTAGGAGGATCGTCCGGTGTTGCCCCCACATTGACCTCCGCCCTTGAGTCCGGCCTCGGAGTCCGGCTGGTGGAGGCGTGGCCGGCAGGCTCTCCGGATATAGTCCGACGAGTGCTTTTTCTGCCAGGAAACCATGGACATTGTTATATTTTAAAGACGACAATTACGTAGCAGGTTTTTAATCATACCTCTGCAACGGCGTTTCGGTCCTGACCGCCTTCCTTTTAAGCCTACCCGGCTTCGGTGCCCTTGTTGACGAGTCACCGCGGGTTCGGCGTGGCGTCCCGATGGCCTTCCCTATAGAACGCAATACATGTGCGGTGGGTAAGGCGCCGAGAGGGGGATCCTTCTTGGAAGTTGGGACTCCAGTTTTACTTACATGTGATATAGGGAGTAGGCCAGGATAATCAGCTATGATGGCCACCAAAGCACTATCACAGCTTAATTGATAAAATGTCCTGTCGACGGGCTCCACAAATGTGTCCGGATCTTCTTTAAGTCCGGGGTCGAGGGCCCGGTCGGGGTCCTCTGGCTGTGGAGACGGGCTGTGAACCTCCCTCATAACTTTCCGCAGCTCCTGCTATGAATTGGCAAAGTAAATATTTGTGCTAAAGAATGCGGGAAAGACTGGAATAAAAGATAGCAGCTCACCCAGCTTGGGGGGTTGTACATGGAGAATCCATCCCGTGGCTTGATACAGATGAACTCCTCTTCTTCTCCTTTGTACAAATCGGACAGTATTTTTGCCAGAGCGGCGGCGGAGTCTGGACCTTTACGGCCACAGCGGGTGGCGTCGTCTTCTCCATTGAAGTGCCACATGGGTTTCCCCCGATATTGAAGTGGCTGCACTCCCCGTATTATACATATTGACATGACCTCAATTATTGTCAGCCCTGATTTGGACAGCGTCTTTATCCTGTCCATCAGGAAAAGGACCTCTCTGTTATCTTCCTCCTGGGGGCTCCGAGGGCGCCAGCTTTGGCGTTTCTTCAATGGGGCATTTACAAACTTAGGAAGGCCCCTCCAAATAGGGTCCGAAGGGGGGACGTCCTTCATATAGAACCACTTCGAAGGCCAGTCCTCGGACGTCTTCTTCGGAGTACCGGACAGGTATCCGGTCTCGGTCATGCGCCATATTTCGGCTCCGCCCACTTGATAAATCGACCCCTCCTGAGTGCGAGGTACGAGGCAGAATAGCCTCTTCCATAGCTCGAAATGAGCTTCGCAGCCCAGAAATAGCTCGCAGAAGGCAACGTAGCCTGCGATGTGCAAAATAGAGGCGGGGTGAAGTTATGCAGCTAGAGGCCATAGAACTCCAGGAGCCCGCGGAGGAATGGATGGATTGGAAATCCAAGTCCCCTCAGGAAGTAAGGGACAAGGCATACCCGCTCCTCCTTGGACGGGTTGGGCAAACTCTCCGCTTGCGCCCCGCCATTATAAGTGGCTAGTCCGGCTCGGATGGGGACCATGTACACAGGCGGGAGAAACACCTTGGTCTGCAACTCTACCAATCGGCTATGGGGGACAGAACACTTCTCCCAATCACCTGGCTTGATGCTACGGGAGCGAGAGGAGGAGCTGCGCCGGCCGGCCATGACGGGATGGTTTCTTCCGGGCGCTCTCTGATGGATACTCGCTGGGGGAGGATGGTGTGATTTGAATCCGAGGATCCCCGTATCTTTAAATAGACGATTTACTTACATGGTTAAGGTGGCAAATGTAAAAATGCCCCGACCTCTCGCATTCGCTCCACACATGGAGATAGCCATTATTAAAGCACAAAAGCCGAGGAGTGTAATATTGATGGGAGGCCGGACACTGCTCGTTACAACAGGTACTCTAGGATTTTGGAGAAGAACCCGTGCAATGCCGAAGACAATCTGTGCGCCGGACTCATCGTCATTGAAGCCTGGTTCAGGAGCTACTGAGGGAGTCTTGGATTAGGGGGTCCTCGGACAGCCGAACTATATACTTTCGCCGGACTATTGGACTATGAAGATACAAGATTGAAGACTTCGTCCCGTGTCCGGATGAGACTCTCCTTTGCGTGGAAGGCAAGCTTGGCAATTCGGATATGTAGATCTCCTTCTTTGTAACCGACTCTATGTAACCCTAGCCCCCTCCGCTGTCTATATAAACCGGAGGGTTTAGTCCGTAGGATAACAACAATCATATCATAGGCTAGCTTCTAGGGTTTAGCCTCTACGATCTCGTGGTAGATCAACTCTTGTAATACTCATATCATCAAGATCAATCAAGCAAGAAGTAGGGTATTACCTCCATCGAGAGGGCCCGAACCTGGGTAAACATCATGTCCCCCGCCTCCTGTTACCATTAGCCTTAGACGCACAGTTCGGGACCCCCTACCTGAGATCCGCCGGTTTTGACACCGACAGCAAGCATGCAACACATTGGAAGTTGTTCCCTGTTCCCACACACGCCTGGATTGTCGGGGTGGTCGTTCCGGCTTCTCCGGTTTTCAGGTAATAAGGATATAGCATTAAAAACAGATATAAATGTTTGTCAGATTGACTTCAGCTGACAAGGTCTCAGTGAAGAAAATTGTCAGGTTTCAATAGAATGCATATGATTTGGACAGATAGAGTTGGGGTAGAGCATAGATAGGTTAGGGTCCGATTACATTCACTTAGATCAAAAGATTCAGGCAAGAAGTCATAGCTATAAGTGAATGTTGTAGAGGACAGAACACAAATATGTATATAACTAGTATAAGACCAAATCAACAAGATGAAGATCAATATGAACATAAGTCAAGGATGAAGACAAATCAAATACGAAGACTTTGCAATCATAACGCCAAGGGAAACACTTCAAACAAAAGTTTGGTGGTGGCGTTACCCGCCATATAGGAAGTATTAGACCCAGACACCGCGCACAATTATCGTGGCGCCCCGAAGTCAAATTCTGCATTAATGTATTCACACTTAGAGTGTATGTCTTCATTGATTGAAGATATACATTACTTCATGTGTTGCACATCTAAGTCATCAAAATGCATAAGTGTTAGGATGTGTGTCCAATCACAGGACATTCGAGGACTCCAAGATATTTAGCTCACACCGCAACTTGCAAAACCTTTTCTCATCCAAGGGCTTTGTGAAGATATCAGCCAATTGCTCTTCAGTGTTGACGTGAATGCTATCAATATCTTCCTTCATGACATGATCTCTGAGAAAGTGATGACGAATTTCAATGTGCTTTGTCTTCGAGTGCTGAACTGGGTTGTTGGCAATCTTGATGGCGCTTTCATTGTCGTAGTAGAGTGGCACATTCTTCAGGTGGACACCATAGTCCTTGAGAGTTTGCTTCATCCAGAGAAGCTGAGCACAGCAAGATCCAGCAGCAATGTATTCAGATTCAGCAGTGGAGAGAGAGATACACAGTTCTGCTTCTTTGAAGACCAACAGACAAGAGATCGTCCCAAAAAGTGACATGTGCCTGATGTGGACTTGCGATCAACCTTGTCACCAGCATAATCAGCATCTGAGAATCCAACTAGATCAAACTCTGGGCCCTTTGGATACCATAATCCTAGTGTTGGGGTGTAATCCAAATATTGAAGAATTCGTTTCACGGCTAAGTGATGTGATTCCTTTGGTGCCGATGATATTGTGTTTACGAGGATCGGGACGCTTGACCAATTCCCACACATTGTTTAGCTCGAACTATTGAAGCTCTTCTTGCATAGCTTGAATCCATTCAGGTTCCATGAAGGCTTCAGCAACTTTCTTGGGTTCAGAGATTGAGACGAATGCAAAATGCTCACGTAAGTTTGTTAGTTGTGTTGCTCTTGAACGAGTGAGTGGACCAGGTGCATTGATGCTGTCTATTATCTTCTCAATCTGTACTTCATTTGCAACACGAGGATGAACAGGACGAAGATTTTGCTCTTGCTGATCAATGTCATCATTTGGGGGATAGTCTTCAGGCTGAGCATTGTCTTCAGGTTGATTAGGTGCAGAAATGATAAGTTCCTCTTCAGTCTGAGCCTCAGAAGGTATGATCTCTCCAATTCCCATTTGCTTGATTGATTCACTAGGAGGTACTTCATCTAGCACATTTGGCAGGTGCTCTCTTTGCGAGCCGTTAGTCTCGTCGAACCGCACATCCATAGTTTCAACCACTTTATAGTGAAAGAAGTTGAAGACTCTGTAGGAGTGCGAATCCTTTCCGTAACCAAGCATAAAACCTTCATGTGCTTTCGGTGCAAATTTTGAAGTGTGATGTGGATCCTTGATCCAGCACCTAGTACCAAATACTCTGAAGTAACTGACATTTGGCTTCTTACCAGTTAGGAGTTCATAGGATGTTTTCTTCATAAGCTTGTGAAGATAAACATGGTTGATGATGTGGCATGCAGTATCAATGGCTTCAGGACAGAACTTTCGTGGAGTCTTGTACTCATCAAGAATCATTCGAGCCATCTCAATAAGGGTTCTGTTCTTGTGCTCCACGATGCCATTCTGCTGAGGTTTGTAGGGAGCAGAGAACTCATGAGTGATGCCCAAAGTATCTAGATAAAGGTCGAGGTCGGTGTTCTTGAACTTAGTGCCATTGTCACTTCCGATATGCTTGATCTTGACGCCCTAGTTCATCGTGGCATGATTGGCAAAGCGTCTGAAGACATCCTGCACTTCATTCTTGTAGAGGATTATATGCACCCAAGTATATCTTGAATAATCATCAACAATGACGAAGCCATAGAGGCAAGCAGTGGTAGTGAGATTAGAGTAGTGAGTAGGGCCAAATAAGTCCATGTGTAGCAGCTCGAAGGGTTGAGATGTAGTCATGATTGTCTTCGAGGGATGCTTGGCCCTAGTAATCTTTCCAGCTTCGTAGGCACCACACATATGATCCTTCTTGAACTTGACGCCTTCGATGCCCACGACATGCTTCTTCTTTGCGAGAGTGTGCAAGTTCCTCATGCCAGCATGCCCTAGCCTTCGATGCCAAAGCCAGTATTCTGAAGCTTTTGCTAGAAGACATACGACCATCTGTGGTCCTGCTGAGAAATCTACCATATACAGATCATCTTTCCGATACCCTTCAAAGACCCGCTTTTACCAGTGTCAGCAAATGTGATGTGACTCTTGTCTGATGGACGTAGTGTTGAATCCATCTGTAGACTTGGATCGCCAGTCATGTGGTTAGTGCATCCACTGTCCATAATCCATTCTGAAGTATGAGGTGTCATAGCCTACAGTGCAGTTTGGGGGATAGGCTTCACCAAGCGAGTTGTGAAGCATAAACATTTGATGAACAAGTGGAACATGAAAGTTCAGATATTGGTTAGGATAGATAGGATGAGTGTCAAGGAATCCCGGGACGAAATATGTAGTAAGAACATTTGGGCATTTTATCTTGCGCCCCACAAGATGTTTAAGGTCCCCAGCATTAGCATCGGACGCCTTTGATTTCCGGCCGGAGACCTTTCCCTACAAAAGAGAGTTAAGTTTTCTTAACCACCCACATTTTCAGGGGTGGCTTAGAAGCAATGAGTCTAAGTGCAGCATCTGAGAACTTCGGCTTTGGATCCCTAGTAAATAGCCTTGCAGGAGGTGAATAATATCATAAGAATAAGCAGAAAAGCTTTTTGTTCTATGAACATAGCGGTTTGAAGAAACACGCTCATATTCATGGGTCTGAGTATGATTTCCCTGCAAAACATTGACGTTAGGGTGACTCAGATGAGTCCTCAGTCTGTATAAAGCTTTTGGACCATATGAAGCCTTTGGCATGGGGTTTGCCTTCTTCCCAGGTGGTGTCATGATGACATTCACAGGAAGATTCTCAAGACAATTTTTGGGTACCCATATCTTCTTCATAGGTGGCCCATTCCTGCAGTTAGTACCAATATACCTGGCAAACACTTTGCCATTCTAATTCTTAAATAGTTTAAAGTTTGCATCAAAGGATTCATCAATGATAATAGGGTTAGCACAAGTGAAACCAGATAAGGTGGATGGATCTACTAAAGGTTCCTTTGAAGCAACCCATGTTGTTTTGGGGTACTTCTCAGGCTTCCAGTAAGACCCATCAACATTCATTTTCCTCTCGAACCAACACCGTCTTTCCTAGGGTTTCGGTTCAGAATCTGCTTTTTGAGGACATCACATAATGGATGATGCCCTTTGAGACTTTTCTACATCCCTGTCTCAAGCAGTGTCTTCAACCTAGCTTCTCATCAGCAATAGTAGTGGTATCCTTAGCAGAGCGGTTAGTTACCACATTGGCAGTTGAAGATATTGCAACAATAGTAGCAGTAGAACATTCAGCAACAGAGGCAGCGTTATCACGCTCAATGCATTTTAGACATGGTGGTTCAAATCCTTCCTGAGCGGCACTGATCTATTGAGCGCGAAGCGACTCGTTCTCTTTTTGAAGATCTTCATGAATCGCTCTCCATTTCTCAAGATCTTGCTTCCTTTGAAGATAATCGTAGGAAAGCTTTTCATGAGTTGTTGAGAGCGTTTCATGACGACTTTCAAGTTCCTCGTACTTAACACGAAGATTTTTGATGTCTTCAATTAAGGACTGAGATTGGGTCATTTCCGCGTCCAACAGGTCATCGCATTTTTCTAATAGTTTTTGAATATGTTCCATAGCTTTCTGTTGTTCAGTTGCAATTTTAGCAACTGTTTTGTAACTAGGTTTGGATTCACCATCAGAGTCATCTTCACTTGATGTTTGAAAGTAGGCATCGCATGATTTTACCTTGGCACCACGTGCCATGAAGCGGTAGGTGGGAGCCGAGTCATCCTTGTCATTATCATTAGCGTTGGTGACAGAGCCATTGTCTTCAGTGTTGAAGATGGACTTGGCAACATAGGCTGTAGCTAGAGCCAGACTCGCAACACCAAAGTCAGACTCCTCCTCAGACTCCACCTCCGCCTCCTTAGAAGCAGACTCCTCTGAATCCATCTCCTTGCCAACAAAAGCACGAGCCTTGCCAGATGAGCTCTTCTTGTGTGATGAAGACTTGGAAGAAGACTTGGAAGAAAACTTTGAGGATTTCTTCTTCTTCTTGTCATCAGAATCATATTCTTTGCTCTTCTTCTTCTTCTCATTGTCCCACTGTGGACACTCAAAGATGTAGTGACCAGGTTTCTTGCACTTGTGGCATGTTCTCTTCTTGTGGTCATGGGTGGAAGCTTCATCATTTCTTGAGCTGGATCGTGAAGACTTTCTGAAGCCTTTCTTCTTAGTGAATTTCTGGAACTTCTTCACAAGCATAGCAAGCTCCTTTCCCATGTCTTCAGGATCACCAGAACTATAGTCAGATTCTTATTCAGATGAGGAAACAGCCTTTGCCTTCAAAGCGCGGGTTCGGCCGTAGTTGGGTCCATAGATATCTCGTTTCTCAGATAGCTGAAACTCATGTGTGTTGAGCCTCTCAAGTATGTCATACGGATCGAGAGTCTTGAAGTCAGGGCGTTCTTGAATCATCTTGACTATTTCATGGTTCGTGATCTCAGTGGCGTCGAGTGCTTGGAGCTCATTTGTGATATCAGTGAGGCGATCAAATGTGAGCTGGACGTTCTCATTGTCGTGTCTCTTGAAGCGGTTGAAGAGGTTGCAGAGAACACTGATCCTTTGATCTCGCTAAGTTGAGACACCTCCGTTGACCTTGGAGAGCCAGTCCCAGACTAGCTTCGATGTTTCCAGAGTGCTCACACGGCCATATTGTCCTTTGGTCAGATGACAACAGATGATGTTCTTGGCGGTAGAGTTCAGTTGAATGAACTTCTTGACATCAGCAGGGGTGACACCTTCACCGGTTTTGGGAACGCCATTCTTGACGACATACCACAGATTGACATCAATGGCTTCAAGATGCATGCACATCTTATTCTTCCAGTAGGGGTATTCAGTGCCATCGAAGATGGGGCATGCAGCGGAGACTTTGATTATCCCTGCAGTCGACATAGCTAAAACTCCAGGTGGTTAAACCGAATCACACAGAACAAGGGAGTACCTTGCTCTGATACCAATTGAAAGAGCTGGTTATCGACTAGAGGGGGGGTGAATAGGCGATTTTTATGGAAGTCTTCAAAACATGGGAGTTTTGAAGACAAACAATAGAAATGACACTATTCGTATGTAGCGGAAGGTAGACAACACTAGGCAAGCCATAGTCAAGTATTCAATAAAGTGAAAGCACGAAGACTATTACCAGCTAGGTAGTCAGGATCAGGATGGAAGATAGTATGAAGCCAATCAGAATAGGTAGTCACTCAGTGAAGTCAAACAGATAATGCAAGCAGGCAATGACTTCATGAAGACAAACTGTAAGTAAAGAGAAGTGAGAGATAGAAGTAGTAGCTTGGAGAGGACACTGATTTGTTCGACCAGTTCTAGTTGCTGTGACAACTTTACATCTGGTTAGGGAGACTGAGATTTAACTCAGAAGACCGCGTCTTCACCTTATTCCCCGCCCAATCACTCTGGTAAGTCTTCAAGGTAGACTTTCAAACCTTTACAGACTTCGTTCACCGGCAATCCACAATGACTCTTGGATGCTCAGAACGCGACGCCTAACCGGCTGGAGGATTCACAGTCCTCAAGTGTAACAAGACTTCAGATCACGCAGACAGAAAGACTTTAGTGATGCCGAACACTCTTTGGGCTCTGGGTGGTTTGGGCTTTGTCCTCGCAAGGATTCTCTCTCAAATGCTTCGGAGGTGGGTTGCTCTCAAACGACAAAAGCCGTGAACTAACTCTGAGCAGCCACCAATTTATGGTGTAGGGGAGGGCTATTTATAGCCACTGGGCAATCCGACCTGATTTGTCTGAATTGACCCTGGGTCACTACGGAACTGACACGTGTCCCAACTGTCAGAATTCAAACACACGTGACAGCTTGACTTGGGCTACAAGTAAAGCTGACTCATCCGACTCTGGATAAGATTTTCTCTCATTGTCTTCGCTCGAAGACATAGGATTTGGTTGAGCATCACTTCAGTCACTCTGACTTTGTTCACTTGGACCCCACTTAACACTGCTTTCCTATGACTCAACAAAGAAGAAAAGGAAACAACGAAACAACTAAGTCTTCGCGCTCCATAGTCTTCATGCGATGTCTTCTCATGTCATAGTCTTCAACGTGAATAGATTCATAGACCACCATTGTCTTCATTGTCTTCACACATTTTTAGGGGTCATCTCCGGTAGGTAAAGCGAATCAATGAGGGACTACTACCTGTGTTATCCTACAATTCTCACAAACACATTAGTCCCTCAACCAGGTTTGTCATCAATACTCCAAAACCAACTAGGGGTGGCACTAGATGCACTTACAGAAACCAACACACTCAAGCTATCATTTGGAGATGATATTGTTTACCTTTGCTATATTTTTTTATGTTAAGGTTGATGTACTTATTATGCCTTTCCACTACTTATGCAGGACAACAACGGGGGTGGCCACCATTTTCCGTCGAGGTTAGCTTCATCCCTCGGCTTGTACTCCCCCGATGTTCCATAATGTAGTGCATATAGATCCAGGCCTGGACACTTGTTAGCATCTAATATTGACTTGTTGCTTGTAGGTACATATTCCATTGGCAAGGATCCACGCATCGACCCTTTGCGTACGGGCAATGAGATATTCATGAACAAGTATCAAGTGAGGAAAGTGATAAGGATTATTAGCAAAAAGATACGAATGGTGGCAAGCAAATTATTTGTTTATGCTCTATCCAACACAATAGTGACCTGTAGGATGGTAACTACAAACTCTGTAGCCTTCTCTTTTTACTGCCCATAATGAGTTGCTAGACAACGATGTCTGAATCTTTTTCATTCACAGTGGTTCCCGAAGCAGTTCACTCAAGATTACCTCGCAAAGTACATGATTGGTGGACACACAATGAAGGTTAAAGTATTTCATCCAGACTACAATGAGCATCGAGAAGTCGTAATGAAGACAATGAAGGATGGACGGGCAGCCATCACAAGGGGTTGGCCTAGAGTCGTGCGTGCATTATGCATGGAGGAGGGCATAATATGGGCATTCCGCTTCAGCTTCTCCGGCAACCAGAATGTCTTTCTCCTCTCTCTTTACAGTCTTTAGTACAATTGTGGTTCATCATTCTTTACTTGGTGCTTCTGTAGTTCTTTAGTATATGTACATGTGCATCGAGTTATGCATTCATGGTTGAACCTATATTTGTAATAAACATGGTTGGATATTAATAAGTGATTGCCTACTATCAAATTCAAAACATATGATTTTTAAATTAGGGATTACACTGCACATGGTTGGCGAACGCAAAACATCTGCGATAGACGTGGAGATCAGACACGTTTCTAGGATCCGCTACGTGTGCGCTCAATCTCCACTGCACACACGATCAGCCAAGAAAAATGTGTGCGATCAATCTCCATTACACACACGATCAGCCAAGAAAAATCGTGTGCGATTAACAATAGCATCACACACAGTTCTTTCTTATTAAATGTTTGCGATAGTCACCTTATCACACACACTTCAAAATTATAGACTGTTTGATGTTGTGCGCATCGCAAACGTTTGGTACTTCTTGGATTAACTGTGTGGGATGTATATACTAACGGAAACGTATTCCTCGGATGGACTATGTGAAATGTACAGACGAATGGAAACGTATTCCTTCGATGGACTGTGTGGGATGTACTTATGACCAGAAATGATTTCGCGTGTATAATTGTATTTTTTAGCACCACTGTATGTATAACCGTATTTGAGTGCTCGTCGGTCGCACACGACCTCATTTTGCCGAGCGTCTGTGTCAGGAGGGTATATCCCCGATGGTTTCTGGGTCGTGTGGGAAGGACCCCCCCCCCCCCCCCTATCACAGTCACTCACTTGGCGACGGTTCCGGACGCCATCGCGGGAAGGGGTTAACAACTGTTTGTATTGCACCGACGCGTACCAGTGTGTGGAGTAATAGTAGTAGATATAGAATCGTTTCGGTCTACTAATCTTGGACATGATGCCTATATACATGATTATTGCCTTGGATATCATCATAATTATTTGCTTTTCTACCAATTGCCCAACAGTAATTTGTTTACTCACCGTATGCTATTTTCTCGAGAGATGCCTCTAGTGAAAACTATGGCCCTCGGGTCTATCTTTTATCATATAAAACTCCTAAAAATACCTTGCTGCAATTTTATTATATTTATTTTATTTTGTGTTTTAGTTAGATCTATTTATCAAATCCTATACAATTTAATCTATCTCAATACTATTGAGGGATTGACAACCCCGATATGCGTTGGGTTGCAAGTATTTGTTCTTTGTGTGCACGTGTTGTTTACATAGTGTTGCTTGGTTCTCCTATTGATTGATAACCTTGGTTTCGTACCTGAGGGAAATACGTATCTCTACTGTACTGCATCATCCCCTCCTCTTTGGGGAAATCCCAACACAGCTCACAAGTAGCATGTCTCGGTCATGTCCGCATGATTCTCAAACTCGTAGGGTCACACACTTAACGTTCGGTAACGCTAGGGTAGTACTGAGATATTCATATGGTGAAGTGCGAAAGTAGTTCGGAGTCCAGGATGGGATTTGGGACATCAAGAGGAGCTTCAAAATGGTCCGAAGGTAAAGATTTATATATGGGAAGTCATATTCAGGGTTCCGGAAAATGTTAGGGCTTTTTCGGTATTGTACCGGGAAGGTTCTAGAAGGTTTTGGAGTGGGACCCACCTGCATGGGGGACCCACATGAATGTGGGTAGTGCGGCATGGATCCACACCTATGGTCTAGGCGCACCAAGATCTCTCGCCTAAAAGGAATATGATCATATCCCGATGGGATAAGATCAAGATTCCTAAAAAGGGAGGATAGCGATCGGTGGGGAAGGAAAGGAGGGATTTCCTTCCTCCCCCCTTGTCAAATGATCCTAGGGTCTTGGAGGATAAGCCACTAGCCCCTTCCACGCCTATAGAAAGGTGGGGAAGCGTAGTGGGAGCCACTGTTCCACCTCCTCCCCTGATCTCTCGCCCCCTGAATTCAACGGGGTGGGGTGCTAATCTCTCTCCCTCTCTCTCTTTCTCTTAAGGAAACTCCATTAATAAGCATCAAAAATCGAAACCCCATTACTTAATCAAGAAAACGCACCTAGTCGGGAACTAAGCGCTTCGACGCTCACACGTGCGTTAGTCAAGCCCATATGTGTGTGATCAACCTTCTTAGAAAAAAACAGACGCTAAACATTAGTGTTTGATACATATGAAAAATTGTGATGTCTACTTTTTTGAAATATTTGTTACTTTAGAAGAAGTTTTAAACAAGCCATCGCATTATGTTTTATAGTTTTGGTGACTACCCACTAGCAATTAACACTACCATGAACCATAGGTTGGTTGTTTATGTACAATGTCCTTATAATACGAGGATGATTGCACTGAAAACACAAAGTAGTCTCGACTAACTGATTTTAGGCCAAGTGTTATATTTAGCTCAACATTATCTAAAACAATGGTTTTGAGTTCATATGTAGTGAATTGTTAATTTTTATTCAATAGTTTGAAGGAAATATGCCCTAGAGGCAATAATAAAGTTGTTATTTTATATTTCCTTATTCATGATAAATGTTTATTATTCATGCTAGAATTGTATTGATCGGAAACCTAAATACATTTGTGAATACATAGACAAACATTGTGTCCCTAGTGAGCCTCTACTTAACTAGCTCGTTGATCAAACATGGTTAAGCTTTCCTAACCATGTACATGACTTTTTATTTGATAACGGGATCACACCATTAGGAGAATGATGTGATGGACAAGAGCCATTCGTTAGCTTACCATTATGATCGTTCGGTTTTATTGCTATTGCTTTCTTCATGTCAAATACATATTCCTTTGACTATGAGATTATGCATCTCCCGGATACCAGAGGAATGCTTTATGTGTTGTCAAACGTCACAATGTAACTGGGTTATTATAAAGATGCTATACAAGTATATCTGAAGGTGTTTGTTGGGTTGTCATAGATCGAGATTAGGATTTGTCACTCTGAGTATCGGAGAGGTATCTCTGGGCCCTCTCGGTAATATACATCATAAGAAGCCTTGCAAGCAAAGTGACTAATGAGTTAGTTGCAGGATGATGTATTACGGAACGAGTAATGAGACTTGCCGGTAACGAGATTGAACTAGGTATGAAGATATCGACGATCGAATCTCGGGCAAGTAACATACCGATGACAAAGGGAATAAGGTATGTTGTCATAACGGTTCGACCGATAAAGATCTTCGTAGAATATGTGGGAGCCAATATGTGACGCCCCCGATTCAATCGTACACTAATCATACACGCAAACATGTACGATCAAGATCAGGGACTCACGGGAAGATATCACAACACAACTCTAAACACAAAAGAAAGACATACAAGCTTCATATTACAAGCCAGGGGCCTCGAGGGCTCGAATACAAAAGCTCGATACACAAGCGAGTCAGCGGATGCAACAATATTTGAGTATAGACATAACTTAAACAAGGATGCCTTAAGAAGGCTAGCACAAAAGCAACACGATCAAAGAGGCAAGGCCTCCTGCCTGGGACCTCCTAACTACTCCTGGTCGTCGGTGGTCTCCACGTAGTAGCATCCGTTGGCGGTGGCATCTGGCTCCATAGATCCACCATCTGGTTGCATCAATCGGAAAGAAGAAAGAAGGGGGAAAAGGGGTAGCAAAGCAACCGTGAGTACTCATCCAAAGTACTCGCAAGCATCAGATCTATACTATGTATGCATTGGTATCAAATGGAAGGGTTGTATCTGTGGACTGAACTGCAGAATGCCAGAATAGAGGGGGAAGGCCTAGCCTATCGAAGACTAGCATCTTCAAGCTGCTCTGAGCATCTTGTAGCATGTAGCAGAGTAAAGAATAGCAGTTTATATTTAACAAGCATGTTGTAACAATAATGCCCAGAGATCCTTCCTCGACTCCCTGCGAGAAAGCAATCCCGGAGCCACATATTCAAGTATCCATTTGTAGTTGTATAAGATCAGGATATAAGTCTCAACGTCCGTTACCGTGGACATGGCTATTAATAGATAATCTTCCCTGCAGGGGTGCACCACGTTACCCAACACGCTCGATCACTCTGGCCGGACACACCTTTCTGGGGTCAATGCCCGCCCTCGGAAGATCAACACGTCGTAGCCCTACCTAGGCTCGGCAGAGAGGTCCCCGCCGGTCTACATCCTAAGCACTTTGGGGTATGGGCTCATCGCCCGTTGCACTCTGGGTCGTTGTGCGACGAGCTGGGACGAGCACCACCTCATACTGGATGGCACTGACCCGACAGGCCCACAATGCTGAACTGGACGTCTAACAAAGCTTCGGCTGATACTGCGACGTCGAGGCCATAACTATTCTCACATGGTGGTTGGTGCGTAAAGGCCAAAGGCTAACTCAGAACAAATACCCAAACCTAGTGTATTATTAGCTTGCGGAGACGAGTAGAGACTCACGATCGAAAGTGACCCCATCGCCCTGTCTCGTGGACTTACGACAAAGGCCTAGAATGCCCGACCGTGCCACATCATGTTCTTGCGGGTGCTCTCTGGGCCCGACCGACTTTCACCAAGGTCTCAAGTAAAGTTAAGGTAACCGTGTGTCCAAACATCAAGGGGAAAACCTGAGAAATCACCCTCGATGACCACGACCGAATAGCTACACTACAAAATTATCATCAGGAGTGCGTTATGAGGGATCACTGATACGTCTCCAACGTATCTACTTTTCCAAACACTTTTGCCCTTGTTTTGGACTCTAACTTGCATGATTTGAATGAAACTAACCCGGACTGACGCTGTTTTCAGCAGAAATGCCATGATGTTGTTTTATGTGTAGAAAAGAAAAGTTCTCGGAATGTCCTGGAAATCCACGGAGGCACTTTTTGGAATTAATAAGAATTTTTGGCGAAAGAATTAATGCCAGGGGGCCCACAGCCTGTCCACGAGATAGGGGGCGCCCCCCCCCTAGGGCACGGCCCCCTATCTTGTGGGCCCCCTGGACCTCCATCGACGTTAACTCCAACTCCATATATTCACGTTCGGGGAGAAAAAAATCAGAGAGAAAGTTTCATCGTGTTTTACGACATGGAGCCGCCGCCAAGCCCTAATCTCTCTCGGGAGGGCTGATCTGGAGTCCGTTTGGGGCTCCGGAGAGGGGGATTTGTCGCCGCCGTCATCATCAACCATCCTCCATCACCAATTTCATGATGCTCACCGCCGTGCGTGAGTAATTCCATCATAGGCTTGCTGGACGGTGATGGGTTGGATGAGATTTACCATGTAATCAGGTTAGTTTTGTTAGGGTTTGATCCCTAGTATCCATTCGGAGATTGATGTTGCTATGACTTTGCTATGCTTAATGCTTATCACTAGGGCCCGAGTGCCATGATTTCATATCTGAACCTATTATGTTTTCATGAATATATGTGTGTTCTTGATCCTATCTTGCAAGTCTATAGTCACCTATTATGTGTTATGATCCGACAACCCCGAAGTAACAATAATCGGGATACTTCTCGGTGATGACCGTAGTTTGAGGAGTTCATGTATTCACTATGTGCTAATGCTTTATTCCGGTTCTCTATTAAAAGGAGGCCTTAATATCCCTTAGTTTCCGCTAGGACCCGGCTTCCACGGGAGGGTAGGACAAAAGTTGTCATACAAGTTCTTTTCCATAAGCACGTGTGACTATTTACGGAATACATGCCTACATTACATTGATGAATTGGAGCTAGTTCTATATCACCCTATGTTATAGCTATTGCATGAGGAATCGCATCCGGCATAATTATCCATCACTGATCCATTGCCTACGAGCTTTTCATATATTGTTCTTCGCTTATTAACTTTTCCGTTGCTACTGTTACAACTACTACAAAAACCCAAAAATATTTATCTTTACTATTGCTACTGATACCATTATTATCATACCACTTTTGCTACTAAACACTTTGCTGCAGATACTAAGTTATCCAGGTGTGGTTGAATTGACAACTCAACTGCTAATACTCAAGAATATTCTTTGGCTCCCCTTGTGTCGAATCAATAAATTTGGGTTGAATACTCTACCCTCGAAAGTTGTTGCGATCCCCTATACTTGTGGGTTATCAAGACTAATTTCTGGCGCCGTTGCCGGGGAGCATAGCTTTATTCTCTGAGTCACTTTTGATTTATATCTGTTGATCACTATGAAGAACATGAAAGACGATCGAACTACTATTTTGCCCTCAACCACGAGGGGAGGTAAGGAACTGCCATCTAGCCTTGCACTAGATTCTCCTTCCGTTATTAGTAGGCTTGTGACACCTAAACCTGCTACTGCTATGAATTCTGATATGTCGCATGTTATTGATGATGCCACTTCTGCTATGCATGATGAAACTACTTCTGAGCGTGATACTACTTTGCCATTAGGTGAATTTCTAGATGAACAACTTGCTAGAGTTAGGGGGAATGAAAATATTGAAGAACCTATTATTGATGATAGTGATGATGAAGGTTCCCCCAATGATTATGTATTACCTGTTGTTCCTAAGGGTTATGTTATGAATGAAAAAGCTGCTATGGAAATTCTTGCTTGCAATGATAGAAATGATCTTAAGAAATTATTAGCTAAATGGAAGCAACAGTCTCTTAATGCTAGAATGAAACCCGATCCTGCTTTTGCTACTTCACCTATCTATGTTACTGATAAGGATTATGAATTCTCTGTTGATCCTGATATTATTACTTTAGTTGAATCTGATCATTTTTATGGCCTTGAATCTGAAACTGTTGTGGCACATCTTACCAAGTTGAATGATATAGCCACCCTATTTACTCATGATGAGAAGTCTCGTTATTTATACGTCCTTAAGATATTTCCATTCTCACTAAAGGGTGATGCTAAGACTTGGTATAATTCTCTTGCTCCTGGTTGTGTGCGTAGTCCCCAGGATATGATTTATTACTTCTCTGCTAAGTATTTCCCTGCTCATAAGAAACAAGCTGCCTTGCGGGAAATATATAATTTTGTGCAAATCAAATAAGAGAGTCTCCCACAAGCTTGGAGGAGGCTTCTCCGGTTACTTAATGCTTTGCCTGATCATCCTCTTAAGAAAAATGAAATACTTGATATCTTTTATAATGGACTAACCGAAGCTTCCAATGACTACTTGGATAGTTGTGCTGGTTGTGTTTTCAGAGAAAGAACAGTCAACGAAGCTGAAATACTATTGAATAATATGTTGACTAATGAAAATAATTGGACTCTCCCCGAGCTAATTCCTAAAGTAATTCCTGAACCAATTGAGCCAACTCCTGAGCCTATTCCTAAACCCACTCCGAAGAAGAGAGGTGTTTTATTTCTTAGTCCTGAAGATATGCAAGAGGCAAAGAAATCAATAAAAGAAAAAGGTATTAAAGCTGAAGATGTTAAGAATTTACCACCTATTGAAGAAATACATGGTCTTAATATACCGCCTGAAGAACCACATTGTCTTGATAACCCGACACAGGTAGTAAAGGTAAATTCTCTCTATAGATATGATAAAGTTGAAATACCTCTACTAAATTTCATAGCCCATGCTTAGATGAATTTGATGACTTTATGGCTAGACAAGAAAGTTTTAATGATTATGTTGGTAGAGAGTTAAAGAATAATGCTTTCGAGATAGGACGCATAGGTGATAATCTGGCTAGAGTTAAAGATGAACTTCACCGCGTTAGCAAATACGCTTCTATGGTTGCTACTCAAGCTGAGCAAGTACTTAAAGCTCAAAATGATTTGCTTGATGAATTAAATAATAAAAATGATTTTGCTGTTAGAGTGGCTACTAGAGCTGGTAGAATGACCCAGGAACCTTTGTATCCTAAAGGCCACCCTAAGAGAATCGAGCAAGATTCTCAGAGAAATAATTTAGAGGCACCTAGTTCTTCTAAAAAGAAGAAAAAGAAAAATGATAGAACTTTGCATGCTTCTAGAGAACCTACTGTAGACACACCTGAAAATCCCAATGATATTTCTATTTCTGATGCTGAAACACAATCAGGTGATGAACATGAACCTAGTGATAATGTTAATGATAATGTTCATGTTGATGCTCAACCTAGCAAAGACTATGATGTAGAGATTGAACCTGCTGTTGATCTTGATAACTCACAATCAAAGAATCAACGTTATGATAAGAGAGATTTTGTTGCTAGGAAGCACGGTAAAGAAAGAGAACCATGGGTTCAGAAACCCATGCCCTTTCCTCCTAAGCCATCCAAGTCAACGGATGATGAGGATTTTGAGTGCTTTGCTGAAATGATTAGACCTATTTTCTTACGTATGCGCTTAACTGATATGCTGAAAGTAAATCCTTACGCTAAGTATACGAAGGATATCATCACAAATAAAAGAAAGATATCGGAAGCTGAAATTTCTACCATGCTTGCTAATTACACTTTTAAGTGTGGAATACCAAAGAAACTTGGAGATCCGCGTGTACCAACTATACCATGCTCTATTAAAAGAAATTATGTTAGAACTGCTTTATGTGATATTGGAGCCGGTGTTAGTGTTATGCCTCTCTATTTATATCGTAGACTTGAATTGAATAAGTTGACACCTACTGAAATATCTTTGCAAATGGCTGATAAATCAACTGCCATACCTGTCGGTATTTGTGAGGATGTGCCTGTTGTGGTTGCAAATGTCACTATCTTAACGGACTTTGTTATTCATGATATTCCCGAGGACGATAGTATGTCTATTATCCTTGGTAGACCTTTTCTTAATACTGCAGGGGCTGTTATTGATTGCAACAAAGGCAATGTCACTTTTCATGTTAATGGTAATGAGCATACGGTACACTTTCCGAGGAAACAATCTCAAGTTCACAGCATCAGTTCTATTGAGAAAGTTCCAACTATCATTTTTGGAGGTTTTGAATTTCCCCTCCATACTGTCAAGAAAAAGTATGATATTCTTATTGTTGGGGATTTTCATATCCCCGTTGAGGTAACTGAGTGTTATTCGAAATTTCTCCGGTTCCGTGTTATTCAGGATGAGTTTGTTAACAAGACTTGATCAACCTTGTTAGTGGATTCATTTTGATGATCACGAGATGGATGAAACTAGAAGGCACAACCTTCTGTACCCTCTTTTTACTTTCTGTTATTTAGAATAAATAAAGCAAAAATAGTATTATCTGTTTGTTTCTGAATTATCCGTGCATTAAAAAATAGTCCGAAAATAAAAGTGCTCCAAATGCCCTGCAAATTTAGTATGATTTTTTTCTGAAATATTTGAGGATTTTAGGCACTGAAAACACTGCAGGAGGGGCAAGCACCAGGCCACGAGAGAGGAGGGCGCCCTCCCCCCCCCCCCCCCCCCCCCCCGTAGGGCGCGCCCTGTCGTGGTTCTAGGTCTGACAGTGGAGTGGGGTAGGTAAGGAGAGGCAAGGTCCTAGCTATGGAGAAGTTGTAAACACAAGGGATGTACGAGTTCAGGCCCTTCTCGGAGGAAGTAAAAGCCCTACGTCTCGGAGCCCGGAGGCGGTCGAGTGTATTACGTGTATATGTGTTACAGGGATGCGAACCCTTCTACCTGTGGAGGGGGTGGCTTATATAGAGTGCGCCAGGACCCAGCCCACCCACGTAATGAAGGGTTTAAGGTACATAAAGTCTGGGGCGTTACTGGTAACGCCCCACATAAAGGGTCTTAACTATCATAAAGTCTACTTAATTATAGACCGTTGCAGTTCAGAGTGCTTCTTGACCTTCTGGTGGTCGAGTGAGTCTTCGTAGTCGAGTCCTTCAAGTTAGTCCAGTGAGTTCCTCGAAGGTCGACTGGATGGTGATCTCTTCTAAGGGTGTCCTTGGGCGGGGTACTTAGATCAGGTCTGTGACCCTACCCTAGGTAAATGACTCCATCATTAGCCCCCGAATGGATTGAGGCTTGAGTGATGAAGGAGTTGATGCTGTTTCTGATTGGCTTTCGCACACTGGCCGTGCGTTGTAAAGATCTCCTTGTTGATAGTGAGTAACTTTTCTTCAGTCGACTCGATCCATTCTTTTCTTTCGTCGAGTGACCTTTTGGACTTCGCCGTTTTCTGAGTGACGGATCACAGGAAATCCCGCGTTCGACGGACCGATCTGTTGTTCGCGGATTCCGCGGGATATGAAATTTGGGGAAGCGCGCGAAGCGGGGCGGACCGCGGCGTTCGGATGGGATAGGGCATAGACGCCTCGATCCCCGCGCCGCATTCTTCGCCACGTATCACGCCCGCACAGCTGTTTCGGGATATGATTAGACCGACCGGGCCCACCTGTCATCCACTCGGAAAGGGTCTCATAAATGCGTCCGGCGAGGGGTTTTTTTTTTTGAACAGTGCCTCAGCATTCTCTCTCTCTCTGCTTCCTTCGTCTCCGCCCAACACGCTCACTCTCGTCTCCGCACAACTTCTCCTCGCGCATCTCGCCGGCAGCCATGGTCAAGGATAAGACGGCGGCGCTGGAACGCGCGAAGAAGGCGTCAGCGATGGAGAAGGCGAAGGGGAGATCCACCAGCCGCGGCGGGTCCTCGTCTAGATCTCGCCTGCCGAAAGGCTGGGTCCAGGGAGATTGGATCCAGTCGACCATCACGGAAGGGGATCTTCTCGACATGGCCAACGACGGGCTGATCCCCCACGGAGCCGCGAGGCTTCCGAGGAGGGAGTGGCAGCCCCAGCCGGCAGAGGGTGAGTGCGTGCTTCTGGCCACCCATGTCGACCGCGGGTTTTCTTTGCCACCGAGTGTTTTCTTTCGTGGTTTCTTGAACTTCTTTGGAGCACAACTCCACCACTTCACCCCGAACTCCATCGCCTATCTCGCCGCGTTCGTGTCCATGTGCGAGAATTTTCTGGGTTGTCGACCGCATTGGGGATTATTCAAGCATATATTCACGTGCCGCTCTCAGGCCGTGAAGAAGGCAAGCCCAGGCGACGAGAGAACTCAAGTTGTCCAAATGTGTGGAGGTTTGGGGATCCAGGTGAGGAACAAGAGCACTTTCCCAGCCATGACGTTTCCCGAGTCAGTCAGAGGCTGGCAGTCGACCTGGTTCTACTGCCAGGATCAGCCGACGCCGGGGAAGTCGAGTGGACTCCCTCGGTTCACCATGGACCGAGTGAACAAGCCCTCCTCTCTGAAGGTGATTCCGAAGGAGAAAGCTGACGTGAAGATGTTGATGGAGCGCGTAGTTCAGTTGGTTCGGGAGGGAGTGACGGGTATGGATCTCCTGGAGGTGTTCCTTAGGCGTCGTATCCAGCCTCTCCAGTTCCGGAGCCATTGCATGTGGTTGTACCGCGGGACTGAAGAAGAGACTCGGATCAATCCAGAAGCAGTCGACGATGCCACTCTGGAAAGGTGGATGGCCGCTGTTACTGGGAACAAGGACAACCCCCGTGGAGCCAGAAGGATTCCTCCACTCGACCACCTCAGTGTTCCGAATAAGGTACGTCTGCTCCACTTCCCATTGTACTCTTGCCATATTTATTTCTGTTTTCTCTGCCAATCGGTCGACTGACTTTTGTCTTGATGTCTATCAGGCCCTCACCGAGCTGTACTCGATGCCCAATGGGGCACAGGCTCCGACTGAGGAGGGAGAGGCGAGCAGGGGCGAAAGCCAGGAGGAGTGGGACTCGGATGTCGCTGAGGATGATGACGACAATGACGACGATGATGAGGAGGATGAAGAAGAAGAGGAGGAGGAGGTCGCACCACCGCGCTCGGAAAGGCGGTCGAAGCTTGTCCATGACCCTGCGACTGAGCGTGGCAAGGGGGTTGCGACTGTGGCGCAGTCGACCAAGCGCCCTCAGACCACTTCTCCGGTGCCGACTGAGAGGGCGTCGAAGCAGCCCAGGGCGGCCCCGTCAAAGCCGACCAAACTCCTGCCGAAGATGAAGGTGTCCATCCCCACCATATCAGGGTAATCATTGCTGCTTAAATCCTCCTGTTCTGTGCAAGCTTTATCTCTGGTTGACGTTTGAGCCGGTCGACTAAATCTTCGTGATTGCAGTGCTGCCACTTCTGAGACCTCAGCCGGGGCTGATGACCATGAGATGGAGGATGCAGCAACCTCAAACCTTGGTACTACACTCTTAATTCCGTTTTTAGTCGACTGACTCGTGATCTCTAATTCTAATTCTTTTCTGAAGCTCCATCCAACGTTGTTATCACTCTTCCTGATGATGATGAAGATGAGGAACCGCTGAAGCACAGACGGAGCAGGAAAGCGTCTGCCGACAGGGTGCTCCAGGATGTGACGGCGCCCGAGACTCTGGTCGCGGAGGAGGAGAACACCACTCGACACACTATGTCCTTCGCAGATCCATTGACGAGTGCCCTCCCTCCTTCGTCGAGTGCCGCACAGCCCTCCCTCTTCACGACGTACCACGTCCCAGAGGACCAAGCTGGGGCCGCGAAGGAGGCGATACGCCAGGCAGGGATCATGATGGAGCAGGTGAAGACCATCCGGGATGCGAGCCAAGCAGCTTACGATGCCAGTTCTGCCCTTCAAAGCAATGTTCAGGTCAGTCGACCACCGCTTGATCTGTTACCCGCTGGGTGCGTCGATTCAAACTCCGTGTTAGCGGGGGCACGCCGAGTGCACCCGCTGGGTGTAGTCCCCAAGGCTAAGGTCGACTGCTGGCAGTCGGCCTTAGGCTTTATAAGTTCAGTCTTCCTGTCATTCGACTGAGGCGAATGGATCGACTCTGTTCTTCAATAGGATTAGTGGGGGCACGCTGAGTGCACCCACTGGGTGTAGTCCCCGAGACTGTGGTCGAATGCTTGTATTCGGCTGTAATCTTAGAAACGCATGATTTTTCCTTTTCCACTCGGAAGTGAATTTTCTTTGACATTTAGTCGATTGGTTCTTCGCAGAAATCCTGTGACCTTGCGGCTCGCTACACCGAGCTGGAAAACAAGCACACTCAGCTCGAGCTGGATTTGAAGCGGGTTCAGGAGAATCTGACGAAGGCAAAGGAGGAGACCGAAGGTATGTTTGGTGAGGCCTCGACGATTGCTTTTTCCCTTCGTTTGTTTCAGAACCTGATCTTGTTGTACTTTGCAGGTAAGGTGAGGGAGGCCCAACAGAAGAGAGACCTTGAACTAGCTGATAAGATCAAGCTTGCTGACGAAAAATTAGCTTCAGTCGCCAAGCTTGAACAAGAAAACATCAATCTGAAGACTGCTCTTGGGATCGCCAACGAGGAAGTCAGTCGACTGAAAACTGACAAAGCTGCACTGACCGACCAAGTCAGCCAGTTGACTGGGAAGAAAAATGATCTGGAGGCCTTCCTGAGTGGTCTTGCCAAGAAGCTGTTCCTTATGCTTGAAGGTAACTCTTTGCTCTCAACAATCATTTTCAACTGTGATTTTTCCATTCGACCGTTGCCTTGACTCGGTGATTGCCCTTGCAGAATTTTGTCAAAACTTTGAAGAAGAGACTAGCCGGCTGGAACCAAACCTTGACCCCATCAATTCTCCGATGAACGATGAAGTTGCCATGAATGTTTTCCGACTGGAGTCCCGTGTTGCAGCTGTCGTGGACTATCTTGCAAAGCTGAAGGTCGCCACATCTCGCATCGACTCATCACTCTGGCCTAGGGAGACGTTCCAAAACGACCTTGAGTCACTGATGGCTCGCCTGAACACGGTCCCTGGTCGAGTGCAGGAGTGGAAGAAGTCGTCGGCTCGGTGCGGTGCAGACGTTGCTTTGTGTCTGGCCCGAGTCCACTGCAAACATGCGCGAGAAGACAAGCTGGCGGCTCTCCGAGTGGCCAACACCAAGAAACACGACTTCAGGTCCTTCATGGAAACCTTCATTGCTGCTGCCACTCGGATCGCAAATGGAATTGATCTTGATGAGTTCGTCGCTCCTTCCAGCCCTCCACAGGAGGGGTAAAAACTTCTTTTAAGCTTGACACTTTAGATTTGCCTCGGTATGCCGAGTGGAGTTGTAACCGATAAACCTTAACAGGCTTAGCGCCTGAGCACTTTCGGTTCCTTTAGGTACCGATCCGAACTTGGATTTGATGTCCGAATATGATTGTTTTTGGCTCGAAATGTCTTTTTGCAGGTTCAAAGCGAGACGCTCACTGCAGTCGACTTATTCCTTAACCCACTTAGGCGAGCGCTGGTCTGCAGCTAAGTTCCCCGAGTGTGAGGCCTGCTCTTCCCTCGGTAGGATTTGATATCTTAGGCGAGCACTGAGCTGCAGCTAAGCCCCCGAGTGAGGGTTTTGCCCTTCACTCGGTAGGATTTTCATATCTTAGGCGAGCACTGGGCTGCAGCTAAGCCCCCGAGTGAGGGTTCTGCCCTTCACTCAGTAGGATTTTCATATCTTAGGCAAGCACTGGGGTGCAGCTAAGCCCCCGAGTGAGGGTTTTGCCCTTCACTCGATAGGATTTTCATATCTTAGGCGAGCACTGGGCTGCAGCTAAGCCCCCGAGTGAGGGTTTTGCCCTTCACTCGGTAGGATTTTCATATCTTAGGCGAGCACTGGGCTGCAGCTAAGCCCCCGAGTGAGGGTTTTGCCCTTCACTCGGTAGGATTTTCATATCTTAGGCGAGCACTGGGCTGCAGCTAAGCCCCCGAGTGAGGGTTCTGCCCTTCACTCGATAGGATTTTCATATCTTAGGCGAGCACTGGGCTGCAGCTAAGCCCCCGAGTGAGGGTTTTGCCCTTCACTCGGTGGGATTTTCATATCTTAGGCGAGCACTGGGCTGCAGCTAAGCCCCCGAGTGAGGGTTCTGCCCTTCACTCGGTAGGATTTTCATATCTTAGGCGAGCACTGGGCTGCAGCTAAGCCCCCGAGTGAGGGTTCTGCCCTTCACTCGGTAGGATTTTCATATCTTAGGCGAGCACTGGGCTGCAGCTAAGCCCCCGAGTGAGGGTTTTGCCCTTCACTCGATAGGATTTTCATATCTTAGGCGAGCACTGGGCTGCAGCTAAGCCCCCGAGTGAGGGTTCTGCCCTTCACTCGGTAGGATTTTCATATCTTAGGCGAGCACTGGGCTGCAGCTAGGCCCCCGAGTGAGGGTTTTGCCCTTCACTCGGTGGGATTTTCATATCTTAGGCGAGCACTGGGCTGCAGCTAAGCCCCTGAGTGAGGGTTCTGCCCTTCACTCGGTAGGATTTTCATGTTGTACTTGTGACGAGGCTCCGAGGAGAGGGTAACAGTCGACCTGCACCTCGTCCTCCTTACGAGCGCACATTGTACTTAGGGCGTAGCTCAGAGGAGAGGGTCGCAGTCGACCTGCACCTCATCCTCCTTGCGGGAGCACATTGTACTTAGGCGAGTATTTAAACTGCAGCTAAGCCTTCCGGGTGGGAGTCTGGCTCGCCACTCGGTAGGATTTTAAATAACTTAGGCGAGTACTTTGGACTGCAGCTAAGCCTCCGAGTGGAAGTCTGGCTTACCACTCGGTAGGATTTTATTTAATCTTAGGCGAGTACTTTGGACTGCAGCTAAGCCTCCGAGTGGAAGTCTGGCTTACCACTCGGTAGGATTTTATTTAATCTTAGGCGAAACGGATTCGCAGCTAAGCCCCCGAGTAGACGTCTGGCTCACCACTCGGTAAGGGTTTTTTACGAACTTAGGCGAAACGGATTCGCGGCTAAGTCCCCGAGTGGGAGTCTGGCTCACCACTCGGTAGGGATCTTTACAAACTTAGGCGAAACGGATTCGCGGCTAAGTCACCCACTGGGGGGGAAATAAAAAGTGACAAAAATTATGGAGGAATTATGACACTATTATTTTGAAACCCATGAACTGCGGAAGTATTTTTATTACAACTCATCCGAGTGATAGACTTAAGTGTAAAATGGGCGGAGCAGCTCCGCGTTCCAAGCTCGGGGCTCGTCGATATCATGTTCGACGTTGTAAAGACGGTACGCCCCGTTGTGGAGAACTTTGGTGACGATGAAGGGTCCTTCCCAAGAAGGAGCAAGCTTGTGTTGTTTCTTCTGATCCACTCGGAGAACTAAGTCCCCTTCCTGGAAGGCTCGGCCCCTCACATTTCTGGCATGGAAACGACGCAAGTCTTGTTGGTAGATGGTCGATCGGATCAGGGCCATCTCCCTCTCTTCCTCTAAAAGGTCGACTGTGTCTTGCCGTGCTTGTTCAGCTTCTGCTTCGTTGTAGAGTTCAATTCGAGGAGCATTGTGGAGGAGATCACTCGGTAAGACTGCTTCAGCTCCGTAGACCAAGAAGAATGGAGTTCTTCCGGTTGACCGATTAGGTGTGGTCCGCAGCCCCCAAAGCACCGAGGGAAGTTTGTCGACCCACGCTCCAGCCGCATGCTTGAGATCACGCATCAGCCGGGGCTTCAATCCCTTGAGAATCAGGCTATTGGCTCGCTCTGCTTGCCCATTCGACTGCGGGTGGGCGACTGAAGCGTAGTCGACTCGTGTTCCTTGAGAGTTGCAGAAATCTCTGAATTCCTCCGAGTCAAAGTTTGACCCATTATCCGTGATGATGTTGTGCGGCACTCCATATCTGAATATCAGTTCCCTGATGAAGCTAACAACAGTCCCGGCGTCAAGGTTCTTGATTGGTTTAGCCTCAATCCACTTGGTGAACTTGTCGACTGCCACCAGAACATGAGTGAAGCCACTTCGACCCGTTCTCAAGGGACCAACCATGTCCAACCCCCATACTGCGAAGGGCCAGACGAGTGGAATGGTCTTCAGAGCTGATGCAGGCTTGTGCGACATATTCGAGTAGAACTGACATCCTTCGCACTTGTCCACTATTTCCTTCGCCATCTCATTCGCCTTTGGCCAATAAAACCCGGCTCGGTATGCTTTGGCCACAATGGTCCGAGAGGACGCATGATGACCACAGGTCCCTGAGTGGATATCATTAAGGATGATTCGACCTTCTTCTGGCGTTATGCACTTCTGACCAACTCCAGTTGTGCTTTCTCTGTATAACTGTCCTTTGATTACGGTAAAGGCCTTGGATCGACGAACGATCTGTCGAGCCTCTTCCTCATCTTCTGGGAGCTCTTTTCTTAGGATATACGCGATGTATGGAACTGTCCAGTCGAGAATGACCACTAAGACCTCCATGATCAAATCGACCACCGCTGGGACCTCGACCTCAGTCAGATCAGTGGCACTCTTGGGCTGTGGGGCTTCTTCGGTAAAAGGATCTTCTTTGACTGACGGAGTGTGTATATGCTCCAAGAATACACCACTCGGAATGGCTTCTCTCTTGGAACCTATCTTTGCTAGATCATCTGCTGCCTGATTTTTCAATCGGGGTATGTGATGGAGCTCTAACCCCTCAAACTTCTTTTCCAGCTTCCTCACTGCATTGCAGTATCCAGTCATGGCTGGGCTTCTCACGTCCCACTCCTTCATCACTTGGTTGACCACTAAATCTGAATCGCCATAGACCATCAGGCGACGGACGCCGAGTGAAATGGCCATGCGTAATCCATATAAGAGGGCCTCATACTCTGCCTCGTTGTTGGAGGAATCAAAGTGAATCTGGAGCACATATCTAAGCTTATCTCCTCTGGGGGAAACCAGGACCACCCCAGCACCGGAACCATTCAGCATTTTAGAGCCATCAAAGAACATGGTCCAATGCTCCGAGTGAACTTCAGTCGGCTGCTGTTGTTCAATCCACTCGGCGAGGAAATCCGCTATTGCCTGGGACTTAATGGCTTTCTTTGCCTCAAACTTGATATCAAGGGGAAGAAGTTCAATCGCCCATTTCGCCACTCGACCAGTTGCATCTCTGTTGTGCAAAATCTCTAATAGTGGAGCGTCGCTGACGACTGTGATGGAATGATCAGAGAAATAATGAGCAACCTTCTTCGTGGTCATGTATATTCCATACACAAGCTTCTGATAATGAGGGTATCTCTACTTGGATGGAGTCAAGACTTCAGACAAATAATACACTGGGCGTTGAACTTTGAAGGCTTTTCCTTCTTCTTCCCGCTCGACCGTAAGCACTGTACTGACGACTTGTCCTGTGGCTGCGATATAAAGCAACAGAGGCTCTTTGCTGATTGGAGCAGCAAGCACCGGCTGGGTGGAAAGCAGAGCTTTTAGCTCGGCAAACGCTGCATCAGCTTCTGGAGTCCACTCGAACTTGTCTGCCTTCTTCATCAGTCGGTAAAGAGGTAATGCCTTTTCACCGAGTCGTGAGATGAATCGACTTAATGCGGCCAAGCATCCAGTAAGCTTCTGGACATCGTGCACTCGCACGGGGCGTTTCATTCGGAGTATAGTGCCGATCTTTTCTGGATTAGCGTCGATTCCTCGTTCGGAAACGAGGAAACCGAGTAACTTGCCACCAGGAACTCCGAATGTGCACTTTGATGGATTGAGCTTGATATCATACCTTCTGAGGTTGGCAAACGTTTCGGCGAGGTCAGCGAGCAGGTCGGAACCTTTTCGTGACTTGACGACGATATCATCCATATACGCTTCCACATTCCGACTGATTTGAGTGAGTAGACACTTCTGAATCATTCGCATAAATGTGGCTCTGGCATTCTTGAGGCCGAATGGCATGGTGATATAGCAGAAGCACCCGAATGGAGTGATGAAAGCTGTTTTTATCTCATCGGGCCCGTACAGACGGATCTGGTGGTACCCGGAATAAGCGTCCAGAAAAGACAATCTCTCGCATCCCGCGGTCGAGTCAACAATTTGATCTATGCGAGGGAGAGGAAAATGATCTTTCGGGCAGGCCCGGTTGATGTGCTTGAAATCAATGCACATTCGGAGCGATTTGTCCTTCTTAGGAACCATGACGACATTGGCGAGCCACTCGGAGTGGTATATCTCTCGGATAAATTCTGCCGCCAACAGTCGAGCCACTTCCTCACCAATGGCTTTTCTCTTCTGGACGGCGGACCGCCGAAGATGCTCTTTGACTGGTTTTGCTGATGAGTCGACTCTTAGGCGATGCTCAGCCAGTCCCCTGGGAACACCTGGCATGTCAGCGGGCTTCCATGCAAAAATGTCCCAGTTCTCACGGAGGAACTGGATGAGCGCTTCTTCCTATTTTGGGTCGAGTGTTGTGGAGATGTGGGTCGGGGCTGCATTGGGGTCGGTCGGGTGAATGTGAACAGGCTTCGTTTCACCGGACGACTGAAATGCAGACTCTGAGGCGGGCTTCTTGGATCGCAGCAAATCACTCGGATCTGCGTTTTGTTTGTATTCTTCAAACTCGACCGTTGTCACCTGGGAATTGGCAATCCTTGAGCCCTTCTGAAAGCACTCTTCTACCTTTTTCCGATCACCGGTGACAGTGATCACTCCTTTGGGACCGGGCATCTTCAGTTTGAGGTACACGTAACATGGTCGAGCCATGAACCGTGCATAAGCTGGTCTCCCCAAAATTGCATGATACGCACTCTGAAAATCCACGACCTCAAATGTCAACTTCTCTTTGCGGAAATGTTTCGAATCACCAAACACCACGTCCAGAGCTATTTGGCCGAGTGACTCAGCTTTCTTCCCTGGTATGACTCCATGAAAGCTCATGTTACTGGTGCTCCGTCGGGACATCGGAATGCCCATTCCTTTCAGTGTGTCTGCATACAACAGATTCAGCCCACTACCACCGTTCATCAGCACTTTTGTCAGTCGAGTGCCTTCGACAACCGGATCGACCACCAAAGCTTGCCTCCCAGGGGTGGCAATATGAGTCGGGTGATCAGATTGGTCGAATGTGATAGGTGTTTGGGACCATCTCAGATAACTTGCTTTTGCTGGGGCAACCATGTTCACCTCACGGTTAATGACTTTCAGTCGACTCTTGCTTTCCACATCTGCAAAGATCATCAGAGTGGAGTTGACATGCGGATATCCTTCCTCACTGTCTTCCTTGTCCTCGGCCTTGTCCGACTCCTTTTCCTTGTCGACTGTTTTCCCTGAAACTGCTGGATCAGGAGTCGACATTGGCGTGTGGTATGCTTTGGGTAAATGATATTGCCCTCTCCGTCTTTCTTCGTGTGGATGTGACACGGCATATCCATCACGTCGTTCCCTTCTTTATCCTTTACCTTCTTAGGGTTCCAGGATCCTTTTGGTTTCCCTTTAAATTTCCCTTGAGTCACGGCCAGAGCCTCTCCAGGAGCTGCTGGTTCAGCCTTCCGCTTCTGTTTCCGACTGGTGTTTCCTTTTTCCGACTGACTCGGTTTGTACTTGCCGCTTCGGAGTCGGTCTTCTTCTTCACCGTTGGCGTACTTGGTAGCAATCTCCATCATCCGACTCAGGGTCATGTCTCCGGTTCGACCAAATTTCAGACTCAGTTCTCTGTTCTTGACGCCGTCCTTGAAGGCGCAGACTGCCTGATGATCAGACACATTCTCCATAGTATGGTGCAAAGTGATCCATCTCTGAATATACTCCCTGAGAGTCTCATTGGTCTTCTGCACACAGACTTGCAGCTCCGTCAATCCAGCCGGTCGCTTGCAAGTTCCTTCAAACAATCTGACGAACACTCGGGACAGATCTTTCCAAGTGTGAATGCTACCAGGAGGTAACTGATTCAACCACGCTCTGGCAGAACCTTCCAACATGAGGGGTAAATGTTTCATGGCCACCTCGTCGTTCCCACCCCCGATCTGAACCGCCACTCGGTAATCCTCAAGCCAAGTTTCAGGCTTAGACTCATCGGTGAACTTGCTGACTCCTGTTGCCAACTTGAAATTGGGGGGGATCATCGCGGCTCTGATAGCTCTGCTGAAACACTCCGGACCAGTAACATGCACTCGACTGCTTGTGGGCGCATCTCTGTCGGGTCCATCCCGATGGGCTCTGTTCCGGTCGACCAAGCCTTGCACGATAATGGATCGCGCGTCGAAGCCTGGTTCTCTGAGGTCGACTGGAGATCTTCGCCCCACACTGAGCTGACGTCTGCCGTCTTGCCGCCGAGGAGCGTAAGACCCTACCCTCGGAGGGGAAGCGGGCACTCGACGCCTATCATCTCGGTCGTGTCGGTCTCCGTACTGGTCCCGCCGGTTCTCGCGCCCTTCTCGCCGCAGAGGCGATCTGGGACTGTGAGCCGACTGAACCGTATTCGCAGCGACGGATCGACTGTGAATTCTGTTGCGCGTCTGCGACACGGCTAAATTCTGGTCTCCTGCTGCCCGGAGCAAATCCCTGATCTGCATCAAGCCTCTGCCAGCTTCCGACTGAGAGGGCTGGATGGACTCTGCTATGCGGGTCGCAGCTGCTAAATTCTGGATTGGGGTTCGATATACCTGAGTCGGTGGGAAGAGTTGACGTCGATTGGCGTCGGGAACTCATTGTCGCGCACGCTCGTCGAGTGCTCGCTGAAGATTCCCCAAGCGAGCGCGTTCGGCCAAATTGGCCAATCGTGCCTCCTCCAAGGCACGAGCCTCGGGGGTTTCTCCTGCGATGGGAGTATGCAGGGCATCCATATTCCTGCGGCGAAGTTCCTCTCTTTGCAGAGAGTCGAGTGGCTCAGGCTGGTACTCTTCGTGGCCTCGTGCAGGGTCGTCTCCATCGCCTGCCCCACCATCGTGGGCGAAGCTAGGCGGACTGCGAGGCCCGTCGACCATCAGGATTTCCTCCGCTGGATCACTGCTATCGCATTCGGATGCAGTCTCTACGGAGCCAGTCGACAGATCGAACAGGCCGTAGAGAGATTCGTCGGGCTCGATCGCCGCAACTTGAGTGGTGGCCGTCTGGCGAGCCACCGCGTGCCTCACCCACCGCTGAAGCCTCGACCGCCCGGAGCGCTTGCGCTGGCGGGAGACCGGGAGGGTGGTCGATAAGGGAGTCGACCGATACGGGGTCGACGGTTGCCGCAGCAGGACGCCGTGGACACAGGCGCGAAAGTGCGTCGCCCCGCGGACGGGGAGCGCATCGACGTCGAGTGGAGCCTCCTGGAGCCAGGCGGAGCCGTCGGCGACGAAGGTGAGAGCACCGAGGCGGACCTCGTGTCCCTCAACCAAAACTCCAGCAGCCACCATGATGAAAGTACTCGGAAGAATTGCAACTTCTCCACAAAATCGCTAAAACACCGTGCCCCACGGTGGGCGCCAACTGTCGTGGTTCTAGGTCTGACAATAGAGTGGGGGGTAGGTAAGGAGAGGCAAGGTCCTAGCTATGGAGAAGTTGTAAACACAAGGGATGTACGAGTTCAGGCCCTTCTCGGAGGAAGTAAAAGCCCTACGTCTCGGAGCCCGGAGGCGGTCGAGTGGATTACGTGTATATGTGTTACAGGGATGCGAACCCTTCTACCTGTGGAGGGGGGTGGCTTATATAGAGTGCGCCAGGACCCAGCCCACCCACGTAATGAAGGGTTTAAGGTACATAAAGTCTGGGGCGTTACTGGTAACGCCCCACATAAAGGGTCTTAACTATCATAAAGTCTACTTAATTACAGACCGTTGCAGTTCAGAGTGCTTCTTGACCTTCTAGTGGTCGAGTGAGTCTTCGTAGTCGAGTCCTTCAAGTTAGTCCAGTGAGTTCCTCGAAGGTCGACTGGATGGTGATCTCTTCTAAGGGTGTCCTTGGGCGGGGTACTTAGATCAGGTCTGTGACCCTACCCCTAGGTACATGACTCCATCACGCCCCTTGTCTCGTGGGCCCCTGGTGGCTCCCCTTCACTTATGCCAGCACCCACACACTTCATTTTCTACCCATAAAAATCCCCATCCAGCTCAAGCACGAGTTCTAGCTCGTTTTGCTGCGATTTTCAATCTCTTAGCTCAAAGCTCCATTCGCAAAACTGCTTTGGGAGATTGTTGCTTGGTATGTGACTCCTCCATTGGTCCAATTAGTTTTTGTTCTAGTGCTTTATTCATTACAAATTTTTGCTGCATAGGCGACCATGTTCTTGAGCTTGCATGTTAAATTTTTTAGGTCCCAAGCAATTCCAATGCATGATATAGGCTCTAGGCACTTGTAGGAGTAGTTGCTATCAATCTTGTTTAGTTTCCTCCACTTTTATTTTGAAGTTACTAAAATTTCAGAAATTTTTAGAAAATGTTAAGGAGGCTCTTTAAAGGTTCTTCTAGCCAAAGCTCTAAGGAAAAACAAGACAAAGAGAAGGAAAAAGCCAAGTATAATCTTCCTCGCTTAGCGGAAGTACGGTCATGTGAATGGCCATGCGAGGATTTCTTGAAAGAAGCTGGAATTCATGAAGACTTTTATGCTTTAATCGAGACTGCAGGCCTCACCGGTTTCATCAACGACCGAATCGATCAGTATCTCTTACTTACCAATACTTTGGTGCAAAACTTTTATTATTATCCTAAGAAGTCACCGCCTGCAGTATCATTTCATTTATATGACGAATTCAAAGAAATGTCTTTACGTCATTTTTGTGCGGTATGTAGGATACCTTATGAGGGAGAATTAGAGGAACCCCATCGTGAAGATGTGGGTGGCTTCGTTAATACTATTGTTGTAGAGGAGCCAAAGAAGGGCTCTGAGGCAAAAGTCTCTAGCATACACTTTCCTGTTTTATGCTACTTTGCCATATTTGCTAGTAGATGCTTGATTGGTCGTGGAAATAGTGGAAATTTGAGTGTTCCAGATATTATTATTATTCAACATGCTTTGCTAGGAGACAATACTTTTAGTATGGATGCCGTCGTTGCTAAACAGCTAGCCCCAAATCGTACAAAAGGCCCCATATTTGGAGGTATCTATGCTGTACGTCTTGCTGAACATTTTCAGATACCCATTAGGCACCATGAGGAGGAGGAGACAAAATTACCTCCTCACATCTTAGATTACAAGAGCATGGTAGCACACAAGTTTATTGTTGACAACGAAGAGAAGATGCTCTTGTATAGACTTAGATTCAATAAGAAACACTTTGAGTCTATTATTTTGCCTGCACCTCTATTGTTTGATTTGCTTGCAGAAAATCGCCTTGTCACACTGGAAGCGGTGAACAATCACCGAGCTCAAGCTTTTACTCCAGAACCTAAACCTGAGCCGGAACCTGAGTTGGACCCTTATCGTGCATCATCTGTCCAGTGGGATCCGGAGATGACCAGCCAGTGGTATCCTGATTACACCTCCCAGTACACCGGGGAGAGTAGCGGCGGTCCTTGGTATTAAACCAACTTAGGCCAAAAGCCTAAGCTTGGGGGAGTACGTATTTCTCACCGACTTTACATTCATGTTCACACGATGCTCATACTCTTTCATTGTATTATCCATGTTAGTTTAAGTTTCTTTTTCCAGTTTTCTTCTTGTGTGTTTGTTAAACTTTAAGAAAAAATCAAAAAAATTAGTTAGTTTAATTTCCATGCTTGTAGTAGGAATTAAAATGAAAACCCAAAAAGATTTCTCGTTCTTCTTTTACTTGTTGGGAGCTTTCCCGTGTAAATAGTTTTATTTTATTTTCTTTTCTTTTGCCGTCGAGAAGACCATATTGAAAATGCTTAGTGGCTCTTATATGCATGATTGTTTATTTAATTTAGAGCCCATATTACTTGTCTTTTCTCTTGAGTTGAATGCTTGCAGATTCCAGCTTAGTCCAATGCACGTGCACTCTTATTATTATACACATCGTTCGGTCGTGCAAGTGAAAGGCAATAATGACGATATATGATGGACTTATTGGGATGAGCTGGTATGAACTCGACCTCTCTTGTTTTTGTAAATATGATGAGTTCATCGTTCCTGAGTCAGCTATTATGAAGTAAACATATTTGCAATGACATTTAGAGATTATAGTTACTTGTGCTGTGCTTGATTAGCTATGAGTTATAATGGTTTACCTTGCGTGCCAACATGCTATTAGAATGATTATGATGTGGTATGATGGGATGGTATCCTCCTTTGAATGAATTGAGTGACTCGACTTGGCACATGTTCACACATGTAGTTGAATCAAATCAACATAGCCTTCAGGATATTTATGTTCATGGTGGATTATATCCTACTCATGCTTGTACCAGATGTGAATTAATTTTAATGCATGTTTACGACTGTTGTCACTCTCTCAGTTGGTCGCTTCCTAGTCTTTTGCTAGCCTTCACCTGTACTAAGCGAGAATACTGCTTGTGCATCCAAACTCCTTAAACCCCAAAGTTGTTCCATATGAGTCCACTATACCTACCTATATGCGGTATTTACCTGCCATTCCAAGTAAATTTGTATGTGCCAAACTCCAAACCTTCAAATGAAATTCTGTTTTGTATGCTCAAGCAGCTCATGTTACAACTACGGTTGCCTATATCTTCCATGCTAGGTGGGTTATTCTCAAGAGGAGTGGACTCCGCTCCTCATTCATGAGAAAGGGCCGGTAACCGGGATGCCCAGTCCCATGATCCAAAAAGATCAAAGCAAATCAAAATAATTAAACAAAACTCCCCTAGGGCTGTTGTATGTTGGAGGCACTCGTTGTTTCGAGCAACCATGGATTGATGCTTGTTGGTGGTTGGGGGAGTATAAACCTTTACCATTCTGTTCCGGAACTGCCTATAATGCATGTAGTATGGAAGATACAACCATCTCATAGTTGTTGCGTTGACAGCAAAAGTATGCCACAAAAAATGTTATTCAAACTCTATTTTAAAATCGAGCTCTAGCACCTCTACAAATCCCTGCTTCCCTCTGCGAAGGGCCTATCTATTTACTTTTATGTTGAGTCATCACCCTTCTTATTAAAAGCACCCACTGGAGAGCATACTGTCATTTGCATTCATTATTATTGGTTTATATTGGGTATGACTTGACTGGATCTCTTTTACCATGAATTGCAATGTTTAGTCAGTCCTTGATCTTTAAAGGTGCTCTGCATTTATGTTTTGCGGTCTCAGAAAGGGCTAGCGAGATACCATTTTGTTATATCATGTTATGATTATTTTGAGAAAGTGTTGTCATCCGAGTTTTATTATTATGGCTCGCTAGCTGACTATGCTATTGATATGAGTAATTGTGAGACATGTGTGTTATTGTGAGTATGGTTAGTTCATAATATTTGCTGAAACTTGAATGCTGGCTTTTCATGTTAAAACAACAAGAGCAAACAGAGTTTGTAAAAGTTTTTCTTTATCACTTTCAGTTTATCAACTGAATTGCTTGAGGACAAGCAAAGATTTAAGCTTGGGGGAGTTGATACGTCTCCAACGTATCTACTTTTCCAAACACTTTTGCCCTTGTTTTGGACTCTAACTTGCATGAATTGAATGAAACTAACCCGGACTGACGCTGTTTTCAGTAGAAATGCCATGATGTTGTTTTATGTGTAGAAAAGAAAAGTTCTCGGAATGTCCTGGAAATCCACGGAGGCACTTTTTGGAATTAATAAGAATTTTTGGCGAAAGAATTAATGCCAGGGGGCCCACAGCCTGTCCACGAGACAAGGGGGCGCACCCCCCCCTACGGCGCGGCCCCCTATCTCGTGGGCCCCCTGGACCTCCACCAACGTCAACTCCAACTCCATATATTCACGTTCGGGGAGAAAAAAATCAGATAGAAAGTTTCATCATGTTTTACGATATGGAGCCGCCGCCATGCCCTAATCTCTCTTGGGAGGGCTGATCTGGAGCCCGTTCGGGGCTCTAGAGAGGGGGATTCGTCGTCGTCGTCATCATCAACCATCCTACATCACGAATTTCATGATGCTCACCGCCGTGCGTGAGTAATTCCATCGTAGGCTTGCTGGACGGTGATGGGTTGGATAAGATTTACCATCTAATCAAGTTAGTTTTGTTAGGGTTTGATCCCTAGTATCCACCATGTTCTGAGATTGATATTGCTATGACTTTGCTATGCTTACTGCTTGTCATTAGGGCCCGAGTGCCATGATTTCAGATCTGAACCTATTATGTTTTCATGAATATATGTGTGTTCTTGATCCTATCTTGCAAGTCTATAGTCACCTATTATGTGTTATGGTCCGACAACCCCGAAGTGACAATAATCGGAATACTTCTCGGTGATGACCGTAGTTTGAGGAGTTCATGTATTCACTATGTGCTAATGCTTTGTTCCGGTTTTCTATTAAAAGGAGGCCTTAATATCCCTTAGTTTCCGCTAGGACCCCGCTTCCACGGGAGGGTAGGACAAAAGTTGTCATACAAGTTCTTTTCCATAAGCACGTATGACTATTTACGGAATACATGCCTACATTACATTGATGAATTGGAGCTAGTTCTATATCACCCTATGTTATAGCTATTGCATGAGGAATCGCATCCGGCATAATTATCCGTCACTGATCCACTGCTTACGAGCTTTTCATATATTGTTCTTCGCTTATTTACTTTTCCGTTGCTACTGTTACAACTTACAAAAACCCAAAAATATTTATCTTTACTATTGCTACTGTTACCATTATTATCATACCACTTTTGCTACTAAACACTTTGCTGCAGATACTAAGTTATCCAGATGTGGTTGAATTGACAACTCAACTGCTAATATTCAAGAATATTCTTTGGCTCCCCTTGTGTCGAATCAATAAATGTGGGTTAAATACTCTACCCTCGAAAGCTGTTGCGATCCCCTATACTTGTGGGTTATCAATCACCCTCGGCACTCGATAGTAGCTCTGCAGAGTCGAGCAACTAAAGGGGCGTGACGTGATGTGAGGTGTCTGGCTCTGGTCGTCGATCACGTCAATCGAGGCATCGATGACGAAGCAGGGGCAACAAGGACAAGTGGGGGTCACTGATGGGTCACTAACCAACCTATGCTAAGCAGTTTAGGATAAGCAGGTAGGTAACAATAACAGGTACAAAAGCAGGCTATGCATCAGAATAGGAGCAAACAATAACAGTAGCAAAATCTAATGCAAGCATGAGAGTATAGAATGGGCGATATCGGGATGATCAATGGGGGGGCTTGCCTGGTTGCTCGGGCGAGAAGGAGGGGTCGTTGATGACGTAGTCGATCAGAGCAGCATCAGTAGCCGTCTCGGGGGTCTACCGGGAAGAAGATGGGGAAGAAACAGTAAATACACGCAAATATAAGCATAACTAGGTAATAAGCGGGGCTAGAGGTGTTCTAACGCAGCGCTATGCGATACTGACGAAGAGGGAAAACATCTGGGAAAGTTTTCCCGGTCCCGGACGTCTGTCAGACAGATGAACCGGAGGGGAAAGGTTGCATGTTTGCTATGCTATGGACATATGGTAGACGAACGGGATGCGTATTCAGATTCGTCTCGTCGTTTTGAGCAACTTTCATGTATAAAATTTTTTCATCCAAGCTACGGAATATTTTTAAATGAATTTTGAAACTTTTATCAATATTCAAGAATTACTGGAATTATTATATTTAAATAAACCAAATTGACCAAGTCAAATTGACCGGTCAAAGTGAACAATATTGGTGCGGCACCGGCAGTAGCAACTAGAGACAGCAGCACCTAGCGGCAGCAGCAGTACCAAGCAGCAGTTGTGCGGCGGCAACGGTATGCGGCAGCAGCAAGAGTAGCAAGCAGCAGCGCCAAGGCAACAGCAAGCGTGAGCAGCAGTAGTAGTTTAGAGCAGCACATCACAAAAAAAAGTAGCAGCAGCCAGCGGCAGCAGCAAACGGAGCAGCAGCGCAGGCACTCATACGCAGCTCGGGCGGGCGAGCACGGGACAGCAGCAGCGACAACAGGCAGCACGGGCAACAGCGACAGCGAGCGCACGCACGTACGAGTACGCGGTGGTTCGGGCTCGACGGAGATGGTGGCCTAAGGCGTCCAAATCAAAGGGGAGAGAAGGGGATCTGAGGGAGGAGCTCACTGTGGTGTCGTCGGTGAGCTCGGGGAGGCCGGAGACTGGACGGAGCTAGGCGAATCGACGGCGAGATGGTGACGTCCGCGGCGGAGAAGAGCTTGATGGCGAGGCTTGGAGCGGCCCTAGCTCGAACCGGTGCACGTGGCGAAGGAGACGACGCCGGAGGTCCTCCTAGACATGAGCTCCGGACGCGGGGAGGCCAGTGGCCGCGACGACGGCGATGGCCAAGGCGGCGGGTCGGGCGATTTCATCGAGGGAGAGGAGATGGGGGCGCGAGGGAGGGAGAGGGGATTAGGGTTCGGCGACGGGAGGGGGCCGCCGGGGTTTTGTAGAGGGCGACGGCCGGGCGATGGTCGGCGCGTGGCCGCCGACGGGGCGATGGCCGCCACGATCCCCCCTCGTGAGCAGGAGGAGGAGGGAGGGGTATCTGGGCTGGCCGGTTTTTTTGCTTAATGGGCCAAAGGTCCTGTAGTTTAGGTCTTATGTTTTTCATTTACTCTACCTCTGTTTATTATCTTTCCACAGTTTTATTTAATTTCCATAATATTTTAGCTTAGTTAAAATACAAAAGTACTTTATAAATTAGTATTACTATTTATACCTCTACTACAAAAAGTTTCACTCTCAAATAAAATAGTCTAACATTTTTGAAATTATAAAAGGCATTTAATTAATTGTTTTAGCTACTTTTTTAATTATTTTGGGACATTTAAACACTTTATAAAAGTGTGGTTTCTATATGATAAATATCCAATAATTATTTTCCACACTTCGCACATTTTAGTTTTGACATTTGAAAAACTTTTATTTTTGACTTAGGTTTTAAATTTGAATTTGAATTGTGATTTGGATCAACCGAGGATTAGCAACAGTAATGTGATGACAAAGCACCATTAGCAGAGGAGTACTGTAGCTTAATTATCCGAGCGTCACACAATATGAGCATCCAGGTTTCGCTATTGGTTATTGACCGGAGAGGGGTTTCGGTCATGTTTACATAGTTCTCAAACCCGTAGGCTCCGCACACTTAACGTTCAATAACGATATTGTATTATATGAGTTATGTAATTGGTGATCGAGGCCCAGTTCTTTTGCCAGAATCCGGAGATTTTCCCAGAATCTGACCCCTACCCAGCTTCTCCCAAAATCTTTGAGCCCCATTTGTTTTACAATCCTATCTAGTTAGAGTCTAATTAGATCACGAACATGACAGGGAGTCTCGAAATGATCGAGAGGTAAAGATTGATATATAGGGGAATAGTATTCGGACACAGGAAGTGTTCCGGGTACATATCGTAGTACCGAAGGGGTTACCGGAACCCTCGGGGGAAAGATATGGGCCATATGGGCCATAAGAGGGGAGCACACCAGCCCACAAGGGGTGCCCCCCCCCCAAGGAAGGAGGCTGAGTGGGAGAAGGGAAAGAGTGGATTCGCCCCCCCCCCTTTCTTTCCTTCTCTCCTTCCTCTTCCCTTTTCCCCCTCCGGCAAATATGGAAGGGGGAGGCCGAATTGGGGAGGACCCTGATGTCTACTACGCAATCTTCTTCTTTTAGACTCATGTTGGGCTCCAAGCGCAGAGTTTTGTAGGACAGTAGCAAATTTCCCTCAAGTGGATGACCTAAGGTTTATCAATCCGTGGGAGGCGTGGGATGAAGATGGTCTCTCTCAGACAACCCTGCAACCAAATAACAAGTGCGGTTGAAATCATATTTTGCTCATCAGTATTTCAGGATACCGACTCCTTCCATGTGACATTGACAAGAAACTCTTCTTGACATTTTACATAATAACTGCTTTAGTATTCTGTCAATATGTATTTTGGCTAAGTCCGATTAGACACTATTATCTACATAGATCATTATGTCTAATACCAAGACTATTCATTGCTTAAGTATTTTACTGAAAAACTAGTTTCAATAAAGTCTTAATCCGTGTCAAGAAATTTACATAACTTCCAATCAACAATATGTCATGTACATATAGAGTTTTGAAATATTATCATGCTCCCACTTACTTGTGACGCCCGGATAATTAAGCTACAGTGATCTCATGCTAATGATGCCATGTCATCATGATTACTATGCTAACTGCCGCCTGTTTCAAATCAACTCCAAAAATCCAATATAAATTGCAAGTGAGAAAACATTTCTTCATACTGACAAATAAAAATGTTGAATGGGTTGAAAATATTCACTAAATAATTAACATATAGGAAACAACATTAAATGGATTTTTAAATTGCCCCTAGGAGTTTTTAGCGGATCAGCGGGATTAAATAAACACATTTTAATTCAAATATAAATTTGAATAGTCCCAATTGGCCTCAAACCTTTTTGTACATCCCTGTAAGATAGCCTAGTATTTATGTGCTAAGTCTCACAATTAACAAAAATCATCTGACATCATAAAGTAAATGCAAAACATTGGAGAAATTACAAAACAGTAAATAAAAATAAAAAAAGAAAGATGCCTAACTACTACCGTGGAGTGGGCTCTTTTTGCACAGTGCACATGGCCCATCGTGAATATTACCCAATCCAGCCCATCTCTCCCTCCTCTTCAACCTTAGCTACAGAGACTAGTGCGTGTCGTTCATCCGCGGCCGTCGACACTCGATTGCCGCCACGCACGCCACAGAGCCTCCCCATCCCTATAAGCACGCCCCTGGGAACCCTAGATCGATCTCGCCCGATCCCCTCTTTTTCCCCATCACGCCCCCTCCTCATCTGCTCGGAATCGAGCGCAAGAGCTCGCGCTGTGATTGCGCCGTCGTCGTCGTTGCCGTAGCCACCGGCCACCGTTCGCCGTCCGCTGATGCCTAGAAGAAGCGCGTCGTCATCCTCTTCTTCCACGCCGAGCGCCACCAGCTAGGACGCCCTCGTGCCGTCGCTTCCGTCGATCCCCTCCGCGGGCAACCGTCGTTGTCCGTCGTCGACGCGCTCGACCCTGCCTCCCCCTCCGGTCGCCGGAGAACGCCGCCACCACGCCATCGTCACCAAGCCTCCCCCAAGCCCGCGAACGCACATCTCCAGGGCCCGGTGAGCTCCTCATCGTCTCCCCCTTTTTCTCCGTCGAATCTGTCGCCTTAGGCCGTCTTAGCCGCCGCGTTGGAACCCTCTGTGAGCTCGTGCTCACCCTGCCCGCGCTTGACTTCTCCCGACCGCACCTCGTCGCCGCTTGCCGCGACATACGCCCGCGGGACGCGTCCATGGCCGCGCCTGCGCCACACACTAGACGTTCCCGTCCAATCGCGGCCCCGCGGGTCGCGCCCTCGACCACAGGTGCGCGTACGTCCGCCTGCTGCTGCTGATTTGCCGATGCGGCTCCGCTCGCTGCACTGCTGCTTGGCGCGCGTGGTCGTGCGCCCTGCTCCGTCTAGCTGCCGTAACTGCTCTGTTGCTTATGCTGCTCGCTGCTCTGCTGCTACTCTCTACTGCCGCCGCTGCTTACTATTGGTGCTGCTGCTAGTTGCCGCCGCCGCCGCCGCTCCTGCTAGTGCCGTTTTGCTGCTAACTCTGCTCCGCTGCTGGTGCTCCTACTGCCTGCTACCGCGGACTGCTACTGCTACTAGCCATGGCCATGCCATGGCCATCCGTGTGTGGTGTGTGTGTGTTACGTGTGTGGCCGGCTGGGCCATTGTCCAGTGCGGCCGGCCCCTTGTTAAATTAGGATTAGATTAGTTTGTGTTAAATTAGTGCTAATTTATGGCACTGTTCATCAGTTGACTTGTCAAGTATTGACTGGGTCAACTTAGAACCTGACCCCACCTGTAAGCATCTGGTTCTAGCTGTCCCTGGTTACAAAAGGGTAATTTTGCATTTTATTCTCGAAATTAATAAAAAAGAAAATGTTTAGAGCTTTAGAAAATTAATATAAAATAAACCGTAGCTCGGATGGAAAAACTTTGTACATGAAAGTTGCTCAGAACGACGAGACGAATCCGGATACGCAGCCCGTTCGTTCGCCCCACATCCCTAGTATAGTAAACACGCAACTTTTCCCCTCCATTTCATCTGTCCGAAAACGCGAAACACCGGGGATACTTTCCCGGATGTTTTCCCCTTTGCCGGTATCACCTACTACTGCATTAGGTCACACCTAGCACCGCGTATTGCCATCTTACGCTTTGTGATGCTTTGGTTGCTCTGTTATTTATTGTGTTCCCCCTCCGTTACTTCTTTCCGGTAGACCCTCGAGACTGCCGGCGACCCCAGATCGACTACGGTGTTGACGACCCCTCCTTCTTGGCTGAGCTTCCAGGCAAGCCCCTCCCTTGATCACCAGATATCGCCTATTCTCCTCTATACTGCTTGCATTAGAGTAGTGTAGCATGTTACTGCTTTCCGTTGATCCTATTCTGATGTATAGCCTGACATTGTTTCTACATCTGTTGATACCTTACCTGCAATCCTAAATGCTTAGTATAGGATGCTAGTTTATCATTGGCCCTACATTCTTGTCAGTCTGCCTTGCTATACTATCGGGCCTTGATCACTTGGGAGGTGATCACGGGTATATACTATACATACATACATACTATACAGATGGTGACTAAAGTTGGGTCCGCTCAAAGAGTACCCGCGAGTGATTCACGGATTGGGGGCTGAAAGGACCTTTGTCCCGACGGCCCTCTGTGTGGATCTTTGTAGCGGAGCGACAAGGCAGGTTGAGACCACCTAGGCGAGAGGTGGGCCTGGCCCTGTTCGGCGTTCGCGGATACTTAACACGCTTAACGAGATCTGGGTATTTGATCTGAGTCTGGCCATTTGGTCTATACGCACTAACCATCTACGCGGGAGAAGTTATGGGTATCCCGACGTCGTGGTATCAGCCGAAGCCTTCGTGACGTCAACGACTGAGTGGCGCGCGCCGGATTGGACTGGAACGCCACTAGGCTAGGTCTGCTTCCGGCCGCGTACGCAACGTGCAGGTGTGCTAAGGGCGATGGGTCCAGACCCCTGTGCGCTTAGGTTTAGACCGGCGTGCTGATCTCTCTGTTGTGCCTAGGTTGGGCTGCGACGTGTTGATCTTTCGCGGTCGGGCATGACCCAGAAAAGTGTGTCCGGCCAAATGGGATCGAGCGTGTTGGGTTATGTGGTGCACCCCTGTAGGGAAGTTTATCTATTCGAATAGCCGTGTCCCTCGGTAAAAGGACGACCCGGAGTTGTACCTTGACCTTATGACAACTAGAACCGGATACTTAATAAAACACACCCTTCCAAGTGCCAGATACAACCCGGTGATCGCTCTCTAACAAGGCGACGAGGAGAGGATTGCCGGGTAGGATTATGCTATGCGATGCTACTTGGAGGACTTCAATCTACTCTCTTCTACATGTTGCAAGACGGAGGCTGCCAGAAGCGTAGTCTTCGACAGGATTAGCTATCCCCCTCTTATTCTGGCATTCTGCAGTTCAGTCCACTGATATGGCCCTTTACACATATACCCATGCATATGTAGTGTAGCTCCTTGCTTGCGAGTACTTTGGATGAGTACTCACGGTTGCTTTCTCCCCCCTTTTCCCCCTTTCCTTTCTTTCTGGTTGTCGCAACCAGATGCTGGAGTCCAGGAGCCAGACGCCACCGTCGATGACGACTACTACACTGGAGGTGCCTACTACTACGTGCAGGCTGCTGACGACGACCAGGAGTAGTTTAGGAGGATCCCAGGCAGGAGGCCTGCGCCTCTTTCGATCTGTATCCCAGTTTGTGCTAGCCTTCTTAAGGCAAATTTGTTTAACTTATGTCTGTACTCAGATATTGTTGCTTCCGCTGACTCGTCTATGATCGAGCATTTGTATTCGAGCCCTCGAGGCCCCTGGCTTGTATTATGATGCTTGTATGACTTATTTATGTTTTTTTAGAGTCGTGTTGTGATATCTTCCCGTGAGTCCCTGATCTTGATCGTACACGTTTGCGTGCATGATTAGTGTATGATTGTATCGGGGGCGTCACAAGTTGGTATCAGAGTCGACTGCCTGTAGGAATCCCCCTTCCACACTCCTTGGCCGAAGCCGAGTCTAGACATTGCAAAACTTTTACTAACATGGCTGTGTGCCTTACGGGCCCACGTCGCCATTGGGTGGTATTAGTATCTTTTACTCCTCGATCTGTACTTTGGGAATCTGATCTCTCTTCTATTCGGGTTAAACGATTTTTTTTACTAACTCTGACTTTAGGTTCTCGATAGTACTTTCTCCCGGAGAGCCTCTTCAGTCCAGATGATTACTTTGTGCACCGAAGGATTCCGAAGATACCTTCCGATATGCTCCCGAGACCTTGTGCACGTTGCTTTTGCAATTCCCTACCACTGCAATATCCTTATGGGTAAATACTTACACCCGTCGTCCTTACTTTATACCCAGTCGATCTTGTTATTACAAGATACCTCGAAATTCTCTCTAATGTTCCGAGAATACTTTATGCCTACTGCCTTGCAGTTCTTTGCTATATGAATACCACTACGGATAATTTCTCGCACTTACCGAGTATCCACTCATCCCCAGTTGTTTCATGTATGTCACCAATCCTCGAAATATCATTCGGTCTTCCGAAAATCTTGAGCATCCTGTTGCTCTTGAAATTCTTGATTGCTTGCATTATGGTTAATCCCATAAGTCTAGTAATCTTGTTGACATCCATTATCATTGTCATTTTGAGTCCGTTGATTCGATTTGTTGCGAATGCTCGCAATCCTCAAACAGATCCTAGAATTCATCCTTCCGGCTCAGACGTCGTTTTAATCATGAGCTGGTTCTCGCCAATTAAATTGTCGTTGATTGTGCCCCTAAGTCTATTGAACTTATCCATCCTTGATCAGAGCGTCTGCTTCTGATCCTTCGCTTTGTAAATCATAATTCCTTAGCAATTGAGCTCTAAGTTATTTAGTTGTTTCTATAATCCAATGTCTTTGCCTTGCTTCTTCCTCTGGTTGTGTGTCGATACTCACCCCAAATCCTTTGTTGGATTTTATCCAACAATGTCCTTCATATTCAATAACCTTGAGCCTTTCCTAGGATATATACCGCATTTGGTAAATTCTATCCTCTGCTTTGTCAACCATGCTCTGCTATCGAGCTTGTGTTAATTACTATCGAAGTTTGTAGTATATATTCCTAAGATGCCCTGGTGGGTTGAACCTACGCGTTCCCTAATCCGTGTGAACCCGAAAGATTTCACGGGTCATACTTATCTGGTATTGCACCAGGTAAAACTTTCAACAACTAATATCTTTTTTATCTAGAGTAGTGAATGAATGGTCATGCATTGGAGAAGTGGGAGTCGACCTTGGACTTTGTGTTCATGCCATGGACACGATGTAGAACTTATCATGAAAGCTTCTCTTAAATTAAGTATTCCCTTGGTATAAGTTCATCTTATATCTGTGAATTGATCTTTTGCAATCATGGTTCCGACCATATTTTCTACTTGATCCCATTTCTCAAGCAAGTGAAAACACTTGTCTTCTGCGGATCAATACATCTCCGCAACCCCTATGTCAATCTTCCTTCGAGCAATACCCTCCAGTATCTCGAGAATATCAACGAACTGTGTTGCTTCCTATGAGTCTTCATCTATTATTGCTTCTCACCGATTTCAGATTTCCCCCGGGTTCTGAGTTATTTCACTCGAGAACACCGGTAAGTGAATCAATTCCGCACTTCGATTCAATAACTCTGAGTAATTTTCATTGCTTACGAGTTTAATAATCCTTCAAGTCATTCCTAGCCTGATCGGCTATATCATTGTGCTAATTTTTAACTGTGCTACCGGGTCCTTCTTCTCGGAGCACAAATTTCAACGGTGAGCTACTCTTACAATCGATCTTCCTCGTCATATCGTTTGTCCTTGAACAACAAGCTTGATTTCGAGTTTGTGTCATACCCATGGTCCCAATGACTTTTGGCTTCATCATTTCTGTTGACTTGATGTCATCACCGATCAATTACATCTTCATGAAATCTCTCGACAAATGCGTCATGATCATCATCAGCATTCTGAGCTCTTCTAGGATATCAATTGAATTCATGATGAGAAGTACCATCCTTGCCCTCGATGATTTGTTTTATCATTGACCACTTTATTGCCTTCCGTTCAACACAAACTTGTTCGTGTTTTGTGTTATACCTTGAGATCCGTGCTATCTAGCCTTTGTTCTTCTTTACCTTGGGGTATTACCATCTTTTATGTCAGGATTGTCATGAGAATTTCACCACCTCTTAAGAATTCTTGGTATAGTGATACTTCTCACCATCACCATTCTTTCTTGGCCCTCGTGTTGATTCCAACCGGGGTACCAACAAGTGAACGGTGTTGTTTGGATTCTGCACTTCTAGCAACCCTATTGCTTTGAAGTTAATGGTCGGCCGTTCATTCTTAGACTAATGATTATTGAATCACCATTCTGACATTGGTCGTGCAACCCAACCCATATTTTAGCCGCACCTTTCAACCAATGTTTAATTGTGTATGTTTTCCTCGAGCATACTTCCTTATATCATTTGATCTGACAAATGTTATCTCCTTGTTCACTTAAGTATGGAAATCCATCTTTTGGGAATCTCAATGAATTGTCGCTGAGTCCATCAGCCACCTCCTAACCCTCTCCTTGAATTAATGATGAACTCTTGTTTCGGAACTTGCTTCCATGGTACATTTCCCGAGAATCTTACGATGTCTTCTCATCAATTTGTGCCGCGCCTTTTTCTTCTCAGGCATCCTGAGTCTGAGGTATCCTGACCCCATTCAGATCTGAATCTCAGTCAGATATGATGGTTGGAACATATTTCCAAGAGTTATGCCAATTGTCTTTATATGACCTGGTAAGGGGTGTCATGCCTAACCCATCTGGCCAGAGGCCTATTGTTATAGTTTCCATTTTAGCAAGGATTGCCATTCGTCCATGAGGAAATTGTAAGACTTATTCTATGAGTTGTTCCTGATGGATCCTTTGTGCATCCAAAGTTTGACCTTTGCTTGAAGACCATGTCATTGCTATCTCGAAGCATGTCTATGGTACTCCGATTTTCAACAAGAACATTTGAAGCCCAATGCTAAATGTTTCTTGCTCAATTATCCAAATACCGCTGTATGGGTAATATCATGAAAATTCTCTCCCCTACCTAAAGGGTTTTCTATGTTATATCCTGTCATGGATATCATGCTCTGTTTCTCCTTGGGAAGGATATACCCCTGAATACTGTGTATAAACACATTTTCCTTTCCATTGTACTATTTAATATGATGATCACCTTTTCCTTCCCATTGTTTTGTTTAACGTTTCTTGTGATCTATATAACCTAAGCAGTAATATTCTCCTGCTTATGTAAACACCTCGGTGTACAATTCTGTCAGTAAGACCCTGTTGAAATTGTCGATAGCATTCCGGTCACCATCGATGGACGAGAACCTTGCCTATTGGCCCGCCTCGTTCAACGAGCAGGAAAATGGTTCTCTTCGTCCCTCGCCCTTGGTATCGATGTTGTTGCCGACATAACTGATAGGCTACCCTCTGACACGCCTTACTATCGTGACCATGCAAGATGTCGGCCCCCTTCCTACTTTCAACCACATGGTGGGCCCATAACCCACAGTTCCACAGGATCGAAACCTGACTCTCCTGTACACCCCCTGTTCCCAAAGTTATTCCTCGCGCGTGGACTCGTATGTAATTCACGGACCACCGTCCCAAGTGATCTATTTTGGTATCAGACGCAATACTTATTCTCGTTGCTCTGAACCCCTTTCACCTTCTGATTAGGCATCGAACGCTTGCCTATCCGTTTGAAACTTCTCATGGTACTTCCTTACTTTGCTCTCGATATTTTCTTAAGATTCAATTCGAGAGTAACTTCCGCCACCTTCCTCGATGTTATCGACCAGATAGTCAACCTTGTAGAGGTCTGTCCTTTTGAAGCTACCCCTTATCCTTTTCGTAAGTACGATGAAGATCCCGATGAAAGGATGTGTACTACATCATGATGACCTGAAGTAGAGAAATGAAGACATCAACATAATGGATCGACCGCTTCGAGAAGAGCCGCCAAGACCGAGAAGATCCCTTAGAATTTCATAACCAAACTTTTCCCCCTTACTCTACCTCTTAAATCTCGGGACGAGATTTCTTGTAGTGGAGGAGAATTGTGACGCCCGGATAATTAAGCTACAGTAATCTCATGCTAATGATGCCATGTCATCATGATTACTATGCTAACTGCCGCCTATTTCAAATCAACTCCAAAAATCCAATATAAATTGCAAGTGAGAAAACATTTCTTCATACTGACAAATAAAAATGTTGAATGGGTTGAAAATATTCACTAAATAATTAACATATAGGAAACAACATTAAATAGATTTTTAAATTGCCCCTAGGAGTTTTTAGCGGATCAGTGGGATTAAATAAACACATTTTAATTCAAATATAAATTTGAATAGTCCCAATTGGCCTCAAACCTTTTTGTACATCCCTGTAAGATAGCCTAGTATTTATGTGCTAAGTCTCACAATTAACAAAAATCATCTGACATCATAAAGTAAATGCAAAACATTGGAGAAATTACAAAACAGTAAATAAAAATAAAAAAAGAAAGATGCCTAACTACTACCGTGGAGTGGGCTCTTTTTGCACAGTGCACTTGGCCCATCGTGAATATTACCCAATCCAGCCCATCTCTCCCTCCTCTTCAACCTTAGCTACAGAGACTAGTGCGTGTCGTTCATCCGCGGCCGTCGACGCTCGATTGCCGCCACGCACGCCACAGAGCCTCCCCATCCCCATAAGCACGCCCCTGGGAACCCTAGATCGATCTCGCCCGATCCCCTCTTTTTCCCCATCGCGCCCCCTCCTCATCTGCTCGAAATCGAGCGCAAGAGCTCGCGCTGTGATTGCGCCGTCGTCGTCGTTGCCGTAGCCACCGGCCACCGTTCGCCGTCCGCTGATGCCTAGAAGAAGCGCGTCGTCATCCTCTTCTTCCACGCCGAGCGCCACCAGCTAGGACGCCCTCGTGCCGTCGCTTCCGTCGATCCCCTCCGCAGGCAACCGTCGTTGTCCGTCGTCGACGCGCTCGACCCTGCCTCCCCCTCTGGTCGCCGGAGAACGCCGCCACCACGCCATCGTCACCAAGCCTCCCCCGAGCCCGCGAACGCACATCTGCAGGGCCCGGTGAGCTCCTCATCGTCTCCCCCTTTTTCCCGTCGAATCTGTCGCCTTAGGCCGTCTTAGCCGCCGCGTTGGAACCCTCTGTGAGCTCGTGCTCACCCTGCCCGCGCTTGACTTCTCCCGACCGCACCTCGTCGCCGCTTGCCGCGACATACGCCCGCGGGACGCGTCCATGGCCGCGCCTGCGCCACACACTAGACGTTCCCGTCCAATCGCGGCCCCGCGGGTCGCGCCCTCGACCACAGGTGCGCGTACGTCCGCCTGCTGCTGCTGATTTGCCGATGCGGCTCCGCTCGCTGCACTGCTGCTTGGCGCGCGTGGTCGTGCGCCCTGCTCCGTCTAGCTGCCGTAACTGCTCTGTTGCTTATGCTGCTCGCTGCTCTGCTGCTACTCTCTACTGCCGCCGCTGCTTACTATTGGTGCTGCTGCTAGTTGCCGCCGCCGCCGCCGCTCCTGCTAGTGCCGTTTTGCTGCTAACTCTGCTCCGCTGCTGGTGCTCCTACTGCCTGCTACCGCGGACTGCTACTGCTACTAGCCATGGCCATGCCATGGCCATCCGTGTGTGGTGTGTGTGTGTTACGTGTGTGGCCGGCTGGGCCATTGTCCAGTGCGGCCGGCCCCTTGTTAAATTAGGATTAGATTAGTTTGTGTTAAATTAGTGCTAATTTATGGCACTGTTCATCAGTTGACTTGTCAAGTATTGACCGGGTCAACTTAGAACCTGACCCCACCTGTAAGCATCTGGTTCTAGCTGTCCCTGGTTACAAAAGGGTAATTTTGCATTTTATTCTCGAAATTAATAAAAAAGAAAATGTTTAGAACTTTAGAAAATTAATATAAAATAAACCGTAGTTCGGATGGAAAAAACTTTGTACATGAAAGTTGCTCAGAACGATGAGACGAATCCGGATACGCAGCCCGTTCGTTCGCCCCACATCCCTAGTATAGTAAACACGCAACTTTTCCCCTTCGTTTCATCTGTCCGAAAACGCGAAACACCGGGATACTTTCCCGGATGTTTTCCCCTTTGCCGGTATCACCTACTACTGCATTAGGTCACACTTAGCACCGCGTATTGCCATCTTACGCTTTGTGATGCTTTGGTTGCTCTGTTATTTATTGTGTTCCCCCTCCGTTACTTCTTTCCGGTAGACCCTCGAGACTGCCGGCGACCCCAGATCGACTACGGTGTTGACGACCCCTCCTTCTTGGCTGAGCTTCCAGGCAAGCCCCTCCCCTGATCACCAGATATCGCCTATTCTCCTCTATATTGCTTGCATTAGAGTAGTGTAGCATGTTATTGCTTTTCGTTGATCCTATTCTGATGCATAGCCTGACATTGTTTCTACATCTGTTGATACCTTACCTGCAATCCTAAATGCTTAGTATAAGATGCTAGTTTATCATTGGCCCTACATTCTTGTCAGTCTGCCTTGCTATACTATCGGGCCGTGATCACTTGGGAGGTGATCACGGGTATATACTATACATACATACATACTATACAGATGGTGACTAAAGTTGGGTCCGCTCAAAGAGTACCCGCGAGTGATTCACGGATTGGGGGCTGAAAGGACCTTTGTCCCGACGGCCCTCCGTGTGGATCTTTGTGGCGGAGCGACAAGGCAGGTTGAGACCACCTAGGCGAGAGGTGGGCCTGGCCCCGTTCGGCGTTCGTGGATACTTAACACGCTTAACGAGATCTGGGTATTTGATCTGAGTCTGGCCATTTGGTCTATACGCACTAACCATCTACGCGGGAGTAGTTATGGGTATCCCGGCGTCATGGTATCAGCCGAAGCCTTCGTGACGCAGCGACTGAGTGGCGCGCGCCGGATTGGACTGGAACGCCACTAGGCTAGGTCTGCTTCCGGCCGCGTACGCAACGTGCAGGTGTGCTAAGGGCGATGGGCCCAGACCCCTGTGCGCTTAGGTTTAGACCGGCGTGCTGACCTCTCTGTTGTGCCTAGGTGGGGCTGCGACGTGTTTATCTTCCGCGGCCGGGCATGACCCAGAAAAATGTGTCCGGCCAGATGGGATCGAGCGTGTTGGGTTATGTGGTGCACCCCTGCAGGGAAGTTTATCTATTCGAATAGCCGTGTCCCTCGGTAAAAGGACGACCCGGAGTTGTACCTTGACCTTATGACAACTAGAACCGGATACTTAATAAAACACACCCTTCCAAGTGCCAGATACAACCCGGTGATCGCTCTCTAACAGGGCGACGAGGAGAGGATTGCCGGGTAGGATTATGCTATGCGATGCTACTTGGAGGACTTCAATCTACTCTCTTCTACATGCTGCAAGACGGAGGCTGCCAGAAGCGTAGTCTTCGACATGATTAGCTATCCCCCTCTTATTCTGGCATTCTGCAGTTCAGTCCACTGATATGGCCCTTTACACATATACCCATGCATATGTAGCGTAGCTCCTTGCTTGCGAGTACTTTGGATGAGTACTCGCTGTTGCTTTCTCTCCCCTTTTCCCCCTTTCCTTTCTTTCTGGTTGTCGCAACCAGATGCTGGAGTCCAGGAGCCAGACGCCACCGTCGATGACGACTACTACACTGGACGTGCCTACTACTACGTGCAGGCTGCTGACAACGACCAGGAGTAGTTTAGGAGGATCCCAGGCAGGAGGCATGTGCCTCTTTCGATCTGTATCCCAGTTTGTGCTAGCCTTCTTAAGGCAAACTTGTTTAACTTATGTCTGTACTCAGATATTGTTGCTTCCGCTGACTCGTCTATGATCGAGCATTTGTATTCGAGCCCTCGAGACCCCTGGCTTGTATTATGATGCTTGTATGACTTATTTATGTTTTTTTAGAGTCGTGTTGTGATATCTTCCCGTGAGTCCCTGATCTTGATCGTACACGTTTGCGTGCATGATTAGTGTACGATTGTATCGGGGGCGTCACATTACTTTCTTGTAAATACAAGCATCTTCGTTTACTTGATGGAATGAAGATTCCAACTCCACTATTCTTGCTTTAGATCATTATAGGATCTCTTGAAGTTTGCATACTTAGTAGCATCTTCTGGATTGACAAAATTACCTTGGATAGTAGTATCAAACATACAACCTTGGTTCTATTCCCATCTCATGGAATCATTTTGACATCCATCTGTTTTATCTCATAATTGAGATATTTAATAATTGCTAGTTTAACCCGAACTGACTTTAAGTATTGCTATGATGAGACAATCTCATTATAGTCAATTCATTGATCTTGTCATAAACTATTTGTAACAAGTCAAGCATTATAAAAACATTTTTATCTTTGTCAATTTATAGATCCATTACTATTATTTAGACTCTAAGTCTTTTGAAGGGTTCATCCAGTTCTAAGCTTGAATTGTGTGAATGGATATTAACTCCGATTATGTTGGCATATATCCAATTTCCGGAGTCAGGGCCCATCAACACTTCTCTGTGATTTATAGGTTCATTGTTTGCCCAACAATATTTCATCTACATACCACAGTGGTCTACACGAATTTTCCCAACCTATATAATTCAGCTGCAAGTTCGACCGTAGTCTCTATATCTCATGTAGAGGCTTTTGTATCAGTCGCAGTAAGAAATTCTAGAATTACTTCCAGCATTTCTTTTCTTTGAGTTGATTACGAAGATTCCGCAATATTGTCAAGTTGCACCATCCACCCACTCACTCTTTTGTAGAAAACATTTTCTTCAAAAACTTCTGCACTTTATGGCAACACTTTGCCTCGGCGTAGTGATAGAGGAATACCCAACTACTTGGGATAAACTGCAAAGTAGCACTTATCTATAATACCTAAATTGTTCATCCCCACTGTCATATTTCTCTAGACATGTAGCCTATCCACCTCTGCTACCTGCCACATCATCGATTATTTTCCCTTTTAACTAATTTCTCTTAGCATATAGAAGACTTGCATGTCGTCGCTTTGTTTCCAATCTTAAACTACCATCGAAGCCCAATAGTGTCGATCCACAAATAGGGAAGAAAGCCCAATCGTCCTGCCGCCACCAACCTTTCCGTTTCCTCTCTCTCCCCCGAAATAAAAGACCAATCATCTCCCCTGGCCATAGTATAGAGTGTGGTGGCTAGGAAGAGTGATCTCTGCGTGTGGTCCGCCCCTCTGGTTCGGTCGCCAGTCCGTGGCACTTCCCCTCCGCCTCCTCTGGCGTTGCCCGCCGCCTCCCCTCGATCTCTACGTGTAGTCCGCCCCTCTGGCATGGTCGCCGATCCGTGGCACCTCCCCTCCTGCTCCGCCCCCACCGCTTTCCTTGGAAGGCATGGATAGGAGGCTGCAACATGCGGTAGTGTCCTATGTTTGTGGGCGGAATTACACCAGCCGCTGAAGACTCTCCTGGAAGGATGTTCTTCCCTGCGTCTAAACCATGGAGTGGATGCTGCACTAGTCAAGTGCCTAGCCGGTGGACAACTTACTTTTCCGCCTGAAGGTATACCCTGATGGTAACTCGGGGTAGGGCCTCCATTAACAGCCAATTGCAGTAGCGTTGGATCGACCTTGAGCGTGTATAAACATAGACATAGCTTGGGCTTTAAAATCTGATTTGTGGTCGGCGTCCTTCCCAACATCACTTGCAGCAAAGGTGGGTGCTCTGCCTCCTATCTGCTTAGATGTGAGAGACTTTTTTAAGTTAATTTTGGTTGGAAACTTTGATTTGTGTGTTGTAGGGAGCCACTACATGTTTCGTCTCCATGGCAATAAGTCTGGTGAGTCTCTAACATCCACAATCCTCTGAAACTTGAGCACTGTCGGCAAGAATGTGTCGAGATATGATGGATCTTTCACATATCTACCATCCGGATGATTTTGATTGCAAGCGCTAGATGGTGAAAATTTCCTATTTTTCAGATTTTGGAGTATTGTCTGTCCATCTTCTATAATACTTTGCCTTTCATTGACGCCTCGGAATATTTGTCTCACTGTGGCTCTGTGCTTACTTACTAATCAACCCAACAGAATTCTGAAACTTTGATAGTTGTCATTTTGAGGAGCTTCCTTTCATGTATCTTGCCAAAGTCACACCCGCGAAAGTTAATCAGGATGTACCAGCTTGTAAAATTATTCTCTATGATGAAGAGTGTTTAGAGGATGCTTATCATATATAGTTTCTATCTCTCAGTAAGGTCCCTTATGGTTATGCCAGTTTTACAACTAGCCAGATAAATGCTAGGAGCTATATTGTCACGCCCAATATGCGATACTATCCTAAAGAGACTCGAAGGTCCCACCAAGGATAGAACCGCATATTGAAACGCTTTTGCAAGGTGGATATCATTACATCAGCATTACATAATAGATGGGGATACATACAAGAGGCATACAATGCCATATGAATACAACAATACATCATACATAAGACCAGCATCCGACAATGGATGAAACACAAACAGAAGCTCAAACGACATCCACCCTGCTAGCCCAGGCTGCCGACCTGGAACCTATCCCCTGATCAAAGAGGAAGCAGAAGAAGAACTCCAAAACAAGCAAACATCACTCTCGCGTCATGATCATCGCATAACCTGTACCTGCAACTGTTGTTGTAGTAATCTATGAGCCACGAGGACTCAGCAATCCCATTACCATGGGTATCAAGACTAGCAAAGCTTAATGGGAAAGGAAGGGGTAAAGTGGTGAGATTGTAGCAGCGACTAAGCATATATGGTGGCTAACATACGCGAATAAGAGCGAGAAGAGAACAATCGGAACGGTCGTGAAGCTAGCAATGATCAAGAGGTGATCCTAAACTCCTACTTACGCCAAACATAACCCAAAACCGTGTTCACTTCCCGGACTCCGCCGAAAAGAGACCATCATGGCTTCACACGCGGTTGATGCATTTTAATTCGGATCTGGTGTCAAGTTATCTACAACCGGACATTAACAAATTCCCATCTGCCACATAACCGCGGGCACGACTCTCGAAAGTTTATACCCTGCAGGGGTGTCCCAACTTAGCCCATGACAAGCTCTCGCGATCAACGAAGGATATTCCTTCTCCCAGGAAGACCCGATCAGTCTCGGAATCCCGGTTTACAAGACATTTCGACAATGGTAAAACAAGACCAGCAAAGCTGCCTGATGCGCCGACAATCCCGATAGGAGCTGCACATATCTCGTTCTCAGGGCAACACCGGATAAGTCAAGCTACGAGTAAAACCAGACCTCGAGTTGCCCCGAGGTGGCCCCGCAAGTTGCTCGGTTCGGACCAACACTTAGAGAAGCACTGGCCCGGGGGGGCTAAAATAAAGATGACCCTCGAGAGAGCGACTCCCAAGGGAAAAGTAGGTGGTGGTGAGGCAAATGGTAAAACCAATGTTGGGTCTTGCTGGAGGAGTTTTATTCAAAGCGAACTGTCCAGGGGGTCCCATAAATCACCCGACCGCGTAAGGAACGCAAAATCCGGGAACATAACACCGGTATGACGGAAACTAGGGCAGCAAGAGTGGAACAAAACACCAGGCATAAGGCCGAGCCTTCCACCCTGTACCAAATATATAGATGCATTAATTAAATAAGAGATATTGTGATATCCCAACAAAACCCTGTCCACCATAGAGCAATCTTCAACTTCACCTGCAAATAACAATGCTATAAGAGGGGCTGAGCAAAGCGGCAACATAGCCAAGCAACGGTTTGCTAGGAAGGGTGTCAAAGGTTAGAGGTTCATGGCAATTTGGGAGGCTTGAAGAACAAATGATAGGTAGCGCAGCAAAGCGATAGAACGAAGCAACTAGCATAGCAATGATAGTAGTGAGATCCAGGGTAGCGGTCATCTTTCCTGAAATCCCGCAAGGAAGAAGAACGAGTCCATGAAGAAGATGAAGCCATGTAGACGAACCAAGCGTAGACGAACGAATCCTCACGATCGCAACGAAACGGGAACTATCGAGAAGAAGCACACAACATGGTAAACACACCACACATAGACAAGACATGATGCACAACCAAGCATGATGCATGACAAAGTTAGACGAGGCTACTCATGGCAAGAGAGGATGCAAACAAGAACAACACATCAAAGCAAGTTTAAATGAGGCCGGAAACAACATATAACAAATCCGGTAGGTCCTCATATGTAAGTTTCAAAGTTGGTCCAGATCTGAACAAACATTAAGTTGAAGCTGTTAAACAGCAAGTTAAGATGCACCAAGATGATCTACACGAAATTCTAGTCAAGTTACATATAAAGTTCATTTAATTCGAAGCTACGGCCTAGAAGATATGAGCAAAACAAGTTCAATATGGCATTGATGCAAAATGCATACAAACATCAAGCAAACACCTCAAAACAAGGATACAACATGATAATATGAAACTACATGCAAAATCAAGCAAGTTTCATATATAGCACACTCAAAACGGAGCAACGGTTCAACACATACACTCTATACAAGTTTAAAGGACAAGCTGTCCAAAACAGCAAATAGGCATATTGCAAGCATCAAAACAATATGCTACAGTACCTCAACATAAGAAAAAAGGCATGAGCATGAAGTACAGGTAAAGCATAACAAAACATGAACACTGAGCTAACTCCAGAAATCACTAGATCATGCTCAAAAGGACATGGCAAGATTGCAAATAATAACAGTTTCAGACTTGGCAGAAATAACATCAGGTTGCAATGTTTAGAGCTATCAAATAACATGCTACAGGAACTTATCATGGCAAACAAAGGCATGGCATGAATCTACTAAAAGCATAAAACAAATGTCCCTTACTGACCATGAGCCAAAAGGGCACAGAAAATATGATGGCACCCATGTAAACATGGCAAGTTATATGACAGATTCATACATGGCAGAAACAACAATAAGTAGGCATGTTGGTGAGCTTGAACCACTCACCACAGAGCAATACATGGCATGGCAAGGCAAACAACAGTAAGAATACATGTTTATGAAGCCAAGCATGGCAAGAGCAAGTTCATAGCATGCAAGGATCACTAGCAAAGCACATGGCAAAAACTGAACTTAATGTCAACAGGCTGACAGCAACATTATTTAGCAAGTTTAGAGCAAGATAACGACACGTTACAGCAAGACATAAATGCAACCAGGGGCATGAATGGATAGAGCATGCCATGTAGTACAAAACATCCTTAGTGAACATCTCCAGATTATGCATAGAATGGCTTGTAGCAGCAGGTTTACATAGCAACAAAACATAACAGAATCAGCCTAGCAAAACAGTAACAGCAAGTACACTACTTAACAAGCTCGACGCACTCACTACAAGACCCACAAAAATACATGGATTGCACCACTGTGAAGATGGCATGACATAGAATAAATCACATGTAGAGATCATGCTCATAGGATGCACACACAAAATGCAACGAAAAAGACAAATCATCAAGTTATAACAGTTTCAGCAGGTTAACATCACATAGCACTCTTGCAACGATGATTCAGGCATCAAGCTGAACTCAAATGAACATGGTGCAATGGAATGAAATGAAGTACTCGTCAAGGCGAACAATTTGACATATTACGCGCACGAAACGGAGCAGTATGCAACAAGTTATGATGTGATGAACATGGCATGATAATGTCAAAATATATTACACGACTTGGAGAAAAAAAACACAGCGAGCGTCGGATAGCTAAAATGCGACCGAGGCAGGTTTTAGACGGGCTGCTCACCCTGGGCTCGGCCCAGAAGGAAGGAGAGGCCGGCCTGGGCGGCGGAGAGGTTGGCTGGGCCGGCGCGCTGGCGCTGCTGGGGCGGCCCACGCGGACGCGGCTCCCGCCCGAGGCGGAGCACGACGGCGCCGGCGGCGATCGGCGATGGCAGGCGGCGACAGCGGGGTCCATGGAGAGCGGCGGATCCGAGCGCGGGCTCCCCGGATCTGGCCGGACTCCGGCACACGGCGGCGCCGGGAGGCGCAGAGACGGCCGGGTGTGCGGGGTCCGGCGAGGGGAGGTCGAGGTGGCGCCGGCGACGGGAGGAGGCGGCACCGGCAGGCGTCGGCGCGGCGCCGGACGGCGGCGGGGTCGTTGGAGCTCGGCGACGCTCGGCGAGGGGCGCGATGGCGGGAGCCGGACGACGCGAAGGACGGCGGCGGGGTCGGGCGAGGCGCGGGCGGCGGCGAGCGACCGTCGGCCCCGCGGCGGGTGGCTGCGGGCCTCGGGGCCCAGATCAGGGCCCGGGCGGGCCTGACGCGGGCCTAGCGGCGGCGCACGGTGGGAACGGCGGCGGCGGGGACACGTGGCGGCCCGTGGTTGGCTGCGGCGACGGGGCGGGCGTGTCCGGCGAGGGAGCGGACATGTCCGGCGGCGCGGGGGGAGCGGGGCTAGGTTTGGACCCGAAAATGAAGGGGAGAGGGCATTTTTATAGGTAGAAGGGGCTAGGGGAGTCCAAATGGAGAGAGATTTTCGCTCACACGATCGTGATCGAACGACCGAGAGCATGGAGGGGGTTTGTATGGGTTATTGGGCCACTTTGGAAGGGTGTTGGGCTGCAACACAAAAGAGGCCTTTGCGGTTACCCGGTTAACCGTTGGAGTATCAAACGACCTCCAAATGGAACGAAACTTGACAGGCGGTCTACCGGTGCTATACCAAGGCCGCTTGGCAAGACTCGGTCCATTCCGAGGAAGTTTAACACCCGCTCACAACAGGAGACAAGAGGGGGACGCCGGGGGACATAGGAGTGCCGGATTGCAAAACGGGCAACGGGGAAAATGCTCGGATGCATGAGACGAACACATATGCAAAATGAAATGCACATGATGACATGGCAAAATGCAACACACAAGCAAATGACAAGGCAACTACGGCGAATAACTGGCGGACACATCGCGCATCGAAACCGGGGCGTTACAACACTCCTCCACTAACAAGAGATCTCGTCCCGAGATCTTAGGACCGAGACGGAAGGGAAAAAGGGATGAGGTGAAACAAGAACTCAAGAGAAGAAGCAAAGAATCGAGAGCACTCAAGAAGAAGAGAGGAACGACGAGAATGATGAGAATGGAAAGATCACGGAAACAAATAGACTCTGAAACCACTCTGATTAGAACGAGATAAAAAAATGAATAAGACTGAAAGGATTTAGGCAGCACTCCGGCTGAACATGGAAAGAATAGAACATGAACTTGAAAGGATGGAATGATACTTGATGAAGACATGACACAAAACCTCCGGAAAGAATTGAAAGAGTTGAATGAAAAGAACGGAGAAGAAGATGACAACTTGTGCCACGAATGAAATTGAAAGCATCTTTAGAAGGAAGGATTGAACGGAGTTGTTGAGAAAATCAACAACGAAAAGAATAATCTTCTTGTGGACTTATAGATAACATCTCAAAATTATGAGGTGATCTCCGACCACAAACGACAATGGTTAGATAGCTGAGAGGAACGAAGAAATGAAAACTCCACTTCAAAAGAATATGGAGAATTAATTACACTTCGAGATGCGAGAAGAAAAGATACTTGAACTCCTCCAACAAGAATCTTGATGAGCTCTTGAAGAATGAATTAAAGCATGAAGAACCACCATGAAGAACTTCAGTGACAAAAGATGATGAGATAGGAATGAAGGATGAAAAAATAAGATTAAAGCCTTACGTTGATTTAGATGGAGGTTCCAATGAAATGGCCGAGGAAATTTGAACTCCGGAAAAGAAAAGATGAAAACACTTGGAACTAGAATTTATTCATCAAGAACAAACTCCGAAGGAAGGGATTAATCACTTGGATGAAATAAGAATAAGATTTATTGTATGCTTATCTTCATCAAATTAAATTTATGACAAGCAATGGATTTTGCATATTACTTATTCTTCTTGAAAAAGATTAAGGGGGTATAGCACAAAACTTGAGAAAGTCTTCATGAACCACCGGTAGAATTGGAAAGAACGAATGAAATAATATGATAATCATAGAAAAAGAATCTAAAAGAACCACCGTTAGAATTCGGAAATGACTGACGAAAGAGAATGAATCACCGGGAAGAATTAGAAGACAACTATGCTTGAGGGGATTTAGATGCAAAAGAATGAAAAGATCGCGAACTGATTGAAGATTACTTGAACGAAGCACCGGAAGAATATTGAGATGAACGAAAGGGCACAGATATAGAATAATTGGAGACGAATCTGAAAACTTAGAACAAAGAAATCTTCCGAAAAGATGGCCTCCGGATGATCGAGAGAGAAAGTAACTCCTGAAATGCTCCGGATGGGTAAGAAAAACAATATCTGACAAATGGAATAATTCGATAGGATAATAAGAGACTAGAACCGCGAATCTTCGAGAGAACGGGCAAGATTTAGAGGAAAAAAAATTCTTCTTTGGTCTTCAAATGACGATGAGAAACACCACCAAAATTACTGAGATACTCCGAGAGAACAAAAAGCGAAGGGGGTTGAGCCAACAATGAAAAGAATTTGAAAACGATCTTAGAGAAGGCATGTGACTAATGAAATTCATTCTTACGTCACACTTGAAAAGGATTTGAGAATAGCTCCGGGAAACTAGAAGAGTCAGGTAAGATCCTGGGAAAAGACCTGTGGGTTAGGGCCCACTGAAGAGATAACATCGTTGGAAAGGGATGTTGAACAGATAGAAGATGCACCGGAACAATTGAATATTTGAATGAGGTGACAACCTCGAATTAATTCGAACACAGACGAATCTCCTGAGATGTCTTGAGCACTCCGGAAGGATAAACTGGCAAGAGGCGAACGAGCAGGGAAAACCCTTGATCCAAGGAAAAGAATATAATCACTACCGAAAAAACTTGAATTGAATCCACCGGACAAGAAAAAGAGCTGAAGAATGTTGAACGAGACGAGAATTCACCGGTTGAAACAATTGAGGGAAGACTGAAGAGGCTCCGTACGAATGTAATTGATGCTCGAAAGAGACTCAGACTCCGGGAAGAAGAGGGTGGGAGGGCGGGAAAACAAAGGCAACTTGGAAGGGGAAAACCACTGAATTACTTCAGGAGGAAAACACCGGTTGAAATCATTGAGGAAAGAAAAACAAAGACTTCGCACGAGTAGGATGGATACTCGATTACAGGCTCCGGCTCTAAGAAGAAAAGGGTGGGTGGGTGGAAAAATAAAGGACAACTTCGGACAGGGAAAACAACGTTGATTGAAAAGAGCTGAGGATTAATCCTGCAGAAGATGACGGGGATCAAAACCACTCGAAGAGAGGTGCGCCGGATTGAAAAGAGGATGGACAACGAACGAAAACTAACCGCGTGATCCTAAATAAAAATTTGAAGGGGAAGAGGAGTAGTTCAAAACACCTACGTCAAGATTCCTCACCAGAGCAACGAAGGAGCAGAGGAGTAAAAAGAATTCCTACTCTCCGATATAACTAGACTCAGAAAAAGTCGTGTTCTAGACTCAGCAACGGCCAAACTACACGATCAATCAAGGGGGCTCCTAGGGTCGGTCGAGGCTCTGATACCAACTTGTCACGCCCAATATGCGATACTATCCTAAAGAGACTCGAAGGTCTCACCAAGGATAGAACCGCATATTGAAACGCTTTTGCAAGGTGGATATCATTACATCAGCATTACATAATAGATGGGGATACATACAAGATGCATACAATGCCACATGAATACAACAATACATCATACATAAGACGAAAATCCGACTATGGATGAAACACAAACAGAAGCTCAAACGACATCCACCCTGCTAGCCCAGGCTGCCGACCTGGAACCTATCCCCTGATCGAAGAGGAAGCAGAAGAAGAACTCAAAAACAAGCAAACATCGCTCTCGCGTCATGATCATCGCATAACCTGTACCTGCAACTGTTGTTGTAGTAATCTGTGAGCCACGAGGACTCAGCAATCCCATTACCATGGGTATCAAGACTAGCAAAGCTTAATGGGAAAGGAAGGGGTAAAGTGGTGAGGTTGCAGCAGTGACTAAGCATATATGGTGGCTAACATACGCGAATAAGAGCGAGAAGAGAACAAGCAGAACGGTCGTGAAGCTAGCAATGATCAAGAGGTGATCCTGAACTCGTACTTACGTCAAACATAACCCAAAACTGTGTTCACTTCCCGGACTCCGCCGAAAAGAGACCATCACGGCTACACACGCGGTTGATGCGTTTTAATTCGGATCTGGTGTCAAGTTATCTAGAATCGGACATTAACAAATTCCCATCTGCCACATAACCGCGGACACGGCTCTCAAAAGTTTATACCCTGCAGGATAAGCTCTCGCGATCAACGAAGGATATTCCTTCTCCCAGGAAGACCCGATCAGTCTCAGAATCCTGGTTTACAAGACATTTCGACAATGGTAAACCAAGACCAGCAAAGCCGCCCGATGCACCGACAATCCCGATAGGAGCTGCTCATATCTCGTTCTCAGGGCAACACCGGATAAGTCAAGCTATGAGTAAAACCAGACCTCGAGTTGCCCCGAGGTGGCCCCGCAGGTTGCTCGGTTTGGACCAACACTTAGAGAAGCACTGGCCCGGGGGGCTAAAATAAAGATGACCCTCGAGAGAGCGACTCCCAAGGGAAAAGTAGGTGGTGGTGAGGCAAATGGTAAAACCAAGGTTGGGCCTTGCTGGAGGAGTTTTATTCAAAGCGAACTGTCAAGGAGGTCCCATAAATCACCCGACCGCATAAGGAACACAAAATCCGGGAACATAACACCGGTATGATGGAAACTAGGGCGGCAAGAGTGGAACAAAACACCAGGCATAAGGCCGAGCCTTCCACCCTGTACCAAATATATAGATGCATTAATTAAATAAGAGATATTGTGATATCCCAACAAAACCCTGTACACCATGGAGCAATCTTCAACTTCACCTGCAACTAACAACGCTATAAGAGGGGCTGAGCAAAGCGGTAACATAGCCAAGCAACGGTTTGCTAGGAAGGGTGTCAAAGGTTAGAGGTTCATGGCAATTTGGGAGGCTTGAAGAACAAATGATAGGTAGCGCAGCAAAGCGATAGAATGAAGCAACTAGCATAGCAATGATAGTAGTGAGATCCAGGGTAGCGGTCATCTTGCCTGAAATCCCGCAAGGAAGAAGAACGAGTCCATGAAGAAGATGAAGCCACGTAGACGAACCAAGCGTAGACGAACGAATCCTCACGATCGCAACGAAACGGGAACTATCGAGAAGAAGCACACAACATGGTAAACACACCACACATAGACAAGACATGATGCACAACCAAGCATGATGCATGACAAAGCTAGATGAGGCTACTCATGGCAAGAGAGGATGCAAACAAGAACAACACATCAAAGCAAGTTTAAATGAGGCCGGAAACAACATATAACAAATCCGGTAGGTCCTCATATGCAAGTTTCCAAATTGGTCCAGATCTGAACAAACATTAAGTTGAATTTGTTAAACAGCAAGTTAATATGCATCAAGATGATCTACACGAAATTCTAGTCAAGTTACATATAAAGTTCATTTAATTCGGAGCTACGGCCTAGAAGATATGAGCAAAATAAGTTCAGCATGGCATTGATGCAAAATGCATACAAACATCAAGCAAACACCTCAAAAAAAGGATGCAACATGATAATATGAAACTACATGCAATATCAAGCAAGTTTCATATATAGCACACTCAAAACAGAGCAACGGTTCAACACATACACTATACAAGTTTAAAGGACAAGCTGTCCAAAACAGCAACTAGGCATATTGCAAGCATCAAAACAATATGCTACAGCACCTCAACATAAGAACAAAAGACATGAGGATGAAGTACAGGTAAAGCATAACAAAACATGAACACTGAGCTAACTCCATAAATCACTAGATCATGCTCAAAAGGACATGGCAAGATTGCAAATAATAACAGTTTCAGACTTGGCAGAAATAACATCAGGTTGCAATGTTTAGAGCTATCAAATAACATGCTACAGGAACTTATCATGGCAAACAAAGGCATGGCATGAATCTACTAATAGCATAAAACAAATGTCCCTTACTGACCATGAGCCAAAAGGGCACAGAAAATATGATGGCACCCATGTAAACATGGCAAGTTATGACAGATTCATACATGGCAGGAACAACAATAAGTAGGCATGTTGGTGAGCTCGAACCACTCATCACACAGCAATATATGCCATGGCAAGGCAAACAACAGTAAGAATACATGTTTATGAAGCCAAGAATGGCAAGAGCAAGTTCATAGCATGCAAGGATCACTAACAAAGCACATGGCAAAAACTGAACTTAATGTTAACAGGCTGACAGCAACATTATTTAGCAAGTTTAGAGCAAGATAACAACACGTTAAAGCAGGACATAAATGCAACCAGGGGCATGAATAGATAGATCATGACATGTAGTACAAAACATCCTTAGTGAACATCTCCAGATTATGCATAGAATGACTTGTAGCAGCAGGTTTACATAGCAACAAAACATAACAGAATCAGCCTAGCAAAACAGTAACAACAAGTACACTACTTAACAAGCTCGACACACTCACTACAAGACCCACAAAAATACATGGATTGCACCACTTGAAGACGGCATGACATAGAACAAATCACATGTAGAGCTCATGCTCATAGGATGCACACACAAAATGCAACGAAAAAGACAAATCATCAAGTTATAACAGTTTCAGCAGGTTAACATCACATAGCACTCTTGCAACGATGATTCGGGCATCAAGATGAACTCAAATGAACATGGTGCAATAGAATGAAATGAAGTACTCGTCGAGGCAAACAATTTGACATATTACGCGCATGAAATGGAGCTGTATGCAGCAAGTTATGATGTGATGAACATGGCATGATAATGTCAAAATATATTACAGGACTTGGAGAAAAAAAACACAGCGAGCGTCGGATAGCTAAAATGCGACCGAGGCGGGTTTTAGACGGGCTGCTCACCCTGGGCTCGGCCCAGAAGGAAGGAGAGGCCGGCCTGGGCGGCGGAGAGGTCGGCTGGGCCAGCGCGCTGGCGCTGCTGGGGCAGCCCAAGCGGACGCGGCTCCCGCCCGAGGCGGAGCACGACGGCGCCGGTGGCGATCGGCGATGGCAGGCGGCGACAGCGGGGTCCATGGCGAGCGGCGGAAGGGGCAGGGAGCGGCGGATCCGGGCGCGGGCTCCCCGGATCTGGCCGGACTCCGGCACAGGGCGGCGCCGGGAGGCGCAGAGATGGCCGGGCGTGCGGGGTCCGGCGAGGGGAGGTCGAGGTGGCGCGGGAAACGAGAGGAGGCGGCACCAGCGGGCGTCGGCGTGGCGCCGGACGGCGCCGGGGTCGTTGGAGCTCGGCGGCGCTCGTCGAGGGGCGCGACACCGGGAGCCGGACGGCGCGAAGGACGGCGGCGGGGTCGGGCGAGGCGCGGGGGGCATTGAGCGGCCCTCGGCCCCCCGTCGGGTGGCTGCGGGTCTCGGGGCCCAGATCGGGGCCCGGGCGGGCCTGACGCGGGCCTAGCGGCGGCGCACGGTGGGAACGGCGGCGGCGGGGACACGTGGCGGCCCGTGGTTGGCTGCGGCGGCGGGGCGGGCGTGTCCGGCGAGGGAGCGGACATGTCCGGCGGCGCAGAGGGAGCGGGGCTAGGTTTGGACCCGAAAATGAAGGGGAGAGGGCGTTTTGATAGGTAGAAGGGGCTAGGGGAGTCCAAATGGAGAGCGGTTTTCGCTCACACGATCGTGATCGAACGACCGAGAGCATGGAGGGGGTTTGGATGGGTTATTGGGCCACTTTGGAAGGGTGTTGGGCTGCAACACAAAAGAGGCCTTTGCGGTTACCCGGTTAACCGTTGGAGTATCAAACGACCTCGAAATGGCAGGAAACTTGACAGGCGGTCTACCGGTGCTATACCAAGGCCGCTTGGCAAGACTCGGTCCATTCCGAGGAAGTTTAACACCCGCTCACAACAAGAGACAAGAGGGGGACGTCGGGGGACATAGGAGTGCCGGATTGCAAAACGGACAACGGGGAAAATGCTCGGATGCATGAGACGAACATGTATGCAAAATGAAATGCACATGATGACATGGCAAAATGCAACACACAAGCAAATGACAAGGCAACTACGACGAATAACTGGCGGACACCTCGCGCATCGAAACCGGGGCGTTACATATATGGCGTACTCTCAACTATATCATGGCAAAGCATATACGAGCTATTGTACTTTCTATGTAGTATGAAACCATGTAATGCCCATATATTGTGGGCAACTCTGCCTACTAATTAACACTGAAAACATATGTCCAGTGAAAGGTTTCTTTACATTTGCTTATTCTGGGCATTTTGGGGGGTGTTGAACTGATAGCAAAATATGTTAGATAATGGGACATTTACATCTATGCCCCTAATTTGCGCCCACTCTCAGATTTACCCCTAATTTCAAAGCCTGCTCAAATTTGCCCCTCCGCCATTAGGCGCACTTACAGAAATGCCCTTCTGTGCCGTTACAGTCCGGTGAAAGCAGGTCAAAGCTGGTCAAAGGGCATTGACCGTCCTGAAAAAAATAGCAAAAAAGTTCTAAAAAATTTGAAATTTGTGAGATCAAAGATACTCAGGTTCGTAAGGTGCGTGCAAATTTTCGTGCTGTTTGGGCATTCCAGGAGCTCGTGTCAAAGGAAAAACAATAAATATGTAAGCCTGTGAACAATAAATTCAAAAAAATAGCAAGAAAATTAAAAAAAATATGAATTTTTTTGGCATCAAAGAGCCTATAGTCTACAAGCTGCGTGCAAATTTTTGTTGTGTTTGGACATTGGAGGGGCTTGTGGAGAAAAAAATAAAATTTGGCTCGAGAAAAAACTTGGGAAAAAATGACTATTTTGTTTTTTCTTGCTAGAGCTCCTCGCATGTCATTTGATCACAAAAACTTGCGAGCACCTTGTGCACCAAGCCTCTTTGATGCCAAATTTTTTCATATTTTTTTGAATTTTCTTGCTATTTTATTTCAAATTTACTATTCACAAGTGTGCATGTTAAATGTTTTTCCTCGCCACGAGGTCCTCGAATGTCCAAATAGCACAAAAATTTGCACACACCTTGCGCACATGAGTATCTTCAAACTCACAAAATTTTAGATTTTTTAAAATTTTTTTGCTATCTTTTCAGGACGGTCAAAGTTGTTTGACCGGACGGTAACGGTGCAGAAGGGCATTTTTGTAAGGGCACCTAACGGCGGAGGGGCAAATTTGAGCAGGCTTTCGAATTAGGGGTATATATGATTAGGTGGTTCGAGTTAGGGATAGAAATGCAAATGGCCCTAGATAATGTCCTCTTGATTCTGATATTGAATAGCTATAGATAAATACAGTCACATTTATTTGCTATGCTTATTGACGCCATTGGGGCATCATCTCCCTATAGTTTGCTCTATGTACATTTTTTCTAAATTTTTGCACTCTGCTGTTGTTTTCTTATCAGTAACTAATTGGATTTACTATATCAGTAGTGCTTTTATACAGCTCTACTGTTTTTGTTGGTGTAGATTAGGATGTTACACATTATACTATTTGAGCATTGCTTCCTTTGGTTGCATCGGTCAGTTTTTATGGCCCGGTTTTAGAGCCACACAACAAAGGACTTAGGGCTTCAACTGAAACCCAACTGCGATGACATCATAGATACTAATTGCGTTGGGATTTATACTCCCTCCAGTCCTTTTTACTCCACCTATTAGATTTGTCAAGTCAAACATTACAAAGTTTGACCAAATTTATATTAAAAAATATCAACATCTACGATACCAAATATATACTATGAAACTATATTTCATAATGAATCTAACAATATTGTTTTGGTATTTGGAATATTGATTCTTTTTTCTATATGTTTGGTCAAAGTGGAGATACTTTGATTTTGGACAAAAATTATATGCGAACTAAAAAGGACCAGAGGGAGTATCTACCCATTTGTAGTTTAACTATTTGTCATGCCTCTCATTGTTCCTTCCTTTCTATGACCCTCCTCTTGAAATATAAACTAATGATATAACATCATGTTCATCTATCAAGGATGTACGAGTGTAATGTTTTCCATTATCCAGATGCTAAATTGGCGGTGAATGAACATAGGTAATACACTTGGAAATTTCAAATATGAACACAGATTCCATTATTGGCCAACCCCTTTTCGTTTGGCACCCATCATTGTGTCATTTTCATTTATACATAGTCTATGTTTCTGGATGTTAGTACTTCGGATTTAAGTCCACATGAAAACTAACTTGAAATATGTAAATTTCAGAGATTGATGATATGATTGGACATGGTAAAACAAATATTTATATAAAGTTGTACATGGATGTACTGCAGCAACGCGCGGGGAAATCATCTAGTTTCAATAAATTTGATGGCGCTCCTTTTTCAGTGTGAAAGCCATAGTCTCTAAGCATCACTTTGAAAGTATATTGACGAAATAATTAATGTCATCTTTGATCTCACCATGTCACACATAGTTTGATTGCATCTACTTAAAACAATCTACTCTCGGTGGTGTTCTAGGAGCTGAAAGCTATAAAATTCTTTTATAGCTCATCAGACATTCGCTAAATTTGTAGCTCAAATATTCTTTTCTGCAATCCAATTGTAGAAACATAACTTTCATGTTAGAATAATTTCTACTTCATTCTGAAAACCTTTTGAAACACTTCAAAAGATCCAAAATTATGTCTCAATTAGTAAATATAAATATCTAGTTGAGTCATCCTTGAAGATAGATAAATCCACTGCTTGCAACAACACTTATTGGACTACACACATCAAAATGCATATTGCCAATTATTTTGTTGCTCATTCTCTATGGCCCATGAACGGTATTTTAGTTTACTTCACTAATTGGACGAAACTTGCAAGTGTCAGATGTCTCTCAATCAGATGACTTCAAAATTCATCACTATGAAATTTCTCCATGCTAGTTTCTCCAATGTAACTAAATGTAGTGCCACACACATGTGGTATTCTTTTAGTCCTGCGACATTTAGCATTAGTGTTATGGATGTTCAATATTATTATCAATATTCATAACATACATCTTATTCACAATACGAGTATGCCCTTTTGTTCATAACATCGAACAACTATTGTTCTGTCATGGACAACCTCCTTCATAACATCGAACAACTATTGTTCTGTCATGAAGAACCTCCTTGCAACTTCTATTCAATGGGCTAGAGTGTACAAAAACTCTAAAATGAATTATGATAATAGATATAGAGGAAATACACTAATAGAAATACTGTATCCTTTTACAATCCATCATAATATTTTAACCTCATTATTTGTTGGTCATTTAGGCAGTGAAGTTTCTTGCAACGATTGACATTAATATGCAATCAAGTAGATATCCTTGTGATTAACCTGTTAACCACCATACCGAAGAATCAGTGATCAACAAATTGATAATTTTCCCAAGAACTAGACTGTACTTGACCAACCACCTCTGCATCCCATAACTTGTATGACATTCATACCTAAGCTAGACATTCCAGTCTTCTTTTCTTTCTACCTTTTACTTCTTATAATTTTACTTTAATATTTCTCTTACTCTTAGAATAAATAACAACTTTAAGAGTGGCGTGAGCACCAAACTTCCCTGGGCGTGTAAGTCTCATTACATCCTCTATTTTTGTTCTTTCTCTATGAGTTTTCACCGTCAACACATGACTGGCTTTCTTTCGGATCTTACGCATTTCAATCTTAAACATAGTTGAACACTTCACTAGAATTTGCAAACAAAACACTTCTTTAAATATCACATATCTTTTAGCCTTTGTTTGTTTCTAAAAACAATTTTAGTTCCAAGAATATCACATAACTATCCCAAACATTTTGAAGTTTGGGTTTCTTGGAAGCAAGTAGACCGTAATGCAATTCTAGCTTTTGGATCGAAGGACGCGAGTCTCATCATCCGTAGCATCTGCAAGAGAGTGTTGTAAACATGCAGTAGGACAATATCCTTCTTGGTAGTTTAGAGGGTGATCCTCTCAAACATAAAGTTTCAACTAGATATATAACAGTCAATCAATTTCAACAACAAAGGTGGAACTATGAGCCATAATTCTATAACTATAATGCAAACTACACATAGACATTGTTCGTAATTAATTTGCACTAGTTATTAAACTTAATTAATACATAATTGTGCTCCCACTCAAATCAATATCTCTCATAATTGATAGTGAGTGATTCAAGATCCAAGCCTAGTTCTCAACCATTGATGTGGACATCATTGATGACGAGAATTTTGATTGGTGGGAAAACTTTTGCCGATCATATCTCCATATGACTCTTGTTCATCTTTCGATGCTTTGTGCTCCAAGCTCAGAATGATTTTGCTAGAACTTCAAGACAACCAAGTGTTATCTGCATATATGGTCAGACCATCCCCGTCTTACACTTCACGTCCCGTTTGTACTCATGTGGACATGACGCACTTTGGAATGCTACGTGTTATAGACGGTTGCAACACTAGGAGGAGCACCTTTTATCTTGATATTTATTGTGAGAGATCACCCTTATAATTGACTACTGTGCAATCAAAGGGTGCAAACAGTAAAGGGGATAAACATATCAGGCGATTCATAAAAGCATGACATGGCATAGCCCTGGGCATCGGGAGTACTCCATGATCGTCTTCAATCTTTAGTTTAAACAACGTGACGGCCAATATTTCATTGTCGTGGCAACCGTTTCGAAAAAATGTCACCGTGGTGGCAATCTCAGAAAACGTTGCCATGGTGACCATTTCAAAAACGTTGTCGTGGCACCAAAATCTAAAATTCCGTCGTGGCACGAAATTATAGCTCCTCGTCTTGCGCCTAGGTACACCTTTTCCTTGATGAGCTTTTCCATGTACGTCTTGCCACCATCACATGTAACCTATCTCTACGATATTCACATTAAGGTGGCAATCCCGTGTCTCCAGCCATCATGCCGTGACGCGTAGGTCACTTAAGATTACAACATATAACCATCTCGTACATAAACTCATTATCATGAGAAAGACTATACCACATCATATGCAAACCCTGCAAAACAAAGTTAGACATCCTCTAATCGGTTTGGCAAATTTTAATTATGTGGCTTCTAGGGTTTACTGATAAACCAAGCTACCTACATGCACACCATAAAGTGATAATCCTTGTTGCTAGATTAACTTTTAGGGTGTGTTAAAGAAGAGACTTAATTAAAAATCTCGTTCCCCCACACTAAAATTCATCTAATATGCGTGACCCCCTAGAAGATCATCCATCTTCACTGCCCTCTTACGTATGTAACAGTTCACTATTCTTGACTATGGTGAAGCCCAAAGAACTATTAGCAGATCGTTAACACCCAGAGCCGAGCGATTGTCAGAACCTTGTAGAAAATGACACCAATCCGTCAATGAACTGAACTAAAGCAACACTCGAGGGAAGCATAGCAAGAACATCACTCTCACATCCACATGTGATCTAGATCGCAACCTGCATCTACTCATAGAACCGCTTTGATACCACTGTTGGGAAACATAGTAGAAAAAAAATCACCCTCCGATCCCCAGGAACAATATGAAGATGTAGAACAGGTTGTGATCAATGATCGATACCGACTCCGGGAGTGCAACGGAAATAGACGAGTCAGTGTAGATCGTACTCAGAGTCCCTCGAACCTTGATGAAAATCCCACGAACCACCCATGAATGATCCCTCGAATGGAAGAGCGAAAGCACGACCTCTCTACTTGGTTGCAAGCTATGGTCTTCATGATCCGGCAGCGCTTCGCCGTCCAGAGCTAATTGTTGCCGGAGAATTAGAGGGAGGATATTAGAACCACACGGGGCTTCTTATTATGAGGATTAAAGGTGGATAGGGCTAGCTCTAATTAGTCAACTAGGACTAACAAGAACTAGAACTAGATCAACTAGAGGAGGCTCCAAAACTTGTGTTCCAATATGGTGGAAATCCTCTAGTATATATCGGATTGAGGGGAAAGACGGGGCTGCCGCCAAGGGTGAAAGAGCTCCCTTGGGGTGCCGGCCAAGGGAGGGGGAGTAGGACTCCCTTCCAAGTAGGATTCGCCCCCCCCCCCTTATAGGAAAGGGGGGCGCGTCCCTTGTTGGGCCCTTGTGGCCCAACTCCTCCACCTCTTGGCCTTATTTGGCCTGTTGATTAAATTAAATATATATTTTTATAAACATTTTCAGACCATTATATATATAATTTAACATCCCAGAAACATTTTCCACCTATATATATTAATCGGTAATACCCGGTATTACTCGATATTTAATAAAACCCTTCTAGTGATCTCGAAACGCTTTCGGAACCTCTTGGAATTATTCTGGATATTAATGAAACAATTCCACAAATATATTCTCATCACTCCCATCATACTAACACTCATCAGATCATGATTACCTTAATCTTGTGACCCCGTAGGTTCGGTAAATCATATACATGAACGAACCCCTTTGTTCAATGACCGATAGCGGAACCATGGACATCCATATCGGTCCCTATGATTGCATGATTGATATTTGAGTGAACCTTTGGTTAACATGTGAGGTTCTCTTTGCTTTGTGATACTTTACAAAACCCGGTGTGCACCATAATCCTCCAGAGTCATCACCATGCTCACTATACCGTTGCTCTCATTACCCTTTTTGTTCTTCTTTCTCGTTGACGTGTTCCGGCATCCCCGTGATGTAGTCACCAGTGTCTGGCCAGATGATGATGGATTCCTTCACACCGAGAGGGCCCTAAGAACATCTCTCCATCATCAGAGGAGCAAATCCCACTCTCGAGCTGTCCGACCGGTTGTCAACCTTTCCGGTGAGCCTAAAAGTTGTCATTATCATCACCTTGTCACAGATTACGATTGAGCAACCCCAAAGCCCACCATCCAATAGGAAGTGACCGATATACTCTCATGGTTTGAGGAACTAAAACACATGCTAACACTCCGTGTTATAATAGAAGAGTTTAGACGATGTAATCACATAGTATAACAGACAAGTATTGGGTCGATTCAGTATGATCACTCTTCTAACGCCATACCCTCAATGTTGTTGTAGGACTATCGTTACACTTAACGATATCCTAAGATCTGGGAAACGTGATCACCAACAACACTTGAGCCGGTCTTAGAGGCGAGACCGAGAACCTATTGTTTACTGTTTACCATTCCACACGTGCATATGAGTTTTCCACTGAACCACATATTCCAGGATCATAACAGTTATAGCATGGAATATAAACTCTTAAATATTAGTAATGGAAATATAATAATACAATTATTGCCTCCAGGGCATATTTCCAACAGGGGCAACGATCACCCCTCCGATGATGCGTGAGTAGTTTACCACAAACCTACGGGTCCATAGGTAGTAGCTAGATGGCTTACTTTCTATTTTTGATCTTCAATACAATGTTCTCCTTGATGTTCTTGGAGATCTATTTGATGTAATGACTTTTTGTGATGTGTTTGTTGAGATCCGATGAATTGTGAGTTTATGATCAGATCTATCCATGAATATTATTTGAGTTTTCTCCAAACTCTTTTATGCATGATTGTTATAGACTCGTGTTTGTTCTCCGATTTATTGGTTTGGTTTGGCCAACTAGATTGATTTATCTTGCCACGGGAAGAGGTGCTTTGTGATGGGTTCAATCTTGCGGTGCTCAATCTCAGTGACAAAAAGAGACATGACACGCATGTATCGTTGCTATTAAGGGTAACAAGAGGGGGTTTATTCATACATGAGTTTATCTTGTCTACATCATGTCATCTTGCCTAATGCATTACTCCATTTTTTCATGAACTTAATACACTAGATGCATGCTGGATAGCGGTCGATGTGTGGAGTAATAGTAATAGATACAGAATCGTTTCAGTCTACTAATCTTGGGCGTGATGCATATATACATGATTATCGCCTTGGATATCATCATAATTATTTGCTTTTCTACCAATTTCCCAACAGTAATTTGTTTACCTACCGTATGCTATTTTCTCGAGACAAGCCTCTAGTGAAAACTATGGCCCTCGGGTCTATCTTTTATCATATAAAAATCCAAAAAACACCTTGCTGCAATTTTCTTTTATATATTTTACTTAGTGTTTTAGTTAGATCTATTTATCAAATCCTATACAACTTAATCTATGTCAATACCGTTGAGGGATTAACAACCCAAGTATTTGTAGTTTGTGTGCACGTGCTATTTACATAGTGTTGCTTGGTTCTCCTACTGGATTGATAACCTTGGTTTCATAACTGAGGGAAATATGTATCTCTACTGTATTGCATCATCCTCTCCTCTCCAGGGAAATCCCAACGCACCTCACAAGTAGCATGTCTCGGTCATGCCCGCATGATTCTCGAACTCGTAGGGTCACACACTTAACGTTCGGTAATGCTAGGGTAGTATTGGGATATTCATATGGTGAAGTGTGAAAGTAGTTCAGAGTCCAGGATGGGATTCGGGACATCAAGAGGAGCTTAAAAATGGTCTGGAGGTAAAGATTTATATACCGGGAAGTCATATTCAGGGTTCCAAAAAATGTTAAGGATTTTTTGGTATTGTGTTGGGCAGGTTCTAGAAGGTTTTGGAGTGGGTCCCACCTGCATGAGGGGACCCACATGAATGTGGGTAGTGCGGCATGGATCCACACCTATGTTCTAGGCGCACCAAGATCCCCTGCCTAAAAGGAATATGATCATATCCCGATGGGATAAGATCAAGATCCCGAAAAAGGGAGGATAGCGATCGCTGAGGAAGAAAGGAGGGATTTCCTTCCTCCCCTCTTGGCCAATGACCCTAGGGTCTTGGAGGGTAAGCCACTTGCCCCTTCCCCGCCTATATAAACGTGGGGAGCGTAGTGGGAGCCATTGTTCCACCTTCTCCCATGATCTCTCGCCCCCTGAATTCAACGCGGTGGGGGGCTAATCTCTCTCCCTCTCTCTCTCTCTCTCTCTCTCTCTCTCTCTCTCTCTCTCTCTTTATCTTAAGGAAACTCCATTAATAAGCATCAAAAAAGGAAACCCCATTACCTAATCAAGAAAACACACCTGGTTGGGAACTGAGCGCTTCAACGCTCACACGTGCATTAGTCACGCCCATATGTGTGTGATCAACCTTCTTAGAAAAAACAGACACTAAACATTAGCGTGTGATACATATGAAAAATTGTGATGTCTACTTTTTTGAAATATTTTTTACTTTAGAAGAAGTTTTAAACAAGCCATCGCATTATGTTTTATAGTTTTGGTGACTACCCACTAGCAATTAACACTGCCATGCACCATAGGCTGGTTGTTTATGTACAGTGTCCTTATAATACGAGGATGCTTGCACTGAAAACACAAAGTAGTCTCGACTAACTAATTTTTAGGACAAGTGTTATATTTAGCTCAACATTATCTAAAAGAATGGTTTTGAGTTCATATGTAGTGAATTGGTAATTATTTAGTTAACAATCTGAAGGAAATATGCCCTAGAGGCAATAATAAAGTTGTTATTTTATATTTCCTTATTCATGATAAATGTTTATTATTCATGCTAGAATTGTATTGATCGGAAACCTAAATACACATGTGAATACATAGACAAACACTGTGTCCCTAGTGAGCCTCTACTTGACTAGCTCATTGATCAAAGATAGTTAGGGTTTCCTAACCATGGACATGAGTTGTTATTTGATAACGGGATCACATCATTAGGAGAATGATGTGATGGACAAGACCCATTCGTTAGCTTAGCATTATGATCGTTCGGTTTTATTGCTATTGCTTTCTTCATGTCAAATACATATGCCTTCTAGTATGAGATTATGCAACTCCCGGATACCGGAGGATTTATTTGTGTGCTATCAAACGTCACAACGTAACTGGGTGATTATAAAGATGCTCTACATGTATCTCCGAAGGTGTTTGTTGGGTTGGCATAGATCGAGATTAGGATTTGTCACTCCGAGTATCGGAGAGGTATCTCTGGGCCCTCTCAGTAATACACATCATAAGAAGCCTTACAAGCAAAGTAACTAATGAGTTAGTTGCAGGATGACGTATTACGGAACGAGTAAAGAGACTTGCCAGTAAAGAGATTGAACTAGGTATGAAGATACCAACGATCGAATCTCGGTCAAGTAACATACCGATGACAAAGGGAATAACATAAGTTGTCATAACGATTCGACTGATAAAGATCTACGTAGAATATATGGGAACCAATATGAGCTAACAAGTTCGGCTATTGGTTATTTACCAAAGAGGTGTCTCGGTCATGTCTACATAGTTCTAGAACCCGTAGGGTCCGCACGCTTAACATTCGATGACGATATTGTATTATATGGGTTATGTAATTTGGTGACCGTATGTTGTTCAGAGTCCGATATGAGATCATGGAAATGACTAGGAGTCTCGAAATGATTGAGAGGTAAAGATTTATATATAGGATGATAGTATTCGGACACCGGAAGTGTTCCGGAGTGTACCGGGTACATATCGGAGTACCAGGGGGTTACCGGAACCCCTGGGGGAAACGTATGAGCCATAAGGGCCATAAGAGGGGAGCACACCAGCCCACAAGGGGTGGCGCCCCCCCCCCCCCAAGGAAGGAGGCCGAGTGGGAGAAGGGAAAGAGGGGACTCGGCCCCCCTTTCCTTCTCTCCTTCCTCTTCCCTTTTCCCCTTCCGGCAAATATGGAAGGGGGGAGGCCGAATTGGGGAGGACCCTGATGTCTACTACGCAACCTTCTTCTTGTGGACTCTTGTTGGGCCTCCAAGCGCAGAGTTTTGTAGGACAGTAGCAAATTTCCCTCAAGTGGATGACCTAAGGTTTATCAATCCATGGGAAGCATAGGATGAAGATGGTCTCTCTCAAACAACCCTGCAACCAAATAACAAAGAGTCTCTTGTGTCCCCAACTCACCCAATACAATGGTAAATTGTATAGGTGCACTAGTTCGGTGAAGAGATGGTGATACAAGTGCAATATGGATGGTAGATATAGGTTTTTGTAATATGAAAATATAAAAACAGCAAGGTAATAACTAGTAATAAAAGTGAGAAAAACAGTATTACAATGCTTGGAAACAAGATCTAGGGTTCATACTTTCACTAGTGCAAGTTCTCTCAACAATGATTACATAATTAGATCATATAACAATTCCTCAACATGCAATAAAGAGTCACTCCAAAGTCACTAATAGCGCAGAACAAATGAAGATATTATTGTAGGGTATGAAACCACCTCAAAGTTATTCTTTCTAATCGATCTATTGGGCTAAAATAACACCTTAAGACACACATCAACCAAAACCCTAATGTCACCTAGATACTCCAGTGAAACCACAAGTATCTGTGGGTTTGATTATACGATATCCATCACACAATCTTCGACTCATCTATTCAAACAACACAAAGAACTTCAAAGAGTGCCCCAAAGTTTCTACCTGAGAGTCAAGACGAAAACGTGGGCCAACCCCTATGCATAAGTTCACAAGGTCACAGAACCCACAAGTTGATCACCAAAACATACATCAAGTGGATCATGTGAATATCCCATTGTCACCACAGATAAGCACATGCAAGACATACATCAAGTGTTCTCAAATCCTTGAAGACTCAATATGATAAGATAACTTCAAAGGGAAAACTCAATCCATTACAAGAAGGTAGAGGGGGAGAAACATCATAAGATCCAACAATAATACCAACGCACGTGGTACATCAAGATCGTGCCAAATCAAGAACACGAGAGAGAGAGAGAGAGAGAGAGAGATCAAACACATAGCTACTGGTATGTACCCGTAGCCCCGAGGGTGAACTACTCCCTCCTCATCATGGAGACCACCGGGATGACGAAGATGGCCACAAGTGATGGTTTCCCCCTCCGGCAGGGTGCCGGAACAGGCTCCCGATTGGTTTTTCATGGTTACAGAGGCTTGCAGCGGCAGAACTCCCGATCTAGGTTTATTTCTTGGGGTTTCTATATTTATAAGAACTTTTGGCGTCTGGAACAAGTCAGGGGGGGGGGTCCACGAGGAGCCCACAAGACTGGAGGCCACGCCCTAGGGGGGGAGCCGTCCACCCTTGTGGAGGCCTCGTGGCTCTTCTGTCCCAACTCTTTTGCTTCGGGGGCTTCTTCTGGTCCATAAAAAATCACCATAAATTTTCAGGTCATTTGGACTCCATTTGGTATTTCTTTCCTGTAAACTCAAAAACAAGGAAAAAATAGAAACTAGCACTGGGCTCTAGGTTAATAGCTTAGTCCCAAAAATCATATAAAATAGCATATAAATGCATATAAAACATCCAAGATGGATAATATAATAGCATGGAACAATAAAAAAGTATAGATACATTGGAGACGTATCAAGCATCCCCAAGCTTAATTACTTCTCGTCCACGAGTAGGTAAATGATAAAAACAAATTTTTTGATGTGGAATGCTAGCAAGTGCACAAGTTTGATCAATGATAATCTCAATCACTTTTTGTAGCATCATTATATATCATAATAGTAGCTCATATCATAAAGCTTCTCATGATTAAGTAACAAGCTATTCACATGTTAAAGCATAGACCATAAACTTTCTTGAAAACTAACAAACTATGTTCTCAGTCATCAAACAATTGCAATTAATCTTATTTTCAGGAAGGGTCTATTTAAGAGCTTTGACTTAGCAAATCCCACATACTCAACCATCATATAGTCTTCCATGATTGCTACAACTCAAAGCATATTTTTAGAACAAATAGCATCCATTGAACCTAGAGAAAGATAGGGCTTAATGTTTCGCCTCCCAACTTATTTATCATATAGATAATTGTCAACAATAATAATTCATGATCAAATATAGTTGGATGGCCATATATGCTTAGATATTTCCCCACCACATGATGCTGCCAACTAAAGAGTAGGTTGGAATGAGAAGGAATACTACTGACACTTGCATAAAAGTAAAAGATAGTCCCTTCGTAGAGGGAAGCAGGAATTTGCAGAGGCGCTAGAGCTCGAAGCTTTTAAAACAAGGATGAACATAATTTTGAGAGGTATGCTTTCATTGTCAACATAACAACAAAGAGTTCCCAACATCTTCCATACTAGATACGTTATAGGCGTATCCCAAACAGAATGGTAAATTTTTTACTCCCCCACCACCAACAAGCACATTCCATGGTTGGTCCGAAACAACGGGTATCGTCCAACTATCAACAATCCTGGAGGAGTTTTGTTTGCAATTATTGTGATTTTGTTTTTGATCTTTTGATCATAGGACTGGGCATCCCAATTACCAGCCACTCTCTCGTGAATGATAAGTGAATAAACACTCATCGTGAGAATAACCCACCTAGCATGGAAGATACTGACAACCCCTAGTCGCTACATGAGCAATTCGGGCTTACAAAAGAGATTATTATTTGAGGGTTTAGAGTTTGGCACATGCAAATTTACTTGGAACGGCAGGTAAATACCGCATATAGGTAGATATGGTGGATACTCATGGAAGAAATTTGGTTCAAGGATTTTGGATGCACAAGTAGTATTCCCACTTAGTACAGAAATTTTGGCTAGCAAAGGATTCTAAATAGCAAGCACCACATGTTGGAGGATCCATAACAATATAACTTCTATACAAATATACCCAAGAATAACTCATTATGTTGTCTTCCTTGTTCAACTTCAACTAATTTGCTCAAGTTTGAAAATATTTAATGGGGCTCAGAATCATAGAAGATGTCCAAGATAGTATATTTATATGTGAAATCTCTCTTCCTTCAATATTCTTTCATGAATTGTTCAAGTGACCAATACTATGTTTGCTAACTTTCAATAAATTTATCACCTATACTTCTTATATGTTAAGTAATTACTCCCCATGGGATAAGCATATGAAACATATATAATTTCAGATTTATGATATTCAATTCATTCAACCATTTACTCATAGGATATAAGTGAAGCACACGAGTAAATGACAAACTACTCCAAAAATATATAAGTGAAGATCAATGAGTAGTCAAATAATTATTTAGCTATGTGAAGACTCTCTCTCATTTAAAAATTTCAGATATAATGTATTTTATTCAAATAGCAAGCAAAACAAAATAAAATGACATTGCAAGGATAGCACATATCATGTGAAGAAGCAAAAACTTAGGCTCAACCAAAACTGACCAATATTGTTGAAGAAGAAAGGTGGGATGGCAACCGGGGCATCACCAAGCTTAGATGCTTGAGAATTCTTGAAATATTAATTAGGGATGCCTTGGGCATCCCCAAGCTTGAGCTTTTGTGCCTCCTTAATTCCTCTCATATCACAGTTTCCCTAAATCTTAAAAACTTCATCCACACAGAACTCAACAAGAATTCGTGAGATAAGTTAGTATAGATCAATGCAAAACCTTATCATTCTCTACTGTAGAAAATCACTAAAATTATTATTTGATATTGCCTACTAAATACCTCTGCATATTTAATACTCCTATCCTCAAATAGAATCATGAAACAGGCAAACATATGCAAACAATGCAAACATAACAGCAATCTGTCTAAACAGAACAGTATGTAAAGAATGCAAGAGGAATCATACTTACCTGACTCCAAAAATTCTGAACAATTACCACATTGTAGAAAATTTGTTGTTACTCATTTTGTAAAAGTTTCAAGATTTTATCATGTTCTGACTATTCACCAATATTCAAACGATAACAGCAAACTTTCTGTTTTCAAACAGCAACATAAAGACTTGTAAAATAAGCATGGTAAAGGCTATACTTGACATTTTATTGAACTAAAAGATAGAAAACATGTCTCTTAATAACAGCAAGCAAATCCTAATAAAACAAAATGAAGCTCCAAGCAAAACTCATATCATGTGGTGAATAAAAATATAGCCTCAAGTAATTTTACCGATGGATTGAAGACAAAAGAGGGGATGCCATCTGGGGCATCCCCAAGCTTAGGCTCTTGGTTGTCCTTGAATATTACCTTGGGGTTCCTTGGGCATCCCCAATCTTAGGCTCTTGCCACTCCTTATTCCGTAGTCCATTAAAACTTCACCCAAAACTTGAGAACTTCACAACACAAAACTCAACAGAAAATCTTTTGAGATCCGTTAGTATAAGAAAATAAATCACCACTTAGGTACTGTTGTGAACTCATTCTAAATTTATATTGGTGTTTTATATACTGTATTCCAACTTCTCCATGGTTCATACCCTCTGATACTACTTATAGATTAAAATAAGCAAACAACACATAGAAAAAAGAATCTGTCAAAAATAAAACAGTCTGTAGTAATCTGGAAACTTTCCATACTTATGTAACTCAGAAAATTCTGAAAAATTAGGATAACGTAGAAAAATTGTATATTAATATTTTGAGAAAAAATTAGATCAAAATCACGTTCCAGTTAATTTTCAAAATTCCTGGACTGGGAGCAAAAGTTTTTGTTTTTGCACAGAATCATGTCAACTATCATCCACACTATCCCAAAGGCTTTACTTGGCACTTTACTGAAACAAAAGCTATAAAATATGATTATTGCAGTATATTAATCATGTGAACACACAAAAACATTAGGGGTAAGTATTGGGTTGTCTCCCAACAAGCACTTTTTTTAATACCTTTTAAGCTAGATATGATGATTTCGATGATGCTCACATAAAAGATAATAATTGAAACATAATGGGAGCATCATGAAGAATATGACTAGCACATTTAAGCCTAACCCACTTACTATGCATAGGGATTTTGTTAGCAAACAATTTATGGGGACAAGAATCAACTAGCATAGGAGGTAAAACAAGCAAATCTTCAAGATTTTCAACACATATAGAGGAAACTTGATATTATTGCAATTCTACAAGCATATATTCCTCCCCCATAATAATTTTCAGTAGCATCATGAATGAATTCAACAATGTAACCATCACATAAAGTATTGTTTTCATGATGCACAAGCATAGAATTTTTAATACTCTTCACATAAGCAAATTTCTTCTCATGGATAGTAGTGGGAGCAAACTCAACAAAATAACTATCATGTGAGGCATAATCCAATTGAAAATTAAAATCAAGATGACAAGTTTCATGGTTATCATTATTCTTTATACACGTCATCACAATAATCATCATAGATAGCACTATGTTGTCAAAATCAATTGGAACCTCTTCCAAAATAGTGGAATCATTACTAAATAAAGTCATGACCTCTCCAAATCCACTTTTATCATTACAATAAGATTCAACATCCTCCAAAATAGTGGGATCATTAACTAAAGTTGACATTCTTCCAAACCCACTTTCATTAATATAATCATCATAAATAGGAGGCATGCTATCATCATAATAAATTTTCTCATTAGAACTTGGGGTACTAAAAATATCATCTTCATCAAACATAGCATCCCCAAACCTGTGGCTTTGCATATCATTGGCATCATGGGTATTCAAAGAATTCATACTAAAAACATTGCAATCATGCTCATCATTAAAAAATTTAGTGCCAAACATTTTATAGACTTCTTCTTCTAACAATTGAGCACAATTTTCCTTTCCCTCATTTTCACAAGGAACATGATAAAGACGAAGCATATGAGGCCTCAATTCCATTTTTTGTTGTTTTCTTTTATAGACTAAACTAGTGATAAAACAAGAAACTAAAAGATTCAGTTGCAAGATCTAAAGATATACCTTCAAGCACTCACCTCCCTGGCAATGGCGCAGAAAAGAGCTTTGTTGACGGGACGTGAGTGCAACTTACCTAGCCTCCCCGGCAACGGCGCCAGAAAAGAGCTTGATGTCTACTACACAACCTTCTTCTTGTAGACTCATGTTAGGCCTCCAAGCGTAGAGTTTTGTAGGACAATAGCAAATTTCCCTCAAGTGGATGACCTAAGGTTTATCAATCCGTGGGAGGCGTAGGATGAAGATGGTCTCTCTCAAACAACGCTGCAACTAAATAACAAAGAGTCTCTTGTGTCCCCAACACACCCAATACAATGGTAAATTGTATAGGTGCACTAGTTCAGTGAAGAGATGGTGATACAAGTGCAGTATGGATGATAGATATAGGTTATATGAAAATATAAAAATAGCAAGGTAACTAGTAACAAAAGTGAGCAAAACGGTATTGCAATGCTTGGAAACAAGGCCTGGGGTTCATACTTTCACTAGTGCAAGTTCTCTCAACAATGATTACATAATTAGATCATATAACAATCCCTCAACGTGCAACAAAGAGTCACTCCAAAGTCACTAATAGCGGAGAACAAATGAAGTGATTATTGTAGGGTACAAAACCACCTCAAAGTTATTCTTTCTGATCGATCTATTGGGCTATTCCTACAAGTGTCACAAACAGCCCTAGAGTTCATACTAAAATAACACCTTAAGACACACATCAACTAAAACCCTAATGTCACCTAGATACTCCAACGTCACCACAAGTATCCGCGGGTTTGATTATACGATATGCATCACACAATCTCAGATTCATCTATTCAAACCAACACAAAGAACTTCAAAGAGTGCCCCAAAGTTTCTACCGGAGAGTCAAGACGAAAACGTGTGCCAACCCCTATGAATAAGTTCACAAGGTCACAAAACCCGCAAGTTGATCACCAAAACATACATCAAGTGGATCACGTGAATATCCCATTGTCACCACAGATAAGCACATGCAAGACATACAAAGTGTTCTCAAATCCTTAAAGACTCGATCCAATAAGATAACTTCAAAGGGAAAACTCAATCCATTACAAGAACGTAGAGGGGGAGAAACATCATAAGATCCAACTATAATATCAAAGCTCGTGGTACATCAAGATCGTGCCAAATCAAGAACACGAGGGAGAGAGAGAGAGAGAGAGAGAGAGAGAGAGAGAGAGAGATCAAACACATAGCTACTGGTACATACCCTCAGCCCCGAGGGTGAACTACTCCCTCCTCGTCATGGAGACCGCTGGTACGATGAAGATAGCCACCAGTGATGGTTTCCCCCTCCGGCAGGGTGCCAGAGCAGGCTCCCGATTGGTTTTTCATGGCTACAAAGACCTGCGGCAGCAGAACTCCCGATCTAGGTTTATTTCTGGGGGTTTCTATATTTATAAGAATTTTTGGCGTCGGGAACAAGTCAGGGGGGTCCACGAGGAGCCCAAAGACCAGAGGGCACGCCCTAGGGGGCGCGCCCTCCACCCTTGTGGAGGCCTCGTGGCTCTTCTTGCCCAATTCTTTTGCTTCAGGGGTTCTTCTGGTCCATAAAAAATCACCGTAAATTTTCAGGTCATTTGGACTCCGTTTGGTATTCCTTTTCTGTAAAACTCAAAAACAAGGAAAAAACAGAAACTGACATTGGGCTCTAGGTTAATAGGTTAGTCCCAAAATCATATAAACTAGCATATAAATGCATATAAAACATCCAAGATGGATAATATAATATCATGGAACAATAAAAAGTTATAGATACGTTGGAGATGTATCAGACCCCAAGTAGGATTCCTTCTACTTGGGGCGCACCCTTGCTGCTCCCCTCCCCCTCCCACATATATATATGTGGGGAGGGGGCGCCTAGAACACACAACATCAACTGTTAGTCGTGTGCGGCGCCCCCTTCCACTGTTTACACCCCTGGTCATATTGTCGCGGTGCTTAGGCGAAGCCCTGCGCAGATCACTTCACCATCACCTTCACCATGCCGTCAGCACCGATGAAACTCATCTACTTCATCGACACCTTGTTGGATCAAGAGGTCGAGGAACGTCATTGATCTGAATGTGTGTAGAACTCGGAGGTGCCGTACGTTCGGTACTTGATCGGTCAGAGATAGAAGAAGTTCGACTACATCAACTGCATTGTCAAACGCTTCCGCTTTCGTTCTACTAGGTTACATAGATACACTCTCCCCCTCTCGTTGCTATGCATCTCCTAGATAGATCTTGCTTGAGCATAGGAATTTCTTTTGAAATTGCATGCTATGTTCCCCAACAGTGGCATCATGAGCCAGGTCTATGTGTAGATGATATGCACGAGTAGAACACAAAGAGTTGTGGGCAGTGATCTTCATACTACTTGCCACCAATGTCTTATTTTGATTCGACGATATTGTTGGATGAAGCGGCCCGGACCAACCTTACATGACCACGTTCATGAGACTGGTTCCACCGATAGACATGCAACTCGTTTTGCATAAAGGTGGCTGGCAGGTGTCTATTTCTCCTACTTTAGTTGAATCGAATTTGACTGTGGCCGGTCCTTGTTGAAGGTTAAAACAGGAAACTTGATAAATCACCGTTGTGGTTTTTGTGCTGTAGGTAAGAACGGTTCTTGCTAGAAGCCCATAGCAGCCACGTAAAATTTGCAACAACAAAGTAGAGGACGTCTAACTTGTTTTTGCAGGGCATGTTGTGATGTGATATGGTCAAGACATGATGTGATATACGTTATTTTATGAGATGATCATGTTTTGTAAAAGTTATCGGCAACCGGCAGGAGCCTTCTGGTTGTCTTTTTGTTGTATGAAATGCAAACGCCATGTAATTGCTTTACTTTATCACTAGGCGTTAGCGATAGTTGTAGAAGCAATACTTGGCGAGACGACCACGAGCAACGATGGAGATCAAGGTGTCGAGCTGGTGACAATGGGGATCATGACGATGCTTTGGAGATGGAGATCAAAAGCACAAGATGATGATGGCCATATCATGTCACATATTTTGATTGCATGTGATGTTTATCTTTTATGCGTGTTATTTTGCTTAGTACGGCGTAGCATTATAAGATGATCCCTTAACTAAAATTTCAAGGTATAAGTGTTCTCCCTGAGTATGCACTGTTGCGACAGTTCTTCGTGCTGAGACACCACGTGATGACCGGGTGTGATAGGCTCTACGTTCACATACAACGGGTGCAAGACATTTTTGCACATGTGGAATACTCGAGTTAAACTTGACGAGCCTAGCATGTACATACATGGCCTCGGAACACTGGAGACCGAAAGGTCGAACGTGAATGATATAGTAGATATGATCAACATAGAGATGTTCACCATTGATGACTACTCCATCTCACATGATGATCGGACATGGTTTAGTTGATTTGGATCACGTATCATTTAGATGACTTGAGGGATGTCTATCTAAGTGGGAGTTCTTAAGTAATTTGCTTAATTGAACTTAACTTATCATGAACTTAGTCCTGATAGTATTTGCATATCTATGTTGTAGATCAATGGCCTGTGCTACCATTCCCTTGAATTTCAATGCGTTCCTAGAGAAAGCTAAGTTGACAGATGATGGTAGCAACTACACGGACTGGGTCTGTAACTTGAGGATTATCCTTAGTGCCGCACAAAAGAATTATGTCCTTGATGCATCGCTAGGTGAAAGGCCTGCTGCAGGAGCAGATGCTGGTGTTATGAATGTCTAGCAAGCTCGATCTGATGACTACTCGATAGTTCAGTGTGCCATGCTTTACGGCTTAGAACTGGGACTTGACATTTTTGAACGTCATGGAATATATGAGATGTTCCAGGAGTTGAAGTTAATATTTAAAGCAAATGCCCAAGTTGAGAGATATGAAGTCTCCAGCAAGTTCTATAGCTGCAAGATGGAGGAGAACAGTTCTATCAGTGAACACATACTCAGAATGTCTGGATAACATAATCACTTGACTCAGCTGGGAGTTAATCTTCCAGATGATAGTGTTATTAACAGAGTTCTCCAATCACTGTCACCAAGCTACAAAGGCTTCGTGATGAACTATAATATGCAAGGGATGGAGAAGACAACTCCCGAGCTCTTCGCAATGCTCAAAGCTGCGGAGGTAGAAATCAAGAAGGAGCATCAAGTGTTGATGGTTAACAAGATCACTTGTTTCAAGAAAAAGGGCAAGGGAAATAAGGGGAACTTCAAGAAGAATGGCAAGCAAGTTGCCACTCCCGGGAAGAAGCCAAAAGTTGGACCCAAGCCTAAAACTGAGTGCTTCTACTGCAAAGGGACTTGTCACTGGAAGCAGAACTGCCCCAAGAATTTGGCGGATAAGAAGGATGGCAAAGTGAACAACGGTATATTTGATATACATATTATTGATGTGTACCTTACTAGTGCTCGTAGTAGTGCCAGGTTATTTTATACCAATTCAGTTGCTCATATTTGTAACTCGAAACAGAGACTACATATTAAACGAAGATTGGCTAAGGATGAGGTGACGATGCGCGTCGGAAATGGTTCCAAGGTCGATGTGATCGCCGTCGGCACGCTACCTCTACACTTACCTTCGGGATTAGTTTTAGACCTGAATAATTGTTATTTGGTGCCAGCATTGAGCATGAACATTATATCTGGATCCTGTTTAGTGCGAGACGGCTATTCATTTAAATCACAGAATAATGGTTGTTCTATTTATATGAGTAATATCTTTTATGGTCATGCAACCTTGAAGAGTGGTCTATTTCTCTTGAATCTCAATTGTGGTGATACACATATTCATAATATTGATGCCAAAAGATGCAAAATTGATAATGATAGTGTAACATATTTGTGGCACTGCCGTTTAGGTCATATTGGTATAAAACGCATGAAGAAACTCCTTGTAGATGGACTTTTGGAATCACATGATTATGAATCATTTGATACGTACGAACCATGCCTCATGGGAAAGATGACTAAAACTCCGTTCTCCGGAACAATGGAGCGAGCCAATGACTTTTTGGAAATAATACATACTGATGTATGCGGTCCGATGAGTGTTGAGGCTCGCGGCTGGTATCGTTATTTTCTGACCTTCACAGATGATTTGAGCATATATGGGTATATCTACTTAATGAAACACAAGTCTAAAACATTTGAAAAGTTCAAAGAATTTCAGAGTGAAGTGGAGAATCATCGTAACAAGAAAATAAAGTTTCTACGATCTGATTGCGGAGGTGAATATTTTGAGTTATGAGTTTGTCCTTCATTTAAAACAATGTGGAATAGCTTCACAACTCATGCCACCTGGAACACCACAGCGTAATGGTGTGTCTGAACACCATAACCGTACTTTATTAGATATGGTGCGACCTATGATGTCTCTTACCGATTTACCACTATCATTTTCGGGTTATGCAATAGAGAAAGTTGCATTCACGTTAAATAGGGCACTGTTTAAATCCGTTGAGACGACACCATATGAACTGTGGTTTGGTAATAAACCTAAGCTGCCGTTTCTTAAAGTTTGGGGTTGCGACACTTATGTCAAAAGGATTCAGCCTGATAAGCTTGAACTCAAATCGGAGAAGTGTGTCTTCATAGGATACCCTAAGGAAACAATTGAGTACACCTTCTACCATAGATCCGAAGGTAAGATCTTTGTTGCCAAGAATGGAACCTTTCTAGAGAAGGAGTTTCTCTCGAAAGAAGTGAGCGGGAGAAAACTAGAACTTGATGAGGTAATTGTACCTTCTCTCAATTTAGAAAGTAGCTGATCAGAGAAATCCATTCCCGTGATGCCTACACCAACTAGAGAGGAAGCTAATGATGATGGAAAATTCAGATCAAGTTACTACCAAACCTCGTAGGTCAACCAGAGTACAATCGACACCAGAGTGGTACGGTGATCCTATTCTGGAAGTCATGTTACTTGACAATGGTGAACCTATGAACTATGAAGAAGCTATGATGAGCCCAGATTCCGATAAATGGCTTGAGGCCATGAAATCTGAGATAGGATCCATGTATGAGAACAAAGTGTGGACTTTGGTGGATTTGCCCGATGATCGGCGACCCATAGAGAATAAATAGATCTTCAAGAAGAAGATTGACGCTGATGGTAATGTTTTTGTCTATAAAGCTCGACTTGTTACAAAACATTTTCGACAAGTTCAAGGAGTTGACTACGATGAGACTTTCTCAGTCGTGGCTGTAGGATCGGAAGTATGTCTATAGGGGGGGGGTGATTAGACTACTTGACCAAATGAAAATCTTGCCTTTTCCCAATTTTAGTTCTTGACAGATTTTAGAAACTTAGCACAAGTCAAGCAATCAACCTACACATGCAATTCTAAGAGTATAACAGCGGAATGTAAATGATTGCATATGAAGGTAAAGGGGAGGAGTTTGGAGGGAGCAAACGCAATGTTGACACGAAGATTTTTGGCGTAGTTCCGATAGGTGGTGCTACCGTCCATCCACGTTGATGTAAACTTCAACCCACGAAGGGTAATGGATGCGCGAGTCCACGGAGGGCTCCACCCACGAAGGGTTCACGAAGAAGCAACCTTGTCTATCCCACCATGGCCATCACCCACGAAGAACATGCCTCACTAGGGTAGATCTTCACGAAGTAGACAATCTCCTTGCCCGTACAAACTCCTTGGTTCAACTCCACAATCTTGACGGAGGCTCCCAAGTGACACCTAACCAATCTATGAGACACCACTCTCCAAAAGGTAATAGATGGTGTGTTGTTGATGAACTCCTTGCTCTTGTGCTTCAAATGATTGTCTCCCCAACACTCAACTCTCTCTCTCATAGGATGGATTTGGTGGAAAGATGATTTGAGTGGAAAGCAACTTGGGGAAGGCTAGAGATCAAGATTCATATGGTTGGATTGGAATATCTTGGCCTCAACACATGAGTAGGTGGTTCTCTCTCAGAAAATGAATGTTGGAAGTGTAGGCATGTTCTGATGGCTTCCCTCACGAATGAGGAGAGGGTGGAGGAGTATATATATCGTCCACACAAAATCTAACTGTTACACACAATTTACCAAACTCGGTGAGACCGAATCATAAAACTCGGTCGGACCGATTCAATTCATAATGTGACCGTTAGGCATTTCGGTGGGACCGACACGTCAACTCGGTGAAACCGATTTTGTTAGGGTTAGTTCATAACGTAATCTCGGTGAGACCGATTACACAAACTCGGTGGGACCAACTTTGGTAAGAAGCTAACCAGAGAGTTGGTCAGGCAAACTCGGTGGGACCGATTCGTTCATTTCGGTGGGACCGAAACGTTACAAAAGGGAAATGGGGAGTTTGCATTGTGAACTCAGTGGGACCGATCGCTCATCTCGGTTAGACCGAAACGTTACGAAGGGAAACAGAGAGTTTGCAATCCCATCTCGGTGAGACCGAGATCCCTATTGGTGAGACCGACGTGAATAGGGTTTCTGGCAGTGGCTATGTCAAATGAACTCGGTGGCGCCAGATGGATCAAATCGGTGGGGCTGAGTTTGACTTTTGGTTTGGCACATATGTGGATATGAGAAAGTGGTTGAGGGTTTTTGGAGCATATCACAAAGCATTTTGAGCAAGCAAGCCATTAAGCAACACCTCATCCCCTTTTATAGTATTGGCTTTTCCTAAAGACTCAATGTGATCTTGGATCACTAAAAGTAAAATGCAGAGTATTGATTTTTAGAGCTTGAGCCAATCCTTTGTCCTTAGCATTTTGAGGGGTCCACATTCCTAATCCATGCCATGCCAATCATTGAACTTTCCTGAAATATTCATCCTGAAATAGCATTAGTTCAATGAGCTATATGTTGTTAATCATTACCAAAACCACCCAGGGATAGTTGCACTTTCAATCTCCCCCTTTTTGGTAATTGATGACAACATATTGATCAAAGCTTCGACAAATAATAAGATTAAAATACACCGTCGCTTTGAGAAGTATGTGATAAGCAAGAGCTCCCCCTAAATTTGTGCATTATTTGAGATTTGCTTTTGAATGCAAATGCATAATCGATTAGTATCATGGGTTACTCTTCCATGTCACATACATCTTGGTGGAGCGCTCAAAATGATAACAATTAAAAGCATGCACTCAACACCAAGCAAAGTGAATGATCATATATGGATACAAGAGATAATGGCATTCAAACACTCATTAAAGTAGCATACGATCAAACACATGATCATCCAAGTATCTCACAAAAGGCATAATGTATCAAGCAAACACACATTAAAGTTCAACCAAATAGAGTGCAAGAGAGACAAAAGGCAACTCTCTCTCTCTCTCTCTCTCTCTCAGACTATGATCTATACATATTTCTCCCCTTGTGGCAACAAGTTACCAAAAAGTTCAAATATGCATAGTGTTATGCGTCTCTCAGGCTTGGCCTCCATGAGGTGGGGTGGTGATGACTCCAAGAACGAAAGCTTCAGTTGATGTAGCTGGAGTTGCTGGAGTGGCTGCTGGAGGTGGCACTGAAGCTGTGGCTGCTAGTGCAGATGTAGTAGCTCGTGTATCTAGAACTGGCACTGCAGCAGACCTCATACCTCTTGGCACACACTGAAAAGCTTCTGTAGTAGCCTTGTCTTTCTTCTCCTCTGCTTCCTCCTGGAGCTGCTCAACTACTGACTGAATCTCAATTACTTTTACATCAAGATCATAGAATTTTTGCTCAATGATCCTCTCCAAGCTCTCCTGATTCTGAGTCAGGGTGGCCAAGCCCTTCTCAATCCTCAAGGTAGATTGGATCAGAAATCCAAGTTGATCTTGTTTGCTCTTAAAGAACACCTGAGATGCCTCTTCTGTACTTGGCATCTTTGCAGCTTTCTCTGCCCTTGCCTTTGCTCTCTTCTCATGTGCTTACACTGATGAAGGATCATTCTCATCCATGACCACTGTGTTGTCTTCAAAATCTGGCTTGAGATGTAAGTGCTCCTTGTCCAACAAATAAGTGCCTGTGCCCATCTTTGAGTTGATGAGCACCTGAATTTGTGGAGCATACCCACAAGACCTCTTCTGATTAGCAGCTGTCCTCTTGATTGTCTCTACAATCAGACTCATCACCTTGAATTTCTGAGGAACATCAAAAATGTGCAGCAAGTTGATTTAATGTCCTCTTATCATCCTGTGATCTCCAGACTTGGGCAAAAGAGTATGCCTCGGGATGGTGTTGATTGTAGGCAGACCAGACAACAGAAATTTCACAAAGCCCAACTTATAAGTTTCCAGGGCATCATCAGGAATTTCCTTGTAGATACTTGCCATTGAGTTGTGGTCTTTCTTCTTCTTGGCATACACATCCAAGTCATCCTCATGAACTGCTGGGGCATTTATCAACTTGGCCCATTCATTAACAGTTGATCGGTACCTTGTACCTTCAGACATCCATACTATCCTTCCATCAGGATAGAAGTGGCAGTGGAGTAGAATTGCATGATCAGCTCATCATTCCACTTGGTGAGCTTATGTCCAACAAACTTGTCAACTCCACAAGCCTTGAAGCTATCATATACACCTGGGAAGTTATCTTCATTCTCTCTGATGTATGTCCAGTCAACCCATCTCATGTCACAGACAATAGGCTTCTTGTCAAGCAGAATTGTCTCATAGAAGTCTTGTTGTTCCTTTGTGCGGAACCTGTAATTCACATCAGTTCTCCTTCTCATAGCATAAGGATCACTTTTCCTCCAAATTCTTAGACCTGCATCCTTCCTGATGCTCATGTCCTCTACCACTAGATGAGTGTCATTGTGGTCTGGGATCTTTGGTTTGAGCTTTCTCAGCACTTAGGATTTAGCTTCTTCTTCTTCAGCTTCAGGCACTGGGGCCTTGTTCTTCTCTTCAGCGGGAATGTTTCTTGTGCTTCTCTTGGGTGCAGACTTGGTGGCTAGAGCAGCAGCTTTGGGAGCAGGTTTGGGCTTAGGAGCAGCCCCTAACTTGATTGCATCTCCCATAAGCTTTTGGGATTTGGGTGCTGGAGTTGCATCCTCTTCCTCTTCCTCTTCAGAATCTCTCACCATGGTTGACTTTTCAAGAACTTTAGCAGTAGTGGTTCTTGCCCTCTTCTTCTTCTTGTCATCACCAGCTGCCTCTCCATCATCAGATTCTAGAGTGAACTTCATGGTTTCTCATGTGGCAACTTTTCTTGGCTTGGATGTTGGGATTCTCCTAGCTGGTGCCTTCTTGTTCATGCCAGGCTTTGTAGATGCAGCAGTGCCAAACTCCTTCTTCACAAATTTCCTATTTGAGATGGCCTCATCCTCAGCTGCAACATAATCCTCATCTTCAGAATTTGAGGTTCTCTTCTTCCCTGCTCTAGTGGCTGCCTTGGGCAAGTTACTAGGCATGCTCTTGCTGCCCTCATCATAGCTGCTTGAGGTACTAGTGCCCTCACTCATTTGCACTTTCTCTTCAGACTTATTCTGTCTATCACATTGGTCAGACATCTTGGCAGACAAACTGATAGCAAATCCTGTGAATAGATTATAGATGAGGTAGAGTAGATGAGCATCACAAAGCACAGAGATTTTGCAAAACAAATGAGTCAAAAAACTTAGTTTTAGTTCTCTAGAGAAATGATCTCGGAGCTACCGAATTGATAAACTCGGTGATACTGAAGCAACATTTGGAACCTAAACTAGTGAACTCGGTCAGACCAAGTCACAGTTTGGTGGCACCGAGATTGCTAGGGTTTCACAGAGAATTGAACTCAGTCACACCGATTTGCAGTTTTCGGTCAGACCGAAAAGCGCATGTGCAATGGCCTAAGCAAAATCGATGAGACTGATTTCTACGATTCGGTCTGTCCGAGATGAGTTTTGCGGAGAACTAACCCTAAAATTTTCGAATCAAACTAAGCCTAAGGAAGATTTAGCTGTATAGATCAATTTCATTCGTGGCAAGAATCATGGCATTGTCCTCGTGCTAAGAATCGGAGGAAAATAGATGGCACAAGGGGTCGAACACATACCCTAGTATGGCGGGTGTTCTCTACGGCAGCAATGGCGGAGAAGATTCTGTTGACGGCGGCAGAAACCAGCGGCGGGAGGTCGCAGTGGCGAGGAGGCGATCCGGAGACCCGAGGAGGCAGAGCAGGACACGCGCGGGCTGAGGGGTTTTGAAGAATTTTCCAAATCTCACTCGTGGGTATTTATATCCCGGCCCTGTCGGTGTGACCGAGTGGAGCAAATCGTTGGCACCGAGATTGCAGAATCGAAAGCGGTTGCTGCAACTCGGTGTGACCGAAGTGTTCAAATAGGTAGCACTGAGATGAAAACCTAGATCAACTTAGTGATCTCGGTTTGACCGAAATGGATGACTCGGCCAGACCGAAATGCACAAAGAGGTTTTGGAAGTTTAAGTCTATGACGAATCGGGGACTCCGAGTGCTCCTCACACAGAGTGGTTCGAATCTGACTTGATCAAACTTTGTGATGTAGCATGAATAGAGTATGAGACGAGAAAAGTATAGATAGCTAGAGAGGGTTCTTAGGCATTCTTGTCCATCCACTTGGCAAAAGAGAAAGAGCCAAACAATCAAAACAACAGGTGGATGTCCTCGAATGTGTAAAATATGCAACCAACATGCTCACACAATAAAATGGCAAATGAAATACGTGGCAAAGCATGCACAATCACTCTAGTATCTATCAAGCAATTTGCGATGACTAGGTCATCTATATATGAGTATATTGACTTGGGAGTCAAATGAGAACATTCGATCATAGGTCATATTCATCGTTTAAGCACAAGTGGGGTTACCACTTTTACATAAAGCATTGGTGTGTTCACACCATTAGAGTTGACTAGCAAAAGGGCCCGTGCGTTGCAACGGGAGAAAAAAAACCCGAGAATCAGGCTCTCTTTTCTTCGTGAAAAATTCATTCATGGTCAATGCTAATGTGCGTTTCCAGGCAGGTGCATGGTTGTCGTGGATTTGTCACGGCAGATGTCCTAGTGAAAGGACTTAGTCGTGGAGCCATCACTACGAGTTTGCTTGAAGGGGTTAAAGCGGACACAAAGACACGAGGGTTTTATACTAGTTCGGCCCCTTCGATGAAGGTAAAAGCCTATGTCTAGTTGTGATGGAATTGATGTGGTCTCGATGGCTAGAGAGCAAACAAGCTTCGCCTAGGCTCGAGTTGTGGTTGTCTGCCTTGAACCGTCGCCGGGTCGTCCCCTTATATACACGGGTGACGCCCGTCGGTCCATAGAGTCCCAACCGGTTCATACTCGTATCCCGGTCGGTGTCTCTCTATTCCTAACTTACAATACAAGTTTATACATCAGGCCGGTTTACGGCTACATGTTCTAAACTGACTACAGGCCTTGGGCCTTCATCTGCTTATACCACTAATGAAGTTAAACCAGCCCAAGTAGGCCGGTTTACGCCTAGTGGTAATATCCCCAACATTAGGCCCCAGATTGATTTGAACTGGTTCCTGTCAATCCTTCAATAAATCTTGTGTCTTGGACATCTTCGGGTAATTGGTAAACCGCCATGTCGTCATCATTTCTGGTTGCTGTAAACCGGCATGACGTCATCATGAAATTTGTCATTGATAACGCCCTCTTTTAATAATAGCTCTTGGATCCGCGCGCTTGACCTAGCTCTGCTGCCTTATAAATAAGACCGAAGGGTCATTTTTCCCCTTCATTCCTTCTTCTTCGTCTTCCTCGCGTCGCCAGCTTTGGAGCTCTGCCACCGCCGTCGACCTCTGCCTCGTCTTGGGCCGCTGCATCAACCTGAACGTACCAGAGCGTTGCGGCATCTTTCCGCACCTTCTCCGTTCCCGGTAAGCTTTTTCCTCTTCTTGACCTAGATCTGTTCTTAGGGTTCCATGTTCATGCTGTGTTCATCGCGCGCTCATATCTGTTCTCTGAACTTGAATGAATCCATGAACTCCTGCTGTATTTAGTAGTGATCTCTAAGCATCCGCCTGTAGTTTCTCATCTAAGCCCATAGATATCCCGCACATATCCGCTCAATGGTTCACTTCTGTTTCTGCCTTACTCTTCGAAATATTTTCTGTTTTTGTGAGCTCGCTGTAGATCCGCGGCTGTAACAAGATTTTGTGAAACTTGTTTCTGCATACCTAGTTATCCATAGCTTCAATTGCTTCCGATGCTTAGGTCAAGCGGTTTAACTTTACCATAGAAAAAATTGCTAAACCGGTATATATCATTAGTCCCCTGGTTGAACCGCCAGAATCCATATGATGCCGCGTTGTAGAAGACCGGTTTATAGGTACTGCCTCCGGTTTATCGTAGTTAGATCAACACCTTTTATCCAGCATGTTCTTGAACCGGATCACCTATTTCTTGTAGATCTCATCATGGCCAAACAAGTGTATGAGTGCAATTGGGTTCCCTCTCGCGTCACAGAATCACAGCTGGACGATCTAGTCTTGATCGGCGCTTTAGACAGTAAAAATACGATCCATTGGAGGGTTCCTGGAGATGAATGTCCTCCCACACCCCAGGAAGGAGAGGTTGTGGTCTTCGCAGATCACTTGGCCCGGGGCTTCAAACCGCCCGGTTCTAAGTTTTACCGGGATGTGTTAGCCAACTTTCAGCTCCGTCCACAGGATATTGGCCCCAATTCTGTCACCAATCTATGTCACTTTCAAGTACTTTCTGAGGTATACCTTCAAGAGGAGCCTTCAGTCGAGCTGTTTAGAGATCTCTTTCATCTGAACCGTCGCATTGAATTCACCGACGGTCCCAATACTGAACTGGGCGGTATGGCCATTCAGAAGAGGAAGGAGATCACCTATCCCCACGTCAAACTCCATACTCACCCCAAGGAGTGGAATGCAACTTGGTTTTATTGCAAGGATACCTCCCCTGACAATGAAAATCTCTTGCCTGGCTTCCGTCCGGAACGGCTCAGCAATACTCACCCTTTTCCACAAAGGCTAAGTGCCAAGGAGAGAATTAAATATGCTCCGCAACTGTCCAAGCTCCGGGCCTTTATGGCCAACGGTTTAACAGGAATAGACCTTGCACGCTGTTGGATATCATGGAGCATACTGCCTCTGAGCCGGCGCCCCGGTCTGATGTGTAAGTACACTGGTAGCGTCGATGACCCACTCCGACACATTAAAATCCAACTCTCCGACGACAAAGTCACAGATTCTGTAAAGAAGATGTTAAATGAACCGAAGCACCTCTGTGCTCAAACCGGTCTGCTTCCTTACTCCACCACCAACAAACCACCAGCGGTAAGATTTTAGTTGCTCTATTGTTGAATTTGTTGCTGCTTTATCTGTCTGTCATTTAATTACTGCTGATCCAGGGTGATAATCCATTTTGGAGCAAGAAGCTTCCACAAGATAAAACGGAGAAGGCAGGGCGGTCAACCCGACCCAAAACCAAGGTTATCAAGAAGCCAGCTCATAAGAGAAAAACCACCGCCTCATCTGATCCAGCTATTGATGATGATGTGGGTAACCCGGACCTTGAGGTAGAACTTGATTCACCTGGCTTACTTTTTACACGCCTAATTGATGATGATGCTTGTCAGGACGACGCTAAAGCCAGCAATGCGGGATTCGTTGAGGTAACTATTCTCTCTTTCGATTCAGAAATCTTGCCTTTGCCAAAATTTCGCCAGGCAAACCGGAAAGTTAAATTTTCTCATCCTCTTGCTTATTTGGATCCCAAATTTCTTATGAAGACCCAGCAACATGAAGCTCGCCGCACAACCCGGCACAGTGGCCAGGTAGTTACCTCCGCCGGTTTACCAAACAGTCCGGTTCGAAAACGCCGCTCCGAGGTCTCCGACCTTTTTATTGATTTAAATCCTAAAGCGGGTTTCTTCCGTCAACCTCTTAATCCATCTGACTCCGATTATCAGGTTACTTCCCATTCATCTTCTGGCGAATCATCGGCCACTCAGCTGCCACCATTGAAGATAGTTGCTGGGTAAGCTAAACTGAAACATATGCTTCCAGTATACTGTGTCATGGCTTATGCTTCTCCTTGACTCTTTGTTTTCCTTTCAGGGCCAAACCGAAACCAAGCAAGAAGGCCCGCCTGGATAAAGCGGCTGAAGAAGATGTAGCCCCAGAACATGACAAATTACCAGATCTTGAAGAGTTTGCTCCTAAAGATATTCCCAATGATCCTCCTTTGCAAGATGATGCCATTCCCGAAGAGAGGCCTATTAACCTCGCAGCCTCTGCTGACCCGCCTGCCAGCTCCGTCCGAATTGAGAAATCCCACAGTCCTGCTGACAAACCGCCCGCACCAACACAAACCGGCGAATCCAAAGATGATGATGTTGTGATTACCGGTGTGGGCCGCTTTGAACCCGGGAATCCTGTCACCCTTACCAAGCATACCATAAAAGAGGATTTTTCCACTCTGAACAAAGGAAAATGGGATGTTGAACTGGAGACATATGCTGCTCTGAGTGCCCAAGATCTTCATTCCGGCTATTTAAACCGGCTTTACACTAGCCGTGACTGTGAAGCTGGCCTGGTCAAGATGATGAGGGATAAATTTGAGGTAACTTACTTCTTTTCTTGCTGCCATTGTATCCATCCTTCTAGCCCCCAAGGGCCGGTTTGTAACCTTGGTCAAACCGGTACTTGAATATGTACCTCAACACTTTTGAAATCCATCGATAGAGCCCCCAAGGGCTAGTTTAACTTAGCATAATTAAACCGGGGCTCCAATAGAAAACTGTCCTTAGAACATAATTTGATCAAATAGCCATTAGCCCCCAAGTGCCAAGTTGAATACTTGTATTGAGCTTGGGACTTTGCAATCTAGTAATATATAAAAATTGAAGGTGCATTAGCCCCCAAGTATTAGGCATATAACTTTGTTATGTGGTTGATACTTCATTTTCTTGGACCGCTTGTGTAAAGCTTAAACGCTGTCTGTATGCAGGCTGAGGTGAAAATCAAGGAGGACCGGATTGCCGATTTGCAGGAGGCCTTGAAAACCCAACAGGCTGAAACAGATAAGGCAAAGGAAGAATTAACCAGCGCCTTGAGTACTGCTGAACAGCTGAAGGAAGGCTTCAAGAAAGAGCGGGCTGACTGGGCCACTGAGAAGGCCGCTTTAACCAAAAGAGCGGAAAATGCTGAAGCTGCCCTTAAACCGGTGGTGGATGAACTGACGGCCGTAAAGCGAATACACTCCATGACCGCTGCGATCTTTGGTAAGCTCCTTTTAACTTCTGTGATAATTTGAACCTGCTGTAGCATAAATCCGGTTTGAGACCATTCCTATCTTGTTGTAGGCACACGCATTGGGCACTTAGGAAATGATGTGCGGAAGAAACTGAAGGCTGCCTACACCTTGGTGGAACAATTGTATATCGGAGCCCAGCGGATCATCACCACATCTTCTCATAACAACCCGACACCCTCTTTAATCCAGGACACTCTTAACAGGTTGTCAATGCTTCCAGCCCGGATTGAGGAGCTGAAAAAATCCGCTGCCCGAACCGGAGCTATTAATGCCTTGATCCGGGCAAAGGCATGGGTGCCAGATTTCGACCCCGTGGAAGCAGCTCAAGGCTATCCCAGCCTGAAGGAAGATGGCTTTGAATTCAACGAAGAGGATTTAAGGGCAATAAACCGTGCAGTGCGCCCTCTGGCTTGTCAGCTAGCTGAAGAGGCAGATTTGACGCATTATCAAGCACAATACAATGATCAAAACAAGCGAGTGCCTGCCCCAACTGTTGAAGCGGAGAATCTGATCCCTCCAATCCGTAAGCACACTTATGCTCCTGATATTGAACCATCTTCCCTGAACTATGAAGAGGCTGTTTTCCAAGCTTTAATGGGAATCGACTGGACCACTGTTGATTTCCAGCCAATGGGTAGAGACGAGGAAGTTGAAGCGGCGGAGGATGAGGAGCAGGCTTGAACCGGAAGCCGGTTTGGATAGCTGTCTTTGGCATCTTTCAAAAGAACAATGATCTTATTTGGGCACCGTGCTGCCTTGTAATAGGATAGTTAATACTTCTGCCTTGAATATGCCTTCGTGCATAAGTACTGAAGCTTTTGTTTGAAAAACTTCAATTCATATTTCCTGCAATCAGAAAAATTTGAACTTCGGTGGCGGTTATACCGCCAGCCGGTTTATGATTGATATGTGTATCAGCAATATAACAAATAGGTGATACAGAAATACCTGCCATGTTTGGGCATGAAGCTGGCTTAGCCAAGCTTGAAGCGGCGGTTTTATAAACCATTACCGTCAATAAGGGGGGAGAAAACAGCTCCCGTATAAACCGTACTGAATCAATACGAGCCCCCTTGTTAATCCATGATGTTAACAGGAAAAGGTAAACCGGGCATACTTATCCGGATTGAAGGGAAATCAAATCCATCGGCTGAACCGGAAAAAGGTGTTCGTTGACATAAAAGAAATCCAACAAAAAACAAAGAACAAACAAACCATGAAAATAACATGGAAGCAAAGGTAATGATAAAAACCGTTTGCAAAAATATGCTATACTGAGCTGATCAGATGGTATTACCATGGTCAGACAGGACCAAGCCCCCAATAGGAGTGACAATGATTCAAGTCAGCCAGGTCCCCAAATGATTCGTGGCATATATGCCAGATCAAGAGGCGTGGCAATGGTTCGGGTTCGACCAAGCCCCCAAGTGATTTTGTGGCCTGAGGCCGACCAAGAGGCGTGACTGGTTCAGACTTGACCATGTCCCCAAATGATCTGGTGGCTGTCGCCTATCAGAAGGTGTCACGTTGGTTCGGACACGACCAAGGCCCCCGGTGATATATAAAAAGCAAATGTCAAGGGGTAAACCGGAGGCCGCTTTAGAAGCAGAGCCACTCCATGTAACCACGCATGATAAGAAAGACAGATACCCCGCTTTAGCTGAGGCTCCGGTTTTATTATATCAAAGATAATATATACATTGTCATGATATGTACATAGATAGAGCCAATGGCTCAAGTGTAGTAAGGCCGAAGATGAGCTATGTTCCACAGCCTGTTGGTCTCCTCCTCTGATGTGCGTGAGTTTTGATGCTCTCGAATATCAATCAGATAGTACGACCCGTTGTGTAGATTCTTGCTGACCACGAAAGGTCCTTCCCAAGGTGGGGATAACTTGTGCATATCTGTCTGGTCTTGGATGAGTCGAAGCACCAAATCTCCTTCTTGAAAAGTTCTGGTTCTAACCCGGCGACTGTGATAGCGACGAAGATCTTGCTGGTAAATCGCTGAACGGGCAGCCGCTATATCACGCTCCTCGTCCAATAGGTCCAAAGCGTCTTGCCGTGCTGTCTCGTTGTCCGCTTCAACATAAGCTGCCACACGAGGCGAATCGTGCCGGATATCACTAGGGAGAACTGCCTCTGCTCCATAGACCATGAAAAATGGTGTGTATCCTGTGGACCGGTTTGGCGTAGTATTGATACTCCATAGCACAGATGGTAGCTCTTCAACCCAACACCCGGGTGTCCTTTGCAATGGGACCATAAGCCAGGGTTTGATGCCTCGCAAGATCTCTTGATTAGCTCGTTCTGCCTGCCCATTGGACTGGGGGTGTGCCACTGACGACACGTCAAGTCGGATGTGCTCGCGTTCACAGAACTCCTTCATAGCACCCTTGGATAAATTGGTACCATTGTCAGTAATGATACTATGTGGAAATCCAAACCGGAAAATCACCTTTTTGATGAACTGCACCGCTGTTGCTGCATCACACTTGCTGACAGGCTCTGCTTCAACCCACTTGGTAAATTTGTCAACTGCCACCAAAAGGTGGGTTTTCTTATCCTTGGATCTTTTAAAAGGTCCGACCATATCCAGCCCCCAAGTTGCAAACGGCCACGTTATTGGAATCATCCTCAATTCTTGAGCCGGCACATGCGCACGCCTTGAAAATTTCTGACATCCATCGCACCGTTTAACCAAGTCCTCCGCATCAGCATGCACTGTCAACCAGTAAAACCCGTGACGAAACGCCTTTGCCACCAGAGACTTTGAACCGGCGTGGTGTCCACAATCCCCTTCATGGATTTCTCTTAAGATTTCACAGCCTTCCTCAGGAGAAACACAACGTTGAAACGCCCCTGATACACTGCAATGATGCAATTCACCATTGTGAATCGTCATAGACTTGGATCGCCGGACTATCTGCCTTGCTAGAATTTCATCCTCTGGCAACTCCCCCCGGTTCATGTATGCCAGATAAGGAACCGTCCAATCTGGAATAGCATGTAATGCTGCCACCAATTGAGCCTCCGGATCAGGAATAGCCAAATCCGCTTCACCTGGGAGCTGGACTGACGGATTGTGCAACACGTCCAGAAAGACATAGGCGTGACCGGTTTGCGCTGAGAACCCAACCGGCTTAAAGCGTCCGCCACTTCATTCTTCCGACGGTCCACATGATCCACTTGATAACCCTTGAAGCAACCCGCAATATTATCCACTTCCCGACGATATGCAGCCATGAGCGGGTCCTTAGAATCCCAAGTGCCAGACACCTGTTGAGCCACAAGGTCCGAGTCACCGAAACACTTAACCCGGCTTAAGTTCATCTCTTTAGCCATCCGGAGACCATGGAGCAAGGCTTCGTACTCAGCTGCATTATTAGTACAAGGGAACATTAAGCGGAGAACATAACAGAACTTATCACCTCGTGGGGAAGTTAATACGACTCCAGCCCCCGAGCCTTCCAATTGCCTGGATCCATCAAAATGAATAGTCCAATATGTGTGATCCGGTTTCTCCTCTGGCGCTTGTAACTCCGTCCAGTCATTGATGAAATCAACAAGTGCTTGAGACTTCACCGCCGTCCGAGGTACATACTTCAGTCCGTGTGGCCCAAGCTCTATAGCCCACTTGGCAATCCGGCCAGTCGCCTCCCGGTTCTGTATGATATCACCCAAGGGAGCTGAACTGACCACTATGATGGGGTGCCCTTAAAAATACTGCTTCAACTTCCGGCTGGCCATGAAGACACCATATACCAGCTTCTGCCAATGCGGATACCTTTGCTTGGATTCAATAAGCACCTCGCTGATATAATAAACCGGCCGCTGAACCGGATATTCCTTGCCTGCCTCCTTGCGTTCCACCACAATAGCCACGCTAACTGCCCGAGCATTGGCTGCTACGTATAATAATAGCGGCTCCTTGTCAACCGGAGCTGCAAGAACAGGCGGATTGGCTAATTGCCGCTTCAAGTCCTCAAATGCTTCATCAGCAGCCGGACTCCAGACAAAATTGTCTGTCTTCCTCAACATTTGGTACAAAGGGATGGCATTCTCTCCGAGGCGGCTGATAAACCGGCTCAGTGCGGCGATTCTGCCCGCCAAACGCTAAACATCGTTGATACACTTCGGTTTAGCCAGGGAGGTAATAGCTGTAATCTTCTCCGGATTAGCCTCAATTCCCCTGTTGGACACCAGGAAACCCAGTAACTTGCCTGCCGGAACACCAAAGACACACTTGGCCGGATTGAGCATCATCTTGTAAACGCGCAAGTTGTCAAAGGTTTCCTTCAAATCATCCACCAGCGTCTCCTTCTGCCTTGACTTTACCACAATATCATCCACATAGGCATGAACATTGCGACCGATCTGTTTATGCAGGCAATTCTGTACACACAGTTGATAGGTGGCTTGGGCACTCTTGAGCCCGAAGGGCATAGATACATAGCAGAAGGCTCCAAAGGGAGTAATAAATGCTGTTTTCTCCTGGTCCTTAACCGCCATTTTGATCTGATGATATCTAGAATATGCATCCAAAAAACTCAAACGCTCACAACCTGCCGTGGCATCAATGATCTGGTCAATGCGGGGAGGGCAAAAGGATCCGCTGGACAAGCCTTGTTAAGATCTGTGTAATCCACACACATACGCCAAGTGCCGTTTTTCTTAAGAACCAGCACCGGATTAGCAAGCCACTCTGGATGGAACACTTCAATGATAAAGCCAGCTGCCAAAAGCCTGGCCACTTCCTCTCCAATGGCTTTGCGCCTTTCTTCATTAAACCGGCGGAGGAATTGTTTCACCGGTTTATACTTAGGATCCACATTAAGAGTGTGCTCAGCGAGTTCCCTCGGTACACCTGGCATGTCGGACGGTTTCCATGCAAAGATGTCCCGATTCTCATGGATGAACTCGATGAGCGCGCTTTCCTATTTGGGATCCAGATTGGCACTAACAGTGAACTGCTTGGACGAATCGCCGGGCACGAAGTCAACAAGCTTGGTCTCTGCTGCCGATTTGAACTTCAGATCCGAATCATGCTCTGTAGTTGGCTTCTTCAAAGGAGTCATATCCGCCGGATCAACATTGTCCTTATAATACTTCAGCTCCTCCGTGGCACAGACCGACTCTGCATAAGCCGCATCACCTTCCTCACATTCCAAAGCGACCCTACGGCTCCCATGAACCGTTATCGTCCCCTTGTAACCCGGCATCTTGAGCTATAAGTAGATATAACAAGGCCGCGCCATAAACTTGGCATAAGCCGGCCGCCCAAACAAGGCGTGATACGGGCTCCGGATCTTCACTACTTCAAAGGTTAGTTTTTCTGACCGGGAGTCGTGCTCGTCCCCAAAAGCCACATCTAGGGCTATCTTACCAACAGGATATGCAGATTTGCCTAGCACTACACCATGGAACACCGTATGAGACGGTCTGAGATCCTTGTCTGTTAGACCCATGCGCCGGAATGTCTCATAGTATAGTATGTTAATACTGCTTCCTCCATCCATGAGTACCTTGGTGAACTTATAACCCCCCACCTAAGGGTCTACCACTAATGCTAGCTGGCCCGGATTATCAACCCGGGGCGGATGATCCTCTCTGCTCCACACGATAGGCTGCTCTGACCAGCGTAAGTAACGTGGTAAAGCCGGTTCAACAGAATTCACCGCTCGCTTGTGGAGTTTTCGGTCGCGCTTATCCAAGCTAGTTGTGAAAACATGATATTGCCCATTGTTCAACTGCTTTGGCTGGCTCTGATAACCCGACTGCTGTTGCTGCTACTGCTGGCCGTTCTGATTATTCTGGTTGTTGTGACCGCCCTGATTGAGACCTGAACCAGATGCTCCATCGTGACCCGGTCCATGGAAACCGGATCCTGAACCGCCACCTGACCCATGGTCATACCGGAAGGCATTAGAGTTTTTAAACTCCTGCATAATATAACAATCCTTCCAAAGGTGGTTAGCCGGCGATTCCTTCGTCCCGTGCTTTGGGCAAGGCTGATTCAACAAATAGTTCAAACGGCTTGCGTTAGGATTGGGAGCCCCATTACGATTTGCCGCTTTACCTCTGCGCCGCTGCCCCCTGTCCTGTGCATTAGTGTTGGCCACAAAATCCATGCTGCTATCCGCCTTGCGCTTGCCTCTGTTTCCATGACCCGCCGGTTTGTACTGCTGCTGTTTGGAGTTGCTATTCTTCCTTCCCTTCCCTGCTTCATCATCCTCAGTCTCGGGATCCTTGGTACTGTCTGAATCAGCATACTTCACTAAAGTGGCCATGAGGGTTCCCATGTCATTACAGAACCGCTTCATGCGTCCCAATTTCAATTTTAAAGGCTCAAACCGGCAGTTGCCTTCCAGAGTTAAGATCGCAGAGTCAGCATTAATCCTGTCAGACGAGTGCAAAATTTCCGAAACGCGGTGCACCCAACGGGTCGTTGATTCCCCTTCCTCCTGGACACAAGCCGCCAGGTCTACTATGGACTTGGGCTGCTTACATGTATCCTTAAAATTCTGGATAAACCGGGCCCGCAACTGGGCCCATGAGCTGATAGAATTGGGCGGTAGGCTCTTCAACCAAGTACGAGCCGTGCCTTCAAGCATCATGGTGAAGTATTTTGCACACGCGGTCTCATCCATGTCTAGCATCTCCATGGCCATCTCATAACTCTCTACCCACGCTTCCGGGGATAAATCAGCGGTGTAATTCGGCACCTTGCGTGGACCCTTGAAATCTTTGGGCAGGCGCACATTGCATAAAGCGGGGATTAAACAAGGCACTCCCAAAGCGGATGCGACTCCTGGTCCGGCGAAGGTGGTAGGGCGAACCGGTGTAAGTTGACCCGCATCATCCTGTGCTGCTAACTCGGCCTCCCTTCATGCCCGGGCCCGGTCCACCACATCCTGAGCATCGCGGACACCACCTGCCGGGTTATTGCCACGGGCCGCTTCACGGCCTCGCGCATTGCTCGATATGGCCGGTTCATCCATACGCCTGCTATAGCTCCGGCTTGGATGGGGCGTAGAGTGAATCCGATCACGGCTGTACGAATATGCTTCCTGCTGAATCAGCACGGTCCGGAGAAGCTCCTTAACCCGGCGTGTCTCTATCGCTTGCGGAGAGTCCCCTTCGACTGGGATAGCCTCTAATCGTGCGGCGGCTGCAACAAGGTTGTCCATAGGATTAGAATAATGACCTGGGGGCGTCTGGACCGGCGGAGGAACCACCATGTTCTGCTGAGGCGGTTCCATCAGGCGAGGTTGGACCGTCGCCCCTGGTCCTGGTGCCTCAATCCGGTTTGTCTCCAGGTGCTGCGGCGGATTACTGGGTCCAGCTCCTGGAGTCTGAAAGAGATTTCGGGGGTCAAACCCTAATGGCAGGCGTGATCTGTACTTCCGCTTCAAAACCTCATGTGATGCGTTCTGGTCCAGCATGAGTTTGTAAGCCTGGGCGTCCAAAGCGGCCCGCTCTGCAGCCATCCTGTCCTTCTCTGCTGCCAGATCCGCTTTGGCTTGCACGATCTGCTCTCTTACCTTTGCAATCTCTGCAACATGGGCCTCCTGATCCGCCGGATTAGCTTCTGCCATAAGCGCGGCTAGTGCATCAAACAGATCAGATAGAACTTGAACCGGCGGGCGCACAAGGCCTCCTGCCCCTGCTGCCGCTGCCGCTGCTGATCCGGAGAGCATTGCTGCGGCGGTCGAAGAATGATTCGCCGCCTGGGTGCCGGCCATGAATATCCCAACCCGGTTGATCTGGCCCGGGGGGTCCGGAATACTGTCGCCATCGGAACAGCCCCTAACCTGGTCGTCTTACAACTGGTATAGCGATTCGGTCTCTCCGGTTGAGGACTCGTCGCCGAAATAGACGACGGTCTCACTACCGTGTTCTGACTCGTCCTCACGCTCTCCTCTGTGGATGACTCCAACGAAGGCACGCTTCATGGCCGGTTTAGCCTGGGTAGATCTCGCACGCTGAGCCGTCTCGACGAGGTCGGTGCAGATGTCCGGCTCAGGTCCAGACTCACCGATCTTGCCAATGAAAACGTGTATGCCGCCAAAGGGGACCCGATACCCGTACTCGATTGAATCGGCCTCGGGACCCCATCCTGCGTCGTCGATGTAGATCCTGCCACGACGACTCTTGGTCATCCGGCCCACAACATAGCCTTCGTGTCCCTTGAGCTTGCCCTCCAAGATCGTCAAACCATCGTGCGATAGCCCCACGGTGGGCGCCAACTGTCGTGGATTTGTCACGGCAGATGTCCTAGTGAAAGGACTTAGTCGTGGAGCCATCGCTACGAGTTTACTTGAAGGGGTTAAAGCGGACACAAAGACACGAGGGTTTTATACTAGTTCGGCCCCTTCGATGAAGGTAAAAGCCTACGTCTAGTTGTGATGGAATTGATGTGGTCTCGATGGCTAGAGAGCAAACAAGCTTCGCCTAGGCTCGAGTTGTGATTGTCTACCTTGAACCATCGCCGGGTCGTCCCCTTATATACACGGGTGACGCCCGTCGGTCCATAGAGTCCCAACCGGTTCATACTCGTATCCCGGTCGGTGTCTCTCTATTCCTAACTTACAATACAAGTTTATACATCAGGCCGGTTTATGGCTACATGTTCTAAACCGACTACAGGCCTTGGGCCTTCATCTGCTTATACCACTAATGAAGTTAAACCGGCCCAAGTAGGCCGGTTTACGCCTAGTGGTAATATCCCCAACAATGGTGTTTAGATCATAAGATGTTTCATAACATAAAACACTAAGGTCATTGCTAGCAATTTTAATTACAAAAAATAACTTCTTTTAGGATTTGTATTGTGTTTTCAGGGATTAGAAATATATGAAAATAACTATATTAGCATACATATGTATTGGCTGAGCAAGTAACGAAAAATAAGGGAAAGAGTTTAGTCCACATATGTATGTTTATGCAAAAAAAAAAATCTAGGAAAGTTGTTGTCATATGTATTGGCTGAGCAAGTAACGAAAAATAAGGGAAAGAGTTTAGTCCACATATGTATGTTTAGTCCACATATGTATTGGCTGAGCAAGTAACGAAAAATAAGGGAAAGAGTTTAGTCCACATATGTATGTTTATGCAAAAAAAAAAATCTAGGAAAGTTGTTGTCATAACGCAGGCATAACAACAGGAGTTCTGTAACAACATGGGTGTGTACTAACATTCAGAATGCATGGAAAAATGAATAGCTACAACAGTTAGGCCACAAAATTCACTCAAACTGACTAAAGCTACTTTTGAGAGCAAATAAAGTACTTTCAAGCTCCTCAATTGACCTCTCCAATAGCTTGACTTCTTCATCCTTCTCCTTTCATCTCCTATCTGTAGGAGTACAAAAGAAGGGTTAAGAGGAACACCTGACTGGCTGGCGTCCATAGCAATTACTTCCCTTTATTTTGCCACCGCCAAAGCATCTCCAGCTTTTCTCTCAGAGAGACACCTGGGAGTCACATTATTGCTTCTCTTCTGAGAGCTTGGAGAGGTTAATTTGCAAATTTTGAAGCAAGCCGTTCCTTTCATCATCAAGTAAATTTCTCAGCTCAATCAACACTTCATCCAATATTGGAGTGGAATTACTATTATGGGCTAAATCCTATTTCGTAGAGTAATTAATCCGTTCAATAGGGCTGAGCTGAGGTCACAAATCAATGTTCTCCACAGAAACTGCATTTGGTTTGCAAAGTGCACTTGCTGGCTGCTCCTCCACCACCAAAATCTATTCTTTACTCTTCATAATTTAAGGATGTGCAAGATTAATCAATTTAAACTCACTGGATAGGATGGATGAGTGTCTAGCTAGTGGGATTAAACAATTGGTCCTTTACTGGTTGATTAATTAGTGAATCAAACAATTTTCTGAATCTTTGTTTAAATGGATGTGCATGATTAGTCACTTAACACTCACAGTGGGGGAGGACATCCTGATGGAGTGGGCGCAACCTACTTGCCCAGCAAGCCCCACGCCTTCCGTAGCCTGGACGCATAGCTGGGCAAGCACTACTCGCCTGTCGGCGCCCAGAGGATGGCGGTGCTCGCCGGATAGAGCAGCGGGTGAGCGCATCATGGGGAGGCTGACAGAGCGTGTTGACGCCCTGGCTGAGTGCCTCCAGGCCTGCTGGATCAGCAGGCCGCCGTCCTCCTTTCGGACGCTGTAGGAGCCATTAAATTTGATTGATAGCATGATTGTTGCTTCACGAAACACCTTTTCAATCTCAGAAGACCGGCATTGCTCATGTCAGACCTGCACAAAGGTTATAGATGTCTCAGATCATATTGAATTCACTGCCAGTTTAATTCTCAAAATTTGGTCTCAACAAATAGAAAAGGTAAGTAAGTATAGCAGGACAAATTCCAATTAATGGCACTTAAAAACAAAGATAGTCCACCCAAATGTAGTTATAAAATACCATGGAATCAATATGATTTGTCAGCTGGTTTGCTTGCCATGAGTCTTTTCTTCTAATTCATGTACCTTGTCCAGTAGAGCATAACTGAACATGTACAAAACCCTACGGGCTCCCAAGCTACTCAACAAATGACTAATCGATACAGACTGGAAACAAAATCAAGCTGAATGCTTGGTCCATTGGTTCTCAAATAGTGAAAGATCGGCATGAGTGACCGGTAGACCTTGGTATATTTTATCTACCAGCCCAAGTACAAAGTTAAATGGGTGAAAATATGAAAAAAGAGGATCATACCAGTAGCTATTATCAAACATCATCTAGCTCTCCATGATTGCCCACAATGTGCATCATAGCTTTTTTTTGTTGACGGCTTAAAAGTACTAAAATTGTTGAAAGAATTCAAGATTAGTGTAGCCGAATTCACTTATAGATGCAACAAATCTAGCTTGATGAAAGTGTGGACATAACATAAACAATTTAAACTGGATATTTGAGTTAAATTTAATGAATATTTCATATAGAGGAGAGAATTTAAGGATACAGAGTTATCTACCCGATGAGTAGCAGTAAGAACTACCAGTGACAAAGTTGAATGGCATCAAGGAAATAAACAGCTTCATGGCCAGACCACCACAGATTTCCTCGGGGCAGCCTCATATATAGAAACAACCACCTGTATCTTTCAAATAGCTGGTACACCTCCTGCTCTACTAAATCAACCATCAAGTCATAAAATCATGCACTCGGAATATCCATGCTAGATTGTTGTTTGGTCATAAATTGGAAACTAAGATTGCAACTATGCCTTGTGCAGCGCCTGGCACGCTCGCTCCTCGCAGGACAAAACCACTTGGATGCACTGAGCATCCACGTAATGGCGCTGCGTAGTCTGCGTTGCTGCTAACTTAGGATTTGGAAACTCAGATCAATACTTGGAGAGGAACACAAAGAGGAGCCCTTGATTGGGTCGTATCTACTTGAGAAGTATATGCAAAGAAGGACAATCTGACCAACTTAGTCATGGGCCGCTCCAATGTACAAAGCAGAGCAGACAACTCTGTCTTCAATCTCACAATGTCGTGAGCCTCGACCAACGGACATTGGTGATGCCATCGGTGGCAGCGACGGTGTGGTGTACCGTTTACTGGTGAACGCCGCGCCAACCAGTGTCTCCCGGAACAACTTCAACACTGCAGGACGGCAGAAAAACAAGCGAGGCGAAACAGCACACAGGTGTCGCGCACAAAGCCACGAACACATAACCCAACAGGCACTCACCATAGGAAAACTTCTTGACCTACTTGGTGGTGCAGCTGATGCCTTGAGCTCTATAATGGTAGTGCATAAATGTAGAGATACAAATGTTAGGCATAAATTGGTTGGTCTTTCATCTATCAACAACTGATAAAATCAGGCCACTTGCAAGTTGTAAACATACAGACAGAGGAGCATAAAGTGGACTTCCGAGTTTCTTTTCCGCTTCTTCTTTGTAAGGCTAAACTCCATTTTCTAGATGAGCAAAGGATGTGCAGGTTTTCAGCCACAGTTGATAATCCTTTAAACATGTTCTGTTTTACAGAACAGAAAAATGGCCAAGATATCCTGGGAACTTGATGGTGTGTTTTGTTATTATAGAATAGTAGTACGAAAAAAGAAGGATCAAGATGTTTTCGTGATGAAGTCATACTTTCTGTTGCTGCACATAGAGCTCCAGTGGAGAATTGGCGTTGGCAACAAATCACACTGACATTATATTCTTCCTCGGGTTTTTGTTTTGATCCTGCAATTCTTGCTCCTGCAGCTCATTTGGCCAGCCATTAAAAAAATAATAGTAATAGAGGGAGCATGCTATCTTGGGTCAGAATTAAATGAAGGTCCTGGTTCATTAGTAAAGAATAGTAACATAAGGAGTATGCTATTTAGCGTGAGGATTAGATGAAGTTCCTGATTCATCATTACTTTACTTGTGAGGTCAAATTAGTAGGAATTTTCAGGTTTGGAGGGCACAATACATACATTATGTCGAACTTGGATCAGTAAAAAGAATTGGTAAACTGAAGTGCAATCAAATGAACACGTATGTACATCGGTAAGCTGGAGTGAAATCAAATGAACACGTATACACATCGGTAAACCGTGAAATTGGTACGCACTGCAAGCGCAACACATTTTTTGTGTGAAATTGAAACCACACACTTCAGAGAAGAAGATTCAGAATAGCACAGAACCACATGAGTGAGACGTTTATGAGCTCGGCTTCAGCAACAATCAGGCCTTCCTTGCCTGCATCTTGGAAGGTTAGCCATAATTCACAAGGTTATTCTAACTCGTCTCCAAATCGAAATTTTTACAAATCTGCACAATCAAGCAAAAATTGTGTATATAGTGCAGATCTGGGAGCAAGCACCTGGTAATTGGGGACTTTGAGACGGGGGAGCTGGTGGTGCCGCCAATTTCCAGCGATGGGAGCTGAGAGGAGGCAGGCCCGGAGCAGCAGCCGACGACAGGATGATGGGGGAGCACCTCGAGGGCGTGGCCGGGCAGTTCCATGGCTCCCTCAGTAGGGAGTTGGCCGGCTGAAGAGCAGTGGAGGAAGAGGAGGAGGGGGAAAGAGGAGTTGGGGGATGGTGCGGCGCCGACGTCGTGTGTCTCCGCCTCTCCGGTGGTGGAAAGCCGCAGGGTGAGGGCGGCAAGCGGCAGAGAGGCGGTGGCGGCAAGCGGCGGGGGCTGGCTGCAGCGGCGTGTCGGGGTTCGGCTGTGGCGGCGTGTCGGGGGCCGGCGGTGCGCAGCAGCGTGGCAGGGGGTGGCGGCGCGCTGGAGGTGGAGATGCGCTGGAGGTGGAGGCGGTCGGCGGCCGGCGGCGTGCGGCAGAGTGGAAGGGGGTGGCGGCGCGCTGGAGGTCGAGACGGGTCGTGCGTTTTCGCTCGCCGTACCGGTTCGTTTTTACATATTAGGAGGAGTGTGGGTTGAATTCTGAAAAACGGAGGGACTTTCCTGCAAAGACTTCGACGACGTACGACCAGAAGCAGTACCTGGTTTATTAGTAGGGAAAGATTTAGCTCAAGTCTTAGAGTAAAGCTCCCCCTAGATGTGATATCCCCCCTAAGAGGGATGAACTAACCTTGGGTTTTGTCGATGATGACTTCATGTAGGTGTTGAAGATGTGGATGCTCAATGTTGATGTAGATCTTTCGGAGCTATCCATTAGAGTGAGTTGCACTTTCAATACCTACATGGGTTAGTCCCACAAGGAACAAACAAGGATATCCATAGACATAGAATGCTGCACACACAAGATGATGTCCATGAAAGCATTAGGTTACCTTGTCCCTTGTCTTACCAACAAGAGGGTTTGTGACTCCTTGAACTAGTGCAGGATGTGGAAGTAGTTTGCACTTGTTCTTGCCAAAATGATATGAGTGAAAAATGTTGGCGAAGTCACCCTCAAGAACTCTCTAGTTCTTCTTCCTCGGGATCCACATCATCTTGGTGGGAATCCTTGGGGTTGTAGTCATACTTGATGAAGTAGAACTTGATGTAGTCTTGGGAACCCACTTGACCAAGGCCCTGGGAGCTTCTTCAAATGCATCAATCTCCTCTTGAAGCTTGTCCTTGCCTTTTTGCTTGTGGTCTTGTGGTGGAAGATCATCTTGAGCTTGTGTCCCTTGGAAAGAAGTAGGATCATACTTCTCTTGTTGAGGAACAAACTTCGTCTTGGGGTATTGATCTTCTTCCCACTCAACTCCATTGGCATTGAACTTTCGTTCAAAACCAACACCTTGATTCTTCCGGTGCCTTCCTTGCTTGCGTACAATTTCCTCAAATTGCTTACTTCTGGCAAGGCTCTTGTAAACACCTTTCTCTATAATTCCCTTCAATAAGCTATTTTCTTGCTCAAGTGTAACTTGGCTAAGAGAATCATTAGTGGAATCAAGAGAACTACTAGAAGCAACAACATTGGATTTAGCATGATTATTGTTACTACTAGAAGAAGAATCTTTCTTACTCTTGTTGCTAGACTTTACTTGTGGCATGTAAGTAGATAAGAGAAAATGCTTGGCAATGTAAGAAGAACTTTCCTTGCAAATATCATCATTGATCGCCTTTAAAAACTCATGCTCTTGCTCTAGGTTGAGCTTTTCAAAGCCTAACTTCTCATGAGTCTTTAAAAGTTCTTGATGATCTTCCAAAGTAGTTTCTAACTTCAGAATGTTTGGTTCTTTAGTTAGACGCTCAATCTTCTTCTTATCATTGTCATTTGTTTTATCTTGATTAGCATGATTAATTGACGTTTCATCATAGTATTCATCACTAGAGTTGTCAACAAGTAAATCATCATCACCTAACAAATCATCTTCATCACAATTGAAATCAACATACTCGGGGTGCCATACCTTTGGGCCTTTAGCCATGAAGAATCTTCCAATTCCTTCATTTGGTGAGTCAAATATGTCATAGGAGTTGGTTGACACAAGTGCTAGACCGGCAACACCTTCATCTTGAGTATATTTGGAGTCGGAGTGATAACTTCTCTCGGATGGTCGGAGTCGGAGCCAGATACCCATTCACCAACATGAGCTTGATGTCTTCACTTTGTGTAGCTCTTTGATGATTTGTCCTTCCTTTCTGAATCCTTGCTTTTCCGGGAGGTTATTCGTTCATAACGATCATCTCTACTCCTTCTCTCTCTTGGTGGCGATTCCTCTCTTCTACTTCTTCTTTGGGTGAATCTTCTCTCCTTTTGTAGGGAGCCGTACACTCATTGGAGTAGTGTCCGGGTCTTCCACAATTGTAGCAATTACGTTCACGACTTGAAGATCTTTTGTCATTGTAGGACCTTGACTTGGAACTTCTTTCCTTGCTTCTAGTCTTGTAGAGCTTATTGAAGTTCTTCACCATTAGGCTCAATTCTTCATTGAAGGTTTGTTTCTCACATGATGATGTAGGAGAATCACATGAGGCTTTGTAAGCACCACTTGACTTGTTGTGAAGTTCCTCTTTATCCTTGAATGACATCTCATGAGCAACAATTCTTCTAGTGACTTCCGTTGGCTTGAGATCTTTGTAATTGGGCATTATTTGGATCAATGTGCACACGGTATCATATTTTCCATCCAAGGCTCTTAGGGTCTTCTTGATGATGAATCCATCGGTCATCTCTTCACTTCCTAAGCCGGCAATCTCATTTGTGATGAGAGCAAGCCTAGAGTACATTTCAGCGACACCTTCCCCATCCTTCATTTTGAACTTGTCAAGTTGACTTTGAAGCACATCCAATTTGGATTCCTTGATGGAGTCGGTACCTTCGTGCATATCAATCAAAGTATCCTAAATTTCCTTTGCATTCTCAAGGAGGTTGATTTTGTTGAATTCCTCGGGGCACAATCCGTTGAAGAGAATATCAGAAGCTTGAGCGTTGTATTACAACATCTTCAACTCTTCCGCGGTAGCTTCACGGTTCGGTTCTCTCCCATCAAAGAATTCACCTTGCAAACCAATACACACAATAGCCCAGACGGCGGGATTATGTCCAAGAATATGCATTTTCATCTTATGCTTCCAACTAGCAAAATTAGTACCATCAAAGTAAGGACCTCTACGGTGGTGATTTCCCTCGCTAGATGCCATACTCTCCTAGGTTGTGAAACCAAGGCTATGATCACCAAAAGCTATGGAAATCAAGGCAAATGGAGAACATAGCTCTGATACCAGTTGTAGGATCGGAAGTATGTCTAGAGGGGGGGTGGTTAGACTACTTGATCAAATAAAAATCTTTCCTTTTCCCAATTTTAGTTCATGGCAGATTTTAGCAACTTAGCACAAGTCAAGCAATCAACCTACACATGCAATTCTAAGAGTATAGCAGCGGAATGTAAATCATTGCATATGAAGGTAAAGGGGATGAGTTTGGAGGAAGCAAACGCAATGTTAACACGGAGATTTCTGGCGTGGTTCCGATAGGTGGTGCTATCGTACATGCATGACGGAGACTTCAACCCACGAAGGGTAACGGTTGCGCGAGTCCACGGAGGGCTCCACCCACGAAGGGTCCACGAATAAGCAACCTTGTCTATCCCACCATGGCCATCGCCCACGAAGGACTTGCCTCACTAGGGTAGATCTTCACGAAGTAGGAGATCACCTTGCCCGTACAAACTCCTTGGTTCAACACCACAATCTTGACGGAGGCTCCCAAGTGACACCTAACCAATCTAGGAGACACCACTCTCCAAAAGGTAATAGATGGTGTGGTGTTGATGAACTCCTTGCTCTTGTGCTTCAAATGATTGTCTCCCCAACAATGAACTCTCTCTCATAGGATTGGATTTGGTGGAAAGATGATTTGAGTGGAAAGCAACTTGGGGAAGGCTAGAGATCAAGATTCATATGGTTGGATTGGAATATCTTAGCCTCAACACATGAGTAGGTGGTTCTCTCTCAAAAAATGAATGCTAGAAGTGTAGGCATGTTATGATGGCTTCCCACATGAATGAGGAGAGGGTGGAGGGGTATATATAGCCTCCACACAAAATCTAACCGTTACACACAATTTACCAAACTCGGTGAGACTGAATCATAGAACTCGGCCGGGCCGAGTCAGTTCTAATGTGACCGTTAGGCATTTCAGTGGGACCGACACGTCAACTTGGTGAAACCGATTTTGTTAGGGTTAGGGCATAACGTAATCTCGGTGAGACCGATTATAAAAACTCGGTGGGACCGACTTTGGTAATAAGCTAACTAGAGAGTTGGTCAGATAAACTCGGTGGGACCGATTCGCTCATTTCGGTGGGACCGAAACGTTACGAAAGGGAAACAGGGAGTTTGCATTGCAAACTCGGTGGGACCGATCACTCATCTCGGTTAGACCGAAACTATATGAAGGGAAACAGAGAGTTTGCAATCCCATCTCGGTGAGAACGAGATCCCTATCGGGGAGACCGAAGTGACTAGGGTTTCTGGCAATGGCTATGTCAAATGAACTCGGTGGCGTCGGATGTACCAAATCGGTGGGGCTGAGTTTGACTTTTGGTTTGGGACATATGTGGATATGAGAAAGTTGTTGAGGGTTTTTGGAGCATATCACAAAGCATTTTGAGCAAGCAAGCCATTAAGCAACAGCTCATCCCCTTTTAATTGTTTTGGCTTTTCCTAAAGACTCAATGTGATCTTGGATCACTAAAAGTAAAATGTAGAGTCTTGATCTTTAGAGCTTGAGCCAATCCTTTGTCCTTAGCATTTTGAGGGGTCCACATTCCTAATCCATGCCATGCCAATCATTGAACTTTCCTGAGATATTCATCTTTAAATAGCATTAGTTCAATGAGCTATATGTTGTTAATCATTACCAAAACCACCCAGGGATAGTTGCACTTTTAGTAGCGATGCTTAAGTCTGTCCGAATCATCTTAGCAATTGCCGCATTTTATGATTATGAAATTTGGCAAATGGACGTCAAAACTGCATTCCTTAATGGATTTCTTAAAGAAGAGTTGTATATGATGCAACCAGAAGGTTTTGTCGATCCTAAAGGTGCTAGCAAAGTGTGCAAGCTCCAGCAATCCATCTATGGATTGGTGCAAGCATCTCGGAGTTTGAATATACGCTTTGATGAGGTGATCAAAGCATATGGTTTTATACAGACTTCCGGAGAAGCATGTATTTACAAGAAAGTGAGTGGGAGCTCTATATCATTTCTAATATTATATGTGGATGACATATTGCTGACGGAAATGATGTAGAATTTTTGGATAGCATAAACGGATACTTGAATAAAAGTTTTTCAATGAAAGGCCTCGGTGAATCTGCTTATATATTAGGCATCAAGATCTATAGAGATAGATCAAGACGCTTAATAGGACTTTCACAAAGCACATACCTTGATAAAGTTTTGAAGAAGCTCAAAATGAATCTGTCAAAGAAAGGGTTCTTGCTTGTGTTACAAGGTATGAAATTGAGTCAGACTCAATGCCCGACCACTACAGAAGATAGAGAGAAAATGAAAGTCATTCCCTATGCCTCATCCATAGGTTCTATCATGTATGCTATGCTGTGTACCAGACCTGATGTGTTCCTTGCCATAAGTCTGCCAGGGAGGTACCAAAGTAATTCAGGACTGGATCACTGGACAGCGGTCAAGAATATCCTGAAGTACCTGAAGAGGACCAAGGATATGTTTCTCGTTTATGGAGGTGACAAAGAGCTCGGTGTAAATGGTTAAATCGATGCTAGTTTTGACACTGATCCAGATGACTCTAAGTCACAAACCGGATACGTATTTATATTGAATCATGGAGCTATCAGTTGGTGCAGTTCCAAGTAGAGCATCGTGGCGAGATCTACGTGTGAAGCAGAGTACATAGCTGCTTCGGAAGCAGTAGATGAAGGAGTCTGGATGAAGGAGTTCATATCCTATCTAGGTGTAATACCTAGTGCATTGGGTCCAATGAAAATCTTTTGTGACAATACTAGAGCAATTGTCTTAGTGAAGGAATCTAGATTTCACAAAAAGACCAAACACATCAAGAGACACTTCAATTCCATATGTGATCTAGTTAAGGAGGGAGACACAGAGATTTGCAAAATGCATACGGATCTGAATGTAGCAGACCCATTGACTAAGCTTCTTCCATGAGCAAAATATCATCAGCACCAAGACTCCATGGGTGTTAGAATCATTACAATGTAATCTAGATTATTGACTCTAGTGCAAGTGGGAGACTAAAGGAAATATGCCCTAGAGGTAATAATGAAGTTGTTATTTTATATTTCCTTATTCATGATAAATGTTTATTATTCATGCTAGAATTGTATTGCTCGGAAACCTAAATACATGTGTGAATACATAGAGAAACACTATGTCCCTAGTGAGCCTCTACTTGACTAGCTTGTTGATCAAAGATGGTTAAGGTTTCCTAACCATGGTCATGAGTTGTTATTGGATAACGGGATCACATATTAGGAGAATGATGTGATGGACAAGACCATTCGTTAGCTTAGCATTATGATCGTTCAGTTTTATTTCTATTGCTTTCTTCATGTCAAATACATATTCCTTCGACTATGAGATTATGCAACTCCCGGATACCGGAGGAATGCTTTGTGTGCTATCAAACATCACAATGTAACTGGGTGATTATAAAGATGCTCTACAGGTATCTCCGAAGGTGTTTCTTGGGTTGGCATAGATCAAGATTAGGATTTGTCACTCTGAGTATTGGAGAGGTATCTCTGGCCCTCTCGGCAATACACATCATAAGAAGCCTTGCAAGCAAAGTGAATAATGAGTTAGTTGCAAGATGATGTATTACTGAATGAGTAAAGGGACTTGCCGGTAACAAGATTGAACTAGTTATGAAGATACGGATGATCGAATCTTGGGCAAGTAACATACTGATGACAAAGGGAATAACGCATGTTGTCATAACGGTTCGGCCGATAAATATCTTCGTAGAATATGTGGGAGCCAATATGAGCATCCAGGTTCTGCTATTGGTTACTGACCAGAGAGGTGTCTCGGTCATGTCTACATAGTTCTCGAACCCGTAGGGTTCGCACAGTTAACGTTCGATGACGATATTGTATTATATGAGTTATGTAATTTGGTGACCGAGTGTTGTTCGGAGTCCCGGATGAGGTCACAGACATGGCGAGGAGTCTCGAAATGATCGAGAGGCAAATATTTATATATAGGATGATAGTATTCGAACATCGGAAGTGTTTCGGAGTGTGCCGGATACATATCGTAGTACCGGAGGGGTTACCGGAACCCCCGGGGGAAAGATACAGGCCATATGGGCATAAAGAGGGCAGCACACCAGCCCACAAGGGGTGGCGCCCCCCTCCCAAGGAAGGAGGCCGCGTGGGAGAAGGGAAAGAGGGGATTCGCCCCCCCTTTCCTTCTATCCTTCCTCTTCCCTTTTCCCCTTCCGGCAAATATGGAAGGGGGGAGGCCGAATTGGGGAGGACCCCAAGTAGGATTCCTCCTACTTGGGGCACACCCTTGCTGCTCCCCTCCCCCTCCCACCTATATATACATGAAGAGGGAGCGCATAGAACACACAACATCAACTGTTAGCCGTGCGTGGCACCCCCCTCCACAGTTTACACCCCCGATCATATTGTCGCGGTGCTTAGGCGAAGCCCTGCACGGATCACTTCACCATCACCGTCACCATGCCATCATGCTGATGGAACTCATCTACTTCCTCGACACCTTGCTGGATCAAGAGGGCGAGGAATGATACGTCTCCAACGTATCCATAACTTTTGATTGTTCCATGCTATTATATTATCCATCTTGGATGTTTTATATGAATTTATATTCTATTTTATATGATTTTTGGGACTAACCTATTAACCTAGATCCCAATGCCAGTTTCTATTTTTTCCCTCGTTTTTGAGTTTTACAGAAAAGGAATACCAAACAGAGTACAACTGACGTGCCAATTTTTGATGGTTTTTTATGGACCAAAAGAAGCCCCCGAAGTAAAAGAGTTGGGCCAGAAGAGTCCCGAGCCATCCACGAGGGTGGAGGGCGCGCCCTACCCCCCTGGGCGCGCCCCCTATCTCGTGGACGATTCGGAGACACACACACCCCCCTGAAGTGAGACCGACGCCAAAAATTCCTATATATATACAGAAACCCCCGAAAAGAAACCTAGATCGGGAGTTCCGCCACCGCAAGCCTCTGTAGCCACCAAAAACCAATCGGGACCCTGTTCCGACACCCTGTCGGAGGGGGGATCCATCACCAGTGGCCATTTTCACCATCCAGGCGCTCTCCATGACAAGGAGGGAGTAGTTCACCCTCGAGTCTGAGGGTATGTACCAGTAGTTATGTGTTTCATCTATCTCTCTCTTGTGTTCTTGATATGGCACGATCTTGATGTACCACGAGATTTGCTATTATAGTTGGATCTTATGATGTTTCTTCCCCTCTACCTTCTTGTAATGGATTGGGTTTTCCCTTTGAAGTTATCTTATCAGATTGAGTCTTTAAGGATTTGAGAACACTTGATGTATGTCTTGCGTGGGATACCCATGGTGACAATGGGGTATTCTATTGATCCACTTGATGTATGTTTTGGTGATCAACTTGCGGGTTCTGTGACCTTGGGAATCTATGCATAGGGGTTGGCACACGTTTTTGTCTTGACTCTCTGGTAGAAACTTTGGGGCACTCTATGAGTTCTTTGTGTTGGTTCGAATAGATGAATCTGAGATTGTGTGATGCATATCGTATAATCATACCCACGGATACTTGTGGTGACATTGGAGTATGAAGGTGACATTAGGGTTTTGGTTGATGTGTGTCTTAAGGTGTTATTTTACTACGAACTCTAGGGCTGTTTGTGACACTTATAGGAATAGCCCAATGGATTGATCGGAAAGAACAACTTTGAGGTGGTTTCGTACCCTACAATAATCTCTTCATTTGTTCTCCACTATTAGTGACTTTGGTGTGACTCTTTGTTGCATGTTGAGGGATTGTTATATGATCCAATTATGTTATTATTGTTGAGAGAACTTGCACTAGTGAAAGTATGAACCCTAGGCCTTGTTTCGAAGCATTGCAATACCGTTTGTGCTCACTTTTATCATTAGTTACCTTGTTGTTTTTATATTTTCAGATTACAAAAACCTATATCTACCATCCATATTGCACTTGTATCACCATCTCTTCGCCGAACTAGTGCACCTATACAATTTATCATTGTATTGGGTGTGTCGGGGACACAAGAGACTCTTTGTTATTTGGTTGCAGGATTGTTTGAGAGAGACCATCTTCATCCTAAGCCTCCCATGGATTGATAAACCTTAGGTCATCCACTTGAGGGAAATTTGCTACTGTCCTACAAACCTCTGCACTTGGATGCCCAACAACGTCTACAAGAAGAAGGTTGCGTAGTAGACATCAAGCTCTTTTCTGGTGCCGTTGCCGGGGAGGTTAGTGCTTGAAGGTATATCTTTAGATCTTGCAACTGAATCTTTTAGTTTCTTGTTTTATCACTAGTTATGTCTATAAAAGAAAACTATAAAAAAATGGAATTGAGGGTGCCTCATATGCTTCATCTTTTTAATATCTTTCGTGAAAATGATAGAAAGGAAAATTGTGCCAAAGTGTTAGAAGAAGAATGCATTAAAATGTTTGCCACTAAATCTTTGAGTGATGAGAATGATTGCAATGTTTTTAGTACGAATTCTTTGTATATCCATGATGCTAATGATATGCAAATCCACAAGCTTGGGGGTGCTATGATTGGTGAAGATGATATTTTTTGTCCCCCAAGTTTTAATGAGCAAATTTATTATGATGAAAGCATGCCTACTATCTATGATGATTATTGTGATGACATCTATGCTATAAAGAGTAATGATATCCATGAAACTTGTCATCATGATTTTAATGCTCAAATTGATTATGTGAATAAAGTATCACATGATAGTTATTTTGTTGAGTTTTCTCCCACTACTATGAATGAGAATAAACTTGCTCATGTGGAGCGTACAAAAATTTCTATGCTTGTAGATCATGAAAAGAATGATTTATGTGATGGTTATATTGTTGAATTCATTCATGATGCTATTGAAAATTATGATGAGGGAGGAATATATGCATGTAGGAATTACAATAATATCAAGTTTCGTCTCTATGTGTTGAAAATCTTGAAGTTATGCTTGTTTTACCTTCCTATGCCAGTTGATTCTTGTTCCCATAAGTTGTTTGCTCACAAAATCCCTATGCATAGGAAGTTGGTTAGACTTGAATGTGTTAGTAATATGCTTCATGATGCTCCCATTATGTTTCAATTCTTATCTTTTATGTGAGCATCATTGTCATCATCATGCCTAGCTACAAAGGCATTAAAGAAAAGCGCTTATTGGGAGACAACCTAATATTTACCCTTGCAGTTTTTGCATGTCCACATTATTAAGCTACTGTATTAATCATGTTTTATAGCTTTTGTTTCAATAAAGTGACAAGTGGAACCTTTGGGAAGACTTGGGTGAAGGTTAATGTGATCTTGCTGTAAAAACAGAAACTTTGCACTCACGAGAATAATTGTTATGTTTAACATAAGAGTGATTTTAAGTTGATTCTTTCTGAAGAAGATTAATAAACAAATTACGGACGTCCAAAAATTTATTTCATAATTTTTGAAGTTACAGAAGTATTCGAGAGTTACAGATTACTACAGACTGTTCTGTTTTTGACAGATTCTGTTTTCGATGTGTTATTTGCTTTTTTGATGAATCTATGAGTAGTATTGGAGGGTATGGACCATAGAGAAGTTGGAATACAGTAGATATTACACCAATATGAATTTAGAATGAGTTCACAACAGTACAAAAGGTGGTGATTTATTTTCTTATACTAACGGAGCTTATGAGTTTTCTGTTAAGTTTTGTGTTGTGAAGTTTTCATGTTTTGGGTAAAGATTCGATGGACTATGGATAAGGAGTGGCAAGAGCCTAAGCATGGGGATGCCCAAGGAAACCCAAGGTAATATTTGAGGACAACCAAGATCCTAAGCTTGGGGGTGCCCCGGATGGCATCCCCTCTTTCGTGTTTGTTCATCGGTAACTTTACTTGGAGCTATATTTTTATTTACAACATGATATGTGTTTTGCTTGGAGCGTCATTTTATTTTATTTTGTTTTGCTTGATGTTTGAATAATATCCCAAGATCTGAAATTCTTAAAGGTTAGAGAGTCTTCACATAGTTTTATAATTATTTGACTACTCATTGATCTTCACTTATATCTTTTGGAGTAGTTTGTCGTTTGCTCTAGTGCTTCACTTATATCTTTTAGAGCACGATGGTGGTTTTATTTTGAAGAAATAGATGAACTATCATGCTTCACTTATATTATTTTGATAGTGTTAAACAGCATGGTAATTTGCTTTGGTTATGAATTTAATCCTAGTATGATAGGCATCCAAGAGGGATATAACAAAAACTTTCATATAAAGTGCACTGAATACTAAGAGAAGTTTGATTCCTTATGATTGTTTTGAGATATGAAGATGGTGATATTAGAGTCATGCTAGTAGATTAGTTGTGAATTTGAGAGATACTTGTGTTAAAGTTTGTGATTCCCGTAGCATGCACGTATGGTGAACCGTTATGTGATGAAGTTGGAGCATGATTTATTTATTGATTGTCTTCCTTATGAGTGGTGGTCGGGGATAAGCGATGGTCTTTTCCTACCAATCTATCCCCCTAGGAGCAAGCGCCTAGTACTTCGTTTTGATAACTAATAGATTTTTGCAATAAGTATGTGAGTTCTTTATGACTAACGTTGAGTCCATGGATTATACGCACTCTCACCCTTCCACTATTGCTAGCCTCTCTTGTGCCGCGCAACTTTCGCCGGTACCATACACCCACCATTTATCTTCCTCAAAACAGCCACCATACCTACCTATTATGGCATTTCCGTAGCCATTCCGAGATATATTTACATGCAACTTTCCACCGTTCCGTTTATTATGACACGTTTCATCATTGTCATATTGCTTTGCATGATCATGTAGTTGACATCGTATTTGTGGCAAAGCCACCTTTCATAATTCTTTCATACATGTCACTCTTGATTCATTGCACATCCCGGTACACCGCCGCAGGCATTCACATAGAGTCATACTTTGTTCAAAGTATCGAGTTGTAATTCTTGAGTTGTAAGTAAATAAAAGTGTGATGATCTTCATTATTAGAGAATTGTCCCAGTGAGGAAAGGATGATGGAGACTATGATTCCCCCACAAGTCGGGATGAGACTCCGGACGAAAAATAAAAATAAAAATAAAAATAAAAAAGAGGCCAAAACATGAGAAAGGCCCAAATAAAAAAATGAGAGAAAAAGAGAGGAGGGGCAATGTTACTATCCTTTTACCACACTTGTGCTTCAAAGTAGCACCATGGTCTTTATGATAGAGATTCTCCTATTTTGTCACTTTCATATACTAGTGGGAAATTTTCATTATAGAACTTGGCTTGTATATTCCAATGATGGGCTTCCTCAAAATGCCCTAGGTCTTCGCGAGCAAGCGAGTTGGATGCACACCCACTTAGTTTCTTTTTGAGCTTTCATACACTTATAGCTCTAGTGCATCCGTTGCATGGCAATCCCTACTCACTCACATTGATATCTATTGATGGACATCTCCATAGCCCGTTGATACGCCTAGTTTATTTGAGACTATCTTCTCCTTTTTTGTCTTCTCCACAACCACCATTCTATTCCACCTATAGTGTTATGTCCATGGTTCACGCTCATGTATTGCGTGAAAGTTGAAAAGTTTGAAAATACAAAAGTATGAAACAATTGCTTGGCTTGTCATCGGGGTTGTGCATGATTTAAATATTCTGTGTGATGAAGATAGAGCATAGCCAGACTATATGATTTTGTAGGGATAACTTTCTTTGGCCATGTTATTTTGAGAAGACATGATTGCTTTGTTAGTATGCTAGAAGTATTATTGTTTTTACGTCAATATTAAACTTCTGTTTTGAATCTTATGTATCTTAATATTCTTGCCACAATAAAGAGAGATTACATTGATAAATATGTTAGGTAGCATTCCACATCAAAAATTCTGTTTTTATCATTTACCTACTCGAGGACGAGTAGGAATTAAGCTTGGGGATGCTTGATAGGTCTACAATGTATCTATAATTTTTGATTGTTCCATGCTCGTATGCATTTATATGCTATTTTATATGATTTTTTTGGGACTAACCTATTAACCTAGAGCCTAGTGACAGTTTCTATTTTTCCTTGTTTTTGAGTTTTATAGAAAAGGAATACCAAACGGAGTCCAATTGACGTGCCAATTTTTGATGATTTTTTATGGACCAAAAGAAGCCCCCAAAGTAAAAGAGTTGGGCCAGAAGAGTCCCGAGCCATCCACGAGGGTGGAGGGCGTGCCCTACCCCCGTGGGCGCGCCCCCTATCTCGTGGACGACTCGGAGACCCCCTTGAAGTGAGACCGACGCCAAAAATTCCTATAAATACAGAAACACTCGAAAAGAAACCTAGATCGGGAGTTCCGCCGCCGCAAGCCTTTATAGCCACCAAAAACCAATTGGGACCCTATTCCGGCACCTTGCCGGAGGGGGGATCCATCACCGGTGGCCATCTTCATCATCCCAGTGCTCTCCATGATGAGGAGGGAGAGTTCACCCTCGGGGCTGAGGGTATGTACCAGTAGTTATGTGTTTGGTCTCTCTCTCTCTCGTGTTCTTGATATGACACGATCTTTATGTACCGCGAGCTTTGCTATTATAGTTTGCTCTTACAATGTTTCTGCCCCTCTGCTTATTGTAATGGATTGAGTTTTCCCTTTGAAGTTATCTTATCGAATTGAGTCTTTAAGGATTTGAGAACACTTGATGTATGTCTTGCGTGGGATACCCGTGGTGAAAATGGGGTATTCTATTGATCCACTTGATGTATGTCTTGAAGATCAACTAGCGGATTCTGTGACCTTGGGAATCTATGCATAGGGGTTGGCACACGTTTTCGTCTTGACTCTCCAGTAGAAACTTTGGGGCACTCTATGAGTTCTTTGTGTTGGTTCGAATAGATGAATCTGAGATTGTGTGATGCATATCGTATAATCATACCTACGAATACTTGTGGTGACATTGGAGTATGTACGTGACATTAGGATTTTGGTTGATGTGTGTCTTAAGGTGTTATTTTACTATGAACTCTAGGGATGCTTGTGACACTTATAGGAATAGCCCAATGGATTGATCGGAAAATAACTTTGAGGTGGTTTCGTACCCTACAATAATCTCTTCGTTTGTTCTCCACTATTAGTGACTTTGGAGTGACTCTTTGTTGCATGCTGAGGGATTGTTATATGATCCAATTATGTTATTATTGTTGAGAGAACTTGCACTAGTGAAAGTATGAACCCTAGGCCTTGTTTCGAAGCATTGCAATACCGTTTGTGCTCACTTTTATCATTAGTTACCTTGCTGTTTTTATATTTTCAGATTACAAAAACCTATATCTACCATCCATATTGCACTTGTATCACCATCTCTTCGCTGAACTAGTGCACCTATACAATTTATCATTGTATTGGGTGTGTTGGGGACACAAGAGACTCTTTGTTATTTGGTTGCAGGGTTGTTTGAGAGAGGCCATCTTCATCCTACGCCTCCCATGGATTGATAAACCTTAGGTCATCCACTTGAGGGAAATTTGCTACTGTCCTACAAACCTCTACACTTGGAGGCCCAGAAACGTCTACAGGAAGAAGGTTGCATAGTAGACATCAAGGAACGTCATCGAGCTGCACGTGTGTAGAACCCGAAGGTACCGTACATTCGGTACTTGATCGGTCGGAGCTAGAAGAAGTTCGACTACATCAACTGCAGTGTCAAACGCTTCCGCTTTCGGTCTACGAGGGTACGTAGATACACTCTCCCCCTCTCATTGCTATGCATCTCCTAGATAGACCTTGCGTGAGCCTGGGAATTTTTTTTGAAATTGTAAGCTATGTTCCCCAACACAATCTTATTCGTATTTTATTTATTCTGCTATTTTGTTTGCAGTAGAGAAAATGCAATATCGGAAAATCTGTCCCCTTTGTGATCAAGAAGCGGAGTCGATCTCCCATATCCTAACCGAAATTGTCTTTGGAGTGAGGTTTGACACCATGTTCTAAGATAATGGCCCTCTTCAGCCGCTGTCTCCGCAGCTTGGCGATGCCTTCAATTCATGGTTCCAACCAGCTACAGAACAAGCCGGCCTGGGAAAGATCAAGGGTGCGTGCACTGATATGTCTTTGATTTTGTCAACATTGATTTCTCTGCATTGTTGGAGGAAATAAACTAAGGCAAATCTATAAGTTGGTTGCCTCTGCACGGTCGCTTCATTGATATTTGGTCGCTGGCGTGTAGGGTAACTATACAAACCATTTTTATATTTCTAGATATTTTCAGAATCTGTTATTTTGGTTGTGAGACTCACAACTTCTAGCTGCTTTCTTATAATACAAAAGACAACACTTGTGTTTGAGAAAAAGGTATCTGTATTTTATATTATCGTGGAACCTTGTGATATTTGTCCTGGAACATTATATTGTCCTAATGTGTGCTCGACTGGGTGTAGGTGCGTGGCTCAGTATAGGTGTCGAATTGGGTGTACTGCTGCGTGTTCGGCTGGTCGTAGGTGCCAGATTGGGTGGGCACCGAGTCATCCACCTGCCCGTCCTCATAGAAGCCTCCTCCCTTGTGGATCACCTCGTACATCTCTGTGTCCACGTTGTCGTACGCCAGCTCTCCCGCTTCAGGCATACTAGCAAATAGCGTGCGGGCACCCATCTGCTCCATGCCCGACGTCCACTAACAGACAAGCGACAGCGATGAACACTCAGAGAAAAGCAAGTGGCGCCATGTTGACATTGATGATGAATGAGTGAATGACACAGAGGGGATGCCGAGGACTACCTACCCAGCTACTTGGTGACATACTAGTCTGGGGCCTTGTAATGCTACGACCATGGCAGCATCTGCATGATCGGTGAGTCCACGTGGCCCGGGCCTCGATCTCCACCATGTCTGTGACCAGCATGCCCAACACCTCATCCGTCACCAACACGCCCTCCACCGGCCTTCTGCTTCTTGAGTTTTTCCTCCTTTGCAGCATTCGCTTTGACGTGGCGATTTTGCCGTGTCGTCAAGTTGATCTACTGGGCGAGCGCGATGCTCGAATCCTCCAGCACCTCCGACTCTGGCAAGGTCTCCTCTGGGTCAATGGGTCAGCGGTGGGAGGGAAGAAGGGAGTGGGGAAAGGACTGGAATTTGGTGGAGAGCAGCGGGATGGAAAAGAGACGGGGGGATTTTGTTGTAGAAACGGTATGTGTCGATGTCAAAACTGGCGGATCTCGGGTAGGGGGTCCCGAACTGTGCGTCTAAGGCTAATGGTAACAGGAGGCGGGGGACACGATGTTTACCCAGGTTCGAGCCCTCTCTATGGAGGTAATACCCTACATCCTGCTTGATTGATCTTGATGATACGAGTATTACAAGAGTTGATCTACCACGAGATCGTAGAGGCTAAACCCTAGAAGCTAGCCTATGATTATGATTGTCGTTGTCCTACGGACTAAACCCTCCAGTTTATATAGAGATCGGAGGGGGCTAGGGTTACACAGAGTCGGTTACAGAGAAGGGAATCTACATATTCGAATTGCCAAGCTTGCCTTCCACGCAAAGGAGAGTCCCACCCGGACACGGGACGAAGTCTTCAATCTTGTATCTTCATAGTCCAACAGTACGACATAAGCATATATTCGGCTGTCCGAGGACCCCCTAATCCAGGACTCCCTCAGTAGCCCCTGAACCACGCTTCAATGACGATGAGTCCGGCGCGCAGATTGTCTTCGGCATGGATGGCGGGTTCCTTCTCCGAATACTCCAAAGTAGATCTTGAACACAAGAATCGTGTCCGGCTCTGCAAAACAAATTCCACATACCACCGTAGAGAGCACAATATTCCACGAGTCTAATCTGCTGACAACTTTTCCATAGCGTGACATCACGCCGTGGCTCGGTCATTATTCGAACCGTTTTCTCAACCTGCTACTGCACATCTTGCGAGGCGGTTTTATTGTCATGTCTTGTCGAAGCAGAGATCGTGTCCCCTTATCATGGGATTCTCATCAATACGGGCGTGGGTAACCCAACCGCGCCATTAGCACGGCGCTTGGGGAATAAGCGAGTTTCTAGGGCAAGTGGGGAGGCACATGACTATCGCCTTTATAAAGAGATAAGGATTCCCCTTTTTTCACCCACGCCTTCTTCCTCCTCTGCTCATCCATTCTCGAGCTCCAACGCCCAAGCTTTCACCTTCTTCGCAAAAACAATCCGAACATGTCCGGAGCGGGAGGCAAGTGGATGGCCTCCTCCGTCAATAAGGAGGACATCAAGAAGTTTTGGGAGGCCGGATACTTGTCCACAGACATCGCGCATCGGCTTCCGGCCGAAGGGCAGATCATCCCTACCCCGAAACCCGAGGAAAGGGTAGTATTCCTCTCCGACTTCGTTTGCAGGCTGGGATTCCCCCTCCACCCGTTCGTCCGTGGACTAATGTTCTACTACGGGCTGGACTTCCATGATTTGGCCCCCAACTTGATCCTCAACATCTCGGCGTTTATCGTCGTGTGTGAGGCCTTCCTCCGCATCCCACCCCACTTCGGCCTATGGCTGAAGACCTTCAATGTGAAGCCAAAGGTGGTGAGCGGCCAACAAGCAGAGTGCGGAGGTGCCATGGTGGGCAAGATGCCCAATGTCTCCTGGCCTGAAGGCTCCTTTGTGGAGACTGTGAAGGGGTGGCAATCGGGGTGGTTCTACATCACCGAGCCGCGCGACGCAACTGGGCGGCGACCCCCAAATTCCGATCCGGCGTCCCCAGGCGGCTCACCTCCTGGCAAGAGAAGGGGGTAGCCTGGGGCTCAGCGGAAGAACTGACCGGACTTCAGAAATGCGTCCAAAATATGATAAGAAAGAAAATAAAGCTTGTCAACGTGGTCCAAGTTATGCTCCTCTGCCGGATCCTTCCATGTCAGAGACGGATTTGCAATCTGTGGGAGTTCAACCCGGCCGAACACCAGACTCCGCGAGAGCTCTTCGGCATGATGCACGAAGACGTCTGGAAGGTGCTTTTCAGGACCAACGAGGTACCACCGCCCATAATCGAAGATCGCGAACTCAGCGCGAAACGCCAAGCCAATCCGGTAAGTTTTCATATTTGCAAGATATGCCTTTTACCAGCACATCCGCAGGAGGAACCTAAGCCTCCATGCCGATCTTACAGGCCTGGGTAGTGATAGCGGAGCAGATTAACTGTCCGGCTCCGCTACCTGGAGATCCAGAATCGCCTCTTCTAACGAAGATGCTGTTTTCGGCGCCCTGTGAGGTGCCGGAGAAGAAGGCCAAGAAGACGGCTGCGGGGACCAGAGAAGGTCTCCTACGCAAGGTTGCATCGGACATGACGTCCGAAGACACCAAGACATACTCCTCCACCGAAGACGAGGAGGAGGAGGAAATCCATCCCCCCCTACTGAGGGGAGGAAGAAGCGGAAGGACGCCACGCATGGGGGGGGGGGGGGGGGGCGAGGTGTCCAAGAAGGGAAAAACCTTCCTTCTGGACCATTCCACCGCAGCCACCAATAGCGGCGAGGAGTGGGAACCCAGGGTCAAGCCCCTGGCTAAGTCGTAAGTATCCAGACACAATAGTATTTTCGGTACATTTGCTTTATCGCTTCTTAACGCGCCAGACGTGCACCTGCAGCCCGGCCAAATCCAGCATCGAGATATTCTCCTCTTCAGAGGGATCGCCGGACCCATCTGCGATGAACAGTGAGTCTCTCCCGACAGCCTCCTCCCCCAAGGCCGCGGATGACATCGAGGTGTTGTCTCGAAGGATATTAGGCCAAGGGGAGACAGTTCCGGAGTCGCCTCCGAGCGAAACCCTAGTCGCCGGACACATGGGGGGAAAGACCCCCACGGACTCCGACAATGGGGGCCGCAACCAGTTTGGCCCCCAGCCGAATACGGCTCCAGAAACCCAAGTGGTTCTGGATTCAGGCAGGAAGCCTCTCCCTAAGGAGGGCGAGCCGCCTGTACCGATGACCTCTGTCCATCCATAGGTACCGGATAGTTTGCTGGAAACGCTTTGTGGCGCTTCCATTGATGAAGAACAACTGTACTCTTATGAGTACGATGATTGAGAAGGTCCGGTCCGCCGAAAGCGGATTGACCGAAGCCTGCGCTAGCCTTCTAACAGGCTTTGAGGTAAGAAATAAAATTGTGAGAGAATATCACAGTGTAGACAGTAGCCCCTGATGCTCTGTTTGGTGTTTGGAAAGAAAAGCCGAACAAAGGATCAAATAATATTTGTAGGAGTCTAACATTAGATGTCTATGTAAATAAGCAGGCATCACTGCTGGCCGCTGCCGCTCGTACTGCGGAGGTCTCCAGACTAAAGCAGGACCTGGAGCGGACCGAGGGAGAGCTCGTCCTCGTGAAGAGGCAGCTGGAGGAAAGTCAAGGTACGTAATACCCTGCTTGTATACTTATGAAGGATAAATGGTTTCTGCTGATAAAAGCGTCATGAACTTTTATAGGGGCCACGACCGAAGTGGCGGCCCTTAAGAAGGCACTGGCCGACACCGAAGACAAAGCGGCCAAGGAACACGCGGGTTAGCGAGGTCCAGCAAGAGCTCCAGGATTTCGTCCAAAAGTACGAGTCCTTGGAGCGTGACTCTAAGACTCAAGAGTCCGAGCTTGCCAAGGCTCTCCAGAGCACACAAGATGCCAAAGCCGAAGCCCAGAAGGCCCTCCAAGATATCCAGGCGGCTAAGAAGATTGCGGCGGGTAAGGCATTTGTTATGCAAAGCAAGCATGTGAAGGAGACATTCTTTTTACTTACCCGAATTTGGAGTTCTCCAGGAGCGTTTGCGGATCTTCCGCGTAGCATATCAGATGCCGCGGAGTTCTACCGAGCCGAAAAAAGGAGCTCAACGGAGAAGTTGTTCTGGTCTCAATATCTTGGGACAGAACATCCGATGCCCTTGAGCGACCAGCTGAAGCAACTGGTCGAGCTGCACAAGGCAGTCGAACTTTCCATGAAGGACCTCATAGTCCAGCTATGGCCTACCGAGCCTATGCCCAGGGACTCGTGAAGTGGCTTGTGAGTGCCTGCCCACGACTTGAAGTCATAAAACGGTCGCTTTGCATTGAAGGTGTGTGGATGGACTTTGCCCGTGCGAAGGTGCATTGGGCGAAGATGGACTCCACAGCGCTGATGACCGAGGGACCACCGAAGGGCAAGGAGCACCGCTGACCCAAACAATATTATGATAGTGTCCTGAAGGGATCCCGCCTTGTGGCGGAGCAATGTTCAAAGGATGTAATCTTTGAATGAACGCATTCATTTTATCCTATAATATGAAACAAGTTCATTTGCGAAATATAATGCTTGTTGATTTAAATTTTTACCTCCTGTGCGGCCGTTTATAAAATCTGAGGGTTGGCCAGTTGTCGGCTTCTGCCCCCATGTAACTAGTACAGGGGTGTTCGGGATGAATCTAAACACTCTTTATCCAAGTTTTTTGGTCCTTTAAGGAGGTGTTTAGCGCAACGAACAAGGCAATCGGACTATACGGCTTTATCACCCTCACTTAGCCATAGGAGTTCTATAATTTTCAATTTTGGCGTAGCCCCTTGTATTCGGAAGGCCGAACTTGGGCGCTATACACGCCTAAATCGGACAAAGACCGATTCCTCGCATAAAGCGGAAAAAATCTTGAAGGATTTGAAACCTCTCGAACAGCGACCAGCTCTCGCCGCATCATGACAGTCAGTTTTCGGCTTTCTCTACTGAGGTGCTCGTCCGAAAGAACCGGGACACAATCGCAGTAGTTCTCCCTTTACTACCCTAGCCGATATAGCGGAACGTAGGGTAGGAAGCACAGGAGCCGGGCAACCCAACTATTGACCCAAGACATGATTCGGAGCTAATGCATATAATGATATAAGTTCGGGGTGCCGCACTATTAAAAGTGTTCGGACTTTCTTGCCATGTTATGGGGTACACTGAAGCCCTTGGCGAACTGAACGTATCAGAATGTACGGGTGCGATTTGTAATAAACAAAATAGTGAAGGAAAAAAAAGGAAAAAGCTGGCGCTGCAAATTATTTTCCATTGTTATTTAAGTAATACATCAAGGCGTATGTATACAAGTAGAGCGATAAGCAATTGGGCTATTTGACATGCCCCAACCAAGAGCGAGCTGCGTGTGGGTATGTAAAACAGGTATAGCGATCGTTAGCAGAGACCACCTGGGAATTCCCTTGTACATCAAAGCTCCTTGCTTCCTTGGTGTATCCGTACCGTGATGGGTCCGATGATCAGGTTATCGGAAGAGCCTCGAGAAGAGAAGATCCTGAAAGAAGAAGAAACAGGTGAAGGTATGCGGATCCCGAGGCGGTTGGGCCGCATTGTGGACCGCGGTCTAGTTGTGCCTCCATTTATGTCCATGGTATTTTAAGTGCGTAATTATGTACATGCGGCACGAATTTCACCGCTTGAATGGGACTAGGATGGAGGCCGAATTGCTAGGCGAGCTCTAGACGGGCCGGACGATCCTGTTGCAGAGTAGTTCGGACTCGCTTGACGGTGTCTGGGGGCTTTATTGCCGAATTGAGGGTCTGCCTAAGGAGGCTGCTCTATACTCTGCTGCAAGGGCCGCAGTGTGCTCCTCCGTACGGAGGGAGCGCTCTGTATTTCCATTGACTGTTATAACACCGTAGGGTCCGGGCATCTTGAGCTTGAGGTAGGCATAGTGTGGCACCGCATTGAATCGAGTGAATGCGGTTCATCCTAGCAGTGCATGATAACCTCTGCGGAAGGGGACGATATCGAAGATTAACTCCTCGCTTCGGAAGTTGTCCGGGGATCCGAAGACCACTTCCAGCATGATTGAGCCTGTACAACAGGCCTCTACACCTGGTATGACACCTTTGAAGGTGGTTTTTGTGGGTTTGATCCTTGAAGGATCGATGCCCATTTTGCGCACTGTATCCTGATAAAGCAAGTTCAGGTTGTTGCCACCGTCCATGAGGACTCGTGTAAGGTGGAATCCATGAATAATAGGGTCAAGGACTAGTGCGGCTAAGCCGCCATGACGAATACTGTTCGGATGGCCCCTACGATCAAAGGTGATCGGACAGGAAGACCATGGGTTGAACTTCGAGGCGACTCGCTCCATTGCTTAGACGTCCCTTAGTGCACGCTTCCGCTCCCGCTTGGGAATATGGGTGGAGTATATCATATTTACCGTTTTAACTTGGGGGGAGGGCATTTCTTCTGTCCCCCTGTGTTCGGTGGCCGGGCTCCTCGTTGTCATCACTATGCAACCCCTTTTCCTTGTTTTCGGCGTTTAATTTGCCGGCCTGTTTAAATACCCAACGTTCTCTGTTGGTGTGGTTGGCTGGTTTATCGGGGGTGCCGTGGATTTGACATGGACAATCGAGTATGCGGTCCAGACTGGACGGGCCCTGATTGTTTCTTTTAAATGGCTTTTTCCGTTGACCAGTCTTGGAGCCACTGAATCCGGCATTGGCGGCCGTGTCTTCGGCGTTGTCGCCATTATTTCGACGCTTGTGTTTGCTGCGTCGGGGCTTGTCGTTGTTATCTCTGGATGCAGAAGTTCCAGGCTTGCTTGAGGCATTGTTGCTATAGGCTAGCCAGCTGTCCTCGCCCGCACAAAAGCGGGTCATGAGTGTCATGAGGGCTGCCATGCATTTCGGCTTCTCTTGGCCGAGGTACCAGGCAAGCCACTCGTCGCGGATGTTATGCTTAAAGGCCGCTAGGGCTTCGGCATCCGGACAGTCGACAATTTGGTTCTTTTTAGTTAAGAACCGAGTCCAGAATTTCTTGGCTGACTCTCCGGGCTGTTGGGTTATGTGACTTAAGTCATCAGCGTTCGGTGGTCGCACATAAGTGCCCTGAAAGTTGTCAAGGAATGCGTCTTCCAGGTTCTCCCAACTGCCAATGGAGTTTCTCGGCAGACTATTCAGCCAGTGCCGAGCTGGTCCCTTGAGTTTTAGTGGGATGTACTTGATGGCGTGGAGATCATCGCCGCAGGCCATGTGAATGTGGAGAAGGAAATCTTCAGTCCATACCACGGAGTCTGTTGTCCCATCATATGGTTCGATGTTCATGGGTTTAAACCCTTCCGGGAATTCATGCTCCATTACTTCGTCGGTGAAGCATAGGGGGTGTGCCGCGCCTCTATGCCGAGCTACGTCGCGACAAAGTTGAATGTGGTCTACTGTATTCGGCTCGGACGGATTTGTATTTAGTATATCCGGCGTGGCGGTCATTGTCACGCGTTCGCGCGCCCCTGCGATTCGTAGATCGATCTTGATTGTCCTGTTTTGTTTTCCAATTCGTCTCGCAGGTCGTGAGTGTAGCCCCGGGCCTTCATGTTTCTATTTGTTTGGTGACGGGGTGTGGGCTGGTGTTCGGACTGATACGCTGCTTTGTCTCGGCCATGAGGTGGTCGGTCGGCCGCATCCTGCGCTGGTAGTATAGGCTCTAGTGCCTTGTCCTCGAATTGAGGTAACAACCTGCGCTTCGGGTAACTTTTGGTTGGGCGCTCGAGTCTGTATTCCTCGGCCGCCAGGACCTCAGTCCATCTATTAGTGAGCAGATCTTGATCAGCTTGAAGCTGCTGCTGCATTTTCTTTAGGCTTTTTGCAGTGGCTATAAGCCGGCGCTTGAAGCGCTCCTGCTCGACGGGATCCTCATGCACGGTAAATTCTTCGTCACCAAGGCTCACCTCGTCTTCGGAGAGAGGCATGTAATTGTCATCCTTCGAGTCTTCATTCATGGCCTGTTCATCGGGGCTAGCTTGCCCGTCCTCCCGTCCGGCCTGTTCGAAGCTTGGCTGGGTTGGATTGTTTTGTTCTTCGGCATCATCCGGAGTGCTATTATCTCTTGTGCCAGTATTGCTGTTTCTACCCTGGCGTGATTCAGAGCGGTGCCACTGACGTCGGCGCTTCGACTGTTTCTCGTGAGGATTATCCTCCGTTGCATCCTTTTGATCGTCGCCATTGTTTTCTTTGGGTGTGTCCACCATATATATGTCATATGATGAGGTGCTTGTCCAGCGCCTTATGGGCGGTGGTTCCTGTTCTTCTCCGGCATCGTTGTCCATAACGTCGATGTCTTCGAAGTCAAAATCAAGGATGTCGGTTAAGTCGTCGACAGTGGCTATTAAGTGGGTGGTGGGTGGGTAACAAATTCCTTCGTCGTCCGCTTCCCACTCAAGTCGGACATAGTTTGGCCAAGAGTCTCCTGACAAGGAGAGAGATTTTAATGAGCTTAGCACGTCACCCAAGGGCGAGTGCTGAAAGATGTCCGCGGAGCTGAACTCTAAGATCGGCGCCCCATTAGATCCGATGGGCATGGATACACACGGTTCGGAGCCTATGGTCGGAGACGAGTCCGAGGGCCCGATGACACAGAACTCATTGGAAGTGAAATCTGTGTTCGGCTCAATCATTGTTGAGTGTGCGGCTTCCGTGGCGCGGTCCATCCTCCCATCCTCGGTTGGCACGATCTGTGTTGGATCTAAAGCCAGGGCAGATGTGGGTGAGATCTCCTGAACGCCGTCCAATGGCAGATCTAGGTCATGATCATCGTGGCTGTAGGGTGCACCTGTTATGGGCTCGAATCCGTCGAAGATCAAGTCTCCGCGGATGTCGGCTGTGTAGTTCAGGCTTCCAAACCTGACCTAATGGCCAGGGGTGTAGCTATCGACCTGCTCCAGATGGCCAAGCGAGTTGGCCCACAGTGCGAAGCCGCGGAATACGAAGATCTGTCCGGGAAGGAAAACCTCACCCTGGACCGCGTCGTTGTAGATGATTGAAGGAGCCATCAAGCCTTACGGTGACGACACAGTGGAACTCTCAATGAAAGCACCAATGTCGATGTCAAAACTGGCGGATCTCGGGTAGGGGGTCCCAAACTGTGTGTCTAAGGATAATGGTAACAGGAGGCGGGGGACACGATGTTTACCCAGGTTCGGGTCCTCTCTATAGAGGTAATACCATACTTCCTTCTTGATTGATCTTGATGATACGCGTATTACAAGAGTTGATCTACCACGAGATCATAGAGGCTAAACCCTAGAAGCTAGCCTATGATTATGATTGTCGTTGTCCTATGGACTAAACCCTCCGGTTTATATAGACACCGGAGGGAGCTAGGGTTACACAGAGTCAGTTATAGAGAAGGGAATCTACATATCCGAATTGCCAAGCTTGCCTTCCATGCAAAGGAGAGTCCCACCCGGACATGGGACGAAGTCTTCAATCATGTATCTTCATAGTCCAACAGTCCGGCATAAGCATATAGTTCGGCTGTCCGAGGACCCCCTACTCCAGGACTCCCTCAGTATGGGCAACTACAAAAGTGCGGGCTCTGCCTTAGTTTTGGGTGTGCCTCGAGGGTGTCGGAGTCTTACGTGGGCTCATGTTCGGACTCCTGCAAAGCCCCCGATTTGTTTCTACTTCGCGGGAAAAATGTGGTCCGGACTGCTCCGCGGACCAATGGGGTCGGTGTTTGATGGCTTCCGGAGTCCGGACAGTTGCATCTGGATGGATACGGGCGGTTTGAGAGTCGGTGTTGAAGATGCACTAAAGGAAACTCCAATGCACGACCCCAACCGGACGTCCGCTTTGTCCAAATTTCATCCGTTTGAGGATGGCAATGGGGCGGTGTCTTTCTGGATTTCTTGATGTGCCCGTCGTGCGCCCAACGTGCGGCCTCATCTAGGTTGCATCTCGTCCGCATACATTTTTTTGCCTCATTTCTTATATTACTTCATCAATGATTTTGTTGATACATTGAAGTACATTCACCATATCTTGACTAGAATAGTAAGACCAAAGAAAACAAGAACCACCAGTAAACATTTTAAAAGATGTCCAATTTTTGTAACTGCTCCCAGAAGTTGTATTAGTATCTTCTCGATGCCTTCATTGTTGATCTACGGATTCTGGATCTTGCATACTTCTTTCTTCTTTGATTCTAAGAAGTAGACATTGCTTCTTCGCATCTAGTCTCATCTCTAGCCTCTATTCTGGCAAAGTGCACGGACATCTATCAAATTTCGTTCTATCAATAGATCAATGTATTATTCTTCCCAATACTAAAAGTTGCATCCAGCCTACACAAAAAAATTGAGTACAAGCAAAGAGCTAGCCAAGATGTGTCACATCCGGGAGCACGACCGAAGCTAAACTAGCACATACCCCATCGTTTTTGCACTTGACGAACACCCATCCAGGATGTTCCGGTGTTGTAGACACACGATGCACGACCTTCTGTGGACATTCGTCACACTTTATGAGCGGCAACAGTGTGTCGACGAGCCTTTGTGCCAGCATCGAGTCCAGACAACGATCGTTGGTGTATTTGTCGGTGAACTGGCGATGGGGTAGATCCGAGCGGCTAGTGGAGGAGTCAATACCTGCATGCGGCCTGGCGCCGTTACCGAGGCTATGTGGTCCGGTACCCAGCTAGTCCATGGCCCCACGCGGCCTCTGGCTGTCGGGTGCGCTCAAATTCGGTCGTCCGCTCCAAATCCAGTGGCCGGGGTTGGACAGCTTGAGGTGTCGAGAAAACAGGGTTGCGACAAGGATAGGGGGTGGGGGCGCGCTCGTGCCGGATAGTGATGCGACCAATAAAAATGGCGATGGTGGCGGCTAGGGATGGGAGTGGAGTGGGGCGGGGGTGCAGCTGGAGTGGGGCAGGGGAATAGAAAAAGAGACGCTTTGTGTCCCCGTTGAGTGGGCCAGGGAAGGACATGGGCACGCGCCACGACCGTCCGCATGTGCCGTTTGTACACAAACACGTCCCAAATGTGGACCGGGAATAGGATGAAAGCGGACTGAAAACGGACATGGGTACATTTGCGCCCGCACAGTGGGCCGTGTTTTTTGTCCGTTTACCCCAAACAGACCCGGCCAGACCATTCAGGTGTGCGTTGGAGTTGCCCTAAGGATATAAAAATTATTTTTTCTATTGCACACATGGGCACTCTTTTTTTAGGATCAATGTTGTCGCTTTATTTAATCATAAAAGTTCGAAATCTCGTCCGAAATGACACCTAGCACACAGTCCGGGGTAGCCCCCAACGAAACCTTACACGGCTCGTCACCAACTCCGACTCTAGCTAATTTATGCGTGGCAACATTAGCAGAATGATGGGCCCATGACACTTTAAAAACAGCAAAAGAGGCAAGCATCGCCTTGATCTCTTGTATTCATGGCCCTGCACTGGACATCTCCTTATGTGGATGGTTAAGCATCTGCACCACACTTCGGTAATCAAGCTCCACATGGACCCTCACGGCATTGATGTCCTGGGCCACTTCTAGCGCTCTTTTGCAGGCCAAGATCTCCACAGATTCAAGGCTCGAAATGCCTGGGAAGTGATGACACATCCCCACCCTAAATGCTCCTCCATGATCCCTAATCACCGCACCGGCTCCACCCGTGTCGCCCGCCTTAGACACTGCCCCGTCGGAATTGAGCTTCATCCATCCATCCTCGGGGGGCTGACACTTCTGCTTTACCTGGGGCGCCGGTGGGCATTTGTTCACTCCATGAACTGTCGTGCCCTCGTCCACATGAGCCACCATCGTAGCTACAATTTCATGTGGTGCAGCTATCCTCTTGCCATCCCTACCTTCGTTTCTAGCCAACCAAATGCCATACATCGCCTGTATCATTGTCGCCCTCTCATCATCAGACGCTCGGCGAACCACCCAAGTAGCTAGCAGGCTAAAGCGCTCTGGGAGTCGATCAGACTTGGTGGGGTCGCCACCAAAACTCCCTTCTCTGAATGAAGAAGCTACAAGAACTGTGTAGAATGTTGGCATGACCAGAATCGGTGAATCGCCGTTTCTTCCCGACCGCACGCAACACAAAAAAAACCAAGCTTAATCTTACGATGATGAAGTTCGGCCCCAACGGCTAACCAATTTGGGTCATTCTCCACATAACCGATTTTGGATCTTGGCCTTGGCTGGCACGTTTGTGTCCCCATAGCACCATATATCCCCTATGCCTCGCCACCGAGCTCGAGGTCTCTAGATGTCCGGTCCTCCCCCTGTTAATGGCCATCTTCAGGTGGTACGCGGACCTGGCAGAAAAATTGCCATATTTAGTATGGTTCCAAGCTTGGTAATCGTCTGTTGTCAGGACCCCGACTCAATGTCACATCGATCTAGCCTGTAACACCTCATATCACTTTGCGGCCTCACGCACGGTATTCCCACGGGTGTCTCCTTACCTTTGCCCGGGAGCGTTTGCGCCTTTTGGCACACGTATATGATAGTGTCGCTAGCATCCATATGAAAAGGACCCCGGGCTGACATGGCTAGTCGTAAACCCAAAGTGGCACAGACTTACAGGGACAGACATCCATGACCCAGCATCGAACGTGTCGGTCATTAGCGAGTAAGTTCTGGGTTGTAGCACTGGGCTAGCAGGACTCCGGTAAACCGGGCTGTAGCGGGCTAACAGGACTCCGGTACTTAACGCGTGACATTTCCCTGAAGGGACAGACATAGGAATGAAGAAGGACACATGCCGACCAGCCTAAGTGTTCCGGAGCAGTAGCAAGCTACCATGGCTCAGTGGAATCACTAGGAGACATTTCCCGGTAAGAGAGGCTACTAAAGATAAACAACTCGATAGTCAGATCCCACACATACCAAGCATTTCAATCATACACACAATATGCTCGATATGTGTAAATACAACAAGGCATCACAACATGACTCTATGACACAAGTACTTTATTTAAAAGGCTCAGAGAGCCATACATAGCATACACACAAGTACGGGTCACATGACCCACATTCAAGTCATACAAGCATACAAGCCAACAGCGGAAGTGTCTTGTCTGAGTACAGACAACTAGTAAAATAAAAGAGGCTTGGGTAAGCCTAGCTATACTACATGGTCCTTCACTTGCTCAGGATCACCACCTGGACCTTAGTCTACTCATCGATGTCAACATCTACGAAGAACCCGTCGGAAGGGGTTGTGGCATCTTCTGAAAAATGTAAATTAAAGCAACATGAGTACAAAGGTACTCAGCAAGACTTACATCAGATCCTACAGACATGCATATTATCAAGAAGGGTTGGTGGGGTTATTGCAGCAAGCCAGCTTTGACTCTTGGCTAAGCTATCCTACGAGACTCCAACTTGAAATGGTTTTGTGCACTCGAGTCCACTACTCACCACTTCAATACTCTACCGAGGATCCACCTCTGTCTTCCTACGGGAGAGCCATCCTCGGCACTCACGCTTATCTTGAGGCTTTTAGTAGTTTCCATTTACTTGTCTATGAACTGTATAGGCAACCAAGTAGTCCTTTACCGCGGACGCGGCTATTCGAATAGATGATGTTAACCCTGCAGGGGTGTGCTTCTTCATACACGCTCTCACCACTTACCGCCGTTTACACGACATGTACTCGGCAACCTTCAAGCGGAAGCCCAACGTGGGTGTCGGCCACGACCTACCTAGACACCTAAGTCTCTAGTCCAGGTTTATCGCCTATTCAGGTTCCATCCGTAGGGAGTCCAGCCGAGGTTTCCACATACGGCCCCGAACGATGTGAACAGGGTTCCCGAGATACCAAACGGGCATTCGGTACACCCGGCCACGTACCTACCGCATCACAGCCCACCCCTACGGTCAGCGCTGTCCACGGCCTCCAGTAGGCTACAAACACCAGAAACTACTTGCAACTCCTGGACAGAAGACTAGGGTGAATAAGAAGCCGAGAGGGTCCATTGGTTTCGGGCCCAATGCATGGTAGTAGCTGAATCTTAAATCACACATACAGATCTCAGTGCTTAAGGACGGCCTCAATGAAACAACCCACCATGTACTCCTACATGGCCTCTCATCGATACCTTTACCAAATCGTGTTCAACACCTTACTCTCATACTGACACGATCATTTCACTCTAGCCCATCACCCAGATGAACCAGACCTGACACGACTCTAAGCATAGCAGGCATAGCAAGGTAGGAACAACACAATCATATGGCTCAATCAACTCCTACACATGCTAGTGGGTTTCATCTAGTTACTGTGGCAATGACAGGTCATGCAGAGGAAATGGGTTCAACTACCGCAGCACACAGCAGTTTGAATCGCGTTGTCTTAATGCAGTAAAAGAGAGCAGGAGCAAGAACATGGGATTGTATCGATATGATCAAATGGTTGGTTGCTTGCCTGATGGGTCAGTGCACTGGTATTGCTCTTTGTTGGGGTTATCACGGTACTCCTCGGGGGCAGAACCTGCCGCAGAGAGCACCGATACACAAACATTACCAAACAGTATGCAACAATATGATGCATGCATGAGACATGGCAAAATGAGTGTATTGGGCTAATGCAACTAAGAACAGATGGGTTTGAACTAATTTGAACCAATGATTCAAAGTTCAAACTCATAAGTTGTCGATTTAAGTGCTTTATCTTGTTCTGTGATAAACAACAGGTTAGCTTGTTAAAACATGCATGAAACCAGTACAGATGGATAGATTGGATTTTTCTGATCATTTTTCATATATAACACTTTACATTTGGAGCTAGAGCTAAATTTCTATGATTTTTTGAAGTTTGTAGCATTTTCTGGAATTTCCTGTGTAAAAGTAATTCCAGTAAATAAATTACTGCGTCAGCAATACGTCAGGATGACGTCAGTGGTCAACGGGCTGGTCCAGGTCAAACTGACCAGTGGGTCCCGCATGTCAGTAGTTAATTAACCTAACTAAAATTAGTTTAAACTACTCTGAGTTAATTAGCGGATGGGCCCCACATGTCATAGGCTCAGGGGAGTCAACCTGGGCCCACCCTGGTCAAGGTCAAAGTCAAACACGCCGGCGTCTAGCCGCCGGCGAGGCCGAACACGGCGGTGGAAGTGCTTTTGTGCATTCCGGCGACCAAACGGGCGGCGGAAAGCATCTACGCGTAGCTGAGATCGGGCCGCGGCTATTGGTGGTGGCGGTTGAGCTCGGGGTGGCCGGAGACGTCGTCGGCGACGACTTTGGCGGTCGCCAGAGTCGGGTGAAGATGGATCCGACGCTTCGGGGCACGGCGAGGCCCGTGGTGAGGTGCGTTGAGCCTCTGGGAGCACGGTGAGTAAGTTAGACAAGGTGGGGTGGCCGGTGGTTAGCCGGAGGCACGTCGGCGACGAGCTCCATGGCGGCGCGTGCGGGTGAGCTACATGTGCTCGCTGTGGTGCGCGAGAGCGAGAAAGAAAAGGGGGAGGAGTTAGCCAAGCTCACGGCGGTCTTGGGGAAGCTGACGGCGCGGTCGGGGACGAGCTGGTGCGGCGGCGACGGCGAAGGGGATCTCCGGCGATGGCGGGTGGGTCGAGGTCAGTGCGGTGGCTTCGGGGCATGCGAGCGCTCGGGGCTCGGCTAGCTCGAAGGAGTAGAGGGCGGCGAAGCTCCTGGACACGGTGGCGCGGCGTGGAAACGACGGGGAGCACGACTACGGCGGCGGTGCGGCGGCGGTGGCGTCGGCCATGGCATGGGAGAGCAAGGGAGAGGAGCTGGGGGCGAATGGGTGTGTCTGTGAGCTCGAGGGGGAGATGGGCGTTTTATCCAGGGCGGCAGAACGGCGAGAGGAGGAGGCAGGGCGGCAAGCACTTGCGTGGCGCGCGCTGGTGCCGCCGTCGAGCACCTGCCTGCCTGCCTGGCCAAGCCAAGCAGCTCGCTGGAGCAGTGGCTGGGCTGGGCCGGCAGGTGGGCCTCTGGGTGGCGACAGGTAAGCCTTTTCCTTTATTTCTGTTCCTGTTTTTATTCTGTAAGTTTGTTGAATTTCTAAAAATACCTAGGCCATTCCAAAAATCACCAAACTGCACCTGGTCCTTAGTTGGAATATTTCCAACATGGAACATTTTAGTTTGGAATTATTTGAGCATTTGAAATATTTTTATAAATTTTAAATGCCCAAATTCAAATACTTATGATTTAATTCAAAGACCTTAAGATGACCTAGAAAATTGTGCACCACTTTTGGCAGAGGTTCTAAACCAAGACAAAAATGATGGACATTTTAGAAGGGCATTTCAGATTCATTGAAAATATTTTTAGTAAACCCTAGTTGGATTCAGAGGTGGCTGGGGGTTCTGTCATCCCCATTTCAAGTTTCTGTTAAATGAAATAGACATGATGCAACACTCTAATGCATGAACTAGCTAGGGTGTGACAACTCACCCCCACTCAAAAGAATCTCGTCCCGAGATTTAGGTTCCTCTGGAAAGAAGGCGGGATACTCAAGTCGAAGACGATCCTCCCTTTCCCAAGTAGCTTCCTTCTCAGAATGGTGCGACCATTGAACCTTGAGAAACTTGATATTATGCCGTCGAGTGGTGCGCTCAGCTTGATCGAGGATATGAACGGGGTACTCTCGATATGTAAGATTGTCTTGAAGATCAAGCATTTCGTGGTCCACTCCGCGGATAGGATCCGAGAAGCAACGCCTGAGTTGAGAAACGTGGAAGACATCGTGGACTCTGGAGAGATGTGGAGGTAGTTCCAATTGGTAGGCAAGTTCTCCTCGTTTGGCAAGAATGCGAAAAGGTCCAACGTAGCGAGGAGCCAATTTGCCTTTGATACCGAAACGATGGGTTCCCTTCAGAGAAGTAACCCGAAGGTAAGCCTTCTCGTCAACCTCGAAAGTCATAGCCTTATGTTTTCGGTCATAATGACTCTTTTGACGAGATTGGGCTGTTTTCAACTTTTCACGAACGATGCGAACTTGTTCTTCTGCTTCCTGGATCATATCCGGGCCAAAGAATTGTCTTTCCCCGGTTTCTGACCAGTTAAGAGGCGTTCGACACCTTCGTCCATAGAGAACTTCAAAAGGGGCTTTACCCAAGCTAGATTGATAGCTGTTGTTATAAGCAAATTCGGCAAATGGAAGGCATTTCTCCCAATCCATCCCGAATGAGATAACAGAAGCTCGAAGCATGTCTTCTAGGATTTGGTTGACACGTTCTACTTGACCACTTGATTGAGGGTGAAAGGCAGTGCTAAAGGAAAGACGGGTTCCCATAGCGTTTTGGAAACTTTCCCAAAATTGAGAGGTGAAGAGACTTCCTCGATCCGAGTTGATTTCCAATGGAACACCATGGAGAGACACTATTCGGGAGATGTACAAGTCTGCTAACTGGCTAGCGGTTATACTCTCGCGAACAGGCAAGAAATGAGCCACTTTGGAAAGACGGTCGATAACGACAAAGATAGCATTATTCCGTTTCTTGGTCCTGGGAAAACCGGTGATGAAATCCGTACCAATTTTATCCCATTTCCATTCAGGAATAGCTAAGGGTTGAAGGGTGCCAGCAGGCCGTTCATGCTCTGCTTTTACACGACGACAGACGTTGCAGTTAGCAATATACTGAGCAATTTCTCTCTTCATCCTAGTCCACCAGAACCTCTGGCGTAGGTCCTGATACATCTTAGTGCTACCGGGATGAATGGTGAGAGGAGATTCATGAGCTTCCTTAAGGATCAATCGCCGCAGGTTTCACACTTCGAGAACCACTAGACGGTTCCGGAAGTATACGACTCCTTGATCATCAACGGAGAAACAATCCGCAACTCCTTTCTTGATGTTTCTTTTGATACGGGAAATCCCCGGATCTACCTTCTGAGCTTTGATGATCTGATCCGTAAGGGTAGGTTTCGCCACCAAGGTGGAAAGGAATCCTTGAGGAACAATGTGAAGGTTAAGCTTCCGAAATTCCTCATGGAGAAGTGGTTGACTTTGTTGCAACATCAGATTGTTGCAATAAGATTTACGACTTAGCGCATCAGCCATGACGTTGGCTTTTCCTGGGGTGTAAGTTATTCCTAAGTCAAAATCTGTGATCAAGTCAACCCAACGTCTTTGCCTGAGATTCAAATCTGGTTGGGTGAATATGTACTTCAGACTTTGGTGATCGGTGTAGATTTCGCAACGATTACCGAGGAGGTAATGTCGCCAGGTTTTGAGTGCATGGACTACAGCTGCAAGCTCTAGATCATGAGTAGGGTAGTTTTCCTCATGTGGGTGTAATTGCCATGAAGCATAAGCAATTACGTGTCGATCTTGCATGAGAATACAACCTAGTCCTTGTCGCGAGGCGTCGCAATAGATAACAAAGTCCTTGGAGAAATCTGGTGGTACCAGTACGGGAGCAGAAGTTAAATGTCTTTTCAGTTCCTGGAAACTGTGCTCACATTGTGGAGTCCACTCGAACTTTTTATCTTTCTTGAGGAGTTCAGTTAGAGGTTTAGCAACTTTGGAGAAGTTCTCGACAAAGCGGCGACAATAGCTCGCTAAGCCAAGGAAACTCCGAACTTGCTTGACCGATTCAGGTGGAGTCCAATTAAGGACGGCTTGAACTCGCTCGGGGTTGACAGCAATACCTTTACCAGAAATTACATGTCCTAAATAGGTCACTTCTGGCAACCAAAATTCGCATTTAGAAAACTTGGCATAAAGGCGATGCTCTCGAAGTTTCATCAACACTAGCCTTAGATGTTCGGCATGTTCTTCCTCGTTCTTGGAGTAGATGAGTATATCATCGAGGTAAACCACGACGAACTTATCCAAATACTCCATGAAAATTGAGTTCATTAACCGAGAGAAGGTGGCTGGAGCGTTGGTTAAACCGAAGGACATGACGGTGTACTCGTATTGGCCATAACGAGTAACAAAGGCCATTTTGGGGATGTCCCCGTTTCGGATTTTGATTTGATGGTAGCCTAACCTCAAATCCATCTTAGAAAATACTGAGGATCCCGCGAGCTGATCATATAGATCGTTGATCCTGGGGAGCGGATACTTGTTCTTAATTGTGACCAAGTTGACGGGTCGATAATCTACAACCATCCGGTCCGTACCATCCTTCTTCTTAACAAAGAGGACGGGGCAAGCCCATGGAGATGAACTAGGACGGATGAAACCCTTTTTCAAGGACTCATCGAGTTGTTTCTTAAGTTCGGCTAGTTCTAGGGGTGCCATCTTATAGGGTCTTCTAGAAATTGGGACAGTTCCTGGAATGAGATCTATCACAAACTCGACATCTCTGTCAGGTGGGACACCTGGCAATTCTTCTGGAAAGACATCCGGAAAGTCACGGACTACCGGAACATCTTCGAGGTCTGGCAATGGACTGGCATTAAGAGAATATAGCTGTCGCTTGGATATTCGGGTCAATACATTGACTATCTTTCCCGAGGGGTGCGTGAGTTGAACAGTTCTAGAGAAGCAATCAATCTTGGAATGATGGGCTGACATCCAGTCCATACCCAAGATGATATTAATATCTGAAGATTTAAGAGCTATCAAAGATGCAAGGAAAACAAGTTTGTCGACCTGAATTTCATTCCCATGGCTTACTCTAGAGGTTTGCCATCTAGAACCAGGAGTAGAAATTTCCATGGTGGAAGGCATGTCACAGAATGCGGTGTTGTGCAAGCGTGCATAATTTTCGGATATGAATGAGTGAGATGCTCCAGTATCGAAAAGAACAGATGCCAGGTGGCAATTAACAAGGAGCATACCGAGAACGACGTTGGGATCCTCTTGGGCCTCTTCAGCTGAGAAACAATTCACTTGGCCACGTGCAGTGGTGGCCGGCTTGGCATAGAACACCTTCCCTGCTGGCTTGCCACGGCCAACAGCTTTTCCAGACTGGTTGGGGTTGGTCTAGGGACAATCGCGCATGTAATGGCCTGATTCCCCACACTTGAAGCACGTCACGGGGCTGGTGCGTGGAGGAGCATTGTTGGTTGGCCCACCATAGGGCTTAGCTGGTGCAAACTGCTGAACTGGACGAGGCGCCGGATAGGATGGCCTTGGTGTGAATCTGGGTGGCAGGGCGGTGTTAGGCACCCACACCCGGCGCTTCTGTGGTCCAGCACCGGATGAGGAACCCATGTCACGGCCATGCTTGCGTGTTGCTTCGAAATCATTCTGACCCGTCTCAGCACTGATGGCTTTGTTCACAAGCTTCTGAAAAGAGGTGCACTCATGCAATCGGAGATCTCGGCGAAGCTCGGGGCTAAGTCCCTTGCGGAACCTTGCCTGCTTCTTGGCGTCAGTGGAGACCTCTTCGATGGCATAGCGTGCGAGGTTATCGAACTCCCTGCTGTAAGCGTCCACAGAGAGACGACCTTGGGTGAAACTGCAGAACTCCTCACGTTTACGATCCATGAGACCCTCCGGAATGTGATGTTCACAGAAATCCTCACTAAACTTTGCCCAGGTAGTGACATGGCCAGCTAGGCGCATAGCCATATAGTTCTCCCACCAGAGACTGGCAGGGCCTTCGAGATGATATGCAGCAAAGGTGACCTTATCAGCCTCAGCTACGAGTGCAGAACGTAGCTTGTGAGTAATGCTGCGAAGCCAGTCATCGGCGTCGAGAGGCTCGACGGAGTGGTGGAAGGTAGGTGGGTGTAACTTGATGAAGTCACTGAGCGACACCAAGTTATTTCTCTGATGTTGTGCTGTGTTCTGTTCGATGCGCTCCAACAAACGGTTGGTCTCCCGCTTGTTTCTCTCGGCCTCCAGCATAACTTCGGCCAGAGAAGGAGGGTGAGGCAGGTTTGCTTCCCCAACTCTGCTGCCTTCGGCCTGCTCTTGCGGAGCAGGGTTGTTGCGGGTGTTAACCATCCTAGGAAAACAAGACAAGGGTTTAGTCCAGGATGATAAGATTCTGACATAGAAATGTAGAATGTAAGGGATAACTCGGAATGCAAGATGATCATCCATATGACATGGTAGATACAGAAACTGCTTCTTTATTCCATCGTCATACACACCATACAAGGTTTAGTACAAGACCAAACAAGGTACTACTACGGTGAAAGGAAGATTACATCTCATCGGAGGCATTCCAAGCTCCTATACATTATTTTTCCTACACCTCCAGAATTGATACACACTAAGTCATATTCCACAAGTCACGCAGGACGGTGGAACTACAACTATTACAATACTAGTGGAACTACTACTAACTCAGACGTCTCCGTAGTAGTTCTCATAGAAGTCACCTCCATAGCCTGGAAGTTCAACGTGAGCGTCAGGAAACAGACGGTCCAGAGGAGCCTGTGGACCATAAGGGCTAGGGTGAGGTCTTGGACCAACAAACGGTGGCCTGCGGGGACCACGAGGTGGGGTGATGCCCCCCACATCACGCCAATCCATCATGTCTGGCAGAGCAGATCTAACAGGATACAGATCTCTCATATCCATATATCCAGCTTGCACAGCCGGTGCAAACCGAGTCAAAGTGGCCCAGTGATCGGCACGGGCATTGAAAAGCTCCATTCTCAAGGCCCGACTCTCTCGGTCCTTATCCTCGAGCAGCTCGGCAGTGGTGCGAGTTAGTGAGTCCTCCTGACTGGAATCAGCATAGATAGCCCGGAGATACCCATGCGCTCCAGGAACTGAAGCTGGCATATACCAGAAGTCGGTGTTGCGAAGCAGGCCAGTCCTGACTCGCATGATGGTCATCATAGAATAAGCAGCATCTTGCACCGCCATCTCAATAGTAACACCGAGTCCATAGGAACAGTGGAGGGGCTCGGTGGAACCAGGATAAGAGGGAAATATCCTGACAGTGCAGAGATACTGGCTTTGATTAAAGTCTTGGAACTGCTCTTCGACTGTGCATTCGGGATACCAATGGTAACCCGTCTCGATCATTACCCGGACTAACATAGCCGTATGACCGGTCACATCGATGCATCTGGTCAGACAAACCACTTGGTTTTGGTCACGAGTGGCCATCTGAAAGCATAACCACAATGCAAAGGCATTAGAATTTCTGGCAGAATTTGGACAGCATAACGGCTGTAAATGCTCAAAAGGATTTGAGACATTTTATAAGGAATTGCATAGCCACTCAACAATATCATATCAAGGTTCTGGTCCAACTTAGTAACATAACAAGATAGTAGAACTGAACTAGGCTTGTAATCATCAAACCTATAAGGTACTACTGATTAGTAACACATGAACCTGATAGAGAGAGGAGATCCTAATCCTTAACCCCCGGTGGAAGAATGGACTGACTCAGCTCAGAATGTCAAGAGGTAAAGAAGTAAAAAGAGCCTTATGTACCATCCCACAATCAATTCCCCTACATACAACTAAAGCATTTCAAGACTCAACATCGACCAGTTTGGCTTGGAGAACCTACAGGCAGTCCGGCTCTGATGCCAACGCTGTCAGGACCCCGACTCAATGTCACATCGATCTAGCCTGTAACACCTCATATCACTTTGCGGCCTCACGCACGGTATTCCCACGGGTGTCGCCTTACCTTTGCCCGGGACCGTTTGCGCCTTTTGGCACAAGTATATGATAGTGTCGCTAGCATCCATATGAAAAGGAGCCCGGGCTGACATGGCTAGTCGTAAACCCAAAGTGGCACAAACTTACAGGGACAGGCATCCATGACCCAGCATCGAACGTGTCGGTCATCAGCGAGTAAGTTCCGGGCTGTAGCACTGGGCTAGCAGGACTCCGGTAAACCGGGCTGTAGCGGGCTAACAGGACTCTGGTACTCAACGCGTGACATTTCCTCGAAGGGACAGACACAGGAACAAAGAAGGACACATGCCGGCCAGCCTAAGTGTTCCGGAGCAGTAGCAAGCTACCATGGCTCAGTGGAATCACTAGGAGACATTTCCCGGTAAGAGAGGCTACTAAAGATAAACAACTAGATAGTCAGATCCCACACATACCAAGCATTTCAATCATACACACAATATGCTCGATATGTGTAAATACAACAAGGCATCACAACATGACTCTACGACACAAGTACTTTATTTAAAAGGCTCAGAGAGCCATACATAGCATACACACAAGTACGGGTCACACGACCCACATTCAAGTCATACAAGCATACAAGCCAACAGCGGAAGTGTCTTGTCTGAGTACAGACAACTAGTAAAATAAAAGAGGCTTGGGTAAGCCTATCTATACTACATGGTCCTTCACTTGCTCAGGATCACCACCTGGGCCTTAGTCTACTCATCGATGTCAACATCTACGAAGAACCCGTCGGAAGGGGTTGTGGCATCTTCTGAAAAATGTAAATTAAAGCAACATGAGTACAAAGGTACTCAGCAAGACTTACATCAGATCCTACAGACATGCATATTATCAAGAAGGGTTGGTGGGGTTATTGCAGCAAGCCAGCTTTGACTCTTGGCTAAGCTATCCTATGAGACTCCAACTTGAAATGGTTTTGTGCACTCGAGTCCACTACTCACCACTTCAATACTCTACCGAGGATCCACCTCCGTCTTCCTACGGGAGAGCCATCCTCGGCACTCACGCTTATCTTGAGGCTTTTAGTAGTTTCCATTTACTTGTCTATGAACTGTATAGGCAACCAAGTAGTCCTTTACCGCGGACGCGGCTATTCGAATAGATGATGTTAACCCTGCAGGGGTGTACTTCTTCATACACACTCTCACCACTTACCGCCGTTTACACGACATGTACTCGGCAACCTTCAAGCGGAAGCCCAACGTGGGTGTCGGCCACGACCTACCTAGACACCTAAGTCTCTAGTCTAGGTTTATCGCCTATTCAGGTTCCATCCGTAGGGAGTCCGGCCGAGGTTTCCACATACGGCCCCGAACAATGTGAACAGGGTTCCCGAGATACCAAACGGGCATCCGGTACACCCGGCCACGTACCTACCGCATCACAGCCCACCCCTACGGTCAGCGCTGTCCACGGCCTCCAGTAGGCTACAAACACCAGAAACTACTTGCAACTCCTGGACAGAAGACTAGGGTGAATAAGAAGCCGAGAGGGTCCATTGGTTTCGGGCCCAATGCATGGTAGTAGCTGAATCTTAAATCACACATACAGATCTCAGTGCTTAAGGACGGCCTCAATGAAACAACCCACCATGTACTCCTACATGGCCTCTCATCGATACCTTTACCAAATCGTGTTCAACACCTTACTCTCATACTGACACGATCATTTCACTCTAGCCCATCACCCAGATGAACCAGACCTGACACGACTCTAAGCATAGCAGGCATAGCAAGGTAGGAACAACACAATCATATGGCTCAATCAACTCCTACACATGCTAGTGGGTTTCATCTAGTTACTGTGGCAATGACAGGTCATGCAGAGGAAATGGGTTCAACTACCGCAGCACACAGCAGTTTGAATCGCGTTGTCTTAATGCAGTAAAAGAGAGCAGGAGCAAGAACATGGGATTGTATCGATATGATCAAATGGTTGGTTGCTTGCCTGATGGGTCGGTGCACTGGTATTGCTCTTCGTTGGGGTTATCACGGTACTCCTCGGGGGTAGAACCTGCCGCAGAGAGCACCGATACACAAACATTACCAAACAGTATGCAACAATATGATGCATGCATGAGACATGGCAAAATGAGTGTATTGGGCTAATGCAACTAAGAACAGATGGGTTTGAACTAACTTGAACCAATGATTCAAAGTTCAAACTCATAAGTTGTCATTTTAAGTGCTTTATCTTGTTCTGTGATAAACAGCAGGTTATCTTGTTAAAACATGCACGAAACCAGTACAGATGGATAGATTGGATTTTTCTGATCATTTTTCATATATAACACTTTGCATTTGGAGCTATAGTTTAATTTCTATGATTTTTTGAAGTTTGTAGCATTTTCTGGAATTTCCTATGTAAAAGTAATTCCAGTAAATAAATTACTGCGTCAGCAATACGTCAGGATGACGTCAGTGGTCAACGGGCTGGTCCAGGTCAAACTGACCAGTGGGTCCCGCATGTCCGTAGTTAATTAACCTAACTAAAATTAGTTTAAACTACTCTGAGTTAATTAGCGGAGGGGCCCCACATGTCATAGGCTCAGGGGAGTCAACCTGGGCCCACCCTGGTCAAGGTCAAAGTCAAACACGCCGGCGTCTAGCCGCCGGCGAGGCCGAACACGGCAGCGGAAGTGCTTTTGTGCATTCCGGCGACCAAACGGGCGGCGGAAAGCATCTACGCGTAGCTGAGATCGGGCCGCGGCTATTGGTGGTGGCGGTTGAGCTCGGGGTAGCCGGAGACGTCGTCGGCGACGACTTTGGCGGTCGCTGGAGTCGGGTGAAGATGGATCCGACGCTTTGGGGCACGGTGAGGCCCGTGGTGAGGTGCGTTGAGCCTCTGGGAGCACGGTGAGTAAGTTAGACAAGTTGGGGTGGCCGGTGGTTAGCCGGAGGAACGTCGGCGACGAGCTCCGCGGTGGCGCGTGCGGGTGAGCTACGTGTGCTCGCTGTGGTGCGCGAGAGCGAGAAAGAAAAGGGGGAGGAGTTAGCCAAGCTCACGGCGGTCTTGGGGAAGCTGACGACGCGGTCGGGGACGAGCTGGTGCGGCGGCGACGGCGAAGGGGATCTCCGGCGATGGCGGTTCGGTCGAGGTCAGTGCGGTGGCTTCGGGGCACGCGAGCGCTCGGGGCTCGGCTAGCTCGAAGGAGTAGAGGGCGGCGAAGCTCCTGGACACGGTGGCGCGGCGTGGAAACAACAAGGAGCACGACTACGGCGGCGGTGCGGCGGCGGTGGCGTCGGCCATGGCGTGGGAGAGCAAGGGAGAGGAGCTGGGGGCGACTGGATGTGTCTGTGAGCTTGAGGGGGAGATGGGCGTTCGATCCAGGGTGGCAGAACAGCGAGAGGAGGAGGCAGGGCGGCAAGCAGCTGCGTGGCGCGCGCTGGTGCCGCTGTCGAGCACCTGCCTGCCTGCCTGGCCAAGCCAAGCAGCTCGCTGGAGCAGTGGCTGGGCTGGGCCGGCAGGTGGGCCTCTGGGTGGCGACAGGTAAGCCTTTTCCTTTATTTCTGTTCCTGTTTTTATTCTGTAAGTTTGTTGAATTTCTAAAAATACCTAGGCCATTCCAAAAATCACCAAACTGCACCTGGTCCTTAGTTGGAATATTTCCAACATGGAACATTTTAGTTTGGAATTATTTGACCATCTGAAATATTTTTATAAATTTTAAATGACCAAATTCAAATACTTATGATTTAATTCAAAGACCTTAAGATGACCTAGAAAATTGTGCACCACTTTTGGTAGAGGTTCTGAACCAAGACAAAAATGATGGACATTTTAGAAGGGCATTTCAGATTCATTGAAAATATTTTTAGTAAACCCTAGTTGGATTCAGAGGTGGCTGGGGGTTCTGTCATCCCCATTTCAAGTTTCTGTTAAATGAAATAGACATGATGCAACACTCCAATGCATGAACTAGCTAGGGTGTGACATCTGTACCCGGGCCCCCAATAGCAATTTGTTGCGTGTCAGTAGCATCAGCATTATAGAACATAGCACATACCCTTCCCATATCCCAGCTCCTTCCATCAGCTGAAAAAAGATGGGCCACTTTGGTTATTCCCGCCATGAACATTTGTTCCTGCGGCTTCGCATCCCGCCTTAGGGATCCAGTTGGCATGATGAATATTCATGCTGGTTCCATTTCCTATGCGCCAAACGAGCCCCTCGCGCAGGAGGTCTCTCCCATGCGGAACACTCTGAAATGTATATGATGCCAAAGAAGGTGCACACTACAAAAAAAAGACACATCCATGACATTTTGGGCCGAACGAATTTTTCCCCTGTCATGCTTATGACACTTCTATGACAATAATGTGACAAAACCCGGTATCATCATAGATGTGGTGGGCTCCGACTTCTATGACAAAAATCATGACAGCAAAACGGGCTTTTCATCCTGTGTGGGCCTGAGACGCACCTACATGACATTCTTTGGGTCGTCCATGACGGAAAAAATCATGGTATAAGCGAGGGCAAGGAAAATTTAGAGGACTTCCCGGTTACGATGGGTGGTCGGGGCCGAGCGATGCATGGAGGTTTGCGCATTTCTCTCGTACAAGTACGCGTGTGTGTGCGAGGTGTTACGCTCTAACTGAACCCGAGCGAGGCGTTGGGCTCTAACTGAACCCGAGCGATTGCACTAGCTACGTTACTGAACCCCGATCGATCCCTTGCTGTTAACTGAACCTGAGTGATTCCTTCGCTACTACTGCTAAATGAAGCCGATTGAACCTGCTACCTCTTGATGAACAGTGAACGTGGGGGTTGGTTGAACGAGTTGAGACATACAGGGTTGGGGTTGGATGAACAGTTCTTGGTGGGGGTTGGATGAATAGGATCTCGTGGTAGTAGAGGTCGTTGCCGCTGGATGAACAGGACCCCAATCGGGGAGGTGGGGGTGGATGAACAGTAGCCGGTGGAGGGAGCCCGTGGAGGGCTGGTTGAATAGGACCCCGTGGAGGGGCTGGTTGAATAGGACCCCATGGAGGGCTTGTTGAACAGTAGCCGGTGGAGGCTAGATGAACAGGACCCTGTGGAGGGCTGGATGAACAGTAGCCGGTGGAGGCTGGAGGAACTCGGTGGTGGATGAACAGTAGCAGGTGGAGGCTGGAGGAAGTCGACGGTGGATGAACAGTAGCCTGTGGAGTCCCGTTTTGCAGTACGCCACACCCCTCCCAATGAACAGGACCCCCGTTTCGGCCGTAGGAGGTCGAAGAGAAGTCTGTTTCCTCCGTTTTGCGGTATGCCACACCCCTCCCGATCAACAGGACCCCGTTTCGAACGTAGGAGCTCGAACAGAAGTCTGTTTCCACCGTTTTGCGGTACGCCAGACCCTTCCTGATGAACATGACCCCATTTCGACCGTACGCGGTCGAACAGAAGGCCAGTTTCCTTTGTTTCGTGGTGCCAGGCCTCATTTCGGCTGTTCCGTCCAAGCCGGTTGGCTCCCGATGAACACGACGCGTTCTGACCCAGTGGCTTCGCTCCCGATGAACAGGACGCATTCCGACCCAGTCACTTGGCTCTCGGTGAAGACGACGTTGTTTCCTCCATTCTGACCCAGCCGGTTAGCTGCCGATGAACAGGACGACGTCGCCGCCGTCCGTTGCCTCTCCATGTACACGAGCCCTGGTTGTACGTATGCGTGAGTACGCATTCAAGACGCCGCCCGTATGTACGTATGTAGCCGTATTTAATTTCTTGCAGCGTGGTTGTACGTACGTGTACATGATATAAATAGACGAGACTAGGTGACATGCTACGTCCACGCCTCTACTACAACACGTGCATCTCCTTACTTGAACACGGTTCATCGCTGCAGAGGGACCGATCGACACGTATGCACGTAGACGATCGCGACCAGACAGAGAACCCGATGTACGGTTCGACCCGGTGGGTCCCAGCTGTCAAGGAGGATAAAGAGGCATTTCCTTCCGTGTGAAGATATAGCTGGTGGGTCCCAGCTATTAGGGAGGATAAGGAGGCACTTCCTTCTGTGTGACGATATAGCTGGTGGGTCCCAACTGTCAGGGGGAAGAATCATTTTTTGCCCATAATACGACACACTTCCTTGCGTACGAAGATGTAGCTGGTGGGTCCCAGCTGTCATTGGGGAATCATTTTTTTCGAGGCCCTTCCGATAGGTCCCGCTGTTAGGTGGAGGAACCATTATTTTGAGCATAGGCACTTCCTTGCTGTGGCCGTGGACCCAGCTGTCAGCCTCTCCACGTACAGTCCTCTTCCGATGGAAGACGTTCCTTGACCACGTTGACCACGCAGCGCCGAGAGCACCAAGGCGGTGGACGACGGCAAGGCCTAAGATGGGAACGATCTAGAGTCATGGAACAAGGGGCACTGGAGTCCCTGGCAGAGGGGAGTACGAGGGACTGGTTCGGCTGTCGGGTGAGGCTGCCTTCGCCGGAGAATAACAGAAGGTGTGGGTGAGTACAGGTATGACCTGGCCACCGTTGGGAGTAGAGTGGGGCGGCGAGTCCTGCACAGCAGCACAGCCGGCCACAAGAGGCAGATGCAGGCGCCCCAGCCGGCTATGGTTTTGGCGGCTAGAGCAAGAGCAACTAGATCAGAGATTGAAGAAGCAGGATCGCTGTTGGATGTTAATCCAACGACTATAGATGTCAGAATAATTTGTTGACTCTTTATGGTATACCATTAAATCATTTTGTTCACTAAATGGACAACACCTTACATAGTCTTCCTCTAGTGGGCCAACAAAGTCAGCTTCGAAAGCTGTGCCGGAATGTAGCCCATTTATTTAGGTTTTACAGCCCATTTCATTTTGTTTGCCAATACATCTATTTCCTAGGCTATGACTCAAAAAATAATCTATTTCCTGGGTTGGATAAAAATAATAATAATAGCCAATTTACTATTTATGTTAATTATTTCTCAAAAATACTATTTATGATAATTTACAACGCATTTGATTATTTATTCTAATACACCTATTTGCTGAGCAGGGTCAAAAATAATATTACGTACATGCAGCGCATTTATCATTTTTGATAATTTACAAGCCATTTGATTTTAGTAGAAATGGAACCATTTTCTAGGATGGGTGAAAAAACAATGATGGTCTGGACTAAGCATTTCGTATAAAAATAATATTGAGATACGAATATCATTAAAAAAAATATGCTGGGCTAGGTAATCTATATAAAAAATGAAGTGGGTGTGCATTTTATTAAAAGAAATATAGGCTAGGTTGCGCTTATTATAGGATATTGTGTACAACTGTCGGCCCAGTTGCATTGCTGACGTTCAAACAAAAGGCTTGTGTAGTACAGTACAACTTTACATGGCTACTCAGCCCACATTCAACGACGCCGGAAAGGCCCAAACAAGGCTTCTATAGAACTTTTTGAAGTCACTGAGCTCAATTAATAACTTAAGAAAAAAGTTAGAGTACAGTGGAACCTAATTAAAAGTTGTCACAAGCGAAGAAATAATTCAACGGGTCCCACTTGTGTGTGGGGGGGTGAGTGTGTGTGTGTGAGAGAGAGAGAGAGAGAGAGAGAGAGACCCATCGGTCGATGCTCGTAAATACATCTTTCAGCCATATGCATTAATTTTTGATGCTCAGTATAAACTTATATAGTTGACACAATCATATAGGACATCATAGCACACTGAACTTGCATACAAAATTTTCACGAAGGTGGCACAATCAGGGTGGAAGCAGTGGATCGCTACGGGTAGGGCTATGTTGACACCAATGAACTCGTAAATAACGGTTCATCGTCTTCATCAATGATGGGGAAATATCTTGAATGCTGACAACACAATAAGTATTGCTAGCGCATTAAGTTGATGTACAACCCTTTCTAAAAAAGGTTCAAGTACAAAAATAGAACAGGTCACAATCAAATGTACTGGCACATCAGTGCTTCACCCCGATAGCTCAGATTTAATTAGTATCTATCAAGATTCAGTTGTTACCTTAAATTCGAGCACATCCAGGCAACCAAACCTGCCTCTTCTCCCAAAAAAGTAGTGGCCTCCGCCGCACGATGGAGTAGGACCTGTGCCATCCATCATTTCAGGCAACACGGGGAAAGTCTGGCGTTGACTCATGTAATGGATGTCGTCGACGGACCCTGGCACCAGCGGCGGCGGCAGGACTTCGATTGATGGATTGACCACTTCTTTGACATGCATGAACACTCGATACAGGTACATCCCTAACGCGGTCCGCGGCGGCCTTGGTTGCGACGAATACTGCAACCCGGTTCCTGCACCGGTATCTCAACACCAATCACCTTCGGTATGGTGGACGGCTTCTTCATCCATGCCATAACCGTCAGAGCCCAGCTGTCTGGAGGAACAAACATACTTACGAGCTCACCTCCAAGGTCGTTGATAAGCTCATTCATGGACTCATTGTTCCAAGCACGTCGAGGCATGCCATGGAAGGTAAGCTTTGTTAAAAACTCAAGCTCAGAGGGCATTGAGCCCCATCCTGCGTGCCACCGATCAAAGCTCACCAGCGCGCCATCACAGAACAAATGCTGGGAAGATTCGAACACATGACTGCAGTCGAAAGTTGTCCGGAACCTGATGAAGAAATCAGCCGGTGGCGGACAGACTTCGACAAGCAAGTCACTTATTTGGATGCCGTGCGCAATGCCAATAGCTTTGACAAGGTCGTCCAGCGAGATGGGAGGTCGGTCGCCGTAGATGGTTACCTTCAGCACTTTGGCGGCAAACTGGCCGTCAAGCGCCGCCCTGCCACTGTTGAGCGACAACACGTAGTGCTCGAAGGCAGGACGGACCTCAGGATCTCCAGCTCGGAGATCCGTGTTGACTAGCGACATGATAGCGCGCTTGAGTACAGGGAGTACAGGAGGGGGATTTGGGGGAACTGGAGTAGGAATTGAGATTCCAGAGGTGGGGGAGGGGCGGGAGATTAGGGATGAAAAGGTAGCATGAATTTCAAACACGCGCCAATATGCTCTTGGCGCGCAAGCGCACGAAAACACCGGTGGCACCCACATGTAGGGCTAAGAGTCCTTATTCTTTGTTTTTTTTGAGAGCCCAGCCCTTTTTTAGAATCTTTTGAGAGCCCGGCCTGAGAATCATAATTGACCTGTTTGGCATTGCGTTACTACTTGGCCCATATTCAACGACACCTCGTTGTCCCAAACAAGTGTACATCATCGAAAAGATACTGAGCTCAAATTATAACTTGAAAGAAGGAGATATACTCTGGACACTGGAGAATGGTGATGCCCTCATTTAGCCCACCAGCAGTTCGAGACAATAAACAGTTCGAAACAACGATATATACAACATTCAAACACTGACTAGTGACTACTACTAACATAACCAGCAAGACATGATAGTTCATAAGAAGTCTTGCTACACCACCAAAACGCACCCATCTGCAGTGCTCAGACTCTCATGATCCAGACGAGAATGACATCCTAAATAGAGGCAACTATTACATAGTAAGAGTGACATAGACGAGGATGACCAAATGACAAGGAATATGCATAACAAAAGAGAGAACTAGCCATCCAAAACAAGCAGCAACGACAACAAGTCATTCTAAGAGGGATGATCCAACACCATCATAATTTGTAGCCCTGCTTCAACCACTAGTGATCCAGAGACACCAGTACTCCACCCTTTCAACACAACAGCCCAATTACCTATCAACCTGAAGGCTTGAACCACATCACTGCCTGTCGGACTTGAGACATCCAAGGATCAAAGTTAACCCAGATATCTGTGTCATTCTCACCTTCTCTTGGCTGCACGCTGTATCGTTGACAATCATGGGAGTTTGCTCCTGAACTCCTAGGGCTCGCCGTGTAGACATAGTTTTCCATAGCAAACAGAGCCTCTATGCCATCAAGGTCGTTCCCAACGGTGATCTCCTGGTTAATCGGATAATTGAGTCCGAGAAATAGAGAGTGTGAACCCAGGCTGTTTACCCGCCTCCAACTCGAAAATCCTGAAGGCCCCAACAAGCTGGTATCCTGCTTATAGACGTAACAGCAACTGTCCAGATACTCACGTATTTCACGGTGCTTATACAAAGTGGGGGTTTTGCAATATAAGTTTTTCGGCTCATGTGTGTGAATGATCAACAGTCTTTTGCCGTCATCTGATTGAGCGAGGAACCAGTTGTGCTTCCCTGTTTTTGGAAAAGGTGGTGTGATTACAAAGGGCGGTAACTGCAGGGACATTGTATCATATCAAAAAGGACACGCATTGTTAATGTAAGATTAGCATTGTTCAGAGTATGAGTAGGATAATGCAAGAAATAGCATTGATATGTCCGTGTTGGAACTGAGAGGAAAATAAAAGGAAATGTATACTGGGTTCGAAAATATAAAAGTGCAACGCATGGTTATACTCATGTTATCTCGCAATCGATTCTTCATAGGAAACTACCATGTCATGCGTGTTATGTAATCATGTTCTGTCCTCACAAACAAATTCTTCAAGGAAACAAATAGACCATGCATTGTTATATACTCATGTTCTATGGGGAAATTTTTTGTGAGGATATTATTCTAGCCATTGATTGCTGAAGGGTGAATATAGGTATGTACACATGGTAAGCATTACAGGATTTCACTACTTCCAAATATAGAAATTTCTCCATATGCACATTTACTTCCCTAATGTATGGTTAGATGAAACCAACAGTGTGATGCATGTTTCTACATCACAAAAATGAGGAAACTAACATGGCTATTGATACACACTCATATTTAGTACTATATAGATTAATACTCAAATTCAAAGGTACAAACGTATTCAAGGAGAATAAATTAAGGAGAATATCCATATCTTCCTAACCATTTGATTATTCAAGGGTACAAATTGGATGTAATGACATGGTCAAAATCGCATGAATTAACTCATTCCAAATATAGCTGATTTACGGCGTCTCTAATATATTGTCATAGCTCTACTCAAATTCTGCTCAAACAGGGATATGCCAATCATCACAAAAAGTTCAAACAGTGTCATGGCGTTATCATTAACATCAGACGGAAACAACTTACACGCGCTGTCCCAGCAATACGTGGTGCCATCTGCTTTGTCGATCACGTAGATGATGCCATTGTGTTCAATAGCATCACAGAATTGTGTATCAGCTTTGACGATCCACTGCGAGCTGAGTTGTCTCCAGCTAAAGAAGGCACCGGCGTAAAGATAAGCGAGTCCGCGGTCGAACAAGGCAATTAGCTTGAAGTCTACGTAATCCGCATGTCGCCTGGGCACTTGGCAGATTATAATCTTCTGGAAAACAAGGTCCATCCAACTGACATGGTAATCTAGATGACTTGGACCGCGACGGTGAAACCCTATATAATCCAACAGAGGAAGGATAATCTCATGGGAGGTCTGGAAGTTCATGAGCACCAACTTTCTCCCATCTTCTCTGACGGCAGCCATCCAGTGGGAGTTCATGCCGACCCAGTACATACCTGCCAAGAAGTTTCAGGCGATGGTGATCGGATCGAAGTCAAGGGAAATGATGTACAGCGACCCACTACATACCTGCAAAGAAGTTTCGGCTAATGGAAGTCAGATTGAAGTCGAGGGGCATCATGTACGCCTCTGTGTCATGGTGAGCAAATGTCGCAAGACCAGATAGCAGCAAGCAGGGTGTCCTGAAAAGCTTAGGCCTCACTTCGACGATGGCCGTGTGGATGTCCCTCGAGCATGCAGCCAGCCGCACGGCGCTCAACATATCCATACACGAACAACAAAGGTCGAGGATGTCAATGGGATATTGATCCAATCGCGGCTCATATGGATGCTGCACAGTTCGCGTTCGGCCATGTTGGAGTTTGGAAGGTGGGGCTTTGGGGGGCTTGATTTACAGAGGAGAAGGTTGTCGGTGCTGGAGCGGCTAGCGAGGGAATAGTGGTACTGGGGGAGGCAAGCGAGGCGAGGGTACGCAGGGGCACAGTGAGATGGAGATGGAGATGGAGATGGAGTGGTGCTAGGGGAGAGGCAAACGAGGTGAGGCATGCTAATGTGCTATACAGCGGCGGTGACAGACTGCACAATGCACAAGTTGAGGCTGACTTTGGTAACCCGAACACGCCGCCTGGACTAGTGTCAGGCGCAGGGTGTTGTCACTTCACTGGGAGGACTGGATGAATAGTAGTAGTAGTAGTAGTAGTAGTAGTAGTAGTAGTAGTAGTAGTAGTAGTAGTAGTAGTAGTAGTAGTAGTAGTAGTAGTAGTAGTAGTAGTAGTAGTAGTAGTAGTAGTAGTAGTAGTAGTAGTAGTAGTAGTAGTAGTAGGAACATGAGTACTCAAGTACTGTATAGCAGAAATAGGTCTCGCGTCTTAGCATGCCTCTGCGTTCACTTCATCCTCTAGGTATCATCCATATTGCGAGCAGAACCAAATTCTCGTGCATGCGGAAGCGCGAAGAAGGGCTTTTTCTTTTTTGAGGATAACACGTATTCCTTGACTAGAGAAAGTTGTGTCTCCCACGCACGCGCCAATATCCATCCGAACCAGCTACGGACACATTTTTTATCTGTTTGCATAGGTTCAAACCTATCAGGAAAGGTGCAGAAATAAAAAGGAATCATAAAATGTCTCGCCACGGTGATTCGAAAGAGTGACCTCAACTAGCCGGTGGCACATGTAGCGCTAGAAGGATGGGCACGTTACACGGACAGGTACCACTCCTTAGTCTACCCGCATAAGCCTTTTCGTTTAGTCTACCTAGCCGTCTAATCAACTGCCTGCAGACCACTTCTCCCATTTACTTCTCCATCGGGAACCGATTTTCCTCGGCTTCTTCACCTCTCCTTCATCTTCATTTGCATCCAAACACTGCATTCACATTGTTTTAACCTCTTCACATACTCCTGGAGTAATTCCGAAGCCCCTTTAAATAATCATCTTCTTCAGTTAGACTAGCCAATCTAATCCTAATTCTCCAAACCATAGCCCTCCATTCCAGCGGTTCCAGATGGCGAAAGAGATCCATATGTAGGTTTTTTAGCATCCAACATGTCCTCGTCGAAGGCTCGTTGAGCATGGTTGCCACCGTCACCGACCACCCAAGGGTTGTTCGGAAGTGGATCAACAATGTATCCAACTCCCTCGAAAAGGTAGAGATGAAGGTCATCGGTCATGACGCAGAGTACACGAAGCGTGCCACTGGGAAGATCCAACGCACTGCCATCCTTCAGATGTGCCTTGAAGATGATCTGTTGGTGTACCACATCATACACGCGCCCTCCATACCAGGTGAGCTCCACGATTTCTTGTCTCGAGAGGATATATATTTCTGTGGGGAAGCCATCGAAGGGGACAAACAGAAGTTGGCGTCGTACAACCTTGATTTGAAAAGCATCACTGACCAACAAAGTAGAATCAAAATTCATGTAGAAGATTGTGATAAACAGACACTATCCCTATTCGACGTAGAAAATTTTGTGTTTGGTACAAATCTTCAGAAGGGCGATGAGACGCTGGCATTAAGGTCATTTGGATGGGAGAATTATCCCTTGACGTAAGAGCGGATAAAATATGCTACCCTCGATGCCCATGTGAGTTTAGAAGAAGAAGAAGAAGAAGAAGAAGAAGAAGAAGAAGAAGAAGAAGAAGAAGAAGAAGAAGAAGAAGAAGAAGAAGAAGAAGAAGAAGAAGAAGACGAAGAAGAAGAAGAGGAAGAAGAAGAAGAGGAAGAAGAAGAAGAGGAAGAAGAATAAGAAGAAGAAGAAGAAGAAGAAGAAGAATAAGAAGAAGAAGAATAAGAATAAGAAGAATAAGAAGAATAAGAAGAATAAGAATAAGAAGAAGAAGAAGAAGAAGAAGAAGAAGAAGAAGAAGAAGAGAAGAAGAAGAAGAAGAATAAGAATAAGAATAAGAATAAGAAGAAGAAGAAGAAGAAGAAGAAGAAGAAGAAGAA